>OY998271.1:18365000-23365000 GCA_963922045.1 Persicaria maculosa | reverse complement strand
AGCAAAAAGGGCTGGGTTGAGTAGAAGAAGAAAGAAAGAGAGTGAGTGAGGGAGAAAATTTTGAGGAAAAGGGTGACAGATTCAGAGAGGTGTGGTTTCTCAGAAAAAGGAAGAAAGAAAGTAACAAGCAGTGGAGGGTGCATTCGGTGGTGGTGTCTTTAAGGGCGAGAGTAGGGTTAGATTTGTCGACGCAAGCGGTAAATCTTTGCTAGGAAGAAGCTTCAAGACTGCTTTGGTGGTGTGAGTTCATTGCTATCATCACTCTCTCCATTCACGCCCTGGTCTATGGTCTACGGGTGCTGCTAGCTTCAAGCAACAATAGAATGGATCTCCCAGGTACCATCGCACCTTATTTTTATTGAGACTAAAATTTCTAGAATTTATCTGATGTGTAACCAACAGAGGGGGCTGAATAGAATCCCCTCATTCTAAGAAAATCCTTAACCCACATAGCATTGCTAGGTGTCGAACACGATTCGACATTCCAAGAGAATGATTCACGAATCAGAAGAAGCCTGCTTCACCCATGAATGGGGATGAAGAAAAATCATTAATATAAGGGAAATAAATTGGTCACTGAAATGGAAAAAGAAAAGAAGAAAATTACTAACAGAAATATCTTGTGGATTTTCTCTTTGTAAATTATTAAACGAAAACCTTGTTATAAATGTAATTCCTCTCGTATACTCTGTACTTGAAAATTGGGTCTTCTACTTGATGCAGGTTAAAAAAAATACACTCAGAAGAGATCAAACGCATTATTTGGGTCTTCCAAATGATGCGTTTGATCTTGCTCCTGGATTGCCACTATTTGCAACAGGTAAATATGAATAAAAATGATTTTGGTAAGGCCTTAGTTTGCTGCACTTAACTTTTGATTTCTACTAGTACCACTCCCGGTCAATCTATATAAAATACTAAAACAGAGGCCAGAAACGGCCTCTGGTGCGATCTCGCGTCCACGGAATTTTCTGGATTAAAGCGGGATTATTTTTGCTTACGTGTCATATTCTGGATTAAAGTGGTATTATTTTTTTTAGCCATATCAATTAATAAACTAATATTTTTTTATAAATATTCCACTTTATATGTTAATTAGTTAGAAAACTTATCTTTGTAGATCAAATAATCTATCCAATATTTGGTCAAATTTAAATATAATATACCTATATATAACTTATCTTCTTTTTATTTTCCTAAATCCTCTTCTTTTCCTCTCTTTTTATTTTACGATTTTTCTAAATTCTGATTTTAATGACCCTATGTGTTATTCTTTTTTTATTCACAACTTAAGCTTTTATTTCAACCAAAAAACGTTAAGATTATGAAAATACAAAGACATGAAAAACATCCATTTCTTTGATCACCGTAATTCCATCTCAAATTCACACCACATTGGCTCGAAGGCAAAAATATTGTTTTTTATTTTGATTTGAACGAAGGCAAAAATACGATCACCGTAAAAATATTGATTATAATAATCTATCCAATATTATATCAATTAATAAGTTATTATTATTATATATTACTTAGTTATATTTTGATAATATATTGTTATAAATATTATCAATATTTATATTTATTTTTTTTATAAATAAAAATAAAAATGGATTGAATTTATATATGGAATTTATGCTATATTTCTTTCTTTGGGATTTAATACGTAAGTTTTTTTATCATTTAATATTTTTTATTAAAAACTATAAAATTTATACTCAAGATAAAAATATATTTTAACCATTTTTTAATAAAAGAACAAACATGATTAATCTAGACTCAAACATGTGTTTACATTCTAAAAAAACAACACAATTGAAAATTATATATTTATTTTATATGGAGTATTAATTTATATATTTATATAAATATTGAGTTTAAGTATTAAATTTAAGTATCCAACATATTTATATATAGATATAACATTGAATTATTAACATAGGATATGACACGTATGCAAATTATAGCGATGTTTGATAATATTTTTTTCCCGCAATGTGTGGTAAAAGATAAGGTTTTACCATATTTGACTTTAATTCATCAATATAGCATTATATACTTAAGATAAGATATACCCAATTTCATCAGATATTGATATACGATGCAATTTGCATACGTGTCATATTATGAGTTAATAATTCAATGTTATATCTATATATAAATATGTAGCATGCCAACAAATTTGGGTCAATTTTGAAGATTTTTAAATTTGTCTATATAAAATACTAAAACAGAGGCCTGAAACGGACTCTGGTGCGATTCGCATACGTGACATATAATATAATATAATATAATATAATATAATATAATATAATATAATATAATATAATATAATATAATATAATATAATATAAATATTAACCTCATCCCTTAATCAAAGAAAAAAAATCATTATTAAGATCTTTTGATTTTGAACTATTTTTTTAAATACCATTATCAAGTTATAATTTCAAAAAATCAACATATTAATCAATTTAATAATGTACGTACCTAAGCTACTTAATTTGAGTCATAAAGTTTTTGAAGATTTTCCCCTTGAATAAAATTTTTCAGAAAACATAAATATTATACTTGATTTAATAAATTAAAAGATAAATACTGTAATAAATAAAATAATAACTTAATTTCAATCATAAATTTTATGAAGATACAAATTTTAATTATCAAAATCACATATCATCATATGGGTTCGCCCTTACTGCATCGCAATAACTTGAATAAATAGTTTAAATTACTAATCATTTTATATTCAATAAATTAAAATTTTATCTAATAATCTTTGAACCCTAATCATACTCAATCTCATAAACTTAGATTTAGAATTAAAATAAATATTATTATAAGAAAAACTAGAGAAGGACCCATGATTGCTTGTCGCCTAAATATTACTAACAAAAAATAATTATAATTTGATAGATATGTTAACATTATTCTATGATTTTGTATACTTTTTATTTTCATCTTATAAAAATTTCAATGTTTTGATTTATTTATTTAAGAAATCTTTAAGTATATTAATTTCAATAGTTTATTGTTATTAAAGATTCAAAGATTTTAAACAAACTATTATAACCTTCAAATTTCAAAAAGCAAATATAAATTAAACATTATTTTATTTATTAATAAACCGCACAACGGGCGGGTAGTAAGACTAGTTCACATTTGTTTCTAGGAAATGGAATTTCAATTCTCTTAAATACTATTGCATGTATTTGCGGGGAAGGTAACATATCATCTATAGCATCTGCTATATATTTACTCAATTAGCTCCCTTGCAAAGGTTATAACCTTTGCAGATGTCATTTTCTGATTATAATGCATTTGCTTTTGTAAATCCAGAGTGACACGGATGTAGTTGCCCAGTATGCAGGGAACAAGGCATTGTGGAAGCATAATTTGTATGGGTTGTCTCCTTCGATTGCTTATGCCAATCACGTGCTAGTAATGGTTCCAACACCTTTTTTTTTTAGTTTATGGCTTTTATGCTGTGCTTGATGGTTTTCTCTAACATTACCTTTCTCCGATGTCAATGTAGTTACATGCTAAGAAGCAACAAGATCCAAAACTCATGGAAGACATAATGAAACTCATTAAGAGGAATGATTTGTCATTGCAACCTTCTACTGCATAATTGTCTTCAGGAATGATTTTTGCGTGCCAAGGTATTTTGCCTAATATAATATGTATCTCACAATGCTATATTGAATGGTTTATGATTAACCTACTGTAACGGCCCAAATATAATATTCGGGTTACGTTTCGAAGGATTGGATACCTTCGTTCGGATCTTGCAATTCGAGTACTGGTTGAGTTTTAATAATCAAAGAAGGGATTTCGCACCCTAAATTCGCGATAGGGCCGTTAGGTCCCCCGAACCTGTCCTACCTGCCTAAGTCGCTCAAAACGTTTCAAGATCGAAAGCATAAAGAAGGAAATATCATAAAACAAGTTGTCACGGCATGGCCGGGTCAAAACCAAATACGAGGAAATAAGTAGCAAAAGTATGGACTTCAAGTCGGTCTTTCTCTCTCACTGCGCCATGAGATATCCCCCGCCACAACAGCACATAATCAAGTAAGGGTACGGGTACCTGAAACTAACCACGAAGTCAAGGTCGAGCCACTCATGCGGGCCCTGAAGACCTCGCTGAGGACATATAATATGCCTATACCTAAATAAAGGATGCTCTAATGCAGTGCGGAAATATTAAACACACAAGCATGCTAACAGTTTATATATGCAGAAAGCGATTAAATGGGATCCCGCACAGAATGCCAAGTGGCATGTCCCTCTCTTACTCCCGCACCCATGCTCGTTAGTGCAGGAACCGACCGCGTTTTATACTCCCGCACCCATGCTCGTTAGTGCGGGAACCGGTCGCGTTCAATATCATAACATCATCAATCGCATCAATAGTCATGCTCGTCAATTTACAGTTTGACTCGATGAGGACAAAGCCCAATGAGACTGGACCGTCCTATGACCCTAGCAAATGACTCTAGGACTCACAATTTAACGGCCGTTCTACCATACGCAAAGAGAATACGGATGCTCGATTAATTTGTGCAACCTAAGCATGATACTACATGAATATGCAGGATGCAACACCTACACACTATATGACACATCAGGCATGAGGTTCTAACTTGAGTAAGCCCCGGAGGACTTACCTGGAGAAGCAGATCAACAAGAGGAAAGCGGCAAGAGGATAAGCAAGCAGGTCACAGATCACCTAGCAATTATTAATGAACATGTATAAGCATACTGCACAGAACGGGATCCATTTACCACTACACATAATTTGTCCATCAATTATTAGTCGTAACATCATCATCATTATCTCGACTATCTCATATCGTCATGTCATATTATCTCAAGTCACCATATCTCTTCATATAACATCTCGTATCATCTCATCATCAATTTTCTCAACTCATTTCCATCAATCATCTCACATTTAATATCTTATTCCCCATCTTATCATGCATCATCATATATCATCTGATATTTCATCACTTAATAACTCATATATCAACACATCATGCTTTATAATCATTAACTCAAGATTTCAAATATCACTCATGCTTGCAACTTATATCCAAATCATATGCACATAAATTCACCAGACTCTTCAAACAATTTTCCAAGTTAAGTCCAAATAAGTTGGTTTCAAAGTTAGTCAGGGCCATTTAAATCTCAAGGAAATAAACTCAATAGTCAAACAATTATTTTAAATCATACTTAGCCCAAATCTCGACATTGAACATTTGAATCCTTAACGAATTTCCTAAAATTATATTATTATTAAAATAATCCCGGCATATTCTTTTTTTTTTGGAAAATTGTTATCTAATTAAATTCTGACAACTTTAGAAATATTTCAAGGTAATCCATTGTAAATCTAACCATTTAAATGTCATTAGTAATCAATCCATTAATTAAATACTAAATAATTAAATAGTCGAAAGTAATTAAATAATAAATAATTAAGTAATAATTTAAATAAGCAAGTAAATAAATAATAATAAGTAAAGAAGTAAATAAATAAACAAAATACAAACCGGGCCAGACCCAAACCAACCAGACCGGGTTACCCATACCGAACCCAAACCCCAAAACCTGGACCGAGTCCATCTAATCCAACCTTGAACCCAATTTCTTTTCTGAAACCCAGCCCATTTGTTTTCTTCTGAATTTAAATAGGCCCAAGACCCATTACCCAGCCCAATACCATCCCAACCTCTTATTCATTTTTCAATCTCTCAATATTTTTAACTCAAAAACAAAAGAAAAAGAAAAGAAAAATTAATGAAAGAAAGAGGGGGAGTCAGAGGCGGGCCCCACACTCATCCCCTACCTCGGCTGAGCTGCTCATTCATCCGCTCCTCCGCTCGCCTTCACCGGTAGCTTCCTCCGGGTCTCCTCTGCTCGACTCGCCGTCTTCGCCCTGCTCAGCTCGTTGCTCAGGCCCACCCGCACTCGCAGCTCCCTCTCTCTCTCTCCCTCACGCTCATACTCGCACTCTCACTCGCTCCCCGCTCTCACGGCCATGGCACCCCGCTCAACCTTGCTCTACCCATTCCCCGGAACTCGGAGGCATGACAAGAAGTGATTCCCAAGGCTAGAAAATGGAATGGAGAGTAGGAGGGCTCACCGAGGGTTTCGTCAACTCGTCGAGGCTCGTTGGGGCTCGCCGAAGGCTCGTCGGAGCTCGTCCACGCTCGTTCCTCTTCGATCCGAGAAGCACAGTCGCGTCGCTCCTACCTCGGAGGTGTTGGTGGCATCGAGCGGCATCGGAGGTGGTTTGTGGGTATTTATTCGAAGGCAAAGAGGGGCTGCTCGGGGAGGAGAAGGAGGCTCGGCTAGGTGCTCGGGTCTCTTTGGAAAACAGGGGCAGGTATCAAATTGTCAATGGTGCTCGGTGTGGGCGGGGAAGCTTGGTTGTGTATATTTGAAAGAGAAAGGATAGAGAGAAAGGAGAGAATGAAGAGGTTGTGTGGGTTTGTAGGGTGAGGGAGTAGCTGGGTTTGTTGCAGCAAAGGGATGGGTTCAATCAACTATTGAATTAGGGGGGGGGGGGGTAGGGGCTGTAGAGGGTGGGGTTAGGGTGGCTAAAGGGTATTATTTTAGAAGAAAGTCAAATTATATATATCCGGAATAAATCTTCAAACCCGTTTTCCGACCTTAATCCGACACGATTTAATATAATTAATCGAATCCGAATTAAATAATGAAACCCGAAAATATTTTCAAGCCACAGAATAATAAAGGGAAATATATTCATTTCAAATCAAATATTAGGTTCATGCAAGAATTCGTCTCGAAAGAATAAAATAAATCACTTGCTCGAGGACGGAAATCTTCGAAATTTTTCGTAGTTTTAGAAATTAAAAAAAATCTTAAATCAGAAATAAAATCTATAATTATAAAAATAATATTTAAAAATATCGGTCTTTACACCTACTTTATTTAGTACTAAATTCAGCAACTAACTAGATAATGGATAACATGGAGAAAATGGCTAAAAACTAGGAAGTGGGAATGGGAAACAAAGTTAACTAACTAATCTATTTAAATTCAAAACATATATATTTATTTATATTTTTATGTTGCTCTTACTTTTGTGGCTCTACTAGGTGTCCCTTGACCTTGTAAAGAGTTTATATGTAAAATTTATTGACTGGTATCATGAAATGGTGGACCAAAAGACAAACATTTTTGCCCATGCAACAAAGTAGGACACAAATTACTTAAGAAATGAGTTTATGAATCACTATATCGGTCAGGCATGATAGAATAATGATGATGTTTCTTGTTCTGCAGCACAACCATAAGTGAGGACCTTGGTCAAGTTGAGCACATTTTGACTGATAAAACTAGAACACTAACAGAAAACAAAATGATTTTTAAGAGTTGTTGCATCAATGGAATTTACTATGGCAATGAAAGTGGTGATGGCTTTAAGGGTCTTGTTTCAGCATTATGTCTTCTATGCTTTGGCTTCTTGTTATTTTAGCACGTTTTATTGAATCTACTTGTTTGAATATATCTCTCTTGTTTGCTCCTATGGGTTGTACAAATGGGTCATTTTGAACCAAATAATTTAGTGTTATCTACCTACTATCTAGATCTATTGTACTCGTTTGACTTGGTAGTTCATGTTGGTAGCATCTACTTAGTCTCATAGCTGTTGCTGATTCAATTTCTCTTTGTCTACTGTCCATGGCCTGAGATCCATCACACTCTGCATCTACCATATATTTGTGCACTTACTGTTACATTTATCTTGGTTTTTTGCCCTGACTTTCTGCGAGGCTTCAAAGCTAGAATATAGTAAACCATGATATGTTAATTGAGGAGTTTATTTGACTACACAATTGCTTGTGTAAGGAAATTTATATGTGCCCCAACTCCTAAGCAGTTTTCCATCAAAATAGATGATAAGATACTCATAAATGACATTCGTGGATAGGTTCTGTTTGATATACTAAATTCTTTTACACTAATTACAGCTCCTAGTGAATAGTTAGGTTAAAGATAAAAGAAAAGAATTATTGGCTAAGGAATGTTGTTGGAGTGTTTATTTAGTGAAGGACTTTGTTAGGAGTACATATTTATTTTGTTTTATAGAATTATTAGTCATTTCTTTACATAGTTTACATTTTATCTCCTTTTATGCCTCTTCTAATGATTCTCTTACATTATTCAATTGTGTGCCATTATTTTTTGTTTGAATCATGTGTGCTTATCAGTGTCAGTTATTACCATTTCTCAATTCAAGTTAATCAATCAAATTCTCGATCTCGTTTGGTCTTTCAAAATCCAAGCCATTTCTTTTATTTTAAGTCTATCAGATTTCAAGGATTTCAAGAGGTGGCAACATCCACCTCTAAGGGCTAATCCCATATTCCACTTCCTAGGTTCATTCTCAAAGTCAATCTCAGCATTCTTAGTTCAAGGTATAATACATCAAGATATCATATACTCATAGAAATTGTACACAACTGTCAATCAAATAGGCACAATCACATAATCAGACAATGATAAGGCACATCTCATAGCAAGGACCAGACAATACTCACCAACTAGCTCACGAGGTCAAAGAAATGTCCACGCTAGGCTCCACATAAGATGTAAGTAACTCGTCTAACACTCCCCCATAACTGGCCCGAATGCTCTCCTCGGTCTCCCAGGTAGCCTCCTCAGGACCCCGCCTAGACCACTGAACTAAAAGCAAAGGAACCTCCCTCTTCCTGAGCTTCTTGACACGTCGGTCAAGGATCCTAATAGGGTGCTCTATAAAGGTATGGTCGGGCTCAACATGGAGATCAGAATGATCAAGGATGTGGCTAGGATCGAGCACATATCTACGGAGCTGAGACACGTGGAACACATCATGAACTCCAGCTAAAGACGGGGGTAAAGCTAATCTATAGGCCACCTCACCTACACACTCTAGGATCTCAAAGGGTCCAATATACCTAGGGCTTAGCTTGCCCTTGATGCCAAATCGTCGGACTCCCCTGGTAGGTGACACTCTCAGCCAAACATGAGCTCCCACATCGAAGACGATCTCTGTCCTCCGTCGATCAGCATACTTCTTCTGATGGTCTTGAGCGATCCTCATGTGCTCTCTGATACGTCCAACCTGATCCACTATCTCTCGGACTAGCTCTGGTAAGGATGTGACTGTATCTGCGGGCTCATCCCAACAAACTGGCGACTTGCAGCGCCTCCCGTACAACGCCTCATAAGGAGCCATCTCGATCGAAGAATGATAGCTGTTGTTGTACGAGAACTCGACCAGCGGTAGGTATTTCACCCATCTATCACCCCACTCTAGCACACAAGATCGTAGAATATCCTCCAGTGTCTGTATAGTCCTCTCGCTCTGCCCATCTGTCTGCGGATGGAAGGAAGTACTGAACTACAATCTGGTCCCTAGAGCCTCGTGCACATGCTGCCAAAATCGTGAAGTAAAGCGGCCATCTCTGTCAGAAACAATCCTCTCTAGCACTCCATGCAGACGAACAATCTGTCGAATGAACTCCTCAGCTAGTCTAGATACTGGCCATGTCTCCTGTATGGTGATGAAATGTGCGGACTTGGTCAATCTATCGACCACAACCCAGATGGCATTGAACCCTCTAACATCTTGCCTCAGTCCGGTGACAAAGTCTATGGAAATGTCAGTCCACTTCCACTCAGGGACTGGAAGTGACCTGACAAGTCCTCCTGGCCGCTGGTGCTCAATACGAACCTGTTGACAAACCTGGCATCTAGCTACGAAGTCAGTGATGTCTACTCTCATCCTCTGCCACTAGTAAGACCTCCTCAAATCCTGGTACATCTTATTCGTCCCGGGATGGACAAAATAAGGAGTGGTGTTCGCCTCTCGCATGATCCTCTGTCTAAGATCCTGAGTAGATGGTACCACAACGCGATCCTGAAATGTCAGCATCCCGTCCTCCCTCTCTGACAACTCTCCGGCTCGTCCCTGAGCCATCCGCCCTCTAAGAGCTACAATCTCTGGGCAATCTGTCTGGGCTCTGCGAATCTCCTCTAACAGATCTGACTGCACCTCTAAGAAGGTCAGCTGTCCTCTCTCTCGCTGGATCCAAACCTCAATACCACTCGATCTCAAATCTGACTGTAGTCGCTTTTGAGCGGTGAGCCTAGCTACCGTCACCTCCTGATGAGTCTTCCTGCTGAGCACATCTGCGACCACGTTTGCCTTCCCAGGGTGATACACAATCTCTAGATCATAGTCCTTGAGCAACTCCAACCAGCGTCTCTGTCTCATGTTCAGCTCCTTCTCCGTGAAGATGTACTTCAGGCTCTTGTGATCCGTCATCACCTTGCACGACGTGCCATACAGATAGTCCCTCCAGATCTTCAGAGCATGAACTACAGCTGCTAGCTCTAGGTCATGAGTGGGGTAAGACAACTCCCCAGGCTTCAGCTGACGTGAAGCATAGGCAATAACTCGATCCCTCTGATGAAGCACACACCCCAATCCGGCTCTGGATGTATTAGTGTAGACAACGAAATCCTCAGTCCCATCTGGCAAGGCTAGAATTGGTGCAGTGGTCAGCTTCTCCTTCAGAAGCTCGAAACTGGCCTGACACTCCACGCTCCACTCAAAAGGAACGTCCTTCCGCAGCAGCTGTGTCATCGGTCGTGCGATACTCGAGAATCCCTGAACGAATCTCCGGTAGTAACTCGCTAAGCTAAGGAAGGAGCGGATATCCCTGACATTCTTGGGCACCTCCCAAGATACTATAGCCTCTATCTTTGCCGGATCCACGGCGACACCCTCTGCTGAAATCACGTGACCCAAGAAGGTCACCTCAGAGATCCAAAAATCACACTTGCTGTACTTGCCATACAGTTGGTGCTTCCTCGGCGTCTCTAGCACAATCCTCAGGTGCTCCTCGTGCTCCTCCCTACTCCTCGAATACACCAGAATATCGTCGATGAAGACAACGACGAATCGATCCAAGTAATCGATGAACTCTCGGTTCATGAGTTCCATAAAAGCTGCAGGTGCATTGGTCAGCCCAAATGGCATGACTACGAACTCATAATGTCCATAACGAGTCCGGAAGGTGGTCTTCGGTACATCCTCAGGCTTCACTCGAAGCTGATGATAACCGGATCTCAAATTGATCTTCGAGAACACAACTGCTCCCTGAAGCTGATCCAACAAGTTATCAATCCGAGGGAGAGGATAACGGTTCTTCACCGTCGCCCGGTTCAACTCCCAATAGTCAATGCACAATCTCAACGATCCGTCCTTCTTCTTAACGAAGAGGACCGGTGCTCCCCACGGTGACGCACTAGGTCTGATGTAGCCCTTCTCGGCCAACTCCTCCAACTGAGCCTTCAACTCTGCCATCTCGATCGGCGCCATCCGGTACGGTACTCGTGAAATCGGCCTCGTGCCTGGCTCTAACTCTATGGCGAAGTCGATCTCTCTCTGCGGAGGGAGTCCTGGCAGCTCGTCGGGAAACACGTCAGCAAACTCCCGCACTATAGGTACATCGGTCATGCTGGGCTGCTCACGATCCACCTCTAAGGCATAGCACCAGTACCCCATGCATCCCTGATCTAAAAGTCTGGCTGCTCGAACTACGCTGATAAGCGCCCCGTTCCGTTTGGGTTCACTTCCCCAAACTTGGTGCTCGGTCCTGTCATCAGCTAGAAGTGTCACAATCCTCGTCCGAAGGTTGACGATCGCTCCATATCGTCCCATGAAGTCCATGCCAAGAATGAGGTCGTCCGTCTTCAGAGGCATCACAATCAGGTCCGCAGGCCACTCACGCTCTCCTATACAGACAGGGCATCCTAGGATCTTGATGTACATATTTGTACCTTTGTTTATTGCATCTATTAACTTCATATTTCATTCGATTTCCAAAGAAAAGTTTCAAAAGTATATAAACTTGCGTAAGAATGAGCTAAAGTATAAAAAATAGAGTATGCACGAGTGTTGAGCTAACCATGCAGGAATTCGATGAAATCGGAGTCAAAACGAACAAGCCAAGTGAAGCTGAGAAGAGGTCGATATCGACTGGAGACATCGATATCGACCCTAGATTTTGACACGACTTTTGAGCGTCGAGATAGGCCACACAGACCAGACAAGAAAGCCTCGATATCGACACACATGCATCGATATCGACCATCGTCATAGACATCGACTGGAGCTGGACATGTCGATCAGAAACACAAGCATCGATATCGACCTCTGGTGTCGATATCGACCCTACCTCGACAGAAGATAAATCCGATTTTGAGACTCGGATTGTGAAGTCTATCATCAAAGCCATGAGTTATCTCGTTCTTTTATATATTAGCAGTTGTTTATTATCTTTTCCTTTAAGTTTTTATCAAAATAAAAGACCTATCCTAATTGTTCGGATAGAGTTCATAGTTTAGATAGGAGTTACAATCCTTGGATAGCGAGGATTAGTAGCCTATAAATAAAGCCATAGGGGCTGATTTGTTAGATCATCTTTCATAAAATCCAATCCAAGAGACAAGGAAGTAATACCATCAATAGAGTTAGAATTAGAGAGAAGTTTTAGGGTTTTACGTTTGCGAAAGTTGACGTTGAGTTGTAAAGCTTCGAAGTTTATTTTAATGCAAGTTTCTTCTTTTCGATCAATGATGAGTTCCATGATGAGAAGCGAGTAGTTACCCAAAGCTCTTAGGGTCGGGGTGAGCCCGACGTTAGCCATGCGCGCTTGAGGTAAGTATTTGATGTCGATATCGTTGTGTCTATCTCTCCTCCTACGATTCTATGTTTAGTCCTAATCGAAAGAAAGGGGATTCATGCTAACAACTTGAGTTATAAACATAAAATTGGTAGAAACAATTAGGTTTATTTGCAAGAGTAATCCTAAGAGTTGGTGTACGGCGAAAGCTTGTCCCTCGGGTGAAATAGCGCAATTGTCCGTCTTATTTATCTCATCGCATGCTTTTGTTAACATTGTGGTAAACCCTAATCCTAGGAGTTGCCTTTTAAATAAGTTTATATTCAGTCAAAACCTCTGTTTTATTTCTGTTCATTGCTTCTCTCTCCATTCTCAAATCTTCGGCCTTTCTTTGCCGACGAGAAACTAACCCACTGCAGGAAGACATCGATATCGACCCCAGACGTCGATATCGACCACTGAGTTCGTCGACAGTTTTCTGAGTCGACGACGAACATCGATATCGACCCCTAGCATCGATATCGACCCTACTCTGTCGACTGGCAGTCTTCTGAGCCAGTCGATTTCGTGACTGACATCGATATCGACCCCTTCCAGTCGATATCGACTACCGTTTTTGTTTCTGCAGGTCTTCTGTTGCAGAGAACATCGACAGCCGAGGTCGACATCGAGGCACAAGGTCGAAATCGAGGCTTCTGGTCGACATAGACTTGAGATTTCCAAAAGCTACTAGGATCCCGCTGACACGCCTCCTCGTGGATCGATCCTGACTACCCTTCCACTACAACGGGAGGAAGTCTTGTAATTATTTGCTTAGGCCAGGAGTTGGATTACATTTATTACATCTTTATTATTTGTAATTACTTGAAATATCAAGCCTCCTGCAACAACAAATTGGCGCCGTTGCCGGGGAGGCCATCAATCGCGCCCTAGTAGTCTATCTCACGTCTCTTTCTAGTTTGGCCTTACAGGTGTATGTGACGCGCTGATCGCGCACCTGAATTTGAAGGAGTAGACGACCCTGAACGCTACTTCCATCTAAGAACCCAAGCTCAAAGAATCTTGGCAGACAACGCGAATCAGGCTGAACTTATTGAGAAACTAAGGAAGCAGGTTGAGGACCTAATAACTAGAGAGGCGGCACTTAAGGAGCGTGCGGATAGGGAGGAGGAAGGCCGGAGGCAAATAGAAGCCCAAATCAATGCCCTCCCTAGGAATGCCAAGAAATATATGCACCCCGCTCTCACAGTGCCTGAATCGGCAATTCTTATCCCTGCCTCTAATTTTGAAATTAAACCAAACTTTTTAACTGAAATAAGAAGGCATCAATATGAAGGGAAACCTAACGAATGCCCTATGGCACATATATCAACCTTCTTAGACCTCTGTGATACAATTGCTGATGGACGAAGTCTTGAGTATGTCCAACTAAAAGCCTTTCGCTGGTCTCTTACAGGGAAAGCATTGCAGTGGTTGGAAAGCTTAGCCCCAAGATCGCTCTGCACCTGGAATGAAGCCAAGGACGCGTTCCTCAACAAGTTCTTTCCTCCTTCTAAGACGGCGTTGATCCGACAAAAAATCACGGCTTTCAAACAAAAGCCTGGTGAGGCTCTGGCAACTGTTTGGGAAAGGTTTAAGGACCTACTACGATCATGCCCGACGCATGGCCAACCACCATATGTAATTCAGGAGATCATATACAATGCTCTTGACGCTGCAACTAAGGAGAGGATCAACACCTACACCTCCTATGGCTACCTTGAACTCGCTCCACAAGAGGCTTGGGAGACCATAGAGAGGTTGGTAGAATTTGACAATACATATGGGACTCCTGAGGCTTCCGACGCACCATCATCGTCGAGGCCTACCCCATCTATGCCCTTATATGAACCCTCAAATGTAATCGATCCGGATGTGAAGGAGCAATTTCATAGGGATCAACTTCGAAAGCTCCAAAAGCAAGTAAAGTTCCTTTCAGCGAACCAAGATTGCATTGAATGCGGATGGCAGCGGCACACCACCATCGAGTGCCCACACGCCGAACAAGTACACCTAGCGGAGACTCACCAAGAGGCGCGCTACATGAGGGGCCCCAATCACCAATATTGGGGAGACCAAAGGTTCCATCAACCACAAAGGAACCAGGTTAACCCTAGCGACCCTCCGACTTATAGAGCTCTTGGGCACCCGGAGAGAGACCAAAAGAAGGATGATCTTCAACTTGTGCTAGATGAGATAAGGAGGAATCAAGCTAAGAATGATCAATCCAACAATGCCATCCATTCTCAACTCAATCACCTTACCACAAGGATTGGGGAGATGGATATTTGGAAAAAGAACGTAGAGACCCAACTGGGTCAATTGGCGGCACAAATCCCTAGACCGTCCGGAACACTCCCTGGGCAACCCACTACAAATCCTAAGGGACAATCCAGGACGGGCCATGTCGCAGCCATGCAATTAAGGAGTGGCAACAAAGTACAAAAGCCACGAACGGAATCGGAGAAAGCAGCAGATCCAGTCGACATCGACAGACCATTCGATGTCGAGGATGAGGTCGATATCGACCCCCATGTCGACCCACAGGTCGATATCGAGGCCACTGCAGAGCCATCAGAGCCACAACAGAGGTCGAAATCGACCATCCCAGTCGATATCGACCAAAGCCCAGTCGACATCGATGTCCAGCAGGCTCCTCCAACCACCGTTTTGGCCCCTCCACCAAAGAAGACGTTGCCATTCCCTTCCAAAGCATTGGAGGATCCCACCAAAGGTAAGTTTAGGCGCTTCGTAAAGATACTTCAAGGACTTAATGTTACCATCCCTCTTACAGAAGCCCTAAGCGAGATGCCTGCCTATGTGCGATTCCTGAAAGACATCCTGAGCAAGAAGAGATCCATGGCAGAGATCGCAGAGGAATGCTCGAAGATGGACTTCCCTGAGAAGAAGAGTGATCCAGGGAAGTTTGCAATCACCGTGGAACTTGGCCAACATCGCTATAAAGCCCTATGTGACCTAGGGGCAAGTGTAAGTCTCATGCCTCTCTCTATTTGGCAATAGGTGAACATTGGCGCACTTGAACCTGTGGACATGAAACTTTATATGGCTGACAACTCATTCGTAAGGCCCACGGGTATAGTTGATGACGTTCCGGTAAAGGTAGGTAAATTCTTTGTGCCTGCTGATTTCATTGTATTGGAAATGCCTGAAGATCCTGTAGTGCCTATTATACTGGGTAGGCCTTTCTTAGCTACTGCTGATGCCAATATCAATGTACGTCGAGGATTACTAACCTTTACTATAGGGAACGAAGTGATAGAATTCTCTTTCAACCCAACCATGAGCGAAACGAAGCACCTAGAGCAAGTAGTCCTCTCGCCGGCTAAGGAGAAGCTTAGAAAATTTTTGTTGGCGAGGACGGAAACAGTAAGCAGGTTCGACATCGACTGGAACCAATCGATATTGACTAAAAACATCGAAATCGACCCCCCTTGGTCGAAATCGAGTATGCCAGATCGCTGCCAGGAGGTTAAGTATGGGGTCACAGAGGTCGATATCGACCCCCACATGTCGATATCGACCACAGCACTCGAAATCAACCCTCCTTGGTCGAAATCGACCACCCCTCAGCCCGAAGATTTCTGTTTCGGGCCCAAACAGGTAAGCCCAAGTATGACTCCTAACCCTCCTCAGTCCCTTATTGATAAATCAATTAAACCTATTATTGATAATTCTACTAAAGAGAGGGTCAAAGCTCCATGGTTTACCTATATTGCTAAAGTTAGGTCAAGAAAGAGAAGGAAAGCCCCCAAACAAGAACCTAACATCAAAGAAGCCTTGGTCGCCGAGCTTAGATACTACCAAAAGGACCTAGATGATCCAGGAGAAAGCTCAAGCTCGAAGGGTCCCTACATAAAAGGGTCATGAAGCATTGACGGAGAAGTCGGCCTAACGACTCAAAAATCTAGAGCGTGTACATAAAACCTTTAAATTTTGCATAGATGGTTTTTAGGATTTAACTTTTGGCTTTTTGAACTTTTAAAACTGAGATAATTCGTGCTTTATCTATATATCTAACAAAGATTTCAGGTTATCAAGCAAAAGGAACGACGAAGAAGAAAAGAAGCTTCTGCAGAGGCAGTCGAAATCGACCAGGCCAGTCGAAATCGACCCCCCCAGGGTCAAGCCACCTTCTGGAGTCGACATCGAGGACTCAGGAGCGAAAAGCAGAGGTTGATATCGACCCTAATACTCGATATCGACCCCAACCAGGCAGCCCTTATCTTCATTTTCTTCCTCGACTTCGACAGATGCAGTCGACATCGACCACTGACCTAGATATCGACTTCTAGCATCGACCTAACCTGAAATCGACCTGAATCCATAGGTTTGCGCTGTGAGTTTCTCTCTACCCTTGTTCTTCTTTTTAATACAGTGAGGACACTGTATATTTTAAGTATGGGGTGGGGGAAAAACATGTCTTATGATCTTAACTTGGTTTTCTTCTTCGCATTGCATTCATGTTTAAATTTTTGTTCTTAGTTTTACGTCTATAAAATGTCAAAATCTAAAAAAAATGTCAAAAATACAAAAAAATGCATGTTTATTTTTTAAGTTTGTTTTTAAACCCTACTTAGATGTCCTATGATGAAAACTCAATAGCTGACTTGATCATGTAAACCCTATGGCATATTTGGATGGTTTAGCCTAAGTCTTTAAATTTTTATGTAGATTGTGAACTTGTGATGAAATTGAGCACATATGATCCTAGGCTAAAAAGCAAATCCAACAAAAATTGTCCTGGTGAGAATTTTGACCTATAGGGAGAACATCAAAAATCCCTCCGCTTTCTTGAGTGAATTTACTCTTCCTATGCATCTCTAAATGTTGTGATAGTTATTCAAAACCAATGTATATATATGTTTATGTTTACGAGAATTAAATGATGGAGGCATCTTTTAAGCCATTTTTATCCTCTCTTTACCTACCCTGCATTATCCCTGCTTGAACCCAGAACATTAGCCTGAGCCTGAAATTGCAAACTCCACAAAATTATCCCTAGCCAAATCGAGCCTGACCCCCATTTGGGAATTGAGACTTAGATTGGCTGGACTAATGCCTTGTGGAAAGAAAAGAGCATAATGTCCAGTTTTGAGCAAGGAAATTATGGGTTGGTGCATATTTTCATCTTGTCATATTTTGTAAAAGGATTTTTTGGCTCACCATATAAATGCACATAGCTTTAGTATTTATTTATTATTTCCGAAAAAAAAAAGAGATATATATATATATATATATATATAGTGCATGAGCCAAAATCCTTAAGTCTTTTATTCATACAAGTGTTATATTCTTTGAGAGGTATATTAGAACTTGGAAGAAGGGTTGATATATGGTTTACATCTTTTAGTGCATCTTTAGAGCATATTATATAAAGATAAGTTGGGAAAGAGCATTATAGAGATTGAGCTTACATTAAAGAGTTATGGTTTGGATATTACAAGTGTTGAGATTTAGGAGTCTTGATTCCCGAATTATAAAAGCACCACATAGCCAAATAATTCCAT
The DNA here is from genome assembly GCA_963922045.1 of Persicaria maculosa. Lineage (NCBI taxonomy): Eukaryota > Viridiplantae > Streptophyta > Magnoliopsida > Caryophyllales > Polygonaceae > Persicaria > Persicaria maculosa. Next base: position 23,346,717 of record OY998271.1, on the reverse strand, counting down.
ACCTTTTATTTCATACCAAGCCCCATTACAACCCCGTCGAATGGAGTCTTCTTTTAAGTCTTCCATTGAGCGAAAGTCCTCCTGATGATTCTTATTGCATTTTCATAATTGGTTGCGAAGTGGATTTTTATAAATTGCAATGTTTATGAGATTGTATATGAAATTGAGTTGAGAGTTGATCTTTATAGCCTAAACACATGAGAGTTGAGTGCAAACACATTATCCCTGTGAGGATTGGATCAAAATTGCATGTGCCTAAGGATCGCCAAAATATGTGCTATGACGTTAAATTCACTTGCTTTGCTTTGCTACCGCTTATGATGTTGCTTTTGACAAAGGCGAAGACTTGAAGGGTGTGTTGTAGGTGTTGGTTATTGCTTGGTTATTGCTTGAGGACAAGCAAGTCTAAGTATGGGGTGTTTTGATGTACATATTTGTACCTTTGTTTATTGCATCTTTTGACTTCATATTTCATTCGATTTCCAAAGAAAAGTTTCAAAAGTATATAAACTTGTGTAAGAATGAGCTAAAGTATAAGAAATAGAGTCTGCACGAGTTTTGAGCTAACCATGCAGGAATTCGATGAAATCGGAGTCAAAACGAACAAGCCAAGTGAAGCTGAGAAGAGGTCGATATCGACTGGAGACATCGATATCGACCCTAGATTTCGACACGACTTCTGAGCGTCGAGATAGGCCACACAGACCAGACAAGAAAGCCTCGATATCGACACACATGCATCGATATCGACCATCGTCATAGACATCGACTGGAGCTGGACAAGTCGAGCAGAAACACAAGCATCGATATCGACCTCTGGTGTCGATATTGACCCTACCTCGACAGAAGATAAATCCGAATTTGAGACTCGGATTGTGAAGTCTATCATCAAAGCCATGAGTTATCTCGTTCTTTTAGATATTAGCAGCTGTTTATTATCTTTTCCTTTAAGTTTTTATCAAAATAAAAGACCTATCCTAATTGTTCGGATAGAGTTCATAGTTTAGATAGGAGTTACAATCCTTGGATAGCGAGGATTAGTAGCCTATAAATAAAGCCCTAGCGGCTGATTTGTTAGATCATCTTTCATAAAATCCAATCCAAGAGACAAGGAAGTAATACCATCAATAGAGTTAGAATTAGAGAGAAGTTTTAGGGTTTGACGTTTGCGAAAGTTGACGTTGAGTTGTAAAGCTTCGGAGTTTATTTTAATGCAAGTTTCTTCTTTTCGATCAATGATGAGTTCCATGATGAGAAGCGAGTAGTTCCCCAAAGCTCTTAGGGTCGGGGTGAGCCCGACGTTAGCCATGCGCGCTTGAGGTAAGTATTTGATGTCGATATCGTTGTGTCTATCTCTCCTCCTACGATTCTATGTTTAGTCCTAATCGAAAGAAAGGGGATTCATGCTAACAACTTGAGTTATAAACATAAAATTGGTAGAGATAATTAGGTTTATTTGCAAGAGTAATCCTAAGAGTTGGTGTACGGCGAAAGCTTGTCCCTCGGGTGAAATAGCACAATTGTCCGTCTTATTTATCTCATCGCATGCTTTGGTTAACATTGTGGTAAACCCTAATCCTAGGAGTTGCCTTTTAAATAAGTTTATATTCAGTCAAAACCTCTATTTTATTTCTGTTCATTGCTTCTCTCTCCATTCTCAAATCTTCGACCTTTCTTTGCCGACGAGAAACTAACCCACTGCAGGAAGACATCGATATCGACCCCAGACGTCGATATCGACCACTGAGTTCGTCGATAGTTTTCTGAGTCGACGACGAACATCGCTGCGGAGTTTGCTGAGCATCGATATCGACCCCTAGCATCGATATCGATCCTACTGTGTCGACTGGTAGTCTTCTGAGCCAGTCGATTTCATGACTGACATCGATATCGACCCCTTCCAGTCGATATCGACTACCGTTTTTGTTTCTGCAGGTCTTCTGTTGCAGAGAACATCGACAGCCGAGGTCGACATCGAGGCACATGGTCGAAATCGAGGCTTCTGGTCGACACAGACTTGAGATTTCCAAAAGCTACTAGGATCCTGCTGACACGCCTCCTCGTGGATCGATCCTGACTACCCTTCCACTACAACGGGAGGAAGTCTTGTAATTATTTGCTTAGGCCAGGAGTAGGATTACATTTATTACATCTTTATTATTTGTAATTACTTGACATATCAAGCCTCCTACAACAACAGATCTCTCGACTAGTCCTAACCCTAGCTCCATCCGGCATGCCTACTAGGAGGGATGGACCACTCGTGCAGCTAAGACTCAGTCTAGCAACGTACATCTCTGCTATAAAGCAGTGTGTAGCACCAGTATCAAACAGCATACGCAGACACACATCATAGAGAGATGGTACCTGCTGCAGTCGGAGCGGAATGATCATCAACTCACATCCGAAACACGCGGGGCGGTGGGGGCAATGTGGAACCACGGCCTCCTGATGTCTGTCCTCTGCCGTAACTTGACCCAGATGGCCCGGCTGAAGTCGATCCTCTACCTCCGCGGCCAAAACCTCTGCCGCCTCTCAATCCTCCGCGGCCTCTACTAGGAGCAGAACCTCTCCCCTGACCCTGGGGGTAAGTCAGCTGTGGGGGTCTGGGGGCCTCTGGAAGTCGGAGAGCGGGTGCAGATGGAGTCCCTCCGCTCTGGGGGCAATAGCGAGATCTATGCCCTAAAAGTCCGCACGAATAACACCTAGTATCTCTCATTGGACATGCAGCAACATAATGACCCTCCTTGTAGCAGCCGTGACAAGTAATGCTCCTAACTCGAACCTCTCTACTCGGAGCAGACGGTGCCGATGGAATCCTCGATACTCCTCCTCCGAATCCTCCTCGGAACCCTCCTCTAGGTCTCGTCTCCCATCTGGTCTCAGCAGGTCTAGGTCTCTTCGCCTCAGAGCGGGATGAAGCATATGCAGTCGCGGAGAGGATACGCTGCTGATCGTATAGAAGAACCACCTCCAGGAAACGATCGAACGAGACTGCGCCCAGACTAGAAGCATGCAGTAGTACCGCTGGTGAAAACCTCATCGACAACAATCGAATGCGACACTCATTAGTGGGACACAGGTGTACATAGTAAACCAACTCCTTCTTGAACTGGCAGACAACATCAACAATAGAGAGAGACGGGTTGTAGGTCCGACGATAAAATGCCACCTCGCGAGCAATCTGAGTCCCCGGGGGACTATACTCCTTCAGCATCAAAGTCCGAAAAGCATCGTAACTCCACTCGGTCTGGTCCGTCTTGTACACGGACCAGCAATCAAAGGCGTCCCCCCGCAGATGTCCTGCTGCTAGCCTTTATCGCTCTGTAGCTGGCGCATCGATATGGTCGAAGATCTCGTCTAGCTGACGAAACCACATCTCTACATCCTCTCCAGCGCCTCCTGAGAACTGCGGCGGCCTACACTGCCCCATGACCTTCACCCAGTCGATGCGCTTCTCGGGTCGCGCAAGGCCATAGGAACAGCTTGAGCAGGCTCAGGTGCTATAGGCGGCTCGATCGGGATCTGGGCCCCGGGTGCTGCAGACTGTGACTCCCCAAGAAACTCTCGCAAGACCTCCAAGATCGCAGCTCGGTCCATCTGCCCCAGTGTGGTCTGCTGAATGGGGACCCGAGTCTCGCCGCCCTCAGGTGTCGGAGTGTCATCGTCGGTCGTAACAGTAGCTACCCTACGACGGGGTTGTCCTCTGCCTCTACGCATTGGGCCCCCACGCCCGATCCGTCCACCTCGTGTATCGGCCATAGTGGCTGCAATAGAAGGGCGGGCTTAATACACGGCACAGAAGCAATCAACAGAAATTTATCAGATCCCCTTCGAGGGGGACCACCCTCAGGCCCCATTTATAAAATCACAGAATCTATCTAGAAGCTGCCCTTCGAGGGGCAACTGACCGGAGGGGCAACTATCCTCTCGGCCTCTACATTCTAACCCCGCTACTCCAACCACCACGGTGCAAACTCCTTGGAGTCTTCCAGGGCGTCTGTAAAGTATAAAGCTAAGTTTTGCCTACCCTTTCCCAAGTCTACATCAAATAGGATGGTCTATCGCCTTTCTACCCACTCAGTTTCCCTTTTTCCGATTTTCCTTATTTTAAGTCGAGTTTATTAAGCTTTGTTCATCAATTTAGCCATATTAAATTCATTTTTCCCTTTTTAAAACTCTTCAAAATCCTTTAAAACATTGGGCGGCTTTCAAAATCATACTTCAACCCATTTGTACTCGAATCGCACAACCCAAGCTCTGATACCACCTTTGTAATGGCCCAAATATAAATATTCGGGTTACGTTTCGAAGGATTGGATACCTTCGTTCGGATCTTGCAATTCGAGTACGGGTTGAGTTTTAAAACAAAGTTTTAATGATCAAAGAAGGGATTTCGCACCCTAAAATTCGCGATAGGGCCGGTAGGTCCTCCGAACTTGTCCTACTTGCCTAAGTCGCTCAAAACGTTTTATGTTCAAAAGCATAAGGAAGGAAATATCATAATACAAGTTGTCACGGCATGGCCGGGTCAAAACCAAATACAAGGAAATAAGTAGCAAAAGTGTGGAGTTCAAGTTGGTCTTTCTCTCCCTCTCACTGCGCCATGAGATATCCCCCACCACATCAGCACATGATCAAGTAAGGGTACGGGTACCTGAAACTAACCACGAAGTCAAGGTCGAGCCACTCATGCGGGCCCTGAAGACCTCACTGAGGACATATAATATGCCTATACCTAAATGAAGGATGCTCTAATGCAGTGCGGAATATTAAACACTTAAGCATGCTAACAGTTTATATATATATGCAGAAAGCGATCAAATGGGATCCCGCATAGAATGCCAAGTGGAATGTCCCTCTCCTACTCTCGCACCCATGCTCGTTAGTGCAGGAACCGACCGCGTTTTATACTTCCGCACCCATGCTCGTTAGTGCGGGAACCGGTCGCGTTCAATATCATAATATCATCAATCGTATCAATAGTCATGCTCGTCAATTTAATAGTCTGACTCGATGAGGACTAAGCCCGATGGGACTGGACCGTCCTATGACCCTAGCAAATGACTCTAGGACTCACAATTTAACGGTCGTTCTACCATACGCAAAGAGAATATGGATGCTCGATTAATTGTGCAACCTAAGCATGATACTACATGATTATGCAGGATGCAACACCTACACACTATATGACACATCAGGCATGAGGTTCTAACTTGAGTAAACCCCGGAGGACTTACTTGGAAACGCAGAGCAGCAAAATAAGGCAGCAGGGGTGAGCAATCCAACAGATCAGAAATCACCTAGAAATTTCATAAAATAATATAATAAGTCTAAGTCTAATTTACACAAGCACACAAGTTACATATGAGACATATAAGGTACACATAATAACATAACCCATTTATTTCATCATTATTACCATTATCATTTCATCTCCATTTCTCATTCAGTTTCATTATCTCTCATAATCCGATATCTTTCCCAATGCGATTATAATATCATCATCATCATCCTCAGTCAACTCATCACATTCTTATTTCCATGAATTATTCCAATATCCCAAATTACTCATTTCAAATATCAGAACTTAGGAATTAGTTTAATCATATAAATCATTCTCAATAAATTAGTTTAAATAATTAAATAAATAAATCGAGGAAAGATAATCAATTACTTGACCATATAAAGGGTCACATTCCATAAATTATTTAAATAACCTTTACATATTAAAATAGTATAATCGACAACTAAATAATATATAAAAAATCATACTTTAAATATATATTAAAATAGAGAATTAAATACTCCAATTTATTCCACATAACATTAAAATAAAAATTCAGAAAAATATAAGTGAATAATTTAGTAAATAATAAAGAGTTCACAAGTTGTGGAACTATAACCTTAAAATAATATAATTAGCTAATTATTCAAATAATCCAGATTTTTAGTAATTTATAATAAATAAGTCAATAATGAATTAAATAGATAAATAAATCAGAAAAATAAAATTTAATAATAATATTTATAATAATATTTTAGAATGAAATTAAATAATAACACATTTAAACAACACAAATAACACTTTTTAAATCAAAGCAAACCGGCCCAAAGGAGTAGCCCAGCCCATTTCTCCTTCCCGGCCCAGACCCGAACCCATTACCCACCCAGATCCGGATCCCCCAGCAACCCAACAGTAAAAGAAAAAAAAACTGGAAAAGGAAAGAAAAAGGAGAAAATCGGACCGGACCCATAAATAAAAGAAAAGAAGTGAACCAGACCGGCCATCTTCTTCCCCGTTCAAAGGGTTGTTCGGCGCGAAGAAGCAGGGGGAGAGAGGTGGGGCTCCGCCGGCGGCTGGCTCCCCTTCCGGACACCTTCAGTCGAATTTCCCGACCACCACTAACCCAGAAGCAAGACCAAGAAAAAATGAGGAGGTTCGAGTGCTCACCGAGGGCTCGAGATTTCGCCGAAAAAACTTCGTCGGGCTCGATTTGGCTTCGTCGGGGACAAAGGTTCGCCGGAGGTGGCCGAGGTGCTCGACCCGAACAGGGGAATGGGAGGTTGGAGGGCTTGGTGGCTCCGGGTAGCTCCTGGGCTGCTCGGTTTTTGCTGCGTGGGGCGTCGGAAGGGTTGGCTCGAGCTGCTGCTTGTTGAGGACAGGAGGAGGTGGGATGTGATGGTGAGGATGGAAGGTGGGCAAGGCGACGATGGCGCCTAGATGTTGAAGAACAGAGGTGTGACGGGGGGGGTTGGGAGTGAATTCAAATGGAGAGGAGAGTTGAGTGACTTGCAGGAGATGGAGGTGAGGTGAATTGTAAGAGGAATGGAGGTGAGTGGGATGGGCTTAGGCCTCTTAATCAGCCGATAGGAGGGGTAGGGGATGGCTTGAGGGATGGTGAGATTGAGTGTGGGTTTAGTTAAAGAAAAGTCAAAATTATTACCCGGAAATAAATCCCGAAATCCGCTTTCCGACCTTAACCCGACACAATTTAAAATAATTATTCGAATCCGAATTAAATAACGGAACCCGAAAATATTTTCAAGTCTCGGAAAATAAGGCGGAATTATCTCGTTTCCATATTTGAGTACTAAGTTTATGTCGGAACCGTTCGAAAGAATTTTAATAAGTCGTTGGCTCGACAACGGAAAAATTTTTGAAAATTTTCGGAGTCTCGGAAATTGAATAAATTTTTATCAAAATGAAATTTATAATTATAAAAATATTATTTAAAAATCTCGGTCTTTACACGGGGCCTAAGTGTATACAAACGTATACTGTAAACAAAGGTGTATATATATATACCAAGATTATACAGTGTGTATATTAGTATATATACACTGTTTATATATATTGTGTATATACATGTACACTGATATACTTTGTATAATATATATATATATATATATATATATATATATATATATATATATATATATATATATATATATAGATAATAGATCAAATGTACATAGCTCTTATTGTGTATCATGTTAAAAATCTGGGCTGTTGAATTAAGAAGATCAACGGATGAGATTAAAAGTAACTTCTGATTATTCGATGGTATTGGAAGATTATTCGGTAGAATGAAATTATTCGGTGGTATTGGGCGATTATTCATTAGAATAAAATTTACAGTCTTTACACTCTTTTTACAGATGAATAATTATGTGAAAACAGATGAATAATCATGAACAAATAGACGAATAATTTCTTAGTACATGATACACGATAAAGGCTGTGTACACTGGAACTAACCTATATATATATATATATATATATATATATATATATATATATATATATATAATGCGGGACGGGACGGGATTTGCGGGATATGAAATGCTCGTCCCGCGTCCCGTCCCGCATAATTTTTGTGGGACGGGACCGGGACGAGATTTATTATTATTTTTCCAAATCCCACCGGGATCGGGACGGGCCCGGGACGGGACCGAGATTTCCTGGATTCGTGCCCACCCCTAGGTTACAGTGTCTATGAACCTGTTTTTATTTTGTTTACAGTGTCTATGACTCTATTTTTATTTTGGTTACAGTGTATATGACCCTGTTTTTTATTTTGGTTACAGTGTCTATGATCTGTTTTTATTTTGATTATAGTGTCTATAACCGTCAAAATAGACGTAAACGACTCAAGATTACCTACATTTGAAGAAATTAATACCTCTCTAATTTTTATAGAGATTATAACGTCATTTGGTGATTATAATGTCTTATAAAGTGATCCATTTGAAATCAGACCCACATAACTCTCTTTCTCATTGATAAAGCCTGAATTTTGTCTCACCTATTTCACACCCCACCAAAACCAAACCCCAAACCTTACCTTTCATTCTCCCTTCTCTTCCCTGTAATGCCGAAGAGAACCACCCTCCCTCCGCCTTCTTTGTCATTGAACAGCCACCACCATGAGCCCTCCCAATCCTAATAGTTTTTTTATGAAAAAATAGGACTGCACTTTTCTGGATCCATTCTACATGCAAGTATGCTTTATCTCTTTGCTTTGTGAACTTGGAAATGTTTTTGTGTGACACTCGCTAAATTGTAATGGAAACAAAAATTTAGTGTCTAAGCTGGTAGTTTCTTATGACTTAGCACAATGATTCCTATTCGGCAACCAAATCAGAAGGCGAAGCGCTAGTTATAAAGGCAAATGGTGTTAAGGGACTTCTGACATGCAACTTACGGTCTAGTGGTATATTTGGTCCTGGTGATAAGTTGCTTGTTCCATCATTGGTTGATACAACAAGGGCAAGGGCAGGAAGTCCAAGGTATGTATCTTGTTCACTTCCTTAGTTAGCAGCAATCTAATGCAAGCGTCGAGCCCACCCGAGCATCTCTTGGGCACACCGAGCACACCCGAGCGCCTGCCCCCTGTTCTCCCGAGAGCGCCCAAGGACCAACAACAGCTTCCTCCCTCCTTCCCCGAGGTCCGACGCAGCCAATTAAACTAAACCCGACACACCATCACCATGTCACCACCACACACCATTTACACCACCACTACCACAGTAACCACAGGGAAGACAAAGCCAACTGACATCAATTGAATCGTAGCATAAACGTTCAGAGTCAATTGAATCATAGCATAAACCCTCATCTATCACCAATTGTCTCCTTCTTCTTCATTTTGAAAATCAGATTACCCCCAATCTCCCCAAATCCCAAATCTGACATCAAAGCCGAAATTGGAAACGGCACGAACAAGCAACATATGCTAATGAAACGAAAACGAAATTGGAAATGAAAACGATTAAAGGAAGGCAAAGCGGCGGGCAGCTTCCGATGAAGACTGTAGGCCGGCATCAACCGGTGTTGGCATCAACCGACGTCGCCGAGATGCTGGAGGACATCAAGCGGCGGCGCCGAGATGTTGTAGGCCGGCTTTGGACAAGGAGGACGTCAAGCGGCGTTTGCTCGATTGTAAGGAGGTCGCCGTCGGGCCTTTCGCGTCCATTGACAGTAGATCCAGGGAGAAAGCTCGAGATCCGGAGACAAGGAGACTTCTTCGACTCAAGCGCGAGCGATGACAGTGGTGGGCACAACCAGTGTACCGACAGCGATGAAGATGGTGGTGGTTGTCGGCAATGGGTGATGGCGGTGAGAGCAGTGACGGCAAGATCTGTTTTAATTTGGGGGAGAAGGGGAAGAAATAAGTGCAGGGGCAAAATTACACTCTACTAATTTATCCTCTCTTTTGTCTTAGGCTTAATTTTTATCCAAATTATGGACACTTACAAAAAAAAACCCTTTTCTAAATACCTACTATATTTTTTAACGGCCGAAAAGACAAATAGGTATATTAAATGACCCCCTAAGACATATTGGTATATTAAAAGACTCAAGAGACAAATAGGTATATTAAAAGTGTTCATATGGACAAATTGGTATATTAAAAGACTCTAGTGGACAAATAACCTTTTTTTTACATCATTAGACTTCCTTTTCATTTTATTTTAATAATAAAATCATTTTAATATATTTTTATAATGATTAATTGGTTACATACTCATATAATCTTATTCATTTGATTGTATAATCATAAAAAAAATTAAATTTTGCATATATTTCTATCAAATTATAAAACTATTGGATTTTTATCATTATTTGTCACTAATAATATTTATTATATAAATTTAATAAATAAATATTTTATTACAATGGTTGTTTATATAAATTGCACAAATTAAATTGTCCTGCAAAATATGAGCTAATATTTGTTTAGAAACCACAAAAAATATTTAATAAAATAAAAATGAAATAGGAGAATTTTTATAAAACCTTGCAGAATAAAATAAGTTAAAATTATATTTCATATGCTATTTTTATTATTATTATTATTAATTATTATTATTATTATTATGATTTATTTTCTAAAAATAAGCAATAAGTGTTTTAACTTGCAATTTGTAAACCAACTATTAAATAAGTGTTTTTTTGTAATTTATACAAAAAAACCAATAATTTTTTTATGTAATAAGATTTTATACAACATTATTAATTACAAACATATGGCAAAAAAAAATAGTTTTATAATTTTATAGAAATATATCCAAATTTTTATTTTTTTATGATTATATATTCAAATGAATAAGAGTTAAATAAAGAATTAATTATTTAAAAATATATGAAAATTTTTTAATAAGATTTAAATAAAGAATTAATTATTTAAAAATATATGAAAATTTTTTATTAAGAAAAATCAAATGACATGAAGCCAAATGAGGCAAAAGGGCTATTTGTCCCTTAGAGTTTTTTAATATACCAATTTGTCCATATGAACACTTTTAATATACCTATTTGTCTCTTGAGTCTTTTAATATACCAATATGTCTTAGGGGGGTCATTTAATATACCTATTTGTCTTTTCGGCCATTTTTTAACCAATCAAAATGTATAAAAAAGTCAACAACACACAAATCAATACAAATTATTATTTTCCCTTACCTAGAAAACCTAAAATGATATCTATTTTGATACAACTAAACTAATCTAAAACGACTTAAATTTTGAGACGGAGGGAGTACTATTTATAAAGATTTTCCAAAAAAATTCTCATAATAAAAAACCCTAATTTCTAACAAACATATCATTCGATTTTCAATGGTTCTAGATCCTTTTGAACCACCCATGGAAGACCTCTCGTAGGTCTCTGACTTTCGCATTTTATAGATGCCTTGCTGATACACTTCATCCTCGTTGAGTCCATCTTGGATCACCGAGTTCGCCAATCACCATAGCCGAAGTCATCATACAGAGAGAGCCTGAGAGGTGGGAAAACGGTTTAGGGGTTTAGTTTTATTTGTGGTATGAGTTTAATTAGTTTAGCACAAAACCGGTTGAAAAAAATTGGATTATAATGGGTGAACCCGACCTTGACAAGGGAAAAGAGGTCTTGTGTTCTCGGGATCACTTTTAATATATCTTTTTGTCTCTCTTGCCTTTACAGATACCATTTTGTTTCAGGGGTATTTAAATATATCAATTTATCTTTACATTCTTATAAAATATATTCCTAAAAAAGTTCAAACTTACTTTTTCCAACCAAATCATAAGTTTTGGGTGCATGACAATTTTTTTCAAAATCTAAGGGTTACCAGACGAAAATTTTGAAATCCTTGTTTATCACGAAATTAAGCTAAACTATTAGGTTACCTCATGAAAAATCTGAAAATAAAAATATCATGTGTCTCTTGATTCACACTGTTGTGACTTAAGAGGAGAAGAGCAGTTATATCTTGAACAAAAAAATCCAATGTCATAGAAGGCACAAATCTATGACATACAATGCATAAGATTTACAATTTAAAATAAGAGAATAACAGCAAATATACCAAAAAAATCTCGTGTGCAAAAGTAACCTCCCCTTGATAGGCTAAAAACCTACACCCACAAGTGTATGGGGTTCAGTTGTAGTAATCAAGTGTCGTATCCACAAGGACCGGAGGAGTATCGATTGTAATTTCGAGCTAGTTCAACTAAGTTCAGAATAAACAAACAGGTTCTAGAGTATGTGTATAAAGTAACCAAGAAAACCGATTTAATGTTGAGAAATATATATAGGGAAGGCGTTCTAGGGTCAAGGATTTACCAACAATGCATCATCAATAGGCATAGAATATTTTCTTGCTCGAGTGATTCCGAAATCAAATTGTGAAGGTAGGTTATCTAAGGTAATCGCGAGTCCCCTTTCGGGTTTATCGCGAATGTGCCTAAATCGGTTAGCAATTCCCCTTTTGGGCTCAAGCAACCGATTTAGGCCCTTTAAGTTCGTAGAGGTTCAGGCAATAATCATACTAACATCGCCTTTCGGCTCCGAATAATATCAAAATTGCCCAGAACATCTATGATAACCTAGGAATCCTCAAGAAGTTTAGTTTCACTTTCGATCAATAAACTTCAGGTTTAATCACGCAGTTCCGATGGATCCTAATCGCCTTTCGGTCTCAATTCACCATCTAAATTCCAATTTAGGTTTTTCGTCTTTCGATTTCAAACCCTAAATCGGATCTAGTCGATTCGCATCAATCAGGATAAGCACAACATGATTAAACCACAATCTAATTCAGAAATCATTCGAGAGATACTAAGAACAAGCCTATTTCCGCATTGTCGGGACAATCCCAACCCTAGAACAAGAAATCTAGCAACTCATGGAGAAGTTCATGCTTGATTCAATCAAATTTGGCAAGACAAACATAGAACAATAGAGATAGAAACGGAATTTACCGGAATTTGATAAATCGAACAAGTTCCTTCCACAAAATCTTAGTCTCCACAAGGTCCCAAAAGCTCTGCCCCAATGTCAGAATTTCGCCCCCCCCCCCCCCCCAAACTGAACTCTCCAACCCTTCCAATCCCCCCGGTTTTTAGAAAGAAAAATGAATTAAATGCTGAACACATGAAACACTCGGTCGAGTGGTTTTTGCACTCGGTCGAGTGGACTCTGGGCAACAAATTTCTGTGAAGCACTCGACCAGAGTGAGACTCGAGTGGTTTCTGCACTCGGTCGAGTGGTTTCTGGGAAGCATGTTCTGTAAAGCACTCGACCAGAGTGAGACTCGAGTGGTTTCTGCACTCGGTTGAGTGGCTTCTGGGAAGCATGTTCTGTAAAGCACTCGACCAGAGTGAGAGTCGAGTGGTTTCTGCACTCGGTCGAGTGGCTTCTGGAGATTAACTTTGCCGAGCTTGCTTCGCTTCTTTTGGCATGTTTCCTCGATCCCCATGCCTCCTAGTTCGTCTTTGACGCCTTCAGAGCGCACCGAAAAACCTCGAAGCTTGTCATTCTCCTTTAGCTCTCTCATTGACATCAAAACCGCTCCGAAACACCTGAAATCACAATAGACAAGCGGTAGACACCGATTCCACAAAACTAAACAAAAAGGGCGAAGAATGTATAAAATACTCAGCTCAAATGCCCTAAAATCGATGCTAGAATGCCCTAGAATCGTGACTAAATAGACGCTATCACCCCTCCCCTCCTCTGGTTAAATTAACAAGTGATTACAACCTGAGATTGAGAGTAAAGGGGATCAAAAGGGAGGGGGAGCATTAAATAGTCAGTAGATTTTCACAAAGGAGAGAGGGGGAGGGGAGAGGAGAGTATTAAATGTCAAAGAGGGTCAGCAACTTTTCGTAGAGGAGAGAGGGGGAGAAGGAAGGGAAGAGATTTCTGAGGCGTGTGAAGAAGAAAAATACGACACTCACTCAAAATATCCGTGATAGTAGTAAAACTATCCATGTTAGGTTATATCATGTCTGTAGAAAGAATATTTGTGACAGGTTCTTATTTTTCCATGCTAGGTGTGACATTTTCGGGACAAACTCGTTATTCTCAAAGCCTCTTCAAATGGCAGTGTTCAGTAGATGGATTACCTCCAGTTCATGAAGAACTTGAACGCATCTCAGACCGAGTCATCAACCAGAGGTGATCCATCTGCTTGTTTTTGGACATCTTGAGACTTTGTTACCATAGACTTTGTTGGATTTCGTCGTGGACTTTATTTACTTTTGTTGCTTTTAGAACTGCACTTTTTTGTTGGTTTTAGGACTCTTACTTTTGCTTGCTTTAATCATGGACTTTATGGATTTCTTAGCAATTCGTAGGTGTCAAAACATCATTGAAATGACAATTTATTTTGATGTCACGCATTTAGTCGTTGTTGTTGGCATATAACATATCTTACTTGTCATCAATTTGATGTTTGTTTTTCTGATTGAACTTAGGTGCATTTCTGTGGAGTGTTGTCAGTTTTGACACGAGAATCTATTTTTACGCCATGTGTATACGCATTGGTGGCACCTAAAATGTATTACTTGGCACGTAAAACATTTGCCATGTTATGTATATTCAATGAACTTGAAAGCGTATGTGTTTTAAATTGTTCGGCTTTTCCTACATACTTAACGAGTGATCAAAATAGAACCCAAATTTGCATATTGAAAGCAAAATGCTTGGTTTGTCAGTACACATTGTCGCACAACGGGTCTAAAAGTTCGGAGACATATGCGAGACTCTTTTGCATATTGAGTTCCATTTCCCACCCCTGTCTCCTCCCCCCTCTACTCTACAAACATCTGTTAACCTCTTTTGCATTTAATGATCTCTCTTTATTGCATTTAATGTCCCATTCTCTCTGTTTTCTATTAAATGATCCCTTCACTCTTCTATCTATCACTTCTGTATCAAAGTCACATTTTTTTAATGACGAGGAACCCGCCTTCGGTGGTAAACACCGTCCACGTGATCTAGAGCTACATATCAAGTAAATCACAATGCATCAACCGGCTCGACCTAGTAATAGAAAGCAAGACAAACCTTTAATTTTTCATCCAAGAAAAAGAGCTAAAAAACCCTCTTACTCTACACCACTAGGGGCATCCCAAAAAGAGCACAAATCACATTTAATGCGATACATTTAATTTGATACAAATTAGCCATTTAAAATAGTCAAACGAAAATTTGAGGTACATATAATAATTTTAATTTTACTGGTGTTTATAGCACCCGCGAAATAAAAACACACCGAGTGAGAAAAGGGGAGAGAAATTTCTACTAAATATAATTAATACATTTACAACCTCTAAATATCATAAATGGCGGCTTCTCCCCTTCGTTTCTAATCTCAGCCACAAAAAAAAAAAAAAAAAATTTCTTCCCAATTTTTTTCACTAACATTAATAGAAAAAAATGAAAGATACTTTGCTTCCCAACCGCAGAAAAAAGAGGGGCGAATAATGAATAGTTTAGTAGGCTACCAGCACTGATCCGTTTCCCACCTACGGGAGGAAAACCCAGGACGACGTCGCACAGCGACAGAATCACAACCAAACGACGCAGCTGTCAACCTACCGACCCTCCCACCTAACCCAAGCGACATATCGTAAACAGCCCTGGCAGCCGGATCGGAGAGCGTCTCGTAGGCGTGGTGGATCTGGACGAAAGCGCGGCCGTCAGACCCGTCGGAGGAGGCGTCGGGGTGGTAGAGCTTAGCTAGGTTGCGGTAGGCCATCTTGATCTCAGTGGAGGAAGCGTCGCGGGGCACCCTGAGCACATCGTAGAGAATTGCCGCCGCCTGAGCGGCCTCGGGGCGGTCCTGAACGGCGGCCGTACAGCGCACAAAGGAGGAGCTGCGGCGGGAGGTGGGAGGCGGGGATTGGAATTGGAGAGGGGAGGAGGTGGACGGAGGGAGGGTTAGGGTTTGAAACATTAGAGGAGGTTTTTTTTTTGTGTGTGTGTGTTGGGAGGTGAAATTGGAATTTGACGAATTGGGGATTCCGGAAGGAGGAGGGTTTAAAAAGGGAAGAATCTGGCGGGGCCCGCGATGGGGTTCAGGGAATCAGCGGGCAGTGTAACAGTGTGTGCGTAGCTGGTTTTATGGTTTTTGGCTGGCGCTAGCCTAGCCTTGGCCCGGTGGTTCATGTTCCCTTTCTATATTCATGTACTCGTATCATACACGTATTCATATGCAGGGCGGAGCTAGGGGCTCTAATTTCACAAACTATGTTCGTGTATCATCGTCGATAGTTTTATTTTAATATTTATATCTGAGTAAAAAATTATAAATATTTAAAAATTAAAGGTATATTAATCACTTTAATTTTGTTTCAATAGACTATATAGTTTTTATATTTTACTTATAATTAACATTCACATACTATAATTTATCTCGAGAGATTCGAAATGAGAGGTTATAGTAATCATTTAGACAATTAGATAAGAAGTTACACAAGTTTAAAGATTTTATATCTGGTTATACATTTTTATAGGTTATGAGTACAATAAGTTATATATTGACTAGGGTTGTTATTCGAGTAAAAAAATCTAGTATTACTTCATTATATTTAGCTTGTTTCCAGTCATGTAAAGGCCCAAAATTTTGAGTTTTTTAGAAATATTTTTATTGAGCTAATTCTCATGTTATTCATGTTTATTTAGAACGTGGAATTAATTAAAATCTTTTAAGTTAAATAGGTACTTTGATTTGTACATATATAGATAACATTTTTATATATTTTGGATCCCGAATTAAGAATGAATATTGTTTTGAACCTATTTAGATGAGTATGACCATTTTTCATGGCATTTTAATTTAAGTAGAATTTGTTGGGTTGATTTGGTTAGTTATAGTGCTAAAATTTTTACAAAGAAATATCTGATTATTTTTATGTTTTTCTATAACTCAATCTAACCCTAATTGAGAGGTAGATATACCCTTTATAAACTTGAGAAGCCGTCGTCATTCACCATTCACTCTCTCTTCTCCCCTCCCATTTCAAATATGAGATTTTCAAGCTCAGCCTTCCTCTTCCGCACCCTAAGCTCCCATGGCTCCCTCTCTCTCTCTCTCTCAGCCCTCCTATGGCTGCCTTGCAACTCCCTCCTCTCTCGCGTTCCCGTGTTAAACCTGAAATTGAAGCTTCCATGGCTTCCTTCTCCACCTTCATCTCATGGCGCGGCCCGTTGCCTTGACAAAACATGCAATTACACAGGGCCTCAAATTTTTAGGGGCCTCAGATTTTTTTTAATCATATATATAATTAATATAAATAAAAAATAGAGAAAGAAGTAATAAACGATTTGTTGACTCAATTGACACTATGCAATGAGTGCCTTTTGTACTTTCTAACTATAGCTGTGTTTGAATCCCTTTGTTCCCATTTTTTTGGAACCTCAGTCCCCCGCATACAGTTATTCATTAGTACAAACGATACCTCTCAAACTATATTCATCTACACTAAAGAAAAAACTCTAATCAATTCAAGTTATTAAACCATTATAATCGACCTTCAACATTGAGGGTTTTGAAAAGTAATCTAAAATCTTTACTTATTTTTTTACTTATCTATTTTTTTCTCGCATTAGGTTGAACACGTGACTTTGTATCTATGAGAATAAATTTGGTGCATCATTTTCTCTATTCAATTAGTAATAAAAAAGGCCTCAATATATAACTTGCACAAAGCCTAAAAAAGCAACGGATTGGCCCTGCTTCTCCCCTCTCGATGATCCCACTCGAGCCCCCATCCACGGCCGCACTCAGACCTATGCTCCTCTCGCTCCGTCTTCTCCCTCCCTCTCGCATTTGCCCGGTGAACGGAGATGGAGGCCCCGATCGATGCTCGTCTTCTCAGATCTAGAGGCGCCTCTGATGGAGCTCTTTCGCTCAACCCCAGATCCCGTCCCTCGACTCTTCCAAATGTCGCTATCGACCCGAGCTAGAATGACCAGATGTCGCGATTAGGCGAGGATGAAAAAGGAGTCGTCGTCGCTAGCCTTTGCGCCACCGAACAATATTGTTAGAATCGACGCCTCTTGTCTCGCTCCTGTTGCCAATGCCTAGTCCTGCGAGAGGCCATCCTCTCCCTTCCTCCCCTGCATTCGATCAAGCCTAGTACCGAGCCCTGCAGTTCTGAATCCGAGCTCGTGCATCAGAGCCTCAATCCAGGTTACCATCGGTGTGGGTATACTCCTTGGATCTCCATCCTTAACTGTTTTTTATTTAAATTGAATTGGAATAAATAAAATTCATAATAATTATAAATATAAAATTCTAGTTTTTTTTTAGAAAATATTTTTTTTACAAAAATTTGAATTTTTTTTACAAAAATTCGATGACTCGTCGGGTCGGACCCGCTGGGTCATCGGGTTTCCAAACCCCCGACCCTGACCCGCAATCCGTCTTGACCCTTTGACCCGAGGACCCGCACCCCTCGGATCACAGGTTGACCCGTGACCCGTGGCCGCCTCTACTCGGATTGCAAGAACTAATGGAAGGTAATCCTATCTTCTAAACGTAACCCGAGTTTTATAATCTGCGTCGTTACAAGTCAAACCTATATTTGAACTTGAGCTCATACTCCGCTTGTTTAGTAAATGAACGAGCTTGAGTTGGGTTTTTTTCCAAGTATTATGCAACATTACTTGGTCATGATATGGTAACTTAAAAGAAAATTTGTAAATTTCACAAAATTTGTTCTATTTGAGTTTCAATATGTCAAGCCGAGCTTTGAATCGAGCATAAAAATGTGCTCATAATCAGCTCATTTTGTAAATGATGTTCGAGTCAAGATTTTATTGAGCAAAACACGAGTCAAGCTCTAGCTACTCAACTCATATAACAACCATAATAATTTTAACTTAATGTTTATTATATTGCGTTTTCTATACTTATTTAGTTAATTTTTTTCCGGATATTTTATTTATATATATTTATATTTCTTTTTTTAGGCGCGGAAAAAATGATAGCATTTTATCATAAACTGATGACATTTTATCTTAAAATAACATCATTTATTATCGTATTATATATAACTAGTGCTTTTCCCGTACCATGTACGGGTATGTATTTTTCACGAAATCTATTTTTTTTACTTCTCATTGTATTTAATATTGAAAATCAATTTTCAAAACCATAATAGCATGCTTGTGAAATGGGCTGCAAAAAATAAATGATTTATATTTTTACTCTTTTTAAGGTTGTGTGTATTTTAATCAGAACCCAAATACTCCATATTCCCTCTAATAGACTATTTCTTTGTAGATATTTTTTTATTTTTGCTATTAGTCATTCCTATTGTATCTAATACTACGTATTGAAACTTCATTTTCATCATCATAATATATTTCACACCATGCTTGTGAATCGGGCTGAATAAAATAATTTATTTATGTTTTTACTCATTTTAAGGGCTTGTGTATTTCATGGGGATCCAATCATTCCAAATTGACATACAATAGACAATTTATTTTCAGATGTTTTTGCTTTTTGATTTTTTTATTCCTATTTTACTCCCTATTTAATATTGAAACTATATTTTACTCACCATAATATATTTCACACCATTAAAAATATACTCCCTATTTAATATGAGCTCTCTACACTCTGCTTCTTATTTTATAAGTTTCTCTTGACCAAATAGTCAACTATCTTAAATTACGCCATCTAAAACGGAATAATACAAAAATAGCAATTTAGGAAGAGGTGGATTCAAGAGCACCAATATTCAATATATTTGCTTAGAGAAACAATAAAAAGCAAATTACAAATTAAGATAAAGTTTTACGCCAAGCACAAATATATGACGGGTGTAGGATCGAGCATTTATGGTTTTTTATTCCTATTGTATTTAATACTCCCTCCGTTCGGCAAAACGTACATATCACTTTACTATTCACGCATGCTTTTTTAGGGGATAAAAACTATATAAAATATCTAGTTTTTTAATAATTTTTTTTAACAATTTCGTAGTTATTATTAATAAGTATAAACTTGTTAAAAAAATTTATAAAAAAATAAATATTTTATATAGTTTTTATCATTCTAAAAAAACATACGTGAATAGTAAACGGCATGTTTTTCCGAACGGAGGGAGTAGTGAAAATTGAGGTTTATAACCATAATATATTTCACACCTTGCATGTGAAACGGACTGTAAAAAATAATTTATGTTTTTACTTCTTTTAAGGTCATTTGTAATTTAATTAGAGCTCAATTATTCCACTTTGAGCTATAATAGACTATTTGAGATTAAATATTTTAATTTTTTGGTATTTGTTATTTCCTGTTGTATTTAATTTTTTTTTGTTATTTGCTAGTTAACAATAACATCTCTAGTCTTCCTATTCATAGCAAGCCTTAGAATTAACATATGCAAAATGGCAAAATAAACGTACAACACTGCAATATATTTGTTCTATTTATAAACTAATAGCAGCAACAATGGATTACCAAATTGACAGCACATTAGTATATGCAAGGTGACCCCTTTAGAATGTAAAGTTTGTTACACTAAATTCAGCAAAAGTGATTAGGAGTGAATAAGCATTCAACGATGATTCATCTCTCATCTCATTCATGGTTAATTGTTGTTGAATCCCATACAAAATACTTAAATTCTTATATGATAAATGAGATAAGAGCCCAAGAGAACTATCATCTCTCACTTACTAACCAAGCCTTCCTTGATTACATTGACATTGAGCCTTTTGCTTTCTCAGTTTCATAAACAGATTTGCTTGACATACCCAACAACTTTAACTTCCCTTTCACCAACCCAAGTGTCGATTTCCAATTGAAATTAAAGCTGCTCAACTGCACAAAGAAATTAAAATTGGAGTATGCTGTCAAGAAAATGATAAGTCTTCCTTAACTGCAGTTTCATTCATTGATCTATCTTTTTACAATATTTCCATTGATATATCATTTGATTAATCATTTTCATTGGCGATTATGCTAGAAAATCAACAAAAACACATTCCTACTTTCAACTCATCTCAAATTCTGGGTACTGATTGAACATTTTATCACTTTCTGCATTTATAGATCAACTTATGGATTCATTCTAAATCTATCATAGCAATCCATAAGCTACTTGAATTCCAAATGCATCAAGTAAAAAAGAAGCCATGTGTTAGAGAAATTAGTTGTAAAAGCTAAAATTGATGCATGCAAGGTGTTTTGTTGAATGAATCCATTTATTGATTTGCCAGAGAAGTGGTAAATTGGTTTTGGTTCTAAGTAACTCAGATCAAATTGAAACTTTTGCAATTTGCAAAAGCTTGTCGTACAAATGCATCATAACAATCCATACATTTCACCACTTCTCTAGCAGGGTATTTATTATAATTTTCAACATCATTCTCAAATTTTATCGATTGAATATTCAAGATAAACATGTCGATGAGACCGTCATAATACAGAATTGATTTCCAAAACACCGAAACTCTACCTAGTTCATTCAATATTAAGTAAAACCAAGTGCAATCAAACCAACACTATTTGGATAAATCACTAATGAATTACTTAGACCCAAAACCAACTTGCACACATGAAATTAGGGATAATAAAGTAACAAACGCTTCAATTTGATTGGATAAATTAAGGGTTTGATAAGAAAAATTAGGAAATTTAAGGTTACTAACCTTGTAGAGGCGTCGCCTGGGTGGAACCGCCTCATCCACCACCGCTTGTTTGGCTCTGAATAGCTAATGTCGTGGGAGGGGAAGTGAAACACAAATCGAATAGAACCCGATGTCCATGGTTGAGCCGATAATAACTCGTTGGATGCTAATCCACAAATCCTTATATGAGGCTATACACCACCGAGTCGAGAAGATCTTATTGGAGGCCCTAACTACCAACGATATCATTTGTCGTCAACGCTCTTCTCTCTTTGAGGTGCTGAGAAGAATTAGATGTCTTTGTCTTATAAATTTATCAAAATATTTTTTCTTGATCTGGGCCACCTATCGTTGTCATCACTACCATCGTGGCAACTGCAACTGAAATGGATACACAAAACTAATTCTTCATCCTTACTCCCTCTAATTAGATCCAATCTCAAATGAAATTTAATAAAATCAAACCCAAATTCAGAAAGACACTACCACATGAATAAAGTAAACAATCAACAAATCCATTTGTTGAGGTTTAAAACAAATGAAACGAATGAAACATATCCGGATTCGATATCTCTATTGAAACCTAAATCATAGCTTGAACATTTAAAGAGAAACCCAATGAATCCTAGACTAACCACAAATTAAAACCCTCTAATTCATAACCTAAACCCCCTCCCCCCCAAATTGAAACGTAAATCATAGCCTGTACACCTAAAATGAAACTCTAATTCTAGGAGAATCAACCTCAAATAAAATGGTAAAAACTTTACCTCTTGAATTCGAATAATTAGTCATGCATCCTCCTGAAGTATTGGCGTCGAACAAACCCAACAACTCCTCTCTATGATTGTTGATGTGTCTGCCCTCTTCTTCCCCCGATCGAGCGTTGTATGGGCGGTTTAATTAGCATCAGAGTGGAGCGGATCCTCGAGAGTCACCGTCGGATCCTCGACGGGCGTGCCGTCATCGGCCCTAGCCTCACTTTCAGCCTCGGTGCCGGCGTTGAAACTTTTGGTCGAGGAGTTGTCGAGGACTCTGGAACCGCTTTTCCCCTTGGTCCCGCACAACCGCCCTCTTCCACATGTCGAGGTAAGTGTTGCCGGCGCCGGAGCTGGCTAATCTTTCGACAGAAGCGCGAATCGAGCGGGATCTTAAGCGGATCGCTCAATCCTGGCCATCTCCGATCATCCCACCACCGCATTCTATTCCTTCGCTCCCTCTCTCTAGATCATTAGAAAAGCTTTGGTAGAACTTGTGAGAGAGGAGACGTGGGTGGGTAACTGTGTTGCCCTAATTTCAGGAAAAGAAAACCAATTTTAGGAGGAAACAGTTGAAGGAGGAGAACGTGGGAGAAAGACTGCAAATTGAAACTTCTTAAGTTTGCTCTGAGAAGGCCACGTGGTGCAATATTTTACAAAGACTTTGCTTCTGAATTTATAAGTATTAGGGTGGGATTCTTTATGTCAATTTAATTCATATGGGCATTTTGGATCCCATGTAACACTTTGTGTGTTACAACCGATATTACACTTAATAACTAGTTCAATACCCGCACTTTGTGCGGGTATTTTTTTAGTTTAAAATAGTTATATGTGTATCAAAAAGGTTATATATATATATATATATATATATATATATATATATATATATATATATATATATGCATACCATGAGATTTGTTTTAGTTCTTATCAATTAACAACTAACAATTTTTATCAATTAATAACAAACAAATCCTAGCATATCTTTCATTTTTTTAGGAAATAACCACCACAAATCCTACGCCATATCTTTTTTGTCTTTGACAAACAATTAATTTAATTTGCATTTTATTTTTATTATTAATCTAATTCATTTTTATTATTAATCTAATTAATTTAATTAAAAAATTAACAAATCCTAACAAATTAACAAATCCTATATAAAAAAACCTACTTTAAAGGAGAAGCCGCCACATGGGTTAAACGACTTCTCCTTTAGTATTATTAATTGATTTTGGAGGGAATTTGCTGAAATGGACCTTTAAGCATAATTGGTTAGCTAGATAGGCCCATTAAATGTTTTATTAGGTTGCTTAGACCTTCTTAATTGTTTATTCACTTTCCCGACCTTTCCTCGGTTCCTCCATCCGCTCTCACCCAAAGCGTTCTCAGGTGCTCTCTCCTTCTTCCTCTTCGTTCTCCCATCTCTATTCTTCGATCTCTCCATCAATCACGGCCGGTTTGTGTTTCCATCCTCCGATTATCGTCGGTGGTGGCTTGGTCCGTCTTCTCCGGCCGATTTTTTGAGTTTTCCCCCAAATTCGCGTCCAATGGCTTCGTCTCCATGTATGTGATCCTTTTTCCCAGCTCGTTCTCATCCCTTTTTCTGGTTAGATTTGCTGTTCTGATGTTGTTGTGCATCCTAATCCTTGTTTAATTTTGTGTATTTCGAACATTTGTGTTGTTTTACTGTATCTAGGGTTTATATGATTTTGAGCTCCTGTTGTGTTTTATGTGTGATTGATGCCATTAATTTCGTGTGATTCCACTTGTTGTTTGCAAGCTATGGTTGTTTTAGGTGTAGTTGTTGTCATCTTTTGGATGTTGATGCCAGTTTGTGTTTATTCAGTTCATTTTGTCGAAATTCTTTGCCCTTTTGTGCTTGGTTATTGTCTTTGATTTCAGTTACAAGTTAGGTGAACCATGTGTTGCATTCTTGCTTTCTTAAGTGTTTTGTGTTTGTAGTTGTTGTCATCTTTTGGACTTTGATTCCAGTTTGTGTTTATCTAGCTTCTCATGGTGACAATCTTTGTCCCTTTGTGTCTTTTTTTTTCTTTTTTTATTGTTTTGGTTGTTGATTCCAGTTATAAGTGAGGTGAAATATGTGTCACATTGTTTGTTTTGGAAGGGGTTTGTCTTTGATTCCAGTTTGTTTTTGGGAGTGGTTGTCAATAGTTCTCATTCCATTTATTGTTCATGTTTTGGTGAGAATGATGTTACATTATGGAGATTGTTATATGGTTGTTGTGTTGTTATTATCATTATTGAAGTTTGGCAGGAATGTTTGAAATATATGGAAAATTTAATGAGTGAAAGAAAATCCGATCAAAGATCGACCCTGCTCGCTGAGATAATAGTTTGGCGAGATGGGACACAAATGTGAGGAGTCCGAAGCACTAAGTATCCGGGGCCATTCATGACACCCATGTTTGCGACTCGTGAGAAGGCAGTGTTGAGGTTAGAGAGGTAAAAGCATAATATTGAAAAAAAGCAATGAGCGATGAGAGAAAGGTGAGAAATCAAAGGAAGAAGAAATAGGGTATGAAAGTTTGGAAATTACTCCATTTCCCCGGATCATTAGCACCACATTGCCAAAAATTGCCCACCTTTAGCCTTTGACCAAACTACTCCTTATTTGAGCTTAATTAAAGTCCTCTTGATTATTAATGCTTTGTCACATGAATGTTTTTGCATAACCCTCCTTTTGTGAGTAGATGTTGCTTTTATTATTGCACATGTATGGATTTGTGACATTAGTACCTTTTCGAGGATGGTAATTGATTGCTGGGTTATATGGCAATGAATCTAAGATGTTGAGAGTTTTGATTTCTTCCCCTGTATGACCATTAAAAGTATTGCTTGAGGACAAGCAAGCTTAAGTATGGGGTGTTTGATGTGAGCCTAATTTGCCATGTTTTCTACTATCTTTTATATCGATTTCTGCAAACATTTCCTACATTGGGGTTAGAATAGCACAGAATTTGTGTAGTTTATGCTTATTTGCAATATATGGAGGTCTACACAAGTTTTTGTTATATTTCACAGAAATCGGACGCACTTTGGAGCTTAAAGGAAAGTCATGAAGAAGCTAAGGATGGTGCAGCTGGAGGAAAGCCCGCTTTTCGCCATTCATCATTCCAAATCAAGCTTTGAAGTCTTCATGAGAGTTGTAGCCCTCGGAAAGAGCTTTCCAACGCATGCTCATATGCGTCAATCCGACGAACGAGGACTCGGAAAAGTGCGTTTCAAGAACAGAGCAGCATGCTGGAAACAGCAGAAGAGGTCGATATCGACCACTTTTGGTCGATATCGAGTGGATCAAATCGGCCAGAAAGCCCAGAAATCGACCAGAGAATGCTGAGAACTGAAGAGGTGGTCGATATCGACCAGACTTGGTCGATATCGACCTGACTTTGGTCGATTTCCACTCCAGAGGCCAATATCGAGTGTCAGAGCTGAAGATGAGAAGACGAGGTCAATATCGACCTATGTTGGTCGATATCGACTGGTGCCCAGTAGCCGATTTCGAGCATATCCGAGCTCTACTCAAAGTTCTATCCAAAGTCCAATGGAGATATTTTCGAGAGAAGATTCCTTCCACATTTATCAAGTTCTATCAAGATGGAAAAGATTTATCTACTTTAGATATAGTTCCTTTAATTATTTATTTCCATGTTTTATCTTTATATAGATAGATAGAATAAGATAGAAGATATAGTTGTTCCTTTCCTAGAATAGCTAGATTGGAGCCTATAAATAAAGCTCTAGGGGGCTGATTTTTATGCATTCAAGCAAAGTCGTCTTCGGGCGCAAGGAGAGAGGAAGGAGCAAGGAGGAGGAGAGAGGAGAGAGAGAGAGGAGGAACGTTTGAAAGGTTTTGTAAGTTTTAGATTTAGTTTAATGTTAAAGTTAATTTCTTTCATCATGTTTGCTTTCTAATTTCCCTTCTTCTAGGGTTGGGGTGATTCCAACATAGATATATATGTTTGATTTAAGAATTTATGAATTTGTATGTCTTTATCATCATCGACCTATATGTTTAATCCTTTGCAAAAGTTGAGGAAATTCCTTATTTGTGATATTGAAGCGAAAGCGATCTTATTATGAATTTGGATAGTAATTAGGGTTTATTTGCGAAGCCGACGAATCCTAATTAAGAAAAGGTAGTAACACTTAGGGTTTATGCGAAAGCCTCTATATTCCTATATGTTAATAACGAAAGTTATTTGATATAAAAGCATGCATCTTTATTTGATTTATAATCTACACATATGTTTATTGTTGCGGTGATCCCTAACCTTGGAAGTTTGTTCTTTTATTAGTCTATTTTCGTTATTTTAAAGTTTTTGCGCAGCCACTCGACATCAAATCACCATTCCCTCTCCATCCCTCGACATCGACCAAGTCTTAGTCGACGCCGACAACAACCTTGCACCTCTTCCCGCTATCCCTAAACCCCAAAATACACTAAACCTAGAACCGCTGACTTCTCTCCTGAGGACGAGCCTGACTCCTCTATACTATAGCGGGGGTCTTGACTATAAATTTATTTGGTCGAGAAACCCTCTCGTCAAATTGGCGCCGTTGCCGGGGAGATATCAATCGCGCCTAGTTTAGTTTTGTTTAAAGTTTAGGAGTAGCCCATCCCTTGTTTCTTACCCTATCACATACCTTAGCACCACCTACCTCATCGGTACCCACTAGGTGCCGAGCTCTTGCTACTAATTTGTGTTCTTTATTGTGATTTCAAAGGTTAGGTACAAAGATGCAAGAAGTATACGATCTCGAACGGGAAAGATGGTTCGAAGATTTGAGACGGAGAAATAGGCTCGCACAGGAGGAGGCACGATTAAGGGAAATAGCCCGGCTGGAAGACTTGATCCGAAGGCTTGAGGCTTCCTATCATCCACCTCCAACAGAAGAAGGTTGGCTCGACAATGTCCCCTTCTATGAGCCAGTCGACGTCGACTACCCTTTAGTCGATATCGACCACCTGGACTCGACGTATATGCATTCTGGAGGAACTGATCCAGAGACATCAGTCGATGTCGAGTGCACCTCACTCGATATCGACCAAACACTCGATATCGGCTGTACTTCAGTCAAAATCGACTGTCCCACAGAATTTTAGGTATGTCTTTCCCCGATTTCGATTACATCTCTGTTGCCTATCTTTGATGACCCATTTGAAAGATCCCGAGAAAAGGAAGATCTAGAAACAAAGAAGCCGGATGTCGTTGCCCAAGGTTCTTCAAGGTCGCTTTTACCTTACAAGGTGAAGGCTATCCCCGACGATTTTGAGCAACCGATGTTCATATTCAAGTATGGGGTCCTAGCAAAGTGGCACGAAGCTCCACAGGATGAGGAGGAAATATCTCTTCCCACTCGACCATTTTGCTTGGGTGGAGATGCACAACCAAATCAACCAATGAAGCGGAAGAGATATGATAATGAGGTATGTCGATCTTCTTTATATCTTCCTTTATGCATGCTAGCTGGAGCCAAGGAAGATGAATGGGTGGAGCCATAGAGCGTTCACTCGGGGAGATTCAAGCTTTTTCATACGATGCCCCTGGATGACATCCCACGCTTCCCACCACCGGAGGAACCACCAGATCCACCTATACCTCCGGACAAAGATGAGCCAGGCTAAGGCTAAAAGGGAAGTAGGTCGAGCTAGAGACTTAAAATTTGCGCTTACGGGAGGCAACCCGCTGTTATTTTTCTTCTTTAATAAATTTGTTTTTCTTTACTTCGTGCAAGATTTTCTTTCCCTTTGATGACTTTAGGTAATTCGGAGAACTAGAAGCATACTCGACTTCGACTCTTGGAAGTGTGTTACAGCACCTATTTCGAGCATCTGCACTATTGTCTAGTAAGTTTCTTTACTAACCCTAGTTCTTATACAGTGAGGACACTGTAATGTTTAAGTATGGGGTGGGGAAGGGCTTATTTTATGCATAGGTGATATATTTGACATTATGTGTGCATATTTAGAGTTTATTTCTTGAATTGCTTAGACATGGCTATCTTGGAATTCATCATTGATATCTATGTTCTTATATGCATGTTTTCCAAAGTTTGAAAAAATAACCCCCATTGAAAATTTTTTATTAGTGTCATGGAAGTTATATTGAACTCGACGATGCAAAATTGGATTCATTAGAGATATAGCATGAAATTGCCTAGTAAAGGGAAGTCACAACGAAGTGCATATTTTCTATGAAAACCATGAAAGGAGGCAAAATTTGATGTTGCTTTTGACATGTTGCATGATAAGAGGATGAAGGACTTTATATTTTCATATATGCTCATATTGTTTATATTCCCCAGCCATACCTATGCTTATGCATCTCACAAAGCCATATTGAGCCTTATTTCATATTTGCTCCACATGATCTAAATATTGTCCATTCTTTACCTTATTTCCATCCGGGGATTATGTTGAGAATGATGTTACATTATGGAGATTGTTATATGGTTGTTGTGTTGTTATTATCATTATTGAAGTTTGGCAGGAATGTTTGAAATATATGGAAAATTTAATGAGTGAAAGAAAATCCGATTAAAGATCGACCCTGCTCGCTGAGATAATAGTTTGGCGAGATGGGACACAAATGTGAGGAGTCCGAAGCACTAAGTATCCGGGGCCATTCATGACACCCATGTTTGCGACTCGTGAGAAGGCAGTGTTGAGGTTAGAGAGGTAAAAGCATAATATTGAAAAAAAGCAATGAGCGATGAGAGAAAGGTGAGAAATCAAAGGAAGAAGAAATGTGGTATGAAAGTTTGGAAATTACTCCATTTCCCCGGATCATTAGCACCACATTGCCAAAAATTGCCCACCTTTAGCCTTCTACCAAACTACTCCTTATTTGAGCTTAATTAAAGTCCTCTTGATTATTAATGCTTTGTCACATGAATGTTTTTGCATAACCCTCCTTTTGTGAGTAGATGTTGCTTTTATTATTGCACATGTATGGATTTGTGACATTAGTACCTTTTCGAGGATGGTAATTGATTGCTGGGTTATATGGCAATGAATCTAAGATGTTGAGAGTTTTGATTTCTTCCCCTGTATGACCATTAAAAGTATTGCTTGAGGACAAGCAAGCTTAAGTATGGGGTGTTTGATGTGAGCCTAATTTGCCATGTTTTCTACTATCTTTTATATCGATTTCTGCAAACATTTCCTACATTGGGGTTAGAATAGCACAGAATTTGTGTAGTTTATGCTTATTTGCAATATATGGAGGTCTACACAAGTTTTTGTTATATTTCACAGAAATCGGACGCACTTTGGAGCTTAAAGGAAAGTCATGAAGAAGCTAAGGATGGTGCAGCTGGAGGAAAGCCCGCATTTCGCCATTCATCATTCCCAATCAAGCTTTGAAGTCTTCATGAGAGTTGTAGCCCTCGGAAAGAGCTTTCCAACGCATGCTCATATGCGTCAATCCGACGAACGAGGACTCGGAAAAGTGCGTTTCAAGAACAGAGCAGCATGCTGGAAACTGCAGAAGAGGTC
The DNA here is from genome assembly GCA_963922045.1 of Persicaria maculosa. Classification (NCBI taxonomy): domain Eukaryota; kingdom Viridiplantae; phylum Streptophyta; class Magnoliopsida; order Caryophyllales; family Polygonaceae; genus Persicaria; species Persicaria maculosa. Next base: position 23,317,006 of record OY998271.1, on the reverse strand, counting down.
GATATCGACCACTTTTGGTCGATATCGAGTGGATCAAATCGGCCAGAAAGCCCAGAAATCGACCAGAGAATGCTGAGAACTGAAGAGGTGGTCGATATCGACCAGACTTGGTCGATATCGACCTGACTTTGGTCGATTTCCACTCCAGAGGCCAATATCGAGTGTCAGAGCTGAAGATGAGAAGACGAGGTCAATATCGACCTATGTTGGTCGATATCGACTGGTGCCCAGTAGCCGATTTCGAGCATATCCGAGCTCTACTCAAAGTTCTATCCAAAGTCCAATGGAGATATTTTCGAGAGAAGATTCCTTCCACATTTATCAAGTTCTATCAAGATGGAAAAGATTTATCTACTTTAGATATAGTTCCTTTAATTATTTATTTCCATGTTTTATCTTTATATAGATAGATAGAATAAGATAGAAGATATAGTTGTTCCTTTCCTAGAATAGCTAGATTGGAGCCTATAAATAAAGCTCTAGGGGGCTGATTTTTATGCATTCAAGCAAAGTCGTCTTCGGGCGCAAGGAGAGAGGAAGGAGCAAGGAGGAGGAGAGAGGAGAGAGAGAGGAGGAACGTTTGAAAGGTTTTGTAAGTTTTAGATTTAGTTTAATGTTAAAGTTAATTTCTTTCATCATGTTTGCTTTCTAATTTCCCTTCTTCTAGGGTTGGGGTGATTCCAACATAGATATATATGTTTGATTTATGAATTTATGAATTTGTATGTCTTTATCATCATCTACCTATATGTTTAATCCTTTGCAAAAGTTGAGGAAATTCCTTATTTGTGATATTGAAGCGAAAGCGATCTTATTATGAATTTGGATAGTAATTAGGGTTTATTTGCGAAGCCGACGAATCCTAATTAAGAAAAGGTAGTAACACTTAGGGTTTATGCGAAAGCCTCTATATTCCTATATGTTAATAACGAAAGTTATTTGATATAAAGCATGCATCTTTATTTGATTTATAATCTACACATATGTTTATTGTTGCGGTGATCCCTAACCTTGGAAGTTTGTTCTTTTATTAGTCTATTTTCGTTATTTTAAAGTTTTTGCGCAGCCACTCGACATCAAATCACCATTCCCTCTCCATCCCTCGACATCGACCAAGTGTTAGTCGACGCCGACAACAACCTTGCACCTCTTCCCACTATCCCTGAACCCCAAAATACACTAAACCTAGAACCGCTGACTTCTCTCCTGAGGACGAACCTGACTCCCCTATACTATAGCGGGGGTCTTGACTATAAATTTATTTGGTCGAGAAACCCTCTCGTCAACATTGCATAGGAATACTTGATTCTCTATGGGATCGACCTCTTACTTACTCTCTATAGTAGTTTGTAGGTTAGAGTTTTACTTTTGATAGGAACCACAACGATTTCCTCCTATCAAATTTTGGCACCGTTACCGGGAAATCGAGTTTATTTATTTGTTTTGTGTATTTATTAATTTTTATGCATATGTCTAACCCATTATGAACCTATCTTACGGTGCATAAAACCCTTGCTATTAACTTTTTAAGATGTTGAGATTAGCATAGTTGCCAGGTGATAATTTTCACCAATACTTCACTAGATTCCATGAGTATGTTGACGACCTTGGTTCATGGGGTTATGAATATGGTGTGCGGGAGATGTGTGTTTGCATATTTGATGGGATGAATACTTAAGCACGGAGTCTTGCTGAGTCCATGAGTAATGGAGGCCTATTGGATATGGGACTCTCTGAGATTTGGGATTTTTTCTGCTGCATGAGTCACCAGGTTGAGCAGAACGTATCAATTCAAATCCTTGCACAAATGGTGCAGTAGCAGGCTAAGTACACAAAGAACTTGGAGATTCAGAATAAGACCTTGGAGAGTCAGATGAGCAAAATCATTCAATTATTGAGTGCAAAAGGTAAGAAAAAAGCAAGTTTAGAGAAGGAAGACGAAACCATGACGGAGGGTGAAAAATCTGAGGAGCGGCGTCCGCCGCACTGCTACTGACGAACCCCCATCGATGTCATCTCCTCTTGATTTTGAGAAACCCATCCCACCACCCCTTGAGGCTTTAAAGGATGCAAGAGTGTAAGATCCTATCGAAGTCATTACGCTTAGTTCTTTCCCTCCTATGTGGTTTCAACATGAAAATGACATGCCGAATGAGAAGGAATTGGTTGCAGACAACGATAGTTTCTTCGAAGATGGAGGAGAGGGTCTAGTGCTTCCTCACTTGGAATCTCATGAGTTGACGCATAAGGGTAGATGTGATGTGTCTCCTACTCCATCAGCACCATCCATTTTGAGCTCGCCCATTGATGAACCATGTCTTGAGCCATCAGTTGAGGCTCACGAGGAAATAAAGGTAAACTTTTGCAATTTTGAAGGTAATGGTGATTATGTTGATCCTTTTGATTGCTATTTTGAGAACCACCAGCGGAATTGTGTTGGTGGTATCGTATTCCTTCAGGAAAGAGTCATGCTAGACTCTTTGATATGAAAGGGTTTTTGACTTCAATATTTTATACTTTCAATTTATTATGCTATAATGTGTTGTGTAAGATGTGTACACAGGAATATGATAGGCTACTTAGGGCATTGACGATATCTTATAGATAAGATCTTGAGATTGAGAATAAGTCAGGCCCATGACATAAAATAAAGGCACTTCTGAGGAGGCAACCCGAGGTAAGTTTTCTAATTTAGTTATTTCAATTCCTCATTAGTTAGTTTGCTTTTCAATAAATTAGGTTTTCTACTAAATATTAGATAGTTGCTTTCAATTTTTGGGATAGACTAACCTTTCAGGAATAAGTCGTATGAATGGAATCGCTAGAAACAGTTGTGGCGACCACCGCAGACAGGGAGCGACCGCCGCAATGCTCAGATCTGCCTTTTCTGTCTGCTATTTAAATGGAGACCCTTCCACCACATTGTAAGTATTTCATTTATCTCTTCGTCTATGTTTTTACGTTTTTGTTGTCTTTGGTGTTTCATTGAGGACAATGAAAGGTTTAAGTGTAGGGCAGGGATTGCATTGTTTGCATATCATGTTTATTTATGTTTTCATATTTATTTTTACTCATATACCACATTTAAAAAAATCACAAAAATATCATCCATTGCATTTAGGTGATATTAACAATACCCATCTTGGTTTAGTTTGTCCTCTAATTCATTTTTATGATATTAATTGCATAAATCCCATGATTTGATTGAATTGCTTAAAATGATTTTTGGAGCATGATTTGAGAATATAATTGAGCAAGTATGGTTCATAGTTGAGGTTAAATTTTGAATCTATCAAAAACATGACCCATGTGAGTTTGTTTTTGCCTTATAGGGACTTTACATATTATTCCCTTTTGCTTTTATTGTGTGATTATACTCTCCATATGCCTTTTATTTCAATACCGTATTGCACATGTTTGTTGCTTGTTAATTTTAAATAATTGAGGCATGTTTTCTTTAGCCATATTATACCTTATTTGCCCTTTGAATTATCCTTTGCTTGAAGCACATCTGATCCTTAAAGCCTATTATTTTTTATAGCTCCACAAAAATATATCCTACCCAATGATTATCCTGACCCTATCCGGGAATCAAGAGGAGAATTGGTGAAAAATCTATATATTAGAGTTGCTTTGATTAGAGTGACATATGTATGGTTATGCATTGCAAGAGGCATAGCCGAAATAAGGTAACCCTTCTTGCAGAATAGAGATGACATATTACTAGGGGTCTAAGGAGGATAAAATTCACTTAGGAGTAAAAGTCTAGTAAGCCTGGGACCTAAGGAGGATAAAATTCACTTAAGGGTAAAAATCAGGTAGCTTGGACCTAGGGAGGATAAAGTTCACCTAGGGGCAAAAGTAAGAATAAAATAATGGAAAAGAAGTCATCCTCCAAATGGAAAAAAAAGGCGTGAGTTGTATGGCTATTGAAATCGAAGAGCTTATGTTTGTGTAATGGAGTTTATGTTATTGGAATGGTTTGCGAAGTATGGAAGTTTGGTGTTGTTCTGGTTGGTTGTTGTTCCTTTTTCCCGGATTTTTATCACCACAAGCGAAAATATTTCCCACACCTTATGTTCCTACCAAAGCCCCATTACAACCCTATAAAAGTCGTCATGATGTTGTTCACAAGTGATGACTTTCACGGTGTATAGAGCATTTTGGATTGAGTTGAGAGTTGAACTTTAAAGTCTAAATACATGAGCGCATGAGTGAAACACATTATCCCAGTGAGGTTGGACTAAATTTTCCATTACAATTGAGCTCGCTCATATACTTGCTACGATGTTTGTTCTCATATTCATGGCTACTACTCCTTGATGTTGCTTTTCTAAATTATAGCATGAGAGTCTTATTTGTGGGATGATTAATTCTATATTTGTTTTTCATTGCTTGAGGACAAGCAAAAGCTTAAGTGTGGGGGAGTTTGATAGCATGCATTTAGACGGTCATAATAGGTTCCATTTAGCTTAGTTAAGATGCATATCATGCATGGTTTAACTATAATTTGCATATTTTCTCTTTATGTTGGTGGAGTCGGAATCTACACACTTTTATTGATTATTTTAGGTAACTATCGATCCTAGGAGGAGACATGGGTTGATGACGCATTAGATGAGGAAGTCAAGTTGATCGAAGAAGCTTACATGAAGATCTAAAGAGGTCCTGAGAAGAAGAAGTGAGCTTAAACGAAGAACGAGTCTGCAGAAGTTGTCTCCTGACATGATGAACTTGTTTTGCACCTTCTGGAGGCCTCGGTTGTCCGATTGACTGTTATGACCATGAGTTGGAAAGTTCTTTCAGAGGGCAACAACTTTCATGTTTACATAAAGAGCATAATCGAAATAAATTTTCCGTCAAAGTCAGATGCAGTGACCGCCGCATATGTGGCAGCGGCCGTGGTATTCCCGTAGCTAGAAAACACTAGCAGCAGCCAGGCATCTGTACCGCGGCCGCCACATCGTTTGTCAGCGCAGAGGTGTTCGTTTTAAGTAATTCTAAACCTATTTCTATTGGAGGGTTTGCCGACTTTAGCTATTTAAGAGGGGCTTAGCCCTACGTTTTCATTGATTCATTAACATTCATCATTCACAATTCAGTTTAGATTGACAGCGATGTTCTCCATGGGCGACTAAACTCTCTCCGTTCTACTTGCAATTTGAAGCTTTGTTTGGATTGAGTTGTGAGTTTCTGAATCTTGATCCTTATTTCCTATATTAAATGTTTCGACTTCTTTGTGCTTGAATGTTTGATTGTGTTATTCTATCTAGCCCGCGCAACTAGTTAGAATCAATTAAATTGCTAGGGTTTTGTATATTCCTGAATGCGAACCTTAACCAAAGTAGCAAACTTATCCCTTTTAGGGCTGATTGAACTAATTGGATGGGTAGGAAGTTGGATGTGTTGTTAAATCCCTCTTTAGGGACTGCAAATACCTTGGTTAATCTCTAAACTCAAAGCTATCGATTGGGTTAAATCCTTTTATGAGGGACTGCTCATGAGATAAGGGTTTCTAGGACTGATTGGACTAGTAACTATATTAGGTCGGGACAAGGACATTCATAGGAAACCTAAAAGGACAAGAGGAAGTTACAAATATCAACTCAACCAAACGAAGTGGATAGTTGTAGGTATTGTGATCTTTTCTAAATTATTTTGCATCAACTTCTTTATAGTTTATTTTGTTTTCTTTCTTATTTTAATCTCATAAAACCACCTTTCCACTAATTGGTAAATACACATTGCATAGGAATACTTGGTTCTCTATGGGATCGACCTCTTACTTACTTGCTATACTAGTTTATAGGTTAGAGTTTTACTTTTGATAGGAACCACAACGATTTCCTCCCTTCAAATTTTGGTGTCGTTGTCGGGGAATCGAGTTTATTTCTTTGTTTTGTGTATTTATTAATTTTTGTGCATATGCAATTACGAGTATTGAGGCTTTCGCATAAAAACCTAATTGTTTCTATCCTTTTCATAATTAGGGTTTAGTCAACTTTCGCAGGCAAAACCTAATTATTATCCAAATTCACATATATAATCCACGTTCGCTTCATATAAGGTAAATAAGGATGATCTTAAATTCTCATAAAGGATTGAGCGTGGGGTAGAAGATGAAATCGCATAATCAAATAAGGAATTCATGCATACTTACATGGCTATTGACAGGCTCACCCCGACCCTCGAAGTAAGACGAGTACTCACACCTCATCGGGGAAAACATCTTTGCATAAAGGAATAAACTTTGCAATAAAACTTTAAAAGGAAACTTTAATTGTACAACCACCGTCTTCTCTCTATCTCTCTATACTTGCTATTTCTCTTCCTTGTTGGCTGCATAATTGCTTGTGGATTGGATGATTGAATGCCAGCCCCCTAGGGCTTTATTTATAGCCTCACAACCCTTGCTAGCCAAGGATTGGAGTCCTAATCCTACTAAGATTGGTAAAAGGAAATTCTATCTAAACTAAATTATATCCTAAAATAAAAAAATAAAGTAGGTAATATTCCCTAACATGCTTGGAATATACCCCTAATGATAGATGATCTTGGTAGATGATAGAATATCTCGTGGCTTAGTAAATCTCCCAAAGATCCGGCCCAATCCGCGTTTCTTACGCGTCTGTTGCTCTAGTCGATGTCGAGCGGACATGTCGATATCAAGTGCTTCATGTCGAGTCGACATGGTTCATTTTTGTTCGACATTGCCTTAATCTCGATCTGGCTCTTTTTCTTCAGTCGACCTCGGGTGCATCAGTCAATGTCAAGTTTGCTGGTCGAGATCGGGTGCTTTTGCTCGAGATCGAGCTCTTCTTCAGTGTCTTTTTTTCACTCTAAAATGCTCCATTTCCTACGAAATCAAACCAAAACTTGTGTAGACCTCTATATCTTGTAAATGAACTCAAACTACACAAATTCACTACATTCCCAACCAAAAGTATAAAAGATGCATAAAAACGAAATAAATGTAAGCATGAAACATGGGGAAATAACCGCAAATCAATGGATCGACCTAAAAAATCGGATCGCTCACTGGAAGGGGCGGTGGGCACCGATTTTTCCGGGCAGCGGGCGTCGTCCTTACAGAACCTTGATTCCCAGTTGTTTTCTCCTTCTTCACCCACGTCAATCACCTCCTTAGGCCTTTCTTCTAAACTTTTAGTGGGTACTTTTACTTCTTTACCTCCTTTAAGGACCTTGACACTTACATTCTCCTTAGGATTGATTACCACTTGTGATGGCAACTTGCCCGAATCCTATCAATTCTCTAATCTCCTTAGCCATTTGACTCAATAATTTCTCTTGAACACTCATCTTGTCCAATAATAACCTTAAAGTTTCATCCCTGTCCTCTTGTTGAGTGTTTCTTTGATAATTCTCATATTGTCCCCTTCCTTGATATGACACTTGTTGCTGCTGGCCCCTACTGTTGAATCCACATTGAAAGTTTGAATTATAGTTCTGATTGTAGAAGTTGTTACAAATGTTGCAACGAGGTCCATAATCCATAGTATTGAGATCAGCAACGTCCTCTTTCATCAATGGGCAGTTATAATTCGGATGGTTTGGATCTCTGCAGACAACATAGGGTCTACGCTGTTGTTACTAATTCAATTGCATAGCCATCTTGTTGACAATCTCAGTAAGCCTATTTAAATCATCTCTGCGACTATCTCCAGAATTATCCAACTTGTGTACTCCTATTACTCCTTGGTGATTCCTATATTGTTGCGATGCATTAGCCAAACCTTTCAAATTTTGCATTACTTCCTGAGGTATTTTATCGAAAACATCTCCTCCACTAGTAGCATTAATAACACCCCTATCCCTATCAAGCAAACCTTCATATATATATAGCTAGACAACTCCTTTTTGAGTTTGCTACGGCGAGTAGCAGGGAAATACTTTTGAAGGAAAGCTTTCTTTAACTCAACCCAAGTAATAATGCTTTCGGGGGGAAGGTAATATAACCAATCGCTAGCCGCATCTTTTAAGGTAAAGGGGAATACTCTAAGAATTAATTGGTCATCGGTTATGCCTTGGGATCTAAGTCTATTGCATACACTAGCAAAGTTTGCAAGGTGTTTGTTTGGCTCCTCCCCAGGCAATCCATGAAAATTGGGTAAAATAGTGAACCAATTTGATTTGTATTCGAACCTGGAACCCTCAGGGAGAGCGGCAAGTCTAATTGCAAATAGTTGTGCATTCAAATTAGGTTCCTTGAAGCTTCTCAGGGTCCTTCTTGGCCGATTGATGATGTCGTTATTGTTGTTTTTGTTGTCTTCCTTCTCCTTGTTTTGGTCAAAATTGAGCCTCCTTTTCAACCTAGAAAGAGATCTTTCAATCTCAGGTTCAAAAGATTAAGGTGATGAATTAGAAGAGCGAGTTTGAACCATGCAAGAATAAGACAAACCTAAAGAAACAAAAAGCTAAAATAAAAATAAAGATATAAAGAAATCAATGATAGAAAAATTAAAGCAAACTCTTTTCTCCCCGGCAATGGCGCCAAGAATTTGGTGCTCCGTGAACGTCGTTAGCTTTCACTTCGCCCAAATAATAATAATATCCTAACTCAATGCTTAAACCAATAGATTAGTAAACCAATAGATTGATAAGCTAATAGATTAGTATAGCGATGAAGTCCGGAGTTGAACTGATAATGCATATTTTATATAGGTATTATAGGTGGTCTTAGGTGCTTTATTGTGTTCATATTGCATGTTTAATTAGCTTATTTGCATTCTTGATCATTTGGTATTCAAAGATCGGAATCTATGATTTTTATTGTGTATTTGTAGATCTTATGATCCGGACCCGAAAGGTGGAGAAAGCATGGAGCAAATGGACTAAGAAGAGCTAAGGAACGAGAGAGGAAATGAAGAACATGGAGAAATCCCATCTTTACGGTTCTGAGGAGTTGGAATTAGCTTTTGAAGTCTTCATGAGAATTATAGTGCTTAGATAGAGCTTTCCAACGCATATTCATATGCATTAATCAGGATAAAGATGACTCTAGAAGTGCGTTACAAGTTCAGTTTGTCGAAGTTGTCAAAGCTGATGAGTGCCACCCGCCGCTAAATAACCGGCGCCCGCCGGTCTCGCTGTTTCTGAATCTGCGAAGATCAGCCGAATCTTATCTTATGGAAACTTTTATCTATTCTTTCTAGGGTTTTGGCCGACGTTATGAGGCTTTATATTAGACATATTTTACAGTAGGTTTCAGGCAATCATCTAAATTATCAATACCATTCATAAACTAATTAAGAGAGATGAGAGGTTGGAAGTTTAGGGATTCAAGGTACGTTATGGATACTTAGAATTCTCGTGGTTTTGCTATGATTCAAGACTTGGTTGGTTGATTGTGATACTTGATTTCCATGTTATTCATAAGTTTATTTATCATCTTGTTCTTATTGATATATTTGTGTTTTCTTTCTATGACTTACCATCTATTAAGGAATTGCAACTATGCTATGAATCCATTGGTTGTTTCTCGATAGCAAACGAAGTCATTGATTTAGTGATATTTCTATGCCTTTGTAGTGGATGTTAACAATTGATCTATGTCGAGTAGATGTTGTTAGGACCGAATGGGTTGTTTCTTAGTTTCCTAATTGCATTGAATTGATATGCCAATTGGTCTTAAGTACTCGAATCGTTGATGCTATTCTTTAGTAATATTGAATAAGAGATTGTATCTTTTTGGAACAATCGATTAAAGGTTAGTCGAAATAGGCTAGGAATAATATTGAAATCACCTCATGGATCAAATGTCAACCAATGTTGCGAATTGTATGCGAGACCACACTCTTATCTATCTTCTCTTTGCTCCTATTCATATCTTTATCTTAGTTTATTTTCATTATCTATCTTCATTCATATTCATATTCTATCTTTATTGTCATAAGTGATAAACACAAATTGCATTGAAGTACTTGTTTCTCTATGGGTTCGACCCCTTGCTTATCCGCTATACTAGTTTAATAGTTAGTTTATTTGTTTTGGTATTATATTTCTCTGGTGAGGTGAAACCTAACGACATTTCTCCTCCGTCAAGAACCCACAAAGAGAAATGGTTGCAATTATAATATTCCTAACAATGACTTCAAAAGAAAATACTAATAGTTTATAGCAACTTAATGACAAAACACTACTGGAATTCTGTTCATAGACATAACATTATTTATATCGGTCAGAAATACGCATGATGTTATATATATTTATAACATCAGTTTAAAATATTTAGTTATAATTGACATTATATATATCAGTTGAACTTCTCGGACAATGTTAAAAATTCTATTTAAAAAATTTTGAAAGGCGCGGAATACACTTAGTTAAAATTCTATCGAAATAAAAGCGGTAAAGATACCGCCAAATCCCAAACACTTGGCCAAATTTTTCGAAGTTTCGATTTTCAACATAAAAAAATAATTTCCAGCCCTTGTAAAACTAAATTCTCGATTAACCTCGTTCATTCGCTCAGACTCAACCTCCCTCATGCCTTCACTCTCACCATCAATGGAAGGTCGGGATGTGTACTCTGGGTTCCTTCTTCCATGCTATCTGACTTCCTTTATCTCCTTCTCCAGTATCTCCCATCTAGCTCTTCGATCCGTTCTCCGATGGTGCTATCTCTCTCTTGAGATTTGAGATGCGGGCATAGATCCCTGGCCTCCACCCTCGTTGCCTCTACACTGCCTCTACCTGTCTTTGTCAAATGAACCACGGCCCATTTCCCTTCCAATTTCAGATCTAGGAGCTTTCTCTATGGCTCTCTCTCGATCTCCGCCTTTTGTTGCTCGCTCTCTCTATGCTTAGGGTTTCTGAACTCGTCGTTGACAAGGGGACGGAAGCCATGCCAATGTGTGATGAGCTTGTGAAGTCTGAACTATTAAAGGTTAGGTTTTCTGAACTCTCAAAGGTTAGGCTCGATTTCTTTAATGCTCCCTCTAGGTTTCTGAACTCTTGAAGATTAGGGCTTCTGAACTCTCGAAGGTTAGGCTCGCTTTCTCAATTTAGGCTCACATTTGGTTAGGGTATCAAATTTGTTAAATTTTTAGAGAGCCTAATAGAACAAGTAACTTTATTTGAATGTAACAAACAAACAACAACAACAACAAGAAGTTCTAGTTGTTGGTTCTAGCTGAGCCGGTCTTGGCGCTGCCCATCATCTCTGCAAACAGGTTCTTCTTATTTGTCATATGCCATTTTAGTTGCTTGGGAGATTTAGATTCTGACTTTGCTGCAATTTTTATTTGTGTATTGATATTTTCTTCCCTTTGTTGTACCTGCAGTATGTGTTTTTTAGGGATTTGATGTGATTGTTCTGGAAGGTATTGAGCCTAGATTGAGCACACATTACTGTCCCAATGAGATTAGAATTCAAGGTTTCACTCATAGTTCTTGACTCTTTTAGTGATTTATCTCTGCTTTTTTCCCACCAGATACAAGTGGAATTCATAGTTGTTGAATCTTTTAGTTATACATGACATGATTTTCATTAAAAGGAAAAAGAGATATCTGTTTTCAGAAATGTGTTCGGAAAACTGAAAGCAAACAAAAATTCAGGATTGTTTGTTGCTTTACCAATACAAAAATCTCAAGAACAACGAAAACTTTAGGTTGGATGACTTTTTGCATATTTTGATTCTTGTACAATAATTTAGTATGTCTTTGCTTGGCCGTAAATTGAAAATAGTTAGGAAAGAGATTGAAACAAGAAGAAGAGCTAAAGTAATTTAATGGGAGCTTTGTACGCGAAAAGCTTTCCGTGAAATTTTGGACCAAAACTAACCATATCGGTGTCACCTTTCTTTATCCACCAAAACTGTGTTGTTTTTGCTCAAATATTTCCCAAACATGTTTATATGGTGTATAGGTCATAATTGGAACTTTGTGCGCGAAAAGCTTTCCGTGAAATTTTCGGACCAAAAGTTACAATATCGGCGTCACCTCTCTTTATACACCAAACCTATTTTTTTTCGCTAAAATATGTATCACACATGTTTATATGGTCTATAGGTCATAATGGGAGCTTTGTGCGCGAAAAGCTTTCCGTGACATTTTCGGACCAAGAGTGACTATATAGGCGTCACCATTCTTTATCCACCAAAACAGTATGGTTTTCACTCAAATGTGTCCCAAACATGTTTATATGGTGTTTAGGTCAAATTGGAGCTTTTTGTGCGAAAAGCTTTTCGTGAAATTTTCGGACCAAAAGTGACCATATCGGCGTCACCTTTCTTTATTCACCAAAATTATGTTGTTTTTGCTCAAATGTTTCCCAAACATGTTTATATGGTCTATAAGTCATAATGAGAGCTTTGTGCGTGAAAAGCTTTCTGCGAAATTTTCTGACTAAAAGTGACCTTATCGGCGTCACCTGTCTTTATCCACCAAACCTATTTTGTTTTCGCTAAAATATGTACCAAACATGTTTATATGGTGTATAGGTCATAATGGGAGCTTTGTGCGCGAAAAGCTTTTCGTGAAATTTTCGGACCAAAAGTGACGATATCGGCGTCTCCTTTCTTTATCCAAAAAACTGTGTGGTTTTCGCTCAAATGTGTCCCAAACATGTTTATATGGTGTTTAGGTCATAATGGGAGCTTTGTGAGCGAAAAGCTTTCCGTGACATTTTCGGACCAAAAGTGACCATATCGGCGTCACCTCTCTTTATCCACCAAACCTATTTTGTTTTTGCTAAAATATGTATCAAACATGTTTATATGGTCTATAGGTCATAATGGGAGCTTTGTGCGCGAAAAGCTTTCCGTGACATTTTCGGACCAAGAGTGACCATATAGGCGTCACCTTTCTTTATCCACCAAAACTTTGTGGTTTTCGCTCAAATTTATCCCAAACATGTTTATATGGTGTTTAGGTCATAATGAGAGCTTTGTGAGCGAAAAGCTTTCCGTGACATTTTCGGACCAAAAGTGAACATATTGGCGTCACCTTTTTTTATCCACCAAAACTGTGGTTTTCGCTCAAACGTGTCCCAAACATGTTTATATGGTGTATATGTCATAATGGGAGCTTTGTGCGCGAAAATCTTTCCGTGAAATTTTCGGACCAAAAGTGACCATATCGGCGTCACCTTTCTTTATCCACAAAAAATGTGGGGTTTTCGCTCAAATCTGAACCCAAACATGTTTATATGGTTTATATGGCATAATGCGAGCTTTGTGCGCGAAAAGCTTTCCGTGTAATTTTGGACCAAAATTGACCATATCGGCATCACCTTTCTTTTTTCCACCAAAATTGTGTTGTTTTAGCTCAAAAGTTTCCCAAACATGTTTATATGGTGTATAGGTCATAATGGGAGCTTTGTGCGCGAAAAGCTTTCCGTGAAATTTTCGGACCAAAAGTGACCATATCGGCGTCACCTCTCTTTATCCACCAAACCTATTTTGTTTTCGCTAAAATATGTACCAATCATGTTTATATGGTGTCTAGGTCATAATGGGAGCTTTGTGCGCGAAAAGCTTTTCGTGAAAATTTTCGGACCAAAAGTGACCATATCGGCGTTACCTCTCTTCATCCACTAAACCTATTTTTTTTTCGCTAAAATATGTATCGAACATGTTTATATGGTCTATAGGTCATAATGGGAGCTTTATGCGTGAAAAGCTTTCCGTGACATTTTCAGACCAAGAGTGACCATATAGGCGTCACCTTTTTTTATCCACACAAACTTTGTGGTTTTCGCTCAAATGTGTCCCAAACATGTTTATATGGTGTTTAGGTCATAATGAGAGCTTTGTGAGCGAAAAGCTTTCCGTAACATTTTCGGACCAAAAGTGACCATATTGGTGTCACCTTTTTTTTCCACCAAAACTGTGGTTTTCACTCAAACGTGTCCCAAACATGTTTATATGGTGTATATGTCATAATGGGAGCTTTGTGCGCGAAAAGCTTTCCGTGAAATTTTCGGACCAAAAGTGACCATATCGGCGTCACCTTTCTTTATCCACCAAAAATGTGGGGTTTTCGCTCAAATCTGAACCCAAACATGTTTATATGGTTTATATGTCATAATGCGAGCTTTGTGCGCGAAAAGCTTTCCCTGAAATTTTGGACCAAAAGTGACCATATCGGCGTCCCCTTTCTTTATCCACCAAAACTGTGTTGTTTTAGCTCAAATGTTTCCCAAACATGTTTATATGGTGTATAGGTCATAATGGGAGCTTTGTGCGCGAAAAGCTTTCCGTGAAATTTTCGGACCAAAAGTGTCCAAATCGGCGTCACCTCTCTTTATCCACCAAACCTATTTTGTTTTCACTAAAATATGTACCAAACATGTTTATATGGTGTATATGTCATAATGGGAGCTTTGTGCGCGAAAAGCTTTCCGTGAAATTTTCAGACCAAAAGTGACCATATCGGCGTCACCTTTCTTTATCCACCAAAACTGTAGGGTTTTCGCTCAAATGTGAACCCAAACATGTTTATATGGTTTATATGTCATAATGCGAGCTTTGTGCGCGAAAAGCTTTCCGTGAAATTTTGGACCAAAAGTGACCATATCGGCGTCACCTTTCTTTATCCACCAAAATTGTCCTGTTTTTGTTCAAATGATTCCCAAACATGTTTTTATGGTGTACAGGTCATAATGGGAGCTATGTGCGCGAAAAGTTTTCCGTGAAATTTTCGGACCAAAAGTAACCATATCGGCGTCACCTCTCTTTATCCACTAACCTATTTTTTTTTCTCTAAAATATGTACCAAACATGTTTATATGGTGTATAGGTCATAATGGGAGCTTTGTGCGCGAAAAGCTTTTCGTGAAATTTTCGGACCAAAAGTGACGACATCGGCGTCTCCTTTCTTTATCCAAAAAACTGTGTGGTTTTCGCTCAAATGTGTCCCAAACATGTTTATATGGTGTTTAGGTCATAATGGGAGCTTTGTGAGCAAAAAGCTTTCCGTGACATTTTCGGACCAAAAGTGACCATATCGGCGTCACCTCTCTTTATCCACCAAACCTATTTTGTTTTCGCTTAAATATGTATCAAACATGTTTATATGGTCTATAGGTCATAATGGGAGCTTTGTGCGCGAAAAGCTTTCCGTGACATTTTCGGACCAAGAGTGACCATATAGGCGTCACCTTTCTTTATCCACCAAAACTTTGTGGTTTTCGCTCAAATTTATCCCAAACATGTTTATATGGTGTTTAGGTCATAATGAGAGCTTTGTGAGCGAAAAGCTTTCCGTGACATTTTCGGACCAAAAGTGACCATATTGGCGTCACCTTTTTTTATCCACCAAAACTGTGGTTTTCGCTCAAACGTGTCCCAAACATGTTTATATGGTGTATATGTCATAATGTGAGCTTTGTGCGCGAAAATCTTTCCGTGAAATTTTCGGACCAAAAGTGACCATATCTGCGTCACCTTTCTTTATCCACCAAAAATGTGGGGTTTTCGCTCAAATCTGAACCCAAACATGTTTATATGGTTTATATGGCATAATACGAGCTTTGTGCGCGAAAAGCTTTCCGTGAAATTTTGGACCAAAAGTGACCATATTGGCGTCACCTTTCTTTATACACCAAAATTGTGCTGTTTTAGGTCAAAAGTTTCCCAAACATGTTTATATGGTGTATAGGTCATAATGGGAGCTTTGTGCGCGAAAAGCTTTCCTTGAAATTTTCGGACCAAAAGTGACCATATCGGCGTCACCTCTCTTTATCCACCAAACCTATTTTGTTTTCGCTAAAATATGTACCAGACATGTTTATATGGTGTATAGGTCATAATGTGAGCATTGTGCGCGAAAAGCTTTTCGTGAAATTTTCGGACCAAAAGTGACCATATCGGCGTCACCTCTCTTTATCCACCAAACCTATTTTGTTTTCGCTAAAATATGTACCAAACATGTTTATATGGTGTATAGGTCATAATGGGAGCTTTGTGCGCGAAAAGCTTTTCGTGAAATTTTCGGACCAAACGTGACGATATCGGCGTCACCTTTCTTTATCCAACAAAACTGTGTGGTTTTCGCTCAAATGTGTCCCAAACATGTTTATTTGGTGTTTAGGTCATAATGGGAGCTTTGTATTTTCGGACCAAAAGTGACCATATCGGCGTCACCTCTCTTCATCCACCAAACCTATTTTGTTTTCGCTAAAATATGTATCGAACATGTTTATATGGTCTATAGGTCATAATGGGAGCTTTGTGCGCGAAAAGCTTTCCGTGACATTTTCGGACCAAGAGTGACCATATAGGCGTCACCTTTTTTTATCCACCAAAACTTTGTGGTTTTCGCTCAAATTTATCCCAAACATGTTTATATGGTGTTTAGGTCATAATGAGAGCTTTGTGAGCGAAAAGCTTTCCGTGACATTTTCGGACCAAAAGTGACCATATTGGCGTCACCTTTTTTTATCCACCAAAACTGTGGTTTTCGCTCAAACGTGTCCCAAACATGTTTATATGGTGTATATGTCATAATGGGAGCTTTGTGCGCGAAAATCTTTCCGTGAAATTTTCGGACCAAAAGTGACCATATCGGCGTCACCTTTCTTTATCCACCAAAAATGTGGGGTTTTCGCTCAAATCTGAACCCAAACATGTTTATATGGTTTATATGTCATAATGCGAGCTTTGTGCGCGAAAAGCTTTCCCTGAAATTTTGGACCAAAAGTGACCAGATCGGCGTCCCCTGTCTTTATCCACCAAAACTGTGTTGTTTTAGCTCAAATGTTTCCCAAACATGTTTATATGGTGTATAGGTCATAATGGGAGCTTTGTGCGCGAAAAGCTTTCCTTGAAATTTTCGGACCAAAAGTGACTATATCGGCGTCACCTCTCTTTATCCACCAAACCTATTTTGTTTTCGCTAAAATATGTACCAAACATGTTTATATGGTGTATAGGTCATAATGGGAGCTTTGTGCGCGAAAAGCTTTTCGTGAAATTTTCGGACCAAACGTGACGATATCGGCGTCTCCTTTCTTTATCCAACAAAACTGTGTGGTTTTCGCTCAAATGTGTCCCAAACATGTTTATTTGGTGTTTAGGTCATAATGGGAGCTTTGTATTTTCGGACCAAAAGTGACCATATCGGTGTTACCTCTCTTCATCCACTAAACCTATTTTTTTTTCGCTAAAATATGTATCGAACATGTTTATATGGTCTATAGGTCATAATGGGAGCTTTGTGCGTGAAAAGCTTCCCGTGACATTTTCGGACCAAGAGTGACCATATAGGCGTCACCTTTTTTTATCCACACAAACTTTGTGGTTTTCGCTCAAATGTGTCCCAAACATGTTTATATGGTGTTTAGGTCATAATGAGAGCTTTGTGAGCGAAAAGCTTTCCGTGACATTTTCAGACCAAAAGTGACCATATTGGTGTCACCTTTTTTTATCCACCAAAACTGTGGTTTTCGCTCAAACGTGTCCCAAACATGTTTATATGGTGTATATGTCATAATGGGAGCTTTGTGCGCGAAAAGCTTTCCGTGAAATTTTCGGACCAAAAGTGACCATATCGGCGTCACCTTTCTTTATCCACCAAAAATGTGGGGTTTTCGCTCAAATCTGAACCCAAACATGTTTATATGGTTTATATGTCATAATGCGAGCTTTGTGCGCGAAAAGCTTTCCCTGAAATTTTGGACCAAAAGTGACCACATCGGCGTCCCCTTTCTTTATCCACCAAAACTGTGTTGTTTTAGCTCAAATGTTTCCCAAACATGTTTATATGGTGTATAGGTCATAATGGGAGCTTTGTGCGCGAAAAGCTTTCCGTGAAATTTTCGGACCAAAAGTGACCATATCGGCGTCACCTCTCTTTATCCACCAAACCTATTTTGTTTTCACTAAAATATGTACCAAACATGTTTATTTGGTGTATATGTCATAATGGGAGCATTGTGCGCGAAAAGCTTTCCGTGAAATTTTCGGACCAAAAGTGACCATATCGGCGTCACCTTTCTTTATCCACCAAAACTGTGGGGTTTTCGCTCAAATGTGAACCCAAACATGTTTATATGGTGTATAGGTCATAATGGGAGCTTTGTGCGCGAAAAGCTTTTCGTGAAATTTTCGGACCAAACGTGACGATATCGGCGTCTCCTTTCTTTATCCAACAAAACTGTGTGGTTTTCGCACAAATGTGTCCCAAACATGTTTATTTGGTGTTTAGGTCATAATGGGAGCTTTGTATTTTCGGACCAAAAGTGACCATATCGGCGTTACCTCTCTTCATCCACTAAACCTATTTTTTTTTCGCTAAAATATGTATCGAACATGTTTATATGGTCTATAGGTCATAATGGGAGCTTTGTGCGTGAAAAGCTTCCCGTGACATTTTCGGACCAAGAGTGACCATATAGGCGACACTTTTTTTTATCCACACAAACTTTGTGGTTTTCGCTCAAATGTGTCCCAAACATGTTTATATGGTGTTTAGGTCATAATGAGAGCTTTGTGAGCGAAAAGCTTTCCGTGACATTTTCGGACCAAAAGTGACCATATTGGTGTCACCTTTTTTTATCCACCAAAACTGTGGTTTTCGCTCAAACGTGTCCCAAACATGTTTATATGGTGTATATGTCATAATGGGAGCTTTGTGCGCGAAAATCTTTCCGTGAAATTTTCGGACCAAAAGTGACCATATCGGCGTCACCTTTCTTTATCCACCAAAAATGTGGGGTTTTCACTCAAATCTGAACCCAAACATGTTTATATGGTTTATATGTCATAATGCGAGCTTTGTGCGCGAAAAGCTTTCCCTGAAATTTTGGACCAAAAGTGACCATATCGGCGTCCCCTTTCTTTATCCACCAAAACTGTGTTGTTTTAGCTCAAATGTTTCCCAAACATGTTTATATGGTGTATAGGTCATAATGGGAGCTTTGTGCGCGAAAAGCTTTCCGTGAAAATTTCGGACAAAAAGTGACCATATCGGCGTCACCTCTCTTTATCCACCAAACCTATTTTGTTTTCACTAAAATATGTACCAAACATGTTTATTTGGTGTATATGTCATAATGGGAGCTTTGTGCGCGAAAAGCTTTCCGTGAAATTTTCGGACCAAAAGTTACCATATCGGCGTCACCTTTCTTTATCCACCAAAACTGTGGGGTTTTCGCTCAAATGTGAACCCAAACATGTTTATATGGTTTATATGTCATAATGCGAGCTTTGTGCGCGAAAAGCTTTCCGTGAAATTTTGGACCAAAAGTGACCATATCGGCGTCACCTTTCTTTATCCACCAAAATTGTCCTGTTTTTGCTCAAATGATTCCCAAACATGTTTTTATGGTGTACAGGTCGTAATGGGAGCTTTGTGCGCGAAAAGTTTTCCGTGAAATTTTCGGACCAAAAGCAACCATATCGGCGTCACCTCTCTTTATCCACTAAACCTATTTTTTTTCTCTAAAATATGTACCAAACATGTTTATATGGTGTATAGGTCATAATGGGAGCTTTGTGCGCGAAAAGCTTCTCGTGAAATTTTCGGACCAAAAGTGACGATATCGGCGTCTCCTTTCTTTATCCAAAAAACTGTGTGGTTTTCGCTCAAATGTGTCCCAAACATGTTTATATGGTGTTTAGGTCATAATGGGAGCTTTTTGAGCGAAAAGCTTTCCGTGACATTTTCGGACCAAAAGTGACCATATCGGCGTCACCTCTCTTTATCCACCAAACCTATTTTGTTTTCGCTAAAATATGTATCAAACATGTTTATATGGTCTATAGGTCATAATGGGAGCTTTGTGCGCGAAAAGGTTTCCGTGACATTTTCGGACCAAGAGTGACCATATAGGCGTCACCTTTCTTTATCCACCAAAACGTTGTGGTTTTCGCTCAAATGTGTCCCAAACATGTTTATATCGTGTTTAGGTCATAATGGAAGCTTTGTTCGCGAAAAGCTTTCCGTGAAATTTTCGGACCAAAAGTGACCATATCGGCGTCACCTCTCTTTATCCACCAAACCTATTTTGTTTTCACTAAAATATGTACCAAACATGTTTATATGGTGTATATGTCATAATGGGAGCTTTGTGCGCGAAAAGCTTTCCGTGAAATTTTCGGACCAAAAGTGACCATATCGGCGTCACCTTTCTTTATCCACCAAAACTGTGGGGTTTTCGCTCAAATGTGTCCCAAACATGTTTATATCGTGTTTATGTCATAATGGGAGCTTTGTGCACGAAAACTTTCCCTCAAATTTTCGGACAAAAAGTGACCATATCGGCGTCACCTTTCTTTATCCACCAAAACCGTGGGGTTCTCGCTCAACTGTGATCCCAAACATGTTTATATGGTGTATAGGTCATAATGGGAGCTTTTTGTGCGAAAAGCTTTTCGTGAAATTTTCGGACCAAATGTGACCATATAGGCGTCACCTTTCTTTATCCACCAAAACTGTGTTGTTTTTGCTCAAATGTTTCCCAAACATGTTTATATGGTCTATAAGTCATAATGGGAGGTTTGTTCGCGAAAAGCTTTCCGCGCAATTTTCGGACCAAAAGTGAACTTATTGGCGTCACCTCTCTTTATCCACAAAACCTATTTTGTTTTCGCTAAAATATGTACCAAACATGTTTATATGGTGTATAGGTCATAATGGGAGCTTTGTGCGCGAAAACCATTTCGTGAAATTTTCGGACCAAAAGTGATGATATCAGCGTCTCCTTTCTTTATCCAACAAAACTGTGTGCTTTACGCTCAAATGTGTCCCAAACATTTTTATGTGGTGTTTAAGTCATAACGGGAGCTTTGTGCGCGAAAAGCTTTCCGTGAAATTTTCAACCAAAAGTGACCATATTGGCGTCACCTTTCTTTATCCACCAAAACTGTGTTGTTTTTGCTCAAATGTTTCCCAAACATGTTTATATGGTGTATAGGTCATAATGGGAGCTTTTTGTGCAAAAAGCTTTTTGTGAAATTTTCGGACCAAAAGTGACCATATCGGCTTTGCCTTTGTTTATCCACCAAAACTCTGTTGTTTTTGCTCAAATGTTTCCCTAACATGTTTATATGGTGTTTAGGTCATAACGGGAGCTATGTGCGCGAAAAGCTTTCCGAGACATTTTCGGACCAAAACTGACCATATCGGTGTCACCTTTCTTTATCCACCAAAACTGTGTGGTTTTCTTTCAAATGTGAACCCAAACATGTTTATATGATGTATATGTCATAATGCGAACTGATAACTCCACTCCCTTGATGAAAATCAGAATAAGTTTCAAAGGCCTTGACAGTCTGTTTGTGTCAAAGGTCTTGAAGCTTTAACAATATTGATGAAACAAAAAACCTGTTCTATATGATATTATGTTCGAATATTATTTTATGTTATTATATGCTTCCATTATATTATTATATATACACTAACCTTTCAGGAAGTATTTTCGAATATTATTTCCTTCCTTATGTTGTAAATTGAGAAGATTCAAATCGGAAGATCATGGCCTCCGAAAGTTTCCAAAGATAGAAGATCCAGCTCAAGCCATGATCCTCTCTAGCCATTGGTGAAGATCCTTAGGCACGGATTTGTTTCAATAAAAAGAAAAAGAAGAAGAAGACAACGACACACCTGTTGAACACAAGCTTTCATACACTCAAGCCTTCAAGCGAGATCTGTCTTCTTCGTGTGCTCTCTGCTAGTCCTTAAGAGTCTGTTATTTCATTTCAAAGCATTTGAGAGTTACACTGTGAGCTTATAGGATATATTTCGAGAGAGTGTTATACTCAAGAGTTTGTAACTCGGGAAGTAGACACTAGGCGATTGATTCACTAAGTGTAAGAGGATTGTACTAGATAGCATAGAGAGGTGGGGCTCTTCTAGATTGGTCTAGGACTCCAAGGGAACGTGAGTTGACTAGATTGCAATTGTATAGGAGAGAGGCTTCTCGGTGAGCTACTAGGATCCTAAGTCTTGTGAATCAATAAAAGCTGGTTGAATCCTAGGGTTGTGGAAGAACCCTAGGCGGGGACGTAGGCCAAGTTCGTGCCGAACCTCGTAAACAACTCATCGAGTCCTTTACTTATTGCTTTACCTTATTTCCGCACTTGGTTCGACTGTTTAACTTTGTGATTCAGGTTGTCAGAGAAAAAACTAAGTCTAATCTCAAAGGATTTTGCACGAGCTTCAAAAGTCTTGAGAATCTGCGAAAAACCGGCATACTCTATTCAACCCCCCTTCTAGAGTATTTCTATATTACTTTGTTTTACATTATCGAACCTTCAATTGGTATCAGAGCTTTACTCACTGCTTTTGATCTAACAATCTTGTGAGTTTTCGATCATGTCTGGTGAAGCAAGCGGAGGATTTGCACAGGGAAGGTCTAGCAGCAGACCACCACTCTTTGTAGGAAACAACTTTGTCCACTGGAGATCATTGATGAAGATGTTCATCATAGACCAAGATCTGGAACTTTGGAACATTATAGAGAATGGGCTAAAGATTCTAGAGAAAGACGGACCAAATGGAACCAAAGTCGCAAAGAAGGAGTCTGAATACATCCAAGCTGATCTTGAACTCGTCTCCAAAAACTACAGGGCTATTAACTTACTTTATTGTGGTCTTAGCACTGATGAGTTGAACCGTATTTCATCTTGTAGGTCAGCTAAAGAGATTTGGGACAAGCTGGTCATCACCTATAAGGGAACCAGCCAAGTGAAGGACACCAAGATCAGCATCTTCCTTCGAAAGTATGAATTTTTCAAGATGAAGCCTGAAGAGTCTATCAAGGTCATGTTCACACGATTCACAGAAATCACCAACAACCTTGACTCTCTCGGCAAGAGCTTTACAAACGTTGAGAAAGTAAGGAAGATATTGAGGTGTCTCCCAAAAGAAAAGTGGGGTCCTAAAGTAACAGCTATAGAGGAAGCCCAAGACCTCACTACTCTGCCTCTTGACGACCTGCTTGGGAAACTGATCACGCATGAGATGATCCTTAATGAAGACGATGGAGAACTTCCAGCAAGCACTAAGAATTTGGCGCTCAAATCTAAGAAGGATGACAACAAAGATGAATCTGATTCCAAAGATGAGGATGACGATGAGGATGATCCTTTTGCTCTTATCACAAGAGGCCTTGCTCGAATCCTCAAAATGAAGAAACAATTCAACAACAAGGATGAATCAGAGTCTTCTAAATTCCGAGGTAAGTCTCAATACAACAAAAATGATAAGAAGACTAAACCGTTGTCTTGTTTTGAATGTGGTGAAACAGATCATCTTGTGAAAGACTGCCCACAAAAGACGAAGACCCAGTCCAAGAAGGGTGATAGATGGAAAAAGAAAGCCATGGTGGCAACTTGGAGCGATTCTGACTCCGACTCCGACGATGAGAAGGCCAATGTCTGTCTTATGGTATCAGGAGATGAATCTCACGATGAGAAGCTTGAGGTAACCATAAGAGAACTTATGGCAAGTCCAAAAGAGGTATTATCGGAATTCCTTTCTAATATGATTGCAATGAAGAGAAACTTATTGCCCAAACTAACACTCTTATTAAGAGAACTGTGGACTAGGAAATAACTATTGAGGATCTGTCTATGAGGGTTAAAAGTATTGAAGCTTCTTATTCAGGTCTTGACATTAAAGTCAAGACTCTTGACTCAGAGAAATCTGAACTCAAGCAAGATCTCTCGTCTCTGAGAAGTGAACATCATGACTTAGAGAACGAGAAGATCTCCCTGAATAATAAGATTCAAGACCAACAGACAGCCCTCATAAGTTTTACCAAATCCAAAGGCACTCTTGATAGGATGTTGGGTGAGCAACAAAGTTCTTGTTGTTGCAGGAGGATTGATATGTCAAGTAATTACAAATATAAAGATGTAAATAAATGTAAACCGCCTCCTGGCCTAAGCAAATAATTACAAGACTTCCTCCCGTTGTAGTGGAAGGGTAGTCAGGATCGATCCACGAGGAGGCGTGTCAGCGGGATCCTAGTAGCCTTGGAAATTTCACGTCTGCGTCGACCAGTAGCCTCGATTTCGACCTTGGGCCTCGATGTCGACCTCGGCTGTCGATGTTCTCTGCAACAGAAGACCTGCAGAGACAAAAACAAGTAGTCGATATCGACTGGTGGGGGTCGATATCGATGTCAGTCCACGAAATCGACTGGCTCAGAAGACTGCCAGTCGACACAGAAGGGTCGATATCGATGTCTGGTGTCGATATCGATGTCAGCAAAACTCCGCAGCGATGTTCGTCGTCGACTCAAAAAACTGTCGACGAACTCAATGGTCGATATCGACGTCTGGGGTCGATATCGATGTCTCCCTGCAGTGAGTTAGTTTCTCGTCGGCAAAGAAAGGCCGAAGATTTAAGAGTGGAGAGAGAAGCAATGAATAGAAATAAAACAGTGGGTTTTGGTGTGTATAATCTATGTAAAAAGCAACTCTTAGGATTAGGGTTTACCACAACGTTAACCAATGCATGCGATGAGATAAATAAGACGGACAATTGCGCTATTTCACCCGAGGGACGAGCTTTCGCCGTACACCAACTCTTAGGATTACTCTTTCAAATAAACCTAATTGTCTCTACTAATTTTATGTTTATAACTCAAGTTGTTAGCATGAATCCCTTTTCTTTCGATTAGGACTAAACATAGAATCGTAGGAGGAGAGATAGACACAACGATATCAACATCAAATACTTACCTCAAGCGCGCATGGCTAACGTCGGGCTCACCCCGATCCTAAGAGCTTTGGGGAACTACTCGCTTCTCATCATGGAACTCATCGTCAATTGAAAGGAAGAAACTTGCATTAAAATAAACTTCGAAGCTTTACAACTTAACGTCAACTTTCGCAAACGTCAAACCCTAAAACATCTCTCTAACTCTAACTCTATTGTCTGTGTCTTTTTAATTGATTGTATGAAAGATGATCTAACAAATCAGCCCCTAAGGCTTTATTTATAGGCTACTAATCCTCGCTATCCGAGGATTGTAACTTCTATCTAAACTAATAACTCTATCCGAACAATTTAGGATAGGTCTTTTATTTTGATAAAACTTAAAGGAAAAGATAACAAACAACTGCTAATATCTAAAAGAACGAGATAACTCATGGCTTCGATGATAGACTTCACAATCCGAGCCTCAAAATTGGATTTATCTTCTGTCGAGGTAGGGTCGATATCGACACCAGAGGTCGATATCGATGCTAGTGTTTCAGCTCGACTTGTCCAACTCCAGTCGATGTCTATGACGATGGTCGATATCGATGCATGTGTGTCGATATCGAGGCTTCTAGTCTGGTTTGTGTGGTTATCTCGACACTCAGAAGTCGTGTCGAAATCCAGGGTCGATATCGATGTCTCCAGTCGATATCGACCTCTTCTCAGCTTCACTCGGCTTGCCCGTTTTGACTCCGATTTCATCGAATTCCTGCATAGTTAGCTCAAAACTCGTGTAGACTCTATTTCTTACACTTTAGCTCATTCTTACACGAGATCATATGCTTTTGAAGCTTTTGTTCGGAAATCAAATGAAATATGAAGTCAAAAGATGCAATAAACAAAGGTACAATTATGTACATCAAAACACCCCATACTTAGACTTGCTTGTCCTCAAGCAATAACCAAGCAATAACCAACACCTACAACACACCCTTCAAGTCTTCGCCTTTGTCAAAAGCAACATCATAAGCGGTAGCAAAGCAAAGCAAGTGAATTTAACGTCATAACACATATTTTGGCGATCCATAGGCATATGCAATTTTGATCCAACCTCACAGGGATAATGTGTTTGCACTCAACTCTCATGTGTTTAGGCTATGAAGATCAACTCTCAACTCAATTCCATATACAATCTCATAAACATTGCAATTTATAAGAATCCACTTCGCAACCAATTATGAAAATGCAATAAGAACCATCAGGAGGACTTTCGCTCAATGGAAGACTTCATAGAAGACTCCATTCGGCGGGGTTGTAATGGGGCTTGGTATGAAATAAAGGGTATGGAATTATTTGGCTATGTGGTGCTTTTATAATTCGGGAATCAAGACTCCTAAATCTCAACACTTGCAATACCCAAACCATAACTCTTCAATATAAGCTCAATCTCTATAATGCTCTTTCCCAACTCATCTTTCCATTATATGCTCTCAAAAATATAACACTTGTATGAATAAAGGACTTAAGGATTTTGGCTCATGCACTATATATATATATATATATATTTTTTTTTTTCAGATTTTTTTTTTCGGAAATAATACTAAAGCTATGTGCATTTATATGGTGAGCCAAAAAATCCTTTTACAAAATATGACAAAATGTAAATATGTACCATCCTATAATTTCCTCGCTCAAAACTAGACATTATGCTCTTTTCTTTCCACAAGGCATTAGTCCAACCAATCTAAGTCTCAATTCCCAAATGGGGGTCAGGCTCAATTCGGCTAGGGATAATTTTGTGGAGTTTGCAATTCAGGCTCAGGCTAATGTTCTGGCTTCAAGCAGGGATAATGCAGGGTAGGTAAACAGAGGATAAAAATGGCTTAAAAGATGCCTCCATCATTTAATTCTCGTAAACATAAACATATATATGCATTGGTTTTGAATAACTACCACAACATTTAGAGATGCATAGGAAGAGTAAATTCACTCAAGAAAGCGGAGGGATTTTTGATGTTCTCCCTATAGGTCAAAATTCTCACAAGGACAATTTTTGTTGGATTTCCTTTCTAGCCTAGGATCATATGTGCTCAATTTCATCACAAGTTCACAATCTACATAAAAATTTTAAGGACTTAGGCTAAACCATCCAAATATGCCATAGGATTTACATGATCAAGTCAGCTATTGAGTTTTCATCATAGGACATCTAAGTAGGGTAAAAAAAACAAACTTAAAAATAAACATGCATTTTTTTTTATTTTGACAATTTTCTATTTTTTTGGATTTTTGACATTTTATAAAAGTAAAACTAAAAATTTAAACATGAATGCAATGCGAAGAAGAAACCAAGTTATGACCATAAGACATGTCTTTCCCCCACCCCATACTTAAATATACAGTGTCCTCACTGTATTAAAAAGAAGAACAAGGGTAGAGAGAGACTTACAGCGCAACCTGCGGATTCAGGTCGATTTCAGGTGAGGTCGATGCCAGAAGTCGATATCTAGGTCAGTGGTCGATGTCGACTGCATCTGTCGAAGTCGAGGAAGAAAATGAAGACAAGGGCTGCCCGATTGGGGTCGATATCGAGTACTATGGTCGATATCGACCTCTCTTTTTCGCTCCTGAGTCCTCAATGTTGACTCCAGGAGATGGCTTGACCCCGGGGGGTCGATTTCGACTGGCCTGGTCGATTTCGACTGCCTCTGCAGAAGCTTCTTTTCTTCTTCGTCGTCCCTTTTGCTTGACAACCTGAAATCTTTGTTAGGAATATAGATAAAGCACGAATTATCTCAGTCTTAAAAGTTTCAGACAGCCCAAAAATTAAATCCTAAAAACCATCCATGCGAAATTTAAATGTTTTATGTACATGCTCTAGATTTTTGAGTCGCTAGGCCGACTTCTCCGTCAATGCTTTATGACCCTTTTTTGTAAGGACCCTTCGAGCGTGAGCCTTCTCCTGGATCATTTAGGTCCTTTTGGTAGCATCTAAGTTCGGCGACCAAGGCTTCTTCATCATTAGATTCTTCTTTGGGTGCTTTTCTTCTCTTTCTTGACCTAACTTTAGCAATATAGGCAAACCATGGAGCTTTGACCCTCTCTTTAGTAGATTTATCAATAATTGGCTTAATTGATTCATCAATAAGGGACAGAGGAGGGTTAGGGGTCATACCTGGGCTTACCTGTTTGGGCCCGAAACAGAAATCTTCGGGCTGAGGGGTGGTCGATTTCGACCAAGGAGGGTCGATTTCGAGTGCTGTGGTCGATATCGACATGTGGGGGTCGACATCGACCTTTGTGACCCCATACTTAAGCTCCTAGCAGTGATCTGGCATACTCGATTTCGACCAAGGGGAGTCGATTTCGATGCTTTTAGCCGATATCGACTGGTTCCAGTCGATGTCGACCCTGCTTGCTGTTTCCGTCCTCGCCAACAAAAATTTTCTGAGCTTTTCTTTGGCCGGCGAGATGACTACTTGCTCCAGGTGCTTTGTTTCGCTCATGGTAGGGTTGAAAGAGAATTCTATTACTTCGTTCCCTATAGTAAAGGTTAGTAATCCTCGACGTACATTGATATTGGCATCAGCAGTAGCTAAGAAAGGCCTACCAAGTATAATAGGCACTACATGATCTTCAGTCATCTCCAATACAATGAAATCAGTAGGCACAAAGAACTTACCTACCTTTACCGGAACGTCATCAACTATACCTGTGGGCCTAACGAATGAGTTGTCAGCCATATAGAGCTTCATGTCCACAGGTTCAAGTGCACCAATGTTCACCTTTCGCCAAATAGAGAGAGGCATGAGACTTACACTTGCCCCTAGGTCACATTGGGACCCCTCATGTAGCGCGACTCTTGGTGAGTCTCCGCTAGATGTACTTGTTCGGCATGTGGGCATTCGATGGTGGTGTGCCGCTGCGATCCGCATTCGATGCAATCTTGGTTCGCTGAAAGGAACCTCACTTGCTTTTGGAGCTTTCTAAGTTGATCTCTGTGAAATTGCTCCTTCACATCCGGATCGATTATGTTGGAGGGTTCGTACAATGGCATAGATGGGGCAGGCCTCGACAATGATGGTGCGTCGGAAGCCTCAAGAGTCCCATATGTATTGTCAAATTCCACCAACCTTTCAATGGTTTCTCAAGCCTCTTGAGGAGCGAGTTCAAGGTAGCCATAGGCGGTGTATGTGTTGATCCTCTCCTTGGTGGCAGCGTCAAGAGCATTGTATATGATCTCCTGAATGACGTACGGTGGTTGGCCATGCGTCGGGCATGATCGTAGGAGGTCCTTAAACCTCTCCCAAACAGTTGCCAGAGCCTCACCAGAATTTTGTTTGAAAGCCGTGATTTTCTGTCGGATCAATGCCGTCTTAGAAGGAGGAAAGAACTTGTTGAGAAACGCGTCCTTGACTTCATTCCAGGTGCGGAGCGATCTTGGGGCTAAGCTTTCCAACCACTGCAATGCTTTCCCTGTAAGAGACCATCGAAAGGATTTTCTGTCGGATCAATGCCGTCTTAGAAGGAGGAAAGAACTTGTTGAGAAACGCGTCCTTGACTTCATTCCAGGTGCGGAGCGATCTTGGGGCTAAGCTTTCCAACCACTGCAATGCTTTCCCTGTAAGAGACCATCAAAAGGCTTTTAGTTGGACATATTCAAGACTTTGTCCATCAGCAATAGTATCACAAAGGTCTAAGAAGGTAGAAATATGTGCCATAGGGCACTCATTAGGTTTTCCTTCATATTGGTTCCTTCTAATCTCAGTTAAGAAGTTAGGTTTTATTTCAAAATTAGAGGCAGGGATAAGAATTGCCGATTCAGGCACTGTGAGAGCGGGGTGCATATATTGCTTGGCATTCCTAGGGAGGGCATTGATTTGGGCTTCTATTTGCCTTCGGCCTTCCTCCTCCCTATCCGCACGCTCCTTAAGTGCCGCCTCCCTAGTCGTTAGGTCCTCAACCTGCCTCCTTAGTTGTTCAATAAGTTCTGCTTGGTTCGCGTTTTCCGCCATGATTCTTTGAGCTTGGGCCCTTAGATGGAAATAACGCTCAAGGTCGTCTACTCCTTCAAATTCAGGTGGGCGATCAGCGCGTCGCATACACCTGCAAAATCACACTAGGTAGAGACGTGAGATAGACTACTAGGGCGCGATTGATTGCCTCCCCGGCAACGGCGCCAATTTGTTGTTGCAGGAGGATTGATATGTCAAGTAATTACAAATATAAAGATGTAAATAAATGTAAACCGACTCCTGGCCTAAGCAAATAATTACAAGACTTCCTCCCGTTGTAGTGGAAGGGTAGTCAGGATCGATCCACGAGGAGGCGTGTCAGCGGGATCCTAGTAGCCTTGGAAATTTCACGTCTGCGTCGACCAGTAGCCTCGATTTCGACCTTGGGCCTCGATGTCGACCTCGGCTGTCGATGTTCTCTACAACAGAAGACCTGTAGAGACAAAAACAAGTAGTCGATATCGACTGGTGGGGGTCGATATCGATGTCAGTCCATGAAATCGACTGGCTCGGAAGACTGCCAGTCGACACAGAAGGGTCGATATCGATGTCTGTTGTCGATATCGATGTTAGCAAAACTCCGCAGCGATGTTCGTCGTCGACTCAGAAAACTGTCGACGAACTCAGTGGTCGATGTCGACGTCTGGGGTCGATATCGATGTCTCCCTGCAGTGAGTTAGTTTCTCGTCGGCAAAGAAAGACCGAAGATTTAAGAGTGGAGAGAGAAGCAATGAATAGAAATAAAACAGTGGGTTTTGGTGTGTATAATCTATGTAAAAAGCAACTCTTAGGATTAGGGTTTACCACAACGTTAACCAATGCATGCGATGAGATAAATAAGACGGACAATTGCGCTATTTCACCCGAGGGACGAGCTTTCGCCGTACACCAACTCTTAGGATTACTCTTTCAAATAAACCTAATTGTCTCTACTAATTTTATGTTTATAACTCAAGTTGTTAGCATGAATCCCTTTTCTTTCGATTAGGACTAAACATAGAATCGTAGGAGGAGAGATAGACACAACGATATCAACATCAAATACTTACCTCAAGCGCGCATGGCTAACGTCGGGCTCACCCCGATCCTAAGAGCTTTGGGGAACTACTCGCTTCTCATCATGGAACTCATCGTCAATTGAAAGGAAGAAACTTGCATTAAAATAAACTTCGAAGCTTTACAACTTAACGTCAACTTTCGCAAACGTCAAACCCTAAAACTTCTCTCTAACTCTAACTCTATTGTCTATGTCTTTTTAATTGATTGTATGAAAGATGATCTAACAAATCAGCCCCTAAGGCTTTATTTATAGGCTACTAATCCTCGCTATCCGAGGATTGTAACTTCTATCTAAACTAATAACTCTATCCGAACAATTTAGGATAGGTCTTTTATTTTGATAAAACTTAAAGGAAAAGATAACAAACAACTGCTAATATCTAAAAGAACGAGATAACTCATGGCTTCGATGATAGACTTCACAATCCGAGCCTCAAAATCGGATTTATCTTCTGTCGAGGTAGGGTCGATATCGACACCAGAGGTCGATATCGATGCTTGTGTTTCAGCTCGACTTGTCCAACTCCAGTCGATGTCTATGACGATGGTCGATATCGATGCATGTGTGTCGATATCGAGGCTTCTAGTCTGGTTTGTGTGGTTATCTCAACACTCAGAAGTCGTGTCGAAATCCAGGGTCGATATCGATGTCTCCAGTCGATATCAACCTCTTCTCAACTTCACTCGGCTTGCCCGTTTTGACTCCGATTTCATCGAATTCCTGCATAGTTAGCTCAAAACTCGTGTAGACTCTATTTCTTACACTTTAGCTCATTCTTACACGAGATCATATGCTTTTGAAGCTTTTGTTCGGAAATCAAATGAAATATGAAGTCAAAAGATGCAATAAACAAAGGTACAATTATGTACATCAGTTCTCTAAACAAAAGTGGTATTGGTTACAATCCAAGGTTTTTAAAGAAGCAGCACATTACCACCTTTGTAAAGGCAAAAGGAAGCAGAACCTCTCCTATATGTCACCATTGTGCTCGAAAGGGACATGTAAAAGAGATATGCCCCTATAGAAGAAAGGAACCATATATCATTCGCAATACATTCCCTGTTCATTTGAGAAAAGAACGGATAACACAAGTTTGGGTCCCAAAAGGCACTATTTTACCAAATATGGTTTATCCCAATAATGGATCCAAATTTGCTTATTGGTCTAGCCACAAAGGTTGATGTTTGTTTTGCAAGAGATCACCAAGGTGAAGGAGCAAAAATGGATTATTGATAGTGGATGCTCGAGGCATATGAGTGGGAAGAGTTCTCTCTTTCATAATCTAAAGGAGCAATCCACAGGAACAATCACTCTTGGTGACAAAGGAAAGTGTGACATCGTTGGTATTGGTAGCGTTGGGAGTGATACCAACCATAGTATTAAAAATGTCTATCTTGTGAATGGTTTAAAGTATAATTTGCTTAGTGTTTCTCAATTATGTGATAGTGGCAATAATGTCAGATTTAACAAGAAAAGATGTCTAGTGTGCAGAGAAGATACAGGTGAAGTTATACTAATTGCATATCGTTACAACAATATATACGCTGTGAATGCTGATCAAGTGGCACAAGGAAGCTTAACCTGTCTAAAAGCTTTGACGGACGATCCAAAGCTCTGGCACAGGAGACTCGGTCATGTGAGTCCACATACACTACAGAAGCTTGTGTCCAAAGGGCTTGTAAGAGGACTACCTGAGATGGACTTTAAAGGTATTGATATGTGCAATGCATGCACACGAGGTAAACAAACACGTAGCTCTTTCAAACCCAAAAAGGTTGTAAGTTCTTCTAGACCCCTTGAACTTTTACATATGGATTTATGTGGTCCTATGCGAGTCAAATCTCCCAATGGTAAAAAGTACATGCTTGTTGTTGTTGATGATTTTTCTAGATACACTTGGGTTGCATTTTTAAAAGAAAAATCAGAGGCCTTATTTAAGTTTTCAAAACTTTGTAAGGAGTTGCAAACTTTAAGAAACGAGCCCATAGTGTCAATTCGAAGTGATCATGGTGGGGAGTTTGATCAACTTCAGTTTGATTTGTTTTGTGCTAAATATGGCATCTCCTATAACTTTTCTGCTCCTAGGACACCTCAACAAAATGGGGTTGTGGAACGAAAGAACCGCACCCTAGAGGATATGGCCAGGACTATGCTTTTAGAAAATACATTACCT
This sequence comes from Persicaria maculosa, assembly GCA_963922045.1. Classification (NCBI taxonomy): domain Eukaryota; kingdom Viridiplantae; phylum Streptophyta; class Magnoliopsida; order Caryophyllales; family Polygonaceae; genus Persicaria; species Persicaria maculosa. The sequence goes on along the minus strand of OY998271.1, from coordinate 23,284,143 downwards.
AAAACCTATTGGGCTGAAGCTGTTAACACAGCTAACTATATTTTGAATCGCTGTCTTATTCGTTCCATCTTAAAGAAAACTCCTTATGAACTTTTCAAAGGCCGCAAACCACTTATATCTTATTTTAAACCCTTTGGCTGTACTTGCTTTGTTCATAACAATGGAAAAGATAACCTTGGGAAATTTGATGCGCGTAGTGATGAAGGTATATTTCTTCGCTACTCCACAAGTAGCAAAGCTTATAGAATCTTCAATAAACGGACCCAGTTAGTTGGAGAAAGTATACATGCTATATTTGATGAATGCAATGACGGTTCTTTGAGTGAAAGTGTTGCAGATATAGATCTTAACATCCATCCAGAGAACGAGGAAGGTGATGATGCTGCTACCAAGAACACAGAGAAGAGGAACATGCAGGAACAGATTCTCAACACTGAAGAATCGGCCCAAGGTGTTGAAGATTCGTCCAAAGCCCTTGGTGTCCAATCCAATAGTGTTGAAATGTCAAAAACTGCTGAAACTGAACCTAACAGGACTATGGAGTCAGATGTACCACAAATCAATCCTGCTCGTGTGACGAATCAAGGAGCTGAGACTAGCAAAAGAAAATTCAAATACTCCTCATCACACTCATTAAAGGATATCATTTCTAACCCTACTTCTAGTGTTCAAACTCGTTCTAAACTTAAAGATCTTTGTGCTTTTCACGCGTTTGTCTCTCTTATAGAACCCAAGAAGGTAGATGAGGCCCTTCAAGAGCCAGATTGGATCATTGCTATGCAAAGTGAGCTTAACGAATTTGAAAGGAACAAAGTCTGGACCTTGAAGCCTAGGCCAAAGCATCAATCAGTCATTGGCACACGATGGGTATTTCGAAACAAGCTAGATGAGAATGGTAAGATCGTGAGGAACAAGGCAAGGCTTGTTGCTCAAGGCTACAATCAAGAGGAAGGTATTGACTACGAGGAGACCTTTGCTCCCGTAGCCAGGCTTGAAGCCATTCGTATATTATTAGCATTTGCATCTGTTATGAGCATAAAGCTATATCAAATGGATGTCAAGTGTGCTTTTCTCAATGGTTTCTTAGAAGAAGAAGTTTATGTGGCTCAACCCCCAGGTTTTGAAAGTTTGGAATTTCCTAATCATGTTTATAAACTTGACAAAGCGCTTTATGGTTTGAAACAAGCCCCAAGAGCTTGGTATGAGCGCTTGTCAAAATATCTTTTAGAAAATGATTTTAAAAGGGGGTTGATCGACAAGACTCTTTTTATCAAGACCAAAGGAAAGGACATTTTAGTTATTCAAATTTATGTTGATGATATATTATTTGGTGCTACTAACACATCTTTGTGCAAGGAATTTTCTGACATCATGTGCAGCGAATTTGAGATGAGCTTGATGGGTGAACTCAACTTCTTTTTGGGATTACAAGTTCATCAATCCAAGAAAGGGATCTTTGTCAACCAAAGCAAGTACACTAAGGATCTCTTGAAGAAGTTCAAGATGGATCAATCCAAAACAGCCAAGACTCCCATGAGCTCAACATTATCCCTAGATCAAGACAAGACTGGGAAGAGTGTCAATCAAAAAGAGTATCGGGGAATGATTGGATCTTTAATATATCTTACAGCTAGTAGACCTGACATCATGTTTAGTGTTTGCATGTGTGCTAGGTTTCAAGCTGATCCTAAAGAATCTCACCTCGTGGCTGTGAAGAGGATCTTTCGATATCTCAATGGCACTAAGGAGCTTGGACTATGGTACCCAAAGCAAAAGGATTTCACATTAATCGGGTATTCTGATGCAGATTTTGCAGGCTATAAGGTGGATAGGAAGAGCACATCAGGATGTTGCCAATTCTTAGGAGCATCTTTGATCAGTTGGCATTCTAAGAAACAAAACTCAGTTGCCCTATCCACTGCAGAAGCCGAATACATAGCAGCTAGAGCATGCTGCTCCCAAATCCTTTAGATAGCTCAACAAATGCGAGATCTTGGCATCAACCTCAAAGGCATTCCCATTAAGTGTGACAATACAAGTGCCATCTCCATTACAAAGAATCCTGTTCAGCATTCAAGGACCAAACATATTGATGTAAGGCATCATTTCATTAGAGACCACGTCGAAAAAGGTGATGTTCCATTTCCTTTATTTCAACTGATTATCAATGGGCTGACATTTTTACTAAGCCTTTGGCTGAGGACAGGTTCACCTTTATTAGACGAGAGATCGGGATGCTTAACAAGGATGCACTTTCGTAGGGGGAGCTTTCCCTTTACGAAAGATAAATTCTACTCAGTGTCAAGACCCTTGAGTTTTATGTCAAGGTTTGTGAACTGAATGATAGAAAACAGATATCGGATCGTATATATTTGGTTAATATCTTTTTAGATATTTGATCAAGTATTATTTTCATCAGATTTCAAAATAATTTATTTATGTCACATATTTTATCCGTAGAGATATTTTTGTAACAAAATATTTTCGGTTATTTCCCTCCTATTCTAAAATGGTTAAGAGAAGATTTGATTTTTGAATTGAAATATTTTTCAAATTGGCAATGTTATCATTACTTACATTGGAACCCTAAACCCCGTCCCATCACTCAAATCTCTCCTATTTAAAACCCAAACCCCTCTCGATTACCTCATAACCTCAGAACTACCCAAAACTCTTCCAATTCTCCCTCTCCAATCTCTCAAACTATCCTGAAACCCTAGCCGAATACCTCCATGGCTCCCAAATCAAAGAAAGCTTCCACACCCAAAAGACTTGGCGCCACCCCCAAGGGACGCCAGGTCACTGCTACTTCTCCTACACCTGAACCCACTCCTCAAGCCATCGTCCCTGTTGTTGTCCAGAGCACCATCGCTGAGAGCACGACTACAGTAACCAAGGGCTCTCAAAAACGCTCTGCTAAGAAGCCTCTCAGTGCGAAGCAGAAAGGGAAAAAGAAGGTCATCGCTGAGGAGGTGGAAGAGGAAGAAGAAGGGGAGGATCTTGATGCAGCCAAGGAAGCCGAAGAAGAAGCTTTAAGGAAGAAAAAGGCCGAGGAGGAGGCCGAGCTTGCAAGAAAGTTGGTCGAGGAGGAAGCTGAGAGAATCCGGAAGGAAGCCAAGGCGGAGGCTCTCAAGGAGGTTCCTTCTGAAGAGGAGCCTGAGGAAGAGGACGAGGAGCAAGACGAATCCGAAGAGGACGAGGATACCGATGGAGACAACGCTAAAAGGTCCGGTGAGGACTCGGGGTCAGAGGAAGAAGAGGAAGAGGAGCCCGAGCATGCTCCCTCTCCTTCTCCTCCTCCTCCTCCCCCGTCTCCAAAGAAGCGGAAAGCCTCTACAGCCAAGCCTCCTTCCCCCAAGCGCGCCAGGAAGGGCACCCTCAGAAGCCTTGAGGCGCCTGCTAAGAGGTCTGCTCCAACACAGGCTAGAAGGAAGAACGCTGATCCTCCCGCTCTCATTCAGGTAAATCAATCCCTCCCCTCTTCATGGTTTGAAAATGCTGAAATGGCTGGTAAGTGGGTAGATGAGTTTCGAACTCGTAGGATCTGTTGTTCTGATTTTTTAGATATTGCGTTCTTTGAAGCTTTGACTTTACCGTTCATTGCTATTCTTAAAAAATCCCCAGCCTGGACCCTTCTCAATCTTGAAACCGTCTATTATCCCCAACTCACCCGCCTGTTCTATATAAATCTCAAAGCCAAACACACTGACGATGGTTGGTTCTTGGAATCTGTCGTCAAGGGAGTTAGAATCTCTTTCAACTCCTTTGACTTCGCTGATTTCCTTGGCCTTCCTAGCCCTTGTCCACCCTCTCAAGAAAACCCCTCTAAAGAAGACTGCATTACCCTTGCCCGATCTAAATATCTTCTACCCGAGGCATCTACCAACACCTCAAAGCAGCTAACCCACTCATCCCTTACCCTAGAGGCAAAGATCATATTTAACATCATTGTGCGTTGCCTCTTACCCCGTCTAAACTCCGGCTCTCTCCTGACCGACAATGCCATAATCCTACTTTACCGAATCCTCAATGGCCTTGATCTTGATCTGGCCAACACCATTTTAGGATCCATGGCTCACACTAGAAAAGTCAGGAAAGGAAGTCCCCTCCCCTTCGCTACCCTTTTGACCCAAATCTTCAAAGCTTCTGGAATCGATTTTAAAAATGAAGAACATCAGCGTTATATGGGTAAGTTCGACTCCAAGAGCCTTGAAAAGATTGGCATCACTCAGTCCCCCAAGGGACTTGGAGTCTTGCCTCTCCTTCAAAAGCTCTTCCCACTGCCTCAGCCTTTGATGAACGCATGGACAACCTGGAGTTGGGCTTGGAGGAAGTTCGCCTGGATATCAAGGAGTTGCACAAGGAGTTTATGACGGAGATGAGCGGGGTAACCAAGCTGTTGCAAGGTCTGTGGTCGCGGCTCACTGATGATGTTCCGGACGATGAAGCTTAACCCTATCCTACCCTACCCTAACCCCAAATCTGAAACATTGCTGGTTTTTGGAAATTGTTTCAAAACTTTTGGTGACTGTTTTACCTCCTCCCTTTGTTGAAAGACAAAAAGGGGGAGATGATCTGTGATGGTGTTAGACTTTTCTGTGGTGGTGTTAGACTTTTTAAAACTGTTGCGATTTAAAGGTCTTGGAAGACATTGGTTTTATTTTCAGTTGGATGGTCTTCTTGCTTTAAAATTTTGATCCAACATTTGTCTAACCCATGCAGGTACTTAGTCCGATTTTACTTATATTATATATGCTTGACTAAGTTGCAGGGATGCACAGGTTTTGTCTTTCATCAAGGGGGAGATTGATAACTCCACACCCTTGATGAAAATCGGAATAAGTTTCAAAGGCCTTGACAGTCTGTTTGTGTCAAAGGTCTTGAAGCTTTAACAGTATTGATGAAACACAAAACCTATTCTATACGATATTATGTTCGAATATTATTATATGTTATTATATGCTTCCATTATATTATTATATATACACTAACCTTTCAGGATGTATTTTCGAATATTATTTCCTTCCTTATGTTGTAAATTGAGAAGATTCAAATCGGAAGATCATGGCCTTCGAAAGTTTCCAAAGATAGAAGATCCAGCTCAAGCCATGATCCTCTCTAGCCGTTGGTGAAGATCCTTAGGCGCCGATTTGTTTCAATAAAAAGAAAAAGAAGAAGAAGACAGCGACACACCTGTTGAACACAAGCTTTCATACACTCAAGTCTTCAAGCGAGATCTGTCTTCTTCGTGTGCTCTCTGCTAGTCCTTAAGAGTCTGTTATTTCATTTCAAAGCATTTGAGAGTTACGTTGTGAGCTTATAGGATATATTTCGAGAGAGTGTTATACTCAAGAGTTTGTAACTCGGGAAGTAGACACTAGGCAATTGATTCACTAAGTGTAAGAGGATTGTACTAGATAGCATAGAGAGTTGGGGCTCTTCTAGATTGGTCTAGGACTCCAACGGAACGTGAGTTGACTAGATTGCAATTGTATTGGAGAGAGGCTTCTCGGTGAGCTACTAGGATCCTAAGTCTTGTGAATCAATAAAAGCCTGTTGAATCAATAAAAGCCTGTTGAATCCTAGGGTTGTGGAAGAACCCTAGGCGGGGACGTAGGCCAAGTTCGTGCCGAACCTCGTAAACAACTCATCGAGTCCTTTACTTATTGCTTTACCTTATTTCCGCACTTGATTCGACTGTTTAACTTTGTGATTCAGGTTTTCAGAGAAAAGACTAAGTCTAATCTCAAAGGATTTTGCACGAGCTTCAAAAGTCTTGAGAATCTGCGAAAAACCGGCATACTCTATTCAACCCCCCTTCTAGAGTATTTCTATATTACTTTGTTTTACATTATCGAACCTTCACGAACTTTGTGCGCGAAAAGCTTTCCGTGAAATTTTCGACCAAAAGTGACCATATTGGCGTCACCTTTCTTTATCCACAAAAACTGTGTTGTTTTTGCTCAAATGTTTCCCAATCTTGTTTATATGGTGTATAGGTCATAATGGGAGCTTTGTGCGCGAAAAGCTTTCCGTGATATTTTCGGACCAAAAGTGACGATATCGGCGTCACCTTTCTTTATCCAACAAAACTGTGTGGTTTTCGCTCAAATGTGTCCCAAACATGTTTATATGGTCTTTAGGTCATAACGGGAGCTTTAAGCGTGAAAGCTTTTCGTGGCATTTTCGTAACAAAAGTGACCATATCGGCGTCACCTTTCTTTATCCACCAAAACTGTGTGGTTTTCTCTCAAATGTGTCCCAAACATGTTTATATGGTGTATATGTCATAATGGCAGCTTTGTATATGAAAAACATTTCGTGAAATTTTCGGACCAAAAGTGACCATATCAGCGTCACCTTTATTTATCCACCAAAACTATGTGGTTTTGGCTCAAATTTGTCCCAAACATATTTATATGGTGTTTGGGTCATAATGGGAGCTTTGTGCGCGAAAAGCTTTCCGTGAAATTTTCGGACCAAAAATGACCATATCGGTGTCACCTTTCTTTATCCACCAAAACTGTGGGGTTTTCACTCAAATGTGTCCCGACCATGTTTATATGGTGTATAGGTCATAATGGTAGCTTTGTGCGCGAAAAGCTTTCCGTGAAATTTTTGGAACAAAAGTGACCATATCGGCGTAACATCTCTTTATCCACCAAACCTATTTTCTTTTCGCTAAAATATGTACCAAACAGGTTTATATGGTCTATAGGTCATAATGGGAGCTTTGTGCGTGAAAAGCTTTCCGAGAAACTTTCGGACCAAAAGTGACCATATCGGCGTCACCTTTCTGTATCCACCAAAACTGTGGGGTTTTCGCTCAAATGTGTCCCAACCATGTTTATATGGTGTTTAGGTCATAATGGGAGCTTTGTGCGTGAAAAGCTTTCCGTGAAATTTTCGGAACAAAAGTGACCATATGGGCGTCACCTCTCTTTATCCACCAAACGTATTTTATTTTCGATAAAATATGTACCAAACAGGTTTATATGGTCTATAGGTCATAATGGGATCTTTGTGCGCGAAAAGCATTCCGAGAAACTTTCGGACCAAAAGTGACCATATCGGCGTCACCTTTCTGTATCCACCAAAACTGTGGGGTTTTCGCTCAAATGTCAACCCAAACATATTTATATGGTGTATATGTCATAATGCGAGCTTTGTGCGTGAAATGCTTTCCGTGAAATTTTGTACCAAAAGTGACAGTATAGGGGTCACCTTTCTTTATCCACCAAAACTTTGTTGTTTTTGCTCAAATGTTTCCCAATCATGTTTATATGGGGTATAGGTCATAATGTGAGCTTTGTGCGCAAAAAGCTTTTCGTGAAATTTTCGGACCAAAAGTGACCATATCGGCGTCACGTTTCTTTATCCACCAAAACTGTGTGGTTTTCTTTCAAATGTGAACGCAAACATGTTTATATGGTGTATATGTCATAATGCGAACTTTGTGCGCGAAAAGCTTTCCGTGAAATTTTTGACCAAAAGTGACCATATTGCCGTCACCTTTCTTTATCCACCAAAACTGTGTTGTTTTTGCTCATATGTTTCCCAAACATGTTTATATGGTGTATAGGTCATAATGGGAGCTTTATGCGCGAAAAGCTTTCGGTGATATTTTCGGACCAAAAGTGACCTTATCGGCGTCACCTCTCTTTATCCACCAAATCTATTTTGTTTTCGCTAAAATATGTACCAGACATGTTTATATGGTGTATAGGTCATAATTGGAGGTTTGTGCGCGAAAAGCTTTTCGTGAAATATTCGGACCAAAAGTGACCATATCGGTGTCACCTTTCTTTATCCACCAAAATTGTGTGATTTTCTCTCAAATGTGTCCTAAACATGTTTATAAGGTGTATATGTCATAATAGGAGCTTTGTGCGTGAAAAACATACCGTGAAATTTTCGGACCAAAAGTGACCATATCGGCGTCACCTTTCTTTATCCACCAAAACTGTGTGGTTTTCTCTCAAATGTGTCCCAAACATGTTTATATGGTGTATATGTCATAATGGGAGCTTTGTGCGTAAAAAACATTCCGTGAAATTTTTGGACCAAAAGAGACCATATCAGGGCCACCTTTCTTTATCCTCCAAAACTGTATGGTTTTCGCTCAAATTAGTCCCAAACATGTTTATATGGTGTTTAGGTCATAATGGGAGCTTTGTGCGCGAAAAGCTTTCCGTGAAATTTTCGGACCAAAAGTGACCATATCGGCGTCACCTCTCTTTATCCACTAAACCTATTTTGTTTTCTCTAAAATATGTACCAAACATGTTTATATGGTCTGTAGGTCATAATGGGAGCTTTGTGCGCGAAAAGCTTTCCGTGAAATTTTCGGACCAAAAGTGACCATGTCGGCGTGACCTTTCTTTATCCACCAAAACTGTGTGGTTTTCGTTCAAATGTGTCCTAAACATGTATATATCGTGTTTAGGTCATAATGGGAGCTTTGTGCACGAAAAGCTTTCCGTCAAATTTTCGGACCAAAAGTAAACATATCGGCGTCACAATTCTTTATCCACCAAAACTTTGGGGTTCTCGCTCAACTGTGATCCTAAACAAGTTTATATGGTGTATAGGTCATAATGGCAGCTTTGTGCGCGAAAAGCTTTCCGCGCAATTTTCGCTAAAATATGTACCAGACATGTTTATATGGTGTATAGGTCATAATGGGAGCTTTGTGCGCGAAAAGCGTTTCGTGAAATTTTCGGACCAAAAGTGACGATATCGGCGTCTCCTTTCTTTATCAAACAAAACTATGTGCTTTTTGCTCAAATGTGTCCCAAACATTTTTATATGGTGTTTAAGTCATAACGGGAGCTTTGTGCGCGAAAAGCTTTCCGTGAAATTTTCAACCAAAAGTGACCATATTGGCGTCACCTTTCTTTATCCACCAAAACTGTGTTGTTTTTGCTCAAATGTTTCCCAAACATGTTTATATGGTGTATAGGTCATAATGGGAGCTTTTTATGCCAAAAGCTTTTCATGAAATTTTCGGACCAAAACTGACCATATCGGATTTGCCTTTGTTTATCCACCAAAACTGTGTTGTTTTTGCTCAAATGTTTCCCTAACATGTTTATATGGTGTTTAGGTCATAACAGGAGCTTTGTGCGCGAAAAGCTTTCCGTGACATTTTCGGACCAAAAGTGACCATATCGGTGTCACCTTTCTTTATCCACCAAAACTGTGTGGTTTTCTTTCAAATGTGAACCCAAACATGTTTATATGATGTATATGTCATAATGCGAACTTTGTGCGCGAAAAGCTTTCCGTGAATTTTTCGACCAAAAGTGACCATATTGGCGTCACCTTTCTTTATCCACAAAAACTGTGTTGTTTTTGCTCAAATGTTTCCCAATCATGTTTATATGGTGTATAGGTCATAATGGGAGCTTTGTGCGCGAAAAGCTTTCCGTGATATTTTCGGACCAAAAGTGATGATATCGGCGTCACCTTTCTTTATCCAACAAAACTGTATGGTTTTCGCTCAAATGTGTCCCAAACTTGTTTATATGGTCTTTAGGTCATAACGGGAGCTTTATGCGTGAAAGCTTTCCGTGGCATTTTCGTACCAAAAGTGACCATATCGGCGTCACCTTTCTTTATCCACCAAAATTGTGTGGTTTTCTCTCAAATGTGTCTCAAACATGTTTATATGGTGTATATGTCATAATGGCAGCTCTATGTGTGAAAAACATTTCGTGAAATTTTCGGACCAAAAGTGACCATATCAGCGTCACCGTTATTTATCCACAAAAACTGTGTGGTTTTGGCTCAAATTTGTCACAAACATATTTATATGGTGTTTAGGTCATAATGGGAGCTTTGTGCGTGAAAAGCTTTCCGTGAAATTTTCGGATCAAAAATGAGCATATCGGTGTCACCTTTCTTTATCCACCAAAACTGTGGGGTTTTCGCTCAAATGTGTCCCAACCATGTTTATATGGTGTATAGGTCATAATGGTAGCTTTGTGCACGAAAAGCTTTCCGTGAAATTTTCGGAACAAAAGTGACCATATCGGCGTAACCTCTCTTTATCCACCAAACCTATTTTCTTTTCGCTAAAATATGTACCAAACAGGTTTATATGGTCTATAGGTCATAATAGGAGCTTTGTGCGCGAAGAGCTTTCCGAGAAACTTTCGGATCAAAAGTGACCATATCGGCGTCACCTTTCTGTATCCACCAAAACGGTGGGGTTTTCGCTCAAATGTGTCCCAACCATGTTTATATGGTGTTTAGGTCATAATGGGAGCTTTGTGCGCGAAAAGCTTTCCGTGAAATTTTCGGAACAAAAGTGACCATATCGGCGTCACCTCTCTTTATCCACCAAACCTATTTTATTTTCGCTAAAATATTTACCAAATAGGTTTATATGGTCTATAGGTCATAATGGGAGCTTTGTGCGCGAAAAGCTTTCCAAGAAACTTTCGGACCAAAAGTGACCATATCGGCGTCACCTTTCTATATCCACGAAAACTGTGGGGTTTTCGCTCAAATGTGAACCCAAAAATGTTTATATGGTGTATATGTAATAATGCGAGCTTTGTGCGTGAAATGCTTTCCGTGAAATTTAGTACCAAAAGTGACCATATAGGCGTCACATTTCTTTATCCACCAAAACTTTGTTGTTTTTGCTCAAATGTTTCCCAATCATGTTTATATGGTGTATAGGTCATAATGTGAGCTTTGTGCGCAAAAAGATTTCCGTGGTATTTTTGGACCAAAAGTGACCATATCGGCGTCACCTTTCTTTATCCACGAAAACTGTGTGATTTTCTCTCAAATGTGTCCTAAACATGTTTATATGGTTTATATGTCATAATAGGAGCTTTGTGCGTGAAAAGCATTCCGTGAAATTTTCGGACCAAAAGTGACCATATCGGTTTCACCTTTCTTTATCCACCAAAACTGTGTGTTTTTCTCTCAAATGTGTCCCAAACATGTTTATATAGTGTATATGTCATAATGGGAGCTTTGTGCGTGAAAACCATTCCGTGAAATTTTCGGACCAAAAGTGACCATAAGAGGGTCACCTTTCTTTATCCACCAAAACTGTGTGGTTTTCGCTCAAATTTGTCCAAAGCATGTTTATATGGTGTTTAGGTCATAATGGGAGCTTTGTGCGCGAAAAGCTTTCCGTGACATTTTCGGACCAAAAGTGACCATATCGGCGTCACCTTTCTTTATCCACCAAAACTGTATGGTTTTCTTTCAAATGTGAACCCAAACATGTTTATATGGTGTATATGTCATAATGCGAACTTTGTGCGCGAAAAGCGTTCCGTGAAATTATCGACCAAAAGTGACCATATCGGCGTCACCTTTCTTTATCCACCAAAACTGTGTGGTTTTCTCTCAAATGTGTCCCAAACATGTTTATATGGTGTATATGTCATAATGGGAGCTTTGTGCGTGAAAAACATTCCGTCAAATTTCGGACCAAAAGTGACCATATCAGGGTCACCTTTCTTTATCCACCAAAACTTTGTGGTTTTCGCTCAAATTTGTCCCAAACATGTTTATATGGTGTTTAGGTCATAATGGGAGGTTTTTGTGAGAAAAGCTTTTCGTGAAATTTTCGGACCAAATGTGACCATATAGGCGTCACCTTTCTTTATCCACCAAAACTGTGTTGTTTTTGCTCAAATGTTTCCCAAACATGTTTATATGGTCTATAAGTCTGGGAGGTTTGTGCGCGTAAAGCTTTCCGCGTAATTTTCGGACCAAAAGTGAACTTATCGGCGTCACCTCTCTTTATCCACCAAACCTATTTTGTTTTCGCTAAAATATGTACCAAACATGTTTATATGGTATATAGGTCATAATGGAAGCTTTGTGCGCGAAAAGCGTTTCGTGAAATTTTCGGATCAAAAGTGACGATATCGGCGTCTCCTTTCTTTATCTAATAAAACTGTGTGCTTTTCGCTCAAATGTGTCCCAAACATTTTTATATGGTGTTTAAGTCATAACGGGAGCTTTGTGCGCGAAAAGCTTTCCGTGAAATTTTCAACCAAAAGTGACCATATTGGCGTCACCTTTCTTTATCCACCAAAACTGTGTTGTTTTTGCTCAAACGTTTCCCAAACATGTTTATATGGTGTATAGGTGATAATGGGAGCTTTTTGTGCGAAAAACTTTTCGTGAAATTTTCGGACCAAAAGTGACCATATCGGCTTTGCCTTTGTTTATCCACCAAAATTGTGTTGTTTTTGCTCAATTGTTTCCCTAACATGTTTATATGGTGTTTAGGTCATAACGGGAGCTTTGTGCGCGAAAAGCTTTCCGTGACATTTTCGGACCAAAAGTGACCATATCGGTGTCACCTTTCTTTATCCACCAAAACTGTGTGGTTTTCTTTCAAATGTGAACCCAAACATGTTTATATGATGTATATGTCATAATGCGAACTCTGTGCGCGAAAAGCTTTCCGTGAATTTTTCGACCAAAAGTGACCATATTGGCGTCACCTTTCTTTATCCCAAAAACTGTGTTATTTTTGCTCAAATGTTTCCCAATCATGTTTATATGGTGTATAGGTCATAATGGGAGCTTTGTGCGCGAAAAGCTTTCCGTGATATTTTTGGACCAAAAGTGACGATATCGGCGTCACATTTCTTTATCCAACAAAACTGTGTGGTTTTCGCTCAAATGTGTCCCAAACATGTTTATATGGTCTTTAGGTCATAACGGGATCTTTATGCGTGAAAGCTTTCCGTGGCATTTTCGTACCAAAAGTGACCACATCGGCGTCACCTTTCTTTATCCACCAAAACTATGTGGTTTTCTCTCAAATGTGTCTCAAACATGTTTATATGGTGTATATGTCATAATGGCAGCTTTGTGTGTGAAAAACATTTCGTGAAATTTTCGGACCAAAAGTAACCATATCAGCGTCACCTTTATTTATCCACCAAAACTGTGTGGTTTTGGCTCATATTTGTCCCAAACATATTTATATGGTGTTTAGGTCATAATGTGAGCTTTGTGCGCGAAAAGCTTTCCGTGAAATTTTCGGACCAAAAATGACCATATCGGTGTCACCTTTCTTTATCCACCAAAACTGTGGGGTTTTCGCTCAAATGTCTCCCGACCATGTTTATATGGTGTATAGGTCATAATGGTAGCATTATGCGCGAAAAGCTTTCCGTGAAATTTTCGGAACAAAAGTGACCATATCGGCGTCACCTCTCTTTATCCACCAAACCTATTTTATTTTCGCTAAAATATTTACCAAACAGGTTTATATGTTCTATAGGACATAATGGGAGCTTTGTGCACGAAAAGCTTTCCGAGAAGCTTTCGGACCAAAAGTGACCATATCGGCGTCACCTTTTTATATCCACCAAAACTGTGGGGTTTTCGCTCATATGTGAACCCAAACATGTTTATATGGTGTATATGTTAATGCGAGCTTTGTGCGTGAAATGCTTTCCGTGAAATTTTGTACCAAAAGTGACCATATAGGCGTCACCTTTCTTTATCAACCAAAACATTGTTGTTTTTGCTCAAATGTTTCCCAATCATGTTTATATGGTGTATAGGTCATAATGTGAGCTTTGTGCGCAAAAAGCTTTCCGTGAAATTTTCGGACCAAAAGTGACCGTATCGGCGTCACCTTTCTTTATCCACCAAAACTGTGTGGTTTTCTTTCAAATGTGAACCCAAACATGTTTATATGGTGTATATGTCATAATGCGAACTTTGTGCGCGAAAAGATTTCCGTGAAATTTTCGACCAAAAGTGACCATATTGCCGTCACCTTTCTTTATCCACCAAAACTGTGTTGTTTTTGCTCATATGTTTCCCAAACATGTTTATATGGTGTATAGGTCATAATGGGATCTTTATGCGTGAAAAGCTTTCCGTGAAATTTTCGGAGCAAAAGTGACCTTATCGGCGTCACCTCTCTTTATCCACCAAATCTATTTTGTTTTCTCTAAAATATGTACCAAACATGTTTATATGGCGTATATGTCATAATGGGAGGTTTGTGTGCGAAAAGCTTTTCGTGAAATATTCGGACAATAAGTGACGATATCGGCGTCACCTTTCTTTATCCAACAAAACTGTGTGGTTTTCGCTCAAATGTGTCCCAAACATGTTTATATGGTGTTTAGGTCATAACAGGAGCTTTATGCGTGAAAAGATTTCCGTGGTATTTTCGGACCAAAAGTGACCATATCGGCGTCACCTTTCTTTATCCACCAAAACTATGTGATTTTCTCTCAAATGTGTCCTAAACATATTTATATGGTGTATATGTCAAAATAGGAGCTTTGTGCGTGAAAAGCATTCCGTGAAATTTTCGGACCAAAAGTGACCATATCGGCGTCACCTTTCTTTATCCACCAAAACTGTGTGGTTTTCTCTCAAATGTGTCCCAAACATGTTTATATGGTGTATATGTCATAATGGGAGCTTTATGCGTGAAAACCATTCCGTGAAATTTTCGGACCAAAAGTGACCATATTAGGCTTACCTTTCTTTATCCACCAAAACTGTGTGGTTTTCGCTCAAATTTGTCCCAAACATGTTTATATGGTGTTTAGGTCATAATGGGAGCTTTGTGCGCGAAAAGCTTTCCGTGAAATTTTCGGACCAAAAGTGACCATATCGGCGTCACCTTTCTTTATCCACCAAAACTGTGTGGTTTTCTTTCAAATGTGAACCCAAACATGTTTATATGGTGTATATGTCATAATGCGAACTTTGTGCGCGAAAAGCTTTCCGTGAAATTTTCAACCAAAAGTGACCTTATTGACGTCACCTTTCTTTATCCACCAAAACTGTGTTGTTTTTGCTCATATGTTTCCCAAAATGTTTATATGGTGTATAGGTCATAATTGGAACTTTGTTCGCGAAAAGCTTTCCGTGAAATTTTTGGAACAAAAGTGACCTTATCGGCGTCACCTTTCCTTATCCACCAAAATTGTGGGGTTTTTGGTCAAATGTGAACCCAAACATTAACATATGGTTTATCAATCATAATGCGAGCTTTGTGCGAGAAAAGGTTTCCGTGAAATTTTGGACCAAAATTGACCATATTGGCGTCACCTTTCTTTATCCACCAAAACTGTGTTGTTTTTGCTCAAATGTTTCCCAAACATGTTTATATGGTCTATAGGTCATAATGGGAGCTTTGTGCGGGAAAAGCTTTCCGAGAAACTTTCGGATCAAAAGTGAGCATATCGGCGTCACCTTTCTTTATCCACCAAAATTGTGGGGTTTTCGCTCAAATGTGAACCCAAACATTAACATATGGTGTATATGTCATAATGCGAGCTTTGTGCGAGAAAAGATTTCCGTGAAATTTTGGACCAAAATTGACCATATTGGCGTCACCTTTCTTTATCCACCAAAACTGTGTTGTTTTTGCTCAAATGTTTCCCAAACATGTTTATATAGTGTATAGGTCGTAATGGGAGCTTTGTGCGCGAAAAGCTTTCCGTGAAATTTTCAGACCAAAAGTGACCATATCGGCGTCACCTCTCTTTATCCACCAAACCTATTTTGTTTTCCCTCAAATGTGTCCCAAACATGTTTATATGGTCTATAGGTCATAATGGGAGCTTTGTGCGCGAAAATCATTCCGTGAAATTTTGTACCAAAAGTGACCATATAGGCGTCACCTATCTTTGTCCACCAAAACTGAGTGGTTTTCCCTCAAATGTATCCCAAACATGTTTATATGGTGTATATGTCAAAATGGGAGCTTTGTGCGTTGAAAACATTCCGTGAAATTTTCGGACCAAAAGTGACCATATCAGCGTCACCTTTCTCTATCCACCAAAACTGTGTGGTTTTCGCTCAAATTTGTCCCAAACATGTTTATATGGTGTTTAGGTCATAATGGGAGCTTTGTACGCGAAAAGCTTTCCGTGAATTTTGGACCAAAATTGACCATATTGGCGTCACCTTTCTTTATCCACCAAAACTGTGTTGTTTTTGCTCAAATGTTTCCCAAACATGTTTATATGGTGTATAGGTCATAATTGGAACTTTGTGCGCGAAAAGCTTTCCGTAAAATTTTCGGACCAAAAGTTGACATATCGGCTTCACCTCTCTTTATACACCAAACCTATTTTGTTTTCGCTAAAATATGTACCAAACATTTTTATATGCTCTATAAGTCATAATGGGAGCTTTGTGCGCGAAAAGCTTTCCGTGAAATTTTCGGACCAAAAGTGACCATATCGGCGTCACCTTTCTTTATCCACCAAAACTGTGTGGTTTTCGCTCAAATGTGTCCCAAACATGTTTATATGGTGCTTAGGGCATAATGGGAGCTTTGTGCGCGAAAAGCTTTCCGTGAAATTTTCGGACCAAAAGTGACCATATCGGCGTCAACTCTCTCTATCCACCAAACCTATTTTGTTTTCGCTAAAATATGTACCAAACATGTTTATATGGTCTATAAGTCGTAATGGGAGCTTTGTGCGCGAAAAGCTTTCCGTGAAATTTTCGGACCAAAAGTGACCATATCGGCGTCACCTTTCTTTATCCACCAAAACTGTGTGGTTCTAGCTCAAATGTGTCCCAAACATGTTTATATGGTGTTTAGGTCATAATGGGAGCTTTGTGCGCGAAAACCTTTCCACGAAATTTTCGGACCAAAAGTGACCATATCGGCGTCACCTCTCTTTATCCACCAAACCTATTTTGTTTTCGCTAAAATATGTACCAAACAGGTTTATATGGTCTATAGGTCATAATGGGAGCTTTGTGCGTGAAAAGCTTTCCGAGAAACTTTCAGACCAAAATGGACCATATCGGCGTCACCTTTCTGTATCCACCAAAATTGTGGGGTTTTCGCTCAAATGTGTCCCAAACATGTTTATATGGTGTTTAGGTCATAATGGGAGCTTTGGACCAAAATTGACCATATTGGCGTCACCTTTCTTTATCCACCAAAACTGGGTTGTTTTTGCTCAAATGTTTCCCAAACATGTTTATATGGTGTATAGGTCATAATTGGAACTTTGTGCGCGAAAAGCTTTCCGTGAAATTTTCGGACCAAAAGTTACCATATCGGCGTCACCTCTCTTTATACACCAAACCTATTTTTTTTTCGCTAAAATATGTAACAAACATTTTTATATGCTCTATAAGTCATAATGGGAGCTTTGTGCGCGAAAAGCTTTCCGTGAAATTTTCGGACCAAAACTGACCATATCGGCGTCACCTTTCTTTACACACCAAAACTGTGTGGTTTTCACTCAAATGTGTCCCAAACATGTTTATATGGTGTTTAGGTCATAATGGGAGCTTTGTGCGCGAAAAGCTTTCCGTGAAATTTTCGGACCAAAAGTGACCATATCGGCGTCAACTCTCTCTATCCACCAAACCTATTTTGTTTTCGCTAAAATATGTACCAAACATGTTTATAAGGTCTATAAGTCATAATGGGAGCTTTGTGCGCGAAAAGCTTTCCGTGAAATTTTCGGACCAAAAGTGACCATATCGGCGTCACCTTTCTTTATCCACCAAAACTGTGTGGTTTTAGCTCAAATGTGTCCCAAACATGTTTATATGGTGTTTAGGTCATAATGGGAGCTTTGTGCGCGAAAAGCTTTCCGCGAAATTTTCGGAACAAAAGTGACCATATCGGCGTCACCTCTCTTTATCCACCAAACCTATTTTGTTTTCGCTAAAATATTTACCAAACAGGTTTATATGGTCTATTGGTCATAATGGGAGCTTTGTGCGCAAAAAGCTTTCCGAGAAACTTTCAGACCAAAAGTGACCATATCGGCGTCACCTTTCTGTATCCACCAAAATTGTGGGGTTTTCGCTCAAATGTGAACCCAAACATGTTTATATGGTGTATATGTCATAATGCGAGCTCTGTGCGCGAAATGCTTTCCGTGAAATTTTGGACCAAAAGTGACCATATTGGCGTCACCTTTCTTTATCCACCAAAACTGTGTTGTTTTTGCTCAAATGTTTCCCAAACATGTTTATATGGTGTATATGTCATAATGGGAGCTTTGTGCTCGAAAAGCTTTCCCTGAAATTTTCGGACCAAAAGTGACCATATCGGCGTCAGCTCTCTTTATCCACCAAACCTATTTTGTTTTCGCTAAAAGATGTACCAAACATGTTTATATGGTCTATAGGTCATAATGGGAGATTTGTGCGCGAAAAGCTTTCCGTGAAATTTCCGGACCAATAGTGACCATATCGGCGTCACCTTTCTTTATCCACCAAAACTGTGTGGTTTTCCCTCAAATGTATCCCAAACATGTTTATATGGTGTATATGTCATAATGGGAGCTTTGTGCGTGGAAAACATTCCGTGAAATTTTCGGACCAAAAGTGACCATATCGGCATCACCTTTCTCTATCCACCAAAACTGTGTGGTTTTCACTCAAATTTGTCCCAAACATGTTTATATGGTGTTTAGGTCATAATGGGAGCTTTGTACGCGAAAAGATTTCCGTGAAATTTTGGAACAAAAGTGACCATATCGGTGTCACCTTTCTTTATCCACCAAAACTGTGTTGTTTTTGCTCAATTATTTCCCAAACATGCTTATATGGTGTATAGGTCATAATGAGAACTTTGTGTGCGAAAAGCTTTCCGTGAAATTTGTGGACCAAAAGTGACCATATCGGCGTCACCTCTCTTTATCCACCAAACCTATTTTGTTTTCGCTAAAATATGTACCAAATAGGTTTATATGGTCTATAGGTCATAATGGGAGCTTTGTGCGCGAAAATCTTTCCGAGAAACTTTCGGATCAAAAGTGACCATATCGGCGTCACCTTTCTTTATCCACCAAAATTGTGGGGTTTTCGCTCAAATGTGAACCCAAACATTAACATATGGTGTATATGTCATAATGCGAGCTTTGTGCGAGAAAAGCTTTCCGTGAAATTTTGGATCATAATTGACCATATTGGCGGCACCTTTCTTTATCCACCAAAACTGTGTTGTTTTTGCTGAAATGATTTCCAAACATGTTTATATGGTGTATAGGTCATAATGAGAGCTTTGTGCGCGAAAAGCTTTCCGTGAAATTTTCGGACCAAAAGTGACCATATCGGCGTCAGCTCTCTTTATCCACCAAACCTATTTTGTTTTCGCTAAAAGATGTACCAAACATGTTTATATGGTTTATAAGTCATAATGGGAGCTTTGTGCGCGAAAAGTTTTCCGTGAAATTTTCGGACCAAAAGTGACCATATCGGTGTCACCTTTCTTTGTCCACCAAAACTGTGTGGTTTTCCCTCAAATGTGTCCCAAACATGTTTATATGGTGTATATGTCATAATGGGAGCTTTGTGCGTAGAAAACATTCCGTGAAATTTTCGGACCAAAAGTGACCATATCGGCGTCACCTTTCTCTATCCACCAAAACTGTGTGGTTTTCGCTCAAATGTGTCCCAAACATGTTTATATGGTGTTTAGGTCATAATGGGAGCTTTGTACGCGAAAAGATTTCCGTGAAATTTTGGAACAAAAGTGACCATATCGGTGTCACCTTTCTTTATCCACCAAAACTGTGTTGTTTTTGCTCAATTATTTCCCAAACATGCTTATATGGTGTATAGGTCATAATGAGAACTTTGTGTGCGAAAAGCTTTCCGTGAAATTTGCGGACCAAAAGTGACCATATCGGCGTCACCTCTCTTTATCCACCAAACCTATTTTGTTTTCGCTAAAATATGTACCAAACATGTTTATATGGTCTATAGGTTATAATGGGAGCTTTGTGCGCGAAAATCTTTCCGTAAAATTTTCGGACCAAAAGTGACCATATCGGCGTCACCTTTCTTTATCCACCAAAACTGTGGGGTTTTCGCTCAAATGTGAACCCAAACATGTTTATATGGTCTATATGTCATTATGCGAGCTTTGTGCGCGAAAAGCTTTCCGTGAAATTTTGGACCAAAAGTGACCATATTGGCGTCACCTTTCTTTATCCACCAAAACTGTGTTGTTTTTGCTCAAATGTTTCCCAAACATGTTTATATGGTGTATAGGTCATAATGGGAGCTTTGTGCGCGAAAAGCTTTCCGTGAAATTTTCGGACCAAAAGTGACCATATCGGCGTCACCTCTCTTTATCCACCAAACCTATTTTGTTTTCGCTAAAATATGTACCAAACATGTTTATATGGTCTATAGGTCATAATGGGAGCTTTGTGCGCGAAAAGCTTTCCGTGAAATTTTCAGACCAAAAGTGACCATATCGGCGTCTGTTAAACAGGAGGAAGGTCGAGTATCTCAAATACAAATAATAAGATGTAAATGTAAACTGACTCCTAGCCTATGCAAATAATTACAAGACTTCCTCCCGTTGTAGGGGAATGGTAGTCAGGATCGATCCACGAGGAGGCGTGTCAGCGGAATCCTAGTAGTGTTGGGAATCTCACATCTTGCGTTGACCAGAAGCCTCGATTTTGACCTTTGAGCTCGATGTCGACCTCGACTGTCGATGCTTTCTGCAACAGAAGACATGCAGAGACAAAAACAAGCAGTCAATATCAACTGTAAAGGTCGATATTGATGTTAGTCAACGAAATCGACGGGCTCAAAAGTCTGCCAGTCGATACAGAAGGTCGATTTCGACGTTGGGGGTCGATTTTGATGTTCAGCAGCAGTAACCCAAGAACCCAGAGAACGACTCAGAAGACTGTCGATCTATCAGCGTGGTCGATATCGACGTTAACCTCGATATTGATGTTCTCCTGCAGTGGGTTAGTTCTTTGTCGGCAAAGAAAGGTCGAAGACTTTAGGATGGAAGAAGATGCGATGATCAGAAATAAAGACAGTGGTTTTATGTGTATAAACTATGTAAAAAGCAACTCCTAGGATTAGGGTTTACCACAGCATTAACCAATGCATGCGATAAGGTAAATAAGACGGACAATTGCGCTATTCCATCCGAGGGACAAGCTTTCGCTATACACCAACTCTTAGGATTACTCTTGCAAATAAATCTAATTGTCTCTACCAATTTTATGTTTATAACTCAAGTTGTTAACATGAATCCCTTTTTTTCGATTAGGACTAAACATAGAATCGTAGGAGATGATATAGACACAACGATATCAACATCTAAAACTTACCTCAGGCACGCATGGCTAACGTCGGGCTCACCCCGACCATAAGAGCTTTGGGAGACTACTCGCACATGTTGAATGTAGACATGCTTTGAATTGAAATAACTTGCATAAATGGAAAACTTTGAATCTTTACAATCTCAACGCCAACTATCGTAAGCGCTTGAAACTTTAAAGCTCAAAACTAAAACTCTAACTTTCTATTGCCTATTGCTATTGTCTTTCTTGCTTGGATGATTCTAACAGACCAGCCCCTAGGGCTTTATTTATAGGCTACTAATCCTTCCTATCCAATGATTGTAATTTCAATTTAAACTATGAACTCTATCCAACCAATTAGGATAGGTCTTTTATTTTGATAAAAATTAAAAAAACTTGATAAAACTTAAAGGTAAAGATAAATCTCAACTGGTAACTATCTAAAAGTACAAGATAATCTGTGGCCTTGATGATAGAATTTATAATCCGAGTCTCGAAATCGGATCTATCTTCTGTCGAAATAAGGTGGATATCGACCACAGAGGTCGATATCGAGGTATGTATTTCAGCTCGACTTGTTCTTCTCCATCGATGTCTATGTTGAGGTCGATATCGATGTCGGCTGATCGATATCGAGTGCCTTCTTGGTTGGTCTGTGTGGTCTATCTCGACACTCAGAAGGTGTGTCGACAACTATGGTCGATATCGATGTTTAAGGTCGATATCGACCTCTGCTCGGCTTCACTTGGCTTCTTCATTTTGACTCCGATTTCAATCCAATTCCTGCATATTCAAAACAAAACTTGTGCAGACTCTACCTTATGCACATTAGCTCATTCTACACAAATTTCTCTTATTTTCAACCTTTGTTTGAGGAATCGAATGAAATATGAAGTCAAAACTCGTGAATAAAATAGGTACAAATATGTACATCAAAATATCCCATACTTAGACTTGCTTATCCTCAAGCAATAACCAAGCAATAACCAACACCTACAACACACCCTTCAAGTCTTCGCCCTGTCAAAAGCAACATCATAAGCAGTAGCAAAGCAAAGCAAGTGGATTTAACGTCATAGCACATATTTAGGCGATCCATAGGCATATGCAATTTTTTATCCAACCTCACAGGGATAATGTGTTTGCACTCAACTCTCATGTGTTTAGGCTATGAAGATCAACTCTCAACTCATTGCAATTTATAAAAATCCACTTCGCAACCAATTATGAAAATGCAATAAGAACCATCAGGAGGACTTTCGCTCAATGGAAGACTTCAAAGAAGAGTCCATTCGGCGGGGTTGTAATGGGGCTTGGTAAGGAATTAAGTGTATGGAATTATTTTGCTATGTGGTGCTTTTATAATTCGGGAATCAAGACTCCTAAATTTCAACACTTGCAATATCCAAACCATAACTCTTTTTATGTTGCTCTTTTCCAAGCTTAATTCTTCATAATGCTCTTTCTCAACTCATCTTTCCATAATATACTCTAAAGATGCACTAAAAGATGTAAACCATACTACCAACCCTCTCTTTAGTTGAATTATCAATAATTGGCTTAATTGATTCATCAATAAGGGACAGAGGAGGGTTGGTAGTCATACCTGGGCTTACCTGTTTGGTCCCGAAATAGAAATCTTCGGGCTGAGGGGTGGTCGATTTCGACCTAGGTAGGTCGATTTCGAGTTATTTGATCGATATCAATATGTGGGGGTCGATATCGACCTCTATGACCCCATACTTAAGCTCCTGACAACAATCTGGCATGCTCGATTTCGACCAAGGGGGGTCGATTTCGATGTTATTAGTCGATATCGACTTGTTCCAGTCGATCTCGACCCTGCTTGCTGTTTCCGTCCTCGCCAACAAAAATTTTCTAAGCTTTTCCTTAGCCGGCGAGAGGACTACTTGCTCTAGGTGCTTCATTTCGCTCATGGTTGGGTTGAAAGAGAATTCTATCACTTCGTTCCCTATAGTAAAGGTTAGTAATCCTCGACTTACATTGATATTGGCATCAACAGTAGCTAAGAAAGGCCTACCAAGGATAATAGGCACTATAGGATCTTCAGGCATCTCCAATATAATGAAATCAGTAGGCACGAAGAACTTACCTACCTTTACCGGAACGTCATCAACTATACCTGTGGGCCTGACGAATGAGTTGTCGGCCATATAAAGTTTCATATCCACAGGTTCAAGTACTCCAATATTTACCTTTTGCCAAATAGAGAGATGCATGAGACTTACGCTTGCCCCTAGGTCACATAGGGCTTTATAACGATGTTGACCAAGTTCCACGGTGATTGCAAACTTCCCTGGATCATTCCTCTTCTCAGGGAAGTCCATCTTTGAGCACTCCTCTGCGATCTCTGCCATGGATCTCTTCTTGCTAAGGATGTCTTTGAGGAATCGTACATAGGCGGGCATCTCGCTTAGGGCTTCTGTAAGAGGAATGGTAACGTTAAGACCTTGAAGAATCTTTACAAAGCGCCTAAAATTACCTTTGGTGGGGTCCTCTAATGCTTTGGATGGGAATGGCAACATCTTCTTTGGTGGATGGGCCAAAACGGTGGTCGAAGGGGCCTGCTGGACATCGACATCGACTGGGACGTGGTCGATATCGACCGGGATGGTCGATATCGACCTCTGTTGTGGCTTTGATGGCTCTGCAGTGGCCTCGACGTCGACCTGGGTGTCGACCTGGGGGTCGATATCGACGTCATCCTCGACATCGACTGGGCTGTCGATGTCGACTGGATCCGCTACTTTCTCCGATTTCGTTCGTTGCTTTTGTACTTTGTTGCCACTCCTTAATTGCATGGCTGCCACATGGCCCGTCCCGGATTGCCCCTTAGGATTGGTAGTTGGTTGCCCAGGGAATGTTCCGGACGGTCTAGGGATTTGCGCCGCCAATTGACCCAGTTGGGTCTCTACGTTCTTTTTCTAAATATCCATCTCCCCAATCCTTGTGGTAAGGTGATTGAGTTGAGAATGAATTGCATTGTTGGATTGATCATTCTTAGCCTAATTCCACCTGATTTCATCCAGCACAAGTTGAAGATCATCCTTTCGCTGGTCCCTCTCTTGGTGCCCAGGAGCTCTATAAGGCGGAGGGTCCCTAGGGTTAATCGGGTTCCTTTGTGGTTGATGGAACCTTTGGTCTCCCCAATATTGGTGATTGGGACCCCTTATGTAGCGCGCCTCTTGATGAGTCTCCGCTAGTTGCACTTGTTCAGCATGGGGGCACACGATGGTGGTGTGCCGCTGCGATCCGCATTCAATGCAATCTTGGTTCGCTAAAAGGAACCTCACTTGCTTTTGGAGCTTTCGAAGTTGATCTCTATGGAATTGCTCCTTCACGTCTGGATCTATTACCTTGGAGGGTTCATATAAGGGCATAGATGGGGCAGGCCTCCACGATGATGATGTGTCGGAAGCCTCAGGAGTCCCATATGTGTTGTCAAACTCCACCAACCTCTCTATGGTTTCCCAAGCCTCTTGTGGAGCGAGTTCAAGGTAGCCATAGGTGGTGTAGGTGTTGATCCTCTCCTTGGTTGCAGCATCAAGAGCATTGTAGATAATCTCCTGAATTACGTACGGTGGTTGGCCATGCGTCGGGCATGATCGTAGTAGGTCCTTAAACCTTTCCCAGACAGTCGCCAGAGCCTCACCAGGCTTTTGTTTGAAAGCCGTGATTTTCTGTCGGATCAACGCCATCTTAGAAGGAGGGAAGAACTTGTTGAGGAACGTGTCCTTCACTTCATTCCACGTGAGGAGCGATCTTGGGGCTAAGCTTTCCAACCACAGCAATGCTTTTCCTTTAAGGGACCAACGAAAGGCTTTTAGTTGGACATATTCAAGACTCTGTCCGTCAGAAATAGTATCACGGAGGTCTAAGAAGGTTGAAATATGTGTCATAGGGCATTCATTAGGTTTTCCTTCATATTGATGCCTTCTTGTTTCAGTAAGGAAGTTAGGTTTAATTTCAAAATTAGAGGCAGGGATAAGAATCACCGATTTAGGCACGGTGAGCGCAGGGTGCATGTATTGCTTGGCATTCCGAGGGAGGGCATTGATTTGGGCTTCTATTTGCCTCCGTCCTTCCTCTTCCCTATTCGCACGTTCCTTAAGTGCCGCCTCTCTAGTCGTTAAGTCCTCAACCTGCTTCTTTAGTTGCTTAATTAGTTCAGCCTGGTTCGCGTTCTCTGCCATGATTCTTTGAGCTTGGGCTCTTAGATGGAAATAGCGCTCAGGGTCGTCTACTCCTTCCAATTCTGGTGGGCGATCAGCGCGTCGCATACACCTTCAAAGCCAAACTTGGTAGAAACGTGAGATAGACTACTTGGGCGCGATTGATTGCCTCCCCGGCAACGGCGACAATTTTTTAAAGAGGAGGAAGGTCGAGTATCTCAAATAAAAATAATAAGATGTAAATGTAAACCGACTCCTAGCCTATGAAAATAATTACAAGACTTCCTCCCGTTGTAGTGGAAGGGTATTCAGGATCGATCCACGAGGAGGAGTGTCAGCGAGATCCTAGTAGCGTTGGGAATTGATGTGCTGCAAATTTCCATATTTTCTATGCACATAAAAGTCCATTTTACTTGTCTTTTGCATGCATATTAATGGGAAAACATGGGATAAGTGTATTTTACGCTTAAATGTCAAATATATGGGTTTGCACGAGTTCCTACGTGATTTCGTAGAAAATAGGATAAAATGGACAAATTCAGAAGAGCGGAAAAAGAACTCGAAGTCTTCTGAAGAGGTCGAAATCGACTGGGGACCTCGGCATCGAGTGCATCAGAGACATAGGAATCAAGCAGGAAATGAAACAAAGCATGTCGACACAGAAGGGGTCGATATCGACGTCTGGAGGTCGATATCGATGCTTCCATATCGAGCTAAAAGATAGAAGTCGACTGAAAGTTCGAGTAGGAGAAGGAGAGCTCGAGATATGTTTTGAAGGGGTCGATATCGATGTCTTAAGGTCGATATCGACTATGCCAGCAGAGGAATCCGACTCAGATTTTGATAAAATTCTATCCGAAGCTTGCAACGTCTATCCAAAGGTCGAGATTTCCTATCATCAAACACGAGATTTATCAGATGGAGGCTGAGTTACCATGGAGTTTTAGTTTTTACTTTTATTTTAGTTTTATCTTAGAGAATAAAGATAAGGTTTCGAGTCTTTATCGACATCTATAAATAGAGGCCAATAGGGCTGAGTTTAGGGATTGAAGTTAGCATCTAATTGACAAGACAATTCAGTTTCAATAGAGAGTAGTAACGAGTAGAGAGAGAGAGAGGAGGCCGAGTGAAGTTGTAAAGCGAGAGCGGAGTGGCTTGTTCGGTTGTACTTTCTTTCGAAGTTTTAATTCAAAGTATCTTTCTTTCAACAATAATGATGATGATGTGCATGATGAGGAGTGAGTAGTCAACCCACCTCTAGGGTCGGGGTGAGCCCGACGATAGCAATGTGAGGTAAGTGCATTAAAGGTATGACTTTTATGCAATTCCGTCTTCTACCCCATGCATGATCCTTTGCGAAAGTTAGGGAGATTCATTATTTGCTTTATTGAAGCGAAAGCCACTCACATTGTGACCTTGAATTGCTCATGAATTGGATAGTAACTCTTAGGAATTATGTGAGAGCCTCTAATCACCTAAGTGTTGATAACGAAAGTTATTTGACGGAAAGTCATTAAATTTCATAGCTTTAGCATAAAACTTGCATTGTTATCGTTGTGGCATGAAACCCCGACTTTGGAAGATTTTTAATTAATTGAAATCAACATTAAAGTTTAAGTTTTATTTCTGATCATCCTCCTTTCCCATTCTATTTTCTTCGGACTCTTTTCCGACAAATTGGTTACGAAAACAGTTTATGTGACAAGCGTCGAAATCGACTTTAAGGGTCGATATCGAGGTCTAACGTCGATATCGAGGTCTGTCTCGACATCGACTTTGCTGCTTTTGTCTTCTGCAGGAACTGCGCTAGGAAATCGACCAGAACTGAGGTCGATATCGACCAGATTACTCGATATCGAGTGTCTGCTGATGTCGAAAGCTTTGATCGTGAGTACAACAAGGGAAGCGCTGACATACCTCCTCGTGGATTCGATCCTGAATTACCCTACTACTACAAGGGAGGGGATTCTTGTATTATTTGTTTGGGACAGGGAGTTCGCCTAGTTGTGCATTGTTTTATTTTGAATTGTTTGAATCCCTACTCCACCCCGCCCGCGAACAAATTTGTGCCGTTGCTGGGGAGGCAATGAATCGCCACCTAAGTTAATCACGATCTTTTTCTGAGCTTATTCTGCAGGTTTATGTGACGTTCTGATCGCGGACCTATCCTGGAACCAATCAACGAGCCTGAACATTTCTACCATCTTCATAACAAAGCGATTCACATCATGGCTGACAATGAGACACAGGCTGAGATCATAGAGCGGTTGAGGAAGGAGATCAAGGACCACAATGCTACAATCGCTGCTGAAAGGGCCGCCGCTGCTGCTGAGTGAGCCCGTGCTGATAGGGAGGAGGATGCGCGCAGAAAAGCCCAAGAGCGGCTGAATCAGTATCCACAGACGGCGATGCAATACATGCATCCGCCGCTTTATGTTCCTGAATCCGCTATTTTAATTCCTCACTCTAACTACAAAATAAAAATTAACTTCCTATCTGAGATAAAAAGAAATACTTTTGAAGGAAGACGCAATGAATGCCCCCTGCAACACATCTCTACTTTTATGGACCTATGTGAAACAGTTGCTGATGGAGTGAATTTAGAGTATGTGCGATTAAAATCTTTTCGATGGTCTTTGGCAGGGAAGGCATTACAGTGGTTTGAAAGTTTGGCTCCACGCTCGTTGAGGACATGGGCGGAGGTGAAAGATGCATTCTTGAACAAATTCTTCCCACCTTCTAAAACGGCGATGCTGCGACAAAGGATCACGACTTTCAAACAAAAGCCAGGTGAAACCCTAGCACAGGCGTGGGAGCGGTTTAAGGACTTGCTGAGATCATGCCCGACGCATGGGCAACTTTCATATGTCATCTAGGAGATCTTTTATAACGCCCTTGATGCGCCGAATAAAGAGAGAATAAATTCATATACCTCCTATCGGTACATTGAGCTTACACCAACGGAGGCATGGGAGACCATTGAGAGGCTCGTGAACTTTGACAACACTTATGGGGCTGCTGCATCCTATGATGCAAGGCCTGCCCCATCTATGCCCCTATATGAGCCTCCAAGGGAGATAGATCCTGATGTGCGGCAACAATTCCATAATGATCAAACACGCCGCCTTCAAAAGCAAGTCAGGTTCCTGAGTAACAATCAAACTTGTCAGGAGTGTCGCTCAACAAGGCATAACACTAATGCTTGTCCACATACTGAGCAAGTATCCATGGCGGAACAACATGAGGAGGTTAAGTGGACAAGAGGCTCCTATGGAGGGGGCAATCAACAATATTGGGGTGATCAAAGATTCTATCAACAAAGGGATCCCCCACCATATAGAGCACCAGGGCACCCTGAGCGGGAGACAAGGAAGGGTGACCTGCAAATCATTCTTGATGAGATGCGGAGGAATCACGCAGAGTTCAAACAAGCCAACAACTCCGTCCATACTCAACTGCAGGGCATCAATTCTAGACTTGGGGTGATCGACGTTTGGAAGCGCAACATGGAGACTCAAATGAGTCAATTGGCGAAAGCAATACCTAAAGCGTCAGGATCATTCCCTGGGTCCACTGTGCCCAACCAAAAGGGCAAAACTACTGGACATATTGTAGCGGTAAACCTAAGGAGTGGGCGTCAATTACAAACGCCCGAGAAAAAAGCGGAGGAGAAGGAGCCAGAACAGATGTCGATATCGACCCTCCCTGTCGATATCGACCAAGGTGACGTCGATGTCGACCCTCCTGTCGAAGTATGTCGACCCTGATGCTGCGTCACCATAGAAATCGACTCCTCCAGTCGATATCGACCCAACTGATGTCGATGTCGACCTCACTGCAGCCGCGGGAAGGAAGAAGTTGTTGCCCTTCCCAACTAGAAAGGTGATTAAGGACCCAGTGGAAAAGAAGTTCCAGCGGTTCGTAAAGATGCTCCAAGTACTTAATGTCTCTATACCATTCACGGAGGCACTTCACGAGATGCCATCTTATGTAAGGTTCCTTAAGGACATCTTGGGTAAAAAGTGATCGCTCTCTGAGATCGCAGAGGAGTGCAACAGTTTGGAGCTACCACAAAAGCGGGCGGACCCAGGTAAGTTTTCTATCGCTATAGGTCTAGGTCAATTCAAATTCAATGCTTTAGTTCACTTGGGCGCTAGCGTTAGCATGATGCCACTAACCATATGGCACAAGGTAAAGATATATCCTCTGGAGCCCGTGGATGCAAGATTGTACATGGCTAACAATACGGTAGTGATTCCAACTGGGATAGTGACGGATGTGCCAGTACAAGTAGGTAAATTCTTTGTCCCTGCTGATTTCTTAGTTGTTGATATAGCGGAGGACCCTACTTGTCCAATTATTTTAGGTAGGCCATTCCTAGAAACCGTCGATGCCAACATTAGCGTAAAGAAAGGATTGCTCTCATTCACAATTAGTGATGAAGTGATATAGTATGCCTTCAACAAGATGGTGAAAAATCAAGGGCCAATGGAGATAAAAGCCATCAATGAAGCCCAAGTAGAGGAAGTTGAGGCAATCTTGAATGAAGGAGCTCAACAGAACATCGATATCGACCCTGCCCTATCGAAATCGACCACCATCAGCGCTGAGAAGGGAGGAAAGGAGACCTCGATATCGACCTCTGAGGGTCGAAATCGAGCTGATCATATCGAGCCAAAACTCTCCAAATCGACTAATCCTCCAAGAGTACAACAGGGGTCAATATCGACCTCTGAACATCGACATCGACCTGAGCCACAGACTGAGAAGATGGTAAGTCAAGGTACGAATTCCTCTTGTTCAATTACGATTAAGGACTTATCATTGTTTGGAAGAGGATTCCCTTGTATGTGCGCTTGTGTAGGGTATCCGATGATGATTCGAGCTAATATAAGATAGGAGACAAGGTCTATGTTGCCAAGTCTAAGGACCATTGGCTCCCTACAAGATTCAAGGATAAGAACTTAGGACCATTCACGGTGAATCAAATCAATCCTGGCGGAATGCAGCTGCGTGACAAGAAAGGTGTCATATTTGAGGCCCAAGCCACATGGGCTCTGTAGATGCCGCCTTGAGAAGCGCAAAGGAGAAGTTGGCCTAGCGACTTAAAAATCTAGAGCTTGTAACCAAGACTTAGTTTTAATTTTTAGACACTTTTTCTTTGGGTTGAGACTCTTTATTGTTTTGCATATTTTGTTTTGGTTTTATGTTTATTAACAAGTTGCAAGAGAGAGAAAAAGCACACTGAGAAGACATCGAAATCGATGTCTGACATCGACATCGACCTCAAGGTCGACATAGATAGGGTTTGTGGTAGAGGCCGGATCACCCTAAAACCTGGGCAGAAATCGATAAGAAACATCGATATCGATGTTAAGGGTCGATATCGACTAATCCTGCTGTCTTCTTCGACTCCTGAAATTTGTGACGGTTTAGTAAGTTTTCTTCTTAACCCTAGTTCTAATACAGTGAGGACACTATAAATTTTAAGTATGGGGTGGGGGAAAGGCTTACTTGCATATTCATACTTAGTTTAGATTTGCATATTTATTTTAATGCATATTTAGTTTTTATTTCGAAAAAAAATGAAAAATGACCCCCATAAAAAATTTGAAAAAAAAGAAGAAGAGTCATGGAAGTATAAAAAAGAGCTCTATGATGCAAAATTAGATTCATTAGAGATATAACATGAAATTGCCTATTTAAGGGAAGTCCCAATGAAGTGCAAAAAGAGAATAAAAAAGGAGATGAAAATTTGAAGTTGCTTTTAACATGTGCATGATAAGATGATGGAGGACTTTTTATGAAAGTTCCATACAAGTGCTTATTTATACAAGTTCATATCCTAGCCTTACCTATGCATATTTGCAAAAGTCACAAACCCATATATGAGCCTTATCATGATCATTATTGCTCCACGTATACACATATTGCCCATTTTATACCTTATACCTTATCCGGGGACAAAGTTTGAGAATGGATGTCATCTTTGGAGTTATATGGAGTTGTGCATTATTATGAACTTGTTGGCAGGAATGAAAAGAATAATGATCATGGAAAATTTAATGAGCGAGAAAAAAATCTGATCACCTCAGGAGATAAAGGTAGGTCGACCCTGCTCGTTGAGATGTTAGTTCAGCGAGATGGGACACAAGGTGAGGAGTCCGAAGTACTAAGTATCCGGGGTCATTCATGACACCCATGTTTGCGACTCGCGAGAAGGCAGTGCTAAGGTTAGAGAGGTAAAAGTATTAAATTTAATAAAAGCATTGAGCGATGAGTGAAAGAATGTATGTTTCCCCGGATTTTGGAAAGAATGTATGTTTCCCCGAATTTAACACCACATGGCCAAATATTAGCCCACCTTTAGCCTTTTACCAATCTATTTCTCACAAGCTTGCAAAAGTCCTCTTGATTATTAATGCTATGTCGCTAAAATTGTTTTTGCATATTACCTCCTTTTATGAGTATGAAATTGCTTTTATGCACAGGCATGGACTTGGTTGACATAAGTACCTTATCGAGGATGGTAATTGATTGTAGGGACACATGAAAAATGAATCTATGATCTTGAGGGTTTACTTTCTTCCCCTGAATGACCATTAAAGGTATTGCTTGGGGACAAGCAAGCTTAAGTATGGGGTGTTTGATGTGCGCGCAAATTGCCATATTTTCTATGCACATAAAAGTCCATTTTACTTGTCTTTTGCATGCATATTAATGGGAAAACATGGGATACGTGTAGTTTATCCTTAAATGTCAAATGTATGGGTTTGCACGAGTTCCTATGTGATTTCGCAGAAAACAGGATAAAAATGGTCGAATTCAGAAGAGCGGAAAAAGAACTCGAAGTCTTCTGAAGAGGTCGAAATCGACCGGGGACCTCGGCATCGAGGGCATCAGAGACATAGGAATCGAGCAGGAAATGAAACAAAGCATGTCAACACAGAAGGGGTCGATATCGACGTCTGGAGGTCGATATCGATGCTTCCATATCGAGCTAAAAGATAGAAGTCGACTGCCAGTTCGAGTAGGAGAAGGAGAGCTCGAGATAAAGTTTTGAAGGGGTCAATATCGATGTCTTAGGGTCGATATCGACCATGCCAGCAGAGGAATTCGACTCAGATTTTGATAGAATTCTATCCGAAGCTTGCAACATCTATCCAAAGGTCGAGATTTCCTATCATCAAACACGAGATTTATCAGATGGAGGCTGAGTTACCATGGTGTTTTAGTTTTTACTTTTATTTTAGTTTTATCTTAGAGAATAAAGATAAGGTTTCGAGTCTTTATCGACATCTATAAATAGAGGCCAATAGGGCTGAGTTTAGGGATTGAAGTTAGCATCTAATTGACAAGACAATTCAGTTTCAATAGAGAGTAGTAACGAGTAGAGAGAGAGAGAGGAGGCCGAGTGAAGTTGTAAAGCGAGAGCGGAGTGGCTTGTTCGGTTGTACTTTCTTTCGAAGTTTTGATTCAAAGTAGCTTTCTTTCAACAATAATGATGATGATGTGCATGATGAGGAGTGAGTAGTCAACCCACCTCTAGGGTCGGGGTGAGCCCGACGATAGCAATGTGAGGTAAGTGCATCAAAGGTATGACTTTTATACGATTCCGTCTTCTACCCCATGCATGATCCTTTGTGAAAGTTAGGGAGATTCATTATTTGCATTATTGAAGCGAAAGCCACTCATATTGTGAACTTGAATTGCTCATGAATTGTATAGTAACTCTTAGGAATTATGCGAGAGCCTCTAATCACCTAAGTGTTGATAACGAAAGTTATTTGACGGAAAGGCATTAAATTTTATAGCTTTAGCATAAAACTTGCATCGTTATCGTTGTGGCATGAAACCCCGACTTTGGAAGATTTTTAATTAATTGAAATCAACATTAAAGTTTAAGTTTTATTTTTGATCATCCTCCTTTCCCATTCTATTTTCTTCAGACTCTTTTCCGACAAATTGGTTACGAAAACAGTTTCTGTGACAAGCGTCGAAATCTACTACAAGGGTCGATATCGAGGTCTAAAGTCGATATCGAGGTCTGTCTCGACGTCGACTTTGCTGCTTTTGTCTTCTGCAGGAACTGCGCTAGGAAATCAACCAGAATTGAGGTCGATATCGACTAGATTACTTGATATCGAGTGTCTGCTGAGGTCGAAAACTTTGATCGTGAGTACAACAAGGGAAGCGCTGACATACCTCCTCGTGGATTCGATCCTGAATTACCCTACTACTACAAGGGAGGGGATTCTTGTATTATTTTTTTAGGACAGGGAGTTAGCCTAGTTGTGCATTGTTTTATTTTGAATTTTTGAATCCCTACTCCACCCCGCCCGCAAACAGGAATCTCACGTCTTACGTTGACCAGAAGCCTCGATTTCGACCTTAGAGCTCGATGTCAACCTCGGTTGTCGATGCTTTCTGCAACAGAAGACCTCTAGAGACAAAAACAAGCAGTCGATATCGATGTTAGTCAACGAAATCGGCTGGCTCAAAAGTCTTCCAGTCAATACAAAAGGTTGATTTCGACGTTGGGGTTCGATTTCGATGTTCAGCATCAGTAACTCAGGAACCCAGAGATCAACTTAGAAGACTGTCGATCTATCAGCGTGGTCGATATCGACGTTAACCTCGATATCGATGTTCTCCTGCAGTGGATTAGTTCTTTGTCGGCAAAGAAAGGCCGAAGAATTTAGGATGGAAGAAGATGCGATGATCAGAAATAAAGACAGTGGTTTTATGTGTATAAACTATGTAAAAAGCAACTCCTAGGATTAGGGTTTACCACAACGTTAACCAATGCATGCGATAAGGTAAATAAGACGGACAATTGCGCTATTCCATCCGAGGATAAGCTTTCGCTATACACCAACTCTTAGGATTACTCTTGCAAATAAACCTAATTGTCTCTACCAATTTTATGTTTATAACTCAAGTTGTTAGCATGAATCACTTTTTTCGATTAGGACTAAATATAGAATCGTAGGAGATGATATAGACACAACAATATCAACATCTAAAACTTACCTCAGGCACGCATGGCTAACGTCGGGCTCACCCCGACCCTAAGAGCTTTGGTAGACTACTCGCACATGTTGAATGTAGACATGCTTTGAATTGAAATAACTTGCATAAATGGAAAACTTTCAATCTTTACAATCTCAACGCCAACTATCGTAAGCGCTTGAAACTTTAAAGCTCAAAAATAAAACTCTAACTTTCTATTGCCTATTGCTATTGTCTTTCTTGCTTGGATGATTCTAACAGACCAGCCCCTAGGACTTTATTTATAGGCTACTAATTCTGGCAACCCAAGGATTGTAACTTCTATCTAAACTATGAACTCTATCCAAACAAATAGGATAGGTCTTTTATTTTGATAAAACTTAAAACAACTTGATAAAACTTAAAGGTAAAGATAAATCTCTGCTGGTAACTATCTAAAAGTACAAGATAATCAATGGCCTTGATGATAGAATTTATAATCCGAGTCTCGAAATCGGATCTATCTTATGTCGAGATAAGGTCGATATCGACCACAGAGGTCGATATCGAGGTATGTATTTCGGCTCGACTTGTTCTTCTCCATCAATGTCTATGTTAAGGTTGATATCGATGTTGGGTGATCGATATCGAGTGCCTTCTTGGTTGGTCTGTGTGGTCTATCTCGACACTCAGAAGGTGTGTTGACAACTATTGTCGATATCGATGTTTAAGGTCGATATCGACCTCTGCTCAGCTTCACTTGGCTTCTTTATCTTGACTCTGATTTCAATCCAATTCCTGCATATTCAAACCAAAACTTGTGCAGACTCTACCTTATGCACGTTAGCTCATTCTACACAAATTTCTCTTATTTTCAACCTTTGTTTGAGGAATCGAATGAAATATGAAGTCAAAACTCGTGAATAAAATAGGTACAAATATGTACATCAGCGTCACCTCTCTTTATCCACCAAACCTATTTTGTTTTCACTAAAATATGTAACAAACAGGTTTATATGGTCTATAGGTCATAATGGGAGCTTTGTGCGCGAAAAGCTTTCCGAGAAACTTTCGGATCAAAAGTGACCATATCGGCGTCACCTTTCTTTATCCACCAAAATTGTGGGGTTTTCGCTCAAATGTGAACCCAAACATCAACATATGGTGTATATGTCATAATGAGAGCTTTGTGCGCGAAAAGCTTTCCGTGAAATTTTGGACCAAAAGTGACCATATTGGCGTCACCTTTCTTTATCCACCAAAACTGTGTTGTTTTTTCTCAAATGTTTCCCAAACATGTTTATATGGTGTATAGGTCATAATGGGAGCTTTGTGCGCGAAAAGCTTTCCGTGAAATTTTCGGACCAAAAGTGACCATATCGGTGTCACCTCTCTTTATCCACCAAACCTATTTTGTTTTCGCTAAAATATGTACCAAACATGTTTATATGGTCTATAGGTCATAATGGGAGCTTTGTGCGCGAGATAAATGAGATCTTTTAATATTACTGAGTTCTATGTAGCGGTAAATGGGTCTCGTTGTGCTTTAGACTTATGATTGCTGCTTATTAAATTATTAGGTGATCGGTGACGTGTTTGGCTTACTTATATTGCCGGTTGTTGTTTGTTGTTCTGCACTTTCAGGTAAATTTCCAATGGGAGCTTACTCAGTGACTGGACCTCATGCTTTTGATGTGTCATATAGTTTGTAGGTGTTGCATATGCATAAGAGCATGCCATGTCGTACCATGTTTAGGATCGACACTTATGAATGAGCATCCGTCTTCTTTATGCGTTCGGGAAGAGAACGACCATTATCTGTGAGTCTTAGAGTCTTTGCTTGGGTCATAGGATAGCTCAGCACCATCGGATTTGTCCTGATAGAGTCATACGAAAGTTGAGCATGGTTATACATGATATGATCTAGCCGCGGCAGTGACCGAGTCATCCGAACCCCAATATGGGCGTTGACTCCAACCCCGGCGTGGGTATGGACTTAAGGCGTGATATGAATGCGGCACTGACCAGGCGTCCAACCCCCGATGTGGGCGTGGACTCCAATCCCGACATGGGTGTGGACTTGGCCTCGACGTGGGTACAGATTGAGAGATATGGGGATATTCCACTTGGCATTCTATGTGGATCCATTTAATCGCTTTCTGCATATATAAAATGTCAGCATGCTTGAGTGATTTAAATTCCAATACTGCATCAGAGCATCTTTTATTTTAGGTATAGGTGTATTATATGTCCTCAGCGAGGTCTTGGCCTGACTTCGTGGTTAGTTTCAGGTATTTGATGCTTGCTTATTTCGTGCTTCCGTGACGAGGGTTTCTTTTGGGACGTTCAGCTAACCGAGAGACCGACTTACCACCAGACATGGCGATTTGGATGTTTTATACTCATTTATTTTGGTTTTGACCCAGCTCTACCGAGACACGTTGTATCATCGATTTCCTTTCATTATGTGATTTGAACTTAAATGGTTTTGAATGACTTAGAAAGTAGGACAGGTTATGGTCCCCAATGGACCTACCACGAATTTAGGGTATGAAATCCCTTCTTTTAAGTACTAACACTTTGTTTTGAAAATCAACCCGTACTCGAATCGCAAGATTCGAACGAAGGTATCCAATCATTCGGAACGTAACCCGAGTTCCTTAACTTGGGCCGTTACATAGGAGCTCCTCTCTCTTTTTCTACTTGATTCATAACATAGAAAGATGCATAGCTCCAAGGAGATCTAGACTTTCTAATTAGTCGTTTAGATATGAGAGTCTCGATTTCTTGTTTGCAATAATCTAGAACTTCTTTATTCATTTGTATCGGCCTAGCCTTCGTAAGAATATTTTTTTTTTTATCAAAATCCTTTTCATAAGGCAAGAACA
The DNA here is from genome assembly GCA_963922045.1 of Persicaria maculosa. NCBI lineage: Eukaryota > Viridiplantae > Streptophyta > Magnoliopsida > Caryophyllales > Polygonaceae > Persicaria > Persicaria maculosa. The sequence continues at coordinate 23,247,006 of OY998271.1, read as the reverse complement.
CCTAGTGCTTCATTCTTTCTGATAATGCATATTTTGTATAAGAATTGTAGGTAGTTTTAGATGCATTTAGATAGGTTTCTTGTATGTATAATAGTTAATTCTTTTTTTCATCCATTTGGTCATTAGAGTTCGGAATCTAGACTAATTTGTGTTTATCCTGCAGTTTTATAATCCAAGCTTGATGAGAGGTTTAAGATAAGAAGAAGAGGCTGATTGTGAGCATAAAACAGGCAAAGGAAGATCATCAAGGGAGCTAAGGAAAAGAAGTTCGAAGCCAAGAGGAGAAATCGCGGAGCTAGAGTAGTGGCACCCGCCGGTATTTAACCGAAGCCCACCGTTTGCAGATTCGGCAAATATTCGATTTGTCCGAAGTTTATCTTATTAGTTTATTATTATTTTGCTTTCTATGGTAAATAAGGTCGACTCCTATCATATATAGGCCGACTATTATCAGTAGAGATAAAAGGAGATTAGAGAAGAACGATCAATTTAGATTTATAGTTTCGCTAGACTGTGAGTTGCTAAACTTATAGTTTTGTTTGTGATTCGAAGACACGGTTGGTTGAATTGTGAGGTTTTGATTTCATTAAATTATTCCTTAGTTATTTCATTATCTTTGTTCTCGTCATTCTTATTTGCACATGTTCTCTCTTGATCAAACCATCTAGATAGAATTTGCATCTAAGTAGTGATTAATGATTTCCTTTCATTATGTGATTTGAACTTAAATGGTTTTGAACGACTTAGAAAGTAGGATACGTTATGGTCCCCAATGGACCTACCACGAATTTAGGGTATGAAATCCCTTCTTTTAAGTACTAACACTTTGTTTTGAAACTCAACCCGTACTCGAATTGCAAGATCCGAACTAAGGTATCCAATCCTTCGGAACGTAACCCGGGTTCCTTAACTCGGGCTGTTACATAGGGGCTCCTCTCTCTCTTCTACTTGATTCATAACACAGAAAGTTGCATAGCTCCAAGGAGATCTAGACTTTCTAATTAGTCATTTAGATACGAGAGTCTCAATTTCTTGTTTGCAATAATCTAGAACTTCTTTATTCATTTGTATCGGCCTAGCCTTAGTAAGAATATTATATTTTTTTTAACAAAATCCCTTTCATAAGGCAAGAACACCTAGTGCTTCTTTCTTTCTGATAATACATATTTTGTATGAGAACTGTAGGTAGTTTTAGATGCATTTAGATAGGTTTCTTGTATGTTTAATAGTTAATTCTTTTTTTTCATCCATTTGGGCATTAGAGTTCGGAATCTATACTAATTTGTGTTTATCCTGCAGTTTTATAATCCAAGCTTGATGAGAGGTTAATGATAAGAAGAAGAGGCTAATTGTGAGCATAAAAGAGGCAAAGGAAGATCATCAAGGGAGATAAGGAAAAGAAGTTCGAAGCCAAGAGGAGAAATCGCGGAGCTAGAGTAGTGGCACCCGCCGGTATTTAACCGACGCCCGCCGGTTTTGCAGATTCTGCAAATATTCGATTTGTTCGAAGTTTATCTTATTAATTTATCATTATTTTGCTTTCTAGGGTATATAAGGTCGACTCCTATCACATATAGGCCGACTATTATCAGTAGAGAATAAAGGAGATTAGAGAAGAACGATCAATTTAGATTTATAGTTTCGCTAGACTATGAGTTGCTAAACTCATAGTTTTGCCTGTGATTCAAAGACATGGTAGGTTGAATTGTGAGGTTTTAATTTCATAAAGTTATTCCTTAGTTATTTCATAATCTTTGTTCTCATCATTCTTATTTGCACATGTTCTCTCTTGATCGACCATCTAGATAGAATTTGTATTTATGTAGTGATTAATGATTTCTTGCGAATAGTTAATGCATGGTAGCAAGTAATAGGTAATTGATTCCGTGAAAGCATCAATTGGCTATGCAGGATATTGACTATTGGTTAAATTTTTACTTCTATGAGATTAGGGTTAGGGGATTTGCTTCTTTTTACAAACCAATTGGCCAAGTACTTTGGGATTTTGTGTTGCTGTGTGTTTAAGAATCCAGTTAGGATCGCATTTCGTGTTTGATTAAAAGTTATCGTATGAGCTCATGAAATTATTTTTGTAGAAGCTTTCATTTGATAAGTTAAACACGTGTTCCAATTGTTTGACAATAATTACAAACAAGTGAAGAGTGCGCGAAATGTGTTACATATCAAATACACCATTTTAGCGTACTCTAAGCTCGTAAACTAAAGTATATAAATTTAATACAGTAGTCGAGCATACAATTAACAAAAATGAACGCAAATCCCGTCACTTGGGCGAGGAGTTTCTCAAAATCCAGCATTAGCTTAGGTGTCCAATCAAATCTGCGAAAAGTGAAATTAAAGTTGAATTGGGTTTTGGTTAAGAAAATCCAGAGTTTTAAATGAAAGTTGGCCCAAAATGAGACTAAAGGTCGGCCCAAAACAACCTCCAAAATTGGGACGGGGCTACCAGATCTAACAAACTGTTACAAATAAAAAGTCTATCCATATCTAAACCAAAAAGGGAAAAATTGCAACAGTAGGTAAATATAATATTAGCCCAAAATAGGCTTTTCATGAAGGGAAGAATCATTCAAAAAAGTCAAGCCCCTCTCTACAGGTATTTCCTATACACGTTAATATATACTTCCCAAATCAAATGGAAAGAGGAGATATTGAAAAATGTTATAGAACAATGGAAAATAGAGATCAACTCAATGTGGGTATATTATCAAATGAGATTACAAGCCTTTATATAAGCAGAGGTGGGAGGTTTAGAGGAGGTGAAACATCCATTCTTAATGACTTTATTACACTCCCGCTTGGATGTACACCTCTGATATTACAAATTGTCTTATTAAAAACCTCGCCTAGAAAACCCAATGGGACAAAAACTAGGACTAAGGGAAAAAGAGTACAGATGTCGTTTGATACGCTTTGGTCATACTACCTCGTCAAAAACCTTATCAGGAAAACCCAGTGGGACAAAACCTGATCGAAGGGAAAAAGAGTGTAGTGCATATATTCTCCCCCTGAATTCAACATTCTACTTGCAGCTTTCTCATTCTGATAAGCTCCTCGAACTTCTTGATAATGCTGACTTCATGAGTTGCACGGTCGAGTCTGAATAACATCTTCGATGTGTGCAAGTTAAAATGTCTTCATGTATCACTCTCGACTTCGATGCAATAGACTTCCTTCTCTTTGGCGATGAGCTACTTTCAATGCACAAACATAAGGTGCCTCAGGACCTAGTGTGCTTTTCATCATTTGATATGGGGGATCTGATGTGTAGATGATGTATAAGTTGCCTCATTAAAAACCTTACCTTGGAAAAACCCAGTGGGATAAAAACCAAGATTAAGGAAAAGAGTACAACATTGTGTATAGTACTTCAAGACTCAATACATTATGTCACCACTTACACAATACTGCAAGTACTATAAGCACCCTTTGGCTTAGTCGTGTACATATGACGAGACTTTCAAATTGATGCTTCGGGCATTTCAAATTAATTGATCATTTTCACTTATATTTAATGATTAATTTGAGTATACAACTACTATGCCTGTCAATTATGGTTAGAGTCGATTTATTGACAACCAAAGATTATATCCACTACTGGTGAATATATTTTCATATCATCCACTGTAAACTTTTATGCAATCTATTTTGCTCTATATCTTACAGCTTCATCTCGTTTATTGCGGTTTTGTATAAACACCCACTTAAAACTAATGATGTTATACTTTTTGATGTTGGAACTACGGGTCCAATAGTATCATGCTTAAAAAATACATCTTTGCATGAATTCCTTTTTTCTATCTCTTTTACCATCATATCGATGTCGACATCCATTGTTTGATTGATGATCATTCTATTTCCATGAGCTCTTTCCACTTCCGAAGAATCCGAAAGTGAGAGCCTAGTGATCTTCAACACTTCTGGTGTATTTGAGAATGACTTGATTTTTGTTGGTTTCGAAGTTACTTCTGAAACCTTCAAATGATCTAGCTAGTGCAATATATGTGACTTAGTCACTTTCTTGGCTTTAGTAAATGCATTTGAAACCATGTAATTATCATTTGGTGTACATAAGTGTTGAACTTCTGGTTCACTTTCATTCATCCGCGGATCCCAAATGATAGAGAAGTTGCTTTCATGCAATCTCTTTCTTAATATAGTCTCATTTCATCTCCCCCTAAATACCGAGCATTTGATCACCTTCATGGAGCTCGAGGTATTTGATATCATTAGGGACTCAAACCCCATGTATCATTCAACTTCTTTGTGGTCTTATTTTAGTTCATTTTATGGAGGAGGTTTCGGAACATATACTCTCTTCTGGAGATAATTTGGGAGAAGTTATTGTGTCAAATTCGAAATGCAAATTTTCATGGGCCCGTTTGACTAACGACTCTTCTAGGTCGTTGTGAGCTACTATATGCTCCACAATGTGATTGATAACATTCTCTACCTTATCATAAGACCAATGTTTTAAGGCATCTATATTGGAATAACATTGGTCCATATAACGATGTTTTATGTTCGTAGTTGTCTCATTGAACTCGATTCAAGAGACATAAGAGACTTTGCATTTACTTTTTATTATAAACGGTCTTGTTATTATTTTTCCAAGAGAACAAACCGTAAATGTATGGTAACCCTTATTGAGGATCTTCTGGTCCTACGATCTTCTAGTCTTTTTGGTGGGTATTCATGTAAATTTCAATGATCACGCAATCATCGTTTTACTTGAGTGACCAAAATGCCACAAAGAAAAATGTTTTATCTACTAACTTCTGGTTAGTGACATCATAAGTTTCAATGGGATCAATAAGTGTCACGATGGTATGACATATACATTCAAAATTCTAACCATTGAACTTTGTACATGGTGATCAATTTATTTAATCAGATGCCATTAACTGGGTATTTCAGAACTTCCGTTGGTGTCATACTACACGTATGAAACTAATGACCAACTATATTTATCTTTATTCATAATATTCTTAAGGACATTAGAAATTAACCGTACAAAGATGACCTAGTTATAAGCCACGACAATAACATTGGTTGCGCGCTTAACCATTACCTCTTTTACAATCTCTACGGGAGGGGCATGCTTCAGGTCATGCTTAGAGGATTGTCAGGAAGTAGCCTTGTAAATCAGATCATGTTTTGTGGTTATTTATATTGGTCGTTTTACTATGACCATGAAAAAATAGTTCTGAATATATCATACAACCCATATCCCATGTACTTCTTCAAGAGTACAAATGTTTAAAATAAAATCTTATACTCTTCTAAAATTTATAAGAATCTGAAATTAGAGTCTTCAATCTCGTATATAGATTTTGATGAAAACTCACAATTTGTTGGATTGTTGACAGATGGTATCGAAACTTTGAGCACTTAGTGAGATAAGTGTCACAATCTACTAGATTATTTGACCATTGAGTTTAGGAACTTTAAGCCCACAAAGCAGGTGTTCAAAAACTCACAATATAGTTGATTAAGGTAATAATAACAACAACAACAACAACAACAACAACAATAATAATAATAATAATAAAACTATGTAAAGGCTAATACTAAATAGTAAAGTATGTTAAGAGACATGTATATCAACAATAATAATCTTAAATGAGTAAATAAAATTAATGTCAACTTCGAGTGACAAGAAAATTTAACATAGATCTTCGAGACCTTTTTATCACCTACATCAGGAGGTGGTATTTTTATATGCAATTTTATCGTTTACTGTGGGAAACTGATGTCCGAGTTGATTTGTTTCTCTGGCTATACGAATCATCACTACTAGGATGACGTTTACTGGTTCATCTCTACGAGGGTGCGGTTTATTATTCATCTACTTCGAGAGATGTCAACTCATCTATTTGAAAAGATGTGTTTTGTTTCCATCTACTTCAGGAGATATGTCTATTCATCTATTTCGATCCGGAGATAAAGAATAAAAATATAATATATACAAGTAAAAATAAATAAATTAAAATAAAAGGATAATCATTGATGCATCACTACAGGATGAAAATTTAAGGAATGAAATTAATTGGTCCATCTCAAAGATACGACTTTTTATTCAGCTACTTCGGGAGATGAGAACGTTAATCTCTTTCGAGAGATGTACCCGTTCATCTACTTTGGGAGATACGGGAAAACAAATATAGTTTAAATAAATAGAATAACATACATATGAATTAAATAAACATAAAAAATAAATATAATTTCATCACTACGGGAATGAAATTTATCGACTCGATCATCTCTGCTGGGATGAGATTTATTAATCACATCGAGTGATTTATAATATTAATTTCCTTACTTTTTATCCACTTTGGGCCACTTCGGGGGATGAGATTGATAATTAATTTACACTATTTCTGTTTAGCGAAAGGTGAAATTTCTGTTTAGCGCATGACCACTTGGTCGCAACGACCAAATGTTAATTGGTCGTTGCGACCAATTTTTATTTTTCAAATTACACATGGTCGCAACGACCATATGGAGATTGGTCGCAATGACCAAACATGTTTTGGTCGCAACGACCGGCCTGTTTCCACTAAAACCACCTTTGACGGTGCAATGCGGTAACTGTAACAACGGCGGCGGTGGAAGTAAGTGTTATTACAATTACGATCCCCTGAGTTACTCCCTCAACTTTGATAGCAGAAGCCTCCTCGACGACGAGGATTACTTCTACCAGTTCTATGCCTTCTCCTCCCGCTTCGCCGCCCCTTGTCCGCCGCTTCCGCCGCCGACGTTGCGAGTCGCCGCTTCTCATTAGGTTTTGATGTGTACATTTTTTGTTTTGATTTTTCAATTCAGAGAGGATGATGATGATATATGTTAATTAATTTCCAATTTCTAATCAATGAATCAGGTCCGTCATTTTCTTTGTATTAGATCGTATGTTTAGATTGTTGCAGAAATTTGGTTGGATCAGTTCGAAGTGATTAACAAAGAAGTTAAAATTAGATTCATGGAAAATTAAAAGAAAACTATGAAAGTGAAAAGTGCACTTTTTTTATTTTTGATTTTTAATGAATGGTCATCAGAGATTCTTGGATTATGGTTGCATATTTTGCTATACATACCATGGGTCTCAACAGGTGAGTTCTTTTTCGATTGAATGCTAAATAAACTTAAAAACAGGCGTCGACAACGGATTCAGTGGCAGGGAGGATGGAGACGCCTGCGTGAGGAAGGTTTGGGTGGGGGAGGGTTGTGGAGTAAGGGGTAAATTTTTACAAGTATAAGGGTATTTTGGTCCTGTTCTAAATAGCGTTTTTACATGCTCTAAAAAGTAGACCCCTTAATTTATTCAATTAGGGGAATATACCTTTTTATCTACTTCATGGGATAGAAAATTCAAATATATTTTATATCCACTTTAAGGGATAAAATTCACCACTTCGGGGGTTGGTATAATTTATGTATACACATTCTCTTCGGGGGATGTGTTTATCTATTTTATGAGTTAAATCTCATCACTTCGAGGATGAAGATCGGAATCTTCACTGGGATAAAATTTGCAACCCTGGAAGTTTGGGTCTTTTCTGTAATTATTAGACAAGTACAACCCAACTCGCAATTTTTGAAAATTCTGGGGCTGATTTTATAATTAATCCAAATATGCAATATATTCACCGTCTCCTTCACTGTGTTTGCAGAGAGCGGAGGAGGGCAGAGTCGACGGCGCTGACGGAGCGCCTGGGTGCCGCGCGGAGACGAAGACGTGGCCAGAGGAACCGACGAGCCCGAGGAGAACGCTGGGAGTATCCAACTTGCCTGCGCCAAGGACGACGAGCCAAGGATGCGCCACTCCCGGCCCTTCAACCTCTTCTTCTGGCGCCTCGACTACTCCGGCATCTCCCTCATGATCTTCTCGTCCTTCTTCGCCCCGATCTACTGCGCCTTCTACTGCCAAATCCTGCTAGAGGGGTCTGATGACCGATCGAAGTCGATTCGGATAGATGTGAGATCGATGGTGGAGAGGAAGTGGGCCATGACGATGACGAATGCCACCACTGGGTGCCGCCGATTGCCGGGACAGATCGGTGGATTTGATCTCCATGAGAGAGATCAGTGGATTTGATTGGAGCAAATCGGGAGGCAGATCTCCAGGAGAGAGATCGGGAGGTAAACGATGACGGCCAGTTGCAATTGAAAACAATTGGTTTTAGGGTTTATTGGATAGAGTCTCCGTGCTGATAACGTGTTATAGAGCAATAGAAAATAGAAATCAACTCAATGTGGGTATATTCTCAAATGAGATTACAAGCCTTTATATAGGCAGAGGTGGGAGGTTTAGAGGAGGTGAAACATCCATTCTTAATGACTTTATAACAAAAAAGGAAATATGTATATCTTCACTTTCTTTCTTTTCCCCTATAAAAGATGACCTATGGCAGTTGAAAAGAAGAAAAAAAAAAAAGGCTGAAACATATGGCTGAGCACATAAACACAAAAGAAAAAAAAGAGAGAGCACCCAACCGCAGAAATCACGAAGGAAGGTTGGAGCTTTCATCTAGGCTCTTTTGGTCCTCGAAACCCCGCCCTTACAAACCTTGCAAGCTTCCGCTTGTGGCCTGAGTTTCAAGCACTACAAAATTCCCCTAAATTGGGCGAGATGTTGCGAGCTTTCGCTTGTGGCTTGGGTTCCAGAATCATAAAACTGCTTTAAATTGAGTGGAATTGATGCTGAAATCGATTCTCGAAACCCCGCCCTTTTAAATCTTGTGAGCTTTCGCTTGTGGCCTAGGTTTCGGAATCATCAAATCACCCTAAAAGAGGGCGAAGTGCTGCTCAAATTTTTCTAAAAAAATGTCACAGATTCACATACAAATCCAGCAAATACAAACAAGCAAAGAAGAAAAAAAATCCATCATAGTAAACTTTGGGGGTAGTCTTCACGGCTGTAAAGATGCAAACAAGCAGCCAGACCTCCAGATAATAAAGATTCAGGAAAACAAAAAAAAAACAAATTCTCGGGGCATCTCTCTCGGTTATTTCAAACAAAAGCCCCCTAAATTTTACCAATTGCAAACCGTTCAAGCAAACCCAAAGGAAACAACTTCACTACTGTCAAGACTGTTGGAATTAAAATTAAAAAGAAAACGGGTTCCCTGGGACAAGCTGATTATCCTAAACGACACAGTCAAACAAATCCCAAATCTTTACCGGTTGCTACCAAATTGCAACTAATCCAAAATTAAAGTCAACCTATGTTTATCACAAATTGAGATTCCAATTCAATAAAGAGAAACAGTGGCATACCGAGCCAAGAAGCCGAAGTAGTGACTGTCCTCGATTTGCTCCACAGCCCCTTTTCAGCCCCTGTTACCCTGAATCTGATTCCTCTTTTATCCTAAATCCAAAGCCCTCCAAACAAAGAAAGTTACAACTCGACAAGCTTGACTCAAATTGGGTTAAGTTGAGGGCAAATAGGAAAACAAAAACAAAAAAAAACAAAATTCACAAAGCTCGATCACACAAACATCAAGAAATTCGCATAAGTCCTAGCTCTAAAATCGAAAGCCCAATTTAAACCAATTGTACGAGCTTAATGCCAGCTGTAACGTTCCCAGAGCAACCACAAGAAAATCCAAAGGGACAAGCCGAACACATTGCCGCTGTAAATGTTAGGAGTGGACGAAAAGTAAGCCACGAAGCAAAGAAGGAGAAATTATTAGAGAAGCAGTCGGTGTCGACCACCCAGTCGATGTCGAGGGCCCTGTCGACGTTGACCATATACTCGATGTCGAGCCCACTGCAGCACCCAAAAAGCCAGAGACCCACTCGATGTTGACCCCAAGGTCGATATCGAGGCCTCTACAGAGCGACATTAGCACCAGACTCCTCCGAGGTCGAGCAAACCAGTTGATATCAACACCCCAGTTGATGTCGACTAGTCCAGAAAGCCCAAATCGACCACCTTGGCTCCGCAGCCAAGAAAGACACTCCCATTCCCCTCCAAGGCATTAAAGGATCCGTCGGATACCAAGTTTAGGCGCTTCATGAAGGTGGTTCAAGGATTAAACATCACCATACCACTCACGGACGCACTTAGTGAGACGCCGTCATACATGAGGTTCTTAAAGGACATCCCAGCCAAGAAAAGGTCCATCGTCGAGATTACTGGAGAATGCCATTCCATAGAATTCCCTGAGAAGAGAGGCGATCCAGGAAAGTTTGTCGTGACGGTGCGGGTAGGTAAGCACTAATTTAAAGAACTTTGTGACCTTGGGGCTAGTGTAAGTTTGATGCCCCATATCATGGCTTTCAAACAAAAGCCTAATGAGACGTTGGCACAAGTGTGGGAGCGATTCAAGGAGCTTATAAGATCTTGCCCTACGCACGGGCAACCTCCCTACATCATCCAAGAGATCATCTACAATGCCTTGGACATAGCCACCAAGGAGAGAATAAAAACCTACACCTCCTATGGGTATCTTGAACTCCCACCGCAACATGCTTGGGATACCATAGAGAGGTTGGTAGAATTTGACAACACCTATGGGACTCTTGCGGCCTCCGACTCAAGGCTCACCCCATCGATGCCACTTTATGATCCATCCAAGAAGATAGTTCCCGATGTTAAAGATCAATTCATGAAGGATCAACTCAAGAGGCTACAAAAACAAGTCATGTTCCTCTCCGCCAACCAACCCTGTGTCGAAAAGTACAAGACCTACAAAGCAAAGAAGGAGAAGTCACCGTAGAAGCAGTCGATGTCGATCACCCAGTCAATGTCGATGGCCCTGTCGACGTCAACCACGTACTCGATATCGAGCCCACTGCAGCACCCACAAAGCCAGAGACCCACTCGAGATCGAGTGACCCACTCGATGTCGACCCCAAGGTCGATGTCGAGGCATCTACAGAGCAACATCAGCACTAGACTCCTCTGAGGTCAAGCAAACTAGTCGATATTAACACCCCAATCGATGTCGACAACAGTCGAGAAATCCTAAATCGACCACTTTAACCCCGAAGCCAACAAAGACACTCTCGTTCCCCTCCAAGGCATTAAAGGATCTGGCAGATACCAAATTTAGGCACTTCATGAAGGTGCTTCAAGGATTAAACATCATCATACAACTGACGGAGGCCCTTAATGAGATGCCGACATACATGAGGTTCTTAAAGGACATCCTAGCCAAGAAAAGGTCCATCGCTGGGATCACCGGAGAATGCCATTCCATATAATTCCATGAGAAGAGAGGCGATCCAGGAAAGTTTGCCGTGACGGTGGGGGTAGGAAAGCACCAATTTAAAGCCCTTTGCAACCTTGGGCCTAGTGTACGTTTGATGCCCTTATCAATATGGCAACAAGTGGGAGTAGGACATTTGGAGCCCGTCGACATGAAGCTCTATATGGCGGACAACTTCTTTGTGAGACACACATGGATTGTCGATGATGTCCCTATCAAGGTGGGCAAGTTCTTTGTAACCATGGACTTCATCGTGTTGGACATGCCGGAGGATCCAATTGTGTCTGTCGTCCTTAGTAGGCCCTTCCTAGCAACCACGGACGCCAACATCAATGGGAGAGATGACACCCTTACGTTCACAATCGACAATGAAGTTGTCGAGTTCCGCTTCAACCTGACGACGAATGAAACTAAAAGGCTAGAGGTGAAGAACATCGGCCTAAGCAGGGACTATGTCCCTTGTGAGGAGGCAATACAAGGAGTTCTCACCCCTGGAATCTATGAAGAAGATGGGCTCACACTCGAAGGAGAGAAGCTACGCAATTACTTGTTGGCGAAGGTAGAAGCTGCAAAGAAGGTCGAGATTGACTGTAACCGGTTGAGATCGACTAAAGAGCTCGATATCGACCATCCTAGCTCGATATTGACCAATTTTGAAGAGTACCCGAGATGCCAGAAGCTTAAGTATGGGATTCCCTCGGAAAACCCACTCGATGTGGACCACCATGTGTCGATGTCAACTGACCCCCAGCCCAAAGATCGCTGTTTTGGTCTCGACAAGGTAAGCTCAGGTATAATCTCTAACCCTTCTCTATCCATTGGTGATGATTTCACTAATGAGAGTGTCAAAACTCCATGGTTTGCTCATATTAGCAAGGTTAGGTCTAGGAAAAGGAGGAAAGGACATGATCCAAAAGAAGAGCTTGATGGAGAAGAAGCAATATTCGCCAAGCTTGGGTACTACAACAAGGACCTATATGATCCAGGAGAAGGGACAAGGTTGAAGGGGCCCTACCCTAAAGGGTCTTCATGCACTATCAAAGAAGTCAGCCTAACGACTCAAAAATCTAGAATGTGTAAATAAAATAATATTTAAATTTTGCCCGAAGGTTTTTAGGATTTGAATTTTGAATTTCGGTTTTGGAAACTTGGATATATCGTGGTTTTATATTTTATGACCTAACAAGAATTTCAGGTTGCTAAGCATAATGGAATGACGAAGAAGAAACGAAGTCCCTGCAAAGGCGGACGAAATCGACTTGGCCAGTCGACATTGACTGCCAAGGGTCGAGCCACTGCAGTGATCGAGATCGATCACTGAGGAGCAACACACATATGTCGATGACGAGCAAGTACTTGATATCGACCACCAAGGCGACCCTCGACTTCGAATTCCTTCTTCAGAACACACAGATGATGTCGACATCGACCTCTGCACCCGATATTGACTAGCGGCATCGATATCACCTGAAATCGACTTCCTCCATAGGTTACTCTGTGAGTCCTTTAATTTTTTTTATGTAGATTGTGAACTTGTGATGAAATTGAGCACATGTGATCCTAGGCTAAAAAGCAAAATCCAACGAAATTGTCCTAATGAGAATTTTTGCCTATAGAGAGAACATTAAAAATCCCTCTGCTTTCTTGAGTGTATTTACTCTTCCTATTCATCTCTAAATATTGTGATAGTTATTCAAAACCAATGCATATATATATGTTTATGTGAATGGGAATTAAATGATAGAGGCATCTTTTAAGCCAATTTTGTCCTCTGTTTACATGCATTATCTTTGCTTGAAGCCAAAACATTAACCTGAGCTTTGATATTATAAACTCCATAAAATTATCGCTAGCCGAATTAGGCCTAACCCCCATTTGGGAATTAAGACTTAGAGTTTGTTGGAATAAGGATTTGTGGAAGGAAAGTGCCTATGTTCAGTTTTAAGAAAGAAAGATTTTTGGGTTGGTGTTATATTTTCATCTTGTTACATATTATGTAAAAGAATTTTTAGCTCACCATATAAATGCACTAGTATGATTTATTTTATTTTCGTTAAAAAAATCCGAAAAAAAAAGAGTCATTTATAATTATGTGCATGAGCCAATTATTCCCTAGTTCTTTTATTTTATGCAAGATTTATATTTTCGAGAGATATGTTGGGTTTGAAAAAAAAAGGTTGAGCACCTTATAAAGAAGTGACTTTGGTTTGTGCATTATTTGGAAGATATGGTTTGGCTGAGTTGAGTTAAGGTTTAGGAGTCTCGATTCCCGAATTATGTTAAGCACCACATAGCTAAATAATTCCATACCCTTTATTCCTCACCAAGCCCCATTACAACCCCGGCGAATGAAGTCTTTTTTGAAGTCTTCCATTGAGCGAAAGTCCTCTTGAGGGTTCTTGTTTGCATTTTGATGTGCGCGCAAATTGCCATATTTTCTATGCACATTTATGTCCATTTTAACGTTATTTGCATGCATATTAGTGGGAAATCATAAGATTAGTGTAGTTTATGCATAGTTGTCAAATATAGAGGTCTGCACGAGTTTTGAGCCAAGAAGCCGAAGTAGTGTCTGTCCTCGATTTGCTCCACTACCCCTTTTCATCCCCTGTTACCCTGAATGTGATTCCTCTTTTATCATAAATCCAAAGGCCTCCGAACAAAGAAAGTTAGAACTCGACAAGCTCGACTCAAATTGGATTAAGTTGAGGGCAAATCGGAAAACAAAAACAAAATTCACAAAGCTCGATCACACAAACATCAAGAAATTCGCATAAGACCTCGCTCTAAAATCGAAGGCTATATTTTTAAAAAAAAAAGGAAAAAAGGAAGACCTAAAAAATGTACCAAAATTATTGTACTATATTTGCATTCCTTCGTCTCATACCAAAATTATTTGCATTTGTTTTATTGTACTATATAATATAAATTATATCAATACAACTTTCTTGTCTTTAATGCATATTTGTTTTATTGTACTCGTTTTATTAAAGGAATTTACTTACCTCAATATTAGTTTAAACTTTTAATTTATATGTGCTGAACACTTCTACAATTAAATTTTTTATAATTAAATTTTTTAGTCACTGATCCACTCTCTTTTTAGTCACAGAACCACTCTCTATTTTTTATAATTAAATTTTCTAGTCACTGAACCACTCTCTATTTAGTCACTGAACCACTCTCTATTTAGTAACTGAACCACTTTCTATTTAGTCACTGAACCACTCTCTATTTAGTCACTGAACCACTCTCTATGTAGTCACCGAACCACTCTCTATTTTATATAATAAAATTTTTTAGTCACTGAACCAATCTTTATTTAGCCACTGAACCAATCTTTATTTAGTCATTGAACCAATCTCTATTTAGTCACTAAATCAATCTCTATTTAGTCACTGAATCACTCTCTATTTAGTCACTGAACCAATATATATTTAGTCACTGAACCACTCTCTATTTAGTCATTGAACCAATCTCTATTTCGTCACTGCACTACTCTTTGTTTTCTATAATTGAATTTTTTAGTCATTGAACCAATCTTTATTTAGTCACTGAACCACTTTCTATTTAGTCACTGAACCAATCTTTATTTAGTCACTGAACCACTCTTTATTTAGTCACTGAACCACTCTCTATTTAGTCACTGAACCACTTTTTATTTAGTCACTGAACCACTCTCTATTCAGCCACTAAACCACTCTCTATTTTTTATAATTAAATTTTTTAGTCACTGAATCGCTCTCTATTTAGTCACTGAACCACTCTCTATTTAGTCACTGAACCACTCTCTATTTTTTATAATTAAATTTTTTAGTCACTAAACCACTCTTTATTTATATGTGATGAACCAATTAGTATAAAATTGATGAACCACTCTCTATTCAGTTACTGAACCACTCTCTATTCAGTACCACTCTTTGTTTTTTATAATTAAATTTTTTAGTCACTTAATCACTCTCTAAAATTAAATTTTTAATCACTGAATCACTCTCTAATATACTGAACCATTCACTAATATAAGTGATTAACCATTCTCTAATATACTGAACCATTCACTAATATAAGTGATTAACCTCCCTTTATACAATGTACGTGTGGTTCATACCTTGATCGATCTTAATACTCCGTACAGAACTAAATTATTCTAATTTGGGATATATAATTGAGATTGAATCAAACAATAAAGATTAGCAGAAAATTTTCACAATAACATTCATTCCATTTCAAATTCATCAAATACACCTATATACATGATTACAGGCCAATCACCACCCATGATGAATTCAAATTCATCAAATACACCTATACTAATTAAGTCGGTCTTATCTTTCAGACTTGTCAAACAAAGACCAAAACAGTACCGCAATAACCTAACCTTGATAGAAGGGATCAAAGAATACTTGCAGAAATTTCTAAGGAAATTTTCCCCGATAAAAGAATAAGAGCAACTAATTCACATCTTAACCATTCACAGATATCATCAATATATCATAAGCAGCAGCAACTCCCGCAGCAGTACGAGTCAGCCGCCCTCTCCCGCCGCCTTGCCCTCACCGTCCTCTTCGGCGTCGCCGCCGTCGGCTCCAAGGTCTTCACCGAATATGAAGATCCAGAGTCGGAGGAACGGCGCAGCAAGTTATGAAATCGGCCTCGAGGCAAGAGCCGATGGTGGCGGCGATATGATCGATTTGGAAGTGGAAGACGAGCACGCCGCGCCGGTGTAGCTCTGAGATCAGAAGTCCTAACCGGGGAGTACAAGATTCGGATATGCGCGAAGGAACCAAAGGATGAAGAAAAAGATTGAAACAAACGGAAGAGACAGCGCGTGAGAGGATAAAAAATGTAGATCTATTTCTTACCGGATCGGGGTGTTCTCACCCGAACCCTCCCCAAATGAAAATGTGTATCTATATATATATATATATATATATATATATATATATATATATATATATATATATATATGTATATATATATATATGTATATATATACATATATATATGTAAGTAATGGTTCAAATGAAAATGGTTTTTAAAATGAAAATCCCTCTTAAAATGAAAATGATTTAATTTGAAGGTAAATGGGCATAATTTAAAGGTAAATGGGCCTAATTAAATGAGTAATAGATAAATGGGCCTAATTAATTTGTAAATGAGCCTAATTTTATGGTGTAAATGGGTAAATGGGTAAATGACCCTAATTATGTGATAAATGTCACCACCTCTCCCATACTTTCTATTTCTACCAATATCGCCCTTATTTCAATTATAAAAATTACAGATTTTAGCCTGTAATTTTTATTTGAAATAATATTATAAGGTGCATCTATAAGATTACAAAATGCAACAAAATATGCTACATCACATTTCTTGCCTTTATTTTAAAAAGTGAAAAATATGAGATTACAAAATATAAAGTGAACAAATAATACAATAAAGATTATTATTAATAAATGTGCATTTTCCTAATGTAAAGTAAGTTTCCTACCAAATATTTTCTTTATGGGCTACTATTTTTATAGCGGGTTTGTACTTTAATGTGACATGTGCCATTAAAAGTCTATTAGCTCAATTAAAAATGGTATAGCAATGTGCCCATGCACAAAGGTTCGAGTTCAAAATCCCGCATAAGCTATTTATGGTTGTCTTCTTTTTGTCCCCGTTCATGAATAAGATTATAAAGTGCAATAATAAAATGATAATGTGCACAAATAAGATGATAAAGTGCATATATAACATTATGGTGTGCAAATATAATATTGTGTTGTGCAAATATAATATTATGTTATACAAATAAAATGATAACGTGCAGAAATAAGATGATAAAGTGCATATATAACATTATGGTGTGCAAATATAATATTGTGTTGTGTAAATATAATATTATGTTGTGCAAATATAATATTATGTTGTACAAATAAAATGATAAGTGCAAGAATAAAATGATGGTATATGAATAAAAATATGAAGTGCATGAATAAGATTGTGAAGTGCACAATTAAGATTATAAAGTGCATAAATAAAATGATAAAGTGCAAGAACAAAATGATGAAGTGTAAGAATAATAATAGGAAGTGCACACTTAAGATTATAAAGTGCAAGAATAAAATGATGAAGTGTAATAATAAAATGACAAAGTGCAAAATAATAAAATCAGGAAGTGCACACTTAATACTTTCTTTTCTTGAAATGAAATTTGATCAATTTTTTTTAAAAAAATGAAGGATTTCCTAGCATGAATTTAATTTCAACTTTTGTTTTTTGATAAACCTAGATTAAAATATGAAATCATTCATTCCTAAATTCTAATTCATGATTTCAAAGTGGCCACGAACTAAACAATTTCAGATTAATTAAACACTGAGCCACTAAACCAAACAGAAAATTAAAGCTATCAATTAAACAATTTCATCTACCTTCTTCACCAAGTGGCCACGAATTACAGATTAATTTAAAAAAACTTAGAAAATTGAAGCGGCAGAGAGGCCGGCGTTGTAGCAGGAATCGGAGCAAGCGGACAGGTCGGTGTTGTAGTGTTGGACGAGGCGAATGAAGCGGCAACGGCGGCGGGAGAGAGAGGATCCGAGACGCGACCAGACGACCCGACGGAGGCGGCGTGCGGAGCGCGAGCTGAGGAAGAGGAGGCGACGGAATTTCTGAAACAATGTTAGTGTATATTCATCCCCCGGAATTTTTCTTGAGTGTATTATTCAATTCATCAATTAGAGGGAAGGATACATACAACATTATACAGTTGGCTGATTTCAGGGTAAGCTTCAATCTCATTGCAAATATAGTGTAATTTCTTCTGTTCTTGGCGATTACAGTACTAATACACAAGTAAGAACATATTTTTATAGCAATGTCAATTTTATGTTTGTAACATGTATTCAGTGAAAATATGGCTTCACTTGTCTCTCGGGTATCGTCTTCCTTAGTTGCTAATAACTAACGAGTCTCATCTTTCGTTATCAGATTTATTTTGCATACATACGTTTTCTGATTTCCGATTTGTTTGTTGCAAGTACCTCTTTAAATTACAAAGGAAAAAGATTAGGAAAAGGGTGATGAAATTGGTAAACACAAATTTGACAAAAATACTTAAAAAGAGTTTTTTTTATGTAAATAATTATAATCCCTAACGATGTTTATATATGCTTAAACAACGTCAAAACTCAAAAGGATCTTCTTCGTGGATAATACTTAGTACAGTACTTTCGTAGTGGCAGATTGTAATGGTTGAATGAGTTGATCACTTGATTGACGGTATAATTACCGATTGCAGTTAATATGCCCACATAAAATGTCAATCAAACATCTCAAATTTTCATTGCAAAAATGAACTTTAATGATTAATTATAATCAATGCAAAGTAAAAATAAAAAAGTGTTAGTAATACTTGTGAGTTATTAACACAACTGAATATTAAGACAAGATCGAGATACCAATACTGGAGAAATTACTAAACAAACTAGGTATAATATACCAACCTCCTAAGCACACAAAACACAAATCTCCAGCACCAAAACCCTAATTTCAGGATCAAATACGACATTAACAAGTACAACTACAAACGTCACATTAAGACAATAATTTGGACAACAAATACATGAAAATCACGCAGTTTAATGTGTTCAAAGAACAGTAAGTCCGTAAGATCGGCAAAACGGGCAAGTAATGCTGGAGCTGAGGCGCTGCCATGGGAGGAGGCAAAGGAACTGAGCGTGGAGTCCGTTCGGAAGACAATGAGGGTAATTGGGCCGAACAGTTTTTAGTTTTTTAAGAAATTAGGCCCATATATATATATATATGTATATATATGTACATATATATATATAATTATTGTGTCATATTTATATGTACATATATATATATATGATAATGCATGAATATTGATAATGACAGTTATAAAATCTGATTATGATGTTATATTGATAATGCAATGATTAAAACAAGAAAACAATAAAATAAAGAAGATTTGCCAAAAGTACTTACTTTTATTGGATTTGTTGTAGGAAAAGTACAATTAAGAAATCTTGCAAATAGGAAATTACTAAGAAATTATTGAGGGAATTTCTAAAGAGCTTTTTCAAGCTTTTGAGTTTTGAGTATGATTGAAGGTGCCCCTTCTGTAAGGGGTGAAGGGGTTTTTATAGTAGAGTTGGCACTACAATGGCTTGCAATCTTGTGGTCCTCCTTGATTTCTTCTTCTTCATCATAGATTTGTTGAAGTCTTCTCTTCCATGATGAATGTCTTGATTTCTTGCTTTGAATGATGGTGTCTTCCATGATGCACTTTGTCTTCAAATGAGGTCTTGTTGAGGTGATGGACTATACCACCGTACCTAATAGATGCCACTTCATAATGCATCTTTTTTTTAAAAAGAAAATCACAATTACAACTCAAATGGGTCATTTGTATCATCATTGAGGTTTGCCGCTCTGCGACTTTCTTGCTTGGCTTCTTTCTCGGTTTCATCATACCAATTAAAGTTAATTTTCTTGCCTTTTTGTAACTGTAAGAATTCTTGATATTTCTGGAACTCCTGGAATTGCTTCCAAAGATCTGGATTTGGTTTTGTCTCAGACTAATCAATAGGGTTACTTGGTGGTTTTATGGATGAACTGGATGACGACGACTCAACCAGTATAGGCTCTTGAATTTTTTGGATTGGGTCATTTTGCGGGGGTTTTTTGTTTGGAACGGAAGCTTGAACACTTTCAATAGCTAGAACATTTAAATCAAATTTCTCCCACCATCTAACTTTGTATTTTCTACAACGTGATAATGGGTAAGGACAGGGCTGAATCTGTTCAAGCTCGTATACCCAACACAGGATCCAAGTCACACCATTGTTTTTGTGGAAAAGCAAAGACCTTTTGTATTTTTCAGCTGGGGAGTGATTGTAGTAGTAGTCATAGGCAAGTTGAGCAGCGTTAGGGAAAATTTCATGTGTGCTGCCAAAAATATTCCACCACTCCTAGAACCACTGTGGTAAGTCATCGTTGCAGTTTCTTGAAAAGATGAAGAACCATAAATGGCTGAATGGCCTTATGAGGAAGGCTCGGAACCAAGCCATTTTGTAGTCATAAAAGGTATATCCTTTAGGATAATGAGGTATGAAAAAGGGTTTAATAGTGGTTGGATTATCCCAATCTTTTCTCGTGAGGACTCTAAGGATTTTGCATATGGAAAGATAATGTGATCTGTCTTGGTCTGATCTTTGGTGTGGGTCAAGTCTATCGATTCAGAATCTACGAGTATTAACTCATAGAATTTTCGGGTCTTGTTAACGTCTTCAGGGAACCAATGGAAATAAGGAGGGAAGACCTCGGGAAGACGAGGTTCAATCTGTTCTTGTGTGAGAGGTTTGAATTCAGGTAGCAGGCAAATTGTTTGTACTATATGGGATTTGAAGAAGTATTTATAAAATGGGGTTTCAGTGTCTGGTATTTTTTGTACTGGTTTTACTGGGGTTTTTGGTGCAAGGACGGCTTGTTTGTAAGGTAACTGGGCGAGGGGTTGAAACTGGTTTGTTGTGGTAAGGATTGGAATGGGAGTAGACTTTGTGGACTGTGGATGTATCATGAGGTAATCTTGAGGCCTCATTGGCTTTCTTGAAGTATCCTTGCGGGATGAGGCCATTGCTGCAGGATAAACAAAATAATTGTTAGAATGGGATGGTTTTGAGGCGTCTCTCTGCCTCTTTCTATAATTCTTTGAGAAACTTTTCTTGCTTCAAGTCTGGATGTCCGTGAAGAATAGTTGTATAGATCAGATCCCTTATTGGAGGAATCCAAAGATCTTCTTCGATTTTCTTTTTCCGAATTTTGTAGATAAATCTCATAACTGAAAAGCTTTACGTTTTGCCCTGTAGAAATTCTCTAGTAAGAAAATCTAGTAATGAATTATTTTCTCCTTTAATAAATTCTATATCAAAATAAAAAACAGAAAGAATGGCTTGCCATCTTGCAAATATCTGTTTTGAAACAATGTTTTGAACATCCTTTTGTAAAATCTCTTTTGCTGACTTGCAATCAACACGAAGTAAAAATCTTTTGTAA
Organism: Persicaria maculosa; assembly: GCA_963922045.1. NCBI lineage: Eukaryota > Viridiplantae > Streptophyta > Magnoliopsida > Caryophyllales > Polygonaceae > Persicaria > Persicaria maculosa. Next base: position 23,225,704 of record OY998271.1, on the reverse strand, counting down.
TAAAGATCATCTTGAAACTTTGATATGCATGCAACAATAGATAAAATTTCTTTCTTAACAGTGCTATAATTCTTTTGAGGACCTGTCCATGTTCCAGAATGATATCTAACCAATTGTTCTTCCTTTTGATCTTGTAGTCTTTGTTTAAGAATGCCACCATATCCTAATTCTGATGCATCTGTTTCAACTATCATGAATGCACTTGGATGTGGTATGCTGATGCATGGCAATGATTTAACCTTTTCTTTAATAATGCGAATTACCCTGGTATGCTCACTAGTCCAGGCAGGTGGATCTTTTCGTAGCGTTTGAAACAAAGGTTTACATAATTGTCTTAGTTTAGGGAAGAAATCAGAAATATAATTAAGACATCATAAAAACCTTTGCAACTGAGTTTTATCTTTGATTTCATCTGGGAATTTGCCAGCAAACTCGATAATCGTAAATATAATCCTATTTATGGGGTTTATCATTTGTTGGTAAATCTCATGGCCAAGAAATCTTATTTTTGTTTGAAACAATTTCATTTTAGTAGAGGAAACTACTAATTTATTTTTCTTAACAACATGTAAGAATGTATTTAGATGTTTGAAGTGTTCATCAATACTTTTGTAAAAGACCAGGACATCGTCAATATAGACAATGGTGAACGAAGAATATGGGTTTAAAATATCATTCATTATTCTTTGAAATTCAGAAGGAGCATTTTCTAGACCAAAGGGCATTACATTCCACTCGTAATGGCCAAAAGGAACCGTAAAGGCTGTTTTATATCGATCTTCTTCCTTTATTTGTATTTGCCGAAAACCGCTTTTCATGTCAAGTTTTGAAAATACACGAGAATCATAAAGTCTGTTTAGTAAATCCCTTTTATTGGGTAAGGGGTACCTAATCCATTGTAAAGCTTTGTTCAACGGCTTATAGTTTATGACCAACCTAGGGGCTCCTCTCTCCTTTTCATCTTGATAGAAAGCCGCACAGCTCCAAGGAGACCTTGATCTTCTAATAAGCCCTTTAGATAATAAAGACTCAATTTCTTGCTTACAGTAATCTAAGAGTTCTTTGTTCATCTGAATTGGCCTAGCCTTAGTGGGAATATTCTTTTCATCAAAATCTTTTTCGTAAGGCAAGGACACTTGATGTTTCTTCCTCTCCCAAAATGTGTTTGGCAGATTAGAACAAACTTGATATTTGAACAGTTGTTCTAACTCTTGGACTTTCTTTTGAATAGAGGGTTGTTCAATTTTTTCTTCTATCTTAAGGTTTGAAACTTCATCCTTAAGAAAATTTATGAAGGATTTCTTGCTACTTATTAGGTTTTCCTGTTTATGAATCGAAGAGGATTGAAGAAGAGAAATATCTCTTTGCTTGACAAGAGATAAAAATTCAAAACTTATTTGTTTTCCCATTATATTGGTATAGAGACCGATTGGATCAACTCTGAATGGGTAAATTTGAGTGAGAAAAGGAGTTCCTAAAATAACTTCTTGGGTTAAATCTTTGACAAGAATAAAAGAGTTTTTGAAACAATTTCCTTGATTGCAGATCGAGGCTTTTGGTAGTTTATAGTTTATTTTCATGCGGGACCTACTAGCAGTGTGAAGTCTTTCCGAAGTTTTTTCAAAGAACATTGAGGGAACTAATCCTTCCTTAATGCAGTTAAGATCTGCTCCACTATCAAGTAATGCTATGGTAGTAAGAGCAAATGTGTCTATTTTTATGGTGATAGGAACATACCACTTCTGAAAACTAATCTTATCAATTACAGAGATGAATAGATCATCATCATTACTATCTATGTTGTTTTCAGTAGTAAAACGTTCCTGGTCTATAGGTGCTCTAGAGGAGGATGGAGCATTAGTTTTGCGAATAAACCGTTCTTCTATAACAGCTAACCCGACTTCCAATTCAAGGTCTTTGGTTTCTCCATCAAAACTCTATCTTGAAGCTCCTTTACTTCCCCTTTTAACCTATTTATTTCAGCTTGAAGATCCTTACTGGATACTTGTTAGAAAACATTAGGAGGAGGGGTATTTATTGTATAATTTTGAAATACTAAAGGGTTCTTGTAAAGCTGGTTCAGGTTCCTTAAAAAATCAATCTTTAAGTTTAAGAAAATACTTTTGTTTCACTTGAGGATCATCAATTTCATCAATGAGTTGAAATAAGCTTCTTTTTCATCTGTTTTGGTGATAACGTTGCAAAATTGGGGGGGGGGGGGGGGGGAACTAGAATCTTCATCATCTGAAGTTGATGAGTCGAATTCTCCGTTATAAGCATTTCCCCATTCTTCATCAGAAGAACTTTCTTTATCAGTGATAAAGATTTTCATAAGTTTATTGTTAAGATTTTCATCTTCACCACAAACTTCATTGATTTTTTGTTTAATTCGACACTGATTTGCCTTATGGCCTGGTTTACCACATTTATAACAAATGATTTTCTTCTTCTCAAATTTCTTATCTCCTTTTTCATTATAGTCTCGCTTCCCCTTCCTAGGATTTCTAGTGAACCTTCTATTTTGCATTTGGGTTCTCTTCCTACTAGAAGGAGCTTGTATTTTTTGCATTCCAAAAGCTTCATAGAAATTTTGTAATTCTTTTCTAGTCCTTCCTTTATCTCCATATTTAGCTTGTATTTTTAATTCTGAGCATAAAGTTAACCCTTCTTTCTTTATAAACGCTCCAAGTTGGCCGTAAGTTATCGTGGCCCAAGGTATTTCATCAGACCCTATGGATTCTTTGATTTTTGTTATTATTCTTTGAGCAAATAAAGTGGGTAATCCTGAAACAAACCTTTCTTTCCAGAAGGCTTCGTTGCAGTCAGATCTTTTGTAGACATATGTGAGAAAAACATCTTTGTACCATCTATAATCACTTAAAGTAGGACATCTAAGATTGATTAAGACGGACTTGCTAGATTGAAGTTCTTCTTTAGGGTTTCCAACAAAATACATACTAATAGTGTATATTAGTTGCCCCACCGCATCTTCTTCGGGGTGAATATTTCCATCTTCATCCTCTATATCTATAGTGGCTTCAAAGATTGCACCCTTCTGTTCATTAGTTAAGGCATTATCCCACCAATTTTTTATCTGACCTGTGAATCCTGTAACTAAAAGGGCTGCAGCAGATTTATCTCTATGACCATTCGCCTTATAGGCCATTTTGGCCATTCCCATCTCTTGTAAAGTGTTCATTATTTCAGTTTCAGATTTTCCGTCTATATTCCACTCGTAAATGGATTTTCCGTTGTAATCAGTGGATCGAAACTTTGCTCTTTCTTCATATTGAATATCAGGGGGAGTAGGTCTACGGTAATAGTTTCTAGTTTCTCCTTTTGGGATTCTATTGGTAGGGATATTACCATAATGTTGCTTTCCAATTTTTCTTCTTCTGAGTTTGTTGATTTCTATATGGTTGTTTTCAAAAGCATTTTCAAGATTCTTAATTTGTGAAGAATCAGATTCAGTATCACTAGTAAAATACTGGGTTTGTTCTTCACATTTTCTTTGACAGTGGTCAAGGCAATTTACATTGCTACTGCTTGGTTGGGATTGAATTGATTTTAGACGCTCTGTTATCTTATCAACCAAGTCTGGTGGATTAAAAGTGAGAGATTGAGCCATTTTTCTAGGAAGGCTTTCAATTTGAAAATGAGGCCTTGAGATATCTCTAGAGAATCTTGGAGGATCTATAGAGGAATCAATTTTGGTATGGATAAGATCAACTTGCTCAGCTATAGTGTGAAGAATTTGATTGGAATAGTTATTTTGATAATAAACCTTCTTAATGTCATCAATAGTAGCAGGAGTACCTTCAGCCATGTTTCTACCTCTTTTAAATGGTTCAGCCGTGATCTCTCCTGCTGACGTTGTAATTTTTATACTAGGTAGAGGAGGATGGACAGAATGGGTTACTCCTGATGGGATGGTGTTCCAAGATTTGGTAATCCTAGTTTGGACTTCTATGGATGGTAAGGAGAATGGATCTTGGATATCTAAATTTGTCAGAAATATTTTGAACCATGTGAAAAAAGGTATATTAGTTTTTAATCGTTCCATATCGGGATACCAATTTTCCCTTATCTTGTCACGATAAGATTTATCTATTTTCATGAACCACTCCTTTTTTTGGCTATTATGAGGTGATTCAAAATTTCTACGAAGATAATCCTTGTCTATTTTGAAAGAGTATTCTAATGAGATCATATTTATTAAAGAATATCCTTGCATATCACTTTGTGTTGGAGAAGTAGGAGTAGAAATATGCTCATTATTATCCGGACAAGTTGTAGGTGTAGGGGGCTTTGGTAATCTACCACAATATTGGGATCATGTATTGCAGGAGGAACTCTATAGGGGGGCTCAGAAACAGAACTCCTTGCTGGGAAGACATTTGGAAAATGAGGAATATGAGGGGTCAAATCTCTACTCGAATTAAATCTTAGGAGAATCCTGCCATCAGGTTCTTCTATGATTTGAGAAATTTCTCTTCTATGAAAATTTCTAGGAGGATTATTGCTCTGGAGCTCTAAGGTGTCTGGAACAGTGATCTCGTTCCACTTTATGGTTTTAGGTGTAAAAGAACAAGATTTTTCAGCATCAAGTTGAAGAAGAATTGTTTCTCCATGAGGAATAGGAGGAACGATGCACTTCGGATCAGAAAGAGAAGTCATGACTCTATAGTGGAGTCTATAGATTATTGCAAAGTTTTTTGAGAATTGTTTGAAAGAGTCATTTAACATTTTGACATCTAAGATAAGAGATTGAATAACTCTTGGGTCTGTAAGATCAACATAAAAATTTGGAGAGCAATTAAAATAAATAGGACCATTGCAAATATTTGATTGAATAATACTCCCTCCGTCTTAAAATATATGTCTTTTTAGGACGGGGCACGGGAATTAAGAAGTATGTTAAATGTAATGATTAGATATAAAAAGTAGGTTAAGTGTAATGATTAGACTTGTATTTGTTTAATTTTTTTTTAAAATTGTGAGGAGTAGAGTAGAAGTGATGTAAAAATTAGAGTAATGATTAGATGTAAAAGTAGGTTAAGTGTAATGATTAAATCTAAAAAGACATGTATTATTGACAAAATTTTATGGGCTAAAAAGACATGTATTTTGAGACGGAGGGAGTAGCAAGATTTGAATCCTTATAACCCTTTAATCTATCATCTCTTAGAGCAATAAAAACAGGAGAATCTATTCCTTTTCGAGATAATGGTTTTATTGCAACTTGAACTAAACCAAAGTGAATGTATCTATATCCTTTTGCTAAATATTTTCTTAAAGAAAGTGCAGATAGTAATTGCGAAGTGTGTTGCTCTTGTTGAATACTTATTGTTTCTTCATGAGTTTTTATACTAAAAGCAGTTTTGAAGTCTAAGGCTCCAACTCTATAAATAGACTCAATGTTTTCAGCAGGTATAGTCCAATTAGGTAAATCACTATTGTCATGTGCAAAATGCATCTCATTACTATGAACTATATGAGAACTACTAGAGCCTCGATATAACATTCTTCTTAAATTTAACGCCATAATTTCATATATTATTATGCATAATTTAAATTAAGAAAGACATAATTCATACATATCGAACGGGACCATCTACCGGGACCACCCATAAACTCAACTTATAGATATATGTACATATATATATATATATACATGTAGGGGTGCGCTATGGTGAAAACCAAATTGCGGTAAAAACCTGTGAGGACCGGCTTTTTAGCCCGGTTCACTAGCTTTATAGCCCGGTTTTGAATAGAACCGATCTATAAAGTCACATATTTTAACCCGGTTCTGAATAAAACCGAGCTATAAAGTCACTAATGTAATTTTAAAACATAAGTTTTCAGCACAGTTTTTAGGTTTAACCGAGATATAAAGTCATGTGTTATTTTAAAACTGGAGTTTTTAGCACGGTTTTTAGGTTGAACTGGGTTGTAAAGTCACTGTAATTGAGGTTTTTAGCACGGGTTTCAAATAAACCAAGCTATAAAGTAGTCCTCATGGTTTTACCACAATTTGAGGTTTTCACCGAAGTCAATCCCTATACATGTATACATATATACATATATATACATATATACACACACGCGCACACACACACATATATATATACACACACATATACATATATATATATATATACACATATATATGTGTAAAGCAGTACTGAATTTAAAGGGTACCCTCATAGAATGCCAAGTGGCATATCCCGACTCTCTCACAAGCCCTTGCCTCAGCCGGGGCGGGGCATATCTACAACATTGTCCATACCTAACATCGAGGTTGGAGTACATATGTAGGGATAGAATCATATGTACAGCATCGTCCAAACCTAACATCGAGGTTGGAGTACATGCGTATAAATGGAATCAGGCTCATGCTCTCAAGGTTTCTATCAGGACAACTCGATCGGGCTGGCATGTCCTATGACCCTAGCAAAGACTCTAATGACTCACATATAAGAGCCATTCTATTTTCAAATGCATAAAGTAAACAAACGCTCAATCAATAGTGCGACCTAAGCAGGATACTACATGATCATGCTTTTATGCATATGCAACACCTAGTATATTACATGAATACATGAATTAGCATATCAATCCGAGTAAGATCCCGAGGGAAGTTACCTGGCGGTGCAGAACAACAATGTAACATTAAGACAGTTTAAGGTCACCTAGTAATCACAATAAACATATAAGTCCATATTCAAACATACAAGCACACATAGTTCTATGTAAGTTCACATAATCAAGGATTCAACGTCGCATCTTATCTATATCATCATCATCTCAATTCATCTCAACTCTTCTCAATTCATCTCAAAACATATCACATCATCTCGTCATTTCTCATTTCCAATCATTGCATCTCATCTCATCATATCATAACTCATCATATCATCTCCATATAATCTCATCATAACTCATCATATAATATTCATATATTATTCATCATGCTTCAACTCATCGTTTCAACATAAATCATGCCCTTAAATATCTTAACATTCAAATATCAACCATGCTTTCCATATATTCAAATTATAACATTCTCAACATATCATGCCCCTAACATATATTCATATTAAAAATATTATATTATGCTTTCATATCTATCAAGTCAAGATCTCACATAAGGCATGCTTTAATATAAGTTCATATCATAACATATTTGTAACATAACTTACACTATAATCACATCATCATCTATGATATCATGCTTAAGATCATATCAATAATCATGCTTGCATTCATATAGCACATATCATCGTAACATTATCTTACTCACATATCATGCTTAAGTCATATACTCCTATCACATCACAACATATCATAGCATATCGCAATATATCATAGTTACTCAAAGAGTTAGTCCAAGCAAGAGGTTCCCAAGTTAGTTTAAGTCTGTCTTCCAAAACAAACCTTTGAAACATCTTGTCTTAAAACCAAGAAAGCCCACATTTTAGTCAAAACCATAACGCATTTTATTAAGGAATCCCGACAAAGTCAAAGCATTTTCCAAACTCTTTTTCAAGTAATGAAATGACTTTCTGACCTTTGAAAATATCTCTCAAATACATTTTTGAAAACCCATGTTTTTCCAACAAATCATGTATTTCAAATGCATTTAAAACACCTTTGAAAGCATAGCACAAAACCCAACCCAACTCGGACAAGCAACTAACCTAAATCGGTCAAAGAGGCATTTCGCCGCAGCGAAATCCATCCAACAAATACCCCGTGAGTTAGGGTCCTCACAACTGTGAAATGCCTTCTCTGCGGTGAAACCTTGTTTTTCCATGGCAAAGCCTAGGTCCTCGGATGCCCATCTGGGCTCCTACTCCCCTCGACGAGTTCGTGGTCGTCGCGGCGAAACCTGCAACTGAGCTCATTTTTTAGCCTTGTTGAGGCCTCCATTGTTAGTGAGCTCTCAAAACTTTCTCCAAACCCTATTCCAACCTCAAAACTCATGTTACATCACATAAAGCATGAAGAAATCGAGAGAAATGAGGATTCTCACACAAGTGTTCTTCTTCTCGATGGATATCGCTCGTGGAGGCTCACTTGGGATTCGTTTTGGCTAGATCTTGTGTGAGGGTGCCTAGGTGGAGTGTGGGGATGTTAAAGGTGGAGCTTTACTTAGTTAGGAGTCAGTAGAAGGGGAAAACTGAGCCCTTACTGTGCTCAAACTGAACCCTGGGGAAGAGGGGGTCGATGGGCTGCTCTCGGCTTCTCCGAGCTCCTCTAGGGCTGCTATTGCTCATGGGACGTCAAGGAAGTGTGGAGGAGCTGCTGCTGTCATTGAGGAATGAGGAGCAAGGGCTGAGCCCGACCTTGCTTCTCAATGAAGGGAAAGAGGAAGAAGGAAGAAGAAGGTAGTGGCTTGGGGGCTGTTTTGGTGGTGTTTAGCTGCTGAAAGGAGGTGGTTTGGGCTGCCAGAAACTCATGGCAACAAGCATGGAAGGAGGAAGAAAAATGGCAGCTTGAAGATAAGGTTTGGAGCCTTGTTAGATAGGATTTTTGTGTTTGTGGTTATGATCAATTTTGAGGCCAAAAATCAGATTTTTACGGAGTTAAATGAGTGTGCATTGGGGCTGGTTTCGGATGGGATAAGAATACCACCAATGTGGTATTTGTCTCCTTGCTACTTTGGGTGTGGACAAGGCAAAAGGAGGGAGAAAGAAAAAATGTGAATGTTTAGCTTAAGAAGAGAATTCGGGATTAGCCATTAGAGGTGGATGAATTAATGCTTAACTAACATAGGAAAATTGACCCGAATTTTGCAAAGCCCCTTTGGTTTTAAAAATGATTTTAGTCTCGAGAACGAAACTTGTTTTTAGAGGTGAATGATGTAAAGACCTCAGTTTTAAAATAATAATTAAAACTAAATAAAAAAAATGGGTTAAGTCGAAAAATTCGAATATTTTAAAATCCTCGTCCTTACCTCAAAAATCGTATTTAAAATCCTTAAAGCAGATTCCGGCCAAATATTGAACTTTTGAACGACAATTCCGTCCTTTCACCTCGGGATTTGAAATGAACTTTCGATGTCGATATCCTCTTGTTTTTGAAACACTAAATTGATCAAGTCGGGATTAGATCGAGAGAGCGGGACTCAGGATACTAACTTTCGGAAACTAACATCGAAAATTCGAATTAGTGTTTTCGGGACCACGCATCTTGTCCTTTTCCTCCTCTTATTGGATCCGAAAATCTTAGCCATTTGGTCCCTATTGAACAAAAATACGCGAATAATTATAAACATATTTTATTTGATTTTTTAGAATTTGAGTTCGACCCCTTTTGGTTATCCTCTTGATTCGATGTTATGTCGACACCAAGACTTGAGTGGTTTTGGTGATTTGGGCTGCACCCGAATTTTAACGGGTTGCCAACGTATCTCTTGAAAGAGAATCAAGCCTTATGTAGTTCAGAGCATTTGAGATGATTTTATTTTTGGGTTAAGTGATTAAACCCAACGAGCTTGGTCGGATGTCCTACGTACCCGCTTGGAACGGGATCAAATCATACGTAGTTCTTTTTTTAAGAACAAATTTTATTTTAATTTGAGATGGGCGACTGAAACTGATATACATTGAATTTTGACATCGGACTTCCTACGTAACTCATAAAAGTGCATCAAGTCTTTACGTAGTTCTTTCTAGAACTAATTTGATTGAGTTTGATGATTGAACCCGATGAGCTTTGACTTTGTTTTGGGTGGCCTACACATCCGAAAAGTCGGAATCAAATCGATCGTAGTTCCTTTTACGAATGATTTGAAATTGTGGAAACTTGATTTGTGATTTCAACTCCGTTTTGACTTAGGAGTCAATTTTGAGATCGACCCACGAGAATTAATTGACAAAGAACATTTGACGAGTTTGATTTTATGCTTTGATCAAAACTCGAATTCTTAATTTGTGTCAATTATAATTGTTATATTTTAGTGGGTCGGTTTTGTAATTAGACAAATTTCCTCCCAAGTATATACATATGTTGACTTCAAATTGTTCTTTGTAAAGAACAAAAGCGGTCTTTTTTTTGTTTGCCACAAGCCATCGGGCTTTAGCCCAATTCAATTCTATTTTATTTGAGCCCATTTTTTTTAATTCAGCCCATTTTTTTTACACAGCGTCACTGCCCACTTTTTTTTCTCTTTGTTTTAGAAAAAAACTTCAGGCATCTCTCTCTCTCTTCGGGTGACAGAAGACCTCCACTCTCCTTCAACAACTTCCACCGCCTCGGAGCTCCGGTCGTGGGCGATTTAAGCGGAGGGGAGCAGAGCACGGGCGATGCCAGGTTAAGGCAATGGCGGCACAAGGGGCGGAGCGAACCGAAGACGTTTCGGTCCCGGGTATGTGCTAAGGTTTTTTTTTCCTTGTTTTGCGAATTTCAGCCCCAAAAACTTCATGTTGAATCTGATTTTGGGGTGATTCCTGGCTTAGGTTTCAGATTCTCATAGGAATCCCTTTTCAATTTAGTGTTTGATTTTAACACTCAACTGATTTTCCCCAAATTGTGATTTTAGGGTTTTTTTCTTCGGCTTGGGTAATTTGTTCGTTTAGGGGAGGTGCGATTCAAATATTCACATATATATCGCAACTATGCTAACTCTCTGTTCAATCAAATAATACAAGAATCCCTCCTGATGCAGTGGTAGGTAATTCAGGATCGAATCCACGAGAAGGTATGTCAGCGCTTACCTTGTTGTAATCACGATCAAACTTTCGACCTCAGGAGACACTCGATATCGATGTGTCTAGTCGATATCGACCTCAGTTCTGGTCGATTTCCAGCAAAGTTCCTGCAGAAGACAAAAGCAAACATAGTCGACATCGAGAGAGACCTCGATATCGATGTTAGTGCTCGATATCGACCTTTATAGTCGATTTTCATGTCTGTTACAAAAACTTTAAGCGTAATCTATGTGTCGTAAAAGTAGTCCGAAGATTGTAGAATGGTAAAGGAAAGATGAACAGAAACAAAACTCAACTTTTTATGAAATTCAATTAATTAAAAGCTTCCAAAGCCGGGGATTAATGCCACAACGATAACAATGCAAGTATGATGCTAAAGTTATGAAATTTAATGTCTTTCCATCAAATAACTTTCGTTACCAACACTTAGGTGATTTAGAGGCTCTCGCATAATTCCTAAGAGTTACTATCCAATTCATGAGTAATCCAAGTTCACAATATGATTGGCTTTCGCTTCAATAATGCAAATAATGAATCTCCCTAACTTTCGCAAAGGATCATGCATGGGATAGAAGACGGAATCGCATAAAAATCATACCTTTGATGCACTTACCCTACATTGCTATTGTCGGGCTCACCCGACCCTAGAAGTGGGTTGACTACTCGCGTGTCATCGTTGAACTCATCATCATCATTGAAAAGAAAACTACTTTGATTAAACTAAGAGAAAGTTACAACCGAAGAAAGCCAAATCTCCGCTCTCGCTTCACACCCAACTCACTCGGCTCTCCTCTCTCTCTAACTCGCTACTCTCTATGTAAAACTGAAATTCTCTACGTGCTTTAATGTAAAACTGATTGCTTGGATGATTAAACTCAGCCCTAACGACCTCTAGATATAGATCTCAAATCTTGGTAGCCAAGGATTCGAAAAATTATCTTTATTCTCTAAGATAAAACTTATTAAAGTAAAACTAAAAATTCCATGGTAAAACATCTAAAGGATGAAGTCTGATGCATTAGATAGAAGATCTCGACTTTTGGATAGACGTGCAAGCTTCGGATAGAATTCTATCAAAATCTGAGTCAGACTTCTCTGCTGAACACTGATCATACACATTTAGGTAGTATTAATATAAGCATTTAGATGTGTTTAGGTAGGGTAAAATGCATGAGTTAGAGTAGTTTTCATGTTTTCCTTATGTTTCAATTAGAGTCGGAAACTACAAGTTTTGTGTATGATTTCAGGTGGTTGTGGAAAGGTAGAGCTGAGCTCGTATAAATGATAGAAGATGAGATGGAAATAGAAGCCTTGAGCAATAGAGCCGAAGAGAGGAGCTAAGCATATGCAGAGGAGGGAACTGCCAAGGAAACTCGGGTCAAGATAGCATGAAACTCGGCCGAGTCATTTGAAGAAAACCGAGTTGTGGATTCAGAAAGAACTCGGGTGGGCCAAAGAAAAACTCGGCCGAGTTATGTGGCGAGCCCGAGTTTTGTGCCGGGTGCAAGAAAGAGCTGTTACTTTGATTCATTTATGAAAGGTGTTATATTATTTTAGAATTAATTTTTAATTAGAAAGAGGGGAAATGGAAAAGACAAGTAAAAAGGGGTGGTTTTGTTTTTCTGGGTTGTTTTTGGATTGTCGAACAGGGACTTTGGAGGGGGATAGCAATTAGGATACCTTTTGGTGATTTTCTCAAGTATGAACAACTAATCCTCTTTGCTTGGGAAGATTAATCGAAGCGTCGGGTTTATCATTTCATTGTGAGATTTCTCTATCTTAATACTCCTCCGTCAATATTATCAATTCTTTGCGTCGAATGTTTAGGGTTTTCGTGAATTTATATTAGCCCGATCAACTAATGCTTTTTCATGATAATGTATAGCTAGATATAGGTAATTTCTGGTTGAATTATCTATATTTCTGAGTAACAAAGTATAAATCTCTGAAACTGGTTTATTTAGGGATTTGTATAGAGAATTGATTTGCAATTGATACAATAATTGGTTGTGCGTGTCGATTGTCTTTGTTGATTTCCTTTAAGCTTCATCAATTATTGAATTGAATCTTGATAGTTTCAGGATTGTTTGATAATTAGGGTTTTCAGGGTCTGGTTGTCCTGTTAACTAGATTTGATAAGGAATTGGGTTCAAAAGATAGTCTTTCCACAACAAAGTATTCAAGAGGAAGTTATCTTTTTGATTTCGATGATAAGTGAACAAACTTGATTGCTGAGATTGATTGACCTAAGCTATTTCTCTCATATTCATTCACTAAATCTGTTTTATCCTGCTACTTTTGTTTACTTTTGTTTCTTAGTTAGTTAGTTTAAACCATCAAAATCCCCCCTTTTTGTTTCTTGTTCTGGTTGACACACTCTGACTTGCATACGAATCGTTGTCTCTCTGTGGGATCGACCCGTACTTGCCAAACAACATTAGTTAGGTTAGTCGGATACATTTGATAGGATTAAGGCGACTGAAAATCCTTTGTCAAATTTGGTGCCGTTGCCGGGGAGTCAAACTGTTATTTGTGTGCTAGTTTTTGTGTGTTAATTGGATTGAGAACCTGGCTTATGGTTCGCACCCGTGCTACTAATACATCTGATTTACATTTTGATCCAGAGATTGAAAGAACACTTTCCAGGCTTCGTAGAGAATCTCGTGGCAATCAGAATCGGTCCGAAACAGTTGAGATGGCTAATCCGAATCAGACTTTGAGTTAGTTGACTGCCCCGAATCTGACACAACAACCGCTTGCTATAGAGTTTTCGGAGCTTGCTGACTGTGTAAGCTTTGAGTTGAAATCTGGACTGATACATTTGCTGCCGAAGTTTCATGGTCTTAGTGGAGAAGACCCTAATAAGCACCTGGCAGAGTTTCATACTGTCTGCACAGGCATGAAGCCAAGGAACGTAACGGATGATCAAATCAAGCTAATAGTCTTTCCTTTCTCTTTGAGGGATTCGGCTAGTGAATGGCTCTATTACCTCACTCCAGGGAGCATAAATACATGGGCTCAGCTAAAGAAAGCCTTCTTGGGGAAATACTTTCCAGAAACAAAATTGAACAGTCTCAAGAAGAGCATCAGCAACATTGAGCAGCATGCTACAGAGAACTTGTATGACTACTATGAGAGGTATAAGAAGCTAGTGGCCAGTTGTCCTTACCATGGCTTCTCTAATCAGGACCTCGTTCTCTACCTACATGGAGGTCTATTAGATGATGAGAGAAGGATGGTTAATGCTGCATGTGGTGGTAACATCCTGAATAAGACTCATGCGGAAGCATTTAAGATGTTTTCTGAGCTTGCAGAGGGGGCAAGGTAATTCAGGAAGATATCCTCTAGAAGTGTGAGCGCGGCGGAGACAAACTCATCACTCCAGACTGATGTGAATGAGTTGAAAGAGATGATGCGAAAATTCATGCTCAATGGGACTCAGCAGCAGGTTAAAGCATGTGGAATTTGTCAAGATTTTCAGCATCCCACCGATACATGCCCAATCCTTCAGGAGCCGAATGTTGAATTGAAAGCAGTGGGGGGCTTTGTACCATAAAGGCCGAGGCATGACCCTTACTCTAATAGCTACAACCCTGGCTGGAGAGATCATCCGAACTTTAGGTATGGGAATCCTCAACAGCAGCAGTTTAACCAGCAAGGAGGTGCACCATTTAGACAACAGTGTAGACCTAGGCCTCAAGGGCAGAATTCAAGCTCATCCATGTCAGCTGAGGACATGATCAAGGCCCTGATACAGAATGTGACTACAATGCAGAACAACATGGTGCAATTCCAACAGGAGACCAAATCTAGCATTCAGAATTTGGAAAACCAAGTTGGGCAGATTTCAACCACGTTGAGCAAACTGGAGGCTAAGGATTCTGGTAAGTTTCCATCTCAGACTGAGTTAAATCCAAAGCAGAATGTGAGTGCTATCACTCTAAGGAGTGGTAAGAACTTAGAGACTCGGGATGAGAACACAATCCTCATAGAGGATGAGGATGAAGAGAGGGTAGTAGAGGACTCTCAAGCTGCAGAGAGCCCTAAAGAATCTTAGGAGAAGGACGAAGAGACCACGGAGGTGGTGAGCAAGCCGGACACGCCACCACTGAGTTCATACAAACCAATCCCACCCTTCCCTGATGCATTGAGAGATACCCGCATGCCAGAGAGTGAAAAGGAAATCTTTGAAACATTCAGCAAATGTGAGGTAAATATCCCTTGACTTAATTTGATTAAGAGTATTCCTCGCTATGCAAAATTTCTGAAAAAATTGTGTACAATTAAGAGGAATAAAAAATCTAAGGGAAAATAGAAGATTAGGGTTAGTGAACATGTGTCTCCTGTATTTCAGCAGCGTCTCCCTAAGAAATGTAGCGACCCTGGCATGTTTACTATACCTTCAGTGATAGGTGAAACCCGAATCGAAAGGGCAATGTTGGATTTGGGTGCATCTATCAATGTGTTACCTTACTCTCTGTATGAATCCTTAGGACTTGGCCCTTTGCTTGAAACTAGGGTAGTGATTCAATTGGCTGATCGCTCTAATGTGTACCCTAAAGGAGTGATAGAGGATGTTCTTGTGATGGTGGATAAGTTGGTCTTTCCCGCTGATTTTTTTGTCTTGGATATGGGACAAGGTAGTCATGAAGCTCCTATTCTTTTAGGGAGGCCATTTTTAAGTACCACGAAAACCAAAATTGATGTGTATTCAAGGTCATTAACAATGGAATTTGATGGTGAGAGGGTTGAGTATAATATTTATGATGCTATGAAATACCTCTCCGATGATCATTCTTTGTGCTTCGTTGATGTTCTTGAGCCACTAGTGCAAGATATCTTTGAATTGAATTGTGTGGATGATGTTCAGGTTGCTTTAGAAACGCCTCTAGAAGACATTTCTATGGATTATGGATTGTGCACTAACCTGCAGGAAGTTGTGATGGAGTTAGTGACGGAGGGAAAGTCGTTGATTTACCTCGTCAAAAATAAATCCCAAACAAACAAACTAGTATAGTATGCAAGCAAGGGGTCGAACCCTAGAGAATCAAGTATTTCTAAATATTGTGTATTTATCAATATAAAAAGAAAAGATTTTTATGAATGAAAATAAAAGAAAATAATATTGACAAAAGCAAATAAAGGATAGAAGAAAAGCGTTTCCACCTACAAGTTCTCGACTTTGGTTGGTTTTATTGGTCATCGAATCCTTTTCAAGTTATTATCGTTTCCTACGAATTCCTCCCATCTTGGTTTAAATGGATTAAAAGTCCTATGAGTCCAATTAATCCCTTACACCTCTATGCAACCCTAACACTGTCAAGATTTAACAAAGAGATAGCATATAGTCCCAAGAACTTGAGCATATAAATAACACCAATTAAACACGGTAAATCAATGTTTAAGATATATGTAAACTCCCTACATAATCATGATTCAAACACGGAATCCACAATCTTATGCGTGCTACTATGGAAATAACACAAATACGAAAGTATTAAATCCTAGCAAGAAATCAATATTATCAAGGTAGCTAATCAAGATAACATCAATAACATAATCAATATCACACAAAGAAGTTGAAATAATTATAGAGGAAAAATAACTTAAATTAGAAACTCACAAACCACCACCCAAGTCTCGAAAGTGTAGGCGGAAACTAGAAAATTAGCCAAACATGGCTTACCTAAACTTTCTTCTCTTCAAAGGTGATTGCTCTACTTGAATGCTTATGAAAACTAACCCTAAACATCCTATTTATAACCCTAAAGTTCTGAATAAACAAGATAAAAGATAGATAAATTAGATAGAATTTCCTAAACCAAAAGATAGATAGAAGAATTTCCAAATCTAGCCATTTTCGTCCTGTTTTCTGCGAAATCACATAGAAACTCATGCAGACCTATATATTTGACAATAATGCATAAACTACACTAATCTCATGATTTCCCGCTAATATGCATGCAAATGAATGATAAAGTGGACTTAAATGTGCATAGAAAATATGACAATTTGCACGCACATCAAACACCTCATACTTAAGCTTGCTTGTCCCCAAGCAATACTTTTAATGGTCATTCAGGGGAAGAAAGTAAACCCTCAACATCAAAGATTCATTTTTCATATGTCCCTACAATCAATTTCCATCCTCGATAAGGTACTAATGTCAACCAAATCCATGCTTGTGCATAAAAGCAATTTCATACTTCATAAAAGGAGGATTATGCGCATAAACACAATTTTAGCAACATAGCATTAATAATCAAGAGGACTTTTGCAAGCTTTAGAGAAGTAGATTGGTAAAAGGCTAAAGGTGGGCTAATATTTGGCCATGTGGTGTTAAATTCGGGGAAATAAACTTTCTTTCAAACTTTCATTCCACATTCCTTCTTCATAATGTCTCACCTTTCACTCATCGCTCAATGCTTTTTTCACTATTATAATGCTTTTACCTCTCTAACCTTAGCACTGCCTTCTCGCGAGTCACAAACATGGGTGTCATGAATGGCCCCGGATACTTAGTACTTCGGACTCCTCACCTTGTGTCCCATCTCGCTGAACTAACATCTCAACGAGCAGGGTCGACCTAGCTTTATCTCCTGAGGTGATCGGATTTTTTTCTCGCTCATTAAATTTTCCATATTTAAAAATTATTTCATTCCTGCGAACAACTACATTAATAATATGCACAAACTCCATAGAACAACTCCAAAGATGACATCCATTCTCAAACTTGTCCCCGGATAGGGTACAAGGTATAAAAAATGGGCAATATGTAATATATGTGGAGCAATAATGATAATGATATAGTAAGGCTCATATATGGCGTGTGACTTTTGCAAATATGGATATGAACTTGTAAGCACTTGTATGGAAATATAAAAGTCCTCCATCATCTTATCATGCTCATGTCAAAAGCAACTTCAAAATTTTACCTTCTTCATATTTTTCTTTTTGCACTTCATTGGGACTTCCCTTAACTAGGCAATTTCATATTATATCTCTAATGAATCTAATTTTGCATCGTAGTGCTCTTTTTTATATTTCCATGACTCTTTTCAATTTTTGATGGGGGTCATTTTTTTTCTGAAATATAAAAAAAACTAATTATGATGCAATACTTAAAAATAAATATGGTATTATGCAATTCTAAATAACTATGTATGAATAATATGCAAAAACATGTAAAAATTATGCAATAACTTATGAAAAATGCTTAAAATATGCTAAAATATGCAAGTAAGCCTTTCCCCCACCCCATACTTAAAGATTACAGTGTCCTCACTGTATTAGAACTATGGTTAAGGAATCAACTTACTAAAACATCACAAATTTCAGGAGTCGAAGAAGACTGCAGTGGTGGTCGATATCGACCTTTAACATCGAAATCGATCTCTTTCATCGACTTGTAGCTCAAGCTTCAGGGTGATCCGGCCTCGACCACAAGCCCCTCGGAATCGACCTTAAGGTCGATATCGAGCTTTCCACTCGATTTCGATGTGTCTTTTTCCTTCTTTCCTGCAACTTGTTAGAAAACTTAATACCAAACAAAACGATAATGTTAAGTGTCTAAAAACAAAACCAAAAGATTGTCCAAAACTAAAACTAAGTGTCTTTGTTACAAGCTCTAGATTTTAATGTCGCTAGGCCGACTTCTTCCTTCGCGCTCTCAAGGCGGCATCTGCAGAGCCCATGTGGCTTGGGCGTGAAATAAAACTCCTTTTCTGTCCCTCAGCTGCATTCCGCTTGGATGGATTTGATTCACCGTGAATGGTCCCATCCTTTTGTCTTTGAATCTCGTAGGGAACCAATGATCTTTTGATTTGGAAACATAAACTTTATCTCCTACTCCATATTAATTCGAATCATCATCGGATACCCTACACAAGCACACATGCCAAGGCTCACCTCTTCCAAATAATGATAAATCTCTTATAGAAATGGAACAGGAGGAATCCGTACCTTGTCTTACCTTCTCTTCTTTCTGTGGCTCAGGTCGACATCGATCTTCAGTAGTCGATATCGAGCTCTGTTGTGCTCCTGGAGGTTCAGTCGATTTGGAGGCTTTCTGCTCGACATGATCAGGTCGATTTCGACCTTCAGGGATCGATATCGAGGTCTTTGCTCCTTTCTCAGCTTATGTGGTGGTCGATTTCTTAGAGTCATGGTCGGTATCGACCTTTAACATCGATTTCAAGGTTCCTTCTCCTCCTCCGTCGACCCCATACTTATAACCTGACATAGAATCTTGAACATTGTTAGTCGATATCGACTTACCTGGGTTGATGTCGATGTTCTTTTTGGCTCCTTCGTTCAAGATTGCCACGACCTCCTCCACTTGGGCTTCTATGGCCCTCTTTTCAAGCTCTTTCGGTGTCATACTCCTTACCTTGGCTTCTCCACATGCGATGTAGACACCATTGATGGATTTAATCTCCATTGGCCCTTCATTGTTCCTTACCGTCTTGTTGAAGGCGTACTCTATCACTTCGTCACTAATTGTGAATGAGAGCAATCCTTTCTTCACGCTGATGTTGGCATCGATGGTTGCTAGGAATGGCCTACCTAAAATAATTGGACAAGCAGGGTCCTCTGCTATATCAACAACTAAGAAATCAGCAGGGACAAAGAATTTATCTACTTGTACTGGCACATCAGTTACCATCCCTGTTGGCATCACAACCGTATTGTTCGCCATGTATAGTTTTGCATCAACGGGCTCCAGAGGACCTATCTTTACCTTGTGCCATATGGTTAGTGGCATCATGCTAATGCTAGCGCCCAAATCAACTAAAGCATTAAAGCGATATCGACCTAAGCCTATAGCGATAGAAAACCTACCTGGGTCCGCCCGCTTTTGTGGTAGCTCTAGTCTTTTGCACTCATCTGCGATCTCAGAAAGCAATCGCTTCTTACCCAATATGTCCTTAAGGAACCTCACGTAAGATGGCATCTCATAAAGTGCTTTGGTGAATGGAATTGAGACATTATGTCCTTGAAGCATCTTCACGGACCGCTGAAACTTCTTTTTCGTCGGGTCCTTAATTACCTTTTTTGATGGGAATGGAAACACCTTCTTATTCCTTGCGGTTGGAGTTGGATCGATATTGAATGCATGAGGGTTGACATCGACTGGAGGAGTCGATTTCTGTGGTGAGTCAGCAGCAGTGTTGACATCGACTGTAGTGGGGTCGATGTCGATGTCACCTTGGTCGATATCGACTGGGGGGTCGATATCGACGTCTTTTCTGTGGCCTTCTCCTCCGCTTCTTGCTCGGGCGTTTGCAATTGACGCCCACTCCTTTGATTCATCACCACTATATGTCCAGTAGTTTTGCCCTTTTGGTTGGGCACAGTCGATCTAGGGAATGATCCTGACGCTTTGGGTATTGCTTTCGCCAATTGACCCATTTGGGTGTCCATGTTGCGTTTCCAAACATCTATCTCCCCAAGTCTAGAATTGATGCCCTGCATCTGAATATGAACGGAGTTATTGGCTTGTTTGAACTCAGCATAGTTCCTCCGCATCTCATCAAGAATGATCTGCAGGTCATCCTTCCTTGATTCCCGCTCAGGGTGCCCAGGTGCTCTATATGGTGGGGGATCCCTTTGTTTGTAGAATCTTTGATCCCCCAATATTTTTGATTACCCCCTCCATAGGAGCCTCATGTCCACTTGGCTTTCTCATGTTGTTTCGCCATAGATACTTGCTCAGTATGTGGACATGCACTAGTGTTATGCCTTGTTGAACCACATTCTTGACAAGTTTGATTGTTGCTCAAGATCCTGACTTGCTTTTGAAGGCGGCGTGTTTGATCGTTATGGAATTATTGCTACACATCAGGATCAATCTCATTTGGAGGCTCATATAGTGGCATTGATGAGGCAGGCCTTGAATCATAAGCCGCAACAGTCCCATAGGTGTTGTCGAAGTTCACGAGCCTCTCAATCGTCTCCCAGGCCTCCGCTGGTGTGAGCTCAATGTACCGATAGGAGGTGTATCAATTGATCCTCTCCTTATTCGGTGCATCAAGGGAGTTGTAGAAGATCTCCTAGATGACATAAGTTTGTTGCCCATGCGTCGGGCATGATCTCAGCAAGTCCTTAAAGTGCTCCCACGCCTGTGGATACTGATTGAGCCACTCTTGGGCATGTCTACGCGCATCCTCCTCCCTATCAGCACGGGCTTGATCTGCAGCAGCAACGATCCTCTCAGCAATAATTGTAGCATTGTGATCCTCAATTTCTTTTCTCAACCGCGCTATGGTCTCAGCATGCGTCTCGTTGTCCGCCATGATTTGAATAGCTTTGTTACGAATATGGAAGAAACGTTCAGGCTCGTCTATGCTTTCCAGGATAGGTCAGTGATTAGAACATCGCATAATCCTGCAAAATAAGCTCTAAAAGATCGTGAGAAAAGTTAAGTGGCGATTGATTGCCTCCCCGGCAACGGTGCCAATTTGTTTTTAGGGGAGGTGCGATTCAAATATTCAAATATATATCTCAACTATGCTAACTCCCTGTTCAAGCAAATAATACAAGAATCCCTCCCGATGCAGTGGTAGGGTAATTCAGGATCGAATCCATGAGGAGGTATGTCAGCGCTTCCCTTGTTAGCTTTCGACCTCAGGAGATACTCGATATTGATGTTTTTGGTCGCTATCGACCTCTGTTGTGTCGACATGCTCTGTTCTCTCTCTGCTCGATTCCTGGTGCTCTGTATCACTCGATGTCGAGGTTCATAGTCGATTTTGACCCCTTCAGAAGACTTCGAGTTCTTTTTCCGCTCTTCCAAATCTGACCATTTTCGTCCTGTTTTCTGCAAAATCACATAGAAACTCATGCAGACCTATATATTTGACAATAATGCATAAACTACACTAATCTCATGATTTCCCGCTAATATGCATGAAAATGAATGATAAAGTGGACTTAAATGTGCATAGAAAATATGGCAATTTGCGCGCACATCATAATTGCAAGAGGAGGAGAATCAAAGGTCCGAGAAATCCCGACTTTGATCGAGGCAACACAGTAACGACCCCCTCAAATCCTCGGGTGCGACTTTGTGACGTTGGAAATGGTTCTCCCTTGGGTACGTTAATTTGATTTCTCCCTTCTTGTCTCCTCTGAATTACGGTGTGTTTTTATATTTGTTCTGAATATGGACTGATTTAGGGCTTTTAGATGTAACCTTAATCAAACCGATTTTAAATTGATGAACTTTTGTGTTGCACACTTGGTGCTTTGTTTGAGATAGTGCTTGATTTGTTTGAGAAACCGAGAGAGAATGTCCGACATGATTTGTTTTAAGAACCTTGTTTCTCTGAACTGATTTGCTTAGGATAGAGGCTGATTCCAGTTTGACGAATTTGCTTTGTACACAATTGAATTAGTGCGATTTACAGAAAATTTGTCTGGTGTTGTGGGAGGGAATCGAGTCCCAATATATTATAAATATAAACTAAACCAACTCCCTGTCCAAGCAAATAAAATTACAAGAATCCCTCCCGATGTAGTAGTAGGGTATTCAGGATCGAATCCACGAGGAGGTAGGTCAGCGGTTCCTAAGCTTGCAATCACGTTCAATTTCGACTCTAGAAGATCACTCGATATCGAGTAGATCAGTCGATATCGACTACAGTTCCAGTCGATTTCCAGCAACTTCCTGCAAAAGAGAAACAGACAGTCGACATCGAGTAGAGCACTCAATATCGGGTCAGCCACTCGATATCGACCTCTGCAGTCGAAATCGAGTCTTCGCAGAAATTGTAAACGTAACCTTTTGTGTCGGAAAAGTGTCCAAACAATATGAGAATGATGAGGGAAAGATGAATAGAATAAAATCACATGTTTATAAACTCAATAAACTTGAAAACCTCCAAGGTCTGGGATTTCATGCCACAACGATAACCATAGAAGAAAATCTATCTTATTCCTAAGATAAAACTAACTAAAGTAAATAAATAAAATCACTTTAGGAAAATAGGAATTCACCCTAAAGGATATAAAGTCTGATAGAAAGATAAAAGATTCCGACTTAATGTAGAAGTAAACCACTTCGGATAAGATTTTATCAAAGCCGTCGGATCTGTCTGCAGCGTCACTCGATATCAACTAGCTTCAGTCGATATCGACCACTTCTCTTCTATCTCGACCCAGCTCTACTCGATCTCGGATTTTGCACTCGATCTCTATCACTTCACTTGATTTGGGGCACTCGATATCGACCAGCTTCAGTCGATATCGACTAGTCTGTATCAGGTAGATTTATTCTTCTTTTGGCTCGATTTCTACTCTTTAGTTCTACTCGATGTCGCGTCACTTGGTCGATTTCAACTCCTGAGTAATTTTCTAGCTTTTCTTCTCTTCTCCAAATTGTTCCAATTTTGCCTCGATTTCTGTGAAATAACACAAGAACTTGTGTAGACCTCCATAATTGGAAAATAAACATAAACTACACAAATCTTATGCTTTCCTAACCAATATACATGCAAATATAGACAAAAATGGACATAAAAGTAGATGAAAAATATGGTAATTTGAGTGCACATCAAACACCCCATACTTAAGCTTGCTTGTCCCCAAGCAATACTTTTAGCAGTCATTTAAGGAAAGAAACTAAACCCTCAACATTATAGATTCATTGTTATATGTTCCTACAATCAATTGCCATCCTCGAAAAGGGACTAATGTCAACAAATCCATGCTTGTGAATAAAAGCAACATCATAAGAACAAAAGGAGGATTATGCATAAAACAATTTCATGAGACAAAGCATTAATAATCAAGAGGGCCTTTGTGTAAGCTTATGAAAGAGTAGATTGGTAAAAGGCTAAAGGTGGGAAATTTTTTGGCCATGTGGTGTTAAATCCGTGGAATTAAACTTTCTTTCCAATCATCCATACCAGATTCCTTCTTCATAATATTTCTCACCTTTCACTCTTCGCTCAATGCTTTTTTTCACTATAATGCTTTTACCTCTCTAACCTTAGCACTGCCTTCTCGCGAGTCGCAAACATGGGTGTCATGAATGGCCTCGGATACTTAGTACTTCGGACTCCTTACCTTGTGTCCCATCTCACCGAACTAACATCTCAACGAGCAGGGTCGATCTACCTTTATCTCTTGAGATGATCACATTTTTTCTCACTCATTAAGTTTTCCATATTTCAAATTTTCTTTAATTCCTGCCAACAACTTCAATAATAATATGCACAATCTCTATATAACAACTCCAAAGATGACATCCATTCTCAACATAGTCCCCGAATAGGGTATAAGGTATAAAAAATGGGCTATGTGTAAATATGTGGAGCAATAATAATGTAAGGCTCATATATGGCTTGTGTAATGAAAATATGCATAGGTAAGGCTAGGATATGAAATTTAGCACATGGATGGAAATCATAAAGTCCTCCATCATCTTATCATGCAGATGTCAAAAGCAACTTCAATTTTACCTCTCTTTCATGGTTTTCTCTAAAAATTTGCACTTCATTGTGACTTCCCTTTACTAGGCAATTTCATGTTATATCTCTAATGAATCTACTTTTGCATCGTCAAGGTCAATAAAAGCTTCCATGACACTTATTCAAAAATTTCAGTGGGGGTTATTTTTTTTTAGACTTTGAAAATAAATATGATGCATAAAGATAAATAACTATATCTAAGGTAACTATGTATAATGCAATTGGAGAAGTATGCATAACTATGAAAAATTTTAAAATATGCTAAAAAATGCTTAAAATATGCAAGTAAGCCTTTCCCCCACACCATACTTAAAGATTACAGTGTCCTCACTGTATAAGAACTAGGGTTAAGAAAGAAACTTACTAGAAATTAGTGAGAATCAGGTGCTAAAGACTTCTGCAGGGCTAGTCGATATCGGGTGATCCAGTCGATATCGACTAATGTCACTCACTTCCTGGTGATTCTAAGCTTCAGGGTGATCCTAGGTCGAACACAGCTTCTCCAAATCAACTTTAGCAGTCGATATCGAGTACTGTACTTGATATCGAGTCATCTTTTGCACTTCTTCTTTCTCCTGAAATTCGTTAGAAAATCAAAAAACAAAAACCAAAACCAAATATAAAGTCTTAAAAATAACCAAAACCCTAAAAACTATTTTTCTTGTTACAAGCTCTAGATTTTATAGTCGCTAGGCCGACTTCTTCTTTCATGCTCCTAAGGCGGCATCTGCAAAGCCCATGTAGCCCGGGCCTCAAATAGTACTCCGTTCTTGTCTCGCAGCTGCATACCATCTGAATGGATCTTGTTCACTATACGTAAAGGGACCCATCTTCTTTGTTTTGAACTTGCTCGGAAACCAATGATCCTTTGATTTGGAGACATACACTTTATCTCCTACTTCGTAGTTGCTTGGATCATCATTGGAAATCCTGCACAAGCGCACATACGAAGGTGAACCTCTCCCAAATAGAGATAAATCTTTTATTGAAATTGAGAGAGAAGAATCCATACCTCTGTTTACCTTTTTGGAGCTTTCGATTTTTGTCTGAGAGTCCAGTTGATATCGACTACTGTCACTCGGTATCGACTTATCTTCTGCTCCTAGTGGTTCTGTCGATGTGGGGGAATTCGACTCGATCTGCTCAACTCGATTTCGACTAGGTGGACTCGATATCGAGTAAATCGACTAGGTGCGATTTACAGAAAATCTGTCTGGTGTTGTGGGAGGGAATCGAGTACGAATATATTATAAATATAAACTAAACCAAATCCCTATCCAAGCAAATAATATTTCAAGAATCCCTCCCGATGTAGTAGTAGGGTATTCAGGATCGAATTCACGAGGGGGTATGTCAGCGGTTCCTAAGCTTGCAATCACCTTCAATTTCGACTCCAGAAGATCGCTCGATATCGAGTAGATCAGTCGATATCGACTACAGTTCAAGTCGATTTCCAACAACTTCCTGAAAAAGAGAAATAGTCAGTCGGCATCGAGTACAACACTTGATATCGGGTTAGCCACTCAATATCGACCTCTGCAGTCGAAATCGAGTCTTCACAGAAACTGTAAACATAACCTTTTGTGTCGGAAAAGAGTCCGAAGAATATGAGAATGATGAGGGAAAGATGAATAGAATAAAATCACAGGTTTATAAACTCAATAAACTTAAAAATCTCCAAGATCGGGGATTTCATGCCACAATGATAACCATATAAGCCTATGTCAATTCATGAAAGATTATGTCTTTTCGTCAAATAACTTTCTTTACTAACAATTAGGTGATTTAGAGGCTCCCGCATAAAACCTAAGTGTTACTATCCAATTTCATAATTAATCCAAATTCACAATAAGATGGCTTTCGCTTCAATAATGCAAATAAGGATCGCCTACTACTTTCGTAGAAGAATCATGCATATAGGATAGAAGACGGAATCACATAAAAATCATACCTTTGATGCATAAACTTACACTGTTATCGTGGGGCTCACCCCGACCCTAGAAGTAAGGGAACTACTCGCGCTTCATAGCCATAGACATCATCATCATTGTTGAATAATTAACTTGAATTGAAATTGTCAAAAGATTACAACTGAACAAAAAAGAAAACTTCCGCTCTCGCTTCTGTCTACCCCACTCGGCCTTCTCTCTCTCTCTCTCTACTGAATTCTCTGTGATTATATGATTGTGGATTGAATTAAATGATAAAAAACTCAGCCTTAATGGCTCTAATTATAGACTTCAAAACCTCGCTATCCAAGAAGAAGAAAA
Source organism: Persicaria maculosa (assembly GCA_963922045.1). Classification (NCBI taxonomy): domain Eukaryota; kingdom Viridiplantae; phylum Streptophyta; class Magnoliopsida; order Caryophyllales; family Polygonaceae; genus Persicaria; species Persicaria maculosa. The sequence goes on along the minus strand of OY998271.1, from coordinate 23,199,247 downwards.
TCTATCTTATTCCTAAGATAAAACTAACTAAAGTAAATATATAAAATCACTTCATATAAGATTTTATCAAAAACTGTCGGATCTGTCTGCAGCGTCACTCAATATCGACTAGCTTCATTCAATATCGACCACTTTTCTTCTATCTCGAGCTAGCTCTACTCGATCTCAGATTTTGCACTCGATTTCTATCACTTCACTTGATTTGGGGCACTCGATATCGACCAGCTTAAGTCGATATCAACTAGTCTGTATCGTGTAGATTTGTTCTTCTTCTGTCTCGATTTCTGCTCTTCAGTTCTACTCGATGTTGAGTCACTTGGTCGATTTTGACTCCTAAGTAATTTTCCAACTTTTCATCTCTTCTCCAAATTGTTCTGATTTTGCCTCGATTTCTGTGAAATAACACGAGAACTCGTGTAGACCTCCATAATTGGCTAATAAACATAAACTACATAAATCTTATGCTTTCCAAACCAATATGCATGCAAATATAGACAAAAATGGACATAAAAGTAGATGAAAAACATTGTAATTTGAGTGCACATGATCTGGCTGCAGTGAAATCACTCCATTTTGTTTGTTTAAAACTTGCTTGCAGTTTGTGTGCTTGAATTTGTTGGCATGTTTTAGAAAATTTGAGCAGCGCTTCCACTCAATTTAGAGTAGTTTCATGATTCCGGAACCCAGGCCACAAGCGAAAGCTTGCAAGGTTTGCAAGGGCGGGGCTAAACCCAGGCCACAAGCGAAAGCTTGCAAGGTTTGCAAGGGCCGGGTTCTGGGAATCGTATAAGAAGGCTGATTTTAGTAGCATCTCGTCCAATTTAGGGGAATCTTGTAGTGCTCGAAACCCAGGTCACAAGCCACAAGCGAAAGCTTACAAGGTTTGCAAGGGTGGGGTTAAACCCAAGCCACAAGTGAAAGCTTGTAGGGTTTGTAAGGGCGGGGTTTCGAGAACCAAAACTGCCTAGATCAAAGCTCCTACCTTGTTTTGTGATTTCTGAACTTGTATGGTGTCTTCTTTTTTTTTCTTTTCTATATGCTCAGCCTTATATTCAGCCTTATCTCCCTGCTTTTCAATTGCCATAGGTAATCTTTTATAGGGGAAAAGAGAGAAAGTGAAATATATGTATTTCCTTTTTCATGTACGAAAAGTATCTTCTCTTTTTGTTTGTTTTGGGAAGCATATATTCATGTGTACAGGAAATTTCCTGTAGAACCCAGCTGAGAAAGATTTGACCTTCTTTGAATGATTCTCTCTTTTTTTTAGACATTGACAGATCTTTTTTCTATCCATCTAATTTGTTGATTCCTTTCTTTGAATTTGGTACTCACACAATAGTAGTCTGGCAGCCATTTTGCTTTTGGGCTGGGCTGCTTTTTGACAAGAGGGTTTCTCGACCAAATAAATTTATAGTCAAGACCCCCGCTATAGTATAGGGGAGTCAGGTTCGTCCTCAGGAGAGAAGTCAGCGGTTATAGTTTAGCGTTTTGGGGTTCGGGAATAGCGGGAAAAGGTGTAAGGTTGTTGTCGACGTGGGTTAAGAGTTGGTCGATGTCGAGGGATGCAGAGGGGAGCGGTGGTTTGATGTCGAGTGGCTACGCAAAAACTTTAAAATAACAAAAATAGAATAATAAAAGAGAAAACTTCCAAGGTTAGGGATCACCGCAACAATAAACATATGTGTAGACTATAAATCACATAAAGATGCATGCTTTATATCAAATAACTTTCATTATTAACAAATAGGAATATAGAGGCTTTCACAGAAACCCTAAGTGTTACTACCTTTTCTTAATTAGGATAAGTCGGCTTTTGCAAATAAACCCTAATTACTATCCAAATTCATAATAAGATCACTTTCGCTTCAATATCATGAATAAGGAATTTCCTCAACTCTCACAAAGAATTAAGCACATAAGTAGATGATGATACAAACATACAAATTCATAAATTCATATATCAAACGCACATATCTATGTTGGGATCACCCCAACCCTAGAAGAGGGAATTTAGAAACAAGACATGCTAAAAGAAACTAACTTTAATATTAAATAAAAACTCAAACTTACAACCATTCAATCGTCTCTTTCCTCCTCCTCTCTCCACTCGGTCTCTCTCTCTCTCTCCTTCTTCTTTGCGCCCGAAGACGACCTGGCTTGAATGATTAAAAAAACCAGCCCCTAGGGCTTTATTTATAGGGCTCAATCCTAGCTATTCTAAAATCTGTCTCTGTCTCTGTCTCTGTCTCTCTCTCTCTCTCTGTCTCTCTCTCTCTCTCTCTCTCTCTCTCTCTCTCTCTCTCTCTCTCTCTCTCTCTCTCTCTCTCTCTCTCTCTCTCTCTCTCTCTCTCTCTCTCTCTCTCTCTCTCTCTCTCTCTCTCCTTCTTCTTAGCGTCTGAAGACGACTTGGCTTAAATGATTCAAAAAACCAGCCCCTAGGGCTTTATTTATAGGGCTCAATCCTAGCTATTCTAAAAGAGCAATCTATCTATCATCTATCTAAATCTATCTAAAGATATAATTCTAGATAAAAGGAAATAAATCTAAATTGGTAAAATAGATAAATCCTTAGGGTAATCAATTTTTCAACCCATTAGGATAGAAAGTAGGATAAAATATCTTCTACTTCATGTGCAAGCAACTTCCATTCGGATTATGACACGAAATTTGCGTCGGGTCGATTTCTGCATGTCACTCGATATCGACCAATATGGGTCGATATTGACTTGTCTCTTCATGATATTCCCTCGATGTCGGTTCCTGGGGTGAATTTTGAGTGGGTGTTCACTGGATTTCGACTTCCTTGGTCGATTCCTGGTGCTCTAGTCGATTTCTGGTGATACTTCACTCGAAAACTGGTGCTCTTGATCGATTTCTGGTTGTCCAGTCGATTTCTGGTGCTCCAGTCGATTTTGTTACTCCAGTCGATTTCTGGTACCCCAGTCGATATTAAGTGATTTTCCAGCTTTTCTCTTCTTCTCCGAATCGCTCTGAAAATGTTTCCATTTCAGCGAAATTAAACAAGAACTTGTGTAGACCTCCATAATTCTCAAATAAATATAAACTGCCAAATCCTATGCTTTCCCAACCCAAAAACATAAAATATGGACAAAAATCGAAATAGATGTAAGCGAAACACATGGCAAATTGAGCGCACATCAACACCTCATACTTAGGCTTGCTTGTCCTCAAGCAATACTTTTAATGGTCATTCAGGGGAAGAAACTAAACCCTCAACATCAAAGATTCATTGTTATATGTCCCTATAATCAATTGCCATCGTCAGAAAGGTACTAATGTCAACAATTCCATGCCTGTGAATAAAAGCAACATCATACTAACAAAAGGAGGGTTATGCGCATAAAACAATTTCACGCGACAAAGCATTAATAATCAAGAGAACTTTTTCAAGCTGATGGAAGAGTAGATTGGTAAAAGGCTAAAGGTGGGCTAATTTTTTGGCCATGTGGTGTCAAATACGGGGAAATAAACTTTCTTTCCAAACTTTCATACCACATTCCTTCTTCATCATATTTCTCACATTTCGCTCTTCGCTTAATGCTTTTTTCACTATAATGTTTTTACCTCTCTAACCCTGGTACTTCCTTCTCGCGAGTCGCAAACATGGGTGTCATGAATGGCCCCGGATACTTAGTACTTCGGACTCCTCACCTTGTGTCCCATCTCGCTGAACTAACATCTCAACGAGCAGGGTCGATCTACCTTTATCTCCTGAGGTGATCCTATTTTTTCTCACTCATTAAATTTTCCATAATTCAAATTTCTTTCATTCATGCCAACAACTTTAATAATATGCACAAACTCCATATAACAACTCCAAATATGACATCCATTCTCAACATAGTCCCAGATAGGGCATAAAGTATAAAAAAATAGGCAGTATGTAATATATGTGGAGCAATAATAATATAAGGCTCATATATGGCTTGTGTAATGCAAATTTGCATAGGTAAGGATAGGATATGAAATTGAGCACATGTATGAAAATTATAAAGTCCTCCATCATCTTATCATGCATTTGTCAGAAGCAACTTCAAATTTTACCTCTCTTTCGTGGTTTTCTCTAAAAAATTACACTTCATTTTGACTTCCTTAAGTAGGCAATTTCATGTTATATATCTAATGAATCTACTATTATATCGTCGAGTTCAATAAAAGCTTCCATGACACTTATTCTTTATTTTTAAAATTTTTCCGATGGGGGTGATTTTTTTTCTAGACTTTAGTCTTTTTAGACTTTGGATAATAAACTTGATAATGAACATGATGAATATAGATAGACTCGATGCATATAGGTAGATATTTCCAAAGTAACCATGTATGATGCAATTGGAGAAGTATGCATAACTATGCTCAAATTTTTTTTAAAATATGCTAAAAAATGATTAAAAATATGCAAGTAAGCTTTTCCCCCACATCATACTTAAAGATTACAGTGTCCTCACTGTATAAGAACTAGGGTTAAGAAAGAAACTTACTAGACATGGACGTATAAGCTCGAAATAGGTGCTGTAGATGTCGCCACCAAGAGTCGATATCGAGTGACCTAGGGTCGATATCGACTACAACATAAGGTTCCAAGGGAGTCGAGTGGAAAAGGCATGTCGACTCGATGTGATGTCTCGATATCGACTGTATCATAATGGGAGCTTTGTGCGCGAAAAGCTTACCGTCAAATTTTCGGACCATAATTTACCATATCGGCGTCACCTTTCTTTATCCACCAAAACTGTGTGGTTTCGCTCAAATGTGTCCCAAACATGTTTATATGGTGTATACGTCATAATGAGAGCTTTGTGCGCGAAAAGCTTTCCGTCAAATTTTGGGACCAAAATTGACCATATCAGCGTCACCTTTCTTTATCCACCAAAACTATGTGGTTGTCTCTCAAATGTGTCCCAAACATGTTTATATTGTGTATATGTCATTATGGGAGCTTTGTGCGCGAAAAGCTTTCCGTCAAATTTTCGAACCAAAATTGACCATATCGGCGTCACCTTTCTTTATCCACCAAAACTATGTGGTTTTTGCTCAAATGTGTCCCAAACATGTTTATATGGTGTATATGTCATAATGTGAGCTTTGTGCGCGAAAAGCTTTCCGTCAAATTTTCGGACCAAAAGTGACTATATCGGCGTCACCATTCTTTATCCACAAAAACTGTTTGGTTTTCACTCAAATGTGTCCCAAACATGTTTATATGGTGTATATGTCATAATGGGAGCTTTGTGTACGAAAAGCTTTCCGTCAAATTTTCGGACCAAAAGTGACCATATCGGCGTCACCTTTCTTTATCCACAAAAATTGTGTGGTTTTCGCTCAAATGTGTTCCAAACATGTTTATATGGTGTGTAGGTTATGATGGGAGCTTTCTGCGGGAAAAGATTTCCATGAAATTTTCGGACCAAAAGTGACCATATCGACGTCACATTTCCTTATCCACAAAAACTGTGTGGTTGTCGCGCAGATGTGTACCAAACATGTTTATATGGTGTATATGTCATAATGGGAGCTTTGTGCGTGAAAAGCTTTCCGTCAAATTTTCGGACAAAACGTGACCATATTAGCGTCACCTCTCTTTATCCACCAAAACTATGTCGTTGTTGCTTAAATGTGTCCCAAACATGTTTATCTGTGTATATGTCATAATGGTAGCTTTGTGCGCGAAAAGCTTTCCGTCAAATTTTCAGACTGAAAGTGACCATATCGGCGTGACCTTTCTTTATCCAAAAAACTATGTGGTTTTCGCTCAAATGTGTCCCAAACATGTTTATAAGGTGTTTGGTCATAATGGGTGCTTTGTGCGGGAAAAGCTTTCCGTGAAATTTTCGGACCAAAGTGACCATTTCGGCGTCACCTTTCTTTATCCACCAAAACTGTGTGGTTGTCACGCAAATGTGTCCCAAACATGTTTATATGGTGTATATGTCATAATGGGAGCTTTGTGCGCGAAAAGCATTCCGTCAAATTTTCGGACCAAACGTGACCATATTAGCGTCACCTCTCTTTATCCACCAAAACTATGTGGTTGTTGCTTAAATGTGTCCCAAACATGTTTATCTGTGTATATGTCATAATGGGAGCTTTGTGCGCGAAAAGCTTTCCGTCAAATTTTCGGACCAAAAGTGACCATATCGGCGTGACCTTTCTTTATCCAAAAAACTATGTGGTTTTCGCCCAAATGTGTCCCAAACATGTTTATATGGTGTTTAGTCATAATGGGAGCTTTGTGCGGGAAAAGCTTTCCGTGAAATTTTCGGACCAAAGTGACCATTTCGGCGTCACCTTTCTGTATCCACCAAAAATGTGTGGTTGTCGCTCAAATGTGTACCAAACATGTTTATATGGTGTATATGTCATAATGGGAGCTTTGTGCGCGAAAAGCTTTCCGTCAAATTTTCGGACCAAAATTGACTATATCGGCGTCACCTTTCTTTATCCACAAAAACTGTGTGGTTTTCACTTAAATGTGTCCGAAACATGTTTATATGGTATATATGTCATAATGGGAGCTTTGTGCGCGAAAATCTTTCCGTCAAATTTTCGGACCAAAAGTGACCATATCGGCGTCACCTTTGTTTATCAACCAAAACTGTTTTGTTTTCGCTCAAATATGTACCAAACATATTTATATGGTATAATGGGAGCTTTGTGCGGGAAAAGGATTCTGTGAAATTTTCGGACCAAAAGTGACCATATCGGCGTCACCTTTCTTTATCCACAAAAACTGTGTGGTTGTCGCGCAAATGTGTCCCAAACATGTTTATATGGTGTATATGTCATAATGGGAGCTTTGTGCACGAAAAGCTTTCCGTTAAATTTTCGGACCAAAAGTGACCATATCGGCGTCACCTTTCTTTATCCCCCAAAATTGTGTGGTTTTCACTCAAATGTTTCCCAAACATGTTTATATGGTGTATATGTCATAATGGGAGGTTTGTGGGCGATAAGCTTTCCGTGAAATTTTCGAACCAAAAGTAACCATATTAGCGTCACCTCTCTTTATCCACCAAAACTGTGTCGTTGTCGCTCAAATGTGTCCCAAACATGTTTATATGGTGTATATGTCATTATGGGAGCTTGATGCGCAAAAAGCTTTCCGTGAAATTTTCGGACCAAAAGTGACCATATCGGCGTCAGCTTTCTTTATCCACAAAAATTATGTGGTTTTCACTCAAATGTGTCCCAAACATGTTTATATGGTGTTTAGTCATAATGGGAGCTTTGTGCGGGAAAAGCTTTCCGTGAAAATTTCGGACCAAAAGTGACCATTTCGGCGTCACCTTTGTTTATCCACCAAAAATTTCTGGTTTTCGCTCAAATGTGTCCCAAACATGTTTATACGGTGTATATGTCATAATGGGAGCTTTGTGCGCGAAAAGCTTTCCGTCAAATTTTCAGACCAAAATTGACTATATCGGCGTCACCTTTCTTTATCCACAAAAACTGTGTGGTTTTCACTTAAATGTGTCCCAAACATGTTTATATGGTGTATATGTCATAATGGGAGCTTTGTGCGCCAAAAGCTTTCCGTCAAATTTTCGGACAAAACGTGACCATATCAGCGTCACCTCTCTTTATCCACCAAAACTATGTGGTTGTTGCTTAAATGTGTCCCAAACATGTTTATCTGTGTATATGTCATAATGGGAGCTTTGTGCGCGAAAAGCTTTCCGTTAAATTTTCGGACCAAAAGTGACCATATCGGCGTCACCTTTCTTTATCCCCCAAAATTGTGTGGTTTTCACTCAAATGTTTCCCAAACATGTTTATATGGTGTATATGTCATAATGGGAGGTTTGTGGGCGATAAGCTTTCCATGAAATTTTCGAACCAAAAGTAACCATATTAGCGTCACCTCTCTTTATCCACCAAAACTGTGTCGTTGTCGATCAAATGTGTCCCAAACATGTTTATATGGTGTATATGTCATTATGGGAGCTTTATGCGCAAAAAGCTTTCCGTGAAATTTTCGGACCAAAAGTGACCATATCGGCGTCAGCTTTCTTTATCCACAAAAACTATGTGGTTTTCGCTCAAATGTGTCCCAAACATGTTTATATGGTGTTTAGTCATAATGGGAGCTTTGTGCGGGAAAAGCTTTCCGTGAAAATTTCGGACCAAAAGTGACCATTTCGGCGTCACCTTTGTTTATCCACCAAAAATTTCTGGTTGTCGCTCAAATGTGTCCGAAACATGTTTATACGGTGTATATGTCATAATGGGAGCTTTGTGCGCGAAAAGCTTTCCGTCAAATTTTCAGACCAAAATTGACTATATCGGCGTCACCTTTCTTTATCCACAAAAAACTGTGTGGTTTTCACTTAAATGTGTGCCAAACATGTTTATACGATATATATGTCATAATGGGAGCTTTGTGCGCGAAAAGCTTTCCGTCAAATTTTCGGACCAAAGGTGACCATATCGGGGTCACCTTTGTTTATCAACCAAAACTGTTTTGTTTTCGCTCAAATATGTACCAAACATATTTATATGGTACAATGGGAGTTTTGTGCGGGAAAAGGTTTCCGTAAAATTTTCGGACCAAAAGTGACCATATCGGCGTCAACTTTCTTTATGCACAAAAACTGTGTGGTTTTCGCTCAAATGTGTCCCAAACATGTTTATATGGTGTTTAGGTTATAATGGGAGCTTTGTGCGCGAAAAGCTTTCCGTGAAATTTTCGGACCAAAAGTGACCATATCGGCGTCACCTTTCTCAATCCACCAAAACTGTGTGGTAGTCGCTCAAATGTGTCCCAAACATATTTATACGGTGTATATGTCATAGTGGGAGCTTTGTGCGCGAAAAGCTTTCCGTCAAATTTTCGGACCAAAAGTGACCATATCAACGTCACCTCTCTTTATCCACCAAAACTATGAGGATGTTGCTCAAATGTGTCCCAAACATGTTTATATGGTGTATATGTCATAATAGAAGCTTTGTGCGCGAAAAGCTTTCCGTGAAATTTTCGGACAAAAAGTGACCATATCGGCATCACCTTTCTTTATCCACCAAAATTGTGTGGTTTTCACTTAAATGTTTCCTAAACATTTGAGTGAAAAGCTTTGTCGGTGAGAAGCTTTTCGCCCACAAAATTGTGTGGTTTTCACTCAAATGTTTCCCAAACATACGGTATATATGTGAGCTTTATGGGTGAGAAGCTTTCCGTGAAATTTTCGGACCAAAAGTGACAATATCAGCGTCACCTCTTTTTATCCACCAAAACTGTGTGGTTTTCGCTCAAATGTGTCCCAAACATGTTTATATGGTGTATATGTCATAATGGGAACTTTGTGCGCGAAAAGCTTTTCGTGAAATTTTCGGACCAAAAGTGACCATATCGACGTCACCTTTCTTTATGCACAAAAACTGTGTGGTTTTCGCTCAAATGTGTCGCAAATATGTTTATATGGTGTTTAGGTTATAATGGGAGCTTTGTGCGCGAAAAGCTTTCCGTGAAATTTTCGGACCAAAAGTGACCATATCGGCATCACCTTTCTCTATCCACCAAAATTGTGTGGTTGTCGCTCAAATGTGTTCCAAACATATTTATACGGTGTATATGTCATAGTGGGAGCTTTGTGCGCGAAAAGCTTTCCGTCAAATTTTCGGACCAAAAGTGACCATATCAACGTCACCTCTCTTTATCCACCAAAACTATGTGGATGTTGCTCAAATGTGTCCCAAACATGTTTATGTGGTGTATATGTCATAATAGAAGCTTTGTGCACGAAAAGCTTTCCGTGAAATTTTCGGACAAAAAGTGACCATATCGGCATCACCTTTATTTATCCACCAAAATGTTTCCCAAACATTTGAGTGAAAAGCTTTGTGGGTGAGAAGCTTTTCGCCCACAAAATTGTGTGGTTTTCACTGAAATGTTTCCCAAACATACGGTGTATATGTGAGCTTTGTGGGTGAGAAGCTTTCCGTGAAATTTTCGGACCAAAAGTAACAATATCAGCGTCACCTCTTTTTATCCACCAAAACTGTGTGGTTGTCGCTCAAATGTGTCCCAGTGTAGCAGACAGGGATTGGGTGCTTAGTCATGGTCCTTGGTATGTGGAGGGGACGAGACCCTTGATTTTGAAGATCTGGCAGCCAGGGATGGCCATTAACTGGACAGCATTTGAGCGCATTCCGCTGTGGGTTTGTATCCCCGATTTGAACCCCTTATACTACAGCAATGCTGTTCTCAGCCAACTGGGGTGCACTATTGGTACTCCTATTTGTATGGACGAAATGATTGCTAGGGGAGAAAGAATCTCGTATGCGAGATTGTTAGTAGAGGTGAATGCCATTGAAGCTCAGGCTACCAAAACTGAAATAGAAGATACTCAGGGGTATTCGTATGATCAGAGAATTATTTTTTAATGGAAACCGAAAATCTGCAGCTTTTGTAATGTTTTTGGGCACATGGTAGATAGGTGCAGACAGAAACCGAAAGGAGGGGTACATCAAGCCATGGGGATTTGGGTTCCAAAGAGGAATGATTGTGATCTGGCTGCTGCTTGTGAGAAACTAGAAAGTAGTGAGATGGAGGTTGTTACTACACAAGATATGTTGCCCAAGATGGATGCTCATAATGCAGCAAATAATGCCCAAAATACAACAATTGTAGCTACAGATACTAAGGAGTGTGAGGGCAATATGTGTATAACAGTCCAGGCAGAAGGAACAGCGGAGAAAATGCAACAAAGTCAGATTGTGGCTGCTGTACAGATTGAAAATACAAGTACTAACTTTGAGCAGGAAGGTCTTTGGATGCATACAGATCGGAAGAAATCTGCTAAAGGGAGACCTATAAAAGGGAAACAAGATGGGGTATGTATTGCCGGTAGAAACTTGTTCAATGTCATACAGAGGGAAGAAGATGGGCCTGAGCAGAACAATGTGGGCACTAAGGAATATCCTGAGAGTAGCACTCAGTTAAGGGGTGTTAATGGATAAAATTAAATTCGCATCTTGGAATGTATGTGGTCTATATGACCGCATAAAGACTAGTTTAATTACCTCCTACTGTTTTGAGAAGGATATCTCGTTAGTTGCTATATTGGAAACAAAGATGCTAGCTCGGAATGTGGAAGATGTCAAGAGACGGTTAATGTATGGGTGGAAACATTGTATAAATGGGAATGATGAGCAAAAAGGTCGTATTTGGGTGAGCTGGAACCCCGATGTATTTAATGTTCATGTGATGAGGGTTCATGAACAGTTTATACACTGTGCTGTGAGTACAAAAGATAGTAGTTTTCATTTTGAAGCTACCTTTGTGTATGCAATGAATTATATACATGAGAGGGTGGAGCTTTGGGATCATGTGCGACAGATTGCAAGTAATAACCAAAGCTGTCCATGGGTGGTGTCTGGTGACCTTAACTGCACTTTGGGTATTGATGAGAAATGGCCACAAATCAGATCTGACCATGACCATTTTGAGGAGCTGAGAGATGTCTTAGAGGATTGCTCTCTCTCTGACTTGGAATTTTCGGGGGCACTTCTAACTTGGAGCAATCGACAAGAGGGCTGTGACAGGATTGAAAGGAAGCTAGATAGAGTGCTCGTAAATGATGCCTGGAAGGACTCGTTCGTGGACACTAAAGCTTTTTCGATACTCCGGGCATATCTGATAGTTCCCCAGCTGTGACAATCTTGAAGAATGATTCAAGGGTTAGGAAATACCCGTTTAAGTTCAAAAACTTCTGGTGTAAGGAAGCTGAGTTCATGCCCCTTATTACGAGTGCTTGGAGAACTGATTATGTGGGATCAAAGCAATTTAAACTTGCTGCCAAGCTTAGGAATGTGAAAGAAGCTCTAAAGCCGTGGGATAGAGCCAGATTTCCGGAGCTTCAAACACAAATTAAACTTGATAAAGGAGCCCTTCATGAGCTGCAACTGAACATCCAAAGAGACAAGGATAATGTGGAGTTGCACCGTCGGGTCAAGGAGACTGAAGAGCAACTCAGAAATAATGTTGCTCGTCTTGTTAATCTCACGGAACAAAAAGCGAAGATGCACTGGTTAACTATGGGTGAGGAAACTTCGTCCATGTTTTATCGAAGTGTCAAAGAGAGAAGAGCACGTAATGCTATCCTTGTTATGAGGGACTCTAGAGGAATATGGCTCGAGAATGAAGATGCCATCAGAAGCCATATACTAGCTTACTTCACGGAGTTATTGGCGTCTAATTCTCCTGGAGGATCCCACATTTTGCTCAATCCAGGCGCTGTCATAGAGGAAGAGGCTGCTGGAAGGATGATTAAGCTCCCCATTAATGGTGACATTAGAAATGCCGTGTGGGCCATCGGTAACAACAAGTCACCGGGTCCGGATGGGTTTGGCAGCTTATTCTTTAAGTCGTGTTGGAGCATTGTGGGCAATGACGTTTGTGAGGCTGTCAAAGAGGTATTCCGTAATGGTAAGCTACTAAAGCAATCAAATACCACTTTCATCTCGCTCATCCCCAAGGTGGTTAACCCGACCTTTGTTAAGGATCTCCAACCTATCTCCTGCTGCAATACGGTTCAGAAAGTTGTTAGTAAGCTGCTTGTTGAGAAGATAAAAGATTCACTTCCCGGGATTGTATCCAAATTTCAGGGTGCTTTTGTGCCTGGGAGATCATTAGCTCACAACAGTGCTGTTGCTCTCGAGATAGTTCGGGGTTATGGCACAAAGAGGCTGTCCCCTAGGTGCACCATTAAGGTTGATCTTCAAAAGGCGTATGACTACCTTAGATGGGACTTCATCGTATTTGCTTTGAGACAGTTTAAGTTCCCCGAGAAGCTAATCGGAATTGTAATGGAATGTGTGACATCTACCACTTTTTCGGTGTTGATTAATGGGGCTCCAGAGGGGTTTTTCCGAGGTAGGAGAGGCGTGAGGCAAGGAGATCCCATCTCTCCTTATTTATTTGTCATTTGCATTGAAGTTTTGAGCCGAATGCTGAAAGTTGCTGCTGCACAACCGGGATTTAAATTCCATCCCCGATGTAAGGATATTGGTTTAACTCACCTTGCATTTGCGGATGATTTACTCCTGTTTTGCAAAGCCGATTCTGTCTCTGTTGGGATGCTCAAGGAGTGTCTTGACAAGTTCTTGAGTGCTTCTGGGCTTCATGCTAATCCTGAGAAGTGTGAATTGTTTATTGCTGGGCTGCCTGAAAGTGATGCTGATTCATTAGCTGCTCAACTCGGTTTTGCTAGGGGGACACTCCCAGTCAAGTACCTCGGTACTCCTCTTCAATCTAAAAGACTTAAGGTGCATGATTACAAGCCTCTCCTTGATAAAATCAGGGGCTTAATTGCGGGGTGGACTGCTCGAAAGATGTCCTATGCTGGACGATTGCAGCTGCTAAAGTCGATGGTGGGGGGTGTTATAAATTTCTGGAGTCAGGTTGTTTTAATACCCAAAGGGGTAATGGAGGAAATTGAAAGGCTTAGTAAGCGATTTTTATGGAGCAGAACTTATGAGCGTTCTAAATGTCTTGTCGCCTGGTCTGATGTCACAAAGCCATATGAGGAGGGGGGTCTTGATGTTCGGGAAGTCCTCTCCTGGAATAAATGCGTGTTTGCTAAGCTGCTTGGTGATGTACTCCTTCAAAAACAAAGCATTTGGCTGGACTGGGTTACTTATAACGCAACTGTAGGAGGAAATTTATGGCATGTCGAGAGTAGGATCGACGATTCCTGGGCTTGGAAGTCTATTATTCAGATCAAGAATGAGCTAAAGATGCTGCTGCCCTATGACTTGGGTGAAAATATATACAAGCTTGACCCTATTTTGAGCCCGGATGGGAGATTTTCATGTGTCAAGATGTACAACTTGATCCGGCCTAGGGGGAGTGAAGTAGGTTGGGGAAGCATGCTATGGAAAGGTGCACAATGCAGGAAATGGAGCTTCATTGTATGGCTTGCTGCTAGGAGGAGGCTTCAAACGGGGAATTGTGTGAAACACTGGAGAGGTCAAGGGGCGGCTTGGTGTCCATTTTGCCGAGCTGAAGAGGAAACAGAGGGCCACTTGTGGTTTGATTGTGCTCCCATTAGGGCAACGATGAGCATTGTTTGGCGTTGGATTGGGATTTCTCATGTGGAACGTGATGTGGAAGGTTGGCTAGCTTGGTTTGCAAGGGAACCTATGCGGGTGAGGGCTTCGGTTCCGTTTCAAGGAAAGTTCATTGCTTTCTCGGCTATCATCTACTTCACATGGATGGCAAGAAACAAGCTCATTTTCCGGCAGCAAAGCTTCAATCCGGAAGCATGCGCGGCTAAGATAATAGAGTCATGTAGGACTAGAATTTTGGTTAAATGTAAATGCAGAACTCAAAAAGAAAAAAGATGGAAAAAACTTATGCTTAGGTAGAGAGTAGGAAGATTTGAGAGAGTTAGTGCGATTTGGGTAGGGGTATACTTTTGGGGCGATGAGATGGTTAGGTCCTGCGTGACCTTTATCTCACAACATTTTACACTAGACCCGTTGTATGGTCTACGTTTTTTGTAACTTTGTTGCAAGGTTTGAAATATATTTACCGCTTCAAGTCATAATGGGAACTTTGTGCGCGAAAAGCTTTTCGTGAAATTTTCAGACCAAAAGTGACCATATCGGCGTCACCTCTCTTTATCCACCAAAACTGTGTTGTTGTCGCTCAAATGTGTCCCAAACATATTTATATGGTGTATATGTCATAATGGGAGCTTTGTTCGCGAAAAGCTTTCCGTCAAATTTTCGGACCAAAAGTTACCATATCAGCGTCACCTCTGTTTATCCACCAAAATTTCGTGGTTGTCGCTCAAATGTGTCCCAAACATGTTTATATGGTGTATATGTCATAATGGGAGCTTTATGCGCAAAAAGCTTTCCGTGAAATTTTCGGACCAAAGGTGACCATATTGGTGCACCTTTCTTTATCCACCAAAACTGTGTGGTTTTCACTCAAATGTATCCCAAACATGTTTATATGGTGTATATGTCATAATAGGAGCTTTGTGCGCGAAAAGCTTTCCGTCAAATTTTCGGACCAAAAGTTACCATATCGGCGTCACCTCTCTTTATCCACCAAAACTGTGTGGTTGTCGCTCAAATGTATCCCAAACATGTTTATATGGTGTATATGACATAATGGGAGCTTTGTGCACGAAAAGCTTTCCGTCAAATTTTCGGACCAAAAGTGACCATATCGGCATCACCTTTCTTTATCCACCAAAACTGTTTTGTTTTCGCTCAAATATGTACCAAACATGTTTATATGGTATAATGGGAGCTTTGTGCGCGAAAAGCTTTCCGTCAAATTTTCGGACCACAAGTGACCATATCGGCGTAAACTTTCTTTATCCACCAAAACTGTTTTGTTTTCGCTCAAATATGTACCAAACATGTTATATGGTATAATTTGAGCTTTGTGCGCGAAAAGCTATCCGTGAAATTTTCGGACCAAAATTGACCATATTGGCGTCACCTTTCTTTATCCACAAAACCTTTGTGGTTTTCGCTCAAATGTGTCCCAAACATGTTTATATGGTGTTTAGGTCATAATGAGAGCTTTGTGCGCGAAAAACTTTCCGTGAAATTTTCAGATCAAAAGTGACCATATCGGCGTCACCTTTCTTTATCCACAAAAACTGTGTGGTTGTTGCTCAAATGTGTCCCAAACATGTTTATATGGTGTATATGTCATAATGGGAGCATTGTGCGCAAAAAGCTTTCCGTCAAATTTTCGGACCAAAAGTGACTATATCGGCGTCACCTTTCTTTATCCACAAAAATTGTGTGGTTTTCACTCAAATGTGTCCCAAACATGTTTATATGGTGTATATGTCATAATGGGAGCTTTGTGCGTGAAAAGCTTTCCGTCAAATTTTCGCACCAAAAGTGACCATATCGGCGTCACCATTCTTTATCCACCAAAAATGTTTTGTTTTCGCTCAAATTTGTACCAAACATATTTATATGATATAATGGGAGCTTTGTGCGCAAAAAGCTTTGCGTGTAATTTTCGGACCAAAAGTGACCATATCGGCGTCACCTTTCTCTATCCACCAAAACTGTGTGGTTGTGGCTCAAATGTGTCCCAAACATGTTTATATGGTGTATATGTCATAATGGGAGCATTGTACGCGAAAAGCTTTCCGTGAAATTTTCGGACCAAAAGTGACCATATCGGCGTCACCTTTCTCTATCCACAAAAATTTTGTGGTTGTCGCTCCAATGTGTCCCAAACACGTTTATACGGTGTATATGTCATAGTGGGAGCTTTGTGCGCGAAAAACTTTCCGTCAAATTTTCGGACCAAAAGTGACCATATCACCGTCACCTCTCTTTATCCACCAAAACTATGTGGATGTTGCTCAAATGTGTCCTAAACATGTTTATATGGTGTATATGTCATAATAGGAGCTTTGTGCGCGAAAAACTTTCCGTGAAATTTTCGGACCAAAAGTGACCATATCGGCGTCACCTTTCTTTATCCACCAAAATTGAGTGGTTTTCACTCAAATGTTTCCCAAACATGTTTATAAAGTTTATATGTCATAATGGGAGCTTTGTGCGCGATAAGCTTTCCGCGAAATTTTTGGACCAAAAGTGACAATATCGGCATCACCTTTCTTTATCCACAAAAACTGTGTGGTTGTCGCTCAAATGTATCCCAAACATGTTTATATGGTGTATATGTCATAATGGGAGCTTTTTGCGCGAAAAGCTTTCCGTGAAATTTTCGGACCAAAAGTGACCATATCGGCGTCATCTTTCTTTATCCACCAAAATTGTGTGGTTTTCATTCAAATTTTTCCCAAAAATGTTTATATGGTGTATATGTCATAATGGGAGCTTTGTGCGCGATAAGATTTCCATGAAATTTTCGGACCAAAAGTGACAATATCGGCCTCACCTCTCTTTATCCACCAAAACTATGTGGTGTGTGTTGTAAAAACTCTCTAGGGTTAGGGCGATTTGGGCGATTTTGCCCGTGGTTACCCGCGCCACTCCTGGGCAACGGCGACGCCGCTCACCAGTGCTTCCTCTCCATCCGGGAATGGCCAAAAAGAAAGGGAAGGGGAAAGGTACTCCGGGGGGCTTGGATTTTAAGCAGAAACCTCAATTGGAGAGGGAGCTTCAAGAAACTTTGTTTCAATGTGTGGGCTGTCGTTGTCCAGTTTGGGTCTGGATGACGATGGCTCCGTTTTCGGCGTTGCGTCTCCTTTCCCGGATTCTTTACTTCCCCCTCAGGTAGGCTCGGATCTGGAGACTAAGGGTAAAAGCTTACTCTGTTCGACTTCGATGGGTTCGCTTGGTGGAGCTTCTATCTCTCCTTCTGGTCCTCCAATGGAGCTGAGCGATACTTCTATTGGGATTGAGAGGGATGCTCTGATTTCTGGTAAGGATAACCAGAACGATTTGGCGCCTAAGCTTACTGGTTCGCCGTAGGGTCGGGATGGTCGCCCTCTCTCTTTTGCCCAAGTCACCAGGGGTTCCCGACGTTCAACCATTGCTGAGAAATTGCACTTGTTTCCAAACATAAATGGAGATTGTATCCAATATTCGAGTAGGGATGTTGCTGCTGCGGGAATTGCGTGGGCTGCTACAATCATCGGAGCTATCATGGGACCTCCGGTACCGACTCGAGTGATAAACGAGTTCATCAAAACTTCATGGAAGGTAAGAACTCCAAAATTGTTTGTTAAGCCTTCTGGTATTTTAATCTTCAAGTTTGAAAGTGTAGATGACCTGCAATGGGTCATTGAGCATGGACCGTGGTCTGTTGGCTCGTCCCCTCTACTTCTGAAACAATGGGTCTCGGGGGCGGCCATGGATTAGAGCTTCTTCAATTCGATTCCGGTGTGGGTTAGGATTCCGGATGTGCCTCCCATTTTTTTCTCTAACTCTATGTTAAGCTTGATTGGAAGTGGCATTGGGACTCTGCTTTGCATTGATGAATTTACATCGAATCAAGAGGTGCTCTCGTTTGCACGTATGCTAGTTGAGATTACTCCTGACCAAGCTAAACGAAAGCAAGTGGTAATGCGGAATGAGAAGGGGATTGACTGTGTATTGAAGGTTATTTTTGAGTGGCTCTCGTGGACTTGTTGTTGATGTAGGTGCTTCGGGCATTCGGATACCTCATGCCCTGTTGTTCCCCTGGTGTCGAAGTCACACTCAAAGGTGGCTCCTCCGCTTGGTGGGACTTTGGACTGGCATCCTGCTGCTCATGTTGCTGCTCATGCTACTGTTCAAGCCACTGAACTAGTTGCTGCTGGTGTAATGTCGGGGGCTGGAAGCATTGAAAAGGGATGCTTTATCAACAAGGATGAGGGTGACAGGTTGGGCAGAAGTGGCGGGGGTGTGTATGACACTCGAGAGGCTGTCTCTGGTGGCTTTGTCTCCCCTGGTGAGGGCCTTGCTTCTTCGGCTGCTGCTAACTCTTCTCCCTTGAAGCAGGCAGCTGCTGCCACTGATCTGTCATGTCCTAAGGGTGTTGCTTTGACTGTCGATGGGTATGCTCGTGTACACATGGGTGCAGCTACCTCTCAGCAGGCAAATTCTCATTCCGTGGAGGTGGTTACGGCTAGGGATGGAGTAAGGGTCTTAGAAGGAGCTGAAACAGTGGTGGGGGACAAAGGTCAAGCCAGCAAAAAGGACCCTAATCATGAATTATCGATCGCTTGTGCAAGATTGGTTGCCTTCTCATGGGCTGCGGAGTCGGGCATCTTAACCAACGGGGATGGTGAACTTGAAATTAATGAATGGAAAACCCCGGATGATCTTATGAGGTGGAAAACCAGGAATGGGGTTAGGAAAGGAACATATCGACTTCGAGGCACTAGATCCGGTATACGAGGGGATATTAAATTGTCGCTTACTATGGATGAGTTGTTCAATCTCATGTCAGAAATTAACAACCCTAAGTGAGATGAGGGTGATGCTGCTCTATTGGAGAATGAATCGGACCTTGAGGATTATAGGGATTCATCCTCAAATGAGGATTATCAACCGGAATGAGCTGCATTGTGCCTGTTGAACCAAGGGTGCGGTGCTATTTTGAGGAAATGATGGTGGCAAGCTGGTGTTTCAGTGTTTGCTGTCTAGTGTTGGAAGAGAATTGCTTCGTTTAAATTTTTGTGGGCCGATATTTAGGATGGATAATTTTTGAAATTAGTTGGGCCGGGTATAGGAGGTTAGAATTAATGAGTGGGTGGGCCTTTGTTTTTTATACTCCCATTGGGAGCCTACAATTTGGGCTTTGGCTCATATTTTATAAGCATATTATATATATTATCATATGCTTATAGAATATGTTGCTTGCCGTTTGCTTGTAGTCTCTTAGTGGGGCTGGGCTTGATATACGGGTAGGACAATAGGAGTTGGTTACTTTTGTGGGATGCAGTTTATATTTTAAGTGGGGTGACCCTTGGTTGGTCACCTCTTCTCTTTTGTATCCTTGGTTTAACCACCACATCTATATATTTACCTCTTTAGACCAAAACTGTGTGGTTGTCGCTCAAATGTATCCCAAACATGTTTATATGGTGTATATGTCATAATGGGAGCTTTGTGCGCGAAAATCTTTCTGTCAAATTTTCGGACCAAAAGTGACCATATCGGCGTCACCTCTCTTTATCCACCAATACTATGTGGTTGTCGCTCAAATGTGTCCCAAACATGTTTATATGGTGTATATGTCATAATGGGAGTTTTGTGTACGACAACCTTTTCGTTAAATTTTCGGACCAAAATTGACCATATCGGTGTCACCTTTCTTTATCCACCAAAACTGTGTGGTTGTCGATCAAATGTGTCCCAAACATTTTTCTATGGTGTATATGTCATAATGGGAGTTTAGTGCGCGAAATGCTTTCCGTCAAATTTTCGGACCAAAATTGACCATATCGGCGTCACCTGTCTTTATCCACCAAAACTGTGTGGTTTTTACTCAAATGTGTCCCAAACATGTTTATATGGTGTATATCTCATAATGGGATCTTTGTGCGCGAAAAGCTTTCCGTCAAATTTTCGGATTAAAAGTGACCATATCGGCGTCACCTTTCTTTATCCACCAAAACTGTGTGGTTGTCGCTCAAATGTGTCCCAAACATGTTTATATGGTGTATATGTCATAATGGGAGCTTTGTGCGCGAAAAGCTTTCCGTCAAATTTTCGGACCAAAAGTGACCATGTCAGCGTCACCTCTCTTTATCCACCAATACTGTGTGGTTGTCGCTCAAATGTGTCCCAAACATGTTTATATGGTGTATATGTCATAATGGGAGCTTTGTGCCCGAAAAGCTTTCCGTCAAATTTTCGGACCAAAAGTGACCATATCTGCGTCACCTCTCTTTATCCACCAATACTGTGTGGTTGTCGCTCAAATGTGTCCCAAATATGTTTATATGGTGTATATGTCATAATGGGAGCTTTGTGCGCGAAAAGCTTTCCATCAAATTTTCGGACCAAAAGTGACCATATCGGCGTCACCTTTCTTTATCCACCAAAACTGTGTGGTTGTCGCTCAAATGTGTTCCAAACATGTTTATATGGTGTATATGTCATAATGGGAGTGACAAGATAAGGGAGGTGAGAGACAAAGTATGGGCATGGGTGGGGCTTCATGTACGAGATGGAGGCTTGGTACATTGGCTTGATTCGTACCTTGGCTTACCTTCTCTACAGTCTCTACATCAGGTCGATATCGATCATCAGTAATCCTTATCGAGATCTGTTGTGCTCCTGGAGGTTCAGTTGATTTGGAGGGTTTCTGCTCGACATGGTTAGGTCGATTTCGACCTTCTGACATCGATATCGATGTCTTTTCTCCTCCTTTTTCATCCTCTTTGGCAGTCGATTTCGGCATGGCTTCATGGTCGATATCGACCTCTATGCTCGATTTCGATGTTCCTTCTCCTCCGTTGATGCCATACTTATAACCTGGCACAGAATCTTGAACTATGTTAGTCGATATCGACTTACCTGGGTCGATTTAGATGTTCTTTCTGGCTCCTTGGTTCAGGATTGGCACGACCTCCTCCACTTGGGCTTCTATGGCCCTCTTTTCAAGCTCTTTCGGTGTCATACTCCTTACCTTTGCTTCCCCGCATGTGATGTAGACACCATTGATGGACTTTATCTCCATTGGCCTTTCATTATTCTTTACCGTCTTGTTGAAGGCGTACTCTATCACTTCGCCGCTGATGGTGAATGAGAGCAATCCTTTCTTCACGCTTATGTTGGCATCGACGGTTGCTAGGAATGGCCTACCTCAAATAATGGGACAAGCAGGGTCCTCTTCCATATCAACAACTAAGAAATCAGCAGGGACAAAGAACTTACCCACTTGCCCTATCACATCATCTACCATCCCTGTTGGAATCACTACCGCATTGTTTGCCATATATAGCTTTGCATCCACGGGCACCAAGGGAGGTATCTTTATCTTGTGCCATATGGTTAGTGGCATCATGCTAACACTGGCGCCCAAATCAACTAAAGCATTAAAGCGATATCGACCTAAGCCTATAGCGATAGAAAACTTACCTGGGTCTGCCCGCTTCTATGGTAGCTCCAATCTTTTGCACTCCTCCGCTATCTCAGTAAGCGATCGCTTCTTACCTAATATGTCCTTAAGGAACCTCACAAATGATGGCATCTCATGAAGCGCTTCTGTGAATGGAATTGAGACATTAAGTCCTTGAAGCATCTTCACGAACCGCTGGAACTTCTTTTCGGCCGGGTCGTTAATCACCTTTTTCGATGGAAATGGCAACACCTTCTTCTTCCCTGCGGCTGGAGTTAAGTTTACATCGACTGGATGGGGGTTGATATCGACTGGAGGAGTCAATTTCTGTGGTGATTCAGCAGCTACGTCGACATCGACTACAGGAGGGTCGACATCGATATCACCTTGGTCGATATCAACAGGGGGGTCGATATCGACGTCTTTTCTAGCTCTTTCTCTTCCGCTTTTTGCTCGGGCATTTGCAATTGACGCCCACTCCTTATGTTTATGGCCGCTATGTGTCAAGTAGTTTTGCCCTTTTGGTTAGGCACAGTTGATCCAAGCAGCGATCCTGACGGTTTGGGAATTTGCTCCGCTAATTGACCCATTTGGGTCTCCATGTTACGCTTCAAAACGTCTATCTCCCCGAGCCTAGAGTTGATGCCCTGCAGCTGAATATGAACGGAGTTATTAGCTTGTTTGAACTCAGTGTGGTTCCTCCGCATCTCATCAAGAATGATCTGCATGTCATCCTTCCTTGTCTCCCTCTCAGGGTGCCTTGGTGCTCTATAAGGTGGGGGATCCCTTTGTTGATAGAATCTTTGATCTCCCCAATACTGTTGATTGCCCCCTCCATAGGAGCCTCTCGTCTACTTGGTTTCCTCATGTTGTTCCGCCATAGATACTTGCTCAAGATGTGGACATGCACTAGTGTTATGCCTTGTTGAGCCACATTCCTGACAAGGTTGATTGTTGCTCAGGAACCTGACTTGCTTTTGAAGGTGGCGTGTCTGATCGTTGTGGAATTGTTGCCACACATTAGGATCAGTCTCTTTTGGAGGCTCATAAAGTGGCATAGATGGGGCAGGCCTTGAGTCATAGGTCGCAGTAGTCCCATACGTGTTGTGAAAGTTAACCAGCCTCTCAATTATCTCCCACGCCTCCGTTGGTGTTAGCTCTATGTACCGATAGGAGGTGTAAGAGTTGATTATCTTCTTATTCGGCGCATCAAGGGAGTTATAGAAGATCTCAAGGATGATATATGGAAGTTACCCATGCGTCGGGCATGATCTCAGCAAGTCCTTAAATCACTCCAACGCTTGTGCCAATGTCTCACCAGGCTTTTGTTTGAAAGTTGTGATCCTTTGCCGCAGCATCACCGTTTTTTATGGAGGAAAGAACTTGTTTAGGAACGCATCCTTCACCTCTGCCCATGTCCTCAGCGAGCGTGGAGCCAAACTCTCTAGCCATTGTAATGCCTTCCCTGTTAAAGACCATCAAAAAGATTTTAGTCTCACATACTCTAGATTCACACCATCAGCAATAGTTTCACATAAGTCCATGAAAGTAGAGATATGTTGCAAGGGGCATTCATTAGGTCTTCTTTCAAAAGTGTTTCTTTTAATCTCAGAGAGGAAGTTTATTTTTATTTCATAATTTGAAGGAGGAATTAAAATAGTAGATTCAGGAACATGTAGCGGCAGATGCATGTATTGCATCGCTGTCTGTGGATACTAATTGAGCCGCTCTTGGGCTTGTCTGCGTGCATCTTCCTCTCTATCAACACGGGCTCGCTCTGCAGCAACGGCAGCCCTTTCAGCAACGATTGTAGCGTTATGATCCTCAATTTCTTTCCTCAACAACTCAATGGTCTCAGCCTGTGTCTCGTTATCCGCCATGATTTGAATAGCTTTGTTACGAAGATGGAATAAACCTTCAGGCTCGTCAAGACTTTCCAGGATAGGTACGTGATCAGAACATCGCATAAACCTACAAAATCAGCACTAAAGATCATGAGTAAACTTAGGTGGCGATTGATTGCCTCCCCGGCAACGGTGCCAATTTGTTCGTAGGGGGAGGTGATTCGCTCAGATATAATATATTAAAATAAAACTAAGCTAACTCCCTTATCCAAGCAAATAAAATGCAAGAATCCCTCCCGATGTAGTGGTAGGGTAATTAAGGATCGAATCCACGACGAGGTAAGTCAGCAATTCCTAAGTTGCAATCGCGATCAAGCTTTCGACTCCTCGAGACACCCGATATCGAGGTGTCTGGTCGATATCGACCTCAATTCTGGTCGATTTCCAGTGATTTTTCTGCAGAAGACAAAAGCAAAGGAGTCGACATCGAGATAGACCTCGTTATCGATGTTAGTGCTCGATATCGACCTTGCGAGTCGATTTCGATGTCTGGAACAGAAACTATATTGGTAACCTATTTGTCGGAAAAGTAGTCCAAAGATCTTAGAATGGTGTAGGAAAGATGGACATAAATAAAAACTCAAACTTCTTATAATAATTCAATTAACTAAAATCTTCCAAGGTTGGGGGTTCATGCCACAACGATATTCATGCAAGTATGATGCTAAAGTTATGAAATTCAATGTCTTTCCGTCAAATAACTTTCATTACCAACACTTAGGTGATTAGAGGCTCCCGCATAAAACCTAAGAGTTACTATCCAATTCATGAGTAATCCAAGTTCACAATATGATTAGCTTTCGCTTCAATAATGCAAATAATGAATCTCCTAAACTTTCGCTAAGGATCATGCATAGGGTAGAAGACAGAATCGAAAATAAAACTAATTGTCTCTACCAATTTGATGTTTATAACCCAAGTTGTCAACATGAATCCGTTTTCTTACGATAAGGACTAAACACAAAATCAGAGGAGATGATCAAGACGCGATGATATCAACATCAAACACTTACCTTAATCATGCATGGCTAACGTCAGGCTCACCCCGGCCACACGAGTTTGGGAGACTACTCACTCTTCATGGAAGAAAACATCTTTGCTTGAAAAGAAGAAACTTTCCTTAAAATAAACTTCGAAACTTTACAACTCCAACGTCGGCTTTCACAAACGCCAAAAACCCTAAGGCTTCTCCTAAACTCTAAACTACTTCTAACTATTGGTGAGATTGTTGTCTCTAAACTTGAATGAATCAAAATAGCCCCCTAGGGATTTATTTATAGCCTCTCAATCCTTGCTAGCCAAGGAAAGAAGTTCTAATCCTACTAAAACTACTCTATCTAAATTCTATCCCAAAACAATTAGGATAAAACTTTATTAAGGTAAATAATAAAAATCTTAGGGTAAAAAGGAAAGTAACCTTAGGACATGATTTATTTAAAAGGAAACACAAAAATGTGGCCTCTTGATAGATCTTCAATTTGGATTCGTCAAACCGCGTGCGAACCGTAGGAATCTTCTACTCGATATCGAGTACATCAGTCAATATCGAGTGCTTCAGTTTCTGCTGGACCTGTCTTGCTTCTACTCGACTTCGGATGAGGAGTCAATGTCGAGTTGTCCACTCGACATAGGGTCGTGTCGAGTGCTCTCCAGTATCTTGTGGTCTTGGTTGTCGACACTTAGTTTCCAGGTCGATTGATCTCGTCGATCTCTAGTGGATGACTCGATATCAACCGCTTCTCACCTTCTCTTGGCTTCTCGTTTTGACTCGGATTTCGCTCCAATTCCTATACATTTCAACCAACACTTGTGCAGACTTTGTTTCTTGCATGTTAGCACATTCTACAGAAATTCTTATTATTCTCAACCTATAATTTAGGAATCGAATGGAATATGAAGTCAAAATATGTATCTATAAATATATACATTAGAACCCACAGGGAAAAAGGGTTTCACTTATATGATTCTATTGATGATTTCGTATGACAATAGCAAATAGATTTTGGCAACTTAATGAAATAGCGAAATAATTAAATAGAGTAATGGTTGTAAAGTATTGATAATAAGATAGAAAAGCGTTTCACCTGCAATTCTCGACAATGGTTGATATTCAAGATCCTGGGAGTGATTTCAATATTATTTATAGAGTTTATATTGACTAACCTAATATCGATTGTTCTGCAAAGATACAATCTCTTATTCAAGGCGGCTCTAAAAAATAGCATTAACGATTCGAGTACTTAAGACCGATTGGCATGCGATTAAATACAATTAGAAAACAAGGGAACAACCTACTCGACCCTAACACATCTACTCAACATAGATCAATTGTTGTCATCCACTACAAAGGCATAGAAATATCACTAAATCAATTACTTCGTTTGCTATCGAGAAACCAACAATGGATTCATAACATAGATGCAAATTCTAACATTGTGATCAATCATAGAAAGGAACACAAATACATATCAATAAGAACACGATGATAAATAGACTCAAACTAATTGAAATCAAATCCTTATAATTCATTCAACCATGGCTTCGAATCACAGGCGAAACAATGAGTTTAGCAACTCATAGCCAGAGTAACGTTGAACTCTCTATCAAAACAACGTCTCCTCAATGTCATATTCTAACTCTCACACGGCTGAAATAAGATAAATATAACCTAAATAGAGTCGTGCAAAACCCTAAAGAATAAGATATTAATATAATAATAAAATAGATTCTTCGGACTTAATTTGGCAATCGCTGATACGGAAGATCGGTGGGCTCCAGGCTTAAACCAATAGATGAGCGTTACTTTGGCTATGAGTTGCTAAACTCATAGTTTCGCATGTGATTCGAAGACATGCTTGAATGAATTGTGTCGATTTGATTTCAATTAGTTATTTATAATTATATTTATCATCTTGTTCTTATTGATATGAGTCTGTGTTCCTTTCTATGATTGATCACCATGTTAGGAATTGCATCTAGGCTATGAATCCGTTATTGGTTTCTTGATAGCAAACGAAATCATTGATTTAGTGATATTTCTGTGTCTTTGTAGTGGATGATATCGATTGATCTATGTCGAGCAGATGTTTATAGGGTCGAGTGGGTTGTTCCCCTATTTTCTATTTGCATTGAATCGATGTGCCAATTGGTCTAAGAACTTGAGTTGTTAATGCTATTCTTTAGTGATATTGAATAAGAAGATTGTATCCTTGGGGAACAATCAACCTTAGTCAAGTCGACATATATATTATAAATGCTATTGAATCAATCCTAGTACCTTGAACCTCAACCATTGTCGAGAATTACAAGTGAAATGCTTTTCTATCTTATTATCAATACATCATAATCATCATCATATTTACTTTATTTTGTCATCATGTTGCTACAAGCCATTGCTATTGGTATTAGAAATCATTGTTAGGAACATTATCATTGCAATTGTTCTCTCTGTGGTTTCGACTCCGTACTTCATTGCTTTACTAATCTATTGGTTTAAGCATTGAGTTAGGATATTATTACTATTTGGGAGAAATGAAAGCTAAAGACATTCGCCAATCACCAGCCGCTCCTCAGGCTCCACGATCCTTCCTTAGCTTCGACGTTGTGCTTCCTTGCTCCCTTGATGCTCCTTCCTTATGCTCCAAAATCAGTCATTTAAGCTCCTCCAAGATCCCATCCATGCTCGGATGTAAAACTGCGAAATAAACACTAAAAAGCATAGATTCAGAACTCGAATATTTCACAAGAAAGATATAGAAATAGACTAAAACATATGCAATACCCCTACCTAAATGCAATAAGAACTACCTATACTGCCTATATAAAATATGCATTATTAAATCCCCCCACACTTAAGCTCTTGCTTGTCCTCAAGCAAACATGAAACATAAGCATAATCACTGCATCCCACAAGAGATTCCTTTATAATTTTTCCTCATCAAAAGCAACTTCAATCATAGAGCAAATATGAACAAGGCATAAAAACGTCATAACATGTATATAGGTGATCAAGTAGCTTGCATGCTTATCAATCCAACCTCATAAGGGGAAAATATGTGTTTCTCTCGCTCTCATGTGTTTAGGCTTTTAAGCATAGATTCAACTCAATTCCATACACAAACATCAAAATAAATATTGACACTTATATCACCAAATCTCCACCGGATACATCAAAGCAAAAATAAGAACATCAAGAGGACTTTCGCTCAATGGAAACCTTCATAGAAGATTCCATTCGACGAGATTGTAATGGGGCTTGGTAAAAACATAAGGGCAAGGAATTGTATTTGATCATGTGGTGCTATTAATTCCGGGAAAATAAGATTCCTAAAAAAACTCCCAACATAACACAAACCAACTCAAAAGTACATCAAGCTCATAATGTAACACGACTCTCAACATATAGCAATATGCTCATAAACTCTCAAAAATATATCAATAACTCCAACAACCTCAAATATCTCAAATATGCTCAAATATGCATATACAACACCCATCTAATATAACTCTCAACCAAACATCCATCCAACTCCTCATATGTAAAAATAGATAAAATGGCTCTTTTTTCCTTTCTTTTTTTTCTTTTTCTTTTTTTTCCGATTTTTTTAGCTCAAATAAAATGCAATACAATATGATATGAGGGAAACTATAAGCACATAACATTACATCTTCTCAAAAACCATAAACCATGATAATCTCCCACTTTAGCTTCTTGCCGATAACCAACTCTAAATCTTATTTTCCGGAAGAAGGTAAGGCTTATCATAGGCTAGGAATAATGAATTTTGTAGAGCTTACAAATAAAATAGGCTAAAGGCGCAAACTGTCTTCAAAGCAAGATATAACATAAAGTAGACATGGATAAGATGTGGCTAAAAGGTGCCTCTATCATTTGAACTTATCAAGCAATGATCATGTATACAATAAGCCTTGAAAATAGATAATCATGTCAATACTCATAGATAAATGCATAGGAACAGTAAATCACACAACAAAAGAAAAAGGGAGTATAGATGAAATCCCTTATAAGGGTAAAATTCTCACTAGGACAAGTTTTGTTGGATATCAAACATGCCTAAGGACTTAGATCATACATGCTCAATTACCTATACCAACTCATATTTCACATAAAAATCAATTTTTAAGACAAGGTCAAATTATCCAAAATTCCAAAGGATATATAAGATCATGCTAGAATATAATAGAGAGGACAAACTCAAACTAGATGGGTATCTTTAATAACACGTATATATGCAACGCATGACTTTTCTTCGTTTTATTTTTGACATTTTATATTTTTTTCGGATTTTGTATTTTTTAATAAGAAATAAACTCAAACATGATGCATGAATTGAATAGAAAGACTTAAACATAACTAAAACATAAATAAACTCAAAATAAAAAACAACTACGAAATACACATGAAACATAAGTTAAGTAAGACGAACTCCTAAGACAATAGGATGGTAATGGAAGCTTTGATCAGAAATAAAGGGGTTTTGTATGAATAAGAATGTAAATATATAATAAAACGAACTCCTAAGGCTAGGCGACTACTCGCTCATGGTGAAAGTAAACATCTTTCATTGAAAGGAATAAACTTGCATTGAAAGAAACTCTGAAACTTTACAATCCCAATGTCGGCTCTCGCAAAAGCCAAAACCCTAAAGCTTCTCAAACTCTAAACTACTTCTATTGCTATTGGTGAGATTGGAATCTCTGAACTTGAATGAATAACCAACCCCCTAGGGCTTTATTTATAGCCTCTCAATCCTTGCCAGCCAAGGAAAGGAGTCTTAATCCTAGTAAAACTACTCTATCTAAATTCTATCCAATCATAGATAGGATAACATTATTAAGGTAATTAATAAAAATCCTAGGGTAAAAAGGAAATTACCCTTATGTAGTAGTCTATCTAAAAAAAAGATAAAAACCATGGCTTCTTGATAGATCTTCAATTCGGATTGCTCAAACCGCGTACGAACCGCGGACATCTCTAGTTGATATCGACCAGTGCAGTCGATATCGAGTACTCTAGTTTTTGCTCGACTTCTATTGATTCCACTCGAGCTCGGGTGATAGGTCGATATCGAGTACTCTACTCTATCTATGGTTGCGTAGAGTGCTTCTCCATTAGCTTGTGTTTTCTTGGCTCTAGGTACTTAGTCTCTGGGGCTTATGTCCAGTCGATCTCAAGTTGGTAGGTCGATATCGACTGCTTCTTAACTTCTCTTGGCTTCTTGTTTTGACTCCGACTCCACTGCGATTCCTATACATTTAAATCAAAACTTGTGCAGACTCTATCTCTTGCACGTTAGCACATTCTACACAAATTCTCATTTTTCTCAATCTATAATTTAGGAATCGAATGGAGTATGAAGTCAAAATATGTATTTAAAATAGCTAGAAATATGTACATCAAAATACCACATACTTAGACTTGCTTGTCCTCAAGCAATAACCAAGCAATAACTAACACCTACAACACATCATTCAAGTCTTAACACTTGTCAAAAGCAACATCATATGTTGTAGCAAACCAAAGCGAGTGAATGTAACATCATTACACATATATGAGAGATCCATAGGCATAGATAATTTTAAATCCAACCTCACAGGGATAATGTGTTTTCACTCAACTCTCAATGTGTTTAGGGTATGAAGATCAACTCTCAACTCGATTCCATATACAAACTCATAAACATTGCAATTTATAATAATCTACTTCGCAACCAATTATGTAAATGTGTTCGTAGGGGGAGATGATTCGCTCAGATATAATATATTCAAATAAAACTAAGCTAACTCCCTTATCCAAGCAAATAAAATACAAGAATCCCTCCCGATGTAGTGGTAGGGTAATTTAGGATCGAATCCACGAGGAGTTATGTCAGCGCTTCTAAGTTGCAATCATAATCAAGCTTTCGACTCCATGAGATACTCGATATCGAGGTGTTTGGTCGATATCGACCTCAGTTCTGGTCGATTTCCAGTGAGTTTCCTGCAGAAGACAAAAGAAAAGGAGTCGACGTCGAGATAGACCTCGATATCGATGTTAGTGCTCGATATCGACCTTGCCAGTCAATTTCGATGTCTGGAACAGAAACTGTATTCGTAACCTATTTGTCGAAAAAATAGTCCGAAGATCTTAGAATGGTGTAGGAAAGATGGACAGAAATAAAACCTCAAACTTTTTATAATAATTTAATAAACTAAATCTTCCAAGGTCGGGGGTTCATGCCACAACGATATTCATGCAAGTATGATGCTAAAGTTATGAAATTCAATGTCTTTCCGTCAAATTACTTTCGTTACCAACACTTAGGTGATTAGAGACTCTCACATAAAACCTAAGAGTTACTATCCAATTCATGAGTAATCCAAGTTCATAATATGATCGGCTTTCACTTCAATAATGCAAATAATGAATCTCCTAAACTTTCGCTAAGGATCATGCATAGGATAGAAGACGGAATCGCATAAAAATTATACCTTTGATGCACTTACCCTACATTGCTATCGTCGGGCTCACCCCGACCCTATAAGTGGGTTGACTACTCGGGCTTCATCATTGAACTCATCATCATCATGGAAAAGAAAATACTTTGTATTGAATTTCAAAAGAGAAAGTACACCGAACAAAGCCACTCTGCTCTCGCTTACAGAAACTCCACTCGGCCTCTCTCTCTATCTAACTATTCTCTGCGATAAAACTAAAACTCTTGCTCTTCTTGGATGATAACCTCAACCCTAATGGCTTCTAGATATAGATCTCAAACTTCGCTATCCAAGGATTCGAAAACCCATCTTTATTCTCTAAGATAGAACTTAATAAAGTAAAAACTAAAAACTCCTTGGGTAAAACTCATAAAGTGATAAGTCTGGTATAAAAGATAGAAGATCTCGACTTTAGGATTATCTCGAACACTTCAGATAGAATTCTATCAAAAACTGAGTCGAATCTTTTTGCAGCCAACATCGATATCGACCATAAGACCTCGACATTGACCTCTCTTTATCTTATCTCGAGCAGTCCTTCTCTTCCTCGGATTGACACTCGACTTCTATCAATATCGTCGATTCAGGCCACTCGATATGGACCATGCAACATCGATATCGACCTCTTCTGTGTCGACATGCTTTGTTTCTCCTCTGCTCGATTTCTGGTGCTCTGTTTCACTCGATGTCGATGTTAATCATCGATTTTTACCTCTTCATAAGAGTTTGAGTTCTTTTTCCGCTCTTCCTCTCTTGTCCAAATCTATCCATTTTTGTCTCGATTTTCTCCTCCGAGCAACATAGTTCAGATGCACGAAGTCATCCGCAACCTTCAAGCAGTCATAGACCCTCGTTGATCAAAATTACCACCAAATTGCAAAAGGGAAAGAGGGGTTAATAAGCAGAACTCGTAAATCGGGCGCTCGATTAGAGGAAGAAGTAAAACAAATTCAGGACCTACCCCCACCGTCACGACACACTTACACTCCCCAGCAACAGCGCCAAAATTTAATGGGAGGGAGAAATGAATTGAAATATATAATAAAATATAAGAACAATTGCAACCTTAGCCTTTCCGATAAATTCAAAACTCTACGCTATATTAGTAGGGGAATTAGGTTTGATCCTCGAGGAAGCGGGTCAACGGGATCCTAGGATAGTCCAAAAGCATGTTCTGTGTCCAGCAGAAGCTACTCGATCTCGACAGGGGTAGTCAACGTCAATCAGTGGCTGTCGATTCCGATTAGAGAAGACCTGCAAAAACAAAAACAATAGTCGATGTCGACCTCAAAAGTCGATGTCGAATGTCAGTAACGAGGTCGACCAACTCAAAAAATTATCGGTCGATCTTGGGGCACTCGATGTCGAGTTAGGTATGAGTTCTCCTGTAGTGTGTTAGTGCGTCGACAAAGAAAGGTCAAAGACAATAGGATGGTAATGGAAGCTTTGATCAGAAATAAAAGGGTTTTGTATGATTTAGAGTGTAAATATATAATAAAACAAACTCCTAAGGCTAGGGTTTACCACGACGTCAACCAAACATGCATAAGATAAGTAAGACAAACAATTGCCTATCTCACCCGAGGGACAAGCTTTCGCCGTCACCAACAAGTAGGAATACTCTTTCAAATAAACCTAATTGTCTCTACCAATTGTATATTTATAACCCAAGTTGTTAACATGAATCCCTTTTCTTGCGATAAGGACTAAACACAAAAGAGTAGGAGATGATCAAGACACAACGATATCAAAATCAAACACTTACCTCAAACACGCATGACTAACGTCGAGCTCACCCCGACCCTAAAAACATATGTGCAGGGCATGGGATCAGACCGACGCCCTATGTGCACTCTATTCCCACAAGCAAGCATATACATACGTTATACCTAATAAAGATGCTTCTAATGTAGTGCGGAATATTTAAACACCCAAGCATGCTGACATTATATATATATATATATATATATATAGAAAGCGATAAAAGGCCTCAAAGAATTCCAAATGGCGTATCCCTCTCTTACCTCCATCCCCCTTCCCGTTAGGGTCGAGGTTGGCCATTACGGGCTATAGCATAGCAAGTGCCATCTGCAGATGGTATATGTGCGCAACAATAGTCTCGTAATCATGATCATATGGTGAGAAGATCCCGCAAGCTCTACTTTAAGCTGACTCGATGGAGGAATAAGCCCAATGGGACTGGACGGTCCTATGACCCTAGCAACGACTCTAAGACTCACATAGATCACGGCCGTTCTCTTTTTATACGCAATAAATAAACAGATGTTCAATCCAATGTGAAACCTAAGCATGATACTACATGGCATGCTTCAATGCTTATGCAACACCTAGTATGTCATACAACTACAAGTGGGAGGGTGTGTCTCATCAGTCTGAGTAAGTCCATAAAGGAACTTACCTGATAATCCGAATAGCAAAAGTATCACAAGTAAAGTCCACACAAGCAACAAGCCCACTCAAGCAATCCAAGCACAATCACCTATGATAGTAGTACGAAAGCGATAAGGAACAAGACTAATAGTCATACACACACTCAGGGACCAAGTCCTAAAACCATTTCCAAAACCAATCCGTCGTTCAACCAATTAAACCATTCTCAAATCGTTCTCAAAGCAGAAACTACAAAAGCCAACTCATCCAATTACGCCAATTCTATAATACTCAAGTTCATTTCCAATTCCAATTGTTCATCATTTAATCAAGTTCAATGATCCCGACATTTGAAACAAGGTTCTTCAATCATTTTCCAAGCATTCAAACCACCATTTCAAATTCCGTCAAAATCCCATTTTTAATATTAAAGTAATCATTTTTATTCCAAAATCCCGTTATTAAATTAATATTTCAAAATCCCATTTTCTGAAATAATCTCAAACTCAGATTCGATTAAAAAGGATCAAAAAATCAAAAACCAACATCACAAGCCAAGGGGGTCAAGGGGGTGGCTCGTCCAAGCCTTTAAGGGGATTTTGTGATGGCGAGAGGGCCGTTCGCTGCCGCGAAATCTCCTCAGATTTCACCGACGAGAAGGCACTCGCTGGCCGGGACACAAGGGTTTCGTCGCGGCGAAAACCGCAATCGCGGCCGCGAAATGTCTTCTTCCTCCTCTGGTCATGTTGTAACTCGCCGCGGTGACCATGGTTTCGCCGCGACGAGATTTAAACCTGGATGCTCATTTTTGCTTCAAATCTCACTAATTTTGCTTCAATTCAAAACCATTTTAATATAAACTTGTTTCAAACAATTTCTAACATAAACCTATCCTCTTGGAGGCTTTCTTCAAAAACTTGATGGAGGTGAGTCCTTGGGCTTCGATCCAATGAGATGTTGCTACGACAAGGCCTAAGAGTGATAGGTCTTGGTTAAAAGAGAACCTTTACATAGATCTAAACTCAAAACGAGAGGATGGAAGGAGGAGAGTTTACTTTGCTGAAAAACAGGGGAAGGAAGGAGAAATAAGCTCGAATCCACTACAAAAGGTGTTAGATCTGACATTTCTTGATCTTATAAGGTAGAGGAAAGAGTGAGGATCAAGTGAGAACAAATGGGGAAGAGAAAGGAGTTAAGATGAGGGAGAACGAGTCGATTTACCGAGACGACGACATAGAACAAGGCTCGGTCGCGGCGGCGAAAATGGGTATCGCGGCCACGAGTAAGAGCACTGGCTTCTGGGCTCGAGTGTCATGGCCACGACTCAGAACTCACGGGTACGACTATGGGACTGGTGGCGGCGAAATGTGGACAGAAGGTGGTTTTGTGTGGAAAACGCTTTTCGATTCCAATTTGTTGGTTGTTTCTTTTAGAGGAGGTCTTCTGACATGTGTTTCCGGGTGTTTTTGTGAGGGAGAAACAAGAAATGGAGAAAGGAGAGTGAGGAGAATGGACTGAAAGGATAAAAGGTGAGAACTTTGTTTAGGGTTTTGATTTTTGGAAAATATGATGAGATGAGAGAGAGAGGGTTTGGTGTAGACTTGGGCAAACGCGGGATGGCCTGCCCCGCCCGCCTGCCGAGTTGGAAAGGCTTAGGTAGAGGGAAAAGCCCATGCGAGCCGCTAAGCTTGGCCCGCGCCCGCAGTGGGTACGGGATTGGGTAAGCTAATTTACCTGTTACGGGCCGCTAGGCCCGTAACAGGTACCCGCTATTTTATAAATATATATATATATATATATAGTATGGATTAATTATGCATAAGTCTTTGGGCGTACCTTGTGCACAATTGTGGGTCATTGATCGGATGGTGATGGATGGATGAGATTAAAGGTTTTTTTTAAGTAAATCCATGTGGGCCCCACACACTAGTGATTGAAACCCTCCATACTCTCCTATCTACTGCGTGTGTGATGGTGTTGGGTAGATGGGATTTGTGATTTCCATCTTCATCCGTTTTTTGTTGTTTTGATTTACCATTAATTGGCAACTAATTTTTTTTATATTAATTGGTAACATCTTCACCGGTTTTTGTTTTTCTTTTTTTAAAAAAATGTTTAATACTTTAATGGATAAAAAAAGGAAAATTGTTCAGTGGATAATTGTAAATGTGAAGTACCGGCTTTTGGATTTTTTTTAAAAAAGAAAATGGGTAGTGGATCAAAAAAATCAATAATGATACATATCCCCTGAAATAATTCTAAATCAATTTTTGGTTATAAAGATTTGGCAATTTCAAATAATGTTATAAAGATTTGGCAATTTTTTATTATTACCTATCTAAAACAATATCAATATTTTGACAATTCTACCGAATAATATTTTGCATTCCACCAAACAATGTTATGTTATCTTTTTTGATTCAATTTAGATCACTTAATATCAATTCTAATGAATAATTTATCCCATGCTACCGAATAACATTTTATTTTTTCTATCAATTTCAGTTAAAAGAAACCCAAAATCCTCAAACAATACTTACGATTTAAACGAATAATGTTTCGTATTTCAACGAATAATGCTTCACATTTCATTGAATAATATTTAGTTGTGTAATTATACTCATGCTAACGAATAATGAATTACATTTTACCGAATAAGTGCATCAAATTTCACCAAATAATTGCATAACCGTTGTGAATAAGTAAATTTTTAGAATTATTCGGTTGAATCGATCGATTTAATGAGAACATTGAATGATAATTGGGATATTATTAAATGGAATTCTTATTTTACTAGGTATACAGAAGTGATGAATAATTACATTATCATTGTGAATAAGTAAATATTTAGAATTATTCGGTTGAATTGGTCGATTTAACGCGTACATTGAACGATAATTGGTATACTATTCATTCAAATTCTAATTTTTACCATGTGCACAAAACAGATGAATACTAACTACACACCTAGTCACCTAGTGCAATTGATTCCCCTTTTTTAGCAAAGCCAGTGCCTTTGGTAGGCGGTGCCGCCGCCGCCGGCAACCTGTGCCTGTCTCATCTCCTGGGTATGGCGGAGGGGAAGGGAAATTACCGCTGGAGAAGGAGCTTCATGCGAATTTGTCTCAATGGGAGGGAGAAGGGTTCTTCAAACAGATCTGGATCGATGACGGTGGTCTGGACCTCGATGCCTCGACTTATTGCCCGGAGATCTAGGTTTCGCCCCCATTGGGATCAGATCTGGGGAGTGGTGGTGTTTCGTGGGGTTTCTCTGACCTCGACGGCTCATCCTCTGAATTTGAGCGCGGGTACTACTGTGGAAGAGAAGAGAGACTCAAAACTTTGGAGCGGAGAAGTAGAGCGAACATGCTGGTGTGGATGTGCTAGCGTCGCCGCCGGTTCCGCCTAGAAGAAACGTCGTAGTCGCCGAAGATGGTGTTGATTTCTGAGGAAGAGGACCACTGGTTGTCGAAGACGGTTGAAGCTTCGTAGAATCGCAGGAGGCCACTAGTTGAGAGAGAGGTTTAGAAGAAGAGGTTTAGGGTTTTTTTTATGCCACCAATTGCACGCGCTCCACTCTCCCTGATTTGGTGTAAGAATGAGTTTTCGTTTTTTTTTAATTCACCTACACACATGGCGGAATATAGGTCATCCGATCCACTAAGATCAATGGCTATTATTTGTGCACAAGGTAAACTATAAGGGGTGTGCACTCTTGACCCACACCATATATATATATATATAGGATAGATCATGTGATCATGTGTAAGCAAGTGTTACTGTGTAATTTGTGAGCAAATCTAGAGCGTCGGATTAAGAAGATCAAACGGATGAGATTAAAAGTAACTTGTGAATAGTAACATTATTCGTAGGTACGAAGTGATTATTCGTATGTACATACATATGAATAATCTTTTTTTACTTACAAATAATTACATTTGTTCATACATACGAATAATTACATTATTATACACGAATAATCGCTTGGTACCTGCGAATAATTTCTCTGCTCACAAATTACACCGTAAGGGTTGCTTACACGGGATCCAACCTCTATATATATATATATATATATATATATATATATATATATATATATATATATATATATATATATATATATATTATCAATTATAAGAAAATAAAATAAAATATCTATACAAACATACAGTATTGTTGGACTTTAATCACTTTATATATATATATAAATTATCATATATATATATGTATACGGAGTACGGTCTACAGTTGTGTGAGTACTGAGTAAGTATTGTTGGACTTTAATCACTTTATTCTCTGTTGGATTTTTTTTACATGATTAACGTGTTCATTGGCCACTAACAACAACTATTGCAGCAACTGTAGGTACAGCAGCAAGTATTGCATTTTTTTCCTGTTTAACGAGTACAACAGTAGTACAGGGGCAAAATTTAGTAGGTACCCGCGGGCCGCCCGTGCCCGCATTAGCGGATGGGCTCTGACAATGTTTTTAACCTTTTAAGCGGGCTTAGCCCGACCCGTGCCCACAACACCGGGATAAAATTTTTGCTAAAGCCCATCCCAAACCCTGCCCGTGCTCGCATTTGCCCAGGGCTAGTTTAGTGGCTCAGATTTTTATGTTGATTTTATGAGAATTTTGGGGATGAGTGCATACTATATATAGAAGCGCCTTAGGGTTTAATGGGAGTAAAGACAAAATATTA
Organism: Persicaria maculosa; assembly: GCA_963922045.1. Classification (NCBI taxonomy): domain Eukaryota; kingdom Viridiplantae; phylum Streptophyta; class Magnoliopsida; order Caryophyllales; family Polygonaceae; genus Persicaria; species Persicaria maculosa. The sequence continues at coordinate 23,161,229 of OY998271.1, read as the reverse complement.
ATTTGTGGTGGGATGAGGAGTGCGAATGAGTGGAAGAGAGGCGAGGAGAGAGGAAGGGAGGCCGGCCCAAGGGGTAGAGAGAGAGAGATCCCGCTCTTTCGACCCGAAGTCCGACTATCTATCCTAAAATCCAACACAAGTTTCAAATCCGTTCCAAATGACTCACAAGACTCTATATTTTAAATTCTAATAATATAGCAGGATTTAGCTCAAAAATCTATGTTTTAAAACATGTAAGGATTGTTTTCAAAGAATTTCCATTTTCAAAAATCCACTCGGGGGATGAGTTTGCTGAAACTTTTCAATTTTGGTAATTAAATACTGATTCAAAATTCTGGTCTTTACACAAAGGTACTATTGTCTTCAAATTCATGCTCGTGAATGAAAAGCAACATCTCACACAAAAAGAGGGTTATGCGAAAAAACAATTTGTATCATAGCACTAATAATCAAGAGGACTTTTATGCACGCGAAATGGTGAAGTGGAGTTAGAAGGTATAGCGGTGGGCTATTTTTGGCAATGTGGTGCTTGATATAGGGAGGAATTTTCAAACTTTCTTTCTTTCTTGCGCTTCTCCTTTATGATTTCCACATTCCTTTTGCTTTATGATTTCCAGTTTCCTTCTCCTCATAATGATTTGCTTTTTTCACTTATATGCTTTTACCTCTCTAACCTTAATGATGCCTTCTCGCGAGTTGCAAACATGGGTGTCATGAATGGACCCAGATACTTAGCGCATCGGACTCCTCACCTTGTGTCCCATCTTGCGTGAATTTAATCCTCCGCAAGTAGGGTCGATCTACCTAACTCCTAGGTGACCGGATTTTCTTTTCACTCAGTAAATTTTCCATTAAAAATTCTCATGCCATCAACTTTATAATAACTTCACAATATATCAAACCATATAACATCTCCAACATATGACTTCCATTCTATAACATAATCTCCTAGATGAGTAAAAAGGTATAAAAATGGGCAAATTTAAGAACTTGTGGAGCAATAATGACATTAGGCACATATGGCTTAGAATATGAAGTAAGGCAAATAAGCATGGGTAATGGCTAGGGAAAATAATGATCGAATGGAAAATAAAGTCCTCTATCTTATTATCATGCACATGTCAAAAGAAACTTCAAATTTTACCTCCTTCTATAGTTTTACCTAAAAATTGCACTTTATTGAGACTTCTCTTTACTAGACAATTTAATTGTTATATCTCTAACGGATCTGCTTTTGCATCGTCGAGTTTTGTAACTACTTCCATGACACTTTTTAAATTTTTTTCAATGGGGGTGATTTTTCTCAAAATTTTCTTTCGGATTATAAACTTTATGCTCATAAGAAAATATGATGCCTAGTATATATAAGATCTAACCATGTATGTAAAAACAAGACTTTAATATGAACTAGTAAAAGATGAACTAACCAACATGCACTGAGCAAAATATATAAGTATGCTTTTACCCCACCCCATACTTAAATCTTACAGTTTCCTCAATATAAAAATAAAATCAGAAGTGGAATCAAAGAAAACTTACTAGAAAACATCGTAACGGCTTGAAACATGTACGTCTGCTGGGGTGGTCGAGATCGAGAGGTGTAGTCGATTTCGACTAAGTTAGTCGACTTCGATCTCTTGCTTCAACTCAGAGTGATCATGGGTCGATCAAAGTTGATTTGCTCTATTTGTCTTCGTCGACATCGACCTGTTTGGTCGACATCGAGGGCCTTCGTAACTCCTTTGTACCTGCAATGCATTAGTTCTCACGAAAATCAAAATTACATAAAGTCTCAAAACAAAAACCAAAAAATTCAAAACCAAAAAACCAAACTATCCCAAAAATAAAAGGTCTATGTACAAGCTCTAGATTTTATAGTCGCTAGGCCGACTTCTTTCGCTCTTTTATCCAGGTTGGAACATATAGAGACAATATGGCTCGTACGTCCTCTTCACGGCTTTCGAGCTCCACTTTAAAGATTGTCCCTTTTTTATCTTTAAGCTCAAACCTTCCTGGATAGACTTATGGATGGTCACTAATCCTCTTTTTATTCCATCGTTTCTCTAGCATCTCATCATATTGTATTGTTCCATAAGCACCTTGTCGCCTGCCTTGTATTCGCTTATTGGCTTTCCTATCATGTTAATAAGGTATACAAACAAGGGTACTCTTTTCATAGGGATTTTCTCTTTAAGCTCTAAAGGATCTTTACCTGGACTTACCATTGAGTTATTATTCATCTGAGGGAGTACTCGACATCGAGTAGAAATGTCGACATCGAGTGGCTTATTTTCTGGAGGTGCAGCCGATTGAGGTAGGACGTTCAGGGGGAGTCGATCTGGAGAAGGTCCAGTCGATATCGACTGACTTTTGTCGATATCGAGGTGTTCTTTTGCGTCGACCCCATACTTAGCTTCTGGCATTAGGTTTGGTTACAATGTGGTCGACATCGACAGGTGGGGGTCGACATCGACTTCTTTCCTAGTCTCTTCTTCCTTATCGGCTTGATTCCAAATAGCGAAAAGCTTCTCCATTTGGGCCTCCATGGCCCTCTCCTCTTGTTCTTTAATGGTCAAGGTCATCTCTGTTGGTTCTTCGCAAGGGATTAATCTCCTTATCGCATGTAAGGACTTGACTTCCCTTCGATTCACCTCCTTTATTGTAGGGTTGAAGGAGAACTCAATGACTTCATTGCCAATTGTAAAAGATAGAAGTCTCTTTCTCACACTGATATTGGCATCAACCGTAGCTAGGAACAGCCTCCCAAGATGATGGGGCATGTAAGATCTTCCACCATATCTAGCACAATAAAATCCGTGGGTACGTAGAACTTACCCACCTTGACTGGGACATCATTTTTTATTCCTGTGGGCTTTACAAAGTTGTTTTTGGCCATGTATAGCTTCATATCCACAAGCTCCAAGGCTCCAATGTTTACCTTTGACCATATGGACAAAGGCATGAGGCTCACACTAGCCCCTAGGTCGCACAAGGCCTTGTAGCGATGTTGGCCTAGCCCAATAGTAATATCAAACAATGTTATGTTATCTTTTATCATTCAATTTAGATCACTTAATATCAATTCTAATGAATAATTTATCCCATGCTACCGAATAATGTTTTATTTTTTTTCCATCAATTTCAGTTAAAAGAAACCCAAAATCCTCAAACAATACTTACGATTTAAACGAATAATGTTTCGTATTTCAACGAATAATGCTTCACATTTCATTGAATAATATTTAGTTGTGTAATTATACTCATGCTAACGAATAATGAATTACATTTTACCGAATAAGTGCATCAAATTTCACCGAATAATTGCATAACCGTTGTGAATAAGTAAATTTTTAGAATTATTCGGTTGAATCGATCGATTTAATGAGAACATTGAATGATAATTGGGATATTATTAAATGGAATTCTTATTTTACTAGGTATACAGAAGTGATGAATAATTACATTATCATTGTGAATAAGTAAATATTTAGAATTATTCGGTTGAATTGGTCGATTTAACGCGTACATTGAACGATAATTGGTAGATTATTCATTCAAATTCTAATTTTTACCATGTGCACAAAACAGATGAATACTAACTACACACCTAGTCACCTAGTGCAATTGATTCCCCTTTTTTAGCAAAGCCAGTGCCTTTGGTAGGCGGTGCCGCCGCCGCCGACCACCTGTGCCCGTCTCATCTCCTAGGTATGGCGGAGGGGAAGGGAAATTACCGCTGGAGAAGGAGCTTCATGCGAATTTGTCTCAATGGGAGGGAGAAGGGTTGTTGAAACAGATCTGGATCGATGACGGTGGTCTGGACCTCGGTGCCTCGACTTATTGCCCGGAGATCTAGGTTTCGCCCCCGTTGGGATCTGATCTGGGGAGTGGTGGTTTTTGGTGGGGTTTCTCTGACCTCGAAGGCTCATCCTCTGAATCTGAGCGCGGGTACTACTGTGGAAGAGAAGAGAGAAACTTTGGAGCGGAGAAGTAGAGCGAACATGCTGGTGTGGATGTGCTAGCGTCGCCGCCGGTTCCGCCTAGAAGAAACGTCGTAGTCATCGAAGATGGTGTCAATTTCTGAGGAAGAAGACCACTGGTTGTCGAAGACGGTTGAAGCTTCGTAGAATCGCAGGAGGCCACTAGTTGAGAGAGAGGTTTAGAAGAAGAGGTTTAGGGTTTTTTTTATGCCACCAATTGCACGCGCTCCACTCTCCCTGATTTGGTGTAAGAATGAGTTTTTGTTTTTTTTTTAATTCACCTACACACATGGCGGAATATAGGTCATCCGATCCACTAAGATCAATGGCTATTATTTGTGCACAAGGTACACTATAAGGGGTGTGCACTCTTGACCCACACCATATATATATATATATTATCAATTATAAGAAAATAAAATAAAATATCTATACAAACATACAGTATTGTTGGACTTTAATCACTTTATCTATATATAAATTATCATATATATATGTATACGGAGTACGGTCTACAGTTGTGTGAGTATTGAGTAAGTATTGTTGGACTTTAATCACTTTATTCTCTGTTGGATTTTTTTACATGATTAACATGTTCATTGGCCACTAACAGCTAGACATGGCCACGGGTCACGGGTCGGGCGGGTCGACCCGTGACCCGCCGGGTCGGTGACCCGCCGGGTCCGAGTCAACGGGTTGAAGGGTCATCTCGGGTTAAGCGTTAGGGTTAGGGTCGGGGGAAAGTGAACCCGTGACCCGGCGGGTCAACCCGGCGGGTCGACTCGACTACGACCCGGCGGGTCGACCCGTCGGGTTGACCCAATGGGTCAAAAATTTTAAAAAAAAATTATAAAAAAAACTAGAATTTATATTTATAATTATTATGAATTTTATTTATTCATAATATATAAATTCTCATGCATTGCATGTTATGAAAATCCTACCCACCCTTTGGTTCTTTTATAGACTTAGCACCCTCCCCCTCCCCTTTCCTCTAGTTTTCAATGTGGGATGGGATGTGGGACAAAAATAAGTAGAAACTAAATCATATCTTCAATCTCGATCATTCGGTTTTTTCATGACAATCCATACTTATAAATTTTTATCATATACAAACACTAGTACTACACTTTATATAAATATTATTTTTTTGAAAAATATTTTACCTATTAATTATGAAAGATTAAAATAACGAATGGGTAACAAGAAAGTGTGAAGTTCAACACAATACCTTAAACATTTGTGTTATTTGGTAGTTCCACTATGAAATCATGATATATGATACTAAGTTAGGAGTCTTTATGATATAATTTCAAAGAATACAAATATTGTTGTTGATAAAGTTGTTACACATGTATGGTATCCTTAATGTCGATTTTCACTTATTTTGAAAATGTTATAGAACTTTGGATTTTCAAGCACAATAATGAAATATATTATTGGGTAATACTTTTCAAATGTGTCTTTTTATTTTATAACATGCAACACAAATAGGTAATCCAATAACATCATCATTATGTGTATACACAAAATGTGGCTAATTCAACTTTAAACGAGAAAGATTATCATATATCTATATGAAGATGAGCCTAGATTTGAAATCAACAACCAAGAAATTAACATAATGCAAGTAAAATAAAACACTTATGATTAATCAATGGATCAACACAACTATCAATTGAATTAAATAGAAAGATTAATCCAACAAATTTGATATAATGTATCATGATGTTCCATCACCATGTGTTAGTCATTTCATAAAATCCTAAGAGGTAAAGACTTTAATTATATTATATGTTACATCATATAATCCAAAGACTTAAATTACATTATATATTCCATCATATAATCCAAATACTTTAATTACATTACATTTTACATCATATAATTCGATTCGTCGAAACATCAATTTCTACAATTTCTTTCATATCCCATATTTCTGTCCCACATCGAAAGTGTGCTATCTACCTCTATTTTCTCTATATATATCTTCTCATATCCATACTTCTCATTCCCACAATCAAACTTTTTCTTTCCCACATATAAAGTGTGATGAAATGATAGAGTGGAATGAAGGTATATATATATATATATATATATATATATATATATATATATATATATATATATATATATATATATATATATCATGTTTTGTCTACCTTAAATCTTTCCATTTCGTGTGGTGAAAGTTAAAAGTACTCGATGGGTTGAGTTTTTTTTTTTTTCAAAACCAAATTTGTTTTTTTTAAAGTGGTTGACCCAGCGGGTTGACCCGCTAAACCCGGCGGGTATCCGGTTCCTTGCCACGTGTCCCCACCCGGCGGGTCAACTCGTCGACCCGTCGACCCGCCGGGTGACCCGAACCCGTCGACCCGTTGAATTTCCGGGTTAGGGTTCGGGTCATGTACCCCGGGTTCTCGACCCGACGGGTCGGACCCGTGGCCACGTCTACTAACAGCAACTATTGCAGCAATTGTAGGTACAGCAGCAAGTATTGCATTTTTTTCCTGTTTAACGAGTACAACAGTAGTACAGGGGCAAAATTTAGCAAGTACCCACGGGCCGCCCGTGCCCGCAATAGCGGATGGGCTCTGACAATGTTTTTAACTTGTTAAGCAGGCTTAGCCCGACCCGTGCCCACAACACCGGGATAAAATTTTTGCTAAAGCCCGTCCCAAACCCTGCCCGCGCTCGCATTTGCCCAGGTCTAGTTTAGTGGCTCAGATTTTTATGTTGATTTTATGAGAATTTTGGGGATGAGTGCATACTATATATAGAAGCGCCTTAGGGTTTAATGGGAGTAAAGAAAAAATATTAATTTGCGGTGGGATGAGGAGTGCGAATGAGTGGAAGAGAGGCGAGGAGAGAGGAAGGGAGGCCGGCCCAAGGGGTAGAGAGAGAGAGAGAGAGATCCCGCTCTTTCGACCCGAAGTCCGACTATCTATCCTAAAATCCAACACAAGTTTCAAATCCGTTCCAAATGACTCACAAGACTATATTTTAAAGTCGAATAATATAGCAGGATTTAGCTCAAAAATCTATGTTTTAAAACATGTATGGATTGTTTTCAAAGAATTTCCATTTTCAGAAATCCACTCGGTGATGAGTTTGCTGAAACTTTTCAATTTTGGCAATTAAATACTGACTCAAAATTCTGGTCTTTACACAAAGGTACTATTGTCTTCAAATTCATGCTCGTGAATGAAAAGCAACATCTCACACAAAAAGAGGGTTATGCAAAAACACAATTTGTATCATAGCATTAATAATCAAGAGGACTTTTATGCGTGCGAAATGGTGAAGTGGAGGTAAAAGGTATAGTGGTGGGCTATTTTTGGCAACGTGGAGCTTGATCCAGGGAGGAATTTTCAAACTTTCTTTCTTTCTTGCGCTTCTCCTTTATGATTTCCACATTCCTTTTGCTTTATGATTTCCAGTTTCCTTCTCCTCATAATGATTTGCTTTTTTCACTTATATGCTTTTACCTCTCTAACCTTAACGATGCCTTCTCATGAGTCGCAAACATGGGTGTCATGAATGGACCCAGATACTTAGCGCATCGGACACCTCACCTTGTGTCCCATCTCGCATGAATTTTATCCTCCGCAAGTAGGGTCGATCTACCTAACTCCTAGGTGACCGGATTTTCTTTTCACTCAGTAAATTTTCCATTAAAAATTCTCCTGCCATCAACTTTATAATAACTTCACAATATATCAAACCATATAACATCTCCAACATATGACTTCCATTCTATAACATAATCTCCTAGATGAGTAAAAAGGTATAAAAATGGGTAAATTTAAGAACTTGTGGAGCAATAATGACATTAGGCACATATGGCTTAGAATATGAAGTAAGGCAAATAAGCATGGGTAATGGCTAGGGCAAATAATGATCGAATGGAAAATAAAGTCCTCTGTCTTATTATCATGCACATGTCAAAAGAAACTTCAAATTTTACCTCCTTCTATAGTTTTACCTAAAAATTGCACTTCATTGAGACTTTTCTTTACTAGACAATTTAATTGTTATATCTCTAACGGATCTGCTTTTGCATCGTCGAGTTTTGTAACTACTTCCATGACACTTTTTAAATTTTTTTCAATGGGGGTGATTTTTCTCAAAATTTTCTTTCGGATTATAAACTTTATGCTCATAAGAAAATATGATGCCTAGTATATATAAGATCTAAGCATGTATGTAAAAATAAGACTTTAATATGAACTAGTAAAAGATGAACTAACCAACATGCATTGAGCAAAATATATAAGTATGCTTTTACCCCACCCCATACTTAAATCTTACAGTTTCCTCACTATAAAAATAAAATCAGATGTGGAATCAAAGAAAACTTACTAGAAAACATCGTAACTGCTTGAAACAGGTACGTCTGCTTGGGAGGTCGAGATCGAGAGGTGTAGTCGATTTCGACTAAGTTAGTCAACTTCGATATCTTGCTTCATCTCAGAGTGATCATGGGTCGATCAAAGTTGCTTTGCTCTATTTGTCTTCGTCGACATCGACCTGTTTGGTCGACATCGAGGGCCTTCGTAACTCCTTTGTACCTGCAATGCATTAGTTCTCACGAAAATCCAAATTACATAAAGTCTCAAAACAAAAACCAAAAAATTCAAAACCAAAAAACCAAACTATCCCAAAAATAAAAGGTCTATGTACAAGCTCTAGATTTTATAGTCGCTAGGCCGACTTCTTTCGCTCTTCTATCCAGGTTGGGACATATAGAGACAATATGGCTCGTACGTCCTCTTCACGGCTTTCGAGCTCAACTTTAAAGATTGTCCCCTTTTTATCTTTAAGCTCCAACCTTCCTGGATAGACTTATGGATGGTCACTAATCCTCTTTTTGTTCCATCGTTTCTCTAGCATCTCATCATATTGCATTGTTCCATAAGCACCTTGTCGCCTGCCTTGTATTCGCTTATTGGCTTTCCTATCATGTTAGTAAGGTATACATACAAGGGTACTCTTTTCATAGGGATTTTCTCTTTAAGCTCTAAAGGATCTTTACCTGGACTTACCATTGAGTTATTATTCATCTGAGGGAGTACTCGACATCGAGTAGAAGTGTCGACATCTAGTGGCTTTTTTTCTGGAGGTGCAGCCGATGGAGGTAGGACGTTCAGGGGAAGTCGATCTGGAGTAGGTCCAGTCGATATCGACTGACCTTTGTCGATATCGAGGTGTTCTTTTGCGTCGACCCCATACTCAGCTTCTGGCATTAGGTTTGGCTACAATGTGGTCGACATCGACAGGTGGTATAGGTGTTGATCTGCTCTCTTGTAGGCACGTCCGAGGCATTGTAGATGATCTCTTGTATTACATATGACAGTTGCCGATGCATAGGGCAAGATATTAGTAGGTCTTTGTAGTGCTCCCAAACATGCGCTAGCGTCTCTCATGGCCTTTGCTTGAAGGCCATAATCTTTCGGCGAATCTGTGCCATCTTGGATGGTGGAAAGAACTTGTTCAAGAAGATGTCTCTAGGTTCACCCTAGGTGTGGATAGATTGTGGGGGAAAGCTTTCCAACCAATGCAGAGCCTTTCCTGCAAGTGACCATCTAAAAGATTATAGGCGTACATATTCTAAATTAACACCATCAGCAATGGTGTCACATAAATCAATATAAGTAGTAATATGCACCATAGGGCATTCGGAGCTCTTTCCCTCAAAGGTATATCTCATAATCTTCGATATAAAGGTAGCTTTAATTTCAAAGGTTACGTTAGGGAGAACAATAGGAGATTCAGGCACCGTCAGTACTGGGTGCAAGTACTCTTTAGCATTTTGTGGGATCTGGCTTAGTAGCTCCTCGACTTCTCTACGGGTTTGGACCTCGTGGTCATATCTAGCCGACATTCTTTGCTAAGCCTGCGTATATTGAGTGCACTAGGTGTCGAACTCCTCAACTCGAACTCCTCAACTTGCTTCCTAAGCACTTTGAGGTCTTGTTGCATAGTCTCTTCATTAGCCATGATCCTTTTTGCCCTTTCTTGGAGACGAAGGAAGCGTTCGGGATTGTCTAAAGCTGTGAATTTGGGTGTACGTTCAGCGCATCGCATACACCTTCAAAACAACACTAGGTAAATAGTTAACAAGCCTAGACAAGGCACGATTGATGCCTCCCTGGCAACGGCGCCAAAATTTGTTAGGAGGGGAATCTAAATATGCAAATAAAAGATGTAAATCAAACCAATTCCTACCCTAGCAAATAAATTTCAACACTCCCTCCTGATGCAACAATAGGGAATTAGGATCGATCCTCGAAGAGGCGAGTCAGGGATTCCTGAATAGTCTTGATAAGTTCCTGAATGCGTTGATCAGAAGCCTCGATATCGACTAGATTGGTCGATATCGACAGGGGTTGTCGATTCCTAGTGCTCTTCAATCGATCTACAAAGCCTACAACAGAAACAAAGAGCTCGATATCGACTAGATAGGTCGATCTCGAGTGGTCAGAGCTTTCTTGTCGACACATAATACCGTAGACTTGATTCTACCAGTTGCAATGTACTCGATATCGAGTGATAGTGTCAACGTCGAATGGTCTCGCATATTCATAATAGAAAAATTAATGAAAACAGAAAGTAAATAAATAAAATAAAAGCACAAATGTTTTTGGGTATTTGCAAATATAAACTAAAAGCCCCTAAGGTAGGGATTCACCACGATAATAACCATGCATGCATAGACTCTTAAACTACATAAAAGATTATGTTTTTATCATCCTATGACAACTTTCGTTGATCAATAATTTAGGAATATAGAGGCTTTCACATAAATACCTAATTGTTTCTATCCTTTTCATAATTAAGGTTTAGTCAACTTTCGCAGGCAAAGCCTAATTACTATCCAAATCCACATATATAATCCACTTTCGCTTCATATAAGGCATATAAGGAATTATCCTAAATTCTCATAAAGGATTGAGCGCGGGATAGAAGATGAAGGCACATAATCAAATAAGGGATTCAAGTATACTTACATGGCTACTTTCGGGCTCACCCCGACCCTAGAAGTAGGACGACTACTCACGCATCATTGAGGAAAACATTGTTGAATAAAAGAAATAAACTTGCATTAAACTTCAAAAGAGCTTCAATCGTACAACCAAACACCGCCTTCTCTCTTCTATCTCTCTCTCTACTCTCGACCCTCTCTTTCTCTCTCTTTTCTTTGGTTGCTTGATTGCTCAAGAATGGAATGCCTAAGACCAGCCCCTATGGGTGGTATTTATAGCCTTAGAACCCTTGTTAGCCAAGGATTGAAGTCCTAATCCTACTTAGATTGATAAAGGAAATTCTATCTAAAACTAAATTATATCCTAAAATAAATATATCTAAACGGTAATATTCCCTAACATAACTGGAATATACCCATAATGATAAAAGATCTTGGTAGATGATTGATATATCACGTGGCTAAGTAATCTCCTAAAGATCCGGCCCATCACGCGTCTCTTACGCGTCTATTGCTCCAATGGATGTCGAGTAGACTACTCGATGTCAAGTGCTCTATGTCGGTCAAATGGTTGAATTCTGGTTGACGTTGCTTCTTCAATTTTCTTTTAGTAGACCTCGGATGCTTTAGGTCGATGTCGACAGCTCAAGTCAAGATATAGTGCTATGCTCGAGATCGAGCTCTTCTCCAGTGCCTTGTAATAGCTCTAAAACGTTTCGTTTCCTTCGAAATCAAACCAAAACTTGTGTACACCTCTGTCTCTTGCAAATAAACTCAAACTACACAAATTCTCTACTTTCCCTACACAAAAGTATAAAATATGCATAAGAAACGGAATAAATGTAAGCATGAAACATGGTGAAATAAGCGCACATCAGCTTCGGTGGCTGATACTGGGTTGGTGGCTTCGAATGTCGGAGGAAATGGCTGATGCTCGGAAGAAGAAGGACGAGTTGAAGATGTTGTTGCTCGGCTAGTTCACTTCGAAAACAAGGGGAGAAGATGGTGTTTAGTGGTGGCGTCTGGAGGTCGGAGCAAGGAGGAAGATGGAGGTGGTTGGTGATGTTTCTGGTGGTGCTCTAGTGGCTGGAAAAACAGAAGGTGAGGTGATGATGTCGAAAATAAAGGGGAAAGGAGGGAGTTTTTTTGTAAAAATGTGAAAGAAGGGGAAAGGAGAGGGGAGATGGGTTTAATGTGTTTAGGTGTGTTGATTACTTGAGTGTATGATGGAGTATGGTAATTAACAACATAGGTCATGCCATGAGTTAACTAATGTACTAGAATGTTAAACCCTGAATGAGACAATATTCTCGATGTAATTCTAAGTCTTTAGAGTGGGTCGTTTTGTAGAGTCATCCATCTTGATTCTCACACTACCCAACTGATGTCTTCTTGTCATGAGTTTCTATACAAACTCTACCATTCTCTTTTGGGAATTAATTTGAGTGGTCTTCTACTTTACCAAAATGAGTCATCCAAGCATCCCACGGAAGATGGGCTGGTGGAATGTTAGTTAATGTTATTGAGCTGTATCTTCGCATATCAACCCAGTTTCTATAACTCAATTCATTACAAACGTGATATCAGAGCGAGGTTTCGCAATTCGAGTATGAATGGGTTCTAAATCGCTTTTATAAAACCACCCATGATTTAAAGAATTTTGAACGGATTTCAAAAGGAACAAAATGAATTTAATGAACCTATGTGCGTGAAAATTGCCATATTTTCTATGCACATATGAATCCATTTTATCGTCTTTTGCATGCATATTAATGTCAAATATATGGGTTTGCACGAGTTTCCATGTGATTTCGCAGAAAACAGATAAAAATGGACGAATTTGGAAGAGCGGAAAAAGAACTCGAAGTCTTCTGAAGAGGTCGAAATCGACTGAAGACCTCGACATCGAGTACATCAGAGACATAGGAATCGAGCAGGAAATGAAACAGAGCATGTCGACACAGAAGAGGTCGATATCGACGTCTGGGGGTCGATATCGATGATGCCAGATCGACCAAATTGATAGAAGTCGAGTGCTAGTTCGAGTAGGAGAAGGAGAAGCTCAAGATGAAGTTTTGAAGGGGTCGATATCGATGTCAAAGGGTCGATATCGACCATGCCAGCAGAGGAATCCGACTCCGATTTTGATAGAATTCTATCCGAAGCTTACAACGTCTATCCAAAGGTCGAGATTTCCTATCATCAACACGAGATTTATCAGATGGAGGCTGAGTTACCATGGGATTTTTAGTTTTTTTTTTTTACTTTTATTTTAGTTTATCTTAGAGAATAAAGATAAGGGTTCGAGTCCTTATCGACATCTATAAATAGAGGCCAATAGGGCTGAGTTTAGTTATTAGATTTTACATACAATTCAGTTTCAATAGAGAGTAGTGACGAGTAGAGAGAAAGAGAGGAGGCCGAGTGGAGTTGTAAAGCGAGAGCAGAGTGGCTTGTTCGGTTGTACTTTCTTTCGAAGTTTTAATTCAAAGTAGCTTTCTTTCAACAATAATGATGATGATGTGCATGATGAGGAGCGAGTAGTCAATCCACAAACCGCGATGCAATACATGCATCCGCCGCTTCATGTTCCTGAATCTGCCATTATAATTCCTCACTCCAACTATGAATTGAAAATTAACTTCCTATCTGAGATTAAAAGAAATACTTTTGAAGGAAGACATAATGAATGCCCCCTGCAACACATCTCTACTTTTATGGACTTATGTGAAACAGTTGTTGATGGAGTAAACTTAGAGTATGTGAGACTAAAATCTTTTCGATGGTCTTTGGCAGGGAAGGCATTACAATGGCTTGAAAGTTTGGCTCCACGATTGCTAAGGACATGGGCGGAGGTGAAAGATGCATTCTTGAACAAATTCTTCCCACCTACTAAAACGGCAATGCTACGACAAAGGATCACGGCTTTCAAACAAAAGCCAGGTGAAACCCTAGCACGGGCGTGGGAGCACTTTAAGGACTTGTTGAGATCATGCCCGACGCATGGGCAACTTCCATATGTCATCCAAGACATCTTTTATAATGCCCTTGATGCGCCGAATAAGGAGAGGATAAATTCATATACCTCCTATCGGTACATTGAGCTTACACCAACGGAGGCATGGGAGACCATTGAGAGGCTTGTGAACTTTGACAACACCTATGGGGCTGTTGCGGCCTATGATGCAAGGTTTGCCCCATCTATGCCACTATATGAGCCTCCAAGAGAGATAGATCCTGAGGTGCAGCAATAATTCCATAACGATCAAACACGCTGCCTTCAAAAGCAAGTAAGATTCCTGAGCAACAATCAACCTTGTCAGGAGTGTGGCTCAATAAGGCATAACACTAGTGCCTGTCCACATACTGAGCAAGTATCCATGGCGGAACAACATGAGGAGGTCAAATGGACGAGAGGCCCCTATGGAGGGGGCAATCAACAAAATTGGGGAGATCAAAGGTTCTATCAAAAGGATCCCCCAACATATAGGGCACTAGGGCACCCTAAGCGGGAGACTAAGAAAGATGACCTGCAAATCATTCTTGATGAGATGCGGAGGAACCACTCTGAGTTCAAACAAGCCAACAACTCCGTCCATACTCAGCTGCAGGGCATCAATTCTAGACTTAGGGAGATCGACGTTTGGAAACGCAACATGGAGACTCAAATGAGTCAATTGGCGGAAGCAATGCCCAAAGCGTCAGGTTCACTCCCTGGATCCACTATGCCCAACCAAAAGGGCAAAACTACTGGACATATTGTAAGGAGTGGGCGTCAATTACACACGCCCGAGCAAAAAGCGGAGGAGAAGAAGCCAGAACAGACGTCGATATCGAACCCTCTAGTCGATATCGACCAAAGTGACATCGATGTCGACCCTCCTGTCGATGTCGACCCTAAATCTGCGTCACCATAGAAATTGACTCCTTCTGTCGATATCGACCCTACTGATGTCGATATCGACCTTATTGCAGCCGCGGGAAGGAAAAAGGTGTTGTCATACCCATCTAGAAAGGTAATTAAGGACCCAGCGGAAAAGAAGTTCCAACGGTTCGTGAAGATGCTCCAAGGACTTAATGTCTCTATACCATTCGTAGAGGCACTTCACGAGATGCCATCTTATGTAAGGTTCTTTAAAGACATCTTAGGTAAGAAACGATCGCTCTCTGAGATCGCAGAGGAATGCAACAGGTTGGAGCTACCACAAAAGCGGGCAGACCCAGGTAAGTTTTCTATCGCTATAGGTCTAGCGTTAGCATGATGCCACTAACCATATGGCACAAGGTAAAGATAGGTCCTCTGGAGCCCGTGGATGCAAGATTATACATGGCTAACAATACGGTAGTGATTCCAACTGGGATAGTGACGGATGTGCCAGTACAAGTAGGTAAATTCTTTGTCCCTGCTGATTTTCTAGTTGTTGATATAGCAGAGGACCCTGCTTGTCCAATTATTTTAGGTAGGCCATTCCTAGCAACCGTCGATGCCAACATCAGAGTAAAGAAAGGATTGCTCTCATTCACAATTAGTGATGAAGTGATAGAGTATACCTTCAACAAGACGGTGAAAAATCAAGGGCCAATGGAGATAAAAGCCATCAATGAAGCCCAAGTAAAGGAAGATGAGGCAATCTTGAACGAAGGAGCTCAACAGAACATCGAAATCGACCCAGGTAAGTCGATATCGACCACTAATGTTCAAGATTCTGTGACAGGTCATAAGTATGGGGTCGACGGAGGAGAAGAGGGAACATCGAAATCGGGGTCAAGGGTCGATATCGACCACACCCCATCGAAATCGACCACCATCAGCGCTGAGAAGGGAGGAAAGGAGACCTCGATATCGACCTCTGAGGGTCGAAATCGACCTGATCATATCGAGTCAAAAATCTCCAAATCGACTGATCCTCCAGGAGTACAACAGGGGTCGATATCGACCTCTGAACATCGACATCGACCTGAGCCACAAACTGAGAAGAAGGTAAGTCTAGGTACGAATTCCTCTTGCTCCATTACAATTAAGGACTTATCATTATTTGGAAGAGGTGTGCCTTGGCATGTGCGCTTATGTAGGGTATCCGATGATGATTCAAGCCAATATGAGATAGGAGACAAGGTCTATGTTGCCAAGTCTAAGGACCATTGGTTCCCTACAAGATTCAAGGATAAGAACTTAGGACCATTCATGGTGAATCAAATCAATCCTGGCGGAATGCAGCTGCGGGACAAGAAAGGAGTAATATTTGAGGCCCAAGCCACATGGGCTCTGCAGATGCCGCCTTGAGAAGCGCGAAAGAGGACGTCGGCCTAGCGACTTAAAAATCTAGAGCTTGTAACAAAGACTTAGTTTTGGTTTTGGACAGCTTTTGTTTTGGTTTTAGACACTTTATTGTTTTGCATATTTGGTTTTGTGTTTAGTTTTCAAATTGCAGGAAAGAGAAAAGCACACAGAAAGGCATCGAAATCGATGTCCGACATCGAAATCGACCTTAAGGTCGACATAGATAGGGTTTGTGATCGAGGCCAAATCACCCTGAAGCCTTGGCAGAAATCGAGAGAAACATCGATATCGATATCAAGGGTCGATATCGACCCTGCCTGTTGTCTTCTTCGACTCCTGAAATTTGTGATGGTTTAGTAAGTTTTCTTCTTAACTCTAGTTCTAATACAGTGAGGACACTGTAAATTTTAAGTATGGGGTCGGGGAAAGGCTTACTTGCATATTCATACTTAGATTAGAGTTGCATATTTATTTTAATGCATAAAAAAAAGAGAAATATGACCCCCATCAAAATTTTGAAAAGAAGAAAGAGTCATGGAAGTATAAAAAAGAGCTCTATGATGCAAAATTAGATTCATTAGAGATATAACATGAGATTTCCTAGTTAAGGGAAGTCCCAATGAAGTGCAAAAAGAAAAAAAAATAAAGGAGATGAAAATTTGAAGTTGCTTTTGACATGTGCATGATAAGATGATGGAGGACTTTTTTATGAGATTTCCATACTTATACAAATTCATATCCTAGCCTCACCTATGCATCATTGCAAAAGCCACAAAGCCATATATGGGCCTTATCATTATCTTTATTGCTCCACATATACACATATTGCCCATTTTTTATACCTTATACCCTGTCCGGGGACAAGTTTGAGAATGGATGTCATCTTTGGAGTTATATGGAGTTGTGCATTTATGAAGTTGATGGCAGGAATGAAAGAATTATGAAATATGGAAAATTAAATGAGCGAGAAAACATCCGATCACCTCAGGAGATAAAGGTGGGTCGACCCTGCTCGTTGAGATGTTAGTTCAACGAGATGGGACACAAGGTGAGGAGTCCGAAGCACTAAGTATTCGAGGCCATTCATGACACCCATGTTTGTGACTCGCGAGAAGGCAGTGCTAAGGTTAGAGAGGTAAAAGCATTATATTGAAAAAAGCATTGAGCGATGAGTGAAAGATGAGACATTATGAAGAAGGAATGTGGAATATCTTGGAAAGAAAGTATGTTTCCCCGGATTTAACACCACATGGCCAAATATTAGCCCACCTTTAGCCTTTTACCAATCCACTTCTCACAAGCTTGCAAAAGTCCTCTTGATTATAAATGCTATGTCGCTAAAATTGTTTTTGCATATTACCTCCTTTATAAGTATGAAATTGCTTTTATGCACAGGCATGGACTTGGTTGACATAAGTAACTTATCGAGGATGGCAATTGATTGTACGGACATATGAAAAATGAATCTATGATGTTGAGAGTTTACTTTCTTCCCCTGAATGACCATTAAAGGTATTGCTTGGGGACAAGCAAGCTTAAGTATGGGGTGTTTGATGTGCTCGCAAATTGCCATATTTTCTATGCACATATGAATCCATTTTATCGTCTTTTGCATGCATATTAATGAGAAAACATGGGATAAGTGTAGTTTACGCTTAAATGTCAAATATATGGGTTGGCACGAGTTTCCATGTGATTTCGCAAAAAACAGATAAAAATGGACGAATTCGGAAGAGCGGAAAAAGAACTCGAAGTCTTCTGAAGAGGTCGAAATCGACTGAAGACCTCGACATTGAGTACATCAGAGACATAGGAATCGAGCAGGAAATGAAACAGAGCATGTCGACACAGAAGAGATCGATATCGATGTCTGGGGGTCGATATCGATGCTGCCAGATCGACCAAATTGATAGAAGTCGAGTGCTAGTTCGAGTAGGAGAAGGAGAAGCTCGAGATGAAGTTTTGAAGGGGTCGATATCGATGTCAAGGGGTCGATATCGACCATGCGAGCAGAGGAATCCGACTCCGATTTTGATAGAATTCTATCCGAAGCTTGCAACGTCTATCCAAAGGTCGATATTTCCTATCATCAACACGAGATTTATCAGATGGAGGCTGAGTTACCATGGGATTTTTAGTTTTTTTTTTACTTTTATTTTAGTTTATCTTAGAGAATAAAGATAAGTTTTCGAGTCCTTATCGACATCTATAAATAGAGGCCAATAGTGCTGAGTTTAGGTATTAGATTTTACACACAATTCAGTTTCAATAGAGAGTAGTGACGAGTAGAGAGAAAGAGAGGAGGTCGAGTGGAGTTGTAAAGCGAGAGCAGAGTGGCTTGTTCGGTTGTACATTCTTTCGAAGTTTTAATTCAAAGTAGCTTTCTTTCAACAATAATGATGATGATGTGCATGATGAGGAGCGAGTAGTCAACCCAGTTCTAGGGTCGGGGTGAGCCCGACGATAGCAATGTGAGGTATGTGCATCAAAGGTATGACTTTTATGGGATTCCGTCTTCTACCCCATGCATGATCCTTTACGAAAGTTAGGGAGATTCATTATTTGCATTATTGAAGCGAAAGTCACTCATATTGTGAACTTGAATTGCTCATGAATTGGATAGTAACTTTTAGGAACTATGCGAGAGCCTCTAATCACCTAAGTGTTGATAACGAAAGTTATTTGACGGAAAGATATTAAATTTCATAGCTTTAGCATGAAACTTGCATTGTTATCGTTGTGGCATGAAACCCCGACTTTGGAAGCCTTTTAATTAATTGAATTCTTCATAAAAGTCTTAAGTTTTGTTTCTGTTCATCTTCCTTCTCCATCCTATTTTCTTCGGACTCTTTTCCGACAAATTGGTTACGAAAACAGTTTCTGTGAAAACCATTGAAATCGACCATAAGGGTCGATATCGAGGTCTAACATCGATATCGAGGTCTTTGCTCGACGTCGACTTGTTGTTTTGTCTTCTGCAGGAACTGCGCTAGGAAATCGACCAGAACTGAGGTCCATATCGACCAGTATACTCGATATCGAGTGTCTACTGAGGTCGAAAGCTTTGATCGTGAGTACAACAAGGGAAGCGCTGACATACCTCCTCGTGGATTCGATCCTGAATTACCCTACTACTACAAGGGAAGGGATTCTTGTATTATTTGTTTAGGACAGGGAGATAGTCTAGTTGTGCTTTGTTTTATTTTGAATTGTTTGAATCCCTACACCTACCTCCCCCTAGCGAACAACACTTAAAGTAAGGAAAATAGGATGGGATAACCATGCGGGTAGGAAGGCGATAGACCATCCCTTATCGACGTAGATCCGGGAATCGGTAGACTAACCCTAGATTTATACTTTACAAAAGGCTTGGAAGACTCCAAGGAGTTTGCACCGTGGTGGTTGGAGCAGCAGGGTAGAAAATAGAGGCTGGAAGGTCAACTGTACCTCGAAGGGCAGCTTCTAGGTAGCTTCTGTGCTATATAAATTGGGTCTAATGGCGATCCCCCTCTAAGGGGATCTGATTATTTATCATTGATTGTTTCTATTTTGTATGTTGTGTTACTTTATCAAGAAATCTTAATGTTATATATTTAAAAGTGTATTGTATCTTCCTTACTATATAGTCAGAGTTTCGCTTCCCTCATTCATTTCTCAATGTCACTTTCTTTTCATTCCGCCTTATATTCAACGAATTTCTGGTTGAGGTTGCTGATTGTTAAAGGGTGTCTATTCTTTTTATTTCGCTTTCTCTATTGACATTCTTATCGATCCTTTCTTCTTTATAGTATCAGCGTCTTCTACGGGAAATTGGGTTGGTAATCTAAATTCATAATGTATATTCAGGTGTGTTGATTACTTGAGTGTATGATGAAGTATAGTAATTAACACCATAGGTCATGCTACAAGTTAATTAATGTACTAGAATGCCAAACCTTGAATGAGACAAGATTCTCGACGTAATTCCGAGTCTATAGAGTGGGTCATTTTGTAGAGTCATCCTTCTCGATTCACGCAATGATCAACTAGTGTCTTCTTATCATGAGATTCTATAGAAACTCTACCATCCTCTTTCGGGAAGTCATTTGAGTGCTCTTTTACTTTACCAAAATAAGTCGTCCAAGCATCGCAAGTAAGATTGGGAGGAAGAATGGTAGTTAATGCTACTGAGCTGCGTCTTCTCATATCAACCCGAGTTCTATAACTGGGGTCGTTACACGAAATTTGAGAAATCCCAAATTGGATCAAACCCTGGATTTGCTCGACAAACTCGATGGAAGGAGATCAATAGTTTAAATGGGATGTCAATATCAACATGAGGAAGAGAAAGAACATACATGGTGATGGAGATGGCGATTCTGTGAGGCTCATATACCATGCAACAATCTCTAATTCACTCCTTCTGATAGCGACATCTAGGGAGATGGGGTTTAATTAGAAAGTTAGGATTTCGGAGTGGAGCAGTTGTAATAAGAGCATGGTGGATTCAATCTCTCGAATCGTGTAGAGCAACTCCTTGATCATTAACTTGAGTCTCCATGTCGAAGAATTTAAGAGTAGAATCCCAATTCTGAACTTGAGTAAGAAGGATGAGGGACTAATTAGCGGAGGAGTTGATACAGATATTAGGTCGGAGTATTTTCTTTAGAAAAAAAAAATGAAATAATCATACAATGGAAAGGGAAAGTGGTGGGCCAAACCAAAAAACGTCAATTAATTTTATAAACTCATTAAACCTTAAAACGTTCGTTATTTAATTTACAAATGAAGTATCATCTATATCGGACTATTATTAGAGAAGCCTAAAAGATAAGGTGGCAGCCTCTTCTTATTCCTAGGATTCTTAACCAATCAGATTTTAGGTAATATTGCCACATTAATTAATTACTCATATGTTTTTTGTTTTATTTTTTTATTTGTTGTTCATTTTTTTAGGGCTTATCGTCGTCGCTTCCCTATAGCGTCTTCAGCCCCTTTCCTAAATTCTCAGCTCATCCCCTTTGCCTCCCCTTGTCTCACTCAAGTTTTCTTCACCATTTCCTTACCTCGCCCAATCTTTCGTCTTCATCCCTTTTCTTAAATTTTCAGTTGCAAAAGGTCATATTCAAAATGCTCTTGCCATCGCATTGCTACCGATATGGTTGCCCCCAGACGCTCTTCTTCAATTTGAGGGAAAGAGGACTCCATTCCTTCTACTCCGTTTCTCCGATTTGGAGTCGCGATCGGCCTACAAAAAGGTGAGATTTGTTAATTTTAATTTTTTGATTTTGTACTTTGTTGTAATCCTCTATCCCTCAAAGCAATTGACAATTATTTTGGGTTTGAATTCTATATTTTTAGGGATTGAGTCAAAAACCAGGAAGGAATCGCGCTTGAGAATAGATTTATTCACGGACGGCCTACAGAAAGCTGAGATTTATTAATTTTAATTTCTCAATTTTTAGGGATTGAATATCGAATCTTTGTGTTTTCAAATTTTGATTTTGAGAGTTTTAATTAAGGTCAATCAACTATGCTGTATTCAATTTTGTAGTGTTGACTTTTGAATGTCAGGTTCTTAGGTTCAATTTTTTAATTCATATTTTCAAGCCTTAACTTTTCTATTTGAATATCATATCTATAGCTCCATTTGTCTATTTCAGATTTGGTTTTGAAGCTTTCAATATACTGGAAAAAAATAGTTGTAAATTTCAAATTGTTGGAATATAAGTTGAAAAAATGAATTAACTTATGTTATGAAGAAGTGGTGTTTGATTTTCAACTTGATTCTTTGGATCGGTTTTCTTCTGAAGGCCAGTTTTTTGTAATCGAAAATGGTCAGATTCACTATTTGTATGAGACAACACCACTAGCAGTTTCTTGCTTTGTGTAGGAAGGTAATTTAATATTATCTTGTCTTATATATGTGCAATTTATTTATACACCACCATGTTCAGTCAATCACATTTTGAACGCTCTGTGTAAGAAGGTAATTTAATATTATGTTATCTTTTACCTGGTTATTTATGCTACTGTCTCTGCTTTTAAAATATGATCTATTTGCTTATGCTGATGTTTCATCTTATTTCGTGCTCTTAAATACAACTGAGGATCTTCATCTTCTTTGTGCTTGAATTTGAAGTATAGAGGTTTCCCCTTTGGGGATAACTTCCATGGCCATTCATCCTGTTCTTATTTATGTGATTCTCAGTTTCTATTTACTAATGACACCTATTTCACGTGTTTTGGCCTATAAAATTTTTAAATTAATGGTTTTTATTTACGTTTTTTTTTTTGGACAATGCAACCTAGAATACTTCTTATGGCTTATATGTGGATATTCTTCTGTGCTTTAACTTAGCGATTTTCTTTTCTTGATGCAGAGGTTGTGGGTGCTCTTGATAAGGATATGAAGCACTAGAAGAGACAACTAGAGGACATGTTAAACCTTATTGCAGAGAAGAGAAAGGTACATGGTTCTTCCCTGTAAGTATCTTTGTTATCTATGGATATTCTTTTGGCCTTTTTTTTCTTCTGATTTTTACTCTTCTTTATTGAGTGATTCAATAACTTTTTCACATTCATTATTTAGCTTTTCTGATGCACAAAATAGCAGGCATAGGAGTAAATATAGGAATATGTATATGGAGACAAATTTCTTATAATGAATATTATTTTTTAAATATTTATTATGCTGATGCTTCATCTTATTCAGTGCTCTTAATATACAATTAAGAATCTTTAACTTCTTTGTGCTTGAATATAAAATTGAGGATTTTTAACTTCTTATTTATGTGATTCATAGTTTCTTTTTGCTAAGGACACCTATTTCATGTATTTTGGCTTACAAAATTTTAATTAATGGTTTTTATTTAAGGTTGCTGTTTGAGAATTTTTTTTCAAAATATTCATTAAAAATAACTATTTATGATAAAATTCACACGTTCAAACTATTTAAAAAAATATTCATTTTTTGTAGGTTAGACAGAGAAACGCGGT
Source organism: Persicaria maculosa (assembly GCA_963922045.1). Classification (NCBI taxonomy): domain Eukaryota; kingdom Viridiplantae; phylum Streptophyta; class Magnoliopsida; order Caryophyllales; family Polygonaceae; genus Persicaria; species Persicaria maculosa. The sequence continues at coordinate 23,138,005 of OY998271.1, read as the reverse complement.
CTCAGACCGCGTTTCATTCAAAAGCCTCTCAAATTTAAAACCGAAAGAAAATTGAAAAAAATTAGATAAAGAAACGCGGTTTGAAACCGCGTTTTATAACCAATTTTAAATAAAACGCGAATTCAAACCGCGTTTATATCACATTATATTTTTAAATATAAAAAAAATTTTAAAAAAAACAATGTAAAATGCGGCTTCAAGCCGCGTTTTACTTGAAAAAAAAAACCACGAGAGACCACCACTGCCTCCCCCATAGAACTTTGGCTTCTTCTTCCCCAAACTGAAAGTGACAGCCACGAGAGACGAGAGCGACGCCAGCAGGGAGGCGAACGAGGAGGAGGATGACAGCGACGCCGACGGGGAGCTGCTGACACGGTGGTTCTTCGTCTTGAAGAGTCGGCGGTGGGTGGCAGCGAGGGGGACGCGGTGGTGTGTAACGGTGGTGGTCGGTGGTGGGCGAGCGGGCGGGCTTGTAAGGGGAGGCAGTGGTGGTAGGTGTTGGTGCGGGTTGTCCCTTTCAATTTGTGGGGAAGAAGAGCCATCGTTGCAAGGCAAAAATGGTTTCATGTTTCAGGGAAAAAGAGCCAAAGTTCTACAGGCTTTTTCCTTTTTTTTTTAAGTAAAACGCGGTATCAAGCCGCGTTTTACTTTTTTTTTTATTTTTATATTTAAAAATATAATGTGATGTAAACGCGGTTTGAAGTCGAGTTTTATTTAAAATTGGTTATAAAATGCGGTTTCAAACCGCGTTTCTTTAGCTTATTTTTTTTGATTTTCTTTGGATTTTAAATTTGAGGGGCTTTTAAATGAAGTGCGGTCTGAGACCGCGTTTCTCTTTCCAACCTGCAAAAAATGAATATTTTTTTAAATAGTTTGAACGTGTGAATATTATCGTAAATAGTTATTTTTTATGAATATTTTGAAAAACAATTCGTTGTTTGGACTTTGGACAATCCAACCTAGAATACTTCTTTTGACTTATCTGTGGATATTCTTTTGTGCTTTAACTTAGCTATTTTCTTTTCTTGATGGAGAGGTTGCGGGAGCTCTTGATAAGGATATAAAGCACAAGAAGAGACATCTAGATGACATTCTTAATCTTATTGTAGAGAAGAGAAAGGTACATGGTTCTTCTCTGTAAGTATCTTTGTTATTTGTGGATATTCTTTTGGCTTATTTTTTCTTCTAATTTTTACTCTTCTTTATTGAGTGATTCAATAATTTTTTCATATTCATTACTCCTTATTCAGTGCTCTAAATATACAATTGAGGATCTTTAACTTTTTTACTCTTCTCTGTAAGTATCTTTGTTATTTGTTATTTGTGGAGTATTTAATTTTTTTATATCTTTGTTATACTAATGTTTCATCTTATTCAGTGCTCTAAATATACAATTGAGGATCTTTAACTTCTTTGTCCTTGAATATATGATTAAGGATCTTTAACTTCTTATTTATGTGATTCTCAGTTTCTTTTTGCTAAGGACACCTATTTCACGTATTTTGGATTACAAAATTTTTAATTAATGGTTTTTATTTAAGAGATTGTGTGACAAGAAGCAACTAGCTTTTTTCAAAAGGCACCAACCAACATTGCACAAATTCTCTTTTCCTGTAACATTCTCATATAGATATATATGGCTGCACATTAGCCTAGAGATACTTTCCAAATTTCTTTCATATTCACTAAATATATCAATGTATACTTTCAAAAATTTTCTCTTTTCCATTCTCAGATTGTTCTAATGAAGATCTTGCTAGCGATTTAAAATACTGAAATACTTTTCTATCATTATAATGAAGGACACTTTTCTGTGTAAAATTCCCACCGTTTCAGATGGTTTCAATCAAAGGTCTTCCTTCTGCAATTTTGCATTAATAATTACATTTTTAAAAAATTTATGGTTGCCAACAGGGTCCTCTGTAGCATGTTCAAAAACATGCAATGACTTGACGGGACTGCTGAGTCAAGATACCTTGACAAAAATTATGAACATAACTCTACCTCGTAATGACTTTCCCGACATGCTCTATTGGGGTCCGAGCAAAAATGGGTGGTTCACTACGAGCTCCGCCACTAAACTCATACCCAATGACGGGGGTATTCCCGACTTTGACTTTCACTGGATCTGGAAAATAGATATCCCTCACAAAATTAGGCATTTCCTTTGGAAAATTGCTAGAGACGGTCTTCCGACCTCTCCCAGACTGCAAATTTCCCACATTGTCGTACCCTCAGGATGCAAACTATGCGGGTGTTCCACGGAGTGTGTGCAACACTTTCTTATGGATTGTCCCATGACTTTAGACTTACTTTCTACTTACAGTATTCGTTACCAACACAACCATCGGAACCTAGCAAATGAGAAACCAAATAAAATCCTTCAAACAATCCACTCAGATATGGGGAAAAGATTTTTTTCTAAAATTGCCTTCTCTTGGTTGGGTATTTGATATTTCTGCAATCAGATTACTTTCGGCCATATAAATAATGTCAATTTGCGGGGAATTGCCATATTTGTCGATTCTTCTTACCAGACATGGAAATCAGAGTGCACTATAGATGGAATCAATAAACCTAAACAACATAACACCAACACAACTGGTAATCGTACCACATCTGACGTTGGCACCGGTAGACCAATAAACCAGAAATTTTGGATTAAACCGCCCAGAAACCACTTCAAGCTAAACTTCGATGGATCGTATTAGCCCTCGGGGTCAGGTTCGTGTGGCTTCGTTATTCGAGACCATGACGAAAATATTGCATCTATGGGCGCTGGTAAATGTTACAACACTTCAGCTGTCTATGCAGAAGCCTTTGGCCTATACTTGGGGGTGGCAAAGGCTGTCAGTTTGGGTCTCAATAATCTTCTCATTGAAAGGGATTGCTTGGTAGTCATCAAAGCTCTCCTGGGGGACTAGTCTTGCCCCTGGAACATTGAGCTGCTGATGGCCGATATTGCATTGTCCCTACGCTGCTTATCTAATGTTGCTATTCGTCATATTTTCAGGGATTCTAACGCTGTGGCTGATAGGATTTCACGTCTAGCTCATAGCTTCTCTGCCGATGATAGCTTCTACGCTGATTCAGAACTTCAAGTTCTCGCCCGTTTGGATGCTCTAGAAAATTCGCCCTTCCATCGCCGGATTTCCTAATTTTTATCTTGCTTCAAAAAATAAACATTTCTTTCCCAAACAATCTGGAGGCATTTAATATGCAAGTCTCACTCATTGATATATTGATGTAAAGTTTAAATGTTCATTATCCACTAAGCATTGATGCGTAAGTATAAATGTTCATTATCTGAAGTAGACCGATTTACATAATGCTTTCGCACCTGGACAGCATTTCTTATATCATTATAGACATTTTTCATTGCAATTTCCCCCTTTTATCTACACATATGGAAACATTTTATTTCAGTGAAATCTATTTGCTTATACATTCTTTTTTCTAGTTGTCTACTATAGAGTTTTAGAAATGTGGTCTACCCCATACACACATTCTTTTGTTTCTCCGTCGAGATAACAAGTTATCAACCGTCGAGGATATTGATAGAGTTATTTCTGCTGATATTCTAGATCCACGCGCAGATCCTGAATTATATTCCATAGTTAAGGACTTTATGATGCATTGTTCTTGTGGAAAGTCGAATCCCAATTCAGTGTGCATGCAAGATGGAGCTTGCAAAAAATATTTTCCTAAGGGTTACGTGGAGAACACAACATTTGGGATGGGAATCCAACTATTATACTAGCCATCAAGACAACTTTTCTACTTGTGTATTATTTAAATATTATACACTTAACTTTATCATTTTTTAACAGCTAATATGTATATTTTTTGACAAATTTTTGGTATTATTTGATAGTCACTACTTTAGCATTATACTAGTCTATTCCCCATGCTATCCACGGATTTAATGTAAAAATATTATAAAATTATAATTGTTGTTTTCAAATTTAATTATAAACAATACTAACCTTGAAAAATAAATAATATATATTTATGTACAAACAAAAAAGATAGTCTAGATATTATAATAATTTTATATAATTTAATATTAAAAAATAAAAATTTATTTGAATAGCAACAAAGGAAGTTGATTTTAATGACCCCCGAATTCATTAACCATCATAATTTCAAACAAAATCAAAACAAATCTTATAGGTAAAGAAGAATCATGAAAACATAAAATAGTAGAAAACACAAATAAATCTAATTTAAGCGAGAAAATATGCATCACCGTCTTCAAAATGAAACCCAACACATTTCTCAAAAGGATTTTTATTCTTCAAGTAACAAATTTAACAATTCGACAATAAGATTCCACAATGATATCATGATATGTGTCAAACCATCATCTCATGCTAATTGGCAAACATAAATGATATATCCTGCCTTTGCCATCTCCGGGGTTGAGCCCATTTGAATAGCTCTTACACCCAAATAAGAGTCAAAAAGGTATGAGGTGACTTAAACCCCCATCTAGATGGTGAGGAAAAAATTGCATGTTTTTTAAAAATAATTTTTACTAATTTTAGAACTAAAGTAATAGGAAAAAAATTAAAGTTTATTTATCTTAGTTGGTACAGAGTGCATATTAAATCATGAAGTTATGAGTTCAAATTATTTGATTACTTTTCTGCTTCTCTTAGTTTTTTCAATTATAAATGACGGTCAAAATAAAAAATTTAAGGGTTTTTTAAAAAAATTTCTAACATTCCTTCTCATATATGGGTATAAAGAAAAATGATTTTTTAATTAATTGAGCCTCCCTTATAAAACCATTCATACCTCTATCACAGCTCACAGGCTCACAATTGTTATCATCATTTATGTTTTTTTGTAAGCATCAATTGAGGAAGACCACAGTTGAACATCCTTTATATTTATTAATTGAGGCATCACATCATTTCATGACTTTGCGATATTTGACTACACCCTCCTCCCCCTCCCCCGATATTCAATAATTGTGTGAGTCATATGACAACATTTTCTCTCGATATTCAACCGTGGCATATGATGTGTGACTTTATTTAGTCGACTGAATTTCCAAATTAGCTCATAAGTATCATGGACCATCCAATTATGGTTTGTGGTTCAACCCTTTTAAGAAACCACAATTGTGAATCCACCAAATATTACATACCAAAGTTGTTCAAACATGTTGTATACTTAGTATAACTCTCATTCTTAAGGATGCTCTTGGTTAGGATGGCTGCCCAATCTACCAAATTTTTTCTGGTTAAAAAAAATGAGAAAATTTGCCCTTTTGTACATCTAGAAGGTTTTAATTAGGTCATTAGCTCATTAAAATGTTTTTTTAGGCGTTATAACCCTATTCAACATTTATTTAGCCAATTAGCCCTTTCTCCTTCCCGTAGCCCATTCATGAAGCTTCGCTTCTCGTTTTCGATTCCTTCCGGCGATCTCTGATCTGTGCTCTTCCGTTTTCTTTTCTTCTTCCTCCTTCCAGCTTCTCAATTTATCTCCTTTCCTCATCCTTACTTCTATTTCTTCATCCTCCCTCGGTGACCTACATTTCTTCCTGTTGTTCGTGTGTTAGTACAAATCGTTTCCAATGTCTGAGCCTTCAGGTATCTATTTCATGTTTCAAGTTTATTTTCGTTATAATCTGTTACCTCTTTTACTTGCGTGCTTCCTATTGTTTGCTGATTTTGGTGTTTTGGAATCTACGGTTACTTTGTGATTTTGGATATGGTTTTGAAATTAGGGGTCCTATGTTGCTAAATCGATGGTTAGGGGTTGGAATCTGTTATAAAGTTGCTAAATCGATTATTAGAGGTTGGAATCTGTTTTAATTTGTTGTTGATGACATTTTCTCTTCAAGTTTTTCTTTGTGAATCTGGTTAGGGTTTTGAAATTAGGGGGTATGTTGTGGCTAACTGTATGGTTAGTGGTTGGACTCTGTTTTGATTTGTTGTTGATTCCATTTATTATCTTCTATTGTTTGTTGATTCACTTGTTATGCTTCCATTTAGTCCCCATTGTTGTCATCCCTCCCTTTTCTTTTAGTTCTCTTCATTTTCTGTTGATTCAGTCCACTTGCTTGCAGTCTGTTTGTTCCTATTTAAATTGTTGGGAAATGTCTTCCATGTTATTGTCCCCATTTTGTGTGCTTGTGTTTATTGATGAACTGCTTTTGTGTATCTTATGGGATATTTGGTGAAACATGTTCTATTTATGGTTTCTATTTTTTTTTATGTTGATTGTGGTGTCCCCATTTTGTATAATTTATTCGTTTTGCTTTGTGTGTCTGTATACAGCTTTCCTTCTTACTGATAGTGATGCCTCTCAGGACTTGTCTTATCCGGTTTGTACCCTTATTTGCCTTTGCCCTTTTGTTTTATTTTATGTTATCTATACTGTTTATCCTTTTCATTATATTTTCATATATATATATATATATATATATATATATATATATTTTGGTTCTGTGTAGGTGTTTGATTACATTTGTGAAGAGCGGGACAAGTATAATGGGAAGTATAATCTATACTCCCGTGTTGATGTGATTCCTGTTATTCAAAAGGGATTGTCTGATGCTGACTGGTCTTCTTTGTGTTCTTCTTTTCTGTGTCGTGTTTTGTGGTTTGGGGCCAATTTGAAATTGCATCAACAACTTTTCAACCATTTCTTGCTTCATGAATTGAAAACATCCAAAACTAGAGAAATGTGGTTTCAGCTAAAATCTTCTCACCCTTCTAGGTTTTCTATGGCTGAATTTGCTGCTGTCACTGGGCTAAAATGTGTGTCTGAGCATCTTGTTGATGTCCCTGTAATTGACGTTAAATCTGTAATTGGGGTAGATAAAATCAAGTATGATGATTTGGTTGATCTTTTTTGTAAGACACCGAAGAATTCGCCCAAGAAACTCATTATTGCTTATGTGTTGGTACTTGATGGGATTTTGTTACCTCATCGTTGTGGATTTGTTAGGAATGAAATTGTGTGTCTAGCTACTGACATGAGCCGTTTTTCTGAATATCCATGGGGTACGGTAGATTAGTTTATGTAGAAACGATTACCTCGCTCATGAAGGTGAATCGTGTATCTGACCGTAAATTGGTCAAGCTTTTGAAGCAAAGTACAAAAAGGAGTTCTGAGAAGTTGTCTAAGAAGTCTCTGCAGAAGGGTTTAGAATCGAAAGTCCCAAAGGCGAGGAGCTGTTTTAACTTGTTAGGCTTTCCACTTGCTTTACAGGTTATCCTTCTTTCTCATGTGTTACATGTGTGTGTGTGTGTTTTCTTTCTTTTTTATATTATTATGTATACCTTGTCTTACATGTGTGTTTTTGTATTGTTCTCTTTTTCGTTTCTGTTTTTTTGTGATTCCAGGTCTGGATATTGGAGGCTTTTCCCAAGATTCCACCAATTGTTTATTGCAAGTTCACCTCTGATGACAACGAGCATTCTTTCATGAAGTGGGAGAGTATATCTTCTAAATGTCCTGTGACTGCTCGCCATCTTCAGATTGAATTTGCTAAGACTCTTATGGTATTTTTTATCTTCTTTTTTGTTTCAATTTTTGTTCCGTTTTTTTTTAATAATAACTGTTTTTGTGTTTATTCTATCTCTATCTCTTTGTTTATTAGTACTGTGATTATTTTCATTGATGACTGTTTTTTTTCATTATTTGAAGGACACAATATATCCTACTTATGGGGAATATCTGTATTCCCCTTTGATGGCTTTTCCAAATGAACCGGATGATTCCAATGTTGCTGGGTATCTCTCATGGTTGTCACAGAAAGCTCCTTCAAGGGCACTCACCCCGGTTGATGCACCTACACCTAACCTGTCTCAACAGATATTGCCTTCTGCTGGTCTTCTTGATCAAGTTGTGCCATCTTCAAGTAATAAATTGGAGGTTTCGTCTCCTTCGTCCATAGCTGCCAGGACACGGTCTAAGGTTGCATCTCCTGACTTATCTCTTGCATTATTGGATTCACCTTCGAAGATGAAGCGTGTTGTGTCCCCATCCTGTGTGTCTGATAGACCTTCTAAAAAAACCCTGTACTGATGCCAGTTCTTCAGCATATGTGGCTGATCCTTTGAACCCTACCCCAAATCCTTGTCCTCCTAAGTTATCTTGTCTTAGTGGAAAATTTAGTCTTAAGCATGCAAGGGAGAATTCTCGTACTGGATTTGGTGTTACTTCTGAAGGTGTCCCAGCGGAAGATATAGGATGTTCATCAAAAAAAGTAGCTGGAGGTTTGTAAGGTGATGGTGTTGAAGGAGGGTCTGTTGATGAGGACCCGTTGGGTGATAATGAAGGGGTCAATCCAGTTGATATAGCTTGTGTAACACGTATTAGACAACATTTGGCTCTGATTGTTGACTCTGTTTTAAGGTGTGAAGCAAGAGTTGTGAAAATGAACCCAGTGCTGAGATCTCTGTCTTCCATCTTGGGGTCCGTCCAATCAAACTATGAATCACTCGCACCGAATGTTGCTTCCCTTCATCCAAAGGTTGATTCCATACATTCAAACTATGAATCCCTTAAAGCTATTGTTGATTCCCTCCATCTGAAGGTTGATTCCATGCATTCAAGTTATGAATCTCTCAAAGCTAGTGTTGATTCCCTCCATATCAAGTTTGATTCCTTCCATTCAAAGACTGATGCCAACCATGCAAAACCTGTAAGTTCTTCTTCACCGATGAAATTTGAGTATATGACCACCGATGACATTGAAGCTTCACTGAAATTTGTGGAAGTTCAATGAAAGTTATTTGAGGAAGTTTCAGTTGAGGAAAGTTGTGTTTGGCAAGGGATTTATGAATTATATTGATGGTCTGTTGCCAAAGTTCTATGGGAAATCATGGGTTGCTGCAAAAAAGGTCTACACGCCCTTCAACATCAAAAATATGCATTGGGTTGCATTGGAGATTGACTTGGTTGAAGGAAAAGTGAATGTCTGTGATTCCAGTATCCATCTTAACACTGATGAGCAGCTGTAGACACTTTTGGATCCTCTTTGCATTATGTTACCGGTTATATTGAAGGATTCAGGTCGCTTTTCACATTTGGGACAAAGCATTGATTCTCCTTTTATAGTGGAAAGATCTCGTGAGCTTCCTCAAAACAGTGATGGGTAAGTGTATTATTTTAGTTTATACATTTGTTATTTGTGTATTCATAATGTGATAATCTGATTGCATTTCATTTTTTGTGTTTTTGCTTATTTGGTTTTAGGGGTAGTTGTGGTGTCTACACCATCAAAGCAATTGAAGAGCTGGCATTTGGCGGTGACATATATGGATTCGACGATAATCATGTTCAAGCCTACCGGGAAAAGATGGCAATTGAGCTCTCCCGCATGTCTTTTACTATCAAGACTGTTGTCTGATGTCTGTTTCTTAGGATTTGAGTTAGACTTTTCTTATGTTGATTCCAGTGTATTTAGAGCTTGCATGCTCTCATTTTGTCACTATGGGTGTTATGTCTATTTTGATTGTAAGTACTACTTGTTTAACCCTTAACCATTATGTTTTAGAGCTTGCATGCTCTGCTTTTGCTTGTTATGTTGCCGTGTATCTATAATGTTCAGACATATATATTCTGTGATCCTCATATATGATGTGGAATGAACTTTGTGTTTTGACTTCAATGTGTTTACTTTATGAATTTAGAAGGATACTTGTGATGACAAATGGGTTTGTCAAACCAAACCTCATCATATCAGTCACACTAAATGAGTGGCATCACCCTAACCTCATCAAACTTGATACTTTTGTCCATCTAATTGTTATTGAGATTTAACATACATTCATTTTTTATCAAGATAATAACTCAACTCCCCTTATATTATACATTCTGGTATCATCAAAATGTCTCAACAACATTTTTTCTATTCCATGTGATGCAAATTGTCATACAGTTGATGTCATCTTCCTCTTATTTGTGTGTTTTGACATATCTTGTGCTGTTACATACTCATCTTTATGAGTCATTCCTCCTGTAATCACAATCATAGTATTATTTAAACCTTCCTTCTTTAATATATGGTTTCATTTATATAATAAAAATGGTAATCCATGTAGATGCAATGTATATATGACAAAAAAAATAAGAGATTCTGTCTATTTGCTTAACTTTATTATCTTGTCTCTATATGCAAAAATTAAAAAAAATTAAAAATAGACATAGGCAGTCTCTGTATTCCTTTGCTTCATGCTTCTGGGTGTGTGTGTACTGCTTGACGGTTTGTTTGGACATGTAAGCTTGTTGTGTCCTTTCTTCCCGCAAGTGCTACATGTGTATGTGAATGTTCTTTTCTTTGTTTGCCCTTCACCAATTGATGGAATCCTGCATTTCCTTGGTCTCCCACTCTTCTTACGCATAATAGGAGGATGACATTTGGTTGTTCTAATATCCTTTGGTACATACCATGTATCTTCACTAGGCACCGGGTATATAGTTTCTTGGTATGCCATGTACCAAGACTGTATTTTGTAGTAGTCACTTACAAAATCAGTGATATTGAGCTTCAATCTCTGAATGGCAGCAATAGCATGGACACATGGCATATGATCCAAATCAAACACCCTGCAGCTGCATGTCTTTTGTGCCAAATCAACTACACCCGTAAACTTCCCACCAACTACGTGACATTGTGTATTATTCAACACATTCACCTCATATCTTCCTGACCTATCATATCTTGTTTGCAAAATTTCTTTCACCGTAGACGGTATATCACTGATCTTTGTCGCCTGTCCTCTACGGTCATTGAACCAATCTGCCATTTTCTTCCTAATATGCTCAAACAGTGCAATAATTGGATATCCTCGAGCATCTTTCAAAATTGCATTTATACACTCTGCATTATTCGTTGTCATAATGTTGTACCTGTCACCTTTGAAGTGCGCCCTTGACCATTTCTGAAAGTCTGCATCCTCAAGGTATTTCCCAATCTTCTTGTTGATATCACAAATGCTTTTGAAGTAGTCTTCAAATTCCCTTACAGTGTAGCATTCGGATGCTTTTGTGACGAAATGGATGACCCCTCGGTGTTTGTATTTTGCCTTTATGTTTTGTTTCAGATGGCGTGTGCAGATGACGTGCTTTGTAGAACTGTACACGTCCTCAACAGACTTGCTGATGCTCCCATGCGGATCAGATGCAAAGAACAGTTCTCTTGAATCTGGAATCACAGTAGCTAATCTTTGGAAGAACCACTTCCATACATTATCATTCTCTGAGTCCGCCACTCCGAATGCAATAGGGTACACATGTCTATCAGCATCTTGTGCGGTTGCTGTAATCAAAATTCCTCTATATTTTCCATGTAGAAAAGCAGAGTCTACCATGATAACCTACATAATTCAATTTATAGTTGTTACACTAGTTTAATTATATATACACTTTTTATCAATCAAAATTATAGAGTTTATACCTTTCTCATCATGCGTAATCCCCTAATGGATGCTCCGAAAGAGAGGAATGCATACTTGAAATGATTATATCCATCAATCTCTATGCATGCATATGTTCCTGGGTTTAGTTGTTTGATCATGTGGAAGTATGCCGACAACATTTCATAGTTTCCTTCCGGAGTGCCTCTTACCATGTCTTGTGCAGCCTCTTTTGCTTTCCATGCTTTCCAGTAGCTCACACTGTGCCTAAACTCCTTTTGCATTGCATTTTTTATCTGAATAGAATCTGGGCATGTTGTCACACCTTCATACCTTCATTCATTATATTCAACAAGTAAGCAATTGTATTCTAGTCATATGTAATTAACCTAATAACCCTACTGCAGTAGCTTTTGTTTATCTATTTAGTTATATTGAAGAGGTAAGCACACACGAATTGTCATCTTTACTCATAGGGCTGAGATCGTATAAATAATAAAATTCTAATTAATCATACCTTATCTTCATCTTTTCCGCTACTGCTTGATAAGATGGTTTTCGATGTTCTCTCCACCTGACTGAAAATGAACAAGTGTGCTCCGTTTTCACCTTTCTAATCTCAAAGTAACTTGAATTCTTCACACATGTAGCTAGTACTGTCCACTTGCAGCTGGCATCAATACAATTGAACTTGTACCTCTTTGTTGTTGATTTCTTCACTCGAAATTGGAAGTTCTCCTTAACTGCCATGTTAGCCACTGCAGTCCTTAAGTGTTTTTTTGAGCTGAAAATCTGTCCAACATAGATGAAATCAATATCATCTTCCTCATTCTCACTAAGGGCTTCATTTTGAGCTTCGTCATTGTTGGCATCCATATCTTCTGTTGCAAACTCAGTAATAGCGAGTGCCAATGTGTTATCTACACTTGATTCTTGAACATACTCATCAGACTCCATCACCCCACTTGTTTGCTGAACAGTTTTACTTATCTGAGTGCCATTCAACTTTTTCTTTGCTAAAACATGCAACGGCAAAGACCATGAAATCTGAGACGCATCATTTATATGCATGAATGCCTTGAGATCTTCATTTTTGCTGATTGTAAATGGAGCTTTCAATTTTTGTAAAGGATGTAGGTGGCTTAACTTCAGCTCATATGTTTCTAGGCAAATGTCAAACCTATCACTAATCATATTTTTCAGTGATTCCAACTCAATATTTTCTTGAATCACAAATGCCTTTGATTCAACTTCACCAACATACTCACAATATCCATTTGTCATCTTCAATTCTCCTCCAAAACAGACAGTCATAAGTTTGAGATCCATCTCTGTTCAGCTACGGAATCTGTATTTTACACCTATGCACAGTTCATCATATTATTACTGACAAGTAGATTCCATTGAACAAATCACAATTGTTCGGGTAAGTATTACTTCTTAGATCTAACCCTAGGGTATGGAATTGAGAATTTGGAGTTGCAATTGATATATAGAAAATGAAATTTAGATTGAAAATTTGTGTGTTACCTTGATTAGATTCCAAATCGTGGCTCTTGTCCTTGTTTATAACTCCATATTGCATTGATTTTTCGCCATTGGTGACAACTTTCGATGATTCTGGAAAATCGATGTTCGAGGTTTTTACCCAAATCTTCTGTTTCGCTCTTCAGGGTGGAATCACTTGATGGAATCACGATTCCGATCGGGAATCTGAGATTTTGGTGGGTTAAGCTTGATTTTAGATGCTCTAGATTTGGAATCTGCAAAGGACGTGGATCTCCATTGATGAAGCTTTGATGAAGCTTCTATCGGCGCTGAAAGAAAGGATAGGGGCGCGTGCGTTTATGGGGGAATGGACTACCTAATCTAATTAAAGAAGTTTATTGTCTAATTAGCTAATTAAAGATTCTAAATAGCCTACTTACCTAAATCACCAAAAAAAATCCTACAAATTTTAGACGATATCCATATAAAATTATTTGAAGATAATAAATAAATGGATGAATAGATGGATATAAGATGTGGCCTCCTGGTGAAAATATGTTTTTATAAAAAAAATAGATGGATATAAGATATATAATTGAAAACTTTTACCCTACATATTTTTTCAAGACATAAAAAATTGAAAATTGACGTTTCATACACAATGTGCATTGATAGAATATGTAGGCATACATAAAAATAAAAGGTAAATTTAAATAAATGACTTAAATATATATAAATAATTAATATAATTGATACTTACCAAAATTGAATACACGATATCTTTGACAAAGACATATAGATTAAAGATTAAAAAAAGAGAAAATTTGGTATTTTGTACCCTTTCAAATATTTAATTTGGTGTTTGTACCCTTTAAAAATTTAATTAGGCGTGTTGTCTCATTTTAAAAATTAATTAGCCCCTATAGACCCTTCTCCCTTTAAGCGATATGTGAAGCCCGCGTCCAGTCGTCCATGGCGCCTCAGATCACTCCGCTCTCCTCCTCGCCTCTGCTCTTCTCCTTTTCCTTTTCATCATCCCCTTCAACAATCTCATACCTCTTCCTCACTCTTTTGACTGACCTCAATGACCCGAGCGCACTAGCTCCTCCCGTGGAGATTCCGTCGTCCTCCCACGCCCCTTTCCAGCCCCCATTAGGGCTGAATCGAAGCTACGCCGCCCAGATCTGGAGGATTCAGGGGCTCCTCGTTGCGGTGGACGCTGCCCTTTTGCGTGCCATGGACGACCGGAGCCGCTATCACCTCTCACTCCTTATACGACCTGCCTCTTCGCGACTACGAGGGAGAGAACGACGCCGACAAAGGGAACCGATGAGGCGGAGACCTGGGGACGTTGGCGACCAAAGTAAGTTCTCTTCCCTTTGAACTTGTTGTCAGATTTAGGGGGTTTTTTTTTTCGAATTGGGGGTTTTGGGTTGGTTTGCTTATGGAGGCTATTCGAATTGGCGGTTCTGGGTTGGTTTGCAACTTGAAGACGATCTTAGAGTTTTGGAATCAAAAGCAGTAGATAGCAGTTTATGGGTGTTTGCTTGGATTGATACTGGTAAACGTCAATTGTACGCTATTGTGTACTTGGCTCCCAATTTTACGTTTGTCCTCCCTTTTGACCTAAATTCGTTATTGGTTATGTATTTGATTGTTGTTCTTGTATTTATTAGGGGTAGTTAGTTTGTAGTTATCAGTTGGTTTAACTGATTAATTCACTGAGTTGAAAAGGACTCGGAGATGCAGTAGTTTCTTCAACATCCGGGCATTTTGAGCAACTCACCTCCGACTCTATACTTGGTACCCTATGGTGTTTGTGTTTTCTTGCGATAATAAAGTGAATTCTATTGGTGTTTCATTGATCTTGATCAAATCTGAGGATCACATCTGTCTTGGAATCAAGTGAAGATAAGAAAAGAGAGTAAATAGAAAAGTTATGTAGCTATTGATAAGTGGATTATTAAGAAAAAAGTAGAGGGTTGTTTCTCTCATGTAGCTTCTGTGTTGTGCAGTATGAGTAAATTGCATGTGATTTGTAAATAGAAAAGTTACTTAGGACAATATGAGTAAATTGCATGTGATTTGTAAATAGAAAAGTTACTTAGGATTTGATTCTTATGGCAATCAGTATGTGAAGTTCAACAGATGTAATTAGACGCTTATTATATCTTAATTGATGATTGTTTTAGTTGTGCCCACCTAGAGCTTGACAAAATGCTTCAACCAACTTGTAGTTTATGATTCTCAAATTTGCTAATGTAGGTAGGTAACTTATGAAGTTCAGACGGAGATGTTTCGACGGCGGCTTTTGGTGGTGCATTTCGGGTCTAGATGATTCTTCCGCAACAAGAGTTTGTGCATCTGCGTACCTGTTTGTGACCTTGGAGAAGCGTGGTGCCTTATTTTATTTCTCTGCCTCTTTGATTAAAGAATTTTGATGGTCTATGCCTTTGACTTGAGTTTTTTTATCGAATCTGGGGCTGTCTTGGAAGCTGACCTGATCGTCATGGGAGGGTATTACATGTTGAGGTTGGTGTCCTAATATCAATACTCCTTACATTTTAATTTTCGGGCATAATCTCCTTAGTCATTTCAATCCTAATAATGATAGGAAATGTAGATTAGTATTTTTTTATAACCTCCTTAATCATTTCAAGAGTTGAGATGTATGTAAGCCTTAATTCATGAATTTTGATGAAATAATCCCAAATTTTATTTCTTGCTTCATGATTCATGGGCCTCAAAGGAGCTGCTGAGAGGGATGAGATCAGCCAGCCTATGTAGATGGGGGGGTATGACAACAAAAGAGGTGGGGTATGACAGTAGCTGGGGTTTCAATGTTGGATGTTGAGGTTATTGTTTTGAGTCTTTTGACATCGAAAATGAGGTATTGCAAGCAACATGATAGTGAGATAAAGAATAAGATTAGGGAGTATGTACAACAAGGTATTATGATAGACGAGGGGGCTGAATTAGATGCTGAAAATTTGACAAAAAAATTGTAAGAGATTAAAATGTATGACAACAACTTGTGGGGGCAAATGTATGACGGCAGAAAGTGTTATGCAGGAGGCAGTAACATGGTTGTATTGAGCCACCAACAATGAATAATACTTGATCAATTGTCCAAGGTTTAATTCATAATCTTAATCATATACCTAATATACCTATTATTGTAAGACTAGGAAAAATAATGATCGGCATATATGGTTGTTGGCTTGTTGCTATAAGAAATAAAAAAACAAAGGCCGATTAAGGAGACTTGTGGGCACACTTGTATTTTAAAATTGCCTATCCTTTCAATTCAATTTTGGGCATGTGTCCCTTGAAGATCTTTCCGTTATTTGTTAATAATGGTTGCTCGTTAAGGTATTCTTTGCATTGAGGAGTGTTAGAGATATGAATAAATTCTTTTACTTCCCATGATCTGTGAATGTTGGCTTTGTTGATCAGTAGAGTTTTAGGAGGTTGAACATTAGTATAGTACACTTGATTTGTGTTAATGCCGTGAATTCCTCTTATTAATTTGATTTAGTTTGTTGCAAGAACACGAGAATTCGAGTGGGCACTAAGCCGTGTTGTATATTCCTCTCTGCTGCACATTTACTCATGCTGGAATCTTGACATACACACTGCTCATGGTGGCTGCGATGTATGTGATGCCATTCCAGGTGGTGACTGCGCTGGCCGGGTTTTATATGATGACACATCCCAAGTTTAGGCACCAACTGCCTGCAATGCCTATAAATTTATTCCGATCACTGCCTGTCAGGAATGATAGTATGTTGTAGAGTTTCTAGAGGGTATGTTTGTCGCTTCAACTGTGTCAAAATTCTGGGTTTTTTTATATCATTAGCTACCTTGTTTCTTGCTTTTCTCCCCTTATATGGATATTATGAATGACCATGAATACTACATGGTTGGTCCTTATTTTCTCAAGTTCACTAGACAGAAAAATCTACGCTTGTTAGTTGTAACTGATCTCTTCTTATTGCTGATATATATATAGGAAATGTTGCTTTCTACATTTGAGCGGTTGGCTTTTCAAGTTTCAATCTAAATGAGTCTCACTTGTATCAATTGCAGTGTCAATGCAGTCTGAAGGTTTCAAATACTTGGAAGAGAGTTGCCCCTCACTTCTGTGTGAGTTGCTTGAAAACGTGCTACAGTAGATGGACATCCTGGTCTGCCACAGAGCAAGAAATGAAGCGGAAGCAGTATCTTTGGGATCGATCTGGATGCCGAAGAAGTAATAACTCAGAAATCACTCTTTAAATACAGTCTCGGTTCAGTTATGGAACAATTGGGTCGGAAAAGGAAATGCAAAGAGCTCTTTATGGAGTTGATATTGACAGTGATGTTATATGTGGTGACTCTATGAGCATGTGAATTCTATGAGCATGTGAATCAGAATCAAAGTTTGTTCTCAATTTGAAAATTTGCATGAACATATGGGTTCTCTTTGATGGTGCTTACTTGTGCCATATTAGGCATTTGTTTTAGCACATTATTACCACATCAAGTATATTTGTCAAACATACATTCATTTATTAATAATGATACAAGGTAAGGTTGTGATAGTGAACTCGCAAAATGAGTCCGACTCTATAAATTTTGAATTTAGATTTTAGATTTTCACGCTTTCTCTTGATTTGTCTTTTCCTCCTCCAATTTCAGCACTGGCTACCACCTCCAAAGTGTGAAAGTTTGTGATATATACTGTATATATTTATTAATATGATGCACTCTAGTGGATTCTTGTTGTAAGTATTGTATTGATAGCTTTATTACTTATTTTTTAAAATTGTAAAAAAATTTTGAGTTGATGACATGTTATAATAGGTGCTTTTACGCATACGACCAATATTAATGTCATAGTTTCAAAGACCTTGTGTTTTTATATGTGCAATAAGGTGACTCTATTTTGATTCCACGTTTTAAGCACCTTTGTCATGAATTATATAAAAATGTCATCATAAACGATTGAGATCAATGAAGTTTAATAAAAGAATGTCATCAATGAATAATAGCCATTAATAAAAGATGTTATTTCATCAAAAATAAAAGATGTCATCAATGAAGTGTAATCATATTTTATGCTCCTATTTCATAAATTGTATAAAAATGTTATCAATAAAATTGTAATCAACCACCAATGTCATCACAAACGATTGAGATCAATGAAGTGTAATCACAAATGTCATCAATGAATAAAAGTTTTGACCAAAAAAATCAATGAATAAAAGTCATCAATAAAATATGTCATCAATGAAGTTTAATGATATTTTATGCTTTTGTGTCATCAATTGTAAAAAAATGTAATAAAAATTTCACCATAAATGATTGCATCAATGAAGTTTAATCATATTTTAAGCTCCTATAGTCCTATGTCATCAATCATATAAAGATGTCATGAGAAACGATTGAGATCAATGAAGTGCAATAACTAATGTCATTAATTAATAATAGTCATCAATAAAAAGATGTCATCAATGAAGTGTAATCTCATTTTATGCTCCTATTTTACCAATTGTATTAAACTAATTAAACCATTTCATCAATGAATAAAAGTCATCAATAAAAGATGTCATCAATGAAGTTTAATCACATTTTATGCTCTTATGTCATCAATGAATAAAAATGTAATAAACATGTCACCACAAGTGATTCCATCAATAAAGTATAATCACAAACGTGTCATCAGTGAATAAAAGTATAATCGATGAAAATATATCGATATACAATTGATTAAATTAAAAAAAGTGGCATCAAACGATTTGATTAAAAAAGTGGCATTAAATAATTACATTAGAAAAATGGCATCAAAACACTACTTTGAAAAAGTTGCATCACATTAAATAAAAAAATGTCATCAAAACACTACTTTAAAAAAATATGGCATCACGGTAAAAAAATATCATCAAAAAATTGACATAAACAAAAGTGTTATCAATAGCCAACTGTAAAAAAACGGCATCAATGGTCAACGTGGCATCACAGTAAACTAAAAATGTCATCAAGGTTTGAAAAAAGTGTCATTAAAAAAGTGTCATCAAATCATTTCATTAGAAAAGTGGCATCAAAGCGAAAATAACATGTAATAAAAAATGACATCAAAACGGTAAAATGACATCATTAAAAAAAACTCAAATAAGGTGGTCAACCGTTGACCGGTCGACGGTCAAACCGTTGACCATTGACCATTACTTCTCTATTTGGATGGGTGACTATCCCACCTAATTTAATTTTTGAGATGGCTAGTTACCTAATTACATTTTCATAAGTGACTAGTTACCTAATTCACCCTTAAAAAATCGATATTTAAATATCCGCTTACCATAGATTAAATATTACAATACATGCTTAATTGCCTATTTTAAAAGATATGAATACAAAACTATTAAAATAGTATAATTACGTGGCAAATTATGTGGCATTATGTATGAAACATGACAAAAAATAATTGGTCAATTTTTTGGAGGAAAATTTTTTAAAAAGGGAGTGACATGTGGCAGAATCAGCTTCTATTTTAGTATTGTATAGGATTACGCGTCATTGGCGTGGGTATAGGACTAGTTTTCCCATTATTTAAGTGTTATCTCCCTGATCATTAACTATGAACCGATAAAAGTACATTGAAGAGGTTATTTTACAAACATGCTTAATGTATTTGAACGACTTGTTAATTTGTGAAATGTGATCAATAATAACAAGAAATATGTTGATAGTTTATGATAAAAGTCTTGTTAATAATTAGGATTATTGAAGTCTACTACTCCATATAATCATTGGATGCTCAGGATATTAAGATCTTAGTTGGTGATATTTGTCATTCCAACCCATTAATTGAATCTTCCATGATCATATAGTACCACACAGATCAAGACAACTCGAAGAGAGTCAGTAGAGAGAGGGTTGGCATTTGAGTTGGAACATTTTCACATGCCTTTAATTAGTTTTGGGATGATACTTAATCACAAGATCCATTCGTCGTATTTCCAAAAATATATTCACAAGATCTTGCTTAGCCTTCATATAGTTCTTATTTTACAGAAAATACATACAAAGTATAAGTTAGTTTATATTTGAAGATTCGATCGAGCTTCATTTAAAAATGTTATATTGTGTCAACCGATTTCAATACATTCAAGATGAAATCTTCGCTTAAGGTTAAAACCCATTAATTATAAAACTTGGAAAAAATCATACACTATGACCGGTTCCAGCCATCTACATTTTAAACATGAAGGGAAATAGTAGAAATCATACACAGTACACAACTATTACACTGGAATTTCTTTTATGTCCTCTCAAACTTTTACTCAGAAATCATATACAAAGTACAAGCCAAAACATGGGCTTGATTATGCCTATACAAAGATGATCAAGTGGTCAGCAAAACACTTTAAACACAACACTATCGGTTCTAATTTTGACCGCAGCATCTGATATGTATTCCTACCCGTAATCTGCCAATGAACCCTGTTTTTGGATCCAATCCCTAATCCCACAAAAAGAGGAAGAAAATTAAAACAAAAAGAAACCCTACCACTAGTTCATGATCAGGTATAACCCTAACCCTGCTGATTAGAGCATCCATTAATGAGGTTGAAGCACTCATACAACGCCTTTGCATTCATCTCCCTCTCAAACCTCCAGATGTAATTCAACCCAACAAGCAGCTCCGTGATCGCAGCCTCCGTCTTCTCCTGGTTAGCAAAGTAGAGAGTTTGCAAGAGCAGAACATTTGTCTTGGGGCCCAGGTGGCTCTGCTGCTCGAAGCTCCTCTCACTCTGCCACTTGATCATTTTGTGGGCCATAGGTGACAGCCACCCCAAGATCCTCCCTAGGGCATCCCTCCATTCCTCTGCAAGCACATGGTCTGTGGCTGAGAATTCAATCCCTCGCAGTCTCGCCCTTAGGGATGCCCTTATGCTGTTTGGGAGCATCCCATAGAGGTCATCTCTGGCTTCCAGTCCCACTAGTTGCGGAGACTTCATCATCTTCTCTAACACTATGATCATGTTCGAGTAGTGTAATGCGAGTGCAGACGCCCCTAGAGTCCCTGCAAGAAATGATGCATTGTTCGTTATTCCAATTGGCTCTAACTAATGCAATAAACTATAAAGCAATTAACTTTAACCCTTTCAAATAACTCAAGAGCCATGGTTTATAATAACAAGACATGATTGAAAATTAAGAATAGATTCCGATTTTCCATCTGAATTCATTAATAGTTCAGATCACATATTAATATCAACATGAACTTTTCTATACCTGCAGGTGGGTTGAGCACTTGAGTGTTGGACTCAAAGAAATCGCTTTTCCCAGGAAGATCATTACTAACACTCTTCCTGGTGCGATGCTGATCGTTCTTGCTCGTTCTCAATGGCCTCGAAAAAAACTCGTTGGCCACAGGAGAATCCTGATGATGGCTATCACTGCTTGGAAACACCATGGCAGAGTTGGTAGATAAGCTCCTAGGCAAGCTGGTAGCAATGTAACCATGGCCGATCCCAAACACCAGCTTAATCCGCGCCAAGATGGTGAAGATAAGCTTGGCAAGCGACAGGGTTATCGAATCAAAGCTTCGGTTCCACATAGACTTTTCCTTCGCACTCTTAGCCTCTTGCCTCTGCCACGCAATCTTTTGCTGTGTCTCGTAAATCGTCTGCTCTCGGAGCGGATTCTCCGCCTTGGTGCTGCTGGAGCTTTGTTGCGATTTACGGAGGCAGTTTTCAAGAGCCGCCAGCGCCTCCATCTCGCGGTAGAGCAAGGAGGTGGCCGCGATCTGGCGATCTAGCTTCTTGGTAAGGACTTCTAGCTCCTTGGCGCTTAGCACCCAGTTGTACGGATCACGCCCTCTCTCAGCAAAATCGTTGAACAGCTGGTGTGCGTATAGGAAAATCGGAGTCAGATTCGTTCAATTCACAGTCCAAATTTCAGTTTGAATTGAACTAGGGATTCCGTTTAACGGAGAGCGGGTTGCAACCAGTAAATTCGAAATTTGTCGCATCCAATTGATAAATTATGAAACAGTAACTGTGATTATCTATCTATCTAAGTAAAATGAGAAAAACGTGAAATTTCTTTTTCACCATGGTCTCCAGAAATTATTTGAAATCAGAGTGAAGGAACGAAGCGAGGGAACTGAAATTGAAAAAAAAGTAGGTACCTGGAGGAAGACGCGGAGGTTGGGATCCTCGCACCTGTTCGAGAGATAGGAGGAGACGGCCCTAGAGACGAGGCGGAGGTTGTGGAGGATCTCGGCGCAGGCGAGGCGGAGGAGGAAGGCGTCATCGTTGGAGACGATTTTGCGGACGCCGTCGATGGCGATAGCCTCGTTCTTGAGGCGGGAGATGGAGGAGTCAGAGAGGGAGGAGTGGAGGAGGAGGAGCTTGTAGATCATGCCGGAGACCTCGAAAGAGAGGACGCCGACGGCGGAGGGCTTCCTGACGAGGATCTTGGCGGCGGGAGACTTGGAGAGGCCGTGGGAAACGTGGCTGCGGAGCTTGCTGAGCCAGGTGGTTTCCCGTCCCATCGGAGTGGCTGGTGGTGGCGGTGGTTGGGTGGCGAGAGGGGATGGGAGGGGGAATGATTGAAGAGAGGGAGGAATTGGGGAGGAGTGGGAAGACGGTGGTGTTAAATAATGGGGGAGGGGAAAAGTCGAAAGAGTGTGTGAGAGACAATTTCTTATTGGGAAAATGGAAGCTCGTGGGTTGTTGTTACACCATCAACCACCGTCGAACCTCTTTACCCATGTTTTTTTTTCTTTTTCGATTTTCAGATATACATCAAATAGGTGGTATCATTTTATGAGAATAACAAAAATAAAATAGGTGAATCATTTATTTTAAAAAAATAATAACAGATATTACCTTTTTTTTTTTTTTGACGCTGAATAAAGATTAGGTCGGGTCGGCCGCAGCAGAAACCCTTCCTAGCGCATCCTTCCGGACGAGAACAAGCAGTTCTGGATCATCAACACAACAGTCGTCGGCAGGGGATGCATGGGCACTACGAGCAAGATAGTCGGCCACAACATTTGATTCCTTGAAAATATGACGAATAGCAACATAAGTAAAGGACGAAATATCTAACAGTATATCTGATTGAAGCAGCTCGATAGGCCAAGGGCATTTCCAATCCCCCAGCAAAGCCTTAATAACCATTAAGTTGTCTCATTCGATTAGAAGGTTAGAAATCTGCAATTCCTTAGCTTGTAAAATGCCCATTTTGAGGCCAAGGTTTTCAGCATAGACAACGGAAACACTACAACAAATAGCCCGTCGTAAAGCGACAACCTCCCCCCTTGAGTCTCGGATAACATAACCGTAAGAAGCCGAGCCACCAGGCATAACAGACCCATCAAAATTTAGCTTGTAGCAATCTGTAGGAGGCTTTTCCCACTTTCCGAAGCGACTCCGACTTTGCCTGGAAGGATTACCAGCCAAATGGCAACCCGGATGATAGGAACGACCGCTACCTCCCCGTCCCGAGTCAGCAGCATTGAGGAGATCGTCCTCCAACAGCTTGGTTTGTCTCCAGCAATGGGTACTTGTAGTATAAAGTAGCAAGATTTCGTTAATACTTACTTTATCTGTGTGGTTAAACACTAATTGATTCCTGAAAAACCACAAGGCCCACCATGCTGAGGCTAAATCAGCGAAACGCTTGTTCCCAATTGCATTTTTAATATCGTTTAGAGGAAACGCCGAACCTAAACCGCAAGTTGCAGTAAGGTACCTTGGAATGTGGATGTGTAAAGCTTGTAGTAGGCTTGTCGCCATATGACACTCAGTGAACAGGTGAGACACCGTTTCGTTACCATTCCCACAGAAGGGACAACCAGAAGGCACGGACACATGAGATTTTTGTAATCTGAGGGTAGTTGGGAGACCATCACGAGAGATTTTCCAAAGAAAATGACGTACTTTCGGCGGCACATCCAAATCCCAAATCCACCCGCAGTCAAAGTTTGGTAGACCAACATGTTTTGATAACAAAGAGTTAGCCGAGCTAGTTGAAAACCAACCGTTTTTGCTCGGACCCCAATATAGACGATCCGTCATGGGATTATTAGGCAGAGTGATGCACAATAAGTGGTCGATGTCTTGTGTTGACAGAATGTTTGTTAAAGAGTTTGTAATTAGAGATCTATCCCACTGCCGAACTGGGTTGAGGAAGTGAGATACCTTTATACCTTTAAGGGTTTCTGGTATAGGCTGGAGGATCCTGGATTCCAATGGTTCTAAGAAGGCCCAGTTATGCGACCAAAAGTCAATGGTTTGTCCGTTTCCGACACTCCATTGAAGAGCCGGTTCGAATTTCGGTCTGATAGACATAAGTCGAGTCCACTGCCATGATGACTGAACCTTTTTCTTGTAGCTGAGCAGATCGTGCCCTTTAAGATATTTTTGTGAGACTACACGGACCCAGATGTTGTCTGGTTCAGAGATTATCTTCCAAAGAAGTTTCATCTGAAGTGCTATATTTATGGACTCAGCTTTATGGATACCAAGACCCCCCTTCATAGTATCTGAGCAGATCTTGTCCCAGCTGATAAGAGGAGTGACTTTAGTATTTTTATTCCAAAAGAACTGTCTATAGACTTTGTCAAGCTCATGGAGAATATGCGATGGAAGTAAAAAGGCTTGCATAAGAAAAATCGGTTTCGCACTGAGATTAGCTTTGATAAGAACCTTTCGACCTTCGGCAGAAAGATTTGAAGATTTCTAGTTTGTGAGTTGTTGCTTTGTCTTAAGGACCACCTCCGTGAATGTATCCTTATTGACCTTACCATTCACTATTGGGCAGCCCAGATATTTGTCGAAATTATTCGCTTGCGGAATACCAAGCACAGCGGTTGTAGCCATAGTAGCTGTTGTTGTCGTGTTAGAAGAAGCTTGGAAGCTAGATTTATGAAGATTGACCTTTTGGCCTGAAATGAGACAGTATCTATCTAAAATGGACAATACAGAGGTGTAAGCAGATTGAGAAGCTTTACAGAAGATGAGGATGTCATCTGCAAAAGCTAAGAAAGGAATTTTAATACCCGGCCGACCGAATGTGATGCCAAGGTCCTTGTTCACTAGGCTTTGATGGTGCAGAGTGCGTGCAAGCACTTCAGAAGCCAAAATAAAAAGAAACGGGGATAGAGGATCCCCTTGCCTGAGCCCTCGTGACGGTACAAACACTGTGGTCGGTTCATCGTTGACTAATACCGAATAGGAAACAGATGAAACACATTCCTTAATCCGACTGATAAAAAGGTCATCAAAACCAAATTTGGCCAGTACTTGGAAAAGAAAGGACCATTCAATCCGGTCGTAAGCCTTTTTCATATCCAGCTTCAAGGCTACCATGCCCGTTCGGCCTTTCTTTAGCCTAAAAGAGTGCAAAGCTTCGTGAGCAATAAGAATATTATCCTGGATTGATCTCCCTTTTGTAAATGCCCCTTGTAGAGGATGAATCAGCTTATCGAAAATCTTGGTTAACCTAGCAGTAATAACCTTGGAGATAATTTTGTAGATCGTAGAGCACAAATTGATTGGTCTGTAATGATTGATCGATGATGGGCCATCACATTTTGGAAGTAGGGTGATAAACGTATGATTGATCTGACGTAGAAGTCTGCCACTGGTAAAAAAAGCCTTTACTGCCTTGATTACAGATGGACCTACTGTTGGCCAAAACTTTTGGTAGAAACCCGCTGGGAAGCCATCCGGACCCGGGGCCTTATCCGGGCTCATAGAAAAGACCGCAACTTTAATTTCATTGTTAGTCACTGGCGCGGAGAGCATTGCATTGTCTGCTTGAGAAACCAAAGGCGGGATAACCGCAAGGTCTGAGGACAGATCAATTGCACCAGTCGAAGAGGACCTGAACCTTGATTTGAAATCTTTTACAAACTCTTGTTGGATAATATGAAAGTCAGCTGATGATTCCCCATTTGAAAGGGTAATAGACTTAATCATTTTTCGACCCCGTTTGGTCGTAGCAATCTTATGGAAATAGCTCGAGTTTGAGTCATTTAATTTGGCGTGTTTCACTTTGGCCCTCTGGCTCCAGTAACGACGGTGGAAATCCAACATTCTTTCCCTCTTGTTGAGCAGTTGCTTAAGAATTTGAATATCCTTAGTATTGTAATTGGTAATTAATGAGGATTGTAGTTGAAGTAGCTTCTGGTCAGTGACCTGAATTTGGTTGTTAATATTGCGAAAGGTATTCTTATGCCAAGATTTGGAAAGCTTCTTAAGTAACCTCGCCTTCTGCAAAAGTTTGAACATAAGGGAACCCTGTGAGTCCAAGCGCCATGCTTGCATGACCAGATTTCTATAATCAGCTCTGGAAGCCCAAGCCAATTCGAACTTGAAAGGTCTATTTTTTGGCTGAATATTGTGACGGAAGTCTGTAGAGATCGGTGCATGGTCAGATCTTGTGAACGGATGAATCTGGGTCCGAAGTGAATCAAACATCGTTAATACGTCTATATGGATTAATAGCCGATCAAGCTTTTCCAGGCAGGTAACTAAACCGTTAGATTTACGTTGCCAGGTAAACTGGCCACCATACGATGGTACTTCGAGCATAGAGAGGTTACTCTTTAAGTCATTTAAGCGATTGAACCTTACAGCGGAAGGATATACCCCTCCAAATTTGTCTGCTGGGGAGCTAATTTCGTTGAGATCCCCCATAATACAGAACGGGATGAGTAACGTTCGTATATAAAGGGAGATAGATTCCCAAAAGGTTGATTTTCGTCGTTCGTCCGGTGGGGCATAAACCACCAAAAAAGCAATACTCCGGTGGGTGACATAGTCCAAATAGTTAAAGTGGATGAATCGGTGTTGTACCAAAATGAGTTCAATAGATCCTTGAGAGGAGGGGATATCTTTCCAAAGCAAACAAATTCCACCCGAAAAACCCAATGCCGGGTCAAAAGCGATGTTTGTGAACCCACATTTCCGCCAGACGCTTTCACGAGGTATTTTATTTGTCTTTGTTTCTAACAGAGCCAGAACATTGATATTATTGTTCTTACAGAAAATATCAACATTAGTCCAGAAGTTTC
The DNA here is from genome assembly GCA_963922045.1 of Persicaria maculosa. NCBI lineage: Eukaryota > Viridiplantae > Streptophyta > Magnoliopsida > Caryophyllales > Polygonaceae > Persicaria > Persicaria maculosa. The sequence goes on along the minus strand of OY998271.1, from coordinate 23,111,056 downwards.
GACTACGGATACCTCGGGAATTCCAAGAACATATATTCATAAAAAACGATTTTTACGAGCTGTTTGTACTATTTGAAACCGGTTGGCAACCGAATTGATGGTATGAGTTTTAAAAACCAAAACCCAAACGAGAATAAGAGTGTGAATGTTATCCGATTCCATTTGGTTTCGATACGATGGTAGTAATAAAACAATATAGATCGATTTTGAACACCTTTGTAGGGTGAAAAGGTCCGGTAAGGACAATGTGTGTTGATTAGTGTATGGAATGGGGATTGTTCCATAGCCAACATGATAAAGATGGAGCCATATTTTTCGGATCGTATGAATTGTGATCAAACATAGGTGATGTGTGTACAACCACTGCGAGAGAGAGGAGTATGCAAATAACATATGATCAACAAAGGTGTCATTGACCCTTAATTGTTTGTTTTGGAAATCATTATGTATGAAGGCCTTGTAGGGCGTATTTGATCTCGAAAGATGATAAGATGCATTATGGTGGCTTAGTGTAGCCATGTAGGAACTAACTGGGAGTGTAGACCAGCGCCCAAGGCTCCGCAGCAAGTAACCACAAAGCCAAGCTAAACACCAACAACAGCAGCAGCTAGAAGTGCGCCAGCAGCAGCTAGAAGCGCACCACCAGCAGCAGCTAGAAGCGCCCGCGACCGAGGGAACGTCCATGACCCTGCAACAAGAACAGAAGGCAAACGAGTAGATCTTCCAAAACAGTAACAAAGTGCATCTCTTTCTTGGAGACTTATAGTGATACGTGGCTTGTGAGCCAATAAAAAAATCCTGATGCAGGTAGCATTGGTAGAGATTTATAATGTTGAAGATGCTTAGTAGAAACAAAGTCCCACAAGACAAAGACAGCGAGCATGGTCGAGACAAAGCTCGGTCAAGCTTACGAGAATCAGACATAAAACCAGAGAAAAGGTAAATCAAATTAGACAGGCAAGGCAGGTATTTGCATAAAAGATCAAATATCAATAAGAGAGCGTTAAGCAAGATGTAGAAATCTTGAAACGGAGGTTCACCAGTAATATAGAAGGGAAACATCCCTATAATCTTAATAAATTGGAGGCAACCCAAAATTGGAGGGGTACTAACCATGATTAGATGCAGGGATAAAGGGTAGCAAAGAGCCAACCCGAAGGGAGAAAAGCAACAAAATTCACAATCACAAGAACCTAATTGGTAAAGTAGGCTAACACCATTCAGCGCCAAAATCGCAAAAATCCAATTCTTGCTGGAAAGAAGCATACAGAAGTAGTACGAACTAATCGTAGCATAAATTGATTGGCTTGTGAAGCCGTAAAGATTTAGTGCACAACCAAATCTTGGCTTAGTACAGCTTGTCAGCCAAATGAAACAAGAACCGAAAGTAAGGTCTAAACGCAGAGGAAAGCGAGCATGCTGATTACAAGTAAGGAAAGCCGAGTGAGGGTAATATACCTGATGAGTTTGTAGGTTCAATTGGTAGGGGTACAGGTGCCTGAACACCGACAACAACAGGACCAAACGAACAGGGAGCAAAGGAGAAGGAGGAAACCCCCCTCCACTCCGCCACCCAAAACCCCACCTCCAGGGCCAAAGTACACGACATGCCGCCTTTGAGACTATCAACTCCAACCACCTGCCAGACCCGCAGCAGAGCACCTCTTTAGAGGTCGAACAGGACTTTGCTAGAATGAAGAAGCCTTCAGGGCCATTAGCAGAGCCATTTGAGTGATTAGGACTCAAATTCGATATCAAATCGCAGCAGGAGGGAGCTACCTCCTGTAATTTTACTTTAGAATAATATTTGTGAGAAATCTGCAGCGATAAACAGGGCAAGTGGTGAGGATTTCGGTTGGCTGATGAGCAAATGCACCGGTCGGCGGCAAGGAGGCGGGTTAGGGCGAAATTGGAAAGACGCGTGAGGCGCGTAGATTGTTTTAGGGTTTCCATTTATGAATGTATAACAGATATTACCTTTAAATTTAAATGTAAAAATCTTTAAAAAGATAATTATGAATTAAAAGAAAAGCAAAGAAATATATAAAATATAAAATATATATTAAAATAATATTTTTAATATTTTTTTCTCATAAATTGAAAAATAATAAAACTAGCCGGATGAAAAACATTGCCTTAGTAAGAAAATTAATACTGTCAGGAATAAAATTTCTCTTTGACAGGATATAAGTTCTTTATGACAAAGCTAATAATTAATACTGACAGCATGACGTCTATAATAGAGAAGAGAATAAAGATACGATTTTATCCATGCCATAACTAGAAATTAAAGACATATCCAAGATGTCAAAGTTATTTGTTCACAACGACATTAGTAATGTTCATAGTGACAAGGCTGTAGATTTACTTTGACATGATTAAAGCTATAATCGGGGAGAGAATCACTGAAGATACGGTAAATCATATCTTCAGGGTTATTAACGATATTTACAAAAAAGATTGTCAATATATATCTTGAAACCATAATATTATCACATTGGCAGGAAGAATATCGTTCTTGAGAATCCCAAATATGAACATTGACATGATATGATCAATAATCGGCGGGAGGTTGAGTAAAGATACGGTTTTGACCTAAATCATAACCTTGGGTCGGGGCTAGCTGTTAGGGATTGGGATTGAGATTTTTTTTAATTCTTGATTTTTTATTATTTAATTATTTAATATAATATAAAAATCATTAAAAATATAAGAAAAAAGATAGATACCAAAAATATTTAACCTTTTTTTTCTTATTTTACGGGGTGGTAGGTAGTTTTGATAATTAAATAAGATATTTTTGCAAATTTTCATATATTGATGCAAATGTTTTCAAATCTAGGTATTTTTGCAAACCAATTATCAAAGTGGAGTATTTAGTAGTAATTCCCCTTTTTTCTCTTATTATCCTAATTTTACACTTTATTTATTTATTTATTTAAATTTATTTTTATTTTTTCTATCTTATTCTAAAAAGTTTGTTTTACCACCATGGAAAACTCTTACCTGTTATCAAAGTGGAGTATTTAGTAATAATTCCCCTTTTTTCTCTTATTATCCTAATTTTACACTTTTTTTTATTTTTTTTATTTTTATTTATTTTTATTTTTTCTATCTTATTCTAAAAAGTTTGTTTTACCCCATGGAAAACTCTTACCTCTTTTCAAATTTATTTTCACTTTTTCTTTTCTTTTATTATGTGTACCATCGTATCTTTACCTTTCCTTTTTTACTAGTATAGTAACCCGCACCTTGTGCGGAATTTCTTTAAATAAAAATATTCTTTAAATAAAAATATTTTACTAGTATAGTAACTCGCACCTTGTGCGGAATTCCTTGGAGCGACCGGGGAGGACGTCGAGGCTTGGCTTAGACAGATCGACAACATATTCGACTTCATTGGAGCTCCTAATATTGAGAGACAGAGGCTGTCCGCAGGACTTCTGCGGAAGGACGCCTTCAACCAGTGGTCCGTCTAGAAGGCAGAACGAGCTGTGTGGAGCTACGAGGACTTCCGTACTTTGATGTTTAGAGAGTATTGTCCACCAAGGACACAGACTGCCTGAGAGGTCACGTTCATGAGAACGACTGACGACCCTTCGCGTTCCATATCTGAGATCATTGGTTAGTTTAAGAGGGAGCTGATCTACTGTGCTAACCTCTGTACCACGAACGTGAGTCGTATCAGGATGCTATCTATAAGGTTACCACCTGCATTTCTTCTTCACGCTTCGAGCTTAGGAGCTGTATCTTTTGACAGATTTCTGGAGGTCATACTTCTTTACGACCAGTAGAGGATTCTGTCCGAGACTGTTTATGCTCCCTCTCACCCTGAAGCGAAGAGGTTGAGGCCACCGGACCGCCGAGAGGATGTATGACCTCGAGGAGCTTTTCGAGGAGGATTTAGAGGAGGACCACCGAGAGCACCATTACCACCATTACCATTAGCTAATAGACGCCAAATTAGTGTTCGGAGCATCACGTGCCATGGCTGTTTTGAACAAGGACAAACTTCTGGAGGATCTGGTTCTACATTTCCCCTACCGCCCCGCATCTTCCAGATGAGAGTTGAAGATCGATTCGCTCCGATTTCCTTAGGTACTATATTTCTCCATGATGAGTGCTTGAGTATTCTTTTTGACACGGGTGTCACACACTGCTTCATAGTAGAGTCGTGCGTTTCTAGGCTGAGCCTGAGCTGCACGAGGGGTCCGTCCCTGACTGTGGGTATGCTGGATGGGGCTAAGATTAGGACGAGTCGTGAGATCCTAGGTTGCCTCATCCATATAGGTGAGCGAGAGTGGCCCACCGACCTGATCGTTATGGAATTGGGGACCCACGACTTGATTATTCGCATGGATTTCATGGACCATTATGGGGCGATCATCGACCTGCGGACAAGGACCGTGACGATTCTATCAGATGATGGGATCGAGCACCAGGTTTGGGGTAGTGACCCAAAGCGAAATGGGGCACTGATTAGCGTAGTTCGAGACTTTACCGACGTCTTCCCCGATGAGCTACCAAGATTACCTCCATAGAGAGAGGTTGACTTCGCTATCGAGTTGGAGCCGGGCACTGATGTGCGCTCAAATTGCCATATTTTCTATGCACATTTATGTCCATTTTGTCGTTATTTGCATGCATATTGGTCGGGAAATCATAAGATTAGTGTAGTTTATGCTTATTTGTCAAATATAGAGGTCTACACGAGTTTTTATGTTATTCCGCAGAAATCGAGACGAAAATGGACGAATTTGGACAAGAGAAGAAGAGCGGAAAAAGAACTCGAAGTCTACTGAAGAGTCGAAATCGACCTAAAGACTTGACATCGAGTGGAAACAGAGCAACCAGAAATCGAGCAGAGCAGAGAACAGAGCATGTCGACACAAAAAGGTCAATATCGAAGTCCAAAGGTCGATATCGAGGAAATAGATAGAAGTCGAGTGCCAATCCGAGGTCGAGTAGGACTGCTCGAGATAGAGAAGAGATAAGGTCGATATCGATGTTCATGGTCGATATCGATGTCTGCTGTAGAACAGATCCGACGCTGTTTTTGATAGAATTCTATCTGAAGCGTTCGAGATTATCCAAAAGTCGAGATCTTCTATCATTGAACACCATGCTTATTAGTTTTTGATATTTATCTAAGTAATTTAGTTGTTTTACTTTATTAATGTTTTATCTTAGGAATAAAGATGGGTTTTCGAATCCTTGGATAGCGAGGTTTGAAATCTATAATTAGAGGCCATTAGGGCTGAGTTAGGCATCAAGTTTTACACACAATTACAACAAGAATTACAGCAGTAGCGAGTTAGGAGAGAGAGAGAGTCGAGTGGGGTTGAGTGGAAGTGAGAGCGGAGATTTGGCTTTGTTTGGTGTAATCTTTCTTTTGAATTTTAATACAAAGTAGTTTCTTTTCCATGATGATGATGAGTTCAATGATGAAGCGCGAGTAGTCAACCTCTTTCTAGGGTCGGGGTGAGCCTGACGATAGCAATGTAAGTTTGTGCATCAAAGGTATGAGTTTTATGTGATTCCGTCTTCTATCCTATGCATGATCCTTTGCAAGAGTTAAGGAGATTCATTATTTGCATTAATGAAGCGAAAGCCAATCATATTGTGAATTTGGATTTGTGATCGTTAAGGGAGGGTTCGTGCAATTCAAATATTCAAATATAATTCACAAATGTGCTAAATCCCTGTTCCAAACAAATAATACAAGAATCCCTCCCGATGTAGTGGTAGGGTAATTCAGGATCGAATCCACGAGGAGGTTTGTCAGCGCTTCCCTTGTTGCAATCACGATCAAGCTTTCGACCTCAGAAGACACTCGATATCGATGTGTCTGGTCGATATCGACCTCAGTTCTGGTCGATTTCCAGCCAAGTTCCAACAGAAGACAAAAGCAGTAAAGATCGACGTCGAGTTTGACCTCGATATCGACGTTAAATCTCGATATCGACCTTACCCAGTCGATTCTGATGTTTGTCAAAGAAACTGTCTTGCGTAACCTATTGTCGGAAAAGTGTCTGAAGAACGTAGAATGGTAAAGAAGGATGATCAGAAACAAAACTTAAACTTTTATGTGAATTCAATTAACTAAAATCTTCCAAAGTCGAGGTTTCATGCCACAACGATAATAATGCAAGTTGATGCTAAAGTTATGAAATTTAATGCCTTTCCGTCAAATAACTTTCGTTACCAACACTTAGGTGATTAGAGGCTCTCGCATAATTCCTAAGAGTTACTATCCAATTCATGAGTAATCCAATTTCACAATATGTGTGGCTTTCGCTTCAATAATGTAAATAATGAATCTCCCTAACTTTCGCAAAGGATCATGCATAGGATAGAAGACGGAATCGCATAAAAGTCATACCTTTGATGCACTTACCCTACATCGCTATCGTCGGGCTCACCCCGACCCTAGAAGTGGGTTGACTACTCACTTCTCATCATGCAACTCATCATCATCATTGAAAGGAAACCAATTTGAATTGAACTATGAAAGAAATTACAACCGAACAAAGCCAAATCTCCGCTCTCGCTTCCTTCCAACCTCACTCGGCCTCCTCTCTCTCTTTCTATAAATTCTCTGTGTTCTATGTGTTTGAATAACTGAAATTGGATGTAAGTGGATGACTAAACTCAGCCCTAACGGCCTCTAGATATAGATATCGAACTTTGCTATCCAATGACTCGAAACTTTATCTTTATTCTCTAAGATAAAACTTAAATAAAGTAAAAACTAAAAATTCTATGGTAAAACAGCTCATGTGATATCTCTGACGTTGAAGATAAGAAATCTCGACTTTAGAATAGACGTGCAAGCTTCAGATAGAATTCTATCAAAATCTGAGTCGGATTCCTCTGCTGGCAACATCGATATCGACCTTCAGACGTCAATATCGACCTCTGTGAAACTCTATCTCGAGCTCTCCTTCTTCTACTCGGATTAGCACTCGACTTCTATCTTTTATCTCGATCTGGGCACTCAATATCGACCATCAATCCTCGATATCGAGCTCTGCTGGTGTTGACATGCTTAGGTCTCTTCTTGCTCGATTTCTATGTCTCTGCTGCACTCGATGTCGAGGTCTGTCAGTCGATTTCGACCTCTTCAGAAGACTTCGAGTTCTTTTTCCGCTCTTTCAAATCTGTCCATTTTTGCCCTGTTTTCTATGAAATCACATAGAAACTCGTGTAGACCCATATATTTGATATTTAAGTGTAAACTACAATAATCCCATGTTTTCCCACTAATATGCATGCAAAAGAATGATAAAATGGACTTATATGTACATAGAAAATATGGCAATTTGCGCGCACATCAATTTGTGATGAAAATGGATAGTAACTCTTAGGTTTTATGCTAGAGCCTCTAGTGACCTAATAGTTGGTAAAGAAAGTTATTTGACGAAAAGACATTAAATTTCATAACTTTAGCATCATACTTGCATGATTATCGTTGTGGCATGAATCCCCGACCTTGGAAGCCTTTAAGTTTATAGAAGTTTATAAAAGTTGTGTTTTTATTCTGTCCATCTTTCCATCACCATTCTACGTTCTTCGGACATCTTTTTCGACAAATTAGGTTCGTTTACAGTTTCTGTTGAAGACTCAAAATCGATTGCAGGGGTCGATATCGAGTACTAATATCGATATCGAGTACCATCTTGATGTTGACTTGTTGCTTCTGTCTTCTGCAGGTACTTAGCTGGAAATCGACCAGAACTGAGGTCGATATCCACCAGACACCTCGATATCGAGTGGTCTTTTAGAGTCGGAATTTGATCGTGACGGCAAGCTAAGGAAGCGCTGACATACATCCTCATCGATTCGATCCTGCATTACCCTACCATTACATCGGGAGGGATTCTTATATTTTATTTGCTTGGATAAGGGAGTTAGCTTAGTTTTGATTTGAATATTTTAATTTGAGCGAATCACCACCCCCCACGAACAAATTGGCGTCGTTTTCGGGGAGGCAATCAATCGCGCCATAAGCTTTTCTCACGATCTTCTTTTAGTGCTTATTTTGCAGGTTTATGTGACGCGCTGATCACGAACATATCCTGGAGCATGTGGATGCAAAGCTTTACATGGCACTAACCATATGGCACAAGATAAATATAGGTCCCCTGGAGCATGTGGATGCAAAGCTTTACATGGCAAACAACACGGTAGTAATTCCAATAGGGATGGTCGATGATGTGCCAGTACAAGTAGGTAACTTCTTTGTCCTTGCTGATTTTCTAGTTGTTGATATGGCGGAAGACTCTGCTTGTCTAATTATTTTAGGTAGGCCATTCTTAGCAACCGTCGATGCCAACATAAGCGTGAAGAAAGGATTGCTCACATTCACCATCAGTGACGAAGTGATAGAGTACGCTTTCAACAAGACGATGAGGAATCATGAAGGGCCAATGGAGGTAAAGTCAATCAAAGGTGTCTACATCACATGTGGGGAAGCAAAGGTAAGGAATATGATACCAGAGGAGGGTTGAAAAGAGGGCCATAGAAGTCCAAGTAGAGGAATTGTTCGCAAGAGGGGGCGGGGAGTGTGGTAAAGTAGGAGAATAAAATAAAACACAACTAGACTATCTCCCTGTCCCAAACAAATAATACAAGAATCCCCTCCCTTGTAGTAGTAGGGTAATTCAGGATCGAATCCACGAGGAGGTATGTCAACGCTTCCTTTGTTGTACTCATGATTAAGGCTTTTGACCTCAGCAGACACTCGATATCGAGTATACAGGTCGATATCGACCTCAGTTCTGGTCGATTTCCTAGCGCAGTTCCTGCAGAAGACAAAACAGCAAGTCGACGTCGAGCAGAGACCTCGATATCGATGTTAGACCTCGATATCGACCCTTATGGTCGATTTCGATGCTTGTCACAGAAACTGTTTTTGTAACCAATTTGTCGGAAAAGGATCCGAAGAAAATAGAATGGAGAAGGAACATGAACAGAAACAAAACTAAGACTTTTATGAAGAATTCAATTAATTAAAAGGCTTCCAAAGTCGGGGTTTCATGCCACAACGATAACAATTGCAAGTTTCATGCTAAAGATATAAATTTTAATGTCTTTCCGTCAAATAACTTTCGTTATCAACACTTAGGTGATTAGAGGCTCTCGCATAATTCCTAAGAGTTACTTATCCAATTCATGAGCAATTCAAGTTTACAATATGAGTGGCTTTCGCTTCAATAATGCAAAGAATGAATCTCCCTAACTTTCGCAAAGGATCAGGCATGGGGTAGAAGACGGAATCGCATAAAAGTCATACCTTTGATGCACTTACCTCACATTGCTATCATCGGGCTCACCCCGACCCTAGAAGTGGGTTAACTACTCGCTCCTCATCATGCACATCATCATCATTATTATTGAAAGAAAGCTACTTTGAATTAAACTCCGAAAGAAAGTACAACCGAACAAGCCACTCCACTCTCGCTTTACAACTCCACTCGGCCTCCTCCCTCTCTCTCTACTCTCTATTGCAACTGAAATTCTCTGCGAAAATTGGATGTTCTTGGATCTGAAATTGAATATCTAAACTCAGCCCTATTGGCCTCTATTTATAGATGTCGATAAGGACTCGAAACCTTATCTTTATTCTCTAAGATAAATTAAAACAAAGTAAAAGCTAAAAACTCAATGGTGAAATCAGCCTCCTCATGATAGATCTGGTGTTGATGATAGGAAATCTCGACATTTGGATAGATATTGCAAGCTTTGGATCGAATTCTATCAAAATCGGAGTCGAATTCCTCTGCTGGCATGGTCGATATCGATCCTTGGACCTCGATATCGACCCCTCCAAAATCTTATCTCGAGCTTCTCCTTCTCCTACTCGAACTGGCACTCGACTTATATCAATTTGGTCGATCTGGTAGCATCGATATCGACTCCCAGACGTCGATATCGACCTCTTCTGTGTCGATATGCTCTGTTTCCTTTTCTGCTCGATTCCTATGTCTCTGATGTACTCGATGTCGATGTCTTTAGTCGATTTTGACCTCTTCAGAAGACTTCGAGTTCTTTTTCCGCTCTTCCGAATTCATCCATTTTCATCCTGTTTTTTGCGAAATCACATGGAAACTCGTGCAAACCCATATATTTGACATTTTAAGCATAAACTACACTATTCCCATGTTTTCCCATTAATATTCATGCAAAAGACAATAAAATGGATTCATATGTGCATAGAAAATATGGCAATTTGCGCGCACATCAAACACCCCATACTTAAGCTTGCTTGTCCCCAAGCAATGCCTTTAATGGTCATTCAGGGGAAGAAAGTAAACCCTCAACATCATAGATTCATTTTTCATATGTCCCTACAATCAATTGCCATCCTCGAGAAGGTACTTATGTCAACCAAGTCCATGCCTGTGCATAAAAGCAATTTCATACTCATAAAGGAGGTAATATGCAAAAAACAATTTTAGTGACGTAGCATTAATAATCAAGAGGACCTTTTTTCAAGCTTGTGAGAAGTGGATTAGTAAAAGGCTAAAGGTGGGCTAATATTTGGCCATGTGGTGTTAAATCCGGGGAAACATACTTTCTTTCCAAAATATTCCACATTCCTTCTTCATAATGTCTCACCTTTCACTCATCGTTCAATGCTTTTTTCAATATAATGCTTTTACCTCTCTAACCTTAGCACTGCCTTCTCGCGAGTCGCAAACATGGGTGTCATGAATGGCCCCGGATACTTAGCACTTCGGACTCCTTACCTTTGTGTCCCATCTTGCCAAACTATTATCTCAGCGAGCAGGGTCGACCCACCTTTATCTCCTGAGGTGATCGGATTTTTTCTCGCTCATTTAATTTTCCATATTGTATCATTCCTGCCAACAACTTTATAAATGCACAACTCCATATAACTCCAAAGATGACATCCATTCAAAGAACTTTGTCCCCGGATAGGGTATAAGGTAAAAAATGGGCAATATGTGTATATGTGGAGCAATCATGATCATTATAAGTCTCATATATGGCTTTGTGAATATGCATAGGTAAGGCTAGGATATGAACTTTGCTTGTATGGAATTTTTATAAAAAGTCCTCCATCATCTTATCATGCACATGTCAAAAGCAACTTCAAAATTTCATCTCCTTCATAGTTTTCTCTAAAAATTTGCACTTCATTGGGACTTCCCTTAACTAGGCAATCTCATGTTATATCTCTAATGAATCTAATTTTGCATCATAGAGCTCTTTTTTATACTTCCATGACTCTTTCTTTTCCAAAAAAATTTTTTTTTTGATGGGGGTCATTTTTCTCATTTTTTTTATGCATTAAAATAAATATGCAACTCTAAACTAAGTATGAATATGCAAGTAAGCCTTTCCCCCACCCCATACTTTAAATTTACAGTGTCCTCACTATATTAGAACTAGGGTTAAGAAGAAAACTTACTAAACCGTCACAAATTTCAGGAGTCGAAGAAGACAACAGGGAAGGTCGATATCGACCCTTTACATCGATATCGATGTCTCTCTTGATTTCTGCTCCGGCTTCAGGGTGATTTGGCCTCGATTACAAACCCTATCCGTGTTGATCTTAAGGTCGATTTCGATGTCTGACATCGATTTCGATGCCTTTCTGTGTGCTTTTCTCTCTCCTGCAATTTGAAAACTAAACACAAAATATGCAAAACAATAAAGTGTCTAAAACCAAAACAAAAGCTGTCTAAAACCAAAACTAAGTCTTTGTTACAAGCTCTAGATTTTTAAGTCGCTAGGCCGACTTCTTCCTTTTTGCTTCTCAAGGTGGCATCTGCCGAGCCCATATGGCTTGGGCCTCAAATATCACTCTTTTCTTGTCCCGCAGTTGCATTCCACCGGGATTGATTTGATTCACCGTGAATGGACCTAAGTTCTTATCCTTGAATCTTGTAGGGAACCAATTGTCCTTATACTTGGCAACATAGACCTTGTCTCCTATCTCATATTGGCTTGAATCATCATCGGATACCCTACATAAGCGCACATGCCAAGGCACACCTCTTCCAAATAATGATAAGTCCTTAATTGTAATTGAACAAGAGGAATCCGTACCTTGACTTACCTTCTTCTCAGTCTGTGGCTCAGGTCGATGTCGATGTTCGGAGGTCGATATCGACCCCTGTTGTACACTTGGAGGATCAGTCGATTTGGGGAGTTTTGACTCGATATGATCAGGTCGATTTCGACCCTCAGAGATCGATATCGAGGTCTCCTTGCCTCCCTTTTCAGTGCTGATGGTGGTCGATTTCGATAGGGCATGGTCGATATCGACCCTTGACCCCGATTTCGATGCTTCCTCTTTTCCTCCGTCGACCCCATACTTATGACCTGACACAGAATCTTGAACATTAGTGGTCGATATCGACTTACCTGGGTCGATTTCAATGTTCTGTTGAGCTCCTTCGTTCAAGATTGCTTCAACTTCCTCTACTTGGGCTTCATTAATGGCTTTTATCTCCATTGGCCCTTGACTTTGCACCGTCTTGTTGAAGGAATACTCTATTACTTCATCACTAATTGTGAGTGAGAGCAATCCTTTCTTCACGCTAATATTGGCATCGACGGTTGCTAGGAATGGCCTACCTAAAATAATTGGACAAGTAGGGTCCTTTGCTATGTCAACAACTAGGAAATCAGGAGGGACAAAGAATTTACCTACTTGTACTGGCACATCCGTCACTATCCCAGTTGGAATCACTACCGTATTGTTAGCCATGTACAATCTTGCATCCACGGGCTCCAGAGGACCTATCTTTACCTTGTGCCAAATGGTTAGTGGCATCATGATAACGCTAGCGCCCAAGTCAACTAAAGCATTAAATTTGAATTGACCTAGACCTATAGCGATAGAAAACTTACCTGGGTCCGCCCGCTTTTGTGGTAGCTCCAACCTGTTGCATTCCTCTGCGATCTCAGAGAGCGATCGCTTCTTACCCAAGATGTCCTTAAGGAACCTTACATAAGATGGCATCTCGTGAAGTGCCTTTGTGAATGGTATAGAGACATTAAGCCCTTGGAGCATCTTCACGAACCGTTGGAACTTCTTTTCCGCTGGGTCCTTAGTCACCTTTCTAGTTGGGAATGGCAACACCTTCTTCCTTCCCGCGGCTGCAGTGAGGTCGATATCGGCATCAGTAGTGTCGATATCGACTGGAGGAGTCGATTTCTGTGGTGACGCAGAATTAGGGTCGACATCGACAGGAGGGTCGACATCGATGTCACCTCGGTCGATATCGATAAGGGGGGGTCGATATCGACGTCTGTTCTGGCTCCTTCTCCTCCGCTTTTTGCTCGGCCGTTTGTAATTGACGCCCACTCCTTAGGTTTACTGACGCAATATGACCTGTGGTTTTGCCCTTTTGGTTGGGCACAGTGGATCCAGGGAGTGATCCGGACGCTTTGGGCAATGCTTCCGCAAATTGACTCATTTGAGTCTCCATGTTGCGCTTCCAAACGTCGATCTCCCCAAGTCTAGAATTGATGCCCTGCAGCTGAGTATGGACGGAGTTATTGGCTTGTTTGAACTCAGCGTGGTTCCTCCGCATCTCATCAAGGATGATTTGCAGGTCATCTTTCTCAGTCTCCCGCTCAGGGTGCCCTGGTGCCCTATATGTTGGGGGATCCCTTTGATAGAACCTTTGATCACCCCAATTTTGTTGATTGCCCCCTCCATAGGGGCCTCTCGTCCATTTGACCTCCTCATGGTGTTGTCAAAGTTCACAAGCCTCTCAATGGTCTCCCATGCCTCCGTTGGTGTAAGCTCAATGTACCGATAGAAGGTATATGAATTGATCCTCTCCTTATTCGGCACATCAAGGGCGTTATAAAAGATCTCTTGGATGACATATGGAAGTTGCCCATGCATCGGGCATGATCTCAGCAAGTCCTTAAAGCGCTCCCACGCCTGTGCTAGGGTTTCACCTGGCTTTTGTTTAAAAGCTGTGATCCTTTGTCTTAGCATCGCCGTTTTAGAAGGTGGGAAGAATTTGTTCAAGAATGCATCTTTCACCTCTTCCCATGTCCTTAGCGATCGTGGAGCCAAACTTTCAAGCCATTGTAATGCCTTTCTTGCCAAAGACCATCGAAAAGATTTTAGTCGCACATACTCTAAGTTTACTCCATCAGCAACTGTTTCACATAAGTCCATAAAAGTAGAGATGTGTTGCAGGGGGCATTCATTATGTCTTCCTTCAAAAGTATTTCTTTTAATCTCATATAGGAAGTTGATTTTCAATTCATAATTGGAGTGAGGAATTATAATGGCAGATTCAGGAACATGAAGCGGCGGATGCATGTATTGCATCGCCGTCTGTGGATACTGATTTAGCCGCTCTTGGGCTTGTCTGCGTGCATCCTCCTCCCTATCAGCACGGGCTCGCTCAGCAGCAGCAGCGGCCCTTTCAGCAGCGATTGTAGCATTGTGGTCCTCGATCTCCTTTCTCAACCGCTCTATGATCTCAGCCTGCGTCTCGTTGTCAGCCATGATGCGAATTCCTTTGTTACGAAGATGGTAGAAACGTTCAGGCTCGTCAATTGGTTCCAGGATAGGTCCGCGATCAGAACGTCGCATAAACCTGCAGAATAAGCTTAGAAAAAGATCGTGATTAACTTAGGTGGCGATTGATTGCCTCCCCGGCAATGGCGCCAATTTGTTCGCAGGAGGGGGCGGGGAGTGTGGTAAAGTAGGAGAATAAAATAAAACACAACTAGACTATCTCCCTGTCCCAAACAAATAATACAAGAATCCCCTCCCTTGTAGTAGTAGGGTAATTCAGGATCGAATCCACGAGGAGGTATGTCAGCGCTTCCTTTGTTGTACTCACGATTAAGGCTTTCGACCTCAGTAGACACTCGATATCGAGTATACAGGTCGATATCGACCTCAGTTCTGGTCGATTTCCTAGCGCAGTTCCTGCAGAAGACAACACAGCAAGTCGACGTCGAGTAGAGACCTCGATATCGATGTTAGACCTCGATATCGACCCTTATGGTCGATTTCGATGCTTGTCACAGAAACTGTTTTTGTAACCAATTTGTCGGAAAAGGATCCGAAGAAAATAGAGTGGAGAAGGAAGATGAACAGAAACAAAACTAAGACTTTTATGAAGAATTCAATTAATTAAAAGGCTTCCAAAGTCGGGGTTTCATGCCACAACGATAACAATTGCAAGTTTCATGCTAAAGATATGAATTTTAATGTCTTTCCATCAAATAACTTTCGTTATCAACACTTAGGTGATTAGAGGCTCTCGCATAATTCCGAAGAGTTACTTATCCAATTCATGAGCAATTCAAGTTTACAATATGAGTGGCTTTCACTTCAATAATGCAAAGAATGAATCTCCCTAACTTTCGCAAAGGATCATGCGTGGGGTAGAAGACGGAATCGCATAAAAGTCATACCTTTGATGCACTTACCTCACATTGCTATCGTCGGGCTCACCCCGACCCTAGAAGTGGGTTGACTATTCGCTCCTCATCATGCACATCATCATCATTGTTATTGAAAGAAAGCTACTTTGAATTAAACTCCGAAAGAAAGTACAACCGAACAAGCCACTCCACTCTCGCTTTACAACTCCACTCCGCCTCCTCTCTCTCTCTACTCTCTATTGCAACTGAAATTCTCTGCGAAAATTGGATGTTCTTGGATCTGAAATTGAATATCTAAACTCAGCCCTATTGGCCTCTATTTATAGATGTCGATAAAGACTCGAAACCTTATCTTTATTCTCTAAGATAAATTAAAACAAAGTAAAAGCTAAAAACTCAATGGTGAAATCAGCCTCCTCATGATAGATCTGGTGTTGATGATAGGAAATCTCGACCTTTGGATAGATATTGCAAGCTTTGGATCGAATTCTATCAAAATCGGAGTCGAATTCCTCTACTGGCATTGTCGATATCGACCCTTGGACCTCGATATCGACCCCTCCAAAATCTTATCTCGAGCTTCTCCTTCTCCTACTCGAACTGGCACTCGACTTCTATCAATTTGGTTGATCTGGTAGCATCGATATCGACCCCTAAACGTCGATATTGACCTCTTCTGTGTCGATATGCTCTATTTCCTTTTCTGCTCGATTCCTATGTCTCTGATGTACTCGATGTCGAGGTCTTTAGTCGATTTCGACCTCTTCAGAAGACTTCGAGTTCTTTTTCCGCTCTTCCGAATTAATCCATTTTCATCCTGTTTTCTGCGAAATCACATGGAAACTCGTGCAAACCCATATATTTGACATTTTAAGCATAAACTACACTATTCCCATGTTTTCCCATTAATATGCATGCAAAAGACAATAAAATGGATTCATATGTGCATAGAAAATATGGCAATTTGCGCGCACATCAGGAATTCGTGGCAATCTTGAACGAAGGAGCCAAAAGCCACTCGAAATCGACCTAGGTAATTCGATATTGACTAACAAAGTTCAAGATTCTGTGCCAGGTTAAAAGTATGGGGTCGACGTAGGAGAGGAAACATTAAAATCGAGCACACAGGTCGATATAAACCAGAAACCTATGCCGAAATCGACTGCCCCAAAAGCTGACAAAGAAGGACCAAGTACCTCGATATCGAGTATGATAGGTCGAAATCGACCTGATCATATCGAGGAGAAACCCTCTAAATCGACAGGACCTCCAAGAGCTGAACAAAGCTTGATATCGAGTACTACTGATCGATATCGACCTAACCCACTGGCAGAAAAGAAGGTAAGCCAAGGTACGGATTCCTCTTTCTCGATTTCAATTAAAGATTTATCACTTTTTGGAAGAGGTTTGCCTTGGTATGTGCGCTTGTGCCGGGTATCCAATGATGATTCGAGCCATTATGAAGTAGGAGATAAGGTGTATGTCTCTAAATCAAAAGAGCATTGGTTCCCTAGTAGATTCAAAGATAAGAGGATGGGAACATTTACGGTGAATCAAATCCATCCAGGCGGAATGCAGTTGAGAGATAAGAAAGGAGTTCTGTTTGAGGCCCGGGCTACATGGGCTCTGCAGATGCCGCCTTGAGAGCTTGAAAGGAAGAAGTCAGCCTAGCGACTATGAAGTTTAGAGCTTGTAAAAGACAACTAGTTTTGGTTTTGGACAATTTTACTTTGTTTTGAGACATTAGACATCATGCATGTTTGGTTTTGTTTTTATTTTCTAACAAGTTTCAGGAACAAAGAAGGAGAGCATAACAGACATCGAAATCGAGTTAACAACTCGATATCAACCCAGATGGTCGATTCAGATAGCTTATGGTCGAGGCCAGATCACCCTGAAACTTGAACCAAAAATCGAGGAAACTAGTCGATATCGACTAGTATGCCCGAAATCGACCTCTACTGCAGATGCCTTCGACTCCTGATTTTCACGAAGTTTTAATAAGTTTCTTTCTTAACCCTTGTTCTTATACAGTTAGGACACTGTAATCTTTAAGTATGGGGTGGGGGAAAGGCTTACTCGCATATTTTAGCATATTTTTAGCATTTTTTTGAAAATTTTCATAAGTTATTGCATAGTTTTTACATGTTTATGCATATTCATACATTGTTAATTTAGATGTTTTTATCTTTAAGCATATCATATTTATCTTTATGAATAATTAGTTTAATTTCGAGAAAAAAAAGAGAAAAATGACCCCCATCAAAAAAATTTTGAAAATAAAGAAAAGTGTCATGGAAGCTTATAAGGAACTCGACGATACAAAAGTAGATTCATTAGAGATATAACATGAAATTGCCTAGTTAAGGGAAGTCACAATGAAGTGCGATTTTTTAGAGAAAACCATGAAAGTGAGGTAAAATTTGAAGTTGCTTTTGACATATGCATGATAAGATGATGGAGGACTTTATAATTTCCATACATGTGCTAAATTTCATATCCTAGCCTTGCCTATGCAAATTTGCATTACACAAGCCATATATGAGCCTCATTTTCATTATTGCTCCACATATATTACATATTTCCCATTTTTTATACCTTATACCCTATTCGGGGAAAAAGTTTAAGAATGGAAGTCATCTTTGGAGTTGTTATATGGAGTTTGTGCATATTATTGAAGTTTAGCAGGAATGAAACAAAATTTTGAAATATGGAAAATTTAATGAGTGAGAAAAAAATCCGATCACCTCAGGAGATAGAGGTAGGTCGACCCTGCTCGTTGAGATGTTAGTTCAGCGAGATGGGACACAAGGTGAGGAGTCCGAAGTACTAAGTATCCGAGGCCATTCATGACACCCATGTTTGCGACTAGCGAGAAGGCAGTGCTAAGGTTAGAGAGGTAAAAGCATTATAGTGAAAAAAGCATTGAGCGATGAGTGCAAGGTGAGAAATATTATGAAGAATGAATGTGGAATATTTTGGAAAGAAAGTTTATTTCCTCGGATTTAATACCACATGGCCAAAAATTAGCCCACCTTTAGCCTTTTACCAATCTAATTCTCATAAGCTTGAAAAAGTCCTCTTGATTATTAATGCTATGTTACAAATTTTTTTTATGCGTATAACCCTCCTTTTATGAGTATGATGTTGCTTTTATTCATAGGCATGGATTTAGTTGTCATTAGTACTTTTTCGAGGATGGCAATTCATTGTAGGGACATATGAGAATGAATCTATGATGTTGAAGGTTTACTTTCTTCCCCTGAATGACCATTAAAAGTATTGCTTGGGGACAAGCAAGCTTAAGTATGAGATGTTTGATGTGCGCGCAAATTGCCATATTTCCTTGGATAGCAAGGTTTGAAATCTATAATTAGAGGCCATTAGGGCTGAGTTAGGCATCAAGTTTTACACACAATTATAGCAGTAACGATTTAGGAGAGAGAGAGAACCGAGTGGGGATGAGTGGAAGGGAGAGCGGAGATTTGACTTTGTTCGGTGTAATCTTTCTTTTGAATTTTAATACAAAGTAGTTTCTTTTCCATGATGATGATGATTTCAATGATGAAGCGCGAGTAGTCAACCCACTTATAGGGTCAGGGTGAGCCCGACGATAGCAATGTAAGTTTGTGCATCAAAGGTATGAGTTTTATGCGATTCCGTCTTCTATCCTATGCATGATCCTTTGCTAGAGTTAAGGACATTCATTATTTGCATTATTGAAGTGAAAGCCAATCATTTTGTGAATTTGTATTTTTCATGAAATTGGATAGTAACTCTTAGGTTTTATGCGAGAGCCTCTAGTGACCTAATAGTTGGTGACGAAAGTTATTTGACGGAAAGACATTAAATTTCATAACTTTAGCATCATGCTTGCATGATTATCGTTGTTGCATGAATCCCCGACCTTGGAAGCCTTTAAGTTTATAGAAGTTTATAAAAGTTGTGTTTTTATTCTGTCCATCATTCCATCACCATTCTACGTTCTTCGGACATCGTTTCCGATAAATTAGGTTCGTTTACAGTTTCTGTTGAAGACTCAAAATTGACTGCAGAGGTCGACATCGAGTGCTAACATCGATATCGAGTACCATCTCGACGTCGACTTGTTGCTTCTGTCTTTTGCAGGTACTTAGATTGAAATCAACTAGAACTGAAGTCGATATTGACAAGACACCTCAATATCAAGTGGTCTTCTGGAGTCGGAATTTGATCGTGGCGGCAAGCTTAGGAAGCGCTGACATACCTCCTCGTGGCTTCGATCCTAAATTACCCTACCACTACATCGGGAGGGATTCTTGTATTTTATTTGCTTGGATAAGGGAGTTAGCTTAGTTTTGATTTGAATATTTTAATTTGAGCGATACCCCTCCCGTTCAACGAATAGGCACCAGGCCTATTTCTCGAGTACCCTACTAGATGGCACCTACAGAGATGGCTGAGCTTAAGACTCAGCTTGAGAAGTTAGCCGAGAAGGGCTATATTCGTCCGAGTGCATCTCCTTGGGGAGCTCCAATGCTGTTTGTCAAGAAGAAGGATGGTTCGTTGAGGTTGTGCATCGATTACCGCGAGCTGAACCAGGAAACGGTGAAGAACCGTTATCCGCTATCGAGGATCAATGACTTGATGGATCAGCTTCAGGGTGCATTGATCTTTTCAAAGATCGACTTGAGATCGGCATATAATCAGGTCAGAATGAGATCAGAGGACATCCAGAAGACCGCTTTTAGGACGCGGTATAGGCACTACGAGTTTGTGTTCATGCTCTCCGGGCTGACCAACGTTCCAGTAGCCTTCATGGAGCTTATAAACAAGGTTTTCATAGACTAGTTGGACAGATTCATGGTGGAGTTCATCGATGACATCCTAGTATACTCGCGGAGCCACGAGGAGCATGAGTAGCACCTGAATTGTTTTGGAGACTTTGAGGAAGCCTCAACTATTTAGCAAGTATAACAAGTGTGAGTTTTGGATTCCTGATGTGACCTTCTTAGATCATGTGATCTCAGCAGTAGAAGTCGTTGTGGATTCGGCGAAGATTGACACCATCGTTGCTTGGGAGGTGCCAAAAAATGTACGAGACATCCGTTCCTTTCTGGGATTGGCTAGCTACTACCGTCACTTTATTCATGACTTCTCGAGGATCACCGGACCGATGACACAGTTGACACAGAAGCACGTTCCTTTCATTTGGAGTGAGGAGTGCCAGGCCAGTTTTAAGCTTCTCAAGGAGAAGCTGATAACCGCATCAGTATTGGCTCTGCCTGACAAGACCGAGGACTTCTTGATCTACACCGATGCTTCTCGAGCTGGTTTGGGTTGTGTTCTGCACTAGAGGGATCGAGTTATCACTTATGCTTCATGCCAATTGAAGCCTGGAGAGGAGACTTACCCTACACATGATCTTGAGCTGACAGCTGTAGTCCATGCTCTGAAGATCTGGAGACACTATCTGTACGGTACTTCAAGTAGAGTGATGACATATCACAAGAGCTTGAAGCACATCTTCACACAGAAGGAGCTCAATATGAGACAGAGGCATTGGCCGGAGCTCCTGAAGGACTATGACTTGGATATCGTATATCATCCTGAAAAGGCCAATGTGGTGGCAGATGCGCTCAGCAGGAAGACACAACAAGAGATGGCCTTAGCCAGACTGACAATGCAGAGCAGATTATAGGCAGAGCTGATGTCTTGTGGCATTGAGGTGTTGCTTCAGAAAGAGAGCGGCTAGTTGTCATTCCTAGAGATTCAGTCAGAGCTGACAAAGGAGAACCACTGAGAGCAGGCAGAGTGTCTAGAGATAGCGGCTATGAGAGAGCGAATGGCTTAGGGATGAGCGGGTGAGGTCGTAAAGAGAGCAGATGGGATGCTGACCTTACATAGTAGGATCACGGTGTCTTCCACTTCATATCTGAGATAGAGGATCATGCAAGAGGCTCACACTACTCCTTATTCTGTCCATCCAGGGACGAATAAGATGTATCTGGACTAGAGGAGATCCAATTGGTGGCAAAGGACGAGAGTCGACATTACAAATTTCATCGCCAAATGTCAGTTTGTCAGCAAGTCCGGATTGAGCACCAGAGACCAGGAGGGCTCGTGAGATCACTTCTAGTTCCCGAGTGGAAGTGGACATACATCTCCATGGACTTCGTCACTGGGCTGAGATGAGAAGTCAGAGGGTTTGATGCTATTTGGATCGTGGTCGATATGTTAACCAAGTTGTCCCACTTCATCACCATTCAGGAGGCATGGCCGGTCTCAAGGCTAGCAGATGAGTTTGTTAGACAGATTGTGAGGCTTCACGGAGTGCCTGGGAGGATAGTTTCCGAAAGAGATGGATTTTTCACATCGAGATTCTGGCAGGAGGTTCATGAGGCTCTAGGGACCCGATTACAATTCAGCACAACTTATCACCCCCAGACTAATGGCCAGTGTGAGAGGAAAATTCAGACATTGGAGGAAATTCTGAGATCCTATGTGTTAGAGTGGGGCGACCATTGGGTGAGATTCCTACCATTGGTGGAGTTCTCCTACAATAGCAGCTACCATTCGTCGATTGAGATGGCTCCATATGAGGCACTGTATGAGAGGCAATGCAAGTCTCCAATCTCTTGGGATGAGCCCGCTGACACCGCCGCTTTGCTACCTGAGATGGTCAGAGAGACATTCGACCAGGTTGGACGCATCCGAGAGCATATGATGATTGCCTAGGATCGACGGAGGAAGTATGCTAATCGGAGACGGATAGAGATCGAGTTCGAGGTTGGATCACATGTGTGGCTTAGAGTATCGACGACTAGAGGGGTTCGTCACTTTGGCATCAAGGGCAAGCTGAGCCCTAGATTTGTGGGTCCCTTCGAGATTCTTGAGAAGGTTGGCGATGTAGCTTACCGTCTGGCCTTTCCCCCATCTTTGGATGACGTGCATGATGTATTCCATGTCTTCCAGCTTCAATAGTATGTCCCCGACCCGAGTCATATTCTTGACCATTTCGACCTCTGGATAGAGCCTGACCACACCTTCGTAGAGAGTCCAGTTAGGGCGCTTGACCGTCGAGTAAAAAAGTTGAGGACCAAGGAGGTTCCTCTTCTTCTAGTACAGTGGGCTAGGAGGAGTCCCGAGGAGGCGACATGGGAGATGGAGGATAGCCTACGAGCGAGTTATGGGAGTGTCATATATGAGCTCTTAGCTTCTTATGTTGAGTCGAGTGTTGACCTATCCTTGACATCGTAAGCTAGTGGTGAGTTGTGGTAGTCTTTTATTTTGGGCTGGTGGTTATCTCCGTGATTGCGTGCTTATGTGTGATTACTCTGTGCAGATTCCATGATGATGTGATATGGTTGGAGATGGATTCCCTTGGCATGAGTGCTGGCTATGGATTCTGTGTTAGTTCGCTTAGGATTGTGATGCTTTCCCTATGATGTAGAGATACTTTATGCCCCATAGTGCTGTGTTGAGACTTTGGTAGTACTTTGTCAAGTTTTGAGATGCATCATATGAATCATGTTTGATGTTATGCGGTTGTGACGTTTTTGGATATTTTGAGACTATGGTTATGTTTTGAGAGGCTCGCCACATGTAATATGGTTAGAAACATGATGGTTATGATTTATATATGGGTGATGCATTTTGGTTGATGATTCCTATTGAGTTGAGATTGGTAGCTTGAAACCGTTTTTAGAAAAGGATTGCTTTTGGAAAGGTTCTAGTCTCGGGGATGAAACTTATTTTTAGAGGCGGATGAATGTAAAGACAAGAATTTTGAATAAGTATTTAATTGCCAAAATTGGAAAGTTTCAGAAAACCCGTCCTCGAGTGGATATATAAAATGGAAAGTCTTTGAAAATAATCCCGGCATGTTTTAAAACATAGATTTTTGAGCTAAATCCCGCTTTATATGTTTTTGAATTTAAAACATAAAGTACTGTGAGTCGTTTGAAACGGAATTAAAACTCGAGTCGGAGTTTGGAATAAATAGTCGGACCTAGGGTCGGATGAGCGGAATCTCTCTCTATCTCTGGCCAACTCCCTCTCTCTCATCACTTCCACTCATTCTCTCTCCTCTTCCACTACCCATTATTATTTTGTCTTTATCCTCATTAAACCCTAAGGAGCCACTATAAATGGAATGCACCCATCCCCAAAATTCTCAGAAAATCCACATCAAGTTTGGAGCCCCCTTCCTCTCTCTCTCTCTCACCTCATTATCTCTTTCAAAAATCAAAACCCTAAAATTAAAGTTCCCACTTTTGCACCCTTCAATCCATCCTCCTCATTCTCCATTCTCCATTTCTTGTTTCTCACCCACAAAATCACCTAAAACATCCTCAAGAAGACCTCATCGCAAAGAACTACCCAAAAAATCAGAATCGGACAGCAATTTCCATTAAAAAACCACTTTCTGTTCATTTTTTTCGCCGCGAAATGCCTGGTCGCCGCCGCGAGTTCCAGGTCATACCCCCGAATTCTAAGTCGTTGCTGCGAAACTTGAGCCCAGAAGGAAAAGTTCTTACTTGCGGCCGCGAGACCCCCTTTCGCTGCCGCGACTGGTGCCCAGATTCACGTTCTTGGCTCGGTAAATAGACTCGTTCTCCCTCATCTTAACTCCTTTCTCTTCCCCATTTATTCTCGCTTGATCCTCACTCTCTCTTCTACCTTCCAAGGTCAAGAAACATCAGATTTAACACCTTGTGAAGTGGATTCGAGCTCATTTCCCCTGTTTTGAATAAGGTAAGCTCTCCTCTCGTTTTGGATCTAGATCTACGTAAAGGTTCTCTTTTAACCAAGATATATCACTCCTAGGCCTTTTCATAGTAAGATCTCATTGAATTGGAGCCCAAGGACTCACCTCCTTCAAGTTTTTGAAGAAAGCCTCCAAGAGGCTAGCTAGGTATTCCCTCTTCCGCTTTGCCCTCTAGTCCACGTTTGAGTCTTACATGGTTGTTTGAGGTTGGTTTTGTGTTAGAAATGTTTTGAAATAAGTTTAGGTTAAAATGGCTTTAAATCAAAGTAAAAATAAGTGTGATTTGAAGCAAAAAATGAACATCCACGTTCAAATCTCACCGCGGAAAAAACCATTGTCGCTGCGGCGAGTTAGAACACAGACAGAGGAAGAAGAAGGCACTCGCGACCGCGGTTCTCACTGTGGAAAAATTCTTGTGTCGCGCCCAGCGAGTGCCTTCTCACGGGGGGAACCTGGGGAGATTCCGCGGCCGCGACCGACCCTCTTACCACCGTGAAATCCCCCCAGTGGCTTGGCCGAGCCACCCCTTGACCCCTTTAGCCCGCGTTTTTGGTTTTTGATTCCGATCCTTTTTAATCGAATATGAGTTTGAAATCATTTCAGAAAATGGGATTTTGGAATATTAATTTAATAACGAGATTTTGGAATAAGGATGATTATTTTAATATTAAAAGGGAATTTTGACGAAATTTGAAATGTCAGATTGAATGCTTGGAAAATGTTTTGAAAACTTTGTTTCAAGTGTCGGGGATCCTTAAACTTGATTAAATGAGGGACAATTGGACTTGGAAATGAACTTGAGTATTATAAAATTGGCTTATTTGGATGAGTTGGCTTTTGAGGTTTTCGCCTTGAGAATGATTTGAGAATGGATTGAAATGATTGAACGTTAGATTGGTATTGGAAATAGTTTTAGGACTTGGTCCTTGAGTGTGTGTATGACTAGTAGTCTTGTGCCTTATCGCTTTCGTACTATTATCATAGGTGCTTGTGCTTGAGTTGCTTGAGTGGATTGGTTGCTTATGTGGACTCTACTTTCGATACACTTTGCTGTTCGGCTTATCAGGTAAGTTCCTTTATGGAATTACTCAGACTGATCAAACACACCCTCCTACATGTAGTTGTTTGACATACTTCGTGTTGCATAAGCATTGAAGCATGTCATGTAGTATCATGCTTAGGTTTCACACTTGAATGAGCATCTGTTTACTTATTTCGTATGAAAAGAGAACGATCGTGATCTATGTGAGTTCTAGAGTCACTACTAGGTCATAGGATAGCCTAGTCCCAACAAGCTTGTCCTCTATCGAGTCAGATTACAATAGAGAATACGGGCTCTTCTCACCATATGAGCATGCTTACGAGACTATTGATACGCACATATACCATTTGCGGATGGAGCTTGCTATGCTATAACCCGTACTGGCCAGGCTCCACCATAACGGGAAGGGGGGTGGAGGTAGGGGAGTGATATGCCATTTGGCATTCTTTGGGCCTTTTATTGCTTTTTGTATATATATATATATATATATATATATATATATATATATATATATATATATATATATATATATATATATATATATATATATATATATGTATGTATAATGTCAACATGCTTGAGTGATTAAATATTCCCCACTACATTAGAAGCATCTTTATTAGGTATAATGTATGTATATGCCTGCTTGTGGGAATAGAGTGCAATAGGGCCTCGGTCTGATCCCATGCCTTGCACATATTTTTTTAGGTGTGTTTGCAGATCATGTATGCTCTATGCTTCCATGACGGGGACTTGCTCGGGCGATCAAATCGAACTCGCTTATACTCAGCTTATATATTTCACGTGTTCCAAGATTTCGTGGTTTTGGTTTTGACCTAGCCTCGCCGTGGAAAGTTGTACTCTCTTTCTGTTTTCCGCCGATTTATGCCAAATGAATTCCGCGATATAGTCTCATAGGACAGGTTAAGGGTATCCAACGGCCCTATGCTTTATTTGGGGTTCAAAATCCCCACTTTAAATGCTCTCGCTTGAGGTTTTGAGACCTTAACCCGTACCTGGTTTGCAAGATCCAAACGAAGGTATCCAACCTTCAAAACGTAACCCGAATATTTATATTTGGGCCGTTATAGAAATGAGATCTAATATGCTTTACAAGGGGTTAGATTTACGTTTTTTGACCTTGGAAGATAGAGGAGAGAGTGAGGAACAAGCAAGAATAAACGGGGAAGAGAAAGGAGTTAAGATGAGGGAGAACGTGTCGATTTACCGAGCCAACAACGTAATTGGGCTCAATATTGCGTCGGCGAAATGGGGTCTCGCGGCCGCGAGTAGGAACTCCTTCTTCTAGACTTAGATTATGCAGCGGCGACCAAGAACTCAGGCGGCGACTCAGATGTTCACGCCGGGAACAAGATAGAATCTTGGTTTTCTGACTCCAATTTTTGGGTCAGATCTTTGAGAGGAGGTCTTTTTGAGGGTGTTTTAGGGTTATTTTGTGGAGGATACACAAGAATTGGAGAGTGGAGAGTGAGGGAGATGGATTAAAGAGGATAAAAGTTGAAACTTCGATTTCTAGGGTTTTTGATTTTTGAATGGACGATGAAGAGAGAGAGAGAGTAGGGTGGCTGAGCTTGGCTCAGATTTTTATGAAGATTTTATGGGGAATTTCGGGGATTGGTGTTTTCTATATATAGGGGCACACTTATGGTTTTATGGAGAAAAAGACAAAACAATAATGGTGCTAGTGGGAAGAGGAGAGAGAATAAGTGGGAGAGAGTGAGAAGAGGGAGGCCAGCTGGAGAGAGAGAAAGAGAGAGAGAGAGACATTCACCTCTAAGGGCTATTCCCAAATTTTAGCAATTAAATACTTATTTAAAATTTCGGCCTTTACATTCATTCACCTCTAAAAAAAAGTCTCGTCTCCGATACTAAAACCTTTCCAAAAGCAATCCTTTTCTCAAAATGGTTCAAAACTCTTTAAATCCCCAAATTGTTCTTCAACTCAACCAATCTCGGGGAGGTGAAGACATTCACCTCTAAGGGCTATTCCCATATTCTCTTCCTAGGTTCTGGAGTCAAATCAATTTACCAATCTCAAGTCAATAGGAATCATCAACCAAAATGCATCAACACACACACACATATCATAACCATCATGTCTCTAACCACATCGTGTGTGGCGAGCCTCTCAAAACACAACCATAGTCTCAAAATATCTTAAAACGTCACAACCGCATAACATCAAAACATGAGTCATATGATGCATCTCAAAACATGGCAATGTACTAATGAAGTCTCAACACCATACTACGAGTCATAAAGTATTCCTACGTCATACTGAAAGCATAACAAGTGCATCAACAAACCAAAACCCATTGTCACACATCAACACAAACAAGGTTAGGCTTTTAAGATCCAGCAAAGAGGGAAGGACAAGTAGTGTAACAATCATCAAAATATCAGCATAGTCACCAGACATCATCTCAACTCATTACAATACCATATAACAATCATTTAGCATTAAGGCACCATTATCTCAAATATACAAGTCATATTCATACTTGCAAGTTCTATTCACCATTTAACATATCCATAATTAACAATATCATATAACATCAAGTTTCACATAACAACGCGTCATCATCTCATAATTCATAGATCATATCACAACACATCGTAAAATGCTTCTAAAACAACATACCATGATAGCCTTGTATTAATATCTCATTATAACATATGCCACTACCAACTAGGTTCCAATTTTGCGTATCAACATGTAATGTCAATTCATATCAGGTTCATCAAGGTCGATACTTAACATCATGCCAGCACATATTAATAAGTCACATAGACAAGAAAATTTTCACATCATTACCATTCACAAGAAACCCAACAACCACTCGCTCACCTCCAACTTTCAAGCCAAGATCGCTTGATGTACATATTTGTACCTCTGTTTATTGCATCTTTTGACTTCATATTTCATTCGATCTCCAAAGAAAATTTTCAAAAGTATATAAACTTGTGTAAGAATGGGCTAAAGTACAAGAAATAGAGTCTGCACGAGTTTTTGAGCTAACCATGCAGGAATTCGATGAAATCGGAGTCAAAACGAAGAAGCCAAGTGAAGCTGAGCAGAGGTCGATATCGACCTGAAGACATCGATATCGACCCTAGTTGTCGACACAACTTCTGAGTGTCGAGATAGACCACACAGACCAACCAAGAAGACGTCGATATCGACATAATACCTCGATATCGACCATCGTCATAGACATCGACTGGAGCTAGACAAGTCGAGCAGAAACACAGACATCGATATCGACCTCTGGTGTCGATATCGACCTTACCTCGACAGAAGATAAATCCGATTTCGAGACTCGGATTGTGAATTCTATCATCAAGGCCACGAATTATCTCGTTCTTCTAGATATTAGCAGCTGGATTGTTATCTTTTTCTTTAAAGTTTTATCAAAATAAAAGACCTATCCTAATTGTTCGGATAGAGTTCATATTTTAGATAGAAGTTATAATCCTCGGATAGCGAGGATTAGTAGCCTATAAATAAAGCCCTAGGGGCTGGTTTGTTAGATCATCCAAGAAAGTAAGACAATAGCAATAGGCAATAGATAGTTAGAGTTTTTGAGCTTTAAAGTTTCAAGCGCTTACGATAGTTGGCGTTGAGATTGTAAAGATTCGAAATTTTCCATTTATGCAAGTTATTTCAATTCAAGACATGTCTACAATCAACATGAGCGAGTAGTCGCCCTTTCTTCTAGGGTCGGGGTGAGCCCGACGGTAGCCATGGTGGTAAGGTAAGTACGTCACTAAAGAATGTATCTTTTATCTCCCTCTACCTTGTGCTTCATCTTTAAATGCGAATTCAAGGAACTCATGTTGTAAAACTTGGGTAGTAATTAGGGTTTCTATTCGAAAGATTATAAACTCAATTATGACGAAGGTAGATACAAATTAGGTTAAGTAATTGCAAAATCTCTTTTCCTATTTTTCGGTTTAGGTGAAAGCCTTTTCCTTTATGATGAAAGCATGCATCTTTAGTTGATTCTTACTTATTCTATCATGGTTGTCGTCGCGGTAATCCTTGGCTTTGGAAGACTTTTCCTTTCTTAAGTTTACATTCAAATTTGCCCGGCGTTCGTTGAGTCATCGAAAAACCCAACACCCTTGCTTATTTCTGTTCATTGCTTCCTTCCCATTCTTAAATCTTTGGCCTTTTATTTGCCGACGGAACGACTAACCCACTGCAGGAAGACATCGATATCGACCTTGAACGTCGATATCGACCACGCTGATAGATCGACAGTTTTCTGAGTCGATCTCGAGACTTCTGGGTAACTTCTGCAAGCATCGATATCGACACCCAACGTCGAAATCGACCCCTTTGTATCGACTGGCACAGTTCTAAGCCAGTCGATTTCGTGGACTAACATCGATATCGACCCCTTCCAGTCGATATCGACTATATTTTTTGTTTCTGCAGGTCTTCTGTTGCAGAAAGCATCGACAACCAAGGTCGACATTGAGGTTTGAGCTCGAATTAAGGATGTGTCTTCAATGCTGCTAGGATCCCGCCGACTCGCTTCCTCGTAGATCAAACTTGATTCCCTACTACTATAGCGGGGAGTCTTGAATTTATTTGAAGAGGCTAAGAGTTGTATTGCTTTATATTTTATTATATATTTCGATTCAATTCTCCCCACGTTAAATTTTGGCGCCATTGCCGGGGAAGCTATCAATCGCGCCCTAGTAGTTTATTTTCACAGTCCTTTTTAGTGTTATTTTATAGGTGTATGCGACGTACTGGTGACCAACCTGAATTTGAAGGACTAGAGGAACCAGAACGCTTTCTCCACCTAAGGGCTCGAGTTCAAAGAATCATGGCGGACAACGAGACCCAGGAACAACAAATTGAACGCTTAAGGAAGCAAGTAGAGGATTTCACTACCAGAGAAGCGGCACTAAGGGAGCGTGCTCACAGGGAGGAGGAAGCCAGGAGACGATATGAGACTCAAATCAACGCCCCCCCCGGAATGCAAAGCAATACATGCATCCATCGCTCACAGTGCCTGAATCGGCTATTCTAATCCCTACCTCTAATTTTGAAATAAAACCGAATTTTTTAACTGAAATAAGAAGGCATCAATATGAAGGGAAACCTAACGAATGCCCTATGGCACATATATCAACCTTCTTAGACCTCTGTGATACAATTGCTGATGGAGAAAGTCTTGAGTATGTCCAACTAAAAGCCTTTCGCTGGTCTCTTACAGGAAAAGCATTGCAGTGGAATGAAGTCAAGGACGCGTTCCTCAACAAGTTCTTTCCTCTTTCTAAGACGGCGTTGATCCGACAGAAAATCACGGCTTTCAAACAAAAGTATGCTGAGGCTCTGGCGACTGTATTTGGGAAAGGTCTAAGGACCTACTACAATCATGCCCGACGCATGGCCAACCACCGTACGTAATTCAGGAGATCATATACAATGCTCTTGATGCTGCCACCAATATCAACACTTACACCGCCTATGGCTATCTTGAACTCGCTCCATAAGAGGCTTGGGAAACCATAGAAAGGTTGGTGGAATTTGACAATACATATGGGAATCCTGAGGCTTCCGACGCACCATCATCGTCGAGGCCTGCCCCATCTATGCCATTGTACGAACCCTGTAAGGTGATCGATCCGGATGTAAAGGAACAATTTCATAGGGATAACCTTAGAAAGCTCCAAAAACAAGTAAGATTCCTTTCGGCAAACCAGGATTGCATCGAATGTGGATCGCAGTGACACACTACCATTGAGTGCCCCCATGCTGAGCAAGTGCAACTAGCGGAGACTCATGAGGAAGCCAACTTCATGAGGGGTCCCAATCCCCAATATTGGGGAGACGAAAGGTTCCAACAACCACAAAGGAACCAGGTTAACCCTAGGGACCCCCACTCTATAGAGCTCCTGGGCACCCGGAGAGAGACCAAAAGAAGGATGATCTTCAACTTGTGCTGGATGAGATAAGGCGGAACCAAGCTAAGAATGATCAATCCAACAATGCTATCCATTCTCAACTCAATTACCTTACTACAAGGATTGGGGAGAGGGATATTTGGAAGAAGAACGTAGAGACCCAACTGGGTCAATTGGCGGGACAAATCCCTAGACCGTCCGGAACATTCCCTGGGCAACCCACTACCAATCCTAAGGGGCAATCCGGGTCAGGACACATAGCAGCCATGCAACTAAGGAGTGACACGAAAGTTCATAAACCACGAACGGCAACGGAGGAAGAAACAACAGACCCTGTCGACATCGACAAACCTGTCGATGTCGACCCAAAGGTCGATATCGACCACCATGTCAATGCCCTGGTCGACGTCGATGACACTGCAGAGCCTGAGAAATCACAACAGAGGTCAAAATTGACCCTACCAGTCGATATCGACCCAACTCCAGTCGACATCGATGTTCAGCAGGCCCCTCCGACCTCCGTTTTGGCCCCTCCGCCAAAGAAGACGTTGCCTTTCCCTTCCAAAGCATTGAAGGACCCCACTCAAGGTAAGTTTAGGCACTTTGTAAAGATTCTCCAAGGACTTAACATTACTATTCCTCTTACAGAAGCCCTAAGCGAGATGCCCGCCTATGTTTGATTCCTGAAAGACATCCTTAGCAAAAAGCGGTCCATGGCAGAGATCGCAGAGGAGTGCTCAAAGATGGACTTCCCTGAGAGGAGGAGTGATCCTGAGAAGTTTGCAATCACCGTGGGACTTGGCCAACATCGCTACAAAGCCCTATGTGACCTAGGGGCAAGTGTAAGTCTCATGCCTCTCTCTATTTGGCAAAAGGTGAACATCGGAGCACTTGAACCTGTGGATATGAAACTTTATATGGTTGATAATTCATTCGTCAAACCCACATGTATAGTTGATGACGTTCCAGTAAAGGTAGGTAAGTTCTTTGTGCCTACTGATTTCATTGTATTGGACATGCCCGAAGATCCTATTGTACCTATCATCCTTGGTAGGCCTTTCTTAGCTACTGCTGATGCCAATATTAATGTACGTAGAGGATTACTAACCTTTACTATAGAGAACGAAGTAATTGAATTCTCCTTCAATCCCACAATGAAGGAAGTTAATGTTATGGAAATCAAGTCGGTCTACACTAGCATCATGGATTGCAAAGAACCGACGGAAAGGGCCCTAACTCCTGAGGAGGCCCTAGCCCTAGCTGCAGAGGAGCTTACCGACGAGGACATTGAGGAGTTCCTGGCTACATGCACGAGTGATGAGGAAATATTCGACGATGCTTTATCTATAGAGCTCGAAGAAGGGGTCGATATCGATGAGGAGAGGTCGACATCGACCATATCACTCGATATCGAGTGCCCTCGGTCGACATCGACACACTCAGTAAGTCAAGTTCTCTCTTCTTCTCTTACAGGCGAAATCGACCAGCCCATGTCGACTGCAGAGGTCGAAATCGACCAGCCGATATCGACATTAGAGGTCGAAATCGACCCTCACCACTTGTCATCAAACAGCTCCGAAGCCGAGGTATGTGCTGAACTCTCAGTCGATATTGACTATTCCTATTCGCCCTCGACTTCTTTTCTGCAGGAATACTTTGAAGAGTCCCAATCAAAGTTGGCATCACTCTATGTTTGGTCCACGCCAACCCCTATAGCTGATTTGGGAACTTCAATCAAGAGAATTGAGATGGATTACCTTGGTGAGATTACGAAGACGGAGGAGGTAGATCCAATCCTTACCCCACAATGCCCTTCTCCGGTGCTTAAGCCTTTACCCGACACACTTAGGTATGAGTTTCTTGGTCCCAATTCTACCTTTCCTGTAATTATCAATGCTTCACTAACCACACAGGAAGTAGATAAGCTTATGGAAGTACTTCGTGCTCATCGTAAGGCTATTGGATATTCTCTTGAGGACATCAAAGGTATTTCACCCGCTACTTGTATGCATAGAATCCTCCTTGAGGATGATCATAAGGCATCTATAGAACACCAACGGAAGCTCAACCCCAACATGAGAGAGGTAGTGAAGAAGGAGATCATGCGCATGCTGGATGCAGGAATCATCTATGCCATCTTCGACAGCGAATGGGTGAGCCCAGTCCATGTGGTGCCTAAGAAGGGTGGAATGACCGTTGAGGAGAATGAGAAGGGTGAGCTTGTGCCAAAGCGAATCACAACTAGTTGGCGAATGTGTATTGATTACAGGAAACTCAACAATGCCACTAGAAAGGATCACTTTCCCCTTCCATTCATTGGCCAGGTATTAGAGAGACTCGCCGAACATGATTATTTTTGTTACCTGGATGGATATTCTGGCTTTTGTCAGGTCCCTATTCATCTTGACGATCAGGAGAAGACCACCTTCACTTGTCCCTATGGGACCTTTGCATATAGGAGAATGCCATTTGGGCTCTGCAATGCCCCTGCTACTTTTCAAAGATGTATGATGGCCATCTTCTCCGACATGATAGAGGACATCGTGGAGGTATTTATGGACGATTTCTCTGTTTATGACACTACTTTCGATGTCTGTCTTGCTAACCTTCGCAGGGTACTTGCACGATGTGAAGAGACAAACTTAGTTCTCAATTGGGAAAAGTGCCACTTTATGGTAAGTGAAGGGATTGTGCTAGGCCACAAAGTCTCGAAAAGGGGAATTGAGGTGGACAGGGCAAAGATAGAGCTCATTGAAAAATTGCCACCACCTTCATCAATTAAGGACATAAGAAGCTTCCTTGGTCACGCAGGTTTCTATAGGAGGTTTATTTAGGATTTTTCTAAGATTGCCAAACCTTTAACTAACGTATTAATGAAGGATGTTAAGTTTGCGTTTTCTAGTGATTGTCTTGAAGCTTTCAATAGGTTGAAGGAGGCCCTTATATCCGCCCCTATCATTCAATCGCCCGATTGGTCACAACCCTTTGAGATCATGTGCGACGCAAGTGATTATGCCGTAGGTGCTGTCCTAGGACAAAGGAGAGACAAAAAGCTTCACGCCATCTACTATGCAAGCAAAACTCTTAATGCCGTTCAAACAAAGTACACCACGACGGAAAAGGAGTTCTTGGCAGTGGTCTTCGCTTTTGAGAAGTTCCGCTCATACCTAGTGGGTTCTAAGGTAATTGTTCATACTGACCATGCAGCTCTTAGGTACTTGATGGCGAAGAAGGATGCTAAACCTAGGCTCCTCCGATGGGTGCTCCTACTACAAGAGTTCGACGTTGAGCTTAAAGATAAGAAAGGAACGGAGAACTCCGTAGCCGATCATCTTTCACGGCTACCCAAAGGGCTTCTGGATGAGTCACATGACAACATACCAATCAATGACTCCCGCCCTGACGAGCACTTAATGAGGCAAGAGGTAAACCGGGCAGAAAATCTACTCGATATCGACCCCGACAGGTCGATATCGACTGCCCCAAAGGTAATACTTGCATCAATATCGACCAATTTTGCTCACATGTTTTCCACTGCAGAGACGTCGACATCGAGGACCCATATCGAGCAGCCCATAGCAACTGATCCTGTCGATGCCGTCCAGTCGATATCGACCCCTACTGGTCGATATCGACCACCTTCAAAACACTCCGAAGGTGACGAAGAGGTAAGCTCCGGTGAGGATTTCTTCTTTACACCTCCTTCCAGTCCTATTCATGATTTATTTGCTGTAAGAAGAGTGAAGGTACCTTGGTATGCGGATTTTGCTAACTATATTGCAGGAGGCGAGATTCCTTCAGGCTTAACTTCGCAACAAAAGAAGAAGTTTTTGCACGACGTCAAACAATACTATTGGGATGAACCCTACTTATTCAAACAAGGGAAAGACCATATCTTTCGACGTTGTATCCCGAAGGAAGAGGTAGAGAGCGTGATTCACCATTATCATTCTCTCCCTACAGGAGGCCATGCTAAAGGATTCAAGACCGCGGCAAAAATTCTTCAATGTGGTTTTTGTTGGCCTAACCTTTTCAAGGATGTGCAAAACTATGTAACCTCTTGTGATTAGTGTCAACGTGCAGGTAATATCACATGGAGAAATGAGACACCACTCACATGCATTCTAGAGGTAGGACTCTTTGATGTATAGGGTATTGACTTCATGGGACCATTCCCTGCTTCAGGTCCCTACAAATACATTCTAGTAGCGGTGGACTATGTCTCTAAATGGGTGGAGGCCGTGGCAACTAGGACCAACGATGCGAAGGTAGTCTCTAAGTTTATGAAAACTAACATCTTTCCTCGCTTTGATGTTCCTAGAGTTCTTATTTTAGATGGTGGCTCACATTTCATTGAGAGAGGCTTTGAAGCTCTTTTAGCCAAGTATGGGG
This sequence comes from Persicaria maculosa, assembly GCA_963922045.1. Lineage (NCBI taxonomy): Eukaryota > Viridiplantae > Streptophyta > Magnoliopsida > Caryophyllales > Polygonaceae > Persicaria > Persicaria maculosa. The sequence goes on along the minus strand of OY998271.1, from coordinate 23,075,531 downwards.
TGAACCATAGGGTGGCAACGCCTTATCACCCTCAAACCAGCGGCCAAGTAGAAGTCTCCAATCGCCAAATCAAAGCCATCTTGGAGAAGACGGTCTCCCGCTCGAGGAAAGATTGGTCATCCAAATTGGATGATGCGCTCTGGGCCTACCGAACGGCCTATAAGACACCACTTCGTACAACTCCCTATAAGTTGGTATATGGTAAGTCATGTCATTTGCCCGTCGAACTTGAGCATAAGGCAATGTGGGCTCTTAAGGAGCTTAACATGGATTTCGACGAAGCTGGAAAAAGAAGGTTCATTGACTTACAAGCTTTGGAGGAGTTGCGCCTAAAGGCATATGAGAATGCCGAAATCTACAAGGAGCGCACTAAGAAATGCCATGATAGGAAATTGGTGCCAAAAACATATGAGGTAGGTGACAAAGTCCTTGTTTTTAATTCTAGACTTCACTTATTTCGAGGGAAACTAAGGACAAGATGGAGCAGACCTTTCAAGGTTCATAAAATATTCCCTCATTGAGCGGTGGAGTTACTTTGCGACGATGGATCCACCTTTAAGGTAAATGGCCACCGGGTAAAGAAATATTATGACAAGGAGGACCCGGAAGAAGAGATTCGCGCCACCTTGGCGTTGAACTAGCGCAAAAAGGGAAATATGTCGAGCTAGCGACTTAAACTCAAGCGCTTCCGGGAGGCAACCCGTTCTTTTCCTTTTCTTTCTCTTTTTGTTTTTAGTCTATTGTATATTTTTTAGATCATTCGTGGCTATTCTATCTAAAGTAAACAAGGAAATCAAGTCCAGAAGAGAGGTCGATATCGACCTATATGGTCGATATCGACAGGCCGACAGAAGTGAGCAGAAGCAGAATAACACGGATTTAGAAGGGGGGTCGATATCGACCTCTAAGGTCGATATCGACTACAGCTGGAGGTAGGTGCCAAGTCAGATTTTATTTTCTTTTTCCGTTTTATTTTTGGGTTCTTTATTCCCTTTTAAATACCCCGACTTCGACCCGGTCCCCCTCTTTTGATACCCTACCCAGCCGCCTTCACCATTGTTCTTCTTCTCTCTCCTTCATCTCTCACCACTCTCCCGTCGCTCCCCAGCAGCCTCACCACCGCACCACTGCAACTCCTCAAACCCCGACAGTCCACCATTGCTGCACCTCAACCTCGACAACCCTCATTCTCTCTTTCTCTTCTCGCCCTTGACCTCTCTCTCTCTCTCGTTTTCAAGCCCCCTCGCCCAGATCTACTCCATTCCGGCCAAGAACCACCAGATCCGGCTGCTACAAGCCACCGGAGAGCCCACAACAGCACCAGCAAATCGCCGCATGCCTAGATCTGGTCGATTTCGACCCCAAGCCCCGATTCCGACATCGATTTTCTGTTCGACAGTGGGTTTTTCTTGATTTTTGCGGTTGCTTGCCTCTTTCTCCCTTAATTCCGACACTCTTCTGGTATGATTTCTTACCCTTCATCTATTTTTACAGATTTTCATGATTAGTTAGTTGATTTTGGGAGGAAATTACATATTGGGTGATTAGGGTTTGAACGATATTTGCGCGGGAAAGAGTAATCGTATGTTTTGTGGGGCATGAATATGATTTTTTATTTATGTGGGGCAAGATTCTGATTTTTGTATATATATATGGGCTAATGAGTCTGATTTTTATATATATAAAGGGGGTGAGATCTCATTTTTTTTTATTTTGGGCAAGAATCGGAATTTGACATAAGTATGGGCTAAATATCTGATTTTTTATACATTATGGGCTGATTCTGAAATTTTTTTAGGGGCTGAAATTCTGATTTTTTTTGGAATTTAAATTCTGATTTTTTTTACAAGGGCTGAAATTCTGATTTATTTTGGAGTTTAACTTCTGATTTTTTTAAGGGCTAAAATACTGATTTTTTTAGGGGATTAAAATCTGATTTTTTATTTATGTGGGCCAAAATTCTATAAGTCGTTAGGTTCCTTAGTGTTAAAAATTCAAGAAAATTATGTTTATATAAATTGCCATCCTTAGGTACTTTCTTGTCTTCTTTTTAGATCATGTTACCACTCTCACTTAGTCAATTTACCTTTACATAATTTTTAGGATAATATGGAACCTAAGTATGGGGTTCTCCCTATTTAATACAAAGGAGAATTATCTATGGCAATGGTTTCTTTTGCAGACGATGGTGAGAGCCAAGAACATCCCTCAGGACACGATTCGCATTGACAACGATCAGCAGCGTTCCCTAGCCGAGGATCTGATTTCCCGAGCCAGCAAGGCTCGATGGTATCATCTCCCTCATATGATCCAGCTGGGATTTCACACCGGCGTTCAGGAGGCATTTGAGAATGTCTCCCTGCACAGGCTGATTGAGCCTCTAGAGGCGCACTACCCCGTGCTGACTGAGGAGTTTATGGCCACACTGGAGGTCCCTGAGCGCACCTCGACCAGCCACCGGGTTATCTTCCAGCTCGGCAACAGGCGTCACAGACTATCGCTCGAGGAGATGAGCAACATTTTTGGATTCATCCACACTCCCGCCGCCTTCAGGGTCCAGGACCCCAACGTGATTTGGAGCTACATATCGGGCATTCCCTGCCCAGCTCCCATGGACTCCTTCACCTCCAGGGTCGTGAGTCCCCTATTCAGGGTCATCCTGCGAGTCCTGGCGAGTACACTTTGGGCCAGACCTGAGCTCCGTCGCCCCACACACCTTGAGACGGAGACTCTGCGGAGGATGCTCTTTGAGGATGAGCCTCTGCCATATCTACACGCCTGGCTCGAGCATATCCTGGACCGCAGACGCACGGTCTCCACTGATATCATGGACGGCGGCATGGTAGCTATCCTCGCCGAGGGTCTAGGCGTCCACACTGAGAGGTACACGGCTTACCAGCTCACGTACCTTGATGCTTCAATATTGCGCCAAGGCGGAGTCATCGCGACAGGCGCACAGGGATGGAGACACCCCTAGACAGGGATGCGTCTGCGACATGATTTTATGGATCTCCTGCATATCCCAAATTGGTACCAGTCTTGGACTGGGCAACTATATCATACATATATAGATATGTCTGCTGATTGTTGTTGCAGGAGGCTGATATGTCAACTAATTACAAATAATAAGATGTAATAAATGTAATCCAACTCCTGGCCTAAGCAAATAATTACAAGACTTCCTCCCGTTGTAGTGGAAGGGTAGTCAGGATCGATCCACGAGGAGGCGTGTCAGCGGGATCCTAGTAGCGTTGGAAATCTCACGTCTGCGTCGACCAGAAGCCTCGATTTCGACCTTAGTACTCGATGTCGACCTCGGCTGTCGATGTTCTCTACAACAGAAGACCTGCAAAGACAAAAACAAGTGGTCGATATCGACTAGTGGGGGTCGATATCGATGTCAGTCCACGAAATCGACTGGCTCAGAAGACTGCCAGTCGACACAGAGGGTCGATTTCGACACAAGGGGGTCGATATCGATGTCCAGTAACTCCGCAGCGATGTTCGTCGTCGACTCAGAAAACTGTCGACGAACTCAGTGGTCGATATCGACGTCTGGGGTCGATATCGATGTCTCCCTGCAGTGAGTTAGTTTCTTGTCGGCAAAGAAAGGCCGAAGATTTAAGAATGGGGAGAGAAGCAATGAACAGAAATAACAGTGGGTTCTTGTGTGTATAAACTATGTAAAAACAACTCTTAGGATAAGGGTTCACCACAACGTTAACCAATGCATGCAATGAGATAAATAAGACGGACAATTGCGCTATTTCTCCCGAGGGACGAGCTTTCGCCGTACACCAACTCTTAGGATTACTCTTGCAAATAAACCTAATTGTCTCTACCCATTTTATGTTTATAACTTAAGTTGTTAGCATGAATCCCTTTACTTTCGATTAGGACTAAACATAGAATCGTAGGAGGAGAGATAGACACAACGATATCAACATCAAATACTTACCTCAAGCGCGCATGGCTAACGTCGGGCTCACCCCGACCCTAAGAGCTTTGGGGAACTACTCTCTTCTCATCATGGAACTCATTGTCAATTGAAAGGAAGAAACTTGTATTAAACTAAACTTCGAAGCTTTACAACTCAACGTCAACTTTCGCAAACGTCAAACCCTAAAACTTCTCTCTAACTCTAACTCTATTGTCTATGTCTTGTTAATTGATTGTATGGGATTATTGGATGATCTAACAAATCAGCCCCTAGGGCTTTATTTATAGGCTACTAATCCTCGCTATCCAAGGATTGTAACTCCTATCTAAACTAATAACTCTATCCGAACAATTAGGATAGGTCTTTTATTTTGATAAAACTTAAATGACTTAAAAGTAAAAAGATGAATAAAACTTCAGCTGCCATCTATCTTGAAAGTATGAGATAATCCCATGCCTCCTTGAAGATATAGTGCTAATCCGCATTCGAAATCGAGTCTATCTTCTGTCGAGATAAGGGGTCGATATCGACACCAGAGGTCGATATCGAGGTCTCTGTTCCTGCTCGACTTGTTCAGCTCTGGTCGATTTCTATGTTGAGGTCGATATGGGGGTCGATATCGACACTGGGGGTCGATATATGGGTCTAAGGTCGATATCTACCTCTTCTCAGCTTCACTTGATGTCTATGTTGAGGTCGATATCTACACCAGAGGTCGATATCTACCCCAGAGGTCGATATCTGGGTCTAGGGTCGATATCTACCTCTGCTCAGCTTCACTTGGCTTCTCCGTTTTGACTCCGATTTCGCTCGAATTCCTGCATGGTTAGCTTAAAACTTGTGCAAACTCTATTTCTTGTATTTTAGCCCATTCTTACACAAGTTTATATTCTTTTGAACCTTTTCTTTGGAGATCGAATGAAATATGAAGTCAAAAGATGCAATAAAAGAAGGTGCAATTGTGTACATCAAAACACCCCATACTTAGACTTGCTTGTCCTCAAGCAATAACCAAGCAATAACCAACACCTACAACACATCCTTCAAGTCTTCACCCTTGTCAAAAGCAACATCATAAGCGGTAGCAAAGCAAAGCAAGTGAATTTAACGTCATAGCACATATTTTGGCGATCCATAGGCATATGCAATTTTGATCCAACCTCACAGGGATAATGTGTTTGCACTCAACTCTCATGTGTTTAGGCAATGGAGATCAACTCTCAACTCAATTCCATATACAATCTCATAAACATTGCAATTTATAAAAATCCACTTCGCAACCAATTATGAAAATGCAATAAGAATCATCAGGAGGACTTTCGCTCAATGGAAGACTTCATAGAAGACTCCATTCGGCGGGGTTGTAATGGGGCTTGGTATGAAATAAAGGGTATGGAATTATTTGGCTATGTGGTGCTTTTATAATTCGGGAATCAAGACTCCTAAATCTCAACACTTGCAATACCTAAACCATAACTCTTCAATGTAAGCTCAATCTCTATAATGCTTTTCCCAACTCATCTTTCCATATTATGCTCTCATAAATATAACACTTGTATGAATAAAGGACTTAAGGATTTTGGCTCATGCACTATATATATATTTATTATTTTTTTTTCGGATTTTTTTTTTTGGAAATACTACTAAAGCTATGTGCATTTATATGGTGAGCCAAAAAATCCTTTTACAAAATATGACAAAGTGTAAATATGTACCATCCTATAATTTCCTCGCTCAAAACTGGACATGATGCTCTTTTCTTTCCACAAGGCATTAGTCCAACCAATCTAAGTCTCAATTCCCAAATGGGGGTCAGGCTCAATTCGGCTAGGGATAATTTTGTGGAGTTTGCAATTTCAGGCTCAGGCTAATGTTCTGGCTTCAAGCAGGTATAATGCAGGGTAGGTCAAGAGAGGATAAAAATGGCTTAAAAGATGCCTCCATAATTTAATTCTCGTAAACATAAACATGTATATGCATTGGTTTTGAATAACTATCACAACATTTAGAGATGCATAGGAAGAGTAAATTCACTCAAGAAAGCGGAGGGATTTTTGATGTTCTCCCTATAGGTCAAAATTCTCACAAGGACAATTTTTGTTGGATTTGCTTTCTAGCCTAGGATCATATGTGCTCAATTTCATCACAAGTTCACAATCTACATAAAAATTTTAAGGACTTAGGCTAAACCATCCAAATATGCCATAGGATTTACATGATCAAGTCAGCTATTGAGTTTTCATCATAGGATATCTAAGTAGGGTAAAGAAAAATAAACTTAAAAATAAACATGCATTTTTTTTTATATTTTGACATTTTTCTATTTTTTTTCTTTTTAATATTTTATAAAAGTAAAACTAAGAACAAAAATTTAAACATGAATGCAATGCGAAGAAGAAACCAAGTTAAGACCATAAGACATGTCTTTCCCCCACCCCATACTTAAAATATACAGTGTCCTCACTGTATTAAAAAGAAGAACAAGGGTAGAGAGAGACTTACAGTGCAACCTGTGGATTCAGGTCGATTCCAGGTGAGGTCGATGCCAGAAGTCGATATCTAGGTCAGAGGTCGATGTCGACTGCATCTGTCGAAGTCGAGGAAGAAGATGAAGACAAGGGCTGCCTGATTGGGGTCGATATCGAGTATAATGGTCGATATCGACGTCTCTTTTTGCTCCTGAGTCCTCGATGTTGACTCCAGGAGGTGGTTTGACCCTGGGGGGTCGATTTCGACTGGCCTAGTCGATTTCGACTGCCTCTGCAGAAGCTTCTTTTCTTCTTCGTCATTCCTTTTGCTTGATAACCTGAAATCTTTGTTAGAAATATAGATAAAGCACGAATTATCTCAGTCTTAAAAGTTTCAAACAGCCAAAACTTAAGTCCTAAAAACTATCTATGCGAAATTTAAATGTTCTATGTACATGCTCTAGATTTTTGAGTCGCTAGGCCGACTTCTCCGTCAATTCTTCATGACCCTTTTATGTAGGGACCCTTCGAGCGTGAGCGTTCTCCTGGATCATCTAGGTCCTTTTGGTAGTACCTAAGTTCGGCGACCAAGGCTTCTTTGATGTTAGGTTCTTCTTTGGGCGCTTTTCTTCTCTTTCTTGACCTAACTTTAGCAATATAGGCAAACCATGGAGCTTTGACCCTCTCTTTATTAGACTTATCAATAATAGGTTTAATTGATTCATCAATAATGGACGGAGGAGGGTTAGGAGTCATACCTGGGCTTACCTGTTTGGGCCCGAAGCAGAAATCTTCGGGCTGAGGGGTGGTTGATTTCGACCAAGGAGGGTCGATTTCGAGTGCTGAGGTCGATATCGATATGTGGGGGTCGATATCGACCTCTGTGACCCCATACTTAAGCTCCTGGCAGTGATCTGGCATACTCGATTTCGACCAAGGGGGGTCGATTTCGATGTCTTTAGTCGATACCGACTGGTTCCAGTCGATGTCGACCCTGCTTGCTGTTTCCGTCCTCGCCAACAAAAATTTTCTAAGCTTTTCCTTAGCCGGTGAGAGGACTACTTGCTCCAGGTGCTTTGTTTCGCTCATGGTCGGGTTGAAAGAGAATTCTATTACTTCGTTCCCTATAGTAAAGGTTAGTAATCCTCGACGTACATTGATATTGGCATCTGCAGTAGCTAAGAATGGCCTACCAAGGATAATAGGCACTACAGGATCTTCAGGCATTTCCAATACAATGAAATCAGTAGGCACAAAGAACTTACCCACCTTTACTGGAACGTCATCAACTATACCTGTGGGCCTGACGAATGAGTTGTCAGCCATATAGAGCTTCATGTCCACAGGTTCAAGGGCACCAATGTTCACCTTCTGCCAAATAGAAAGAGGCATGAGACTTACACTTGCCCCTAGGTCACATAGGGCTTTATAGCGATGTTGGCCAATTCCCACGGTGATTGCAAACTTCCCTGGATCACTTTTTTTCTCAGGGAAGTCCATCTTTGAGCATTCCTCTGCGATCTCTGCCATGGATCTCTTCTTGCTCAGGATGTCTTTGAGGAATCGTACATAGGCGGGCATCTCGCTTAGGGCTTCTGTCAGAGGGATAGTGATGTTGTGTCCTTGAAGTATCTTTATGAAGCACCTAAACTTACCTTTGGTGGGATCCTCCAATGCTTTGGAAGAGAAATGACAACGTCTTCTTTGGAGTAGGGGCCAAAACGGAGGTCGGAGGGGCCTGCTGAACATCGATGTCGACTGGAGTTGGGTCGATATCGACTGGTAGGGTCAATTTCGACCTCTGTTGAGGCTTTGATGGCTCTGCAGTGTCATCGACATCGACCAGGGGGTCGACATGGTGGTCGATATCGACCTCTGGGTCGACGTCGACTGGTTTGTCGACGTCGACTGGGTCTGTTGCTTTCTCCTCCGTTTTCGTCCGTGGCTTTTGTACTTTGGTGCCACTCCTTAATTGTATGGCTGCGATATGGCCTGTCCCAGATTGTCCCTTAGGATTTGTGGTGGGTTTCCCAGGGAGTGTTCCGGACGGCCTAGGGATTTGTGCCGCCAATTGACCCAGTTGGGTCTCTACGTTCTTCTTCCAAATATCCATCTCCCCAATCCTTGTGGTAAGGTGATTGAGTTGAGAGTGGATAGCATTGTTGGATTGATCGTTCTTAGCTTGGTTCCGCCTTATCTCGTCCAACACAAGTTGAAGGTCATCCTTCTTTTGGTCTCTCTTCGGGTGCCCAGGAGCTCTATAAGGCGGAGGGTCCCTAGGGTTAGCCGAGTTTCTTTGTGGTTGATGGAACCTTTGGTCTCCCCAATATTGGTTTTTGGGACCCCTCATGTAGCGCGCCTCTTGGTGAGTCTCCGCTAGGTGTACTTGTTCGGCATGTGGGCACTCGATGGTGGTGTATCGCTGCGATCCGCATTCGATGCAATCTTGGTTCGCTGAAAGGAACCTTACTTGCTTTTGGAGCTTTCTAAGTTGATCTCTGTGGAATTGCTCCTTCACATCTGGATCGATTACATTGGAGGGTTCATATAAGGGCATAGATGGGGCAGGCCTCGACGATGATGGTACATCGGAAGCCTCAGGAGTCCCATATGTGTTGTCGAACTCCACCAACCTCTCTATGGTCTCCTAAGCCTCTTGTGGAGCGAGTTCAAGGTAGCCATAGGAGGTGTAGGTGTTGATCCTCTCCTTTGTTGCAGCGTCAAGAGCATTGTATATGATCTCCTGAATTACATATGGTGGTTGGCCATGCGTCGGGCATGATCGTAGAAGGTCCTTGAACCTTTCCCAAACAGTCGTCAAAGCCTCACCAGGCTTTTGTTTGAAAGCCGTGATTTTCTGTCGGATCAACGCCGTCTTAGAAGGAGGGAAGAACTTGTTGAGGAACGCGTCCTTGATTTCATTCCAGGTGCGGAGCGATCTTGGGGCTAAGCTTTCCAACCACTGCAATGCTTTCCCTGTAAGAGACCATCGAAAGGCTTTTAGTTGGACATATTCAAGACTTCGTCCATCAGCAATAGTATCACAAAGGTCTAAGAAGGTAGAAATATGTGATATAGGGCACTCATTAGGTTTTCCTTCATATTGGTGCCTTCTAATCTCAGTTATGAAGTTAGGTTTTATTTCCAAATTAGAGGCAGGGATAAGAATTGCCGATTCAGGCACTGTGAGAGCGGGGTGCATATATTGCTTGGCATTCCTAGGGAGGGCATTGATCTGGGCTTCTATTTGCCTCCGGCCTTCCTCCTCCCTATCCGCACGCTCCTTAAGTGCCGCCTCTCTAGTCGTTAAGTCCTCAACCTGCTTCCTTAGTTGTTCAATAAGTTCTGCTTGGTTCGCGTTTTCCGCCATGATTCTTTGAGCTTGGGCCCTTAGATGGAAATAACGCTCAGGGTCGTCTACTCCTTCAAATTCAGGTGGGCGATCAGCGCGTCGCATACACCTGCAAAGTAAATCTAGATAAAGACGTGAGATAGACTACTAGGGCGCGATTGATTGCCTCCCCGGCAACGGCGCCAATTTGTTGTTGCAGGAGGCTGATATGTTAAGTAATTACAAATAATAAGATGTAATAAATGTAATCCAACTCCTGGCCTAAGCAAATAATTACAAGACTTCCTCCTGTTGTAGTGGAAGGGTAGTCAGGATCGATCCACGAGGATGCGTGTCAGCGGGATCCTAGTAGCGTTGGAAATCTCACGTCTGCGTCGACCAGAAGCCTCGATTTCGACCTTAGTACTCGATGTCGACCTCGGCTGTCGATGTTCTCTGCAACAGAAGACCTGCAAAGACAAAAACAAGTGGTCGATATCGACTGGTGGGGGTCGATATCGATGTCAGTCCACGAAATCGACTGGCTCAGAAGACTGCCAGTCGACACAGAGGGTCGATTTCGACACAAGGGGGTCGATATCGATGTCCAGTAACTCTGCAGCGATGTTCGTCGTCGACTCAGAAAACTGTCGACGAACTCAGTGGTCGATATCGACGTCTGGGGTCGATATCGATGTCTCCCTGCAGTGAGTTAGTTTCTTGTCGGCAAAGAAAGGCCGAAGATTTAAGAATGGGGAGAGAAGCAATGAACAGAAATAACAGTGGGTTCTTGTGTGTATAAACTATGTAAAAACAACTCTTAGGATGAGGGTTCACCACAACGTTAACCAATGCATGCAATGAGATAAATAAGACGGACAATTGCGCTATTTCTCCCGAGGGACGAGCTTTCACCGTACACCAACTCTTAGGATTACTCTTGCAAATAAACCTAATTGTCTCTACCAATTTTATGTTTATAACTCAAGTTGTTAGCATGAATCCCTTTTCTTTCGATTAGGACTAAACATAGAATTGTAGGAGGAGAGATAGACACAACGATATCAACATCAAATACTTACCTCAAGCGCGCATGGCTAACGTCGGGCTCACCCCGACCCTAAGAGCTTTGGGGAACTACTCTCTTCTCATCATGGAACTCATTGTCAATTGAAAGGAAGAAACTTGCATTAAACTAAACTTCGAAGCTTTACAACTCAACGTCAACTTTCGCAAACGTCAAACCCTAAAACTTCTCTCTAACTCTAACTCTATTGTCTATGTCTTGTTAATTGATTGTATGGGATTATTGGATGATCTAACAAATCAGCCCCTAGGGCTTTATTTATAGGCTACTAATCCTCGCTATCCAAGGATTGTAACTCCTATCTAAACTAATAACTCTATCCGAGCAATTAGGATAGGTCTTTTATTTTGATAAAACTTAAATGACTTAAAAGTAAAAAGATGAATCAAACTTCAGCTGCCATCTATCTTGAAAGTATGAGATAATCCCGTGCCTCCTTGAAGATATAGTGCCAATCCGCATTCGAAATCGAGTCTATCTTCTTTCGAGATAAGGGGTCGATATCGACACCAGAGGTCGATATCGAGGTCTCTGTTCCTGCTCGACTTGTTCAGCTCTGGTCGATTTCTATGTTGAGGTCGATATGGGGGTCGATATCTGGGTCTAAGGTCGATATCTACCTCTTCTCAGCTTCACTTGATGTCTATGTTGAGGTCGATATCTACACCAGAGGTCGATATCTACCCCAGAGGTCGATATCTGGGTCTAGGGTCGATATCTACCTCTGCTCAGCTTCACTTGACTTCTCCGTTTTGACTCCGATTTCGCTCGAATTCCTGCATGGTTAGCTCAAAACTTGTGCAGACTCTATTTCTTGTATTTTAGCCCATTCTTACACAAGTTTATATTCTTTTGAACCTTTTCTTTGGAGATCGAATGAAATACGAAGTCAAAAGATGCAATAAAAGAAGGTGAAATTGTGTACATCACTGATCCCACCCTTCGGAGGAGGCCCCCACTCTACAACCATGAGCTGGAGATAGACGCCATGTCTTGGGACGCTGATCCCCACTCAGACGGAGCACAGCAGCCCCCAGCCTACCAGGGGGCATGAATGGCGACGATGATGATGACTCCAGGGACGATGCAGCTGGAGGTGGAGAGGGCCCGCAAGGGTCCCACCACAGCCACCACAACCATCACAACCTCCACAGCCACTATAGCTATGTGCCTCCACCTCCTCCTCCCTTTCAGCCCGCCTATTCCACAGATTGGCAGGACGACATGACTGCCCACTTTACTAGGCTGGAGCTATCCGTCACTGAGATCCGCGAGGAGCAGCGCCGCTATGGGAGGTTCCTCGAGGGTTTGGGCTCCTATATGGGATATTCTTTCGATCAGCAGGGTGGCACTTCCACATTCCCACAAGGCGCCCCGACCTACTACTCAGGGTCAGCCCCTACACAGGACTGGCCCTTGCTGTTGCCACCTCCTCCGCCTCTTGAGCAGTGATGTTTATTACGTAAGTGAGCGTGAGTGATTCCTTCCCTCTACTTTACTTTTCTAACAGTGAGGAAGGACACTGTAATCTTTAAGTATGGGGTGGGGATTCAAATTGGACATTATAAACTACTTTATCTAGTTGTGGTAATATTTAAAACTTGGCGAACTTGGCTTGTATTTTATTTACTTTCTACTCTATTTGTATGCATTGCATCATATTTAAACATTTATGCATTTTAAAGTTTAAGTCCTTAGTCTTTTAGTTTGTTAAGTCTAAAAAAATGTCAAAATAAAAAAAATAGAAAAAATGTCAAAAATACAAAAAATGCATATTTATTTTTAAAGTTTGTTTTTTAACCCTACTTACATGTCCTATGATGAAAACTCAATAGCTGACTTGATCATGTAAACCCTATGGCATATTTGGATGGTTTAGCCTAAGTCCTTAAAATTTTTATGTAGATCGTGAACTTGTGATGAAATTGAGCATATATGATCCTAGGCTAAAAAGCAAATCCAACAAAAATTGTCCTTGTGAGAATTTTGGCCTATAGGGAGAACATCAAAAATCCTTCCGCTTTCTTGAGTGAATTTACTCTTCCTATGCATCTCTAAATGTTGTGATAGTTATTCAAAACCAATGCATATATATGTTTATGTTTACGAGAATTAAATGATCGAGGCATCTTTTAAGCCATTTTTATCCTCTCTTTACCTACCCTGCATTATTCCTGCTTGAAGCCAGAATATTAGCCTGAGCCTGAAATTACAAACTCCACAAAATTATCCCTAGCCGAATTAAGCCTAACACCCATTTGGGAATTGAGACTTAGATTGGCTGGACTAATGCCTTGTGGAAAGAAAAGAGCATAATGTCTAGTTTTGAGCAAGGAAATTATGGGTTGGTGCATATTTACATTTTGTCATATTTTGTAAAAGGGTTTTTTGGCTCACCATATAAATGCACCTATTCTTTTAGTATTTACTTATTATTTCCGAAAAAATAGAGATATATATATATATATATATATATATATATATATATATATATATATATATATATATATATATAGTGCATGAGCCAAAATCCTTAAGTCTTTTATTCATACAAGTGTTATATTTTTTAGAGGTATATTAGAACTTGAAAGAAGGGTTGATAGTATGGTTTACATCTTTTAGTGCATCTTTAGAGTATATTATGGAAAGATGAGTTGGGAAAGAGCATTATAGGAGATTGAGCTTGGAAAGTGCAACATTGAAGAGTTATGGTTTGGATATTGCAAGTGTTGAAATTTAGGAGTCTTGATTCCCGAATTATAAAAGCACCACATAGCCAAATAATTCCATACCCTTTTATTTCATACCAAGCCCCATTACAACCCCGCCGAATGGAGTCTTCTTTGAAGTCTTCCATTGAGCGAAAGTCCTCCTGATAGTTCTTATTGCATTTTCATAATTGGTTGCGAAGTGGATTTTTATAAATTGCAATGTTTATGAGATTGTATATGGAATTGAGTTGAAAGTTGATCTTCATAGCCTAAACACATGAGAGTTGAGAGCAAACACATTATCCCTGTGAGAATGGATCAAAATTGCATGTCTATGGATCGCCAAAATATGTGCTATGATGTTAAATTCACTTGCTTTGCTTTGCTACCACTTATGATGTTGCTTTTGACAAGGGCGAAGACTTGAAGGGTATGTTGTAAGTATTGGTTATTGCTTGGCTATTGCTTGAGGACAAGCAAGTCTAAGTATGGGATGTTTTGATGTACATATTTGTACCTCTGTTTATTGCTTGGCTATTGCTTGAGGACAAGCAAGCCTAAGTCTGCACGAGTTTTTGAGCTAACCATGCAGGAATTCGATGAAACCGGAGTCAAAACGAAGAAGCCAAGTGAAGCTGAGCAGAGGTCGATATCGACCTGAAGACATCGATATCGACCCTAGTTGTCGACACAACTTCTGAGTGTCGAGATAGACCACACAGACCAACCAAGAAGACGTCGATATCGACATAATACCTCGATATCGACCATCATCATAGACATCGACTGGAGCTGGACAAGTCGAGCAGAAACACAGACATCGATATCGACCTCTAGTGTCGATATCGACCTTACCTCGACAGAAGATAAATCTGATTTCGAGACTCGGATTGTGAGTTCTATCATCAAGGCCACGAATTATCTCGTTCTTCTAGATATTAGCAGCTGGATTGTTATCTTTTCCTTTAAAGTTTTATCAAAATAAAAGACCTATCCTAATTGTTCGGATAGAGTTCATAGTTTAGATAGATGTTATAATCCTCGGATAGCGAGGTTTAGTAGCCTATAAATAAAGCCCTAGGGGCTGGTTTGTTAGATCATCCAAGAAAGTAAGACAATAGCAATAGGCAATAGATAGTTAGAGTTTTTGAGCTTTAAAGTTTCAAGCGCTTACGATAGTTGGCGTTGAGATTGTAAATATTCGAAATTTTCCATTTATGCAAGTTATTTCAATTCAAGACATGTCTACAATCAACATGAGAGAGTAGTCGCCCTTTCTTCTAGGGTCGGGGTGAGCCCGACGGTAGCCATGGTGGTAAGGTAAGTACGTCACTAAAGAATGTATCTTTTATCTCCCTCTACCTTGTGCTTCATCTTTAAATGCGAATTTAAGGAACTCATGTTGTAAAACTTGGGTAGTAATTAGGGTTTCTATTCGAAAGATTATAAACTCAATTATGATGAAGGTAGATACAAATTAGGTTAAGTAATTGCAAAATCTCTTTTCCTATTTGTCGGTTTAGGTGAAAGCCTTTTCCTTTATGATGAAAGCATGCATCTTTAGTTGATTCTTACTTATTCCATCATGGTTGTCGTCGCGGTAATCCTTGGCTTTGGAAGACTTTTCCTTTCTTAAGTTTACATTCAAATTTGCCCGCCGTTCGTTGAGTCATCGAAAAACCCAACACCCTTTCTTATTTCTGTTCATTGCTTCCTTCCCATTCTTAAATCTTCGGCCTTTTCTTTGCCGACGGAACAACTAACCCACTGCAGGAAGACATCGATATCGACCCTGAACATCGATATCGACCACACTGATAGATCAACAGTTTTCTGAGTCGATCTCGAGACTCCTGGGTAACTTCTGCAAGCATCGATATCGACACCCGACGTCGAAATTGACCCCTCTGTATCGACTGGCAGACTTCTGAGCTAGTCGATTTCGTGGACTAACATTGATATCGACCCCTTTCAGTCGATATCGACTACAGTTTTTGTTTCTGCAGGTCTTCTGTTGCAGAGAACATCCACAACCAAGGTCGACATCGAGGTCTGAGCTCGAGATCGAGGCTTCTGGTCGAACATTAAGGACGTACCTTCAACGCTATTAGGATCCCGCTGACTCGCTTAGTCGTGGATCGAACCTGATTCCCTACTACTATAGCGAGGAGTCTTGAATTTATTTGAAGAGGCTAATAGTTGTATTGCTTTATATTTTATTATATATTTCGATTCAATTCTCCCCACGTCATCGCTCCTCATCTAGACCCATCATATGAGACAACATCCCTTAGAAGAAATCATAACTCCCATTGATATTCCAATCTCACTCCTCATTCCACCAAGCTCCCTCACAAGCGATCCACTTCTAAGAACCCAATCCCTATCTCCAACTTCATACACGTACAAGTGCCCTCCTATACTATGTCCTTACTACTCACAAGGGACACTCCTTACGCTTCCCTTCTTACCCAAAACATCACAAGCATCACATCTTACTAACAGCACCTCCTTTAGTAACATTCCTCGATCAACGCCTAGCTTTCCTATACTCCCACCTAGGGTTCACCTAAAAAGCTCACCTGAAAACCCCTAAGCTCTACCTCTTATAAGTCCCAAAACTCGCTTGGTCCTACCTAAACTAACATCTCTTTTCCGCAACTCTACCTCATACCACCCTCGATCAACCTAACAGCTCGAAATCCTTTCACCACCCTCCGACCGCTCTACAAGAGAATCTCACCCATAGGTTCAAAGAGGAAGCAATTATGGAAATCACCACACATAAGGCCTACATCGTATCAACTAGCATTTATAATAATAGCAATCATTATATCATCAAACATTGCATCAATGTTGTAAAGGCGGAATATAATTTATATAATTTATATTTTATTATTTTAATTAAATATGTTATTATTCAATGCAATTTGTAAAGGTGGAGAAAAAGTCGTCCTCGAGCACGAGATCAATTTTAAAATCCTTCCGGCATAATTTGAAATTTTGATTTTGACGGGATTTGACTTTCGCTTTCGAGTTCTGGGTATTAATAAAATTAATTAAACTCCGAGTATCAAAAAATTTATTTAATTCCGTTATCTTGAAATTAGTAATTGAAATTTTATTTATATTTGATTTAGTCGGGATTCGATCGGGCGAGCGGGTTTCGAGTCTATTCCGCTATTTTGAATTCTTTCATGGGACCAATTTCATTTATTTATTTCCCCTTTTTCTTTTCTTTCTCTCTCTCTCTCTCCCTCTCTCTCTCCCCTTCTCTGCTTTCTGTTGCAACCCGCAGAGCCCAACCCCACTTCCCTTGTGCATATTGCCCCTTTTGTCACCTTATACAACCACCTCCAGCCTCTCCTCTCTCCTCTGCCTCACCCTCTTTTATGTATCCGCAGACCCCCCAACCCACAACCTCTCCTCTCTCCTTACCTCCTCCTCCTCTCTCTCTCCCTCTTTTTTTGTTTGTAAACCCCAGCAAAACAAAGCTCCATCTCCTCCTTGTTCTCTGTTTGGCCGAGCACCACAGCCCCACTTCTCCTCCTTGACGTAGGGAGAATTGAATCGAAATATATAAGAAAATATAAACCAATACAACTCTTAGCCTCTTCAAATAAATTCAAGACTCCCCGCTATAGTAGTAGGGAATCAGGTTCGATCCACGAGGAAGCGAGTCAGCGGGATCCTAGTAGCGTTGAAGACACGTCCTTCCTACTCGACCAGAAGCCTCGATCTCGACGTCAGACCTCGATGTCGACCTTGGCTGTCGATGTCGTCTGCAACAGAAAACCTGCAGAAACAAAAACGGTAGTCGATATCGACTGGAGGGGGTCGATATCGAGGTTAGTTCACGAAATCGACTGGCTCAGAAGTCTGCCAGTCGATACAGGGGGGTCGATATCGATACTAAGTGGTCGATATCGATGTTTGCAGAAGTACCCAGGAGTCTCGAGATCGACTCAGAAAACTGTCGATCTATCAGTTTGGTCGATATCGACCTCTGCTGTCGATATCGATGTCTTTCCTGCAGTGGGTTAGCGGTTTTGTCGGCAAAGAAAAGGCCGAAGAATCAAGAATGGAAAGGAAGCAATGATCAGAAATAAGCAAAGGTGTTGGGTTTTTCGATGACTCAACGAACGGCGGGTAAATTTAATGTAAACTCAAAGGAAAAGGTCTTCCAAAGTCAAGGGTTACCGCGACGACAACCATGATAGTAGAAATAAGGATCAACTAAAGAAGCATGCTTTTATCATAAAGGAAAAGGCTTTCACCTAAACCGACCAAAAGGAAAAGAGATTTTTCAATTACTTAACCTAATTGGTGTCTACCTTCGTCATAATTGAGTTTATAATCTTTCGAAAAGAAACCCTAATTACTACCCAAGTTTTACAACATGAGTTCCTTAAATTCGCATTTAAAGATGAAGAACAAGGTAGAAGGAGATAAAAGATACATTCTTTAATGACATACTTACCTTACCATCATGGCTATCGTCGGGCTCACCCCGACCCTAGAAGAAAGGGGAACTACTCACTCATGTTGATCGTAGACATGTCTTGAATTGAAATAACTTGCATAAATGAAAATTTCGAATCTTTACAATCTCAACGCCAACTATCGTAAGCGATTGAAACTTTAAAGCTCAAAATAAACTAACTATCTATTGCCTATTGTTCTTCTCTTCGATGAGTCTATGATTGGATGATTAACAAATCAGCCCCTAAGGCTTTATTTATAATCTACTAATCCTCGCTATCCGAGGATTGTAACTTCTATCTAAACTAATAACTCTATCCGAACAATTAGGATAGGTCTTTTATTTTGATAAACTTAAAGGAAAAGATAACAAACATCTGCTAATATCTAAAAGAACGAGATAACTCATGGCTTCGTTGATAGACTTCACAATCCGAGCCTCAAAGATCGGATTTTATCTTCTGTCGATGTAGGGTCGATATCGACTCCAGAGGTCGATATCGAGGCTTGTGTTTCTGCTCGACTTGTCCCACTCCAGTCGATGTCTATGATGATGGTCGATATCGATGCATGTGTGTCGATATCGAGGCTTCTAGTCTGGTTTGTGTGGTTATCTCGACACTCAGAAATCGTGTCGAAATACAGGGTCGATATCGAGGCTTCCAGTCGATATCGACCTCTTCTCAGCGTCACTTGGCTTGCTCGTTTTGACTCCAATTTCCTCGAATTCCTGCATGGTTACCTCAAAACTCGTGTAGACTCTATTTCTTTCACTTTAGCTCATTCTTACACGAGATCATATACTTTTGAAACTTTTGTTCGGAAATCAAATGAAATATGAAGTCAAAAGATGCAATAAATAATAGTACAATTATGTACATCAAAACACCCCATACTTAGACTTGCTTGTCCTCAAGCAATAACCGAGCAATAACCAACACCTACAACACACCTTTCAAGTCTTCGCCTTCGTCAAAAGCAACATCATAAGTGGTAGCAAAGTAAAGCAAGTGAATTTAACGTCATAGCACATATTTTGGCGATCCATAGGCGTATGCAATTTTAATCCAACCTCACAGGGATAATGTGTTTGCTCTCAACTCTCATGTGTTTAGGCTATGAAGATCACTCTCAACTCAATTCCATATACAATCTCATAAACATTGCAATTTATAAAAATCCACTTCGCAACCAATTATGAAAATGCAATAAGAATCATCAGGAGGACTTTCGCTCAATGGAAGACTTCATAGAAGACTCCATTCGGCGGGGTTGTAATGGGGCTTGGTATGAAATAAAAGGTATGGAATTATTTGGCTATGTGGTGCTTTTCAAATTCGGGAATCAAGACTCCTAAATCTCAACACTTGCATTACCCAAACCATAACTCTTCAATATAATGCTCTTAAAGATGCATTCCATCAACCCTTCTTTCAAGTTCTAATACACCTCTCAAAAGTATAACATTCGTATGAATAAAACTTAAGGATTTTGGCTCATGCACTATATATATATACATATATATTTTTTTCGGAATTTTTTTTTTTTTTTTCGAATTTGAAATAACTATGTGCATTTATATGGTGAGCCAAAACATCCTTTTACAAGATATGACAAAATGTAAATATGTACCATCCTATAATTTCCTTGCTTACAACTAGACATTGTGCTCTATTCTTTCCACAAGGCATAAGTCCAACCAATCTAAGTCTCAATTCCCAAATGGGGGTCAGGCTCAATTCGGCTAGGGATAATTTTGTGGAGTTTGCAATTCAGGCTCAGGCTATTGTTCTGGCTTCAAGCAGGGATAATGCAGGGTAGGTAAAGAGAGGATAAAATTGGCTTAAAAGATGCCTCCATCATTTAATTCTCGTAAACATAAACATATATATGCATTGGTTTTGAATAACTATCACAACATTTAGAGATGCATAGGAAGAGTAAATTCACTCAAGAAAGCGGAGGGATTTTTGATGTTCTCCCTATAGGCCAAAATTCTCACAAGGACAATTTTTATTGGATTTGCTTTTTAGCCTAGGATCATATGTGCTCAATTTCATCACAAGTTCACAATCTACATAAAAATTTAAAGACTTAGGCAAAACCATCCAAATATGCCATAGGGGTTTACATGATCAAGTCAGCTATTGAGTTTTCATCATAGGACATATAAGTAGGGTAAAGAAAAAATAAACTTTAAATAAACATGCATTTTTTTTTTATTTTTTGACATTTTCTATTTTTTTGTATTTTCTTGACATTTTCTATTTTTTTGGATTTTCTTGACATTTTATAGACTTAACAAAATCAAACTAAAAAAACTTTAAAATGCATAAATGTTAAATATGATGCAATGCATACAAGTAGAATGTAAATAAAATACATGCCAAGTTTGCCAAATTTTAAACCCTACCACAACCAGATAAAGCAGTTTATAATGTCCAAGTTCAATCCCCACCCCATACTTAAAGATTACAGTGTCCTCACTGTTAGAAAAATAAAGTAAAGGGAAGGATCACTCACACTCACTTACGCTAGAAGTATATCACTGCTCAGGGGGCGGGGGAGGTGGCAGCAGCAAGGGCCAGCCCTGTGTAGGAGCTGCCCCTGAGTAGTCTGTCGGGGCGGCCTGTGGGAAAGTGGATGATCCAGCCTGCGGATCGAAGGAAAAGCCCATGTATGAGCCCAAACCCTCGAGGTACCTCCCATAGCGTCGCTGCTCCTCGCGCATCTCAGAGACAGAGAGCTCCAGCCTGGTAAAGCGGGCAGATATGTCTTCCTGCCAATCAGTGGTGTAGGCAGGCTGGAAGGGAGGAGGAGGTGGAGGTACATAGCTGTGGTGGCTATGGTGACTGTGGTGGCTGTGGTGGCTGTGGTGGGTGTGGTGGGACCCCTGCGGGCCCTCTCCTCCCCCAACCGCATCATCTCTGGCGTCATCATCGTCATTGCCATCCATGTCACCCTGGTAGGCTGGGGGCTGCTCAGCTCCGTCGGAATGGGGATCTGCGTCCCAGGACATAGCATCCACCTCGGGCTCGTGGTTGTAGAGCGGGGGTCTCCTCCGTAGGGTGGGGTCAGCGGTCGGATCTATATCCGTATGATATGGCTGCCCAGTCCAAGACTGGTACCAATCAGGGATATACAGCAGATCCATGAAATCATGTCGCAGGCGCATCCCCGTTTGGGGGTGTCTCCATCCCTGGGCCCCTGTCGCGATGACTCCGCCCTGTCGCAATACCGCCGCGTCTAGGTACGTGAGCTGGTAGGCCGTGTACCGTTCAGTGTGGACGCCTAGAGCCTCAGCGAGGATGGCCACCATGCCGCCGTCCAAGATGTCTGTAGAGATCGTTCGTCTGCGGTCGACGATATGCTCGAGCCAGGAGTGGAGGTATGGTAGAGGGTCATCCTCGAAAAGCATCCTCCGTAGTGTCTCCGTCTCACGGTGTGTCGGGCGACGGAGCTCAGGTCTGGCCCAAAGGGTACTCGCTAGGATCCTCAAGATCACCCTAAAAAGTGGGCTCACAACCCTAGATGTGAAGGAGTCTGTAGGGGCAGGGTATGGTATACCTGATATGTAACTCCAGATGACATTGGGGTCGTGGACCCTGAAGGCGGCCGAAGTGTGGATGAATCCAAAGATATCGCTCATCTCCTCGAGCGATAGTCTGTGTCGCCTGTTGCCGAGCTGGAAGATGACTCGGCGGCTAGTCGAAGTGCGCTCGGGAACCTCCAATGTGGCCATAAACTCCCCAGTAAGAACGGGGTAGTGCGCCTCCAAGGGCTCGATCAGCCTGTGTAGAGAGACGTTCTCAAACGCCTCCTGAACGCCTGGGTGAAATCCTAGCTGGATCATGTCTGGGAGATGGTACCATCGTGCCCTGGTGGCTCGGGGAATCAACTCCTCAGCAAGGGAGCGCTGCTGATCATCCTCAATGCGGAGCGCGTCCTGAGGGATGTTCTTGGCTCTAACCATCGTCTGCAAAAGAAGCCAATACCAAAGATAATATTCCCTTTGATTAAAATGGGGAGAACCCCATACTTAGGTTCTAATTATGCTAGAAATTATGTAAAAGTGAATGCCTAAGTGGGAGAAAGTACACAATTTCTTATAGTTTTAAAACTAATGAACCTTATGGCATAAATAAATGTTGCCTTAAAAAAATCAGATTTCTAATTATAAAAAAAATCAGGATATAAACCCCTAAAAAAATCAGATTTACAAAATCAGCCCATATATATATAGAAATCAGATTCCTAGCCTAAACTTATGAAAAATTCAGATTATTGCCCCACATGTATATATAAAAATCAGATTTGCCCCCTAATATATAAAAAATTCAGATTTCATTGCCCATGTATAAACAAAACTCAGATTCATAGCCCCACATCTATATAAAAATATTTCATGCCATACAAATACTCTTTCCCGCGCAAACTATGTTCAAATCCTAAACACCCAATATGAAATTTCTTCCAAATCAACTAATTAAGTATGGAAAATCAGAAAAGATAGAGGAAGGGTGAAAAAATCATACCAGAAGAGTGTTGGAATTAGGAGAGAAAGAGCCAAGCAACCGCAAAAACGAGAAAGAAAACCGACTGTCGACAGGGGGTGTCGATATCGATGCCTCCAGTCGATATCGACCGGATGCTGTGTGTCGTCGTGGCTGCTGGTGGCTGCTGTGGGTCCTCCGGTGGCGTGAGGCGGCCGGATTTGGCGATTCTTGGCCGGAGGTGTGTAGATCTGTGCAATGAGGCTCGAAAACGAGGGGGAGAGAGAGGGAGGGCTAGGTCAAGGAAGAGAGGAGGGGACTTGCGGCTTTGGGGGTTGCTGCACAGGACGAGGGAGAGTGTGGTGGTTGTGGGTGGTTGCGGCGATGAAGGCTGTGGGATGGCTGGTGGCGTGGGCCGGATTGGAGGGAGAGGGGTGAAGAAGAAGAAGAAGGAGGCTAGGGTGTCGATAATGGAGGCGGTGTCGAAGTCGGGTATAAAAGGGGGTGAAAAACCCCAAAAATTAAACTGAAAGAAATTAAATTCTGACCTGTTTTACCTCCATCTGTAGTCGATATCGACCTCAGAGGTCGATATCGACCTCCCTTCAGCATCCGTTTAAAACGTCCTGTTACTCCTTCTGTCGGCTGATCGATGTCGACCATAGAGGTCGATATCGACCTCTCTTCTGGGCTGGATTTCTTTGTTGACTTTAGATAAAATAGCCACGAATGATCTCAAAAATATAAAATAAAATAACTAAAAGAAAAAGAAAAAGGAAAAGAACGGGTTGCCTCCCGGAAGCGCTTGAGTTTAAGTCGCTAGCTCGACATACTTCCCTTTTTGCGCTAGTTCAACGCCAAGGTGGCGCGAATCTCTTCCTCTGGGTCCTCCTTGTCATAATATTTCTTTACTCGGTGGCCATTTACCTTAAAGGTTGATCCATCGTCGCAAAATAACTCCACCGCTCCATGAGGGAATATTTTATGAACTTTGAAAGGTCCGCTCCATCTTGTCCTTAGTTTCCCTGGAAATAAGCGAAGCCTAGAATTAAAAACAAGGACCTTGTCACCTACCTCATATGTCTTTGGCACCAACTTCCTATCATGCCATTTCTTAGTGCGCTCTTTGTAGATTTCGGCATTCTCATATGCCTTTAGGCGCAACTCTTCCAAGGCTTGTAAGTCAATGAACCTCCTCTTTCCCGCTTCGTCGAAATCCATGTTAAGCTCCTTAAGAGCCCACATTGCTTTATGCTCAAGTTCAACGGGCAAGTGACATGACTTACCATATACCAAGTTATAGGGAGTTGTGCGAAGCGGTGTTTTATAGGCCGTTCGGTAGGCCCAGAGCGCATCATCTAGTTTGGACGACCAATCTTTCCTTGAGCGGGAAACCGTCTTCTCCAAGATGGCTTTGATTTGGCGATTGGAGACTTCTACTTGACCGCTAGTTTGAGGGTGATAGGGTGTTGCCACCCTATGGTTTACCCCATACTTAGCTAAAAGAGCTTCAAAGCCTCTCTCAATAAAATGCGAGCCACCATCTGAAATAAGGACTCTAGGAACACCAAAACGAGGAAAGATGTTAGTTTTCATAAACTTAGAGACTACCTTCGCGTTGTTGGTCCTAGTTGCTACAGCCTCCACCCATTTAGAGACATAGTCCACCGCCACTAGGATGTATTTGTAGGGGCCCGAAGCAGGGAAGGGTCCCATGAAGTCAATACCCCATACATCAAAGAGTTCGACCTCTAAAATGCCTGTGAGTGGTGTCTCATTCCTCCATGTGATATTACCTGCACGTTGACACTCATCACAAGAGGTTACATAGTTTTGCACATCCTTGAAAAGGTTAGGCCAATAAAAACCACATTGAAGAATTTTCGCCGCGGTCTTGAATCCCTTAGCATGACCTCCTGTAGGGAGAGAATGACAATGGTGAATCACGCTCTCCACCTCGTCCTCCGGGATACAACGTCGAAAGATATGGTCTTTCCCCTGTTTGAATAAATAGGGTTCATCCCAATAATATTGTTTGACGTCGTGCAAAAACTTCTTCCTTTGTTGCGAAGTTAAGCTTGAAGGAATCTCGCCTCCTACAATATAGTTAGCAAAATCCGCATACCAAGGTACCTTCGCCCTTCTTACAGCAAATAGATCATGGATAGGACTAGAAGGAGGTGTAAAGAAGAAATCCTCACCGAAGCTTACCTTTTCGTCACCTTCGGAGGATTTAGAAGGTGGTCGATATCGACTTTCAGGGGTCGATATCGACTGGTCGGTATCGACAGGCTTAGTCGACATGGGCTTCTCGATATGGGTCCTCGATGTCGACGTCTGGAGGTCGATGTCGACCTCTGCAATGGACAACCTGTGAACAAAATTGGTCGACATCGATGCAAAACTTACCTTTGGGGCAGTCGATATCGACCTGCTAGGGTCGATATCGAGTGGTTCTTCTGCCCGTCTTACCTCTTGCCTCATTAAGTGCTCGTCGGGGCGGGAGTCATTGATTGGTATGTTGTCATGTGACTCTTCCAGAAGCCCTATGGGTAGCCGTGAAAGATGATCGGCTACGGAGTTCTCCGATCCTTTCTTATCTTTAAGCTCAATGTCGAACTCTTGTAGTAAGAGCACCCATCGTAGGAGCCTAGGTTTAGCATCCTTCTTTGCCATTAAGTACCTAAGAGCTGCATGGTCAGTATGAACAATAACCTTAGAGCCCACTAGGTATGAGCGGAACTTCTCAAAAGCGAAGACCACCGCCAAGAACTCCTTTTCCGTCGTGGTGTACTTTGTTTGAACGGCATCTAGAGTCTTGCTTGCATAGTAGATGGCATGAAGCTTTTTGTCTCTCCTTTGTCCTAGGACAGCACCTACGGCATAATCGCTTGCGTCGCACATGATCTCAAAAGGTTGCGACCAATCGGGTGATTGAATGATTGGGGCGGATATGAGGGCCTCCTTCAACCTGTTGAAAGCTTCAAGACAATCACTAGAAAATGCAAACTTAACATCCTTCATTAGTAGGTTAGTTAATGGTTTGGCAATTTTAGAAAAATCTTGAATAAACCTCCTATAGAAACCTGCGTGACCAAGGAAGCTTCTTATGTCTTTAATTGATGAAGGTGGTGGTAATTTTTCAATGAGTTCTATTTTTGCCCTGTCTACCTCAATTCCCCGTTTAGAGACTTTGTGGCCTAGCACAATACCTTCCCTTACCATAAAGTGGCACTTTTCCCAATTGAGAACCAAGTTTGTCTCTTCACATCGTGCAAGTACCCTGCGAAGGTTAGCAAGACAAATATCGAAAGTAGTGCCATAAACAGAGAAGTCATCCATAAATACCTCCACGATGTCCTCAATCATGTCGGAGAAGATAGCCATCATACATCTTTGAAAGGTAGCAGGGGCATTGCAGAGCCCAAATGGCATTCTCCTATATGCAAAAGTCCCATAGGGACAAGTGAAGGTGGTCTTTTCTTGATCGTCAGGATGAATGGGGACCTGCCAAAAACCAGAATATCCGTCCAAGTAACAAAAATAATCATGTTCGGCAAGTCTCTCTAATACTTGATCAATAAAAGGAAGGGGAAAGTGATCCTTTCTAGTGGCGTTGTTGAGTTTCCTGTAGTCAATGCACATTCGCCAACTAGTTGTGATTCGTTTTGGCACAAGCTCGCCTTTCTCATTCTCCTCAACGGTCATTCCGCCCTTTTTAGGCACCACATGGACTGGGCTCACCCATTCGCTGTCGGAGATGGCATAGATGATTCCTGCATCCAGCATGCGCATGATCTCCTTCTTCACCACCTCTCTCATGTTGGGGTTGAGCTTCCGTTGGTGTTCTATAGATGCCTTATGATCATCCTCAAGGAGGATTCTATGCATACAAGTAGCGGGTGAAATACCTTTTATGTCCTCAAGAGAGTATCCAATAGCCTTACGATGAGCACGAAGTACTTCCATAAGCTTATCTACTTCCTGTGTGGTTAGTGAAGCATTGATAATTACAGGGAAAGTAGAATTTGGACCAAGAAACTCATACCTAAGTGTGTCGGGTAGAGGCTTAAGCACCGGAGAGGGGCCTTGTGGGATAAGGATTGGTTCTACCTCTTCCGTCTTCATGATCTCACCAAGGTAATCTGTCTCAATTCTCTTGATAGAAGTTCCTAAATCAGTTATAGGAGTCGGTGTGGACCAAACATAGAGTGATGCTAACTTTGATTTGGACTCTTCAAAATATTCCTGCAGAAAGAAGGTCGAGGGCGAGTAGGAATAATCAATATCGACTGAGAGTTCGGCACATACCTCGGCTTCGGAGCTGTTTGGCGTCAAGTGGTAAAGGTCGATTTCGACTTCTGATGTCGATATCGACTGGTCGATTTCGACCTCTTCTGTCGATTTCGGCTGGTCGATTTCGGCCACTTCTGTCGACATGGGCTGGTCGATTTCGCCTGTAAGAGAAGAAGGGAGAACTTGACTTACTGAGTGCGTCGAAGTCGACTGAGGGCACTCGATATCGAGTGGATTGGTCGATGTCGACCTGTCTTCGTCGATATCGACGTCGTCTTCGAGCTCCATGGATAGAGCATCGTCGAATATTTCCTCTTCACTCGTGCATGTAGCCAGGAACTCCTCAATGTCCTCATCGGTAAGCTCCTCTGCGGCTAGGGCTAGGGCCTCTTCGGGAGTTAGGGCCCTTTCCGTCGGTTCTTTGCAATCCATGATGCTAGTGTAGATCGACTTGATTTCCATACCATTAACTTCCTTCATTGTGGGGTTGAAGGAGAATTCAATGACTTCGTTCCCTATAGTAAAGGTTAGTAATCCTCTACGTACATTAATATTAGCATCCGCAGTAGCTAAGAAAGGCCTACCAAGGATGATAGGTACAATAGGATCTTCAGGCATGTCTAATACAATGAAATCGGTAGGAACAAAGAATTTACCTACCTTTACAGGGACGTCATCAACTATACCTGTGGGTCTGACGAATGAATTATCAGCCATATAAAGTTTCATATCCACAGGTTCAAGTGCTCCAATGCTCACCTTTTGCCAAATAGAGAGAGGCATGAGACTTACACTTGCCCCTAGGTCACAAAGGGCTTTGTAGCGATGTTGGCCAAGTCCCACGGTGATTGCAAATTTCCCTGGATCGCTCCTCTTCTCGGGGAAATCCATCTTGGAGCATTCCTCTGCGATCTCTGCCATGGATCGCTTCTTGCTAAGGATGTCTTTTAAGAATCGAACATAGGCGGGCATCTCGCTTAGGGCTTCTGTAAGAGGGATAGTGATGTTCAGTCCTTGGAGAATCTTTACAAAGCGCCTAAACTTGCTTTGAGTGGGGTCCTTCAATGCTTTGGAAGGGAAGGGTAGCGTCTTCTTTGGCGGAGAAGCCAAAACGGTGGTCGGAGGAGCCTGCTGAACCTCGATGTCGACATGAGTGTGGTCGATATCGACCGGTAGGGTCGATTTCGACCTATGTTGTTCTCTCTCAGGTGCTGCAGTGTCATCGACGTCGACGAAGGGATCGACAGTGGTGTCGATATCGACCTCAGGGTCGACATCGACTGGGTTGTCGATGTCGACAGGCTCTGTTACTTCTTCCTCCGTCGCCTTTTGTGGCTTATGAACTTTGGCGCCACTCCCTAGTTGCATGGCTGCAATGTGTCCTGACCCGGATTGCCCCTTAGGATTGGTAGTTGGTTGCCCAGGGAATGTTCCGGACGGTCTGGGGATTTGTGCCGCCAATTGACCCAGTTGGGTCTCTACGTTCTCTTCCAAATGTCCATCTCTCCAATCCTTGTGGTAAGGTGATTGAGTTGAGAGTGGATAGCATGGTTGGATTGATCATTCTTAGCTTGGTTCCGCCTTATCTCGTCCAATACAAGTTGAAGATCATCCTTCTTTTGGTCTCTCTCAGGGTGCCCAGGAGCTCTATAGAGTGGGGGATCCCTAGGGTTAACCTGGTTCCGTTGTGGTTGTTGGAACCGTTGGTCTCCCCAATATTGGCGATTGGGACCCCTCATGAAGTTGGCTTCCTCATGAGTCTCCGCTAGTTGCACTTGCTCAGCATGGGGGCACTCAATGGTAGTATGTCGCTGTGATCCACATTCGATGCAATCCTGGTTTGCCGATAGGAATCTCACTTGTTTCTGGAGCTTTCTAAGTTGATCCCTATGAAATTGTTCTTTTACATCCGGATCGATCACCTTAGAGGGTTCGTACAATGGCATAGATGGGGCAGGCCTCGACGATGATGGTGCGTCGGAAACCTCAGGAGTCCCATATGTATTGTCAAATTCCACCAGCCTTTCAATGGTTTCCCAAGCCTCTTGGGGAGCGAGTTCAAGGTAGCCGTAGGCGGTGTATGTGTTGATCCTCTCCTTGGTTGCAGCGTCAAGAGCATTGTATATGATCTCCTGGATGACGTACGGTGGTTGGCCATGCGTCGGGCATGATCGTAGGAGGTCTTTATACCTCTCCCAAACAGTTGCCAGAGCCTCACCAGGCTTTTGTTTGAAAGCCGTAATTTTCTGTCGGATCAGCGCCGTCTTAGAAGGAGGAAAGAACTTGTTGAGAAACGCGTCCTTGACTTCATTCCAGGTGCGGAGTGATCTTGGGGCTAAGCTTTCCAACCACTGCAATGCCTTTCCTGTAAGAGACCAGCGAAATGCTTTCAGTTGAACATACTCAAGACTTTGTCCATCAGCAATTGTATCACAGAGGTCTAAGAAGGTTGATATATGTGCCATAGGGCATTCGTTAGGTTTCCCTTCATATTGATGCCTTCTTATTTCAGTTAAAAAGTTTGGCTTAATTTCAAAATTAGAAGTAGGGATTAGAATAGCCGATTCAGGCACTGTGAGCGATGGGTGCAAGTATTGCTTAGCATTCCGGGGGAGGGCGTTGATTTGAATCTCATATCGTCTCCTGGCTTCCTCTTCCCTGTCAGCACGCTCTCTTAGTGCCGCTTCTCTGGTAGCGTAATCCTCTACTTGCTTCCTTAAGCGTTCAATTTGTTGTGCCTGGGTCTCGTTGTCCGCCATGATTCTTTGGACTCGAGATCTTAGGTGGAGAAAGCGTTCTGGTTCGTCTAGGCCTTCAAATTCAGGTTGGTTACCAGTACGTCGCATACACCTATAAAACAACACTAAAAAGAACCGTGAAAATAAACTACTAGGGCGCGATTGATAGCTTCCCCGGCAACGGCGCCAAAATTTGACGTAGGGAGAATTGAATCGAAATATATAAGAAAATATAAACCAATACAACTCTTAGCCTCTTCAAATAAATTCAAGACTCCCCGCTATAGTAGTAGGGAATCAGGTTCGATCCACGAGGAAGCGAGTCAGCGGGATCCTAGTAGCGTTGAAGACACGTCCTTCCTACTCGACCAGAAGCCTCGATCTCGACGTCAGACCTCGATGTCGACCTTGGCTGTCGATGTCGTCTGCAACAGAAAACCTGCAGAAACAAAAACGGTAGTCGATATCGACTGGAGGGGGTCGATATCGAGGTTAGTTCACGAAATCGACTGGCTCAGAAGTCTGCCAGTCGATACAGGGGGGTCGATATCGATACTAAGTGGTCGATATCGATGTTTGCAGAAGTACCCAGGAGTCTCGAGATCGACTCAGAAAACTGTCGATCTATCAGTTTGGTCGATATCGACCTCTGCTGTCGATATCGATGTCTTTCCTGCAGTGGGTTAGCGGTTTTGTCGGCAAAGAAAAGGCCGAAGAATCAAGAATGGAAAGGAAGCAATGATCAGAAATAAGCAAAGGTGTTGGGTTTTTCGATGACTCAACGAACGGCGGGTAAATTTAATGTAAACTCAAAGGAAAAGGTCTTCCAAAGTCAAGGGTTACCGCGACGACAACCATGATAGTAGAAATAAGGATCAACTAAAGAAGCATGCTTTTATCATAAAGGAAAAGGCTTTCACCTAAACCGACCAAAAGGAAAAGAGATTTTTCAATTACGTAACCTAATTGGTGTCTACCTTCGTCATAATTGAGTTTATAATCTTTCGAAAAGAAACCCTAATTACTACCCAAGTTTTACAACATGAGTTCCTTAAATTCGCATTTAAAGATGAAGAACAAGGTAGAAGGAGATAAAAGATACATTCTTTAATGACATACTTACCTTACCATCATGGCTATCGTCGGGCTCACCCCGACCCTAGAAGAAAGGGGAACTACTCACTCATGTTGATCGTAGACATGTCTTGAATTGAAATAACTTGCATAAATGAAAATTTCGAATCTTTACAATCTCAACGCCAACTATCGTAAGCGATTGAAACTTTAAAGCTCAAAATAAACTAACTATCTATTGCCTATTGTTCTTCTCTTCGATGAGTCTATGATTGGATGATTAACAAATCAGCCCCTAAGGCTTTATTTATAATCTACTAATCCTCGCTATCCGAGGATTGTAACTTCTATCTAAACTAATAACTCTATCCGAACAATTAGGATAGGTCTTTTATTTTGATAAACTTAAAGGAAAAGATAACAAACATCTGCTAATATCTAAAAGAACGAGATAACTCATGGCTTCGTTGATAGACTTCACAATCCGAGCCTCAAAGATCGGATTTTATCTTCTGTCGATGTAGGGTCGATATCGACTCCAGAGGTCGATATCGAGGCTTGTGTTTCTGCTCGACTTGTCCCACTCCAGTCGATGTCTATGATGATGGTCGATATCGATGCATGTGTGTCGATATCGAGGCTTCTAGTCTGGTTTGTGTGGTTATCTCGACACTCAGAAATCGTGTCGAAATACAGGGTCGATATCGAGGCTTCCAGTCGATATCGACCTCTTCTCAGCGTCACTTCGCTTGCTCGTTTTGACTCCAATTTCCTCGAATTCCTGCATGGTTACCTCAAAACTCGTGTAGACTCTATTTCTTTCACTTTAGCTCATTCTTACACGAGATCATATACTTTTGAAACTTTTGTTCGGAAATCAAATGAAATATGAAGTCAAAAGATGCAATAAATAATAGTACAATTATGTACATCACTCCTCTCTTCGTCAAGCAGCAGCAGCTGCCATCCCCGCCGTCCCAGGCGAGACCAAGCAGCCCCGGAGCTACCAGCAGCAGCCGGAGCTGCCAGGAGCAGCCGACGCAGCCACCCTTCTTCTCCTTCCCTTGTTTCGTTGAAAAGGGTCGGTAAGAACTCTTCTTTCATTTATTCGACCCAAAACCTCTTAAAGGCCGTCTTTTATGACCTTTTCCCTCTAATCCAGGTCCCAAGAACTTCCCCCCATCCCCGACAAACTTGAACGAGCCTCCGACGAGCTTGAACAAACCTCCGACGAAGCTCCGAAGCCCTCTCGGTGTGCCCCCTTCTCTCTGTCTCTTCCCTACTTTATGGGTGTGTGTGTCGGGTGGCTGGCTCGGGTGGCCGGAGCCCAGCCCCACCGCCGCCAGAGGCCTATTATCCCTCTTTCTCCCCTTCGGCTTTCTGGAAATCAGGGGAGCCCTGCTTTCGTTTTCTACAGATAAGGAAGAAGAAGAAGAGGTGTGGGGCCGGCCACATCAGCCGCCACCTCAGGCACGGGCCCTCCCCCTCCTTTCTTTATTTCTGATTTCAGTCTTGGGTTTGGGCCTAACTGGATGGGGCCTTTTCACGGGTTAAGGGTTTGGGCTTCTTCTTTTCTTTCTTTTCTTCTCTTATTCTTCCGGGTCGTGGGCCTATTCCATCCGGGTCTTTCTTTTCCTTCTCTTTTCTAATGGAGCTGAGTCCTCCTCTTCTTTCCTCTCGGGTATGGGCCTGGTTTGGGTTATATCCGGGCTTGATTTCCTTCTTTTGATGTGGGCTGTTGAGTTGGGTTTTGTTATTGGGTAATTGTTAAAGTTATATAATTGTCTTGTGTTATCCAGTTAGTTGAATTTTGGTCTATATGTTATATATTGTATAAATTATTTCTGAAATAATTATTATATTATAACATGGGTTAAAAATGATATTATTGGAGTATGTATTTTTATGAGGATTTAAATATGAGAGTGAGGAATTTTAAAGTGAGTTGTTGGTTTTGATTTATAAATATGATGTGTGAACATAGGATTATTTTGATGATTTAATATTGGAAATTATTTATATAATGTTTTTGAAATAAGAAACATGCCGGAATGATTTCTATAATATGACTTTGGGAAATTGATTTTAAGGCTTAAATGTTTAATGTCGGGATTTGGATAAGCGATTTTAAAAGATTTGTTTGATTTTCTAAGTTGAGTTCCTTGAGAGATTGTTTTGAAAATGAGATGATGAGATGAGATGAACATGGAATGATATTTGAATTATAATGAGATTAGATGGAATAATCTGAAATGAGATATGAGAAGAGAGGTATGATAGTTAGGGGCGCCTTGTGTGAATTAGATAGACTTATGCATTTGTATGTTATTAGGTGATTGTGATATGTTGAACATTGCTTACTATTGGATGATTCATTACTTGGACTCTGCTTCTGCCTTGTTTCTCTGCTGTTTGGCTTATTTAGGTAAGTTCCTTTATGGGCTTACTCAGATTCGAAAGAGATTACCTGCTTGTGAATATATGACATACTAGGTGTTGCATAAGCATTAAAGCATGCCATGTAGTATCATGGCATGCTTTAATGGGCTACCCTATGACCCTAACAGAGACTCTAGGATTGCACTTGTGATTGAGCATTATATTTCTTTATGCGTATGTAAACAGAACGGTCGTTATCTGTGATATTCCTAGAGTCTCTGTTAGGGTCATAGGGTAGCCCAGCCCCATCGGGTGCCCTGAGTCTATCGAGTCGATATGAGCATGATATGATAGCCCAGCACCATCGGGCAAGAGATGAGATGATATGATATGATGATGCCGTGGTGAGTGCACCACCACGAGGATATTGCTATGCTATAGCACCGAACTGGCCAGTCTCTGCACTAACGGGAAGGGGTGCAGAGGTAGGAGAGGGATATGCCACTTGGCATTCTTTGGGCACCTTACAGTTCTTTTTCGCATATTGTAAATTAGGATCATGTTAGTGTGATTTAATTTCCGCATCTGCATCATCTTTATATTAGCGTATGTGTATGTTTGCTTGTGGGACAGGGTGTGTTGGGGTCTCGGTCTGATCCTGCTCGCACCAATTGTTTTTAGGTATGATTGCTCCCTGTCTTTATGGCGTGGGAAAATCCCCCGGGTGATTGCAAAGAATCTGTCTAACCCCACTAACTTGGCTATACGACTTTAGAATATATGTATTGGTTTTGACCAGGCTCTACTGTGGCTCTTGTATCTAAACTTTGCTTCTGCTTTATTCTCGTTTGAATTGGGTTTTGTGACTTTGATTGTTTGGGGTTCGAAATCCCCGCTTTGAATATTGATTAATCTTTAGAGTTTTGAAACCTCGACCCGTACCTGAATTGCAACATCCGAACGAAGGTATCCAACCTTCGAAACGTATATTGGATATTTGTATCCGGGCCGTTATAAAGTTGGTATCAGAGCCAGGTTATGCAATTCGGGTACGCAAGGGTCGGGTGTATGTTTTGGAAAACCGCCCATGGATTTCAAAAGATTTGAAAGCGTTTTAAAGGGGCAAAATGAACTTAATATGCCTAACTCAATTGGACTAAATGTGAACTTGGCTTATGATAAAAGAGGAGAATCAACTAATAAGGGATCGAGAGGGTAGAAAGGGCGCTAGACCATCCCTATGGCTGTAATTGGGAATGGGTAGGCGAAATATTAGCTTGTTCTTTACAGATGGGTCGGGAAGACTCCAAAGAGGTCGTTATATGTGGCATTGACTGATTCTATGTTGAGTGATTGATATGCTAAAGATTGATTGGTATGTCCTAACTATTTGATGAATATTGAATGATCTGTGATCGAGATAGCGGGAGTACCCTCATTTCCCTATGGTTAAGCCAACTTGTGTGAAACAGCCCCTCCACTATATTGACCCCTTGACGGTTCTATCGAGTCTTTCTCCCTGATGTCAGTGTCTTCCACGGGGAATTGGGTTGGTAGAGACATTGTGTCGGAAATCATGTATGGATGTGAAGGTTGTCTGAGTGAGTATTGGAACGTGGTTCTTGATGTCCCTTTGAGTAAAAAGTAAGGTATTTCTGAGGGTGTCTTCCTTAATTCTTATGACGATCAACCAGTGTCTTCTTGCCAGGAAAATTCATATCCGAGTCTCACGGGAAAGATGGGTGATGAGTCAGTTAGGGAGAGTCAATATTGCCCTTATGGATCTCTATCGGGTTATCTTGATTGCTCTGTCCATGATTGTATGATACTATGTGGTACTACTCCTTGACCTACAGATTGATCCTTAGTGTGAAATTGTGCTTATGTGCTTTAATGTTCATAATGACTATTGTATGGGTTCGAGCTACAATTATTATGTCCATATCATCCCGACATGATCTATTTAGTATATTGCATTGTCATACTAGGGCACGAATGTATATGTCATATGCCAGGATGTTGTATAATTGATGTCCTCCCTGTGAATAGGTTCATGATAGTGTGATCATTCAATTCTAGTATCATGATAGAGTGAGTCCCTTACTTGATGGATACATGTTATAATTTCATGTCAACATGCCTTATATGCTACGTAATCCTCAGTACATGTTATGATGATGATCTTTAATATGAATTTGCAGTTGTATGACATCTTGTATCCATGCTGGTCACATTACTTAGGTCTCGTGTTCTATCATGGTTAGATGTCGTTATAGCATGTCTACTTGACCTATCGTATTGATCTTGCTGATGATTGATTGAGAGCATGAACCCCATGGTATGAGTCTATATGATTGTTGCTTCTCTCGAATTAGGTCCATGATAGTGTGATCAATTCTTCTTTGTATGAATGCTCGTAAGATATTCTCCTTAGCATGCTCGCCGATGACGCCCTGATGCCTATCATTCCTTCTGTGACAAGAATCTATAGCATGCCCATCTATTTTGTAATACTCAGATTAACTATTGTTGTTTATGCTACAATTAGTATTGTTATGTGTTAGTTGTGCTAAGGTGAGAATATGCTAGTGTGAATGAGTCTTGATGAATACATGTTTTATCCCAGTATGCATCAATTTGAACTCATGTCCCCATATTCTAGTCATGTTGCCCATTACTTAGACTTGCACTATACCTCGGTACACTTCCTCTCATGCTTCTATATTATTGAAATGTGATTGAATTAAAGTCTTACTTGGTATCGAGTAATCAATCAAGTGCATGTATGTATCATATGTTATATTGACCCCTTAGTAACATGTCGGGCCCTTTGTTGTAACTTGTGCGAGTTCTACTTTGCCTACATTATTATTGATTCTCTCTTGAGCTAGGTCCCTGATAGTGCGGCTCTTTCCTCTTTCTGTTCTCTTAACATGTTTCACTCATCCATATTAGCTTAATGTTGAATTCGATGATTGACTAGCCTTCCGTGATGGTTAAACCTAGCATGCTTACATGGTTAAAATGTCTATTACCTTATGATGGCTTCTGGTGCTTTCATGAACGTATGACTTGACACCTCGCATGATCACACACCACGTTATATCACGGTTTCGCACACGCTTGACGCATAAATGTTAGAGTGAATCTAGTCGAATTACCTCGATTGTATTCATGTTCAATATGTGTTACTAGTATCCTATAGGAATTATGATTTTCAATATGACTCGTAAAATAGCAACTTGCCATACTTATTCTATTACGAGAACATGCTTGTCCTATAGTATGATAGTTGTTATTCCATTTTATGTGCACTATGATGATTGCTCCTAGCATACTTATAATCTATCGCTGGTGATGCCCTCCTTGTCACTCCCTGTAATGATGACTCATGCTCTATGAACATTATGTTGAATTCTTTTAGACGACTCTTGACTATGTCCTTGTCTTATCATGTATCACTATCATCATGTAGGACCTATGTTTCTAAATGTACCTCGTCATATGATTACATGTCGTACTTGTTCTATAATGCGATAGTTATTGTACCAAAGATGTGCCCTACGACGGTTCATTCTTAGCATGATTATGATCTATCTCCCGTGATGTTCTCCTTGTTACTCTGTGATGATCCTTCTCGCTTTCATGAGCATTATGTTGAACCCATTTAAATGACTCTTGATTATGATCATGCCTTATCATGTATCGCTAGTACCATGTATTGCGTGCGTTTTTAAATGTATCATGTTGTATGTTTGCATGCCAGTTTCTTTTACTTATTATATGATCATTGTTGGTTCCGCATAGCTTGTTTGAAATTGCTAGGCATATCTGCTTCCATAGAATAATAGACTACTAGCTTATTTCACGTGCATCAGCGTAGGACTCGATCGGGTCTTTGGAATGAGTATGTATCTCATTGTTCTTTAAGATAGGTACATGTTAGTGTGGATTAATGTGATTGATATGCGCCATGATGAATTCGTGCTTGTTGTCACGATTGTAACCTAATGGACTTCCATAAAGGCATTGTTACTATTCCCGGGTCTGAGTCTTGTCTCTAGTCATGTCATCTTTAGCTTTGGTCCCTTTTGTCTCCGAAAGAAACATTGGGTCGTCCGCTCTTGTCACTCCCCTATCTCCGCTAACTTAAACTCCTACGCATTTCATGGGATGAGCGACCTCATAGAAGAGGGGACGGGAAGTTAGATAACGATAGAGCAGCGTAGCAGAAGCGTGGACCCATAACCCACGGGCCTCAGGATCAACACTGTCGACGGAACAAGCTTGATTCGAGGATTACGATTATTGAGTACGATATGACTTACAAGTGGAGTGTCCTCCATTCGGATTGCTAATCCTTTCTGAACTTGTTGATGGTGATAGTGCACTGACTTGATGTTGAAAATTTCGTGTTGATGTGATGACTTGGTAATGATTATTGCCTGATTATCCGTCGTCTATGATGATATGTATGATTCGATGCATGACAGTCCTAATGTGCCATGATGACTTGATGTGATGCTATTCTGAGTTGCTAAGCTTGATCTAAATTCATTGCCTATAAAAGTATGAACTGCAAATGTTATGAAACCTAGATTGTTTATCTGATAAGGTTATGATGAAACTTTCTAGTTTGAATTGACTTTATTCATATATGGTGTTATGTGATAATTTTGAGCATGACGGTAAATTGAGACTTTTGATACTTGTTGCAGTGCTTAATGATGCTATTGATACAAATGCTAGTTGATATGATGTAGTCCTTACGTGTAAAAATGTCCATGATTGCTTCTTCTTTGAACATGTGAGTGAGGTCCTTTTGGTAGAGTTGTCAGAGAGTGGTGAAAGGTTTTGAGTGATTAGAATGATCAACGGTGGTAAGGGAGAGTTGCAGAAGAGGGGTGTTGACTTAGGTTGGACCGAGTGAGTTCGGGAATTATAAGAGGCAATGCTTGGTAGTTTCGATGAGCTCTTACGTGAATCTTGGATAAGGGGTATGGTTAGGATAGGTTGGTTAGGTAGTGACCGAGAAGATTTTATTGAAGATGCGTGGTTAGAAGGGTTCTACGTTGTGATATCTTGGGACGAGTGAGAAGTGTAAGAAATGACCTTTGGGGGTATCGAGAACATAGTATGTAGGGGTGCTCGGGTGTGAAAACAGAGATAGGGGTTGTAGTCTTAGAGGTGGATTGTTAGTGAGAGTGCTTGGCGGGAAGAGGTGTGAGATTAAAGGTCGGAATAAATTGGGGTTTCTTCTGTGGGGTAGTATCCGAGTAGATGTTGGTAGGTCTAGATGAAGGTCGGTCTTGGCTTGAGAGTGGGAGATGAGCGAGCGGGGATTGCGTTTCATTTTGACTGGTAATGATGTGAGGATTTTCTTGATTTCGTGATTTGCTAATATGTATTGGCATGATGTTAGATAGCGACCATGATAAACCTGATATGGCTTGATATTACATGTTGATGTCCAATATTTGAAATCTAGTTGACAGTGGCAAGTGTTATCATGGTATAATGACACATTGTTATCCTACTATGTTGTTTTTGAAGCATGTTGTGATGTGTTGCATGAATCATGAAATAATGACATGTTACTATGTGAGAGCATGATGTTATATTATGATCAGGAGATGTTAAATGATGAATATTGAATTGGATCGTGAATATGACTTATATATATACGATATAAGGGTGCGTGATTGCTAAATGATCGTTATATGGCATTGTATGAGTTGAGATGATATTTTGTGAGTATGCTGACGTTTTGGTAATTGATATATTGATTGACCTTCCCCTTTGCCGAATCTTAATAGCCTGACCTTGTTGTGTTGATTTGTTGACAATGGGTTTTGGTTCGTTGATTCTATGATGAGAGATACTTTTATGATTTCTGGTGTGATGTTGAGACGTTGTTATGATTTTTTTATGTCGTTGAGATGCATATTATGCCCTTTAGTATGATATGGAGATGTTGATGTGACCTTGTGGCACTACTCTGGTATATGTTGAGACTTGCTGTGTGATGTGTTGATTGGAGATTGGATGGTTATACAGTTATGCATTTCTTATGGCTTATGCATCTTGCTTGAATTGAGACTGATAGATTGATTCGATTCTGGAAACTAGGAAGAAAATATGGGATTAGCCCTTAGAGGTGGATGATTCCACCTCCCACCTTCTGAATTTGATTGATTGGTATGCGAGAAGCTGATTTGGTTTTTGGGAGATTTTGACGAAATCTTGATTGAAAGGATTTGACTTGTTTTGGTGTAAAGCTGCTTGATTAAATGTTGAATTGGAAGATTTTGAGCGGTTTTGAAAAGGATCAACTTGGAGTTTTAAAGAAGTTGAGAGTTTCAATGGTTTAGATGATAATCTTTCCATTTACAAAACGCCTTGAGGTTTTACGAACTGGATTTACATTTTGACGTCTCACGAAGTGGATACAAGCATTTTATAGGGGCGCTTATAGATTGCTTGCTAAGACCTAGTCGGACGCTATAATACTTTTAGAGTTGTGATACTTCCGAAAAGTCGAAGCGAGGATGTGATAAGGGCGCTTATTACACACTTGACAAGACCAATTGG
Source organism: Persicaria maculosa (assembly GCA_963922045.1). Lineage (NCBI taxonomy): Eukaryota > Viridiplantae > Streptophyta > Magnoliopsida > Caryophyllales > Polygonaceae > Persicaria > Persicaria maculosa. The sequence continues at coordinate 23,035,941 of OY998271.1, read as the reverse complement.
AGATGTCATGACCGTGACCGGGATGTTCTGAGAATCCCGGAAGACGCAACCGAGATGATTGCAAGATCCTTGGACATGGTCCTCGGACTCACCGATTTAGAACTTCATCCCATTGCTTTAAATGATTTTAGTCTCGGGGGACGAGACTTGTTTTTAGAGGTTGATAAATGTAAAGGCGGAATATAATTTATATATATTATATTTTATTATTTTAAGTAAATATGTTATTATTCAATGCAATTTGTAAAAGCGGAGAAAAAGTCGTCCTCGAGCACGAGTTCAATTTTAAAATCCTTCCGGCATCATTTGAAATTTGGATTTTGACGGGATTTGACTTTTGCTTTCGAGTTCTGGGTATTAATAAAATTAATTTAAGCTCCGAGTATCGAAAAATTTATTTAATTCCATTATTCTGAAATTAGTAATTGAAATTTTATTTAAATTTGATTTACTCGGGATTCGATCGGACGAGCGGGTTTCGAGTCTATTCCGCTATTTTGAACTCTTTCATGGGACCAATTTCATTTATTTATTTACCCTTTTTCTTTTCTCTCTCTCTCCCCTTCTCTGTTTTCTGTTGCAACCCGCAGAGCCAACCCCACTTCCCTTGTGCATATTGCCCCTTTGTCACCTTATACAACCACCCCCTTCTGCCTCACCCTCTTTCATGTATCTGCAGAGCCCCCAACTCACAGCCTGTCCTCTCTCCTTACCTCCTGCTCTCTCTCTCTCTCTCCCTCTTTTTTGTTTGTAAACCCCAGCAAAACAAAGCTCCATCCCATCATTGTTCTTTGTTTGGCCGAGCACCACAGCCCCACTTCTCCTCCTCTCTCCGTCAAGCAGCAACATCTGCCATCCCCGGCGTCCCAGGCGAGACCGAGCAGCTTCGAAGCTACCAGCAGCAGCTGGAGCCGCCAGGAGCAGCCGACGCAGCCACCCTTCTTTTCCTTCCTTTGTTTCATTGAAAAGGGTCGGTAAGAACTCTTCTTTCATTTATTCGACCCAAAACCTTGTAAAGGCCCTCCTTTATGACCTTTTCCTTCTAACCCAGGTCCCTAGAACTTCCCCCATCTCCGATGAACTTGAACGAGCCTCCGACGAGCTTGAACAAACCTCCGACGAAGCTCCGAAGCCCTCTTGGTGAGCCCCCTTCTCTCTGTCTCTTCCCTACTTTCTGGGTGTGTGTGTCGGGTGGCTGGCTTGGGTGGCCGGAGCCCAGCCCCACCGCCGCCGGAGGCCTCCCATCCCTCTTTCTCCCCTTCGGCTTTCTGGAAATCATGGGAGCCCTGCTTTCGTTTTCTACAGATAAGGAAGAAGAATAAGAGGTATGGGGCCAGCCACATCAGCCACCACCTCAGGCGTGGGCCCCCCTCCTTCCTTTATTTCTGATTTCAGTCTTGGGTTTGGGCCTAACTGGATGGGGCCTTTTCACGGGTTAAGGGATTGAGCTTCTTCTTTTCTTTCTTTTCTTCTCTTATTCTTCCGGGTCGTGGGCCTATTCCATCCGGTTCTTTCTTTTCCTTCTCTTTTCTAATGGAGCCGGGTCCTCCTTTTCTTTCCTCTCGGGTATGGGCTTGGTTTGGGTTATATTCGGGCCTGATTTCCTTCTTTTGATGTGAGCTGTTGAGTTGGGTTTTGTTATTGGGTAATTGTTAAAAATGATATTATTGGAGTATGTATTTTTATGAGGATTTAAATATGAGAGTGAGGAATTTTAAAGTGACTTGTTGGTTTTGATTTATAAATATGATGTGTGAACATAGGATTATTTTGATGATTTAATATTGGAAATTATTTATATAATGTTTTTGAAATAAGAAACATGCCGGAATGATTTCTATAATGTGACTTTGGGAAATTGATTTTAAGGCTTAAATGTTTAATGTCGAGATTTGGATAAGCGATTTTAAAAGATTTGTTTGATTTTCTAAGTTGAGTTCCTTGAGAGATTGTTTTGAAAATGAGATGATGAGATGAGATGAACATGGAATGATATTTGAATTATGATGAGATAAGATGGAATAATCTGAAATGAGATATGAGAAGAGATGTATGATAGTTAGGGGCGCCTTGTGTGAATTAGATAGACTTATGCATTTGTATGTTATTAGGTGATTGTGATATGTTGAACATTGCTTACTATTGGATGATTCATTACTTGGACTCTGCTTCTGCCTTGTTTCTCTGCTGTTTGGCTTATTTAGGTAAGTTCCTTTATGGGCTTACTCAGATTCGAAAGAGATTACCTGCTTGTGAATATATGACATACTAGGTGTTGCATAAGCATTAAAGCATGCCATGTAGTATCATGCTAGGATTGCACTTGTGATTGAGCATTCTATTTCTTTATGCGTATGTAAACAGAACGGCCGTTATCTGTGATAGTCCTAGAGTCTCTATTAAGGTCATAGGGTAGCCCAGCCCCATCGGGTGCCCTGAGTCTATCGAGTCGATATGAGCATGATATGATAGCCCAGCACCATCGGGCAAGAGTTGAGATGATATGATATGATGATCCCGTGGTGAATGCACCACCACGAGGATATTGCTATGCTATAGCACCGAACTTGCCAGTCTCTGCACTAACGGGAAGGGGTGCAGAGGGAGGAGAGGGATATGCCACTTGACATTCTTTGGGCGCCTTACACTTGTTTTTCGCATATTGTAAATTAGGATCATGTTTGTGTGATTTAATTTCCGCATCTGCATCATCTTTATATTAGCGTATGTGTTTGCGGGACAGGGTTTGTTGGGGTCTCGGTCTGATCCCGCTCGCACCAATTGTTTTTAGGTATGATTGCTCCTTGTCTCTATGGCGTGGGAAAATCCCTCAGGTGATTGCAAAGAATCTGTCTAACCCCGCTAACTTGGCTATACGACTTTAGAATATATGTATTGGTTTTGACCTGGCTCTGTTGTGGCTCTTGTATCTAAATCTTGCTTCTGCTTTATTCTCGTTTGAATTGGGTTTTGTGACTTTGATTGTTTGGGGTTCGAAATCCCCGCTTTGAATATTGATTAATCTTTAGAGGTTTGAAACCTCGACCCGTACCTGAATTGCAACATCCGAACGAAGGTATCCAAACTTTGAAACGTATCTCGGAAATTTATATTCGGGCCGTTACAAATGTCAAAAATTCTCAGTTTACTGTCATACTCAATAATTATTGCAGAACATCATATATGAACATAATCAAGTCAAGCTATCAAATTTCATCCTAACTTTATTTACTCAGCAATTCAGGTTCTTCAACATTTCTAGTTCACATTTTATAGGCAAAGGAATCAAAAACATGCTTAGCAACTCAGAGTAACAACTCATCAAGACATCATGGTGCATAAAACTGCAAGGCATCAAATCATTTATCATAGAAAGTGGACAATCAGACAATATTCATTGCCAAGTCAGCAGAGATAGGGGAGTGATAATGACAGATGACCCAAGTTTATTTTGGAGACAAACACGGGCCAAAGCTAAAGATGACAAGACTAGAGGCAAGACTCCGACCCAAAAATAGCAACGATGCCCTTATGTAAGCCTATGTGGTTACAATTGTGACAATCACACACGAATTCATCATGAAGCACATCAATCACAATAATCCAAACTATCATGTATCTATCTCAAGGGTAAACGACATATGCATTTATTTCAAAAGAAACAATCAAGTCATACAATGAAAGTGCATGTGCGGCAACTAGTGGTCTATCATTCCATGATACAGATATGCCTTGAATTTTAAGCAAGTTGTGTGAAAACCAGTAATTAGACCTATCAAAACATAACCCGACCCGAAAATCCGACCCGTACGTCCGGTAAATTTTGGGTCAAGACCCAGATTTTTTCACCCGAACCCGAATTACCCGGTAATTTTCCGGGTAATCTGGGTTTCGACCCGGTGACCCGATTGACCCGGTAATTTTGACCCAATTGACCCAGTGTCCCGATTGACCCGATTAATTTATAATTATATATGATTATATTTTTATGGAGATTCCAATTTATTACATCTTATAATTACAATCACTTGATTGTTCATTTTCAAATAAACTTTTATATTTATTTGTATTGTGTAATACTCTCTTCGATTGATAGTATTTGACTTTTGATTTTTCATCACATTTTTTAAGAAGATCAAAACACTAAAAATTATTAAAATATTAAAACAATACTATGCTTATTACTAATTGCATGAAATTATTTTTTAAAAAATTATTAAAAAATTAATATTTTATATATTTTTAAATTTTTATTAAAAATTTTGAGAAAAAATAAGAATCAAATATTTTAGATCAGATATTGCAACCACTAGAACTTATGAAGCACGTCTCTGATTTTAGCATTTTAAAATTATTGCAAAATTACCAAATCTATTATTGCAAAACTATAAAGTGTGATCCTGGGCATGACTTTAACTAAAATAGGGGGTGCATAGTCGGACGAGGTACAAGCTACTAGAACACAATAAGCATCACAAGGTCATCATATGGCAAGACCAAAAAATTATATGAGACACATAGATAAGCACGTCATTAGTCATATTAAGCATGCTACAAGGTTGTTAAGGCATAGCACGTGATGTGTGCATATTTCACCATGTTTCATGCTTACATCTTTTCCATTTTCATGCATATTTTATACTTTCGGGTTGAGAAAGTAGTGAATTTGTGTAGATTGAGTACATTCTTAAGATATAGAGGTCTACACAAGTTTTGGTTTGATTTCGCAGAAAACGAAGCCTTTTCAAGTGAAGACAAGACAAAAACAGAGGAACTCGATCTCGACAGGAAAGCACTCGATCTCGATAGAGTTACTCGATATCGACCTAAGTACCAAAGATCGACTCAGGAGAAAAGATGAAGATCGAGCCAAAGCCATGTCGACCACACCAAACCAACTCGACTCAACATAGGTCACTCGATATCGACATGTCCACTCGACATCGACTGGTGCAACAGACATGTGAGAAATGCGGATTGGGCCGAATCTTTAGAGGATATTGCTTAGCCACGAAGACATCTATCATATACCAATATTCATCAATCTTAGGGGTATATTCCAAGCATGTTAGGGAATATTACCTATTTTAATATTTTATTTTAGGATATAATTTAGTTTAGATAAACTTTCCTTTTATCAATCAATATTATAATACTAAAGAAAAAGTCGCCTAAGCCGTGTACCGGCTTCTCGCCTTCTCCTTTAATATAGGGCCTTTTTAGTTACTTAATAATTAATTAAGTTATTTTGTATAATTGTATTTTCTTTTAATTCCTTATAATACGAATCGGCTGAGATATTCTGGATAATGTAGGATTTTTTAGTTATGTAATAATTGATTTAAGTTATTTTGTATAATCGGATTTTCTTTTAATTCCTTTTAATACGAGTCGGTTGAGATATTCTCGATAATGTAGAACTTTTTAGTTACGTAATAATTAATTAATTAATTTTGTATAATCGGATTTTCTTTTAATTCCTTATAATATGAATCGGTTGATATATTCTCGATAATGTAGGATTTTTTAGTTACGTAATAGTTAATTAAGTTATTTTGTATAACTGGATTTTCTTTTAATTTCTTATAATACGAGTCAGTTGAGATATTCTCGATAATGTAGGATTTGTTAGTTACGTAATAATTAATTAAGTTATTTTGTATAATTGGATTTTCTTTTAATTTCTTATAATACGAATCGGTTGAGATATTCTCGATACTATGACAATTGCTTAGTTTAGATATTCATTAGATAAAATTAAAATAAAATTATATTTAATTTTTAAATATAAATCAATAGTATATATAATACTAAAGGAGAAGTCGCTTACGCCATGTGGCGACTTCTCCTTTAAAGTAGGATTATTTAGTTAGAAAATTAACTTAAATTATTAATTTAAAGTGAGATTTTTAAGTTAGAAGTTATTGTTTGGATATGGCTTGACTTTTTAGTTTGAAAATTATTGTTTGGATATGTCTTTTATTTACTAATTAAAAAAAGATATGGAAAATATATATATATATATATATATATATATATATATATATATATATATATATATATATATATTGTTTGGATATGCCATTATATTTCCTAAAAAAAATAAAATAAATATATGCCGTATTATAATTGCATGCAGATATATCCTATAATCGTATCCCATAATTGCATGAACTAAGGTATGCCGTATTGGATGTACCGATAAAATTGCATGCAGGTATATATAATTGCAACCGACCAAAAAAAATTAATTAAATATAAGATAATAACTAAAACCGAATCCAAAACTAAATCCACATGATCGATTAAGTTAAAATTGCAGGAAGATATATCTAATCTAAATCTAAATAATAAGTAAAAGACGATGATCCGTATATATATCCTATAACTAAAACCAAATCCACACATGATGAGTCGTAATTGTCCAACTAAAAGATACGGAACAGATAAAATCAAATCCAACAATTTTGCAATATTCGAAATAAAAGATATGTCTTATATCTCTTCTCTATATATTGAGTTAGTGATCTCATATGCATGGTATTTCTTATGAAAAGCTTTTTTCAACCGAGCTGGATTAGATTACCCACAATGACAAATAATAAAGGTAAGGCGCCTTTAGAGAAGAAGAATAATATGAAGGTTAGAAAAAAAAGTACGTTAAATATTTAATTTATATGTTTTTGTGGATTCGTTTCGGTTTAATTGAGTTCAATCAATTGATCTCACGTTTGTGTGTTATTGGAGAAATAGATTTATACTCATCCCATTGTCATGATTTAGTTGGTATTTTTAATCAATTATTTCATATAACTATTTAATTAGATATTAACTAATCCAATTTTTAAAATTTCATTTCAATAACAAAAGATCTCCTAAATATAACTAACCCAATCAAATCTTTATATGTATTTCCAACAAATATTCTTTTATGTTTGAAATTCGAACCAATAAATATTTAAGTAACTAACTAATCTCCTCCAAATCATGAATCTTCTGGAATAATCTAAATCCATAATATTGAAAACACCTATCCAAAATTTATACAACCTTATTTCATTGTGATATATATTCTCTTTTTCATAACTTGAGGATAAAACACAATTTCGCTTTATACTTTTCAGTTCAAATTATTATTTGCAACTTTTTCTTTCTTTCTTATTTTAAACTATAATTTATTCACACATATTTAGTGTTTTCAATTGGATTTTGATCTATGCTAACACCAAACATCGAACATGGAGACCCGGACACCCAAAAGACCCCAAAAGAACGCGCGGGGCTACGCGCCCCCAAATCCTCTTCAATCTCATGAAACCCTAGAAAAAAACAAAACCAATCCCATTCCACATGAACCTCATCCATGGTACATCACTACCAATCTTCGTTATCTCCTCAGATCTGCCTTTCATCTGCAAAAAAGCACTTTTGGCAATGGATCTGGTACTCCTACTTGAGTTTCGCAGAAAAAATCATCAAAAAAGAAAACCTCAATGTCCACTCTTTTCTGACTCATCGACGACGCTTCAGTATGGTCCTCCGTCGTCACCGGTCGTCCCTGGTACACCGTACCTCCAAAGCATATACGGCTACTTACCCTTCCCTACCGGATCTTCAGATGGGACCTTACTATAGATCTCAGTGTTGAGATATGGCTTCTCTGTTGGGGCGCCATCGCTCTCTCTGCTCTGGGTTTCCCGATAATGGTTGACTTCATCTTGCTTGTGGTACTCACTTCTACTCTGGCCGGCCTGCTCGTCCTTCATTGGATTTGTGTCTCTTCCCTCTGGGGCTTCTGTTCTTCACGCAAGAACAGGTATGATTGCTCTCCCCCTACCTCTCAATTGATCCCCTACCATCTATCTAATTCAAAAAACCACTTCCTAAATTATCACCCTAAACCCATTCCATCTCTAAAACGCAACCTTGAAACCAACATCCAAAATACACGAATGGATTCCGGATCGCTACCCAAAATCAAGAACCACATCCTAATCAAAGCCTCTCCCCTTTGCTATAAAAATACTTGGTGCAGTAATTCCAAAGTGGACCAACCTTCCTTCCCCCTCTTGCCTCTTGCAAGCTTCCCTCTATTCACTGTCTTTGTATTTAGTAAAAATTGCTTTTGTCTCACCTCTGCCATGGCTGGCAACAAGAAACAATCTAAAGGGAAAGAGAAACTCGTTGAGTCTTCTCTGGCACCCACAAATACTACCAACTCAGGGAAGCCTCCGGGTGAACCCCTCTTACCCAACACTCCCTCCAAGTCAGGGAAACCTGATAAGGGGAAGGGAAACTCAACCTTACCTCCTTCTACTCACAATTGCAAAAATTTGCCCCCAAATATAGATTTGCGACAATGACTATACTGTGTGGTCATGCTTTTGGTGTTCCTATTGAGCTCCAAAAGATAGAAAGCAAATTCAGCCTTGACTAGTATGGATTGTCAGGGGATTTTGAATTCCTTGACCTTCCTAATCACTTGTTCGAGTTGAGATTCCTTGACCCAAACGACCTTAAGAGGGTATGGGAGGCTCGGCCTTATCATATATTTGGCCAACTGATCATCCTTCGATCTTGGAAGCCAAATTTCGATCCCATGACCGAAAACACAACCTCTCTGGACATGTGGGTACGCATTACCCTCATTCTAGAAATCTACAAAAAACCTGCTGCAGTCGAAATCATCCTAAAAAACAATGAGTTTGGTACATTCATTAAAACTTATCCTTCAGTTGATGCCAATGCACGCTTTGCTAGAGTGTGTGTAAACCTTGATATATCCAAAAAGGTCCCCAACACCATTCTCATCCCAGTTAACAAGGACCAAGTGTCTACTCACATCATCTGGTTTGAAGAATTTCCAAATGGATGTGGGAATTGTGGGTCTCCTGATCACCTTTTCTCCCTATGTCCTCTCTTCATCCCCAAACCAAAAAAAATCCAAGTCACCATCAAGAAACCTAGCTTCAAGCTTCCCTCTGTTGAATATGTCCATGAGGAAGAGCGCTGGACTATGTTCAGAAAAAAAGGAAAAAATGTGAAGCTCTCAAACCCTATATGAGCTTTTACCAATAAGTCATATGTTACTGGAAAGAAAGGGGTTTCCATTGCCTTTGAGTCAATGTCCACCTCTTCCTCCTCCTCAATGGACTCCAAAACCCAGTCTCACCAGATGCAGGAAGCTTCTCCCTCCCTCTTGATTCCCACTGCTGCTATTGACCCTGCTGGTGGCGCCTTTGTTTGCCCAATGGGAGAGCCTTCCAATGCTCTCCCCACTGCTCCATTCATTGTTGCTGCTGCCCCTGGTCTGGTTGCACCTTTGGTGAATCCTGTAGATGCTCCTCTGCCCACAGAGCAGCCCTCTACTGAGATAATCAATAACCCCCCTCTAATGATGATATTGTGACTACTGGCCCTGAACTCCCCAACCCCAACCTTTTTTCTGAGATTGGAGCCGAGATAGACTCAGAAACTCTATCCTGTCTCAACTACAACATTGAGGACAATGACCTCTTTGATGCTGATGACATAGATTATCTAGTGGATCCCCCTTTGGAGGATAACTTTGAGGAGTTGGACTATGGCCAGGAGGGTGTCTCTGAACCCTCATTCCACTCTCTGCACTCCAACTCTACTGTGATCAAGTTACTCTCCTCCTTGGATATGCCTCCAAAGGAACCTTCCAATTCGGACTCCCTCAAAAGAAAAGTGGCTGGTGGTGAGGATGATACTGCTAACTCCACTCTGAAGAGGAACAAGCCAAATCCTTAAGTCTACCATGATAAAGTTTTTGTTAAGAATTAGGACCTTTTGTCAAACTACTAAGCCGATTGCCAATATCCTTTGCTGCCCTAATTCTTGCCAAAACCTTGCAAGTTATTTTGATCTAATTATGTGTAGTCCTTGTAATTTGCTAGCAAAATCCTACATATGCTCCTTTATATTTAAGCAGCACTATTTTCCTAAATCATGTTATCATGAAATATCACTATGCCATTATTAAAGTTCAAGTATGATGATTAGCTATCTATTACTTGAATTGTTGTATGACACTTTATATAATACTATAAATGCTACTAACTTCAATATGAATGATACCCCTACCTACTTGCTTTGTTCACAGCATATCTATCAGCACACACTAATGTTGATTAATTTCAAGCGCTTATCATTAATCTTTCCCCTGTTCTACTTACAAACCTCTACTCTGGTTTCCTGGCTTAACTGTTACTCATCATGGGTTTTGCCTCAAAACCAAAATGAAAAGATAAATGCCCCACTCAATCATCCAAAAACAAAATTCAGATTTCATCTCTTTAATGGAAAAAAGGAACTCTACTACAGTGCTTTAAAAACAGTTCAAAATGATATGCAACTGCTACAATATGTCAACCATTTCTTAATTAAGAGATCTATTGCAGGAATTCCAATTTAAACTTTCTTGTATTAACTATGCTTTTATCTAATCCCACTCGAGTGTATTCTTCACTCGAGCAACATTACATGATCTGTATGATGCAGGCACTATCCTTTTATTCCACTTTGCATGGGGACTGGTACCAATATACGAGCATACACAAAGGTACATCTGAAGCAGCCAGCACTGGAAGATATAACTACCATCAGCAATGCACTTCAAAAGAATCAACTAGTGCCTTCTTATGGTTTACTTGTGTACATGAACTCTTAAAGCTCTGTATCTATAGGACTTGGCTAATACACTGCATACCTATAAGGGCCCATCATAAACATCATACTATTAAGGATTGTTCTGATTTCAAACAAACCATCTATGTCACCTTAACTGGACACTCCCCTTTAATAAAACAGGTTAGTACAGACAACAAACTAAGGAGCAAGAAACAACTAATACTCACATATGACAAATACCACTCACATATCAAACTAAACGAAAAACCAACAACAGATCAAGAGACCATATTTTACCATTTACAAGCATCAAGATATTATGAAGATTAGCTATTGGAACATTAGAGGTCTTAAACGGAAAAACATTTGGACACAAATTGAACTAGCTACGAAAGTAGATCATATCCAAATACTAACACTGGCGGAGACCAAACTGCAATCTCCACCTCTTGACGCTGTCTGGCGTAAGGCGGGTTTTGACAACCTTCACTTTGTCCCCTCATCGGGATTCTCTTGGGGCATCTGTCTACTTTGGAAGGCTGCTCATTTTAACAACGAGAGAATTGAAATAACATACTCAGATATTCGTATCATCCTAACAAACTATCAAAACGACCATCTCGACATTAGAATCTCAATATTGTTTGTCTACGCACCCCCACAACAACAAGACAAGGATGCCTTCTGGACTCGACTATCACACATCCTGTCGACTATTTCTGGGTCATATCTTATTATAAGGGACCTCAATGAACTCCTATCTAATGACGATAAACTTGGAGGATCCTGCCTTTCTTAGTCTAAATTCTCTAGACTCTCTGAATTCATTATCTGACTGATCTCCCGACATGGGGAAACAAATTCACACGGAGGAAAAGGAAAACTGGGAATGATAATATTTTTGAAAAACTGGACAGCGGGCTCGCTAGTAGCTGCCTCCTCAACATATACCTAAATCTAAGCACCAAAGACCTAAACTACAACCTTTCAAATTTGAAATGGCTTGGATCAAAGCAACTGACTTTGAAACTATAGTAAAATTAAAACGCCTGGAGAAAGGATGTTCCAGGATCCCACACCTATAAACTAGTAAAAAAACTGCAAGAAGTCAAAAAGAAAAGTAAAGCTTGGAGCAAGGAAAAGTTTGGAAACCTTACAAGACAAGTTCAAATAGTTGAAAACCAGCTTGAAAATATACAGAACCAACTATACATAAACTATGACCCCCCCACCTTGACAAAAAATTAACACAAATCACGAAAAAAATGCAGCTTTGCTAAACTTCCAAAAAACCTATTGGGGGCAACGCGCTAAGCGCACACATATTAAATCAATAGATGCAAACACAAAATATTTCCATAAAATTGCAACAGGGAGAAGAAACAGAAACATCATAAAATCAATACTTTCTCCTGCTAAAGTAGTCCTCACAAAGGATTTCGAAATCCGCGCAAAAATAAAAGATGACTTTATGACCCGCTTCACATCCCAACCACAAAATTTGAGCTCAAACAACTTACTAAGCACTATATACCAGGAGATCACCCCCTCTGACAATGAATGGCTCACTAAGCCAGTAACCAATTCCGAGATAAAGAATGCAGTCTTCACCCTAGCAAACGACAAATCTCCGGGCGCTGACGGTTTTTCTTCTGGTTTCTTTAAAACTTACTGGGATATTGTTGGACCGTCAGTCACTAAAGCAGTTAAAGGTTTCTTCACCAGCGGGAAAATTCTAAAACAAATAAATCACACTTTCATATCTCTCATCCCAAAGTGCGATAACCCAACAATCACAAACAATTATAGACCAATCAGCCTATGCACAATGGTCTACAAAATTATATCCAAAGTGTTAGCTAACCGCCTTAAGAAGATAATACCAAGAATAATCCACCGGCTACAAAGTGCTTTCTCCTCAGCGCGAGCTATACAGGACAACATTCTTCTAGCACACGAAGTTTTCCACTCTTTTAACACGAAGAAAAAAGGAACCAAAGGCTGGATAGCAGTCAAACTCGACATGGAAAATGCCTTTGATTTTGTGGACTGGGAATTTCTTGTAACAATCTTGGAAAAATTTGGTTTCTCCAACACATTCACATCCTGGATAAAAGAGTGCTTAACAACCGTCACATACTCAATACTGGTTAATAATGTGCCAACAAACATAATCAAGCCTTCCCGTGGTGTCCGCCAGGGTGACCCGCTGTCGCCATACTTATTCCTCATCTTGTCTGAAGTCCTTCCCAGAGGGCTCCAAAGGCAAGCCACGATACCGCATAGCTATTTAGGGATCACCTTAACTAGAGGAGGAACTAAAATTCCTTTCCTAGCCTTTGTAGACGACATTATCATCTTTGCATCAGCAATAAAAACTGCATGCGATCAACTTAGCAAAGTTTGAAATGATTACTGTGCCATCTCTGGACAAAAAATAAATAGAGCAAAAGCGTCCTTTCAGGCTACTAATAATACACAGCCGGACACCAGGAGAATTATCCAAGGTGAGCTTGGTATCTCACCAACGTCTAACTTAGGCTCCTACCTAGGTTGTCCCATCCTAACGGGAACAACCACCAAAAATTCTTTCAAAGATATATTAACCACAACTAAAGTACTGCTAGAAAAATAGAAGGCAAACTCGCTATCCAAGTCAGGGCGCTGCACACTGATTAAATCTACCTTAGCAGCGAAACCCTTACACATCATGCAGTATTTTATGCTTCCAACCTCAATACACAAAGACCTCGATAAAATAAATAAAAACTTCCTCTGGAACAAGGGACCAACACATAGACCCTTCATTAGCTGGTTTGAATTCTATAAAACCAAGAAAAATGGAGGAATAGGGATCCGTAACTCAGAAGACATGAACATAGCCTTGCAACTCAAATTATTATAGAAAATACTTGTTGAACCGACAAACCCTTGGGTACAAATCATCACACAAAAATACCTTAAAGACAAATAAATCCTCAACTATACCAGAAAGGGGAACTGCTCGTGGCAGTGGACCAAGCTCACCAATCTTATTCCAACTTTCAAGCAAGGAATCAAGTGGGCAGTGTGTGATGGTAGAAGTATTAACTTCTAGCTCAATCACTGGTGTGGCCCTGGCCCACTCATCGAGGCACTTGCAAATACACAAGGAATAGACCTCACCGTCAAAGTTAGTGAATTTATTAATGAAAACAAGTCCTGGAATAATAAACTCCTTCAAAGCACATTCAGGTCGAAACTAACTCAAGACCTCTTAGACACCAACATAGCTTTACCTATCCCATACAAAATAAATAATGACAGAATATACTAGAAATGGAGTAGGAATGGATGGTTCTCAACGTCAGCATCGATTGAAATGCTACAACAGTTAAAACATCACACTAGATCAGAATACAATTGGATCTAGAATTAAGATGTCATGCCGAAGTTGAAGAACTTCCTTTGGAAAATAACAAAAAATGGTGTTCCGACGTCAGCCACCTTGGCATCGCGTGGTATTGTAATACCAACAACCTGTAACATGTGTGATTCCTGTTATGAAGACATTCTGCACCTAATATGGCAGTGCCCCATGACACTAAATACAATTAAAGCCATTAACCCCAAGCTTGGTGCAGAACTGTCACTATAACAACACCATGGTCAGAACATCAACACACTTCTGAGCATAAAAAATAAGATTGGCATTGCAAACTTCTCCAAAATTGCTCTGGCATGGTGGTGTATTTGGAACTTTCGAAACAAAAAAATCTTTCAGAACCTACAAACTGATATTAGAACCATTGTATCTTTCTACAACACCCAATCCTATCTATGGTCAATGTCCAAGACAAGCACATAATCCACTAAACCCGCAAATACAAATATAACCAGCAAACGTAGACCAAAAGAAAAATGGACCAAACCTCCCGAAGGACATCATAAACTAAATTTTGAGGGTGCCTTTTCCCAAGACGGCGCTGGCTCGTAAGGTTTCATTATAAGAAACCACTACGGTGATCCGATCTCCTTTGGGGCTGGCCCCTCACCTATCAACTCCGTCATAGGTGCGAAAGGGTTTGCGGTCTAGAAAGGAATTAATACTGCAAAAGAATTGCGCATACCTGATATCATAATTGAAGGTGATAACCTCAATATTATTAACTGCCTTAAAGGCATGTGGAGCTCCCCAGTTGATACGGAACTGATTATTTCCGACGTTCTCTACACCCTTCGCTCCTTTAATAATATTCAAATTTGCCATGTGTTCAGAGAAGCTAACCAAGCAGCTGACTTGCTTTCCCATCTTGGCTTCGCTTCTACTGACATCATGAATCCCGCTGTCTCTAGACTCTCAGAAATCGTCCTCTCGGACGCTCTTAGAAAGTGATTCTCCACTTGTCCAAATTCTTTCTGGTTCAAAAAAAATTGGATTTTGATCTATTACTTTATATTCAATGTTTATGTTCGATCATAATATCTTCTTTATGATCTATTTATTTCAATATTATTTAATGATGTATAATAGTAGTTATAAAATAAGGTTCATTTATAAATTATTTTTATACAATTTTAATGCCAAATATATTAATATTTAAACTAGAAAATAAATATGAGCTTATCTGTTCGGATTTTTAGGATTTTAACTTTCTCTACACGCCATCACTTTCTATATAATCTATTTTCTTCTTTTCTTTTCTCACTTTTTTCGTTTTATGATTGATATATATCACCCATTGACAAAGTTGATAAAATTGATGGTAATTAATGCTCTCTAAATTGTTTTTTGTACGTTTTATGATTCGAAAACACAATTGCAATCTCAAGATGGCAATGGTCATCGCCCTTTCAAGATTTTTATTATTTTGCCATATTAATACTTGTATTTGCTTCGTGATCTCCTAATTAGTATTCGATTTAATGTAATACGGTGGTTTAGAGCTTGGTGCAATACCACGTAGTATATAGAAGTAAGTGTAAGTCACTTGACAAATCATAGTTGAGAGGTGACAATGTAGAGGCCGATGGATCGAGTACTTGAAAACAGATAACACAAACTAAGAGAATGAATACTGGGATAGTCCGGTGCCGATTTATTCCCCCCCAACCTTCGATCTACATGCAAATATAAGCTTGAAGGCTACATGTAGTGAACCGGATATTCGAAGTTCACAACACCCTTTTCACTGTGAGGTAATCTATTTTTGTTTGGCTTGGATTCTCTAAATTAGAGTCTCTTAATTTTTCTCTCATATTTTTTGTCTTGATTGTGGATGTGAATAATAATGTATGATTAATTGGTTGTTTAGTTTAAATTCCGTTCCAATTTGATTATTTGCTAGATACTTTTCTTCATAATTTTGTCAAGTATGTGTTTGTGTTGATTCATTAATCTAATGTGCGTAACTTATATCTCTTTTTCTTTGAATTTTCTTTTGAAGTGGCCATATATTATCCACGTACACGTGAATCTATTATCTATTATATAATAAGAAGAAGTCGTAGTAATTTTAACCAATCAAAAGATAATCTAACTCTAGATAATCAATATTATAATTTCCTATGAGATATGTAATTATAAATTCATATCCAATTATGCAATTATATATTTTTTTTTGTTCAGAAATAATATATAACTATATAATCTAAATATATCTTTTTATGAAAAATTAATCCAACTCTATTTAATCAATAGTATAATATAGCAATACATACGGAAGATAAGATTTTACCCAATTTGTATCCAATTATTTAATCAATATAATAATATATACTTAAGATAATATTTACACACTTTCATTAGATATTGATAGATTTTTTACACAATTTTACCAAATTTTGTTCCATATGAATATATTATATTGTATCTCTTTTTATTTGTAGGCAATATAATTAATTATATACTTACGAAGTACTAATAAATTAAAACAAATATACATTATAGCCTAAAATAAAATTTGGACGTTTACACATTAATTTGTTAAAAAAATATCTACATATATTTTCATACATCAAGATTGTTTGTTATACTATAATATTATATTCATATCATGATTATGTATGTATAATATATAAATTAATTTCTTTTTCTTTGATTCTCATATTTAAATTGATATAATAATTAACAAATATTAGATGAAATTAATTAGTTGAATGAGTGATAATACATATTTTTTTTAAATTTAAAAACTGAAAGTATATATGTACGTTTTTTTTGTTAGAACGTGGGAACTACCCTTACAAATTATTATTATTTAAGTATTTTCATACATGTAAAATAATATGTGAATCTTTCCCTTACCGACCAACAATCTCCTCAAAATGAGTATCATAAAATATAAATTATAAACTTATATCAAAATCAAAACTATCGAGTCTATCCGCCGTCATTTTATTTTAAATATATTATAATTAGTTTAGTACTGGTTCCATAATAAAGATTATTATATGTTTTGTCTCTAATTAATTATAGATATATTTTACGCATGGTAGTTATGATTTAATATTTAATTACAAATATTTTTACAAATTTGTTAATGTCACATATATTATTATTAAAAAATACCGCACAAAAGTGTTGTTCGCTAGAGGGGTGGTGTTTAGTAGATTCAAATAATTCAAATGTAACAATGCACAACTAGGCTAGCTCCCTGTCCCAAACAAATAATACAAGAATCCCCTCCCTTGTAGTAGTAGGATAATTCAGGATCGAATCCACGAGGAGGTATGTTAGCGCTTCCCTTGTTGTACTCATGACCAAAGCTTCCGACCTCAGAAGACACTCGATATCGAGTAATCTGGTCGATATCGACCTCAGTTCTGGTCGATTTCCTAGCGCAGTTCCTGCAGAAGACAAAAGCAGCAAAGTCGACGTCGAGCAGAGACCTCGATATCGATGTTAGACCTCGATATCGACCCTTACAGTCGATTTCGACGCTTGTCACAAAAAACTGTTTTCGTAACCAATTTGTCGGAAAAGAGTCCGAAGAAAGTAGGATGGGAAAGGAGGATGATCAGAAACAAAACTAAAACTTTTATGTTGGTTTCAATTAATTAAAAATCGTACAAAGTCGGGGTTTCATGCCACAACGATAACAATGCAAGTTTTATGCTAAAGTTATGAAATTTAATGTCTTTCCGTCAAATAACTTTCATTATCAACACTTAGGTGATTAGAGGCTCTCGCATAGTTCCTAAGAGTTACTATCCAATTCATGAGCAATTCAAGTTCACAATATGAGTGGCTTTCGCTTCAATAATGCAAATAATGAATCTCCCTAACTTTCGCAAAGGATCATGCATGGGATAGAAGACGGGATCGCATAAAAGTCATACCTTTGGTGCGCTTACCCTACATCGTTATCGTCGGGCTCACCCCGACCCTAGAAGTGGGTTGACCACTTGCTCCTCATCATGCACATCATCATCATCATTGTTGAAAGAAAGCTACTTTGAATTAAAAACTTCGAAAGAAAGTACAACCGAACAAGCCACTCCGCTCTCGCTTTACAACTCCACCCGACCTTCTCTCTCTCTCTAACTCGTTACTACTCTCTATTGAAACTGAATTGTATTGTCATTTGAATGTTATTGGATGCCTAAACTCAGCCCTATTGGCCTCTATTTATAGATGTCGATAATGACTTGAAACATTAAATTTATTCTCTAAGATAAAACTTAAATAAAAGTAAAAACTAAAACTCCTATGGTAAAATCAGCCTTCATATGATAACATCTGGTGTTGATGATAAGAAATCTCGACTTTTGGATAGACGTGCAAGCTTTGGATAGAATTCTATCAAAATCTAAGTCGGATTCTTCTGCTGGCATGGTCGATATCTACCTTGAACATCGATATCGACCCCTGTAAAACTCTATCTCGAGCTCTCCTTCTCCTACTCAAACTGGCACTCGACTTCTATCATTTAACTCGATCTGGCAACATCGATATCGACCTCCAGACGTCGATATCGACCTCTCTGTGTCGACATGCTCTGTTTCATTTCCTGCTCGATTCCTATGTCTCTAATGCACTCGATGTCGAGGTCCCCTGTCGATTTCGACCTCTTCAGAAGACTTCGAGTTCTTTTTCCGCTCTTCCAAATTCGTCCATTTTTATCCTGTTTTCTGCAAAATCACATAGAAACTCGTCCAAACCCATATATTTGACAATTAAACGTAAACTACACTAATCCCATGTTTTCCCATTAATATGCATGCAAAAGACAATAAAATGGACTTTTATGTGCATAGAAAATATGGCAATTTGCGCGCACATCAAACACCCCATACTTAAGCTTGCTTGTCCCCAAGCAATACTTTTAATGGCCATTAAGGGGAAGAAAGTAAACTCTCAACATCATAGATTCAATTTTCATATGTCCCTATAATCAATTGCCATCCTCGATAAGGTACTTATGTCAACCAAGTCCATGCCTGTGCATAAAAGTAATTTCATACTCATAAAAGGAGGCAATATGCAAAAAAAATTTTGGCGACATAGCATTAATAAACAAGGGGACTTTTGCAAGCTTGTGAGAAGTAGATTGGTAAAAGGCTAAACGTGGGCTAATATTTGGCCATGTTGTGTTAAATCCGGGGAAACATACTTTCTTTCTAAAACATTCCACATTCCTTCTTCATAATGTCTCACCTTTCATTCATCGCTCAATGCTTTTATTTAATATATGCTTTTTCCTCTCTAACCTCAGCACTGCCTTCTCGCGAGTCGCAAACATGGGTGTCATGAATGGCACCGGATACTTAGTACTTCGGACTCCTCACCTTGTGTCCCATCTCGCTGAGCTAACATCTCAACGAGCAGGGTCGACCTACCTTTATCTCCTGAGGTGATCGGATTTTTTCTCGCTCGTTAAATTTTCCATATTTCATAATTTTTTTCATTCCTGCCAACAACTTCATAAATAATGCACAACTCCATATAATAACTACAAAAAATAACATCCATTCTCAAACTTGTCCCCGGATAGGGTATAAGGTATAAAATGGGCAATGTGTATATATGTGGAGCAATAATGATCATGATAATGCTCATATGTGGCTTGTGACTTTTGCAAATATGCATAGGTAAGGCTAGGATATGAACTTGTATATGTAAGCACTTGTATGGAATAAAAAGTCCTCCATCATCTTATCATGCACATGTCCAAAGCAACTTCAAATTTTTCATCTCCATTATGTTTTTTTTCTTTTTTGCACTTCATTGGCACTTCCCTTAACTAGGCAATTTCATGTTATATCTCAAATGAATCTAATTTTGCATCATAGAGCTCTTTTTTATACTTCCATGACTCTTCTTTTCAAATTTTCCAAATTTTGATGGGGGTCATTTTTTTTTTCGAAATAAAAACTAAAATATGCATTAAGATAAATATACAAATCTAAACTAAGTATGAATGCAAGTAAGCCTTTCCCCCACTCCATACTTAAAATTTACAGTGTCCTCACTGTATTGGAACTAAGGTTAAGAAGAAAACTTACTAAACCGTCACAAATTTCAGGAGTCGAAGAAGACAGCAGGGATGGTCGATATCGACCCTTAACATCGATATCGATGTTTCACCTCGATTTCTGGCTCAGGCTTCAGGGTGATCCGGCCTCGATCACAAACCCTATCTATGTCGTCCTTAAGGTCGATGTCGATCTCGGACATCGATTTCAATGTCTTTTCTGTATGCTTTTCTCTCTCCTGCAACTTGTTAAAAAACAAAACAAAAATATGTAAAACAATAACGTATCTCAAACCAAAGTAAAACCCTCTAAAATCAAAACTAAGTTTTTTTTACAAGCTCTAGACTTTTAAATCGCTAGGCCGACTTCTTCCTTTGCGCTTCTCAAGGCGGCATCTGTAGAGCCCATGTGGCTTGGGCCTCAAATATGACTCCTTTCTTGTCACGCAGCTGCATTCCGCCGGGATTGATTCGATTCACCGTGAATGGTCCTAAGTTCTTATCCTTGAATCTCGTAGGGCACCATTGGTCTTTAGATTTGGCAACATAGACCTTGTCTCCTATCTCATATTGGCTTGAATCATCATCGGATACCCTACAGAAGTGCACATGCCAAGGCACACCTCTTCCAAATAATGATAAATCCTTAATTGTAATGGAACAAGAGGAATCCGTGCCTTCACTTACCTTCTTCTCAGTCTGTGGCTCAGGTCGATGTCGATGTTCAGAGGTCGATATCGACCCCTGTTGCACTCCTGGAGGATCAGTCGATTTGGAGAGTTTCGGCTCGATATGATCAAGTCAATTTCGACCCCCAGAGATCGATATCGAGGTCTCCGTTCCTCCCTTCTCAGTGCTGATGGTGGTCGATTTCGGCTGGGTGTGGTCGATATCGACCTTTAACCCCGATTTCGATGATTCTTTTCCCCCTCCGTCGATCCCATACTTATGACCTGGCACATAATCTTGAACATTAGTGGTCGATATCAACTTACCTGGGTCGATTTCGATGTTCTGTTGGGCTCTTTCATTCAAGATTGCCAAAACTTCCTCCACTTGGGCTTCTATGGGCCTCTTTTCAAGCTCCTCCGGTGTCATTCTTCTTACCTTTGCCTCTCCACATGCAATGTAGACACCATTGATGGCTTTTATCTCCATTGGCCCTTGATTTTTCACCTTCTTGTTGAAGGCATACTCTATCACCTCGTCACTAATTGTGAATGAGAGCAATCCTTTCTTTATGCTAATGTTGGCATCGACGGTTGCTAGGAATGGCCTACCTAAAATAATTGGACAAGCAGGGTCCTCCGCTATATCAACAACTAAGAAATCAGCAGGGACAAAGAATTTACCTACTTGTACTGGCACATCCGTCACTATCCCAGTTGGAATAACTACCGTATTATTGGCCATGTATAATCTTGCATCCACGGGCTCCAGAGGACCTATCTTTACCTTGTACCAAATGGTTAGTGGCATCATGCTAATGCTAGCGCTCAAGTCAACTAAATCATTAAATTTGAATTGACCTAGACCTGTAGTGATAGAAAAGTTACCTGGGTCCGCCCGCTTTTGTGGTAGCTCCAACCTGTTGCACTCCTATGCGATCTCAGAGAGCGATCGCTTCTTACCTAAGATATCTTTAAGGAACCTTACATAAGATGACATCTCGTGAAGTGCCTCTGTGAATGGTATAGAGACATTAAGTCATTGGAGCATCTTCACGAACCGCTGGAACTTCTTTTCCGCTGGGTCCTTAATCATCTTTCTAGTTGGGAATGGCAACACCTTCTTCCTTCCTGCGGCTGCAGTGTGGTCGACATCGACATCAGTAGGGTCGACATTGACTGGAGGAGTCGATTTCTGTGGTGACGCAGCATCAGGGTCGACATCGACAGGAAGGTCGACATCGACGTCACCTTGGTCGATATCGACAGGGGGGGTCGATATCGACGTCTGTTCTGGCTCCTTCTCCTCCGCTTTTTGCTCGGGCGTTTGTAATTTATGCCCACTCCTTAGGTTCACCACCGCAATATGACATGTGGTTTCACCCTTTTGGTTGGGCACAGTGGATCCAGGGAATGATCCTGACGCTTTGGATATTGCTTCCGCCAATTGACTCATTTCAGTCTCCATGTTGCGCTTCCAAACGTCAATCTCCCCAAGCCTAGAATTGATGCCCTGTAGCTGAGTATGGACAGAGTTGTTGGCTTGTTTGAACTCAGCATGGTTTCTCCGCATCTCATCAAGAATGATTTGCAGGTCATATTTCCTTGTCTCCCGCTCAGTGTGCCCTAGTGCCCTATATGGTGGGGGATCCCTTTGTTGATAGAATCGTTGATCACGCCAATATTGTTGATTGCCCCCTCCATAGGAGCCTCTCGTCCATTTAACCTCCTGATGTTGTTCCGCCATGGATACTTGCTCAGTATGTGGACAAGCACTAGTGTTATGCCTTGTTGAGCCACATTCCTGACAAGTTTGATTGGAGGCTCATATAGGGGCATAGATGGGGCAGGCCTTGCATCATAGGCCGCAGCAGCTCCATAAGTGTTGTCAAAGTTCACGAGCCTCTCAATGGTCTCCCATGCCTCCGTCGGTGTAAGCTCATTGTACCGATAGGAGGTATATGAATTGATCCTCTACTTATTCGGCGCATCAAGGGCGTTGTAAAAGATCTCCTGGATGACATATGGAAGTTGGCCATGCGTTGGGCATGATCTCAACAAATCCTTAAATCGCTCCCACGCCTGTGCTAGGGTTTCACCTGGCTTTTGTTTGAAAGTCGTGATCCTTTGTCGCAGCATCGCCGTTTTAGAAGGTGGGAAGAACTTATTCAAGAATGCATCTTTCACCTCCGCCCAGGTCCTCAGCGAGCGTGGAGCCAAACTTTCAAGCCATAAAAGTAGAGATGTGTTGCAGGGGGCATTCATTAGGTCTTCCTTCAAAAGTATTTCTTTTTATCTCAGATAGGAAGTTAATTTTTATTTCATAGTTGGAGTGAGGAATTAAAATAGCGGATTCAGGAACATGAAGCGGCGGATGCATGTATTGCATTGCCGTCTGTGGATACTGATTTAGTTGCTCTTGGGCTTGTCTACACGCATCCTCCTCCCTATCAGCATGGGCTCGCTCAGCAGCAGCGGCGGCCCTCTCAGCGGCGATTGTCGAGTTGTGGTCCTCGATCTCCTTCCTCAACCGCTCTATGGTTTCGGCCTGCGTCTCATTGTCAGCCATGATGCGAATTGCTTTGTTGTGAAGATGGTAGAAACGTTCAGGCTCGTTGATTGGTTCCAGGACAGGTGCACGATCAGAACGTCTCATAAACCTGCAAAATCAGCTCCAAAAAATATCATGATTAAACTTAGGTGGCGATTGATTGCCTCCCCGGCAACGGCGACAATTTGTTCGCTAGGGGGGTGGTGTGTAGTAGAGTCAAATAATTCAAATGTAACAATGCACAACTAGGCTAACTCCCTATCCCAAACAAATAATACAAGAATCCCCTCCCTTGTAGTAGTAGGGTAATTTAGGATCGAATCCACGAGGAGGTATGTCAGCGCTTCCCTTGTTGTAGTCATGACCAAAGCTTCTGACCTTAGAAGACACTCGATATTGAGTAATCTGGTCGATATCGACATCAGTTCTGATCGATTGCCTAGCGCAGTTCCTGCAGAAGATAAAAGCAGCAAAGTCGACGTCGAGTAGAGACCTCGATATCGATGTTAGACCTCGATATCGACCCTTACAGTCGATTTCGACGCTTGTCACAGAAACTGTTTTCGTAACCAATTTGTCGGAAAAGAGTCCGAAGAAAGTAGGATGGGAAAGGAGGATGATCAGAAACAAAACTAAAACTTTTATGTTGGTTTCAATTAATTAAAAATCTTCCAAAGTCGGGGTTTCGTGCCACAATGATAACAATGCAAGTTTTATGCTAAAGTTATGAAATTTAATGTCTTTCCGTCAAATAACTTTCGTTATCAACACTTAGGTGATTAGAGGCTCTCGCATAGTTCCTAAGAGTTAATATCCAATTCATGAGCAATTCAAGTTCACAATATTAGTGGCTTTCGCTTAAATAATGCAAATAATGAATCTCCCTAACTTTCGCAAAGGATCATGCATGGGATAGAAGTTGGAATCGCATAAAAGTCATACCTTTGATGCACTTACCCTACATCGTTATCGTCGGGCTCACCCCGACCCTAGAAGTGGGTTGACTACTCGCTCCTCATCATGTACATCATCATCATCATTGTTGAAAGAAAGCTACTTTGAATTAAAAACTTCGAAAGAAAGTACAACCGAACAAGCCACTCCGCTCTCGCTTTACAACTCCACTCGACCTTCTCTCTCTCTCTAACTCGTTACTACTCTCTATTGAAACTGAATTATATTGTCAATTGAATGTTATTGGATGCCTAAACTTAGCCCTATTGGCCTCTATTTATAGATGTCGATAAAGACTCAAAACTTTATCTTTATTCTCTAAGATAAAACTTAAATAAAAGTAAAAACTAAAACTCCTTTGGTAAAATCAGCCTTCATATGATAACATCTGGTGTTGATGATAAGAAATCTCGACTTTTGGATAGACGTGCAAGCTTTGGATAGAATTCTATCAAAATCTGAGTCGGATTCTTCTGCTAGCATGGTCGATATCGACCTTGAACATCGATATCGACCCCTGTAAAACTCTATCTCGAGCTCTCCTTCTCCTACTCGAACTGGCACTCGACTTCTATCATTTAACTCGATCTGGCAACATCGATATCGACCTCTAGACGTCGATATCGACCTCTCTGTGTCGACATGCTCTGTTTCATTTCCTGCTCGATTCCTATGTCTCTGATGCACTCGATGTCGAGGTCCCCAGTCGATTTTGACCTCTTCAGAAGACTTCGAGTTCTTTTTCTGCTCTTCCAAATTCGTCCATTTTTATCCTGTTTTCTGCGAAATCACATAGAAACTCGTGCAAACCCATATATTTGACAATTAAGCATAAACTACACTAATCCCATGTTTTTCCGATTAATATGCATGCAAAAGGCAATAAAATGGACTTTTATGTGCATAGAAAATATGGCAATTTGCACGCACAACAAGTGCGGGTACTAAACTAGTCTTAGTAGGATTAGAACTTCAATCCTTGGCTAGTAAGGGTTAGGAGGCTAGAAATAAACCCCTAGGGGGTTGATTTATTCATCATTCAATCCACAAGCAATTGTGCAACCAAAGAGAAGAGAGAGAGAAGGGCGAGAGAAGTAGAGATAGCGGAGAACAAAGCGGTGGTTGTACGATTAGCTTATTTCCTAGTTTTAATGCAAAGTTTCTATTTTTATGCAATGATGTTTTCCCCAATGAAGAGTGAGTAGTCGTCCTAATTCTAGGGTCGGGGTGAGCCCGTCGGTAGCCATGTAAGTACCCTTTATTCCTTATTTGATTATGCGATTTCATCTTCTACCCCACGTTGAATCCTTTATGGGAATTTAGGATCATTTATTATTTACCTTATATGAATCGAAAGTGGATTATACATGTGAATTTAGATAGTAATTAGGTTTTGCCTGCGAAAGTTGACTAAACCCTAATTATGAAAAGGTAGAAAGAATTAGGCTTTTATGCGAAAGCCTCTATATTACTAAATGGTGATAAGAAAAACTTAATCTTTTATGAGATTAAAATTATAACGCATGCATGGTTATCGTCTTAGTAAATCCCTACCTTAGGAGATTTTAGTTTATTAAAACAAAAACCCAAAAATATTCTACTGTCTTTTATTTTCTTTACTTTATTTTCTGCATTCAATACCTTATGCGATGGTACTCGATTTCGACCATTCTAGTCGATATCGACCACCCTACATTGAGCAAACCCAACGTCGACAATCTTATGAGTCGACAGGAACTACTGACCTACTCGAGATCGACCTCACCTGTCGATATCAAGTGCCTTTGTTGTTTTCCCTTCTCTGTAGGATTTTCACAAATTGATGTTGAGCACTAGGAATTGACTGCCCTTGTCGATATTGACTCCCCAACTCGATATCGAGGCTATTGGTCAACTTGCAGAGGAACCTTTCAATTGAAGACTATCCACGCATTGCTGACCCGCCACCTCGTGGATCGATCCTGATTCCCTTCCACTACAGCGGGAGGAAGTCTTGTATTTTATTTGCATGGATAAAGGATTCGGTTTGATTTATGTTTTGATGTACGCATTTTTAGTCATATTTTGCATCATATTTTCATCTCATTTAAGTCATTTTATTTACTTTTGTGTTGGGAAAGTGTGTCGTTTGTGTTAGTTTTTGTATTATTCAAGATATGGAGTCTACACAAGCTTTGGTGGTGTTTTTGTAGGTTTTGAAGCTGATTTGAAGGAGTTTGGACGCACTTTAGAGCTTAATGAAAAATCATGAAGGCAATGGAGATGCCAAGCAAAAGCAAAAAGTGGTGCAGCTGGAGAAAAGCCTTATTTTCGCCATCTAACACTTCGATTCAAGTTCTAGAGCCTTCATGAGAGTTGTAGTCCTTGAAAAGAGCTTTCCAACGCATATTCATATGCGTCAATCGGATAAACGAGGACTCAGAAAATTGCGTTTGAAGTCAGAGTCGAAAAGCTGGAGAAAAACAGAAGTTACTGCATTCAAACAGACCCTCGGCGCCGACACCTCAGACCTCGGCGCCGAGGTATCTGCGAACAGGAGAAGATTTTGCGGGCTGATTTTATTACTTAATGGGCTTTTTAATTAGGATTTTCATCTGAATTTCTTTTATGATCTTTTAGTTAGATAGACTTGAGATATTTTATCCTTCCTTAGATGGATTTTATTATTTTCCTAAGATAAAATCTCTTTTCCTTGGGGATTAAGTCTTAATTTTTTTATCTTTTAAATAAAGGCTATTAGGGGCTGATTTGAAGAGGACGACACACAGCGCAGGGCTGCGCGCAGCAGCTGTAGGACGAGTTTTAGGGTTTTTGTTTGGCGTTTGGGCGAAAGCTTGGGCGTTTGTTGTTGCGATTGAACGCTTATTTCCAGGTTTTATATTATCGCAAGTTTGGTTTATGTTTTCTTCTCTTAAATTCATGTTTTCCATTGTCATGTTTGAGTAGTTATCTTCCTTCTAGGGTTGGGGTGTGCCCAACAATAGGCACGTGTGTGATGGATGAATCTATAATTGTGTGATGTTTTTATTGTCTTCTACCTATGTGCTTAACCTTTGATGAAAGTTTAAGGAATTCATAGTTGCAATTAAACTTGAAAGAGGAAATTGTTAACTTGATAGTAATTAGGGTTTTCTAATGAAAGTTAAAAGATCCTAATTAAGAGAAGGTAGAAACAAGTAGGTCTTTTATGCGAAATTGAATGGATTTACTTGTTGATTGATGAAAGTCAATTGTTTGATGATAAAAGCATGACCTTTTATGTGATTCATTGATTTTCCCATGTGTTTGTTGTTGTGGCGAT
The DNA here is from genome assembly GCA_963922045.1 of Persicaria maculosa. Taxonomy (NCBI): domain Eukaryota; kingdom Viridiplantae; phylum Streptophyta; class Magnoliopsida; order Caryophyllales; family Polygonaceae; genus Persicaria; species Persicaria maculosa. Next base: position 23,008,359 of record OY998271.1, on the reverse strand, counting down.
CCTTTGCCTTGGAAGTTTTCTCTTTTATTAATTAAAATTCCTATTTTATTCTCTTATCACCACCCATCTCTCTTCCATCTCTTTTGTTAGTTTCAACCCGACAAAGCAACTAAATAAGAAACGCTGACTCTCTCCTGTGGACGATCCTGACTCCCTATACTATAGCGGGGTCTTGACTACAAATTTATTTGGTTGAGAAACCCTCTCATCAAATTGGCGCCGTTGCCGGGGAGATTTCAATCGCGCCTTGTTTAGTTGTTTTTAGGGTTTGGGAATAGCCCACCTCCTTTATTTTGTAAATATCATTTTATTTTCTTTTATTTTCATTATTTTAGTTTTTTTTTATTTTTTAGAATACCACACATCCCACCACTCCCCTCCTCGGTACCGACTTGGTGTCGAGCCCTTGCTATTTGATTTGTGCGCTTGTTTGAGTTTTCAAGATTAGGTACAAGATGCAGTACACATATGATTATTTTGAAACAAGGGCTGAACAAGAAAGACGACAAGCAAGGAAAAAGGAGTATGCGAGCTATCTAGCCGAGGTTGATGAGGAGGATGAAGATTTCATTGATTTTGATAGTTGGAAAGCAAAGAAGTCCTCCGAGGATTCAACCAAAACCCAAGAGTCATATGGGTCCTATCAACCAACGGAGAGGTATTATGCTCAACATGACTATAAGGACTCGTATGAGCCCATCCAACCATGGAATCTCTATCATGAACCACCTCCTCCTTATGAGCAATGGGAGCGGCCTCCGGAAGAATCATATTGGTATCCTGAGCATCAGGAACCACCATCATGGGTACAAGAGCTCAAGGAGGAACTCCATGGGCTTTGCGAGGATATGAGTTCCCAATTGAAGGGTATCCAAGTACAATTGGGAGATTTGGCCGCATGGAAGGAGGATCTGTCAGTATCACCATCACTAGACGCAACCTCACAACCAATAGAGACATCATATAGGTACGAGGTTGGTTCATTTGATAACATTATCTTTTGCAAGTTGGTAGGTGGAGAAGAGCTTGAGGAGGAGTTGGTTCCTATCCCAACCAAGTCAACATACACTTGTGCTAACTCTACTCAGGCCCCTGACGACGCGATTGCGTGTCCTAATGAGGAAGAAGAGAGTTGCCATGATCCTACAGAGCTACAGGAGGATCCATGTGAGGAACCCTAACAAGAGGAAGAAGTGCTCGAAGAGAAAGAGGAACCCCAAGAAGAGAATTTCCAAGATCCTACCGAGCCACAGGTAAGCTCAGGTATGATCCCTAACCTCTTTTCTCATGATGAACAAGCGAGCTTTAGCATTCCTACCGAGCCACCGCCATCTTTGCCATTCGAGGTGAAGGAGATTCCCAACGATCTCGGGCAATCGACTGTCGCGTTTAAGTATGGGGTTCTTGCGAAGTGGCACAATGAAGATGAGGCAGAAGAAGAAGAAGTGGAGGAATCTCTTCCCCCTCCACCATTGTACACCGAACTCAACAATGAAATACATCTATTTGTGTATGATGGTGAGGAAGCTCAAAAAGTCAATTCAATGAAGAGGAAGAGGATTATACATGAGGGAAGCACACCTGCTGAGTGCTTTCTAAGGAAAGATGAATGGGTCGAGCTCATCCATAAGGAAAGGAGGAGAGGCATAAAAAGGTACAAGGAGCAAGAGCCATATCACTTGACAATCTATCCCGATGTACCACCGGAGGATGTTCTCCCACCGTCTCCACCAGCGGAACCACCGGATCCACCACCTCCTCCTGACCCGGATTGAAGAAAAAGAGGGAAGTAGGTCAAGCTAGAGACTTTAAACCTAGCGCTTACGGGAGGTAACCCGCTTTATTTTCTTTTCTTTCTAAGTTTTATTTTTATTTTTTAAGTTTTAGGATAGGTAGGATAGTTGGGGTGGAGCATATTGCACTAACCATGCAGGGCTTAGGAGGAAACCACTGCGAAAACGGGCGAAAAACGGAAAAAGAAGCTCAACAGTAGCTGTACCGAGGCCATACCGAAGCACCTAGGGTTGGTACCGACCCCCCTGACGGACAGGTAAGTGAATCTCGGAGAACCGAGAAAATCCAGTAGGCGTACCGAGGTCGTACCAAGGCTCCTAGGGTCGGTACCGACCCCCCTGACGGACACGTAAGTGAATCTCGGAAAATAGAGAAAATCCAGTAGGCGTACCGACCCCGTACCGAGGCACCCTGCCTCGGTACCGACCCCCTACCAGCAAAAAAAAAATCAGAAAATCAGAAAATCGAAAAAAAAAAAGATTAAAATTTAATTTTTCTTTTACCTTTTTCTTTTATTCCTTTTTCTTTCTTTTCTTTTTCTTTCTTTTTTTTTCCTTCCCCTCTTTCTTTCTCTTTCAACTGGCCACAAACTCAGCCCAGCACCCCTCGGTTTCGAACCCCGACGCGCCTAGCTCCTCCCTCCTCTCGGCGCCACCCGCCACCAAACCGAGCCACCTCCGGCCAAGCCACCACCGCCGCTCGAACCCCCCCTCCTTGGCGCACCCTCTGAGCCCAGCTGGACCCTGTTCCGAACTCCCAGCAGCCCACACCCTGCCCTCGGTTTCGGAAGCCCGCGCCCAGCCCGACTCCTCTCTCCGCGCTTCCCACGCCGACCACGAGCCACCTCCGGCCACACCACCACCAAAGACCAATCCCCCCTCCGTGGCGCACCCCCTGAGCCCAAACTCACCCCGGTTCGAGCCCCACAGCACCCCCCACCGAGCCACTTTTGTCGACAGCCCTGTTCCGCCTTTTTGGCTCGTTATACCTTTGAAATCCCAATTTTTCTTCTTCATTCAACTCAGTTGTGGTATGATTTCTAACCCTAAACTTGTTTATTTCAATTATTTTGATTGATTTGATGATTTGGGTTGAGATTGAAACCTAGGGTTTGATTTAGAAGCGGAATTTGGGGCTTTTTACCGAGGGCCAAATTGGTCGAAATTGATGATATGGTTGTGTTGTTGGGTTGATTTGGAGCAATTTTCATGTTCATAGCATTGTCAAATTGTTTATGGATTGCGAGCTAATTAGATTTTAAGATTTCATTGCGATCCGTTCGAGGCTTTGATTTGTGAATTGATTTTTATGCTTTAAGTTGATTAGTTTCTTCTATTTTAGCATGAAAATTATATTCTTGCAAGATTTGACATGTGCAAACAAGTTGTATATATTTCATATTTATCTTACTTGTTTTGAACTTAAGTATGGGGTTATGGTGGTTGACTTGTTCATATTGATTTACATTACTTATATGGTTTATATTAAGAATATTTTTATAGGTGATGTATTATATTTTATATGGTGGTGAGTTTGGGTGCATTTGAGATTATTGCTATTTTTAAAAATGCCCTTGAACTTATATTATTGCACTTGCTTTCTATGCTTATATGATCTATATAGTGCATACTATTCTTGTTATTTTGCTTGGTTTACGTGGTTATTAGGTGTGGCATGGACATATAATGGTTTGACCCGCCGCCCCCCTTTCCATAGAGAGCTTATTGATCTTCAGCAGCTTCTGAATCTTGATTTTGTGAGGTTCGGAATCTTTCCCTTTTACTTTGATTTTCTTTTGACAGTGGGGACACTGTCTATTTTTAAGTATGGGTGAGGGATTCAGAAACTTGTTTGATGTGTTTTAGATTATGTTTATGTTTATGTGTTGCATTTTACTTTATTTGGATTATGTTTAGCATATTTGGATTATGTTATGCATTCATGTTTAAAATATATGCATTTGAGTCTTTTTTCATGTCTTTAGTCTTGCTTTTAGTGTCACAAAAAAAATACAAAAAAAAATAAAAAATAAAAAAAAATGTCGAAAAAGAAAAATGCATGCTTATTTTTGTTTTGTCTTAGTGAGTTTATACCCTAACTTAGATGTCCTATGATGAAATCTAATAATTGAGCTTGATCATGTAATACCCTAAGGCATAGTTCGGAGGTTTAGCCTAAGTCGCACAAAATGTTTTTTATGTCAAGTTTGACTTGCAATTGAAATTGAGCATATATAACTTTGGGATTTAGGTGATTGGAATCCAACATGTCCTAGTGAGTTACTTGGCCTATTGGGAATTGTACTTTATATATTTTCCCTTCTTTTTGATGTGTGTATTACTCTCCTTATACATTACCTCTTGATATTGCGGTGTATATCTAAGTCTTGAAACCAATATGAGATAGCTAGTCATTGCATAATTTGATCAAATGATAGAGGCACTCTTTATTAGCCACTTTTTATCCTCTTTTACCTACCTTATATATGTTTTCTTTGCTTGTAACCACTTTGAGCCTTATAGCCTATTCTTGTAACTCCACAAAATCTATCCTAGCTAATGATTAGCCTTACCTCCTTATCCGGGAATTAGGACTTAGTGATTGGTAGAGATTGATATTTGGGGAGTAGAGACCTATGATTGGTTTAAGTGTGGGACACATTTTTGGGTGGGTATTTTATTTTCTCACCACTTGATCTATTGTAAAAGGTATTTTTGGCTCTTATATTTAAATAAATGCACATGAGATTACGAAAAAGAAAAGAGAGTTCGAAAAAAAAAACAAAAAAGAGAAAAAAAAAAGAAAAAAAAAGAATAAATGAGAAGTTGTGCATGAGCCAAATTTATCTTTATTTTATGTGAGATATATTGGATATTTTGGGGTTATTGAAGAGTTGTGCCATATTAGATGAGTTTGGAAGTGTTATTATATGATGGAATTGTTTGGATGAGTTGAGTTGGAAATTTAGGAGTCCTTGGTTCCCGGATTTCTAGCACCACATAGCCTAAATGATTCCTACCTTTATGTTCTTACCAAGCCAAGTTACAACCCGGTCGAATGAGTCCTTCTTTGAAGGCCATTGAGCCAAAGTCCTCTTGATGGTTAATGCATGTTTTGACATCTCGATGAATCGATTAGTGATATTAATTGCAATTTCTATGTAGCTTAATGTCATAAAGGATTGAGTTGAGAGATGTACTTCAAGCCTAAACACATTTGAAAGGGAGTGAAAACACATTATTCCCCTTGAGTGGTTGGATTCTAGTTGCTTTGCCTAAGGTTATCTAAATATATGTGATGATGGTTCAATGCTTGTTCTTATTTGCACTATGCTAAATTGATGTCGCATTTGACTAAGGTGAAGACTTGAAGGCATGTGAAGGGTTTTGGTCATAGTTTAGTTATTGCTTGAGGACAAGCAAGTCTAAGTATGGGGTGTTTTGATGTACGCATTTTTAGTCATATTTTGCATCATATTTTCATCTCATTTAAGTCATTTTATTTACTTTTGTGTTGGGAAAGTGTGTCGTTTGTGTTAGTTTTTGTATTATTCAAGATATGGAGTCTACACAAGCTTTGGTGGTGTTTTTGTAGGTTTTGAAGCTGATTTGAAGGAGTTTGGACGCACTTTAGAGCTTAATGAAAAATCATGAAGGCAATGGAGATGCCAAGCAAAAGCAAAAAGTGGTGCAGCTGGAGAAAAGCCTTATTTTCGCCATCTAACACTTCGATTCAAGTTCTGGAGCCCTCATGAGAGTTGTAGTCCTTGAAAAGAGCTTTCCAACGCATATTCATATGCGTCAATCGGATAAACGAGGACTCGGAATATTGCGTTTGAAGTCAGAGTCGAAAAGCTGGAGAAAAACAGAAGTTACTGCATTCAAACAGACCCTCGGCGCCGAGGTATCTGCGAACAGGAGAAGATTTTGCGGGCTGATTTTATTACTTAATGGGCTTTTTAATTAGGATTTTCATCTGAATTTCTTTTAGGATCTTTTAGTTAGATAGACTTGGGATATTTTATCCTTCCTTAGATGGATTTTATTATTTTCCTAAGATAAAATCTCTTTTCCTTGGGGATTAAGTCTTCATTTTTTATCTTTTAAATAAAGGCTATTAGGGGCTGATTTGAAGAGGATGACACACAGCGCAGGGCTGCGCGCAGCAGCTGTAGGACGAGTTTTAGGGTTTTTGTTTGGCATTTGGGCGAAAGCTTGGGCGTTTGTTGTTGCGATTGAACGCTTATTTCCAGGTTTTATATTATTGCAAGTTTGGTTTATGTTTTCTTCTCTTAAATTCATGTTTTCCATTGTCATGTTTGAGTAGTTATCTTCCTTCTAGGGTTGGGGTGTGCCCAACAATAGGCACGTGTGTGATGGATGAATCTATAATTGTGTGATGTTTTTATTGTCTTCTACCTATGTGCTTAACCTTTGATGAAAGTTTAAGGAATTCATAGTTGCAATTAAACTTGAAAGAGGAAATTGTTAACTTGATAGTAATTAGGGTTTTCTAATGAAAGTTAAAAGATCATAATTAAGAGAAGGTAGAAACAAGTAGGTCTTTTATGCGAAAGTGAATGGATTTACTTGTTGATTGATGAAAGTCAATTGTTTGATGATAAAAGCATGACCTTTTATGTGATTCATTGATTTTCCCATGTGTTTGTTGTTGTGGCGATCCTTTGCCTTGGAAGTTTTCTCTTTTATTAATTAAAATTCCTATTTTATTCTCTTATCACCACCCATCTCTCTTCCATCTCTTTTGTTAGTTTCAACCCGACAAAGCAACTAAATAAGAAACGCTGACTCTCTCCTGTGGACGATCCTGACTCCCTATACTATGGCGGGGTCTTGACTACAAATTTATTTGGTCGAGAAACCCTCTCATCATATTTGTATTTATTAGACTCGATTTCCTCCTAACAACACGACAACTAGATTAGCAACATCTAACATGCTTAGATAGTCATAGGATCATATGAGGGGAGATAGCAAGGATATCACAACCTAGGACAATAGAACAGAATGATGATACAAACTGAGCATGCGATCACAAGTCATGTATCCAAGATATAAACCTTACGCCATATTAATAGTACTTGACAAGTCATCATATATGAAATAAGATGCATCGAGTAATCTTCACATAATAGCATGGGGAGTCATAACAGCTCAAGTAAGACTATCATCACAACCAACCTTAATGTAAATGAAAAGGATTCAAGCAGGTGTGACGGTGAATCATGTGCATGACATAATGCAATCTAGGATAATGCTCCTAATTTTCCAGGCTACCAGAGAGCAATACGCTATATTCATAAAAGGTGATCATGCGAGTATCTTGCAACTATCGTGGTGTGTGTGTTCATACAAAGTCTCAGGCTATTCATGCTTAAAAGCATAAGAGAATGTCATAGGGCATGGGGAACCAACATCATGAGACAAACAGATAGGCATGATACTAGTGATACATGACAAAACATGGTCATAGTCAAAAGTGATTCAAATGAGTTCAACATAATGTCATGAGAGCATGAGGGATCATCATAGAGTAACAAGGAGAACGTCATGGGTGATAGGTTATAAGCATTCTAGGAATGAACTATCATTGGGGCATATAAGGTGGTACAACAACCATCACATTATGGGACAAGTACGACATGTAACCATTTAGCGAGTCATATTGGGAAAACATAAGCCCTACAAGATATACTAATAGCACATATCGAACATGAATACAATCAAGGAAATTCGACTAGATTCAACCTAACACTCATGTGTCATGCGCATGCAGAATCATAATATAGCATGGTGTGTGTGATGTGTTTGCTATTCCCGATCTTTAGCCTGTGGGCTTCGAATCAAGAACACTAACTTGTTGACGGCCCGATCTTGCAATACTCCTTGATTTATCTTGTTTGGAAGTAGCAATTGAATGTGGGATAGATACTAAAGCGACGAACACCAAGGAAAACAACAACACAAGACAAATGCTGCTGCAACTGCCGCGAGTGAACAGTGGCCGCGACCGCTGCAGGGAGGGGGTGGCCGTCGCCTAGGTTTGTAGGTGAGGCGTGGTGACGGTTCTTCCTTCTCTTCTACGATGGTGACGCCTATGGTTTCTGCGACGATTTTTGGTTGTATTCTCCTTTGTGTTTTAGATTTGGGAATTGTGTTTTGATGAATGGATCGAATTCTCAATTGATGAATGACTGGAATTGATAACAAGAACTTGAAGGTTTTTGGGGTTGAAGATTGAAGAACCCTTTAGCCAAAGGGTTTCTTCAAATCTATATTTCAATCTTAGTTTTATTGAATGACAAAGAACGTTTAAATAGAAATCCTAATCTCTAGAAAACCTAAAAGCTTCTAGGGTTGGCTAGCCCATCCTTTACAAAAGGATAGACTTGGCTGACCTTATCCTAATATAATAATATAAATAAAATCCTAACTAGAAAAATCATAAAATATCATAATTAAGAAAACCTAAGGATAGACTCTCCTAACCATCTTATTTGACCTAACTAAGTAATACTAAAAATAAGTCATTCCATAAATAGCTCCAACTAATATAGGAGTTACTAAATATGGAAAGAACTAACAATAATAATAATAATAATAATAATAATATCATTGGTCTATTCGTCGGCCTCTTCAATGTCTTCTTCTCTTCAAGCCATGGTGGCGCCTTCTTCTTGTGCTTGAGGACAACACACACTTCTTCTAATAGCCCTCGAATCGATCTTGATAGCTCACCTGGGTCTAGGTCATTGTTCGACCCACAGAAGGCCATCTTGATCCTCATCATTCTCCCCCTCTTAACTTTGATTTGTCTTCAAATTGAGTCGTTGAGGAGCGGGGGGACAACAGCAAGAATAAAGCATGACGTCGGAGGATAAGCAAGAACATCCGACAAAATCATAGAAGGTGAAACCACCTCAAAAACAAAACCAGGCACCATTGAGTCCAAAAAATCAAAAAAAGCAATAATAAGAGCAGTACGGGGCACATCAAGGACATTCCCAAGAGATACAATAGCTAACTCCATAGAAACGGCCTCAACATCCTCTTCGGTGTCATTGGACAAAGTCAATACATCCGGCGCAACACTGCAGTCCACTTGAAGCAATGATTCGGAGGCCTTCCCGGGGAAGTCATGCACTGTTGGAAAGCTCGTCGAGTCAGCTTCACAACAAGACTGAGTTGACTCAATTCCGAGGTCGGAGTCAACGGGAGTCTGCGAAACAAATTCGGCGCGCTGTGCTGAATCCTGGGCAACGAATGCAACACTAGGCTCCTTAGGCTCAATTACCTCGTCGTTGGTTGAGGCAACTACAACCACTAGGGCAGGGGTGAAGGCCAAAGAAAAATATTGATGAAATCCATCCGAGAAGTCCTCTTTCAAGCCCTTCATGAACTCGGCCCTCGATGCGGCGAACATGGCAGAAAGGTCGGCCTGAAGTTGTGCTCTCTCCTTTTGTCATCGTTCTTCCTCAGCCTCTCGTTGTTGGAGAAGCCAAATCTGATGGTGACATCATTGTTGTTGTCGAAACCTCTCCTCTTCGATCTCCGCTTGCCGTTGAAGCCAAAGTTGGCGTCTTTTGGCTTCGCGTTGGCACTCTAGTTGTTGTTGTTGTTACAAAGCTCTCCTCTACAACTCTCGTTGGCATCGTTGATGTGTAGCCCGTTCCAAGGAAAAGAAATCATCCAATGGACCGGGATCATCATCCCAATCTCCATAGAAAGCCCAAACCATTGAATGAAAACATTAGTAACACCAAACTCAATGAAACAAAGAGTGTAACATAACCTGTCTCTAAATACCAATCGATACGTTGCTATTCCCGATCCTTAGCCTTTGGGCTTCGAATCAAGAACACCAAATTGTTGATGGCCCGATCTTACAATACTCCTTGATTTATCTTGTTTGGAAGTAGCAATTGAATGTGGGATAGATGCTAAAGTGACGAACACACAGGAAAACAACAACACAAGACAAACGCTGCTGCAACTGCCGCGAGTTAACAGTGGCCGCTACAGGGAGGGGGAGGTCGCCACCTAGGGTTGCAGGTGAGGCACGACAACACGTTTCTTCCTTCTCTTCTGCGATGGTGGCACCTAGGGTTTCTGAAATGATTTCCGGGTTTATTCTCCTTTGTGTTTTAGATTTGGGAATTGTGTTTGGATGAATGGATCGAATTCTCAATTGATGAATGACAGAAATTGATAACAAGAACTTGAAGGTTTTGGGGATTGAAGAATGAAGAACCCTTTAGCCAAAAGGGTTTCCTCAATTCTATATTTCAATCTTAATTTTATTGAATGACAAAGAACGTTTAAATAGAAATCCTAATCTCTAGAAACTCTAAAACCTTCTAGGGTTGGCCAGCCCATCCTTTACAAAAGGATAGACTTGGCTGAACTAATCCTAATAAAATAATATAAATAAAATCCTAACTAGAAAAATCATAAAATATGATAATTAAGAAAGCCTAAGGATAGACTCTCCTAACCATCTTATTTGACCTAACTAAGTAATACTAAAAATAAGACATTCCATAAATAGCTCCAACTAACATAGGAGTTACTAAATATGGAAAGAACTACTACTATTACTACTACTACTACTAATAATAATAATAATAATAATAATAATAATAATAATAATAATAATAATAATGTATTTGGCCTAGTCGTCGGCCTCTTCAATGTCTTTTTCTCTTCAAGCCATGGTGGCACCTTCTTCTTGCGCTTGAGGACGACACACTCTTCTTCTAATAGCCCTCGAATCGATCTTGATAGCTCGCCTGGGTCTAGGTTATTGTTCGACCCACAAAAAGCCATCTTAATCCTCATCAGTGTGATCATGCGAGGTGTCAAGTCATATGTTCATGTAAGCACAAGAGGATATCATAGAGTAATAGAGGAAACACCACCGAGTGATAACTTGTAAGCATGCTAGGATTAGCCATCACGGAAAGCAAATCGAACATCGAGTTCAGCATTAATCAGATCAGGATAAGTAAAACATTTTTTATAGGATATATAGAGGAAAGAACCACACTACCAGGGACCCAACTCAAGAGATAATCAACAATAATGTAGTCAAGGTATAAATTCGCACAAGTCACAACCAAGGGTCCTACATGATACAAAAGACTCATCATAACATACGATATATACACACATTTAATCGATTAATACGACGATATGTAAGGAATCAAATCAATCATATTCCAATGATACAGAAGCATGGGAGGAAATGTAGCGATGTATAATATGAGTCCAAGTAATGGGGCACCTTGACTAAAATATGGGGACATGTGTTCAAATCAATGGATGCATTTATCAAGACCTTACATCAAATCATGTGATCACAGATGGAACTACGATTATAACCACTAAAATCAAGAATAACGTCAACTAACATGCTAAGGAGATCACTATATGGGGAATTCGTATAAAGAAGAGTTGATCATACTATCACGAACCTAATTCAGGAGAGAGCAACAATCATACAAATTCATATCATGCGGTTCATGCTTCAATCAATCATTAGCTCAATAAGTACGATAGGCCAAGTATACATGTTGTGACGACATAAGATCATGGCAAAGTACAACACGAGACCTACGCAATGTGACTAAGCATAGATGTAATGACATGTGCAACTTTTCACTAATGGTCATTCACAAGGTACATGCCGAAGAACACAAGATTATGTTATGTCATGCAATTTCAGAGAGAGTCACCACAAGATTATGTTATGTCATGCAAGATTATGTTATGTTATGCATAATTGTCAAATATATGGGTCTGCATGAGTTTCTATGTAATTTCACAGAAAACAGGGCAAAAATGGACAGATTTGGAAGAGCAGAAAAAGAACTCAAAGTCTTCTGAAGAGGTCAAAATCGACTATGAGCCTTGACATCGAGTGAGCAGAGCAGGCATGAATCGAGCAAGAGAAGAACAGAGCATGTCGACACAACAGAGGTCGATATCGATGTCTGATGGTCGATATCGAGTGGCCTAGATCGATGATATTGATAGAAGTCAAGTTCCAATCCGAGGAGAAGAAGGAGAGCTCGAGATAGAGTTAAAGAGAGGTCGATATCGATGTCCTTAGGTCGATATCGATGTTGCCAGCAAAGAAGTCCGACTCAGATTTTGATAGAATTCTACCCAAAGCTTGCACGTCTATCCTAAAGTCGAGATCTTCTATCTTCAATACCAGACTTCATCCTTTAATAGTTTTACCATGGAGTTTATAGTTTTTACTTTATTAAGTTTTATCTTAGAGAATAAAGATAGTTTTTCGAATCCTTGGCTAGCAAGATTTGAGATCTATATCTAGAGGCCGTTAGGGCTGAGTTAGGCATTAAGTTTTGATTCAATTACAACAAGTTTTAGTTATAGAACGCAGAGAATTTGTAGAGAGAGAAGCCGAGTGAGTTGTGTAAGGGAGAGCAGAGTGGCTTGGTTCGGTTGTAATCTTTCTTCCAGAGTTTTAATCAAAGTAGTTTTCTTTTCAATGATGATGATGAGTTCCATGATGAGACGCGAGTAGTCAACCCACTTCTAGGGTCGGGGTGAGCCCGACGATAGCAATGTAAGGTAAGTGCATCAAAGGTATGATTTTTATGCGATTCCGTCTTTTATCCTATGCATGATCCTTTACGAAAGTTAGGGAGATTCATTATTTGCATTATTGAAGCAAAAGCCAATCATATTGTGAACTTGGATTACTCATGAATTGGATAGTAACCCTTAGGAATTATGGAGAGCCTCTAATCACCTAAGTGTTGGTAATGATAGTTATTGACGGAAAGACATTAAATTTCATAACTTTAGCATCATACTTTCATTGTTATCGTTGTGGCGTTAATCCCTAACTCTTGAAGCTTTCAATTAATTGAATTTCATAAAATGTTTAAGTGTTTATTGTTGTCCATCTTTCCTTTACCATTCTAAGCTCTTCGGACTACTTTTTTGACACATAGGTTACGTATATTGTTTCTGTGACAAACATCGAAATTGACTATAAAGGTCGATATCGAGCACTAACATCGATATCAAGGTCTGTCTTGACATCGACTATGTTTGCTTTTGTCTTCTGCATGAATTCACTGGAAATCGACCAGAACTAAGGTCGATATCGACCAGACAACTCGATATCGAGTGTCTCTTGAGGTCAAAAGCTTGATCGTGATTGCAACAAGGGAAGCGCTGACATACCACCTCGTGGATTCGATCCTAAATGACCCTACCACTGCATCGGGAGGGATTCTTGTATTTATTTGCTTGAACATGGAGTTAGCATAGTTGTGATATATATTTGAATATTTGAATCGCACCTCCCCTACTCGATCAAATTTACGCCGTAGCCGGGGAGGCAATCAATCACCACCTAAGTTTTCTCACGATCTTTTAGAGCTTATTTTGCATGTTTATGCGACGTTCTGATCACGGACCTATCCTAGAAACCATAAACGAGCCTGAACGTTTCTTCCATCTTCGCAATAAAGCTATTCAATCATGGCAGACAACGAGACGCAGGCTGAGACTATAGAGTGGTTGAGGAAAGAGATTGAGGACCATAATGTTACAATCGCTGCTGAGAGGGCTACAGTTGCTGCAGTGCGAGCCCGTGCTGATAGGGAGGAGGATGCACGTAGACAAGCCCAAGAGCGGCTCAATCAGTATCCACAAACGGCGATGCAATACATGCATCCGCCGCTTCATGTTCCTGAATCTGCTATACTTATTCCTCCTTCCAATTATGAAATTAAAATAAACTTCCTATCTGAAGTTAAAAGAAACACCTTTGAAGGAAGACCTAATGAATGCCCACTGCAACACATCTCTACTTTTATGGATTTATGTGAAACTATTGCTGATGGTGTAAATTTAGAGTATGTGAGACTAAAATCTTTTCGATGGTCTTTGGCAGGGAAGGCATTACAATGGCTAGAGAGTTTGGCTCCACGCTCGTTGAAGACATGGGCAGAGGTGAAGGACGCATTCCTAAACGAATTCTTTCCTCCCTCTAAAATGGCGATGCTGCGACAAATGATCACGGCTTTCAAACAAAAGCCAGGTGAAACACTAGCACAAGCGTGGGAGTGATTTAAGGACTTACTGAGATCATGCCCGATGCATGGGCAACTACCCTATGTCATCCAGGAGATATTCTACAACTCCCTTGATGCGCTGAATAAGAAGATGATCAATTCATATACCTCCTATCAATACATTGAGCTTACACCAACGGAGGCCTAGGAGACCATTGAGAGGCTCGTGAACTTTGATAATACTTATGGGACTGCTGCGGCCTATGACTCAAGGCCTGCCCCATCGATGCCACTATATGAGCCTTCGAATGAGATTGATCCTAATGTGTGGCAACAATTCCACAGTGATCAAACACGCCGCCTTCAAAAGCAAGTCAGGTTCCTGAGCAACAATCAAACTTGTCAGGAATGTGGCTCAACAAGGCATAACACTAGTGCCTGTCCACATATTGAGCAAGTATCCATGGCGGAACAACATGAGGAAGCCAAGTGGATGAGAGCATCTTATCGAGGGGGCAATCAACAATATTGGGGAGATCAACGATTCTATCAACAAATGGAACCCCCACCATATAGAGCACCAGGGCACCCTGAGCGGGAAACAAGGAAGGATGACCTGCAGATCATTCTTGATGAGATGCGGAGGAAACACACTGAGTTCAAGCAAGCCAATAACTCCATTCATACTCAGTTGCAGAGAATCAACTCTAGGCTTGGGGAGATAGACGTTTGGAAGCGAAACATGGAGACCCAAATGGGTCAATTGGCGGAAGCATTACCCAAAGCGTCAAGATCATTCCCTGGATCAACTGTGCCCAACCAAAAGGGCAAAATAACTAAACACGTAGCGACGATGAATCTAAGGAGTGGACATCATGTACAAACGCCAGAGCAAAAGGCGGAGGAGAAGGCCCCAGAACAGACGTCGATATCGACCTACCTGTCGATATCGACCAAGGTGACGTCGATGTCGACCATCTAGTCGATGTCAACACTGCTGATGAGTCACCACAGAAATCGACTCCTCTAGTCGATGTCGACCCCTATCCAGTCGATGTCGATCTAACTACAGCCACAGGGAATAAGAAGGTGTTGCCATTCCCATAAAAAATGTGATTAAGGAGTCATCGGAAAAGAAGTTCCATTGGTTCGTGAAGATGCTCCAAGGACTTAATGTCTCAATACCATTCACCGAAGCACTTCATGAGATGCCATCTTATGTAAGGTTCCTTAAGGACATATTGGGTAAGAAGCGATCGCTTTCTGAGATCGAAGAGGAGTGTAACAGATTGGAGCTACCACAAAAGCGGGCGGACCCAGGTAAGTTTTCTATCGCTATAGGCTTAGGTTAATATCGCTTTAATGCTTTAGTTGATTTGGGCGCTAGCGTTAGCATGATGCCACTAACCATATGGCACAAGGTAAAGATAGGTCCACTGGAGCCCGTGGATGCAAAACTATACATGGCAAATAATACGGTAGTGATTCCAACAGGGATGGTAACTGATGTGCCAGTACAAGTAGGTAAATTCTTTGTCCCTACTGATTTCTTAGTTGTTGATATAACAGAGGACCCTGCTTGTCCCATTATTTTAGGAACGCCATTCCTAGCGACCGTCGATGCCAACATCAGCGTGAAGAAAGGATTGCTCTCATTTACAATCAGCGATGAGGTGATAGAGAATGCCTTCAACAAGACGGTGAGGAACAATGAAGGGCCAATGGTGATAAAGGCCATAAATGGTGTCTACATCGCATGTGGAGAGGCCAAGGTAAGGAGTATGACACCGGAAGAGCTTGAAAAGAGGGCCATAGAAGCCCAAGTGGAGGAGGTCATGGCAATCTTGAACGAAGGAGCCAAATAGAATATCGACATCGACCCAGGTAAGTCGATATCGACTAACATAGTTCAAGATTCTGTGTCAGGTCATAAGTATGTGGTCGACGGAGGGGGAGAAGGAACCTCGAAATTAATGTTAAGGGTCGTATCGACCATGACTCTACGAAATCGACCACCATTGATGCTGAGAAAGGAGAAGCAAAGAACTCGATATCAATCTCTGAAGGTCGAAATCAACCTGATCATGTCAAGCAGAAAGCCTCCAAATCGACTGAACTGCCAGGAGCACAACAGAGATCGATATCGACTACTAATGATCGATGTCGACTTGAGCCACAGAAAGATAAGAAGGTAAGTCAAGGTACAGATTCCTCTTATTCCATCTCAATTAAAGATTTATCATTATTTGGAAGAGGTGTGCCTTGGCATGTGCGCTTGTGTAGGGTGCCCGATGATGATTCGAACCAATATGAGATAGGAGACAAGGTGTATGTCGCCAAATCAAAAGATCAGTGGTTCCCTACTAGATTCAAAGATAAGAGGACGGGACCTTTCACGGTGAATCAAATCCATCCAGGCGGAATGCAGCTGAGAGACAAGAAAGGAGTTTTGTTTAAGGCCCAAGCCACATAGGCTCTGGAAATGCCGCCTTGAGCGCAAAGGAAGAAGTCGGCCTAGCGACTTTTAAGTCTAGAGCTTGTAATGAAGACTCCTAATTTTTGATTTTAGACAGTTTTGGTTTGATTTTGAGACACTTTATTGCATTGTTTTGTTTTGGTTTTAGTTTGTTTAACAAGTTGCAGGAAGGGGAGAAAGAGCACAGAAACAAGCATCGAAATCGAGTAAGATGCTCAATATCGACCTTAAAGAGGTTCAGATGGGCTTGTGGTCGAGGCCGGATCACCCTGAAGCTTGAGCTAGAAATCGATGACAGAGATCGATTTCGATGTTACAGGTCGATATCGACCACCACTGCTGTCTTATTCGACTCCTGAAATTTGTGACGGTTTAGTATGTTTATTTCTTAACCCTAGATACAGTGAGGACATTGTAATCTTTAAGTATGGGGTGGGGGAAAGGCTTACTTGCATATTTTAGCATATTTTGAAAATTTTCATTCGTTATCGCATATTTTAGTTACACAGTTATTGCATATTCATACATAGTTATTTAGTATTGCATATTTATCTTTAAGCATTGCATCATATGTTTTAGTTTCGAAAAAAAAGAGAAAATGACCCCCATCAAAAATTGAAAATAAAGAAAAGTCAGGGAAGTATAAAAAAGAGCTCTACGATGCAAAATTAGATTCATTAGAGATATAACATGAAATTGCCTAGTTAAGGGAAGTCCCATTGAAGTGGAAAAAGAAAAAAACATGAAGGAGAGGAAAAATTTGAAGTTTCTTTTGACATGTGCATGATAAGATGATGGAGGACTTATATATATTTCCATACATGTGCTTACAAAAGTTCATATCCTAGCCTTACCTATGCATATTTGCAAAAGTCACAAGCCATATATGAGCCATATATCATTATCATTATTTCTCCACATATATTACATATTTCCCATTTTTTATACCTTATACCCTATCCGGGGACAAGTTTGAGAATGGATGTCATCTTTGGAGTTATTATATGGAGTTTGTGCATATTTATGAAGTTTTTGGCAGGAATGAAACAATATTTGAAATATGGAAAATTTAATGAGCGAGAAAAAATCCGATCACCTCAGGAGATAAAGGTAGGTCGACCCTGCTCGTTGAGATGTTAGTTCAGCGAGATAGGACACAAGGTGAGGAGTCCGAAATACTAAGTATCCAGGGCCATTCATGACACCCATGTTTGTGACTCACGAGAAGGCGGTTCTAAGGTTAGAGAGGTAAAAGCATTATATTGAAAAAAAGCATTGAGCGATGAGTGAAAGGTGAGAAACATTATGAAGAAGGAATGTGGAATATTTTGGAAAGAAATTTTATTTCCCCGTATTTAACACCACATGGCCAAATATTTGCCCACCTTTAGCCTTTTACCAATCTACTTCTCTATAGCTTGCAAAAGTCCTCTTGATTATTAATGCTATGTCGCTGAAATTGTTTTATGCATATAAACCTCCTTTTATGAGTATGAAATTGCTTTTATGCACATGCATGGATTTGGTTGACATTAGTACCTTATAGAGGATGGCAATTGATTGTAGGGACATATGAAAAATGAATCTATCATGTTGAGGGTTTACTTTCTTCCCCTGAATGACCATTAAAAGTATTGCTTGGGGACAAGCAAGCTTAAGTATGGGGTGTTTGATGTGCGCGCAAATTTTCCATATTTTCTATGCACATTTAAGTCCATTTTAATCATCATTCGCATACATATTAGTGGGAAATCATAAAATTAGTTTAGTTTATACATAATTATCAAATATATGGGTCTACACGAGTTTATATGTGATTTCGCAGAAAACAGGGCGAAAATGTACAGATTTGGAAGAGCAGAAAAAGAACTCGAAGGCTTCTGAAGCGGTCGAAATCAACTATGAGCCTCGACATCGAGTGAGCAGAGCAGGCATGAATCGAGCAAGAGAAGAACAGAGCATGTCGACACAACAGAGGTCGATATCGATGTCTGATGGTCGATATCGAGTGGCCTAGATCGATGATATTGATAGAAGTCGAGTGCCAATCCGAGGAGAAGAAGGAGAGCACGAGATAGAGTTAAAGAGAGGTCGATATCGATGTCCTTAGGTCAATGTCGATGTTGCCAGCAGAGAAGTCCGGCTCAGATTTTGATAGAATTCTATCCAAAGCTTGGACGACTATCCTAAAGTTGAGATCTTCTATCTTCAATACCAGAATTTATCCTTTACTAGTTTTACCATGGAGTTTTTAGTTTTTACTTTATTAAGTTTTATCTTAGAGAATAAAGATAGTTTTTCGAAACCTTGGCTAGCAAGATTTGAGATCTATATCTAGAGGTCGTTAGGGCTGAGTTAGGCATTATGTTTTGATTCAATTTCAGCAAGTTTAGTTATAGAGCGCAAAGAATTTGTAGGGAGAGAGGCCGAGTGAGTTGTGTAAGCGAGAGCGGAGTGGCTTGGTTCGGTTGTAATTTTTTTTTTGGAGTTTTAATCAAAATATTTTTCTTTTCAATGATGATGATGAGTTCCATGATGAGATGCGAGTAGTCAACCGATTTCTAGGGTCGGGGTGAGCCCGACGATAGCAATGTAGGGTAAGTGCATCAAAGGTATGATATTTATGCGATTCTGTCTTCTATCCTATGCATGATCCTTTGCGAAAGATTGGGAGATTCATTATTTGCATTATCGAAGCGAAAGCCAATCATATTGTGAACTTGGATTACTCATGAATTGGATAGTAACTCTTAGGAATTATGCGAGAGCCTCTAATCACCTAAGTGTTGGTAACGAATGTTATTTGATGGAAAAACATTAAATTTCATAACTTTAGCATCATACTTTCATTGTTATCGTTGTGGCATTAATCCCCGACTTTGGAAGCTTTTAATTAATTGAATTCCATAAAAAGTTTAAGTTTTTATTGTTTTCCATCTTTCCTTTACCATTCTAAGCTCTTCGGACTACTTTTCTGACACAAAGGTTACGTATATAGTTTCTGTGACAAACATCGAAATCGACTGTAAAGGTCGATATTGAGCAATAACATCGATATCGAAGTCTGTCATGATGTCGACTGTGTTTGCTTTTGTCTTCTGCAGGAATTCACTGGAAATCGACCAGAACTGAGGTCGATATCGACCAGACACCTCGATATCGAGTGTCTCCTGAGGTCGAAAGCTTGATCGTTATTGCAACAATTGAAGCGCTGACATACCTCCTCGTGGATTCGATCCTGAATTACCCTACCACTGGATCGGGAGGGATTCTTGTATTTATTTGCTTGAACAGGGAGTTAGCATAGTTGTGATATATATTTTAATATTTGAATCGCACCTCCCCTAGACGATCAGGACTCTGGTACGACTTTTTGTGGCAGGACGACACTGGTTTTTCATCACAAGAATTGAGGAAGACATCTCTAGAAACACCTTACTCTCTAGACTCGGAACTTTTTCAAGACCATCTTCCATTACTCACTCAGGTAACCATCATATCCCAATACGATCCCTGAAGATAATGTGTTTACCAACCCAATTTTCCATGGAGGACACCGATATACGAGAGAAGGACTCGATAGGGTCATCAAAGAGGTTAACATAGTGGAAGGACTTATTCCACCCAAGCTAGACTTCGACCCATATAAGAATAAGGGTACTCCCGCTATCCCGTTTGCACAGATCAATCAATATACGTTTCACAGTCACGACATGTCAATCAGATCTGTATTCTAAGCATGACAACACTCAGCAAGGAAGTAATCATCAATAATAATATGATCCCTTTCGAGGGGGATCACCCTCGGGCCCAATTTATATAATCACATCAAGCTACCTATGGCCGCCTTTGGAGGGGCGATAGACTGAAAGGGGGCAACTACCTTCCGATCTCTATGTCCTAACCCCGCTACTCCAACGACAACGGTACGAACTCCTTGGAGTCTTCTAGGCCCATCTTTAAAGTTTAAGCTACGTTTTTCCTACCCATTCCCAAGGACTACATTCAATAGGGATGGTCTAAAGCCTTTCTACCCACTGGATTACCCATTATCCGGTTTCATTATCCTAAGTTGAGTTTATTAAGCTGAGTCCTTTTATACTAGCCATATAAAATTCATTTTCCCCTTTAAAACTTGTCAAAAACCTTTGAAATTCATGTCAACCAGCTCTAAGGATCCCAATAAGGTGTGGGCAGTTTTTAAAATATACACTCGACCCTTTGGTACCTGAATTGCACAACCTTGCTCTGATACTAACTTTGTAACGACCGAAATATAAATATTCAGGACAAATTTCGAGGGTTGGATACCTTTGTTTGGATCTTTTAATCCAGCTATGGGTTGAAGTTTAAAAACCTCAAGTGAGCGCGTTTAAAGTGGGGATTTTGAACCCCAAATGAAGCTTAGGGCCATTGGGTACCCTTAAACTGTCCTTTGAGACTATATCGCTAAATTCGTTTTGTGTAAATCGGCGGAAAACAGAAATAGAGTAGAACTTGCCACGGTGAGGCCAAGTCAAAACCAAAACATGAAATCCCAAATACGCGAAATACTTAAGCCGAAAGATAAGGTGAGTCCGATTCGATCGCCCGAGCAAATCCCAGCCATAGAAGCATGGAACATACATTATCTTAAACAAACCTAAAAAAATATGTGCAGGTCATGGGATCAGACAGAGGCCCTATCGCACTCTATTCCCACAAGCAGGCATATACATACATTATACCTAATAAAGATGCTGGCATTATATATATATATATATATATATATATATATATATATATATATATATATATATATATATATATATATATATATATATATATATATATATATATATATATATATATATATATATATATATATATATATATATATATATATATATATATATATATATAAATACACGATAAATGGCCCAAAGAATGCCAAATAGCATATCCTTCTCCTACCTCTACCCCCCTTCCCGTTAGGGTGGACACTAGCTAGCTCGGGTTATAGCATAACAATTACCATCCGTAGATGGTATATGTGGCATGAATAGTCTTGAAATCATCCTCATATGGTGAGTAGAGCCCGTAAGCTCAACTCTAATCTGACTCGATGGAGGACAAGCCTGGTAGGACTGGACCATCCTATGACCTTAGCAAAGACTCTAGGACACACAGATCATGCCCGTTCTCTTTTCATACGCAATAATTAAACAGATGCTCATTCAGGTGTGCAACCT
Source organism: Persicaria maculosa (assembly GCA_963922045.1). NCBI lineage: Eukaryota > Viridiplantae > Streptophyta > Magnoliopsida > Caryophyllales > Polygonaceae > Persicaria > Persicaria maculosa. The sequence continues at coordinate 22,986,782 of OY998271.1, read as the reverse complement.
AAGCATGATACTACAAGGCATGCTTCAATGCTTATGCAATACCTAGTATGTCATACAACTACATGTAGGAGGGTGTGTCTGATCAATCTGAGTAAGTCCATAAAGGAACTTACCAGATAAGCCGAACAACAAAGCGTAGCACAAGTAGAGTCCACTCAATCAACCATTCCACTCAACCAACAAGCACCTATGATATTAATGCAAAAGCGATAAGGCACAAGACTACTAGTCATACACATAATAAAGGACCAAGTCCTAAAACCATTTCCAAAACCAATATGACGGTCAACCATTTCAAACCATTTTCTAAATCAATTCGAAGTTCAACCATTTTAAACCATTCTCAAATTGTCCTCAATGTGGAAACTTCAGAAGCCAAATCATTCGATTAAGTCAATTCTATAATACTCAAGTTCATTTATAAGTCCAATGTCCATCATTTATTCAAGTTTCAGAATCCCGGCATGATGTACACATTTGCACCTTCTTTTATTGCATCTTTTGACTTCGTATGTCATTCGATTTCCAAAGAAAAGGGTTCAAAAGAATATAAACTTGTGTAAGAATGGGCTAAAATGCAAGAAATAGAGTTTGCACATGTTTTAAGCTAACCATGCAGGAATTCGAGCGAAAACGGAGTCAAAACGGAGAAGCCAAGTGAAGCTGAGAAGAGGTAGATATCGACCCTAGACCCAGATATCTACCTCTGAGGTAGATATCGACCTTCAACCTAGATATCGACCTTAGACGCAGATATCGACCTCCAGTGTCGATATCGACCCCCATATCGACCTCAACATAGAAATCGACCAAAGCTGAACAAGTCGAGCAGGAACAAAGACCTCGATATCGACCTCTGGTGTCGATATCGACCCCTTATCTCGACAGAAGATAGACTCGATTTCGAATGCGGATTGGAACTATATCTTCAAGGAAGCACGAAATTATCTCATACTTTCAAGATAGATGGCAGCTGAAGTTTTATTCATCTTTTACCTTTAAGTTCCTTTAAGTTTTATCAAAATAAAAGACCTATCCTAATTGTTCGGATAGAGTTATTAGTTTAGATAGGAGTTACAATCCTTGGATAGCGAGGATTAGTAGCCTATAAATAAAGCCCTAGGGGCTGATTTGTTAGATCATCCAAGAATCATACAATCGAATCACCCAAGACATAGACATTAGAGTTAGAGTTAGAGAGAAGTTTTAGGGTTTGACGTTTGCGAGAGTTGACGTTGAGTTGTAAAGCTTCGGAGTTTATTTTAATACAAGTTTCTTCCTTTCAATTGACGATGAATCCCATGATGAGAAGCGAGTAGTTCCCCAAAGCTCTTAGGGTCGGGGTGAGCCCGACGTTAGCCATGCGCGCTTGAGGTAAGTATTTGATGTTGATATCGTTGTGTCTGCCTCTCCTCCTACGATTCTATGTTTAGTCCTAATCGAAAGAAAAGGGATTCATGCTAACAACTTGAGTTATAAACATAAAATTGGTAGAGACAATTAGGTTTATTTGAAAGAGTAATCCTAAGAGTTGGTGTACGGCGAAAGCTTGTCCCTCGGGTGAAATAGCGCAATTGTCCGTCTTATTTATCTCATCGCATGCATTGGTTAACGTTGTGGTAAACCCTAATCCTAGGAGTTGCTTTTACATATTTTATATTCACCAAAACCCCTGCTTTATTTCTATTCATTGCTTCTCTTTCCATCCTTGATTCTTCGGCCTTTTCTTTGCCGACAAAACCGCTAACCCACTGCAGGAAAGACATCGATATCGACAGCAGAGGTCGATATCGACCAAACTGATAGATCGACGGTTTTCTGAGTCGATCTCGAGACTCCTGGGAACTTCTGCAAGCATCGATATCGACCACTTTGTGTCGATATCGACCCCCTGTATCGACTGGCAGACTTCTGAGCCAGTCGATTTCGTGAACTAACCTCGATATCGACCCCACCAGTCGATATCGACTACCGTTTTTGTCTCTGCAGGTCTTCTGTTGCAGAAAACATCGACAGCCGAGGTCGACATCGAGGCCCAAGGTCGAAATCGAGGCTACTGGTTGACGCAGACTTGAGATTTCCAAGGCTACTAGGATCCCGCTGACACGCCTCCTCGTGGATCGATCCTGACTACCCTTCCACTACAACGGGAGGAAGTCTTGTAATTATTTGCTTAGGCCAGGAGTGGTTTACATTTATTTACATCTTTATATTTGTAATTACTTGACATATCAATCCTCCTGCAAACAACAAATTGGCGCCGTTGCCGGGGAGGCAATCAATCGCGCCCTAGTAGTCTATCTCACGTCTTTATCTAGATTGGCTTTGCAGGTGTATGCGACGCGCTGATCGCCCACCTGAATTTGAAGGAGTAGATGACCCTGAACGTTATTTCCATCTAAGGGCCCAAGCTCAAAGAATCATGGCGGAAAACGCGAACCAAGCAGAACTCATTGAACAACTAAGGAGGCAGGTTGAGGACCTAACTACTAGAGAGGCGGCACTTAAGGAGCGTGCGGATAGGGAGGAGGAAGGCCGAAGGCAAATAGAAGCCCAAATCAATGCCCTCCCTAGGAATGCCAAGCAATATATGCACCCCGCTCTCACAGTGCCTGAATCGGCAATTCTTATCCCTGCCTCTAATTTTGAAATAAAACCTAACTTCTTAACTGAGATTAGAAGGCACCAATATGAAGGAAAACCTAATGAGTGCCCTATGGCACATATTTCAACCTTCTTAGACCTTTGTGATACTATTGCTGATGGACGAAGTCTTGAATATGTCCAACTAAAAGCCTTTCGATGGTCTCTTACAGGTAAGGCATTGCAGTGGTTGGAAAGCTTAGCCCCAAGATCGCTCCGCACCTGGAATGAAGTGAAGGACGCGTTCCTCAACAAGTTCTTCCCTCCTTCTAAGACGGCGTTGATCCGACAGAAAATCACAGCTTTCAAACAAAAGCCTGGTGAAGCTCTGGCGACTGTTTGGGAAAGGTTCAAGGACCTTCTACGATCATGCCCGACGCATGGCCAACCACCATATGTAATTCAGGAGATCATTTACAATGCTCTTGACGCTGCAACAAAGGAGAGGATCAACACCTACACCGCTTATGGCTACCTTGAACTCGCCCCACAAGAGGCTTGGGAGACTATAGAGAGGTTAGTGGAGTTTGACAACACATATGGGACTCCTGAGGTTTCCGACGCACCATCATCGTCGAGGCCTGCCCCATCTATGCCCTTATATGAACCCTCCAATGTAATCGATCCGGATGTAAAGGAGCAATTTCATAGGGATCAACTTCGAAAGCTCCAAAAGCAAGTGAGGTTCCTTTCAGCGAACCAAGATTGCATCGAATGCGGATCGCAGCGGCACACCACCATCGAATGCCCACATGCCGAACAAGTACACCTAGCGGAGACTCACCAAGAGGCGCGCTACATGAGGGGCCCCAACAACCAATATTGGGGAGACCAAAGGTTCCATCAACCACAAAGGAACCAGGTCAACCCTAGGGACCCTCCGCCTTATAGAGCTCCTGGGCACCCGGAGAGAGACCAAAAGAAGGATGATCTTCAACTAGTACTGGATGAAATAAGTCGGAACCAAGCTAAGAACGATCAATCCAACAATGCCATCCATTCTCAACTCAATCACCTTACCACAAGGATTGGAGAAATGGATATTTGGAAGAAGAACGTAGAGACCCAACTGGGTCAATTGGCGGCACAAATCCCAAGACCGTCCGGAACACTCCCTGGGCAACCCACTACAAATCCTAAGGGACAATCCGGGACGGGCCATGTCACAGCCATACAATTAAGGAGCGGCACCAAAGTACACAAGCCACGGACGGAGACGAAGGAGAAAGCAACAGACCCAGTCGACGTCGACAGACCAGTCGATGTCGACCCAGAGGTCGATATCGACCACCATGTCGACCCCCTGGTCGATGTCGGTGACACTGCAGAGCCATTAGAGCCTCAACAAAGGTCGAAATCGACCATCCCAGTCGATATCGACCACATTCCAGTCGATGTCGATATCCAACAAGCCCCTCCGACCACCGTTTTGGCCCCTCCACCAAAGAAGACGTTGCCATTCCCTTCCAAAGCATTGGAAGATCCCACCAAAGGCAAGTTTAGGCGCTTCATAAAGATACTTCAAGGACTCAACGTTACTATCCCTCTTACAGAAGCCCTAAGCGAGATGCCCACCTATGTGCGATTCCTCAAAGACATCCTAAGCAAGAAGAGGTCCATGGCAGAGATCGCAGAGGAGTGCTCAAAGATGGACTTCCCTGAGAAGAAGAGTGATCCAGGGAAGTTTGCAATCACCGTGGGACTTGGCCAACATCGCTATAAAGCCCTATGTGACCTAGGGGCAAGTGTAAGTCTCATGCCTCTCTCTATTTGGCAGAAGGTAAACATTGGTGCCCTGGAACCTGTGGACATGAAGCTCTATATGGCTGACAACTCATTCGTCAGACCCACAGGTATAGTTGATGACGTTCCGGTAAAGGTAGGTAAGTTCTTTGTGCCTACTGATTTCATTGTATTGGAGATGCCTGAAGATCCTGTAGTGCCTATTATACTTGGTAGGCCATTCTTAGCTACTGCAGATGCCAATATCAATGTACGTCGAGGGTTACTAACCTTTACTATAGGGAACGAAGTGATAGAATTCTCTTTCAACCCAACCATGAGCGAAACAAAGCACCTGGAGCAAGTAGTCCTCTCGCCGGCTAAGGAGAAGCTTAGAAAATTCTTATTGGCGAGGACGGAAACAGCAAGCAGGGTCGACGTCGACTGGAACCAGTCGACATCGACTAAAAGCATCGAAATCGACCCCCCTTGGTCGAAATCGAGAATGCCAGATCGCTGCCAGGAGCTTAAATATGGGGTCACAGAGGTCGATATCGACCCCCACATATTGACATCGACCACGGCACTCGACATCGACCCTCCTTGGTCGAAATCGACCACCCCTCAGCCCGAAGATTTCTGTCTCGGGCCCAAACAGGTAAGCCCAGGTATGACTCCTAACCCTCCTCCGTCCATTAGTGATGAATCAATTAAACCTATTATTGATAATTCTACTAAAGAGAGGGTCAAAGCTCCATGGTTTGCCTATATTGCTAAAGTTAGGTCAAGAAAGAGAAGAAAAGCGCCCAAAGAAGAACCTAACATCAAAGAAGCCTTAGTCGCCGAACTTAGATGCTATCAAAAGGACCTAGATGACCCAGGAGAAGGCTCACGATCAAGGGTCCCTACATAAAAGGGTCATGAAGAATTGACGGAGAAGTCGGCCTAGCGACTCAAAAATCTTGAGCATGTATATAAAACATTTAAATTTCGCATAGATGGTTTTGAGGACTTAAGTTTTGGCTGTTTGAAACTTTTGAAACTGAGATAATTCGTGCTCCTAACAAAGATTTCAGGTTATCAAGCAAAAGGAACGATGAAGAAGAAAAGAAGCGTCTGCAGAGGCAGTCGAAATCGACCAGGCCAATCGAAATCGACCCCTCAGGGTCAAGCCACCTCCTGGAGTCGACATCGAGGACTGAGGAGTGAAAAAGCAGAGGTCGATATCGACCCTAATACTCGATATCGACCCCCATCAGGCAGCCCTTGTCTTCATCTTCTCCCTCGACTTCGACAGATGCAGTCGACATCGACAACTAACCTAGATATCGACTTCTGGCATCGACCAAACCTGAAATCGACCTGAATCCGCAGGTTGCACTGTGAGTTTCTCTCTACCCTTGTTCTCCTTTTTAATACAGTGAGGACACTGTATATTTTAAGTATGGGGTGGGGGAAAGACATGCCTTATGGTCTTAACTTGGTTTCTTCTTCGCATTGCATTCATGTTTAAATTTTTGTTTTTAGTTTTACTTTTATAAAATGTCAAAAAAATCCAAAAAAAAAAAATAGAAAAATGTCAAAAATACAAAAAAAATGCAAACTGATATTTTTAAGTTTATTTTTTTTTTCTTTAATCCCTACTTAGATGTCCTATGATGAAAACTCAATAGCTGACTTGATCATGTAAACCCTATGGCATATTTGGATGGTTTAGCCTAAGTCTTTAAAATTTTTATGTAGATTGTGAACTTGTGATGAAATTGAGCACATATGATCCTAGGCTAAAAAGCAAATCCAACAAAAATTGTCCTTGTGAGAATTTTGGCCTATAGGGAGAACATCAAAAATCCCTCCGCTTTCTTGAGTGAATTTACTCTTCCTATGCATCTCTAAATGTTGTGATAGTTATTCAAAACCAATGCATATATATTTTTATGTTTACGAGAATTAAATGATGGAGGCATCTTTTAAGCCAATTTTATCCTCTCTTTACCTACCCTGCATTATCCCTGCTTGAAGCCAGAACATTAGCCTGAGCCTGAATTGCAAACTCCACAAAATTATCCCTAGCCGAATTGAGCCTGACCCCCATTTGGGAATTGAGACTTAGATTGGTTGGATTAATGCCTTGTGGAAAGAATAGAGCATAATGTCTAGTTGTAAGCAAGGAAATTATAGGATGGTACATATTTACATTTTGTCATATTTTGTAAAAGGATGTTTTGGCTCACCATATAAATGCACATAGTTATTTCAATTCGAAAAAAAAAAAAATATATCCGAAAAAAAAAAAATATATGTATATATATATAAAGTGCATGAGCTAAAATCCTTAAGTTTTATTCATACAAATGTTATACTTTTGAGAGGTGTATTAGAACTTGAAAGAAGGGTTGATGGAATGCATCTTTAAGAGCATTATATTGAAGAGTTATGGTTTGGGTAATGCAAGTGTTGAGATTTAGGAGTCTTGATTCCCGAATTTGAAAAGCACCACATAGCCAAATAATTCCATACCCTTTATTTCATACCAAGCCCCATTACAACCCCGCCGAATGGAGTCTTCTATGAAGTCTTCCATTGAGCGAAAGTCCTCCTGATGATTCTTATTGCATTTTCATAATTGGTTGCGAAGTGGATCATTATAAATTGCAATGTTTATGAGATTGTATATGGAATTGAGTTGAGAGTCGATCTTCATAGCCTAAACACATGAGAGTTGAGTGCAAACACATTATCCCTGTGAGGTTGGATTAAAATTGCATATGCCTATGGATCGCCAAAATATGTGCTATGACGTTAAATTCACTTGCTTTGCTTTGCTACCGCTTATGATGTTGCTTTTGACAAAGGCGAAGACTTGAAGGGTGTGTTGTAGGTGTTGGTTATTGCTTGGTTATTGCTTGAGGACAAGCAAGTCTAAGTATGGGGTGTTTTGATGTACACATTTGCACCTTCTTTTATTGCATCTTTTGACTTCGTATTTCATTCGATTTCCAAAGAAAAGGGTTCAAAAGAATATAAACTTGTGTAAGAATGGGCTAAAATGCAAGAAATAGAGTTTGCACATGTTTTAAGCTAACCATGCAGGAATTCGAGCGAAAACGGAGTCAAAACGGAGAAGCCAAGTGAAGCTGAGAAGAGGTAGATATCGACCCTAGACCCAGATATCTACCTCTGAGGTAGATATCGACCTTCAACCTAGATATCGACCTTAGACGCAGATATCGACCTCCAGTGTCGATATCGACCCCCATATCGACCTCAACATAGAAATCGACCAAAGCTGAAAAAGTCGAGCAGGAACAAAGACCTCGATATCGACCTCTGGTGTCGATATCGACCCCTTATCTCGACAGAAGATAGACTTGATTTCGAATGCGGATTGGAACTATATCTTCAAGGAAGCACGAAATTATCTCATACTTTCAAGATAGATGGCAGCTGAAGTTTTATTCATCTTTTACCTTTAAGTTCCTTTAAGTTTTATCAAAATAAAAGACCTATCCTAATTGTTCGGATAGAGTTATTAGTTTAGATAGGAGTTACAATCCTTGGATAGCGAGGATTAGTAGCCTATAAATAAAGCCCTAGGGGCTGATTTGTTAGATCATCCAAGAATCATACAATCGAATCACCCAAGACATAGACATTAGAGTTAGAGTTAGAGAGAAGTTTTAGGGTTTGACGTTTGCGAGAGTTGACGTTGAGTTGTAAAGCTTCGGAGTTTATTTTAATACAAGTTTCTTCCTTTCAATTGACGATGAATCCCATGATGAGAAGCGAGTAGTTCCCCAAAGCTCTTAGGGTCGGGGTGAGCCCGACGTTAGCCATGCGCGCTTGAGGTAAGTATTTGATGTTGATATCGTTGTGTCTGCCTCTCCTCCTACGATTCTATGTTTAGTCCTAATCGAAAGAAAAGGGATTCATGCTAACAACTTGAGTTATAAACATAAAATTGGTAGAGACAATTAGGTTTATTTGAAAGAGTAATCCTAAGAGTTGGTGTACGGCGAAAGCTTGTCCCTCGGGTGAAATAGCGCAATTGTCCGTCTTATTTATCTCATCGCATGCATTGGTTAACGTTGTGGTAAACCCTAATCCTAGGAGTTGCTTTTACATATTTTATATTCACCAAAACCCCTGCTTTATTTCTATTCATTGCTTCTCTTTCCATCCTTGATTCTTCGGCCTTTTCTTTGCCGACAAAACCGCTAACCCACTGCAGGAAAGACATCGATATCGACAGCAGAGGTCGATATCGACCAAACTGATAGATCGACAGTTTTCTGAGTCGATCTCGAGACTCCTGGGTACTTCTGCAAACATCGATATCGACCACTTAGTATCGATATCGACCCCCCTGTATCGACTGGCAGACTTCTGAGCCAGTCGATTTCGTGAACTAACCTCGATATCGACCCCACCAGTCGATATCGACTACCGTTTTTGTCTCTGCAGGTCTTCTGTTGCAGAAAACATCGACAGCCGAGGTCGACATCGAGGCCCAAGGTCGAAATCGAGGCTACTGGTTGACGCAGACTTGAGATTTCCAAGGCTACTAGGATCCCGCTGACACGCCTCCTCGTGGATCGATCCTGACTACCCTTCCACTACAACGGGAGGAAGTCTTGTAATTATTTGCTTAGGCCAGGAGTGGTTTACATTTATTTACATCTTTATATTTGTAATTACTTGACATATCAATCCTCCTGCAAACAACACGGCACTTGGAACAAGGTTTCCAAACATTTTCCAATCTCAATCCGATATTTCAAATTCCGTCAAAATCCCCTTTTTAATATTAAAATAATCATTATTATTCCAAAATCCCATTATTAAATTAATATTCCAAAATCCCTTTTTCTGAAATAATCTCAAACTCAAATTCGATTAAAAAGGATCGGAATAAAAAACCAACACTGAAGTCCAAAGGGGTCTAGGGGTAGCTCGGCCAAGTCGCTGGGGGGATTTTGCAGGGACGAGAGGGTCGGTCGCGGCTGTGAAATCCTTTCTAGGTTCCCCCGCGAGAAGCACCCTCGCTGGTCGCGGACAAGTATTTTGCAGTGGCGAAACCCGCGATCGCAGCCACGAGTGCTTTCTTCTTCCTCAATCTGTGTTCTAACTCGCCGAGGTGACCATGGTTTCGCTGCGGCGAGATTCGAACCTGGATGTTCATTTTTGCTTCAAATCATACTCGTTTAGCTTCGATTCAAAACCATTTCAACTCAAACTTATTTCAAAACCATTCTAATGTAAAACCGACACCAACAACCATATAAGACTCAAATGTGGACTAGAGGGGAGAGCGGAAGAGGGATTACCTAGCCTCCTTGAGGCTTTCTTCAAAACCTTGAAAGAGGTGAGTCCTTGGGCTCCGATTCAATGATATCTTGCTATGAAAAGGCCTAGGAGGGATAGATCTTGGTTAAAAGAGAACCTTTATAAAGATCTAGAACCAAAACGAGTGGATGGGAGGAGGAGAGTTTAGCTTGCTCAATAATAGGGGAAGAGGAAGAAATGAGCTCGAATCTGCTACACAAGGGGTTAGATCCACGTTTCTTGACCTTGGAAGGTAGAGGAGAGAGTAAGGAACAAGTGAGAACAAACAGGGAAGAGAAAGAAGTTAAGATGAGGGAGAACGAGTTGATTTACTGAGCCAACAACGCAACTGGGCTCAAAGTCGCGATGACGAAATGGGGTCTCGCGGCTGCGAGTAGGAACTCCTTCTTATGGGCTCAGATTCTACGATGGCAACCAAGAACTCGCGGCGGTGACTTAGAACTTTGTGGCGATAAACAGGACAGAAACTTGGTTTTTTTATGGAAATTGCTTTCCGAATCCGATTTTTGGGTTAGATTTTTGAGAGGAGGTCTTCTTGAGGGTGTTTTAGGGTTACTTTGTGGAGAAACAAGAATTCTAGGGGTTTTTATTTTTGAATAGATGATGAAAAGAGAGAGAAAGAGAGTAGGGAGGCTGATCTTGGCTTAGATTTTTATGAGGATTTTATGGGGAATTTCGGGGATTTGTGGTTTCTATATATAGGGGCACACTTAGGGTTTTATGGAGAAAAAGACAAAACAATAATTATACAAGTGGAAAGAGGAGAGAGAATGAGTGGGAGAGAGAGTGAGACGAGGCAGGCTGGCTGAAGAGAGAGTGTGAGAGAGAGAGATTCTTCTCATCCGACCTTAAGTCCCGACTATCTATCCCAAAATCTGACTCGAGTTTCAAATTCATTTCAAATGACTCACAAGACTCCAAGTTAGAAATTCGAATAATATAGCGGGATTTTAGCTCGACAATCTACATTATGAAACATGTCGGGATTATTTTCAAAGACTTTCCATTTTTAGAAAAACGCTTGGGGATGGGTTTTCCTAAACTTTCCAATTTTAGCAGTTAAATACTTATTTACAATTCCATTCTTTACATTATGAACCTAACATAAAATAGAGGCAGATAGATAGATAGATATGTAGATAGATAGATTGATAGAGGTAGATAGAGGTTGATAGATAGATATGTAGATAGATATATTTACATATAGATTAATTGTAGACATTAGAATTAGATTGGTGAAATTCAATGATTTGAGTTAATCCCAATGTGACTAATTTATGTTGTTGTTATATGCACGCAGATCAAATGTTATATGCATTTAGATCGAACGGATCTATGATCCGTTTGCCCTATAATTTAACACATTTCAATAATCATTACAAAACTTTTAAAAAATAACACAAACGGATCATAAATCCATTCAGTTTAAAAAATTATAAAAATGGATCCATGATCCATTTGTGTTAAAATTTTAAAACCAACTTTTGAAACTTAAAAAAAAAGTTGAAAATGGATGGAACTATGATATGTTCATGCGTGTGCGTGTATTAAAAAATTTGAAACTTGGTATTCTTTAAAAAATATGTGAACGGATCTAGGATCTGTTCATGTGAGTGCATATAGTACATGTTCTCGATGCATATAGCCTTGTTGTTGATTTAGAGAGATAAAAGAAAGAAGAAGAAAAAATTAAAGGAAAAAACATATGATTGGTTTAAATAGCTAATAAAAGTAGGGATTACACGTAAGTTAAAACTCTTTTGTTTTAATAATATATATAGATATATAGATATAGACTAGCTCTAGTACTCGCACCTTTTATGACTGTTTACATACAATATATTTATCTTTATGAAATAATTATTTATAACACATTATATTATTTCGAGATTAAATAAATCATTTCATCTTTGTTAATACAAGGCGAGAGTTTTGGGTGTGTCAACAACGGTTGTACCACCACCCAAGGGCGTCCTTTCAGACGAGAGCCTGAAGCTCTAAATCAGAACTCCATGTAGGAGAGTCGGAGCCCAGAGCCAGATGAGCTACACGATCCGCCGCCATGTTGGCTTCCCTGAAAATGTGGGAAACAGTGACCATCTCAATGGACCAAAGCAGAAGCAGGGTGTCCGTGATAATCATTTCGATCTCCCAGAGGGTATTCCAGACTCCTTTGATCGCGTTAATTACCGCCAGACAATCACCTTCCACTGGAAGTCTTCTAATCCCCCTCTTTCGGGCTTCCAACAGGCTAAGCTATAGACCAACAACCTCAGCTTGCAATGCTGATACCTTTCCGCATCTTTTGGCATCACAAGCAATCATCCTTCCCTCATTGTCTTTAATCAGAAACCCTGTAGATTAAAAAGTAGATGAAGTTTTAGCACCATCGAAATTGAGTTTGAAAGAGCCTTCCTAAGGTTTCCTCCATCGAATGGCTCTCCTTTGGCGTGATATATTATTTGGTTTGATTGATCTTGTTTTTACGTCCTCATCAACTAAGTCATCTTGTTTGGTTTTTTTCCCGTTATTCATGAGTTGGTTGATCATTATTGTCAACTAGTTTGTTGTTCTTATGCTTTGGTTTTCAAATATGATCTTATTTCCCTTGTCCAGGTACTCCACCAGGTAAAGGCTAGAGTGGCTATTTGTTCTGATTTTAGTTGTTGAATTACTTCAGTGATAATAGATTTTATGCTTTTATTAATTTTATTAGTATTTATAATTAGTCTTTCTATGTTTTTATCCATTATGATTTTTAATGTTATTGGGCATTATATCAAAAGGTACATTACGTCTTCCTCCATGGTGTTACATAGTACACAATCCATGGGAGTGTGTATTCCTTTGTACTTAAATCTGGTGTTGGTCGGTAATCCATCCGTAACTATTTTTCATAAGAAATTTCTCAACTTGGGCGGACAGTATACGTTCCATATCCAATTGAATAGGCCAGTTTCGTTTTTGTTAGTGTTTTCGATATACTCCATCGCACTAGATGTAGTAAACCACCAATTTAGGTTTGGTTTCAAGTAAAGTCTATCCTCAATTTCCAGAGTTGGGAGGGGGACATTTCTAATTGTCTCAACAATATATGTAGGCATAATTTCTCGTAGTTTTTCTACGTTCCATGTCTTGTTTGGATGTATGTAGTTGTCTACTTTTTCTTGGTCATTTATTTGACTTATTAGTCGGTGATCCTGAAGGTTTCTGTTGTCATCAAACCATTTATCCTTCCAAAATCTTATCGTTTTTCCATTTTCTAATTGTCAGATGAGTCCAGAACAGAAATCCTCCTTTAATTCTATTAAGTTTTCCCATTGCCACGATGTGTTTTTCTTCTTCTTATAATCCCATATTTCGTCATCTTTCAGATATTTTTCTCTAACTATCCTAACCCATTGGTTGTGCGGCTCCGCTAAAATTTTCCATAGGAGCTTCATTTGTAGTGCTTTGTTCATATCCTTTTTTTTATGGTGTCCCAAGCCCCCAACTTTTTTTGATCTACATATTATGTCCCATCCTATCAATGGTTTGTATTTATGATCCTTGTTCCAGAAAAAACATCTGTTTAGTTTGTCTAATTCATTATGTACATTTGATGGGAGCATCAAGTTTTGCATGACATAGTTTGGTTTGTCTAGTAGAATTGCTTTTATAAGTACAGTTCTTCCCTATTGGGATAGTGTGTTCGCTTTCCAATTTGTCAGTTGCATTTTCATTTTTCCTGTTACATCTTCAAAAGTATCTTTGTTGACCCTTCCATTTATAATAGGGCATGCTAAGTATTTTTCCATAGCCACTTGGTTCATGATGTGTAAAGTACTTTGGATCATTTGTTTTTGGTTGCTTGAGACTGCTTTCGTTAATTGGAATGCAGATTTTTGAAAATTTACCTTTTGTCCTAAGATCTGACAGTATTTGTCGATTATTTTTTTTCACTTTTGCACATGATTCCTGAGATGCTTTAGGAAAATCATAATGTCATATGCGAACGAGAGGAAGGGTATACGAGTTCCATTGGGGGTCATCTTAAAACAAATCGAGTTTGTTGTTTCATTGCACTGTTATTGTAATTTTCTTCCAAGGATTTCCTCCCCTATAATGAAAAGATAGGGGGAAATCGGGTCACCTTGCCTTAGCCCTCTTTGTGGTTGAAAGGTCTCAGTTGGTTTATCATTAACTAGCACGGAGAAAGAGACTGTTTGGATGCATTCCTCTGCCCACAGAGCAGCCCTCTACTGAGATAATCAATAACCCCCCCCCCCCTCTAATGATGACATTGTGACTGCTGGCCCTGAACTCCCCAACCCCAACCTTTTCTCTGAGATTGGAGCCGAGATAGACTCAGAAACTCTATCCTGTCTCAACTACAACATTGAGGACAATGACCTCTTTGATGATGATGATGACATAGATTATCTGGTGGATCCCCCTTTGGAGGATAACTTTGAGGAGTATGGACTATCTGCACTCCTTCCACTCTCTGAACCCTCCATCAACTCTCTGCACTCCAACTCTACTATGATCAAGTTACTCTCCTCCTTGGACATGCCTCCAAAGGAACCTTCCAACTCGGACTCCCTCAAAAGAAAAGTGGCTGGTGGTGAGGATGATACTGCTAGCTCCACTATTAAGAGGACCAAGCCAAATCCTTAAGTCTACCATGATAAAGGTTTTGTTAAGAATTAGGACCTTTTGTCAAACTACTAAGCCGATTGCCAATATCCTCTGCTGCCCTCATTCTTTCCAAAACCTTGCCAGTTATTTTGATCTAATTATGTGTAATCCTTGTAATTTGCTAGCAAAATCCTACCTATGCTCCTTTATATTTAAGCAACACTATTTTCCTAAATCATGTTATCATGAAATATCACTATGCCATTATGAAAGTTCAAGTATGATGATTAGCTATCTATTACCCGAATTGTTGTATGACACTTTTTATAATACTATAAATGCTACTAACTTCAATATGAATGATACCCATACCTGCTTGCTTTGTTCACAACATATCTATCAGCACACACTAATGTTGATTAATTTCAAGTGCTTATCATTAATCTTTCCCCTGTTCTACTTACAAACCTCTACTCTGGATTCCTGGCTTAACTGTTACTCATCATGGGTTTTGCCTCAAAACCAAAATGAAAAGATAAATGCCCCACTCAATCATCCAAAAACAAAATTCAGATTTCATCTCTTTAATGGAAAAAAGGAACTCTGCTACAGTGATTTAAAAACACTTCAAAATGATATGCAACTGCTACAATATGTCAACCATTTCTTAATTAAGAGAATCTATTGCAGGAATTCCAATTTAAACTTTCTTTTATTAACTATGCTTTTATCTAATCCCGCTCGAGTGTATTCTTCACTCGAGCAACATTACATGATCTGTATGATGCACGCACTATCCATTTATTCCACTTTGCATGGTGACTGGTACCAATATACGAGCATACACAAAGGAACATCAGAAGCAGCTACCACTGGAAGATATAACTACCATCAGCAATGCACTTCAAAAGAATCAACTAGTGCCTTCTTATGGTTTACTTGTGTACAAGAACTCTTAAAGCTCTGTATCTATAGGACTTGGCTAATACATTGCATACCTATAAGGGCCCATCATAAACATCATACTATTAAGGATTGTTCTGATTTCAAACAAACCATCTATGTCACCTTAACTGGACACTCCCCTTTAATAAAACAGGCTAGTACAGACAACAAACTAAGGAGCAAGAAACAACTAATGCTCATACATGACAAATACCACTCACATATCTAACTAAACGAAAAACCAACGACAGATCAAGAGACCATATTTTACCATTTACAAGCATCAAGATATAATGAAGATTAGCTATCGGAATATTAGAGGTCTTAAACGGAAAAACATTTGGACACAAATTGAACTAGCTACGAAAGTAGATCATATCCAAATACTAGCACTAGCGGAGACCAAACTGCAATCTCCGCCTCTTGACACTGTCTGGCGTAAGGCGGGTTTTAACAACCTCCACTTTGTCCCCTCATCGGGATTCTCTGGGGGCATCTGTCTGCTTTGGAAGGCTGCTTATTTTAACAACGAGAGAATTGAAATAACATACTCGGACAATCGTATCATCCTAACAAACTATCAAAACGACCATCTCGACATTAGAATCTCAATATTGTTTGTCTACGCACCCCCGCAACAACAAGACAAGGATGCCTTCTGGACTCGACTATCACACATCCTGTCGACTATTTCTGGGTCATATCTTATTGTGGGGGAGCTCAATGAATTCCTATCTAATGACGATAAACTTGGAGGATCCTGCCTTTCTCAGTCTAAATTCTCTAGACTCTATGAATTCATTATAAAGCATAATCCGACTGATCTCCTGACCTGGGGAAACAAATTCATATGGAGGAAAAGGAAAACATGGAATGACAATATTTTTAAAAAACTGGACAGGGGGCTCGCTAGTAGCTGCCTCCTCAACATATACCCAAATCTAAGCACCAAGATATCCGCTTTCACTACCTCAGACCATGCTCAGATAACTATTGACTTAAATGATAACCAAAGACCTAAACTACAACCTTTCAAACTTGAAATGGCTTGGACCAAAGCAACTGACTTTGAAACTATAGTAAAATTAAAACGCCTGAAGAAAGGATGTTCCAGGATCCCACACATATAAACTAGTAAAAAAACTGCAAGAAGTCAGAAAGAAAAGTAAAGCTTGGTGCAAGGAAAAGTTTGGAAACCTTACAAGACAAGGTCAAATAGTTGAAAACCAGCTGGAAAATATACAGAACCAACTATACAGAAACTATGACCCCCAGCTTGACAAAAAATTAACACAAATCATGAAAAAACATGCAGCTTTGCTAAACTTCCAAAAAACCTATTGGGGGCAACGCGCTAAGCGAACAAATTAAATCAATAGATGCAAACACAAAATATTTCCATAAAATTGCAACAGGGAGAAGAAACAGAAACTTCATAAAATCAATACTTTCTCCTGCTAGAGTAGTCCTCACAAAGGATTCCGAAATCCACGCAAAAATAAAAGATGACTTTACGACCCGCTTCACATCCCAACCACGAATCTCCGGGCCGCTTCACCCTAGCAAACGACAAATCTCCGGGCCCTGACGGTTTTCATTCTGGTTTCTTTAAAACTTACTAGTATATTGTTGGACCGTCAGTCACTAAAGCAGTTAAAGGTTTCTTCACCAGCGGGAAAATTCTAAAACAAATAAATCACACTTTCATAGCTCTCATCCCAAAGTGCGATAACCCAACAATCACAAACAATTATAGACCAATCAGCCTATGCACAACGGTCTACAAAATTATATCCAAAGTGTTAGCTAACCCCCTTAAGAAGATAATACCAAGAATAATCCACCCGCTACAAAGTGCTTTCTCCTCAGGGCGAGCTATACAGGACAACATTCTTCTAGCAGACCAAGTTTTCCACTCTTTTAACATGAAGAAAAAAGGAAGCAAAGGCTGGATAGCAGTCAAACTCGACATGGAAAAGGCCTTTGATTTAGTGGACTGGGAATTTCTTGTAACAATCTTGGAAAAATTTGGTTTCTTTAACACATTCACATCCTGGATAAAAGAGTGCTTAACAACCATCACATACTCAATACTGGTTAATAATGAGCCATCAGACATAATCAAGCCTTCCCGTGGTGTCCGCCAGGGTGACCCGCTATCGCCATACTTATTCCTCATCTTGTCTGAAGTCCTTGCCAGAGGGCTCCAAAGGCAAGCCACGATACCGCATAGCCATTTAGGGATCACCTTAACCAGAGGAGGAACTAAAATTCCTTTCCTAGCCTTTGTAGACGACATTATCATCTTTGCATCAGCAATAAAAACTGCATGCGATCAACTTAGCAAAGTTTGAAATGATTATTGTGCCATCTCTGGACAAAAAATAAATAGAGCAAAAGCGTCCTTTCAGGCTACTGAGAATACACAACCAGACACCAGTAGAATTATCCAAGGTGAGCTTGATATCTCACCAACGACTAACTTAGGCTCCTACCTAGATTGTCCCATCCTAACGGGAAGAACCACCAAAAATTCTTTCAAAGATATATTAACCACAACTAAAATATAGCTAGAAAAATGGAAGGTAAACTCGCTATCCGAGTCAGGGCGCTGCACACTGATTAAATCTACCTTAGCAGCGAAACCCTTACACATCATGCAGTGTTTTATGCTTTCAACCTCAATACACAAAGACCTCGATAAAATAAATATAAACTTCTTATGGAACAAGGGACAAACACATAGACCCTTCATTAGCTGGTTTGAATTCTACAAAACCAAGAAAAAAGGAGGAATAGGGATCTGTAACTTAGAAGACATGAACATAGCCTTGCAACTCAAATTATTATGGAAAATACTGGCTGAACCGACAAACCCTTGGGTACAAATCATCACACAAAAATACCTTAAAGACAAACAAATCCTCAACTATACCAGAAAGGGGAATTGCTCGTGGCAGTGGACCAAGCTCACCAATCTTATTCCAACTTTCAAGCAAGGAATCAAGTAGGCAGTGGGTGATGGTAGAAGTATTAACTTCTGGCTCGATCACTGGTGTGGCCCTGGCCCACTCATCGAGGCACTTGTAAATACACAAGGAATAGACCTCACCGTCTAAGTTAGTTAATTTATTAATGAAAACAAGTGCTGGAATAATAAACTCCTTCAAAGCACATTCAGGTCGAAACTAACTCAAGACCTCTTAGACATCATCATAGCTTTACCTATCCCATACAACATAAACAATGACAGAATATACTGGAAATGGAGTAGGAATGGATGGTTCTCAACGTCAGCAGCGATTGAAATGCTAAACCAGTTAAAACATCACACTGGATCAGAATACAATTGGATCTGGAACTTAGATGTCATGCCGAAGTTGAAGAACTTCCTTTGGAAAATAACAAAAAATGGTCTTCCGACGTCAGCCACCTTGGCATCGCGTGGTATTGGAATACCAATAACCTGTAACATGTGTGATTCCTGTTATGAAGACATTCCGTACCTTATAGAGGATGAAATTGCTTTATGCATATAAACCTCCTTTTATTAGTATGAAATTGCTTTTATGCACATGCATGGATTTGGTTGACATTAGTACCTTATAGAGGATGGCAATTGATTGTAGGGACATATGAAAAATGAATCTTTCATGTTAAGGGTTTACTTTCTTCCCCTGAATGACCATTAAAAGTATTGCTTGGGGACAAGCAAGCTTAAGTATGGGGTGTTTGATGTGCGCGCCAATTTGCCATATTTTCTATGCACATTTAAGTCCATTTTAATCATCGTTCGCATACATATTAGTGGGAAATCATAAAATTAGTGTAGTTTATGCATAATTGTCAAATATATTGGTCTGCACGAGTTTCTATGTGATTTCGCAGAAAACATGGCGAAAATGGACAGATTTGGAAGAGCGGAAAAAGAACTCGAAGTCTTCTGAAGCGGTCGAAATCAACTATGAGCCTCGACATCGAGTGAGCAGAGCAGGCAGGAATCGAGCAAGAGAAGAACAGAGCATGTCGACTCAACAGAGGTTGATATCAATGTCTGATGGTCGATATCGAGTGGCCTAGATCGATGATATTGATAGAAGTCGAGTGCCAATCTGAGGAGAAGAAGGAGAGCACGAGATAGAGTTAAAGAGAGGTCGATATCGATGTCCTTAGGTCTATGTCGATGTTGACCGCAGAGAAGTCCGACTCAGATTTTGATAGAATTCTATCCAAAGCTTGGACGACTATCCTAAAGTCGAGATCTTCTATCTTCAATACCAGACTTCATCCTTTACTAGTTTTAACATGGAGTTTTTAGTTTTTACTTTATTAAGTTTTATCTTAGAGAATAAAGATAGTTTTTCGAATCCTTGGCTAGCAAGATTTAAGATCTATATCTAGAGGCCATTACGGCTGAGTTAGGCATTAAGTTTTGATTCAATTACAGCAAGTTTTAGTTATAGAACGTAGAGAATTTGTAGGGAGAGAAGCCGAGTGATTTGTGTAAGCGAGAGCATAGTGGCTTGGTTCGATTGTAATCCTTCTTTCAGAGTTTTAATCAAAGTAGTTTTCTTTTCAATGATGATGATGAGTTCCATGATGAGACCCGAGTAGTCAACCCACTTCTAGGGTCGGGGTGAGCCCGACGATAGCAATGTAGGGTAAGTGCATCAAAGGTATGATTTTTATGCGATTCCGTCTTCTATCCTATGCATAATCCTTTGCGAAAGTTAGGGAGATTCATTATTGGCATTATTGAAGTGAAAGCCAATCATATTGTGAACTTGGATTACTCATGAATTGGATAGTAACCCTCGGGAATTATGCGAGAGCCTCTAATCACCTAAGTGTTGGTAACGGAAGTTATTTGATGGAAAGACATTAAATTTCATAACTTTAGCATCATACTTTCATTGTTATCGTTGTGGCGTTAATCCTCGACTCTAGAAGCTTTTAATTAATTGAATTTCATAAAATGTTTGAGTGTTTATTGCTGTCCATCTTTCCTTTACCATTCTAAGCTCTTCGGACTACTTTTTTGACACATAGGTTACGTACATAGTTTTTGTGACAAACATCGATATCGAGATCTGTCTCGACGTCGACTGTGTTTGCTTTTGTCTTCTACATGAATTCACTGAAATCGACCAGAATTGAGGTCGATATCGACCAGACAGCTCGATATCGAGTGTCTCTTGAGGTCAAAAGCTTGATCGTGATTGCAACAAGGGAAGCGCTGACATACCACCTCGTGGATTCGATCCTGAATTGATGCCGTATCCGGGGAGGCAATCAAACGCCACCTAAGTTTTCTCACGATCTTTTAGAGCTTATTTTACAGGTTTATGCGACGTTCTGATCACGGACCTATTCTGGAAACCATAGACGAGCCTGAACGTTTCTTCCATCTTCGCAACAAAGCTATTGAAATCATGGCAGACAACGAGACGCAGGCTGAGACTATAGAGTGGTTGAGGAAAGAGATTGAGGACCATAATGCTACAATCGCTGCTAAGAGGGCCGTAGTTGCTGCAGTGCGAGCCCGTGCTGATAGGGAGGAGGATGCGCATAGACAAGCCCAAGAGCGGCTCAATCAGTGTCCACAAACGGCGATGCAATACATGCATCCGCCGGTTCATGTTCCTGAATCTGCTATACTTATTCCTCCTTCCAATTATGAAATTAAAATAAACTTCCTATCTGAAGTTAAAAGAAACAACTTTGAAGGAAGACCTAACGAATGCCCAATGCAACACATCTCTACTTTTATGGATTTATGTGAAACTATTGCTGATGGTGTAAATTTAGAGTATGTGAGACTGAAATCTTTTCGATGGTCTTTGGCAGGAAAGGCATTACAAAACACTAGGCTCCTTAGGCTCAATTACCTCGTCGTTGGTTGAGGCAACTACAACCACTAGGGAAGGAGTGAAGGCCGAAGAAAAATATTGATGAAAGCCATCCGAGAAGTCCTCTTTCAAGCCCTTCATTAACTCGGCCCTCGATGCGGCGAACATGGCAGAAAGGTCGGCCTGAAGTTGTGCTCTCTCCTTTTGTCACCGTTCTTCCTCAACCTCTCGTTGTTGGAGAAGCCAAATCTAACGGCGACATTGTTGTTGTTGTTGTCACCTCTCCTCTTCGATCTCCGCTTGCCATTGAAGCCAAAGTTGGCGTCTTTTGGCTTCGCGTTGGCACTCTAGTTGTTGTTGTTGTTACAAAGCTCTCCTCTGCAACTCTCGTTGGTGTCGTTGATCTGTAGCCCGTTTCAAGGAAAAGAACTCATCCAATGGATCGGGATCATCATCCCAATCTCCATAGAAAGCCCAAACCATTGAATGAAAACATTAGTAACACCAAACTCAACGAAACAAAGAGCGTAGCATAACCTGTCTCTAAATACCAATCGATATGTTGCTATTCCCGATCCTTAGCCTGTGGGCTTCGAATCAAGAACACCAAATTGTTGATGGCCCGATCTTACAATACTCCTTGATTTATCTTGTTTGGAAGTAGCAATTGAATGTGGGATAGAAGTTAAAGCGACGAACACACAGGAAAACAAAAGCACAAGACAAACGCTGCTGCAACTGCCGCGAGTTAACAGTGGCCGCTACAGGGAGGGGGAGGTCGCCGCCTAGGGTTGTAGGTGAGGCACGGCGACTGTTGTTCCTTCTCTTCTGCGATGGTGGCACCTAGGGTTTCTGAGATGATTTCCGGGTTTATTCTCCTTTGTGTTTTAGATTTGGGAATTGTGTTTGGATGAATGGATCGAATTCTCAATTGATGAATGACTGAAATTGATAACAAGAACTTGAAGGTTTTAGGGATTGAAGAATGAAGAACCCTTTAGCCAAAAGGGTTTCCTCAATTCTATATTTCAATCTTAATTTTATTGAATGACAAAGAACGTTTAAATAGAAATCCTAATCTCTAGAAACTCTAAAACCTTCTAGGGTTGGCCAGCCCATCCTTTACAAAAGGATAGACTTGGCTGAACTAATCCTAATATAATAATATAAATAAAATCCTAACTAGAAAAATCATAAAATATGATAATTAAGAAAGCCTAAGGATAGACTCTCCTAACCATCTTATTTGACCTAACTAAGTAATACTAAAAATAAGACATTCCATAAATAGCTCCAACTAACATAGGAGTTACTAAATATGGAAAGAACTAATAATAATAATAATAATAATAATAATAATAATAATAATAATAATAATAATAATAATAATAATAATAATAATAATAATAATAATAATAATAATAATAATAATAATAATAATAATAATAATAATGTCTTTGGCCTAGTCGTCGGCCTCTTCAATGTCTTCTTCTCTTCAAGCCATGGTGGCGCCTTCTTCTTGCGCTTGAGGACGACACACTCTTCTTCTAATAGCCCTCGAATCGATCTTGATAGCTCGCCTGGGTCTAGGTTATTGTTCAACCCATAAAAGACCATCTTAATCCTTATCAGTGTGATCATGCGAGGTGTCAAATCATATGTTCATGTAAGCACAAGAGGATATCATAGAGTAATAGAGGAAACACCACCGAGTGATAACTTGTAAGCATGCTAGGATTAGCCATCACGGAAAGCAAATCGGTCATCGAGTTCAGCATTAATCAGATCAGGATAAGTAAAACATTTTTTATAGGATATATAGAGGAAAGAACCACACTACCAGGGACCTAGCTCAAGAGAGAATCAACAATAATGTAGTGAAGGTATAAATTCGCACAAGTCACAACCAAGGGTCCTACATGATACTAATGACTCATCATAACATATGATACATACACACATTTACTCGATTAACACAACGATATGTAAGGAATCAAATCAATCATATTCCAATGATACAAAAGCATGGGAGGAAATGTAGCGATGTATAATACGAGTCCAAGTAATGGGGCACCATGACTAAAATATGGGGACATGTGTTCAAATCAATGGATACATTTATCAAGACCTTACATAAAATCATATGATCACAGATGGAACTACGATTATAACCAATAAAATCAAGAATAACGTCAACTAACATTCTAAGGAGATCACTATATGTGGCATTCATATAAAGAAGAGTTGATCACACTATCATGAACCTAATTCAGGAGAGAGCAACAATCATACAAATTCATATCATGCGGTTCATGCTTCAATCAATCATTAGCTCAATAAGTACGATAGGCCAAGTAGACATGTTGTGACGAGATAAGATCATGGAAAAGTACAACACGAGACCTATGCAATGTGACTAAGCATAGATGTAATGACATGTGCAACTTTTCACTAATGGTCATTCACAAGGTACATGCCGAAGGACACAAGATTATGTTATGTCATGCAATTTCAGAGAGAGTCACCATTATAACCGGAAAGGGATCCCTAAGGGCAACCATCGACTTATCCCAATGGACTCATCACCCCTCTTTCCCGTAGGTCTTGATGTGCGCGCAAATTTTCCATATTTTCTATGCACATTTAAGTCCATTTTAATCATCATTCGCATACATATTAGTGAGAAATCATAAAATTAGTGTAGTTTATGCATAATTGTCAAATATATGGGTCTGCACGAGTTTCTATGTGATTTTGCAGAAAACATGGCGAAAATGGACAGATTTGGAAGAGCGGAAAAAGAACTCGAAGTCTTCTGAAGCGGTCGAAATCAACTATGAGCCTCGACGTCGAGTGAGCAGAGCAGGCAGGAATCGAGCAAGAGAAGAACAAAGCATATCGACACAGCAGAGGTCGATATCGATGTCTGATGGTCGATATCGAGTGGCCTAGATCGATGATATTGATTGAAGTCGAGTGCCAATCTGAGGAGAAGAAGGAGAGCACGAGATAGAGTTAAAGAGAGGTCGATATCGATGTCCTTAGGTCGATATCGATGTTGCCAGCAGAGAAGTCCGACTCAGATTTTGATAGAATTCTATCCAAAGCTTGGACGACTATCCTAAAGTCGAGATCTTCTATCTTCAATACCAGACTTCATCCTTTACTAGTTTTACCATGGAGTTTTTAGTTTTTACTTTATTAAGTTTTATCTTAGAGAATAAAGATAGTTTTTCGAATCCTTGGCTAGCAAGATTTGAGATCTATATCTAGAGGCCGTTAGGGCTGAGTTAGGCATTAAGTTTTGATTCAATTACAACAAGTTTTAGTTATAGAACGCAGAGAATTTGTAGGGAGAGAAGCCGAGTGAGTTGTGTAAGCGAGAGCAGAGTGGCTTGGTTCGGTTGTAATCTTTCTTCCAGAGTTTTAATCAAAGTAGTTTTCTTTTCAATGATGATGATGAGTTCCATGATGAGACCCGAGTAGTCAACCCACTTCTAGGGTCGGGGTGAGCCCGACGATAGCAATGTAGGGTAAGTGCATCAAAGGTATGATTTTTATGCGATTCCGTCTTCTATCCTATGCATGATCCTTTGCGAAAGTTAGGGAGATTCATTATTTGCATTATTGAACTGAAAGCCAATCATATTGTGAAATTGGATTACTCATGAATTGGATAGTAACCCTTAGGAATTATGCGAGAGCCTCTAATCACCTAAGTGTTGGTAACGGAAGTTATTTGATGGAAAGACATTAAATTTCATAACTTTAGCATCATACTTTCATTGTTATCGTTGTGGCGTTAATCCCCGACTCTGGAATCTTTTAATTAATTGAATTTCATAAAAAGTTTAAGTGTTTATTGCTGTCCATCTTTCCTTTACCATTCTAAGCTCTTCGGACTACTTTTCTGACACATAGGTTACGTACATAGTTTTTGTGACAAACATCGATATCGAGATCTGTCTCGACGTTGACTGTGTTTGCTTTTGTCTTCTACATGAATTCACTGGAAATCGACCAGAATTGAGGTCGATATCGACCAGACAGCTCGATATTGAGTGTCTCCTGAGGTCAAAAGCTTGATCGTGATTGCAACAAGGGAAAGCCTGACATACCACCTCGTGGATTCGATCCTGAATTACCCTACCACTGCATCGGGAGGGTTTCTTGTTTTTATTTGCTTGAACATGGAGTTATTATAGTTGTGATATATATTTGAATTTTTGAATCGCACCTCCCCTAGTCGATCAAATTGACGCCGTAGCCGGGGAGGCAATCAATCGCCACCTAAGTTTTCTCACAATCTTTTAGAGCTTATTTTGCAGGTTTATGCGACGTTCTGATCACGGAACTATCATGGAAACCATAGACGAGCCTGAACGTTTCTTCCATCTTCGCAACAAAGCTATTGAAATCATGGCAAACAACGAGACATAGGCTGAGACTATAGAGTGGTTGAGGAAAGAGATTGAGGACCATAATGCTACAATCACTGCTGAGAGGGCCACAGTTGCTGCAGTGCGAGCCCGTGCTGATAGGGAGGAGGATGCGCATAGACAAGCCCAAGAGCGGCTCAATCAGTGTCCACAAACGGCGATGCAATACATGCATCCGCCGCTTCATGTTCCTGAATCTGCTATACTTATTCCTCCTTCCAATTATGAAATTAAAATAAACTTCCTATCTGAAGTTAAAAGAAACAACTTTGAAGGAAGACCTAACGAATGCCCACTGCAACACATCTCTACTTTTATGGATTTTTGTGAAACTATTGCTGATGGTGTAAATTTAGAGTATGTGAGACTAAAATCTTTTCGATGGTCTTTGGCAGGGAAGTCATTACAATGGCTAGAGAGTTTGGCTCCACGCTCGTTAAGGACATGGGCAGAGGTGAAGGACGCATTCCTAAATAAATTCTTTCTTCCCTCTAAAATGGCGATGCGGCAACAAATGATCACGACTTTCAAACAAAAGCCAGGTGAAACACTAGCACAAGCGTGGGAGCGATTTAAGGACTTACTGAGATCATTCCTGACACATGGGCAACTACCCTATGTCATCCAGGAGATATTCTACAACTCCCTTGATGCGCTGAATAAGAAGATGATCAATTCATATACCTCCTATTGAGAGGCCCGTGAACTTTGATAATACTTATGGGACTGTTGCGGCCTACGACTCAAGGCATGTCCCATCGATGCCACTATATGAGCCTCCGAAGGAGATTGATCCTGATGTGTGGGAACAATTCCACAATGATCAAACACGCCGCCTTCAAAAGCAAGTCAGGTTCCTGAGCAACAATCAAACTTGTTAGGAATGTGGCTCAACAAGGTATAACACTAGTGCCTGTCCACATACTGAGCAAGTATCCATGGCGGAACAACATGAGGAAGCCAAGTGGATGAGAGGCTCCTATCGAGGGGACAATCAACACTATTGGGAAGATCAACGATTCTATCAACAAAGGGATCCCCCACCAAATAGAGCACCAGGGCACCCTGAGCGGGAAACAAGGAAGGATGACATGCAGATCATTCTTGATGAGATGCGGAGGAAACACGCGAGTTCAACCAAGACAATAACTCCATTCATACTCAGTTGCAGAGCATCAACTCTAGGCTTGGGGAGATAGACGTTTGGAAGCACAACATGGAGACCCGAATGGGTCAATTGGCGGAAGCATTACCCAATGCGTTAGGATCATTCCCTGAATCAACTGTGCCCAACCAAAAGGGAAAAATAACTAGACATATAGCGGGATGAATCAAGGAGTGGACATCAAGTACAAACGACAGAGCAAAAGGCGGAAGAGAAGGCCCCAGAACAGACGTCGATATCGACCCCCCTGTCGATATCGACCAAGGTGACGTCCATGTCGACCATCTAGTCGATGTCAACACTGCTGATGAGTCACCACAGAAATCGACTCCTCTAGCCGATGTCATCAAATCGGAAGAAATGTTACAGTTTACGTCGATGATATTGTTGTAAAAAGCACGAAGAAAGAGGATCACCCTGCTAATATCCAAGCAACGATGGATACGCTTAGAGCAAATTGCGTTTGTCTAAACCCTGACAAATGTGTCTTTGGCGTCGATTCAGGAAAATTTCTAGGTTTCATGATCACCCACAGGGGAATCGATGTCAACCCAGCCAAAGTACAGACCATTCTTGACATGAATCCACAGAGGACTCTCAAAGATATCCAAAGACTCAATGGATCCATCAATTACTTGAGTCGATTCTGGTCGCGATTAGCAGACCATTCCTTACCTTTCTTTGCCTAATTAAAAAAGAAAGGGCCAATGGAATGGAGTCTTGAGTTGGATAAAGCTTTCGTGGAATTAAAAGAATACCTCATGGCACTACCAACTCTTCATTACCCCAGAGAGCACGAGACCCTTCAACTATATCTCGCAGTTAGTTCAACCACCATCAGCGCTGTGCTCACCAGGGAATCAAAATTCCCCATTTATTTTGCTATTAGGGTTTTGCAACCTACTGAAAGCAGCTACACACCCATAGAAAAAATGGCTCTGTCCGTTATCTTCGCCACTAGACGACTCAGACCTTATTTTCAAGCACAATAAGTTGAATTTCTCTCTGATCTACTGTTACATAAGATTCTTCATTCACCATCTCTTTCGGGTCGCATGGTCAAGTGGGTTGTTGAGCTTTTGGAATTCAATAACCATTTCAAGCCTCAAAAAGCCCATTTTGCCCAAGCTTTGGTTGATTTCGTCGTTGAAGCAGCTTTCACATAATCTCATGATCGGAAAGGAGAACAATGAGTTGTCAGTGTGGACGAATCAGTGTTTGATGTCGGCTGCGGAGCAAGCATTATAATTCTCAGCCCAAGCGGTGAGATAACAGACCTATCTTTCCAGCTTCTATTCAAAGCCACCAACAACGAGGCCGAATACGAAGCCTTAATCGTGGGAATAGAAAAGGCATTAATCAATGGTGCGCGACAGGTTCGAATTTTCACAGACTCAGAAGTAATCGCGCAACAGATTAACGGCATGTATGAAGCCAAAACCGGGATGCTACCTGAGTACCTCTCCCGAGTTCAAACATTGATAACCGCTTTTGTTCATTTCTCAATCTCATCAATCCCTCACGAAGTAAACGTTCGGACCAATACCCTCACCAGGATGGGGGCGAATTTACCAATGGAACTCAGCGATTGGGTCATCATTGAATGAACGCACAACCGTGGGATCCTGAAAGGAATCTTCAGCATATCTAGTTACGATTGGTGAAGGCCTTTTGTAAGTTACAACAATGACAGAATAACAGGAGAACCCCCCGGAGAAGCAAACCAAAACATCAGAAAATAAGCTTCGCGTTACTCATCTCAACACGTTGGAGTTCAAGTCAAGTTTTGTTCTCGTGTCCCATTGGGCACGATAGAACGCAAAATCGCTCGCGTGACTCATTCAGCACGCTAGAGCTTGACTCAAAGTCACTCACGTTACTCATCTCAGCACGCTAGAGTTCGAATCAAGTTAGTTCTCGTGTCCCGTTGGGCACGATAGAACACGAAATAGCTCGTGTGACTCATTCAGCAAGCTAGAGCTTGACTTAAAGTAACTCGTATTGCTCATCTCAGCACGTTGGAGTTCTAGTCAAGTTAGTTCTCGTCTCCCATCGGGCACGACAGAACACGACATAGCTGGCGTGACTCATTAAGCACGCTAGAGCTCGACTCAAAGTAACTTGCGTTGTTCATCTCAGCACGCTGGAGTTTGAGTCAAGTTAGTTCTCGTGTCCTGTTGGGCACAACAGAACACGAAATAGCTCGTGTGACTCATTCAGCACGCTAGAGCTCGACTCAAAGTAACTCGCGTTGCTCATCTCAACACGCTGGAGTTCGAGTCAAGTTAGTTCTTGTGTCCCGTTGGGCACGATAGAACATGAAATTGCTCGCGTGACTCATTTAGCACGCTAGAGCTCGACTCAAAGTAACTCGCGTTGCTCATCTCAACACGTTGGAATTCGAGTCAAGTTAGTTTTCGTGTCCTGTTGGGCACAATAGAATGCAAAATAGCTCGCGTGACTCATTCAGCACGCTAGAGGTCGACTCAAAGTAACTCGTGTTGCTCATCTCAACACGCTGGTGTTTGAGTCAAGTTAGTTCTCGTGACCCGTTGGGCACGATAGAACACGAAATAGCTCGCGTGACTCATTCATTGTTCGCAACGGGGGTGGTAAGTAGGAGATTCAAATATTTAAAATAAAACAAAGCACAACTAGACTGTCTCCCTGTCCCAAACAAATAATACAAGAATCCCCTCCCTTGTAGTAGTAGGGTAATTCAGGATCGAATCCACGAGGAGGTATGTCAGCGCTTCCTTTGTTGTACTCACGATCAATGCTTTCGACCTCAGCAGACACTCGATATCGAATATACAGGTCGATATCGACCTCAATTCTGGTCGATTTCCTAGCGCAGTTCCTGCAGAAGACAAAACAGCAAGTCGACGTCGAGCAGATACCTCGATATCGATGTTAGACCTCGATATCGACCCTTATGGTCGATTTCAATGCTTGTCACATAAACTGTTTTTGTAACCAATTTGTCGGAAAAGAGTCCGAAGAAAATAGAATGGAGAAGGAAGATGAACAGAAACAAAACTAAGACTTTTATGAAGAATTCAATTAATTAAAAGGCTTCCAAAGTCGGGGTTTCATGCCACAACGATAACAATGCAAGTTTCATGCTAAAGATATGAACTTTAATGTCTATCCGTCAAATAACTTTCGTTATCAACACTTAGGTGATTAGAGGCTCTCGCATAATTCCTAAGAGTTACTATCCAATTCATGAGCAATTCAAGTTCACAATATGAGTGGCTTTCGCTTGAATAATGCAAAGAATGAATCTCCCTAACTTTCGCAAAGGATCATGCATGGGGTAGAAGACGGAATCGCATAAAAGTCATACCTTTGATGCACTTACCTCACATTGCTATCGTCGGGCTCACCCCGACCCTAGAAGTGGGTTGACTACTCGCTCCTCATCATGCACATCATCATCATTATTATTGAAAGAAAGCTACTTTGAATTAAAACTCCGAAAGAAAGTACAACCGAACAAGCCACTCCGCTCTCGCTTTACAACTCCACTCGGCCTCCTCTCTATCTCTCTACTCTCTATTGCAACTGAAATTCTCTACGAAAATTGGATACCTAAACTCAGCCCTATTGGCCTCTATTGATAGATGTCGATAAGGACTCGAAACCTTATCTTTATTCTCGAAGATAAATTAAAACAAAGTAAAAGTTAAAATTTCATGGTGAAATCAGCCTCCTCATGATAGATCTGGTGTTGATGATAGGAAATCTCGACCTTTGGATAGATATTGCAAGCTTGGGATATAATTCTATCAAAATCGGAGTCGAATTCCTCTGCTGGCATGGTCGATATCGACCCTTAGACATCGATATCGACCCCTCCAAAACCTTATCTCGAGCTTCTCTTTCTCCTACTCGAACTAGCACTCGACTTCTATCAAATTGGTCGATCTGGTAGCATCGATATCAACCCCCAGACGTCGATATCGACCTCTTCTGTGTCAATATGCTCTGTTTCCTTTTCTGCTCGATTCTTATGTCTCTGATGTACCCGATGTCGAGGTCTTTAGTCGATTTCGACCTCTTCAGAAGACTTCGAGTTCTTTTTCCGCTCTTCCGAATTCATCCATTTTCATCCTGTTTTTTGTGAAATTACATGGAAACTCGTGCAAACCCATATATTTGACAATTAAGCATAAACTACACTATTCCCATGTTTTCCCATTAATATGCATGCAAAAGACAATAAAATGGATTCATGTGTGCATAGAAAATATGGCAATTTGCGCGCACATCAAACACCCCATACTTAAGATTGCTTGTCCCCAAGCAATACTTTTAATGGTCATTCAGGGGAAGAAAGTAAACCCTCAACATCATAGATTCATTTTTCATATGTCCCTACAATCAATTGTCGTCCTCGAGAAGGTACTTATGTCAACCAAGTCCATGCCTGTGCATAGAAAGCAATTTCATACTCATAAAGGAGGTAATATGCAAAAAAACAATTTCAGCGACATAGCATTAATAATCAAGAGGACTTTTTTTTTCAAGCTTGTGAGAAGTGGATTGGTAAAAGGCTAAAGGTGGGCTAATATTTGGCCATGTGGTGTTAAATCCGGGGAAACATACTTTCTTTCCAAAACATTCCACATTCCTTCTTCATAATGTCTCACCTTTCACTCATCGCTCAATGCTTTTTTCAATATAATGCTTTTACCTCTCTATCCTTAGCACTGCCTTCTCGCGAGTCGCAAACATGGGTGTCATGAATGGCCCCGGATACTTAGTACTTCGGACTCCTCACCTTATGTCCCATCATGCGGAACTATTATCTCAACGCAAGCAGGGTCGACCCACCTTTATCTCCTGAGGTGATCGGATTTTTTTTCTCGCTCATTTAATTTTCCATATTTCATATTGGTATCATTCCTGCTAGCAACTTCATATATGCACAAGTCCATATAACTCCAAAGATGACATCCATTCAAAAAAACTTTGTCCCCAGATAGGGTATAAGGTAAAAAATGGGCAATATGTGTATATGTGGAGCAATAATGATCATGATAAGTCTCATATATGGCTTTGTGAATATGCATTGGTAGGGCTAGGATATGAACTTTGCTTGTATGGAATTTTTATGAAAAGTCCTCTATCATCTTATCATGCATATGTCAAAAGCAACTTCAAATTTTCATCTGCTTTAAGTTTTTTTTTCTTCTTGCACTTCATTGGGACTTCCCTTAACTAGGCAATCTCATGTTATATCTCTAATGAATCTAATTTTGCATCATAGAGCTCTTTTTTTATACTTGCATGACTCTTCCTTTTCCAAAATTTTTTATGGGGGTCATTTTTCTCTTTTTTTTAATGCATTAAAATAAATATGCAACTCTAATCTAAGTATGAATATGCAAGTAAGCCTTTCCCCCACCCCATACTTAAAATTTACAGTGTCCTTACTGTATTAGAACTAGGGTTAAGGAGAAAACTTACTAAACCGTCACAAATTTCAGGAGTCGAAGAAGACAACAGGGAAGGTCGATATCGACCCTTTACATCGATATCGATGTCTCTCTTGATTTTTGCTCAGGCTTCAGGGTGATTTCAATTCTGACATCGATTCCGATGCCTTTCTGTGTGCTTTTCTCTTTCCTGCAATTTGAAAAATAAACACAAAATATGCAAAACAATAAAGTGTCTAAAACCAAAACAAAAAGCCGTCTAAAACCAAAACTAAGTCTTTGTTACAAGCTCTAGATTTTTAAGTCGCTAGGCCGACTTCTTCCTTTGCGCTTCTCAAGGTGGCATCTACAGAGCCCATGTGGCTTGGGCCTCAAATATCACTCCTTTCTTGTCCCGCAGCTGCATTCCGCCGGGATTGATTTGATTCACCATGAATGGACCTAAGTTCTTATCCTTGAATCTTGTAGGGAACCAATGGTCCTTAGACTTGGCAACATAGACCTTGTCTCCTATCTCATATTGGCTTAAACCATCATCGGATACCCTACATAAGCGCACATGCCAAGGCACACCTCTTCCAAATAATGATAAGTCCTTAATTGTAATTGAACAAGAGGAATTCGTACCTTGACTTACCTTCTTCTCTGTCTGTGGCTCAGGTCGATGTCGATATTCGGAGGTCGATATCGACCTCTGTTGTACACCTAGAGGATCAGTCGATTTGGGGAGTTTCGACTTGATATGATCAGGTCGATGTCGACCCTCAGAGGTCGATATCGAGGTCTCCTTGCCTCCCTTCTCAATGCTGATGGTGGTCGATTTCGATAGGGCATGGTCGATATCGACCCTTGACCCTGATTTCGATGCTTCCTCTTTTCCTCCGTCGACCCCATACTTATGACCTGTCACAGAATCTTTAACATTAGTGGTCGATATCGACTTACCTGGGTCAATTTCGATGTTCTGTTGAGTTCTTTCGTTCAAGATTGCTTCAACTTCCTCTACTTGGGCTTCATTGATGGCTTTTATCTCCATTGGCCCTTGACTTTGCACCGTCTTGTTGAAGGAATACTCTATTACTTCATCACTAATTGTGAGTGAGAGCAATCCTTTCTTCACGCTAATATTGGCATCGACGGTTGCTAGGAATGGGCTACCTAAAATAATTGGACAAGCAGGGTCCTCCGCTATGTCAACAACTAGGAAATCAGCAGGGACAAAGAATTTACCTACTTGTACTGGCACATTCGTCACTATCCTAGTTGGAATCACTACCGTATTGTTAGCCATGTACAATCTTGCATCCACGGGCTCTAGAGGACCTATCTTTACCTTGTGCCAAATGGTTAGTGGCATCATGCTAACGCTAGCGCCCAAGTCAACTAAAGCATTAAATTTGAATTGACCTAGACCTATAGCGATAGAAAACTTACCTGGGTCCGCCCGCTTTTGTGGTAGCTCCAACCTGTTGCATTCCTCTACGATCTCAGAGAGTGATCGCTTCTTACCCAAGATGTCCTTAAGGAACCTTACATAAGATGGCATCTCATGAAGTGCCTCTGTGAATGGTATAGAGACATTAAGCCCTTGGAGCATCTTCACGAACCGTTGGAACTTCTTTTCCGCTAGGTCTTTAGTCACCTTTCTAGTTGGGAATGGCAACACCTTCTTCCTTCCCGCGGCTGCAGTGAGGTCGATATCGACATAAGTAGGGTCGATATCGACGGGAGGAGTCGATTTCTGTGGTGACGCAGAATTAGGGTCGACATCGACAGGAGGGTCGACATCGATGTCACCGTGGTCGATATCGACAGGGGGGGTCGATATCGACGCCTGTTCTAGATCCTTCTCCTCCGCTCTTTGCTCGGGTGTTTGTAATTGACGCCCACTCTTTGGGTTTACTACCGCAATGTGACCAGTGGTTTTGCCCTTTTGGTTGGGCACAGTGGATCCAGGGAGTGATCCTGACGCCTTGGGCATTGCTTCTGCCAATTGACTCATTTGAGTCTCCATGTTGCGCTTTGTTGTTGCAGGAGGATTGATATGTCAAGTAATTACAAAATATAAAGATGTAAATAAATATAAACCAACTCCTGGCCTAAGCAAATAATTACAAGACTTCCTCCCGTTGTAGTGGAAGGGTAGTCAGGATCGATCCACGAGGAGGCATGTCAGCGGGATCCTAGTAGCGTTGGAAATCTCAAGTCTGCGTCGACCAGTAGCCTCGATTTCGACCTTGGGCCTCGATGTCGACTTCGGCTGTCGATGTTCTTTGCAACAGAAGACCTGCAAAGACAAAAACAAGTGGTCGATATCGACTGGTAGGGGTCGATATCGATGTCAGTCCACGAAATCGACTGGCTCAGAAGTCTGCCAGTCGATACAGAAGGGTCGATATCGATGTCTGGTGTCGATATCGATGTCCAGTAACTCCGCAGCAATGTTCGTCATTGACTCAGAAAACTGTCGACGAACTCAGTGGTCGATATCGACGTCTGGGGTCGATATCGATGTCTCCCTGCAGTGAGTTAGTTTCTTGTCGGCAAAGAAGGGCCGAAGACTTTAGGATGGAGAGAGAAGCAATGAACAGAAATAACAGTGGGTTTTGGTGTGTATAAACTATGTAAAAAGGCAACTCCTAGGATTAGGGTTTACCACAACGTTAACCAATGCATGCGATGAGATAAATAAGACGGACAATTGCGCTATTTCACCCGAGGGACAAGCTTTCGCCGTACACCAACTCTTAGGATTACTCTTTCAAATAAACCTAATTGTCTCTACCAATTTTATGTTTATAACTCAAGTTGTTAGCATGAATCCCTTTTCTTTCGATTAGGACTAAACATAGAATCGTAGGAGGAAAGATAGACACAACGATATCAACATCAAATACTTACCTCAAGCCCGCATGGCTAACGTTGGGCTCACCCCGACCCTAAGAGCTTTGGGAAACTACTCGCTTCTCATCATGGAACTCATCATTGTCAATTGAAAGGAAGAAACTTGCATTAAACTAAACTTCGAAGCTTTACAACTCAACGTCAACTTTCGCAAACGTCAAACCCTAAAACTTCTCTCTAACTCTAACTCTATTGTCTATTGTCTTGGGTTGTTCTATGACTGGATGGGATGATCTAACAAATCAGCCCCTAAGGCTTTATTTATAGGCTACTAATCCTTGCTATCCAAGGATTGTAACTCCTATCTAATACTAATAACTCTATCCGAACAATTATGATAGGTCTTTTATTTTGATAAAACTTAAAGGAACTTAAAGGTAAAAGATATATAACTCTTCAGCTGCCATCTATCTTGAAAGTATGAGATAATCCCGTGCCTCCTTGAAGATATAGTGCCAATCCGCATTCGAAACCGAGTCTATCTTCTGTCGAGATAAGGGGTCGATATCGACACCAGAGGTCGATATCGAGGTCTCTGTTCCTGCTCGACTTGTTCAGCTCTAGTCGATTTCTATGTTGAGGTCGATATGGGGGTCGATATCGACACTGGGGGTCGATATCTGGGTCTAAGGTCGATATCTACCTCTTCTCAGCTTCACTTGATGTCTATGTTGAGGTCGATATCTATGTTGAAGGTCGATATCTACCCCAGAGGTCGATATCTGGGTCTAGGGTCGATATCTACCTCTTCTCAGCTTCACTTGGCTTCTCCGTTTTGACTCCGTTTTCGCTCGAATTCCTGCATGGTTAGCTTAAAACTTGTGCAGACCCTATTTCTTGCATTTTAGCCCATTCTTACACAAGTTTATATTCTTTTGAACCTTTTCTTTGGAGATCGAATGAAATACGAAGTCAAAAGATGCAATAAAAGAAGGTGCAAATATGTACATCAAAACACCCCATACTTAGACTTGCTTGTCCTCAAGCAATAACCAAGCAATAACCAACACCTACAACACACCCTTCAAGTCTTCGCCCTTGTCAAAAGCAACATCATAAGCGGTAGCAAAGCAAAGCAAGTGAATTTAATGTCATAGCACATATTTTGGCGATCCATAGGCATATGCAATTTTGATCCAACCTCACAGGGATAATGTGTTTGCACTCAACTCTCATGTGTTTAGGCTATGAAGATCAACTCTCAACTCAATTCCATATACAATCTCATAAACATTGCAATTTATAAAAATCCACTTCACAACCAATTATGAAAATGCAATAAGAACCATCAGGAGGACTTTCGCTCAATGGAAGACTTCAAAGAAGACTCCATTCGACGGGGTTGTAATGGGGCTTGGTATGGAATTATTTGGCTATGTGGTGCTTTTATAATTCGGGAATCAAGACTCCTAAATCTCAACACTTGCAATACCCAAACCATAACTCTTCATAATATGCTCTTAAAGATGCATTCCATCAACCTTCTTCCAAGTTCTAATATACCTCTCAAAAAATATAACACTTGTATAAATAAAAGACTTAAGGATTTTGGCTCATGCACTATATATATATTTATTTTTTTCGGATTTTTTTTTTCGGAAATAATACTAAAGCTATGTGCATTTATATGGTGAGCCAAAAAATCCTTTTACAAAATATGACAAAATGTAAATATGTACCATCCTATAATATCCTCGCTCAAAACTGGACATTATGCTCTTTTCTTTCCACAAGGCATTAGTTCCAACCAATCTAAGTCTTAATTCCCAAATGGGGGTCAGGCTCAATTCGGCTAGGGATAATTTTGTGGAGTTTGCAATTTCAGGCTCAGGCTAATGTTCTGGCTTCAAGCAGGGATAATGCAGGGTAGGTAAAGAGATGATAAAAATGGCTGAAAAGATGCCTCCATCATTTAATTCTCGTAAACATAAACATATATATGCATTGGTTTTGAATAACTATCACAACATTTGGAGATGCATAGGAAGAGTAAATTCACTGAAGAAAGCGGAGGGATTTTTTATGTTCTCCCTATAGGTCAAAATTCTCACAAGGACAATTTTTTGTTGGATTTGCTTTCTAGCCTAGGATCATATGTGCTCAATTTCATCACAAGTTCACAATCTGCATAAAAATTTTAAAGACTTAGGCTAAACCATCCAAATATGCCATAGGATTTACATGATCAAGTCAGCTATTGAGTTTTCATCATAGGACGTCTAAGTAGGGTAAAGAAAAATAAACTTAAAAATAAACATGCATTTTTTTTGTATTTTGACATTTTTGTATTTTTTTCTTTTTGGATTTTTTGACATTTTATAAAAGTAAAACTAAAAATTTAAACATGAATGCAATGCGAAGAAGAAACCAAGTTATGACCATAAGACATGTTTTTCCCCCACCCCATACTTGAAATATACAGTGTCCTCACTGTATTAAAAAGAAGAACAAGGGTAGAGAGAGACTTACAGCGCAACCTTGCGGATTCAGGTTGATTCCAGGTTGGGTCGATGCTAGAAGTCGATATCTAGTTCAGTGGTCGATGTCGACTGCATCCGTCGAATTCGAGGAAGAAGATGAAGATAAGGGCTGCCTGATTGGGGTCGATATCGAGTATAATGGTCGATATCGACCTCTGCTTTTCGCTCCTGAGTCCTCGATGTCGACTCCAGGAGATGGCTTGACCCTGGGGAGGTCGATATCGACTGGCCCGGTCGATTTCGACTACCTCTGCAGAAGCTTCTTTTCCTCTTCGTCGTTCCTTTTGCTTGATAACCTGAAATCTTGGTTAGGAATATAGATAAAGCACGAATTATCTCAGTTTTAAAAGTTTCAAACAGCCAAAAGTTAAATCCTAAAAACCATCTATGCGGAAAATTTAAAGGTTTTATGTACATGCTCTAGATTTTTGAGTCGCTAGGCCGACTTCTCCATCAATTCTTCATGACCCTTTTATGTAGGGAGCCTTCGAGCGTGAGCCTTCTCCTGGATCATCTAGGTCCTTTTGGTAGTAGCGATGTTCGGCGACCAAGGTTTTTTTGATGTTAGGTTCTTCTTTGGGCGCTTTTCTTCTCTTTCTTGACCTAACTTTAGCAATATAGGCAAACCATGGAGCTTTGACCCTCTCTTTAGTAGAATTAACAATAATAGGCTTAATTGATTTATCAATAAGGGACATAGGAGGGTTAGGAGTCGTACCTAGGCTTACCTGTTTGGGCCCGAAACAGAAATCTTCGGGCTGAGGGGTGGTCGATGTCGACCCAGGAGGGTCGATTTCGAGTGCTGTAGTCGATATCGATATGTGGGGGTCGACATCGACCTCTGTGACCCCATACTTAAGCTCCTGCCAGTGATCTGGCATACTCGATTTCGACCAAGGGGGGTCGATTTCGATGGTTTTAGTCGATATCGACTGGTTCCAGTCGATGTCGACCCTGCTTGCTGTTTCCGTCCTCGCCAACAGAAATTTTCTAAGCTTTTCTTTGGCCGGCAAGAGGACTACTTGCTCCAGGTGCTTTGTTTCGCTCATGGTTGGGTTGAAAGAGAATTCTATCACATCGTTCCCTATAGTAAAGGTTAGTAATCCTCGACGTACATTGATATTGGCATCAGTAGTAGCTAAGAAAGGCCTACCAAGTATAATAGGCACTACAGGATCTTCAGGCATCTCCAATACAATGAAATCAGTAGGCACAAAGAACTTACCTACCTTTACCGGAACGTCATCAACTATACATATGGCTCTGACGAATGAGTTGTCAGCCATATAAAGCTTCATGTCCACAGGTGCAAGTGCACCAATGTTCACCTTCTGCCAAATAGAGAGAGGCATGAGACTTACACTTGCCCCAAGGTCACATAGGGCTTTATAGCGATGTTGGCCAAGTCCCACGGTGATTGCGAACTTCCCTGGATCACTCTTCTTCTCAGGGAAGTCCATCTTTGAGCACTCCTCTGCGATCTCTGCCATGGATCTCTTCTTGCTCAAGATGTCTTTGAGGAATCGCACATAGGCGGGCATCTCGCTTAGGGCTTCTGTTAGAGGGATAGTGATGTTGAGTCCTTAAAGAATCTTTATGAAGCGCCTAAACTTACCTTTGGTGGGATCCTCCAATGCTTTGGAAGGGAATGGCAATGTCTTCTTTGGAGTAGGGGCCAAAACGGATGTCGAGGGAGCCTGCTGGACATCGATGTCGACTGGGCTTTGGTCGACCTCTGTTGTGGCTCTGATGGCTCTGCAGTGGCCTCGACATCGACCAAGGGGTCGACATGGGGGTCGATTTCGACCTCTGGGTCGACATCGACTGGTCTGTCGACGTCAACTGGGTCTGTTGCTTTCTCCTCCGTTTCCGTCCGTGGCTATTGTACTTTGTTGCCACTCCTTAATTGTATGGCTGCGACATGGCCCGTCCCGGATTGTCCTTTAGGATTTGTAGTGGGTTGCCCAGGGAGTGTTCCGGACGGCCTAGGGATTTGTGCCGCCAATTGACCCAGTTGGGTCTCCACGTTCTTCTTCCATATATCCATCTCCCCAATCCTTGTGGTAAGGTGATTGAGTTGAGAGTGGATAGCATTGTTGGATTGATCGTTCTTAGCTTGGTTCCGCCTTATCTCGTCCAGCACAAGTTGAAGATCATCCTTCTTTTGGTCTCTCTCCGGGTGCCCAGGAGCTCTATAAGGCGGAGGGTCCCTAGGGTTAACCGGGTTCCTTTGTGGTTGATGGAACCTTTGGTCTCCCCAATATTGGTTGTTGGGACCCCTCATGTAGCGCGCCTCTTGGTGAGTCTCCGCTAGGTGTACTTGTTTGGCATGTGGGCACTCGATGGTGGAGTGTCGCTGCGATCCGCATTCGATGCAATCTTGGTTCGCTGAAAGGAACCTTACTTGCTTTTGGAGCTTTCTAAGTTGATCTCTGTGGAATTGCTCCTTCACATCCGGATCGATTACATTAGAGGGTTCATATAAGGGCATAGATGGGGCAGGCCTCGACGATGATGGTGAGTCGGAAGCCTCAGGAGTCCCATATGTGTTGTCGAACTCCACCAACCTCTCTATGGTCTCCCAAGCCTCTTGTGGGGCGAGTTCAAGGTAGCCATAGGCGGTGAAGGTGTTGATCCTTTCCTTTGTTGCAGCGTCAAGAGCATTGTATATGATCTCCTGAATTACATATGGTGGTTGGCCATGCGTCGGGCATGATCGTAGGAGGTCCTTGAACCTTTCCCAAACAGTCGCCAGAGCTTCACCAGGCTTTTGTTTGAAAGCCGTGATTTTCTGTCGGATCAACGCCGTCTTAGAAGGAGGAAAGAACTTGTTGAGAAACGCGTCCTTGACTTCATTCCAGGTGCGGAGCGATCTTGGGGCTAAGCTTTCCAACCACTGCAATGCTTTCCCTGTAAGAGACCATCGAAAGGCTTTTAGTTGGACATATTCAAGACTTCGTCCATCAGCAATAGTATCACAAAGGTCTAAGAAGGTAGAAATATGTGCCATAGGGCACTCATTAGGTTTTCCTTCATATTGGTGCCTTCTAATCTCAGTTAAGAAGTTAGGTTTTATTTCAAAATTAGAGGCAGGGATAAGAATTGCCGATTCAGGCACTGTGAGAGCGGGGTGCATATATTGCTTGGCATTCCTAGGGAGGGCATTGATTTGGGCTTCTATTTTCCTCCAGCCTTCCTCCTCCCTATCCGCACGCTCCTTAAGTGCCGCCTCTCTAGTCGTTAAGTCCTCAACCTGCTTCCTTAGTTGTTCAATAAGTTCTGCTTGGTTCGCGTTTTCCGCCATGATTCTTTGAGCTTGGGCCCTTAGATGGAAATAACGCTCAGGGTCGCCTACTCCTTCAAATTCAGGTGGGCGATCAGCGCGTCGCATACACCTGCAAGACCAAACTAGAAAAAGACGTGAGATAGACTACTAGGGCGCGATTGATTGCCTCCCCGGCAACAGCGCCAATTTGTTGTTGCAGGAGGATTGATATGTCAAGTAATTACAAAATATAAAGATGTAAATAAATGTAAACCAACTCCTGGCCTAAGCAAATAATTACAAGACTTCCTCCCGTTGTAGTGGAAGGGTAGTCAGGATCGATCCACGAGGAGGCGTGTCAGCGGGATCCTAGTAGCGTTGGAAATCTCAAGTCTGTGTCAACCAGTAGCCTCGATTTCGACCTTGGGCCTCGATGTCGACTTCGGCTGTCGATGTTCTTTGCAACAGAAGACCTGCAAAGACAAAAACAAAGTGGTCGATCTCGACTGGTGGGGGTTGATATCGATGTCAGTCCACGAAATCGACTGGCTCAGAAGTCTGCCAGTCGATACAGAAGGGTCGATATCGATGTCTGGTGTCGATATCGATGTCCAGTAACTCCGCAGCGATGTTCGTCGTTGACTCAGAAAACTGTCGACGAACTCAGTGGTCGATATCGACGTCGATTTCTCCCTGCAGTGAGTTAGTTTCTTGTCGGCAAAGAAGGGCCGAAGACTTTAGGATGGAGAGAGAAGCAATGAACAGAAATAACAGTGGGTTTTGGTGTGTATAAACTATGTAAAAAGGCAACTCCTAGGATTAGGGTTTACCACAACGTTAACCAATGCATGCGATGAGATAAATAAGACGGACAATTGCGCTATTTCACC
The DNA here is from genome assembly GCA_963922045.1 of Persicaria maculosa. Taxonomy (NCBI): domain Eukaryota; kingdom Viridiplantae; phylum Streptophyta; class Magnoliopsida; order Caryophyllales; family Polygonaceae; genus Persicaria; species Persicaria maculosa. The sequence continues at coordinate 22,945,070 of OY998271.1, read as the reverse complement.
CGAGGGACAAGCTTTCGCCGTACACCAACTCTTAGGATTACTCTTTCAAATAAACCTAATTGTCTCTACCAATTTTATGTTTATAACTCAAGTTGTTAGCATGAATCCCTTTTCTTTCGATTAGGACTAAACATAGAATCGTAGGAGGAGAGATAGACACAACGATATCAACATCAAATACTTACCTCAAGCGCGCATGGCTAACGTCGGGCTCACCCCGACCCTACAACACCCCATACTTAGACTTGCTTGTCCTACAACACACCCTTCAAGTCTTCGCCTTTGTCAACAGCAACATCATAAGCGGTAGCAACGCAAAGCAAGTGAATTTAACGTCATAGCACATATTTTGGCGATCCATAGGCATATGCAATTTTGATCCAACCTCACAGGGATAATGTGTTTGCACTCAACTCTCATGTGTTTAGGCTATGAAGATCAACTCTCAACTCAATTCCATATACAATCTCATAAACATTCTAATTTATAATAATCCACTTCGCAACCAATTATGAAAATGCAATAAGAATCATCAGGAGGACTTTCGCTCAATGGAAGACTTCATAGAAGACTCCATTCGGCGGGGTTGTAATGGGGCTTGGTATGAAATAAAGGGTGTGGAATTATTTGGCTATGTGGTGCTTTTATAATTCGGGAATCAAGACTCCTAAATCTCAACACTGGTAATACCCAAACCATAACTCTTCAATGTAAGCTCAATCTCTATAATGCTTTTTCCCTACTCATCTTTCCATAATATGCTCTCAAAAATATAACACTTGTATGAATAAAGGACTTAAGGATTTTGGCTCATGCACTATATATATATATATTTATTTATTTTTTTCAGATTTTTTTTTTCGGAAGTAATAATAAAGCTATGTGCATTTATATGGTGAGCCAAGAAATCCTTTTACAAAATATGACAAAATGTAAATATGTACCATCCTACAATTTCCTTGCTCAAAACTAGACATTATGCTCTTTTCTTTCCACAAGGCATTAGTTCCAACCAATCTAAGTCTCAATTCCCAAATGGGGGTCAGGCTTAATTCGACTAGGGATAATTTTGTGGAGTTTGCAATTTCAGGCTTAGGCTGATGTTCTGGCTTCAAGCAGGGATAATGCAGGGTAGGTAAAGAGAGGATAAAAATGGCTTAAAAGATGCCTCCATCATTTAATTCTCGTAAACATAATCATATATATGCATTGGTCTTGAATAACTATCACAACATTTAGAGATGCATAGGAAGAGTAAATTCACTCAAGAAAGCGGAGGGATTTTTGATGTTCTCCCTATAGGTCAAGATTTCTCACAAGGACAATTTTTGTTGGGTTTGCTTTTTAGCCTATGATCATATGTGCTCAATTTCATCACAAGTTCACAATCTACATAAAAAATTTTAAAGACTTAGGCTAAACCATCCAAATATGCCATAGGATTTACATGATCAAGTCAGCTATTGAGTTTTCATCATAGGACATCTAAGTAGGGTTTAAAACAAATTTTAAATAAACATGCATTTTTTTTGTATTTTTGACATTTTTTTATTTTTTTATTTTCTTTTTTATTTTATTTTTTTTTTTGATTTTATAAAAGTAAGACTAAGAACAAAAATTTAAACATGAATGCAATGCGAAGAAGAAACCAAGTTATGACCATAAGATATGTCTTTCCCCCACCCCATACTTAAAATATACAGTGTCCTCACTGTATTAAAAAGAAGAACAAGGGTAGAGAGAGACTTACAGCGCAACCTGCAGATTCAGGTCGATTTCAAGTTGAGTCGATGCCAGAAGTCGATATCTAGGACAATGGTCGATGTCGACTGCATCTGTCGAAGTCGAGGAAGAAGATGAAGATAAGGGCTGCCTGATTGGGGTCGATATCGAGTATTAGGGTCGATATCGACCTCTGCTTTTCGCTCCTGAGTCCTCGATGTCGACTCCAGGAGGTGGCTTGACCCGGGGGGGTCGATTTCGACTGGCCTGGTCGATTTCGACTGCCTCTGCAGAAGCTTCTTTTCTTCTCCGTCGTTCCTTTTGCTTGATAACCTGAAATCTTTGTTAGAAATATAGATAAAGCACGAATTATCTCAGTTTAGAAGTTTCAAACAGCCAAAAATTAAATCCTAAAAACCATCTATGCAAAAATTTAAAAGTTTTTATGTACATGCTCTAGATTTTTGAGTCGCTAGGCCGACTTCTCCGTCAATTCTTCATGACCCTTTTATGTAGGGACCCTTCGAGCGTGAGCCTTCTCCTGGATCATCTAGGTCCTTTTGGTAGTAGCGAAGTTCGGCGATCAAGGCTTTTTTGATGTTAGGTTCTTCTTTGGGCGCTTTTCTTCTCTTTCTTGACCTTACTTTAGCAATATAGGCAAACCATAGAGCTTTGACTCTCTCTTTAGTAGATTTATCAATAATTGGCTTAATTGATTCATCAATAAGGGACAGAGGAGGGTTAGGAGTCATACTTGGGCTTACTTGTTTGGGCCCGAAACAGAAATCTTCGGACTGAGGGGTGGTCGATTTCGACCAAGGAGGGTCGATTTCGAGTGCTGTGGTCGATGTCGACATGTGGGGGTCGATATCGACCTCTGTGACCCCATACTTAAGCTCCTGGCAGCGATCTGGCATACTCAATTTTGACCAAGGGGGGTGGATTTCGATGTTTTAAGTCGATATCGACTGGTTCCAGTCGATGTCGACCCTGCTTGCTGTTTCCGTCCTCGCCAACAGAAATTTTCTAAGCTTTTCTTTGGCTGGCGAGAGGACTACTTGCTCCAAGTGCTTTGTTTCGCTCATGGTTGGGTTGAAAGAGAATTCTATCACTTCGTTCCCTATAGTAAAGGTTAGTAACCCTCGACGTACATTGACATTGGCATCAGCAGTAGCTAAGAAAGGCCTACCAAGTATAATAGGCACTACAGGATCTTCAGGCATCTCCAATACAATGAAATCAGTAGGCACAAAGAACTTACGTACCTTTACCGGAACGTCATCAACTATACCTGTGGGTCTGACGAATGAGTTGTCAGCCATATAAAGTTTCATGTCCACAGGTTCAAGGGCACCAATGTTCACCTACTGCCAAATAGAAAGAGGCATGAGACTTACACTTGCCCCTAGGTCACATAGGGCTTTATAGCGATGTTGGCCAAGTCCCACGGTGATTGGAAACTTCCCTGGATCACTTTTCTTCTCAGGGAAGTCCATCTTTGAGCACTCCTCTCCGATCTCTGCCATGGACCTCTTCTTGCTCAGGATGTCTTTGAGGAATCGTACACAGGCGGGCATCTCGCTTAGGGCTTCTGTTAGAGGGATAGTGATGTTGAGTCCTTGAAGTATCTTTATGAAGCGCCTAAACTTACCTTTGGTGGGGTCCTCCAATGCTTTGGAAGGGAATGGCAACGTCTTCTTTGGAGTAGGGGCCAAAACGGAGGTCGGAGGGGCCTGCTGAACATCGATGTCGACTGGAGTTGGGTCGATATCGACTGGTGGGGTCGATTTCGACCTCTGTTGTGGCTCTAATGGCTCTGCAGTGTCATCGACGTCGACCAGGGGGTCGACATGGCGGTCGATTTCGACCTCTGGGTCGACATCGACTGGTCTGTCGACGTCGACTGGGTCTGCTGCTTTCTCCTCCGTTTCCGTCCGTGGCTTTTGTATTTTGGTGCCACTCCTTAATTGTATGGCTGCGACATGGCCCGTCCCGGATTGTCCCTTAGGATTTGTAGTGGGTCGCCCATGTAGTGTTCCAGACGGTCTAGGGATTTGTGCCGCCAATTGACCCAGTTGGGTCTCTACGTTCTTTTTCCAAATATCCATCTCCCCAATCCTTGTGGTAAGGTGATTGAGTTGAGAGTGGATAGCATTGTTGGATTGATCATTCTTAGCTTGATTCCTCCTGGTTTCATCCAGCACAAGTTGAAAATCATCCTTCTTTTGGTCTCTCTCCGGGTGCCCAGGAGCTCTATAAGGCGGAGGGTCCCTAGGGTTAACCGGGTTCCTTTGTGGTTGATGGAACCTTTGGTCTCCCCAATATTGGTGATTGGGACCCCTCATGTAGCGCGCCTCTTGGTGAGTCTCCGCTAGGTGTACTTGTTCGGCATGTGGGCACTCGATGGTGGTGTGCCGCTGCGATCCGCATTCGATGCAATCTTGGTTCGCAGAAAGGAACCTCACTTGCTTTTGGAGCTTTCTAAGTTGATCTCTGTGGAATTGCTCCTTCACATCCGGATCGATTACATTGGAGGGTTCATATAAGGGCATAGATGGGGCAGGCCTCGACGATGATGGTGCGTCGGAAGCCTCAGGAGTCCCATATGTGTTGTCGAACTCCACCAACCTCTCTATGGTCTCCCAAGCCTCTTGTGGGGCGAGTTCAAGGTAGCCATAGGAGGTGTAGGAGTTGATCCTCTCCTTGGTGGCAATGTCAAGAGCATTGTATATGATCTCCTGAATGACGTACGGTGGTTGGCCATGCGTCGGGCATGATCGTAGGAGGTCCTTAAACCTTTCCCAAACAGTCGCCAGAGCCTCACCAGGCTTTTGTTTGAAAGCCGTGATTTTCTGTCGGATCAACGCCGTCTTAGAAGGAGGAAAGAACTTGTTGAGGAACGCGTCCTTGACTTCATTCCATGTGCGGAGTGATCTTGGGGCTAAGCTTTCCAACCACTGCAATGCTTTACCTGTAAGAGACCATCGAAAGGCTTTTAGTTGGACATATTCAAGACTTCGTCCATCAGCAATAGTATCACAAAGGTCTAAGAAGGTAGAAATATGTGCCATAGGGCATTCGTTAGGTTTTCCTTCATATTGGTGCCTTCTAATCTCAGTAAGGAAGTTAGGTTTTATTTCAAAATTAGAGGCAGGGATAAGAATTGCCGATTCAGGCACTGTGAGAGCGGGGTGCATATATTGCTTGGCATTCCTAGGGATGGCATTGATTTAGGCTTCTATTTGCCTCCGGCCTTCCTCTTCCCTATCCGCACGCTCCTTAAGTGTCGCCTCTCTAGTCGTTAAGTCCTCAACCTGCTTCCTTAGTTGTTCAATAAGTTTTGCTTGGTTCGCGTTTTCCGCCATGATTCTTTGAGCATGGGCCCTTAGATGGAAATAACGCTCAGGGTCGTCTACTCCTTCAAATTCAGGTGGGCGATCAGCGCGTCGCATACACCTGCAAGACCAAACTAGAAAAAGACGTGAGATAGACTACTAGGTCGCGATTGATTGCCTCCCCGGCAACGGCGCCAATTTGTTGTTGCAGGAGGATGACCAGAAGCCTCGATTTCGACCTTGGGCCTCGATGTCGACCTCGGCTGTCGATGTTCTCTGCAACAGAAGACCTGCAAAGACAAAAACAAGTAGTCGATATCGACTGTGGGGGTCGATATCGATGTCAGTCCATGAAATCGACTGGCTCAGAAGACTGCCAGTCGATACAGAAGGGTCGATTTCGACACAAGGGGTCGATATCGATGCTCAGCAAACTCCGCAGCGATGTTCGTCGTCGACTTAGAAAACTGTCGACGAACTCGGTGGTCGATATCGACTGGTGGGGTCGATATCGATGTCTCCCTGCAGTGAGTTAGTTCTTCGTCGGCAAAGAAAGGCCGAAGACTTTAGGATGGAGAGAGAAGCAATGAACATAAATAAAGACAGCTGTTTTATGTTTATAAACTATTTAAAAAGCAACTCCTAGGATTAGGGTTTACCACAACGTTAACCAATGCATGCGATGAGATAAATAAGACGGACAATTGCGCTATTTCACCCGAGGGACAAGCTTTCGCCGTACACCAACTCTTAGGATTATTCTTTCAAATAAACCTAATTGTCTCTACCAATTTTATGTTTATAACTCAAGCTGTTAGCATGAATCCCTTTTCTTTCGATTAGGACTAAACATAGAATTGTAGGATGAGAGATAGACACAACGATATCAACATCAAATACTTACCTCAAGCGCGCAATGGCTAACGTCGGGCTCACCCCGACCCTAAGAGCTTTGGGGAACTACTCGCTTCTTATCATGGAACTCATCATTGTTTGAAAGGAAGAAACTTGCATTAAAATAAACTCCGAAGCTTTACAACTCAACGTCAACTTTCGCAAACGTCAAACCCTAAAACTTCTCTCTAACTCTATTGATTGTCTCTTGTCTTTGGTCAATGGATTGTTCTCGGATTCGATGATTTAACAAATCAGCCCCTAAGGCTTTATTTATAGGCTACTAATCCTCGCTATCCAAGGATTGTAACTCCTATCTAAACTAATAACTCTATCCGAACAATTAGGATAGGTCTTCTATTTTGATAAAAACTTAAAGGAAAAGATAATAAACAACTGCTAATATCTAAAAGAACGAGATAACTCATGGCTTTGATGATAGACTTCACAATCCGAGCCTCAAAATCGGATTTATCTTCTGTCGAGGTAGGGTCGATATCGACACCAGAGGTCGATATCGATGCTTGTGTTTTTGCTCGACTTGTCCAACTCCAGTCGATGTCTATGACGATGGTCGATATCGATGCATGTGTGTGGATATCGAGGCTTCTAGTCTGGTCTGTGTGGCTTATCTCGACACTCAGAAGTCGTGTCGAAATCCAGGGTCGATATCGATGTCTCCAGTCGATATCGACCTCTTCTCAACTTCACTTGGCTTGTCCGTTTTGACTCCGATTTCATCGAATTCCTGCATAGTTAGCTCAAAACTCGTGCAGACTCTATTTCTTACACTTTAGCTCATTCTTACACAAGATCATATGCTTTTGAAACTTTTATTTGGAAATCGAATGAAATATGAAGTCAAAAGATGCAATAAACAAAGGTACAATTATGTACATCACTTGCAAGCTTTGGATATAATTCTATCAAAATCGGAGTCGAATTCCTCTGCTGGTATGGTCGATATCGACCCTTAGACATCGATATCGACCCCTCCAAAACCTTATCTCGAGCTTCTCCTTCTCCTACTCGAACTAGCACTCGACTTCTATCAATTTGGTCGATCTGGTAGCGATATCAACCCCCAGACGTCGATATCGACCTCTTCTGTGTCGATATGTTCTGTTTCCTTTTCTGCTCGATTCTTATGTCTCTGATGTACTCGATGTCGAGGTCTTTAGTCGATTTCGACCTCTTCAGAAAACTTCGAGTTCTTTTTCCGCTCTTCCGAATTCATCCATTTTCATCCTGTTTTCTGCGAAATTACATGGAAACTCGTGCAAACCCATATATTTGACAATTAAGCATAAACTACACTATTCCCATGTTTTCCCATTAATATGCATGCAAAAGACAATAAAATGGATACATGTGTGCATAGAAAATATGGCAATTTGCGCGCACATCAAACACCCCATACTTAAGCTTGCTTGTCCCCAAGCAATACTTTTAATTGTCATTCAGGGGAAGAAAGTAAACCCTCAACATCATAGATTCATTTTTCATATGTCCCTACAATCAATTGCCGTCCTCGAGAAGGTACTTATGTCAACCAAGTCCATGCATGTGCATAAAAAGCAATTTCATACTCATAAAGAAGGTAATATGCAAAAAAACAATTTTAGCGACATAGCATTAATAATCAAGAGGACTTTTTTTTCAAGCTTGTGAGAAGTGGATTGGTAAAAGGCTAAAGGTGGGCTAATATTTGGCCATGTGGTATTAAATCTGGGGAAACATACTTTCTTTCCAAAACATTCTACATTCCTTCTTCATAATGTCTCACCTTTCACTCATCGCTCAATGCTTTTTTCAATATAATGCTTTTACCTCTCTATCCTTAGCACTGCCTTCTCGCGAGTCGCAAACATGGGTGTCATGAATGGCCCCGGATACTTAGTACTTCGCACTCCTCACCTTGTGTCCCATCATGCGGAACTATTATCTTAACGCAAGCAGGGTCGACCCACCTTTATCTCCTGAGGTGATCGGATTTTTTTTCTCGCTCATTTAATTTTCCATATTTCATATTTGTATCATTCCTGCTAACAACTTCATATATGCACAAGTCCATATAACTCCAAAGATGACATCCATTCAAAAAAACTTTGTCCCCGGATAGGGTATAAGGTAAAAAATGGGCAATATGTGTATATGTGGAGCAATAATGATCATGATAAGTCTCATATATGGCTTTGTGAATATGCATTGGTAGGGCTAGGATATGAACTTTGCTTGTATGGAATTTTTATAAAAAGTCCTCTATCATCTTATCATGCATATGTCAAAAGCAACTTCAAATTTTCATCTCCTTTAAGTTTTTTTTTCTTCTTGCACTTCATTGGGACTTCCCTTAACTAGGCAATCTCATGTTATATCTCTAATGAATCTAATTTTGCATCATAGAACTCTTTTTTATACTTCCATGACTCTTCCTTTTCCAAAATTTTTGATGGGGGTCATTTTTCTCTTTTTTTAATGCATTAAAATAAATATGCAACTCTAATCTAAGTATGAATATGCAAGTAAGCCTTTCCCCCACCCCATACTTAAAATTTACAGTGTCCTCACTGTATTAGAACTAGGGTTAAGAAGAAAACTTACTAAACCGTCACAAATTTCAGGAGTCGAAGAAGACAACAGGGAAGGTCGATATCGACCCTTTACATCGATATCGATGTCTCTCTTGATTTCTGCTCAGGCTTCAGGGTGATTTGGCCTCGATCACAAACCCTATCCATGTCGACCTTAAGGTCGATTTCGATTCTGACATCAATTTCGATGCCTTTCTGTGTGCTTTTCTCTTTCCTGCAATTTGAAAAATAAACACAAAATATGCAAAACAATAAAGTGTCTAAAACCAAAACAAAAAGCCGTCTAAAACCAAAACTAAGTCTTTGTTACAAGCTCTAGATTTTTAAGTCGCTAGGCCGACTTCTTCCTTTGCGCTTCTCAAGGTGGCATTTGCAGAGCCCATGTGGCTTGGGCCTCAAATATCACTCCTTTCTTGTCCCGCAGCTGCATTCCGCCGGGATTGATTTGATTCACCGTGAATGGACCTAAGTTCTTATCCTTGAATCTTGTAGGGAACCAATAGTCCTTAGACTTGGCAACATAGACCTTGTCTCCTATCTCATATTGGCTTGAACCATCATCGGATACCCTACATAAGCGCACATGCCAAGGCACACCTCTTCCAAATAATGATATGTCCTTAATTGTAATTGAACAAGAGGAATTCGTACCTTGACTTACCTTCTTCTCTGTATGTGGCTCAGGTCGATGTCGATGTTCGGAGGTCGATATCGACCTCTGTTGTACACCTGGAGGATCAGTCGATTTGGGGAGTTTTGACTCGATATGATCAGGTTGATGTCGACCCTCAGAGGTCGATATCGAGGTCTCCTTGCCTCCCTTCTCAATGCTGATGGTGGTCGATTTCGATAGGGCATGGTCGATATCGACCCTTGACCCTGATTTCGATGCTTCCTCTTTTCCTCCGTCGACCCCATATTTATGACCTGTCACAGAATCTTGAACATTAGTGGTCGATATCGACTTACCTGGGTCGATTTCGATGTTCTGTTGAGCTCCTTCGTTCAAGATTGCTTCAACTTCCTGTACTTGGGCTTCATTGATGGCTTTTATCTCCATTGGCCCTTGACTTTGCACCGTCTTGTTGAAGGAATACTCTATTACTTCATCACTAATTGTGAGTGAGAGAAATCCTTTCTTCACGCTAATATTGGCATCGACAGTTGCTAGGAATGGCCTACCTAAAATAATTGGACAAGCAGGGTCCTCCGCTATGTCAACAACTAGGAAATCAGCATGGACAAAGAATTTACCTACTTGTACTGGCACAGCCGTCACTATCCCAGTTGGAATCACTACCGTATTGTTAGCCGATGTACAATCTTGCATCCACGGGCTCTAGAGGACCTATCTTTACCTTGTGCCAAATGGTTAGTGGAATCATGCTAACGCTAGCGCCCAAGTCAACTAAAGCATTAAAATTGAATTGACCTAGACCTATAGCGATAGAAAACTTACCTGGGTCCGCCCGCTTTTGTGGTAGCTCCAACCTGTTGCATTCCTCTGCGATCTCAGAGAGTGATCGCTTCTTACCCAAGATGTCCTTAAGGAACCTTACATAAGATGGCATCTCGTGAAGTGCCTCTGTGAATGGTATAGAGACATTAAGCCCTTGGAGCATCTTCACGAACCGTTGGAACTTCTTTTCCGCTGGGTCCTTAGTCACCTTTCTAGTTGGGAATGGCAACACCTTCTTCCTTCCCTCGGCTGCAGTGAGGTCGATATCGACATAAGTAGGGTCGATATCGACGGAAGGAGTCGATTTCTGTGGTGACGCAGAATTAGGGTCGACATCGACAGGAGGGTCGACATCGATGTCACCGTGGTCGATATCGACAGGGGGGTGGATATCGACGCCTGTTCTAGCTCCTTCTCCTCCGCTCTTTGCTCGGGCGTTAGTAATTGACGTCCACTCTTTAGGTTTACTGCCGCAATGTGACCAGTGGTTTTTCCCTTTTGGTTGGGCACAGTGGATCCAGGGAGTGATCCTGACGCCTTGGGCATTGCTTCCGCCAATTGACTCATTTGAGTCTCCATGTTGCGCTTCCAAACATCGATCTCCCCAAGTCTAGAATTGATGCACTGCAGCTGAGTATGGACGGAGTTATTGGCTTGTTTGAACTCAGCGTGGTTCCTCCGCATCTCATCAAGGATGATTTGCAGGTCATCTTTTTTATTCTCCCGCTCAGGGTGCCCTGGTGCCCTATATGTTGGGGGATCCCTTTGATAGAACCTTTGATCACCCCAATTTTGTTGATTGCCCCCTCCATAGGGGCCTCTCGTCCATTTGACCTCCTCATGTTATTCCGCCATGGATACTTGCTCAGTATGTGGACAGGCACTGGTGTTATGTCTTATTGAACCACAATCCTGACAAGGTTGATTGTTGCTCAGGAACCTTACTTGTTTTTGAAGGCGGCGTGTTTGATCGTTATGGAATTGTTGCCGCACTTCAGGATCTATCTCCCTTGGAGGCTCATATAGTCGCATAGATGGGGCAGGCCTTGCATCATATGCCGCAACAGCCCCATAAGTGTTGTCAAAGTTCACTAGCCTCTCAATGGTCTCCCATGCCTCCGCTGGTGTAAACTCAATGTACCGATAGGAGGTATATGAATTGATCCTCTCCTTATTCGGCGCATCAAGGGCGTTATAAAAGATCTCTTGGATGACATATGGATGTTGCCCATGCGTCGGGCATAATCTCAGCAAGTCCTTAAAGCGCTCCCACGCCTGAGCTAGGGTTTCACCTGGCTTTTGTTTGAAAGCCGTGATCCTTTGTCGTAGCATTGCCGTTTTAGAAGGTGGGAAGAATTTGTTCAAGAATGCATCTTTCACCTCCGCTCATGTCCTTAACGATCGTGGAGCCAAACTTTCAAGCCATTGTAATGCCTTTCCTGCCAAAGACCATCGAAAAGATTTTAGTCGCACATACTCTAAGTTTACTCCATCAGCAACTGTTTCACATATATCCATAAAAGTAGAAATGTGTTGCAGGGGGCATTCATTATGTCTTCCTTCAAAAGTATTTCTTTTAATCTCATATAGGATGTTAATTTTCAATTCATAGTTAGAGTGAGGAATTATAATGGCAGATTCAGGAACATGAAGCGGCGGATGCATGTATTGCATCGCCGTCTGTGGATACTGATTTAGCCGCTCTTGGGCTTGTCTGCGCGCATCCTCCTCTCTATCAGCACGGGCTCGCTCAGCAGCAGCAGCGGCCCTTTCAGCAGCGATTGTAGCATTGTGGTCCTCGATCTCCATCCTCAACCGCTCTATGATCTCAGCCTGCGTCTCATTGTCAGCCATGATGCGTATTGCTTTGTTGCGAAGATGGTAGAAACGTTCAGGCTCATTAATTGGTTCCAAGATAGGTCCGCGATCAAAACGTCGCATAAACCTGCAGAATAAGCTTAGAAAAAGATCGTGATTAACTTAGGTGGCGATTGATTGCCTCCCCGACAACGGCGCCAATTTGTTCGCAACGGGGGTGGTAAGTAGGAGATTCAAATATTTAAAATAAAACAAAGCACAACTAGACTATCTCCCTGTCCCAAACAAATAATACAAGAATCCCCTCCCTTGTAGTAGTAGGGTAATTCAGGATCGAATCCACGAGGAGGTATGTCAGCGCTTCCTTTGTTGTACTCACGATCAATGCTTTCGACCTCAGCAGACACTCGCTATCGAGTATACAGGTCGATATCGACCTCAGTTCTGGTCGATTTCCTAGCGCAGTTCCTGTAGAAGACAAAACAGCAAGTCGACGTCGAGCAGATACCTCGATATCGATGTTAGACCTCGATATTGACCCTTATGGTCGATTTCGATGCTTGTCACAGAAACTGTTTTTGTAACCAATTTGTCGGAAAAGAGTCCGAAGAAAATAAAATGGAGAAGGAAGATGAACAGAAACAAAACTAAGACTTTTATGAAGAATTCAATTAATTAAAAGGCTTCCAAAGTCGGGGTTTCATGCCACAACGTTAACAATGCAAGTTTCATGCTAAAGATATGAACTTTAATGTCTTTCCGTCAAATACTTTCGTTATCAACACTTAGGTGATTAGAGGCTCTCGCATAATTCCTAAGAGTTACTATCCAATTCATGAGCAATTCAAGTTCACAATATGAGTGGCTTTTGCCTCAATAATGCAAAGAATGAATCTCCCTGACTTTCGCAAAGGATCATGCATGGGGTAGAAGATGGAATCGCATAAAAGTCAAACCTTTGATGCACTTACCTCACATTGCTATCGTCGGGCTCACCCCAACCCTAGAAGTGGGTTGACTACTCGCTCCTCATCATGCACATCATCATCATTGTTATTAAAAGAAAGCTACTTTGAATTAAAACTCCGAAAGAAAGTACAACCGAACAAGCCACTCCGCTCTCGCTTTACAACTCCACTCGGCCTCCTCTCTATCTCTCTACTCTCTATTGCAACTGAAATTCTCTGCGAAAATTGGATACCTAAACTCAGCCCTATTGGCCTCTATTTATAGATGTCGATAAGGACTCGAAACCTTATCTTTATTCTCGAAGATAAACTAAAACAAAGTAAAAGCTAAAACTTCATGGTGAAATCAGCCTCCTCATGATAGATCTGGTGTTAATGATAGGAAATCTCGACCTTTGGATAGATATTGCAAGCTTTGGATATAATTCTATCAAAATCGGAGTCGAGTTCCTCTGCTGGCATGGTGGATATCGACCCTTAGACATCGATATCGACCCCTCCAAAACCTTATCTCGAGCTTCTCCTTCTCCTACTCGAACTGGCACTCGACTTCTATCAATTTGGTCGATCTGGCAGCATCGATATCAACCCCCAGACGTCGATATCGGCCTCTTCTGTGTCGATATGCTCTGTTTCCTTTTCTGCTCGATTCCTATGTCTCTAATGTACTCGATGTCGAGGTCTTTAGTCGATTTCGACCTCTTCAGAAGACTTCGAGTTCTTTTTCCGCTCTTCCGAATTCATCCATTTTCATCCTGTTTTCTGCGAAATCACATGGAAACTCGTGCAAACCCATATATTTGACAATTAAGCATAAACTACACTATTCCCATATTTTCCCATTAATATGCATGCAAAAGACAATAAAATGGATTCATGTGTGCATAGAAAATATGGCAATTTGCGCGCACATCATTCATCACGCTAGAGCTCGACTCAAAGTAACTCGCATTGCTCATCTCAGCACGCTGGAGTTCGAGGCAATTTAGTTCTCGTGACCCCTTGGGCACGATAGAACTCGAAATAGCTCGCATGGCTCATTTAACATGCTAGAGCTCGCAATAACAACACAATCGCAATCGTTAGGCAATTCAAGATTACAGTATTTTGACAACATAAGTCTATAACAATTCCAGATCGCAAATAAGAAAGAGTATTAGTAAAATACATCGTCTTTTATGGTATTTCCATATCATTAATGACATAGAATACATGTAAATGCATCGTTTTGTCGAACCCCAATCGGTCAAGACACGATTGAGGTCCGAGGAGTTATGACGATGCCCTAAAAATAGGGCTAACTTTTTAACACGGTGATTCAACTAAAAGGAGATTATACGATCTTAATAAGAAAAAATTAATAGGGGTTTCCCGTTATATAAATTAAAACCCAGAACAATATTATTTATATATCTATATCTATATATAAAAAGGGAGTAAGAGCCTCTTGAACAGTAAAATAACCTTTGTATCCATGGTCTTTGTGAAATTTCCTCCCGGGTCCAATCTATCCGATTCTCCTTCTCTTGCCGTTTGTTCGCTACTAAGCGGAAGGTAGGATTCAAATATTCAATATAAACTCTAACTAAGCTAACTCCCTGTACCAAACAAATAATACAAGAATCCCTCCCGATGTAGTGGTAGGGTAATTCAGGATCGAATCCACGAGGAGGTATGTCAGCGCTTCCCTTGTTGCAATCACGATCAAAGCTTTCGACCTCAGAAGACACTCGATATCGATGTGTCTAGTCGATATCGACCTCAATTCTGGTCGATTTCCAGTAGAGTTCCTGCAGAAGACAAAAAATAGCAAAGTCGACGTCAAGATAGACCTCGATATCGACCTTTACTGTCGATTCCGATGTTTATCACAGAAACTGTAATTCGTAACTAATTGTCGGAAAAGAGTCCAAAGAATGTAGCATGGTAAAAAAGGATGATCAGAAACAAAACTAAAACTTTTTATATGAATTCAATTAATTAAAAAGCTTCCAAAGTCGGGGTTTCATGCCACAACAATAACAATGCAAGTTTTATGCTAAAGTTTTGAAATTTAATGCCTTTCCATCAAATAACTTTCATTACCAACACTTGGGTGATTAGAGGCTCTCGCATAGTTCCTAAGAGTTACTATCCAATTCATGAGTAATCCACGTTCACAATATGAGTGGCTTTCGCTTCAAAAATGCAAATAATGAATCTCCCTAACTTTCGCAAGGAATCATGCATAGGATAGAAGACGGAATCGCATAAAAGTCATACCTTTGATGCACTAACCCCACATCGCTATCAACGGGCTCACCCCGACCATAGAAGTGGGTTGACTACTCACTTCTCATCATGCAACTCATCATCATCATTGAAAGAAAAAAACTTTGAAATTGCAAAAGAAAGAAATTACAACAGAACAAGTAAAATCTTTGCTCTCGCTTCCACCAACTCGATTCGGCTCCCTCTCTCTCTCTCTCTACAAATTCTCTCTATTGAAAACTGAATTCTCTGCGTGTGTGGATGTAATTGGATGTGTGTTGATGATTAAACTCAGCCCTAATGGCCTCTAGATATAGATATCGAACTTTGCTATCCAAAGACTCGAAACTTTATCTTTATTCTCTAAGATAAAACTTAAATAAAGGCAAAACTAAAAATTCTATGGTAAATCAGCTCATATGATAGCTCTGACGTTGAAGATAAGATATCTCGAATTGAGGATAGACGTTCAAGCTTCGGATAGAATTCTATCAAAATCTGAGTCGAATTCCCCTGTTGGCAACATCGATATCGACCTCCAGACGTCGATATCGACCTCTGTGAAACTCTATCTCGAGCTCTCCGTCTTCTACTCAGATTAGCACTCGACTTCTATCTTTTAGCTCGATCTGTCCACTCGATATCGATCTCCAATCCTCGATATCGACCTCTCTGGTGTCGACATGCTCTATTCTCTTTTCTCCTCAATTCCTATGTCTCTGTTGTACTCAATGTCGAGGTCTCCAGTCGATTTTGACCTCTTCAGAAGACTTCGAGTTCTTTTTCCGCTCTTTCAAATATGTCCCTTTTTATCCTGTTTTCTGCGAAATCACATAGAAACTCGTGCAGACCCATATATTTGATATTTAAGTATAAACTACACTAATCCCATGTTTTCCCACTAATATGCAAGCAAATGAATGATAAAATGGACTTATATGTGCATAGAAAATATGGCATTTTGCGCGCACATCAAACACCCCATACTTAAGCTTGCTTGTCCACAAGCAATACCTTCAATGGTCATTCAGGGGAAGAAAGTAAACCCTCAACATCATAGATTCATTTTTCATATGTCCATACAATCAATTGCCATCCTCGATAAGGTACTTATGTCAACCATGTCCATGCCTGTGCATAAAAGCAATTTCATACTCATAAAAGGAGGTAATATGCAAAAACAATTTTAGCGACATAGCATTAATAATCAAGAGGACTTTTGCAAGCTTGTAAGAAGTAGATTGGTAAAAGGCTAAAGGTGGGCTAATATTTGGCCATGTGGTGTTAAATCCGGGGAAATAATACTTTCTTTCCAAAACATTCCACATTCCTTCTTCATAATGTCTCACCTTTCACTCATCGCTCAATGCTTTTTTCAATATAATGCTTTTACCTCTCTATCCTTAGCACTGTCTTCTCGCGAGTCACAAACATGGGTGTCATGAATGGCCCCGGATACTTAATACTTCGGACTCCTCACCTTGGGTCCCATCCTGCGGAACTATTATCTCAACGCAAGCAGGGTCGACCCACCTTTATCTCCTGAGGTGATCGGATTTTTTTTCTCGCTCATTTGATTTTTCATATTTCATATTTGTATCATTCCTGCTAACAACTTCATATATGCACAAGTCCATATAACTCCAAAGATGACATCTATTCAAAAAAACTTTGTCCCCGGATAGGGTATAAGGTAAAAAATGGGCAATATGTGTATATGTGGAGCAATAATGATCATGATAAGTCTCATATATGGCTTTGTATAGGTAGGGCTAGGATATGAACTTTGCTTGTATGGAACTTTTATAAAAAGTCCTCTATCATCTTATCATGCATATGTCAAAAGCAACTTCAAATTTTCATCTCCTTTAAGTTTTTTTTTCTTCTTGCACTTCATTGGGACTTCCCTTAACTAGGCAATCTCATGTTATATCTCTAATGAATCTAATTTTGCATCATAGAGCTCTTTTTTATACTTTCATGACTCTTCCTTTTCCAAAATTTTTGATGGGGGTCATTTTTCTCTCTTTTTTTTTATGCATTAAAATAAATATGCAACTCTAATCTAAGTATGAATATGCAAGTAAGCCTTTCCCCCACCCCATACTTAATATTTACAGTGTCCTCACTGTATTAGAACTAGGGTTAAGAAGAAAACTTACTAAACCGTCACAAATTTCAGGAGTCGAAGAAGACAACAGGGAAGGTCGATATCGACCCTTTACATCGATATCGATGTCTCTCTTGATTTCTGCTCAGGCTTCAGGGTGATTTGGCCTCGATCACAAACCCTATCCATGTTGACCTTAAGGTCGATTTCGATGTCTGAGATTGATTTCGATGCCTTTCTGTGTGCTTTTCTCTTTCCTGCAATTTGAAAAATAAACACAAAATATGCAAAACAATAAAGTGTCTAAAACCAAAACAAAAAGCCGTCTAAAACCAAAACTACGTCTTTGTTACAAGCTCTAGATTTTTAAGTCGCTAGGCCGACTTCTTCCTTTGCGCTTCTCAAGGTGGCATCAACAGAGCCCATGTGGCTTGGGCCTCAAATATCACTCCTTTCTTGTCCCGCAGCTGCATTCCGCCGGGATTGATTTGATTCACCGTGAATGGACCTAAGTTCTTAACCTTGAATCTTGTAGGGAACCAATGGTCCTTTGACTTGGCAACATAGACCTTGTCTCCTATCTCATATTGGCTTGAACCATCATCGGATACCCTACATAAGCGCACATGCCAAGGCACACCTCTTCCAAATAATGATAAGTCCTTAATTCTAATTGAACAAGACGAATTCGTACCTTGACTTACCTTCTTCTCTGTTTGTGGCTCAGGTCGATGTCGATGTTCGGAGGTCGATATCGACATCTGTTGTACACCTGGAGGATCAGTCGATTTGGGGATTTTTGACTCCATATGATCAGGTCGATGTCGACCCTCAGAGGTCGATATCGAGGTCTCCTTGCCTCCCTTCTCAGTGCTGATGGTGGTCGATTTTGATAGGGCATGGTCGATATCGACCCTTGACCCAGATTTCGATGCTTCCTCTTTTCCTCCGTCGACCCCATACTTATGACCTGTCACAGAATCTTGAACATTAGTGGTCGATATCAACTTACCTGGGTCGATTTCGATGTTCTGTTGAGCTCCTTCGTTCAAGATTGCTTCAACTTCCTCTACTTGGGCTTCATTGATGGCTTTTATCTCCATTGGCCCTTGACTTTGCACCGTCTTGTTGAAGGAATACTCTATTACTTCATCACTAATTGTGAGTGAGAGCAATCCTTTCTTCACACTAATGATGGCATCGACGGTTGCTAGGAATGGCCTACCTAAAATAATTGGACAAGCAGGGTCCTCCGCGATGTCAACAACTAGGAAATCAGCAGGGACAAAGAATTTACCTACTTGTACTGGCACATCCGTCACTATCCCAGTTGGAATCACTACCGTATTGTTAGCCATGTACAATGTTGCATCCACGGGCTCTAGAGGACCTATCTTTACCTTATGCCAAATGGTTAGTGGCATCATGCTAACACTAGCGCCCAAGTCAACTAAAGCATTAAATTTGAATTGACCTAGACCTATAGCGATAGAAAACTTACCTGGGTCCGCCCGCTTTTGTGGTAGCTCCCACCTGTTGCATTCCTCTGCGATCTCAGAGAGCGATCGCTTCTTACCCAAGATGTCCTTAAGGAACCTTACATAAGATGGCATCTCGTGAAGTGCCTCTATGAATGGTATAGAGACATTAAGCCCTTGGAGCATCTTCACGAACCATTGGAACTTCTTTTCCGCTGGGTCCTTAGTCGCCTTTCTAGTTGGGAATGGCAACACCTTCTTCCTTCCCGCGGCTGCAATGAGGTCGATATTGACATAAGTAGGGTCGATATCAACGGGAGGAGTCGATTTCTGTGGTGACGCAGAATTAGGGTCGACATCGACAGGAGGTTCGACATCAATGTCACCGTGGTCGATATCGACAGGGGGGTCGATATCGACGCCTGTTCTGGCTCCTTCTCCTCCGCTTTTTGCTCGGGCATTTGTAATTGACGCCCACTCTTTAGGATTACTGCCACAATGTGACCAGTGGTTTTGCCCTTTTGGTTGGGCACAGTGGATCCAGGGAGTGATCCTGACGCCTTGGGCATTGCTTCCGTCAATTGACTCATTTGAGTCTCCATGTTGCGCTTCCAAACGTCGATCTCCCCAAGTCTAGAATTGATGCCCTGCAGCTGAGTATGGACGGAGTTATTGGCTTGTTTGAACTCAGTGTGGTTCCTCCGCATCTCATCAAGGATGATTTGCAGGTCATCTTTCTTATTCTCCCGCTCAGGGTGCCCTGGTGCCCTATATGTTGGGGGATCCCTTTGATAGAACCTTTGATCACCCCAATTTTGTTGATTGCCCCCTCCATAGGGGCCTTTCGTCCATTTGACCTCCTCATGTTGTTCCGCCATGGATACTTGCTCAGTATGTGGACAGGCACTAGTGTTATGCCTTATTGAACCACACTCCTGACAAGGTTGATTGTTGCTCAGGAAACTTACTTGCTTTTGAAGGCGGCGTGTTTGATCGTTATGGAATTTTTGCCGCAGTTCAGGATCTATCTCCCTTGGAGGCTCATATAGTGGCATAGATGGGGCAGGCCTTGCATCATAGGCCGCAGGAGCCCCATAGGTGTTATCAAAGTTCACTAGCCTCTCAATGGTCTCCCATGCCTCCGTTGGTGTAAGCTCAATGTACCGATAGGAGGTATATGAATTGATCCTCTCCTTATTCGGCGCATCAAGGGCGTTATAAAAGATCTCTTGGATGACATATGGAAGTTGCCCATGCGTCATGCAAGATCTCAGCAAGTCCTTAAAGCGCTCCCACGCCTGAGCTAGGGTTTCACCTGGCTTTTGTTTGAAAGCCGCGATCCTTTGTCGTAGCATCGCCGTTTTAGAAGGTGGGAAGAATTTGTTCAAGAATGCATCTTTCACCTCCGCCCATGTCCTTAGCGATCGTGGAGCCAAACTTTCAAGCCATTGTAATGCCTTTCCTGCCAAAGACCATCGAAAAGATTTTAGTCGCACATACTCTAAGTTTACTCCATTAGCAACTGTTTCACATAAGTCCATAAAAGTAGAGATGTGTTGCAGGGGGCATTCATTATGTCTTCCTTCAAAAGTATTTCTTTTAATCTCAGATAGGAACTTAAATTTCAATTCATAGTTAGAGTGAGGAATTATAATGGCAGATTCAGGAACATGAAGCGGCGGATGCATGTATTGCATCGTCGTCTGTGGATACTGATTTAGCCGCTCTTGGGCTTGTCTGTGCGCATCCTCCTCTCTATCAGCACGGGCTTGCTCAGCAGCAGCAGCGGCCCTTTCAGCAGCGATTGTAGCATTGTTGTCCTCGATCTCCTTCCTCAACCGCTCTATGATCTCAGCCTGCGTCTCATTGTCAGCCATGATGCGTATTGCTTTGTTGCGAAGATGGTAGAAACGTTCAGGCTCGTTAATTGGTTCCAGGATAGGTCCGCGATCAGAACGTCGCATAAACCTGCAGAATAAGCTTAGAAAAAGATCGTGATTAACTTAGGTGGCGATTGATTTCCTCCCCGACAACGGCGCCAATTTGTTCGCAACGGGGGTGGTAAGTAGGAGATTCCAATATTTAAAATAAAACAAAGCACAACTAGACTATCTCCCTGTCCCAAATAAATAATACAAGAATCCCCTCCCTTGTAGTAGTAGGGTAATTCCGGATCGAATCCACGAGGAGGTATGTCAGCGCTTCCTTTGTTGTACTCACGATCAATGCTTTCGACCTCAGCAGACACTCGATATCGAGTATACAGGTCGATATCGACCTCAGTTCTGGTCGATTTCCTAGCGCAGTTCCTGTAGAAGACAAAACAGCAAGTCAACGTCGAGCAGATACCTCGATACCGATGTTAGACCTCGATATCGACCCTTATGGTCGATTTCGATGCTTGTCACAGAAACTGTTTTTGTAACCAATTTGTCGAAAAAGAGTCCGAAGAAAATAGAATGGAGAAGGAAGATGAACAGAAACAAAACTAAGACTTTTATGAAGAATTCAATTAATTAAAAGGCTTCCAAAGTCGGGGTTTCATGCCACAACGATAACAATGCAAGTTTCATGCTAAAGATATGAACTTTAATGTCTTTCCGTCAGATACTTTCGTTATCAACACTTAGGTGATTAGAGGCTCTCGCATAATTCCTAAGAGTTACTATCCAATTCATGAGCAATTCAAGTTCACAATATGAGTGGCTTTCGCTTCAATAATGCAAATAATGAATCTCCCTAACTTTCGCAAAGGATCATGCATGGGGTAGAAGACGGAATCGCATAAAAGTCATACCTTTGATGCACTTACCTCACATTGCTATCGTCGGGCTCACCCCGACCCTAGAAGTGGGTTGACTACTCGCTCCTCATCATGCACATCATCATCATTGTTATTGAAAGAAAGCTACTTTGAATTAAAAATCCGAAAGAAAGTACAACCAAACAAGCCACTCCGCTCTCGCTTTACAACTCCACTCGGCCTCCTCTCTATCTCCCTACTCTCTATTGCAACTGAAATTCTCTGTGAAAATTGGATACCTAAACTCAGCCCTATTGGCCTCTATTTATAGATGTCGATAAGGACTCAAAACCTTATCTTTATTCTCGAAGATAAACTAAAACAAAGTAAAAGCTAAAACTTCATGGTGAAATCAGCCTCCTCATGATAGATTTAGTGTTGATGATAGGAAATCTCGACCTTTGGATAGATATTGCAAGCTTTGGATATAATTCTATCAAAATCGGAGTCGAATTCCTCTGCTGCCATGGTCGATATCGACCCTTAGACATCGATATCGACCCCTCCAAAACCTTATCTCGAGCTTCTCCTTCTCCTACTCGAACTGACACTCGACTTCTATCAATTTGATCGATCTGGCAGCATCGATATCAACCCCCAGACGTCGATATCGACCTCTTCTGTGTCGATATGCTCTGTTTCCTTTTCTGCCCGATTCCTATGTCTCTGATGTACTCAATGTCGAGGTCTTTAGTCGATTTCGACCTCTTCAGAAGACTTCGAGTTCTTTTTCCGCTCTTCCGAATTCATCCATTTTCATCCTGTTTTCTACGAAATCACATGGAAACTCGTGCAAACCCATATATTTGACAATTAAGCATAAACTACACTATTCCCATGTTTTCCCATTAATATGCATGCAAAAGACAATAAAATGGATTCATGTGTGCATAGAAAATATGGCAATTTGCGCGCACATCATTCATCATGCTAGACCTCGACTCAAAGTAACTCGCATTGCTCATCTCAGCACGCTGGAGTTCGAGGCAATTTATTTCTCGTGACCCCTTGGGCACGATAGAACTTGAAATAGCTCGCATGGCTCATTCAACACGCTAGAGCTCGCAATAACAACACAATCGCAATCGTTAGGCAATTCAAGATTACAGTATTATGACAACATAAGTCTATAACAATTCCAGATCAAGAAAGAGTATTAGTAAAATACATCGTCTTTTATGGTATTTCCATATCATTAATGAGATAGAATACATGTAAATGCATCATTTTGTCGAACCCCAATCGGTCAAGGCACGATTGAGGTCCGAGGAATTATGACGATGCCCTAAAAATAGGGCTAACTTTTTAACACGGTGATTCAACTAAAAGGAGATTATACGATCTTAATAAGAAAAAATTAATAGGGGTTTCCCGTTATATAAATTAAAACCCAGAACAATATTATTTATATATCTATATCTATATATAAAAAGGGAGTAAGACCCTCTTGAACAGTAAAATGACCTTTGTATCCATGGTCTTTGTGAAATTTCCTCCCGGGTCCAATCTATCCGATTCTCCTTCTCTTGTCGTTTGTTCGCTACTAAGCGGAAGGTAGGATTCAAATATTCAATATAAACTCTAACTAAGCTAACTCCCTGTGCCAAACAAATAATACAAGAATCCCTCCCGATGTAGTGGTAGGGTAATTCAGGATCGAATCCAAGAGGAGGTATGTCAGCGCTTCCCTTGTTGCAATCATGATCAAAGCTTTCGACCTCAGAAGACACTCGATATCGATGTGTCTAGTCGATATCGACCTCAGTTCTGGTCGATTTCCAGTAGAGTTCCTGCAGAAGAAAAAAAACAGCAAAGTCGACGTCAAGATAGACCTCGTTATCGACCTTTACAGTCGATTCCGATGTTTGTCATAGAAACTGTAATTCGTAACTAATTGTCGGAAAAGAGTCCGAAGAATGTAGAATGGTAAAGAAGGATGATCAGAAACAAAACTAAAACTTTTTATATGAATTCAATTAATTAAAAAGCTTCCAAAGTCGAGGTTTCATGCCACAACATTAACAATGCAAGTTTTATGCTAAAGTTTTAAAATTTAATGCCTTTCCGTCAAATAACTTTCATTACCAACACTTGCGTAATTAGAGGCTCTCGCATAGTTCCTAAGAGTTACTATCCAATTCATGAGTAATCCAAGTTCACAATATGAGTGGCTTTCGCTTCAATAATGCAAATAATGAATCTCCCTAACTTTCGCAAGGAATCATGCATAGGATAGAAGACGGAATCGTATAAAAGTCATACCTTTGATGCACTAACCCTACATCGCTATCGTTTGGCTCACCCCGACCATAGAAGTGGGTTGACTACTCACTTCTCATCATGCAACTCATCATCATCATTGAAAGAAAACTACTTTGAAATTGCAAAAGAAAGAAATTACAACCGAAGAAGCCAAATCTTTGCTCTCGCTTCCACCAACTCGATTCGGCTCCCTCTCTTTCTCTCTCTCTACAAATTCTCTCTATTGAAAACAGAATTCTCTGCGTGTGTGGATGTAACTGGATGTGTATTGATAATTAAACTCAGCCCTAATGGCCTCTAGATATAGATATCGAACTTTGTTATCCAAAGAGTCGAAACTTTATCTTTATTCTCTAAGATAAAACTTAAATAAAGTAAAAACTAAAAATTCTATGGTAAATCAGCTCATATGATAGCTCTGACGTTGAAGATAAGATATATCGACTTTAGGATAGACGTGCAAGCTTCGGATAGAATTCTATCAAAATCTGAGTCGGATTCCCCTGTTGGCAACATCGATATCGATCTCCAGACGTCGATAGTGACCTCTGTGAAACTCTATCTCGAGCTCACCGTCTTCTACTCAGATTAGCACTCGACTTCTATCTTTTAGCTCGATCTGTCCACTCGATATCAACCTCCAATCCTCGATATCGACCTCTCTGGTGTCGACATGCTCTGTTCTCTTTTCTCCTCGATTCCTATGTCTGTGTTGTACTCGATGTCGAGGTCTCCAGTCGATTTCGACCTCTTCAGAAGACTTCGAGTTCTTTTTCCGCTCTTTCAAATATGTCCCTTTTTATCCTGTTTTCTGCGAAATCACATAGAAACTCGTGCAGACCCATATATTTGATATTTAAGTATAAACTACACTAATCCCATGTTTTCACACTAATATGCAAGCAAATGAATGATAAAATGGACTTATATGTGCATAGAAAATATGGCATTTTGCGCGCACATCAAACACCCCATACTTAAGCTTGCTTGTCCCCAAGCAATACCTTCAATGGTCATTCAGGGGAAGAAAGTAAACCCTCAACATCATAGATTCATTTTTCATATGTCCATACAATGAATTGCCATCCTCGATAAGGTACTTATGTCAACCATGTCCATGCCTGTGCATAAAAGCAATTTCATACTCATAAAAGGAGGTAATATGCAAAAACAATTTTAGCGACATAGCATTAATAATCAAGAGGACTTTTACAAGCTTGTGAGAAGTAGATTGGTAAAAGGCTAAAGGTGGGCTAATATTTGGCCATGTGGTGTTAAATCCGGGGAAATAATACTTTCTTTCCAAAATATTCCACATTCCTTCTTCATAATGTCTCACCTTTCACTCATCGCTCAATGCTTTTTTCACTTATATGCTTTTACCTCTCTAACCTTGGTACTGCCTTCTCGCGGGTCGCAAACATGGGTGTCATGAATGGCCCCGGATACTTAGTACTTCGGACTCCTCACCTTGTGTCCCATCTCGCTGAACTAACATCTCAACGAGCAGGGTCGACCTACCTTTATCTCCTGAGGTGATCGGATTTTTTCTCACTCATTAAATTTTCCATATTTCATAAATTCTTTCATTCCTTCTTCATAAATATATGCACAACTCCATATATCAACTCCAAAGATGACGTCCATTCAAACTTGTCCCCGGATAGGGTATAAGGTATAAAAAGGGCAATATGATATATACGTGGAGCAATAATGATGTATGATAAGGCTCATATATGGCTTGTGACTTTTGCAAATACGCATAGGTAAGGCTATGATATGAAATTGTATATGTAAGCACTTGTATGGAAATTTTATAAAAAGTCCTCCATCATCTTATCATGCACATGTCAAAAGCAACTTCAAATTTTTCATCTCCTTTATTTTTCTTCTTTTTGCACTTCATTGGGACTTCCCTTAACTAGGCAATTTCATGTTATATCTCTAATGAATCTAATTTTGCATCATAGAGCTCTTTTTTATACTTCCATGACTCTTTCTTTTTAAATTTTTGATGGGGGTCATTTTTTTTCCTTTTTTTTGGGGGTCATATTTTTTTCTCTCTTTTTTTTCCTAAAATAAAACTAAATATGACTAACTATGTAATATGCATGAAATAAATATGCAATAACTTAGAAAATATGCTAAAACATGTAAGTAAACCTTTCCCTCACCCCATACTTAAAGTTTACAGTGTCCTCACTGTATTGGAACTAGGGTTAAGAAGAAAACTTACAAAACCGTCATAAATTTCAGGAGTCGAAGAAGACAGCATGCATGGTCGATATCGACCTTAGACATCGATATCGTTGTCTTTCATCGATTTCTGGCTCACGCTTCAGGGTGTTCCGGCCTCAACAACAAGCCCATTTGAATCAACCATATGGTCGATATCGATCTTAATCATCGAAATTGATGTCTCTTCTGTGTGCTTTTCTCTTTCCTGCAACTTGTTAAAAATAACAAAACCAAAACAAAACATGCAAAACAATAAAGTGTCTTAAACCAAAGTAAAACTGTCTAAAACCAAAACTAAGTCTTTGTTACATGCTCTAGACTTTTTAGTCGCTAGGCCGACTTCTTCCCTTGCACTTCTCAGGGCGGCATCTGCAGAACCCATGTGGCTTGGGCCTCAAATATGATTCCTTTCTTGTCACGCAGCTGCATTCTGCCAGGATGGATCTGATTCACCGTGAATGACCCCAAATTTTTATCTTTGAATCTCGTAGGGAACCAATGGTCCTTGGATTTGGCGACAAAGACTTTGTCTCCTATCTCATATTGGGTTGAATCATCATCGGATACCCTACATAAGCACACATGCCAAGGCACACCTCTTCCATATAATGATAAATCTTTAATTGTAATGGAACAGGAGGAATCCGTACCTTGACATACCTTCTAGTCTGTCTGTGGCTCATGTCGACATCGATGTTCAGAGGTCGATATCGACCTTTGTTGTACTCCTGGAGGACCAGTCGATTTGGAGAGTTTTTGCTCGATATGACCAGGTCGATTTCGACCCTCAGTGGTTGGATATCGAGGCCTCTGTTCCTCCCTTCTCAGCTTCAATGGTGGATTTCGTCACTAGGGCATGGTCGATATCGACCTTGCTGCACGATTTTGATGTTCCTTCTTCTCCTCCGTCGACCCCATACTTATGACCTGACACAAAATCGTGAACATTATTAGTCGATATCGACTTACCTGGGTCGATTTCGATGTTCTGTTGGCCCCTTCGTTCAAGATTGCCACAACTTCCTCCACTTGGGCTTCTATGGCCCTCTTTTCTAGCTCTTCCGGTGTCATACTCCTTACTTTGGCTTCTCCACATGCAATGTAGACACCATTGATGGCTTTTATCTCCATTGGCCCTTGATTGTTCACCATCTTGCTGAAGGCATACTCTATCACCTCGTCAATAATTGTGAATGAGAGCAATCCTTGCTTCACGCTAATGTTGGCATCGACGGTTGCTAGGAATGGCCTACCTAAAATAATGAGACAAGCAGGGTCCTCCACTATATCAACAACTAAGAAATCAGCAAGGACAAAGAATTTACCTACTTGTACTGGCACATCCGTCACTATCCCAGTTGGAATCACCACCGTATTGTTTGCCATGTATAGCCTTGCATCCACGGGCTCCAGAGGAACTATCTTTACCTTGTTCCATATGGTTAGTGGCATCATGCTAACGCTAGTGCCCAAGTCAACTAAAGCATTAAATTTGAATTGACCTAAACCTATAGCGATAGAAAACTTACCAGGGTCCTCCCGCTTTTGTGGTAGCTCCAACCTGTTGAACTGCTCTGCGATCTCAGAAAGTGATCGCTTCTTACCCAATATGTCCTTAAGGAACCTTACATAGGATGGCATCTCATGAAGTGCTTCTGTGAATGGTATAGAGACGTTGAGTCCTTGAAGCATCTTCACGAACCGTTGGAACTTCTTTTCTGCTGGGTCCTTAACCACCTTTCTAGTTGGGAATGGCAACACATTCTTCCTTCCCGCGGCTGTAGTGAGGTCGACATCGACATCAGTAGGGTCGACATCGACTGGAGGAGTCGATTTCTGTGGTGACTCAGCATCAGGGTCGACATCGACTGGAAGGTCGACATCAACGTCACCTTGGTCGATATCGACAAGGGGGTCGATATCGATGTCTGTTCTGGCTCCTCTTCCTCTGCTTTTTGCTCGGGCATTTGTAATTGACGCCCACTCCTTAGGTTTACTGCCATAATATGTCCAGTGGTTTTTCCCTTTTGGTTGGGCACAGTGGATCCAGGGAATGATCCTGACGCTTTGGGTATTACTTCCGCCAATTGACTCATTTCAGTCTCCATGTTGCGCTTCCAAACGTCGATCTCCTCAAGTCTAGAATTGATGCCCTGCAGCTGAGTATGGACGGAGTTGTTGGATTGTTTGAACTCAGCATGGTTCCTCCGCATCTCATCAAAAATGATTTGCAGGTCATCCTTCCTTGTCTCCCGCTCAGGGTACCCTGGTACTCTATATGGTAGGGGATCCCTTTGATAGAACCTTTGATCACCCCAATATTGTTGATTGCCCCCTCCATAGGATCTTCTCATCCACTTAGCTTCCTCATGTTGTTCCGCCATGGATACTTGCTCAGTATGTGGACAGGCACTAGTGTTATGTCTTGTTGAGTGATGGACGGTTTTTAGTCGTGTAAACCGTATCAAAATAAAACTCAAACCTACAAACTAGCATAGCAAGTAAATAAGAGGTCGATCCCACAAAGAATCAAGTATTCCTTTGCAATGTGTATTTACCAATTAGTGAAAAGGGGGATTTTTGGGTGATTGAAATAAGAAAGAAAACAAAATAAACTATAAACAAGTTGATGCAAAACAATTTAGAGAAGATCGATCTACCTACAACTATCCACTTTATTTGGTTGAATTGATATTGTAACTTCCTCTTGTCCTTTTAGTTTTCCTATGAATGCCCTTGTCCCGACCTAATATAGTTACTAGTCCAATCAGTCCTAGAAACCCTTATCAATTGAACAGTCCCTAAAGAAGGATTTAACGCAATTGATAGTTTTAAGTTCAGAGATTAACCAAGGTATTTGCAGTCCCTAAAGAGGGATTTAACAACATATCCAACTTCCTAGCCATCCAATTAGTTCAATCAGTCCTAAAGGGATAAGTTTGCCACTTGGGTTAAGGTTCGCAATCAAGAATCTACAAAACCCTAGCAGTTGAATTGATTCTACCAAGTTGATCAGGCGAGATAGAATAAAACAATCAAACATTCAAGCACAAAGAAGTTGAAACATTCAATATAAGAAATAAGGAACAAGATTTAGAAACTCACAACTCAATCCAAACAAAGCTTCAAATCGTAGATAGAACGAAGAGAGTTTAGTCGCCCATGGCGAACATCGCTCTCAATCTCCCACTAAAATCGTCTTGAATCCTAATCTAATGAATGAATGGAAACCTAGGGCTAAGCCCTCTCTCAATTTCGTGCCCTTTTCGTGTCCAAGTCGCCCAAAAAGACAAAGATAAAATAAATAGGGTTTTGGATAGAAATCACGTCGCTGAACTCTGAAACGTGTCGCTCTGGGCAAATGCGGCGGCCACAGCATATTGCTGCGCCCGCTGCATCAGTCTTTTACGGAAAATTCAGGTCGAATCAGCTCTCAACGTTAACAGGAAAATTGTAGCTCTCTGAAAGAGCTTTCCAACGCATGGTCATAATAGTCGATCGGACAACCGAGGCCTCCAGAAAATGCAAAACAAGTTCAGCATGTCTGGCGACAACTTCTGAAGACTTGTTCTTCGTTTAGGCTCGCTTCTTCTTCTCAGGACCTCTTTAGATCTTCATGTAAGATTCCTCGATCAACTAGACATCCTCATCTAATGTTTCATCAACCCATGTCTCCTCCTCGGATCCACAGTTACCTGAAATAATCAATAAAAACGTGTAGATTCCGACTCCACCACCATAGAGAGCAAATATGCAAATTATACTTAACCCATGCATGATATGCATCATAACTAAGCTAAATGCAACCTATTATGACCATCTAAATGTGTTCTATCAAACTCCCCCACACTTAAGCTTTTGCTTGTCCTCAAGCAATGAAAAACAAATGTAGAATTAATCCTCTCACAAATAAGATCTTCATGCTATAGTTTTAGAAAAGCAACATCAAGCAATAGGAGCCACGAATAAGAGAAAAAATATCCTAGCAAATATATGGGCGATCCAATAGTAAAGGCAAATTTAATCCAACCTCACCGGGATAATGTGTTTCACTCAAGCTCTCATGTGTTTAGGTTTTAAAGTCCAACTCTCAACTTAATCCAAAATGCTCTATACACCGTGAAAGTCATCACTTGCAAACAACATCATGAGGACTTTTTTAGGGTTGTAATGGGCCTTTGGTAGGAACATAAGGCATGGGAAATATTTAGGCTTGTGGTGCTAAAAATCCGGGAAAAAGGAACAACAACCAACCAGAACAACACCAAAACTTCCATACTTCACAAACCATTACAATAACATAAACTCCAATACACATCAACAAGCACTCTTCGATTTCAATAACCATACAACTCATGCAATTTTTCCATTTGGATGATGACTTCTTTTCTTTTCTTTTATGCTTACTTTTGCCCCTAGGTGAATTTTATCCTCCCTAAGTCCAAGCTTACTAGACTTTTACTCCTAAGTGGATTTTATCCTCCTTAGGCCCCTAGTAATAAGTCATCTCTATTATGCAAGAAGGGTTACCTTATTTCGGCTATGCCTCTCGCAATGCACAACCATACATACATCATCTCCACTCAAAGCAACTCCAACATAAAGATTTTTCACCAATTCTCCTCCTAATTCCCGGATAGGGTCAGGCTAATCATTGGCTATGATATATTTTTGTGGAGCTATTAAAAAGAATAGGCTTTAAGGCTCAGCTGGGCTTCAAGCAAAGGATAATGCAAAGGGTAGATAAGGTATAATACGGCTAAAGAAAACATGCCTCAATCATTTGAAATTCACAAGCAACAAACATGTGCAATACGGTATTGAAATAAGAAGCATATGGAGAGTATAATCACACAATAAAAGCAAAATGGAATAATATATAAAGTCCCTATGATGTGCGCGCAAATTGCCATATTTTCTATGCACATATGAATCCATTTTATTGTCTTTTGCATGCATATTAATGGGAAAACATGGGATTAGTGTAGTTTATGCTTAAATGTCAAATATATGGGTTTGCACGAGTTTCCATGTGATTTCGCAGAAAACAGGATGAAAATGGATGAATTCGGAAGAGCGGAAATAGAACTCGATGTCTTCTGAAGAGGTCAAAATCGACTAGAGACCTCGACATCGAGTACATCAGAGATATAGGAATCGAGCAGAAAAGGAAACAGAGCATGTCGACACAGAAGGGGTCGATATCGACGTCTGGGGGTCGATATCGATGCTGCCAGATCGACCAGATTTATAGAAGTCGAGTGCCAGTTCAAGTAGGAGAAGGAGAAGCTCGAGATGAAGTTTTGAAGGGGTCGATATCGATGTCTAAGGGTCGATATCGATGTCTAAGGGTCGATATCGACCATGCCAGCAGAGGAATCCGACTTCGATTTTTGATAGAATTCGATCCAATGCTTGCAATGTCTATCCAAAGGTCGAGATTTCCTATCATCAACACCAGATCTATCATGAGGAGGCTGATTTCACCATGAAGTTTTAGCTTTTACTTTGTTTTAGTTTATCTTAGAGAATAAAG
This sequence comes from Persicaria maculosa, assembly GCA_963922045.1. Lineage (NCBI taxonomy): Eukaryota > Viridiplantae > Streptophyta > Magnoliopsida > Caryophyllales > Polygonaceae > Persicaria > Persicaria maculosa. Next base: position 22,913,603 of record OY998271.1, on the reverse strand, counting down.
ATAAGGTTTCGAGTCCTTATCGACATCTATAAATAGAGGCCAATAGGGCTGAGTTTAGGTATCCAATTTTGCAGAGAATTTCAGTTTTATAGAGAGTAGTGACGAATAGAGAGAGAGAGAGAGGAAGCCGAGTAGAGTTGTAAAGCGAGAGCGGAGTGGGTTGTTCGGTTGTACTTCCTTTCGAAGTTTTAATTCAAAGTAGCTTTCTTTCAACAATAATGATGATGATGTGCATGATGTCCATGTCGACCTCAAGGTCGACATGGATAAGGTTTGTGATCGAGGCCAAATCACCCTGAAGCCTGAGCAGAAATCAAGGGAGACATCGATATCGACCATGCCTGCTGTCTTCTTCGACTCCTGAAATTTGTGACGGTTTAGTAAGTTTTCTTCTTAACCATAGTTCTAATACAGTGAGGACACTGTAAATTTTAAGTATGGGGTGGGGGAAAGGCTTACTTGCATATTCATACTTAGTTTAGAGTTGCATATTTATACTTTAATTGCAAAAAAAAAAAAAAAAATATGACCCCCATCAAAAATTTTGAAAAAGAAAGAGTCATGGAAGTATAAAAAAGAGCTCTATGATGCAAAATTAGATTCATTAGAGATATAACATGAAATTGCCCAGTTAAGGGAAGTCCCAATGAAGTGCAAGAAGAGAAAAAACATAAAGGAGATGAAAATTTGAAGTTGCTTTTGACATGTGCATGATAAGATGATAGAGGACTTTTTATAAAAATTCCATACAAGCAAAAGTTCATATCCTAGCCTTACCTATGCATCATTGCAAAAGTCACAAAGCCATATATGAGCCTTATAATGATCATTATTGCTCCACATATACACATATTGCCCATTTTTATACCTTATACCTTATCCGGGGACAATGTTGAGAATGGATGTAATCTTTAGAGTTATATGGAGTTGTGCACATATGAAGTTATTGGCAGGAATGATACAATTATGAAATATGGAAAATTAAATGAGCGAGAAAAAATCCAATCACCTCAGGAGATAAAGGTGGGTCGACCCTGCTTGCGTTGAGATAATAGTTCCACAGGATGGGACACAAGGTGAGGAGTCCGAAGTACTAATTATCCGGGGCCATTCATGACACCCATGTTTGCGACTTGCGAGAAGGCAGTGCTAAGGTTAGAGAGGTAAAAGCATTATATTGAAAAAAAGCATTGAGCGATGAGTGAAAGGTGAGACATTATGAAGAAGGAATGTGGATTGTTTTTATGTCTCCCCGGATTTATCACCACATGGCCAAATATTAGCCCACCTTTAGCCTTTTACCAATCCACTTCTCACATGCTTGCAAAAGTCCTCTTGATTATTAATGCTATGTCGCTAAAATTGTTTTTGCATATTACCTCCTTTATGAGTATGAAATTGCTTTTATGCACAGGCATGGACTTGGTTGACATAAGTACCTTATCAAGGATGGCAATTGATTGTAGGGACATATGAAAAATGAATCTATGATGTTGAGGGTTTACTTTCTTCCCCTGAATGACCATTAAAGGTATTGCTTGGGGACAAGCAAGCTTAAGTATGGGGTGTTTGATGTGCGCGCAAATTGCCATATTTTCTATGCACATATGAATCCATTTTATTGTCTTTTGCATGCATATTAATGGGAAAACATGGGATTAGTGTAGTTTATGCTTTAATGTCAAATATATGGGTTTGCACGAGTTTCCATGTGATTTCGCAGTAAACAGGATGAAAATGGATGAATTCGGAAGAGCGAAAAAAGAACTCGAAGTCTTCTGAAGAGGTCGAAATCGACTGGAGACCTCGACATCGAGTACATCAGAGACATAGGAATCGAGCAGAAAAGAAAACAGAGCATGTCGACACAGAAGGGGTCGATATCGACGTCTGGGGGTCGATATCGATGCTGCCAGATCGACCAAATTTATAGAAGTCGAGTGCCAGTTCGAGTAGGAGAAGTAGAAGCTCGAGATGAAGTTTTGAAGGGGTCGATATCGATGTCTAAGGGTCGATATCGACCATGCCAGCAGAGGAATCCGACTCCGATTTTTGATAGAATTCGATCCAATGCTTGCAATGTCTATCCAAAGGTCGAGATTTCCTATCATCAACACCAGATCTATCATGAGGAGGCTGATTTCACCATGAAGTTTTAGCTTTTACTTTGTTTTAGTTTATCTTAGAGAATAAAGATAAGGTTTCGAGTCCTTATCGACATCTATAAATAGAGGCCAATAGGGCTGAGTTTAGGTATCCAATTTCGCAGAGAATTTCAGTTTTATAGAGAGTAGTGACGAATAGATAGAGAGAGAGGAAGCCGAGTGGAGTTGTAAAGCGAGAGCGGAGTGGCTTGTTCGGTTGTACTTCCTTTCGGAGTTTTAATTCAAAGTAGCTTTCTTTCAACAATAATGATGATGATGTGCATGATGAGGAGCGAGTAGTCAACCCACTTCTAGGGTCGGGGTGAGCCCGACAATAGCAATGTGAGGTAAGTGCGTCAAAGGTATGACTTTTATGTGATTCCGTCTTCTACCCCATGCATGATCCTTTACGAAAGTTAGGGAGATTCATTATTTACATTATTGAAGCAAAACTCACTCATATTGTAAACTTGAATTGCTCATGAATTGGATAGTAACTCTTAGGAAATATGCGAGAGCCTCTAATCACCTAAGTGTTGATAACGAAAGTTATTTGACGGAAAGACATTAAAGTTCATATCTTTAGCATGAAACTTGCATTGTTATCGTTGTGGCATGAAACCCTGACTTTGGAAGCCTTTTAATTAATTGAATTCTTCATAAAAGTCTTAGTTTTGTTTCTGTTCATCTTCCTTCCCTATCCTATTTTCTTCGGACTCTTTTCCGACAAATTGGTTACGAAAACAGTTTCTGTGACAAGCATCGAAATCGACCATAAGGGTCGATATCGAGGTCTAACATTGATATCGAGGTCTGTCTCGACGTCGACTTGCTGTTTTGTCTTCTGCAGGAACTGCGCTAGGAAATCGACCAAAACTGAGGTCGATATCGACCAGTATACTCAATATCGAGTGTCTGCTGAGGTCGAAAGCTTTGATCGTGAATACAACAAAGGAAGCACTGACATACCTCCTCGTGGATTCGATCCTGAATTACCCTACTACTACAAGGGAGGGGATTCTTGTATTATTTGTTTGGTACAGGGAGATAGTCTAGTTGTGCTTTGTTTTATTTTGAATTATTTGAATCTCCTTCTACCACCCCCGCCTGCGAACAAATTGGCGCTGTTGCCGGGGAGGCAATCAATCGCCACCTAAGTTAATCACGATCTTTTTCTGAGCTTATTCTGCAGGTTTATGCGACGTTCTGATTGCGGACCTATCCTCAAACTAATCAACGAGCCTAAACATTTCTACCATCTTCGCAACAAAGCAATTCGCATCATGGCTGACAACGAGACGCAGGCTGAGATCATAGAGCGGTTGAGGAAGGAGATCGAGGACCATAATGCTAAAATCGCTGTTGAGAGGGCCGTCGCTGCTGCTGAGCGAGCCCGTGCTGATAGAGAGGAGGATGCGCGCAGACAAGCCCAAGAGCGGCTAAATCAGTATCCACAGACGGCGATGCAATACATGCATCCGCCGCTTCATGTTCCTGAATCTGCCATTATAATTCCGCACTCCAACTATGAATTGAAAATTAACTTCCTATCTGAGATTAAAAGAAATACTTTTGAAGGAAGACTTAATGAATGCCCCCTGCAACACATCTCTACTTTTATGGACTTATGTGAAACAGTTGCTGATGGAGTAAACTTAGAGTATGTGCGACTAAAATCTTTTCGATGGTCTTTGGTAGGGAAGGCATTACAATGGCTAGAAAGTTTGGCTCCACGATCGCTAAGGACATGGGCGGAGGTGAAAGATGCATTCTTGAACAAATTCTTCCCACCTTCTAAAACGGCGATGCTGCGTCAAAGGATCACGGCTTTCAAACAAAAGTCAGGTGAAACCCTAGCACAGGTGTGGGAGCGCTTTAAGGACTTGCTGAGATCATGCCCGACGCATGGGCAACTTCCATATGTCATCCAGGAAATCTTTTATAACGCCCTTGATGCGCTCAACAAGGAGAGGATAAATTCATATACCTCCTATCGGTACATTGAGCTTACACCAACGGAGGCATGGGAGACCACTGAGAGGCTTGTGAACTTTGACAACACCTATGGGGCTGCTGCAGCCTATGAAGCAAGGCCTGCCCCATCTATGCCACTATATGAGCCTCCAAGGGAGATAGATCCTGAAGTGCGGCAACAATTCCATAACGATCAAACACGCCGCCTTCAAAAGCAAGTAAGGTTCCTTAGCAACAATCAACCTTGTCAGGAGTGTGGCTCAACAAGGCATAACACTAGTGCATGTCAACATTCTGAGCAAGTATCCATGGCGGAACAACATGAGGAGGTCAAATGGACGAGAGGCCCCTATGGAGGGGGCAATCAACAAAATTAGGGTGATCAAAGGTTCTATCAAAGGGATCCCCCAACATATAGGGCACCAGTGAACCCTGAGCGGGAGAATAAGAAAGATGACCTGCAAATCATCCTTGATGAGATGCGGAGGAACCACACTGAGTTCAAACAAGCCAATAACTCCGTCCATACTTAGTTGCAGGGCATCAATTCTAGACTTGGGGAGATCGACGTTTGGAAGCGCAACATGGAGACTCAAATGAGTCAATTGGCGGAAGCAATGCCCAAAGCGTCAGGATCACTCCCTGGATCCACTGTGCCCAACCAAAAGGGCAAAACCACTGGTCACATTACGGCAGTAAACCTAAGGAGTGGGCGTCAATTACAAACGCTCAAGCAAAAAGCAGAGGAGAAGGAGTCAGAACAGACGTCGATATCGACCCCCCTGTCGATATCGACCAAGGTGACGTCGATGTCGACCCTCCTATCGATGTCGACCCTAATTCTGTGTCACCACAGAAATCGACTCCTCCAGTCGATATCGACCCTACTGATGTCGATGTCGATCTTACTGCAGCCACGGGAAAGAAAAAGGTGTTGCCATTCCCAACTAGAAAGGTGATTAAGGACCCAGCAGAAAAGAAGTTCCAACGGTTCGTGAAGATGCTCCAAGGACTTAATGTCTCTATACCATTCACAGAGGCACTTCACGAGATGCCATCTTATGTAAGGTTCCTTAAGGACATCTTGGGTAAGAAGCGATCACTCTCTGAGATTGCAGAGGAGTGCAATAGGTTGGAGCTACCACAAAAGCGGGTGGACCCAAGTAAGTTTTCTATCGCTATAGGTCTAGGTCAATTCAAATTTAATGCTTTAGTTGACTTGGGCGCTAGCGTTAGCATGATGCCACTAACCATTTGGCACAAGGTAAAGATAGGTCCTCTGGAGCCCGTAGATGCAAGATTATACATGGCTAATAATACGGTAGTGATTCTAACTGGGATAGTAACGGATGTGCCAGTACAAGTATGTAAATTCTTTGTCCCTGCCAATTTTCTAGTTGTTGATATAGCGGAGGACCCTGCTTGTCCAATTATTTTAGGTAGGCCATTCCTAACAACCGTCGATGCCAACATCAGCGTAAAGAAAGGATTTCTCTCATTCACAATTAGTGATGAAGTAATAGAGTATGCCTTCAACGAAACGGTGAAAAGTCAAGGGCCAATGGAGATAAAAGCCATCAATGAAGCCCAAGTAGAGGAAGTTGAAGCAATCTTGAACGAAGGAGCTCAACAGAACATCGAAATCGATCCAGGTAAGTCGATATCGACCACTAATGTTCAAGATTCTGTGACAGGTCATAAGTATGGGGTCGAAGGAGGAAAAGGGGAAACATCAAAATCGGGGTCAAGGGTCGATATCGACCACACCCTATCGAAATCGACCACCATTAGCACTGAGAAAGGGAGGCAAGGAGACCTCGATATCGACCTCTGAGGGTCGAAATTGACCTGATCATATCGAGTCAAAACTCTCCAAATCGACTGATCCTCCAGGTGTACAACAGGGGTCGATATCGACCTCTGAACATCGACATCGACCTGAGCCACAGACTGAGAAGAAGGTAAGTCAAGGTACGGATTCCTCTTGTTCCATTACAATTAAGGACTTATCATTATTTGGAAGAGGTGTGCCTTGGTATGTGCGCTTATGTAGGGTATCCGATGATGATTCAACTCAATATGAGATAGGAGACAAGGTCTATATTGCCAAGTCTAAAGACCATTGGTTCCCTACAAGATTCAAGGACAAGAACTTAGGACCATTCACGGTGAATCAAATCAATCCTGGCGGAATGCAGCTGCGGGACAAGAAAGGAGTGATATTTGAGGCCCAAGCCACATGGGCTCTGCAGATGCCGCCTTGAGAAGCGCAAAAGAGGAAGTCGGCCTAGCGACTTAAAGGTCTAGAGCATGTAACAAAGACTTAGTTTTAGTTTTAGACAGCTTTTGTTTTGGTTTTAGACACTTTATTATTTTGCATATTTTGTGTTTAGTTTTCAAATTGCAGGAGAAAGAAAAGCACACAGAAAGGCATCGAAATCGATGTCAGACATCGAAATCGACCTCAAGGTCGACATGGATAAGGTTTGTGATCGAGGCCAAATCACCCTGAAGCCTGAGCAGAAATCAAGAGAGACATCGATATCGACCATGCCTGTTACCTTCTTCGACTCCTGAAATTTGTGATGGTTTAGTAAGTTTTCTTCTTAACCTTAGTTCTAATACAGTGAGGACACTGTAAATTTTAAGTATGGGGTGGGGGAAAGGCTTACTTGCATATTCATACTTAGTTTAGAGATGCATATTTATACTTTAATTGCAAAAAAAAAAGAGAGAGAGAAATATGACCCCCATCAAAAATTTTGAAAAAGAAAGAGTCATGGAAGTATAAAAAAGAGCTCTATGACGCAAAATTAGATTCATTAGAGATATAACATGAAATTGCCTAGTTAAGGGAAGTCCCAATGAAGTGCAAGAAGAGAAAAAACATAAAGGAGATGAAAATTTGAAGTTGATTTTGACATGTGCATGATAAGATGATAGAGGACTTTTTATAAAAATTCCATACAAGCAAAAGTTCATATCCTAGCCTTACCTATACATCATTGCAAAAGTCACAAAGCCATATATGAGCCTTATAATGATCATTATTGCTCCACATATACACATATTGCCCATTTATATACCTTATACCTTATCCGGGGACAATGTTGAGAATGGATGTCATCTTTGGAGTTATATGGAGTTGTGCATATATGAAGTTGTTGGCAGGAATGATACAATTATGAAATATGGAAAATTAAATGAGCGAGAAACAATCCGATCACCTCAGGAGATAAAGGTGGGTCGACCCTGCTTGCGTTGAGATAATAGTTCCGCAAGATGGGACACAAGGTGAGGAGTCCGAAGTACTAAGTATCCGGGGCCATTCAAGACACCCATGTTTGCGACTCGCGAGAAGGCAGTGCTAAGGTTAGAGAGGTAAAAGCATTATGTTGAAAAAAAGCATTGAGCGATGAGTGAAAGGTGAGACATTATGAAGAAGGAATGTGGAATGTTTTTATGTTTCCCCGGATTTAACACCACATGGCCAAATATTAGCCCACCTTTAGCCTTTTACCAATCCACTTCTCACATGCTTGCAAAAGTCCTCTTGATTATTAATGCTATGTCGCTAAAATTGTTTTTGCATATTACCTCCTTTATGAGTATGAAATTGCTTTTGTGCACAGGCATGGACTTGGTTGACATAAATACCTTATCAAGGATGGCAATTGATTGTAGGGACATATGAAAAACGAATCTATGATGTTGAGGGTTTACTTTCTTCCCCTGAATGACCATTAAAGGTATTGCTTGGGGACAAGCAAGCTTAAGTATGGGGTGTTTGATGTGCGCGTAAATTGCCATATTTTCTATGCACATATGAATCCATTTTATTGTCTTTTGCATGCATATTAAAGGGAAAACATGTGATTAGTGTAGTTTATGCTTAAATGTCAAATATATGGGTTTGCACGAGTTTCCATGTGATTTCGCAGAAAACAGGATGAAAATGGATGAATTCGGAAGAGTGGAAAAAGAACTCGAAGTCTTCTGAAGAGGTCGAAATCTATTGGAGACCTCGACATCGAGTACATCAGAGACATAGAAATCGAGCAGAAAAGGAAACAGAGCATGTCAACACAGAAGGGGTCGATATCGACGTCTGGGGGTCGATATCGATGCTGCCAGATTGACCAAATTTATAGAAGTCGAGTGCCAGTTCGAGTAGGAGAAGGAGAAGCTCGAGATGAAGTTTTGAAGGGGTCGATATCGATGTCTAAGGGTCGATATTGACCATGCCAGCAGAGGAATCCGACTCCGATTTTTGATAGAATTCGATCCAATGCTTGCAATGTCTATCCAAAGGTCGAGATTTCCTATCATCAACACCAGATCTATCATGAGGAGGCTGATTTCACTATAAAGTTTTAGCTTTTACTTTGTTTTAGTTTATCTTAGAGTATAAAGATAAGGTTTTGAGTCCTTATCGACATCAATAAATAGAGGCCAATAGGGCTGAGTTTAGGTATCCAATTTCGCAGAGAATTTTAGTTTTATAGAGAGTAGTGACGAATAGAGAGAGAGAGAGGAAGCCGAGTGGAGTTGTAAAGCGAGAGCGGAGTGGCTTGTTCGGTTGTACTTCCTTTCGGAGTTTTAATTCAAAGTAGCTTTCTTTCAACAATAATGATGATGATGTGCATGATGAGGAGCGAGTAGTCAACCCACTTCTAGGGTCGGGGTGAGCCCAACAATAGCAATGTGAGGTAAGTGCGTCAAAGGTATGACTTTTATGCGATTCCGTCTTCTACCCCATGCATGATCATTTACGAAAGTTAGGGAGATTCATTATTTGCATTATTGAAGCGAAAGCCACTCATATTGTAAACTTGAATTGCTCATGAATTGGATAGTAACTCTTAGGAAATATGCGAGAGCCTCTAATCACCTAAGTGTTGATAACGAAAGTTATTTGACGGAAAGACATTAAAGTTCATATCTTTAGCATGAAACTTGCATTTTTATCGTTGTGGCATGAAACCCCGACTTTGGAAGCCTTTTAATTAATTGAATTCTTCATAAAAGTCTTAGTTTTGTTTCTGTTCATCTTCCTTCCCCATCCTATTTTCTTCGGACTCTTTTTCGACAAATTGGTTACGAAAACAGTTTCTGTGACAAGCATCGAAATCGACCTTAAGGGTCGATATCGAGGTCTAACATCGATATCGAGGTCTGTCTCGATGTCGACTTGCTGTTTTGTCTTCTGCAGGGACTGCGCTAGGAAATCGACCAGAACTGAGGTCGATATCGACCAGTATACTCGATATCGAGTGTCTGCTGAGGTCGAAAGCTTTGACCGTGAATACAACAAAGGAAGCGCTCACATACCTCCTCGTGGATTCGATCCTGAATTACCCTACTACTACAAGGGAGGGGATTCTTGTATTATTTGTTTGGGACAGGGAGATAGTCTAGTTGTGCTTTGTTTTATTTTGAATTACTTGAATCTCCTACTACCACCCCCGCTGCGAACACCCTATAAGGCCAAAACAAACCCACAAGGGTTATATTTTTGCTAGATTTCAATTAAACCTCAACTATGAAACATACTTGCTCAATTATATTCTCAAATCATGCTCCAAAAATCATTTTCAAGCAATTCAATCAAATCATGGGATTTATGCAATAAGATCATAAAAATAAATTAGAGGACAAACTAAACCAAGATGGGTATCTTTAATAACACCTAAATGCAATGCATGATATTTTTGTGATTTTTTTTCAATGTGATATATGAGTAAAAATAAATATGAAAACATAAATAAAGATGATATGCAAATTCTATCTATATGCAATGCAATCCCTCCCCAACACTTAAACTTTTCATTGTCCTCAATGAAACATAAAAGACAACAAAAAAATAAAAACATAGAGGGAGAGATGAGTGAAATACACACAATGTGGTGGAAGGATCTCCTTTCAAATAGTAGGCTGATACGTCGGATTTGAGCATTGCGGCGGGATAAAGGTGAAGACCTTTCCTGAAAGGTTAATCTATCCAAAAAATAAAAACAACCATCTAATTCCTAATGGAAAACCTAATTTATTGAAAAGAAAACTAGCTAACTAGAAATTGAAATAACTAAATTAGAAAACTTACCTCGGTTTGCCTCCCGAGAAGCGCCTTTCTTTAATGTCATTGGCTTGACTTATTCTCAATCTCAAGATCTTATCTATTTGACATCGTCAAGGCCCTCAGTAGCCTATCATATTCTTGTGCACACATCTTACAAAGAACATCATAGCACAATAGATTGAAAGCATAAAATGTGAAATTCAAAAACACTTTCAATCTATCAAAGAGTGTAGCATGACTCTCTGCTGAAGGAATATGATACCACCAACACAGTTCCGTTGGTGGCTTCTCAAAATAGCAATAAAAAGGATCAACATAATCATCATTACCTTCCAAATTGCAAAAGTTTACCTTTATTACCTCTTGAGCCTCAGCTGATGGCTCTAGACTTGGTTCATCAATGGGCAAGCTCAGAATGGATGTTGCAGATGGAGTAGGAGACACGTCACATGTAACCTCATGCGTCGACTCATGAGATTCCAAGTCAGGAAGCACTAGACCCTCTCCTCCATCGTCGAAGACACTATCATTGTCTGCAGCCAATTCCTCCTCTTCTTCTTCGAAGCTCCTTTCTTTCTCACCTTTTGCACTTAAAAGTTGAATGAGTTGGCTCATCTGATTCTCCAATTTTCCAAGTCGACTCATTTTTTCTTCCTCCAACTGCTGCAACACTTGTGTGAGAGTTCGGATTGATACTTCCCGCTCAACCTGGCGACTCATATTGTAGAAAAAATGCCAAATCTCAAAGAGTCCCATATCCAATAGGCCTCTATTACTCATAGACTCAGCAAGACTCCGTGTTTTAGCATTCATCCCATCAAATATGCAAACACACATCTCTCGCACACCATATTGATAACCCCATGAACCAAGGTCGTTAACATACTCATGCAATCTAGTGAAATATTGGTGAAAGTTCTCACCTTCAAACAGCAACAATCTCAACATCTTAAAAAGTTAGTAGCAAGGGCGTCGTGAACCGTAAGATAGGTTCACAACGAGTTAGGTATATGCACAAAAATCAATAAATACACAAAACAAAGAAATAAACTTGATTCCCCGGCAACGGCGCCAATTTGATGGACGGTTTTTAGTCGCGTAAACCATATCAAAATAAAACTCAAACCTACAAACTAGCATAGCAAGTAAGTAAGAGGTCGATCCCTCAAAGAATCAAGTATTCCTTTGCAATGTGCATTTACCAATTAGTGAAAAGGGGGATTTTTGGGTGATTGAAATAAGAAAGAAAACAAAATAAACTATAAACAAGTTGATGCAAAACAATTTAGAGAAGATCGCTCTACCTACAACTATCCACTTTATTTGGTTGAATTGATATTGTAACTTCCTCTTGTCCTTTTAGTTTTCCTATGAATGCCCCTGTCCCGACCTAATAGAGTTACTAGTCCAATGAGTCCTAGAATCCCTTTTCAATTGAACATTCCCTAAAGAAGGCTTTAACCCAATTGATAGCTTTAAGTTCAGAGATTAACCAAGGTATTTGCAGTCCCTAAAGAGGGATTTAACAACACATCCAACTTCCTACCCATCCAATTAGTTCAATCAGCCCTAAAAGGATAAGTTTTCCACTTGGGTTAAGGTTCGCAATCAAGAATCTACAAAACTCTAGCAGTTGAATTGATTCTACCAAGTTGATCATGCGAGATAGAATAAAACAATCAAACATTCAAGCACAAAGAAGTTGAAACATTCAATATAAGAAATAAGGAACAAGATTTAGAAACTCACAACTCAATCCAAACAAAGCTTCAAATCGTAGATAGAACGAAGAGAGTTTAGCCGCCCATGGCGAACATCGCTCTCAATCTCCCACTAAAATCGTCTTGAATCCTAATCTAATGAATGAATGGAAACCTAGGGCTAAGCCCTCTCTCAATTTCGTGCCCTTTTCATGTCCAAGTCGGCCAAAAAGACAAAGATAGAATAAATAGGGTTTTGGATAGAAAACACGTCGCTGAACTCTGAAATGCGTCGCTCTGGGCAAATGCGGCGGCCGCGGCATATTGCTACGCCCGCAGCATATGGCAGCGCCCGCTGCATCAGTCTTTTACGGAAAATTCAGATCGAATTAGCTCTCGACATTAATAGGAAAGTTGTAGCTCTATGAAAGAGCTTTCCAAAGCAAGGTCATAATAGTCGATCGGACAACCGAGGCCTCCAGAAAATGCAAAACAAGTTCAGCATGTCTGGCGATAACTTCTGCAGACTTGTTCTTCGTTTAGGCTCGCTTCTTCTTCTCAGGACCTCTTTAGATCTTAATGTAAGATTCCTCGATCAACTAGACATCCTCATCTAATGTTTCATCAACCCATGTCTCCTCCTCGGATCCACAGTTACCTGAAATAATGAATAAAAACGTGTAGATTCCCACTCCACCACCATAGAGAGCAAATATGCAAATTATACTTAACCCATGCATGATATGCATCATAAATAAGCTAAATGCAACTTATTGAACCACATTCCTGACAAGTTTGATTGTTGCTAAGGAACCTGACTTGCTTTTGAAGGCGGCGTGTCTGATCATTGTGGAATTTGCCGCATATTAGGATCTATCTCCCTTGGAGGCTCATATAGTGGCATTGATGGGGCAGGCCTTGCATCATAGGCCGCAGCAGCCCCATAGGTGTTGTCAAAGTTCACGAGCCTCTCAATGGTCTCCCAGGCCTCCGTTTGTGTAAGCTCAATGTACCGATAAGAGGTGTATGAATTGATTCTCTCCTTATTCGGCGCATCAAGGGCGTTGTAGAATATCTCCTGGATGACATATGGAAGTTGCCCATGCGTCGGGCATTATCTCAGCAAGTCCTTAAATCGCTCCCACGCCTGTGCTAGTGTTTCACCTGGCTTTTGTTTGAAAGTCGTGATCCTTTGTCGCAACATCGCCGTTTTAGAAGGTGGAAGGAACTTATTCAGGAATGCATCCTTCACCTCCGCCCATGTCCTCAGCGAGCATGGAGCCAAACTCTGAAGCCATTGTAATGCCTTCCCTGCCAAAGACCATCGAAAAGATTTCAGTCTCACATACTCTAAATTTACTTCATCAGCAACTGTTTCACATAAGTCTATAAAAGTAGAGATGTGTTGCAGTGGGCATTCATTAGGTTCAGTGGCGGATCCTAAAGCAGTTAGTTGAGGGGGCGGAAAATTGACCTCTATTTTTTTCGAAAAATCATCAATATTTTCTCATCTTAAATTGAGCTGGTTGGGGTTACACAATTCTCATGATGATAGACGATAGGTAGCAACTAAAGTTTTCGAGTTTAATTATAGTATTAAGTTGTGAAGTTTAACAAATGATAAGTATGATAGAAGTATATTAATTGGTAAATGATGTTAAAAATCATTTATATCACTTCAGTTTTGAAACGTTTATAACTTTTTACTCAGGTATCGGATTTGAACTTATAATATATCAAATCGAAGCTATCGACGAGAGGAATATGTATATTAAATTTTAGTTTTGATTGGGGGGTGACTGCCACCACTGGCCCTCAAAAGGATCCGCCCCTGATTAGATCTTCCTTCAAAAGTATTTGTTTTAATCTCAGAAAGGAAGTTTATTTTAATTTCATAATTGGAGTGAGGAATTAAAATAGCGGATTCAGGAATGTGGAGCGGCGGATGCATGTATTGCATCGCCGTCTGTGGATACTGATTGAGCCGCTCTTGGGCTTGTCTGCGCGCATCCTCCTCCCTATCAGCACGGGCTCGCTCTGCAGCAGCGGCAGCCCTCTCAGCAGCGATTGTAGCATTGTGGTCCTCGATCTCCTTCCTCAACCGCTCTATGGTCTTAGCCTGTGTCTCATTGTCAGCCATGATGCAAATTGCTTTGTTGCGAAGATGGAAGAAGCGTTCAGGCTCGTTGGTGGGTTCCAGGATAGGTCCGCGATCAGAACGTCACATAAACCTGCAAAATAAGCTTCAAAAAGATCATGAGAAAATTTAGGTGGCGATTGATTGCCTCCCCGGCAACGGCACCAATTTGATCGCTACTAAGCGGGAGGTAGGATTCAAATATTCAATATAAACTCTAACTAAGCTAACTCCCTGTGCCAAACAAATAATACAAGAATCCCTCCCGATGTAGTGGTAGGGTAATTCAGGATCGAATCCACGAGGAGGTATGTCAGCGCTTCCCTTGTTGCAATCACGATCAAAGCTTTCGACCTCAGAAGACACTCGATATCGATGTGTCTGGTCGATATCGACCTCAGTTCTGGTCGATTTCCATTAGAGTTCCTGCAGAAGACAAAAAAACAGCAAAGTCGACGTCGAGATATACCTCGATATCGACGTTAGACCTCGATATCGACCTTTACAGTCGATTCCGATGTTTGTCACAGAAACTGTAATTCGTAACTAATTGTCGGAAAAGAGTTCGAAGAATGTAGAATGGTAAAGAAGGATGATCAGAAATAAAACTAAAACTTTTTATATGAATTCAATTAATTAAAAAGCTTCCAAAGTTAGGGTTTCATGCCACAACAATAACAATGCAAGTTTTATGCTAAAGTTATGAAATTTAATGCCTTTCCGTCAAATAACTTTCATTACCAACACTTGGGTGATTAGAGGCTCTCGCATAGTTCCTAAGAGTTATTATCCAATTCATGAGTAATCCAAGTTCACAATATGAGTGGCTTTCGCTTCAATAATGCAAATAATGAATCTCTCTAACTTTCGCAAGGAACCATGCATAGGATAAAAGACGGAATCGCATAAAAGTCATACCTTTGATGCACTTTCCCTACATCGCTATCGTCGGGCTCACCCCGACCCTAGAAGTGGGTTGACTACTCGCTTCTCATCATGCAACTCATCATCATCATTGAAAGAAAACTACTTTGAAATTGCAAAAGAAAGAAATTATAACCGAACAAGCCAAATCTTCGCTCTCGCTTCCACCAACTCGATTTGGCTCCCTCTCTTTCTCTCTCTCTACAAATTCTCTCTATTGAAAACTGAATTCTCTACGTGTGTGGATGTAATTGGATGTGTGTTGATGATTAAACTCAGCCCTAATGGCCTCTAGATATAGGTATCGAAATTTGCTCCAAAGACTCGAAACTTTATCTTTATTCTCTAAGATAAAACTTAAATAAAGTAAAAACTAAAAATTCTATGGTAAATCAGCTCATATGATAGCTCTGACCTTGAAGATAAGAAATCTTGACTTTAGGATAGACGTGCAAGCTTCGGACAGAATTCTATCAAAATCTTAGTCGGATTCCTCTGTTGGCAACATCGATATCGACCTCCGGACGTCGATATCGACCTCTGTGAAACTCTATCTCGAGCTCTCCTTCTGCTACTCGGATTAGCACTTGACTTCTATCTTTTAGCTCGATCTGGCCACTCGATATCGACCTCCGATCCTCGATATCGACCTCTCTGGTGTCGACATGCTCTGTTCTCTTTTCTGCTCGATTCCTATGTCTCTGCTGTACTCGATGTCGAGGTCTCCAGTCGATTTCGACCTCTTCAGAAGACTTCGAGTTCTTTTTCCGCTCTTTCAAATCTGTCCCTTTTTATCCTGTTTTCTGCTAAATCACATAGAAACTCGTGCAGACCCATATATTTGATATTTAAGCATAAACTACACTAATCCCATGTTTTCCCACTAATATGCATGCAAATGAATGATAAAATGGACTTATATGTGCATAGAAAATATGGCAATTTGCGCGCACATCACCGTTTCGTCGACTCCGTTTCTAATCGTCCTCAACTCTCCCTCTCTTCACTCTCTCTCCCTCTACGCATCTCCTACCTTCCTGGCGTCGATTATAGGGATGTCACGGCTTTCATCGATGACGGAGACTCTGGCGGCCCCAACGACTATGACATGGACGAGCCCTTCCTCTTCCTCTCTCCTCTCCGCCTTCCCTTCTGTCGCTGTACTTTCAAATTTTGAACGAATTTGACCGAGGTTGCTGCTTTCAGTATAAGGTTTGTATGCTTGATTTCCATTGTTAATCTAAATGTATTTTTATTATTTTGTATTTCTTATTGTTTTAGATTTTAAATTTGACAAATTTGGGGTAAGGTTTATGTGGTAAATTGCTTTCGCTCAGATCCGCTCCTCTCTGCTCTCCGCCTTCCCTTCCATCGCTGGACTTTTGAACGAATTCGATCGAGGTTGCTTTGGCTCAGATCCGCTTTCTCTCTCCTCTCCGCCTTCCCTTCCGTCCCTAAACTTTCAAATTTTGAACGAATTTGACCGAGGTTGCTGTTGTAAGTATAAGGTTTGTATGCTTGGTTTCCATTGTTAATCTATATATATTTTCATTATTTTGTATTTTTTTATTGTTTCAGATTTTAAATTTGACAAATTTGGGGTAGGGTTTAAGAAGGAATTTGTTAATTGTTTGAGAATCGAGATATTCAGTGAGGTATCAATCAACTATGATTTTTTTTAGAAATATGGAATTTGGTGATTAGTTTTTTATTGGTTGAATATTATCTTTTTTTTTACAGTAGGCAATGTTTTGGATACTAAAAGTATCCATGATCATCTAAAAAGATGATGTTCTGGAATTCGCAGCTATAATCTAAAATAAAGTTACAACTTCTTTCCGATTTCGCAATAAAGTCAGCTGCACGGTTCGCTTCTCTGTAGCAATGTTGGAATTTGATAAATTCAAAGTCCTTGCTTAGTGCTTGTATTTCTTCAACTATTTGAGAAATTTCCCATGGGGTGTCGTTCATCTGGTTGATGCCATTGATAACGGTTATAGAGTCGCTTTCGATAATGGTCTTCTGTATCCTGTGTTCTGCTGCCAGTCTTATACCTGCAAGAACTGCAAAGCATTCTGTTTTTAGTACAGAGTCTGTGTTGCTATTATTTTTGTGTATACGAATTACACGACCTTGGTTATTTCTGATAATACAACCGATTTGGGAATGGATTCCATTTATTTTAACAATATCTTTTGGAGGATATTTCCAAATCATTTTGTCGCGAGGCCTAATGTGTTTGGGCAAATTGCTTATTTTTTCTACCCTTTTCCAGCAAAGGATATTGTCGATGGTCTGGGTTAGGATATTGGTGATGTTCTTGATTGAACCTTTTTGGAAATTGATTTTGTTACGAAGATCCCAAATAGAGTGCCATAGGTGGCATAGGTCGGTAAAGTCTATGTTCAGGGTTTTAGTATTAACAATATTTTCTGACATATTACTTGTAAGGTTTGGTATGACGAATGATTTGTTTAATTTTATGCTTAAGTTGTGGATAAGAGATTTAGTTATTTGGCAATTGAAGAGTAAGTGATTAGCATCTTCTTCCTCATTATTACAAAGAGAGCAGGTACTAGGGACTCTATTTATGTATCTATTCAAACGTGCAGCGGTAGGTAAAATATCTAATATGATTTTCCACATGAAATTTTTAATATTTGGAGCAATATTGAGTTTCCAAATCCACTCTGCAGAGGTGTTATTTTTGTTTCTGGTATTGAATAGGGAAGATGTAGATTTGACATTAAAGATACCATTTTTATTGTGGATCCAAATTAGTCTGTCTGGGATATCAATGTTTGGAATATAAATGTTTGTAATCAATTTAGTAATGTGAGGGGGGAAAATATTATTTAGTTTATCAGTATTCCATGTTTTAGAGTTTGTGAAGAGATCACAAACTTTTAGGTTAGGGTTATGGTTATTTCTAAAGTTTTCAAGGTACTGCGCATTTACCCAGATGTCAGACCAGACATTGATGGTTTTGCCATTACCTACGAGCCAAAGTAATCCTTTGGAGAATAGGTTTCTGATGTTTAGAAGTCGACCAAATTGCCAAGATGTTTTATTTTTACCTCTTTCCATTAGTGTTTCCTTTGAGAGATATTTTTCATTGATTACCTTTGACCAAATGTTATTAGGGTTAGCTATTAATCTCCATAGTAGTTTCATCTGCATACCAATATTGGTTTGTTCTGCTGTTTTAAATCCTAGTCCACCATCTTTTTTAGGTGTACATAAATGCTCCCAACTAATTAGTGGACGATAATTATCCGATTGTAGTTTATTCCAGAAGAAGTTTTTGTTAACTTGGTCAATTTTTTCCAGAATTCCTTTGGGAAGAAGAAAGGATTGCATTAGATAGTTAGTTTTCGAATTGAGGTTTGCTTGAATGAGAACAGATCTACCAGCTTGTGAAAGGGTATTTGATTTCCATTTTGATAGTTGTTTTTTGAGGCTTATGATTGCCTCATCAAATAAGCTATTGTTGACTCTACCACTAATTAATGGTATTCCTAAGTATTTTTCCATAGTTTTGGTAACAGGAATGTTTAATTGTTGAGCAAGATTTTGAGCTTTTTGAAGTGGGATGTTTTTTGAAACCTGTAAGGAGCTTTTATTATAATTTATAGAAAGGCCTGATATATTGTAAAAGTTATTAAGAAGATTTTTAATTGTATGAAGACTTAGATCGTTAGCGTTTCCAAAAATGAGTGTATCATCAGCAAATGAAAGAAAAGGTATAGGTTCACTATTATTTGTGAGTTTGATTCCAATTAATGGTTCGTATTCTAAGGATTCTTGTTGTAGCATTCTTCCTAATAGTTCCATAACTATAACAAAAATATATGGTGCGAGAGGATCTCCTTGTCTTATGCCTCGAAATGTTTTGAAAGTCTTGCCAGGTAGGTTATTAACTAAAACTGAAAAGTCAGTTTTAGTCAGGCATGTCATGACCCAATTTATCCATTTTTGGTGAAAGCCAAATTTGTTTAGTATTATTCGGATGAAGTTCCAACTAATTTTGTCATAAGCTTTTTCCATGTTGAGTTTAATAGCCATCCATCCAGGTTTTCCTTTTTTGTTGTGAAAAGAGTGAAAAATTTCATGAGCTATAAGAATGTTATCTTGAATATTTCTGCCTTGAACAAAGGCTCCTTGAAAAGGATTAATAATACGGGGTAAGATAGGCTTTAAACGATTAGCTAAAAGTTTGGATATAATTTTGTAAATGGTGTTGCAAAGACTGATTGGCCGATAATGGTTAATATTAGTAGGGTTTTCAATTTTAGGAATAAGTGCAACGAACGTTGTGTTTACTTCATTGAGGAGGATACCTGAGTGGAAAAATGATTTGATAGCTTTGCATAAAAGGCTTCCCACAGTGTTCCAATATTTTTTGTAGAATTCAGGTGGGAATCCATCAGGACCTGGAGATTTATCGTCTGTCATGGAGAATAGAGTCTCTTTTATTTCTTTATCAGTAAAGGGTTGTGTTAGTGCTAAGTTTTCAGTGTTAGTAATGGTGTGGTTAATTAGGTTTAGAAAATGTGAGTTGATATTGGTTGATTCGTTGTTTAAGATAAATCTTTCAGCTAGTTCATTTATGATTTCTTCTCTAATTTGTTTTTCATCTTCTATGACAATACCATTTTTATTTGTAAATTTACGAGTAACGTTTTTTGAATTTCTGATTTTAGTTATTGATTGATAATATTTGGTGTTTCGGTCTCCAAATTTAAGGAAGTTTAACTTAGCTATTTGTTTCCAAAAATTATTATTGAAATTCATTAGTATTTCTCTCTTATTTAGTAGTCTATATCTTCTGTTGTCTATATTGTTATTAGAATTTCCAGTAAGTTGTTGTTTTTGTAAGAATAAGAGCTGGTCTTCAATGTCTTTTAGTTGTTTGAGATTATTGTTAGGATGAGATTTACACCATAATTTTGTGTTATTCTTAATTAGTTTTTGCTTTTGTAGAAGTGTAAACATAAATGATCCATGAAGTTTGTTTTCCCAAGTCCTCTTAATTAGTTTATTGTAATTCTCATTGTTTGTCCAGGACATTTCAAATTTAAAGGGTGACCCTGCTCTAAATATTTTTGTTCCAATTGAAATCGATATGAGAGAGTGGTCAGATGTTGTAAAAGGATGATTGTGAACTGTTAAGTTAGGAAATTGATTAGAAATATCCGTATGGATCATGACTCTATCAAGGCGTTCATAGATATTGTCAATAGGAGATTGACTTTTTCTCCACGTAACAGGACTTCCAGTATAAGGGATAGTGTGGATATCTAATTCTTCCTTTATTTGTTGAATACGAATGAATCTATTGTTTTGTGGGTTTATACCTCCAATTTTATCATTTGCAGATTCTATTTCGTTGAAGTCTCCCATTATTAAGGATGGGAAATTATATTGTCGAGTTATTGTGATTATTTCATTCCAAAAAAGATTTTTTTCTATTTGATTCGAAGGTGCATAAATAAAATTGATAATGAATCTGTAGTTTTTAATGTTGACTAAATATGTTACATAATTTTTGGATGTATTTATTACTTGGCTTGTATCTGTAAACATAGATGTTTTAAAGAGGATCCATAGACCACCTTTTGTCCCTTCTGACGCAATGTGATGGGCTTTGTTAAATCCTGATTTTTTTAATAGGTTTTCGTTTGGTGCTTCCGTTGTTTTTGTTTCAGCTAGTACCAAGATGTCTAAATTATTTCTTTTTTGGATGTAGGCTAGATCTTGCCATAGGTTAGGTTTTCTTACACCTCTTATGTTCCAATAAGCTATGTTTGTCATTTAATAATATATGTTAATTTGTGTACTCGCTTTTTGAGCATTTTAACTATAAGATAATATGTTTTCTTTTGATTTATATTGGGAGTATATAATTGAATAATGATTTTAGTCATTATTATTATTAATATTTTTTGTGAATCCATTTTTTGATAATTTTGAAGGGTGGTAATTTTTGTCGGGTTATTTCGATTGTGATAGAGATTATTTAAAATGTTTGTTAAATTAATTGGTTTCTTGTCATTTATACTTGTTTTTGGTATAGGATTTATGTTATAATTAATTTTGATAATGTTTAAGTAATTAATAATGCTAAATAATCCATGTGTAGATGAATTTAAAGCGTATGGATTTATAATCTGGGTGTTATGAGTGTGATTAAAGTTGATATTGTCTGATAGGTATTTTATTTTAATAGTTTTATATTCTATTATTAAAGCATTATATTTATGGTTAGGTTTATCATTAGTTTTATTATTTGTTTTATAGAAACGATTTATTTTGGAGGTAGATTTAGAATATGATTTTAGTAGTTTTCTTCTTTGTTTTGATGAGTTTATAAATTTTAGTTTTATGGTACGGGTGTAATTAATTTTAATATAGAGGTATTTTGATAGATTTATTGCTATAATGATTATATTTTTTAATATAGAGATGCTATGCTTTATAACGGACTTATATTTATTATTGTTATTTATTTTTGGCCCATTTGCAGAAATACACCAAATCGGTGTTCGGTTTGCAAAAGTATACCAGTTTTCTGATAATAGCAAAAATAGGATATGTGGGTCATTTGTGCTAAAAAATAGGTCATTTGTGCTAAAAAATAATGACTGATTTTACCTTTAAATTTAAATGTAAAAATCATTAAAAGGAGATTTATGAAAAAGAAAAGTTAAAAAAATATAAAAAAAAAATCAAATATACATTAAAATAATGTTTTTAATTTTTTTCTCAGAAATTTTAAAATAATAAAAGTAGCCGGATGAAAAACATCGCCTTAGTAAGAGAATTAATATTGACAGGAACAATTTTTTTGTTGACAGGATATATGTTTTTTATGACAAGGCTAAAAATTAATACTGACAGGATGAAGTTTATAATAGGGAAGAGAATAAAGATACGATTTTATCCTACCATAACTAGAAATTAAAGACATGTCCAAGATGACAAAGTTATTCGTTCACTACGACAGGATTAATGTTTATAGTGACAAAGCTGCGGATGTACATTGACAGGATTGAAGCTATAATCTAGGAGAGAATCACTGAAGATACGGTAAATCATATCTTCAGGATTATTAACCATATTTACAAAAGAATTGTCAATATATATCTTGAAATCATAATATTATCACATTGACAGGATTAATATTGTTCTTGACAATCCCAAATATGAACATTGACAGGATATGATCAATAATCAGCGGGAGATTGAGTAAAGATATGGTTTTGACCTAAATTATAACCACTAGATTATAATCGACGGGAGATGGAGTCGGAGCCGGAGGTTGGTCTGCTCTTGGGGTCGAGGCCGGAGCCGGATTACGCCGAAGTGCTCGCACAGCGACGGAGGGTGAAGGCAGCGAAAGTCAGGCTGCTCTTGTGTGTTCTGGTTAGGGATTGTGATTGGGTCGGTCGGGGGCGCCGGAGTGTAGGCGCAGCGACGGAGCCGGAGACGCGGGCTCAGGTCCGAGCGACGGAGACTTGGGGTTGGGGCTGAGCGCTGGAGACTTAGAGTTGGGGCTGCTCTTGTGTGTTTTTGGTTAGGGATTGGGTTGGTCGGGGCTAGGCTATCCTGTTAGTATGGATTGGGTTGGGATGAAGAAATTTTTTTTTTTAATTTCAGTTTTTTTTATTATGTAATTATTTAAAATAATTTTAAAATATAAGAAAAATGAAAAATACTTAAAATATTTAACTTTTTTTTTATGATTTTTTGGGGTGGTGGGTAGTTTTGATAATTAAATAAGGTATTTTTGCAAATTTCCATATATTGATGCAATTGTTTTCAAACCTAGGTATTTTTGCAAACCAATTATGAAATTGGGGTATTTAGTAGTAATTCCCCTTTATTTTTTGTAGTGGTTTTATATAGAATAAAATTTTTGTTTGTTTAATAATATTTCGGGTTTTAATTTTTAATATGATTTTTATTGTATGAGAATTGGGATTAGGTATTGTTCCTAAGGAATTGTTATCAATGATTTTTAATCTGAAATATTTTATACAAATATTGTAATAAGACTTGCATTTGTTCATAACTTTTGAGATAGTGTAACCAAATTGCAAGTATTTTAGAGTGTGATTTATTTGATGAGCAAGTATATTTTGAAGGTCCATTCCTTTGAGGTATAAGTAAATTTTTGATGTGTTGATAGTTTTTTGGTGATTATTAATAGTATTTAAATTTTGCGTTTTATCTTTTAATGATTTTAATATCTGAATATTTATGGTGTGAGTTTTGAGGAAATTATTGTTTTTAAAGTGTTTTAGTAGGGTTTTTGTTATAAGATATTTATTTTTTAGAAATTGAATTTTAAATTTAATTTTTGTGTTATAATTTATTTTGTAAAGTGGTTTAGTGTGGTTTAATTTATTTATTAATTCTATAATTATCCTGAGTTCCTTTTTTCTTAAAAATTTGTAGGTATAAAGATTTAGGGTGGGTATTATTTCAAAGGAATTATTAGTAACATTTGTCTTGTTTCTATAATGTAGCTTTTATGAAGAGTTTCGGATTTATAAATTTTTGTTGAGAAAATGTCCCCTGTATTTTGATATTTGGAAGTGCGATTTGAATGGTACACAGGGATATCTATGATCTTTCTTTCCTTAGGATATAAATAAGACTTTCTAGGAATATTTATTTGAGCAGTGAGTATCTTTGAAGATATTAGTAACCTGCAGCTGGTGTATCTGTACAGATTATCAAGGTTGGGTGTTAACCCGCTGGATTGGCTGTTAAGCAGAATACTCTTTTGTGTAATACCTTTTTTTTTTTGCAGAACTGTGATTTGGAAGATGTGTTTGAAAGATAATTGTTATACAGTAAGTAATGTAAAGGGTGGTTTAAAAGATAAAGCAGGAAACATACAAAGCCCTTTGAACAAGGGAAACATACACAACCCTTAGCTATAAGACATAAGCACACCCTAGTAGAGACATCCATGTAGACAACAAAATTGTGGATGCTCTTAACTTCAGTTATACAAACAAAGCTAGGACTTACAAACTGAAAGTACTTAAGACAGATGAAGTAAAGGAGTTTGAAGCAGTTAACCTTATTACATTGCCATACTTTAAAGGTGCTAGAGTTAGTAATCATAGGAGCATTGACCATCATCATAGGAGTTGTGTCTGTCATAGAAAGGTTAAGGGGAAGGCCTTTGTTTCTTGTTGATGTGGTCTTGGGAATCCACCTCATTTTCTTCATCTTTCTCTTTGCCCTTATTGTTCCTTCTGTTTTTGACAATATTTTGCTCCTGATCTTGAGGAAAGATGTGAATGCCTGACATATTCTTTACCATAGAAGCTGCTGAATTCATGGATTGGTAGGATGAGAGACTGTGATCTGTGTTGATAGGGTTACTGGTATAGGGGTTCACCACATCACACAGGTTACTTAGTTCTCTGTCAGGGGCTATAGAGGATGAGTTATGGTTAGAGTTAGGATTAAAGATGGTGTGTAACATGGAAGGGGAAATCTGGAAAGCTGGGGTGGCAGTGTCACTGGCTAGCATGGAGGCATGTGCATTGTTTAAGGTAATCAGATTGTTGATCAATTCTTGTGAGAGGTAGGGATTAAAGAGAGGATTTATGTTTCCCCCAAGAGGCTGAACAATGGAGAAAGTGTTTCCCACAGTTGACAGGATGGGTAGCACACCATAATCACTTTGACCAGGCTGAGGTTCAACATTTACAGCTCTGCCTATGAGGGAGAAGTCTCCAGCAGTTGGGGTCACCATCAAGTCATCAGTGCTATAACTAGAGCTTTCAATCTTTGCATTATCTTGAAGAAGATTAATGCCAGGCCTTTCTTGGATTCTAAGTTCAAAACCTCTAGGTTTGTTGATGTTGGTAGGACAATCAGGGTATAAGTGATCCTCTTTGCCACAACATCCACAGCCTATAGAAAAGTCCTCATACCAAATTCTCAAGGTAATTCTTTTACCATCAGGCATCTTCCATTTGATATAGGAAATTAAAATGTTTTCAAAAGAGACATGAACACACAGCCTAACAAACCTGAATCTGCTCTTGAAATAAGCCTCTTTGTCCACCCTGATTAAAGTGCCCACACGACAGGTATTGATAATGTTGCTCAGAATCTCTGTGGTGTTTAGTTGAGGTGGTAGATTGGGGATACGAATCCAGACCTCACTAGTTGTTGTATCAGCTTGAGAGGGATCAAAAGAGGGAGTCCAAGGATAGAGAGCTAGTAGTGCACCTGCCACATGGTAGGGTCTGTTTCCCCATATTTTGGCTCTATCTTCATTGGTTGCAAATCTAAATAGGAACCAGTCATATCCTATTGGATCAATAAACCATTGTCCTTTGAGGTATCTCTAGTCTACACGCATTCTTGCAAGCAATTCTCTGAAATCCACCTCTCTGTTAACAAATCTACCAACCAGAGCTGTGCTTTGAAGTTTATTGTGAATTTCATTGATGATGGGGATTTCTACATCATCAGTATTGGGTTCATTCTCTGTAGGTGGCTGTGTTTGAGGGTTTTGGTTCATGGTGCTTTGATTTTGCTGATTTGAAATGTTTATGTTAGGATTAACAGGGCCAACAGAACAAGGAAATTCAGGAGGGGGTGGGGTACATTCCATTTGATTTCCTCGGATGACAGCTGAAAGATAGGAAGAGGACATGGGAGTTTTGTTTTATTTGCAGAGAGTTTTACTTGCTATGATTATTGGCTTAAGACGGTTGTGGTGATATGAATTATAGAAGTAAAAGAAAGTAGTGAGGTAAGGTTGGGTAATCATGAGGATTTGTTTAGGTGTTCTGTTGACAGATGGATTTTGAGTAAAAACGTGGCAGTCATAGGAGTTGTGGTAAAAGGTCAAAGTTATCTCAGTTTTGAGATTATCTCTTACTAAATCTTTAAGGTTAAAATTTAAAATCTGAATAAACCACCTCTGATTATAACCAATTAGGATTTTCTGAAAAAAAAAATTAAAGGAATGACAGTAAAAAAATTGTGGACTAGTTGTGATCTGTTGGGATTTGGTACTCGAAGATCCAAGATTTTGTATGTGAGTAAGATAAATATTTTTTGAAGATCTAATCATTTTAGAGTGCAAGATATAGGATTCAATATTTGAATGGAGGATCCTTATTATCAAATTATCAAGAGTCAGTTTAATGTTATCATAGTTATAATCAGAATTATATTGTGATTTTGGTAAGAAAAAGTGATATAGTTTGGTTGTTGTCAAGTTATTCTTGAGATGGAAAGTGTTTTTCCGCTTTTGTGAGAGGTAAAGTGTGCTTGGAGTATTAGTAAGGTAGCTGTTAAGCTTATACAGAAGTGATTTTTGAGGACTGTTTTCTCTGCTATTAGGCCTTAATTCAGTTTCTTTATGAATTTGATTCTGATCCTTTGTATTTGTTATGTCATTAAATACTGTCCTAGAGTATATACTAGCTGTGACATAGGAAAGGTTGAGGTGAGGCAGACAAAATCTGAATATGTAGGGCTTAAGGCTACTGTTAAAATTTAAGAGCAAGCTAAGGTTAAAATTATAATTGGAGGAGATCTGAAGTAGTTGAGCATATAGAGGAAAATTGAAGCAACTATTGATTGTTAAGTTGCAATTTATAATTGTTGTCCAATGGTTGAATATTATCTTTATCATGGCCAATCAAAGGGATGGGCTTTATTTTTTTCAGCAGAGAAATGGTTAGCACTCGAGATTTTCAAGTGCAACAGAAGCGCCCAAGATTCTCGTTCTTGTTCATTATTTACATTGTTGAATTTGGATTAAGAAAAAAAAAATTGATTTAAGGTTGGTTGCTTGTGCAGTGAAAGTGAAAAAGAAGTAAGGTGATCGATGAACAAAGATAAAAAAAAAGCTCAAACCTTTATTAATTTTTTTTTCTCAATTGCTCGGGAATTTAAAAAACCGAAAAAAGTTTAGAATAAGGGAATATAAAAATGGATGATTTTTGTGGATTTTTGGTGGTCCTCTCCAGTCTCAGTTTAGGTAGGCCACCTTTTTTTTCTGCTCATTAATATGACATATTTTACGTTAGCTTATTGAAGGTAATAACAGATCTTTTGATTTAAATATAATCAATTTTTGTTAGCAATTTCTAGGATTGTCACCTATGCAAATTAAAAAATTGAGAGATTTAAAACCAGTTGAATTAATGTTATATGGAAGAAGCTATGGATTTTTTTTTTATTAAAATTGAACATTTTTTTCCCTTTCTTTCAATCGGTATACTCTAGAGATCTTGTTTGAAAAGCCTCAATCCCAAATTTGCAATTTGATTTAATAGTCGTATTGCAATTTTTTTTTTGAATTTTCAAACAATTGATAGTTTCATGATGTGCCATACATACTGAATTAATGAACACTACTACTTCAATTCTGATCTGTTCTACAAAACCAGCTTTTCTTTTTGAATCTAAAATCATCTTTCATAACTCATTGTTTTTTGGGGCAATTTGTAAAATGTCCATAAAATATGAATTAATTTGTGAAATATCCACTTTTTGGAACAAATTTGTGAAATATCCACAATATAAACCTCCCACGCACTTTCTCTCTCCTACGCTCTCTTCCTCTCCGCACGCTCTCTCACGCCCTGCTCGACGGCGATTTTGCAGAATTGGTGCCGATCATCTCTCCGATCTCATCAAAACAACCGATTTGAGCATCTCTTCTACGGAATCACGTAAGTACAACATTCGATTACAAACTACATCAAAAAGCGGCCTTGAATTCATTGAAAATTTGCGCCAAAGGCGCAAATTTTCATAGATTTTTCACGATTCTAAGTTGATTCTGAATTATGCTGACGAATTTACTACTCTGTCCATTAGAATCACATAAAATTTCCTTCAATTTTTGACTTATCGAAGAGGATTTTGAAAACAACCGAATCTGAGCTTGTTTAAGTTCGTTTTTGCTATATCTATATGAAATACAGTCGAATCGAGTGATTATTGCTATGGAATGCCTCAAAATTTGCGCCTTCGGCGCAAATTTTGATTGATTTTTGAAGCATTAATTTCTGATTATGATCGTTTTTTGCTATATGTGTGTGATTTTCAAGTCTCTAATCCAATCTGTGCTTGTTTATGCTTATTTATGCTCGTTAATATGTTACATTGGTAAATATGTATCAAATACATTCGAATTCAATGATTACTCCAATAAAATTACAGAAAATTTCATTTTTGATGTATTGGATGAGATTTTGAAGTCTCCTTTTGAATACATGCTTCTTTATGCTCATTTGAATTATGTGCTTGCACTTTAAAATATAGCATTGCTATATCTAGTTCAAATACATTCGAATAATGTGCTTACACTTTGATCCCTCTCATATCACCACTGCACTTAAATCATAGAAAATTTGCACCGGAGGTGCAAATTTTGTAGGATTGTGTTCATAACTGGTGTATCTTATTCATATAGTTGATTTAATGATATCCATTCCTCACTGTTGCATCCAATATTGCATTTGACAATATAATGAACTCCACATTCATTACTACACTTTGATTGCTCCATGTCAGCACTGTATTTGAATCATAGAAAATTTTGGTTCCTTGTGTCAACACTTCAATCAGATTGTGTTTGTTACTACTGCAATCTATTTATCCTCTTAAATTCATATTCTACAGATTACAATGGCAACCCACGTTATTACAGTTATATATGGTGGGAAATGGTTATTTGATGAATCAGGTCCAACCTTTGTCGGACAAACTACTTCAAAAGTGTTCATACTTGATGACTCAATAACACTACAGGGTTTAAGTGAAAAAGTGCACAACAGATTCAATGTAGACAGCGCATTTGAATTAGAATTCAATCATTTGCACCCTTTCAAAGTCTTGAGAGCTCCTCTTACCGTTGAATGTGATGCTGATTTGAAAGAGTTTTTAGAGTTGTCCAAACTAGATGATGTTAAATTTGCTGTTGAGTTGTGTGTCAGCATTAAAACAGATACTGACAAAGAAGATCAACAGACATTCCCAGCTGATAGTTTGGAGTTGGTGACATGCAATCCAAATATAACCGACATTGTCACTGAAGAAAATAGCATGACATTGATCGGTGACAGCAGGATGAAGGGTGTGTTGTTAGATGATATTGGAGATGACATGTACTTTGGAAACAGTGATACTCCCAGTGATGAAGATTCTGCAGCTGAAATATGGAGCACCCTATATTCTTCAGCACACAGGAGAGAGACTACACTAGAAGATTGGGATGCTGACAGCCCTACCATGCCTATTATGAATCAGAATTCAGAAAAATTGATATACATAGGCAAAACCTTTGAATCCAGGAATGCAGTTAAGAATGCTTTGAGAATATTGTCAATAACAGAGATATTTGGTTTTCGTGTGGCAAAATCAGAACCCATGTATTATAGGGTGCATTGTGTAGATCCTAACTGCAAATGGAAAGTGCATGTCAAAACTTTTGGTCAAACTTGGCATGAGGTTACAGTATACGATGACATGCACACCTGCACGTGGGATATCAGAACAAAACACTGCAAAAAACCTTCATCATCAGTGGTTGCAAGCATCATCAAATCAACGTGAGTAAATTTTGTAAGAAATGGTATTTAGATTTAATATTGCTTTTTAATATATTATTTATTCTAATTTCAATATAATTCAACAGCGTTGACACTGGATACAAACCAGCACAGATAATGGATAAGCTGAGAACAGAACAAAAGATGACAATTACCTACTGGATAGCATGGAAATCATCAAAAATTGCAAAAGAAATTGTCAAGGGGACACCATAATCCAATTATGCAGATTTGCCATCATTTTGCCACATGCTTATGGAGAAAAACAATGGGACTATAGCATTGATTTCAACAGACAAAGAAGACAGGTTTAAGTACTTGTTCCTATCCTTTGGCCAATGCATCAGAGCATTCCCCTTCTTAAAGAAGGTATGTCTTACTCAATGTCAGCATAAATTCTGTTCTCATTGAATTTCATAAATTCAATATAATTAGTAATTTCATTTATTTATCTACCAGGTTGTTGTTATTGATGGAACATTCTTAACTGGACAATATAGAGGCACATTGCTTGGAGCAGTTGCTCAAGATGCAAACAGACATATTTATCCCCTTGCTTTTGGAATTGTTGACTCTGAAAACAACAGCTCTTGGGAATGGTTTTTGTACCGGCTGCTGAAGGTTGTGCCTCCCTCAAATGACTTAGTGTTTGTCTCTGATAGACATGCTAGCATTGCAAGGGCTATATCTTTAGTTTACCCAACAGCTACACACTGCATATGTATGTGGCACTTGAAACAAAACATCAAAGCGACATTCAAGAAAAAGCACCTGGGAAAAATGTTCAAGAAAGTAGCAGAGAGTTACACTATCCAAGAGTTCAACAGCTGGCTCGCACAAATAGAAGCAACCTGTCCAAAACTATCAGAATATTTGGTGTCAGCACGTTTTGAAAAATGGGCCAGAGCACATGCAAAGTGCAATAGATACAATATGATGACATCCAACAATGTAGAGAGCTTGAACTCCATTTTCAAAGGGAAAAAGGATTATCCTATTGTGGCACTTATGGAGTTTGCTAGGGAAAAGCTCACATCATGGTTCCAGGAGAGAAGAGAGAAAGCACTAGAAAACCAAGACAGAATAACTCCTGAAATCCTTAAGGTGATAAGGAAATCACAAGAGCAAGTTGGATTATACAGAGTAGAAAGGATGAATGCATCACAATTTGAGATCAAAGGCGAAGGAGCTGTAGCTATAGTTGATCTATCAGCGAAGACATGTACGTGCAGGGTATTTGATGTCGAGAAAATACCTTGTGTACATGCTCTATCAGCCATTACACACGTAAAGGCAAATATATATGATTTTGTTGCAAATTTTTACAGCAATGATGCTTGGCGTATGGCATATGCAGAAATAATATATCCAGTGTTGGAAGAAGATGAAGGGAACGTCCCTGATGCGATAAAATCTATCAAATGTTACCCCCCTGTAGTAAGAAAGAGAGCAGGAAGACCTCCTTCAAATAGAAAGCTATCAATGGGAGCGTTCAAGAGGAGGATAAAGCATTCAAAATAAGGCTGTCAGCACAATTTCTGTCATCGGTATTATGTAAAATTACTACTAGGAAAGAATACAGCTTAGACATTATGAATGACATGTATGTTCCAAAATAAACATTAATTCAACATTATAGAATAAAATTGTAGATTTTATCATGTAATAATACAAGTTTGTACATTCTTTTCTCTATGTCAGCGCAATTTTGTCATCGGTACTCATCAAATTTCAGATTTATATCATTGTTGTTTACTTAAAAAACAATACAATGTTGAGAAATAATCTAAAATATTATTCTATAATATTTTAGATTAACAACCTCGTTCCACCACATACACTTGAATATCAAAAAATACCAGGCTATTGTCACTACTACTTATAACTAATATCAGTTTCAGCACTACTTTGGACCTTACCCACCTTGTGCCCCCACCACAATAGCTTCAATAACAAAGAACACCAAGCTGGTGTCCCCACAATAACTATTGTTGAGCAAAAATAAGAGCATGTTGTGCAATTATAGGCTATTGGTGAGCAAAGTTAAGACTGTGTTGAGCAAAATTAATAGCATGTTGAGCAAATTTTAAACAAACGCCGACGTTGTGCAATTATACTCTATTATTGGGCAAAAATAAGACCATGTTGTGCAATTATCTATAGACAAACTATGAGAACACATTGAGAAAAATATAAGATCAAATTGAACACAATTTCACAAAGTCTTGATAATTGTGCAAATATAAACTATTGTCGAGCAAAAATAACAGCATGTTGAGCAAAAATAAGAGCATGTTGAGGAAATTTCCACAAAATGCCCCATGTTGTGCAATTATAGGCTATTGATGAGCAAAAATAAGACTGTGTTGAGCAAAAATAAGAGCATGTTGACCAAATTTCCAACAAACGCCCATGTTGTGCAATTTTGCCACTTTTCTTTAAAAAATATGCATTCTTCAAAAAAAAAATATGTGTCAGCACTACTTTGGACTGGTGTCACCACTACTTGAAACTAATATCAGTGTCAGCACTACTTTAGACCTCAAACACCTAGTGTCACCATATAAACTTCAATATCAGAAAACAGCAGACTAGTGTCACCACTATTTGTAACTAATAACAGTGTCAGCACTACTTTGGGCCTTAAACACCTAGTGTCACCACATAAATTTCACTATCAGAAAACACCAGACTGGTGTCACCACTATTTCTAAGTACTGTAACCATCTACTGTCACCACATAAACTTCATATAACAGAAAATATCACCCCATACACTTCAATATCAGAAAAACCAAGGGTACTATCACCACTACTTGTAACTAATATCATTGTCAGCCTTGCTTTGGGCCTCAACCACCTAGTGTTACCACATACACTTCAAAATAGAAAAATGCAAGACTGGTGTCACCACTACTTGTAACTAATATCAGTGTCAGCACTACTTTGGACATCAAACACCTAGTGTCACCACATAATCTTCAATATCACAAAACACCAGACTAGTGTCACCACTATTTGTAACTAATAATAGGGGCAGCACTACTTTGAGCCTCAAACACCTAGTGTCACCACATAAACTTCAATATCAAAAAACACCAAACTGGTGTCACCACTATTTGTAACTAATAACAGTGGCAGCACTACTTTAGGCCTCAAACACCTAGTGTCACCACATAAACTTCAATATCAAAAAACACCAGACTGGTGTCACCACTATTTCTAAGTACTGTAACCATCTACTGTCACCACATAAACTTCAATAACAAAAAATGTAACCCCATACACTTCAATATCAGAAAAAACAAGGGTAGTGTCACCACTACTTGTAACTAAAAAATATGCACCTAGTTACTTTTCTGTCAAAATAGGTGATGTTAAACAATCTGCATTTTCTCACTTTGCTGGCAGAAATCTACATTCTTCTAAAAAATTCTGCAATCTTCTTCAAAGTATGAATAAACATATCTAGCAAGTATATTTGTTTGCATTGTGACCACATCCTAAAAAACCTGCATCTGGTTGGTTTTCTGTCATAATATTGGCTGTTACAAACTCTGAATTTTATCACTTTTCTGTAACAAATCTGCATGAGTGAACACCTTGACCTTAAAACATCTAAACTGTTCTGCATCAGGTTGGCCTTGTTCATCCAACCTGAATGCAAAGCCAGAAGTTTGCTTAAAACAAATATGATTGAGTGAAAATCGTAAACAAATACGATCAAAACCAAATTCCATTCATATTATACATTTGCTTAAACCAAGTCCACAGAACAGGGAATACAAGTTTGCTCACACCAAGTCCCCCAAAAAGTTAAACTACATTGTCTTTTGCTAACATGACAATACTACACAAAAAGTAAGTTTACAATGCAAACCGACAAAGCGGACAAGAGCCTTCAACCCTAAGCCAATCTCGGAGACAATGTGGGTGGAAGAAATGTGAGCATGGCATGCCAAGGACAGGAATCGAATCCAACATCGGGTCAAGACATATTGAACATGCCTGCCCATCGAGCTCAAGATGATATAACTCTTGTAGACCTTCAATAGCTGCTGTAGTGGCTGGATGATGTGGGTAGTCGACCTCCATGTCGGAGTCAGAGCTCGAATCGGAAGAAGAGTTGGAAGTGTAGTACAAATTGAAGGTGATGTTAGGGCAGAGACCATATTCGATCAAGTCAGCATCTTGAGGAAACCAAGTACTTGTAAAATCCCTTAATATTCGATTTACTACCTGATTTCGAACAACAGCCGGGATTCTCGCGTCCCGTAAGATTCCATTGCAGCGCTGTAAGCTCATTGGCAAACCATTCCAAACGTATACTTGATGAAATATTAGAGGAACGTTCACGGAGTGGATTGACACCAACATTTCACTCGGCCCATACACAGACGACTCACTTGCTAACAGTTCAACTACAAACTCACCAACAGTGTGATGATAACCTTGTTGAGTAACCGGTGGAAAAGCCATTGAAGAAGAGAAGAACTACAAAGAAAAAATAAACAGACATTAATATAGGATGCAATCACTTAATAATAGCAACATAAACAAAAATTAAACATTACACTGATAGAAAAGCAATCAATGACTAACCGATCACTTGGATTTTCGGAGAATGAAGGGTACTCGGTAACCGCTACAGACAAGAAAGTGATCGTCTCCTATAAACACCAAACGGGGGTAATGGAGAAGATGTTAGAGGGAGCTGAAAGGACACTGGATAGGATTGCTTTGGGTTGAAAACGTGGGTAAGAAGAGTTAACATTGGGCCAAACCCTTCCATTCATCAATTTTAAAATAAGCCCATTAACATCTTCTCTTATTTTTGCTCTTATTTTTGCTCAACAATTTCACAAAGTCTTGATAATTGTGCAAATATAAACTATTGTCGAGCAAAAATAACAGCATGTTGAGCAAAAATAAGAGCATGTTGAGGAAATTTCCACAAAATGCCCCATGTTGTGCAATTATAGGCTATTGATGAGCAAAAATAAGACTGTGTTGAGCAAAAATAAGAGCATGTTGACCAAATTTCCAACAAACGCCCATGTTGTGCAATTATAGTCTATTGATGAGCAAAAATAACACCATGTTGAGCAAAAATAAGAGCATGTTGAGCAAATTTCCAACAAACGCCCATGTTGTGCAATTATAGTCTATTGATGAGCAAAAATAACACCATGTTGAGCAAAAATAAGAGCATGTTGAGCAAATTTCCAACAAACGCCCATGTTGTGCAATTATAGTCTATTGATGAGAAAAAATAAGACCATGTTGTGAAATTATTTATAGAGAAACTATGAAAACATATTGAGAAAAAATAAGATCATGTTGAGCACTATTTCACAAAGTCTTATATAGTTGTGTAAATATAAACTATTGTTGAGCAAAAATAAGAGCAAGTTGAGCAAAATTCCACCAAATGCCCATGTTGTGCAATTATAGGCTACTGATGAGCAAAAATATGACCATCTTGAGCAAAAATAAGAGCATGTTGAGCAAAATTCCAACAAACGCTCATGTTGTGCAATTATAGTCTATTGTTGAGCAAAAATAAGACCGTGTTGTGCAATTATCTATAGAGAAACTAAGAGAACATATTGAGAAAAATAAGATCATATTGACCACAATTTCACAAAGTCTTGATAGTTGTGCAAAAATAAACTAGTGTTGAGCAAAAATAAGAGCATGTTGAGCAAAAGTAAGGAATAAATAAAGTATTAACCACTTACCGTATTTTTAAAAAAAAAGAAAAGAAAAAAAACAAAAATTGTTTCCCGTGAAAAATTAGAAAAAGCAATAAATAAGGTATTAAAACACATTCTACAACACACAGTCGGTCATCGTCATTTCTTTCATCCTCCCCCCCAAAATCTCCTCTCTCTTGCTCTGTAAGTTTGCTTCACGTTTGATTATACGCTCATTGAGACCAGATCGGAAATCCCCTCTCTATTGCTCTACCATATACATCACCATGTCTTCAGAGCGGAAAGGTTTGATTTCCTATTCTCCGTTTATTACAGTTTAAATAAGAATGATTACGGTTTAGGGTTTAGCTCCCACGAAAAGCAAGAAATGGGAGTTATTCAAGTTATTCGACCTTCCACGAGCTGCCTTTGCTAATTTAAGGACTTCGGCATTATAATGTGTAGTTAATGTGATGGATTTATCGTTCAATTTTCAAATTTATATGGAATAAACTCCCTTCTTTTACAATGTCATTACATGCATTATTTGTAGAAGTTGATTTTCAGTGTTCATTACATAGGTAAATGCCCACAGAGATTGAGTGACTCACCTACTCTAGACATTCAAAACCAAATTTCGAAGAGATCAAAAAGATCTGGGGTTAAACCTCCAGTAATTGATTTATCTAGGGATTCACCAGCTTTCAAGGATGAACTGTTTGAAGATACTCAGCCTGATAGAGCATGTGAAATAGGGGTCGGTTCCCTGTCACTTGAATCTAAAGATTCACAACCGCTTGTTCGGAAAAACAGTAAGAAAGAGGTCCCCCATGAGACTGCTGTTCCTACTAGCACTGTTGGTTTAGAAGCCCTTGAAATTACAGTTTTGCAAGACGATTCGCCTAATGTAACGCTTGGTCAACCAGTGAACCTAACTGTGCATAACATCACATCTGATGAGCAAACAGAAGGCACTGAAATCCAACCTATCTCAGAAAACAGACAAATGATTGTGAAGACCGAGAGGGACAGCAGACAGAAATAATTCAACTCTTTGAAAACACGTTCAAGCCCCCGCCTGCTTGTGTCATCATTGCAGAAAATGAATGACAAGTAAAAGAAATTCATTAGAGATATTGGGTTTGAATGTTTGTTCGACTTGAACATTGTTTCCCTTCCACAATATCTTTCATATTGGTTAGTGGATCAGTTTGACCCTAACAAGTGTTGTTTGGTTATGGCTAATGGAGGAGAACTTGAAATTACTGAGATTGATGTTCATATCACATTGGGATTTCCTATGGGAAAGGTTTTAGTAGCAAGAAAAACAGTGAAGGAGAATTTCAACCTTGTGAAAAATTGGAGAAACACATTTGAGATTAAGGATAATATAACATCAGCTATGGTTATGGATAAATTGATAGCTGACACTGATTGTGGTGACCAATTCCTTGTGAACTTTATTCTTGCATGGACAGCAGTCCTCAACAACAAGGAACAATATAAAAGTGCTCAGTCACCAGCAAGACTATTTGTCAATATCAACAAATCTGTAATATTTTTACTTATTCATCTTTCAATTACACTCCATTCTTTGCCATTATTACAATGGGTCTGTTTTTTTACTAATTTTTATTTTTGATCTAGTTTAATGTGGAGAGTGTGTCATCAGGAGCTTGTGATGAACAATTTCAGAGGTTTAACCTCCACCTTGATACTGCTTTGTCATTGTCACCACACATTTCTTTAAAAGATATAGACATGGTACTCCCTTCACAACCACAAGAATGAAAAGTTCTCTAAATACTGATTTTGAGATCAAAGTTAACAAACTCAATCCCTAATTTCTATCTGTTTAATATTATGTTCATTAGTTTGTTTTTCGAGTTCAACAAGAAGAGGTCTACATCATGGTTGTCTTCAACTTGAAAAACAAAGTCACCCAAATCATTGATATCAACCCAACTTGCCCTGCTGAAACTTGCACCTTTGCATCCCCCTTTGAATGTTTGGTAAGTTTTATTAATGATACATAATATCTTCTTGAGTTGTATAAACTTCAATCTAATATCACCTCAGTTCCCAATTAACATTAAATGCTTTATAATTCAATAAATGGAGGGAGATATGCTGATTGCGTTTCTAACAGAGAAGGGGCTTGAAGCAAAGGTAGAAATAGTGTCAACTGCACCAACATCAATTGTCCCCATCGCGTGGGCTGGAGAAGAGAAAGTTTAGCATTCTGGGGTATGCCTCATGCGTCACATGGAGACTTTCTTTGGGGCAGAGAGAGGCTACAAGTGTGGATTTGAAAAGGGCAATTTCAAGAATATCTCAAAACTACGGGTGAAGTACCTAACAGATATTGTGTGCTCAGAGCTGAATGAAGTGAACAAAGAAGTTATGAAGGCAGCAAAATCCCATTCAAGAATGATTTCAAAGGGGATTCAAGGCCAAAAAATAAACCTTGGTTGAACAGCTACAACACAATATAATGTTTTTGTTGCAAACTATCAAATGTATTGGGGTATAGACAGTTGTGTACTCTGCTTCTGAAAAGTTGTTTCGTGAGCATTAAGACAGTTGTTTTCCCTATGATTTTAACCTGGATTGTATTTGTCAATTTCATACAACTATAACTACATCTGACCAGTTCTGTATTCTTTTCTCTATGTCAACACAATTCTGTCACCGGTAGTAAAATATTTGATTTCTGTTTATAACTGGTGTATTTTATAAATATAGTTTATTTGATGATGTCCATTCCTAACTATTGACAATACTTTGCAAGAGAAAGATTTCAATAGGAGAGTTCAAGAAGAGGGTAAAAGCACACAAAATAAGCCTGTCAGCGCAATTCTGTCATCAATACTATACAAAAACACTACTAGGAAAGGAATATATCTTAGATATTAGGAAAAGAAGATACTATAAAAAAATAATACCATGTTGTGCAATTATCTATTGAGAAAGTATAAAATTATATTAAAGAAAATAGGATTATTTTGGGCAAAATTTCACAAATCTCGTTTGTTATGCAAATATAAACTATTGTTGAGCAAAACTAAGATGATGTTGAGCAAATTCACAATAACATAAAACCTTAGTTAAACAGTGTCAGCACTACTTTTGCCAAAACAATTCCCAAATTACTCTATGTGTCCGCAGTATCAACCAATGAAGACTTAAAACTCCAATAACACTTTATAATATCAAATACGAGGTGCGAAATTACAAAATATCCATATAATTAATATGATATTAATAAGTTACATCATATCTTCATTATGAACACACATAGAAACTAAAATATATAAATAAGTTCCAATATTATCACTTATTAATATACAAGAACTACAGGCGTAAAAATTCATCAATCTTCCTCCTCCTTTCCATTTCTGCATCTAAAACTTCTTTAACGCACTGCATAAGGTTGTCCTTCGCCTCTTCCAACATCTGCCTTTGTTCCCCAAGTTCTCGTTCCCCCTAGATAAAACATAAAATATAAGAGTTAACACTAGAGAGGAAAAAAAAAAGTAAGGATAAAAATTCATATATCACCTTTGATAGTGCTTCAGCATCTTCATCTTTGGTTGCTCTGCGAATATGATATTCGTTTGCTATTATTGATCTTTGTAATTCCTCATATAATGTATAATGAAACACAACGGCTTCCACCAACTCAACCCTGCGAGCCTCTTTGTTAGTCTCACATGCCTCATCAACGAGACTCATGTGATACCCACGGTAAACAACAGCATCCAGATCGTCCATCATTTGGTGGAATCTTGTGCAGAACTCAACAGTGTTGCCATAATTCATCTTTTTGGAGGGGGGTGGTTAAGCAGTAAGAATACAAGTTCCGGTATTCTGATTTCTGTTAAAATCAGTTTGTAGACACCAATGGACACCAAAGAATTATTTCTGGATATATATAGCCAATAATTATACAGTTTTCTTCCTTATGACAGTTATTTGGGCCACTTCATTTCAGAGTACCTGTAAAAAACTATAAAAACTGTAAAAATATAAACTGTAAACGGATTACAGTTATTTGAGTTACAGTTATAAGTGTTGGACATTAACCCCCTCGTGTCAGCACTACTTTGGGCCTACAGTTATCACTGTTGGACATTAACCACCTCGTGTCAGCACTACTTTTGGCCTTAACCACCTACTGTCACCACATAAACTTAAATAACAAAGAACACACAAAGCTAGTGTCACCAATACTTCCAACTACTCTAACCAACAGTGTCACACAAGACTTTGGGCCTTACCACCTCGTGCAACCACATACACTACAAAATCAAAAAAATACAAGCCTACTGTCGCCAATACTTGTAACTAATATCAGTGTCAGCACTGCTTTGGGCCTTACCCATCTACTGTCACCACATAAACTTCAATAACAGAAAATGTAACCCCATACACTTCAATATCAGAAAAAACAAGGGTAGTGTCACCACTACTTGTAACTAATATCATTGTCAGCCTTGCTTTGGGCCTCAACCACCTAGTGTTACCACATACACTTCAAAATAAAAAAATGCAAGACTAGTGTCACCACTACTTGTAACTAATATCAGTGTCAGCACTACTTTGGACCTCAAACACCTAGTGTCACTACATAAACTTCAATATCAGAAAAAACCAGACGGGTGTCACCACTATTTGTAACTACTAACAGTGTCAGCACTACTTTGGGCCTCAAACACCTAGTGTCACCACATAAACTTCAATATCAGAAAACACCAGACTGGTGTCACCACTTTTGTTATAGCATGGTAAATATGTACCCATACCCCCCACATTATTAATACAAATTCAAATAAAACATTGTCATTGCAGAAATAGATAACTTAATAAACATTAATAAAAGTTAAAATGTACAATCATTACAGATTCAAAGTCACAACCAAAATACAGGGCATCCAAAAAATATCCCATAAAATCCATTACCTACAAATATACATACATGTCCACCAAATTAACAATTTGAGCACATAGATTGTCATATTACATCCAAAAATACCCCATGTATGCACCAACTACATATCTAAACAATTGTTTTAAAACCTAAAACTCCAGGTCTCCTTGATCAGATCTGAGCACATAAGTTCTCTGTATCGAAAGAGCTTCTCGTTGTTGAATCGTTTCACATCTCCCCC
This sequence comes from Persicaria maculosa, assembly GCA_963922045.1. NCBI lineage: Eukaryota > Viridiplantae > Streptophyta > Magnoliopsida > Caryophyllales > Polygonaceae > Persicaria > Persicaria maculosa. The sequence continues at coordinate 22,873,170 of OY998271.1, read as the reverse complement.
AAAGACAGATGCTTCAATCGCTTTTAATGTAAAGACGCCGCATGAAGCCCTGCAAACACAAAAAGACCACATGTAATGTGAGCACATAAATAACAAGTATCTTAGGCTAAACGACAAACAATACAAGATATAAAATACATACCCAGTAGAATCATGCATTAAATCATCAACCATATTTAGCTGGAAAGGAGAGGAAGCAAAGTATTGATAGAGCCCAGCCTTTGCCAAATGAATTGGGAACCAAATAGCAAACGGTTGCAATTGTTCTTCAAGTACACCAGCCTTAATAGCAGTCACATTGCAATCGTACACGTTGATTACCCTCTCCTCAAGCATAATCTCCAATGCCACCCAATGCTTGTTTATAACAATGAATATTGTGTAGACTTTCTTTACAGAGTCCCATGGCTTCCCATACTCAGCAGGGCACATACCAACAAAATACTCCTCAGTGTTGACTTTAAGAGGCAAATCTTCCCCATAATTTGCAGCATAATCAAGCAGGTACTTTAAGTAAAATAGCCAATCAAGAACAAGAACCTCTCGATATTTCACAGGGTCTTCAGAAATGCGCCTCCTAAAGTGAATCAAACCTGCTTCTAGATGCTACACAACATAGTAAAAAAAAAAGATGTCAACAATCAACAAACACAATAGAATCCAATCCACACACACACACACACACACATATATATATATATATATATATATATATATATATATATATATATATATTTAAAAAACAAGCAGATATTACCTGACAATCAAGCCACATATTCTTTGATATGATGTGCTGGAAAAACTTTTTGTCCCACCTTGATATTGGACCAGCAACAGAAAAATTCCTAACCAAAATTACACAAGATGAATATAAATATATAAAGAATGAGGTGCTGTAACTAATACAATGACAACATTCCATAAAAAAAGATTGAACAAAAAAATAAAGCATACCTTTTCTTCTTTACAAGTCCATACATAAATTCATGATCTTCAAAGCTGATCAATGACTTGTTAGGTACGTGCTTTAAGATCCTCACCTTCTTTTCAATCTCAGCTGGGCCATACAAGAATGTACTGGTTGACGGGATAAGATTCGAAGCCTTTAATTTTTCAACTTCATTTATAATTTCAGTATCCTTGGCTACCGAATCCCAATCAACACCTGTAACCGTGTCATAATTATCATCAGACAGAGATATGAACTTTTCCAACGATGAGTGCCCACCAACTGCACCGACTTCAGCATCACCACCTTCAACCTCACACTTGGCAGATCGAGCAAATTCAGCAGAAGTTGATGGAATTCCAAACTCATCTGCACTCCTTTTGGCATCATCAACTTCATTCTTAGTTAATGAAATATCACCTTTCAAATCCTTCAAACCTTTCACATCTGCACCAACATCCTCAACCTCAGTGTCAGCGACAACAGTTGGGAACACAGGAGGGATTTCAGTAGACAGAATATCCTTATCCAAAGTTGGGCCCTCTGATCTTATTGAGGACAAGGACACGTCCTCAACATTGACAGAAGGGGGTGATGATTTCACCATTTCCTCATCAGCAGAGAAACACTTCTGAAGATCAGCTACAACATCATTGACAATTTTTGCGCTGACATCTTCATCAACAACCTTCACAGGAGTGTCTTAGGGCTTACCACCTATATGTTTATCATCAGCATTCCCAGGATTTACCTGTGACATGGCAAACATAGCTTCATAATTAGCAACCCTAACCTCAAGCTCATCATACCTCATCGCCATCTCACCAACAACTCCAAGCATCCCAGCCATCTCTGCAATCTTTGATTCAAGAGCATCAACCCTCGCAGCCAACACATCCATACGCTGAGGTACATCTTCAAGCTTCTCAATCCTCTTAAAAATCTCCTTCACCCAATCAGGATAAGATGGGGTAGAAGAAGCAAAACCATCACCATGTGTTTTTGGAGGCAACTCCCCCGTTGAATCATTTTTGGCCTCCATTTGGGGAGATACACCTTTAGTGCCAGCATTAGATGTTTGACCCTCTCCCCGCCTGTCACCAGAAGATGTCTCACCTCCTTCAACCTTGTCAGCACAACCAACCACATCTGCAACCTCTGCCAAAACAGAAAGCCCAGCAGTAGGAGGAGCAGCCAACTCATCAGATCCACAAGAATGGGTGTCAGCAGTAAAATCATCAACCTTGTCATCGCCATCGTTGCCTTCACCACCAGATTTAAAGCCTGCAGCATGAATTTCTTCGTTCTCCACTCCATGAGTACTCTGATTATCACCAAGAGAAACTGAAGGAAGAACAGAAGATATGTCAGCAGCACTATCATACAACGGCCTCCCACTACCTAACCCAGCTTTCTTCATCTTATACCTCCGCTGAAAGACAAATTTCAGTGGGGTATCATCATCTAATAAATCACATAAATTAGTAACCAACCGACCTCTCTTGGAAGGTGAAGCAACCACATCACCCTCCTCATGCATATCTGTGTCAGCATTAATTATCTTCACATTCTCAGAAGGAACAACTCTACCACATTCCCTAGCTGTAGAACGACCCCTCCTCACATACACTAATCCCTCAGCAGTATCGTTGGACGCCACCTTCTTTTTCTTTTTACCAGCCATCCCTCCACTCTCAGATTTCCTCTTCTTTGAGGACTCTACAACATCTTTGTTTTCTACCTTAGGAAAAACTTGAAAAGCAGTTTCAAAGGACTTCCCATCCTGTTTCTTTGCAGCAGCTTTGCCTCTCTTCACAGGTGTCTTCCTCTTTGAGGTCTCTGCTTCATCACCTTTCTCCAAGATATTAGCTTCTTCACCACCAGCTTGTACAACTCTGTTTGAAAACCTAGCTGCATATGCCCTTTGACGAAAACGACGGCTGTCATATAATGCATCATCAATAGCTCCACCACATACTTCTTCAACTGATGCATCAACAACTGGATCATCTTTTTCATCAGCAAACCCCATCCTTGTTGTGCGTGCAAACTCCCCATAAGTAGGGAACAACGGAGTCTGCCCAAAATGCAAGTATAAAAATATGTTTAAAAAAACTAAACAAAGATGCATCAACTAAAAATGGTCTTAAAGATAAATAACATAAAAATATTACCAAATCACCATGAAACAAATGCTCAGCTTCAACATACGAATGGCTAAACTCGCATACCCAGTGCAATGAGTATGGATCTCTACCAGGCATCATAAAATTACAGTCAATTTTAGCAGAGAGGGCTGGGAAAGCTTCTAATATCCAAGACTGTTACAAAATAAAACGCAAAAAGAGATTACAAAACAATATTAGACAAAAATCCTAACATACACAATAAAAGTTGTGCTGACACAGACAAACATTGATGACAAAAGTGATTCAAGCACTAAAACAGAATACCTGGAATGCAAGGCAATACCCATACATTTGATAAGAGCCCCTAACACCAGCACGGTCTGCAACAGAAGAACTCTTCAAAGACTTCAACAAACGGGTGTACGACTCTCTACCCCAAGGATATAATTCAAATTCATTCTCATTACATGCAAGAGAAAGGAATTGTGCACTGACAACCTCTGACCTCCTATATACAATTAACCTCTCAATCAACAACAACTTTGCCATGATCAACTTCTTCTTAGACTTCGGGCTCTCAGATATGAAACGAGCAACTAAATCATCATAAGTCATCTTCTTCTGCCCAAAAAATTCAAATATTGACACTTTTTTTGAGATATTACAAACACGTTCTTCACAAGGAAGGCCAGTGATGACATGAAACTCAAAAATTGAAAAACGTGCAAGATATCCACCAACTCTAAACCACAACTCATTCTCCTTCTGAGTTTGGACTTGACAAAGCACCATTTGATGCATAAGCTGAAAATTGGTAGCCATTTTGGTGCCCTGCATCAACACCCATCCCACACAATTTTCCCGCAGAATATTGTAATCAGAAGGAGACAAATGCTTCTCAATCAGAGCACAAACAGAAGGATATGAATATATGTTGGCCCTACAATGGAATCGTTCAGAAACAGGAATGCAATATTCCAAGCCCTGATCAATCACATACAAAGTACCCAAAAACACAACATCAGATTAGGAAAAAATCAAAACTTGCTCATCAACAAAAAATTTCAAAATGGAAAAACAAAATAACTTACATCAGAACCTCTATGAGATGTGGATGCATCACCAGATTGAGCCGCTACTAAAAACAAAATAAAGAATAATATAAAAATACAATAACAGAATCCATGATAAACCAAATAACCATAAAAAAAACAATAAAATGACACCACCACATAAGAAAAGAACATAAACATCACAAAGACAACACAGAATACCCAATCAAAGTACACACATTGTTGAAACTACCAAAACTAACACAACCATGTATAAAAACAGACAGTGTCAGCGCCCTTACACATGAGCATACCTACAGATATCTACACTATGAACAGTTAACACAAACAATACAAAGCATCAAGTACACACATTGTTGAAAACTACACGAATAACGCTAAAAAAGCACATACAAAGTGCCGCATCACAAAAATTGAAGCACACAAACAGTTAAAATAAACGGATTTAACACATACAAATTACTTAAACTACCTACAACACTCAAAATCGCACACATTTATGCATATCAAGCATCGATTTACCCATAGATGATCAAAACTGAAAGCAGAAATCAATAAAATCAACATAAATCAACTTCTTCCAAAACCCTAGCACAAAACATTTAGCAAAAACAAGCGAAATCGATACCTGAAGAGTTGCTAGATGACGACATTTAAGAAGATAGCACAACAACAAACAGAAATCGGCCGAAATCTCACTACTTACGCACAGATTGAAGGAACGAGAATGAAGAAAACCGATGAAAACTGACGAGCGCGAGAAGAGAGTTTGGAAGAGAGTAAACACGAGAATATGTCCGTACAAGTGAGAATAAGTATTTATAGTGGACGTTTTGCTAATTTGTCCAAAAAGGTGGACAATTCCCAAATTTGTCCAAATAAAGTGCCTGTTTTGCAAATTTTTTCTTGTTTTTTGAGTTGTTTACAGTAATAGTTTTAGTCCCTTAATTAACCAATTCAACTGGGAAGTTATTAATTACTATTTAGCCCTCAAGTGATGTTTATCTCATTTATAAAGAATGAATAAATTTGCCCAACAGGCCACTTTTTGGGCTCAAATTGGACAAATGTCCGCCACCCTTATTAAATTAGGGTTTTGTCCACCCAAAATTGTGCCCCTCTTTCAATTTCTCGATCCAGCCATTAGATCCAGTGGAAGGAGATGGATCTGTCGCCTCGTGTCCTCCATGGAGATGGATCTGTCGAGTGGTGCAGCAAGGGGCTGAGTTGGATCTATTGTTCGGTGTGGAGTCGCAATTCAAAGGGAGAAGGATCCGAGAAAGATCCGAGCGGGGGCGACGATGAGAGATCTTCAGAGCGCTTCGACTCCGGAAGGAGACCCGCAGCAGATCTATGCTCAGTAGATCTGTTCAAGGAAGGAGCGGTGGCTTCGCCATCAGCAGATTGGAGGTGAAGCGGCTGCAGCAATTGGAGTTGGAATGCTGAAGGCAATGAGGGATGGAATTGAATATCGTTGATTGAGGTTGCTGAACCTTGTATGATCGATCGAGCGGGTGTGCGTATCAGGTTGACGCGTTCACCGACTCCGCGTTCAAGGGAAATCCGGCAGCTTTGTGTTTGTTGGAGGAAGAGAGGGAGGAACACAAGGTTTCCGATGCATGGATCGTTATCGTCCAACAAAGCTTTAATCTGGAATTAGAAAAGGTGGAAGAGAAAATTGATGCCAACATAAAGGTATTTCCAGTCTCCTGAACAAGCTACATCAATTGAAAGAGAGAGTATGGATCAAATGTGCACACCCCTTAGGGTGTACATTGTGCACAATTGTGAACCATTGATCTAATTGTAATGGAAGGATAAGATTAAAAGAGAGTTTTCTTCTTTTTTAAAATAAAAATCAAGTGCGTCCCGCACAAAATTAAAAGGAACCGCAAGGGGTGCGCCTGAGTTAATGGGACCCGGTGAATATGTGAAGTACGGAGTATTAGTAATGGGATGGTAGTAATGGGATCGTTTGATCTCAAAAAAAAATATTAGTTTTTGTTATGTTTTTTCTTTTTTTTAAAAAAAAAAATCGTTAGTTATCCACTTATCCCAATCAATTTTAAAATCGTTAGTGTATCCAAATCAATTTTAAAATAAAATTTTAGTGTATCCAAATCAATTTTAAAATTAATTTTAAAAATCGTTAGTTTTTGACTTTTTGTTATTACCCATCTAAATCAATTTTAAAATTTTATTAATTTCACCGAATAATGTTTTGTATTTCACCGAATAATGTTTTGTATTCCACCGAATAATGTTTTGCATTCCACCGAATAATTTTAAAATTCGGTAGAATTTATGGATTTTAGGATGAGAATAAGCGACGTTTACAATTATCCTCGATAATCTGATGAAAGATAAAATGTGAAACATTATTCGATAAAATATGAAGCATTATTCGTATAAATCGTAATTATTGATTAGTGATTTGAGGTTTTTTTAATCTGAAATTGATGGATAAAAAAATATAACATTATTCGGTATATATGACAAATTATTTAGTGGAATTGATAATTTTTATTTGAATTGGATGGAAAAGGAAAATATTACATTATTCGGTAGCATGTGAAGCATTATTCAGTGGAACTGACATAATTTTAAAAACAAAGACTATGAAAATACATGTATATATACCATACTATATATTAAATTAATGCATGCATGAAAATACATGTATATATATACCATACTATATACGGAGTATGAATTAAGTACTCGTACACTGAAAAAATTAATATGAGGCCATTACTTAGAAGGAAAAGAAACCTATAGTAATAAATTAATATGAATTAGGTAAAAGTTTACAAAAAAATCTGGATTTTCATAAAAAAATAAAAATAAAAAAAAGCAAGAGGGGGAAGGGGTTGGGCAACACGCACAAGGAGAAGGATTGTGGGTGGTTTTTTTCAAGTGGGTCCCATAATTAATTAAAACAAATTAAAAAAATTTCATTTAATCATAGTCATCCATTTCCTATCCATCAACGGTCCGGTACACTATAAGAGATGTGCACTCTTGAACCAAACCCTATATATATATATATATATATATATATATATATATATATATATATATATATATATTGGCAGTGCACTTAGCTTGTGAATTTGGCTTCTTTAGTTATTATGGCAATATACTTTGTAGCTAGTGTACTTGAGAATTTGGTCTGTTGCTTCTTCAAGTAAAAATTATATATTGAATATTATAAATTGATAAAATTCCTCGAGTAAAAATTAATTATTATAAAATTATATGAGATACTATATCTTACACACAAGTATATATAACATCATTTAATCGTTTTAGCATTTCAGTATTTGGAAAAAAACAACTCCGATTTCAACAAAACGGTTTCAACAATACGTGGGTTCGAATCCCGCATAGGCTAAATTTAATATCTTGCAACACGGTTTCAGCAACTCTGGTTTCAGCAACTTCGGTGTCGAAGTGCTGACGCGGAAAAAAAAAAGAAAAAAAAACTCCGGTTTCAACAAAACGGTTTCAACGACTCCAGTGTCGAAGTGGTGACGTGAAAAAAAAAGAAAAAAAAAGAAAAAAAAGTTTCAGCAACTCCGGTTTCAGCAAATCCGGTTTCGAAGTGGTGACGCAAAAAAAAAGCGCTGACGCGAAAAAAAAAACTAATTTCAGCAATTACAGCAACAATTTCAGCAACTCCGGTTTCAGCAACTCCGGTGTCGAAGTGGTGACACGAAAAAAAAAAGAAAGAAACTCCGGTTTCAGCAACCCTGGTTTCAACAACTCCGATTTCAGCAACTTCGGTTTCAGCAACGCGCGCAAAAAACTAATTTCAACAATTTCAGCAACTTCGGTTTCAGCAACGCGCGAAAAAAAATGCTGAAATAGGGTTTGCTGAAACCAAATGTGCTAAACAGGAGGGGGGCACAAGGGGCGCGCGTGGGGGGGCAAAGGGGGCAAGGGAAGGAAAGTGGACATTTTGCCAATTTTGGGGGGAAGCAGGGGCGGATCCTTTTGAGGACTAGAGGTGGCAGTCGCCCCCCCAATCAAAAATAAAATTTAATATACATATTCCTCTCGTCGATAGCTTCGATTTGATATATTATAAGCTTAAATTTGATACCTGAGTAAAAAGTTATAAACGTTTCAAAACTGAAACGATATAAATGATTTTTCACATCATTTACCAATTAATATACTTCTATCATACTTATCATTTGTTAAACTTCACAACTTAATACTATAATTAAACTCGAAAATTTTAAATATTGATAAATTTTTTTTAAAAAAAAATAGAAGTTAATTTTCCGCCCCCTCAACTAATTGCTTCAGGATCCGCCACTGGGGGAAAGGGTGGACATTTTCCTAATGAAGGCCCTAATTATGGCCTATAGCACAATTCCCCTATAAAGAATTCAGTATATATTGAATTTGAACTCGATTGAGCTTAAAAATATATGAACATGCTATATTATCTCTCACATTTTGCAGTTCCCAACCCCATCCCCTCCTTTTGTTGTATTTATTATCTCTTTTTAGATTAAAAGATTACATCTTTAACCAGGGAAGTCAGTGGTCTTGGAATAGACCCTTTAATTGGATCATGGGTCCAAACATGAGTTAATGTTGTAGATTTGGTGTCTCATAAATCATACTGTAGTAGATTTATAAAATGAGCAAATTGTCTCACAAAAACAGGTAAAGGAAAGATCCACAAAGTAGGTGAGATTGACAGATTGTATTCCTTGTTAGTTTGTATATTTGCTGTTACTGCACTTGGAATTCTTATAGAGAAATTGGCTCAAATGTATCTAAAGAAGAATTGGTATTTAAAAGATCAAATGGAATGAGAATGAAAATCATTTAAATGAAAACAATTTAATGCAATGATGATCCACTTGAGTCATAGTTTGATCACCCAAAAGCTTACACAAAACCTTTTCCCTTCCAACATACTTAAGTCAGTCGCTCTAGCACTTCTAAAAATACTTTACCAAGAGTTCTCTGAGGTCTCGGTTTAGCTAAGCTAGAAAACCTTACATTCTTCTCCAGGATACAATATTTTTTCTAAAAATGTGTCTTCTGAGTCTTTCTCATACTAAGGTTTGATATATTTATCTTTGACGTTAAAAATTGGCAAATTACGCTAAGAACTACCTGAGTGTTTGACCGAAGTCTCTGAAGAAGCTAGGAGAGTAGATATTGAGCAGTCTGTCTGCAATTATTTGATTTTTTAATATTATCTAAGTAAGAAGTTAATTGATTAATTGCATGTTACAGAAAACCACCCTTTAAATAGTTTTTATTTACAAATCACCACCCGTTATCATTGTGTAGTCATCGAGCTTGATGTGGCCAATGTTCTTCTTGGTGAATTCGATCAACATATCCCATTTTCATCGTTTCATTCCTGTTTTCATTGCTCGTAAATTTTCTTGACATCCTTTTGTGGAGGCACGCTATTGTTTTCCTGGAAGCGCAGAGTTGAAGGTGCTGATCCATACATAAATCATTTCTATCCAGAAAGCGGTGAAAATGATTGAATGCTGCATAACAGTCTTTAGTGTTTTACTTGAAAGTGTCAACGACAACGACATGGAAATCTTCAAAAGTCAACCAAAAATGACCTCCCACATCCAATGTTACGACTTACAATAGTGTAAATTTGTCCAAAAGTCAAGTTCATACTCCTCCAGATGAATATCAAAAATTCAGTCCAGACATGAAATTCTAGAGTTAAGAGAGGGAGGAAGGAGGGTGGGAAGCCATGTCAAATATGTTGAGCCAAGATGCAAAGTTTAACCCATAGAGATAACTTCTTTTGTTATCTAAAACTGAAAAAAGAACTTGCATCATCTAATTTAACATTGATCTTGATAAGTCAAAATGTGTTTTTTTTCCCAATGATGATGATGCCATTGATAGAGTAGGTATGGAAAGAAGGATTTTGGGGATTCTTGTGTCTGGTTTAGTTTTTTAATTTATAACCTGCTAAATTATTTTTTTCAGATGGCAAATTTGGAAGACATACTTTTGTTTTGCATTCATTTAATGGTTCATCAATCTTTCCCCCGATTTCTTTTTGTTGAAGGTAATCAGTTATCTACTAATATATATATATATATATATATATATATATATATATATATATATAAAGGCCAATTTGCACCAATATACCAAAAAAAAGTGAAGTTTGCAAAAATAACCATAGGGAGAATAATTTGCATGGAAATGACAAAATGTAATTTTTGCAAAATTTTTGGGCACCTTCCCAACCGGTTGAAGGTAACCAAGGCTAGGGGGAGAGAGGGGGGGAGAGAGAAGAAGAGAGAGACCCACTTTAATTGTTTTAAACTAATTTTTGGCCATTTTTATTTGTTAAAATTAAAAAATAAATTTATTTTTGAACTTAATTTAATTTTATCTATCTATGGACACCCACTTTAAATATGTTTATGAAAAAATATTTCAAAGTAAAGTTGGGTCTACATCGTATCTTGATCTCAATTTGGTGTATGGCATGGATAACCATTTGGATGACAAAGACAGCAATTTAGCTGGCACAGAAATTCACACACTTGGCAAGATAAACCAGAAAACCTGGGCAGAACCGACAATCGTTGCTCCGGAGATGAAAGGTAAAGCTGCCGATGTGGACATGGAGGAGGGGGCAATGCTCATAGAGGAGAGCATGCCGTTTGGGTCCGTTAAGAGCAAGATAATGGAGACAAGCAGGTACCCGTCTCGGGGAGAGTTCCTTCGCCGGAAGCATCGGAGGACATAAGCAAGCGTGGCGTGGCAAGGTGAAGAAATCGATGTCTAATGAGATAACTCTTCTTCCTTGATGGAGAACCGGAGGAGTCGCCTCTGGAGCTCGTACCATGTCTCACACCTCTTCAATGTCTTCAACTATCTCTCCAGGAAGTAATGGATAAGGGCGCAACAATACGACACATTGGTTCTGATCATTGCAATGCCCCTTAGCCTGCTGTCCATCTACCATGTGGGGAAAACTCTTTGAAACTGGCCGTTTAGTTTGAAGACGTCGCAAAAGGCAAATGTATGTAGGTTTTTTTGGTACTAGCCAGTAGACGATTTTATCTAGCCAGTAACAGAATTTTCCTAGCCAGTAACAAGAAAGTCTAAGCTGATCAAAGAATAACCCCTCAGATATTTTTTGGTACTAGCTAGTAGATGATTTCTCAGATATTTTTTGGTACTAGCCATTAGATGATTTTATCTAGCCAGTAACAGATTTTTCTTGGTACTAGCCAATAGATGATTTTATCTAGCCATTAACAGATTTTTCCTAGCCAGTACCAAGAAAGTCTAAGCCGATCAATGAATTCGATCCATTCCTCGAGGAGGGCGATTTCATTGGAGGGTGAAGGAGAGAGAGAAAATGAACAGCGAGGGAGGGGAGATGAGGGCTCGATGTGGGGTCTGGGGGGCATGAGCCAGGTGGGTTCTAGGCTCGGGGGGTGTGGGTGAGGGTGGCGGTTCGAACGGTGGTGGTTGGGGAGCCGGAGGTGGCTTGTGGAGGGCAGGGAACGACCGGAGAGAAGAAGGAGGCGGGGCGGTGAGGGCAAACAGCGAGGGAGGGGAGATGAGGGCTCGATGTGGGGTCAGGGGGGGCATGAGCCAGGTGGGTTCTGGGCTCGGGGGGTGCGGGTGAGGGTGGCGGTTCGAACGGTGGTGGTTGGGTGGCCAGAGGTAGCTCGTGGAGGGCAGGGAACGACCGAAGAGAAGAAGGAGGCGGGGCGGTGAGGGCGAACAGCGAGGGAGGGGAGATTAGGGCTCAATGTGGGGTCAGGGGACATGAGCTGGGTAGGTTCTGGGCTCGGGGGGTGCGGGTGAGGGTGACAGTTCGAACGATGGTGGTTGGGTGGCCGGAGGTAGCTCGTGGAGGGCAGGGAATGACCGGAGAGAAGGAGGCGGAGCGATGAGGGCGAACAGCGAGGGAGGGGAGATGAGGGCTCGGTGTGGGGTCAGGGTGGCATGAGCCGGGTGGGTTATGGGCTCGGGTGGTGCGGGTGAGGGTGGCGGTTCGAACGGTGGTGGTTGGTTGGCCGGTGGTGGCTCGTGGAGGGCAGGGAACGACCGGAGAGAAGAAGGAGGCGGGGCGGTGAGGACTTGGTTCAACAGGGATGGTGACCTATGAAAGGGGGTCATGAGAACCGGTTATTTTTGCCAATTTTCGGGCTTATTTGCTACTTTTGCAAATTTTGGAGGGGAGTGTCATTTTTGCAAAGTGCCCAAATATTTGGTATATTGCCTATAATTTCCTCGAATATAAAAGGAGATGGGGGAGCTCGACAGGTGGACCTAAAAGTGAAAAACAACCGATTCTCCATGGCTGCCATTAATATCGAGTTGGAAGAATAAAACCCATAAATTCAGTTACTAGCTAGGCAAAGGGAAATCCTAGTCATCAACGAAATATATATAGAAATACACGGGGATACACGTGACAATTGCGTACAATATACATCAACAAAAATGGGTAAGTATGGTTTTTATTTTCAATTTACAAACATGGATTCTCCCCATCCTTTTCTTAGCTCCAACCGATACTAAGAAGACCATCTTAATCTCTTTATGTCGCAGGAGAGAAAGGGGTGGTCTTACTTACTCTCGTTTGCAATGGTCGATGGAAGTATGGAGGAGGGGGATGGGTGTATGTAGGTAAAAATTCCCACAAGGCAATGCTCAAAGAGGAGAGCATGTCGTTTGGTTCCATCAGGAGCAAGATAATGGAGAAGCTCGTGGTTGACCCGAGGTGCTACGAGTTGGAGTTGAAATATCTACTCGCTACGAAGAAGGAGGGATGCTATCCGATTCAAGTGGATGATGAAAGTGATTGGGATGCTTTCAAGTGTTGCAACTCAAGGGGTGGCGATGGGGCATGGCCCCTTCCTTTGTACGCTTTGGTGAATGAAAGTGGAAGCCAACACGGAAGTCGCTCGATGGTTGTGAATATGGGATAACACACCAAATCACCAGACGGAGACATCACAACTGTCGTGGTGGAAGAGGGTGGTTGGGTTGATATGGGCGTCGATGGGTCTACATCGCATCTTGATCTGAATTTGGAGTATGGCTCGGATAACAATTTGTATGGCAACGAAAACATTCAGCTGTCAAGGAAATTCACACAACTGGCAAGGCAAGCCAGAAAACCTGGACAGAACCGACAACCGTTACTCCGGAGATGAGAGGTCAAGTGATGGACGTGGACCGGGGAAAACAGATCGTATGTCTGAGTAGTGATGAGGAGGATACTACATATGTGGGTGGGCATAAGGGGAGTGTTATTTTCGTCGACTTGGGGACCTTGTCGGAGGAGGAGAATGAAACTCCCGGAGTAATAAAATTAGAGTCGCTTGAGGAAACGTCATCAATGGGATGTATATCATCCGATGATGAGATGTACGAGGCCGAACGGTTGGTTTCGAGGACGAAAGATGCAAGGATGTCGACCGAGGATGTGGAGGAGATGTTGGACAAAGCTTTTCTGCATGTAGGGGTCCCCCGCCGCAAGAACACCGACCTTCACGAGGGATTATTGTTGAAGTCGAAGGAGGAGGTGCAAAACTGGATAAGGTGGTCTGCGTTGGAGGACTGTTTTGACATACATGTGAAGAGGTCGTCGCCGTCAGTCTACACCGTTGTGTGCATCGATCCCAAGTGCAAGTGGATGTGTCGTGCGTTAACATAACTGGGCATCTTTTGGGTAGGCGAAGGTAGTATTTTGGTAGTATGCATGTAAATCAGGGAAACTTTGGGGTTTTGGTCGTTTATTTTGTACATAACTGGGCATTCAGTTTGCCGAAGATGTAGAACACATATGTACATGGTTTTTTTCTTACTAGCCAGTATATAATTTTCCCTAGCCAATATCATCAAACACTAAGCCGATAAAAGGTAATCCCCTACCATGTTTTATATAGCTCAGAAACTTCCCAACATACGAACAACGACCATTACCCAATCTAGTCAATGTACAAAAACCATCCATCCGTAATAAACATAACCAAGTCTCCACAACTTACATATGTAGTCAACAAACACAAGGTTCCAAAAGGTGGAAATGATTACAAGTTTATCAAGTCAACCAAACACTATGAAGAACTACATTTCCTAACCAACATAAGTCCACATATCGTTCAGTACAAAACAACATCAGCTGATGACAACATCCATCAAGTGTCCACCCCCGATGGGGGAGTATGAGTTGGGGTAGGAGGAGGCAGGGGGCACCTGACGACGATTTGAGTTGCTAGGGCGTACCTGTATGCTCCGATGAAGTTATCGTCGAAGTTGAAGAAATCAGTGACGCCCTCAACACGCAATTGGATTAACCTCAGTGAGTAAGGCCCACAGTCTCCCCTGTGCACACAACTGAGAGTGAGTAAGAGAAGAAGTTCATCACCGAAAGGAAGATGGAAAGCAAAGTGGATGCAAGGGCTTACGCTTGCCCCTGTTGGGGGACATTCTCCACGCGGGTCAGCTTTATGGGGCAGGTAGCCTTCTCGGCAAAGTGGAGGGCAAGCTTTGGGTCAACCCAACTCTTCCCCATAAAACCGGGGGCTGCCCACCTAGCATCTTCTGCTCGACCTTGTAGCCGCTTGTCGTTTTCTTGTGCATCGCCCACTCTCTCTAAAATACTTTTCCGGAGGAAGGGCTAGTGTCGGCTGCACAAATATCACATGACACAACACGGTTAACATCACCAAAGAAAAAAGAAGGCCCCTAATCTGTCCGAGAAGTGATAACAGGTCATACCTTCTTGCTCGACGGCGTTGCGACCTTTTTTTCTTTCGATTTTGTCATTGTCTCCTTAATCTGTCATTCAGATAATACCCATTTTAGCAATAATCCTTGCCAGTATAGACAAATGTCTAGCCAGTCAAAATAATGTTTCTGTCAAAACATTTAACATTAAACAAATGACAACACTACACAAATGCCACGAAAAACCATCAACTACTAAATATGATTGCTTTAAGACATCACAAGGTTTCAGGATCTTGTTTTTATTAATTCCATAAACGCTAATGCCTACTCAGAGTACTTGTTTTCATTAGACAAGCTAGTCAATGTACAAAAACCATCAACTATTCAAGAGTCCAATGTTTTAGAGTAACATTTCTTTTTTTCTTATATGTCTAAGCTTCCTACTTTTCATGCAGAAATAATCCCATAAAGGAACAATAAACTTCATTAGATAAGTTTGTTATTACAACCAAATGGAGGGCTGAGGTTATCGTGTCATAGAAGACCAACAAACCACTTTTGCAACAAACAGAGGGCTGGACTATCTTTCTTCTAGTAAAACTTGATAAAAAAAATAAGCATTTTTTACTTTACCCATAAAGCTTTTCAAAATGCCTATAACAATATACAAGAGTAAAGAAACGTAAAGAACTTCATAGCATAAGAATCATAAATATGAAGTAATAAGATCATTACATTAATTTAACAACTCAAAATACACTATCCAGCATACCTAATCGAAGCCAAGTCGTATATGCTGTCCCCTACTTCCCCAATTCGAAGCCAACCAAGAATTTAGTAAACCTAGCCATTCAATCGTTTCCCCTATCCACAAGAACAACTCCGCTCGTCATTGACAATTTATCAAAATCCAAATTTCATTCTTTCATGGGGGTTTTCTTTCCGTTTCTATGCTATTTGGACCTTCAATTTCATCCTCAACTAAGCATCAATGGCAAATCCCCACCCCTATCCCCAAACCGCCCACCACACATACGGTTAGGGTTTCACATTCACAAATTTTCAAACCTATTCACCCAATTCTTCCCACCGGCCCCAAATCGAATTTACATGCATTCAAACCCCAAATTTCCCTAAAAGGAGAAAGCTTAGAGATGGAGAATGAGAGATAACCTGTCTTCAATGGCGGATTGGGCACCAACTGTCGTCTCTCTTCAATGGTGGGTCGTCCCTCCCTTCCATGGTGGTTTTCCCCCTCTCTCTCGGTTCCGGCATCGCTCAACAGGTGCTCTGTGTGTGGCGGTCACCTTCTCCTCCCTCCAAGCTTTGTCAATGGCGGTTGCAATGGTGGTTTTCCCCCTCCAAGCCTTCTGAATTTTTACTGCTATCAGACAGGTATTATGGGTGATGACCGTGATGTGATGTGGTGTTATTTTTCCAAGTTGCAACTGTAAGTTTACCCGTAGCAACGAGTTCCTCATATCGGTTACTTTTGCAAATTAATGAGCCTTTTTGACATTTTTGCAAAATGGGCCGGGTGGGGGTTATTTCTGCAATGGGCCGGCTGTTATGGTATATTTAGTACCATTTCCTCTATAAATAAAGCTAGCTAGGGTTAGTTTTGTTTTTCTCTTATTTTATCGTCTTCTTGTACGGAAGGGAGATCACATGGGATTGACAGTGGCAATTAGCAAAATTATTGCAAAATGAGGGGTAATTGACTATTACATTCGTCAACTTTAAGTTGTAATCTAAAAAGACAAAAGAACAGGTCAGAGTTTGGAAAGAAATTTAGCCATGCTTCAACCTCCCATCTTTACTCTTTATTTAATATATATATTTTTTTAATTTTAAAACCGAGGAAAAGGAAAGAAAACCCCCCATTTCTCTTTTCTTTTCTTATAATTTATTTATTTGTTTATTTACATTGAAAACTTTTCTTTTCTTTTCTCATAAGCCAAATAAATTTTGTATAGAAATATTTATTGCCTTTGCCATTATTTATTCCTTCTTTATTGAATTCCCAATTGTTTAAAAAAAAAAGACGGACTTGAACCATTTTCTTAACCATAATTAACTTTGATTTTTTAAAACCTTTTTTTGTATATGAAAAAACTGCAATAATCATAAAAGTTTCAATTTTTTATTATGATTATTAGTATTATTATTTTCCATTTGAATTTTATTTTTTTTTCATGGAGAAATGTTTCTCCCCCTTTTTCTTCTCTGTTCCTGCAAAACTCCCCATTTTCAGAAAATTACCCAGTTTTTCAGAGACATCCAACCTAAATTTTTGACCACCGAAAAATTTTCTGGCATCAATCCAGAATTTTCGATTTCATTTTTTCATAAAAATTAAAATACTTTTTGGAAAAACTAATGGATGGTTTTTCAATTTTCAAGATTGTTTCAAGAATATTTTTTATGTTGCATTCGGAGATGAGTTTGTGTTTTAGAAGGGGTATTTTCTGTGCTGTGGTTTAGTTTCATCCTATTTCTCGAGTCCGTCAAAGGTTTGTATAGTAAATCTGACTTTGTGGTTTGTTTCTGATCAATTTGACGAAGTAGTCAATTAGGTTTAGTCATTTCTCATTTCAATTCGTTGTCTTTTCATCGTTTCGGAGGTCATTTCTCCTATCTAGTGAGTAATTGTTCATCTGCAAGTTCAGAGTAGCCAGCAAGTGTTGCTTTCACTTAGAATTTTGGGTTATTTTGGTTAATTCCTGGTCGATAGAAGGTTTTGATGCATGGAGAACAAATTGGAAGTGAATTCCGGGAGCTTCGCGGTGAGAGGTGAGGGATTTGTGGCGGCAGCGGCACGGTTGGCGGAGAACCCCACCAACCAGTTTGAGGTTCCAACAATGGCAGCTTTACAGGCAGTAAATGTGGGAGTGGGGATGTCCGAACCAAACTCAACTCCTGAGATGAAGAAGAAGAGGGGTAGGCCAAGGAAGTATGGCCCAGATGGTACAGTGACAGCTGCTTTGTCACCAATGCCCATTTCTGCCTCAATTCCACTTTCTGGTGACTTTTCTGGCTGGAAACAGCACCCCCCTTCCAAGCCCAAACCTTTTCAGCCCTTAAAGAAGCCACACAAATTGGAGTTTCATACCTCAGGTAGACACGATTTCTTTTTCATTCATCTCAATTTGTTTTTACTTTTTACCTTCTAAGTTCTAACTAACTGTGTTGATAATTGATATAGTTTGTTTTTTGGACTGTTTGCTGAGTGAGTGAGTGGTTAGGTATGTTGTTAGAATCTCAGTTTTATGTTATTTGTGTACATCTGTCTCAAACTCTGTTGTTGGTCAATGTATACGTGTTAGTTGCTGAGCTTATATATATGACATTATTAGATATGGAATATTTGTTCATAATCATATATCTGTCTGAACCCTGTTGCTGACTTAAGTGAAGTAACTAGCTGACTAAAATTGTTCAATCAGTGATATTCCATCAGCTAGTTGGATGGTTCTAGCTTCTTGTGTTGGATATTCTGTTGGCTTTTGGTTGTTGTTTTGTTGCTTGCAAGTTCAATTTTGGGGAATTTTACAGTGAGGAGACAAAAAAAAAAGAAGGGGAATATATAGTAATGTCATATAGAGTTGGAATCTGATTTTCCCTTTTCTGAAGAAGGGAACCTAACGATGATGCAGCGGTATCTGGGGATAAGAAAGCTTGGTAGGTTGGTATTAATTGCCGAGGGATTTACATGGAAGATTCCAGCTTGTTTACTTTGAGAAGACAGTGTTAGGATCGTAAGAGATAAACCTACTGAAGGCAAACTTATGCTTCATCCTCCTCGTGGTCTTATAAGATGCTAATGTTCCATAGGAAATTAGTTATGGATGTAGATAATGGCTATATCTACTGATTCCTTTGGATTTCAACTAGGATGGTATAGTATATGGCTACATTTGGACTTTCTAAGCTGTAACTGATACCAATGGATATTGAAACCTTTCTTTGATAAGACTAGTCCAATTATTTGTTTGACCTGATCCTGTTCTTGTCTATAATGCTTGAAAATCTGATATTTCCTCTCAAGTAAGGAAATAATCTCTTCTCACAAATAGAGGGTTTGTCCCAGGGTTCTGTTTTTAGTTTTTGTTTGTTCTCAACGCTCGTGTTCAAGGTGAATTTCTAATCTCTTTTAAGATATTTTTCTTGCTATCTGCTCTCTGTTTTCTTTGATGCAATTCGGGTTGAAGTTCTCTGCATCAGTGAATGTAGCTTATAAAGCTTCAGAGAGTTTGCCCTTTGATGATAATGTTTGCTTCCTTGTTTTTTCTTACTTAAGCTCTAAATTCCCGTGATATACATTCTCTCAAATTTTGAAGGGATGGCGTGTTTTCTGCCACAACAATCTAAGCACTTTTTTAAGTTTCTTGTAACAACAGATCGAATAAGGTCCATTCGCGAATTCTTCTATCCTCTCTGCCTTTGGCTGAATACAAGTTGTAATGAGAGTGATCTTTAATGCTGACATCATATTAGTTCTAGACCTCATGGACCGAGTTCTTCTAGCCTCTCTGCCTCTAGCTGAATACAATGCTTGCAGGGTTATCCATGGTCTTATTCTACATTATCATGTTTGTTCAGGTGATCGGCAAGCATTTGTTGTTGGCGCAAATTTCACAACCCATGTAATCACTGTGAATGCTGGAGAGGTATGCTGTATGACGTGTGGTGTAAAGCATTCCTCTTTCCCTCTCCCTATCTTGTGTATATCTTTTGACTGACTTTGATGACTGTAATTGTGTTTTACATTGGTGAGGTGACGAGCATTTAGTTATGTATATTTATCAAGTGATTAAACAAAGTTAAGAATGATTGGGCTGCCTCCCCAATTGTATCCTGCAATGATTATACTATACTTGATTAGTAGCCACTGATTTATTCAGCAATGCCTGTTATCTGTTACACATACGGTTGATATTTGTGCAACACTTTATGTTCCAAAATTACACCTCTTTTCTTTGTTCTTCCACCATCATATGTCAACAATGTAATGAAAGTTGATTATTTGAAGTTTATGTGAATGATTATGCTAATCTATTTCACGTCTTCTCACTATTGTACACTAAATTTTTTTTAACTGTTACTCTGCTTTCTGTAGGATGTTGCGATGAAGATTCTATCATTCTCTCCACCAGATTCTTGTGCGATCTGTGTTCTTTCTGCTAGCGGTTCCATTTCAAATGTCACGCTTCGTCAGCCTAACTCTTCAGGAGGCACCCTGACTTACGAGGTCGGTTTTGTTTAACATCCAATTAAAGAACCTATTTGAGAAGAGGAGCACCAATGTTTGGAAGAACCGTAAAATGGCTTCTGTTTTTTGTTTTTTGTTTGTTTTTTTCTGAACAAATCAATGGCTTCTTTATAATGCTGAAATTACGAGAGTTTAAAACACACGGCAAATGAGTAAAACTGGATCAAATGCAAAAACATTTTTGAATACAACCAACCAGAAACTAGACATCTTTTGTGGCTGTCATCCTTTGATTTACCACCAATTTGTTGCTTTTTTTTTTGCAGGGCCGTTTTGAGATACTTTCATTATCTGGCTCATTCATGCCGACCAAGAATGGAATCCTGAAGAGCAGATCCGGAGGAATGAGTGTTTCACTGGCTGGGCCTGATGGGCGCGTCCTTGGAGGAGGACTGGCTGGTTTGTTGATTGCTGCTAGTCCTGTGCAGGTAATGTTCCGTTCAGTTTGTGATGCCGCTGGAGAAAAAGAGACACATTTGATCAATACATCAACTAAAGTCAAAAGCAAAAACAAAACGCAATGCAACCAGAAATTTTCCACACATTGAAATACTACGGCAAAGTTTTGATCTCTATACTTGCATAATGCTCTAATCAGGAGCTTTGTAGTTAACCACATCATGTTGAATGGCCAGGTGGTTCTAGGAAGTTTCGTCGTGGGCCACCAGCTCGGGCAGAAGCTCAAGAAGCAAAGAATGGAAACACTGTCAGCCCCCGCCCCCGTTCCCATATCCACCTTCGTATCGCCCTTCAATAGAGAACCCGCAGAAGCATGCCGCTATGGAGGGAAGAATCTGAACTTCTCTTCTCCCCCATCAAATCATGTAGACCCCTTGGCTTCTTTGAACTCCCCACTGGACTCCAAGGATGTGGACTCCGATAACAACTTATCTTCGTCATCCCCAGAGGGAGAATCCAATGAAGATAGCCCTTCGAGGTTTGAGATTTCTGGCTGACCATAGTTGTTTCACCCTGGTTCTTCTGTTGAGGCTTCCATAATTAGTGACTGTTTTGAGTTTCACACCTTTTGCCTCACTAACTGAACACATACTCTTTTTTTTTTTAGACATACGTAGCGTTAATCTGAATGCGTGATGGAGATTTCTAGGGTTGTTGAAATTGTAAGATGTCTTCAACATAAATGTTTGGATGGATTGCATTTTAGGAGAATGACTAGTGTGTCTGTAGAGCTACGCAGCTGATAATGGTGCCATCATTGTATGTTTCCTGCCGTCGGTTTTATTGTAGAAATAACAGTTTTATGACCATGTATTGTCACAAACTTTTCTGTTAGCCACAATATATATAGATGGGGACTAATCGAATTGATCAATTTCAGATCACTCCATTCATAATCTGATGGGGACTTCATACATTCATCTCTATAAAATAACAAATCCAGAAGTAATGAATGATAGGTGGTCTTAGAACGTGATGACTGATTGAGATCCCATCCTCAGGTTCTCAGCCTTCCATTCTCTGTTTTTTTTACAGTATGCAAAGAGTTGGATGTGCTAGTGACATCCATGATCATCTAAAAAGATAATGTTCTGGAACTCATAGCAGCAAGAGCCTAAGATGAAATTACAATTCAAGAGAGATTTTGCAAGGAAATCTGCAGCACGATTCGCCTCTCTATAACAATGTTGAAAACTGATCGATTCGAAGTCTTCGCTTAATGAATTGATTTCTTGGACTAGTTGTGCCACCTCCCATGGGATCTTGTTTATGTGATTGATGGCGTTGATGATGATTGTACTATCGCTTTCAATAATGATTCTTCTGATGCCCAAGTCATTTGCCGGTCTTATACCTGCATATACAGTCATAGCTTCTGTTATTATAATAGAACATTTCATAATGTTATATTTATATATTCGAACTACTTGACCGTAGTTGTTTCTAAGAATGCAACCAATCTGACTTTCACGATTGATTTTAATAGAGGCATCTACATTAATTTTGATTGTGTTAGAAGGTGGATGTTTCCAAATTAATTTATGAAGGGGTCTAATGACTTTAGGTTTTATGTTTTTATTCTTTTCTTTATTCCAGCAATAGATTTTGTCAATAGTTTGATTTAGAGTATTGATAAATTTCGTATTTTTGTTATTTTGGAAAATAATACTGTTTCTTAATTCCCAGATACAGTACCATAAGTGACAAAGGTCTGAGAAATCTATGTTAAGGGTTTTAGTGTTTATAATATTTTCTGAGATGCTATCTGTTAGGTTTGGTATAACGAATAATTTTTTTAATTTAATAGCTAAATTTATTTTGAGAGATTTGGTGATCTTACAGTTGAATAAAAGGTGGTTTGTGTCTTCTATATCAGAGTTACAAAGAGAGCAGGTGCTAGGAACTCTGTTTATATATTTATTTAAACGGTCAGTGGTAGGTAAGATGTCTAAAAAAGTTTTCCAAATAAAATTTTTTATATTTGGGGGGATCCTAAGTTTCCAGATCCAGTTTGCATTAATTTTTTTTTGTGTTTCTGGTATTGAAAAGGGATGAGGTGGATTTAACTGTAAATTCTCCATTGTTACTATAGATCCAAATTAATTTATCAGGGATATTTCTTATTGGGATATGTATGTTGATGATCATTTGGACAATGTTAGGGGGAAAGATATTATTCAATTTATTCATATCCCAAGAATTGTTGTTTGTAAAAAGGTTACAGACTTTTAGATTGGGGTCCCAATTGTTTCAGAAAGTTTCAAGGTATTGTTCATTTACCCAGATATCAGTCCATACATTTATTGTCTTCCCATTGCCTACAAGCCATAGTAATCCCTTGGAAAAAAGATCTATGATATTTAGAAGTCTTCCAAATTGCCATGAGGTTTTGAATTTTCCTCTTTCCATTAACGATTCTTTTGAGAGGTAATTATCTGAGATTACCTTAGACCAGATGTTATCAGGATTGGATATGATTCTCCAGAAGAGTTTCATTTGCATTCCAATGTTAATCTGTTCGGCTGATTTGAACCCTAGGCCAACATCCTTTTTGGGAGTGCATTTTGTTGATTTGATCAATTTTATTGAGAATTTCTTTAGGTAGGAGAAAACATTGCATTAAATATTTTATTTTAGAGTTGAGGTTTGCCTGAATAAGTACTGATCTTCCTGCTTGTGAGACGTATTTGATTTCCATTTTGAGAGTTGTTTTTTGAGACTTAGGATTGCATGATCAAAGATAGCATTACATACTCTTCCACTGAAGAGTGGTATTCCAAGGTATTTTTCCATTGTTTTTGTAATAGGAATATTTAATTGTTGGGCGAGAGATTGTGCTTTACTGTATTCTATGTTTCTAGAGACTTGTAGAGAGCTTTTATTGTAATTGATAGTTAATCCAGATAAGTTTGAAAAATTATTTAGGATATTTTTAATCATGTGTAGGCTTAGTTCATCAGCACGTCCAAAGATTAGTGTATCATCGGCAAAGGAGAGGAATGGGATTAGATTGCTATTGTTTGTGAGTTTGATACCAATTAAAGGATCACATTCTAATGATTCTTGTAAATTAATTGCTCAATCCGTCTTCTCAATTCATCATCATCTTCCTCTTCTTCTTCTTTAACCTCCTTTTGATCAGCTGTGACGCTTTTGAATTCTGCAGCAGCAGCACCATGATCTGCAGGTGTGGAATTTTGATCACTGATTTGAACACCGACTGATTCGTCCATGTTGGTTTCAATAGCGGTTGAATTGGCATTTATCATAAGAAGAGGAGGATGATCTATGTTGGTATTGTCCTCATCGCTAGAGGTTTCTCTTGAATTACTGCCAACGAGGAGGAAGGCGATGATAAAATTGCAGAAGCAGAAGATGAAGTGGGAGTTGGGAGTAGCACGAGCCAGCAACTCCAAGGTTCCGTACATCTTCAAGTTTTTATTTGTAAAAGAGACGTTCGGAGATGGTAAAATTGAATAAAAGGTTCGTTATAGACAATTGAGATCTTCAAAGTACTCGTTATATAAATATGGTAGTGGGAGGGTGCGAGATGGAAAGTGTCCAGGAGAAGTTTGTTAGGACGGACTAGATTGAAGTGTCCTATGAAAACTTTTTTTCCCCTTTTTTTCCCTTTCTGTCTATTCACTTCTCGATCCTTTGACCCTCATACAATTGAAACCATACTCACCATTCAAAGCATTCAGGGAGACTTGAGGGTACTTAAGTGAGATATCAAAGATGTACCCATTCAACATTGGGGAGTTCTTCTCACATTCTTCCAGTTATATATCTATAAAAAAAGGTCCCCACCTACTTTTTTTTCTTTGAAAAAATAAATAAATCAGACGGTTTTGTGTTAGTGAAATCAGTTATCTATAAACATGGTATCCGTGTAGATATATAAGACCGGTTGAATAAAATCGCTTTGAAGTTTTTGGTATTAGATACGATTTTTGTACTAGTGGACTTCCAACAGTGCGTCTGTAAAGCAAAGGGTCATCAAACACAACACTTGCGAAAGGCAAGGAAGTGACCATCGGGGTGGAGGCAGGAGCTAAATTGTGCATGTTTGTCTTCAACAACAGGTCCTTAATGTACTTTGTTTGAGATAGCTGGAAACATGTACAATTCCAAAAGGAGCCTATTTTAGGTCATAGAAGGATTTATTTAGTTTGAAAACATGATGGGGATAAGGGGGCTAAATGTTCGATGAACGGGAGGTGCGATTCAAATATTCAAATATAATTCACGACTATGCTAACTCTCTTATCAATCAAATAATACAAGAATCCCTCCCGATGCAGTGGTAGGGTAATTCAGGATCGAATCCACGAGGAGTTATGTCAGCGCTTCCCTTGTTGTAATCACGATCAAGCTTTCGACCTCAGAAGGCACTCGATATCGAGGTTGTCTGGTCGATATCGACCTCAGTTCTGGTCGATTTCCAGCAAAGTTCCTGCAGAAAACAAAAGCAACACAGATCGACGTCGAGTGGAACCTCGATATCGACGTTAGTGATCGATATCGACCTTACCAGTCGATTTCGATGTTTGTCACATAAACTGCAAAGCGTAACCTATGTGTCGGAAAAGTGTCTGAAGAGCGGAGAATGGTTGTAGAAAAGATGAACAGAAACAAAACTCAACTTTTATATGAAATTCAATAAACTAAAAGTTTCCAAGATCGGGGTTTCATGCCACAACGATAACAATGCAAGTATGATGCTAAAGTTATGAAATTTAATGTCTTTCCGTCAAATAAATTTCGTTACCAACACTTAGGTGATTAGAGGCTCTCGCATAATTACTAAGAGTTACTATCCAAATCATGAAAAATCCAAGTTCACAATATGATTGACTTTCGCTTCAATAATGCAAATAATGAATCTCCCTAACTTTCGCAAAGGATCATGCATAGGATAGAAGACGGAATCGCATAAAAATCATACCTTTGATGCGCTTACCCTACATTGCTATCGTCGGGCTCACCCCGACCCTAGAAGTGGGTTGACTACTCGCTTCTCATCATGCAACTCATCATCATCATTGAAAGAAAACTACTATGTATTGCGAAAGAAAGGAATTACAACCGAACC
Organism: Persicaria maculosa; assembly: GCA_963922045.1. NCBI lineage: Eukaryota > Viridiplantae > Streptophyta > Magnoliopsida > Caryophyllales > Polygonaceae > Persicaria > Persicaria maculosa. The sequence goes on along the minus strand of OY998271.1, from coordinate 22,847,474 downwards.
AAGCCAATTCTGCTCTCGCTTCCACCAACCTAACTCGGCCTCCTCTCTCTCTCTACGAATTCTCTGCGTTCTATAATGTAAAACTGATTGCTTCGATGATTAAACTCAGCCCTTTCGGCCTCTAGATATAGATATCGAACTTTGCTATCCAAAGACTCAAAACTTTATCTTTATTCTCTAAGATAAAACTTAAATAAGTAAAAACTAAAAACTTCATGGTAAAACATCTAAAATGATAACTCCAGTGTTGAAGATAGGAAATCTCGACTTTTGGATAGACGTGCGAGCTTCGGATAGAATTCTATCAAAATCTGAGTCGGACTTCTTCTGCTGAACAACATCGATATCGACCTAGTGACATCGATATTGACCTCTCTTTAACTCTATCATCGAGCTCTCCTTCTTCTCCTCGGACTGGCACTCGACTTCTATCAATAACCTCGATCTAGGCACTCGATATCGACCATCAGACATTGATATCGACCTTGTCTCTGTTGACATGCTCTGTTCTTCCTCAGCTCGATTCCTGCCTTTCTACTACACTCGATGTTGAGGTTCTTCAGTCGATTTCGACCTCTTCAGAAGACTTCGAGTTCTTTTTCCGCTCTTCCAAATCCGTCTATTTTCATCCTGTTTTCTGAGAAATCACATAGAAACTCGTGCAGACCCATATATTTGACAATTATGCATAAACTACACTAATATCATGTATTCCCACCAATATGCATGCAAAAGAATGATAAAATGGACTTAAATGTGCATAGAAAATATGGCTATTTGCGTGCACATCAAACACCCCATACTTAAACTTGCTTGTCCCTAAGCAATACCTTTAATGGTCATTCAAAGGAAGAAAGTAAACCCTCAACATCATAGATTCATTTTTCATATGTCCCTACAATCAATTTTCATCCTCGATAAAGTACTAATGTCCAACAAGTCCATGCTTGTGCATAAAAGCAATTTCATACTCATAAAAGGAGGTTTATATGCAAAAAACAATTTCAGCGACATAGCATTAATAATCAAGAGGACTTTTGCAAGCTTGTGAGAAGTAGATTGGTAAAAGGCTAAAGGTGGGCTAATATTTGGCCATGTGGTGTTAAATCCGGGGAAATAAACTTTCTTTCCAAAACTTCATTCCACATTCCTTCTTCATAATGTATCTCACCTTTCACTCATCGCTCAATGCTTTTTTCAATTATAATGCTTTTACCTCTCTAACCTTAGCACTGCCTTCTCGCGAGTCGCAAATATGGCTGTCATGAATGGTCCCGGATACTTAGTACTTCGGACTCCTCACCTTGTGTCCCATCTCGCTGAACTAACATCTCAACGAGCAGGGTCGACCTACCTTTATCTCCTGAGGTGATCAGATTTTTTCTCACTCATTAAATTTTCCATAATCATAAATTCTTTCATTCCTACCAACAACTTCAATGCACAAACTCCATATAACAACTCCAAAGATGACATCCATTCTCAAACTTGTCCCCAGATAGGGTATAAGGTATATAAAATGGGCAATATATATATGTGGAGCAATAATGATAATGATAAAGTAAGGCTCATATATGGCTTGTGACTTTTGCAAATATGTATAGGCAAGGCTAAGATATTGATGTGCGCGTAAATTACCATATTTTCTATGCACATATGAATCCATTTTATCGTCTTTTACATGCATATTAATGGGAAAACATGGGATTAGTGTAGTTTACGCTTAAATGTCAAATATATGGGTTTGCACGAGTTTTCATGTGATTTCGCAGAAAACAGGATAAAAATGCACGGAATTCGGAAGAGCGGAAAAAGAACTCGAAGTCTTCTGAAGAGGTCGAAATCGACTTGGGACCTCGACATCGAGTACATCAGAGACATAGGAATCGAGCAGGAAATGAAACAGAGCATGTCGACATAGAGAGGTCGATATCGACGTCTTGGGGTCGATATCGATGCTGCCAGATCGACCAAAATTGATAGAAGTCGAGTGCCAGTTCGAGTAGGAGAAGGAGAAGCTCGAGATGAAGTTTTGAAGGGGTCGATATCGATGTCTAAGGGTCGATATCGACCATGCCAGCAGAGGAATCCGACTCTGATTTTGATAGAATTCTATCCAAAGCTTGCACGTCTATCCAAAGGGTCGAGATTTCTTATCATCCATACCAGATCTATCAAGAGGAGGCTGAGTTACCATAGAGTTTTAGCTTTTATTTTATTTTAGTTTTATCTTAGAGAATAAAGATAAGGTTTCGAGTCCTTATCGACATCTAAAAATATAGGCCAATAGGGCTGAGTTTATTCATTCAATTTTAGATCTAATTTTACACACAATTCAGTTTAAATAGAGAGTAGTGACGAGTAGAGAGAGAGAGAGAGGAGGTCGAGTGGAGTTGTAAAGCGAGAGCGGAGTGGCTTGTTCGGTTGTACTTTCTTTCGAAGTTTTAATTCAAAGTAGCTTTCTTTCAACAATAATGATGATGATGTGCATGATGAGGAGCGAGTAGTCAACCCACTTCTAGGGTCGGGGTGAGCCCGACGATAGCAATGTGAGGTAAGTGCATCAAAGGTATGACTTTTATGCGATTCCGTCTTCTACCCCATGCATGATCCTTTACGAAAGTTAGGGAGATTCATTATTTGCATTATTGAAGCAAAAGCCACTCATATTGTGAACTTGAATTGCTCATAAATGGGATAGTAACTCTTAGGAAATATGCGAGAGCCTCTAACCACCTAAGTGTTGATAACGAAAGTTATTTGACGGAAAGGCATTAAATTTCATAGCTTTAGCATAAAACTTGCATTGTTATCGTTGTGGCATGAAACCCCGACTTTGGAAGCCTTTTCATTAATTGAATTCTTCATAAAAGTCTTAAGTTTTGTTTCTGTTCATCTTCCTTCTCCATCCTATTTTCTTCGGACTCTTTTTCGACAACTTGGTTACGAAAACAGTTTCTGTGACAAGCATCGAAATCGACTGTAAGGGTCGATATCAAGGTCTAACATCGATATCGAGGTCTCTGCTTGACGTCGACTTGCTGTTTTGTCTTCTGCAGGAACTGCGCTAGGAAATCGACCAGAACTGGGGTCGATATCGACCAGTATACTCGATATCGAGTGTCTGCTGAGGTCGAAAGCTTTGATCGTGAATACAACAAGGGAAGCGCTGACATACCTCCTCGTGGATTCAATCCTGAATTACCCTACTACTACAAGGGAGGGGATTCTTGTATTATTTGTTTGGGACAGGGAGATAGTCTAGTTGTGCTTTGTTTTATTTTGAATTGTTTGAATCCCTACACCTACCTCCCCCTAGCGAACAAATTGGCGCCGTTGCCGGGGAGGCAATCAATCGCCACCTAAGTTAATCACGATCTTTTTCTGAGCTTATTCTGCAGGTTTATGCGATGTTCTGATCGCGGACCTATCCTGGAACCAATCAACGAGCCTGAACGTTTCTACCATCTTCGCAACAAAGCAATTCGCATCATGGCTGACAACGAGACGCAGGCTGAGATCATAGAGCGGTTGAGGAAGGAGATCGAGGACCACAATGCGACAATCGCTGCTGAACTTTGACAACACCTATGGGGCTGCTGCGGCCAATGATGCAAGGCCTGCCCCATCTATGCCACTATATGAGCCTCCAAGGGAGATAGATCCTGAGGTGCGGCAATAATTCCATAACGATCAAACACGACGCCTTCAAAAGCAAGTAAGGTTCCTGAGCAACAATCAACCTTGTCAGGAGTGTGGCTCAATAAGGCATAACACTAGTGCCTGTCCACATACTGAGCAAGTATCCATGGCGGAACAACATGAGGAGGTCAAATGGACGAGAGGCCCCTATGGAGGGGGCAATCAAAAAAATTGGGGTGATCAAAGGTTCTATCAACAAAGGGATCCCCCAACATATAGGGCACCAGGGCACCCTGAGCAGGAGACTAAGAAAGATGACCTGCAAATCATCCTTGATGAGATGCGGAGGAACCACGCTGAGTTCAAACAAGCCAATAACTCCGTCCATACTCAGCTGCAGGGCATCAATTCTAGACTTGGGGAGATCGACGTTTGGAAGCGCAACATGGAGACTCAAATGAGTCAATTGGCGGAAGCAATGCCCAAAGCGTCAGGGTCACTCCCTGGATCCACTGTGCCCAACCAAAAGGGCAAAACCACTGGTCACATTACGACAGTAAACCTAAGGAGTGGGCATCAATTACAAATGCCCGAGCAAAAAACGGAGGAGAAGGAGCCAGAACAGACGTCGATATCGACCCCCCCTATCGATATCGACCAAGGTGACATCGATGTCGACCCTCCTGTCGATGTCGACCCTAATTCTGCGTCACCACAGAAATTGACTCCTCCAGTCGATGTCGACCCTACTGATGTCGATGTCGACCTCACTGTAGCCGCGGGAAGGAAGGATGTGTTGCCATACCCATCTAGAAGGTAATTAAGGACCCAGCGGAAAAGAAGTTCCAACGGTTCGTGAAGATGCTCCAAGGACTTAATGTCTCTATACCATTCACAGAGGCACTTCACAAAATGCCATCCTATGTAAGGTTCCTTAAAGACATCTTAGGTAAGAAGCGATCGCTCTCTGAGATCGCAGAGGAGTGCAACAGGTTGGAGCTACCACAAAAGTGGGCGGACCCAGGTAAGTTTTCTATCGCTATAGGTCTAGGTCAATTCAAATTTAATGCTTTAGTTGACTTGGGCGCTAGCGTTAGCATGATGCCATTAACCATATGGCACAAGGTAAAGATAGGTCCTCTGGAGCCCGTGGATGCAAGATTATACATGGCTAACAATACTGTAGTAATTCCAACTGGGATAGTGACAGATGTGCCAGTACAAGTAGGTAAATTCTTTGTCCCTGCTGATTTTCTAGTTGTTGATATAGCGGAGGACCCTGCTTGTCCAATTATTTTAGGTAGGCCATTCCTAGCAACCGTCGATGCCAACATTAGCGTAAAGAAAGGATTTCTCTCATTCACAATTAGTAATGAAGTGATAGAGTATGCCTTCAACAAGACGGTGAAAAATCAAGGGCCAATGGAGATAAAAGCCATCAATGAAGCCCAAGTAGAGGAATTTGATGAAATCTTTAACGAAGGAGCTCAACAGAACATCGAAATTGACCCAGGTAAGTCGATATCGACCGCTAATGTTCAAGATTCTGTGACAGGTCTTAAGTATGGGGTCAACGGAGGACAAGAGGAAACATCGAAATCAGGGTCAAGGGTCTATATCGACCATCCCCTATCGAAATCGACCACCATCAGCGCTGAGAAGGGAGGAAAGGAGACCTCGATATCGACTTCTGAGGGTCAAAATCGACCTGATCATATTGAGTCAAAACCCTCTAAATCGACTGATCCTCCAGGTGTACAACAGGGGTCGATATCGACCTCCAAACATCGACATCGACCTGAGCCACAGACTGAGAAGAAGGTAAGTCAAGGTAGGAATTCCTCTTGTTCCATTACAATTAAGGACTTATCATTATTTGGAAGAGGTGTGCCTTGGCATGTGCGCTTATGTAGGGTATCCGATGATGATTCAAGCCCATATGAGATAGGAGACGAGGTCTATGTTGCCAAGTCTAAGGACCATTGGTTCCCTACAAGATTCAAGGATAAGAACTTAGGACCATTCACGGTGAATCAAATCAATCCCGGCGAAATGCAGCTGCGGGACAAGAAAGGAGTAATATTTGAGGCCCAAGCCACATGGGCTCTGCAATTGCCGCCTTGAGAAGTAAGAAGGAAGAAGTCGGCCTAGCGACTTAAAAATCTAGAGCTTGTGACAAAGACTTAGTTTTGGTTTTAGACACCTTTTGTTTTGGTTTTAGACACTTTATTGTTTTGCATATTTCGTTTTGTGTTTTGTTTTCAAATTGCAGGAAAGAGAAAAGCACACAGAAAGACGTCGAAATCGATGTCCGACATCGACATCGACCTTAAGGTCGACATAGATAAGGTTTGTGATCGAGGCCAAATCACCCTGAAGCCTGAGCAGAAATCGAGAGAAACATCGATATCGATGTCAAGGGTCGATATCGACCCTGCCTGTTGTCTTCTTCGACTCCTGAAATTTGTGACGGTTTTGTAAGTTTTCTTCTTAACCCTAGTTCTAATACAGTGAGGACACTGTAAATTTTAAGTATGGGGTGGGGGAAAGGCTTACTTGCATATTCATACTTAGATTAGAGTTGCATATTTATTTTAATGCATAAAAAAAAAAGTAGAGAGAAATATGACCCCCATCAAAAATTTTGAAAAGAAAAAGAGTAATGGAAGTATAAAAAAGAGCTCTTTGATGCAAAATTAGATTCATTAGAGATATAACATGAGATTGCCTAGTTAAGGGAAGTCCCAATGAAGTGCAAAAAGAAGAAAAACATAAAGGAGATGAAAATTTGAAGTTGCTTTTGACATATGCATGATAAGATGACGGAGGACTTTTTATGAAAATTCCATACAAGTGCTTATTTATACAAGTTCATATCCTAGCCTTACCTATGCATGTTTGCAAAAGCCACAAAGCCATATATGAGCCTTATCATTATCTTTATTGCTCCACATATATACATATTGCCCATTTTTTATACCTTATACCCTATCCGGGGACAAGTTTGAGAATGGATGTCATCTTTGGAGTTATATGGAGTTGTGCATTATATATGAAGTTGTTGGCAGGAATGATACAAGTATGAAATATGGAAAATTAAATGAGCGAGAAAAAATCCGATCACCTCAGGAGATAAAGGTGGGTCGACCCTGCTTGCGTTGAGATAATAGTTCCGCAGGATGGGACACAAGATGAGGAGTCCGAAGTACTAAGTCTCCGGGGCCATTCATGACACCCATGTTTGCGACTCGCGAGAAGGCAGTGCTAAGGTTAGAGAGGTAAAAGCATATATTGAAAAAAAGCATTGAGCGATGAGTGAAATGTGAGACATTATGAAAAAGGAATGTGGAATGTTTTGGAAAGAAAGTATGTTTCCCCGGATTTAACACCACATGGCCAAATATTAGCCCACTTTTAGCCTTTTACCAAAATACTTCTCACAAACTTGCAAAAGTCCTCTTGATTATTAATGCTATGTCGCTAAAATTGTTTTTTGCATATTACCTCCTTTATGAGTATAAAATTGCTTTTATGCACATGCATGGACTTGGTTGACATAAGTACCTTATCAAGGATGACAATTGATTGTAGGGACATATGAAAAATGAATCTATAATGTTGAGAGTTTACTTTCTTCCCCTGAATGACCATTAAAGGTATTGCTTGGGGACAAGCAAGCTTAAGTATGGGGTGTTTGATGTGCGCGCAAATTACCATATTTTCTATGCACATATGAATCCATTTTATCGTCTTTTGCATGCATATTAATGGGAAAACATGGGATTAGTGTAGTTTACGCTTAAATGTCAAATATATGGGTTTGCATGAGTTTCCATGTGCTTTCGCATAAAACAGAATAAAATGGATGGAATTCGGAAGAGCGGAAAAAGAACTCGAAGTCTTTTGTAGAGGTCGAAATCGACTGGGGACCTCGACATCGAGTACATCAGAGACATTGGAATCGAGCAGGAAATGAAACAGAGCATGTCGACATAGAGAGGTCGATATCGACGTATGGGGTCGATATCGATGCTGCCAGATCGACCAAAATTGATAGAAGTCGAGTGCCAGTTCGAGTAGGAGAAGGAGAAGCTCGAGATGAAGTTTTGAAGGGGTCGATATCGATGTCTAAGGGTCGATATCGACCATGCCAGCAGAGGAATCCAACTCCGATTTTGATAGAATTCTATCCAAAGCTTGCACGTCTATCCAAAGGGTCGAGATTTCTTATCACCCATACCAGATCTATCAAGAGGAGGCTGAGTTACCATAGAGTTTTAGCTTTTATTTTATTTTAGTTTTATCTTAGAGAATAAAGATAAGGTTTCGAGTCCTTATCGACATCTACAAATAGAGGCCAATAGGGCTGAGTTTATTCATTCAATGTTAGATCTAATTTTACACACAATTCAGTTTCAATAGAGAGTAGTGATGAGTAGAGAGAGAGAGGAGGCCGAGTGGAGTTTTAAAGCGAGAGCGGAGTGGCTTGTTCGGTTGTACTTTCTTTCGAAGTTTTAATTCAAAGTAGCTTTCTTTCAACAATAATGATGATGATGTGCATGATGAGGAGTGAGTAGTCAACCCACTTCTAGGGTCGGGGTGAGCCCGACGATAGCAATGTGAGCTAAGTGCATCAAAGGTATGACTTTTATGCGATTCCGTCTTCTACCCCATGCATGATCCTTTATGAAAGTTAGGGAGATTCATTATTTGCATTATTGAAGCGAAAGGCACTCATATTGTGAACTTGAATTGCTCGTAAATGGGATAGTAACTCTTAGGAAATATACGAGAGCCTCTAACCACCTAAGTGTTGATAACGAAAGTTATTTGACGGAAAGGCATTAAATTTCATAGCTTTAGCATAAAACTTGCATTGTTATCGTTGTGGCATGAAACCCCGACTTCGGAAGCCTTTTAATTAATTGAATTCTTCATAAAAGTCTTAAGTTTTGTTTCTGTTCATCTTCCTTCTCCATCCTATTTTCTTTGGACTCTTTTCCGACAAATTGGTTACGAAAACAGTTTCTGTAACAAGCATCGAAATCGACTGTAAGGGTCGATATCGAGGTCTAACATCGATATCGAGGTCTCTGCTCGACGTCGACTTGCTGTTTTGTCTTCTGCAGGAACTGCGCTAGGAAATCGACCAGAACTAGGGTCGATATCGACCAGTATACTCGATATCGAGTGTCTACTGAGGTCGAAAGCTTTGATCGTGAATACAACAAGGGAAGCGCTGACATACCTCCTCGTGGATTCGATTCTGAATTACCCTACTACTACAAGGGAGGGGATTCTTGTATTATTTGTATGGGACAGGGAGATAGTCTAGTTGTGCTTTGTTTTGTTTTGAATTGTTTGAATCCCTACACTTACCTCCCCCTAGCGAACAGATATGAAATTGAGCACATGTATGGAAATTATAGAAAAGTCCTCCATCATCTTATCATGCACATGTCAAAAGCAACTTCAAATTTTCATCTCCTTTATGTTTTTCTTTTTGCACTTCATTGTGACTTCCCTTAACTAGGCAATTTCATGTTATATCTCTAATGAATCTAATTTTGCATCGTAGAGCTCTTTTTTATACTTCCATGACTCTTTCCTTTATTTTCAATTTTTGATGGGGGTCATTTTTTTTCTTTTTTTTAATATATAAACTAAGTATGCAATGCTTAAAATATGCTAAAATATGCAAGTAAGCCTTTCCTCCACCCCATACTTAAAGATTACAGTGTCCTCACTATATTAGAACTAGGGTTAAGAAGAAAACTTCCTAAACCGTCATAACTTTCAGGAGTCGAAGAAGACTGCAATGGTGGTCGATATCGACCTTGCAACATCGAAATCGATCTCTGTCATTGATTTCTGGCTCAAGCTTTAGGGTGATCCGGCCTCCACCAAAAGCCCATCTGAATCGACCTTAAGGTCGATATCGATCTGTAACATCGATTTCGATGTGTCTTTTTGTCGTTTTCCTCTTTCCTGCAACTTGTTAAAAATAAAACCAAAAAAATAACATGCAATAATAATGTAAAGTCTAAACAAAACCAAAAGATGTGCAGAACAAAAAACTAAGTGTATTTGTTACAAGCTCTAGACTTTTAAGTCGCTAGGCCGACTTCTTCCTTTTGTGCTTTCAAGGCGGCATCTGCAGAGCCCATGTGGCTTGGGCCTCAAATAGAACTCCTTTCTTGTCACGTAGCTGCATTCCGCCTGGATGGATTTGATTCACCGTGAAAGGTCCCATCATCTTATCTTTGAATCTAGTTAGGAACCATTGATCCTTTGATTTGGCGATATAAACCTTGTCTTCTATCTCATATTGGTTTGAATCATCATCGGATACCCTACACAAGCACACATGCCAAGGCACACCTCTTCCAAATAATGATAAATCTTTTATTGAAATGGAACAGGAGGAATCCGTACCTTGACTTACCTTCTTCTCTGTCTATGGCTCAGGTCGACATCGATCATTAGTCGTCGATATCGAGCTCTGTTTTGCTTCTGGAGGTTCAGTCAATTTGGAGTGGTTACTCTCGATATGATCAGGTCGATTTTGACCATCAGAGATCGATATCGAGGTTGTCTTTGTTCCTCCTTTCTCAGCTTCTATGGCAATTGATTTCGGCTTCAAGTCATGGTCGATATCGACCTTTATGCTCGATTTCGAGGTTCCTTCTCCTCCTCCGTCGACCCCATACTTATGACCTGGCACAGAATCTTGAACTATGTTAGTCGATATCGACTTACCTGGGTCGATTTCGATGTTCTGTTTGGCTCCTTCGTTCAAGATTGCCACAACCTCCTCCACTTGGGCTTCTATGGCCCTCTTTTCTAGCTCTTCCGGTGTCATACTCCTTATCTTGGCTTCTCCACATGTGATGTAGACACCATTGATGGCCTTAATCTCCATTGGCCATTCATTGTTCCTTACCGTCTTGTTGAAGGCATACTCTATCACCCCGTCGCTAATTGTATATGAGAGCAATCCCTTTTTACGCTGATGTTGGCATCTACGGTTGCTAGGAATGGCCTACCTAAAATAATGGGACAAGCAGGGTTCTCCGCTATATCAACAACTAAGAAATCAGCAGGGACAAAGAATTTTCCTACTTGTACTAACACATCAGTTACCAATCCTGTTGGAATCACTACCGTATTATTAGCCATGTATAACCTTGCATCCACGGGCTCCAGATGACCTATATTTACCTTGTGCCATATGGTTAGTGGCATCATGCTAACGCTAGCGCCCAAGTCAACTAAAGTATTAAATTTGAATCGACCTAAGCCTATAGCGATAGAGAACTTACCTAGGTCCGCCCGCTTTTGTGGTAGTTCCAATCTGTTACACTCCTCTGCGATCTCAGAAAGCGATCACTTCTTACCCAATATGTCCTTAAGGAACCTCACATAGGACGACATCTCATGAAGTGCTTCGGTGAATGGTATAGAGACATTGAGTCCTTGAAGCATCTTCATGAACCGCTGACACTTCTTTTCCGCCGGGTCCTCATTCATCTTTTTTGTGGGGAATGGCAACACCTTCTTATTCCCTGCGGCTAGAGTGAGATCGACATCGACAGGATGGGGGTCGACATCGATTGGAGGAGTCGATTTCTGTGGTGACTCATCAGCAGGGTCAACATCGATTGGAAGGTCGACATCGACGTCACCATGGTCGATATCGACAGGGGGGATCGATATCGATGTTCCTTCTGGGGCCTTCTCCTCCGCTTTTTGCTCGGGCGTTTCTAATTGACGCCCACTCCTTAAGTTCATCGTCGGTATGTGTCCAGTGGTCTTGCCCTTTTGGTTGGGCACAGTTGATCCAGGGAATGATCCTGACGCTTTGGGTATTGCCTTCGCCAATTGACCCATTTGGGTCTCCATGTTGCGCTTTCAAACGTCGATCTCCCCAAGCCTAGAATTGATGCCCTGCAGCTGAGTATGGATGGAGTTGTTGGCTTGTTTGAACTCAGCGTGGTTCCTCCGCATCTCATAAAGAATGATCTGCAGGTCATCCTTCCTTGTTTCCCGCTCAGGGTGCCCTGGTGCTCTATATGGTGGGGGATCCCTTTGTTGATAGAACCTTTGATCGCCCCAATATGGTTGATTGCCCCCTCCATAGGAGCCTCTCATCCACTTGGCTTCCTCATGTTTTTCCGCCATGGATACTTGCTCAGTATGTGGACAAGCAATAGTGTTATGCCTTGTTGAACCACATTCCTGACAAGTTTGATTGTTGCTCAGGAACCTGACTTGCTTTTGAAGGCGGCGTGTCTGATCGTTGTGGAATTGTTTCAGCACATCAGGTTATATCTCCCTTGGAGGCTCATATAGTGGCATCGATGGGGAAAGCCTTGAGTCATAGGCCGCAGCAGTCCCATAAGTGTTATCAAAGTTCACGAGCCTCTCAATGGTCTCCCAGGCCTCCGTTGGTGTGAGCTCAGTGTACCGATAGGAGGTATATGAATTGATCCTCTCTTTATTCAGTGCATCAAGGGAATTGTAGAATATCTCCTGGATGACATATGGAAGTTGCCCATGCGTCGGGCATGATCTCAGCAAGTCCTTAAATCGCTCCCACGCCTGTGCCAATGTTTCACCTGGCTTTTGTTTGAAAGCCGTAATCCCTTGTCGTAGCATCGCCATTTTAGAAGGTGTAAAGAACTTATTTAGGAATGCGTCCTTCACCTCTGCCCATGTCCTCAGCGAGCGTGGAGCCAAACTTTCTAGCCATTGCAATGCCTTTCCTGCCAAAGACCATCGAAAAGATTTTAGTCTCACATACTCTAAATTTACACCATCAGCAATAGTTTCACATAAGTCCATAAAAGTAGAGATGTGTTGTAGTGGGCATTCATTAGGTCTTCCTTCAAAAGTATTCCTTTTTATTTCAGAAAGGAAGTTTATTTTAATCTCATAATTTGAAGGAGGAATAAGTATAGTGGATTCCGGAACTTGAAGCGGCGGATGCATGTATTGCATCGCCGTCTGTGGATACTGACTGTGCCGCTCTTGGGCTTGTCTGTGTGCATCCTCCTCCCTATCAGCACGGGCTCGCTCTACAGCAGCGGCGGCCCTCTCAGCAGCGATTGTAGCATTATAGTCCTCAATCTCCTTCCTCAATCGCTCTATGGTCTCAACCTGTGTCTCGTTGTCCGACATGATTTGAACTGCTCTGTTGTGAAGATGGAAGAAACGTTCAGCCTCGTCAATGGTTTCCAGGATAGGTCCGCGATCAGACCGTCGCATAAACCTCCAAAATAAGCTCTTAAAAGATCGTGAGAAAACTTAGGTGGTGATTGATTGCCTCCCCGGCAACGGCGCCAATTTGTTCGCTTACGAGAGGTGCGATTCAAATATTCAAATATAATTCACGACTATGCTAACTCCCTTATCAATCAAATAATACAAGAATCCCTCCCGATGAAGTGGTAGGGTAATTCAGGATCGAATCCACGAGGAGGTATGTTAGCGCTTCCCTTGTTGTAATCACGATCAAGCTTTCGACCTCAGAAGACACTTGATATCGAGGTTGTCTGGTCGATATCAACCTCAGTTCAAGTCGATTTCCAGCAAAGTTCCTGCAGAAGACAAACGTAACATAGATCGACGTTGAGTGGAACCTCGATATCGACGTTAGTGATCGATATCGACCTTACCAGTCAATTTCGATGTTTGTCACAGAAACTGCAAAGCGTAACCTATGTGTCGGAAAAGTGTCCGAAGAGCGGAGAATGGTTGTAGAAAAGATGAACAGAAACAAAACTCAACTTTTATATGAAATTCAATAAACTAAAAGCTTCCAAGATCGGGGTTTCATGCCACAACGATAACAATGCAAGTATGATGCTAAAGTTATGAAATTTAATGTCTTTCCGTCAAATAACTTTCGTTACCAACACTTAAGTGATTAGAGGCTCTCGCATAATTCCTACGAGTTACTATCCAATTCATGAAAAATCCAAGTTCACAATATGATTGGCTTTCGCTTCAATAATGCAAATAATGAATCTCCCTAACTTTCCAAAGGATCATGCATAGGATAGAAGACGGAATCGCATAAAAATCATACCTTTGATGCACTTACCCTACATTTCTATCATCGGGCTCACCCCGACCCTAGAAGTGGGTTGACTACTCGCTTCTCATCATGTAACTCATCATCGTCATTGAAAGAAAACTACTATGTATTGCAAAAGAAAGGAATTACAACCGAACCAAGCCAATTCCGCTCTCGCTTCCACCAACCTAACTCGGCCTCCTCTCTCTCTCTCTACAAATTCTCTGTGTTCTATAATGTAAAACTGATTGCTTCGATGATTAAACTCAACCCTTTCGGCCTCTAGATATAGATATCGAACTTTGCTATCCAAAGACTTGAAACTTTATCTTTATTCTCCAATATAAAACTTAAATAATTAAAAACTAAAAACTTCATGGTAAAACATCTAAAGTGATAACTCTGGTGTTGAAGATAGGAAATCTCGACTTTTGGATAGACGTGCAAGCTTCGGATAGAATTCTATCAAAATCTGAGTCGGAGTTCTTCTGCTGAACAACATCGATATCGACTTAGTGACATCGATATCGACCTCTCTTTAACTCTATCATCGAGCTCTCCTTCTTCTCCTCGGACTGGCACTTGACTTCTATCAATAACCTCGATTTAGGCACACGATATCAACCATCAGACATCGATATCGACCTTGTCTCTGTCGACATGCTCTGTTCTTCCTCTGTTCGATTCTTGCCTTTCTGCTACACTGTATGTCGAGGTTCTTCGGTCGATTTCGACCTCTTCAGAAGACTTCGAGTTCTTTTTCCGCTATTCCAAATCCGTCTATTTTCATCCTGTTTTCTGCGAAATCACATAGAAATTCGTGCAGACCCATATATTTGACAATTATGCATAAACTACACTAATCTCATGTATTCCCACTAATATACATGAAAAAGAATGATAAAATGGTCTTAAATGTGCATAGAAAATATGGCTCTTTGCGCGCACATCACTAAATGAAACCTTGTGGTTTCTTGATCAACACCTCTTCTAGCAAGTCCCTACGAAGGAATGCTTTTTTTTTAAATCAAGTTGCCGAATTGCATATCTATAAGTCGCTGTAAGAAAGAGAGAGAGAGAGAGAGAGAGAGAGAGAGAGAGAGAGAGAGAGAGAGAGAGAGAGAGAGAGAAGCAGGCGAACGATACGTGGTTAGCTTAACCACGTGCTTTTCAACACTCGATTTTGCTTGTGGAAAGACATTTTGTTTTAAACACTCATTTGGAGCCAAGGACATTGAACGAAGGATTGACAGGGAAAAGGTTCCAAGTGTGGGTGGTAATGAGAGCATTGGACTCGAAATTCATGGGTTGTTGCCGTTCAAGGTGCCTTGACGCTTTTGAGAACAAAGAGGATTTAATTAGTAATCCGTGTGGGGAATTGAACATGAAGAATCGAGTACTTAAAGTAAATGACAATAATGTAAATACTCTAGAAGAGGGGGGGGGGGGGGGAGGGGGGAGGGGGTGGGTTGAATGGAGTATGGATGATTTTCGCAACGTCTCATGAGGCAGCAACTTCAAGAGCTTTATATTGAATCTCAAGGCCTTGCACTCGATCTCAAAGTCTTGAACTTGATCTCAAGGTCTTGAACTGAACTTAAAGGGTCTTGAGATAGCTGCAGTGATCTGTTTATCTCACGAAAACAAAATGTTAATTATAAGTGCGAAAATAAAATATAAAGAGCACATGAATTGTTAACGAAGTTCGGCTATAACCAGCCTACGTCTCCGCCTAGAGTTATCCAACCTGTAGGATTCTAAGCACTATTATTTCACTTCCTATGGATCCTAGATACAACCGAGAAGACCTTTCCTTCTTCTAAACACTCAAAGCCTCACCCACTTCTATCTAGTCAACTCATATCCCTTAGAGTCCTAGATACAATTTAGAAGAACAACCCTTCTCGTAGCCTCACCCGCTACTATCTAGTCAACCCAAAACGCTCGTGAAATAATAGCCCTAACCACACCAACGTGTGTATACGTTTGAGTATAGGGATACTCTTAGTATAACTTGAATGATTTATCCTATAACGCTTGTTTTTTTTTCTCTCTCAACTAGAAATTAAAGAAATTACAACGGAGAGAAAAGAAAATAAATAAGCTTGAAGATGATTGCTCTGGCTTTGAAGTGCTTGCTTGAATAATGTGCTTGTTTTGTTGTTTTTCTTCACCACTTGCTCCTTCCTTTTATAGGCTACTAGGGCTGTTTTTGAAGCCATTTGAGGTTTCAATAAAGGGGGAGTTTGCAAAATGTCCAAAAAAGTTGTCTTAATTAGTGAAATATCCATACTTTGGGACAAATTGCTAAAGTAACCACAAGGTCACATGCGCTCCCCCTCTCCTCCTACGCGCTCCCCGTCTTCTCCTTCACGCTCCATCTCTCTGCTCGCCGATTATAGTGATTTCGACGCCGATCACCGCCGATTTTGCTGTTTCTATAATCGAATCAAGTAAGTACAAGCATTCCATTAATCATTGCATTAGAAACTGCATAGAAATCACGGAAAATTTGCGCCGAAGGCGCAAATTTTCATCAATTTTTAACATTTCTGAGTAAATTCTAAAATATACAAACAAATTTAGTAATCATTGCATTCTATGCCTGTTGATGTTCGCTTTTTTCCATTACCGAGTAAATTCTCTTTAATTTTCTTCAATTTTTTTACTTATCGAAGACGATTTTGAATATAGTCGAATATGTGCCTTGTTGATGCTCGTTTATACTATACGTATATCAAATACAGTAGAATCCAGTGATTAATGCAATAGAATGCCAGAAAATTTGCGCCTTTGGCGCAAATTTCGTTTGATTTTTGAAGTATCAATTACTGTTTATCATCGTTTTTTCTTATATCCGTTTGATTTTGAAGTATCCACTCGAATATTTGCTTGTCGATGCTTATTTATGCTCGTTTATATATTACATTGCTATATCTGTATCAAATACATTCGAATTTAGAGTTTACTATGATGAATCCAGTTGAATTGATGATCGATTGCTACACTTTAATTGACTGATCTTGAATCCATCACTGCACTTGCATTCAGATTACTATGTCAACAATACTGCGCTTGAATCCATTACTGCACTTTGATTCACTATTGAATTCAAAACCATTACTTACAGCTAAAGTGTAATCCTATAGTTATTGATGATAAACTTCAATTTAAGATCTCCAAATTACAATTGGTTCCTATATTGCACTTGAATCCAAATCTATTGTGGATATGTAGGAATCAACTTTACTGCATTATAATTATACTCTTCCCTGGTTAATCTAAAGATTACAAGCATTCACTAATAGATGTGATACATTATACAATGATTGCTTGAACAATACACTGAACTCCCCCCCAATCCCCCTATGTCAGCACTCCATTTGAAAATTTGCACCTCCGGTGCAAATTTTCTAGAATTATGTTTGTAACTGTTGCATTCTAATCATAGACTTGACTTGATGATATCCATTCCTTATTATTGCATCCAATATTGCATTGAACAAACTAAAACTTTGATCCTTACACCAATAGCCTTGTTTTCCTTGCCTTATAACAACACTATATTAGACTTTTGATTCCCGTGTCATCACTACACTAAATTTAAAAAATTTTGGATGATTGTGTTTTTAACTACTGCATTCTCTTATCCCATTCAATTCCTATTCTACATATTACAATGGCAACACATGTTATTATAGTTGTATACGGTGGAGAATGGTTATCTGCTGAATCAGGTCCAACATATGTTGGAGACACTACTTCAAAGGCATTTATAGTGGAGGAATCCATAATACTACAAAGATTAAATGAAAAAGTACACAGTAGATTCAATGTAGACACTGCATTTGAATTACAATTCAACCACTTGCACCCTTTCAAAATGTTGAGAGCTCTTCTTAAAGTTGCCTGCGATGCTGATTTGAAAGAGTTTTTAGAGTTGTCTGCCCTAGAGGATGTTAAATTTGCTGTTGAGTTGTGTGTCAGCATTAAAACTCCCCCAATATCAATTGCTGATAGAGAGGACATAGAGAGTCAAAACACATTCCCAGCTGATCATTTCCAGTTGTTGACATACAATACAAATTTAATTGACAATGTCACTCAAGAAAATAGCATGACATTGATTGAGGACACCAGGATGAAGGGAGTGTTAGTAGAAGATATGGAAGATGACATGTATTCTGAAAACAATGATAGTGGTGGAGATTCTACGGCTGAAATATGGAGAAACCTCTATTCTTCAACTCACATGAGAGAAACTACACTGGAAGATTGGGATGCTGACAGCTCTACCACGACTAGTCTAAATTTGAATTCAGAAAAAATGATGTACATTGGCAAAACCTTTGAATCCAGGCAAGCAGTAAAGGAAGCTCTGAGACTCTTGTCATTAACTGAGATATTTGGTTTTCGTGTGGCAAAATCAGAACCCAAGTATTACAGGGTACATTGCATAGATGCTAACTGCAAATGGAAATTACATGTCAAAACTGTTTGTCAAAATTGTCATGAGGGGACATTGTACAATGAGATACACACATGCACGTGGGATATCATGACAAAAAACTGCAAACAGCTTCCATGCTCAGTGGTTGCAAGCATCATCAAATCAAGGTGAGTAATTTCCCTAGAAATATTATTTAAATTCAATCTTGCTTTTTTATATATATTATTTATTATAATTTCCATATAATTATACAGCGTTGACACTGGATACAACCCAAAGCAAATCATGGATAAGATGAGAACAGAAAAAAAGATGATAATCAGTTACTGGACATCATGGAAATCATCAAAAATATATAGCACACGAAATTGTTAAGGGACACCAGAATCCAATTTTGCAGATTTGCCATCATTTTGCCACAAGCTTATGGAGAAAAACAATGGGACTATAGCATTAATTTCAATAGACACAGAAGACAGGTTTAAGTTCTTGTTTTTATCCTTTGTGCAATGCATCAGGGCTTTCCCCCTGTTAAAGAAGGTATGACATACTCAGTGTCAGCATATATTTTGTTTTTTAATTTATTTTGATAAATTAAATATGATAAGATATTTCCCTTGTTTACTAGGTTGTTGCAATTGATGGGATATTCTTAACTGGAAAATATAGAGGCACATTGCTTGGGGCAGTTGCACATGATGCAAACCGAAATATTTACCCACTTGCTTTTGGTATCGTTGACACCGAAAATAACAACTCTTGGGAATTGTTTTTTTATCAGCTGCTGAAAGTTGTCCCTCCCTCAAATGACTTAATGTTTATCTCTGATAGACATGCTAGCTTTGCAAGAGCTATTGCTTTAGTTTACCCCACAGCTACACATTGCATATGTATGTGGCACTTGCAACAAAATATTAGAGCAACATTCAAGAAAAAGCGACTGGCAAGATTGTTCAAGGAAGCAGCAGAGAGTTACACTATATCAGAATTCAACAGCTGTTTTGAACGGATAAAGGCAACTTGTCCAAAATTGTCAGAATATCTAGTGTCAGTAGGTTTTGAAAAGTGGGCTAGAGCACATGCAAATTGCAATAGATAAAATATGATGACATCCAACAATGCTGAGAGCTTGAACTCCATTTTCAAAGGGAAAAAGGATTATCCCATTGTGGCACTGCTGGAGTTTGCTAGAGAAAAGCTGACATCATGGTTCCAGGAAATAAGAGATAAAGCACTAAAAAACCAAGAGAGAATAACCCCATAAATACTTGATGTGATAAGGAAATCACAAGAGGAAGTTGGATTTTACAGAGTAGAGAAGATGAATGCATCGCAATTTGAGGTCAAAGGCGAAGGGGTTGTAGCTATAGTGGATCTATCAGCAAAGACATGTACATGCAAGATTTTTGATGTCGAGAAGATCCCTTGTGTACATGCTCTGTCAGCAATTACACATATAAAGGCAAATGTTTCTGATTTCGTTGGAAGTTTTTACACAACTGATGCTTGGAAATATGCATATACTGAAACAATATATCCAGTGCTGGAACAAGATGAAGAAACTGTCCCTGATGCCATAAAATCTATCAAGTATTACCCCCTATTGTAAGAAAAAGAGCAGGAAGACCCCCTTGCAAGAGAAAGATTTCGATTGGAGAGTTCAAGAGGCGGAAAAAGCGTTCAAAGTAAAGTTGTCAGCACAATTCTGCCATCAGTACTACATAAAACTACTGACACAAAATCTTATCTCTTACACATGATGTATGACACTTATATTCCTAAATAAACATTAATTCAATATTATAGAATAATATTTTAGATTTTGTCATATAATCAGGCAAGTTTGTGTATCCTTTCCTTTGTTTGACAAACACTTTGGCCTCGATTCATAAAATTTCAGATTTTATTATCTTTGTTTACTTAAAGACCCAAACAACCCCATGTGATATAGAGTTAAGGGGATCAAATTGTTGTACAAACAACCCCCCCCCTCCCAATTGTAAGAAAAAGAGTAGGAAGAACACCGTGCAAGAGAAAGATTTCAATTGGAGAGTTCAAGAGGAGGAAAAATCATTGAGAGAAAAGCTGTCAGCACAAACCCTACCCCCCATATTGTGCAAATATAATCTATAGTTGAGCATGTATAAGATTATATTGAGCAAATATAACTTCAAGTTGAGCAGAGCTTCAGTACCCCCCATGTTGTGCAAATATAATCTATCGTTGAGCATATATATAAGAATATATTGAGAAAATATAACTTTAAGTTGAGCAAAGCTTCAGCATTCCCCCCTGTTGTGCAAGTATAATCTATTATTGAGCATATATAAGAATATATTGAGCAAATATAACTTTAAGTTGAGCATAGATTCAGCACAATCCTAACCCCTCCCACCATGCTGTGAAAATATAATCTATTGTTGAGCATATATAAGAATATATTGAGCAAATATAACTTTAAGTTGAGCAGAGATTCAGCAACCCCCCCCCCCCCCCATATTGTGCAAATATAATCTATTGTTGAGCATATATAAGAATATATTGAGCGAATATAAGTTTAAGTTGAGCAGAGCTTCAGGACAACCCCCCACCCCATGTTCTGAAAATATAATGTATTGTTGAGCAAAATTAAGACTATATTGAACAAATATAAAATTAATTTGAGCAAAGCTTCAACACACCTCCCATGTTGTGCAAATATAATCTACAGTTGAGCATGTATAAGATTATATTGAGCAAATAAAAGTTTAAGTTGAGCAAAGCTTCAGCACCCCCCATGTTGTGCAAATATAATGTATTGTTGAGCAAAATTAAGACTATATTAAGCAAATATAACATTAATTTGAGCAAAGCTTCAGCACAACCCTACCCCCCCATGTTGTGCAAATATAATATATAGTTGAGCATGTATAAGATTATATTGAGCAAATATAACTTTAAGTTGAGCAGAGATTCAGCACCCCCCATGTTGTGCAAATATAATCTATTGTTGAGCATATATAAGAATATATTGAGCGAATATAAGTTTAAGTTGAGTAGAGCTTCAGGACAACCCCCCACCCCATGTTCCCCAAATATAATGTATTGTTGAGCAAAATTAAGACTATATTGAGCAAAGATAAAATTAAGTTGAGCAAAGCTTCAACACCCCCCCTATGTTGTGCAATTATAATCTATAGTTGAGCATGTATAAGATTATATTGAGCAAATATAAGTTTAAGTTGAGCAGAGCTTAGCACCCCCACATGTTGTGCAAATATAATGTATTGTTGAGCAAAATTAAGACTATATTGAGCAAATATAACATTAAGTTGAGCAAAGCTTCAGCACAACCCTACCCCCCCCCCCCCCCATGTTATGCAAATATAATCTATTGTTGAGCATATATAAGATTATATTGAGCAAATATAACCTTAACTTGAGCATATTTCAACACCCACCTACCCCCCCATGTTGTGCAAATATAATCTCTAGTTGAGCATGTATAAGATTATATTGAGCAAATATAACTTTGGGTTAAGCAGAGCTTCAGCACCCCCCCTGTTGTGCAAATATAATGTATTGTTGAACAAAATTAAGACTATATTGAGCAAATATAACATTAAGTTGAGCATAGCTTCAGCACAACCCTACCCCTCCCCCCTCACCCCTCCATGTTGTGCAAATATAATCTATAGTTGAGTATATATAAGATTATATTGAGCAAATATAACATTAACTTGAGCATAGCTTCAGCACAACCCCCCCTATTGTGCAAATATAATCTATAGTTGAGCATGTATAAGATTATATTGAGCAAATATAATATATTGTTGAGCATATATAAGATTATATTAAGCAAATATAACCTTAAGTTGAGCAAAATTAAGACAATATTTTGCAATAATCTATTAAGCAATTATAAAATTATATTGAGGAAATATAAGACCATTTTGTACAATAATCCATTTACATATCTAATTATTAAAATAAAAACTATTTTCCCTGAAAAAAAAAAGAAAATACTCCCCCAAGTATAAATACCCAAACCGCTTCTCACATTCTATTATATCGTGTTGATCAAAACCCCTTTTGATTCTACTCCCTCTTCCTATTCGATTCCCCCACCCCCGCTGCGTAAATCTACTCCCTCTTCCTCTTCGATTCTATCCACACTTTTGATTATACAGCTGTTGCCACTAGTTCTACCATATATATCACCATGTCAACAGACCCGAAAGGTATGATTCCCTATCTTCCGATTATTACAATTTAAAATAGAACGCTTAGATTTTAGGGTTTATTTTTCACGAAAATCAGGAAATGGAAGTTATCAAAACAGGTTTGAATGTTTATAATCAAGCAGTTAACCACCCCCCTACAGCTAGCTTTGTGAATTTAGTGATTTTCGCATTTAAATGTTTGATTAATTTCATAGATTGATCGTTCGATTTTATAATTTTTATATTATAAGCTACGCTTGTTTAAGATGTCATTACATTCGATATTTTTAGACATTGATCTTCAGTTTCATTCCGTAGGTAAACGCCCACAAATAGCGAGTGATTCTCCTGATCTATGCAGTCCAAATCGAATTTCCAAGAGATAAAAAAGATCTAGAGTTAAACCCCCAGTAGTTGATTTGTCTAGAGATTCCCCACCCTTCAAAGATGAATTGTTCGACGATACTGAGCCTGATAAAGCCTATGGAATAAGGGAGGGTTTTGATTCACTTGAATCTAAGGATTCACAACCACTTATTCGCAGGACCAGAAGTAAAGTGATACCCTCTAAGCCTGTTGTTAGTGTCAGCACTATTCCTTTAGAAGCTATTGCAATTACAGATTTGCATTCCCATTCCCCTAATGTGAAAGGCATTCAACCAGTAAGCACAACTGTTCAGGACCACACATCATAGGAGCAAATGCAACCAACTGATATCCAACCTATCTCAGTAGACAGAGAAATGATTGTCAAGAAGGAACGGGATACTAGATTAAAAAACTTCCCATCTTTGAAGACACGTTCAAACCCTCGGCCCCTTGTGTCAGCATTGGGAAAAATGAATGATAAGTAAAAGAATTTCATTCGAGAAATTGGTTTTGGATTTATGTTTGAGTTGAAAATTGTTTCTCTGCCACTATGTCTTTCATATTGGTCAGTAGACAATTTTAATGCCAACAAGTGCTGCTTGGTAATGGCTGATGGAAGAGTGGTTGAAATCAATGATATAGATGTGCATATAACCTTAGGATTGCCAATGGGGAAGAATCTAGTGGGAAGAAAAACTGCAAAAGAGAATTTCAGCCTTGTAAAGGAATGGAGAAAGACATTTGGGGCTGAGGAAAATATAACATCTTCTATGGTCATCGAAAAATTGATTGCTGACACTGACTGTAATGACCAGTTTCTAGTAAACTTCATCGTTCTATTCGACTCTTTCCTGGTTAATACTCTGGGCAATGGACATGTCAACCAAAGTTTGGTAAGAGTGATTCCAGAGTTGGGTGACATAAAAGAGTTGAATTGGTGTGCTTTGCTATTAGAAAGTTTGGTTGATTCAAAGAAAAGTTGGGAAAAGTACAAGGCTGGCCATTTCAGAGGGCCTATATTATTCTTGATTATAAGTATTTTTTAAAACATTTCCTTTGATGTTTAATTAATTTCTTTTACCATGTCAGCAGTACTTATTTCCCTCCCTCATATCTATATTATTTTTCCCATCATATCAAAATTATCAACCATGTGAGCAGTAAATATTCCCCCCCTTTATACTGATATACTTTTATGCCATTGGTGTTGCAGTTGTTTTATATGGATAGGGTTAAACTATTCTCAAGCACTGCATGTAGAAGAGTACCCCGTTCTTTCCCGGTGTTTGTTGGTATAGATTACAAGCTTTTACGCAAACGGGAAACTGATGATATTAATAGTGGAGGCTTTGGCTGTGGTTTAGTCCAGCCTCGCCAGCTTATTCCTTCCCCTGAAGAAATACCTGCTTCAACTTGCAAACACACTACTACTGCCTCAGCTGACACCACCAAACAACCCGCTGTTCCAGAAAAAGAACCACCCCCAGTTGAGGTTTATCTCGAGTTTCCCAAAGCCTTTAATTTAATAATGCTGCAGATTAGCATGTTTTGTTGTTTATTGATGTTATTTTATTCTTATTTTTCATGTGTTTTTATCTTGTAGAATTGGATACAGTCATTTGCTCAAAAAACTTTTGTACTTGCATGTGCTATCTCTGATTTTGCTGAGTGGTCTATAAATGTTCCACCTGCCCTGCAACACGATGAAAAGGTTAAAACAATTCTACATGGGGCAAACCAGCTTCTGGGGATGGAAGATGTATCCTCTAAGCCTGCTCCAGAGACTGCTGACAGGAGCTATATGAATGACTCTCCAAATACAATTTGGAACAACTCCCAACACCCATTCTGGACAGACCCTGCTTTGTTAGAGTGTCTTACTCAAGTTGAGTTGGCATATAAGAACAAGGAAAAATTGAAATCAAGTATCAAAGAAAATGAACCTTTTTCCTTTGATATATTTCAAAATGATCCTTTTTTTGAGAAAGTTAAAGCCACAACACAGGGCACTTCATATGGACAAGAGGCTCCTACAGACAAGGCTGCTAAAGATGGACAAGAGGCTCCTGCAGCTACCCATGGTGAACAGGGCACTTCATATGGACATGAGGCTCCTACAGACAAGGCTGTTAAAGATGGACAAGAGGCTCCTGCAGCTACCCATTGTGAACAGGGCACTTCATATGGACAAGAGGCTCCTGCAGACAAGGCTGCTAAAGATGGACAAGAGGCTCTTGTAGATACCCATGGTGATACTCCAATAAAGCAGGATGTCCGCACTACTCCAATACAACTGGGTGTCCGCACTACTCCAATACAACTGGATGTCCGCACTACTCCTGCAGACACAGTATGCACAGAGAAGCCTTTGGAGCATAAACAAAAGTGCAAGTCCCCTGCTCCCTTGCCCCCAAGAAGGTCCCCCTGTGTCCACCAACCTGATGTGAATGCTCCAGAACAATTGAATGATAAAAGGAGAGACGTAGCAGCAAGAAGAGCACATAAACCTGCTGCATCCTTACGAAGCCCTTATTATTCTCGTGTTGTTGATGTTGATGATCCTATATCTGAACTGGAGCGCAACTTGCAAGCCTATTTAGAAATGAAAACATCTCCTAGAACGTAAGTTTGTGTTTATTTTATATTCATTAATATAAGTTTACTTACAAGTAAAGATTATTTTTAAGTTAATCCATCTCCATTATAACTCCCATTGCAGTGAGGTTTTATTTAAACACAAGACTGTTGAGGTTTTGAGAGCTGACATGGGGACACTTGAAGATGATTCCAAACTATCCAGTGTCATCATTGATGCATGGACAACAGTGCTGAACCACAAAGAGCAGTATAAAAGTGTTGTGTCCCCGTCAAGGCTTTTTGTGAATATTCACAAATCTGTAAGATTTTTACTTATTCATCTTACAATTAAAATGAGTGTCCCATTCTATGTCATTACTGCCATGGATCTGTTTATTTACTATTTTCTATTATTAATCCAGTTTAATTTAAAGAGTGTATCATCAGCTGCATGTGCTGAACAATTTTAGAAGTTTAACCTTCACTTGGATGTCGTGCTGTCATTGGCACCACATATTTGCTTGAGAGACATAGACATGGTAAGTCCACACAGCCCCCTTATTTTTGAATTTCAGATCAAAGTTACACAAACTCCATTCCTAATTGCTATATGTTTCATATTATGTTGAAAAGTTTGTATTTGGGGTTCAACGCGAAGAGATCTATTTCGTGGTAGCCTTCAAATTGAAAAACAAAGTCATTCAAATCATTGAAATCCCCCCATCTTGCCCTGATCCAGAATGCAGCTTTGCATCCCCCTTTGAATGTTTGGTAAGTTTTATTAATGTTATCTAAGATCTTCTTGACTTGTATTAATTTCAATCTAATATTATCTCAGGGAAATATGCTGACATCCCCTTATAATTCACTTCATGTAGGGAGATATGCTGATTGAATATCTAACAAAAAGGGGCTTGAAGCAAAGACAGACATAGTATCAAATGCACCCACATCCACTGTCCCCATCACATGGGCTGGAGAAGAGAAAGTCCTACATTCTGGAGTATGTCTTATGCGTCACATGGAGACCTTTTTTGGGACTGAGAAAGGGTACAAGTGTGGGTTTGAAAGAGGCAATTTCAAGAATGTATCAAAGCTACGGGTGAAGTACTTAACAGATATTGTCTGCTCAGAGTTGAATGAAGTGCAAACAGAAGTTATGAAGGCAGTGAAATCCAATGCAAAAATCATTTCAAAGGGTATCCAGGCCCATAAACTAAATCTTAGTTGAACAGCTAGAAAACAATTTCATGTTTTGATTGCAAACTTTGTCTTATAATTGGTTCTAGACAGTTGAAATTGTGTTGCCTAACATTTGCCAAGTTGCATACACCTATAACTCTATTATGACGATTCAAACAATTTATGGTTATTATAATATTTAGAAACTTTGACTATATGCTAAATAACTAAGCTTCATACAGTGTTTTGCATTCAACTTCTCATTTCTTAAGAAACGCAGTTGCACAAAAGAGAAGAATAATCAAAGGATGAATGACAGCAGTTAGCCCTTGGTATCTACTGCCACTACTCCTAATCTGTGTCAGCACTAATTTTAACACATAGAAACGACCTTGGTATCTGCTGCCACTACTCCTAATCTGTGTCACCACTAATTTTACCACACAGAAACGACCTTGGTATCTGATACCACAACTCCTAATCTGTGTCAGCACTAAATTTCACTTCCCATACTCCACCCTCCCACCCTACAACATTTCCACCACAATCCAAACACACATGTAGAGCAGTGTCACCACTACTCCCCCCTACTCCCCTCGGGTACCCACTACTTTTTCCCACACACAATCCACAACTTACTTGTCGTCATATTTGAATGATGGAATATCCCTATTGAGATTTATATTTGCTGTCAAAACTGCACAAAAGAAGAGTCATCAATGAATGAATGCCAGCAGTTACACATTTGTATCTGCCACCACTACCCCCAATCTGTGTCAGCACTAATTGTAAAACATAAACTAACTGCTCGCAAATGTAACCCACTTTTCAGCGCGAAATTGAATAATAATCATATAATTAAGATGATATAAGTAAGTTACAAAATATCATTGTTCTGATACTAACAGAAATTAAAAAAAGTTTTCATTAAACATATAAATAAATTGCAATATTATTGGTTATTCATCTACTAGGACTACAGGCCTAGAAAATCATCAATCTTCCTCTTCCTTTCCATTTCTGCATTTAAAACTTCTTTAACGCACTGCATGAGGTTGTCCTTCGCATCTTCAAACATCTGTTTTTGTTGCCCCAATTCTGTTTCCGCCTAAATACAAAAATTTTAAGAGTTAATACTAGGATGAAAATAATTAAGGACAAAATTCCAATCTCACCTTTGATAGTGCTTCAGCATCTTCGTCTTTTAGTGCACTGCGAATATGAAATTCGTTTGCTTAAATTGATCTTTGTAATTCATCATTTTTTAATGTATAATGAAGCACAACTGATTCCATCAACTCCCTCCTGCGAGCCTCCTTGTTAGTCTCACATGCCTCATCAAAGAGATCCATGTGATACCCACGGTATACAATCCCATCCAGCTCGTCCATCATTTGATGGAACCTTGTGCAAAACTCAACAGTGTTACAAAAATCCATCTTTTTGGAGGGGATTCTTTTAGAAGGAAAAAAGCAAGTTCTGGTATTCCTGATCTCTGTTAAAATCAGTTTGCATGAAGAAATTGACAACAAGAATGATTCCTGGGTATATATAGCCAATAATTTTACAGTTTTCTTCCTTGTGACAGTTGGTTACTTACTTTCATTAGAAAGAAACTGTAAAAACTGTAAATGATTTACAGTTTTACACCCCCCATCTGTAAACTGTAAACTGTAACTACTACAACAATATGTGTCAGCGCTATTTTGTTATATCCTGTAAACTGTAACTACTATAACCATCAGTGTCAGCACTATTTTGTTATATCATGTAAACTGTAACTACTCCCACATGCTCTTATTATAAAATTAAATAAAACATTGTTAAAGCAGAAAAACATAACTTAATAAGCATTAATAAAACTTAAAAATACACAATCATTCTCTCATTAAAAGTCACAAACACTAACAGTGCCATTCCAAAATATCCCATAAATCCATTAACTATGCATCTACATACATGTCCCGCTAATTAGTTGTCTGTGCACATAGTTCACTGAATACATCCAAAATATCCCATATATCCATTTCCAACATATCTAAATACATGTTTTACATCCTAAAACTCCAGCTCTCCTTGATCAAATCTGAGCACATGAGTTCTCTAAATCGAAACAGCTTGTCATTGTTGAATGATTTGACATCTCCCCTAAATATAGAAGCTTCTATTGCTTTTAACGTAAACACCCCGCATGCAGCACTGCAAAACACAAAAAGAATGTAAATTAGAACACATAAATAACTTGTATCTTAGGCTAAAGGAAAAATAATACAAGATAAAATACATACCCAGTGTTATCATGCATTAAACCAGGGACCATGTTTAGCTTGAAATGAGAGGAAGTAAAGTTTTTATATAACCCTGCCTTTACCAAATGTATTGGGAGCCAAATAGCAAACGGTTGCAATTGTTTTTCAAGTACACCAGCAGCAACAGCATACACATTGCAATCGTAGACAGTGATCACTTTCTCCTCAATTATAATCTCCAACGCAACCCAATGCTTGTTTATGACATTGAATATAGTGTAGATTTTCTTTACTGAATCCCATGGTTTTCCATACTCAGCAGGACACAACCCAACGAAATACTCCTCAGTGCTACCTTCAAGCGGTAGCTCTTCCCTAATGTTTACAGTATATCTAGGCAGGTACTTTGTGTAAAAAATCCAATCAAGAACAAGGACCCCTCCGTACTTAACAGGATCCTCAGAAATGCGCTTTCTCATGTGAATCAAGCCTGCTTCCAGTACAACATATTAAAAAACTGATATCAAAAATCAACTTATATAATAGAACCCATTACCCACACATATAACTTTTTTCAATACCAGCATTTATTACCTGACAATCCAACCACATAGTCTTGCCTATGATGTGCTGGAAAATTTTTTTGTCCCACCTCATAATTGGACCAGCAACAGAGAAATTCCTAACCCCAATAACACAAGATGCATACCAATATATTTAGCATTAGGTGTTGTAACTAATACAATGTGAGCAAGATTTAATAAATGATTGAACAAAAAAATAAATCATACCTTTTCCTCTTTAGAATACCATACATAAACTCATGATCCTCCAGGCTAATCAATGACTTCTTAGGATTGTGCTTTGGCAGCCTCACCTTCTTTTCAACCTTAGGTGGGCTAAACAAGAAGGTACTGGTTGATGGGATGAGATTGGCAGCCTTTAATTTTTCAACTTTCTTTATAATTTCAGTATCCTTGGCAAAGGAATCCCAATCAAAAGCTAACACTGTGTACTCATAATCATCATCAGACAGTGGGATATAATTTTCTAAGGATGATTGCCCTGCAACTACAGGGGCTTTAGGTGGAGAAGATGTAGTTTCAAAAATAGATATAGGACATTTTCCATGAGCATCCTCCCCTTTTACCCCACTAGGAGCCTCCTTCAATGCACCACTGTCAGCACCCTCACACACATCAACACCTCCATCATCACGCTTCACAGATCCAGCACCTTTAGAAGAAGTTGATGGAATTCCAAGCTCTTCCCCCATCCCTTTCACATCATCTTCTTGACCCCCCATTACATCCTTCACAACTGAGCCTACCCCCTGAAATTCAGTGTCAGCACCACCAGTTGAAACTGCAGCAAGAGGTTCAGTAGATGGAATATCCCCATCGCCAGTTGGACCCTCAGATTCAAATGATGGCATAGACACGTCATCAACATTAACAGAAGGGGGTGATGATTTTAGCATTACCTCCTCACCAAAGAAACTCTTCTGAAGATCAGCAACAACCTCCCCCACAATTTTGGTTCTGACATCAACATCATCATCATTGCCAGGAGTTCCCTACGACTTCCCGACAATATTCTCATCATCAGGATTGACAGGATTTGCCTGTGACCTGGAAACAAAAGACTCATGCTTAGTAACCATGTTCTCAAGATCAGCATACCTCTTCGCCATATCTGCAACAACTTCAAACATATGAGTCAACTTTGCAATGCGTGGTAAAATTTCATCAACTCTGCCCCCCAACTCATTCATACGACCAGGCAGCGCTTCCAGCTTATCAAGCCTACTAAAAATCTCCTTCACCAAATCAGGATAAGATGGCATAGAAGGAGCAGAAGCATCCCCGTCTGTTTTTATAGGCACATCCTCCATTGAATCATTGGTGGCCTCCATTTGGGGAGATAGCTCTTCTGTAGCAAACACTTTCTCTCCCTCACTTCCCATTTTGTCAGCTTCAACATTTGAACGACCAATTTCTTCATTAACACCACCATCAGATGTTTGCCCAAACATAGCACCCCCATCGAATCCATCTTTTCCTTCCTCACTCACCAGAGGTGACCCCTTCATAAAAGGTGCCAGACCATCACCCTCACCCCCCATCCGAACAAGGTCTCTCATCTCCTTGAACTTTGCCACCAAATATGACTGCATCACCCCCATCAGCACTCTCTGCCAGGACAGAAAGCCCAACAGTGGGAGCAGCATGAGACTCATCAAATCCAGAAGAATGAGTGTCAGCATCATCAACCCTGTCGTCATCATCAATACCTTTACCACCAGAAATAGAGCATGCACCATCAAATCCATCTTTTGCTTCCTCACTCACCAGAGGTGACCTCTCCATACAAGATGCTAGAACATCACCATCTTCCCCCCCTTCAGAAAAAGATGTATCACCTCCCTGAACTTTGCCACCAAATAAGACAACATCACTCGCATCAGCAACCTCTGCCAGGACAGAAAGCCCATCAGTGTGGGCAGTAGGAGACTCATCAGCCCCAAAAGCATGAGTGTGAGCATCATCAACCCTGTTGTCATGACCACTACCTTCACCACCAGAAATAGACCCTACACCATCAAATCCTTGTTTCACAACTACATCAGCACTCTCACGATCTACAACAAATGCTGAAGGCAGAAATGAAGTCTTGTCAGCATTACTATTAAACAATGGCCTCCCACTACCTATACCAGCTTTCTTCATCTTCAACCTCCGCTGAAAGACAAATTTCAACGGGACATCATCATCTACTAAATCAGACAAATAAGTATCCGACTGACCTCTTGAAGGTGAAGCAACCACACCAGACTTCTCATGCTTCTTTGTGTTGGCATCATCTCTCCTAGCCTTCTTAGAAGGCACATCCCCCACCTCAACATTCCCTGTGTCAGCACCGTCTCTCCCAGCCTTTTTCCCTAACTTATCCTTCTTAACAACCACATCCACCCCATCATCCACATGCTCATCCCCCCTGTGTCAGCACCATTTCTTCCAGTCTTCCTCACTGCTGAAGCCTTCTGTCTAATCTTCTTTCCTTTACTCTTAATATAATTCTTACGCTTTAAATTAGATAACGGATTGGGTAGAATAGCACTTGTAGAACGACCCCTCCTCACAGCAACCATTTCCGCAGAGCTACCACTAGATATCACCTTCTGTTTCTTTTTACCACCCATGTATCCTGCCACAAATTTCCTCTTCTTTGAGCCATCTACTACATCATCTTCCTCCACCACAGAAAAAACTTCAAAAGCAGTATCTCATGACTTCCCATCCTGTTTCCTTTTAGCACCCTTGCATCTTCTCACAGGTGTCATCTTCTTTGAAGTCTCTCCTTCATCTTGTTTCAGCAAGACCTTACCTCCCTCACCCCCAACATCTACAACCCTGTTTGAAAACTTATATTCTTATGCCTTCATACGAATACGACGGCACTCATACATCAAATCATCAATTGGTTGCAAAAGCACAGGGTCACCAAGGTCATCAACAACTTCGTCAGCTTTTACGACGGCACTCATACATCAAATCATCAATTGGTTGTAAAAGCACAGGGTCACCAAGGTCATCAACAACTTCGTTAGCTTTTTCATCAACAAACCCCATCCCTTCTGTACGTGCGAACTCGCCAAATGTAGGAAACAGCAGGATCTGTATAAAATGCATTTAAAATAGTATTAAAAAACAACAAAAGATGCACCAAATAAAAATGTTCCTGAAAGTTAAGTTAAATAACATAAAATTATTACCAAAGCACCATGAAACAACTCGGAAGCCTCAGCAAATGTATGGCTAACATCGCATTGCCAATGCAATAAGTACGGATTCCTCTCAGGCATCTTCAAATTACAGTCAAATTGGGCAAAGAGGGATGGGAAAGCTTCTAATATCCAAGTCTGTTACACAAGAAAACAATAAGTTTGTGCTGACACTAAAAAGAAAACTGCTGGCAAAGAGATGCAAACACTAATAACAAAATACCTGAAAAGCAAGACAATACCCATAAAGTTCATAAGAACCCCCAACCCCATTACGATCTGTGACAGATGACTTCTTCAATGACTTAAACAAACGAATACATGACTCCCTCCCCCAAGGATACACTTCAAATTCTTTCTCATTGCACGCAAGAGATAGGAATTTTCCACTTACAAGATCTGACCTCCTATACACTATTAACCTCTCAATGAGTAGCAACTTTGCCATAATCAACTTCCGAGACGTGTTTTTCTCAGATTTGAAACACGCAACTAACTCATCGTCAGTGCATTTCTTCTTCCCAAAGAAATCAGAGATAGATACTTGCTCAGCACCCATCCAACACAGCTTATGCATCATTTGATGCATAAGCTGAAAATTCTTAACCATATTGGTGCCCTACGTCAGCACCCATCCAACACAGCTTTTGCAAAGAATCTGATAAGCAGCAGGAGCCAAATGTTTCTTTATAAGATCACAAACATCAGGATGAGAGTAGATGTTGGATCTACAATGAAACCTCTCAGCAATAGGAATGCAATACTCCAGCCCCTGCTCATTACAAACAAGTAACCAACCACCCAAGATGACATTACTAAAAAACCAAAACTTGGATCATCAACAAAAGAATTTAAAAATGGAAAACAAAAAATAAAAATAAAAAAAAAAACTCACTTCAAATTTACTTTTGTACGTGAATACAACACCGGATGCACCTGCTAGTAAGAACAAAAGAAAAGAAGAATGTAAAACACAATAGACAGAATCAATGCTACCCCACCACAACCATAACCCAATAAATATAAAATATTACCAACACATACTAAACACAACCATAAAACATAACATGGACAACATAGGATACACCCTACAAGTACACACATTATTCACACTACCATAACCTAACAAAAACATATATACAAACACACATTGTTAGCCCCCCTGCACATGAGCATAACCGCACACATTTACCTATATATATGAACCACACAAACACTACAAGCATCCGAAACAGATTTACCTATACGAATAACACTAAAAAAACACACACAAAGTGCCGGATGACAAAAAGTGAAGCAAACAAACGGTTAAAATCCCCACATTTACAAAAGAAAATTAGAGACACTACCGCCCGCAGTCAAAATCGCACAACATTGATGCATATTAAGCATACATTTAAACATAAAAGAGCGAAATTTGCAAAACAAAATCAAAAAAATAGACAGAATCTAACTTAATCCAAACCCTAGCACGAACCATTCAGCAAAAACACCAAAAATCGATACCTGGTGAACTGCCAGAAACCGCCATTTAACAAGATAGCAGAACAAACACAACAATCGACCGAAAACTAAAGGAAGATGAACGAAATGAAGGAAAATGAACGAAGATGAACGAAGATGAACGAAGGAAACCGAAGAAAGATCAGAGAGCGCGAAGAGGATTTTGGAAGACAAAGACAGACATGAAAAAAGCGGTATTTCGAGAGAAATTATAAAAAGTGGACGATTTTACAATTTGTCCAAAAACTGGGACAATTCACTAATTAAGCCAATAAAAGTACCTGTGGAGCAAATTTTCTCTTAAATAAATCCACCAAAATCTGATTTTTTGTTCCCCCAAATCTTCACTTCTTAAACCACCATTTAAATTTGAATACTCCATCCACAAAATCAGCCCTTACTTATTCCATAAAATCAGCCCGTAATTGTTGATCAATTTGCATGAATATCTCCATTTGCACATGCATAGAATCTGCAACCACTTATTTAAACAAGTAGATATATCCACTAAAATCTAAACCATATCTAAAAACAATTTAATACAAAAATGATTTAGATAAATCCAATTGCACAATCTGATTTTAATTTAAAACAAATATGAAACTATTTTCAAAAAATCTTCTAGAACATCCGCCTAATTAAAATATGTAGCATATATAATTTTGTGAGCTAAACCGAGAATAATAATTCAAATGAAAGAACCACATAATATAATTGATCAAATAAAAGAACCACATAATGTAATTGATATTTGTCTTCCATCATCCCTAAAATAATATATCACATATATTCATCAAGGTGGAGTCAACAATCTCCCCCTTGATGGAAGACAAAACAAATATCAATTATGCAGATAAGTATATCATATGTGGAACATCTCATATATCAATTATGCAGATAAATATAGCATATGTGGAACATCTCATAACAAGCATAAGTATGAGTACCATATAGCATTTCTCCCCCCTTTTGTCTTCCAAGAAGTAAGGGAAGAAATCTAAAATGTTTAAACAAAAGAGATAGGAACCAAATAAAATCTGTAACAGTCAAGACCTTCGAAACTCATCTCAAGGGTCTTGAGATACCAACAGAGAGCATTGCAACAAAGAAATATAATCAATTCAGCAAAAATTACTCCCCCTACGATAATGCTTCCCTGTTCAACATATCAAGCTTCAAAAAAGAAATACGAAGCAAATAGAATCATTAGCGACACATAACAAGTATCATTTATATAAAAAAAACATTCATTTATCACCAAGAGCGATTGTTCTAGTCCATTTATGCTCTTTAATCTTGGTGACATCCTGCAAAACAACCAAACTTCAACCTTTCCGGCTAGACCAAGTTACAAACTTAGATTCATAATTGCACTAGTACAAAAAATGTATTATACCCTGGGTGTTTTTAGCCATATACCATGGACCTGACAATATATAGCTCCGGGCTTCAGGTTGGTTGGTGTGAAAAGTGGGTCACCTTTTATAGCCCGGAAATTTGAAGAAAACGTCCGGGGTATATAACCCAGCAAATTCTTAGAGAAAAGGGGCTGAAAAATACGCCCGGGCTATATTCCTATAATATCCGGGCTATATTCCAGCAATATCCGGGGTATATAGTGCTCTTCATTGATCATAAAATTTTTCAGCCCGGGCTATATTCCAAAAATATCCGGGGTATATAGTGCTCTCCATTGATCATAAAATTCATGTTCTATATACCAGATAAATAAGATCCGGGCTATATAATGCATATTTTTTTTAACCAATTCATATATTACCGCAATTAACCTGTAATTCAACCTATAATTCCCATTCAAATCAATAGTCACCCACAAATCCACAACTAAACAATATGGTACATGCCTGAAACAACCTTGTAATTGAATATCTTCAAAGTTTCAAGTCCGTACAAGATTTCAAGAAAAAATATACAAGTTCGTACAAGATTTCAAGACAATATGGCACATGCCTGAAACAATCTTGTAATTGAATATCTTTAAAGTTTCGAGTTCGTACACATGCCTGAAATAATCTTGTATGCTCTGGCTTCACGGATGTTGTTGCAATTGCTGCTGGTGGTCTTCGGATGGTTGATTTTGTGATTGGAAGCCAGAAGAAGAATTTCTTCATGGAAACTTGGCCAAGCTTTCTGGAAGGAACAAAAAGGCCAAACCAAAGATCAGTAAATCTCTCTTAACTATGGATGTGATGCCATACAAGTAGGTCTTTAAGCATTGATACAATCAAAGTAATATATGAAAATAAATGGCTTGGACCCACCAAATGCATCGAAAAAAATTGGAAAAAATAAGTATAATGCCAAAATAGAGAGAATAATACCGCCTTACAAGTTACAAGGCAACTTCACTTTTTGTTTCACATTGACACGCATATACACAAGATCATGGCCTTCTTCGATTAAAAATGGAAGTTGTAATTTTATCTCAATTGTAGTTCATATATACCTCCTTACAAAAGGATACATTTAGCCTAACTTGTCTTTTTCAGTTAAAATCCACAAAAGAAGGCGATATAGAAAACTATTTCTGAAATTCAAACCTTTGATTGGTCATCTCAGAATCTCAGAAGCTTGAGCAAAGTACTTTGCTCAGGCTTCTCAGATTCCTACTCCAATTATCCACGATAAAGCCTCTGCCCTACGTTGGAATAAATAATGCCCGAAAACTAAACAAAGATATTCGTTGAGATGGAATAGAAATAGTGACTTTCAAGGTTATGCACAATTAGTTCTAACAACTACTTTTTTTAGCACTTTATAACTATAAAAGAGTTGCACACTCAATCCATAAATATTTCTTTATACCGAAATGTTGATCCTAGAAGACAAGATCAAAGAATTTAAACATTTTGCTATATAGTCAAAGTAAGAGAACAAAGGTGGAAACAAGGATTCCTCCTAAAATGGCTATCCTAGCCTTGTACAAACTCTAGAAAAACAACTTGAGATACAACATTTGCGATCTGGAAATAGAAATTATGGAGGGAAACTAGGTGCATGAAATTAAATGCAGTACCTGAAGACATTGAACATATCTCTTCGAACATCCCAGGTCATTCATCGACGGAACTTCAATGCTTTGGCTAATTGTTGGGCAGATGCAAGAGACCTGAAAATTTATTGGAACCAATATGAAGCTTCTACTTGTGGATCAAGCATAGATAAACAAGGTTGTCAAAGAGCAAATTTCTACATCATGTAGGAACCCATTACACACACATATCCAATCATCTGTGCAGTTTAAATACAAGAGTTTGAGTTTCAATTGCAACAAGATACATTCAAGGGAAACACCTTCTGTTCATATGCTCCCACTTTTCTAAATAAAAGTTCAGTGTATTCCTTTTTGTTTCTTAAAATGAGGGTTTAAACTTTAAAGCTTTAGTTATGACATACCGAATTCAAAATTCTTTTACAAACTCAGAAGAATGCTTACATGTTACTGTTGCCCTGTAAATCTGAAACAGATGCGTATGAGGAGGTATTTTGAGTGGCAGATTGACACTTCTTAGTAGTAGCTCCAAGTTGACTCACCTGAATAATGAAAGAAGCTTAAGGAACCAAAGAAAGAATAAAATATACGCAAATTTATAGTATCAAAAGGTATAAAACATATCAATATTCAAGCGAAAATGGAAGGTTGAAGAGGAAGCCTTATTGACCGTAGCTAAAAGAAAGAAAGAAGAAAACAAATGTACCCATAATGAAGCCATGAACGCAGTTAAAATCTATAGAATGAAACGGAAGATTCCCAACTCATTATCTGCTTTGAGCTACTCAAATCCACTTTACAAATGGAGCACAAACATGAACTACAAAAAAGTTAGCTTCAAAGTATTTTTGACAAGTAAATCCAACAAGTACTTATGAAAAGTAATTCCCCAAGGACTCAAGGAGTACTTCTAATTTTGGACAATATTAAAAAATCTACTGACCTCCATAAAGGTTTTACACAGTTTTGTTATGGTACCTACACATAAGAGCATTAGATGAAATGTTTCACTTCGAGATTCTAAGAAAGCTCATCAATTCATCCAGCTTTATGCTTCAATCATGAGGAGAAACAAGATGCAGCCAACTGTGACTCATTTCGAAGACACTTCTGACTCTTAAAAGGCTCAACCAAGGGTTAAACTGCAGGAACTAGAGCAATCGGAACTCCAAACATTAGAAGGAAGTTATCAGTGTTCGAGGACATAACTTTCCCTTAATCAGTAA
The DNA here is from genome assembly GCA_963922045.1 of Persicaria maculosa. NCBI lineage: Eukaryota > Viridiplantae > Streptophyta > Magnoliopsida > Caryophyllales > Polygonaceae > Persicaria > Persicaria maculosa. Next base: position 22,809,199 of record OY998271.1, on the reverse strand, counting down.
GGGTTTTGAAGATCAATAATGGTTAGTAATTAAGCTTCATCTCTAATTCCGATTAGACTAAAAAGGAAAAAATCAAGAAAGACATGAATCATCCCACATATACACAAGTTGTGTAAAATCCATGTCTATTAAATTATAAAAGCACGAAGGTACTGCATTTAATTTCATGCACCTAGTTTTATTAGTAATTTCATATATGATGGGTCTGCTGATTTTCAATGGTTTGCTATCAGATGAGTTTTATTAATAATTTCATATATGTCAGCTAGATCTATAAGTTGTACAACACAGAATGAGTAGAATAGTGATAAAATTCAGGGGTGCCTTATTGGTAATTTCCCCATCCTCACCTCATCCTTTCTTGATTTATAGTTTACTCAACCCTTATACTCTTAATTCAATAGCTAATATTCCAAACTCCACGTTAAAATAATAAGGCCCCGTTTGGTATCGATATCTAGATTTCAAGATATCGATATCGATATCAGTATCGATATCGAGACATCGATATCGATTGATATCTTGATATCAAGATATCGGTATCGGTATCAAGATATTGATATCGGTATCAAGATATCGATATCGGGCGATATCGACATCAAGTGATACCTCCCTAAAAATCAGTATATCAAAATAAGCCAAATTTGATATCTAGATATCAAGTGATATCGATATCTGGCGATACCAAACACTGATATCAGATATCACTTGATATCAAGTGATATTTTTGTCATACCAAACACTAGATATCGATATCACTTTTAAGTGATGTCGATACCTAGCCATACAAAATACTAGATATCAGATATCGGGGTTGATATCCGATATCTGATATCTAGATATCAATACCAAACGAGCCCTAAAATCCCTGACTATTGACTTGATATGCTCTCTTATCATTTTTTTTACAGTAAGAGAAACGACAATCTATGAATTGTAACATAGACCATCTAGAGAATCTTACATATGAGAAAATAGGATTTCTTCTTCATCTAAGAAGCTTGTCTTCCATCTTTTTTTTTTCCCTGTCCAACCTCGAAAGATAAACTTAATTACCACTTCTTTATCCTTTATATTAATCACGTGTGTACTTTTCATTAGCTCTGTGATCCATGGATAGTTGAGAATAAAAATTAAATTCTTAACACTGATTTTTTTAAGGGGCAAATGAAAACCTTGTGTCGTTCACAATGTTGTGCAAACAAAAAAAACCACCAAATGACATATAAACTTGATTAGACCGCGCGCAGCCTAACTAGTAAACACAAATACCCCACAAATTCAATCAGTTTGATTACTCTAATTGAAAAACTTGCAGGCTTAGAATAGAGGCAAGAAAGGCCTAGTGCAATCAAAACAATTTAAAAATGAGTAAACATCTACTCCCATCAGATGGATTCAAATTCAAATTATGAAAAAAAATTTAAAACAACTCAAGCTGAGCAATTGAATTCAGTGTCTCGACTTACCTCAAGAAAAATTTACGTGAACTCCTTTAGAATGTGATGAGTTATACGGTTGCTTACGGTTTTGAGATACACGGGCATCCATGAGAGGAGGACAAAGTATCCCTGCAATAAAAAAATCTCATCAGCCTTATAACTATGAGAAACAATTAGGCTCGGAAAACCTTAAAGCCGAAAACATGACTTGCCTGTTTGTGAGATTTGCAGTGAAAGCCGAGAAAACAGTGGAGAGGCGCGCAACTGTCTGTTCGATTTCGATTAATTAGGGTTTCATGACAGACCTACAATTTAGGGGCTTTCTTTCGGAAAAGGATGGCGGCGAACACGATGGTGGCGAAGAGGATGGCAGTGAATAGGTTGGAGTCGAAGAGGACGATGACGAAGAGAGGAGATGGCGAGGACGACCTAATGCGAAGAGGATGGCAGCGAAGAGATCGAGGAGATAGAAGAGGAGTCTCGAAGGAGGGGAGTCGCCGATGGAGGCAGGTGGTGAGGAGATGAAGTCGGCCGGAGCAGGCGGCGAAGCGAATCGGAGCAGCGGCGAAGTCGGCCTGAGCAACTAGAGGAGGCAGATGAATTTCGCCTGCACGCTCTGTTCACTGAAGCTAGGTTTATTTTGCAAATTAAAGTGTAATATTATACCCCGGATATTTTATGAGCTATATATTTTGGGATTTTGGGGTGGGGTAAAATAGTTATATACCCCAATGACTCCGGAGTATATAATTAGAGAAAATGGAGGTAACTAACACAACATTCCAGAAAGTTTGCAAAAGTAATCTCAATTTCTGAAAATTTGCACGACTAACCCCACATGCAAAAAATTGGCATGAAATGCCCGGTAGTCCAACCGGCCTTATGGGGTAAATTAACCAAAAAAAAAAGAAAAATAAAAGGAAAAAGGGAGGGGTAATGATGAAGATTGATAACTGACGGCGGGAAGGAAAAAAAATTGGAAAGGCTATTAAATGCCAATCAAATCAAAGGCTCTCCCTCATATATAACCGACAACATTGAGAGAGAGAGATGACGGTTTGGGCGGTTTACAGGCCGGTTTTGAGAGAGAGAGAGGCCTATTTACAGGCGACATTGAGAGAGAGAGGATGGTCGAAACCTTGAAGAACGCCGTTGAAGTCGAAAGAGAGAGGCTGGAAATGGTGAAGTCGAAAGAGAGAGGTACGGTCCATCTTCTGAAAATCTTCCTTCCTTTTCTCCCATTTCTCCCTTTGCTGCTACTGTTGTCTAGGTGAAGGAGTTGGTTTTCTCCCTTTAGGGTGGCAATGGTGGGTTGTCCGGTTGTGGAAACGGTGGGTTCGATCTTTAGGGTGGTTTTCGGGTATGGGTTTGGAAAATCGGCGGTTAGGGTTTGGCAATGGTGGGATCCGAAATTGGGATATGAGAATGATTTGGTGGATGATTGGATTGAATAACAACGATTGAGGGTTTGGCGTTGTTTGATTTGGAGGGTGACATGGGAAGGTGATGGTTTCGAAAGGGACATGAGTTTCTGAACGGGTGACAGGGGTTTTAATTTGCTTTTGGAGAAGATGAAAAGGGGTAAATTGAGAAATGGGGTTGTGTTGGGTGGCCGATTGAAGAAGAAGGATAGAGGATTTGGTCGTGTTTGATTTGGAATTTATTTGTTTGAAACATAAACAGGGTGACATGGGTTTGGAATTAGGTAGGTGACATGGATATGAATGTGTGAAACCGAGTTATGAGATATGAATGTGTGAAACTGAGTTATGGGTTTGCAAGTTAGTTAACAAGGGTTTGGAAGTTATGTGACATGGATTTAGAAGTTAGCTGACATAGGTAGGTTTGGAACTTATGTGGAAATCTAATTGTGGACAGTTATGGTTGACATGGGTTTGGAATCAGGTGACATGGGTTTGGTATAAGGTGACAGGGGTTTAGGATTGCCTCTGCTTGAGTTGTGATGTGTAAGTCAGGTGATAGAGATGTTGTAATAACATGACACGGGATATGAATGTGTAAAACTCTGAGTTATGGGTTTGGAAGTTATGTGATAAGGTGGACAATTATCTAAGGAAGAAGGGAGCATAAATAGGGTGACATGGGTTTGGAATCAGGTGACAAGGGTTTGAATTTGGTGATAGGGGTTTAGGATGCCTCTGCTTGATTTGGGCTGTGGCAGTCAAGTGACAGGGTTGTAGTAGTTAGATGACACGAGATATGAATGTGTGAAACTGAATTATGGGTTTGAATGATAGGTGAAAGGGGATGAATTTAGTGACATGGGTTTGTTAGTTTCCTGATACGGCATTACTAATTAGGTGACACGAGTATAGGAACTTATGTGAAAATCTGATTGTGTTGATGTCATTGCAGGGAAGAAATTGTGCGTAGCAAAAATCCAAGGAGGAAGGATGTCGAAGCAGAAGTGGCCAAAGAGCAGCAACCTCATTATTTAGTCCCGGAGGAGAAATATTTCCGGGCATGGGTGAACCAAAACTCGAGATTGTCCATTCTGGTGAACATTGATGACTGGCTCAACCCGTATGACCGGGAGAAGCTCAAGGGAAGCCAATTCGCAGGGGTTATCAATGTGGCTAATCAGGTCAAATTTTCGTCATAGCTAGTGCACTACGCTTTACAACGCCAGCTTGTGACAGAAAAGAAATGGGAGAGTTGGTACATGATGCAGGGACAACTCCGTCGTTTCTCGATGAAGGAGTTCGCATTAGTCACTGGGCTGCGTTGTGGTCGACCCCGGGCAGCAGACATGGCAGACGATAAGAAGGCTATGAAGGACTTTTTCACAAATGAGAGGATGACAGTGGGTGACCTGGAGAGCGCTTTCAAGAATTCGATGGTAAAGGAGCCGAGTGCGAGACGACGTTTCAAGCTCGCTCTCCTCCTTATTGTGGAAGGAGTTCTACTGGGGTTGGGGAATGCAGGAAAGCTTTAAGAGCGTGGATTGTAAGGCTAGTGGAGAACTTGGATCAGTTTTTGGAATTCCCATGGGGCAGGGTTGTTTACGAGGTCACTCATGAGGCGTTGTCTGGTGTCATAGAACGACGGGTAGCTGACTTGAAGCCGGGCGTCCCTCGGCATGGATACGGGCTGGTTGGTTATCCATTGGCCTTCTAGGTAACCTTCTGTTATTATTCTACAATGATGGTGAATGTGTCGAAATAGTAGTCATACATTATATGAAATATGAGTTTATAATATGAGTGTCGATGCATTGTAGATTTGGCTATATGAAGCTATTCCAGACTTTGGGGTGCAGTTCCCGACGAAGGTGTCCTTCAAGTCATTCCCTCGATGTACAAGGTGGGCTGCTAATGATGAAAACCTTAGCTACGACACAATCATGAAACGCATGGATCCGGACGATGAGCACGACGTTAAGGTTGAGGTGAACCCCCTACTACTCCCGGAGGAGAATGAGATGGGGTTGATGGATGGATGCTTCTTCCGTCAAGAAGTGCCCGACCGTCTTTTTAACGATGTTGTGTCTCCCTTGGCGGCCCGTTATCATGCATCTGGTGGGGGGTCCACCAAGGATGCCAGTGGAGATAACGTGGCCAAGACACTGGAGAAGATGATGGACAGTCTCTCAAGCATGACAAGGTGGATGGAGAAGATAGATGAGAAGGTACGTCATTGAAATTTTTTTTTCGGGCAAAAAATTCTGCGGAACATAGATGACAAAGGTAATTGAAGCAGTGACACGTGATATTGGTTAGGTGACACGTACATTATGATAATTATAAGATTCTTCTCTAATCTCTTGATGGGAATATTTTGTTGTTTGTTTAAATTTGAAATGGGGTTGTTTCTGAATTATATATGAGGGTTGATGCTGAAAAACCTAATCTTTACAGATGAATGTGTTGGAGGAGGTTGTAAATGGATTGCGAGATGCTCAAGGGATGGGAGGAGTAGGGCCAGAAAAACAAAGGGATGCTGATGCGGCTTATATGGACATGGATGGCCCGGAAGAGAAGGGATTGAAAGGGACTGTTGTCGACAAGGAAGGGGATGGTGAGGACAGAGATGCTAATGACGATGTATGTTTGTCATTGAGTGGCATGGTGTTTTATGTACAGTGTCACGGGAAATCTGGGTTAATAGAGTTGTGTGAATGTGTTTTGCAGGTGGGTGATGCTGACGGCATGGAGAAGGTTGAAGCTGGTACAGTTGAGAAGGTTGAAGCTAAAGGTGGGGAGAAAGTTGGGAAGGTTGAAGCTCAAGGCGGGGAGAAGGTTCAAGCTGAGACTGTGGAGAAGGTTGCAGCTGAGACGGTGGAGAAGGTAAGCTCATGAATCTGTTTTGGACGAAACTTTAGTTACAAGGTTAATATAGTTGGGTGGCAGAGTTTATTTGGTTGTGTGACACGAAAAAAAAACAGTGGGATTGATAGTTGGGTGACAGGGTGTTTGGTTTTAATGTATGAATGTGTTTTGCAGGTGGGTGATGCTCATACGGTTGAGAAGGTTCAAGATGAAGGCCAGGAGAAGCCCTCAGTAGGAGAAATTGTGAAGGTAAGCTCCTGTGCCCCATAGCGATTATATGAATTAGTTTTGTACGAAACCGTATTGAAAAGGATAATCTTGGATCAAATTTCATGTGTGAATGTGTGTGTGAATGTGTTTGCAGGGTGTTAATGCTGATATTGTAGGCCACACTGATGCTGAGGACGAGGAGAAGGCCGATGAAGAACAACCTCTGAAGGTAAGCGTAGTTACAAGGCCAATATAGTTGGTTGAGAGGGTCATTTGGTTGGGTGACACGGGATGAAAACAGTGGGATTGATAGTTGTTAAACCGTGTGTAGGTGTATGGGAAAAAAGTTGGCAAGAAAGTGAGGAAGGGTGATGATGGAGAAGGGATGCCCCCTACAAATAATTGTGTTTTTGTGTAAATTAATCGAAAAAGGTAGATATGTGTATGCCACCTAACATTGTCATTTTTTATGTGCAGTGGGGATGGGCAAAAGCTAACGACAGGGTATGACATGGATCTTTCAAAGGATTTCTTTACCTCCATACAGACACCCAAGTTTTGGTTCACGACAGAGGTACAAAAGCTGCTTTAAGTAGCTAGTGCATTTAGTATAGGTCATGCATTTGTAGTTGATTTTTATTTGTGTGGCAATTGATGCAGCACATGGAGCTTAGTTGTTACCTTCTGCGCAAACAAGTGACGGAGAGGGGTGATGTTGTGGGTGGCCTTCGAGTTGTCGTAGTGGACACGTATTGGCTGTGGCGGCTTGAGACGGAGTGGAAGAAATATATTGTTGCTTCTGACAACTACGAGGCGGATAAGTCAGTGCTTGCTTGCTTCGACGGCCGAAACCCGGCGACGATGGGGCTTTCATGGGCAGGGGCGGACCTCATCCTTCTTTCGTTCAATATGAAGAACAAGCATTGGGTTGCGATTGCAATTGATCTAAAGAAGTGGCAGGTGAGGGTGTATGACCCTGATGTACACTTTGTCACAGACCGCCAGCTGCCGGCCCTTGTCATGTGCATCACACACCTAATCCTAGTCATCATGACTTCTCACCCCGGGTTGAAGGCCGCCTATGAGGGGAAGCTGCCGATGCCATTTGCCCTCCATCGCGACAAGGGGCTACCGCAGAACAAGGATAGGTAAGTTGGGTGCGACGATTCAATTTCATTTCATTTGAGGTGTTAACCGCATCGTATCGATCTGACAAAGAGTTCCCACTGTAGTGGCGACTGTGGACCATACACCATTAGGTTCATGCAGCTCCTACTAGAGGCGGAGCCCAGTTTCGACGGAATAGATGACACGTTCATCTCAGCGTACAAGCACATGCTTGCTGTGGCCGTCTTCCAAGGTCACTTCAGAGGCCAATGACCTTGTGATTGGGGCGTACTTTTGGAACGTGAATACTTTTAGTTTTTTGTGAACGTTGTTGCTTTGAACTCCCATTGTAATCCGTGGATGGATGTGGTTGAAGTAGTTGAATACTTTTAGGCAATTGTTTTGAACTTGGTACATTTTGAATTTGGACAGGTACATGTTATCCACTTGAAGTTATGTATGAACATTATCGGAGCCTAATTGCTTAGATGCATATAGGTAAAGTTACAAGTTACAAACCTTAGATGACACGGTGAATCAATTACGTGGCACGTTATTTTAAATAGGTGACAGGGGTTATCTCTTAAAGAAATAACTGTGACAATTTCAGTAGTGACATGGTAATTGTAACATGTGACACGTGAATTCCAACAACTAACAGAGGTTATTTCTAAAAGAAATAAAAACTGATATCTCAGTAATGACATGTTACTTCAAACACCTAACATGGTAATTCAAATATGTGACACGTTATTGCAATTACCTCACAAGTTGATGCAATGACCTGACACGTGCATGCAGTTAAGTGGATCTTTCTGCCACATTTATTTTGACCAACTTTAAAAAAAAGGAAAAAAGGAAAACCCCATAACAAACTAGAAAAATAAAGGAAAAAGAAAATAGAGAATCTTTCACCAACTTGCATTTATTGCGGTTGGGGAAAAAACCAAAATAAAAAGGGAACAGTTGGTCTGGCTTCATACAGTTGGATCTAAAGGGGAAGATAGAGGAAAACGAAGAAGAGAGAGAAGAGAGGTTGGGTGGGCGGCCTTCTAGTACGCCTGCGAGTACACCGGAGATGAGAGGAGCCCGCCTGCGAGTACACCGGAGAGGAGCACGTCGGAGAGGAGGTAAGCCGCATAAGGCTGTCTGCAAAAGTCTCTCCCTTCTATGCATCTCTGGATCTTGGATCCAATTTATTTTCAGTTTTCTAGTGTGAATGGTAATTTTTATGGCTATTGAGGATTGTTGCTCATTGTTTGTGGAGTGGTGGGTGCGATAGACGAATACGGAGGGTGAATTTGGGATATGCGACACGCAACATTGAAATGCAGTTAGGGTTTTCATGCATGTGAAGGATGGAGATGAAATTGGGTTATGGGGATGTATGGGGTTGAGATTGAAGAAGAACGAGTGAGGTTGGGCTGGGTTGAGATTGCAGAAGAACCAGGGAGGTTGGCTGATGGTGACAAGTAGTTTGTTGTGCATGACAAGAGAAATGTCTGAAATTAGAATTCAAGAAGAAGGGGTACCCATCAGATTAGTGACATGGGTTAAAATGTGTGTGACATGGGTTCTAAACTTGGTGACATGGTTAATTTTTTATGTATTTGGGGAAAAATCTGAGAGAGAGGGGGTTTAATAGTTGGGTGGTAGGAGTAGATGATTTTGTGTGGCTATCTGATTCTCTTCATGGCTACCTAAATGCAGGGAAGAAATGGTTTGGTCGAAAAATTTAAGGAGGAAGGGAGTGAAGCTACCCGAGAAGACAAAGTCACGCTATGCAGTGCCAGAGGAGAAGCACTTCCGAGGGCGTGTCAACCAAAATTCGAGAGTGTCGATGCTCGTGAACTTGGACGATTGGATCCACCCGTTAGATTAGGAGAAGCTGCAGAGAAGCCAACTTGGGGGAGTTGTGGAATTGGCAAACCGAGTTCAATTGTCACTGCAACTAATGCATTACGTCTTACAACGACAGCTTAAGACGGAGAAGAAGTGGGAGACGTGGTACATGTTAAGAACTTCGTTGGGATTGCATTTTATGAGCGTTGTTGCTCAAAACATTTATGTTTTTATGATCTACATCGGTCAGTATGTTGTCTATCATGTGACATGTTGATTCTATCATGTGACACGACATTACAAACTAATGACACGGCACTACAAACTAGTGACATACATAGTAATTACTTCAAGTGACACGGTATTTACCTTGAGTGACACGGTCAATGAAATAGGCGACATAGTTATTACTTCAAGTGACACGTCTGTACTAACAGGTGACATGTGCTTCCCAAAATACTAAAAGTTGCAAAATGTTTTTCCTATGAGCGTAACCAAAGTACCAAATAGTTTGCATATGCACCCCAACATTTCTAAAGTTTGTCATATGTGCTTCCCAAAATGCGAAAAGTTAAACATTCAATTGTGACACGGTATTTCCCATGAGTGACACGGCCAATCAAATAGGTGACACATAAATTCCTTCAAGTGACACATTTTTACTAACAAGTGACATGTGCTTCCCAAAATACTAAAAGTTGCAAAATGTTTTCCTTATGAGCGTAACCAAAGTACCAAATAGTTTGCATATGCACCCCAACATTACTAAAGTTTGTCATATGTGCTTCCCAAAATGCGAAAAGTTAAACCTTCAATTGTGACACGATATTTCCCCTGAGTGACACGGCCAATCAAATATGTGACATAATAATTTCTTCAAGTGACACATTTTTACTAACAGGTGACATGTGCTTCCCAAAATGCTAAAAGTTAAACCTTCAATTGTGACACGGCCAATGAAATAGGTGACATAGTAATTCAGTCAAGTGACACGTCTGTACAAACAGTTGACATGTGCTTCCCAAAATACTAAAAGTTGCATAATGATTTTCATATCAGCGTAACCAAAGTACAAAAGAGTTTATATATGCACCCGAACATATCTAAAGTTTGTCATACGTGCTTTCGAAAATGCTATAAGTTTCACATATGTGCCTAACCAAAGTAGCAAAAGTTTGACTTATGTGCGTACCCCCAAAGTACCAAAAGGTTTACTTATGTGTTTAACACCAAAATACCTACAAATTTATGTCTGGATGGTCCAACCCCTGACCCCAAACTGAAGATGCAAATTCAGCTTCTAAGGTAAGCCATTGGACCACTAGTAGAGAAACGCAACTACGATCGACGACGCTTCAAACGGGGAGCTTCTCCGCGGGATGGGTATCGGGATGTCTTAGGCCGACCAGGCCTCCTCTTCACGGGCGGGGGGAGGCACGCCATCCTCTGGGGGGATCCTCCATTCTTCTCTTGGAGGGACCGGATATAGCACATCCGCATAACATGCATTCCATGCTGCGACTTTGTAAAAGTCATTGACGAGAGTGTAGATATTCGTACCTCGATACTTGGCAGCGGCTATGGCATGGGGGCATGGGAACTGGTCGATGTCGAAGTGCTTGCAAGAGCAACTACGGGCACTCAAGTTTACAGTCCAAGACGACGAACCCTTGCGGACGACGACCTCATGCGGGCTCAGCGACTTCACGTCTAAGCATATTCACATCGCATAATACGTTTTAAGAGCATCATCAACGTGATCACTCACCAACTTACCTCATTTGCTTCTCCTTTCCCGTCGCTCATAAAACCATTTTGAGACCGTTTCAATGAGGGCAACAATGAGGGTCGTGATAGGTAGATCGCGCGGCTCCTTGAACACAGAGTTCTAACATTCGGAGTTGTTCGTCGTCATTATGTTGTAGCGATTACCCAAGAAGTATGACCGCGCCCAGTTCTGGAAACAACCTCCTTGACGTATTGGCCGGTAGGGGCTGACTGCTTACAGAAATCATCGAATAATTGATGGAACTCTGCCCTCGTGTACGCCTTCGCCATCTTGAAAAACATGCTCTGCATCCCCGAGACCCCCTTGTACCTGCACCTGGCATTTCGAAATAGATGCCATACATAGAAGCCTTGTTTCGCAAACACGTAGTTGTGTTTGCTAGAGGGATGAGTAGGATTCAAATAATTCAAATAAAAAATTCACAACTAGACTAACTCCATGTCCCAAACAAATAATACAAGAATCCCCTCCCTTGTAGTAGTAGGGTAATTCAGGATCGAATCCACGAGGAGGTATGTCAGCGCTTCCCTTGTTGTACTCACAATCAAACCTTTTGACCACAGAAGACACTCGATATCGATGTGTCTGGTCGATATCGACCTCAGTTCTGGTCGATTTCTAGTACAGTTCCTGCAGAAAACAAAAGGAGCAAAGTCGACGTCGAGTAGAGACCTCGATATCGACGTTAGACCTCGATATCGACCTTTACAGTCGATTCCGATGTTTGTCACAGAAACTGTAATTCGTAACCAATTGTCGAAAAAGAGTCCGAAGAAAGTAGAATGGTAAAGAAGGATGATTAGAAACAAAACTAAAACTTTTATATTGATTTCAATCAACTTAAAAGCTTCCAAAGTCGGGGTTTCATGCCACAACGATAACAATGCAAGTTTTATGCTAAAGTTATGAAATTTAATGCCTTTCCGTCAAATAACTTTTGTTATCAACACTTAGGTGATTAGAGACTCTCGCATAGTTCCTAAGAGTTACTATCCAATTCATGAGCAATCCAAGTTCACAATATGAGTGGCTTTCGCTTCAATAATGCAAATAATGAATCTCCCTAACTTTCGCAAAGGATCATGCATAGGATAGAAGACGGAATCGCATAAAAGTCATACCTTTGATGCACTTACCCTACATCGTTATCGTCGGGCTCACCCCGACCCTAGAAGTGGGTTGACTACTCGCTCCTCATTATGCACATCATCATCATCATTATTGAAAGAAAACTACTTTTGAATTAAACTTTTAAAGAAAGTACAACCGAACAAGCCAAAACTCCGCTCTCGCTTCTCCCCAACTCACTCGGCCCTCTCTCTCTCTCTCTAACTCGTTACTCTCTATTGAAACTGAAATTCTTTGCGTAATTGGATCTGAAATTGAATGCCTAAACTCAGCCCTAATGGCCTCTAGATATAGATATCGAACTTTGCTATCCAAAGACTCAAAACATTATCTTTATTCTCTAAGATAAAACTTAAATAAAGTAAAAACTAAAACTCCTATGGTAAATCAGCTCATATGATAGCTCTGGTATTGAAGATAAGAAATCTCGACTTTAGGATAGACGTGCAAGCTTCGGATAGAATTCTATCAAAATCTGATTCGGATTCCTCTGCTGGGCAACATAGATATCGACCTTGAACATTGATATCGACCTCTGTAAAACTCTATCTCGAGCTCTCCTTCTCCTACTCGGACTGGCACTCGACTTCTATCTTTTAGCTCGATCTGGCAACATCGATATCGACCTTTTGACGTCGATATCGACATGCTCTGCTTTATTTCTTGCTCGATTCCTGTGTCTTTGCTTCACTCGATGTCGAGGTCCCCAGTCGATTTTGACCTGTTCAGAAGACTTCGAGTTCTTTTTCCGCTCTTCCAAATCTGTCCATTTTTATCCTATTTTCTGCGAAATCACATAGAAACTCGTGCAGACTCATATATTTGATATTCAAGCGTAAACTACACTAATCCCATGTTTTCCCACTAATATGCATGCAAAAGACGATAAAATGGACTTTTATGTGCATAGAAAATATGGCAATTTGCGCGCACATCAAATACCCCATACTTAAGCTTGCTTGTCCCCAAGCAATACCTTTAATGGTCATTCAGGGGAAGAAAGTAAACCCTCAACATCATAGATTCATTTTTCATATGTCCCTACAATCAATTGCCATCCTCGATAAGGTACTTATGTCAACCAAGTCCATGCCTGTGCATAAAAGCAATTTCATACTCTTAAAAGGAGGTAATATGCAAAAACAATTTTAGCGATATAGCATTAATAATCAAGAGGACTTTTGCAAGCTTGTGAGAAGTAGATTGGTAAAAGGCTAAAGGTGGGCTAATATTTGGCCATGTGGTGATAAATCCGGGGAAACATACTTTCTTTCCAAAACATTCCACATTCCTTCTTCATAATGTCTCACCTTTCACTCATCGCTCAATGCTTTTATTCAATATATTGCTTTTACCTCTCTAACCTTATCACTCCTTCTCGCAAGTTGTAAACATTGGTGTCATGAATGGCCCCGGATACTTAGTACTTCGGACTCCTCCCCTTGTGTCCCATCTCGCTGAACTAACATCTCAACGAGCAGGGTCGACCTACCTTTATCTCCTGGGGTGATTGGATTTTTTTCTCGCTCATTAAATTTTCCATAATTCGTAATTTCTTTCATTCCTGCCAACAACTTTATAAATAATGCACAACTCCATATAACAACTCCAAAAATGACTTCGATTCTCAAACTTGTCCTCGGATAGGGTATAAGGTATAAAATGGGCAATATGTATATATGTGGAGCAATAATGATGTATGATAAGGCTCATATATGGCTTGTGACTTTTGAAAATATGCATAGGTAAGGCTAGGATATGAACTTGTATATGTAAGCACTTGTATGGAAATTTCATAAAAAGTCCTCCATCATCTTATCATGCACATGTCAAAAGCAACGTCAAATTTTTCATCTCCTTTATTTTTTTCTTTTTGCACTTCATTGGGACTTCCCTTAACTAGGCAATTTCATGTTATATCTCTAATGAATCTAATTTTGCATCATAGAGCTCTTTTTTATACTTCCATGACCCTTCTTTTTTTCAAATTTTTGATGGGGGTCATTTTTTTTCGAAATAAAAAACTAAATATGCATTAAGATAAATATGCAAATCTAAACTAAGTATGAATATGCAAGTAAGACTTTCCCCCACCCCATACATAAAATTTACAATGTCCTCACTTTATTAGAACTAGGGTTAATAAGAAAACTTACTAAACCGTCACAAATTTCAGGAGTCGAAGAAGACAGCAGGCATGGTCGATATCGACCTTAAACGTCGATATCACTGTTTCTCATCGATTTCTGGCTCAGGCTTCAGGGTGATCCGGCTTCGACCATAAGCCTATCTAAGTGGACCTTAAGGTCGATGTCGATCTTGGACATCGATTTCAATGTCTTTTCTATGTGCTTCTCTCTTTCCTGCAACTTGTTAAAACCAAACAAAATATGCAAAACCATAAAATGTCTCAAACCAAAGTAAAAGCTGTCTAAAACCAAAACTAAGTCTTTATTACACGCTCTAGATTTTTAAGTCGCTAGGCCAACTTCTTCCTTTGCGCTTCTCAAGGCGGCATCTACAGGGCCCATGTGGCTTGGGCCTCAAATATGACTCCTTTCTTGTCACGCAGCTGCATTCCACCAGGATGGATTTGATTCACCATGAATGGTCCCAAATTTTTATCCTTGAATCTTGTAGGGAACCAATGGTCTTTGGATTTGGCAACATAGACCTTGTCTCCTATCTCATATTGGCTCGAATCATCATCGGATACCCTACATAAGTGCACATGCCAAGGCACACCTCTTTCAAATAATGATAAATCCTTGATTGTAATGGAATAGGAGGAATCCGTACCTTGAATTACCTTCTCATCTGTCTGTGGCTCAGGTCGATTTCGATGTTCAGAGGTCGATATCGACCTCTGTTCTACTCCTAGAGGATCAGTTGATTTGGAGAGTTTCTACTCGATATGATCAGGTCGATTTTGACCCTCAGAGATCGATATCGAGGTCTCTGTTCCTCCCTTCCCAGTGCTGATGGTGGTCGATTTCGGCTGGGTATGGTCGATATCGACCTTAGACCCCGATTTTGATGTTTTTTCCCTCCTCTATCGACCCGATACTGATGACCTGGCACAGAATCTTGAACATTTGTAGTCGATATCGACTTACCTGGGTCGATTTCGATGTTCTGTTGGGCCCCTTCGTTCAAGATTGCCACAACTTCCTCCACTTGGGCTTCTATGTCCCTCTTCTCAAGCTCCTCCGGTGTTATACTTCTTGCTTTGGCTTCTCCACATGCAATGTAGACACCATTGATGGCTTTTTATCTCCATTGGCCCTTGATTGTTCACCATCTTGTTGAAGGCATACTCTATCACCTCGTCACTAATTGTGAATGAGAGCAATCCTTTCTTCACGCTAATGTTAGCATCGACGGTTGCTAGGAATGACCTACCTAAAATAATTGGACAAGCAGGGTCCTCCGCTATATCAATAACTAAGAAATCAGCAGGGACAAAGAATTTACCTACTTGTACTGTCACATCCGTCACTATCCCAATTGGAATCACTACCGTATTGTTTGCCATGTATAGTCTTGCATCCACAGGCTCCAAAGGACCTATCTTTACCTTGTGCCATATGGTTAGTGGCATCATGCTAACGCTAGCGCCTAAGTCAACTAAAACATTAAATTTGAATTGACCTAGACCTATAGCGATAGAAAACTTACCTGGGTCCGCCCGCTTTTGTGTTAGCTCCAAC
Source organism: Persicaria maculosa (assembly GCA_963922045.1). NCBI lineage: Eukaryota > Viridiplantae > Streptophyta > Magnoliopsida > Caryophyllales > Polygonaceae > Persicaria > Persicaria maculosa. The sequence continues at coordinate 22,793,682 of OY998271.1, read as the reverse complement.
CTGTTGCACTCCTCTGGGATCTCAGAGAGCGATCGCTTCTTACCTAAGATGTCTTTAAGGAACCTTACATAAGATGGCATCTTGTGAAGTGCCTCTGTGAATGGTATAGAGACATTAAGTCCTTGGAGCATCTTCACGAACCACTGGAACTTCTTTTCCGCTGGGTCCTTAATCATCTTTCTAGTTGGGAATGGCAACACCTTCTTCCTTCCCGCGGCTACAGTGAGGTCGACATCGACATTAGTAGGGTCGACATCGACTGGAGGAGTCGATTTCTGTGGTGACGCTGCATTAGGGTCGACATCGACTGGAAGGTTGACATCGACGTCACCGTGGTCGATATCGATAGGGGGTCGATATCGATGTCTGTTCTGGCTCCTTTTCCTCCATTTTTTGCTCGGGCATTTGTAATTGACCAGTGGTTTTGCCCTTTTGGTTGGGCATAGTGGATCTAGGGAATGATCCTGACGCCTTGGGTATTGCTTCCGCCAATTGACTCATTTGAGTATCCATGTTGCGCTTCCAAACGTTGATCTCCCTAAGCCTAGAATTGATGCCCTGCAGCTGAGTATGGATGGAGTTTTTGGCTTGTTTGAACTCAGCATGGTTCCTCTGCATCTCATCAAGAATGATTTGCAGGTCATCTTTCCTTGTCTCCCGCTCAGGGTGCTCTGGTGCTCTATATGGTGGGGGATCCCTTTGTTGATAGAACCTTTAATCGCCCCAATATTGTTGATTGCCCCCTCTATAAGAGCCCCTCGTCCACTTGACCTCCTCATTTTGTTCCGCCATGGATACTTGCTCAGTATGTGGACATGTACTAGTGTTATGCCTGGTTGAGCCACCCTCTTGACAAGTTTGATTGTTGCTCAGGAACATGACTTGCTTTTGAAGGCGGCGTGTTTGATCGTTGTGGAATTGTTGCCGCACATTAGGATCTATCTCCCTTAGGCTCATATAGTGGCATTAATGGGCCAGGCCTTGCATCATAGGCCGCAGCAGCCCCATAAGTGTTGTCAAAGTTCACGAGCCTCTCAATGGTCTTCCATGCCTCTGTTGGTGTAAGCTTAATGTACCGATATGAGGTATATGAATTTATCCTCTCCTTATTCGGCGCATCAAGGGCATTGTAAAAGATCTCCTGGATGACATATGGAAGTTGCCCATGCGTTGGGCATGATCTTAGCAAGTCCTTAAATCGCTCCCACGCCTGTGCTAGTGTTTCACCTGGCTTTTGTTTGAAAGCTGTAATCCTTTGTCGCAGCATCGCCGTTTTAGAAGGTGGAAAGAACTTATTCAGGAATGCATCCTTCACCTCCGCCCATGTCCTTAGCGAGCGTGGAGCCAAACTTTCAAGCCATTGTAATGCTTTCCCTGCCTAAGACCGTCGAAAAGATTTTAATCGCACATACTCTAAATTTACTCCATCTGCAACTGTTTCACATAAGTCCATAAAAGTAGAGATGTGTTGCAAGGGGCATTCATTAGGCCTTCCTTCAAAAGTATTTCTTTTTATCACAGATAGGAAGTTAATTTTTATTTCATAGTTGGAGTGAGGAATTAAAATAGCGGATTCAGGAACATGAAGCGGCGGATGCTTGTATTGCATCGCCGTTTGTGGATACTGATTTAGCCGCTCTTGGGCTTGTCTGCGTGCATCCTCCTCCCTATCAGCACGGGCTCGCTCTGCAGCAACGGCGGCCCGCTCAGCGGCGATTGTAGCATTGTGGTCCTCGATCTCCTTCCTCAACCGCTCTATGGTTTCGGCCTGCGTCTCATTGTTAGCCATGATGCGTATTGCCTTGTTGCGAAGATGATAGAAATGTTCAGGCTCGTTGATTGGTTCCAGGATAGGTCCGCGATCAGAACGTCGCATAAACCTGCAAAAAAAAAGCTTGAAAAAGATCGTGATTAAACATAGGTGGTGATTGATTGCCTCCCCGGCAACGGCGCCAATTTGTTCGCTAGAGGGATGAGTAGGATTCAAATAATTCAAATAAACAATTCACAACTAGACTAACTCCCTGTCCCAAACAAATAATACAAGAATCTCCTCCCTTGTAGTAGTAGGGTAATTCAGGATCGAATCCACGAGGAGGTATGTCAGCGCTTCTCTTGTTGTACTCACAATCAAAGCTTTCGACCTCAGAAGACACCCGATATCGATGTGTCTGGTCAATATCGACCTCAGTTTTGGTCGATTTCCAGTACAGTTCTTGCAGAAGACAAAAGCAGCAAAGTCGACGTCGAGGAGAGACATCGATATCGACGTTAGACCTCGATATCGACCTTTACAGTCGATTCCGATGTTTGTCACAGAAACTGTAATTCGTAACCAATTGTCGGAAAAGAGTCCGAAGAAAGTAGAATGGTAAAGAAGGATGATCAGAAACAAAACTAAAACTTTATATTGATTTCAATAAACTTAAAAGCTTCCAAAGTCGGGGTCTCATGCCACAACGATAACAATGCAAGTTTTATGCTAAAGTTATGAAATTTAATGCCTTTCCGTCAAATAACTTTCGTTATCAACACTTAGGTGATTAGAGGCTCTCGCATAGTTCCTAAGAGTTACTATCCAATTCATGAGCAATCCAAGTTCACAATATGAGTGGCTTTCGCTTCAATAATGCAAATAATGAATCTCCCTAACTTTCGCAAAGGATCATGCATAGGATAGAAGACAGAATCGCATAAAAGTCATACCTTTGATGCACTTACCCTACATCGTTATCGTCGGGCTCACCCCGACCCTAGAAGTGGGTTGACTCCTCGCTCCTCATTATGCACATGATCATCATCATTGTTGAAAGAAAACTACTTTGAATTAAACTTTGAAAGAAAGTACAACCGAACAAGCCAAAACTCCGCTCTCGCTTCTCTCCAACTCACTCGGCCCTCTCTCTCTCTCTAACTCGTTACTCTCTATTGAAACTGAAATTCTCTGCGTAATTGGATCTGAAATTGAATGCCTAAACTCAGCCCTAATGGCCTCTAGATATAGATATCGAACTTTGCTATCTAAAGACTCGAAACTTTATCTTTATTCTGTAAGCTAAAACTTAAATAAAGTAAAAACTAAAACTCCTATGGTAAATCAGCTCATATGATAGCTCTGGTGTTGAAGATAAGAAATCTCGACTTTAGGATAGACGTGCAAGCTTCGGATAGAATTCTATCAAAATCTGAGTCGGATTCCTCTGCTGGGCAACATATATATCGACCTTGAACATCGATATCGACCTCTGTGAAACTCTATCTCGAGCTCTCCTTCTCCTACTCGGACTGACACTCGACTTCTATCTTTTAGCTCGATCTGGCAACATCGATATCGACCTTTAGACGTCGATATCGACTTCTCTATGTCGACATGCTCTGCTTCATTTCCTGCTCAATTCCTGTGTCTCTTCTGCACTTGATGTCGAGGTCCCCAGTTGATTTAGACCTCTTCAGAAGTCTTCGACTTCTTTTTCCGCTCTTCCAAATCTGTCCATTTTTATCCTATTTTCTGCAAAATCACAAAGAAACTCGTGCAGACCCATATATTTGATATTTAAGCATAAACTACACTAATCCCATGTTTTCCACTAATATGCATGCAAAAGAAGATAAAATGGACTTTTATGTGCATAGAAAATATGGCAATTTGCGCGCACATCAAGTTGTCCCTTATACCTTGGACAATACTTAAATGGCGATCAGAGACAAACATTAAGTCCGGCGTGTCCTCCACCACATGTAGCATGTTCTTGAAGAAGAAGGACCACGACCCGTGATTCTCACCAGCGACAATCGCAAATGCGATTGGGTATACTTTGTGGTCCGGATCTTGGGTCTGTCGCAAAGAGAAGGGTTCCCCTGAACTTCCCTTTTAGTAAACTCCCGTACACTGAAATGACCTGTACATGGACATCAGTAAGATGACAAGTGAGATTATATAGCCGACATGTGCTTTTACCTTTCTAAGGTAGGGGATCGCCCTGCGCCATACCCCGAAGCTAAGAAAGGCTTACTTGAATCGTTGGGAGGAGTCCACCTCTACCCTAATATATGTCCCTGGGTTAGTCTGCTCCACCATTTGCAAGTATGGAATAATATCTCGATAACTATCTTCGTCAGTCCCATATTTAACATCCCTCGCCGCCAATCATGCCCTTCGGGCCTTCCAGTAGCTACACGTCACTCCCAACTGGGACTTAGTCAGCGACTGCACTTGATCGGGAACTAGGTTCTTTCGAGTCCCAGTGAACCTATGATTTATAGATTTGCTTACTTTGACACGTATAATAAAGTAACGTGACAAATTTAATATAAATACGTAACAAGAAAAAAGTGTTTCTGGGTAGAGTAACACTTACGTCGACACTAAGTTCCGTCCAATCATATTCGATGTAGCATGTCGGTTATGGTTGTGCTTGAAGTTTATATCACATGTATGGTTCTTGATATACTTTCGGATGATCCACAAAGTGGTGCGGTTGTAAGTCGTGGACCTACACATCCACGTGCAATTTTTGTCCACACATCCTACCACAAACAACGATTTCGACGACTTCTTCACAATAAACTCAAATCACTTGTCCACCGCTATCCACCGAAGGCGATTCTAGACTTCATCCTTTGATGGAAACAATTGTCCCTCCGAAAGTTCTGTCATGTTGCGTCATGGGTCCTGGCTTCGTGGTGTTATGCTCTCCACCATAGCCTCAATGGTCTCCATTGTTTCTGGGGATTCACTTGACCTCGGCAACCAATCTTCAAGTTCCCTCATCACCGCATCCTCAACTTCCTCCTCCACTCGAAGCCACTCTAAATCCTCCTAGTCTTCTTCTAGCTTCACCCCGACACGTTCGTCATCGTCTAAGACACCAACGTCAATTGTGGGGGTTGACCCATCCTCATCCCCGCTGCTAATGGATATCACCTCCAATCCCTGATCTATTTCAGATGTAGAGTTATCCGTGTCACCCAAATCGATCAGTTCCAGACTATCATCCTTGTCACCTGAACAAATATTCTTGTCACCTACTTCCATTCCCTTGTCACTCAACAAAAGATCCTTGTCACTACTGTCCATTGCAGTCACCTCCTTGATCTTCCCCATGGCCTCTCTCACCTCTCCTTCATCCTTGTCACCCACTAAGATACCTATGTCACTGTTCGCTCTAAAGGGTGGTAGTAGGAGATTCAAATAATAAAAATAAAGCACAACTAGGCTAACTCCCTGTCCCAAACATATAATACAAGAATCCCCTCCATTGTAGTAGTAGGGTAATTCAGGATCGAATCCACGAGGAGGTATGTCAGCGCTTCCCTTGTTGTACTCACGATCAAAGCTTTCGACCTCAGCAGATACTCGATATCGAGTATACTGGTCGATATCGACCTTAGTTCTGGTCGATTTCCTAGTGCAGTTCCTGCAGAAGACAAAACAACAAGTCGATGTCGAGCAGAGACCTCGATATCGATGTTAGACCTCGATATCGACCCTTACAGTCGATTTCGATGCTTGTCACAAAACTGTTTTTGTAACCAATTTGTCGGAAAAGAGTCCGAAGAAAATAGGATGGAGAAGGAAGATGAACAGAAACAAAACTAAGACTCTTATGAAGAATTCAATTAATTTAAAAGGCTTCCAAAGTCGGGGTTTCATGCCACAACGATAACGATGCAAGTTTCATGCTAAAGTTATGAAATTTAATGTCTTTCCGTCAAATAACTTTCGTTATCAACACTTAGGTGATTAGAGGCTCTCGCATAATTCCTAAGAGTTACTATCCAATTCATGAGCAATTCAAGTTCACAATATGAGTGGCTTTCGCTTCAATAATGTAAATAATGAATCTCCCTAACTTTTGTAAAGGATCATGCATGGGGTAGAAGACGGAATCGCATAAAAGTCATATCTTTGATGCACTTACCTCACAATGCTATCGTCGGGCTCACCCCGACCCTAGAAGTGGGTTGACTACTCGCTCCTCATCATGCACATCATCATCATTATTGTTGAAAGAAAGCTACTTTGAACTAGAACTTCGACAGAAAGTACAACCGAACAAGCCACTCCGCTCTTGCTTTACAACTCCACTCGACCTTCTCTCTCTCTACTCGTCTCTACTCTCTATTGGAACTGAATTGTGTGCTAAATTAGATACCTAAACTCAGCCCTATTGGCCTCTATTTATAGATGTCGATAAGGACTCGAAACCTTATCTTTATTCTCTAAGATAAACTAAAATAAAAGTAAAAGCTAAAACTTCATGGTAACTCAGCCTCCTCATGATAGAACTGGTATGGATGATAAGAAATCTCGACCCTTTGGATAGACGTGTAAGCTTTGGATAGAATTCTATCAAAAATCAAAGTCGGATTCCTTTGTTGGCATGGTCGATATCGACCTTAGACATCGATATCGACCCCTTCAAAACTTCATCTCGAGCTTCTCCTTCTCCTACTCGAACTAGCGCTCGACTTCTATCAATTTGGTTGATCTGACAGCATCGATATCGACCCCCAGACGTCGATATCGACCTCTTCTGTGTCGACATGCTCTGTTTTCTTTTCTGCTCGATTCCTGTCTCTGATGTACTCGATGTCGAGGTCTCCAGTCGATTTTGACCTCTTCAAAAGACTTCAAGTTCTTTTTCCGCTTTTCCAAATCCTTCCATTTTTATCCTGTTTTCTGCGAAATCACATGGAAACTTGTGCAAACCCATATATTTGACATTTAAGCATAAATTACGCTAATCCCATGTTTTCCCATTAATATGCATGCAAAAGACGATAAAATGGATTCATATGTGCATAGAAAATATGGCAATTTGCGCGCACATCAAACACCCCATACTTAAGCTTGCTTGTCCCTAAGCAATACTTTTAATGGTCATTTTAGGGGAAGAAAGTAAACTCTCAACATCATAGATTTATTTTTCATATGTCCCTACAATCAATTGCCATCCTCGATAAGGTACTTTTGTCAACCAAGTCCATGCCTGTGCATAAAAGCAATTTCATACTCATAAAGGAGGTAATATGCAAAAACAATTTTAGCGACATAGCATTAATAATCAAGAGGACTTTTGCAAGCTTGTGAGAAGTGGATTGGTAAAAGGCTAAAGGTGGGCTAATATTTGGCCATGTGGTGTTAAATCCGGGGAAACATACTTTCTTTCCAAAACATTCCACATTCCTTCTTCATAATGTCTCACCTTTCACTCATCGCTCAATGCTTTTATTCAATATATGCTTTTACTTCTCTAACCTTAGCACTGCCTTCTCGCGAGTCGCAAACATGGGTGTCATGAATGGCCCCGGATACTTAGTACTTCGGACTCCTCACCTTGTGTCTCATCCTGCGGAACTATTATCTCAACGCAAGCAGGGTCGACCCACCTTTATCTCCTGAGGTGATTGGATTTTTTCTAGCTCATTTAATTTTCCATATTTCATAATTCTTGCATTCCTGCCAACAACTTCATATAATGCACAACTCCATATAACTCCAAAGATGACATCCAATCAAAAACTTTGTCCCCGGATAAGGTATAAGGTATAAAATGGGCAATATGTATATATGTGGAGCAATAATGATAATGATAAGGCTCATATATGGCTTTGTGGCTTTTGCAAACATGCATAGGTAAGGCTAGGATATGAACTTGTATAAATAAGCACTTGTATGGAATTTTCATAAAAAGTCCTCCATCATCTTATCATGCACATGTCAAAAGCAACTTCAAATTTTCATCTCCTTTATTTTTTTCTTCTTTTTGCACTTCATTGGGACTTCCCTTTACTAGGCAACTTCATGTTATATCTCTAATGAATATAATTTTGCATCATAGAGCTCTTTTTTATACTTCCATGACTCTTTCTTCTTTTCAAAATTTTTGATGGGGGTCATATTTCTTTTTTTTTTGGAAATACGAACTAAATATGCATTAAAATAAATATGCAACTCTAATCTAAGTATGAATATGCAAGTAAGCCTTTCCCCCACCCCATACTTAAAATTTACAGTGTCCTCACTGTATTAGAACTAGGGTTAAGAATAAAACTTACTAAACCGTCACAAATTTCAGGAGTCGAAGAAGATAGCAGGCAGGGTCGATATCGACCCTTGATATCGATATCGATGTCTCTCTTGATTTCTGCTCAGGCTTCAGGGTGATTTGGCCTCGATCACAAGCCCTATCTATGTCGACCTTAAGGTCGATTTTGATGTCGGACATCGATGTCGATGCCTTCTTAGTGTGCTTTTCTCTTTCCTGCAATTTGAAAACAAAACACAAAACCAAATATGCAAAACAATAAAATGTCTAAAACCAAAACAAAAGCTGTCTAAAACCAAAACTAAGTTTTTGTTACAAGCTCTAGACTTTTAAGTCGCTAGGCCGACTTCCTCCTTCGCGCTTCTCAAGGCGGCATCTGCAGAGCCCATGTGGCTTGGGCCTTAAATATCACTCCTTTCTTGTCCCGCAGCTGCATTCCGCCGGGATTGATTTGATTCACCCTTAATGGTCCTAAGTTCTTATCCTTGAATCTTGTAGGGAACCAATGGTCCTTAGACTTGGCAACATAGACCTTGTCTCCTATCTCATATTGAGTTGAATCATCATCGGATACCCTACATAAGCGCACATGCCAAGGCACACCTCTTCCAAATAATGATAAGTCCTTAATTGTAATGGAACAAGAGGAATTCGTACCTTGACTTACCTTCTTCTCAGTCTGTGGCTCAGGTCGATGTCGATGTTCAGAGGTCGATATCGACCCCTGTTGTACTCCTGGACGATCAGTCAATTTGGAGAGTTTTGACTCGATATGATCAGGTCGATTTCGACCCTCAAAAGTCGATATCGAGGTCTCCTTTCCTCCCTTCTCAGCGCTGATGGTGGTTGATTTCGATAGGGTCTGGTTGATATCGACCCTTGACCCCGATTTTGATGTTTTCTCTTCTCCTCCGTCGACCCCATACTTATAACCTGGCACAGAATCTTGAACATTAGTGGTCGATATCGACTTACCTGGGTCGATTTCGATGTTCTGTTGAGCTCATTCGTTTAAGATTTCTTCAACTTCCTCTACTTGGGCTTCATTGATGGCTTTTATCTCCATTGGCCCTTGATTTTTCACCGTCTTGTTGAAGGCATACTCTATCACTTCATCACTAATTGTGAATGAGAGCAATCCTTTCTTTACGCTAATGTTAGCATCGACGGTTGCTAGGAATGACCTACCTAAAATAATTGGACAAGCAGGGTCCTCCGCTATATCAACAACTAGAAAATCAGCAGGGACAAAGAATTTACCTATTTGTACTGGCACATCCGTCACTATCCCAGTTGGAATTACTACCGTATTATTAGCCATGTACAACCTTGCATCCACGGGCTCCAGAGGACCTATCTTTACCTTATGCCAAAATGGTTAGTGGCATCATGCTAACGCTAGCGCCCAAGTCAACTAAAGCATTAAATTTGAATTGACCTAGACCTATAGCGATAGAAAACTTACCTGGGTCCGCCCGCTTTTGGGGTAGTTCAAACCTGTTGCATTCCTCTGCGATCTCAAAGAGCGATCGCTTCTTACCCAAGATGTCCTTAAGGAACCTTACATAAGATGGCATCTCGTGAAGTGCCTCTGTGAATGGTATAGATACATTAAGTCCTTGGAGCATCTTCACGAACCGTTGGAACTTCTTTTCCACTGGGTCCTTAATCACCTTTCTAGTTGGGAATGGCAACACTTTCTTCTTTCCCGCGGCTGCAATGAGGTCGACATCGACATTAGTAGGGTCGATATTGACTGTAAGAGTCGATTTCTGTGGTGACGCAAAATTAGGGTCGACATCGACAGGAGGGTCGACATCGATGTCACCTTGGTCGATATCGACAGGGGGGTCGATATCGACGTCTGTTCTGGCTCCTTCTCCTCCGCTTTTTGCTCAGGTGTGTGTAATTGACGTCCACTCCTTAGGTTTACTGCCGCAATGTGACCAGTGGTTTTGCCCTTTTGGGTGGGCACAGTGGATCCAGGGAGTGATCCTGACGCTTTGGGCATTGCTTCCGCCAATTGACTCATTTGAGTCTCCATGTTGCGCTTCCAAACGTCGATCTCCCCAAGTCTAGAATTGATGCCTTGCAGCTGAGTATGGACGGAGTTATTGGCTTGTTTGAACTCAGCGTGGTTCCTCCACATCTCATCAAGAATGATTTGCAGGTCATCTTTCTTAGTCTCCCGCTCAGGGTGCCCTGGTGCCCTCTATGTTGGGGGATCCCTTTGAAATAACCTTTGATCACCCCAATTTTGTTGATTGCCCCCTCCATAGGGGCCTCTCATCCATTTGACCTCCTCATGTTGTTCCGCCATAGATACTTGCTCAGTATGTGGACAGGCACTAGTGTTATGCCTTATTGAGCCACACTCTTGACAAGGTTGATTGTTGCTCAGGAACCTTACTTGCTTTTGAAGGCGGCGTGTTTGATCGTTATGGAATTGTTGCCGCACCTCAGGATTTATCTCCCTTGGAGGATCATATAGTGGCATAGATGGGGCAGGCCTTGCATCATAGGCCGCAGCAGCCCTATATGTGTTGTCAAAGTTCACAAGCCTCTCAATGGTCTCCCATGCCTCCATTGGTGTAAGCTCAATGTATCGATAGGAGGTATATGAATTGATCCTCTCCTTATTCGGCGCATCAAGGGCGTTACAAAAGATCTCCTGGATGACATATGGAAGTTGCCCATGTGTCGGGCATGATCTCAGTAAGTCCTTAAAGCGCTCCCACGCCTGTGCTAGGGTTTCACCTGGCTTTTGTTTGAAAGCCGTGATCCTTTGTCGCAGCATCGCCGTTTTAGAAGGTGGGAAGAATTTGTTCAAGAATGCATCTTTCACCTCCGCCCATGTCCTTAGCGATCGTGGAGCCAAACTTTCAAGCCATATTAATGCCTTCTCTGCCAAAGACCATCGAAAAGATTTTAGTCGCACATACTCTAAGTTTACTCCATCAACAACTGTTTCACATAAGTCCATAAAAGTAGAGATGTGTTGCAGGGGGCATTCATTATGTCTTCCTTCAAAAGTATTTCTTTTAATCTCAGATAGGAAGTTAATTTTCAATTCATAGTTGGAGTGAGGAATTATAATGGTAGATTCAGGAACATGAAGCGGCGGATGCATGTATTGCATCGCCGTTTGTGGATACTGAATTAGCCGCTCTTGGGCTTGTCAGCGTGCATCCTCCTCCCTATCAGCACGGGCTCGCTCAGCAGCAGCGGCGGCCCTTTTAGCAGCGATTGTAGCATTCTGGTCCTCGATCTCCTTCCTCAACCGCTCTATGATCTCAGCCTGCGTCTCGTTGTCAGCCATGATGCGAATTGCTTTGTTGCGAAGATGGTAGAAATGTTCAGGCTCGTTGATTCGTTCCAGGATAGGTCCGCGATCAGAACGTTGCATAAACCTGCAGAATAAGCTCAGAAAAAGATCGTGATTAACTTAGGTGGCGATTGATTGCCTCCCTGGCAACGGCGCCAATTTGTTCGCTATGGGGCGGTTGTGTAGGAGATTCAAATAATTAAAACAAAGCACAACTAGGCTAACTCCCTGTCCCAAACAAATAATACAAGAATCCCCTCCCTTGTAGTAGTAGGGTAATTCAAGATCGAATCCACGAGGAGGTATGTCAGCGCTTCCCTTGTTGTACTCACGATCAAAGCTTTCGACCTCAGCAAATACTCGATATCGAGTATACTGGTCGATATCGACCTTAGTTCTGGTCGATTTCCTAGCGCAGTTCCTGCAGAAGACAAAACAACAAGTCGATGTCGAGCAGAGACCTCGATATCGATGTTAGACCTCGATATCAACCCTTACAGTCGATTTCGATGCTTGTCACAGAAACTGTTTTTGTAACCAATTTGTCGGAAAAGAGTCCGAAGAAAATAGGATGGAGAAGGAAGATGAACAGAAATAAAACTAAGACTTTTATGAAGAATTCAATTAATTTAAAAGGCTTCCAAAGTCGGGGTTTCATGCCACAACGATAACAATGCAAGTTTCATGCTAAAGTTATGAAATTTAACGTCTTTCCGTCAAATAACTTTCGTTATCAACACTTAGGTGATTAGAGGGTCTCGCATAATTCCTAAGAGTTACTATCCAATTCATGAGCGATTCAAGTTCACAATATGAGTGGCTTTCGCTTCAATAATGTAAATAATGAATCTCCCTAACTTTCGTAAAGGATCATGCATGGGGTAGAAGACGGAATCGCATAAAAGTCATACCTTTGATGCACTTACCTCATATTGCTATCGTCGGGCTCACCCCGACCCTAGAAGTGGGTTGACTACTCGCTCCTCATCATGCACATCATCTTCATTATTGTTGAAAGAAAGCTACTTTGAATTAGAACTTCGACAGAAAGTACAACCGAACAAGCCACTCCACTCTCGCTTTACAACTCCACTCGGCCTTCTCTCTCTCTCTCTATACTCGTCTCTACTCTCTATTGGAACTGAATTGTGTGCTAAATTAGATACCTAAACTCAGCCCTGTTGGCCTCTATTTATAGATGTCGATAAGGACTCGAAACCTTATCTTTATTCTTTAAGATAAACTAAAATAAAAGTAAAAGCTAAAACTTCATGGTAACTCAGCCTCTTTATGATAGAACTGGTATGGATGATAAGAAATCTCGACCCTTTGGATAGACGTGCAAGCTTTGGATAGAATTCTATCAAAAATCGGAGTCGGATTCCTCTGCTAGCATGGTCGATATCGACCCTAGACATCGATATCGACCCCTTCAAAACTTCATCTCGAGCTTCTCCTTCTCCTACTCGAACTAGCGCTCGACTTCTATCAATTTGGTCGATCTTGCAGCATCGATATCGACCCCCAGACGTCGATATCGACCTCTTCTGTGTCGACATGCTCTGTTTCCTTTTCTGCTCGATTCCTATGTCTCTGATGTACTCGATGTCGAGGTCTCCAGTCGATTTCGACCTCTTCAGAAGACTTCGAGTTCTTTTTCCGCTCTTCCAAATCCTTCCATTTTTATCCTATTTTCTGCGAAATCACATGGAAACTCGTGCAAACCCATATATTTGACATTTAAGCATAAATTACGCTAATCCCATGTTTTCCCATTAATATGCATGCAAAAGACGATAAAATGGATTCATATGTGCATAGAAAATGTGGCAATTTGCGCGCACATCAGTCACCTGACCAAAAATCTATGTCACTAATATCTATTGCAGTCACCTCCTTCGTCTTCCCTATTGCCTCTCTCGCCTCTCCCTCACTCATGTCATCCCCACCTACACACATGTCATATGATAGAAAATCCTTGTCACTAATGTCAATCACAGTCACCTCCTTGGTCTTCCCTATGACCTCTCTCACCTCTCCGTCACCCTTGTCATGTAAACAGATACCCATGTCACCTGATCTAATATTTTTGTCACTAATGTCAATCACAGTCACCTCCTTGGTCTTCCCTATGGCCTCTCTCACCTCTCCCTCACTCTTGTCACCCAAACAGATACCCATGTCACCTGATTTAATAATCTTGTCACTAATGTCAATCACAGTCACCTCCTTGGTCTTCCTTATGGCCTCTCTCACCTCTCCCTCACGCTTGTCACCCGAACAGATACCCATGTCGCCTGACCTACTATTCTTGTCACTAATATCCATTGCACTCACCTCCTTGCTCTGCCCTATGACCTCTCTCACCTCTCCTTTACCTTTGTCACCCAAACAGATACCCATGTCACCTGACGGAATATGTTTGTCATTAATATCCATTGCACTCACCTCCTTTATCTGCCCTATGACCTCTCTCACCTCTCCTCAACCCTTGTCACCTGGAGATATCTCCATGTCACCCAAATAGATACCCGTGTCACCTGAACAATTCTCCTTAAGGATTGGACCAACATATATCGCCATGGGCCATGGATGTTCTCCACACTTTGAGTTCAGAAATTTGAATGCCTCAAGGTCATCATCATCAGCTATCATGATCAGATGATCCCCATCTTTCGACTTTGGCACGTAAGACAACGCCCACTCTTCATCACCATCGTCGACCTTCACCCTGATCAGGTTTTTGAAAGAGGTGAAGTCGATGCCCTCTTGTATCATGACATTCTTGTGCGCCTTCATCCACGCAAATATCCAACGTCCTCCCTCGAACACCCAACAACCATTGAAGATGAGGGTGACGCATACGAAGGCTTTTCCACATGAAAATGAAACGAGGGTTGTAACTAAAGGTGCATGGATATCTACTTTGAGTAGAACTTTATCACATACACTTACCTATTGCATTTGGGAAGAAAGGTTTCTGCGAAGTAAATGTGACACAGGGATTTTGAGCACCGACAGAAGCAACAAGTGTAGGCGACACATGCTCTGCAACTGCCACCGCAAGCAGAGAATTTGTCTCCCATGGTGGAACATTTTCCATCGGTTTCTCCATCTCTCTGTTGTAGAATATTTGTGAGAAAATACAGAAAGAAAGCTTTCTCTTCCTCTCCCCTTTTTATACCATGAAATAATAATTGTCACCATCCCGTCACCCTATTTTTGGCGCCTAAACCCAAAGCCTCACCAAACACTTTCCCTCCTCACCCATCCGGCCTCACCTCCAACCTGCTACCGGTACAACAGGTCAAATTTTTTTTTTTTTTGCAAAAGTAGACCACTAGGGTAGTTTTGCAAATCTCCCAAAAGGTGGACAGTTTTGCAATGTTTTCCAAAGGGTGGTATAGTTATGCAAAACACCCATATAATTATTCTTTTACGGGGTAAAAAAATATATGGGTTTTTCATAAAAACACCTGGGCTATATAACATGACTCAAATAATATTCCGATATAATATGGCCCGGACATTTTTTATATGATCTGGGGCATATTTATTTTAATAGAAAAAAATTGAATAACAACATGCCAATTATGCCATTATACCCCACAAAAACAAGATCCGGTGTAAAAGGCTACGGGCTAAAATCATGATTTTGTACTAGTGTTGGGATAGACCATGTTGGGTGGTCTTGTCCCTTTAGGAACCCAAATTGGCTTTACCTGTCCTTTTAAACATAATGGAAAAGTATTTCGAATTATATAAGGATCATTTCTACGATAATGACAAGTAGTCTTGACATGACCCTTCTTGCAACAAAAGAAACATGTCGGTGTGTGCCAATTCCCTTTAGCTTTCACAAAAGTGGTAGGAGCCTTCTGTGGAAAATTCTTGTTATATCCAATACCACTTTTTTTGAGGGATGATTGGTGCTCACCTAACATCCTATCGAGATTAGCCTTGAAATGGGTAAATCGAACAAGTGATGCCTACTGGTCTTGACACTTCTCAATCAGCTTGATCTTTTAATTCTCCATTTCACTATTATAGTGTCTTAGAGAAGAAAGATCATGCTTGAGATCTGAGTTTTCCGATTCCAAGGCCTTGACTTTAATGTCAAGGGGTGACTGTGAGGCTTTGAGATTTTTCATTTCCAACGACAAATTACTCATGCTTTTCTCCTGTTCCAATAACTTCTCTTTCAAGGTGTTAGTCTCCAAAATATAATTTTCTTCATTCATAATCATGTTTTGCAAAAATTCAGACAACACATCAGTAGGACTAGAAATCAAATTTCTCACCATTGCTCTAAGATTTTTCTTAGGAGTTTCTTCTTGGTCTGCCATCAAGCAAAGATTTGCTGGATCATTTTCTGAATTTGATTCACTAGAAGAATCCGAACCACTCCTCTGTCGTTCATTCTTCTGATGTTTGATCTTCTTCTTATATGGACACTCCTTCACCAGATGATTTGTTTCACCACATTTGTATTTTGACAATCCGGAGTATTCTCGGTTTGAGAATTCCTTTTTCATCTTTAGGATTCGAGCGAGTCTTCTTATGATCAAATCAAAAGGATCTTCTTCGTCATCCTTACTCTCTTCATCTTCTGATGGACTATCTTCCTTCGTCATTTTGAGAGCCAGATTCTTTATACTAGAGGATAGTTCACCATCTTCTTCATTAAGGACCATTTCGTGAGTGATGAGCTTTCCTAGTAAGTCATCCAAGGTAAGAGTCCTTAGATCTTGTGCTTCTTCGATTGCCGTCACCTTTGGTCCCCATTTGGACTTAGGCAAACTTCTGAAAACTTTCTGAACCTTCTCTTCATCGGTGAAGGTTTTGCCGAGAGAATCTAGGTTGTTCATGATCTGTGTAAATGTTGTAAACATTTCTTTCACCGTTTCCATGGGCAGCATCTTGAATAACTCAAATTGACGTAGGAAGATGCTGATTTTGGTCTCCTTGACTTGGCTCGTCCCTTCATAGGTGACCACTAGTTTATCCCATATCTTCTTAGCACTTCTACAAGAAGACACACGATTAAACTCATTAGCGTCTAAACCACAGTAGAGTAATGATGGATGGTTTTTAGTCGTGTAAACCGTATCAAAATAAAACTCAAGCCTACAAACTAGTATAACAAGTAAGTAAGAGGTAGATCCCACAGAGAATCAAGTATTTCTCAGCAATGTGTATTTACCAATTAGTAGAAAGAGGGGTTTTGGTTGATTGAGATTGAAAAGAAAACAAAATAAAATAAAAAAAATTATGCAATACAATTTAGAGAAGATCGCTCTATCTACAACTATCCACTTTATTTGGTTGAATTGATATTGTAACTTCCTCTTGTCCTTTTGGGTTCCCTATGAATGCCCTTGTCCCAACCTAATATAGTTACTAGTCCTAGAAACCCTTATCAATTGAACAGTCCCTAGAAAAGGATTTAACACAATTGATAGCTTTAAGTTCAAAGATTAACCAAGGTATTTGCAGTCCCTAAAGAGGGATTTAACAACACATCCAACTTTCTACCCATCCAATTAGTCCAATCAGCCCTAAATGGATAAGTTTGCCACTTGGGTTAAGGTTCGCAATCAGGAATCTACAAAACCCTAGCAGTTGAATTGATTCTACCAAGTTGATCAGGCGACATAGAATAAAACAATCAACAATCAAGCACAAAGAAATCGAAACATTCAATATAAGAAATAAGGAACAAGATTCAGAAACTCACAAATCAATCCAAACAAAGCTTCAAATCATAGATAGAACGGAGAGAGTTTAGTCGCCCATGGCGAACATCGCTCTCAATCTCCCACTAAAATCGTCTTGAATCCTAATCTAATGAATGAATGGAACCTAGGGCTAAACCCTCTCTAAAACTGTCCACACTCGCCCAAAAGACAATTCGATAGATATATAGGGTTTGGATAGATAAAACGTCGTTGCTCAAAATGCGTCGCTGCTGGAACATGCGGTGGCCGCAGCACTAATGCGGCGGCCGCTGCATATGGTGGTGCCCGCTACAGCAGCCTTTTACGGAAAATTCAGGTCGAATCATCTCTCGATGCCAACAGGAAAGTTGTAGCTATCCATAAGAGCTTTCTAACGCATGGTTATAATAGTCGATCAGACAATCAAGGCCTCCAGAAAGTGCAAAACAAGTTCAGCATGTCTGGCAACAACTTTTGCAGACTTGTTCTTCGTTTAGTCTCGCTTCTTCTTCTCAGGACCTCCTTCGATCTTCATGTAAGCTTCCTCGATCAACTAGACAATCCTCATCTAATGCTTCATCAACCCATGTCTCCTCCTCGGATCCACAGTTACCTGAAATAATCAACAAAAACGTGTAGATTCCGACTCCACCAACATAGAGAGCAAATATGCAAATTGTGCTTAAACCATGCATGATATGCATCTTAACTAAGCTAAATGAAACCTATTATGACCATATAAATGCATGCTATCAAGTAATTTCATGGCCTTGTAGTTCTTCGCCACATTCTCCAAGTCCTTTTGATTGAATTCGCTCTCCTCCTTAGGCACCATGACTCTTGCTGCATTAAGCTTTTTGGAATATGAGGACCTTTCTTGACAAGTTCCCAAAGCTCCATATCTTGATCAATTATGAACATTTGCATCAATGACCTCCAGTTCACAAAGTTATCGCCACAGAAGAGCGGTGGTCGATTGGCGGATCGTCCTTGAGTGAAACCTCCATTGCCTACAATACTCATGATCGATCTCACAAATTGTTAAATCAAATAAATGTGAGTTAAGCTCTGCTACCAATTGAAGAATCGAGTATTTAAAGTAAATGACAATAATGTAAATACTCTAGAAGGGGGAGGGGGGGTTGAATAGAGTATGGAAGATTTTCGCAACGTCTCCTGCAGCAGTAACTTCAAGAGCTTTATATTGAATCTCAAGGCCTTGAACTCGATCTAAAAGTCTTGAACTTGATCTCAAGGTCTTGAACTGAACTTAAAGGGTCTTGAGATAGCTACAGTGATCTGTTTGTCTCACGAAAACAAAATGTTAATTATAAGTGCGAAAATAAAATATAAAGAACACGTGAATTGTTAACGAAGTTCACCTATAACCAGTCTACGTCTCCTCCTAGGGTTATCCAACCCGTAGGATTCAAAAGCACTATTATTTCACTTCCTATGGATCCTAGATACAACCGAGAAGATCTTTCCTTCTTCTAAACACTCGAAGCCTCACCCACTTCTATCTAGTCAACTCAGATCCCTTAGAGTCCTAGATACAATTTAGAAGAACAAACCTTCTCGTAGCCTTACCCGCTACTATCTAGTTAACCCAATAATAGCCCTAACCATACCAACGTGTGTATACGTTTGAGTATAGGGATACTCTTAGTATAACTAGAATGATTTATCCTATAACGCTCGTTTTTTTTTCTCTCTCAACTAGAAATAAAAGCAATTACAACGAGGAGAGAAAAGAAAATAAATAAGCTTGAAGATGATTGCTTTGGCTTTGAAGTGCTCGCTTGAATGATGTGCTTGTGTTGTTGTTTTTCTTCACCACTTGCTCCTTCCTTTTAGGCTGCTAGGGTTGTTTTTGAAGCCATTTGAGGTTTAAATAAATCCACCAAAATCTGATTTTTTTGTTCCACTAAATCTTTAATTCTTAAACCACCGTTTAAATTTGAATACTCCATCCACAAAATCAGCCCTTACTTATTCCATAAAATCAGCCTGTAATTGTTGACCAATTTGCATGAATATCTCCATTTTCACTTGCATAGAATCTGCAACCACTTATTAGATATATCCACTAAAATCTAAACCACATCTAAAAAAAATTTAATACAAAAATGATTTAGATAAATCCAATAGCACAATCTGATTTTAATTTAAAACAAATATGACACTATTTTCAACAAATCTTCTAGAACATCCGCCTAATTAATATATAAAGCTTATATAATTTTGTGAGCTAAATCGAGAATAATAAATCAAATAAAACAACCACATAATATAATTGATCAAATAAAAGAACCACATAATATAATTGATATTTGCATAAAATATTACTTTATTTCTCTTCCATCATCCCTAAAATAATATATCACTTATATTCATCAAGGTGGAGTCAACAGAAAGTGAGAGAAATGGGGAGGTGGTCACGGAATGATTCCATAACTAAGAATGAGAGGCTTGGTAATGTTTCCTTTGAGACGAGTGCAGAAGGGGCTGAAGAAAAAGACAAATTAGCCATGGCGGATGATGAGAATGATTCTAGAAGATGAGAGGGAGTTCGATGGATTCAGAGGGGGGGGGGGAGGCATTGGGGTTGGAGGAATGAAGGTGGACTGATGGGTGGTGACAAGACAAAATCGTTGCGTTTTCCTAATAAAAGAATATCTAAACTAACCAACTACTATAGCTAGTAAGTCCGGAGTCGATCCACATGGAACTATCGTGACTTTATATGTTTTGATCACCAACAAGAGTAACCAAGGGGGTTATATAAATGTAAAGAATAAAATGAATTGAAAAAGTAAATAATGGTGAGAGTTGTAGACAATGATGAATGACATGTTTCACCTACGATACTCAACTTTGGTTCGTCTCCTTGATCCTAGTTCTTCCTTCTAGTTGTGTCTTGATGTGCGCACAAATTGCCATATTTTCTATGCACATTTAAGTCCATTTTATCATCATTCGCATGCATATTAGTGGGAAAACATGGGATTGGTGTAGTTTATGCTTTATTGTCAAATATATGGGTCTGCACGAGTTTCTATGTGATTTCGCAGAAAACAGGACAAATTTAGAAGAGCGAAAAAAGAACTCGAAGTCTTCTGAAGAGGTCGAAATCGACTGAAGAACCTCGACATCGAGTGCAGCAGTGAAGCAGAAATCGAGCAGAGCAAGAAGCAGAGCATGTCGACATGCAGAGGTCGATATCGATGTCTTAAGTCGATATCGATGTTGTTCAACAGAGAAGTCCGACTCAGATTCTGATAGAATTCTATCCAAAGCTTGCACGTCTATCCTAAAGTCGAGATTTCCTATCATCAACACCAGACTACATCTTTTGAGCTGTTTTTAGAGTTTTTAGTTTTTACTTATTTAAGTTTTATCTTAGAGAATAAAGATAAAGTTTTGAGTCTTTGGATAGCAAAGTTCGATATCTATATCTAGAGGCCATTAGGGCTGAGTTTAATCATCCAAGCACATCAAGTTTTAGTAGTTTATCGCAAAGAATTTGTAGAGAGAGAGAGGAGGCCGAGTTGGAGTTGGTGGAAGCGAGAGCGAAAATGGCTTGGTTCGGTTGTAATTTCTTTCTTTTGCAATACAAATTACTTTTCTTTCAATGATGATGATGAGTTGCATGATGAGAAGCGAGTAGTCAACCCACTTTGATGCGGGACCATCAAAGCTAAGGCCTTACACCCTCGTGAGCTATGCCCTAGCTCAAGAACCGACGGGGCCTCAAGAAGACAAGGCTCGGACCTATGCCCTAGCCGTGTCCGAGGGGTGCCGAGGCCTACCGAGCACCATACCAAGGACTACCAAGGCGTGCCCTAGCTGCTTCCAAGCACCCGTATCCGAGAGCTCCGGGGCCATAACCGTTGGTACAACCGAGTGGTTGAACAAGTCAAGTCCCACTACCTAGTTTTTAGGGATTTTATTTGCAATTTCTGAATTTGTTTTATCGTCATTTAATTTCTGAATTTGTTTTAATTTCCAGCTTTTTCTATTTGGTAAAGGCTATGTAAAGCCTCCTTAGAACCATTTTGTAATCAGCAACTCATTTTAATCAAAGCATTTGCCTTTTACAAACATTGTGCTCTCAAGTTCTTGAGTGATTCAAGAAGTGTGCCGAGAGGATTCTTGGTGTGATCTTGGTTGGTTTGTCTTGTGTGTGTCGATCTTCGCTAGTTGATTGGTGCTATCAAGCTCCCATTAGCCCCCTTCTCGTGCTCCTTGGATACGTCCCTAGTTGTGTGAGATTGTAGAGATTGGTTAGCTAATCGTTGGTTTGGGACTTTGATCAATCGGGATCAAGGGTCTTCTCCTCGTTCTACCTAGACTTTCTCCTTCATTTCTATCTTATTTATCATTGCCTTCGTCGAGTCATCATTGTCTAACTTGTGTCCTTCATTGTTTTGTGCTTGTTGTCGAAAGGTCGGGACATCCACGGCTAATCCCCGTATCAACATGGTATCAGAGCTTCGGCTTCACGACATCAAGTTCCATCTTCCATTGTTGCCATCAAAGAGTCATAAATCTAAAAGGAGTCCCCAACACTCCTTTGAGTGCAAGGTTTGATCTTTCTTGCTTTGTTTGATTTTCTTGCTATTAAGTTTGATTTTTGTTGGTTTGCTTAGGCTTGCCTTTAGCCGACTACCCTATAACCACCACTAAACCACCATTCGACCACCATTTCATCACCACCAAGAAAAATCAGATTTTTTTGTCTTTTATTTTTGCTATTTTCTGAAATTCAAAAGAAAAAGTCAAGAGTCATATTTCCTAGCCATCTCCTATTTTCTAGCCACACCCTTCCCCACATCTCTAACCTCCAACGGCTCTTTCCCATCTTTTTAGCTCACCTTTTTGTTTTATTTCTTTGAATTCAGTTTTTATTTAATTAATATTCGTCAAAAAAAATATCAAACTTAAAAAAAAAAGAAGAGAAGTCCAAAGTAAAAAAAAAAATCAGACTTCAAAAAAAAAAAAAAAGAAAGAAGTCGAAAGTGAAAAAAAAAGAGAAAGAAAGAAGAAGAGTGAGTTTGTTGTTGATTGTTCTAAGTGTACAAGAGAAGTGCAAGAGTAAGCATTGCAAGTGAACAAGAGCCATTGTGAGCGAAGAAAGCCTAAACACCATCTTACCATTCAACCTATCCTTAGCCTACCAACAACTATCTTGCTTGTAGTTTGAAGGTTAGACAAGGTTGATTTGATCAAGTTTTGTGCTTAGTCCTTTCTTACCATTTGTTTCTTGTCCCTTGTTTCTATTATCTCTTGATCTCATCTTTTCTTGATTCATTTCTCAAATTTTAAGTTTGGAACCTTATCATTGATTGTCTAGCTAATCTCTTTTGGTTAGAGGATTTTTGATTGCCCTTTCGACTAGCTTGAGTGATTGACTATCGTAAGACGGATTGCAACAACAAGCATTTCAGCATCAAAGGGAGAGGAGTGCCGAGAGCAAACACTTGTGAGGAAGTTTTTGTTTTGCCTAACCTTAACCTATTTACGTGTTTGTTTGAGTTGTGATGACTACAGGTAACAAATCACCAAGGTCGAAAACTTCCGAGCCCATTTCCCCGGAGTTGTTCAACATGTTGAACAAAATGAACAACAACATCACGACGTTGATGGAAAGGATGGTAGCCCTAGAGGCACGTCCTTCGACGCCCACGGAGATGCCTAGGGCATCCCAAGGCCAGCCTTCGGCTTCCGGACATCAAAGCCGCGTTCCACCCCTGGAGCACACCCAAGACCACTGGGAAGATCCTCCTAGAACCTCTATTTATGCACGAAATACCCCACTTGAAGAGAACCCACCTCCTCGTGAGAGGCGTGGTCGTTTTAATCATTTTCATGATGTGCAGGATGACTTTGAGCCCTATGAGCACTTTGAGGGTTTCCAAGAAGAAGAGGATCAATGGGAGCGCCAATCAAGAAGGCATGAACAAGGACCCCATCCACGGAGGCCACGAGAGCCCGAGCAAGATGGAGTTGGCAAGGTCAAGGTCATAATCCCACCTTTTAAGGGAAAGTGCGATCCGGACACCTACCTCGAATGGGAGACCAAGATCGAGCACATTTGGAATTGCCACAACTTCTCCGAGTATAAGAAGGTACAACTCGCCACTCTTGAATTTAATGGTTTTGCGCTAATGTGGTGGGATAGCCTTGTGAAGGAAAGGAGAAGAGCCTTAGATGCACTCGTGTCTAGCTGGGAACAAATGAAGGCACTCATGAGGGCTAGATTCGTCCCTCAACACTATGCAAGGGATCTCAAGCAACGGCTTGAAAATCTCAAGCAAGGGAGCATGAGTGTGGAAGAGGCGTACAATGCCATGCAACTAGCCATGGCAAGGGCGAATGTGATTGAAGACGAGGAGGACACCAATGCCCGTTTCCTATGTATCCTTCATCCCTATCTTGCTCGGGAAGTAGATTGTTATCCCTATACAACTTGTACTAGTTTGTTGCATTTGGCTATTAAAGTTGATAGGAAATTGAGAGCAAGGGACCAAGGAGCTCAAGGGCATCGGAGTGCAGGGAACATGCCCAACCGGAGCCGCAATACGCCAGATCAGCCGGTATCAAGACCAAGCGTCGGACGTGATCACCCGGTATCGGGTGAGCAGCGAGCCGGTATCGGCTTCCCTGGGAACCAAAGCGCGCAAGGACAAGGAACACCAAGCGCAGGAGCTTCCGGTAACACTAAAGGAGGTACCCCTAACCCTTCTAATTTGAGAAATAGGGAAATTGTGTGTTTCAAATGCCAAGATAGAGGGCATATGATGAAAGATTGTCCACGTAGGAAAGCTCTCATGGTTGATCACTTAGGCAATACCAATTCTGAAATTGAGCATGAAAATGATGAGTGTTTGCATGTTGGTTGTGATCCTATTCTAGATTCCTATGATGATTATGATGATGAAGGCATTGAGTATGAATATGGTGAAAGTTTGATTATGAGGAGAGCTTTGCATGTCAATCCAACTCCATGTGATGATAACCAACGAGAGAACTTATTTCATACTAGATGCTTAGTAAAGGGTAAGGTTTGTAATGTCATTATTGATGGTGAAAGTTGTTGTAATCTTGGTAGCATTGAAAGTACTTCTCCAGAAAGAGACGCTTCAAAACAGTCCATGTGGTTGCACAACCTGGGGGCAAATAATAGAACCACTCATTAGCGTCATCCTTCAACGAGAATGAGAATGCCCTCAATTTGATTTGCTCCTCCATGACATTGCGAGGTTTCATTCCCACCACGACAGTATGAAACTCAGACAAGTGCTTGTGGGAGTCCTCACCACTCAACCCATGGAATTTGGGTAAGAGATGGACCACCTCAG
Organism: Persicaria maculosa; assembly: GCA_963922045.1. NCBI lineage: Eukaryota > Viridiplantae > Streptophyta > Magnoliopsida > Caryophyllales > Polygonaceae > Persicaria > Persicaria maculosa. Next base: position 22,769,225 of record OY998271.1, on the reverse strand, counting down.
ATTTCAGCTCAAAGTTCACACCGTCCCATAGTTCGAGGAACTCCACCGCCAATGGTTGATGAGCCAAATCAGGTGTTGTGAACTCTTTCAGTGTTTGGCTATCTTTGTTAGCCATCTCTATCCTTTTTCCGTCTTTTTGATCGAAAGGTAACTCACGAACGTGATCACGAGCTTCTTGCCTTAATCTAGAGAGAGTCCTCTCGATCTATGAATCCAAAGACAATAAAGATGAATTAGTAGAACGAGTGCAGACCATATACATGGTCTACAGCTAAGTTAGTAATCAAACACACAAAGTAAACAACTAATAGTTCCCCGGCAATAGCGCCAAATTTTGACAGGACAAAATCGTTGCGTTTTCCTATCAAAAAAATATCCAAACTAACCAACTAGTATAGCCTGTAAGTCCGGAGTCGATCCACAAGGAACTATCGTGACTTTATGTGTTTTGATCACCAACAAGAGTAACCAAGGGGGTTGTATAAATGTAAAGAATAAAATGAATTGAAAAAGTAAATAATGGTGAGAGTTGTAGACAATGATGAATGAGATGTTTCACCTACGATACTCAACTTTGGTTCGTCTCCTTGATCCTAGTTCTTCCTTCTAGTTGTGCTTTTGCTACCATCTACTCTTATCTTGATTTAGATATATTGTTAGCCCTATGAGTTCTAACAATCCCTTAATTATTCCTAAGCAATCTTAATCATGGATCAAGGTTTAATCCTAGGAATAGCACTGAGTCTCAAGATATATGAAGCTTATAAGTAATATTAATTCCCTAAAGAACTAACATTTAACCTATAGTCAATCTCTTATACAATCAAGCTTTTCTACGAGATCTACTCAATTGTACTAGCTACAACAGATTAGGCTTCACATACGTATGAATCGAAACCCTAGCAATGATGCAATTCTAACGAAATCGCGAATCAAGATAGAATCAACACCAACAAGCAATAAGAGAACAAAGAGATTGAAATTGATAGTGGAAATGAAGTAGAATTCCGAACTCACAATTCAACAAAACCAAGTCTTGATCGTAGGCAAAACACGATGAGTTTAGTTGCTCATGCTTCTAAACTTCGTCTGTCAATTCTTCAAAAGTCAAAACATAAAATAAAAGACCTAATTTCAGTCCTTAAATACCTACGAAATACCGTCATAAAAACTTGGAAAACGTTCTCCAAATGATAAAGCCCACATAGGGAAAATGGAATTTCAAAACTGAACCGGCCGAGTATGGCCGCGAACGCGGCTTATACAATACGTCCATTATACTGGCAACGGGTGCTACCTCCTGGGCCGTGGGCGCTGCCTTTATGTCCCCTTTGTTCTTCTGGCCGCGGGTGCCATTTTTCCTCTTGCACGTCCCTTCATTCTTCCTTATGCATTCCAACTTGACTTCCCTAGCTCGTTCTTGCCTTCATATGATCCATCTAACTCTCATGAATGAGCTCCTTACTCCTTTGAATCTGCAATTACACACTAAACTTGTGTAAATTCCGCTCTCCACCAAATGAGCAAACAAGTGAACTAACCCATTAAAATGCAATATACACATCTAAATGACCCTAAAACTACTTTATAATGCCTATCTTAATATGCATTATCAGGTGGACTAGGCAAAAAGGGTAGGGGAGTGTGGGCTCATGCCCTGTCGGAGAAATAAGTAAAGGACATAAAGTGGGTTGAACATGAGACTCGGACAAACTAGGAGATCGATTAATTTGTGCAAATGGGAATGTATCATCAAGAAAGACAACATCTCAAGATATGTATAAACATAAATTCAATCCATTAAATCAAATGTAACCATGGTGATTAGAGCTAAAGAAAAATTATGGGTGTAGAGCAAAAAACAAGTTTATATGAGGATTTGAGAAAAGAAGAATAGGATAAGCAAGGCAACCAAAAACCCAAAAAAAACTCATAATTCAGCAATTTGTGAAAAACAAGCTCAAAGTGCAATTTGTGTTTGAGAATGGATGTAGAAAGCCAGTTTAGAAGGTCAACCAAAGCTTCAAATGTGTAATCCCAATAGGAAAGTGGAATAGAGGCATGTTTTAGGAGAATAAGACCCATGTCTAAAATTCACCGATGATGAGACTCAATAAAGCCGTTATGCGAGTGAGCATAAAGATCAACAAATTAGACGATGAGAAATTCTATTGTCCATAAAGAGTAGGGAAAGGCCCCATGACATAAATGCCCCAAACATCAAATATTTCAAAAAACATTGAGCGCATTTGGGACATTTCATTTCTGCCTGACAAGTTCCCCACTCATTGGCATCGATCACAAGACTTACAATAAGCGTGAGCATCATGAAAAATATGACGCCAAAAGAATCCTGAATCGAGCACTTTCCTAGCGGTTTTTCGTGGTCCGAAGTGACCACCATAAGCATGTGAATGACAAAACTCAAGGACAGAAAGTACCTCGTCGTCGAGAAGACATCGACGAATTACCTGATCCGCATAATGCTTCCATAGAAATGGGTCATCCCACACATAGTACCGAGCATCATGATGGATCTTGTCCTTCTTGGATTTTGGAAAGTTCGGCGGAAACACTCATGTCACAATAAAATTCACGATATCCACATATCATGGGTTAGGAGTGTGTGCCGCCATCAATGACATCATCGGAGAGTAAAAAAATCAGCTGCAGAGTTGGCCGCAGGCGCTGCCTTGTGGGTCGCGGGTGCGGCTTTCTCCTGACTCCGAGATTTGCAATACGCTTTCGTCGGAGAATTGTCCAAGGATGAGTGGGTGTTCTCCCACTCCATTCAAATGTAGTATTCGACTTAAATGGTCAGCCACGAGGTTCTCTACACCCTTTTTATCTTTGATCTCCACATCGAACTCACTCAAGAGCAATACCCACCGGATCAACCTTGGCTTGGCTTCTTTCTTGGTCAAAAGATAACGAAGTGCTGCATGTTCAGTGTAACTAATTACCTTAGTGCCAATGAGGTAGGGTCTGAACTTCTCCAATGCAAATACCACGGTGAGGAGTTCTTTCTCCGTGGTTGTGTAGTTCCGTTGAGCTCCATTCAGCATAATGGATGCGTAGTAAATCATATGCGAAGGTCATTCAATCTTCTGCCCAAGCACAGCTCCCAATGCAGTCACTTGCATCACACATCAACTCAAAAGGTTTTCACCAATCCGGGGCTTGGATGATAGGTGCACTTGTAAGCCTAGCTCTAGACTCATTGAATGCCTCCTTACATTTGTCATTGAAATCAAATGATGCCTCCTTCTTTAGAAGTTCACATAATGGTGCGGTAATCTTTTAAAAGTCCTTGATGAAGCTGCGATAAAAGTCTGGATGACCAAGGAAAGAGCGAATTTCTCGTACATTAGTAGGATAATGCAAGGATTGAATGATATCAATCTTTGCCTTATCAACTTCAATTCCCTTTCGGGAGACAATGTGGCCTAGAACGATTCCCTGCTCAACCACGAAGTGACATTTTTCAGAATTGAGGACTAGATTGGTCTCTACACATCTCTTAAGTACTAATGTTAAATGGTGCAAGCAAGACTCAAAATCATTCACAAGGATAGTGAAATCGTCCATGAAAACCTCTATAAAATGCTTAATGTACTCAGAAAATATGCTTACCATAGACCTTTGGAAAGTGGGTGCGTTACACAATCCAAATGGCATTCTGCGGTATGCAAATGTGCCAAAAATACATGTAAATGTCATTTTGTCTTGATCCACTCGTGCAATGGAAATATGGAAATACCATGATTAGCCATCTAAGAAACAATAAAAAGAGCGTCCAGTAAGGTGCTCAAGCATTTGATCAATGAAAGGAAGGGGGAAGTGATCCTTACGAGTCACCGCATTCAGCTTGCGGTAATCAATACATATTCTCCAGCCCGTTTAGACTCGTGTAGGTACCACTTGTATTGGACTCACCCTGTTGCTTTTCGAAATAGGGTAAATCATTCTGGCTTGAAGGAGTTTCAGCACATCCTTCTTCACCATCTCCATCATCGGTGGGTTGAGCCTCATTTGTGGTTGTCGTGATGGCTTGGCTCCATCCTTTAGCAGAATTCGGTGCATACACATGGCAGGACTAATCCCTTTCATGTCCGCTATTGTCCATCCCAGGGCTGTCTTGTTCTCCATAAGTACCGCAACTATCCTCTCCTTTTGGTTTTGGTTGAGCTTGTTCGATATGATGATGGGCAACGTATCACCATCCTCCAAGAATGCGTACTTGAGGTGATCCGACAAAGTTTTGAGCTCAACTTCAGGGGCCTGCACAAAGTTTCCCATTATAGGGAGAAGTGTAAGAAGGTTCAGCCACTAGCTCCATCAAAGTTTCCTGTAGGTTAGTAGGAATAGCAGAATCAATAGCAAGCTCATCCAAAGGAGCCTCTAAAACCACCTGTAGGTCATCATCATTACTAACCTCAAACATATCTTCAACACATGGCTCTATAACTTCAAGAAAACACAAGGAATGATCATCTGAAGGAAACTTCATGGCATCAAAAATACGATACTCTACATTTACACCATTGAATTCCATAGTAAGAGAGCCATCATGAACATCAATTTTCGTTCTGGCGGTCTTTAAGAACGGTATACCCAAGAGGATAGGTGCGTTAGGAGAGCCGTGTTCCATATCCAAAACAAAAAAGTCAGCAGGAAACATCAAAGAATCAACCATTATAAGAACATCCTCAACAAAGCCTCTAGGATATATGTGAGAGCGATCCGCTAGTTGAATCACTACTCTTGTTTCATGCAAAGTACCAAGTCCTAGTGTTTTATAGAGAGAGTAAGGTATGGCATTGATAGATGCTCCTAAGTCTAACATGGCTCTTTCAAACTTAGTCTCACCTATCGTACAAGGGATGGTGAACATACCTGGATCGCTACATTTCTCGCGCAAACTCTTTCGGAACATAGCTGATACATGCTCACTCACCTGTACTTTTTGCTTCCCCATTATTTTTTGGTTCCTCTTTATCATGCATAGTTCCTTCAAAAACTTAGCATATCAAGGAATAATTTTAATGAGCTTGAGAAGGGGGATGTTCACCTCACATTTGCTAAATACCTCGAAGATCTCTTTATCGCTCTCTGGTCTCCTAACTTCCTACAAGGCATTCAGGAAGGGTGGAATAGGTTGATAGGTGTTGAGATGTGAAGTTTTAGATGAACATTCATCCCCGGACAGATGGCCGTGGGTGCTGCTTTCATTGGCCGCCGGTGCCGCCATTCCAAACCAACCACAAAAGCTGGCCGCGGGCGAGGCCTTTGCATGACGTTCCTCCATCTCAGATTTCTCCTCACCTTCGACCTAGGAATCCACATCGTTCTTGTTTACATCCTCTTTTCCACCATGAGGAGTGCCAAACAGCTACTTGCCACTCCTAAGGGTGATGGCGCTGACGTTCTCCTTCGGGTTAACCACTGCTTGCGACGGCAGCTTCCCAGAGTCTCGAGCTTGAAGTTCACCCACCGTTTGAGCCAACTGACTTACTTGCTTCTCTATTGCCTTCAGCACTTGTGCCTGTTGAGTGTTCTGTTCTATGATAGCTTTGAGAGTATCCTCAATGGACGAGCCTCCTTGTTGAGGTCCCCGCTGCCTATTGGGGCCCTCCCTGCTGATGGAAAGGAGATTGTTGTTGTGGATTATTTTTCATACCATAGCCCTGTTGAAAACCTGCATTATAGTTATTTACATTGAAATTGTTAGCAAAATTACCATACGTTTACCCTCGTGGAACAAAATCTCCCACTGCATTCAACTCCATTTCTTGCTCCTGCAGCATGGGACAAGCATCCATGAGATGATTCAGATTAGAACAGAGCCCACACACCTTGAGTTTTTGTGGGGTTATTTTAAGCATCATCCATTTCATCATCTCCTTCAATTCAGCCATATCACTCTGCAAAGTGGAGTTTGAGTCAATCGCTAGTGCCCCACGCGCATGTCCACTTTGCTGAATTGTCTCGATCCCTTAGAAAGCCCTGAAAACGCCTCCCAAGCAGCATTGGGTGTTTTGTTAAAAATGTTGCCTCCACAGGTGGTGTTGACTGTCTTGCGCTCTTCGTCAAGCAACCCATTGAACAAAAAGAGCACCATATCCTTCTTTGAGAAACCATGGTAAGGGCAGCTAGAGCAAAGTTTCTTAAAGCACTCAAAGTATTAATAAAGGGTTTCCGTAGCCTGCTGGTCGATGCTGATGATAACCTTTTTCAAGCTATTTAATTTTGTCACAAGAAAGTACTTCTCCAGAAAGAGACGCTTCAAAACAGTCCATGTGGTTGCACAACCTGGGGGCAAATAATAGAACCACTCATTAGCGTCATCCTTCAACGAGAATGAGAATGCCCTCAATTTGATTTGCTCCTCCATGACATTGCGAGGTTTCATTCTCACCACGATAGTATGAAACTCAGACAAGTGCTTGTGGGAGTCCTCACCACTCAACCCATGGAATTTGGGTAAGAGATGGACCACCTCAGATTTCAGCTCAAAGTTCACATCGTCCCATAGTTCGAGGAACTCCACCGCCAATGGTTGATGAGCCAAGTCAGGTGTTGTGAACTCTTTCAGTGTTTGGCTATCTTTGTTAGCCATCTCTATCCTTTTTCCGTCTTTTTGATCGAAAGGTAACTCACGAACGTGATCACGAGCTTCTTGCCTTAATCTAGAGAGAGTCCTCTCGATCTATGAATCCAAAGACAATAAAGATGAATTAGTAGAACGAGTGCAGACCATATACGGGGTCTACAGCTAAGTTAGTAATCAAACACACAAAGTAAACAACTAATAGTTCCCCGGCAACAGCGCCAAATTTTGACAGGACAAAATCGTTGCGTTTTCCTATCAAAAGAATATCCAAACTAACCAACTAGTATAGCCTGTAAGTCCGGAGTCGATCCACAAGGAACTATCGTGACTTTATGTGTTTTGATCACCAACAAGAGTAACCAAGGGGGTTGTATAAATGTAAAGAATAAAATGAATTGAAAAAGTAAATAATGGTGAGAGTTGTAGACAATGATGAATGAGATGTTTCACCTACGATACTCAACTTTGGTTCGTCTCCTTGATCCTAGATCTTCCTTCTAGTTGTGCTTTTGCTACCATCTACTCTTATCTTGATTTAAATATATTGTTAGCCCTATGAGTTCTAACAATCCCTTAATTATTCCTAAGCAATCTTAATCATGGATCAAGGTTTAATCCTAGGAATAGCACTGAGTCTCAAGATATATGAAGCTTATAAGTAATATTAATTCCCTAAAGAACTAACATTTAACCTATAGTCAATCTCTTATACAATCAAGCTTTTCTACGAGATCTACTCAATTGTACTAGCTACAACAGATTAGGCTTCACATACGTATGAATCGAAACCCTAGCAATGATGCAATTCTAAAGAAATCGCGAATCAAGATAGAATCAACACCAACAAGCAATAAGAGAACAAAGAGATTGAAATTGATAGTGGAAATGAAGTAGAATTCTGAACTCACAATTCAACAAAACCAAGTCTTGATCGTAGGCAAAACACGATGAGTTTAGTTGCTCATGCTTCTAAACTTCGTCTGTCAATTCTTCAAAAGTCAAAACATAAAATAAAAGACCTAATTTCAGTCCTTAAATACCTACGAAATACCGTCATAAAAACTTGGAAAACGTTCTCCAAATGATAAAGCCCACATAGGGAAAATGGAATTTCAAAACTGAACCGGCCGAGTATGGCCGCGAACGCGGCTTATACAATACGTCCATCATACTGGCAACGGGTGCTACCTCCTGGGCCGTGGGCGCTGCCTTTATGTCCCCTTTGTTCTTCTGGCCGCGGGTGCCGTTTTTCCTCTTGCACGTCCCTTCATTCTTCCTTATGCATTCCAACTTGACTTCCCTAGCTCGTTCTTGCCTTCATATGATCCATCTAACTCTCATGAATGAGCTCCTTACTCCTTTGAATCTGCAATTACACACTAAACTTGTGTAAATTCCGCTCTTCACCAAATGAGCAAACAAGTGAACTAACCCATTAAAATGCAATATACACATCTAAATGACCCTAAAACTACTTTATAATGCCTATCTTAATTTGCATTATCAGGTGGACTAGGCAAAAAGGGTAGGGGAGTGTGGGCTCATGCCCTGTCGGAGAAATAAGTAAAGGACATAAAGTGGGTTGAACATGAGACTCGGACAAACTAGGAGATCGATTAATTTGTGCAAATGGGAATGTATCATCAAGAAAGACAACATCTCAAGATATGTATAAACATAAATTCAATCCATTAAATCAAATGTAACCATGGTGATTAGAGCTAAAGAAAAATTATGGGTGTAGAGCAAAAAACAAGTTTATATGAGGATTTGAGAAAAGAAGAATAGGATAAGCAAGGCAACCAAAAACCCAAAAAAAACTCATAATTCAGCAATTTGTGAAAAACAAGCTCAAAGTGCAATTTGTGTTTGAGAATGGATGTAGAAAGCCAGTTTAGAAGGTCAACCAAAGCTTCAAATGTGTAATCCCAATAGGAAAGTGGAATAGAGGCATGTTTTAGGAGAATAAGACCCATGTCTAAAATTCACCGATGATGAGACTCAATAAAGCCGTTATGCGAGTGAGCATAAAGATCAACAAATTAGACGATGAGAAATTCTATTGTCCATAAAGAGTAGGGAAAGGCCCCATGACATAAATGCCCCAAACATCAAATATTTCAAAAAACATTGAGCGCATTTGGGACATTTCATTTCTGCCTGACAAGTTCCCCACTCATTGGCATCGATCACAAGACTTACAATAAGCGTGAGCATCACGAAAAATATGACGCCAAAAGAATCCTGAATCGAGCACTTTCCTAGCGGTTTTTCGTGGTCCGAAGTGACCACCATAAGCATGTGAATGACAAAACTCAAGGACAGAAAGTACCTCGTCGTCAAGAAGACATCGACGAATTACCTGATCCGCACAATGCTTCCATAGAAATGGGTCATCCCACACATAGTACCGAGCATCATGATGGATCTTGTCCTTCTTGGCTTTTGGAAAGTTCGGCGGAAACACTCATGTCACAATAAAATTCACGATATCCGCATACCATGGGTTAGGAGTGTGTGCCGCCATCAATGACATCATCGGAGAGTAAAAAAAATCAGCTGCAGAGTTGGCCGCGGGCGCTGCCTTGTGGGCCGCGGGTGCTGCTCCCCCCTGTAGGCCGTGGGCGCCGCCTTCTGGGCCGTGGGCGCGGCTTTCTCCTGACTCCGAGATTTGCAATCTGCTTTCGTCCGAGAATTGTCCAAGGATGAGTGGGTGTTCACCCACTCCATTCACATGTAGTATTCGACTTAAATGGTCAGCCACGAGGTTCTCTACACCCTTTTTATCTTTGATCTCCATATCGAACTCACTCAAGAGCAATACCCACCGGATCAACCTTGTCTTGGCTTCTTTCTTCGTCAAAAGATAACGAAGTGCTTCATGGTCAGTGTAAATAATTACCTTAGCGCCAAGGAGGTAGGGTTTGAACTTCTCCAATGCAAACACCACGGTGAGGAGTTCTTTCTCCGTGGTTGTATAGTTTCGTTGAGCTCCATTTAGCATCATGGATGCGTAGTAAATCACATGCGAAGCTCATTCAATCTTCTGCCCAAGCACAACTCCCAACGCATAGTCACTTGCATCGCACATCAACTTAAAAGGTTTTCACTAATCCGGGGCTTGGATGATAGGTGCACTTGTAAGCCTAGCTCTCAACTCATTCAATGCCTCATTACATTTGTCATTGAAATCAAATGATGCCTCCTTCTTTAGAAGTTCACATAATGGGGTGGTGATCTTCAAAAAGTCGTTGATGAACTTACGATAAAAGCATGCATGACCAAGGAAAGTGCGAATTTCTCGAACATTAGTAGGATAAGGCAAGGATTGAATGATATCAATCTTTGCCTTATCAACTTCAATTCCCTTTTGGGAGACAATGTGGCCTAGAATGATTCCCTGCTCAACCATGAAGTGACATTTTTCAGAATTGAGGACTAGATTGGTCTCTACACATCTCTTAAGCACTAATGTTAAATGGTGCAAGCAAGACTCAAAATCATTCACAAAGACAGTGAAATCGTCAATGATAAACTCTATAAAATGCTCAATATACTCAGAAAATATGCTTACCATACACCTTTGGAAAGTACCGGGTGCGTTACACAATCCAAATGGCATTCTGCAGTATGCAAATGTGCCAAAAGGACATGTAAATGTCATTTTGTCTTGATCCTCTCGTGCAATGGAAATATGGAAATACCCTGAGTAGCCATCTAAGAAACAATAAAAAGAGCATCCAGTAAGGTGCTCAAGCATTTGATCAATGAAAGAAAGGGGGAAGTGATCCTTACGAGTCACCGCATTCAACTTGCGGTAATCAATACATACTCTCGAGCCCGTTAGACTCGTGTAGGGATTAGTTCGCCCTCCTTGTTCTATACCACCGTGACGCCTCCTTTCTTAGGCACCAATTGTATTGGACTCACCCAGTTGCTTTTCGAGATAGGGTAAATCATTCTGGCTTGAAGGAGTTTCAGCACATCCTTCTTCACCACCTCCATCATCGGTGGGTTGAGCCTCCTTTGTGGTTGTCGTGATGGCTTGGCTCCATCCTTTAGCAGAATTCGGTGCATACACATGGCAGGACTAATCCCTTTGATGTCCGCTATTGTCCATCCTAGGGTTGTCTTGTTCTCCTTAAGTACCGCAACTATCCTCTCCTCTTGGTCTTGGTTGAGCTTGTTCGATATGATGATGGGCAACGTATCACCATCCCCGAAGAATGCATACTTGAGGTGATCTGACAAAGGTTTGAGCTCAACTTCAAGGGCCTGCACAATAGAAGGAAGGAGCTTATCCTTCGGAAGAGTTAGTTCAAAAGGACCCCCATTATAGGGAGAAGTGTAAGAAGGTTGAGCCACTAGCTCCATCAAAGTTTCCTGTAGGTTAGTAGGAATAGCATAATCAATAGCAAGCTCATCTAGAGGAGCCTCTAAAACCACCTGCAAGTCATCATCATTACTAATCTCAAATATATCTTCAACACATGGCTCTATAACATCAAGAAACCACAAGGAATGATCATATGATGGAAACTTCATGGCATCAAAAATACTATACTCTACCTTTACACCATTGAATTCCATAGTAAGAGAGCCATCATGAACATCAATTTTCGTTCTGGCGGTCTTTAAGAATGGCATACCCAAGAGGATAGGTGCGTTAGGAGAGCCGTGTTCCATATCCAAAACAAAAAAGTCAGCAGGGAAGATCAAAGAATCAACCATTACAAGAACATCCTCAACAAAGCCTCTAGGATATATGTGAGAGCGATCCGCTAGTTGAATCACTACTCTTGTTTCATGCAAAGTACCAAGTCCTAGTGTTTTATAGAGAGAGTAAGGTATGACATTGATAGATGCTCCTAAGTCTAACATGGCTCTTTCAAACTTAGTCTCACCTATCGTACAAGGGATGGTAAACATACCTGGATCGCTACATTTCTCGCGCAAACTCTTTCGGAACATAGCTGATACATGCTCACTCACCTGTACTTTTTGCTTCCCCATTATTTTTTGGTTCCTCTTTATCATGCATAGTTCCTTCAAAAACTTAGCATATCAAGGAATAATTTTAATGAGCTTGAGAAGGGGGATGTTCACCTCACATTTGCTAAATACCTCGAAGATCTCTTTATCGCTCTCTGGTCTCCTAACTTCCTTCAAGGTATTCGACAAGGGTGGAATAGGTTGATAGTTGTTAAGATGTGAAGTTTTAGATGAACATTTGTTCGTTACGGTAAAGGGGAAGGTGTATGTAAAATAGGAGAATAAAATAAAGCACAACTAGACTATCTCCCTGTCCCAAACAAATAATACAAGAATCCCCTCCCTTGTAGTAGTAGGGTAATTCAGGATCGAATCCACGAGGAGGTAGGTCAGCGCTTCCTTTGTTGTACTCACGATCAATGCTTTCGACCTCAGCAGACACTCGATATCGAGTATACTGGTCGATATCGACCTCAGTTCTGGTCGATTTCCTAGCGCAGTTCCTGCAGAAGACAAAACAGCAAGTCGACGTCGAGCAGAGACCTCGATATCGATGTTAGTCAACGATATCGACCCTTAAGGTCGATTTCGATGCTTGTCACAGAAACTGTTTTTTGTAACCAATTTGTCGGAAAAGGATCCGAAGAAAATAGAATGGAGAGGGAAGATGAACAGAAACACAACTAAGACTTTTATGAAGAATTTAATTGATTAAAAGGCTTCCAAAGTCGGGGTTTTATGCCACAACGATAACAATGCAAGTTTCATGCTAAAAATATGAACTTTAATGTCTTTCCGTCAAATAACTTTCGTTATCAACACTTAGGTGATTAGAGGCTTTCGCATAATTCCTAAGAGTTACTATCCAATTCATGAGTAATTCAAGTTCGCAATATGAGTGGCTTTCGCTTCAATAATGCAAATAATGAAACTCCCTAACTTTCGCAAAGGATCATGCATGGGGTAGAAGACGGAATCGCATAAAAGTCATACCTTTGATGCACTTACCTCACATTGCTATCGTCGGGCTCACCCCGACCCTAGAAGTGGGTTGACTACTCGCTCCTCATCATGCACATCATCATCATTGTTATTGAAAGAAAGCTACTTTGAATTAAAACTCCGAAAGAAAGTACAACCGAACAAGCCACTCCGCTCTCGCTTTACAACTCCACTCGGCCACTCTCTCTCTCTCTCTCTCTCTATTGCAATTGAATTCGAAATCTCTAATTGAATATTGAATAATGCCTCCAATACTCAGCCCTATTGGCTTCTATTTGTAGATGACGACAAGGACTCGAAACCTTATCTTTATTCTCTATGATAAATAAAATAAATAAATAAAAAGTAAAAGCTAAAACTTCATGGTGAAATCAGCCTCCTCATGATAAATCTGATGTTGATGATAGGAAATCTCGACCTTTGGATAGATATTGCAAGCATTGGATACAATTCTATCAAAATCGGAGTCGAATTCCTCTGCTGGCATGGTCGATATCGACCAGTCCACTCGATATCGACCCCTCCAAAATCTTATCTCGAGCTTCTCCTTCTCCTACTCGACTTCTATCAACTTGGTCGATCTGGCAGCATCGATATCGACCTCCAGACGTCGATATCGACCTCTTCTGTGTCGAGATGCTCTGTTTCCTTTCTGCTCGATTCCTATGTCTCGATGTACTCGATGTCGAGGTCTTCAGTCGATTTCGACCTCTTCAGAAGACTTCGAGTTCTTTTTCCGCTCTTCTGAATTCATCCATTTTCATCCTGTTTTCTGCGAAATCACATGGAAACTCGTGCAAACCCATATATTTGATATTTAAGCATAAACTACACTATTCCCATGTTTTCCCACTAATGTGTATGCAAAAGACAACAAAATGAATTCATATGTGCATAGAAAATATGGCAATATGCGCGCACATCAAACACCCCATACTTAAGCTTGCTTGTCCCCAAGCAATACTCTTAATGGTAATTCAGGGGAAGAAAGTAAACCCTCAACATCATAGATTCATTTTTCATATGTCCCTACAATCAATTGCCATCCTCGAGAAGGTACTTATGTCAACCAAGTCCATGCCTGTGCATAAAAGCAATTTCACACTTATAAAGGAGGTAATATGCAAAAAACAATTCTAGCGACATTGCATTAATAATCAAGAGGACTTTCTTTCAAGCTTGTGAGAAGTGGATTGGTAAAAGGCTAAAGGTGGGCTAATATTTGGCCATGTGGTGTTAAATCCGGGGAATACACTTTCTTTCCAACATATTCCAAATTCCTCCTTCATAATGTCTCACCTTTCACTCATCGTTCAATGCTTTTTTCACTTTAATGCTTTTACCTCTCTAACCTTAGCACTGCCTTCTCGCGAGTCGCAAACATGGGTGTCATGAATGGCCCCGGATACTTAGTACTTCGGACTCCTCACCTTTGTGTCCCATCTCGCCGAACTATTATCTCAGCGAGCAGGGTCGACCTACCTTTATCTCCTGAGGTGATCAGATTTTTTCTCGCTCATTTAATTTTCCATATTGTATCATTCCTGCCAACAACTTTATAAATGCACAACTCCATATAACTCCAAAGATGTCATCCATTCAAAAAAACTTTGTCCCCGGATAGGGTATAAGGTAAAAAATGGACAATATGTATATGTGGAGCAATAATGATCATGATAAGTCTCATATATGGCTTTGTGAATATGCGTAGGTAAGGCTAGGATATGATCATGATAAGTCTCATATATGGAATTTTTATAAAAAATCCTCCATCATCTTATCATGCATATGTCAAAAGCAACTTCAAATTTTCATCTCCTTTATGATTTTCTCAAAAAATTGCACTTCATTGGGACTTCCCTTAACTAGGCAATCTCATGTTATATCTCTAATGAATCTAATTTTCCATCATAGAGCTCTTTTTTATACTTCCATGACTCTTTTTTTTCCAAAATTTTTGATGGGGGGTCATTTTTTTTTTATGCATTAAAATAAATATGCAACCCTAAACTAAGCATGAATATGCAAATAAGCCTTTCCCCCACCCCATACTTAAAATTTACAGTGTCCTCACTGTATTAGAACTAGGGTTAAGAAGAAGACTTACTAAACCGTCATAAATTTCAGGAGTTGAAGAAGACAGCAGAGAAGGTCGATATCGACCCTTTTACATCGATATCGATGTCTCTCGATTTCTGCTCGGGCTTCAGGGTGATTCGGCCTCGATCACAAACCCTATCCATGTCGACCTTGAGGTCGATTTCGATGTCCGACATCGATTTCGATGCCTTTGTGTGCTTTTTTTCTCTCCTGCAATTTGAAAACTAAACACAAAATATGCAAAACAATAAAGTGTCTAAAACCAAAACAAAAGCTGTCTTAAAACCAAAACTAAGTCTTTGTTACAAGCTCTAGATTTTTAAGTCGCTAGGCCGACTTCTTCCTTTGCGCTTTTCAAGGTGGCATCTGCAGAGCCCATATGGCTTGGGCCTCAAATATCACTCCTTTCTTGTCCCGCAGCTGCATTCCCCCGGGATTTATTTGATTCACCGTGAATGGACCTAAGCTCTTATCCTTGAATCTTGTAGGAAACCAATGGTCTTTAGATTTGGCAACATAGACCTTGTCTCCTATCTCATATTCGCTTGAACTATCATCGGATATCCTACATAAACGCACATGCCAAGGCACACCTCTTCCAAATAATGATAAGTCCTTTATTGTAATTGAACAAGAGGAATCCGTACCTTGACTTACCTTCTTCTTCGTCTGTGGCTCAGGTCGATGTCGATGTTCAGAGGTCGATATCGACCCTTGTTGTACACTTGTAGGATCAGTCGATTTGGGGAGTTTTGACTCGATATGATAAGGTCGATTTCGACCCTCAGAGGTCGATATCGAGGTCTCCTCGCCTCTCTTCTCAGCGCTGATGGTGGTCGATTTCGATAGGGTGTGGTCGATGTCGACCCTTGACCCCGATTTCGATGCTTCCTCTTTTCCTGCGTCGACCCCATACTTATGACCTGTCACAGCATCTTGAACAATAGTGGTCGATATCGACTTACCTGGGTCGATTTCGATGTCCTGTTGAGCTCCTTCGTTCAAGATTGCTTCAACTTCCTCTACTTGGGCTTCTTTGATGGCTTTTATCTCCATTGGCCCTTGACTTTGCACCGTCTTGTTGAAGGAATACTCTATTACTTCATCACTAATTGTGAGTGAGAGCAATCCTTTCTTCACGCTAATGTTGGCATCGACGGTTGCTAAGAATGGCCTACCTAAAATAATTGGACAAGCAGGGTCCTCCGCTATGTCAACAACTAGAAAATCAGCGGGGACAAAGAATTTGCCTACTTGTACTGGCACATCTGTCACTATCCCAGTTGGAATAACTACGGTATTGTTAGCCATGTATAATCTTGCATCCACGGGTTCCAGAGGACCTATCTTTACCTTGTGCCAAATGGTTAGTGGCATCATGCTAACGCTAGCGCCCAAGTCAACTAAAGCATTAAATTTGAATTGACCTAGACCTATAGCGATAGAAAACTTACCTGGGTCCGCCCGCTTTTGTGGTAGCTCCAACCTGTTGCATTCCTCTGCGATCTCAGAGAGCGATCGCTTCTTCCCCAAGATATCCTTAAGGAACCTCACATAAGATGGCATCTCGTGAAGTGCCTCTGTGAATGGTATAGAGACATTAAGCCCTTGGAGCATCTTCACGAACCGTTGGAACTTCTTTTCCGCTGGGTCCTTAGTCACTTTTCTAGTTGGGAATGGCAACACCTTCTTCCTTCTTGCGGCTGTAGTGAGGTCGATGTCGACTGCAGTGGGGTCGATATCGACTAGTAGAGTCGATTTCTGTGGTGACGCAGAATTAGGGTCGACATCGACAGGAGGGTCGACATCGATGTCACCTTGGTCGATATCGACCGGGGGGGTCGATATCGACGTCTGTTCTGGCTCCTTCTCCTCCACTTTTCGCTCGGGCGTTTGTAATTGACGCCCACTCCTTAGGTTTACTGCCGCGATATGACCTGTGGTTTTGCCCTTTTGGTTGGGCACAGTGGATCCAGGGAGTGATCCGGACGCTTTGGGCATTGCTTCCGCCAATTGACTCATTTGAGTCTCCATGTTGCGCTTCCAAACGTCGATCTCCCCAAGTCTAGAATTGATGCCCTGCAGCTAAGTATGGACGGAGTTGTTGGCTTGTTTGAACTCAGCGTGGTTCCTTCGCATCTCATCAAGGATGATTTCCAGGTCATCTTTCTTAGTCTCCCGCTCAGGGTGCCCTGGTGCCCTATAGGTTGGGGGATCCCTTTGATAGAACCTTTGATCACCCCAATTTTGTTGATTGCCCCCTCCATAGGGGTCTCTCGTCCATTTGACCTCCTCATGTTGTTCCGCCATGGATACTTGCTCAGTATGTGGAGAGGCACTGGTGTTATGCCTTATTGAACCACACTCCTGACAAGGTTGATTGTTGCTCAGGAACCTTACTTGCTTTTGAAGGCGGCGTGTTTGATCGTTATGGAATTGTTGTCGTACTTCAGGATCTATTTCTCTTGGAGGCTCATATAGTGGCATAGATGGGGCAGGCCTTGCATCACAGGCCGCAGCATCCCCATAGGTGTTGTCAAAGTTCACAAGCCTCTCAATGGTCTCCCATGCCTCCGTTGGTGTAAGCTCAATGTACCGATAGGAGGTATATGAATTGATCCTCTCCTTATTCGGCGCATCAAGGGCATTATAAAAGATCTCTTGGATGACATATGGAAGTTGCACATGCGTCGGGCATGATCTCAGCAAGTCTTTGAAGCGCTCCCACGCCTGTGCTAGGGTTTCACCCGGCTTTTGTTTGAAAGCCGTGATCCTTTGTCGTAGCATTGCCGTTTTAGAAGGTGGGAAGAATTTGTTCAAGAAGGCATCTTTCACTTCCGCCCATGTCCTTAGCGATCGTGGAGCCAAACTTTCAAGCCATTGTAATGCCTTTCCTGCCAAAGACCATCGAAAAGATTTTAGTCGCACATACTCTAAGTTTACTCCATCAGCAACTGTTTCACATAAATCCATAAAAGTAGAGATGTGTTGCAGGGGGCATTCATTATGTCTTCCTTCAAAAGTATTTCTTTTAATCTCAGATAGGAAGTTAATTTTCAATTCATAATTGGAGTGAGGAATTATAATGGCAGATTCAGGAACATGAAGGGGCGGATGCATGTATTGCATCGCCGTCTGTGGATACTGATTTAGCCGCTCTTGGGCTTGTCTGCGCGCATCCTCCTCCCTATCAGCACGGGCTCGCTCCGCAGCAGCAACGGCCCTTTCAGCAGCGATTGTAGCATTGTGGTCCTCGATCTCCTTTCTCAACCGCTCTATGATCTCAGCCTGCGTCTCGTTGTCAGCCATGATGCGAATTGCTTTGTTGCGAAAATGGTAGAAACGTTCAGGCTCGTCAATTGGTTCCAGGATAGGTCCGCGATCAGAACGTCGCATAAACCTGCAAAATAAGCTTAGAAAAAGATCGTGATTAACTTAGGTGGCGATTGATTGCCTCCCCGGCAACGGCGCCAATTTGTTCGTTACGGTAAAGGGGAAGGTGTATGTAAAATAGGAGAATAAAATAAAGCACAACTAGACTATCTCCCTGTCCCAAACAAATAATACAAGAATCCCCTCCCTTGTAGTAGTAGGGTAATTCAGCATCGAATCCACGAGGAGGTAGGTCACCGCTTCCTTTGTTGTACTCACGATCAATGCTTTCGACCTCAGCAGACACTCGATATCGAGTATACTGGTCGATATCGACCTCAGTTCTGGTCGATTTCCTAGCGCAGTTCCTGCAGAAGACAAAACAGCAAGTCGACGTCGAGCAGAGACCTCGATATCGATGTTAGTCAACGATATCGACCCTTAAGGTCGATTTCGATGCTTGTCACAGAAACTGTTTTTGTAACCAATTTGTCGGAAAAGGATCCGATGAAAATAGAATGGAGAGGGAAGATGAACAGAAACACAACTAAGACTTTTATGAAGAATTTAATTAATTAAAAGGCTTCCAAAGTCGGGGTTTTATGCCACAACGATAACAATGCAAGTTTCATGCTAAAAATATGAACTTTAATGTCTTTCCGTCAAATAACTTTCGTTATCAACACTTAGGTGATTAGAGGCTTTCGCATAATTCCTAAGAGTTACTATCCAATTCATGAGTAATTCAAGTTCGCAATATGAGTGGCTTTCGCTTCAATAATGCAAATAATGAAACTCCCTAACTTTCGCAAAGGATCATGCATGGGGTAGAAGACGGAATCGCATAAAAGTCATACCTTTGATGCACTTACCTCACATTGCTATCGTCGGGCTCACCCCGACCCTAGAAGTGGGTTGACTACTCGCTCCTCATCATGCACATCATCATCATTGTTATTGAAAGAAAGCTACTTTGAATTAAAACTCCGAAAGAAAGTACAACCGAACAAGCCACTCCGCTCTCGCTTTACAACTCCACTCGGCCACTCTCTCTCTCTCTCTCTATTGCAACTGAATTCGAAATCTCTAATTGAATATTGAATAATGCCTCCAATACTCAGCCCTATTGGCTTCTATTTGTAGATGACGACAAGGACTCGAAACCTTATCTTTATTCTCTATGATAAATAAAATAAATAAATAAAAAGTAAAAGCTAAAACTTCATGGTGAAATCAGCCTCCTCATGATAAATCTGATGTTGATGATAGGAAATCTCGACCTTTGGATAGATATTGCAAGCATTGGATACAATTCTATCAAAATCGGAGTCGAATTCCTCTGCTGGCATGGTCGATATCGACCAGTCCACTCGATATTGACCCCTCCAAAATCTTATCTCGAGCTTCTCCTTCTCCTACTCGACTTCTATCAACTTGGTCGATCTGGCAGCATCGATATCGACCTCCAGACGTCGATATCGACCTCTTCTGTGTCGAGATGCTCTATTTCCTTTCTGCTCGATTCCTATGTCTCGATGTACTCGATGTCGAGGTCTTCAGTCGATTTCGACCTCTTCAGAAGACTTCGAGTTCTTTTTCCGCTCTTCTGAATTCATCCATTTTCATCCTGTTTTCTGCGAAATCACATGGAAACTCGTGCAAACCCATATATTTGATATTTAAGCATAAACTACACTATTCCCATGTTTTCCCACTAATGTGTATGCAAAAGACAACAAAATGAATTCATATGTGCATAGAAAATATGGCAATATGCGCGCACATCAACATTCATCCCCGGACAGATGGCCGCGGGTGCCGCCATTCGATACCAACCACAAAAGCTGGCCGCGGGCACCGCCTTCTAGGCCGCGGGCGCAGCCTCTGCATGACATTCCCCTATCTCGGATTTCTCCTCACCTTCAACCTGGGAATCCACATCCTTCTTGTTTACATCCTCTTTTCCACCATGAGGAGTGTCAAACAGCTCCTTCCACTTCTAAGGGTGATGGCACTGGCGTTCTCCTTTGGGTTAACCACTGTTTGCGATGGTAGCTTCCCAAAGTCTCAAGCTTGAAGTTCACCCACCGTTTGAGCCAATTGACTCACTTACTTCTCTGTTGCCTTCAGCGCCTGTGCCAGTTGAGTGTTCTATTCTATGATAGCTTTGAGAGTATCCTCAATGGACGAGCCTCCTTGTTGAGGACCCCGCGGCCTATTGGGGCCCTCCCTACTGATGGAAAGGATGTTGTTGTTGTGGGTTGTTTCTCATACCATAGTCCTGTTGAAAACCTGCATTATAGTTATTTACATTGAAATTGTTAGCAAAATTACCATACCTTTGCCCTCGTGGAACAAAATATCCCACTGCATTCAACTCCATTTCTTGCTCCTGCAGCATGGGACAAGCATCCATGGGATGATTCAGATTAGAACAGAGCCCAACCACCTTGAGTTGTTGTGGGGTTCTTTTAAGCATCATCAATTTCATCATCTCCTTCATTTCAGATACACCGCTATGCAAAGTGGAGTTTGAGTCAATCGTTAGTACCCCACGCGCATGTCCGCTTTTGCTGAATTGTCTGGATCCCTCAGAAAGCCCTGAAAATAGCTCCCAAGGAGCATTGGGTGTTTTGTTCAAAATGTTGCCTCCACAGGTGGTGTTGAATGTCTTGCGCTCTTCGTCAAGCAACCCATTGAACAAAAAGAGCACCAAATCCTTCTTTGAGAAACCATGGTAAGGGCAGCTAGAGCAAAGTTTCTTAAATCACTCAAAGTATTCATAAAGGGTTTCCGTAGCCTGCTGGTCGATGCTGCTGATAACCTTTTTCAAGCTATTTAATTTCATCACAAGAAAGTACTTCTCTAGAAAGAGATGCTTCAAAACAGTCCATGTGGTTGCACAACCTGGGGGCAAATAATAGAACCACTCATTAGCTTCATCCTTCAACGTTAATGGGAATGCCCTCAATTTGATTTGCTCCTCCGTGACGTTGCCAGGTTTCATTCCTACCACGACAGTATGAAACTCAAACAAGTGCTTGTGGGGGTCCTCACCACTCAACCCAAGGAATTCGGGTAAGAGATGGACCACCCTAGATTTCAGCTCAAAGTTCACACTGTCCCCATGATTGGGGAACTCCACCGCCAATGGTTGTTGAGCCAAATCAAGTGTTGTGAACTCTTTCAGTGTTCGGCTATCTTCGTTAGCCATCTCTATCCTTTCTCCTTCTCTTTAATCGAAAGGTAACTCACGAAAGTGATCACGAGCTTCTCGCCTTAATCTAGAGAGAGTCCTCTCGATCTATGAATCAAAAGACAACAAAGATGAATTAGTAGAACGAGTGCGGACCATATACGTGGTCTATAGCTAAGTTAGTAATCAAACACACAAAGTAAACAACTAATAGTTCCCCGGCAACAGTGCCAAATTTTGACAGGACAAAGTCGTTGCGGTTTCCTATCAAAAGAATATCCAAACTAACCAACTAGTATAGCTAGTAAGTCCGGGGTCGATCCACAGGGAACTATCGTGACTTTATGTGTTTTGATCACCAACAAGAGTAACCAAGGGGGTTGTATAAATGTAAAGAATAAAATGAATTGAAAAAGTAAATAATGGTGAGAGTTGTAGATAATAATGAATGAGATGTTTCACCTACGATACTCAACTTTGGTTCGTCTCCTTGATCCTAGTTCTTCCTTCTAGTTGTGCTTTTGCTACCATCTACTCTTATCTTGATTTAAATAGATTGTTAGCCCTATGAGTTCTAACAATCCCTTATTCTTAAGCAGTCTTAATCATTGATCAAGGTTTAATCCTAGGAATAGCACTGAGTCTCAAGATATATGAAGCTTATAAGTAATATTAATTCCCTAAAGAACTAACATTTAACCTATAGTAAATCTCTTATACAATCAAGACTTTCTTCGAGATCTACTCAATTGTACTAGCTACTACGGATTAGGCTTCACAAACGTATGAATCGAAACCCTAGCAATGATGCAATTCTAACGAGGTCGCGAATCAAGATAGAATGAACACCAACAAGCAATAAGAGCACAAAGAGATTAAAATAGATAGTGGAAATGAACTAGAATTCCGAACTCACAATTCAACAAAACCAAGTCTTGATCGTAAGCAAAACACGATGAGTTTAGTTGCTCATGCTTCTAAACGTCGTCTGTCAATTCTTCAAAAGTCAAAAATAAAAAATAAAAGACATAATTCCAGTCCTTAAATACCTAAGAAATACCGTCATAAAAATTTAGAAAACGTTGTCCAAATGATAAAGCCCACATAGGGAAAATGGAATTTCGGAACTGAACCGGCCGAGTACGGCCGCGGGCGTGGCTTATACAATACGTCCATTATGCTGGCAACGGGTGCTGCCTCCTGGCTCGTGGGCGATGCCTTTCTGTCCCCTTTATTCTTCTGGTTGCGGGTGCCGTTTTTCCTCTTGCACGTCCCTTCATTCTTCCTTATGCATTCCAACTTGGCTTCCCTAGCTCGTTCTTGCCTTCATATGAACCATCTAACTCTCATGAATGACCTCCTTACTCCTTTGAATCTTCAATTACGCACCAAACTTGTGTAAATTCTGCTCTCAAACACCAAATGAGCAAACAAGTAAACTAACCCATTAAAATGCAATATACACATCTAAATGACCCTAAAACTACTCTATAATGCCTACCTTAATATGCAATATCAGGTGGACTAGGCAAAAAGGGTAGGGGAGTGTGGGCTCATGCCCTGTCGGAGAAATAAGTACTCGGACAAACTAGGAGATCAATTAGTTTGTGCAAATGGGAATGTATCGTCAAGAAAGACAACATCTCAAGAAATGTATAAATATAAATTCAATAAATTAAAGCAAATGTAACCATGGTGATTACAGCTAAAGAAAAATTATGGGTGTAGAGCAAAAAACAAGTTTATATAAGGATTGTAGAAACGAAGTATAGGATAAGCAAGGCAACCAAAAACCCAAAAAAAAAACTCATAATTCAACAATTTGTGAAAAACAAGCTCAAAGGGCGATTTGTGTTTGAGAATGGAAGTAGAAAGCCAGTTTAGAAGGTCAACCAAAGCTTCAAATGTGTAATCCCAATAGGAAAGTGGAATAGAGGCATGTTTTAGGAGAATAAGACCCATGTCTACAATTCACCGATGACGAGACTCAATGAAGCTGTTATGTGAGTGAGCATAAAGATCAACAAATTAGACGATGAGAAATTCTATTGTCCATAAAAAGTAGGGAAGAGGCTTAAACTCGGTGCCATTTTCCATTTGTACACCTTTGATTGTGGTGGAGAAAGTATTAGTGACCAATTTAGCAAAATGAGCAAGGCAAACCTTAGATTTTCACCCAAGAAAAGGGGCGGAGGCATGGATCGAACCCGGGACCTCCTAACTCCCCCCTTACTTGACACCACTAGGCCACCCCGTCATGGGCAAACAACACCCTTTTTGGAAAGATGATGAGCGGGTTCCCATATATAAACAAAAAGAAAATGTAAACTAGGGGAAGGTGGAAAAGGTTAGATGAAAATTTTTAAAGGAAATCTTATTTGAAATACATCAGCATTGTAAATACCTCGGATTTTAAAATAATAAATTTCAAATAAATAAAGTAAAATGGGTTTAATTCAGGTATTTCGAGAAAAAAAACTCGTCCTCAACTTAATAAATGGACTTCGAAGCTCTTAAAGCGGACTCCGACCTCAATTTAAATCTTGGCGAGTGATTCCGACCCTTCACCTTGAGATTAAAATGAACTTTTGATGGTGATAAACTTTTTGGGATTTAAAAAAATATAACTAATCGAGAGAGCGGGAATTGGGAAAGTAACTATCGGGAACTAACTTCAGGATTTGAAATTCGCGTATTCGGGATCAAAATTCCCGCTCTACCTTATCCTCACCCAATCCGAAAAATCAGCCCTCTCTAAATATGTGATGTGTTTAAATTCAAACCAAAGATTCCATTTCCTCAAATGGAGAAACACTCACAACTCTCCTTTCCCACCCTTTTGCCTTGTATGCCCCAAAAGAAGCAAGGAAACGAAATAGTCTTCAACCCTCCTTATTCCACCTGATTCGACCCATTCAAACCCTTCCTTGGCTCCCAAAAAATCAGACTTGGATGCTCATTTGACTCACCACACAATTGAAACATAAACCCAGTCAAGAAACACCAAAACCTTATCCAAATAGCCCCCAAGAGAACCCTCTTCCCCTTCACTCTTGTCGTGAGCCCTAAGAGGCCAAAGGCACCTCTTTCTTCATCAAATCTCCACCCTCAATCAGATAAAGTTTCACCTTACCTCACCTTTCTTCATCATCCTCCCTTAGCACCACAAAATCGAGTTCCAAAGCTTCCTTCCTTCCTTAATGCCGAGAGCTTTCCAAGCACCAAACCATATCCATTCCCTTTACTCCTTCAACGAACAGCAAACCAGGGACCCTTCCTCACCTCCTTGATGTCCTCGAAGTAGCATCTCGAGCCCAAGGACCCGGAGAAGCAATCGAGAAGCCCTTGAAGACCACATCTCGCTGTTTTCGGTTTTAAGAGCGGTAAGAGCTCGTTTTTGCTTCATTTCACCTCTTACTAACTCAAAGGTTTCAACTTTAACACCCTCTAACAATAGTAGGCACCTTGGATCGAAGATCCAGCCAGAATTCATCCCAAATGCACCATTGGAGCCCATTTCATGGAGGAAGACAAGTGGATGAGCTAGATCTCCATTCCCTCGATCTTTTTCCTTCCTTTCTGTTTTAACATGACTTTTTATGTTGGAAAGAGGTTGGGTGAGAGCTAGTAAGGCTAACAATAACAAATGCGACACCGACGAGCTCAAAATTAGAGCCCAGGAGCACGTTTTGCCGTGGCGAACAGGATCTCACCGTCGCGAACGTGAGCTGGCTGCCAGGGAGAGGTGAGTATGAACCCCATCTGGGGTGTGAGGAGACAAGCTTCTCCATGGTGAAACTGCGTTTTGCCATGGCGAAAAACCCCATCTTGCAGGGTGCTCGCTGAGCAGGTTTCGCCACAGCGAAACTATGTTTTGTTGTGACGAGATTGCCCTTAGTCGATTGTGACACTACTAGAAAACTTCAATTAGACATCTGTTTTCAACAGATGTCTTTCAAAAAAATTTCCGATCTTATTGTGCATGTAGTAAAAGATCCAAATTTTCACATCGGTTTTAAGCAGATGTCTTTTCTATATTAGAACCCCTAAATTTTGGTTATTACATATTCACTTGTTGATGAATATTCATGATTTGTCATTTGAAAACATGTGAAGATGTCCTCCTAAAGCAAAAAAGTGACATTTACATTTTTATTTATAAAATAAGTAATATCTTAAGATAAAATAGACAACAGTTTTTGTTTTAGTGATCACGTTTATAATCATGTACGATATATAATTTATGATTTTATATTGTTTTAATTCAACCGACCACATGAAATATAGGCATAACTGATGTATTTCCATATTATAGACATCGCATTCAGTGTATTCATTCTCTGTATATTAATTTCATGTTCGTTATATGTGATATTATATTGTTCTAAAATAATGCACTATTGTGGTTGTAGAAGATGTCGTTTCCCACATTTATATCAATTTTTCAAAATAAAATGATGTTATTGCTGCAATGACACATCGATTTATTTTACAAAGAGCGATGTTATTTTGATAATCATATATCAGTTTATATATCATTTTAATGTTCAAACTAGTGTTGCACATTGATTTAAATGAATGAATTGATGTGTATAGTTATACTAGCATCTGTTTCCATAGACCGATCTTATGTTAAAGGTATGAACACACTACTATTTTCATATATAATCTGATGTCTTTTATTTGGATACACAACACGCTTTAATCGATAGACCATTGCTTTTTTTTTTGTTCTTCGAAATGATAGGTCGTTTAATGAAAATATGTACATAAATACTAGCATCATATTATAACATTAATAAAATACGACGCCGCTATTCATAGCCAAAAAATTGGCTAGCCACATCTCAAAAAAAGGCAAGGATAGCACCATCTTCACTTGAAGTAGGAATTTGGTCATATGTCCAATTTAAGTAGCACTATCTTCACTTGCACGACACGTGGATGAGTGAAGGACATATAAAACTTCGATAGCTGGGAAATGATCCCTTGCCTTCTAAAGAAAAACAGAAAAACATAAGTCCAGAATAAGATATGTTCACTACACTAGAAGTTTAAGATGGTCCATTAAAAAGAAAAGAAAGACTTGTAAGATCAAAACTACACCAAAATAAGACCAAAGTAAACAATTAATGAGAAGCACAAACAGAAAATTTCTAATAACTGTGAGGAAGAACAAACCGAAAATTCCACAAATAAAATGAACCAAATTTAGTCAAGTCTCTGGACTGATAACTGTGAGGATTAAAGATGCATAAATGCTATAGCAATTGCATAGTTGCTTTCAGCTGAACTTATCATTTAGAGAGATCAATGTAATGAAACAGCAATGAAGTAATTGCATAGTCTCTTTTTCTATTCTATTGAATCAATGAAGTAATCTTCAAGCTAAACCTTCAAACAATCAACAGATGAGGTAGATGGAGTTCCATCGTGCATATTTAAAACACATAAGTTTGGACAGCCAACATCTATCAATTTGAAGCTATGGATACCTGAACCAACAAATTTGAAGCTATGGATATGATTTCTTCACCATGCATGTTCTCTTGTGGATCCAGGTCCTTTGAAAGTGCAAGATTTTTGCATTACAAATCTAGCAGCTTCACAGCAAACTTCACAAGTTCTAGTGATCAATAGGCAGAAAAATCATTTCATTTGTGAACTTAAAACTCATAAACAACTAACTTATGAAAACAAGACCATCCTATGTAAATCAAACTATAAGAACTAGTTGAAAAGGAAATTATTACACACCACTATCAGGGAGCTTATAAGTATCACCAATGAGCTCTTGTATCTTTTGGAGTGTTATTGATTGACAAGGGACTTTATTGGTTCCATTGGTGAGGATGTCGAGCATTGTGTAAATGTTTGGAGCAAGTGTGTCTTCTCATCAGGATTTAACACTTCAAGAAACACTTCAACATCAGAACAGAAGCTAGACAAATGGCCAAATCTGCATATGCACAGGAGCAGAAAAATAAGATAATATTCCATCTGCCAATAAAAAAATTATTGGAAGTTGAGACCACTGAAAACGCTATTTATCATTTAATGTCAGATCGAAGAAATACTGCCAGCACTTTACAACCAAAGGCAAGATGGATGGTCTCACTAGATTGAGATTCAATGCAATTTTTTGTTCCTGTATACAACTGACCATATCTTCTTCCGTTTTTTTTTTAAATCATACAAGCCATATATAAAGTGCTAAAATCTAAAATGCTGTCAAATGTTTATATGAGACTGAGCAAAAAAATTGGAAAAAAAACTTAGATCATACATTTCCACCATTACTAATATTTTACCCATATAAGGTTTCATGCTGTGTGAGTCTGTGCAATGATTACTAGAAAATGACATCTCCCCTAACTCATGGTACTACCCAAGAGGCTTACTATGAGAGGATAATCTTCAGAGCATAGATCAAATAAGAGTAACATAGTCCAAGGAATTAAGGAAAAAAGACTACGAACAAGGCACCATGTAGAAAACAAGACAAAGGCACCAAATGGATATGGGATGACTGAACTTAGATATGCTACTTATCAAACCTATGCATTCGAATTCTTCACAAGGGATCCCTAACAAAACCATCTTGAAATTACGCCAAGAGTATGAATAAAGCTATCATTTGATAATGTTGATGAAGAAACAGAAGTGAAAAGAGGTAACCTGGAAAAGTAATGGACAAGAGCATCAAGGATTTTCCCCTTGTCACTCTTTCCTTGCAAATGCTTCCTCCTCTCAATTTCAAGATTTGCCAAGTATGGGCCCCTGATAGCATCTTTGCTTGTGTTTGCTAGCAACTTCTGTACAAAATCTGTTGCATCTGATAAATGACTGTCCAACTGAAAATCACATGATAAGAGTCACTTTACAGCACAAAACTATCCAACAAGACAATAACCATATCTTCCAGAAATATTATAACCCCCTCTCCACAAGGGGAAAGGGGAAAGGATAAGACTTAGGGTATGTACCGTATCAACTGTGACATGAGACAAGTCATGAGATTTTGGTGGTTTAACTGGTTCACCGACCTGGGCACTACACCAGCTTCGATGATCCTCAAGCAAGCAGCGAAAGTACTGTAGGAAGCACTCCCAATCATCGGGACTGCCAAAATTAAAAGAAAAATATTGATGGTAAACAATAGTGCAAGCAAAGGCAAAGTATGCACATGTCCATCCATGTTTGAAGGAAACTAAACAAAAGTCCCATCACAACCTTTTTCTCAAATGAGGGAATGACACTGAACAGATCCTTGTAGTACATATATACCAAGTGAAATCACAAAAGGTTGTCAATAAAACAAAAAAGCATGTCACTCAAAGATTCTTGATAACAGTGATAAACTCTTTATAAGCCACACCTTGGCCACTCAGATATGCCAGATGCATTCGAATCCAATCAACCAGCCTTCTATATTCCCTAGCCCCTTAAGTGAGCCAATCTTTTCTAAATTGCTTTAATCTTACTGATCACCTGGAACTAGGATGCTAAATAGCTAGAACGTTGGACCAATTCATGGTAAAATGTTTTCACATGTTAAAACACATCATAATTTACACTTAAGCCACTAAAAGTCCAAAGGGTTTATATATTTCTAATGTTTCATCCTGTTAACAAGCTGAAAATAAGAACAAGAATGCTGACATGGTTCTATCCTTAATAATTCAAGATTTTACATACCGTGATTCCAATATCTTGCGAAATGTACTTGCAGCACCAGCATTATCACCTGCTCGTGCTAGAAGCCTACCCTGCCAGCTTAATGTCAATGAGGAGAAGTCCATAAGAAATCAAAGCAATGTCTTTAATAATAGAAGTTTTCCACCTTACAAAGCTTATTCAATATAAAAAAAAGGACTTAAGATCTATGCACAAAGGCTATAGAAACTACCTGCAATCGTAGCTGATCAACTTCAATGGACAACAGTGATACTAAATTTCCTCTAAGAACATCTAAGGCATCCCCATACTTCCCTTGTTGTTCCAATATGGAAAGGTATGTTATAAGAGCTACAAAAGATTTTTAATGCTCAGAGTAATGGGAGGCTTTGATAAAGAAAGAAAGCATAAATATCAAAATTTTACCTTCTGGCTCATGTAAGCTGTGAGAGTTAATATGCTTCTTGATTAATCCTTCAGCCAATACCAACAACTTTTCTCCACCGTGGCCATGATATACCTGGTCAAATATCACCACAGCATGAAATATTCTGACATGAGTTGGACAAGAAATAATACTCATAGTATATAGCAAACTTCCAATAAGGAAATTCAAAAAACATCCTCTTTAGCTCAATTAAATAAGCTTCAACCAGTTGCAAGAGAGGATCACACTCAACATATCAATGTTAAAACCTTGAGATGAGAGACTAATCATAGTGCCTAACAGACTCTTGACATTAGAGAAAAGTCACCGCTATCCAATTTGAAATACATCAAGCATAAACGAGCAACTCTTGTAAGCAATAACAAAGAGTAGGTATATGAACGATACCTGCAACAGAATGCTACAAATTGCCCATAGCAAAAGTCTTTCTTCGCCAACAGTTTTGTACAATTTAAGAGCTGTCTGCAAGAAAAAGTGAAGAGGGGGGGAATTAACAGAATTGTTTGAAAATTTTAAAAATCCAAACTATTCAACCAAATATCAGGGAGAGAAGTAGAGCATCATCAACCTGTTATTGTTTGACATATGAGTACTCACGAACATAGCAATGAAACAGCCGCATCATTAACTCCATATTGTTGGCCAATTTCCCACAGGCATATTCATAGCAGCTGGTTGCCAAATCCACTATAATAATCAAACAAAACACCACTGAATACAACGGATGAGAACACAAATGGAGTCAACAGACATAGGGAATAACAAACTGACATCAATCAAGTCTTTGAAAGATGATCTGCAATGTGCTGAGTGTAAGATCATCCATCAGACTAGAGTCGTTCTTATGCAACAGCTCTTTCGCACTTAAGAGAAGTCAGACTGTTGAAGCCGGGGTCAAGCCTTTCCAAATTCTTGAAATCTTTCAGACATGAAACCTGCAAACAAAAGCGAGAAGGGGAAAACCTGGCGAGCATCCAAAATAAAAAACATAAAAATTAGCATCCAAAATCAAAAATTTGAAACCATTTAATAAATCTAACCCTCGCTGATCCATGGTAGAGCGGAAAGGGAGAAGGGGAAACCTGGCGAGCATCTTTGGCGGTGGCGAGGAGGGAGGGAGACGGCGGCGAGGAGGAGATGAAGTGACGGTGTGAATGTCCAGCGAGGAGGAGAAGAACTCAGATCTGGGGGGAGGGAGATGGCGGCGAGGAGGAGGTGAGGAGATTGTGTGGATAGCCGGCGAGCAGAAGGAGATCTCAGATTTAGAGGGAGGAAGACGGCAACGAGGAGGAGCACTGAACCCAGGAGGACGGTCGCCGGAGAGAAAGCTCGGATCTGGAGAGAGATGATCGAAGATGGATGATCTGGAGAGAGATGATCGAAGAAGGAGTTGGGGATTTGGGGGCTCGGATCTGGAGAGAGTAGAACGTTGTTAGAGGGAGTGAGGAGAGAGAGAAGGCTCCAATTTATTTGAAGTGTACCTCCAAATTTGGACGCCCGGGCTACAAAAAATTTCTAAATGTTGTAATCCCGCCCTTTCCCACTTTTTTGCCTTTTTTCAAATTAACAATTTCACATCTGTCTATAAATTTGACCATTACGTAAACTATTTTAAACATAAAAAAAATATTGATATTGCAGTATTCTAGTAGTGTGAGGATTCCTTGTTGACTTATGAGATGGGTTTTGAAGCATATTTTCAAGATGTTTTAATAAGAGTTTTGAACTAACTTAAGGATTGACAAACTTGCTAACTTGGCATGATGATATGATGATTGTGTGACTAATATCATGATGTTGTGTGACTAATAGCATGATGCTGTGTGACTAATGGCATGATATTGTGATGAAGTTGTTATAAGAAGTTATATGCTAGCTAATTATGATGATGATACATGTGCTAAGTATGAGTATGAAAACTTGACTATATATTTGCTATAAGGCTCGTTGACGAGATGATAATGCATGATTCTACATGATGGGTATATGGTATAATAATTAGTTGAGATGATGTCTGATGAGATATGTTGATGTTATACGATGAGGTATTGATGTAAGATGAGATGCGAGATGGAATATGATGAACTATGAGATGGGTTGGAAATATGACGATGAGACTTTTGATGCATGGAATTATATGAAATCATGTGTGCTCATATGTTTAAATAGATACACTTATATACTCATTGTGATTACTAGGTGATCTTAAACTGTCTTAGTACTACAATGCTGTTCTGCACCACTAGGTAGGTTCCTCTTGGAGCTCACTCAGATTGAATAGAATGACTTCCCTGCATATATGTGCATGATATACTGGGTGTTACATAAGCATAAGAGCATGCCATGTACTACCATGCTAGGACTTGTACTTATGAAAGAGCATCCTTATTCTGTATGCATTTGTAAATAGAACGACCGTTATCTGTGAAGTCATTAGAGTCTTTGCTAGGGTTATAGGACAGTCTAGTCCCATCAGGTTTGTCCTGAGTCAAGTCGAGTCATGATTAACACCAATATGAGCATGATGAAAAAAATGATGAGCACGATGAATGAATGATGAACATGATGAATGAATGATGAATATAAATGACTTGATGCATGCACGAACCGGCCAGTCTCTGCCTTAACAGGAAGGGGGGTGGAGGTAGGAGAGGTGATGGCTCCCTTGATGAAATTCATATATATCTAATATGTTTTATGCAGGTTGATGAAAGACAAACTAGATATATTATTTATCAGTATTTATTCCTATTTTGATATTAGATTTAAAGTCTTGTTTAAATTTACACTACTACAATTTCGAGCAGAGGAGGCAGTTTAGAGCAGCGGTTTAATAAGGTAGCGGTTTTCCGCAGTGGTTTAGGAGAATTTTACGAATTTAGAACTAGTTTAGTATATGGAGGCGGTTTAGGCAGCGATTTTTAAAATATATGCCTATGGAGGCGGTCCAAGTATCTTTTGGCAGCGGTTCATTTAAGTGATTATTGCTATGGCGGCGGTTCACCAAAAAAAATTTATTTAAGGCGGCGGTTTATCAGATTGGCGGGTAAAATATGTTGAACCCGCTTAATTTCCCCCAAAATTTTAAAAGGCCCGCTCGAGAACCTCCCTCTCACGAGTCTCCACCGCTCGAGATCCTCTCTCTCATAGTCTCCATTGCTCGAGATCCTTCCCACTGCACGCAGCCACATACCTCCTCCTCGCTGGACAATCACTCTCTCTCTCTTCATCTCCTCGTCGGCGTCCCTCATTCCATCCGTTCACCGACAGCTTCCTGCGCGCGCCCTACTGGCTTCTTCTCTCGCGCGCGCGAATCTCCCGCTCATCTTCTCCTTCGCCTGAGTCGCTAGCTGTTGTCGAAGCCCCTGCAACGCCTAAGTCGTCGACATCTCTCTTGCAACACCTGTAAGTTTAAATGTTTAATTGTTCTTCAATATTGTGCTTCGATTTGGGATTTTGCCTACTCCAAATTTAGGGTTTTGTGCTTGGATTTGGGATTTCGCCAACTCCAATTTTAGGGTTTTTGATAGATTGTGCAAATCTATGTTTGGAACAGATAGAATTTTAGGGTTTTTTTTACAGATTATGCAAAATTTAGGGTTTTGCTGCAGTCTCAAGGGACCATAATTGTATTGCTGATTTTTGAAGATTTAGGAGCTATTATGTTTTCATTTTAGTGTTGTACTGTTATAGTGTGTTGTTTTGATTTGTTGGAGCATGTAGGTTCAAAATGCTAGTAGAGGAACAAAAGCTTAAGAACCCGAAGATGAGCTAAAGGTGGCTGAAGCAGACATGAAAAGTGAGGTAAGACATGATGACCTATTGACCACAATTCGATCACTCATTGAAGATTTTCTTTTTAATAAAATTTTTGCAGGTGGAGAGCTTCCTTGACATGCAATTTATATTAGTGTTTAGAAGTACTATATTCCGCTTAATTGAAGAAAACACATTGGGTTAGACATTCTCTTTGCTGATGTTATTAAAAATAAGGTAGCTTTCTAAGAACATTGTTGATTTTAGATTAAAGAGCTCCCCACACATGTTTTAGACAGTCTTAAGGGATTGTTCTATATGTAGGCGACTATTTTTTTTCATCTCTTTGCTCTGTTTATATTGCTTTAGTACTATCGCTAATTGCTCTTTTTAATTTATTCAAATTCTAAAGCTTCAATAAGTGTAAGAGTGTCATTTTGTTGTTGTAAGGGAGGCTCTGGTGGGATGAGGCATGTTTTGGAGAAGAAGGAACTATGACAGAAAAGATTGCCCCAAGAGTCTTTATGACACTTTTTCTGAGGTAGGCTTTGATTAGTATGAAAATTTTAAACAAGATCTAGCTTCAATCTTCATTTTTTTTTCATTTCTGAATTTTAATAGTGAGTTGGGAGTTAGTAATTAGTGGATATAGTCCACAACATCTATTCTATAACTAGGTTAGTTGTAGACGATTTCTTGGCTTAACTTTTGGTCACTCCCTTAAATTGATATGATTTCCCTCTTACTACAATATGTTTTAAGCAAGGTCATTAAAGAGGAATAAAAGATGTTTCATATTTCTCTAAATTGCTATGTTTTTTTATCACAGAAATTTATATTTCTCTCTTATTGTTTTATATTTATATGTTATTGTAATCAATTTCTATGATTTCCCTTAATTGCTATGTTTCTTAACATGTACTTTGATTATCTTGTAAGAAAGTAGTAAAAGGAAGATGAGGTGATTTAGATTTCTCGGGCTAGAAATTAATGGGATACATCTTTGGTGTGGTTTTGATAACCTGGAATACCACCCTGCTGTTTCCGGTACTTTTGACGCTCTTAGATATTGTAGATTCTCATCATTGTTTGTAAAATCTTTCAGAGGTACTTTGGAGCTGCTATTGGAAAGGGAAAACAAGCAGCTAAGATGTAAGTTGTGTTGTTCCTTTCTTTCTAAGTAGTACCTTGCCAAATCAAGCTTAACAATGAAATTAATCAGATAATGTCCTGTATTATCTAATACTGCGTATACTTTATTGAACATCTAATTTGGATAACAAAGATATCAAGTGCATGTAATTTAATGTGAAATCCAGTTGATTGATGTTTTAGTGGATAACTTCCTTCTGTTGGGGGCAAGTTACAATAAAGTTACAATAAAAACTATCTTTTTTTTAATTAGAAGTGAATATGTTTGGGTGCGTTTGGCTCAAAACTTTGAAGTGTGTGAATGAGCATACACGTGTGGTTGTGATGGGCAAAACAATTAAAGTAATTACTGTATTTGGTTTATGAAATGTAATAAATTATATGTCACTTTATTATTTTGTTTATCAACTATTACAAGTTCAATGCCAGCTTATCAGGTTTGGTATCGAAAATGTCTAGATTATGGATTTTTTATGTTCCGTTGCTTTCTTACACTGCTAATTGATCTTCTTAGACAAACAGTTCTTTGATTTATGTTTCTCATTCACTCAACCAGGCCTATTAGAGTTGTGCTTTCATAATATATTTGGGTGCAAGATTATAGGTCACATCTATCTTTTATACCATATAATACTCAGTATTACCTAAGTTCTCACACTGAATGTTATTAAATGAATGTTTATTTCTCTTTCCTGGCAGGGGGGCTTCTCTTGATGATCTTGAGATTTGTATTTGGTATATTTCTTACTTACCTTGACAGGTAACTCAATAGGTTTTATTTTACTTTTAATGTTTAATGTCAATGAGGAACTTTTAATTATTTTATACTGGTTAATGTCAATATATTTTATTTGGTATTACACTTCATCCTTTCCCTTTGTACATCCAAAAGAAATAAAAGTAAAACTGATTATTGACATTGGTCATCAGGTACGAACAACGTAGTTTTTAGGATTAGGACCCAAGGCATCTGGAAATGAATGAGGGTCCAATCTAGGTTGCTAAAATATCTCAAAATAAGAACTTAACATCCTCTTTAAGCTCAAAGATCATAGTATAGGCCCAAATTACTTCCCACAAAATCCTTTGATATCAGATTCCTTGGCCTAGAACTTAAGTAAAGCCTTTCTAGGTTTCCTTCTAACTCAAGTGTGTCAAGACTCAAGAAACTGCCTCTTGTTATATGGCTTAAATTCTAACTGTCATTTTTTTTTTGTTTCTTCCTTTTTTTATGTTGTTGGAATTAATGTGACAGTCCACTGTCTGCTGCATTTGGCCGTATTTTACAGGTTTAAATTGTAACCCCTTAAAAATATCATGGATTTTTGGTTAAGTACAAATATTGCTAAATAATACAATATAGATTGGGGATGCCATGTTGAGGACTTATGATATTTATATGTAGTAGGTTAATCCTTCATGAATCATAGAAAATATTATCCTCGTGATTGCATCCTCTGACCTTTCGATTGGATGTGCATGTTATCTTATCAGTCTCTATTTTGGTTTGTATGATCAGTTTTTCTTTAGTATTCGAAGCAACTATAAAAACTCGTTCGTCTATGATACAAATCAGGAAGCAACTTGTGGTAAATTCTCTGTTCATGTCGATGACAAAAACATGCTGTCATAAAATTTTTGCTAGTTAAATCTCTTTAAAAGTTAGTCTCTCGAAAGATTTAACTAGAGCTTGTGCTATAGATATTGTAATTTTATGTCATTCAGCAAAGGTGGTGTTTAGAGGCTTTTTTATTGCTGGTTAAGTGTAGACGATCCTTTGTTTTTGTTATTGCATATTTGTAGTTCCCGAGTCCATCATTCTTTGTGATTTCCTTTGTTTGTTGCTTTAAGAATAGGTTCTTTTTACAAGTCAGTTGAGTGGGTCAAATTCTTTTCTTCCTTTTTCTGTGATCATTGGTATGGGATAAACGATTTTGTTACTGATTCTTTCAGAATTTACAGCTTTTTTTATTGATTCTTTCCGTGTTTCAGAATATTTGTAGGTCTTAACAAGAGGTCAAAAACTATTGCACGGTCCTTGGTTGTCAATTGCCCTGTTCAGTGGATTTCTACTAGGTAAGAATCTTTACCTATAAAATTTCTAGTTTAGGAGGTTTAGGTGGATACTCTAATTGTTGTTTGAGGTTATGGACTAACTGAATTGGCAATATATATGTTAATTCCTCAAATTTCTTGTTGATCTTTATTGTGTTTCTTGTTTCCCAAATGTTGCTTCTTGAATGCCATAATGCACGTTGTTACTAAATTTCCTTGCTATTGATGACGATATTGCAGGTCTCTCGATGACACTTCGCTGATTGATGTACACTTTGCTATTGATGACCATATTGCAGGTCTTCCCATATGGTTATTTTATTTTCGATATAGTTCACTTGAGTTTAGTCTTTTGTTAATATATACAAGCTAACTCTTAGCAAACCAAAATTTTCGATAATCGGTGGATATCTAGATATGTGTGTATGTATATATATTTGTAATCAAACTTGTGTAATTAATGTTGTAGCTTAATGAAAGTACAATATTTTGAATTTATATTCTTCATTTTGTAGTTAATTTTAAATTTATGATTTCAATATATAAATATTTAAAATTATATTAAACAGGTGTGCTATGAATAAACCGCTTTCAAATTATTTATTTCTGAGCTACATAAAACCGCTGCCATAGGTTTTTGTATATGTTGCCACAAAACATTATAACCGCTGCTACAGACCAACAAAACCATTGCCAAAACTTGATAACCGCTGGCATAGATAAATATAACCGCTTCCATAGATAAGAAACCGCTACCCTAAGATATTTTACCCGTTTCAATAGTATGGAGAAAGTATTATCCCTTCTTATTGTACCGCTCCCAAATATTCATCAAATCGCTGCCAAAGTTCTATAACCTTTGCCACAGATAAAAATAACCGCTTCCATAGATGTAAAATCGTTGTCATATATTATATTAACCGCTTCTATAATGTAATTTAAACCGCTGCCCAAATCACACCAAACCGCTTCCATTGTTCTGACATTTAAATGTCTCTTTAGACTCTTTGGCAGCGGTTATAGTTATTTTTTGGCAGCGGTTTCACCGTTCTTCTAAACCCGCTGCCTAAGGCTGACCAAACCGCTGCCATAGGTCTATAGCAACGAGAGCAGATGCCACGGTCGGAAAACCGCTGCCAAAGGGTTTAGGCCGCGGTTACAAGGCTTTAGGCAGCGGTTTTTGACCGTCGCTAGAGGTCGAAATTGTAGTAGTGATAATTTATCCGATTATGATATATACACATATATTGTTGTTCTTCTAGACTAATCTGTGCAGGTTATTAAAAGATAAACGCAGATTTTTGCAGCACCGAGACTTCAAATCTTAGTAGCACTGAGAATCTCGCAACCAAAATAGAATTTGTTACAAGTATATCACATCTAGAAGATCAACTCAGTATTTGGAATTATCTAAAGTTCCAACGGCAATTCAAATTCGAAAAGAAGTTCTAACAGCTGCGATATCTCAGGAACTATGATCAGCGACAAAAGAAGAAGAAAAGCTGGGCTATAAATTCAGAGAGCACAATGGTCATCATCACACATCTCTCAAGCTCTCAAGTGCAAGAAAAGCTTTTACTTATCCTCATCATCGTCACCTGCTGATTATCTTTCTTTCTTGCTCTATTTGTAATTGTTTTATGTTTTGAGAGACAAGAAAGTATTGAGCGTTATAGGATAAGTTAATCCCTGTTATACTAAGAGTATCATATACTCAAACGTATCAAACTCAGGTGTGAAGAAGGGGACTTTTATTTCTCTATATCTTGGTTATCTAGACAGAATCGGGCAAGGCTTCAAGAGATAGAAAACGGGAAGGTTTTCTAGGTTGTATCTAGGACTCATAAGGAAAAGAGAAATAAGAGTTGTTGAAATCCTACGGGTTAGATAACCCTAGGCTGAGACGTAGGCTGGTTTAGAATCGAACTTCGTTATCAATTCCTGTGTTCATTTATTTTATTTCCGCACTTATCTTTAACCTCTTAAAATTACAGCTCAATAGGTGTCTGTTCAACCGCAAGGCTCTTGAAGCTTAGTTCAAACGCCCTAAGATTTGGTTCAAGGCCCTTGAAGCTGTGATTACAGAAAGTTTGCGAGAAACTTCCATACTCTATTCAACCCCCCCCCCCCTTCTAGAGTATTTATATTATTGTCATTTATATTACCTATTTACCTACTCGGTTCTTCAATTGGTATCAGAGCTTAACTCACATTTATTTGATTTAAACATCTGTGAGATCGATCATGAGTACTGTAGGTGATGGAGGTTTCGTTCAAGGACGATCGGCCAACAGACCACCTCTCTTCTGTGGCGACAACTTTGTGCAGTAGAGGTTCTTAATGCAGATGTTCATCATAAACCAAGATATGGAACAATGAGAGCTTGTCAAGAAAGGTCCTCATGTGCCAAAGAAGTCCAACGCTGTAGGAGTTGATGTACCCAAGGATGAAAGCGAATACAACCAAACAGATTCGGAAAATGTTGCCAAGAACTACAAGCCCATGAATCTGTTATACTGTGGTTTAAATGTTGAAGAGTTTAACCGTGTTTCATCTTGCAGGAGTGCCAAAGAAATCTGGGACAAATTGGTCGTAACTTATGAAGGTACAAGACAAGTCAAGGAGACTAAGATCAACATCTTCCTGCGACAATATGAGCTATTAAAGATCCTGCCCACTGAGACGGTGAAAGAAATGTGCACAAGGTTTACACAGATTGTGGACAATCTTATCTTGCCGAGAGAAAGCAGATTGTGGACAATCTGCTTTCTCTCGGCAAGATATTCTCCAATGAAGAAAAGATTCGAAAAATCCTGAGGAGCTTGACAAAGGCAAAATGGGGTCCAAAGGTAACTGCAATAGAGGAAGCATGGAACCTATCAATCTTACCCTTGGATGATCTTCTATGTAAACATATTACCCATGAGATGATTCTTGGTGGGGAAGATGGGGAAGTCGCCTCTAGTGTGAAGAATTTGGCCCTAAAAGCCAAGAAGGAGGAAGCGTCCTCAGACGACGAAGAAAGTGAAGATGAGGAAGATCCATTTGCACTTATCACAAGAGGACTACGATGAATACTGAAAATGATAAAGTAGTTTGCAAACCGGGACTACAACAGCTCGTCCAAGTATAAAGGTAAGCCTTATAATTTGAATAAAAAGACTAAACCCATGGCTTGCTATGAATGTGGTGATACAGAACACTTAGTCAAGGATTGTCTAAAAAAGTACAAGAACAAATACAGAAAAGAAAATCGAAAGAAGAAAGCTATGGTTGCAGCATGGAGTGATTCTGATTCATCCGGCGATTCAGAATCTGATAGTGAACAAGCTAATATGTGCTTAATGGCTGATCAAGAAGAGCCTCCCAATCTCTAGCCCTACTGAGGTATTGTTTGAATTTCTGCAAAATATGATTTTGAATGAGGAGAATTTTATAAATGAAACTAACATCTTGAAAGAAAGACTGTTGCAATAGGAAAAGTACATGAGTAAAGTGTCGCTGCAATTGAAAAATCTCAAAGCCTCATAGTCAGCCCTTGACATTAAAGTCAAGGCCTTGGAGACAGAAAACTCTGTCTTAAAGCAAGATCTTTCTTCTCTAAGTCTTGAAAACAATGATTTGGAGAAAGAAAAGGCTTCGCTGACTGAGAAGTGTCGAGACCAGCAGGCATCTCTTGTTCGCTTTACCCATTCCAAGGCCAATCTTGATAGGTTGTTGGTGAGCATCAATCATCCCTCAACAAATATGGTAGTGGATACAACAAAAATTTTCCAAAGAAAGCCCCTACCACTTTTGTAAAAGCCAAAGGGAATTGGCGCACACCTACATGTTTGTTTTGTTGCAAGAAGGGTCATGTCAAGACTACTTGTCCTTATCGTAGAAATGATCCTTATATAATTCGTAACACTTTTCCTTTATATCTAAGAGAATAGGTAAAGAAAAATTGGGTTCCTAAAGGGACTAGACCACCTAACATGGTCCATCCTGATTATGATTCCAAATTAGTGATTTGGTCTAGCCGGAAAGGTTGAATTTGGTTGTTTTGCAGGATATCTGATAGAGCATTATAAGTATGGCATAATAGATTACATTTAGCATAGTTTCGGTGTAAATATTGCATATTTTAGTTGCATTTACATGATTACTTGTTGAGTTGGACGATGCGGAATCTACACAATGTTTTGGTTTATTTTAGGAATCGCAGATTTAAGGTGGAATGAATTTGAGGAGGGTTAAAAAAGTAAATGAAATTGCATTATCAGCTAGAAGCAATCACTAGAAGAGTAGCGGAAGAAATCGCTGGCCGCCCCACGGCCGAGCTAGCCGCCCTGCGGCCCGAAGACTTCTCGAAGGATTTCGCAGATCCACTGCCCGTGCAGATACGCCGAATCAGTTTTCAACATTGATTAGGGTTTTTATTACTGTGTTTGGCCGATTCTTTGTAGGCCTTTAAAAGACATTTCTAGGTTATTCTATTATTCACCTTATGCACTTTTGAGAATTATTGAGAGCCCGTTGAGCATGAGCAACTAAACTCTCGAATGTTTCGCCTGCAGTTTGGATCTTGATTGTTGAATTGTGAGTTTCTTAATCTAGTTCTTATTCCTATTTGAATGTTTTGGCTTCCTTACGCTTAAATCTTTGAATGTGTTTTATTATCTCTGGCCTGATCAACTAATTTGAGTAGATTCATTCAATTGCTAGGGTTTTGTAGATTCCTCGTAGCGAACCTTAACCCAAGTGGCAATCATATCCCTTTAGAACTCGTAGGACTAATTGGATGTGTAGGATGTTGAATATATGTTAAATATCGACTCGTAGCTTGATATTGCATATACCTTGGTTAATTCATAGTCTTAATGCTATCTCTAGGTTAAATCTTAACCGTGTTAGGGTTATTTAGAGATAAGGATTACTAGGACTCGTAGGACTAGTAATTTACCTAAGATCTAGACAAGGACATTGATCGGAAAAGAAAAGAACTAGAGACTGAAACAAGGATCAAATTCATCAATTGAAGTGACAAATTGTAGGTGAACCTATTTCTCTCTGCTGCATCTTTCAACCTCCTTTACTTTGTTTGATTCTTTCCGCTTTGACAAAAGGCGGATCTTTTTCCCACAAAACTCTCTTTTTTGTTAATTGCGATTAGATTAGCACTAGAACTTACTAGATTTCCCTGTGAATCGACCTCTTTCTTACCAACTATACTAGTTGTAGGTTTGAGTATTTATTTGGCAGGAACAACGACAGGTTTTCCCTCTTGTCAAATTTGGCGCCGTTGTCGGGGACTTCTTTTTAATTTCTTGTGTTGTTTAATCGCTACCCTTGGTGTGGACCACGTTTATGGTATGCATCCGTGCTACTAATCCATCTTTACTTCCTTTTGATTCAGAGATTGAGAGGACTCTTTCCAACCAAAGGCGGGAGGTTCGCAACAACTCTAGCGAATTAACTTTTTGATCAAGAAGCCGAAGGGACTGCAGAGATGGGTGGTAATACGTTAGATAACGCGAACTAAACCTTAAGGCAACTCACAGCACCAAATCTGCAAACACAACCATCGGCGGTGCATTTTTCAGCGCTTGCTGATGGGACCAAGTTCGAGTTTAAAGCTCAATGGATCCACTTTCTGCCTAAGTTCCATGGGTTGAGTGGCGAGGATCCCAACAAACATTTGGCGGATTTCCATCATTGAGAGCATGAGACCCGCAGATGTCACAGAGGACCAAATCAAGCTGCGAGCTTTTTCTTTCACATTAAAAGATTCAGCTAATGATTGGTTTTACTATTTGCCTACAGGGAGCATTACTACATGGACAGAGATGAAAAGGTTGTTCTTAGAGAAGTACTTCCCTACCACAAAGCTTAACTTTCTCAAAAAGGCCATCAGCAACATCGAGCAATCAGCAACTGAGACCTTATATGAGTATGTGGAGCGATTCAAAAAGCTCTGCGCAAGTTACCCCTACCATGGTTACTCACAACAGGATTTGGTACTTTATTTGCATCGAGGTTTGCTTGATGATGAGCATCGATTGGTGAATGCCGCTAGTGGGGGTAACATTCTCAACAAGACCCCAAATGATGCTTTGGAGTTGTTCTCAGAGCTTGCTGAGGGGTCTAGACAATATAGCTAGAGGGCAAACCCCCGTGGAGTAGTGGATGTAGATTCTTCAAGCTCCCATTTGCAAGCTGATATGATGGAGATGAAGGAGATGATGAGAAGGATGATGCTCAAGGGGACCCCTCAATAAGTCAAGGTATGTGGGCTATGTGCTGATCCTTTACACCCAAACGATATATGCCCACTACTTCAGGATCCTAATGTAGAGCTTAACGCCATGGGAAACTTTGTCCCGCAGAAGCCCAGGTATGGTAACTATGGTAACCCCAATCAGTTCAATAATAATTATAATGTAGGTTACTAGGGGTATGGATATGGTAATAACCAGGCCCCTTACAATCCACAAGGGGGACACCAACAGAGGACTCAGCAACAATTCGATTATAGGAAGAGAGCAACTCTCGCCGGAGATCAATCAACTGAGGACCCTATCAAGACCCTCACTAGGATACTCACGAGCCACGTTGAGCACTCAAAGAATCTTGAGAAACAGGTAGGCCAATTGCCTCAATCGCTAAGTGAATTGTAGGCTAAGGACTCAAGAAAGCTACCATCTCAAACGGTGGTGAATCCTAAGGAGAACGTCAGCGCAATAACGCTAAAAAGTGGTAAGGAACTGATTACTACTCACCAGGATGACGAAAACTATGGAGAACGTGAGCTGCATAAAGAAAAAGGAGAAGAAGAGCTTCGGAATCGCGAGCCGCCCCGCGACCACCCTGAGCCGCCCCGCGGCCAAGGCGATTCTGCAGATGTAGATTTCGGTGAGCCAACCCGCGGCCACACCCAGCCGCCTCACGGCCTTGCCCCTGACGAATCTTCTGACTCTTATGTAAGGCCTGAATTCCCTCCTTTAAATTCTTACAAACTTGTTCCTCCTTTTCATGAAGCTCTTAGAGATACAAGGAGGCCTGAGAATGACAAACAGATCTTTGAGACATTCAGTAAGTGCGTGGTAAACATTCCCTTACTCAAATTGATTAAAAGTATTCCTCTTTATGCTAAATTTCTTAAGGAGCTTTGCACCATAAAGAGGAATCAGAAGTTAAAAGGGAAGTAGAAGATTAAGGTAAGCGAACATGTGTCTGCTGTGTTTCAAAAGCGTATGCCAAAGAAATCTAGCGACCCTGGCATTTTTAAAATCCCATGTGTGATAGGTGAGACTAAGTTTGATAAAGCTTTGTTAGACTTAGGTGCATCTATTAATGTCTTACCTTATTCTCTATATGAATAATTAGGCTTAGGACATTTGCATGAGACTAGAGTGGTGATCCAACTAGTGGACCGCTCAAATGCTTATCATAGAGGCATAGTAGAGGATATTTTGGTCATGGTTGACAACTTCATCTTTCCTGCTGATTGTTTTGTCTTATACATGGAGCATGGTAAGCAAGAGGCCCCTATTCTCTTAGGAAGGCCCTTTTTGAAGACTGCTAAGACAAAAATTGATGTGTATTCTGGCTCATTAATTATGGAATTTGATGGTGAGAAGGTT
This sequence comes from Persicaria maculosa, assembly GCA_963922045.1. Taxonomy (NCBI): domain Eukaryota; kingdom Viridiplantae; phylum Streptophyta; class Magnoliopsida; order Caryophyllales; family Polygonaceae; genus Persicaria; species Persicaria maculosa. The sequence goes on along the minus strand of OY998271.1, from coordinate 22,725,237 downwards.
GAATACAATATATATGATGCAATGAAATTCCCTTCGGACGATCCTTCCTTATGCTTTGTAGATGTCACTGATACGTGTATGCATGATACTTTTGATATGAGTTGTGTAGATAACCTCAAGGTTGCTTTAGAAGCTCCTATTGAGGAGTTGTCATTGAATTATGCTTTGTCTACTAACCTGCAGGAGACCATAAGAGACTTGTCCACCCTCCCAACTCATTTGCAGGTAGGTACCCCTATGGAACTAATCGGTCCGAGCGAGAAGCTCTTACCTTCTATTGTGCAGGCACCTATTTTTGAGCTCAAGCCACTTCCTAAGCATTTGAAGTATGCATTCGTGGGGGAAGGTGATACCTTGCATGTCATCATCTCCAACAAGCTTACTAAGGAACAAGAAGAGAGGTTGGTGGCGGTGCTCAAAGAACATAAGACTGCTCTGGGATGGACCATAGCGGACATCAAGGGAATCAGCCCAACTACTTGCATGCACAGAATCTTGTTAGAAGAGGGAGCCAAACCTGCCAGACAACCTCAATGGAGACTCAACCCACCTATGATGGAGGTACTAAAGAAGGAGGTGCTGAAACTCTTTCAGGCAGGTATGATCTATCCCATTTCTGATAGTCATTGAGTTAGTCCAACGCAGGTAGTACCAAAGAAGGGGGGCATAAAAGTGTTTGAGAACAAAGAAGGTAAGTTGGTTCCTACCAGAGTCCAATCAGGCTGGAGAGTTTGTATCGATTATTGCAAGCTGAATGCGGTAACTCGAAAAGATCACTTTCCCTTACCTTTTATTGATCAGATGCTTGAACGGCTCGCTGGTCGTCCATATTATTGCTTTTTAGATGGATATTCAGGGTACTTTCTGATAGCTATTGCACTAGAGGATCAAGAAAAGACGACATTCACTTGTTCGTTTGGCACTTTTGCATATCGCAGGATGCCTTTTGACTTGTGTAACGCTCCTGGGACATACCAACGATGTATGGTAAGCATTTTTTCTGAATATGTAGAGCAATTCATTGAGGTTTTTATGGATGACCTTACTGTACATGGTGATAGTTTTGATGCTTGCTTAAACCATTTGACACTTGTGCTTAGAAGTTGTGTTGACACTAACTTAGTGCTCAATTCAAAGAAGTGTCACTTTATGGTTGAGGAGGGCATTGTTTTAGGTCATATTGTCTCACATAAAGGGATTGAGGTCGATAAGGCGAAGGGAGACATCATTCAATCATTGCCTTATCCTACTAATGTGCGTGAAGTGCGTTCCTTTTTAGGCCATACAGGATTCTACCGCAGGTTCATTAAGGATTTCTCTAAGATCACCTCACCCTTGTGCGAGCTACTGAAGAAGGATGTCACTTTTGCTTTTGATGAGAAGTGCAGGATGGTGTTTGATGAGTTGAAGACTTGTCTTACTAGTGCATCAATTATACAAGCGCCAGATTGGTCCCAACCCTTCGAATTGATGTGTGACGCTAGTGACTACGTTGTGGGAGCCGTGCTTGGAAAACAAGAGGGGAAGAGCTCTCATGTGATCTACTATGCATCTCTAACGTTGAATGGCGCCCAAAGAAATTACTCAACCACAAAGAAGGAACTTCTTGCTATTGTTTTTGCCCTTGAGAAATTTAGATCTCATTTGCTTGGTACAAAAGTTATTGTGTATACTGACCATGCAGCGCTTTGTTATCTTTTGACGAAGAAAGAGGCCAAGCCAAGATTGATTAGATAGATCTTGCTTTTAAGCGAGTTTGACATCGAAATTAGGGACAAAAAGGGTGTTGAGAACCTTGTTGCAGATCATTTAAGTCGTATATTGCAGGAAAAGAATGGGCAAGAAGAGCAATCACCTACCTGGGGATTTTTCCTGATGAAGAATTATTTGAAGTGTTCAGCGTCTCGAGCCGCCCCGTCGCTGGCCTGGCCGCCCCGCGGCCACTTGTTGCCGGTCGCCCCGTGGCTGACCCTGGCCGCCCCGCGGCCTCTGCAGAATCTGAGATTGAACTCCTTTTGAAGGTTAGTTCTATTCCCCGCCCTTGGATCGCTAATTTAGTGAACTTTATTGTTTTACAGGAGTTTCCACCCAACTTTTCCAAGGCTCAAAAGGACAAGATACGTCATGATGCTCGCTTCTACGTTTGGGATGATCCATATCTATGGAAGCATTGCACTGATTAAGTGATACGTCGGTGTCTTCCCGACGATGAGGTACAATCTGTCCTTAATTTCTGTCACTCACATGAATGTGGTGGGCACTTTGGACCACAAAAGACAACAAGAAAGGTACTTGAGGCAGGGTTCTTTTGGCCGCATATATTTCGTGATTCATATGCTTTTTGCAAATCCTGTGATTGCTGTCAGAGAGTTGGGAATCTTTCTAAGAGGAATGAAATGCCACAAACTCGCATGATATTTTGTGAGAGTTTTGATGTTTGGGGCATTGTCTTCCTGGGACCATTCCCTAACTCGTTTGGAAACTTGTATATCTTGCTTGCGGTGGACTACGTCTCCAAGTGGGTGGAGGCGAAGGCCACCAGGACTGATGATTCAAAAGTTGTTGCAGGTTTCCTCAAGGAGCTATTCTCTAGATTTGGAGTGCCGAAAGCATTGATAAGTGATAAGGGGACACATTTCTGCAATAAGACGGTAAGTGCATTATTAAAGAAATATCATGTTATGCAGAGGGTGTCTACTGCATACCACCCCCAGACTAATGGGCAAGCTGAGGTGTCTAATCGCGAGATTAAGACTATCTTGGAGAAGACTGTTGCCCCAAACAAGAAGGATTAGAGTGTAAGACTTGATGATGCTTTGTGGGCTTGTCGAACGGCTTACAAGACTCCCATTGGGATGTCTCCATTTCAATTAGTTTATGGAAAGGCTTGCCATCTTCCTGTCGACCTCGAACATAAGGCATACTGGGCGGTGAAACAATGCAATATGCAAATGGATGAAGTTGGGGAGTTCAGGAAACTTCAGCTGCAGGAGCTGGAAGAGTTGAGATTGGATGCCTATGACAACTCCGTCACTTATAAGGAGAAGACTAAGGCATGGCACGACAAGCATATTTTGCGAAAGGACCTCAAAGTTGGTGACAAGGTCCTTCTATTCCAACCGCGCCTTCAACTCTTCCCAGGTAATCTTCGCTCTAGATGGGCAGGGCCATATGTCATTACTAAAGTCTTTTCTCATGGTGGAGTAGAGCTACTCAATGAGAGGAATGGAGACATTTTCAAGGTAAATGGTCATCGCGTGAAGCCAAAAATATGAGAACTTTGTCAAAGAGGATGGTGATGAGTTGGTTCTACATGAACCAAGCACTGAGGATCACTAGGGAGTCTTGACGTCGAGCCTACGACGTTAACTAAAGGCGCTGCTTGGGAGGCAACCCAAGGTATGTAGTTTAGATGTTCTTTTCATATTGGATTTAGTTATTTTCTTTTAGTTTAGTTTTGGTGTTTCAGCATACTAACCCCACAGAGTAAAAAAAGAAGAGGAGATGAGCAGAAAAATGGCCGGCCGCCCCATCGCCATCCAGGCCGCCCCGCGGCCGCGACAGCGAGCTAAGTTCTCTTCGCAATCGCCGGCCCCATCACCTACTCTTTCCACCCCGTGGCCCCAGAAGGAGGATAAAAAAAATTTTGGGACCCGTGTGGGCCCCACTTGCTACACCCCTTTAACCCTATCCACTCCTTTACCTTTCCCGTGTGTCCCCAGCCGCCCCCACGCCATAGCATCTATCTTCATCTATCTCATCTATCTTCATCATCAACAATAAAAAACCCACACCCAAAACTCAAAACCTCCATTAAAACTCCCTCAAAGCTTCCATCTTCACAAAACTCACCCCTTTCTCCAATATCTTCCATTATCCACCTATATCTTTCACCAAACCACCCACATTCTCCTCAATCTTCCTAGATCTAAACCAAAAACACTCGATTCGAAGGATCTTAAAGGGTTTGGGAGAAATCCACCAACAGAGGGAGGAATTTGAGACGTCAAAGCATAGACCCGACGTCAGATCAGCAGATCCACCACTTTTTGAAGGCCGCCCCGTCGCCAACCCAGGCGCCCCGCGGCCATTCCTATCGCCGGCCGCCCCATCACCTTATCAGCTGCCCCGCGCCCACCTGTCGCCGGCCGCCCCATCGTCTATCCTCGCCGCCCCGTGACCACTGCAGAAACCTCTATTTTCGTGAGTTCTTAATTCAAACTCTTTCTTGGGTTAATTTCTTAGCTTTAAGCGAAATTTCTAGACCCCATGGGATGAGTAGGAGTCAGAAGAAGAAGTGGAATGCGCTGAATACTAGGAATTTCTTTCAAACCAAGTTTTTTCATGAACCTACCCTTCGGATGTTAAAGATGGATGTATGTACTAGGCAATTGTTAGAACATGGAGGCCTAGGGAATTTTTTAGATAAGAATGCTCCGACCTATTTGGGGTCAGTTAAGGTGTTTCTGGCTACTTTGAGTGTGCGGTCGACATCTATCAAGTTTAGGTTGTTGGGGCAGGAGTTCACGAGGACAAAGGAGAGAGTGGGACAAATTTTTGGAGTTACGGCTGCACCAACTGTAGGTTAGTTTGATGTATCAAAGGGAGAGAGGCCTATTGCATTTTGGCTTGCGGCGACTAGGGTACCTTTTGAGGCCAAGAAGGGCCAATACAACTCGAGTATTAGGCACCCTCAACCACGACTGATCCATAAGGTTTTAGCCAATACTTTCTTTGCCCAGGCTGAGGTCAACAAGATCTCACTTAGGGATATGTCATATTTGTGGTGTCTGACGTCAGTGAGCCCAGTGGTTCCAGGTTGGGTGGATTTGTTCCTTTTCAACTGCAGGGACATCATAGACAAGCGCAAGACGGCGACGATTAGCTTTGGGGGTCTCATCACTCTCATAGCACGGGATGGTATTGATTTGAGCGTTGTCCCTGATGTCCTGCATGGTTCATTTCTGTATGATGAGGCTCAACTGAGGAAAGCTGGCCATTTGGAGGGGAGAGTGCCGATGTGGGTCTGGAGGACAGGCCATCTTGGGGCGATTCAGCTGAGATTACCCCGGCCACTTCCTTTTGGTCCTACGGTTGACGATTTCTTTATGGGTGATGAGGATGATGATGATGAGGATGAGGATGATGGAGATGATGTTGCTCAGGAAGATGATGGTGGTGTTCCTGAGGTGTAGACGGATGTAGGAGGTGGGGGTGCTGGACCTTCTGTCACAGCTGGAGTAGGTGCTGGTCCAGGTTTTTATGAGCTTGAGCAGAGGATGATGTCGATGTCTCTGCGATAGGATACTATATGGGAGCATCAACAGTAGATGGCTCTCCTCTAGGACACGATGTGGCAGCATTGGCAGATGATTTCCCGTTGTCAGGATGTTATGTGGGATCATCAGCAGCAACTGTGTGTGGACATGGGAGACATCCGTCGCGATGTTCATAGACTGACGACTAGCATGGCTGATATGTGTGAGAGCCAGGCAGAGATGCAGCGCTTACAGGAGTAGATGCTACACAAACAGGAGGCTGCATGGGAGGTTCAGGAGCTGCAGAGACATAGACAGGAGGAGTTCTTCCGATTTGCCTACCCTCAAGTCCCACCTTACTCGCCACCACCACCTCAACAGTGATCATGTTGGTTTTTCTTTTTCTTTTATTTTTCCTTTTAGTTTATTTTGATGTTTTCGCCATTGAGGACAATGTTAGAATTAAGTGTGGGGTGAAGACTTGCATGACATGTTAGGTTTGTATTTTATCTTTATGTTGTATTTTGACTTTAGATTGCATGTTGAAATATTTTAGTTGATGTTAGTCTATGTTATTCGCAAAAAAAAAACAAAAATTTTATTATTTATGTAATTATATTTATGCATTAGCTAGGATTAGGTCTTATTTTCCCATATGGATGCCACTTATCCTCTATTTTATTTATTGAGACTTATGTCCCATGATGTGCTTGGATTGTTGAAAACCTTTGATATCTGATTTCCACACTATTGGGTGAGCATAATTGGTTAATGATTGAGCACATAAGATCTTTGATTTTGGGTGATATTGAAGTTCTAGACATGACCTGGTGAGCTATTTTGGCCTATTCAGGGACTGCGCTTAATTTAGTCCTCTTGCTTGTTGAGTGTACTCTCTTTAATTGCTTCCTCTTTAGCTTGCATTTAGATATCTTATTCAAGGCTGCATATTATCATTTCTGCACATGACTTAAAAGTGATTGAGACACCTTTATTAGACCTATTTGACTCTATTCCCACCTTGCATATTATCCTCTGCTTGAAGCCAATATTGACCCTAATTGCCGATTCTTTTGAGCTCAACAAGATTTTTCCATAGCCAATTATAGCTTGACCTATCCGAGAATTAGGAATATTTGGTGAATATTCATATTGTGGATGATGGTTTGAGTGATGGATCGTATGTTTGGAGGACTTTTATGAGGTGTTTGATTATTGCTAGTAGTTTACACATTACTTGGGACCTAAGGAGGATAAAATTTACTTAGGGGTAAAAGTCAAGGAAAATCATTTGATATAGCATGAATAAGAGCATATGAAAAAAAAAGAAAAGAAAAAAAAAGAAAAAAAAATGCGAAAAAAAAGACAAAAAAAAAAAAATAAGAGAATGAGTTGAGTATGGTTTGTGAAGTTTGATGCTTGAGATTGGAGTTGTATACATTGTAGAGTTATGGTATGATCTTTTAAGTGGTATTGTAATTTGGTTGCATCCTTAGTTCTCGGATTATGAGCACCACATGGCCTAAATTGTTCCATACCTTATGTTTTCTACCTTGGCCCAATTACAACTCAATTGAAAGACCTTATGATTTTTGTTGTGTGTAGAGTCACCAGCGGTGGAGAGCTAGAACACTGGTGCTAGACTATTGTAGCTAAGTTTTTAAAGATTGAGTTTTGAGCATAAATATTTAACCCTAAACACTTGAGTGAGAGTGAAACACATATTCCTTGTAAGGTCTAGAATGGATATGGTTGCTTGATTTCATTGATAATTGCAACTATGTGCTATGATGTTGTTAATCTATTGTGTTTGCTAGTTTTTTCCTACACTTAAAGAATATTGGAGTTGCTACATGAATTGCTATTCAGTGGGGCTGCATAGTTACTTTTTCTATTGCTTGAGGACAAGCAGAGGTTCAAGTGTGGGGGAATTTGATAGATCATTATTATTATGGCATAATAGATTACATTTAGCATAGTTTGGGTGTAAATATTGCATATTTTAGTTGCATTTACATGATTACTTGTTTAGTTGGAAGATGCGGAATCTACACAATGTTTTGGTTTATTTCAGGAATCGCATATTTAAGGTGGAATGAATTTGAGGACAGTTAAAGAAGTAAAGGAAATAGCATTATCTGCTAGAGGCAATGACGAGAAGAGTAGCGGAAGAAATCGCTAGCCGCCCCGTGGCCGAGCTAGCCACCCTGCGGCCCGAAGACTTCTCGAAGGATTTCACTGATCGCCAGGCCGCCCCGTCGCCTGAGGCAGCCGCCCCGCGGCACGTGCAGAAACACCGAATCAGTTTTCAACTTTGATTAGGGTTTTTATTATTAATTTTGGCCGATTCTTTGTAGGCCTTTAAAAGACATTTCTAGGTTATTCTACTATTCACCTTATACACTTTTGAGAATTATTGAGAGCACGTTGAGCATGAGCAACTAAACTCTCGAAGGTTTCGCCTACAGTTTGGATCTTGATTGTTGAATTGTGAGTTTCTTAATCTACTTCTTATTCCTATTTGAATGTTTTGGCTTCCTTACGCTTAAATCTTTGAATGTGTTTTATTCTCTCTAGCCTGATCAACTAGTTAGAGTAGATTTATTCAATTGCTAGGGTTTTGTAGATTCCTCGTAGCGAACGTTAACCCAAGGGGCAATCATATCCCTTTAGGACTCGTAGGACTAATTGGATGTGTAGGAAGTTGAATATATGTTAAATATCGGCTCGTAGCTTGATATTGCATATACCTTGGTTAATTCATAGTCTTAATGCTATCTCTAGGTTAAATCTTAACCATGTTAGGGTTATTTAGAGATAAGGATTACTAGGACTCGTAGGACTAGTAATTTACCTAAGATCTGGACAAGCACATTGATAGGAAAAGAAAAGAACTAGAGGCTGAAACAAGGATCAAATTCATCAATTGAAGTGACAAATTGTAGGTTAACCTATTTCTCTCTACTGCATGTTTCAACCTCCTTTACTTTGTTTGCTTCTTTCCGCTTTGACAAAAGGCGGATCTTTTTCCCACAAAAACTCTCTTTTTGGTTACTTGCGACTAGATTACCACTAGAACTTACTAGATTTCCCTGTGGATCGACCTCTTTCTTACAAACTATACTAGTTGTAGGTTTGAGTATTTATTTGGCAGGAACAATGACAGGTTTTCCTCTTGTCAATATCACCAAGACCAAAGAGCATAAATGGATACTTGATAGTGGTTGCTCGAGGCACATGAGTGGAAAGAGTTCATTATTTTCTGATTTGAAGAAGCAATCCACTGGAACAATTACTCTTGGTGATAAAGGGAAGTGTAATATCATTAGTATAGGTAAAATCGGTAAGGATCCCTCAAATTATATTGATGATGTCTATCTTGTGGAAGGATTAAAATATAACCTTCTTAGCATTTCTCAATTCTGTGATAAAGGTAATATTGTTCAATTTTATTCTAAGAAACGTTTAGTCAAAAATAAGAAGTCTGGAGACATGGTTCTCACAGCCCCTTGTTGTAACAATGTTTACTCTATGAGTACTAACCAAGTTGTAGAGACAAGCTTAAAGTGCCTCAAGGCATTGACAAAAAATCCAAGACTCTAGCATCGAAGGCTTGGACATGTTACCATGCATACTATGAACAAACATCATTTAAGGGACTTGGTTCGTGGTCTTCCCGATCTAAATTTCAAGGTAGATGAGTTATGCAATGCATGCTCACGAGGTAAGTAAACTCGAGGGTCCTTTAAACCCATAAAGGTAGTAAGCATTTCTCGTCCTATTGAACTTTTACATATGGACTTGTGTTGACCTATGCGTGTCAAGTCTCCCAAAGGTAAACAATACATTCTTGTCATTGATGATGATTATGGTCTCCTTTTTGAGAGAAAAATCGGAAGCCTTGTTTCAGTTTTCAAAATTGTATAAGGAGTTGCAAACCTTGAAAAACATGCCTATTGTCTCTATTAGATTCGATCATGGGCGTGAATTTGACCAAGTTAAATTTGATTTATTTTGTGCAAAATATGGGATTTCACAAAATTTTTCGGCTCCTACAACACCTCAACAAAATGGGGTTGTGGAACGAAAGAACTGCATCTTGGAGGATATGTCTAAGACCATGCTTTTAGAAAATGATTTGCCAAAATCCTTTTGGGTCGAGGATGATAATACGGCTAATTACATTTTAAATCGTTGTTTGATTCTTCCCATTTCAAAGAAAACTCCTTATGGACTTTTCCATGAAAAAAAACCAAGTCTTTCATATTTCAAACCCTTTGGTTGCAAGTGTTTTGTTCACAACAATGGAAAGGATAACCTTGGGAAATTCGACGCACGTATTGATGAAGGTATCTTTCTTGGTTATTCTCTTAATAGCAAAGCATATAGAGTTTATAATAAACGCACTAGAGTTGTCAAGGAAAGTATTCATGTAATATTTGATGAAAGCAATAATGGTGCGTTAAGTGATAGCTTTGCATATCTCAATCTGAATCAACATGAGGATCAAGGTTCTGATGGAGAAGAAGAAAAAGAGAATACTCGACGTTAGAATATGCAGGAGCAAATTCTTGATACGTCTGAGCAACCTCAAAACCTTTATCTACAGGTTCAAGACCTTGAACAAAGGTTTCAAAGCCTTGATCTGAGTGATTCCGAGGCAGAACCAAGCATTGAGCCACAAAGTCATGGAGAAGCATCAACATCCCTGTTCGCAGCGGGGGTGGAGTGTAGGAGATTCAAATAAACTAAATATAACAATGCACGACTAGGCTAACTCCCTGTCCCAAACAAATAATACAAGAATCCCCTCCCTTGAAGTAGTAGGGTAATTCAGGATCGAATCCACGAGGAGGTATGTCAGCGCTTCCCTTGTTTTACTCACGATCAAAGCTTTCGACCTTAGAAGACACTCGATATCGAGTAATCTGGTCGATATCGATCCCAGTTCTAGTAGATTTCCTAGCGCAGTTTCTACAGAAGACAAAAGCAGCAAAGTCGACATCGAGCAGAGACCTCGATATCGACGTTAGACCTCGATATCGACCCTTACAGTCGATTTCGACGCTTGTCACATAAACTGTTTTCGTAACCAATTTGTCGAAAAAGAGTCCGAAGAAAATAGAATGGGAAAGGAGGATGATCAGAAACAAAACTAAGACTTTTATGTTGATTTCAATGAATTAAAAATCTTCCAAAGTCGGGGTTTCATGCCAGAACGATAACAATGCAAGTTTTATACTAAAGTTATGAAATTTAATGCCTTTCCGTCAAATAACTTTCGTCATCAACACTTAGGTGATTAGAGGCTCTCGCATAGTTCCTAAGAGTTACTATCCAATTCATGAACAATCCAAGTTCACAATATGAGTGGCTTTCGCTTCAATAATGCAAATAATGAATCTCCCTAACTTTCGCAAAGGATCATGCATGGGATAGAAGACGGAATCGCATAAAAGTCATACCTTTGATGCACTTACCTCACATTGCTATCGTCGGGCTCACCCCGACCCTAGAAGTGGGTTGACTACTCGCTCCTCATCATGCACATCATCATCATTGTTATTGAAAGAAAGCTACTTTGAATGAAAACTTCGAAAGAAAGTACAATCGAACAAGCCACTCCGCTCTCGCTTTACAAACTTCACTCGACCTCCTCTCTCTCTCTACTAATTCTCTGCGTGTATATGTGTTTGAATAACTGAAATTGAATGTTCTTGGATCTGAAATCTAATGCCTAAACACATCCCTATTGGCTTCTATTTATTCATGTCGATAAAGACTCAAAAATTTATCTTTATTCTCTAAGATAAAACTTAAATAAAGGTAAAAACTAAAACTTCTATGGTAAATCAGCCTCCATATGGTAGATCTGGTGTTGAAGATAAGAAATCTTGACTTGTGGATAGACGTGCAAGCTTCGGATAGATTTCTATCAAAAATCTAAGTCGGATTCCTCTGCTGGCATGGTCGATATCGACCCTAGACATCGATATCGACCCCTTCAAAACTTTATCTTGAGCTTTCCTTCTCCTACTCGAACTAGCACTCGACTTCTATCATTTAGCTCGATCTGTCAACATCGATATCAACCTCCAGACGTCGATATCGACCCCTCTGTGTCGACATGCTCTGTTTCATTTGATGCTCGATTCCTTTGTCTCTGATGCACTCGATGTCGAGGTCCCCAGTCGATTTCGACCTCTTCAGAAGACTTCGAGTTCTTTTTCCGCTCTTCCAGATCTGTCCATTTTTATCCTGTTTTCTGCGAAATCACATAGAAACTCGTGCAGACCCATATATTTGACATTTAAGTGTAAACTACACTAATCCCATGTTTTCGCATTAATATGCATGCAAAAGAAGATAAAATGGACTTTTATGTGCATAGAAATTATGGCAATTTGCGCGCACATCAAACACCCCATACTTAAACTTGCTTGTCCCCAAGCAATACCTTTAAAGGTCATTCAAGGGAAGAAAGTAAACCCTCAACATCATTGATTCATTTTCATATGTCCCTACAATCAATTGCCATCCTCGATAAGGTACTTATGTCAACCAAGTTCATGCCTGTGCATAAAAGCAATTTCATACTCATAAAAGGAGGTAATATGCGAAAACAATTTTAGCGACATAGCATTAATAATCAGGAGGACTTTTTCAAGCTTGTGAGAAATAGATTGGTAAAAGGATAAAGGTGGGCTAATATTTGGCCATGTGGTGTTAAATCCGGGGAAACATACATTCTTTCCAAAACTTCCACATTCCTTCTTCATAATGTCTCACCTTTCACTCATCGCTCAATGCTTTTATTCAATATAATGCTTTTACCCTTCTAACCTTAGCACTGCCTTCTCGCGAGTCACAAGCATGGGTGTCATGAATGGCCCCAGATACTTAGTATTTCGGACTCCTCACCTTGTGTCCCATCTCGCTGAACTAACATCTCAATGAGCAGGGTCTACCTGCCTTTATCTCCTGAGGTGATCGGATTTTTTCTCGCTCATTAAATTTTCCATAATTCATAATTCTTTCATTCCTGCCAACAACTTCATAAATAATGCACAAACTCCATATAACTCCAAAGATGACATCCATTCTCAAACTTGTCCCCGGATAACGTATAAGGTATAAAATGGGCAATATGTATATATGTGGAGCAATAATGATCATGCTCAAATATGGCTTTGTAGCTTTTGCAAATATGCATAGGTAAGACTAGGATATGAAATTGAGCACATGTATGGAAATTTCATAAAAAGTCCTCCATCATCTTATCATGCACATGTCAAAAGCAACTTCAAATTTGTCATCTCCTTTATTTTTTTTCTTTTTTGCACTTCATTGGGACTTCCCTTAACTAGGCAAATTCATTTTATATCTCTAATGAATTTAATTTTGCATCATAGAGCTCTTTTTTATACTTCCATGACTCTTCTTCTCTTTTCAAATTTTTGATGGGGGTCATTTTTTCTTTTTTTTTTTCGAAATAAAAACTAAATATGCATTAAAATAAATATGCAAATCTAAACTAAGTACGAATATGCAAGTAAGCCTTTCCCCCACCCCATACTTAAAATTTACAGTGTCCTCACTGTATTAGAACTAGGGTTAAGAAGAAAACTTACTAAACCGTCACAAATTTCAGGAGTCGAAGAAGACAGCAGGGAAGGTCGATATCGACCCATAACATCGATATGGATGTTTATATCGATTTCTGCTCAGGCTTCAGGGTGATTCGGCCTCGACCACAAAGCCATCTATGTCAACCTTAAGGTCGGTGTCGAGCTTAGACATCGATTTCGACGTCTTCTCGGTGTGCCTTTTCTCTCTCCTGCAACTTGTTAATAAACATAAACCCAAATATGCAAAACAATAAAATGTCTTAAACTAAAGTAAAAGTGTCTAAAACCAAAACTAAGTCTTTGTTACAAGCTCTAGATTTTTAAGTCGCTAGGCCGACTTCTTCCTTTGCGCTTCTCAAGGCGGCATCTACAGAGCCCATGTGGCTTGGGACTCAAATATGACTCCTTTCTTGTCATGCAGCTGCATTCCGCCGAGATTGATTTGATTCACCGTGAATGGTCCTAAATTCTTATATTTGAATCTTGTAGGGAACCAATGGTCCTTAGATTTGGCAACATAGACCCTGTCTCCTATCTCATATTGGCTTGAATCATCATCGGATATCCTACACAAGCACACATGCCAAGGCACACCTCTTCCAAATAATGATAAATCTTTAATTGAAATGGAGCAAGAGGAATCCGTACCTTGACTTACCTTTTTCTCAGCCTGTGGCTCAGGTCGATATCGATGTTCAGAGGTCGATATCGACCCCTGTTGTACTCTTGGAGGATCAATCGATTTGGAGAGTTTCGGCTCGATATGATTAGGTCGATTTTGACCCTCAGAGATCGATATCGAGGTCTCCTTTCCTCCCTTCTCAGCGCTGATGGTGGTCGATTTTGGTAGGGCATGGTCGATATCGACCCTTGACCCCGATTTCGATGTTTCCTCTCCTCCTCCCTCGATCCCATACTTATGACCTGACACAAAATCTTGAACATTAGTGGTCGATATCGACTTACCTGGGTCGATTTCGATGTTCTGTTGGGCTCCTTCGTTCAAGATTGCCACAACTTCCTCTACTTGGGCTTCTATCGCCCTCTTCTCAAGCTCCTCCGGTGTCATACTTCTTACCTTTGCTTCTCCACATGCAATGTAGACACCATTGATGGCTTTTATCTTCATTGGCCCTTGATTTTTAACCGTCTTGTTGAAGGCATACTCTATCACCTGGTCACTAATTGTGAATGAGAGCAATCCTTTCTTTATGCTAATATTGGCATCGACGGTTGCTAGGAATGGCCTACCTAAAATAATTGGACAAGCAGGGTCCTCCGCTATATCAACAACTTGGAAATCAGCAGGGACAAAGAATTTACCTACTTGTACTGGCACATCCGTCACTATCCCAGTTGGAATCACTACCGTATTGTTGGCCATGTACAATCTTGCATCCACGGGCTCCAAAGGACCTATCTTTACCTTGTGCCATATGGTTAGTGGCATCATGCTAACGCTAGCGCCCAAGTCAACTAAAGCATTAAATTTGAATTGACCTAGACCTATAGCGATTGAAAACTTACCTGGGTCCGCCCGCTTTTGTGGTAGCTCCAACCTATTGCACTCCTCTGCGATCTCAGAGAGCGATCGCTTCTTACCTAAGATGTCTTTAAGGAACCTTACATAAGATGGCATCTCGTGAAGTGCCTGTGTGAATGGTATAGAGACATTAAGTCCTTGGAACATCTTCACGAACCGCTGGAACTTCTTTTCTGCTGGGTCCTTAATCATCTTTCTAGTCGGGAATGGCAACACCTTCTTCCTTCCTGCGGCTGCAGTGAGGTCGACATCGACAGTAGTAGGGTCGATTTTGACTGGAGGAGTCGATTTCTGTGGTGACGTAGTATCAGGGTCGACATCGACTGAAAGGTCGACATCGACGTCACCTTGGTCGATATCGACAGGGGGGTCGATATTGATGTCTGTTCTGGCTTCTTCTCCTCCGCTTTGTGCTCGGGCGTTTGTAATTGACTCTCACTCCTTAGGTTCACCACCGCAATATGACCAGTGGTTTTGCTCTTTTGGTTGGCCACAGTGGATCCAGGGAATGATCCCGACGCTTTGGGTATTGCTTCCGCCAATTGACTCATTTGAGTCTCCATGTTGCGCTTCCAAACATCGATCTCCCCATGTCTAGAATTGATGACCTGCAGCTGAGTATGGACGGAGTTGTTGGCTTGTTTGAACTCAGCGTGATTCCTCCGCATCTCATCAAGAATGATTTGCAGGTCATCCTTCCTTGTCTCCCGCTCAGGGTGCCCTGGTGCTCTATATGGTGGGGGATCCCTTTGTTGATAGAACCTTTGATCACCCCAATATTGTTGATTGCCCCCTCCATAGGAGCCTCTCGTCTACTTAACCTCCTCATGTTGTTCCGCCATGGATACTTGCTCAGTATGTGGACAAGCACTAGTATTATGCCTTGTTGAGCCACACTCCTGACAAGTTTGATTGTTGCTCAGGAACCTGACTTGCTCTTGAAGGAGGCGTGTTAGATGGTTATGGAATTGTTGCCGCACATCAGGATCTATCTCCTTTGGAGGCTCATATAGTGTTATAGATGGGGCAGGCCTTGCATCATAGGCTGCAGCAGCCCCATAAGTATTGTCAAAGTTCACAAGCCTCTCAATGGTCTCCCATGCTTCCGTTGGTGTAAGCTCAATGTACCGATAGGAGGTATATGAATTGATCCTCTCCTTATTCGGCACATCAAGGGCGTTGTAAAAGATCTTCTGGATAACATATGGAAGTTGCCCATGTGTCGGGCATGATCTCAGCAAGTCCTTAAATCGCTCCCACGCCTGTGCTAGGGTTACACCTGGCTTTTGTTTGAAAGTCGTGATCCTTTGTCGCAGCATCGCCGTTTTAGAAGGTGGGAAGAATTTGTTCACGAATGCATCTTTCACCTCCGCCCATGTCCTCAGCGAGCGTGGAGCCAAACTTTCAAGCCACTATAATGCCTTCCCTGCCAAAGACCATCGAATAGATTTTAATCGCACATACTCTAAGTTTACTCCATCAGCAACTGTTTCACATAAGTCCATAAAAGTAGAGATGTGCTGCAGAGGGCATTCATTAGGTCTTCCTTCAAAAGTATTTCTTTTTATCTCAGATAGGAAGTTAATTTTTATTTCATAGTTGGATTGAGGAATTAAAATAGCGGATTCAGGAACATAAAGCGGCGGATGCATGTATTGCATTGCCGTTTGTGGGTACTGATTTAGCCGCTCTTGGTCTTGTCTGCGTGTATCCTCCTCCCTATCAGCATGGGATCGCTCAGCAGCAACGGCGGCCCTTTCAGCAGTGATTGTAGCATTGTGGTCCTCGATTTCCTTCCTCAACCGCTCTATGGTTTCGGCCTGCATTTCGTTGTCAGCCATAATGCGAATTGCTTTATTACGAAGATGGTAGAAATGTTCAGGCTCGTTGATTACTTCCAAGATAGGTCCGCGATCAGAACATCGCATAAACCTGCAAAATATGCTCAAAAGATCGTGATTTACTTAGGTGGCGATTGATTGCCTCCCCGAGAACGGCGCCAATTTGTTCGCAGCGGGGGTGGAGTGTAGGTGATTCAAATAAACTAAATATCACAATGCACGACTAGGCTAACTCCCTGTCCCAAACAAATAATACAAGAACCCCCTCCCTTGTAGTAGTAGGGTAATTCAAGATCGAATCCACGAGTATGTCAGCGCTTCCCTTGTTGTACTCACGATCAAAGCTTTCGACCTCAGAAGACACTCGATATCGAGTAATCTGGTCGATATCGACCCCAATTCTGGTCGATTTCCTTGCGCAGTTCCTGCAGAAGACAAAAGCAGCAAAGTCGACGTCGAGCAGAGACCTCGATATCGATGTTAAACCTCGATATCGACCCTTACAGTCGATTTCGACGCTTGTCACAGAAACTGTTTTCGTAACCAATTTGTCGAAAAAGAGTTCGAAGAAAATAGAATAGGAAAGGAGGATGATCAGAAACAAAACTAAGACTTTTATGTTGATTTCAATGAATTAAAAATCTTCCAAAGTCGGGGTTTCATGCCACAACGATAACAATGCAAGTTTTATACTAAAGTTATGAAATTTAACGCCTTTCCGTCAAATAACTTTCGTCATCAACACTTAGGTGATTAGAGGCTCTCGCATAGTTCCTAAGAGTTACTATCCAATTCATGAGCAATCCAAGTTCACAATATGAGTGGCTTTCACTTCAATAATGCAAATAATGAATCTCCCTAACTTTCGCAAAGGATCATGCATGGGATAGAAGACGAAATCGCATAAAAGTCATACCTTTGATGCACTTACCTCACATATCTATCGTCGGGCTCACCCCGACCCTAGAAGTGAGTTGACTACTCGCTCCTCATCATGCACATCATCATCATTGTTATTGAAAGAAAGCTACTTTGAATTAAAACTTCGAAAGAAAGTACGACTGAACAAGCCACTCCGCTCTCGCTTTACAAACTTCACTCGGCCTCCTCTCTCTCTCTCTCTCCACTAATTCTCTTCGTGTATATGTGTTTGAATAACTGAAATTGAATGTTCTTAGATCTGAAATCTAATGCCTAAACTCAGCATTATTGGCTTCTATTTATAGATGTCGATAAAGACTCGAAACTTTATCTTTATTCTCTAAGATAAAACTTAAATAAAGGTAAAAAAAAACTTCTATGGTAAATCAGCCTCCACATGGTAGATCTGGTGTTGAAGATAAGAAATCTCGACATGTGGATAGACGTGCAAGCTTCGGATAGATTTCTATCAAAAATCCGAGTCGGATTCCTCTGCTGGCATGGTCGATATCGACCCTAGACATCGATATCGACCCCTTCAAAACTTTATCTCGAGCTTTCCTTCTCCTACTCGAACTAGCACTCGACTCCTATCATTTAGCTCGATCTGGTAACATCGATATCGACCTCCAAACGTCGATATCGACCCCTCTGTGTCGACATGCTCTGTTTCATTTCATGCTCGATTCCTATGTGTCTGATGCACTCGATATCGAGGTCCCCAGTCGATTTCGACCTCTTCAGAAGACTTCGAGTTCTTTTTCCGCTCTTCCAGATCTGTCCATTTTTATCTTGTTTTCTGCGAAATCACATAGAAACTCGTGCAGACCCATATATTTTACATTTAAGCGTAAACTACACCAATCCCATGTTTTCCCATTAATATGCATGCAAAAGATGATAAAATGGACTTTTATGTGCATAGAAATTATGGAAATTTACGCGCACATCAATCCTAAGAGCCTAGAAGAAGAAAATTTCAACAATGTTCATCTCATCCACCTGAGAATATCATATCCAATCCTACATCCGGTATTCAAACAAGATCTTAAATTAGAAACCTGTGTCCTTTTTATGCATTTGTGTCTCTTGTAGAACCAAAGAATCCTATGGAAGCGCTTCAAGACCTGGATTGGATTGTGGCTATGCAAAGTGAGCTCAACGATTTTGAAAGAAACAAAGTATGGAAACTCACTCCAAGACCCAAGCATCAATCAGTTGTTGGCACTAGTGGGTCTTTCAAAATAAGTTGGATGAAAATGGTAAGATTGTTCGCAACAAAGCTAGGCTTGTAGCTCAAGGATACAATCAAGAAGAAGGTATTGACTACGAGGAGACTTTTGCCCCCGCAGCAAGGTTAGAAGCTATTCGGATATTACTTGCTTTTGCATCTTATATGGGTATTAAACTTTTTCAAATGGATGTTAAATATGCTTTTCTAAATGGAATTTTAGAAAAGGAAGTGTATGTTGCACAACCTCTTGGTTTTGAAAATGAGGATTTTCCAAATCATGTTTTTAAATTGGACAAGGCACTCTATGGTCTCAAACAAGCTCCTAGGGCTTGGTATGTGAGATTGTCCAAATATCTTCTTGAAAATGGATTTAAACGTGGTTTGATTGACAAAAAATTATTTATTAAGACTCATGGTGATGATTTATTGGTCGTACAAATTTATGTTGATGATATGTTATTTGGTGCTACTAATAATTCACTTTGCAAGGAATTTTCAGATATCATGTGCAGGGAATTCGAGATGAGTCTTATGGGAGAGTTAATCTTTTTCCTTGGACTTCAAGTACATCAAACAAAGAAAGGCATCTTTCTAAATCAAGGCATGTATACTCGAGATCTACTCAAAAAATACAAGATGGATAAGTCCAAGGTTGCTAAGACTCTCATGAGCTCAACTCTCTCTCTCGATCAAGATAAAAATGGTAAGAGTGTGAACCAAAAGGAGTATCGAGGTATGATTGGTTCACTCCTCCATCTCACTACCAGTAGACCCGATATTATGTTTAGTGTTTGTATGTGTGCAAGGTTCCAAGCTGATCCAAAGGAGTCACATCTTATAGCGGTTAAAAGGATTTTTCGCTACTTGAATGGAACTCAAGACCTTTGTCTTTGGTATCCTAGGCAAAGCAACTTTCATCTTGTTGGCTATTCAGATGCAAATTTTGTAGGTTATAAATTCGATAGAAAGAGTACCTCAGGGTGTTGCCAACTATTAGGATCTTCTCTGATAAGTTGGCATTCCAAGAAACAAACATCTGTCGCACTCTCAATTGCAGAATCAGAACACATAGCTGCCAAAGCTTGTTGTTCTCAAGTGCTATGGATAGCTCAACAAATGTGTGATCTATGCTTTGATCTCAAAGGTATTCCTATCAAGAGCGAGAATACTAGTGCTATATCTATTACTAAAAATCCTGTGCAGCACTCCATAACCAAGCACATCGATGTGAGACATCATTTTATTCGAGATCATGTGGAGAAAGGTGATGTTTCTATATCCTATGTTTCAACTGATTAACAGCTGGCCGACATGTTTACTATACCTCTCCCTGAGGAACGGTTTAATTTCATTCGTCTAGAACTTGGTATGCTTAATAGAGATGCATTGATGTAGGGGGAGTAATAATCTGTCAACATGTCAAGGTCTTGAAATTTTATTCAAAGCCCATGAATGTGTAAATAGCACATCAACATTTTTGGATCTCTAACGGTGGCTATTATTTTATTAAATATTAGTCACTTAACTTTCTTTACTGATTTTATGGGTTAAAATATCTTTACATATTTTTTTGTAACAGAATTTCAAAGGTCAGGGGAGAATTTACCGGATTTCCAATTTCCCAGTTTTCTATTTAATATTCTGGTTAGGTAAAGTGTCTGTACTAGTTTGATTCAAATTGATTTGGTACCTGTTTGTAAGGGATCATGATTGCGTTTCAGATATCCAAGAAAAACCCTTCGTCTCCCTCTTCTTTATTTAATGCTACCATCAAATCGACGACACACTACTCACTACTCTTACTCCATCTTCTCGGATTCTCATAACCCTCCTCCCATAGAACCAAAGAAATCCACACCAAACTCTGCAAATAAGGGAAAGCGGCCAATGTCAAAGAAAAGGAAAGAGTTTGAAGAAGAGGACTCAATCAACATCCACTCCAGTTCATCAGACAAAGCCCCTCCTCCTCCTCCTCCGACGACCTCATTCATTCCTGTGCCAAGTCTTTCGGCCTCCTGGTTGCAAACTTTGAAACATCGGGTAAGTGGCTCGATTCCTTTAGTGCACGGAAGCTTTGCCTTTGTGATTCGGTTGATCCGGCCTTTCTAGAAACCCTAAACCTTCCATGTATCACTTTGCTCAAAGGAACGACTATCTAGCCTATCTTGAACCTCGGTGATGTCTACTTCCCATGACTCACTCATCTTTTCTTTGTTAATCTGATTTTCAAAAGAGATCGGGGCAACTTGACTCTTGAAACCACCGTTTGTAACACCAAAATCACCTTGACCCCCTCTGTTATTTCTAAAATTTTTGGTCTCCCCCAAGACATATCAACCGATGGTCATCCCTCCTGGTCTCATTGTGTCTCATGGGCAAAAAATTTTGGTCTCCCCCAAGACATATCAACCGACGGTCGTCATCTAGCATCACTTGTCAGGTAACCCATGCAGTTCTTAAGCTTTAACCCAAAATCATCTTCACCATCCTTGCCCGATGGTTCTTTCCAAGATCTCACTCTCGAGAACTCTTAACCGATCAACTTCTTGAGCTTCTGTATCTTGTCATTAGTGGTTATGCCACTTATGTTCCCAATCTGATTCTCAATCACATGATACATACCATCTCCTCTGCCCGAGTCATCTATTTGCCTTATGGAAAACTTCTTCCTCACATCTTCCGTTACTTTTGCCTAGACACATCCCTTGAGGAATAACCGATTCATAACGGTAAAGTAGATGTGCACTGCTTTTAGCGCTTAGGAATTTACAAGGTTGCCGATGGCCCCATGGAAATTGAAGTCCGATCTTACCCCTGAGGAATTGGATGTGGTCCCTGGTGTGTAACTTACCTCTGTGCCCTCCTCCTTTATCTCTGAGTCTCACTTGTAGGAGTTGGAATGGGGTCTCGATGCTCTGCGCAGGGATGTTATCGATTTCCAGATGGAGATGACAGATAAGCTGGATCAGACTCATGAATTGGTTGCTTTAGTGAATGCCAAGATCAACAATATGTTATACCTCAATGCCCTAACGTTCACTTGTGCCGGCAACATTCTTCCTCTGTCTGATGAAGCTGCGGAACACTGCAAAGCTAAGACGACGAACATCATCTTCAACTGTCAGCAATCTGTGCGCAATCGTCCCATTCCGCATCCTATTCTTTCGGAGCCTTCTATAATCACCGTTGAAGCCTATAATTTCATCAAGTGCTACAAGAAGGAAGCTGAGCAATGCCACATTGATGAAATGGTCCGTGACCAGAAGCTGAACCAGGCTCACAAGCACTGCCAACGCAAAGCTGAGAAGGACGTCCAAGCCAAGCAACAAGAGAAGGATGGTGGGGATCCAGGCTATGGGAAGTGGCTTGATGAGTGACCACAAGACCCTTGATCTATATTTTCTGTGATATTTTGACTTTTGTTTATAACCTGTTATTTTAAGTTTGAATGTGTTTTGAACTTTGGTGGTCTCCCTCGTCGAAAGACAAAAAGGGGGAGAAGAATGTGTTTTGAACTTTGAACATGTTTCTGTTGGTTTGTGGATTCTGTTAGTTTTTTTCTGGCTGATGATTTTTTAAACATGGTTTTTTCTATACGATCAAACATGTTGTCTTACTATTATTTTTGCTGCTATACCTTTTTGCTGCTTTATATCTAACTTGCAGGACTGTCTTACTCCAATGAGTTTTGTCTTTCGTCAAGGGGGAGATTGATGGCTCCCTTGATGAAATTCATATATATCTAATATATTTTATGCAGGTTGATGAAAGACAAACTGGATATATTATTTATCAGTATTTATTCCTATTTTGATATTAGATTTAAAGTCTTCTTTAAATCTAATTTATTCGATTAAGATATATACACATATATTGCTGTTCTTCTAGACTAATCTGTGCAGGTTATTAAGAGATAAACGCAGATCTTTGCAGCACCGAGACTTCAGATCATAGCAGCATTGAGAATCTCGCAACCAAAATAGAATCTGTTACAAGTATATCGCATCTGGAAGATCAACTCAATATCTGGAATCATCTAAAGTTCAAACGACAATTAAAATTCAACAAGAAGTTCCAACAGTTGTGATATGTCAAGAAATATGATCAGCGACAGAAGAAGAAGAAAAGCTGGGCTATAAATTTAGAGAGCACAATGGTCATCATCACACATCTCTCAAGCTCTCAAGTGCAAGAAAAGCTTTTACTTCTGTTCATCGTCGTCACCTGCTGATTGTCTTTTTTTCTTGCTCCGTTTGTAATTGTTTTATGTTTTGAGAGGCAAGAAAGTATTGAGCGTTATAGGATAAGTTACTCCCCGTTATATTAAGAGTATCATATACTCAGATGTATCACACTTAGGTGTGAAGAAGGGGACTTTTATTTCTATGTATTTTGGGTATCTAGATAGAAGCGGGTAAGGCGTCAAGAGATAGAAGATGGGAAGGTTTTCTAGGTTGTATCTTGGACGCATACAGAAAGAGAAATAAGAGTTGTTGAAATCCAACGGGTTGGATAACCAGAGGCAAAGACGTAGGCTGGTTTAGAGCCGAACTTCGTTATCAATTCATGTGTTCATTTATTTTATTTTCGCACTTATCTTTAACCTCTTAAAATTACAGCTCAATAGGTTTATGTTCAACCTCAAGGCTCTTGAAGCTTAGTTCAAACGCCCTGAGATTTGGTTCAAGGCCCTTGAAGTTGTGATTACAGAAAATTTGCGAGAAACTTCCACACTCTATTCAACTCCCCCCCCCCCTTTCTAGAGTATTTATATTATTGTCATTTAATTACCTACTAGGTTCTTCAAGAGGGATATGCCACTTGGCATTCTTATGCGGGCACCCTTTAATTACAATATTGCATTATATATATATATATATGTATGTATATATATATATGTATGTATATATATATATATTATATGTATGTATATATATAAAAACTGCTAGCATGTTTGTTTTTAAACATTATCCTGCATTAGAAACATGATATTAGGAATAGTGTATATGTGTGCCTATCTATGGGGATTAGCCAAGTGCGGGCCTCAATCTGATCCCATGCCCGTCTATATTTTTTTAGGTATCCATGCATAATCCTATCTAGTGTTGTGTGATGTTTGACTAGGGATGTTCATGGCAAATAATTGGAGACTGACTTGTCACTTGACCATATAAATTGCTAGTGGATTAACCACATATTAAAGCAGGTTTTGACCCGGCTTTGCCATTGTGTTCGTTACGGTAAAGGGGGGAGGTGTATGTAAAATAGGAGAATAAAATAAAGCACAAATAGACTATCTCCCTGTCCCAAACAAATAATACAAGAATCCCCTCCCTTGTAGTAGTAGGGTAATTCAGGATCGAATCCACGAGGAGGTAGGTCAGCGCTTCCTTCGTTGTACTCACGATCAATGCTTTCGACCTCAGCAGACACTCGATATCGAGTATACTGGTCGATATCGACCTCAGTTCTGGTCGATTTCCTAGCGCAGTTCCTGCAGAAGACAAAACAGCAAGTCGACGTCGAGCAGAGACCTCGATATCGATGTTAGTACTCGATATCGACCCTTAAGGTCGATTTCGATGCTTGTCACAGAAACTGTTTTTGTAACCAATTCGTCGGAAAAGGATCCGAAGAAAATAGAATGGAGAGAGAAGATGAATAGAAGCAAAACTAAGACCTTTATGAAGAATTTAATGAATTAAAAGGCTTCCAAAGTCGGGGTTTTATGCCACAACGATAACAATGCAAGTTTCATGCTAAAAATATGAACTTTAATGTCTTTCCGTCAAATAACTTTCGTTATCAACACTTAGGTGATTAGAGGCTTTCGCATAATTCCTAAGAGTTACTATCCAATTCATGAGTAATTCAAGTTCGCAATATGAGTGGCTTTCGCTTCAATAATGCAAATAATGAATCTCCCTAACTTTCGCAAAGGATCATGCATGGGGTAGAAGACGTAATCGCATAAAAGTCATACCTTTGATGCACTTACCTCACATTGCTATCGTCGGGCTCACCCCGACCCTAGAAGTGGGTTGACTACTCGCTCCTCATCATGCACATCATCATCATTGTTATTGAAAGAAAGCAAATTAAAACTCCGAAAGAAAGTACAACCGAACAAGCCACTCCGCTTTCGCCTTACAACTCCACTCGGCCACTCTCTCTCTCTCTCTCTATTGCAACTGAATTGTCTCCAACTGAATTTTTCATGAATGAATTGAATCTTCAATACCTAAACTCAGCCCTATTGGCTTCTATTTGTAGATGACGACAAGGACTCGAAACCTTATCTTTATTCTCTATGATAAATAAAATAAATAAATAAAAAGTAAAAGTTAAAACTTCATGGTGAAATCAGCCTCCTCATGATAAACCTGATGTTGATGATAGGAAATTTCGACCTTTGGATAGGTATTGCAAGCATTGGATACAATTCTATCAAAATCGGAGTCGAATTCCTCTGCTGGCATGGTCGATATCGACCCTTCCACTCGATATCGACCCCTCCAAAATCTTATCTTGAGCTTCTCCTTCTCCTACTCGACTTCTATCAACTTGGTCGATCTAGCAGCATCGATATCGACCTCCAGACGTCGATATCGACCTCTTCTGTGTCGAGATGCTTGTTTCCTTTCTGCTCGATTCCTATGTCTCGATGTACTCGATGTCGAGGTCTTCAGTCGATTTCGATGTCTTCAGAAGACTTCGAGTTCTTTTTCCGCTCTTCTGAATTCATCCATTTTCATCCTGTTTTCTGCGAAATCACATGGAAACTCGTGCAAACCCATATATTTGATATTTAAGCATAAACTACACTATTCCCATGTTTTCCCATTAATGTGCATGCAAAAGACAACAAAATGAATTCATATGTGCATAAAAAATATGGTAATATGCGCGCACATCAAACACCCCATACTTAAGCTTGCTTGTCCCCAAGCAATACTCTTAATGGTCATTCAGGGGAAGAAAGTAAACTCTCAACATCATAGATTCATTTTTCATATGTCCCTACAATCAATTGCCATCCTCGAGAAGGTACTTATGTCAACCAAGTCCATGCCTGTGCATAAAAGCAATTTCATACTTATAAAAGAGGTAATAAAAAAAACAATTTTAGCGACATTGCATTTATAATCAAGAGGACTTTCTTCAAGCTTGTGAGAATTGGATTGGTAAAAGGCTAAAGGTGGGCTAATATTTGGCCATGTGGTGTTAAATCCGGGGAAGTACACTTTCTTTCCAAAATATTCCACATTCCTCCTTCATAATGTCTCACCTTTCACTCATCATTCAATGCTTTTTTTTTTCACTTTAATGCTTTTACCTCTCTAACCTTAGCACTGCCTTCTCGCGAGTCGCAAACATGGGTGTCATGAATGGCCCCGGATACTTAGTACTTCGGACTCCTCACCTTTGTATCCCATCTCGCCGAACTATTATCTCAGCGAGCAGGGTCGACCTACCTTTATCTCCTGAGGTGATCGGATTTTTTCTCGCTCATTTAATTTTCCATATTGTATCATTCCTGCCAACAACTTTATAAATGCACAACTCCATATAACTCCAAAGATGTCATCCATTCAAAAAAATTTGTCCCCGGATAGGGTATAAGGTAAAAAATGGACAATATGTATATGTGGAGCAATAATGATCATGATAAGTCTCATATATGGCTTTGTGAATATGCGTAGGTAAGGCTAGGATATGAACTTTGCTTGTATGGAATTTTTATAAAAAAAATCCTCCATCATCTTATCATGCATATGTCAAAAGCAACTTCAAATTTTCATCTCCTTTATGATTTTCTCAAAAAATTTGCACTTCATTGGGACTTCCCTTAACTAGGCAATCTCATGTTATATCTCTAATGAATCTAATTTTGCATCATAGAGCTCTTTTTTATACTTCCATGACTCTCTCTTTTCCAAAATTTTTGATGGGGGTCATTTTTTTTATGCATTAAAATAAATATGCAACCCTAAACTAAGCATGAATATGCAAATAAGCCTTTCCCCCCACCCCATACTTAAAATCTACAGTGTCCTCACTGTATTAGAACTAGGGTTAAGAAGAAGACTTACTAAACCGTCACAAATTTCAGGAGTTGAAGAAGACAGCAGGGAAGGTCGATATCGACCCTTTACATCGATATCGATGTCTCTCGATTTCTGCTCGGGCTTCAGGGTGATTCGGCCTCGATCACAAACCCTATCCATGTCGACCTTGAGGTCGATTTCGATGTCCGACATCGATTTCGATGCCTTTGTGTGTGCTTTTCTCTCTCCTGCAATTTGAAAACTAAACACACAATATGCAAAACAATAAAATGTCTAAAACCAAAACAAAAGTTGTCTTAAAATCGAAACTAAGTCTTTGTTACAAGCTCTAGATTTTTAAGTCGCTAGGCCGACTTCTTTCTTTGCGCTTTTCAAGGTGGCATCTGCAGAGCCCATGTGGCTTGGGCCTCAAATATTACTCCTTTCTTGTCCCGCAGCTGCATTCCCCCGGGATTGATTTGATTCACCGTGAATGGACCTAAGCTCTTATCCTTGAATCTTGTAGGGAACCAATGGTCTTTAGATTTGGCAACATAGACCTTGTCTCCTATCTCATATTGGCTTGAACCATCATCGGATATCCTACATAAACGCACATGCCAAGGCACACCTCTTCCAAATAATGATAAGTCCTTAATTGTAATTGAACAAGAGGAATCCGTACCTTGACTTAGCTTCTTCTCCGTCTGTGGCTCAGGTCGATGTCGATGTGCAGAGGTCGATATCGACCCCTGTTGTACACCTGTAGGATCAGTCGATTTGGGGAGTTTTGACTCGATATGATCAGGTCGATTTCGACCCTCAGAGGTCGATATCGAGGTCTCCTCTCCTCTCTTCTCAGCGCTGATGGTGGTCGATTTCGATAGGGTGTGGTCGATATCGACCCTTGACCCCGATTTCGATGCTTCCTCTTTTCCTCCGTCGACCCCATACTTATGACCTGTCACAGAATCTTGAACAATAGTGGTCGATATCGACTTACCTGGGTCGATTTCGATGTCCTGTTGAGCTCCTTCGTTCAAGATTGCTTCAACTTCCTCTACTTGGGCTTCTTTGATGGCTTTTATCTCCATTGGCCCTTGACTTTGCACCGTCTTGTTGAAGGAATACTCTATTACTTCATCACTAATTGTGAGTGAGAGCAATCCTTTCTTCACGCTAATGTTGGCATCGACGGTTGCTAGGAATGGCCTACCTAAAATAATTGGACAAGCAGGGTCCTCCGCTATGTCAACAACTAGGAAATCAGCGGGGATAAAGAATTTGCCTACTTGTACTGGAACATCTGTCACTATCCCAGTTGGAATAACTACGGTATTGTTAGCCATGTATAATCTTGCATCCACGGGTTCCAGAGGACCTATCTTCACCTTGTGCCAAATGGTTAGTGGCATCATGCTAACGCTAGCGCCCAAGTCAACTAAAGCATTGAATTTGAATTGACCTAGACCTATAGCGATAGAAAACTTACCTGGGTCCGCCCGCTTTTGTGGTAGCTCCAACCTGTTGCATTCCTCTGCGATCTCAGAGAGCGATCGCTTCTTCCCCAAGATATCCTTAAGGAACCTTACATAAGATGGCATCTCGTGAAGTGCCTCTGTGAATGGTATAGAGACATTAAGCCCTTGGAGCATCTTCACGAACCGTTGGAACTTCTTTTCCGCTGGGTCTTTAGTCACCTTTCTAGTTGGGAATGGCAACACCTTCTTCCTTCCTGCGGCTGTAGTGAGGTCGATATCGGCGTCAGTGGGGTTGATATCGACTGGAAGAGTCGATTTCTGTGGTGACGCAGAATTAGGGTCGACATCGACAGGAGGGTCGACATCGATGTCACTTTGGTCAATATCGACAGGGTGGGTCGATATCGACGTCTGTTCTGGCTCCTTCTCCTCCACTTTTCGCTCGGGCGTTTGTAATTGACGCCCACTCCTTAGGTTTACTGCCGCGATATGACCTGTGGTTTTGCCCTTTTGGTTGGGCACAGTGGATCCAGGGAGTGATCCGGACGCTTTGGGCATTGCTTCCGCCAATTGACTCATTTGAGTCTCCATGTTGCGCTTCCAAACGTCGATCTCCCCAAGTCTAGAATTGATGCCCTGCAACTGAGTATGGACGGAGTTATTGGCTTGTTTGAACTCAGCGTGGTTCCTCCGCATCTCATCAAGGATGATTTGCAGGTCATCTTTCTTAGTCTCCCGCTCAGGGTGCCCTGGTGCCCTATAGGTTGGGGGATCCCTTTGATAGAACCTTTGATCACCCCAATTTTGTTGATTGCCCCCTCCATAGGGGCCTCTCGTCCATTTGACCTCTTCATGTTGTTCCGCCATGGATACTTGCTCAGTATGTGGACAGGCACTGGTGTTATGCCTTATTGAACCACACTCCTGACAAGGTTGATTGTTTCTCAGGAACCTTACTTGCTTTTGAAGGCGGCGTGTTTGATCGTTATGGAATTGTTGCCGTACTTCAGGATCTATCTCCCTTGGAGGCTCATATAGTGGCATAGATGGGGCAGGCCTTGCATCATAGGCCGCAGCAGCCCCATAGGTGTTGTCAAAGTTCACAAGCCTCTCAATGGTCTCCCATGCCTCCGTTGGTGTAAGCTCAATGTACCGATAGGAGGTATATGAATTGATCCTCTCCTTATTCGGCGCATCAAGGGCGTTATAAAAGATCTCTTGGATTACATATGGAAGTTTCCCATGCGTCGGGCATGATCTCAGCAAGTCTTTGAAGCGCTCCCACGCCTGTGCTAGGGTTTCACCTGGCTTTTGTTTGAAAGCCGTGATCCTTTGTCTTAGCATCGCCGTTTTAGAAGGTGGGAAGAACTTATTCAAGAATGCATCTTTCACCTCTGCCCATGTCCTTAGCGATCGTGGAGCCAAACTTTCAAGCCATTGTAATGCCTTTCCTGCCAAAGACCATCGAAAAGATTTTAGTCGCACATACTCTAAGTTTACTCCATCAGCAACTGTTTCACATATGTCCATAAAAGTAGAGATGTGTTGCAGGGGGCATTCATTATGTCTTCCTTCAAAAGAATTTCTTTTAATCTCAGATAGGAAGTTAATTTTCAGTTCATAATTGGAGTGAGGAATTATAATAGCAGATTCAGGAACATGAAGGGGCAGATGCATGTATTGCATCGCCGTCTGTGGATACTGATTTAGCCGCTCTTGGGCTTGTCTGCGCGCATCCTCCTCCCTATCAGCACGGGCTCGCTCAGCAGCAGCAGCGGCCCTTTCAGCAGCGATTGTAGCATTGTGGTCCTCGATCTCCTTTCTCAACCGCTCTATGATCTCAGCCTGCGTCTCGTTGTCAGCCATGATGCGAATTGCTTTGTTGCGAAGATGGTAGAAACGTTCAGGCTCGTCAATTGGTTCCAGGATAGGTCCGCGATCAGAACGTCGCATAAACCTGCAAAATAAGCTTAGAAAAAGATCGTGATTAACTTAGGTGGCGATTGATTGCCTCCCCGGCAACGGTGCCAATTTGTTCGTTACGGTAAAGGGGGGCGGTGTATGTAAAATAGGAGAATAAAATAAAGCACAACTAGACTATCTCCCTGTCCCAAACAAATAATACAAGAATCCCCTCCCTTGTAGTAGTAGGGTAATTCAGGATCGAATCCACGAGGAGGTAGGTCAGCGCTTCCTTCGTTGTACTCACGATCAATGATTTCGACCTCAGCAGACACTCGATATCGAGTATACTGGTCGATATCGACCTCAGTTCTGGTCGATTTCCTAGCGCAGTTCCTGCAGAAGACAAAACAGCAAGTCGACGTCGAGCAGAGACCTCGATATCGATGTTAGTACTCGATATCGACCCTTAAGGTCGATTTCGATGATTGTCACAGAAACAGTTTTTGTAACCAATTTGTCGGAAAAGGATCCGAAGAAAATAGAATGGAGAGGGAAGATGAACAGAAGTAAAACTAAGACTTTTATGAAGAATTTAATTAATTAAAA
Source organism: Persicaria maculosa (assembly GCA_963922045.1). Classification (NCBI taxonomy): domain Eukaryota; kingdom Viridiplantae; phylum Streptophyta; class Magnoliopsida; order Caryophyllales; family Polygonaceae; genus Persicaria; species Persicaria maculosa. The sequence continues at coordinate 22,694,772 of OY998271.1, read as the reverse complement.
AGCTTCCAAAGTCGGGGTTTTATGCCACAACGATAACAATGCAAGTTTCATGCTAAAAATATGAACGTTTATGTCTTTCCGTCAAATAACTTTCGTCATCAACACTTAGGTGATTAGAGGCTCTCGCATAATTCCTAAGAGTTACTATCCAATTCATGAGTAATTCAAGTTCGCAATATGAGTGGCTTTCGCTTCAATAATGCAAATAACGAATCTCCCTAACTTTCGCAAAGGATCATGCATGGGGTAGAAGACGGAATCGCATAAAAGTCATACCTTTGATGCACTTACCTCACATTGCTATCGTCGGGCTCACCCCGACCCTAGAAGTGGGTTGACTACTCGCTCCTCATCATGCACATCATCATCATTGTTATTGAAAGAAAGCTACTTTGAATTTAAAACTCCGAAAGAAAGTACAACCGAACAAGCCACTCCGCTTTCGCCTTACAACTCCACTCGGCCACTCTCTCTCTCTCTCTCTCTCTCTCTCTCTCTCTATTGCAACTGAATTGTCTCCAACTGAATTTTTCATGAATGAATTGAATCTTCAATACCTAAACTCAGCCCTATTGGCTTCTATTTGTAGATGACGACAAGGACTCGAAACCTTATCTTTATTCTCTATGATAAATAAAATAAATAAATAAAAAGTAAAAGTTAAAACTTCATGGTGAAATCAGCCTCCTCATGATAAACCTGATGTTGATGATAGGAAATTTCGACCTTTGGATAGGTATTGCAAGCATTGGATACAATTCTATCAAAATCGGAGTCGAATTCCTCTGCTGGCATGGTCGATATCGACCCTTCCACTCGATATCGACCCCTCCAAAATCTTATCTCGAGCTTCTCCTTCTCCTACTCGACTTCTATCAACTTGGTCGATCTGGCAGCATCGATATCGACCTCCAGACGTCGATATCGACCTCTTCTGTGTCGAGATGCTTGTTTCCTTTCTGCTCGATTCCTATGTCTCGATGTACTCGATGTCGAGGTCTTTAGTCGATTTCGATGTCTTCAGAAGACTTCGAGTTCTTTTTCCGCTCTTCTGAATTCATCCATTTTCATCTTGTTTTCTGCGAAATCACATGGAAACTCGTGCAAACCCATATATTTGATATTTAAGCATAAACTACACTATTCCCATGTTTTCCCATTAATGTGCATGCAAAAGACAACAAAATGAATTCATATGTGCATAAAAAATATGGCAATATGCGCGCACATCACATTGCACCTTGTATTTACGTGATTGTCCTTTTTAAGCGAAAATATTTTCCCGACTTAGCATTTAGGACAGGTACAAGTGTGTTAACACCAGGTCTCAAATGGACCTCACGAGAACTTTGGGTATGAAATCCCACTTTCAAAAACCTAACTTTTGAATTTCAAACTTTCAACCCGTACTTGGTGTGCAAGATCTGAATGAAGGTATATGACCTTCGAAACGTAACCTGGGTTAATAAACTCGGGCCGTTACAAAGTTGGTATCAGAGCCAGGTTTTTACAACCCGAGTACAAAAGGGTTGAAAAGGATTTTGGAAAACCGCCCAATTGTTTCAAAGATGTTTAACGGATTCAAAAAGGGGCAAAATAAATTTAATTGGACCTAACCCTAGGATAGCAAATAGGATCAAACGCGCGGTGTACAGACCAAGGCGATAGACCGTCCCTTAAGGATGAAGAATCAGACAATGGTAGGCAAAATTTAGCTTTCTATTTACAGGGGGCCTGTATGACTCCAAGGAGTTGCACTGCAGAGGTTGGAGTAGCTGGGTTAGGAGACCGAGAGGTAATTGCCCCTCTGGTTAGCTACCCCTCGAAGGGCAACATAGATTGTCTCTGTGCTTTTATAAATTGGGTCTGAGGGCGATCCCCTCAAAGGGGATCACATTAATCTTGTTGATTGCTTCTGTGCTGGGTGTTGTATGCTTAGGCTAGAAGTTTGATTTGTATGTCTTAACTGGGAAACATGCATTGAATGTTTGTGCAAACAGGATAGCGGGAGAAACCTTATTCCTATGTACTTAGGTTTCCAAGCTTGTTGAAACGGTCCTTTCCGTGGTTCAACCCCCCTTTGATAATTCCAATTCCATCATCCATTCCACAAAAACGTCTTGGTGTGTTAGTAAAGTTTGAAAAGTGTATGTTCTCATTATTCTGAGTCCTATTTCATATTTCAACCATTGATGTTCCTACATAGCCTCTTGCTTGGTATCGACGTCCGCTATGGGAATAGGGTCGGTCAGCCAACTGCTTTTGGGCGTTATGTTCGGATGTGAGGGTTACTTGAGTATGTGAGGGCAGGTGGTTATGATTTCATGTTTAGGAGTGAGTTGTCTTATGGAGTCATCCTTCTCAATTTTCGTAATGGTCAACCATGTCTTCTTGCCACAAGGGTCTAAACACGAACTCCACCATCTTCTCTCGGGAAACCACGAAAATGTCCTTGTGTTCTACCAAATGAGTCATACTAGCGTCCCACGGGGTAAACGTGGTAATGAGTCGGTGAGTGCCCTTGGATAATTCTGTACGGTTATAATAGTAGCCCTCTTTGTGATTGCATGACATGATGTGTTGGTATATTTTCAGCACGACATACTTGGCTTCTTGCATTATTGCACTTATGAATGAGTGTATGTGCCGCATGTATGAATTCACATGACTATGACCTCCCCTTGAATTAGGTTCATGGTAGTGTGGTCAACTCTATTTGTATGTATACCCGTCGTGACGGAGGGATGCTAGTTTGATATATCAATATCAAATAAAATATAAACTAAACCAACTCCCGCTCCAAGCAAATAAAATTACAAGAATCCCTCCCGATGTAGTAGTAGGGTATTCAGGATCGAATCGACGAGGAGGTATGTTAGCGGTTCCAAAGCCTGTAATCACGTTCGGTTTCGACTCTAGAAGATCACTCAATATCGAGTAGATCAGTCGATATCGACTACAATGCCAGTCGATTTCCAGCAAATTCCTGCAGAAGACAAAAACAATAGTCAACGTCGAGTAGAGCACTCGATATTGGGTCAGTCACTCGATATCGACCTCTGCAGTCGATTTCTAGTCTTCGCAGAAACTTTAAACGTAACCAAATTTTATCAAAAAAGTGACCGAAGAAAGTAAGAATGATGTAGGAAGGATGGACAGAATAAAAACACAGATTTTTATGAAATCAATAAACTTAAAGAACCTCCAAGATCGGGGATTCATGCCGCAATGATAACCATATAAGACTTGTGCCGAATTCATGAAATATGATGCCTTTCCGTCAAATACCTTTCGTTACCAACAATTAGGTGATTTAGAGGCTCTCGCATAAACCCTAAGAGTTACTATACAATTTCATAATTAATCCAAATTCACAATATGATTGGCTTTCGCTTCAATGATGCAAATAAGGATCGCCTACTACTTTCGTAGAAGAATCATGCATAGAGGATAGAAGACGGAATCGCATAAAAATCATACCTTTGATGCAAAAACTTACATGGCTATCGTCGGGCTCACCCCGACCCTAGAAGTAAGGGAACTACTCGCGCCTCATCATCATTGACATCATCATCATCATGGAAAATAAACTACTTGAATTGAAATTGAAAAAGAAAGAGTACAACTGAACAAAGCAAAATCCCACTCTCGCTTCTTATCCCTTCACTCGGCCTCTCTCTCTCTCTAACTACTGAATTGAAAGTGTTTTCTTGCTTGATTGAATGATTAAACTTAACCCTAATGGCCTCTAATTATAGACTTCAAACCTCTCTATCCAAGAATAAGAAAATCTATCTTTATTCCTAAGATAAACTAAATAGAGTAAATAACTAAAATCACTTTAGGTAAATAGGAATTCACCATAAAGGATAAAAGGTCTAATGATAAAGACCAAAGATCTCGACTTTGGATAGAAGAAAACTCCTTCGGATAGAAGTCTATCAAAACAGCGTCGGATCTGTCTACAGCTGCACTCGATATGGATAGGGTCTAGTCGATATCGACCACTTCTCTTCTATCTCGAGCCAGCTCTACTCGACCTCGGATTTGCACTCAAACTCTATCTTTTTACTCGATTTATGGCACTCGATATTAAAAGCTTCAGTCGATATCGACGAGTCTGTGTCAACATGCATTGTTCTTCTCCTGGCACAATTTCTGGTGTTGATTTCCACTCGATGTCGAGTCGTTTGGTCGATTTCGACTCCTTAGTAGACTTCGAGTTATTTTTCAGCTTTTCTTCTCTTCTCCATATTGCTCCAATTTTGCCTCGATTTCTGCAAAATAACATTAAAAACTCGTGTAGACCTCTATAATTGGAAAATAAACATAAACTACACTAATATTATGCTTTCCCAACCAATATGCATGCAAATATAGACAAAATAGACATAAAAATAGATGAAAAATATGACAATTTGCACGCACATAATTACCCCACAAAATGATCTCTTTAGCATGTTAGTTGATGATGCCCTCGATGCTTATCCTGCCTCATGTGACGTCTTCTCGTGCTTGCATGAATATATGACCTGACACCTTGCATGATCACACACCATTCTATATCATGACTTCATATACTCGTGACACATGTATGTTAGGTTGAACCTACTTGGATTACCTTGACTGTATTCATACCTTGATATGTTTCGTTAGGATCATGTAGGACATAAACTTTCCAATTATAGCCCCTCGTATGATTATGTGCCAAATATGACTATTACATGAGATGATAGGCTGCTAGCTTATCTCGCATGCACGTCCATGTAGAACTTGATTATATGTACATGTTATGAATACATATGTCGTCGTTCCTTAAGATAGGAATATGCTAGTGTGGATCAATATGACTGTTATACTCTATGATGGCTATGTATTTTGCTTGCCGCAATTATAACATCACAGTCTCCATAAGGGCATCGTTGTCATTCTCGGGTTGGAACCTTGTCTCTATTCTCATCGTCTTTAGCCTAGGTCTGTGTTTCAGTCCTTTAGGAATCCGGGTTGTCCGCCTTTGTCTCTCCTTTATCTTCGTTGACTTAGAACCCTGTGCGATAGGTCTAGAATTGACATGATGATGAATTCTAACGTGCTAACATTGATATGCTGGGATGGTAGTAAATATTGCTTGGTTGCCTTTCGTATATGATGATGAGTTTTCGATGCCTTGATGTTCTAATATGCAATGATGTTATGACATGTTAATATTCTGAGTTAGCGATTATTACCTGAATACTTTGCCAAAAAAATGTGAATTTTAAATGTTGGGACTATGATTTGGTGATATGATATGATAGTTGATATGCTCTGTTAGTGTGTGATGAAGAAACATTATGATCTTGATAAGATATTATCCTTGATGTGGTCATTAGCATGATGCAACATGATGATTTGACTCGATTATATCTCTATCTATAATGATTCCCAATATTATTGGGTATAATGGTACCTTGAGTTTGATATGACTGACGATGTACTGATAATGTTATGGATATGGGGTTTTAGTAAGTATGACGTAGGGTGTGTGTGATGACTTCAACAATTGTTTCTTACTTGACTATGTGGGATGAGGACTTTGTGTAGAATGATCGGAGAGTGGTGAGAGGATTTGAGTTGTAGGATTTGATCGATGATAGGATGAGATACAGATATAGGGAGGTGATGTTAGCTTAGATGGGATCGAGTGGGTTCTAACAGTTGTAGGAGAGAGTGGTTATTGGTTTTCAGATGAGCTTCTAGGTAGGCCTTAGGCGAGCAGTAGGATTAGGATGGCAAGGTTTTAAGTGAGAGGTGCTTGTGTAGGTGGGTATCATAGGAGGGTACTTGGGGTGAGCGTAGTGATAGATAGGTTGTTGCACTAGGAGTGGTAACGATGTTTTGGAGGAACTAGTTTTGCATGCCAATGAGATTTGGCTAATTAAAGTTTCTTGAGGAATCGTAGACCTTGAGACTTAGGGTATCCTTACTGTGAGTAGGAACAACTTGGGCGTAGGAATGGATTATGGGTATCATTAAGGTTGGTTGTCTAAATGAATGCTTGAGAAATTGTAGAATTTGGGATTAGGTTGTAGGTGTCGTGATTGGGAATGACTTTGGGAAGAAGTGAGTTTTGGAATTGTAAAGGTTGAGGAGTGTGGGGTACTTGAGAGATCATAAATCTTAGGAATTTGGGTATTCGTATGATAGTAGGACTGGGTGCGGAATGTATGCTTGGGGTTTTGCTCAGTCAATATTGGGGATGTTTGGTATAGATATGAGTGGAGGACATTTAGAGGCGTGATTGGGGGACTTTAGCATAGGGAAGAGATCGAATAGTTATGTAGGACTTGACTTATTAATGAGGTATTAGGAAATGAAAGATGAACCATCGAGGAAAAGTGGTGGTAGCTAGGTGAGTATGTCATTGAGGTTGCCTGCAAGATGGATTGTTTGAGGTTCAAGATTGGAAGATTTTGAGTAATGAATGAGGGAACTAGTACATGTAGAGGATATTGAGAATGTTATAGGTTTAAGAATTTTAGAAGATTTGGTTAAATTGCGATGCTTGGGTAATTTGGGTGAGGATGGCATAGGGATTTTGTTGAATGATAATGATTGGTAACTAAAGGCTTTAAGGGGTAAGATGTCGAGGTTTGAGGAATTGTAATCTGAGGCAAATTAGGAATATGCGGAAATGAGGAATTAGAAAGGGACAAATTGAGAGTTCGGTATTGGTCGAGGTTATAATGAGGCTCGGGTTGGTGAATCAGTATAATGAGCAGGTGAATTGCCATGATTTCATTAGGAAATGATGTGATGTAGTTTGAGTTAGTTAGGTCTTGATGAGTTAGATAGGTTGAATACGTTTGTTAGTCATTTAGGATGGATGTGGTTGAGAAGGAACTTGGCGATTGGTGGTTATGAGTTAGTGCTAGATGTTCTCTGGGTTAGCGATTGTTGAGAGTGATAGGCTAAAACCTACACCGCAAGTGTACGAGTTAAGTTGTAGTATATCGAGTGTCGTATCCCCAAGGACTATGGAGTATCGATTGCCAATTCAAACTGATTTATCTAAGCCAAGAAAAATGCGAGAGAAATGTTTATATGGATGGAGAAAGTAACAAATTAAAAGGAAACAACTATACAAATTTGGTATTAAAACAATGGATACGAGGCAAATCTAGGGTAAAAGATCACCACAACGATGCTTTAGTAGATTAATATTGATATTCGTGCCACATTGTCTGAGTTTGTTAAAGGTAGATCGTCAAAGGTAATCGCGGATCTCCATTCAGTTTCAATGCGAATGTGTCTGAATTAGTTAACAATCTCCTTTCGTTATCAAGCAACCAATTTAGACCCTTCATGTTCTTAGAATTCTAAATGATAATCACATTAACGTCGCCTTTCGGTCTCGATTAATATCAAAATTATCTAAAATATCTATGACAATCTATAAATCCTCAAGAAATTGGATTATCTTTCGATAAATAAAACTTCAAATTTAATCATATGGTTCTGATGGATCCAATAGCTTTTCGGCCTAAATTCACCATCTAAATTCTAACTTAGGGTTTTATTCTTTTGATTTCAAACCCTAAATCAGTTCTAACCAATTTTCATCAATTAGGGTTGGCGCAATAGGATTAAATCTAACAAATTATCAGACAAACGAATATCAGTCTCAACCCTACTAGATCATCATCGGGATCACCAAAACCCTAGAACAGAGAAATCAAACAAGTATAATATAAGAAAACAATGAACTAGATTATAGACAAAAATAGATCAAAGTTTAGAATAGAATGCAAACCGAAATTTTCGTCCTCGATCCAAAGCTTATACCGTCAAAACAAACTAGAAATATAGAAAAACCTAAAACAGGAGGCCGAAGCCATGGCTACCAGCCAAAGTGTGCACCCCCCTTTCAATTCTAATTGGCATTAGATATATGTAATTGAAGAAAATTACAATTTTGACCCACAAAGTTATATAATTAAATTGCAACCTAACACTCACTTGTAAATTAACTCCGCAAAACAACCCCAAATTCCACAACTTCTGCAATTAGCTCCTCGGGTTCGATCCAATATGCTCGCCGCTTTGTATTAAAGCTTGATTTTCCTCAATATTAGCCTCAAAATGCCTGAAACAAATAAAAACCCGGTGTAGACTCTGAAAATACAAAATAAAATAAATAAAACATAAAATATGACAAATATGGATGAAAATGACCTAAACTAGTATGCAAATGTATGCCTAAAATTAATCTAAAATAGACGTTATCAAATCACCCCATGCTTAAACCTTGCTTCTCCTCAATCGAGAACAAGTGTGAATATTTCAGAAGAAGGATTTCAGCTTCTATCCAAGCAACGCGTTTGCCCGTTTAGATATAGACATCGGGTTCAAAACAAGAGCAGGCAAACCATGCAAGAGACAAGTCAAGACATCAATTCCAAGACCTCACATAGGATATATTTTGTGGAACACTCTCACTCATGTGTCTAAGGTATAAAAGTTTCGCTTAAGCTCAAATCTTGAAGACTCATCTACCATAAGCTTGAATTAGCGTCCTAACTCTCCACCACTTGGAATATGCACATAAACATAAATCATGAGGACTTTTTGTGGGATGTAATGGGGCCAAGGTAAGAAACAAAAGGTATGGATTCTTTGGCCATGTGGTACTAAATCCGGGAAATAGAACTACTTCCTAAACTTCAACCACGATTTCCACTTCTTTTCCCAACACACACACACACACCAAATTTCTCACAAAAACCACATCACATAATCAAATAAGCTCACAAAGTCTCAACTTTTTATAACCCATTCCATTTTCACAAACTTTTCCTAGCAATGAAGAATAATTTTTTTTCTTTTTTTTTCTTTCTTTCTTTTTTTCATTTTCTTTTTCATTGTCATTTTTTTTTCTTTCAAATTTCTTCATCACAATGAACTAACAACTTAAGCACACTACCCCTCACTCAATACATAAATCACTCAAAGCACATTTTTCTTTTTGTCCACAAAACAATAGATTAAACTATTTCATCCTAATTCCCGGATTGGTAAATAAGGCCAAAATAGGCTTAAGGATAATCTTGTGGAACTACAAATGAATAGGCAAATAGACTCAACGGGCTTCAAGAAAAGGATATAATTATGGGTAGGAAGGGAATAATAGGCTAACAAAAATTGCCTCAATCATTTTTATGCAATGCACACAAGTCATATATGTGACCTCAAGATGTTCTAACGGAAGATCTAAAGATAAAACAATCAAGATAAGCAATTCACACACAAAAGAAAGAGGACTCATGGATGTCGGTCCTAGGCTCAGAAGCTCACGACTTTTGTCTAAAAATCTCAATATTAACAAGTCTCAAGCAATGAAAAGTTTTGAAAGAATTATAGCACAAACCCAAATAATCTAGATCATCACAAGCTTTTTAACATGCCTTAGAGGATATCATCAACCAAAATCAATCAAAGAAAGGACAAGTTCTTCAAGAGCAACAAGGAATTTTTTATAGCAAGGGTTCATCTCAAGACATCTATATGCAAATGCAAATGCAATGCATGAAACGCACATAAAAAATGAAAAGAAAAAAAAATTATATGCAAAAACAGAGTCACACAAGAAGTTCCCCACCCCATGCTTAAAATCTACTTTGTCCTTAAAGTATAGAAAAAGAAAAAGTAAGGGAAGCGGAAACTCACTAAAGAATCAGGCACACTCAGGGAAAATTCAAGCAATCCTAATCCGAGGTAGTAGTACAAAAATTGTTTTGGAACCATCGGTGATGTTTGATCAAATTTCAGCGGCATCTCCTTTTGTTTTTTGGGCCTGCACACAACACAAAAACAGCAGCAATGCAAGCCTCACAAGTACAACAATATCACATCAGCAACTAGGATCCAATAATCAATAAAATTCAGCACTACATCAACTCAGCAATCAAAGCAAACTCAGCCCTCTATACTCATCCATATATTTATGACTAAATTCATGAAAAATATTATGGATGCAGAGAGCAAGAGACAGACAAAAGAACTCTAGGAGGGACAAAATTATAGAAATCACCAAGCCAAGTAGAAAACACTTCAAAAAATTAGTGTACATGACTAGACTTCAAGAGCTAAAGTGATCAATTTCAGCAATAAACATTAGTCAAATAACACATCTAAATTTCAATCTAAAGTTTCCTACAAGTATGAGACTCAAAATAATAACTCGGATGATTTCAAATATAGATAGGAAATTTCAATCAGTCCATGGAGTACATGATATGAACCGGAATCGAGCTAAAGAGCTTCAGTACGATATTACGCTTAATGGAGATGGTCCTATCACGAGGGCTAAGGCTAAGAAGATGTCGAGTGCGCTCTACTCCATCCTAAGGCATATTACCACCTATGCTACCTCACCTTGGATGTTGACACAAGGGTTAGAGGCAAGAGATCTCGGATTAGTAACCTTACTAGCCCACGAGGACTCGAGCCAACTTGCACTTTCAGCACACAAGTGCGCGGGTGTGTGACATGGGTGCACGGGTGTGCAAGTGTGGCATGCGGGCACGCAAGTTGATGAGCAATGGAGTGTGCAACAGAAGGCAAGTGCGTGGGCATGCACCCAAGGCGCGCGGGAGTGCACTCCCTGATCGGCCGTGCACGACGGTGTTTTTCAGTACGAATTCCGGATTTGATACGCTGCATTTTATGCTATTATTTTTAGGATTTTATTTCCTTATTTAGCTTTTACTCTCATCAAAATACTTTGTTTAAATAGTTATTCAATCATCAATGAAGGTACATTCAATTATTATTTTCCCCAAACCAAGTTTCTTGAGAAACCCTAACGGACGTGAGAAGCGTTCATCTTCTTCGTGAGATTCGAAGAACTAAGGACCGTGATAAGCGTCACTGAGGGTTTAATTTTTTTTTGAGATTCAAGCAAGTTGAGAACTCATTGGTATAAAGGAGGATTCGTGAGATTCGAGTTCTTTCGCAGATCCAATTCGACTACCTATTCGAAGTGATCGGGCACCCTTAGGCGTGAGATTCGCCATCAAATGGTATCACGGGTTAGTACTTCGATCAAGGTAGTTGTCTATATCCATTTTATTCATTGATTTTGTTCAATTTTTTCAATTCTTCCATTAAAAATGACAAAATCAAAAAAAAAGGTTTACCCTATTTCGCATTCACCATCGTCGCCCCCTTCGGCTCCACCATCTCCAACCACCACCAGCCCTGCGCCATCCCTCCACCATTCCACCACCCCTGCGCCACCACTCCATCCCTTGTCGCCTCCTATCCTTGCTTAGCCCTAATTTTCCTTGCTTTGTTATTTTGCCTTTAAACCCTAGGTTTCCTTTCATTATTTTTGGCAAGTTGCTTTTGATCTTGTTTTGCTGATTTTCCTGCTGCTTTTGCTTCCCTTTACACACACACAAAAAAAATTCCTTTGATTTGAAAAGCCAAAATAAGGTAATCCTCTCGATTTCTTTGTTCACCTATTTATTGTTGGGTGTTGTTTGTTCTTCTTCTTACACAAAAAAAAACAAAAAATCAAAATCAAAATCAAAGCCACACGAGTGGAAGAGCCAAAATAAGGTAACCCTCTCGTTCCTTTTATAGCGCAGCTTGTGCCTATTTCATTGTGCTTGTGTGTCGCAATGTTAGGAGGTCGACGATAAGAAAGGGAGCAACTTGCATTCTTGCCATTCCAACCTTTTTCCAAAATAACAAAACCAAAAAATAAATAAACGTTGAAGATTGTTATTTTTAGATAATGTTGTTTTAATGGGTTGAAGGTAAATTCGGTTCTTATAGATCCTTATGGATAAGCAAGACAATTTGAGTATACCCAAAAAGGGTAATATTATGGGTAGACCTCGAAAGGTAATCCCGAGAGAGTAGACAAAAAAGGCAATCTCCACCGAATTCTTTTAGGCGACAAAACTAAGTGTTTAAGCCCTTTAAAAAAGATACATAAAAAGTCTTGGATAATGGAAAATGAGTCACTCAAATAAATCGAGTTTTCCTTCAATGTTTATTGCCCCTGTTTATGCTAAAGGGTTACACTACAATAACGTTGTCGGACAAAACGTTTTCTATATAATAAAAGGCTGGCATCCCATTTCATTATTGCATATATACATACCTTGTTTGTGTTTCAAGTGTTTGTTCTTTTGATTGAAAGAGATATCGAAAAAACTCATTCCTTTCCAAGTGGACGGCAAAGGCCTTTTATAGGCAAAATGGGGTGGTAGTTTTTGGGTGGTTATGGGTAGTTATTGGTAGTTATTGGTGGTTTTGGTAGTTATGGTGGTTGGACAGTTACCTCCCAATAACTACCCCAACCGCTGGCCCAATAAAGACCCAATAAAAGCCCAATAAGAACCGGCCCAATTAAGGACAAGCTAGAATGATACAACTAGCATGGTGGAGCTAGGCCACTCATAAAATATAAAATGTGCGTGACATTTATACGAAGCTGAGTGTAGCAACCATGCAGCTAAAATGACTAAGCTAAAGCTTCAATGAAGCTAAAACCTTAATCAAGCTCAAAAAACAGAGCTAAGTCATTTTTGGAGTTTCGAAGCTCGGTTAGCTTTCAAATTTTGCATCAAAGATTTAGACCTTAATATCTTCCCTTATAAATCATGAGATATTGGTTTAAATCACTACAAGTGATAAAAAATCGATCATAACCATATCAGATCAAGTGCCGAGCATATCCCTATTGCTTACTTTTATGGAAAACGTCCGAATAAGCTTGATACCAACTTTGCCGATGTTGAGACTATTGCATGGGTCTTTCCTCGTGATTTCCTTTCCCCTTAAAATCTGAGAATTACTTAGGGACGATCAAATGAGCCATGACTCCTGCACACCCTAAGCCCGAGTGATGCTCTTATTAATTCTCACACTTAACATTTATGATTTCAGACAAATGGATTGATGATATTTCACAAATCACCAACATTCCTCCCCCATTTCAGTAATTTAATAAATCTTTGAACAATTTACAAACTCTTTGTATAGATATCTTGTAAAAATTACAATCATGTACTAAAGAATCGTGGTGTCCTAAGACTTGAACCACATCAAATTATTTAAGCACACATAATAAAAATTACAACATGAGTTACATAATGTATATACACTAAACTTGATGTTTTGAGGCTTTACGTCCCTTATCCTTCACATATGCTTCGAGACGAGTCATCCTTGAACTCCCTTGGAAGAAGCTTTGCACTTCCACATACGCTTAGTTGAATCTCTAATTTGCACCTAAAAAATGCATTTGCCAAAATTCATTAAGGAACTATGTTTCAAATTTTCTTTTCATGTAGACTAGAGCAGATTACCATGATGGGTTGTTGATTGCTCTAAAACTCTACATCCTTGGCCTACCACATTGAATTCTACCATACACTTTTCGGTAAGGGCGAATTGGGTGTCCAATTTATAGGTTCATTTAGGATTTTAACCTCATCCCTCGAGATGCTTTGTACACCAACTCTTTTGCCAAACTCTTGGTTAAGTGATCGGCAAGATTGTTGTGTGTTCGCACAAATACAACTGATATGACTCAATGTGTAATTAGTTCTCGGATGGAACTATGTCTCACACTTAGATGTCGTGATTTCCCGTTATATACTTGTCTATAGGCCTTTGCTAAAGTACTTTGGCTATCACAAAAGATAGCAATAGGGGATATTGGGTTTGGCCATAAGGGTATCTCATGTATGAGATTCCTAAGCCATTCCACTTCCTAGCCGACTGCGGCAAGTAAAATCCGACTCCATCGTCGAGGTTGTTATGCATGATTGCTTCTTAGATGCCCAAGAAATCGCACCACCACCTAATAGGAATAGCCAACCACTCGTTGAAGAGTGATCTTCCATATTGGTGATCCAACATGCATCGGTGTATCCTTCCAAAGTGGAGGGAGAACCCATATATGCAATTCCATAGGTCATTGTTCCTTTCAAGTACCTAAATACTCTTCTAACGGCCTTCCAATGACTCGAGCTCGGTCGACTTGTATATCGACTCAACTTACCAACGGTGAATGATATATCAGGGCGCGTACTCATCATGGCATACATTAGACATCCTATCACTTGAGAATACTCAAGTTGTGAGATTGGTTCTCCTATGTTATGGAGAAGTTTCTCACATGGATCCATAGGTGTACTAACCGGGGTAGATTTATCACATTTGAAATATTTTACCACCTTTTTGATGTAATGAGATTGTTTTAGGGTTAAACCTTTTCTTTCTCGCTTTATCTTAATTCCCAAGATCTCATCAGCTTCTCCTAGATCCTTCATTGAGAACTTAGTAGACAATAACTCCTTTGTTTTGTCCACTTCTATTTGGTTTGTACCAAATATAAGCATGTCATTAACATATAGACATATTATAACTCCTTGACCGATATTATTAAACTTACTATATACACACTTATCTGCTTGATTGATTTTGAAGCCATCCCACAAAATCACTTCATCAAACTTTTGATGCCATTGTTTTGGCCCTTATTTGAGTCCATAGAGGCACTTGATCAATCGACACACTTTGTGTTCTTGACCCTTTACTATGAAGCCTTCGGGTTGCTTTATGTAAACCTCTTCATCCAAATCTCCATTGAAAAAGGTCATTTTTATGTCCATTTGATGGATGACTAGACAATGAATGCTTGCTAAGGCAATTAAAAGTCTTATAGTGGTGATTCTAGCCACAGGGGCATAGGTGTCAAAATAATCGACTCCTTCTCTTTGTCTAAAACATTGGATTACCAATCGGGCTTTAAATTTGTCAATGGACCCATCGACCTTCATTTTCCTTTTGAAGATCCATTTATAACCTAGAGGTTTGCACCCAGTTGGAAGCTCTGACAACTCCCAAGTGTTTTTGCCAACAATAGAGTCCATCTCATGTTGGATTGCTTCTTTCTAAAATGAGACATCTTGAGAACTCATTGCCTTGGTAAAGGTCTTAGGATCCTCATCTATATGTAGATATGAGATGATTCAACCTTCTTTATTCCTAGAACCCTCCATCAATAAAACTTGAAATATTGGTTTAGGATACGTATGTCCTACTGTGAGTGCGGAGTGCACTTATTGTTGTTTGGGTGTTTGGGATGTCAAAGTAGGAACTTCGGCCTTGTTGTCGCTCACATGCATTGAGTGCACGTCCTCACCATTGTTTCAATCGCTAGTGTCTTCCCCTGGTACTCCCATGACTATGCGTTTTAGTGCCCTTGGCTCTGCAACTGGGGAGTCTTTGTTGATTGGTGGCTTTAGGCCAACGACATCGATGTTTTGTGCTTGCAGCAAGCTAGCGTGTGTCATAGACCTGGTGACCCTAGGTCCAAGTACAGGCGTCGACTCCTCGGTTTCTATTGGATCCAATGATGGGTCGACATCCTGTTGGTCTATCTCCCTACGCCTAGGACTCGATGTGAACCTAGTCTCATCGAATATGGCATCACGTGATACCATCACGGTGTTAACCGAGATGGCGTGATTTGGTTCTATGACGAAGAACCTATAGGCCTTAGAGTTATGTGCATATTCAATAAATATGCACTCAACACATCTATCTCCTAAGATTTTACGCTTAGGGTCAATTAGTCTAACAACCACACGACAACCCCATATACGAAGATAATGGAGATTCGGTTTTCTTTTAAAACCAAGCTCGTATGGCGATTGACAATTTCTCTTGCTCGGCACCCTATTTAAGATATAGTTGGCCAATTAACATCGGCTCACCCTAAAATGAGTTCTTTAGCCCGGAGTTGGACAACATGACATTTACCATGTCCTTAAGCATGATGTGCGCGCAAATTGCCATATTTTCTATGCACATTTATGTCCATTTTGTCGTTATTTGCCTGCTTATTAGTGGGAAATCATAAGATTAGTGTAGTTTATGCATAATTGTCAAATACAGAGGTCTACACGAGTTTTTATGTTCTTTCATAGAAATCGAGACAAAAATGGATGGAATTTGGACGAGAAAAGAAGAGCGAAAAAAGAACTCAAAGTCTACTGAGAGGTCGAAATCGATGATGAACCTCAACATCGAGTGAAACAGAGCAACCAGGAATCGAGCATAGAAGAACAGAGCATGTCGACACAGAAGAGGTCGATATCGATGTCCAAAGGTCGATATCGAGTGGCCTGAATCGAGATAAAAGATAGAAGTCGAGTGCCAATCTGAGGTCGAGAAGGACTGCTCGAGATAGAGATAGAGAAGGTCGATATCGAGGTCCCAAGGTCGATATCGATATTTACCGCAGAAAGATTTGACTCAGTTTTTGATAGAATTTTATCCGAAGTGTTCGAGATAATCCTAAAGTCGAGATCTTTTCACTTCTACTACCAGACTTATCAGTTTATGAGTTTTACCAAAGTAATTTAGTTGTTTTACCTTTATTAAGTTTTATCTTAGAGAATAAAGATAGGTTTTCGAATCCTTGGTTTGCGAGGTTTGAAATCTATAATTAGAGGCCAATAGGGATGAGTTAGGCATCAAGTTTTCATCAAAAGCGCACATAAATCAGTTTCAATTACAGTTTAGAGATTTAGTAGAGAGAGAGGCCGAGTGGGGTGGTGAAGCGAGAGCGGAGTGGCTTTGTTCGGTGTACTTTGTTTCTTTGCAATTTTAATTCAAAGTATTTCTTTTACATGATGATGATGAGTTCAATGATGAAGTGCAAGTACTCAACCCACTTCTAGGGTCGGGGTGAGCCCGACGATAGAAATGTAGGGTAAGTGCATCAAAGGTATGATTTTTATCTGATTCCGTCTTCTATCCTATGCATGATCCTTTGCGAGAGTTGAGGAGATTCATTATTTGCATTATTTAAGCGAAAGCAAATCAGATTGTGAATTTGGATTACTCATGAATTGGATAGTAACTCTTAGGTTTTATGCGAGAGCCTCTAATCACCTAAAAGTTGGTAACGAAAGTTATTTGACGGAAAGACATTAAATTTCATAACTTTAGCATCATACTTGCATGAATATCGTTGTGGCATGAATCCCCGGCCTTGGAAGCCTTTAGTTTATTGACTTCATATAAAAGTTTGAGTTTTTATTTCTGTCCATCTTTCCTACACAATTCTAAGTTCTTTGGACTACTTTTCCAACAAAATAGGTTACATTTACAATTACTGTTGTTGACATTGAAATCGCCTGTAAAGGTTGATATCGAGCACTAACATCGATATCGAGGATCCATCTTGACGTCGACTGCTTTGCTTTTGTATTTTGCAGGAAACCACTGGAAAACGACTAGAACCAAGGTCGATATCGAGTGTTTTCTGGAGTCAAAACTTGGGCGTGGTTGCAACTTAGGAAGCGCTGACATACCTCCTCGTGGACTCGATCCTGAATTACCCTACCACTACATCGGGAGGGATTCTTGTATTTTATTTACATGGATAAGGGAGTTAGCTTAGTTTTATTTGAATATTTTATATTTGAGCGAATCACCTCCCCCTACGAACAAAGCACACGATTCTTTCGCTCCGCCACCCCATTTTGTTATGGGGTATATGGAGCCGTCGTTGCATGAATTATACCACAAGACTCGAAATTCTCCATGTCCATGTATTCACCACCACGATCGGTTCGTAGCCTTTTAATTTTATTTCCTGTTTGCAATTCGACTTTGGTCTTATATGCTTTAAACCTATCTAGAGCCTCACTCTTCGAGTGAACTAAATAGACATAGCAAATCCTTGTTACATCATCGATGAACATTATGTAGTAACGTTTTTGACCCAACGATGGTGTTGCATGCAAGTCCCCTAGGTCCGAATGGACTAGGCCTAGGACCCATTCCTCTCTTTCAATTGCCTTAAAAGAAAGCCTTGTTATTTTTGTTAACAAGCAAGTTTTGCACTTTTCGTTCGTTGTTTCAAAGGCGGTAATTATATTTTCCTTAGCCATATCTAACATACGATTCATATGTACATGTCCCAACCTTGCATGCCGAAGATTATATAAAGAATCATTAGACACAATCATGTAATCAAATAATATTTTATTATTATTATTGATAACACTGAGTAGGCACATATTGCTTTTATAATGGTCGAAGCCTACAAATATTCCTGCCCTACTTATCACTAATCGATCGGCTTCGAAAACCAATCTATAACCTAACTTTCCAAGCACACCGCCGCTTACAACATTTTTTCGGATGGCGGGTGCATATAATACATTATGTAGTACAAGTTCCTTCCCACTAGTAAAGTTGATATATACGTCCCCTTTACCTAGGACCGGGGTTGTTGACTCCTTTCCCATGTAAAGCACTAAACCGTCCTCTACATCCTTCATGTGCTTGAACCATTTCCTTTCCATGCACACATGGGTGGTGGCATCCGAGTCGAGCCACAAAAAGAGTTTTTCATCCTTCATAACAAGACATTGATCAGTGTTAGATACAAAGAATAATGACTCATTTGTAACTAAACATACCGAAGTGCCCTTACCTTGCCTAGGGCTTGTGCCCGAGCCCGACACCGGTGTCATGACACCTTTGTCCTTTGACCCCTTGGACCTGCAATCCCTCTTCATGTGTCATGCCTTTCCACACTTCCAACAAGTCCCTTTTGCCTTAGCCTTCTTACTAGATCCTTGCTTATCGCTGTTTCCTGATTTGGGTCGCTTGGAGCCCTTAGCGCCCATGGTGCGTTTACCATTGCTCACCTCCATTGTGTTTCTTGAGTGGGCTGGATTGTCTTTGCCTTTCTTTCCCTTGTCATTTGCCTTGAATTCCTCCTCTATACGTAGATGATTAGAGTTCATAGTTTAGATAGAAGTTACAATCCTCGGATAGCAAGGATTAGTAGCCTACAAATAAAGCCCTAGGGGCTGATTTGTTAGATCATCCAATCTTAGAATTCAATTGAAAATCAAGACAATAGAGTTAGAGTTAGAGAGAAGTTTTTAGGGTTTGACGTTTGCGAAAGTTAACATTGAGTTGTAAAGCTTCGGAGTTTATTTTAATGCAAGTTTCTTTCCTTCAATCAACAATGAGTTCCATGATGAGAAGCGAGTAGTTCCCCAAAGCTCTTAGGGTCGGGGTGAGCCCGACGTTAGCCATGCGCGCTTGAGGTAAGTATTTGATGTCAATATCGTTGTGTCTATCTCTCCTCCTACGATTCTATGTTTAGTCCTAATTAAAAGAAAAGGGATTCATACTAACAACTTGAGTCATAAACATAAAATTGGTAGAGACAATTAGGTTTATTTGCAAGAGTAATCTTAAGAGTTGGTGTACGGCGAAAGCTTGTCCCTCGGGTGAAATAGCGCAATTGTTTGATTATTTACCTTATCGCATGCATTGGTTAACGTTGTGGTAAACCCTAATCCTAGGAGTTGTTTTTTTACATATTTTATACACCAAAACCCACTGTTATTTCTGTTCACTACTTCTCTCTCCATTCTCAATTCTTCGGCCCTTCTTTGCCGACGAAAAACTAACCCACTGCAGGAAGACATCGATATCGACCCCAGACGTCGATATCGACCACTGAGTTCGTCGATAGTTTTCTGAGTCGACGACGAACATCGCTGCGGAGTTCACTGAGCATCGATATCGACCCTTCTGTATCGACTGGCAGACTTCTGAGCCAGTCGATTTCGTGGACTAACATCGATATCGACCCCTTCAGTCAATATCGACCACTTGTTTTTTGTTTCTGCAGGTCTTCTGTTGCAGAGAACATCGACAGTCGAGGTCGACATCGAGGTCCAAGGTCGAAATCGAGGCTTCTGGTCGACGCAGACGTGAGATTTCCAAAGCTACTAGGATCCCACTGACACGCCTCCTCGTGGATCGATCCTGACTACCCTTCCACTACAACGGGAGGAAGTCTTGTAATTATTTGCTTAGGCTAGGAGTCGATTTACATTTTTACATCTTATTTGCTTCGGCTAGGAGTTGATTCACCTTTATTACATCTTTATTATTTGTAATTACTCGACATATCATCCTTCTGCAACAACAATGACTCCTGGTGACATTGAGGACAACGTTAAGGTAGCCTTTGATGGTCTAATTACTCGTGCAAAGGCCAAGAAGATGCAAATGCTAACAAGGCGCTTATCATTCGTTGCCAATGAGCTATGGAGCAAGGATTCAAGCCCCCTTGGGTCACTTTGCCCAAAACCAGACCACCAGTCCAAGACTTGAGCTTAAGACCTCAGTCCAAGCTCATGAAGACAAGGCCCGACCCACCATATAGGCCCATAAAGGCCCATTTCGTGCCTCCTCATAGGGCTGGCGCCATTTTTCATATTTTTACTTATTTTTATTTAAATTATGTTATATTATATAAATAAGGTAAAAAGGAAAGTCTATCTACTTAGATTCTTCCTTAACCACTAAGGTTTAACTTTTCAAACTAAATCTAGGTTTTTAATTAATTATTATTATTTTTAGTCAGCCATGCTGATCGTTTGCAAGGTGAGGATGGCTTATCAATTTCTATTTAACGTACGTTCGAGTTTTTAGGAAAAGCCAGATTGAAATATAGAATTGAGGAAACCCTTTGGCTAAATGGTTCTTCAATCCAACCACTTTGATTCATAATTTCAGATTATTATTCATCATTTGAATCATCCAAACAATTGCCTTTCGAAATCCTAACCCCAAATACAACCCATAAACACCAACTACAAAGCTGCAGAAACTGTCGCTAAAACCTGAGGAGAAGCCACCGTCGCTGAAGCCTTGGTGAACAGTGCGGCGGCCGCCCCCTTGGCTTGCAGCGGCCGCATCATCTCCCGTGGCCTCCCTGCTGCTCTCCCGCGGTGTCGCGGCCTCCCTCCGTCACTTCTCTTCTCTCTTTCTGTCGCTATTGTTGTGTTTGTAGTTGCCATAAATCATATTTTAATCACTTGTTTAATTTGTTCCAAAATCAGGAGATATCAAAGAGCATTGCAAGATCAGGCAAATAGACGGCGTGGTTCTTGATCTTGAGCCCATAGGCGAAGGATCGGGTATCCCAAACGTATCAAGTGGTATCGGATTCTCAGGTTTATGCAAGTTCTTTACTCTCTAGATTCCTTTTTGAGTGATTTATATTCGTGCCATCTTTTTCACCATTCCCGCTGCATAAATTTTAGTTCTTTATTATTCACCCTAAAAATTGGCACTTTATTTTAGTTATTTTCTTGTTTGGATCTTTAATTTGAAAGATATTGAGTTCTTGATTGCAAGTTTTGATTTTTATTCATTTTTGCTACATATCATGCCTATGAATGTGATTCTTGGATTAAAGCATTATATGAACTTGCACCACAAAAGAACCCTAATTTTCCAAATTTCTAGCCTATTTCCCTTATTTTCTTTATTTTTGCTTACTTTTAGGTCATCGTAGTGTAGATTTTTTTTATTATTTTGCTGTTTCTGTCGCATTACAGTAGCTTCTAGCAACATTTTTTGTAGTAAAAAAAACAGAAAAAAAACCGAGAGCTTCAAAAAAAAAACATTCATCTTACCTTTGTTGAGTTAGTGACTCATTGCATATTGTTCCTTCTTTTATTAGCTACTTGTTAGATGATCTAATTGGTTTTAAGCATTACAAAAGAACCCCCCTTGTGTGATTTTTTGTTGTGCTGACACAGGAGCCTTGGTCACACTCCTCTTTTTCTGAATCGTGTTGCAACCGTCAGATAATAATTGATGGAGTGTGTGCACTTGCTTACCCAAGTGATTGCATCGTGTCTATTGCTACATATTATTGTATTTTCGAGCATCACATTGTAGCTATTATTTTCTCCACTTTAGCCGCTTGTTTATACTTGCGATCCTTGCTATCTGACTTGTGGCTGATTTCTTTTGCAATTTAATCTCTACTTGTTATCTTCAATATTGCAAAATTCTGTGGCCAGGGAAGATTACTTGAATATTGTGCCTTGTTTTTCTCGCCTCTTTGATTTCTAAAACTGAACCACTCTTAGGATCAAAAGGGCTTGCATTACTTGGTTTCTAGTCTTTGCTCCGTTTACTTATTGCTCTTCTGATTTTGTTGGAACATGTCGAATGGAAACGACCCAAACTCTTCCCCTACCCCTCATGCGCCACTTACTGCAGCCGACATACAGTCCATCATTGCGACTGAACTGTCCCAATTGACCAATTGCTTGGCCATTGGAAGGGCCCAGGACCGTGCTGAATTTTCGGCCCAGATCAACCAAGCCATTGATCGGAGACTTGAGGAAAGGAAACATAATGAGGCTTCTGGATCTACACCTCCCTCAGGTGGTAAGCCACCTCCTACAGGTCATGCACCTCCCTCGGGTAATCCACCCCCGTTTGGTCAATTACACTTTAAACTGTGTTCTGCTATGCCTAACCCTTTTGCAGGAGAGAATGACAATGATCCATTATTTGGCTTTAACGGTAATGATGTACGCCGAGACCATACCCCCCCTCAGAATTAGCAACATGGGCGGCAACAGTAGTACCAACCTCCTCACCATGCTCACGCCAATCCTCTGTTCGTCAGAGCCAAATGGGACGACAATCGTAGCAGTGCTGATCTGAACGACATGCACCACTTGGAGGACGCTTACCAAGAGGTAGATCCTCACTTTGATGATTTACCTAACCCTAATTTTGGTCGTCCTAGATTTGATAATGCACAGGCTATCCAAAGGCGCGATGTTAAAATAAAATTGGAAACTTTTGATGGTACTAATAATTCTGAAGCTTATCTTATTTGGGAAGATTATACTAAATATGTTTTGGAACATCTGCGCTATGAGGAAACAGAGAAGTTGGAAGTTGTTATATTACATTTGACAAGTATGGCTCGCACATCCCTGTCAAACAGAGAAGTTGAGCTTAAGACCTCAGTCCAAGCTCATGAAGACAAGGCCCGACCCACAATATAGGCCCATTAAGGCCCATTTCGTGCCTCCTCATAGGGCTGGCGCCATTTTTCAGATTTTTACTTATTTTTATTTAAATTATGTTATATTAGATAAATAAGGTAAAAAGGAAAGTCTATCTACTTAGATTCTTCCTTAACCATTAAGGTTTGACTTTTCAAACTAAATCTAGGGTTTTAATTAATTATTATTATTATTAGTCAGCCATGCTGATCCTTTGCAAGGTGAGGATGGCTTATCAATTTCTATTTAAAGTACGTTCGAGTTTTTAGGAAAAGTCAGATTGAAATATAGAATTGAGGAAACCCTTTGGCTAAAGGGTTCTTCAATCTTCAATCCAAACACTTTGATTCATAATTTCAGATTGTTATTCATCATTTGAATCATCCAAACAATTTCCTTTTGAAACCCTAACCCCAAACACAACCCATAAACACCAACTATAAAGCTGCAGAAACTGTCGCTAAAACCTAAGGAGAAAACCGTCGCTGTGAGGAGAAGCCACCGTCGCAAAAGCCTTGGTGAATAGTGCGGCGGCCGCCCCCTTGCCTTGCAGCGGCCGCAGCATCTCCCGCGGCCTCCCCGCTGCACTCCCGCGGCGTCGAGGTCTCCCACCGTCACTTCTCTTCACTCTTTTTGTCGCTATTGCTGTGTTTGTAGTTGCTGCAATTTTCCAAGTGTAATCTGTCGCCATAAATCAGATTTTAATCACTTGTTTGATTTGTTCCAAAATCAGGAGATATCAAAGTGCATTGCAAGATCGGGCAAATATACGGCCTGGTTCTTGATCTTGAGCCCACAGGCGAAGGATCGGGTATCCCAAACGTATCAAATCCATCCATCTATTAAAGTCTTTTCAGAGCAAAATAGTAGAGATTCGTTGAAATTCAAGCTCCAGAGGAATGTGCTCTTTCTCTTCTTAGAATATCGTCCCTTTATGTCTTCACTAAACTCGAACAATGGAAACCCCTCCATGAAATTTTTCTCCTCATGCTATATAATTTTCATGTCTTTGAAAGCCTGCATATCAAGAAAGACAACAGTGCAATCATCATCGTCACTACCCTCACATTGAACACATAAAATGCCCAAAAAAACTCAAAAACTTCATTCGTTGCCCCTCTTGGATCTGCAACATCTCATCTTCAAAATTTGATTGGATCCTTGCAAGTCGAGTCTCCAGTCCAGTGAAGAACATCTCCATGTGACTTAGCCTGACGATTCTTGTGAATTTTGTTAAGCTTGATCTCAACACCCAAGTGGTGCATATCCCTCAGTGAGATCCATCTCGTAAGAAAGGCGAGGATGCAGTGTATAGTACACCTCTTGTTCCTTTCCAAACGGAGCTCTCAACACCGGGAAATCACTAGCTACATGATCAAAAGCTCCACAAAACTCACAATAATAAACATAATCCATATCAAGAGTGCAAGCCGTTGATGGAAAACAAAAAGAAAAGAAATCAAAAGTAAAATAACGACTTAGAAAAATCAATCTAAATAAACAATCAATACAAACAATAGTCCCCCGCAACGGTGCCAAAAACTTGATAGGCTAAAACCTACACCACAAGTGTACGGGTTCAGTCGTAGTATATCAAGTGTCGTATCCACAAGGACTATGTGGTATCGATTGCCAATTCAAACATATTTAACTAAGTAAATAAAAATGCGAGAGAAATGTTTATATGGAATGGAGGAAGCAACCAGCTAAAAAGAAATAACTATACAAAATTGGTATTAAAACAATGGATGTGAGGCAAAGCTAGGTAAAGGATCATCACAACGACGCTTTAGTAGATTCAAATTAATATTTGTGTCACATTATCTGAGTTGGTTGAAGGTAGATCGTCAGGGGTAATGGTGAATCTTCTTTCGGTTTCAATGCGAATGTGTCTAAATTGGTTAACAATCTCCTTTCGGTATTAAGCAACAAATTTAGACTCTTTAAGTTCTTTGAATTCTAAATGATAATCACATTAACGTCGCCTTTCGGTCTCGATTAATATCAAAATCATCTAAAATATCTATGACAATCTATAAATCCTCAAGAAATTGGATTATCTTTCGATAAATTAAACTTCAAGTTTAATCATATGGTTCAATGGATCCAATAGCTTTTCGGCCTAAATTCACCATCTAAATTCTAATTTAGGGTTTTAGTCTTTCGATTTTAAACCATAAATCAGTTCTAACCAATTTTCATCAATTAGGGCTGGCGCAGTAGGATTAAAGTTAACAAATTATCAAACAAACGAATATCAGTCTCAACGCTAACTAGATCATCGTCAGGATCACATAAACCCTAGAACAGAGAAATCAAACAAGCATAATATAACAAACAATGTACTAGATTATAAACAAAAATAGATCAAAGTTTATAATAGAATGCAAACTGAAATTTCCGTCATCGATCCAAAACATATACCGTCAAAACAAACTAGAAAGAAAGGAAAACCTAAAATAGGAGGCTGAAGCCATGGCTGCCGGCCAAAGTGTGCACCCCCCTTTCAATTCTAATCGGCATTAGATATAGGTAATTGAAGAAAATTACAATTTGACCCACAAAATTATATAATTAAATTGCAACCTAACACCCAATTGTAAATTAACTCCGCAAAACAACCCCAAATTCCACAACTTCCGCTTTGTATTAAAGCTTCATATTAAAGCTTGATTTTTCGATCCAATATGCTCACCGCTTTATATTAAAGCTTGATTTTCCTCAATATTAGCCTCGAAATGCCTTAAATAAATAAAAACCCAGTGTAGACTCCGAAAATGCAAAATGAAATAAATAAAACATAAAATATGATAAATATGGATGAAAATGAGCTAAACTAGTATGCAAATGCATGCGTATAATTAGTCTAAAATAGACGTTATCAGATAGTAGGCTGTTGACGATGTGGGGAAGAATGTCGAGTTCAAACAAATATAAAGGATATAAGCAAACCGAATCCTAGACCACGCAAATTAATTACAAGACTTCCTCCCGTTGTAGTGGATAGTCTATTCGAAATCTGCGCAAGTCGACCAGAAGCCTCGATATCGAGTTGAGAGGTCAATATCGATAGGAGCAGTCGATTCCTAGTGGTGACGTCGATCTGGGAAGGACCTGCGAAGAGGAGAAAACAACAGAAGAACTCGATATCGACAGGAATGGTCGAAATCGAGTGGATCAGTAGTTCCTGTCGACTCAAAAGACTGTCGACGTAGAGTTGCTTGATGCAGGGTGGTCGATATCGACTGGCTCCTCAAACGATGTCGAGTACAAAAAAAATAGTAAAGAAAAGAAAACAGAAATAATGACAGCAGATTTTAGGGTTTTAACTCGATAAACTAAAGGGCTTCTAGGATAGGGATTCACTACGACGGTAACCGTGCATGTAGTATTACTCAATTCACATAAAAGATTAAGCTTTTCTCAACACCAATTAGGAATATAGAGGCTTTCTCATAAAAACCTAATCGCTTCTACCTTTTCATAATTAGGATTAATGTCAACTTTCGCAGGAAAAACCTAATTACTCTCCAAATTCACATGTATAATCCACTTTCGCTTCATATAAGGTAAATAAGGAATGATTTTAAACTTGTATAAAGGATTGAGCACGGGGTAGAAGAAGAGATCGCATAATCAAATATAGAATAAGCGTACTTACATGGCTACAATCAGGCTCACCCCGACCTTAGAAGTGGGCCGACTACTCGCTCTTCATCGCAACAAACATCTTTGATTGAAAGAAGAAAACTTCCAGTAAACATAAACCTTCGAAGCTTTACAGCTCAACACCGGATCTCGCAAATGACATAACCCGAAAACTTCTCTCTAACTCTATTGCTATTATGAGATATGATCTTTGTTGTTGAATGACTAAAAACAAGCCATCTAGGGCTTCATTTATAGACTACTAATCCTTTCTAGCCAAGGAAAGTAGATCTTATCTTCTATCTAAACTCTATCCCAACAAGTAGGATAAATCTTTTATTTAAAGTAAATATCTAAATTACTAATAATAATCTTAAGGTAAAAAAAGGAAATCACTCTTAAGACATAATCTTATCTAAAATAGAAGATAAACCGTGGCTTTGTGGATAGAATTGCAATCCGCGTCTCAAAATGCGCATCCAATCCGTGTTAAAATCCAGTCTATATTAACCTCTTTGTTTCTGCTCGACGAGCTCAGTTCCACTCGATCTCTAGGGCATAGTCGATATCGACTCCATCCACTCGATATCGAGTGGTCTTCTTACTTGTTCTCTGTGGTCTGTCTCGACACTGAGAGTTCATGTCGAGGTCTTCAGTCGATATCGAGCAGTCTAGTCGATATCGACCACTTTTCAGCTTCACTTGGCTTCTTCGTTTTGACTCTGATTCCGCTCCAATTCCTACATAATTAGACCAAAACTTATGCAACTCTATTTCTTGCACATTAGCTCATTCTACACAAATTTATATTATTTTTTCACCTTTTCTTTGGGAATTGAATGGAATATGAAGTCAAAAGATGCAATAAAAAGGACTCCAAATATGTACATAAAAAACACCCCATACTTACACTTGCTTGTCCTCAAACAATAACCAAGCAATAACCAACACCTACAACACACCCTTCAAGTCTTCGCCCTTGTCAAAAGCAACATCATAAGTGGTAGCAAAGCAAAGAAATTGAATTTAACGTCATCACACATATTGGAGCGATCCATAGGCATATGCAATTTTGATCCAACCTCACAGGGATAATGTGTTTACACTCAACTCTCATGTGTTTAGACTATGAAGATCAACACTCAACTCAATTCCATATACAATCTCATAAATATTGCAATTTATAATAATCCACTTCGCAACCAATTATGTAGATGCAATAAAAATCATCAGCAGGACTTTCGCTCAATGGAAGACTTCAAAGAAGACTCCATTCGGCAGGTTTGTAATGGGGCTTGTTATAAAATAACGGGTATGAAATTATTTGGCTATGTGGTTCTCATGAAATTCGGGAATCAAGATTCCTAAACTTTATCACTACTCATCCAAACCATATCTCTACAATAATGCTCAACCAAAGTTATCTTCCATAATGATCATCAACCTTCTTTCAAACCCTAATATGCTCTCAAAAGTATAAATCTTGTATAAAATAAAAGAACTAAGGAATAATTGGCTCAAGGAATGATATAAAAATATTTTTTCTTTCTTTTTTGAACTTGAATGAAAATAAATAAATAATAAATGTGCATTTATATGGTGAGCCAAAAATCCTTTTACAATGTATGACAAAATGCAAATATGTACCCACCCATAATTTACCTTTGCTCAAAACTAGACAATATGCACTTTCTTTCCACAATGCCTTATTCTAACCAATCTAAGTCTCAATTCCCAAATGGGGGTCAGGCTCAATTTGGCTAGGGATAAAATTATGGAGTTTGCAATATCAGGCTCATGCTAATATTTTGGCTTCAAGCAGAGATAATGCAGGGTATGTAAAGAGAGGATAAAAATGGCTTAAAGATGCCTCCATCATTTAATTATCGTAAACATAAACATATATGTGTATTGGCTTTGAATAACTATCACAACATTTAGAGATGCATAGGAAGAGTAAATACACTCAAGAAAGCAGAGGGATTTTTAATATTCTCCATATAGGCCAAAATTCTCACTAGGACAATTTTTGTTGGATTTGCTTTTTAGCCTAGGATCATATGTGCTCAATTTCATCTCAAGTTCACAATCTACATAAAAACCATTTTAAGGACTTAGGCTAAACCATCCAAATATGTCATAAGATTTACATGATCAAGTCAGCTATTGAGTTCTCATCATAGGACATCTAAGTAGGGTTTAAAAACTAAAAAGGTTAATATGCATTTTTTTTTTGTATTTTTGACATTTTCTAATTTTTTTGTATCTTTTTTATATTTTATGAAAGTAAAAACTAAGAAAAACTTAAACATGAATACAATGCAAAAAAGAAAGCCAAGTTGTGACAATAAGACATGTTTCACCCCCACCCCATACTTAAAATATACATTGTCCTCACTGTATGAAAAGAAAAACAAGGGTAGAGTGAAACTCACAGAGCAACCTATAGATTGAGGTCGATTTCAGGTCAAGTCGATGCTAGAAGTCGATGTCGAGTAACTAGGTCGATGTCAACTGCATCTGTCGGAGTCGAGGAAGAAGGTGAAGTCAAGGGCTGCCAGGACCTAGTCGATATCGACTAAGTCGGTTAATATCGAGTATTATGTTACTCTCCTGAGTCATCGATGTTGACTCCAGGAGATGGCTTGACCTTAGGTGGTCAATTTCGACTGGTTTGGTCGATTTCGACTGCCTCTGCAGAAGCTTCTTTTCTTCTTCGTCGTTCATTTTGCTAGATAACTTGAAATTGTTAGTGCATAATAGATAAAACCACGATATATCAAAGTCTCAATATCCAAAATTCAAAATTTGAAACTTAAAAACCATCTATGCGGAAATTTAAAAGGTTTATGTACAAGCTCTAGACTTTATAGTCGCTAGGCCGACTTCTTCCGCTTTTCTATCCCAGGTGGCAGATGTAGGGACCATATCGCTCTCATGTCCTCTTCAGGGCTTTCAAGCTCTACTTTGAACACCGTCCCTTTCTTGTCTTGAAGCTCCAACCTTCTTGGATAGACCTTATAGATTGTCATTAATGATCCCTTCCTTCTATCCTTTCTTTTGCATCCCAGGGCGTTACATTGCTAAATAAGCACCTTGCCGCCTACCTTGTATTCTCTTATGGGCTTACCTATCATGTTAGTTAGGCATACAAACAAGGATACTCGCTTCATAGGGATATTAGGATATCTCTCTAAGGGTGGAGGATTCTTACCTGGACTTACCTTCGAGTCTGTTTCGCTCTTTGGGATCACTCGATATCGATTGTGTGGGTCGATATCGACTTCCTTCTTCTCAGTCGATGGAGGCAGGTCGAGTAGGAGCGGTCGATGTCGAGTGGGTCCAGTCAATATCGATTAGCCCTAGTCGATTTTGGGTTCTGTGTCGACCCCATACTTAGCCTTTGGCACTCGAGTTGGCTTCAGTTTACTCGATATTGACTGTGTGGTATTGATTTCGAGTTCTTTGTCAGGTTCTTCTTCCTCATCAGCTTGGTGCCAAATCTCCAAACGCTCTTCCATTTGGGCCTCCATGGCCCTTTCCTTTAGCTCCTCGTAGGTCAAGGCTCTCTCCGTTGGTTCATCGCAAGGGATTACTCTCCCCATTGCTTGCATTGCCTTGACCTCCATTTGATTCACCTCCTTCATTGTAAGGTTGAAGGAGAATTCGATGACCTCATTGCCAATGGTGAATGACAATAGTCCCTTTCACACGCTGATATTGGCATCGGCCGTAGCTAGGAACGACCTCCCTTAGATGATTGGGCAAGTAGGATCCTCTGCCATATCAAGCACAATAAAATCAGTGGGTTCAAAGAAGTTACCCACCTTCACTGGAACGTCATCGATGATGCCAGTGGGCCTTACAAAGTTGTTATCGTCCATGTATAACTTCATATGAAATGGCTCCAAGGCTCCGATGTTGACCTTTGACCAGATGGACAAAGGCATGAGGCTCACGCTAACCCCTAGGTTACACAAATACTTGTAGCGATGTTGGCCAAGCTCAATAGTGATGGCGAATCTACCAGGATCACTCTTCTTCTCTGGGTAGTCTACCTTGCTGCACTCCTCTGCAATCTCAGCAATTGATCGATTCTTGCTCAAGATATCTTTAAGGAAGCGGACATATGATGGCATCTCATGAAGGGTCTCCGTGAATGGAATTGTAACATTAAGGCCTTGGATAACCTTTACAAAGCATTGGAACTTCGCGTTCGCTGGATCCTTTGAAGATTTGGAGGGATATGGCAATGGCTTCTTCTTCGGTGGAGCGGGATTGACCCGAGGTGGTGTAGATGAAGGGTCGACATCGACTGTGGGGTGTCGATATCGACTGCAGTGGTCGATCTTGGGGACGCCTGGATAGGGTCGACGTCGACAGGTGGGCCGACATCGAGTGGCTGAGTCGATATCGACTAGGGGTGGTCGATATTGACTGGCTCTCCAGGGATGTTCTCCGCTGGCTCCGTTTCTCCGACGTTGATGGGTATTTCCTTGCCATTCCTTAGACGAATGGCGGCGATATCCCATGATGGCCGCCCCTTTGGATTGGCCTGTGGTTGGCCAGGGAGCCCTCCAGGTTATCTTGGAATAGATGCCGCCAATTGACGCAGTTAGGTCTCAACGCCTTTCCTCCATGTATCAATTTCTCCAACCCTAGAGTTAATGCCATGTAATGAGGTTTGGATGGCATTGTTGGATTGCTTTGTCTCCACTTGGTTCCACCTCATCTCATCTAGGATGAGTTGTAGATCATCCCTCCTTTCTCTGTCGGGATGGCCAGGTGCTCTGTATGGCGGGGGTTACTGATGTTATTGATAATGGAGTTATTGATAACCCCAATTCCCTTGGTTACCTCCATAGTTGGGCCCCCGCGCATACTTGACTTCGTCGTTGGTCTCCGCCAATTGAACTTGCTCCGTATGAGGACAAGCCATCGTATTGTGTTTCTGTGACCCACATTCTAAACAAGCTTGGTTGTTAGATAGAAACCTAACTTGTTTTTAAAGTCACTTTACCTGATCTTTCATGAATTTGTCCTTCACCTCTGGATCCACCTCCTTGAAAGGCTCATATAGTGGCATGTATTGGGGCGGCCTAGCATCAGGTGCCGCAGAAGTCCCATAAGTGTTGTCGAACTCCACTAGCCTTTTAATCGTATCCCAGGCTTGAGTAAAGGTAAGTTCCAGGTAACGATAGGTGGTGTAAGTGTTGATCCGCTCGCGTTTTGGCACGTCCAGGGCATTGAAGATGATCTCCTGGATAACATATGGAGGTTGCCCATGAGTAGGGCAGGACCTCAATAAATCCTTGTAGCGCTCCCAGACTTGCGCTAGCGTCTCTCATGGTCTCTGCTTGTAAGACATGATCTTTTGGCGGATATGTGCCATCTTTGATGGTGGAAAGAACTTATTGAGGAAGATGTCCTTAAGTTCAGCCCATGTGCAGATAGATCATGGCAGCAAGCTCTCCAGCCAGTGTAGCGCCTTTCCTGTAAGAGACCATCGAAAAGCTTTTAGGCGCACATATTCAAGATTGACACTGTCAGCAATGGTGTCACATAGATCAATATATGTAGTAATGTGCGCCTTAGGGCATTCAGAGCCCTTTTCCTCAAAGGTATGTCTCCTAATCTCTGCAATAAAGTAGTTTTAATTTCAAAAACAATGTTAGGGAGAATAATAGGAGAGTCAAGCACCGCCAGGGTAGGGTGCATATATTCCATAGCATTTTGGGGGATCTGGTGAAGTAGCTCTTGGCGAGCTCGGGCTTCTTGTTGTGTGCGCTCGATTTCGAAACCCTCCACTTGCTTTCGGAGCCTTTCAAGCTCTTTTTGCATTGTTTCCTCGTTGGCCATGATCCTCTTTGCAAGTTCTTGTAGACGAAGGAAGCATTCCGGATCATTGAAAGCTTCGAACTCAAGCGTGCGATCAGTGTGTTACATACACCTTCAAGAAAACACTAGGAAAAGAGGTGAGATAGACTAAACAAGGCGCGATTGACAGCCTCCCCGGCAACGGCGCCAAAATTTAACGTAGGGAGGAACGTCAAGTTCAAACAAATATAAAGGATATAAGCAAACCAAATCCTAGTCCACACAAATAAATTACAAGACTTCCTCCCATTGTAGTGGAAGGGAATCGGGATCGATCTACGAGGAGGTGGGTCAGTGATGCCTGGATAGTCTTTGCGAAATATGCGCAAGTCGACCTGAAGCCTCGATATCGAGTTGAGAGGTTGATATAGACAGGGGTAGTCGATTCCTAGTGGTGACGTCGATCTGGGAAGGACCTGTGAAGAGGAGAAAACAACAGAAGAACTCGATATCGACTGGAATGGTCAAAATCGAGTGGATCAATAGTTTTTGTTGACACAGAAGACTGTCGACGTAGAGTTTATTGATGCAGGGTGGTCGATATCGACTGATACGGTCGATATCAACTGGCTCCTCAAACCATGTCGATTACAGAAAAAACA
Source organism: Persicaria maculosa (assembly GCA_963922045.1). NCBI lineage: Eukaryota > Viridiplantae > Streptophyta > Magnoliopsida > Caryophyllales > Polygonaceae > Persicaria > Persicaria maculosa. The sequence continues at coordinate 22,661,717 of OY998271.1, read as the reverse complement.
GTAAAGAAAAAAAAACTGAAGTAAAGACAACAAATTTTAGGGTTTCAAATCGATAAACTAAAGGGCTTCTAGGATAGGGATTCACCACGATGGTAAACATGTATGTATTATGACTCAATTCACATAAAATATTAAGCTTTTCTCAACACCAATTAGGAATATAGAGGCTTTTACATAAAAACCTAATTGTTTCTACCTTTTCATAATTAGGGTTGATGTCAACTTTCGCAGGCAAAACCTAATTACTATCCAAATTCACATGTATAATCCATTTTCGCTTCATATAAGATAAATAAGGAATGAGTGCGGGGTAGAAGAAGAGATCACATAATCAAATATAGAATAAGTGTACTTACATGGCTACCGTCGGGCTCACCCCGATCCTAGAAGTGGGACGACTGCTCGCTCTTTATCACAATAAACATCTTTGATTGAAAGAAGAAAACTTGCATTAAACTTAAACCTTCGAAGCTTTACAACTAAACGCTGGCTCTTGCAAACGCCAAACCCCAAAACTTATCTCTAACTCTATTGCTATTGTGAGATATGATCTCTGTTGTTGAATGACTAAAAATCAGCCCCCTATGGCTTAATTTATAGGCTACTAATCCATGCTAGCCAAGGAAAGTAGATCCTATCTTATATCTAAACTATATCCCATCAAGTAGGATAAATCTTTTATTTAAAGTAAATATCTAATTGGTGTTGTGCTTGGTAGACCCACATTCCTGGCAAGCTTGGTTGTTGGAGAGAAATCTAACATGCTTTTGCAGGCGGCGTGTCTGATCATTGTTGAATTGTTGCCGCACATCAGGAACGATCTCCCTTGGAGGCTCACAGAGTGACATTGATGGGGCAAGCCCTGAGTCATAGGCCGCAGTAGTCCCATATGTGTTGTCGAAGTTGACAAGCCTCTCAATTGTGTCCCAGGCCTCCGTTGGTATAAGATCAATGTCCCGATAAGAGGTGTAAGAGTTGATTCGCTCCTTATTCGGTGTATCAAAGGAGTTGTAGAAGATCTCCTGGATGACGTAAGGTAGTTGCCCATGCGTAGGGAAGGATCGCAATAAGTCCTTGAAGCGCTCCCATGCCTACGCCAATGTCTCGCCAAGCTTTTGTTTAAAAGTTGTGATCCTTTGTCGCAGCATCACCATTTTTGATGGAGGAAAGAACTTGTTTATGAACGCATCCTTCACCTCTACCCATGTCCTCAGCAAGCGCAGAGCCAAGCTTTCAAGCCATCACAATGCCTTCCCTGCAAGAGACCATCGAAAAGATTTCAGTCTAACATATTCCAAATTTGCGCCATCGGCGATAGTCTCACATCAATCCATAAAAGTAGAAATATATTGCAAGAGGCATTCATTAGATCTTCCTTCAAAACTATTGAATTTAATCTCAGAAAGGAAGTTAATTTTAATTTCATAATTAGAGGGAGGAATGAGAATCCCAGATTCAGGCACGTGGAGTGGAGGATGCATGTATTGCATGGTCGTCTGCGGATATTGATTGAGCCTCTCTTGGGCTTGTCTACGTGCAACCTCCTCTCTATCAGCGCGAGCTCTCTCTGCAGCTGCAGTTTCCCTTTCATTGGCAATGGTGGCATTGTTGTCCTCAATCTCCTTCCTCAACCTCTCAATAGTTTGAGCCTGTGTCTCATTCTCCGCCATGATTCTGATTTCTCTGTTTCGGATGTGGAGGAAACGTTCGGGCTCATCTAGACTTTCCAAGAGAGGTTCGCGATTAGAGCATCGCATAAACCTGCAAAACTAGCACTAGAAAAGAACGTGAGTAAAAGCTTAGGGTGCGAATGATTGCCTCCCCGGCAACGGCGCTAAAATTTGTTAGCGGACGGAATCGAGTTTGAAATAAATATCAAATAAAATATAAATTCAAACCGATCTCCAAGCCTTCTCAAATAAAACTACAAGAATTTCTCCAGATGTAGTAGTAGGGTATTCAGGATCGAATCCACGAGGAGGTATGTCAGCGGTTCCTAAGCTTGCAATCATGTTCGATTTCGACTCCAGAAGATCACTCGATATCGAGTAGATTAGTCGATATCGACTACAGTTCCAGTCGATTTCTAACAAATTCCTATAAAAGACAAAGCAATAGTCGACATCGAGTAGAGCACTCGATATCGACCTCTGCAGTCGATTTCGAGTCTTCGCATAAACTGTAAACGTAACCAAATTTTATCGGAAAAGTGTCCGAAGAAATTAAGAATGATGAGGGACAGATGAAAAGAATAAAAAGACAGATTTGTATAAACTCAATAAACTTAAAAACCTCCAAGATCGAGGATTCATGCCACAACGATAACCATATAAGACTATGCCAAATTCATGAAAGAGTATGCTTTTTCTTCAAACAACTTTCGTTTCTAACAATTAGGTGATTTAGAGGCTCTTGCATAAACCCTAAGTATTACTATCCGATTTCATAATTAATCCAAATTCACAAAAAGATTGGCTTTCGCTTCAATGATGCAAATAAGGATCACCTACTACTTTCGTAAAAGAATCATGTATAGAGGATAGAAGACGAAATCGCATAAAAATCATATCTTTGATGCAAAGACTAACATGGCTATCGTCGGGCTCAACCCGACCCTAGAAGTAAGGGAACTACTCGTGCTTCATCATTATTGACATCATCATCATCATGGAAAAATAAACTTGATTTGAAATTGCAAACGAAAGAGTACAACCAAACAAAGCAAAATCCGCTCTCACTCTCCTCTACTCCACTCGGCCTCTCTCTCTCCTAAAACTGAAATTCTTTCCGATCATATGTGTGTGTATGCTTGTCATTGAATCCCAGACCTAGTGGCTCTAATTATAGACTTCAAACCTTTCTATCCAAGGATAAGAAAGTCTTTCTTTATTCCTAAGATAAAAACTAAATAATGTAAATAAATAAAATCACTTTAGGTAATATATGAATTCACCCTAAAGGATAATAAGTCTGATAGGAAAGGATAAAAGATCTCGACTTGATGTAGATGTAAACTCCTTCGGATAAGATTTTATCAAAAACTGTCGGATCTGTCTGCAGTGTCAATCGATATTGATTAGAGTCAGTGGATATCGACCACTTCTTTTCTATCTTGAGCCAGTTCTACTCGACCTCGGATTTGCACTCGAACTCTATCTTGTACTTGATTTGGGGCACTCGATATCGACAGCTTAAATCGATATCGACCAGTCTGTGTCGATTTGCATTGTTCTTTTCCTAACTCAATTTCTGCTGTTCAAATTCCACTCAATGTCGAGTCATTTGGTCGATTTCAACTCCTCAGTTGACTTTGAGTACTTTTCTAGCTTTTCTTCTCTTCTCCAAATTGCTCCAATTTTGCCTCGATTTTGGCAAAATAAAACAAGAACTCGTGTAGACCTGTATAATTAGCAAATAAACATAAAATACACTAATCTTATGCTTTCCCAATCAATATGCATGAAAATATAGAAGAAATCAAAGTAAAAGTATGTGAAAAATATGGCAATTTGAGCGCACATCAATGAGGATAGAGAAGAGACTTTGAGGTTATTATTGGATAAGATGAGCCTTCAAAAAAAGCTACCGGGTCAAATGGTTAAAGAGATCGGAGAACTCAAAGCTAAGGATTCAGGCAACCTACCATCGCAAGTGGTGGTGAACCCAAAGGAGAATGTAAGTTCCATGATCATTAGAGAAGGCAAAGAGATTCAATTTCGCACACTAAACATTGAAGAAAGGCCAAATGAGGTGATAGACGTGGAGAAGGATGACCAAGGAATCTCGTATTTTGAAACACCGTTTAACGGCGCCCGTCGCCCTGACCGCCGCTCGCCGCCCTGACCGCCGCCTGCCGCCCCTTGTAGAATCTGATCCAACTTATGATCCTCATCCTACCATAAAGCAATTATCAAAAGAGTGGTTGCCTAAGGTTTCTAGGCCTGAACTACCCTTTCCCCCATGCCTTGAGAGCTGATAGGAAATGAGAAGATCAGCAAATATATATATATATACATATATATATATATATATATATATATATATATATATATATATATATGATACCTTTGCGCATTGTGAGGTAAACATTCCACTTTTGAATTTAATTAAATTTTTGCCTCGATATGCTAAGTTGTTGAAGGAGTTATGCACGGTGAAAAGAAAGCGAAGGTTAAGGAACAAGGAAAAGGTAAGGTTAAATGAAAATATTTATTCCAAGGCAAACACAATTCCACTCCCACTGTCCATGGAAAAATCCGAGCTATGGCCTCGACACTAGCGTGGTCAAGCAGCGTGGTACAACCCCTTACTTCCTGATTAGGGGAGTGTCATGGGCGAACCCTTTCGGAAATGAACAAGGGACAAGGGTGGGGGTCAAGGATAGAAAAATTCCCATGCAAAGAACAGGAAGACAAGTCATCCAAAGTGTCAGATGGGAGGTCCAAGTCGCTAAGGACCTCTTTAGAACGGACCCTTGAATATGTCTCCACGGTCCCAATGGGAGAATCAGCATAAGGAACCCATGATATCTCGGAGTCCAAACCACTAGTTGACGGAAAGGAAGTCAAAGAGGCGCGTGCATCAGGATGAGCCTGGATCTCCACGTCCGATGAATGTGCGTGCGCATTCCCATCGCCCTCCTTAGAAGAAGAAGAAGTTAAGTAAGGTGAGGAATAGTAATCAGGGTCAGAGCATTTCCGCCGCCTTCTCACCTTAATCGGACTTCCAGACGGACCCACGCGGTCTGGGGTAGAAACACCAGAGGAAGTGGAAGAATCTGAGGAGGAATCCTCCGAGATAGATGCGGAATCCCCGGAAGAAGACGAAGATGAGGAGTGCAAGATTACCGTGGTAGGATTCGCTCAAGAGGTCGAGGGCAAATCTTCCCTCCGCCCTTCCTCTCTCTCAAATTCTTCTAGCACGTTGAGATTCCCCCTAGAACTAGCCATCCTTGAAAAACTAAAAGGAAATCTGAAAAGAGACCCGTGCACGCGGACCAAAAACATCAAAAGAACCCAAGAAACAAAATCGGGAAACAAAAAACAAATCCCGAAAGATCTAACAATCGAAAAAGCAAAAACCGAAACAGATTCATGAGAGGTAATAAAAAAATTCAAGATGTTTCAAGAAATAGAAGAACACAAGATCAAGAACTCAAGAACAGGAAAGGGATTTACCTTGAAAAGCCAAGAAAACCACCGGAAAGTTCAACCGGAAAAGGGGAAAGCAAGCGGAAAGCTAGCGGAAATCTCTCAAAAAGCAAGATTGGAAGAAAGCCAAAAGCAGACAAACAGTAGAGAATGAAAAAGTGAAAACGGAACGGGGTAATTTGTAGAAAATTACCGACCTTTCAACTCCCCTCAAGTCGTACGGACCAAGGTAAAACCCTAATGGGCAAAAGGAGGACCCCAACAGGCCCAACACCAATTAAGCAAAAATTACAAAACTTCCCCTCGAGAAAAAGACAAAGAAAAAGAAGGGGTAACATTTCCGCGGAAAAAAATCGAATCGTCTCAAGCTCTGAAAGGGCTTAACCCGACCTGAGGAGCTGTGATGAAACCATATGGAAATGACTGGCAAAAAGACGAGAAAATGGAAAAAGGAAATAAGAATGCCATCCGCAGATGAAGAACGGCAGTTTGAGAATACTAGGACACCCCCGAGATAAGGTGGACGCAGACACAAGCGGACAACACGTGTCCACCATGCCCCCCACCCACGAGGGCCACACGTGTCAACACAACGGTGGTAAATGTCGTAATAAGGAGTCCCCCGCCAATCGCTATAAAAGGGAGAATGAACAGAAGTAAAGGGGACTTTTGGAGACTAAAAGATGGGAAAGCGATAGGAAGAGAGAGAGAGAGAGAGAGAGAGAGAGAGAGAGAGAGAGAGAGAGAGAGAGAGAAGACAAGAAGAGGAAAGCGGAAGAACCTCAGTTCTCAGTGAAAGGGCCATACGGTCAGCGATCGTTCACTTAGAAGATAAAGGTAATTCCGAATTCAGGAGAAAACTCAGGGTCCTATTTACCGCTTCGACGCCAAAACTAGGGAATTCCCGCGGTCAGGTATACCCCTATTTCTCCCGTAATGTTCGATGATCTCCCACGTAAGAGGTGGGTTTGGAGAGGTATTTAATGACGTGACAACAACACGGCCCAGGTAAAACCATGGGTTACATAGTCCATGAGTCAGGTAAGCCCGTGTTCCAATGCCGCGTGATCCGGATCCGTCCCCAAGGGACCCACCGCAAGTGGGTCTTCTAGTTCTTTTTTGGGAGGATTTCATCAGCGGTGCTGATCTCTTTGAAGTCGTGCCCTAGTAGTGAAAGAGGCGAGATTGCAGTGGATGAGGAGGAAGAAGACCATTAGCAGGTAGTTAAAAGGAGGGGTAGAACGTGGCTAAAAAGAATGGATTTTAATTTTGGTAAAAAGAGGACACGTGGCTCATTTATTTGTGAAGACGTTGCTTCTAAATTTATATGTATTAGGGGTGGATATGCTGAAATATGCATATACAACACCCAACTCAAGTAACTCTCAACCAAACATCAATCCAACTCCTCATATGCAAAAATAGATAAAATGGCTCTTTATTCTTTCGTTTTTCCCCCTTTTTCCTCTTTTTTTTCGAATGCTACCTTTCTTTTTCTTTTCTTTTTTTTTGGAATTTCTGATTTTTTTTGAGCCAAAATGCATGAAATACAAATATGAGAAAAATAAAGCACATAACATTACATCTCTCTCAAAGCCTCGCAACATAAGCACAAATCATAGCTTTTCTCTCTCAACTCCAAATAACATCCATAACCAACTCTAAATCCTGATTCCCGGATGGGTCAGGCTTGTCATAGGCTAGGATACATGAATTTTGTGGAGCTTTGAAGAAAAAGGCTAAAGGCTAAAATTGGCTTCAAGCAAAGACATGATGTAGGGTAGGCATGGATAAAATGTGGCTAAAAGGTGCCTCTATCACATGAAATTTATAAGCAATGAACAATGTATATAATAGGTCTTACAAATAGATAACCATGTCAATGCTAAGAGGTAACTGCATAAGATGAGTAAATCACACAACAAAAGAACAGGGAATATAGATGTGATTCCTATAAAGCCAAAAATTTTCACTAGGACAAATATTTGTTGGATTTCAATCATGCCTAGGAACTTAAATCATATATGCTCAGTTATATCCACCTAACGTGTTCCACATGAAAATCAAATTTTACAGGACAAGGCTAAAAAATCCAGACATGTCATGGATTATATATGGCAATGCCAAAATATTTAATAGAGGACAAACATTGCAAGATGGGTAGTTGAATAACATATATTTATGCAATGCATGACATTTTTGGGTTTTTTACATTTTTTCTTTTTTTTTTCTTTTTTTTTCTAATCCAATAAGACAATGAAAAAGTAAACATGAATATATTAATGCATGACAATAACATAAACATGAACGTATGAACATATAAATGCAAGAAATTAATGGAACATAAACATGAAAGCATGAATCTAAGAATGCAACTTTCTCCCAGACTTAAACTTTTCATCGTCTTTAATGAAAATCAAATAAAGACAATAAAATTTAAGATAAAATCACAAGTGAGGGAAAAAGGAACTTACTTGATCATGGTAGTGGTGATTACCATCGTCGGACAAACAAGCATTGGAGCATTGAGGGCGGCGGCGCCGATATTGCAGAACCATGAATCCGAGTATGAATGTCGATGTTCCGACGTCAGAACTCCTTCCAAACTGCTCTTTGAAGATCAGAGCTTGGTTTCAAAGTCTTCTTTTGATGGTAGGGATGATGATTGTATGAAAAAGATTTGAATTTGATGGATGAAGAGTAGTGGTGAATGTGGATGATGGATGACAAAAAGAAAGACTTTTGATTGAAACTCAAGGCTTAGGTTTTGGAATTTAGATTCAAGTAGAAAGATCAGGGTTCTTGTGTTTACTTGGAGGCAAAGGCTTAAAAAATGGTCACAAAATAGGAATGGGCAAGTATATGATTTTTGGAATAGGAAGGGTATTAGCTATAAGATAGAAAAGAAAAGAAAATCAAATAGATACATATAATATATTTAGATAGACATAATTTTGAATAAATAAATAAACAAATATATAAATATAAATAGATAGATATAGCATATAGATATAAATGTAAATAATAAATATAGATATAAATATAGATAAATATATATATATATATATATATATTATTTAGATATATAGATAAATATAAATATTATAGCTATAAATATAAATATATATATATATATATAGAAATATTATAGATATCAATATAAATAGATAGCAAATAAAAATCTCTCGTTCCAAGTTACCAAAAACCAAACCCGTGTATAGGCACCAGCGGCGGGCGCCGGTTATGGGGTGGCGGGTGCCGGTTGGCGATGATGCCAACTCTGAGATGCTTTCTTCTCCTTTGCTCTGTTCGACAACTTCCCTACCTGGTTAGCTTAACACTCTTCCAAAAACACATATCTATATGGAACTCTATTATTTTATTGAATTTAAAAGACTAAATACCTAACTAAGAATTGAAAAACTTGAAATTAAAGAACTTACCTTGGGATGCCTCCCAAGAAGCATCCTTGTTTAACGTTATAGACTCGATGGTTTATTCTGTCATTCCTTTAAGACTCATTCAGACATTATTAATGCCCTTAAAAGCAAATCAAATTCTTGTGCCCAACCATAATTTAAATGAACACTAAACATGAAAGAATTGAAGTCTAAAGATATGAAATTAAAGTATGTATTCAACTTATCATGTGCTTGAGCTTGACTTTCTGCCGAGGGTAGGTAGTACCACCAATACAGTTTCACTGGTGGTTTGTAGATGTAATGCTCCCAAGGATCTATATATTCACCAAAACTCACAAAAACTGTTAGAAATTTCATTAGGAACCACAAAAATCAGCTCTGGACTTAGTTCTTTGATAGGTATAGTTGAGATGATTTCTTCAAATGAATCAGGAGCCAAAACAGATAGATTCTCATGCGTGCACACACGAGATTCCATTTCAATCGCCATTGGGCTTTCCACTCCAACTTCGGTTACTTCTTCGTCACTCAAGAGGGGGTTTTCAATTAATGTTAGGACTTTGTTTCTTGGACTAAATTCTTCTTCATAGATATCTTCCTTAGTCATCTCGTCGTTGGCCACATCGCCTATAAGGTCCCAAAATCTTAATGGTCCTGGTTCACACAATCCTTTCTCATATGCACATATCAAGTGTTTTACTATCCTTAAATGTGCACCCTCTAGGACGCAATGTATCATCTCAATAGTGGCATCTTTGATACTTTTTGATGGCTTGTTTTCCATACAGGCTAACACCCTTTTAATATGTCGAAAGAAACTCTCAACAGGTAACTGGGATAACTTCATTGGCACTAAGATTAATGGATCCTCAAAATACACTGCTGCGTCAGATGTAGCAGGAGGGGTAACAGAAGAAGACATAATGGATGATGGGCCAGAAAGCATAATGGATGATGAAGGAGACACTACTAGAATTCTTTTATTTAACATCGGCTCATTAACATCAGCTAGAAAAACCTGGCATGTTAAAAAGTTTTTTAACATTGGTTTTTAAATTTGCGATGTAAATAAAAGTATAGACATCGTCTCATTTATTTGACAGATGTTAAATATGTGTTTTTTTAAAAAAAATAGAAGGCGCGGAATCAAACCTGAATTAATTTGAACAACCGCTCAATATTCGTACCATATCCAATACTTCATCTCTAAAAAAAAAAGAAGAACTCTGACCTCCCATTCCCAAATCCCAAATCCCAGATCTGAAACTTAGATATCATCCAGCTCTCCTTCTCAATGCTCCCTCGCTCTCTTCTATTCCATGGAGCCATTCTTCTTTCAGTTGTCCCTATCTCGTCCCTCTATCGCCCTATCATCCCTCTTTATCTACCATGGAAGCCCAACCCTACGCCTCGCCGAATAAAACTCTCTGTCTTTCTTCTCTTCTACTCTCTCTCTCTCCTCATTCTCTCCCGTCCCTCTCACACCTCTCTCAATCCAAGAAGGAGGGCACCACCTCTGTTGAATTTGTCGAAGTCACCAACACCGAACCATCCCCGCCCGATTGATTTTCAAAACGAGCTTCAAAGAATATAAGTTACTGAAAAATTGAAGGAGAAATGAAAAAAGGAGGATTTCTATTGGGAAATATTTTCTTTCTCGGTACTTCATCCTAATCACAGGCTCACCGCCACCCCACTGTTAGCAAGCAAACTCAAAAGAGGAGGGCAGAGGTGGGAGAACTAGGCAAGAGGATGCTAGAGGGAGACAAGAGGTGATGTACACCACCCCAGCAGATTTGAGTAGTCCACCACCCCTGTGTATGAATTCTCTGAAACCCCTCTTTTTAGGTTTCAATATTAGGGTTTTGTTTTTCTGATTTGTCAATTTCTTGAAATTCAGAGATCTCCATCTCTGCTGAAGCGGAGGAGTGGCTTTAGTGTCCACCAGGAAGCGAAGGAGAAGGCTAACGAGATCTCCAACTCTGCTGAAGAAGTAGTGATTTCTCTTTTCTCTTACTTTTCCGATCTCGATTTGTTATCCAAGTTCTCAGAGTTGTTTTGATTTTAGAAAAATTGATTTTGTGTATTACTTGATGGTTGCTTTTTGCTGTATGCTTTGTAGGAGTTCAACATGGAGAAATTGCAATTAGTTGAAGCAGAGAAGAAGAAGATCAGACAAGAGTATGAACGTAAAGAGAAACAAGTTCTAATAAGGAAGAAGATGTGAGTTTTTTTGCTTTCGAGTTTCGGTTTCGTTGTTTGGATCTGAATCTTGTTGACTTAACTAATTATGCAGTGTAAAGAATGTTCTTAGCTTCATTTATGAATTCTGATCGGCCACTGCAAGTTCGATAAGTTGATTGAGCTCATCATAATTATAGGATCTTTGCTATCGGTTCTGAATTGAATTACTTGCTCTACTTTCATGCTTCAAAAGATCTTGAATTTGGGAAGTGACTACAATTGACTGGCAAATAAAATCTCGATGGAATGAATATAGGTGGATATGACTTGTTGAAAACGAGAAGGCACCTTTCTCTCAACTGTTGACCTAATAAGTAGTCATGGTTCGTAAAACTTCTATTTTACTGGAAAAAACTAATTTTTTCTTTCCGCCATTGTTAAGATTGAAATTGTTAAGGAGTATAGTTGCAATAATCTGCATTTAATGAAACGGGTATCAATTATCTCATCAGTTTGTCTTTCCGTTACATGAACGTGTTCGATAAGGTCGGTGCCAAGAAGGTGAAGAATGTCTACTCTGCCTTTACGACCTACTATGGGGAGCAAAACCTCCAAGGGTATAAGCTTCACTGTAACTCCTTCGTTCTTAATTTGTTGATCGATTTTCTTGTGTTGGTGCAACTATAAAATGATCAATAGGCATCTTATGCACATTCTTGACGATTTTCAGGACTTACAAACCTATTTCATTGTATGTTTGTATGTTTTTTTGGTAGGTTTTACACTTGTCTTTTTTTACCTTTTAGGTAATATACAGGGTTTAGACATGTCTTGCTTTTCAAAAAGATGTTTTGGTTAGTCAATTGCTTGCCATAACTGATTTCTAATAATTATATCAAACTTGAGGATTATAAATACCTTAATTTGCACTATGGTGGTGTGTGCAAGAAAATATCCATGTACTTATATTGTTTAAATACTCAGTTTAGGTGCAGTTGATGTGAACCATTATCTGCTTAAACTCTTCCTTAGCTTAATTGTACGTGAGTCCGTGTTTTGGTTTGATTCCAATCGACAGCTACTGGTCGGTTTGACCTGATTTATATAATGAACTGCTTTCATATCAACATCAATGTGGTCCAGATATATATGACTGAATTTCATGATTAATTATGAACATTGATCTTCCATGCCTACAAAGCACATGGAGAAACAGTTAAACACGCACAATTTCATCAACTAAAAGGGAGAATCAAGCAAGTGTGGTGATCAATGCTCAAAATCGTTATCCATCGATGCAAGATCGGGTTTTTGATTCGTAGTGCTCAACTGATACGTCTACTGCTACATAGAGTATAGACTATAGTTAGCTACTCTGATCTTCCAAAATGTACCTTTCCTCTTGCTAGTTGTTCATGATCCAACACTACCTGTGCGCAAGAATCTATGCATCGTTATTGATTCCCCTCCATTAACATGGTTTCAGCACGAACTTGTGGTCCAAATGAAACAAAAATTGAGAATGAGTACTATATGTCGGTCTTTCTGCTAGTACTTCCATTGATACCTGCTGAATTATGCTTTGTTTACGTGTAGCCTCGAGATACATGCTATATGAAAACTCCAGGGCTTCCAGAATTGGTCTACAGCGGACTCAGCCACACGCGTATTATTGGGATGATTACCCTCCCCTAAAGGAGCTTTTGGACTTTGTAAGGACTAAGGAACATTCAATACTTGCTTCCTTAGCTTAATTCACCTTTTTATTTTCTTCTAAGACTTATTTTGATTGTTATGAATTGAAGGTATATGGGGCCCTACCTGGGAGCAGTTTTAACATCTTGCTACTGAACAGGTACAAAGTCGGGAATGATTACGTAGGCTGGCATTCTAATAATGAATCGCTTTATGGCCCCGCTCGTGAGATCGCCTCCATCTCATTTGGATGTGAACGCGACTTCATCTTGAAAAAGAAAATGTATGCTTCCACATCGTCCACTGTTCAAGGTATACACTCCTGAAATAATAGTGTGTGTAGCTTTTTAGGCAATTTCATATGTTGCTTAATTGTGCATTGCTTTCGCAATCCAGATGAAGCCACAAGTAAGCGGATAAAGAGGAGAAGCGACATTGAGCAGCACAAATTCACCCTAAAACACAGGTCCTTGTTGGTTATGAAAGGCTACACTCAAAGAGATTGGGTCCACTCAGTTCCCAAATGAGCTAAAGCGGATGCAGTGCGAATCAACCTGACGTTTCGACACGCTCTTAAGGATTGATGCTATTGATCTTTTGTGGTTCAGTCTCAATCTTCTGCTTTTGCACAAATAGATTTTGTGAGGCAGTGAGGGTGAACGTTCAGTTGAATTTCATCATAAAGAGATGGTTTCATTTAGCAGCAAGAGCAAAATCTGAGCTTAATTTAATCAGAAACCTCATTTGTCTTTGTTGTGAAGTACCAGTGATGAAATTGATGATTATTAGTTTCATTTTTCAGCACTATGTATTCAAGTTTATTGCAGGTGTCTCATATGTTTACAGCAAGTTAAGAAATATGCCGCTGTGAGGAGAAAACTCGAGACCCTTTTATCAGTAAGTGAATTAGAATACACTAATTCCTTTATATAGAAGATGAATTCCATGATCACTGAGGGTTTCACTTTGATGAGGGATTTATTTGCAGATGCAGCTACAGATCAAGGCAGCTTGTGGGGCGGTTCTAGTGATCGAGTAAAACGTATGATCAGTACTATATTGAGCAAAGCAATTTCAAGGCTAGAGAAACAAGAATTTTTGGGAGTGTTGTGCATTGTCTTAAAAAGAGTAAGATAATCTGTTACCTTATTTTTCTTTTATCATGTTAATCATCTTGAGGTTTTTTCCTTCTGCTTTTTATTACATGATTCTTAAATTGATTCATCTAAGGTCTTTAACAAGGTTATATCTTTGGTGTGTACAATACAGACTAGAGATGAGGCAAGTATCTTAATGCACTACTCCTAGATCTTACTTTCTTATTTACAATACTTCCCATGCTCTTGAGAACAATTATAAGGACAACAGAGATGCCATGTTTTCTGTTTTTTCTATTGCGTTGTAAAACCAAAGACAACAGAGAAAATTTATAAGGACAACACATGGTCAATTGAAAAAGCAAATTTAACAAAACTCAACCTCAAAAAATGTGTTTAATGATATGTGCTTTAGCTAAAAACACAACTTCAAAAACTGTGTTAGTCTTCACTCTTCATTATTATTGAATAGAGGGATTTTATGTAATAATTGGTTCTGTTTATCTAGTTAAGTGAATGAAAATGGGTGCTTGCTGTTTCTAAGGGAACTTTGTGGGAGAAAAAGCCAATGCTAATAGAATAATTGGCTAAGAACTTCGAAATATTGGGGTGAATCTAGAATAGTTTGTTTGGTGTTTTCTTTTGACATTAGTATTGGATTAGTAAATGATGTAATAATTTAATTTATTATTGCTAATTTAAAGCCTATTAGCTCAAATTGGTAGAGCGATGTGTTCAAGCACAAAGGTACGGGTTCAAATCCCGTATAGGCTATAATGACAAAAAAAACAAATATTTCATTTAACATCGTCTACAAACCGAGGTTAATCAAAATAAAAAATCGATGTCTATGTGGGTGATGTTAAAACTCAAAATTGTATAACATCGGTCAAAACCCGATGTCTTTGTTATGTTATAACATTAGTTATATTTTATAATTAATGTTGTAGGATAACAAAGACATCGGATTTAAAAATATAAAACGATGTTATAATATACAAAGACATCGGGCTATGGCCGATGTGAAAAACTTTTGACTTTTTAAATCACCCACATAGATATCGATTTTTTTTTAAAGACATCGGTTACTAACCGATGTTAAATGACATATTTCTAGTAGTTGGCATAAAAGATGATGGAGAAGAGGGCAAAATAGATGAAATCTCATGCGTCGACTCATGAGGCTCCATTTCAGAAGGCGCTAGATCCTCTATTTCATTGCAGTATGACGCCGGTTTTGGAGGGGGCGGCAGGCGCCATTCCTCAGTGGGGGGCGCCGGTTCTTCAAAAGTGACCTCCTCCTTGTTTCGCTCGACTGTTGGCTTGTATCCTCCCTTTAATGTTTCTATTAATGCACAATCAAGGGCTATGTTTTAGATAAGATCCCACATTCTTGATAGTCTTGGGCTACTCTCCCTAACGTCAATAAATCCTCTTATTTCAGGCTGGGCACCTTCATAAATGCAAACTACCTTATCTCGCTCACTATCATGGCTACATGTGATTTACGTTCATTTACCAGATTTTGCACTCTTACTAGGTAATGATGAAAATATTCTCACTGGTTTTGATATAACCTCAATATTTTTTTTGAAAGAAATTAATAAACACAATGAAGAAATATAAACACACAAAACAATAGAAATAAAAATAAAAATTAATAAACACACAAAACATAGAAATAAACTTGCTTCCCCGGCAACGACGCCAAAATTTGATGGGATGAAATCTCATTATGTTTCCACCACACCAAAAGTAATAATAACCCAAACTAACAAACTAACTAGTAAACCAGTATAGCGGATAAGTAAGGGGTCGAACCCACAGAGAAACAAGTACTTCAATGGAATGTGTATTTATCAATTATGCAAATAAAGATAAGATAGGAATATGAATGAAGATAGATAATGCAACTAAACTAAGATATAGATATGAATAGGAGCAAAGAGAAGATAAAATATAAGAGTGTGGTTTCGCCTACGATTCACAACTTTGATTGATTTACTTGATCCCTGAGGTGATTTCAATATTATTCCTAAGCCTATGTCAACTAACCTTTAATCGATCGATCCGCAAAGATACAATCTCTTATTCAATATTACTAAAGAATAGAATTAACAATTCGAGTACTAAAGACCAATTGGCATATCAATTCAATGCAATTAGTGATAACTCCACTCCCTTGATGAAAATCTGAATAAGTTTCAAAGGCCTTGACAGTCTGTTTGTGTCAAAGGTCTTGAAGCTTTAATAATATTGATGAAACACAAAACCTGTTCTATATGATATTATGTTCGAATATTATTTTATGTTATTATATGCTTCCATTATATTATTATATATATACTAACCTTTCAGGAAGTATTTTCGAATATTATTTCCTTATGTTGTAAATTGAGAAGATTAAAATCGGAAGATCATGGCCTCCAAAAGTTTCCAAAGATAGAAGATCCAGCTCAAGCCATGATCCTCTCTAGCCGTTGGTGAAGATCCTTAGGCGCCGATTTGTTTCAATAAAAAGAAAAGGAAGAAGAAGACAGCTACACACCTGTTCAACACAAGCTTTCATACACTCAAGCCTTCAAGCAAGATCTGTCTTCTTCGTGTGCTCTCTGCTAGTCCTTAAGAGTCTGTTATTTCATTTCAAAGCATTTGAGAGTTACACTGTGAGCTTATAGGATATATTTTTGAGAGAGTGTTATACTCAAGAGTTTGTAACACAGGAAGTAGACACTAGGCGATTGATTCACTAAGTGTAAGAGGATTGTACTAGATAGCATAGAGAGGTGGGGCTCTTCTAGATTGGTCTAGGACTCCAAGGGAACGTGAGTTGACTAGATTGCAATTGTATAAGAGAGAGGCTTCTCGGTGAGCTACTAGGATCCTAAGTCTTGTGAATCAATAAAAGCCGGTTGAATCCTAGGGTTGTGGAAGAACCCTAGGCGGGGACGTAGGCCAATTTCGTGCCGAACCTCGTAAACAATTCATCGAGTCCTTTACTTATTGCTTTACCTTATTTCCGCACTTGGTTCGACTGTTTAACTTTGTGATTCAGGTTTTCAGAAGGAAAGACTAAGTCTAATCTCAAAGGATTTTGCACGAGCTTCAAAAGTCTTGAGAATCTGCGAAAAACCGGCATACTCTATTCAACCCCCCCTTCTAGAGTATTCCTATATTACTTTGTTATACATTATCGAACCTTCAATTGGTATCAGAGCTTTACTCACTGCTTTTGATCTAACAATCTTGTGAGTTTTCGATCATGTCTGGTGAAGCAAGCGGAGGATTTGCACAGGGAAGGTCTACCAGCAGACCACCATTCTTTGTAGGAAACAACTTTGTCCACTGGAGATCATTGATGAAGATGTTCATCATAGACCAAGATCTGGAACTTTGGAACATTATAGAGAATGGGCCAAAGATACCAGAGAAAGACGGACCAAATGGAACCAAAGTCGCAAAGAAGGAGTCTGAATACATCCAAGCGGATCTTGAACTCGTCTCCAAAAACTACAGGGCTGTTAACTTACTTTATTGTGGTCTTAGCACTGATGAGTTTTTACCGTATTTCATCTTGTAGGTCAGCTAAAGAGATTTGGGACAAGCTGGTCGTCACCTATGAGGGAACCAGCCAAGTGAAGGACACCAAGATCAGCATCTTCCTTCGAAAGTATGAACTTTTCAAGATGAAGCCTGATGAGTCTATCAAGGTCATGTTCACACGATTCACAGAAATCACCAACAACCTTGACTCTCTCGGCAAGAGCTTTACAAACGTTGAGAAAGTAAGAAAGATATTGAGGTGTCTCCCAAAAGAAAAGTGGGGCCCTAAAGTAACAGCTATAGAGGAAGCCCAAGACCTCACTACTCTGCCTCTTGACGACCTGCTTGGGAAACTGATCACGCATGAGATGATTCTTAATGAAGACGATGGAGAACTTCCAGCAAGCACTAAGAATTTGGCGCTCAAATCTAAGAAGGATGACAACAAAGATGAATTTGATTCCGAAGATGAGGATGACGATGAGGATGATCTTTTGCTCTTATCACAAGAGGACTTGCTCGAATCCTCAAAATGAAGAAACAATTCAACAACAAGGATGGATCAGAGTCTTCTAAATTCCGAGGTAAGTCTCAATACAACAAAAATGATAAGAAGACTAAACCGTTGTCTTGTTTTGAATGTGGTGAAACAGATCATCTTGTGAAAGACTGCCCTCAAAAGACGAAGAGCCAGTCCAAGAAAGGTGATAGATGGAAAAAGAAAGCCATGGTGGCAACTGAAAGCGATTCTGACTCCGACTCCGACGATGAGAAGGCCAATGTCTGTCTTATGGCATCAGGAGATGAATCTCACGATGAGAAGCTTGAGGTAACTGTAAGAGAACTTATGGCAAGTCCAAAAGAGGTATTATCGGAATTCCTTTCTAATATGATTGCCAATGAAGAGAAACTTATTGCCCAAACTAACACTCTTATTAAGAGAACTATGGACCAGGAAAGAACTATTGAGGATCTGTCTATGAGGGTCAAAAGTCTTGAAGCTTCTTATTCAGGTCTTGACATTAAAGTCAAGACTCTTGACTCAGAGAAATCTGAACTCAAGCAAGATCTCTCGTCTCTGAGAAGTGAACATCATGACTTAGAGAACGAGAAGATCTCCCTGAATAGCAAGATTCAAGACCAACAGACAGCCCTCATAAGTTTTACCAAATCCAAAGGCACTCTTGATAGGATGTTGGGTGAGCAACAAAGTTCTCTAAACAAAAGTGGTATTGGTTACAATCCAAGGTTTTTAAAGAAGCAGCACATTACCACCTTTGTAAAGGCAAAAGGAAGCAGAATCTCTCCTATATGTCACCATTGTGCTCCAAAGGGACATGTAAAAGAGACCTGCCCCTATAGAAGAAAGGATCCATATATCATTCGCAATACATTCCCTGTTCATTTGAGAAAAGAACGGATAACACAAGTTTGGGTCCCAAAAGGCACTATTTTACCAAATATGGTTTATCCCAATAATGGATCCAAATTTGCTTATTGGTCTAGCCACAAAGGTTGATATTTGTTTTGCAGGAGATCACCAAGGTGAAGGAGCAAAAATGAATTATTGATAGTGGATGCTCGAGGCATATGAGTGGGAAGAGTTCTCTCTTTCATGATCTAAAGGAGCAATCCACAGGAACAATCACTCTTGGTGACAAAGAAAAGTGTGACATCGTTGGTATTGGTAGCGTTGGGAGTGATTCCAACTATAGTATTAAAAATGTCTATCTTGTAAATGGTTTAAAGTATAATTTGCTTAGTGTTTCTCAATTATGTGATAGTGGAAATAATGTCAGATTTAACAAGAAAAGATGTCTAGTGTGCAGAGAAGATACAGGTGAAGTTATACTAACTGCATATCGTTACAACAATATATACGCTGTGAATGGTGATCAAGTGGCACAAGGAAGCTTAACCTGTCTAAAAGCTTTGACGGACGATCCAAAGCTCTGGCACAGGAGACTCGGTCATGTGAGTCCACATACACTACAGAAGCTTGTATCCAAAGGGCTTGTAAGAGGACTACCTGAGATGGACTTCAAAGGTATTGATATGTGCAATGCATGCACACGAGGTAAACAAACACGTAGCTCTTTCAAACCCAAAAAGGTTGTAAGTTCTTCTAGACCCCTTGAACTTTTACATATGGATTTATGTGGTCCTATGCGAGTCAAATCTCCCAATGGTAAAAAGTACATGCTTGTTGTTGTTGATGATTTTTCTAGATATACTTGGGTTGCATTTTTAAAAGAAAAATCAGAGGCCTTATTTGAGTTTTCAGAACATTGTAAGGAGTTGCAAACTTTAAGAAACGAGCCCATAGTGTCAATTCAAAGTGATCATGGTAGGGAGTTTGATCAACTTCAGTTTGATTTGTTTTGTGCTAAATATGGCATCTCCCATAACTTTTCTGCTCCTAGGACACCTCAACAAAATGGGGTTGTGGAACGAAAGAACCGCACCCTAGAGGATATGGCCAGGACTATGCTTTTAGAAAATGCATTACCTAAAACCTATTGGGCTGAAGCTGTTAACACAGCTAACTATATTTTGAATCGCTGTCTTATTCGTTCCATCTTAAAGAAAACTCCTTATGAACTTTTCAAAGGCCGCAAACCAGTTATATCTTATTTTAAACCCTTTGGCTGTACTTGCTTTGTTCATAACAATGGAAAAGATAACCTTGGGAAATTTGATGCACGTAGTGATGAAGGTATATTTCTTGGCTACTCCACAAGTAGCAAAGCTTATAGAATCTTCAATAAAAGGACCCAGTTAGTTCAAGAAAGTATACATGTTATATTTGATGAATGCAATGACGGTTCTTTGAGTGAAAGTGTTGCAGATATAGATCTTAACATCCATGCGGAGAACGAGGAAGGTGATGATGCTGCTACCAAGAACACAGAGAAGAGGAACATGCAGGAACAGATTCTCAACACTGAAGAATTGGCCCAAGGTGTTGAAGATTCGTCCAAAGCCCTTGGTGTCCAATTCAACAGTGTTGAAATGTCAGAAACTGCTGAAACTAAACCTAACAGGACTATGGAGTCAGATGTACCACAAATCAATCCTGCTGGTGTGACGAATCAAGGAGTTGAGACTAGCAAAAGAAAATTCAAATACTCCTCATCACACTCATTAAAGGATATCATTTCTGACCCTACTTCTAGTGTTCAAACTCGTTCTAAACTTAAAGATCTTTGTGCTTTTCACGCGTTTGTCTCTCTTATAGAATCCAAGAAGGTAGATGAGGCCCTTCAAGAGCCAGATTGGATCATTGCTATGCAAAGTGAGCTTAACGAATTTGAAAGGAACAAAGTCTGGACCTTGAAGCCTAGGCCAAAGCATCAATCAGTCATTGGCACACGATGGGTATTTCGAAACAAGCTAGATGAGAATGGTAAGATCGTGAGGAACAAGGCAAGGATTGTTGCTCAAGGCTACAATCAAGAGGAAGGTATTGACTACGAGGAGACCTTTGCTCCCGTAGCCAGGCTTGAAGCAATTCGCATATTATTAGCATTTGCATCTTTTATGGGCATAAAGCTATATCAAATGGATGTCAAGTGTGCTTTTCTCAATGGTTTCTTAGAAGAAGAAGTTTATGTGGCTCAACCCCCAGGTTTTGAAAGTTTGGAATTTCCTAATCACGTTTATAAACTTGACAAAGCGTTTTATGGTTTGAAACAAGCCCCAAGAGCTTGGTATGAGCGCTTGTCAAAATATCTTTTAGAAAATGATTTTAAAAGGGGGTTGATCGACAAGACTCTTTTTATCAAGACCAAAGGAAAGGACATTTTGGTTATTCAAATTTATGTTGATGATATATTATTTGGTGCTACTAACACATCTTTGTGCAAGGAATTTTCTGACATCATGTGCAGCGAATTTGAGATGAGCTTGATGGGTGAACTCAACTTCTTTTTGGGATTACAAGTTCATCAATCCAAGAAAGGGATCTTTGTCAACCAAAGCAAGTACACTAAGGATCTCTTAAAGAAGTTCAAGATGGATCAATCCAAAGCAGCCAAGACTCCCATGAGCTCAACATTATCCCTAGATCAAGACAAGACTGGGAAGAGTGTCAATCAAAAGGAGTATCGGGGAATGATTGGATCTTTACTATATCTTACAACTAGTAGACCTGACATTATGTTTAGTGTTTGCATGTGTGCTAGGTTTCAAGCTGATCCTAAATAATCTCACCTCGTGGCTGTGAAGAGGATCTTTCGATATCTCAATGGCACTAAGGAGCTTGGACTATGGTACCCAAAGCAAAAGGATTTCACATTAATCGGGTATTCTGATGCAGATTTTGCAGGCTATAAGGTGGATAGGAAGAGCACATCAGGATGTTGCCAATTCTTAGGAGAATCTTTGATCAGTTGGCATTCTAAGAAACAAAAATCAGTTGCCCTATCCACTGCAGAAGCCGAATACATAGCAGCTGGAGCATGCTGCTCCCAAATCCTTTGGATAGCTCAACAAATGCGAGATCTTGGCATCAACCTGAAAGGCATTCCCATTAAGTGTGACAATACAAGTGCCATTTCCATTACAAAGAATCCTGTTCAGCATTCAAGGACCAAACATATTGATGTAAGGCATCATTTTATTAGAGACCACGTCGAAAAAGGTGATGTATCCATTTCCTTTATTTCAACTTATTATCAATGGGCTGACATTTTTACTAAGCCTTTGGCAGAGGACAGGTTCACCTTCATTAGACGAGAGATCGGGATGCTTAACAAGGATGCACTTTCGTAGGGGGAGCTTTCCCTTTACGAAAGATAAATTCTACTCAGTGTCAAGACCCTTGAGTTTTATGTCAAGGTTTGTGAACTGAATGATAGAAAACAGATATCGGATCATATATATTTGGTTAATATCTTTTTAGATATTTGATCAAGTATTATTTTCATCGGATTTCAAAATAATTTATTTATGTCACATATTTTATCCGTAGAGATATTTTGGAACAAAATATTTTCGGTTATTTCCCTCCTATGCTAAAATGGTTAAGAGAAGATTTGATTTTTGAATTGAAATATTTTTCAAATTGGCAATGTTATCATTACTTACATTGGAACCCTAAACCCCGTCCCATCACTCAAATCTCTCCTATTTAAAACCCAAACCCCTCTCGATTACCTCATAACCTCAGAACTACCCAAAACCCTTCCAATTCTCCCTCTCCAATCTCTCAAACTATCCTGAAACCCTAGCCGAATACCTCCATGGCTCCCAAATCAAAGAAAGCTTCCACACCCAAAAGACTTGACGCCACCCCCAAGGGACGCCAGGTCACTGCTACTTCTCCTACACCTGAACCCACTCCTCAAGCCATCGTCTCTACTGTTGTCCAGAGCACCATCGCTGAGAGCACGACTACAGCAACCAAGAGCTCTCAAAAACGCTCTGCTAAGAAGCCTCTCAGTGCGAAGCAGAAAGGGAAAAAGAAGGTCATCGCTGAGGAGGTGGATGAGGAAGAAGAAGAGGAGGATCTTGATGCTATTCTGGAAAAGGATGCAGCCAAGGAAGCCGAAGAAGAAGCTTTAAGGAAGAAAAAGGCCGAGAAGGAGGCCGAGCTTGCAAGGAAGTTGGTCGAGGAGGAAGCTGAGAGAATCCGGAAGGAAGCCGAGGCGGAGGCTCTCAAGGAGGTTCCTTCTGAAGAGGAGCCTGAGGAAGAGGACGAGGAGCAAGACGAATCCGAAGAGGACGAGGAGGATACCGATGGAGACAACGCTGAGGACTCGGGGTCAGAGGAAGAAGAGGAAGAGGAGCCCGAGCATGCTCCCTCTCCTTCTCCTCCTCCTCCTCCCCCGTCTCCAAAGAAGCGGAAAGCCTCTACAGCCAAGCCTCCTTCTCCCAAGCGCACAAGGAAGGGCACCCTCAGAAGCCTTGAGGCGCCTGCCAAGAGGTCTGCTTCAACACAGGCTAGAAGGAAGAACGCTGATCCTCCCGCTCTCATTCAGGTAAATCAATCCCTCCCCTCTTCATGGTTTGAAAATGCTGAAATGGCTGGTAAGTGGGTAGATGAGTTTCGAACTCGTAGGATCTGCTGTTCTGATTTTTTAGATATTGCGTTCTTTAAAGCTTTGAATTTACCGTGCATTGCCATTCTTAAAAAATCCCCAGCCTGGACCCTTCTCAATCTTGAAACCGTCTTTTATCCCCAACTCACCCGCCTGTTCTATATAAATCTCAAAGCCAAACACACTGACGATGGTTGGTTCTTGGAATCTGTCGTCAAGGGAGTTAGAATCTCTTTCAACTCCTTTGACTTCGCCGATTTCCTTGGCCTTCCTAGCCCTTGTCCACCCTCTCAAGAAAACCCCTCTAAAGAAGACTGCATTACCCTTGCCCGATCCAAATATCTTCTACCCGAGGCATCTATCAATACCTCAAAGCAGCTAACCCACTCATCCCTTACCCTAGAGGCAAAGATCATATTTAACATCATTGTGCATTGCCTCTTACCCCGTCTAAACTCCGGCTCTCTCCTGACCGACAATGCCATGCTCCTACTTTACCGAATCCTCAATGGCCTTGATCTTGATCTGGCCAACACCATTTTAGGATCCATGGCTCACACTAGAAAAGCCAGGAAAGGAACTCCCCTCCCCTTCGCTACCCTTTTGACCCAAATCTTCGAAGCTTCTGGAATCGATTTTAAAAATGAAGAACAGCAGCGTCATATGGGTAAGTTCGACTCCAAGAGCCTTGAAAAGATTGGCATCACTCGGTCCTCCCAAGGGACTTGGATCTTGCCTCTCCTTCAAAAGCTCTTCCCACTGCCTCAGCCGTTAATGAACGCATGGACAACCTGGAGTTGGGCTTGGAGGAAGTTCGCCTGGATATCAAGGAGCTGCACAAGGAGTTTATGACAGAGATGAGCGGGGTAACCAAGCTGTTGCAAGCTGTTGCAAGGTCTGTGGTCGCGGCTCCATTGCTGGTTTTTGGAAACTGTTTCAAAACTTTTGGTGACTGTTTTACCTCCTCCCTTTGTTGAAAGACAAAAAGGGGGAGATGATCTGTGGTGGTGTTAGACTTTTTAAAACTGTTGCGATTTAAAGGTCTTGGAAGACCTTGGTTGTATTTTCAGTTGGATGGTCTTCTTGCTTTAAAATTTTGATCCAACATTTGTCTAACCCATGCAGGTACGTAGTCCGATTTTACTTATATTATATATGCTTGACTAAGTTACAGGGATGCACAGGTTTTGTCTTTCATCAAGGGGGAGATTGATAACTCCACTCCCTTGATGAAAATCGGAATAAGTTTCAAAGGCCTTGACAGTCTGTTTATGTCAAAGGTCTTGAAGCTTTAACAGTATTGATGAAACACTAAACCTGTTCTATATGATATTATGTTCGAATATTATTTTATGTTATTATATGCTTCCATTATATTATTATATATACACTAACCTTTCAGGAAGTATTTTCGAATATTATTTCCTTCCTTATGTTGTAAATTGAGAAGATTCAAATCGGAAGATCATGGCCTCCGAAAGTTTCCAAAGATAGAAGATCCAGCTCAAGCCATGATCCTCTCTAGCCGTTGGTGAAGATCCTTAGGCGCCGATTTGTTTCAATAAAAAGAAAAGGAAGAAGAAGACAGCTACACACCTGTTGAACACAAGCTTTCATACACTCAAGCCTTCAAGCAAGATCTGTCTTCTTCGTGTGCTCTCTGCTAGTCCTTAAGAGTCTGTTATTTCATTTCAAAGCATTTGAGAGTTACACTGTGAGCTTATAGGATATATTTTTGAGAGAGTGTTATACTCAAGAGTTTGTAACTCAGGAAGTAGACACTAGGCGATTGATTCACTAAGTGTAAGAGGATTGTACTAGATAGCATAGAGAGGTGGGGCTCTTCTAGATTGGTCTAGGACTCCAAGGGAACGTGAGTTGACTAGATTGCAATTGTATAGGAGAGAGGCTTCTCGGTGAGCTACTAGGATCCTAAGTCTTGTGAATCAATAAAAGCCGGTTGAATCCTAGGGTTGTGGAAGAACCCTAGGCGGGGACGTAGGCCAAGTTCGTGTCGAACCTCGTAAACAATTCATTGAGTCCTTTACTTATTGCTTTACCTTATTTCCGCACTTGGTTCGACTGTTTAACTTTGTGATTCAGGTTTTCAAAAGGAAAGACTAAGTCTAATCTCAAAGGATTTTGCACGAGCTTCAAAAGTGTTGAGAATCTGCGAAAAACCAGCATACTCTATTCAACCCCCCCTTCTAGAGTATTCCTATATTACTTTGTTCTACATTATCGAACCTTCAATTAGGAAACAAAGGAACAACCCATTTGGCCCTAATAACATCTACTCGACAGTCGACATATATCAATTTTTATCATCCATTATAAAGGCAAAGAAATATCACTAAATCAATGACATCGCTTGCTATCGAGAAACCAACAACGGATTCATAGCATAGATGCAATTCTTAACTAGATGGTCAGTCATAGAAAGAAACACAAATATAATTAATGAAGAACAAGATGATAAATAAACTCATGAATAACATAGAAATCAAGTCTCATAATCAACCAACCAAGTCTTGAATCATAGCAAAATCACGAGAATTCTAGGTATGCATAACATACCTTGAATCTCTAAACTTCCAACCTCTCATCTTTCTCAATTGTAATTAGTTTATGGGAAATAGAATGAATTGAATGAATGCCCAAAAACCTACTGTAAAATATGTCTAATATTTGGCTAAACACCGTCGGCCAAAACCCTAGAAGAATAGATAAAAGTTTCCATAAGATAAGATTCGGCTGATCTTTAGTAGATTTTGAAACCGCGAGACCGGCGGGCGCCGGTTATTTAGCGGCGGTGGCCGTTTATGCAGTTTGACAGCTTCGATAGACTGAACATGTAATGCACTTTCTGGAGTCATCGTTCGTTCGATTGGCGCATATGAATATGTGTTGGAAAGATATTTTCATGAAATACAATTCTCATGAAGAGTTCAGAAGCTAATTCCAACTTCTCAGAACCTTGAAGATGGGATTTTTCCATATTCTTCATTTCTGCTCTTGTTCCTTAGCTCTTCTTAGTCCATTTTCTTTATGCTTTCTCCACCTTTCGAGTCCGGATCATAAGATCTACAAATAAACAATGAAAACCATAGATTTTGAACTTCGAATACGAATTGATCAATAATGCAAATAAGCTTAATATGCATGCAATATGAACACAATAATGCACCTAAGACCACCTATAATGCCTATATAAAATATGCATTATCAATGGACCTCTTAAGAACTTGTATGCTTTTGATGAATTTATATTTGTAATTAGCCTTTGTATCAATGAAACGGTGTTGTATATCAAATAAAAAAAAATCAGATTATAAATAAAAAATCAAGTGATTTCATACCTTTGAAATCAAACTCTTATACTAAAATGATGCTGATATCATTACAGACATCATTCTATTAACCTAAATCAATGTGTAACATATGTTTTTACATTAAAATTCTAACATAAACTAATAAATATGAATAACAATAACATCGCTATAAAAATAAAAACCGATGTATATATCATAATAATACATCCGTTATGTACATATTCCATACGATAAATTATTTTAAAACAATAAAAAATCATAAATTATATATATGAAATTACAATACACCTAATCAATATAATAAAAAAAGATGTCTATTTGGTTTTAATACATTGATTATTTTAAAAATAGTGATGTAAATATAAAATTTAGGCTTAGTGTCGACATCTTCCAAAGCATATAAATGAAAAATCATGGATATTTATGAACAAGTGAATATGACATAAAAAATTGAGGGATTTTTTTATATATGTATTCAAAATAAAACAAATATTTTAAACAAGAAAAGACATCGGATTAAAACCGATGTGAAAAAGTTGATCTTTTACTATACGCACAAAGAGATCAGAAATTTTTTTTCAAAGACATTTGTTTGCAACAAATGTCTAATTGCATTTTTCTAGTAATTTGCAACTATTCAAAACATGCAAAAGTGTGAGTCAATTTTGCAACTATTCGATAATTTGATAGTAATTTTTTATTTTTGTTTTGAAAAAATTCACAATTAATTCACACCTTTAATCAAAACCCAAGGAAAATAAAGGAAACTGACCTCGGCCAAGGCTTCAGAATAGGGTTTCCCCACGGCAAAACTGAGCTCTTGGTTACCCGTGAGAGATGGTCTTCATCCCCGTGAAAGGCCCTTTTCACCGCGGCGAAATGGCATTTCTCTATGGCGAAAACCATCTTCTTCTTCCTGGCGCTAAGATCTTGTTCATAGTGGTAAAATAAGCGTTTGTGGCTCAATTTTTTTTTATCCAAACCAAGTCCTTTCTTCCCCAACCCACTCTCATTCTTTATGACACCCTTCCCCGACCTCAAACATCATGAAAAGACTCAAACGCGAAATAGAGGGGGATAACAAGAGTGGGATTACTGAAGTTTCTTCAAAAATGCCTCTGAGGTTCTTCAATGGCGGGTCTCCGAGCTCCAATGACAACGAGGAAGCTTGTTTAGGCCCTAGGAGGAAGAGAGGATGAATAAATGTCCTCTTTTGTGAAGGTTTGAAGCTAAAATGAGAGGGAACAAAGGAGCATGAACTTACCACAATTCGTAGGGGGGGATTGCTAAAATAATATGAAATACAATATCAAACTAAACCGACTCCCTTGTCCAAGGAAATAAAATACAAGAATCCCTCCCGATGTAGTGGTAGGGTAATACAGGATCGAATCCACAAGGAGGTATATTAGCGCTTCATAAGCTTGCAATCACGATCAAGTTTCAACTCCAGAAGACCACTCGATACCGAGTAGACTGGTCGATATCGACCTCAATTCTGATCGATTTCGAGTATATTCCTACATAAGACAAACCAGACACAGTCGACGTCAAGATTTTCACTCGATATCGATGTCAGCACTCGATATCGACCTCTGTAGTCAAAATCGAGTCTTTGCAGAAACAGAAAAGTAAATAATTTGCATCGGAAAAGATGTCCGAAGAAAGTAGAATGATGATGGAAGGATGGACAGAATAAAAACACAGATTTGTAAACTTCAATAAACTAAAAGCTTCCAAGGTCGGGGATTAATGCCACAACGATAACCATGCAAGTATTATGCCAAATTCATGAAAGATGATGCCTTTCCATCAAATAACTTTCGTTCCCAACTATTAGGTGATTAGAGGCTCTCGCATTAAACCTAAGAGTTACTCTCCATTTTCATGAGTAATCCAAATTCACAATATGATTGGCTTTCGCTACAATAATGCAAATAATGAATCTCCTGAACTCTCCCAAAGGATCATGCATAGGATAGAAGACGGAATCGCATAAAAATCATACCTTTGATGCACAAACTTACATTGCTATCGTCGGGCTCACCCCGACGCTAAAAGTGGGTGAACTACTCGCAACTCATCATCGTTGAACTCATTATCATTGAAAAGAAACTACTTTGAATTAAACTTGCAAAAGAAAGAAAGTACAACCGAACAAAGCCACTCCGCTCTCGCTTCCTACACCCCACTCGGCTCTCTCTCTCTTTCTCCTAACTCTATACTTTATCAAAAACTGAAATTCTGTGTGCTTGGATGTTTAAACTCAGCCCTAATGGCCTCTAATTATAGATCTCTCACCTCGCTATCCAAGGATAAGAAACTTTATCTTTATTCCTAAGATAAAACTTAAATTAAGTAAATAACTAAAACTCTTTCGATAAATATCATAAAGGATGATAAGTCTGGTGATAAACGATAGAAGATCTCGACTTTAGGATAGATGTTTTCCCTTCGGATAGAATTCTATCAAAAACAACGTCGGATCTGTTTGTAGCAGCAGTCGATATCGACCAGGGGACATCGATATCAACCTCTTCTTTTC
This sequence comes from Persicaria maculosa, assembly GCA_963922045.1. Classification (NCBI taxonomy): domain Eukaryota; kingdom Viridiplantae; phylum Streptophyta; class Magnoliopsida; order Caryophyllales; family Polygonaceae; genus Persicaria; species Persicaria maculosa. The sequence continues at coordinate 22,632,708 of OY998271.1, read as the reverse complement.
TCTATCTCGAGCAGTCCTACTCCACCTCGGATTGGCACTCGAACTCTATCTTTTCACTCGATTTAGGCTACTCGATATCGACCATGTTCAGTCGATATCGACCTCTCTCTGTCGACATGCTCTGTTCTTCCTCTGCTCGATTTCTGGTACTCTGTTTCCACTCGATGTCGAGTCTATAGGTTGATTTCCACTCCTTAGTAGACTTCGAGTTCTTTTTCCGCTCTTCTTCTCTTGTCCAAATTGATCCATTTTTGTCCTGATTTCTTCGAAATAACATAAAAACTCGTGTAGACCTCTATATTTGACAAATAAGCATAAACTACACTAATCTTATATTTTCCCAACCAATATGCTTGCATATATCGACAAAATGGACATTAATGTCCAAATAAAATATGGCAATTTACGCGCACATCAAACACCATGTACTTAACCTTGCTTGTCCCCAAGCAATACTTTTAATGGTCATTCAGGGGAAGAAAGTAAACCCTCGACATCATAGATCAATTGTCATCCTCTAAAAGGTACTAATGTCAACAATATCCATGTCTGTGAATAAAAGCAACATCATACTCACAAAAGGAGGGTTATACGCATAAAACAATTTCGTGCGACAAAGCATTAATAATCAAGAAGACTTTTCCAAGCTATAGAGAAGTAGATTGGTAAGAGGCTAAAGGTGGGCTAATTTTTGGCAATGTGTTGTTTAATCCGGGGAAATAAAACTTTCTTTTCAACTCATTCCCCATTCCTTCTTCATAAGATTTCTCACCTTTCACTCTTCGCTCAATGCTTTTTTCACTATAATGTTTTACCTCTCTTACCTTAGTACTGCCTTCGCGCGAGTCGCAAACACGAGTGTCATGAATGGCCTCGGATACTTAGTACTTCGAACTCCTCACCTTGTGTCCCATCTCGCTGAACTAACATCTCAACGAGCAGGGTTGACCTATCTCCTGTGGTGATCGGATTTTTTCTCACTCATTAAATTTTCCATGTTTCAAATTTTCTTTCATTCCTGCCAGCAACTTCAATAATATGCACAAACTCCATATAACAACTCCAACGATGACATCCATTCTCAAACATTTTCCCCGGGTAGGGTATAAGGTATAAAAAATGGAAAATATCTAATATATGTGGAGAAATAATGATAATGTAAGGCTTATATATGGCTTGTGTAATTGCAAATATGCATAGGTAAGGCTAGGGTACGAAATTGAGCACATGTATGGAAAATATAAAGTCCTCCATCCTCTTATCATGCATATGTCAAAAGCAACTTCAAATTTTACCTCTCTTTCATGGTTTTCTCTAAAAAATCGCACTTCATTGTGACTTCCCTTAAGAAGGCTATTTCATGTTATATATCTAATGAATCTACTTTTTCATCGTCGATTTCAATAAAAGCTTCCATGACACTTATTCTTTATTTTCAAAAAATTTTCGAGGGGGGTCAATTTTTTTTGAAAAATAAATATATATGCTAAAGATAAATAAACAATGCTAAAATAACTATATAAGAAAAATATGCATAAACATGTAAAACAAATATGCAAAAACTATGAATACTTTTAAAACATGCTCAAAAATGCAAAAAAAATATGCAAGTAAGCCTTTCCCCACCCCACACTGTATAAGAACAAGGGTTAAGAAAGAAACTTACAAAAATTTTGCGAAAATCAGGATTTAAAGACGTCCACAGGGGAGGTCGATATCGGCTAGACAAGTCTCACTCGATTATTGGTGGTTCAAAGCTTCAGGGTGATCATGTGTCAGCCACAGCTCCTCTAAATCGACCTCCTTGGTCGATATCGAGTACTTTACTCGATTTCGATCTCTCCTTTGCGCTCCTTCTTTCCTGAACTCGTTAGAAAATAAAAACAAAAACCAAAACAAACAATAATGTCTCAAAACAAATCAAAAGAATGTCCAATACTTAAAAACTAATTGTCTTGTTACAAGCTCTAGACTTTATAATCGCTAGGCCGACTTCTTCCTTTATGCTCTCAAAGCGGCATCTGCAAAGCCCATGTAGCTTGGGCCTCAAATAGAACTCCATTCTTATCTCTCCGCTGCATCCCGCCTGGATGGATCTGGTTTACAGTAAATGGTCCCATCCTCTTTGTTTTGAATCTACTAGGGAACCAATGATCCTTTGATTTGGAGACATACACCTTATTTCCTACTTCATAGCTGCTTAGATCATCATTGGATACCCTGCACAAGTGCACATACCACGGCAAACCTCTTCCAAATAGAGATAAATCCTTAATTGAAATAGAGAAAGAGGAATATGTACCTTATCATGCGTTGCTATTCCCGATCCTTATCCTATGGGCTTCAAATCAAGAATAACGACTTGTTGTTGGCCCGATCATGCAATACTCCTTGATTTATCCTGAGTTGGAACAAGTGTAGTGAAGGTATTTAACGTGAGAAGATAGCGGAAGCAAAGGAACAACAATGAACAACAAAAAGCCAAGGAAGAGGAGAAGACACAGCAGCGATGGAGCCAAGGTTGAAACGGCCACTGCAATAAGGGGGCGGCCGCTGCCTGTTGCTGGTCACAGGTTAAGCGACGGAGGCACCTGTTCTCTTGTGACGGTGGCGCCTAGGGTTTCAGCGATGGTTTTTCAGGATCCTCTTTGTGTTTTGGCTTTGTGTTTGAAGTTAGGGTTTCGAAGGTGGTTCGTTTGGATGATTCAAATTAAGAACAGTGATTTGAATGTATAAAGTAAGGTATTTAGATTGAAGATTGAAGAACCCTTTAAGCAAAGGGTTTCCTCAATTCTATATAAACTTGTGTTCAAAAGAATATAAACTTGTGTAAGAATGGGCTAAAATGCAAGAAATAGAGTTTGCACATGTTTTAAGCTAACCATGCAGGAATTCGAGCGAAAACGGAGTCAAAACGGAGACATCAAGTGAAGCTGAGAAGAGGTAGATATCGACCTTAGACCCAGATATCGACCCCCATATCGACCTCAACATAGAAATTGACCAGAGCTGAACAAGTCGAGCAGGAACAGAGACCTCGATATCGACCTCTGGTGTCGATATCGACCCCTGATCTCGACAGAAGATAGACTCGATTTCGAATGCGGATTGGAACTATATCTTCAAGGAGGCACGGAATTATCTCATACTTTCAAAGATAGAGGACAGCTGAAGTTTTATTTATCTTTTACCATTAAGTTTTATCAAAATAAAAGACCTATCCTAATTGTTCGGATAGAGTTATTAGTTTAGATAGGAGTTACAATCCTTGGATAGCGAGGATTAGTAGCCTATAAATAAAGCCTTAGGGGCTGATTTGTTAGATCATCCAATCCAATCCCAGAACAATCCATTAACCCAAGACAAAGACAATAGACAATAGAGTTAGAGTTAGAGAGAAGTTTTAGGGTTTGACGTTTGCGAAAGTTGACGTTGAGTTGTAAAGCTTCGGAGTTTAGTTTAATGCAAGTTTCTTCCTTTCAATCAACAATGAATCCCATGATGAGAAGCGAGTAGTTCCCCAAAGCTCTTAGGGTCGGGGTGAGCCCGACGTTAGCCATGCGCGCTTGAGGTAAGTATTTGATGTTGATATCGTTGTGTCTATCTCTCCTCCTACGATTCTATGTTTAGTCCTAATCGAAAGAAAAGGGATTCATGCTAACAACTTGAGTTATAAACATAAAATTGGTAGAGACAATTAGGTTTATTTACAAGAATAATCCTAAGAGTTGGTGTACGGCGAAAGCTTGTCCCTCGGGTGAAATAGCGCAATTGTCCGTCTTATTTATCTTATCGCATGCATTGGTTAACGTTGTGGTAAAACCTAATCCTAGGAGTTGCCTTTTACATAGTTTAATTCACCGAAACCCACTGTGTTATTTATGTTCATTGCTTCTCTCTCCATTCTTAATTCTTCGGCCTTTTCTCTGCCGACGAAGTACTAACCCACTGCAGGGAGACATCGATATCGACCCCAGACGTCGATATCGACCACTGAGTTCATCGACAGTTTTCTGAGTCGACGACGAACATCGCTGCGGAGTTTTTCTGACATCGATATCGACCCCCAGACATCGATATCGACCCTTCTGTATCAACTGGCAGTCTTCTGAGCCAGTCGATTTCGTGGACTGACATCGATATCGACCCCCACCAGTCGATATCGACCACTTATTTTTGTCTTTGCAGGTCTTCTGTTGCAAAGAACATCGACAGCCGAGGTCGACATCGAGCACTAAGGTCGAAATCGAGGCTTCTGGTCGACACAGACGTGAAACTTCCAAGACTACTAGGATCCCGCTGACACGCCTCCTCGTGGATCGATCCTGACTACCCTTCCACTACAACGGGAGGAAGTCTTGTAATTATTTGCATAGGCTAGGAGTCGGTTTACATTTATTTACATCTTTATATTTGTAATTACTCGACTTTACCTCCTTAACAGGCAACTACAACCGCTGGGGTAGGGGTGAAGACTGAAGCAACAACTTGACGAAAGCAATCCGAGAAGTCCTCCTTCCAGCCCTCCATGAACTTGGCCTCTGATTCGGCAAACATGGTTGAAAGGTCGGCTTGAAGTTGTGCTCTCTCCTTTTGTCGTCGTTCGTCCTCAGCCTCTCGTTGTTGGAGAAGCCAAATCTGACGGCGACGTTGATGTTGTTGTCAACGCCTTTCCTCTTCGATCTCCGCTTGCCATTGAAGCCAAAGTTGGCGTCTTTTGACTTCGCGTTGACGCTCTTGTTGTTGTTGTTGCAAAGCTCTCCTTTGCAACTCTCGTCGACGTCGTTGATGTGCAGCCCGTTCCAAATCAAGGAACTCATACAAGGGATCGGGATCATCATCCCAATCTCCATAGAAAGTCCAAACCATTGAATCAAAACATTAGTCACATCAAACTCAACGAAATAAAGAGCATAGCATAAACTGGCTCTGAATACCACTTGATGCGTTGCTATTCCCGATCCTTCGCCTGTGGGGCTTCGAATCAAGAATAACGACTTGTTGTTGGCCCGATCTTGCAATACTCCTTGATTTATTATGGGTTGGAACAAGTGTAGTGAAGGTATTTAACGTGTGAAGATAGCGGAAGCAAAGGAGCAACAATGAACAACACAAGGCCAAGGAAGAGGAGAAGACATAGCAGCGAAGGAGCCAAGGTTGCAGCTGCCGCTGCAATAAGTGGCGGCCGCTGCCTGTTGCTGGTCACAGGTTCAGCAACGGAGGCGCCTGTTCTCTTGCGAAGGTGGCGCCTGGGGTTTCAGCGACGGTTTTTCAGGATCCTCTTTGTGTTTTGGCTTTGTGTTTGAAGTTAGGGTTTCGAAGGTGGTTCGTTTGGATTATTCAAATTAAGAACAGTGATTTGAATGTATAAATAAGGTATTTGGATTGAAGATTGAAGAACCCTTTAGCCAAAGGGTTTCCTCATTTCTATATTTCAATATGTCTTTTATTAAATGATAAAGAATGTTTAAATAGAAATCCTAAACTCTAAAATCTTCTGACTGTTGTTGGCGGGAAGGTAGGGATTCAAATATTTAAATACACAATAATTCACAACTAGGCTAACTCCATGTCCCAAACAAATAATACAAGAATCCCCTCCCAATGTAGTAGTAGGGTAATTCAGGATCGAATCCGCGAGGAGGTATGTCAGCGCTTCCCTTGTTGTAATCACGATCAAAAGCTTTTGACCTTAGAAGACACTCGATGTGTCTGGTCGATATCACCTCAATTCTGGTCGATTTCCACTAGAGTTCCCGCAGAAGACAAAAACAGCAAAGTCGACATCGAGACAGACCTCGATATCGACGTTAGACCTCGATATCGACCTTTACAGTCGATTCCGATGTTTATCACAGAAACTGTAATTCGTAACCAATTGTCGAAAAAGAGTCCGAAGAGCGTAGAAAGGTAAAGAAGGATGATCAGAAACAAAACTTTAAACTTTTATGTAAATTCAATTAACTTAAAAAGCTTCCATTGTCGGGGTTTCATGCCACAACGATAACAATGCAAGTATGATGCTAAAGTTATGAAATTTAATGCCTTTCCGTCAAATAACTTTCGTTACCAACACTTAGGTGATTAGAGGCTCTCGCATAGTTCCTAAGAGTCACTGTCCAATTCATGAGTAATTCAAGTTCACAATATGAGTGGCTTTCGCTTCAATAATGATAATAATGAATCTCCCTAACTTTCGCAAGGAATCATGCATAGAATAGAAGACGGAATCGCATAAAAGTCATACCTTTGATGCACTCACCCTACATTGCTATCGTCGGGCTCACCCCGACCCTAGAAGTGGGTTGACTACTCGCTTCTCATCATGCAACTCATCATCATCATTGAAAGAAAACTACTTTGAAATAAACCATGAAAGAAAGTACAATCGAACAAGCCAAATCTCCGCTCTCGCTTCCACACAACTCACTCGGCTCCTTCTCTCTCTCTCTCTCTAACTCGCTACTAGTCAATGTAAAACTAGAATTGTATGTGCTTGGATGATTAAACTCAGCCCTAATGGCCTCTAGATATAGATATCGAACTTTGCTATCCAAAGACTCGAAAGTTTATCTTTATTCTCTAAGATAAAACTTAAATAAAGTAAAAACTAAAAATTCCATGGTAAATCAGCTCATATGATATCTCTGATGTTGAAGATAGGAAATCTCGACTTTAGGATAGACGTGCAAGCTTCGGATAGAATTCTATCAAAATCTGAGTCGGATTCCTCTGTTGGCATGGTCGATATCGACATTCAACCTCGATATCGACCTCTGTGAAACTCTATCTCGAGCTCTCCTTCTCCTACTCGGATTAGCACTCGACTCCTATCATTTATCTCGATCTGAGCACTCGATATCGACCTCCATCCTCGATATCGACCTCTCTAGTGTCGACATGCTCTGCTCTCTTTTCTGCTCGATTCCTATGTCTCTGTTGCACTGGATGTCGAGGTCTCCAGTCGATTTCGACCTCTTCAGAAGACTTCGAGTTCTTTTTCCGCTCATCCAAATCTGTCCATTTGATCCTGTTTTCTGTGAAATCACATAGAAACTAGTGCAGGTCCATATATTTTATATTTAAGCATAAACTACACTAATACCATGTTTTCCCACCAATATGCATGCAAAAGAATGATAAAGTTATGAAATTTAATGCCTTTCTGTCAAATAAATTTTGTTATCAACACTTAGGTGATTAGAGGCTCTCGCATAGTTCCTAAGAGTTACTATCCAATTCATGAGTAATCCAAGTTCATAATATGAGTGGCTTTTGCTTCAATAATGCAAATAATGAATCTCCCTAACTTTCGCAAAGGATCATGCATAGGATAGAAGACGGAATCGCATAAAAGTCATACCTTTGATGCACTTACCCTACATCGCTATCGTCGGGCTCACCCCGACCCTAGAAGTGGGTTGACTACTCGCTTCTCATCATGCGACTCATCATCTTCATTGAAAGAAAACTACTTTGTATTTGCAAAAGAAAGAAATTACAACCGAACAAGCCAAATCTCCGCTCTCGCTTCCACTAAACTCAATTCGGCTCTCCTCTCTCTCTACAAATTCTCTGCATTCTATGTGTTTGAATAACTGAAATGGGATGTGTGTGGATGATTGAACTCAGCCCTAATGGCCTCTAGATATAGATATCGAACTTTGCTATCCAAAGACTCGAAACTTTATCTTTATTCTCTAAGATAAAACTTAAATAAAGTAAAAACTAAAAGTTCTATGGTAAAACTAGCTAAAGTGATAGCTATGACGTTGAAGATAAGAAATCTCGACTTTTGGATAGACGTGCAAGCTTCGGATAGAATTCTATCAAAATCTGAGTCGGATTCCTTTGCTGGGCAACATCGATATCGACCTTCAGACGTCGATATCGACCTCTGTAAAATTCTATCTCGAACTCTCCTTCTTCTACTCGGATTAGCACTCGACTTCTATCATTTATCTCGATATGGGCACTCGATATCGACCATCATCCTCGATATCGACCTCTCTGGTGTCGACATGCTTTTTTCTTTTCTTGCTCGATTCCTATGTCTCTGTTGTACTTGATGTTGAGGTCTCCAGTCGATTTCGACCTCTTCAGAAGACTTCGAGTTCTTTTTCCGCTCTTTCAAATTTGTCCATTTTTTGCCTTTTTTTTGCGAAATCACATAGAAACTCGTGCAGACCCATATATTTGACAATAATGCATAAACTACACTAATCCCTTAAGCTTGCTTGTCCCCAAGCAATACCCTACACTTAAGCTTGTTTTCCAACCAATATGCATGCAAAAGAATGATAAAATGGACTTATATGTGCATACAAAATATGGCAATTCGCGCGCACATCAAACACCCCATACTTAAGCTTGCTTGTCCCCAAGCAGTACCTTTAATGGTCATTCAGGGGAAGAAAGTAAACCCTCAACATCATAGATTCATTTTTCATATGTCCCTACAATCAATGGCCATCCTCGATAAGGTACTTATGTCAACCAAGTCCATGCATGTGCATAAAAGAAATTTCATACTCATAAAAGGAGGTTTATATGCAAAAATGATTTCAACGACATAGCATTAATAATCAAGAGGACTTTTGCAAGCTTGTGAGAAGTAGATTGGTAAAAGGCTAAAGGTGGGCTAATATTTGGCCATGTGGTGTGAAATCCGGGGAAACATACTTTCTTTCCAAAACATTCCACATTCCTTCTTCATAATATCTCACCTTTCACTCATCTCTCAATGCTTTTTTTTTCACTATTAGCACTGCCTTCTCGCGAGTCGCAAACATGGGTGTCATGAATGGCCCCGGATACTTAGTACTTCGGACTACTCACCTTGTGTCCCATCTCGCTGAACTAACATCTCAACGAGCAGGGTCGACCTACCTTTATCTCCTGAGGTGATCGGATTTTTTCTCGCTCATTAAATTTTCCATAATTCATAAAATCTTTCATTCCTGCCAACAACTTCATAAAGAATATATGCACAACTCCATATAACAACTCCAAAGATGACATCCATTCTCAAACTTGTCCCCGGATAGGGTATAAGGTATAAAATGGGCAATATGTATATATGTGGAGCAATAATGATCATGATAAGGCTCATATATGGCTTGTGACTTTTGCAAAGATGCATAGCTAAGGCTAGGATATGAACTTGTATATGTAAGCACTTGTATGGAAATTCATAAAAAGTCCTCCATCATCTTATCATGCACATGTCAAAAGCAACTTCAAATTTTCATCTCCTTTATTTTTTTCTTTTTGCACTTCATTGGGACTTCCCTTAACTAGGCAATTTCATGTTATATCTCTAATGAATCTAATTTTGCATCATAGATCTCTTTTTTATACTTCCATGACTCTTTCTCTTTTTTTTCAATTTTTTGATCGGGGTCATTTTTTCTCTCTTTTTTTTTCGAAATATACAAAACTTAAAATAAATATGACTAACTAACTATGTAATATGCATGAACTATTTAAATAAATATGCAATAACTTATAAAATATGCTAAAAGATGTAAGTAAGCCTTTCCCCCACCCATACTTAAAACCTACAGTGTCCTCACTGTATTAGAATTAGGGTTAAGAAGAACTTACTAAACCATCACAAATTGCAGGAGTCGTAGAAGTCAGCAGGCATGGTCGATATCGACCTTATAACATCGATATCGATGTCTCTCATCAATTTCTGGCTCAAGCTTCAGGGTGATCCAGCCTCGACTACAAGCCTATCTAAATCGCCCTTAAGGTCGATGTCGATCTTTAACATCGATTTCAATATCTTTTCTGTGTTCTTTGTTTCGTCTTTCCTGCAATTTGTTATAAACAAAACAAAAATAAAACATGCAAAACAATAAATTGTCTCAAACCAAAGTAAAAACTATCTAAAATCAAAACTAAGTCTTTGTTACAAGCTCTAGACTTTTAAGTCCTTAGGCCGACTTTTCCCTTTTGCACTTCTCAAGGCGGCATATGTAGAGCCCATGTGGCTTGGGCCTCAAATATTACTCCTTTCCTGTCACGCAGCTGCATTCCGCCTGGATGGATCTGTTTCACCGTGAATGGTCCTGAATTCTTATCTTTGAATCAGGTAGGGAACCAATGGTCCTTGGATTTTGCAAAATAAACTTTGTCTCCTATCTCATATTGGCTCGAATCATCATCGGATACCCTACATAAGCGCACATGCCAAGGCACACCTCTTCCAAATAATGATAAATCTTTAATTGTAATGGAACAGAAGGAATCCGTACCTTGACTTACCTTCTTATCTATCTATGCTTTAGGTGGATATCGATGTTTTGTCCTCAATATTGAGGTCTGTTGTACTCCTGGAGGATCAGTCGATTTGGAGATTTCTCCCTCGATATGATCAGGTCGATGTCGACCCTCAGAGATCGATATCGAGGTCTCTGTTCCTCCATTCTCAGCTTCAATGGTGGTCGATTTCGTCACTAGGGCATGGTCGATATCGACCTTCATCCATGATTTCGATGTTCCTTCCCCTTCTCTGTCGACCCCATACTTATGACCTGACATAGAATCTCGAACATTATTAGTCGATATCGACTTACCTGAGTCGATTTCAATGTTCTGTTTGGCTCCTTCGTTCAAGATTGCCACAACTTCCTCCACATGGGCTTCTATGGCCCTCTTTTCTAGCTCTTCCGGCGTCTTACTCCTTACTTTGGCCTCTCCACATGCAATGTAGACACCATTGATGGCTTTTATCTCCATTGGCCCTTGATTTTTCACCGTCTTGTTGAAGGCATACTCTATCACCTCGTCACTAATTGTGAATGAGAGCAATCCTTTCTTCACGCTAATATTGGCATCGACGGTTGCTAGGAATGGCCTACCTAAAATAATGGGACAAGCAGGGTCCTCCACTATATCAACAACTAAGAAATCAGCAGGGATAAAAAATTTACCTACTTGTACTGGCACATCCGTTACCATCCCTGTTGGAATTACTACCGTATTGTTTTCCATGTATAGTCTTGCATCCACGGGCACCAGAGGACCTATCTTTATGTTGTGCCATATGGTTAGTGGCATCATGCTAACGCTAGCCCCCAAGTCAACTAAAGCATTAAATTTGAATTGACCTAAGCCTATAGCAATAGAAAACTTACCTGGGTCCGCCCGCTTTTGTGGTAGCTCTAACCTGTTGCACTCCTCTGCGATCTCAGAAAGCGATCGCTTCTTACCTAATATTTCCTTAAGGAACCTTACATAAGATGGCATCTCATGAAGTGCTTCTGTGAATGGTATAGAGACGTTAAGTCCCTGAAGCATCTTCACGAACCGCTGGAACTTCTTTTCCACTGGGTCCTTAATCATCTTTTTAGTTGGGAATGGCAACACCTTCTTCATTCCCGCGGATGTAGTTAGGTCAACATCGACATCAGTAGGGTCGACATCGACAGGAGGAGTCGATTTCTGTGGTGATGCAGCATCAGGGTCGACATCGACTGGAAGGTCGATATCGAGGTCACCTTGGTCGATATCGACAGGGGGGTCGATATCGATGTCTGTTCTGGCTCCTGTTCATCCGCTTTTTGCTCGGGCCTTTATAATTGATGCCCACTCCTTAAATTCATTGTTGCAATGTGTCTAGTGGTTTTGCCCTTTTGGTTGGTCACAGTTGATCCAGGGAATGATCCTGACGCTTTGGGTATTGCCTCCGCCAATTGACCCATTTGGGTCTCCATGTTGCACTTCCAAACGTCAATCTCCCCAAGTCTAGAATTGATGCCCTGCAGCTGAGTATGGACGGAGTTGTTGGCTTGTTTGAACTCAGCATGGTTCCTCCGCATCTCATCAAGAATGATTTGTAGGTCATCCTTCCTTGTGTCCCGCTCAGGGTGCCCTGGTGCTCTATATGGTGGGGGATCCCTTTGTTGATAGAACCTTTGATTGCCCCAATATTATTGATTGCCCCCTCCATAGGAGCCTCTCGTCCACTTGGCTTCCTCATGTTGTTCCGCCATGGATACTTGCTCAGTATGTGGACAGGCACTAGTGTTATGCCTTGTTGAGCCACATTCCTGACAAGTTTGATTGTTGCTCATGAACCTGACTTACTTTTAAAGGCGGCGTGTCTGATCGTTGTGGAATTGTTGCCGCACATCAGGATCTATCTCCCTTTGAGGCTCATATAGTGGCATTGATGGGGCAAGCCTTGCATCATAGGCCGCAGCAGTCCCATAGGTGTTATAGAAGTTCACGAGCCTCTCAATGGTCTCCCAGGCCTCCGTTGGTGTAAGCTCAATGTACCGATAGGAGGTATATGAATTGATCCTCTCCTTATTCGGCGCATCAAGGGCATTGTAAAATATCTCCTAGATGACATATGGAAGTTGTCCATGCGTCGGGCATGATCTCAGCAAGTCCTTAAATCGCTTCCACGTCTGTGCTAGTGTTTCACCTGGCTTTTGTTTGAATGTAATGATCCTTTTCCGCAACATCGTCGTTTTAGAAGGTGGAAAGAACTTATTCAGGAATGCATCCTTCACCTCCGCCCATGTCCTCAGCGAGCATGGAGCCAAAGTCTCAAGCCATTGTAATGCCTTCCCTGCCAAAGACCATCGAAAAGATTAGTCTCACATACTCTAAATTTACTCCATCAGCAACTATTTCATATAATCCATAAAAGTAGAGATGTGTTGCATTGGGCATTTATTAGGTCTTCCCTCAAAAGTGTTTCTTTTAATTTCAGAAAGGAAGTTAATTTTAATTTCATAATTGGAGTGAGGTGAGGAATTAAGATAGCGGATTCAGGAACGTGAAGCGGCGGATGCATGTATTGCATCGCCGTTTGTGGATACTGATTTAGCCGCTCTTGGGTTTGTCTGCGTGCATCCTCCTCCCTATCAGCACGGGTCGTCGTTGTGGTCCTCAATCTCCTTCCTCAACCGCTCTATGGTCTCAGCCTGCGTTTCGTTGTCAACCATGATTCGAATTGCCTTGTTGTGAAGATGGATGAAACGTTCATGCTCGTTGCTGGGTTCCAGGATAGGTCCGTGTTTGTTGCAGGAGGATTGATATGTCAAGTAATTACAAATAATAAAGATGTAATAAATGTAAACCAACTCCTGGCCTAAGCAAATAATTACAAGACTTCCTCCCGTTGTAGTGGAAGGGTAGTCAGGATCGATCCACGAGGAGGCGTGTCAGCGGGATCCTAGTAGCGTTGGAAATCTCACGTCTGCGTCGACCAGAAGCCTCGATTTCGACCTTGGGCCTCGATGTCGACCTCGGCTGTCGATGTTCTCTGCAACAGAAGACCTGCAAAGACAAAAACAAGTGGTCGATATCGACTGGTGGGGGTCGATATCGATGTTAGTCCACGAAATCGACTGGCTCAGAAAACTGCCAGTCGATACAGAAGGGTCGATATCGATGTCTGGTGTCGATATCGATGCTTGCAGAAGTTTCCCAGGAGTCTCGAGATCGACTCAGAAAACCGTCGATCTATCAGTTTTGGTCGATATCGACCTCTGCTGTCGATATCGATGTCTTTCCTGCAGTGAGTTAGTGGTTTTGTCGGCAAAGAAAAGCCGAAGAATTTAGGATGGAGAGAGAAGCAATGAACAGAAATAACAGTGGGTTTTGATGAATATAAAATATGTAAAAGCAACTCCTAGGATTAGGGTTTACCACAACGTTAACCAATGCATGCGATGAGATAAATAAGACGGACAATTGCGCTATTTCACCCGAGGGACAAGCTTTCGCCGTACACCAACTCTTAGGATTACTCTTTCAAATAAACCTAATTGTCTCTACCAATTTTATGTTTATAACTCAAGTTGTTAACATGAATCCCTTTTCTTTCGATTAGGACTAAACATAGAATTGTAGGAGGAGAGATAGACACAACGATATCAACATCAAATACTTACCTCAAGCGCGCATGGCTAACGTCAGGCTCACCCCGACCCTAAGAGCTTTGGGGAACTACTCGCTTCTCATCATGGGATTCATCATCAATTGAAAGGAAGAAACTTGCATTAAAATAAACTCCGAAGCTTTACAACTCAATGTCAACTTTCGCAAACGTCAAACCCTAAAACTTCTCTCTAACTCTAACTCTAATGTCTATGTCTTGGGTTGTTCTATGTTTGGATTATTGGATGCCCTAACAAATCAGCCCTAGAGCTTTATTTATAGGCTACTAATCCTCGCTATCCAAGGATTGTAACTCCTATCTAAACTAATAACTCTATCCGAACAATTAGGATAGGTCTTTTATTTTGATAAAACTTAAAGGAACTTAAAGGTAAAAGATAAATAAACTTCAGCTGCCATCTATCTTGAAAGTATGAGATAATTCCGTGCCTCCTTGAAGATATAGTTCCAATCCGCATTCGAAATCGAGTCTATCTTCTGTCGAGATAAGGGGTCGATATCGACACCAGAGGTCGATATCGAGGTCTCTGTTCCTGCTCGACTTGTTCAGCTCTGGTCGATTTCTATGTTGAGGTCGATATGGGGGTCGATATCGACACTGGGGGTCGATATCTGGGTCTAAGGTCGATATCTACCTCTTCTCAGCTTCACTTGATGTCTCCGTTTTGACTCCGTTTTCGCTCGAATTCCTGCATGGTTAGCTTAAAACATGTGCAAACTCTATTTCTTGCATTTTAGCCCATTCTTACACAAGTTTATATTCTTTTGAACCCTTTTCTTTGGAAATCGAATGAAATACGAAGTCAAAAGATGCAATAAAAGAAGGTGCAAATGTGTACATCAAAACACCCCATACTTAGACTTGCTTGTCCTCAAGCAATAACCAAGCAATAACCAACACCTACAACACACCCTTCAAGTCTTCGCCTTTGTCAAAAGCAACATCATAAGCGGTAGCAAAGCAAAGCAAGTGAATTTAACGTCATAGCACATATTTTGGCGATCCATAGGCATATGCAATTTTGATCCAACCTCACAGGGACAATGTGTTTGCACTCAACTCTCATGTGTTTAGGCTATGAAGATCAACTCTCAACTCAATTCCATATACAATCTCATAAACATTGCAATTTATAATAATCCACTTCGCAACCAATTATGAAAATGCAATAAGAATCATCAGGAGGACTTTCGCTCAATGGAAGACTTCATATAAGACTCCATTCGGCGGGGTTGTAATGGGGCTTGGTATGAAATAAAGGGTATGGAATTATTTGGCTATGTGGTGCTTTTATAATTCGGGAATCAAGACTCCTAAATCTCAACACTTGCAATACCCAAACCATAACTCTTTAATATATGCTCTTAAAGATGCATTCCATCAACTCTTCTTCCAAGTTCTAATATACCTCTCAAACATATAACACTTGTATGAATAAAAGACTTAAGGATTTTGGCTCATGCACTTTATATACATATATTTTTTTTTTTCGAATATAATACTAAAGCTATGTGCATTTATATGGTGAGCCAAAACATCCTTTTACAAAATATGACAAAATGTAAATATGTACCATCCTATAATTTCCTTGCTTACAACTAGACATTATGCTCTTTTCTTTCCACAAGGCATTAGTCCAACCAATCTAAGTCTCAATTCCCAAATGGGGGTCAGGCTCAATTCGGCTAGGGATAATTTTGTGGAGTTTGAAATTCAGGCTCAGGCTAATGTTCTAGCTTCAAGCAGGGATAATGCAGGGTAGGTAAAGAGAGGATAAAAATGGCTTAAAAGATGCCTCCATCATTTAATTCTCGTAAACATAAACATATATATGCATTGGTTTTGAATAACTATCACAACATTTAGAGATGCATAGGAAGAGTAAATTCACTCAAGAAAGCGGAGGGATTTTTGATGTTCTCCCTATAGGTCAAAATTCTCACAAGGACAATTTTTGTTGGATTTGCTTTTTAGCCTAGGATCATATGTGCTCAATTTCATCACAAGTTCACAATCTATATAAAAATTTTAAGGACTTAGGCTAAACCATCCAAATATGCCATAGGGTTTATATGTTCAAGTCAGCTATTGAGTTTTCATCATAGGACATCTAAGTAGGGTAAAAAACAATCTTAAAAATAAACATGCATTTTTTTGTACTTTTGACATTTTCTATTTTTTTGGATTTTCTTGACATTTTATAAAAGTAAAACTAAGAACAAAAATTTAAACATGAATGCAATGCGAAGAAGAAACCAAGTTATGACCATAAGACATGTCTTTCCCCCACCCCATACTTAAAATATACAGTGTCCTCACTGTATTAAAAAGAAGAACAAGGGTAGAGAGAGACTTACAGCGGATTCAGGTTGATTTCGGGTTTGGTCGATGCCAGAAGTCGATATCTAGGTCAGAGGTCGATGTCGACTGCATCTGTCGAAGTCGAGGAAGAAGATGAAGACAAGGGCTGCCTGATTGGGGTCGATATCGAGTATTAGGGTCGATATCGACCTCTGCTTTTCGCTCCTGAGTCCTCGACGTCGACTCCAGGAGATGGCTTGACCCTGGGGGGTCGATTTCGACTGGCCTGGTCGATTTCGACTGCCTCTGCAGAAGCTTCTTTTCCTCTTCGTCGTCCCTTTTGCTTGATAACCTGAAATCTTGTTAGAAATATAGATAAAGCACGAATTATCTCAGTTTTAAAAGTTCAAAACAGCCAAAAATTTAAATCCTAAAAACCATCTATGCGAAATTTAAATGTTTTATGTACATGCTCTAGATTTTTGAGTCGCTAGGCCGACTTCTCCGTCAATGCTTCATGACCCTTTTTTGTAAGGAACCTTTGAGCTTGAGCCTTCTCCTGGATCATCTAGGTCCTTTTGATAGCATCTAAGTTCGTCGACCAAGGCTTCTTTGATGTTAGGTTCTTCTTTGGGCGCTTTTCTTCTCTTTCTTGACCTAACTTTAGCAATATAGGCAAACCATGGAGCTTTGACCCTCTCTTTAGTAGAACTATCAATAATTGGCTTAATTGATTTATCAATAATGGACGGAGGAGGGTTAAGATTCATACCTGGGCTTACCTGTTTGGGCCCGAAACAGAAATCTTCGGGCTGAGGGGTGGTCGATTTCGACCAAGGAGGGTCGATTTCGAGTGCTATGGTCGATACCGACATGTGGGGGTCGATATCGACCTCCGTGACCCCATACTTAAGCACCTGGCAGTGATCTAGCATTCTCGATTTCGACCAGGGGGGTCGATTTCGATGCTTTTAATCGATATCGACTGGTTCCAGTCGATGTCGACCCTGCTTGCTGTTTCCGTCCTCGCCAACAAGAATTTTCTAAGCTTTTCTTTGGCCGGCGAGAGGACTACTTGCTCCAGGAGCTTTGTTTCGCTCATGGTTGAGTTGAAAGAGAATTCTATCACTTCGTTCCCTATAGTAAAGGTTAGTAACCCTCGACGTACATTGATATTGGCATCAGCAGTAGCTAAGAAAGGCCTACCAAGTATAATAGGCACTACAGGATCTTCAGGCATCTCCAATACAATGAAATCAGTAGGTACAAAGAACTTACCTACCTTTACCGGAACGTCATCAACTATACCTGTGGGTCTGAAGAATGAGTTGTCAGCCATATAAAGCTTCATGTCCACAGGTTCAAGGGTACCAATGTGCACCTTTTGCCAAATAGAGAGAGGCATGAGACTTACACTTGCCCCTAGGTCACATAGGGCTTTATAGCGATGTTGGCCAAGTCCCACGGTGATTGCAAACTTCCCTGGATCACTCTTCTTCTCAGGGAAGTCCATCTTTGAGCACTCCTCTGTGATCTCTGCCATGGACCTCTTCTTGCTCAGGATGTCTTTGAGGAATCGCACATAGGCGGGCATCTCGCTTAGGGCTTCTGTAAGAGGGATAGTAACGTTGAGCCCTTGAAGTATCTTTATGAAGCGCCTAAACTTGCCTTTGGTGGGATCCTCCAATGCTTTGGAAGGGAATGGCAACGTCTTCTTTGGTGGAGGGGCCAAAACGGTGGTCGGAGGGGCCTGTTGGACATCGACATCGAATGGAATGTGGTCGATATCGACTGGAATGGTCGATTTCGACCTCTGTTGAGGCACTGATGGCTCTGCAGTGTCACCGACATCGACCAGGGTTTCGAAATGGTGGTCGATATCGACCTCTGGGTCGACATCGACTGGTCTGTCGACGTCGACTGGGTCTGCTGCTTTCTCCTCCGTCTCCGTCCGTGGCTTTTGTACTTTGGTGCCACTCCTTAATTGTATGGCTGCGACATGGCCCGTCCCGGATTGTCCCTTAGGATTTGTGGTGGGTTGCCCAGGGAGTGTTCCGGACGGCCTAGGGATTTGTGCCGCCAATTGACCCAGTTGGGTCTCTACGTTCTTCTTCCAAATATCCATCTCCCCAATCCTTGTGGTAAGGTGATTGAGTTGAGAGTGGATTGCATTGTTGGATTGATCATTCTTAGCTTGGTTCCGCCTGATTTCGTCCAACACAAGTTGAAGATCATCCTTCTTTTGGTCTCTCTCCGGGTGCCCAGGAGCTCTATAAGGCGGAGGGTCCCTAGGGTTAACCGGGTTCCTTTGTGGTTGATGGAACCTTTGGTCTCACCAATATTGGTTATTGGGACCCCTCATGTAGCGCGCCTCTTGGTGAGTCTCCGCTAGGTGTACTTGTTCGGCATGGGGGCACTCGATGGTGGTGTGCCGCTGCGATCCGCACTCGATGCAATCTTGGTTTGCTGAAAGGAACCTCACTTGCTTTTGGAGCTTTCTAAGTTGATCTCTGTGGAATTGCTCCTTCACATCCGGATCGATTACATTGGAGGGTTCATATAAGGGCATAGATGGGGCAGGCCTTGACGATGATGATGTGTCGGAAGCCTCAGGAGTCCCATATGTGTTGTCAAATTCCACCAACCTCTCTATGGTCTCCCAAGCCTCTTGTGGGGCGAGTTCAAGGTAGCCATAGGCGGTGTAGGTGTTGATCCTCTCCTTTGTTGCAGCGTCGAGAGCATTGTATATGATCTCCTGAATTACATATGGTGGTTGGCCATGCGTCGGGCATGATCGTAGAAGGTCCTTGAACCTTTCCCAAACAGTCGCCAGAGCCTCACCAGGCTTTTGTTTGAAAGCCGTGATTTTCTGTCGGATCAACGCCGTCTTAGAAGAAGGGAAGAACTTGTTGAGGAACGCGTCCTTGACTTCATTCCAGGTGCGGAGCTATCTTGGGGCTAAGCTCTCCAACCACTGTAATGCTTTACCTGTAAGAGACCATCGAAAGGCTTTTAGTTGGACATATTCAAGACTTCGTCCATCAGCAATAGTATCACAAAGGTCTAAGAAGGTAGAAATATGTGCCATAGGGCACTCATTAGGTTTTCCTTCATATTGATGCCTTCTTATTTCAGTCAAGAAGTTAGGTTTAATTTCGAAATTAGAGGCAGGGATAAGAATTGCCGATTCAGGCACTGTGAGAGCGGGGTGCATATATTGCTTGGCATTCCTGGGGAGGGCATTGATTTGGGCTTCTATTTGCCTTCGGCCTTCCTCCTCCCTATCCGCACGCTCCTTAAGTGCCGCCTCTCTAGTCGTTAGGTCCTCAACTTGCCTCCTTAGTTGTTCAATGAGTTCTGCTTGGTTCGCGTTTTCCGCCATGATTCTTTGAGCTTGGGCCCTTAGATGGAAATAACGCTCAGGGTCGTCTACTCCTTCAAATTCAGGTGGGCGATCAGCGCGTCGCATACACCTGCAAGACCAAACTAAGTAGAGACGTGAGATAGACTACTAGGGCGCGATTGATTGCCTCCCCGGCAACTGCGCCAATTTGTTTGTTGCAGGAGGATTGATATGTCAAGTAATTACAAATAATAAAGATGTAATAAATGTAAACCAACTCCTGGCCTAAGCAAATAATTACAAGACTTCCTCCCGTTGTAGTGGAAGGGTAGTCAGGATCGATCCACGAGGAGGCGTGTCAGCGGGATCCTAGTAGCGTTGGAAATCTCACGTCTGCGTCGACCAGAAGCCTCGATTTCGACCTTGGGCCTCGATGTCGACCTCGGCTGTCGATGTTCTCTGCAACAGAAGACCTGCAAAGACAAAAACAAGTGGTCGATATCGACTGGTGGGGGTCGATATCGATGTTAGTCCACGAAATCGACTGGCTCAGAAAACTGCCAGTCGATACAGAAGGGTCGATATCGATGTCTGGTGTCGATATCGATGCTTGCAGAAGTTTCCCAGGAGTCTCGAGATCGACTCAGAAAACCGTCGATCTATCAGTTTTGGTCGATATCGACCTCTGCTGTCGATATCGATGTCTTTCCTGCAGTGAGTTAGTGGTTTTGTCGGCAAAGAAAAGCCGAAGAATTTAGGATCGAGAGAGAAGCAATGAACAGAAATAACAGTGGGTTTTGATGAATATAAAATATGTAAAAGCAACTCCTAGGATTAGGGTTTACCACAACGTTAACCAATGCATGCGATGAGATAAATAAGACGGACAATTGCGCTATTTCACCCGAGGGACAAGCTTTCGCCGTACACCAACTCTTAGGATTACTCTTTCAAATAAACCTAATTGTCTCTACCAATTTTATGTTTATAACTCAAGTTGTTAACATGAATCCCTTTTCTTTCGATTAGGACTAAACATAGAATTGTAGGAGGAGAGATAGACACAACGATATCAACATCAAATACTTACCTCAAGCGCGCATGGCTAACGTCAGGCTCACCCCGACCCTAAGAGTTTTGGGGAACTACTCGCTTCTCATCATGGGATTCATCATCAATTGAAAGGAAGAAACTTGCATTAAAATAAACTCCGAAGCTTTACAACTCAACGTCAACTTTCGCAAACGTCAAACCCTAAAACTTCTCTCTAACTCTAACTCTAATGTCTATGTCTTGGGTTGTTCTATGTTTAGATTATTGGATGCCCTAACAAATCAGCCCTAGGGGGCTACTAATCCTCGCTATCCAAGGATTGTAACTCCTATCTAAACTAATAACTCTATCCGAACAATTAGGATAGGTCTTTTATTTTGATAAAACTTAAAGGAACTTAAAGGTAAAAGATAAATAAACTTCAGCTGCCATCTATCTTGAAAGTATGAGATAATTCCGTGCCTCCTTGAAGATATAGTTCCAATCCGCATTCGAAATCGAGTCTATCTTCTGTCGAGATAAGGGGTCGATATCGACACCAGAGGTCGATATCGAGGTCTCTGTTCCTGCTCGACTTGTTCAGCTCTGGTCGATTTCTATGTTGAGGTCGATATGGGGGTCGATATCGACACTGGGGGTCGATATCTGGGTCTAAGGTCGATATCTACCTCTTCTCAGCTTCACTTGATGTCTCCGTTTTGACTCCGTTTTCGCTCGAATTCCTGCATGGTTAGCTTAAAACATGTGCAAACTCTATTTCTTGCATTTTAGCCCATTCTTACACAAGTTTATATTCTTTTGAACCCTTTTCTTTGGAAATCGAATGAAATACGAAGTCAAAAGATGCAATAAAAGAAGGTGCAAATGTGTACATCAGTCCGCGATCAGAAAGTCGCATAAACCTGTAAAATAAACTCTAAAAGATCGTGAGAAAACTTAGGTGGCAATTGATTGCCTCCCCGACAACGGCGCTAATTTGTTTGTTACTCTCTTGGGAGCGGGAGGTAGATTCAAATATTTAAATATAATTCACAACTATGCTAACTCCCTGTCCCAAACAAATAATACAAGGATCCCTACCGATGTAGTGGTAGGGTAATTCAGGATCGAATCCACGAGGAGGTGTGTCAGCGCTTCCCTGGTTGCAATCACGATCAAGCTTCCGACCTTAGAAGACACTCGATATCGATGTGTCTAGTCGATATCAACCTCAGTTCTGGTCGATTTCCAGTAGAGTTCCTGCAGAAGACAAAAAAAAACAGCAAAGTCGACGTCGAGACAGACCTCGATATCGACGTTACCCAGTCGATTCCGATGTTTGTCACAGAAACTGTTTTGCGTAACCAATTGTTGGAAAAAGTGTCCGAAGAACGTAGGATGGTAAAGAAGGATGATCAGATATCAAAACTTAAACTTTTATATAAATTCAATTAATTTAAAGCTTCCAAAGTCGGGGTTTCATGCCACAATGATAACAATGCAAGTTTGATGCTAAAGTTATGAAATTTAATGCCTTTCCGTCAAATAACTTTCGTTATCAACTCCGATGGTGTCTCTGATCACAGCTGCATTCTGTGTTACGGTAGTTGGAGATGCTCTTTTTTTGTAGAGCGTTAGTGCATTCAAGGCCTTTCCTTTATAAGTTGAAATATAAGAGATCACTACCCATTGGAACTAAATCTTTCAACTAATTACATTAGCTGGGATGAAGGATTGTTCACACACTTCAAACCATCAAGTGCTAACTGTGAATTCAGCAAACACATCCATTATTCATTTTTGAATTAAGGCCTAACGGATGGTCATAACTATTCACTTCAAAAGAGTAAATTAAATAAACCAATTCATGCCCTATAGAAAACCTAGATCAAAGATGACTTCAAGATGTGTGTACAAGAGATAAAGTTATGCAAGATTCAGAAATGTTAAGCTAGAACTTACATGGGTAGCATGGAATTGAAGTCTAAATGCCACTTTAACTTTTGTCTTCTCTAACTTCCATTTTGTAACCCTCGACATTGTGAGGGCATCCAATCAGTTACTGAAAAAGGACCATCACCCAACAATTCTACTGCCCTGGTCACTAAACAAAGGAAGACGGATTTCAGTCTTTCAAATAAGATCAAAAGCTGATTCTCAAATCCCAAAATTGATTGAAACCCATAGAAGGAGAGCCATAGCCAAACCCCAAAATCAATTCAAGAGAAGGGCTAAATATAAAACTAATTACTCTAACGAGAACACCTCATCCAGTAATTATAGAATGGCTAAGTAGCATAAAAAGCAAACACAAAAAACTTGCAATTAAATTGTTAAAGCAACCAAAAGTATTAAAGTAAAAGCTCATAAGTAACTCTTCCTATTTCCAAATTTAGAATCCAAGAAAACATAATTATCATTAACTTTACACTAAAATGACCCATTTAGATAACACAAATAATCCTGAAAACAAGCACCAAATAAACCTAGTTGCACCAAACTAAACATGGAAATAGGTAATAAAAAAAAGGTAATGATGATGCATCTTGCTGCCTGCTTCATCTGTTCTATTTAATAAGTCAAAATGAAATTCACAAAAACGATTCGAAATTAACATGCCAAAAGGGTCCCTAACGACATCAAGACTGACCAGAAGACATTGACTTTGAAAATCACCAAGGGATTCATCAACTCAACATGATTTGTTACCAACCACACTATGACCAAATAAGTTCCAGCCTAAATAACCCATTTATTAATCAACAAAACATATTCATCAATATTCATTTTTGATGCACTTACCCTACATTGTTATCGTCGGGCTCACCCCGACCCTAGAAGTGGGTTGACTACTCGCTCCTCATCATGCACATCATCATCGTCATTATTGAAAGAAAACTACTTTGAATTAAACTATGAAAGAAGGTACAATCGAACAAGCCAAATCTCTGCTCTCGCTTCTCTCCAACTCACTCGGCCCTCTCTCTCAATCTCTAACTCGTTACTCTCTATTGAAACTAAAATTGTATGTGCTTGGATGATTAAACTCAGCCCTAATGGCCTCTAGATATAGATATCGAACTTTGTTATCCAAAGACTCGAAACTTTATCTTTATTCTCTAAGATAAAACTTAAATAAAGTAAAAACTAAAAACTCCTATGGTAAATCAGTTCATATGATAGCTCTGGTGTTGAAGATAAGAAATCTCGACTTTTGGATAGACGTGCAAGCTTCGGATGAATTCTATCAAAATCTGACTCGGATTCCTCTGCTGGGCAACATAGATATCGACGTTGAACATCGATATCGACCTCTGTAAAACTCTATCTCGAGCTCTCCTTCTTCTACTCGGATTAGCCCTCGACTTCTATCTTTTACCTCGATCTGGCAACATCGATATCGACCTTCAATCCTCGATATCGACCTCTCTGGTGTCGACATGCTCTGCTTCATTTCCTGCTCGATTCCTATGTCTCTGCTGTACTCGATGTCGAGGTCCCCAGTCGATTTCGACCTCTTCAGAAGACTTCGAGTTCCTTTTCCGCTCTTTCAAATCTGTCCATTTTTATCCTTTTTTCTGCGAAATCACATAGAAACTCGTGCAGACCCATATATTTGATATTTAAGCATAAACTACACTAATCCCATGTTTTCTCATTAATATGCATGCAAAAGATGATAAAATGGACTCATATGTGCATAGAAAATATGGCAATTTGCGCGCACATCAGTCGCTATCACCCCTGGACGGTTTGGACTCCATCCTTCAACTTGTCGCAACACCCAATTGTATGTATTTTCATTTTCATCTTCCAAGAATGCAAAACCCACATTAAACGTCATCTTATTGCATATTTGTCCAACTATCTCAAACAGCGGCAAACCGTACCTACATAATAGTCATTTTCTATATTATATGATTCATTTACAAACAATAAAATTAGAATAATGCATGCATTACCAAAATCTAAGCTTACCTATTGGTCTTATATGTTGCGTCCATAATCATGACGTATGAGAAGATCTTCCACAACTCTAGTGAATCCTTATGAGCAAACGCTAGATCTTGCAAAGACCCGTCGGGACGAAGTCTGTGACTGAAAGTGAACTTTCGATACGCGAGCATATTGTGGAGGTGTTGCATTGGCGTCATATCTTGCATCTCATTCTTCTTGATTCTCGCCCTTGTATTATAAATTTGTTGTCTCGTGCTCAGATTCTCATTGAAAGTATTTTTCAATGTTGCGAGAAGGGGAATTGGCTTGACCCCGGTGATTGTCAAATCTTTCACTAGTTGTATCTCTTCATTCGTCAATTGTCCCACCATCTAATGACCTTTCAGACTAGGAGGCAGTTTGTGGTTATGCTTACTGCACTCCACTCTCAGTCGCCATATATTTCTTTCGGCTTCCCAACCATACAATAACAATGGACAATTATTTATCTTAGATCTTCCATCTCGCGGGACTATTACTAGTACATCAGCACCTATGATTTTCTTCTTACGATTTCTGTTTTCTCCGTGTTTTTCACATCCCAAATACAATGAGCCATATCGGGTTGCAGAGCTATTCCAAGATTTTATAATTGTGAGAACAAAGTTGTTCATAAAAGCAATCTGACGAGCCCATTCTAACATTGATTTTCTATCCTTCCAGTAATAGTTATTCGCAAAACAAGGTGAATAATCGAATCCAACAATGTTCATTCTATCAAACTGAAAACAATTGAAATAGCGTTGAAAATAATCAAATTTCACGAATTGAATCTATTTTTATCATTAAATTCTATTATAAAAGTGCATAAATACCTGAATATTATTGTTGACTTCTTCATTACCATTGAATACATGGTTCGACATTCTTCTATGAAAATCGGCAGCAACTAGGGCAAAATACTGTATGGCCGCATAGGAATTCGTCATATTAAAAAGCATAACCTTTCGTTTTTTAAATACGGAAAGGATACAACATTTTGTACTTCCGTATTTAAAACACGGAAGGCAAAATAACATTTTGTACTTCCGTATTTAAAACACGGAAGGCAAAAATATGATTTATACTCCCGTGTTTCAAAAACGGGAGTTAAAAAGCAGATCTATACTTTTGTTTTTTAAAAACGGAAAGCAAAAAGTAACTTTTAACTCTCGTGTTTTAAAAACGGAAGGCAAAATACATCTTTTACCTCTCGTGTTTTAAAAACGGAAGGTATACAATTGATTTGACCTTTCGTGTTTAAAACACGGAAGTTATGTATAATATTTTTTAAAAAAATAAAAAAAGGAAATAAATAAAATGGCCTAACTTCCGTTTCTAAAAGACGGAAGTACATTTTATTTATATAAATAATGAATATAATTACAAAACATATATAAATAAATTAAATTTATTTATCGATAAATTAATTGTAAGTAAATTGTATTAATTTTAAATCTTTAGTAATATTTTGTATAAAATCAAACTCAACTAAATTCAATAAAACAAATAAAAATATGTTAACAAAAAAAAATCAAGTAAATAATGGAAAATAAGTAACAACATAAAATTAATGAAAATAAAATTACATTTAACGAGATAAACCAAAAACAAGGAAAAATTTGCTATTTGTCCATTTGGGGGCCAAATTTTAGCTCCTTATCCATTTTTTTATGGAAATTAGGTAAGTGTCCTAAATTGACACTTTTACCCCTAGCCTTATTTCTCTTCTTCTCCTCCTAATTCACTGATTTTTTCCAGTTTTAAAAAAATAACTTGAATGAGATCCCAATTTGATAGATCGATCGATCTCCACTCTGATGGCTCCTTCTCCTTCCCTCAGATTTGCCTCCCAGATCCCCTTCCCTCTCCCTTTCAATCGGGTCCTTCCCGTCACTCCCTCTCGCCCTCTCGCCCTCTCGCCTGTCACCGATTGTCGCCATTGAAGGCTCCTCCGATCTAGTTAGATGTGAGCATTCTCCCCTCGCCATTTCTTTCTACAAGAAATTGAATATTTCTGGTGTTCTTGGGTCAAGGTCAGATCTTGTCATCTTGAATATCTTGCTCAACTCCTACTCTAGAATGAGATTAGCAAATGCTGCATTCTCTGTTGTTGGGCTCTTATATAAGAACGGCTACTGATATTCTCTCCCAGATCCCCTTCCCTCTCCCTTTCAATCGGGTCCTTCCCGTCACTCCCTCTCGCCCTCTCGCCTGTCACCGATTGTCGCCATTGAAGGCTCCTCCGATCTCCCCTCCGAGCTTCCATGGCTGCCTCCCGCTCTCTTAGATTTTGATCTCACCTCCGATCCGGGAGTTGAGGAGCTTTGGCGGCGAATTTAGTGGAGCCGGAGAGTGCTATCGGCCATCGAAAACTCGAACTTTGGTAAACCGGGATCTGGATTTCGCTCTACCTTTGCAAACGGACAAGAGAGGGACCCCTAAGTTCTGAATTTTGAATTTGTTTCCGAAACGAGATCTCTCAGAGATGAGACATGGCGATCAGCTTATTGAAGGCTTCGTTCTCTCTCCTCCTCTCTATTAAAAAATTGCAGTGAAAGTTGGATTTGATATTGCCTTTCCAATCCATTTACTTCTTTATTTGCATTTACGTACTTCTCCTCACACTATATTTTAGTTCAATTTTTTTTCTCTATTAAAAAAATTGCAGTAAAAGTTGGATTTGATATTGCCTTTCCAATCCATTTACTTCTTTATTTGCATTTACTTCTCCTCACACTATATTTTAGTTTAATTTTTAGTTCAATTTTTTAGACAAAAAATAATAAAGATGTTTTGTATTTTAGTAAGGTGACACTGTAACCAAAATAAAAAAAACGTTATAGACGTTGTCACCAAAATAAAAATAGGGTCATAGACACTGTCAGTGATAAAAACATGGTAATAAACACTGTCACCGCTATAAAAACAGGGTCATAGACACTGACACCACTATAAAAATAGGGTCATAGACACTGTAACTAAAAAAAATCCTAGGACAAGGGAAGCACAAACCTTATAGGGGCTAATGAGAAGCCAAAATACATGTCGTGACAGTTCTCCTCTAATATATGAATGGGTAAGAGGGTCATAGACACTGTCACCAAAATAAAAACGGGTTCATAGACATTGTCACCACTATAAAAACAGGTCATAGACACTGTAACCAAAGGAAAACCCTAGGACAATGGAAGCACAATCCCTAAAAAGTGATCAATGTCACCACCCTTATCACTGGCCATTGTCATCACCCTTATCAGTGATCACTGTCACCACTCTTATCGTTGTCACCACCTTAATCACTGTCACCACTATTAAAACAGTTTTATAGACACTGTCACCGCTATAAAAATGTGGTCATAGACACTGTAACCAAAGGAAAACCCTAGGACAAAGGAAGCACAAATTTATTAGCTATAAAAAAAATATTGGGCCTTATCATTGTCACCACCTTTATCACTGTCACCACTATTAAAACAGTGTCATAGACACTGTAACCAAAGGAAAACCCTAGGACAAGGGAAGCACAAATTTAGTATATGTATAAAAAAATATTGGGCCTTATCGTTGTCACCACCCTTATCACTGTCACCATTATTAAAACAGTGTCATAGACACTATCACCACTATAAAAAGGGGGTCATAGACACTATAAACCAAAGGAAAACCCTAGGACAAGAGAAGCACAAATTTAGTAGCTATAAAAAAATATTGGGCCTTATCGCCGTCACCACCCTTATCACTGTTAGCACTATTAAAATAGTTGCATAGACACTGTCACCACTATAAAAACGTGGTTATAGACACTGTAACCAAAGGAAAACCCTAGGACAAGGGAAGCACAAATTTAGTATATATATATAAAAAAAAAATATTGTGCCTTATCGCTGTCACCGCCCTTATCACTGTCACCACTATTAAAACAGTGTCATAGACATTGTCACCACTATAAAAACATGGTCATAGACACTGTAACCCAAGGAAAACCTAGGACAAGGGAAGCACAAATTTAGTAGCTATAAAAACAATATTAGGCCTTATCGCTGTCACCACCATTATCACTGTTACCACACTTATCCTTTTGATGATGTCACCACTAGTGTCACCTTAATAAAATATAAAATATCTTTATTATTTTTTGTTTAAAAAATTAAACTAAAAATTAAACTAAAGTATAATGTGAAGAGATGAGTGGATGATGGAACAAGACATTACCTTATTTATAAACTTTATTTTTATTGGCTTTTTCATTCTAGGAGATGACTTGTTAAATACGGAGTAAGTATATTTAGAAAAGAAAAAAAAAGTGAATGCATACAAGGGAAAATGGAGTGGAAAGCCAAGGTCAAATCCACCCTTTACTGTAGCTCCGAAAAGAAGACACGTGAAAAAGCATTTGCCCATGAAAATGTGCATAGGAATAAAATGAGCTCCATTTTTGCAGATCAGTAGCTCTTGTCGAGCAATTGCCCAGCCTCCTGAAGTGAATTGCAAACCTCTTGAAGCTCTCCTTTCATCTTCTCGGATTCTCCTTCATTCAAATGTAGGGTCATCCTCGACGGTGTTGCTGCCTTGTCACTTTGTTTGCGAAGCTTTCTGCACCTCAAACGAAGCGTTCAACAAGCTCCCTCGCCATGTCTCACCTCCGCGCGGAGACCTCGACCGTTAAGGATTCCGCTACATGGATCTCCGAATTTGTCCATCCTTTCGCTATTGTCTCCGGCGCCGGACAATTTAGGTCTTTGGCGTGTCGTTGATGTGACGGCTACTTCCAAGACGGTGTCGTCGAGCCAGGCGTTGATGCAATCGGCGGGGAACACATGGGAGCAACCGGGAGGAGGCAAATCTGGACTTGTGGCTTGAGGTACGGGAGGGAGTTCGCCGCCGATGAGGACTAGAATGGGAAGGACATCTAAAACCTTTAGGAAGATGGTAAGCTGGGAAGGGAGGGATAAAATAAAGTAAGGGTAGTTTAGGTATTATGAAAATTTTTTGGACAAATACTACAAAATTTATTTAGGGTGGACAAATACCTAATAAATTTATAAAAATGGATATTGGACCTAATATCTTCCAAAAACAATAGATATTAATAAATAAATAATATAATTAATAAATAGAAAAAAATAAAAGTAATATAAAAATATTATAGACAAACAATTAAATAAATATATAATAACAATATAAAATACGTAGGGAGTATTAGGGAATTTTTTTAAAAAATATTCAAAGAAAAATAAAAATTTACATAAAAATTCACGACTTGAAAATATTTACAAAAATATTCAAAATTTGCAGAGAAGTCAGAAAAACGCGGTCTCAGACCGCATTTTATTAACAAGATGTAAAATCTGAAATTGAAAAAAAAAAGAAATGAAAAAAACGCGGTTTGAAACCGCGTTTTATAATTAATTTTGGGTAAAATGCGGTTTCAAGCCACGTTTTTTTTCATTTTTATTTTAAAATAAAAAGTATATATACATATATATTAAAAAAAGGGAATACATGAAACGCGGCATCATGCCGCGTTTCATGCGTTAATAGAAAGGAGGGAGGTTGTCAATTGTCATGCTTAATTGAGTAAATTGTACATCATCATTAGTGATGTCACTTACGGAGTAATTACCAATATCTAATTACTAGTCAAGACTCAAGAAAGCGTTGCTTCTCTCTCCCATTTTTGTGGTTTAACACATGAAATGCGGCTCGATGCCGCGTTTCATTTATTTCCTTTTTTTTTAATAAAATATATATGTATATATATTTTTTACTTTAAAATAAAAAAATAGAAACAATGCAGTTTGAAACCGCGTTTTATCCAAAATTAATTATAAAACGCGGTTTCAAATCGCGTTTCTTTTATTTTTTTTTCAACTTCAGATTTTACATCTTGTTAATAAAACGCGGGTTGAGACCGCGTTTTTTCGACATCTCTGCAAATTTTGAATATTTTTGTAAATATTTTGAAGTCGTGAATTTTTATGTAAATTTTTATTTTTTTGTGAATATTTTAAAAAAAATTCAGTATTAGGAATACATATATAATAACAATATAAAATAAATGAATAAATTTAGTCATCGATATATAAATAAATTAAATGTATTCATTGATAAATTAATAAATATTAAATTGTATTAATTTAAAATCTTTCGTCATATTTTTTGAAAATAAAACTCAATTAAATGTAATAAAACAAACAAACACATATAAATAATATTTTTTTTATAATTACAATCACTTGATCTTTCATTTTCAAATCAACTTTTATATTTATTTGTATTTTGTAATACTCCGTCTAATCGATAGTATTTGATTTTTTATTTTTCAACACAT
Source organism: Persicaria maculosa (assembly GCA_963922045.1). NCBI lineage: Eukaryota > Viridiplantae > Streptophyta > Magnoliopsida > Caryophyllales > Polygonaceae > Persicaria > Persicaria maculosa. Next base: position 22,601,799 of record OY998271.1, on the reverse strand, counting down.
TTTTTAAAAAGATAAAAATTCTAAAAAATATTAAAATATTGAAACAAATCTATGCTTATTACAAATTGCATGAAATTATTTTTAAAAATTTGATAATTTATATATTATTACATTTTATTAAAAATTACGAGAAATAATAAAAATCAAATATTTTGGATCAGATATAACATATATAATTACAAGCACTAGAACTTATGAATCACGCATTAAATTTTAGAATTTTAAAATTATCGCAAAATTATCAAATCATGATTTTTTTTATTTAAAAAAGAAAAAATTGACAAACCCGAAATCGACCCGAAACCCGGTTAAATCCGGATTCGAGTCAACTCGAATATACCCGAAACCCGCTTTACCCGGGACCCGAAGTGACCCGACCCGAAACCAACCCGAATTACCCATTTAACAGGTCTACTCACTCGTATGATTTCAGTCCGAGAGCAATGCTTTGGAGGAGCTGGGGAAATAGAGGAGAGAAATAGAAACAATTAAACAATTAATATAATAAATGTATCATAAACAAACAATTAAATATTTTAAATATCATCAATAACCAAAAAAATAGATACAATTTATTTTTTTATGTATTTTTTTTAACTCCATTGTAATTTCATTTATTTTTATGAAGAAATTAATTTATTTTATTAATCATTTATTTTTATTTGTTAATACATTAATAAATAAATTTATCTTATTTCTCATTTATTTTTATAGGTTTTTAATATATGTTTTTAATGCATAATGTAATTTAATTTCTTTATTATTTACTTTTGATATTTTTTTAATTTCTTATTTATTTTTTTATATTTTTTTAATTTCTTTTTATAATTTTGATTTTTTTAATTTCTTATATTTTTTAATTTCTTTTTATAATTCATTTCTTTTTTATATGTTTTTAATGCATAATGTAATTTAATTTCTTTATTATTTACTTTTTGATTTTTTTTTAATTTTATATATTTTTTAATTTCTTATTTATTTTTTTATATTTTTAATTTCTTTTTATAATTAATTTCTTTTTTATATGATTTTAATATATGTTTTTAATGCATAGTGTAATTTAATTTCTTTATTATTTACTTTTTGATATTTTTTTAATTTCTAATTTATTTTTTTAATATTGATATTTTTTTAATTTCTTATTTATTTTTTTATATTTCTTTTTTATAATTCATTTTATTTTCTTAATTTCCTCCCCACGTGTGGTAAACACCCTGGATGCGTATGCGGGTGTGGGCATTCAGCATGCGCCCGCGGCTCGGTTACCCGATTTAAACTACAAATTGTAATCAGGTCGAAGGGGTTTTGGCGCCAGAAACAACTGGGGCATCGGCTCTTTTGTTAAAATCCTGGTTTGGCGCCGTCCTCCTTGCAGTTGGAGAATCGTTCTCCCTCGGGACCGAACCCTAAGCTGCCGTCTAGCAAGCATGGTGTATCTCCACCAACAACTCTCCTCTCGCAAGAGGCCTTCTTCCTTCAACCCTCCCTTTCCTCCCCCTAAAATCCCCAAACCCTCCTCCGCACCGGCCGCCGCCACTTCCACCGCCCGAGATGGCTCCGGAGCGACGCTCTCCTGCAGACTCCCAGGAGATGACATCCAACCGGAGTGTTTATCGGCGTCCAATAAGATCGATCGGATGGTAACTGCGCTGGCGGACGCCGGTTGTACGCTCGTCAACCCTCGTGGCCCGCCCTGTCTACCCTCCGATTCTCCCAAGTTCCGGCGATTCCTGGATCGTTCTCTCTCTTCAGACTCTGCTCTCCGTTCTGATTTTCTCCTGGGTTTCTCATCTTACGTGCAATCCGCCCCTAATTTCCGCAGGTTAGGGTTGTCTCTATGGGGTTTTATTTTAATTTTGCCCCAAATTTGTAAGAAATGGGAACCTAAATTCCATTAGCCGTGCAATTGATGTGTCTTCTTTGCTCCATGGAACTTGATCAAACGGGAATTGGGATACATATATATGGTATCTATTTGAGAAGTTAGCTACATACATCCTCAAGAATTCACTCCTCCAGAATTCCTTCTCCTACTGACGGCATCTTTTATGCTGATCTTTTGGGAGAATTATTATGTGACATGAGGCTAGGAACTTAGATCACTAATGATGTATGTTTCAGGGTTTTATCGTTTTCAGGTTAGTTCATTTGCCTGATACGAGCCTCTGATGATGTATTTTTCAGGGTTTTAATGTTTTCATGTAATGATGGATTGAAAACCAAGAGCGATAGTCTGGTTTGTAATCTTTTGTTACTTCCTTCAATTCAGACAGACCTTCAAAACATGCTATTGGAGAAGCTTCCCGAATATTTTCTTGTGGATTCAGGCAGTCATGGATCATCCATGTCATTAGAGGATGACATTGCTCGACTTATTCTCAATCAATTTCGATGGCTTGATTTTCTTGTCGATCCTTCTGACTTTACTGATAAACTACTGCAAGTTCTTTCAATTTCCCCACTACACCTAAAGAAGGAAATTATTGGATCGTTGCCAGAGATGATTGGCAATGAGAACAACAAGGTCATCATTAATTCTTTGGAACTTATGCTTCAAGAGGATCCATCTATCATGGTACCAGTGCTGGACTCTTTCGCAAATCTTAATCTGGATGAAGAAATGGATGATCAGGTTCACTCTTATGCTCTGTTAGTTTATTTTCAGTTCGAGTTTTGACAGACATGGAATCGATGAAGGCTAGTTTATTGCTTTACTAACATTGCATTAAGTGAGATTGTTAAATTAATTATATTATTCACTGTGTTAATTTTAATGTCATTTTCTATTAAATCAAATCTACAAATAATGTACTAAAAAAACAACCTACAAATAATCTGGCCCTCACCATTTTAGTGAAAATTAAGGGGTTGTTTGGTTCATTTTTGGGGGAATTGTGCTATAGGCCATAATTATGGCCTTTATTAGGAAAATGTCCACCCTTCCCCCTAAATTAGCAAAATGTCCACCTTCCTTCCCTTGCCCCTTTGCCCCCCACGCGCGCCCATGTGCCCCCCCTCCTGTTTCAGCACATTTGGTTTCAGCAAACCCTATTTCAGCGTTTTTTTTTCGCGCGTTGCTGAAACCGAAGTTGCTGAAACCAAAGTTGTTGAAACCGAAGTTGCTGAAATTGTTGAAATTGGTTTTTTTTTTTTCGCGCGTTGCTGAAACCTAATTTGCTGAAATCGGAGTTGCTGAAATCGAAGTTGCTGAAACCGAAGTTGCTGAAATTGTTGAAAATAGTTTTTTTTTTCGCGTGTTGCTGAAACCGAAGTTGTTGAAATCGAAGTTGCTGAAACCAAAGTTGCTGAAACCGAAGTTGCTGAAATTGTTGAAAATAGTTTTTTTTTTTTCGCGCGTTACTGAAACCGAAGTTGCTGAAATCTGAGTTGCTGAAACCAGGGTTGCTGAAACCGGAGTTGCTTAAATTGTTGTTGAAATTGTTGAAATTAGTTTTTTTTTGCGCGTTGCTGAAACCGAAGTTGTTGAAATGCTGAAATGCTAATTAAAAACTTTTTTTTTCAAAAAATGTTGAAATGATGAAATGTTGAAATATATGCTTGTGTGTAAGATATACTAGCTCATACCGAATTTACTCGATCAACTTTACATACTCATTATCTTTGGCTTAGTTTTCTTTCAAATCCACCTTCTTTATGTTATTTTATTACTGAAACCGGAGTTGCTTTTTTTTTTCTTTTTTTTTTTCGCGTCACCACTTCAACACCGGAGTTGCTGAAAGCGTGTTGCTGAAACCGGAGTTGTTTTTTTTTCTTTTTTTTTCGCGTCAGCACTTCGACACCGGAGTTGATGAAACCGAAATTGTTGAAACCATGTTGCTGAACATGCTTGTGTGTAAGATATAGTAGCTCATACAATTGTATAAGAATTAATTTCATCATTTCAACATAACAGATTTTGCTAATAAGAATTAATTTCAGCATTTCAGCATAACGAAGGTTGGTTACAAAATGCAAACTTTTTCCATTCAAGTAGTATATATGCATTCTTAAATATATATATATATATATATATATATATATATATATATATATATATATATATATAAAATATGGCAAGATAGTGTAAAGTACTACAATTTGGCGGAATGAAGGACAATCCCATTCCTGTATGATTGCAAAGATTTGGACATTCTTGAACATCTTTCTCATTTTTGCAACAAGTGGTGAAAGAATCTCCTGCTTGGCAGATTTGATAAATCAATGGAAATAAACAAGAAATAAGAGGCTACTCATCTACTCTATGTAAGACCAATCAATTCACAGGTTGCCACTCAAGCTTTCAGGTTGTAGATTTGATAAATCAATGGAAATAAACAAGAAATTAGAGGCTACTCATCTACTCTCTCTAAGAACAATCAATTCACAGGTTGTCACTCAAGCTTTCACTCAAGCTTTCACGTCTTTCTTTGTTATAGGTTAAAAATTGACCTCTCTTATCTCCAATTGCAGCATGCAAAATCCGAAATTCACATCAATTACTCAAATCCTCTGAACAATCGATCAATGATTTTCCCAGGCATACAGACATCCAAATTAACTCCACCGATTTGCCTTTGCAAAAGCCAGTAACAGACGCAAATTAAAAATTCAAAGTTAATCGCGATAGAGTTTGTTGTTGCAGGAGGATTGATATGTCAAGTAATTACAAATATAAAGATGTAAATAAATGTAAACCGACTCCTGGCCTAAGCAAATAATTACAAGACTTCCTCCCGTTGTAGTGGAAGGGTAGTCAGGATCGATCCACGAGGAGGCGTGTCAGCGGGATCCTAGTAGCCTTGGAAATTTCACGTCTGCGTCGACCAGTAGCCTCGATTTCGACCTTGGGCCTCGATGTCGACCTCGGCTGTCGATGTTCTCTGCAACAGAAGACCTGCAGAGACAAAAACAAGTAGTCGATATCGACTGGTGGGGGTCGATATCGATGTCAGTCCACGAAATCGACTGGCTCAGAAGACTGCCAGTCGACACAGAAGGGTCGATATCGATGTCTGGTGTCGATATCGATGTCAGCAAAACTCCGCAGCGATGTTCGTCGTCGACTCAGAAAACTGTCGACGAACTCAGTGGTCGATATCGATGTCTCCCTGCAGTGAGTTAGTTTCTCGTCGGCAAAGAAAGGCCGAAGATTTAAGAGTGGAGAGAGAAGCAATGAATAGAAATAAAACAGTGGGTTTTGGTGTGTATAATCTATGTAAAAAGCAACTCTTAGGATTAGGGTTTACCACAACGTTAACCAATGCATGCGATGAGATAAATAAGACGGACAATTGCGCTATTTCACCCGAGGGACGAGCTTTCGCCGTACACCAACTCTTAGGATTACTCTTTCAAATAAACCTAATTGTCTCTACCAATTTTATGTTTATAACTCAAGTTGTTAGCATGAATCCCTTTTCTTTCGATTAGGACTAAACATAGAATTGTAGGAGGAGAGATAGACACAACGATATCAACATCAAATACTTACCTCAAGCGTGCATGGCTAACGTCGGGCTCACCCGACCCTAAGAGCTTTGGGGAACTACTCGCTTCTCATCATGGAATTCATCATTGTTTGAAGGAAATAAACTTGCATTTAAAATAAACTCCGAAGCTTTACAACTTAACGTCAACTTTCGCAAACGTCAAACCCTAAAACTTCTCTCTAACTCTAACTCTATTGTCTATGTCTTGTTAATTGATTGTATGAAAGATGATCTAACAAATCAGCCCCTAAGGCTTTATTTATAGGCTACTAATCCTCGCTATCCGAGGATTGTAACTTCTATCTAAACTAATAACTCTATCCGAACAATTTAGGATAGGTCTTTTATTTTGATAAAACTTAAAGGAAAAGATAACAAACAACTGCTAATATCTAAAAGAACGAGATAACTCATGGCTTCGATGATAGACTTCACAATCCGAGCCTCAAAATCGGATTTATCTTCTGTCGAGGTAGGGTCGATATCGACACCAGAGGTCGATATCGATGCTTGTGTTTCAGCTCGACTTGTCCAACTCCAGTCGATGTCTATGACGATGGTCGATATCGATGCATGTGTGTCGATATCGAGGCTTCTAGTCTGGTTTGTGTGGTTATCTCGACACTCAGAAGTCGTGTCGAAATCCAGGGTCGATATCGATGTCTCCAGTCGATATCGACCTCTTCTCAGCTTCACTCGGCTTGCCCGTTTTGACTCCGATTTCATCGAATTCCTGCATAGTTAGCTCAAAACTCGTGTAGACTCTATTTCTTACACTTTAGCTCATTCTTACACGAGATCATATGCTTTTGAAGCTTTTGTTCGGAAATCAAATGAAATATGAAGTCAAAAGATGCAATAAACAAAGGTACAATTATGTACATCAGAGTTAGTACACATCACCGTCAAGTTCAAACCTGATAAGCGAGAGGTCTAGAGAGGGCATTAATACCCATCACCGTCAAGTTCCGACAGATCTGCAGGCCTTCTGACAGCGAGAATGGAGGTGGCGGTGGATGGTGGTGGCGGCAACGGTGGCGGATGCGGTGGTCAGATCCGGCCTTTGCTTCGGGAGAGGGAGGGAGAGAGAGATTCGAGATTCGCCAGATCCGGCCATTACTTTGATTCGAAGAGCTTCGAGAGAGGGAGGGAGAAAGAGATTAGACAGATCCATCTCCATGGAGGACACAGGTGGAGGCGACAGATCCATCTCCTTCCGCTGGTTCTAATGGCCGGATCTACAAATTGAAAGGGGGCACAGTTTTTGGGTGGACAAAACCCTAATTTAATAAGGGTGGTGGACATTTGTCCAATTTGAGCCCAAAAATTGGCCTGTTGGGCAAATTTATTCTTCATTTTTTTGGTTTTCACTTTTGACTTTTTGAATTGCTGGTTTTAAAATTAAAGTGATTAGTATAAATGTATTATGTTTTGAAGTAATTGTCTAGATTAATATAGAAAAATAGAAATGCTTCCAAACAAAACACTCGAAACTCAAAATTAAACCTAGCATTTGCATTTTCAAATCTTTTTGCCGATCACTGCTTACTAAAGTGGTAATGTGTCTTGAGCACAACATATATATTTTCTCCCCATTTTTAGTATCCTATTCTAGAATTTACTCACAATAGAACTACTACTACTTTACTGATTGGTGGATATCTCTAAACTCAAATGTTTGTAAGCAGTTTACTACTCCGTATATAGTAGGCATTATCAGCTTTTAAAATATAAGCATTCTTTCTCCAAAACTAACTTGAATGGCAAATAGTCCTTTATTTGTGCTTTTATGCTTTTTTGTATCATGTCACGGTTTAATTTCTATAGTTTTACATGCAGTAAAATAATTACTGGTTGATGGATATAATTCATAAAAATCTTCTAGTTTTCTGTTGGTAAAAAAATCTTCTAGGTTTTCTTGAAACCTTGGTGAAGCATTTACCAACTCAAATGAGTTATGAGGAGTGGATCATATGAGGAAGCATCCTATTTCTATAATGTAAGTTGATTGCTTGTTTAGCATTTATAGAAATGCTTAAGAGCAGTGCTATTTTATGCAGTTAACACAAAATAGGTAAATTACAAGGGACTTGGTATAAATGTCAATGGGCTGTCTGTGGCTTTTGCGGTATTTTTTGGGAGGATAAATGGTTTCGATCCTTATTTGTTTGTTTGCATTTCCCTCCTTTTCCTGTTTGGGATGAGGAGTTTGCCTGTAGGCATCTCTTTTCAACAAAGTTCTAATGAACCAGAGTGGGATGAGCATGTTGTTTAATCTGACACATTGTTTTCAAATTTTGCATGCTTGGATAGAAGAGCTTCCTTTTTCCTTTCATACATTTTTTGGCTAGGAATGACAAAGTCTTCTGACTCTTCTCTCATACAAGTGTACATTTGAGTGCTCCGAGCAATGGTTGTTCTTTTTGGCTGACACATTATTTCTAATCAATCTAAAAATAACTTGGAAATCGGTGGTGGTGGTGATGGGTTGCTTGATTATGTTCTCTTACTATTGGATTTATTCCCCAGTGAAGAATTCCGTTTCTTTCTGAGAAAGCATACTTTCTTTGATGAATTTTTAATAAGATTTATCATCCAACTGAAAAGAAAGAAACTGATTGCTTTCTCTTTTTTTTTGGGTCATGGAAGGTTATTACAATAGCATTGTCATGCATAAGAACAGTTGATGCAGATTTTATGCCTTACCTACTGAGGTTCTTGCTACTTTCTGCTACACCTTTGAATGTTCAGAGAATTATCTCACAAATCCGTGAACAATTGAAATTTGTCTGCACATCAAACATGAATAATAGCAAGCGCAAGGGAAAGGCACTCTTGGACAACGGTGAAGCGTCAATACTTGATGCTTTGAGGTCTAGTCTTCGATTTAAGAATGTATGTATTCTAAAATGTGCTTTCTTTGCCTGATTCCTTCAGTTAAGGCCTTCATTATGATCCTTTCTGTTTTGATTTTACAGATTCTTTGTGAGGAGATCTTGAAAGAGATAAAATCCCTAGAGAGAGCTCTAGATCACAAAGTGATTGATATATGGTTGCTTGTGATTATACATATGAATGGCGATTCTCTCCGAAAGAGTGTCGAAAAGATATTTAGAAAGAAAGTTATGGAAGGATGTATTACTAAAAATATGCTTGAGCACTGCATTTGTGGTAACAATCATTTAGCAAAAGTATGATGCCTTTCACTTCTTCAAATATGATATTCCTTGGAAGTTCATGTAAAAGTAAAACCATGTACATCTGGCTTTTAAACTTCAGTTGTCTTACTCCTACTTCAGGACTATTTCTCCTCAATCCTGTCCATGTCTGAGCATTTACTGGGTTGCAAGGAACTAAAGGCCAGGGAGTTTGGAAGTAACTTGTATGTTTGTATGTTTGAAGAGTTCAATAAAACTTACTCAAGGCAGGAAGTAAGCATTTTTCTTTCTAGGGGCTCGCATCCTAATGTTCAAGAGGAATGCTCTTAAAATATACTTTTGTGTGGTGTAGTTGTTAGCAGCCTTGCTCACTCATATAGGTTCTGGTTCTAGCTTTGAGGTTGATTCTGCTCTGGATACCTTGCTTCTGCTAGCATTGAACCATTCTGAACAACTAGTCTCTCTTTCAGCTCATATAAATGGTATGTCAACATTCCTGTCTTTCATTCCATTTGTCTGTCTTCTATGTATTCGTTTATTTCTGAGGGTTGGTTATAAATTTTGAAGTTCATTAATGCCACTTTCTTGTATAATTTTTTTTTTCTTCTATTTTGAATGATGTAGGTGTTCTGGATTTCTTGGAGGGTTTCAGCATTGAAAATCTACACAAGGTTTCATTCCTGTTCATTTCATGCTTATGTGAATACAGAATGGATGTTTACATTGACTATTCTTCCAATTTTCAAAATTTTATTATGAATCTTTCATACATATGGGAAATACACTCCTAGAAGATTAGGGACAATAATTTTCGAATTGAAAGTTTGCATTTACCAGTTTCTTCATTTAGGGTTTAATTTTAAAGAAATTGACAAATAGGGTGTTGCTAGGCCCTTTTATCTATGGCAATCCCTTCTCTAGCTCTTATTCGATCTTCATTCAGTAAGGGTTTGTGTTGAGATATGATTATAAGAAACAAATAAACCATGGAAAGAGCTTGGTGGAGGGGTTAGTTTGGGAGAGAGGTTTCCCATTGAAGTTTATTTTTAAATGCACACCTATTGTATTTTGAATATGTTGGTAGAAATGTAGGTTTTGAATGTCCAGAATTATTTTGGGGATTTCAATTTGGGTATTTGTGTTCATGATGAAATTGGAATGAATCTTGAGAAAAGAAAAAGAATAAAGCTGATTTTGTACCCTTTGAATTAGTTTCCACTCTTAATGATAAGAGAAAATTTGATTCATAAGTAAGGGCAGATTGGTTATTTGTATGATATTTTGACAGACTTCTTGTGTGGCTGGTATTTTGTTGACAAAGAGCCTTTAACGGGTGGGGTTGTGTAAGTTCAGTTATAATTGATGGTTAAGTGAAAAATGGGCGATTATACGACGGGTGGTTTTATGTGATTTAGCCTTACCCAAAATAATGTTTTGGACTCAGAACCTTACCTTATTTCATTTGTAATTTCACCACTTGACAGTTTTCCTTGGATGAGGGCTGACTAGTATGGGTAACTAATATTTGCCTTACCTTGGTTGCAATGAACATTATATTTCCTTACCTTCTAATATTTGCCTTACTTTAGTTGTGATAAGTAGCATATTGAATCATAATATGATGGCTTTTTGACTGACCACTGCTAATTTGTGCAGATATATAAAATATTTAGTCTTCTCACCTTTCCAACTCAATCTTCCCCCGGTTCAACTAGATCACCTTTTGAAAATGAACTTTTCATGATATTAAGAAAGCAGGTAGATGAAACTTTTATTTTGATTTGATATGATTGTGTGGTGCTTTACAATTATTGACTTAAATGAAGCTCACAAATTTTCTTGTGCAGATGGGGACCTTGTGTATTTTTTTTCTAATGATTGTTTTGTTTTGTCTCATGACTTAGGTCAGTAATCCAGATGTGAAGTACAAAAAGATGGGCATAATTGGAACTTTAAAGCTAGTTTCTTTTATGAGGGATGCTAATGAGATCTCCACTTTCATGTATGAGGTATGCCCTGGTACCTTTTGTTTTGAGTTTTGGGTATGGGTTTGTTTTCTGAAACACCCTCTCGTTTTGCTTGGGTAAGACTGCGTACATCTCGACCTCCAAGACCTTGCTTTAATTGGGATTACAATTGTTTGATAAGTAATCAAGTAAAATTTAGAAAAGCTTTGATTTTTTTATTTTATTATAGAGTTTAAAGTAAATAAATTTATATACATTGGTCTCAGATTATTAAATGAGATGTCTGGTCATCACAGGGTCTTATTTTATCTCCTTTAATCCACAAAAATAAATCAACAAGTATACTTTAACTAAAGTATCTTTCAAATTCTTCTTTACTTTGTTCTAGTATCATATAGAGTGATGGACTGATGGAAGTGTATTAGGATAAGAAAAGATGATTTAATCTTCTTTTTGAATAAAAATTCAAATAATCTTTTAGAATGATATACACAGTGTCCATGTTGTATACCAATTTTACATAACATTGTGTAAAAAGTTGTGAGTAACATGCTAGAATAGTTAGGGAATTATATTCTGTTGTGAATTTCCACGAGTGATTACCCTGAAAGAGAAAGAGATTGAACAATAGGACACAAAAGGATTTCCGTGTTCTGGCAAGAACCGCGCAGAACACCCTGCAGAGAAAAACCTCTCTGCAGCTAGGGTTTCTTATTATTGTGATGCTTTCATGGATACATAATTCCAACCCTACATGCATCTATTTATAATAGAGAACCTCCTATAGATAACCCTATAGATAAACCTAGATATAGATAAACCTATCTTATCTAGATAGACCTAGATATAGATAAACTATCTTATCTAAAACCTATTGTAGATAAACCATCCACAATAATCCTTCTATAGATAAATATCATCTATAGATAGACTTTCTAAAGATAGAACTAGATAATTAATTGTCTCAAACAACAATCTCCACCTAGACAAATAATCTATATCTATAGCAACGAACAAAAACATCTCCAGGATCTTGTCTGCCCCATGTCTTCCTGTGCTCCATTCCCTGGGGCTTCTCACTCGACTAACATCTAGTAATATGAACCAAATTCAAGCAGTGCTTGAACTTGTCTGCGGTGACTGGTTTGGTTAACATATCAGCAGCATTCTGAGAGGTGTGAACTTTCTCTAAGATGATCTCTTCGGACGTTACAAGCTCCCTAATTTCGTGAAATCTCACATCAATGTGCTTCGTCTGAGCATGATATACTTCGTTCTTAGCCAGATATATAGCACTCTGACTATCACAGTATATTTCAACTCCACCTTGCTCAATACTCGGTTCCTTCACAATTCCTTGGAGCCATAGTGCCTCCTTGGCTGCCTCTGCTAAAGCCATGTATTCTGCCTCGGTAGTAGAAAGGGCTACCACAGACTGCAAAACAGATATCCAACAAATAGGTCCCCCAGCAAGAGTAAAGACATACCCAGTAGTGGACCTCCGATTGTCAAGATCACCCGCATAATCTGAATCAACAACCTAAGAATCCACTTGCATGCATTCCAGTGTTCTCTCCCGGGATTAGACATGTACTTACTGACTTGGCTAACCGCTTGGGCCAAATCAGGTCTTGTGCACACCATAGCATACATTAGACAACCAACTGCACTAGCATAAGGAACTTTGGACATATCTCTAATTTCTTCATCAGACTTCGGACACTGAGTGGAAGAGAGACCTAGATATAGATAAACTATCTTATCTAGATAGACCTATCTTATCTAGATAGACCTAGATATAGATAAACTATCTTATCTAAAATTATAAAAACAACACTTATTATTCTTTATAACCAAAATTTCAAATTGTTGTAAGAGAACTTCATTTAACTTGTAGCTTAAAAACTAATAAATTTTTTTTTTGGTCGAAAGGAGAGTCGGGGCTCTCCGCGCATATAGACGCGCTTTTATTGCAACAGAAAATGAGCTAAGTGTTCAGCATGCGGGGGATAGCTCGGCCCCTAACATCATCAAACAAATAATCTAAAACACCCTCAGGCGGGTCAAACAATACAATTAAACCAATGTCTTGAAGAAAAGCTAGGCTCGCTAAGTGATCCGCTACACGATTCGCTTCGCGGAACACGTGACGAAACTGGATGTCCCAGTTTCTACTCAGATAGCCATGACATTTAGATGTCAGGCTAGCAAGCGGGTGGCAACGTGGGACTTCCTTACTAAGGAGCGAAACTACGGTACGTGAATCCGTTTCCAGAATTACACGTCTATAGCCTTCCTCCCAAGCAAGCTTGAGCCCTTGTAGGACACCCCATAACTCCGCTTTGGGTACCGTACAACTACCCAAGTTCATGAGGAACCCACGTTGCCACTCGCCAGCGCTATTTCTAATGACCCCCGCCGCCGTCGCGTGCCCATCGCCCCGAACCGCACCATCGGTGTTAATCTTCACCCATCCTTCTTCAGGCTTGCTCCAAGCAACCTTCACCTCCTTTCTTCGCCTGCTCTCACAAGACTTCGTATGCTTGATCCAACTCTCTTTGTAGCTCGCCGCCTGGTTGATGACAAAATTCTTCTTGCTACCTTTCCAATCTTTGTTGTTAAAGATCTTGTCATTCCTCCATTTCCAAAGCCACCACATAGCACCTGCAAAAATATCCCTCCACAACAAATTGTCTTTAAAATACGAGGGGTTAGTAATATTACCTCTAAGCCAGGTCGCGAAAGGCGTCCCATAGAAATCCCTGTCGAATCTCTGGGCATTCAAGTCATCCCAAAGGCTTCTCGCTTCTTTGCAATCCCGGAAGAGATGAAGAGTGGTCTCATCATGATCCCCGCACATCAAACACAAGGCAGAGGTAGTCATGTGTCTCCTAGCCCTCTCGGCGTTGGTGAGCACAGCTCCGTGAGTGAACCTCCACATGAACATACGAGCTCTCTCCTGCACATTAAGGCTCCAAATACCCTTGTAGACCCCCTGGTCCATGGATGCCACATTACGATTGCCCTGGATCACCTCGTAGGCCGATCTCACTGAGTACTCTCCCGACTCCGAGAAAGCCCAGCAGACCTCGTCTTCGACGTCATCAGTAGTGATATCCCAAGCGGACAACTGCAGCAGGTTCTCCTTCGGGAGCAAATCCCGCAGAATATCCCAATTCCAGTGGTGGGAATCGGTCCAGTACTCCGCCACCGCCTTATGTTGATCAGCCTGTTGAATCTCACTAGCAGCGGCCTGGATGAGGGGCGTGTCCGTGGCCCAGGCGTCCGTCCAGAACCGGGCACTCCTCCCATTCCCAACAGCCCACCTAAGACCATGTCTCACCACCTCCTCCGCAGCAGACCGGATGCTCTTCCATATATGAGAACTGCTCGTCAACCTCGCCCCGGAATCACGCATGTATTTGCAGCGGAGAGCGTCGACCCAAAGAGCATTATCATCAGTGAGGAACCTCCAAGCAAGTTTACCAACCAAAGCAAGGTTCATGCTACTCAGACACCGAATGCCCAACCCCCCGATGGCCTTCGGTTTGCATATCTTCTTCCAGCTAACCATATGTAATTTCCGCGAGGCATCAGTGTCACCCCAGAGGAAGTTTCTGCACGTTTTGTCGATGTCCTTCACAATCCCGCTCGGGAGAATCATGGAACCCATAGAGTACATCGGAATGGAGGTCAACACAGCCCTTGTAACGGTAGCCCGACCAGCAAAGCTGAGGGTCCTCCCCTTCCAACATGCAAGCTTCGTTTGGATCTTCTCCAGCAGCGGTTTGAAGTCTTCATTGGAGATTCTTTTATGCAGGACAGGCATGCCGAGGTAGTTCCCAAGCTTATTAGTCACCGTGATGCCGCTTGCAGCTCTCAGCTTCTCCTTGAGATCCGCCCCGACATTCGCAGACGTGAAGATCCTAGATTTCTCCTTGCTAATACGTTGTCCCGAGGCCTTACAAAAGAGTTCCAAGGCCATCATAATGACCTTCATCTGTTTTTCGGAAGCTTCAGCACAAAGGATAATGTCATCCGCGAAGAACATGTGGGAAATCGGAGGGCCCCCACATGAGAGCTTGATGGGTTTCCACTCCCCCATGTCCACGGCCTGATGGATAATATGGCTCAGTCTTTCAATGCATAACACGAAGAGATAGGGAGAGAGCGGGTCACCTTGACGCACTCCTCTTTCCGGAGTGAACCTACTTGAGACTTCTCCGTTCCAAAGGATTTGCATCTTGGTTGATCTGATACACTCAGTTATCCAATCGGACCAGTTCGACGGGAACCCGGCCTCTTTGAGAGTATCTTCAATAAAATCCCATCTGAGCCGGTCGTACGCCTTCTCAAGATCCAACTTGAGTATCATCCATTTCCTGCCATTTCTTTTCCTCCTCATGGAGTGAACAATCTCCTGAACAAGCACGATGTTGTCCTGGATCCAGCGTCCGGGGATGAAGCTTCCCTGCGTAGGTCCTATTAAGTTTCCCATCACATCTTGCATTCTCTTAACAAGCATCTTAGATATGATCTTGTACATCACATTGCAGAGGGCGATCGGTCTGAAGTGCTTGATGTTTTCCGGTTTACCAACTTTAGCGAGAAGCACAATCAAAGTATCATTGAGACCCTTAGGCATCTTTCTTTCAGCGAAGAACTTTAACACCTCCTCCGAGACGGAGTTGCCAACAATCCCCCAACACTTCTGATAGAACACCGGTTGGAAACCGTCGATCCCCGGAGCCTTGAAAGGGCCCATATCTGACAGCGCTCTCAAAGTATCATCCTTGGTGAACGGTTTGTTCAGCTTCTGAAGCTGCACAGCATCAATCTCAGGAAAACCCACAATGTTGATCACACAGCTAGGGATCGGAGATATGTCGGCCAAGCTATACAGATTTTTGAAAAAATTTTCAGCAATTTTCCTCATCTTATCGTTGTCCTCGATCCATCTTTTCTTGTCATCAAACAAGCCATCGATTCTGTTTCTCCTCCTGCGAATGACAGTTGAGAGATGGAAATAAGCCGTGTTGCGGTCGCCCTGACTCAACCACTTCTCCCGAGACTTTTGGAACCATAAAGTTTCCTCTTGATCCAGCACCCTCTCAAGATCAGTTTGAAGCGTCCTCTCTTGGGCCAGAAGCTCGTCCGAACCACTCAGCCTTGGGTTACGCTGTAGCTTCTCAATGTTGTCCAGGAGTTTGGATTTCCTGAGAAAGATGTTGCCAAAAACCTCGCGATTCCAGGTTAGCAAAGCATTTTTAAGGGTAAGGAGTGACTCACGTACCTTGCCATCGGGGTTCCACCATTTCTTGACTACTTCCATGAAATCGGGATGCGCGAGCCAAGCAGCTTCAAATCTGAACGGTCTTTTCTCCATGCTCAGAGTATTCGTCGGTTTAAGGATGGCGAGAAGCGGACTATGATCAGATGCAATTCGAACAAGATGTTTAACCTTTGCCTCCGGCCATCGTAGCCTCGCCTCCCTGTTAAGGAACAAACGGTCAAGACATTTAGACACACAAGTTTGAGCATTCGTACCTCTGGTCCAAGTGAATTTAGGACCCGAAAAACCCATGTCAATGAGCTCCCTAGTGTTCACAAGCTCGCGGAAAACCGGAGTGTCTTTGTGAAGACCTCCGCTGCCGCCTTTCCTTTCCTCCATGTCCAAGATGCAATTGAAATCGCCGCCCACCAACAACGGCCCATTCACAGTGGCTAACTCCGCATCGAGCATTCTCCAGAAATTCCTCCTGTCTTCCAGAGTAGCCGGAGCATAGACAGCTAAGAGGTGTAGGCCTTCGTTGCCGATCCCAACCTTGACGTGTATGAGATTCTTGTTAGTATTGATGATGGTCACATTCAATCTCCCTTCGTTCCATAGAATCCAGACACCCCCCGCTCGGCCAGTAGCCTCGACCCGTGTGCAATGGTCGAAACTTAGCTTGGCGCACACCTTGTCGGCCTTCTCTCCTGAAATTTTAGTCTCAAACACAGCTGCAACATCAACTTTATGCTTATGACACCAAGATCTCATAGCTCTACGGAACCCGTCTTTACCGGCTCCGTTGCAATTCCAAAAGATGCAATTCATGGCTACACCTGCGGAAAAGAAAACAGAACAGACACAGATGGTTAGGATATGCAGGCCTCCATAAAGGCCTCTCCCTCCATATTAGCCTCGTCATTGCGCTCCTTAGTAGCTCCCGAACCCGCAACATTCTCATTATCTCCCTCATAAGTGTTGTTCCTTTCTTCCTCCTTCTCTTTGGCGTTCTCATTCCCAGGACCTTCCATGATCGGAGTCATGTTTTCAATGGATGTTGAGGACAATGATTTGGAGGTAGCGGCTTCTGTGGTTTCAGGGTTAAGGTCCTTGGAACTACCTTCCCTAACCCTTTCCGCATTATCCGATTGTCTCCTCATTTTTCCATTGTTATTGCATTCCTGCTCCTCGTTTTTCTCCAATGTCACCAACGCCTTTTTCCTAGCCAAACTTCTATTTTTATTCCGTTTCCTATTAGCAACAGCTTTCCTCTCATCCCTTTCCCCGTCTTCCTGGCTGGTGAATATCGTAGTAATTGTTATGACCGGGGGATTCTCACTAGAAGTCTCCTTCTGTTTACTGTTATTGATCACATTCTTAGCTGTGTCGTTATTATCCTTTCCAATTGCTGCATTCTCAACCTCGTTCATAGGCTTACTCTTCTCCCCTTCTTCTGTGCTAGTCAGCACGCCGAATCGGTTTCCCACTTGAGTAGATTTGGGTTGCGTTTTCTGCACCACATTCTTGTTTCTGTTCCCGTTTCCCGCCGTATTAATGCCTCTGCTGCTACCATCTTTATTATTGTTCTTCGGTTGCTGCATTTTCTCATGGTACACATGTCTAGCAACCGATGTTCTCTTATTCACGTGCATAGCTAGCCCAAAGTGGTACAATCTACTCTGGCTGCTTTCTTCTTTTTCGAATTTCTTCCCTTCGCTCCTCAATTCTTCATCCTTATTTCCCTCCTCCATCACGTGCTCAGTTTCTTTCTCCCCATTAGCTTTAGTAGCCTCACCTTGGTTGTTATTTTCAGCGCTCTTAGGGACAAATTGACAAAGG
This sequence comes from Persicaria maculosa, assembly GCA_963922045.1. Taxonomy (NCBI): domain Eukaryota; kingdom Viridiplantae; phylum Streptophyta; class Magnoliopsida; order Caryophyllales; family Polygonaceae; genus Persicaria; species Persicaria maculosa. Next base: position 22,584,074 of record OY998271.1, on the reverse strand, counting down.
GACGCATAGTGACCGTATCTACCACATCGATAACATATCGTTTGCAATCCCTCATACTCGATCGGGCATCTTTTCCCATTAATTATGATAGCTTTCTTTAGAGGTTTGCTCAGATCGATTTCCATACAGACTCTCGCGAATCTCCCTCTGTTTCTACGTAGTGTCACCGGGTCGACCATAACAGGCTTTCCCACTCCTGCTGCCATACTCCAGAGCACCCTCTCCTCATACCACTGCATTGGCACATCCGTGATTCTGATCCACGTAGGAGCCGAAGTAATCGTTTCCGATGGGGAGAAATCCGGTGTCCAGCGCTTCATGATCAAACATCTTCCAAAGACAGCCTAAGGTCCCCCTGTAAGGACATTTATGAGCTCCCCTTCATTTTCAAACTTTGCCATGAAATACCCATTCGAAAGGTCAATGATTTGCATTCTATCTCCATACTTCCATAGTTCACGAAGTTTCCTTTCCATCACAGGGAAAGCAATAGGAAAACCTAGAACTTTGAAAACCACTGCCTTTTTCCACGCCTCCTCGAGAATAGTCGCGATCTCCTTATCCACTGTGACAATCGGGTCTCCCTCCGGACCATCTGGGTATGAGGTCGTGATCTTTCCTTCCCAATCTGTGTTGGTAATCAGTTTCTGGATCTTGGATCCACCTCTCTCTTCAGTTGCGACGTCTTTCCACGATCTTCGATCGGTGGAATCCATAGTTTCCGATCCCTTCTGTGTCTGATTGGGCAAAGTATCATCCCTCTGATTCTTCCCGTCAGCCTTCCCTATCACAAACGTTGACGGAGTCCGTTCAGGCAAAGCGTTCATGATCGGTTCTCCATTCTCTATTTGCATATCCGTTTGTCCTCCTCCTTGTATCTCTTGGGCTGGGAACTGATCCCCTACTTCCTTTCCTCCATCGATGTCCATCGCCGACGACGGACACGCCGTCTACCGGCGTGAAGCAGAAGCGCGTTGACTTTGGAAACCTCTCTCTAGATCTTTTCTCGCTCTAGAGTTTTTTAGTATAGCAATTTTTTTTTAAAAAAGCTTAAAACTAATAAATAGGATATAGAATAAATAATATTTTTTGGACATTAAATATATCTAAAAAATAAGTATTTTGATATGAATACAATAATAAAACACATCAATGTCAATCATAGTTCTAATTTTATAGTTTTTCTAACCTAAACCTATGGGGCATAGGTTGAACATCCATATTAAGAATTATTTTTTAAATATTAAATATTTTAAACTATTTTTAAATAGATTTTTTTAGTGTCAATGCATTAGATTTAAGGAAGTTTTTCCAATATGGTTTCTTAACCTATGCCCTTAGAGCATATGTTAAAAAAATCGATCATTTTAAGTTGAGAAAAAATCGATTGTTGATCATATGAAATACAACTCTCATTTTCACTTTAAATTTGATACTCCCTCCGTCCGATAATACATGAGTTTTTAGAGGTGAGTTTATGTCCGATAATAGATGAAATTTTATGTTTTCTAGGTGGGAGATTGTAATGACTTGTATTGATTTGTGTGTTGTTGACTTTTTAAAAGAATTTGATTGGTTAACATGTGTAATGGGTGTTAAAAATAATAAAATTTATGAAAAAGTTAATGCAATGATGATGTTTTTTTAAAAGTGAAGTGTTTTATGAAAATTTGTACAAATTTCTAAAAGCCCATGTATTATCGGACGGAGGTAGTGTTATTTATATATTGGGCACGTATTAAAAATCGAAATTAAATTGGTTAATGTAAAAAAATGTCAGGTGGTGTTTATTCTCAAGAGTAAACTATAGTAGAAAGAGTGACAATTTAACTTGCTTATTTGTAATATATATGTGGCACAACATTTACACATGGCAAAGAAAACATCTGATAGACAAAATAGGTGGAAAAATAATTAACCGACATGTGACAAGTCAGCTTCTGCTTTAGTATTGTATAGGATTTCGGCAAACCATGTCTCTTGGTTTCTTCCATGACTATTTTACATGGGAACATAAGAAGTTGCTTTTTTAATATCCTATGGTAATTTTAGGTTCTCTCTTCACCTGGGCTTTGATAGGCCACTCATTGTTTTCCTAGAATATTATATGCGTTATCGTTTCTCATAAATAGGATAGACTGATAGAGTACTTTTGTTCCAACTAAGGAAGGCAAGTTTCTTGGTGTTGATCTAGATCAATTGGAAAGTCAAATTCCACACTTGTGAATGACGAGTTGGTGGAGATACATGAGCAACACAGATTGAAGTTCTTGAGCATTTCAAATCTAATGCCAAAGTTTTGCATTTGGAGTTAAATGATGGTGTAGAAGAGACAGATCCATGCCAAAGTCGGAGTGGATTGTAGAGTGACAAATCAGTTCTATCTTCTATCAAGCAGCTAAGTACTTTTGGGTTAAGCTAAGGATCAACAGTTCAGGAAATACTTTTATCTAAAACTAGAGAAATGGAAGTTTGAAAAATCTACATGTTTTTGTTGGGAATATTGCTTTAAAAATCAAGAGGTGATGATGCTTTGCTTGTGAGCAACACTACAACACCACCACCACCACCACCAACAATCCTAGTGTATCCTACAAGTAGGGTCTGAGGGGCCAAGTTGTATGCATCCCTTTCCCGGACTACGTCGAAAGGGTGTTTATGAGAGGCCCGAAATAATCATAAAAATAAAAACAAACCAAATGACCAAGATCAAATAATAAGTATGAATGCTCAAAGAACACTAAACAAAGCATTGCAAGGGAGAAGTAGGAAGGATGGTTCCCTAAAAAAATTCAGTAGTTTATTTAGCCTTTTATTGAGTGCATAGATATAGGTAGTGATTACAAAGAAAGGCCCTTTTATTTTCGTGGCGCATACTTCTTAGTTTGTTTTCTTCCTACATGTTTCACTGTTTGTTAGGGTTTTTTTTTTTTGTTTTTTTTGGGGCATTTTTAGCATGTTGTTTACAGATTTGTTCTATGCATTCACGTCCTTTTCTGTGTTATTTTCTCAGAGCAAAGAAAATTTTAACAAATACGGATAGCAAGTTGTTTTTTTTTAAACATATCTATGAATACAAATTTAACGGTTCAAATAAGTGCCTAGAGCATAGTAGTTTGTGTAAATAAAGTGATTGTTTTCTCACTGCTCTTACTCATTGTTGTCATCATCAAGAAGAACGAAGTGATTTCTTTGAACTATTTTTTGCTAGTTCTTCATCTATGATGTTATTGTGTCAAACTTGTTGCATTGCAATTCAGTGTCAAACTTGTTTCATTTCTCCTAAATATTGTTAGTATGTTAGGATTGCAAATGTAAGGGGTATAATGGGTAAATCCAAATAGGCAGGTAGTCGTAGTCAGGTAGAGGTTGTTAAGGGGAAGTTGAGTGTCACATGGGTGTTGTGCTTGTTAGATGACGGACCATGATATGCATAACTAAAAGGAATAGCCCTAATGATGGATTATCCAGTAGTGATCATTGTGTAGGCTTTTTCCTTACGCTAATTGAGCATATGATCTCTAGTGGCCATTTTCAGGTTGCCTCATCTGGCGACTTAGTGGAAACCTCTAGCTTCCCTAAGATTGTATCTTGTTTTGGGTTCTTGAGTGTGTTCTTGTGTGGAATCCAACTAACCAGTGTTTGTGTGGGGTTTTTCTTTTGGTTTTCTGATCTTAACTCTATTAGTACTTTGGAATATCCTGGACGTCATTGATTGGAAAGCAGAAAGAAACAATATGCCTTTCCCTCTACTATGCATGTAATTGGCTACGGGAACTTGTAAGTTAGATTTGACATTGACACCATTTTTTTTTCAACCATTTTTTTTCAATTGTTCAAGGAGTCATCTTCCTCATATGAATCATTTTGTCTGGCTGTATCGTAATCCTTGCAGCTTAATGCTTTTTCAACACAATTGGTTGGGAAATTTGAATGCACAAGCCAGACACTAAAGGAAGAGATAGCAAACAAGCTCGTAAGAAGATTGATGAATCTTGTGTATGTTCTTCCACTCATTTGATTAACACAAGCTTATATTTGATTATTTTTACATCATCTCCTTGTATATGTGAAATGTTTAGGGGAATGATGTCGGCTTAATCTTGACATGGAATTTATATTTCCATGTAGGGTGGGATAAGGAAAATTCAAAAAACCGGGGAAACAGATTAGTAGATTATATCGAAAAGCTAAGTAGATTACATTGAAACTTAAAGCACTCAACAAATGATGACACGGAAATGTAGATCGAGAGGAAGGAATGAAAGATGCAACAAAGAAGAGGGGCAACATTCATAAGGAATGGATGAGGGTAAAACCACCGTATAGCAAGAACAAGCCTCTTTCCCACTTTCTCCTCACAAACCCTGAAGTGCATTGGCTTTAGCCAACAAGAAGTTGTGTGTGGGCCCACACACGGGAGACACGAACGACACATAAACCTAACGGGATTCCATCTCAAAACCAATTGGCAATGAGAGGAGTAGCCCACCAACCTTATAGGTTTTTCAAGCAATGTCAATATTTCCGATGTCGGACAACCACATTCCAACGGGTATGATTCCTTGGGAATTCGGAATGGGTTCCATAATCAATGATATCCATATCAATGTTCAATTGGTAAAAAAAAAACCGAGAATCACTTATTTGAGGGAATGAGAACAACAACAACAATCCTAATCTATTCCGCTCATAGTAGTATTAGATGGATTGAGATGTACACACCCTGTTCCTGACTAAGTCGAGAGGGTATTTCCAATTGACCGAGAACAGTCATAAAAACATCCACCAAATAGACATAAACAACCTAGAATAGAGCACAGGAAAAGCAAGAAACGAAAATGGTAGACGATAAACGATAAAGGATACACCCCAAGCTTATTACCTCCCCTATGTCGTAGTGCCCTCCTCAACACAATTAGCGATCTTCCACTGAATTCTATCCGGCACCATATCCTATAAGATCCTCCATTAAATTCTATCCTGCCACCCTCTCCATGGTTAGACCCTATCAATCGCTATGTTAAACTTTTTTTTTTTCAAATCATTTTGTGTCAAATCTAAAAAATATAGAAGTAGAAGATACATGCTTTTGGTTAAACTGGACTATTATGACGGGATGAAACAAAACTAAGAGCACATGAAATTGAGCCAATTATTGGTGCCTAGCCTAAGCTGCATGAAGGGGCTTCTAAATCAGACATGGAAACCTCATCAATAGCATGGAGATGATGAACATGAGGATTACGAAGAGAGAAAATAATTGAGTGACATTTGAGATTTTATGGAGATAAACGAGGAAGCACACAAAATACTCCAGCACAACCCAACTGGTCCCCAACTGCACCTCCTAGCTTAAGCTTGAATGTCTTCTTGATGCATACAATTAATAGCTTATCAATTTTCTTGGCCACCTTGTTTTGTGACTCTATTAGGAAGCGCAATAATTTTATCATCATAATTCTTAGTTTCTTACTATTTTGTACCAACTGTAGTTGTTGTGAACTCCAGTGACCCATACATATAAAGATTGATAGAAACGAATAAAATAATCTTCTGTCTTACAAAAAAAAAAATCGCTTGTGCAGATTTCTTGAAAGCTTACTAAATTATGCGCTTAAACAGTATCCATTCAGCCTCCCTGAGATATTCTTTCATGTGGAGCAAAATGGTTCTGCATCCTCAGCAGGGCCGTCCAATGAGTTTTGGAGGCCCGGTTCATAAGTTTATTACTGATAATTTTTAATAAAAATAAATTCATTGGAGGCCCGATTCATAAGTTTACTATTGATAATTTTTAATAAAAATAAAATTAAAAATATTTTTTTGTATCATAGTACGTATATCATTGTATTAAATTATTTGTATTATATTTTTGTATTTGAAGTAAACTTTAAGTTATTAACAAATTTGTTTTAACTTGTTATGGATACTTAGATAAATTATTTTTATCTTCTTTTTTAGAAAAGTAAGTTTTAGTTTTGAAAAATATAAATTAGACACAATTTTAAGTAATTATTGTGAAATCAAATATATGGGTGAAGGGTGTTTTGATCAAAATTGTATAAAGTTTTTTTTAAAATCAAATACGTACAATATAAATCTAGGTGATTGAATTTATTTCAAAATATTATATAAGATGGTTTTATAAAGATAGTTTGTTAAAAAAATAGTCTTATCTAAAAGTGATTTGTGAGAAATAACTCTAAATTTTATATAATTTTTTTTATTTAATCATCTCTCGTTGGAAAACTAATATAAATTTTATTAACATTTGAATAATTTTTTTGATCAAATTTGTATTATATTTTTGTATTTGAAGTAAACTTTAAGTTATTAACAAATTTGTTTTAACTTGTTATGGATACTTAGATAAATTATTTTTATCTTCTTTTTTAGAAAAACGAGTTTTAGTTTTGAAAAATATAAATTAGACACAATTTTAAGTAATTATTGTGAAATTAAATATATGGGTGAAGGGTGTTTTGATCAAAATTGTATAAAGTTTTATTTTTTAAAATCAAATACGTACAATATAAATCTAGGTGATTGAATTTATTTCAAAATATTATATAAGATGGTTTTATAAAGATAGTTTGTTAAAAAAAATAGTCTCATTTAAAAGTGATTTGTGAGAAATAACCCTAAATTTTATATAACTTTTTTTTATTTAATCATCTCTCGTTGGAAAACTAATATAAATTTTATTAACATTTGAATAATTTACTACATTTTATTTTATTTTTTTTTGGTGGGAGAATTTACTCCATTTTTTTTTAACAATTATTAAAGTGGAGATGGAAAGATTCAATGAACCACCAATTAATGACTAATACTCAGTTATCAAGAACTAAACAATTAAAAAGGAAAAAAAAAGAAAGAGGAAAAGGAGGCAAAGTAGTAGTAGATGGGAATCGAATTCCTGCCAAGCTGATACATGCGCCCGTGCCCACCCCCGCTAGCCAGTATAGCAGGGAAGATAGTTCGATACTTTTCAAAATATTTTATTATATATACTAAAACTGGCTAAATGAGGCCCCGAAAAATCAGAGGCCCTGTGCAATCGCTCACCTTGCACATGCCCAGGGCCGGGCCTGATCCTCAGTCCAACCTAGTAAAAGGGCGCATCTACAGAATAAAGATGGAAATAAGAAATCAACTGAAATCAACCCCCTTAGCTACAAGGGGAAACATAAAAAGAACTCAAGGGCTTCTAAGAACATGGATACAGATACAAGATTTACTCAGCTAACGATTATGGATGTCTTGAACAAGGCTGGAGGCACAATGGGTGAAATGGTTCATAGCCATGATTCGTCGAGTCCTCTGCAGAAGTATGGGACAGCTAACACACCGGATTCACATAATTTTCCCCGGGATGATCAGATAATCTTGGATATTAGTGGAGTGTCTACTGCTCTGGAACCTCAAAGATCGAAGTTCAGACCTCTTACTGTTGACTGTCTTTGGGTTACATCATTTATGAAGGTATGCCCATGTGCAGCCTGATTGTATGCAACATTTATCTGCCACTGGATATTTTTTTTCCTCTGTGTGTGTTAACATCTCTCTCTCTCTCTTAACTTTTCACATGGAAAAAATATGTTGAGTCACATCATCTACTGTTCACATCTACCAAGACTCTTATCTAAAATTATGATTGTTCAACACATCTCATGCCATGTTTACTTTGCTGTAACAGTGTTGATGTTTCTGTGATAATGATTTACCTCAGTCAGACTCCTAAGCAAATAGTTCAGTATTTGTGTTGATTTTCTGAAGGATGCTCTATTGCTTTGATATTTTGCTTTTTCTATGGAGATTGGAGTGGCAGTTGGACTAAAGTATCTTTTCAAGAATTACATCCAGTAAAGGAATCATTAAACTTCCAGAATCGAGTCTGCTCCCTTCAAGCTATCTTTTAATGACTACTTCAAATTCATTGAACATAAATAGACATGATATATATAAGATGCCAAAACTGTTGATTTTTTTTTGAAAATATTATAATAGGAAAGCTAAGTACTCCTTTTCCATATTCTTAAAAGTGACTGACTCCCTGTTAATTTAGTATGAGTCTGTATATCCTTTAGTAAGGTAGTTGTTTGTCCAGCTTTGTTATATGGGGCAGAGTGTTGATGATGCGGGACCATCCAAGCTAAGGCCTTACACTCTTGTGAGCTATGCCCTAGCTCAAGAGCCGACGAGGCCTCAAGGAATCAATGCAGCCCAAGCCAACAAGCTAAGGCCTTACACTCTTGTGAGCTATGCCCTAGCTCAAGAACCGACGAGGCCTCAAGGAATCAACGCAGCCCAAGCCACGGACCCTTGTTTGGATTGATGCCGAGGTTGTACCGAGCACATGTGCCTACCTTGCTCCGTGAAGACCGGGTCCAAATACTAGCCGTTGACAGCCTTGCTAAGTGCTCAAGTGGCCAGCCATGAAGACCTATTCTTTAGGAGCCATGATTGAAGAAGTCAAGGCCACTTCCTATCTTTTAGGGATTTTATTTGCAATTTCTGAATTTGTTTTAATTTCCATTTAATTTTCTGAATTTCTTGCAATTTTCTGAATTTCTTTTGTTGTCATTTATTTTCAGCCTTTTCTATCTCCATTTAAGGCTATAAATAGCCTCCTAGGCCGGTTGTATTAGGCAACAAACCCATATTTGATTAATGAAAAGCATTGCTTTGCAAACACATTGTTTCTTGAGGATTCAAGAGAGAGACCGAGAGGATTCTTGGTGAATTGATCTTGCTTGGTTTGTCTTGTGTGTGTCGATCTTCGCTAGTTGATTGGTGCTATCAAGCTTTCACGAGCCCCTTTCTTGTGCTCCTAGGATACGTCCTAGGTTGTGTAAGATCGTAGAGATTGGTTAGCTAGTCGTTGGTTTAGGACTTTGTTCAATTGGGATCAAGGGTCTATTCGCTCGTTCTACCTAGACTTTCTCCTGCCCTATCTATCTTTTTCATTACCATTGTCGAGTCCTTTGAGTCTTTGTCGAGTCATTATTGTCTAACTTGTGTTCTTTGTGTTTTTGTGCTTGTTGTCGGAAGATCGGGACATCCACGGCTAATCCCCGTATCAAATTGGTATCAGAGCTTCGGCTACCGACATCAAGTGTCTCATCTCCATTGTCATCATCAAAAAAAAAACTCAAAAACTCCATTGGAGTGCAAGGTTTGATCATCTCTTCTTTTGTTTGATTTTTCTTACTATTAGCATTGGTTGTTGTTGGTTTGCTTAGGCATTACCTTCTGCCGACCCCATCACCAATTCATCACCACCATACCGCCACCCTATCACCACCATCAGACCACCATTCGACCACCCTTTCATCACCACCAAGAAAAATCAGATTTTTGGTCTTCTATTTTTGCTATTTTCTTAAATTCAAAAGAAAAAGTCAAAAAAATCCCTACATTTTAGCCATACCATTTCCAGCTCCTATTTTTTAGCCACACTTCCATCCCAACAGCTCTATTAGTTACAAGGTCTCTTTTATTTTCATTTTCAGATTTTTCATTTGTTATTTAATTGCTGAAAGTCAAAAAAAAAAAAAATCAGACTTCAAAAAAAAAAGAAAGAGAAGTCGACAGTGAAAAAAAAAAAAAGAGAAGAAAGAAAGAAAAAGAATTTAGAAAAAAAAAAATCAGATTTGAGTTGCATTGTTGTTGATTGTTCTAAGTGTACAAGAGAAGTGCAAGAGTAAGCATTGCAAGTGAACAAGAGCCATTGTGAGCCAAGAAAGCCTAAACACCATCTTACCATTCAACCTATCCTTAGCCTACCAACAACTATCTTGCTTGTAGTTTGAAGGTTAGACAAGGTTGATTTGATCAAGTTTTGTGCTTAGTCCTTTCTTACCATTTTATTCTTGTCCCTTGTTTCTATTATCTCTTGATCTCACTTTCTTTGATTCATTTCTGAAATTTTCAGCTTGGAACCTTATCATTGATTGTCTAGCTAATCTCTTGTGGTTAGAGGATTTTTGATTGTCCTTTTGACTAGCTTGAGTGATTGACTATCGTAAGACAAATTGCAACAACAAGCATTTCAGCACCAAAGGGAGAGGAGTGCCGAGAGCAAACACTTTTGAGGAAGTTTTTGTTTTGTCTAACCTTAACCTATTTACGTGTTTGTTTGAGTTGTGATGACTATAGGTAACAAATCACCAAGGTCGGAGACTTCCGAGCCCATTTCCCCGGAGTTGTTCAACATGTTGAACAAAATGAACAACAACATCACGACGTTGATGGAAAGGATGGCAGCCCTAGAGGCACGCCCTTCGACGTCCACGGAGATGCCTAGGGCACCCCAAGGCCAGCCTTCGGCTTCCGGACATCACAGCCGCGTTCCACCCCCGGAGCACACCCAAGACAACCGGGAAGATCCTCCTAGAACTCCTATTTATGCACGAAATACTCCACCGGAAGAGAACCCACCTCCTCGTGAGAGGCGTGGTCGTTTTAATCATTTTCGTGATGTGCAGGATGACTTTGAGCCCTATGAACACTTTGAGGGTTTCCAAGAAGAAGAGGATCAATGGGAGCGCCAATCGAGAAGGCATGAACAAGGACCCCGTCCACGGAGGCCCCGAGAGCCCGAGCAAGACGGAGTTGGCAAGGTCAAGGTCACAATCCCACCTTTTGAGGGAAAGTGCGATCCGGACACTTACCTCGAATGGGAGACCAAGATCGAGCACATTTGGAGCTGCCACAACTTCACCGATTACAAGAAGGTACAACTAGCCACCCTTGAATTTAGCGGTTTTGCACTAATATGGTGGGATACCCTTGTGAAGGAAAGGAGAAGAGCCCTAGACGCACCCGTAGCCACGTGGGAACAAATGAAGGCACTCATGAGGGCACGATTCATCCCTCAACACTACGCTAGGGAACTCAAGCAGCGGCTTGAGAACCTCAAGCAAGGTTCCATGAGTGTGGAGGAAGCATTCAATGCCATGCAATTGGCTATGGCAAGGGCAAACGTGGTAGAAGATGAGGAAGACACCAATGCTCGGTTCTTAAGAATCCTACACCCTTACTTGGCTAGAGAAGTTGATTGTTATCCTTATACTTCCGTTATTGATCTTTTACATCTAGCCGTGAAGGTTGATAGGAAGTTAAAGGCAAGAGACCAAGGAGGAGCTAGAGGAGGAAACCGAAGCTCAAGCACGCAGCCCTATGGCCGAGATGCCCTAGCACCAAGGGAGAAGCCTAGTCTCGGTAATGGAGGAGAGCAAGGGAATCGAGGAGGAGTTCAAGCCATATCGAGTGCCAAGCCACCTAGCCCTCTCGGTAACCCTAAAGGAGGTACCCCTAACCCTTCTAATTTGCGAAATAGGGAAGTTGTGTGTTTTAAGTGCCAAGATAGAGGACACATGATGAAAGATTGCCCACATAGGAAAGCTCTCATGGTTGATCACTTAGGCAACACCAATTCTGAAATTGAGCATGAAAATGATGAGTGTTTGCATTTTGATTGTGATCCTATCTTAAATTCCTATGATGATTGTGATGATGAAGGCATTGAGTATGAACATGGTGAAAGTTTGATTGTGAGGAGAGCTTTGCATGTCAATCCAACTCCATGTGATGATAACCAACGAGAGAACTTATTTCATACTAGATGCTTAGTAAAGGGTAAGGTTTGTAATGTCATTATTGATGGTGGAAGTTGTTGTAATCTTGCTAGCACTGAATTGGTTGAAAAACTACAACTTTCCACTATACACCACCCTAGGCCCTATAAATTGCATTGGATGAATGATTGCGGTGCATTAAAAGTGAATAAGCAAGTTAAGGTTTCTTTTAAGCTAGGACATTATGAAGATGATGTTTTGTGTGATATAGTACCTATGCAAGCTTCTCACTTACTTTTTGGTCGTCCATGGCAATTTGATCGAAAAGTCTTACATGATGGTTTCACTAACCGCTATTCCTTTGAGTATAAGGGCAGGAACTTCACTCTAAAGCCAATGACCCCTACTCAAATAGCCGGGGAGTTTGAGAAGAAGGAAAGTGGAGGGTCGGTGCCATCAAAAGTGTTCCTTGCCGCCAAGAGGGAGTTCGTGGACAAGAACTTGGATTCGTGGTCGAATCCTTTCAAAGAAGGGGAGGTTGATGCGGGACCATCCAAGCTAAGGCCTTACACTCTTGTGAGCTATGCCCTAGCTCAAGAGCCGACGAGGCCTCAAGGAATCAATGCAGCCCAAGCCAACAAGCTAAGGCCTTACACTCTTGTGAGCTATGCCCTAGCTCAAGAGCCGACGAGGCGACGAGGCCTCAAGGAATCAATGCAGCCCAAGCCAACAAGCTAAGGCCTTACACTCTTGTGAGCTATGCCCTAGCTCAAGAACCGACGAGGCCTCAAGGAATCAACGCAGCCCAAGCCACGGACCCTTGTTTGGATTGATGCCGAGGTTGTACCGAGTACATGTGCCTACCTTGCTCCGTGAAGACCGGGTCCAAATACTAGCCGTTGACAGCCTTGCTAAGTGCTCAAGTGGCCAGCCATGAAGACCTATTCTTTAGGAGCCATGATTGAAGAAGTCAAGGCCACTTCCTATCTTTTAGGGATTTTATTTGCAATTTCTGAATTTGTTTTAATTTCCATTTAATTTTCTGAATTTCTTGCAATTTTCTGAATTTCTTTTGTTGTCATTTATTTTCAGCCTTTTCTATCTCCATTTAAGGCTATAAATAGCCTCCTAGGCCGGTTGTATTAGGCAACAAACCCATATTTGATTAATGAAAAGCATTGCTTTGCAAACACATTGTTTCTTGAGGATTCAAGAGAGAGACCGAGAGGATTCTTGGTGAATTGATCTTGCTTGGTTTGTCTTGTGTGTGTCGATCTTCGCTAGTTGATTGGTGCTATCAAGCTTTCACGAGCCCCTTTCTTGTGCTCCTAGGATACGTCCTAGGTTGTGTAAGATCGTAGAGATTGGTTAGCTAGTCGTTGGTTTAGGACTTTGTTCAATTGGGATCAAGGGTCTATTCGCTCGTTCTACCTAGACTTTCTCCTGCCCTATCTATCTTTTTCATTACCATTGTCGAGTCCTTTGAGTCTTTGTCGAGTCATTATTGTCTAACTTGTGTTCTTTGTGTTTTTGTGCTTGTTGTCGGAAGATCGGGACATCCACGGCTAATCCCCGTATCAGTTGACCTATCACCAAAGCCATTGGATGTGCGGACATACAAGATTGGATAAGAACATAAGATCATAAATGAAGTCATTCGAACTAAAGTGGGAGAAACAAACATTGGAGATAAGATGCGAGAGGCTAGATTGCGATGGTATGGGCATGTGTAGAGGTGACTGACGTCCCTGTGTGAAGATGTGAGAGGTTGTCTTTGGGAGATGTCCGGCATGGTAGAGGAAGGCCAAAGAAGAGTTGGATGGAAGTTATTTGTCAAGATGAAGAACTCGCACTCTTGACCCTCACAGAGGAGATGGCCATGGATCGGGACCACCGGCGACATTGTATTCGAGCGAATGATGTTTAGTTTCCCTTTGTGTGCTTTGTCGCCCTATTTTATCATTGCTTGCTTGTCTTTGCTCTTTTGTTTTGGCTTATTTTATTGTTGGGTCTTTCGGAAACACTCTCTTGACTTATTCGAGGTAAGAGTGCCTACATCCCAACCCCCGTGCCTACATACACGGGGCTTTTGTTGTTGTACTTGTAATGACACCATTAATGTCTGATGCACTTTTCATTGATCATGCAATTTTAAATGAATAGACAGCCATGTTTCTAAATTTCAAAAAGAAAGACACTCGTACCTCTTGTTTTTTTTAACAGTCATAAAGAGCAGACCTTGAAAATTTTCAATCACGTGCCTTATTATAGGGCCTCTTTGGTGCATGTTTACCATACAAGTTATCTTATTAGGCCATATACAAATTACCATATGAGGCAAAAGTATGTAGTCAAATAGACCCTGATGAGTTTAGGTCAAGTTCCTTGAATGAAAGAAAATTTGTTTCTCTTGCTTATGCTGTCTTAACTCTTAAGTTGTCAATACAGCCGTTTGCCACTTTGTTGTTTCAATTTGCTGTTTCTCCTCAAATACTGACTGTTGTTTTGCTGTTTCTCCTCAAATAACAACTCTTTTCTCTTAAGTTTGCAGTCCATATTTTATGTGAAAAGCCTAATCTATCTTTTTAATTGCAGAATCTAGATTCTTGTTGTCCAGATTCTGCTGCAGAGGTACTGAAGTATAGAATATATGCTAAATCATTCAGAAATGTTATCACTACTGGTATTTTTAAAAGAAGTATGTGTAATGTTTTGTCTTGTGCTTCTTTGCTAGTTACCTTTGCATTCATTCCTCTTACATGATCTTATCTGTAAGATCGATGTCTGTAACCCACCAAGCAAACAGATGTCAGCCCAAGGTTTGAGCATTGCTATTGGTTCATCACGGAGAACAGTAAATGAGTTGCTATGTAATATTAAACCATTTCTTGTGAAACTTCGGGAGAAATTTGATGCTGCTTTGGCAATCCTTGAATCAGGTTAGCTCAAATATCAATTTAATATAGGAAAATCTGGTTCATTCTGATGGTCTACAACATAGCTGTATGCAGGTAGTGAAACCTGTCAAGAACACTGGAAAGTACAATCCTCATCTGCGGCACATCCAGTATTAGGTGGGATTGATGTTTCTTCTGTTACATCAGTTTCAAGTTCAGTCTTCCAAGAAACTCTTTCTCTCTTCCACAAGGTCTTTGTCATCCCCTCTCTATTTGTATGTGTATCTATGCATTTAATGTCTTCTATGGGCATGGTCCAGGCATATATGGTATAATCTCTTCAACTTTGCTATGTGATTTTAGCTATCTTGTTCACTTGCATTTTCAACAGGTGTTAATGCTCCAGGAAACCTCGTCAAATAAATCGTTTCTAGTAGCAATGTTTGAAGCTTTCCAGCCTATAGTTGTGTCAGATGGTATTTTGACTAAAATACAGCCATCTCCTTTGTCTGGGACATTTGGCTACTTATACTGTGGTGTTTATTCCTTCCTAGAGGGGATATTGGATACTGGTAATATTTGGTTTGTCTGGTTTTCTTTTCTTAAAATTATCAAAGTTTGCTGTCGTTATACAGTGATAAATATTTGTGTGCAGTTGCATCCTTATCGTTCATGTTTGCTTCAGAAGTTCTATTGACAATTAAAGTGCTAGTATGCTGTGGTCAGAGTTGGGTTGAAGGAAATGGAAAAAACAGTGACGTTGGTTGCATCATATCTATTCTTCCCACTTTGCAAAAGAGACTTGGTAAGCTGGCCTATAAATTACTTCGATACAATTGGGATGATTGTGTTCTCAGCCATGGTTGTGTTCTCTGTGATAAACTACTAAAACTTGCTGTGCTTGGATGATTAAACTCAGTCCTAACGACCTCTAGATATAGATATCGAACTTTGCTATCCAAAGACTCGAAACTTTATCTTTATTCTCTAAGATAAAACTTAAATAAAGTAAAAACTAAAAATTCTCTGGTAAAACAGCTCATGTGATAGCTCTGACGTTGAAGATAAGAAATCTCGACTTTAGGATAGACGTGCAAGCTTCGGATAGAATTCTATCAAAATCTGAGTCGAATTCCTCTGCTGAGCAACATCGATATCAACCTTCAGACGTCAATATCGACCTCTGTAAAACTCTGTCTCGAGCTCTCCTTCTTCTACTCGGATTAGCACTCGACTTCTATCTTTTATCTCGATTTGGGCACTCGATATTGACCATCAATCCTCGATATCGACCTCTGCTGGTGTCGACATGCTTTGTTCTCTTTTTGCTCGATTCCTATGTCTTTGCTGCACTCGATGTCGAGGTCTGTCAGTCGATTTCGACCTCTTCAGAAGACTTCGAGTTCTTTTTCCGCTCTTCCAAATTTGTCCATTTTTATCATGTTTTCTGCGAAATCACATAGAAACTCGTGCAGACCCATATATTTGATAATAAAGCATAAACTACACTAATCCCATGTTTTCCCACTAATATGCATGCAAAAGAATGAAAAAATGGACTTATATGTGCATAGAAAATATGGCAATTTACGCGCACATCAAACACCCCATACTTAAGCTTGCTTGTCCTCAAGCAATACCTTTATTGGTCATTCAGGGGAAGAAAGTAAACCCTCAACATTATAGATTCATTTGTCATATGTCCCTACAATCAATTGCCATTCTCGATAAGGTACTCATGTCAACCAAGTCCATGCTTGTGCATAAAAGCAATTTCATACTCATAAAAGGAGGTTTATATGCAAAAACAATTTCAGCGAAATAGGATTAATAATCAAGAGGACTTTTGCAAGCTTGTGAGAAGTAGTTTGGTAAAAGGCTAAAGGTGGGCTAATATTTGGCCATGTGGTGTTAAATCCGGGGAAACATACCTTCTTTCCAAAACATTCCACATTCCTTCTTCATAATGTCTCACCTTTCACTCATCGCTCAATGCTTTTTTCACTTTAATGCTTTTACCTCTCTAACCTTAGCACTGCTTTCTCGCGAGTCGTAAACATGGGTGTCATGAATGGCCCCAGATACTTAGTACTTCGGACTCCTCACCTTGTGTCTCATCTCACTGAACTAACATCTCAACGAGCAGGGTCGACCTACCTTTATCTACTGAAGTGATCGGATTTTTTCTCGCTCATTAAATTTTCCATAACTCAAAATTTCTTTCATTCCTGCCAACAACTTCATAAATAATGCACAACTCCATATAACAACTCCAAAGATGACATCCATTCTTAAACTTGTCCCTGGATAGGGTATAAGGTATAAAATGGGCAATATGTAATGTATGTGGGTTCTCCCTCGATATGATCAGGTCGATATCGACCATCGAAGATCGATATTGAGGTCTCTGTTTCTCCCTTCTCAGTGCTTATGGTGGTCGATTTCGGCTCTTGGGCATGGTCGATATCGACCTTCCTCCCCGATTTCGATGTTCCTTCTCCTTCTCTGTCGACCCCATACTTATGACCTGACACAGAATCTTGAACATTGTTAGTCGATATCGACTTACCTGGGTCGATTTCGATGTTCTGTTTGGCTCCTTCGTTCAAGATTGCCACAACTTCCTCCACCTAGGCTTCTATGGCTCTCTTTTTTAGCTCTTCTGGTGTCATACTCCTTACTTTGGCCTCTCCACATGCAATGTAGACACCATTGATGGCTTTTATCTCCATTGGCCCTTGATTTTTCACCGTCTTGTTGAAGGCATACTCTATCACCTCGTCACTAATTGTGAATGAGAGCAATCCTTTCTTCAAGCTAATGTTGGCATCGACGGTCGCTAGGAATGGCCTATCTAAAATAATGGGACAAGCAGGGTCCTCCGCTATATCAACAACTAAGAAATCAGCAGGGACAAAGAATTTACCTACTTGTACTGGCACATACGTTACCATCCCTGTTGGAATTACTACCGTATTGTTTGCCATGTATAACCTTGCATCTACGGGTTCGAGAGGACCTATCTTTACCTTGTGCCATATGGTTAGTGGCATCATGCTAACGCTAGCGCCCAAGTCTACTAAAGCATTAATTTTGAATTGACCTAAGCCTATAGCGATAGAAAACTTACCTGGGTCCGCCCGCTTTTGTGGTAGCTTCAACCTGTTGCACTCCTCTGCGATCTCAGAAAGCGATCGCTTCTTACCTAATATGTCCTTAAGGAAACTTACATAGGATGGCATCTCATGAAGCACTTCTGTGAATGGTATAGAGACGTTAAGTCCTTGAAGCATCTTCACATACCGCTGAAATTTCTTTTCTGCCGGGTCCTTAATCATCTTTTTAGTTGGGAATGGCAACATCTTCTTCCTTCCCGCGGCTGTAGTTAGGTCGACATCGACATCAGTAGAGTCGACATCGACTGGAGGAGTCGATTTCTATGGTCACACAACATTAGGGTCGACATCGACAGGAAGGTCGACATCGACGTCACCGTGGTCGATATCGACAGGGGGGTCGATATCGATGTCTGTTCTGGCTCCTTTTTCTCCGCTTTTTGCTCGGACGTTTGTAATTGATGCCCACTCCTTAGATTCATTGCCGCAATGTATCCAGTGGTTTTTCCCTTTTGGTTGGGCACAGTTGATCCAGGGAATGATCCTGACGCTTTGGGTATTGCCTCCGCCAATTGACCCATTTGGGTCTCCATGTTGCACTTCCAAACGTCGATCTCCCCAAGTCTAGAATTGATGCCCTGCAGCTGAGTATGGACGGAGTTGTTGGCTTATTTGAACTCAGCATGGTTCCTCCGCATCTCATCAAGAATGATCTGCAGGTCATCCCTCCTTGTCTCCCGCTCAGGGTGCCCCGGTGCTCTATATGGTGGGGGATCCCTTTGTTGATAGAACCTTTGGTCGCCCCAATATGGTTGATTTCCCCCTCCATAGGAGCCTCTCGTCCACTTGGCTTCCTCATGTTGTTCCGCCATGAATACTTGCTCGGTATGTGGACATGCACTAGTGTTATGCCTTGTTGAACCACATTCCTGGCAAGTTTGATTGTTGCTCAGGAACCTGACTTGCTTTTGAAGGCGGCGCGTCTGATCGTTATGGAATTGTTGCCGCACATCAGGATCTATCTCCCTTGGAGGCTCATATAGTGGCATTGATGGGGCAGGCCTTGAATCATAGGCTGCAGCAGTCCCATAGGTGTTATCAAAGTTCACGAGCCTCTCAATAGTCTCCCATGCCTCCGTTGGTGTAAGCTCAATGTACCGATAAGAGGTATATGGATTGATCATCTCCTTATTCGGCGCATCAAGGGTGTTGTAGAATATCTCTTGGATGACATATGGAAGTTGCCCATTCGTCGGGCATGATCTCAGCAAGTCCTTGAATCGCTCCCAGGCATGTGCTAGTGCTTTACCTGGCTTTTGTTTGAAAGCCGTGATCCTTTGTCGCAGCATCACCATTTTAGAAGGTGGAAAGAACTTATTCAGGAATGCATCCTTCACCTCCGCCCATGTCCTCAGCGAGCGTGGAGCCAAACTCTTAAGCCATTGTAATGCCTTCCCTGCCAAAGACCATCTAAAAGATTTTAGTCTCACATACTCTAAATTTACTCAATCCGCAATTGTTTCACATAAATCCATAAAAGTAGAGATGTGTTGCAGTGGGCATTCATTAGGTCTTCCTTCAAAAGTATTTCTTTTAATTTCAGAAAGGAAGTTTATTTTAATTTCATAATTGGAATGAGGAATTAAGATAGCGGATTCAGGAACGTGAAGCGGCGGATGCATGTATTGCATCGCCGTTTGTGGATACTGATTGAGCCGCTCTTGGGCTTGTCTACGCGCATCCTCCTCCCTATTAGCACGGGCTCACTCTCCAGCAGCGGCGGCCCTCTCAGCAGCGATTGTAGCATTATGATCCTCGATCTCCTTCCTCAATCGCTCTATGGTCTCAGCCTGCATCTCGTTGTTAGCCATGATGCGAATTGCTTTGTTGCGGAAATGGAAGAAACGTTCAGGCTCGTTGATGGGTTCCAGGATAGGTCCACGATCAGCACGTCACATAAACCTGCAAAATAAGCTCTAAAAGATCGTGAGAAAACTTAGGTGGCGATTGATTGCCTCCACGGCAACGGCGCCAATTTGTTCGCTCTCTTTAAATGCGGGAGGTAGATTCAAATATTCAAAATTAAACTCCAACTATGCTAACTCTCTATCCCAAACAAATAATATAAGAATCCCTCCCGATGTAGTGGTAGGGTAATTCAGGATCGAATCCACGAGGAGGTATGTAAGCGCTTCCCTTGTTGTAATCACGATCAAGCTTTCGACCTATGAAGACACTCGATATCGATGTGTCTGGTCGATATCGACCTCAGTTCTGGTCGATTTCCAGTAGAGTTCCTACAGAAGACAAAAGCAGCAAAGTCGACGTCGAGTGGAACCTCGATATCGATGTTAGACCTCGATATCAACCTTTGCAGTCGATTTCGATGTTTGTCACAGAAACTTCAAAACATAACCTATTGTCGGAAAAGAGTCCAAAAAACGTAGAATGGTAAAGAAGGATGATCAGAAACAAAACTCAAACTTTTATATGAATTCAATAAACTTAAAGCTTCCAAGATCGGGGTTTCATGCCACAACGACAACAATGCAAGTTTGATTCTTAAGTTATGAAATTTAATGCCTTTCCGTCAAATAACTTTCATTACCAACACTTAGGTGATTAGAGGCTCTCGCATAGTTCCTAAGAGTTACTATCTAATTCATGAGCAATTCAAGTTCACAATATGAGTGGCTTTCGTTTCAAAAATGCAAATAATGAATCTCCCTAACTTTCGCAAAGGATCATGCATAGGATTGAAGATGGAATTGCATAAAAGTCATACCTTTGATGCAATTACCCCACATCGCTATCGTCGGGCTCACCCCGACCCTAGAAGTGGGTTGACTACTCGCTTCTCATCATGCAACTCATCATCATCATTGAAAGAAAACTACTTTGAATTGAACTATGAAAGAAATTACAACCGAATAAAGCCAAATCTCCGCTCTCGCTTCTCTCCAACCTCACTTGGCCCCCCCTCTCTCTCTCTCTCTACCAATTCTCTGCGATAAACTACTAAAACTTGTTGTGCTTGGATGATTAAACTCAGCCCTAACAGTCTCTAGATATAGATATCGAACTTTGCAATCCAAAGACTCGAAACTTTATCTTTATTCTCTAAGATAAAACTTAAATAAAGTAAAAACTAAAAATTCTATGGTAAAACAGCTCATGTCATAGCTCTGACGTTGAAGATAAGAAATCTCTACTTTAGGATAGACGTGCAAGCTTCGGATAGAGTTCTATCAAAATCTGAGTCGGATTCCTCTGCTGAGCAACATCAATATCGACCTTCAGACGTCGATATCGACCTCTGTAAAACTCTATCTCGAGCTCTCCTTCTTCTACTCGGATTAGCACTCGACTTCCATCTTTTATCTCGATCTGGGCACTCGATATCGACCATCAATCCTCGATATGACCCAACCCGACCCAGAAATTTATGGGTTGAACGGGTTCGGGTTGCGTCGGGTCTCGGGTTGAAATATTTGCGCCAAAACCCACGTTTTAGGGGTCGGGTCCTCGGGTTGGGTCACGTTTTGACAAGTCTAGTGTGTGGTGTCGAATGTCGATGTACACGTAATCACGGTTTTGAACCATAGTACACGTGACGTAATGACATAAAATAAACTGAATATTTGTAAAACCTTGTAAAAAAACCAGCAGGCAAGGAAGCTCAAGTGCAAAACCATTCGTAAAATTATAAAAAAATAGGGGCAACGTTCAAAATTCCAACGGTTGACCCGTCGGGTCGAACGTTGTCCACCGGTCGACCCGCCGGGTCGAACGTTGTCCACCGGTCGACCCGCCGGGTCGAACGTTGTCCACCGGTCGGTTTGCCCTTTTTTCCTCCCGATTTTGGCTATAAATAAGGCTCACCAGCTCACCTCCCTCCCATTTCACTCACACCTCAACAAGACAACAATCATCTCCTCTAATTTCTAATCTCATCTCAATCTCTGTAAGCCGCTCTGTATTAAGGCCCGCAACGTGATGAGCAGCAAGACAAGCGAATCCAGTGTCCAAGACCCGCGATGCGATGAGGAGGAGGGCAATCGAAGGCCCGCAAGAAGAAACGCACACGCTATTGAGTATGGCCCGATTTCGGGACGCTTCATTCACATGCTCGTTCACAAAGCACTCGAGGGATGAAAACATTTGAGACGCCAGTTGTAACTTCTACAGGATGGTCTTCAAGTACCCGAAGGAAGGAGGACATGGGAACTTCAAACGTCATATCCAATTAAAGCACCCAGAGAAAGTAGCCTTGGCCAAACATTTGTAAATTTATTATTTAGTGTTATTTCTCACTTAAAATATCGACATTAGTAAGTTAAAACTTAATTTTTATTTTTTTTCTGCCTTTATTTACGTTTCATGAAAATAATACCCGGCGGGTCAACATGTCGGTTAATCGCCAGGTCGACCCGTCGACCCTGGGACCCGCCGGGTAACCTGAACCTGCCAACCCGTGGGATTTCCGGGTTATGGTTCGGGTCAACCTTCCCCGACCCTTGACCCGGAGGGTCAAACCCGACGACCAGCCGGGTCGGACCCGTGGCCACGCCTACCTATATGTAACCCTAGGTTGTGGAATTGATATTTAAGATTGTAAATTGAGTTATAGAAAGTGATTTTTATGTCGAAAATTCATATTACGTACCTTGATTATAAACCAAATCATGCCTATTCTCATTGTTTTTGATTCCATTGTGCATTTGATGTTGGCCATTGGTGACAAAATTTCGAACGATATGGAAGCTTGAGTTTGGAGGATTCAATCGGCTGCTAGGCTTTGGGAGTGAGTTGAATCAGAACTTGACTAATCAAATGGTCCAAGTTATCTTCTCTCTCAAAGCCAAAAGGCCTAAGCCTCTCAAAACTCTTAGAACCCTCCCAAACAAAAATTGACTTACATGATCTGTATATGTACGGTCATTCAAAGCCCCCAAAACTCAAAACTGAAACTAAAAAAAAAGGCCACCAAATGTCTTGGCTTCAAATGGTATGGGTATTCTATTTCAAAATCATCTCATATGATGTTTTGATCACCAAGCTTCAACCACAAAGGTTACAAAAGCTCAAGTCTACGACACAAAGTCGTCAAAACCAAATTTAGTCTAAGACTGTAAATCAAAATGAAATCGGTCAAAGACAAAAGCTCAAGCCTACGACACCAAGTCGTCAAAACCAAATTTAGTGTGAGATCGGAAATCTAACTGAAATCAGTCAAAAGACAAAAGTTCAAACCTATGACTTCAAGACTTCAAAACCAAATTCTTGTCCCTCACAAGAAAACCTTCAAATCCAAGTTCAGCTTAAAGTCAAAAATCTCCGACCAAAAGCTAAAAACCAAAAATCCGCCAAAAGTCAAACCAAAATTGACTCAAAAGGGAAAAAAATCCAATCAGTTTGAAAGCTTAAAAGCCAAATTGGTTGAAAAGCCACAAAGGCAGAAATCAAATTTTGAGTAGAAAAATCTTCCGACTCTCAAATACTCATACCAGATTTTATCTCATTAGTCATAAGCAAATTCTAAGTAGATTGCTTTTCTTTGTGATCAATTTTCATCGGAACAAAAAAAAAATACAAGTTCCCATTTTCTTCGGACTATAAATTAAACCAAAAGCTTCCTTAAGCAAAGGTCCCTTTGAAACACAAATGGTGCATAAATAGCGCATTTTTCAAACTTTGAACGTGTTCGATATCTCACACGCACAAAGTTCGGGGGGCAATTGTTGTAGGGTAAAATTTCATGAATTGATTTAAATTCATGATAGAAAATGTCATCAAATTAAACACAAACTTAGTGTTTCAAAATTGGGCCTTTAAAAAAATTTCAGGCCCACACCCAGTTAGCCCAAACTAATGAAATGTCTTAGAGTATCCCTAAGAGATTCTCCATTTTTTCTACAAAATGGAGAATCAAAATTTATTATCCCCAAAATAATTTTGATAAAATTCCAACAGGTTCTCTATTTTGGAGAACTATAAAATATATTTTTTTTTTTTTATTTATTTTGTAATTGAAAACTAATGATATTCTTTTCCTTTGAGCTACCACCAACCAAAGTAATCCAGTAGCTCCTCAAAAATTCTCAATAGGATGGTTCTTTTTTATTTTAGATTTGATGGTCATCATTTCATTTATATAGACCTAGTGGAGTCTATAATTTTAAATTAATATTGATTTAATGTTTTGATCGGCCGAATCAACATAAAAACCTATTTTATCAGCAATTATAAACAAGCTTGGATAACTCCAAAATTATTTGCATAGCTAATTTACATATTCATTTG
The DNA here is from genome assembly GCA_963922045.1 of Persicaria maculosa. Taxonomy (NCBI): domain Eukaryota; kingdom Viridiplantae; phylum Streptophyta; class Magnoliopsida; order Caryophyllales; family Polygonaceae; genus Persicaria; species Persicaria maculosa. The sequence continues at coordinate 22,560,173 of OY998271.1, read as the reverse complement.
ACCGACCTATAACTACACAACACTCCATAGGAGTTGTAAGAGTATATGTCTTATTGTCTTGACATAGTTGTCACAACTCACAAGGTCATTCAAAGGCTACTGTCAAGATTTAATTAACCAAAACTTAACAGACATATCTTGATCACCCAAGGATAACTAACACGACCCACCACATTTTAATGAGTGTTAATTAATAGTTTCACTTTCACCTGAATTGTAGTTTAAGTAGCTATCTTCTTCAGGTGCATAAGTGTAAATGCTAGGCTGTGAACAGGGGCGGAGCTGAAGGGGGGCCTAGGGGGGCACGTGCCCCCTCTCTCATTTGACGAACTACCTATGTGTATTCTCCTCGTCGATAGCTTCGTTTTGATATATAATACGTCTTAATACGACATCTGAGTAAAAAGTTGTAACTGTTTTAAAATTAAAGGTATATTAATCACTTTAATTTTGTTTCAATAGACTATAATGCTTTTATATTTTACTTAAATTAAAATTCACATACTATAGTTCATCTCGAGAGTTTTGAAATGAGAGGCTATATTAATCATTTCGAAAATTAGATAAGAAGTTATACAAGTCTAAAAATTTTATATATGATTATAAATTATTATATGTTATGAGTACAACAAGTTATATATTAACTAGGTTGTTATTCGAGCCAAACAAGTCTAGTATTGTTTGATTATATTTAGCTCATTTAGAAACAAGTCAAACTCGAGTCGAACCTATATTTGAATTTAAGCTCATACTCGACTTGTTTAGTAAGTGAACGAGCTTGAGTTGAGTTTTTTTTCCCAAGTATTATGCAATTTTATTTGCTCATGACATAGTAAGTTAAAAGAAAATTTGTAAATTTTACAAAATTCGTGCTATTTGAGTTTCAATTGATCCGAGTTGAATCATGAATTGAGCATAAAAATGTGCTCGTAATCAACTCATTTTGTAAATGATACTCAAGCCGAACTTTTATTGAGCTAAACTCGAGCCAAGCTTTTCAGCTTATATAACAATCATAACCTTAACTTATTGTTTATTAGATCGCGTTTCCTATACTTATTTAGTTAATTTTTTTCGGATATTTCATTTATATATTTATATTTCTTTTTTTAGGCGCGAAAAAAATGATAGCGTTTTTATCATAAACCGATAACATTTTATCTTAAAATAACATAATTTATTATCGTATTACATATAACTCTTTATATCAATTTAATCCACAACTATATCGTACATGTATAATTGTGCCCCCCCTTCGAAAATTTTCTGGCTCCGCCACTGGCTGTGAATGATGGCTACATAGCCGCTTGCTGTTGGAACGGTTTCCATTACCTGAACCATATATAAAGACATGAGAAGAACTGAAAACCAACACCAAAGCATTAAGAATAGAACAAGCCAAAACACCTTTGGGGCAAGCTTTATCTGGTTGCTTTGCTCCAAGTGCTTGCTTCAGCTTGTAGCCAAGGTGAATAGATAAGGAGCTTATTAAAGCACCACCAACAACAAGATAAACAAACGGTGACAACCTGCATTAAACTCCAAAAATCATGATTTGACCATTGATAGAAATCAACTAACTAAAATTTATGCATTTGCATCTATAAGCCGAGAATTTTACTTTGAACAACTACAGTAGCTTCTTTAGCCTTCATACATAAGAAGGGCTAGAGAGCAAGAAAAAAGTAAGCAACATTTAAAACACTTATTTCAGCATAAAATAGCATATTCAACAACCAATTATTATTAATCTATTAGAAATTAAACCATATATTGCATCAGAAGAAAAACATTAATCAAAGTTTCTACCGGATCACTAGTGAATATATCCAAAATTGTAGAAAAAATATAGGTGAATCGGAAATTCTGAAAAGTAAATGAGTATTTTACAAAGATTTTTAGACGAAGGCACAAATTAATACTCACGGTATACAATGAAGCTAGAAAAAAGCACAAGGAAATTGAGGAGAAACTCCTTACCTCAAACACCGATTGATTATGGAGATCAAAATCTCTAGCTCCAAGGCAAAAATTGGCCAATGAAAATACCAAATGGACTGAATCTAATTAATCTCTTTTATTCTTTAATCATCCAACTCAGCTATAATTTCAATATACAACAAAGTGCAAAGGTCATCACTGAAAAATACCTATCAAAAGAACCATTAATGGAAAGAACGAAAACAAAAACCTCATGGCAATTTGGACGACTCTTAAACATTAGAGATACCTTTTCCAAAGGCTTACTTTGGCTAGTAGGTAATGGAAAAACCATTAATGTCTGGTCAGACATCTGGATAAATGCTCGGAAACTTGAAATGTTTAGAAATAACCATAACCCTAACCTAAAAGTCTGTGAATTATTCACAAACTCAAACAAATGGGATACTCAAAAACTAAACGACATATTCCCACCACACATTACTGAAATGATATCCAACATTTACATCCCCAGAATTGATATCGCGGACAGACTAATCTGGATCTATAACAAAAATGGAACTTTTTCAGTAAAATCTACCTCTTCTCTCTTTAACACAAGAAACAACTATAATAGTTCTGGAGACTGGATTTGGAAACTAAATATCGCTCCAAATATCAAAAACTTCATTTGGAAAACTACATTAGATATCCTACCTACCGCTGAGCGCCTAAACAAATACATAAATAGGGTATCCAGTATCTGCTCTCTGTGCAACTATCAACCAGAGGACGCAAATCACTTATTCTTTAACTGTCAAATCACTAGATCGCTAATCCAAAATTTGGGTATTAGATTACACAAAACCTTTAATATCCCCAACATAACTCATAATATCTCTGAAAACATCTTAAATATTAAGAGCCAAAATATAGACTTCACAGACCTCTGCCATCTTTGGCACTCAATCTGGGAACTTCGAAATAAAATTATCTTTCAAAAAAATTCTAACACTAATATAGCATATACTCTCACTCAAACTATTGATAAAATTCTATGCTGGAAAAAAGTAGATTCAATAAAAGGGTCTCCTAAGCATACTAGGCCCCGTCAAAAACTAAACTGGAAATATCCACCCAAAAATGTTGTAAAAATAAATGTTGATGCCTCTGTCAAAAATGGAATACAATCTCAGATTGGTTGTATAGCAAGAAATAATCTATGACAAATAATTAGAATACATAAATGTAATGGTAAAACATTTTCTGTTATCCAAACAGAATGCTTTGCAATACTTGCAGGTATAAGACTAGCAGCAGAACTTGGTATACAGAGAATGATCATCGAAGGCGACTCCGCAGTCATCATCAATGCCATCAATCAGAAAATCTGCCCACCATGGGAGATTACACAAATAGTAGAAGAGATTCAAATTCTAAGCAAAGATTTTGAACTCATCAAATTCCAACACTGCTACAGAGAGGCGAATAGTGCAGCAGACTTCATCGCAAAATCTCAACTCAGTTGTAACTCTATCCTTAATTATAGTTGTAATTTCCAAAACATCATCATGCTTGATGATCATGGATACTTAGAAGTATCCTAAATTTTGCCTACTGTAAAAAAAAAAAAAAAACAAAGTGCAAAGGTAGTACAAAAACAACATCAACAACGCTTTTTGTTTAAAAAATTAGCAACGAGCGCAAAGAACACCATTTATGAACAACGAAAAGCTCCGGGAAACGAGAAAGGAAGGAAAATTTTTAAGCAAATCGGTCGATCAAAGTTCAGTTTTTCCTATATGTGGTCTCAAGAACGTGGGAAAAGGGAAGGAAAAGGAGTCGCCAAAAAATTTAGCATTGCTGCAAATATGGGGCAAGCAACCCATCTCTATTTTGGAGATTCAATTGGGGAAACTGTTGGGCCAAAAATAAGCCCAATATTCCCTAAAAGTCCAAGATTCTCCAAAGCACCTGTTGGGAATGCTCTTACGTTTTGCTAACTGTTGAATTCGGTGGTTACCATTTACCACTACTAACTGCTCTCCATTGCAAATTTACAGTTAACAACAAGGGAAAAGAAAACTAAAGTAAATGGGAGGTGGTTCTACAGTTATACAATACGTGGGTTGGAAAGGGGTTTGAATTAACTTTCCCCCATTTCTTTCTATAAAAAGGCTAAAGGCTAAAATCAGATGGGCTTCTTTCTGGCTTTTCCTCCTCTCGAATGCACCTGCAACCACATACAAACAAAAGAAAAAAATCAGCAAAGGAGAAGAAACAAGACTCAATTGGTGTTGTTGTTTAAACAGCCAAAACAAAGGGTAGAACTCTATGTCCTCACTTCTCTTCTTTGTTTGCAGGTTAAAAAAAATTGAATTGTGGAAGATGGAGATGCAACAACCTTCCTAAACCCACAAAGGAGCGATTACTATTTACTCTATAGCCTATATGGTCGAAAGTATTGGTGATCGCTCCTATGCCTCGATAAGTCATTCACTCTAACCTATATGGTTGAAAGTGTTGACAATCGAGGATATTGGGTCGAAGTGCTGCCAAAATTCCACCAGGGTCATTTTCAAATTCACTCGGCCCTTTACAGTGATTCATGATTAATCACGAAACAAAACAAAACAAAAAGAGTGGATGCAACTCAAAAGAATGTTATTCCAGGATGCAAAATTCAACTTCCAGGATGCAAAATCGCATCTCTGGATGAACCGAAAGAAAAAAAAAACACATTACCTAAATCAGGCCATAAATCAGATATTCACAAATCAAGTTGAGATTGGAATTTGCATGTCCGTCTCAAAATTAAAATGCCCAATTTGGACTAAGCACAAATCAAGACCGGATGGGGTATCAATAGGAATATGAGCATGTATAGATAGGAGGAAGAAGAATTAAAATTGGAGCAAGGTCTACAAAATTGAGTTGATGGAAAGAAATTAATCGAAACTCAAACATACCGGAAATTCATAGGTCCTCGGTCGCTCCTCGGTTTCTCCGAACGGAGTCTCCCTCGAAGAGCTCCAGATTACTCCCAGTCGGCATGTCCCGTGATGCTGGTGAATCGAAACTCAAATCTCCCTTCGATTTTCACCTTTAAAAGCTTTAGGGAATGCTACCTGCTGTCGGGTTCAAAGGCCTTTTGATTTCTGATCTTAACGGCTCCGCTCCTTGATTCGAACGATGCTCGATCGCCCGCTCACGGAGTCGCAGTAAGTCCGATTCATCCACCACTTCAAGAGGTCTCCGCTTCTGCGATTCCCCGAGCCTTGCCTCTGACTGTAGTCGCCGCTTTCTGGGTTTAATTAGACCTAGTGGCATCTACTGGCAGAGGTTGAACAGAGCAGATAAATACGTAAGAGTTAAAGTGCAATTTGGGTTGAAAATGCATTGGGCTAAGGCTGTGTTTGGCGCTGGATTGAGATTCTGGGGATTATGGGGATTTCTGTAGATTTTAGGAGATGGAGATTATTTTGGTAGATTAATGGGATTTTGGGGATTGAGATTATTTATGACGGAAATCTCCGAAAGGTGTTTGGTAGGTAGAGGATTGTGGTGTATTTCAAAGATTGAAAATGACTATTGTGCCCCTAAAATTAAACACCCCTTACCCTTCTCCTACCACCCTCCCTCGTGACCTCTGTTGCTCCACTTTCCCAAACTCAACCAACGACAACCATGCCCGGTGACGACGAATACAGATCGGAGTCGACATCTTCCAAATCGGAGTCGACATCTTCTCAAACTCAACCAATTGACCACCTTGGCGTCTCCGAGCACTTGGGTTGCAGAGACAACATTAGCAGATTGGAGTCGACATCTTCCAAATCAACCTCCGTCGGTGAACGACGGTGCACACACCATGTGCAGCCGTTGCCTCGCCCTCGATTCGCCATTGTTAGGGTTCGAAGCTTCCAATTTGGGGAAACCTAGCCCGACACCGACCCCCATTCCACAGTTGGCGGCGTCCCTCAAACTCCGACACACTTACCGAGATCTGAACGGAAGAGGAAGAGAACACCAAGGACTCCGACGACGAAACCTAAACCCATCGTCGCCGACTCTGAAGATTTTCCGGCCGGCCGAGATCCGTTGGGTGGTGCGGTGACCTCTGAGGTTTCACAGTGTGTGGCGATGGTGCCCAACGGCGAGATCCGTTGAGCTCTGCTCTCAAGAATCTGAAAAGGTGTGGAGACAGGGGCAATAATGTGAAAGTTGGAGAATCCCCATCTCCAAATCTCCATAATCTTGTCCAGGGGAGATTCTCAATTGATCTCCTAAAATCCCCACAATCCCCATCTCCAAATCTCCTGGAAGCCACCACCGAACACCATTTCACAAGGAGCAAACTGATTTGTATTTTGACAAAATCTCCAGAATCTACTCAAATGCACTGCCGAACACAGCCTAAATTGATCAAGTAAAAATGAATTGGCTTCGGTGGCTGATTGTGATCAAGCCCACTGGTAAATGCAAAAACATATTTTGCCCAGATTCATTTCACAAATATATAATGAGGCAAAACATCTAGGAAAAAAAAAAGAAAAGAAAAAGAAAGAAAGAGAGGGCATAATATAGAATATATGCCTTCGATATTTTTTTAAGGAAAATGTGTTTAATCACAAAACCAACCCACTAAAATATCCAAATTATTTTGGCATAAATTTAGAATTCGAGTTTGATCAAAATATAAAATTAAACTCGTCAAATATTTTTTGCCAAATTAATTCTAGTGGGTCAATCCTAAATCGATTCCTAAGCAAACAACGGAGTCAAAATCTTAAATCAAAATTTCCCAAATTCAAATCAGTTTTGAATGAACTACGCCCGATTTGATTCTAAGTTGTCGGATATGTAGGCCAGCCGACATAAAGCTAAAGCTCGTCTGGTTCAATCGGCAAACAAAAAAACAAATTAGTTCTAAAAAGAACTACGTGAAGACTTGATACTCTCGTATGAGTTACGTAGGAAATCCGATATTAAAAATTCAATGCAATATTGGATTATGTCGCCCATCTCAAATTAAATTAAATTTGTTCTCCAAAGAACTACAAAAGATTTGATTCTGTTTCATCGGATATGTAGGAGACTCGATGTCAAGCCAAAGCCCTTCGAGTTCAATCACAAATTCCAAAAAGACTTTCTTCGGTTTCAAATGAAGTTAAGTCAATCAATCAAAATCAGTTCGTTTAGAACTACGTCATGACTTGATGCTCTTTACGAGCTACGTAGGAAATCCGGTATCAAATCTAATATATATCGGATTCAGTCGCCCGCCAAAACAATTTAAATTGGCTTCTTAAAGAACTACGAGTGATTTGATCCAGTTCAAACGGGTACGTAGGAAGCTCGACACAAAGCTAAAGCTTGTCGGGTTCAATCGCTAAATCCAAATTAAATCGGTTCCTTTTAGAACTACGGGTGATTTGATTATCTTATAAGAGATACGTAGGACACTCGATACAAAGCCAAGGCTCGTCGAGTTCAATCACCAAAAACAAATTGAAATTGGTCATTCCGACTCGATACAAAGCTTCTGCTCGTCAGGTCCAATCACCACCCTCAAATGATCTCATGATCAAACCGAAATACAAAATCTCTTTTTTTTTGTCCAGAACTACGGTGACTTGATTCCACCACACAAGTGGATACGTAGGAAACCCGGTGTAAATCAAATTCTCACCGAGTCCAGTCACACCCAAGCTTTTAATCAAATCTCATCAAATTCATTTGTTGGCTCTAAGTCAATCCAAATGTCAAACATTTCACCTGATTCGATACAAAGCTTCAACTCATCGAGTTCGGTCACCAAAATCAAAACCAAATTCCACAACCCCTAAATTGACCTTTAATTCAAAACAATTCAAATTCAAAATCAAACTCCACACAAAATCAAAATCGTTTTCTATGCAAATGATAGGCGAGTTCTTGAGTTACCCTTCCGAGAAGGTGGGCTCAAGTTACTCAGGTGGAGTGTTGTTCGAGCTACTCTTCGTAGAAGGTGGGCTTGAACTTCATCCTATGATGCATACGAGAAAACAAAACCAAATCCAAACTAAACCAAATCCAAACTAAACCAAATCAAACATCAAAATCCAAAACACTATGAACTACGTGAGGCTTGATTCTCTTCCAAGAGATACGTAGGCAACCCGCTAAAATTCGGGTGCAGCCCAAATCACCAAAACCACTCAAATCTTGGTATCGATACGACTTCGAATCAAGAGGATAACTAAAAGGGGCCGAAATCAAAAATTAAAAATTAAATAAAATGTGTTGTACGATTATTTGCGCATTTTTGTTCAACATATTTTTGGCACGCTCGGTGGGACCCTTTTTGCCTTTTCATCTCTTAGTTGTATTTATACTATTACGTGGTTATCTATTTTGGAAGGTACAAATAGCACCTCAAGTGATTGTTAACTTCAACGAGCTTCCAGCAACCTTCATCATTAAAGGAGATCGCTGGATCAAGAAACGATTATTTGAAGCTCACTTCGACATCACCTGGGACTCGACATCTGCAACGATCCCAGTCAACAACATCTTTGGAGCTCTTCAAGTTCCTGAGAACAAGAACATCACCAAGTGTGTGTCAAAGTCTCCCGCAATGTTCTCCGGTGAAGGGGGCATGAAGACTAAAGTCCTTCCAAGCCATGAGGGCAAGAAGCTCAAGATCACCCGACTCGACGACAACGAGTTCAACAACCAACCCAGCCGCAACAAGCTCAAAATGCAGGAGGGTGGTTACAACAGCACAAAGCTCACTAATGAGGTCGCTCGAAGGCCTATCATTCATTTCATTAAAAAGAATAAGGGGTCAATTGCGGCTTCCGCATAACTCGTCTCTGTTGCCCAGAAGGCAAACAAATCTACGAAGAGAAGGGGACGCAAGTGCGGATCTCAACGCGGCAAGACAAGACCTTTGCTTGGTCTAGCTCGTTCATCAACTTTAGAGTAAGCTATTACAACCCTTGCAAAAGATCTCTTCTTAGATCGCAAGGGACTGAAGAAATTCCTCAAGTGGCTTCTCCAAGACAGATCCTTGTTGGGTCTATGCCTATCTTTCCGAAAGAGGTTGCACAAGTTAATATGACCTCATATTCTGAAGAAACGGAACCCAAGGTCAAAGAGGTTAAGCCTTCAAGATCCAAGAAGGGTAAGGAGGTTCAACAAACATCTCATGTCTCTAAAGATGATGCAAGAGAGGGTGACCGGTTGGAGCTAACAAGTTCAAATGCTTCAATGGTTAAATCTCAAGCAAGCATCTCACAAGACGAACCAAATGTGATGCCGGTATTGACTACCAGCACATCAAGTATCGAAGAGCAGCTTCAAGAGTTGCAAAGAAAGCTTGATGAGAAAGATGCCCAAATTGCATCACTTCTCGCTCAAATCAATATTCAAGCTTAAGCAAATAGACAAGAGCAATCAAGGCCAAATTGTAAAGGTTCAAGCGGTAGCACGTCGATCTCTCCACAAGAAATCAAAGAGATCATAGCTCAAGGGATAAAAGAAGTATATGCATCACAAAATCCGACAGTGCTCGGGTATAGAAGACCTTATCCGGCACATTATGATTTGATGCCATTTCCCCCAGGCTACCAAAGACTGAGCTTTGAGAAGTTCGATGGCCTTCACGGTTCACCCGATGAGCACTTAGCTCACTTTTATTCTACTTGTGGTGAAACGGCTTTAAACGATGCCTTATTAATTAGGCATTTTGTTCAATCTTTGAAAGGATCGGCTTTCACTTGGTACACCCAACTTCGACCAAGGTCGATTCAAACATGGGACGATCTACAAAGAGAGTTCCTAGCTCAGTTTGTGAGCTCGAAAGCAAGAGTTTCCATTCTGGATCTCGCAAACACCTATCAAAGGTCTAATAAGCTCGCCAATGACTTCATCGCCAGGTGGAGGAGCTTAATGCTCCAACTTCGGTTTCAAATGAAGTTAAGTCAATCAATCAAAATCAGTTCGTTTAGAACTACGTCATGACTTGATGCTCTTTACGAGCTACGTAGGAAATCCGGTATCAAATCTAATACATATCGGATTCAGTCGCCCGCCAAAACAATTTAAATTGGCTTCTTAAAGAACTACGAGTGATTTGATCCCGTTCAAACGGGTACGTTAGAAGCTCGACACAAAGCAAAAGCTTGTCGAGTTCAATCGCCAAATCCAAATTAAATTGATTCCTTTTAGAACTACGGGTGATTTGATTCTCTTATAAGAGATACGTAGGACACTCGATAAAAAGCCAAGGCTCGTCGAGTTCAATCGCCAAAAACAAATTCAAATTGGTCATTCCGACTCGATACAAAGTTTCTGCTCGTCAAGTCCAATCACCACCCTCAAATGATCTTATGATCAAACCAAAATACAAAATCTCTTTTTTGTCCAGAACTACGGTGATTTGATTCCACCACATAATTGGATACGTAGGAAACCCGGTGTAAATCAAATTCTCACCGAGTCCAGTCACACCCAAGCTTTTAATCAAATCTCATCAAATTCATTTGTTGACTCTAAGTCAATCCAAATATCAAAGATTCCACCTAATTCGATACAAAGCTTCAACTCGTCGAGTTCGGTCACCAAAATCAAAACCAAATTCCACAACCCCTAAATTGACCTTTAAGTCAAAATAATTCAAATTCAAAATCAAACTCCACACAAAATCAAAATCATTTTCTATGCAAATGATAGGCGAGTTCTTGAGTTACCCTTCCGAAAAGGTGGGCTCAAGTTACTCGGGTGGAGTGTTGTTCGAGCTACTCTTCGTAGAAGGTGGGCTTGAACTTCATCCTATGATGCATACGAGAAAACGAAACCAAATCCAAACTAAACCAAACCAAACATCAAAATCCAAAACACTATGAACTACGTGAGGCTTGATTCTCTTCCAAGAGATACGTAGGCAACCCGCTAAAATTCGGGTGCAGCCCAAATCACCAAAATCACTCAAATCTTGGTATCGATACGACTTCGAATCAAGAGGGTAATCAAAAGGGGTCGAATTCAAAAATTAAAAATTAAATAAAATGTGTTGTACGAATATTTGCGCATTTTTGTTCAACAAAATTGCTTTGTGAAATCTTAAGTCTCCCGAGGATTCGACACCTTTCTTTCCAATTATTCTACTTTGTGAGAGTGGGAACTATTTGATTGGAAATCAAAGATTTTCATTTCGTCAAGTTTTTGGCGCCGTTGCCGGGGAGATTTAATTCGATTTAGTTGTGTAGTTTAATCATCAACTTTTGTGTGGACCACTCATATGGTCCACACCCGTTCTACTAATTCCAATCTCTTACCTTTTAATCCAGAAATCGAGAGGACAACTTCTAGGTTGCGAAGAGAGCACTCATCCAACCCGGAAATCGAAGAAGAGATGGAAGGCAACAATGCGATCTTGTAACGGCCCGTGATTATGATTCCCGAGTTACGTTTCGAGGGATAAAACCCCTCGTTAGGATCTTGCGCCCCGAGTACAGGTTGAAGGTTTGAAATCAAGGATTTGTAGTTTAAAGCGGGATTTCGCACCCAAATTCGGAAGGTCAGCTGGAGACCCCGGGGTAAACCCCTGTACCTGTCCTAAGTCTACAATGCGCAAAACCTTTTATCATGCAAAGGACATAAGTTCTGAAAACAATACAACCAGTGTCACGGTAGAGCCGGGTCAAAACAGAGTATAAGTAGGTAGAAATCCCAAATGTATGAATCTGGTGAAGTCAGGGTTCAAACACTCACTCTCCGCCATATGAATGGACCTCATCATAACAACACAAAATCAAGCAGTGGATCGGGTACCTGAAACTATACCACAAAGTCAGGCCAAGAGTTCGCTTGCGGGTCCTCTGACCGCGCTGAGGACATATAATACGCCTATACCTAGAATAAAGGATGCCTTCATGCAGTACTGAAATATTAACCACACTATCATGCTCCTAATTCATATATGCAGAATATGAAGTAAGACCTTAACAAAGAATACCAAGTGGTATATCCCTCTTCTACCACCACCCCCCTTCCAGATAGGGTGGAGACTGGCCAGTTCGATGCTATAACATATCACATCTCATCATCATATCGTATCTCGTGCTCATCTCGTATCTCATGATATATATATATATAAATAAATGACTCCGGGAGGACAACACCCGATGAAGCTGGGATGTCCTATGACCTTAACAACGACTCTAGGACACACATATAACGGCCGTTCTACATTCAAACGCATACAGAATAAGAATGCTCATTCGTGAGTGCAATTCCTAAGAATGATACTACATGACATGCTTTTATGCATGTGCAACACCTACATACTATATGGCACATCAGGCAGGAGGTCTTGGTTACTGAGTAAGCCCCGGAGGTACTTACCTGGCTAGAAGATCAGCAAAAGAAGAATCTAGCACACAGTAGTCACGATCACAGAATATCACCTAATTACATAACGAAAATATGCTATGTACACTTCCATAGCTTTTCTGAACACATATATTACTCACTCAAATTAGCAGATAGATAAGTAAGCTTTCATCAATCGTACTTTCAATTCATCATGATCAACCATCTCCCATCTCTTATCCCATACCATTCATCATAACTTGTCAACTCATCAGTTTAAAAAATATCCTCCATATATATATATATATCATACTTAGCCAAATTCACATATTATTATTTCATACTCATACTTCCCATATATATATATCATAAATATTGGACATTTAATCTCTTCTAAAAATCACCACAATATCATGCCATTAGTCACACATATCATACCGTTAATCAACCGATCGTATTATCATGATGGTTAGTCATCGAATAAGTCTCACCCTTAGGTTAGTTTCAAAACCATTTCAATATCCGAGTCAAATAGTTAAGAATTCCGACCCTTGAAAATACTCACAAAATTCCTTTTTCAATTTATTTATTAAATCACTTTCCAACCTTGAAATTCTTTTCCAAATTCTTTGTAAGCCCTTAAGTCCCAATAATATATTTGAAACACCATTTATTAAATACTTTATAAACCATTCCATACCCTTTAAAATTCTCAACTATTTTTATTTAATAAAACCAAACCTTATAAATCTCCCGAAATAATATTTTATCTTTTAAAACCTCAAATAATATTTTCTAATATTTTAAATACCCTTAGATAATTAAATAAATAAACGGATAAACCCAAACCGAACCGAACCCATATTATAAATCCCCAAACCGGTTAAATTAATAACATATATATGTTAGTAAAAGAGTGGGCCCACAACGGCCACCTCGACTCCTTCCTCCTCCGGATTCAAAATGAATCCCGCGCCCGCTGGCTCGTCCGCTCGCGCTCGCCCGCTCCCACCGGCTCGCTCTCTCCAGCTGCCGCTGGCTTGTGCTCTTCTCTCATCCGCGCTCGCTGCTGCACTCAGCTACTGCTCGTGCTCAGCTCGCTCTCTCCCACGCTCGCGTTGTGCTCAGCTGTTGCTTGTGCTTAGCTCGTTGCCTCCCTTGCCCGTCGATGCTCGCCGGAGCTCTTTCCGGAGCCCACGAAGCCACCCGACTCCCTACACTCAGCTCACACACCCTCGACACTCGGCCATAACCCGACCCAACTCAGAAATCAAAACAAAATGGAGGAAAGAAGAGGCGGAGCTCACCGAGGAAGTTCGCGACTTCGGATCTCTCGATCGGAGGTCTGAGCGTCGTCGGAGGCTTACGATGGCTTGTCGGACCTGCGTGGGACATGGGTGAGCGCGATGATGAAGTCCGGGAGTGGTTTGGGTTGAAAACGAAGGAGAACGACTCACCGAAAGTTTGGTTCGCGATCGATCGAAGGTTAGAAGGAATGGGGCTGCGGTGGCTTCTTGGCGGCTCCGGTGGTGGCTCCGCTAATGCTGGTGGCTCCGAGGAGTGTGTGGGTCCCTCCGTTGGTGGCTCGAGGTGGAAAGGATGGGAGAAGGAGGAGGAGACAGTGGTTTGGGGATGAAGATGGTGGCGACGATGGTGATGGAGTGCAGCAGAGCGGGTGATTGTGATGAGTTTAAAAGGAGGTATGCGGGCGGGGATGGTTTTGCAGAGGTAGGGGCTTTGATGGCAGCTAGGAGATAGGGGAAGGTAGGGCGGCAAGGTGCAGCCGTAGGGTGGCTTGGATGGGAAAGGCATTAATTAGGGGAGGGAAGTTAAATTAAATACCCGAAAATAAATCCGGAATACGTGAATTTCGAAGTTCACTTTCCATTCGACCATTTAAAACTATCTCTCGGAGTTCCCAAATCACAAAATTCCCCCATTCCGACAAGCTGAACAACTCGATTTACTACCAAGACTCCATATAGAGAACGCCCTTGCCCTAGGGGTCCCAAACCAGCCCCATCTTTACCCTCTAAGAGAAATCTCGAGTCCTCAACTGAACAGCTCTCACGATTGATCTAGACGCTTCTTAACAATCTTGCTTACTCTTCTTAGGCTCTCAAGACTCCGCTCAATCATCATCCCCCAATAAGACATCTCAAATCACCTTACTAACCTCATCATACTCCCCGCACCACTAACCACTCTCACTAACCATCCACCTCTAAGAACCTAACTCATACTGATCATCTCACACCTGTCACTCTCGACCATCTCTAACGTAGAAATTCATCTCGTGCTACCCCCAACCAGGAATTACTAAGTCCCTCATCACCAGCGCCTCTCCTCAAAGACCAACCACCGATTTTACCTACTCATCCCATTCCAGAACTCAAGAAACTTAAACCACTCATGACTCCTCAAGAAGACCTACCTTAGATACTCTTCCCAACATTATCCGAATTGACCTCAAGTTACCACCCCTTAACCACGACCATTATCCCCAACGAAACCTTATGTCACCCTAGCTCGAATTACCAATAACATCGCAACTTGACCAATTCTCCCGCGATTTTCCAACCGATAGAATTCCCATTGAACTCCTATGACTTCCTCATCCGAATCTCCCTAGTGCCGCAACTTTGCCAATCTTCCAAAACCTTCTTCCTCTAGCGTTCTCAATGCCTTCTGCCTTGCCTATTTCCCAAATCAATGCTCAGAATCCCCCTATCTAAATCTCAAGCCCACAGTCTCACTAAAATCTCAACGACATCCTTGCCTAGTTACCCGTCTTTCCTCGAAGATTCATCTTATACTTCAAATACCTCAATAGCCACAATAATCTCCCCACATCAATCTCGACTCTTTCCTGATACTACAATTCCTCCAATATTGCATCTAGAAATTCTTTCCTCATGAATTCTCCAAGCATTACCAATCCTACCTAGACAACCCCAATACTCATCACACGTACAGCCTGATATGAACAACCTAACATCCAAAACCGATGATTTCCCATGCAATCTTACACTACTCTTCCTTAGCACTTCCTCAACCTCATCCTTTACCGAAATCGCTCCCACTCACAGCACACATCACCTAGTCCCAAATTCTACGATCCTCGGACATTACTTAATCGATCATCCTCGACACCGCCCATGATCCACTCATAGACTATCTAGACACCTTCCTTAGCACACCAATCCGTCTGACAACACCTCCCCTCAAGAATCCCCCTATCAACTCCTAGCTCGCCCATCCACCTCTAGAACTATCCTAACTACCTCTACCCACACCCAATCTCAAGATCACCCTAATGAAACTAGTCCAGACCTCAGCCAACCCCTCTCTTATACTACCCGCACACACTACCTGCCTAGACTACCACTTCTCACTAGGACATCTCCCTCAAAATCTCGCCACACTAGCCCCACTGCTCACCTAAGTCCTACCTGGAAGCTCATTGTTCGCAGGGGGAGCGGGGTGTGTATGTAAAGTAGGAGAATAAAATAAAGCACAACTAGACTATCTCCCTGTCCCAAACAAATAATACAAGAATCCCCTCCCTTGTAGTAGTAGGGTAATTCAGGATCGAATCCACGAGGAGGTAGGTCAGCGCTTCCTTTATTGTACTCACGATCAAGGCTTTCGACCTCAGCAGACACTCGATATCGAGTATACAGGTCGATATCAACCTCAGTTCTGGTCGATTTCCTAGCGCAGTTCCTGCAGAAGACAAAACAGCAAGTCGACGTCGAGCAGAGACCTCGATATCGATGTTAGTCCTCGATATCGACCCTTAAGGTCGATTTCGATGCTTGTCACAGAAACTGTTTTTGTAACCAATTTGTCGGAAAAGGATCCGAAGAAAATAGAATGGAGAGGGAAGATGAACAGAAACGAAACTAAGACTTTTATGAAGAATTTAATTAATTAAAAGGCTTCCAAAGTCGGGGTTTCACGCCACAACGATAACAATGCAAGTTTCATGCTAAAGATATGAACTTTAATGTCTTTCCGTCAAATAACTTTCGTCATCAACACTTAGGTGATTAGAGGCTTTCGCATAATTCCTAAGAGTTACTATCCGATTCATGAGTAATTCAAGTTCGCAATATGAGTGGCTTTCGCTTCAATAATGCAAATAATGAATCTCCCTAACTTTCGCAAAGGATCATGCATGGGGTAGAAGACGGAATCGCATAAAAGTCATACCTTTGATGCACTTACCTCACATTGCTATCGTCGGGCTCACGCCGACCCTACAAGTGGGTTGACTACTCGCTCCTCATCATGCACATCATCATCATTGTTATTGAAAGAAAGCTACTTTGAATTAAAACTCCGAAAGAAAGTACAACCGAACAAGCCACTCCACTCTCGCTTTATAACTCCACTCGGCCTCCTCTCTCTCTCTCTCTATTCTCTATTGCAACTGAATTGTGTCTAAAACGGAATACCTAAACTCAGCCCTATTGGCTTCTATTTATAGATGTCGATAAGGACTCGAAACCTTATCTTTATTCTCTGATAAATTAAAACAAAGTAAAAGCTAAAACTTCATGGTGAAATCAGCCTCCTCATGATAGATCTGGTGTTGATGATAGGAAACCTCGACGTTTGGATAGATATTGCAAGCATTGGATATAATTCTATCGAAATCGGAGTCGAATTCCTCTCCTGGCATGGTCGATATCGACCCTTGGACCTCGATATCGAACCCTCCAAAATCTTATCTCGAGCTTCTCCTTCTCCTACTCGAACTGGCACTCGACTTCTATCAACGTGGTCGATCTGGCAGCATCGATATCGACCCCCAGACGTCGACATCGACCTCTTCTGTGTCGAAATGCTCTGTTTCCTTTTCTGCTCGATTCCTATGTCTCTGATGTACTCGATGTCGAGGTCTTCAGTCGATTTCGACCTCTTCAGAAGACTTCGAGTTCTTTTTCCGCTCTTCTGAATTCATCCATTTTCATCCTGTTTTCTGCGAAATCACATGGAAACTCGTGCAAACCCATATATTTGACATTTAAGCATAAACTACACCATTCCCATGTTTTCCCATTAATGTGCATGCAAAAGACAATAAAATGAATTCATATGTGCATAGAAAATATGGCAATTTGCGCGCACATCAAACACCCCATACTTAAGTTTGCTTGTCCCCAAGCAATACTCTTAATGGTCATTCAGGGGAAGAAGGTAAACCCTCAACATCATAGATTCATTTTTCATATGTCCCTACAATCAATTGCCATCCTCGAGAAGGTACTTATGTCAACCAAGTCCATACCTGTGCATAAAAGCAATTTCATACTTATAAAGGAGGTAATATGCAAAAAACAATTTTAGCGACATTGCATTAATAATCAAGAGGACTTTTTTTTCAAGCTTGTGAGAAGTGGATTGGTAAAAGGCTAAAGGTGGGCTAATATTTGGCCATGTGGTGTTAAATCCGGGGAAGTACACTTTCTTTCCAAAATATTCCACATTCCTCCTTCATAATGTCTCACCTTTCACTCATCGTTCAATGCTTTTTTTCAATATAATGCTTTTACCTCTCTAACCTTAGCACTGCCTTCTCGCGAGTCGCAAACATGGGTGTCATGAATGGCCCCGGATACTTAGTACTTCGGACTCCTCACCTTTGTGTCCCATCTCGCCAAACTATTATCTCAGCGAGCAGGGTCAACCCACCTTTATCTCCTGAGGTGATCGGATTTTTTCTCGCTCATTTAATTTTCCATATTGTATCATTCCTGCCAACAACTTTATAAATGCACAACTCCATATAACTCCAAAGATGTCATCCATTCAAAAAAACTTTGTCCCCGGATAGGGTATAAGGTAAAAAATGGGCAATATGTATATGTGGAGCAATAATGATCATGATAAGTCTCATATATGGCTTTGTGAATATGCGTAGGTAAGGCTAGGATATGAACTTTTCTTGTATGGAATTTTTATAAAAAATCCTCCATCATCTTATCATGCACATGTCAAAAGCAACTTCAAATTTTCATCTCCTTTATGATTTTCTCAAAAAATTTGCACTTCATTGAGACTTCCCTTAACTAGGCAATCTCATGTTATATCTCTAATGAATCTAATTTTGTATCATAGAGCTCCCCTTTTTTTTTTTTTTTACTTCCATGACTCTCTCTTTTCCAAAATTTTTGATGGGGGGGGGGGTCATTTTTTTTTTATGCATTGAAATAAATATGCAACCCTAAACTAAGTATGAATATGCAAATAAGCCTTTCCCCTACCCCATACTTAAAATTTACAGTGTCCTCACTGTATTAGAACTAGGGTTAAGAAGAAAACTTACTAAACCGTCACAAATTTCAGGAGTCGAAGAAGACAACAGGGAAGGTCGATATCGACCCTTTACATCGATATCAATGTCTCTCTTGATTTCTGCCCAGGCTTCAGGGTGATTCGGCCTCGATCACAAACCCTATCCATGTCGACCTTAAGGTCGATTTCGATGTCTGACATCGATTTCGATGCCTTTATGTGTGCTTTTCTCTCTCCTGCAATTTGGAAACTAAACACAAAATATGCAAAACAATAAAGTGTCTAAAACCAAAACAAAAGCTGTCTTAAAACCAAAACTAAGTCTTTGTTACAAGCTCTAGATTTTTAAGTCGCTAGGCCGACTTCTACCTTTGCGCTTCTCAAGGTGGCATCTGCAGAGCCCATGTGGCTTGGGCCTCAAATATCACTCCTTTCTTGTCCCGCAGCTGCATTCCCCCGGGATTGATTTGATTCACCGTGAATGGACCTAAGTTCTTATCCTTGAATCTTGTAGGGAACCAATGGTCTTTAGACTTGGCAACATAGACCTTGTCTCCTATCTCATATTGGCTTGAACCATCATCGGATACCCTACATAAACGCACATGCCAAGGCACACCTCTTCCAAATAATGATAAGTCCTTAATTGTAATTGAACAAGAGGAATCCGTACCTTGACTTACCTTCTTCTCAGTCTGTTGCTCAGGTCG
The DNA here is from genome assembly GCA_963922045.1 of Persicaria maculosa. Classification (NCBI taxonomy): domain Eukaryota; kingdom Viridiplantae; phylum Streptophyta; class Magnoliopsida; order Caryophyllales; family Polygonaceae; genus Persicaria; species Persicaria maculosa. Next base: position 22,540,881 of record OY998271.1, on the reverse strand, counting down.
ATGTCGATGTTCGGAGGTCGATATCGATCCCTGTTGTACACCTGTAGGATCAGTCGATTTGGGGAGTTTTGACTCGATATGATCAGGTCGATTTCGACCCTCAGAGGTCGATATCGAGGTCTCCTTGCCTCTCTTCTCAGCGCTGATGGTGGTCGATTTCGATAGGGTGTGGTCGATATCGACCCTTGACTCCGATTTCGATGCTTCCTCTTTTCCTCCGTCGACCCCATACTTATGACCTGTCACATAATCTTGAACATTAGTGGTCGATATCGACTTACCTGGGTCGATTTCGATGTTCTGTTGAGCTCTTTCGTTCAAGATTGCTTCAACTTCCTCTACTTGGGCTTCATTGATGGCTTTTATCTCCATTGGCCCTTGACTTTGCACCGTCTTGTTGAAGGAATACTCTATTACTTCATCACTAATTGTGAGTGAGAGCAATCCTTTCTTCACGCTAATGTTGGCATCGACGGTTGCTAGGAATGGCCTACCTAAAATAATTGGACAAGCAGGGTCCTCCGCTATGTCAACAACTAGGAAATCAGCAGGGACAAAGAATTTGCCTACTTGTACTGGCACATCCGTCACTATCCCAGTTGGAATCACTACGGTATTGTTAGCCATGTACAATCTTGCATCCACGGGCTCCAGAGGACCTATCTTTACCTTGTGCCAAATGGTTAGTGGCATCATGCTAACGCTAGCACCCAAGTCAACTAAAGCATTAAATTTGAATTGACCTAGACCTATAGCGATAGAAAACTTACCTGGGTCCGCCCGCTTTTGTGGTAGCTCCAATCTGTTGCATTCCTCTGCGATCTCAAAGAGCGATCGCTTCTTACCCAAGATATCCTTAAGGAACCTTACATAAGATGGCATCTCGTGAAGTGCCTCTGTGAATGGTATAGAGACATTAAGCCCTTGGAGCATCTTCACGAACCGTTGGAACTTCTTTTCCGCTGGGTCCTTAGTCACCTTTCTAGTTGGGAATGGCAACACCTTCTTCCTTCCTACGGCTGCAGTGAGGTCGATATCGGCATCAGTAGGGTCGATATCGACTGGAAGAGTCGATTTCTGTGGTGACGCAGAATTAGGGTCGACATCGACAGGAGGGTCGACATCGATGTCACCTTGGTCGATATCGACAGGGGGGGTCGATATCGACGTTTGTTCTGGCTCCTTCTCCTCCACTTTTTGCTCGGGCGTTTGTAATTGACGCCCACTCCTTAGGTTTACTGCCGCAATATGACCTGTGGTTTTGCCCTTTTGGTTGGGCACAGTGGATCCAGGGAGTGATCCGGACACTTTGGGCATTGCTTTCGCCAATTGACTCATTTGAGTCTCCATGTTGCGCTTCCAAACGTCGATCTTCCCAAGTCTAGAATTTATGCCCTGCAGCTGAGTATGGACGGAGTTATTGGCTTGTTTGAACTCAGCGTGGTTCCTCCACATCTCATCAAGGATGATTTGCAGGTCATCTTTCTTAGTCTCCCGCTCAGGGTGCCCTGGTGTTGAAGGGTTTATTTTCAATCAAATAAATTTATAAGATCGAAACCCCGCTATAGTATAGTAGGGTCAAGTTCGTTCGCAGGGAGAAAGTCAGTGACTCAATTCTAGTTACCAAAGAGCAAGAAATAGCAAGAAGAGATGGAAAATTATAGAATTATGGGGGTTTGTGGGCTGCTGGAATTTTTAGGAAATATCAATAATAATAAAAGTCTAGGGCATAAGGATCACCACAACGATAATCATGCAAGCATTGCAATGAATCATATAAAAATCATGTTTTTATCTATTAAATAGGTCAATTTGCATCAACCCTAGCAAAGCAATCAATTTATTTTCACAAATTAATAAACTTTACTAACAATCTTAATTAGGTTATCAAACTTTCATTCAAAACCCTAATTACTATCCAATTCACAATTCAATCTTTCAATTCAATTGCAAAAAGGAATTTCCCCAAATTTTCATTGAGTACTTAAGCATATAAATAGATAAGAACCAATCAATTCACCAATTCATAGCAAAATCGCAAGCATAACTATCGTTGGGATCACCCCAACCCTAGAAAAGGCGACTACTCACGCATATTCATGGTGAATAACTCAAAATTCATGAAATAACTAAAAATCAGAAATTAAATTGAATAAAAACCTGAGAATAATGTCAACAATGCGTCCCAAAAGCCTTACAAAACGTTCCTCAACTTTCGCCGAAGAAATCGCTTCAAAAAGCTCTCAAATCCGCTCACAAACGCTCCTAAACGAGTGCTGAGAATTCTAACGTAGGCTGAAAATTCGGTATGAAGAAGAGAGAGCTTCTCCAAACCCTAAAAATCCTATATATACTTAGTATCCCATAAACCTAATTAGGAAATAACAAATATATGAATTTTATCTAAATTCTATCTAAGGAAAATAAGTAAAAAATAATTAAATCCGGGTAAATAAGCTCCGCTGGGACCTATACCGAAGCGGAAGACCTCGGTACCGACCCCCCCTAGGGTCGGTATGGTCACTGTTGCTCATCTCGTCTTGCTCGTCCAGATCAGGCCTCGGTACCGACCCAGGTGGGGTCGGTACAGGGTCGGTATGGCTCGGAAAAATGCTTATATCTCCTTCGTTTGAACTCCGATTGCTTCCGTTCTTTTTCCTATGCGCTCCAAATTCTTTTCCGCTTCTTTTCATAGTTGAAAACTTCTCCAAAATCAGCTTCTAAATTCCTGTAAAATACACAAAAGCTAGTGAAGACATCTATTTCTCATAAAATATGAAAACACATGCAAAAGACCTTAAACCCAATGCAAAACCCTATGAAAATGACTCAAATTGACATCAAAACATATGGGAAAATATAACTAAACACATGCACATCAAAATACCCCATACTTAAACTTGCTTGTCCTCAAGCAATAACCAAACTATGACCAAAACCCTTAACATGCCTTCGAGTCTTCGCCTTAGTCAAAAGCAACATCAATTTAGCATAGTGCAAATAAGAACAAGCATTGAACCATCATCACATATATTTAGATTACCTTAGGCAAAGCAATTAGAATCCAACCACTCAAGGGGAATAATGTGTTTTCACTCCCTTTCAAATGTGTTTAGGCTTGAAATACATCTCTCAACTCAATCCTTTATAACATTAAGCTACATAGAAATTGCAATTAATATCACCAATCGATTCACCGAGATGTCAAAATATGCATTAACCATCAAGAGGACTTTGGCTCAATGGCCTTCAAAGAAGGACTCATTCGGCCGGGTTGTAACTTGGCTTGGTAAGAAAATAAAGGTAGGAATCATTTAGGCTATGTGGTGCTTAATAAAATTCGGGAATCAAGACTCCTAAATTTCCAACACAACTCAACCAAACCATAACTCTCAATCATATGAATCAACCAAGCTCTCCAACTCATCTTAATGAAGAACACAACCTCTCAAACTCAAATAACCTCTCAACAATATGAAGCTTGCAAAAGTAAAGGAAATAAGGTAAATTTGGCTCATGCACTTTATTCACAAATATATAAACACAAACTATACTTGTTCTCTTCTTCTTCTCCCTTTTTTTTTCTTTTTTTCTGAATTTTTTTTTTCGAAAAAGAAAAATAACATAATAAAAATAATAGTGCATTTATAGGGTGAGCCAAAAATCCTTTTACATAATATGCATAGCAAGATAAAAATATCAAACCAACCCATAACTCAATAAACTCGAAAATCCTTCTCACTTGAACTCAAACACAAGCTCATTCCTTCCATAAACCATCATTCCAACCAACTCTAAGTCTTAATTCCCAAATGGGGGTCAGGCTCAATTTGGCTAAGGATAATTTTGTGGAGTTACAAGAATAGGCTATAAGGCTCAAAGTGGTTACAAGCAAAGGAAACATATATAAGGTAGGTAAAAGAGGATAAAAAGTGGCTAATAAAGAGTGCCTCTATCATTTGATTAAATGATGCAATGACTAGCTATCTCATATTGGTTTCAAGACTTAGATATACATCGCAATATCAAGAGGTAATGTATAAGGAGAGTAATACACACATAAAAAAGAAGGGGAAAATATATAAAGCACAATTCCCAATAGGCCAAGTAACTCACTAGGACATGTTGGATTCCAATCACCTAAATCCTAAAGTCATATATGCTCAATTTCATTTGCAAGTCAAACTTGACATAAAAACATTTTGTGCGACTTAGGCTAAACCATCCGAACTATGCCTTAGGATATTACATGATCAAGCTCAATTATTAGATTTCATCATAGGACATCTAAGTTAGGGTATAAACTCACTAAAACATAAGACTCAAATAAACATGCATTTTTTCTTTCTTTTTCGACACCTTTTTTTTTTCGGAACTAAAATATGACAAAAGCAAGACTCAAGTGACTAAAAATATGACAAAAGACTCAAATGCATAAGAAAAACTTAAACATGAATGCATAACATAATCCAACTAAGGTAAAATGTAACACATAAACATAAATATAATACAAAACACCTAAACATAGTTTCTGAATCCCCCACCCCATACTTAAAAATAGACAGTGTCCCCACTGTCAAAAGAAAAATCAAAGTAAAAGGGAAAAGACTCAGAAACTCACAAAGAAAATCAGAAGCTGCTGAAGACATTCATAAACTCTACGGAGAAGGTGGTGGTGGTAATCGATGATGTGGAAAGAAAGAAGATGCCCAATCCATGAAGGAATACTGGTGCGTTTCATGCTTGTCCATCCTCTTGTTCAAGCGTGCAAACTCCTCCATAAGAGCACCCTGCCCATTCTGTAGGGCTTCCTGGCCCAGTCTCAGAGATCTAAGCTCATCCATGACGTCAGTAAGGCTAGGAGAATACTAAGGCGCAGATCTGCTCGGGCCAGCCCCGTCAGAAAAGGGATGGCTACTAGGCCTAGTGTCATGATCCATATAGTCAGTGTCGTGCTCTTGCTGCCTATGCTCAGGGTAGGATCCTTGCCCAAAGGATCCAAAACCGTCAAATAAACTAGGTGGAGGCACCACCAAGGCAAAAGTGTTGTCCGGGCGAGGGTATCTCGATGGTCTCTGTCGTCTCAAAGGATCATTCAGAACATCCTCTGGAGTCGGTGAAGGTTCAGAAGCCCAAGTGATAATCCAGTTAGGGACGTACAACAAGTCCATATTCGGCTTGGTAATCTCCACCTCGTGATCATAAAAAACTGACAGAAACTTGTCTCCGTTGCGCTTGATCACATTAGCCCCAATCAAGTATGCAGTGTCAATCATCAGAATGGGCACAACCTTGTATCTGGTGAAGTCAACCTCAAGGCGCCTGGCCAACAGCGCTACCAGGCCTCCATACCAGATTTCTTCCGTGCGTGCTCTATAGGCCAAGACATGCATAATGAACTCAAACCCCAAGTTCAGGGGTGTCTGCATCTCAAATAGTACCCCTCTCAAACAAGCCACTTCAGTTCTAGTTGGTCTAGATAATTCCTTCTTGGCCCATATAGTGCTACCAAAAATTCTTAAAATAATACGGAAAAGAGGGTTCGCAATGTCCTTACCCTGAAGTGCACCTCGAGAAGGCCAATAGGGGTTGCCCGTAATTAGAGTCCAAGTCTGAAGGGCCTTGCAGCTGAGATGATTGTATGATGCCCGTGGGTTAGGAAATCCCAGCAATGCATTAAATTGCTGCAAAGTGAAGGAGTGATGAACATTCCCCAGCTGGAATGTAATAGGGCCCACAAAATCTGGACTAGCCATATCGCTTGCCAATGTAGCCGTGAACTCTGCAGTAAGAGCGGGGTAGTGGTGGTGGACATGATCCAGAAGACTAGTGGCGCCTAAGTAAGAGAAGGCCTCCAATAAGTCATCATGTACCCCAAGGCGCTCTCCATCATCAGGGCTATACCATCGGGCCTTCAGATTGCCCTTCTTGTGGAACTCCTTGTAATCCTTCTTCAAACGGGAGTCGGAGATGATGACATTGTCCAACGGAACTGTAGCGGATGACTCCCTAGCCCTCTTGCTACGTTGACGACTGAACATTTTCCTGGACAAGACAAACCAATTGAAAACTAAAATTCTTTCTAGAACAGTGAAACCAAACCAAATCAGCTAAACTCAAAAGAAGCTAACATCTAACCATGCAAATTAAGAATTATAATATGCACTAGAAAAACACATATAAACACATAGAGCCCGAGTGCATATAAATAGCTAAGCGCAAGAGATACCACCTAAAGAAATAATTGCATATAAACAATATAAAATAAGCTCCGATGCATATAAAATCACCATCATGCAGAATAGAATGCATTACCCATATATGTAACCATAAGCTCTACATAGACTATATGAATAGAGAAAACAATATAGACAATATAGTCATCATGTAAGGTCACTATATTGCAACACATAATCATAAAACCATATACTCATAAAGGTAACATAAGTAATGCAAAACTCAATATGCACAAACCAACCATGACAACCCCATACTTAAGTTCAAAACAAGTCAAATAAATATACAATAGACATATAACTTGTTTGCAATGTCAAAACATGCAAGGGAATAGATATTATGCTAGAATAGAAGAAGCTAATCAACCAAAAAGCATAAAAATCAAATCCAAAATCAAAGCCTGAAACGGATCGCAATGAAATTTTAAAATTCAAGTAGCGCACAATCCATAAAGAATTTGACATTGCCATGAACATGAAAGTAACTCTAAATCAACCCAACAACACAACCATATCATCAATTTCGACCAATTTGGCTTTCGGCAAAAAGCCCCAAATTCCGCTCCTAAATCAAACCCTAGGTTTCAATCTCAACTCAAATCATCAAATCAATCAAAATAATTGAAAGAAATAAGTTTAGGGTTAGAAATCATACCACAACCAAGTTGAATGAAGAAGAAAAATCGGGATTTCGAAGGTATAACGAGCCAAAATGACCAAAACAGTGAAACGGCGAAGTGGTTCGGTGGTGGCTCAGCGGGGCTCGAACCAGGGTGGGTCAGAGGTCAAGGGGTGCGCCAGGGGATGGGGGTTCGAGCTGGGGTGGTGGTGTGGCCGGAGGTGGGTTGTGGTGGCCGTGGGTGGCGCCGAGAGAGGTCGGGCTGGCTTCGAAACCGAGGGCTCGGTGTGCAGTGGAAGGAGAGTTCGGTGTGGGCTGCTGGAGGCTCGAACCAGGGCGCAGCCGAGCCCAGGGGGTGCGCCACGGGATGGGGGTTCGAGCTGGCTGGGTGGGTGCGGCCAGAGATGGCTCAGCGGGGCTCGGGCAATCGAAGAGAGAAGAGGGGCTGGGTGCGTGCACAGTGGAAGGAGAGAAGGAAAGAGGAGAGAAGAAAAAAAAAAAGAAAGGAAAGAAAAAGGAAAGAAAAAGAAAAGAAAGAAAAAGGAATAAAAGAAAAAGGTAAAATAAATTTTTTTTTTTTTTTTTCCGGGTGGGGGTCGGTACCGAGGGAAGGGGGGTCGGTATGGCCTCGGTATGCCTACTGGAATTTCTCGGATTTCCGAGATTCTCTTACCTGTCCGTCAGGAGGGTCGGTACCGACCCTAGGGGCCTCGGTACGGCCTCGGTACAGCTACTGGAATTTCTCGGTTTTCCGAGATTCACTTACCTATCCGTCAGGAGGGTCGGTACCGACCCTAGGGACCTCGGTATGGCCTCGGTACAGCTTCTGTTGAGCTTCCTTTTCCGTTTTTCGCCCGTTTTCGCAGTGGTTCCCTCCTAAGACCTGCATGGTTAGTGCAATACGCTCCACCCCAACTGTCCTACCAATCCTAAAATTTAAAAACTAAAAATAAAACTTAGAAAGAAAAAGAAATAAAGCGGGTTGCCTCCCGTAAGCGCTACCTTTAACGTCATTAGCTTGACGTGGTTACCTCATCTTCATTCCAATGTTGTAAGAGCCCAAGTAACTCTTATTTCTTCCTCCGGATCCACTCTATCATAGTACTTCTCGAGTCGGTGACCATTGACCTTGAATATGGCTCCTCCTTCGTCAATTAGATCCACCGCTCCATGGGGGTAGATATGATGAACCACGAATGGTCCGCTCCATCGTGATCTAAGCTTCCCTGGGAACAAACGCAATCTAGAATTGAAAAGAAGAACCTTATCACCTACCTCATATGTCTTTGGTACCAACTTCTTGTCATGCCACTTCTTGGTGCGCTCTTTGTAGATTTCGGCGTTTTGATAAGCCTTGAGCCTCAACTCCTCCAACTCTTGCAAGTCCATGAATCTCTTTGCTCCGGCCGCGTCGAGGTCCATGTTGAGCTCCTTAAGAGCCCATAATGCTTTATGCTCAAGCTCGACGGGCAAATGACAAGACTTACCGTAAACCAAGTTGTAGGGAGTTGTGCGCAATGGTGTCTTGTACGCTGTCCTATAAGCACAAAGTGCATCATCTAGCTTAGATGACCAATCCTTTCGTGAGCGCGACACCGTCTTCTCTAGGATGCTCTTTATTTGCCGATTTGAAACCTCCACTTGGCCGCTAGTTTGAGGGTGATAAGGTGTTGCCACCCTATGAGTCACCCCATACTTAGCCAAAAGAGCCTCGAAGCCCCTTTCTATGAAATGAGATCCTCCATCGCTAATAAGAACCCTTGGGACTCCAAACCTGGGAAATATATTAGTCTTCATAAATTTAGCTACAACTTTAGAATCATTAGTACGTGTAGCTATTGCCTCAACCCATTTAGAAACATAATTGACAGCTACCAAGATATATTTATAAGGCCTTGATGAAGGGAAGGGCCCCATAAAATCAATACCCCATACGTCGAAAAGTTCAACCTCAAGGATTCCGGTGAGAGGGTTCTCATGTCTCCAAGTAATATTCCCCACTCTTTGGCATTCATCGCAACCTTCAATGTAAGCATGTACATCCTTGAACAAGGTAGGCCAATAGAAGCCACTTTGAAGAATCTTCGCCGTGGTCTTGAAGCTCTTTGCGTGGCCACCCGTCGGAAGGGTGTGACAATGGTTGATGATGCTCTCAATCTCTTCCTCTGGCACACAACGTCTAAAGATATGGTCACTTCCTTGCTTGAACAAGTAAGGCTCATCCCAATAGTATTGCTTGACGTCGTGGAGGAACTTCTTCTTGGCTTGCGAAGTCAAATCCTTAGGGATTTCTCCCCCTACAATATAATTAGCAAAATCCGCGAACCAAGGGGTCCTCGACCCTCTAATAGCACAAATATGATGAGAACTAGGAGAAGAAGGAGGGGTGTAAAAGGAGTCCTTACCGGAACTTACCGACTCGTTCCTCATGAGGTTTTCGTCCGGCCTGGAGTCATTGATTGGAACTTGATTTTCGGACTCCATGAGGTGGTCCAAGGGCAACCTAGACAGATGGTCAGCCACCAAGTTCTCTGCTCCTTTCTTGTCCCTAATGTCACAATCGAATTCCTGCAACAAAAGCATCCAACGAAGGAGCCTAGGCTTGGCATCCTTTTTAGTCATCAAATATCTTACCGCAGCATGATCCGTATAGACAATGACTTTAGAACCTACTAAATAAGTGAGAAACTTTTCAAAAGAAAATACCACGGCGAGGAATTCCTTCTCCGTCGTGGTGTACTTACTCTGCGCTTCGTCAAGTGTCTTACTTGCATAGTAGATGGCATGAAGCTTCTTGTCCTTCCTTTGCCCAAGCACAGCACCTACGGCATTGTCACTAGCATCACACATGATCTCAAAGGGTAGGTTCCAATCGGGTGATTGCATAATAGGAGCGGAGACAAGGGCTTCTCTCAATTTGTTGAACTCTTCAAGACACTCAGCAGAAAACTCAAAAGCTACATCCTTCATAAGCAAGTTAGTTAAAGGTTTAGCAATTTTTGAGAAGTCTTGAATGAATCTTCTATAAAAGCCTGCATGTCCTAGAAAGCTCCTAATATCTTTCACATTGGAGGGAGGAGGTAGTTTCTCAATCAATTCAATTTTAGCACGATCTACCTCAATTCCCCTATTTGAAACCAAATGCCCTAAAACAATTCCCTCTTGAACCATAAAGTGACATTTTTCCCAATTAAGCACCAAATTAGTTTTTTCACATCTTTCTAGCACCCTACTCAAGTTGGCAAGACATAAATCAAAAGAAGAACCATAAACAGAAAAATCATCCATAAACACTTCTACTATATCCTTAATCATCTCAGAAAAAATAGCCATCATACACCTTTGAAAAGTTGCAGGGGCCTTACAGAGCCCAAATGGCATCCTCCTGTAAGCAAAAGTTCCATAAGGACAAGTAAAAGTTGTCTTCTCCTGATCATCCGGATGAATGGGAATCTGCCAAAAACCACTATAGCCATCCAAATAGCAAAAATAATTGTGTTGTGCTAGACGCTCAAGAACTTGATCAATAAAAGGAAGAGGAAAATGATCTTTCCTAGTAGCACTATTCAACTTCCTATAATCAATGCACATGCGCCATTTAGTAGTGGTCCTAGTAGGTACTAACTCACCTTTCTCATTCTCTATCACAGTCATTCCCCCTTTCTTAGGGACAACATGAACCGGGCTCACCCATTTACTGTCAGAAATAGCATAAATAATTCCAGCATCTAACATTTTCAAAATTTCAGATTTGACTACTTCTTGCATATTTGGGTTAAGCCTACGCTGACGTTCTATGGTCGGCTTATGATCATCCTCCATGAATATTCGATGCATGCATAAAGAAGGTGAAATTCCAATGATATCATCCAAAGAATAACCAATAGCCTTCCTATAGGTTCTAAGCACATCAAGTAACTTTTCTACTTCTTCCTCATTCAATTTCGAATTAATGATCACAGGAAAAGTAGAATTAGGACCCAAGAAAACATACCTCAAACCTTCCGGAAGTGGCTTAAGCTCTGGGGAAGGCTCGATTGGAACAAGTTTGGGCTCTTCCTCATCCGTCCTCAATATTGCTTCTAGGACCTCTAAAGAATAAATTTCTTCTTGATCCGCCAGAAGGCCTGGGACTGGGCCTGCAGACTCAAGACAATCAAAATAGCTTACCTCTACCATGTCCGTGGTTTCCTTCATCGTTGGATTGAAGCGAAACTCAACGATGTCCTCCCCAATCTCAAATGTTAGGAGTCCCTTCCTAACATCAATTATTGCTCCAGCGGTGGCTAAGAAGGGCCTTCCAAGAATGATAGGCACCACTGGATCCTCTGGCATATCCATAACAATAAAATCAGTGGGGACGAAAAACTTACCTACACGGACAGGCACATCATCAATCACCCCAGTTGGTGATACAACCGCTCCATTTGCCATGGATACTCTTATGTTGACCGGCTCTAGGGCTCCCAAGCTTGTCTTAGACCATATCGAAAGGGGGAGAAGGCTTACACTTGCACCTAAATCACACAAAGCCTTGAAACGGTAAGATCCTACACCAATAGTAATGGCAAACTTACCTGGATCTCCAAGTTTCTCAGGGAGCTTCACTGAACGGACCTCGTCAGCAAGCTCAGACATGGATCTCTTCTTAGCTAAGATGTCTTTCAAAAACTTAGTGTAAGCTGGCATCTCACTCAAAGCGTCAGTGAAAGGAATAGATATATTCAAACTTTGAAGCATCTTCACAAACTTTTGAAACTTACCTTCCGCTGTGTCCTTTACCTTTTTCGGAGGATATGGAGCACCTTCATCGGATTCGGGGCTGAAATAGGCCTTGCAGAAGAATCCGTCGCTGCTGAGGGGGTCGGTACCGAGGCTGTTGGGGTCGGTACGGCCTCGGTATGGCTACTGGAATTAGGAGAAACGGGAGAAGAAGAGATCGTACCTGCTGGGGGGGTCGGTACCGAGGCTGTGGGGGTCGGTACGGCCTCGGTATGGACACTGGAATTAGGAGAAACGGGAGAAGAAGAGATCGTACCTGCTGGGGGGGTCGGTACCGAGGCTGTGGGGGTCGGTACGGCCTCGGTATGGACACTGTTGTCCCCGTTTTCTTCCTCGTTTGGCGTGCTTTCTCGACCCGGCACCTTCTTTCCACTTCTTAGGTGTATTGCAGCTATTTGCCCCCTAGGGTTCTCGTCGGTGCGGCCTGGGAGCTTCCCTTGAGGCCGTGGGATTTGTGCTGCGAGATTACCTAGTTGGGACTCGACTCCCTTCTTCCATGTTTCTAACTCTCCTAGTTGTGCATGAGCTCCCTTAAATTGGGAATTCACATCGGCACGAAGCCCATTGAATCCTTCCTTAAGCTCTTGTACCCATGATGGTGGTTCTTGATACCCAGGGGGCCTATATGGGGGAACCCTTTGATCTTGTTGCGGAGGAGGTTGACTCCCTTGTCCTTGTCCATAGTTACCCCAATTAGGGTAATTGTTGTTCCTCCCTGCATAATTGTTATTTTGATTCCCCGCATAATTATTATTATTATTGGGGTTCCTATAAGGAGCCCTCATATAACTCACCTCTTCGTAGTGTTCTGCCCTTTATACCTGGCTAATATTATTGCAATCTATAGTATTATGAGCTAGAGAACCGCATTCTAAACAAGGTTGATTTCTAGATAGAAAACTTACTTGTTTCTTGAGGCGTCGGGTCTCATCCTCATGGAATTGCCTACGCACATCTGGGTCAATTTCATCAGCAGGCTCATAAAGTTTCTTACCTGACGGTCTCGCCACTGGGGTGCCATACATAGCGTCGTACTCCGTTAGCTTGTCCAATAGAGCCCATGCATCAGTTGGATTCATCTCGAGGAACCCACAATCGGTGTGGAGGTTCAATCGAGTCTTAGTCTCCGCATTGATGCCTTGGAAGAAGATTTCTTGGAGGACATACTCAGGTTGCCCGTGGGTAGGGCATTGTCTCTGCAACTCCTTGAATCTCTCCCAAGTCTCCAAAAATGTCTCTCCTGGCAATTGGTGAAAGGAGGTGATTTTCTTCCTAAGCTCCGTTGTCTTTGCCGGTGGAAAGAACTTTGTCATGAACAAGTCATACAAAGCCTTCCATGTAGTGATGGACCTAGGTGCCAAACTCTCCAACCAATTCAGAGCCTTTCCTAAAAGAGACCATTTAAATGCCTTTAGTTGCACATATTCCAACGATACATCATCAGCAACAATTGTATCGCATAAATCAATAAAGTTCTTAATATGAAGCATAGGGCATTCATGAGCTTTGCCCTCAAATTGAGATCTTTTAATTAAAGAAATAAAGTGGGATTTAATCTCAAAATTCCGCTCAATCTCGGGGAGGACGATTGCAGATTCGGGCACCCTCAGTTCTGGGTGCATGTATTGCTTTGCATTCCTTGGGATAGCATCCAACTGCTGTTGCAGACGAGCAGTCGCTTCCCTTTCTCTCGCTGCAGCCTCCCTTTCTCTTTCTGCAGTGAGCCGAAATTGCTCCATCTGACGACGGAGGTCAGCCATCTGCGCAGCAACGTCAACATTGTTTCATGTGTTGTCTCCCATTGTCCTGGCTTCTCGTAGTCTGCGATGGAAAGAGCGTTCCGGTTCGGGATCGATAGCAAAATCAAAATCAAGCCGACGTCGCCCCGATGGCATAAACTGAAACCAAAAACAAAAACAAAGACACCACAATTAAAAGCAAAGGGGATGGGCTATTCCCAAACCCTAATAGTAACTAAAACTTTGACACAATTGAAATCTCCCCGGCAACGGCGCCAATTTGTTGAAGGGTTTATTTTCAATCAAATAAATTTATAAGATCGAAACCCCGCTATAGTATAGTAGGGTCAAGTTCGTTCGCAGGGAGAAAGTCAGTGACTCAATTCTAGTTACCAAAGAGCAAGAAATAGCAAGAAGAGATGGAAAATTATAGAATTATGGGGGTTTGTGGGCTGCTGGAATTTTTAGGTAATTTCAATATTAATAAAAGTCTAGGGCATAAGGATCACCACAACGATAATCATGCAAGCATTCCAATGAATCATATAAAAATCATGTTTTTATCTATTAAATAGGTCAATTTGCATCAACCCTAGCAAAGCAATCAATTTATTTTCACAAATTAATAAACTTTACTAACAATCTTAATTAGGTTATCAAACTTTCATTCAAAACCCTAATTACTATCCAATTCACAATTCAATCTTTCAATTCAATTGCAAAAAGGAATTTCCCCAAATTTTCATTGAGTACTTAAGCATATAAATAGATAAGAACCAATCAATTCACCAATTCATAGCAAAATCGCAAGCATAACTATCGTTGGGATCACCCCAACCCTAGAAAAGGCGACTACTCACGCATATTCATGGTGAATAACTCAAAATTCATGAAATAACTAAAAATAAAAAATTAAATTGAATAAAAACCTGAGAATAATGTCAACAATGCGTCCCAAAAGCCTTACAAAACGTTCCTCAACTTTCGCCGAAGAAATCGCTTCAAAAAGCTCTCAAATCCGCTCACAAACGCTCCTAAACGAGTGCTGAGAATTCTAACGTAGGCTGAAAATTCGGTATGAAGAAGAGAGAGAGCTTCTCCAAACCCTAAAAATCCTATATATACTTAGTATCCCATAAACCTAATTAGGAAATAACAAATATATGAATTTTATCTAAATTCTATCTAAGGAAAATAAGTAAAAAATAATTAAATCCGGGTAAATAAGCTCCGCTGGGACCTATACCGAAGCGGAAGACCTCGGTACCGACCCCCCCTAGGGTCGGTATGGTCACTGTTGCTCATCTCGTCTTGCTCGTCCAGATCAGGCCTCGGTACCGACCCAGGTGGGGTCGGTACAGGGTCAGTATGGCTCGGAAAAATGCTTATATCTCCTTCGTTTGAACTCCGATTGCTTCCGTTCTTTTTCCTATGCGCTCCAAATTCTTTTCCGCTTCTTTTCATAGTTGAAAACTTCTCCAAAATCAGCTTCTAAATTCCTGTAAAATACACAAAAGCTAGTGAAGACATCTATTTCTCATAAAATATGAAAACACATGCAAAAGACCTTAAACCCAATGCAAAACCCTATGAAAATGACTCAAATTGACATCAAAACATATGGGAAAATATAACTAAACACATGCACATCACCTGGTGCCCTATATGTTGGGGGATCCCTTTGATAGAATCTTTGATCACCCCAATTTTGTTGATTGCCCCCTCCATAGGGGCCTCTCGTCCATTTGACCTCCTCATGTTGTTCCGCCATGGATACTTGCTCAGTATGTGGACAGGCACTGGTGTTATGCCTTATTGAACCACACTCCTGACAAGGTTGATTGTTGCTCAGGAACCTTACTTGCTTTTGAAGGCGGCGTGTTTGATCGTTATGGAATTGTTGCCGTACTTCAGGATCTATCTCCCTTGGAGGCTCATATAGTGGCATAGATGGGGCAGGCCTTGCATCATAGGCCGCAACAGCCCCATAGGTGTTGTCAAAGTTCACAAGCCTCTCAATGGTCTCCCATGCCTCTGTTGGTGTAAGCTCAATGTACCGATAGGAGGTATATGAATTGATCCTCTCCTTATTCGGCGCATCAAGGGCGTTATAAAAGATCTCTTGGATGACATATGGAAGTTGCCCATGCGTCGGGCATGATCTCAACAAGTCTTTAAAGCGCTCCCACGCCTGTGCTAGGGTTTCACCTGGCTTTTGTTTGAAAGCCGTGATCCTTTGTCGTAGCATCGCCGTTTTAGAAGGTGGGAAGAACTTGTTCAAGAATGCATCTTTCACCTCCGCCCATGTCCTTAGCGATCGTGGAGCCAAACTTTCAAGCCATTGTAATGCCTTTCCTGCCAAAGACCATCGAAAAGATTTTAGTCGTACATACTCTAAGTTTACTCCATCTGCAACTGTTTCACATAAGTCCATAAAAGTAGAGATGTGTTGCAGGGGGCATTCATTATGTCTTCCTTCAAAAGTATTTCTTTTAATTTCAGATAGGAAGTTAATTTTCAATTCATAATTGGAGTGAGGAATTATAATGGCAGATTCAGGAACATGAAGCGGCGGATGCATGTATTGCATCGCCGTCTGTGGATACTGATTTAGCCGCTCTTGGGCTTGTCTGCGCGCATCCTCCTCCCTATCAGCACGGGCTCGCTCAGCAGCAGCAGCGGCCCTTTCAGCAGCGATTGTAGCATTGTGGTCCTCGATCTCCTTTCTCAACCGCTCTATGATCTCAGCCATGATGCGAATTGCTTTGTTGCGAAGATGGTAGAAACGTTCAGGCTCATCAATTGGTTCCAGGACAGGTCCGCGATCAGAACGTCGCATAAACCTGCAAAATAAGCTTAGAAAAAGATCGTGATTAACTTAGGTGGCGATTGATTGCCTCCCCGGCAACGGCGCCAATTTGTTCGCAGGGGGAGCGGGGTGTGTATGTAAAGTAGGAGAATAAAATAAAGCACAACTAGACTATCTCCCTGTCGCAAACAAATAATACAAGAATCCTCTCCCTTGTAGTAGTAGGGTAATTCAGGATCGAATCCACGAGGAGGTAGGTCAGCGCTTCCTTTGTTGTACTCACGATCAAGGCTTTCGACCTCAGCAGACACTCGATATCGAGTATACAGGTCGATATCGACCTCAGTTCTGGTCGATTTCCTAGCGCAGTTCCTGCAGAAGACAAAACAGCAAGTCGACGTCGAGCAGAGACCTCGATATCGATGTTAGTCCTCGATATCGACCCTTAAGGTCGATTTCGATGCTTGTCACAGAAACTGTTTTTGTAACCAATTTGTCGGAAAAGGATCTGAAGAAAATAGAATGGAGAGGGAAGATGAACAGAAATGAAACTAAGACTTTTATGAAGAATTTAATTAATTAAAAGGCTTCCAAAGTCGGGGTTTCACGCCACAACGATAACAATGCAAGTTTCATGCTAAAGATATGAACTTTAATGTCTTTCCGTCAAATAACTTTCGTCATCAACACTTAGGTGATTAGAGGCTTTCGCATAATTCCTAAGAGTTACTATCCGATTCATGAGTAATTCAAGTTCGCAATATGAGTGGCTTTCGCTTCAATAATGCAAATAATGAATCTCCCTAACTTTCGCAAAGGATCATGCATGGGGTAGAAGACGGAATCGCATAAAAGTCATACCTTTGATGCACTTACCTCACATTGCTATCGTCGGGCTCACGCCGACCCTACAAGTGGGTTGACTACTCGCTCCTCATCATGCACATCATCATCATTGTTATTGAAAGAAAGCTACTTTGAATTAAAACTCCGAAAGAAAGTACAACCGAACAAGCCACTCCACTCTCGCTTTATAACTCCACTCGGCCTCCTCTCTCTCTCTCTCTATTCTCTATTGCAACTGAATTGTGTCTAAAACGGAATACCTAAACTCAGCCCTATTGGCTTCTATTTATAGATGTCGATAAGGACTCGAAACCTTATCTTTATTCTCTGATAAATTAAAACAAAGTAAAAGCTAAAACTTCATGGTGAAATCAGCCTCCTCATGATAGATCTGGTGTTGATGATAGGAAACCTCGACGTTTGGATAGATATTGCAAGCATTGGATATAATTCTATCGAAATCGGAGTCGAATTCCTCTGCTGGCATGGTCGATATCGACCCTTGGACCTCGATATCGAACCCTCCAAAATCTTATCTCGAGCTTCTCCTTCTCCTACTTGAACTGGCACTTGACTTCTATCAACTTGGTCGAACTGGCAGCATCGATATCGACCCCCAGACGTCGATATCGACCTCTTCTGTGTCGAAATGCTCTGTTTCCTTTTTTGCTCGATTCCTATGTCTCTGATGTACTCGATGTCGAGGTCTTCAGTCGATTTCGACCTCTTCAGAAGACTTCGAGTTCTTTTTCCGCTCTTCTGAATTCATCCATTTTCATCCTGTTTTCTGCGAAATCACATGGAAACTCGTGCAAACCCATATATTTGACATTTAAGCATAAACTACACCATTCCCATGTTTTCCCATTAATGTGCATGCAAAAGACAATAAAATGAATTCATATGTGCATAGAAAATATGGCAATTTGCGCGCACATCACTCATCTATACTCACGGACCACTATCTTCGACACATCCCAACTCACTCGGCTCTACCCAAGCTAACGCATCCTTCCTGCACCCCATCTCACACGACCAATGACCCAATCCGAAGACCTTAATCAACCTGCCACTTTCCGACCTAGCTTACCAAAGAATCTCTCAAGTCATGCCTAAGAAGAAGCACCACCAGGCATATAACCCATAACCTATTCACCAGCAAGTCGGTATACTAAGCACTAAGGCACATCATCATAGAAACAAGTTAGTCAGGAAATCATTGCTACCAGTTCAGCACATCCATCATCACACATTCAATTATGTCAGTTCTAGGCCTATCACACAACATCAATTCCGATTAGTATAGAAGAATCCATGATTTGAATTAAGAATGCTCTTCTTCGTGTCTACTGGGAGGAACCTGTTAACGATTGTCATCTTTGAAGCATATTCGTCCTTTTTGCCATCGGTGACGTTGTTCCTGGGGCCTAGGGGTCATGGACCCATCACATTTCCGTTGCGCCCCTCCGGTGCCACTTGGTCGTCGGTCCTTTCTTGCATATAGGCGCTCATCGAAGGATCACAAGGGTTAGAAGTTACGGAGATAGGGGAGAGACAAGGGCGGACAACACAACTTCCTTAAGGGTTAGACATGGACCAGGACTAGGGACAACGAGACCAAGGAGAAGATCCCAACCCAAGAGTTACAACGATGCCCTTATAATTGTGGCACACAAACACATAAAAATCAAGAGATATTATCACATTATTTTACACTAGTATGCACCTATCTCAAGGAATATCGATTTATGCATTGATAATATGTTCATATAATCATCTTTATATGTGCACAGAACAAGCAAGCAACCTATCATTTCATTCACCAATCATGCTTGACAGACTAAGAACATGTATGCACAGACTGACATGGGACATATATGGCATAAGTTATGCAAGACCTATCAAACATCACAGGATATCATATGCATGACTTATCACTCAATTTAGATACACACATAAGCAAGTCATAATATTGCGGGATTGAGGCAAGCATGCTAAGATGTACCTTAAAAATCATGCTAAGGGTATGGTCAGTTCATGCAGGGTTGGTATAGCAACTATCTCATCACATACATCCATGTTCGCATAGTAAGACTAGGACATCACACAATCATATGAGGGCGTATAACTGGGAGGTATATATCCTACATGATACTAGCAATACTTATTAAACATGTACACAGTCATGAGGTCCAATCAGGTTCATCTGGCATGCTAAGTCATCCAATTCACATTTTAAACATACAACGAGAGTTGACCGTACTATCATGGACCTAGTTCATAGGGAGACAGTAATCATGGGAATTCAATACATACGACACATACATCCACTCATAAGTGCAAACATGCAAGGTACGAGGCAACTCATGCTTAATTATACCAATATACAATTTCATGAAATCACAAGGAGGCTATCATTATAACTTGATAGAATTCTCTAAGGACAATCACCGACTCACCACCCCGTTTCCCCGTGGGACGCTTGTATGGCTCGCTGGACACAAGGACATTCACGCCGTTTCCGAGAGGTGAGGGTAAAACTCGTGTTTAGACTCTTGTGGCAAGAAGACATGGTTGGCCATTACGAGTATCGAAAGGGATGACTCCATAAGACAACTCACTTCTATCTCGAAACGATTTAAATCCTCACCCCCACTATCATACTCAAGTAACCCTCACATCTGACACGATTTCCGAAGGTAATTAGTTGACTGACCCAAATTTCCCGTGGAAGAGCCCAACCTCAGGTACGAGACTCGATAGAAGCATCGATGGTGGGATACGAAACAAGACTTGAAACGGGGAGAGCGGATGCTTCTCGACCCTTGCTAACATGCCTAGATGTTTTCGTGGGGCGGATGACAGAGTTAGAACCATCAGGGGGTTTGAATTTTGAAAGGGCTATTTCAACAAGACAGGAATTCCGATTACATAAGAACAAGGTTTTCTCCCGCTATCCTATTTGCACAGTTATTCAACACATGATTCAAGTTAAGGCATAATGATTAGTTCGCTATCCTAAGCACAATAGCTCTCAGCACGGAAGCAATCAACAAGATTAGTATAATCCTCTTTGAGGAGGATATAAGACATACATGCACATAGACGATCTATGCTGTCCTTCGAGAGACGGCTGACCGGAGGGGAAAAAACCTCACGGCCTCCTAACTCAACACTCCAACCTCCGTGGTGTTCCTTGGAGTCTTCTAGGCCCATCTGTAAGTAAAAGCTAGTATTTTGCCTACCGTTCCCCGAGTTCTACATCCATAAGGGAGGTCTATCGCTTTGGTCTCTACCCACGAGATCCTTTCCCCTTTATTCATTTTAGGTTTAATTCCAATTAAATTCATTTTGCCCTTTTTTTAAAAACATTTTTCAAAACCGTTTGAAAACATTGGGCGATTTTCAAAACCATCTTCAACCTCATGTACTCGGATTGCAAAACCTCAGCTCTGATACCACCTTTGTAACAGCTCGGGATTATGATTCCCGAGTTACGTTTCGAGGGATAAAACCCCTCGTTAGGATCTTGCGTCCCGAGTACATGTTGAAGGTTTGAAATCAAGGATTTGTAGTTTAAAGCGGGATTTCGCACCCAAATCCGGAAGGTCAGCTGGAGACCCCGGGGTAAACCCCTGTACCTGTCCTAAGTCTACAATGCGCAAAACCTTTTATCATGCAAAGGACATAAGTTCTGAAAACAATACAACCAGTGTCGCGGCAGAGCCGGGTCAAAACAGAGTATAAGTAGGAAGAAATCCCAAAAGTATGAATCTGGTGAAGTCAGGGTTCAAACACTCACTCTCCGCCATATGAATGGACCCCGTCATAACAACCCAAAATCAAGCAGTGGATCGGGTACTTGAAACTATACCACAAAGTCAGGTCAAGAGTTCGCATGCGGGTCCTCTGACCGCGCTGAGGACATATAATACGCCTATACCTAGAATAAAGGATACCTTCATGCAGTACTGAAATATTAACCACACTATCATGCTCCTAATTTTTATATGCAGAATATGAAGTAAGGTCTTAACAAAGAATACCAAGTGGTATATCCCTCTTCTACCACCACCCCCCTTCCAAATAGGGTGGAGACTGGCCAGTTCGATGCTATAACATATCACATCTCATCATCATATCGTATCTCGTGCTCATCTCGTATCTCATGATATATATATATATAAATAAATGACTCCAGGAGGACAACACTCGATGAAGCTGGGCTGTCCTATGACACTAACAACGACTCTAGGACTCACAGATAACGGCCGTTCTGCATTCAAACGCATACAGAATAAGAATGCTCATTCGTGAGTGCAATTCCTAAGCATGATACTACATGACATACTTTTATGCATATGCAACACCTACATACTATATGGCACATCAGGCAGGAGGTCTTGGTTACTGAGTAAGCCCCGGAGGTACTTACCTGGCTAGAAGATCAGCAAAAGAAGAATCCAGCACAAAGTAGTCACGATCATAGAATATCACCCAATTACATAACGAGAATATGCTAAGTACACTTCCATAGCTTTTCTGAACACATATATTACTCACTCAAATTAGCAGATAGGTAAGCAAGCTTTCATCAATCGTACTTTTAATTCATCATGATCAACCATCTCTTATCCCATACCATTCATCATAACTTGTCAACTCATCAGTTTAAAAAATATCCTCCATATATATATATCATACTTAGCCAAATTCGCATATTATTATTTCATACTCATACTTCCCATATATATATATATCGTCATAAATATTGGACATTTAATCTCTTCTAAAAATCACCACAATATCATGCCATTAGTCACACATATCATACCGTTAATCAACCGATCGTATTATCATGATGGTTAGTCATCGAATAAGTCTCACCCTTCGGTTAGTTTCAAAACTGTTTCAAAATCCGAGTCAAATAGTTAAGAATTCCGACCCTTGAAAATACTCGCAAAATTCCTTTTTCAATTTTGTTTATTAAATCACTTTCCAACCTTGAAATTCTTTTCCAAATTCTTTGTAAGCCCTTAAGTCCCAATAATATATTTTAAACACAATTTATTAAATACTTTATAAACCATTCCAAACCCTTTAAAATTCTCAACTATTTTTATTTAATAAAACGAACCCTTATAAATCTCCCAAAATAATATTTTATCTTTAAAACCTCAAATAATATTTTCTAATATTTTAAATACCCTTAGATAATTAAATAAATAAACGGATAAACCTGAACCGAACCGAACCCATATTATAAATCCCCAAACCGGTTAAATTAATAACATATATATGTTAGTAAAAGGGTGGGCCCACAACGGCCACCTCGGCTCCTTCCTCCTCCAGATTCAAAATGAATCCCGTGCCCGCTGGCTCGTCCGCTCGCGCTCGCCCGCTCCTGCCGGCTCGCTCTCTCCAGCTGCCGCTGGCTTGTGCTCGTCTCTCACCCACGATCGCTGCTGTGCTCAGCTACTGCTCGTGCTCAGCTCGCTTTCTCCCATGCTCGCGCTGTGCTCAGCTGCTGCTTGTGCTCAGCTCGTTGCCTCCCTTGCCCGTCGATGCTCGCCGGAGCTCTTTTCGGAGCCCACAAACCCACCCGACTCCCCGCACTCAGCTCACACACCCTCGACACTCACCCACAACCCGACCCAACTCAGAAATCGAAACAAAATAGAGGAAAGAAGAGGCGGAGCTCACCGAGGAAGTTCGCGACTTCGGAGCTCTCGATCGGAGGTCTGAGCATCGTCAGAGGCTTGCGATGGCTCGTCGGACCTGCATGGGACATGGGTGAGTGCGATGGTGAAGTCCGGGAGTGGTTTGGGTTGAAAACGAAGGAGAACGACTCACCAAAAGTTTGGTTCGCGATCGATCGAAGGTTAGAAGGAATGGGGCTGCGGTGGCTTCTTGGCGGCTCCGGTGGTGGCTCCGCTAATGCTGGTGGCTCTGAGGAGTGTGTGGGTCCCTCTGTTGGTGGCTCGAGGTGGAAAGGATGGGAGAAGGAGGAGGATATAGTGGTTTGGGTAGACGACTTGATGACCTAAGCGTTGAAATACCTAGTAAGTGGCTTGTGATTTAGACTTTGATTGTGAATGTTATGAGGCTAGAGAGATTATCTACGAACGGGATATATGATGAGCGAGATGTTGGATGAGTGATGGTCGTGTTATCTTGTGATTGGTAACTGTATATGGACTACGTTGACTATGTGACCTGTTGATATGTGATAGAGTTAGCCTTTATGTGTGCTTCCATTGTGATGAAATGAGAATCCATGACATGAATAATTATATGAGATGATGACCTCCGATATGTTGCTAGGAGTTAGGCTGATGTGTAGTATTGACACAGTGACCCTTGATCCTCGATATAATGCTGATATGCGATGATTCTTGTATGACTCTGACCTGATAATTCTCTACTGTTAGCGCGAGTATGATGTTATGTGATTGTCTGGTTAGCATGATATGCAACTTTTGTGATATGATGTGATGAGCCCTACTGATGTATGATGTTATTCTAGGTGTGTTATGGTATATGATCATTCTCGATGTGACTATGGTATGCTATTGAGTGGTGCTACATGATTGCTATATTATATGATGTCTTGAGTTCTGAAATGTGAAGCTGATAGAAACTAAATTGATAGACCCTGATTTTGACTTGGAACCTAGAAAATATGGGATTAGCCCTTAGAGGTGGATGGTAGGATGATTGGGAGGTTGGGAATGCTTTTGACTAATGCCATGTTTGAAGAATTTTGAACGGTACTTAAAAAGACTAACTTGGAATTTCAACGATTTTGAGGCCAATCTTTTTCAAAATTTAGGAACCCTTTTTAAAATTTCCTCGACTCGAGATACATTATACGCCCCACGAAGTGGATAAAAGCATTTTATAGGGGCACTTGTAGATTGCTTACTAAGACCTAGTGGAGACGCTATGATGCTTTCGAGTTATAATATGGCCGAGAAGTCGAAGTAAGGATGCGGTAAGGGCCCATATCACATTCTTACTACGACCAATTGGGGATATTATGATCACGACGAAGATACTCTGAGGATCTCATAGGGGCACTTATGAGGTGCTTACGAGATCAATGGAATGATCCTTGGACTCACCTTTTTCAAACTTCATCCCCTTACTTTGAAATGGTTTTTGTCTCGATGATGAGACTTGTTTTTAGAGGTGGATGATGTAAAGGCTCAGGTTTTCAAATTTATGAATTCGGATAAAAAGAGATTAAAATGGATTTAAATTGGATATTTTAAGAAAAAACTCGTCTTTAATTTAATAAATCAAACTCGAGTCCCTTAAAGCGAATTTCGGTCCAATCTTGAACTTCTTAAGATCGATTCTGTCTTTTCATCTCGGGATCTGAAAAATTTCTATGGAAAACGAGATTCTTCCAGTTTTAAAAAAAATTGTAATTGATCAAGAGAGCTGGATTCGGGAAACCAATCGTCGGAAATTCAAATTTCTGACTCGGACCACAATTCCATCCTCTTTCACCCATCGTTATCCAATTCTAACTCACCTCCTCCTAGTTTAGTAAAATCCTATCCTCTACTTCCCTCCCTCCTTTCTTTGATTCCCCTATCTTTGGAAAAGAAACAACAATTCCCTCTTCACAAAAATCAGATTCTTTGACTCACTTTTCACACCCACACAAACTCAAGAAAATCAAACAACCACTTATCCCCTTTTCCCATTTGAGTTTCTAAGAGCAAAAGCTCCAAAAACACCCCCCATTACCGCCTACACAACCCCATCACCACCACCCCGCAGTCTCCGCCACAAGCATTTACCCTCACCATCACCACCCTCCTTACCACAATGCCGTCACCCCCGTCAGCCTCCTCTCCACACTCGTTGTTCGCTAGCAGGGTGGTAGTAGGAGATTCAAATATTTAAAATAAAACAAAGCACAATTAGACTATCTCCATGTCCCAAACAAATAATACAAGAATCCCCTCCCTTGTAGTAGTAGGGTAATTCAGGATCGAATCCACGAGGAGTTATGTCAGCGCTTCCCTTGTTGTACTCACGATCCAAGCTTTTGACCTCAGCAGACACTTGATATCGAGTATACTGGTCGATATCGACCTTAGTTCTGGTCGATTTCCTAGCGCAGTTCCTGCAGAAGACAAAACAGCAAGTCGACGTCGAGCAGAGACCTCGATATCGATGTTAGACCTCGATATCGACCCTTATGGTCGATTTCGATGCTTGTCACAGAAACTGTTTTCGTAACCAATTTGTCGAAAAAGAGTCCGAAGAAAATAGGATGGAGAAGGAAGATGAACAAAAACAAAACTTAAGACTTTTAAGTTGATTTCAATTAATTGAAAGAAAGCTACTTTGAATTAAAACTTCGAAAGAAAGTACAACCGAACAAGCCACTCCGCTCTCGCTTTACAACTCCACTCGGCCTCCTCTCTCTCTCTCTACTCTCTGCGTGTCTATGTGTTTAATCACTGAAATTGAATCTAAATTGAATGCCTAAACTCAAACCGATTGACCTCTATTTATAGATGTCGATAAGGACTCGAAACCTTATCTTTATTCTCTAAGATAAAACTAAAATAAAATAAAAGCTAAAACTCCATGGTAACTCAGCCTCCTCCTGATAGAACTAGTGTGGATGATAAGAAATCTCGACCCTTTGGATAGACATTGCAGGCTTCGGATAGAATTCTATCAAAATCGGAGTCGGATTCCTCTACTGGCAAGGTCGATATCGACCCCTAGACATCGATATCGACCCCTTCAAAACTTCATCTCGAGCTTCTCCTTCTCATACTCGAACTAGCACTCGACTTCTATCAATTTGGTCAATCTGGCAGCATCGATATCGACCCCCAGACGTCTATATCGACCTCTTCTATGTCGACATGCTCTGTTTCATTTCCTGCTCGATTCCTATGTTTCTGATGTACTCGATGTCGAGGTCTCCAGTCGATTTCGACCTCTTCAGAAGACTTCGAGTTCTTTTTCCGCTCTTCCGAATTCGTCCATTTTTATCCTGTTTTCTGCGAAATAACATGGAAACTCGTGTGAACCCATATATTTGACATTTAAGCGTAAACTACACTAATCTCATGTTTTCCCATTAATATGCATGCAAAAGACGATAAAATGGATTCATATGTGCATAGAAAATGTGGCAATTTGCGCGCACATCAGTCATTCCCCTTTTTTGCCGAGAGGGGCACCCGAACTCCACCACCTCTTCCTCCTTCACTCTTCTTCCCCGAGACAGCAACAGAACGGTGGCGGCGTCTGCTGCAAATAATAAAAGACTTCGCCTATATATGCTGAACTTTGTTCAACCATCACTAGTAGGAGGCCAAAACCTGATTTGAAAGATAATACTTACACTTACGATTTCCTCTGTTTGGAGTATTTCATTTATTCTTTGGATCTAACCTTTTACTTGTTTTAAACTTTGATTTATTGAATGATTTAAGTTAATTAATGTAACACCTTACCTAAAATAAAGTCATCTACTCATTTCATAAAGTCTCTAAAAATTATCAATAAAAATCTATTTTTTTAAGAAATGGATGAATAAAAGAATCAATCTAGATGCGTTTCAAGCAATTGAATAGGTTTGGGCGCGTAGTTTTTACTTCCCTAAAATTAATGTCAAAATATTGATTTATAAATATGGATACCATATAAAACAACACAAATATTTTACCAATATTCTATAAAGATGTTGATGGGGTAAGTCCTATCCTAAAGAGGTTATATCTAGGCAAGGAAATACGCAAAAATAAAATAAAGCCAGTGTAATCTCTAAAGATAGCAAGAAACAACTCTTCCTAATCAATGACTAATTCCAAGTCTACAGATGCTATACTGAAATAACTAATGACTTACCGAAGCTTTAAATCCATATTTCATGTCTAAAAGTATAAATAGACATCAAGGAAAGCAACTCCCCAATAACTCCTTCTTGAAAGATACTACTTATGCTACTCTACTGCAAATAATAAAAAAAGTCGCCTATACATGCTGAACTTTGTTGAACCATCACTAGTAGGAGGCCAAACCCGCGACTAAAACATGATCATGGTAGGGGAAAATCCTAAAGGGGTTATATCTAGGTGAGGTTTCACAGAGTTTGATTAGACATTTACACATTATTTGATCAGGGCTTTCCACCTGAATCCCTGTAGAAGGATACTGATCAGGGAATTTCTCAAAAGCATGTTCATTAACCATTCAAATAATATCGAGTGGAAATAACAGTAGGAGGATAACAATTGAAAGACTTACTATTTGAGATTCATGGCCAAGAAACCAAGATAGACCCAACACCTCCATCTGAGCCTCTAGTCCATGACAATGGATCTGGCCCCAAATTAGGAACCCTAAATAAAATACGACATTGGATAGCGATGACTAGACTGACGAAGAGTCATCATAATTCTCTAAAGAGTCATGGATGTACTAGTGATAATTCACATAATTGCTATAAACATCAAAAACAAAAGATACCCTAGATATTTAGATGTCAAAGAAGAGGATATCATACAAAATCTAAATCGGAAAAATCAATACTAATTTCACAAATGGCTAACTCACAGTGGAAGAAGCGGGGCCAGAGATGGCCGCACAGCGGCTGGAGAGTTCGATTAAGTCGACGAAGCCGATTAAGTCGATGGAGCCATAACAAAGTACCTTGGGCATCGTTTGCAACGCCATTGGTGCTAATCACAGAGAAACGAAGGAAGTGGAAGCCAAGCGTGTGAGTGAAAGATTGAGGGAGGGAGGAGCGAAAGAGAAGAAGGCGTTCATTAAGATGGAAACCGTCAAAGACATGAAAACAGAACGTGGAGGAAAAATAAATAATTCATAATAATAAAGAACAAGGCTAAAATAATAATAATAATAATAATAATAATAAAGGAGAGGGCAAAAAGGGAAAAATAAAAAAGTCCACCATCATGCCACATGGATAGGCTGGTTGCTCTCCAAAAGGGATATCTTTAAGTTCTAGAGGAGATTTAAATTGGTTCAATTCAATCGGCAAATTTGAGGCCTCGTGTTTGATATAAAAAACACACAAAAGGCATTTAATATTTAGCCCATATAAATATAAGAATTATAATTGGTATAAATTAGAAATTGGGTTTAACAAAATCATAAACTTAAACTTGTAAAATTTCTTTGCCAGTTTATTCAAATGGGTTGATCTCAAACTTGACTTCTAAATAAAAAAACGAAGTCAAAATCTCAAGTCAAATTTCTTCAAATTCAAATGGTTCAAAAAAAAGAACTATGCCCAGTTTGTTTCCGACTTATTGGATACGTAGACCACCCGACATAAAACTAAAACTCGTCGGGTTCAATCATCAAACCAAAAAATCGAAATGGTTCTAAAAACAACTACGTAAAGACTTGATACTCTTTTACGAGTTATATAGGAAATGCGATGTCAAAATTCAAATGTACATTGGATTCAGTCGCCCATCTCAAATCAAATTAAATTTGTTCTTAAAAGAACTACATAAGATTTTATTTCACTTTGTCGGATATGTATGAAGCTCGAATCAAAGCAAAAGCTCATCGAGTTCAATCGTCCAATTAAAATTGAATTGGTTTGGTGCCAAGCCAAAGCCGATCGAGTTCAATCACCACCCTCAAATGATCTCATGATCAAATTCAAATATAAAATCTATTTTTTACCTTGAACTATGATGACTTGAGTCCACCAGATAAGTGGATACGTAGGAAACTTGGTGTAAATCAAATTCTCATTGAGTCCAGTCACACCCAAATTTCCAATTAAATGTCCTCAGACTCATTTGTCGACTCTTATCGTCCCAAATACCAAATTTTCATCAAATTCAAAGTGTCTACTCTAACTCGATACAATGTTTCCGCTTGTCGAGTTCGGTCACACAAAAAATCAATGATCAAAGTCCTCAAATCGGCCTCTCAGTCATGTCTGAAGTCAAAACAAGTCAAATTCCAAATTAAACTCTACATCAAAGTCAATCCGTTTTCTATGCAAATGATAGACATGTTACTTGAGTTACCCTTCCGAGAAGGTGAACTTAGGTTACTCAAGTGGAGTGTGGTTTAAGCTACGGTTCCTTGAAGGTGGGCTTGAACTACATCCTCTAAACAAAACAAAAGCCAAATTGACAAGAGGAAAACCTGTCGTTGTTCCTGCCAAAGAATTACTCAAACCTACAACTAGTATAGTTGGTAAGAAAGAGGTCGATCCACAGGGAAATCTATTAAGTTCAAGTGGTTATCTAATCGCAAGTAAACAAAAAGAGAGTTTTTATGGGAAAAAGATCCGCCTTTTGTCAAAGCAGAAACAAGTAAACAAGGCAATGAAAGTTGTAGAATGCAATAGAGAGAAATAGGTTCACCTACAATTTGTCACTTTAATTGATGAATTTGATCCTTGTTTCAGCCTCTAGTTCTCTTCTTTTCCTATCAATGTCCTTGTCCAGATCTTAGGTAAATTACTAGTCCTACGAGTCCTAGTAATCCTTATCTCTAAATAACCCTAACACGGTTAAGATTTAACCTAGAGATAGCATTAAGACTATGAATTAACCAAGGTATATGCAATATCAAGCTACGAGTCGATATTTAACATATATTCAACTTCCTACACATCCAATTAGTCCTACGAGTCCTAAAGGGATATGGTTGCCACTTGGGTTAAGGTTCGCTACGAGGAATCTACAAAACCCTAGCAATTGAATGAATCTACTCTAACTAGTTGATCAGGCCAGAGAGAATAAAACACATTCAAGGAATTAAGCGCAAAGAAGTCAAAACATTCAAATAGGAATAAGAACTAGATTAAGAAACTCACAATTCAACAATCAAGATCCAAACTGTAGGCGAAACCTTCGAGAGTTTAGTTGCTCATGCTCAACGTGCTCTCAACAATTCTCAAAAGTGCATAAGGTGCATAATAGAATAACCTAAAATGTCTTTTTAAAGGCCTACAAAGGATCGGCCAAAAATAATACTAAAAACCCTAATTAAATTGGATAACTTAATCGGCGTTTCTGGACAGGCCGCGGGGCGGCTGGCTCAGGCGACGGGGCGGCCTGGCGATCAGCGAAATCCTTCGAGATGTCTTCGGGCCGCGGGGCGGCCAGGTCAGGCGACGGGGCGGCCAGCGATTTCTTCCGCTTCTCTCCACGTGATTTGCTGTAGCTGATAATGCAATTAACTCCCCTCAAATTCATTCCACCTTGAATCACGATTCCTGAAATAAACCATAATGTTGTGTAGATTCCGCATCTTCCAACTCAACAAGTAATCATGTAAATGCAACTAAAATATGCAATATTTACACCCAAACTATACTAAATGCAATCTATTATGCAATACTAATAATGCTCTATCAAATTCCCCCACACTTGAACCTTTGCTTGTCCTCAAGCAATAGAAAAAGTAACTTGCAACCCCACAGAATAGCCATTCATGTATCAACCTCAATATTCTTTAAGTGTAGGAAAAACTAGCAAACACAATAGATTAATAACATCATAGCACATAATGTTCATGATTAATGAAATTAAGCAACCATATCCATTCTAGACCTCACAAGGAATATGTGTTTCACTCTCACTCAAGTGTTTAGGGTTAAATATTTACGCTCAAACTCAATCTTTAAAAACTTAGCTACAATAGTCTTGCACCAGTGTTCTAGCTCTCCACCGCTGGTGACTCTACACACAACAAAAATCATGAGGTCTTTCAATTGGGTTGTAATGGGGCCAAGGTAGAAAACATAAGGTATGGAACAATTTAGGCCATGTGGTGCTCATAATCCGGGAACTAAGGATGCAACCAAATTACAATACCACTCACAAGATCATACCATAACTCTACAATGTATACAACTCCAATCTCAAGCATCAAACTTTACAAACCATACTCAACTCATTCTCTTATTCTTTTTTTTTTCTTTTGCATTTTTTTTTCTTTTTTTTTTCATATGCTCTTCTTCATGCCATATCAAATGATTTTCCTTGACTTTTACCCCTAAGTGAATTTTATCCTCCTTAGGTCCCAAGTAATGTGTAAACTACTAGCAAGAATCAAAACATCTCATAAAAGTACTCCCAACATACAATCCATCACTCAAACCATCATCCACAATATGAATATTCACCAACTATTCCTAATTCCCGGATGGGTCAGGCTATAATTGGCTATGGAAAAATCTTGTGGAGCTCAAAAGAATAGGCAATTAGGCTCAATATTGGCTTCAAGCAGAGGATAATATGCAAGGTGGGAATAGAGTCAAATAGGGCTAATAAAGGTGCCTCAATCATTTTTAAGTCATGTGCAGAAATCATAATATGCAGCCTTGAATAAGATATCTAAATGCAAGCCAAAGAGGAAGCAATTAAAGAGAGTACACTCAACAAGCAAGAGGACATAATACATCTTGTCCAAATATAGGCCAAAATAGCTCACCAGGTCATGTCTAGAACTTCAAGATCACCCAAAATCAAATATCTTATGTGCTCAATCATCAACCAATTATGCTCACCAAATAGTGTGGAAATCAGATATCAAAGGTTTTCAACAATCCAAGCACATCATGGGGCATAAGTCTTAATAAATAAATTAGAGGACAAGTGGCATCCATATGGGAAAATAAGACCTAATCCTAGCTAATGCATAAATATAATAACATAAATAATATAATTTTCGGATTTTTTTTATTTTTTATTTTTTATTTTTTTTTGCGAATAACATAGACTAACATCAACTAAAATATTCCAACATGCAATCTAAAGTCAAAATGCAACATAAAGATAAAGTACATGTCATGCAAGTCTTCCCCCCACACTTAATTCTGACATTGTCCTCAATGGCAAAAACATCAAAATAACTGAAAGGGAAAAGAACATAAAAAGAAAAGACTAACATGATCACTGTGGAGGTGGTGGTGGATAATGTGGGAACTGAGGATAAGCAAATCGGAAGAACTCCTCCTGTCTCTGTCTCTGCAGCTCCTGAGCCTCCCATGCAGCCTGCTGTCGTTGGAGCACCTGCTCCTATAAGCGCCGCATCTCAGCCTGGCTCTCAACCATATCCGCCATGCTAGTCGTCAGACCACGCACATCGCGACGGATGTCTCCTATATCAACATAGAGCTGCTGCTGATGATCCCACATATCATCCTGACGACGGGAAATCATCTGCTGATGCTGCCACATGGTGTCCTGGAGCACAGCCATCTGCTGCTGCTGCTCCCACATAGTCTCCTGTCGCAGAGAAATCGCCGTCATCCTCTGCTGCAGCTCATAATAATCTGGACCAGCACCTATCCCAGATGTGCCAGAAGGTCCAGCATCTCCACCTCCTACATCCGTCTGCATCTCAGGAACACCACCATCATCGCCCTGATCATCATCATCTCCACCATCCTCATCCTCATCCTCATCATCCTCATCCTCATTGCCCATGAAGAAATCCTCCGCCGTAGGACCAAAGGGAAGGTGTCGGGGTAATCTAAGCTGAATCACCCCAAGATGACCTGTCCTCCAGACCCACATCGGTGCTCTCCCCTCCAAATGTCTAGCTTTCCTCAGCTGGGCCTCATCATACAGAAATGAACCATGCAGGGCATCAGGGACAACGCTCAAATCAATACAATCCCGTGCTATGAGAGTGATGAGACCCCAAAGCTAATCGGCGCTGTCTTGCGCTTGTCTATGATGTCCTTGCAGTTAAAAAGGAACAAATCTACCCAACCTGGAATAACTGGGCTCTCTGGCGTAAGACACCACAAATATGACATATCCCGAAGTGAGATCTTGTTGACCTCAGACTGGGCAAAGAAGGTGTTGGCTAAAACCTTATGGATCAGCCGTAATACAGGGTGCCGAATACTCGAGTTGTATTGGCCCTTCTTGGCCTCAAACGGCACCCTAGTCGCCGCAAGCCAAAATGCAACAGGTCCCTCTCCCTTTGACACATCAAACCAACCTGCGGTGGGTGCGGCTGTCACTCCAAAAAGCTGTCCCACTCTCTCCTTTGTCCTCGTGAACTCCTGTCCCAATAACCTAAACTCGATAGATGTAGACCGCACACTCAACGTAGCCAGGAATTCCTTAACTAAACCCGAATAGGTCGGAGCATTCTTCTCTAAGAAATTTCCTAGGCCTCCATGTACTAACAACTGTCTGGTGCATACATCCATTTCTAACATCCGAAGGGTAGGTTCGTGAAAAAACTTGGTTTGAAAGAAATTCCTAGTATTCAGCGCATTCCATCTCTCCTTCTGACTCCTACTCATTCCATGGGGTCTAGACATGTTTGCTTAAAGCTATGAAATTAACCCAAGAAAAAGTTCGAAGTAAAAACTCACGAAAATGGATGTTTCTGCAGTGGCCGCGGGGCGGCGAGGGTAGGCGACGGGGCGGCCGGTGACAGGTGGCCGCTGGGCGGCAAGGCTGGCGACGGGGCGGCCGGCGACGGTGGGCGACGGGGCGGCTGGTACGGCGACGGGGCGGCCTCAGAAAAACCGCCGGATCTGTAACTCCGACTTCCGATTTGCGCTCCGACGTCTCAAATTCCTCCCTCCGTTGGTAGATTTCTCCCAAAACCTTGAAGATCCTTCAAATCGGGTGTTTTTGGTTTAGATCTAGGAAGAATGAGGAGAATGTGGGTGGTTTTGTGAACGATATAGGTGGAAAATGGGAGATCTTGAAGAAAGGGGTGAGGTTTGTAAAGATTGAAGCTTGAGGAAGGGTGTTAATGGAGGTTTTGGGTTGTGGGTGTGAGGTTGAAGATGAAGATAGAGAAGATGGGTAAAGAGAGAGGCGTGGGGGCGGCTGGGGTGGGTGTATGGTGATAAAGGGGTGGATAGGGTTAAAGGGGATGGAATATGAGGCCCATACGGGTCCCAATATTTTTTTTGTCATCCGTCAGGGGCGACGGGGCGGCCAGGGCTGGCGACGGGGCGGCCAGCGATTGCGAAAAGATTTCGCTCGCTGTCGCGGCGACGGGGCGGCCAGGGCTGGCGACGGGGCGGCCCGCCCCTTTTTTGACCATCTCTACTTCTTTTTACCCTGCGGGGTTAGTATGCCGAAAACACCACAACTAAACTAAAAGAAAGTAACTAAATGCAATAAGAAAATAACATCTAAACTACTTACCTTGGGTTGCCTCCCAAGCAGCGCCTTTAGTTAACGTCGTTGGCTCGACATCATTACTCCCTAGTGATCCTCAATGCTGTGTTCACGGAGAACCAACTCATCACCATTCTCTTTGACAAAGTTCTCATAATATGGCTTTACGCGATGACCATTTACTTTGAAGATGTCTCCATTCCTCTCATTGAGTAGCTCTATTGCACCATGAGAAAAGACATTAGTAATCACATATGGCCCTGCCCATCTAGAGCGAAGCTTACCTGGGAAGAGTTGAAGGCGCGATTGGAATAGAAGGACCTTGTCCCCAACTTTGAGGTCCTTTCGCAAAATATGCTTGTTGTGACATGCCTTAGTCTTCTCCTTATAAGTGACGGAGTTGTCATAGGCATCCAGTCTCAACTCTTCCAGCTTCTGCAGCTGAAGTTTCCTGAACTCCCCAACTTCATCCATTTGCATATTGCATTGTTTCACCGCCCAATATGCCTTATGTTCGAGCTCGACAGGAAGATGGCAAGCCTTTCCATAAACTAATCGAAACGGAGACATCCCAATGGGAGTCTTGTAAGCCGTTCGATAAGCCCACAGAGCATCATCAAGTCTTACACTCCAATCCTTCCTGTTTGGGGCAACAGTCTTCTCCAAGATCGTCTTAATCTCGCGATTAGACACCTCAGCTTGCCCATTAGTCTGGGGGTGGTATGCAGTAGACACTCTCTGCGTAACATGATATTTCTTTAATAAAGCACTTACCGTCTTATTGCAGAAATGAGTCCCTTTATCACTGATCAATGCTTTCGGCACTCCGAATCTAGAGAATAGCTCTTTGAGGAAACCTGCAACAACTTTTGAATCATCAGTCCTGGTGGCCTTCGCCTCCACCCACTTGGAGACGTAGTCCACCGCAAGCAAAATATACAAGTTCCCAAACGAGCTAGGGAATGGTCCCATGAAGTCAATGCCCCAAACATCAAAAATCTCACAAAATATCATGCGGGTTTGTGGCATCTCATTCCTCTTAGAGAGATTCCCAACTCTTTGACAGCGATCACAGGATTTACAAAAAAGCATATGAATCACGAAATATATGTGGCCAAAAGAACCCTGCCTCAAGTACCTTTCTTGCTGTCTTTTGTGGTCCAAAGTGCCCACCACATTCATGTGAATGACAGAAATTAAGGACAGATTGTACCACATCGTCGGGAAGACACCGACGTATCACTTGATCAGCGCAATGCTTCCATAGGTATGGATCATCCCAAACATAGAAGTGAGCATCATGGCGTATCTTGTCCCTTTGAGCCTTGGAAAAGTTGGGTGGAAACTCCTGCGAAACTAAAAAGTTCACCAAATTAGCGAACCAAGGGCGGGGAATAGAACTTACCTTCAAAAGAAGCTCAGTATCAGATTCTGCAGAGGCGACGGGGCGGCCAGGGTCAGCCGCGGGGCGGCCGGCGACAGGTGGCCGCGGGGCGGCCAGTCCGGCGACGGGGCGGCTGGAGACGCTGAAAACTTGCAACAACTCTTCGTCAGGAAAACTCCCCAAGATATGTGATTGCTCGTCCTGCCCATTCTTCCCCTGCGATATACGACTTAGATGATCTGCAACAAGGTTCTCCGCACCCTTTTTGTCCCTGATTTCGATGTCAAACTCGCTTAAAAGCAAGATCCATCTAATCAATCTTGGCTTGGCCTCTTTCTTCGTCAAAAGGTAACGAAGCGCTGCATGGTCAGTATACACAATAACTTTTGTACCAAGCAAATAAGATCTAAATTTCTCAAGGGCAAAAACAATAGCAAGGAGTTCCTTCTCTGTAGTTGAGTAGTTCCTTTGGGCGCCATTCAACGTCAGAGATGCATAGTAGATCACATGAGAGCTTTTCCCCTCTTTTTGTCCAAGCACGGCTCCCACGGCGTAGTCACTAGCGTCACACATCAATTCGAAGGGTTGGGACCAATTTGGCGCTTGTATGATTGGTGCACTAGTAAGACAAGTCTTCAACTCATCAAACGCCATCCTGCACTTCTCATCAAAAGCAAAAGTGACCTCCTTCTTCAGTAGCTCGCACAAGGGTGAGGTGATCTTTGAGAAATCCTTAATAAACCTGCGATAGAATCCTGCATGGCCTAAAAAGGAACGCACTTCACGCACATTAGTAGGATAAGGCAATGATTGAATGATGTCTATCTTTGCCTTATCAACCTCAATCCCTTTATGTGAGACAATGTGACCTAAAACAATGCCCTCCTCAACCATAAAGTGACATTTCTCTGAATTGAGCACTAAGTTAGTGTCCACACACCTTCTAAGCACAAGTGCCAAATGGTTTAAGCAAGCATCAAAACTATCACCATGTACAATAAAGTCATCCATAAAAACCTCAATGAATTGCTCTATATATTCAGAAAAAATGCTTACCATACACCGTTGGAATGTCCCAGGAGCGTTGCACAAGCCAAAAGGCATCTTGCGATATGCAAAAGTGCCAAACGGACAAGTGAATGTCGTCTTTTCTTGATCCTCCGGTGCGATGGCTATCTGAAAGTAACCTGAATATCCATCTAAAAAACAATAATATGGACGACCAGCGAGCCGTTCAAGCATCTGATCAATAAAAGGTAAGGGAAAGTGATCTTTTCGAGTTACCGCATTCAGCTTGCGATAATCGATACAAACTCTCCAGCCTGATTGGACTCTGGTAGGGACCAACTCACCTTCTTTGTTCTCAACCACTGTTATGCCTCCCTTCTTTGGTACTACCTGCGTTGGACTAACCCATTGACTATCAGAGATGGGATAGATCATACCTGCCTGAAGGAGTTTCAGCACCTCCTTTTTTACTACATCCATCATAGGTGGGTTGAGTCTCCGTTGAGGTTGCCTGGAAGGTTTGGCTCCCTCTTCTAACAAGATTCTGTGCATGCAAGTAGCTGGGCTGATTCCCTTAATGTCCGCTATGGTCCATCCCAGAGCGGTCTTATGTTCTTTGATCACCGCCACCAACCTATCCTCTTGTTCCTTAGTAAGCTTGTTGGAGATAATGACAGGCAAGGTATCACCTTCCCCCACGAATTCATACTTCAAATGCTCAGGAAGTGGCTTGAGCTCAACAACGGGTGCCTGCACAATAGAAGGTAAGAGCTTCTCGCTCGAACCGGTGAGTTCCATACGCGTACCTACCTGCAAATGAGTAGGAAGGGTGGACAAGTCTCTTATAGTC
Source organism: Persicaria maculosa (assembly GCA_963922045.1). NCBI lineage: Eukaryota > Viridiplantae > Streptophyta > Magnoliopsida > Caryophyllales > Polygonaceae > Persicaria > Persicaria maculosa. The sequence continues at coordinate 22,503,470 of OY998271.1, read as the reverse complement.
TCCTGCAGGTTAGTAGACAAAGCATAATTCAATGACAACTCCTCAATAGGAGCTTCTAAAGCAACCTGCAGGTCATCTACACAACTCATGTCAAAAGTATCCTGTATACAAATATCAATGGCATCTACAAAGCATAAGGAAGGATCATCAGAAGGGAATTTCATTGCATCATAAATATTATATTCAACCTTCTCACCATCGAATTCCATAGTTAATGAGCTAGAATACACATCAATTTTTGTCTTAGTAGTCTTCAAAAAGGGTCTTCCTAAGATAATAGGGGACTCTTGCTTACCATGCTCCATGTCTAAGACAAAAAAGTCAGCAGGAAAAATCAAGTTGTCAACCATGACCAAAACATCCTCTACTATACCTCTAGGATAAGCATTTGAGCGGTCCGCTAGTTGGATCACCACTCTAGTCTCATGCAAAGGTCCTAAGCCTAATGATTCATATAAAGAATAAGGCAAGACATTAATAGATGCACCTAGCTCTAACAAAGCTTTATCAAACTTAGTCTCACCTATCACACATGGGATTGTAAACATGCCAGGGTCGCTACATTTCTTAGGCATACGCTTTTGAAACACAGCAGACACATGTTCGCTTACCTTAATCTTCTGCTTCCCTTTCAACTTCTGATTCCTCTTTATGGTGCAAAGCTCCTTAAGAAATTTAGCATAACGAGGAATACTTTTAATCAATTTGAGTAAGGGAATGTTTACCTCGCACTTACTAAATGTCTCAAAGATCTCTTTGTCATTCTCAGGCCTCCTTGTATCTCTAAGAGCTTCAGGAAAAGGAGGAACAGGTTTGTAAGAATTTAAAGGAGGGAATTCAGGCCTTACATAGGAGTCGGCAGGTTCGTCAGGGGCAAGGCCGCGGGGCGGCTCAGGGTGGCGACGGGGCGGCTCGCCGAACTCTGCATCTGCAGAATCGCCTTGGCCGCGGGGCGGCTCATGAGGGCGACGGGGCGGCTCGTCGAATTCTGCATCTGCAGAATCGCCTTGGCCGCGGGGCGGCTCATGGGGGCGACGGGGCGGCTCGCGATTTCGCAGCTCTCCTTCTCTTTTGTCTTCATGGATCTCAGGTTCTCCATAGGTTTCGTCATCCTGGTGAGTAGTAATCAGTTCCTTACCACTTCTTAGCGTTATTGCGCTGACGTTCTCCTTAGGATTCACCACCGTTTGAGATGGTAGCTTTCCTGAGTCCTTAGCCTGCAATTCACTTACCGATTGAGCCAATTGGCCTACCTGTTTTTCAAGATTCTTTGAGTGCTCAACGTGGTTCATGAGTATCCTAGTGAGGGTTTTAATAGGGTCCTCAGTTGATTGATCCTCTGCGGGGGGTGCTCTCTGCCTCGAATCGAATTGTTGTTGAGGCCTTTGTTGGTATCCCCCTTGCGGATTGTAAGGGGCTTGGTTATTACCATAGCCATACCCCTGGTAACCTGCATTATAATTGTTATTGAATTGATTTGGGTTACCATAGTTACCATGCCTGGGCTTCTGCGGGGCAAAGTTTCCCATGGCGTTGAGCTCAATATTAGGATCCTGAAGTAGTGGGCACATATCGTTTGGATGTAAAGGATCAGCACATAGCCCACATGCTTTGAGTTCCTGAGGGGTCCCTTTGAGCATCATCCTTCTCATCATCTCCTTCATCTCCATCATATCGGCTTGCAAATTGGAGCTTGAAGAATCCACAGCCAGTACTCAACAGGGGTTTGCCCTTTTGCTATATTGTCTAGACCCTTCAGCAAGCTCTGAGAACAACTCCATAGCATCATTTGGGGTCTTGTTGAGAATGTTACCCCCACTAGCGGCATTCACCATTCGACGCTCATCATCGAGCAAACCTCCATGCAAATAGAGTACCAAGTCCTGTTGTGAGTAACCATGGTAGGGGCAACTTGAGCAGAGCTTTTTGAATCGCTCCACATACTCATACAGGGTCTCAGTTGCTAATTGCTCGATGTTGCTGATGGCCTTTTTGAGAAAGTTCAGCTTTGTCGCAGGGAAGTACTTCTCTAAGAACAACCTTTTCATCTCTGTCCAGGTAGTAATGCTCCCTGCAGGCAAATAATAAAACCAATCATTAGCTGAATTTTTTAATGTGAAAGGAAAAGCTCGCAGCTTGATTTGGTCCTCTGTGACATCTGCGGGTCTCATGCTCTCAATGATAGCATGGAACTCCGCTAAATGTTTGTTGGGATCCTCGCCACTCAACCCATGGAACTTAGGTAGAAAGTGGATCCATTGAGCCTTAAACTCGAACTTGGTCCCATCAGCAAGCGCTGGAAACTGCACCGCCAATGGTTGTGTTTGAAGATTCGGTGCGGTGAGTTGCCTTAAGGTTTGGTTCGCGTTATCTAACGCGTTGTCACCCATCTCTGCAGTTCCTTCGGCTTCTTGATCAAAAGGTAATTCGCTAGAGTTGTTGCGAACCTCCCGCCTTAGGTTGGAAAGAGTCCTCTCAATCTCTGAATCAAAAGGAAGTAAAGATGGATTAGTAGCACGGGTGCGGACCATAAACGTGGTCCACACCAAGGGTAGCGATTAAACAACACAAGAAATTAAAAAGATTTCCCCGGCAACGGCGCCAAATTTGACAAGAGGAAAACCTGTCGTTGTTCCTGCCAAAGAATTACTCAAACCTACAACTAGTATAGTTGGTAAGAAAGAGGTCGATCCACAGGGAAATCTATTAAGTTCAAGTGGTTATCTAATCACAAGTAAACAAAAAGAGAGTTTTTATGGGAAAAAGATCCGCCTTTTGTCAAAGCGGAAACAAGTAAACAAGGCAATGAAAGTTGTAGAATGCAATAGAGAGAAATAGGTTCACCTACAATTTGTCACTTTAATTGATGAATTTGATCCTTGTTTCAGCCTCTAGTTCTCTTCTTTTCCTATCAATGTCCTTGTCCAGATCTTAGGTAAATTACTAGTCCTACGAGTCCTAGTAATCCTTATCTCTAAATAACCCTAACACGGTTAAGATTTAACCTAGAGATAGCATTAAGACTATGAATTAACCAAGGTATATGCAATATCAAGCTACGAGTCGATATTTAACATATATTCAACTTCCTACACATCCAATTAGTCCTACGAGTCCTAAAGGGATATGGTTGCCACTTGGGTTAAGGTTCGCTACGAGGAATCTACAAAACCCTAGCAATTGAATGAATCTACTCTAACTAGTTGATCAGGCCAGAGAGAATAAAACACATTCAAGGAATTAAGCGCAAAGAAGTCAAAACATTCAAATAGGAATAAGAACTAGATTAAGAAACTCACAATTCAACAATCAAGATCCAAACTGTAGGCGAAACCTTCGAGAGTTTAGTTGCTCATGCTCAACGTGCTCTCAACAATTCTCAAAAGTGCATAAGGTGCATAATAGAATAACCTAAAATGTCTTTTTAAAGGCCTACAAAGGATCGGCCAAAAATAATACTAAAAACCCTAATTAAATTGGATAACTTAATCGGCGTTTCTGGACAGGCCGCGGGGCGGCTGGCTCAGGCGACGGGGCGGCCTGGCGATCAGCGAAATCCTTCGAGATGTCTTCGGGCCGCGGGGCGGCCAGGTCAGGCGACGGGGCGGCCAGCGATTTCTTCCGCTTCTCTCCACGTGATTTGCTGTAGCTGATAATGCAATTAACTCCCCTCAAATTCATTCCACCTTGAATTACGATTCCTGAAATAAACCATAATGTTGTGTAGATTCCGCATCTTCCAACTCAACAAGTAATCATGTAAATGCAACTAAAATATGCAATATTTACACCCAAACTATACTAAATGCAATCTATTATGCAATACTAATAATGCTCTATCACAAATCCAAATTGATCCAAACAAAACCAAATCCAAACCAAACCAAACAAGAATTTCAAAACACTCTGAACTACGTAAAGCTTGATTCTCTTCCAATAGATATGTAGGCCATCCGCTAAAATTCGAGTGCAGCCCAAATCACCAAAACCACTAACATATTAGTATCGATACGACTTTCAATCAATAGGATAACCAAAAGAGGTCAACCTCGAATTCTAAAAAAATTAAATAAAATAAGTTCTAAATTTATTAACTCATTTTTGTTCACCATATTTTTGGCACGCCTAGTGGGACCTTTTTTGCCTTTTCATCTCTTAGTTGTAATGATAATAATCCTTGATTATTTACTTTGGTTAAAAGGTACAAATCACACTCAAAGTTAATGTCAACTTCGATGAGCTTCCATCAACCTTCATCATCAAAGAAGATCGCTGGATCAAAAAGAGATTATTTGAAGCTCAATTTGATATCGCTCGGGATTCATTGTCCATAAAGATCCCGGTCAAAAATGTCTTTGGGGCTCTTTAAGCTCTAGAGCACAAGACTGTTGCCAAGTGGGTGTCAACGTCTCATGCAACGCACTCAAGGGAAGGGGGCATGAAGCTTAATGTACTGCCAAGCCATGGGGGCAATAAGTTAAAGATCACCCAGCTCACCGGTAACAAGTTCAACAACCAATCCATCTACAACAAGCTCACACTGCAAGAGGGTGATTCTAAGGGCGCCAAACCCACTAATAAAGTCACTCAAGAGCCTATCATTCATATCATCAAAATGAATGAGGGGGCAATCGCTACTTCTGCACAACCCATTTCCATTGCTAGGAAGGCAAAAAAATCTATAAAGAGAAAGGGACGCAGAGGTAGATATCAGAATGGCAAGACAGGACCTCTTCATCTGCTAGCTCATTCATCAACTATAAAGCAAGCCAATGCAACTTTTTAAAATCCGCAAAAGATCTTCTTGGCTCACTGATAGTACATATTTCTAGCCATGTTTTTGTGCATATTTTGACTTTATATTCCATTCAATTCATATATTCTACGTTGGAAATAATGAGAATTTGTGTAGTTTATGCTAATGTGCAAGAAATAGAGTCTGCACAAGTTTTGATTTAAATGTGCAGAAATTGGAGCGGAATTGATACGGGGTTAGCCGTAGGATGACCCGATCTTCGACAATCAAGACTCTAATTCAAGAATTGAACAAGAAACAAGCAAGAACTCAAGAACTCGATCAAGATTTAATCAAGAACTCAAGAAAGACTCAAGAACGTAGCAAGACTTAATGAAGAACAACAAGACACGATTGAAATTGAAAGACTCGACAATAACAATGTAAAGACCGATAGATTGGGTGAGTCGATCTATATAGAACAAGATGAAGACCACATGCCTCCGTAGAGGGTAGGAACCAACACCAATGACTATATAACCCACCTCTACAACCCTACACAACCAAGCAGACAACTTGGAGGTACAAGGAGGGGGCTGTGGATACCAGGATTACCAAGCTCTTGCGAGGTTGACAAACACAAAGCAAACCAAGCTGCTGAGTTCAATACCAATAGTTACAATCGATGAGCAATGCTTCGAATTGATTGACTTTGCACTCAATTGTGTGAAACAGAAACTGATTTTTTATTCAAGAAGAGACGTGTCCACTTTGACAATGGAAGATCAGCCGTTCTTATAGAACCCTAGGGCTGATTTTTTTTAATGAGAATACTAATTAAAAGAATAATTAAAATAAATTCCTAAAATTACCTAAAATAACTTAAGTAAAAGAGATACTAAAAATAACAATGAAAATTAGGTTTCTAACACTTAGAGAATTCGGCCCATATGTGAAACTAGGCTCCAAGTCTCGGCGTCGAGGTTTTGGTATCGGCGTCGATACCAACCATAAGTGAAGAACATCTTCAGGTCTCGGCGTTGAGGCTTCTGGTATCAGCGCCATAGGTAAGTCTTCAATCGCTCGAGAATCGATTATAGCTCACGAACATGAAAGAGCGTGTTCGGCGGTGTCTTGAATGGTCCCGCATCAGTCTCCCTTTCTTGAAAAGGATTCGTCCACGAATCCAAGGTCGCATAAGATTCCACAAATGCACCCACACGAGATCTCCGGGGTCGAATACCACATGTTCATGGAAACTCCGCACATGGCCGATCGTAGGAGGGGTCGGCCACTTCTAGATGGCTTTGATCTTGGCTTCGTCAAGTTGTTGACCATTAGAGCTTACTACAAAACCAAGAAAAGGAACTTGATTAGTGCACAATTCATATTTCATAGGTTAAATTTGGTGAATGTCCATTTTACATGTGAAAATTAAGTAAATGTCCATTTTTTTACAAAATTAAGTAAATGTCCATTTTTTCCAAAAATACCCCTCCTTCCCCATTCCTATCCCTTCCTCCTTCCCCCTTTGACCATTTTCAATTTTTACATTGACTAGTCAACATTGACCATTTCGGTCAACGTCTGCATTTGGTGACAGTTTTTTTGTGACAGTTGTGTATATTTTTCTGGTGACAGTTATTTGTGATAATTATTTTGGTGACAATTGACTTTTTTGGTGACATTTTATTTTTTTTTCTAGTGACATTTAACGGAATTTTTTTCTGGTACTTGTGAACACTGTCACCAAACTATTGTCATCAATTACAGAACATTGTCATCAACTACAGAACATTGTCACCAACTTTTTGTAACCTACTATAAAATATTGTCATCGCCAATTTTCACTAACTACATACTATCACCAACTACAAAATATTGTCACCAACCTATTGTCAACAACTATGAAACACTGTCATCAAATTATTTTCACCAACAAGTGAACACTGTCAACAAATATTGTCACAAACCAATTGTCACCAACTACAAAACATTGTCACCAATCTATTATCCCTAAGCAGAGAACATTATCACCACCCCCTATTGTCACCAACCTACAATATGTTATCATCAATAATAAAATAATGTCATCAACCTATTGTCACCAAAATATTGTTTCGACAAATATTTGTCACCAACACCATGTAATCACAAAAAAATTGTCATCACTATACTAAATATCACCAAGATAGTGTCACCAATAAAAAATGGAGAGCCCTAGGTATACCATTAGACTTGAGCTAGTTTATAAACCACACTCTTACACTTTCATCAACTAATTAAGTACCAACTTTGATTTTAAATTGTAATAGAACAGAGGGTACTATAGGTGCAACAGCTCTAAGGGGTGCACAACTTGGAAGCAAGTAGAGAGGAGCTGCTCCTTTCCTACCCTCCTCCTCGTCACTTCCTCCAGTGACCACAACCACTTCTTCCCTATCTCCCGCAACCACCCCAGCGCCGTTGTTGCTTCCACCGCTGCTTTGCCGGACTTCGGATTGAAGATTGAAGAGCCTCACCTCCTGATTGAGCTAATGAGTCACTACGAACAACGAGTACGAAATTAATTAGTAGCTGGAAGCAATAAATAAATAAACTGTCACCAAACATAATATATAACTCTACCAATTGTCATCAATCTAAAAAAAACAAAAAAAATAACAACATAAATTCAACTTAAAAACCACCAAAAACATAGTCTCAATTCAGTTGATGATATAGACACAAAATACATCCCATTTGTCACCAAACAAACAAGCAAAGATAAATCTTAGGTAGACTCAGTTCAATTATTGATATAGACTCTAGGTACATAGCAACTGTCACCAAACAAACAATGTTAAACCCCTGATAGTCTCATTTAAGTTGATGATATAGACTCAAGCTAAATACTAGTTGTCACCAAATAAACAACTGTCACCAAACAAACAAGCAATGATAAACCCTTGAAATTGAATAACATATAAAGTAAGAATGAAATTAGATTCATAAAGAAGAACACTAACCATTTGGATGATCCATTTGAAGTAGCTAAGAACAAACAAACCCTACAAAAAGAAAAACAAAGTGTCATCAATGATATCAAAACTTGAAAAATCACAAAGTAAGTGACTAAAAAATCGATCCTTAACACAATACATCACCTGCAAACCGACAAACCTAACCCATTTTGACCTGACATCCAAATAGATCAATAACCCAAACTAACCAAAACCCGAATGAACCAAACCAAAATCAACCAAAATCAAATAAGCATAAACATGTCAATGAATCCAAGGAGTATACAAGCTTAGCATATCAATAGGAAAAATAAAAAAGGACAGAGTAACCTTGCCATTTCCATCATTCTAAATCTCAAAAATGGAGTTTTGCTTCTCGGCCTCAATATTTTTGTCAACCTCCTCCAAACAGGAGTAGGAATTTATTGGGTTTCTCAACCTTTTTGCAATGGTAAAGCTCATCACTCAAGAGGAGTAGCAATTTATTGGGTTCTTAGGTCCTTCACGAACCAACCCACATTTCTCCACAAATATACCAAATCCAAATTATACACAATCCTCCAAATCGAAATACACAAATACAAACTTCACAAATTCAGCTTTTGTAGGTTCACAGATACACCAAATCGAATACAAAATTCACAAATAAAACCCACAATATATTGGAATTGAGCTACTGGGTCACCACGAACAACAAGTGCGGAATAAGTAGCTGTCACCAAACATAAATTCCATTTGTCACCAAAAAAGAATATATAACTCTATCAATTATCACCAATCTAAAAAATAACAACAAAATAACAACAGAAATTCCATTTGTCACAAATAATGAAGCAAACCCCTGATAGTCTCATTTAAATTGATGATATAGAATCAAGCTAAATACTAATTGTCATCAAACAAGCAATTGTCACCAAAACAAACAAGCAATGATAAACACTTGAAATTGAACAACATATAAAGTAAGAACGAATTAGATTCATCAAAAAGAACACTAACCTAGATTATCCATTTGAAGTAGATAGAAACACTCAAACCCTAAAAAACAAAAACAAATTGTCATCAGAGCAATTTACTCCACAAAAAAATTCGAATCTGAATCTGATCATTACATGCTAATAACACATTGAACAAACAGTGAGACTTATGACAATAGGTGGAGTCTATTAAATCGATTTACCTCTATATTCTTCTTTCTAATTAAAATCATTACATGCTAGGGTTCGTTTTCCCAAATCCGAATCCAATCGAGTAGGGGAAGTCTATTAAATCAATTTGCTTTTCTTCTGTCCACAAATTGTGTAGGTTCAAGGGAAACACACTAAAAACTCACATATAGAGCACATGCAATCCCAATCGAAATTAGGGCTAACAACGAAATTCTTCAAATCAAAAGGGGAAGTGAACCGAAAAGAGGGGGAATAGATTGAGAACGACGAGAAGGAGAAAAAGAAGCTTACCAGTAGTGGCGACACCAGTAGGAGCAACGCCGGCGAAGGAACGAGCAGCGAGAAGGAACGAACAGTGGGAAAGAACCACCAGCGGTGGTGTTGTACAGAGGGAAGGAACGAGCACTGAGAATTTTAATAGCAAGGGTAGAGTTGGAATTACATTAAAATTGTGGACACTTCCTTAATATCTCTTTAAACATGGACATTTACTTAATTGGCTTTTCTAAAAGGATATTCCACCAAAAATTTCCTATTTCATATCATCTTTATTATGTTATAACTTAATATGCACTTTAACTTGTTTGTTTATCTTTAAGTTTCCATCCAAGGCTAGCAAGTTTTCTTCCTTTTTCAAGGCTGGATTTTCAATCATTTCAAGGTTAGCAATATTACAACAACTTCCACTATCAATGATCATATTACAAACTTTGCCTTTTTCTAAGCATTTAGTATGAAACAAGTTTTCTCTTTGATTATCATCACAGGGCATAGGTTGAACACTTAAAACTTTACTAACAATCAAAGAATCTTCATGCTCATATTCAATGCAATCTTCATGATCATAGGCAAGTAAATTAGCATCTTGATCATTATTAACATGCTCTTTAATTTCATCAACAAGCTGATTATCTTTGCTAGGAGAAACATTATGTTGGTTAGCATTATTAGGAGGAATAGGAGGACTTTCTTCCCTTTCATTAGATGGCACTTCATCTCTAGGTGAGACTCCTTGTCCGAGCACCGTGATAGATCCAAAACGCTTAAGCTATAGTGCCGCCAATCTTTCATCTAGCCTTACTATGTCCTCATTTATTTTAGTCAAAATATTGAGCATCTCATGATAAGTAATCGTGTTGTTGCCCTGGTTAGACATCATAGATAAACAAACAAAGAACTATGTGACAGGTTAGTAGAAAAATATAAACAAACTCACAAGTGTATCACTCACACTCCCTCTCTAATTGGTATGTCACGCTTGTTGTTTCAATCCGCCTTGGGCAAATCAATACTCAAGCTAGGACTTAGCAACACAAGGTATATACTGTGAGAGATCAAGGAGAATGAATGAATCAATGGATTGCACACTCGACAAGCAAGTAAGGCACTCGACAATGTCTAAGGACAACTCGACACAAGCAAGGTAGAACAATGTAAAGACTGATTTTGTGGAAAAAGAAGAGAAAAGAAACAACCTTTGATCAATTTACCTCTTTTGATTGTAACCCTAAGCAAGGATGTTGTAGTTGCAAGGTAGGGTTTTCAAGGTTGTGTTTGGGCAATGAGAATGTCGAATAGGTCTGAATTTCACCACAAAGAAGGTCCCTTGAAGTTTCTTGCACTAGGTGAACACTCAATTACAAGATCAACAACAACTCAAAGATGATCAACAACTTTCTTCTTTTCTTTTTTTTTTTGAATTTTTGAACTGATATTTTTTTCTGACTTTCTACCATCCTAATGCAAGAAATCTAAGCAAAAGTGAAGGGAAAAACGGAAATTAAAATTAATGCTGAAATAAATAAAATTCAGCCCCAAATTGATAGAAATAGGCTAGGGTTTTGGGCTAATTTTGGTAAGTAAGTTTCTATCTATGCCTATATAATCTAAGATAGATAAAAAGTGATTATATCTACCAAGAATTCAGAATTTAATAAGGCAAAATAGATAGATAATAGATAGATCAAAGATAGAACAAACTAGGGTTAGGGTTTCCTTTAGGTGGTGCTGATTTAGGGTTTTGTTAAGGGCTCGGCTCCAATGCTTGATGCGCCACAGTGGGTCATGGCTAGGCTTTGTTAAGGGCTAAGATCGCAACCACAACAATCACACATAAAAGGTTAGTAGTAATCAAAATCAAGAAATAGAAGTAAAAGAAAAAAAATTGCAACTAGACTCAACTTTTTTTTTTGTAGGTTTTTGTGTATTTATGATGAACAAAAGAAAGACACAACTTTTGATGTCGAGAACCTAAGCTCTGATGCCAATTTAATATAGGGCTAGCCGTAGGATGGCCCGATCATCGACAATCAAGACTCTAATTCAAGAATTGAACAAGAAACAAGCAAGAACTCAAGAACTCGATCGAGATTTAATCAAGAACTCAACAAAGACTCAAGAACGCAGCAAGACTCAATGAAGAACAATAAGACACGATTGAAATTGAAAGAAAGACTCGACAATAACAATGTAAAGACCGATAGATTGGGTGACTCGATCTATATAGAACAAGATGAAGACCCCAGACCTCCGTAGAGGGTAGGAACCAACACCAATGACTATATAACCCGCCTCTACAACCCTACACAACCAAGCGGACAACTTAGAGGCACAAGGAGGTGTAGTGCAGGAGGCTTGATATGTCAAGTAATTACAAATAATAAAGATGTAATAAATGCAATCCAACTCCTGGCCTAAGCAAATAATTACAAGACTTCCTCCCGTTGTAGTGGAAGGGTAGTCAGGATCGATCCACGAGGAGGCGTGTCAGCGGGATCCTAGTAGCTTTGGAAATCTCAAGTCTGCGTAGACTAGAAGACCTGCAGAAACAAAAACAAGTAGTCGATATCGACTGAAGGGGTCGATATCGATGTCAGTCACGAAATCGACTGGCTCAGAAGTCTGCCAGTCGATACAGAAGGGTCGATATCGATGCTAGGGGTCGATATCGATGGTTAGCAAACTCCGCAGCGATGTTCGTTGTCGACTCAGAAAACTGTCGATGAACTCAGTGGTCGATATCGACGTCTGGGGTCGATATCGATGTCTCCCTGCAGTGAGTTAGTTCTTCGTCGGCAAAGAAAGGCAGAAGGTTTTAATAATGGAGAGAGAAGCAATGAATAGAAATAAAACAGTGGGTTTTTGTGGGTATAAAATATATAAAAAGCAACTCCTAGGATTAGGGTTTACCACAACGTTAACCAATGCATGTGATAAGATAAATAAGACGGACAATTGCGCTATTTCACCCGAGGGACAAGCTTTCGCCGTACACCAACTCTTAGGATTACTCTTGCAAATAAACCTAATTGTCTCTACCCATTTTATGTTTATAACTCAAGTTGTTAGCATGAACCCCTTTTCTTTCGATTAGGACTAAACATAGAATCGTAGGAGGAGAGATAGACACAACGATATCAACATCCAATACTTACCTCAAGCGCGCATGGCTAACGTCGGGCTCACCCCGACCCTAAGAGCTTTGGGGAACTACTCGCTTCTCATCATGGAACTCATCATTGTTTGAAGGAAATAAACTTGCATTAAAATAATCTCCGAAGCTTTACAACTCAACGTCAACTTTCGCAAACGTCAAACCCTAAAACTTCTCTCTAACTCTATTGATTGTCTCTTGTATTGGATTAATGGGTTATTGGATGATCTAACAAATCAGCCCATAGGGCTTTATTTATAGGCTACTAATCCTCGCTATCCAAGGATTGTAACTCCTATCTAAACTATGAACTCTATCCGAACAATTAGGATAGGTCTTTTATTTTGATAAAACTTAAATAACTTTAAAGGTAAAAGATAACTAAAACTTCAGCTGCCATCTATCTTGAAAGTGTAAGATAATTCCGTGCCTCCTTCAAGATATAGTTCCAATCCGCATCTCGAAACCGAGTCAATCTTCTGTCGAGATAAGGGGTCGATATCGACACCAGAGGTCGATATCGAGGTCTCTGTTCCTGCTCGACTTGTTCAGTTCTGGTCGATTTCTATGTTGAGGTCGATATGGGGGTCGATATCGACACCGGGGGTCGATATCTGGGTCTAAGGTCGATATCTACCTCTTCTCAGCTTCACTTGGCTTCTCCGTTTTGACTCCGATTTCGCCGAATTCCTATATGGTTAGCTCAAAACTCGTACAGACTCTATTTCTTATACTTTAGTTCATTCTTACACAAGTTCATATACTTTTGAAACTTTTGTTTGGAAATCGAATGAAATATGAAGTCAAAAGATGCAATAAACAAAGGTACAAATATGTACATCAAAACACCCCATACTTAGACTTGCTTGTCCTCAAGCTATAACCAAGCAATAACCAACACCTACAACACATCCTTCAAGTCTTCGCCTTTGTCAAAAGCAACATCATAAGCAGTAGCAAAGAATTGCAAGTGAATTTAACGTCATAGCACATATTTTGGTGATCCATAGACATATGCAATTTTGATCCAACCTCACAGGGATAATGTGTTTGCACTCAACTCTCATGTGTTTAGGCTATGAAGATCAACTCTCAACTCAAGGTATATACTGTGAGAGATCAAGGAGAATGAATGAATCAATGGATTGCACACTCGACAAGCAAGTAAGGCACTCGACAATGTCTAAGGACAACTCGACACAAGCAAGGTAGAACAATGTAAAGACTGATTTTGTGGAAAAAGAAGAGAAAAGAAACAACCTTTGATCAATTTACCTCTTTTGATTGTAACCCTAAGCAAGGATGTTGTAGTTGCAAGGTAGGGTTTTCAAGGTTGTGTTTGGGCAATGAGAATGTCGAATAGGTCTGAATTTCACCACAAAGAAGGTCCCTTGAAGTTTCTTGCACTAGGTGAACACTCAATTACAAGATCAACAACAACTCAAAGATGATCAACAACTTTCTTCTTTTCTTTTTTTTTTTTGAATTTTTGAACTGATATTTTTTTCTGACTTTCTACCATCCTAATGCAAGAAATCTAAGCAAAAGTGAAGGGAAAAACGGAAATTAAAATTAATGCTGAAATAAATAAAATTCAGCCCCAAATTGATAGAAATAGGCTAGGGTTTTGGGCTAATTTTGGTAAGTAAGTTTCTATCTATGCCTATATAATCTAAGATAGATAAAAAGTGATTATATCTACCAAGAATTCAGAATTTAATAAGGCAAAATAGATAGATAATAGATAGATCAAAGATAGAACAAACTAGGGTTAGGGTTTCCTTTAGGTGGTGCTGATTTAGGGTTTTGTTAAGGGCTCGGCTCCAATGCTTGATGCGCCACAGTGGGTCATGGCTAGGCTTTGTTAAGGGCTAAGATCGCAACCACAACAATCACACATAAAAGGTTAGTAGTAATCAAAATCAAGAAATAGAAGTAAAAGAAAAAAAATTGCAACTAGACTCAACTTTTTTTTTTGTAGGTTTTTGTGTATTTATGATGAACAAAAGAAAGACACAACTTTTGATGTCGAGAACCTAAGCTCTGATGCCAATTTAATATAGGGCTAGCCGTAGGATGGCCCGATCATCGACAATCAAGACTCTAATTCAAGAATTGAACAAGAAACAAGCAAGAACTCAAGAACTCGATCGAGATTTAATCAAGAACTCAACAAAGACTCAAGAACGCAGCAAGACTCAATGAAGAACAATAAGACACGATTGAAATTGAAAGAAAGACTCGACAATAACAATGTAAAGACCGATAGATTGGGTGACTCGATCTATATAGAACAAGATGAAGACCCCAGACCTCCGTAGAGGGTAGGAACCAACACCAATGACTATATAACCCGCCTCTACAACCCTACACAACCAAGCGGACAACTTAGAGGCACAAGGAGGTGTAGTGCAGGAGGCTTGATATGTCGAGTAATTACAAATAATAAAGATGTAATAAATGCAATCCAACTCCTGGCCTAAGCAAATAATTACAAGACTTCCTCCCGTTGTAGTGGAAGGGTAGTCAGGATCGATCCACGAGGAGGCGTGTCAGCGGGATCCTAGTAGCTTTGGAAATCTCAAGTCTGCGTAGACTAGAAGACCTGCAGAAACAAAAACAAGTAGTCGATATCGACTGAAGGGGTCGATATCGATGTCAGTCACGAAATCGACTGGCTCAGAAGTCTGCCAGTCGATACAGAAGGGTCGATATCGATGCTAGGGGTCGATATCGATGGTTAGCAAACTCCGCAGCGATGTTCGTTGTCGACTCAGAAAACTGTCGATGAACTCAGTGGTCGATATCGACGTCTGGGGTCGATATCGATGTCTCCCTGCAGTGAGTTAGTTCTTCGTCGGCAAAGAAAGGCAGAAGGTTTTAATAATGGAGAGAGAAGCAATGAATAGAAATAAAACAGTGGGTTTTTGTGGGTATAAAATATATAAAAAGCAACTCCTAGGATTAGGGTTTACCACAACGTTAACCAATGCATGTGATAAGATAAATAAGACGGACAATTGCGCTATTTCACCCGAGGGACAAGCTTTCGCCGTACACCAACTCTTAGGATTACTCTTGCAAATAAACCTAATTGTCTCTACCCATTTTATGTTTATAACTCAAGTTGTTAGCATGAACCCCTTTTCTTTCGATTAGGACTAAACATAGAATCGTAGGAGGAGAGATAGACACAACGATATCAACATCCAATACTTACCTCAAGCGCGCATGGCTAACGTCGGGCTCACCCCGACCCTAAGAGCTTTGGGGAACTACTCGCTTCTCATCATGGAACTCATCATTGTTTGAAGGAAATAAACTTGCATTAAAATAATCTCCGAAGCTTTACAACTCAACGTCAACTTTCGCAAACGTCAAACCCTAAAACTTCTCTCTAACTCTATTGATTGTCTCTTGTATTGGATTAATGGGTTATTGGATGATCTAACAAATCAGCCCATAGGGCTTTATTTATAGGCTACTAATCCTCGCTATCCAAGGATTGTAACTCCTATCTAAACTATGAACTCTATCCGAACAATTAGGATAGGTCTTTTATTTTGATAAAACTTAAATAACTTTAAAGGTAAAAGATAACTAAAACTTCAGCTGCCATCTATCTTGAAAGTGTAAGATAATTCCGTGCCTCCTTCAAGATATAGTTCCAATCCGCATCTCGAAACCGAGTCAATCTTCTGTCGAGATAAGGGGTCGATATCGACACCAGAGGTCGATATCGAGGTCTCTGTTCCTGCTCGACTTGTTCAGTTCTGGTCGATTTCTATGTTGAGGTCGATATGGGGGTCGATATCGACACCGGGGGTCGATATCTGGGTCTAAGGTCGATATCTACCTCTTCTCAGCTTCACTTGGCTTCTCCGTTTTGACTCCGATTTCGCCGAATTCCTATATGGTTAGCTCAAAACTCGTACAGACTCTATTTCTTATACTTTAGTTCATTCTTACACAAGTTCATATACTTTTGAAACTTTTGTTTGGAAATCGAATGAAATATGAAGTCAAAAGATGCAATAAACAAAGGTACAAATATGTACATCAAAACACCCCATACTTAGACTTGCTTGTCCTCAAGCTATAACCAAGCAATAACCAACACCTACAACACATCCTTCAAGTCTTCGCCTTTGTCAAAAGCAACATCATAAGCAGTAGCAAAGAATTGCAAGTGAATTTAACGTCATAGCACATATTTTGGTGATCCATAGACATATGCAATTTTGATCCAACCTCACAGGGATAATGTGTTTGCACTCAACTCTCATGTGTTTAGGCTATGAAGATCAACTCTCAACTCAAGGTATATACTGTGAGAGATCAAGGAGAATGAATGAATCAATGGATTGCACACTCGACAAGCAAGTAAGGCACTCGACAATGTCTAAGGACAACTCGACACAAGCAAGGTAGAACAATGTAAAGACTGATTTTGTGGAAAAAGAAGAGAAAAGAAACAACCTTTGATCAATTTACCTCTTTTGATTGTAACCCTAAGCAAGGATGTTCTAGTTGCAAGGTAGGGTTTTCAAGGTTGTGTTTGGGCAATGAGAATGTCGAATAGGTCTGAATTTCACCACAAAGAAGGTCCCTTGAAGTTTCTTGCACTAGGTGAACACTCAATTACAAGATCAACAACAACTCAAAGATGATCAACAACTTTCTTCTTTTCTTTTTTTTTTTGAATTTTTGAACTGATATTTTTTTCTGACTTTCTACCATCCTAATGCAAGAAATCTAAGCAAAAGTGAAGGGAAAAACGGAAATTAAAATTAATGCTGAAATAAATAAAATTCAGCCCCAAATTGATAGAAATAGGCTAGGGTTTTGGGCTAATTTTGGTAAGTAAGTTTCTATCTATGCCTATATAATCTAAGATAGATAAAAAGTGATTATATCTACCAAGAATTCAGAATTTAATAAGGCAAAATAGATAGATAATAGATAGATCAAAGATAGAACAAACTAGGGTTAGGGTTTCCTTTAGGTGGTGCTGATTTAGGGTTTTGTTAAGGGCTCGGCTCCAATGCTTGATGCGCCACAGTGGGTCATGGCTAGGCTTTGTTAAGGGCTAAGATCGCAACCACAACAATCACACATAAAAGGTTAGTAGTAATCAAAATCAAGAAATAGAAGTAAAAGAAAAAAAATTGCAACTAGACTCAACTTTTTTTTTTATAGGTTTTTGTGTATTTATGATGAACAAAAGAAAGACACAACTTTTGATGTCGAGAACCTAAGCTCTGATGCCAATTTAATATAGGGCTAGCCGTAGGATGGCCCGATCATCGACAATCAAGACTCTAATTCAAGAATTGAACAAGAAACAAGCAAGAACTCAAGAACTCGATCGAGATTTAATCAAGAACTCAACAAAGACTCAAGAACGCAGCAAGACTCAATGAAGAACAATAAGACACGATTGAAATTGAAAGAAAGACTCGACAATAACAATGTAAAGACCGATAGATTGGGTGACTCGATCTATATAGAACAAGATGAAGACCCCAGACCTCCGTAGAGGGTAGGAACCAACACCAATGACTATATAACCCGCCTCTACAACCCTACACAACCAAGCGGACAACTTAGAGGCACAAGGAGGTGTAGTGCAGGAGGCTTGATATGTCAAGTAATTACAAATAATAAAGATGTAATAAATGCAATCCAACTCCTGGCCTAAGCAAATAATTACAAGACTTCCTCCCGTTGTAGTGGAAGGGTAGTCAGGATCGATCCACGAGGAGGCGTGTCAGCGGGATCCTAGTAGCTTTGGAAATCTCAAGTCTGCGTAGACTAGAAGACCTGCAGAAACAAAAACAAGTAGTCGATATCGACTGAAGGGGTCGATATCGATGTCAGTCACGAAATCGACTGGCTCAGAAGTCTGCCAGTCGATACAGAAGGGTCGATATCGATGCTAGGGGTCGATATCGATGGTTAGCAAACTCCGCAGCGATGTTCGTTGTCGACTCAGAAAACTGTCGATGAACTCAGTGGTCGATATCGACGTCTGGGGTCGATATCGATGTCTCCCTGCAGTGAGTTAGTTCTTCGTCGGCAAAGAAAGGCAGAAGGTTTTAATAATGGAGAGAGAAGCAATGAATAGAAATAAAACAGTGGGTTTTTGTGGGTATAAAATATATAAAAAGCAACTCCTAGGATTAGGGTTTACCACAACGTTAACCAATGCATGTGATAAGATAAATAAGACGGACAATTGCGCTATTTCACCCGAGGGACAAGCTTTCGCCGTACACCAACTCTTAGGATTACTCTTGCAAATAAACCTAATTGTCTCTACCCATTTTATGTTTATAACTCAAGTTGTTAGCATGAACCCCTTTTCTTTCGATTAGGACTAAACATAGAATCGTAGGAGGAGAGATAGACACAACGATATCAACATCCAATACTTACCTCAAGCGCGCATGGCTAACGTCGGGCTCACCCCGACCCTAAGAGCTTTGGGGAACTACTCGCTTCTCATCATGGAACTCATCATTGTTTGAAGGAAATAAACTTGCATTAAAATAATCTCCGAAGCTTTACAACTCAACGTCAACTTTCGCAAACGTCAAACCCTAAAACTTCTCTCTAACTCTATTGATTGTCTCTTGTATTGGATTAATGGGTTATTGGATGATCTAACAAATCAGCCCATAGGGCTTTATTTATAGGCTACTAATCCTCGCTATCCAAGGATTGTAACTCCTATCTAAACTATGAACTCTATCCGAACAATTAGGATAGGTCTTTTATTTTGATAAAACTTAAATAACTTTAAAGGTAAAAGATAACTAAAACTTCAGCTGCCATCTATCTTGAAAGTGTAAGATAATTCCGTGCCTCCTTCAAGATATAGTTCCAATCCGCATCTCGAAACCGAGTCAATCTTCTGTCGAGATAAGGGGTCGATATCGACACCAGAGGTCGATATCGAGGTCTCTGTTCCTGCTCGACTTGTTCAGTTCTGGTCGATTTCTATGTTGAGGTCGATATGGGGGTCGATATCGACACCGGGGGTCGATATCTGGGTCTAAGGTCGATATCTACCTCTTCTCAGCTTCACTTGGCTTCTCCGTTTTGACTCCGATTTCGCCGAATTCCTATATGGTTAGCTCAAAACTCGTACAGACTCTATTTCTTATACTTTAGTTCATTCTTACACAAGTTCATATACTTTTGAAACTTTTGTTTGGAAATCGAATGAAATATGAAGTCAAAAGATGCAATAAACAAAGGTACAAATATGTACATCAAAACACCCCATACTTAGACTTGCTTGTCCTCAAGCTATAACCAAGCAATAACCAACACCTACAACACATCCTTCAAGTCTTCGCCTTTGTCAAAAGCAACATCATAAGCAGTAGCAAAGAATTGCAAGTGAATTTAACGTCATAGCACATATTTTGGTGATCCATAGACATATGCAATTTTGATCCAACCTCACAGGGATAATGTGTTTGCACTCAACTCTCATGTGTTTAGGCTATGAAGATCAACTCTCAACTCAATTCCATATACAATCTCATAAACATTGCAATTTATAAAAATCCACTTTGCATCCAATTATGTAAATGCAATAAGAATCATCAGGAGGACTTTCGCTCAATGGAAGACTTCAAAAAAGACTCCATTCGGCGGGGTTGTAATGGGGCTTGGTATGAAATAAAAGGTATGGAATTATTTGGCTATGTGGTGCTTTTAAAATTCGGGAATCAAGACTCCTAAATCTCAACACTTGCAATACCCAAACCATAACTCTTCATAATATGCTCTAAAGATGCATTTTATCAACCCTTCTTCCAAGTTCTAATATACCTCTAAAAAATATAACATTTGTATGAATAAAAGACTTAAGGATTTTGGCTCATGCACTATATATATATATATATCTTTATTTATTTTTTTCGGATTTTTTTTTCGAAAATAATAAGTAAATATGTGCATTTATATGTTGAGCCATAAATCCTTTTACAAAATATGACAAAATGTAAATATGCCCCATCCTATAATTTCCTTGCTCAAAACTGGACATTACGCTCTTTTCTTTCAACAAGGCATTAGTTCAACCAATCTAAGTCTCAATTCCCAAATGGGGGTCAGGCTCAATTCGGCTAGGGATAATTTTGTGGAGTTTGCAATTTCAGGCTCAGGCTAATGTTCTGGCTTCAAGCAGGGATAATGTAGGGTAGGTAAAGAGAGGATAAAAATGGCTTAAAAGATGCCTCCATCATTTAATTCTCGTAAACATAAACATATATATGCATTGGTTTTGAATAACTATCACAACATTTAGAGATGCATAGGAAGAGTAAATTCACTCAAGAAAGCGGAGGGATTTTTGATGTTCTCCCTATAGGTCAAAATTCTCACAAGGACAATTTTTGTTGGATTTGCTTTTTAGCCTAGGATCATATGTGCTCAATTTCATCACAAGTTCACAATCTACATAAAAATTTTAAAGACTTAGGCTAAACCATCCAAATATGCCATAGGATTTACATGATCAAGTCAGCTATTGAGTTTTCATCATAGGACATCTAAGTAGGGTAAAAAAAAACAAACTTAAAATAAACATGCATTTTTTTTTGTATTTTTGACATTTTTCTATTTTTTTTTATTTTGACATTTTTATAAAAGTAAAACTAAGAACAAAAATTGAAACATGAATGCAATGCGAAGAAGAAAACCAAGTTATGACCATAAGACATGTTTTTCTCCCACCCCATACTTAAAATATACAGTGTCCTCACTGTATTAAAAAGAAGATCAAGGGTAGAGAGAAACTCACAGTGCAATCTTGCGAATTCAGGTCGATTTCAGGTTAGGTCGATGTCGACTGCATCTGTCGAAGTCGAGGAAGAAAATGAAGACAAGGGCTGTCATGTTGGGGTCAATATCGAGTATTAGGGTCGATATCGACCTCTCTTTTTCGCTCCTGAGTCCTCGATGTCGACTCCAGGAGGTGGCTTGACCCTGGGGGGGTCGATTTCGACTGGCCTGGTTGATTTCGACTGCCTCTGCAGAAGCTTCTTTTCTTCTTCGTCGTCCCTTTTGCTTGATAACCTGAAATCTTTGTTAGGAACATAGATAAAGCATGAATTATCTCAGTTTTAAAAGTTCAAAATTCAAAAGTTAAATCCTAAAAACCATCTATGAAAAATTTAAAAGTTTTATGTACAAGCTCTAGAGTTTTGAGTCGCTAGGCCGACTTCTCCGTCAATTCTTCACGAGCCTTTTATGTAGGGACCCTTCGAGCTCGAGCCTTCTCCTAGATCATCTAAGTCCTTTTGGTAGTAGCTAAGCTCAGCGACCAAGGCTTCTTTGATGTTAGGTTCTTCTTTGGGCGCTTTTCTTCTCTTTCTTGATCTAACTTTAGCAATATAGGCAAACCATGGAGCTTTGACCCTCTCTTTAGTAGAATTATCAATAATAGGCTTAATTGATTTATCAATAATGGATGGAGGAGGGTTAGGAGTCATACCTGGGCTTACCTGTTTGGGCCCGAAACAGAAATCTTCGGGCTGAGGGGTGGTCGATTTCGACCAAGGAGGGTCGATTTCGAGTGCTGGGGTCGATATCGACATGTGGGGGTCGATATCGACCTCTGTGTCCCCATACTTAAGCTCCTGACAACAATCTGGCATACTCGATTTCCACCAAGAGGGGTCGATTTCGATGTTTTTAGGCGATATCGACTGGTTCCAGTCGACGTCGACCCTGCTTGCTGTTTCCGTCCTCGCCAACAAAAATTTTCTAAGCTTCTCCTTAGCCGGCGAGAGGACTACTTGCTCTAGGTGCTTTGTTTCGTTCATGGTCGGGTTGAAAGAGAATTCTATCACTTCGTTCCCTATAGTAAAAGTTAGTAACTCTCGACGTACATTGATATTGGCATCAGCAGTAGCTAAGAAAGGCCTACCAAGTATAATAGGCACCAGAGGATCTTCAGGCATCTCCAATACAATGAAATCAGTAGGCACAAAGAACTTACCTACCTTTACCGGAACGTCATCAACTATACATGTGGGCCTGACGAATGAGTTGTCATCCATATAAAGTTTCATGTCCATAGGTTCAAGGGCGCCAATGGTCACCTTTTGCCAAATAGAAAGAGGCATGAGACTTACACTTGCCCCTAGGTCACATAGGGCTTTATAGCGATGTTGGCCAAGTCCCACGGTGATTGCAAACTTCCCTGGATCACTCTTTTTCTCAGGGAAGTCCATCTTTGAGCAATCCTCTGCGATCTCTACCATGGATCTCTTCTTACTTAGGATGTCTTTGAGGAATCGTACATAGGCAGGCATCTCGCTTAGGGCTTCTGTAAGAGGGATAGTAATGTTGAGTCCTTGAAGTATCTTTATGAAGCGCCTAAACTTCCCTTTGGTGGGATCCTCCAATGTTTTAGAAGGGAATGACAACGTCTTCTTTGGTGGAGGGGCCAAAACGGTGGTCGGAGGGGCCTGCTGGACATCGACATCGACTGGGATATGGTCGATATCGACTGGAATGGTCGATTTCGACCTCTGTTGTGATTTCTCAGGCTCTGCAGTGTCATCGACATCGACCAGGGGGTCGACATGGTGGTCGATATCGACCTCATCCTCGACATCGACTGGTCTGTCGATGTCGACTGGATCTGCTGCTTTCTCCGATTCCGTTTGTGGCTTTTGTACTTTGGTGCCACTCCTTAATTGTATGGCTGCGACATGGCCCATCCCGGATTGTCCCTTAGGATTGGTGGTGGGTTGCCCAGGGAGTGTTCCAGACGACCTAGGGATTTGTGCCGCCAATTGACCCAGTTGGGTCTCTACGTTCTTCTTCCAAATATCCATCTCCCCAATCCTTGTGGTAAGGTGATTGAGTTGAGAATGTATGGCATTGTTGAATTGATCATTCTTAGCCTGATTCCGCCTGATTTCATCCAGTACTAATTGAAGATCATCCTTCTTTTGGTCTCTCTCCGGGTGCCCAGGAGCTCTATAAGGCGGAGGGTCCCTAGGGTTAACCTGGTTCCTTTGTGGTTGATGGAACCTTTGGTCTCCCCAATATTGGTGATTAGGACCCCTCATGTAGCGCGCCTCTTGGTGAGTCTCCGCCAGGTGTACTTGTTCAGCATGGGGGCACTCGATGGTGGTGTGCCGCTACGATCCGCATTCTATGCAATCTTGGTTCGCTGAAAGGAACCTCACTTGCTTTTAGAGCTTTCGAAGTTGATCCCTATGAAATTGCTCCTTTACATCCGGATCGATTACATTGGAGGGTTCATATAAGGGCATAGATGGGGCAGTCCTCGATGATGATGAGGTGTCGGAAGCCTCAGGAGTCCCATATGTGTTGTCGAACTCCAACAACCTCTCTATGGTCTCCCAATCCTCTTGTGGAGCGAGTTCAAGGTAGGCATAGGAGGTGTAGGTGTTGATCCTCTCCTTAGTTGCAGCGTCAAGAGCATTGTATATAATCTCCTGAATTACATATGGTGGTTGGCCATGCGTCGGGCATGATCATAGTAGGTCTTTAAACCTTTCCCAAACAGTCGCCAGAGCCTCACCAGGCTTTTGTTTGAAAGCCGTGATTTTTTGTCGGATCAACGCTGTCTTAGAAGGAGGAAAGAACTTGTTGAGGAACGCGTCCTTGACTTCATTCCAGGTGCGGAGCGATCTTGGGGCTAAGCTTTCCAACCACTGCAATGCTTTCCCTGTAAGAGACCATCGAAAGGCTTTTAGTTGGACATATTCAAGACTTCGTCCATCAGCAATAGTATCACAAAGGTCTAAGAAGGTTGAAATATGTGCCATAGGGCATTCATTAGGTTTTCCTTCATATTGGTGCCTTCTTATTTCAGTCAGGAAGTTAGGTTTTATTTCAAAATTAGAGGCAGGGATAAGAATCGCCGATTCAGGCACTGTGAGCGCAGGGTGCATATATTGCTTGGTATTCCTAGGGAGGGCATTGATTTGGGCTTCTATTTGCCTCCGACCTTCCTCCTCCCTATTCGCATGCTCCTTAAGTGTCGCCTCTTTAGTCGTTAAGTCCTCAACCTGCTTCCTTAGTTGTTCAATAAGTTCTGCTTGGTTTGCGTTTTCCACCATGATTCTTTGAGCTTGGGCCCTTAGATGGAAATAACGCTCAGGGTCGTCTACTCCTTCAAATTCAGGTGGGCGATCAGCGCGTCGCATACACCTGCAAAACCAAACTAGGTAGAGACGTGAGATAGACTACTAGGGCGCGATTGATTGCCTCCCCGGCAACGGCGCCAATTTGTTGTTGCAGGAGGCTTGATATGTCAAGTAATTATAAATAATAAAGATGTAATAAATGCAATCCAACTCCTGGCCTAAGCAAATAATTACAAGACTTCCTCCCGTTGTAGTGGAAGGGTAGTCAGGATCGATCCACGAGGAGGCGTGTCAGCGGGATCCTAGTAGCTTTGGAAGTCTCAAGTCTGCGTTGACCAGAAGACCTGCAGAAACAAAAACAAGTGGTCGATATCGACTGAAGGGGTCGATATCGATGTCAGTCATGAAATCGACTGGCTCAGAAGTCTGCCAGTCGATACAGAAGGGTCGATATCGATGCTAGGGGTCGATATCGATGGTTAGCAAACTCCGCAGCGATGTTCGTCGTCGACTCAGAAAACTGTCGACGAACTCAGTGGTCGATATCGACGTCTGGGGTCGATATCGATGTCTCCCTGCAGTGAGTTAGTTCTTCGTCGGCAAAGAAAGGCCGAAGGTTTTAAGAATGGAGAGAGAAGCAATGAATAGAAATAAAACAGTGGGTTTTTGTGGGTATAAAATATATAAAAAGCAACTCCTAGGATTAGGGTTTACCACAACGTTAACCAATGCATGTGATAAGATAAATAAGACGGACAATTGTGCTATTTCACCCGAGGGACAAGCTTTAGCCGTACACCAACTCTTAGGATTACTCTTGCAAAGAAACCTAATTGTCTCTACCAATTTTATGTTTATAACTCAAGTTATTAGCATGAATCCCTTTTCTTTCGATTATGACTAAACATAGAATCGTATGAGGAGAGATAGACACAACGATATCAACATCCAATACTTACCTCAAGCGCGCATGGCTAACGTCGGGCTCACCCCGACCCTAAGAGCTTTGGTGAACTACTCGCTTCTCATCATGGAACTCATCATTGTTTGAAGGAAATAAACTTGCATTAAAATAAACTCCGAAGCTTTACAACTCAACGTCAACTTTCGCAAACGTCAAACCCTAAAACTTCTCTCTAACTCTATTGATTGTCTCTTGGATTGGATTAATGGGTTATTGGATGATCTAACAAATCAGCCCCTAGGGCTTTATTTATAGGCTACTAATCCTCGCTATCCAAGGATTGTAACTCCTATCTAAACTATGAACTCTATCCGAACAATTAGGATAGGTCTTTTATTTTGATAAAACTTAAATAACTTTAAAGGTAAAAGATAACTAAAACTTCAGCTGCCATCTATCTTGAAAGTGTAAGATAATTCCGTGCCTCCTTCAAGATATAGTTCCAATCCGCATCTCGAAACCGAGTCAATCTTCTGTCGAGATAAGGGGTCGATATCGACACCAGAGGTCGATATCGAGGTCTCTGTTCCTGCTCGACTTGTTCAGTTCTGGTCGATTTCTATGTTGAGGTCGATATGGGGGTCGATATCGACACCGGGGGTCGATATCTGGGTCTAAGGTCGATATCTACCTCTTCTCA
The DNA here is from genome assembly GCA_963922045.1 of Persicaria maculosa. Taxonomy (NCBI): domain Eukaryota; kingdom Viridiplantae; phylum Streptophyta; class Magnoliopsida; order Caryophyllales; family Polygonaceae; genus Persicaria; species Persicaria maculosa. Next base: position 22,477,381 of record OY998271.1, on the reverse strand, counting down.
GCTTCACTTGGCTTCTCCGTTTTGACTCCGATTTCGCCGAATTCTTGTATGGTTAGCACAAAACTCGTGCAGACTCTATTTCTTATACTTTAGTTCATTCTTACATAAGTTCATATACTTTTGAAACTTTTCTTTGGAAATCGAATAAAATATGAAGTCAAAATATGCAATAAACAAAGGTACAAATATGTACATTAGGAGGGGGCTCGTGGATACCAGGATTACCAAGCTCTTGCGAGGTTGACAAACACAAAGCAAACCAAGCTGAGATCAATACCAATAGTTGCAATCGATGAGCAATGCGTCGAAGCGATTGACTTTGCACTCAATTATGTGAAACAAAAACTGATTTTTCATTCAAGAAGAGACGTGTCCACATTGACAATGGAAGATCAGCCGTTCTTATAGAACCCTTGGGCTGATTTTTTTAATGAGAATACTATTTAAAAGAATAATTAAAATAAATTCCTAAAATTACCTAAAATAACTTAAGTAAAAGAGATACTAAAAATAACAATGAAAATTAGGGTTCCAACACTTAGAGAATTCGGCCCATATGTGAAACTAGGCTCCAGGTCTCGGCGTCGAGGTTCTGGTGTCGGCGTCGATACCAATAGTAAGTGAAGAACATCTTCAGGTCTCGACATCGAGGCTCCTGGTGTCGGCGCCGAAGGCAACAGCAAGAGAAGAACATAGGTAAGTCTTCAATCGCTCGAGAATCGATTATAGCTCACGAACATGAAAGAGCGTGTTCGGCGGTGTCTTGGATGGTCCCGCACCAATTTGATACGGGGTTAGCCGTAGGATGGCCCGATCTTCGACAATCAAGACTCTAATTCAAGAATTGAACAAGAAACGAGCAAGAACTCAAGAACCCGATCAGGATTTAATCAAGAACTCAAGAAAGACTCAAGAACGCTGCAAGACTCAATGAAGAACATCAAGACATGATTTAAATTGAAAGAAAGACTCGACAATAACAATGTAAAGACCGATAGATTGGGTGAGTCGATCTATATAGAACAAGATCAAGACCCCAGGCCTCCGTAGAGGGTAGGAACCAACACCAATGACTATATAACACGCCTCTACAACACTACACAACCAAGCGGACAACTTGGAGGCACAAGGAGGGGGCTCGTGGATACTAGGATTACCAAGCTCTTGCGAGGTTGACAAACACAAAGCAAACCAAGCTGAGATCAATACCAATAGTTGCAATCAATGAGCAATGCTTCGAATCGATTAACTTTGCACTCAATTGTGTGAAACACAAACTGATTTTTCATTCAAGAAGAGATGTGTCCACTTTGACAATGGAAGATCAGCCGTTCTTATAGAACCCTAGGGCTGATTTTTTTAATGACAATACAAATTAATAGAATAATTAAAATAAATTCCTAAAATTACCTAAAATAACTTAAGTAAAAGAGATAATAAAAATAACAATGAAAATTAGGGTTCCAACACTTAGAGAATTCGGCACATATGTGAAACTAGGCTACAGGTCTCGGCGTCGAGGTTATGGTGTCGGCGTCGATACCAACAGTAAGTGAAGAACATCTTTAGGTCTCGACATCGAGGCTCCTGGTGTCGGCGTCGAAGGCAACAGCAAGAGAAGAACATAGGTAAGTCTTCAATCGCTCGAGAATCGATTATAGCTCACGAACATGAAAGAGCGTGTTCGGCGGTGTCATGGATGGTCCCACACCAATTTGATACGGGGTTAGCCGTAGGAAGGCTCGATCTTCGACAATCAAGACTCTCATTCAAGAATTGAACAAGAAACAAGCAAGAACTCAAGAACCCGATCAGGATTTAATCAAGAACTCAAGAAAGACTCAACAACGCAGCAAGACTCAATGAAGAACAACAAGTCACGATTGAAATTGAAAGAAAGACTCGACAATAACAATGTAAAGACCGATAGATTGGGTGAGTCGATCTATATAGAACAATATCAAGACCCCAGGCCTCCGTAGAGGGTAGGAACCAACACCAATGACTATATAACCCGCCTCTACAACTCTACACAACCAAGCGGACAACTTGGAGGCACAAGGAGGGGGCTCTTGGATACTAGGATTACCAAGCTCTTGCGAGGTTGACAAACACAAAGCAAACCAAGCTGAGATCAATACCAATAGTGGCAATCGATGAGAAATGCTTCGAATTGATTGACTTTGCACTCAATTATGTGAAACACAAACTGATTTTTCATTCAAGAAGAGATGTGTCCACTTTGACAATGGAAGATCAGCCGTTCTTATAGAACCCTAGGGCTGATTTTTTTAATGAGACTACTAATTAAAAGAATAATTAAAATAAATTCCTAAAATTACCTAACATAATTTAAGTAAAAGAGATACTAAAAATAACAATGAAAATTAGGGTTCCAACACTTAGAGAATTTGGCCCATATGTGAAACTAGGCTCCATGTCTCGGCGTCGAGGTTATGGTGTCGGCGTCGATACCAACAGTAAGTGAAGAACATCTTCATATCTCGGCGTCGAGGCTCCTGGTGTTGGCTCCGAGGGCAACAGCAAGAGAAGAACATATGTAAGTCTTAAATCGCTTGAGAATCGATTATAGCTCACGAACATGAAAGAGCGTGTTCCCGTGTCTTGGATGGTCCCGCATTAGGAATTGAGGTAAAAACAAGACGCCAAGAGTTGTCGAAGAGCAATCGAGATCGACTAGACCGCTCGAGATTGACTGGAACAAGTTTTGTAGAAACTAAGTAAAAAGAGCCAAGAAAACATAAGCTACTGGAAAGGCACTCGACACAACACTAGATTGAGTGAAGTGCTCGACTGGTTATAAAGTGATCGACATCAAGGCACTGATCATTGTCGACAACATCCAATGGAGCCCGAGGTCGAGTAGACATGAGGCACTCGACGTCGACTCCTCAGGTCGACGTCGACCTGCGCAGGTCGACGTCGACTAAAGATAAACACCGTTTAGATGAGGTTTGACGAGTCCGTGTTGAAGATTTACTACCAAGCCATGATTTTATCATATATTTTAGATAGATTCCTTCCTATGAGTACTTTTCATATTTACCCTAGGATTTTTATTATTTACTGTTAGTAGGAGGAAATCGAGTTCTTAAATACAAATATAAAGATATATAAATGTAAACCGACTCCTAGCCTATGCAAATAATTACAAGACTTCCTCCCGTTGTAGTGGAAGGGTAGTCAGGATCGATCCACGAGGAGGCATGTCAGCGGTATCCTAGTAGCGTTGGAAATTTCATGTCTTTCGTAGACCAGAAGCCTCGATCTCGACCTTGGTGCTCGATGTCGTCCTCGGCTGACGATCTTCTCTGCAACATAAGACCCACCGAGATAAAAATAAGCAGTCGATATCGACTAGGGTTGGTCGATATCGATGTTAGTTCCAAAAATTGACTGGCTCAGAGGAAGACTACCAGTCGATACAGGTGGTCGATATCGAGGTTGAGAGGTAGATATCGATCTCAGTAACTCGGCAGGGATGCTCGTTGTCGAGTCAGAAAACTGTCGACAAAACTCAGTAGTCGATATCGACGTCTGTTGGTCGATATCGATGTCTTTTCCTGCAAAGGTGTTAGCTTTTTGTCAACAAAGAAAGGCCAAAAACTTAAGAATGAATGAGGATGCGATGAACAGAATAAAGACAATGTTTTGATGAATATAAACTATGCAAGAAGCAACTCCTAGGATTAGAGTTTACCACAACGTTAACCAATGCATGCGATAAGATAAATAAGACGGACAATTCCACTGTTTCACCCGAGGGAGAAGCTTTCGCTTTGCACCAACTCTTAGGATTACTCTTGCAAATAAACCTAATTGTCTCTAACAATTTTATGTTTATAACTCATGTTGTTAGCATGAATCCCTTTTCTTTCGATTAGGACTAAACATAGAGTTGTAGGAGATGATATAGACACAACGATATCGACATCTAACACTTACTTCAGGCACGCATGGCTAACATCGGGCTCACCCCGACCCTAAGAGCATTGGAAGACTACTCGCACCTCATCATGGAACTCATCATTGATTGAAAGGAAAATTGCATTAATGACTATCGAAACTTTACAACTCAACGTCGGTTCTCGCAAACGCCAAACCCTAAAACTTCTTCTAACTCTATTGAATGTAATTGAACTCTAAAATTGGATGATTGAATGCCAGCCCCCCTAGGGATTTATTTATAGGCTACTAACCCTTGCTAGCAAAGGATTGTAACTTCTATCTAAACTATGAATTCTATCCAAAAAATTAGGATAGGTCTTTTATTTTGATTAAAACTCTAACAACTTTGATAAATCTCTAAGGTAAAAAGTAAGTAAAACTTCAACTGCCATCTATCTATAGTTTCAAGATAATTCGTGCTCCTTGAAGATAGAATAGCCAATCTGCATATCGAAAAGCGTGTCTATCTTGTGTCGAAGTATGGTCGATATCGACCAGAAAGGTCGATTTTGATGTCTCTGTTTCTGCTCGACGAGCTCAGCTTCACTAGATTCCTGGGTCCAGGTGGATATCGATGTATAGAGGTCGATATCGAGTGCTTTTCCCTACTGTGCATGGTCTGTCTCAACACTCAGTTCTGTGTCGATGCTCTGCAGTCGATATCGACCTTCAGGGTCGATTTCGACCTCTTCTCTGCTCTCCTTGGTTTCTTCGTTTTGACTCCGATTTCGCTCGAATTCCTGCATGATTAGCTCAAAACTTGTGTAGAATCTATTTCTTGCACGTTATCTCATTTTAACACAAGTCTACATTTTTGAGATTTTATCGTGGACTACCCCCTTTGGAAAAAGTACAAAATTTGTCCAAATTTCAGAGCTAAGAAAAATGATTTTTTTGGCCATTTTCGAAGAAGATTTCTCAGAAAACGTCCTCCATAAGTTCGTAGCTCTTCAAGCTAGCTTTCTAAAGAGTGCTCAAATACCCCGATCGGACCAACACAACTCTCGTTATGCCAAAAATACCGAGCGTGTTTCCGTAATTCCTGGTGTAAGGCACATTACTGTAATTCCGAGGCTATTTGGACATCCCGGGTGGGTGTTTTGTGCACGTATAGCCTGATTAGCATCAAACCTTACCTAGTGCAAAAGGATTTTGGATTTTCATTTTTTATGATTTTGAGATTTTATCGTGCACTACCCCCTTTGGAAAAAGTCCAAAATTTATCCAGATTTCAGACCAAGGAAAAATGATTTTTTTGGCCCATTTTGAAGAGGATTTCTCATAAAACATCCTTAGTAAAGTCATAGCTCTTGAAATTAGCTTTCTAAAGAGTGCTCAAATGCCCCGATCAGACCAATGCAACTCTCGTTATGCCAAAAATAACGACCGTGTGTCCGTATCTCCTTTTGTAAGGCACATTACTGTAATTCCAGGGCTATTTGGATATCCCGAGTGGGAATTTTGTGCATGTATAGCCTGAATAGAATCACACCTTGCCTAGTGCAAAAGGATTTTGAATTTTCATTTTTTATGATTTTAAGATTTTATCGTGGACCCTTTGGAAAAAGTCCAAAATTTGTCCAGATTTCAGACCTAAGAAAAAAGATTTTTTTTGGCCATTTTCAAAGAGGATTTCTCAGAATACATCCTCCGTAAAGTCGTAGCTCTTGAAGTTAGCTTTCTAAAGAGTGCTCAAATGCCCCGATCGGACCAACGAAACTCTCGTTATGCCAAAAATACCGAGCGTGTGTCCGTAACTCCTATTGTAAGGCACGTTACTGAAATTCCAGGGTTATTTGGACATCCCGGGTGGGCGTTTTGTGCACATATAGCCTGATAACATCATATCTTGCCTAGTGCAAAATATTTTGGATTTTTATTTTTTATGATTTTGAGATTTTATCGTAGACTACCCCCTTTGGAAAAAGTCCAAAATTTGTCCGGATTTCAGACCAAGCAAAAATGATTTTTTTGCCATTGTCGAGGAGGATTTCTTATAAAACATCGTCAGTAAAGTCATAGCTCTTGAAGTTTGCTTTCTAAAGAGTGCTCAAATACCCCGATCGGGCCAACACAACTCTCGTTATGCCAAAAATACCGAGCGTGTGTCCGTAACTCCTGTTGTAAGGCACATTACTGTAATTCCGGGGCTATTTGGACATCCCGGGTGGGCGTTTTGTGCACGTATAGCCTGAATAGCATCAAACCTTGCCTAGTGGAAAAGGATTTTGGGTTTTTATTTTTGACGATTTTGAGATTTTATCGTGGACTACCCCCTTTGGAAAAAGCCCAAAATTTGTCCGGATTTCAGACCTAGGAAAAATGTTTTTTTTTTGCCATTTTCGAAGAGGATTTCTCATAAAACATCCTCAGTAAAGTCATAGTTCTTGAAGTTAGCTTTTGAAACAGTGTTCAAATGCCCCGATCGAACCAACGCAACTCTCATTCTGCCAAAAATACCGAGCGTTTGTCCATAAATCCTGTTGTAAAGTACATTACTGTAATTGAGGGGATATCTGGACTTCCCGGGTGGGCCTTTTGTTCACGTATAGCTTGAATAGAATCAAAACTTGCCTAGTGCAAAAGGATTTTTGATTTTCATTTTTTATGATTTTGAGATTTTATCGTGGACTACCCCCTTTGGAAAAAGTCTAAAATTTGTCAAGATTTTAGACCTATGAAAAATTATTTTTTTGGCCATTTTTGAAGAGGATTTCTCAGAAAACATCCTTAGTAAAGTCGTAGCTCTTGAAGTTAGCTTTCTAAAGAGTGCTCAAATGCCCCGATCAGACCAACGCAACACTCGTTATACCAAAAATACCGAGTGGTTGTCCGTAACTCCTATTGTAAGGCACATTACAGTAATTCCGGGGCTATTTGGACATCCCGGGTGGGCATTTTGTGGACGTATAGTCTGAATAGCAACAGACCTTGCCTAGTGCAAAAGGATTTTGGATTTTCATTTTTTATGATTTTGAGATTTTATCGTGGACTACCCCCTTTGGAAAAAATCCAAAATTTGTCCAAATTTCAGACCTAGGAAAAATGATTTTTTTTGACCATTTTCAAAGAGAATTTCTCAGAAACCATCCTCGGTTAAGTCGTAGCTCTTGAATTTAGCTTTCTAAAGAGTGCTCAAATGCCCCGATCGGACAAACGCAACTCTCGTTATTGCAAAAATACCGAGCGCGTGTACGTAACTCCTATTGTAAGACACATTACTGCAATTCCGGGGCAATTTGGACATCCCTGGTGAGCGATTTGTGCATGTATAGCCTGAATAGTATCCGACCTTGCCTAGTGCAAAAGGATTTTGGATTTTCATTTTTTATGATTTTGAGATTTTATCGTGGACTACCCCCTTTGGGAAAAAGTCCAATATTTATCCAGATTTCAGACCTAGGAAAAATGATTATTTTGGCCATTTTCAAAGAGGATTTCTCAAAAAAAATCCTAAGTAAAGTCGTAGCTCTTGAAGTTCGATTTCTAAAGAGTGCTCAAATACCCCGATCAGACCAACGCAACTCTTGTTATGCCAAAAATACCGAGCGTGTTTCTGTAACTCCTATTGTAAGGTACATAACTATAATTTCGGGGATATTTGGACATCCCGGGTGGGCGTTTTTTGCACGTATAGCCTGAATAGCATCAAACCTTCCCTAGTACAAAAGGAATTTGGATTTTCATTTTTTATGATTTTGAGATTTTATCGTATACTACCCCCTTTGGAAAAAGTCCAAAATTTGTCCAGATTTCAGACCTAGGAAAAATTATTTTTTTGGTCATTTTTGAAGAGGATTTCTCATAAAATATCCTGAGTAAAGTCGTAGCTCTTGAAGTTTGATTTCTAAAGAGTGCTCAAACGCCCCGATCGGACCAACACACCTCTCGTTATGCGAAAAATACCGAGCATGTGTCCGTAACTCCTGTTGCAAGGCACATTACTCTAATTTCGGGGCTATTTAGACATCCCGGATGGGCGTTTTGTGCACGTATAGCCTGAATAGCATCAATCCTTTCCTAGTGCAAAAGGATTTTGGATTTTCATTTTTTATGATTTTGAGATTTTATCGTGCACTACCGCCTTTGGAAAAAGGGCAAAATTTGTTTAGATTTCAGACCTAGGAAAAATGATTTTTTTGGTACATTTCGAAGAGGATTTCTCATAAAACATCTGCAGTAAAGTCATAGCTCTGGAAATTAGCTTTCTAAAGAGTACTCAAATGCCCTGATCAGAAAAACACAACTCTCGTTATGCCAAAAATAACGATCGTGTGTACGTAACTCATTTTGTAAGGCACATTATTGTAAATCCGGGGCTATTTGGACATCCCGGGTGGGCATTTTGTGCACGTATGGCCTGAATAGCATTACACCTTGCCTAGTGTAAAAGGATTTTGGATTTTCATTTTTTATGATTTTGAGATTTTAATCGTGGACTACCCCATTTGGAAAAAGTCCAAAATTTGTCCAGATTTCAGACCTAGGAAAAATGAATTTTTTTGGCCATTTTCAAAGAGAATTTCTCAGAAACCATCCACAGTAAAGTCGTAACTCTTGAAGTTAGCTTTCTAAAGAGTGCTCAAATGCCTCGATCGGACCAACGCAACTCTCGTTATTGCAAAAATACCGAGCGTGTGTCCGTAACTCCTGGTGTAAAGCACATTACTGTAATTCCGGGGTTATTTGGACATCCCGGGTGAGCGATTTGTGCACGTATAGCCTGAATAGCATCAGACCTTGCCTAGTGCAAAAGGATTTTGGATTTTCATTTTTTAGGATTTTGAGATTTTATCGTGGACTACCCCCTTTGGAAAAAGACCAAAATTTGTCCAGATTTCAGACTTAGGAAAAATGATTTTTTTGGCCATTTTCGAAGAGGATTTCTCAGAAAAAAATCCTAAGTAAAGTCGTAGCTCTTGAATTTTGCTTTCTAAAGAGTGCTCAAATACCCCGATCGGGTCAACGCAACTCTCGTTATGCCAAATATACCGAGTGTGTGTCCGTAACTCTTGTTGTAAGGCACATTACTCTAATTTCGGGGCTATTTGGACATCCCGGTTGGGCGTTGTCTGCACGTATAGCCTGAATAGCATCAAACCTTGCCTAGTGCAAAAGGAATTTGGATTTTCCTTTTTTATGATTTTGTGATTTTATCGTATACTACCCCCTTTGGAAAAAGTCCAAAATTTGTCCAGATTTCAGATCTAGGAAAAATGATTTTTTGGTCATTCTGGAAGAGGATTTCTCATAAAACATCCTGAGTAAAGTCGTAGCTCTTGAAGTTATCTTTCTAAAGAGTACTCAAATGCCCCGATCGGACCAACGCAACTCTCGTTATGCGAAAAATACCGAGCGTGTGTCCGTAACTCCTGTTGCAAGGCACATTACTCTAATTTCGGGGCTATTTGGACATCACGGATGGGCGTTTTGTGCACGTATAGCCTGAATAGCATAACACCTGGCCTAGTGTAAAAGGATTTTGGATTTTCATTTTTTATGATTTTGAGATATTATCGTGGACTACCCCCCTTTGGAAAAAGTCCAAAATTTGTCCAGATTTCAGACCTAGGAAAAATGATTTTTTCGGCCATTTTATAAGAGGATTTCTCAGAAAACATTATCAGTGAAGTCGTAGCTCTTGAAGTTAGCTTCTAAAGAGTCCTCAAATGCCCCGATCGGACCAACGCAACTCTCGTTATGCCAAAAATACCGAGCGTGTGTCCGTAACTCCTGTTGCAAGGCACGTTACTCTAATTTCGGGGCTATTTGGACATCCCGGATAGGCATTTTGTGCACGTATAGCCTGAATAGCATCAAACCTTGCCTAGTGCAAAAGGAATTTGGATTTACATTTTTTATGATTTTGAGATTTTATCGTATACTACCCCCTTTGGAAAAAGTCCAAAATTTGTCCAGATTTCAGATCTAGGAAAAATGATTTTTTGGTCATTCTGGAAGAGGATTTCTCATAAAACATCCTGAGTAAAGTCATAGCTCTTGAAGTTATCTTTCTAAAGAGTACTCAAATGCCCCGATCGGACCAACGCAACTCTCGTTATGCGAAAAATACCGAGCGTGTGTCCGTAACTCCTGTTACAAGACACATTACTCTAATTTCGGGGCTATTTGGACATCACGGATGGGCGTTTTGTGCACGTATAGCCTGAATAGCATCACAACTTGCCTAGTGTAAAAGGATTTTGGATTTTCATTTTTTATGATTTTGAGATATTATCGTGGACTACCCCCTTTGGAAAAAGTCCAAAATTTGTCCAGATTTCAGACCTAGGAAAAATGATTTTTTCGGCCATTTTATAAGAGGATTTCTCAGAAAACATTATCAGTAAAGTCGTAGCTCTTGAAGTTAGCTGCTAAAGAGTCCTCAAATGCCCCGATCGGACCAACGCAACTCTCGTTATGCCAAAAATACCGAGCGTGTGTCCGTAACTCCTGTTGCAAGGCACGTTACTCTAATTTCGGGGCTATTTGGACATCCCGGATAGGCGTTTTGTGCACGTATAGCCTGAATAGCATCAAACCTTGCCTAGTGCAAACGGAATTTGGATTTTTATTTTTTATGATTTTGTGATTTTATCATATACTACCCCCTTTGGAAAAAGTCCAAAATTTGTCCAGATTTCAGATCTAGGAAAAATGATTTTTTGGTCATTCTGGAAGAGGATTTCTCATAAAACATCTTGAGTAAAGTCGTAGCTCTTGAAGTTATCTTTCTAAAGAGTACTCAAATGCCCCGATCGGACCAACGCAACTCTCGTTATGCGAAAAATACCGAGCGTGTGTCCGTAACTCCTGTTGCAAGGCACATTACTCTAATTTCGGGGCTATTTGGACATCACGGATGGGCGTTTTGTGCACGTATAGCCTGAATAGCATCACACCTGGCCTAGTGTAAAAGGATTTTGGATTTTCATTTTTTATGATTTTGAGATATTATCGTGGACTACCCCCCTTTGGAAAAAGTCCAAAATTTGTCCAGATTTCAGACCTAGGAAAAATGATTTTTTCGGCCATTTTATAAGAGGATTTCTCAGAAAACATTATTAGTAAAGTCATAGCTCTTGAAGTTAGCTTCTAAAGAGTCCTCAAATGCCCCGATCGGACCAACGCAACTCTCGTTATGCCAAAAATACCGAGTGTGTGTCCGTAACTCCTGTTGCAAGGCACGTTACTCTAATTTCGGGGCTATTTGGACATCCCGGATAGGCATTTTGTGCACGTATAGCCTGAATAGCATCAAACCTTGCCTAGTGCAAAAGGAATTTGGATTTTCATTTTTTATGATTTTGAGATTTTATCGTATACTACCCCCTTTGGAAAAAGTCCAAAATTTGTCCAGATTTCAGATCTAGGAAAAATGATTTTTTGGTCATTCTGGAAGAGGATTTCTCATAAAACAGCCTGAGTAAAGTCATAGCTCTTGAAGTTATCTTTCTAAAGAGTACTCAAATGCCCCGATCGGACCAACGCAACTCTCGTTATGCGAAAAATACCGAGCGTGTGTCCGTAACTCCTGTTGCAAGGCACATTACTCTAATTTCGGGGCTATTTGGACATCACGGATGGGCGTTTTGTGCACGTATAGCCTGAATAGCATCACAACTTGCCTAGTGTAAAAGGATTTTGGATTTTCACTTTTTATGATTTTGAGATATTATCGTGGACTACCCCCTTTGGAAAAAGTCCAAAATTTGTCCTGATTTCAGACCTAGGAAAAATGATTTTTTCGGCCATTTTATAAGAGGATTTCTCAGAAAACATTATCAGTAAAGTCGTAGCTCTTGATGTTAGCTTCTAAAGAGTCCTCAAATGCCCCGATCGGACCAACGCAACTCTCGTTATGCCAAAAATACCGAGCGTGTGTCCGTAACTCCTGTTGCAAGGCACGTTACTCTAATTTCGGGGCTATTTGGACATCCCGGATAGGCGTTTTGTGCACGTATAGCCTGAATAGCATCAAACCTTGCCTAGTGCAAAAGGAATTTGGATTTTCATTTTTTATGATTTTGAGATTTTATCGTATACTACCCCCTTTGGAAAAAGTCCAAAATTTGTCCAGATTTCAGATCTAGAAAAAATGATTTTTTGGTCATTTTGGAAGAGGATTTCTTATAAAACATCCTGAGTAAAGTCGTAGCTCTTAAAGTTATCTTTCTAAAGAGTCCCCAAATGCCCCGATCGGACCAACGCAACTCTCGTTATGCGAAAAATATCGAGCATGTGTCCGTAATTCCTATTGCAAGGCACATTACTCTAATTTCGCGGCTATTTGGACATCCTGGATGGGCGTTTTGTGCACGTATAGCATGAATAGCATTAATCCTTGCCTAGTGCAAAAGGATTTTGGATTTTCATTTTTTATGATTTTGAGATTTTATCGTGCACTACCCCCTTTGGAAAAAGTCCAAAATTTGTCTAGATTTCAGACCTAGGAAAAATGATTTTTTATGCCCATTTCGAATAGGATTTCTCAGAAACCATCCACAGTAAAGTCGTAACTCTTGAAGTTAGCTTTCTAAAGAGTGCTCAAATGCCTCGATCGGACCAACGCAACTCTCGTTATTGCAAAAATACCGAGCGTGTGTCCGTAACTCCTGGTGTAAAGCACATTACTGTAATTCCGGGGTTATTTGGACATCCCGGGTGAGCGATTTGTGCACGTATAGCCTGAATAGCATCAGACCTTGCCTAGTGCAAAAGGATTTTGGATTTTCATTTTTTAGGATTTTGAGATTTTATCGTGGACTACCCCCTTTGGAAAAAGTCCAAAATTTGTCCAGATTTCAGACTTAGGAAAAATGATTTTTTTGGCCATTTTCGAAGAGGATTTCTCAGAAAAAAATCCTAAGTAAAGTCGTAGCTCTTGAATTTTGCTTTCTAAAGAGTGCTCAAATACCCCGATCGGGTCAACGCAACTCTCGTTATGCCAAATATACCGAGTGTGTGTCCGTAACTCTTGTTGTAAGGCACATTACTCTAATTTCGGGGCTATTTGGACATCCCGGTTGGGCGTTGTTTGCACGTATAGCCTGAATAGCATCAAACCTTGCCTAGTGCAAAAGGAATTTGGATTTTCCTTTTTTATGATTTTGTGATTTTATCGTATACTACCCCCTTTGGAAAAAGTCCAAAATTTGTCCAGATTTCAGATCTAGGAAAAATGATTTTTTGGTCATTCTGGAAGAGGATTTCTCATAAAACATCCTGAGTAAAGTCGTAGCTCTTGAAGTTATCTTTCTAAAGAGTACTCAAATGCCCCGATCGGACCAACGCAACTCTCGTTATGCGAAAAATACCGAGCGTGTGTCCGTAACTCCTGTTGCAAGGCACATTACTCTAATTTCGGGGCTATTTGGACATCACGGATGGGCGTTTTGTGCACGTATAGCCTGAATAGCATAACACCTGGCCTAGTGTAAAAGGATTTTGGATTTTCATTTTTTATGATTTTGAGATATTATCGTGGACTACCTCCCTTTGGAAAAAGTCCAAAATTTGTCCAGATTTCAGACCTAGGAAAAATGATTTTTTCGGCCATTTTATAAGAGGATTTCTCAGAAAACATTATCAGTGAAGTCGTAGCTCTTGAAGTTAGCTTCTAAAGAGTCCTCAAATGCCCCGATCGGACCAACGCAACTCTCGTTATGCCAAAAATACCGAGCGTGTGTCCGTAACTCCTGTTGCAAGGCACGTTACTCTAATTTCGGGGCTATTTGGACATCCCGGATAGGCATTTTGTGCACGTATAGCCTGAATAGCATCAAACCTTGCCTAGTGCAAAAGGAATTTGGATTTACATTTTTTATGATTTTGAGATTTTATCGTATACTACCCCTTTGGAAAAAGTCCAAAATTTGTCCAGATTTCAGATCTAGGAAAAATGATTTTTTGGTCATTCTGGAAGAGGATTTCTCATAAAACATCCTGAGTAAAGTCATATCTCTTGAAGTTATCTTTCTAAAGAGTACTCAAATGCCCCGATCGGACCAACGCAACTCTCGTTATGCGAAAAATACCGAGCGTGTGTCCGTAACTCCTGTTGCAAGACACATTACTCTAATTTCGGGGCTATTTGGACATCACGGATGGGCGTTTTGTGCACGTATAGCCTGAATAGCATCACAACTTGCCTAGTGTAAAAGGATTTTGGATTTTCATTTTTTATGATTTTGAGATATTATCGTGGACTACCCCCTTTGGAAAAAGTCCAAAATTTGTCCAGATTTCAGACCTAGGAAAAATGATTTTTTCGGCCATTTTATAAGAGGATTTCTCAGAAAACATTATCAGTAAGTCGTAGCTCTTGAAGTTAGCTGCTAAAGAGTCCTCAAATGCCCCGATCGGACCAACGCAACTCTCGTTATGCCAAAAATACCGAGCGTGTGTCCGTAACTCCTGTTGCAAGGCACGTTACTCTAATTTCGGGGCTATTTGGACATCCCGGATAGGCGTTTTGTGCACGTATAGCCTGAATAGCATCAAACCTTGCCTAGTGCAAACGGAATTTGGATTTTCATTTTTTATGATTTTGTGATTTTATCATATACTACCCCCTTTGGAAAAAGTCCAAAATTTGTCCAGATTTCAGATCTAGGAAAAATGATTTTTTGGTCATTCTGGAAGAGGATTTCTCATAAAACATCTTGAGTAAAGTCGTAGCTCTTGAAGTTATCTTTCTAAAGAGTACTCAAATTCCCCGATCGGACCAACGCAACTCTCGTTATGCGAAAAATACCGAGCGTGTGTCCGTAACTCCTGTTGCAAGGCAAATTACTCTAATTTCGGGGCTATTTGGACATCACGGATGGGCGTTTTGTGCACGTATAGCCTGAATAGCATCACACCTGGCCTAGTGTAAAAGGATTTTGGATTTTCATTTTTTATGATTTTGAGATATTATCGTGGACTACCCCCCTTTGGAAAAAGTCCAAAATTTGTCCAGATTTCAGACCTAGGAAAAATGATTTTTTCGGCCATTTTATAAGAGGATTTCTCAGAAAACATTATCAGTAAAGTCGTAGCTCTTGAAGTTAGCTTCTAAAGAGTCCTCAAATGCCCCGATCGGACCAACGCAACTCTCGTTATGCCAAAAATACCGAGCGTGTGTCCGTAACTCCTGTTGCAAGGCACGTTACTCTAATTTCGGGGCTATTTGGACATCCCGGATAGGCATTTTGTGCACGTATAGCCTGAATAGCATCAAACCTTGCCTAGTGCAAAAGGAATTTGGATTTTCATTTTTTATGATTTTGAGATTTTATCGTATACTACCCCCTTTGGAAAAAGTCCAAAATTTGTCCAGATTTCAGATCTAGGAAAAATGATTTTTTGGTCATTCTGGAAGAGGATTTCTCATAAAACAGCCTGAGTAAAGTCATAGCTCTTGAAGTTATCTTTCTAAAGAGTACTCAAATGCCCCGATCGGACCAACGCAACTCTCGTTATGCGAAAAATACCGAGCGTGTGTCCGTAACTCCTGTTGCAAGGCACATTACTCTAATTTCGGGGCTATTTGGACATCACGGATGGGCGTTTTGTGCACGTATAGCCTGAATAGCATCACAACTTGCCTAGTGTAAAAGGATTTTGGATTTTCACTTTTTATGATTTTGAGATATTATCGTGGACTACCCCCTTTGGAAAAAGTCCAAAATTTGTCCTGATTTCAGACCTAGGAAAAATGATTTTTTCGGCCATTTTATAAGAGGATTTCTCAGAAAACATTATCAGTAAAGTCGTAGCTCTTGATGTTAGCTTCTAAAGAGTCCTCAAATGCCCCGATCGGACCAACGCAACTCTCGTTATGCCAAAAATACCGAGCGTGTGTCCGTAACTCCTGTTGCAAGGCACGTTACTCTAATTTCGGGGCTATTTGGACATCCCGGATAGGCGTTTTGTGCACGTATAGCCTGAATAGCATCAAACCTTGCCTAGTGCAAAAGGAGTTTGGATTTTCATTTTTTATGATTTTGAGATTTTATCGTATACTACCCCCTTTGGAAAAAGTCCAAAATTTGTCCAGATTTCAGATCTAGAAAAAATGATTTTTTGGTCATTTTGGAAGAGGATTTCTTATAAAACATCCTGAGTAAAGTCGTAGCTCTTAAAGTTATCTTTCTAAAGAGTCCCCAAATGCCCCGATCGGACCAACGCAACTCTCGTTATGCGAAAAATATCGAGCATGTGTCCGTAATTCCTATTGCAAGGCACATTACTCTAATTTCGCGGCTATTTGGACATCCTGGATGGGCGTTTTGTGCACGTATAGCATGAATAGCATTAATCCTTGCCTAGTGCAAAAGGATTTTGGATTTTCATTTTTTATGATTTTGAGATTTTATCGTGCACTACCCCCTTTGGAAAAAGTCCAAAATTTGTCTAGATTTCAGACCTAGGAAAAATGATTTTTTATGCCCATTTCGAATAGGATTTCTCATAAAACATCCTCAGTAAAGTCATAGCTCTTGAAATTAGCTTTCTAAAGAGTACTCAAATGCCCTGATCAGACCTACGCAACTCTCGTTATGCCAAAAATAACGACCGTGTGTCCGTAACTCCTTTTGTAAGGCACATTATTGTAATTTCGGGGCTATTTGGACATCCCGGGTTGGCATTTTGTGCACGTATAGCCTGGATAGCATCACACCTTGCCTAGTGTAAAAGGATTTTTGATTTCCATTTTTTATGATTTTGAGATATTATCGTGGACTACCCCCTTTGGAAAAAGTCCAAAATTTGTCCAGATTTCAGACCTAGGAAAAATGATTTTTTTTTCCATTTTATAAGAGGATTTCTTAGAAAACATTATCAATAAAGTCGTAGCTCTTGAAGTTAGCTTTCTAAAGAGTCCTCAAATGCCCCGATCGGACCAACGCAACTCTCGTTATGCCAAAAATACCGAGCGTGTGTTTGTACAGGCTTTCTCGAGCATTGCTAGGCCAATGACGGAGGTGTTGAAGAAAGATGTTCCATTCGAGTGGAGTACAAAATGCCAAACCAACTTAGAGCTTCTAAATGAGAAGCTGACGACCGCTCGAGTTCTAGCATTGCCGGATGAAAGAGAGGACTTCGTCATCTATACAGACGTTTCGCGTTCCGGTTTAGGATGTGTTCTGCATCAAATGGATCGGGTCATCGCTTATGCTTCACGCTAGTTGAAGCCTGTAGAGGTGTCTTACCTCATCCATTTCTTGGAGTTGGCAACTGTAGTTCACGCTTTGATCATTTGGAGGCATTACCTGTATGGCACTTCATGCAAGGTGAGGACAGATCACAAGGGCTTGAATTATATTTTCACTAAGAAGGAGCTCAACATGCTACAGAGATGGTGGTTGAAGCATCTGAAGGACTATGACTTGGACATAGTTTATCACCCAGGGAAGGCCAATGTGGTGGCAGATGCGCTCAGTAGGAAGACTCACCTGAAGGCATTAGTTGCGAGGCTTACAACTTAGAAGGAATTGCAGACAGAATTGATGAGATGTTGCTTCGAGGTTTGGGTACAATGAGAGAGTGGACAGTTGTGATTCTTAGAGGTTCAAGCTGAGGTAACCGAGGAGATTCATCAAGGTCAAACAGATTGCCCAGAGATTGCAGTTCTGAGGGAGCGGATGGCCCGGGGTCGTTTTAGGGAGCTTGCAAACGAGAGCAGATGGGATGCTGTCTTTCTAGAGCAAAATTGTGGTTCCGTCGACATCAGATCTGAGGCACAGGATCATACAGGAGGCTCACTCCACTCGTTATTGTGTCCACCCATGGACAAATAAGATGTATCAAGATTTGAGGATGTGTTATTGGTGGCTGAGGATGCGAGCGGACATCACAGATTTTGTAGCAAGATGTCAGGTTTTCCAGCAGGTTCGGATCAAGCATCAGCGGCCGGACGAACTTGTCAGATCACTTCCGATTCCCGAGTGGAAGTGGACGGACATCTCTATGGATTTCGTCAATGGACTGAGATAGGATGTTCGAGGTTTCGACGCCATTTGGGTCGTGGTCGACAGGTTGACCAAGTCGGCTCACTTTATTGCGATTCAGGATATGTGGCCAGCATCGCGGTTAGCTAAGGAGTTCATTCTCCAGATCGTGAGACTTTACGGAGTACCTGAGAGGATTGTATCTGACAGGGATGGACGCTTCACCTCGAGGTTTTGGCAATAGGTTTAGGTGGGCCTAGGGACCAGACAGCATTTCAGTACAACTTTTCATCCTCAAACAGACGGCCAGGGCGAGAGGATAATTCAGACCTTGGAGGACATGCTGTGATCATGTGTTTTGGAGTGGGGCGACCGTTGGGTCATACACCTACCGTTGGTGGACTTTTCGTACAACAATAGCTACCACGTGTCGATCGACATGGCTCCATATGAGGTGCTATATGGGAGGCGATTCAAGTCGCCAGTTTATTGGGATGAGCCCGTGGATACAGTATCGTCTTTGCCGGATTTAGTCAGAGAGACCGTTGATCAGGTGGGTCTCATCCGAGAGCACATGAGAGTCGCCCAAGATCGCCAAAAGAAGTATGCAGATAGACGAAAGACAAAGATTGAGTTCGAGGTGGGTACGCACGTGTGGCTTTGAGTTTCACCTACTAGATGAGTTAGATGGTTTTTGCATCAAGGGGAAGTTGAGTCCGAGGTAGATTGGCCCATTCGAGATCTTGGATAGAGTTGGTGAGGTGAGCTATCGCTTAGCTTTGCCCCTATCCTTGGCTGGTGTGCATGATGTCTTTCACGTCTCCTAGCTTTGCCTGTATATCCCTGCCTAGCCACATTCTTGATTATTCGAACCTTCAGATTGAACCTGACCACACCTATGTAGAGTGTCCAGTGAGGGTTCTTGACCATCGCGTCAAGAGGCTTAGGAACAGGGAGGTTCCTTTGCTCCTATTTCAGTGGTCTAGGAGGAGCCCGGAGGAGGCCACATGGGAGACTGAGGAGAGTATCCGTGCTAGCTATGGGGATATCATAGATGCGTTGCTTGCATCTTATGTTGAGCCAAGCGTAGATATTTCCTCAACCTCACGAGTGCTATGAGTTGTCTAGTTAGATTGGGGTTTGGTCGATGGTATCTCTTCGATTGCGTGCTTATTCTTTGTAGTTTTGTGTAGATCCTTGGTGATATGATGTGATGAGCTTCATTGATGTGATGTGCTAGATATGTTATGGTATGCTGCTATCCTTGATGTGATGCTATTAGACGTGAGATGTGATGGTTGTTCTATATATATGATGCTTGGTGGTAGATATTATAGAAGTTGAAACAGTTGAATCTTGATTCGGACTTGGAACCTAGGAAGAGAATATGGGATTAGCCATTAGAGGTGGATGGTAGGATACATTGAGAAGTTGGGAATGCTTTTCACTAACGTCGAACCTGAAGTTTTGATCGATGTTAAAATGGACGATGTTGATGTGTGCACAAATTGCCTTATTTTCTATGCACATAAAAGTCCATTTTATCGTCTTTTGCATGCATATTAATGGGAAAACATGGGATTAGTGTAGTTTATACTTAAATATTAAATATATGGGTCTGCACGAGTTTCTATGTGATTTCGCAGAAAACAGGATAAAAATGGACAAATTTGGAAGAGCGAAAAAAAGAACTCAAAGTCTTCTGAAGAGGTCGAAATCGACTGGGGACCTCGACATCGAGTGCATCAGAGACATAGGAATCGAGTAGGAAATGAAACAGAGCATGTCGACAAAGAGAGGTCGATATCGACGTTTGGAGGTCGATATCGATGTTGCCAGATCGAGTTAAATGATAGAAGTCGAGTGCCAGTTCGAGTAGGAGAAGGAGAGCTCGAGATAGACTTTCACAGGGGTCGATATCAATGTTCAAGGTCGATATTGACCATGCCAGCAGAGGAATCCGACTCAGATTTTTGATAGAATTCTATCTGAAGCTTGCACGTCTATCCAAAAGTCAAGATTTCTTATCATCAACACCAGATGTTATAATATGAAGCTGATTTACCATAGGAGTTTTAATTTTTACTTTATTTAAGTTTTATCTTTGAGAATAAAGATAAGGTTTCGAGTCTTTGGATAGAAAAGTTCGACATCTATATATAGAGGCCATTAGGGCTGAGATTAGACATCCAATAACATCCAAGCACATACAATTCCAGTTTTATATTGAGTAGTAACGAATTAGAGAGAGAGAGAGAGAGGAGTCCGAGTGGAGTTTGTGAAGAGAGAGCGGAGTGGCTTGTTCGGTTGTACTTTCTCTTTGTCAAAGTTTAATTCAAAGTAGTTTTCCTTTAATGACGATGATGATGTGCATGATGAGGAGCGAGTAGTCAACCCACTTCTAGGGTCAGGGTGAGCCCGACGATAATGATGTAGGGTAAGTGCATCAAAGGTATGACTTTTTATGCGATTCCGTCTTCTATCCCATGCATGATCCTTCGCGAAAATTAGGGAGATTCATTATTTGCATTATTGAAGCGAAAGCCACTCATATTGTGAACTTGAATTACTCATGAATTGGATAGTAACTCTTAGGAAATATGCGAGATCCTCTAATCACCTAAGTGTTGATAACGAAAGTTATTTGACGGAAAGGAAGCAAATTTCATAACTTTAGCATAAAACTTGCATTGTTATCGTTGTGGCATGAAACCCCGACTTTGGAAGCTTTTAGTTTATCGAATTCAATATAAAAGTTGCAGTTTTGTTTCTGATCATCCTCCTTTACCATTCTACTTTCTTCGGACTCTTTTCCGACAAATTGGTTACAAAAACAGTTTCTGTGACAACATCGAAATCGACTGTAAGGGTCGATATCGAGGTCTAACGTCAATATTGAGGTCTCTGCTCGACGTCGACTTTGCTGCTTTTATCTTTTGCAGGAACTGTACTTGAAATCGACCAGAACTGAGGTCTATATCGACTAGATTACTTGATATCGAGTGTCTTCTGAGGTTAAAAGCTTTGATCGTGAGGACAACAAGGGAAGCGTTGACATACCTCCTCGTGGATTCGATCCTGAATTACCCTACTACTACAAGGGAGGGGACTCTTGCATTATTTGTTTGGGACAGGGAGTTAGTCTAGTTGTGCATTGTTTATTTGAATTATTTGAATCCATACACACCTATCCCCGTAGCGAACAAATTGGGGCCGTTGCCGGGGAGGCAATCAATCGCCACCTAAGCTTAATCACGATCTTTTTTGGAGCTTATTTTGCAGGTTTATGCGACGTTTTGATCGCGAACCTATCCTGGAACCAATCAACGAGCCTGAATGTTTCTACCATCTTCGCAACAAAGCAATTCGCATCATGGCTGACAATGAAACGCAGGCCGAAACCATAGAGCGGTTGAGGAAGGAGATCGAGGACCACAATGCTACAATCGCTGCTGAAAGGGCCGCCGCTGCTGCTGAGCGAGCCCATGCTGATAGGGAGGAGGATGCACGCAGACAAGCCCAAGACCGGCTAAATCAGTATCCACAGACGGCGATGCAATACATGCATCCGCCGCTTCATGTTCCTAAATCCGCTATTTTGATTCCTCACTCCAATTAGGAAATAAAAATTAACTTCCTATCTGAGATAAAAAGAAATACTTTTGAAGGAAGACCTAATGAATGCCCCCTGCAACACATCTCTACTTTTATGGACATATGTGAGACAGTTGCTGATGGAGTAAATTTAGAGTATGTGCGATTAAAATCTTTTCGATGGTCTTTGGCAGGAAAGGCATTACAATGGCTTGAGAGTTTGGCTCCACGCTCGCTGAGAACATGGGCGGAGGTGCAGGATGCATTCTTGAATAAGTTCTTTCCCCTTTCTAAAACGGCGATGCTGCGACAAAGGATCACGACTTTCAAATAAAAGCCAGGTGAAACCCTAGCACAAGCGTGGGAGCGATTTAAGGACTTGCTGAGATCATGCCCAACGCATGGGCAACTTCCATATGTCATCCAGGAGATCTTCTACAATGCCCTTGATGCGCCAAATAAGGAGAGGATAAATTCATACACCTCTTATCGGTACATTGAGCTTACACCAACGGAGGCATGGGAGACCATTGAGAGGCTCGTGAACTTTGACAACACTTATGGGGCTGCTGCGGCATATGATGCAAGGCCTGCCCTATCAATGCCACTATATGAGCCTCCAAGGGAGATAGATCCTGATGTGCGGCAACAATTCCACAATGATCAAACACACCACCTTCAAAAGCAAGTCAGGTTCCTGAGCAACAATCAAACTTGTCAGGAGTGTGGCTGAACCAGGCATAACACTAGTGCTTGTCAACATACTGAGCAAGTATCCAAATCGGAACAACACGAGGAGGTGTAAGCTCGACGAGATGCGGAGGAAGGAAAGATGACCTGCAAATCATTCTTGATGAGATGCGGAGGAACCATGCTGAGTTCAAACAAGCCAACAACTCCATCCATACTCAGCTGCAGGGCATCAATTCTAGACTTGGGGAGATCGACGTTTGGAAGCGCAACATGGAGACTCAAATGAGTCAATTGGCAGAAGCAATATCCAAAGCGTCAGGATCATTCCCTAGATCCACTGTCCCCAACCAAAAGGGCAAAACCACTGGTCATATTGCGGCGGTGAACCTAAGGAGTGGGCATCAATTACAAACGCCCGAGCAAAAAATGGAGGAGAAGGAGCCAGAACAGACGTCGATATCGACCCCCCTATCGATATCGACCAAGGTGACGTCGATATCGACCTTCCTGTCGATGTCGACCCTGATACTGCGTCACCACAGAAATTGACTCCTTCTGTCGATGTCAACCCTACTAATGTCGATGTCAATCCCACTACAGCTGCAGGAAGGAAGAAGGTGTTGCCATTCCCAACTAGAAAGGTGATTAAGGACCCAGCGGAAAAGAAGTTCCAGCGGTTCGTGAAGATGCTCCAAGGACTCAATGTCTCTATACCATTCACAGAGGCACTTCACGAGATGCCATCTTATGTAAGGTTCCTTAAAGACATCTTAGGTAAGAAGAGATCGCTCTCTGAGATCGCAGAGGAGTGCAACAGGTTGGAGCTACCACAAAAGCGGGCGGACCCAGGTAAGTTTTCTATCGCTATAGGTCTAGGTCAATTCAAATTTAATGGTTTAGTTGACTTGGGCGCTAGTGTTATCATGATGCAACTAACCATTTGGCACAAGGTAAAGATAGGTCCTCTGGAGCCCGTGGATGCAAGATTATACATGGCCAACAATACGGTAGTTATTCCAACTGGGATAGTGACGGATGTGCCAGTACAAGTAGGTAAATTCTTTTTCCCTGTTGATTTCCTAGTTGTTGATATAGCAGAGGACCCTTCTTGTCCAATTATTTTAGGAAGGCCATTTCTAGCAACCGTCGATGCCAACATTAGCGTGAAGAAAGGATTGCTCTCATTCAAAATTAGAGACGAGGTAGTAGAGTATGCCTTCAACAAGACGGTGAAAAATCAAGGGCCAATGGAGATAAAAGCCATCAATGGTGTCTACATTGCATGTGGAGAAGCCAAGGTAAGGAGTATGACACCATAGGAGCTTGAGAAAAGGGCCATAGAAGCCCAAGTGGAGGAAGTTGTGGCAATCTTGAACGAAGGAGCCCAACAGAACATCGAAATTGACCCAGGTAAGTCGATATCGACTAATAATGTTCAAGATTATGTCCCAGGTCATATGTATGGGGTTGACGGAGGAGGAAAAAAAACCTCAAAATCGGGGTCAAGGGTCGATATGACCATACCCTACCGAAATCGACCACCATCAGCGCTGAGAAGGGAGGAACGGAGACCTCGATATCGATCTCTGAGGGTCGACATCGACCTGATTATATCAAGCAGGAATTCTCCAAATTGACTACTCCTCCAGGAGTACAATAGGGGTTGATATCGACCTCTGAACATCGACATCGACCTGAGCCACAGACTGAGAAAAAGGTAAGTCAAGGTACGGATTCCTCTTGTTCCATTACAATTAAGGATTTATCATTATTTGGAAGAGGTGTGCCTTGGCATGTGCGCTTATGTAGGGTATCCGATGATGATTCCAGCCAATATGAGATAGGAGACAAGGTCTATGTTGCTAAATCCAAGGACCATTGCTTCCCTACGAGATTCAAGGACAAAAATTTGGGACCATTCACGGTGAATCAAATCCATCCCGTCAGAATGCAACTGTGTGACAAGAAAGGAGTCATATTTGAGGCCCAAGCCACATGGGCTCTGCAGATGCCGCCTTGAGAAGCGCAAAGGAAGAAGTTGGCCTAGCGACTTAAAAGTCTAGAGCTTGTAACAAAGACTTAGTTTTGGTTTTAGACACTGTTACTTTGGTTTGAGACATTTTATTATTTTGCATATTTTGTTTTGATTTTAACAAGTTGCAGATAAGAGAGAAGCACACAGAAAAGACGTCGAAATCGATGTCTGAGATCGACATCGACCTTAAGGTCGACATAGATGGGTTTGTGATCAAGGCCGGATCACCCTGAAGCCTGAGCCAGAAATCGATGAGAAACATCGATATCGATGTTAAGGGTCGATATCGACCATTCCTGCTGTCTTCTTCGACTCCTGAAATTTATGATGGTTTAGTAAGTTTTCTTCTTAACCCTACTTCTAATACAGTGAGGACACTGTAAATTTTAAGTATGGGGTGGGGGAAAGGCTTACTTGCACAATGATACTTAGTTTAGATTTGCATATTTATCTTCATTTTATTTTAAAAAAAATAATAATAATAAATGTGACCCCCATCAAAAATTTGAAAAAAGAAGAGTCATGGAAGTATAAAAAAGAGCTCTATGATGCAAAATTAGATTCATTAGAGATATAACATGAGAGTGCCTAGTTAAGGGAAATCCCAATGAAGTGCAAAAAGAAAAAAATAAAGGAGATGAAAATTTTGAAGTTGCTTTTGACATATGCATGATAAGATGATGGAGGACTTTTTATGAAAATTCCATACAAGTGCTTACATATACAAGTTCATATCCTAGCCTTACTTATGCATATTTGCAAAAGTCACAAGCCATATATGAGCCTTATCATGATCATTATTGCTCCACATATACATGTTGCCCAATTTATACCTTATACCCTATCCGGGGATAAGTTTGAGAATGGATGACATTTTTGGACTTATATGGAGTTGTGCATTTTTATGAAGTTGTTGGCAGGAATGAAAGAATTTATGATAGATTATGGAAAATTTAATGAGCGAGAAAAAATTCGATCACCTCAGGAGATAAAGGTAGGTCGACCCTGCTCGTTGAGATGTTAGTTAAGCGAGATGGGACACAAGGTGAGGAGTCCGAAGTACTAAGTATCCGGGGCCATTCATGACACCCATGTTTGTGACTCACGAGAAGGCAGTGCTAAGGTTAGAGAGGTAAAAGCATTATATTGAATAAAAGCATTGAGCGATGAGTGGAAGGTGAGACATTATGAAGAAGGAATGTGGAATGTTTTGGAAAGAAGTTTCCCCGGATTTAACACCACATAGCCAAATATTAGCCCACCTTTAGCCTTTTACCAATCTACTTCTCACAAGCTTGCAAAAGTCCTCTTGATTATAAATGTTATGTCGCTAAAATTGTTTTTGCATATTACCTCCTTTTATGAGTATGAAATTGCTTTTACGCACAGGCATGGACTTAGTTGACATAAGTACCTTATCGAGGATGGCAATGGATTGTAGGGACATATGAAAAATGAATCTATGATGTTGAGGGTTTACTTTCTTCCCCTGAATGACCATTAAAGGTATTGCTTGGGGATAAGCAAGCTTAAGTATGGGGTGTTTGATGTGCGCACAAATTGCCATATTTTCTATGCACATAAAAGTCCTTTTTATCGTCTTTTGCATGCATATTAATGGGAAAACATGGGATTAGTGTAGTTTACGCTTAAATATCAAATATAGCGGTCTGCATGAGTTTCTATGTGATTTCGTAGAAAACAGGATAAAAATGGACAGATTTGGAAGAGCGGAAAAAAGAACTCGAAGTCTTTTAAAGAGGTCGAAATCGACTGGGGACCTCGACATCGAGTGCATCAGAGACATAGTAATCGAACAGGAAATGAAACAGAGCATGTCGACACAGAGAGGAGGTCGATATCGAGGTTGCCAGATCGAGCTAAATGATAGAAGTCGAGTGCCAGTTCGAGTAGGAGAAGGAGAGCTCGAGATAGAGTTTCACAGGGGTCGATATCGATGTTCAAGGTCGATATCGACCATGCCAGCAGAGGAATCCAACTCAGATTTTTGATAGAATTCAATATGAAGCTTGCACGTCTATCCAAAAGTCGAGATTTCTTATCATCAACACCAGATGTTATCATATGAAGCTGATTTACCATAGGAGTAGTTTTAATTTTTACTTTATTTATGTTTTATCTTAGAGAATAAAGATAAGGTTTTGAGTCTTTGGATAGCAAAGTTCGACATCTATATATAGAGGCCATTAGGGTTGAGATAAACAACCAATAACATCCAAGCACATACAATTCCAGTTTTATATTGAGTAGTAACGAGTTAGAGAGAGAGAGAGAGAGGAGGCTGAGTGGAGTTTGTGAAGCGAGAGCGGAGTGGCGAAAGCCACTCATATTGTCAACTTGAATTGCTCATGAATTGGATAGTAACTCTTAGGAAATATGCTAGATCCTCTAATCACCTAAGTGTTGATAACGAAAGTTATTTGACGGAAAGGCATTAAATTTCATAACTTTAGCATAAAACTTGCATTGTTATCGTTGTGGCATGAAACCCCGACTTTGGAAGTTTTTAGTTTATCGAATTCAATATAAAAGTACTAGTTTTGTTTCTGATCATCCTCCATTACCATTCTACTTTCTTCGGACTCTTTTCCGACAAATTGGTTCCAAAAACAGTTTCTGTGACAACATCGAAATCGACTGTAAGGGTCGATATCGAGGTCTAACATCGATATCGAGGTCTCTGCTCGACGTCGACTTTGCTGCTTTTGTCTTTTGTAGGAACTGTACTGGAAATCGACCAGAACTGAGGTCGATATCGACCAGATTACTCGATATCGAGTGTCTTCGGAGGTCGAAAGCTTTGATTGTGAGGACAACAAGGGAAGCGCTGACATACCTCCTCGTCGATTCGATCCTGAATTACCCTACTACTACAAGGGAGGGGATTCTTGTATTATTGGTTTGGGACAGGGAGTTAGTCTAGTTGTGCATTATTTATTTGAATTATTTGAATCCCTAAACACCTATCCCCGTAGCGAACAAATGTCGTACTTTTTGAATTATGATATAGCCGAGAAGTCGGAGTAAGGATGTGGTAGGGGCCCATATCACATTCTTGCTATGACCTATTGGGGATATTATGATCACGGGAACGGTACTATGAGGATCTCATAGAGGCGCTTATGAGGTGCTTACGAGATCGATAGCTTGATCCTTGGACTCACCCATTTCAAACAACATCCCCTGTTTTAAAATAATTTTAGTCTCGGGGATGAGACTTGTTTTTAGAGGTGAATGATGTAAAGGCTCGGATTTTAAATTCTATTATATTTCAGAAAAAAGAATTAAAAATGAAATTAAATCGGATTTTAAACTCGTTTAGCGGATTGCGACCAGACTTTAAATTTAGACGATCGATTTCCGTCCTTTCACCTCGAGAATTAAAATAATTATCGGATGGCGATATCCTTTTCGGTTTAAAAAAAACTAATTGATCGAGTAGCGGGATTCAGGAACTAACACTCAAATAATCTTTTAGCCAAGTCAACACTCAACCCTCACATCACTCTTTTCACCTTTAATCCCATCAACTTTTGTCATTCTTGCATCACCCCAATTTCCCCATGGTTCCTTCCTCTACACACCACCACCACTTTCCAATCTCCACAAGTCATCACCTCACCCTTACTCTCCTGCTCTCTTTTATCACAAACCATCATCACCTTCATCTACCGACCTCTCCACCGTCACCTTCTCCATCACCTTCGCTCCTTCTTCATCACCACCGTGGCTCCTTTGACACCTCCTCGGAGCCACCAGCAGCAGCCGCGGCATCCCTCGGAGCCACCAGCAGTAGCGGAGGCACCATCGGAGCCGCTACAGGAGCTACCGTAGCCCATTCTCTTCTAATCTTAATTCGATCACGATCAAAACTTTTGGTGAGTCGTTCTCCTTTGTTTTTGACCCAAACGACTCTTGGACTTCACCATCGCACTCACCCATGTCCCACATAGGTCCGACAAGCCATCGTGAGCCCCCGACGATGCCCAGACATCCAAACGATAACTCCGAAGTCGTGAACTAGCTTCCTCGGTGAGCTATGCCTTTTCTTCCCTCTGTTTTGGATTCAATTTGTGACTTGGGTCAGCTGTGGGCGAGTGTCGAGGGTTTTTTTGGTGAGTGAGAGTTGTGTGCGAGGGTTAGGTGCGGTTCGAGGGCTCCGGGGATCATCGATGGTGGAGCATAGAGAGAGCTGAGTGCGACAGCGAGCTGGGCTGTGTGCGGGAACAACGAGCAGCTAGCAAGCCCGCGAGCACGGGTGATAGGCGAGCAGAGGCGAGCCAGCGGCAGAGGGAGAGAGCAAGCCAGCGGGCGTGGAGATGGTCGCGGGCGAGAGCAGCTGAGCGAGCCGGCAAGAGCAGTCGAGCAGATGCGGGCACGGGCTCTCAAATTTGAATCCAGGAGGAGGATGAAAGCCAACGTGGCTTGTGGACCGCCCTTTACTAACGTGTACATATATATGTGTTTAATCGGTTTGGGGATTTAATATATGGGTTCGGTTTGGTTCGGTTCGGGTTTATCCGTTTATTTATTTTTCTATTTAAGGGTATTTAAAATATTAGAAAATATTATTTGAGGTTTTAAAATATAAAATATTATTTCGGGAGATTTATAAAGGATTGGTTTATTTAATAAAAATGGGTTGGAATTAATTTATAAAGGATTTAAAGATGCTTTGTAAAAGTGTTTAATAAATGGTGTTTTAAAATATAACATAAAATTATTGGGATTTAAATAAATTATTCAGGATTGTCGAATTAAAATGGGATTTAGGAAATGAATTTCAAGATCGGAAATGATTTAGTAAATAATTGAAAAAAAAGTTTTGCTAATATTTTCGAGGGGTCGGATTCTAACTCGGATTTGAAACAGATTTGGATCCAACAAGAGAATCTGACTCGTTTGGTGACTGACTAGCATGATGAGTTGATATGTGTGACTAATAGCTTGACTTGCAGTGATTTAATTCAAGAGATTAAATGTTAGATATTATGATATCGACGATGATATATATATATGATAAGTGTGAGTATAAAATGGTAAAATGTGAATTTGCATTGATGAGGATGATGTTATGACCAAATTGAGTAAGGTGTTGGTTTATGAGATTTGATGAGACGAGAAGAGAATTAGAGATGAAATGATAATGATAATAATGAGACGGTCGAGTTATTATATTTATGCGTGTCTTATATGCTTCATATGTGACTTGTGTGCCTTGTGTAGTTTAGACTTAGACTGATTGTGTTATTCGTGGGATTAATAGGTGAACTATGATATGTTGGATTGCTTGCCATTACTGATCATTGTTTGGATTATGCGCTTCACCGGGTAAGTTTCCTACGGGAGCTTACTCACTAACCAGGACCTCCTACCTGATGTGTCATATAGTATGTAGGTGTTCGTATGCACATCGCATGCCATGTAGTACCATGCTAGGATGGCACAAGTGAATGGCATTCTTATACTATATGCGTTTGAATACAGAACAACCGTTATATGTGAGTCCTAGAGTCCTTGCTAGGGTCATAGGACAGCCCAGCTTCATCGTGTATTGTCCTCCTCGAGTCAATTATATATCACGAGACACGATATGATGATGAGATATGATATGCTACAGTATCGAAATGGCCAGTCTCTGCACTAACGGGAAGGGGTGTATAGGTATGAGAGGGACATACCACTTGGTATTCTTTGTTAAGGCTTTATTTAATATTCCGCACATATGAACTAGGAGCATGCTAGTGTGTTTAATATTTCAGTACTGTATTAGATCATCCTTTATTCTAGGTATAGGCGTATTATATGTCCTTAGCGCGGTCTTTAGGGCCGGCAGGCTTCTCTTGGTGTAACTTCGTGGTTAGTTTCAGGTATTGATCCTTGTTTGATTCTGTGTTGTATGGCGGCGTCCTTTTGACATGGCGGAGAGCGAGCGCTTGAGACTCTGACTTCACGAACCCTTATGACTTTTTGGATTTTATATTACATGGTTTTGACCCGGCTATGCCGTGGCACCCTGATGTATCGTCTTAGACTTATGTTGGATTTAAATGTTAAGCGAATTTCCCACGATTTAGACTTAGGACAGGTACATGGGTTTCACCCGGGGACTCCAATGGTCTTTACGGTTTTGGGTGTGAAATCTGATGAAAACAAGTTTTGACTTTATATTTCATTCAATTCCTCAAACAAAAGTTGAAAACAAGAGGAATTTGTGTAGGATGAGCTAACATGCAAGAAATAGAGTCTGCACAAGTTTTGGTTTGAATATGCAGGAATTGGATTGAAATCGGAGTCAAAACGAAGAAGCCAAGTTAAGCTGAGTAGAGGTAGATATCGACCATCAACATCGATATCGACTACAGTCATCGACACAACTTCTGAGTGTCGAGATAGAACCAAACAGACCAACCAAGAAGGCACTCGATATCGATCACCTCACATCGATATCGACCATAACACAGACATCGAGTGGAGATGGACAAGTCATGCAGAAACACAGACATCGATATCGACCTTCATGGTCGATATCGACCACACCTCGACAGAAGATAGACACGTTTTTGAGACTCGGATTATGAATTCTATCTTCAAAGCCACGAATTATCTTGTACTACTAGATAGATAGCAGTTGAGAATTATTTACTTTTACCTTAGTTGTTTTCGAGTTTTATCAAAATAAAAGTTAGAGTTTTAGTTTTGAGCATTAAGGTTTCGGCGCTTACGATGGTTGGTGTTGAGATTTTAAAGATTCAATGTTTTCCATTATTGAAAGTTTATTTAATTCCAAGCAAGTCTACATTCAACATGAGCGAGTAGTCGCCCTTTCTTCTAGGGTCGGGGTGAGCCCGACGATAGCCATGGTGGTAAGGTTTGTATGTCGCTAAAGAAGGTATCTTTTATCTCGCTCTACCTTATGCTTCATCTTTAAATGCGAATTTAAGGAACACATGTTGTGAAACTTGGGTAGTAATTAGGGTTTCTATTTGAAAGATTATAAACTCAATTATGACAAAGGTAGACGCAAATTAGGTTAAGTAATTGCAAGATCTCTTTTCCTATTTGCCGGTTTTGGTGAAAGCCTTTTCCTTTATGATGAAAGCATGCATCTTTAGTGATTTCTTATTTATTCTATCATGGTTGTCATCGCGGTAATCCTTGGCTTTGGAAGATCTTTTCTTTCTTATGTTTACATCTACATTTGTCTGTCGTTCTTTCAGTTATCGAAAAACCCAACACCCTTGTTTATTTCTGTTCATTGCTCACTTGCCATTCTTAAATCTTCGGCCTTTCTTTGCCGATAAAAGAACGAACTTTTACAGGACAACATCGATATCGAGGTCAACATCGATATCGACCACTTCATCAGATCGACAGTCTTTTGAGTCGATCTCGAGTTTCCTTAGTTTCTACTGCTCAAGTCGAAATCGACCCTTCTGTATCGACTGGCAGACTTCTTAGCCAGTCGATTTCGCTGAATAACATCGATATCGATCTTTCTAGTTGATATCGACTGCCGTTTTTATCTCTGCAGGTCTTTTGTTGCAAAAAGCGTCGACAGCCAAGGTCGACATCAAGGTCTGTTCTCGAGATCGAGGCTTCTGGTCGAATATTCAGGACGTGTCACCAATGCTACTAGGATCCCGCTGACTCGCTTCCTCGAGGATCGAACCTGATTCCCTACTACTATAGCGGGGAGTCTTGAATTTATTTGAAGAGGCTAAGAGTTGTATTGCTTTATATTTTATTATATATTTCGATTCAATTCTCCCCACGTCAAATTTTGGCGTCGTTGCCGGGGAAGCTATCGTTCGCGCCATAGTAGTTTATTTTCACGGTTCTTTTTAGTGTTGTTTTATAGGTGTATGCAATGGACTGGTCACCCACCTGAATTTGAAGGATTAGACGATCCAGAACGATTTCTTCATCTAAGGGCTCGAGTTCAAAGAATCATGGCGGACAACGAGACCCAGGCGCAACAAATTGAATGCTTAAGCAAGCGAGTAGAGGATTTCACTACCAGAGAAGCGGCACTAAGGGAGCGTGCTGAGAGGGAGAAGGAAGCTAGGAGATGATATGAAGCTCAAATCAATGCTCTCCCCCGGAATGCAAAGCAATACATGCATCCATCGCTCACAGTGCCTGAATCGGAGATTCTAATCCCTACTTCTAATTTTGAAATTAAACCAAATTTTCTTACTGAAATTAGAAGACGTCAATATGAAGGAAAACCTAATAATTGCCCTATGGAACATATATCAACCTTTTTAGACCTCTGTGATACTATTGTTGATGGACAGAGTGTTGAATATGTCAAACTAAAAGCTTTTCATTGGTCCCTGAAGAAAAAGCATTGCAGTGGTTTGAAAGCTCAGCCCCAAGATCGCTCCGCACCTGGAATGAAGTCAAGGACGCGTTCCTCAACAAATTCTTCCCTCCATCCAAGACGGCGTTGATCCGACGGAAAATCACGGCTTTCAAACAAAAGCCTGGTGAGGCTCTGTCGACTGTTTGGGAAAGATTTAAGGACCTACTACGATCATGCCCGACGCATGGCCAACCACCGTACGTAATTCAGGAGATTATTTACAATGCTCTTAATACTGCAACCAAGGAGAGGCTCAACACCTACACCTCCTATGGCTACCTTGAACTCTCTCCACAAGACGCTTTGGAGACCATAGAGAGGTTGGTGGAGTTCGACAACACGTATGGGACTCCTGAGGATTCTGACACATCATCATCATCGAGGCTTGCCCCATCTATACCCTTATATGAACCCTCCAAGGTAATCGATCCGGACGTGAAGGAGCAATTCCATAGAGATCAACTTTGAAAGCTCCAAAAGCAAGTGAGGTTCCTTTCGGCGAACCATGATTGCATTGAATGCGGATCGCACCGACATACCACCGTTGAGTGCCCCCAACAATGCAACGGAACCAACTGAAGGATGATCTTCAACTTGTGCTGGATGAGATAAGGCGGAACCAAGCTAAGAATGATCAATCCAACAATGCAATCCATTCTCAACTCAATCACCTTACCACAAGGATTGGGGAGATGGATATTTGGAAGAAGAACGTAGAGACCTAACTGGGTCAATTGGCGGCACAAATCCCTAGACCGTCCGGAACGTTCCCTTGGCAACCAACTACCAATCCTAAGGGGCAATCTGGGTCGGGCCACGTTGAAGCCATGCAACTAAGGAGTGGCAACAAAGGTCAACATCGACCATTCCAGTCGATATCGACCAGACCCCTGTCGACATCGATGTTCAGCAGGCCCCTCCGACCACCGTTTTGGCTTCTCCGCCAAAGAAGACATTTCCCTTCCCTTCTAAAGCATTGAAGGACCCCACTCAAATTAAGTTTAGGCGCTTTGTAAAGATTCATCAAGGACTGAACATTACTATTTCTCTTACAGAAGCCCTAAGCGAGATGCCCGCCTATGTTCGGTTCCTGAAAGATATCCTTAGCAAGAAGCGGTCCATGGCAGAGATCGCGGAGGTGTGCTCAAAGATGGACTTCCCTGAGAAGAGGAGTGATCCATGGAAATTTGCAATCCTCGTGGGACTTGGCCAAAATCGCTACAAGGCCCTATGTGACCTAGGGGCAAGCTTAAGTCTTATGCCTCTTTTAATTTGGCAAAGGGTGAACATTGGAGCACTTGAACCTGTGGATATGAAACTCTATATGGCTGATAATTCATTCTTCAGGCCCACAGGTATAGTTGATGATGTTTCGGTAAAGGTAGGTAAGTTCTTTATGCCTACTGATTTCATTGTATTGGACATGCCTGAAGATCCTATTATACCTATCATCCTTGGTAGACCTTTCTTAGCTACTGCTTATGCCAATATTAATGTCGGTCTAGACTAGCATCATGGATTGCCAAGAACCGACGGAAAGGGCCCTAACTCATGTGGAGGCCTTAGCCCTAGCTGCAGAGGAGCTTACCGACGAGGACATTGAGGAGTTCCTGGCTACATGCACGAGTGATGAGGAAATCTTCAATGATGCTTTATCCATGGAGCTCGAAGAAGAGGTCAACATCGATGAGGAGAGGTCGAAATCGACCATATCACTCGATATCGAGTGCCCTCAGTAGACATCGATGCACTCAGTAAGTCAGGTTTGTCCTTCTTTTGTTACAGGCGATATCGAGGTACCCACATCGACTGCAAATATCGAAATCGACCAGGCGATATCGAGGTACCCACATCGACTGCAAAGGTCGAAATCGACCAGGCGATATCGATACCAGAGGTCAAAATCGACCATGTCCACTTGTCATCAGACAACTCAGAATCCGAGGTATGTGCTGAACTTTCAGTCGATGTTGACTATTCCTATTCGCCCTCGACTTCTTTTCTGCAGGAATACTTTGGGGAGTCCCAATCAAGGTTGGCATCACTCTATGTTTGGTTCACGCCAACCCTAATAGCTGATTTGGGAACTTCAATCAAGACAATTGAGACAGATTACCTCGGTGAGATTATGAAGACGGAGGAGGTAGAGCCAATCCTTATCCCACAAGGCCCCTCTCCAGTGCTTAAGCCTTTACCCGACACGCTAAGGTGTGAGTTTCTTGGTCCCAATTCTAATTTTCCTATAATTATCCATGCTTTACTAACCACGCATGAAGTAGATAAGCTTATGGAAGTGCTTCGTGCTCATCGTAAGGCTATTGGGTATTCTCTTGAGGACATCAAAGGTATTTCAACCGCTACGTGTATGCATAGAATCATCCTTGAGGATGATCATAACGCATCTATAGAACACCAACGGAAGCTCAAACGCAACATGAGAGAGGTGGTAAAGAAGGAGATCATGCGCATGCTTGATACAGGAATCATCTATGCCATCTCCGACAGTGAATGGGTGAGCCCAGTCCATGTGGTGCCTAAGAAGGGTGGAATGACCGTTGAGGAGAATGAGAAGGGCGAGCTTGTGCTAAAGCGAATCACAACTAGTTTGCGAATGTGCATTGATTACAGGAAGCTCAACACCGCAACTAGAAAGGATCACTTTCCCCTTCCATTCATTGACCAGGTATTGGAAAGACTTGCCGAGCATGATTACTTTTGTTACCTTGATGGATATTCTGGCTTTTGGCAGGTCCCTATTCATCCTGACGATCAAGAAAAGACCACCTTCACATGTCCCTATGGGACTTTTGCATATAGGAAAATGCCATTTGGGCTCTGCAATGCCCCCACTACGTTTCAAAGATGTATGATGGCCATCTTCTTAGACATGATAGAGGACATCATGGAGGTATTTATGGATGATTTCTCTGTTTATGGCACTACTTTCGATGTTTGTCTTGCTAACCTTTGCAGGGTACTTGCACGATGTGAAGAGACAAACTTAGTTCTTAATTGGGAAAAGTGCCACTTTTTGGTAAGGGAAGGGATTGTGCTATGCCACAAAGTCTCAAAAAGGGGAATTGAGGTGGACAGGGCAAATATAGATCTTATTGAGAAGTTGCCACCACCTTCATCTATTAAGGACATAAGAAGCTTCCTTGTTCACGCAGGTTTCTATAGGAGGTTTATTCAAGATTTTTCTAAGATTGTCAAACCTTTAACTAACCTACTAATGAAGGATGTTAAGTTTGTGTTTTCTAGTGATTATCTTGAAGCTTTCAATAGGTTTTAGGAAGCCCTTATATCCGCCCCTATCATTCAATCGCCAAATTGGTCACAACCCTTTGAGATCATGTGCGACGCAAGTGATTATGCCGTAGGTGCTGTCGTAGGACAAAGGAGAGACAAAAAGCTTCATGCCAGCTACTATGCAAGCAAGACTCTTGATGTCGTCCAAACTAAGTACACCACGATGGAAAAGGAGTTCTTAGCGGTGGTCTTCGCTTTCAAGAAGTTCCGCTCATACCTAGTGGGCTCTAAGGTAATTGTTTATACTGACCATGCAGCTTTTAGGTACTTGATGGCGAAGAAGGATGCTAAACCTAGGCTCATACGATGAGTGCTCCTAATACAAGAGTTCGACGTTGAGCTTAAAGATAAGAAAGGAACGGAGAACTCCGTAGCCGATCATCTTTCACGGCTACCCAAAGGGCTTCTGGATGAGTCACATGACAACACGCCAGTCGATGGCACCTGCCCTAACGAGCACCTGATGAATCAAGAGGCAAAACGGGCAGAAAATCCACTTGATATCGACCATAGCAGGTCGATATCAACTGCCCCGAAGGAGAGTTTTCTATCGATTTCGACTAACTTTGATAACAGGGTTTCAAATGCAGAGGTCAAAATCGACCTTCAGATGTCAAAATCGATGAACAATATTGAGCAACCCATATCGACTGAACATTTCGATGCCGTCCAGTCGATATCGACCCCTACAAGTCGAAATCGACCACCTTCAAGAGACTCCGAAGGTGACGAAGAGGTAAGCTCTAGTGAGGATTTCGTCTTTACACCTCCCTCCAGTCCTATTCATGAGTTATTTGCTGTAAGAGGGGCGAAGGTACCTTGGTATGCGGATTTTGCTAACTATATTGCAGGAGGCGAGATCCCTTCAGGCTTAACTTAGCAGCAGAAGAAGAAGTTCTTGCACGACGTTAAGCAATACTATTGGGATGAACCCTACTTATTCAAGCAAGGGAAAGACCGTATCTTCCGACGTTGTATCCCGAAGAAAGAGGTAGACATCGTGATTCGCCATTGTCATTCTCTCGCTACAGGAGGCCATGCTAAAGGATTCAAGACCGCGGCGAAAATTCTTCAATGTGGTTTTTATTAGCCTAACTTTTTCAAGGATGTGCAAAGCTATGTAACCTCTTGTGATGAGTGTCAACGTGCAGGTAATATCACATAGAGGAATGAGACACTGCTCAAAGGCATTCTGGAGGTAGAGGTCTTTGATGTATGGGGTATTGACTTCATGGGACCATTCCCTGCTTCAGGCCTCTACAAATACATTCTAGTAGTGGTGGACTATGTCTCCAAATGGGTTGAGGCCATGGCAACCAGGACCAACGATGCGAAGGTAGTCTCTAAGTTTATGAAAACTAACATCTTTCCTCGCATTGGTGTTCCTAGAGTTCTTATTTCAGATGGTGGCTCGCATTTCATTGAGAGAGGCTTTGAAGCACTTTTAGCCAAGTATGGGGTGAACCATAGGGTGGCAACACCCTATCACCCTCAAAACAACGGCCAAGTAGAAGTCTCCAATCGCCAAATCAAAGCCAACTTGGAGAAAACGGTCTCCCGCTCGAGGAAGGATTGGTCATCCAAACTGGATGATGCGCTCTGGGCCTACAGAACGGCCTATAAGACACCACTTCGCACAACTCCTTGTAACTTGGTATATGGTAAGTCATGTCATTTGCCCGTCGAACTTTAGCATAAGGCGATGTGGGCTCTCAAGGAGCTTAACATGGATTTCGACGAAGCTGGGAAAAGAAGGTTCATTGATTTGCAAGCCTTGGAGGAGTTGCGCCTAAAGGCATATGAGAATGCCGAAATCTACAAGGAGCGCACAAAGAAGTGGAATGATAGGAAATTGGTGCCAAAAACATATGAGGTAGGTGACAAAGTCTTTGTTTTTAATTCTAGACTTTGCTTATTTCCAAGGAAACTAAGGACAAGATGGAGCGGACCTTTCAAGGTTCATAAAATTTTCCCTCATGAAGTGGTGGAGTTACTTTGCGACGATGGTTCCACCTTTAAGGTAAATGGTCACCGGGTAAAGAAATATTATGACAAAGAGGACCTAGAAGAAGAGATTCGCGCCACCTTGGCGTTTAACTAGCGCATAAAGGGAAGTATGTCAAGCTAGCGACTTAAACTCAAGCGCTTCCGAGAGGCAACCCGTTCTTTTCTTTTTTCTTTTTCTTTTTAGGTTATTTTATATTTCTAGATTATTCGTGGCTATTTTCTCTAAAGTAAACTAGGAGATCGAGTCCAGAGGAGAGGTCGATATCGACCTTGGACGTCGATATCGATTGGCCGACAGAGACCAATTCGAGGAGATACACTCGACTAACAGAGGGAGGTCGATATTGACCTCTATGGTCGATATCGACTAAAATAGGGGGTAAGTGCTAGGTCAGATTTTCTATTTTCTATTTTTTAATTTGGTTTTTTTTCCTTTATAAAGTCGACTTCGATGTCTTACCCCCCTTTTCGATACCCAAAACCTACCAGCCGCAACATCTTCTTCTTCTTCTCTCTCCTTCATCTCTCGTCGCTCTCCTCGCTATCTACTATCCATCCCCGCCACCCCACTGCTGTCATCCTCCTCGTCCCTTCATCCACCAGATCTGACCTCACACCACCAGATCCGACTGCCTCCTCATGCACAAACACAACAGCGACCTCGTCTCTCTTCTCTCTTCTCCCGCTCCTGTGCCATCTCTCTCGTTTTTCTCCCTTACCCGCCCAGATCCACTCCTATCCGGCCAAGATCTACCAGATCTAGCCAAGAACCATCAGATCCGAACGACATTAGCCCTCCGGCGAGCCTATAGTAGCACCAGCAACAAGAACCGCTGCCCAGACCCGGTCGATTCCAACGTTGAGGTCGATTTCGACCATTGTTCTAGTTCGACAGTTGCTGTTTTCGATTCTTTAGCGATTTCTTGCTTCTTTGCCACTAATTTTCGACACTCTTCTGCTATGATTTCTTACCCTTGATCTTTATTTACATATTTACATGGTTATTTGATTGATTTTTTGTGGAAATTTCATATTGAGTGTTTAGGGTTTGAATGATATTCGCGCGGGAAAGAGAAATTGCATGATATAAGGCTTTTATAAAATCTAAATTTTTATATATGTGGGGCAAAAATCTGAAATTTATTAGGTTTATGTAATTTCTTGACTTCTTATTAGATAATCCTTATTTTGATGGTTAAAAATTGGTATGTATCTTTATTTGATCATTAAAATTAGGTTTGCAAGCTTTAGCACTTAACTTAGCGAATTTACCAATACAAAATTTTTAGGCGAGTTTTGGAACCTTAGTATGGGGTTCTTTCTATTCTTGTACAAAGGGGAATTATCTTTGGCAATATTTTCTTTTGCAAAAAATGGTGAGAGCAAAGAACATCCCCCAGGACTCACTTCACATTGAGGATGACCAGCAGAGTGCTATAGCCACCGATCTGATTCGCCGAGCCGGCAGGGCCCGCTGGTACCATTACCCTGATATGGTCCAGCTAGGGTTTCACACTAGAGTTCAGGAGGCATTCGAGAATGTCTCCCTGCAGCGTCTGATCGAACCTTCGGAGGTCCACTACCCCGTGCTGACAGGGGAGTTTATGGCTACCTTGGAGATTCCTAACCGCACATCCTCCGGTCGCCGAGTCATATTCCATCTCGGCAACATGCGTTTTAGGCTCTCACTCGAGGAGATGAGCAACATCTTTGGGTTTATTCATACATCCGCTCCCTTTAGGGTCCATGACCCTAACGTTATCTGGAGCTACATTTCAGGGATCCCCTACCCCACTCCCACAGACTCTTTCACTTCCAGGGTCGTCCTGCGAGTCCTGGCGAGCACTATATGGGCCAGACCAGAGCTCCGTCGCCCCACACACCGCGAGACCGAGACTTTGAGGCAGATGCTCTTTGAGGATAAGCCTTTGCCATTCATGTACTCTTGGCTCGAGCACATTCTAGACCGCAGATGCACAACCAGCACAGAGATCTTGGATGGCTGTATGGTGGCTATCTTAGCCCAGGCGTTGGGTGTCCGCGTTGAGAGGTACACCACCTATCAGCTTACTTACCTTGACTCTACAGTTTTACACTAGGGTGGAGTGATTTCATCAGGCCCACTTGGATGGAGGCACCCCCAAATGGGGATGACCCTCCAATAGGACTACATGGATCCCCTGTATGTCCCTGATTGGTACTAGTCCTGGACTGGGCAACCATATCACACGGACATAGATCCGACTGCTGATCCCATACTTCAAAGGAGGCCCCCGTTGTACAACCATGAACCAGAGGTGGATGCCATGTCCTGGGATGCAGACCCCCACTCTGAGGGAGCACAGTAGCCCCCAGCCTACCAGGGGGCATTGATAGCGGAGATGATGATGATGACGACGTAGACGATGCAGCTGGTGGTGGAGATGGCCCGCAAGGGTCCTACCACAGCTATATGCCTTCATCTCCTCCGACCTTCAAGCCCACCTACTCCACTGAATGGCAGGACGACGTGATTGCCCGCTTCTCTAGGCTGGAGTTGTCTGTCGCTGAGATCCGCGATGATCAGCGCCACTTCGGGAGGATACTTGAGGGATTGAGCTCCATCATGGGATATACCTTCGATCAGCTGGGTCCTGGTACTTCTACATTTCCGCAGGGCGGCCCGACCTACTACCCAGGTTCAGCCCCTACACAGGATTGACCCTTGCTTTTGCCGCCTCCTCTACCTCTTGAGCAGTGATTTTTATTGAGTAAGTGAGCGTGAGTGTTTCCTTCCCTTTACTTTGCTTTTTCAACAGTGAGGACACTGTAATTTTTAAGTATGGGGTGGGATTGAAATTGGACACTATAACTTCGTTATCTAGTTGTGGTTATGGTTAAAACTTGACAACTTGGCTTGTATTTACCTTTTATTTGCCTTTTACTTTATGCATTGCATCATGTTTAAAAATTTACGCATTTTTAATTTTATGTGCTTAGTCTTTTAGTTGGTTAGTTTTATAAAAATGTCAAAATTCAAAAAAAAAATGTCAAAAAGACAAAAAAAATGCATGTTTACTCCTTAAGTATATTTTTAAACCCTACTTAGATGTTCTATGATGAAAACTCAATAGCTGACTTGGTCATGTAAATCCTATGGCATAATTGGATGGATTAGCCTAAGTCCTTAAAATTTTTATGTAGATTGTGAACTTGTGATGAAATTGAGCACATATGATCCTAGGCTAAAAAGTAAATCCAACAAAAATTGTCCTTGAGAGAATTTTGGCCTATAGAGAAAACATCAAAAATCCATTCGCTTTCTTGAGTGAATTTACTCTTCCTATGCATCTCTAAATGTTGTGATAGTTATTCAAAGCCAATAAATAAATATGTGTATGTTTACGAGAATTAAATGATGGAGGCATCTAGTAAGCCATTTTTATCCTCTCTTTACCTGCCCTGCATTATCTCTGCTTGAAGCCTGAAAATTAGCCTGAGCCTGGAATTGTAAACTCTACAACATTATCCCTAGCCAAATTGAGCCTGACCCCCATTTGGGAATTGAGACATAGATTGGCTGGACTAATGCCTTGTGGAAACAAAAGTTCATATTGTCCAGTTTTGAGCAAGGAAATTATGGGTTGGTGCATATTTACATCTTGTCATATTTTGTAAAAGGATTTTTGGCTCACTATATATATGCACATAATTTTTAGTATTTATTTATTATTTTCGAAAAACAAATCCGAAAAAAAAAGAAAAAAAGAGAGACATATGTATATGTTCGCTTGCGGGACGGTAGATTCAAATATTCAAATTACACTCTAACTATGCTAACTCCCTGTCTCGAACAAATAATACAAGAATCCCTCCCAATATAGTAGTAGGGTAATTCAGGATCGAATCCACGAGGAGGTATGTCAGCGCTTCCTTTGTTATAATCACGATCAAGCTTTCGACCTCAGACGACACTCGATATCGATGTGTCTGGTCGATATCGACCTCAGATCTGGTCGATTTCCAATAGAGTTCCTGCAGAAGACAAAAGCAGCAAAGTCGACGTCGAGACAGACCTCGATATCGACGTTAGACCTTGATATCGACCTTTACAGTCGATTCCGATGTTTGTCACAGAAACTGTAATTCATAACCGATTGTCGGAAAATAGTCTATGGCTCAGGTCGACATCGATGTTCAGAGGTCGATATCGACCGCTGTTGTACGGGATCGGTCGATTTGGAGAGTTTTCCCTAGATATGACCAGGTCAATTTCGACCCTCAGAGATCGATATCGAGGTCTCGGTTCCTCCCTCCGCAGCTTCAAGGGTGGTCGATTTCGTCACCAGGGCATGGTCGATATCGACCTTGCTGCCCGATTTTGATGTTCCTGCTTCTCCTCCGTCGACCCCATACTTATGACCTGACATAGAATCTTGAACGTTATTAGTCGATATCGACTTACCTTGCTCGATTTCGATGTCCGGTTTGGCCCCTTCGTTCAAGATTGCTACAAAATCTTCCACTTGGGCTTCTATGGCCCTCTTTTCTAGCTCTTCTGGTGTCATACTCCTTACTTTGGCTTCT
Source organism: Persicaria maculosa (assembly GCA_963922045.1). Classification (NCBI taxonomy): domain Eukaryota; kingdom Viridiplantae; phylum Streptophyta; class Magnoliopsida; order Caryophyllales; family Polygonaceae; genus Persicaria; species Persicaria maculosa. Next base: position 22,434,882 of record OY998271.1, on the reverse strand, counting down.
CCACATGCAATGTAGACACCATTGATGGCTTTTATCTCTATTGGCCCTTGATTTTTCACCGTCTTGTTTAAGGCATACTCTATTACCACGTCACTAATTGTGAATGAGAGAAATCCTTTCTTCACACTAATGTTGGCCTCGACGGTTGCTAGGAATGGCCGACATAAAATAATGGGACAAGCAGGGTCCTCCGGTATATCAACAACTAAGAAATCAGCAGGGATAAAGAATTTACCTACTTGTATTGGCACATCCGTCACTATCCCAGTTGGAATCACTACCGTATTGTTTACCATGTATAGTCTTGCATCCACGGGCTCCAGAGGACCTATCTTTACCTTGTGCCAAATGGTTAGAGGCATCATGCTAACGCTAGCGCCCAAGTCAACTAAATTATTAAATTTGAATTGACCTAAACCTATAGCGATAGAAACCTTCCATGGGTCCGCCGCTTTTGTGGTAGCTCCAACCTGTTGCACTCCTCTGCGATCTCAGAAAGCCATCGCTTCTTACCCAATATGTCCTTAAGGAACCTTATATAGGATGACATCTCATGAAGTGCTTCTGTGAATGGTATAGAGACATTAAGTCCTTGAAGCATCTTCACGAACCGTTGGAACTTCTTTTCCACAGGGTCCTTAATCACCTTTCTAGTTGGGAATGGCAACACCTTCTTCCTTCTCGCGGCTACAGTGAGGTCGACATCGACATCAGTAGGGTCGACAATGACTGGAGGAGTTGATTTCTGTGGTGACGCAGCATCAGGGTCGACATTGACTGGAAGGTCGACATCGACGTCACCTTGGTTGATATCGACAGGGGGGTCGATATCGATGTCTGTTCTGGCTCCTTTTCTTCCACTTTTTTCTCGGGCGTTTGTAATTGACGCCCACTCCTTAGGTTTACTGCCGCAATATGTCCAGTGGTTTTGCCCTTTTGGTTGGGCACAGTGGATCCAGGGAGTGATCCTGACGCCTTGGGCATTGCTTCGGCCAATTGACTCATTTGAGTCTCCATGTTGCGCTTCCAAACGTCGATCTCCCCAAGTCTAGAATTGATGCCCTGCAGCTGAGTATGGACGGAGTTGTTGGTTTGTTTGAACTCAGAATGGTTCCTCCGCATCTCATCAAGAATGATTTGCAGGTCATCCTTCCCTGTCTCCCGCTCAGGGTGCCCTGGTGCTCTATATGGTGGGGGGTCCCTTTGATAGAACATTTGATCGCCCCAATATTGTTGATTGCCCCCTCCATAATAGCATCTCATCCACTTGGCTTCGTCATGTTATTCTGCCATTGATACTTGCTTAGTATGTGGACATGCACTAGTGTTATGCCTTGTTGAGCCACATTCCTGACAAGTTTGGTTTTTGCTCAGGAACCTGACTTGCTTTTGAAGGCGGCGCGTCTGATCGTTGTGGAATTGTTGCCACACATCAGGATCTATCTCCCTTGGAGGCTCAAATAGTGGCATTGATGGGGAATGCCTTGAATCATAGGTCGCAGCAGCCCCAGAGGTGTTATCAAAATTCACGAGCCTCTCAATGGTCTCCCAGGCCTCCGTTGGTGTAAGCTCAATTTACCGATAGGAGGTATATGAATTGATCCTCTCCTTATTCGGCGCATCAAGGGCATTGTAGAATATCTCCAAATGACATAGGGAAGTTGGCCATGTGTCGGGCATGATCTCAACAAGTCCTTAAATCACTCCCACGCCTGTGCTAGTGTTTCACCTGGCTTTTGTTTGAAAGTCGTGATCCTTTGTCGCAGCATCTCCGTTTTAGAAGGTGGAAAGAACTTATTCAGGAATGCAACTTTCACCTCCGCCCATGTCCTCAGCGAGCGTGGAGCCAAACTCTCAAGCCATTGCAATGCCTTCCCTACCAAAGACCATCGGAATGATTTTAGTCGCACATACTCTAAATTTACTCTATCAGCAACTGTTTCACATAAATCCATAAAAGTAGAGATGTGTTGCAGGGGGCATTCATTAGGTCTTCCTTCAAAAGTATTTCTTTTAATTTCATAAAGGAAGTTAATTTTTATTTCATAATTGGAATGAGGAATTAAAATAGTGGATTCAGGAACGTGGAGCGGCGGATGCATGTATTGCATCGCCGTCTGTAGATACTGATTGAGCCACTCTTTGGCTTGTCTGCGCGCATCCTCCTCCCTATCAGCACGGGCTTGCTTTACAGCAGCGGTGGCCCTCTTAGCAGCGATCTTAGCATTGTAGTCCTCGATCTCCTTCCTCAACCGCTCTATGGTCTCAGCCTGGGTCTCGTTGTAAGCCATGATACGAATTGCTTTGTTGTGAAGATGGTAAAAGCGTCCAGGCTCATTGATGGATTCCAGGATAGGTCCGCGATCAGAAGGTCGCATAAAGCTGTAAAATAAACTCTAAAAGATCGTGAGAAAACTTAGGTGGCGATTGATTGCCTCCCCGGCAACGGCGCCAATTCGTTCGCTTGTGGGACGGTAGATTCAAATATTCAAATTAAACTCTAACTACGCTAACTCCCTGTCTCAAACAAATAATACAAGAATCCCACCCAATGTAGTAGTAGGGTAATTCAGGATCGAATTCACGAGGAGGTACGTCAGCGCTTCCTTTGTTATAATCACGATCAAGCTTTCGACCTCAAAATACACTCGATATCGATGTGTCTGGTCGATATTGACCTCAGTTTTGGTCGATTTCCAGTAGAAATCCTGCAGAAGACAAAAGCAGCAAAGTCAATGTCGAGACAAACCTCGATATCGATGTTAGACCTTGATATTGACCTTTACAGTCGATTCCAATGTTTGTCACATAAACTGTAATTCGTAACCAATTGTCGGAAAAGAGTCCAAAGAATGTAGAATGGTAAAGAAGGATGATCAGAAACAAAACTAAAGCTTTTATATGAATTTAATTAATTAAAAAGCTTCCAAAGTCGGGGTTTCATGCAACAACGATAACAATGCAAGTTGATGCTAAAGTCATGAAATTTAATGCCTTTCCGTCAAATAACTTTCGTTACCAATACTTAGGTGATTAGAGGCTTTCGCATAGTTCCTAAGAGTTACTATCCAATTCATGAGTAATCCAAGTTCACAATATGAGTGGCTTTCGTTTCAATAATTTAAATGATGAATCTCCCTAACTTTCGCAAATGATCATGCATAGGATAGAAGACGGAATCGCATAAAAGTCATACATTTGATGCACTTACCCTACATCGCCATTGTTGGGCTCACCCCGACCCTAGAAGTGGGTTGACTACTCGCTTCTCATCATGCAACTCATCATCATCATTGAAAGAAAACTACTTTGAAATTGCAAAAGAAAGAAATTACAACCGAACAAGCCAAATCTCCGCTCTCGCTTCCACCAACTCAATTCGGCCTCCTCTCTCTCTCTCTCTCTACTAGTTGTCTCTATTCAAAACTGAATTCTCTGCATGTGTGGATGTAATTGGATGCCTAAACTCAGCCCTAACGGCCTCTAGATATAGATATCGAACTTTCCTATCCAAAGACTCAAAACTTTATCTTTATTCGCTCAGATAAAACTTAAATAAAGTAAATATTAAAAATTCTATGGTAAATCAGATCAAGTGATAGATCTGATGTTGAAAATAAGAAATCTTGACTTTTGGATAAACGTGCAAGCTTCAGATATAATTCTATCAAAATCTGAGTCGGATTCCTCTGTTGGCAACATCGATATCGACCTTCAGACGTCGATATCAACCTCTGTAAAACTCTATCTCGAGCTCTCCTTCTTCTACTTGGATTAGCACTTGACTTCTATCTTTTAGCTCGATCTGGCTACTCAATATCGACCATCATCCTCGATATCGACCTCTATGGTGTCGACATGCTCTGTTTTCTTCTTGCTCGATTCCTATGTCTCCGCTGCACTCGATGTCGAGGTCTCCAGTCGATTTCGACCTCTTCAGAAGACTTCGAGTTCTTTTTCTACTCTTCCAAATCTGTCCATTTTTATCCTGTTTTTTGCGAAATCACATGGAAACTCGTGCATACCCATATATTGGATAATAATGCATAAACTACACTAATCCCATGTTTTCCCGCTAATATGCATGCAAATGAATGATAAAATGGACTTTTATGTGCATAGAAAATATGGCAATTTGCGCGCACATCAGTATACATAGTGCATGAACCAAAGTCCTTAAGTCCTTTATTTATTTCATACAAGGGTAATATTTTTGAGAGGCATATTAGAGTTTGAAAGAAGGGTTGATAGTATGGTTTACATCTTTTAGTGCATCTTTAGAGCATATTATGGAAAGATGAGTTTGGAAAGAGCATTATGGGAGATTGAGCTTGGAAAGTGCAACATTAAAGAGTTATGGTTTGGATATTGCAAGTGTTGAGATTTAGGAGTCTTGATTCCCAAATTATACAAGCACCACATAGCTGATGTGCGCGCAAATTTGCCATATTTTCTATGCACATAAAAGTCCATTTTATCGTCTTTTGCATGCATATTAATGAGAAAACATGGGATTAGTGTAGTTAACGCTTAAATGTCAAATATATGGGTATGCACAAGTTTCTATGTGATTTCGCAGAAAACATGATAAAAATGGACGGTTTTGGAAGAGCGGAAAAAGAACTCGAAGTCTTCTGAAGAGGTCGAAATCGATTGGGGACCTCGACATCGAGTGCAGCAGAGACATAGGAATCGAGCAGGAAATGAAACAGAGCATGTCGACACCAGAGGGGTCGATATCGACGTTTGGAGGTCCATTCGATGTTGCCAGATCGAGCTAAAAGATAGAAGTCGAGTGCCAGTTCGAGTAGGAGAAGGAGAGCTCGAGATAAAGTTTCACAGGGGTCGATATCGATGTTCAAGGTCGATATCGACCATGCCAGCTGAGGAATCCGACTCAGTCTTTGATAGAATTCTATCCGAAGCTTGCACGTCTATCCTAAAGTCGAGATTTCTTATCTTCAACACCAAATGTTATCATATGAAGGGTGATTTACTGTAGGAGTTTTAGTTTTTACTTTTATTTAAGTTTTATCTTAGAAAATAAAGATAAAGTTTCGAGTCTTTATCGACATTTATAAATAGAGGCCAATAGGGCTGAGTTTAGGCATTCAATTTACATCCAAGAACATTCAATTCAATTTCAATAGAGAGTAGTGATGAGAGAGAGAGAGGAGGCCGAGTGGAGTTTGTGAAGCGAGAGCGGAGTGGCTTGTTCGGTCATACTTTCTCTTTTGCAAAGTTTAATTCAAAGTAGTTTTCTTTCAACAATGATGATGATGTGCATGATGAGGAGCGAGTAGTCAACCCACTTCTAGGGTCGGGGTGAGCCCGACGATAATGATGTACGGTAAGTGCATCAAAGGTATGACTTTTATGCGATTCCGTCTTCTATCCCATGCATGATCCTTTGCGAAAGATAGGGAGATTCATTATTTGCATTATTGAAGCGAAAGCCACTCATATTGTGAACTTGAATTGCTCATGAATTGGATAGTAACTCTTAGGAACTATGCAAGAGTCTCTAATCACCTAAGTGTTGATAACGAAAGTTATTTGATGGAAAGACATTAAATTTCATAACTTTAGCATAAAACTTGCATTGTTATCGTTGTGGCATGAAACCCCGACTTTGGAAGCCTTTAGTTTATTGAAATCAATATAAAAGTTCTAGTTTTGTTTCTGATCATCCTCCTTTACCATTCTATTTTCTTCGGACTCTTTTCTGACAAATTGGTTATGAGAACCAGTTTCTGTGACGAACATCGAAATCGACTGTAAGGGTCGATATCGAGGACTAAAATCGATATCGAGGTCTCTGCTCGAAGTCGACTTTGCTGCTTTTGTCTTATGTAGGAACTGAGGTCGATATCGACCAGAACTGAGGTCGATATCGACCAGACATATCGACATCGAGTGTCTTCTGAGGTCGAAATCTTTGATCGTGAGTACAACAAGGGAAGCGCTGACATACCTCCTCGTGGATTCGATCATGAATTACCCTACTACTACAAGGGAGGGGATTCTTGTATTATTTGTTTGAGCCAGGGAGTAGTCTAGTCGTGAATTGTTTACATTTTAGATATTTGAATCTCCTACATCCCCCCCGTAGCGAACAAATTGGCGCCGTTGCTGGGGAGGCAATCAATCACCACCTAAGTTTAATCACGATCTTTTTTGAGCTTATTTTGTAGGTTTATGCGACGTTCTGATCGCGGACCTATCCTGGAATCAATCAACGAGCCTGAACGTTTCTACCATCTTCGCAACAAAGAAATTCGCATCATGGCTGACAATGAGATGGAAGCCGAAACCATAGAGCGGTTGAGGAAGGAGATCGAGGACCACAATGCTACAATCGTTGCTGAAAGGGCCGCCGCTGCTGTAGAGCGAGCCCGTGCTGATAGGGAGGAGGATGCGTGCAGACAAGCCCAAGAGCGGCTAAATCAGTATCCACAGATAGCGATGCAATACATGCATCCGCCGCTTCATGTTTCTGAATCCGCTATTTTAATTCCTCACTCCAACTATGAAATAAAAATTAACTTCCTATCAGAGATAAAAAGAAATACTTTTGAAGGAAGACCTAATGAATGCCCCCTGCAATACATCTCTACTTTTATGGACTTATGTGAGACAGTTGCTGATGGAGTAAATTTAGAGTATGTGCGATTAAAATCTTTTCGATGGTCTTTGGCAGGGAAGGCATTACAATGGCTTAAGAGTTTGGCTCCACGCTCACTGAGGACATGGGCGGAGGTGAAGGATGCATTCTTGAATAAGTTCTTCCCACCTTCTAAAACGGCGATGCTGCGACAAAGGATCACGGCTTTTGATGTACATATTTGTACCTTTGTTTATTGCATCTTTTTACTTCATATTTCATTCGATTTCCAAAGAAAAGTTTTAAAAGTATATAAACTTGTGTAAGAATGAGCTAAAGTACAAGAAATAGAGTCTGCATGAGTTTTGAGCTAACCACGCAGGAATTCGATGAAATCGGAGTCAAAACGAAGAAGCCAAGGGAAGCTGTGCAGAGGTCGATATCGACCTGAAGACATCGATATCGACCCTAGTTTTCGACACGACTTCTGAGTGTCGAGATAGACCACACACACCAGCCAAGAAGGCATCGATATCGACATACTACATCGATATCGACCATCGTCATAGACATCGACTGGAGCTGGACAAGTCGAGGAGAAACACAGACATCGATATCGACCTCTGGAGTCGATATCGACCTTACCTCGACAGAAGATAAATCCGATTTCGAGACTCGGATTGTGAATTCTTATATCAAGGCCATGAATTATCTCGTTCTTCTAGATATTAGCAGCTGGATTTTTATCTTTTCCTTTAAAGTTTTATCAAAATAAAAGACCTATCCTAATTGTTCAGATAGAGTTCATAGTTTAGATAGAAGTTACAATCCTCGGATAGCGAGGATTAGTAGCCTATAAATAAAGCCCTAGGGGCTGGTTTTTTAGATAATTTAAGCAAGTAAGACAATAGCAATAGGCAATAGATAGTTAGAGTTTTTGAGCTTTAATGTTTCAAGCGCTTACGATAGTTGGCGTTGAGATTGTAAAGATTCGGAATTTTCCATTTATGCAAGTTATTTCAATTCAAGACATGTCTACAATCAACATGAGCGAGGAGTCGCCCTTTCTTCTAGGGTCGCGGTGAGCCCGACGATAGCCATGGTGGTAAGGTAAGTATGTCACTAAAGAATGTATCTTTTATCTCCCTCTACCTTGTGCTTCATCTTTAAATACGAATTTCAGGAACTCATGTTGTAAAACTTGGGTAGTAATTAGGGTTTCTATTCGAAAGATTATAAACTCAATTATGACGAAGGTAGAAACAGATTAGGTTAAGTAATTGCAAAATCTCTTTTCCTATTTGTCGGTTTGGGTGAAAGCCTTTTCCTTTATGATGAAAGCATGCATCTTTAGTTGATTCTTACTTATTCTATCATGGTTGTCATCGCGGTAATCCTTGGCTTTGGAAGACTTTTCCTTTCTTAATTTGACATTCAAATTTGCCCGCCGTTCGTTGAGTCATCGAAAAACCCAACACCCTTGCTTATTTCTGTTCATTGCTTCCTTCCCATTCTTAAATCTTTGGCTTTTTTTTTGCCAATGGAACAACTAACCCACTGCAGGAAGACATCGATATCGACACCCGACATCGAAATCGACCCCTCTGTATCGACCGGCAGACTTCTGAGTCAGTCGATTTCGTGGACTAACATCGATATCGACCCCCTTGTGTCGATATCGACTACAGTTTTGTTTCTACAGGTCTTCTGTTGTAGAGAACATCGACAGCGAAGGTCGACATCGAGGTCTGAGCTCGAGATCGAGGCTTCTGGTCGAACATTAAGGACGTACCTTCAACGCTACTAGGATCCCGCTGACTCGCTTCCTCGTGGATCGAACCTGATTCCCTACTACTATAGCGGGGAGTCTTGAATTTATTTGAAGAGGCTAAGAGTTGTATTGCTTTATATTTTATTATATATTTCGATTCAATTCTCCCCACGTCAGCTTTCAAATAAAAGACAGGTGAAACCCTAGCACAGGCGTGGGAGCGATTTAAGGACTTGCTGAGATCATGCCCCACGCATGGGCAACTTCCATATGTCATCCAGGAGATCTTCTACAACGCCCTTGATGCGCCGAATAAGGAGAGGATAAATTTATGTACCTCCTATCGGTACATTGAGCTCACACCAACAGAGGAATGGGAGACCATTGAGAGGCTCGTGAACTTTGACAACACTTATGGGGCTGCTGCGGCCTATGATGCAAGGTCTGCCCCATCTATGCCACTATATGAGCCTCCAAGGGAGATAGATCCTGATGTGCGGCAACAATTACACAATGATCAAACACACCGCCTTCAAAAGCAAGTCAGGTTCCTGAGCAACAATCAAACTTGTCAGGAGTGTGGCTCAACAAGGCATAACACTAATGCCTGTCCACATACTGAGCAAGTATCCATGGCGGTACAACATGAGGAGATCAAGTGGACGAGAGGCTCCTATGGAGGGGGTAATCAACAATATTTGGGTGATCAAAGGTTCTATCAACAAAGGGATCCCCCACCATATAGGGCACCAGGGCACCCTGAGCGGGAAACAAGGAAAGATGACTTGTAAATCATTCTTGATGAGATGCGGAGGAATCACGCTGAGTTCAAACAAGCCAATAACTCCGTCCATACTCAGCTGCAGGGCATAAATTCTAGGCTTGGGGAGATCGACGTTTGGAAGCGCAACATGGAGACTCAAATGAGTCAATTGGCGGAAGCAATACCCAAAGCGTCAGGATCATTCCCTGGATCCATTGTGCCCAACCAAAAGGGCAAAACCACTGGTCATATTGTGGCAGTAAACCTAAAGAGTGGGCGTCAATTACAAACGCCCGAGCAAAAAGCGGAGGAGAAGGAGCCAGAACAAACGTCGATATCGACCCCCCTTGTCGATATCGACCAAGGAGACGTCGATGTCGACCTTCCAGTCGATGTCGACCCTAATGCTGCATCACCACAGAAATCGACTCCTCCAGTCGATATCGACCCTACTTATATCGATGTCGACACAACTATAGCCGCGGGAAAGAATAAGGTGTTGCCATTCCCAACTAGAAAGATGATTAAGGACCGAGCGGAAAAGAAGTTCCAGGGGTTCGTGAAGATGCTCCAAGGGCTTAATATCTATATACCATTCACAGAGGCACTTCATGAGATGCCATCTTATGTAAGGTTCCTTAAAGACATCTTAGGTAAGAAGTGATCACTCTCTGAGATCGCAGAGGAGTGCAACAGGTTGGAGCTACCACAAATGCGGGCGGACCCAGGTAAGTTTTCTATCGCTATAGGTCTAGGTCAATTAAAATTTAATGCTTTAGTTGACTTGGGTGCTAGCGTTAACATGATGCCACTAACCATTTGGCACAAGGTAAAGATAGGTCCTCTGGAGCCCGTGGATGCAAGATTATACATGGCCAACAATACGGTAGTGATTCCAACCGAGATAGTGACGGATGTGCCAGTACAAGTAGGTAAATTCTTTGTCCCTGCTGATTTCCTAGATGTTGATATAGCGGAGGACCCTGCTTGTCCAATTATTTTAGGTAGGCCATTCCTAGCAACCGTCGATGCCAACATTAGCGTGAAGAAAGGATTGCTCTCATTCACAATTAGTGACGAGGTAATAGAGTATGCCTTCAATAAGACGGTGAAAAATCAAGGGCCAATGGAGACAAAGACCATTAATGGTGTCTACATTGCTTGTGGAGAAGCGAAGGTAAGAAGTATGACACCGGAGGCGCTTGAGAAGAGGGCCATAGAAGCCCAAGTGGAGGAAGTTGTGGCAATCTTGAACGAAGGGGCCCAATAGAACATCGAAATCGACCCAGGTAAGTCGATATCGACTACTAATGTTCAAGATTCTGTGCCAGGTCATAAGTATGGGGTCGACGGAGGAGGAAAAGAAACTTCGAAATCGGGGTCAAGGGTCGATATCGACCATACCCAGCCGAAATCGACCACCATCAGCGCTGAGAAGGGAGGAACGGAGACCTCGATATCGATCTCTGAGGGTCGAAATTGACCTGATCATATCGAGCAGACACTCTCCAAATTGACTGATCCTTCAGGAGTACAACAGAGGTCGATATCGACCTCTGAACATCGACATCGACCTGAGCCACAGACTGAGAAAAAGGTAAGTCAAGGTACGGATTCCTCTTGTTCCATTTCAATTAAGGATTTATCATTATTTGAAAGAGGTGTGCCTTGGCATGTGCGTTTATGTAGAGTATCCGATGATGATTCGAGCCAATATGAGATAGGAGACAAGGTCTATGTTGCCAAATCTAAAGACCATTGGTTTCCTACAAGATTCAAGGATAAGAATTTAGGACCATTCATGGTGAATCAAATCCATCCTGGTGGAATGCAGCTGCGTGACAAGAAAGGAGTCATATTTGAGGCCCAAGCCACATGGGTTCTGCAGATGCCGCCTTAAGAAGCGGAAAGGAAGAAATCGGCAAAGAGAGAAGCACACAGAAAAGACATCGAAATCGATGTCCAAGATCGACATCGATCTTAAGGTCGACATAGATGGGTTTGTGGTCGAGGCCGGATCACCCTGAAGCCTGAGCCAGAAATCGATGTGAACATCGATATCGATGTGAACATCGGTATCGATGTTAAGGGTCGATATCGACCAATCCTGCTGTCTTCTTCGACTCCTGAAATTTGTAACAGTTTAGTAAGTTTTCTTCTTAACCCTAGTTCTAATACAGTGAGGACACTGTAAATTTTAAGTATGGGGTGGGGGAAAGGCTTACTTGCATATTCATACTTAGTTTAGATTTGCATATTTATCTTAATGCATATGTAGTTTTTATTTCGAAAAAAAATGAGAGAAAAAAAATGAACCCTATCAAAAATTTGAAAAAAAAAAGAGTCATGGAAGTATAAAAAAGAGCTCTATGATGCAAAATTAGATTCATTAGAGATATAACATGAAATGGCCTAATTAAGGGAAATCCCAATGATGTGCGAATAAAGAAAGAAAATTAAGGAGATGAAAATTTGAAGTTGCTTTTGACATGTGCATGATAAGATGATGGATGACTTTTTATGAAATTTCCATACAAGTGCTTACATATACAAGTTCATATCCTAGCCTTACCTATGCATCCTTGCAAAAGTCAAAGCCATATATGAGCCTTATCATGATCATTATTGCTCCACATATATACATATTGCCCATTTTATACCTTATACCCTATTCGGGGACAAGTTTGAGAATGGAAGTCATCTTTGGAGTTATATGGAGTTGTGCATTATTTATGAAGTTGTTGGCAGGAATAAAAGAGATTATGAAATATGGAAAATTTAATGAGCGAGAAAAAATCCGATCACCTCAGAAGATAAAGGTAGGTCGACCCTGCTCGTTGAGATGCTAGTTCAGCGAGATGGGACACAAGGTGAGGTGTCCGAAGTACTAAGTATCCGGGGCCATTCATGACACCCATGTTTGCGACTCGCGAGAAGGCAGTGCTAAGGTTAGAGAGGTAAAAGCATATATTGAATAAAAGCATTGAGCGATGAGTGAAAGGTGAGACATTATGAAGAAGGAATGTGGAATGTTTTGGAAAGAAGTTTCCCCGGATTTAACACCACATGGCCAAATATTAGCCCACCTTTAGCCTTTTACCAATCTACTTCTCACAAGCTTGCAAAAGTCCTCTTGATGATTAATGCTATGTCGCTAAAATTATTTTTTCGTATTACCTCCTTTTATGAGTATGAAATTGCTTTTATGCACAGGCATGGACTTGGTTTACATAAGTACCTTATCGAGGATGGCAATTGATTGTAGGGACATATAAAAAATGAATCTATGATGTTGAGGGTTTACTTTCTTCCCCTGAATGACCATTAAAGGTATTGCTTGGGGACAAGCAAGCTTAAGTATGGGGTGTTTGATGTGCGCGCAAATTTGCCATATTTTCTATGCACATAAAAGTCCATTTTATCGTCTTTTGCATGCATATTAATGGGAAAACATGGGATTAGTGTAGTTTACGCTTAAATGTCAAATATATGGGTCTGCACGAGTTTCTATGTGATTTCGCAGAAAACAGGATAAAAATGGACGGATTTGAAAGAGCGGAAAAAGAACTCGAAGTCTTCTGAAGAGGTCGAAATCGACTGGGGACCTTGACATCGAGTGCTTCAGAGACATAGGAATTGAGCAGGAAATGAAACAGAGTATGTCGACACCATAGGGGTCGATATCGACGTCTGTAGGTCGATATCGATGTTGCCAGATCGAGCTAAAAAGATAGAAGTCGAGTGCCAGTTCGAGTAGGAGAAGGAGAGCTCGAGATAAAGTTTCACATGGGTCGATATCGATGTTCAAGGTCAATATCGACCATGCCAGCAGAGGAATCTGACTCAGATTTTGATAGAATTCTATCCGAATCTTGCACGTCTATCCTAAAGTCGAGATTGCTTATCTTCAACACTAGATGTTATCATATGAAGGGTGATTTACCATAGGAGTTTTAGTTTTTACTTTTATTTAAGTTTTATCTTAGAGAATAAAGATAAAGTTTCGAGTCTTTATCAACATCTATAAATAGAGGCCAATAGGGCTGAGTTTAGGCATTGAATTTACATCCCAGAACATTCAATTCAGTTTCAATAGAGAGTAGTGACGAGAGAGAGAGAGGAGGCCGAGTGGAGTTTGTGAAGCGAGAGCGGAGTGGCTTGTTCGGTTGTACTTTCTCTTTTGCAAAGTTTAATTCAAAGTAGTTTTCTTTCAACAATGATGATGATGTGCATGATGAGGAGCGAGTAGTCAACCCACTTCTAGGGTCGGGGTGAGCCCGACGATAATGATGTAGGGTAAGTGCATCAAAGGTATGACTTTTATGCGATTCCATCTTCTATCCCATGCATGATCCTTTGCGAAAGTTAGGGAGATTCATTATTTGCATTATTGAAGTGAAAACCACTCATATTGTGAACTTGAATTGCTCATGAATTAGATAGTAACTCTTAGGAACTATGCGAGAGTCTCTAATCACCTAAGTGTTGATAACAAAAGTTATTTGACGGAAAGACATTAAATTTCATAACTTTAGCATAAAACTTGCATTGTTATCGTTGTGGCATAAAACCCCGACTTTGGAAGCCTTTAGTTTATTGAAATCAATATAAAAGTTCTAGTTTTGTTTCTGATCATCCTCCTTTACCATTCTATTTTGTTCGGACTCTTTTCCGATAAACTGGTTACGAGAAACAATTTCTGTGACGAACATCGAAATCGACTATAAGGGTCGATATCGAGGTCTAACATCGATATCGAGGTCTCTGCTCGACGTCGACTTTGTTGCTTTTGTCTTCTGTAGGAACTGTACTGGAAATCGACCAGAACTGAGGTCGATATCGACCAGACATATCGATATCGAGTGTCTTCTGAGCTCGAAAGCTTTGATCGTGAGTACAACAAGGGAAGCGCTGACATACCTCCTCGTGGATTCGATCCTGAATTACCCTACTACTTCAAGGGAGGGGATTCTTGTATTATTTGTTTGAGCCAGGGAGTAGTCCATTTGTGAATTGTTTAAAATTTAGATATTTGAATCTCCTACATACCCCCCGTAGCGAACAATAGCCAAATAATTCCATACCTTTTATTCCTTACCAAGCCCCATTACAACCCCGCCGAATGGAGTCTTCTTTGAAGTCTTCCATTGAGCGAAAGTCCTCCTGATGGTTCTTATTGCATTTTCATAATTGGTTGCGAAGTGGATTTTTATAAATTGCAATGTTTATGAGATTGTGTATGGAATTGAGTTGAGAGTTGATCTTCATAGCCTAAACACATGAGAGTTGAGTGCAAACACTTTATCCCTGTGAGGTTGGATCAAAAAATTGCATATGCCTATGGATCGCCTAAATATGTGCTATGACGTTAAATTCACTTGCTTTGCTTTACTACCGGTTATGATGTTGCTTTTGACAAGGGCGAAGACTTGAAAGGTGTGTTGTAGGTATTGGTTATTGCATGGTTATTGCTTGAGGACAAGCATGTCTAAGTATGGGGTATTTTGATGTACATATTTGTAACTATTTTATTCGCAAGTTTTGACTTCATATTTCATTCGATTCCTCAAACAAAAGTTGAAAACCAGAGGAATTTATGTAGAATGAGCTGACGTATAAGAAATAGAGTATGCACCACTTTTGGTTTAAACATGCAGGAATTGGATTCAAATCGGAGTCAAAACGAAGAAGCCAAGTGAAGCTGAGTATAGGTCGATATCGACCATCAACATCGATATCGACTACAGTCATTGACACAACTTCTGAGTGTCGAGATAGAACCACACAGACCAACCAAGAAGGCACTCGATATCGATCACCTGACATCGATATCGAACATAACACAGACATCGAGTGGAGATGTACAAGTCGAGCAGAAACACAGACATCGATATCGACCTTCATGGTCGATATTGACCACACCTCGACAGAAGATAGACACATTTTTGAGACTCGGATTATGAATTCTATCTTCAAAGCCACGAATTATCTTGTACTACTAGACAGATAGCAGATGAGAATTATTTACTTTTACCTTAGTTATTTTGGAGTTTTATCAAAATAAAAGATCTATCCTACTTGTTGTGATAGACTTTAGAAATTAGATAGAAGATGAAATACTTGGATAGCAAGGATTTGTGGCCTATAAATAAAGCCCTAGGGGCTGGTTTTTTTAATCATCCAAGCAAGAAAGACAATAGCAATAGGCAATAAAGTTAGAGTTTTAGTTTTGAGCTTTATGGTTTCGGCGCTTATGATAGTTGGCGTTGAGATTGTAAAGATTCAAAGTTTTCGATTAATGCAAGTTTATTCAATTCCAAGCATGTCTACATTCCACATGAGCGAGTAGTCGCCCTTTCTTCTAGGGTCGGGGTGAGCCCGACGATAGCCATGGTGGTAAGGTTTGTATGTCGCTAAAGAAGGTATCTTTTATCTCGCTCTACGTTGTGCTTCATCTTTAAATGCAAATTTAAGGAACTCATGTTGTGAAACTTGGGTATTAATTAGGGTTTCTATTCAAAAGATTAAAAACTCAATTATGACAAAGGTAGACGCAAATTAGGTTAAGTAATTGCAAGATCTCTTTTCCTATTTGCCGGTTTAGGGGAAAACCTTTTCCTTTATGATGAAAACATGCATCTTTAGTGGTTTCTTACTTATTCTATCATGGTTGTCGTCACGGTAATCCTTGGCTTTGGAAGATCTTTTCTTTCTTATGTTTACATCTACATTTGCCTGTCGTTCGTTGAGTTATCGAAAAACCCAACACCCTTGTTTATTTCTGTTCATTGCTCCCTTGCCATTCTTAAATCTTCGGCCTTTCTTTGCTGACAAAAGAACTAACTCCTACAGGACAACATCGATATCGAGGTCAACATCGATATCAACCACTGCATCAGATCGACAGTCTTCTGAGTCGATCTCGAGTTTCCTGAGTTCCTGCTGCTGAAGTCGAAATCGACCCTTCTGTATCGACTAGCAGACTTCTGAGCCAGTCGATTTCGCTGACTAACATCGATATCGACCTTTCTAGTCGATATCGACTGCCGTTTTTGTCTCTGCAGGTCTTTTGTGCTCGAGATCGAGGCTTCTGGTCGAACATTCAGGACATGTCTCCAACGCTACTAGGATCCCGCTGACTCGCTTCCTCGAGGATCGAACCTGATTCCCTACTACTATAGTGGGGAGTCTTGAATTTATTTGAAGAGGCTAAGAGTTTTATTGCTTTATATTTTATTATATATTTTGATTCAATTCTCCTCATGTTAAAATCCCACTTTAAGATGTTGATGTTGATTTCAAACGTTCAACCTGTACTCGCAGCGCACGATCCAACGAGCGGTTTTATCCCTCGCAACTTAACTCGGGAATCATAATCCCGTTCCATTACAAGGGAAATCCAGAGGAAGCTCATTGATAATGCGTTGCTGGCTAAGCAATAAACCATCAACAACTCAAACAAATTCAATGCCCAGAAAGAAACTCAAAGTACCAAGATCTTTGATGCTAAACTCATGATCAAGGAATGCTTTGAGCTTCGCCATTTCTGCAACATCACTCCCTATTAATAGAATATCATTGACATAGATGGAGATGAATGTGAAAAGTCCACTAACCAATTTGAAGAACAAAGAATGATCGTTCTTGGACTGAGCATAGCCACGACATCGAAGAGAAGTAAAAAGTCCAGATTACCACTACCTCAATGCCTGCTTGAAGCCATACATGGACTTCAAGAGACGACCCACTTTGTTCTCACCATGAAAAACAACACCAAGAGGGAGTTTCATGAACACTTCCTCATCTAGATGGCCATGTAATAAAACATTAATTATGTCTAGTTGCATGACAGTCCAATCATTTCGCAAAGCAACCAAAACAAGAGCTTGGTCAGTGGTCATCTTGATCACAAGTGAGAAACTTTCATTATAATCGACACCCTTTTCCTGGGTAAAGCCTTTGACCACTAAGTAGGCTTTGTACCTTTCAATACTTCTATTATCCTTCCTCTTAACTTTATAGACTCATCTACATTCGATGGCTCATTTTCCTTTGGGCAAAGACACCACTTCCCAAGTAGAGTTGGCATCAAGAGCCTGAAACTCCTTCGTTCATAGATTTCTGCCAAAAAAGAAACTTACAAGCTTCCCCATACATCGATGGCTTATGATCAGGATGACCATCAGTGGGAGCATAAGTAGAAGGAAAGAAGCAACTCTAAGTGATGGTGTGTTAACAAAAATCGACCGGTGAGCAGAGGGAGCACGCATAGTAAAAAAGATAAGCAAGAGGATGATGATCACGAGTAGACTGCCGAGGTGTGGGAGTAACAGAGGAAGGCAGGGTAGAAGAAGGTAAGTTTAACTCCTCTCCATCTACAAGAACTGATTGATCTTGAGAAGACAATGAAACCCCAGGAGAATTCGATACAATGAGAAGAGAGGAAGTTTTATAATGAAAAATAGTCTCATGAAAGATAATGTCTCTAGAGATAATGACCTTCTGTGAGTCAAGAATGAACACCTTATACCCCTTCTTTTCCCTGGATATCCTCACAAAACACAGGAAAAAGCTCGGGCAGTGAATTCATCACGGCTATGTTGTAGTGTGGACATGAATCAAAAGCAACAAAAACACCTTGAATAGGTGTAGATAGGTGATTTTCTATACAAAACCTCAAGAGAAGACCTCATATTCAGATGTTTGCTCGGTAATTTATTGATGATATGCAGTGTAGTATGAATACTTTCCCCCTAAAACCGAAGTGGCAAGCCAGATTTAAAAAACACCCCACGAGCAACTTTAAGAATATGTCGGTGCTTGTGTTCCACAAAAACATTTTATTACGGCGTAGCAACACACTAACCCTAGTGAATTATTCCATTGTCTGTTCTAATGGCTTTAACTTTCACCCCAAATTGCCTTTTGTTAAGAGGGGAATCAAGATATGTAAATAAATTATATATATATCGGAACCAATTCCTTCCCTAGCAAATAAATTCAAGACTCCCTCCTGATGCAGTAGTAGGGAATTAGGATCGATCCTCGAGGAGGCGAGTCAATGGTTCATGAATAGTCTTTGTTGAATTTCTACGATGTGTCGATCAAAAGCCTCGATATCGACTAGATAGGGTGATATCGACAGGGGCTTTCGACTCCCAGTGTTTGTGATCGATCTGTGAAACCTGCAGAAGAAACAGAAGGCACTCGATATCGACTAGGTAGGTCGATGTCG
Source organism: Persicaria maculosa (assembly GCA_963922045.1). Classification (NCBI taxonomy): domain Eukaryota; kingdom Viridiplantae; phylum Streptophyta; class Magnoliopsida; order Caryophyllales; family Polygonaceae; genus Persicaria; species Persicaria maculosa. The sequence continues at coordinate 22,416,509 of OY998271.1, read as the reverse complement.
AGTAGACCAGTGCGCTTCGGTCAACTCAGAAGATTGTCGACTTGCTTTCCTTCGATGCATATTACTCGATATCAAGTGTGGGTGTCGATCTTGAGACATTTTGCAGATAGTGACAAAATAAAACGAGAACAGAAAATAATAAAAGAAATAAAAAGACAGAATATTTGTAGGTTTTTCTTAATATAACTAAAAGCTTCTAAGGTAGGGATTTACCTCGACAATAACTGTGCATGCATTATTACTTAAACCACATAAAAGATTACGCTTTTTTCATCAACCAATTAGGAATATAGAGGCTTTCGCATAAAAACCTAATTGTTTATATCCTTTTCATAATTAGGGTTTAGTCAACTTTCCCAAGAAAAACCTAATTACTACCCAAATTCACATATATAATACACTTTTGCTTTATATAAGGTAAATAAGGGATGATCCTAAATTCTCAAGAAGGATTGGGCGCGGGGTTGATGTACATATTTGTACCTCCTTTTAATGCATCTTTTGACTTCTTATTTCATTCGATTTCCAAAGAAAAGGTTCAAAAGAATATAAACTTGTGTAAGAATGGGCTAAAGTACAAGAAATAGAGTCTGCACAAGTTTTGAGCTAACCATGCAGGAATTCGAGCGAAATCGGAGTCAAAACGGAGAAGCTAAGTGAAGCTGAGCAGAGGTCGATATCGACATTACACATCGATATCGGCCATAGTTGTCGACACACCTTCTGAGTGTCGAGATAGACCACACAGACCAACCAAGAAGACATCGATATCGACATACTACCTTGATATCGACCTTAACATAGACATCGACAGGAGCTGGACAAGTCGAGCAGAAACACAGGCATCGATATCGACCTCTGTGGTCGATATTGACCTTATCTCGACAGAAGATAGATTCGGTTTCGAGACTCGGATTATGAATTCTATCATCAAGGCACGGATTATCTTGTAATTCTAGATAGTTAGCAGCTGAATTTATCTTTTCCTTTGAAGTTTTATCAAAATAAAAGACCTACCCTAATTGTTTGGATAGAGTTCATAGTTTAGATAGAAGTTCCAATCCTTGGATAGCGAGGATTAGTAGCCTATAAATAAAGCCCTAGGGGGCTGGCATTCAATCATCTTTTAATCCATCAACACATCCAATTACATACAATAGAGTTAGAGAGAAGTTTTAAGGTTTGGCGTTTGTGAAAGCCGACGTTGAGTTGTAAAGCTTCGGAGTTTATATTTTAATGCAAGTTTATTTCTTTCGATCAATGATGAGTTCCATGATGAGAAGCGAGTAGTCCCCCAAAGCTCTTAGGGTCGGGGCGAGCCCGACGTTAGCCATGCGCGCTTGAGGTAAGTATTAGATGTTGATATCGTTGTGTCTATATCATCTCCTACAATTCTATGTTTAGTCCTAATCGAAAGAAAAGGGATTCATGCTAACAACTTGAGTTATAAACATAAAATTGGTAGAGACAATTAGGTTTATTTGCAAGAGTAATCCTAAGAGTTGGTGTATGGCGAAAGCTTGTCCCTCGGGTGAAATAGCGCAATTGTCCGTCTTATTTATCTTATCGCATGCATTGGTTAATGTTGTGGTAAACCCTAATCCTAGGAGTTGCCTTTTAGATAGTTTATATTCATCAAAAATTCTGTTTATTTCTGTTCATCGCATCCTCATCCATTCTTAAATCTTCGGCCTTTCTTTGCCGACGAAGAACTAACCCATTATAGGAAAACATCGATATCGACCACAGACGTCGATATCGACCACTAAGTTCGTCAACAGTTTTTTGAGTCAACGACGATCATTCTGTGGAGTTTACTGAACATCGATATCGACCCCCCAACGTCGATATCGACCACCTGTGTCGACTGGCAGTCTTCTGAGCCAGTCGATTTCGTCTGCTAACATCGATATCAACCTCCCCTGTCGATATCGACTGCTTGTTTTTTTCTCTGCAGGTCTTTTGTTGTACAAAGGATCGACAGCCGAGGTCGACATCGAGCTCCAAGGACGAAATCGAGGCTTCTGGTCGATGCAAGACGTGAGATTTCCAACGCTACTAGGATCCCGCTGACATGCCTCCTCGTGGATCGATCCTGACTACCCTTCCACTACAATGGGAGGAAGTCTTGTAATTATTTGGATAGGCTAGGAGTCGGTTTACATATACATCTTATTATTTGTATTTAAGATACTCGACCTACCTCCTGCTATTAACAAATTGGCGCCGTTGCCGGGGAGGCAATCAATCGCGCCCTAGTAGTCTATCTCACGTCTCTACCTAGTTTGGTTTTACAGGGGTATGCGACGCGCTGATCGCCCACCTGAATTCGAAGGAGTAGACGACCCTGAGCGCTACTTCCAAATAAGAGCCCAAGCTCAAAGAATCATGGCAGATAATGCAAACCTGGCTGAGTTGATTGAGCAACTAAGGAAGCAAGTTAAGGACTTAACGACTAGAGAGGCGACACTTAAGGAGCGTGCGGATAGGGAGGAGGAAGGCCGGAGGCAAATAGAAGCCCAAATCAATGCCCTCCCTCAAAATGCCAAGCAATATATGCACCCCGCTCTCACAGTGCCTGAATCGGCGATTTTTATCCCTGCCTCTAATTTTGAAATTAAACCTAACTTCCTTACTGAGATTAGAAGGCATCAATATGAAGGAAAACCTAATGAATGCCCTATGGCACATATATCGACCTTCTTAGACCTCTGTGATACTATTGCTGATGGACAAAGTCTTGAATATGTCCAACTAAAAGTCTTTCGTTGGTCTCTTACAGGAAAAGCATTGCAGTGGTTTGAAAGCTTAGCCCCAAGATCGCTCCGCACCCGGAATGAAGTCAAGGATGCGTTCCTCAACAAGTTCTTCCCTCCTTCTAAAACGGCGTTGATCCGACAGAAAATCACGGCTTTCAAACAAAAGCCTGGTGAGGCTCTGGCGACTGTTTGGGAAAGGTTTAAGGACCTACTACGATCATGCCCGACGCATGGCCAACCACCTTACGTCATTCAGGAGATTATCTACAATGCTCTTGATGCTGCAACCAAGGAGAGGATTAACACCTACACCACCTATGGCTACCTTGAACTCGCTCCACAAGAGGCTTGGGAAACCATAGAGAGGTTGGTGGAGTTCGATAACACATATGGGACTCCTGAGGCTTCCGACAAATCATCATCGTCGAGGCCTGCCCCATTTATGCCCTTATATGAACCCTCCAATTTAATCGATCCGGACGTGAAGGAGAAATTCCATAGAGATCAACTTCAAAAGCTCCAAAAGCAAGTGAGGTTCCTTTCAGTGAACCAAGATTGCATAGAATGCGGATCGCAGCGGCACACCACCATCGAATGCCCCCATGCCGAACAAGTACAACTAGCGGAGACTCACCAAGATGCGCGCTACATGAGGGGCCCCAATCACCAATATTGGGGAGACCAAAGGTTCCATCAACCACAAAGGAACCAGGTTAACCCTAGAGACCCCCCGCCTTATAGAGCTCCTGGGCACCCGGAGAGGGACCAAAAAAAGGATGATCTTCTACTAGTGCTGGATGAAATCAGGTGGAATCAGGCTAAGAATGATCAATCCAACAATGCCATCCATTCTTAACTCAATCACCTTACCACAAGGATTGGGGAGATGGATATTTGGGAAAAGAACGTGAAAACCCAACTGGGTCAATTGGCGGCACAAATCCCTAGACCGTCCGGAACATTCCCTGGGCAACCAACTACAAATCCTAAGGGGCAATCCGGGATGGGCCATGTCGCATCCATGCAATTAAGGAGTGGCAACAAAGTACAAAAGCCACGAACGGAATCGGAGAAAACAACACATCCAGTCGACATCGACAGCCCAGTCGATGTCGAGGAAGACGTCGATATCGACCCCCTGGTCGACACCCATGTCGACGTCGAGGCCACTGCAAAGCCATCAGAGCCACAACAGAGGTCGACATCAACCACCCCAGTCGATATCGACCAGATCCCTGTCGATGTCGATGTCCAGCCTGCCCCTCCGAACACCGTTTTGGCCCCTCCGCCAAAGAAGACGTTGCCATTCCCATCCAAAGCATTGGAGGATCCCACCAAAGGTAAGTTTAGGCGCTTTGTAAAAATTCTTCAAGGTCTTAATATTACCATCCCTCTTACAGAAGCCCTAAGCAAGATGCCCGCCTATGTGCGATTCTTGAAAGACTCAATAGCTGACTTGATCATGTAAATCCTGTGGCATATTTGGATGGTTTAGCCTAAGTCCTTAAAATTTTTATGTAGATTGTGAACTTGTGATGAAATTGAGCACATATGATCCTAGGCTAAAAAGAAAATCCAACAAAAATTGTCCTAGTGAGAATATTGGCCTATAGGGAGAACATCAAAAATCCCTCCGCTTTCTTGAGTGAATTTACTCTTCCTATGCATCTCTAAATATTGTGATAGTTATTCAAAGCCAATACATATATATGTTTATATTTATAAGAATTAAATGATGGAGGCATCTTTTAAGCCATTTTTATCCTCTCTTTACCTACCCTGCATTATCCCTGCTTGAAGCCAGAAAGTTAGCCTGAGCCTGATATTGCAAACTCCATAAAATTATCCCTAGCCGAATTGAGCCTGACCCCCATTTGGGAATTAAGATTTAGATTGGCTGGACTAATGCCTTGTGGAAAGAAAAGTGCATATTGTCCAGTTTTGAGCAAGGAAATTATGGGTTGGTGCATATTTACATTTTGTCATATTTTGTAAAAGGATTTTTGGCTCACCATATAAATGCACATATTTTTTTAGTATTGATTTATTATTTTCGTCAAAAAAAATCGAAAAAAAAAGAGATGTATATATATAGTGCATGATCCAAAATCCTTAAGTCTTTTATTCATACAAGTGTTATATTTTTTAGAGGCATATAAGGGTTTGAAAGAAGGGTTAATAGTATGGTTTACATCTTTTAGTGCATCTTTAGAGAATATTATAGAAAGATGAGTTGGGAAAGAGCATTATGGGAGATTGAGCTTGGAAAGAGCAACATTGAAGAGTTATGGTTTGGATATTTTAAGTGTTGAGATTTAGGAGTCTTGATTCCCGAATTATGAAAGCAGCACATAGCCAAATAATTCTATACCCTTAATTTCTTACCAAGCCCCATTACAACCCCACCGAATGGAGTCTTCTTTGAAGTCTTCCATTGAGCGAAAGTCCTCCTGATAGTTCTTATTGCATTTTCATAATTGGTTGCAAAGTGGATTTTTATAAATTGCAATGTTTATGAGATTGTATATGGAATTGAGTTGAAAGTTGATCTTCATAGCGTAAACACATGAGAGTTGAGTGCAAACACATTATCCCTGTGAGGTTGGATCAAAATTGCATATGCCTATGGATCACCTAAATATGTGCTATGACATTAAATTCACTTGTTTTGCGTTACTACCGCTTATGATGTTGCTTTTGACAAGGGCAAAGACTTGAAGGGTGTGTTGTAGGTATTGGTTATTGCTTGGTTATTGCTTGAGGACAAGCGAGTCTAAGTATGGCGTGTTTTGATGTACATATTTGTACCTCCTTTTAATGAATCTTTTGACTTCTTATTTTATTCGATTTCCAAAGAAAAGGTTCAAAAGAATATAAACTTGTGTAAGAATGGGCCAAAGTACATGAAATAGAGTCTGCACAAGTTTTGAGCTAACCATGCAGGAATTCGAGCGAAAACGGAGTCAAAACGGAGAAGCCAAGTGAAGCTGAGCAGAGGTCGATATCGACCTTACACATTGATATCGACCATAGTTGTCGACACACCTTCTGAGTGTCGAGATAGACCACATAGACCAACCAAGAAGACATCGATATCGACATACTACCTCGATATCGACCTTAACATAGACATCGACAGGAGCTAGACAAGTCGAGCAGAAACACAGGCATCGATATCGACCTTTGTGGTCGATATCGACCTTATCTCGACAGAAGATAGATTCGATTTCGAGACTCGGATTATGAATTCTATCATCAAGGCATGGATTATCTTGTAATTCTAGATAGTTAGTAGCTGAATTTATCTTTTCCTTTGAAGTTTTATCAAAATAAAATCCTAATTGTTTGGATAGAGTTCATAGTTTAGATAGAAGTTACAATCCTTGGATAGCGAGGATTAGTAACCTATAAATAAAGCCCTAGGGGCTGATTTGTTAGATCATCCAATCCAAGAAACAATCATCAATCAAGACAATAGAGTTAGAGTTAGAGAGAAGTTTTAGGGTTAGAGTTAAAGGTAAAAGATAATAAACAGCTGCTAATATCTAAAAGAACGAGATAACTCATGGCTTTGCAGAAATCGATATAAAAGATAGTTGAAAACATGGCAAATTAGGCTCACATCATTACTAACCACTGTAGGAACTTGAGATCGATCAACTAGGTCGATATCGACCCATCCACTCTACGTCGATAGTCTTCTGTGTCGACGTCCATCCTTCCTGCTACTGAGCTCGATATTGAGTCCCATACTCGAGATCGAGTGCCCTGTGTCTACTGGTAGTCTTCTGAGCCAAGTCGACATTCGCTACTGACATCGATATCGACACCCCTAATCAATATCGACTGCTTGTTTTTATCTCTACAGGTCTTCTGTTGGAGTAGAAATCGGCAGCCCCTGTCGACGTCGAGTACCCTACTCAAGATCGAGGCTTCTGGTCAACAAAGACATGAGCTCTAAAAGGCTATCTGTCAACCGCTTACACGCTTCCTCGTGGATCGATCCTGATTCCCTACATCACTCCTCAAGTTCGGTGACTACGACTTTCATGGCTCTGACGAATACTTCATTGCGGTATACTGCCAACTCCTATGTGTCTCCATCTTCCACGGACGTCATACACCTTCCTCTACTCAAAAGTAATTCTCTTCCTACCTCATGATGGAACGTTGTCGGCTGAACATTGGTGCTTTTTTTTTATAATTTGTTGGTTGGTTGAGCGTTGTTGGTTGGTTGAACATATGTTGGTAGTATTGTATTTTAGAACGATTTTGTTTTTGTTTATGGACTTCTTATTTCTGGTATATGAACGCTTTGCTTTACACTTGTACTTAGTTTATAGACTTTGTTGGTTATTCCAACAATGGTTAGTCATATTCACATGTCAATTAAAGTAGGTGTCATGTAAACCTGCGTTCACTGTCATGTATGGTTTCTAATAATGCCGAGTCGTAAAAATGGTGCTAACCGAAATTCGATAACCACATACTTAATTACTGAAGTCCCCCCACAACAATTTCCAAGTGATACCCACAAACGTAATTACAAATACCATCGTGATACGACCAAAAGGCACAGGCACATGGCATAGTGTCATGTCAAAAGTATCAGCTGACATGTCTAAAATATCAACTGCCCTGTCCATATCTGTCTTCTAACAAGTACGATTCTAATAGTTATTAGGAACGCATTTCGACATTTATTTGGATTCAAGGACCGCTAGGTCTAGCGTTGCTTTGGGAACTTCCTTTCCCATTTGGAGGAGTAACGTGATATCTTAGGCCTCCTTGAGGCAGGGCTTTATAAGTGTGGGAAGGCAACACATCTACGCGATAACCAATGGGACCTGCCATGTTTCCCATGAGAGGATTGGATAGATGGCCTCTTGGTAGCATGAACGCCATGCATCGACCATGTAAAAGTTATTGAGAAATGAGTAGACGTCGACCCCCTTTTTTGGGTTGTGGCAAGGAAGTGTGCACATGGGTACTGATATACATCGAAGTATCTACAAGTGCATAACTGCGATTTCCCAAACATCGAAGCCTAACATGCCCACTTGCGGTTGACCCCCACACACTCCACCACGTACAAGCTCTTTGTCAACCTCTTAACGTTTGTGTCGAAGCACCTAGAAAGAGCCTCTCAACTTATCATTTGGTTGAATGATAACGTATATTTTGTATAGGCATTATAGGTAGTCTTAGGAACATTAGAGTTGTAACGGCCCGGAAAATAAGGATCTTCCTTCCCCTATTTACCCTCCCTTGGGCCTAGGAAAGAAAATCTAATTATCCGAGTTACGTTTAAGAAGGAAAGGTTACCTTCCAACTAGATCTTACAACCCGAGTACGAGTCACAGATTTTCGCAATAAAAAGAAGCAAGATTTAAATCAAAATACAGTCCAAAAGAGTGCCACGACCTAGTCGGGTCAGAACGATGCAAAAGATTTTAAAAGCGAGAAAGTTTAGTGGTCGCTCATGTTCTCGATCTAACGACAAAAGTCTGTACCCGCCAAGCCTCCATATGAGCAAAGATAGCGGCTAACGGTTACCTGAATCTAAAAAAAAAAGAAGGGGATCTGGGTCAATCATCGGGTCACTCCTGCGTGTGGGTAAACACTCTGAGAGGCATATAATAAGCATCCTATTCCTAAGATGAAATGCGTAATGCAAAATGGAATTTAAACAGATAAGCATGCGGATAAGTAAATGCGGAAATAAATAAAGAAGTGCGCCAATTACAATAAATGTCAAATAGCATTTATTACTAGAAAGCCTACCGCATCATCGAGTGGAAGCAACTTTCTATATAAGCGCCAACTAGGATGACAAGAATACAGAAAAAGGTCCCAACCAATAAACACCTATAACGGCCGTTTTCTAGCAAAGATGGCTAGCAAGTCATATGGTTTCCGTTTTAGATCCTAAGCTTGATTCTAAGTCGTATGATGCATGAACACTAGCCTACTATATAACACCCAGTGCATAAAGCGCCCATCATGAGTAAGTTCAAGGAACTTACCTGGAGAAGCGCGGAATCCAAGCAACCAACAAAAGTAATAGTAAGTCCAGACAAATCAGTGATCACCTAGTAATTCAATATATAACATAATAAGTCTAAATCTAACTTACACAACGCATATCAAATAACACACATAAGATCCACATAAAATATATATAAGTTAACCATCCCATCATCATCAACATTCATGTCTCAATTCAATTTCCCATCTCGTTTCCACAACTTGGGCATATTCTCATCATCACATCTTATTCATATCAACATCATCGTCATCATCATCATCATCATCATCATCACAATTCCATCCTCATTCTCATAAATCATCTCAAGATCTCAACATATAAACTCATAAACAACTCAATAAACAAACAATTCTTTTAAAATCATACTTAGCCAACTCCCGATATTAAACATTTGAATCCTTAAACAAATTTCCCAACATTATATTATTAAAATGATTCCGGCTTATCGGTTTTCAAACAATAATCCATATCTCAAAATACAAGTCAAAGATCACTATCGAAAATATTAACTATGATTTCAACATCCTTTAAAACCTTAAACCTCTTTAAATAATTTCTCAAACATTATTCAACTATATAAAACACCAAAACATCCCATTTTTAATAAACCACATAAATAAAATAACATTAATAAATCACTTTAACTTTTCTAAAAACACATGTTCAAAAACATCATATCATAATATACAATATTCCAATAATTCTACTTTTAAAACAACTTCTAATATATATAAATAATTTACATAAAATATTAGTTTTATTAATAAACCAGGATAATGATAATAATAATAATCTAATAACAATTATAAACATGTAAAGCAATTTTAGTAAGCATTTAACATAATCATATAACTAACACTTTCAAATATAATCTCAATAGTTTAATTATCATAAATATCAACTCATATTAACATTTTTATAAAAATAACATCTAATAAACATTTCTAACATTTTCATCATCAAATAAACTTATAATATATAATCAATTAAATAATAAGTAAATAATATGCATAAAATAAGTAATTAAACCCTTAAAACAAATCAGAAATAATAACTAGTAATAATGATAAATATATAATAATAACATAAGTAAATAATAATTAAATAAGTAAATAAGTAATTAATTAATTAATTAAATCAAATCCTAAAACTGGACCAAACCGAACCAAAAATAAAAGAAAACCGAATCGGACCACCTTTCCCAAAGTGGACCCCTTTTTCCTTAAACCAAACCGAGCCCAACAATTAAACAAATAAAAAAAAGAAGGGGTGGGCTCCACCTGGGCTGACTGGGCAGGGGCCCCACATTCATCCCCTTCCTCAGTTCACCCCGCCCCATCTGCACTCGACTCCCGCTCACGCTCACCCTTGCCCGCTCTCAACTTCCGCTCTCACGCCACCTCGCTCACAGCTCCCCTATCTCGCCCTCACTCACACTCTCGCTCTGGCTTACCTTCACCCTCACTCGACCTTTACCCACATAGCCAAGGCTCACCTCGGTCTCTCGTCCTCACACCATCTCGCTCTCGGAGTGCCCAGTGAGGCCATGGGTTCCTAGAACTCTAGGATGTTAGAAAGAGAAAGGAATCGAGGGGGAAGAGGGCTCACTGAGGGCTTCGGGCTCGCCGGAAAACAGGGCGTCAAACCTTGGGCTGTTCAAGCGGACGTCGGCGGTCTGGGAGCTCCTGGGCGGCGTCGAGCTCGTGCTTGTTCTGGCCCCCTAGGAGGAGGGCAGATGCTTGGGCTTGGGGAACGGAGGTGCTCAGCGATTTGATGGAAGAGATGAACAGTTGGCTGGTGGAGCTGCAATGGTATGATTTTTTTTCAATCAAAAAAAATTAGAGGGGAGGTGAAGACATGGCTACTGAGCAAATTGGAGCAGGTAGAAGAGGTGCGGGAAGGGAGTGATGGTGAAGGGTGCAAATGGTTCGGTTGCAGTTGCAGCCTAGAAGCATAGGAGAGGGGAGGGGAGGGAGATGGGTAGAGAGATTGAGTGTAGGAGTGACTATAAAAGTCAAATTAATACCCGGAATAAATCTCGAAACCCGCTTTCCGACCTTAACCTGACTCAATTCAAATTAAACTTTCAAATTCAAAATAATGAAATCCGACAAATATTTTCAAGTCTCGGTATAATAGAGCGGAACGAATTTGTTTTCGAATTTAATTAACAAATTTATGCCAAAATCTGGTCGAAAAAATTCAAACAAATTGTTTGCTCGAGGACGGAATTATTCAAAATTTTCCGAATCCTTAGAACTCAAATCCCAATTAAATCAATATTAAATCAAAATTAATTCTTAATTTAAAAACTAATATTTTAAAATTCCGAGTCTTTACATCATCCACCTTTAAAAACAAGTCTCGTCCCCGAGACTAAAATCATTTTAAATAAAGGGGATGATGTTTTAAAATGTGAGTCCAAGGACCACGTCAAAGGATCTTGTAATCATCTCGGTTGCGTCTTCCAGGATTCTCACAACATGTTAGTCATGGTCGTGAAATCTCCAATTGGTCTTGACAAGTATGCAATAAGCGCCCCTATCACATTCTCGCTTCGACTTTTTGGAAGTACCATAACTCTAAAAGTTCTACAATATCATCACTAGGTCTTAGCAAGCACCCTACAAGCGCCCCCCATAAAATGCTTGTATCCACTTCGTGAAGTGTCATAGATTGACCCGGGACTTGGAAGTTTCAAAAGGGTTTCGCAATTGGAAAAGATTTGCCTCAAAACCGATGAAATTCTCGATCGCGTTTGGTCTTTCAAAATCCAAGTTACTTCTTTTCAACACAGTTCAAAATCCTTCAAATCCGACGTTCATCAAGCAATTTCAAAACTCAAGAGGTAGAGTCATCCACCTCTAAGGCCTAATCCCATATTCTCTTCCTAGGTTCATCTTTCAGAAATCAATTTCAATCCTATCAATCTCAAGCCATATCTTGAATCATAAGTCGTATAACTAATCAAAAGCACATCAAGGATAACATCGTACTAGCGTCCTATTAGCAAGTTATCACACATGTCATGCCAAGTATATCAAATAGCAATAACAAGGCATGGAACACAACATCATCGACCATGTACACGCACGCAAGCATCGAGATCGATAAACACCTCATGTCATAATACCTGATGTAGAAGGGTCGGAGCGTCTTGAAGCTCCCATGTGGTAGACGTGGGGTGGTGGGGGCAAGCCAAGATATATACATCCTGACGTCTGTCCTGCCTCACAAGCTAACCTAAATGGCTCAACTAATAAATGCGCAAGCCCTACAGTAGATCCTCGGCCTCCTCGACCGCTACCTCGACCGCCTCTAGCTCCTTCATCTCCTCGGCCTCTGCCAGCCGGTGCCCCTCTCCCCTGTCCCTGGGGGGTATGTCAGCTGGGCTGGTCTAGGCGGCTCCTGAAGTTGAGGTGCTGATGCATCTATAGACCCTCCATCCTGGGGACAATAAGCTGATCGGTGTCCTCTAACTCCACAAGTGTAACACACCATCTGTCTCCTCGGGCATCTCTCTGTGGGGTGTCCATCCTCATAACATCCCTGGCATGTAATGCTCTGAACTCGTATCTCCTGGAGGGGTACTGCTGGTGGCCGACGTATATCTCTCCTAAACACTCCTCTGAAATGGTCTCCTCTTTCAACCATATCCCGGCTAGACTCTATAGCTCTCAGCCTCTTTTCACCTCGAGGAGGGTGAGAATACTAGTAGGTCGCAGCTGACAGAAGACGTTGTGTATCGTAATGCAAGATAACCTCTAAGATTCTATCAAAAGGGATGTCGCCCAAGCTGGAAGCATGTCGAAGCACGGCTGGTGAGAGCCTCATAGATAGCAGTCGAATACGACTCGCGTCCGTCTGGCATAAATGCCGGCAATATACCAGTTTCTTCTTAAACTGGCAAATAACCTCAGCGACTGATAGCGTCTCATCATAACTCCCCCTGTAGAAGGCGACCTCTCTAGCAGTCTGCAGTCCGGGCGGGCTGTACTTGTGAAGCATCAAGGATCTGAACTCATCATACGTCCAATCTGCTCGTTCCGCCTTGTATACGGACCATCTGTCGAAAGCATCGTCTCGTAGCTGGCCGGCCGCCAATCTCTGGTGCTCCCCTAGTGGTGCCTCGATCAGCTCAAAGACTCCATCGATGACTCTAAACCATAGCTCGATGTCTGCCGTCGGATCTCCAGTGAATAGAGGTGGGTTGCTCTGTGAAAACCTCTTCACCCAATCAATGCGCCTCTCTGCTCGAATCCCAACTGCAGTCGCATCTGCCACTAACTGTGGTGCCTGCCGTTGTCCCCTCTACCTCTGAATCATCTCTAGTATCGCCTGCTCGAATCCGGCCCTGTCTTTAGGCATCGGTTGCTGAGTAGGGGTCTCTGGCATCACCTGTCGGGTCCTCTGAAGCAACTCGCGCACCATCTGCTCGAGTCCGGCCTGATCTGTGGGCGTCGGCTGCTGAACCTGATCCTCTGGTGCAACAACTCTCTGTGGACCCTCTAGAGTCTGACGTCCTTACGCCTCCTGAAGAACTCCTCGAATCATAGCGGTAATCATCTCCTCAAGGCCTACTCTGCCCGTAGGCATCTGCGGTGGTGGTATTGGTATCTCGATCTGGTCTGTCTCGTGTGTCTGAACTCCAATAGTAGCCTCGTCAGCGACTACCCGGCGAGGAGGTCGTCCCCTGCCCTGACGTACTGGGCCCCCACGCCTAATTGCTCCGTGACGTGTGTCATTTCACTCCAGAGGCCAATATCGAGTGTCAGAGCTGAAGCAGAGAAGACGAGGTCAATATCGACCTATGTTGGTCGATATCGACTGGTGCCCAGTAGCCGATTTCGAGCATATCTGAGCTCTACTCAAAGTTCTATCCAAAGTCCAATGGAGATATTTTCGAGAGAAGATTTCTTCCACATTTATCAAGTTCTATCAAGATGGAGAAGATTTATCTATTTTAGATATAGTTCCTTTAATTATTTATTTCCATGTTTTATCTTTATATAGATAGATAGAATTAGATAGAAGATATAGTTGTTCCTTTCCTAGAATAGCTAGATTGGAGCCTATAAATAAAGCCCTAGGGGGCTGATTTTTATTCATTCAAGCAAAGTCGTCTTCGGGCGCAAGGAGAGAGGAAGGAGCAAGGAGGAGGAGAGAGGAGAGAGAGAGGAGGAACGTTTGGAAGGTTTTGTAAGTTTTAGATTTAGTTTAATATTAAAGTTAATTTCTTTCATCATGTTTGCTTTCTAATTTCCCTTCTTCTAGGGTTGGGGTGATCCCAACATAGATATGTGTGTTTGATTTATAAATCCATGAATTTATATGTCTTTATCATCATCTACCTATGTGCTTAATCCTTTGCGACAGTTGAGGACAATTCCTTATTTGCAATTATGAAACGAAAGTGAATTAATTATGAATTTGGATAGTAATTAGGTTTTGCTTGCGAAAGTTGGTTAATCCTAATTAAGAAAAGGTAGAAACAAATTAGGTTTTTATGCGAAAGCCTCTATTACCTAAATTGTTGGAATTTGCGAAAGTCGATTCTTTGATATAAAGCATGCATCTTTATGTAATTTATGAGTTACATATATGTTTATTGTTGTGGTGATCCCTAACCTTGGAAGTTTGCATCTTTATTTATTTTATTTGATTATTTTTATCTTGCAAAGCCACTCGACATCAAACCACTATTCCCTCTCCATCCCTCGACATCGACCAAGTCTTAGCCGACTTCGACAGCAACCTCCTCACCTTTTCCCGCTACTCCTGAACACCAAAACCAACTAAACCTAGAACCGTTGACTTCTCTCCTGAGGATGAACCTGACTCCACTATCCTATAGCGGGGTCTTGACTACAAATTTATTTGGTCGGGAAACCCTCTCGTCAAATAACGACGTCGGCAAAGAAGGCCGAGGACAAATAAGATGGAAACGAATGATGAACAGAAAAGGCACGTTTTTATGTGAATAAAATATATAAAGAGGCAACTCCTTAGGCTAGGGTTTATCACAATGTTAACCAATCCATGCAATAAGGTAAATAAGACGGACAAAAATCGTTGTACACCAACGATTAGGAATAATCATGCAAATAAATCTAATTGTCTCTACCAATTTTATGTTTATAACCAAAGTTGTTAACATGAATCCCTTTTCTTGCGATAAGGACTAAACATAGAATTGTAGGAGATGATATAGAGACAACGAAATCAACCTCAAATACTTACCCCAAACACGCATGGCTAACGTCGGGCTCATCCCGACCCTAGAAGCTTTGGGGAACTACTCGCACTTCATCGAAACAAAACCCATTGCTGGAAAAGAAATAACTTCCATTAATTGAAACACCGAAACTTTCCAATCCAACATCGGCTTTCGCAAATGCTAAACCCTAAAGCTACTCTCTACTCTCTACTTCTCTAGCTATTGTTGTTGTATGATTGAATGAATAAAAGACCAGACCCTAGGGCTTTATTTATAGCCTACTAATACTTGCTAGCCAAGGAGAGTAGTTCTAATCCTACTAAAAATTCTATCTAAAATTCTATCCTTAATAAGTAGGATAAATCTTTATTAAGGTAAATAACTAATTAACTAATAAATATCTTAGGGTAAAAGGCAACACCCTAAGACATAATCTATCTTAGAAAGAAATGATAAACTATGGCTAGTTGATAGATCTTGTAATCCGTGTCCTCAATCCGCATGCAAACCGTGGATTATTTCCACTCCATATCGACCTGATGACTCGATATTGAGTTCTCTATTTCGGCTCGACGGTCTTCGCTTCACTTGAGTTATGGGGTTCATGTTGATGTCGACATCTTCACTCGATACAAGGTCATATGTTTATCTATGTGTGGTTTGTCTCAATGCTCAGTGTCCGCATCGAGTTGTCCTGTCGATCTTGACTTGTCTCGTCGATATCGACCTCTTCTCTTATTCACTTGGCTTTCTCGTTTTGACTCTGATACCACTCTAATTCCTACATTTTTAGACCAAAACTTGTGCAAACTCCATTTCTTGCACGTTAGCTCATTCTACACAAATTTGCATTATTTTCAACCTTTAGGAATCGAATGGAATATGAAGTCAAAACATGCAAATAAAATGACACTAAATATGTACATCAAAATACCCCATACTTAGATTTGCATGTCCTCAAGCAATAACAAAGCAATAACCAACACCTACAACACACCCTTCAAGTATTCTCCCTTGTCAAAAGCAACATCATAAGTGGTAGCAAAGAAAAGAAAGTGAATTTAATGTCATCATACATATATGAGCGATGCATAGGCATAGGCAATTTTAAATCCAACCTCACAGGGATAATGTGGGCTCTCAATGTGTTTAGGCTATGAAGATCAACTTTCAACTCGATTCTATATACAAACTCATAAATATAGCAATTTATAATAATCCACTTCACAACCAATTATGTAAATGCAACAAGAACCATCAGGAGGACTTTCGCTCAATGGAAGACATCAAAGAAGAATCTATTCGGCGGGGTTTTAATGGGGCTTGAAATAAAGGGTATGGAATCATTTGGCTATGTGGTGCTTTATAAAATTCGGAAATCAAGACTCCTAAACAGTAACACAAATCATCCAAACAATATCTCCTAAAATGATGCGCTTTCCAAACATACTTTCCATAAAGATCTTCAAGCTTTCTTTCAAACACTAATATGCTCCCAAAAATATAAATCCTGTAAGAAATAAAAGAGCTAAGGAATAATTGGCTCATGCAATAAATATGGTAACTTCTTTTTTGAATGAAAATAAAATATGTGCATTTATATGGTGAGCTCAAAATCCTTTTACAATATGTGACAAGATGCAAATATATACCAACCCATAAACTTTCTTTGCTTAACTAAACATCTGCACTATTTTTACACAATGCATTATTCTAAGCAATTTAAGTCTCAATTTCCAAATTGGGGTCATGCTCAATTTGGCTAGAGATAATTTTGTTGAGTTTGCCATATGAAGCTCAGGCTAAAGTTCTGGCTTCAAGTAGAGATAATGTAGGGTAGGTAAAGAGAGGATAAAAATGGCTTAAAAGATGCCTCCATCAATTAATTCTAATAAACATAAACATATAGGTAGATATATATATATATATATAGAGAGAGAGAGAGAGAGAGAGAATGGATCATTTGTACACAGCCCTGAAAGTGTACTTTGTTCACAAATATTATTCGGTGAAATGTGAAACATTCTACGAATACTGTTATGTTTTCTTTTTTCGTTCAGTTCAGATGAAAACGTTCCAATTCCACTGAAAAATTTGTAACACAACAATATTCGGTAGAGTGTTTCACATTTCACCGAATAATATTTGTGAACAAGGTTGTGTGTACACGCAATATATATATATATATATGTGTGTGTGTGTGTGTGTGTGTGTGTGTGTGTGTGTGTGTGTGTGTGTATGTGTGTGTGTATGTATATGTATATGTATTGGCTTTGAATAACTATCACAACATTTAGAGATGCATAGGAAGAGTAGATACACTTAAGAAAGCGGAGGGATTTTTAATGTTCTCCCTATAGGCCAAAATTCTCACTAGGACAATTTTGTTGGATTTTGCTTTTTAGCCTAGGATCATATATGCTCAATTTCATCACAACTTCACAATCTACATAAAAAAAATTTAAAGACTTAGGCTAAATCATCCAAATATGTCATAGGATTTACATGATCAAGTCAGCTATTGAATTTTCATCATAGGACATCTAAGTAGGGTTTAAAAACTTAAACTAAAATAAGGTAAATATGCATATTTTTTTTTGTTTTTTTTGACATTTTCTATTTTTTTTATTTTTGTATTGTGTTTATAAACTAAAGTACTAAGAATATAAACTCAAACATGAATGCAATGCGAATGAAGTAAAAAAAAGCCAAGTTTTGACCATGTGTTTCATCCCCACCCCATACTTAAAATATATAGTGTCCTGATAGTAGGAGGAATGTCGAGTCTTAAATACAAATATAAAGATATATAAATGTAAACCGACTCCTAGCCTATGCAAATAATTATAAGACTTCCTCCCGTTGTAATGGAAGGGTAGTCAGGATCGATCCACGAGGAGGCGTGTCAGCGGGATCCTAGTAGCGTTGGAAATCTCACGTCTTTCATCGACCAGAAGCCTCAATCTCGAGCACAGACCTCAATGTCGACCTTCGCTGTCGATGCTTTCTGCAACAGAAGACCTGCAAAGACAAAAACAAGCAGTCGATATCGACTAGGGTAGGTTGATATCGATGTTAGCAGACAAAATCGACTGGCTCAGAAGACTGCCAGTCGACACATGTGGTCGATATCGATGTTAGTTGGTCGATATCGATCTCAGTAGCTCGGTAGGGATGATCGTCGTTGACTCAGAAAACTGTCAACGAAACTCAGTGGTCGATTTCGACGTCTAGGGTCGATATCAATGTCTTCTCCTGCAAAGTTGTTAGCTTTTTCGTCGGCAAAGAAAGGCCGAAGACTTAAGGATGAATAAGGTTACGAAGAACAGAATAAAGCCAAGGTTTTGATGAATATAAACTATGTAAAAAAACAACTCCTAGGATTAGGGTTTACTACAACATTAACCAATGCATGCGATAAGGTAAATAAGACAGACAATTGCGCTATTTCACCCGAGGGACAAGCTTTCGCTGTACACCAACTTTTAGGATTACTCTTGCAAATAAACCTAATTATCTCTACCAATTTTATGTTTATAACTCAAGTTGTTATCATGAATCCCTTTTCTTTCGATTAGGACTAAACATAGAATTATAGGAGATGATATAGACACAATGATATCAACATCTAACACTTACCTCAAGCAAGCATGGCTAACGTCGGGCTCACCCCGACCCTAAGAGCTTTGGGAGACTACTCGCTTCTCATCATGGAACTCATCATTGATTGAAAAGGAAATTGCATTAATACTATCGAAACCTTACAACTCAACGTCGCCTCTCGCAAACGCCAAACCCTAAAGCTTCTTCTAACTCTATTGAAAGTATATGAACTCTAAAATTGGATGCTTGAATGCCAGCCCCCTAGGGCTTTATTTATAGCTACTAACCCTTGCTAGCCAAGGATTGTAACTTCTATCTAAACTATAGACTATCTAAACAATTAGGATAGATCTTTTATTTTGATAAAACTTTAAACAACTTGATAAAACTTAAAGGTGAAAAGTAAATAAATCTCAGCTGCCATATATATATAGTTACAAGATAATCCGTGCCTCTTTGAATATAGAATTGTAAATCCGCGTCTCAAAAAGCATGTCCAACCCGTGTCGAAATAGGGTCGATATCGACTAGGAAGGTCGATTTCGATGTCTTTGTTTCGGCTCGACAAGCTCAGCTTCTCTCGATTCCTGGGTCCAGGTCGATATCGATGTATAGAGATCGATATCGAGTACTTTCCTTCGTTGTGTGATGGTCTGTCTCAATACTCAGTTCCGTATCGAGGTTCTGTAGTCGATATCGACCATATGGGGTCGATTTCGACCTCTTCTCTGCTCTCCTTGGTTTCTTCATTTTGAGCCCGGTTTCACTCGAATTCCTGCATGATTAGGTCAAAACTTGTGCAGACTCTATTTCTTGTACTCTTTCTCATTCTTACACAAGTTTACATTATTTTCAACCTTAAATTTGGAAATCGAATGAAATATGAAGTCAAAAGACGTAATAAAAAGAGGTACAAATATGTACATCAAAACACCCCATACTTAGACTTGCTTGTCCTCAAGCAATAACCAAGCAATAACCAATTCCTACAACACACCCTTCAAGTCTTCGCCCTTGTCAAAAGCAACATCATAAGTGGTAGCAAAGGAAGTGAGTTTAACGTCATAGCACATATTTAGGTGATCCATAGGCATATGCAATTTTTGATCTAGCCTCACAGGGATAATGTGTTTGCACTCTACTCTGATGTGTTTAGGCTATGAAGATCAACTCTCAACTCAATTCCATACACAGTCTCATAAACATTGCAATTTATAAGAATCCACTTCGCAACCAATTATGAAAATGCAATAAGAACCATCAGGAGGACTTTCGCTCAATGGAAGACTTCAAAGAAGACTCCATTCATCGGGGTTGTAATGGGGCTTCGTAAGGAATAAAAGGTATGGAGTTATTCGGCTTTGTGGTGCTTGTATAATTCGGGAATCAAGGCTCCTAAATCTCAATTCTTACAATATCCAAACCATAACTCTTCAATGTTGCACTTTCCAAGCTCAATCTCCCATAATGCTCTTTTTTAAACTCATTTTTCCATAATATGCTCTAAAGATGCACTAAAAGATGTAAACCAAACTATCAACCCTTCTTTCAAACTTTAATATGCCTCTAAAAAATATAACACTTTTATGAAATAAATAAAGGACTTAAGGACTTTAGCTCATGCACAATGTATATATATATATATATATATATATCTTTTTTTTGACGAAAATAATAAATAAACACTAAAAATATGTGCATTTATATGGTGAGCCAAAAATCGTTTTACAAAATATGACAAGATGCAAATATGTACCAACCCATAATTTCCTTGCTCAAAACTGGACAATATGCACTTTTCTTTCCTTAAGGCATTAGTCCAGCCAATCTAAGTCTCAATTCCCAAATGGGGGTCAGGCTCAATTTGGCTAGAGATAATTTTGTGGAGTTTGCAATTTCCAGCTAAGGCTAATTTTCCGGCTTCAAGCAGAGATAATGCAAGGTAGGTAAAGAGAGGATAAAAATGGCTTAAAAGATGCCTCCATCATTTAATTCTCGTAAATATAAACATATTTATGCATTGGCTTTGAATAACTATCACAACATTTAGAGATGCATAGGAAGAATAAATTCACTCAAGAAAGTGGAGGGATTTTTTACGTTCTCCTTATATGCCAAAATTCTCACAAGGACAATTTTTGTTGGATTTGCTTTTTAGCCTAGGATCATATGTGCTCAATTTCATCACAAGTTCACAATCTAAATAAAAATTTTAAGGACTTAGGCTAAACAATCCAAATATGCCATAAGATTTACATTATCAAGTCAGCTATTGAGTTTTCATCATAGGACATCTAAGTAGGGTTTAAAATAAACTGAAGAAGTAAATATGCATTGTTTTGTATTTTTGACATTTTTCTATTATTTTATATTTTTTTTAAAACAAAAACTTAAACATAAATGCAATGCGAAGAAGAAAACCAAGATATGACCATAAGACATGTCTTTCCCCCACCCCATACTTAAAATATACAGTGTCCTCACTGTATTAAAATAAAAAAAGGATAGAGAGAAACTCATAGTGCAACCTGCGGATTCAAGTCGATTTCAGATTGGGTCGATGCCAGAGGTCGATATCTAGGTCAGACGTCGATGTCGACTGCATCTGTCGAAGTCGAGGAAGAAAATGAAGTCAAGGGCTGCCAGATTGGGGTCGATATCGATGATTATGGTCGATATCGACCTTTGCTTTTTGCTCCTGACTCCCCGATGTCGACTCAAGGATATGACTTGACCCTGGGGGGTCGATTTTGACTGGCCTGGTCGATTTTGACTGCCTCTGCAGAAGCTTCTTTTCTTTTTCGTCATTCCTTTTGCTTAAGAACCTGAAATCTTGGTTACATTTATAGATAAAGCCATGAATTATCTCAGTTTCAAAAGTTTCAAAAGCCAAAAGTCAAAATCCTAAAAACCATCCATAAAAGAAAATCAAGTTTTATGTACAAGCTCTAGAGTTTTAAGTCGCTAGGCTGACTTCTCCATCAATTATTCATGAGCCTTTTATATAGGGACCCTTCAAGCTTGAGCCTTCTGCTGGATCATCTAGGTCCTTTTGAGAATAGCGAAGTTCGGCAACCAAGGCTTCTTTATTGTTAGGTTCTTCTTTGGGCGCTTTCCTTCTCTTTCTTGACCTAACTTTAGCAATATAGGCAAACCATGGAGCTTTGACCCTCTCATTAGTTGAATTATCAATAATGGGCTTAGTTGATTTATCAATAAGGGACAGAGGAGGGTTGGGAGCCATACCTTGCCTTACATGTTCGGGCCCGAAACAAAAATCTTCAGGCTGAGAGGTGGTCGATTTCGACCAAGGTGGATCGATTTCGAGAGCTTTGGTCGATGTCGACATGTGGGGGTCGATATCGGCCTTTGTGACCCCATACTTAAGCTTCTGGCCATCATTAGGCTTACTCGACATCGATGATTGATGGTCGATTTTGAGCTTTTCAATCGATTTCGACTGGCTCCAGTCGATGTCGACCCTGCTGGCTATTTCCGTCATCGCCAACAAAAACCTTCGAAGCTTCTCTTTAGCTGGCGAGATGACTACTTGCTTCAGGTGCTTCGTTTCACTCATGGTTGGGTGGAAAGAGAATTCTATCACTTTGTTTCCTATAGTAAAGGTTAGTAATCCTCGACGTACATTGATATTGGCATCAGCAGTAGCTAAGAAAGGCCTACCAAGGATAATAGGTACTATAGGATCTTCAGGCATCTCCAATACAATGAAATCAGTAGGCACGAAGAATTTACCTACCTTTACTGGAACGTCATCAACTAAACTTGTGGGCCTGACGAATGAGTTGTCAACCATATTGAGTTTCATGTCCACAGGTTCGAGTGCACCAATGTTCACCTTTTGCCAAATAGAAAGAGGCATAAGACTTACGCTTGCCTCTAGGTCACATAGGGCCTTATAGCGATGTTGGCCAAGTCCCACGGTGATTGCAAACTTCCCTGGATCACTCCTCTTTTCAGGGAAGTCCATCTTTGAGCACTCCTCTGCGATCTCTGCCATGTATCTCTTCTTGCTAAGGATGTCTTTGAGGAATCGCACATAGGTGGGCATCTCGCTTAGGGCTTCTGTAAGAGTAATAGTAACGTTAAGATCTTGAAGAATCTTTACAAAGCGCCTAAACTTACCTTTGGAGGGATCCTCCAATGCTTTGGATGGGAATGGAAACGTCTTCTTTGGCAGAAAGGCCAAAACGGTAGTCCTAGGGGCCTGCTGGGCATCGACATCGATAGGGTTATGGTCGATATCGACTGGGCTATCGATGTCGACCAGATCTACTGCTTTCTCCGATTCCCTTTGTGGCTTTTGTACTTTATTGCTACTCCTTAATTGCATGGCTGCGACATGGCCCGTCTCGGATTGCCCCTTAGGATTTGTAGTTGGTTGCCCAGGGAATGTTCTGGTCGGTCTAGGGATTTGTGCCGCCAATTGACCCAGTTGGGTCTCTACATTCTTTTTCCAAATATCCATCTCCCCAATCCTTGTGGTAAGGTGATTGAGTTGGGAATAGATTGCATTGTTGGATTGATCATTCTTAGCATGATTCCACCTTATCTCATCCAGCAAAAGTTGTAGATCATCCTTCCGTTGGTCCCTCTCTAGGTGCCTAGAAGCTCTATAAGGTAGGGGGTCCCTAGGGTTGACCGGGTTCCTTTGTGGTTGATGGAACCTTTGGTCTCCCCAATATTGATGATTGGGACCCCTCATGTAGCGCGCCTCCTGGTGAGTCTCCGCTAGTTGTACTTGTTCAGCATGGGGGCACTCGATGGTGGTGTGCCACTGCGATCCGCATTCAATGCAATCTTGGTTCGCTAAAAGGAACCTGACTTGCTTTTGGAGCTTTCGAAGTTGATCTCTATGGAATTGCTCCTTCACGTCCGGATCCATTACCTTAGAGGGTTCATATAATGGCATGGATGGGGCAATCCTCGACGATGATGATGTATCGGAAGCTTCAGGAGTCCCATATGTGTTGTCGAACTCCACCAACCTCTCTATGGTCTCCCAAGCCTCTTGTGAAGCGAGTTCAAGGTAGCCATAGGAGGTGTAGGTGTTGATCCTCTCCTTGGTTGCAGCATCAAGAGCATTGTAAATAATTTCCTGAATCACGTACGGTGGTTGGCCATGCGCCGGGCATGATCGTAGTAGGTCCTTAAACCTTTCCCAAACAGTCGCCAAAGCCTCACTAGGCTATTGTTTGAAAGCCGTGATTTTCTGTCGGCTCAATGCCATCTTATAAGAAGGGAAGAACTTGTTGAGGAACGCGTCCTTGACTTCATTCCAGGTGCGGAGCGATCTTGGGGCTAAGCTCTCCAACCACTGTAATGCTTTTCCTGTAAGGGACCAACGAAAAGCTTTTAGTTGGACATGTTCAAGACTCTGTCCATCAACAATAGTATCACAGAGGTCTAAGAAGGTTGATATATGTGCCATAGGGCATTTATTAGGTTTTTCTTCATATTGATGTCTTCTTATTTCAGTAAGGAAGTTAGGTTTAATTTCAAAATTAGAGGCAGGGATAAGAATCGCCGATTTAGGCACTGTGAGGGTGGGGTGCATATATTGCTTGGCATTCTATGGGAGGGCATTGATTTGGGCTTCTATTTGCCTCCAGCCTTCCTCCTCCCTATCTCCACGCTCCTTAAGAGCCGCCTCTCTAGTTGTTAAGTCCTCAACCTGCTTCCTCGGTTCCTCAATTAGTTCAGCCTAGTTCGCGTTGTCTTCCATGATTATTTGAGCTTGGGCTCTTAGGTGGAATTAGCATTCAGGGTCGTCTACTCCTTCAAATTCAGGTGGGCGATCAGTGCGTTGCATACACCTGCAAGGCCAAACTAGATAGAAACGTGAGATAGACTACTAGGACGCAATTGATTGCCTCCCCGACAACGGTGCCAATTTGATAGTAGGAGGAATGTCGAGTTCTTAAATACAAATATAAAGATATATAAATGTAAACCGACTCCTAGCCTATGTAAATAATTACAAGACTTCCTCCCATTGTAGTGGAAGGGTAGTCAGGATCGATCCACGAGGAGGCATGTCAGCGGGATCCTAGTAGTGTTGCAAATCTCACGTCTTTTGTCGACCAAAAGCCTCGATCTCGAGCACATACCTCGATGTTGACCTTGGTTGTCGATGCTTTCAGCAACAGAAGACCTGCAAAGACAAAAATAAGCAGTCGATATCGACTAGGGTAGGTCGATATTAATGTTAGCAAACGAAATCGACTGGCTCAGAAGACTGCCAGTCAACACAGTCGATATCGACTAGGGTAGGTCGATATTAACCAATGCATGCGATAAGGTAAATAAGATGGGCAATTGCGCTATTTCACCCGAGGGACAAGCTTTCGCTATACACCAACTTTTAGGATTACTCTTGTAAATAAAACTAATTATTTCTACCAATTTTATGTTTATAACTCAAGTTGTTAGCATGAATCCCTTTTCTTTCGATTAGGACTAAACATAGAATCGTTGGAGATGATATAGACACAACGATATCAACATCTAACACTTACCTCAAGCAAGCATGGCTAACGTCGGGCTCACCCCGACCCTAAGAGCTTTGGGAGACTACTCGCTTCTCATCATGGAACTCATCATTGATTGAAAGGGAAATTGCATTAATACTATTGAAACCTTACAACTCAACGTCGGCTCTCGCAAACGCCAAATCCTAAAGCTTCTTCTAACTCTATTGAATGTAATTGAACTCTAAAATTGGATGCTTGAATGCCACCCCCCTCGGGCTTTATTTATAGCTACTAACCCTTGATAGCCAAGGAGTGTAACTTCTATCTAAACTATAGATTATCCAAACAATTATGATAGATCTTTTATGTTGATAAAACATAAAGGTGAAAAGTACATAAATCTCAGCTGCCATATATCTATTGTTACAAGATAATCCGTGCCTCTTTGAAGATAGAATTGTAAATCCGCGTCTCGAAAAGCATGTCCAACCCATGTCAAAATAGGGTCAATATCGAACAGGAAGGTCGATTTCGATGTCTCTGTTTCTGCTCGACAAGCTCAGCTTCTCTCGATTCCTAGGTCCAGGTCGATATCGATGTATAGAGATCGATATCGAGTACTTTCCTTCGCTGTATGATGGTCTGTCTCGATACTCAGTTCCGTATCGAGGTTCTGTAGTCGATATCGACCGTATGGGGTCGATTTCGACCTCTTCTCTGCTCTCCTAGTTTTCTTCGTTTTGACCCTGGTTTCACTCGAATTCCTGCATAATTGGCTCAAAACTTGTGCAGACTCTATTTCTTGCACTCTTTCTTATTCTTACACAAGTTTACATTATTTTCAACCTTAAATTTGGAAATCGAATGAAATATGAAGTCAAAAGACGTAATAAAAAGAGGTACAAATATGTACATCATGCCCTCACTGTACTAAAAGAAAAATAAGGGTGAAAAGAGAAACTCACAGAGCAACCTACGGATTAAGGTCGATTTTAGGTCAATGTCGATGCCAGAAGCCGATGTCGAGTCAGTAGTTCGATGTCGACTGCATATGTCTATGTCGAGGAAGAAGTTGAAGTCGAGGGTCGCCAGGGTGAGGTCGATATCGAGGGGCTACTCGATATCGAGTGCAATGTTCGGCTCCTGTGTCATTAGTGTCGATCACAGGAGTTGGGCCGACCCTAGGCAGTCGATTTTGACCGGCCTAGTCGATTTCGAGTTCCTCTGTAGGGACTTCTTTTCTTCTTCGTTGTTCCTTTTGCTTTGTGACCTAAAATTCTTATTAGTTCATAATGAATATAGCCACGATATATCAAAGTTTCAAAATCCAAATCCTAAAAACAATCTAAGCGAAAAATTTAAAGGTTTTATGTATAAGCTATAGATATTTGATTCTCTAGGCCGACTTCTCCGTCAATGCTTCATGATCCTTTAAGGTGGGGACCCTTCAAGCTTGTTAATGTGCACTCAAATTACCATATTGTTCATCTACTTTTATGCCAATTTATGTCTATATTTTCATGCATATTCGTTGGGAAAGCATAACATTTGTGTAGTTTATGTTGATTTGCCAACAATAGAGGTCTACATGAGTTCTTGTGTTATTTTGCAGAAATTGAGGCAAAATTGGAGCATTTTGGAGAAGAGAAGAAAAGCTAGAAAATTATTCGAAGTGAAATGAGGAGTCGAAATCAACCAAAAGACTCAACATCGAGTGGAATTTGAACACCAGAAATTGAGCCAGGAGAAGAACAATGCAACCCAACACAGACTGGTCGATATCGACTAAATCTGGTCGGTATCGAGTGCCCCAAATCGAGTAAAAGATAGAGATCAAGTGCAAATCTGAGGTCGAGTAGAACTTGCTCGAGATAGAAGAGAAGTGATCGATATCGACTAAAGGTAGTCGATATCATGTGATGCTGCAGACAGATCCGACGATTTTGATAAAATCTTATCCAGAGGAGTTTACTTCAACATTAAGTCGGGATCTTTTATCTTTTTTATGAGACTTTATATCCTTTAGGGTGAATTCATATTTACCTAAAGTGATTTTCTTTACTGACTTTATTTAGTTTTATCTTATGATTAAGATAGATTTTCTTCTCCTTGGATAGCGAGGTTTTGAAGTCTATAATTAGAGCCATTAGGGCTGAGTTTTTGAATCATTCAATCAATATCCCAGAGAACAATTCAGTAGTTATAGAGAGAGAGGGGCCGAGTGAAGGAAGAGGAAGCGAGAGCAGAAGTTTTCTTTGTTCAGTTGTAATCTTTCGATGTTTTCAATTCAAGTTTATTATTTTCCCATAATGATGATGATGTTTATGACTATGAAGCACGAGTAGTTCCCTTACTTCTAGGGTCGGGGTGAGCCGGACGATAGTCATGTAAGTTTATGCATCAAGGGTATGATTTTTATCCGATTCCGTCTTCTATCCTATATGCATGATTCTTCTACGAAAGTATAGGCGATCCATATTTGCATTATTGAAGTGAAAGCCATCTTTTTGTGAATTTGGATTAATTATGAAATTGGATAGTAACACTTAGGGTTTTATGCGAGAGCCTCTAAATCACCTAATTGTTAGTAACGAAAGTTATTTGATGAAAAAGCATAATCCTTCATGAATTTTCATTAGGCTTATATGGTTATCGTTGTTGCATGAATCCCCGATCTTGGAGGTTTTTAAGTTTATTGAAGTTTATACAAATCTAAGTTTTTGTTCTATTTATCTTTCCCTCATCATTCTTAATTGCTTTGGAAACTTTTCCAACATAAATTGGGTACGTTTACAGTTTCTGCGAAGACTCGGAATCAACTTTTGTGGTCGATATCGAGTGGCTGACCCGATATCGAGTGCTCTACTCGACGTCGACTGTCTTTTTCTGTCATTTGCAAGAATTTGCTGGAAATCGACTAGAACTGTAGTCGATATTGACTGATCTCCTCGATATTGAGTGATCTTCTGGAGTCGAAATTGAACGTGATTGCGATCTTAGGAACCGCTGACATACCTCCTCGTGGATTCGATCCTAATTACCCTACCACTACATCATGAGGGATTTACCCTACCACTACATCAGGAGGGATTCTTGTAATTTTATTTGCTTGGACAGGGAGTTGGCTTAATTCATATTTATATTTATTTGAACTAGTTTCCCTCAAACAGTAAAATTTTAGCGCCGTTGCCGGGGAGGCAATCATTTGCGCCCTAAGCTTTTCTCACGTTCCTTTCTAGTGCTAATTTTGTAGGTTCATGCGTTGCTCTGATCGCGAACCTCTCTAGGAAAGTCTAGACGAGCCCGAACTTTTTCTCCACATCTGAAACAAAGCAATCAGAATCATGGCATGGAACGAGATGCAGGCTCAACTCATTGAGAGATTGAGGAAGGAGATTGAGGACCACAATGCCACTATTGCCAATCAAAGGGTAACTGAAGCTATAGAGAGAGCTCGTGCTGATAGAGAGGAGGATGCAAGCAGAAAAGCCCAAGAGAGGCTCAATCAATATCCACAGACGACCATGCAATACATGCACCCTACACTAACCATGCCTGAATCTGCGATCATCCTCCCTCCCTCTAATTACGAAATTAAAATTAACTTCCTTTCTGAGATTAAATGCAATAGTTTTGAAGGAAGATCTAACGAATGCCCCTTGTAACATATTTTTACTTTTATGGATTTATGTGAGACTATCACCGATGGCGCTAATTTAGAATATGTTAGACTGAAATCTTTTCGATGGTCTCTTGTAGGAAAGGCATTGCAATGGCTTGAAAGCTTGGATCCATGCTCGCTAAGGACATAGGCAAAGGTGAAGGATGTGTTCCTAAACAAATTCATTCCTCCATCTAAAACGGCGATGCTGCAACAAAGGATCATGACTTTTAAACAAAAGCATGGCGAGACATTGGCGTAGGCATGGGAGCGCTTCAAGGACCTATTGCGATCATGCCCTACTCATGGGCAACTATCTTATGTCATCCAGGAGATCTTCTACAACTCCCTTGATGTGCTAAATAAGGAGAAAATCAACTCTTACACCTCCTATCGGTACATTGAGTTTACACCTACGGAGGCCTGGGAGACAATTGAGAGGCTTGTCAACTTTGACAACACATATGGGACTGCTGCGGCCTATGACTCAAGGCCTGCCCCATCTATGCCACTTTACGAGCCTCCAAAGGAGATTATTCCGGATGTGCGGCAACAATTCAACAATGATCAGACACGCCACCTACAAAAGCAAGTTAGATTCCTCACAAACAACCAAGCTTGCCAGGAATGTGGGTCTACTAGGCACAACACCAACGCCTGCCCACATCTTGAGCAAGTCAGTATTGCGGAGACACATGAGGAAGCTAAGTGGACGAGAAGCCCCTATGGAGGGGGCAATTAGCAGTATTGGGGGAATCAAAGGTTCTATCAACCTCAACATCAACAGAGGGATCCCCCACCTTATAGAGCACCTCGGTACCCCAAGTGGGAACCAAGGAAAGATGACCCGTAGATCATACTTGATGAGATATGGAGGAACCACGCTGAGTTTAAACAAGCCAATAACTCAGTCTATACTCAGCTGCACGACATCAATTCTAGGCTCGGGGAGATCGACGTTTGGAAAAGGAACATGGAGACCCAAATGGTTCAATTGGCTGAACTTATTCGCAAACCGTCAGGATCGCTGCCAGGATCTACTGTGCCCAATCTTAAGGGCAAAACTACTGGTCATGTAGTGGCTATGAATCTAAGGAGTGGGCGTCAGTTGCAAACGCAAGAGCAAAAAGCGGAGAAAAAGCTACAGAAGAGGACTCGATATCTACTCATCCAGTCGATATCGACCGAGATGTAGTCGACATCGAGTCCCCTTTTCTTAATGTCGATGCAGAAGCTGAACCACACCATAAATGGACTCCTCCAATCGATATCGACCAAACCCTACTCAATATTATCTCAACTCCAACCGCAGTGAAGAAGAGGGTGCTGCCATTCCCTAAGAAAACTTTAAAGGGCCTAGCGGAAAAGAAGTTTCAGCGCTTTGTGAAGATGCTTCAAGGGCTCAATGTTTCAATTCCATTCACTAAAGCTCTTCATGAGATGCCATCTTATGTAAGGTTCCTCAAGGACATACTGTGTAAGAAGCGATCAATTGCTGAGATTGCAGAGGAATGCAACAGGATGGAGCTACCAGAGAAGAGGCCAGACCCAAGTAGGATTTCTATCACTATAGGCTTAGGTTAACACCGATTTAATGCATTATGTGATTTAGGGTCTAGTATTAGCATTATCCCACTAACAATATGGTCAAAGGTAAAGATTGGTGCCCTAGAGCATGCAGAGTCTAAACTCTATATGGCGAACAACCCGGTGGTCATTCCAACAGGCATGGTGGATGATGTGCCAATGCAAGTAAGTAAGTTCTTTATCCCTGCTGATTTTTTAGTTGTTGATATGGTAGAGGACCCTGCTTGTCCAATTATTTTAGGAAGGCCCTTCTTAGCAACCGTTAATGCTAACATAAGCGTAACGAAAGGATTGCTCTCATTCACCATCAGCGATGAAGTTATATAGTACGCCTTCAACAAGACGGTAAAAAAGAATGAAGGGCCTATAGAGGTAAAATCAATCAAAGGTGTTTACATCGGATGTGGGGAACCAAAGGTAAGAGTTATGATCCCCGAAGGGCTAGAGAAGAGGGCTATAGAAGCCCAAGTGGAGAAAATCGTGGCAATCTTGAACAAAGGAAATAAAGCACCACTCGAAATCGACCCAAGTAAGTCGATATCGACTTACAATGTTCAAGATTTTGTGCCAGGTTCTAAGTATGAGGTCGATGTCGGAGCAGACAACTCAAAATCGAGTACAGCACTCGAAATCGACAAAAATTCAAAGCCGACATCGACTGAACCAGAAGTTGAAGGAGACAAGAATCACTCAATATCAAGCCCACCAAGTCGATATCGAGTAGAGCAGATTGAGTCGACTTCCCCCACGTTGAAAAAACCATCAGGAGGAGAAGACAAGTCGATATCGAGTGACAGTAGTCGATATCGACTGGACTCATAGACAGAAAAGGAAAGCTCGGAAAAGGTAAGCCAAGGTATGTACTCCCCTTGCTCAATTTCAATAATGGATTTATCTCTATTTGGGAGAGGTTTGCCTTGG
This sequence comes from Persicaria maculosa, assembly GCA_963922045.1. Classification (NCBI taxonomy): domain Eukaryota; kingdom Viridiplantae; phylum Streptophyta; class Magnoliopsida; order Caryophyllales; family Polygonaceae; genus Persicaria; species Persicaria maculosa. The sequence goes on along the minus strand of OY998271.1, from coordinate 22,385,221 downwards.
TATGTGCACTTGTGCAGGATATCCAATGATGATCTAAGCAACTATGAAATAGGATATAAGGTGTATATCTCTAAATCAAAGGATCATTGGTTTTCGAGCAACTTCAAAACAAGATCCATTCAAGCAGGATGCAGCTACGAAACAAGAACGGAGTGCTATTTGAAGCCCGGGCTACAGGGGCTCTACAGATGCCATCTTAGGATCAAGAAAGAAGAAGTCGGCCTAGCGACTATAAAGTCTAGAGCTTGTAACAAGGCAATTAGATTTTAGGGTTTGGACATTTTGTTTTAAGATTTTATGTTTGGCTTTGTTTTGGTTTTGTTTGTTTTCTAACGAATTTCAGGAGAAAGAAGCAGCGAGAAAGAGACTCGATATTGAGTACAGTACTCGATATCGACTGCTAATGTCAATTTAGAGAGCTTGTGATCGACAGAGGATCACCCTGAAGCTTAGAATCACCAGGAATCGAGTGACATCAATTGATATCGACTAGATCACCCAATATCGACTAGCCCTGCAGACGTCTTCACGACATGATTTTCACTAATTTTTAGTAAGTTTCTTTCTTAACCCTAGTTCTTATACAATGCGGACACTGTAATCTTTAAGTATGGGGTGGGGGAAAGGCTTACTTGCATATTTTATATATATTTTAATCATTTTTTCGCACATCTTTTTCATATCTACGCATATTTCTATATTTAGTTACTTTATTTATCTTTATACATCATATTTATTTTCAAAAAAAAATCACCCTCGTTAAAAATTTTGAAATTATTCAATAAGTTTCATGGAAGGTTTTATTGAACTCGACGATGCAAAAGTAGATTCATTAGAGATATAACATGAAATTGCATAGTAATAGGAGGTCACAATGAAGTGCAATTTTTAGAGAAAACCATCAAAGAGAGGTAAAATTTGAAGTTGCTTTTGACATGTGCATGATAAGTGGATGGAGGACTTTATATTTTTCATACATGTGCTCAATTTCATATCCTAACCTTACCTATGCATATTTGCATTACACAAGCCATATATGAGCCTTACATTATTATTGCTCCACAATACATTACATATACCCTATCTAGGGATTATGTTGAGAACGCATGTCATCTTTGGAGTTCTTATATGCAGTTTGTGCATATGATTATTGAAGTTGATGGCAGGAATGAAAGAAAATTTGAATTATGGAAAATTAATGAGTGAGAAAAAATCTGATCACCTCAGGAGACAAAGGTAGATCGACCTTGCTCGTTGAGATGTTAGTTTAGCGAGATGGGACACAAGGTGAGGAGTCTAAATCACTAAGTATTCGGGGCCATTCATGACACCCATGTTTACAACTTGCGAGAAGGCATTGCTAGGTTTAGAGAGGAAAAGGCATATAGTGAAAAAAAAGCATTGAGCAAAGAGTGAATGGTGAGAAATATTATGAAGAATGTGGAACGAAAGTTTGGAAAGAAAGATTATTTCCCCGGATTTAACACCACGTGGCCAAAAATTAGCCCACCTTTAGCCTTTTACCAATCTACTTATCCATAAGCTTGCAAAAAGTCCTCTTGATTATTAATGCGTGTTCGCACGAAATTGTTTTTTGCATATAACCTCCTTTTGTGAGTATGATGTTGCTTTTATTCACATGCATGGAATTGTTGACATTAGTACATTTTCGATGATGGAAATTGATTGTAGGGACATATAACAATGAATCTATGATGTTGAGAGTTTAGTTTCTTCTCCTAAATGACCACTAAAAGTATTGCTTGAGGACAAGCAAGCTTAAGTTTGGGGTGTTTGATGTGCGCTCAAATTACCGTATTTTTCATCTACTTTTATGCCGGTTTCAGTCTATATTTTCATGCATATTAGTTGGGAAAGCATAAGATTTGTGTAGTTTATGTTTATTTTCCAATTATAGAGGTCTACACGAGTTCTTGTGTTATTTCGGAGAAATTGAGGCAAAATTGCAGCGTTTTGGAGAAGAGAAGAAAAGCTGGAAAATTACTCGAAGTCCACTGAGGAGTCGAAATCGACCAAATGACTCGACATCGAGTGGAATTTGAACACCAAAAATCGAGCCAGGAAAAGAACAATGCAACTCGACACAGGCTGGTTGATATCGACTAAAGCTGATCGATATCAAGTGCCCCAAATCAAGTAAAAGAAATAGATCAAGTGCGAATCCGAGGTCGAGTAGAACTTGCTCAAGATAGAAGAGAAGTGGTCGATATCGACTAAAGCTAGTCGATATCGTGTGACGCTGCAGACAGATCCGACAGTTTTGATAAAATCATATCCGAAGGAGTTTACTTCTACATTAAGTCGGGATCTTTTGTCTTTTTTATCAGACTTTATATCCTTTAGGGTGAATTCATATTTACCTAAAGTGATTTTCTTTACTTTATTTAGTTTTATCTTAGGAATAAGATAGATTTTCTTCACCTTGGATAGCGAGGTTTTGAAGTCTATAATTAGAGCCATTAGGCCTGATTTTTGAAACATTCAATCAATATCGCAGAGAACAATTCAGTAGTTAGAGAGAGAGAGTGGCCGACTGATGGACGAGGAAGTGAAAGCAAAAGTTTGCTTTGTTTGGTTGTAATCTTTCGAAGTTTTCAATTCAAGTTTGTTATTTTCCCATAATGATGATGATGTAAGTTTATGCATCAATGGTATGATTTTTATGCGATTCCGTCTTCTATCTTATATGCATGATTGTTCTACGAATGTAGTAGGCGATCCTTATATGCATTGTTGAAGCGAAAGCTATCTTTTTGTGAATTTGGATTAATTATGAAATTGGATAGTAATACTTAGGATTTATGCGAGAGCCTCTAAATCACCTAATTATTAGTAGCGAAAGTTATTTGACGAAAAAGCATAATCCTTCATGAATTTGGCATAGGCTTATATGGTTATCGTTGTGGCATGAATCCCCGATCTTGGAGGTTTTTATCTTTATTGATGTTTATACAAATCTGAGTTTTTATTCTTTTCATCTTTCCCTCATCATTCTTAATTTCTTCGGACACTTTTCCGACGCAAATTTGTTACGTTTACGGTTTCTGCGAAGACTCGGAATCGACTTCTGTGGTCGATACTCGATGTCGACTATCCTTTTCTGTCTATTGCAAGAATTTGTAGGAAATCAAATGGAAATGTAGTCGATATCGACTGATCTACTCGATGTCGAGTGATATTCTAGAGTCAAAATTGAACGTGATTGCAAGCTTAGGAATCGCTGACATACATCCTCGTGGATTCGATCCTGACTACCCTACGACTTCATCGGGAGGGATTCTTGTAATTTTATTTTCTTGGACAGGGAGTTGGTTTATGTTCGCTACGGGGGTGGTGTAGGAGATTCAAATAATTTAAATAAACAATGCACAACTAGGCTAACTCCCTGTCCCAAACAAATAATACAAGAATCCCCTCCATTGTAGTAGTAGGGTAATTCAGGATCGAATCCACGAGGAGTTATGTCAGCGCTTCCCTTGTTGTACTCACGATCAAAGCTTTCGACCTCAGAAGACACTCGATATCGAGTAATCGGGACGATATCGACCTCAGTTCTGGTCGATTTCCTAGCGCAGTTCCGACAGAAGACAAAAGCAGCATAGTCAACATCGAGCAGAGAACTCGATATCGACGTTAGACCTCGATATCGACCCTTACAGTCGATTTCGACGCTTGTCACAAACACTGTCTTTGTAACCAATTTGTCGAAAAAGAGTCTGAAAAAAATAGAATGGGAAAGGAGGATGTTCAGAATCAAAACTTAGTACTTTTATGTTGATTTTAATTAATTAAAAAGCTTCCAAAGTCGGGGTTTCATGCCACAAGGATAACAATGCATGTTTTATGCTAAAGTTATGAAATTTAATGCCTTTCCGTCAAATAACTTTCGTTATCAATACTTAGGTGATTAGAGGCTCTCGCATAGTTCTTAAGAGTTATTATCCAATTCATGAGCAATTTAAGTTCACAATATGAGTGGCTTTCGCTTCAATAATGCAAATAATGAATCTCCCTAACTTTCGCAAAGGATCATGCATGGGATAGAAGACGGAATCGCATAAAAGTCATACCTTTGATGCACTTACCTCACATCGCTATCGTCGGCTCACCCCGACCCTAGAAGTGGGTTGACTACTCGCTCCTCATCATGCACATCATCATCATTGTTAATGAAAGAAAGCTACTTTGAATTAAAACATCGAAAGAAAGTACAACCGAACAAGCCACTCCGCTTTTGCTTTACAAACTTCACTCGACCTCCTCTCTCTCTCTCTCTACTCATCACTACTCTCTATTGAACTGAATTGTATGTAAATTGAATCTGAATTGAATTGAATCGAATGCCTAAACTCAGCCCTATTGGCCTCTATTTATAGATGTCGATAAAGACTCGAAACTTTATCTTTATTTTCTAAGATAAAACTTAAATAAAAGTAAAAACTAGAACTCTATGGTAAATCAGCCTTATCATGATAGATCTGGTGTTGAAGATAAGAAATCTCGACTTTTGGATAGACGTGCAAGCTTTGGATAGATTTCTATCAAAAATCTGAGTCGGATTCTTCTGCTGGCATGGTCGATATCGACCTTGAACATCGATATCGACCCCTTCAAAACTTTATCTCGAGCTTTCCTTCTCCTACTCGAACTAGCAGTCGACTTCTATCATTTAGCTCAATCTGGTAACATCGATATCGACCTCCAAACGTCGATATCGACCTCTCTATGTCGACATGCTCTATTTAATTTCCTGCTCGATTCCTATGTCTTTGATGCACTCGATGTCGAGGTCCCCATTCGATTTCGACCTCTTCAGAAGACTTCGAGTTCTTTTTCCGCTCTTCCAGATCTGTCCATTTTTATCCTGTTTTATGCGAAAACACATAGAAACTCGTGCAGACCCATATATTTGATATTTAAGCGTAAACTACACAAATCCCATATTTTCCCATTAATATGCATGCAAAAGACGATAAAATGGACTTTTATGTGCATAGAAAATATGGCAATTTGCGCGCACATCAAACACATCATACTTAAGCTTGCTTGTCCCCAAGCAATACCTTTAATGGTCACTCAGAGGAAGAAAGTAAGCCCTCAACATCATAGATTCATTTTTCATATGTCCTTACAATCAATTGCCATCTTCGATAAGGTACTTATGTCTACCAAGTCCATGCCTGTGCATAAAAGCAATTTCATACTCATAAAAGGAGGTAATATGCAAAAACAATTTTAGCGACGTAGCATTGATAATCAAGAGGACTTTTGCAAGCTTGCGAGAAATATATTGGTAAAAGGCTAAAGGTAGGCTAATATTTGGCCATGTGGTGTTAAATCCGGGGAAACATACTTTCTTTCCAAGACTTCCACATCCCTTCTTCATAATGTCTCACCTTTCACTCATCACTCAATGCTTTTATTCAATATAATGCTTTTACCTCTCTAACCTTAGCACTGCCTTCTCGCGAGTCGCAAACGTGGGTGTCATGAATGGCCTCGGATACTTAGTACTTTGGACTCCTCACCTTGTGTCCCATCTCGCTGAACTAACATCTCAGCGAGCAGGGTAGACCTACCTTTATCTCCTGAGGTGATCGGATTTTTTCTCGCTCATTTAATTTTTCATATTTCATAATTATATCATTCCTACCAACAACTTCATAAATAATGCATAACTCCGTATAACTCCAAAGATGACATCCATTCTCAAACTTGTCCCCGGATAGGGTATAAGGTATAAAATGGGCAATATGTATATATGTGGAGCAATAATGATCATGATAAGGCTCATATATGGCTTTGTGACTTTTGCAATGATGCATAGGTAAGGCTAGGATATGAACTTGAGCACATGTATGGAAATTTCATAAAAAGTCCTCCATCATCTTATCATGCATATGTCAAAAGCAACTTCAAATTTTCATCTCCTTTATTTTTTTCTTCTTTTTGCACTTCATTGGGACTTCCCTTAACTAGGCAATTTCATGTTATATCTATAATGAATCTAATTTTTCATCATAGAACTCTTTTTTATACTTCCATAACTATTCTTCTTTTTTCAAAATTTTTTGATGGGGGTCATTTCATATATTTTTTTTTCGAAAAAACTTTAATATGCATTAAAGTAAATATGCGAATCTAAACTAAGTATGAATATCCAAGTAAGCCTTTCCCCCACCCCATACTTAAAATTTACAGTGTCCTCACTGTATTAGAACTAGGGTTAAGAAGAAAACTTACTAAACCGTCACAAATTTCAGGAGTCGAAGAAGACAGCAGGGATGGTCGATATCGACCCTTAACATCGATATCGATGTTCATATCGATTTTTGCTCAGGCTTCAGGGTGATCCGGCCTTGATCACAAACCCTATCTAGGTCGACCTTAAGGTCGATGTCCATCTCGGACATCGATTTCGATGTCTTTTCTGTGTGCCTTTCTTTCTCCTGCAACTTCTTAATAAACATAAAACCAAATATGCAAAACAATAAAATGTCTCAAACCAAAGTAAAAGCTGTCGAAAAATTAAAACTAAGTCTTTGTTACATGCTCTAGATTTTTAAGTCGCTAGGCCGACTTCTTCCTTTGCGCTTTTCAAGGCGGCATCTGCAGAGCCCATGTGGCTTAGGCCTCAAATATGACTCCTTTCTTGTCCCGCAGCTGCATTCCGCCGGGATTGATTTGATTCACCGTGACTGCTCCTAAATTCTTATCCTTGAATCTTGTAGGGAACCAATGGTCCTTAGATTTGGAAACATAGACCTTGTCTCCTATCTCATATTGGCTCGAATCATCATCGGATACCCTACACAAGTGCACATGCCAAGGCACACCTCTTCCAAATAATGATAAATCCTTAATTGTAATGGAACAAGAGGAATCCGTACCTTGACTTACCTTTTTCTCTGTCTGTGGCTCATGTCGATGTCGATGTTCAGAGGTCGATATCGACCCCTTTTGTATTCCTGGAGGATCAGTCGATTTGGAGAGTTTTGACTCGATACGATCAGGTCGATTTCGACCCTCAGAGATCGATATCTAGGTCTCTGTTCCTCCCTTTTCAGCGCTGATGGTGGTCGATTTCGGTTGGATGTGGTCGATATCGACCCTTGACCCCGATTTCGATGTTTCTTTTCCTCCTCCGTCGACCCCATACTTATGACCTGGCATATAATCTTGAACGTTAGTGGTCGATATCGACTTACCTGGGTCGATTTCGATGTTCTGTTGGGCTCCTTCGTCCAAGATTGCCACAACTTCCTCCACTTGGGCTTCTATGGTCCTCTTCTCAAGCTTCTCCGGTGTCATACTTCTTACCTTTGCCTCTCCACATGCAATGTAGACACCATTGATGGCTTTTATCTCCATCGGCCCTTGATTTTTCACCGTCTTGTTGAAGGCATACTCTATTACTTCGTCACTAATTGTGAATGAGAGTAATCCTTTCTTCACGCTGATGTTGGCATTGACGGTTGCTAGGAATGGCCTACCTAAAATAATTGGACAAGCAGGGACAAAGAATTTACCTACTTGTACTGGCACATCCGTCACTATCCCAGTTGGAATCACTACCGTATTGTTAGCCATGTACAATCATGCATCCACGGGCTCTAGAGGACCTATCTTTACCTTGTGCCAAATGGTTAGTGGCATCATGCTAAAGCTAGCGCCCAAGTCAACTAAAGCATTGAATTTGAATTGACCTAGACCTATAGCGATAGAAAACTTACCTGGGTCCGCCCGCTTTTGTGGTAGCTCCAACCTGTTGCACTCCTCTGCAATCTCAGAGAGCGATCACTTCTTACCTAAGATGTCTTTAAGGAACCTTACATAAGATGGCATCTCGTGAAGTGCCTCTGTGAACGGTATAGAGACATTAAGTCCTTGGAGCATCTTTACGAACCGTTGGAACTTCTTTTCCGCTGGGTCCTTAATCATCTTTCTAGTTGGGAATGGCAACACCTTCTTCCTTCCCGCGGCTGCAGTGAGGTCGACATTGACATTAGTAGGGTCGATATCAACTGGAGGAGTTGATTTCTGTGGTGACGCATCATTAGGGTCGACATCGACTGGAGGGTCGATTTCGACGTCACCTTGGTCGATATCGACAGGGGGGTCGATATCGACATCTGTTCTGGCTCCTTCTCCTCCGCTTTTTGCTCGGGCGTTTGTAATTGATGCCCACTCCTTAGGTTTACTGCTGCAATATGACCAGTGGTTTTGCCCTTTTGGTTGGGCACAGTGGATCCAGGGAATGATCTTGACGCTTTGGGCATTTCTTCCGCTAATTGACTCATTTTAGTCTCCATGTTGTGCTTCCAAACGTCGATCTCTCCAAGTCTAGAATTGATGCCATGCAGCTGAGTATGGATGGAGTTGTTGGCTTGTTTGAACTCAGCGTGATTCCTCCGCATCTCATCAAGAATGATTTGCAGGTCATCCTTCCTTGTCTCCCTCTCAAGGTGCCCTGGTGCCCTATATGGTGGGGGATCCCTTTGTTGATAGAACCTTTGATCACCCCAATACTGTTGATTGCCCCCTCCATAGGAGCCTCTCGTCCACTTAACCTCCCCATGTTGTTCCGCCATGGATACTTGCTCAGTATGTGGACAAGCATTAGTGTTATGCCTTGTTGAGCCACACTCCTGACAAGTTTGATTATTGCTCAGGAACCTGACTTGCTTTTGAAGGCGGCGTGTTTGATCGTTATGGAATTGTTGTTGCACATCAGGATCTATCTCCCTTGGAGGCTCATATAGTGGCATTGATGGGGCAGGCCTTGCATCATAGGCCGCAGCAGCCCCATAAGTGTTGTCAAAGTTCACGAGCCTTTTAATGGTCTCCCATGCCTCCGTTGGTGTGAGATCAATGTACCGATAGGAGGTATATAAATTGATCCTCTCCTTATTCGGCGCATCAAGGGCGTTGTAGAAGATCTCCTGGATGACATATGGAAGTTGCCCATGCGTCGAGCATGATCTCAGCAAGTCCTTAAATCGCTCCCACGTCTGTGGTAGGGTTTCACCTGACTTTTGTTTGAAAGTCGTGATCCTTTGTCACAGCATTGTCGTTTTAGAAGGTGGGAAGAATTTGTTCAAGAATGCAGCTTTCACCTCCGCCCATGTCCTCAGCGAGCGTGGAGCCAAACTTTCAAGCCACTGTAATGCCTTCCCTGCCAAAGACCATCGAAAAGATATTAATCGCACATACTCTAAGTTTACTCCATCAGCAACTGTTTCACATAAGTCCATAAAAGTAGAGATGTGTTGCAGGGGGCATTCATTAGGTCTTCCTTCAAAAGTATTTCTTTTTATCTCAGATAGGAAGTTAATTTTTATTTCATAATTGGGGTGAGGAACTAAAATAGCGGATTCAGGAACATGAAGCGGCGGATGCATGTATTGCATCGCCGTTTGTGGATACTGATTTAGCCGCTCTTGGGCTTGTTTGCGCGCATCCTCCTCCCTATCAACACGGGCTCGCTCAGCAGTAGCGGCGGCCCTTTCAGCAGCGATTGTAGCATTATGGTCCTCGATTTCCTTCCTCAACCGCTCTATGGTTTCTGCCTGCATTTCGTTGTCATTCATGATGCGAATTGCTTTTATTATGAAGATGGTAGAAATGTTCAGGCTCGTTGATTGGTTCCAGGATAGGTTCGCGATCAGAACGTCGCATAAACCTGCAAAACATGCTCAAAAGATCGTGATTAACTTAGGTGGCGATTGATTGCCTCCCCGGCAACGGCGCCAATTTGTTCGCTACTGGGGTGGTGTAGGAGATTCAAATAATTTAAATAAACAATGCACAACTAGGCTAACTCCCTGTCCCAAACAAATAATATAAGAATCCCCTCCCTTGTTGTAGTAGGGTAATTCAGGATCGAATCCACGAGGAGGTATGTCAGCGCTTACCTTATTGTACTCACGATCAAAGCTTTTGACCTCAGAAGATACTCGATATCGAGTAATCTGGTCGATATCGACCTCAGTTCTGGTCGATTTCCTAGCGTAGTTCCTGCAAAAGACAAAAGCAGCAAAGTCGACGTCGAGCAGAGACCTCGATATCGACGTTAGACCTCGATATCAACCCTTACAGTCGATTTCGACGCTTGTCACAAAAATTGTCTTTGTAACCAATTTGTCGGAAAAGAGTCCGAAGAAAATAGAATGGGAAAGGAGGATGTTCAGAATCAAAACTTAATACTTTTATGTTGATTTCAATTAATTAAAAAGCTTCCAAAGTCGGGGTTTCATGCCACAACGATAAGAATGCAAGTTTTATTCTAAAGTTATGAAATTTAATGCCTTTTCCGTCAAATAACTTTCGTTATCAACACTTAGGTGATTAGAGGCTCTTGCATAGTTCCTAAGAGTTACTATCAAATTCATGAGCAATTCAAGTTCACAATATGAGTGGCTTTCGCTTCAATAATGCAAATAATGAATCTCCCTAACTTTCGCAAAGGATCATGCATGGGATAGAAGACGGAATCGCATAAAAGTCATACCTTTGATGCACTTACCTCACATCGCTATCGTCGGGCTTACCTCGACCCTAGAAGTGGGTTGACTACTCGCTCCTCATCATGCACATCATCATCATTGTTATTGAAAGAAAGCTACTTTGAATTAAAACTTCGAAAGAAAGTACAACCGAACAAGCCACTCCGCTTTCGCTTTACAAACTTCACTCGGCCTCCTCTCTCTCTACTTGTTACTACTCTCTATTGAACTGAATTGTATGTAAATTGAATCTAAATTGAATTGAATTGAATGCCTAAACTCAGCCCTATTGGCCTCTATTTATAGATGTCGATAAAGACTCGAAACTTTATCTTTATTTTCTAAGATAAAACTTAAATAAAAGTAAAAACTAGAACTCTATGGTAAATCAGCCTTCTCATGATAGATCTGGTGTTGAAGATAAGAAATATCGACTTTTGGATAGACGTGCAAGCTTTGGATAGATTTCTATCAAAAATCTGAGTCGGATTCTTCTGCTGGCATGGTCGATATCGACCTTTAACATCGATATCGACCCCTTCAAAATTTTATCTCGAGCTTTCCTTCTCCTACTCGAACTAGCACTCAACTTCTATCATTTAGCTCGATCTGGTAACATCGATATCGACCTCCAGACGTCGATATCAACCTCTCTGTGTCTCTGATGCACTCGATGTCGAGGTCCCCAGTCGATTTCGACCTCTTCAGAAGACTTCGAGTTTTTTTTCCGCTCTTCCAGATCTGTCCATTTTTATCCTGTTTTCTACGAAATCACATAGAAACTCGTGCAGACCCATATATTTGATATTTAAGCATAAACTACACTAATCCCATGTTTTCCCATTAATATGCATGCAAAAGACGTTAAAATAGACTTTTATGTGCATAGAAAATATGGCAATTTGCGCGCACATCAGTTTAATTCATATTTATATTTATTTGAACTAGTTTCCCTCCCACTGTCACTTGTTCCCTCTCCTGGATCGTCTAGGTCCTTTTGATAATATCCAAGCTCGGCAATCAAGGCTTCTTCTTCGTTAGGTCCTTTATTTGGTGCTTTCCTTTTCTTTCGTGACTTAACTTTTGAAATATGGGCAAACCATGGAGCTTTGACTCTCCCATTAGTAATGGACATATGAGGGTTAGGGATCATACCCGAGCTTACCTTTTCAGGCCGGAAAAAGCGATCTTCAGGCTTGGGATCAGTCGATCTCGACATGGTGGGGTCGATCTCGAGTCCAGTAGTCGATGTCGAGTGGGTATGGTCGACGTCGGCGGTGAGGACCTGATGGACGGTTTTTAGTCGCGTAAACCGTATCAAAATAAAACTCAAACCTACAAACTAGAATAGGAAGTAAGTAAGAGGTCGATCCCACAAAGAATTAAGTATTCCTTTGCAATGTGTAACTTCCTCTTGTCCTTTTAGTTTTCCTATGAATGCCCTTGTCCCGACCTAATATATTTACTAGTCCAATCAGTCCTATAAACCCTTATCAATTGAACAGTCCCTAAAGAAGAATTTAACTCAATTGATAGCTTTAAGTTCAGAGATTAACCAAGGTATATGCAGTCCCTAAAGAGGGATTTAACAACACATCAAACTTCTTACCCATCCAATTAGTTCAATCAGCCCTAAAGGGATAAGTTTGCCATTTGGATTAAGGTTCGCAATCAGAAATCTACAAAACCCTAGCAGTTGAATTGATTCTACCAAGTTGATCAGGCGAGATATAATAAAACAATCAAACATTCAAGCACAAAGAAGTTGAAACATTCAATATAAGAAATAAGGAACAAGATATAGAAACTCACAGCTCAATCCAAACAAAGCTTCAAATCGTAGATATAACGAAGAGAGTTTAGCCGCCCATGGCGAACATCGCTCTCAATCTCCCACTAAAATCGTCTTGAATCCTAATCTAACGAATGAATGGAAACCTAGGGCTAAGCCCTCTCTCAATTTCGTGCCCTTTTCATGTCCAAGTCGGCCAAAAAGACAAAGATAGAATAAATAGGGTTTTGAACTCTGAAATGCGTCGCTCTGGGCAAATTCGGCGGCCGTGGCATATTGCTGCGCCCGCTGCATGTGGCAGCGCCCGCTTCATCAGTCTTTTACGGAAAATTCAGGTCGAATCAGCTCTCGACGTTAACGGGAAAGTTGTAGCTCTCTGAAAGAGCTTTCCAACGCATGGTCATAATAGTCAATCGAACAACCGAGGCATCCACATAGTGCAAAACAAGTTCAGCATGTCTGGCGACAACTTCTGCAGACTTGTTCTTCGTTTAGGCTCGCTTCTTCTCAGGACCTCGTTAGATCTTCATGTAAGCTTCCTCGATCAACTAGGCATCCTCATCTAATGCTTCATCAACCCATGTCTCCTCCTCGGATCCACAGTTACCTGAAATAATCAATAAAAACGTGTAGATTCCGACTCCACCACCATAGAGAGCAAATATGCAAATTATACTTAATCCATGCATGATATGCATCATAACTAAGCTAAATGCAACCTATTATGACCACCTAAAAGCGTTCTATCAAACTCCCCCACACTTAAGCTTTTGCTTGTCCTCAAGCAATGAAAAACAAATATAGAAATAATCATCCCACAAATAAGATGTTCATCCTATAGTTTTAGAAAAGCAACATCAAGCAATAGGAGCCATGAATAAGAGAACAAATATCCTAGCAAATATATGAGCGATCCAATAGTAAAGGTAAATTTAATCCAACCTCACCGGGATAATGTGTTTCACTCAAGCTCTCATGTGTTTAGGTTTTAAAGTCCAACTCTCAACTCAATCCAAAATGCAATATACACCGTGAAAGTCATCACCTGCAAACAACATCATGAGGACTTTTATAGGGTTATAATGGGGCTTTGGTAGGAACATAAGGCATGGGAAATATTTAGGCTTGTGGTGCTAAAAATCCGGGAAAAAGGAACAACAACCAACCAGAACAACACCAAAACTTTCATACTTCGGAAACCATTCCAATAACATAAACTCCAATACACATCAATAAGCACTCTTCGATTTCAATAACCATACAACTCATGCAATTTTTCCATTTGGATGATGACTTCTTTTTTTTTTCTTTTATGCTTACTTTTGCCCCTAGGTGAATTTTATCCTCCCTAAGTCCAAGCTTACTAGACTTTTACTCCTAAGTGGATTTTATCCTCCTTAGGCCCCTAGTAATAAGTCATCTCTATTATGCAAGAAGGGTTACCTTATTTCGGCTATGCCTCTCGCAATGCACAACCATACATACATCATCTGCACTCAAAGCAACTCCAACATAAAGATTTTTCACCAATTCTCCTCCTAATTCCCAGATAGGGTCAGGCTAATCATTGGCTATGATATATTTTTGTGGAGCTATTAAAAATAATAGGCTTTAAGGCTCAGCTAGGCTTCAAGCAAACACTACTACAATTAAGATCAAAGGGTGCAGTTCATAGCGACGGTTTTATTAAAGAAGCGGTCCATGGCAGTGTTTGGAAAAATGTCATGGATTTAGCAGCGGTTTTCAAATCTCTTGTCTCTAGAGGCGGTCCAATTTCTTTTTGGAGGCGGTTCATCAATTTAAAATTACCTACGGAAGCGGTTCAACAAAACCCGCTAAAATATACTAATAACTAAGGAGGCGGTTCAAGTGAATTGGCGGGTTTAATTGCGAAATTGCCCCAGCCCGCCCTTCTTTATTCGAAAAATTCTAAAGGCCCGCTAATTAAACTAAAACAAACCATTTTTCTTTTCTAGAAAAATCCATCAGAAGTGAGAAGTCTAGGATTTAGACAACTAGAAGCGATTTGGGAGCAGGCGAGCAGCCATAGCGATGATCGAAACATCAAGAACTTGGAGGTCTCACACTCTGACTAGCGGCGCAACATCTTCAAGCGATCTGGGGGAGAAATTAGAAGTCTGAAGCATCTCGAGCCTTCATGTGATTTGGGGAGAAGCGATTTATCGGGTCGATTTGAGAGAAATTTGAAGCTTCAAGTCCAGTAGTTGTTCGATTTTCAAAACATCATAGGATTGGTGGTCTGACTTATTCGAGGGAAGCAACATCTCCAGGTTATTTAATTTCTATTGCTTTCCTTGATTTTCGCAGCCTTTACTGATTTGCAGCAGCTTCCAAAAGATTAGGAGTTTTCAATATAGGGTTTCGATTTCTCCTCCATTGATGCTTCAGATCTAGGTTTAGGATTCTTTGGTTCAGATCTATGGTTTTTTTTAAAAAAAATTTGGTAAAGAATTTTCAATCTAGGCTTTGAATTCCTTTTGCTTCGATATTAAGAGGGCAACAATCGTTGCTTCAAATTGTTGCTTGGAATTGCACTCATTTTGAGAGAGAAAAGAGATGTCGGATTGGCATCTAAGAGAGAAAATTTTAGATTAGGATTATTTGAAATGGGAGACTCACTTTGAAATTCCTGTCAACTATTTGATGAGAGTTTTATTCATTTTTAAATACAAATACAGATTAGGATTATTTGAAATGGGATACTCACTTCTTTAATTTTACTGCAATCTAAAACTTAAAACTACAACCCAATGGATGATCAAACTTCTTTAAGTGCTTACTCTTCAGGACATTATTATTCATTTATAAACCTTCTACTATTGAACTGAAATCTAGAAGTTAGAATGGCGTATTCTTAGCTCTTCTATAATTCAACAGTAGAAGGTATATCTAAAAAAATATATATCTGGAGATATGTGTTTGTCTTGAGAATTTTGCCTTGTAGTGCACTTTACTTCTAGGCAGTTCAGCAAATGTGCAAGTTAGCTAATGAGTTTTTAAACTTGATTTATGATGCCTTAATGGAGTTATTGCTATTTGAATTTGGTCCATATATCTTGTTTCTTTTTTTTTTTTAGAAACATATATCTTGTTTCCTTTGTGTTTGTCTTGAGAATTTTGTCTGGTAGTTATTGTTTCACTTGACTTGTAGGCAGTTCAGCAAATGTGCAAGTTCATTATTGAGTTTTTAAACTTGATTTTTTATCCCTTCGGCTGCCAAGGTGATGTTACCATCTCTACCAACCATCAACCATGCCAACCACAATACCTTCAATTCGGCTTATAACGTATCATTCCCATGTTTGAGAATTGAGATCAGCACAATTTGAGTTCATCTATGCGTTTGAGTTTGCTTCGATTCGGCTTATAATGTAAAGTCAAGTAATTTTGTTTACGTGTGCTTACTATGCTATGCATTAGAAATTTTCAATTAATTTGTGCCATTTTCCTTTTTTTTTTTTTGTGTATTTAGAGCTAGTGGCATCACTTCTTTGGTTGAGTTCTGTTTCGGTATATACATTTTTAGTTTCATATGCTTTGTATTAATCTTATCATAGTTGTTACCTTGACACCTCATCCTGTGGAACATGAATTTGTATACATAATTAATTTTAATTATATTATAAGTGAATTTTCTTTTTTTAATTGAAAATAGGTTGTAATGTTTTTTTTTCCTTGTATGATTCAAACCATTCTTTAGTTGGCCATGTTCTACAAATACAAAAACAAGGAACATCATTGATTTACCATGAACTGCATGTCTGCCTATATTTTAATTTAATCATTATCTCTGCGTTATAGATCATCATGGTTTATCCTCTTTATGTGATGTCCCTAATCTTTTTTTTTCTTTCCTTTCCCATCTCCTTCCTTTAATTGCTTTTTGTCCCTAACATTATGAGTAATTTGGATACTCGCGATCTCTACTGATTTTTTATATATATATTGAGTGACTGCTATTGAATGACTATACATACATCTAATTGGGTTTTTAACTGTATTTGGCACCTAAGGCAGCCTCATTGAGCTTTGTCTATATATCTAATTATTGATATCATGTTTTACTTCTGGTTTAAAAGTAACTATGTTTTCTCTTTCTTTTGATGTTATAGGGATTTTGGATTTCATATACTTATCTTTAGCTACCAACTCCTTGTAACGGACGAAAAGTATTTAAAGCGTGTAAAATGGCAATACATGGTGCTAGATGAGGAAAATACAATTAATTGTGACAAGTTTTTTTGTTCACTTTTTGGTATGTTGTTTAGTGTTATATAGACATTATCTAGATGAGTAATTTCGGTATTTTAGTGTATTTTTTTGTTTCTGTTTTTCTTACAGGTAATTAATAATATTTTATGTTTGTAGGTTGGTTTTCAATCTATTTTTTTTCTTAAAATATTCTGAATGGTTGGTTGCTCGTTCCTGGTTGGTTGCTGGTTGTTGTGTGTTGCAATTGAATGTGTTGTTGATCATTCATTCTTTGATAAAAAGGGGTTGGGCATAAGATTAATGATGGTAGGTTAGTACCTGGGAGGCCTCTTGTCCATATTTGAATCTAGACAATGTAGGTTTGTTATAAGGTGGGCTTCAATTTTCCCCAATGTGTTTTTATTATAATTTCTTTCCTATTAAGTTTTCTGATCATTCTTATAGCATGTATGGCCAATGTAATAGATTGGGCAATATGTATGCTTTCTGACGGCAAAGGTGCGGAAGATAGGGTGTTTTATTAGATTTTTTAGGTTTTGCTTTTAGCTTATCTGACGCTGAATTTGATAGGGCCAAATGTGAATCCAGTACTTTATATAGATTATTAGTGTATACAGACTGATCGGATAGGGTAGATTTCTAATTATTCTTATACAATTGCTGTGGTACTTTTCAGTTGCCCCTTGAACTTTAAAAGAGTCTCTTGTAATTACCATTGTAAGCATGGACCTGGATAATTAGTTCAGGCGACAATTGGCATGTTTTCTATTTTCACCAAAAGAATTTAGGCTCTCTTTCCTTTCCGTCTTATGAGCAAGTATTTCACCAAAATTGTTATCCAATCCCTTGCACTAGTCATACATGCTTTTTTTAAATTTTTTATGCTGCTTGTTATTTAGTGATACTTGATCTATATGTTCATTTTAAATGGAGTAAAACTATTTGTTCATGACCATCGCAGATCTCTATGACCATTTTGAAGATCGATTGGTGTCCAAACTAGCATATGAATATCTTCATTCCACTTTTTGTATAGGTTACAAAGCATTATGACCAATTTGTAGATCGATTGGTTCACTTAGGTGGTTTAATTTTTGTTGATACTAACTCTTTAAGCAAATCCAAGTTATAGATTGATAAGTGTATAAATGTATTGGATATTAATTTAGGAATAAATAAAAATAGATTTTTTTAATCTACATGTTGATATTATAATGAATTTTCAATAGCTATTTGTGATTTTAAATAAATATAATTTAAAAAAAATTCTAAATGCAACTAAAAACCGCTGCCATAAAAAAAGAAGCCGCTTCCTGTGATATGGAGACAAACTTTCTTTAGGGTATTAGGCGGCGGTTAATTTTTACTTTTGGCAGCGGTTGTCTCGTTTTTATGAAACCGCTGCCTTAGGTTGTATAAACCGCCGCCATAAAGCTAATGCGACGGCAGCAGAAGCTGTGGTTCAAAACCGCTGCCTTAGACATTAGGGGGCGGTTATCCTATATAAGATGGCGGTTTTGAGCTGCCGCCAAAACCCCTAATTATAGTAGTGAAAGGATAATGCAAAGGGTAGATAAGGTATAATACGGCTAAAGAAAACATGCCTCAATCATTTGAAATTCAGAAGCAACAAACATGTGCAATACGGTATTGAAATAAGAAGCATATGGAGAGTATAATCACACAATAAAAGCAAAATGAAATAATATGTAAAGTCCCTATAAGGCCAAAACAAACTCACAAGGGTTATATTTTTGCTAGATTTCAATTAAACCTCAACTATGAAACATACTTGCTCAATTATATTCTCAAATCATGCTCCAAAAATCATTTTCAAGCAATTCAATCAAATCATGGGATTTATGCAATAAGATCATAAAAATAAATTAGAGGACAAACTAAACCAAGATGGGTATCTTTAATAACACCTAAATGCAATGCATGGTATTTTTGTGATTTTTTTTCAATGTGATATATGAGTAAAAATAAATATGAAAACATAAATAAAGATAATATGCACACTCTATCTATATGCAATGCAATCCCTCCCCCACACTTAAACTTTTCATTGTCCTCAATGAAACATAAAAGACAACAAAAATAATAATAAAACATAGAGGAAGAGATTAATGAAATACATACAAAGTGGTGGACGAATAGGCTCATGGACTTTCATAGACAACCAAATGGTTCGACTGGGCCTTGCGGTGGCCGCTGCCTGTTTGCGGCGTCGCCGCCCTTCTTCAGCTGATTCCGGCGACTTTTCTTGAAAAGTTAGTCTATCCAAAAACTATCTAATGCCTAATGGAAAACCTAATTTATTGAAAATAAAACTAGCTAACTAGGAATTGAAATAACTAAATTAGAAACTTACCTCGGGTTGCCTCCCGAGAAGCGCCTTTCTTTAATGTCATTGGCCTGACTTATTCTCAATATCAAGATCTTACCTATCAAACATCGTCAAGGCCCTCAGTAGCCTATATATTCCTGTGCACACATCTTACAAGGAACATCATAGTACAATATATTGAAAGCATAAAATATGGAATTCAAAAACCCTTTCGATCTATCAAAGAGTCTAGCATGACTCTCTCCTGAAGAAATATGATACCACCAACACAGTTCCGCTGGTGGCTTCTAAAAATAGCAATCAAAAGGATCAACATAATCACCATTACCTTCCAAATTGCAAAAGTTTACCTTTGTTACCTCTTGAGCCTCAACAGATGGCTCTAGACCTGGTTCATCAGTGGGCGAGCTCAGAATGGATGATGCAGATAGAGTAGGAGACACATCACATGTAACCTCATGCGTCGACTCATGAGATTCCAAGTCAAGAAGCACTTGACCCGCTCTTCTATCATCTAAGAAACTATCGTGTTCTGCAACCAATTCCTCCTCATTCGGTGTGTCATTATCATGTTGAAACCACATAGGAGGGAATGAATTTAGCACAATGACTTCGATAGGATCTTCCGCGCTTTCATCCTTCAATTCTTCAAGGGGTGGTGGGATGGGTTTCTCAAAATCAAGAGAAGAAGACATTGGGTTCTCGTCCGCAGCACTGCGGCGGTCGCCGCCTGGCTGCGGTGGTCGCCGCTCCTCAGAATTTTCACCCTCCGTTATGACTTCAACTCCTTCTTCTAAGCCCCTTTCCTTCTCACCTTTTGCACTTAAAGTTTGAATGAGTTGGTTCATCTGATTCTCCAAGTTTTTACGGCGGCTCATTTTTACTTCCTCCAACTGCTGTACCACTTGTGTGAGAGTGTGAAATGGATCCTTCAGGTGTGTCACAGAGTCCTCCATTGGAGGAGAAGACTTAGCGAGCAATTCTTCCCATGCAGCATGGTAGTCCATATAACAGAAAAAATCGCACAACCCCGACAATCCTCCTAACCGCTTAAGGCCTCCGTTACTCATATACTCAACAAGCGCTCGCGTCTCAACAATCATCCCATCAATTATGCAAATAATCATATCACGGATGCTGAATTGATAACCCCATGAACCAAGCTGGTCGACATACTTATGCAATCTAGTGAAGTATTGGTGAAAATTCTCACCTTCAAACTGCGCTAATCTCAACATATTGAAAAAGTTAGTAGCAAGGGTGTTGTGAACCGTAAGATAGGTTCACAACGGGTTAGATATATGCACAAAAATCAATAAATACACAAAACAAAGAAATAAACTTGATTCCCCGGCAACGGCGCCAATTTGATGGATGGTTTTTGGTCACGTAAACTGTATCAAAATAAAACTCAAACCTACAAACTAGCATAGCAAGTAAGTAAGAGGTCAATCCCACAAAGAATCAAGTATTCCTTTGCAATGTGTATTTACCAATTAGTGAAAAGGGGGTTTTTGGGTGATTGAAATAAGAAAGAAAAAAAAATAAGCTATAAACAAGTTGATGCAAAACAATTTAGAGAAGATCGCTCTACCTACAACTATCCACTTTATTTGGTTGAATTGATATTGTAACTTCCTCTTGTCCTTTTAGTTTTCCTATGAATGCCCTTGTCCCGACCTAATATAGTTACTAGTCCAATCAGTCCTAGAAACCCTTATCAATTGAACATTCCCTAAAGAAGGATTTAACCCGATTCATAGCTTTAAGTTCAGAGATTAATCAAGGTATTTGTAGTCCGTAAAGGGGGATTTAACAACACATCCAATTTCCTACCCATCCAATTAGTTCAATCAGCCCTAAAGGGAAAAGTTTGCCACTTGGGTTAAGGTTCGCAATCAGGAATCTACAAAACCCTAGCAGCTGAATTGATTCTACCAAGTTGATCAGGCGAGATAGAATAAAACAATCAAACATTCAAGCACAAAGAAGTTGAAACATTCAATATAAGAAACAAGGAACAAGATCTAGAAACTCATAGCTCAATCCAAACAAAGCTTCAAATCGTAGATATAACGAATAGAGTTTAGCCGCCCATGGCGAACATCGCTCTCAATCTCCCACTAAAATCGTCTTGAATCCTAATCTAATGAATGAATGGAAACCTAGGGCTAAGCCCTCTCTCAATTTCGTGCCCTTTTCGTGTCCAAGTCGGCCAAAAAGACAAAAATAGAATAAATAGGGTTTTGAACTCTAAAACGCGTCGCTCTGGGCAAATGCGGCGGCCGCGACATATTGCTTCGCCCGCAGCATATGGCAGCGCCCGCTGCATAAGTCTTTTACGGGAAATTCAGGTCGAATCAACTCTCGACGTTAACGAGAAAGTTGTAGCTCTCTGAAAGAGCTTTCCAACGCATGGTCATAATAGTCAATCGAACAACCGAGGCATCCAGAAAGCGCAAAACAAGTTTAGCATGTCTGGCGACAACTTCTGCAGACTTGTTCTTCGTTTAGGCTCGCTTCTTCTTCTCAGGACCTCTTTAGATCTTCATGTAAGCTTCCTCGATCAACTAGACATCCTCATCTAATGCTTTATCAACCCATGTCTCCTCATCGGATCCACAGTTACTTGAAATAATCAATAAACACGTATAGATTCTGACTCCACCACCATAGAGAGCAAATATGCAAATTATACTTAACCCATGCATGATATGCATCATAACTAAGCTAAATGCAACCTATTGTGACCATCTAAATGCGTTCTATCAAACTCAATTTGATGGACGGTTTTTAGTCGCATAAACCGTATCAAAATAAAACAGAAACCTACAAACTAGCATAGCAAGTAAGTAAGAGGTCGATCCCACAAAGAATCAAGTATTCCTTTACAATGTGTATTTACCAATTAGTGAAAAGGTGGGTTTTTGGGTGATTGAAAAAAGAAAGAAAACAAAATAAACTATAAACAAGTTGATGCAAAACAATTTAGAGAAGATCGATCTACCTACAACTATCCACTTTATTTGGTTGAATTGATATAATAACTTCTTCTTGTCCTTTTAGTTTTCCTATGAATGCCCTTGTCCCGACCTAATATAGTTACTAGTCCAATCAGTCCTAGAAACCCTTAGCAATTGAACAGTCCCTAAAGAAGGATTTAACCCAATTGATAGCTTTAAGTTCAGAGATTAACAATGATATTTGCAGTCCCTAAAGAGGAATTTAACAACACATCCAACTTCCTACCCATCCAATTAGTTCAATCGGCCCTAAAGGGATAAGTTTGCCACTTGGGTTAAGGTTCGCAATCAGGAATCTACAAAACCTTAGCAGTTGAATTGATTCTACCAAGTTGATTAGGCGAGATAGAATAAAACAATCAAACATTCAAGCACAAAGAAGTTGAAACATTCAATATAAGAAACAAGGAACAAGATCTAGAAACTCACAACTCAATCCAAACAAAGCTTCAAATCGTAGATATAACGAAGAGAGTTTAGCCGCCCATGGCGAACATCGCTCTCAATCTCCCACTAAAATCGTCTTGAATCCTAATCTAATGAATGAATGGAAACCTAGGGCTAAGCCCTCTCTCAATTTCGTGCCTTTTTCGTGTCCAAGTCGTACAAAAAGACAAAGATAGAATAAATAGGGTTTTGAACTTCGAAACGCGTCGCTCTGGGCAAATGCGGCGGCCGCGGCATATTGCTGCGCCCGCTGCATGTGGCAGTGCCCGCTGCATCAGTCTTTTACGGAAAATTCAGGTCGAATCAGCTCTCGACGTTTGCAGGAACGTTGTAGCTCTCTGAAAGAGGTTTCCAAAGCATGGTCATAATAGTCAATCGAACAACCGAGGCATCCAAAAAGTGCAAAACAAGTTCGGCATGTCTGGCGATAACTTCTGCAGACTTGTTCTTCGTTTAGGCTCGCTTCTTCTTCTCAGGACCTCTTTAGATCTTCATGTAAGCTTCCTCGATCAACTAGACATCCTCATCTAATGCTTCATCAACCCATGTCTCCTCCTCGGATCCACAGTTACCTGAAATAATCAATAAAAACGTGTAGATTCTGACTCCACCACCATAGAGAGCAAATATGCAAATTATACTTAACCCATGCATGATATGCATCATAACTAAGCTAAATGCAACCTATTATGACCATCTAAATGCGTTTTATCAAGACCCCATACATAAGCACCTCGTAATTTGGTGGATCATCAGTGTCACTCGACATTGAGTTTGGGGAGGGGGGTCGATATCGAGTAGTTTGGTCGATTTCGACTGGGTGAAGTCGATTTCGACTCTCTTTGCAGCTTCCATCCTCCCCAATAAAAATTTGCAAAGTTTCTCCTTTGTAGGTGAGAGGGAAACTTCTTCTAGCCGCTTTGTCTCGCTCATTGTAGGGTTGAAGCGAAATTCAACGACCTCATTCCCGATTGTGAATGTAAGAGTGCCATTCCTTACATTGATGTTAGCATCCGCTGTTGCTAAGAATGACCTACCAAGGATGATAGGCACAATGGGATCTTTCGGCATGTCCAACACGATGAAGTCCGTGGGTATGAAGAACTTTCCCACCTTGACAGGGAAATCATCCGCCATCTATAGCTTCATGTCGATGGGCTCCAATGCTCCTACGCCCATATCGATAGCTTCATATCGATAGGGGCATCAAACTAACACTATCCCCAAGGTCATAAAGGGCTTTAAATTGATGCTTACCTACCCCTACCATTACCGCAAAATTGCCTGGATCGTCGCGCTTTTCAGGGAACTCAATGGAATTGCATTCCCCGGCGATCTCTAGGATGGACACCAAGTGAATTGCATTCACCAGCGATCTCTAGAATCATTTAGCGCTTCCATGAGTGGGATGGTGTGGTTCAGTCCTTGTAGGATCTTCATGAAGCACCTAAACTTGGTGTCTGTCGGATCTTGCAATGCCTTGGAAGGAAAAGGGAGTGCTTTGGATGGCGTCGGAGGCAAAGTGGTTGATTTCTGCTTTCTAGACTGGTCGACATCGACATCGGCGGGGTCGATATCAACATGGGTGGTCGACCTTGGTAGTGTCTGAAGTTGTGGACGATTTCCAGAACACTCGACATCAACAGGTGGGCTCGACATCGATAGTTTTATCAACATCGACAGGGCCCTCGACAACGACTGGGGTGTCGACATCTACTGCGTCTTCAATGATTTCTCCTTCACTCTGTGGCTCATTCAATTGATGTTCACTCCTTAGATTAACTGTGGCAATCTGTCCGGCTTGTCCCTTAGGATTTTCTTGTGGTTGTCCAGGGAACTTGCTAGGTGGCTTTGGCATTTGTGCCACCAATTGACCTAGTTGGTTCTCTATGTTCTTCTTCCATATGTCCATCTCCCCAAATCGTGTGGTAAGATGGTTGAGCGCTCCTTTTTTCTATGCATGGTTCTACCTCATCTCATCGAGGATGAGTTGGACATCATCCCTTCGTGGCTCTCTTTCTGGGTGAGCTAGAGCTCGGTAAGGCAGAGGGTCCTTAGGGGGGTATTGGGGTGGTTCATTTCCCCAGTTTTGATGCCCCTGGCGATTGGGATTCCTCATATACCTCACCTCCTGATGAGTCTCCGCTAGATAAACTGCTCCGTGTGGGGGCAAGCGGTGGTGATGTGCCTCTCGGAGCCGCATTCGGCACATGGTTGGTTGGTGGAGAGGAATTTGACTTGCTTTTGAAGCCTTTGAGTTGATCTTGCATGAATTGCGCTTTGACGTCGGGATCAATCTCTTTGGAGAGCTCATAGAGTGGCATCGATGGGGCAGGCCTTGAGTCGGAGGCCACAGGAGTTGTCAAATTCTACTAACCTCTCTATAGTATCCCAAGCTTGTTGTGGTAGGAGCTCAAGATACCCATAGAAGGTGTAG
Source organism: Persicaria maculosa (assembly GCA_963922045.1). Lineage (NCBI taxonomy): Eukaryota > Viridiplantae > Streptophyta > Magnoliopsida > Caryophyllales > Polygonaceae > Persicaria > Persicaria maculosa. Next base: position 22,360,413 of record OY998271.1, on the reverse strand, counting down.
GTGTTGATTCTCTCCTTCATAGCTACGTCCAGGGCATTGTAGATGATCTCCTGGATTATGTAGGGTAGTTGCCCGTACGTAGGGCAAGACCTCAGAATCTCTTTAAATCGCTCCCACACTTGTGCCAAGGTTTCATGAGGCTTTTGTTTGTAAGCCATGATCTTCTGACGTATAACCGTCGTCTTGGATGGTGGAAAGAATTTTTTTAGAAAGGCATCCTTGACTTCATCCCACGTGCGGAGCGATCTCGGGGCTAGACTTTCCAACCATGCTAGTGCTTTCCCTGTAAGAGACCAACGAATAGCCTTTAGTTTTACATATTCAAGGCTTTGTCCATCAGCGTATCACACAAATTGAGGAAAGTAGTTATATGCTCTAGAGGGCAATCATTAGGTTTTCTCTAAAATTGATGTCTCCTCATTTCACTTAAGAAGCTAGGTTTAATTTCAAAATTGGAGGGAGGGATAAGAATGGAAGATTCAAGCATTGAGAGCACAGGGTGCATGTATTGCTTGACATTCTGAGGGAGGACATTGATTTGAGCTTTATATTGCCTTCTCGCTTCCTCCTCCCTGTTAACACACTCTCGTTGTGCCACCACTCTAGTGGTGAAATCCTCAGCTTGCTTCGTTAACCGCTCAATCTGCTGAGCCTGGGTCTCTTGGTCTGCCATGATTCTCTGAACTTGGGACCTTAGATGGAGATAGCATTCAGGATCTTCTACTCCTTCAAATTCAGGCGTGTGATCAGCGCGTCGCATACACCTATAAAGTGATCTCAAAGGAAGACGTGAGAAAGAATACTAGGGCGCGATTGATCGCTTACCCGGCAACGGCGCCAAAATTTGATGTAGGGAGAACTGAATATGAGATATATAATAGAATATAAAACAATGCAATCCTTGGCCTTTTGAAATAAATTCAAGACTCCTCGCTATAGTGGTAGGGAATCAGGATCGATCCATGAGGAAGCGTGTCAGCGGTTCCTAGATAGCCTTTGAAAGCTCACATCTTTGTCGACTAGAAGCCTCGATCTCGAGTAGGCTACTCGACATCGACAGGAGCTGTCGATTTCTACTGCAACAAAAGACATGCAGAGACAAAAACAAGCAGTCGATATCGACCATGGGTGTTAATATCAATGTCAATAGCGAATGTCGACTTAGCTCAAAAGACTGCCAATCGACACAGGGCACTCGATCTCGAGTGTGGGACTCGATATCGAGCTCGATAGTAGGAAGGATAGACGTCGACACAGCAGATCATCGATGTAGGCTGGATGGGTCGATATCGACCTAGTTGATCGATCTCAAGTTCCTGCAGTGGTTAGTAACAATGTCGATAAAGAAGGTCGAGGATAAATAGGATAGAAACGAATGATGAACAGAAAAGGCATGTTTTTTATGTGAATAAAATATATAAAGAGGCAAATCCTAAGGCTAGGGTTTACCACAACGTTAACCAATGCATGCAATAAGGTAAATAAGACGGACAATTGCGCTATCTCACCCGAGGGACAAGCTTTCGCCGTACACCAACGACTAGGAATACTCTTGCAAATAAACCTAATTGTCTCTACCAATTTTATATGTATAACCCAAGTTGTTTACATGAATCCCTTTTCTTGCGATACAGACTAAACATAGAATCGTAGGAGATGATGTAGACGGAATGATATCAACATCAAATACTTACCACAAACACGCATGGCTAACGTCGGGCTCATCCCGAGCTTAGATGGTTTGGGGAACTACTCGCACTTCATCGCAACAAACACCATTGATGGGAAAGAAATAACTTGCATTAATTGAAACTCCAAAACTTTACAATCCAACGCCGGCTTTCGCAATCACCAAACCCTAAAGCTTTTCTCTACTCTCTACTTCTCTAGCTATTGTTGTTGTATGATTAAACGAATAAAAGACCAGCCCCTAGGGCTTTTTTTATAGCCTACTAATCCTTGCTAGCCAAGGAGAGTAGTTCTAATCCTACTAAAACTTCTATCTAAAATTCTATCCTTAACAAGCAGGATAAATCTTTATTAAGGTAAATAACTAATTAACTAATAAATATCTTAGAGTAAAAAGGTAATACCCTAAGACATAATCTATCTTAAAAAGATATTATAAACCATGGCTAGTTGATAGATCTTGCAATCTGTATCCTCAATCCGCGTGCAAACCGTGGATTATTTCCACTCGATATCGACCTGATGCCTCGATATCGAGGTCTCTGTTTTGGCTCAACGGTCTTCACTTCACTCGAGTTCTGGGGTTCATGTCGATGTCAACATCTTCACCCGACACAAGATCATATCGAGTGGTCTTCAGTGTATTTGTGTGTGGTCTGTCTCGATGCTCAGTGTCCACGTCTAGTTTTCCAGTCAATCTCCACCTGTCTGGTTCTCTTCTTCACTTGGCTTTCTCGTTTTGACTCTGATTCCGCTCCAATTCCTGTATTTTTAGACCAAAACTTGTACATACTCTATTTCTTGCACGTTAGCTCATTCTACACAAATTTGCATTATTTTCAACCTTTACTTTAGGAATGGAATGGAATATCAAGTCAAAACATGCAAATAAAATGACACTAAATATGTACATCAAGAAGCTACATATAGCGGATGGTGTATGGACCATAGTCTCCCCTACATGACAGCCAACAAATGTGGAAAACCTAATAGGATGGACATAATTAAAACGACCACTAAATGTATACCACCAACTTATGATTGTTTATTTTAGGGAATCCTCTGCAATCTCTTGTATGCGAACGGTTGGGGGACTTTCCTGAGCAATTTCAGCCAAAGTTCTCCATTGATGCTCAACAATATAGGCAGGACGTGGGTAGTTGACTTCATAAAGGAAGCCATCTGGCACTCTGAAATGAAGTAGATATCGAGATCATAGGCGTTCAAGGACCACTCGGTGAGGTTGATCTCTAGCTTCACCAAGTGCTGGTTCTTAAGATTCCACGGCACCAACAAGCAGTCGACGTTCGCCCAATACTTGGGAAACCTCTAGGGCAACTTGCCGTCAATTTAGTGGGTGAGCTCATCGTTGATGTTGATGTAGGGAGAATTGAATTGAAATATATAAATACTAAACACAACCCTAGAAACTCAAATAAATTCAAAACTCTCTGCTGCAGTTGTAGAGAATTAGGTTCGATCCTCGAGGAAGCTAGTTAGCGGGATCCTAGAATAGCGTGAATATACGTCATGCGTCAACCAAAAGGCACTCAATCTTGAGTTGGGCACTCGACATCGATTAGTGTTTGTCGATCTCAGAGTGTAGAAAACCTGTAGAAACAAAACAGAAGTCAATCTCGACCACAAAAGTCGATCTCGATCAGTCAGTAGCTGAATCGACCGACTCAGAAGACTGTCGCTCGATGTGGGACACTCGATGTCGAGCTCTTCACTCGATATTGAGTTCAGATAGGAGCAAGAAGATGGTGTCGACTCAGCAAACATCGACCTGATGTGGTTTAGTCGATATCGACTACGGATGTCGATATCGAGTTCTCCTGCAATAACTTCAATAAAAGTCGGCAAAGATGGCCGAAGAGTATAGGATGGAAAACGAAGCTTTCAATAGAAATAACAGGGTTTTGTATGAATAGCAATATAATAAAGCAAACTCCTAAGGCTAGGTTTTACCACAACGATAGTCAAACATGCAAAGGATAAGTAAGACGGACAATTCCGCTATCTCATCTGAGGGACAAGCTTTCGCCGTACACCACAAGTAGGAATACTCTTGCAAATAAACCTAACTGTCTCTACCAATTTTATGTTTATAACCAAAGTTGTTAACATGAATCTCTTTTCTTGCGATAAGGACTAAACACAAAATCCTAGGAGATGATCAAGACACAACGATATCAATATCAAACAATTACCTCAAGCACGGGTGGCTAACATCGGGGTCACCCCGACCCTAGGAGTTTGTGGAACTACTCACTTTTCATGGATGTAAACATCTTGAATTGAAAGGAAGAAACTTGTATTGAAATAAACTTCAAAACTTTACAACTCCAACGTCGGCTTTTGCAAACGCCAAAACCCTAAAGCTTTTCTTAGTCTAAGCTATTTCTATTGAGATTGATTGTTGTGTTGTTGAATGAATCAAAACCAGCCCCATAGGGATTTATTTATATCCTCTCAATCCTTTCTAGCCAAGGAAAGGAGTTCTAATCCTACTAAAATTAGTCTATCTAAATTCTATCCCATAACAAATAGGATAAAACTTTATGAAAGTAAATAATAAAAATCTTAGGGTAAAAAGGAAAGTTCCCCTAGGACATACATTAAGTAAAAGGAAAGATAAAATTGTGGCTATCTTGATAGATCTTCAATTCGGATTCTCAAACCACGTGCAAACCGTGGGAATCTTTCACTCGATATCGAGTGCTTTGTTACTGCTCGACCTGTGTTGACTTCACTCGACCTCAGATAGGGTGTCGATGTCAAGTTGTCCACCCTACTAAACCTGTGTCGAGTGCCTCTCTAGTAGGTTGTGTTGCCTTGGCTCGATATCAAATATCTGGGTCGAATGATCTAGTAGATCTCGAGTGGTTGACTCGATATCTACCACTCTTCAAAGCTTCTTGGCTTCTCGTTTTGACTCCGATTCTGCTCCAACTCCTATACATTTATATCAAAACTTGTGCAAACTCTATTTCTTGTACGTTAGCACATTCTACACAAATTCTTATTATTCTCAACCTATACTTTAGGAATCGAATGGAAAATGAAGTCAAAACATGTATCTAAAATAGCTAGAAATATGTACATCAAAATACCTCATACTTCTACTTGCTTGTCCTCAAGTAATAACCAAGCAATAACCAATACCTACAACACATCCTTTAAGTCTTCGCCCTTGTCAAAATCAACATCATAAGTGGTAGCAAAACAAAGCAAGTGAATTTAACGTCATCACACATATATGAGCGATCCATAGGCATAGGCAATTTTAAATAAAGCCTCACAAGGATAATGTTTTTGCACTCAATTCAAAATATGTTTAGGCTATGAAGATCAACTCTCAACTCAATTCCATATACAAACTCAGAAACATTGTAATTTATAATAATCCACTTCGCAACCAATGATGTAAATGCAAACAAGAACCATGTTAGGTGGAAATCGAGTCTAATAAATATAAATCAAACCGAATCCTAGTCCAAGCAAATAAAATACAAGACTTTCTCTCGCTCTAGTGGTAGAAGATCAGGATCGATCCACGAGGAGGCGGGTCAGCTGTTTCCTGAATAGTCCTTGAAATCTCTGTGCAGTGTCGACCAGTTATGTCGATATCGACCAGTTATGCCGATATCGAAAAGGGCAGTCAATTCCTAGTGAGTTGTGTCAATCTGTGAAACCTGGAAAGAAGAACAGAGACTGTCGATGTGGGATCTCTATATTGATAGGTAGGTTGATCTCGAGCAGGTCAGTGTGCTTCGGTCGACTCAAAAGAATATCGATATGGGATCTCTCGATGCAGTGCACTCGATATCGAGTGGGTAGGTCGAGATCGGGTGGGTTCACACACAAAAAACGGAAAAGAAGAGAAAGACAGAAATAAAGGAAAAAAACAGAATATTTTTGGGGTTTTTGTTTTATATAACTAGAAGCTCCTAAGCAAGGGATTCGCCATAACAATAACCATGAATGCATTATTACTTGAATCACATAAAAGATTAAGCTTTTCTCATCACCAATTAGGAATATAGAGGCTTTCACATAAAAACCTAATTGTTTCTACCTTTTCATGATTAGGGTTTAGTCAACTTTCGCAGGCAAAACCTAATTACTATCCAAATTCACATATATAATCCACTTTCACTTCAAATAAGGTAAATAAGGAATGATCCTAAATTCGCATAAAGGATTGAGTGCGGGGTTGAAGATGAAATCACAATAATGAAACAAGGAATAAAAGTGTACTTACATGGCCATCGCCGGGCTCACCCAGACCCTAAAGTAGGATGACAACACACTCCTCATGAATGAAAACATCAATGCATAAATGAAAGAACTTTGCATAAAAAACTTTAACACTTCCATCGTACAACCAAACACCGCCTTCTCTCTCCGCTATCTCTCTCTACTCTCTCACTGCTCCTTCTATTTTTCTTGGTTGATTGATTTTGTTTATATTGAATGAATAAACCAGCCCCCCTAGGGCTTTATATCTAGCCTCACAACCCTTGCTAGCCAAGGATTAGAGCCCTAATCCTGCTTGAGATTGAGCTATTCTTCATTGCCTTGTTTCTTCTCTAAAATGCTCGGTTTTTTTTGAATTCAAACCAAAACTTTTGTAGACCTCCAATTGCAAATGAACTCAAACTACGTAAATTCACTACTTTTCCAACACGAAAGTATAAAATATGCATAAAAACGGAATAGATGTAAGCATGAAACATAGTAAAATATGCGCACATCAAACACCTAATACTTAAGCTTGCTTTTCCTCGAGCAATACTCTTAATGGTCATTCATGGGAAGAACAAAACTCTCAACATTGTAGATCCATTCTCATATAATCTGACAATTGATTACCATCTTCGCAAAGGTACTAGTGCCTTCAAATCCATGCCTATGGAGGAAAAGCAACATCTCGCACAAAAGGAGGGTTATTGATGTGCGCATATGTCACCATGTTTCAAGCTTACATCTTCTCCGTTTTTATGCATATTTTATACTTTCGGGTTGGGAAAGTAGTGAATTTGTGTAGTTTGAGTTCATTTGCAAGATATAGAGGTGTACACAAGTTTTTGTTTCATTTCACAAAAAACGGAGCATTTTAGAGAAGAAACAAGAAAAGAAAGAAGAGCTCGATTTTGAGCAAGAAGTACTCGATCTCGACACATGTACTCGACATAGACCAAATGACTGATGTACATATTTAGTACCCTTTTTATCACATCATTTGACTTCATATTTCATTCAATTCCTAAAGAAAATGTTGAAAAATAATATAAAATTATGCACAATGAGCTAACGTCCAAGAAATAGAGTCTACATAAGTTTTGATCTAATTATGTAGGAATCACAGTGAAATCGGAGTCAAAACAAAGAAGCCAAGTAAAGCAGAAAAGTGGTCGAAATCGACCTATCTGGTCGAAATCAACCTATCTGGTCGAAATCGACCTATCTGGTCGATATCGACTTAAGCATCGACACAGAACCTGAGTGTCTAGACAGACCAAGAACACTAGTAAAAGAAGAGCACTCGATATCGACTACCTGAGTTCGATATCGACCAAGACCCAGAAATCGAGTGGAATGAAGCCCGTCAAGCAGAAACGAAGAGGTCGATTTCGATCTAACTTGTCGATATCGACTGTATTTTGACACGGGTTGGAAGCGCTTTTTGAGACGTGGATTACAATTCTATCCATAAGACCCATGGATTATCATCATATTTAGATAGATTCGACCTTGGGGATATTCCTTTTTACCCTAATGGTTTATTTAGTTATTTTAGATATTTACCTTAAAGAAAAGATCTATCCTATTTATTTGGATAGAGTTTAGATAGAAGATACTTTCCTTGGATAGAAAGGATTAGTAGCCTATAAATAAAGCCCTAGGGGGCTGTTTTTTATGGATTCAATCACATAACCACAATAGCAATAGAGGTAGAGATAGAAAGAGGCTTTAGGGTTTGGCGTTTGCAAGAGCCGACGTTGAGTTGGAAAGCTTTGAAGTTATTAATGCAAGTTTCCCTTTTTCTATCAATGATGTTTCATGCAATGAAGAGCGAGTAGTTTCCCAAAGCTTTTAGGGTCGGGGTGAGCCCGACGTTAGCCATGCTTGCCTTAGATAATACTTGATGTTGATATCGTTGTGTCTATATCATCTCCTACGATTCTATGTTTAGTCCTTATCGAAAGAAAAGGGATTTATGCTAACAACTTGAGTTATAAACATAAAATTGGTAGAGACAATTAGGTTTATTTGCAAGAGTATTCCTAAGAGTTTGTGTACAACGAAAGCTTGTCCCTCGGATGAAATAGTGCAATTGTCTGTCTTATTTGCCTTATCGCATGCATTGGTTAACGTTGTGGTAAACCCTAGCCCTAAGAGTTGCCTTTATTCACAAAAAAACTTTGTCTTTATTCTGTTCTTATTTTCCTCTTCATTCTATTCGTCTTCAGCTTTCTTTGCTGACACTAATCTTTCTGCAGGAACTAGTCAATTTCGACCTACCCAGTCGATATCAACCACTTTTCCTTCGTTGATGGTTTTCTATGTTGATGTTGACATCCTTTGTTCCTGTTGTTGAGGTCGATTTCGAGTTAACTACTTGATATCGACTGCCCTGTGTCAACTGGCTGTTTTTTTAGCCAGTCGATTTCTGTCATTGACATCGATATCAATCACCCTAGTCGATATAGACTACCGTTTTTGTCTCCACAGGTTTTCTGTTGCTGTAGAAATCGACAGCCCAGGTCAACATCGAGCACTTTGGTCGAGATCGAGGCTTCTGGTCGACAAAAGACGTGAGCTTTGAAGACTATCTAGGATCCCGCTGACACGCTTCCTCATGGATCGATCCTGACTACCCTTCTACTACAACGGGAGGAAGTCTTGTAATTATTTGCATAGGCTAGGATTTAGTTTGCATCTATATTTTATATTTGTTTTCAAACTCGACTATCCTCCTATTAACAAATTGGCTCCATTGCCGGGGATGCAATCAATCGCTCCCTAGTAGTTTATCTCACGTCTCTTTCTAGTTTGGCTTTACAGGTGTATGCGATGCGCTGATCGCACGCCTAAAATCGAAGGAGTAGACGACCCTGAACACTATCTCCATCTAAGTTCCCAAGCTCTAAGAATCATGGCAGACAATGAGACCCAGGCTCAGCAAATTGAGCGTCTAAGGAAGCAGGTCGAGGACTTCACAACTAGAGAGGCAGCACTAAATGAGTGTGCAGACAGGGAGGAGGAAGCTAGAAGGCAAATAGAAGCCCAAATCAATGCCCTCCCTCCGAATGCCAAACAATATATGCACCCTGTGCTCTCAGTGTCTGAATCGGCAATTCTTATCCCTCATTCTACATTTGAGATTAAACCTAGCTTCTTAACTAAAATTAGGCGACGTCAATTTGAGGGGAAACCTAATGATTGTCCTCTAGATAATATCTCTTTATTCCTCAACTTGTGTGATACTATTGCTGATGGACAAAGCCTTAAATATGTTAAACTGTTAAACTCAAGGCTTTTCGTTGGTCTCTCGCAGAGAAAGCTCTAGCATGGTTGGAGAGCCTAGTCCCCAGATTGCTCCCCACGTGGGATGAGGTCAAGGATGCTTTTCTTAACAAATTCTTCCCACCATCCAAGCCAGTGGTGATACGCCAAAGAGTCATGGCTTTCAAACAAAGGCCACATGAAACCCTGTCGCAAGTTTGGGAGCGGTTTAAGGAGCTGCTGAGGACTTGCCCTACGCATGGGCAACCACCCTACATTATCGAAGAAATCATCTACAACGCCCTGGACATAGCAACTAAGGAGAGGATCAACACCTATACCTCCTATGGGTATCTCGAGCTCCTACCGCAACAAGCTTGGGATATTATAGAGAAGTAGGTCGAATTTGACAGCACCTATGGTACTCTTGTTGCCTCAAACTCAAGGCCGCCCATCTATGCCACTCTATGAGCCCTCCAAGGAGATTGATCCCCACGTCAAAGATCAATTAATGCAAGATCAACTCAGGAGGTTGCAAAAACAGGTCAAATTCGTCTCTGCTAACCAACCCTGCGCTGAATGTGGCTTTGTCAGGCATATCACCACAGATTGCGCCCATACGGAGCAAGTACAACTAGCAGACACTCACCAAGAGGCGCGTTACATGAGGAATCCCAATCGCCAGGGGTACCAAAATTGGGTAAATCAACCACCCCAATAAAACCCTAGGGATCCTCTGCCTTATAGAGCTCCAGGCCATCCGAAGAGAGAACCACGAAAGGACGATGTCCAACTCATCCTTGATAAGATGAGGCATAATCATGCTGAAAATAAAGGAGCGCTCAACCATCTTACTGCCCGCATGTGGGACATGGACACTTGGAAAACGAGCATTGAGACCCAACTGGGTTAATTGGCGGCCCAAATCCCAAAGCCACCCGACAAACTCCCTGGACAACCACATGAAAATCCAAGGGGGCAAGCCGGACACATTTTTGTTATCAATCTAAGGAGTGGACGCACATTACACGAGCCAAGGAGCAAAGGAGAAGTCATTGAAGATGCAGTCGATGTCGACCATCCAGTCGATATCTAGGGCCTTGTCGACGTCGAACCCACAGTCGATGTCGAGCCCACTATGAAGCACAGAATGGAGCAAGAGAAGCACTCGATATCGAGTGACCCGGTCGATATCAACCACCCTATCGATGTTGACCCCTCTGGAAATCTGACGTGATCGGGACTGGGCTCGAGCAAAAGGACCGACGACGAGGGATCCGAGAAGTCGGGAAGTTGTCGGCAGTTTTTGAAGCAACAGCTCTCTCATCAAAGAATGACAATTTCTCGTCGATTGGCTTGGCTCATGAGCACATGCAAGTAATAATTTTGTAGATCTTGAAGTCATGGTTGCGTATTGGGGCAAATCTCATCAGTCGGAGGGCAGACGAAGCGGAAAACCGTGTTTTACCGAGACGTCGCTTGAGGAGAGACGATTTTAAACGAGGCTGGTTTGAGAGGGATTGAGAGGCTTTTTAGGAGGGGCATTTTGGGGGTGATTTGAGGGTGATGATGGGGCTGTAGAAGGCCTTAGAATGGTGGTAAGGTAGGGAATGGGGTGTGAGGGATATGTGACGCAAGATCGCTCTCGGCCTCGCACTCCGAGCTCTCTCCAACACTCGATCTTCCACACTCTCGGTCACACACTCCGAGTGTTTCCGACCCTTTGATTCCATCGTCTCTCACTAGGGAATCGCTCTTAGCATCTCACCAAGAAGTTTTATCCGGCATCTCACCAAGATAGATTTTGTTTCTTAACTCGAAACGAATGAAGCACAATGCTTAGTTTTTCTCAAATTAAACTTTTTTCAAAAGAAGTTCTTACATTCCTTTATATAAGAAAATATTGATGGTATGAAAAATAACATAAAATAAAATAAATCGATAAAATAATGACGGATAATACGAAAGGGTTTCTGAGATTTATGACGGAGAGATGGACAACCATAATGGGGAAAACAAATGGTCTTGGCTACCATCAAATAGGTTTAAGTTCGGAAGAATCTCTAAAGCCCCGTCATTTAAATCGACTTTATTCAGTGCATTACGTCTTCATTTATTTGATTTCCGACAAGCTGCAAGATTTTCAGACAGTTGCAAAGATCCTAGATTTCGGCCATCTTTCTAGCTTAATTGACGATTGCATCCTTCAATAAAATTGTAGCCACTTAAAACATCTTTCCAACAACTATTCATCGGCTTCAATCAGAACTTTACACGGCCATAACGAGCCAAAATACCGAGATGTCGACAAACAATTTTCAGAAATAAGAGTTGATGTTCAGCTCCAAAGACAAACCTCTGTAGGAAAAAAGAGTCGAGATCATGGGAGACTACAATCACATCATCCTCCTCCCCTTGAAAAGGATTCGTCTTCGAATTCGTGATGGAAACAAGCGACTTCTTCGAACATGTTTCTTTTTCCTTGAACGGATCTTGAATCCCCTCTTCTTCTTGAATCACTAAAGGAAAGTAAAACTGAATGAACGATGTCGCATCCAACCACTTACTTGACATGGAATTTATAAATCTAGGCATATTGGTTGGCATTCGTTTCTCCTTCATGGAAAGCGGAACCTTGGGAACTTGGATGATTTCCTCATCTTTCTTAAGCTTGGGGTTTACCTTCACAATCTTAATCAGAACATCCTTGGACTTGCCTTCTTTAATCTCAAGTTTCTCGCCCATGGTCGTAGAGGATGTCATCTTTGAAGAGTGTGGTAGGGTTGTTGTTGGCTTCGATAGCGTTGACCCTAATGAGTTGACGAGTTTTCGAATTTCTTTTACTTGTTGCATTGAATCTTCCGCGAGCTCGCGGATCTCTTGCCAAGGTGGTTCAACCTTTTTCTTACACCAAGCCTCTTCCTCTCATTCCCTTCTCTTTCGATATCTCCTCCGAAGATCTTGATCAACTACATCATATGTAGCACCATCCATGTCACTCCAATGAAGATACCCATCATGATAGGCTCGAATAGCCCATCGGGTGTACTCTTCGGACAAAGGCTTGGAACTCCTTTTCTTGAATATTTTCACCCAAGAGCTTGAGGAACCCTTGTTGTTTATCTGATACCACTTGACGTGCTCGGACCCGGGCTCGAGTAAAAGGACCGGCGATGAGGGTTCCGAGAAATCGTGAAGTTGTCAGCAATTTCTGAAGTGACATGTTCATTGTCAATGAAGGATGATTTCCTGTCAATTGGCTTGGCTTCTGAGGGCATGCCTATACCACTTTTGTAGATCTTCAAGTCTCAGTCGCGTATTGGGGCAGATCACGTCAATCGGAGGTCAGACGAAGCGGAAACCAGTGTTTTACCAAGACGTCGCCTGAGCAGAGACGATTCTGAACGAGGCTCGTTTGAGAGGGATTGAGAAGCTTTTTTGTAGTGACGTTTTGGGGGTGATTTGAGGGTGATGATGGTGTTGTGGAAGGTCTTAGAATGGTGGAATGGCAGGGGATGGGGTATGGGGGATATGTGATGCAAGATCGCTCTCGGCCTCGCACTCCGAGCACTCTTTAACACTCGATCTTCCACACTCTCGGCCTCGCACTCCGAGTGTTTTCGACCCTTTGATTCCGTCGTCTCTCACTAAGGAATCTCCTTCAGCCTCTGACTGAAGGTTTTGTTCCCGACCTCTCACCTATGAACGAGATTCTTGACCCGAATCACTGGAAGCAAAAAGCTCACTTTTTTCCAAATTCAACTTCTTTCAAAGGAAGTTATTACATTCATTTATATAGGAAAATATTGATGGTATGAAAAATAAAAGAAATTAAAATAAATCGATAAACTAATGACCGATAATATGAAATGGTTTCCGAGATTTATGACAGAGAGATGGGCAACAATAATGGGGAAAACAAATGGTCTTGGCTGCCATCAAAGAGATTTAAGTTCTAAAGAATCTCTAAAGCCCCATCATTTAATCCGACTTTATTGAATGCATTCCATCTTCATTTATTTTATTTGCGATAAGCTGCTAGATTTTCGGACTTGATGAAAGATCCCAGACATCGGCAACTTTCAAGCTGAATTGACGATTGCATCCTTCAATAAAGTTATAACCACTTAAAATATCTTTCCAACAAGTGCTCATCAGCTTCAATTGGAATTTTATAGAGCCAGAATGAGCCAAAATATCGAGGTATCGCCAAATAATTTTCACGAAAGAAAGTTGATGTTCATCTATGAAGACAAACCTTTGTAGGAAAAAAGAGTCGAGCTCATGGGCAACTACGATCACATCATCCTCCTCCCGTTGAAAAGGATTCGTCCTCGAATTTGAGATGGAAACAAGGGACTTCTTCAGACATGGTTCTTCTTCCTTGAACGGATCTTGAATCCCCTCTTCATCTTGAATCATGAAAGGCAAGTAACACAGAATGAATGAGGTCGCATCCAACCACTTACTCGACAAGGAATTCAGAAAGCTAGGCATATTGGTTGGCATTCGTTTCTCCTTCATGGAAAGCGGAACCTTGGGAACATGGATGATTTCCTCATCTTTCTTATGCTCGAGGTTTACCTTCGCAATCTTAATCAGAACTACCTTGGACATGCCTTCCTTAATCTCAAGTGTCTCGCCCATTGTCATAGAGGATGTCATCTTTGAAGAAGGAGGTGGGGCTGTTGTGGGTTTCGATAGCGTCGACCCTAATGAGTTGAAGAGTTTTCGAATTTCCTTTACTTGTTGCAATGAATCTTCCGCGAGCTTGCGGATCTCTTGCCAAGGTGATTCAACCTTATTCTTACACCGAGCCTAATCCTCTCGAGCCCTTCTCTTTTGATATCTCCCCAGAGCTCTTGATCAACTACATCATACGTAGGACCATCCATTTCACTCTGATGAAGATACCCATCATCATTGGCTCGAATAGCCCATCGGATGTACTCTTTGGACAAAGGCTTAGAACTCATTTTCTTGAACATTTTGACCCGTAAGCTTAAGGGAACCTTTTCGTTGCTCTGATACCACTTTTGTTGATCTTGAAGACGCGGTCGCGTATTGGGGCAGATCTTGTCAATCGGAGGTCAGACGAAGCGGGAAACAGTGTTTTACCGAGACGTTGCCTGAGCAGAATTGATAGGCTTTTTAGGAGGGACGTTTTGGGGCTGATTTGAGGGTGATGATGGGGATGTGGAAGGCTTTAGAATGGTGGTATGGTATAGGATGGGGTATGAGGGATATGTGATGCAAGATCGCTCTCGGCCTCGCACTTCGAGCTCTCTCCAACACTCGATCATCCACACTCTCGGCCTCACACTCCGAGTGTTTCCGACCCTTTGATTCCATCGTCTCTCACTAGGGAATCGCTCTTAGCATCTCACCAAGAGGTTTCATCCGGCATCTACAAGATAGATTTTGTTTCTTAACCCGAAACGAAGGAAGCACAATGCTTACTTTTTCTCAAATTTAACTTTTTTCAAAAGAAGTTCTTAAATCCTTTTATATAAGAAACTATTGATGGTATGAAAAATAACAGAAAATAAAATAAATCGATAAACTAATGACGGATAATACAAAAGGGTTTCCGAGTTTTATGACGGATAGATGGGCAACCATAATGGGGAAAACAAATGGTCATGGCTGCCATCAAAGAGATTTATGTTCGGAAGAATCTCTAAAGCCTCTTCATTTAATCCAACTTTATTTAATGCATTCCGTCCTCATTTATTTCATTTTCGAGAGGCTGCTAGATTTTCGGACAGCTGCAAAGATCCTAGGTTTCGGCCATCTTCCAAGATTAATTGACGATTGCATCCTTCAATAAAGTTGTAGCCACTTAAAATATCTTTCCAACAAGAGTTCATCGGCTTCAATCGGAATTTTATACAGCCAGAATGAGCCAAAATACCGAGATGTCACCAAACAGTTTTCAGAAATAGAAGTTGATGTTCAGCTCCGAAGACAAACCTTTGTAGGAAAAAAGAGTCGAGATCATGGGAGACTACGATCACATCAAAATCGAACACAACTTCAGACTCCCGCGAGGTCAACCAAACCAGTTGATATCGACTACACTGATGTCGATGTCAACCTGTCCAAAAAGCAGAAATCGACCAATTCGCCTCCAATGCCATCCGAAACTCTACCCTATCCTTCCAAGGCGTTGTGGGATCCTGGAGACACCAAGTTCAGACACTTCGTGAAGATCTTACAGGGTCAATGAGATGCCTACATACATGAGGTTCTTGAAAGACATCTTGTCCAAAAAGAGGTCCAACCTAGAGATCGTCGGCAAATGCAATTCAATTGAGTTCCCTGAGAAGTGCGGCGATCGAGGCAAGTTCACGGTAACGGTATGGGTTGGTAAGCATCAATTCAAAGCCCTATATGATCTTGGGGCTAGTGTTAGTTTGATGCCCCTATCAATATGGCAGCAAGTGGGCGTAGGATCATTGGGGCCCGTCGACAAGAAGCTCTACATGGCGGACAACTCCTTTATGAGACCAACTGGGGTTGTGAATGATGTCCTTGTCAAGGTGGGAAAGTTCTTCATACCCACGGACTTCATCGTGTTGGACATGCCGGAGGACCCAATTGTGCCTATCATCCTTGGTAGACCATTCTTAGCAACAGCGGATGCCAACATCAATGTGAGGAATGGCACCCTTACATTCACAATCGGCAACGAGGTCGTGGAGTTTTGCTTCAAACCTATAATGAGCGAAGCCGCTGGAACAAGTTGTCCTCTCACCGGCTAAGGAGAAGCTTCGCAAGTTTTTATTGGCAAGGACGGAAAAAGCAAGAAGAGTCGACATCGACTGGAACCAGTCGATATCGACTGAACCACTCGGAATCCGCTATGACAAATCGATATCGAGTGAACCAACTGATGCACAGGAGCTTAAGTATGGGGTCCCTGAAGTCGACGTCGACCAACACTAGTCGACATCGACTACTGCACTCGATATCGACTACCCTTTGTCGAAATCGACTGGCCCTCAACCCAGAGATTTCTGTGTCGGGCCCGAATAGGTAAGCCCAGGTATGATCCCTAATCCTCCTCTGTCCATTACTGATGATTCAACTAATGGGAGGGTCATAGCTCCATGGTTTGCCCATCTTGCGAAAGTTAGGTCAAGAAAGAGAAGGAAAACGCCCATTGAAGAAGAACCCTTGGTTGCCGAATATAGATATTATCAAAAGGACCTAAATGATCCAGGAGAAGTCACAAGCTTGAAGGGTCTCACCCTAAGGTTTCATAAGCATTGACAGAGAAGTCGGCCTAGCGACTCAAAAATCTAGAGCGTGTACATAAAACTCTAAATTTTTTGCATAGATGGTTTTTAGGGAATCGGATTTTGGATTTTTGGACTTTTGAAACTGTGAGAATTCGTGGTTTTATGTATTATTTTAACAAAGATTTCAGGTTGCCAAGAAAAAGGAACGACGAAGAAGAAAAGAAGCTTCTGTAGAGGCAGTCGAAATCGACCAGGCCAATCGAAATCGACCACCCTGGGGTCGAGCCACCTCCTGGAATCGACATGGAGGACCCAAGAGCGAAAACCAGCAGTCGATATCGACCAAGTACTCGATATCGACCAAGTACTCGATATCAACCAGATCCAAGCGACCCTCGACTTCAACTACTTCCTCGACATAGACAGATGCAGTCGACATCTACTACTGGCATCGACTGACCTGAAATCGACCTGAATCCACAGGATGCACCGTCAGTTTCTCTTTACCCTTGTTTTTTTAATAAAGTAAGGACACTGTATATTTTAAGTATCGGGTGGGGCAGAAACATGTCTGATGATCACAACTTGGTTTTCTTTTTCACATTACATTCATGTTTAAGCTTTTGATCTTAGTTTTTTTACTTTCATAAAAAATAAAAAATTCCAAAAAAATTAGAAAATGTCAAAAATACAAAAAAATGCATATTCACCTTTTTAGTTTTTAAACGCTACTTAGACATCGTATGATGAGAACTCAATAGTTGACTTGATCATGTAAATCCTATGGCATATTTGGATGGTTTAGCCTGAGGCCTTAAAATGGTTTTTATGTAGATTGTGAACTTGTGATGAAATTGAGCACATATTATCCTAGGCTAAAAAGCAAACCCAACAAAAATTGTCATAGTGAGAATTTTAGCCTATAGGGAGAACAAGAAAAATCCCTATGCTTTCTTGAGTGTATTTACTCTTCCTATGCATCTCTAAATGTTTTGATAGTTATTCAAAGCCAATGCATATATATATATATATATATATATATATATATATGTTTATGTTTACGAGAATTAAATGATGGAGGCATCTCTTAAGCCATTTTTATCCTCTCTTTACCTACCCTGCATTATCTCAGCTTGAAGCCAGAATATTAGCCTGAGTCTTATATTGCAACCTCCATAAAATTATCCATAGCCGAATTGAGCCTAACCCCCATTTGGGAATTGAGACTTAGATTGGTTAGAATAATGCATTGTGGAAACAAAATGCATATTGTCTAGTTTTGAGCAAAAACAATTATGGGATGGTACATATTAGCATCTTGTCATACATTGTAAAAGGATTTTTGGCTCACCATATAAATGCACCTTTACTATTTATTTATTTCGTGCAACAAAAAAAATGAAAAAAAATCCGAAAAAAAATATATTGTTATTATAGTGCATGAGCCAAAATATTCCTTAGTTCTTTTATTTTATACAAGATTTATATTTTTGAGAGCATATTAGGGTTTGAAAGAAGGTTGATGAGCATCATGGAAAATAAGTTTGGATGAGCATTATTGAAGAGATATGGTTTGGATATAGTAGTGATAAAGTTTAGGAGTCTTGATTCCCGAATTTTATAAGCACCACATAGCCAAATAATTCCGCACCCATTTAATTCTTATGAAGCCCAATTACAACCCCGCCGAATGGAGTCTTCTTTGAAGACTTCCATTGAGTGAAAGTCCTCCCGATAGTTCTTATTGCATTTTCATAATTGGTTGCAAAGTGGATTCTTATAAATTGCAATGTTTATGAGTTGTATATGGAATTGAGTTGAGCGTTGATCTTCATAGCCTAAATACATGACAGTTGAGTGCAAACAAATTATCCCTGTGAGGTTAGATCAAAATTGCATATGCCTATGGATCGTTCAAATATGTGCTATGACATTAAATTCACTTGCTTTGCATTGCTACCACTTATGATGTTGCTTTTGACAAGGGCGAAGACTTGAAGGGTATGTTTTAGGTGTTGATTACTCCTTGGTTATTGCTTGAGGACAAGCAAGTCTAAGTATGGGGTATTTTGATGTACATATTTAGTACCCTTTTTATCGCATCTTTTGACTTCATGATTCATTCGATTCCTAAAGAAAAGGTTGAAAAATTATAAAAATTTGTGTAGAATGACCTAACGGGCAAGAAATAGTGTCTGCACAAGTTGTGATCTAATTATGTAGGTATTGGGGCGAAATTGGAGTAAAAACGAAGAAACCACGTAAAGCAGAAAAGTGGTCGAAATCGACCTATCTTTTCGATATCGACTGAAGCATCGACACAGAATCTGAGTGTCGAGACAGACGAAGAACACCAGCAAAAGAAGAGAACTCAATATCGACTACCTGAGGTCGATATCGTCCAAGACCCAGAAATCGAGTGGAATGAAGCCCGTCGAGCGGAAACGAAGAGGTCGATTTCGACCTAACTAGTCGATATCCACTGGATTTCGACACAGGTTGGATGCGCTTTTCGAGACACAGATTGCAATTCTATCCATAAGAGCCACGTATTATCATCATATTTTGATAAATTCGACCTTGGGGATATTTCCTTTTTACCCTAAAGGTTTATTTATTGATTTTAGATATTTACCTTAAATAAAAGCTCTATCCTATTTGTTTGGATAGAGTTTAGATAGAAGATAGAAGATACTTTCCTTGGATAGCAAGGATTAGTACCCTATAGGTAAAGTCCTAGGGGGCTGGTTTTTATGGATTCAATCACATAACCACAATAGCAATAGAGGTAGAGATAGAAAGAGGCTTTAGGGTTTGGCGTTTGCGAGAGCCGATGTTGAGTTGTAAAGCTTTGGAGTTATTAATGCAAGTTTCCCTTTTTCCATCAATGATGTTTCATGCAATGAAAAGCGAGTAGTTTCCCAAAGCTTCTAGGGTCGGGGTGAGCCCGACGTTAGCCATGCGTGCCTGAGGTAATACTTGATATTGGTATCATTGTGTCTATATTATCTCCTACGATTCTATGTTTAGTCTTTATTGTTGTTGCAGGAGGCTGATATGTCAAGTAATTACAAATATAAAGATGTAAATAAATGTAATCTAACTCCTGGTCTAAGCAAATAATTACAAGACTTCCTCCCGTTGTAGTGGAAGGGTAGTCAGGATCGATCCACGAGGAGGCGTGTCAGCGGGATCCTAGTAGCGTTGGAAATCTCACGTCTGTGTCGACCAGAAGCCTCGATTTCGACCTTAGTAGTCGATGTCGACCACGGCTGTCGATGTTCTCTGCAATAGAAGACCTGCAAAGACAAAAACAAGTGGTCGATATCGACTGGTGGGGGTCGATATCGATGTCAGTCCACGAAATCGACTGGCTCAAAAGACTGCCAGTCGATACAGAAGGGTCGATATCGATGTCTGGTGTCGATATCGATGTCAGCAAACTCCGCAGCGATGTTCGTCGTCGACTCAGAAAACTGTCGATGAACTCAGTGGTCGATATCGACGTCTGGGGTCGATATCGATGTCTCCCTGCAGTGTGTTAGTTTCTCGTCGGCAAAGAAAGGCCGAAGACTTTAGGATGGAGAAAGAAGCAATGAACAGAAATAACAGTGGGTTTTGTGTGTATAAACTATATAAAAAAGGCAACTCCTAGGATTAGGGTTTACCACAACGTTAACCAATGCATGCGACGAGATAAATAAGACGGACAATTGCGCTATTTCACCCGAGGGACAAGCTTTCGCCGTACACCAACTCTTAGGATTACTCTTTCAAATAAACCTAATTGTCTCTACCAATTTTATGTTTATAACTCAAGTTGTTAGCATGAATCCCTTTTCTTTCGATTAGGACTAAACATAGAATTGTAGGAGGAGAGATAGACACAACGATATCAACATCAAATACATACCTCAAGCAAGCATGGCTAACGTCGGGCTCGCCCCGACCCTAAGAGCTTTGGGGAACTACTCGCTTCTCATCATGGGGTTCATTGTCAATTGAAAGGAAGAAACTTGCATTAAACTAAACTTCGAAGCTTTACAACTCAACGTCAACTTTCGCAAACATCAAACCCTAAAACTTCTCTCTAACTCTATTGTCTATTGTCTTGGGTTGTTCTATGATTGGATTATTGGATGATCTAACAAATCAGCCCCTAGGGCTTTATTTATAGGCTACTAATCCTCGCTATCCAAGGATTGTAACTCCTATCTAAACTAATAACTCTATCCGAACAATTAGGATAGGTCTTTTATTTTGATAAAACTTAAATGACTTAAAAGTAAAAAGATGAATAAAACTTCAGCTGCCATCTATCTTGAAAGTATGAGATAATCCCGTGCCTCCTTGAAGATATAGTGCCAATCCGCATTCGAAATCGAGTCTATCTTCTGTCGAGATAAGGGGTCGATATCGACACCAGAGGTCGATATCGAGGTCTCTGTTCCTGCTCGACTTGTTCAGCTCCGGTCGATTTCTATGTTGAGGTCGATATGGGGGTCGATATCGACACTGGGGGGTTGATATCTGGGTCTAAGGTCGATATCTACCTCTTCTCAGCTTCACTTGATGTCTATGTTGAGGTCGATATCTACACCAGAGGTCGATATCTACCCCAGAGGTCGATATCTGGGTCTAGGGTCGATATCTACCTCTGCTCAGCTTCACTTGGCTTCTCCGTTTTGACTCCGATTTCGCTCGAATTCCTGCATGGTTAGCTTAAAACTTGTGCAGACTCTATTTCTTGTATTTTAGCCCATTCTTACACAAGTTTATATTCTTTTGAACCTTTTCTTTGGAGATCGAATGAAATACGAAGTCAAAAGATGCAATAAAAGAAGGTGCAATTGTGTACATCATTTATCGAAAGAAAGGGATTCATGCTAACAACTTGAGTTATAAACATAAAATTTTTAGAGACAATTAGGTTTATTTGCAAGAGTATTCCTAATAGTTGGTGTACAATGAAAGCTTGTCCCTCGGGTGAAATAGCGCGATTGTCTGTCTTATTTGTCTTATTGCATGCATTGGGTAACGTTGTGGTAAACCCTAGCCCTAGGAGTTGCCTTTTATATCTTTTATTCACATAAAAATCATGTCTTTATTTTGTTCATATTTCCCTCTTCATTCTATTCGTCTTCGGCCTTCTTTGCCGACACTAATCTTTCGGCAGGAACTAGTCGATTTCGTCCTACCCAGTTGATAACGACCACTTTGCCTTCGTCGACGGTTTTCTATGTCGACATCGACTTCCTTTGTTCCTGTTGCTGAGGTCGATTTCGAGTGAACTACTCGATATCAACTGCCCTATGTCGACTGGCAGTTTTATGAGCCAGTCGATTTCTTCCACTGACATAGATATCGACCACCCTAGTCGATATCGACTTCCGTTTTTGTCTATGCATGTTTTCTGTTGCAGTAGAAATCGACAGCCCAGGTCGACATCGAGCACTTTTGTCGAGATCGAGGCTTCTGGTCGAAAAAAGACAAGAGCTTTCAAGACTATCTAGGATCCCGCTGACACGCTTCCTCGTGGATCGATCCTGACTACCCTTCTACTACAACAGGAGGAAGTCTTGTAATTATTTGCATAGGCTAGGATTCAGTTTGCATCTATAGTTTATATTTGTTTTCAAACTCGACTCTCCTCCAATTAACAATGACCCGAGATTGACTAAAAGGAAAAGATGAAGATCGAGCCAAAGCCATGTCGACCACAACAAACCAACTTGACTCGACATAGGTCACTCGATATGGATATATCCACTCGACATTGACTGCTGCAATAGTCGTGTGAGAAATGCGGAGAGGGCCGAATCTTTGAAGGATATTGCTTAGCCATGAAGACATCTATCATCTACCAAGATTCATCTATCTTAGGGGTATATTCCAAGCATTTTAGGGAATATTACCTATTTTAATATTTTATTTAGGATATAATTTAGTTTAGATAAACTTTTCTTATAGAAATCTTAGTAGGATTAGGACTCCAATCCATGCCTAGCAAAGGTTAGAGGGGGCTATAAATAAAGACCTAGGGGGGCTGGCTTTATTCATTCAATCAACAAACAATCATGTAACCAAAGAGAAGAGAGAGAGAAGGGCGAGAGATGTAGGAGATAGTGGAGAAGAAGGCGGTGGTTGTACGGTAAGTTTCCTTTTGATGTTTTAATGCAAAGATTCTATTTTTATACAGAGATGTTTTTCCCCATGAAGAGTGAGTAGTCGTCCTATTTCTAGGGTCGGGGTGAGCCCAGCGATAGCCATTTAAGTACACTTTATTCTATATTTGATTATGCGATTTCATCTTCTACCCCGCGCTCAATCATTCATGAGAATTTAGGATCATCTCTTATTTACCTTATATGAAGCGAAAGTGGATTATACATGTGAATTTGGATAGTAATTAGGTTTTGCCTGCGAAAGTTGACTAAACCCTAATTATGAGAAGGTAGAAACAAATAGTCTTTTACGCAAAAGCCTCTATATTCCTAATTGGTGCTGAGAAAAGCTTAATCTTTTATGTAATTACAGTTATATTGCATGGATGGTTATTGTCGTGGTAAATCCCTACGTTAGGATCTTTTAGTTATATCAAAATAAAAACCCAAAAACATTGCCAATTGACCCATTTGGGTCTCCATGTTCTTCTTCCAAACGTCGATCTCCCCGAGCCTAGAGTTGATGCCTTACAGCTGAGTATGGACTGAATTATTGGCTTGTTTAAACTCAGCGTGGTTCCTCCGCATCTCATCTAGGATGATCTGCAAGTCATCCTTCCTTGGTTCCCGCTCAGGGTGCCTTGGTGCTCTATAAGGGGAGGGATCCCTTTGTTGATGCTGGGGTTGATAGAACCTTTGATCCCCCCAATACTGTTAATTGCCCCCTCCATAGGGGCCTCTCATCCACTTAGCTTCCTTATGTGTCTCCGCAATGCTGACTTGCTCAAGATGTGGGCAGGCGTTGGTGTTGTGCCTAGTAGAACCACATTCCTGCAAGCTTGGTTGTTTTAGAGGAATCTAATTTGCTTTTGCAAGCAGTGTGTTTGATCATTTTTGAATTATTGCCGCACATCAGGATCGATCTCCTTTGGAGGATCATAAAGTTGCATTGATGGGGGCATGCCTTGAGTCATAGGCCGCAGCAGTCCCATATGTGTTGTCGAAGTTGACAAGCCTCTCAATTGTGTCTCAGGCCTCCGTTGGTGTAAGCTCAATGTACCGATAGGAGGTGTAAGAGTTGATTCTGTCCTTATTCGGCGCATCAAAGGAGTTGTAGATGATC
Source organism: Persicaria maculosa (assembly GCA_963922045.1). Classification (NCBI taxonomy): domain Eukaryota; kingdom Viridiplantae; phylum Streptophyta; class Magnoliopsida; order Caryophyllales; family Polygonaceae; genus Persicaria; species Persicaria maculosa. The sequence goes on along the minus strand of OY998271.1, from coordinate 22,336,678 downwards.
TCCTGGATGACATAAGGTAGTTGCCCATGCATAGGGCATGATCACAATAAGTCCTTGAAGCGCTCCCATGCTTGCGCCAATGTTCCGCCAGGCTTTTGTTTAAAAGTCGTGATCCTTTGTCGCAACATCGCCGTTTTTTATGAAAGAAAGCATTTGTTTAGGAACACATCCTTCACCTCTGCCCATGTCCTCAGCGAGCGTGGAGCCAAGCTTTCAAGCCATTGCAATGCCTTCCCTGCAAGAGACCATCGAAAATATTTCATTCTAACATATTCTAAATTTGCGGCATTGGTGATAGTCTTACATAAATCCATAAAAGTAGAAATATGTTACAAGGGGCATTCATTAGATCTTCCTTCAAAAGTATTGCGTTTAATTTCAGAAAGGAAGTTAATTTTAATTTCATAGTTAGAGGGAGGAATGAGAATCGCAGATTCAGGAACGTGGAGTGGCGGGTGCATGTATTGCATCGCCGTCTGCGGATATTGATTGAGCCTCTCTTGGGCTTGTGTGCGTGCATCCTCCTCTCTATCAGCGCAAGCTCTTTTTGCAGATGTTGTTGCCCTTTCATTGGCGATTGTAGCATTATGGTCCTCAATCTCCTTCCTCAATCGCTCTATGATTTGAGCAAGTGTCCCATTCTCCACCATGATTCAGATTACCCTATTTCGAAGGTGGAGGAAACGATCGCGATCAGAGCATCGCATAAACCTACAAAATCAACACTAGAAAAGAACGTGAGTAAAAACTTAGGGTGCGAATGATTGCCTCCCCGGAAATGGCCAAAATTTGTTAGGGATGGGAAACTAGTTGAATAAATATCGATAAAATATAAACCCAAACCAACACCCTGTCCAAGCAAATAAAAATACACGAATCCCTCCTGATGTAATAGTAGGGTATTTAGGATCGAATTCATGAGGAGGTATGTCAGCGGTTCCTAAGCTCGCAATCACGTTCGATTTCGACTCTAGAAGATCACTCGATATCGATTAGACCAGTCAATATCGACTACAGTTGCAGTCGATTTCCAGCAAATTCCTGCAAAAGACAAAAGCAACAGCCGACGTCGAGTAGAGCACTCGATATCGGGTCAGTCACTCGATATCGACCTCTGTAGTCGATTTCCAGTCTTCGTATGAACTGTAAATGTAACCAACTTAGGTCGGAAAAGTTTTCGAAGAAATTAAGAATGATGAGGGAAAGATGGAAATAATTAAAACACTGATTTGTATAAAATTCAATAAACTTAGGAACCTCCAAGATCGGGGATTCATGCCACAATGATAACCATATAAACTTATGCCAAATTCATGAAAGATGGTGCCTTTCCGTCAAATATCTTTTGTTACTAACAATTAGGTGAATTAGAGGCTCTCGCATAAACCCTAAGAGTTACTATCCAATTTCATAATTAATCCAAATTCACAATATGATTGCCTTTCGCTTTATTAATGCAAATAAGGATCGCCTACTACTTTCGTAGAAGAATCATGCATATAGGATAGAAGAAGGAATCGCATAAAAATAATACCTTTGATGCATAAACTTACATGGCTATCGTCGGTCTCACCCCGACCCTAGAAGTAAGGGAACTACTCGCGCTTCATCATCAGAGACATCATCATCATCATGGAAAATAAACTTTAATTGAAAACATCAAAAGAGTACAATCGAACAAAGCAAAATCCGCTCTCGTTTCTTCTCCCGTCACTCGGCCTCTCTCTCTCTAACTACTGAATTGAAAGTGTTTTCTTGCTTGATTGAATCTTTGAAATTGAATGATGAAACTCAGCCCTAATGGCTTCTAATTATAGACATCAAACCTCGCTATCTAAGGATAAGAAAATCTATCTTTATTCCTATGATAAAACTAAATAATGTAAATAAATAAAATCAAATTAGGTAAATATAAATTCACCAGAAAGGATATAAAGTCTGATAGGAAAGGATAAAAGATCTCGACTTGATGTAGATGTAAACTCCTTCGGAAAAGATTTTATCAAAAACTGTCGGATCTGTCTACAGCAGCACTCGATATCGACCAGCTTTAGTCGATATCAACCACTTCTCTTCTATCTCGATCCAGCTCTACTCGACCTCGGATTTGCACTTGAACTCTATCTTTTACTCGATTTTGGGCACTCGATATCGACCAGTCTGTGTCGAGTTGCATTGTTCTTCTCTGGCTCGATTTCTGGTGTTAAAATTCCACTCGATGTCGAGTCATATGATCCATTTTGACTCCTCATTAGACTTTGATTAATTTTCCAGCTTTTCATCTCTTCTCCTAAACGCTCCAATTTTGCCTCGATTTCTGCAAAATAACACAAGAACTCGTGTAGACGTCTATAATTGGCAAATAAATATAAACTACACTAATCTTATGCTTTCCCACCCAATATGCATCAAATATAAAAGAAATCGAAGTAAAAGTATGTGAAAAATATGGCAATTTGAGCGCACATCAACAACAACTTTGTAAGGCCCGTAGGCATCATCGATGGCATCCCAGTGAAGGTCGGTAAGTTCTTTGTACCCACTGACTTTATGGTGCTAGATATGGAGGAGGATCTGACATGCCCCATCATCTTAGGGAGGCCATTCCTAGCTACGGTAGACACCAATATCAGCGTGCAGAAGGGACTATTGTCATTCACCATTGGGAATGAAGTCATCGAGTTCTCCTTCAACCCTACCATGAAGGAGGTGAATCAAATGGATGTCAAGGCCATGCATTGACATAGGGAGATTTGAATCGAAATATATAATCAAATATGAAACAACGCAACCCTTATCATGTTCAAATAAATTCAAAACTCCCTGCCGTAGTAGTAGGGAATTAGGTTCGATCCTCGAGGAAGCGAGTCATCGGGAACCTAGAATAGCCTGAATATACATCATGTGTCGACCAGACGGCACTCAATCTCGAGTTGGGCACTCGACGTCGATAAGTGGCTGTCGATCTTGGAGTGTAGAAAACCTGCAGAGACAAAAACAAAAGTCGATCTCGACCACAGAAGTCGATCTCGATAAGTCAGTAGCAGAATCAACCGACATGTCGAGCTCGTAACTCGATATCAAGTTCAAATAGGAGTAAGAAGATGGCATTGTTTCGCTTTCGGGGGGTTGCGGGGTATAGGTGTATGTAAAATAGGAGAATCAAATAAGCACAACTAGACTATCTCCCTGTCCCAAACAAATAATACAAGAATCCCCTCCCTTGTAGTAGTAGGGTAATTCAGGATCGAATCCACGAGGAGGTATGTCAGTGCTTCCTTTGTTGTACTCACGATCAATGCTTTCGACCTCAGCAGACACTCGATATCGAGTATACTGGTCGATATCGACCTCAGTTCTGGTCGATTTCCTAGCGCAGTTCCTGCAGAAGACAAAACAACAAGTCGACGTCGAGCAGAGACCTCGATATCGATGTTAGTACTCGATATCGACCCTTAAGGTCGATTTCGATGTTTGTCACAGAAACTGTTTTTGTAACCAATTTTTCGGAAAAGGATCCGAAGAAAATAGAATGGAGAGGGAAGATGAACAGAAGCAAAACTCAGACTTTTATGAAGGATTTAATGAATTAAAAGGCTTCCAAAGTCGGGGTTTTATGCCACAACGATAACAATGCAAGTTTCATGCTAAAAATATGAACTTTAATGTCTTTCCGTCAAATAACTTTCGTTATCAACACTTAGGTGATTAGAGGCTCTCGCATAATTCTTAAGAGTTACTATCCAATTCATGAGTAATTCAAGTTCGCAATATGAGTGGCTTTCGCTTCAATAATGCAAATAATAAATCTCCCTAACTTTCGCAAAGGATCATGCATGGGGTAGAAGACGGAATCGCATAAAAGTCATACCTTTGATGCACTTACCTCACATTGCTATCGTCGGGCTCACCCCGACCCTAGAAGTGGGTTGACTACTCGCTCCTCATCATGCACATCATCATCATTGTTATTGAAAGAAAGCTACTTGAATTAAAAGTCCGAAAGAAAGTACAACCGAACAAGCCACTCCGCTTTCGCCTTACAACTCCACTCGGCCACTCTCTCTCTCTCTCTATTAATTCTCTCTATTGAAAACTGAATTCTCCGCGTGTGTGGATTGCCTAAACTCAGCCCTAATGGCTTCTATTTGTAGATGACGATAAGGACTCGAAACCTTATCTTTATTCTCTATGATAACTAAAATAAATAAATAAAAAGTAAAAGTTAAAACTCCTTGGTGAAACCAGCCTCCTCATGATAAACCTGATGTGGATGATAGGAAATTTTGACCTTTGGATAGATATTGCAAGCATTGGATATAATTCTATCAAAATCGGAGTCGAATTCCTCTGCTGGCATGGTCGATATCGACCAGTATACTCGATATCGACCCCTCCAAAATCTTATCTCGAGCTTCTCCTTCTCCTACTCGACTTCTATCAATTTGGTCGATCTGGCAGCATCGATATCGACCTCCAGACGTCGATATCGACCTCTTCTGTGTCGAGATGCTCTGTTTCCTTTCTGCTCGATTCCTATGTCTCGATGTACTCGATGTCGAGGTCTTCAGTCGATTTCGACCTCTTCAGAAGACTTCGAGTTCTTTTTCCGCTCTTCTGAATTCATCCATTTTCATCCTGTTTTCTGCGAAATCACATGGAAACTCGTGCAAACCCATATATTTGACATTTAAGCATAAACTACACTATTCCCATGTTTTCCCATTAATGTGTATGCAAAAGACAACAAAATGAATTCATATGTGCATAGAAAATATGGCAATATGCGCGCACATCAGGCATCGATTCAGCAAATGTTGACCCGATGTGGTTCAGTCAATATCGACTACATATGTCAATATCGAATTCTCCTGCAGTAACTTCAATAAAAGTCGGCAAAGATGGCCGAAGTGTGTAGGATGGAAAACAAAGCTTTAAACAAAAATAACAAGGTTTTGTATGAATAAGAATGTAATAAAACAAACTCCTAAGCCTAGGGTTTACCATAACGTTAACCCAACATGCATAGGATAAGTAAGACGGATAATTACGCTATCTCAGCCGAGGGACAAGCTTTCGCCATACACCAACAAGTAGGAATACTATTGCAAATAAACCTAATTGTCTCTACCAATTTTATGTTTATAACCCAAGTTGTTAACATGAATCCCTCAAGCACGCATAGCTAACGTCAGGGTCACCCCGACCTCCTAAGAGTTTGGGGAACTACTTTCTCTTCATGGAAGTAAACATCTTGAATTTGTAGGAAGAAAATTGCATTAAAATAAACTTTGAAACTTTACAACTTCAACGTCGGCTTTTGCAAACGGCAAAACCATAAAGCTTCTCCTACTCTAAACCACTGCTATTGAGATTGATTGTTGTGTTGTTGAATGAATCAAAACCAGCCCCCTATGGCTTTATTTATAGCTTCTCAATCCTTGCTAGCTAAGGAAAGGAGTTCTAATCCTACTAAAACTAGTCTATCTAAATTCTATCCCATAACAAATAGGATATAACTTTATTAAAGTAAATAATAAAAATCCTAGGGTAAAAATGAAAGTTCCCCTAGGACATACTTTATCCAAAAGGAAAGATAAAATTGTGGCTCTCATGATAGATCTTCAATTTGGATTCTCAAATCGCGTGCAAATCATGGGAATCTTCTATTCGATATCGACCATTCCACTCGATATCGAGTGCTTCGTTTATGCTCCACCAGTCTTGACTTCCCTCGAGCTCAGATAGGGTGTCGATGTCGAGTTGTCCACCTGATCTAAACTTGTTTCGAGTCCCTCTCTAGTAGGTTGTGTTGCCTTGGCTCGATACTAAATCTCTAGGTCGAATGATCTAGTCGATCTCGAGTGTTTGACTCGATATCGACCACTCTTCTGTGCTTCTTGGCTTCTCGTTTTGACTCTGATTCCGCTCTAATTCTTATACTTTTAAACCAAAACTTGTCTTTTCGTATAAAGGGAAGGGATGATCGTGCAATTTAAATATTCAAAGATAATTCACAACTAGGCTAACTCCCTGTCCCAAACAAATAATACAAGAATCGCTCCCTGTGTAGTATTAGGGTAATTCAGGATCGAATCCACGAGGAGGTATGTCAGCGCTTCCCTTGTTGCAATCACGATCAAGCTTTCGACCTCAGAAGAAACTTGATATCGATGTGTCTGGTTGATATCGACCTCAGTTTTGGTCGATTTCCAGTAGCGTTCCTGCAGAAGACAAAAGAACCAAAATCGATGTCGAGACAGACCTCGATATCGACGTTAGACCTCGATATCGACATTTACAGTCGATTCCGATGTTTGTCACAGAAACTGTTTTGCGTAACCTATTGTCGGAAAAGAGTCCGAAGAATGTAGAATGGTAAGAAGGATGATCAGAAATCGAAACTTAAACTTTTAGATGAATTCAATTAACTTAAAGCTTCCAAAGTCGGCGTTTCATGCCACAACGATAAAAATGCAAGTTTGATGCTAAAGTTATGAAATTTAATGTCTTTCCGTCAAATAACTTTCGTTACCATCACTTAGGTGATTAGAGGCTCTCGCATAGTTCCTAAGAGTTAGTATCCAATTCATGATTAATCCAAGTTCACAATATGAGTGGCTTTTGCTTCAATAATGCAAATAATGAATCTCCCTAACTTTCGCAAAGGATCATGCATAGGATAGAAGATGGAATTGCATAAAAGTCATACCTTTGATGCACTTACCCTACATCGTTATCGTTGGGCTCAAATGACCCTAGAAGTGGGTTGACTACTCGCTTCTCATCATGCAACTCATCATCATCATTGAAAGAAAACTACTTTGAAATTGCAAAAGAAAGAAATTACAACCGAACAAGCCAAATCTCCGCTCTCGCTTCCACCAAATTCAATTCTGCTCTCCTCTCTCTCTCTCTACTAATTCTCTGTGTTCTATGTGTTTGAATAACTGAAATTGGATGCCTAAACTCTGCCCTAACGGCCTCTAGATATAGATATCGAACTTTGCTATCCAAAGACTCGAAACATTATCTTTATTCTCTAAGATAAAACTTAAATAAAGTAAAAACCAAAAGTTCTATTGTAAAACTAGCTAAAGTGATAGCTCTGATGTTGAAGATAAGAAATCTCGACTTTTGGATAGCTTCGGATAGAATTCTATCAAAATCTTAGTCGGATTACTCTGCTGCCAACATCGATATCGACCTTCAGACCTCGATATCGACCTTTGTGAAACTCTATCTCGAGCTCTCCTTCTCCTACTCGGATTAGCACTCGACTTCTATAATTTAGCTCGATATGGACACTCGATATCGACCATCATCTAAAATATCGACCTTTGCTGGTGTCGACATGCCTTGTTCTCTTTCTGCTCGATTCCTATGTCTCTGCTGCAATCGATGTCGAGGTCCCCAGTCGATTTCGACCTCTTCAGGAGACTTCGAGTTCTTTATCCTGTTTTCTGCGACATCACATAGAAACTCGTGAAGACCCATATATTTGATATTTAAGCGTAAACTACACTAATCCCATGTTTTCCCACTAATATGCATGCAAAAGAATGATAAAATGGACCTATATGTGCCTAGAAAATATGGCAATTTGCGCGCACATCATTTTGCAGACTCTATTTCTTCAATTTGTTAAGTAGGAGGAACGTCGAGCTCTTAAATACAAATATAAAGATGTATAAATGTAAACCGACACCTGGCCTATGCAAATAATTACAAGACTTCCTCCCGTTGTAGTGGAATGTTAGTCAGGATCGGTCCACGAGGAGGCGTATGAGCGGGATCCTAGTGGCGTCGGAAATCACACGTCTAACGTCAACCAGAAGCCTCAATTTTGACCTTGGTGCTCGATGTCGACCTCGACTGTCGATCCTTTCTGCAACAGAAGACTGCAAAGATAAAAACCACAGTCGATATCGACTAGAGAAGGTCGATATCGATGTTAGCAGACAGAATCGACTGGCTCAGAAGACTGCCAGTCGACACAGGTGGTCGATATCGACGTTGATGGGTCGATATCGATGTTCAGTAACTCTGCAGGATGCTCGTCGTCGACTCAGAAAAACTATCAACGGAACTCAGTGGTCGATATCGACGTCTGTGGTCGATATCGATGTCTTCTCCTGCAAAGTTGTTAGCTTTTGTCGGCAAAGAAAGGTCAAAGACTTTAGGATGGATGAGGATGCGATGAACAGAAATAAACGCAGTGATTTTGACGAATAAAATTATATAAAAAGCAACTCCTAGGATTAGGGTTTACCACAACGTTAACCAATGCATGCGACAAGATAAATAAGACGGACAATTGCGCTATTTCACCTAAAGGACAAGCTTTCGCTGTACACCAACTCTTAGGATTACTCTTGCAAATAAACCTAATTGTCTCTACCAATTTTATATTTATAACTCAAGTTGTTAGCATGAATCCCTTTTCTTTCGATTAGGACTAAACATAGAATCGTAGGAGATGATATAGACACAACGATATCAACATCTAACACTTACCTCAAGCACGCATGGCTAACGTCGGGCTCACCCCGACCCTAAGAGCTTTGGAAGACTACTCGTACCTCATAATGGAACTCACCGTTGATTGAAATAAATAAACTTGCATTAAATTATAAACTCCGAAGCTTTACAACTCAACGTCGGCTTTCGCAAACGTCAAACCCTAAAACTTCTCTCTAACTCTATTGCTTGTAATTGAACTCTAAAATTGGATGATCGAATGCCAGCCCCCTAGGGCTTTATTTATAGGATACTAATCCTTGCTAGCCAAGGATTGTAACTTCTATCCAAACTATGAACTCTATCCAAACAATTAGGATAGGTCTTTTATTTTGATAAAATTCTACTAACTTGATAAAACTTAAAGGTAAAAAGTAGATAAATCCCAGCATCCATCTATCTAAATAGTACAAGATAATCCGTGCCTCTTTAGAGATAGAATTGCCAATCTGCATCTCGAAATCGTATTTATCTTCTGTCGAGATGGGGTCGATATCGACCACAGAGGTCGATATCGAGGTTTGTGTTTCTACTCGACTTGTCCATCTCTACTCGATTCCTGGTTTGAGGTCGATATCGATTGTGTAAGGTCGATATCAAGTACTTTTCTCTGTTGTGTGATGGTCTATCTCGACACTCAGTTCTGTGTCGATGTACTGTAGTCGATATCGATGTTGAAGGTCGATATCGACCTCTCTTCTGCTCTACTTGGTTTCTCCGTTTTGACTCCGATTTCGCTCGAATTCCTACATGGTTATCTCAAAACTTGTGCAGACTCTATTTGTTGTACTTTAGCCCATTCTTACACAAGTTTATATTCTTTTGAACATTTACTTTGGGAATCGAATGAAATATGAAGTCAAAAGATGCAATAAAAAGAGGTAAAAATATGTAAATCACTTGTACGTAGTACATTCTACACAAATTCTTATTATTCTCAACCTATAATTTAGGAATCGATAGGAATATAAAGTCAAAACATGTATCTAAAATAGCTAGAAATATGTACATCTGATATGCTCCACCTAAAGCTTCCCATTGGCGTCCCCACTTGGTTCTGCAACATCACTATCCCAAAAGTGGTTAAGAACGGTGACGCTTGCATACTTCTCATCCGCCTGGATATCCTTCCGTAAAAGGGAGTAGGCCTGATCAATATGTTACATACACACAAACCATTTAGATGGAAGCGCTTGTAGCCAAAGGTGGTGTAGAGTCTAACGATAGGGGAACATTACTTCAGAAGTGACCAATGGGTCGCCTATTGGAGCTCCTCGAAGAACTCTTTCTGCAGTAGAGTTCCTTTGACCGATCGGATAGGGGCACTTCTGTCATTCATCCAAGCAGAGAACGTATCAACGTCTACCCTCTTCGCCATGGCTAGGTCCAAGACATCCACTCTCTACATTGGCTTTTTGCACTTGTGGAGATGCCACTTCTTCAGTGGGTGAGTCCCCTTAGGCGGATAGAACATTGCAGGTGGTCAACGGGTCCCCACACCCCAACTTTTAAGTGACACCTTAGCTTGGGAGCCCTTAGGTGCCTCAACCTCGTCCTCCAACCAACACACCACAACGAAGAGTTCATATGACATGATAGGTATAAACTACTTACATGTCCCCTATAGAAATTGACATGACAATGAGAGGGCCCATACCTACCTTGTTGGTTTTTTTAGTAGGTGTATGTGACTCACCCTCCTTGTTGTTCCTAGTGTCCCGATACTTGGTCATATATCTGTCCTACTTATCCTTCCTGGCTTTATAAAACTATCTATAGATAGAAGTAATTAATATGACACTTGAAATATACTACACGATGGTCGTAATAAATTACATGACACATGGATAACCTTACCTCTTTCTTCGAATGGACCTCCCCTTGCTCTGACTCCCTCCTACGATGTGTTCCTTCCCTTCCCAATGAGTATGCCTCCTCATGGAATCAGGATTGTCAAAGTACTAAAGCTCCTCTTTTGCCACCTACAGTTAGGTTTTGACGGGGGTTAGGTCTTTATGAAGATCATCACTTTGAATGTTAAGGGGTTGTTCCATCCTCGGAAAAAAAATGGTGTTCGAAAACTTGTGAGTGACAATAATGCTAAGGTATGTGGTTTTCTTGAAACTAAACTCCTTTATGGTGGTTTTAATTTAAGTAATTTAATGTCATGGTTGGGACCCTGTCTCTAAGTTCCAACTTGACACAAGAGGTCGCATCCTAGTGGTTTGGGTTACATTCGGTTGCTCATAGGAGGAGTATGTGGTCGTTTGTCTCTACCATTTTATGCAGCCACTCTATGCCTTGGATGGTGCTCGGAGACTTTAATTGTTTCATGAGACATGACAAAAGAATAAATGCAGAGCCGTTTACTATGTATGAGTGCCGAGACCTTATTGAGGCTTGCACTAACCTTGGCCTTGAAGATGCTCTCTACACAAGCAAGAACAAGTTCACTTGGTCCAATGGAGTCTTGTGGCGCAAAATTGATCGGGTACTTCTTAACCATGATTGGATTATGTTCGTAGAGGGAGGGATCGCTAATAAAATATAAAATATTAAACTAAACCAACTCCCTTATCCAAGCAAATAAATACAAGAATCCCTCCCGATGTAGTGGTTGGGTAATTAAGGATCGAACCCACGAGGAGGTATGCCAGCGCTTCCTAAGCTTGCAGTCATGATCAATTTTCGACATTAGAAGACCACTCGATATCGAGTAGTACAGTCGATATCGACTACAGTTCCAGTGGATTTCCAGCAAATTCCTGCAGAAGACAAAAGCACAGTCGATGTCTAGTTGTTCACTCGATATCGGGTCAGCCACTCGACATCGACCTCTGCAGTCAATTTCGAGTTTTCAACAGAAACTGTAAAACATAACCTTTGGTGTCAGAAAAGAGTCCGAAGAAAGTAAGAATGATGATGGAAGGGTAGACAGAATAAAAACTCAGATTTTGTATAACTCAATAAACATAAAAGCTTCCAAGATCAGGGATTCATGCCACAACGATAACCGTATAAGATTTATGACAAATTCATGAAAGATGATGCCTTTCCATCAAATAACTTTCGTTACCAACAATTAGGTGATTAGAGGTTCTCGCATAAAACCTAAGAATTACTATCCAATTTCATGACTATTCTAAATTCACAATATGATTAGCTTTCGCTTCAATAATTCAAACAAGGATATCCTCAACTCTCACAAAGGATCATGCATATGGGTATAGAAGACGGAATCGCATAAAAATCATACCTTTGATGCATAAACTTACATAGAAATCGCCGGGCTCACCCTGACCCTAGAAGTAAGTGAACTACTCTCACCTCATCATCATAGACATCATCATCATGGAAAAGAAACTACTTTGTATTGAAATTGCAAAACAAAGAGTACAACCGAACAAAGCCAATCCTCCGCTCTCGCTTCCTCTCAACCCCACTCGGCCTCTCTCTCTCTCTCTAATGTAATGAAACATTTTTCTTGCAGTAATTGAATGATTAAACTCAACCCTAATGGCCTCTAATTATAGATCTCAAACCTCGATAATCAAGGATAAGAAAATCTATCTTTATTCCTAAGATAAAACATAAATAAAGTAATTAACTAAAATCTCTTTAGGTAAATATCAAATTCACCATAAAGGATAACAAGTCTGGTAGTAATAGATACAAGATCTCGACTTTAGGATAGATGTAAACTCCTTCGGATCAAATTCTATCAATAACAGCGTCAGATCTGTGTGCAGCAGCAGTTGATATCGACCAGGTCATGTCGATATCGAACTCTTCTTTCTATCTCGAGCCAGCTTTACTCGACCTTAGATTTGCACTCGAACTCTATCAATTCCCTCGATTTGGGGCACTCGATATCGACCACTACATCTCGATATCGACCATTCTATGTCGACATGCTCTGTTCTTCCTCTACTCGATTTCTGGTGTTCAGTTCCACTCAATGTTGAGTCTTTAGGTCGATTTCGACTCCTCCTTAGACTTCGAGTTCTTTTTCAGCTTTTCTTCTCTTCTCCAAATTGCTCCAGTTTTGTCTCGATTTATGCAAAATAACATAAAAACTCGTGTCGACCTCTATATTTGGCAAATAAACATAAACTACACTAATCTTATGCTTTCCGAACCATTATGCATGAATATATTGATAAAATTGACATAAAAGTGCATGGAAAATATGGCAATTTAAGCGCACATCAGATTAACCAAAATATGTATTGTCATGTACATTACCCTAGTTGTGGGGCCTCTCGGACCACAAGTCGGCCATTGTTACTTTATGCAGGAAATAGGGAAAGAAAATGCCCACATTCAAGTACTTGAACATTTGGATTGAGCATCATATGTTTGTGGATCTTGTAAAGGAGAATTTGCATGCATCTTGGAGTGAATCCTACCAATTTCGCCTTTGCAAACTCCTAAAAAAATGCCGCTGAAATCTTTGAATTCGAAGGAGTATGGGCATATCTCACCACATCAAAGGATGCAAATGAGGCCCTAAACTTAGCCATGGAGGAGGCGCGCCTAGACCCACAAAATTCTGCAACTTGGGTGGCCTTGGATATAGCTAGGAAAAAGGCTGAGTGGCTTAACAAAGCAGAATACATCTTCCCTAGGCAGCTCGCCAATGCTAAGTACACTCTCTAAAGTGATCAATGCAATAAATATTTGCATGCCTCTATAACGTTTCATAGCCACAAAAACCATATTTTCTCTATTTTAAAAAGGGATGGAACGATTACCTCTTCTTGTAAGGATGTTGCAAATGAATTTGTAAGCTACTACCATTCGCTCTTGGTTTGTGCATATTTTACCAAAGAGGTTGATCCCTCTTGGTTTGCAAGGGGTCCTATAGTGCTTGAGGAGAACAAAGAGAGGCTCATTGCTCCGATATCAAATGAATAGATAAAAATAGCCCTTTTGGCGATTAGAGAGGACAAGGCACCCGGTCCAGATGGTTACACTTTGAGCTTTTTCAAAAAGACTTGGGAAATTACCGATGGTGAAATATGTGCATCTGTGAAAGAGTTCTTCCGAAATGGAGTCCTTTTGAAGCAACTAAACCACACGACGGTGAGTTTGATTCTGAAAGTTGATGGTGCTAATCAAGTAAGTAACTTCCAACCTATCTCTTGTTGTAATGTGGTTTAGAAAGTTATATCTAAAGTCATTACTACTAGACTTGGGTCTTGTTTAAGTTACCTCATTGATCATTCTCAAGCGGCGTTTGTTCCGAAACGCCTTATGTTAGACAACATCTTTCTTGTCCAAGAGCTTCTCCGAAGATATAATGTGAAAAGAGAAACTCGTAGATACTTTCTTAATGTGGACCTAGCAAATTAAAAGCTTATGACACCTTATCTTGGAAATTTCTTAAATTTGCTTTGCTTGAAATAGGACTCCCTCGGTTATTTGTCGATTGGATTATGACTTGTGTCTCATTTACTTCATTCTCTATTAAGATTAACAATGAGATGCATGGTTTATTTGAGGGGAAAAGGGGTCTTCGTCATGGTGACCCCCTCTCCCCTCTTCTTTTTGTCATTTCCATGGATTTTTTTTTCTAGGCTTGTGAAGACAGAGACTACCAAACCGGCGTTCAAGTTCCATCAAAATTGGGATAGTGTTAGGCTTGCACACCTTGTGTTTGCCGATGACATTGTCATGTTTTCACGTGGGGATGTTGCCTCGGTCACAATCTTGATGAGTTGTCTTCAAAAGTTTGAAAGTATATGAGGAATAAAGATAAATAGGAGCAATTCAAGTATGATTTTGGCTTCAGTTCTTTATCATAAGGCCCTAGCCCTCAAAGAGATTACGGGCTTTGAAGATGGAAAGTTTCCCTTCCGCTACCTTGTTGTTCCAATCAGCCCCAATGGCCTTAGAGTGGCCCATTAAATGCCCCTTCTGGACAGGATAGGTAAAAATTTAATCTTTTTGGCGGGTAAACATTTGTCTTATGCTGGACGGAGAGAACTTATTGCCTCGGTCCTTCAAGGGATTGAGGGGTTTTGGCTTTCGGTTTTACCAGTTCCTGAGGCTATCATTCGAAGCCTCACAAGCCCGGGCCGCTCCTTCCTTTGGAGGTCTTTGAGAGTTAGATGGAGCAATGTTTGTCTTCCAAAGCAAGAAGGAGGCCTCGATTTGATTGACATCTACTCTTGTAACTTGGCTTTCATGGTGATACACCTTTGGCACATATATAAGAAGAAGGATTGCATTTGGGTGAGGTGGGTCCATCACAAGTACCTTGTCGTTAGGGAGGTTGAGGATTGGGAGGCGCATAGGAGAGACTCTCCTCTCATCAAGGCTCTTGTTGATGTAAAAAACAAAATTGGCTCTACTTCTAACATTGATATGAAGCTTGTTGATTGGTGTACTGACAGAAAATTCAAAGTTAAGAGAGCTTATGAGGAGCTTAGGGAAAAAGGGGATAAAGTGAGGGGGCACAAGGAGGTTTGGGCGAAGGGTAAAACACCCAAGCATTGCTTCATCCTTTAGTTAGCTATCTTGGGGAAGCTTCCTACTTTTAATAGGCTATTTTATATCGACACTAACCATTATTGTAGGTTGTGTGATGATAATGATGTGCTCAAAACGCATTTGCACTTGTTCTTTGAGTGTCCTTACACCAAGGAGATTTGGAAGAGAACTAGGGCTGCATTTTCTATTCTGAAAGAGGTGAATACTTTGGATAGGGGTTTGAGGTGGTTGAGGAGATAAAAGAGAAAAGAAAGATGTCACATTAAGCGAAGACCTATGCGTTCTCAGCTGCCATATATTTCATTTGGCATGCTAGGAATGCCAAGATTTATGATGACAACCACATCCCGGAGGAAGGTGTCGATAGAGTCATAGCTACTCATGTTTTTCGGTTGCTCCTTGCCTCCTTCCCAACCATTGACGTTGGGAACTTTTGGTGATTCTTCCTCTAGCTTCCTTGATGTCTGCTTGGATGTTGTTGCATGATGTTGGGATGTGTACTTAGGCCTGCGTGCCTTTGAAGCCTACGTGCCTTTGGGAGCATTCCCTAGGCTCTTTTTGGGTGGTTTGTGTCTTCGAAGGGTTGCGTCCCTTTGGAACATTACCCTTGGATGTTTTTATAGTGTCGCTTATGACACATGCGTGTCTTATGCACACCCATGCTTGTTTTATTTACACCTTTGTATGTGTCCCGAAGACATGCATGTTAGATGGAACATACACCCATGACATTTTCATTTGGTTATCTACCTTTGAGAGTCTAGGCCGTGTCCTTGCTTTTGAAGGTAATAACTAGGTTGTATGGTCCTTTGGACCCCCCCCCATATTAAATCAAATTTACATGTAGGCACCCAAACCTGGACTTAGTGCCGGGTGGGTTTCCTTGAAAAAAATTGGTTTCGATGGCGTTGTAGCCAAGGTTTCATTCTTTAGATTAGTATCGCAAACACCTAGGATACAAGTCCTCGTCTATCATGTTCGCATATTGGACGACGACTAGAGGAAGGGCTTCGTACTCCCACAACTAAAACAAGTGCTCATCCATGTTAAGTAGGAGTTATGGCACTGAATATTGATTGCATCGGCCTTTGAAGTGACTATCTGCCTTGGCATCGTACACAGTCTACACAAACATCGACATGTCAGCCATACTGCACGATAATAGGAACTTACCTTGCTTGGATGAAAGCCTATCATACATCACAAGAGGATTGAGTCTAGACAACCCTCTTTGCACTAGATAGAGACATTTTTTTTCTTTATTAGATATCCTGCATGTTGGGTTACCATACATCGGTAATCTGCAAAAAATTGCATTCACCTCAACCCATATTTCCTTACTTTAGATCAGTCCAAAATACATGCCAGCAATCAATATATACACTAATTTTTACATGTAACCTGTATATTAATACATGGCAAAAACTAAAATTGAACCTATTTATATCAAATTTCACACGATTTTGAATCTATGCATATCAAATGTCAACCTATTGATAATGCATATTTCATATAGGCATTATAGGTAGTTCTTATTGCATTTAGATAGTAATTTTGCATATGATTTAGTCTAATTCTATATCCTTCTTGTGAAGTATTCGAGTTCGGAATCTATGCCTTTTTAGTGTTTATTTTGCAGTTTTACATTCTGACAATGGATGGGATCTTGGAGGAGCTTAAAAGGATGATCTAGGAGCGTATGAAGGCTATGGAAGGAGAATAAAAGGAGCAAGGAAGCACAACGTCAAAGTTGAGAAGAACCAAGCAACTGTTGGGACGAGCGCCCGTCACTTTTCCACAGGCGCCCGCCGCTGTCACGTGTTCAATGATTGCCAATTTTAGTCCGAAGATTCTATTTTATTATTATTTTATTATTTTATTCCCTAGGGTTTTGCACGACTCTATTTAGGTTATTTTCATTCAACCATTGAGAGAGGATTTGAGTGTGTGTCAGAGATTATTGTGTGATACATTATAGAGAGATAAGCGTTATTTTGGCTATGAGTTGCTAAACTCATATTTTCTTCTGTGATTCGAAGACATGGTTGATTGAATTATGAGGATTTGATTTCAATTAGTTATTTATAATTGTATTTATCATCTTGTTCTTATTGATATGAATTTGTGTTCCTTTATATGATTGATCACCATGTTAGTAATTACATCTAGGCTATGAATCTGTTGTTGGATTCTTGATAGCAAACGAAGTCATTGATTAAGTGATATGTCTATGCCTTTGTAGTGGATTATATCGATTGATCTATGTCGAGTAGGTGTTTATAGGGCCAAGTGGATTGTTCCCTTGTCTTCTATTTGCATTGAATCGATGTGTCAGTTGGTCTAAAAACATGGATCGTTAGTGCTATTCTTTAGTGATATTGAATAAGAAGATTGTATCTTTGCGAAACAATCAACCTTAGTCAAGTCGACATATATATTATAAGTACTATTGAATCAATCCTATGACCTTGAACCTCAACCATTGTCTAGAATTATAAGTGAAATGCTTTTCTAACTTATTGTCAATACATCATTATCATTATCATATTTACTTTATTTTGTCATCAAGTTGCTACAAACTATTGCTATTGGTATTAGCAATCATTGTTACGAAATTATCATTGAAACCTTTCTCTCTATGGGTTCAGCTTTGGACTTCATTGTTTTACTAATCTATTGGTTTAAGTATTGAGTTAGGATATTATTACTATTTGGGAGAAGTGAAAGCCAACGAATCGCCGATCACCACCTATTCATATCACTATTGAATGGACCCAATGCTTCCACATAAACAACCCAATAGTTTACCTTCCACATATTCAACTCAACAATATTTCTTTCTACATGACAGCAAGACAGTTAAACATGTCATCTGTATATTCATACATGATAGTTGACTTATTGAATCTATACATCTCCAATTGCACAAGATTTGGAACATGTTCATATGAAATTTTACCTATTGATATAAATATTTAGTTACTGCCCAATTTTAACCTACACATATGAAAAACTCACCCTTTCTAACATATCCCCTAACCCTATTCGCCCCAATTTCACCCTATGTTGAACAACACTTGCCTAGTTCTACCTTGCACATCTTCACATTCCCGCACGGCATTTCACATAATGTCAAACAGAAATCAACTTCAAAAATCAGTTCCTCCCCTTCAAATCCATCAACATCTTCAATTAAGCATTACATGTATACGTTATTAACTTGAAAACTGAGTGCCGCTGTCTCTCTGTTCTTCTTCTTCCTTCCTGTCACTTTTTTTGGCTTCATCCTCTTCCTTCCTTTTGCTATTGTTGCATTCTTCTTATTCCTTCTCATTTTTGTTGTTTCTCTGTTTTCGTCGTCTTCTTCTTCTTCCTCATCTTGTTAGATATGACCTTTCCCTTTTTTTTCCCATTAAGAGCCCTCGTGTGATGGCGGTTGATTGGACGGTTTTTTCAAACCGTCATCTCTCTTTCTTTCTCCCATATATGACATCAATCTCTCTCCCCTCATTAATAAACCCAGCCGGTTGGGATTTATTTTTGATCGGCTGCTGAGTTAATGTAATTATTCATATATGCAATTATTCGTATACATTAACAATATACGTACATAACTACATAATTATTCGTATGACTTAATGTAATTATTCATATATATTAAAAATATTTTCATATAAACATTATTCATTTGTTACAACATGATTATTCTTATGAGTTATGTGTGAATAATATTATAACACACTTTAACCTTTTTTTAATTAATTTTAGCTCTCATTTGATCTTAACTAACTTTTAGCCAAATTTGAAAGTTACTTTTCTTTGCACAAAATAAAAATATAAATGAATTCACTTATTTTTCACTTAACTTGATTTTTATATTATATATTTTTAAATAACATAAAATTTTGATAGTGTTTCTCTTTTCTTAACTTGGTAAATCTCATCTTAAACTTTTCATAGCTTTACTTTTTATATTTAAAAATATATTATTTATCTTTTCTTGCATCCTCACCTTATTTGTAAGAATATTCTATCATATAAGGTTAATAAATATCTTCATAGCTTATAATAAAAATACTATAGCTTAATGTAATAAATACTCCTTTTTATTTGAATAGTCAATTAGATATGAATTTTGAAATCATTTATATTCCCTTTGATTTGAATAGTAAATTAGATATGAATTTAATAAATGTTCCCTTTGATTTGAATAGTAAATTAGATATGGATTTTTATCTTACACACCTAACCTATTAGATTTGAACAGTAAATTAGATATGAATTTCGAAATTATTTATACTTTATTCATTTTGGCTTATAATTAAAAAAAGAATTAGCAATTCATTAACAATTATGATTCATAACATTTCATAAACTAGTAATTCCTAAACAATTATACACTTTCATTAAATAAATATTTTGTAATATTGTTTACCCAAGTATTTATGAGGGATCCTTTGTGTAACTGTAAAAAAGCACATATTTATAAGATTTTTTACTAGAATTACCGATTTTACCATGGAAAATGACAAATACTAAACCTACAAGTTATGAGACCAAAAGGAGTTTATTTTATGAGGATATAAATAATATATTCCTAATATATCAATTTAGAAAACTTTAAACTGTTTATTATCCAATAAATAAATATATATTATTGTTTAGTCTTTATTTTGGACAGGTGAAATGAACTTAAATTAATTTAGTTGAATATGGAGTTTAAGTAGAGAAGTAGTCACCTATATATAAAATTTGGGTTGTTTTCTTAGAGTTAATGAATGTAGAAAAACAAAAAGCTACTACTCTAGTGTTTAAACATTAAAATTCGAGTTATTCTCATGGATTTTAAATTTGAATAATTTAAAATATTAAAGCATTTGAGATATTTTACAACTCTACTATAACTCAATAATACCAAAAGTTTATTGCCACACACACCATTAATTAAGAGTAGTACATGATCCGTGATACAAATAAAATATTTTATAATCTTAAATTTAATTTACTATTACTCTTATCATAATATAATAAAATGTTCAATTAATTTATTTTTAAAATCCAACGTGCCTTGAAGGCATGAGAGTTGTACTAGTATAATACTTAAACATTACAACCTCTGTTCTTCAATATAGGTCGTTTTGAGTTTTTTCACATTTAGCAAAATATAAGTCATTGTACATTTGTATCCATTTGGTCGCACATTTTTACGTTTTTTTAAGTGTAATTTAAAACTAAAAGAACAACGGTGTAGATACCCTGTAGAACTTTTCAGTTGGTTTTTCTACTATTCACCACCAACCACTGAAAGTAATTAATGCAATCTAATTAATCACCTCATTGCTTTTAACAGCGTAATCCCATCTATTGTGAAAGGTGAGTATGGGGGATCAACTCGCATGAATTCATGGTCATGAGGTTTTGAGGTAGAGCGAGCGGTGAGGGAAGTTGAAGAAGCATACGAACACTAAAAAGCGCAGTCGGGGGCGAAGGATAAGCTGGTCGAAAGTGAGCTTCAATCAGCGACGAATCCATTGGACCCGCGGCAGAATGTTGTAGAGTTTCGTGAGGGACAATTTTTTTGAACTAAGGAGGAGGTCAAAAACGATAAGGTGGGCGTCTCTTTCAACATCCTTCGGAACTGCTGACCGGCTTCCTCGAGGATCGAACCTGATTCCCTTCGCTATAGCGGGGGAGTCTTGATTTTATTTGATAGGATTAGGTGTTGGCTTGTTTCTATATTTATATATATTTACATTCAATTCTCCCCTACATCGAATTTTGGTGCCGTTGTCAGGGAAGCAATCAATCGTACCCTAAGTAGTCTATCTAACATCTTCTTCGAGTGTTGTTTTAAAGCTGCATGCGACGCGCTGATCGCATGCCAAATTTTGAAGCTTTAGACAAACATGAACTCTTCCTTCATCTACAAAAAAGGCTAAAAAAAGCGATGGCTAACGACAAAGCCACCCAAAAAGAGCTTGAGAGGTTCCAGAAGCAAATAGAGGATTTCACTACGAGAGAGACCGAATTCACGCGGGCTCGACAAAGATTAGAGGAAAGGACCGAACGAGAAGCTCAGTCCAGAAGAGAGGCCAAATCCCAGTTGAATCTAATCCCTCAAACGGCTAAGGATTACTTGCAACCTACTCTCACTGTGCTTGAATCCGCCATCATAATTCCTACGTCTAATTTTGAAATCAAAACGAGTTTTGTTGCTGAAATTAGGCATCATGCTTTTGAGGGGAAACCCACTGAATGCCCTATGGCACATATTTCTAACTATTGAGATTTATGTGTTGCCATTGCTGATGGGCCAAACATAGAATACGTAAAACAAAAAGCTTTGCGATGGTCGCTTGCAGGGAAGACATTGCAATGGGTAGAGAGTTTGACCCCATGATCCATCCCAACCCGGGGTGAGCATCGAGACTTGTACCTAAAGAAGTTCTTCCCTCCATTGGAGGCGACGCAAATTAGGTAGAAGATCATGGATTTCAAACAATGCCAAATGAGACACTAGTAAAAGTTTGGGAGAGGTATAAGGACCTATTGAGATCGTGTCCTAGTCAAGGAGGTTATCTACAACACTCTTGACGTAGTCACCAAGGAGAGGATCAATACCAATACCTCATATGGTTGCCTTGAGCTCACTCCACAACGGGCTTGGGAAACCATTGAAAAGGTTGGTGGAGTTCGACAACACATATGGGACTCCTGCAATCTCCGACTCAAGGCCTGATTCATCTATGCCTCTGTCTGAGCCCTCTGGTTAGATCAATCCCAATGTCAAGGAGCAATTCATGAAAGATCAAATGAGGAAGCTCAAAAAGCAAGTAAAGTTTATCTCCGCCAACCAACCTTGCATCAAATGTGGGTCAGAGAAACACACCACAACCGCTTGCCCCTACACAAAGCAAGTGCAAATCGGAGAGACTCATGAAGCAGCACGTTACATGACGGGTCCCACCCGTGGAGTATATAAAGGGAATTGAGGCAACCGGCAGCTCCGGCGCAACCCTAGGCACCACCCACTTTATAGAGCTCTTGGACATCCGGAGAGGGAATAAAGGAAGGATGACCTACAACTCATTCTTGATGAACTAAGGAGGAATCAGGTGGAAAACAAGCAATCCAATAACGTTATCCATAATCAACATTCGGGGTTAAATGCATGATTCTAATAGATGGATATTGGGAAGAGGAAAGTGGACACAATTAGGTCAACTTGTGGTAGAAATCCAAGGTCGTCAGGCACACTCCCTGGGTATACGGAGTAAAATCTCATGGGACAGTAGTCTGGCCATATAGTTGATGTCCAACGAAGGAGTTGACGGAACTTGCAAGGGCCAAAGAATGACGTGGATGGAGAAGAGACATGCGACAGATCAGTCGATGCCGACCAACCCTTGGTCGATGTCGAGGACATAGTCGACGTTGACCACCCTCAGGTTAACATCGAGCACACTGAACACCAGTCGCATCTGAAATCGAGTGCTCTAGTCGACGTTGACCACCCATCAGTCGATTTCGACCCATCAATAGCACTTCCGAAGACCGTTTTGGCTCCAAAACCAAAGAAGATGATGCCATTCCCTTTCAAGGCGTTGAAGGATCCCACTGAAGGCAAATGCAAGCCTTTTATGAAGATTCTACAGGGCCTTAATATTACAATTCCATTCATGATGGCCCTAAGCAAAATGCCTAACTATGTTTGATTCCTCAAGGACATCCTAAGAAAGAAGTGATCCATGGTGGAAATCACGGCAGAATGCTCAAAGATGGAGTTCCCAGAGAAGAAAAGTGACCCGGGGAAGTTCACTATCACCATGGGACTAATCCAACATCGCTACAAAGCCTTATGTGAGTTGGGGGCAAGTATAAGCCTCATGCATCTCTCTATTTGGTCAAGGGTGAACATTGGAGAACTAGAGCCTGTGGACATGAATCTATACACGGCGGACAACACTTTTCTAAGGCCCACAAGAATAGTTGATGATGTACTAGTGAAAGTTGGGAAGTTCTTTTTGCCCACTGATTTCAGAGTGTTGGATATACTAGAGTATCGTATTGTACCTATCATCCTTGGTAGGCCTTTCCTCGCTACTGCGAATGCAACATTAGTGTGTGAAATAAGCTGCTCACTTTAACCATTGGGAATGAAATGATAGAGTTTTCCTTCAACCCCACAATGAAGGAGGTCAATGGAATAAAAATCAAGTCTCTCTATGCTCACACGAACATCATGGATTGTGAAGAACCAATGGAAAAGGGCCCTGACTCTTGGTGATGCCTTAGCCAAGTCCATGGCAGAACTAATGGAAAAGGACGTTAAAGAGTTCTTGGCCACCTTCATGAGAGATGAGGAAGTATTTGATGATGCTTTATCCGTGAAGTTTGAAGACACAGTCGTCATCGACCATGAGCTGTCAATGTCAACCCACTCAGAGGCCGGGGTATGTTCAAGTCCCAAACACATCGACGTCGAGAGAAACCAGTCAATGTCAACCAAGCTAGAGCCTTGGGTAAGTACAGAAGAAGTCGAGGTCGAGCACATGCGACCGACATCGACCATGACAGAGGCCCAGGTATATGCTGAACTTTCAGTCGATGTCGACTACCCTTACTCGACGTCGACTGCTTTTTTGCATAATTTTATGACGAGTCCTAGCTGGCGTCAATATATGCCTAGTCAACGTCAACTTCTGTACCTTACTTAGGAGCATCCATGATGAGAATTGAAGCTGATTACCTTGGTGAAGTAATGAAGACGGAGAAGGTAGATCTAATTTTGATCCCACAAGGACCTTCTCCTGTGCTAAACCCATTACCCAAAACACTAAGGGATGAATTTCTGGGCCCCAATTCTACTTATCTTGAGATTATCAATGCTTCACTAACCTCGTAGAAAGTAGCCAAGTTGATGAAAGTGCTCCGTGCCCATAGAAAGGCAATCGGGTACTCCTTGGAGGATATCAAAGGTGTTTTGCCCGCCACTTGCATGCATAGAATCTTCTTAGAGGATGATCATAAGGCAACCATTGAATGTCAATGAAAGCTCAATGATGAGAGGAGGAATGTTGAGTTTAAATATAAAGAATATAGGCAAACCAAATCCTAGTCCACGCAAATAAATTACAAGACTTCCTCCCGTTTTAGTGGAAGGGAATCAGGATCGATCCACGAGGAGGCGGGTCAGCGGTGCCTGGATAGTCTTTGAAGCTTCTGAGCAAGTCGACCAGTAGCCTCGATATCGAGTTGAGAGGCCGATATTGACAGGGGCAGTCAATTCCTAGTGGGTGACGTCGATCTGGGAAGAACCTGCGAAGAAGAGAAAACCACAGAAGAACTTGATATCGACTGGAGTGGTCGAAATCGAGTGGATCAGTACTTCATGTCGACTCAGAAGACTGTCGACATCGAGTTGCTCGATGCAGGGTGGTCGATATCGAATCATATGGTCGATATCAAGTGGCTTCTTAGATGATGTCGATTGCAGAAAAATAAAGAAATAATGTAAAGACATCAAATTTTTTTGGGTTTTTCTTCAATAAACTAAAAGGCTTCTAGGATAGGGATTCACCACGACGGTAACTGATGCAGTACGACATGCGATGACTCCTGGTGACATTGAGGACAATATGAAGGTGCCATTTGATGGTCCTATCACTCGTGCAAGGGCTAAAAAGATTCAAGATGCTACCCAAGCACCTCTCATTCGTTACCAAGGAGCTATGGAGCAAGGATTTAGGCCACCTTGGATCACTTTGCTCAAAACTAGACCACCAGTCCAAGAGTTGAGCTGAAGACCTCAGTCCAAGCTCATGAAGGCGAGGCCCAACCCACCATGAAGGCCCATTTCGTGCCTCCTGATAGGGCTGGCGGCAAATTCAGATTTTTAGACTATTTTTATTTTATTTATGTCATATTAGATAAATAAGGTAAAAAGGAAAGTCTATCTACTTAGATTCTTCCTTAACCGCTAAGGTTTGACTTTTTAAACTAAATCTAGGGTTTTAATTAATTATTATTATTAGTCAGCCATGCTGATCCTTTGCAAGGTGAGGATGGCTTATCGATTTTCATCACAACAAACCCTTTAGCTAAAGGGTTCTTCAATCTTCAATCCAAATAATTTGATTCATACTTTCAGTTTGTTCTTATCCTTTTAATCATCCAAACAATCATCTTTCGAAACCCTAATCTAAAACACATCACAAAACACAAACACAAATTCCTGCAGAAAACCGTCGCTAAACGCAGGCGCCACCGTCGCTGAAGGGAAGCAGGCTCCGTCGCAGAACCAGCGCCTGGACACAAGCGGCAGACGCCCCTTGGCCTTGCAGCGGCCCCTGCATATCCCGCGGCATCCCGCTGCATCCCGCGGCATACGCGGCCTTCCTCCATCACTTTTCTTTCTTCTGTCGCTATTGTTGTGTTTGTAACTGCTGAATTATTCCAAGTATTAAAACTGTCGGTAAAACTCAGAATATTAATCACTTCTTAATTTGTTCTAATCAGGAGATATCAAAGAGCATTGAAAGATCGGGTAAATATATGGCGTGGTTCTTGATCTTGAGCCCACAAGCGAAGGATCGGGTATCCCAAACGCATCAGTAACCATGCATGTCTTATGACTTAATTCACATAAAAGATTAGGCTTTTCTCAACATCAATTCGGAATATAGAGGCTTTCGCATAAATACCTAATTATTTCTAGCTTTTCATAATTAGGGTTTACGTCAACTTTCGCAGGCAAAACCTATTTACTATCTAAATTCACATATATAATCCACTTTCGCTTCTTATAAGGTAAATAAGGAATGATCCTAAACTTGCATAAAGGATTGAGCACGGGGTAGAAGAAGAGATCACATAATCAAATATAGAATAAGCGTACTTAAATGGCTACCATCGGGCTCACCCCGACGCTCACCCCGACCCTAGAAGTGGGACGACTACTCGCTCTTCATCACAACAAACATCTTTGATTGAAAGAAGAAAACTTGAATTAAAATTAAACCTTCGAAGCTTTACAACTCAACGATGGCTGTCGCAAACGCCAAACCCTAAAACTTCTCTCTAACTCTATTGTTATTGTGAGATATGATTGACAGGACGAAATCGTTGTGTTTCCTATCAAAATAAAACTCAAACCTACAAACTAGTATAGCAAGCAAGTAAGAAGTCGATCCCTCAGAAAATCAAGCATTCCTATGTAATGTGTATTTACCAATTTGTAGAAAAGAGGGTTTTGAGTGGTTGCGAATGATAAATATTAACAAGTTAGGAGAATCAATAATTAAGAGATAGTTTCACCTACGATTCTCAACCCTATTTGGTGAATTCGATCCTTGTTTCCTACTCAATGTCTTTTCCTTTTCCAATCAAATGTTCTTATCTTGATTTGAATAGATTATTAGCCTTATGAGTTCTAATAATCCCTTACTCCTAGGAAATCTTAACACGGATTAAGGTTTAATCCTAGGAATAGCAATAAGTCTCAAGATGTATAAAGCTTATAAGCAATATCAATCCCCTAAAGAACTAATATTTAACCTATAGTCAACTTCCTATACATTCAAGCTTTCTAACGAAGTCCACTAGAACATGTTTGCTACGAAAGATTAAGAATCATAACGAACAATTCAAAACCCTAGCGATGATGAGATCCTAAAAAGGTGATCAATCGAGATAGAATGAAACACCATAAAACATTCAAGCACAAAGAAGATGAAACATATGATGGAAATAAAAATAAGAATAACAAACTCACAATTCAACCAAACGGAGTCTCAAATCGTAGGCGAAACAAAATAGTTTAGCACTCCATTGTCAAGAAATTGTCAAAAGATTGGATGCCTACAACAACCTAAAACAAGCCAATAAATAAGACTAAGAACCGACCTAAAACCCTAGAAGACGTT
This sequence comes from Persicaria maculosa, assembly GCA_963922045.1. NCBI lineage: Eukaryota > Viridiplantae > Streptophyta > Magnoliopsida > Caryophyllales > Polygonaceae > Persicaria > Persicaria maculosa. Next base: position 22,309,739 of record OY998271.1, on the reverse strand, counting down.
CTTAAAAGATAGAGTTCAATTAAGGAAAAATAGAGTTATCGGATAAATTCGACGCTGATTCGGCCCAGCAAGGCCGCGGGCGCTGCCTCCCAAGCCGCGGGCGCGGCTAATGCAGTGAGCTCTGAAATTCTGGCAGCAGGCGCTACCTTGGTGGCCGCGGGCGCGGCTTTCCCAGCATATAGCAAATTTTTCGTTGTGAATTTGGTCTTGATGTCAACATGAAAGTTGTAGCTCTCAAAAAGAGCTTTCCAACGCATGCTTATAATAGTCAATCGGACCACCAAGGCATCCAGCAAGTGCGATACAAGTTTAGCGTGTCGGGCGACAACTTTTGTTGACTTGTTCTTCACTTAGGCTCTCGAACTTCAATTTCGCTCTCATTCTCTTCTTCTAGCTTCCTCTTCTTGACTCTTCCATAATCCATGAGCCTCCTCGTTCCTTGTCGGGATCCACATCTACCTGAAATAATCAATAAAAACGTGTAGATTCCAACTCCACCAACATGGCGAGTAAATATGAAAATTCTACTTAACTTATGCATGTTATGCACCTTAACTAAGCTTAATGCAACCTATTATGTCTACCTAAATGAGCTCTATCAATGATCTCTATGATTGAATTTGGAATGTCTAAAAACCAGCCCCCTAGGGCTTTATTTATAGGCTACTAATCCTGGCTAGCCAAGGAAAGTAGATCCTATCTTCTATCTAAACTCTATCCCAACAAGTAGTATAAATGTTTTATTTAGATAAATATCTAAAACATCTAATAAAGATCTTAGGGTAAAAAGGAAATCACCCTTAAGACATAATCTTATCTAATTATGAAGATAAACCATGGCCTTGATGATAGACTTGCAATCTGCGTCTCGAAAAGCGCATCCAATTCGTGTTGCATTACAGTCGATATCGACCAGTCAGGTCGAAATCGACCTCTTCATTTATGCTCGACGAGCTCAATTCCACTTGATCTCTAGGGCAAAGTCGATAACGATGCTTGTACTTGATATCGAGTAGTCTTCTATGTTTGTTTTCTTGGTCTGTCTTGACACTCAAAGTCTATGTCTAGGTCTTTAGTCGATATCAACCAGTGAAGTCGATTTTGACCTATTTTCCGCTTCTTCTTGGCTTCTTTTTTTTGCTCCAATTCTTCTCCAATTCCTACATATTTAGACCAAAACTTGTGCAGACTCTATTCTTGCACCTTAGCTCATTCTACACAAATTTGCATTATTTTTAACCCTTTTCTTTGGGAATTGAATGGAATATGAAGTCAAAAGATGCAATAAATAGGACTCTAACATCAAAACACCCCATACTTAGACTTGCTTGTCCTCAAGCAATAACCAAGCAATAACCAACACCTACAACACATCCTCCAAGTCTTCGACCTTGTCAAAAGCAACATCATAAATTGTAGCAAAGCAAAGCAAGTGAATTTAACGTCATAGCACATATTTGAGCGATCTGTAGGCCTATGCAATTTTGATCAAACATCACAGGGATAATGTGTTTGCACTCAACTCTTATGTGTTTAGGCTATGAAGATCAACTCTCAACTCAATTCCATATACAATCTCATAAACATTGCAATTTATAATAATCCACTTCGCAACCAATTATGAAATTGCTATAAGAACCATCAGGAGGACTTTCGCTCAATGGAAAACTTCAAAGAAGACTCCATTCAGCGGGGTTTTAATGGGGCTTGGTAAGAAATAAAGGGTATGGAATTATTTGGCTATGTGGTGCTTATAAAATTTGGGAATCAAGACTCCTAAACTTTATCACAACTATATCCAAACCATATCTCTACATTGATGCCCTTTCCTAACTTGCTTTCCATAATGACCATCAACATTCTTTCAAGCCTTAATATGCTGTCAAAAATATAAATCTTATATAAAATAATAGAACTAGGGAATAATTGGTTCATGCACTAATGATATATATTTTATTTTTTCGGTTTTTTTGAATAAATAAATAAATGTGCATTTATATGGTGAGCCAAAAATCCTTTTACAATGTATGACAAGATACAAATATGTACCATCCCATAATTTTTCTTTGCTCAAAACAAAACAATATGCACTTTCTTTCCACAATCCATTATTCTAACCAATCTAAGTCTCAATTCCCAAAGGGGGTCAGGGTAAATTTGGCTAGGGATAATTTTGTGGAGTTTGCAATATAAGGCTCAGCCTAATATTCTGGCTTCAAGCAGAGATAATGCAGGGTAGGTAAAGAGAATGTAAAAATGGCTTAAAAGAAGCCTCCATCATTTCAGTCTCGTAAATATAAACATCTATATGTATTGGCTTTGAATAACTATCACAATATTTAGAGATGCATAGGAAGAGTAAATACACTCAAGAAAGTAGAAAGACTTTTAATGTTCTCCCTATAGGCCAAAATTCTCACTAGGATAATTTTGGTTGGATTTTGCTTTTTAGCCTAGGATCATATGTGCTCAATTTCATCGCAAGTTCACAATCTACATAAAAACCAGTTTAAGGACATAGGCTAAACCATCCAAATATGCCATAGGATTTACATGATCAAGTCAGCTGTTGATTTCTCATCAAAGGATATCTAAGTACGATTTAAAACATAAACTTAAAAAGTAAACATGCATTTTTTTGTATTTTTTTACATTTTATAATTTTTTGTATTTTTTTTGTTTTATGAAAGTAAAAACTAGAACAAAAACTTAAACATGAATGCAATGTGAAAAAGAAAGCCAAGTTGTGACCATAAGAAATGTTTCATCCCCATCCCATACTTAAAATACATAGTGTCCTCACCGTATTAAAAGAAAAACAAGGGTGAATGGAAACTCACAGAGCAACCTACGGATTTAGGTCGATTTCAGTTTGAGTCGATTCCAGAAGTCGATGTCGAGTAGGGTGGTCGATGTCAACTGCATTAGTCTATGTCGAGGAAGAAGTTGAAGTCAAGGCTCGCCAGGATCTGGTATATATCGACTAAGTAGGTCAATATCAAGTGTTGTGTTACGCTCCTGAGTAATCGATGTTGACTCCATGAAATGGCTCGACCCTAGGGTGGTCGATTTTGACTGTTTTGGTCGATTTCGACTGCCTCTGCAGAAGCTTTTTTTCTTCTCCGCCGTTTCTTTTGCTATGAAACCTGAAGTTGTTAGTGCATAATAGATGAAACCATGATATATCAAAGTCTTAGAATCCAAAATTCAAAATTTGAAACCTAAAAACCATATATGGGGAATTTTAAAAGTTTATGTACAAGCTCTAGACTTTATAGTGGCTAGGCCGACTTCTTTTGCGCTTCTATCCATGCTGGCACATGCAGGGACCATATCGCTCATACGTCCTTTTCAGGGCTTTCAATCTCTACTTTGAACACCATCCCTTTCTTTTCTTTCAGCTCCAACCTTCCTGGTTGGACTTTATAGATTATCATTAATGATCCTTTCCTTCCATCATTTGTTTTGCATCCCAGGGCGTTGCATTACTCAATAAGCACTTTTTTGCCTGCCTTGTAATCGCTTATTGGCTTACCTATCATGTTAGTTAGGCATAAAAACAAGGATACTTGCTTCATAGGGATAACATAATTTATCTCTAAGGGTGGAGGATTCTTACCTGGACTTACCGTCGAGTCCGTTTTGCTCTCGGGAATCACTCGATATCGAGTAGAGGGGTCGATATCGAATTCCTTCTTCTCAGTCAATGGAGGCAGGTCGAGTAGGAGGAGTCGATCTTGAGTGGGCCCAGTCAATATCGTCTAGACCTGGTCGATTTTTCGGTGTTGTGTCGACCCCATACTTAGCTTTTGGCACTCGATTTGGCTCCACTGTACTCGATATCGACTGGATTGTGTCAATTTCGAGTGCTTTGTCTTACTCTTTTCCCTCGTTGACTTGGTGCCAAATCTCCTAAAGCTCCTCCATTTGGGCCTCCATGGCTCTTTCCTCTAGCTCCTCATTGGTCAAGGCTCTCTCTGTTGGTTCCTCGCAAGGGATTACTCTCCCTATTGCTTGTATCGCCTTGACTTCCATTTGATTCACCTCCTTCATTGTAGGTGATAGCATGCATTTAGGTAGGCATATTAGGTTGGATTTAGCATGATTTAGATTTATATAATGCATAGATTAAGCTAGATTTGCATTTATACTTGTGTTAACGTTGTTGGTAGAGTCTGAATCTACACGCGTTTATGGATTATTTCAGGTATATGTGGATCCGACGAGGAATGAGGAAGCTCATGGATGAAGGAAGAGTGAAGAGGAGGTGGAAAAGTGAAGAGCACGGGAGCGAAGTCGAAGTTAGAGAGCCTAAGTGAAGAACAAGTCCGTAGAAGTTGTCGTCAGACATGTTGAACTTGTTTTGCACTTTCTGGAGGCCTCGGTGGTCCGATTGACTTTTATGTGAACAGTAAAAGCCGCCCCGCGGCCAAGCTAGCCGCCCCGCGGCCCAAGCTCTGACGAAGGATTTCGCAATCGCCTAGCCGCCCCGCGGCCTGGGTTGGCTGCCCCGCGGCCTCTGCAGAAACGCCGAATCTACTCAATGGACTTTTTATCCACTTAATTAGGTTTTTAGAATTATTATTTGGCCGACTCTTTTGAGGCTTTTGAAGGACGTTTTAGGGTTTTATTTTAATCATCTAATTCCATAACTCTTATACACTTTGAGATTATCAATTGAGAGAACCCTAGAAGGGAGCCTCCATGGCCATGAAGTGCTAAACTCTTCCGTTTCATCTATGGATTGAAGCATTGGTTTGATAAAGTTGTGACATTTCTATTCTTGTTCTATTCCTATTGATTCGTATTGATTTTTTTGCGAATATTGTTAATTTCTTCTAGCCCGTACAACTAGTTGAGATTATTGCTAGGATTTTGTAGATTCCTCGTAGCGAACCTTAATCCATAGTAGCAATCATGCCTTTTTAGGACTCGTAGGACTAAATTAGTGTGTAGAGAATCAATTATATGTTAAATGCTGACTCGTAGCTTGGTGTTGCATGTATCCTGGTTAATCCTTAATCTTAATGCTACTATTAGGTTAAATCTTGACCGTGTTAGGTTTATCTAATTAGTAAGGGTTACTAGGACTCGTAGGACTAGTAATTTACACAAGATCAGGACAGGAACAATAATAGGATGAAAAGAGAACTCGAAGAATAATCGATGATCAATCAACCAAACTAAAGTGGATATTTGTAGATGAAACTATTTTCTCATTGTTATCTCTACTAACTTGTGTATAGTTTCTTTTCTTATATTCAATCACCAAAACCCCACTTTTCTATTAATTGGTAAATATACATTGCTTAGGAATACTTGATTTTCTGTGGGATCGACCTCTTACTTGCTTACTATACTATTTTGTAGGTTTGAGTTATACTTTGATAGGAACAACGACAGTTTCCTCCTGTCAGTAGGGTTGAAGGAGAATTAGATGACCACATTGCTAATAGTGAATGACAATAGTCCCTTTCGTATGCTGATATTGGCATCGGCCGTAGCTAGGAACGACCTCCCTCAAATGATTGGGCATGTAGGATCCTCTGCCATATCAAGAACAATGAAATCAATGGGCATAAAGAACTTATCCACCTTCACTAGGATGCCATCGATGATGCATGTGGGCCTTACAAAGTTGTTATCGGCCATGTATAATTTCATATCAATTGGCTCCAAGGCTCCAATGTTGACCTTTGACCATATGGACAAAGGCATAAGGCTCACGCTAGCCCCTAGGTCACACAAGGCCTTGTAGCGATGTTGACCAAGCCCAATGGTGATGGCGAATCTACCAGGATCACTCCTCTTCTCTAGGTAGTCCACCTTGCTGTATTCCTTTGCGATCTCGGCAATTGATTGCTTCTTGCTTAAAATGCCTTTAAGGAAGCGGTCGTGTGATGGCATCTCATGGAGGGCCTCCATGAATGAAACCTCACATTCAGGCCTTGGAGAACCTTCACAAAGAATTGGAACTCCCCGTCCGCTATATCCCTTCAAGATTTGGAGGGATAAGGCAATGGCTTCTTCTTCAGCGGAGCGAGAATGGCCTGTGGTGGTGCTGATGATTGGTCAACATCGACCGGGGGGTGTCGATATTGACTGCAGTGGTCGATCTCAGAGGCATCCAGGGTCGACGTCGACAGGTGGGTCGACATCGAGTGGCAGAGTCGATATTGACTGGGGGTGGTTGATATCGACTGGCTCTCCGTGGATGCTCTCCGCATGCTCTGTTTCTCCGACATTGATTGGTATTTTCTTGCCATTCCCTAAGCGAATGGCGGTGATGTGGCCCGATGGCTGCCCCTTTGGATTGGCCTGTGGTTTGCCAAGGAGCCCTCCGGGTTGTCGTGGAATAGATGCCGCCAATTGACTCAGTTGGGTCTCAACACCTTTCCTCCATGTATCAATTTCACCAAGCCTAGAATTAATGCCATGTAATGATGTTTGGATGGCATTGTTGGATTGCTTTGTCTCTGTTTGGTTCCGCCTCATCTCGTCTAGGATAAGTTATAGATCGTCCCTCTTTCCTCTGTCAGGATGGCCAGGTGCTCTGTATGGCGGGGGTTGCTGATGTTGTTGGTAATGGGGTTATTGATAGCCCCAACTCCCTTGGTTGCCTCCATAGTTGGGCCCCCACGCACACTTGACTTCGTCATAGGACTCCGCCAATTGAACTTGCTCCGTGTGAGGACAAGTCATCGTGTTGTGTTTCTGTGAACCACATTCTAAACAACCTTGGTTATTTGATAGAAACCTAACTTGTTTTTCAAGTCGCCTTACCTGGTCTTTCATGATTTGGTCCTTCACCTTAGGATCCACCTCTTTGGAAGGTTCATATAGTTGCATGGATGGGGGCGGCCTAGCATCAGTTGCCGTAGAAGTCCCTGTTTTGTCGAACTTCACTAGCCTTTCAATCGTATCACAGGCTTGAGTAGGGGTAAGTTCCAGGTAATTATAGGTGGTATAGGTGTTGATCCACTCGCGTGTTGGTGCGTCCAGGGCATTGAAGATGATCTCCTAGATGACACATGGCGGTTGCCCATGAGTAGGGCAGGACCTCAACAAATCCTTGTAGCGCTCCCAAACTTGCGCTAGCATCACCCCTGGTCTAAGCTTGTAGGACATGATCTTTTGGCGGATTTGTGCCGTCTTTGATGGTGGAAAGAATTTATTGAAGAAGATGTCCTTAAGTTTAGCCCATGTATGGATAGATCGTGGTGGTAAGCTCTCCAGCCAATGTAGTGCCTCTCCTACAAGAGACCCTCGAAAAGCTTTTAGGCGCACATATTCAAGATTGACACCGTCAGCAATGGTGTCGCATAAATAAATATAGGTAGTAATGTGCGCCATAAGGAATTCAGAGCCCTTTACCTCAAAGGCATTTCTCCTAATCTTCGCAATAAAAGTAGTTTTAATTTCAAAAGCAACATTAGAGAGAATAATAAGAGACTCAGGCACCACCACAGTGGGGTGTGATGTGCGCACAAATTGCCATATTTTCTATGCACATTTAAGTCCATTTTATATTCATTTGCATGCATATTAGTGGGAAATCATGAGATTAGTGTAGTATATGCATTATTGTCAAATATATGGGTCTGCACGAGTTTCTATGTGATTTCGCAGAAAACAAGATGAAAATGGACAGATTTGGAAGAGCGGAAAAGGAACTTGAAGTCTTCTGAAGAGGTCGAAATCGATTATGAACCAAGACATCGAGTGCAGAAGAGAGGCAGGAATCGAGCATAGGAAGAACATAGCATATCGACACAAAAACAAGGTCGATATCGATGTCTTATGGTCGATATCGAGTGGCCTAGATCGATGATATTGATAGTAGTCGAGTGCCAGTCCAAGGAGAAAAAGGAGAGCTCGAGATAAGAGATAAAGAGATGTCGATATCGATGTCCTATGGTCGATAATGATGTTGTCCAACAGAGAAGTCTGACTCAGATTTTGATATAATTCTATCCAAAGCTTGCACGTCTATCCAAAAGTCGAGATCTTCTATCCAGTGAACCAGACTTGTGACTTTAGGGATTTTACCATGGAGTTTGTAGTTTTTACCTTTATTTAGTTTTATCTTAGAGAATAAAGATAGTTTTTCGAATCCTTGGCTAGCAAGATTTGAGATATATATCTAGAGGACATTAGGGCAGAGTTTAATCATCCAAGGACATTAAGTTTTCATCCAATTACATTCAATTCCAGTTATTCAAACACAAGGACGTAGAGAATTTCTAGAGCGAGAGAGAGGAGAACCGAGAGAGTTAGGTGTGAAGCGAGAGCGGAGATTTGGCTTTGTTCGGTTGTAACTTTCTTTTTAGTTTAAATCAAAGTAGTTTTCTTTTCAATGATGATGATGAGTTCCATGATGAGACGCGAGTAGTCAACCAACTTCTAGGGTCGGGGTGAGCCCAACGATAGCAATGTAGGGTAAATGCATCAAAGGTATGATTTTTATGCGATTCCGTCTTCTATTATATGCATGATCCTTTGCGAAAGTTAGGGAGATTCATTATTTGCATTATTGAAGCAAAATCCAATCATATTTTGAAATTGGATTACTCATCAATTGGATAGTAACTCTTAGGAATTATGTGAGAGCCTCTAATCACCTAACTGTTGGTAACGAAAGTTATTTGACGGAGAGACATTAAATTTCATAACTTTAGCATCCTACTTGCATTGTTATCATTATGGCGTTAATCCCCGACCTTGGAAGCTTTTAGTTTATTGAATTACATAAAAAGTTGAGTTTTTGTTTCTGTTCATCTTTCCTTTAATGCTACGCTCTTCGGACATCTTTTCCGACACATAGGTTACGTTATATAGTTTCTGTAACAAACATCGAAATCGATTATCAAGGGTCGATATCGAGCACTAACATCAATATCGAGGTCTATCTCGACGTCGAATGTGTTTGCTTTTGTCTTCTGCAGGAATTTCGCTGGAAGTCGACCAGAACTGAGGTCGATATCGACCAGATACCTCGATATCGAGTGTCTCCTGAGGTCGAAAGCTTGATCGTGATTACAACTAAGGAAGCGCTGACATACCTCCTCGTGGATTCGATCCTGAATTACCCTATAATCGATTTAAATGGTAGGTAGATTCAAATATTCAATATAAACTCTAATCCACGAGAATTACCCTATAATCCTGAATTACCCTATAACTCCCTGTTCCAAGCAAATAATACAAGAATTCCTCCCGGTGTAGTGGTAGGGTAATTCAGGATCGAATCCACGAGAAGGTATTGTTCGCTTCTTTAAAAGCGGGAGGTAGATTCAAATATTCAAAATGAAACTCCAACTATGCTAACTCCCTGTCCCAAACAAATAATACAAGAATCACTCCCGATGTAGTGGTAGGGTAATGCAGGATCGAATCCACGAGGAGGTATGTCAGCGCTTCCCTTGTAGTAATCACGATCAAGCTTTCGACCTCAGAAGACACTCGATATCGATGTGTGTGGTCGATATCAACCTCGGTTCTGGTCGATTTCCAGTAGAGTTCCAGTAGAAGACAAAAGCAGCAAAATCGACGTCGAGTGGAACCTCGGTTCTGGTCAATTTCCTGTAGAAGACAGTCGATTCCGATGTTTGTCACAGAAACTATTTTCCGTAACCTATTGTCGGAAAAGTGTCCGAAGAATGTAGAATGGTAAAGAAGGATGATCAGAAATCAAAATTTAAACTTTTATATGAATTCAATTAATTAAAAGCTTCCAAAGTCGGGGTTAGCAGACCAAATCGACTGGCTCAGAAGACTGCCAGTCAATACAGGTGGTCGATATCGAGGTGGGAGGTCAATATCGATGTTCAGTAACTCAGCAGAGATGCTCGTCATCGACTCAGAAAACTATCGATGAAACTCAGTGGTCGATATCGACGTTTGTTGGTCGATATCGACGTCTGTTGGTCGATATCGATGTCTTCTCCTGCGAAGTTGTTAGCTTTTGTCAACAAAGAAAGGCCGAAGACTTAAGGATGAATGAGGATGCGATGAACAGAAATAAAGACTGGGTTTTGAGGATTAAACTTATATAAAAAAGTAACTCCTAGGATTAGGGTTTACCACAACGTTAACCAATGCATGCGATACGGTAAATAAAACGGACAATTGCGCTATTTCATTCGAGGGACGAGCTTTCGCTGTACACCAACTCTTAGGATTACTCTTGCAAATAAACCTAATTGTCTCTACCAATTTTATGTTTGTAAATCAAGTTGTTAGCATGAAGCCCTTTTCTTTCGATTAGGACTAAACATAGAATCGTAGGAGATGATATAGACACAACGATATCAACATCTAACACTTACCTCAAGCACGCATGGCTAACGTCGCGCTCACCCCGACCCTAAGAGCTTTGGAAGACTACTCGCACCTCATCATGGAACTCATCTTTGATTGAAAGAAATAAACTTGCATTAAACTATAAACTCCGAAGCTTTACAACTCAACGTCAGCTTTCGCAAACGCCAAACCTTAAAACTTCTCTCTAAGTTTATTGCTATTGATTGTGTGTTTGTGGATGATTGAATTCTAGCCCCCTAGGGCTTTATTTATAGGCTACTAATCCTTGCTATCCAAGGATTGTAACTTCTATCTAAACTATGAACTCTATCCAAACAATTAGGATAGGTCTTTTATTTTGATAAAACTCTAAACAACTTGATAAAACTTAAAGGTAAAGATAAATAAATCTCAGCTGCTATCTATCTAATTGTTACAAGATAATTCGTGCCTCTTTGAAGATAAAATTGCCAATCCTCGTCTCGAAATCGTATCAATCTTCTGTTGAGGTGTGGTCGATATCGACCAGTAAGGTCGATATCGACGTCTGTGTTTCTGCTCGACTTGTCCATCTCTACTCGATTCCTGGGTTGAGGTTGACATTGATGATGTAAGGTCGATATTGAGTGCTTTTCTCTGCTGTGTGATGGTCTGTCTCGACACTCAGTTCTGTGTCGATGTACTGTAGTCGATGTTGATGTTGTAAGGTCGATATCGACCTCTCTTATGCTCTCCTTGGTTTCTTTGTTTTGACTCCGATTTCGCTCGAATTCCTACATGGTTAGCTCAAAACTTGTGCAGACTCTAATTCTTGCACATTAGCCCATTCTTACACAAGTTTATATTCTTTTGAACCTTTTCTTTGGAAATAGAATGAAATATGAAGTCAAAAGATGCAATAAAAAGAGGTAAAAATATGTACATCAAAATAGCCCATACTTAGACTTACTTGTCCTCAAGCAATAACCAAGCAATAACCAATAGCTACAACACACCCTTCAAGTCTTCGCCCTTGTCAAAAGTAACATCAAAAGCGGTAGCAAAGCAAAGCAAGTGAATTTAACGTCATAGCACATATTTAGGCGATCCATAGGCATATGAAATTTTTGATCTGTTCGTTATAGAAGGGATCGTGCAATTCAAATATTTAAAGATAATTCACAACTATGCTGACTCCCTGTCCCAAACAATCACGATCAAGCTTTCGAATCCACGAGGAGGTATGTCAGCGCTTCCCTGGTTGCAATCATGATCAAGCTTTCGACCTCAGAAGACACTAGATATCGATGTGTCTGGTCGATATCGACCTCAGTTCTGGTCGATTTCCAGTAGAGTTCTTGCAGAAGACAAAAGTAGCAAAGTCGACGTCGAGTGAAGCCTCGATATCGACGTTAGACCTCGATATCGACCATCACAGTCGATTCCAATGTTTGTCACATAAACTGTTTTCCGTAACCTATTGTCGGAAAAGTGTTCGAAAAATGCAGAATGGTAAAGAAGGTTGATCAGAAATCAAAATTTAAACTTTTATATGAATTCAATTAATTAAAAAGCTTCCAAAGTCGGGGTTTCATGCCACAATGATAATAATGCAAGTTTGATGCTAAAGTTATGAAATTTAATGCCTTTCCATCAAATAACTCTCGTTACCAACAATTAGGTAATTAGAGGCTCTCTCATAGTTCCTAAGAATTACTATCCAATTCATGAGTAATCCAAGTTCACAATATGAGTGGCTGTCACTTCAATAATGCAAATAATGAAGCTTCCTAACTTTCGCAAGGAGTCATGCATAGGATAAAAGACGGAATCGCATAAAAGTCATACCTTTGATGCACTTACCCTACATCACTATCGTCGGGCTCACCCCTACCCTAGAAGTGGGTGGACTACTCGCTTCTCATCATGCAATTCATCATTATTATTGAAAGAAAACTACTTTGTATTTGCAAAAGAAATAAATTACAACCGAATAAGCCAAATCCCCGCTCTCACTTCTTTCATACCCAAATTCGGCTCTCCTCTCTCTCTCTACAAATTCTCTGCGATCTATGTGTTTGAATAACTGAAATTGAATGTGATTGAATGCCTAAAATCAGCCCTAACGGCCTCTAGATATAGATATCGAACTTTGCTATCCGAAGACTCGAAACTTTATCTTTATTCTCTAAGATAAAACTTAAATAAAGTAAAAAACGAAAAGTTCCATGGTAAAACAGCTAAAGGGATAGCTCTGACGTTGAAGATAAGAAATCTCGACTTTAGGATAGACGTGCAAGCTTCGGATAGAATTATATCAAAATCTGAGTCGGATTCCTCTGCTGGGCAACATCGATATCGACCTTCAGACGTCGATATCGACCATTGTGAAACTCTATCTCGAGCTCTCCTTCTTCTGCTCGGCTTAGCACTCGACTTTTATCTTCTATCTCGATCTGGCCACTCGATATCGACCGTCATCCTCGATATCGACCTTTGCGAGCGTCGACATGCTCTGTTATTTTCTTGCTCGATTCCTATGTCTCTGCTGCACTCGATGTCGAGGTCTCCAGTCGATTTCGACCTCTTCAGAAGACTTCGAGTTCTTTTTCCTCTCTTTCAAATCTGTCCATTTTTATCCCGTTTTCTGCAAAATCACATAGAAACTCGTGCAGACCCATATATTTGACAATAAAGCATAAACTACACTAATCCCATGTTTTCCCACTAATATGCATGCAAAAGAATGATAAAATGGACTTATATGTGCATAGAAAATATGGCAATTTGCGCGCACATCATGATCCAACCTCACAGGGATAATGTATTTGCGCGCACATTAAGACTCCTAAATCTCAACACTTGCAATATCCAAACCATAACTCTTCAATGTTGCACTTTCCAAGCTCAATCTCCCATAATGCTCTTTCCCAACTCATCTTTCCATAATATGCTCTAAAGATGCACTAAAAGATGTAAACCATACTATAGACCCTTCTTTCAAACTCTAATATGCCTCTAAAAAATATTACACTTGTATGAAACAAATAAAGGACTTAAGGATTTTGGCTCATGCACTATGTATACATATATCTCTCCCTTTTTTTTTCTCTTTTTTTCGGATTTTTTTTACGAAAATAATAAATAAATACTAAAAATTATGTGCATTTATATAGTGAGCCATAAATCCTTTTACAAAATATGACAAGATGTAAATATGCACCAACCAATAATTACCTTTCTCAAAACTGGACAATATGCACTTTTCTTTCCACAAGGCATTAGTCGAGCCAATCTAAGTCTCAATTCCCAAATGGCGGTCAGGATCAATTTGGCTAGGGATAATTTTTGTGGAGTTTGCAATTTCAGGCTCAGTCTAATTTTCTGGCTTCAAGCAGAGATAATGCAGGGTAGGTAAAGAGAGGATAAAAATGGCTTAAAAGATGCCTCCATCATTTAATTCTCGTAAACATAGACATATTTATGTATCGGATTTGAATAACTATCACAACATTTAGAGATGCATAGGAAGAGTAAATTCACTCAAGAAAGCGGATGGATTTTTTATGTTCTCCCTATAGGCCAAAATTCTCACAAGGACAATTTTTGTTAGACTTGCTTTTTAGCTTAGGATCATATGTGCTCAATTTCATCACAAGTTCACAATCTACATAAAAAATTTAAGGACTTAGGCTAAACCATCCGAATATGCCATAGGATTTACATGATCAAGTCAGCTATTGAGTTTTCATCATAGGACATCTAAGTGGGGTTTAAAAAACAGATTAAAAAAATAAACATGCATTTTTTTTTCTTTTTTTTTCAATTTTTTTTATTTTTTTTATGAAAAGTAAAACTAAAAACAAAAATTTAAACATGAATGCAATGCGAAGAAGAAAACCAAGATATGACCATAAGACATGTCTTTCCCCCACCCCATACTTAAAATATACAGTGTCCTCACTGTATTAAAAAGAAGAAAAAGGGTAGAGAGAGACTCACAGCGCAACCTGCGGATTCAGGTTAATTTCCAGGTTAGGTCGATGCCAAAAGTCGATATCTATGTCAGTGGTCGATGTCGACTGCATCTGTCGAAGTCGAGGAAGAAAATGAAGTCAAGGGCTGGCAGGGGATGGTCGGTATCGATGATTATGGTCGATATCGACCTCTGCTTTTCGCTCCTGAGTCCTCGATGTCAACTCTAGGAGATGGCTTAACCCTGGGGGGGGTCGATTTTGACTGGCCTTGTCGATTTCGACTGCCTCTACAGTAGCTTCTTTTCTTCTTCGTTATTCCTTTTGCTTAACAACCTGAAATCTTGGTTAGATTTATAGATAAAGCCATGAATTATCTCAGTTTTGAAAGTTTAAAATCCAAATATCAAAACCTAAAAAATATCTATGAAAACAAATCAAAGTTTTATCTACAAGCTCTAGAGTTTTGAGTCGCTAGGCCGATTTCTCTGTTAATTCGTCATGAGCCTTTAATGTAGGGACCCTTCAAGGTCGAGCCTTCTCCTGGATCATCTAGGTCCTTTTGGTAGTATCTAAGTTCCTCGACCAGGGTTTCTTTGTTGTTAGGTTCTTCTTTGGGCGCTTTCCTTCTCTTTCTTGACCTAACTTTAGCAATATACGCAAACCATGGAGCTTTGACCCTCTCATTAGTTGAATTATCAATAATTGGCTTAACTGATTTATCAATAAGGGACAGAGGAGGGTTGGGAGTCATACCTGGGCTTACCTGTTTCGGCCCGAAACAGAAATCTTCGGGCTAAGGGGTGGTCGATTTCGACCAAGGTGGGTCGATTTCGAGTGCTTTGGTCGATATCGACATATGGGGGTCGATACCGACGTCTGTGACCCCATACTTAAGCTCCTGGCAACAATATGGCTTACTCGATTTCGACCAAGGGGTCAATTTCGATGTTTTTAGTCGATATCGACTGGTTCCAGTCGATGTGGACCCTGCTTGCTGTTTCCGTCCTCGCCAACAAAAATTTTCTAAGCTTCTCCTTAGCCGGCGAGAGGACAACTTGCTCCAGATCCTTTGTTTCGCTCATGGTAGGATTGAAAGAGAACTCTATCACTTCTTTCCCTATAGTAAAGGTTAGTAATCCTCGATACATTGAATTCAGTAGGCACAAAGAACTTACTTACCTTTACCGGAACGTCATCAACTATACATGTGGGCCTGATGAATGAGTTGTTGGCCATATAGAGTTTCATATCCACATGTTCAAGTGCTCCGATGTTTACCTTTTGCCAAATAGAAAGAGGCATAAGACTTACGCTTGCCCCTAGGTCACATAGGGCCTTGTAGCGACGTTGGCCAAGTCCCACGGTGATTGCAAATTTCCCTGGATCACTCCTCTTCTCAGGGAAGTCCATCTTTGAGCACTCCTCTGCGATCTCTACCATGGACCTCTTCTTGATAAGGATGTATTTGAGGAATCGTAGATAGGCGGGCATCTCGCTTAGGGCTTCTGTAAGAGGAATGGTAATGTTAAAACCTTTAAGAATCTTTACAAAGCGGCTAAACTTACCTTTGGTCGGGTCCTCCAATGCTTTGGATGGGAATGGCAACGTCTTCTTTCACGGAGGGGCTAAAACGGTGGTCGGAGGGGCCTGCTGAACATCGATGTCGACTGGGATCTAGTCGATATCGACCGGGATGGTCGTTGTCGACCTCTGTTGTGGCTATAGAGGCTCTGCAGTGGCCTCGACGTCGACCTGGGTGTCGACCAGGGGGTCGATTTCGATGTCTCCATCGACATCGACTGGGCTGTCGATGTCGACTGGGACTGCTGCTTTCTCCGATTCCGTTCGTGGCTTTTGTACCTTGTTGCCACTCCTTAATTGCATGGTTGTGACATGGCCCATCCCGGATTGCCCCTTAGCATTTGTAGTTGGTTGCCTAGGGAATGTTCCGGACGGTCTAGGGATTTGTGCCTCCAATTGACCTAGTTGGGTCTCTACGTTCTTTTTCCAAATATCCATCTCCCCAATCGTTGTGGTAAAGTGATTGAGTTGAGAATGGATTGCATTGTTGGATTGAACCAAAGGACAACACACCAATCAATGACTCTTGCCCCGATAACCACCAAATGAAGCAGGAAGCCAAGCGAGAAGAGGAAGCCCTCCATGTCGACTACACCCCCTCGATGTCAACTGCCTCCAAGGTAAGATCAGGTACGTGTTACTCGATGTCAATGAACCTAGATGACATATCGACAAGAATTCCATTAGTATACCTACAGAGAGAGGTCCAGTTCAACCAGACATGGTCGATTCTAGATTTGATGCACAACAGTCGACGTCGATTGACCCTAGTCAACGTCGACCACCTTTCAAGCAGCCCAAAGGTGGTTCTGGTGAAAAGGTAAACTCTTGTGAGGACATTTTCTTTACTCCTCCATCCAGCCCTATTCATGAATTATTTGTTGTAAGAGGGGCTAAGGTTCCTTGGTATATGGATTTTGCTAACTACCTTGTAGGAGGCGAGATAACATCCGGACTAACTTTGAAAGCAAAGAAGAAGTTGTTGTATAACATCAAGCAATATTATTGGGGTGAGTCCCACTTGTTCAAACAAGGGAAGGACCATATTTTCAGATGTTGTATATCAGAGGAAGAGGTTGTGATTGCAATTCATCATTCTCTCACTTTCCCTACAGAAGGCCATGCAAAAGGATTCAAGATCGCTACGAAAATTCTTCAATGTGGTTTTTATTGGCCTAACCTTTTTAGGGATGTGTAGGATTTTATAACCTCTTATGATAAGTGTTAATGTGTAGGGAATATCACTTGGAGGAATGAGACTGATGTGCGAACAAATTGCCATATTTTCTATGCACATTTATGTCCATTTTGTCGTTATTTGCATGCATAATAGTTAAGAAATCATAAGATTAGTGTAGTTTATGCTTATTTGTCAAATATAGAGGTCTACACGGGTTTTTATGTTATTTTGCAGAAATCGAGACGAAAATGGATGAATTTGGACGAGTGAAGAAGAGCGGAAAAAGAAATCGAAGTATACTGAAGAGTCAAAATCGACCTAAAGACTCGACATCGAGTGAAACAGAGTACTAGAAATCAAGCAGAGGAAAAACGGAGCATGTCGACATGAAGAGGTTGATATCGATGTTACAAGGTCGATATCGAGGGGCTTGAATCGAGCAAATTGATAGAATTCGAGTGCCAATCCGAGGTCGAGTAGAACTGCTCGAGATAGAGAAAAGAAGAGGTCGATATCGAGGTCCATGGTCGATATCGACTGCTGCAGAACAGATCTGACGCTGTTTTTGATAGAATTCTATTCGAAGCTTTGCATTTATTCTATAGTCGAGATCTTATATCATATACCACCGGATTTGTTTTCCCTTATGGTGAATGTGTTATTTACCTAAAGATTTTTAGTTTTTTACTTTAATTAAGTTTTATCTTAGGAATAAAGAGAGAGTTTCGAATCCTAGTATAGCGAGGTTTGAGATCTATAATTAGAGGCCATTAGGGCTGAGTGAGGCATTGAGTTTTCATCCAAGAAATCAGTTTTACATTCAATTACAATTGTGGTGAGTTAGAGAGAGAGAGAGAGCCGAGTGGAGTTGGAGGGAAGCGAGAGCGGAGAGTCGTCTTTGTTTGGTGTAATCTTTCTTTTGCAATTTTAATACAAGTAGTTTCTTTTACATGATGATGAGTTCAGTGATGAAGCACGAGTAGTTCACCCACTTGTAGGGTCGGGATGATCCCGACGATAGCAATGTAAGTTAGTGCATCAATGGTATGATTTTTATGCGATTCCGTCTTCTATCCTATGCATGATCCTTTGCGAAATTTGAGGAGATTCATTATTTGCATTATTGAGGCGAAAGCTAATCATATTATGAATTTGGATTACTCATGAAATTGGATAGTAACTCTTAGGTTTTATGTGAGAGCCTGTAATCACCTAATTGTTGGTAACGAAAGTTATTTGACGGAAATGCATCATCTTTCATAAATTTGGCCTAATACTTACATGATTATCGTTGTGGCATTAATCCCTGACCTTGGAAGCTTTTAGTTTATTGATTCATATAAAAATTTGTGTTTTTTATTCTGTCCATACTTCCATTACCATTCTACTTTCTTCGGACATCTTTTCCGTCGCAAATAAGTTCTTTCACAGTCATTGTTTTAGACTCGATTTTGACTACAGAGGTCGATATCGAGTGCTGACATCGATATCGAGTACCTATCTCGACGTCGACTTGTTGCTTCTGTCTTCTACAGGAACTTAGCTGGAAATCGACCAGAACTGAGGTCGATATCGACCAGTTTACTCGATATCAAGTGGTCTTCTAGAGTCGAACTTGATCGTGATTGCAAGCTTAGGAAGCGTTGATATACCTCCTCGTGGATTCGTTCCTGAATTACCCTACCACTACATCGGGAGGGATTCTTGTATTTTATTTTCTTGGGCAAGGGAGTCAGTTTAGTTTTATATTTTAATATTTTATTTAGCGATCCCCTCCCCTTACGAACAAATTAGAGGGGGAAAGGCTACTTGGATATTTTTAGCATTTTTAGCATGTTTTAATTTTTTTTCATAGTTATTGCATATTTTTTTAATGTTTATGCATACTCATACATAGTTAATTTAGCATCTCATTTATCTTTAAGCATGTTTATTTAGAAAAAAAAAAGAAGAAAAAAAATCACCCTCATCAAAAATTTTGAAAATAAAGAATAAGTGTCACGGAAGCTTTTATTGAACTCAACGATGGAAAAGTAGATTCATTAGTGATATAACATGAAATTGCCTAGTTAAGGGAAGTCGCAATGAAGTGCAATTTTTTAGAGAAAACCATTAAAGAGAGGTAAAATTTGAAGTTGCTTTTGACATATGCATGATAAGATGATGAAGGACTTTATATTTTCCATACATGTGCTCAATTTGATACCCTAGCCTTACCTATGCATATTTGAAATTTCACAAGCTATATATGTGCATTATATCATTATTGCTCCACATATATTACATATTTCCAGTTTTTTTTATACCTTATACCCTATCCGAGGACAAGTTTGAGAATGGATGTCATCTTTGGAGTTGTTATATGGAGTTTGTGCATATTATTGAAGTTGTTGCAGGAATGAAAGAAATTTGAAATATGGAAAATTTAATGAGTGAAAAAAAAATCCGATCACCTCAGGAGATACAGTAGGTGGACCCTGCTCGTTGAGATGTTAGTTCAGCGAGATGGGACACAAGGTGAGGAGTCCGAAGTACTAAGTATCCGGGGCCATTCATGACACCCATGTTTGCGACTCGCGAGAAGGCAGTACTAAGGTTAGAGAGTTAAAAGCATTATAGTGAAAAAAAGCATTGAGCGATGAGTGAAAGGTGAGAAATATTATGAAGAAGGAATGTGGAATGTTTTGGGAAGAAAGTTTATTTCCCCGAATTTAACACCACATGGCTACAAATTAGCCCACCTTTAACCTTTTACCAATCTACTTCTCATAAGCTTGCAAAAGTCCTCTTGATTATTAATGCTATGTTGCAAAAATTTTTTGTGCGAATAAACCTCCTTTTGTGAGTATGATGTTGCTTTTATTCACAGACATGGAATTGTTGACATTAGTACCTTTTTGGGGATGGCAATTGATTGTAGGGACATATAAGAATGAATCTATGATGTTGAGGGTTTAGTTTCTTCCCCTGAATGATCATTAAAAGTATTGCTTGGGGACAAGCAAGCTTAAGTATGGGGTGTTTCATGTGCCCGCAAATTGCCATAATTTCTATGCACATTTATGTCCATTTTGTCGTTATGTCCATTTTGTCGTTATTTGCATGCATAGTGGGCAGATAAAGAACTCGAAGTCTACTAAAGAGTCGAAATCGACCTAAAGACTCGACATGGAGTGAAACAGAGTACCAGAAATCGAGCAGAGGAAAAACAGAGGTCGATATCGATGTTACAAGGTCGATATCGAGTGGCCTGAATCGAGCAAATTGATAGAAGTTGAGTGCCAATCCAAGGTCGAGCAGAACTGCTCAAGATAGAGAAAAGAAGAGGTAGATATGGAGGTCCATGGTCGATATCGACTTCTGCTGCAGAATTGATCCGATGCTGTTTTTGATAGAATTCTATCTGAAGCATTGCATTTCTCCTAAAGTCGAGATCTTCTATCATATACCACCAGACTTGTTATCTCTTATGGTGAATGTGTTATTTACCTAATGATTTTTAGTTTTTTTACTTTAATTAAGTTTTATCTTAGGAATAAAGATAGAGTTTCGAATCCTTGGATAGCGACGTTTGAGATCTATAATTAGAGGCCTTGAGTTTTCATCCAAGCAATCAGTTTTACATTAAATTACAGTAGTAGAGAGTTAGAGAGAGAGAGAGAGAGAGAGAGAGAGAGAGAGAGAGAGAGAGAGAGAGAGAGAGAGAGAGAGTTGGAGGGAAGCGAGAGCGGAGAGTTGGCTTTGTTCGGTGTAATCTTTCTTTTGCAATTTTAATACAAGTAGTTTCTTTTACATGATGATGATGAGTTGGAGGGAAGCGAGAGCAGAGAGTTGGCTTTGTTCGGTGTAATCTTTCTTTTGCAATTTTAATAAAAGTAGTTTGTTTTACATGATGATGATGAGTTCAATGATGAAGCGCGAGTAGTTCACCCACTTCTAGGGTCGGGGTGAGCCCGACGATAGCAATGTAATTTAGTGCATCAAAGTTATGATTTTTTTTGCGATTCCGTCTTCTATCCTATGCATGATCCTTTGCGAAAGTTAAGGAGATTCATTATTTGCATTATTGAAGCGAAAGCCAATCATATTGTGAATTTGGATTACTCGTGAAATTGGATAGTAACTCTTAGGTTTTATGCGAGAGCCTCTAATCACCTAATTGTTGGTGATGAAAGTTATTTGATGGAAATGCATCATCTTTCATAAATTTGGCATAATAATTACATGATTATCGTTGTGGCATTAAATCCCGACCTTGGAAGCTTTTAGTTTATTGATTCATATAAAAAGTTGTGTTTTTTTATTCTGTCCATACTTCCATTATCCGATGCAAATAGGTTCTTTTACAGTTACTGTTGAAGACTCGATTTCGACTGTTGAGGTCGATATCAAGTGCTGACATCGATATGGAGTACCCATCTCGACGTCTGATGTGCGCGCAAATTACCATATTTTCTATGCACATAAAAGTCCATTTTATCGTCTTTTGCATGAATATTAATGGGAAAACATGGGATTAGTGTAAATATCAAATATATGGGTATGCACGAGTTTCTATGTGATTTCGCAGAAAACAGGACAAAAATGGACAGATTTGAAAGAGCGCAAAAAGAACTCGAAGTCTTCTGAAGAGGTCGAAATCGACTAGGGGACCTCGACATCGAGTGCATCAGAGACATAGGAATCGAGCAGGAAATGAAATAGAGCATGTCGACAAAGAGAGGTCGATATCGACGTTTGGAAGTCGATATCGATGTTGCCAGATCGAGCTAAAAGATAGAAGTCGAGTGCTAGTTTGAGTAGGAGAAGGAGAAGCTCGAGGTAAAGTTTTGAAGGGGTCGATATCGATGTCTGGGGTCGATATCGACCATGCCAGCAGAGGAATCCGACTCTGATTTTTGATAGAATTCTATTCGAAGCTTGCACGTCTATCCAAAAGTTGAGATTTCTTATCTTCAACACCAGATCTATCATGAGGAGGCTAATTTCACCATAGAGTTTTAGTTTTACTTTTATTTAAGTTTTATCTTAGAGAATAAAGATAAAGTTTCGAGTCTTTATCGACATCCATAAATAGAAGCCAATAGGGCTGAGTTTAGGCATTAGATTTCAGATTCAATTAGACATTCAATTCAGTTCCAATTACAGTAGTAACGAGTTAGAGAGAGAGAGAGAGAGGAGGCCGAGTGGAGTTTGTAAAGCGAGAGCGGAGTGGCTTGTTCGGTTGTACTTTTTCTTTTGCAAAGTTTAATTCAAAGTAGTTTTCTTTCAACAATGATGATGATGTGCATGATGAGGAGCGAGTAGTCAACCCACTTCTAGGGTCGGGGTGAGCCCGACGATAACGATGTGAGGTAAGTGCATCAAAGGTATGACTTTTATGCGATTCCGTCTTCTATCCTATGCAAGATCCTTTACGGAAGTTAGGGAGATTCATTATTTACATTATTGAAGTGAAAGCCACTCATATTGTAAACTTAAATTGTTCATGAATTGGATAGTAACTCTTAGGAACTATGCGAGAGTTAATTGACGGAAAGGCATTAAATTTCATAACTTTAGCATAAAACTTGCATTGTTATCATTGTGGCATGAAACCTCGACTTTGGAAGATTTTTTAAGTAATTGAAATCAACATAAAAAGTTTATGTTTTGTTTCTGATCATCCTTCTTTCCCATTATATTTTATTCGGATTCTTTTCCGACAAATTGGTTACGAAAACAGTTTCTGTGACAAGCGTCAAAATCGACTGTAAGGGTCGATATCAATGTCTAACGTCGATATCGAGGTCTCTTCTCGACGTCGACTTTGCTGTTTTTATCTTCAGCATGAACTGCGCTAGGAAATCGACCAGAACTGAGGTCGATAACGACCAGATTACTCGACATCGAGTGTCTTCTAAGGTCGAAACCTTTGATTGTAAGTACAACAAGGGAAGCGCTGACATACCTCCTCGTGGATTCGATCCTGAATTACCCTACTACTACAAGGGCGGGGATTCTTGTATTATTTGTTTGGGACAGGGAGTTAGCCTAGTTGTGCATTGTTATATTTAGTTTATTTGAATCTCCTACTCACCACCCCGTGGGTGAACAAATTGGTGCAATTGTCGGGGAGGCAATCAATCGCCACCTAAGTTAATCACGATCTTTTGAGCATATTTTGCAGGTTTATGCGACGTTCTGATCGCGAACCTATCTTGGAACCAATCAACGAGCCTGAACATTTCTACCATCTTTGCAATAAAGCAATTCACATCATGGCTGACAACGAAACACAGGCCGAAACCATAGAGCGGTTGAGGAAGGAAATCGAGGACCACAATGCTACAATCGCTGCTGAAAGGGCCGTCGCTGCTGCTGAGCGAGCCCGTGCTGATAGGGAGGATGATGCGCACAAACAAGCCAAAGAGCGACTAAATCAGTATCCACAGACGGCGATGCAATACATGCATCCGCCGCTTCATGTTCCTGAATCCGCTTCATGCCCCCTGCAACACATCTCTACTTTTATGGACTTATGTGAAACAGTAGCTGACGGAGTAAATTTAGAGTATGTGCGATTAAAATCTTTTCGATGGTCTTTGGCAGGGAAGGCATTACAATGGCTTGAAGGTTTGGCTCCATGCTCGCTAAGGACATGGGCGGAGGTGAAAGATGCATTCTTGAACAAATTCTTCCCACCTTCTAAAACAGCGATGCTACGACAAAGGATCACGATTTTAAAACAAAAGCCAGGTGAAACCCTAGCACAAGCGAGGGAGCGCTTTAAGGACTTGATGAGATCATGCCCAATGCATGGGCAACTTCCATATGTCATCCAGGAGATCTTTTACAACGCCCTTGATGCGCCGAATAAGGAGAGGATCAATTCATATACCTCATATCGGTACATTGAGCTTACACCAATGGAGGCATGGGAGACCATTGAGAGGCTCGTGAACTTTGACAATACTTATAAGGCTGCTGCGGCCTATGATGCAAGGGCTGCCCCATCTATGCCACTATATAAGCCTCCAAGGGAGATAGACCTTGAGGTGCGGCAACAATTCCATAACGATCAAACACGCCGCCTTCAAAAGCAAGTCAGGTTCCTGAGCAATAATCAAACTTGTCAGGAGTGTGGCTCAACAAGGCATAACACTAATGAATGTCCACATACTGAGCAAGTATCCATGGCGGAACAACTTGAGGAGGTTAATTGGACGAGAGGCTCCTATGGAGGGGGCAATCAAAAATATTGGGGTGATCAAAGGTTCTATCAACAAAGGGATCCCCCACCATATAGGGCACCAGGGCACCCTGAGCGGGAGACAAGGAAGGATGACCTACAAATCATTCTTGATGAGATGCGGAGGAATCACGCTGAGTTCAAACAAGCCAACAACTCCGTCCATATTCAGCTGCAGGGCATCAATTCTAGACTTGGGGAGATCGACGTTTGGAAGCTCAACATGGAGACTCAAATGAGTCAATTAGCGAAAGCAATACCCAAAGCGTCAGGATCATTCCCCGGATCCACTGTGCCCAAAAAAAAGGGAAAAACCACTGGTCATATTGCGGCAGTGAACCTAAGGAGTGGGTGTCAATTACAAATGCCCGAGCAAAAAGCGGAGGAGGAGCCAGAACAGACGTCGATATCGACCCCCCTGTCGATATCGACCAAGGTGACGTCGACGTCGACCTTCCTGTCGATGTCGACCCTGAAGCAGCATCACCACAGAAATCGACTCCTCCAGTCGATATCGACCCTAATGATTTCGATGTCGACCTCACTGCAGCCGCGGGAAAGAAAAAGGTGTTGCCATTCCCGACTAGAAAGATGATTAAGGACCCAGCGGAAAAGAAGTTCCAGCGGTTCATGAAAATGCTCCAAGGACTTAATGTCTCTATACCATTTACAGAGGCACTTCACAAGATGCCATCTTATGTAAGGTTCCTTAAAGATATCTTAGGTAAGAAGCGATCGCTCTCTGAGATCGCAGAGGAGTGCAACAGGTTGGAGCTACCACAAAAGCGGGCGGACCCAGGTAAGTTTTCTGTCGCTTTAGGTCTAGGTCAATTCAAATTTAATGCTTTAGTTGACTTGGGCGCTAGCGTTAGCATGATGCCACTAACAATTTGGCACAAGGTAAAGATAGGTCCTCTGGAGCCTGTGGATGCAAGATTGTACATAGGAGAGTTTTGCAAGGATTGGCACGAAGGATTATCCTAGTTTTGATCTTGATTTTTTTAGGCTAGTTTCTGAACCTAAGTATGGAGTTGTATTTTTGAATTAATTGTCTTGTTTGGAAGATTATTTTTTGTATTTATGTTCTTTGTAGAAAATGGTTTGCGCAAAGAATGTCAACATAGACTGGGTGGAGGTCCTTGATGCCAACTAGCACCACCTCGCTGATAACATTTTCTACAAAGATAAGGTTCTTCGCTTCT
The DNA here is from genome assembly GCA_963922045.1 of Persicaria maculosa. NCBI lineage: Eukaryota > Viridiplantae > Streptophyta > Magnoliopsida > Caryophyllales > Polygonaceae > Persicaria > Persicaria maculosa. The sequence goes on along the minus strand of OY998271.1, from coordinate 22,284,287 downwards.
TGTTTCGGCTTCGATTCCGCTCTAATTTCTGCATATTTAATCCAAAACTTATGTAGACCTCTATTTCTTGTAAATATGCATATACTATACAAATTCAAAGCATTCCCAAACCATGATGCAAATATAAGCTAGAAATTGGCATAAAAGATAGGAATAAAACATGGTCATTTTAGTGGACATCACCCGTCAATGTCTAGTGGTCAGTCGAAACAAGTGACAAATATAGATTGCTTCATTGTTCAAATCTAGTAGCTTCGTTTCTCAATAGTTTTCGATGTCGACTGCTCTATGATGGTTCTCAGCTCCTTGTTTTGGCTTCATTATGCCCCAATTTCTGCACAATTGAACAGAAACTTTTGTAGAACTCTATATCTTGCAAATACGCATATACTACAAAAACTGAAAGCACCCATCCTAGAATGTAAATGAATGACAGAAATTATAGCAAAAGTAGGCATAATACATGGTCAATTTAGCGGACATCAAATCACCCCATTTAACCATGAGCGAGTAGTCACTTTTCTCTTAGGTTCGGGGTGAGCCCGACGTTAGCCATGCATGCTTGAGGTAAGTTTTGATGTTGATATTTGTTATGTCTTTATCATCTCCTACCTTTATGTGTTTAGCCCTATTCGAAAGAAAAGGAATTCATTTTAACTAGTTGGATCAAAAACATAAAATTGGTAGAGACAATTAGATTTACTTACGAGAATTTATCTAGTTGTTGGTGTATGGCGAAAGCTTGTCCCTTTGATGAGATTGTGTAATTGTCTATCTTACCTTATCTTATGCATGTGTGTTTAATGTTGTGGTGATCCTTTTCCTTAAGAATCAATTTTATTATATTTAGAACTCCTTAAGTTTTTACTTTGAAACCCCTGATTTTTTTCCACGTTTCCCTTTTTGTCCATACATTCTTCGGTCGTTCTTTGCCAACGGTTACTTTCTATTTGAGAGGTCGAGATCGACTGCACAGGTCGATGTCGACTGCCTCAAATTGATTGACATCTTTCTATGTCGATCGACTTGATGCACTAACTCGACGTCGAGTAAACTGGTCGACGTCGAATGCATTATGTTTATGTTTGCAGGGAATTACACTCTAGATCGATTGCCTCGATCGAGATCGACTGACCTAGTTGACGTCGAGAACTCTTGGTCGACTTTTGGAGAACGTTCGCGTGAATTACTTTGGATTCGCAAATACGCTTCCTCGTGGATCAATCCTGACCCTTCCACTACAATAGGGGAGTCTTGAATTTATTTGAGAAGCTAGGGTTGATTGCATTGGTTCATATTTTATATATTTTTATAATCAATTCTCCCCTACATCAAATTTTGGCGCCGTTGCTGGGGAAGCGATCATTCGCGCCCTAGGTCGTTTATTCTAACATTCTTGTGAGTGTTGTTTTATAGGTATATACGACGCGCTAATCACACGCCTGGATTCGAAGGCTTAGAAGACCCCAAGCGCTTTCTCCACTTACAATCAAGGTTTCAAAGAATCGTGGCCGATCAAGAAGCCCAACCTCAAGAGATCGAGCGTCTAAGGAAACAACTAGAAGATCATACCGCTAATACCCTCACATGCCCCCTAGGCACCCTTGTACAAGATCTAGCTCAAATGAAGCCCGGACAAGCCTCCATGAGCAAAACAAGGAAGAAGAACTTTGGGTGAGCATCCTAATTTTTCTCGATTTTTCGTGTCATTTTGTGCTATGTTTTCAAAGGTGTTATAAATGGGTTTTGAAATGAACAATTTGATGGATGAACTTGGGTTTTGAAATAGTTATTTGTGAGATATTTTCAAGGGTCAGAAAATCCTTCTAACTACTTTAAAAAGGGGTTATTTGGAAGACGGACTTAAACTAACTTGGGCATCTCTTGCTTGGACTAACTCTTTGAGTAATTATGATATGTTGTGCTATGCTATGATATGTTGTGATGTGTGATATGAGTATATGACTTGAACATGATATGTGAGTAAGAAAATGTTATGATGATATGTGCTATATGAATGGAAGCATGATTATTGATATGATCTTAAGCATGATATGTTACATGATGATGTGAGTATAAATGTGAGTTAGGTTATGAATATGTTATGATATGAACTTATGTTAAAGCATGTTTTATGTGAGATCTTGACTTGATGAATATGAAAGTATGGTATATATATGAATTGACTATGATGTGCTATAGGAGTATAAATATGATGATGTTGTAGCCATGGAATATGATGAAGCATAAGAATTCATGTGATGGCGATAATGGAAACTAAGTCGGTAACAATTCCGGAGGATAAAACATGGCGATCAGCAGGATTTGATGAAGCATATTGGGTCCCTGCTAAAGGAAAATCTGGAGGAATAGAGGTTATGTGGAAATCTCATTTACTGACTCATGAAACAATTTCAATAGATCACCATAGTCAACGGTATATCTATGTTAACTACTATAATTCGAAATTGAATTTTTGGTGCCAAATTCTCTTTGTGTATGCTCCAGCTCAAGATCAAGAAAAACCTCAGTTTTGGTACGAAATATATGAAGCAATTTGTAAGACGTGTTTCCCGAGCATTGTCATTGGGGATCTGAATGATATTGTATCAAGTGAGGGCAAGGTTGGAGGAGTAGAAGTTTCCCTAGGGCGACTTCAAAGACTGGAAGAGGAAAAAAATAAGTGTGAATTTTTTTATCTTCCATTTATTGGAAATAAGTTTACATGGATAAAAAAGAGAGATGGACCAGATAATATTCACGAACGTCTTGATAGGGATTTAGTTCAAAATGACATATTTGAACAATTTTCGAGTATTCATATAGTCCACCATGCCTTCTCCTCATCCGACCACTGCCCGATTACAATAAATCTCAGTGAAGAAAGAATTCCATTGGCAGCTCCATTTAAATTTGAAAATATGTGGTTAAAAAGAAAAGATTTTAGAAATATAGTAAAACAAGCCTGGCGGGCAAGTTATGGAGGATTTGCAATGTATCAGCTAATGTTTAAAACAAAAATATTAAAATAAAAAATTAAAGCATGGAACCATAAAACTTTTGGAAATATTTTTCGGCAATTACGGGAGATAGAAGAGGAATTAATTGTCATTCAAGGAATGCTCAGTGGCAGATTTGATAAGAAGGTAGCCTTAAAACAGAAAATTTTACTTCAGAAAAAAGAAGCCTTAGTCAAATTTCATAACACTTACTAGAGCCAGTGGGCGAAAGCCAAACACATTAAGTTAGCTGATACTAACTCTGGTTACTTTCATAAAATAGCATCTAGTCGGCGATATAGGAAAATTATTAGACAAATCACATCAATGGATGGAACTCACCTAATACGAGAAGAAAACATTAAAATAGAGATTCAACATCACTTCAAAATATGTTTTAGGAAGGATAGTGGTGGCAATTCTGCTTGGAATGATAGTCTGGACTTCATAACCCCGCAAATTAGTGAAGAGGATAATTACCAACTCATTAAACATGTCTGATACGGGGTAAGCCGTAGGATGCCCGATCTTTCGACAATCAAGACATGAATTCAAGAATCGAACAAGAACAATGCAAGAACTCAAGAACTCGATCAAGATTTAATCAAGAACTCAAGAAAGACTCAAGAACGCAGCAAGAACAAGAAATATGCGGCTGTAATGGAAAGAACAAGACTCGAAATAGAATTGAAAGACTCGATAGATGGGTGAGTCGATCTATATAGAACAAGATGAAGAACCCAGGCTTCCGTAGAAGGTAGGAACCAACTCCAATGACTATATAACCCGCCTCTACAACCCTACACAACCAAGCGGACAACTTGGAGGCACAAGGAGGGGGCTTGTGGATACCAGGGATTACCAAACCTTGCGAGATTCATAAACTCAAGGCAAACTAAGCTGAAAAAATACCAATGGTGCAATCGATGAGCCAAGCTACGAATCGATTGATTTTCTCTCAATTGTGTTTCACACAAACTGATGTTGATTGAATGATGAATAACGTGAGTTCTACAATGGGAGATCAGCCGTTCTTTATAACCCTAGGGCTGATTTAGATGGAAAATAATAATTAAAAAAATAATTAAAAATAACCCCTAAATTACCTAAAATAACTTAAGTAAAGAAGGTCTCTAAAAATAGTAATAAAAGAAGTTCCAATACTTGGGAGAATTTCGTCTAAACAGTGACAGCTACAAAGATGGTGATTTTCTGCCAAGCTCTAGGTCGAATCTGGAAACATCTTCAACAGAAAAGTTGTAGATCTTTCCGTCCTCGTTCCAACAAGGTATGGCACGACCCAATCTGATAAATATGGACCCCGAATAACCCATTTTACTGGGAAGTCAAAAAGCTTTCAAATGATAATGAACGAACCCAAAAACGTCAGAATCAAGCTTGCACCTTTGGACCTTCTCCCATGGTGGAGCCTTCTTCTTCCTCTTGAGGATGACATCATTCTCACGAGCTCGAGTCATAGGTCCATCCCCAAGTATGATAGGTGTGTCCAGAGGTGTCTTAGATGGTCCCGCATCAATCTCCCTTTCTTGAAAAGGATTCGCCCACGAATCCAGGGTGTAAGGCATGGCAAGATAGGGAATAAGATCCACGACGTTGAATGTAGCGCTCATACCATAGCCTCCAGGGTTGAATACCACATGTCCATGGAAACTCCTCTCAAGGCCGGTTTTTGTAGAGGTTGGCCACTCCTGGATGGCTTTGATCTTGGCTTCGTCAACTTGTAGACCATTAGAGCTCACTACAAAACCAAGAAAAGAAACTTGACTAGTGCACAATTCACATAACACATCATCTTCACAATGTTCTAACTTAGTATGCACTCTAGCTTGTTCGTTTATCTTTAAGTTTCCATGCAAGGCTAGCATGTTTTCTCCCTTTTTCAAGGTTGGATTTTCAATAATTTCAAGGCTAGCAGTATTACAACAATTTCCATCATCAGTGATCATATTACAAACTTTGCCTTTTTCTAAGCATCTAGTATAAAACAAGTTTTCTCTTTGATTATTATCACAAGGCGTAGGTTGAACACTTAAAACTTTACTAACAATCAAAGAATCATCATGCTCATAGTCAATGCAATCTTCATGATCATAGGCAAGTAAATTAACATCTTGATCATTATTAACATGCTCTTTAATTTCAACAACAAGCTGATTATCTATGTTAGTAGAAACATTAAGTTGGTTAGCATTATTAGGAGGAATAGGATGAGTTTCTTCCCTTTCATTAGGTGGCACTTCATCTCTAGGTAGTACTCCTTGTCCGGGCACCGTGTTAGAGCCAAAACGCTTAAGCTCTAGTGCTGCCATCCTTTCATCTAGCCTTACTATGTTCTCATTCATGGCATTCAATATTTTGAGCATCTCATGATAAGTAATCGTGTTGTTGCCCTGTTTAGACATCACAACTAAACAAACAAAGAACTATGTGAAAGGTTAGTAGAAAAATATAAACAAGTTTCGCAAGTGTATCACTCAACCCTCCCTCTTTTATTGGTATGTTATGCCTGTTGTTTCAATCCACCTTGGGCAAATCAATACTCAAGCTAGGACTTAGGAAACACAAGGTATATATATATATCAATAGATCAAAGGAATAATGAATGAATCAAAAGATGCACAAACTCGACAAAAGCAATGTATTGACTCGATAGGACAAAGGCAATTCGACAATTGCAAGAAACAACTCGACACTTGCAAACAATACTAAAAAAAATCAGTAGGTGATGAGTAGTACTCGACAAGGGTGAATATAAAACAATTAGGGACTGATTTTTATGGAAAAGAAAAGAAAGAAACAGCCTTTGATCAATTTACCTCTTTTGATTGTAACTCAAGTAAGGATGTTGTAGTTGTAAAGGTAGGGTTTCAAGGTTGTGTTTAGGTAATGAGAATGTCGACTAGGGCTGCTGGAATTCACCAAGAGGATCCCTTGAAGCTTTCTTGCACCAGATTAAATCAAACTTCTTTCTTTTTTTTTTCTTTTTTTTTAATTTTCGAACTGATTTTTTTTTTCAGTACCTAATGCTAGAAATTACAGAAAATATGAAAGGGATTTCGAAAATAATGAAAACTAGGTGAATAAAATAAAATTCAATCCTAAGAAGATATAAATAGGTTAGGTTTTGGCTAATTTTGGTAAGTAGGGTTCTATATATGCCTTTATAATCTAAGATAGATAAAAGTGATTATATATACCAAGAATTCAGAATTTAATAAGGCACAATAGATAGATAAAAGATAGAGCAAAGATAAATGAAAGATAAAATATAGAACTAGGGTTGGGGTTTGATACCAATTTGATACGGGGTAAGCCGTTGGATGCTCTATCTTTCAACAATCAAGACACGAATTCAAGAATTGAACAAGAACAATGCAAGAACTCAACAACTCGATCAAGATTCAATCCAGAACTCAAGAAAGACCCAAGAACGCAGAAAGAACAAGAAATATGCGGATGTAATGGAAAGAACAAGACTCGAAATAGAGTTGAAAGACTCGATAGATGGGTGAGTCGATCTATATAGAACAAGATGAAGACCCCAGGCTTCCGTAGAAGGTAGGAACCAACACGAATGACTATATAACCCGCCTCTATAACCCTACGCAACCAAGCGGACAACTTGAAGGCACAAGGAGGGGGCTCATCGATACCAGGGATTACCAAACCTTGCGAGATTGATAAACTCAAGGCAAACCAAGCTGAAACAATACCAATGGTGCAATCGATGAGCCAAGCTACGAATCGATTGACTTTCTCTCAATTGTGTTTCACACAAACTAATGCTGATTGAATGATGAATAACGTGAGTTCTACAATGGGAGATCAGTCGTTCTTTATAACCCTGGGGCTGATTTAGATGGAAAATAATAATTAAAAATAACCCCTAAATTACCTAAAATAACTTAAGTAAAGAAGGTCTCTAAAAATAGTAATAAAAGAAGTTCCAATACTTGGGAGAATTTCGTCTACACAGTGACAGCTGCAAAGAAAAGTTGTAGATCTTTTCGTCCTCGTTCCAACAGAAAAGTTGTAGATCTTTTCGTCCTCGTTCCAACAAGGTATGGCACGACCCAATCCGATAAATATGGACGCTAAATATCCCATTTTACTGAGAAGTCAAAAAGCTGTCAAATGATAATGAATGAACCCAAAAACGTCAGAATCAAGCTTGCACCTTTGGACCTTCTCCCATGGTGGAGCCTTCTTCTTCCTCCTTAGGATGACATCATTCTCGCGAGCTCGAGTCATAGGTCCATCCCCAAGTATGATAGGTGTGTCCGGAGGTGTCTTAGATGGTCCCGCATCAATGCCCTTAACAGTGAGATTCAGAATGTAGTTTTTAGTTTGGGTAGAAATAAGTCCCCTGGGCCTGATGGCTTCTCCACGGAATTTTATAAAAGTTTTTGGGATATTGTTGGCCCATCGGTTATTAGAGAGGTAAAAAGTTTCTTTTTGTCCGGTAAACTATTCCGTCAAATAAATCAAATCTTCATTACGTTATTACCAAAAGTTGACAACCCTAGTACAACAAATAATTATAGACCAATCAGTTTGTTCTCGAATATATATAAAACAATATCAAAAATCTTAACTGAGAGATGAAAAAAGGTAGTGGGAAAAATGGTTTATCCACTTTAAGGAGCATTTATGGCGGATAGAGCAATTTAGGATAACGTGTTGATAGCACATGAAATTTTCCACTTCTTTAAGTCCCGTAAGGGTACAGAGGGTTGGATGGCTATTAAACTTGATATCGAAAAAGCCTATGGCAGACTCAACTGGGATTTCTCTCTAGAAATTTTCGGAGATTTGGCTTTCACCCGAAATACATTAATTGGGTAAAAGAATGTATCACAACTGTTTCTTTTTCAGTTCTAGTTAATAGCTCTCCAACTAAGATCTTTTTTCTTACAAGAGGAATCCGCCAAGGGGACCCTATTTCCCCATTCACATTTATTTTAGGAGCAGAAGTGCTTGCAAGAAAATTACATCAAGAGTCTATACTGCCGATGAGCAAAGTTGGTTTTAATTTTGGTCGTCATGGCCCTCGGGTTCCATTCCTGGCTTTTGCGGATGATATCATTATCTTTGCTAAAGCAACAATGAGTGCAAGCCAGAGAGTAAAAGAAATAATAGAAGACTATTGTAGTCTGTCGGGCCAGAAGGTCAATTTCCATAAATCAACATTTCAAATTACAGGATGAGTGCTAGGATAAAAAATTCAATTGCTGTAAAATTCATTACAAACACCTCATACAAGGGCCATGGAAAAATATATGGGCTACCCTATTATTAATGGGAAAGTTAACAAGCAGACTTTTGGAGAAGTTATAAGCAAAACTAAGAATTAATTAGCAAAGTGAAAAGCTAACTCCTTATCCCAACAATATAGGTCAATCCTAATAAATTCCAACCTTTCAGCAAAACCGCTTTATGCAATTAAAAGTTTCATGCTCCCCTCTTCGATCAATAAGGAACTGGATCAAATAAATAGAAATTTTTTTGGAATAAAGATATCCAATATAAACCTCTTATTAGATGGGATAGGATATGTAAACCAAAAAAGAAAGGAGGATTGGGAATAAGAAAATCTCTAATAATGAACGAGGCTCTCTAGATGAAACTATTATAGAAAACTCTTGTTGAGTACATGACAATATTTGGGTACAAATTATCAGACACAAATATTTAAAAGAGAATGATATCTTCAACTATAAAAAAATTAAAAATTCGTCTTGACAATGGAGGAATGCTTCCTCCTTAATTGAAAATTTTTAAAAAGGTCTGATTTGGTCAATTGGAGATGGTAAATCTGTTAGATTTTGGAAAGATTCTTGGATTTCACAGAAGCCCTTAATTAAAGTCTTTAATACTACTCAAACTGTAGATGAGAATGCATTAGTGAGTGAATTTATTATAGCTGGGAAATGGTGGAAAGAAAAGATGTCAGAAATACTTGATGACAACTGGGTGAAACAAATTTCTGACATACCTCTTCATGTTCACCAAATGACAGATAGGTTATATATAGAGACCTAATAAATAGGGATGGTTCACAACATCTAGTGCGGTCAAATTTTTATCAAACCAAGAGACTTTTGAAGATAACCCGTCCAACTGGATTTGGAAGGTAAACACTGTGCCTAAAATCAAAAAATTCCTCTGGAAAATTTCTCATAATGGGCTTCCCACAAAGGACAGGCTGAGTAAAAGAGGAGCGTCCATTTCTAATGTATTTAATTTCTGTAATATGCATGGGGAGGATGAATTCCATTTGTTTACTAGATGTACGCTTATTTGGACAAAATTCTATGCTAAAAACGGGAAAATGCTCTGAGGTGATCAATAATCTCGCTCATTCGCAGAGAAACGGGAAATCCATCATGGCAAAGCTAGGAGAGTGTTTAAATAAAGAAGAAAAAAAAGACATGGCAATGAAATGGTGGTCTATTTGGTTTTTTAGGAATCAAATGGCCTTTAAAGGAACAGGTATACCCTCCCACATGGAGATTCTGACTTTCTTTAATTATGTTAAAGATAGTTGGAAAAAGGCCTTAAAGTGATGCGGGACCATCCAAGACACCTCCGGATGCACCTATCATACTTGGGGATGGACATATGACTCGAGCTCGTGAGAATGATGTCATCCTCAAGTGGAAGAAGAAGGCTCCTCCATGGGAGAAGGTCCAAAGGTGCAAGACGTTTTGGGTTCGTTCATGATCATTTTACAGCATTTCGATGTCTCAGTAAAATGGGTTGTTCGGGGTCCATATTTTTCGGATTGGGTTGTGCCATACCTTGTTGGAACGAGGACAAAAAGATCTACAACTTTGCTGTTGAGGGTTTTTCCAGATTCGACCTAGAGTATGGCAGAAAATAACCATCTTTGCAGCTGTCACTGTTTAGACGAAATTCTCCTAAGTATTGGAACTTCTTTTATTACTATTTTTAGAAACCTTCTTTACTTAAGTTATTTTAGGTAATTTAGGGATTTATTTTAATTATTCTTTTAATTAATATTTTCATCTAAAATCAGCCCTAGGATTATAAAGTAACGGCTGATCAGTTTGTAAAACAGACATCTCTCTTTTATGAAAAATCTCAGTTTTGTGTGAAACACAACGAGTGAAAGTCAATCGATTCGAAGTGTGGCTCATCGAGTGCAAAATTGGTATTGATCTCAGCTTAGTTTGCTTTGCGTTCATCAACTTCGCAAGACTTGGTGATCCTGGTATCCACGAGCCCCCTCCTTGTACCTCCAAGTTGCCCGCTTGGTTGTGTAGGTTGTAGAGACGGGTTGTGTAGTCGTTGGTGCTTGGTTCCTACCCTCTACGGAGGTCTGGGGTCTTCATATCGTTCTACATAGATGAACTCAGTCCTTATCGGTCTTGTCTTGATTCAATTTCGAGTCTTTATTGCATTTTTGTCGAGTCTTGTGTTTCTTGTTGAGTCGACATCGAGTACCTCACGGTTCTTGTTTTTCTTGTTGCGTCTGGCTTATTTCCTTCGTTTCTTGCTGCGTCCTTTGAGTCTTTATCGAGTTCTTGTTTGTTTCTTGAATTTGAGTTTTGATTGTCGAAGATTGAGCCATCCTATGGCTTACCCCGTATCAAATTGGCATCAGAGCTTAGGTTGCCGACATCAAAGTTGTGTCTTTTTCTTTTTGTTCATCATAAAACACAAAATCCACAAAAAAAAATAGAGTCTTTATTAGTTTTTGGTCTTTTACTTCTTGTTCTAAATTTTGATTACCACTATCCTTTCTTATTGTGATTGTTGTGGTTGCGATTTAGCCTAAACACATTAAGCCAACCGTGACCTACATCTCCATTGAAGGCCGATTCCTCTAGTGCAGCCTTCTTGTTGCACCAGCCCCAGATCGGCAAGCCTAAGAAACCCTAACCCTAAATTGTCTATCTTTTGATCTATCTATTCTATCTTTGATCTTTCTATCTATTTGGCTTTTATCTTCCATCTATACATTATTATTGCTCAATTTGCATGATAAAGAGGAGATAAAATACATTCTATCTATCCTAGATCATAAGATAAAAGATAGAACTCTAATTACCAAATTTAGCCAAATCCACACCTATTATATCTTCTTAGGGCTGAATTTTGTTTTATTAACCTAGTTTTCCTTATTTTCGAATTTCCCTTCATATTTTCGAAAGTCCCTTCATATTTTCTGTAATTTCTTGCATTAGGTTAAAAGAAAAGAGTCAGTTCGAAAACAGTAAAAAAAAAAGAGACATTCAAAGGCTTGGACCTACGAGGATAAAATTCAGTAGGGGAAAAAGTAAGTCAAAAAAAAAGAGAGAGAAGAGTGTTTATCTCGTGCAAGAAAGCTCAAAAGGGACCAAATTGGTGATCTTGAACAGCCCTAGTCGACATTCACATTACCTCCCAAACACAACAACTTGAAACCCTACTTTGCAACTACAACATCCTTACTTAGGGTTACAATCAAAAGAGGTAAATTGATCAAAGGTTGTTTCTTTATTTCTTTTTCTTGTCCACAAAATTAGTCCTTAGTTTTGTTTATATTGCTTGTGTCGAGAACTTCTCCCATTGTCGAGTTCTCTCTTTGTCATATCGAGTACGATTTTGTGCATGTCGAGTGCTGCAGACCTACGTCGAGTACTCCCTTTGCTTTTGTCGATTGCTCTTGACCCTTTGTCGAGTGCATCTTGGTGTTTTCATTCATTCTCTTTGATCTCTCATAGACATACCTTGTGTTACTAGGTTTTAACTTGAGTATTGATTTGCACAAGGTGGATTGAAACAACAAGCGTGACATACCAATTAGAGAGGGAGTGTGAGCGAAACACTTGCAAGCTTGTTTTATAATTTTTTATTAACTTTTACATAGTTCTTTGTTTGTCTTTATTTGCAATGTCTAATAACCAGGGCAACAACGGTAACCATGGTAACAAATAGCGCCAAATATATGTTCAGTACCTCGACCACACTACCTCCTGAGGTATTAAACATGTACAATGCCATCATGGAGAACTTGGCTAAGATAGATAAAAGCTTGACAGCAATAGAGCTTAAGCATTTTGGCTCTCACACGGTGCCCGGACAAGGAGTACTACCTAGAGCTGAAGTACCATCTAATGAAAGGGAAGAAACTCATCATATTCCTCCTAATAATCCCAACCCCTCTACTCTTAGATCTATGTACTTTTCTTGCTTTATATGCCAAGGCAGAGGACATGTTATGAAAGATTTCCCAAATAAGAAGACTCTCATGATTAATCACCTAGGCGAATATGAATTTGAAAATTCTAGTGATAAACATGATGAGCATGTTAATAATGATCAAGATCATAATTTACTTGCCTATGACGAAAATGTTTGCATTGAATATGAGCATGATGATTCTTTGATTGATAGTAAAGTTTTAAGTGTTCAACCTATGCCTAGTGATGATAATCCAAGAGAAGATTTGTGTCATACTAAATGCTTAGAAAAAAGGCAAAATTTGTAATATGATCATTGATGGTGAAATTTGTTCTAATATTGCTAGCCTTGAAATGATTGAAAATCCAGCCTTGAAAAAGGAAGAAAACTTGCTAGCCTTTGATGGAAACATAAGGATAAATGAACAAGCTAAAGTGCATATTAAGTTAGAACATTATGAAGATGATATGAAATATGAATTGTGTACTAATCAAGATTCTTTTCTTGGTTTTGTAGTGAGCTCTAATGGTCTACAAGTTGATGAAGCCAAGATCAAAGCCATCCAGGAGTGGCCAACCCCTACAACAATCGGTCATGTGAGGGGTTTCCATGGACATGTGGTTTTCTACCCAAGAGCTCGTGTGGGTGCATTGGCGGAATCTTATGCGACCTTAGATTCGAGGTCGAATCCTTTTCAAGAAAGGGAGATTGATGCGGGACCATCCAAGACACCTCCGGATGTACCTATCATACTTGGGGATGGACCTATGACTCGAGCTCGTGAGAATGATGTCATCCTCAAGAGGAAGAAGAAGGCTCCTCCATGGGAGAAGGTCTAAAGGTGCAAGACGTTTTGGGTTCGTTCATGATCATTTGACAGCTTTTCGACGTCTCCGTAAAATGGGTCGTTCGGTGTCCATATTTATCGGATTGGGTCATGTCATACCTTGTTGAACGAGGAAGAAAAGATCTACAACTTTGCTGTTGAGGGTTTTTCCAGAGAGCGTGGCCGAAAATCACCATCTTTGCAGCTGTCACTGTTTAGACGAAATTCTCCTAAGTATTGGAACTTCTTTTATTACTATTTTTAGAGACCTTCTTTACTTAAGTTATTTTAGGTAATTTAGGGATTAATTTTAATTATTCTTTTAATTAATATTTTCATCTAAAATCAGCCCTAGGGTTATAAAGTAACGGCTGATCATTTGTAAAACAGACATCTCTCTTTTATGAAAAATCTCAGTTTTGTGTGAAACACAACGAGTGAAAGTCAATCGATTCGAAGTGTGGCTCATCGATTGCAAAATTGGTATTGATCTCAGCTTGGTTTGCTTTGTGTTCATCAACTTCGCAAGACTTGTGATCTTGGTATCCACGAGCCCCCTCCTTGTGCCTCCAAGTTGTCCGCTTGGTTGTGTAGGGTTGTAGAGACGGGTTGTGTAGTCGTTGGTGCTTGGTTCCTACCCTCTACGGAGGGCCTGGGGTCTTCATCTCGTTCTACATAGATCGACTCAGTCCTTATCGGTCTTGTCTTGATTCAATTTCGACTCTTTATTGCATTCTTGTCGAGTCTTGATTCAATTTCGACTCTTTATTGCATTCTTGAGTTTTGATTGTCGAAGATCGGGCCATCCTACGGCTTACCCCGTATCATAAAGGAAGAGAAGGTAGAAGAAAGTATGGAAATAGGCGTACGTGTCAAAAAAAATCGTAAAGTAAGTAGGAAGAACGTGAAATGGAGAAAACTAGTACAAGGGTATCTAAAACTCAATTTCGATGGGGTTGTAAACGGATCAAGGGGGAAGCAAGTGCATGATTTATAATAAGGAATTCGGATGGGAAAGTCATTAAAATTGGGTATAAGAAAGTAGGTGGTCATAATCCGTTTATAGTATAAACGATTGCTCTCAGAGAAGGAATATTATATGCAAAAGCTAATAACTATGGGAAATTAATTGTAGAAGGGGACTCATTAATTGTTCTAAATCATCTTAACGCAAAGGGTGTTTGCCCTTGGAAAATAGAATTACTTATGGGAGATATCAAATGACTGCTTAAGTCTTTTCATGATATTCCTTATTCCTTTGTGCCCCGTGAGGCTAACAAGGTGGCTTACAAAGTTGCACGCCTTGGCCGTCTTGTTAACAGGATGGTACTGGAATTACACTTAGATCTCCTTGATCTCATCCGTCGGGATGCTCTCGGTTAAGTTTTCCAACCGAATTCTTACCTAATAAAAAAAATATAAGAAAAAATTTTGCTCCAATTTCATAAATTGTTAACAAATGGGAATTTTACACAAAATTTTTATCATGTATCTACATCTATCAATTAATTACGATTTCAATTTTTGCATGCCGTAAAAAAACTATTAATTGCGAATTTTTTTCCTTAGGTGTGTCATAACCACCTTAATTTTATATTTTTAAATTTTTTTTTACTTTATCGACTCTATTCTTCTTATATTATGCTAACTTTGTCCATATTTTATATAATTTTATAATAATAATTTATGATATTATTAATATTTTATTTATAAAAATATGTGATGATGTGAAAATTGTACTAGGTGATAGTTACAAATGAGAAATTAAGGGGTATTATCCTATTTTTCATAGAGTGATTTGCACTAAATAACCCAAAATCCGTTCCCGTTTGCTAGACTAACCCCTGCAAAAAAAAGTTGCAAAGGGTCATCACCTCTGCCGGTAAGAGACGGCTTGTAGCCGGTAACAGACGGCTTGTAGCCGTTTGCTAGACTAACCACATCCTCTCTAAACTACGCGCCTCACGCGCTAGGGTTACTCCTCCCCGGCCGTCGCCTTCTTTTTCCTTCCCTTACCGCCATGCCGACCAGCCCTGCGCCGCCCTATCCCATCCCCGGTCCTGCCCACTCAGCCCTTACGGACGTTGCTCCCTCCACTTGCACCCCTCAAAGGCAATCGAAAAAAAATTGGGTGACAAGCCCTCCGATTTCGCAAAATTTTCAGAACATACTTGTGCCGTCGGCTTCTAATTCGACCTTCGGGTGGGATAAATGTGTGATCTTGGCTAGTAGCCAGTTGATGGGATCGTCGGGGTCGCTGGGTGGGTGCGGTATGGTGGGTGTGCATTTTGTCCGACGTTTTCGGCGGTGGACCGGATGGCTCTTCGTCTTTCGCATTCTTCTGGTTTGGAAGCGACAAGTACTCCATTGCACCATTAATTCGACCTCTAGACATGTTATTCACACTAATACTCGGTCTTACACCCACTTGCATCTGTGGTCTTATGGGCTTGCCGCCAATTTATACCTTCCCTCTTGCGATAAGTGTGTTTATCGCTCTATTCTTGCTTGCTTACTGAGTTTAGTATTGATCTGT
This sequence comes from Persicaria maculosa, assembly GCA_963922045.1. Lineage (NCBI taxonomy): Eukaryota > Viridiplantae > Streptophyta > Magnoliopsida > Caryophyllales > Polygonaceae > Persicaria > Persicaria maculosa. The sequence goes on along the minus strand of OY998271.1, from coordinate 22,268,716 downwards.
TACTTGTTGGGCTACTTGTTTGTGTGGATTTGTTCTTATGCGCCTTTAATGGCTATCAATGTGAAGTCCTTAAAGGACGTTGTGTGTGAGGACAGCTCTCCTGTTTTAGTTATAAGCAACCCTTCCTGGGATTATACCGATTGTGATATCACCTATCTCCATATTTTTTATAATAAGCAGTTATTTTTGTTGGTGGTTGATTTTCTCATATGTTGTGTGTATGTCTCGATCTTCTTGTTTCCAACTAAGCCGGTCAACCATGCCTTCATTTTTATTTGTCTTAAGACTTGCACTATGTTGCTCTTTCAACTTATCAAAATCAATGTGTGTGTCCCTTCACCCATGTGCACATACTACATTCCACTTTGCATTTCATTCAAACTTGCTGGGATTCATTATAAAAGTATGTTTATATTGGATTTTAGTAGCTATATTAATTCGGAGAGACTTCCTATTTTTACAACTCGAGTGTCACTTTATTTGCTCTATCAGATTCTTCTTGTTCTCCCTATTTGCTGGTTCTGTGATTGCAGGACAAACAGGCACCAACAGATTATCCGTGTCTCCCTCCCATATTTCACTCTCCTTTGTTTCTCTTCCACGATTCTCTATTCGTCGTCACCTCCATCATGAAGAACTAGGATTTGTAGATCAGATCTGATCAGAAACTGAGAAGCTTTAGATTCTCAAAATTGTCTAGTCGAACTATTAGATAAAGAGTGGATGTTTGCATTGGCCTTGTTAAATCTCAGAAAAATTGTCTAGTCGAATCAAAGACCAGACTTGTTCCGGAGCAAGGGGTTTCTTTGACCCAACAAAACATCATATTTTAATTCGCAAATCCGTTAGCGGAATGTATGTCAAGTAAACAGTCATAAGGTGTCCAGTACGAAATCATAGAGTGGACAGTTGATTTTAACTTTTGGCATGTTATTTTCTTTCATTAAGGAGAAGAGGATCGATTCGCATTACCTGTCATGTTAAAGGTTATAACCTGTCATGTTAAAGGGTATAACTTATCATGTTAATAGCATAACCTGTCATGTTATTTTCTTTCATTAAGGAGAGGGGGATCGATTCGCATTACCTGTCATGTTAAAGGTTATAACTTGTCATGTTAAACAGTATAACCTGTCATGTTAATAGCATTACCTGTCATGTTATTTTCTTTCATTAATAGCATCACAATGTTAGCCTATTTACAGTCGGTTAACCTTATTACTTCCATTACGCAAGTTCAATTGAAAAGATGCAATAATATGTTGGTAAGGTTAAAGCTATGAACCCATGCATCATCCTTTAATCTAAATTCATCACCTAATATAAAATGGCTATATCATTCGCTTTTACTAAAACTTAAGCCAAATTCTAATTGTAATCACAATGATAATGTTCATCCAAACATGATTTTCAATACATTAGGCATGTCAATTCTCTACCCACACACTAAAAAAAAAATGAGTCTAGCAGAAGGAATTGTGAATCATAAAAAAGGAATAGAATATGTGCACATACTACATTCCACTTTGCATTTCATTCAAACTTGCTGGGATTCATTATAAAAGTATGTTTATATTGGATTTTAGTAGCTATATTAATTTGGAGAGACTTCCTATTCTTACAACTCGAGTGTCACTTTATTTGCTCTATCAGATTCTTCTTGTTCTCCCTATTTGCTGGTTCTGTGATTGCAGGACAAACAGGCACCAACAGATTATCCGTGTCTCCCTCCCATATTTCACTCTCCTTTGTTTCTCTTCCACGATTCTCTATTCGTCGTCACCTCCATCATGAAGAACTAGGATTTGTAGATCAGATCTGATCAGAAACTGAGAAGCTTTAGATTCTCAAAATTGTCTAGTCGAACTATTAGATAAAGAGTGGATGTTTGCATTGGCCTTGTTAAATCTCAGAAAAATTGTCTAGTCGAATCAATGACCAGACTTGTTCCGGAGCAAGGGGTTTCTTTGACCCATCAAAACATCATATTTTAATTCGCAAATCCGTTAGCGGAATGTATGTCAAGTAAACAGTCATAAGGTGTCCAGTACGAAATCATAGAGTGGACAGTTGATTTTAACTTTTGGCATGTTATTTTCTTTCATTAAGGAGAAGAGGATCGATTCGCATTACCTGTCATGTTAAAGGTTATAACCTGTCATGTTAAAGGGTATAACTTATCATGTTAATAGCATAACCTGTCATGTTATTTTCTTTCATTAAGGAGAGGGGGATCGATTCGCATTACCTGTCATGTTAAAGGTTATAACTTGTCATGTTAAACAGTATAACCTGTCATGTTAATAGCATTACCTGTCATGTTATTTTCTTTCATTAATAGCATCACAATGTTAGCCTATTTACAGTCGGTTAACCTTATTACTTCCATTACGCAAGTTCAATTGAAAAGATGCAATAATATGTTGGTAAGGTTAAAGCTAAGAACCCATGCATCATCCTTTAATCTAAATTCATCACCTAATATAAAATGGCTATATCATTCGCTTTTACTAAAACTTAAGCCAAATTCTAATTGTAATCACAATGATAAAGTTCATCCAAACATGATTTTCAATACATTAGGCATGTCAATTCCCTACCCACACACTAAAAAAAATGAGTCTAGCAGAAGGAATTGTGAATCATCAAAAAGGAATAGAATATGTCTGAAATTCATTTGTCAAGTAAAATACATTTTGTGTCATGTAAAATACATAATGTGTCATGTAAATCCGGTATGGGTGACATGTCCTTCTTGAAAATTTGGCCTTGGACAAGATTGATTACCTCTTTAGAAAGCTATAGCAATTTACAGAACCCGATTTGGTGCTCTGTGGACGAATTTACACAATTTTCTATCAAAACCGAGCATTTTTTCCTCTCTTTTCTATGATAGCAGCACCAAAGGCTTATTATTCACATGAAACATGAATTGTTTTACATGACACGTCAATTATTTTACATGACATCTGAATTGTTTTACATGACACCTGAAAAGGTCACAAGTTTACTCATCAATCAGCATATAATTACCCGTCACCCATGCTGAATTTACATGTTACCCATACCGGATTTACATGACAAATAATGTATTTTACTTGACACATGAATTTCAAACATATTCTATTCATTTTTGATGATTTAGAATTAGCCATTTTGTATTAGGTGATGAATTCACGTGTCATGTATAGTAATTCCCGTGTTGAATTTGTCCAGGTGAACTCAACAAGTTCTCTTTACTGTCTGTGTTGAATTTGTCTAGGTGAATGAAGTTGTTTGTTCTTAGCTGCCGTGGTTATACTGTCTGTGTTGAATTTAATCTCGTTTGGTCATGAGTAATCCGAATCTGGCTTTGATCCTTCGTTGATTGTTCTTAGCTGTTGTGGTTATACTCTCATTCTTTTCCTCTCTTCTCCTTTTTCTCTCTCCCAATTAATTCTCTCTCTCCTTCTCTCTCTTCCTTTCCCTCTCTCCTCTTATTAATTATCCCTTTGACTTTTCCACATTTTTCCTCTCGCTTATCCTCTCAGCACACACACTCTCTCTCAAGTACTTTATCAACATTTTTTTATCTGAAGTCCATGGTGAATCTGTTTCTCCGATAATTCTTGTCAAGTCAATTCCAATAGGTGACATGTCGTTTTGCTTTGGGTGTCCAATTAAAACTAACTGCTTACATGTCAATCTGCAAATAGACCCCCGCTCACTTGATGTTGCTCTTTCCCTCCTCTCTTTCCTCTACAACTTTACTTTTGCTTTTTCCCTCCTCTCTCTCCTCTGCAACTTTACTGTTGCTTTTTCCCTCCTATCTCTCCTCTGCAACTTTACTGTTGCTTTCTCTCTCTCTCTCTCTCCACCTGTCCAGCTGTCAATCACAGAATGTCCAGTCTCTCCCCTCATTACCTGCAACCGGTTGAAGTGGTACCCGGATAACCGGTTTTGTGCAAATTTTTTTCGGATTGGATTAACCATGCAAACTTTTCCCAAATGTGGGTTAGTTTAGCAAATACCCCTTTTCATATCTCAAATTTTGGATCTGAAAGGATAGACATAAAATAAAAGTTGAAAAATTAGGAAATGAATGTGCAAACAATAACAATAACAAATCCCTATAAATATGGTCCAATCCTTAATTACACTACAAGCTTCACAAAGGTTCCACTCACTTCGTCTTTATCTCCCTGCTTTTTTTTAATCGAAAAAAATTATATATATATATATATATATATATATATATATATATATATATATATATATATATATATATATATATATATATATATATATATATAGTGTCCTTTTTGTGAGTGAAGATCAAAACAAAGTTTGGAAGATTGTGAGTCCCCCCACATTGTTGGTTCCTCTGCTGGGTCTGGGTGGGTGTAAAAAAGCATTAATAGATGGAGATGGAGATGGAGATGGAGTTGAGAAGAAGAGGGCATGGTGGTGATTGGATGAAGAGGCTGCAGTTATGGTTTCTGGTCACAGTTTGTATGTTTGCTGATTCAGCAGTACATGGTTCTCCTTCAAACAGAAGATATTTGCTCAACAATGACCTTGCTCTCACTCCTCAAATGGGGTTTTCTTTCTTTCTTCTTATTTACTTGGTTATTCAATTCAATCAGTCATTTTTTCTAGCTCCTTTCATTTGATATCGATCTTTATTTGTAGTCATGACAAGTATATATGACTAATTAGTTCATTTATTTGGTGTTCGTTCATCGATCATATCCAGATGGAATAGTTGGAATCATTATGGCTGCAACATCAATGAGGACATTATCAAAAGAACTGGTAACAACTAACTTAACAACTCATATATATATATATATATATATATATATATATATATATATATATTTTAGAGGACTAATTCCTCCTCTAAGATTTCACTTCCTGATATAAGTATAACACACTTGAGTTGAGACGACTGATGAATCTGAATTGGCATTAATTTGCAGCTAATGCAATGGTTTCGACCGGCCTTTCCAGGCTTGGATATGAATATGTTAACATAGGTAATGGGGCATATATATATATATATATATATATATATATATATATATATATATATTCACTCCCCCTTTCGATCAGCTATTCATATGTTTATAGCAGCTTAATGACTTCACTATATTCTTCAGATGATTGCTGGGCCGAACAATACCGCGAATACAAGGTAGGTTTGTGCTTAATTTCTTGCCTTGACAGACAAATTAAGTGAAGTGAATTCCTTGCAGTTTCCTTATCAGGCGGGGTTTTTATTGAATACTCCTTTTTCAGGGTAATCTTGTGGCCAAGAACTCGACTTTTCCATCCGGGATCAAGGCTCTTGCAGATTATGTTCACAGCTTGGGCCTCAAGATTGGGATCTACTCAGACGCAGGGTACATCACCATTCACCAACATATTATTAATATTTATATGTATTTTTTATTATCTTGCAAATTAAGCATCTATCTGGATCAATGTGTTATATATGTGTGATTGCAGGCACCACACTTGCAGTGGACAGATGCCAGGATCACTCGGTCACGAGGAACAGGACGCGCAAACCTTCGCCTCGTGGGTATGTAAATTAACATAAATGCTGCAGCTGCCTAGAATAGATGATTTGTTAATTTGCCATGGAAATTGCGCGCATGCATACTTGTTTCGTATATGATTTTCTTGGCAGGGTATTGACTATTTGAAGTATGATAACTGTAACAATAATGGCTTGAAACCAACTGTGAGGTACGTTACGGTACACACATGGATCATTCTGGATTGTACATTTTCGAGCTGCATGGAGCGAGAATTGAATCTCAGACCACCTCTTGATCCTCTTAGGTACCCTGTAATGACTCGCGCATTAATGAAGACTGGCCGCTCCATCTTCTTCTCACTCTGCGAATGGTATTACAGCAATGCATCGTCGTATCTTAACCTTTCTATATATATAGTCTCTCCGGTATCGACGATAATTCTTGATTGGATTACTTTGGTGGATGTTTAGGGGAGACATGCACCCAGCTCTTTGGGGCACCGCTGTAGGCAACAGCTGGAGGACTACAAATGATATCAGCGATAATTGGGGAAGGTTTGATCATAGATACACTACACTTGTATTCACACTCAACACACATTTAACATGAAGCAATTTGGTGACAATTGCTGCTGGTTTTGGATTTTCAGCATGGTTTCTCGCGCTGATGAGAATGAAGTCTATGCAGATTTTGCAAGACCCGGTGGCTGGAATGGTTCGCGTTGATTTGATTTTGTTTCTGTTTTTTTTTTCGAGCTTCTTGATCAATGATTCCTTTTATATATATATGATTTGCAGACCCGGATATGCTTGAGGTCGGAAACGGGGGCATGAAGAAGAACGAGTATATTGTACATTTTAGCATCTGGGCTATCTCAAAGGTGCCTTCAAATGACTATAAAAATCCACTTGTTTATTAGTCAAAAAATCACTCTTGAATTCAAAAACAATCATGTCATGGATCTGTAGGCTCCTCTTATCATCGGATGCGATGTCACAAACATAACAAACGACACCATGGAAATCCTCGGCAATGCTGAAGTGATTGCTGTGAACCAAGGTAAGTGAACCAAAGACAAGTGTTGTGGTAAAAAAAACAAAAAACAAAAAATTGGTTCCTAATGTGAAATAGCATTGTTGGTTGTCCTGCACTGCAGACCCTCTTGGAATCCAGGCTAAGAAGGTTAGGATGGAAGGCAACACAGAGGTATGAGTCATCGACAACCTTGGCTTTAATTTATGTGATTCAGATAGATACTTTGGATGATAAGATAAACTAGCTAGGTCTCTGCGTCTGAGATGTTGCAGACATGGGCGGGTGCTCTTTCGGGCTACAGAGTGGCATTGCTCCTCCTGAACAGAGGGCCAAGGATTAGTACTATAACCGCCAACTGGGACGATATCGGCATCCCACCAGATAGTGTTGTTGAAGCAAGAGACCTTTGGGAGGTAATTATTGGATGACATAACCGAAAAAAGTTTGAATAGAGATATGGAGATTGCAATTTGTCACATGGTTCAAGTGATGCTTGATGCAGCACCAGACATTGGAACAGAAGTTTGTGGGGAAGATATCAGCAACCATGGACTCCCATAGTTGCAAGATGTACGTTCTTAAGCCCATCTCGTGATCGATCCAGCAGCGCCCGGGAGGCCGATTGGGAATCCATCGCTCGAACTCGAAGCAGCAGTAGCTTTCTACTAGGTAACTGCCTAAATAAAACAAGGGAGGACAACTACCTACCAATGGAATTACCTACCAAGGGAGGACAACTACGTTCTTTATTACTTTTACTTATGCTTCCATCTTGTATTTTTCTAAACACTGTTGCAATCAAACTACACTAATTGTTGATTTCAGAGCATCCAAGAGATTTGGTCAAAAAATCTCTAAAATAGAGAAGAAAATTATAAAATCTCTATAAGTTTTACCGTACAACTCCAGTAGTTATTCTATTTTACAGATTTTATATTTATTATTTTGATTATTCATTGGTTCAATTTGAACTAGGAAACACATTTTATTCTTTTTTCTTTTCCTTTTTTGTGATGTATGTGTGATGGGGTTTTTGGAGCTAGTGAGCATTTAATTTTAGAGGTTTTCTCCAAGGCTACAAATATAGACATTTTTTCATCCTCTCTAATCTATTATCTATTTTAGAGAAAGAAATAAGGAGCTGTTGGGTGGAAAAAAACCTCAATATTTTGCTAAATTTCTACTTTTCTCTATAAAGAGATGTTGTTGGGGATGCTGTCAAAAAATGTTTATTTCGAAAAAAGTAGGTTATGAGGCTTTTTGAATTGCAAAAGCTACGGAAGCTTGGGTTCGGGAAGGTGGCAATCGGGCAACTATTGGGTCGGGTTCGGGTAGGGTTATTATTCAGTTTCGGGTCATATCGGAGTTGGGTTGATATCAGATACTTGTGATGACAATTTGGGTCTCTTCAGGTCGGGTTTTATGGAGCATTATTAGCGGATACAATCGGACTTTTGAGTTTTATTCATTTCGGGCAAATCGAGTCTCAGTCGAAATAGGTTCTGGTGAATCAGATTTCGGTTACAATGGGATCGATCGAATCGGGTTCAGTCAAATCGAACCCACACAAATCACATTAGACAAATCAAATCAAATTTTAGTCCAATTAAACTTCGATTTCATTGAAATTTCAATTTGAGTTCATTTTTTATATATGATCTGGAAATTCGACCCAGCTTGACTTGAACCCGAAAACTCGGGTCTAGGATCCACCGAAATCCTTTCAGGTTGGCGCTTGGGTCATGTTTTGTAAAATTCTTGGGTAATTCGAATTGCAAAAAGAGCTTATATTTGAACTACTATACGAGTAAAGTAGGTCAAATTTAGGATGTGATTGATTTGAAAAAAGCTTAACACGAATTCGTTCATTTGTTAAACAAGTCAATTATGATCATAATTTTAAGTTTCATTCAAATTGAGACTCAAACTCGAATATTGTGAAATTTACAAAATTTTCTATTAATAACTTTGCTAAGCTGCTTTATACTAATATAAAACTCGATTCGAGTTCATTGGTTTAATAAATGAGTTGAAATGAACATATTTGAAATCTTGTGTGCAAATTTAGGCTTTACATGCAAGCAGGGAACCAGGATTGCAAATTTGGATAGGCTAAATTCGCCTTATATAATAAATAAAATTAATATATTAAAAAAAGACAAAATTTTGATGTTACCAAGGCCAAAATATAAAGTTTGCTAAATCATAGTATAAAATATGTACAAGATTAATTTTATTAAAATAGAAAGTTTAATTAAATGTAAAATAAAGATGAAAATAGATACAAAATTAAGATGGGCATCTCTAAACTTGTACAAAACTCAATGCAAAAGGAAAGTACATGCAAAAGGTAACCAACTAGACTAGCTTCCGCTCCTATTTACTAGGGCTGTTATCTGAGTCGAACAGCTTGGGCTCGGCTCGAAAAAGCTCGACTCGGGCTCGTTCGTAGAGGGTAAACAAGCCGAGCTTGAACATGTTTTTAGGCTCGAACCGAGTCCGAGCCGAGCCCGAGCCGAGCCCGAGCTTGAAAGCTCGATATAGTAAATTACTAAAATGCCCCTAGGTTATTAGATTGAAGGATTTAGGGTTTCTCCTGAAGGCTCGGCAGTTCCAGATCGCAGAGAAAGCTTTCAGACGGCTTTGGTTCTCCACTTCTTTTCTTCGCTCTTCCTCGGATTCTCCTGAAGCAGTGAAGCCTGAGGCATTCAGCGGTCGGCCCTCCTTCCCACCTCGAAGTTCTGGTCAGTGGTCGACCCTCCTTCTGTCGCAGACGCAACCCTCCTCTTCGTTGTTCGTGTTCACTGTTCGGGCGTTCTTCAGTCGCCCTCCTCCTGTCGCCCTCCTCCTGTCGCAGCCTCAGCCCTCAAGGTAATTCCGTTCAGCCTCATCCTTGGCATTCTTCCGTCGCCACTGTTTTTTTCGTCATTCAATCCTTCGGCTTCAACAGTTCAGCCCTTCAATCTCTCTTCTAGTTTCCTCTCTCTCGCAAATCTGAGTAGGGGCCAAGGTCGTTGGCTTGTCCTCAACCCTCACCTCGCTGATCCACAAACAATCCACACAGTTCTCTCTCTCGAGTCTTGATTAGGTAACAAACTTTCACCCTCTCTCTCCCAGATCTCTTTCTTGAGTCTCAATTGAACAATTTGGCCTCTCTCTCGTAGATCTGTGACGATCCGCCTAGCTTTTCTTCATCCCTTATCATTGCCTCTTATGCAAAAAGTAATTGAGATTGTCATTGTTTATTTTTTATGGAGAAGCTGAATAATTTGGAGACTTTTTGAAATTATTTTCTTTGTGATTTCACAATTGTATGCTATAGATTTATTCCCTGTTTGAGTGCTACATATTTTGGTCTTTTATTGAAAAGCTCTAGTGAATGGAATTCTTTGTGCATCCAGTTGGTTTCGAGTCGAGTTTGAAGTTTGATGTAAGTATATACTCTCCTTTTGCATCAAAACCTAATTGTTATACATATGTGTAGTGATGATTCTCTTGATTTCTATGGATTTATTACATGTATTGTATTCACCATTCACTACTAGAATTTTGTCATTTAACATCGGCTAATAACCGATATCTTTCAAAAAAAATCGATGTCAATGTGGGTGATGTAAAAAGTCAAAACTTTTTAACATCGGGTAGTAGCCGACGTCTTTGTATTTTATAACATCGTTTATATTTTTAAATCCGATGTTATAACATACAAAGACATCGGCTATTACCCGATGTTAAAAAGTTTTGACTTTTTACATCACCCACATAGACATCGATTTTTAATTTTGATTAAAATCGGTTTTTAGCTGATGTTAAATGAAATATTAGTTTTTTTTTTGTCATTGTAGCCTATACGGGATTTGAACCCGCACCTTTGTGCTTGAACACATTGCTCTAACAATTTGAGCTAATAGGCTTTAAATTAGCAATAATAAAGATCAAAACATTAATAAAAAAATCCCTTCTAAAGTTTCAAATAAAAATAACAAGGCAAGAGCAAACAAAAATGCACGGTTCTAATAAATTTGGGTAGTTAAGGGTCTTAACACTCAATATTTAATTCATATGATGATGCCAATAACAAAGAGGGTAATGCATTTAGATTTAAGACCCAAATCTACCAGACCACCACTCTAAATTAACCCTTCATAACTTCTAATAAGCACAACAACCTCTGAGTTAGATGGATATTCATGCCTAATGACCCCCAAAACTACCAATTTCAAGTGGCCTAATAGTCAGTGGCAAAGGGCAATCAATTTGCCTATATAAAACTGAATGATGTCTGTAGACTATAGAAAAGAAAGAAGAAAACTTTTCAAAATGCTATAAATTTTAGCACTTGCGTCAAACCAGATTTTGCCCTGGCGATGAGTTCCTGCAAACGAAATTATTATGGCAAGAAACTTGTAGTGGAAGCTAAATAATAAGTGGAAATGGGAGAAGAGAGTATAAAACCTCTACTCATTTTATACAATGTTCGAAAACCTGTTTGAATTTTTATGTATTCCTATAATAAAATTACCAGAGCCATTTCAAGTGATTTTCTTGAAAATCCTCACAACACATGAAATAAAGGCAGCAGTAGTGAAGCCTCCATTGAAACCTTCTTCTCGAAATGACTCGTTTCCTATGAGAATAATCGTTGTAAGCAAAAAAAAAAAGGTGGGAAACACCAATACTTCCACAATTTCCACTGTAAAGTTGGAATTGGAAGCTTTATTCCCGGATGTCTGGCAAGGGTACTAAGAAAGATGGCATCATATGAATTAAAAAGCATGAACCTTAAAGTAAAAGAAAGAGGAAAGGCATAAAACGAGTTCCATAAAAAAAGCAGCTCCCACATATTACCATATCAACAGCGAATAGAGACTAAAAATGTTAATAGAAGCACAAGAACTTGACAGACATTGACATGACTCGACTGAGCTACAAGCTCTTCGAGAGTTTCCACTTTGTCCGAAGGGAGGGAATTGTAGAGCTCATCAACATCACTAAATTCATCAAAATCCTCCTAATACAAGGAATTAAGAAAGGTTAAAACATACCAAGACAGTTCCTAACAAAAAGATGACACGATAGATGAATATATATTACTAAAATTTTGTTAACTAAAACTTACTTCTTATCAATTGGCCACCAGATTTTTATCCTACAGTCGACCAAATCAGTAGCATCGATTCCATTATACAAATACTTTTCAATTCCTACAAAATTAAATATATAAACATGATTCCAAGAAGCCAAACTTAGCAATTTGGATCAAGATATATATGTTCTCTAAGCAAGAATCCAGTTGGGACTGAAAGAAAGGTTTAGCTCCCCTGTAAGCTTTTAGCTAACAAATGCTTACCAAAAGCACAATAAGAAACTACTCTCATGTGCTTTCCCCAGGCACTCACTGCAAGTAAAATTTTAAGGGTTATAAGAGGATAGATTTTGGAACTACACCTAGTCATGACGGAATGACGGCCCAATGATATAGTAATATAAATTACAAAACAATTAAACTGCAAATCAATCGTTACTTGAACTAGAAATGTGAATCCATAATTGGATAAGAAATCAACAGCAATGGTGCCGAATTCATAGATAAGCCAAAGAATCATTCACAGAAAAACAAAAAAAAAACATTGAAAATGGAAGACAGATCTATCAATCAGAGGCAAACCTAACCATAAAATCGACAATCAGAGGCAAACCTAACCATAAATTGATGGAGAGATGACAGATCTGAGGTTTTGACGATCTCGCTTGTTTTAAAATCAAAGAATAACCTAATTTTAAAATGGGGCAATTTACGAAATGTCCATAAAATATGTACTAATTTGTGAAATATCCACTTTTTGGGACAAATTTGTGAAATGTCCACAATATAAACCTTCCCACGCGCTTTCTCTCTCCTACGCGCTCTCCCTCTCCGCACGCTCTCTCTTTCTCACGCCCTTCTAGACGGCGATTTTGCAGAATTGGTGCCGATCATCTCTCCGATCTCATCAAAACAACCGATTTGAGCATCTCTTCTACGAAATCACGTAAGTACAACATTCGATTACAAACTACATCCAAAGCGGCCTTGAATTCATTGAAAATTTGCGCCAAAGGCGCAAATTTTAATAGATTTTTCACGATTCTATGTTGATTCTGAATTATGCTGACGAATTTAATACTCTGTCCATTAGAATCACATAAAATTTGCGCCGAAGGCGCAAATTTCCTTCAATTTTTGACTTATCGAAGAGGATTTTGAAAACAACCGAATCTGAGCTTGTTTAAGTTCGTTTTTGCTATATCTATATCAAATACAGTCGAATCGAGTGATTACTGCTATGGAATGCCTCAAAATTTGCGCCTTTGGCGCAAATTTTGATTGATTTTTGAAGCATCAATTTCTGATTATGATCGTTTTTTGCTATATGTGTGTGATTTTCAAGTCTCCAATCCAATCTGTGCTTGTTTATGCTTATTTATGCTCGTTAATATGTTACATTGGTAAATCTGTATCAAATACATTCGAATTCAATGATTACTCCAATAAAATTACATAAAATTTCATTTTTGATGTATTGGATGAGATTTTGAAGTCTCCTTTTGAATACATGCTTCTTTATGCTCATTTGAATTATGTGCTTGCACTTTAAAATGTAGCATTGCTATATCTGGTTCAAATACATTCGAATAATGTGCTTACACTTTGATTCCCCTCTTGTCATCACTGCACTTAAATCATAGAAAATTTGCACCGGAGGTGCAAATTTTGTAGGATTCTGTTCATAACTGGTGTATTCTATTCATATAGTTAATTTAATGATATCCATTCTTCACTGTTGCATCCAATATTGCATTTGACAATATAATGAACTCCACATTCATTATTACACTTTGATTGCTCCATGTCAGCACTACATTTGAATCATAGAAAATTTGCGCCAAAGGCGCAAATTTTGTTTAATTTTTGAACCATCAATTACTGATTATGAGTGTTTTTTGCTATATGTGTCTTATTTTCAAGTCTACAATCGAATCTTTGCTTGTTTATGCTTATTTATGCTCATTAATATGTTACATTGGTAAATCTTTATCAAATACATTCGAATTCAAATGATTACTGCAATGAAGTTACAGAAAATTTCATTTTTGATGTATTGGATGTGATTTTGAAGTCTCCTTTTGAATACATGCTTCTTTATGCTCATTTGAATTATGTGCTTGCACTTTAAATGTAGCATTGCTATATCTAGTTCAAATATATTCGAATAATGTGCTTACACTTTGATCCCTCTCATATCACCACTGCACTTAAATCATAGAAAATTTGCACCGGAGGTGCAAATTTTGTAAGATTGTGTTCATAACTGGTGTATTCTATTCATATAGTTGATTTAATGATATCCATTCCTCACTATTGCATCGAATATTGCATTTGACAATATAATGAACTCAACATTCATTATTACACTTTGATTGCTCCATGTCAGCACTGTATTTGAATCATAGAAAATTTTGGTTCCTTGTGTCAACACTTCAATCAGATTGTGTTTGTTACTACTGCAATCTATTTATCCTCTTAAATTCATATTCTACAGATTACAATGGCAACCCACGTTATTACAGTTATATATGGTGGGAAATGGTTATTTGATGAATCAGGTCCAACCTTTGTCGGACACACTACTTCAAAAGTGTTCATACTTGATGACTCAATAACACTACAGGGTTTAAGTGAAAAAGTGCGCAACAGATTCAATGTAGACAGTGCATTTGAATTAGAATTCAATCATTTGCACCCTTTCAAAGTCTTGAGAGCTCCTCTTAACATTGAATGTGATGCTGATTTGAAAGTGTTTTTATAGTTATCCAAACTAGAGGATGTTAAATTTGCTGTTGAGTTGTGTGTCAGCATTAAAATAGATACTAACAAAGAAGATCAACAGACATTCCCAGCTGATAGTTTGGAGTTGGTGACATGCAATCCAAATATAACCGACATTGTCACTGAAGAAAATAGCATGACATTCATCGGTGACAGCAGGATGAAGGGTGTGTTGTTAGAAGATATTGGAGATGACATGTATTCTGGAAACAGTGATACTCCCAGTGATGAAGATTCTGCAGCTGAAATATGGAGCACCCTATATTCTTCAGCACACAAGAGAGAGACTACACTAGAAGATTGGGATGCTGACAGCCCTACCATGCCTAATATGAATCTAAATTCAGAAAAATTGATTTACATAGGCCAAACCTTTGAATCCAGGAAAGCAGTTAAGAATGCTTTGACAATATTGTCAATAACAGAGATATTTGGTTTTCGTGTGGCAAAATCAGAACCCAGGTATTATAGGGTGCATTGTGTAGATCCTAACTGCAAATGAAAAGTGCATGTCAAAACTTTTGGTCAAACTTGGCATGAGGTTACAGTATACGATGACATGCACACCTGCACGTGGGATATAAGAACAAAACACTGCAAAAAACCTTCATCATCAATGGTTGCAAGCATCATCAAATCAAGGTGAGTAAATTTTGTAAGAAATAGTATTTAGATTTAATATTGCTTTTTAATATATTATTTATTCTAATTTCAATATAATTCAATAGCGTTGACACTGGATACAAACCAGCACAGATAATGGATAAGCTGAGAACAGAACAAAAGATGACAATTACCTACTGGATAGCATGGAAATCATCAAAAATTGTAAAAGAAATTGTCAAGGGGACACCAGAATCCAATTATGCAGATTTGCCATCATTTTGCCACATGCTTATGGAGAAAAACAATGGGAATATAGCATTGATTTCAACAGACAAAGAAGACAGGTTTAAGTACTTGTTGATATCCTTTGGCCAATGCATTAGAGCATTCCCCTTCTTAAAGAAGGTATGTCTTACTCAGTGTCAGCATAAATTCTGTTCACATTGAATTTCATAAATTCAATATAATTAGTAATTTCATTTATTTATCTACCAGATTGTTGTTATTGATGGAACATTCTTAACTGGACAATATAGAGGCACATTGCTTGGAGCAGTTGCTCAAGATGCAAACAGACATATTTATCCCCTTGCTTTTGGAATTGTTGATTTTGAAAACAACAACTCTTGGGAATGGTTTTTGTACCGTCTGCTGAAGGTTGTGCCTCCCTCAAATGAGTTAGTGTTTGTCTCTGATAGACATGCTAGCATTGCAAGGGCTATATCTTTAGTTTACCCAACAGCTACACACTGCATATGTATGTGGCACTTGAAACAAAACATCAAAGCGACATTCAAGAAAAAGCACCTGGGAAAAATGTTCAAGAAAGCAGCAGAGAGTTACACTATCCAACAGTTCAATAGCTGGCTCGCACAAAACCTGTCCAAAACTATCAGAATATTTGGTGTCAGCACGTTTTGAAAAATGGGCCAGAGCACATGAAAAGTGCAATAGATACAATATGATGACATCCAACAATGCAGAGAGCTTGAACTCCATTTTCAAAGGGAAAAAGGATTATCCTATTGTGGCACTTATGGAGTTTGCTAGGGAAAAGCTCACATCATGGTTCCAGGAGAGAAGAGAGAAAGCACTAGAAAACCAAGACAGAATAACTCCTAAAATCCTTAAGGTGATAAGGAAATCACAAGAGCAAGTTGGATTATACAGAGTAGAAAGGATGAATGCATCACAATTTGAGATCAAAGGCGAAGGAGCTGTAGCTATAGTTGATCTATCAGCGAAGACATGTACGTGCAGGGTATTTGATGTAGAGAAAATACCTTGTGTACATGCTCTATCAGCCATTACACACGTAAAGGCAAATATATCTGATTTTGTTGCAAATTTTTACAGCAATGATGCTTGGCGTATGGCATATGCAGAAACAATATATCCAGTGTTGGAAGAAGATGAAGGGAACGTCCCTGATGCGATAAAATCTATCAAATGTTACCCCCCCTGTAGTAAGAAAGAGAGCAGGAAGACCTCCTTCAAATAGAAAGCTATCAATGGGAGAGTTCAAGAGGAGGATAAAGCATTCAAAATAAGGCTGTCAGCACAATTTCTGTCATCGGTATTATATAAAATTACCACTAGGAAAGAATACAGCTTAGACATTATGAATGACATGTATGTTCCAAAATAAACATTAATTAAACATTATAGAATAAAATTTTAGATTTTATCATGTAATAATACAAGTTTGTACATTCTTTTCTCTATGTCAGCGCAATTTTGTCATCGGTACTCATCAAATTTCAGATTTATATCATTGTTGTTTACTTAAAAAACAATACAATGTTGAGAAATAATCTAAAATATTATTATATAATATTTTAGATTAACCACCTCGTTCCACCACATACACTTGAATATTAAAAAATACCAGGCTATTGTCACTACTACTTATAACTAATATCAGTTTCAGCACAACTTTGGGCCTTAACCACCTTGTGTCCCCACCACAATAGCTTCAATAACAAAGAACACCATGCTGGTGTCGCCACAATAACTATTGTTGAGCAAAAATAAGAGCATGTTGTGCAATTATAGGCTATTGGTGAGCAAAATTAAGACTGTGTTGAGCAAAAATAATAGCATTTTGAGCAAATTTTAAACAAACGCCGACGTTGTGCAATTATACTCTATTGTTGGGCAAAAATAAGGCCATGTTGTCCAATTATCTATAGACAAACTATGAGAACACATTGAGAAAAAATAAGATCAAATTGAACACAATTTCACAAAGTCTTGATAATTGTGCAAATATAAACTATTGTCGAGCAAAAATAACAGCATGTTCGCTGGGGGAGCGGGGTGTGTATGTAAAGTAGGAGAATAAAATAAAGCACAACTAGACTATCTCCCTGTCCTAAACAAATAATACAAGAATCCCCTCCCTTGTAGTAGTAGGGTAATTCAGGATCGAATCCACGAGGAGGTAGGTCAGCGCTTCCTTTGTTGTACTCACGATCAAGGCTTTCGACCTCAGCAGACACTCGATATCGAGTATACAGGTCGATATCGACCTCAGTTCTGGTCGATTTCCTAGCGCAGTTCCTGCAGAAGACAAAACAGCAAGTCGACGTCGAGTAGAGACCTCGATATCGATGTTAGTCCTCGATATCGACCCTTAAGGTCGATTTCGATGTTTGTCACAGAAACTGTTTTTGTAACCAATTTGTCGGAAAAGGATCCGAAGAAAATAGAATGGAGAGGGAAGATGAACAGAAACTAAGACTTTTATGAAGAATTTAATTAATTAAAAGGCTTCCAAAGTCGGGGTTTCACGCCACAACGATAACAATGCAAGTTTCATGCTAAAGATATGAACTTTAATGTCTTTCCGTCAAATAACTTTCGTTATCAACACTTAGGTGATTAGAGGCTTTCGCATAATTCCTAACAGTTACTATCCGATTCATGAGTAATTCAAGTTCGCAATATGAGTGGCTTTCGCTTCAATAATGCAAATAATGAATCTCCCTAACTTTCGCAAAGGATCATGCATGGGGTAGAAGACGGAATCGCATAAAAGTCATACCTTTGATGCACTTACCTCACATTGCTATCGTCGGGCTCACCCCGACCCTAGAAGTGGGTTGACTACTCGCTCCTCATCATGCACATCATCATCATTGTTATTGAAAGAAAGCTACTTTGAATTAAAACTCCGAAAGAAAGTACAACCGAACAAGCCACTCCGCTCTCGCTTTACAACTCCACTCGGCCTCCTCTCTCTCTCTATTCTCTATTGCAACTGAATTGTGTCTAAAACGGAATACCTAAACTCAGCCCTATTGGCTTCTATTTATAGATGTCGATAAGGACTCGAAACCTTATCTTTATTCTCTATGATAAATTAAAACAAAGTAAAAGCTAAAACTTCATGGTGAAATCAACCTCCTCATGATAGATCTGGTGTTGATGATAGGAAACCTCGACCTTTGGATAGATATTGCAAGCATTGGATATAATTCTATGGAAATCGGAGTCGAATTCCTCTGCTGGCATGGTCGATATCGACCCTTGGACCTCGATATCGACCCCTCCAAAATCTTATCTCGAGCTTCTCCTTCTCCTACTCGAACTGGCACTCGACTTATATCAACTTGGTCGATCTGGCAGCATCGATATCGACCCCCAGACGTCGATATCGACCTCTTCTGTGTTGAAATGCTCTGTTTCCTTTTCTGCTCGATTCCTATGTCTCTGATGTACTCGATGTCGAGGTCTTCAGTCGATTTCGACCTCTTCAGAAGACTTCGAGTTCTTTTTCCGCTCTTCTGAATTCATCCATTTTCATCCTGTTTTCTACGAAATCACATGGAAACTCGTGCAAACCCATATATTTGACATTTAAGCATAAACTACACCATTCCCATGTTTTCCCATTAATGTGCATGCAAAAGACAATAAAATGAATTCATATGTGCATAGAAAATATGGCAATTTGCGCGCACATCAAACAGCATGTTGAGCGAAAATAAGAGCATGTTGAGGAAATTTCCACAAAATGCCCCATGTTGTGCAATTATAGGCTATTGATGAGAAAAAATAAGACTGTGTTGAGCAAAAATAAGAGCATGTTCACCAAATTTCCAACAAAGGCCCATGTTGTGCAATTTTGCCACTTTGCATTAAAAAATATGCATTCTTCCAAAAAAAATCTGTGTCAGCACTACTTTGGACTGGTGTCACCACTACTTGTAACTAATATCAGTGTCAGCACTACTTTGCACCTCAAACACCTAGTGCCACCACATAAACTTCAATATCAGAAAACAACAGACTGGTGTCACCACTATTTGTAACTATAACAGTGTCAGCACTACTTTGGGCCTCAAACACCTAGTGTCACCACATAAACTTCAATATCAGAAAACACCAGACTGGTGTCACCACTATTTCTAAGTACTGTAACCATCTACTGTCACCACATAAACTTCAATAACAGAAAATGTCACCCCACACACTTCAATATCAGAAAAAATAAGGGTAGTGTCACCACTACTTGTAACTAATATCATTGTCAGCCTTACTTTGGGCCTCAACCACCTAGTGTTACCACATACACTTCAAAATAAAAAAATGCAAGACTGGTGTCACCACTACTTGTAACTAATATCAGTGTCAGCACTACTTTGGACCTCAAACACCTAGTGTCACCACATAACATTCAATATCAGAAAACACCAGACTGGTGTCACCACTATTTGTAACTAATAACAGTGTCAGCACTACTTTGGGCCTCAAACACCTAGTGTCACCGCATAAACTTCAATATCAGAAAACACCAGACTGGTGTCACCACTATTTCTAAGTACTGTAACCATCTACTGTCACCACATAAAATTCAATAACAGAAAATGTAACCCCATACACTTCAATATCAAAAAAAACAAGGGTAGTGTCACCGCTACTTGTAACTAAAAAATATGCACCTAGTTACTTTTCTGTCAAAATAGGTGATGTTAAACAATCTGCATTTTCTCAATTTGCTGGCAGAAATCTACATTCTTCTAAAAAATTCTGCAATCTTCTTCAAAGTATGAATAAACATATCTAGCAAGTATATTTGTTGCATTGTGACCACATCCTAAACAACCTGCATCTGGTTGGTTTTCTGTCAAAATATTGGTTGTTACAAACTCTGAATTTTGTCACTTTTCTGTAACAAATCTGCATGAGTGAATACCTTGACCTTAAAACATCTAAACTGTTCTGCATCAGGTTGGCCTTGTTCATCCAACCTGAATGCAAAGCCAGGAGAACTGCTTCTCCTTGTCAATTTGTGACAATTTATCAACTGTCAAGAATAGCAAATTTATGGCCATTTCTCCACGGTAATCACATAAACAATAGGAAATACATAGATCAGATGTATAGAGAGATGTAGATTTAGTTTCATTGCTATCATTCGACATTAGTTATTTTAGAAGAATGCAGAGGAATAAAGCATTTTTTATTTCAACTACCAGAAAAAAGGGAATACAAATTTATTTCAATTACCAGCAAAACAAATATGATTGAGTGAAAATCGTAAACAAATACGATCAAAACCAAATTCCATTCATATTATACATTTGCTTAAACCAAGTCCACAGAACAGGGAATACAAGTTTGCTTACACCAAGTCCCCCAAAAAGTTAAACTACATTGTCTTTTGCTAACATGACAATACTACACAAAAAGTAAGTTTATAATGCAAACGACAAAGCGGACAAGATCCTTCAACCCTAAGCCAATCTCGGAGACAATATGGGTGGAAGAAATGTGAGCATGGCATGCCAAGGACAGGCATCGAATCCAACATCAGGTCAAGACATATTGAACATGCCTGCCCATCGAGCTCAAGATGATATACCTCTCGTAGGGCTTCAATAGCTGCTGTAGTGGCTGGATGATGTGGGTAGTCGACCTCCATGTCGGAGTCAGAGCTCGAATCGGATGAAGAGTTGGAAGTGTAGTACAAATTGAAGGTGATGTTAGGGCAGAGACCATATTCGACCAAGTCGGCATCTTGAGGAAACCAAGTACTTGTAAAATCCCTTAAGATTCGATTTGCTACCTGATTTCAAACAACAGCCGGGATTCCTGGGTCACGTAAGATTTCATTGCAGCGCTGTAAGCTCATTGGCAAACCATTCCAAACGTATACTTCATGAAGTATTAGAGGAAGGTTCACAGAGTGGATTGACACGAACATTTCACTCGGCCCATACACAGACGACTCACTTGCTAACAGTTCAACTACAAACTCACCAACAATGTGATGATAACCTTGTCGAGTAACCGGTGGAAAAGCCATTGAAGAAGAGAAGAACTACAGAGAAAAAATAAACAGACATTAATATAGGATGCAATCACTTAATAATAGCAACAGAAACAAAAATTAAACATTACACTGATAGAAAAGCAATCAATGACTAATCAATCACTTGGATTTTCGGAGATTGAAGGGTACTCGGTAACCGCTACAGACAAGAAAGTGATCGTCTCTTATAAACACCAAACGGGGGTAATGGAGAAGATGTTGGAGGGAGCTGAAAAGACACTGGATAGGATTGCTTTGGGTTGAAAACGTGGGTAAGAGTTAACATTGGGCCGAACCCTTCCATTCATCAAATTTAAAATAATCCCATTAACATTCTTCAGAATTTTATGAAGAGAGCCAACATGCTCTTATTTTTGTCTCAACAATTTCACAAAGTCTTGATAATTGTGCAAATATAAACTATTGTCGAGCAAAAATAATAACACGTTCAGCAAAAATAAGAGGATGTTGAGGAAAGTTCCACAAATGCCCCATGTTGTGCAATTATAGGCTATTGATGAGCAAAAATAAGACTGTGTTGAGCAAAAATAAGAGCATGTTGAGGAAATTTCCACAAAATGCCCCATGTTGTGCAATTATAGGCTATTGATGAGCAAAAATAAGACTGTGTTGAGCAAAAATAAGAGCATGTTGAGCAAATTTCCAACAAACGCCCATGTTGTGCAATTATAGTCTATTGATGAGCAAAAATAACACCATGTTGAGCAAAAATAAGAGCATGTTGAGCAAATTTCCAACAAACGCCCATATTGTGCAATTATAGTATATTGTTGAGCAAAAATAAGACCGTGTTGTGAAATTATCTATAGAGAAACTATTAAACCATATTGAGAAAAAATAAGATCATGTTGAGCACTATTTCACAAAGTCTTATATAGTTGTGTAAATATAAACTATTGTTGAGCAAAAATAAGAGCATGTTGAGCAAATTTCCACCAAACGCCATGTTGTGGAATTATAGTCTATTGTTGAGCAAAAATAAGACCGTGTTGTGCAATTATCTATAGAGAACCTATGAGAACATATTGAGAAAAAATAACATCATGTTGAGCATAATTCACAAAGTCTTGATAGTATTGCAAATATAAACTATTGTTGAGCAAAAATAAGTGCAAGTTGAGCAAAATTCCACCAAATACCCATGTTGTGCAATTATAGGCTATTGATGAGCAAAAATATGACCGTGTTGAGCAAAAATAAGAGCATGTTGACCAACTTTCCAACAAACGCCCATGTTTTGCAATTATAGGCTATTGATGAGCAAAAATATGACCATCTTGAGCAAAAATAAGAGCATGTTGAGCAAAATTTCAACAAACGCTCATATTGTGCAATTATAGTCTATTGTTGAGCAAAAATAAGACCGTGTTGTGCAATTATCTATAGAGAAACTAAGAGAACATATTGAGAAAAATAAGATCATATTGACCACAATTTCACAAAGTCTTGATAGTTGTGCAAAAATAAACTATTGTTGAGCAAAAATAAGAGCATGTTGAGCAAATTTTCACTAATCCCCCCCCCCCATGTTGTGCAACTTTATTCTATGGGCACAAAATTCGCAACATAAGATTAGAATTCCCAAAATAAAGGATCATATTGTGAAAAAATAAAGTGGTGTGCAAATACAAGCTAAAAAATAAGGAATAAATAAAGTATTAACCACTTACTGTATTTTAAACAAAAAAGAAAAGAAAAAAAACAAAAATTGTTTTCCGTGAAAAATTAGAAAAAGCAATAAATAAGGTATTAAAACACATTCTACAACACACAGTCGGTCATCGTCATTTCTTTCATCCTCCCCCCGAAATCTCCTCTCTCTTGCTCTGCAAGTTTGCTTCACGTTTGATTATACGCTCATTGAGACCAGATCGGTTATCCCCTGTCTATTGCTCTACCATATACATCACCATGTCTTCAGAGCGGAAAGGTTTGATTTCCTATTCTCCGTTTATTACAGTTTAAATTAGAATGATTACGGTTTAGGGTTTAGCTCCCACGAAAAGCAGGAAATGGGAGTTATTCAAGTTATTCGACCTTCCACGAGCTGCCTTGGCTAATTTAAGGACTTCGGCATTATAATGTGTAGTTAATGTGATGGATTTATCGTTCAATTTTCAAATTTATATGGAATAAACTCCCTTCTTTTACAATGTCATTACATGCATTATTTGTAGAAGTTGATTTTCAGTGTTCATTACATAGGTAAATGCCCACAGAGATTGAGTGACTCACCTACTCTAGACAGTCAAAACCAAATTTCGAAGAGATAAAAAAGATCTGGGGTTAAACCTCCAGTAATTGATTTATCTAGGGATTCACCAGCTTTCAAGGATTAACTATTTGAAGATACTCAGCCTTATAGAGCAAGTGAAACAGGGGTCAGTTCCCTATCACTTGAATCTAAAGATTCACAACCGCTTCTTCGGAAAAACAGTAAGAAAGAGGTCCCCCATTAGACTGCTGTTCCTACTAGCACTGTTGGTTTAGAAGCCCTTGAAATTACAGTTTTGCAAGACGATTCGCCTAATGTAACGCTTGGTCAACCAGTGAACCCAACTGTGCATAACATCACATCTGATGAGCAAACAGAAGGCACTGAAATCGAACCTATCTCAGAAAACAGACAAATGATTGCGAAGACCGTGAGGGACAGCAGAAAAAAACAATTCAACTCTTTGAAAACACGTTCAAGCCCCCGCCTGCTTGTGTCATCATTGCAGAAAATGAATGACAAGCAAAAGAAATTCATTAGAGATATTGGGTTTGGATGTTTGTTCGACTTGAACATTCTTTCCCTTCCACAATATCTTTCATATTGGTTAGTGGATCAGTTTGACCCTAACAAGTGTTGTTTGGTTATGGCTAATGGAGGAGAACTTGAAATTACTGAGATTGATGTTCATATCACATTGGGATTGCCTATGGGAAAGGTTTTAGTAGCAAGAAAAACAACGAAAGAGAATTTCCACCTTGTGAAAGATTGGAGAAACACATTTGAAGTTAAGGATAATATAACATCAGCTATGGTTATGGATAAATTGATAGCTGAAACTGATTGTGGTGACCAATTCCTCGTGAACTTTATTGTTGTATTAGACTCTTACTTGATTGATACTTTAGGAAATGGACATGCAAACCATAGTTTAGTAAGAGTTGTTCCGGAATTGGGTGACATGAAAGAGCTAAATTGGTGTGGTCTTGTGTTAGAAAGTTTGATTGATGCGAAAAAAAGTTGGGAAAAGAACAAGGATGGACACTTCAGAGGGCCTATTGTTCTTGGTTGTAAGTAGTTTTTCAAACCTTTCCTCTGATGTTAAATTAATTTATTTAACATGACTGTAGTACCCATGTCACCAGTGCCTATTTTAACTTTCATATCTACAATATTATTCATGTCAGCACTCCCCCCCATCATCTTTACTCTGTTGTTAAATTAATTTCTTTACCATGACTGTAGTACCCATGTCACCAGTGCCTATGTTAAGTTTCATATATACAATATTATTCATGTCAGCACTCCCCCACTCCATCATCTTTCCTGTGATGTTAAATTAATTTCTTTACAATGTCTGTAGTACCCATGTCACCAGTGCCTATTTTTACTTTCGTATCTACAATATTATTCATGTCAGCACTCGCCGCTCCATCATCTTTCTCTTTGATGTTAAATTAAGTTATTTACCATGTCTGTAGTACCCATGTCACCAGTGCCTATTTTTACTTTCATATCTACAATATTATTCATGTCACCACTCCCCCCCGCTTAATTTCTTTACCATGTCTGTAGTACCCATGTCACCAGTGCCTATTTTTACTTTCATACATACAATATTATTCATGTCAGCACTCCCCTCCTCCATCATTATACTGATATATATTTATCCCATTGATATGTCAGTTGCTGTATATGGATAGGGTGAAACTCTTCACAAGCACAGCGCTTAGACGAATACCTCGTTCTTTGCCAGTGTTTTTTGGCATCAATTCCAAACTTTTACGCCAAAGAGAAACTGATGACATTAATAGTGGAGGCTTTGGCCGTGGCTCAATCCAACCTCGCCAAATCGTTCCTCCCCCTCAAGACATACCTCCTACAGCTTGTCCCCAATCTACTACACACAATGAAGAATGCACCGAACACCCCGCTGGTCTAGAAAAACAACCACCTCCACTTCAGGTCTATATGAATTTTTTAACCAATTCAATCTAAAATTGTGCAGTTTATCATGTTTTCTTATTTATTGATGTTTTTTTAATCTTATTTTATCATGTGCTCTTGTCTTCTAGAATTGGATACAGACTTTTTCTCAAAAGACTTTTGTGCTTGCATCTGCTATTTCTGAATTTGTGGAGTGGTCTACAAATATACCGCCTGAACTACAAAATGATGACCAGGTGACTTCACTTCTGCGTGGAGCCAACCAACTCCTAGGGATGGGAGATGTGACCCCTGCGCCTGCTACAGATGCTGATGACAGGTCATATATGAACGACTCTCCAAACACAATTTTTAACAACTCCCAACACCCATTCTGGTCAGACCCTGCTCTTATAGATTGCCTTACTCAGATTGAGGTTGCGTATCAGAATAAGCAAAAATTGAAATCAAATATCAAAGGAGATGGGCAATTTTCCTTTGATATATTTGTAAATGATCCTGTTTTGGGGGAAGATAAAGGGATACCACAGAACGTTGCAGATGCAACCAAGGATGGTAATGACGCACAACAAGCTCCTGCATTCAGCCATGGTCATCCTCCAATACAACAGGATGTTCAAGCTAAAACTGCAGACACATTATGCACCCCTCCCAATCCCCTCCCCACTCAATTCCAAACTGATATTCCACCAGAGAAGCCTTTGGAGGATAAAAGAAAATCCAAGTCCCCTGCTCCATTGCCCCCCCCCCCGAGGTCACCACGTGTCAACGCAGCTCATGCGAATGCACCACAACAACTTCATGACACAAAGAGAGAAGAAGCTGCAAAGAGAGCATATAAACCGTCTGCATCTTTGAGAAGCCCCTATTACTCCCGTGTATTAGATATTAACGATCCTATCTCTGAAATTGAGCGGACTGTTTCAGCCTATTTAGCGATGACAACAACTCATAGCACGTAAAGTTCATTTTAATCTTAATTTACTTAATGTATGTTCAGTTACAAGTAAAAGATATTTTTTATTTAATACATCTTCATAATGTCTTGCATTTGCAGTGAAGTCTTATTTAAACACAAGTCTATTGAGGTGGTTAGAAGAGACATGGGTACACTTGAAGATGAAACTCAACTGTCTAGTGTCATTATTCATGCATGGACAACAGTCCTCAACAACAAGGAACAATATAAAAGTGCTCAGTCACCAGCAAGACTATTTGTCAATATCAACAAATCTGTAATATTTTTACTTATTCATCTTTCAATTACACTCCATTCTTTGTCATTATTACAATGGGTCTGTTTTTTTACTAATTTTTATTTTTGATCCAGTTTAATGTGGAGAGTGTGTCATCAGGAGCTTGTGATGAACAGTTTCAGAGGTTTAACCTCCACCTTGATAATGCTTTGTCATTGTCACCACACATTTCTTTGAAAGATATAGACATGGTACTCCCTTCACAACCACAAGAATGAAAAGTTCTCTAAATACTGATTTTGAGATCAAAGTTAACAAACTCAATCCCTAATTTCTATCTGTTTAATATTATGTTCATTAGTTTGTTTTTGGAGTCCAACAAGAAGAGGTCTACATCATGGTTGTCTTCAACTTGAAAAACAAAGTCACCCAAATCATTGATATCAACCCAACTTGCCCTGCTGAAACTTGCACCTTTGCATCCCCCTTTGAATGTTTGGTAAGTTTTATTAATGATACATAATATCTTCTTGAGTTGTATTAACTTCAATCTAATATCACCTCAGTTCCCAATTAACATTAAATGCTTTATAATTCAATCAATGTAGGGAGATATG
The DNA here is from genome assembly GCA_963922045.1 of Persicaria maculosa. Taxonomy (NCBI): domain Eukaryota; kingdom Viridiplantae; phylum Streptophyta; class Magnoliopsida; order Caryophyllales; family Polygonaceae; genus Persicaria; species Persicaria maculosa. Next base: position 22,241,365 of record OY998271.1, on the reverse strand, counting down.
CTGATTGCGTTTCTAACAGAGAAGGGGCTTGAAGCAAAGGCATAAATAGTGTCCACTACACCAACATCAATTGTCCCCATCGCGTGGGCTGGAGAAGAGAAAGTTCAGCATTCTGGGGTATGCCTCATGCGTCACATGGAGACTTTATTTGAGTCAGAGCGAGGCTACAAGTGTTGATTTGAATAGGGCAATTTCAAGAATATCTCAAAACTACGGGTGAAGTACCTAACAGATATTGTGTGCTCAGAGCTGAATGAAGTGAACAAAGAAGTTATGAAGGCAGCAAAATCCCATTCAAGAATGACTTCAAAGGGGATTCAAGGCCAAAAAATAAACCTTGGTTGAACAGCTACAACACAATTTCATGTTTTTGTTGCAAACTGTCAAATGTATTGGGGTGTAGACAGTTGTGTACTCTGCTTCTGAAAAGTTGTTTCATGAGCATTAAGACAGTTGTTTTCCCTATAATTTTAACCTAGATTGTATTTTTCAATTTCATATAACTATAACTGCATCTGACCAGTTCTGTATTCTTTTCTCTATGTCAACACAATTCTGTCACCGGTAGTAAAATATTTGATTTCTGTTTATAACTGGTGTATTTTATAAATATATTTGATTTGATGATATCCATTCCTAACTATTGACAATACTTTGCAAGAGAAAGATTTCAATAGGAGAGTTCAAGAAGATGGTAAAGCACACAAAATAAGCTTGTCAGCGCAATTCTGTCATCAATACTATACAAAAACACTACTAGGAAAAGAATATATCTTAGATATTAGGAAAAGAAGATATTATAAAAAATAATACCATGTTGTGCAATTATCTATTGAGAAAGTATAAAATTATATTAAAGAAAATAGGATTATTTTGGGCAAAATTTCACAAATCTCGTTTGTTGTGCAAATATAAACTATTGTTGAGCAAAACTAAGATGATGTTGAGCAAATTCACAATAACATAAAACCTTAGTTAAACAGTGTCAGCACTACTTTTGCCAAAACAATTCCCAAATTACTCTATGTGTCCGCAGTATCAACCAATGAAGACTTAAAACTTCAATAACACTTTATAATATCAAATACGAGGTGCGAAATTACAAAATATCCATATAATTAATATGTTATTAATAAGTTACATCATATCTTCATTATGAAAACACATAGAAACTAAAATATATAAATAAGTTCCAATATTATCACTTATTAATATACAAGAACTACGGGCCTAAAAATTCATCAATCTTCCTCCTCCTTTCCATTTCTGCATCTAAAACTTCTTTAACGCACTGCATAAGGTTGTCCTTCGTCTCTTCCAACATCTGCCTTTGTTCACCAATTTCTCGTTCCCCCTAGATAAAACATAAAATATAAGAGTTAACACTAGAGAGGGAAAAAAAGTAAGGATAAAACATCATATATCACCTTTGATAGTGCTTCAGCATCTTCATCTTTGGTTGCTCTGCGAATATGATGTTCGTTTGCTATTATTGATCTTTGTAATTCCTCATATAATGTATAATGAAACACAACGGCTTCCACCAACTCAACCCTGTGAGCATCTTTGTTAGTCTCACATGCCTCATCAACGAGAGTCATGTGATACCCACGGTAAACAACACCATCCAGATCGTCCATCATTTGGTGGAATCTTGTGCAAAACTCAACAATGTTGCCATAATTCATCTTTTTGGAGGGGGATGGTTAAGCACTAAGAATACAAGTTCTGGTATTCTGATTTCTGTTAAAATCAGTTTGTAGACACCAATGGACACCAAAGAATTATTTCTGGATATATATATATATCCAATAATTATACAGTTTTCTTCCTTATGATAGTTATTTGGGCCACTTTATTTCAGAGTACCTGTAAAAAACTGTAAAAACTGTAAAAATATAAACTGTAAACGGATTACAGTTATTTGAGTTACAGTTATCAGTGTTGGACATTAACCACCTCGTGTCAGCACTACTTTGGGCCTTAACCACCTACTGTCACCATATAAACTTAAATAACAAAGAACACACAAGGCTAGTGTCACCAATACTTCCAACTACTCTAACCAACAGTGTCACACAAGACTTTGGGCCTTACCACCTCGTGCAACCACATACACTATAAAATCAAAAAAATACAAGTCTACTGTCGCCAGTACTTGTAACTAATATCAGTGTCAGCACTGCTTTGGGCCTTACCCATCTACTGTCACCACATAAACTTCAATAACAGAAAATGTCACCCCATAGACTTCAATATCAGAAAAAACAAGGGTAGTGTCACCACTACTTGTAACTAATATCATTGTCAGCCTTGCATTGGGCCTCAACCACCTAGTGTTACCACATACACTTCAAAATAAAAAAATGCAAGACTAGTGTCACCACTACTTGTAACTAATATCAGTGTCAGCACTACTTTGGACCTCAAACACCTAGTGTCATCACATAAACTTAAATATCAGAAAACACCAGACCGGTGTCACCACTATTTGTAACTAATAACATTGTCAGCACAACTTTGGGCCTCAAACACCTAGTGTCACCACATAAACTTTAATATCAGAAAACACCAGACTGGTGTCACCACTTTTGTTATAGCATGGTAAATATGTACCCATGCCCCCCAAATTATTAATACAAATTCAAATAAAACATTGTCATTGCAGAAATAGATAACTTAATAAACATTAATAAAAGTTAAAATGTACAATCATTACAGATTCAAAGTCACACCCAAATACAGGGCATCCTAAAAATATCCCATAAAATCCATTACCTACAAATATACATACATGTCCACCAAATTAACAATTTGAGCACATAGGTTGTCATATTACATCCAAAATACCCCATGTATGCACCAACTACATATCTAAACAATTGTTTTAAAACCTAAAACTCCAGGCCTCCTTGATCAGATATGAGCACATGAGTTCTCTGTATCGAAAGAGCTTCTCGTTGTTGAATCGTTTCACATCTCCCCCAAAGACAGATGCTTCAATTGCTTTTAATGTAAAGACGCCACATGAAGCCCTACAAACACAAAAAGACCACATGTAATGTGAGCACATAAATAACAAGTATCTTAGGCTAAACGACAAACAATACAAGATATAAAATACATACCCAGTAGAATCATGCATTAGCCCATCAACCATATTTAGCTGGAAAGGAGAGGAAGTAAAGTTTTGATAGAGCCCAACCTTTGCCAAATGAATTGGGAACCAAATAGCAAACGGTTGCAATTGTTCTTCAAGTACACCAGCCTTAACAGCAGTCACATTGCAATCGTACACGTTGATTACCCTCTCCTCAAGCATAATCTCCAACGCCACCCAATGCTTGTTTATAACATTGAATATTGTGTAGACTTTCTTTACAGAGTCCCATGGCTTCCCATACTCAGCAGGGCACATGCCAACAAAATACTCCTCAGTGTTGACTTCAAGAGGCAAATCTTCCCCATAATTTGCAGCATAATCAGGCAAGTACTTTAAGTAAAATAGCCAATCAAGAACAAGAACCTCTTGATATTTCACAGGGTCTTCAGAAATGCGCCTCCTAAAGTGAATCAAACCTGCTTCTAGATGCTACACAACATAGTTAAAAAAAAAAAGATGTCAACAATCAACAAACACAATAGAATCCAATCCACACACACACACACACACACACACACACACACACACACACACACACACACATATATATATATATATATATATATATATATATATATTTCAAAAAACAAGCAGATATTACCTGACAATCAAGCCATATATTCTTTGATATAATGTGCTGGAAAAACATTTTGTCCCACCTTGATCTTGGACCAGCAACAGAAAAATTCCTAACCAAAATTACACAAGATGAATATAAATATATAAAGAATGAGGTGCTGTAACTAATACAATGACAACATTCCATAAAAAAAGATTGAACAAAAAAATAAAGCATACCTTTGCTTCTTTACAAGTCCATACATCAATTCATAATCTTCAAAGCTGATCAATGACTTGTTAGGGACGTGCTTTAAGATCCTCACCTTCTTTTCAATCTCAGTTGGGCCATACAAGAATTACTGGTTGACGGGATAAGATTCGAAGCCTTTAATTTTTCAACTTCATTTATAATTTCAGTATCATCAGACAGACAGAGAAATATCCCAATCAACACCTGCAACCGTGTCATAATCATCATTAGACAGAGATATAAACTTTTCCAACGATGAGTGCCCTCCAACTGCACCGACTTCAGCATCACCACCTTCAACCTCACACTTGGCAGATCGAGCAACTTCAGCAGAAGTTGATGGAATTCCAAACTCATCTGCACTCCTTTTGGCATCATCAACTTCATTCTTAGTTAATGAAAAATCACCTTTCAAATCCTTCAAACCTTTCACATCTGCACCTACATCCTCACCCTCAGTGTCAGCGACAACAATTGGAAACATAGGAGGGATTTTAGTAGACAGAATATCCTTATCCAAAGTTGGGCCCTCTGATCTTATTGAGGGCAAGGACACGTCCTCAACATTGACATAAGGGGGTGATGATTTCACTATTTCCTCATTAGCAGAGAAACACTCGTGAAGATCAGCTACAACATCATTGACAATTTTTGTGCTGACATCTTCATCAAAAACCTTCACAGGAGTGCCCTGGGGCTTACCACCTATATGCTTATCATCAGCATTCCCAGGATTTACCTGTGACCTGGCAAACATAGCTTCATAATTAGCAACCCTAACCTCAAGCTCATCATACCTCATCGCCATCTCACCAACAACTCCAAGCATACCAGCCATCTCCGCAATCTTTGATTCAAGAGCATCAACCCTCGCAGCCAACACATCCATACGCTGAGGTACATCTTCAAGCTTCTCAATCCTCTTAAAAATCTCCTTCACCCAATCAGGATAAGATGGGGTAGAAGAAGCAAAACCATCACCATGTGTTTTTGGAGGCAACTCCCCCGTTGAATCATTTTTGGCCTCCATTTGGGGAGATACACCTTCAGTACCAGCATTAGATGTTTAACCCTCTCCCCGCCTGTCACCAGAAGATGTCTCACCTCCTTCAACCTTGTCAGCACAACCAACCACATCTGCAACCTCCGCCAAAACAGAAAGCCCACCAGTAGGAGGAGCAGCCAACTCATCAGATCCACAAGAATGGGTGTCAGCAGTAAAATCATCAACCTTGTCATCGCCATCACTGCCTTCACCCCCAGATTTAAAGACTGCAGCATGAATTTCTTCATTCTCCACTCCATGAGTACTCTAATTATCACCAAGAGAAACTGAAAGAAGAACAGAAAACATGTCAGCAGTACTATCATACAACGGCCTCCCACTACCTAACCCAGCTTTCTTCATCTTATACCTCCGCTGAAAGACAAATTTCAGTGGGGTATCATCATCTAATAAATCACATAAATTAGTAACCAACCGACCTCTCTTGGAAGGTGAAGCAACCACATCACCCTCCTCATGCATATCTGTGTCAGCATTAACTATCTTCACATTCTTAGAAGGGACAACTATACCACATTCCCTAGCTGCAGAACGACCCCTCCTAACATACACCAATCCCTCAGCAGTATCGCTGGACGCCACCTTCTTTTTCTTTTTACCAGCCATCCCTCCACTCTCAGATTTCCTCTTCTTTGAGGGCTCTACAACATCTTTGTTTTCTACCTAAGGAAAAACTTAAAAAAACAGTTTCAAAGGACTTCCCATCCTGTTTCTTTCCAGCAGCTTTGCCTCTCTTCACAGGTGTCTTCTTCTTTGAGGTCTCTGCTTCATCACCTTTCTCGAAGATATTAGCTTCTTCACCACCAGCTTGTACAACTCTGTTTGAAAACCTAGCTTCATATGCCCTATGACGAAAACGACGGCTATCATATAATGCATCATCAACAGCTCTACCACATACTTCTTCAACTGATGCATCAACTACTGGATCATCTTTTTCATCAGCAAACCATATCCTTGCTGTGCGTGCAAACTCCCCATAAGTAGGGAACAACGGAGTCTGCACAAAATGCAAGTATAAAAATATGTTTTAAAAAAAAACTAACCAAAGATGCATCAACTAAAAATGGTCTTAAAGATAAATAACATAAAAATATTACCAAATCACCATGAAACAAATGCTCAGCTTCAACATACGAATGGCTAAACTCGCATACCCAGTGCAATGAGTATGGATCTCTATCATGCATCATAAAATTACAGTTAATTTTAGCAGAGAGGGCTGGGAAAGCTTCTAATATCCAAGACTGTTACAAAATAAAACGCAAAAAGAGATTACAAAACAATATTAGACAAAAATCCTAACATACACAATAAAAGTTGTGCTGACACAGACAAAAATTGATGACAAAAGTGATTCAAGCACTAAAACAGAATACCTGGAATGCAAGGCAATACCCATACATTTGATAAGAGCCCCTAACACCAGCACGGTCTGCAATAGAAGAACTCTTCAAAGACTTCAACAAACGGGTGTACGACTCTCTACCCCAAGGATATAATTCAAATTCCTTCTCATTACATGCAAGAGAAAGGAATTGTGCACTGACAACCTCTGACCTCCTATATACAATTAACTTCTCAATCAACAACAACTTTGCCATGATCAACTTCTTCTTAGACTTCGGGCTCTCAGATATAAAACGAGCAACTAAATCATCATGAGTCATCTTCTTCTGCCCAAAAAATTCAGATATTGACACTTTTTTTGAGATATTACAAACACGTTCTTCACAAGGGAGGCCAGTGATGACATAAAACTCAAAAATTGAAAAGCGTACAAGATATCCACCAACTCTAAACCACAACTCATTCTGCTTCTGAGTTTGGACTTGACGAAGCACCATTTGATGCATAAGCTGAAAATTGGTAGCCATTTTGGTGCCCTGCATCAGCACCCATCCCACACAACTTTCCCGCAGAATATTGTAATCAGAAGGAGACAAATGCTTCTCAATCAGAGCACAAACAGAAGGATATGAATATATGTTGGCCCTACAATGGAATCGTTCAGAAACAGGAATGCAATATTCCAAGCCCTGATCAATCACATACAAAGTACCCAAAAACACAACATCAAATTAGGAAAAAATCAAAACTTGCTCATCAACAAAAAAATTCCAAATGGAAAAACAAAATAACTTACATCAGAACCCCTATGAGATATGGATGCATCACCAGATGGAGCCGCTACTAAAAACAAAATAAAGAATAATTTAAAAATACAATAACAGAATCCATGATAAACCAAATAACCATAAAAAAAACAAAAAAAAAACAATAAAATGACACCACCACATAAGAAAAGAACATAAACATCACAAAGACAACACAGAATACCCAATCGAAGTGCACACATTGTTGAAACTACCAAAACTAACACAACCATGTATATAAACAGACAGTGTCAGCGCCCTTACACATGAGCATACCTACAGATATCTACACTATGAACAACACAAACAATAGAAAGCATCAAGTACACACATTGTTGAAACTACACGAATAACGCTAAAAAAGCACATACAAAGTGCCGCATCACAAAAATTGAAGCACACAAACAGTTAAAATAAACGGATTTAACACATACAAATTACTTAAACTACCTACAACACTCAAAATCGCACACATTTATGCATACCAAGCATCGATTTACCCATAGATGATCAAAACTGAAAGCAGAAATCAATAAAATCAACATAAAACAACTTCTTCCAAAACCCTAGCACGAAACATTTAGCAAAAACAAGTGAAATCGATACCTGAAGAGTTGCTAGATGACGACATTGAAAAAGATAGCACAACAACGAACAGAAATCAGCCGAAATCTCACTACTTACGCACAGATTGAAGGAACGAGAACGAAGAAAACCGATGAAAACTGACGAGCGTGAGAAGAGAGTTTGGAAGAGAGTAAACACGAGAATATGTTCGTACAATTGAGAATAAGTATTTATAGTGGATGTTTTGCTAATTTGTCCAAAAAGGTGGACAATTCCCCAATTTGTCCAAATAAAGTACATGTTTTGCAAATTTTTTCTTTTAAAATCGAACAGAAAAGAAGCTGAGAAGTGAGGATTGGGCAAACATTGTACCTATGAGAGAGAAGTGACACTCTCATAGCAGTCGCTGCCTCAACGTCGACGACAACGGCCTCGTCGCGCCCGCTCGAATCCAGGCTTCTTGGCGCCATCGGGAGGAGACGAACAAGTCCTTCAATTTTTGGCGGATTCAGATTTGGTGTAGGCGGTGCTCCTCGTCGCGAATGGTCTCGGAAGTAGGGTCTACGGGGACGGATCGAGGCGGAGGGAGAAGCGACGGTGAGATCCGCTTCTCGTCGATCACAACTGGAGGCGGCGGGAGAATGACAGTGCTGAGGTTCCATTTTTAGGGTTGATTTGAGAGGAAGGAGGTGGAATGTGGTTAGGGGTAAATGAAAGAGGGTTTCAAATTTTCATGTGGTTAAGTGTTTTTGGGGAAAATTTGAGTTTGGGGTGAAAAAAATTTGAAGGGTGAGAGGGAATAACAGTATTGGGAAAAAAATTGAAAGTGTTTGAGAGATTTTGGGAGAGGGCTTTTTAAATAATTTAGAGTTTGAATTCCGCGTTTTAATTTTTTTTTTCCGAATAGAACTTTTAACATCTGTCTAAAAAATATGATGATGTCTACTTTATTTTTGACATCTCAAATTTAGAAAGCGATGTTAAAAAACGCTTTTATATCACGTGTTTTTCTAACCGATGTTAATCACCCGATGTTAAATGTCATAATTCTAGTTGTGATTGTTTCCATTACTCTTCCTGAAATTTAGTTGACCTAATTTAACAAATGAAGGTTCAATGAGCTCTAGGTTATGACAGTTAGGGTGACTGAATAACTGCTTACTAAAAATTGAAGTTGACATATAATTAGTTAGCTTTGTTATATTTATGTTTTTAGCTCAATGTAGAAATACATGAAGTTGAAAGGAAAGAGTAAAAATGAATGAAGGAGATCAATGATTTATATCAAAGATTTGTCACACTCATGAAGTTGCGACTGGATACATCTTGTTGTTATATATGTTTTTAGTACTAAGTGCTCCTTTGTTGCTGCATCCAGCATTCTATTTGTTGAATTGGTTACCTTTTTTTTTTGTGTTCTAGTAGGTAGATAAATTGTTCATATATAATAATTCCAATTCTATGTACGTACACATATGCAGGAGCTGATCGTTGAAGCATGAACTCCCTGAATGGCCTGAAGCACATTTGAAAACTATCCTTGGATCCTCCTTTTGAGTTATAAGTGTTTTATTTCGAATTTATTCGGATTCATGTATTTCGAACAATATCTGTATTTTGAACTTTTGGTTATAGAGTATAAAAAATATTTGTATTTTAAACTTATGTGTTATACTTTTATTATAACACAAGTTGCTTTGATTTTGTTGTTATTAGTATTGCACAAGCTGCCTTTGTAAATGAACAGCTGAACGAGCCGAACGAGCCCAACGAACGAGCTTGGACGACCAGCTCGAACGAGCCTAAGCTCGTTCGTTTAGTTCGACCGAGCTTATCAAGCCGAGCTCGAGCTTGTGATTGGGCTCGCGAGCCGAGCATGAGCGTTTAAAAAAGCTCGTATAAAATTTAGGCTCGAGCTCGGCTCGGCTCGTCTCCCCATCGAGCCAAGCTTGAACATGTCAAGCTTGGCTCGTTCGGCTCGTATATCACCCCTACTGTTTACGTGATAGTTTTTGTACTTGTGAATTACGGTTTTAATATCATCCGCAATCACTAGCTTCCGTTCTTGTTTACGTGATAGTTTGTAGGGTGAAAATGGGTCTATCGCATCAAGTGCAAAGCCGATGGTACAATTGATCATTACAAAGCTCGTCTAGTTGCAAAGGGGTTTCACCAAGAAAAAGGAGTTGATTATTTTGAGACGTTCAGTCCCGTCGTTAAACCAACCACTATCCGGTTAGTCCTTTCTATTGCTTTGTCTCGTGGCTGGCCTCTTCGGCAATTGGATATCAATAACGCCTTTCTTAATGGAGATTTGTCTGAAACTGTGTATATGGATCAACCAAAGGGATTTGTTGATTCCCGATTTTCATCCCATGTTTGCAAGCTTCATAAAGCTTTATATGGTCTTACGTAGGCACCGCGGGCTTGGTTCACCAAGCTCAAGATTTACCTTCATCGGCAAGGGTTTCGGTCATGTTATTCGGATTCCTCTTTGTTTGTCCGCGCTCGGGGTCCTCACCTCACTTATATTTTAGTCTATGTTGATGACTTAATTTTCACAGGCTCGGACTCTGGGTTTATTCATCAATTTGTGCTTGAGTTGCATCGTATGTTCTCCTTGAAGGACCTTGGACGTCTTCACTATTTTCTCGGTATTGAGGTAACATACACTGGTGCTTCACTTCACCTGTCACAAGCCAAAGACATCCACGATCTTCTTAGCCGGAGTAATATGCTTGACTGCAAACCAATTACATCTTTGGTTGATCAATTGGCAAACTCTTGATCCGGGTGATTGTCTTTCCAATCCTACTTTGTATCGTCAAAATTGTTGGTGGATTATAATATGCCACTATTACTCGCCCATAAATAAGTTTCGCCGTGAATAAGGCCTGTCAACATATGCATGCACCCCAAGAAATTCATTGGAAAGAAGTGAAACGCCTGCTACGTTACCTAAAGGGTACATAGGACCATGGCTTGAGAATTACTGCCTCTCCTCACACATCCCTTGTCACTTACTCGGATGCTGGTTGGATTTCTGATCACACTGGCATGCGATCGCAACATGGGTTTGCCATTTACTTTGGGGGAAACCTCGTTAGTTGGTCTTCTCGAAAACAAAGTGTGGTTGCCCGATCAAGTACCGAAGCTGAATTCCGTGTAGTCACATTTGCTTGTCACTAAGGTCATTTGGCTCCAACAGCTCCTTAAGGAGCTACACATATCATTGAAGTCTCCACCTCTTGTCTACTGTGATAAAATTTCAGCCATCTTCATGACTGCCAACCCGGTGATCACGTCTCGCTCCAAACATATCAGGCTGGACTACTACTTTGTAAGGGAAAAAGTTGAAGCAAAAGAGCTACAAGTTCGATACATTCCGTCCATTGAACAAACCGCCGATGTGTTTACAAAGGCATTAAGTGGTCAGCGCTTTGCTCATCTTTGAGACAAGCTGAATGTGTGCCCCCGCCCATCCGCTTGTGGGGGGTATTACGATAATTTAGAGGATTCTACCCTTATTTGTATAATACCTATCCTAGTATTTTAAGTAACTGTAAAGATTTGATATGATTTTCTGTATATTGTAATCATATATATTATCCCATGATGAGAATGTTGAACACACGGTTGAACATTCATTACTACATCTCCTTTCACCCTTTTACAAAGTACTCTCTACATCTGCACACCAAGGTAACCTATTTCCCTCCTCTACATTAAGGTTTTGACTACAACCATAAGGTTACCTTATAATCAATATTCAATATATATAATACTAAAACAGAGACATGAAGATCCTATGTGGTGGGCTCTAGATGAATTCGCTTACGTGTCATTCTCTAGTGCAATCTGATCGAGTTTTTTGACATGTCAATTAAGGAATATCTAATAAATTTATATCATGTCACACAACAACCTAATTTATTTACCCACGTGTCATCATATGTGTATGCTTTAATTGATGATTAAATATTCAACATCATTTTTTTTATAGTAAGTAAACATTAGGGAGGATTTACATAAAGCGTAAACCACCCCATGATCATCCTGAAAGATGATGTTACAAAGTTCCCTATTAAAAGGGAGAGTAGAGCTGTTACAAATAATACCATGTCTAGCAATATAATATGCTATCTTATTGGCTTCCCTGAAGCAATGTTTGAATTCTATCCGATCAAAGGTAATTTTTATTAAGTTTATCTTCTCTACTTGACGTATGATTTTCCACTTGACATTATAACCATCATTGATCGCACTTATGAGTTCTTGATTTTCTCCTTCTATGATGATCTTTTGTAGCCCTTTCCTTGTTGCCTACTGCAGACCCATGCAGATTGCAGCAGCCTCTGTCTTGAGAACAGTTCCTTTACATGTCTCTTGATAAAAAAAAGTATCAATTACAAGGCCGTTGGAATCTCTAATAACTCCCCCCACCTAGCAAGCACCCGTGGGTTTAACTGAGCCATCCATATTAATTTTGCAGATGGTCTCTTGTGGTTTGATCCACATAGCTTTTATCCTCCTACTATTAGTATTATCGTGACTCTGTTCTACCTCTATTTGCTTCCAAGCGTTGATATTAGAGATGGTTTTATGTACTGTGCTTGCTATTGGTTATGGGTTTTTATTGTTAAAGATGAGCCCATTTCTAGTTTTCATGTGACTTGCCAAATAAAGCAAAGATCTTCAAAGTGGGGATTTTCCTTTCTTATTGCTACAATACCTTCGAAATCAACTTGTTTTCCTATGAGATTTTAGAAGAATTTACTTGTTAGTTGTTCAAAACTTGTTATTACATTGTTAGAAAAGGGACAATTAATGAGGAGATAGGTGATATCCTCATCCTCTAGTTTGCAAAGGCAACATTGAGAAGGTACTCTGTTTATGTATTTATTTAGTCTATGTTTGGTGGGAAGGCCCTCGATAGCCATTTTCCAAATTAAATTCTTGATCATAGGTGGTATTTTTAATTTTCATATTCACTTGTAATCATTTTTCTTTGTTGTCTTCGATTTATTAGATTTTTTTTTGATTTTGTAGTAAAATTGTCACTAGGTTCTGGCTTCCAAATTAACTTATCATGTGTGTCCCAATCTGGAATTTGGATTTCCAAGATTTTCTGGACAATGTTATATGGGAACATTTGATTAAGGAGAAATATATTCCATTGTTTTTTAGCAGTGAATAGGTCATTTATTGTCATATTTGGGTCATGACTGTCTAGAAACTCTGATAATGAGATATTTGGTATCTAGGGGCCATTCCATACGTTTACTTGGCTACCATTTCCAATAATCCAAAGTAGCCCTTGATCGAATCTTTCTCTAAGGGATAAAAGTCGACCAAATTGCCAAGAGGTCTTCTGGCTGGATCGTGTTCTTATACCTTGAGTTTGAAGATATTTCTCTTTTATAACTCGTATCCATATATTATTTTGATCCATATAAATTTTCCATAATAATTTCATTTGAAGGGTTATATTTAATTCTTTTGATTTTCTAAGACCAAGGCCTTCTTCATGCTTAGGTTTGCATATCATTTCCCAACTAATTAACTGTGTATATATTTCCGATTGGAGCTTATTCCCGAAGAAATTTTTATTTATTTGATCAATCTGTTAAAGGATTCCTTATGAGAGTTGAAAGTTTTGCATTAAATAGTTTGTCTTGAAGCTAAGATTTGCTTGGATAAGCACTGCCCTACCTGCATGTGAGAGGGTAGAAGTCTTCTATTTAGTGAATTGTTTTTTGAGATTCTGTATAGCTTCCTCAAATACACAATTTTTAATCCTACCATTAATATCAAGGTATTTTTCAAGTGTTTTAGATATCAAAATTTTCATTTGGTGGGCTAGAGAATTTGATAGTGTCGAATTTACATTTGTAGAGCATTGAAGGGAACTTTTATTGTAGTTTATTATTAGCCCTGATAAATTGGAGATGTAATTAATCATATTTTGTATTTTATTAAGGCTAGTATATTGCGCTGTTTTCGCAAAGAGGATTGTGTCATCTGCAAATGTTAGAAAAGGTATTGGTATGCCATTTTTTGTTAGTTTGATGCCCATTAATGCATCCTCCAACAAAGCTTCCTTATGCAGTTCTCTTGCTAATTCCTCGATTCGGTTTGAACTGTTTTCCTAGACAATTATTTACTAGAACTGAGAAGGTTGTTGTGTTTAAGCATTTCATTACCCACTTGATCCAAGTCGGGTGAAAGCCAAATTTAGTGAGCACAACTTCGATGTAGGACCAATTGATTTTGTCATATGCTTTTTTCATATCTAGTTTTAAGGTCATCCGTCCTTTTTTTCCTTTTTGTTTATGAAAACTATGGAAGATTTCATGTGGAATTAATGTGCTGTCTTGTATCAATAGTCTTTCAACAAAGGCACCTTGAAATGGGTTTATTAGTTTTGGGAGAATTGGTTTTATCCTATTTGCCAAAAATTTTGAAATTACTTTGTATAAGGTGTTGCATAGACTGATTGGTCTATAGTGATTGATAGTCGAAGGGTTATCAGTTTTTGGAAAAAGGGCTATGAATGTTTGGTTAATTTCAGTGAGTAAGTTTCCAGATGAAGGGAAAACGAGTGGTGCTTATCAATAAGTTTGAATTGTTCAGCAGATTTGACAGCTTTATGATGTCTCAGTAAAATGGGTTGTTGGGAGTCCATAACGATCGGATGGGGTCGTGTCATACCTTGTTGGAACGAGGACAAAAAGATCTACAACTTTGTTGTTGAAGGTTTTTCCAGAATGGATATGCGCGCAAATTGCCATATTTTCTATGCACATATGAGTCCATTTTATCATTCATTTGCATGCATATTATTGGGAAAACATGGGATTAGTGTAGTTTATGCTTAAATATCAAATATATAGGTCTGCACGAGTTTCTATGTGATTTCGCAGAATATAGGATAAAAATGGACAGATTTGGAAGAGCGGAAAAAGAACTCGAAGTCTTCTAAAGAGGTCGAAATCGACTGGGGATCTCGACATCGAGTGCAGCAGAGACATAGAAATCGAGCAGGAAATGAAGCAGAGCATGTCAACACCGAGAGGTCGATATCGAGGATTGAAGGTCGATATCGATGTTGCCAGATCGAGCTAAATGATAGAAGTCGAGTGCCAATCCGAGTAGGAGAAGGAGAGCTCGAGATAAAGTTTCACAAAGGTCGATATCGATGTTCAAGATCGATATCGATGTTGTCCAGTAGAGGAATCCGACTCAAATTTTGATAGAATTCTATCTGAAGCTTGCACGTCTATCCTAAAGTCGAGATTTCCTATCATCAACCTCAGATCTATCATATGAAGCTGATTTACTATAGAAGTTTTAATTTTTACTTTATTTAAGTTTTATCTTAGAGAATAAAGATAAAGTTTCGAGTCTTTGGATAGCAAAGTTCGATATCTATATCTAGAGGCCATTAGGGCTGAGTTTAATTATCCAATTTCAGTTATTCAAACACATATACACGCAGAGAATTAGTGGAGAGAGAGAGAGAAGGCCGAGCGAGTTGGAGAGAAGCGAGAACGGAGATTTGGCTTGTTCGGTTGTAATTTCTTTCTTTTGCAATTTCAAACTAGTTTTCTTTCAATGATAATGATGAGTTGCATAATGAGGTGTGAGTAGTCTCCCAATGCTCTTAGGATCGGGGTGAGCCCGACGTTAGCCATGCGTGCTTGAGGTAAGTGTAAGATGTTGATATCGTTGTGTCTATATCATCTCCTACGATTCTATGTTTAGTCCTAATCGAAAGAAAAGGGATTCATGCTAATTAACAACTTGAGTTATAAACATAAAATTGGTAGAGACAATTAGGTTTATTTGCAAGAGTAATCCTAAGAGTTGGTGTACAACGAAAGCTGTCAACCCACTTCTAGGGTCGGGGTGAGCCCGACGATAGCGATGTAGGGTAAGTGCATCAAAGGTATGACTTTTATGCGATTCCGTCTTCTATCCTATGCATGATCCTTTGCGAAAGTTAGAGAGATTCATTATTTGTATTATTGAAGCGAAAACCACTCATATTGTGAACTTGGATTGCTCATGAATTGGATAGTAACTCTTAGGAACTATGCGAGAGCCTCTAATCACCTATGTGTTGATAGCGAAAGTTATTTGACAGAAAGGCATTAAATTTCATAACTTTAGCATAAACCTTGCATTGTTATCGTTGTAGCATGAAACCCCGACTTTGGAAGCTTTTAATTAATTGAATCCATTTAAAAGTTTTAGTTTTGTTTCTGATCATCCTTATTTACCATTCTACATTCTTCGGACTCTTTTCCGACAATTGGTTACGAATTACAGTTTCTGTGACAAACATCGGAACCAACTGTAAATGTCGATATCGAGGTCTAACGTCGATATCGAGGTCTCTACTCGACGTCGACTTTGTTGCTTTTGTCTTCTGCAGGAACTCTACTGGAAATCGACCAGAACTGAGGTCGATATCCACCAGACACATTGATATCGAGTGTCTTCTGAGGTCGAAAGCTTTGATCGTGATTGCAACAAGGGAAGCGCTGACATACCTCCTCGTGGATTCGATCCTGAATTACCCTACTACTACAATGGGAAGGATTCTTGTATTATTTGTTTGAAACAGGGAGTAGTCTAGTTGTGAATTGTTTGTTTAAATATTGGAATCCTACACCATTCCCTTAAACCAACAAATTGGCGCCGTTGCCAGGGAGGCAATCAATCGCCACTAGAGTTTAATCACGATCTTTTTGAAGCTTATTTTGCAGGTTTATGCGACGTTCGGATCGCGGACCTGTCCTCGAACCCATCAATAAGCCTGAACGTTTCTACCATCTTCGCAATAAGACAATTCCCATTATGGGTGACAATGAGATGCAGACTGAGACTAGCCATAGAGCGGTTGAGGAAGGAGATCGAGGACCACAACGCTACAATCGCTGCTGAGAGGGCCGCCGCTGCTGCAGAGCGAGCCCGTGCTGATAGGGAGGAGGATGCGTGCAGACAAGCCCAAGAGCGGCTCAATCAGTATCCACAGACGATGATGCAATACATGCATCCGCCGCTCCACATTCCTGAATCCGCTATTGTAATTCCTCACTCCAATTATGAAATAAAAATTAACTTCCTTTCTGATATTAAAAGAAATACTTTTGAAGGAAGACCTAATGAATGTCCACTGCAACACATCTCTACTTTTATGGATTTATGTGAAACAGTTGCTGATGGAGTAAATTTAGAGTATGTGAGACTGAAAACTTTTCGATGGACTTTGGCAGGGAAGACATTACAATGGCTTGAGAGTTTGGCTCCACGCTCGCTGAGGACATGGGCGGAGGTGAAGGATGCATTCCTGAATAAGTTCTTTCCACCTTCTAAAACGGCGATGCTGCGACAAAGGATCACGGCTTTCAAACAAAAGTCAAGTGAAACACTAGCACATGTGTGGGAGCGATTTAAGGACTTGCTAAGATCATGCCCGATGCATGGGCAATTTCCATATGTCATCCAGGAGATCTTCTACAACGCCCTTGATGCGCCGAATAAGGAGAGGATTAATTCATACACCTCTTATCGGTACATTGAGCTTACACCAACGGAGGCCTGGGAGACCATTGAGAGGCTCGTAAACTTTGACAACACCTATGGGGTTGCTGCGGCCTATGATGCAAGGCCTGCCCCATCAATGCCACTATATGAGCCTCCAAGGGAGATAGATCCTAATGTGCGGCAACAATTCCATAACGATCACACGCGTCGCCTTCAAAAGCAAGTCAGGTTCCTGAGCAACAATCAACCTTGTCAAGAGTGTGGCTCAACAAGGCATAACACTAGTGCCTGTCCACATACTGAGCAAGTATGCATGGCGGAACAAAATGAGGAAGCTAAGTGGAAGAGAGGCTCCTATGGAGGGGGCAATCAACAATATTGGGGCGATCAAAGGTTCTATCAAAGGGATCCCACACCATATAGAGCACCAGGGCACCCTGAATGGGAGACAAGGAAGGATGACCTGCAAATCATTCTTGATGAGATGCGGAGGAACCATGCTGAGTTCAAACAAGCCAACAACTCCGTCCATACTCAGCTGCAGGGCATCAATTCTAGGCTTGGGGAGATCGACGTTTGGAAGCGCAACATGGAGACTCAAAAGAGTCAATTGGCATAAGCAATACCCAAAGTGTCAGGATCATTGCCTGGATCCACTATGCCCAACCAAAAGGACAAAACCACTGGTCATATTGCGGCGGTTAACCTAAGGAGTAGGCGTCAATTACAAACGCCCGAGCAAAAAGCGGAAGAAAAGGAGCCAGAACAGACGTCGATATCGACCCCCCCTGTCGATATCGACCAAGGTGATGTCGATGTCGACCTTCCTCTCGATGTCGACCCTGATGCAGCATCACCACAGAAATCGACTCCTCCAGTCGATGTCGACCCTATTGATGTCGATGTCGACCTCACTACAGCCGCGGGAAGTGTTCGTTATTAGGTAGGAAGGTGAGGTGTATGTAAAATAGGAGAATAAAATAAGCACAACTAGACTATCTCCCTGTCCCAAACAAATAATACAAGAATCCCCTCCCTTGTAGTAGTAGGGTAATTCAGGATCGAATCCACGAGGAGGTAGGTCAGCGCTTCCTTTGTTGTACTCACGATCAATGCTTTCGACCTCAGCAGACACTCGATATCGAGTATACTGGTCGATATCGACCTCAGTTCTGGTCGATTTCCTAGCGCATTTCCTGTAGAAGACAAAACAGCAAGTCGACGTCGAGCAGAGACCTCGATATCGATGTTAGTACTCGATATCGACCCTTAAGGTCGATTTCGATGCTTGTCACAGAAACTGTTTTTGTAACCAATTTGTCGGAAAAGGATCCGAAGAAAATAGAATGGAGAGGGAAGATGAACAGAAACAAAACTAAGACTTTTATGAAGAATTTAATTAATTAAAAGGCTTCCAAAGTCGGGGTTTTATGCCACAACGATAACAATGCAAGTTTCATGCTAAAAATATGAACTTTCATGTCTTTCCGTCAAATAACTTTCGTTATCTACACTTAGGTGATTAGAGGCTTTCGCATAATTCCTAAGAGTTACTATCCAATTCATGAGTAATTCAAGTTCGCAATATGAGTGGCTTTCGCTTCAACAATGCAAATAATGAATCTCCCTAACTTTTGCAAAGGATCATGCATGGGGTAGAAGACGGAATCGCATAAAAGTCATACCTTTGATGCACTTACCTCACATTGCTATCGTCGGGCTCACCCCGACCCTAGAAGTGGGTTGACTACTCGCTCCTCATCATGCACATCATCATCATTGTTATTGAAAGAAAGCTACTTTGAATTAAAACTCCGAAAGAAAGTACAACCGAACAAGCCACTCCGCTTTCGCCTTACAACTCCACTCGGCCACCTCTCTCTCTCTCTATTCTCTATTGCAAAATAATTGTCTCTCAAACTAAATTCCGAATCTTCTTCCTCTTGAAAATTTAATACCTAAACTCAGCCCTATTGGCTTCTATTTGTAGATGTCGACAAGGACTCGAAACCTTATCTTTATTCTCTATGATAACTAAATAAATAAAAAACTAAAAAGTAAAAGCTAAAACTTCATGGTGAAATCAGCCTCCTCGTGATAAGGCTGATGTTGATGATAGGAAATTTCGACCTTTGGATAGATATTGCAAGCATTGGATACAATTCTATCAAAATCGGAGTCGAATTCCTCTGCTGGCATGGTCGATATCGACCCTTGGACCTCGATATCGACCCCTCCAAAATCTTATCTCGAGCTTCTCCTTCTCCTACTCGACTTCTATCAACTTTGTCAATCTAGCAGCATCGATATCGACCTCCAGACGTCGATATCGACCTCTTCTGTGTCGAGATGCTCTGTTTCCTTTCTGCTCGATTCCTATGTCTCGATGTACTCGATGTCGAGGTCTTCAGTCGATTTCGACCTCTTCAGAAGACTTCGAGTTCTTTTTCCGCTCTTCTGAATTCATCCATTTTCATCCTGTTTCCTGCGAAATCACATGGAAACTCGTGCAAACCCATATATTTGACATTTAAGCATAAACTACACTATTCCCATGTTTTCCCATTACTGTGCATGCAAAAGACAACAAAATGAATTCATATGTGCATAGAAAATATGGCAATATGCTTGCACATCAAACACCCCATACTTAAGCTTGCTTGTCCCCAAGCAATACTCTTAATGGTCATTCAGGGGAAGAAAGTAAACCCTTAACATCATAGATTCATTTTTCATATGTCCCTACAATCAATTGCCATCCTCGAGAAGGTACTTATGTCAACCAAGTCCATGTCTGTGCATAAAAGCAATTTCATACTTATAAAGGAGGTAATATGCAAAAAACAATTTTAGCGACATTGCATTAATAATCAAGAGGACTTTCTTCAAGCTTGTGAGAAGTGGATTGGTAAAAGGCTAAAGGTGGGCTAATATTTGGCCATGTGGTGTTAAATCCGGGGAAGTATACTTTCTTTCCAAAATATTCCACATTCCTCCTTTATAATGTCTCACCTTTCACTCATCGTTCAATGCTTCTTTTCACTTTAATGCTTTTACCTCTCTAACCTTAGCACTGCCTTCTCGCGAGTCGCAAACATGTGTGTCATGAATGGCCCCGGATACTTAGTACTTTGGACTCCTCACCTTTGTGTCCCATCTCGCCGAACTATTATCTCAGCGAGCAGGGTCGACCTACCTTTATCTCCTGAGGTGATCGGATTTTTTCTTGCTCATTTAATTTTCCATATTGTATCATTCCTGCCAACAACTTTATAAATGCACAACTCCATATAACTCCAAAGATGTCATCCATTCAAAAAAACTTTGTCCCCGGATAGGGTATAAGGTAAATAATGGACAATATGTATATGTGGATCAATAATGATCATAATAAGTCTATATATGGCTTTGTGAATATGCGTAGGTAAGGCTAGGATATGAACTTTTGCTTGTATGGAATTTTTTAAAAAAAATCCTCCATCATCTTATTATGCACATGTCAAAAGCAACTTCAAATTTTCATCTCCTTTATGATTTTCTCAAAAAAATTTGCACTTCATTGGGACTTCCCTTAACTAGGCAATCTCATGTTATATCTCTAATGAATCTAATTTTGCATCATAGAGCTTTTTTTTTTATACTTCCATGACTCTCTCTTTTTTCAAAATTTTTGATGGGGGTCAATTAAAATAAATATGCATTAAAATAAATATGCAACCCTAAACTAAGTATGAATATGGGGGTCAATTAAAATAAATATGCATTAAAATAAATATGCAACCCTAAACTAAGTATGAATATGCAAATAAGCCTTTCCCCCACCCCATACTTAAAATTTACAGTGTCCTCACTGTATTAGAACTAGGGTTAAGAAGAAGACTTACTAAACCGTCCCAAATTTCAGGAGTCGAAGAAGACAACAGGGAAGGTCGATATCGACCCTTTACATCGATATCGATGTCTCTCTTGATTTCTGCTTGGGCTTCAGGGTGATTCGGCTTCGATCACAAACCCTATCCATGTCGACCTTGAGGTCGATTTCGATGTCCAACATCGATTTCGATGCCTTTCTGTGTACTTTTCTCTCTCCTGCAATTTGAAAACTAAACACACAATATGCAAAACAATAAAGTGTCTAAAACCAAAACAAAAGCAGTCTTAAAATCAAAACTAAGTCTTTGTTACAAGCTCTAGATTTTTAAGTCGCTAGGCCGACTCCTTCTTTTGTGCTTTTCAAGGTGGCATCTGCAGAGCCCATGTGGCTTGGGCCTCAAATATCACTCCTTTCTTGTCCCGCAGCTGCATTCCCCCGGGATTGATTTGATTCACCGTGAATGGACCTAAGCTCTTATCCTTGAATCTTGTAGGGAACCAATGGACTTTAGATTTGGCGACATAGACCTTGTCTCCTATCTCATATTGGCTTGAACTATCATCGGATATCCTACATAAACGCACATGCCAAGGCACACCTCTTCCAAATAATGATAAGTCCTTTATTGTAATTGAACAAGAGGAATCCGTACCTTGACTTACCTTCTTCTCAGTCTGTGGCTCAGGTCGATGTCGATGTGCAGAGGTCGATATCGACCCCTGTTGTACACCTGTAGGATCAGTCGATTTGGGGAGTTTTGACTCGATATGATCAGGTCGATTTCGACCCTCAGAGGTCGATATCGAGGTCTCCTCGCCTCTCTTCTCAGCGCTGATGGTGGTCGATTTCGATAGGGTGTGGTCGATATCGACTCTTGACCCCGATTTCGATGCTTCCTCTTTTCTTCCGTCGACCCCATACTTATGACCTGTCACAGAATCTTGAACAATAGTGGTCGATATCGACTTACCTGGGTCGATTTCGATGTCCTGTTGAGCTCCTTCGTTCAAGATTGCTTCAACTTCCTCTACTTGGGCTTCTTTGATGGCTTTTATCTCCATTGGCCCTTGACTTTGCACCGTCTTGTTGAAGGAATACTCTATTACTTCATCACTAATTGTGAGTGAGAGCAATCCTTTCTTCACGCTAATGTTGGCATCGACGGTTGCTAGGAATGGCCTACCTAAAATAATTGGACAAGCAGGGTCCTCCGCTATGTCAACAACTAGGAAATCAGCGGGGACAAAGAATTTGCCTACTTGTACTGGCACATCTGTCACTATCCCAGTTGGAATAACTACGGTATTGTTAGCCATGTATAATCTTGCATCCACGGGCTCCAGAGGACCTATCTTTACCTTGTGCCAAATGGTTAGTGGCATCATGCTAACGCTAGCGCCCAAGTCAACTAAAGCATTAAATTTGAATTGACCTAGACCTATAGCGATAGAAAACTTACCTGGGTCCGCCCGCTTTTGTGGTAGCTCCAACCTGTTGCATTCCTCTGCGATCTCAGAGAGCGATCGCAAGATATCCTTAAGGAACCTTACATAAGATGGCATCTCGTGAAGTGCCTCTGTGAATGGTATAGAGACATTAAGCCCTTGGAGCATCTTCACGAACCGTTGGAACTTCTTTTCCGCTGGGTCCTTAGTCACTTTTCTAGTTGGGAATGGCAACACCTTCTTCCTTCCTGCGGCTGTAGTGAGGTCGATATCGGCAGCAGTGGGGTCGATATCGACTGGAAGAGTCGATTTCTGTGGTGACGCAGAATTAGGGTCGACATCGACAGGAGGGTCGACATCGATGTCACCTTGGTCGATATCGACCGGGGGGGTCGATATCGACGTCTGTTCTGGCTCCTTCTCCTCCACTTTTCGCTCGGGCGTTTGTAATTGACGCCCACTCCTTAGGTTTACTGCCGCGATATGACCTGTGGTTTTGCCCTTTTGGTTGGGCACAGTGGATCCAGGGAGTGATCCGGACGCTTTGGGCATTGCTTCCGCCAATTGACTCATTTGAGTCTCCATGTTGCGCTTCCAAACGTCGATCTCCCCAAGTCTAGAATTTATGCCCTGCAGCTGAGTATGGACGGAGTTATTGGCTTGTTTGAACTCAGCGTGGTTCCTCCGCATCTCATCAAGGATGATTTGCAGGTCATCTTTCTTAGTCTCCCGCTCAGGGTGCCCTGGTGCCCTATAGGTTGGGGGATCCCTTTGATAGAACCTTTGATCACCCCAATTTTGTTGATTGCCCCCTCCATAGGGGCCTCTCGTCCATTTGACCTCCTCATGTTGTTCCGCCATGGATACTTGCTCAGTATGTGGACAGGTACTGGTGTTATGCCTTACTGAACCACACTCCTGACAAGGTTGATTGTTGCTCAGGAACCTTACTTGCTTTTGAAGGCGGCGTGTTTGATCGTTATGGAATTGTTGCCGTACTTCAGGATCTATCTCCCTTGGAGGCTCATATAGTGGCATAGATGGGGCAGGCCTTGCATCATAGGCCGCAGCAGCCCCATAGGTGTTATCAAAGTTCACAAGCCTCTCAATGGTCTCCCATGCCTCCGTTGGTGTAAGCTCAATGTACCGATAAGAGGTATATGAGTTGATCCTCTCCTTATTTGGCGCATCAAGGGCGTTATAAAAAATCTCTTGGATGACATATGGAAGTTGCCCATGCATCGGGCATGATCTCAGCAAGTCTTTGAAGCGCTCCCACGCCTGTGCTAGGGTTTCACCTGGCTTTTGTTTGAAAGCCGTGATCCTTTGTCGTAGCATTGCCGTTTTAGAAGGTGGGAAGAATTTGTTCAAGAATGCATCTTTCACTTCCGCCCATGTCCTCAGCGATCGTGGAGCCAAACTTTCAAGCCATTGTAATGCCTTTCCTGCCAAAGACCATCGAAAAGATTTTAGTCGCACATACTCTAAGTTTACTCAATCAGCAACTGTTTCACATAAGTCCATAAAAGTAGAGATGTGTTGCAGGGGGCATTCATTATGTCTTCCTTCAAAAGTATTTCTTTTAATCTCAGATAGGAAGTTAATTTTCAGTTCATAATTGGAGTGAGGAATTATAATGGCAGATTCAGGAACATGAAGGGGCGGATGCATGTATTGCATCGCCGTCTGTGGATACTGATTTAGCCGCTCTTGGGCTTGTCTGCGCGCATCCTCCTCCCTATCAGCACGGGCTCGCTCAGCAGCAGCAGCGGCCCTTTCAGTAGTGATTGTAGCATTGTGGTCCTCGATCTCCTTTCTCAACCGCTCTATGATCTCAGCCTGCGTCTCGTTGTCAGCCATGATGCGAATTGCTTTGTTGCGAAGATGGTAGAAACGTTCAGGCTTGTCAATTGGTTCCAGGATAGGTCCGCGATCAGAACGTCGCATAAACCTGCAAAATAAGCTTAGAAAAAGATCGTGATTAACTTAGGTGGCGATTGATTGCCTCCCCGGCAACGGCGCCAATTTGTTCGTTATTAGGTAGGAAGGTGAGGTGTATGTAAAATAGGAGAATAAAATAAGCACAACTAGACTATCTCCCTGTCCCAAACAAATAATACAAGAATCCCCTCCCTTGTAGTAGTAGGGTAATTCAGGATCGAATCCACGAGGAGGTAGGTCAGCGCTTCCATTGTTGTACTCACGATCAATTCTTTCGACCTCAGCAGACACTCGATATCGAGTATACTGGTCGATATCGACCTCAGTTCTGGTCGATTTCCTAGCGCAGTTCCTGTAGAAGACAAAACAGCAAGTCGACGTCGAGCAGAGACCTCGATATCGATGTTAGTACTCGATATCGACCCTTAAGGTCGATTTCGATGCTTGTCACAGAAACTGTTTTTGTAACCAATTTGTCGGAAAAGGATCCGAAGAAAATAGAATGGAGAGGGAAGATGAACAGAAACAAAACTAAGACTTTTATGAAGAATTTAATTAATTAAAAGTCTTCCAAAGTCGGGGTTTTATGCCACAACGATAACAATGCAAGTTTCATGCTAAAAATATGAACTTTCATGTCTTTCCGTCAAATAACTTTCGTTATCTACACTTAGGTGATTAGAGGCTTTCGCATAATTCCTAAGAGTTACTATACAATTCATGAGTAATTCAAGTTCGCAATATGAGTGACTTTCGCTTCAACAATGCAAATAATGAATCTCCCTAACTTTCGCAAAGGATCATGCATGGGGTAGAAGACGGAATCACATAAAAGTCATACCTTTGATGCACTTACCTCACATTGCTATCGTCGGGCTCACCCCGACCCTAGAAGTGGGTTGACTACTCGCTCCTCATCATGCACATCATCATCATTGTTATTGAAAGAAAGCTACTTTGAATTAAAACTCCGAAAGAAAGTACAACCGAACAAGCCACTCCGCTTTCGCCTTACAACTCCACTCGGCCACCTCTCTCTCTCTCTATTCTCTATTGCAAAATAATTGTCTCTCAAACTGAATTCCGAATCTTCTTCCTCTTGAAAATTTAATACCTAAACTCAGCCCTATTGGCTTCTATTTGTAGATGTCGACAAGGACTCGAAACCTTATCTTTATTCTCTATGATAACTAAATAAATAAAAAACTAAAAAGTAAAAGCTAAAACTTCATGGTGAAATCAGCCTCCTCGTGATAAGGCTGATGTTGATGATAGGAAATTTCGACCTTTGGATAGATATTGCAAGCATTGGATACAATTCTATCAAAATCGGAGTCGAATTCCTCTGCTGGCATGGTCGATATCGACCCTTGGACCTCGATATCGACCCCTCCAAAATCTTATCTCGAGCTTCTCATTCTCCTACTCGACTTCTATCAACTTTGTCGATCTGGCAGCATCGATATCGACCTCCAAACGTCGATATCGACCTCTTCTGTGTCGAGATGCTCTGTTTCCTTTCTGCTCGATTCCTATGTCTCGATGTACTCGATGTCGAGGTCTTCAGTCGATTTCGACCTCTTCAGAAGACTTCGAGTTCTTTTTCCGCTCTTCTGAATTCATCCATTTTCATCCTGTTTCCTGCGAAATCACATGGAAACTCGTGCAAACCCATATATTTGACATTTAAGCATAAACTACACTATTCCCATGTTTTCCCATTACTGTGCATGCAAAAGACAACAAAATGAATTCATATGTGCATAGAAAATATGGCAATATGCTTGCACATCAGGAAGGAAAAAGGTGTTGCCATTCCCAACTAGAAAGATGATTAAGGACCCAGCGGAAAAGAAATTACAGCGGTGCGTGAAGATGCTCCAAGGACTTAATGTCTCTATACCATTCACAGAGGCACTTCATGAGATTCCATCCTATGTAAGGTTCCTTAAGGACATCTTAGGTAAGAAGCGTTCATTTTCTAAGATCGCGGAGGAATGCAACAGGTTCGAGCTATCACAAAAGCGGGCGGACCGAGGTAAGTTTTCTATCGCTATAGGTTTAGGTCAATTCAAATTTAATGCTTTAGTTGACTTGGGCGCTAGCGTTAGCATGATACCACTAACCATAAGGCAAAAGGTAAAGATAGGTCCTTTGGAGCCCGTGGATGTAAGACTATACATGGCAAACAATACGGTAGTGATTCCAACAGGATTGGTAACGGATGTGCCAGTACAAGTAGGTAAATTCTTTGTCCCTGCTGATTTCTTAGTTGTTGATATAGCGGAGGACCCTACTTGTCCCATTATTTTAGGTAGGCCATTCCTAGCAACCGTCGATGCCAACATTAGCGTGAAGAAAGGATTGCTCTCATTCACAATTAGTGACGAGGTGATAGAGTATGCCTTCAACAAGACGATGAACATTCAAAGGCTAATGGAGATAAAAAGCCATCAATGGTGTCTACATTGCATGTGGAGAAGCCAAAGTAAAGAGTATGACACCGGAGGAGCTTGAGAAGAGGGCCATAGAAGCCCAAGTGGAGGAAGTTGTTGCAATCATGAACGAAGGGGCCCAACAGAACATCGAAATCGACCCAAGTAAGTCGATATCGACTAATAATGTTCAAGATTATGTGCTAGTTCATAAGTATGAGGTCGATGGAGGAGGAAAAGAAACATCGAAATCGGGGTATAAGGTCGATATCGACCATACCCAGCCGAAATCGACCACCATCAGCACTGAGAAGGGAGGAACATAGACCCCGCTATCGATCTCTGAGGGTCGAAATCGACCTGATCATATCGAGTCGAAACTCTCCAAATCGACTGATCATCTAGGAGTACAACAGAGGTCGATATCGACCTCTGAACATTGATGTCGACCTGAACCACAAACAGATAAGAAGGTAAGTCAAGGTACGGATTCCTCCTGTTCCATTACAATTAAGGATTTATCATTATTTGGAAGAGGTGTGGCTTGACATGTGCGCTTATGTAGGGTATCCAATGATGATTCGAGCCAATATGAGATAGGAGACAAAGTTTATGTTGCCAAATCCAAGGACCATTAGTTCCCTACAAGGTTCAAAGATAAGAATTTGGGACCATTCACGGTGAATCAGATCCATCCCGGCGGAATGCAGCTGCGTGATAAGAAAAGAGTCCTATTTGATGCCCAAGCCACATGGGCTCTGCAGATGCCGCCTTGAGAAGCACAAAGGAAGAAGTCGGCCTAGCGACTTAAAAGCCTAGAGCTTGTAACAAAGACTTAGTTTTGGTTTTAGACAGCTTTTACTTTAGTTTGAGACACTTTATTGTTTTGCATATTTTGTTTTGGTTTTAACAAGTTGCAAGAGAGCGAAAAATACACAGAAAGGATATCGAAATCGATGTCCAAGATCGACATCAACCTTATGGTCGATTCAGATGAGCTTGTAGTCAAGGACGGATCACCCTGAAGCCTGAGCCAGAAAACGATGAGAAATATCGATATCGATGTTTAAGGTCGATATAGACCATGCCTGCTGTCCTCTTCGACTCCTGAAATTTGTGACGGTTTAGTAAGTTTTCTTCTTAACCTTAGTTCTAATACAGTGAGCACACTACAGGTTTTAAGTATGGGGTGGGGGAAAGGCTTACTTCCATGTTTTATGCATATTCATACTTAGTTTAGATTTGCATATTTATCTTAATGCATACTTAGTTTATACATTTATTATTCAAAAAAAAGAAAAGAAAAAAATGACCCCCATCAAAAATTTGAAAATAAGGAAGAGTCATGGAAGTATAAAAAAGAGCTCTATGATGCAAAATTAGATTCATTAGAGATATAACATGAAATTGCCTAGTTAAGGGAAGTCCCAATGAAGTGCAAAGAGAAAAAAATAAAGGAGATGTAAAAATTTGAAGTTGCTTTTGACACGTGCATGATAAGATGATGGAGGACTTTTTATGAAAATTCCATACAAGGGCTTACATATACAAGTTCATATCCTAGCGTTACCTATGCATATTTGCAAAATTCACAAAGCCATATATGAGTCTTATCATGATCATTATTGCTCCACATATATATATCATATTACCCATCTTATACCCTATACGGGGACAAGTTTGAGAATGGATGTCATCTTTGGAGTTATTATATGGAGTTGTGCATTATTTATGAAGTTGTTGGCAAGAATGAAAGAATTTGAATTTATGAAATATGGAAAATTTAATGAGCGAGAAAAAATCCGATCACCTCAGGAGATAAAGGTAGGTCGACCCTGCTCGTTGAGATGTTAGTTCAACGAGATGGGATAAAAGGTGAGGAGTCCGAAGTACTAAGTATCCAGGGCCATTCATGACACCCATGTTTGCGACTCGCGAGAAGGTAGTGCTAAGGTTAGGGAGGTAAAAGCATTATATTGAATAAAAGCATTGAGCGATGAGTGAAAGGTGAGACATTATGAAGAAGGAATGTGGAATATTTTGGAAAGAAAGTTTATTTCCTCGGATTTAACACCACATGGCCAAATATTAGCCCATATTTAGCCTTTTACCAATCTACTTCTCACAAGCTTGCAAAAGTCCTCTTGATTATTAATGCTATGTCGCTAGAATTGTTTTTGCATATTACCTCCTTTTATGAGTATGAAATTGCTTTATGCACAGGCATGGACTTGGTTGACATAAGTACCTTATCGAGGATGGCAATTGATTGTAGGGACATATGAAAAATGAATCTATGATGTTGAGGGTTTACTTTCTTCCCCTGAATGACTAATAAAGGTATTGCTTGGGGACAAGCAAGCTTAAGTATAGGGTGTTTGATGTGCGCCCAAATTGCCATATTTTCTATGCACATATGAGTCCATTTTATCATTCATTTGCATGCATATTAGTGGGAAAATATGGGATTAGTGTAGTTTATGCTTAAATATCAAATATATGGGTCTGCACGAGTTTCTATGTGATTTCGCAGAAAACAGGATAAAAATGGACTGATTTGGAAGAGCGGAAAAAGAACTAGAAGTCTTCTGAAGAGGTCGAAATCGACTGGGGACCTCGACATTGAGTGCAGCAGAGACATAGGAATCGAGCAGGAAATGAAGCAGAGCATGTCGACACAGACAGGTCGATATCGAGGATTGAAGGTCGATATCGATGTTGCCAGATCGAGCTAAATGATAGAAGTCGAGTGCCAATCTGTGTAGGAGAAGGAGAGCTCAAGATAAAGTTTCACAGGGGTCGATATCGATGTTCAAGGTCGATATCGATGTTGTCCAGTAGAGGAATCCGACTCAGATTTTGATAGAATTCTATCTGAAGCTTGCACGTCTATCCTAAAGTCGAGATTTCCTATCATCAACCTCAGATCTATCATATGAAGCTGATTTACCATAGAAGTTTTAAATTTTACTTTATTTAAGTTTTATCTTAGAGAATAAAGATAAAGTTTCGAGTCTTTGGATAGCAAAGTTCGATATCTATATCTAGAGGCCATTAGGACTGAGTTTAATCATCCAATTTCAGTTTATCTTAGAGAATTAGTGGAGAGAGAGAGAAGGCTGAGTGAGTTGGAGAGAAGCGAGAACGGAGATTTGGCTTGTTCGGTTGTAATTTCTTTCTTTTGCAATTTCAAAGTAGTTTTCTTTCAATGATGATGATGAGTTGCATAATGCGGTGTGAGTAGTCTCCCAATGCTCTTAGGATCGGGGTGAGCCCAACGTTAGCCATGCGTGCTTGATGTAAGTGTAAGATGTTGATATCGTTGTGTCTATATCATCTCCTACGATTCTATGTTTAGTCCAATCGAAAGAAAAGGGATTCATGCTAATTAACAACTTGAGTTATAAACATAAAATTGGTAGAGACAATTAGGTTTATTTGCAAGAGTAATCCTAAGAGTTGGTGTACGGCGAAAGCTGTCAACCCACTTCTAGGGTCGGGGTGAGCCCGACGATAGCGATGTAGGGTAAGTGCATCAAAGGTATTACTTTTATGCGATTCCGTCTTCTATCCTATGCATGATCCTTTGCGAAAGTTAGGGAGATTTATTATTTGTATTATTAAAGCGAAAGCCACTCATATTGTGAACTTGGATTGCTCATGAATTGGATAGTAACTCTTAGGAACTATGCGAGAGCCTCTAATCACCTAAGTGTTGATAGCGAAAGTTATTTGACAGAAAGGCATTAAATTTCATAACTTTAGCATAAACCTTGCATTGTTATCGTTGTAGCATGAAACCCCGACTTTGGAAGCTTTTAATTAATTGAATCCATTTAAAAGTTTTAGTTTTGTTTCTGATCATCCTTCTTTACCATTCTACATTCTTCGGACTCTTTTCCGACAATTGGTTACGAACTACAGTTTCTGTGACAAACATCGGAATTAACTGTAAAGGTCGATATCGAGGTCTAACATCGATATCGAGGTCTCTACTCGACGTCGACTTTACTGCTTTTGTCTAATGCAGGAACTCTACTAGAAATCGACCAGAACTGAGGTCGATATCCACCAGACACATTGATATCGAGTGTCTTCTGAGGTCGAAAGCTTTGATCGTGATTGCAACAAGGGAAGCGCTGACATACCTCTTCGTGGATTCGATCCTGAATTACCCTACTACTACAATGGGAAGGATTCTTGTATTATTCGTTTGAAATAGGGAGTAGTCTAGTTGTAAATTGTTTGTTTAAATATTGGAATCCTACACCATTCCCTTAAACGAACAAATTGGCGCTGTTGCCAGGGAGGCAATAAATCGCCACTAGAGTTTAATCACGATCTTTTTGAACCTTATTTTGCAGGTTTATGCGACGTTCTGATCGCGGACTTATCCTGGAACCCATAACCAAGCCTGAACGTT
Source organism: Persicaria maculosa (assembly GCA_963922045.1). Taxonomy (NCBI): domain Eukaryota; kingdom Viridiplantae; phylum Streptophyta; class Magnoliopsida; order Caryophyllales; family Polygonaceae; genus Persicaria; species Persicaria maculosa. Next base: position 22,209,932 of record OY998271.1, on the reverse strand, counting down.
TCTACCATCTTCGCAACAAAGCAATTCGCATCATGGCTGACAACTAGACGCAGGCTGAAACCATAGAGCGATTGAGGGAAGGGATCGAGGACCACAATGCTACAATCGCCGCTGAGAGGGCCGCCGCTGCTGCAGAGCGAGCCCGTGTTGATAGGGAGGAAGATGCATGTAGACAAGCCCAAGAGCGGCTCAATCAGTATCCACAGACGGCGATGCAATACATGCATCCGCCGCTCCACGTTCCTGAATCCGCTATTGTAATTCCTCACTCCAATTATGAAATAAAAATTAACTTCCTTTATGAAATTAAAAGAAATACTTTTGAAGGAAGACCTAATGAATGTCCACTGCAACACATCTCTACTTTTATGGATTTATGTGAAACAGTTGCTAATGGAGTAAATTTAGAGTATGTGACACTAAAATCTTTTCGATGGTCTTTGGCAGGGAAGGCATTACAATGGCTTGAGAGTTTAGCTCCACGCTCGCTGAGGACATGGGCGGAGGTGAAGGATGCATTCCTGAATAAGTTCTTTCCACCTTCTAAAACGGCGATGCTGCGACAAAGGATCACGGCTTTCAAACAAAAGCCAGGTGAATTATTAGCACATGTATGGGAGCGATTTAAGGACTTGCTGAGATCATGCCCGATGCATGGGCAACTTCCATATGTCATCCAGGAGATCTTCTACAACGCCCTTGATACGCCGAATAAGGAGAGGATTAATTCATACACCTCTTATCGGTACATTGAGCTTACACCAACGGAGGCCTGGGAGACCATTGAGAGGCTCGTGAACTTTGACAACACCTATGGGGCTGCTGCAGCCTATGATGCAAGGCCTGCCCCATCAATGCCACTATATGAGCCTCCAAGGGAGATAGATCCTAATGTGCGGCAACAAATCCGTAATGATCATACGCGTCGCCTTCAAAAGCAAGTCAGGTTCCTGAGCAACAATCAACCTTATCAAGAGTGTGGCTCAACAAGGCATAACACTAGTGCCTGTCCACATACTGAGCAAGTATCCATGGCGGAATAACATGAGGAAGCTAAGTGGAAGAGAGGCTCCTATGGAGGGGGCAATCAACAATATTGGGGCGATCAAAGGTTCTATCAAAGGGATCCCACACCATATAGAGCACCAGGGCACCCTGAATGGGAGACAAGGAAGGATGACCTGCAAATCATTCTTGATGAGATGCGGAGGAACCATGCTGAGTTCAAACAAGCCAACAACTCCGTCCATACTCAGTTGCAGGGCATCAATTCTAGGCTTGGGGAGATCGACGTTTGGAAGCGCAACATGGAGGCTCAAAAGAGTCAATTGGCGGAAGCAATACCCAAAGTGTCAAGATCATTCCCTGGATCCACTATGCCCAATCAAAAGGGCAAAACCACTGGTCATATTGCGGCGGTGAACCTAAGGAGTATGCGTCAATTATAAACGCCCGAGCAAAAAGCAGAAGAAAAGGAGCCAGAATAGACGTCGATATCGACCCCCACTGTCGATATCGACCAAGGTGACGTCGATGTCGACCTTCCTGTCAATGTCGACCCTGATGCAGCCTCACCACAGAAATCGACTCCTCCAGTCGATGTCGACCCTATTGATGTCGATGTCGACCTCACTACAACCGCGGGAAGGAAAAAGGTGTTGTCATTCCAAACTAGAAAGATGATTAAGGACCCAGCGGAAAAGAAATTCCAGCGGTTCGTGAAGATGCTCCAAGGACTTAATGTCTCTATACCATTCACAGAGGCACTTCATGAGATTCCATCCTATGTAAGGTTCCTTAAGGACATCTTAGGTAAGAAGCGATCGCTTTCTGAGATCGCGGAGGAATGCAACAGGCTGGAGCTACCACAAAAGCAGGCAGACCTAGGTAAGTTTTCTATCGCTATAGGTTTAGGTCAATTCAAATTTAATGCTTTAGTTGACTTGGGCGCTAGCGTTAGCATGATGCCACTAACCATAAGGCAAAAGGTAAATATAGGTCCTCTGGAGCCCGTGGATGCAAGACTATACATGGCAAACAATACGGTAGTGATTCCAACAGGATTGGTAACGGATGTGCCAGTACAAGTAGGTAAATTCTTTGTCCCTGCTGATTTCTTAGTTGTTGATATAGCGGAGGACCCTACTTGTCCCATTATTTTAGGTAGGCCATTCCTGGCAACCGTCGATGCCAACATTAGCGTGAAGAAAGGATTGCTCTCATTCACAATTAGTGACGAGGTGATAGAGTATGCCTTCAACAAGACGGTGAACATTCAAGGGCTAATGGAGATAAAAAGCCATCAATGGTGTCTACATTGCATGTGGAGAAGCCAAAGTACGGAGTATGACACCGGAGGAGCTTGAGAAGAGGGCCATAGAAGCCCAAGTGGAGGAAGTTGTGGCAATCTTGAACGAAGGGGCCCAACAGAACATCGAAATCGACCCACGTAAGTCGATATCGACTAATAATGTTCAAGATTATGTGCTAGTTCATAAGTATGGGGTCGATGGAGGAGGAAAAGAAACATCGAAATCGGGGTATAAGGTCGATATCGACCATACCCAGCCGAAATCGACCACCATCAGCACTGAGAAGGGAGGAACAGAGACCCCGCTATCGATCTCTGAGGGTCGAAATCGACCTGGTCATATCGAGCCAAAACTCTCCAAATTGACTGATCCTCCAGGAGTACAATAGAGGTCGATATTGACCTCTGAACATCGATGTCGACCTGAACCACAAACAGATAAGAAGGTAAGTCAAGGTACGGATTCCTCCTGTTCCATTACAATTAAGGATTTATCATTATTTGGAAGAGGTGTGGCTTGACATGTGCGCTTATGTAGGGTATCCAATGATGATTCGAGCCAATATGAGATAGGAGACAAAGTTTATGTTGCCAAATCCAAGGACCATTAGTTCCCTACAAGGTTCAAAGATAAGAATTTGGGACCATTCACGGTGAATCAGATCCATCCCGGCGGAATGTAGCTGCGTGACAAGAAAAGAGTCCTATTTGATCCCCAAGCCACATGGGCTCTGCAGATGCCGCCTTGAGAAGCGCAAAGGAAGAAGTTGGCCTAGCGACTTAAAAGTCTAGAGCTTGTAACAAACACTTAGTTTTGGTTTTAGACAGCTTTTACTTTAGTTTGAGACACTTTATTGTTTTGCATATTTTGTTTTGGTTTTAACAAGTTGCAGGAGAGAGAAAAATACACAGAAAGGATATCGAAATCGATGTCCAAGATCGATATTAACCTTATGGTCGATTCAGATGAGCTTGTGGTCGAGGACGGATCACCCTCAAGCCTGAGCCAGAAAACGATGAGAAATATCGATATCGATGTTTAAGGTCGATATAGACCATGCCTGCTTTCCTCTTCGACTCCTGAAATTTGTGACGGTTTAGTAAGTTTTCTTTTTAACCTTAGTTCTAATACAGTGAGGACATTGCAGGTTTTAAGTATGGGGTGGGGGAAAGGCTTACTTACATGTTTTATGCATATTCATACTTAGTTTAGATTTGCATATTTATCTTAATGCATACTTAGTTTATACATTTATTATTCGAAAAAAAAAAGAAAAGAAAAAAATGACCCCCATCAAAAATTTGAAAATAAGGAAGAGTCATGGAAGTATAAAAAAGAGCTCTATGATGCAAAATTAGATTCATTAGAGATATAACATGAAATTGCCTAGTTAAGGGAAGTCCCAATGAAGTGCAAAAAGAAAAAAATAAAGGAGATGAAAAAATTTGAAGTTGCTTTTGACACGTGCATGATAAGATGATGGAGGACTTTTTATGAAAATTCCATACAAGGGCTTACATATACAAGTTCATATCCTAGCGTTACCTATGCATATTTGCAAAATTCACAAAGCCATATATGAGTCTTATCATGATCATTATTGCTCCACATATATATATCATATTACCCATCTTATACCCTATCCGGGGACAAGTTTGAGAATGGATGTCATCTTTGGAGTTATTATATGGAGTTGTGCATTATTTATGAAGTTGTTGGCAAGAATGAAAGAATTTGAATTTATGAAATATGGAAAATTCAATGAGCGAGAAAAAATCCGATCACCTCAGGAGATAAAGGTAGGTCGACCCTGCTCGTTGAGATGTTAGTTCAGCGAGATGGGATAAAAGGTAAGGAGTCCGAAGTACTAAGTATCCGGGGCCATTCATGACACCCATGTTTGCGACTCGCGAGAAGGTAGTGCTAAGGTTAGAGAGGTAAAAGCATTATATTGAATAAAAGCGTTGAGCGATGAGTGAAAGGTGAGACATTATGAAGAAGGAATGTGGAATGTTTTGGAAAGAAAGTTTATTTCCTCGGATTTAACACCACATGGCCAAATATTAGCCCATATTTAGCCTTTTACCAATCTACTTCTCACAAGCTTGCAAAAGTCCTCTTGATTATTAATGCTATGTCGCTAGAATTGTTTTTGCATATTACCTCCTTTTATGAGTATGAAATTGCTTTATGCACAGGCATGGACTTGGTTGACATAAGTACCTTATCGAGGATGGCAATTGATTGTAGGGACATATGAAAAATGAATCTATGATGTTGAGGGTTTACTTTCTTCCCCTGAATGACCAATAAAGGTATTGCTTGGGGACAAGCAAGCTTAAGTATAGGGTGTTTGATGTGCGCCCAAATTGCCATATTTTCTATGCACATATGAGTCCATTTTATCATTCATTTGCATGCATATTAGTGGGAAAATATGGGATTAGTGTAGTTTATGCTTAAATATCAAATATATGGGTCTGCACGAGTTTCTATGTGATTTCGCAGAAAACAGGATAAAAATGGACTGATTTGGAAGAGCGGAAAAAGAACTAGAAGTCTTCTGAAGAGGTCGAAATCGACTGGGGACCTCGACATTGAGTGCAGCAGAGACATAGGAATCGAGCAGGAAAAGAAGCAGAGCATGTCGACACAGAGAGGTCGATATCGAGGATTGAAGGTTGTTATCGATGTTGCCATATCGAGCTAAATGATAGAAGTCGAGTGGCAATCTGAGTAGGAGAAGGAGAGCTCGAGATAAAGTTTCACAGGGGTCGATATCGATGTTCAAGGTCGATATCGATGTTGTCCAGTAGAGGAATCCGACTCAGATTTTGATAGAATTCTATCTGAAGCTTGCACGTCTATCCTAAAGTCGAGATTTCCTATCATCAACCTCAGATCTATCATATGAAGCTGATTTACCATAGAAGTTTTAATTTTTACTTTATTTAAGTTTTATCTTAGAGAATAAAGATAAAGTTTTGAGTCTTTGGATAGCAAAGTTCGATATCTATCATATGAAGCTGATTTACCATAGAAGGGCTGAGTTTAATCATCCAATTTCAGTTATTCAAACACATATACACGAAGAGAATTAGTGGAGAGGGAGAGAAGGCCGAGTGAGTAGGAGAGAAGCGAGATCGGAGATTTGGCTTGTTCGGTTGTAATTTCTTTCTTCTGCAATTTCAAAGTAGTTTTCTTTCAATGATGATGATGAGTTGCATGATGAGAAGCGAGTAGTCAACCCACTTCTAGGGTCACGGTGAGCCCAACGATAGCGATGTAGGGTAAGTGCATCAAAGGTATGACTTTTATGCGATTCCGTCTTCTATCCTATGCATGATCCTTTGCGAAAGTTAGGGAGATTCATTATTTTCATTATTGAAGTGAAAGTCACTCATATTGTGAACTTGGATTGCTCATGAATTGGATAGTAACTCATAGGAACTATGCGAGAGCCTTTAATCACCTAAGTGTTGATAGCGAAAGTTATTTGACGGAAAGGCATTAAATTTCATAACTTTAGCATAAACCTTGCATTGTTATCGTTGTAGCATGAAACTCCGACTTTGGAAGCTTTTAATTAATTGAATCCATATAAAAGTTTTAGTTTTGTTTTTGGTCATCCTTCTTTACCATTCTACATTCTTCGGACTCTTTTCCGACAATTAGTTACGAATTATAGTTTCTGTGATAAACATCGGAATCGACTATAAAGGTCGATATCGAGGTCTAACGTCGATATCGAGGTCTCTTCTCGACGTCGACTTTGCTGCTTTTGTCTTCTGCTGGAACTCTACTGGAAATCGACCAGAACTGAGGTTGATACCAATCAGACACATCGATATCGAGTGTCTTCTGAGTTCGAAAGCTTTGATCGTGATTGCAACAAGGGAAGCGCTGATATACCTCCTCGTGGATTTGATCCTGAATTACCCTACTACTACATTGGGAGGGATTCTTTTATTATTTGTTTGAGACATGGAGTAGTCTAGTTGTGAATTGTTTGTTTAAATATTTGAATCCTACACCATTCCCTTAAACGAACAAGAATCTACCGAGAACATTGCCGAAAATCATCATCGTTGCAGTTGTTCACTGTTTGGACGGAAATAATTATCTTTACATATTTAGTTTATTATTTTATCCTTTTATTTATTTGGGAATAATGTAAATTAGAATAATATGTATTAGTTGAATTTTCAATTAATTGATGTTATATCTAATTAGTTTTTATCTTTATTAATTAGGATAGGTTTTATCTAGTTAGGATAATGTTTGGCAAGCAATCCTTAGCCTCTAAGGAAGACAACCAAACCCTAGTTATTTTCCTATTTGAACATTTCATTCATTCAATTCCATTTTGATACGGGGTTAGCCATATGGTGGTCCGATATTCGACAATCAAGACACAAGTGCAAGAATTGAAGCAAGAACGATGCAAGACTTAACAAAGACTCGAAATTGAAGATGCAAAACTCAATAGATGCGTCTGTAATGGATGAAAGAAGACATGAAAATACCAAATATGAAAGACATTGATGTGCGCGCAAATTGCCATATTATCTATGCACATTTAGGTCAATTTTGAAGTTATTCGCATGCATATTAGTGAGGAAATCATAAGATTAGTGTAGTTTATGCATAATTGTCAAATATAGAGGTCTACACAAGATTTTATGTTATTTTGCAGAAATCGAGACAAAAATGGACGGAATTTGGACAAGTGAAGAAGAGCGGAAAACGAACTCGAAGTCTACCGAAGAGTCGAAATCGACCTAAAGACTCCACATCGAGTGAAACAGAGCAACCATGAATCGAGTAGAGTAAGAAAAGAGCATGTCAACACAAGAAGGTCGACATCGATGTTCATGGTCGATATCGAGTAGCTTGAATCGAGGATATAGATAGAAGTCGAGTGTCAATCCGATGTCGAGTAGGACTGCTCGAGATAAGAAGAGATAAGGTCGATATCGAGGTTCCAGGTCGATATCATTGTCTGCTGCAGAAAAGATCTGACGCTGTGTTTGATAGAATTCTATCCCAAGCGTTCGAGGTAATCCAAAATTCGAGATCTTCTATCATTAATCACAAGACTTATCAGTTTATAATATTTACCTAAGTAATTTAGTTGTTTTACTTTAATTTAGTTTATCTTAGAGGTAAAGATAGGTTTTTGAATCCTTGGATAGCGAGGTTTGAGATCTATAATTAGAGGCCAATAGGGCTGAGTTTATTCAATTCAGTTTTCAAGCAAGAACATTCAGTTTCAATAGAGAATAGCGAGAATGAGAGAGAGAGAGGGCTGACTGGGTTGGTGAAGCGAGAGCGGAGTGGCTTTGATCGGTGTAATCTTTCTTTCGAAGTTAATACAAAGTAGTTTCTTTTATATGATGATGATGAGTTCAATGATGAAGCGCAAGCAGTCAACCCACTTCTAGGGTCGGGGTGAGCCCGACGATAGCAATGTAAGTAAGTGCATCAAAGGTATGATTTTTATGCGATTTCGTCTTTTATCCTATGCATCATCCTTTGTGAAAGTTAAGGAGTTTCATTATTTGCATTATTGAAGTGAAAGCCAATCATATTGGGAATTTGGATTACTCATGAATTGGATAGTAACTCCTAGGATTTATGCGAGAACCTCTAATCACCTAAAAGTTGGTAACGAAAGTTATTTGACAGAAAGATATTAAATTTCATAACTTTAGCATCATACTTGCATGATTATCGTTGTGGCATGAATTCCCGACCTTGGAAGCCTTTAGTTAATTTAATTCACATAAAAAGTTTGCGGTTTTATTTCTGTCCATACTTCTCTCACCATCCTACATTCTTCGGAAAACTTTTCCGACAAATTAGGTTCGTATTACAGTTTCTGTTGATGACATCGAAATCGACTCTAAGGGTCGATATCGAGTTCTAACATCGATATCGAGGTTCCATCTCGACGTCGACTGCTTGCTTCTATCTTCTGCAGGAACTTTTGCTGGAAATCGACCAAAACTGAGGTCGATATCGACCAGACACCTCGATATCGACTTCTGGAGTCGGAACTTGATCGTGATTGCAACATAGGAAGCGCTGACATACCTCCTCGTGGATTCGATCGTAAATTACCCTACTACTATATCGGGAGAGATTTTTGTATTTATTTGCTTAGATAAGGGAGTTAGCTTAGTTTGAGTTTATATTTGAATATTTTATTTAAGCGAATACACCCTCCCCCTACGAACAAATTGGTGCTTTTGCCGGGGAGGCAATCATTCGCCACCTAAGTTATATTCACGATCTTTTTTGTGCTTATTTTGTAGGTTTATGCGACGCTCTGATCGCAAACCTATCCTAAAAAGTATTGACAAGCCTGAACATTTTTTCCATCTTCGCAACAAAGCTATCAGAATCATGGCGGATATCGAGACACAGGCTGAGACCATTGAGCGGTTGAGGAAGGAAATTGAGGACCACAACGCTACAATTGCTGCTGAAAGGGCCGCCGCTGCTGTAGAGCGAGCCCGCGCTGATAGAGAGGAGGATGCGCACAGACAAGCCCAAGAGCGGCTCAATCAGTATCCACAAACGGCGATGCAATACATGCATCCGCCGTTACATGTTCCTGAATCCGCTATTTTAAATCCTCCTTCAAACTATGAAATTAAAATAAACTTCCTATCTGAGATAAAAAGAAACATTTTTGAAGGATGACCTAATGAATGCCCCCTCCAACATATTTCTACTTTCATGGATTTATGTGAAACTATTGCTGATGGTGTGAATATAGAGTACGTGAGATTAAAGTCCTTTCGATGGTCTTTGACAGGGAAGGCAATGCAATGGCTAGAGAGTTTGGCTCCACGCTCGCTAAGGACATGGGAAGAGGTGAATGATGCGTTCCTAAACAAGTTCTTTCCTCCATAAAAACGGCGATGCTGCGGCAAAGGATCACGGCTTTCAAACAAAAGTCTGGTGAGTTGTTGGCACAGGCGTTGGAGCGCTTTAAGGACTTGCTGAGATCATGCCCGACATATGGGAAATTACCATATGTCATCCAATAGATCTTCAACAACTCCCTTAATGGGCCGAATATGAAGAGAATCAATTCTTACACCTCATATCGGTACATTGAGCTCACACCAACAGAGGCCTGGGAGACAATTGAGAGGCTGGTTAACTTTGATAACACATATGGGACTGTTGTGGCCTTTGACTCAAGGCCTACCCCATCTATGCCACTTTATGAGCCTCCAAAGGAGATAGATCCTGATGTGCGGCAATAATTCCATAACGATCAGATGCGCCGCCTTCAAAAGCAAGTAAGGTTCCTGAGCAACAATCAACCTTGTCAGGAATGTGGCTCAACAAGGCATAACACTAGTGCTTGACCACATCTTGAGCATGTATCTATGGAGGAGCAACATGAGGAAGCCAAGTGGACGAGAGGCCCTTATGGAGGGGGCAATCAGCAGTATTGGGGAGATCAACGGTTCTATCAATCACATCAACAAAGGGATCCCCCACCGTATAGAGCACCCGGGCACCCTGAGCGCGAACCAAGGAAGGATGACCTGCAGATCATCCTTGATGAGATGCGGAGGAACCACGCTGAGTTCAAACAAGCAAATAACTTCATCCATACTCGGCTACAGAGCATCAACTCTAGGCTTGGGGAGATAGACGTTTGAAAGCGGAATATGGAGACCCAAATGGGTCAATTGGCGGAATAAATACCCAAACCGTCAGGATCGCTGCCTGGATCTGCTGTGCCCAACCAAAAGGGCTAAACTACTGGACATAAAGCGGACATGAATCTAAGGAGTGGGCGTCAATTACAAAAGCCCGAGCAAAAAGCAAAGGAGAAGGCCCCAGAACAGACGTCGATATCGACACCCCCAGTCGATAACAACCGGGGTGATACCGACGTCGAGCACTCTAAACTTGATGCCAACACTACTGCTGAATCACCATAGAAATTGACTCCTCTAGTCAATATCGACCCCCATCCAGTCGATGTCGACTCAACTCCAGCCGCAGGGAAGAAGGTGGTGTTGCCATTACCATCAAAGAAAATTGTTAAAGACACAGCGGAAAAGAAGTTTCAGGGATTCATGAAGATGCTTCAAGGGCTTAATGTCTCAATTCCATTCACCGAAACACTTCATTAGATGTCATCGTATGTAAACTTCCTTAAGGACATCCTAGGTAAGAAGCAATCAATTGTTGACATCACAGAGGAGTGCAACAAATTGGAGCTACCAGAGAAGTGGGCGGACCCAGTTAAGTTTTCTATCGCTATAGGCTTAGGTCGATATCGCTTTAATGCTTTAGTTGATTTGTGCGCTAGTGTTTGCATGATGCCACTAACCATATGGCACAAGATAAAGATAGGTCCCCTGGAGCCTGTGGATGCAAAGCTATAAATGGCGAATAATACGGTAGTAATTCCAACAGGGATGGTAGACGATGTGCTAGTGCAAGTAGGTAAGATCTTTGTCCCTGCTGATTTCTTAGTTGTTGATATGGCAGAGGACCCTGCTTGTCCCATTATTTTAGGTAGGTCATTCTTAGCAACCGTCGATGCCAATATAAGTATGAAGAAAGGATTGCTCTTATTCACCATCAGTGACGAAGTGATAGAGTACGCCTTCAACAAGACGGTGACGAATAATGAAGGGCCGACGGAGATAAAGGCCATCAATGGTGTCTACATCATATGCGGGGAAGCAAAGGTAAGGAGTATGACACTTGAGGAGCTTGAAAAGAGGGCCATAGAAGCACAAGTGGAGGAAGTCGTGACAATCTTGAAGGAAGGAGCCAAAAAGCCACTCGAAATCGACCCAAGTAAGTTGATATTGACTAACAAAGTTCAAGATTCTGTGCCAGGTTATAAGGATGGGGTCGACGGAGGAGAAGGATAATCGAAATCGAGCATAAAGGTCGATATCGACCATGAACCCATGCCGAAATCAACTGCCAAAGAGGAAGAAAAAGGAGGAGCAAAGACCTCGATATCGAGCACCACAGGTCGACATCGACCTAATCATATCGAGCAGAACAACTCCAAATCGACAGGACCTCCAGGAGCGCAACAGAGCTCGATATCGAGTACTACTGATCGATATCGACCTGACCCCCTGACAGGAGAGAAGGTAAGCCAAGGTACAGACTCCTCTTTCTCGATTTCAAATAAAGATTTATCACTTTTTGGAAGAGGTTTGCCTTGGTATGTGCGCTTGTGCAGGGTATCCAATGATGATTCGAGTCATTATGAAATTGGAGAGAAGGTGTATGTCTCCATATCAAAAGAGCATTGGTTCCCTAGTAGATTCAAAGACAAGAGGATGGGACCATTCACGGTGAATCAAATCCATCCAGGCGGGATGCAGCTGAGAGATAAGAAAGGAGTTCTATATGAGCCCCAAGCAACATGGGCTCTGCAGATGCCGCCTTGGGAGCTTAAGGAAGAAGTCGGCCTAGCGACTTTAAAGTCAAGAGCATGTAACGAAGACAATTAGTTTTAAGTTTTGGACATTTTTATTTTATTTTGTGACATTAGACTTCATAATGCATGTTTGGTTTTAGTTTTATTGTCTAACAAGTTTCAGGAGGAAGAATGAACACAATGAAAAACATCGAAATCGAGTACGATGCTCGATATCAACCAAGATGGTCGACTCAGAGAAGCTTGTGGTCGAGGCCGGATCATTCTGAAGCTTGAACCAAAAATCGATGAAACTAGTCGATATCGACTGGTATGCCCGATATCGACCACCACTGCTGACACCTTCGACTCCTGAAATTCATGAATTTTTAGTAAGTTTCTTTCTTAACCCTAGTTTTTATCCAATGAGGACACTGTAATCTTTAAGTATGGGGTGGGGGAAAGGCTTACTCACTTATTTTAGCATATTTGAAATTTTTCATAAGTTATTGCATGGTTTTTACATGTTTATGCATATTTTTCATACTTAGTTAATTTAGATGTCTTTTATCTTTAAGCATAGCTTCTTTATTTTTAGCATATTTAATTATCGAAAAAAATGACCCCCATCAGTCATGGAAGCTAATATGGAACTCGACGATGCAAAAGTAGATTCATTAGAGATATACCATGAAATTGCCTATTTAAGGGAAGTCATAATGAAGTGCCATTTTTTAGAAAACCATGAAAGAGAGGTAAAATTTGAAGTTGCTTTTGACATATGTATGATAAGATGATGGAGGACTTTATAATTTCCATACATATGCTCAATTTCATTATCCTAAGCCTTACCTATGCATATTTGCAATTACACAAGCCATATATTAGCCTCATATCATTATTGCTCTACATATATTACATATTTCCCATTTTTTATACCTTATACCCTATCCGGGGACAAGTTTGAGAATGGATGTCATCTTTGGAGTTGATATATGGAGTTTGTGCATTATTATGAAGTGGTTGGCAGGAACGAAAGAATTTTGAAATATGGAAAATTTAATGAGTGAAAAAAAATCTGATCACCTCAGGAGATAAAGGTAGGTCGACCCTGCTCGTTGAGATGTTAGTTCATCGAGATGGGAAACAAGGTGAGGAGTTCGAAGTACTAAGTATCCGGGGTCATTCAAGACACCCATGTTTGTGGCTCGCGAGAAGGCAATGCTAAGGTTAGAGAGGTAAAAGCATTATAGTGAAAAAAGCATTGAGCGATGAGTGAAAGGTGAGAAATATGATGAAGAAGGAATGTGGAATGATTTTGGAAAGAAAGTTTATTTCCCCGGATTTAACACCACATGGCCAAAAATCTTCCCACCTTTAGCCTTTTACCAACTACTTCTCATAAGCTTGCAAAAGTCCTCTTGATTATTAATGCCATGTTACGAAATTGTCTTTATGCATATAACCCTCCTATTGTGAGTATGATGTTGCTTTTATTCACAGGCATGGATTTGGTTGACATTAGTACCTTTTCGAGGATGGCAATTGAGTGTAGGGACATATAAGAATGAATCTATGATGTTGAGGGTTTACTTTCTTCCCCTGAATGACCATTAAAAGTATTGCTTGGGGACAAGCAAGCTTAAGTATGTGGTGTTTGATGTGCGCACAAATTGCCATATTTTCTATGCGCATTTAGGTCCATTTTGACATTATTTGCATGCATATTAGTGGTGAAATCATAATATTAGTGTAGCTTATGCATAATTGTCAAATATAGATGTCTACACGAGTTTTTATGTGATTTCACAGAAATCGAGACGAAAATGAACGGAATTTGGACAAGTGAAGAAGAGTGGAAAAGAACTCGAAGTCTATTGAAGAGTCGAAAATGACCTAAAGACTTGACATCGAGTGAAACAGAGCAACCAGGAATCGAGCAGAGGAAGAACAGAGCATATCGACACAAGAAGGTCGATATCGATGTTCATGATCGATATCGAGTAGCCTGAATCGAGGATATAGATAGAAGTCGAGTGTCAATCCGAGGTCAAGTAGGACTGCTCGAGATAAGAATAGATAAGGTCGATATCGATGTTCCAGGTCGATATCGATGTCTGCTGCAGAAAATATCCGATGCTGTTTTTGATAGAATTCTATCCGAAGCGTTCGAGATAATCCAAAAGTCAAGATCTTCTATCATTAATCACCAGAATTATCAGTTTATAATATTTACCAAAGTAATTTAGTTGTTTTACTTTAATTTAGTTTATCTTAGAGATAAAGATAGGTTTTTAAATCCTTGGATAGCGAGGTTTGAGATCTATAATTAGAGGTCAATAGGGCTGAGTTTATTCAATTAAGTTTTCAAGCAAGAACATTCAGTTTCAATAGAGAATAGCGAGTAGGAAAGAGGGAGAGTGGGCCGAGTGGGATGGTGAAGCGAGAGCGGAGTGGCTTTGTTCGGTGTAATCTTTCTTTCGAAGTTAATACAAAGTAGTTTCTTTTACATGATGATGATGAGTTCAATGATGAAGCGCGAGTAGTCAACCCACTTCTAGGGTCAGGGTGAGCCTGACGATAGCGATGTAAGTAAGTGCATCAAAGGTATGATTTTTATGCAATTCCGTCTTCTATCCTATGCATGGTCCTTTGCGAAAGATAAGGAGATTCATTGTTTGTATTATTGAAGCGAAAGCCAATCATATTGTGAATTTGGATTACTCATGAATTGGATAGTAACTCCTAGGATTTATGCGAGAGCCTCTAATCACCTAAAAATTGGTAACAAAAGTTATTTGACGGAAAGACATTAAAACTCATAACTTTAGCATCATACTTGCATGATTATCATTGTGGAATGAATCCCTGACCTTGGAAGCCTTTAGTTTATTGAATTTACATAAAAAGTTTGCATTTTTATTTCTGTCCATACTTCTCTCACCATCCTACGCTCTTCGGACAACTTTTCCGACAAATTAGGTTCGTATTACAGTTTTTGTTGCTGACATCGAAATCGACTTTAAAGGTCGATATCGAGTTCTAACATAGATATCGAGGTTCCATCTCGACGTCGACTGCTTGCTTCTGTCTTCTGCAGGAACTTTTGCTGGAAATCGACCAGAACTGAGGTTGATATCGACCAGATACCTCGATATCGAGTGTCTTCTGGAGTCGGAACTTGATCGTGATTGTAACTTAGGAAGCGCTGACATACCTCCTCGTGGATTCGATCCTAAATTACCCTACCACTACATCGGGAGGGATTCTTGTATTTATTTGCTTGGATAAAGGAGTTAACTTAGTTTGAGTTTATATTTGAATATTTTATTTAAGCGAATACACCCTCCCCCTATGAACAAACACGATAGAGAGATGAGGATATCTATATACAACAAGTTAAGGACCCTTGGCTCAAAGGCCAAGAACCAATAACAATGACTATATAATCCGACTCTACACACACCATACATGATGGATAACACCAATCCTTCAATGACTATATAGCACCAATCCTAGCACGAGAATCAAGACACACTGTACATGATGGATAGCACCAATCCTTCAATGAGGATCGACACACACAAGACAAACCAAGCTAGAAACAAATCATCGAAACCTATCCCACGCAGGGGAACTCGGTTCCTCTCCTAGGAGAACTCTCCAAATCTGATTTTTTTTTTTGTCAAAAAATATATTCTATCTTTATTGAATGAATGAAATGTTTAAATAGGAAAATAACTAGGGTTTGATTAGCTTCATTGGAGGCTAAGGATTGCTTGCCAAACTTTATCCTAACTAGATAAAACTTATCCTAATTAATAAAGGTAAAAACTAATTAGATATAATATCAATTAATTGAAAAGTCAACTAATAGATATTGTTCTAATTTACATTATTCCTAAATAAATAAAAGGATAAAATAATAAACTAAATATGGAAAGGTAATTATTTCCGTCCAAACAGTGAACAACTGCAAAGATGATGATTTTCGGCCATGTTCTCGGTATATTATAGAAAAACCTTCAACAGGGGATGACACGACCCCATCCGATCAATATGGACTCTGCACAACCCATTTTATTGAGACGTTACAAAGCTATCAAATCTGCTGAACGATTTAAACTTGTTGATAAGCACCACTCGTTTTCCCTTCACCATTCTCCCTTTCTTGAAAAGGATTCGTCCCCGAATCCGTGATGTTATTTGAGCAAGCTAGGAGATGCAATTTGTGGTGGTGCAGGCCTGATGAATGGTGGTGGCTGAGAAGACCTTAAAGACACTATGGGACTCTTTCTTTGCAATTTTTTTTTTGTGATTTTCTGATTTTTTTGATGATGAATGAAGACACGAACAACTTGATGTCAATAACCTAAGCTCTGATACCAATTTGATACGGAGTTAGTCGTAGGGTGACCCGATTTTCGACAATAAAGACACAAGTGCAAGAATTGAAGCAAGAACGATGCAAGACTCAACAAAGACTCAAATTTGAAGATGCAAGACTCAATAGATGCGGCTGTAATGGATGAAAGAAGACATGAAAATAACAAATATGAAAGACACGATAGAGGGGTGAGGCGATCTATATAGATCAAACTAAGGACCCTTGACTCAAAGGCCAAGAACCAATAAAAATGATTATATAACCCGAATCTACAACCTTACACAACGAACGGGGCTACTTGGAGGCACAAGGAGGGGGCTCTTGCATACTTGATAGCACCAATCCTATGACAAGAATCGACACACACCATACATGATGGATAGCACCAATCCTTCAATGAGAATCGACACACACAATACATGCGGATAGCACCAACCCTTCAATGAGGAACAACACACACATGACAAACCAATCTAGAAACAAATCATCGAAACCTATCCCACGCAGGGGAACTCGGTTCCTCTCATAGGAGAACTCTCCAAATCTGATTTTTTGTCAAAAATTCTATTCTATCTTTATTGAATAAATGAAATGTTTAAATAGGAAAATAACTAGGGTTTGGTTGGCTTCTTTGGAGGCTAAGGATTGCTTGTCAAACTTTATCCTAACTAGATAAAACTTATCCTAATTAATAAAGGTAAAAACTAATTAGATATAATATCAATTAATTGAAAAGTCAACTAACAGATATTATTCTAATTTACATTATTACTAAATAAATAAAAGGATAAAATAATAAACTAAATATGGAAATTTAATTATTTCCGTCCAAACAGTGAACAACTGCAAAGATGATGATTTTCGGCCATGTTCTCGGTAGATTCTGGAAAAACCTTCAACATCAAAGTTGTAGATCGGATCGCACGACCCCATCCGATTAATAAGAACTCCGAACGACCCATTTTACAGAGACGTCACAAAGCTGTCAAATCTGCTGAACGATTCAAACATGTTGATAAGCACCACTGGTTTCCCTTCATCATTTCCTAAGTGGAAGAAGGCTTTCATTGCCTTACAGAAAGAGGGTCCAACTATATGCCAACATTTGATATAGAATTCTGGAGGATAACCATCAGAACCACAACCAGGTGTTTTATCTTCCTCCATACTTGTTACAATTTTTTTTAATTTCAGCCGTGGTTGGTTGCTTTATAAGGGTAGCATTTTCCTCAATTGTTACTTGTGCTTGTATATTTCGAATTTCATGTTGCTGGATTGTTCTTTGTTGGTTATTTACAAATCTTTCTACCATTCCCTTTGTAATCTGCTCCGAAATTTCCTTAGGGTCAATTAACATTTATCCACTTTTTGTTACGAATGTTAAGGTTGCTCTTCAAAAGTTCTTTATTTTAACATTTGCCTATTTTTTTTGTATTCCAATCGAGCTAATTTGGTTCTTTCAGAGTTTGTAATATTTCCCCAAGGTAACCTCTAGGGTGGGCACAAATCCCGCAAATCCCGGGCCCGTCCCGATCCCGGTGGGATTTGAAAAAAAAAAAAATGAATCCCGTCCCGATCTCGTCCCGCAAAAATTATACGGGACGGGACGCGGGACGAGGATTCCTTATCCCGCAAATCCCGTCCCGTCCCGCATATATATATATATATATATATATATATATATATATATATATATATATATATATTTATTTATTTATTTATTTATTTATTTATTTATTTGTACATACTGTACTCTTTCACTTTGTGTACATACATAATATAAATATATTATATATATACATACTGTATTCTTTGATTTCGATCAAAAAAATACTCTATTCTTTGAGTCTTTGTCTACGTACATAATCTGTAAATATACATACGTACTGTACTCTTGGTCTTTGTCTACATAGTACATACGTACATACAGTATACGTATTTATAAACTGCATAGTGCATACTTTGTATACTTTGTATTAGTGTGTATATATATATTGTGTATAATTATATGTACAATGTGTTTAGATATATATAAAAATAGTAAAATAAAAAAAAGATTATAAATTTATATATCGCCTTTGAAAACCGCAAATTATATAGTAATTTTAGATTTTTTATACTGTTTTTTTATTTGAGGGACAGGGCCCGTCCCGTTCCGGTCCCATCCCGCGAGGGATAAGGCCCGTGCGGGATTGAAAAAAAAGTAGTGAATCCCGTCCTGGTCCCGTCCCGCGCCCACCCCTAGTAACCTCATTTGTAGATCCTTAATGTCTGTTTCTACTTTGGCTAATTGCTTCAGTATGATTGATTTTTGCACCACTCTTTTGTGTTTTTTTTTTTCAATAATTTTTGTTTTTGGATAAGTTTGTACCCAAAAGAACCATTATATTTGTTTTGCCAAACTTTTCTAACTATATTTTCGTAACCTGTATCAGTGTGTATATATATATATATATATATTGTGTATAATTATTTGTACAATGTGTTTAGATATATATAAAAATAGTAAAATATAAAAAATATTATAAATTTATTTATCGCCTTTGAAAACCGCAAATTATATAGTAATTTTAGATTTTTTATACTGTTTTTTTATTTGAGGGACAGGGCCCGTCCCGTTCCGGTCCCATCCCGCGAGGGATAAGGCCCATGCGGGATTGAAAAAAAAGTAGTGAATCCCGTCCCGGTCGCGTCCCGCGCCCACCCCTAGTAACCTCATTTGTAGATCCTTAATGTCTGTTTCAACTTTGGCTAATTGCTTCACTATGATTGATTTTTGCACCACTCTTTTGTGTTTTTTTTTTCAATAATTTTTGTTTTTGGATAAGTTTGTAGCCAAAAGAACCATTATATTTGTTTTGCCAAACTTTTCTAACTATATTTTCGTAACCTGTATCAGTAGTCTAAGCCATATCAAATCTAAACGGGGTTCCTTTTTTGTTTTCTGGCACTCTAATTTGTATCGTAATCGGACAATGTTCTCATGTAGAGAATGAATGATGTTAACATTGGACTCCAAGATTTCTAAAACTATTTATGACATCTTGATGTGCCAATACTCTATCTAGTCTCTCATACCTATTATTATACCCATTGTTATTCTTTCTCCACGTGAAGGGTGAACCATTGTAAGGTATTGTGTGAAGATTAAGCTCCTCTTTTACGTTCTTTAGTCTTCTAAATCTAGATGTAGTGGGACTGTTACCTCCAATCTTTTTTGTATCATTTTTGATATAATTTAGATCACCTATGATGATTACAGGGAGTAAATGCCTATAGAAAATAGTCAAAATTTCATTCCAAAATTGCTCCTCCTATTCAATTGAAGGTGCATAGACAAACAGTAAGGCTAGCTCGAAATCACTTATATTTGTTTTCATCATAAACTATCTGTTGCTTTGTTCAACTATTGAGATGTTTTCTAGAACTATATTACATTTACATAGTATCCATAAGCCACCTTTGTGTCCATTAGCCTTAATACAGAAAGATTTGTGAAAGCCTGCACTTTGAATATGTAGGTCCAAGGGCGCTTCTGTTGCTTCGGTTTCTGCAAGTGTGAGAATATCTAATTCATTTGAGTGTCTGATTTGGTTTATCTCTTGCCATAGCAGAGGTCGCTTAGTACCTCTCACATTCCAGTAGCCGGCATTAATCATACATTTCCTTTTGATGGAGCCATTTTTCCATTTTCTTGGTAAAAATAGGCAATCTTCTGTGTATAATTCGAATAGTGATTTCATAAAAGGGCCCTTAAGTCCTACCTTTGGGTGGGTTATTTTAATTCTGCAGTCTTGATGGGCATTACCCATGGTAAATCTTCCAGGATTGATGTTTACAAGCGAGCAGATCATATGGTTCCAATAACTGCGGAGTTGAGTGCTTTCTTGTTGAAGCAAAGGTTGAAAAGAGTTTTGTTTTGAACTTGTTGATAGACATGGTTATTGTAGCCTGACACCACACTACCCATAGAGGGCCTGATGGAGCATTGCCGAGGTTTTGTTTTGTGACGGGTACTAGTGTTGTTGATTTGTTGTTGGGAAACTTATTTCGAAACAAAAAGGTTGGGGTGGGTCTTAAACCCAAAGTTTGAGTGAAAGTTTTGGGTTGAAGAGTTGTTGTGGCTTTTCACCACACAAAGTATAGAAACTCTAGTGGGAAAAAGCCAAATTTTGGTAGGCAAGAATATAGAGAACAACATACCTGCATGATCAACCACCGCCATAGCTCCGCTCAGATGGAGCACAAGAATTCTTTATTTCATGGAGATCTTTAAACTGCTCCTAACCACACCGATGCCTCGAAGCATCAATGTCACCTCTGTAGGCAAGGGAACAACGCATAGAAATAATGTTCACACTAGTAACAAGTTCAGGAGAATACTTGATAAAACTTAAAGGTAAAGATAAATCTCAGCTGCTATATATCTAATTATTACAAGATAATTCGTGCCTCTTTGAAGATAGAATTGTAAATCCGCATCTCAAAAAACGTGTCCAACCCGTGTTGAAATAAGGTCGATATCGACCAAGAAGATCGATTTCGATATCTCTGTTTCTGCTCGACAAGCTCAGCTTCACTCCATTCCTGGGTTGAGGTCAACATCGATGATGTAAGGTCGATATCGAGTGCTTTTCTCTACTGTGCATAGTTTGTCTCGACGCTCAGTTTTGTGTCGATGACTGTAGTCGATGTCGATGTTGTAAGGTCGATTTCGACCTCTCTTCTGCTCTCCTTGGTTTCTTCGTTTTGACTTCGATTTCGCTCGAATTCCTGTATGGTTAGCTCAAAACTCGTGCAGACACTATTTTTTGTACTTTAGCCCATTCTTACACAAGTTTATATTATTTTGAACCTTTTATTTGGAAATCGAATGATATAAGAAGTCAAAAGATGCAATAAAAAGAGGTACAAATATGCACATCAAAACACCTCATACTTAGACTTGCTTGTCCTCAAGCAATAACCAAGCAATAATCAATACCTACAACACACCCTTCAAGTCTTCGCCCTTGTCAAAAGCAACATCATAAGCGGTAGCAAAGCAAATCAAGTGAATTTAACGTCATAGCACATATTTTGGCGATCCATAGGCATATGCAATTTTTGATCCAACCTCACAAGGATAATGTGTTTGCACTCAACTCTCATGTGTTTAGGCTATGTAGATCAACTCTCAACTCAATTACATACACAATCTCATAAACATTGCAATTTATAATAATCCACTTCGCAACCAATTATGAAAATGCAATAAGAACTATCAGGAGGACTTTCGCTCAATGGAAGACTTCAAAGAAGATTCCATTCGGCGGGGTTGTAACGGGGCTTGGTAAGGAATTAAGGGTATGAAATTATTCGGCTATGTGGTGCTTGTATAATTCGGGAATCAAGACTCCTAAATCTGAACACTTACAATATCCAAACCATAACTCTTCAATTTTGCACTTTCCAAGTTCAATCTCCCATAATGCTCTTTCCAAACTCATCTTTCCATAATATGCTCTAAAGATGCACTAAAAGATGTAAACCATACTATCAACCCTTCTTTCAAACTCTAATATGCCTCTCAAAAATATTACACTTGTGTGAAACAAATAAAGGACTTAAGGACTTTGCCTCATGCACTATGTATACATATATCTCTTTTTTTTTCGGATTTTTTTGACGAAAATAATAAATAAACACTAAAAAATATGTGCATTTATATGGTGATTTAAAAATCCTTTTACAAGATATGACAAGATGTAAATATGTATCAACCCATAATTTCCTTGCTCAAAACTGGACAATATGCACTTTTCTTTCCATAAGGCATTAGTCTAGCCATTCTAAGTCTCAATTCCCAAATGGGGGTCAGGCTCAATTTGGCTAGGGATAATTTTGTGGAGTTTGCAATTTCAGGCTCAGGCTAAATTTCCGGCTTCAAGCAGAGATAATGCAGGGTAGGTAAAGAGAGGATAAAAATGGTTTAAAAGATGCCTCCATCATTTAATTCTCGTAAACATAGACAGATCCACGAGGAGGGTAGTCAAGATCGATCCACGAGGAGGCAGGTCAGCAAGATCCTAGTAGCGTCAGAAATCTCACGTCTTTCTTCGACCAGAAGCCTCGATTTCGACCTTGGTGCTCGATGTCAGCCATGGCTGTCGATCCTTTCTGCAACAGAAGACCTGCAGAGACAAAAACAAGCAGTCGATATCGATGTTTAGCAGACGGAATCGACTGGCTCAGAAGAATTCCAGTCGACACAGATGGTCGATATCGACGTTGAGGGGTCGATATCGATGTTCAGTAACTTAGCAAGGATGATCGTCGTCGACTCGGAAAACTGTCGACGAAATTAAGTGGTCGATATCGACGTTTGTGGTCGATATCGATGTCTTCTCCTGCAAAGTTGTTAGCTTTTGTCGACAAAGAAAGGTCGAAGACTTTATGATGAATGAGGATGCGATGAACAGAAATAAACAGGTTTTGATGAATAAACTTATATAAAAAGCAACTCCTAGGATTAGGGTTTACCACAACGTTAACCAATGCATGCGATAAGGTAAATAAGACAGACAATTGCGCTATTTCATCCGAGGGACAGGCTTTCGTTGTATACAAACTCTTAGGATTACTCTTGCAAATAAACCTAATTGTCTCTACCAATTTTATGTTTATAACTCAAGTTGTTAGCATGAATCCCTTTTCTTTCGATTAGGACTAAACATAGAATCGTAGGAGATGATGTAGACACAACGATATCAACATCTAACACTTACCTCAGGCACGCATGGCTAATGTCGGACTTACCCCGACCCTAAGAGCTTTGGGGAACTACTCGCACGTCATCATGGAACTCATCTTTGATTGAAAGAAATAAACTTGCATTAAACTATAAGCTTCGAAGCTTTACAACTCAACGTCGGCTTTCGCAAACGCCAAACCTTAAAATTCTTTCTAACTCTATTGCTATTGATTGTGTGTATGTCGATGGATGATTGAATGCCAGCCCCCTAGGGCTTTATTTATAGGCTACTAATCCTTGCTAGCCAAGGATTGTAACTTCTATCTAAACTATGAACTCTATCCAAACAATTAGGATATGTCTTTTATTTTGATAAAATCCTACTAACTTGAATAGACTTAAAGGTAAAGAT
This sequence comes from Persicaria maculosa, assembly GCA_963922045.1. Lineage (NCBI taxonomy): Eukaryota > Viridiplantae > Streptophyta > Magnoliopsida > Caryophyllales > Polygonaceae > Persicaria > Persicaria maculosa. The sequence continues at coordinate 22,186,667 of OY998271.1, read as the reverse complement.
AAGTAAATCTCAGCTGCTATCTATCTTAGAAGTACAAGATAATTCATGCCTTTAAGGATAGAATTCCCAATCCGAGTCTCAAAATCGTATCCACCTTTTGTAGAGATAAGGTCGATATCGACCATAGAGGTCGATATCGATATCTTCATTTCTGATCGACTTGTCCATCTTCACTCGATGTCTATGTTGAGGTCGATATCGATGATGTAAGGTCGATATCGAGTGCTTTTCTCTGCTATGAGATGGTCTGTCTCGACACTCAGTTCTGTGTCGATGTATTGTAGTATGTCGATGTTTTAAGGTCGATATCGACCTCTCTTCTGCTCTTCTTGGTTTCTTCGTTTTGACTCCGATTTCGCTCGAATTCCTGTATGGTTAGCTCAAAACTCGTGCAGACACTATTTCTTGTACTTTAGCCCATTCTTACACAAGTTTATATTATTTTGAACCTTTTATTTGGAAATTGAATGATATAAGAAGTCAAAAGATGCAATAAAAAGAGGTACAAATATGCACATCAAAACACCCCATACTTAGACTTGCTTGTCCTCAAGCAATAACCAAGCAGTAACTAATACCTACAACACACCCTTCAAGGCTTCACCCTTGTCAAAAGCAACATGATAAGAGGTAGCAAAGCAAAGCAAGTGAATTTAACGTCATAGCACATATTTAGGCGATCCATAGGCATATGCAATTTTTTATCCAACCTCACAGGGATAATGTGTTTGCACTCAACTCTTATGTGTTTAGGCTATGAAGATCAACTCTTAACTCAATTCCATACACAATCTCATAAACATTGCAATTTATAAAAATCCACTTCACAACCAATTATGAAAATGCAATAAGAACCATCAGGAGGACTTTCGCTCAATGGAAGACTTCAAAGAAGACTCCATTCGGCGGGGTTGTAATGGTGCTTGGGATGAAATAAAAGGTATGAAATTATTTGGCTATCTGGTGCTTATGTAATTTGGGAATCAAGACTCCTAAACTTCAACTCTTGCAATATCCAAACCATAACTCTTCAATGTTGCACTTTCCAAGCTCAATTCTCCATAATGCTCTTTCCCAACTCATCTTTCCATAATATGCTCTAAAGATGTAAACCATAATATCAACCCTTCCTTCAAACCCTTAACTCAAGTTGTTATGCCTTGTTGAGCCACATTCCTGATAATTTTGTTCGTTGCTCAGGAACCTGACTTGCTTTCAAAGGCGGCGTGTTTGATCGTTGTGGAATTGTTGCCGCACATCAGGGTCTATCTCCTTCAGAAGCTCATATAGTGGCATTGATGGGGTAGACCTTAATTCATAGGCCACAGCAGTCCCATAAGTATTATCAAATTTAACGAGCCTCTCAATTGTCTCCTATGCCTCTGTTGGTGTAAGCTCAATGTGCCGATATGAGGTATGTGAATTGATCCTCCCCTTATTCGGCACATCAAGGGAATTGTAGAATATCTCCTGGATAACATATGGAAGTTGCCCATGCGTCGGGCATGATCTCAGCAAGTCCTTAAATCGCTCCCATGCCTGTGCCAATGTTTCACCTAGCTTTTGTTTGAAAGTCGTGATCCTTTGTCGCAGCATCGCCGTTTTAGAGGGAGGAAAGAATTTGTTTAAGAATGCGTCCTTCACCTCTTCCCATGTCCTCAGCGAGCATGGAGCCAAACTCTCAATCCATTGTAATGCCTTTCCTGCCAAAGACCATCGAAAAGATTTCAGTCTCACATACTCTAAATTTACACCATCAGTAATAGTTTTACATAAATCCATAAAAGTAGAGATGTGTTGCAGTGGGCATTCATTTGGTCTTCCTTCAAAAGCGTTTCTTTTAATTTCAGATGGGAAGTTTATTTTAATTTCATAGTTGGAAGGAGGAATAAGTATAGCGGATTCAGGAACATGAAGCGGCGGATGCATGTATTGCATCGCCGTCTGTGGATACTGATTGAGCCGCTCTTGGGCTTGTCTGTGCGCATCCTCCTCCCTATCAGCATGGGCTCACTCTGCAGCAGCGGCGACCCTCTCAGTAGCGATTGTAGCGTCATAGTCCTTAATTTCTTTCCTTAACCGCTCTATGGTCTCAGCATGTGTCTCGTTGTCAGCCATGATTTGAATAGCTTTGTTGTGAAGATGGAAGAAATGTTCAAGCTCGTCTATGGCTTCCATGATAGGTCGGCGATCAGAACGTCGCATAAACCTACAAAATAAGCTCTAAAGATCATGAGAAAACTTAGGTGGCGATTGATTGCCTCCCCGACAATGGCGCCAATTTGTTCGTTTAGGGAAGGTGCGATTCAAATATTCAAATATATATCTCAACTATGCAAACTCCCTGTTCGAGCAAATAATACAAGAATCCCTCCCGATGCAGTGGTAGGGTAATTCAGGATCTAATCCACGAGGAGGTATGTCAGCGCTTCCTTTGTTGTAATCACGATCAAGCTTTCGACCTCAGGAGACACTCAATATCAAGGTGTTTGGTTGATATCGACCTCAGTTCTGGTCGATTTCCAGTGAATTCCTGCAAAAGACAAAAGCACACCAAATCGATGTCGAGTGGAACCTCGATATTAACGTTAGTGCTCGATATCGACCTTGCCAGTCGATTCCGATGTTTGTCACATAAACTGTATCACGTAACCTATGTGTCGGAAAAGTGTCCGAAGAGCTTAGAATGATGTAGGAAAGATGGACAGAAATAAAACTCACCTTTTTATCAAATTCAATTAACTAAAAGCTTCCAAAGTCGGGGATTAACGCCACAACGATAACAATGCAAGTATGATGCTAAAGTTATGAAATTTAATGTCTTTCCGTCAAATAACTTTCGTTACCAACACTTAGGTGATTAGAGGCTCTCGCATAATTCCTAACAGTTACTATCCAATTCATGAAAAATCCAAGTTCACAACATGATTGGCTTTCGCTTTAATAATGCAAATAATGAATCTCCCTAACTTTCGCAAAGGATCATGCATAGGATAGAAGACGGAATCGCATAAAAATCATACCTTTGATGCACTTACCCTACATTGCTATCGTCGGGCTCACTTCGACCCTAGAAGTGGGTTGACTACTCGCTTCTCATCATTGCACTCATCATCATCATTGAAAAGAAAACTACCTTGATTAAACTAAAGAGAATGTTACAACCGAACCAAGTCAAATCTCCGCTCTCGCTTCACACCCAACTTACTCGGCTCTCCTCTCTCTCTCTACAAATTCTTTACGTTCTATATTGTAAAACTGATTGCTTGGATGAAAAGTTAATGCCTAAACTCATCCCTAACGGCCTCTAGATATAGATCTCAAATCTTGCTAGCCAAGGATTCGAAACTTTATCTTTATTCTCTAAGATAAAACTTAATAAACTAAAAACTAAAAACTCCATGGTAAAATAACTAAAGGATGAAGTCTGATATTGAAGATAGGAAATCTCGACTTTAGGATAGACGTGCAAGCTTTGGATAGAATTCTATCAAAATCTGAGTCGGACTTCTCTGCTGAACAACATCGATATCGACCTTCATCATCGATATCAACCTCTCTTTAACTCTATCTCGAGCACTCCTTCTTCTCCTTGGACTGGCACTCGACTTCTATCAATATGCTCGATCTAGGCCACTCGATATCGACCTTCAGACATCGATATTGACCTTGTTTTTGTCGATATGCTCTGTTCTTCTCTTGCTTGATTCCTAGCTCTCTGCTGCACTCGATGTCGAGGTTCATAGTCGATTTCGTCCTCTTCTAAAGACTCCGAGTTCTTTTTTCGCTCTTCCAAATCTGTCCATTTTTGTCCTGTTTTCTGCGAAATCACATAGAAACTCGTGCAGACCCATATATTTGACAATTATGCATAAACTACACTAATTCCATGTTTTCCCACTAAGATGCATGCGAATGATGATAAAAATGGACTTAAATGTGCATAGAAAATATGGCTATTTCCGCGCACATCATCATCCGTCGAATACATGTCCACTGTGAAGCTCTTTGATTAGCCGCCAGACACACGATATCCCCTTGAAAATCCTTTAGAATAAGTTACAAAGTAAGAGTTGTGTTGTGTATCAAGATCAATCCATTTTTCACCCTTTTTTCATGTTGCATTCCAGGGAATACTAAAATTTGATTTTAACAAAGCAAGGTAGTTTATTAGTTTTGCATATACTTGATCGGTGTTGATGAGCATGTCCCACTTTTTTTTAGCCACAAGATTCCTTACCTCTGCATCTGACATATTAAGCTCGCCAAACCAGAATATGTGACTGCTTATAGGAAAAAAAATCACTCAAACTCTTTAGTAAGGAAGGGATTGGACAAAATAAGCAGGTAGAAACTCTTCATCCTCTCTTCGTTTGAGGCCACCAAATTGGACTGGGATGTTCTCAGGATCCATATACCTGTAATTGGATTTCACAATTGTCAAAAAAATTGACATATGAATCTGAAAAAAGCTTGAAAAGCTTCATAGAGAGGTGTTGATTACTTGAGATGTCTGGATGTGACCCTACTTTGCCTTGCAACTACAAACTTCTTTCATGTTCGTGCACTGCAATGCTGACCTAGAAACGCATGCATCGTGTTGAACCATGAGGGAACGTTTATAATGATCTACAACCATGGACATACACCAGGACCAATTCAATTTTTGAACATCTTGTCTAATTGATCAATTGGATTGTTAAATTAGAGTAATTTCAAGGAGAAGAAGAACTTGCCTTTCTGTAGACGATATCAGGGTAATACTCCTAGAAGAGGTTCAGGAGCTTCTTCCCTGTCGAAAGGAGATCGGTCACGCCCTTGACCGATGCATTCTTCAAATCCGATATCTGGACAAGAGACACCGTAACGCCACCGCCATCTGATTCGCCGCATTTCGGACGTTTGAACTTGAATTTGGTCCCGATAATTCGCTCCAGGAACCGGATCCGCCAGCGGAGGAACTCCTCCATGCTCCTCTCATTCCCGAACACCTACTAGTAGAAATCTACGTCGCTTAGCGTTCCGAAAAGATTGAAGCACACCAGCCGCCCCTCCCTGTTCGTACCATCGGAGTAGTCCATCTTCTCCGCGACAGCCCCAATCGGCATATCCTCGCTTAGGATCCCGTCAATTTCTCTGGAATTAGGTTATCCGATTGGATTGCTTACTCAAATAACCGACCCCGATCATCGAGATCGTCCTCTTCTCTTCCTGCGGGTTATTATTTAGAGGAAGTTGGAGTGGAGATCTTGGGGAAGAGAGAACGTGCGCGTGAGTAGGGAAGGAAAGAAAGAAAGGAAAAAAAAATAAAAAATGTCCTAAAATCTGCTGGCCCGACACATGGCAAATTCTTTTGCATAGAGATGAATTTTGCTATTATATTGTAGAGATTGGCATATAAATTCAATGCAATTAAGATACAATTGGAACAACCCTAATCGGCATAATCAACATCTAACGATATAGATCAATAAAAATCATCCACTACAAAGACAAAAAAATATCACTACTTCAACACCTTTGTTTGCTACGAGAAAACAATAACGAATTCATAGCCTAGATGCAATTCCTAACATAGTGATCAATCATATAAAGGAACACAAATATAATCAATAAACACAAGATGATAAATAAACTCATAAATAACTAAATAGAATCAAATCCTCACAATCTATTCAACCATGTCTTCAAATCACAGGCGAAACTATGAGTTTAGCAACTCATAGGCCAAAAACCTCTCTTCTCTCTGAAAGGGTTCATTGTCTCTATGCACCACACACACCACCACTGGAATAACCGAAATGTACCTTATAAAGAGTCGTGGAAACCCTGAGAAGTATAATAATAATATAATAGGAAATAGAATATTCAGATCTAAAACGGGATTGCTGAACACGGCATCACGGCGGGCACCGCCTAAGGCACGGCGTGCGTCGCCTATGCAGTGACGACTTTCTTCTTCTCTGCAATGTTGTGCTTTCTTGCTCCTTCATAGCTTCTTCCTCAGCCCTCATATGCTCCAAAACATGTCTTCTAAGCTTTTTTAAGATCCCATCCAAAGTCGGAATGTAAAACTGTAGAATAAACACTAAAAAGGCATAGATTCCGAACTGTAATACTTCACAAGCAAGATATGAAACTAGACTAAAACATATGCAAAACTCCTATCTAAATGCAATAAGAAATACCTATAATGCCTATATGAAACATGCCTTATCAAATCCCCCCAAACTTAACTCTTGGTTGTCCTCAAGCAACCATAAGACAAAAACACCATCTATGCATCCCACGGGAGATCCTTTCACAATTTTACTCATAAAAAACAACATCATCAATAGTGCAAATATAATCAAGGCATATAAATGTCATAACATGTATATATGGGATCAAGTTGCATGCATGCTAAGAAATACAACCTCACCAAGGATAACATATGTTTAGGCTTTAAGCATACACTCACCTCCATTCCATATACAAGCATCAAATCAAATATTGACATTTATATTCACAAAATCTCTACCGGATACATCAAAGCCAAAATAAGGACATCAAGAGGACTTTCGCTCAATGGAAACCTTCATAGAAGATTCCATTCGGTGAGGTTGTAATGGGGATTGGTAAGAAACATAAGGGGTATTTGGTCATGTGGTACTATAAATTCCGGGAAAATAAGATTCCAAAAACACCCAACATAACACATACCAACTCAATAGGTTATCAAGCTCTCATAAACACAACATCTTAAAATATATCAATAAAGCCCAAAATCCTCTATAAACCACCAACTCTCAAAATATATCAATGAACTCCATTATCATCTCTCAAATCATCATCTCATACGCATCTCATAATCATTTCATCATCATCTCATACCAATCTTTCTTTCAACCAACATAAATCCAATCCTCCTCATATGCAAAAATAAACACACTTGGCTCTTTTTTTTTTCCTTTTCGAATGCCATTTTTTACTTTTTTTCTTTTTTTCTTTCGGCATTTATTATTATTTATCTTTTTTTTCATGAGCCATATACATGAAATACAACTATGAGGGAAAATAAAGCACATAACATTACATCTTCTCAAAAATATAAACCATAACACTCACACTTTAGCTTCTTTCCTCCACCACTCCAAAATAGATCCATAACCTACTCAAAACCTTAATTTCCCCGGAAAAGGGTAAGGCTTATCATAGGCTAGAAATAATGCAATTTTGTGGAGCTTACAAATAAAATGGGCTAAAGGCTCAAATTGGCTTCAAAGCAAGATATAACATAAGGTAGACATGGATAAAATGTGGCTAAAAAGTTACCTCTATCATTTGAACTTATCAAGAAATGATCATGTATATAATCGGTCTTGAAAATAGATAATCATGTCAATACTCAAAGATAAATGCATAGGAAGAGTAAATCACACAAGAAAAGCAAAAGAAATATAGATGTATCCCTTATAAGGCCAAAAATATCTCACAAGGACAAATTTTTGATGAATATCAAGCATGCTCACAAACATAGATCATACATGCTCAATTACCTATGCCTAACCATACTTCACAAAAACCAAGTTTAGAGACAAGGTCAAATCATTTCGAAATTCCATGGGATGTCAATAGGAGAAACTCAAATTAGATGGGTATCTTTTGATAATACAAATATGCAATGCGTGAGACTCTTCTTATTTTTGGATTTTTCGACATTTTTCACTTTTTTTTCATTTATGACATTTTATATAACAAATAAAATAAACATGATGCATGAATTACAAGAATATCGAAAACAAAATAAAATCAAATACTAGAAATCTAAATATGAAACAGAAAATAAAAATGAACTAATCTAACTAATTTACTTCACTTCTCCCCCCCCCCCACTTAAATGTTGCATTGTCCTCAATGCATAAACATAAACAAAAAGGAACAATGAAAAAGAAAATAAAGGGTTGAAGGAAGCAAATAAACTAACCAATTACTGTGAAGGTGGGGTCTGGGAACCAGATTTATCTAGTATACTCAAACAAATGTGATGGAGCTGATCAATATTCGTCAAACTCTTCTCCAGGCAGGCTATGCGTAAGGTGTCATGAACCATAAGTGGTGTCATCTCAATCTGCATCTCCTCGATGTTGCTCGCGAGGGTCATAGGATCATCAAATTTCTACAAATCAGTGTCAATAGGAACATGGCTTTGGCGGAAATCGGCTAAAGTAGGACCCATAAATAAAATAGTAGGCAGATACTGATGATGAGTCTTCTTAGGCCCGAAAATCTAGTGAAATCTCTCAATAGTATACGACAACTAAAGCCTCTCAACCATCCAAGAAGACACAAGTGAATCAATTTCCCAAGTATATGAAGTACTCACAGGCTGCAGGGAATCTAAATCGATGCCATGATAGATTGCCGAGAGTGTGATCATGTTGCTAAAAGAAATGACCGTAGGAAGATTCCCACGGTGATGAGTACATGCCATCTCAAACACCCTCAAAAACATAAGCACCCAATCCGGCACTTTAGTAGACTCAAGAGTCAAGCAATACATGAAATCGACTATCCCAAGACTGACAACAACGGTGTCCTCAGCGCCATAGAAAGTAGTACCGAGAATCCGTTGACAAAGACGGAGAGCGGGGTGTGTAATGATATCATCAGGTCGATAGTTACCCCAAGCCTCAGGCATCCCTGACAGCTTCCTCCAATTTTCTACAGAGTCGAGAGCGAGCATGGCCTGCTCCCACTTCCTAGAGCACCTCTTCGAAATACCAAAAGCAGAACCAATCGAAGCATATAACGCATAGCAATTTCTTCCCCTCAATTTGAAATGAACATCCTTAAACGAAATTACCTCCAACATATTAAGGAATTCCATGACCAAGAAGGGGTAAGTCGGAGCCTTTCTCTAAAAAAAAATCCCGCAGCCCTCCATGTGCCATCAAAGTCATCACCAAATCAAGCAAACCCAACCTCTTCAATGCATCCTCATCAAAGAACTTAGTCGACATGTACACATGCTTCCCAAGCTCATTCCAACGATTCACCTTAGTGTCATCGAAGTAGGCCGGCACATCTCTCTTACCATATCCACTCATGATTGAAGAGGACCAAGAAAATCGCAAGAGAACCTCACAAAAGCGACCTCTCTGAAGGTGGCGGCGGGCGCCGCATATGGAGTGGTGGGCGCCGGTCTCTACAGAACATGAATCCCAGCACGACGTTGAAGAATCAACATCCACAACTCCTCCAAACTTGAAACATGGCAACCAAACTTGGTTTAAAAGGCTTTCTTTAGTGGTAGATATGAGAATGGTGTGGAAAAGATTGAATTTGATGGAAAAAGGTAGTGATGAATATGTTTGATGGGTAAGAACTCAATTGAAACATAAGGCTCTTAGGTTTTTGGAACGGATTCAAGTAGGATCTCTTTGGGTCAATGTGTTTTCTTAGAGACAAAGCTTTGATTGATCCAAATTAGGGAGTGGGATTATATGGTGGTTTGGAAAGGGGAATTTCCATCTATCAAAAAGAAAAGAAAATATTAGAAATAGAGAAAATAATAAAATAAAATAAAATAGATAAAAGATTAAATTCTACTCCTAAAACAAATGGAAACTAATCCTAGATAGAAAAATCTAATCCTAAGATGGATAAAATAGATAGAAGATAGATAAACTAACCTAAAATAAAATAAAATCTAATCCTAAAGATAAAGATAAATATAATAAATATACTTCCTAAAATAAAAAGATAGAACTAAATCTAATCCTAATGAAGATAGAAAATCAAATCTAACCTAAAATAACCGAAAATCAAATAAACATAAAGATAAAATAGGATAGAAACTACTACCTTCCAACGTAACCAAAAATTCGGACGCATTTGTGAACAATTACTGGTGGCGGGCGCCGTGGTTGAGGCGACGGGCACTGTGTATGCAGAACACCACTTCGTCATTCAATCAAGCAAAATTCATCTACCAAAAAGGTTCTAACACAACACTACTCCAATGTACAGCAAAAAGACTTGTCCTACTTTATTGAATTGAAAAACATAAATGCGAAATTGAAACAATATTACCTACTCTACCTTGAGTTGCCTCCCAAGAAGCGCCTTTGTTTAACGTCTTTGGCATGACGTGATGCATTTCTTGATCAAGTTATCCAATCAAGATCCTCCACATGTCCTTTTCTTGACAAGAGGGGGAACTTTAAGAATTTCTACAATGTATCCATCACCAATCTATTCCTTCTTGAAATAAATGAGTTTCTCTTGGAGGTTGCCCTGAAATTGCAAAAACCACAACATTGTTGGAAATCGATTTCTCATAGGGAAAAACAATAGAATCATTTGAATTAGACACATTCTCATGTAACTTAAACAAATTCTCAATTTTCCTTTCAATGTCATCTTTCCCTAAATCAACTTTCTCTTTGTTAGAAGACTCAATAAGCAATGATTCATTCTCAGTAAAAGCATCTAACAAACTATTTGATTCATTCATGTGATCACTATCATTAGAGTCAAGAACATCCACAGAATCATCAGTAGAAAGAGTAGTATGTTCAAATATAGAAAATTCAATCTTTCTACCGTCAAACTCTATGGTTAGGGAACCTTCAAAGCAATCAATCTTAGTCTTAGCCGTTCGCAAGAATGGCCTTCCCAAGATAATTGGGGTTTTAGGCATACCTTGTTCCGTATCCAATATAAAGAAATCAGGTGGAAATATCAAATCATTTACCTTTACCAAAACATCCTCAACAACTCCTCTAGGCTTAGTGCTAGAACGATCAGCAAGTTGTATAGTAATACTAGTTTCAGACAAAGCATTGAGACCCAAAAACATGTACAAGTTATATGACATCGCATTGTTTGAAGCACCAAGGGCTAGCACATCTTTTGTGAAGCTAGCATTACCTATTGCACATGGGATAGTAAACATAACTGGATCTCCACACTTTTCAGGCAATCTTTTCTGTAGCAAAGCAGAAACATTTTCATTTAAACTTACTTTTCTCTTCCTTCGCATCCATTGCTTGCATTTCACCGTGCATAGCTCTTTAAAGAATTTCGGATAGCGAGGCACAGTTTTAATCAAATTAAAAAGTGGAATATTTACCTCACAATGAGCAAAGGTGTCGTAAAGGATTTGTTCATCTTCCTACTTACGATCGGATCTTAAGGCATGAGGAAAGGGTGGTGCAGGTCTTGAAACCTTGGAAGACCACTCCTTGGATGATTTTCTTGGGGATCGCACAACGTCAACATTCGGATCTGGGACATGAGGTGGCGGCGGGCGTCTGTCTGAAGGGCGGTGGGTGCCGTCATAAAGAGTGTGCATCTCCGAGCGTTTGTTGTCTTCCTCACCCACTTCAATCACTTCCTCAGGCCTCTCTTCAACATTCCTAGTGGGCACATTCACTTATTTTCCTCCTATATGGATCATGGCACTCACATTCTCCTTCGGATTAACTACCACTTATGATTGCAACTTCCCCGAATCTTTTGCTTTTAATTCTCCAATATCCTTATCCATTTGACTCAAAAATTTCTTTTGAACACTCATCTTATCCAACAACAACCTCAATGTATCATCTCTATCCTCTTGTTGAGTGCTTCTTTGACGATTCTTAAACTTTCCTCTTCCTTGATAAGAACCTTGTTGCTACTGACCTCCGCCGTTGAATCCACTTTGATGATTCAAATGGTAGCCCTGATTGTAACCATTGTTACCAAATTTGCGGCGAGGTCCATAATCAATAGCACTCAAATCAGTGACATCCTCTTGAATCATAGGACACTTATCATTCGGATGAGTTGGATCTCCACAGACACCACAAGGTCTAGGCTGCTGAGGTTGATTCATTTGCATAACCATCTTGGTCACTATCTCTGCAAGTCTATCTAAGTCATCCATGTGTTCATCTTTAGAATTATCCAACTTATGAACTCCTCTAACTCCTTGGTGTTTCCCATATTGTTGCGATGCATTAGCTAACCCTTCCAAAATTTGCTTTGCATCCTGAGGTGTCTTATCCAAAATATCTCCTCCACTAGTAGCATTGATGAAACTCCTATCGGTGTCAAGCAAGCCATCATAAAGATATAGCACTAGATCATCCTCGGGTATACCATGTTGTGGACAACTACCCTTAAGCTTATTGAACCGCTCAACATACTCATAAAGACTCTCCGTAGGTGATTGCTCAATATTAGATAGCTCCTTCTTGAGTTTGTTGAGGTGAGTAGCAGAAAAACACTTCTGAAGGAAAGCTTTCTTGAATTCAACCAAAGTAGTAATGCTTTCAGGGGGTAGATAATAAAGCTAATCACTTGTAAAATCTTTCAAGGTAAAGGGGAACACTCTCAACATCAATTGGTCATCGGTAATGCCTTGGGGTCTAATTCTATCACACACACTCACAAAGGTAGCAAGGTGTTTATTTGGTTCGTCCCCAGGCAATCCATGAAAGTAGGGTAAAATAGTAAACCAATTCGACTTGTACTCAAATCTTGAACCCTCAAGGAGATCAGGAATTCTAATTGCAAGTGGTTGAGCACTCAAATTAGGTTCCTTTAGGTTTCTCTGGGTCCTTCTTAGCGGATTAACAACTTCGTGTCCCATCTGCCTATGTTTGTCAAATTCGAGCCTTTTTTTTACCTAGAAAGACATCTTTCAATCTCGACATCAAAAGACAAAGGAATGAATTAGGAGATCGAGTTTCAACCATACAAGGACAAAAAAGACTCAAAGAAAAACAAAAACAAAAACAAAAAATAAAAATAAATGAGAATCAATGATAGATTAGCAAATTTGGTGTGGGGCAAACGTCGTTGGCACTTTCGCCCTTTGCCAAATAGTAATAATATCCTAACTCAAAGCTCAAAACCAATAGATTAGCAAATTAATGAATTAATAAACCAAACAACTACTAGTATAGGGATGATGTCCGGATTCCAACCCACAGAGAGAAGCGGATTACTATGCAATATCTCTAACAATGACTCTTATGACAAAAGCAATGACTTGTGATAAATTGATAACAAAGTAAAGTGAATAAAATTAATGATTGCAAAGTGATTAATAATAAAGATAGAAGAAACATTTCACCTGTAATTCTCTGACAATGGTTGAGATTCCTGGTCCTAGGAATGATTCATCAATTATTCATAAGCATATCTCTACTTGACTAAAGTTGAAGGATCCTCAGGGATACAATCAACTTATTCAATATCACTAAAGATTAACATTAAACGCTCAAGCTTTTAGACCAATTGACATATCGATTCAAGGCTATTAAGACACAATTGAAACAACCCTAATCAACATCTAACGATATAGATCAATCGAAATCATCCACTACAAAGAAAAGGAAATATCACTACTTCAATTCCTTTGTTTGCTATCAAGAAAACAATAATGAATTCATAGCCTAGATGCAATTCCTAACATGGTGATCAATTGTAGAAAGCAACACAATATATCAATAAACAAAAGATGATAAATAAACTCAAAAATAACTAAATAGAATCAAATCCTCACAATCTATTCAACCATGTCTTCGAATGACAGGTGAAACTATGAGTTTAGCAACTCATACGCCAAAAACCTCTCTTCTCTCTTAAAGTGTTCATTGTCTCTATGCACCACACACACCACCACTGGAATAATAGAAATTAACCTTATAAAGATTTGTGTAAAACCCTAGAACTATAATAGTAATATAATAGGAAATAGAATATTCAGATCCAAATCGAGATTGCTGAACACGACATCACAGCGGGCGCCGCCTAAGGCACGACGGGCGCTGCCTACGCAGTGACAACTTTCTTCTACTCTTCAATGGTGTGCTTCCTTGCTCCTTCGTAGCCTCTTCCTCATCCCTCATATTCTCCAAAACATGTCTCCTAAGCTATTCCAATATCTCATCCAAGTTCGGAATGCAAAACTGCAGAATAAACACTAAAAAGGCATATATTCCGAACTCGAATACTTTACAAGCAAGATATGAAACTAGACTAAAACATATGCAAAACTCTTACTAAATGAAATAAGAAATATCTATAATGCATATATGAAATATGCATTATCAGCAACCCATCTTCAGTAGTGACGGTGGATTAGACCGCTGATGTCTATGGTCTCACTGTAGACAGTGACGGTGGGTACGTTATGTATCTCAACGTACCCATCATCAAAAGTGACGGTCAGAACGTTATATATTTCCCCGCCAACCCAAGCGGGTATTGATGGAGCACTCGTACGAACTACTTCTCGCTCAACATGTGAAAGGCCTTATTGTAGTTTTTAAAAACCCTTGTACTACCATCACGGTTTTCACATTGTCAACCGCTTGATAGTTCAAGGAAACCGATGTTTGTACATACATTACTAATGTCACATTGAAGATGTCATTTGTAAAACGCTAACGATTCAGCGTGATTTATTTGAATTTTTGCGTGGAAAACGCTACTTACTGATGACCGATAATACAAATAAATTTCAACATTTTCATACTGTTGTCATATTGCAGATGTCTTTTGTAAAGAGATAACAAGTCGGCGTGATTTATTTTAATGTCTCAGTGGAAATCGCTAGTTACAGTGACAACCAATAATACAAATAAATTTCAACATTTTCATATAGTACTGATGACCGATACAATAGTAAAACATTTCGTACAACTGCCAACGAACTCCATCACAATATCCTTGAATATTTGAATCTCCATATAGTTCCACGCGTACTTCTTCAGTTTCTTGTTCCCAGGATGCACTGCTTAATTAACTGTGAATCTCATTATCCTTAACACGCAACTAAAATAGACATCGACAAAAGCATCGCTGATGAGCTCTTTGATCTTCGCAGCCGGATCCCGATAGTACGACTCCGGATCCTCAGTGTACGATGACTCTCCCTGCAAGCAATCTAGGTCAACCGGCTCTAATGTCGTCATCGTATCATGATCGTAACAAATAACGCGAAATAAAAAAACATGGAAATTCCATCCATTTTTTATGCTGACAGTTGCAGAAGTAATCCTCCACCGAACAAGTATATTTGTCAACGGTTATTTGGAACCGTGTACCAATCCTTGTCTCCACTATAAGTTGAACTGTTTTTATTGCCATTTTTCCATTGCACTAGATGCGAGTGGTCGGGATGACCTTATAGCACCATCGCCATCCCACCCCGTGGTGAATGATATCGTGTATACCTGCGGTCTATAGGACCGTAGATTTCTGAGGTTTAACAGACCACAACGCCAAACGGTGATAACGATTGTAGACACTTATGGTACATTCCACCGCAGCGTAACACGGTGGAAGCGATCGTCCGATCATGCGGCGGATGCAACCACCTTCTCCTATAAAAGGTGTTTAGTGGTTACCCATAGCAAGTCCACATTTCGACATGTCAGACGACATTAGCGGAAGCTCCACCAACGCTGAAATATGTCGAGAAACACTTGAAAAATATGAGGGAGTACTATACGCTGGTAGCCCATGGTCAAAGACCGTCGAGTCGATGATAAGGAGCCTACGGGAGGAGAATCGATCATTGCTAGTTGTAAACCAGCAACAGTGGTGGCATATCGACATCTTTGAGAGCTGTGTTGTGGCGCTCGAAGAAGAAAACAAGGCTTTAAACGTACAACTGGCGCAGTCAAGCTTATTTGCAACTCAATTACGTTAGACGATGTTGTATTGAAGCTAATTATATATTCATTTCAAGTACGTTTAATATGTATTTTTTTTCAATGTCATGAGGAACGGAGGGTCTAAACATAAGTCCAAAAATAGTCATCGAACACCGTAAGTCGAAAACAGTCATAAAAAACCATAAAACCAAATGTACATACAATCACAATGCAAAACCAATGTACACAACCATAAGTCGAAACAACCACAATATCATATATCCAAAAATCAGTCATCAAACACCGTAACAAGATATCACTGCGGAAGGTATAACCAATACCGCTCGTAGATGCGGTGCATATGTGCATGGTGAGAGGTACTCGCTCTGACAGTAGACGGCTGATCTCAGCACTCGCGGCGCGGTAGCAAATCTCATCAAGTGTCGGCAGTGCGACAACAGGGGGCGGTGGTGGCAGCCCGACAGCAGGGTCGGGGGTGGCAGCGGGATGATGTCGCGGGAATCCGCTGTACCCGGCCGAACTGATGCATCACATGGTCAGACATGTAGGGCTCCTCCTCGAACATCCAACGGATGGTGCCCCTGTACCGTGACAGGCAGAGAAGGCCATCAAAGTCTAGGCCCCGACCGAAGGGCATGAAATCGAGCTGAAAATATATGACATTTTTTGTGAGGTTCTACACATAACGTAACAACATACAAATAAAATGTAGGATGTATAAATAGATGCACATACCTCGTCGACATTGATCTCATCCAATCTCCATCGCAGCTCCGACAACCGCACCACCTATGGTCCTCCATCTCTGCATCAAGGTCCGCAACGTCGCCAACTCCAAGTATCGCACTCCATGACGTGGATCCTGCACAAGTCTCCGATCGAGGGTCATGTGCCCCCTAAAGGCTCCTCTACACCCTGCATACGGAAAGGAATATACTCAATCGTCTCCTTCCACACTATACCTACTTATAGGCTCCTCTACACCCGGCATACGGAAAGGAATAGACTCAATCTGTGCATGTGACTCGCGCAACACCTCTCTTGGCTTAACAACAGCGCTACGAGGGGTCCGTAAAACCACTATATACACTAATCCATGTGATAACGTCTATATATGATTAAAAAACAAAATATAATTCCTATGGATTAAATATATTAATCTTTATTTCACACCCACAATTCTATATTCAATCGACTACACAAGATTCCAATTACTATAACTATTTTCACCTTATATTTATTCATTCTCTATATACCTGTGGTACGTCTAACATATTATATTATTTCGTGTGCGTGTGTGTATATATGTGTGTGTGTGTATGTATATGTATATGTATATGTATATGTATATGTATATGTATATGTATATGTATATGTATATGTATATGTATATGTATATGTATATGTATATGTATATGTATATGTATATGTATATGTATATGTGTATGTATATGTATATGTGTGTGTGTCTATATATATATATATATATATATATATATATATATATATATATATATACACTATATATATATAGTGTATATATATATATATACACTATATATATATAGTGTATATATATATATATATACATACATATATATATACACTATATATATATATATACATATATATATAGTGTATGGATCATTTGTGCACAAGCCTTAGGGTGTGCACTGTGCACAAATATTATTCGGTGAAATGTGAAACATTGTTCGGTGAAATTTGAAGCATTATTCGGTGAAATGTGAGTATTGTTTAGGGGAATGTGAAACATTATTTGGTGAAATTTGAAACATTTCGTATAAATTGTAAGTATTGTTTAGGGAATTGAGGTTTCTTTTATTTGAAATGGATGAATAAAAAAAACTAAATATTATTCGGTAGAATGTTGCAAATTATTCAGTGGAATGGAGACGTTTTCATCTGAACAGAACGGAAAAAAAAAACATAACAGTATTTGGTAGAATGTTTCACATTTCACCGAATAACGCTTCAAATTTCACCGAATAATATTTCACATTTCACCGAATAATATTTGTGCATAGTGCACACCCTAAGGGGTGTGTACACCCGAACCACACCCTATATATATATATATATATATATATATATATATATATATATATGTATATATATATGTACTGAATCAAACATACCTCTCATATGTCGAATGTCCCTCTCCCACCATGAGGACGATCCCGGCCACGCCTCTGAATAATCGGAGCCGGCTACAATTCATACATCAATAGTCAATTATCAATTACTTATTCTCGTTCTACATAAATTGAATTAAATTTATTTAATCTTTACGATATTACCTGTAATGGATCTTTATCACCACGTCCACGATCGCCACCATGAAATCAACCTCGAGTTCTATCACGAGTACTCTCACTCACCATTGTTTGCGATATATGATGAAAAATACAAAAATTGGAGAAAAGATATTGGACAAAAGACGAGAAGCAGAAATGCGACAAAGGACGAAAAGCGGCGAAAAATCGAGAAGCGAAAATTTGGGAAAGGACGACACGTAGAGAGAAAGCGAGACGCGGAAATGTGACAAATAAGGTGGGACCCTCACATCTTATATAGATATTGGATCGCACCGTATACACTGACGGTGGGCACCGAACCGTTGCGTAACGGTCAGATGTCCACCGTATGTGGATGCGGTGGGTGCTTTGTTTTTGGATTTCAAAATCTACCGCGAGCCCACCATATGTTGATGCAGTGGGTGTTTTTTTTTTTGCATTCGAAAACCCACCGCAGACGTACGCGGTGGGTTTTGAAATAACGGCCCCCGTTTCCCCTAAGTTACCGTTGTATGCAACGGTAGACCTACATACAACTCCAACCCCACCGTCGTGTATAACGGTGGGTGTCACGAAGCGTCATTAAAGCCACCGCACATATCTACGGTGATTAACGACGTACATAGTAAAAATTAGCGGTGTAGATATCCGCGTAGGTAGATTTTTGGGGTTTATTTGTTTGATAAGGGTTGAGATTAGCTTTGTGTAAGGAGATTTTAGGGGAAAATTTATTGGGAGTATTGGAGAATTGTAAAATCAAGTCTCGGCCCACCTGTGTTTTTGTGAGGAGGAAGAATTGACTTAAAAAAATATAATATAAATGCAAACCAATCCTCTATCCATGCAAATAAATTACAAGACTTCCTCCCGTTTTAGTGGAAGAGAATCAGGATCGATCCACGAGGAGGCGGGTCAGCGGTGCCTGAGTAGTCTCTACGAACTCTGCGCAAGTCGACCAGAAGCCTCAATATCGAGTTGAACAAACGATATCAACAAGGGCAGTCGATTCCTAGGGACGACGTCGATCTGGAGAGAAACCTGCGAATAAGAGAAAACAGAAGAACTCGATATCGACTAGAATGGTCGATTTCGAGTGGATCAGTAGCTCTGTCGACTCAAAAGATTGTCGACGGAGAATCGCTCGATGCAGGGTGGTTGATATCGACAGGAATGCTAGATATCGAGTGGCTCCTCACACGATGTCGATTTGGAGAAAAACAGTAAAGAAAAGAAAATAAAATAAAACACAACAGTTTTTTAGGGTTTTACTTTCAATAAACTAAAGGGCTCCTAGGATAGGGATTCACCACGACGGTAACCATGCATGTATTATGACCAATTCACATAAAAGATTTAACTTTTGTCAACACTAATTACGGATATAGAGGCTTTCACATAAAAACCTAATTGTTTCTACCTTTTCATAATTAGGCTTTATGTCAACTTTCGCAGACAAAACCTAATTACTATCCAAATTCACATATATAATCCACTTTCGCATCATATAAGGTAAATAAGGAATGATCCTAAACTCGCATAAAAGATTGAGCGCGGGGCAGAAGAAGAGATCGCATAATCAAATATAGAATAAGCGTACTTACATGGCTACCGTCGGGCTCATCCCGATCCTAGAAGTGGGACGACTACTCGCTCTTCATCGCAACAAACATCTTTGATTGAAAAGAAGAAACTTGCATTAAATTTAAACCTTCGAAGCTTTACAAGTCAACGCCGGCTCTCGCAAACGCCAAACCCTAAAACTTCTCTCTAACTCTCTACTTCTCTAGCTATTGTTGTTATGTATTGGAATTTTTAAAAATCAGCCCCCTAGGGCTTTATTTATAGGCTACTAATCCTCGCTATTCAAGGAAAGTATCTTCTATCTTCTATCTAAACTCTATCTAAACAAGTAGGATAGATATTTTATTTAGGTAAAAATCTAAAATAACTAATAGAGATCTTAGGGTAAAAAGGAAATCACCCTTAAGACATAACTTTATCTAAAATAGGGGATAAATCAGGGCTTATGTAGATAGACTTGCAATCCACGTCTCGAAAAGCCCATCCAACCCGTGTCGAAATCCAGTCGATATCGACCAGTTCAGTCAATATCGACCTCTTCGTTTCTACTCGACGGGCTTCATTCCACTCGATCTTTGGCGCTTAGTCGATATCGACTTCATCTACTCGATATCGAGTGCTCTCCTAGGTTGGTGTTCTTGGTCTCTCTCAACACTCAGAGTCTGTGTCGATGCTTCAATCGATATCGACCATTCTAGTCGATTTCAACCACTTTTCTCCTTTACTTGGTTTCTTCGTTTTGACTCCAATTCTGCTCCGATTTCTACATATTTGGACCAAAACTTTTGCAGACTCTATTTCTTGCACATTAGCTCATTCTACACAAATTTGTACTATTTTTCAACCTTTTTCGTTGGGAATTGAATAAAACATGAAGTCAAAAGATGCAACAAAAAGGGTACTAAATATCTACATCAGAACACCCCATACATAGACTTGCTTGTCCGCAAGCAATAACCAAGTAGTAACCAACACCTAGAACACACCCTTCAAGTCTTCTCCCTTGTCAAAAGCAACATCATAATGGTAGCAAAGCAAAGCAAGTGAATTTAACGTCATAGCACATATTTGAGTGATCCATAGACATATGCAATTTTGATCCAACCTCACAAGGATAATGTGTTTTCACTCAACTCTCATGTGTTTAGGCTATGAAGATCAACTCTCAACTCAATTCCATATACAAACTCATAAATATTGCAATTTATAATAATCCACTTCGCAAGCAATTATGAAAATGCAATAGGAACCATCAAAAGGACTTTCGCTCAATGGAAGACTTCAAATATGACTCCATTCGGCAGGGTTTTAATGGGGCTTGGTATGAAATATAAGGTATGGAATTATTTGGCTATGTGGTGCTTATAAAATTCGGGAATCAAGACTCCTAAACCTTATCACTTATATATCCAAACCCTATATCTACAATAATGCTCTTTCCAAACTTATCTTCCATAATGCTCATTGACCTTCTTTCAAACCCTAATATGCTCTAAAAAATATAAACCTTGTATGAAATAAAAGAACTAAGGAATATTTGGCTCATGCACTATAATACTATTTTTTTGCACGAAAATAAATAAATAAATGTGCATTTATATGGTGAGCCAAAAATTCTTTTACAATGTATGACAAGATGCAAATATGTACGAATCCATTATTTATTTGCTCAAAACTACACAATATGCACTTTCTTTCCAGAATGCATTATTCCAACCAATCTAAGTCTCAATTCCAAAATGGGGGTAAAGCTCAATTCGGATAAGGATAATTTTTTGGAGTTTGCAATATAACGGTCAGGCTAATATTTTGGCTTCAAGCAGAGATAATGCAGGGTAGGTAAAAGAGGATAAATATGGCTTAAAAGATGCATCCATCATTTAATTCTCGTAAACATAAACATATATATGTATTGGTTTTGAATAACTATCATAACATTTAGAGATGCATAGGAAAAGTAAATACACTCAAGAAAGCAGAGGGATTTTTTATGTTCTCCCTATAGACCAAAATTCTCACAAGGACAATTTTTGTTCGATTTTCTTTTTAGCCTAGGATCAAATGTGCTCGATCTCATCACAAGTTCACAATCTACATAAAAACCATTTTAAGGACTTAGGCTAAACCATCCAAATATGCCATAGGATTTACATGATCAAGTCAGCTATTGAGTTCTCATCATAGGACATCTAAGTAGGGTTTAAAAAACAAACTTAAAAAGGTAAATATGCATTTTTTTTTGTATTTTTGACATTTTCTAGTTTTTTTAATTTTTTTTATTTTTTTTGAAAAGCTAATAAACTTAAAGACATAAACCTGAAAAATGCATAAAATTTAAACAAGAATGCAATGCGGAGAAGAAAACCAAGTTGTGACCATAAGATATGTTTCTACCCCACCCCATACTTAAAATATACAGTGTTGTCACTGTATTGAGAGAAAATCAAGGGTGAAGAGAAACTCATAGAGCAACCTGCGTATTCAGGTCGATTTCAGGTCAGTTGCGGCCAGTAGTCGATGTCGAGTACTGTGGTCGATGTCAACTGCATCTGTCGGAGTCGAGGAAGAAGTTGAAGTCGTGCGCTGCCAGAAATTGGTCGATATTGACTACTCTTTTAATCTCCTGAGTCATCGTTGTCGACTCCAGGAGATGGCTCGATCCCAGTTGGTCGATTTCGACTGATTTGGTCGATTTCGAGTGCCTCTACAGAAGCTTCTTTTCTTCCTCATCATTCCTGAAATCGTTAGTGCATAATAGATAAAACCACAGCATATCAAAGTCTCCAAATCCCAAAAATTCAAAAATTGAAACCTAAAAACCATCTATGCGGAAATTTAAAGGGGTGTTTGTACAAGCTCTAGACTTTATAGTCGCTAGGCCGACTTCTTCCGCATTTCTATCTCTACTTTGAACACCATCCCTTTCTTAAACTTTTATCAACACTAATTACGGATATAGAGGCTTTCGCATACAAACCTAATTGTTTCTACCCTTTCATAATTTGGGTTTATATCAACTTTCGCAGGCAAAACCTAATTACTATGCAAATTCACATATATAATCCACTTTCACTTCATATAAGGTAAATAAGGAATGATCCTAAACTCCCATAAAGGATTGAGAGTGGGGTAGAAGAAGAGATCGCATAATCAAATATAGAATAAGCGTACTTAAGTGGCTACCATCGGGCTCACCCCGACCCTAGAAGGGGGACGATTACTCGCTCTTCATCGCAATAAACATCTTTGATTGAAAAGAAGAAACTTGCATTAAATTTAAACCTTCGAAGCTTTACAACTCAACGCAGGCTCTCGCAAACGCCAAACCCTAAAACTTCTCTCTAACTCTCTACTTCTCTAGCTGTTGTTGTTGTGTATTGGAATTTTTTAAAACCAGTCCCCTAGGGATTTATTTATAGGCTACTAATCCTCGCTATTCAAGAAAAGTATCTTCTATCTTCTATCAAAACTCTATCCAAACAAGTAGGATAGATCTTTTATTTAGGTTAAAATCTAAAATAACTAATAGAGATCTTAGGGTAAAAAGGAAATCAACCTTAGGACATATCTTTATCTAAAAAAGGGGATAAACCGTGGCTTATGTAAATAGACTTGTAATCCGCGTCTCGAAAAGCGCATCCAACCCGTGTCAAAATCCACTCGATATCGACCACTTCAGTCGAAATCGACCTCTTCGTTTCTGCTCGACGGGCTTCATTCCACTCGATCTCTAGTGCTTAGTCGATATCGACTTCATCTACTCGATATCGAGTGCTCTCCTTTACTGGTGTTCTTGGTCTGTCTCAACACTCAGAGTCTATGTCGGTGCTTCAGTCGATATCGACCAGTCTAGTAGATTTCGAACACTTTTTTGCTTTACTTGGTTTCTTCGTTTTGACTCCAATTCCGCTCCAATTCCTACATACTTAGACCAAAACTTGTGTAGACTATATTTCTTGCACTTTAGCTCATTCTACATAAATTTGCACTATTTTTCAACCTTTTCTTTAGGAATTTAATAAAATATTAAGTTAAAAGATGCAATAAAAAGGGTACTAAATATGTATTTAAATCTTGGATTATTCCAAAAGAAAAATTGGAAAACGGTTGCTCCTGATGTGGAGAAGGGTGTCTACTTTGGATTTCATCACTTTTGATGGGGGTTAATATATGGATAGAGTTTTTGATGTATTTTGAAAAGGATTTGGGTTGAAGGGTGATTTTGAATTTAAGATTTCTTGAGAAAGTGGTTAAGGGTAAGATGTGATCAGATCTAGTAGCATGTAATCTGGGCATCCTGGGTATTTATCCGACGCAGTTGATGGAACCCAGCATATTCTTCTTGATCCCGACCTAGTGAAAGAGAGCTTCAAGTGCCGCCATGGTTGCTTCTTTCCTCGTCGCTCTCTCCGAATCAAAAATGAGGAGAGGGGAGGTGAAGATACTTCTTTTTTTGGAGTGTTCTAATTCGAAGTTGAAGATTGAGCGAGAAGAATTTGAAGAATTCAACAGATCCTTCGGTTTTTTGTATGATTTAATGGACAAAGGCGTTTATGCAACACTTTCCACTGATGAGTTCCTAGCACCTGTAGTCGGAGGTGCATCCAAGTGTAATCATCGATGAATGGGAGGCTGCAATCGAAGGCCTTCAGATTCATGGATCACATTTCATCTTCATTTCGTCTTCGATTCCTCCGTGTCCTTCATCGATCTAGCTATTTTCATATCTACTAGCTCTTAAGTCAGGTAGAGAAGCTGGTAGTCGTGAAAAAGCTAACGATTTCGCACTTGATCTCTCAAAATTGACAATAGAGGATGGTAAGATCTAAAAGGAGCGGACAAAGAAGAAAACCCTATTCAGAGCTTGAATTTTCCACACCGCCGACCCTGATGTGCGCGTAAATGTCCATATTTTCTATGCACATTTATGTTCATTTTATCGATATTTGAATACATAATGGTTGGGAAAGCATAGGTTTAGTGTAGTTTATGCTTATTTGTCAAATATAGAGGTCTACACGAGTTTTTATGTTATTTCGCAGAAATCAAGACAAAAGTGGATCAAATTGGACAAGACAAGAAGACCGAAGAAAGAACTCGAAGTCTACCGAAGAGTCGAAATCGACCTATGGAATCGACATCGAGTGACATAGAGCACCAGAAATCGAGCAGAGGAAGAACAAAGCATGTCGACAGAGAGAAGTTGAGTGCCAATCCGAGGTCGAGTAGAACTGCTCCAAATAGAGAAAAGAAGAGGTCGATATCGATGTTCCCTGGTCGATATCGATTGCAGCTGCAAACACATCCGACGATGTTTTTGATAGAATTCTATCCGAAGGTATTACATCTATCCTAAGTCGAGATCTTTTATCTTTTATTATCAGACTTCATATCCTTTATGGTGAATTAATATTTACCTAAGGAGTTTTAGTTATTTACTTTATTTAAGTTTTATCTTAAGAATAAAGATAGAGTTTCTTATCCTTGGATAGCGAGGTTAGAGATCTATAATTAGAGGCCATGAGGGCTGAGTTCAAGCATTTAATTACAGCAAGAACAATTCAGTTTTACAGTAGTTAGGGAGAGAGAGAGAGAGCCGAGTGGGGTGTAGGAAGCCAGAGCGGAATTGCCTTTGTTCAGTTGTACTCTTTCTTTTGTAAGTTTAATTCAAAGTAGTTTCTTTTCCATGATGATGAGTTCAATGATGATGAGGCGCGAGTACTTCACCCACTTCTAGGGTCGGGGTGAGCCCGACGATAGCTATGTATGTTTGTGCATCAAAGGTATGATTTTTATGCGATTCCGTCTTCTATCCTATGCATTTTCCTTTGCGAGAGTTGGGAAGATTCATTATTTGCATTATTGAAGCGAAAGCCAATCATATTGTGAATTTGGATTAGTCATGAAATTGGATAGTAACTCTTAGGTTTTATGCGAGAGCCTCTAATCACCTAATAGTTGGTAACGAAAGTTATTTGACGGAAAGGCATCATCTTTAATGAATCAACGACCTTGGAAGCTTTTAGTTTATTGAAGTTAACAAAATATGTGTTTTTATTCTGTCCACCCTTCCATCATCATTCTACTTTATTCGGACATCTTTTCCGATGCAAATTAGTGATGTTTACTGTTTTTGTTGAAGACTCGATTTCGACTGTAGAGGTCGATATCGAGTGATGACATCGATATCGAGTGAAAATCTCGACGTCAACTGTTTGTTTTGTCTTCTGCTAACATAGCTGGAAATCGACTAGAACAGAGGTCGATATCAACTACACTACTCGATATCGAGTGGTCTTCTGGAGTTGAAACTTGATCGTGATTGCAAGCTTAGGAAGCGCTGACATACCTCCTTGTGGATTCGATCCTGAATTACCCTACCACTACGTCGGGAGGGATTCTTGTATTTTATTTGCTTGGAAAAGGGAGTCGGTTTAGTTTGATATTGTATTTGATATTTTATTGAAGCGATCCTTCCCCTCACGAACAAATTGGCCCGTTGCCAGGGAGGCTCAATCAGTATCCACAGACGGCGATGCAATATATGCATCTGCCGCTTCATGTTCCTGAATCTGCAATTTTAATACCTCCATCTAACTATGAAATAAAGATTAACTTCCTATCTGAAATTAAAACAAATACTTTTGAAGGAAGAACTAATGAATGCCCCTTGCAACATTTATCTACTTTCATAGATTTATGTGAGACTATTGCTGATGGTGCAAACTTGGAATATGTTAGAGTAAAATCCTTTCGATGGTCTCTTGCAGGGAAGGCATTACAATGGCTAGAAAGCGTGGCTCCACGCTCGTTGAGAACATGGGCAGAGGTTAAGGATGCGTTCCTAAACAAGTTCTTTCCTCCATCAAAAACGGCGATGTTGCGGCAAAGGATCACAACTTTCAAACAAAAGCTTGGTGAGACATTAGCACAGGCGTGGGAGCGCTTTAATGACTTACTGAGATCATGCCCTACGCATGGGCAATTATCTTATGTCATCCAGGAGATCTTCTACAACTCCGTTGATGCCCTACGCATCGGGACATTGAGCTTACACCAACGGAGGCCTGGGACACAATTGAGAGGCTAGTCAACTTTGATAACACATATGGGACTGCTGCAGCCTATGACTCAAGGCCTACCCCATCTATGCCACTTTTTGAGCCACCAAACGAGATTGATCCTGATGTGCGGCAACAATTCCACAACGATCAAACACGCCACCTACAAAAGCAAGTTAGGTTCCTCTCAAACATTCAAGCTTGTCAAGAATGTGGCTCAACAAGGCACAACACCAGTGCCTGTCCACTTCTTGAGCAAGTGATGTGCGCGCAAATTGCCATATTTTCTATGCACATTTATGTCCATTCTATCATCATTTGCATGCATATTAGTGGGAAATCATAAGATTAGTGTAGTTTATGCATTATTTTTAAATATAGAGGTCTGCACGAGTTTCTATGTGATTTCGCAGAAATCAAGGCAAAAATGGACAGATTCTGACAAGAAATGAAGAGCGGAAAAAGAACTCGAAGTCTTCTGAAGAGGTCGAAATCGATGATTAACCTCGACATCCAGTGAAACAGAGCACCATAAATCGAGCAGAGGAGAAACAGAGCATGTCGACACATAAGAGGTCAATATGGATGTCCAAGGTCGATATCGAGTGGCCTGAATCGAGCATATAGATAGATGTCGATTGCCAATCCGAGGAAGAGAAGGACTGCTCGAGATAGAAATAAAGGGAGGTCGATATCGATGTTGCCAGCAGAAAGATTCGACTCGGTTGTTGATAGAATTCTATTCGAAGCGTTCGAGATAATCCTAAAGTCGAGATCTTCTATCTTCTTCTACCAGATTTCATCCTTTATGTTATTTACCATGAAATTTTTAGTTTTTACATTTATTAAGTTTTATCTTAGAAAATAAAGATAGGTTTTCGAATCCTTGGCTAGCAAGATTTGAGATCTATATCTAGAGGCCATGATGTATAACAATTGGCTAGGACGGCCAATTGCTAAAGAAAACGTCGGATCTTGCGTATGCTCTTCACGTGATTAATTCCGAAATCCTAATCAGACTCTCGATCAATCTCTCTTAAATGGATGGGGGGAATTACCACTAATTAATTTACAAAGGTCAACGATAGCACCATCCTTGAAAACTTGAACGTACGTGGTCGGCGCTGATTGGAATTGGACTTCGATGGCAATCAACAATGGATTACTTAATTAATTTGAGCATGCTATTAATTCGGAAGCGACTAAATTGGGAACAACATCCAAAGCGCGAAACATGATGGTAAAACGAAACCACAAGGATTTGGGAATTTGATGATAACGAAAATTAAATTTGATTGAGGTAGAACGTGAACCGAAAGAACAAGAGGTTGAAAGTAATGAAGCAAAGGTTTTGAATTGATAATCGAAGAACACTTTAACCAAAGGGTTTCTTCAATTCTATATTCAATCTAATTTTTATTAAATGAATGAAAGCATATAAATAGTCTAAGAACTAGGGTTTGGTTGACTTCCTTAGAGCTAAGCCAAACTGTAAATCCAGGTTTAGGTATATCCAGGTCAAGACAAACATCGATCCAGTTACAATTAGCATAGATTCGGATCTAGAGTGAACCGAATTGCAATCGAACATAAACGAAAAAGGACAAGACGATATGTTTACGAGGTTCGGGAAAAATTCCCTACATCCCCGGCTCAAGAGAGCGTTCCACTGTGCTCTAAGGCAAAACAGAAAGAAGAGAGTACAAGATCCTAAAGAGGGCTTTCTAATCCAAACAAAGGATACAAACTCGCAACAAGTACCTAAACAACTAATTAGAGTCAACACGCAAAGGAAAGACAGATCTAGACAAGAGAAAACTCCCTGAATCTTCAAGACGTTGCCGTGGACTCGTCGGAGCCAAAGCCGAGTCACCATACACCTACACGTCGTCATCCTGATTCCTGCGCACTCTGATAGTTGTACCGGTTGTGGATCGAGGACAAGATCTCTCGATCTTCCTCAATGTCGCTCTTTGCTGCTTCCTCTGATTTTGGATCTCGTGCCTCGGCTGCTGCCTTCGATCAGGCCTTGTGCAGCCATGCTCTTTCTTCTTCCTTGAAATCTCGCTCAAGAATCTGTCCCAGAGATAGCTCGACCTCGAGCGTTCTCGATCTCACCGGACATCTCTCACTTCTCAAGCTCTCCGGCGTATACAAGATAGCGCCGTTCTCTCTTTTCCTCGACTTTTCTCTCACCGGAGTGCCCAGCGCCTTGTCATCACCGGAGACGCCATGGGAGAAGCTCCTAAGCTCTCTCGGCGGCGCTTCGGGCTCCTCGCTGAGAACCCTAACCCTTCGCTCGCTCGCTCTCTCTTTTCGTCTCTGAATGTTCTGTGCTACAGTGGCTGAATCGGAAGAAAGGAGGCTTATATATGATGCTTACCATTCATCAAAGCGCTGCGTAGAGGAGGCTGAAGACACGCATCAAAGTAGAGCTGAAGCTGACAATGGACTGGGCAGAGCTGGGCCTTGACCAAAACTGATGGGCTGCAAGCCCATTCCAATTTAAGGCTACAAAAAACATACATTGTAAGATATATATAATCAAGCTTATGTAAACTAGAATTATAATATCTCAACAATTGCCCTCTTAAGTCTAGTTTACAAAAGACAACAAGGAAAGAGGAAATCCTAAGAGCACACTGAAACGACATCCGTCATTGCTGTACCTGCACTTTCTCCACACACATGGTTAGTAATAACGAGTATTAACCAAAGTAAAACAGAGACAGAAATCCATAAATTTCTGCAGGTCTTTTTCATAGGAAAAATCTAGCATATAAAGCATGAATTCAGCACATAAAAGATGCATAAAGAATTTTAGCAAGCTAGAACAACCAATGAAAGCATGTCTCATATAGACTAAAAAAAACAAAAGTCTCTAAGGGAATGACTCCCTCTAGTCAATGAGATGCAAGAGAGAGGCAATATCACATAATGCCCTCTTGAGGAAAAACAGTAAACATAAAAACAGTGAATAGCAACTGTAAGCAAACTGTTTAAATCACATGTTAACCCTTCGATAGATCAAAGCATCTCAATCTCGTATAACTTGACCAAGCACCAGACTTAGCATCTCAATCTCGTATAGCTAGTCATATGTCACTGCTCATTAAATCCTAAGCACGTAGGAAAGAACTAAAGACTTAATTAGTATAGCATGTCGCCACACAAGTGAACAAGCACCAAAGACCATGCAAACTAAATAGTCTATGAATCAAGAGCACTAGACATCAAGGGAGAAACAACCATGACAACATCCAAAGTGTAAGCAGATAAAACATATATACCACGCATTCTAACTTGAACTAAAACATCCAAGTGTAAGCAAATAAGATATGTATACCACGCATTTTAACTCGAACTAAATCATGATGAATGTTAACCCAAAAACAGCAAGCAAGCAACAAGCAAGCAAGGGAGAAACACACAACATGCAAAGATCTTATAAGAGCATGAATTTTTTGGAAAAAACATGATCAAAAGATACATATAAGCATGCTGTCAACAACAACAAAGCAAACTCCACCACATTTATAGTAAACATCTACCAAGATCATGCAAGTTTCAAGAGGGAAAAATAAGCTTAGCCATAAAACATGACAAGCAATACAGAAACTGGACACGCATGACAAATAGGGTAGAAATACTAACTTTCCCCACCAAATTTGGTGAGTTCATAAGCTGGTTAGCTCCTTTTTCCCCACCAGATTTTGTGATTGTGCAAGTTGTTTTACACATCCTCCTTTTTTTTTCAACTTTTGGTGATGGAGGTGACTCTGGTCACTCACTTTTTTCCTTTCAAAACAGAGTTACCTGTCAACACACATAATAGCACACAATGCTTAGTGCATCAAGTAATTCTCTTAGGAAAATCCCGAAGTATAGGAGGAACTTTCTCTATGATCTTATATTAGATTTAAAAAACTCACAAATGAGAAATTAATCTATAAGAGAGCATAGGAAAGCTTAGAGTGTTATAAATGCTACTGAAAGGAGCAAATGTAGCACATACGGCAAGCAATCAGACTTATATACAGTAGGCACATGCACAAGTATAAATCCTAGAGTCATGAATTCAACAACTAACAAATAGTTGATGCAAAACATTGATATCTCAAAGATAATCATGTAAGCATGAATGAAATCATAGACAATAAGGAAAAATATACATCACAAAGTAAATCCTACCAACATGACATCTAAACCTAAACATAGTTCAGGTAAGAGCATATGATCACAATGATGACATATATGTCTCTTTAAATAGAAATCAATAAAGGACTCATCATAAAGCCTGCAGATATTGCACTCAAGAGTAATACAAACAACAAGGTTTAAATTACAACAGTGCAATCAACAGAAAAACATGGTATATGCAAGGAAAAACCAAAACAAGCAGAGCTGAACTTTATTAAGTAAATCAAGCATGGTTGTAATTCAAACACATCAAAAAGTGTCTTAAGAATTCACAACAAGCTCAGAAATACTTAAGAGAGCAGCAGTACCAGTTTAGCAAAGGAAAAACATAATCTTATCACTAAGAGGCTTAATAAAGATCAGAGAACACATCACTCATGAAGGAGACATGCAATAGAACAAACTGAAATATGAGATAAAAAAGGTGTAAGAAAGACTCCCTTTGGTCCCTTTTAACAAATCTTCGATGAAGAAAGCATCTCCAAGGATACCATCGTCACGGCTTCCTAGTCCTCTTGACATTTGATGCTACTTTCATCTTGAAGGAATGCCACCTGGCTGATTCCTGATTTGAACACCATCCATTTTCAGTTCTTCTAACACTTTGGCATGTCCTTTTAAGATTTCCTTGCAAAAGGAAACATATAGTAAGTTCTCATCAAATAAGCCAAGTAAAGATCACAAAGTTCTCCTCTAAACTGGACCAGAAAACCAAACATTGAAAAATTCCACACATTCAGAACTTCATTTCATCTCAAGTTAAATGTAAAACTGAGAGGGAGAAACAGATCTGAACTAAAGCCTATAAAAAACACATATAACTACCAATAAAGAGCATGAAAAACTTCTGCATAATACATCATGTATGAGTATAACAATGCAGCAGTACGAAACAGCTCAACATAATAGGTAGATATGCAAAGGATGAACCAATTTAAGGCAAGCAGGAATTCACAACATATATCCATATATTTGACAACACAACTGTACCTAATACTTCAAAATAGGTCAGGAAAAACACATTATCAATAGGAGACTAAGGTAAGCAAGGTAGGCAATCTAAATCCATGTCATATTAGACAAGAAAAGAAAGCAACAACCAACTACACACAAGCCCATAGGAATGGGTTTACAAGTTTAGGCACTTCAACCATAGCATTAGCAAGAAATCAAGCATCAATATTACCGTGATCAAGAGTAATAAATAGCAATAAATTCTAGCAAGAATACCAATGGC
The DNA here is from genome assembly GCA_963922045.1 of Persicaria maculosa. Classification (NCBI taxonomy): domain Eukaryota; kingdom Viridiplantae; phylum Streptophyta; class Magnoliopsida; order Caryophyllales; family Polygonaceae; genus Persicaria; species Persicaria maculosa. Next base: position 22,154,614 of record OY998271.1, on the reverse strand, counting down.
AAAAACTTTAAGAACCAAACTTAACCAACTGAAAAAGGCAAAAGTCTCAAGTCATGATAATGTAAAAGCCACAATGGATAATAATGAAGAAGGCGGGTTATGCATGATAACAAAGCATCACAGACATGAGAGAAGACAGGGCACTTAAAAACTTCAAAGGAAACACCATATATATTCCATATCAAGAGGCAATCAACAAGCAACAATAAGATACTTTAAGAAGCTGAAAATTACATGATGAACACATAAACAATTCAACAATCAAGTATCACATGCTAGGAAGACTCTTAACGCAGTCAAGAACTTCAATACAGATTACACATGAATGGAATAACATGATAAACATGGCAAGAAACAGCAAAACTGAATACTGATTCAAATAAGCATGCTTTAAAAATCTCAAAGCTTCAAGTTAGCCAAGATATGAGAGAGAAGAGCATATAAAAAACACCTCACAGCAGAAGCCCCAAAAATCAGATATCATAAACCAGAAAATCTGACAAAGGCACACATCCTTATAAAAGATGATGAATATATACAGCAACAAATGCTTCAGACAAAGATGTCACATGACATTGTATGCATGATTCATCAAATTTAAGATGTAGTGCATAAGGGGTTCAAAGAACACATATCAGTCCAAGAGAATGACCAAAAAAAAACATAACCAAAAATGAACTGAACAACCAAAAATTTCACATGGAAAACAAGAGGCAAATCAGAACACATAATTGGTTAGCAAAAAATACCAAAAAACCAGCCAGGATCAAAGTTTCATGTTCAAGAGTTACAATCTACAGAGTTTACTGATCATAATTTCAAGAAATAGCAAGAAGTACATCTCAAGGCAACTAAATAGAGTAGTAACCACTTTTCTTGAAACATAGTCAAACAAGAACTCATAGAGTACGCAGCGGAAAAACAATAACTCATATAAGAACATGAAGAGCAAAAGATTTCAAGCATAATCGACAAAAAAGAAACATGCCAGAAATCAATTCAGAGCCAACCTGGCTCTGATACCAATTTGTAAATCCAGGTTTAGGTATATCCAGGTCAAGACAAACATCGATCCAATTACAATTAGCATAGATTCGGATCTAGAGTGAACCGAATTGCAATCGAACATAAACGAAAAAGGACAAGACGATATGTTTACGGGGTTCGGGAAAAATTCCCTACATCCCCGGCTCAAGAGAGCGTTCCACTGTGCTCTAAGGCAAAACAGAAAGAAGAGAGTACAAGATCCTAAAGAGGGCTTTCTAATCCAAACAAAGGATACAAACTCGCAACAAGTACCTAAACAACTAATTAGAGTCAACACGCAACGGAAAGACAGATCTAGACAAGAGAACACTCCCTGAATCTTGAAGACGTTGCCGTGGACTCGTCGGAGCCAAAGCCGAGTCGCCATCCACCTACACGTCATCATCTTGATTCTTGCGCACTCTGATAGTTGTACCGGTTGTGGATCGAGGACAAGATCTCTCGATCTTCCTCGATGTCGCTCTTTGCTGCTTCCTCTGATTTTGGATCTCGTGCCTCGGCTGCTGCCTTCGATCAGGCCTTGTGCAGCCATGCTCTTTCTTCTTCCTTGAAGCGTTCTCGATCTCACCGGACATCTCTCATTTCTCAAGCTCTCCGGCGTATACAAGATAGCGCCGTTCTCTCTTTTCCTCGACTTTTCTCTCACCGGAGTGCCCAGCGCCTTGTCATCACCGGAGACGCCATGGGAGAAGCTCCCAAGCTCTCTCGGCGGCGCTTCGGGCTCCTCGCTGAGAACCCTAACCCTTCGCTCGCTCGCTCTCTCTTTTCGTCTCTGAATGTTCTGTGCTACAGTGGCTGAATCGGAAGAAAGGAGGCTTATATATGATGCTTACCATTCATCAAAGCGCTGCGTAGAGGAGGCTGAAGACACGCATCAAAGTAGAGCTGAAGCTGACAATGGACTGGGCAGAGCTGGGCCTTGACCAAAACTGATGGGCTGCAAGCCCATTCCAATTTAAGGCTACAAAAAACATACTATAATCAAGCTTATGTAAACTAGAATTATAATATCTCAACACAAACTATATCCTAACTAATTGAATTTAATCTAAAATCCTAATATAGAAAATAATAAAATATGATAATTAAGAAAGCCTAAAGGATAGACTCTCCTAACCATCTTATTTAACCTAACTAAGAAATACTAAAGATAAGCAATTCTATAATTAGACTCCAACTAACATAGGAGTTAATAAAAATAGAATATATTAAAAACAAGAAATATAAATAATAAAATCATTAACGCCGTTTCTTCAACGACTCCCAAGGCGGAGCCTTCTTCTTCCGCTTGAGGATGACATCATTCTCCTCCATTTGAAATCGACTCATCCTCGAGTCGTCACCAGGATCAAGATCGTTGTTTGACCCACAGATGGCCACCTTCAAAGAAGATGATCGAGGAACGGGTGGAATAGGTGCCAGGAGAATTCGAGGTATAGGAACCCCAAAAACAACACCTTCGTGCGCGATCGTTGAACGGACTTGATCGTCAATAAGAATAGGATCAATGACCACACAAATCTCAGCAACTGGAACTTCATGAACATGCCCAAGAGGTACAATGGCTAACTCTTGAGACACGTCAACAAGTACCTCATCCTCGTCAACAGAATCAACATGCTCGTCCTGAACACTATTGCAGTCTGATTGCAGCACAATTTCGGAGACCTTCCAGGACGAATCTGGCAGTGTATAACCCACCATTGGAAACTCGTCGAGTCAGCTTCGCAACAAGACTGAGATGAGGCGAATCCGAGGTCGGACTCAACGGGAAACTGCGAAACAAAATCGTCGTGCTGTGCTGTTTTCTGGGCAACGAATTTGTCCACGATTTCTTCAGCCTTTCGAAGAGCTTCTTCCTTCTCCCATCTTTGGCGACGTTGATAAGAAGCATACCAAACATCCCAATCGACACTGTCAGATCTTCCACTTCGAAATTCCTTCTCTTTATATTGTCGCAACCAATTTCGCTTGTACTCTCGTTAACGTTCTAGTTGATGTTGTTCCCTAGCACGTCGTTGTTCTTCCTCTTGACGTTAAAGCCAAAGTTGGCATCTTTTGGCTTCGTGTTAACGCTCTAGAGTTTGTTATTGTAGCCAAGCTCTCCGACGTAACTCTTGTTGGTGCCGTTGTTGTTTCGCACGTTCCAAAGCAAAAAATTCCTCCAAGGGATCGAGATCATCATCCCAATCGCCCTAAATTTCCCATGCCATCAAAATCAAAACATTAGTAACATCAACTCAAAGAAACAAAGAGCGTAGCATAACCTGTCTCTGAATACCAATTGATGTATAACAATTGGCAAGGCCAGCCAATTGCTAAAGAAAACATCGGATCTTGCGTATGCTCTTCACGTGATTAATTCCGAAATCCTAATCAGACTCTCGATCAATCTCTCTTAAATGGATGGGGCTTGAATTAATTAATTACCACTAATTAATTTAGAAAGGTCAACGATAGCACCTTCGTTGAAAACTTGAATGTACGTGGTCGGCGCCGAATGGAATTGGACTTCGATGGCAATCAACAATGGATTGCTTAATTAATTTGAGCATGCCATTAATTCGGTAGCGACTAAATTGAGAACAACATCCACAGCGCGAAACATGATGGTAAAACGTAACCACAAGGATTTGGGAATTTGTTGATAACGCAAATTAAATTTGATTGAGGTAGAACGTGAACCGAAAGAACAAAGCTTGAAAGTAAGGAAGCAAAGGTTTTGGATTGATAATCGAAGAACCCTTTAGCCAAAGGGTTTCTTCAATTCTATATTCAATCTAATTTTTATTAATTGAATGAAAGCATATAAATAGTCGAAGAACTAGGGTTTGGTTGGCTTCCTTAGAGCTAAGCCAAACTATATCCTAACTAATTGAATTTAATCTAAAATCCTAATATAGAAAATAATAAAATATGATAATTAAGAAAGCCTAAAGGATAGACTCTCATAGCCATCGTATTTAACCTAACGAAGAAATACTATAAATAAGCAATTCTATAATTAGACTCCAACTAACATAGGAGTTACTAAAAATAGAATATATTAAAAACAAGAAATATAAATAATAAAATAATTAATGTCGTTTCTTCAACGACTCCCAAGGTGGAGCTTTCTTCTTCCGCTTGAGGATGACATCAGGCCATTAGGGCTGAGTTTATTCATCCACACACATCCAAGAACAACAAGAGTTTTAGTTTATCACAGAGAATTTGTAGAGAGAGAGAGGCTGAGTGGAGTTGTGTAAGCGAGAGCGGAGTGGCTTTGTTCAGTGTAATCTTTCTTTCGAAGTTAATCAAAGTATTTTCTTTTACATGATTATAATGAGTTCAACGATGAAGCACGAGTAGTCAACCCACTTTTAGGACCGGGGTGAGCCCGACAATAGCAATGTAGGGTAAGTGCATTAAAGGTATGATTTTTATGCGATTTCGTCTTCTATCCTATGCATGATCCTTTGCGAAAGTTTGGGAGATTCATTATTTGCATTATTTAAGCGAAAGCCAATTATATTGTGAACTTGGATTACTCTTGAATTGGATAGTAACTCTTAGGTTTTATGCGAGAGCCTCTAATCACCTAAAAGTTGGTAACGAAAGTTATTTGACGAAAAGACATTAAATTTCATAACTTTAGCATCATACTTGCATGAATATCATTGTGGCATAAATCCCCGACCATGGAAGCTTTAGTTTATTGAATTATTATAAAAAGTTTGAGTTTTTATTTCTGACCATATTTCCTACATCATTTTATGTTCTTCGGACTACTTTTCCGACACAAATAGGTTACAATACAATTTTTGTTATAGACATCGAAATTGACCGGCAAGGTCAATATCGAGCACTAACATCAATATCGAGGTCTATCTCGATGTCGACTGCTTTGCTTTTGTCTTCTGCAGGAAACTCACTGGAAATCGACCAGAACTAAGGTTGATATCGACCAGACACTTCGCTATCGAGTGTCTCCTGAGGTCGAAAGCTTGATCGTGATTGCAACTAAGGAAGCGCTGACATACCTCCTCGTGGATTCGATCCTGAATTACCCTACCACTGCATCGGGAGGGATTCTTGTATTTATTTGCTTGGATAAGGGAGTTAGCTTACTTAGAGTTTATATTTGAATATTTTGTTTAAACAGAATCACACCTCCCCTAAACGAACAGCAAGTTAGTATGGTGGAACAACATAAGGAAGCTAAGTGGATGAGAGGCCCCTATGGAGGGGGCAATCAGCAGTATTGGGGAGATCGACGGTTCTATCAACCTCAACATTAACAGAGGGATCCCCCACCTAATAGAGCACCAAGGCACCGTGAGCGTGAACCAAGGAAGGATGACCTACAGATCATTCTTGATGAGATGCGGAGGAACCACGCTGAGTTCAAACAAGCCAACAACTCCGTTCATACTCAGCTGTAGGGCATCAACTCTAGGCTTGGGGAGATCCATGTTTGGAAGCGAAACATGGAGACCCAAATGGGTCAATTGGCGGAACAAATACCCAAACTGTTAGGATCGCTGCATAGATCTATTGTGCCCAATCTTAAGGGCAAAACTACTAGACATATAGCGACAATGAATCTAAGGAGTGGGCGTCAATTACAAATGCCCGAGAAAAAATCGGAGGAGGAAGCACTAGAAGAGACATCGATATCGACACCTCCAGTCGATATAGACCAAGGTGAAGTCGATGTCGAGTCCCCTTTACTCGATGTCGACACAGAAGCCGAGATTCCCCAAAAATTGACTCCTCCAGCCGATATCGACCACCATTCACTCGATGTCGACTCAACTCCAGCCGCAGTGAAGAAGAAGGTGTTGCCATTCCCAAAGAAAGCTTTGAAGGACCCGGCGGAATAGAAGTTTCAACTCTTTGTAAAGATGCTTCAAGGGCTCAATGTTTCAATACCATTCACCGAAGCACTTCATAAGATGCCATCATATGTGAGCTCCCTTAAAGATATACTAGGTAAGAAGCGATTAGTCACTGAGATCGCAGAGGAGTGCAACAGGTTGGAACTACCGGAGAAGAGAGCGGACCCAGGTAAGTTTTCTATCGCTATAGGCTTAGGTCAATATCGCTTTAATGCTCTATGTGATTTAGGTGCTAGTGTTAGCATGATGCCACTAACCATATGGAACATGATAAAGATAGGTCCCCTAGAGCCTGTGGATGCAAAGCTTTTCATGGCCAACAATATGGTGGTGATTCCAGCAGGGATGGTAGATGATGTGCCACTGCAAGTAGGTAAGTTCTTTGTCCCTGCTGATTTTCTAGTTGTTGATATGGTAGAGGACCCGTCTTGTCCCATTCTTTTATGAAGGCCATTCTTAGCAACCGTCGATGCCAACATAAGCGTGAAGAAAGGATTACTCTTATTCACCATTAGTGATGAAGTGATAGAGTACGCTTTCAACAAAACGGTAAGGAAGAATGAAGGTCCTATGGAGGTAAAGTCTATCAAAGGTGTCTACATCACATGCGGGGAAGCAAAGGTAAGGAATATGATACTTGAGGAGCTTGAAAAGAGGGTCATAGAAGCCCCAGTGGAGGAAGTCATGGCAATCTTGAACGAAGGAGCAAAAAAGCCACTCGAAATTGACCCAGGTAAGTCGATATCGACTAACATAGTACAAGATTTTGTGACATGTTTTTAGTACGGGGTCGACGTAGAAGAGGAGAGCTCGAAATCGAGTACAGAGGTTGAAATCGACCAGAAACCTAAGTCAACGTCGACTGAACCATAAGCTGAACAGAGGTCGATATCGAGTGATACTGATCGATATCGACTAGACTCAGAGAAGGAAAAGGTTGGCCAAGGTACGGATTCCTCTTTTTCTATTTGAATTAAGGATTTATCTCTATTTGGAAGAGGTTTGAATTGGTATGTGCGCTTGTGCAGGGTATCCAATGATGATCCGAGCAACTACGAAGTAGGAGATAAGGTGTATGTCTCTAAATCAAAAGATCATTGGTTCCCAAGTAGATTCAAAATGAAAAGGATGGGTCCTTTCACTGTGAATCAAATCCATCCAGGCGGGATGCAGTTGAGAGATAAGAATGGAGTGTTATTTCAGGCCCAGGTGATAATGCATATTTAGATAGGCATTATAGAGTATTTTTAGGGTCATTTAGATGTAGATATTGCATGTTAATGAGTTAGTTACTTGTTTGCTCATTTAGGGGTTAAGAGCGGAATCTACATAAGATTGTTGCGTAATTGCAGATTCTAGACTCAAAGGAGGTAAGGGATCATTAATGAGAGTTGGAGGGACCATATGGAAGTAAAAACAAGCTAGAAAAAGCCAAGGTTGAATGCATAAGGAAGAAGGAAGAGACGTTCGAGCAGAGAGGCGGCACCCGCGGCCTAAGAAGAACAAGGGAAGCAGACAAGCCGCACCCGCGGCCAAAGAAGCAGCGCCCGCTGCCAACAAGAAGGAACCTATTGTGTAGGCTGCGCCCGCGGCCTTACTGGGCCGGTGCAGTTCTATTTTTCCTTTTCACCTATTTGGGCCCTGTCTTTTGGACGACGGTTTCTAAGTTTCTTTGACGGTAATCCTAGGTTTTTACGACTGAAATTAGGTTATGTTAGGTTATCTTTTGACTTTTGAAGAATTGAAGAACGACGTTTAGGAGAATGAGCAACTAAACTCATTGTGTTTCGCTTACGATCAAGACTTGGTTCTATCGAATTGTGAGTTTGAATTTCTAGTTTAATTCCATCATCTATTTCAATCTCTTTGTGCTTTCATTGTTGTGGATGTTGATTCTATCTTGATTCACGACCTCGTTAGAATTGCATCATTGATAGGGTTTTGATTCATACGTTTGTGAAACTTAATCCAAAGTAGCAAATACAATTGAGTAGATCTCGTAGAAAAGCTTGATTGTGTGAGAGATTTACTATAGGTTAAATGTTAGTTCTTTAGGGAATTAATATTGCTTATAAGCTTCATATATCTTGAGACTTAGTGCTATTCCTAGGATTAAACCTTAATCCGTGTTAAGATTGCCTAGGAATAAGGGGTTATTAGAACTCATAGGATTAATAACCTATTTAAATCAAGATAAGAATAGAAGGTAGGAAAGATACAACTAATATGAAGAACTAGGATCAAGGAGATGAACCAAAGTCGAGTATCGTAGGTGAAACCTTTCAATCATCATTGTCAACAAATCCCACCATTAATTACATTGAGCATTTCATTTCCATTTTGTTTTCATACAAACCCCCTTGGTTACTCTTGTTAGTGGTTAGAACACATAGAATCACAATAGTTCCCTGTGGATCGACTCCGGACTTACTAGCTATACTAGTTGGTTAGTTTTGATATTCTTTTGATAGGAAAACCAACGATTTTGTCCTATCAAAATTTGGCGCCGTTGCCGGGGAGCTATTAGTTGTTTACTTTGTGTGTTTGATTGCTAACTTAGGTATGGACCACGTATATGGTCCACACTCGTTCTACTAATTCATCTTTATTGTCTTTGGATTCAGAGATCGAGAGGACTCTCTCCAGTTTAATGCGAGAAGCTCGTGATCACCTTCGCGAGTTATTTTTCGATCAAGGAGAAGGAGAAAGGATAGAGATGGCAAACGAGGATAACCAAACACTTAAGAGCTCACAACACCTGATTTGGCTCAACAACCATTGTCGGTGGAGTTCCCTGAGCTTGGGAACGGTGTGAACTTCGAGCCGAAATCTGGGGTGGTCCATCTCTTACCCAAATTCCATGGGTTGAGTGGTGAGGACCCCCACAAGCACTTGTTTGAGTTCCATACTGTCGTGGTCGGAATGAAACCAGGCGACGTCACGGAGGAGCAAATCAAATTGAGGGCATTCCCATTTTCGCTGAAGGATGACGCTAATGAGTGGTTCTACTATTTGCCCCCATGTTATGTAACCACATGGACTGATTTGAAGCGTCTCTTCCTGGAGAAGTATTTTCCTGCGACGAAGTTAAATAGCCTGAAAAAGGCTATCAGCAGCATTGACCAGCAGGCAACGGAAACCCTCTATGAATACTTTAAGCGCTTTGAAAAGCTTTGCTCTAGCTGCCCTTACCATGGTTTCTCAAAGAAGGATTTGGTGCTCTTTTTGTTTAATGGGTTGCTTGACGAGGAGCGCAAGACAGTCAACTCCGCCTGTGGAGGTAACTTTTTGAACAAAACACCCAATGCTGCCTGGGAGGTGTATTCAGAGCTTTCTGAGGGATCCATGCAATTCAGCAAAAGCGGACATGCGCGTGGAGTGCTAGCGATTATTTCCAACTCCACTCTGCAGAGCGATATGGCGGAAATGAAGGAGATGATAAGACGGATGATGCTTAAAGGAACCCCACAACAACTCAAGGCGTGTGGCTTCTGTTCTGATCCGAATCATCCCATGGATGCTTGTCCTATGCTGCAGGAGCAAGAAATGGAGTTGAATGCAGTGGGAGATTTTGTTCCACGAGGGCCAAGGTATGGTAATTTTGCTAACAATTTCAATTCAAATAACTATAATGCAGGTTACCAACAAGGCTATGGCATGAGAAACAATCAGCAGCAACAACCTCCTTTCAATAAGCAGGGAGGACCCCAATACAGACAACAGTTTCACAATAGACAAAGGGGTCCTCAACAAGGAGGTTCGTCTATAGAGGATACGCTCAAGGCTATCCTTGAACAGAATACTCAACTGGCACAGGCGCTGAAAGCCACGGAGAAGCAAGTGAATCAATTGGCTCAAACGGTGGGTGAACTTTATGCTCGAGACTCGGGGAAGCTACCGTCGCAGACGGTGGTTAATCCAAAGGAGAACGTCAGCGCCATCACCCTTAGGAGTGGCAAGGAACTGTTTGACACTTCTCATGGTGGAAAAGAGGATGAAAACAAGAAGGATGTGGATTCCCAGGTCGAGGAGGAGGAAAAGTACGAGATGGAGGACCATCACACAGAAGTCACGCCCGCGGCCTATGTGAGACCTCTCTTTTGTCCATATAAAAAAAAGAAAGAAAAACCTGAATTTCAGATTTCCACTCCTCACGTAGACCTCTCTTTTGTCCATATCCCCTATCTTCTATCTTTCTTTTCTTTCGTATCTATTCTCTTTCCTTCTTTCTATCGTGCCATCACCATTAAAGGGAACCTCCAAGCTCCATCATCACCCTCTACCACATCTCAACCCTCTCATCCTCCAATCACAAAACCGACCCCGTTTTCCGACATTCCCACTCCCGATCTACATAACCACGCACTCCGTTCGTCATTCCTCCCACAAAAACTGAAACTTTCTTTCCACAACCCACATTCACAAACCACCACCATCATCCACCACTTCACCATCCTAAAACACACCCCATCCATCTACATTGTGAAGATCAGAGTGTTTACGTACATCAAGGAGGCAAACGGGATCTTTTCGGCTTTGTTTCTAGAGAATCGACGCTCCGGCATTGAAGTCGGAGCCCCCGGAGATAAGTCGGAGCCACCGGAGATGAGGAGAAGCAGCCAGAGAGGCCGCACCCTAGGTGGCACCCGCGGCTTTCCCCGCCGCCTTTACAGTAGCATTATCACGCAGGCAGCGCCCGCGACCCCTCAGGCGGCGCCCGCGGCCCCTGTTTCCAGCACTCATTTTGTTGTTTCCGATGCCCTCGCTCGTGTAAGTCTTCTTTTTCCGCTCTTTTCCGGCCATTAGTGATTGATAGACGATGGAAAGACCTTCGGGAATGTCTAGTAACCAAAAGAAGAGGTGGAATGATCTTGAGGGAAGGGATATTTTATTAACAAAGTTCTTTGATGTTCCGACATTGAGAGTGCTAGGTTTCGAGCCAGCGGTTCGTCAATTGTTAGAGAAAGGAGGTTTGAGGGAGTTTGTAGACAAGAATGCTCCGACGTACCCAAGTTTGGTGCGTGAGTTTTTGACTACGTTGAAGGCTAGAGAAGTGGGTGGTATAGATTTTCGGCTTAGAGGTAGAGCTTACCATTCCGATAGAGACCGTTTTGCTCGAGCTTTCGGAGTTTCTGCGGAAGCCACTGAATATTGTTATCGGATTCCCAAAGCCACCACCACCGATTTTTGGCATGGGGCAACAGGACGGGTGATGCGGCCCAAGGCGAGGGAATACAATTATAGCATTCTTCACCCATCGCTCCGCCTTTGTCACAAGGTGTTGAACAACACTTTCTTTGGGCAAGCGGAGATAAACAAGGTGTCTTTAAGTGCTCTCTCATATCTTTGATGTTTGACTCCGGATGGAGACCAGGTTCCGGATTGGGTGGAGTTGTTTCTGCAGCATTGCAAGGATGCTCTTGGGGATGAGATGAAGAGGAAGACAGCGCCCATCGGGTTTGGAGGTTTAGTCACATTGATTGCTTGGGAACATCGTGTCAACACGTCGGAACCATTTGGTGGGAGAGGGGCCCTCTTTCATCTGGGAGGCGGGGAAAACAATGTGCACAAGATTAGGGTGCCTCGTCCGCTTCCCTTCGGACCGACGGCAGCAGACTTCTTTATTCCTTATGATGCCCCCATAGGGGCCCCTGCCATTGGATTCAGACCGGACTATGATGAGGGGGGAGCTGAGGAGGAAGAGGATGATGAGGATGATGCTCCGCCTACTGAGCTCATGGATTTCCAGCCTGGGCCATCTCAGGGGGGGTGCTGGTTCTTCGGGCACTTCTAGAGGAGATGAGCCCTCCTTATAGGCACTCCAGCGACAGATGGAGTCGTTGAGAGTGGAGCAGCACAGTTTGTGGGAGAACCAGCAGGACATCCGCCAGGAGTTCTCTTATCTCCGTCAGGATGTTCAGGGCCTCTCAGTGGATCTTACGAGGGTGCGTGAGACCCAGAGTCAGCTTCTTCAGCACCAGATTGAGGCCCAGAGAGCTCAGATGGAGGCGATTGAGCGGATGCGTCTCCGCCAGGAGGAGTTCTTCCATTTCGCTTACCCAGGATTCCCGCCATACCATCCTCCTCCAACTCCGCCCTACCAATGAGCAAGTAAGTTTTTTCTTCTCCTCCCTTATTCTTTATGCTTTTTATTGTTGCAATTTCATTGAGACAATGAAAGTTACAAGTGTGGGGGAGGGTTTAGCTAGCTATTATACATATCTTGCATGTTTAGATCATTCATTCTTCATAGTATACATAGATTGCATTTTTATGAATTTTCATGTTAGGAGTATATATTTTCTATTTCTAAAAAAAATAAAAAACAAAAAAAAACAAAAAATAGAAAAAAAAATGGAGAAAAAGAATGAAAAAGAAAAAAAATATAACATGCATTGCATTTGCATAGAATATGTCATTTATCAAACAACCACCTAGCCTAAGTAGTCCTATAAGTATGCTAAAAAGAATGATCATATAAGTCCCATGACATGTGTGAATTTTATTAGCCTTATCCCATTTATGTTTTTTATGTGCAACATAGCTAGGTGAACATAATTGAGCATGTATGATCTAAGTTCCTAGGCATGTCTGAAATCCAACAAAATTTACCCTTGTGAGTTGATTTTTGGCCTTATTGGGACTACACATCATTGATGTCCATTTGCTTTTGTTCATGTGTGAATACTCTCCAATGCTTCTACCTCTTAGAATTGATTTTTGTTTATCTATGCCTAGTCGCACTATTATGATCGTTATTGGTGGTTTCATATGATTGAGGCATGTTTCTATTAGCCGTATATTCTCCATATCTACCTTACATTGTTCCATTGCTGGAAGCCCTTTGAGCCTATTAGCCTATTCTTTGTAGCTCCACAAAAATCATCACCTAACTAATTATAGCCTAACCCATCCGGGAACTAGGAGTAGAGTTGGTTGGAGATTGGTTTGAGTAATATTGAGTGAGCTTTGAGAGTGGAATGATATGTAATGGTGGAGTTGTCACCTTGAGCCTTTGAGTTGTTGTTGGTTCTAAAGTATGTGTATTATCTAATTCAAAAAAAAAAGAAAAAAAAAAGAGAAAAAAAATCAGAAAAAAAAAAGAAGAAAAGAAAAAAAAAAGAAGTATATATATGTCATTACATTTTGTGAAATAAAGGAACAACTTCATTGGTTTAGTTGTGAATTGGAGATATTGTGGTTGATGAAAATGATCTTTGGATGAGTTGTTTGAGCCTTGAGTTTGATGGTTAGAGGGTATGGCGATTATAGAGGTGTAGTATATTCTAGTTCTCGGATTTGCAAGCACCACATGACCAAAGTACTCCCCACCTTAATGTTCTTACCAAGCCTCATTACAACCCATAAAAGACCTCATGATGATTTTCTCTAGTAATGATATTCTCAATGGCAATTTTGATTCAATTTCAATTCTTATGTAGCTTAGTTGCATTTGGATGGAGTTTGAGTGTTATTTGATTAGCCTAAACACTTGAGTGAGAGCGAAAACACTTTATTCCCGGTGAGGTTGGATGGATAAGCATGCGGGCTACTTGATTACTCAAATACATGCTAGGACGTTTGTTTGCTTGGCCTATGTTTGCACTTTGTTGAGATGTTGCTTTTGATGAGGCTATTGCATGAATGATAGTGTCGTGGGATGAATGATTTACAAATGAATTGTTATGCTCGAGGACAAGCAAAAGGATAGGTGTGGGGAAGTTTGATAATGCATATTTAGATAGGCATTATAGAGTAGTTTTAGGGTCATTTAGATGTAGATATTGCATGTTAATGAGTTAGTTTACTTGTTTTCTCATTTAGGGGTTAATAGCGGAATCTACATAAGATTGTTGCGTAATTGCATATTCTATACTCAAAGGAGGTAAGGGATCATTAATGAGAGTTGGAGGGACCATATGGAAGTAAAAACAAGCTAGAAAAGCAGAGGTTGAATGCATAAGGAAGAAGGAAGAGACGTTCGAGCAGAGAGGCGGCACCCGCGGCCTAAGAAGAACAAGGGAAGCAGACAAGCCGCACCCGCGGCCAAGGAAGCAGCGCCCGCTGCCAACAAGAAGGAACCTAGTGTGTAGGCCGCGCCTGCGGCCTATGGGGCGGCGCCCGCGGCCTTACTGGGCCGGTCCAGTTCTATTTTTCCTTTACATCTATTTGGGCCCTGTCTTTTGGACGACGGTTTTCTAAGTTTCTTTGACGGTAATCCTAGGATTTTAAGACTGAAATTAGGTTATGTTAGGTTATCTTTTGAATTTTGAAGAATTGAAGAACGACATTTAGGAGAATGAGCAACTAAACTCATTGTGTTTCGCTTACGATCAAGACTTGGTTCTATCGAATTGTGAGTTTGAATTTCTAGTTTAATTCCATCATCTATTTCAATCTCTTTGTGCTTTCATTGTTGTGGATGTTGATTCTATCTTGATTCGCGACCTCGTTAGAATTGCATCATCGCTAGGGTTTTGATTCATACGTTTGTGAAACTTAATCCAAAGTAGTAAATACAATTGAGTAGATCTCGTAGAAAAGCTTGATTGTGTGAGAGATTGACTATAGGTTAAATGTTAGTTCTTTAGGGAATTAATATTGCTTATAAGCTTCATATATCTTGAGACTTAGTGCTATTCCTAGGATTAAACCTTAATCCGTGTTAAGATTGCCTAGGAATAAGGGGTTATTAGAACTCATTGGATTAATAACCTATTTAAATCAAGATAAGAATAGAAGGTAGGAAAGATACAACTAGAATGAAGAACTAGGATAAAGGAGATGAACCAAAGTCGTGTATCGTAGGTGAAACCTTTCAATCATCATTGTCAACAAATCCCACAATTAATTACATTGAGCATTTCATTTCCATTCTGTTTTCATACAGACCCCCTTGGTTACTCTTGTTAGTGATTAGAACACATAGAGTCACAATAGTTCCCTGTGGATCGACTCCGGACTTACTAGCTATAGTAGTTGGTTAGTTTGGATATTCTTTTGATAGGAAAACTAACGATTTTGTCCTGTCAAAATTTGGCGTCGTTTCCAGGGAGCTATTAGTTGTTTACTTTGTGTGTTTAATTGCTAACATAGGTGTGGACAACGTATATGGTCCACACTCGTTCTACTAATTCATTTTTATTGTCTTTGGATTCAGAGATCGAGAGGACTCTCTCCAGTTTAAGGCGAGAAGCTCGTGTTCACCTTCGCGAGTTATCTTTCGATCAAGGAGAAGGAGAAAGGATAGAGATGGCTAACGAGGATAACCGAACACTTAAGGAGCTCACAACACCTAATTTGGCTCAACAACCATTGGCGGTGGAGTTCCCTGAGCTTGGGGATGGTGTGAACTTCGACCCGAAATCTGGGGTGGTCCATCTCTTACCCAAATTCCATGGGTTGAGTGGTGAGGACCCCCACAAGCACTTGTCTGAGTTCCATACTGTCGTGGTCGGAATGAAACCAGGCGACGTCACGGAGGAGCAAATCAAATTGAGGGCATTCCCATTTTCGCTGAAGGATGACGCTAATGAGTGGTTCTACTATTTGCCCCCAAGTTGTGCAACCACATGGACTGATTTGAAGAGTCTCTTCCTGGAGAAGTATTTTCCTACGACGAAGTTAAATAGCCTGAAAAAGGCTATCAGCAGCATTGACCAGCAGGCTACGGAAACCCTCTATGAATACTTTGAGCGCTTTAAAAAGCTTTGCTCTAGCTGCCCTTACCATGGTTTCTCAAAGAAGGATTTGGTGCTCATTTTTTTAATGGGTTGCTTGACGAGGAGCGCAAGACAGTCAACTCCGCCTGTGGAGGTAACATTTTGAACAAAACACCCAATGCTGCCTGGGAGGTGTTTTCAGAGCTTTCTGAGGGATCCAGGCAATTCAGCAAAAGCGGACACAAGGTGAGGAGTCCGAAGTACTAAGTATCCGGGGCCATTCATGACACCCATGTTTGCGACTCACGAGAAGGCAGTGCTAAGGTTAGAGATGTAAAAGCATTATAGTGAAAAAAGCATTGAGCGAAGAGCGAAAGGTGAGAAATATTATGAAGAATGAATGTGGAATGAAGTTGGAAAGTTTATTTCCCCGGATTGAACACCACATGGCTAAAAATTAGCCCACCTTAAGCCTTTTACCAATCTACTTCTCATAAGCTTGCTAAAGTCCTCTTGATTATTAATGCTATGTTGCACAAAATTGTTTATGCATATAACCCTCCTTTTGTGAGTATGATGTTGCTTTTATTCACATGCATGGATATTGTCGACATTAGTACCTTTTCGAGGATGGCAATTAAGTGTAGGGACATATGAGAATGAATCTATGATGTTGAGGGTTTACTTTCTTTCCCTGAATGACCATTAAGAGTATTGCTTGGGGACAAGCAAGCTTAAGTATGCGGTGTTTGATGTGCGCATAAATTGCAATATTTTCTATGCACATTTATGTCCATTTTATCGATATTTGCATACATAATGGTTGGGAAAGCATAAGATTAGTGTTGTTTATGCTTATTTGTCAAATATAGAGGTCTACACGAGTTTTTATGTTATTTCGCAGAAATCAAGACAAAAATGGATCAAATTGGGAAAAGAGAAGAAGAGCGGAAAAAGAACTCGAAGTCTACTGAGGAGTCGAAATTGACATATAGAATCGACATCGAGTGAAATAGAGCACCAGAAATCGAGCAGAGGAAGAACAGAGCATGTCGACAGAGAGAGGTCGATATCGACTGAACATGGTCGATATCGAGTGCCCTGAATCGTGTGAAAATTAAAGATAGAAGTCGAGTACCAATCCAAGGTCAAGTAGAACTGCTCGAGATAGAGAAAAGAAGAGGTCGATATCGATGTTCCCTGGTCGATATCGACTGCAGCTACAGACAGATCCGACGCTGTTTTGATAGAATTCTATCCAAAGGCATTACATCTATCCTAAGTCGAGATCTTTTATCTTTTATGATCAGACTTCATATCCTTTATGGTGAATTAATATTTACCTAAGGAGTTTTAGTTATTTACTTTATTTGAGGTTTATCTTAAGAATAAAGATAGAGTTTCTTATCCTTGGATAGGGAGGTTAGAGATCTATAATTAGAGGCCATTAGGGCTGAGTTCAAGTATTCAATTACAGCAAGAACAATTCAGTTTTACAGTAGTTAGGGAGAGAGAGAGAGCCAAGTGGGGTTTAGAATGCGAGAGCAGAATTGGCTTTGTTCGGTTGTACTCTTTCTTTTGCATATTTAATCAAAGTAGTTTCTTTTCCATGATGATGAGTTCAATGATTATGAGGCACAAGTAGTTCACCCACTTCTAGGGTCGGGGTGAGCCCGACGATAGCTATGTAAGTTTGTGCATCAAATGTATGATTTTTATGTGATTCCGTCTTCTATCCTATGCATGATCCTTTGCGAGAGTTGAGGATATTCATTATTTGCATTATTGAAGCGAAATTCAATCGTATTGTGAATTTGGATTAGTCATGAAATTGGATAATAACTCTTAGGTTTTATCCGAGAGCCTCTAATCACCTAATAATTGGTAACAGAATTTATTTGACGGAAAGGCATCATATTTCATGAATTTGGCATAATACTTGCATGGTTATCGTTGTGGCATGAATCCCTGACCTTGGAAGCTTTTAGTTTATTGAAGTAAACAAAATCTGTGTTTTTATTCTGTCAACCCTTCCATCATCATTCTACTTTATTCGGACATCTTTTGCGACGCAAATTGGTGATGTTTACTATTTCTGTTGAAGACTCGATTTCGACTGCAGAGGTCGATATCAAGTGATGACATCGATATCGAGTGAAAATATCGACGTCGACTATTTGTTTCGTCTTCTGCAGGAACATAGCTGGAAATCGACCAGAACTAAGGTCGATATCGACTGCACTACTCGATATCGAGTGGTCTTCTGGAGTCGAAACTTGATCGTGATTGCAAGCTTAGGAAGCGCTGACATACCTCCTCGTGGATTAGATCCTGAATTACCCTACCACTACATCGGGAGGGATTCTTATATTTTATTTGCTGATATTGTATTTGATATTTTATTTGAGCAATCCCTCCCCTCACGAACAGACCTGAAGATCGACGATGACGTACCCTATCGATCTATCTAGAGATGAGTGGATCGAGGCTTTGATTTTCGCTTCATTAGGTTGAGAAGAGGCGGAAATCTCTCGCGATTGTCGATCCGAAGTAGCCTCTTGTAGACCCGACCCTCATCAAAAGCTCTCTCTCTCTCTCTCTGTTCATTCTCCAGCGTAGCGACTTCCTCTTCGTTCATTACAGTGGCCACCACACTCGCCTCCCTGTTGAGACTAGCGATGTGGATGATGGTGGATGTGAGCAATTACTCTAAATCCTGATGTTTGTTGTCAGTGGCAGAGCTAGGAATGACGCCAGGGGGTGATGAAACATGAAAATGCCGATAAACATTGTTGCATATAAAATATTCAGACAAACAGATGTATTGAAAAAATACGACGAAAATAAAATACTCTAAACAAATTCAAAACTACAAACAAGTTCACTAGTAATAGTACAACAATCAACACTAGATACAAGCTCTTTTCTCTACCCTCACATTATTGTAATGTCTGGGTCACTAATAATAACCCATTGTTTTTCCAAACGAGCTCTTTTCTCTACCCTCACATTATCTCTATCAACATTATCTTGAACAACTTCAATTATAACATTTGGAGACTGAGCAACAGAAAGACCTGAAGACCCAAAACATGATCTTGGAATCGATGGATTCTTAGTTCGAGTAACAAATTTCTCCATTTTTGTCCTATAATAAACAATTCATAAGCCCCAAATTAAACATACTTTTAAAAAATCAGATTTAGAGGTGCACGGTATTTCAAGTATTTCAAACAAATTGAACATTCTCCATTTTTAATTCAAACTAAAATGAAAATGGGAATTAGAAAATCTGGAAATATACCAGAAGCCCAAAACAGATTGAACTTTCTCCATTTTTAATTCAAACAAAAGCCCGAAATTGAACATTCTTCGTTTCTCTCCTATAATAAACAACTATTCAAGTATCTCAAACAGATTTGTAATTCAAACTGAAATGAAAGTGAGAATTAGGAAATTTGGAAATGTACCTTTGATTCTTTGAAGTTTGAATCAAAAATCAAGAGGTTAACCGAGGTCGAAGAAGGTTGGCACTGGGTGGCAGTCTAACTGTCCAAGGGGTGGCGGCCGGTGGACAGCTGGATGACGACAGGAAGCCCTCTGGGCTTGGATCAACTAGTTCCCTTTCCTAGCAGTGGCGGCGAATGGCAATTGAAGAAAAAAAAATTGAACCGAGAAGGAAAATAGGAAATAGAGAAGAGAGGTAGGGTTTTAATTATCTTTATTCCAAACGTTGGGAAATAAAAGTATAATATGTAAGGGTCGAACCCGTGAGCTCTCTCGTCCGAGTGAGTCTCGGCGCTTTCGCCTTATCAACTGAGCTATCCGATCAACTTGCTTCCCTATAAAAACTATATCCCTTTAGTCTTTAAATAAAACAGTGAAAATATAAAAAAAATTAATTTTTTTCCCAGGGAGGTGCTCTAGCACTCTCGAGCACCCCCAGTTCCGCCACTCATTGTTGTTCGTTCCTTGCATCGGTGGATGCTGGTGTTGAAGCAATTTTGAGACTCTCTCTTTCATACATGCTTAGGGGTTTGATCTGGACAGTGGTACACTATGTTATAACTTAACTGCGTGTTCTTGTGTTAAAGATTATGGGATAGCAGTGGCGGAGCTGGGGGGTGCTCGGGAGTGCTAGAGCACCCCCCAGGAAAATTTTTTTTTTTTTATTTTCACTGTTTTTATTTAAAGTCTAAAGGGATATAGTTTGTATAGAGAAACAAGTTGATCGGATAGGTCAGTTGGCAAGGTGGAAGCGTCGAGACTTACTCGGATGAGAGAGGTCACAGGTACGACCCTCACACTTATTACACTTTTATTTCCCAACATTGAGAATAAAGATAATTTAACCCTGCCTCTATTCTCTATTTCCTAATTTCCTTCTCTGTTCGAATTTTTTTTCTTCAATTGCCATTTGCTGCCACTGCAAAGACGGGGAACCAGCTTATCCGAGCAGGGAGGGCTTCCTGTCGTCGTTCGACTGTCCACCGGCTGCCACCACTTGGACCGCCGCACCTTGGACGGTTGGACCGCCGCCAAACGCCAAGTGCCAACCTTCTTCGGCCTGGTTAACCTCTTGACTTTCGATTTAAACTTCAAAGAATCAAAGGTACATTTCCAGATTTCCTAATTCTCATTTTCATTTCAGTTTGAATTACAAATCTGTTTGAAATACTTGAATAGTTGTTTATTATAGGAGAGAAATGGAGAATGTTCAATTTGGGGCTTCTGTTTGAATTAAAAATGGAGAATGTTCAATTTGGGGCTTCTGTTTGAATTAAAAATGGAGAATGTGCAATTTGGGGCTTCTGTTTGAATTAAAAATGGAGAATGTTCAAACTGTTTGGGGCTTCTAGTACATTTCCAGATTTCCTAATTCCCATTTTCATTTTAGTTTGAATTAAAAATGGAGAATGTTCAATCTGTTTGAATACTTGAAATACTGTGCACCTCTAAATTTGATTTTTCAAAAGAATGTTCAATTTGAGGCTTATGAATTGTCTATTATTTGAGAAAAATGGAGAAATTTGTTAATCAAACTAAGAATCAATCGGTTCCAAGATGAAGTTTTGGGTCTTTAGGTCCTTCCGTTGCTCAGTCTCCAAATGTTATAACTGATGTTGTTCAAGATAATGTTGATAAAGATAATGTGAGGGTAGAGTAAATAGCTCATTTGGAAAAACAGTGTGTTATTAATAGTAACCCGACATTACAATAATGTGAAGGTAGAGAAAAGAGCTTATTCTCAACATTGAGAATAAAGATAATTTAACCCTGCCTCTATTCTCTATTTCCTAATTTCCTTCTCTGTTCGAATTTTTTTTCTTCAATTGCCATTTGCTGCCACTGCAAAGACGGGGAACCAGCTTATCCGAGCAGGGAGGGCTTCCTGTCGTCGTTCGACTGTCCACCGGCTGCCACCACTTGGACCGCCGCACCTTGGACGGTTGGACCGCCGCCAAACGCCAAGTGCCAACCTTCTTCGGCCTGGTTAACCTCTTGACTTTCGATTTAAACTTCAAAGAATCAAAGGTACATTTCCAGATTTCCTAATTCTCATTTTCATTTCAGTTTGAATTACAAATCTGTTTGAAATACTTGAATAGTTGTTTATTATAGGAGAGAAATGGAGAATGTTCAATTTGGGGCTTCTGTTTGAATTAAAAATGGAGAATTTTCAATTTGGGGCTTCTGTTTGAATTAAAAATGGAGAATGTTCAAACTGTTTGGGGCTTCTAGTACATTTCCAGATTTCCTAATTCCCATTTTCATTTTAGTTTGAATTAAAAATGGAGAATGTTCAATCTGTTTGAATACTTGAAATACTGTGCACCTCTAAATTTGATTTTTCAAAAGAATGTTCAATTTGGGGCTTATGAATTGTCTATTATTTGAGAAAAATGGAGAAATTTGTTAATCAAACTAAGAATCAATCGGTTCCAAGATGAAGTTTTGGGTCTTTAGGTCCTTCCGTTGCTCAGTCTCCAAATGTTATAACTGATGTTGTTCAAGATAATGTTGATAGAGATAATGTGAGGGTAGAGTAAATAGCTCATTTGGAAAAACAGTGGGTTATTAATAGTGACCCGACATTACAATAATGTGAAGGTAGAGAAAAGAGCTTATATCTAGTGTTGAATGTTGTACTATTACTTGTGAACTTGTTTGTAGTTTTGAATTTGTTTGGCGTATTGTATTTTGGTCGTCTTTTTTCAATACATCTGTTTGTCTGAATATTTTATATGCAACAATGTTTATCAACCTTTTCAGTTTTCAGCACCCCACTAGCGGCATTCTTGGCTCCGCCACTTGGGGGGTTGGGGAGAAAATTCATGGTTATGTTGCCACAAAGTTCTGCCTCCAGTTAGCATATCGCCTTCTTGCCTTCCATGCTCGGATGTAAGACATGACCTGCTTGTGTTGCTTCTTATCTACCTGAAGGTGAACCAGTAAAAGTTTAATCTTCTCACTTGAGTGCAGGTCATTTTGGTTCATTTTCATAGACGTTGGGTTGGGCGAGTATATGACTTTGGGTGAATTGAATTTATTCCTTTTCACCTCATATATTTTGATAAATTTACATGTTTTCAGCAGATTATTGTTTATCTGCATTTTTTAGTGTGTAGATTTTATCATATTTTTTTTGTCAGCTATTATAGTTTCGTTTATCAGTTATCTGTCATAAATCCGTTTGTCAGCTATCTGTCATCTGTTGGTCAGCTATCTATCATAGTCCATTTGACTGCTCTATCATAGTCCGTTTCTCCGCAGTCCTTGGAGGGAAGGATGCGGGCAGCAGTTAAGGGGTGACCAGTGGGCATTTAACTAATAAATATTACATGGTAGACATTTAATTAATTAAATCTTATTATATGGACATTTACTTTTTTTTCTCCCATAAATCTACGTGGAAAAATTGTAGATATGTTTACGGTTCGCCAAGGCACACCCGTAAATGCACTCAGGGTACGTATAAACCAATTTCAACCCAAAAAATACAGTTTCATTTAAATTAAAATAGGTTTAAACATGTAATGCTAAAAAAAAGGGACTATGCACACCGTGATTGCGCATGGACCAATGAGACAAATTTGAATTGCTCCAGTTGGTTTACGCACAACCAGGGTGCACATAGACTAATTGACTTTTTTTATGCATACTTAGGGTACGTATAAGCTAGGTTAATACGCACTCGGGCCGCATTCATCTTCCTCCTTCTTCCTCTCGCCGTCTCTGTAACTCTCTCTCGATTCCCATCATTCTCTCTCGCTCTCACGTTCTTTCTCTTTCTCTTCCTTCTCTCATTCTCTCTCGCTCTCCCTCAATTTCTCTCTCTGTTCGTACCCTAAATCCAATGGAAAAGGGAGAAGGCGGATGACTTTGTGGCAGGCGGCGTGGTGGTGGCTAGTCTTGGTTCAATCCCGCGTGGGTGTTCTCTTTGGCCGATGATGGTGGGGCAGTGATGGTTGATGGCTCGGAGGAGGTGGCGTAGCGGCCGGCAGATGATAGCTCGACGGTAAAATGAATAAATATTATCCGACTTTTATATAAATATTATGTTATATATATGTGAATATGAATATATGAATATTATATACTAGTATATAAAATATGATTATATGATTGTGATGACATTGTTAAACTCGGCTCATTGTAATTTGTAAGGAATTCCTCGCGCAGAAGTGGACATCAAGCTACAAATTCCTGGCTTGTGTTTTGTCCAGTCAACTACAATTGTTTTTTTTGGGGGGGGGGGGCCTAGTCAAGTCCACCATTAGCTTCAACCTTAGGTGAATGGGATCCTGATCAAAAGCATTATATATATATTTTTTTTTTCGAAGCAGGTTAAGGATTAAGAAAGTCGCCGATGACCCGGCTTCTTTCCTAGAGCGTCCGAGCGGACGAGAACACGATGTTCTGGATCATTGAAGCAGTTATCGTCGGCAGGGATGCAGTA
Organism: Persicaria maculosa; assembly: GCA_963922045.1. NCBI lineage: Eukaryota > Viridiplantae > Streptophyta > Magnoliopsida > Caryophyllales > Polygonaceae > Persicaria > Persicaria maculosa. Next base: position 22,131,065 of record OY998271.1, on the reverse strand, counting down.
TGCCAGACACGCAATCCTGTCCGCAACCGCATTTGATTCCCTGAAAATATGACGAATAGCAACATTAGAAATAGATTTTAGAAGAGTCTTAGTGTATGCCATAAGAAGCTCAATATTCCACGGGCACACCCAATCCCCAATGAGAGCTTTTATGACCACCAGACAGTCCCCTTTGATCAGAAGGTTTTGTATACCCATGCTTGTCGCCCTGGACACACCCATGTGGAGGCCCATTGCCTCAGCAAAAACTGCTGAGAAATTATTACAAGGACCTGACCCCAGTGAGACGACCTATCCCTCATGGTCACGAATTACAAATCCGTACGTTCCCTTCATGTTCTGGCTGTGAGAGCCATCGAAATTTAGTTTGTAAAAAGCCATAGGAGGTTTTTCCCAAACCTTTAAATGTTTTTCATTTATCTTCCCCCCCCCCCCCCCCCCCAAGACGTTGGTCTCGAACTAGAAAAGTAAATGCTTGAGCTTGAGAAGCTTCTGGTCCACATGATCTAGTGTGGATTTTTCTATCCACCATTTTCTATAGAAAAAGGTGATCTTTGGTAGAGATAACTCGTGCAACCCGTTTTATTAGTTCCATTTTTAATGACCGTATTATCTTCACGATCCATACGAGCTAACCAAGTAAGTCTAGCAGACGTACAAAACAAAGATATTGATTGACTAGAGCTGACGTGTTCTTGTTGAAAAACCATCATATTACGGAAGAACCAAATACCCCACCAGGCCATTGCTAGGGTTGACAGTTTTTTATTCCCTACCAAGGTATAAATATGATTTAGAATAAGGTCCGGTTTAGTTCTGTTGTCAATGCCATGTAGATGCGGATGGTCATATTCAGATCAGAGAGAAGATGTGATGTCATAGGGTACTCTAGTAATAGGTTAAAAGTAGATTATGTGGGTCCGTTGCAGAAATTGCATCCCGAAGGAACAGCGCATTGCGATCTTTGTAACCGATCACAAGTCGGAAGCCCATCACGGGAGATTTTCCAAAGGAAGTGTTTGATCATCTGAGGGATGTCTACACTCCAAATCCAATGACATTATAGTTTTGGTCGCCCTTTTGGATATTAATAAAATCTGTTGCAGATTTTGTTGAAAACCATGCGTTTCTACTTGGACCCCAGTAGAGTCTATCAACAAAATTGCTAACAGGAAGTTTAACTTCTGAAATATTATTAATGACTTCCTGTTTAAGAAAACCATGAAGATCATTCTGCAGAGCGGCATTGTCCCATGTATTATTTTGTGTTATAAAATGGCGTACCGTCCAGGCCTGACATTGACATCAAGGGATGTGATGGCTGCGTTCGCTAATGGTGTGGGGAACACCTAGTTGTCGTTCCAAAATCTGACCGACATCCCGTCACCAATAGACCAGCGCAGGCCCGGTTTGAACAAGTGCCTAATTGCCGTCAGTTTCGACCATTGCCAAGAAGTATTACCTTTTTTGACATAATCCGTTAAGGGAGCTCCTTTAAGATATTTCGCTGATACTAACCTGACCCAGGTATTATCAGGTTCAACAATGATCTTCCATAGCAGTTTTATTTGAAATGCTATGTTCATAGTTTCTGCTTTATAGATGCCTAAGCCCCCCTTCATAGTGTCAGAGCAATTCTTGTCCCAACTAATAAGTGGAGTTGAATTCTGATCTTTGTTCCAAAAGAATTATCTATAGACTGAATCTAGTTCGTTAAGAATCGAGGATGGTAGCATAAACTCTTGCATTATGAATAGTGGCTGCCCGCTTAAATTGGATTTGATTAGAACCTTTCGTCCCTCTGCTGAAAGGGAAATCGAGGATGGTAGCATAAACTCGTTTTGAGAACCACGTCAGCGAAAGTATCGCGATTGACACGTCCATTTATAATTGGACAACCTAGGTATTTTTCCAGATTATTTGTTTGCGGAACCCCTAATGTTGTTGCAATTGTGTTTGTTGAGTGATAGTAGTTCCCTTGGATACTTGGAAACTGGATTTATGAAGATTAACCTTTTGACCCGATATGAGGCAGAAACGTTCAATTATGGTGGACAAACTAATGCATGTTGCTTGGGTTGCTTTCCCGAATAGCAGGATGTCATCCACGAAAGCCAGGAATGGAATCTTAATTCCACCCCTACCAAGAGAGAAACCTAGGTTACTTGAATTTGAAACTTGGTGTTGGAGGGTTCTGGCTAAGACCTCTGCAGTAAGGATAAAAAGGAAAGGGGATAGAGGGTCTCCTTGTCTGAGACCCCTAGTGGGTGTAAAAGGCGCAGACGGTTCGTCATTTATTAGTATCAAGTAAGATACAGTTTGTATGCATTCTGTTATCCAGTAGACGAATTTACAATTAAAACCGAATTTTTTTAGAACCTCCACGAGGAATGGCCATTCGATTATATCATATGCTTTTTCCATATCTAATTTCAGAGCCATGTAGCCACATTTGGTCTTGCTAATTTTGTATGAGTGAAAAATTTCATGTGCGATCAGAATATTATCTTGGATGGATCTGCCTTTCGTGAAAGCACTTTGCATTGGGTGGATGAGTTTGTCAAAAACCTTGGACAGACGGTTAGTTAGAATTTTTGAAGTGATTTTGTAAATAGTGGAACACAGACTGATAGGTCTGTAGTGGCTAACAGTTTTCGGGTTATCCCTTTTCTGGATTAAGGTGATGAAGGTGTGATTAATCTGCCGAAGCATTGTTCCAGAAAGGAAAAATGATTTGACCGCTTTAATAATTGAGGGTCCAAAGATATCCCAGTAAGTTTGGTAGAACCCAGCCGGCATACCGTCAGGCCCTGGTGTTTTGTTTGATTTGATAGAGAAAAGAGTGTCCTTTATTTCTGAGTTTGTAACGGCAGAAGTAAGATAGTTGTTGTCAGTAGCAGAAATTTATGTCCCTATAACCTAAAGATCGTTTGTGAAAGACAACTCGTGGTTGTAGTTTGACGTAAAACGGACAGAGAAGTCAGAGACAAACTCTTCTCTAATGAGGTTGTTGTCAGCGAGATGTATTCCTGAAGTCGTACGTAGATGTTTGATTAGTTTTTTCCCTCTTTTAGCCGAGGCTATGTAGTGGAAGTAAGCTGAGTTGGTATCGTTCAGTTTAGCGTGTTTTAATTTCGCTCTCTGACTCCAATAACGTCTTTGGAAATCGAGCATTCGCTCTCTCTTATTAAGTAATCTTCTCTGCCGATCAAAAAGAGCATCACTGTAAGTAGTGGTTAAGAGCAGTTGTAACCGTAGTAGCTCCTCATCTGTTTGAAAATTTTGTTTGTGCATATTATTGAATGTACGCTTATGTCATTTTTTAGCCATACTTTTAAGAAGAGACGTTTTTTCGTATGGTTAAAAAGATGGGATCCTATCGGATTTAGACGCCATGCTTGTTCACAATATTCTAAAATTCCGGTTTCGCTGTCCAAGTCCACTCAAAACGAAAGGGGCGCTTATGTAAGCGAGTCCTCGATCGTAAGTCAAGTGAAATCGGGGCATGGTCAAAGGATGTGAAAGGATGAATCTGAACACGCAACCTATCAAATCCCGATATGACCTCATTGTGAGCGAGGAGAAGGTCCAGTTTCGCAAATATGTTATCGATCGAGCCTGTTTTTTTCCTTTGCCAGGTGTAGTTTTCGCCAAAAGTTGGTACGTCATTTAAAAGGAGGTCATTTTTAATTTGCTTTATTCTAACGAATCGCCTCGGATTGGGAGGAGAGCCTCCCAGTTTGTCATTTGGGATAGCAATCTCATTAAGGTCACCCAAAATACAGAACGGAAACTGTATGGAAGTTGAGTAGTTTGCAATGTAGTTCCAAAACTGAAATTTTTTTAAGATAAAAAATTTCGCGAGGTACCCTCCGTCCGGAAATAAACGATGTTTGACTTTTTTGCACTTAGTTTTAGAAGATAAAAACTATATAAAATCTTATTTATTTTAATTAATTTTTTTCATAGTTTAATAGTTATTAGTATAACTATTAAACTATGAAAAAAATTAATTAAAATAAATAAGATTTTATATAGTTTTTATCTCCTAAAACTACGTGCAAAAAAGTCAAACATCGTTTATTTCCGGAGGGGGGGATATTATTTATGCCCAATTTCCACGTATTCATCTTAAATGCCTCATTACGAACCCCTCCCCCATCCATAGTTCTACATTGCACATCTCCACATGCCCGCATTTCACACAATGACAAACATAAACCATTTTGTAAAATCAATTACTCCCCTTCAAAATCTTCAATTAAGCATCTAACTGTGGGGTTACTTACTTCAAAAACCAATTTTGTCTTCCTACATGTCGTTGTGTATGGGTTCTTCTTCTTCCTTCATGTCGATGTCTATGCGTTCTTTTTCTTCCTTCATGTCACTATCATTTTTCTTCTTCTTCTTTCTTCTTTTTTTTTTTTTGTTTCTCTCATGTTGTGTACTTCTTCTTCCTTCCCTTTGGTGAGATATGACCTTTCCTTTGCCCTGTTTAAGAGTCTTCGATTGGATGGAGGTTGATTTGACGTTTTTTTCAAAACTGTCATCCTCTCTCTCCTCTCTCCCATGTCTGACAACAATCTCTCTCTCCTCATTAATAAATCTAGCCGATCGGGGTTTAATTTTAACCAGCTAGTGGGTTAAGCTTTTTGCAATGTTTTTTTGGGGGGTGCTAGCTATGCAAACCATTTCAGATAGATGAGTAATTAGTGTCATACCCTCATAAAATTATACTCCATCCGATCCAAAATAAGTGTCATTTTAGACTTTTGAATTTGATCAAAAATAAGTGTCGTTTTATGTTTTTAGGTCATTTAATAGATTCATTAATGAAAATAGTTATTGAAAATTGTGTTTGTTAACTACTTTTTCTTTCAAACTCTCTATTTATTGGTTGAAAAACGTTAGTAAGCATTTAATAAATTATAAGATTTAGAAAAAATATACAAAACCAATAATAATTAATATTTTACGTAAAAATTGTGTCAAGAGCTAAACGACACTTATTTTTGATCGGAGGGAGTATATGTAAGTGTAAATCCTCTCTTTTAGCGAAAATTTTATTTTAAACATAAGGATTTTTAAAAACATACACAAGTAAAATCAATCATGACACTTGTATTTAACGTCTCTTTTTTAGTATATGTAAAATTTATTTTGTTTTATATATGAATTTAATATAATAAAAATATATTTTTTGTTGTTCTTTCTTTTAGTGGGAATATAAATACATGTGATTATCAACCTGCTTTCTAGTTATAAGGATATAAAATAAAATTTTTATATAATTTTTTATGATATGAAATTGATTTTTAGTGTAATACAGAGTAATTCAAAAATAAAATAAAAATTAAAACCTATATTTTATTTTTTTTAGCCATGTCAATTAAAAATACCCATCTTAATTTTAACCACATAAGTCTTATATGTTTTTAATTAATTAGTTTTTATAATATCTTAATAACTAAATATTTATTTAACATAAAGAAGATATATAATTTATCTTTTACCGATTAAACCCAAGAGTGAATTGCACAAACTAACCTACTATCCGGATCAGTGGCGGATCCAGAAATTTTTTTTAGAGGGGGGCTAAAAATTACAAAGGACGGTATGATCGATGCTCCTCATTAAATAAGATTTTTGTCCATATGAACCAAATAAGTCATTATAGCTAATGTTATTTCCCAAATCCAACAAATCATTCAAACCAATCCACAAATCAATTCTCGAATCCACAAATTTAACCCATATTGTTACTTAAATCCACAAATTTATTAGTAAAATCACAAACCTAATCGAAATTTACCCAAATTGATTCTCAAATCCTCAAATTCTAATCTAAATTATTCTCTTCTCAACGAATTGAACTTAAAAACAATCTAATTAAAAATTCAACTTCAATTGATCCTTTTCCATATTTTATACTCCTATAAGAAACAAATCCACAAACCACAATTCCAAATCACAAATTCACAAATGCATTTCTCACAACCACAATCACAAACCACAAACAAAAAATTGACAATTTTATTTCTCACCAAAACCACAAACCACAAATATATTTCTTACAAATCACAAACCCTAATCAAAATTTCCCCCAAATTGATTATTAAATCCACAAATTCTAATCTAAATTGATTCTAACATCAACGAATTGAACTTAAGAACAATCAAATTGAAAGGAAATTAAAAGGAAGAGGAAGATTGAACAAACGAAGATTGAACCACTTCGGCCCTCGGACTGCGGGAGACAGTAGACAAAGAAAAAGGGCTGGGTTGCGGTGGTGCGGCGCCGGTGCCAGAGTCGGCCGGAGGTGTAGCTGGCAGCGGCGGTCAGGTCGGGAACTAGGGGTTTGGCCTTCGCTCTGTGTGAATGACTGAATATGACTTTGTCTGCTTCAATTTCGTCGTCTGTGTTAAAAAAAGAGAGAGAAGAGGGCATCTGATGTTTTAAAAAAAACAGAGGGCTGACAGGATTCGAACCTGGGGTCAAGCGCTCTGCATTTAATTCCTTCTTTCTCTTTACCATTGAGCCAACTAATCTTTGTGATACTAGGCTACTTTACTTATATATATTACACATATTTATAACAGATATATGAAAAATATATACACCTTTTTTTCGGATAGGGGGGCTTCAGCCACCCCGAGCCCCCCCGTAGATCCGCCACTGATCCGGATTGCTTTGCATAGGTAACCCACTATCCGAAAAATTTGCAGAAGCTAACCCTCCTACTACAAAAAATTGCAGGTCAGCCGATTAAAACAAACTGGCTAACATGTTGCTTAGGAAAGAGAAAAACGGAGTGTGTGAGGATGGGAAAAGAGCAGCCATGAGCAAGGAAGAAGAGAGGACGCCCCTAGAGGACAAGCTGATCGATCCGGGACTAGAGGTGGCGCTCCTCATCGACGACGTCGTTTTGGGAGCGGCGCCGCTTACAGAGCATGGAGGCGAAGGTGTAGTAGGAGAGGAGGAGGAAGGCGGAGGAGAGGACGCAGATAAGGGAGATCAGGAGAGGGGAGACGGAGGAGGCATGTAACGGCCCAAATATAAATATTCGGGGTACGTTTCGAAGGACTGGATACCTTCATTCGGATCTTGCAATTCGAGTACGGGTTGAGTTTCAAAACAAAGTGTGAGTACTAAAAGAAGGGATTTTATACCCTAAATTCTCGAGAGGTCCATAGGGGACCATAACCTGTCCAACTTGACTAAGTCGCTCAAAACCATTTATAGGTCAAAACATAAAAGAAGGAAATTGACAATACAACTTGCCTCGGTGGAGCCGGGTCAAAACCAATATAAACAAGTATAAAACCTCTAAAGCGTCGAGTCTTGTGGTAAGTCAATCTCTCGGTCAGTTGAACGCCCCAGTTGAAACCCTCGTCATGGAATCACAGAACAAGCAAGGATCAAATACCTGAAACTATACCACGAGTCAAGGTCGAGCCACTCATGCGAGCCCTGAAGACCTCGCTGATGACATATAATACGCTCTAAATCTATATGAGAATGATCTAATGCAATACTGGAATATTAAGCACACAAGCATACTGACAGTTTATATATAATGACAGAATGCCAAGTGGCATGTCCCAATCTCTCAAAACCCATGCCTCAGTGGGAGCGGGTATATCTCATATCCGTACCTCAGTCGGCTTCGGATGTCTGCCTCAATCGGGGCCAAATGACTCGGTCGGTGTCGTAGTATATCTCATGCCTCAGTCCACACCTCAGCCGGGGTGGGATACTCGGTCACTGCCGCAGTCATATATATAACTCGGTAAATCATGCTCTCACATGACTCTATCAGGATAAACCCGATGGAGCTGGGTTGTCCTATGACCCTAGCAACGACTCTTGACTTACAACTTACGGCCGTTTCTACCAATCGCATTCAGAATATGTATGCTCATATGTTAATGCAGAACCTAGGCATGCTACTACATGACATGATATTATAATGCCTACATACTATATGACACATCAGGCATGAGGTTCTAACTTGAGTAAGCCCTAGAGTACATACCTGGAGGATCGCGGGATCCAAGCTATATATCAGCAAGAATAAGCAAGTCCAACAGATCAGATATCACCTAATAAGTCAATAAATAACATAAATGAGTCTAAGTTCTAAATTACACAAAGCATAGATAACACATAAGTTGCACATAAAACATATAAGGTAAACATAAATAATATAGGTTAACCATCTCATCATCATCAACATTATAATCTCATCTCAATTCCTCATCACATAGCATCATATATTGTCCCATCATTGATCATTACATACCATCTCCTTCTCGTTATCGTCAACTCAACATCTCAAAGTTCCAATATATCAAATGATGCTTCAATTTCTCATTTCCATAGATCATCTCGAATTTCTAACGTCTCAAATCATGCTTTTGATTCATATAAATTCTCAAGTAAGATTTATCAACCAATCTACCAACTTAAGTCCAAATAAATCGGTTCCAAAGTTAGTCGGAGTCAATTTACATCTTATGGAAGTCAACCCGAGAATCAAACAGTTCTTTGCAAATCATACATAGTCAAATCTCGACAATAAACATTTAAATCATTAAACCAATTTCCCAAAATTATATTATCATTAAAATAAACCCGACATTCTTCTATTTCAAAAATCATTACATAAATAATTTCCGAAACTGTAGTAATGTTTCAAATAATATATTAATTTAAATATTACCAAATAATCATCATCAGTTGAACATTTTTAACACATAGAAAAATAGCCATTAGATAAAAATTTGAACAATAATCAATTAAATAGCTAATTAAATCATAATTAATTAAATAATAATTAAGTAATTAGATAAATCATTAAATAATAACAAATAAATAAATAATTGGACCAAACCGGATCCCTTTTATTTAGAGCGAACCGAACCACCCAATTGTTTTAACCCATTCTGATTTCTTTTAACCCAAACAATTATATGGCCCAAACCCAAATTCAAGCCCAACCCAAATTCTCTTAAACAATCAGATTCTAAAAAAAAAAGCGGGCCCCATAGAGCTGATGTGGCATGGCAAGGCGGGACCAGTGGTTTCTCTTCTCCTTCCTTCCGCCGGATCTGCTCTCTTCTCCTCACTCTGTTCTCTCTGAAGAACGAAGAAACCGACGGCGAGCTCCTCTTCCCTCCTCGTGCTTCCTCGGCCTCAGCTCTTCCTTCCAGCCTCCTTGGCTTCGACTTGGACAACACTCGCACAGGCCACCTCGCTCGCACAACCCCTCGCTCTCACCGGACCTCTCTCTCCGACCCGCTCTCGCACTCTCTCTCAGACTCGACCTCACCGATAACTCAATGAACCTATGAGACCTAAGGCTCCTAAGATCAGAGAATAAAAAAGAGGTTGGGAAGAGGGGCGCTCACCGAGAGGTTCGAGGATTCGTCGGCTTCGCCGGAGGTTATTCAAGCTTGCCAGAGGTGCGGGGCTGCGATTCTCGGCCTAGAACGAATGCAGAGGTAAGAAAGGTGAAGTTTTGTGGGGTTTTTAAACGGAAAAGGGGAAAGAAAGGGCTTACTTTAGGATTCAAACGAGAACAGGGCAATGGGGTTGGCGCCGGCAACTGCGGGAGCTCTCCATGGGCTGCTCGGCTTCATCGGACCCGTTCGGTGGAGGTGCTGGTGTTGTTGGGAGGTGAAGACGGTGGTGGCTGGCTAGTGGAGCTGTGGGGTTGCTGGTGGTTCCGGCGACAACAAAGGGTGATAGTGGTGGTTGACTTGGCGACAAGGAGGGGAGATTGTGATAGTGGTGGCGGCAAAACAGAAGGGAAGGGAAGCTGAGAAGATGCTGGGAAAGGTGAGCTGTGTTTGGGGTGTATGTATTTGTGGGATTGTAAGGGTTTGTTTTGGATTCAATTAAAAGTAGTTAAAATGGGGGGAGATCGATGTGTGCTGGCAACTCAAGAAGCAGGAGGGAGGGATTGTGGGTGGTGGTGTGTGAAGATGGGTTTATGGGGGGGAAAGGGGCTTAACTTTACAGCTAAGAATAGGGGGTTAGGGAGGGTGCTATATGGGGTTAGGGTGGATGGGTAATTAAATCCTAAAATCCGCTTTCCAACCTTAACCCGACGTAATTAAAATAAATTTAAAATAGATACTCAAATCTGAATTGAATAACAAAACCCCAAAGTATTTCCAAGCCTTGGAATAATTAAAGCGGAATAAATTTGTTTTCAAAACCAATAATAAGTTTGTCGGAATTTATTCAAAGGAATATAAATAAATCGTTTACTCGAGGACGAAATTATTCAAAATTTTCGGAGTCGTAGAAATTAAATAAAATTTAAATTGGAATAAAATCTAAAATTATAAAAAATACTAATTAAAAAATCTTTGTCTTTACATTATCCACCTCTAAAAATAAGTCTCGTCCCCGAGACTAAAACCATTTTAAAACCAAGCCAAACATTCTTTCTTTCAAACCAACCCAAAATCTTTCAAAATCTCAAGTTACTCAAGCAAGTCTTAAAACTCAAGAGGTGGAGTCATCCACCTCTAAGGGCTAATCCCATATTTTCTTCCTAATTTCCGTTTGCAGAGTCAGTGTTAGTTCTATCAGTCTCAATCATGTCATGGATCATAAGTCAGCAAAATGCATAATCTCGTATACCAGATAACTAATGAACCCAGAGGGTACATCATAACAAGAACCACATCAAGTATAGCAAAATACCATCACATCATCACAAAGAAAAAAAAGGGCATATCACATCATCTCATCACCAAATCTGTTCATAACTACCATTCAAAGTCCAAGCGTCAAATGTCAACATTGCAACCATCATTCTTAACAGAAACTCAGTGTGGTAGCCTTAGTCCCATTAGGATTTTCATCTCATCACAAGGGTAACATATATATATATATATATATAATATCGTCATCGACATTTCACGTTCAAGGCGTATCGCATCCAAAGATCTCGAAGCGTCTCATTTCAAGATATCGCATTTTATTATATCATCATCACCCCATTAAGATGCATAATATCAAGGTTATTATCATGCAAATTTACAGAATATGAGCACATTAGAATATCAACAAAATCAGACATTAGCATTCCAAGTTTAAGGTATTAACATGTCAGCATTCGTCATAACAAGTATGTCATTTAATCAAATGGGTATCCTATTTACACATCAAGCTTCTCCCTCAACAAGTAACATCATCAACAAATACAAAGAAAATCAGGGAATATGTGTATCATCATCAATCAGAACAAGACGACACCACCAACTCCCGAAGTCAAGGTCAAGTCTAAGCTAGGTTCAGTAACTCAAACATGCTACAGTCTCCAACTACAACCGCATCTCGCTCCCTTTAGAACAAAAACTCATAGGCATCTTCCTTAATTTCATTCACGAAAGTCGCAAGGTCAAAATTTAGTCCCAATTCATTCACTATATACTTAAATTCTTAGGCCAATAAATTCTCCAAGAATCATCTCACACAAGATCTCAACTCACAATCCCAACTTTCCATCTAACCAAGTTAAGCCCATATATCGGAACCCATACCCTCTAAGGAATCATAAATCGAGCCCAATACTCCATCTCTCGTCAGAACCTCTATCAAACATGTGAGCAATCTAGAGGGTTTTCTTCCGAATCCCGTTATTCTACCTATGCCCTTAAGAATCCATCCGATCAGCATCCCTACGAGAAAACTCCTAAATTGTTCTCATACCCTGACCTCGCTTCCCATACCAATAAGCACACCCACTGCTAATCCACCTCTAAGAACTAACTCCTGTTGCTAACCTCTTACAAGAGCACTCTTATACTTTATGTCCTCAATATCCAACGGCAAGGGTTCATCTCCTAGGCTATCCATGCATCCCAAATAACGTAAGCACCTCCTCAACTATATCGAAAGGCCCTAGCAATACACAATCGCCCGCACTCCTCAGATTCTAGACTAGAGAGCCAACTAGTGATAATCCTGTAATCATAAAACATTAAGTTCCTCTTCATCTGCACCCATCCCCAAGTAGTCAAGCACACAAGTGTTACCCAAGCAATTCATCAGAATATCTATAAACCGAATCGCATCTGCTGATTTTCAAAAATCACGACATCTTCACTTACTCCCAACACTAATTCATCGCTCGAATTCTACTATTTTCCCAAATCAGTCACAATCTCCCAAGACGTCTTATTCTAATTCCTTATTGTTGCACACTCCCAATTAGCCTTAGATCAAAATCCTCAACCAATGATAGCTTACCTCTAATTGACCATTATTACCAATCATTTGCTCAGAGAATCTCTACGTTATCCTTTTTCAAAATTACCCAAGACATCATAAGATATTTAAATTTTCTAAAGTTATACAACCATTGGTATTCCTATATCCTCCGCTTGAACTAATCCCCATATCGTCATTCAAACTCCTATACCCACTCAAATGGGCCTACGATCCACCATAACAATATCCTTTACTCGACTATATTCCTTTGCTCGAAATCTCATCTTCCCTTCCCTAATACCTCAGCGTTCAGATCACTGCTATTCATATCAATTACAATCGCCTTCCTATTCTTGAATTCTCCCGATTATGCCTATAATAATTCTCTAATTCTCTCCTAGCAAGTATCCTCAATACCATGCGAGTCGATCTCCAAGTGCAGATTTCATATTCTATCACCTATCAAGAGAACAACCAAATTCCCAAGACCCACTAATCCTCGACTGTCCTAGCCACTCAAACTCTGACAATATCCACAAATCATTCTTTTATCCCTAATCGTTCCTACTCACAATACGAATAACCTAAGACCCAAAGTCTATAACTCCTCAAACAATCCTATTCATCCAAACCCTAGCGTTGATCAAAACTAGTTCCTCGACAAAATTATTACCACTCCTCGTACGACGATCTACCTATCACCACATCCCTTCTACAAGATTCCTCAATCAATAAGCCCTAATCCATTCATATTTCCTCTCAGGGAAACCTAATCGGGCTTACCAGATTCCTTCACCCAAAGGTACTTATCCTTACTTCCATAACCTCGCCACTGTCATCCTACGCCCCATCTAAGGCCTACCTAGAAGGCTCATCTGAAATTCCTAACCAGCATCTCTTATCAGCCCTATAATCCTACCACCGTCTCCTAATCCAATGTCTCGCTTCTAAGACTACATTGCACCACCCTTAATCAAAACCTAGGGCTTCTAGTTCTCCTATCACTCTCTCGACTATTCCACCAAAGCAACCTTTACCAACACGAATAAGAAAGAAGACAAAATAGGAGAAAAGAAAAGGGAGATAGAGAAATAAAGGAAAACGAAGTCGTCAAACATGCAAACTAAGTCAACAACTCACTAGCAATCATTATCCCATACCTCGTATGTTGAAGTAACCAGGCCATACTTACCACTAACTCAAATATCAACATAAAAAAACATCTACGCATCGGAAACATATCACATCTAAGCTTATCGCACCACAGAAAAGGTTAATAGCTCGAATGGGGGACGCCTACTTCTTAAGGCATATCTATGAATCCACTGTGTACTCGTCCTTCAATGCTGCGGATGACATCAGTTCTGAGACTTGTAGTTTATGAGCCCACCACGCTTCCGCTACGCCGTTTTAGTGTTGCCCGGCTAGTTATTCCTTCCCACATGTCATCGTTCGTCCAAAGGGATAACACATAGGTTCTAAATTAACAAAGATAGGGGAGAGACACAAGTGGACAACCCAGAATACTTACGGAGTCAGTTATGGACCAAGATTGAAGGTATCGAGACTAAGAACAAGGTCCCAACCCAATTTCCCATGGGAAATAACAATACCACCAAGAAGACTCAATAAGAATATCTATATATGGAAGAAGATAAGGAAAAGGGAAGGAATAGAAAAGGAAAGAAAAGAAAAGGAAAATGAAAGAATCAATAGACTTCCTTTAGATAAATGAGAGAAGATAGGAGACGAGGGAAGCGGAATGAAAATGATAGACATTCTTCGACAATTATCACCTTAATTAGAATTTATTGAACTGAAGGAGAACTGAAAGGATGAAGACACAGACGGTTGAATAGTGGAAAAAGTCATTTCGCAAGAATTGAAATCCCGACTATAGACTAAGGAAGAGCTCCCCCGCTATCTCATTCACATTAAAGTTCAACTCATAGCTAACATAGGTTAAACAGATTAACAGAATTCTTGCTCAAGGAAGACAACACACAGCACAGAATCAATCAATAATATTAATCTGATCCCCTTCGAGGAGGATCGCCCTCAGGCCCAATTTAAAAAATCACAAAATCTATCTAGAAGCTGCTCTTCGAGGGGCAACTGACCGGAGGAGCAACTATCCTCTCGACCTCTATATTCTAACCCCGCTTCTCCAACCACCATGGTGCGAACTCCTTGGGGTCTTCCAGACCCTTTGTAAAGTACAAAGCTAAGTTTTGCCTACCCTTTCCCAAGTAGACATCCAATAGGGATGGTCTATCGCCTTTCTACCCACTCGATTTCCCTTTCCCCAATTTTTCTTATTTTAAGTCAAGTTTATTAAGCTTTTTTCATTAATTTAGCCATATTAAATTCATTTTTCCCTATAAAAGTCTTCAAAATCCCTTGAAAACTTTGGGCGATTTCCAAAATCACACTTTAACCCATTTGTACTCAAATCGCACAACCCAAGTTCTGATACGACCTTTGTAATGACCCAAATATAAATATTCGGGTTACGTTTCGAAGGACTGGATACCTTCATTTGGATCTTGCAATTCGAGTACAGGTTGAGTTTCAAAAAAAAGTTTGAGTACTAAAAGAAGGGATATCATACCCTAAATTCTCGAGAGGTCCATTGGGGACCATAACATGTCCTACTTGACTAAGTCGCTCAAAACCATTTATAGTTCAAAACATAAAAGAAGGAAATTGAAAATACAACTTGCCTCGGTGGAGCCGGGTCAAAACCAATATAAACGAGTATAAAACCTCTAAAGCATCGAGTCTTGTGGTAAGTCAATCTCTCGGTCAGTTGAATGCCCCAGATGAAACCCTCGTCATGGAATCACGGAACAAGCAAGGATCAAATACCTGAAACTATACCACGAGTCAAGGTTGAGCCAATCATGCAGGCCTTGAAGACCTCGCTGAGGACATATAATACGCTCTAAGCCTAAATGAGAATGATCTAATGCAATACTGGAATATTAAGCACACAAGCATGCTGACAGTTTATATATAATGACAAAAATGCAGTAAATGGGCCCACACAGAATGCCAAGTAGCATGTCCCAATCTCTAAAAACCCATGCCTCAGTCGGGGCAAGTATCTCTCTCATATCCGTACCTCAGCGGGGGTCGGATGTCTACCTCAATTGGGGCCAGATGACTCGGTCAGTGTCGTAGTATATCTCATGCCTCAGTCCACACCTCAGCCGGGGTGGGACACTCGGTCACAGCCACAGTCATATATATAACTCAGTAAATTATGTTCTCACATGACTCTATCAGGACAAACCCGATGGAGCTGGGTTGTCCTATGAGCCTAGCAACGACTCTAGACTCACAACTTACGGCCGTTTCTACCAATCGCATTCAAAATACGTATGCTCATATGTTAATGCAGAACCGAGGCATGCTACTACATGACATAATATTATAATGCCTACATACTATATGACACATCAGGCATGAGGTTCTAACTTAAATAAGCCCTAGAGGACTTACCTGGAGGAGCGCGGGATCCAAGCTATATAGCAGCAAGAATAAGCAAGTCCAACAGATCAGATATCACCTAATAAGTCAATAAATAACATAAATGAGTCTAAGTTCTAAATTACACAAAGCATAGATAACACACAAGTTACACATAAAACATATAAGGTACACATAAATAATATAGGTTAACCATCTCATCATCATCAACATTATAATCTCATCTCAATTCCTCATCACATAGCATCATATATTGTCTCATCATTTATCATTATATATCATCTCTTTCTCGTTATCGCAAACTCATCATCTCAATTTTTCAATATATCAAATTATGCTTCAGTTTCTCATTTCCATATATCATCTCGAATTTCCAACGTCTCAAATCATGCTTTTGATTCATATAAATTCTCAAGTAAGATTTATCAACCAATCTACCAACTTAAGTCCAAATAAATCGGTTCAGAAGTTAGTCGGAGTCAATTTAAATTTTAAGGAAGTCAACCCGATAATCAAACAGTTCTTTGCAAATCGTACATAGTCAAATCTCGACATTAAACATTTAAATCATTAAACCAATTTACCAAAATTATATTATCATTAAAATAAACCCAACATTCTTCTATTTCAAAAATCATTACATAAATAATTTCCGACACTGTAGTAATATTTCAAATGATATATTAATTTAAATATCACTAAATAATCATCTTCACTTAAACATTTTTAACACATAGAAAAATAGCCATTGGATAAATATTTGAACAATAATCAATTAAATAGCTAATTAAATCATAATTAATTAAATAATAATTAAATAATTAGATAAATCATTAAATTATAACAATTATTTGGCCCAAACCCAAATTCAAGTCGAACCCAAATTCTCTTCAACAATCAGATTCTAAAAAAAAAACCGGGCCCCAAAGAGCTAATGTGGCATGGCAAGGCGGGACCAGCGGCTTCTCTTCTCCTTCCTTCTGTCGGATCTGCTCTCCTCTGCTCGCTCTGTACTCTCGGAAGAACGAAGAAGCCGCCAGCGAGCTCCTCTTCCCTCCTCGTGCTTCCTCGGCCTCAACTCTTCCTTCCAGCCTCCGTGGCTCCGACTTGCACAACACTCGCACAGGCCACCTCGCTCGCACAACCCCTCGCCCTCACCGGACCTCTCTCTTTGACCCGCTCTCACACACTCTCTCAGACTCGACCTCACCGATAACTCAATGAAGCTATGAGACCTAAGGCTCCTAAGATCAGAGAATAAAAGGGAGGTTGGGAAGAGGGGGGCTCACCGAGAGGTTCGAGGATTCGTCGGCTTCGCCGGAGGCCGTTCAAGCTCGCCGGAGGTGTGAGGCTGCAATTCTCGGCCTAGAGCGAATATAGAGGTGAGAAAGGTGAAGTTTTGTGGGGTTTTTGAGCAAAAAATGGAAAAGAACGGGCTTACTTGAGGATTCAAACAAGAACAGGGCAATGGGGTTGGCGCCGGCGACTACGGGAGCTCTCCATGGGCTGCTCGGCTCCATCGGACCCGTTCGGAGGAGGTGCTGGTGCTGTTGCGAGGTGAAGACAGTGGTGGCCGGCTAGTGGAGCTGTGGGGTTGCTGGTGGTTCCGGCGACAACAGAGGGTTGTAGTAGTGGTTGACTTGGCGGCAAGGAGGGGAGATTGAGATGGTGGTGGCGGCAAAACAGAAGGGAAGGGCAGCTAAGAAGATGGTGAACAAGGTGAGCTGTGTTTGGGGTGCATTTGTTTCTGCGATTGTAAGGTTTTTTTTTGGATTCAATTAAAAGTATTTAAAATGGGGGGAGATCGATGTGTGCTGGCAACTCAAGAAGCAGGAGGGAGGGATTGTGGGTGGTGGTGTGTGAAGATGGGTTTATGGGGGGAAGGGGCTTAACTTTACAACTAAGAGTAGGGGGTTAGGGAGGGTGCTATATGGGGTTAGGGTGGCTGGGTAATTAATGTGATAGAAGTCAAATTTAACAGACGGAGGTAAATCCTGAAATCCGCATTCCGACCTTAACCCGACGTAATTAAAATAAATTTAAAATAGATACTCGAATCTGAATTAAATAACGAAACCCCAAAGTATTTCCAAGCCTTGGAATAATCAAAGCAGGATAAATTTGTTTTCAAAACCAATAACAAGTTTGCCGGAATTTATTCAGAGGAATATAAATAAATCGTTTGTTCGAGGACGAAATTATTCAAAATTTTCGGAGTCGTAGAAATTAAATAAAATTTAAATTAGAATAAAATCTAAAATTATACAAATAATAATTGAAAAATCTTAGTCTTTACAAGGCAGATGAGGGATCGAAAGGCGGTGGGAGGAAGTTCGGCATCATCCCCGTCCTATGACGCATGTGATGTACGTAACTTTTCCGATTTCTCCTCTTTATGTTTTAAAATCAACTTCACACAACCTTCATGTTGAAGTAGATGTAAGGATTCCATGGTTAATTTTGGTATGAAATTTAGGGGTTCTCTCGTTATTGTTCGACATGGTCTCAATTTGGGACCTCAATTGCCCTAATTTGTCTCAATTATAAGGATTCCGTGTTGCGGGGCTGGTTCTTTATCAATGAATTGCTACATAGGGTAATGAATTGAAACACCTTGAATTCTTGCAAGTTGTACAATAGCTTCTGTTGGCATACATGTTCACAATTGTGATTTTGACCTCTTCTTTAGCCTATTTGAGGCATGTGCAGTTGTACCTGTCAAACCAAATTCACTCTTTTCATAGTTTTATTTGAAGCTAAAAGTTAATCTGCTGAGTATTTTTGTTGTCATTCCTATCTTGGATTGGTTTTATTTTCGTGTTTATGTGCTATATTTGTTTGTTTTCATTGCTTGGTAATAAATTGTAATTGATAGACTTCTTCAGTGAAGTAAAACAAATCCTATGTATGGGGAGTTTGTTTGCACCTGTAGTGATATGTTTTTCTTCATTTTGGTCAATGTATATTTCCTTCACTTGTTAATGAATCTACCTTCTGTTATCCTATATTTTACCGTACAGCAAGGTAATGGATGCTGAACTAGTGCAGACACGATTACGTCACAAGTGCAGACATGATTACGTCACAAGAAGGTTATATTTTACTTTGGCATCATGTCATGTACATCGTATTTGAATGACATGTTAATAGCACTTCATGACATGTTACATGGGAACTATTCTATTTCTCTCTCCATTAACCTAGGGGCTTGTGTTGCTATTTAAATTGCATAATGGTTATGTAGCTGTTTTAATGAAGTCTTGATGAAAACTAACCCATGAAAGCAATGAGGATTTTCAAGTTTCCTAAATACATGAAGTGTTCAGTATCATGTTTACTTGTTTAGGTTATTATTTCCCTCCTTCTCCTACTGAAGTGGATGAATTATTTGCATTCTAATGGCAGTCCCTAGTTATAATACTTATATAAGAAAGTCTATAATGCAAGCAATTCCTATTAGTTTCTGGAAACCAGTTGAAGGATCTAGTGAAGGCGCTCCCTTTCTCCAATTGCCACACTTCAGTGAGGCTCTTATAAAAAACATTTCATTGAAGGTATTCATTTCAATTCCTATGCAGTAAGTTGCTAGAATCATAGTACTCATTTTTCTATGTTCTAATTGTAAATGAGAAATTTCCGTTAATCAATTGGAAGTGGATTACTATGAAAATAGAGCCAAAAAAATTGCAGGATAAATCATGCAAGTGAATGCATAAGCATACTAGTAAAGAACCTTAATCTGATTTTGTGAGATTAAGAAGAAAGGAAAATGAAAAAGGGGAGACAATATGAGTCTAACAGGGGTAAGATTTATAATTCAGGAGAGGAGGAGGCAGAAGAGAATGTAACGCCCCGGGATTATGATTCTCGAGTTACATTTCGAGGGATAAAACTCCTCCTTGGATCTTGCGCTCCGAGTACAGGTTGAAGATTTTAAAATCAACAATTTTGCTTTAAAGGTGGGATTTCATACCCATAAACCGAGAGGAACTGTTGGAATCCTCGGGGCAAGTCCCCTGTACCTGCCCTGTGGCCTAAGTCTCAAAATTCATTGATCATACAACCAAGAAAGATTCCAAATTCATATATAAGGTTGCCACGGCGGAGCCGGGTCAAAACATGATCAAAATATCCAAACCAAACCGTTAAATAATTGGTGAAGTCAGAGTTTCGACTCTCTGTTTCCGCCATGTTAGACCACGCGATGATGGAGCCAAATCAGTAGCAATAATGATAAGCATAATGGATACCTAAAAACGTTAATAGTGGGTGGAATCAGAACGATGCCCACTTGGGTCTGTCCCTTCATTAAGGGTGTTGTCCCCAAAATATGTACACACATACGCTATACCTAATAATCATGCTTCTAGATGCAAGGCGGAATATTAACACACTAGCATGCCCCTAAGATCAAATGCATAATAAAAATAATAAGGCCATATCACAGAATACCAAGTGGTATATCCCTCTACTACTCCCGCACCCATGCTCGTTAGCGCAGGAACCGGCCGCGTTTTCTACTCCCGCACCCATACTCGTTAGTGCGGGAACCGGCCGCGTTCAATAATAACATCATCATTCGCATCAATAGAAATAAAGTGTTGCTCCAGACTCATATGACTCGGGACAATAGCAGATGGGACTGGGCTATCCTATGAACCTAACAAAGACTCTAGTTAACTTCATAGATAACGGCCGTTCTGTTTACATACGCTTACAGAAATAGAATGCTCAATGGTCAATTCAACCTAGCATGATACTACTTGGCATGATGATCATGATATGCAAGCACCTAGTATATCATGCACATATAGCAAGGATATCTATTCAATCTAAGTAAGCTCCGAAGAGACTTACCTGGCTAGCAGAACAGCAAAATAGGAACCCGGCACACAGCAAGCACAACCACATAATATCACCTAAATACATCACAAGAATACACCGAGTATATTTCTATAGCTACTACGAACATATATATCACACACTTATACAAGCAAATAAATAAACAAAATCGCATATGTCATACTTTCAATTCATCACGATCAATCATCTCTTATCTCATACCATATTCATCTTAACTTGTCAACTCATTAACATAGAAAACCTCTAAATCATACTTAGCCAAATCCACATATTACCATTTAATACTCACGCTTAGCATAAAAATATATATACATGGATCGTCATAAGTAACTAATATTCATCTGCTTATAATAAATCACCACAAGTCATGCTATCAGTCACACATATCATACCATCAGTCAACCGATCATATCAATCATGCTAGTTAGTCATCGAACAAGTCAGATTCCAAATTAGTTTCAAACCGTTCCAAAATTTGCATCAAAGAGTTAAGAATTCCGACCTTTGAAAATGCTCTCAAAATTCCCCTTTTTAATTTATTTATTAAATCATTTTGTAACTTTGAAATTATTTTCTAAATTCCCTTTTTTTTAAAACTTCAAGTCTCAAATAATATATTTTAAATCTCAATTAATATTATATACTATTTAAATATCACTTATTAAGCACTTTTGAAAAATACATCCAAATCCAATAAAGTCCCAACCATTTTTATTTAATAAAATCAACCCTTTATAAAATCTCCCAAATAATATTCTATATTTTAATCCTCAAATAATATTTTTATATTTTAAATACTGATGCGCGCGCAAATTGCCATATTTTCTATGCACATATAAGTCCATTTTATCGTCTTTTGCATGGATATTAATGGGAAAACATGGGATTAGTGTAGTTTACACTTAAAGGTCAAATATATGGGTCTGCACGAGTTTCTATGTGATTTTGCAGAAAACATGATAAAAATGGACGGATATGGAACAGCGGAAAAAGAACTCGAAGTCTTCTGAAAGAGGTCGAAATCGACTGGGGACCTCGACATCGAGTGCATCAGAGACATAGGAATCGAGAAAGGAATTAAAACAGAGCATGTTGACACAAAGAGGTCGATATCGACGTCTGGAGGTCGATATCGATGTTGCCAGATCGAGCTAAATGATAGAAGTCGAGTGCCAGTTTGAGTAGAAGAAGGAGAGCTCGAGATAGAGTTTCACAGGGGTCGATATCGATGTTCAAGGTCGATATCGACCATGCCAGCAGAAGAATCCGACTCAGATTTTGATATAATTCTATCCGAAGCTTGCACGTCTATTCAAAAGTTGAGATTTCTTATCTTCAACACCAGATCTATCATATGGAGGCTGATTTACCATAGAAGTTTTAGTTTTTACTTTTAAGTTTTATCTTAGAGAATAAAGATAAAGTTTCGAGTCTTTATCGACATCTATAAATAGAGGCCGATAGGGCTGAGTTTAGGCATTCAATTCGATTCAAATTAGTGATTCAATCAGATTCAATTTCAGTTATTCAACACATACAATACAGTTCCGATTACAGTAGTAACGAGTTAGAGGGAGAGAGAGAGGGCCGAGTGGAGTTTGTGAAGCGAGAGCGGAGTGGCTTGTTCAGTTGTACTTTCTTTCAAAGTTTAATTCGAAGTAGTTTTCTTTCAATAACAATGATGATGTGCATGATGAGGAGCGAGTAGTCAACCCACTTCTAGGGTCGGGGTGAGCCCGACGATAACAATGTATGGTAAGAGCATCAAAGGTATGACTTTTATGCGATTCCGTCTTCTATCTCATGCATGATCCTTTTTGAAAGTTAGGGAGATTCATTATTTGCATTATTGAAGCGAAAGCCACTCATATTGTGAACTTGAATTGCTCATGAATTGGATAGTAACTCTTAGGAACTATGCGAGAGCCTCTAATCACCTAAGTGTTGATAATGAAAGTTATTTGACGGAAAGGCATTAAATTTCATAACTTTAGCATAAAACTTGCATTGTTATCGTTGTGGCATGAAACCCCGACTTTGGAAGCTTTTTAATTAATTGAAATCAATACAAAAGTTTTAGTTTTATTTCTGATCATCCTCCTTTCCCATTCTATTTTCTTCGGACTCTTTTTCGACAAATTGGTTACGAAAACAGTTTCTGTGACAAGCGTCGAACTCGACTGTAAGGGTCGATAACGAGGTCTAACGTCGATATCGAGGTCTCTGCTCGACGTCGACTTTGCTGCTTTTGTCTTCTGCAAGAACTACGCTAGGAAATCGACCAGAACTGAGGTCGATATCGACTAGATTACTCGATATCGAGTGTCTTCTGAGGTCGAAAGCTTTGATCGTGAGTACAACAAGGGAAGCGCTGACATACCTCCTCGTGGATTCGATCCTGAATTACCCTACTACTACAAGGGAGGGGATTCTTGTATTATTTGTTTGGGACAGGGAGTTAGCCTAGTTGTGCATTGCATTATTTAAATTATTTGAATCTCCTACACCACCCCCTTCGAACAAAATTGGCGCCGTTGCAGGGGAGGCAATCAATCGCCACCTAAGTTAATCACGATCTTTTGAGCATATTTTACAGGTTTATGCAACGTTCTGATCGCGGACCTATCCTGGAACCAATCAACGAGCCTGAACGTTTCTACCATCTTCGTAACAAAGCAATTTGCATCATGGCTGACAACGAAACATAGGCCGAAATGATAGAGCGATTGAGGAAGGAAATCAAGGACCACAATGCTACAATCGCTGCTGAAAGGGCCGCCGCTGCTGTAGAGCGAGCTCATGCTGATAGGGAGGAGGATGTGCGCAGACAAGCCCAAGAGCGGCTAAATCAGTATCCACAGACGGCGATGCAATACATGCATCCGCCGCTTCATGTTCCTTAATCCGCTATTTTAATTCCTCACTCCAACTATGAAATAAAAATTAACTTCCTATCTGAGATAAAAAGAAACACTTTTGAAGGAAGACCTAATGAATGCCCCCTGCAACACATCTCTACTTTTATGGACTTATGTGAAACAGTTGCCGATGGAGTGAATTTAGAGTATGTGCGATTAAAATCTTTTCGATGGTCTTTGGCAGGGAAGGCATTACAATGGCTTGAGAGTTTGGCTCCACGCTCGCTGAGGACATGGGCAGAGGTGAAGGATGCATTCTTGAATAAGTTCTTTCCACCTTCTAAAACGGCGATGCTGCGACAAAGGATCACGGCTTTCAAACAAAAGCCATGTGAAACCCTAGCACAAGCGTGGGAGTGATTTAAAGACTTGCTGAGATCATGTCCAACGCATGGGCAACTTCCATATGTCATCCAGGAGATCTTCTACAACGCCCTTGATGCACCGAATAAGGAGACGATAAATTCATATACCTCCTATCGGTACATTGAGCTTACACCAACGGAGGCCTGGGAGACCATTCAGAGGCTCGTGAACTTTGACAACACTTATGGGGTTGCTGCAGCCTATGATGCAAGGCCTGCCCCATCAATACCACTATATGAGCCTCCAAAGGAGATAGATCCTGATGTGCGGCAACAATTCCATAACGATCAAATGCGCCGCCTTCAAAAGCAAGTCAGGTTCCTAAGCAACAATCAAACTTGTCAGGAGTGTGGCTCAACAAGGCATAACATTAGTGCATGTCCACATACTGAGCAAGTATCCATGGCGGAATAACATGAGGAGGTCAAGTGGACGAGAGGCTCCTATGGAGGGGGTAATCAACAATATTGGGGTGATCAAAGGTTCTATCATCAAAGGGATCCCCCACCCTATAGGGCACCAGGGTACCCTGAGCGGGAAACAAGGAAAGATGACCTGCAAATCATTCTTGATGAGATGCGGAGGAACCATGCTGAGTTCAAATAAGCCAACAACTCCATCCATACTCAGCTGCAGGGCATCAATTCTAGACTTGGGGAGATCGATGTTTGGAAGCGCAACATGGAGACTCAAATGAGTCAATTGGCGGAAGCAATACCCAAAGCGTCAGGATCATTCCCTGGATCCACTGTGCCCAACCAAAAGGGCAAAACCACTGGTCATATTGTGGCAGTGAACCTAAGGAGTGGGCATCAATTACAAACGCCCGAGCAAAAAAAAGAGGAGAAGGAGCCAGAACATACGTCGATATCGACCCCCCCTGTCGATATCGACCAAGGTGACGTCGACATCGACCTTCCTGTCGATGTCGACCTTAATGCTGTGTCACCACAGAAATCGACTCCTCCAGTCGATGTCGACCCTACTGATGTCAATGTCGACACAACTACAATCGCGGGAAGGAAGAAGGTGTTGCCATTCCCAACTAGAAAGATGATTAAGGACCCAGCGGAAAAGAAGTTCCAGCGGTTCATGAAGATTCTCCAAGGACTTAATGTCTCTATACCATTCACAGAGGCACTTCACGAGATGCCATCTTATGTAAGGTTCCTTAAAGACATCTTAGGTAAGAAGCGATCGCTCTCTGAGATCGCAGAGGAGTGCAACATGTTGGAGCTACCACAAAAGCGGGCGGACCCAGGTAAGTTTTCTATCGCTATAGGTCTAGGTCAATTCAAATTTAATGCTTTAGTTGACTTGGGCGCTAGCGTTAGCATGATGCCACTTACCATATGGCACAAGGTAAAGATAGGTCCTCTGGAGCCCGTGGATGCAAGACTATATATGGCTAACAATACGCTAGTGATTCCAACTGGGATAGTGACGGATGTGCCAGTACAAGTAGGTAAATTCTTTGTCCCTGCTGATTTCTTAGTTGTTGATATGGTGGAGGACCCTACTTGTCCAATTATTTTAGGTAGGCCATTCCTAGCAACCGTCGATGCCAACTTTAGCGTAAAGAAAGGATTGCTCTCATTCACAATTAGTGACGAGGTAATAGAGTATGCCTTCAACAAGACGGTGAAAAATCAAGGGCCAATGGAGATAAAAGCCATCAATGGTGTCTACATTGCATGTGGAGAAGCGAAGGTAAGAAGTATGACACCGGAGGAGCTTGAGAAGAGGGCCATAGAAGCCCAAGTGGAGGAAGTTGTGGCAATCTTGAACGAAGGAGCCCAACAGAACATCGAAATTGACCCAGGTAAGTCGATATCGACCACTAATGTTCAAGATTCTGTGCCAGGTCGTAAGTATGGGGTCGACGGAGGAGGAAAAGAAACATCGAAATCGGGGTCAAGGGTCGTTATCGACCACACCCAACCGAAATCGACCACCATCAGCGCTAAAAAGAGAGGAACAAAGACCTCGATATCGATCTCTGGGGGTCGAAATCGACCTGATCATATCGAGCAGGAACTCTCCAAATCGACTGATCCTCCAGGAGTACAACAGGGGTCGATATCGACCTCTGAACATCGAAATCGACCTGAGCCACAGGCTGAGAAGAAGGTAAGTCAAGGTACGGATTCCTCTTGTTCGATTTCAATTAAAGATTTATCATTATTTAGAAGAGGTGTTCCTTGGCATGTGCGCTTATGTAGGGTATCCGATGATGATTCGAGCCAATATGAGATAGGAGACAAAGCCTATGTTGCCAAATCCAAGGACCATTGGTTCCCTACGAGATTCAAGGATAAGAATTTAGGACCATTCACGGTGAATGAAATCAATCTGGCGGAATGCAGCTGCGTGACAAGAAAGGAGTCATATTTAAGGCCCAAGCCACATGGGCTCTGCAGATGCCACCTTAGGAAGTGCAAAGGAAGAAGTCGGCCTAGCGACTTAAAAGTCTAGAGCTTGTATCATAGACTTAGTTTTGATTTTAGACAGCTTTACTTTGGTTTTTTGACACTTTATTGTTTTGCATATTTTGTTTTATGTCTGTTACAAGTTGCAGGAAAGAGAAAGGCATACAGAAGAGACATCGAAATCGATGTCCAAGATCGACATCGACCTTAAGGTCGACATAGATGGGTTTGTGATCGAGGCTGGATCACCCTGAAGCCTAAGCCAGAAATCGATGTAAACATCGATATCGATGTTAAGGGTCGATATCGACCATCCCTGCTGTCTTCTTCGACTCCTGAAATTTGTGACGGTTTAGTAAGTTTTCTTCTTAACCCTAGTTTTAATACAGTGAGGACACTGTAAATTTTAAGTATGGGGTGGGGGAAAGGCTTACTTGCATATTCATACTTAGTTTAAATTTGCATATTTATTTTAATGCATATTTAAGTTTTTTCGAAAAAAAAAACAAAAGGCTTACTTGCATATTCATACTTAGTTTAGATTTGCATATTTATTTTAATGCATATTTAAGTTTTTTCGAAAAAAAAAGACCTCCATCAAAAATATGAAAAAGAAAAAAAGAGTCATGGAAGTATAAAAAAGAGCTCTATGATGCAAAATTAGATTCATTAGAGATATAACATGAAATTGCCTAGTTAAGGGAAGTCCCAATGAAGTGCTAAAAAAAAAGAAAAAAAAAAGAGATGAAAATTTGAAGTTGCTTTTGACATGTGCATGATAAGATGATGGAGGACTTTTTATGAAAATTCCATACAAGTTCTTACATATACAAGTTCATATCCTAGCCTTACCTATGCATATTTGCAAAAGTCACAAAGCCATATATGAGCCTTATCATGATCATTATTGCTCCACATATATACGTATTGCCCATTTTATACCTTATACCCTGTCCGGGGAAAAGTTTGAGAATGGATGTCATCTTTGGAGTTATATGGAGTTGTGCATTATTTATGAAGTTGTTGGCAGGAATGAAATAATTATGAATTATGGAAAATTTAATGAGCGATAAAAAATCTGATCACCTCAAGAGATAAAGGTAGGTCGACCCTTCTCGTTGAGATGTTAGTTCAGCGAGATGGGACACAAGGTGAGGAGTCCGAAGTACTAAGTATCCGGGGCCATTCATGACACCCATGTTTGCAACTCGCGAGATGGCAGTACTAAGGTTAGAGAGGTAAAAGCATTATATTGAATAAAAGCATTGAGCGATGAGTGAAAGGTGAGACATTAAGAAGGGATGTTTTGGAAAGAAAGTATGATTCCCTGGATTTAACACCACATGGCCAAATATTAGCCCACCTTTAGCCTTTTACCAATATATTTCTCACAAGCTTGCAAAAGTCCTCTTGATTATTAATGCTATGTCGCTAAAATTGTTTTTGCATATTACCTCCTTTTATGAATATGAAATTGCTTTTATGCACAGGCATGGACTTGGTTGACATAAGTACCTTATCAAGGATGGCAATTGATTGTAGGGACATATGAGAAATGAATCTATGATGTTGAGGGTTTACTTTCTTCCCCTGAATGACCATTAAAGGTATTGCTTGGGGACAATCAAGCTTAAGTATGGGGTGTTTGATGTGCGCGCAAATTGCCATATTTTCTATGCACATATAAGTCCATTTTATCGTCTTTTGCATGCGTATTAATGGGAAAATATGGGATTAGTGTAGTTTACGCTTAAAGGTCAAATATATGGGTCTTCACGAGTTTCTATGTGATTTCGCAGAAAACATGATAAAAATGGACGGATTTAGAAAAGCGGAAAAAGAACTCGAAGTCTTCTGAAAGAGGTCGAAATCGACTGGGGACCTCGACATCGAGTGCATCAGAGACATATGAATCGAGAAAGGGATTAAAACAGAGCATGTCAACACAAAGAGGTCGATATCGACGTCTGGAGGTCGATATCGATGTTACCAGATCGAGCTAAATGATAGAAGTCGAGTGCTAGTTCGAGTAGAAGAAGGAGAGCTCGAGATAGAGTTTCACAGGAGTCGATATCGATGTTCAAGGTCGATATCGACCATGCCAGCAGAAGAATCCGACTCAGATTTTGATAGAATTCTATCTGAAGCTTGCACGTCTATCCAAAAGTCGAGATTTCTTATCTTCAACACCAGATCTATCATATGGAGGTTGATTTACCATAGGAGTTTTAGTTTTTACTTTTAAGTTTTATCTTAGAGAATAAAGATAAAGTTTCGAGTCTTTATCGACATCTATAAATAGAGGCCAATAGGGCTGAGTTTAGGCATTCAATTCGATTCAAATTAGAGATTCAATCAGATTCAATTTCAGTTATTCAACACATACAATTCAGTTCCAATTACAGTAGTAACGAGTTAGAGGGAGAGAGAGAGGGTCGAGTGGAGTTTGTGAAGCGAGAGCGGAGTGGCTTGCTCGGTTGTACTTTCTTTCAAAGTTTAATGCGAAGTAGTTTTCTTTCAATAACAATGATGATGTGCATGATGAGGAGCGAGTAGTCAACCCACTTCTAGGGTCGGGGTGAGCCCGACGATAACAATGTAAGGTAAGTGCATCAAAGGTATGACTTTTATGCGATTCCGTCTTCTATCCCATGCATGATCCTTTTCGAAAGTTAGGGAGATTCATTATTTGCATTATTGAAGCGAAAGCCACTCATATTGTGAACTTGAATTGCTCATGAATTGGATAGTAACTCTTAGGAACTATGCGAGAGCCTCTAATCACCTAAGTGTTGATAACGAAGTTATTTGACGGAAAGGCATTAAATTTCATAACTTTAGCATAAAACTTGCATTGTTATCGTTGTGGCATGAAACCCCGACTTTGGAAGCTTTTTAATTAATTGAAATCAATACAAAAGTTTTAGTTTTGTTTCTGATCATCCTCCTTTCCCATTCTATTTTCTTCGGACTCTTTTCCGACAAATTGGTTACGAAAACAATTTATGTGACAAGCGTCGAAATCGACTGTAAGGGTCGATATCGAGTTTTAACGTTGATATCGAGGTCTCTGCTCGACGTCGACTTTGCTGCTTTTATCTTCTGCAGGAACTGCGCTAGGAAATCGACCAGAACTGAGGTCGATATCGACCAGATTACTCGATATCGAGTGTCTTCTGAGGTCGAAAGCTTTGATCGTGAGTACAACAAGGGAAGCGCTGACATACCTCCTCGTGGATTCATCCTGAATTACCCTACTACTACAAGGGATGGGATTCTTGTATTATTTGTTTGCGACAGGGAGTTAGCCTAGTTGTGCATTATTTATTAAAATTATTTGAATCCCTACTATCACCCCCGAGAGCGAACAAATACCGTTAACTAATTAAATAAATAAATAATTAAAAAGATAAACCCGAACCAAACCAAACCCATTTAAATTCAACCGAACCGAACCGAACCCGTAATATATATACTCCTAACCGGTTAAAACTAAAACAAAAATAAATTAACGTGGCAAGGGCCCATAAGGCCATCTTCTTCTTCCAATTCAAACAAAGAACCGCTCCCGCCAGTGAAGCCTCGCCTCGCGCTCATGCTCTCGGCCATGCTCTCGAGCTACCGGAGCTCTCGAGCTCACCCGATCATCCCGTACTTAGTTCACGCACACTCCCGACTAGTCTAAGCATCGAATTAGGCTCAAAATCGATTTGAAGTAAGGAAGAAAGTGGAAGCTCACCGAGTGGGTTTTTTCGTGACTTCGGAGCTCTCGATTGGAGATCTGGGCGTCGTCAGAGGCTCGCGATGGCTTCTCGGACCTGCACCGGATGTGGGTGAGCACGATGGTGAAGTCCGAGGGCGGTTTTGATCGCAAACGAAGGAGAACGGCTTACTGGAACGAGGCTCGCGTTAAACAGGGGAGACGACGGTTCAGTTGCTCGTCGGTGGCGCTGGTGGCTCGGGCTGCTCCTGGGCGGCCACCTGGGCGTCTCCGGTTGGCTCCTACCTGCTACCCTTCTAGAAATAAGGAGGGACGAGGTGATCGACGGTGGCTGCGATGGTGGCGATGGTGATTGAGATGGTGATGGTGGCTCCGGGTGATGGTGAGGAAGAGATGGTAGTAGGGACGTGAACTGGTCAAGGAGGTGATGGTGAGCTGATGGTGCAGGTGCGAGGAGAGGGAGCGGGGAGGGTGATGGTGAATGATGGTGATGATGGTGATGAATATGGTGATGGATGGAAGTTGGTGATGATGATGGTGAATGAAAGTGACGGGGAGGGATGGTAATTTTGAAGGGTATGGTGAATGACGGGAGTGCTTGAAGATTGTGTGTTGAATTGGTTAATTAGTACCCGAAAACAAATGTCGAATACGTGAATTTCGAATCCCGCAATTAGTTCTAAAATGTTAGTTTTCCCGAATCTTGCTTTCTCGATCAATTAAATTTTTAAAATCGAAAAGGATATCGCCATTCGAAATTATTTTAAATTTCTTGAGGTAAAAAGACGGAATCGTTCGTCAAATTTTAAATTTAGGTCGGAATCCGCTAAACGAGTTTTAAATTCGATTTAAATTCATTTTTAATTTCCTTTTTCCGAAAAAATTAGTATTGAAAAATCTGAGCCTTTACAGAGAATGTTGCTATCTTGGGAGCATCTGGATCCCCATCGCTCGCCCTCACAGCCCTCAAGCTTGCCCCAATTTATGCTGGTAAGGTCTCCGATCTTTGCTTTCATGAATTGGATTTATCTTTGTGATTTGAGCGGTTTTAATTGCAATTGGGTTTGATGATTGATCTAAATAGGGGAATACTCAATGGTTAGATCATGGTGGAAGGGTAGGAATGTAGAATTTAATGCTTAGTTGAATTTCATTAAGAGAAGCCAATGAAATAGATAATTTAGCTTATTGGCTGCTAGGAACTTGTTCAACCAATTTTGCTGGGAAATTGAGTTGTTTCCATCCCTTTATCACATCCTTATCCATCTTAATTAGTGATTATGCAGAGCTTTATGAACTACTTTGAATTGATGGAGGCAAATTGAGTTGTTTGCTACTCATCTGAACTACCAATATCTCTAATATGATATTCAATTGTTTTCTCTGTTAATGTGATTGCTTACTTCAGACTTCTGTTGAGAAGAGAATGCTGCACTTTTTCCAATGCGGAATATGTCAAGGCGAGACTAGATGAATTGGAAAACTGGTGCCTTGATGTCACTAAAGAGGTATCTTTTATCAAATTTCGAGTTCTGCCTATTTTGGCGATTTTTCATTTTTCATCTTGTACTTAGAAAGATGTTACTATGGCAGTACACTGGTTCAGCTTGGGAGGAAATTAAGCATATTAGACAAGTTATAGGTTTCCTGGTTAGTTTGAATCTCATTCTCTACGTGAAGGTTTTTGTAAGACAAAGTAAATATTACAAAAAGCATATAAGAGAGATGTTCAGTTCTTGAGTGATCCTACAACTACTTTTTTTTTCTTTGTTCTAGGTCATACATCAAAAGCCTCAGAAAACGCTTGAGGAAGTCACCCACGACCTCTCCTGTAAGCTTTCAGCTGTTTATTCATGTAGTATGTGTTGGCTTTCCTTTTATGCTTTACACTGGCTTTACTTTTATGCTTTACACTGAGCCAAAGAGCAACCAAAACTGACTCTGGGTTTATTTTGCAGGCTGATTTCGTTTCAGGCAAACCAAGCATGAGTGACATATAAATTCAGTTGTGTGCTCTCCATTTTAGTCATTACTATGGCGTGTAATAGCACTCAATCAATAATAACAACTCAAATGAGATGTTCTCTATGCTTTCTATATGTACTTGTGGTACTTTATCCATCTTGTAACCTGTTTTGTCATAGATATATACAAACTTGAGCAATTCGGTTTTTGAGCATGAGAAATTCGCTTTTGAAACTCAGACGAGTATGAAACCCAACTAAAATCTCATAGTTAGATCTCTCAATCGGGATGCACAAGTCGAGTTTATGTTAACCATGATGCTCCTCATGGATTCATCCCCATGATCCGAAAATAGATACTGGACAGAAATGTATCAGATTCAGTGTCATAGTTTATTAACATGTCATTTAAAGACGATGTACATGACATGAACTGCTATTAACATATCATTCAAATACGATGTACATGACACGAGAAAAGCACTTGGGAGAGGAGTGCCCGGTCTTCATCGCCACTTGTTAATGTCATTATAAGAACTCGGAGATTTTGATCAAGTTAGAAGGGAGAAAGAAGATTTTGAGTTTTCGTAAACGAAGCTCTATGTAGTCATTGAATAAAAAAGAGTTAGTTTTTAATTAATTATTAATAAAACATCATTCAACAAGTGTCACAAATAGAGAGAACGAGGTCACATAACAAGGGAAAAAATTGAACAACACGTAAGACAAGAATCAACCGAAATAAGTCCAGTAGACAACAATAGGGTGTCCAGTAGGGAATTGCAGGTCGGCAGTTGATTTTTACTGCCGTCATGTTAGATCAATCTCATACAAATCAATTTTACTCACTGCCCATCTATTTCATCATTCCAGCCTGACACCCTCAGCGTTTGTACATGACACCAGTTAATATTTACATGACATGTCATGTAAAACAATTCACGTGTCAAGTAAAATACATTATGTGTCATGTAAATTTGGTATGGGTGACATGTAAATTCAGTATGGGTGACGGGTAATTATATGATGATCAGTCAGTTAAACTTGTGAATTATTTTACTTAACATGTGAATTATTTACTTGACATGTAAATTGTTTTACATGAAAAGTGAATTTTTTTACATGACATGTGTGAGATTTACCCAATTCCATTAGATATCGATATTTTTTTTTACAAAATTTTACCCATGGGTGTAAAATATGGATATATGATATTATATTTCTTTTATTTGTAGTCAATTAATTATATCATTCGCGTGCATTTTCCCCTTTTTTATTGTTCTAGTTCAAAAATTTATACCTTATAATTGAAGTTCTGCTTTGAAGATAAGCAAATAAGTTGCAATGAGACAAAATGCGGAAACCCCACAATGGTTTGTGACAGAAGAAGACATTAAGAGCTTGCCATGTTTTCTAGTTTGTTCTTTTTCGATATATTCTGTTTCTGATTTTCAGGGTTCCACCATGGTTTCCGACGAGGTTCAATTCTCCTTCTCCGGTAACCGATAGCACACCCCCGTCCCTAGTTCATTGCCCTGTCCCCGGAACTAGCACTTTGTTAAAAAAAGAGAAGAGATTGGATGCGTCTCTCTTTTTACCTGTCACCCGTCTATGTTCTAAAAAACGCTCGGCGGATGCTTGAAGCAATTGGATGAGATGGAAGTGATTGTTGGGTTTATTCAAGCTTCTGAGAGACTGAAAACGTCACAACTTTAACTGGCCGATCATATATAATAACCTGTCAACCATACTGAATTTACTTGTCACCCATACCGGATTTAGATGACACATAATGTATTTTACTTGACACATGCATGAATTGTTTTACTTGACACGTGAATTGTTTTATTTGACACATGTCATTCATACCGGATTTACATGACACATTATGTATTTTTACTTGACCCATGAATTGTTTTACTTGACACATGACATATATAATTACCAGTCAACCATACTGAATTGTTTTACCGTCAAGATGGTTGTAAGTTTCCAACAATTTTCGTCTCACCCTTCTAAATGATACCATTTTAACTGTGAAGTACATAATTTATGACAATCTATAGCGTGAAGAGATGACAATTTTATTTAAAAAATTGTCTTCACCTCTCTCTTAAACCCCCTTTTCCTCTACCTCTCTCCACCTCTCTCCATTGAAGAGCTCTATTGAAGAGCTTCTTTCTTCTTTGATTTCTTTGTCTTCTATCTCTCTTCTTCCTTCGAATTTCTTTTGTCGAATAAAGAGTGGCGCCTTCTTCGATTCTTCTTTTTTCTTCGATTTCTCTGTCTAGGCTCGGTTCTTCATGCAGCAGTGTAGGCAATGGCTTTCTCTAACGACAGCTCCGGCGTCAGCTTTCTCCAACTAGCACGATAGCTGAGCGTAGACTGGAAAAGCCAAAATGTGTCTATTAGACAACCATAGGGTGTCTAGTAGGAAACCACATAGCATCATGTATATATTAACCAGTGTCATGTACAAATGCTGAGACTAGAATAATGATGAAATAGAAGGTTGGCATGTACCAACGTTGGTGGTAATTTATATCTTCTATTTTGTGTGTACGAAGTTGTCTCGTCATTCGCTAACCAACGATCACCAACTACGATATCTACCATCACCAATAGGAAAACATGTAAAAATGAAGAACAAAAAATAAAAACCGCACTTAGGATGACATGTAAAAATAAAAATGTATGGAGTTGGTGACAATTCTACACATACTTAAATCAAGTCGATTCCAATAGGTGACATATTGGCTCTCTCTCCCAATTAATTCTCCCTCTCCTTCTCTCTCTTCCTTTCTCTCTCTCCTTTTATTAATTATCTCTTTGACTTTTCCA
This sequence comes from Persicaria maculosa, assembly GCA_963922045.1. NCBI lineage: Eukaryota > Viridiplantae > Streptophyta > Magnoliopsida > Caryophyllales > Polygonaceae > Persicaria > Persicaria maculosa. Next base: position 22,096,242 of record OY998271.1, on the reverse strand, counting down.
CCTTTTTCCTCTCTCTTATTCTCTGAGCACACACACTCTCTCTCAAGTACTTTATCAACATTTTTTTATCTGAAGTCGATGGTGAATCTGTTTCTCCGATAACTCTTGTCTAGCCGATTCTAATAGGTGACATGTCGTTTTGCTTTGGGTGTCCAGTTAAAAATAACTGCTTACATGTCAACCTGCAAATAGACCCCCGCCCACTTGCTTCTTCTACGATGATTTTTTTCTTAAACTTAAGATTTAATTCAAATTGTATTAATTCCCCCTCACTGTCACTCTACCCTCTTTCTTTCTCTGTCTTATCCCCTCTCGCTGATCACTCTCTCTCCTCTGTGACTTTACTATTGCTTTGTCACTCCTCTCTCTCTCATCTACAACTTTATTGTTGCTTTTTCCCTCCTCTCTCTCTCTCATACCTGTCCAGCTGTCGATCACAAAATGTCCAGTCTCCCCCTCACTTACCTGCTACCGGTTGAGACTTGAACCTGGATATCCGGTTTTGTGCAATTTTTTTCCGGATTGGGTTAACCCTGTAAACTTTTCCCAAAAGTCGGTTAGTTTAGCAAATCCCCTAAACCCAACAGATACATCGAATGAAATTATATCATCCACCATTTTTAATCATGTTAATTAAAAATCCTCACGAAATTTTCATGTGTAGTTTTAATCTATTAAATTATTTTATAACCTAACAACTAAATCGTTGTTTAATATAAAAGAAATTTGCAATATCTCTTTTACAGATTTAACCTAATCGGTATATCACATCAAATTACATCCTCCAATATTTTTTTTATTTTTTGAAAATTAGTTAATATATATTGAAAAAAAATGCAGATTTCAAAGATAAGATTTTTCGGCTATTATTTATAATATGGATGGAATAAAGATAAAAATAACCACAACTAAGTTATTATTTATAATACATTACCTAAGTTATTATATTAGGATTATATTGGTAAGAATCTTAACTAAGATATGAAGTATTAAAAGATCCTGAAAAAATAATCAATATAAAATAATTTTAATTGCGATAAACAAAAATCATAGATTTTATAACTAATAAAAAAATGATGTTGAATATGAATTGGATAGAGTCAAAAGCTTCCATGAGAAAAACACCCCAAAAAACACCCTAAGCTAAGAACCAGCCACCACCATCTCCATTCTAAACCAAAATCCAAAGATCTTTTTCGAATTCAGCCCCAATCTAGGAAAAATCACAAAATCAAAAACCCAAATCCTCAACGAAATGAAAGGGATTTGAGTTTCATCCAAAAAAAACCAAAAAAGAAGCTAGAAAAAGAGACAAAAAAATGGAAGGTGAGATGGGAACAAAGAGATTCAAGTTTTGCGGTCCTTCTGTACCTTCAAAAAATGTCCTTCGATGGAAGATGATGGCTGGAAGGTGATGGCTGTAAGTTCGACGTCACCTGGTAGTTTTTTGGCCTAGATGGGTACTGGCTGTTGCGATCTTGGGGCTCGGGGTGCCTTCGTCGGTGACTGTTCTTGATTCTCAAGTTGTTCTATCCTCCCTTCTCCCGTTCTTGCACTACTCAGCCCCTCCTGCTGGGTTATGCGTATATTTGTCTCTGTTTCACTAGACCCTTCTAATGATTGTGGATCTTCACGGCCGCTGCTCACCCCTCCCCCCCCCCTCCCCCAACTTCTCCTCCCCCCGCTGCTACAAGTGGCTCCCCCCTGTGCCCTGTGACATGTTGACCTCTTTCCCCGGCCACTTTGGTTGTCGCCTGGCGCTTCGGGTGGTCGGAAGACAATCCCCAAAGATAGTTTTAAGCACCAGACTTCTCCCAATCTTTTACAAAAACCGAAAAAATACAATTTGAAACCAAATCTTTAAAACCCAAATCTCAGCACAAAACTTTTAGCTTGATATTCTAGTATCTCAAAACACTTGGACTCAAAATCTCCTTCTTTTAGGCTCGAACCGTTGCTTGCAATCGAAACGTTCAACGCAGCTACCCAAAATTAGCATCGCCTTTGCAAGCTACTATCAAAATGGAAGTCATGGGGGGGTGGTTGGTCGAGCAGGCTCGTTGCCTCTTACGAGCTTGGATTCCACCATGCAACTCGACCATTAAGGACATCAACCCAAGTTTGGTTGTACTTCGACAAAATGATGCCAAGGGGGCACTAATCCAGTTTTCTTTAGAGTTTTATCAAAATAAAAGATCTATCCTACTTGTTTGGATAGAATCTATAGTTTAGATAGAAGATAATATCCTTGGATAGCAAGGATTATGAGCCTATAAATAAAGCCCTAGGGGGCTGGCATTCAATCATCCACATAGACACACAATCAATAGCAATAGAGTTAGAGAGAAGTTTTAAGCTTTGACGTTTGCGAAAGCCGACGTTGAGTTGTAAAGCTTCGGAGTTTATAGTTTAATGCAAGTATATTTCTTTCAATCAATGATGAATTCCATGATGAGAAGCGAGTAGTCTCCGAAAGCTCTTAGGGTCGGGGTGAGCCCGACGTTAGCCATGCGTGCCTGAGGTAAGTGTTAGATGTTCATATCGTTGTGTCTATATCATCTCCTATGATTCTATGTTTAGTCCTAATTGAAAGTAATCCTAAGAGTTGGTATACAGCGAAAGCTTGTCCCTCGGGTGAAATAGTGCAATTGTCCGTCTTCTTATCGCATGCATTGGTTAACGTTGTGGTAAACCCTAATCCTAGGAGTTGCTTTTTATATAAGTTTATTCATCAAAACCACTGTCTCTACTCTGTTCATCACATCCTCATTCATCCTTAAGTCTTTGGCCTTTCTTTGCCGACAAAAGTTAAAAACTTTGCATGAGAAGACATCAATATCAACCAACAGACGTCGATATCGACCACTGAGTTTCGTCGATAGTTTTCTGAGTCGACGATGAGCACCTCTACTGAGTTACTTAGATCGATATCGACCCCCCAGCGTCGATATCGACCACCTGTATCTATTGGCAGTCATCTGAGCCAGTCGATTCCGTCTGCTAACATCGATATCGACCTTCCCTAGTCGATATCGACTGCTTGTTTTTGTCTCTGCAAGCCTTTTGTTGTAGAAAGGATCGACAGACAAGGTCGAGATCGAGGCTTCTGGTCGACCAAAGACGTGAGCTTTCCAACGCTTCCACTACAACGGGAGGAAGTCTTGTAATTATTTGCATAGGCTAGGAGTCGGTTTACATTTATATATCTTTATATTTAAGAAATCGACATTCCTCCCATTAACACTTGTCCCATTATTTTAGGTAGGCCATTCCTAGAAACCGTCGATGCCAATATAAGCGTGAAGAAAGGATTGCTCTCATTCACAATCAGCGATGAGGTGATATAGTATGCCTTCAACAAGACGGTAAGGAACAACGAAGGGCCCATGGAGATAAAGGCCATCAACGGTGTCTACATCGCATGTGGAGAAGCCAAGGTAAGGAGTATGACACCGGAAGAGCTTGAAAAGACGGCCATAGAAGCCCAAGTGGAGGAGGTTGTGGCAATCTTGAACGAAGGAGCCAAAGAGAACATAGACATCGACCCAGGTACGTCGATATCGACTAACAATGTTCAAGATTATGTGCCAGGTCATAAGTATGGGGTCAACAGAGGAGAAGGAACCTCGAAATCGAGCATGAAGGTCAATATCGACCATGACTCAATGCCGAAATTGATACCCATAGTAGCTGAGAAAGGAGGAACAAAGTCCTCGATATCGATCTCTGAGGGTCAAAATCGACCTGATCATATCAAGGGTCACCACTCCAAATCGACTGAACCTCCAGGAGCACAACAGAGCTCGATATCAACCACTGAATATCGATGTCGACCTGAGCCACAGACAGAGAAGAAGGTTAGTCAAGGTACGGATTCCTCCTTTTCCATCTCAATTAAAGATTTATCATTATTTGGAAGAGGTGTGTCTTGGCATGTGCGCTTGTGTAGGGTATCTGATGATGATTCGAACCAATATGAGATAGGAGACAAGGTTTATGTCGCCAAATCGAAAGATCAATGGTTCCCTACTAGATTCAAAGACAAGATGATGGGACCTTTCACGGTGAATCAAATCCATCCAGGCGGGATGCAGCTGCGTGACAAGAAAGGAGTGTTGTTTGAGGCACAAGCCACATGGGCTCAGCATATGCCACCTTGAACGTAAAGAAAGAAGTCGGCCTAGCCACTTTAAAGTCTAGAGCTTGTAACGAAGACACTAAATTTTGGGTTTTGAACAGTTTTTACTTTGCTTTGAGACTTTACATTATTGTTTTGTTTGGTTTTAGTTTTCTAACAAAGTGCAGGAAAGAGGAAAAGAGCAAAAAAAAAAAAAACACATCGAAATCGATGTTGAAGCTCGATATCGACATTAAGGTCGATTCCGAGGGGCTTGTGGTCGAGGCCGGATCACCCTGAAGCTTGAGCCAGAAAATCGATGAAGGAGGTCGATTTTGATGTTTAAACGTCGATATCGACCACCACTGCAGTCTTCTTCGACTCCTGATATTTGTGACGGTTTAGTAAGTTTTCTTTCTTAACCCTAGTTCTAATACAGTGAGGACACTATAATCTTTAAGTATGGGGTGGGGGAATGGCTTACTTGCATATTTTTTAGCATATTTTGAGCATTTTTCATAGTTATTGCATATTATAGTTATATAGTTCATGCATATTATTCATAGTTATTTAGAATTGCATATTTATCTTTAGGCAGTGCATTCATACTTAGTCATATTTATCATATAGTTTTAGTTTCGAAAAAAGAAATGATCCCCATAAAAAAATTAAAAATAAAGAAAAGAGTCATTGAAGTATATAAAAGAGCTCTACGATGCAAAATTAGATTCATTAGGGATATAACATGAAATTGCCTAGTTAAGGGAAGTCCCACTGAAGTGCAAAAAGAAAAATGAACGAGGTAAAAATTTGAAGTTGCTTTTGACATGTGCATGATAAGATGATGGAGAACTTTTATATATTTTCATACAAGTGCTTACAAAAGTTCATATCCTAGCCTTACCTATACATATTTGCAAAAGTCACAAGCCATATATGAGCCTTACTATATCATTATCATTATTGCTCCACATATATTACATATTGCCCATTTTTTATACCTTATATCCTATATGGGGACAAGTTTGAGAATGGATGTCATCTTTGGAGTTATTATATGGAGTTTGTGCATATTATGAAGTTGTTGGCAGAAATGAAAGAAATATATTAAATATTGAAAATTTAATGAGAGAAAAAAAATCTGATCACCTCAGGAGATAACGGTAGGTCGACCCTGCTCGTGGAGATGTTAGTTTAGCGAGATGGGACACGAGGTGAGGAGTCTGAAGTACTATGTATCCGGGGCTATTCATGACACCCATGTTTGAGACTCGCGAGAAGGCAGTGCTAAGGTTAGAGAGGTAAAAGCATTATATGGAATAAAAGCATTGAGCGATGACTGAAATGTGAGAAATATTATGAAGAAGGAATGTGGAATGAAAGTTTGAAAAAAAAAGAAAGTTTTATTTCCCCGGATTTAACACCACATGGCCAAATATTAGCCCACCTTTAGCGTTTTACCAATATACTTCTCATAAGATTGAAAAAAGTCCTCTTGATTATTAATGCTATGTCGCTGAAATTGTTTTATGCATATAAACCTCCTTTTATGAGTATGAAATTGCTTTTATTGCACAGGCATGGATTTGGTTGACATTAGTACCTTATCGAGGATGGCAATTGATTGTAGGGACATATGAAAATGAATCTATGATGTTGAGGGTTTACTTTCTTCCCCTGAATGACCATTAAAAGTATTGCTTGGGGACAAGCAAGCTTAAGTAAGGGGTGTCTGATGTGCGTGCAAATAGCAATATTTTCTATGCACATTTAAGTCCATTTTTATCATCATTCGCATGCATCTTAGTGGGAAAACATGGAATTAGTGTAGTTTATGCATAATTGTCAAATATATGGGTCTGTACGAGTTTCTATGTGATTTCGTAGAAAACATGACGAAAATGGACAGATTTGGAAGAGCGGAAAAAGAACTCGAAGTCTTCTGAAGAGGTCGAAATCGACGATGAACCTCGACATCAAGTGCAGCAGAGAGCCAGGAATCGAGCAAGAGAAGAACAGAGCATGTCGACACAGACAAGGTCGATATCGATGTCTGAAGGTCGATATCGAGTGGCCTATGATGCGTTTAGGGGAGGTGCGATTCAAATTATTCAAATATATATCTCACCTATGCTAACTCCCTGTTCAACCAAATAATACAAGAATCCCTCCCGGTGCAGTGGTAGGGTAATTCAGGATCGAATCCACGAGTAGGTATGTCAGCGCTTCCCTTGTTGCAATCACGATCAAGCTTTCGACCGCAGTAAACACTCGATATCGAGGTGTCTGGTCGATATCGACCTCAGTTCTGGTCGATTTCCAGCAAAGTTCCTGCAGAAGACAAAAGCAAACCAAATCGACGTCAAGTGGAACCTCGATATCGATGTTAGTGCTCGATATCGACCTATACAGTCGATTTCGATGTTTGTCACAGAAAATGTAAAGCGTAACCTATGTGTCGGAAAAGTGTCCAAAGAGCATAGAATGGTAAAGGAACTGTGGATAGAAATAAAACTCAACTTTTTATGAAATTCAATTAATTAAAAGCTTCCAAAGTCGGAGATTAACGCCACAACGATAACAATGCAAGTATGATGCTAAAGTTATGAAATTTAATGTCTTTCCCTCAAATAACTTTCGTTACCAAACTTAGGTGATTAGAGGCTCTCGTATAGCTCCTAACAGTTACTATCCAATTCATGAGTAATCGAAGTTCACAATATGATTGGCTTTCGCTTCAATAATGCAAATAATGAATCTCCCTAACTTTTGCAAAGGATCATGCATAGGATAGAAGACGGAATTGCATAAAAATCATACCTTTGATGCACTTACCCTACATTGCTATCGTCGGGCTCACCCCAACCCTAGAAGTGGGTTGACTACTCGATTCTCATCATGGCACTCTGATAGAACTTATTTAGGTAGCCATAATAGGTTGCATTAAGCTTAGTTAAGGTGCATAACATGCATAAGTTAAGTAGAATTTGCATATTTACTCGCCATGTTGGTGGAGTCGGAATCTACACGTTTTTATTGATTATTTCAGGTAGATGTGGATCCCGACAAGGAACGAGGAGGCTCATGGATTAAGGAAGAGTCAAGAAGAGGAAGCTACAAGAAGAGAATGAGAGCGGAATTGAAGTTCGAGAGCCTATGTGAAGAACAAGTCAACAAAAGTTGTCGCCCGACAAGCTGAACTTGTATCGCACTTTCTGGAGGCATCGGTGGTCCGATTGACTATTATAAGCATGCGTTGGACAGCTCTTTTTGAGAGCCACATCTTTCATGTTTACATCGAGACCAAATTCACAACAGAAAAATTGCTATAGGCTGGAAAAGCCGCGCCCGCGGCCACCAAGGCAGCGCCTGCTGCCAGAATTTCAGAGCTCACTGTATTAGCCGCACCCGCGGCTTGGGAGGCAGCGCCCGCGGCCTTGCTGGGCCGAATCAGCGCCGAATTTATCCAATAACTCTATCTTTCCTTATTTGCATTCTATCTTTTGAGGACGTCTTCTAGGGTTTTATGACGGTTCTTAGGCATATTTAAAGGCTTGTTTTAGGGTGTTTTAGGGTTATCATCCAATCTTTTGACAATCGTTTGACAATGGAGGGCTAAACTATTTGGTTTCGCCTACGATTTGAGACTCCGTTTGGTTGAATTGTGAGTTTTCTATTCTTGTTCTTATTTGCATCATATGTTTCATCTTCTTTGTGTTTGAATTCTTTATGGTGTTTGATGCTATCTAGATTGATTACCTTTTTAGGATCTCAACATCGCTAGGGTTTTGAATTGTTCGTTATGATTCTTAATCTTTCGTAGCAAACATGTTCTAGTGGACTTCGTTAGAAAGCTTGAATGAGTAGGAAGTTGACTATAGGTTAAATATTAATTCTTTAAGAGATTGATATTACTTATAAGCTTTATACATCTTGAGACTTATTGCTATTCCTAGGATTAAACCTTAATCCGTGTTAAGATTGCCTAGGAGTAAGGGATTATTAGAACTCATAGGGCTAATAATCTATTCAAATCAAGATAAGAACATTTGATTGGAAAAGGAAAAGAATTTAAGTAGGAAACAAGGATCGAATTCACCAAATAGGGTTGAGAATTGTAGGTGAAACTATCTCTTAATTATTAATTCTCCTAACTTGTTAATATTTCTCATTCTAAACCACTCAAAACCCATCTTTTCTACAAATTGGTAAATACACTCTACATAGGAATACTTGATTCTCTGTGGGATCGACCTCTTACTTGCTCACTATACTAGTTTGTAGGTTTGAGTTTTCTTTTGATAGGATACACAGCGATTTCGTCCTGTCAAATTTTGGCACCGTTGCCGGGGAATCAAGTTCATTTCTTTTTTTGTGTATTTATTGATTTTTGTGCATGTATCTAACCCGTTTTGAACCTATCTTACGGTTCACGACGCCCTTGCTACTAACTTTTGACGATGTTGAGATTAGCACAGTTTGAAGGTGAGAACTTTCACCAATATTTCACTAGATTGCAGAAGTATATTTATGACCTTGGTTCATTGGGTTATCAATATGGAATGCGAGAAATGTGTGTGTGCATATTTGATGGGATGACTATTGAAACACGAAGCCTTGCTGAGCACATGAGTAATGGAGGCCTATTGGATATGGGACTCTCTGAGATTTGGGATTTTTTCTGTTATATGGATTGCCATGTTGCTCAAGAAGAATGGCTCGCCACGTTTGAAAACAACGATAGTTTCTTCGGCGATGGAGAAAAGGATCTAGTGCTTCTTGACTTGGAATCTCATGAGTCGACGCATGAGGTTACATGTGATGTGTCTCCTACTCCATCTGCATCATCCATTCTGTGCTCGCCAATTGATGAACTGGGTCAAGAGCCATCTGCTGAGGCTCAAGAGGTAATAAAGGTAAACTTTTGCAATTTGGAAGGTAATGGTGATTATGTTGATCCTTTTGAATGCTATTTTGAGAAGCCACCAGCGGAACTGTGTTGGTGGTATCATATTCCCTCAGGAGAGAGTCATGCTAGACTCTTTGATAGATTGAAAGTGTTTTTGAATTCCATATTTTATACTTTCAATTTATTGTGCTATGATGTGCTTTGTAAGATGTGTGCACAGGAATATGATAGGCTTCTGAGGGCCTTGATGATGTCTGATAGATAAGATCTAGAGATTGAGAATAAGTCAGGCCAATGACATTAAAGAAAGGCGCTTCTCGGGAGGCAACCCGAGGTAAGTAGTTAGGTAAGTTTTTGTTTTCTTTTTCAATAAATAAAGAGTTGGGTTTTTGTGTTTTCAGCTAACCCGCAGGGAAACAATGAGAAACAGAGCTGCTGAAAAAGTCGTTGGCGAAACCGCACCCGCGGCCAAGCATCCTGAAAAAGCAGAACCCGCAGCCACCTGACCAGCCAGTTCCATATGCTTAGATTGCGTCTTCTCTTGGCTCGTCTGTCGTCTTTGTTGTTCATGGCTTCTTTTTCTTTGATATACACCACATTGTGAGTCTTCACATCACCTTTTCTCCCATGTTTTTAAGTTTTCTCGTCTTTGATTTTCATTGAGGGCAATGAAAGGTTTAAGTGTGGGGGAGGGTTCTATTCATGTAGTTCATGCATTCGTTCTTATATTGCATTGAAAAGAAAAAAATTTAAAGGAAGAAATCCAAAAACATTATGCATTTAGGTCTTATCTCTTCTCATGTAGACCACTTGTCCTTGTGAAGTATTATGTATAGTCTTGTCATGAAATCCCATAACTTGTTTGAGATGTTTAAGCCTTTATTCATTTACGGAGCATGATTTGATGATATTAATTGAGCATATATAACTCATAGACATTGTAATATTGAAATCCAACAAAATATACCCTTGTGAGTATTTTTGGCCTTATTGGGACGATCTTCATATTCATGTCCTCTTGTTTTGTTGTGTGTGATACTCGTCCATGTTACTACCTCTTAGAATTGCGAATGACATCTATGTTGAGGCCGTATTATATTGATCATTACTTGTGATTTTCATGTGATTGAGGCATTACTTTTTCTTAGCCATGTTATTCCCTTTCCACCTTACATATTATCCTTTGCTTGAAACCATTTTAAGCCTTTTAGCCCATCTTTTGTAGCTCCACAAAAATATCTCATATCCAATTTTAGCCTTACCCTATCCGGGAATTAGGGAGAAGATTGGTGAAAATGTATATTAGTGGAGTGTCTTGAGCATTTTGGGTATGATGTTGGGTATTATTTCTTTTTGGTACTTCATATGGATGATTATTGTGCTTAATACTCGGGGCTTAAGGAGGATAAAATTCACTTAGGAGTAAAAGTCGAGGTAAATACATAAAAAGAAAAGAAGAAAAAGAAGAAAAATCATCGAAAAATAAAAAGAGAAAAAAAAAGAAGAAAGAAATAGTGATGTGGTTAATAAGAGTTGTGTTTAAGCTTGTTATGAGTTTATGGAGTTGAGTTTGATGGCATTAGCGGCATAAGAAGTGTCTGGTTTTAGTGTTCTTCCGGTTGTGTAAAGTACTAACTCTTTTTCCCGGATTTTTAGCACCACAAGCCTAAATGTTTCTCTACCTTGATGTTCTTACCAAGCCCCATTACAACCCTATACAAGACCTCATGATGTTTATTACTTGTAATATCATTCACGGTGGAGATTTGTGATGTTAATTTCAATTTTTATGTAGCATAGTTTCATGGATTTGAGTTTGAGTGATACTGATTAACCTTAAACACATGAGCGAGAGAGAAACACTTATTTCCTGGTGAGGTTGGATGTAGATATTACTTTGTTCTTTGAGTTGCTAAATACATGCTACGATGTTATGCATTATTTTATGTTCCAATATATTTTCAAACCTTGTGGTTTATGAGGTGAAGATATCGATAACTTGTTGGTCGGATAAGTGGTTTGATTTGGTTTTGTTTGCTTGAGGACAAGCAAAGGTTCAAGTGTGGGGGATTTGATAGAGCTCATTTAGGTAGCCATAATAGGTTGCATTAAGCTTAGTTAAGGTGCATAACATGCATAAGTTAAGTAGAATTTGCATATTTACTCGCCATGTTGGTGGAGTCGGAATCTACACGTTTTTATTGATTATTTCAGGTAGATGTGAATCCCGACAAGGAACGAGGAGGCTCATAGATTAAGGAAGAGTCAAGAAGAGGAAGCTACAAGAAGAGAATGAGAGCGGAATTGAAGTTCGATAGCCTAAGTGAAGAACAAGTCAACAAAAGTTGTCGCCCGACAAGCTGAACTTGTATCGCACTTTCTGGAGGCATCGGTGGTCCGATTGACTATTATATGCATGCATTGGAAAGCTTTTTTCGAGAGCTACAACTTTCATGTTTACATTGAGACCAAATTCACAACGGAAAAATTGCTATAGGCTGGAAAAGCCGCGCCCGCGGCCACCAAGGCATCGCCTGCTGCCGGAATTTCAGAGGTCACTGTATTAGCCGCACCTGCGGCTTGGGAGGCAGCGCCCGCGGCCTTGCTGGGCCGAATCAGCGCCGAATATATCCAATAGCTCTATCTTTCCTTATTTGCATTACATCTTTTGAGGACGTCTTCTGGGGTTTTATGACGGTTCTTAGGCATATTTAAAGGCTTGTTTTAGGGTGTTTTAGGGTTATCATCCAATCTTTTGACAATCGTTTGACAATGGAGGGCTAAACTATTTGGTTTCGCCTACGATTTGAGACTCCATTTGGTTGAATTGTGAGTTTTCTATTCTTGTTCTTATTTGCATCATATGTTTCATCTTCTTTGTGCTTGAATTCTTTATGGTGTTTGATGCTATCTCGATTGATCACCTTTTTAGGATCTCAACATCGCTAGGGTTTTGAATTGTTCGTTATAATTCTTAATCTTTCGTAGCAAACATATTCTAGTGGACTTCGTTAGAAAGCTTGAATGTGTAGGAAGTTGACTATAGGTTAAATATTAATTCTTTAGGAGATTGATATTGCTTATAAGCTTTATACATCTTGAGACTTATTGCTATTCCTAGGATTAAACCTTAATCCGTGTTAAGATTGCCGAGGAGTAAGGGATTATTAGAACTCATAGGGCTAATAATCTATTCAAATCAAGATAAGAACATTTGATTGGAAAATGAAAAGAATTTGAGTAGGAAACAAGGATCGAATTCACCAAATAGGGTTTAGAATTGTAGGTGAAACTATCTCTTAATTATTGATTCTCCTAACTTGTTAATATTTCTCATTCTAAACCACTCAAAACCCATCTTTTCTACAAATTGGTAAATACACTCTACATAGGAATACTTGATTCTCTGTGGGATCGACCTCTTACTTGCTCACTATACTAGTTTGTAGGTTTGAGTTTTCTTTTGATAGGATACACAGCGATTTCATCCTGTCACACTCATCATCATCATTGAAAAGAAAACCTATTTGAATTGCAAAAGAAAGAAATTACAACCGAACCAAGCCAAATCTCTGCTCTCGCTTCCACACAACTCACTCGGCTCTCCTCTCTCTCTTTACAAATTCTCTGCGATAAACTACTAAAACTCGTTGTTCTTGGATGATTAAACTCAGCCCTAACGTCCTCTAGATATAGATATCGAACTTTGCTATCCAAAGACTCGAAAATTTATCTTTATTCTCTAAGATAAAACTTAATAAATTAAAACTAAAAATCCTATGGTAAATAACTAAAAAGATGAAGTCTGGTGTTGATGATAGGAAATCTCAACTTTAGGATAGACGTGCAAGCTTCGGATAGAATTCTATCAAAATCTGAGTCGGACTTCACTGCTGAACAACATCGATATCGACCTTCCTCATCGATATCGACCTCGGTATAACTCTATCTCGAGCACTCCTTCTTCTCCTCGGACTGGCACTCGACTTCTATCAATATCATCGATCCAGGCCACTCGATATCGACCATTGGACATCGATTTCGACCCCTTTTGTGTCGACATGCTCTGTTTCTCCTCTGCTCGATTCCTGGTTGCTCTACTGCATTCGATGTCGAGGTTCATTAGTCGATTACGACCACTTCAGAAGACTTCGAGTTCTTTTTCCTCTTTTCTAAATATGTCCATTTTTGTCCTGTTTTCTGCGAAATATCATAGAAACTCGTGCAGACCCATACATTTGACAATAAAGCATAAACTACACTAATCTCATGATTTCCCACTAATATGCATGCAAAAGATCATAAAATGGACTTAAATGTGCATATGAAATATGGCAATTTGCGCGCACATCAGCCTAGATCGAGCATATTGATAGAAGTCGAGTGTCAGTCCGAGGAGAAGAAGGAGTGCTCAAGATAGAGTTAAAGAGAGGTCGATATCGATGATGAAGGTCGATATCGATGTTGTTCAGCAGAGAAGTCCGACTCAGATTTTGATAGAATTCTATCCAAAGCTTGCACGTCTATCCTAAAGTCGAGATTTCCTATCTTCAATATCAGACTTCATCCTTTAGTTATTTTACCATGGAGTTTTTAGTTTTTACTTTATTAAGTTTTATCTTAGAGAATAAAGATAAAGTTTCGAATCCTTGGCTAGCATGATTTGAGATCTATACCTGGAGGCCATTAGCGCTGAGTTTAGGCATTAAGTTTTCATCCAAGCAATCAGTTTTACATTATAGAACACAGAGAATTTCTAGAGAGAGAGAGAGAGAGAGAGGAGAGCCGAGTGAGTTGGGTGTGAAGCGAGAGCGGAGATTTGGCTTGGTTCGGTTGTAACTTTCTCTTTAATTTAATCAAAGTAGTTTTATTTTCAATGATGATGATGAGTGCAACGATGAGAAGCGAGTAGTAAACCCTTTTCTAGGGGCGGGGTGAGCCCGACGATAGAAATGTAGGGTAAGTGCATCAAAGGTATGATTTTTATGCGATTCCGTCTTCTATCCTATGCATGATCCTTTGCGAAAGTTAGGGAGATTCATTATTTTCATTATTGAAGCTAAAGCCAATCATATTGTGAACTTGGATTTTTCATGAATTGGATAGTAACTCTTAGGAATTATGCGAGAGCCTCTAATCACCTAAGTTTTGGTAACGAAAGTTATTTGATGGAAAGACATTAAATTTCATAACTTTAGCATCATACTTGCATTGTTATCGTTGTGGCATTAATCCCCGACTTTGGTAACTTTTAGTTAATTGAATTTGATAAAAAGTTGAGTTTTATTTCTGTCCATCTTTCCTACATCATCCTAAGCTGTACGGATACTTTTGCGACAGATAGGTTACGTTATACAATTTCTGTGACAAACATCGAAATCAATTGGCAAGGTCGATATCGAGCACTAACGTCGATATCGAGGTTCCACTCGACGTTGATTTGGTTTGCTTTTGTCTTCTGTAGGAATTCACTGGAAATCGACTAGAACTGAGGTCGATATCGACCAAACACCTCGATTTCGAGTGTCTCCTGAGGTCGAAAGCTTGATCGTGATTACAACAAAGGAAGCGCTGACATACCGCCTCGTGGATTCGATCCTGAATTACCCTACCACTGCATCGGGAGGGATTCTTGTATTATTTTCTTGAACAGGGAGTTAGCATAGTTGAGATATATATTTGAATATTTGAATCGCACCTCCCCTAAACGAACAGATGAAGTGTATTGAAAGAAATTATAGAAACATGGCTGTAAAAAATATGAGCTTATCTTTGTTTTTCAGTTCTTTGTAGAATAGTTCATTTCCCCATAAATATTGAAGTCATAGAGCTCTTTGATGCAACCTACATCAGCCTATAGTATTCTTTCTTGAATAAGAGGTGGAAATTTTGTGCTTTGGAAGGCAAAATAAAAGGTCGGAAATTTGCAAAATCATGTTGTGGTATACACAATATTGCCTGCATTTAGACTTTTGCTTGGGCCAATGTAATATGGAAGATCATTAAACCTACCTACATTTGTTTCTAAATGTTGGCTTAAATATGCATTATTTCTATCCAGGGAGATAATACATGCGATAAGATCGAGGAGAAGCATAAACGAGTACAAGACTTGGTTTCCTACAATGCACTTCTCTTTCGCAAGTGTTTTGAAGACTCTATTTAGTTGTTTTCCTTTAAATAAGCCCCACTACTAGTATATTTTTATGGAGAATATAATGATGGAGATTCTTAGTATTCTTCATCAGGTGAAAAAGTGATGAGGACACTTGGTGGACTCCTAATGTAAGAGAATTAGACGAAGATCTTGCAGCAAGAGGAATCAAGTTTCTAAACTGGTAGTCCATCCCTTAAGAGATCAAACATCTAATTAAAACATTGAATTACAAAAGAATGCAAAGAGTTACAAGTAGCCTCAAAGCAGCAGCTGAATGAGTTATTTTTTAGGTTTTGGACCCGAGAGAAGGAAGAGATTCCTATAGTAACTCATAACGCTTTATTCGGGAATGACTGTCATGAATCAATAAAGAGAAAAATGAAAGAGTTGTGAGTGCTAAAAGACTAGCTGTGCTCTTTGTACTTTTCTTTGATGCCCTTTGCTTTTCGATCAAATGGTCTGACTGAATCCTTTATATACATTGAGCTTTCATAATTATGAGCTTAGATCCATGCTACTGGTAGACACAGAGATGTCATTTCTATACAATCCCTTTCTAAATATATATCTCGGAGCAGCCTATCTCAAGTTGCTTTCTGTTTAATAGGATATTGTAAAGACTGAGATTTTAGATATTAATTTTATAATTATAGATTTTTATTTCAATTTAAAATTTATATAATTTCTAAGCTCCGAAAATTTTTGAAGGTTTCCGTCCTCGAGCGAGCGATTTCGTTTTAATTCTTTCGAACCAATTTCGGCATGAACTTGTTGTTCGATTTGAAGCGAACTTATTCCGCTTTATTATTTATGAGGCTTGAAAATATTTTCGGGTTTCGTTATTTAATTCGGATTCGAATATTTATATATTTTTTTATTTTTTTATCGCGTCGGGTTAAGGTTGGAAGCGGGTTTCGAGGTTTATTTTCGGGTAATCAAAATTTGACTTTTGCACCCATTACACCTCCCATGAAGCCACCCTACCACCTAGACTCTCACTTTACCCCCTATTTTGTAACCCATCCCCTCCCTTTTGCTTTATATTCATTTCCCTCCTCTCCTGTATTTTCACTTTCAGCCTGCCATCACCTACACAAGCTCCTCCATTCCCCTACATTCTTTATCTCCACCACCTGTGCCACTGTGCGTCGCTAGCCATCATCACCAACACCACCTGTCCATCCCTCCTCTTCAAATTCTCAGCCCTCCTTCATCACCACACCCGTTTCATCAAGCCCAAGCCACCCGAGCACCTGGCCGAGCCCTCCAGCGGCTCTTCCTCCGAGTCCGAGCAACCTTTATCTTCTTCCTCTGCCTCCTTCAACCAGCAGCAGCCCTCCTCCATCTCCTCCAAGGTCCAGCGAAGATGAGCAACCCCATGAGACTCCCGTAGCCGCCGACTCCAGCCCGAGCAGCCCCAAGGTTCGACGCCCTGTTTCCGCCGAACCCGAGGACACTCACGGTGAGCATTCGAACTCATTTCCTTGGTATCACTCCGGTTCCTTCTTCTTATTCAATGGGTCAGAGAGGGTGAGGTGAGAGTGGGTCGAAGAGTGCGGGCGAGCTCAAGCTCCGGCGAGCTCGAAGAGGGCAAGTGTCCGGCGTGAGCGGGGTCGAGAGCGGTTGTGAGGATCAGGCGAGGGAGCAGCGAGGGCGAGGCGGTGAGTTCGAGAGAGAGAGACCGGAAAGCGGGAATGTGAGGCCGAAGTGGGCGAGGCGGATAGGCAACAGGGGATGTATATGAGGAAGAGGATGATGACTGGGCTAGGTACGGACCACGGGTCCGGTTTTCTTTTTTTTCTCTTTTTTTGGGGGTTCGGTTCACTTCTATTAAAAAAATGATCCGGTTCGGTTTGTTTGAGAAATCAGGTTTTTTTTATATAATTTGGTTGTGGGCCGGGTTTGGGCTTGTTGGATTCGGGTTGGCTTTCAAACTGGGCCTTTTCTTTTATTTTGGGTTAAAACAAATTTCAGGTTGTTTTATTTAATTGTTTGTCCGATTATTTAGTGATTGAATTGATTTATTGATTAAAATGTTCTTATTATATATTTAATTATTATTACTAGTGATTATTTGTGATTTATTTAATTGTTTAATTAATTATGATTTATTAGTTACTGAAATTATTTAATTATTATTTGTTTATTCCTGATTTAATTAATTATTTAACTAGTTATTGTTTAACTATTTATTCATTGTTGTTTGTTGGCATTTAAATGATTGGATTTAAATTATATGTATTAATTGAAATATTTCTAAAGTGTTGAAAATTTTTAGGACAATGATTTTGAAAGAAATATGTTGGAATTATTTTGCAAGTTGGTTAAAGGTTTAATGTTTTATAAATGAAATTGGCTAAGTATGATTTAAAATAAATTGTTTGACTATTGAATCGACTTCCTTGAGATTTAATGACTTAAAAAACTTTGGAACTAATTTATTTGAGTTGATTTGATAAATTGATTAATGAACTTTACTTGTTAAATTATGTGAGTTAAAATATGAATATGAGTTGGTTTCAAGATCATATGTTTATGTATAGGAATTGACCTAACTTGAGATTTAAGAGATTTTGGGAAACTTAAGGACTTGCTTACCTTATTTAACTCGTTGAGTGGCTTGATAACTTGTATGTGTGTAAATTTCGAAAAGCATGATGTTATGATATCGATATGATTGTTAAGTATAACTTATGTAATGTGATAATGTTATGATGTGTTATATATTGATTATGAAGCATGATGTGAAATGATATATGAGTTATGATATTTTGAGACGAGATGCGATATGATATAGAATGAGATAAGATGAACTGATCTGAGATGAGTTGAGGAAAGTCGTAATGAATTGAGATGATGATGTTGATATGGTATATGACGATGAGATGGATGAGAAATGATAATGAGTTCTTTTAATTTTACTTAATTTCTGTGCAACGGTACATGGGTCCAATTGTGCTTTAAACTTATAACTATTGCTTATTAAATTGCTAGGTGATTTGTGACGTCTTTGGCTTGCTTATACTGCTGGTTTATTGTTTTTGCGGATCTGCTACTCCAGGTAAGTCCTCCGGGGCTTACTCAAGTTAGAACCTCATGCCTGATGTGTCATATAGTCTGTAGGCATTACAATATCATGTCATGTAGTAGCATGCCTAGGTTCTGCATTAAAATATGAGCATACGTATTCTGAATGCGATTGGTAGAAACGGTCGGGTTGTGAGTCTAGAGTCGTTGCTAGGGTCATAGGACAACCCACCTCCATCGGGTTTGTCCTGATAGAGTCATATGAGAGCATGATTTACTGAGTTATATATATGACTACGGCGGTGACCGAGTATCCCACCCCGGCTAAGGTGTGGAGCGAGACATGAGATATACTGCGGCACCGACCGAGTCATCTGGCCCCGGTTGAGGCAGACATCTAACCCCGCCTGAGGTACGGATATGAGAGAGATACCCGCCCCGACTGAGGCATGGGTTTTGAGAGATTAGGACATGCCACTTGGCATTCTGTGTGGGCCCATTTACTACATTTCTGTCATTATATATGAATTGTCAAGATGCTTGAGTGTTTAATATTTCAGTAATGCATTAGATCATTTTCATCTAGGCTTAGAGCGTATTATATGTCCTTAGCGAGGTCTTCAGGGCCCGCATGAGTGGCTCGACCTTGACTTCGTGGTTAGTTTCAGGTACCCGTACCCTTGCTTGATCATGTGCTGTTGTGGCGGGGATATCTTATGGCGCAGTGAGAGGGAGAGTAAGACCGACTTGAACTCCACATTTTTCTACTTATTTCCTCGTATTTGGTTTTGACCCGGCCATGCCGTGACAAGTTGTATTATGATATTTCCTTCTTTATACTTTCGAACTTAAAACGTTTTGAGTAACTTAGGCAAGTAGGACAGGTTCATGGTACCCAGCAGCCCTATCGCGAATTTAGGGTGCGAAATCCCTTCTTTGAGCATTAAAAACTTTGTTTTAAAACTCAACCCATACTCGAATTGTAACCAAGCCTTCGAAACGTAACCCAAATACTTATATTTGGGCCGTTACAGATATAACACTTAATTTGATTTCCTTCATGCACAAACATAGATGAAAAGTTTGTTGTTGGAGCTTTCAAAGGCGGAGGCTGCACACAAGTCCACTTTGCCATACTGGAATCGTTATGTATCTGTCACAAAAAGCCTCCCATCAAGGTTTTTATCTTTGTTGCTGTCCTCCACATCATATATTAAAATCTTTTTTGCTATTGCTTCGAAGCTATTTTCTCATACGAGTAAAAAATGAACTTAAGTTAATCTTGATGGATTTGGAAATTATTTTCAGTCAGTGACAATTGAGATGACATGGAAAATTCAAATCGATTTTTACATATATGCATATCACAAGTAGTGCAGCATTTGCTATTTTTTACCTGACCAAAAAAAAGCATTTGCTATGTTTTTCGTTCATGACATATTAGAAACTGTCCAACTATTATTTTTCTGCCAGAACACTAGAGAATTGGTCCCAATATCTTCCATTCCAATGCAAACAGACACCCACTAGCTCTTCTTTGTTTACTGATTGCCTAATAATGATCTTTCATTTCCGAGTTGCCCATTTTTCTTTGAACTCCAACCTTAGGAGCTTTTACATGATTCTGATAATAGTAACATCACATACCACCACTACCAAAAAAACAGGAAATAGCCACGGATTTTTTAGCAACGTCATATGGTGGTGGCCAAATTCGTGGCTGATAGCTACGAACGTAGACACAACCTGACATGTCGTTGCTAAATAAGCGTCGAGTGAAAATTTTCGTGGCTAAATTCGTGGCTAGGGGTGATGACATAAATTCGTGTCCAGAATGTCGTGACTTTTAGCCACGATCATGAATGTCGTAGCTAAATACATGGCTGTTAGCCACGAATTTAGCCACTATTGGTACATCTGTGGCTAATTTTGAAGCTAATTAGGCCACGACATATATTTGTGGCTAACTCCGTGGCTAAGAAAAGGGGACAAAATGGCATTCCTAACCTTAATTTGAAGCTCATAGCCACTACTATAGGCAATATCAGAAGATATGTGGCTAATGAGGACGAAAATTAAGCCACAAAACTATCCGTTGCTGAATCCGGGGCTAATTTTACACAGTAGCTCATCCGAGTTGAAGTAATTCAATCTCAAAAAATTAAAGGAAACTTGACCAAAAAAATTAAAAATCAAGAAGCCCAACATTAGTGATGTGGTCAAGCCCAATAATGGTGATGGTCAAAGCCCAAAGAGAGTCAAGCTCATTAGTGTTGGTCAAAGAAAAGCCCAAATAATAAGAAAGCCCACACAAAAATAGATCTCTCTACGTATTAATGAGCCCATTCGTATTAGCCACGAATTTAGCTACGACCATATCCGTGGCTAAATAATGGTATGTCTTTATATGTAAATAAATAATCGAACATAAAGAAAACTAATAATTGTTAAATAAAATATATTTTAAGGAAAAAAAATAATATAAGTAATTAATAATCGTTGAATAAAACCTTATATTAACTAATAAATTCGTATAAGAATATTAGGAGAGTTTATTTGAGGAAAAATCATATAAGTAGCTAATAATTGTTGAATAAAACCTTATATTACCTAATAAAATGTTATAAGAATACTATAAGTGTGTGTTTTGAGGGAAAATCATATAAGTAGCTAATGATTGTGGAATAAAATCTTATATTATCTAATAAAATATTATAAGAATACTATAAGTGTGTGTTTTGAGGGAAAATCATATAAGTAGATAACGATTGTGGAATAAAACCTTATATTATCTAATAA
Source organism: Persicaria maculosa (assembly GCA_963922045.1). Lineage (NCBI taxonomy): Eukaryota > Viridiplantae > Streptophyta > Magnoliopsida > Caryophyllales > Polygonaceae > Persicaria > Persicaria maculosa. The sequence continues at coordinate 22,075,233 of OY998271.1, read as the reverse complement.
ATTATTATAAGAATACTATAAGTGTGGGTTTTGAGGGGAAATCATATAAGTAGCTAATGATTTTGGAATAAAATCTTATATTAACTAATGAATTGTTATAAGAATACTATAAGTGTGTGTTTTGGAGGGAAATCATATAAGTACCTAATGATTGTGGAATAAAACCTTATATTGTCTAATAAAATGTTATAAGAATACTACAAGTGTGGGTTTTGAGGAGAAATAATATAAGTAGCTAATGATTGGGTAATAAAACCTTAAATTATCTAATAAAATGTTATAAGAATACTATAAGTGTGTGTTTTGAGGGAAAATCATATAAGCAGCTACTGATTGTGGAATAAACTCTTATATTATCTAATAAAATGTTATAAGAATACTATAAGTGTGTGTATTTTGAGGAAAAATCATATAAGTAGCTAATGATTGTGGAATAAAATCTTATATTATCTAATAAAATGTTATAAGAATACTACAAGTGTGGGTTTTGAGGGGAAATGATATAAGTAGCTAAGGATTGGGTAATAAAACCTTAAACTGTCTATTAAAATGTTATAAGAATACTCTAAGTGTGTGTTTTGAGGGAAAATCATATAAGCAGCTAATGATTGTGGAATAAAATCTTATATTATCTAATAAAATGTTATAAGAATACTATAAGTGTGTGTATTTTGAGAAAAAATCATATAAGTAGCTAATGATTGTGGAATTAAATCTTATATTATCTAATAAAATGTTATAAGAATATTATAAGCGTGTGTTTTGAGAGAAAATCGTATAAGTAGCCAATCATTGTGGAATAAATCCTTATATTATCTAATAAATTGTTATAAGAATGCTATAAGTGTGTGTTTTGAGGGGAAATCAGATAAGCAGCTAATGATTGAGGAATAAAACCTTAAATTATCTAATAAGTGTTATAAGAATATTATAAGTGTGTGTTTTGAGAGAAAATCATATAAGCAACTAATGAATGTGGAATAAAATCTTATATTATCTAATAAAATGTTATAAGAATCCTATAAGTGTGTGTATTTTGAGGGAAAATCATATAAGTAGCTAATGATTGTGGAATAAAATCTTATATTATCTAATAAAATGTTATAAGAATACTATAAATGTATGTTCTGAGGGAAAATCATATAAGTAGCCAATGATTGTGGAATAAAACCTCATATTATCTAATAAATTGTTATAAGAATGCTATAAGTGTGTGTTTTGAGGGAAAATCATATAAGTAACCAATGAACCAATGACCCATTGCTCTAGTGGTAAGGGAGAGGTAACCCTTGCTAGAGGTCAAGGGCTCAAATCTCATTCTTTACACATTTGTGTAATTAATTGATGTTCAAGTCTTCATTGGCTTGGGTGAGCCTGTCTGATGGCTTGCCACCCGGCTTACCGGTTCGCGTCCTTTGCAAGCTAGGGCTCGGACCCGTGGGGGATTAGTCGACAACCTCGGAACCCCCACGTTACAAAAAAAAATATAAGTAACCAATGATTGTGGAATAAAACCTTATATTATCTAATAAATTGTTATAAGAATGCTATAAGTGTGTGTTTCGAGGGAAAATCATATAAGTAGCCAATGCTTGTGGAATAAAACCTTATATTATCTAATAAATTGTTATAAAAATACTATAAGTGTATGTTTTGAGGGAAAATCATATAAGTAGTTAATGATTGTGGAATAAAATTTTATATCATCTAATAAAATGTTATAAGAATATTATAAGTGTGTGTTTTGAGGGAAAATCATATAAGTAGCCAATCATTGTGGAATAAAACCTTATATTATCTAATAAAATGTTACAAGAATACTATAAGTGTGTGTTTTGAGAGAAAATCATATAAGTAGCTAATGAATGTGGAATAAAACATTATATATATAATTATAACTATATATATAAATTATGATCGGTTTTTTATGATATAAATTCTCATCGACTTTTATGATATAAAGTAGTAGATACCAATTGAAGTCATATCTCTAACTATAACTATTATAATTCATATTCACATAGTTTGATCGGTACTCTAATTTGATCGAACACTTTGTCTCTAACTATAACTCTAATCATATAAGATTCAATGAAATCTTGATCGGTACTCTAATTTGATTAGTTTTTAAATATCATATTATATATTCCAACTCTTCTAAAGATAATCCATAACTGAAAATGTAAATTTTTATATGATATATTTTATGTTTTTTTACATATATTGATATAAAATAAACCCAAAATTGGTTGATTTCTGATTTTTCACGAAACTTTAATGATTTCAATATATGTAAATACCCAAAAATTAAGGAGAAGATATCAAAATAATAAAAAATTTCTGAAAAAATATATATCTACACAATTGTTTGATTTAGGAAAGAATATTTAAAAATTGCAATAAAATCTCGGATATATATCAACATAATTTGTTGATTTAGGAAAGAATAGTTAAAATTTGAAATAAAATCTTGAAATAAAATCTTGGATATATATCTACATAATTTGTTGATTTGGGAAAAAATATTTAAAGTTTGAAATAAAATCTCGGCAAACTAATATTTTAAAGATAGAAAATACACAAAATATTACTTAACTAACCCAGCACTCACCTATTGTATGAGATAAAATTTTAAAGATTAAAATAAAAATTAAAAATCTTCCAAAGAATTGTGATAAAAATCTCCCAAAAATATATCCATGTCTAAAAGATAGAAAAGAATATTGAAAATAAAATATTGAACTAGATTAATTTATTCACCTAATTATGTAAATAAATCCAACTACGTATTTTTCTGGAATTTAACTTTGATCGTTTTCCTTACATTTAACAAATAAAAAATTAAAACTTTCGTTAATATGTTTATAAAAGAAAAAAATGATTGGAAAATGAATTATATTGCACAAGTTAATTGGATGAAAAATTAAAACGGCGGAAGAAAAGAAAATTGGGGCGGGACAATGAATAATAAAGGCGGGATGTCAAATTTGGTGAAAATTTTAAACATGCGCTAATAAAATAAAATAAAAAAGAGGCGCTTTATCTTTTAGGTTAATCAACAGGGAAGGGAAGCCGCTTTCTCCTTGCCTCTCTCCTCCGCCAGTCCGCCAGCACCGAGCCCGCCTGTCTCCTCCTTGCCTCTCTTCCTGTTCTTCCCGGCACCGGAGAACGATGCCAACGCTGCACTCCAACATGGCAACCCATCCTTCTCGATCTCGGCAGCAGAAGAGCGAAGAGGGCAAGGGCGAATCCCGTCGTTTTGCACGCCGACAGGTACCTCTCTCCATCTTTTCGCCTATTCTTTCTCTTTTCTGGCTTTCTGGGTTGCTGCACATATGGCTTCTCTGTACTACAGCTCCGCACTTGGGAGGTTTATGGGTGTCTGCTGGCTCCAATAGAGATGCTCCAAAGGCGCTCGATCTTGTTTCGGTAATTGGAAGTGTTGTCAATTCAATTCGTGTAGTAATCAGTGACGAATTTAGTCTTTTTGATTGGGGGATTCGATAAATTTGAAGTCTTTGCTTATTGGGTTTAGTCTTTTTGATTGGATTACTACTTACTAGTGTTTGTTTGCTTATTGGGTTTTGGTCGAATCGATTCTTGGTTCCTAAACTAACCCTAACTTGAATCCTGAACTAGTCAAGAGGGAAAAAATTGGATTTGGAATTCCAGTTGTGACCTGATTCCTGATTCAATGCCAAAATGAAAATTGGAATCCAATGTAAGTTTATTTATTTTATTGTAGTTAACTCAAATTCAATATCTTTAGGCAACTTTCTATTTTTTTTCTTACATAATAATGATATTTTAGACATTTGCTAAATGTTTTGTATCTGTGGAGTCATTCCCCAATCTGTTGTAGTTTCATACTTTTGCTCATCTAGAAGATGTGGTTTTATGCGGTGAGTTTCTAAGATGCTAGGCAATATCGTTCTTGAGTTTTTTCAGAGTGAAATAATCCAAATTGCCCTTCAAATTTCAGAAAAAGTTACATTCATGGCTTCAGAAGAAGACGATGATCCAGTATGGTTGACCGACGATGGCCCATTTGTGGTCATTACAAGGAATGTTTGTGGTATGATAAAAGTGGCTGATTCTGGGTACAAGACAAAGGTACCACCTCTCGTTCTGTATCTTGTTCATTTGTATGTCTTTTTACCTTGACAAAAACTATTTACTACTGGAGTTTCTTGGGGATTGTATCTTGTTTGTGGTATAATAAAAGTGGAATTTTTATATTTGATCTTTCGAAAATAGAAGAAAGAATTGTAATACCAGTGCATGAAGAATCCTTATGTTAGGAAAATTAATCATCTAAGGGGCAATACGTGATTTTGAGTGAGAATCCTTATGTTTTCTGAGTATGGTTTACTATTTAATCCTTATGTTTTCCGTCTTTTGTTTTATGTTCTGTTTTTTTTACTTTCAAGTTAATAAAGGCTTTTAGTGGTAAGCTTGGGCTGGAATTTTGAAAGAGGACATAAGGCATGATCTATTCCTAGATAAACTCAAACAAACACCTTTCTATAGTTTTAAAGTTACACTTGCTCGATGTTGAACAGGTCTCCAAGATTAAGCACTAAACTTACTACAAGCAGTAGCAGTGGTAAGCTTGGGCTGGAATTTTGTTGCATAATGATGATACACAAGTCTCCGGGATTGACAAAAGAGTGTATACGGTTGCAAAGCTCAGGATTGACAAAGCAGGGTTCTTTATTTGCAATGTGGTGGTTTAGATTTTTGTTATGTAGGTGCTTCAACATTTCATTTGGGTGTCTTGTGTTCGTCTGGATTGAATCCATGCTTCTAGTAGGTGTCCTTATCATATTCGTGCATGTTGAGACATGTTGTATCGTTGAACTTTTGAGTATGTTTTAGATGTGTTTTGAATGGTGTAATTTATGGTTGTATTTTGGATGTGTTTAGGTGACAGATTTGTAAAATTATATTAAATTTATTTTCTAGCTCATAGCATGAATAAGGCCACGAATAAGGCCACGGGCATAGCCACAGGCATAGCCAGCAATAAAGTCACGAATTTAGCCATGAATACCGCCACGGGAATAGCCAAGGATATAGCCAACAAAGCCACAAACTTAGCCACCTAATTGGCCACGACAGTTGCCACGAAATCAGCCACGAAAGACGCTGGACACCTTGTACATGCCAAGCCACGAATTCAGCCACGACATACACTGTGGCTAACTTCGTCGCTACAGCCACGAATGACATGATCCTGACCCGGCCACGGACATAGCCATAGACTTGTCAGATTGTGGCTATTAGCCACGGATGTTGGAAATCTGGCATTTAGCGACGAGGCATATAGCCACAAATGGCGACGAACATAAAATTCATGGCTATGCCCGTCGCTAAACCGTTTAGCCACGATCATTCGTGGCCTATCCGTGGCTACTTGACTGTGGCTATTTCCTGCATTTTTCGTAGTGCACTCCATCGTATTTCAAGGTCACTTAATTAAGAATCCAAGCACCCAACGGGCCCAACTTTTGCTTGTTGTACCCTGTGCTTACCGTATTGTGATCAGTGGTACTCATATTCAGAACTTTTAAGGTACCAGAAGCTTTCTATCTAACATTTTCTTGTATTAGTCAGTGATGTGGTATTATTTGCTGTCAGGATTTTTACCATTGGTATAACCGAATGTTTCTAACTTTTTATGATGCTTCTGCATATGAAATAGGACCTTTGGGCCTTATTCTACTTCAGCTGCCCGGGTTTAATGGGGGACAAGAAAGGGTAAACATTGTCATTCTTAACCTTATTTTATTATAGGAGGTAGTTATGCTTATACTAATGATGTGAAGATAATTTTGTAGGTTTGAGGAAAAATATGAAAATCCTATTCTTTGTGGCAATGATAAAAAGGCCACTGAAGGAGACAAGCGTATTGGTTCTACAATTTCAAAGGTAAGAATTCGGCTATATTCTTGAATATCTCATGGTTTTGGAATCATTGCAAGTACAACCAGAAATGGAAGTTTCTTACTTGTCCGTGGCACCGAGTCTGTGTCTCAGGGGGTGGTTCTTTTCGAGTTGTTGGCTGTGTGTGGTGGAAAATTTTCAAAACTAGCTTCTTTAGCCTTGGACACATTGGGATCTCGGTTCCCAATTATACAAGCGGGCCTGTCATAATGTCTTAAGGTTCGTTCTCAAACACTTGGTCTCGATCCTTCTCACTTGTTGTATTAGTTTTCTATTTAAATTCATAGTTCTGACATATGTTTTGGTGTACTTGCATTGGGCAGGAAATCACACTTTCTACTGGTGTCTGAACAAACCCGTGAAACCTTTTCACCCCTTACCTCCCGAAAGGGTTCAGAATAAAATACTGTTATAGTGACATCTAAAGGTCTTCCCAACATTACTGATAAGGGAATAAGCTCCATGGCCGTCTGGCATTGTTGTCATCTATTTTGTAAATCAGGAATCTGCAACCGTCCTTAAACCGATTCTGGTGTAGGTGGTTGCTCGGTTGGTACTCGGGTGACGATCCAACCACCTCACTGTATCCTATCAAGTTGCTTTCTGTGTATTATATATATATATATATATATATATATATATATATATATATATATATCTTAGAAACTATTGGCAAGTAGTTAGTTGTTTCATAATCTCACATGTTCAAATTAGTTTCTATACATGCTTTCTACTTATTACCACTTTTTAATCCGTTTGAGGGGATACAAATTAATTTTATAAATGTTAACAAGAATCACAGGTTCGATAAATGTTGTATAACTACAAATAAGCTTATAAACTCTCAAATACAACCCCCACAAGGGCATGAAGAAGCTGCTTAGCAGTAACAGAGCATGGAATTATAAATTGAGGCATGATTTGGCCTCGTATCATGCCATTTCGCCTATATATACAAAAATGTACACAAAAATGGCAACATTACACATGAATTTATCTCCTCTGTCATTTGAGGGTGCCATAAGGGGGGTGCTGGAGGGAGTATTTGTTAAGTTTTAATTAACGGAGGGAGTATTTGTTACTCGTGTGTTTGTACGTTTTATTAATAAATTATATTATAATTATTTTTTAATAAATTTTGTGAAAATTAAAGAAGTTTATAAATATATAATAACGTGAATTTGATTAGGTTAATTAAGATATGATTTTTGTAGGCAAAATATTTATAAAATAAATCAAGATAAAATGATTGATATTTATAGTCAAATTAATGTAAAATGTATATAAAAATAATTAAGCTAATCAAATCCACATTATTATATATTTATAGTAAAAACATGTTTTGTTTTAATCACATATTGTGTTTTAAATATAACTAAAAAGTTGATATAATAATAAATTTTGGATTATCTATATCTATATAAAATACTAAAGCAAATGCCTGAAACGGGCTCTGATGCGATTCGCCTACGTGAAATTTTCTGGATTAAAACGGGGTTATTTTTGCTTGCGTGTCATATTCTGAATTAAATTGATATTATTTATTTGGGCCACATCAATGAATAAATCAATATAGTTAGGTAAAAAACTTATCTTTTTAGACCAAATAATCTATCCAAATTAACCTTATATCTTAATTATATTTTAGGTATGGTTTAGGTTACAAATTAATTTTAAAAATATATAATATAAAAGATATGATATGATCATGCAAAATAATTAAATATTTCACATAAAAAGATCATGCAAAAACTAATTCAATCTTCTAATAAATTTTTTAAAAGAGAACCAATGATTTAAAAGAAAAAGACACGCACATCCTTAGACCTAAAATATTATCATAGAGTATTTCGTAACCGGTAGATTTTATAATTGAGCTAAATTTGACAGCAATATATCCAATATAACCTTACATCTTAATTATATCCAATATAAATTAATCATCATTTTGTTTATTAAGAAACCGCACAACGGGCGGGTAAGGTAAAATTAGTAATATACTAAAACAGAGGCCTGAAAAGGCCTCTGGTGCGATTCGCATACGTGGAATTTTCGGGATTAAAACGGGATTATTTTTTCATACGTATCATATTCTGGATTAAAATGGTGTTATCCTTTTTTATTATTTGATCAACCTTATACCTATCCAATATTTGGTTCATTATTAATAAGTCAATAAATATTTTCCATCTCAATTAATGTTCCCACTTATTTTTATAAATATTCAACCTTATATCTTAGTTAGTAGAAAACATATCTTTTTAGATCAAATAATCTATCCAATATTTGGTTCATTATTAATAAGATAATATAATTTTACCACATAATTTAAAAACATATTGCGTGAAGTTTTAATTTTATTCAAATTTTTTTTACCTTTATATCCACAGGCAAAACTTTGAAATTTGAAAATTATGTGGTAAAATTATATTTTATCTTAAGATTTAGAAACTACCTTAAGTGGTTTCCAAAAAATTTTGAAATTACCTTAAAGTGTTTCATTTTGAAAATATTTTTTCCACGGGCAAAACTTGACTAAAAAATTTGATTTTGATAAAGTTACTATGCATATACACGTAATTTTATTGTATGTTTAAAGTTAAGTTATTTTATATTAGTTTTTTCCTAGATTTTGAAGTTTAGATTGATTATTATCTTTAGTATGAAAGTAATTATGAATGTTTTTTTAAAACAAATCTTATTTATGGGTCTTTTATTCATGTTTTTGTGAAAGGTGTCAAAAGAAAGATTAATCTATCTATATCTATATGTATATCTATATCTATAGTGAATTTTTTCCCCTAGAAAATGTTAGTTAAATTATTGGCATGAAATCTCATATCTTAAATTGTTACAAAACCTATTATCGATAGAATATTTTATCTTAAGTTATTAAATTTGTATAATTTTTTTATACTACGGTGTATTAAAAGATGCAAAGATTTCAATCAAACTATTATAACCTTCAAATTTTAAAAAGAAAATATAAATTAAACATCATTTTGTTTATTAAGAAACCGCACAACGGGTGGGTAAAGTAAAACTAATAAAATACTAAAGCAGAGGCCTGAAACGGGCTCTGGTGCGATTTCGCGTCCATAGAATTTTCTGGATTAAAACGGGATTATTTTTGCTTACTTGTCATATTCTGGATTAAAATGGTATTATATTTTTGAGCCATATCAATTAATAAGTCAATATAATTTTTCCATATCAAATAATGTTCCCCACTTATTTTTATATATATATTCAATTTTATTTCTTAATTAGGTAGAAAACTTATTTTTTTATATTAGATAATCTATTAATTTGATGATAAAATTTGAGAAGAGAAATCTCTAACGGCCCAAATATAAATATTCAGGTTACGTTTTGAAGGACTGGATACCTTCGTTCGGATCTTGCCATTCGATTACGGGTTGAGTTTCAAAACAAGGTGTGAGTGCTAAAAGAAGGGATTTCATATCCTAAATTTGCGAGAGGTCCATTGAGGACCATAACCTGTCCTTCTTGACTAAGTCGTTCAAGACCATTTATAGTTCAAAACATAAAGAATGAAAATTGACAATACAAATTACCTCGGCGAAGTCGGGTCAAAACCGATATAAACGAGTATAAAACCTTTAAAGTGTCGAGTATGGTGGTAAATCGGTCTCTCGGTTAGTTGAACGCCCCAGATGAAACCCTCGTCATGGAAGCACGGAACAAGCAAGGATCAAATACCTGAAACTATACCACGAGTCAAGGTCGAGCCACTCATGCGAGCCCTGAAGACCTCGCTGAGGACATATAATGTGCCTATACCTAAATAAAGGATGCTCTAATGCAGTGCGAAAATATTAAACACTCAAGCATGCTAACAAGTTATATATATGCAGAAAGCGATTAAATGAGATCCCACACAGAATGTCAAGTGGCATATCCCTCTCCTACTCCCGCACCCATGCTCGTTAGTGCAGGAACCGGCCGCGTTCAATGCTATATAGCAACATCTCATCATGTCAAACCCGATGAGACTGGGTCGTCCTATGACCCTAACAAATGACTCTAGGACTCACAATTTAACGGCCGTTCTACCATACGCAAAGAGAATACGGATGCTCGTTCAGTTGTGCAACCTAAGCATGCTACTACATGAATATGCAGGATGCAACATCTACACACTATATGACACATCAGGCATGAGGTTCTAACTTGAGTAAGCCCCGGAGGACTTACCTGGAGAAGCGCAGAATCCAAGCAAACCACAAGTTAATAGCGAGTCCAGACATATCAGAGATCACCTAGTAATTTCAATAAATAATATAATAAGTCTAAGTCTAACCTTCACAAGGCATATCCGTAACACACAGAAGATACACATAAATCATATACATTAACCATCTCGTCATCCTTAACATTAACATCTCAACTAATTTCTCATCTCGTCTCAACTCATCTCAACTCTTCTCAACTCATTTCCAATTGGTTCATCTCATCACTTTCCTTAATCATTTTCATAAATCAACTCAGAATCCAACATATCAAAACATGCTTCAATTTCATTAATCAATTCATCAAGTCAACTCAAGTAAATTGGTTCCAAAGTTATTCAAAGTCATTTAAATCTCAAGGAAGTCAACTCGACATTCAATCAATTCTTTTAAATCATACATAGCGAAATTCCATTTATACAACATTGCACCTTTAGCCAACATGCAAAAAAAATTAAACTATTAAAATAATTCAGTCATAACTTATTTCAAAATCTCTATCTTACTAAATTCTGACATTTTAGAAACATTTCAAATAATATATATTAACTCCTTAAAACCACCAAATAGTCACACAAGCACTTAAATATTTTAACACATAAGAAAATAGCCAATGAATAAGTATTTGAACAATAGTCCATTAAATAATAAATGAAATCATAATGATTAAATAATAATTAAATAATTCAGAATAAATAAATAATAAATAAATAAATAAATAAATAAATAAATAAATAAATAAATAAAACCAAAACCGGACCAATTCCAATTAAATTCCAAATGGACCAATTTCAATAACTCATTTCTGAATTTTAACACAAAATTATTGGGCCCAAGCTATCCTTTTGCACTCTAAATAAAATATCCGGCCCAAATATGTAAACCCAGCCCAACTCTCATCTCCAAACCTGACCCAAAGAAATAAAAAAAAAACGGGCCCACCCACTCAGCTCACGTTTCTTCTTCCCCTTCCCTCTGGCTTCGTCTCCTTAACTGGTCTCTCGATCAATATCCCGTTCCTGCACTCTCGCCCTCAGCCTTGCTCCGACCTCGGCCAGATTCCTCACCATGCTAACTCGCACTCGCCCGAGCTTCTCGCACCACCCTCTCTCTCCAGGTTCAAAACAACGGAGGACGGAAAGGCTTCTAAGAGCAAGCAAATGAAACTTGAAAGTGGAAGGTTGCGAGGTGCTCAACGTGGGTTCGAGGGCTCGCCGGAGGTTTGATCTTAGCTTGGCGTCACTCCTCGGACTGAACACATGGATGCAGCAAGAAAGGAGAAGGCTTCCCGGAGTGGCTAAGCAGGCCCTGCCATGGGGATGGTGCTCGGCTGGTGATGGTCACCCGGTGGTGTGCCCGGACAGAGGTGACTGAGAGGAGAGTTAAGTGTTGTTTATGTTTAATCGAAAAAAAAAAGAAAGCTGGGTTTTTGTATGTGATGTGTTGCTGTTGAAAATGGAGGAAGCACAGGGAAGGGAGGAAGTGGAAATGGAAATGGGTGCCAAGGGATTGTTGATGTAGAAGGAGGGGAGGAGGAAGATGGAGCTGCTGATATGGGGTGCTCAGAAATCATAACGAAAGAAGAGATTAAAAGGTCAAGGTGGAATGGTGATGGCTCTCGGCTAATGAACAACAGGGCAATGGGTTTGTGTGTGTGTGGGGATGTGTTTCTGTAGCTAGAGATATAGGGAGATGGTAGGAATGGAGTTGACAAGATGAAATAAGGGGTAGGTGGTACTATAGTGGGCTTAGGGTGGCTGAAAGGTACTATTGGAGAAAGTCAAATTAAATACCCGAAATAAATCTTGAAACCGACTTTCCGACCTTAACACGAGTGACTAAAATAAATTTAAAATAATTATTCGAATTTGAATGGGATAATGAAACTCGAAAATATTTTCAAGCCACAGAATAATAAAGCGGAAATAAATTCATTTCAAATCAAATATTAGGTTCATGCCGGAATTCGTCTCGAAAGAATTAAAATAAATCGCTTGCTCGAGGACGGAAATCTTCGAAATTCCTTTTTTTTTTGTAGTTTTAGAAATTAATTAAAATCGAAAATCGAAAATAAAATCTATAATTATAAAAATAATATTTAAAAATCTCGGTCTTTAAATCATCCACCTCTAAAAACAAGTCTCGTCCTCGAGACTAAAATCATTTTTTCCCCCTAAAAACCATCGAAGCCTTACAAATCCAAATATTTTCTCTTTATGTCAGTCAATCAAGTTTCAAGGATTCAAGAGGTGGCAATATTCACCTCTAAGGGCTAATCCCATATTCCACGTCCTAGGTTCATTTTCCAGATCAGTTTCAATCAATCACTTTCGAGATGTTATCATGATCAGCATTTAAGCAACTCAGGATATCATATATCAATATAACTAAAGTCAGTCCATCAGGAATTATCATGCAAATAATCATAACAAGAATAACAACCTACCAAATCATAGCTAACATAGCCAATCATCATCCATCGAAATATCAACATAGCCTAATTCATCCTAACAGGGATGTCATTTTATCAAGGGGCAACACATCAACACATCAACACATCAAATCTCATCATCAGTAGATCACATCATCAACAGGTCATAAAATCAGGGAAATCTGCATTTTGCTATCAACTCGAACAGAATGGAACCATCCTACTCATACCTCACCATCGAATCCTCGAAGCCAGGGTCAAATCTAAGCTAGGCTCACCCAACTTAAATCATGATACAATCCTTAAATACCACCACATACTACTTCCCTTAGAACCCATAGGTATCCTCTTCAATTTCATTTATACAAACCCAAGGATCAAGCCTATCCTAAATTCACCCACTATATACCTCAAGCTCAGGTCAACGAATCCTCTAGGAATCAGTTCACTGAAGATCTCAAGCTCACAATCCCGACTTCCTACCTTACCAATCAAGGTCCCTATATCTGAACTCATAGCTCTCCAAGTAATCATAGGTCAAACCCAATATTCCAAACTCTCATCAAAACCTCTATCGAGTGCATGATCGATCTAAGCATTTCCTACTGAATTCCCTCATTTCTCCTATGTCCTTAAGAGTCCATCTGATCAATATCTCTGCAAGTCCCCGAATCGCTCTACTACTCTTATCCTACTTCTCATGCGAATAAGCACCCTCATTCTAATCCACCTCTAAAGAACCAACCCACATTGCCATCCCCACATAGTTACATCCTCACATTCCACATCCTCAATATCGCAAGTAAAGGTTCATTTCCTAAGTTGCTCACATACCCCAAATGACACAAGCACCCTACTCATCTAGGCCAGTAATTCCCATCACTACCAATTGTCCTCACTGGCCAAATTCTAAGTTAGAGCCAACTAGAGCTAAACCCGTAACATGGCCCATCTGGTCTCCTCAACCGCACCTATACCCAAATGGTCGGCAACATGTATTAGTTATCTAACTCACCAGAATATCTTCAAACCGAATCGCATCTCTAAATTTCCCAAAAGGTTGTAGAAATTTCACTCAATCAAAATACCAATTTACCATTTAGAGTCCCACTATAGCCTCAATCAATCAAGAGCCCTCAAGCCATCTTATACTAGCTCCTTATTGCCATATACTCCTAACTCACCTAAAACTACAATTCTCAATAACGACAACTTACCTCTTAACGACCTTAACCATCAACCCTCTTTCCAAGAGATATTTTATATCATTCTTATTCGAATTCACCCAAGACATCACAATTTATTAAATTCCCAAAATCCCGTGATTATTAGTATCATCATGTCCTTCACCTAGACTAGTTCCCATATCTGTCATTCACAACATTTCTACCTACACCCCCCAAGCAATCAGACTCATGACCAACGATAACCTATCTCTTTTTTTTTGCACCTCCACATTCGAATCACTATCGCGCATACCAATTACGATTTCTTCTTATTCTAGAAACCTTCCAATCTCGCCTCTAGTGTTCCTCAAATCATAATTCTAGCAAGCATCCGGAATTCCCACAATCAACTTCAATGTTGATCTCCCTTCCCAAAAACATAACATACTTACTCGAAATGCCAATTACTGCTCAAATTTCTCTAATACTCCAAACGATTTCAACCCCCACAAAGTCGTCCTATTCAACTTTCACCAAAAAAAAATTCATTCCTTAGTTATTCAATTCTCCTAAAATGTCACAAGCATATATTTCTATTGCCGACAACAATCAGTGCCTCAATATCTTTACTCGAATAGTTGCGTGTATTCTGCACGTAAAATTTCCCAACCAACTATATTCTTCAATCATACTCACGATCGAAGTGACCCTTAAACCATCTCTATCCTAACAATATCCTTTCCTCATCTATAAATATTCTCTAAGGTCACCTCCACCCCATGCACAACCAAATTAGACCTTCTTAAGGAAGTCATTCCCTCTACCAACATCCTTAGTGGTTCATTCCCTTCTTACTTTTAAGAGGAAATTTCCGAAATTACTTTAATAACCTTATTCTGCTTCTCCTATTCGTAAGTATAACCATTATCATCACTAATCCATCTTTAAAGGATCATCTTCCACTACAAACCTTATAAGGATCATCGTCTTATTCCGTATCCTTAATCGAGAAAACCCCAAGTTCAAATTTCCTAATCTCTACACGTACCCTAAAAACAAGATTTCGTAGCGCCTCTAATTATTCTCTAGTTACACGCTAGCAAGTATCTCCAATGCCACATGAGCAATTCCCAAGTACATATCTCATATCCTATCCTCCAACATATACACCTCGAATCCCAAGATCCAAAATCCCTTACGCAGACCTAGCCTACTCAACCTTAACGATATCCATTATTCATTCTTTACCAAAGCCTATTCTACTCACGGTACAAATACCCTAAGTCCTAAGGTCTACAATCTCTCAATCAATCCTAGCCACTCAAGCATTAACGTCACCCACAATTCGCTCCTCGAAAACATTGCTACTATTCCTAGTACCATAACCTATCTATCATCACCTCCTCCCCACGAGAGTCCTCAATTGTACATGCCTTAGTCTTCTCATATCCTCCCTCAAGATACCTAAACCAACTTACCCTATCCTTCGGCCAAAATTACTCACCCACACTACGATCTCATCTCCACAATCTTGCCATTTTTATCCTATGCCCCACCTAAGGCCTACCTAGAAGGCTCATCTGAAAATCCTTAATCACCGTTTTCTCTCAGCCCTTAGCAACTCACTCGGTCTTGCCTAACTCAAGGTCTCCTTCCTATGAGCCTATCTTACCCAAACATCAATCAAACCCTACGACTTCTAATTCTCCTATCACTCTTCATACTATTCCATAAAAGAACCTCAACTCTCATGAATAAGGAAAAGGAAACAAAAGAGAATGAAGGAAAGAAGATCAGCAAGCATCTACTCTACATTATAACTACCATATTAACAACTATCAAATCATTAGCATGAGTAATCACCACATCACTATCATCTATAACCACCGCAACATAGCTCCAGCATTAGAAACACTAGTCCATTTAGTAAGCTAATCCTATTGCACACATCATCATTCTCAACCATCACAGGGAAGGTTAGTAGCTCGAATGGGGAACGCCCCCTTCCTAAGGAATATCTATGAATCAGATCTACTGACTGCGATCCCTGAGACGTGCCTGTTCTTCAAGGCTGCTGAGGACGTCAATCCTAGGACCTGCGGGTTATGGGCCCACTACGCTTCCCCTGCGCCACTCTATACTTCATTTCTATCCAGTCAGTTGTTCTCTTCCTCATGTCGATACTTCTTTCATAAGATAACACAGGGGTCCTAAGTTAACAAGGATAAGGGAGAGGCAAAAGCGGACAACCCGGATACCTTACGAGTCAAATACAGATTAAAACTAAGGATAACAAGACTTAAGAAGAGGTCACAGTCCGAGAATGACAACGATATAGGGACATATATTCAATTAAACAATTATCTGAATAGGACATGTATTTAATATAATGTTATGTGAGGTCATGTAATCACAGATGGGACTACAATTACAACCAAACAGAAACCTCAAAGAGCAACATCAACTAGCTGACTCAGGAGCCAATTTCTCGTGGAATGCTTGTATGACTCATTTGGGTAAGAGAGAAGAGTACTTGAATTATCTTTCTAAAGAAGGATGGTCAAGCCCTAGATAAAGTCTAATGACAAGAAGGCACCTATTGATCATCGCAAGAATCGAGAGAGATGACTAGACAAAACAACCCATTCCTTTAGACTCAAAATCATGTCGAGAATCTTAGATCATTCGAAGTTGATATTCCAGTACATTAATTAACTCATGGCATGACCTATGGTGTCAAGTACCATACTCCATCACACACTTAAGTAATCAATGCACCCGAACAGAAATCCCGAATATGATTAGATTCTAACCCAATTTCCCGTGGAAGACGCTAATATCATAAAGAGAAGACTCGATAGGAACATCTATAGAAGAAGATAAAATAAGTGAAGGAGAAAAAAATAATAGTAAAGGAGAGAAAAGAAAGGAAAGGAAAAGGAAGGCAAAAAAGGAAAAGGAAAGAATCGATAAGACATCCTTTAGAGGCATGAGAGAGGAGGAAAATGGAATGAAAGGAATAGACTCTCTGACAATTGTCTAACCTTAGAAATCTGTTGAACAGAAGGAGAAATAAAAGAAAATGACACAAGCAGTTGAATAATGGAAAAGATTGCTTTACAAGTACTGAAATCCCGACTATAGAGTAAGGAAGGACTCTCCCGCTATCCCGTTCACATAGAAGTTCAACTCATAGCCAACATAGGTTTAACAGATTAATAGAATTCTTGCTCAAGGAAGGCAACATTCAGCACATAATCAATTAGCAATAATTAACCTGATCCCCTTCGAGGGGGATCGCTCTCAGGTTCAATTTATATAAAATCACAAAAGCTATCTAGAAGTTGCCCTTCAAGGGGTAACTGACCGGAGGGGGCAACTACCCTCGCGGTCTCTATATCCTACCCCGCTACTCCAACCACCGCGGTGCAAACTCCTTGGAGTCTTCCAGGCCCTCTGTAAAGTACAAAGCTAAGTTTTGCCTAACCTTTCCCAAGTCTATATCCAATAGGGATAGTCTATTGCCTTTTTACCCACTCGATTTCCCTTTTCCGTTTTTCCTTATTTTAAGTCGAGTTTATTAAGTTGTGTTCATTAATTTATCCATATTAAATTCATTTTGCCCTTTGAAACTCTTCAAAATCTTTCGAAAACATTGGGCAATTTTCAAAATCATACTTTAACTCATTTGTACTCGAATCGCGCAACCCAGGCTCTGATACCACCTTTGTAATGGCCTAAATATAAATATTCGGGTTACGTTTCGAAGGACTGGATACCTTCGTTCGGATCTTGCAATTAGAGTACGGGTTGAGTTTCAAAACAAGGTGTGAGTGCTAAAAGAAGGGATTTCATACCCTAAATTCACGAGAGGTCCATTGAGGACCATAACCTATCCTACTTGACTAAGTCATTCAAGACCATTTATAGTTCAAAACATAAAGAAAGGAAATTGACAATACAAATTGCCTCGGCGAAGCCGGGTCAAAACCGATATAAACGAGTATAAAACCTTTAAAGTGTCTAGTATGGTGGTAAATCGGTCTCTCGGTTAGTTGAACGCCCCAGATGAAACCCTCGTCATGGAAGCACGGAACAAGCAAGGATCAAATACCTGAAACTATACCACGAGTCAAGGTCGAGCCACTCATGCGGGCCCTGAAGACCTCGCTGAGGACATATAATGTGCCTATACCTAAATAAAGGATGCTCTAATGCAGTGCGAAAATATTAAACACTCAAGCATGCTAACAGTTTATATATATGCAGAAAGCGATTAAATGGGATCCAGCACAGAATGCCAACTGGCATATCCCTCTCCTACTCTCGCACCCATGCTCGTTAGTGCAGGAACCGGCCGCGTTCAATGCTATATAGCAACATCTCATCATGTCATACATCATGTGTCATGTCTCATTTCATATGTCATTATTTTCTTTCTTTCTTTCTCATGGTATCATATCAGACTCGATTAGGAACAAACTCGATGAGACTGGGTCGTCCTATGACCCTAGCAAATGACTCTAGGACTCAGAATTTAACGGCCGTTCTACCATACGCAAAGAGAATACAGATGCTCGTTCAGTTGTGCAACCTAAGCATGCTACTACATGCATATGCAGGATGTAACACCTACACACAATATGACACATCAGGCATGAGGTTCTAACTTGAGTAAGCCCTGAAGGACTTACCTGGAGAAGCGCAAAATCCAAGCAAACCACAAGGTAATCGCGAGTCCAGACATATCAGAGATCACCTATTAATTTCAATAAATAATATAATAAGTCTAAGTCTAACCTTCACAAGGCATATCCGTAACACACAGATGATACACATAAATCATATACATTAACCATCTCGTCATCCTTGACATTAACATCTCAACTAATTTCTCATCTCGTCTCAACTCATCTCAACTCTTCTCAACTCATTTCCAATTGGTTCATCTCATCACTTTCCTTAATCATTTTCATAAATCAACTCAGAATCCAACATATCAAATCATGCTTCAATTTCATATATATATATATATATACACACACACACACACACACACACACATACATATACATGTCATAACTCATATAATTTACAAGTAAGGTTCATTAATCAATTCATCAAGTCAACTCAAGTAAATTGGTTCCAAAGTTAGTCAAAGTCATTTAAATCTCAAGGAAGTCAACTCGATACTCAATCAATTCTTTTAAATCATACTTAGCCAAATTCCATTTATACAACATTGCACCTTTAGCCAACATGCAAAAAAAAATTATACTATTAAAATAATTCAGTCATAACTTATTTCAAAATCTCTACCTTACTAAATTCTGACATTTTAGAAACATTTCAAATAATATATATTAACTCCTTAAAACCACCAAATAGTCACACAAGCACTTAAATATTTTAACACATAAGAAAATAGCCAATGAATAAGTATTTGAACAATAGTCAATTAAATAATAAATGAAATCATAATGATTAAATAATAATTAAATAATTCAGAAAATAGACAATGAATAAGTATTTTAACTCATAAATGAATTCCAATTATATTCCAAATGAACCAATTTCAATTAACTCATTTATGAATTTTAACACAAAATTATTGGGCCCAAGCTATCCTTTTGCACTCTAAACAAAATATCCGGCCCAAATATGTAAACCCAGCCCAACTCTCATCTCCAAACCTGAGCCAACGAAAAAAAAAACAAGAACCGGCCCACCCACTCAGCTCACGTTTCTCCATCCCCTTCCCTCTGGCTTCGTCTCCTTCCCTGGTCTCTCGATCAATATCCCATTCCTGCACTCTCGCCCTCAGCCTTGCTCCGACCTCAGCCATATTCCTCACGCTCACTCGCCCATGCTCTCTCCCAATCGCTTGCACTCGCGCCCGCTCTCACACTCACGTCATCGCCGCCCTCGACCTCTCGTCCTCGCCATCCCCGCTCTCGACCTTGCCGACTCGCTATCATGCTCACTCTTCGATGCTCTCGCACTCGCCCAAGCTTCTCGCACCACCCTCTCTCTCCAGGTTCAAAACGACGGAGGACGGAAAGGCTTCTAAGAGCAAGCAAACGAAAATTGAAAGTGGAAGGTTGCGGGGTGCTCACCGTGGGTTCGAGGGCTCACCGGAGGTTTGATCTCGGCTTGGTGTCACTTCTCGGACTGAACACAGGGATGCAGCAAGAAAGGAGAAGGCTTCCCGAAGCGGCTAAGCAGGCACTGCCATGGGGATGGTGCTCGGCTGGTGATGGTCACCCGGAGGTGTGCCCGGACAAAGGTGACGGAGAGGAGAGTTAGGTGTTGTTTATGTTTAATCGAAAAAAAAAAGCTGGGTTTTTATGTGTGATGTGTTGTTGTCGAAAATGGAGGAAGCACAGGGAAGGGAGGAAGTGGAAATGGAAATGGGTGCCAAGGGATTGTTGACAAAGAAGGAGGGGAGAAGGAAGATGGAGCTGCTGAGATGGGTTGCTCGGAAATCAGAACGAAAGAAGAGATTAAAAGGTCAAGGTGGAATGGTGATGGCTCTCGGCTAATGAACAACAGGGCAATGGGTTTGTGTGTGTGTGTGGGGATGTGTTTCTGTAACTAGAGATATAGGGAGATGGTAGGAATGGAGTTGACAATATGAAATAAGGGGTATGTGGTACTGTAGTGGGCTTAGGGTGGCTGAAAGGTACTATTGGAGAAAGTCAAATTAAATACCCGGAATAAATCTTGAAACCCACTTTCCGACCTTAACATGAGTGATTAAAATAAATTTAAAATAATTATTCGAATTGGAATGGGATAATGAAACTCGAAAATATTTTCAAGCCACAGAATAATAAAGCGGAAATAAATTCATTTCAAATCAAATATTAGGTTCATGCCGGAATTCGTCTCGAAAGAATTAAAATAAATCTCTTGCTCGAGGACGGAAATCTTCGAAATTCTTTTTTTTTTGTAGTTTTAGAAATTAAATAAAATCGAAAATCGAAAATAAAATCTATAATTATAAAAATAATATTTAAAAATCTCGGTCTTTACAAAATCTATCTACGATGCTCTATAAATTATATATGTATGGATTTAAGATAATCAACTAGTTTTATTACTCGCCCGTTGTGCGATTGTTTTAATAAATTTTATTATATAAAACACCTTTGAATTAATATAAATTACTATTCCATATAAAGTAACTATATAATTTTCAATTGTGTTATGTTTTTGAGAATGTAAACATGTTTAAGGCCTCTAATTATATATATATATATATATTGATGAGGGCCTCCCAAAAAGTTGTATAAGGGGCCCACTTTCGGTGGGTCCCTGGGGGTTAGACGCGAGTAGTTTTTTCTACGTAACACGGGCTTACCTGACATGCGAATCAATTTCTTCGCTATTCTACCTGGGCCGCGCTTTGGTCGCGTGCTTAAATTCTACCATAACCCCACATCTCTTATGGGAGATCATCGATCGTGTTAATGGTTTCAGGGTTCATACCTGTCCGCGGAGATTCATCTGGGGTGCTTGCTTCGACGCTTGGTAAAGGGTGAGATGTCCCTTTCTGTTTTTAGGTTCGCTAGTCCACCGCGGATCGTGTTCTGGTTCTGCGGTTGACTTTTAGGATCATACAAATCTCTTTCTTCTTCTCTTTTTCTCCTTCCGCTCAAAATTCCTCCTCTATATCTTCTGTTCATTTTCCCTTTTATAGGGATTGGCCAGAGACCCCGTCGTGACACTTGTCGTTCTTGAGTTGACACGTGTGGCCATCGTGGGTGGGGGGCATGATGGACATGTGTCATTGTTTTATGTCCGCGTCCTCCCAATTTTCGGAGTCTCTTTTGGTGTTGTTTCACTATGTCCGCGTCTGAATCCTCGTCTATCATTTTCGTATGGTTTCATCACAGCTCCTCGAGTCGGGTTGAGTTCTATGAGAGCTTGAGACGATTCGACCTTTATCCGCGGAAATGTGTTCCTCCTCTCTTCCCTAGGGGGGTAATTTCGTATTTCCCTTCTTAATCAAAGTTTGTGGGCCTGGTTGAGGATTTCTTCCGGCCCATTAGGGTTTTACCATGGCCCATATTGCCTTGATGGGAATTGAAGAGTCGGTAATTTTTCTTATAAATTACCCCGTTCCGTTTTCACTTTTTCACTTCCCATTGTGTGTCTGTTTGTGGCGCTTGTTCAGCTTTTTACTTTTTTAGAGTTTTCCGTTGGTCTTCCACCTTTTCGGTTGCATTTTCAAGCAGTTTCTTCGTTCTTCCAAGGTAATTCTTAGCTTTTGTTCTTGAGATCTTAATTTTCTCGTGAAGTGTTCTTGAGTGTTCTTGCTAAATTTTTTCATTTCTTGTCAAAATCTTTGCTTTCTCCTTCTTAGATCTGTTCGGGTCTTCCCTTTTTCTCCCAGTTTTGTTTCTTTGGGTTTTTTGATTTTTCGGTCCGCGTACGGGTTCCTTTTCAGATCAGCTTTTAAATTCCTTCAAGGATGGCTAACTTTGAGGGGAACCCGGGCGCATTGGATGAGTTTGAAAGAGAGGAAGGATGGAGAGAGGGTTTACCCTCTGCTTCAGGAGGGAATCCTTCCGCGATCGTTTTGGATTCTTCCTCTTCATCCTCCAGCAGGAGTACCGCGTCTGATTCAGAAAGTTCTTCAGATTCTTCCTCTTCTTCCAGCATCTCTTCTCCGGACCGCGTGGGTCCTTTCGGCAGCCCTATTAAGGTGAGAAGACGACGGAACCGCTCTGACCCTGATTATTATTCCTCTCCTTTTTTAACTTCTTCTTCTTTGAAGGGAGACGACGCTCATCTAAAGGACGTGGAGACTCAAGCTCACCCTGATGCGCGTGCTTCTCCTAGCCCGCGTCCGTCAACCAGCAGTTTGGAATCCGAGTTATCTTGGGTCCCTTATGCCGAGTCTCCTATTGGGGTTGCAGAGAAGTGTGCAAGGGTCCGCTCGAAGGACGTTCTCAGTGATCTTGACTTCCCTTCTTATTCCCTTGACGACTTATCCTCTTGTTCCTTCCGGGGAGATTTCTCCCTCCGCGATCCTCAACCTTGTCCTCCAGTCATCTCCGAGAGAATTCGTCCGCGACGTTCGCCTAATCAAGAGGTGCGGGGATGCACGACGCTGCTCGATCAGTCAAGTGTCGAGGCTATAGCTCGAATATTCCCGTGGCTAGCGGGCGTGGAATTGTGCCTTCCTTCAGAGGGTGGAGGATGTCTGGATGCTTATGAAGATTGCCTTGTTGTGTACGCGGCGAGTTTATCTCAAGGATTTCGCTTGCCTCTTCACCCCTTGTTTATTTCCTTTTTGTCCGAATATAATTTGAGCCCCGCACAAGTTGTGCCGAATTGTTAGATGTTCTTTGCCAGCTTTGTGATGTGGTGCTTGGACATTGGAGTGCCTTAGACGAAGGAGCTGATGCTCAACATCTTTTCACTGAAGAGAGGGCCCCAAGATCCTCGGTTTTATCAGTGCAATTCTAGTTGTAGTTATATTGAGAGACTATCTAGTAAACCGAACTGGAAGCACAAGTGGTTTTTTGTTCACGACAAGGCCGGCATTTGTCTTGAGTTCAAGACCGTACCCAGATGGTTCAGCGCAGTTAAAAAGCCGTGGGTTGCGCGGCTTGACAAGTTCAAAGATTCCTTCGTTCATGAGCCTAAGTTGCCATGGCGGTCGATGGTTTCATTAGTCTGCCTCATCCGCGATTAGGTGTCTGCTTTAGTCTTTATCATATTCTATTTTTGTGATTTCTTCATAGTCTCACATTTTTTTAGTACCTCCTCTCTCCCATTCTTTTTTTTAAAAGAAAAGTAGGGTGTTCGTTAGCGGCGTCTAATGTCTTCACTTTCTGTTCTCTCTTTGGCAGACCTAATGGATTTGAGTTCTTTGGTCGAGTGGCACCACGTTCAGGAGAGTAGCAAGTCGAGGAAGAAAAAGTCCGCCAAGCGTGTTCCTCGTCCTCTTGCTGCTTCTCAAGGTGCGGCTGTAGAGGAAACTAAAAGAGCCAGCGAGCCTGCCACGGAGGCGGAAGTTGTGGTTTCCGATGCTCGTGAGAAGCGTCCTTGTCCTTCGGACGCGGGCACTTCTCGTCCTCAAAAAAGGAAAAAAGCTGCGGGTTCATCTAGAGCCTCTGGAGCTGGCGAAGAGGAGGCTCTTTTTCTGCAAGGGGATGATGCTCTGCCTGCTTTCCGCATTCCCGGCTTTGGGGTTGACGAACTCGTTCGCCTTCGCTACCCTGATAAATTTGCACAGAACAAACGAGCGTGGTTGCGTCGCTTAGAGTGGGATGAGTTTTCTCTTCAGTTCGAACGCACAGCCGAATGGGTGAGACGTCGTTGGGATTTTTTATATTTGTTTCCACCGTTGTTCAATTCCTGTTTCTTTATTTTTGCCTTTGTTTTTGCTTCTTCAGGTTAGGAGTTTCCAAGTCGAGTCGGAGAGGCGGCTGTCTTCCGATGCAGAGGAGCTCTCTAAGAAATCCGCGGAGATTAAAGGGTTGAACCCCAAGTTGAGGACACTGGGCAATACCGTTGGCGATCCCTCTTCGGTGGAAAAGTTTAAGAAACGATCTGCGGAGCTTCATGAGAAATTGCAGGCTGCCAGCGAGCAGATATCTGCCTTAAAGGAGCAAAACTCCTCTTTGACTACAGAGCGTGATGCGGCACTTTCGAGTTCAGATGCTCTACGCCGCCAAGGAGAGGAACTTCAACAGTCTGCGGTGAATCTGAGGGAGAAACTGGAGACGACTGAGGCGCG
This sequence comes from Persicaria maculosa, assembly GCA_963922045.1. Taxonomy (NCBI): domain Eukaryota; kingdom Viridiplantae; phylum Streptophyta; class Magnoliopsida; order Caryophyllales; family Polygonaceae; genus Persicaria; species Persicaria maculosa. The sequence goes on along the minus strand of OY998271.1, from coordinate 22,050,684 downwards.
TTTCAAAGATCTTCAAATCGAACACTCCATTGTTGAAGAGGATCGTGCTCTATTGAAGCAAGAGTTGGAGAAGCTTCAGTCTCAGTCACCTCAGGAGGTTGCGCTTCAATGGTTGGAATCATCCGCGGGTCTTATGTTCTTGTCTTCTGAATGGATCAAAACTGACGCGGGTGTTTCCTTCCTATCTTCAATAGCTAAGCCATGCCTTCGATCTCCAGAGGGAAGAGAGCTTTTAAAGGATAAGTGCTTTAGCTATTTTCAAAAGGGGATGTCCGCTGGCATTAACCAGAGCGTCACCCGCTCGCAGGCTAATCCAGGTGTTCCTTTGGAGAAGTTCGAGGCGAGCTTGGCGGTGGCGGATTGGGGACTGACCCTGGAAGAACTGGCGGGAGAGGAGGACTCAGACGAAGAGGATTCCGAAGATGAAGAGGTCGATACCGCTGTTGATCCTTAAGGCTTAGAGAACTTGTTCTTTTTATCTTTTCTTGAAACATCTTACTGGCGCGGGCCAGTTTTGTAATTAACTTTTGTTGAAACTGGGCAGTTTTGCCTCCTTTGGTGTTCAGACAATGGTTGTTACCACCTCACTTAGGGGGTTGTATTTTTGTATATCATTAACCTATCGTAGCAAATATCACCTCTACTTCTTATTCTTGTGTCCATTATTTACTGGCTCGCCCACTTGTGCCGCAGTTCTTGGTTCTGATTCAAAAAGTTCTTGCCACTTGTCCGTCATGCTTGAGTGTGTCTTCCCCCTTTTTTAAACTCTTGGTTTGGGATTTTTTATTTATTCCGCTTATAGTTGCTTGTCTGTGTTTGATAAGGACTTATGGCGCCTGGGAAGCCTAATCCTTGGGCGTTCTTCAAAACTTTGGAATGCATCGACCAACTTTCTTTGCTTGTATGATTCTCTTGATACTCTTGATTCCAACTGTTTCTCTTTCCCTTTTTTTTAAGCTTTGACTCTTTATTCCGTGTCACTTTTTGGCAGCCTCTTCCACCTCAGTTTGAGGTGGAGTTCAGATCCTCTCTTCCGCGGAAGGTTCTCATGTCTTCTTACGCCATCAAGAACTTCCAAGTAGAGGTGAGTAGAGAACTTGATGGTCGCTTATACTTCAGTCGCAGATGGAATGGATTCGTCGCTCATCATGGGTTTGTTGTGGGATCATCGATGACTTTTTTCTACATGAATCGCGCTCGTTTTAAAGTTTGTCAGCGACGTGACTTGGATTGTGCCGAAATCGAGTGTTGTTCCTCGACTGTTTCTTCCAGCGGCTCATGCTGAACCGCGTTTATAAATCAAGAAAGTCTATTTGTCGTATAAGGCTGGCTTGCGAATAAAGGAAATGTTTCGCTTTTGAAGCTTTTAATGTAGAGACTTGCTCTTTTATCTTAAAAACGACAGCATTACATGATCCCTAGATTTTACTTTATTAGCTGGAATGTTATTTCATTCTCTTACATCTTAAAGAGCCGTGGGATTACAAGGCTCTCAACCTTGTGGTCGTCCCTTACCCGTGTCCTTCAACTCCATTGTAGTCGCAGTCGGGATTTGCGACATAGACTTCGAAGATTGAGTCTCCCTGGTACATGAAGATCAGTGCGACTCCAACACTTATCCTGTTGGCTTCCACAAATCATGGCCATCCGTCTGTGAACCAATAGATCCCGTCCGCGTCCACTTCAACCTTGACCTCATGCTCGCGATTGGATCGGGACCACAAGTGCACCAGACGATGGGCATCCTCTTCTAGAAGAACGTACATCAGTGGGAGCCGTAGAGATTGAAGTTGCTCCTCTGCAATGATCACTCTGTAAAAGGCTTTGGGGGGATTTTCAAATTCCATTTCCTTGTTTTGCGTATGCTACTTTCTTCAAGATTTCACGGGGTTTTATATTTGCTAAGACTTGTCGCGTGTTTAGTTTCCTGTTCTGGAGTTTTTCCACGGGGCGTTTCTTAGGCCGCGTGTTTTGCTTAAGCCTGAACCTGGCCTGAATTGAAACTCTTTTGATAGTTGTTTCTGATTGTCAAGTCGTTTCACTGAGCCTTCTTTTGCGGTTCACATGACTATACTGCTATCTTGGTTGATGAGCCTCCTCCCTATCTTTAGAGGAATCTTATGCCAGATGGCGTTCATGCGTGTCGCTACCCCAGCTTTTATAGAGAGTATTTTTCACTTCTTTTTTTTTGTTACTCCACAATTGTTTGCTTCATACTTTGATTGTGTTCATGGCTATTTCTACCGTGGGTAGATGGGCTTTCTTTCAATCGATTGACCGTATTGATCAAACATCCCGTTTGGTAAGCCCCTATTGGAATGCTGGTTTTGTTTGATAACTTTCATTCTCTACATTCGACCCTTTTTCTTACTACCATTTTTAGCTTTTGCCTATGCGCTTTGAGGGGGGAGTATATGGATGCCGTTCCGGAGCAAGTCTTCCTTTCATCCCATCTCTTGCATGACTTTCCAGTTCGCATTTGTAAGGGTGATTACGGAATGTACTGGCTTCGTCGGGGATGGAAAGATTTTGTCGAGTCTCATGGACTCGCGGTCGGATCTTCTATGGTTTTCATTCACAAGGGAAATGCTCATTTTGAAATCCAAGTTATGGGCTTGGAGGATGGGGATGAGATCGTTAGCCGTCTCCCCTACGAGGACGCGGGACTTTTGACAAACGGCTCGTACCCTTGATTAGTTTTTTCCTGGTGACGTATTCGTTTGTGAGCAGATGGGGTTACTTCTCCCTATATGTGGTTTTCTTTTTTGCGGGCAATGAATAAACATGGTGTCTGTCGTCTTTTCTAATTTATTATTGAGGTTGTGCTTGGGATTCTTCTTGGTTTTTGTGTGACATAGGCCTGTCTCCTCATGTCATATCTTCTGTAAGTTTTGGTTGTAATGATTCCGCTCTTCTTTTGAGGATTCTGAGGGAATCTTTCAAAAGCAAACTTCGTGAACAACACCCCGCGGTGTCCTTTATAAGCAAGGCTTAGTTTGGTTTTGTTCTTCAGCTTTTTCTCTTCAACATGGATGCATCAATTCAGACTCCCTGGGCTTTTTATTTGGCCCTTGATTTTGAAGATCAGCTGCAAGAACTAGTGAGTTAATTTATTCTTGCTTCATGTTTCAAAGATTACTTTTTTCTCATATTTCACTTGTCTTTGTTCACTTTTAGTCACTCCCTGCTCTCTTTGAGTATGAGACGGGTATTACAAATCCGACTCAAGTTTTTCTGTCCTTCAGGTCGGCCGTGGATTCTCCAATTGGGGTAGTCAAACGAGACTACGGGATATTTTGGCTAGTCGGTGGTTGGAGCGATTTTGTTGCATCCCAGGGGCTAGGAATGGGGGCTGTCATGGTCTTCCGCCACCGTGGTGGGGTTCACTTTGACGTTTGCGTGCTAGATGAGGGTTCCATTTGCGTGGCTTCCAAGGCCGGTCATCCTCCCAGATGTTTGATTTCTTTTTGTCTTTGAACGATGATCTCTCTTATGTTTTAACTTATGTTTTTGTTACTAGAAAATTTCTATGTAGTTTCTGTAACATTTGCCCGCGTCTTGGTGTTTTTACGCGTTTATGCTTGTTGTGGGATCGATCGATCAAATGTTTCCCCTGTGATGCCATTTGTAGTAATATCCCTCGGAGTCTTCGATTATGTTCATTATTAAACTCTGTCGCTAGTTGATCTGATCTTGAGAGATCGAGAGTCTCAATCAAGGGAGCGACGTGGAGAAAGCTCCAGCTTCAATAGACTCTAATGTTCGTTGGCTCGACCTTGAGAGATCGAGAGTCTCAATCAAGGGAGTGACGCGGAGAAAGCTCCAGTGTCAATAGACTCTAATGTTCATTGACTCGACCTTGAGAGATCGAGAGTCTCAATCAAGGGAGCGACGCGGAGAAAGCTCCAGCGTCAATAGACTCTGACGTTCGTTGGCTTGACCTTGAGAGATCGAGATTCTCAATCAAGGGAGCGACGCGGAGAAAGCTCCAGCGTCAATAGACTCTAATTTTCGTTGGCTCGACCTTGAGAGATCGAGAGTCTCAATCAAGGGAGCGATGCGGAGAAAGCTCCAACGTCAATAGACTCTGACGTTCGTTGGCTCGGCCTTGAGAGATCGAGAGTCTCTATCAAGGGAGCGACGCGGAGAAAGCTCTAGCGTCAATAGACTTTGACGTTCGTTGGCTCGACCTTGAGAGATCGAGAGTCTCAATCAAGGGAGCGACGCGGAGAAAGCTCTAGCGTCTTTTAGGGGAATTTGTTAGCCCTCATCGTTTGTTATTTACAGAAAACGCCCACTGACCGCTCATTCAACTTTCTGCGGGGGCGATTATTTAATTAAGATCAGTGTTTCAAACTTATACATAGTACTTCTTCAGACAATCAGCATTCCAAGTTTTGTTCAACGTCTCTCCGTTTTTGTTCTTCAACTTGTACGCGCCGGCTTGGACGGTGTCTGCCACCATGTACGGACTCTCCCAGTTGGTATCCAGCTTTCCTCCGGTTTGCACTCGTCGCAAGACTAGATCTCCTTTCTGGAATTGTGGCGGCCGCACTAGTTGATTGTGGTACCTAGCGGCCCGTCTTTTGTACTCCTCCGCCGTCAAAGCTACCATCATTCTGCGTTCTTCCCTCAAATGCATTTCTACTTCGAGTGCTTCTTCGTTGGACTGTGGTTCGAATCCGAAAACGCGGGCTGACGGAATCATTCGCTCAATCGGAATGATTGCATCCATGCCGTAAACCAAAGAGAAAGGTGTCTCACCTGTCGGTGTCTTCGCGGTCGTCCTATGAGACCACGGTACTAGTGGAAGGAGTTCCGCCCATCGTCCCTTGGTCGTGGCTCCCAACTTCTTCCGTATCTCTTCCAATATTTGCCGATTAGTGACCTCCGCTTGTCCGTTTGTCCGAGGATGTGCTACGGACGAGAATTTGAGGTTGATGTGGAGGTCTTCACAGAAATTGCGAATGGTTTTGCAGTCGAATTGGGGACCGTGGTCTGTGATGATTGACTCCGGGACCCCGAAGCGGCACACCAGGTTCTTCCACAGGAATTTCTTCACTTTCTCAGCAGTGATGAGCCCCATTGCTTCTGCTTCTACCCACTTGGTGAAGTAGTCCACAATCACGATTACATATTTCAATTGGCCTGGCACAGTCGGAAACGGTCCCAAGATGTCCATCACCCAGAGTGAAAATGGGCATGCACCATAAATTTCCTTCATCGTTTCCGCGGGCTGATGGATAGCATTCCCATGTTTTTGACACGCGTCACACTTCTTGATGAATCCTTGAACGTCCTGCTTCATCGTTGGCCAGTAATATCCTGTCCTCATGATCTTGACTGTCAGCGCTCTCCAGCCTTGGTGATGTGCACATACTCCAGAGTGAAGTTCTTGTATGATTACCATCCCTTCTTCAGTGGTGACACATGTCAAATCAGGCTGCGCGAAACCTCTCTTGTAAAGTTTTCCATGGCGGACAGTGAATCTCGCAGCTCTTGTCTTCATCTGCTTGGCCTCGGACTTTTCTGCGGGGAGAATTCCCCTCTCCAGATACTCGGCTATAGGGGTCCTCCAGTCGTTTTCTCCGTCTATCTCAATGAAGAAAACTTATTTCACAAGTCCACGGCTCTCTCTTCTTTCGAACATGAATTCCGCCCCGACCTCGGATGGCATTGCCGCGCCCACACGTGCCAGTGCGTCTGCCTGTTGATTCTCATCCGTCGGGACAGCTGTTACTGTGAAGTTTAAAAAGGCTCTTCGTAAAGCTGGAACTTTCCTCAAGTAATCTGGCATCAAACCTGTTCTGGCCTCGTATTTCCCTTCTATTTGCATCGCCAAGACTTCAGAGTCTGTGTAGGCGGTTACTCCTCTTGCTCCACGTGACAGGGCTATTTCTAGCCTCGCTATAAGGGCCTCATACTCAGCTTCGTTGTTAGTTGCTTGAAAGGTGAGTTTATAGGCATAATTTACTATCTGCCCTTCGGGGGATATCAAGGCAATCCCAGCCCCACAACCAGCTTGGTTGACTGCTCCATCTACCTTCAAGACCCAACTTCTGTCTTCGGATGATGTCTGTTCTTCAAAGCTTGTCTCGCAGATGAAATTGGCCAGGGACTGTGCCAACGCGGCCTTCCGCGGCTTGTATTCAATCTCAAACTCTGACAATTCTACTGCCCATTTTGTCATCCGTCCTGAAAGGCAAGGAGAATGTAGGATTTGCCTTAAAGGAAGGCTAGTCAAGACTTGAACTGGGTGGTATTGGAAGTAAGGCCGTAATCTTCTTGCCGTGAATACTAGGCACATGATCATTTTCTCGATGGGTTCATATCTTGTTTCAGCATCCTGCAATACCCTACTAATGTAGTAAACTGGATGTTTTTCTTCGCGGGTTAGGACAGCACTGATGGTTGTGCTTCTGACGGACAAGTAGAGGTGTAGAACTTCAAGTTTCTCCGGCCGGTGTAGAGTTGGCAACTTCATCAAGTAACCTTTCATCCCTTCGAAAGCTTGCTGCAGTTCCGGCGTCCATTGGATGGGCCCTCTCTTCTTTAGTAAAGCAAAGAATGGTAAAGATCTGTCCGCGAGACAAGAGCAGAATCGGCTGAGATAGTTGACAGCGCCGTTGAGAGCCTGGATTTCTTTGATCGTTATGGGTGGTTGCATACTTTGAATTGCTACAATCTTCTCTGGGTTCACATCTATTCCTCGCTGGGTGACCAAAAATCCCAAGAACTTCCCAGAGTCAACACCGAAGACACATTTTTCCGCGTTCAGATTCAATCCTCCGCGTCACAGTGAATCAAAGGTCTCTTGTAGATCAGCCGCGTGATCTTCTGCCCTCAGGCTTTTCACTACGATATCATCCACGTAGATCGACACGTTCTTTCCAATTTGGCCACGAAAAATCTTGTCAACAGTTCTTTGGAATGTGGCTCCCGCATTTCTCAACCCGAATGGCATAACCCAATAGCAAAAAATCCTTTGATTCGTAATGAAGGTGGTAGCCTTTTTATCAAGTGGGTCCATGCGGATTTGGTTGTACCCTGAGTATGCATCCAGAAAACGGAGGACGGCATTTCCCGCGGTCTCATCAAATAATTCATTGATTGATGGGAGCGGATAGCTATCCTTAGGGCAAGATTTGTTGAGATCAGAAAAATCAACACACATGCGCCACTTTCCATTAGACTTTCTGACCAGAACCACGTTGGACAACCATTCGGAGTCTTCTACCTCCTCGATGAAGCCTGCGTCTAGTAATTTCTCTGTTTCTTCTTTAGCGGCGAGCGCCTTTTCGGGCGCCATTTTTCTCTTCTTTTGAGCGATCGGTTTGGCGTCATGTCTTATCCGGAGTGTGTGCAAGGCGATTGACGGGGGAACCCCCAGAAGATCCCTTGACGACCATGCAAAGACGTCTCTTGATCTTGCTATGATATCAAGGACGCGTTCCTTCTCTTCGGGCCCTAAGGCCTGCTCTAAATACACCTTCTCTTCAAGATTAGGGAATGGAAGATGAACCTGCTTCTCGTCAGCGGTTGGAACCTCCCTGGCCGCGGGCCTCACTTCCAGTTCTGCTTCAGTGACGGTGCTCCCTGGATCGGACTCTGCTACAAGTTCCTCTTGTGGGCACTCTCTTTCTTTTTTGGTCGTGCTCGCGGCATATTCCTCGACCTGCATTACTTCTTTTTTCTTCCTTAGGGAGGTTAAATAACAACTTCTACTTTCTGGTTGCTGTCCACGGACCTCGCCAACTTCTCCTCCAGCGACTGGAAACTTGGCCAAAAAATGGTAGATAGAGACCACCATCTGAAATTTGTAGAGAGATACCCTCCCTAGCAAGGCGTTGTATACTGTTGGGACTCGGACGACGGTGAAGACTATGTTCTCCATCCTTCATTTTGGCGCTGTCCCAAGCACCACCGTCAGCTCAATGGTTCCCGCGACTGGTATCTCATCTCAAGAAAAAGCTACCAACGTTCCTGAATATGGCTTGAGTGCAGTTGCTGAGACTCCAATTTGTGAGAAGGCCTCCCAAGAGAGTATATCAACAGATGATCCAGTGTGAATGAAAACTCTCTTGACAGTTTTGGTTGCTATCTGAGCATGTATAACCAGTGGGTCAGAATGAGGCATCCTCACATCTTCTGCGTCACCTGCTGAGAATATCATTTCCGCGTGAGGTGTGTGGGCAATTCGCCTGCTCATTGCGGAGGGTGGTTGCTTCCCTTCTCTTTCATAGTTCTTCCTCTCTTGATTGCTGGTCCCTGAAAGAGAGGGTCCTCCCGCTAGAGTGTCAATGTATCCTTCGGGCTCTGGGATACGTTCGACCGCGGACCTTACCCGTCCTTCTTGCCCTCGGGGAGCCTGATTTACTGATCCCTGAGGGGGTGGGGGGCCATTATGGCGTCCTCGTCGCCATCTTCGCCCCCGGCCCCTCCCCCGATTCAGCTGAGGTGCTTCTTTGCGTTCCCTGTACTGGTCATTTCCCTCTCTTCGGTCATCTCTTTGGTGACGATGCTCCTCCCTCCTGTCTGAATTGAGGTGGACTTCGTCATTTTGTCGATGGTGTCCTGTTGATGGTTGTTTGGGTGGCTTTGCTGCTCCCTTATCCTTTCTGAACTTTCCGGCAAGTTTGCTAAAGAAGCCTTGATGCCCGCCATTTGCTCTTGAGCTTGACGCGGCTGCTTCCTCTGCATCTATTTGTCGCGACACTAGATCTCTCAATTGGTCATAATCTCTGGGCTTCTTTCTAAACAGGTAAGTCTTGAAATCCCCCTCCGCCAGATTTCCCATGAGGATGATGGTCGCGGATTCGTGATTAAAGTTCGGGATTTGAACAACTACACTGGTGAAGCAGGCAAAGAAATGCCCCAGAGTTTCATCTCCTCCTTGCTTGATGGAGTTTAAATCTAACATGGTCTTTTTTCTTGACCGCGCACTCCCAAAGTGGGATTGGAAGATCCGATTCAACTCAGAGAAGCTGCTAACCGAATTCTTTGGCAGGTTTGTGAACCAGGTCAATGCAATCTTCGTGAGGTTTGATGGGAAAGTTCTACACAGCATGGCATCATTGAACTCATTGATGCCCATCGCGGTCATGAAGTGGCACAGATGATCCTCTGGGTCCGTGGTCCCATCGTACTTCATAAGATTCACATCCCTCCATCGCTTGGGTACCGGGGCTCGGCAGATGTCTTGAGTGAAAACTGATGGCAAAGCTTCAGGGGCGTCAATCTTCATTTATATTGAGCCAGACTTGGTGGAAGTGGAAACGTCAGTCGAGTGCTCCCCCCGTCGATGTTTATTGGGCCGCATGTCAACCCCTTGCACCCCTTGGTGCAAAGGATCAAATCCGAGGCCTGACGCTCCGGGTACTGGGTTCCCGTACTGATTAAGATTGACTGCATCCACCGCGTTCGGTTGTCCATACGCGTCATATTGCTGATTGTGAAAGTAGGCCCTGTGTTGGCCTTGGTACGGGTTTTCATAACCATAGTAGTGCCGCGGCTCATTCATCGGTTGGTACTGGTATTGGGGATCTGGTACTGGTGGATAATAGTATTGCGGCGCGGGGGCCGATTGATAGAAAGGTTGAGGCTCAGGCGCATGCTGAAAGTAATGATGCGACTCTTGCTGTACTCCATGTGACATGTATACTAGTGGGACGTACTCGGGCGTGTATGCTGGGTAATAAGGGGGTACATTGGGTGATGCCCACATGCTTTGTTGCTCCTCCGACTGAAGGACAGATGGGTTGTACATGTTGGTGGCCTCTTGCTCTGGTATTGCACTTTGGCTCATTTCATCTGAGTTCTCGTTGTTGTACATTGTTCCTGTCCGCGGAGAATCACTAAGAGTTTTGTTAGTAAATTGACTTGGTCATGAAATCTGCTATTTTAGATCTTTAAATGAACTGTCTCATATCCCTCTCTCTGTGGGAGGGTTTTCCCGATGTCCTGTGTGTTCCCAGCAGACCCGCTGGCTGCCCGATGGGATCGCGGGTATGAGGTGTCCATGACCCAAAATATATACATTCTGTTTGCTGATAAAAAATTTAAAGGTATACCCCTCAGTGTGAGTGGGTTCCCACAGACGACGCCAGTGATGAGGGCCTCCCAAAAAGTTGTATAAGGGGCCCACTTTCGGTGGATCCCTAGGGGTTAGACGCGAGCAGTTTTTTCTACGTAACACGGGCTTACCTGACACGCGAATCAATTTCTTCGCTATTCTACCTGGGCCGCGCTTTGGTCGCGTGCTTAAATTCTACCATAACCCCACATCTCTTATGGGAGATCATCGATCGTTTTAATGGTTTCAGGGTTCATACCTGTCCGCGGAGATTCACCTGGGGTGCTTGCTTCGACGCTTGGTACATGGGTGAGATGTCCCTTTCTGTTTTCAGGTTCGCTAGTCCACCGCGGATCGTGTTCTGGTTCTGCGGTTGACTTTTAGGATCATACAAATCTCTTTCTTCTTCTCTTTTTCTCCTTCCGCTCAAATTCCTCCTCTATCTCTTCTGTTCATTTTCCCTTTTATAGGGATTGGCCAGAGACCCCCGTCGTGACACTTGTCGTTCTTGAGTTGACACGTGTGGCCATCGTGGGTGGGGGGCATGATGGACATGTGTCATTGTTTTATGTCCGCGTCCTCCCATTTTTCGGAGTCTCTTTTGGTGTTGTTTCACTATGTCCGCGTCTGAATCCTCGTCTATATATATATATATATATATATGATGAAACCATGCGAAAATGATAGACGAGGATTCATATTTCGTTAAAAAAATAAGATTTTTTCATGTATGCATAAATTTAGTTAGTTTTGGGCCTTTTGGCCAAAACGGTGGTAACACTACCCTTTCTTCAATCAATTGAATAATTTTTAGATCAAATTTCGTTAAAAAAAAATAAAAAAGTTCCTACCTTAAAGCACGTAAGTAAAAAAAAAAAGAGGGATCAATTTTTCTAAACAAATAAAAATAATAAAAAATTTCTTATCTTAATAACTAACCTAATATCGTATCAATCCAAAATATGACATATATGCGATATTAATTGATGTAGATAAAAAACGATAACACCACTTAAATCTAGAATACGACACGTAAGCAAAAATAATCCCGTTTTAATCCAGAAAATTACATGGATGCGAAATCGCACCAAAGGCCGTTTGAGGCCTCTGCTTTAGTATTTTACTAGTCTTACTAACCGCCCGTAGTGCGGTTTATTAATAAATAAAATTATGTTTTATTTATATTTTCTCTAACAATAAACTAAATTAAGAGTATATTTTGAACAATTAATATATCAACACATATATATAATAGATAAATAAATTATGTTTGATTGAAATTAAAAATTCAAATTTTCTTAAATAAATAAATCAAAAACTTATAATCAAAACCCTTTTTAAATTAAAATTGTTAAAAATTTAATTTAGATATATGTGCAAACTCTTTTCTTTGTACGAACTATTTTTTTTTCAATTGATTGAATGGAAGATTGATTGCTCCAAATTATATTTACATTTATTTAACTATTTGAGCGTGGCATGTGATTAATTTGGATATCAATCTTTTTTTTAAAAAAATCTATTGGAATTGGGTAAATTTTTATCTTCTATAATGAAACAGTGGGGTCATATAAAAATTTAGTAAAATCTTATCATCAACATATATTGTTATATTATATTAATTAATTAAAAAAATTTAATAGGTTAAAAATACTACGATATGGTAAAATTATATTATGCAAGTTTAGAAGGTGGAACATATGCAATTCTCTACCCTAATATCCACTAAACCGCTAAAAAAAATATATAAGGTTATATTAAATAGATTATTTGGTCTAAAAAGATAAACTTTTTACCTAACTATATTGGCTTATATTAATTGATGTGACTTAAAATATAATATCACTTTCATTCAGAATATGACACGTAAGTAAAAATAATCCCATTTTAATCCAGAAAATTACACGTAATTAAATTGCACCAGATGCCGAAACGGCCTCTGCTTTAGTATTTTATTTAGATAATAAAATTGTTAATAATAATATTTATTAGTACGTATTATATAAACAATCTTAATCATCAAAACTATACATAATAATTACTTATATCTTTTTTAAATGTTAAATTATCAAAAGATACGGAGTATAATAAAGGTCTTATATAAGTTGACAAAAGATTGTTTATCTAATACTACGTAATACAATTGAACGATTTAATAACTTTAAACCTAAAAGAGCAGTTTCATATAAATGAATATACGTCAAATTAAAAATAAACCTTCAAAACGACAACTATAGTAGATTTAGATTTGACGTTTTTTATAGATAAACATTGACGTTTTTTTTAATATAATTATCAATATTTTACAAAAATAATATTGGATAGATTATTTGATTTAAAAAGATAAGTTTTTTACCTAATTATTTTAGTTTATTAATTGATGTGGCCCAGAAATATAATAGCACTTTAATCCAGAAAATGACACATAAGTAAAAATAATCCCGCTTTAATCCAGAAAACCAGAGGTCATTTCAGGCCTCTGCTTTAGTATTTTACTAGTCTTATTACCCGCTCGTTGTGTGGTTTCTTAATAAACAAAACGATATTTAATTTATATTTTCTTTCAAAAATTTGAAGGTTATAATAGTTTCGTTGAAATGTTTGGATCTTTTAATAAAAACAAACAAAATTAAGAGTATGTTACTTCATATCAATATACAACATATTATATATATATAATAGATAAATAAATTATGTTTGATTGAAATTAATATACTTAAAATTTTATTAAATAAATAAATCAAAACCTTGAAAATTTTTGAAGATAAAATTTATATCTTAATTAGTTAGAAAACTTATCTTTTTAAATCAAATAATCTATCTAATATTTGATCAAGTTTATAAAAATAAAGTACTAATTTCTATGATGAATTGCAAGTTGTACGTAGTTGGATAATTATATTTATACCTTGTTGGTGGATGATGAGTGATGACAATGGTTCAACAAAGAAGCGGCTAGTAAAATGATGTACATATTTGTACCTTTGTTTATTGCATCTTTTGACTTCATATTTCATTTGATTTCTAAAGAAAAGTTTCAAAAGTATATAAACTTGTGTCAGAATGGGCTAAAGTATAAGAAATAAAGTCTGCACGAGTTTTGAGCTAACCATGCAGGAATTCGATGAAATCGGAGTCAAAACGAAGAAGCCAAGTGAAGCTGAGAAGAGGTCGATATCGACCTGAGACATCGATATCGACCCTAAATTTCGACACGACTTCTGAGTGTCGAGATAGGCCACACAGACCAGACAAGAAAACCTCGATATCGACATACAAGCATCGATATCGACCATCGTCATAGACATCGACTGGAGTTGGACAAGTCGAGCAGAAACACAAGCATCGATATCGACCTCTGGTGTCGATATCGACCCTACCTCGACAGAAGATAAATCCGATTTCGAGACTCGGATTGTGAAGTCTATCATCAAAGCCATGAGTTATCTCGTTCTTTTAGATATTAGCAGCTGTTTATTATCTTTTCCTTTATGTTTTTATCAAAATAAAAGACCTATCCAAATTTGTTCGGATGTATTCCATAGTTTAGATAGAAGATACAATCCTTGGATAGCGAGGATTAGTAGCCTATAAATAAAGCCCTAGGGGCTGATTTGTTAGATCATCTAAGAAACAATTCAATACACAAGCAAGTAATACCATCAATAGAGTTAGAGTTAGAGAGAAGTTTTAGGGTTTGACGTTTGCGAAAGTTGACGTTGAGTTGTAAAGCTTCGGAGTTTATTTTAATGCAAGTTTCTTCTTTTCAATCAACAATGAGTTCCATGATGAGAAGCGAGTAGTTCCCCAAAGCTCTTAGGGTCGGGGTGAGCCCGACGTTAGCCATGCGCGCTTGAGGTAAGTATTTGATGTCGATATCGTTGTGTCTATCTCTCCTCCTACGATTCTATGTTTAGTCCTAATCGAAAGAAATGGGATTCATGCTAACAACTTGAGTTATAAACATAAAATTGGTAGAGACAATTAGGTTTATTTGCAAGAGTAATCCTAAGAGTTGGTGTACGGCGAAAGCTTGTCCCTTGGGTGAAATAGCGCAATTGTCCGTCTTATTTATCTTATCGCATGCATTGGTTAACGTTGTGGTAAACCCTAATCTTAGGAGTTGTTTCTTTTACATAGTTATATTCATCAAAACCTCTGTTATTTATGTTCATCCCTTCTCATCCATTCTTAAATCTTCGGCCCTTCTTTGCCGACGAAAAACTAACTCACTGCAGGGAGACATCGATATCGACCCCAGAAGTCGATATCGACCACTGAGTTCGTCGACAGTTTTCTGAGTCGACGACGAACATCGCTACGGAGTTTGCTGAGCATCGATATCGACCCCTTGTGTCGAAATCGACCCTTTTGTATCGACTGGCAGACTTCTGAGCCAGTCGATTTCGTGGACTAACATCGATATCGACCCCTTCCAGTCGATATCGACTACAATTTTTTTGTTTCTGCATGTCTTCTGTTGCAGAGAACATCGACAGCCAAGGTCGACATCGAGGTCTAACATCGAGATCGAGGCTTCTGGTCAACGCAGACGTGAGATTTCCAAAGCTACTAGGATCCCGCTGACACGCCTCCTCGTGGATCGATCCTAACTACCCTTCCACTACAACAGGAGGAAGTCTTGTAATTATTTGCTTAGGCTAGGAGTTGGTTTACGTTTATTTACATCTTTATATTTGTAATTACTCGACATATCATCCTCCTGCAACAACAAATTGGCGCCGTTGTCAGGGAGGCAATCAATCGCGCCCTAGTAGTCTATCTCACGTCTCTTTCCAGTTTGGCCTTGCAGGTGTATGCGACGCGCTGATCGCCTACCTGAATTTGAAGGAGTAGACGACCATGAACGCTACTTCCATCTAAGAACCCAAGCTCAAAGAATCATGGCAGACAACGCGAACTAGGCTGAACTTATTGAGCAACTAAGGAAGCAGGTTGAGGACCTAACGACTAGAGAGGCGGCACTTAAGGAGCGTGCGGATAGGGAGGAGGAAGGTCGGAGGCAAATAGAAGCCCAAATCAATGCCCTCTCTAGGAATGCCAAGCAATATATGCACCCCGCTCTCACAGTGCCGGAATCGGCAATTCTTATCCCTGCCTCTAATTTTGAAATAAAACCTAACTTCCTAACTGAGATTAGAAGGCACCAATATGAAGGAAAACCTAATAAATGCCCTATGGCACATATTCCAACCTTCTTAGACCTTTGTGATACTATTGCTGATGGACGAAGTCTTGAATATGTCCAACTAAAAGCCTTTCGATGGTCTCTTACAGGTAAAGCATTGCAGTGGTTGGAGAGCATAGCCCCAAGATCGCTCCGCACCTAGAATGAAGTCAAGGACGCGTTCCTCAATAAGTTCTTCCCTCCTTCTAAGACGGCGTTGATCCAACAGAAAATCATGGCTTTCAAACAAAAGCCTGGTGAGGCTCTGGCGACTGTTTGGGAAAGGTTTAAGGACCTACTACGATCATGCCCGACGCATGGCCAACCACCATATGTAATTCAGGAGATCATATACAATGCTCTTGACGCTGCAACTAAGGAGAGGATCAACACCTACACCTCCTATGGCTACCTTGAATTCGCTCCACAAGAGGCTTGGGAGACCATAGAGAGGTTGGTAGAGTTCGACAATACATATGGGACTCCTGAGGCTTCTGACACATCATCATCATCGAGGCCTGCCCCATCTATGCCCTTATATGAACCCTCCAATGTGATCGATCCGGATGTAAAAGAACAATTTCATAGGGATCAACTTAGAAAACTCCAGAAGCAAGATTCCTTTCGGCAAACCAGGATTGCATCGAATGTGGATCGCAGCGACACACTACCATTGAGTGCCCCCACTGAGCAAGTACAACTAGCAGAGACTCATGAGGAAGCCATCTTCATGAGGGGTCCCAATCGCCAATATTGGGGAGACCAAAGGTTCCAACAACCACAAAGGAACCAGGTTAACCCTAGGGACCCCCCACTCTATAGAGCTCCTGGGCACCCGAACAGAGACAAAAAGAAGGATGATCTTCAACTTGTGTTGGACGAGATACGGCGGAACCAAGCTAAGAATGATCAATCCAACAATGCTATCCACTCTCAACTCAATCACCTTACCACGAGGATTGGGGAGATGGATATTTGGAAGAAGAACGTAGAGACCCAACTAGGTCAATTGGTGGCACAAATCCCTAGACCATCCGGAACATTCCCTAGGCAACCAACTACCAATCCTAAGGGGAAATCCGGGTCAGGACACATTGCAGCCATGCAACTAAGGAGTGGCACCAAAGTTCATAAACCACAAACGGCAACGGAGGAAGAAACAACAGACCCTGTCGACGTCGACAAACCAGTCGATGACGACCCTGAGGTCGATATCGACACCCATGTCGACCCCCTGGTCGACATCGATGACACTGCAGAGCCTAAGTCACAACAGAGGTCGAAATCGACCATTCCAGTCGATATCGACCAGAGCCCAGTCGACATCGATGTCCAACAGGCCCCTCCGACCACCGTTTTGGCCCCTCCACTAAAGAAGACGTTGCCATTCCCATCCAAAGCATTGGAGGATCCCACCAAAGGTAAGTTTAGGCGCTTTGTAAAAATACTTCAAGGACATAACGTTACTATCCCTCTTACAGAAGCCCTAAGCGAGATGCCTGCCTATGTGCGATTCCTGAAAGACATCCTGAGCAAGAAGAGATCCATGGCAGAGATCGCAGAAGAGTGCTCAAAGATGGACTTCCCTGAGAAGAAGAGTGATCCAGGGAAGTTTGCAATCACCGTGGGACTTGGCCAACATCGTTCAAAGCCCTATGTGACCTAGGGGCAAGTGTAAGTCTCATGCCTCTTTCTATTTGGCAAAAGGTGAACATTGGCGCACTTGAACCTGTGGACATGAAACTATATATGGCTGACAACTCATTCGTCAGGCCCACAACTATACAGTTGATGACGTTTCGGTAAAGGTAGGTAAGTTCATGACGTTCAGGTATAGTTGTTTGTGCCTACTGATTTCATTGTATTGGAGATGCCCGAAGATCCTGTAGTGCCTATTATACTTGGTAGGCCTTTCTTAGCTACTGCAGATGCCAATATCAATGTACGTCGAGGGTTACTAACCTTTACTATAGGGAACGAAGTGATAGAATTCTCTTTCAACCCAACCATGAGCGAAACAAAGCACCTGGAGCAAGCAGTCGATATTGACCACAACACTCGACATCGACTGGAACCAGTCGATATCGACTAAAAACATCGAAATCGACCCCCCTTGTCGAAATCGAGTATGCCAGATTATTGCCAGGAGCTTAAGTATGGGGTCATAGAGGTCGGTATCGACCCCCACATATCGATATCGACCACAGCACTCGACATCGACCCTCCTTGGTCGAAATCGACCACCCCTCAGCCCGAAGATTTCTGTTTCGGGCCCAAACAGGTAAGCCCAGGAATGACTCCTAACCCTCCTGTGTCCCTTATTGATGAATCAATTAAGCCCATTATTGAGAATTCTACTAAAGAGAGGGTCAAAGCTCCATGGTTTGCCTATATTGCTAAAGTTAGGTCAAGAAAGAGAAAGAAAGCGCCCAAAGAAGAACCTAACATCAAAGAAGCCTTGGTCGCCGAGCTTAGCTACTACCAAAAGGACCTAGATGATCCAGGAGAAGGCTCACGCTCGAAGGGTCCCTACATAAAAGGCTCATGAAGAATTGACGAAGAAGTCGGCCTAGCGACTCAAAACTCTAGAGCGTGTACATAAAACTTTTAAATTTTTCATAGATGGTTTTTAGAATTTAACTTTTGGCTTTTTAAAACTGAGATAATTCGTGCTTTATCTATATTGCTAACCAAGATTTCAGGTGATTAAGCAAAAAGGAATGACGAAGAACAAAAGAAGCTTCTACAGAGGCAATCGAAATCGACCAGGCCAGTCGAAATCGACCCCCCAAGGGTCAAGCCATCTCCTGGAGTCGACATCGAGGACTCAGGAGCGAAAAAGAGAGGTCGATATCGACCATTATACTCGATATCGACCCCAATCAGGCAGCCCTTGTCTTCACTTTCTTCCTCGACTTCGACAGATGCAGTCGACATCGACCTCTGACCTAGATATCGACTTCTGGCATCAACCTAATCTGAAATCGAGCTGAATCCGCAGGTTGCGCTGTGAGTTTCTCTCTACCCTTGTTCTTTTTTCTAATACAGTGAGGACACTGTATATTTTAAGTATGGGGTGGGGGAAAAACATGTCTTATGGTCATAACTTGCTTTTCTTCTTCGCATTGCATTCATGTTTAAATTTTTTGTTCTTTTTGTTCTTTTATAAAATGTCAAAAAATCGAAAAAAAATAATAGAAAAACGAAAAAAAAATATACAAAAAAATGCATGTTTATTTTTAAAGTTTATTTTCTAACCCTACTTAGATGTCCTATGATGAAAACTCAATAGCTGACTTGATCATGTAAACCCTATGACATATTTGGATGGTTTAGCCTAAGTCCTTAAAATTTTATGTAGATTGTGAACTTGTGATGAAATTGAGCACATATGATCCTAGGCTAAAAAGCAAATCCCTCAAGAACTCAAGGCATGTGGGCTATGTGCTGATCCTTTACATCCAAACGATATGTGCCCACTACTTCAGGATCCTAATGTTGAGCTTAATGCCATGGGAAACTTTGTCTCGTAGAAGCCCAGGTATAGTAACTATGGTAACCCCAATCAATTCAATACCAATTATAATGCAGGTTACCAGGGGTATGGCTATGGTAATAACCAGGCCCCTTTCAATCCACAAGGGGGACACCAACAGAGGCCTCAGCAACAATTCGATTCTAGGCAGAGAGCACCTCCCGCAGGGGATCAATCAACTGAGGACCCTATCAAGACCCTCACTAGGATACTCATGAGCCAGGTTGAGCACTCAAAGAATCTTGAGAAACAGGTAGGCCAATTGGCTCAATCGCTGAGTGAATTGCAGGCTAAGGACTCAGGAAAGCTACCATCTCAAACAGTGGTGAATCCTAAGGAGAACGTCAGAACAATAACGCTAAGAAGTGGTAAGGAGCTGATTACTACTCACCAGGATGACGAAAACTATGGAGAACCTGAGCTGCATAAAGAAAAAGGAGAAGAAAAGCTTCGGAATTACGAGCCGCCCCGCGGCCACCCTGAGCCGCCCCGCGGCCAGGGCGATTCTGGAGAAGCGGATTTCGGCGAGCCGCCCCACGGCCACACCCAGCCGCCCCGCGGCCTTGCCCCTGACGAATCTTCTGACTCTTATGTAAGGCCTGAATTCCCTCCTTTAAATTCTTACAAACCTGTTCCTCCTTTTCCTCAAGCTCTCAAAGATACAAGGAGGCCTGAGAATGATAAAGAGATCTCTGAGACGTTCAGTAAGTGCGAGGTAAACGTTCCCTTACTCAAATTGATTAAAAGTATTCCTTATTTCTTAAGGAGCTTTGCACCATAAAGAGGAATCAGAAGTTGAAGGGGAAGCAGAAGATTAAGGTAAGCGAACATGTGTCTGTTGTGTTTCAAAAGCGTATGCCTATGAAATGTAGCGACCCTGGCATGTTTACAATCCCATGTGTGATAGGTGAGACTAAGTTTGATAAAGCTTTGTTAGACTTAGGTGCATCTATTAACGTCTTACCTTATTCTCTGTATGAATCATTGGGCATAGGACCCTTTCATGAGACTAGATTAGTGATCTAACTAGCGGACCGCTCAAATGCTTATCCTAGAGGCATAGTAGAGGATGTTTTGGTCATGGTTGACAACTTGATCTTTCCTGCTAACTTTTTTGTCTTAGACATGGAGCATGGTAAGCATGAGGCCCCTATTCTCTTAGGAAGGCCCTTTTTGAAAACTGCTAAGACAAAAATTGATGTGTATTCTGGCTCATTGACTATGGAATTTTATGGTGAGAAGGTTGAATACAATATATATGATGCAATGAAATTCCCTTCTGACGATCCTTCCTTATGCTTTGTAGATGTCATTGATAGTTGTATGCATGATACTTTTGATATGAGTTATGTAGATGACCTGCAGGTTGCTCTAGAAGCTCCTATTGAGGAGTTGTCATTGAATTACGCTTTATCTACTAACCTGCAGGAGTGCATAAGAGACTTGTCCACCCTCCCAACTCATTTGCAGGTAGGTACCCCTATGGAACTAACCGGTCCGAGCGAGAAGCTCTTACCTTCTGCTGTGCAGGCACCTGTTGTTGAGCTCAAGCCACTTCCTTAGCATTTGAAGTATGCATTCGTGGGGAAAGGTGATACCTTGCCTGTCATCATCGCCAACAAGCTTACTAAGGAACAAGAAGATAGGTTGATGGCGGTGCTCAAAGAACATAAGACCGCTCTGGGATGGACCATAGCAGACATCAAGGGAATCAGCCCAGCTACTTGCATGCACATAATCTTGTTAGAAAAGGCAGCCAAACCTTCCAGGCAACCTCAACGGAGACTCAACCCATCTATGATGGAGGTAGTAAAGAAAGAGGTGATGAAACTCCTTCAGGCAGGTATGATCTATCCCATCATTGATAGTCAATGGGTTAGTCCAACGCAGGTAGTACCAAAGAAGGGGGGCATAACAGTGGTTGAGAACAAAGAAGGTGAGTTGGTCCCTACCAGAGTCCAATCAGGCTGGAGAGTTTGTATCGATTATCGCAAGCTGAATGATGTAACTTGAAAAGATCACTTTCCCTTACCTTTTATTGATCAGATGCTTGAACGACTCGCTGGACATCCATATTATTGCTTTTTAGATGGATATTCAGGGTACTTTCAGATAGCGATCGTACCAGAGGATCAAGAAAAGACGACATTCACTTGTCCGTTTGGCACTTTCGCATATCGCATGATGCCTTTTGGCTTGTGCAACGCTCCTGGGACATTCCAACGGTGTATGGTAAGCATTTTTTTTAATATGTAGAGCAATTCATTGAGGTTTTTATGGATGACTTTACTGTACATGGTGATAGTTTTGATGCTTGCTTAAACTATTTGGCACTTGTGCTTAGAAGGTGTGTTGACACTAACTTAGTGCTCAATTGAGAGAAGTGTAACTTTATGGTTGAGGAGGGCATTGTTTTAGGTCACATTGTCTCACATAAAGGGATTGAGGTTGATAAGGCGAAGGTGGATATCATTCAATCATTGCTTTATCCTATTAATGTGCGTGAAGTGCGTTCCTTTTTAGGCCATGCAGGATTCTACCGCATGTTCATTAAGGATTTCTCAAAGATCACCTCACCCTTGTGCGAGCTACTAAAGAAGGAGGTCACCTTTTCTTTTGATGAGAAGTGTAGGATGGCGTTTGATGAGTTGAAGACTTGTCTTACTAGTGTACCAATTATACAAGCACCAATTTGGTCACAACCCTTCGAATTGATGTGTGACACTAGTGACTACACTGTGCGAGCCGTGCTTGTACAAAAAGAGGGGAAGAGCTCTCATGTTATCTACTATGCATCCCTGACATTGAATGGAGCCCAAAGGAATTACTCAACCACAGAGAAGGAACTTCTTTCTATTGTTTTTGCCCTTGAGAAATTTAGATCTTATTTGCTTGTTACAAAAGTTATTGTGTATACTGACCATGCAGCGCTTCGTTACCTTTTGACGAAGAAAGAGGCCAAGCCAAGATTGATTAGATGGATCTTGCTTTTAAGAGAGTTTGACATCGAAATCAGGGACAAAAAGGGTGCTGAGAACCTTGTTGCAAATCATTTAACTCGTATATTACAGGGAAAGAATGGGCAGAACGAGCAATCACCTATCTTGGGGAGTTTTCCTGACGAAGAATTATTTGAAGTGGTCAGCGTCTCCAGCCGCCCCGTCGCCGGCTTGGCCCCCCCACGGCCACCCGTCGCCGGCCGCCCCGCGGCGTCTGCAGACTCTGAGATTGAACTTCTTTTAAAGGTAAGCTCTATTCCCCGCCCTTGGTTCGCTAATTTGGTGAACTTTTTAGTATCGCTGGAGTTTCCACCCAACTTTTCTTCCAAGGCTCAAGAGGACTAGATACGCCATGATGCTCACTTATACGTTTGGGATGATCCATACCTATGGAAGCATTGCGCTGATCAAGTTATACGTCGGTGTCTTCCCGATGATGAGGTACAATCTATCCTTAATTTCTGTCACTCACATGAATGTGGTAGGCACTTTGGACAACAAAAGACAGCAAGAAAAGTACTTGGGGCAGGGTTCTTTGGCCGCATATATTTCGTGATTCATATGCTTGTTGCAAATCCTGTGATCGCTGTCAGAGAGTTGGGAATCTTTCTAAGAGGAATGAGATGCCACAATCTTGCATGATATTTTGTGAGATTTTTTATGTTTGGGGCATTGACTTCATGGGAGCATTCCCTAACTCGTTTGGAAACTTGTATATTTTGCTTGCGGTGGACTACGTCTCCAAGTGGGTGGAGACGAAGGCAACCAGGACTGATGATTCAAAAGTTGTTGCAGGTTTCCTCAAAGAGCGATTCTCTAGATTTAGAGTGCCGAAAGCATTAATCAGTGGTAAAGGGACTCATTTCTGCAATAAGACGGTAAGTGCCTTATTAAAGAAATATCATGTTATGCAGAGGGTGTCTACTGCATACCACCCCCAGACTAATGGGCAAGCCGAGGTGTCTAATCGCGAGATTAAGACTATCTTGGAGAAGACTGTTGCCCCAAACAGGAAGGATTGGAGTGTAAGATTTGATGATGCTCTGTGGGCTTATCGAACGGCTTACAAGACTCCTATTGGCATGTCTCCGTGTCGATTAGTTTATGGAAAGGCTTGCCATCTTCTTGTCGAGCTAGAGCATAAGGCATATTGGGTGGTGAAATAATGCAACATGCAAATGGATGAAGTTGGGGAGTTCAGGAAACTTCAGCTGCAGGAGTTGGAAGAGTTGAGATTGGATGCCTATGGCAACTCCGTCACCTATAAGGAGAAGACTAAGGCATGGCATGACAAGCATATTTTGCGAAAGGACCTCAAAGTTGGGGACAAGGTCCTTCTATTCCAATCGCGCCTTCAACTCTTCCCAGGTAAGCTTCGCTCTAGATGGGCAGGGCCATATGTGATTACTAATGTCTTTTCTCATGGTGCAGTAGAGCTACTCAATGAGAGGAATGGAGACATTTTCAAGGTAATTGGTCATCGCGTGAAGCCATATTATGAGAACTTTGTCAAAGAGGATGGTGAGAGTTGGTTCTCCATGAACCAAGCACTAAGGATCACTAGGGAGTCATGACGTCGAGCCTACGACGTTAACTAAAGGCGCTGCTTGGGAGGCAACCCAAGGTAAGTAGTTTAGATGTTCTTCTCTTATTGCATTTAGTTATTTTCTTTTAGTTTAGTTTTGGTGTTTCGGCATACTAACCCCGCAGAGTATAAAGAAGAGGAGATAAGCAAAAAGGGGTGGGCCGCCCCGCGGCCGCGACAGCGAGCGAAGGTCTCTTCGCAATCGCCGGCCGCCTCGTCGCCTACCCTTGCCGCCCCACGGCCCCTGATGGAGGATAAAAAAATTTTGGGACCCATGTGGGCCCCACCTGCTACACCCCTTTAACCCTATCCACTCCTTTATCATCATCTATCTTAATCAAAAGCCACCCCAACGCCAATGCTTTCACCATCTTCATCTATCTTTACCTTCTTCAACCTCCACAAGAAAACCCCAACCTCCATTAAAGCTCTCCCTCAAAGCTTCCAACCTTCACAAAAATCACCCCTTTCTCCAATATCTTCCATTATCCGCCTATATATTTCACCAAACCACCCACATTCTCCTCATTCTTCTTAGATCTAAACCGAAAACACCCGATTCGAAGGATCTTCAAGGTTTTGGGAGAAATCCACCAACGGAGGGAGGCATTCGAGACGTCGTAGCGCAGATTCGACGTCGGAGCAGCAGATCCACTACTTTACGAGGCCGCCCCGTCACCTTCTCAGCTGCCAAGCGGCCACTTGTCGCCGGCTGCCCCGTCGCCTACCCTCGCCGCCCCGTGGCCACTGCAGAAACCTCCATTTTTGTGAGTTCTTGATTCAAACTCTTTCTTGGGTTAATTTCTTAGCTTTAAGCAAACATTTCTAGACCCCATGGGATGAGTAGGAGTCAGAAGGAGAAGAAGAACGCGCTGAATACTAGAAATTTCTTTCAAACCAAGTTTTTTTCATGAACCTACCCTTCAGATGTTAGAGATGGATGTATGTACTAGGCAATTGTTAGAACATGAAGGCCTAGGGAATTTCTTAGATAAGAATGCTCCGACCTATTCAGGTTTAGTTAAGGAGTTCCTGGCTAATTTGAGTGTGCGGTCGACATCTATCGAGTTAAGATTGTTGGGGCGGGTGTTCGTGAGGACAGAGGAGAGAGTGGGACAGATTTTTAGAGTTACAGCTGCACTAACCGCAGGTTGGTTTGATGTATCAATGGGAGAGAGGCCTATTGAATTCTGGCTTGCGGTGACTAGGGTGCCTTTTTAGGCCAAGAAGGGCCAATATAACTCGAGTATTAGGCACCCTGCACTACGGCTGATCCACAAGGTTCTAGCCAACACTTCCTTTGCCTAGGCTGAGGCCAACAAGATCTCACATAGGGATATGACATATTTGTGGTGTCTGACGTCGGAGAGCCCAGTGGTCCCAGGTTGGGTGGATTTGTTTCTTTTCAACTGTAAGGACATCGTAGACAAGCGCAAGATGACGACTATTAGCTTTGGGGGTCTCATCACTCTCATAGCACGAGATTGTATCGATGTGAGCGCTGTCCCTGATGTTCTGCATGGTTCATTTCTGTATGATGAGGCTCATATGAGGAAAGTTGGCCATTTGGATGGGAGAGCGTCGATGTGGGTCTGGAGGATAGGCCATCTTGGGGCGGTTCACCTGAGATTACCCCGGCCACTTCCTTTTGACCCTACTGCAGATGATTTCTTTATGGGCGATGAGGATGAGGTTGATGAGGATGAGGATGATGGAGATGATGTTGCTCAGGACGATGATGGTGGTGTTCCTGAGGTGCAGACAGATGTAGAAGGTAGGGGTGCTGGACATTCTGGCACAGCTGGAGTAGGTGCTGGTCCAGGTTTTTATGAGCTTGAGGAGAGGATGATGGCGATGTCTCTCCGACAGGATACCATGTGGGAGCATCAGCAGCAGATGGCTCTCCTCCAGGACACCATGTGACCGCATCAGCAGATGATTTCTCGTCGTCAGGATGCTATGTGGATCATCAGCAGCAGTTGTATGTTGATACGGGAGACATTCGTCGCGATGTTCATAGACTGACGACTAGCATGGAGGATATGTGTGAGAGCCAGGCAGAGATGCGGTGCTTACAGGAGCAGATGCTACACAAACAGCAGGCTGCATGGGAGGCTTAGAAGCTGCAGACAGAGACATGAGGAGTTCTTTCGATTTGCCTATCCTCAGTTCCCACCTTACCCGCCACCACCATCTCAGTAGTGATCATGTTAGTTTTTCTTTTTCTTTTCTTTTCCCTTTCAGTTTAGTTTGATGTTTTCTCCATTGAGGACAATGTCAGAATTAAGTGTGGGGGGAAGACTTGCATACATGTTAGGTTTGTATTTTTTCTTTATGTTGCATTTTCACTTTAGATTGCATGTTGAAATATTTTAGTTGAGGTTAGTTTATGTTATTCGCAAAAAAGGAAAAAAATCCAAAATTATATTATTTATGTAATTATATTTATGCATTAGCTAGGATTAGGTCTTATTTTCCCATATGGATGCCACTTGTCCTCTAATTTATTTATTTAGACATATGCCCCAATGATGTGCTTGGATTGTTGAAACCTTTGATATCTGATTTTCACACTATTTGGTGAGCATAATTGGTTAATGATTGAGCACATAAGATCTTTGATTTTGGGTGATCTTGAAGTTCTAGACATGACCTGGTGAGCTATTTTTGCCTATTCAAGACTGCGCTTAATTTAGTCCTCTTGCTTGTTGAGTGTACTCTCTTTAATTGCTTCCTCTTTGGCTTGCATTTAGATATCTTATTCAAGGCTGCATATTATGATTTCTGCACATGACATAAAAATGATTGAGGCACCTTTATTAGCCCTAATTGGACTATTCCCACCTTACATATTATCCTCTGCTTGAAGCCAATATTGAGCCTAATTGCCTATTCTTTTGAGTTCCACAAGATTTTTCCATAGCCAATTATAGCCTGACCCCATCCGGGAATTAGGAATAGTTGGTGAATATTCATATTGTGGATGATGGTTTGAGTGATGGATTGTATGTTTGAAGTATCTTTATGTTTGATTCTTGCTAGTAGTTTATACATTACTTTGGAACTAAGGAGGATAAAATTCACTTAGGGTTAAAAGTCAAGGAAAATCATTTGATATAGCATGAAAAAGAGCATATGAAAAAAAAAAAGAGAATGCAAAAGAGAAAAAAAAATAGAATAAGAGAATGAGTTGAGTATGGTTTGTGAAGTTTTATGCTTGAGATTGGAGTTGTATACATTGTAGAGTTATGGTATGAGATTGTGAGTGGTATTGTAATTTGTTTGCATCCTTAGTTCCCGAATTATGGGCACCACATGACCTAAATTGTTCCATACCTTATGTTTTCTACCTTGGCCCCATTACAACCCAATTGAAAGACCTCATGATTTTTGTTGTGTGTAGAGTCACCAGCGGTGGAGAGCTAGAACACTGGTGCAAGACTATTGTAGCTAAGCTTTTAAAGATTGAGTTTTGAGCGTAAATATTTAACCCTAAACACTTGAGTGAGAGTGAAACACATATTCCTAGTGAGGTCTAGAATGGATATGGTTGCTTAATTTCATTGATTATTGCAATTATGTGCTATGATGTTGTTAATCTATTGTGTTTTCTAGTTTTTCCTACACTTAAAGAATATTGGGGTTGATACATGAATTGCTATTCTGTGGGGCTGCAGAGTTACTTTTTCTATTGCTTGAGGACAAGCAAAGGTTCAAGTGTGGGGGAAATTGACAAAGCACTATTATTATTGCATAATTGATTGCATTTATAATAGTTTGGGTGTAAATATTGCATATTATAGTTGCATTTACATGATTACTTGTTGAGTTGGCAGATGCGGAATCTACACAATGTTACGGTTTATTTCAGGAATCGCATATTCAAGGTAGAAAGAATTTGAGGAGAGTTAAAAGAAGTAAAAGATTATGGCATTAGCAGCTAGAGGAAATAACGAGCTGAGAAGCGGAAGAAATCCCTGGCCGCCCCGCAGCCTAGCTAGCCGCCCCGCGGCCCGAAGACGTCTCAAAGGATTTCACTGATCGCCAGGCCGCCCCGTCGCCTGAGGTCGCCGCCCCGCGGCCCGTGCAGAAACGTCGAATCAGCTTATCACTTTAATTAAGGTTTTTATTATTATTTTTGGCCGATTCATTGTAGGCCATTATAAGACATTTTCTAGGTTATTCTACTATTAACCTTATGAACTTTTAAAGAATTATTGGGAGAACGCTTAAGCATGAGCAACTAAACTCTCGTAGGTTTCACCTACAGTTTAGATCTTTGATTGTTGAATTGTGAGTTTCTTAATCTAGTTCTTATTCCTATTTGAATGTTTTGGCTTCCTTGCGCTTAATTCCTTGAATTTGTTTTATTCTCTCTGGCCTGATCAACTAGTTAGAGTAGGTTCATTCAATTGCTAGGATTTTGTAGATTCCTCGTAGCGAACCTTAACCCAAGTGGCAATCATATCCCTTTAGGACTCATAAGACTAATTGGATGTGTAGGAAGTTGAATATATGTTAAATATCGACTCGTAGCTTGATATTGCATATACCTTGGTTAATTCATAGTATTAATGCTATCTCTAGGTTAAATCTTAATCGTGTTAGGGTTATTTAGAGATAAGAATTACTAGGACTCGTAGGACTAGTAATTTACCTAAGATCTGGACAAGGACATTAATAGGAAAAGAAAAGAACTAGAGGCTGAAACAAGGATCAAATTCATCAGTCGAAGTGACAAATTGTAGGTGAACCTATTTCTCTCTATTGCATCTCACAACCTTTATTTCCTTGTTTGCTTGTTTCCGCTTTGACAAACAACGGATCTTTTTCTCACCAAACTCTCTTTTGCTGTTACTTGCGATTAAATTAGCACTAGAATTCATTAGATTTCCCTATGGATCGACCTCTTTCTTAACAACTATACTAGTTGTGAGTTTGAGTATTCTTTGGCAGGAACAACGATAGGTTTTCCTCTTGTCAAATTTGGCGTCGTTGTCGGGGATTTCTTTTTAATTTCTTGTGTTGTTTAATTGCTACCCTTGGTGTGGACCACGTTTATGGTCCGCACCCGTGCTACTAATCCATCTTTACTTCCTTTTTATTCAAAGATCGAGAGGACTCTTTCCAACCTAAGGCGGGAGGTTCGCAACAACTCTAGCGAATTACCTTTTGATCAAGAAGCCGAAGGGACTGCAGACATGGGTGACAACGTGTTAGATAACGCGAACCAAACCTTAAGGCCACTCATCGCACCGAATTTGCAAACACAACAATTGTCGGTGCAGTTTCCAGCGCTTGTTGATGGGACCAAGTTCGAGTTTAATGCTCAATGGATCAACTTTCTGCCTAAGTTCCATGGGTTGATTGGCGAGGATCCCAACAAACATTTAGCAGAATTCCATGCTATCATTGAGAGCATGAGACCCGCAGATGTCACAGAGGACCAAATTAAGCTACGAGCTTTTCCTTTCACATTAAAAGATTCAGCTAATGATTGGTTTTACTATTTGCCTGCAGGGAGCATTACTACCTAAACAGAGATGAAAAGGTTGTTCTTAGAAAAGTACTTCCTTGCTACAAAGCTGAACTTTCTCAAAAAGGCCATCAGCAACATCGAGCAATCGGCAACTAAGACCTTGTATGAGTATGTGGAGCAATTCAAAAAGCTCTGCTCAAGTTGCCCCTACCATGGTTACTCACAACAGGATTTGGTACTTTATTTGCATTGAGGTTTGTTTGATGCGGAGCGTCAAACGGTGAATGCCGCTAGTGAGGGTAACATTCTCAACAAGACCCCAAATGATGCTATGGATTTGTTCTCAGAGCTTGCTGAGGGGTCTAGACAATATATCAAGAGGGCGAACCCCCGTAGAGTACTGGTTGTAGATTCTTCAAGCTCCAATTTGCAAGCTGATATGATGGAGATGAAGGAGGTGATGAGAAGGATGATGCTCAAGGGGACCCCTTAAAAACTCAAGGCATGTGGGCTATGTGTTGATCCTTTACATCCAAATGATATGTGCCCACTACTTCAGGATCCTAATGTTGAGCTTAATGCCATGGGAAACTTTATCTCACAAAAGCCCAGGTATGGTAACTATGGTAACCGCGATTAATTTAATAACAATTATAATGCAGGTTACCAGGGGTATGGCTATGGTAATAACCAGGCCCCTTTCAATCCACAAGGGGGACACCAACAGAGGCCTCAGCAACAATTCGATTCTAGGCAGAGAGCACCTCCCGCAGGGGAGTAATCAACTAAGGACCCTATCAAGACCCTCACTAGGATACTCATGAGCCAGGTTGAGCACTCAAAGAATCTTGAGAAGCAAGTAGGCCAATTGGTTCAATCGCTGAGTGAATTGCAAGCTAAGGACTCAGGAAATCTACCATCTCAAACAGTGGTGAATCCTAAGGAGAACGTCAGCGCAATAACGCTAAAAAGTGATAAGGAACTGATTACTACTCACCAGGATGATAAAAACTATGGAGAACCTGAGCTGCATAAAGAAAAAGGAGAAGAAGAGCTTCGGAATGGTGAGCTGCCCCGTGGCCCACCTGAGCCGCCCCGCGGCCAGGGCAATTCTGGAGAAGCGGATTTTGGCGAGCCGCCCCACGGCCTTGCCCCTGACAAATCTTCTGACTCTTATGTAAGGCTTGAATTCCCTCCTTTAAATTCTTACAAACATGTTCCTCCTTTTCCTCAAGCTCTTAGAGATACAACGAGGCCTGAGAATGATAAAGAGATCTTTGAGACGTTCAGTAAGTGCGAGGTAAACATTCCCTTACTCAAATTCATTAAAAGTATTCCTCGTTGTGCTAAATTTCTTAAGGAGCTTTGCACCATAAAGAGGAATCAGAAGTTGAAGGGGAAGCAGAAGATTAAGGTAAGCGAAAATGTGTCTACTGTGTTTCAAAAGTATATGCCTAAGAAATGTAGCGACCCTGGCATGTTTAAAATCCCATGTGTGATAGGTGAGACTAAGTTTGATAAAGATTTGTTAGACTTAGGTGCATCTATTAATGTCTTACCTTATTCTCTGTATGAATCATTGGGCTTAGGACCCTTGCATGAGACTAGAGTGGTAATCCAACTAGCGGACCGCTCAAATGCTTATCCGAGAGGCATAGTAGAGGATGTTTTGGTCATGGTTGACAACTTGATCTTTCCTGCTGACTTTTTTGTCTTAGGCATGGAGCATGGTAAGCAAGGGGCCCTTATTCTCTTAGGAAGGCCCTTTTTGAAAACTGCTAAGACAAAAATTGATGTGTATTCTGGCTCATTGACTATGGAATTCGATGGTGAGAAGGTTGAATACAATATATATGATGCAATGAAATTCCCTTCTGATGATCCTTCCATATGCTTTGTAGATGTCATTGATACTTGTATGCAGGATACTTTTGATATGAGTTGTGTAGATGACCTGCAGGTTGCTCTAGAAGCTACTATTAAGGAGTTGTCATTGAATTACGCTTTATCTACTAACCTGCAGGAGACCATATGAGACTTGTCCACCCTCCCAACTCATTAGCAGGTAGGTACCCCTATGGAACTAACCGGTCCGAGCGAGAAGCTCTTACCTTCTGTTGTGCATGCACCTGTTGTTGAGCTCAAGCCACTTCCTGAGCATTTGAAGTATGCATTCGTGGGGGAAGGTGATACCTTTCCTCTCATCATCTCCAACAAGCTTACTAAGGAACAAGAAGATTGGTTGGTGGCGGTGCTCAAAGACCATAACACCGATCTGGGATGGACAATAGCGGTGTTCGTTTAGGGGAGGTGCGATTCAAATATTCAAGATAAACTCAAACTATGCTAACTCCCTATTCCAAGAAAATAATACAAGAATCCCTCCCGATGCAGTAGTAGGTTGGTTCAGGATCGAATCCACGAGGAGTTATGTCAGTGCTTCCCTTGTTGTAATCACGATCAAGCCTTCGACCTCAGAAGACACTCGATATCGATGTGTCTGGTCGATATCGACCTCAGTTCTGGTCGATTTCCAGTAGAGTTCCTGCAGAAGACAAAAGCAACAAAGTCGACGTCGAGTAGAACCTCGATATTGACGTTAGTGATCGATATCGACCTTTACAGTCGATTTCGATGTTTGTAATAGAAACTGCAAGTTATAACCTATTGTCGGAAAAGTGTCCGAATAGCGTAGAATGGTAAAGAAAAGATGAATAGCAAAAAAACTCAACTTTTATATGAAATTAAATTAACTAAAAGCTTCCAAGATCGGGGTTTCGTGCCACAACGATAACAATGCAAGTTTGATGCTAAAGTTATGAATTTTAATGCCTTTCCTTCAAATAACTTTCGTTACCAACACTTAGGTGATTAGGGGCTCTCGCATAATTCCTAAGGGTTACTATCCAATTCATGAGTAATTCAAGTTAACAATATGAGTGGCTTTCGCTTCAATAATGCAAATAATGAATCTCCCTAACTTTCGCAAAGGATTATGCATAGGATAAAAGACGGAATCGCATAAAAGTCATACCTTTGATGCACTTACCCTACATCAATATCGTCGGGCTCACCCCAACCCTAGAAGTGGGTTGACTACTCGCTTCTCATCATGCAACTCATCATCATTATTGAAAGAAAACTACTTTGTATTGAACTATGAAAGAAAGATTACAACCAAACCAAGCCATTTCTGCTCTCGCTTCCACCAACCTCAATCGGCCTCTTCTCTCTCTCTCTCTACAAATTCTCTGCGATAAACTACTAAAACTCGTTGTGCTTGGATGATTAAACTCAGCCCTAACGGCCTCTAGATATAGATATCGAACTTTGCTATCCAAAGACTTGAAACTTTTTCTTTATTCTCTAAGATAAAACATAAATAAGTAAAAACTAAAAATTCTATGCTAAAATAGCTCAAGTGATAGCTCTGACGTTGAAGATAGGAAATCTCGAATTTTTTGATAGACGTGCAAGCTTCGGATAGAATTCTATCAAAATCTGAGTCGGACTTCTCTGCTGATAAGATCGATATCGACCTAGTAACATCGATATCGACCTCTCTTTTATCTTATCTTGAGCTGTCCTTCTTTTACTCGGATTGGCACTCGACTTCTATCATTTATCTCGATCTAGGCACTCGATATCGACCATGGATCATCGATATCGACCTTTGTATGTCGACATGCTCTGTTCTCTTTCTTGCTCGATTCCTGCTTCTCTGCTGTACTCGATGTCGAGGTCCGTCAGTCGATTTCGACCTCTTCAGAAGACTTCGAGTTCTTTTTTCGCTCTTCCAAATTTGTCCATTTTCATCCTGTTTTCTGCGAAATCACATCGAAGCTCGTGCAAATCCATATATTTGTTAATAAAGCATAAACTACACTAATCTCATGTATTCCCACTAATATGCATGCAAATGACGATAAAATGGACTTATATGTGCATAGAAAATATGGCTATTTTCGCGCACATCAAACACCCCATACTTAAGCTTGCTTGTCCTCAAGCAATACCTTTAATGGTTATTCAGGGGAAGAAAGTAAACCCTCAACATCATAGATTCATTTTTCATATGTCCCTACAATCAATTGCCATCCTCGATAAGGTACTTATGTGAACCAAGGCCATGCTTGTGCATAAAGCAATTTCATACTCATAAAAGGAGGTTTATATGCAAAAAACAATTTCAACGACATAGCATTAATAATCAAGAGGACTTTTGCAAGCATGTGATAAGTAGATTGGAAAAAGGCTGAAGGTGGGCTAATATTTGGCCATGTGGTGTTAATCCAAGGAAACATACTTTCTTTCCAAAACATTCATTCCACATTCTTTCTTCATAATGTATCTCCCCTTTCACTCATCGCTCAATGCTTTTTTTTCGTGTAATGCTTTTACCTCTCTGACCTTAGCACTACCTTCTCGCGAGTCACAAACATGGGTGTCATGAATGGCCCTGAATACTTAGTACTTCGGACTCCTCACCTTGTGTCCCATCTCGCTGAACTAACATCTCAATGAGCAGGGTCGACCTACCTTTATCTCCTGAGGTGATCGGATTTTTTCTCACTCATTAAATTTTCCATAATTCATAATTGTGTTTCATTCCTGCCAACTTCAATAACATTGCACAAACTCCATATGACAACTCCAAAGATGACATCCATTCTCAAACTTGTCCCCGGATAGGGTATAAGGTATAAAAATGGGCAATATATAATATATGTGGAGCAATAATGATCATGATAAGGCTCATATATGGCTTGTGACGTTTGCAATTATGCATAGGTAAGGCTAGGATATGAACTTTTTATAGGCACTTTTATGGAAATTTATAAAAATCCTCCATCATCTTATCATGCACATGTCAAAAGCAACTTCAAATTTTCATCTCCTTTATTTTTTTCTTTTTTGCACTTCATTGGTGATGTACATAATTGTACTATTATTTATTGCATCTTTTGACTTCATATTTCATTTGATTTCCGAACAAAAGTTTCAAAAGTATATGATCTCGTGTAAGAATGAGCTAAAGTGAAAGAAATAGAGTCTACACGAGTTTTGAGCTAACCATGCAGGAATTCGAGGAAATTGGAGTCAAAACGAGCAAGCCAAGTGACGCTGAGAAGAGGTCGATATCGACTGGAAGCCTCGATATCGACCCTGTATTTCGACACGATTTCTGAGTGTCGAGATAACCACACAAACCAGACTAGAAGCCTCGATATCGACACACATGCATCGATATCGACCATCATCATAGACATCGACTGGAGTGGGACAAGTCGAGCAGAAACACAAGCCTCGATATCGACCTCTGGAGTCGATATCGACCCTACATCGACAGAAGATAAAATCCGATCTTTGAGGCTCGGATTGTGAAGTCTATCAACGAAGCCATGAGTTATCTCGTTCTTTTAGATATTAGCAGATGTTTGTTATCTTTTCCTTTAAGTTTATCAAAATAAAAGACCTATCCTAATTGTTCGGATAGAGTTATTAGTTTAGATAGAAGTTACAATCCTCGGATAGCGAGGATTAGTAGATTATAAATAAAGCCTTAGGGGCTGATTTGTTAATCATCCAATCATAGACTCATCGAAGAGAAGAACAATAGGCAATAGATAGTTAGTTTATTTTGAGCTTTAAAGTTTCAATCGCTTACGATAGTTGGCGTTGAGATTGTAAAGATTCGAAATTTTCATTTATGCAAGTTATTTCAATTCAAGACATGTCTACGATCAACATGAGTGAGTAGTTCCCCTTTCTTCTAGGGTCGGGGTGAGCCCGACGATAGCCATGATGGTAAGGTAAGTATGTCATTAAAGAATGTATCTTTTATCTCCTTCTACCTTGTTCTTCATCTTTAAATGCGAATTTAAGGAACTCATGTTGTAAAACTTGGGTAGTAATTAGGGTTTCTTTTCGAAAGATTATAAACTCAATTATGACGAAGGTAGACACCAATTAGGTTAAGTAATTGAAAAATCTCTTTTCCTTTTGGTCGGTTTAGGTGAAAGCCTTTTCCTTTATGATAAAAGCATGCTTCTTTAGTTGATCCTTATTTCTACTATCATGGTTGTCGTCGCGGTAACCCTTGACTTTGGAAGACCTTTTCCTTTGAGTTTACATTAAATTTACCCGCCGTTCGTTGAGTCATCGAAAAACCCAACACCTTTGCTTATTTCTGATCATTGCTTCCTTTCCATCCTTGATTCTTCGGCCTTTTCTTTGCCGACAAAACCGCTAACCCACTGCAGGAAAGACATCGATATCGACAGCAGAGGTCGATATCGACCAAACTGATAGATGGACGGTTTTCTGAGTCGATCTCGAGACTCCTGGGAACTTCTGCAAGCATCGATATCGACCACTTTGTGTCGAAATCGACCCCCTGTATCGACTGGCAGACTTCTGAGCCAGTCGATTTCGTGAACTAACCTCGATATCGACCCCCTCCAGTCGATATCGACTACCGTTTTTGTTTCTGCAGGTTTTCTGTTGCAGACGACATCGACAGCCAAGGTCGACATCGAGGTCTGACGTCGAGATCGAGGCTTCTGGTCGAGTAGGAAGGACGTGTCTTCAACGCTACTAGGATCCCGCTGACTCGCTTCCTCGTGGATCGAACCTGATTCCCTACTACTATAGCGGGGAGTCTTGAATTTATTTGAAGAGGCTAAGAGTTGTATTGGTTTATATTTTCTTATATATTTCGATTCAATTCTCCCTACGTCAAATTTTGGCGCCGTTGCCGGGGAGGCTATCAATCGCGCCCTAGTAGTTTATTTTCACGGTTCTTTTTAGTGTTGTTTTATAGGTGTAAGCGACGTACTGGTAACCAACCTGAATTTGAAGGCCTAGACGAACCAGAACGCTTTCTCCACCTAAGATCTCGAGTCCAAAGAATCATGGCGGACAACGAGACCCAGGCACAACAAATTGAACGCTTAAGGAAGCAAGTAGAGGATTACGCTACCAGAGAAGCGGCACTAAGAGAGCGTGCTGACAGGGAAGAGGAAGCCAGGAGACGATATGAGATTCAAATCAACGCCCTCCCCCGGAATGCTAAGCAATACTTGCACCCATCGCTCACAGTGCCTGAATTGGCTATTCTAATCCCTACTTCTAATTTTGAAATTAAGCCAAACTTTTTAACAGAAATAAGAAGGCATCAATATGAAGGGAAACCTAACGAATGCCCTATGGCACATATATCAACCTTCTTAGACCTCTGTGATACAATTGCTGATGGACAAAGTCTTGAGTATGTTCAACTGAAAGCATTTCGCTGGTCTCTTACAGGAAAGGCATTGCAGTGGTTGGAAAGCTTAGCCCCAAGATCACTCCGCACCTGGAATGAAGTCAAGGACGCGTTTCTCAACAAGTTCTTTCCTCCTTCTAAGACGGCGCTGATCCGACAGAAAATTACGGCTTTCAAACAAAAGCTTGGTGAGGCTCTGGCAACTGTTTGGGAGAGGTATAAAGACCTCCTACGATCATGCCCGACGCATGGCCAACCACCGTACGTCATCCAGGAGATCATATACAATGCTCTTGACGCTGCAACCAAGGAGAGGATCAACACATACACCGCCTATGGCTACCTTGAACTCGCTCCCCAAGAGGCTTGGGAAACCATTGAAAGGCTGGTGGAATTTGACAATACATATGGGACTCCTGAGGTTTCCGACGCACCATCATCGTCGAGGCCTGCCCCATCTATGCCATTGTACGAACCCTCTAAGGTGATCGATCCGGATGTAAAAGAACAATTTCATAGGGATCAACTTAGAAAGCTCCAGAAACAAGTGAGATTCCTATCGGCAAACCAGGATTGCATCGAATGTGGATCACAGCGACATACTACCATTGAGTGCCCCCATGCTGAGCAAGTGCAACTAGCGGAAACTCATGAGGAAGCCAAATTCATGAGGGGTCCCAATCGCCAATATTGGGGAGACCAACGGTTCCAACAACCACAACGGAACCAGGTTAACCCTAGGGATCCCCCACTCTATAGAGCTCCTGGGCACCCTGAGAGAGACCAAAAGAAGGATGATCTTCAACTTGTATTGGACGAGATAAGGCGGAACCAAGCTAAGAATGATCAATCCAACCATGCTATCCACTCTCAACTCAATCACCTTACCACAAGGATTGGAGAGATGGACATTTGGAAGAAGAACGTAGAGACCCAACTGGGTCAATTGGCGGCACAAATCCCCAGACCGTCCGAAACATTCCCTGGGCAACCAACTACCAATCCTAAGGGGCAATCCGGGTCAGGACACATTGCAGCCATACAACTAAGGAGTGGCGCCAAAGTTCATAAGCCACAAAAGGCGACGGAGGAAGAAGTAACAGAGCCTGTCGACATCGACAACCCAGTCGATGTCGACCCTGAGGTCGATATCGACACCACCGTCGATCCCTTCGTTGACGTCGATGACACTGCAGCACCTGAGAGAGAACAACATAGGTCGAAATCGACCCTACCGGTCGATATCGACCACACTCATGTCGACATCGAGGTTCAGCAGGCTCCTCCGACCACCGTTTTGGCTTCTCCGCCAAAGAAGACGCTACCCTTCCCTTCCAAAGCATTGAAGGACCCCACTCAAAGCAAGTTTAGGCGCTTTGTAAAGATTCTCCAAGGGCTGAACATCACTATCCCTCTTACAGACGCCCTAAGCGAGATGCCCGCCTATGTTCGATTCTTAAAAGACATCCTTAGCAAGAAGCGATCCATGGCAGAGATCGCAGAGGAATGCTCCAAGATGGATTTCCCCGAGAAGAGGAGCGATCCAGGGAAATTTGCAATCACCGTGGGACTTGGCCAACATCGCTACAAAGCCCTTTGTGACCTAGGGGCAAGTGTAAGTCTCATGCCTCTCTCTATTTGGCAAAAGGTGAGCATTGGAGCCCTTGAACCTGTGGATATGAAACTTTATATGGCTGATAATTCATTCGTCGACCCACAGGTATAGTTGATGACGTCCCTGTAAAGGTAGGTAAATTCTTTGTTCCTACCGATTTCATTGTATTAGACATGCCTGAAGATCCTATTGTACCTATCATCCTTGGTAGGCCTTTTTTAGCTACTGCGGATGCTAATATTAATGTACGTAGAGGATTACTAACCTTTACTATAGGGAACGAAGTCATTGAATTCTCCTTCAACCCCACAATGAAGGAAGTTAATGGTATGGAAATCAAGTCGATCTACACTAGCATCATGGATTGCAAAGAACCGACGGAAAGGGCCCTAACTCCCGAAGAGGCCCTAGCCCTAGCCGCAGAGGAGCTTACCGATGAGGACATTGAGGAGTTCCTGGCTACATGCACGAGTGAAGAGGAAATATTCGACGATGCTCTATCCATGGAGCTCGAAGACGACGTCGATATCGACGAAGACAGGTCGACATCGACCAATCCA
Organism: Persicaria maculosa; assembly: GCA_963922045.1. NCBI lineage: Eukaryota > Viridiplantae > Streptophyta > Magnoliopsida > Caryophyllales > Polygonaceae > Persicaria > Persicaria maculosa. Next base: position 22,012,384 of record OY998271.1, on the reverse strand, counting down.
CTCGATATCGAGTGCCCTCAGTCGACTTCGACACACTCAGTAAGTCAAGTTCTCCCTTCTTCTCTTACAGGCGAAATCGACCAGCCCATGTCGACAGAAGTGGCCGAAATCGACCAGCCGAAATCGACAGAAGAGGTCGAAATCGACCAGTCGATATCGACATCAGAAGTCGAAATCGACCTTTACCACTTGACGCCAAACAGCTCCGAAGCCGAGGTATGTGCCGAACTCTCAGTCGATATTGATTATTCCTACTCGCCCTCGACCTTCTTTCTGCAGGAATATTTTGAAGAGTCCAAATCAAAGTTAGCATCACTCTATGTTTGGTCCACACCGACTCCTATAACTGATTTAGGAACTTCTATCAAGAGAATTGAGACAGATTACCTTGGTGAGATCATGAAGACGGAAGAGGTAGAGCCAATCCTTATCCCACAAGGCCCCTCTCCGGTGCTTAAGCCTCTACCCGACACACTTAGGTATGAGTTTCTTGGTCCAAATTCTACTTTCCCTGTAATTATCAATGCTTCACTAACCACACAGGAAGTAGATAAGCTTATGGAAGTACTTCGTGCTCATCGTAAGGCTATTGGATACTCTCTTGAGGACATAAAAGGTATTTCACCCGCTACTTGTATGCATAAAATCCTCCTTGAGGATGATCATAAGGCATCTATAGAACACCAACGGAAGCTCAACCCCAACATGAGAGAGGTGGTGAAGAAGGAGATCATGCGCATGCTGGATGCAGGAATCATCTATGCCATCTCCGACAGCGAATGGGTGAGCCCAGTCCATGTGGTGCCTAAAAAGGGCGGAATGACCGTTGAGGAGAATGAGAAAGGCGAGCTTGTGCCAAAACGAATCACAACTAGTTGGCGAATGTGCATTGACTACAGGAAACTCAACAACGCCACTAGAAAGGATCACTTTCCCCTTCCTTTTATTGATCAAGTATTAGAGAGACTTGCCGAACATGATTATTTTTGTTACTTGGACGGATATTCTGGTTTTTGGCAGGTCCCCATTCATCCTGACGATCAAGAAAAGACCACCTTCACTTGTCCCTATGGGACTTTTGCATATAGGAGAATCCCATTTGGGCTCTGCAATGCCCCTGCTACCTTTCAAAGATGTATGATGGCTATCTTCTCCGACATGATTGAGGACATCGTGGAGGTATTTATGGATGACTTCTCTGTTTATGGCACTACTTTCGATATTTGTCTTGCTAACCTTCGCAGGGTACTTGCACGATGTGAAGAGACAAACTTGGTTCTCAATTGGGAAAAGTGCCACTTTATGGTAAGGGAAGGTATTGTGCTAGGCCACAAAGTCTCTAAACGGGGAATTGAGGTAGACAGGGCAAAAATAGAACTCATTGAAAAATTACCACCACCTTCATCAATTAAAGACATAAGAAGCTTCCTTGGTCACGCAGGTTTCTATAGGAGATTTATTCAAGATTTTTCTAAAATTGCCAAACCATTAACTAACCTACTAATGAAGGATGTTAAATTTGCATTTTCTAGTGATTGTCTTGAAGCTTTCAACAGGTTGAAGGAGGCCCTCATATCCGCCCCAATCATTCAATCACCCGATTGGTCGCAACCTTTTGAGATCATGTGCGACGCAAGCGATTATGCCGTAGGTGCTGTCCTAGGACAAAGGAGAGACAAAAAGCTTCATGCCATCTACTATGCAAGCAAGACTCTAGATGCCGTTCAAACAAAGTACACCACGACGGAAAAGGAGTTCTTGGCGGTGGTCTTCGCTTTTGAGAAGTTCCGCTCATACCTAGTGGGCTCTAAGGTTATTGTTCATACTGACCATGCAGCTCTTAGGTACTTAATGGCAAAGAAGGATGCTAAACCTAGGCTCCTACGATGGGTGCTCTTACTACAAGAGTTCGACGTTGAGCTTAAAGATAAGAAAGGAACGGAGAACTCCGTAGCCGATCATCTTTCATGGCTACCCATAGGGCTTCTGGAAGAGTCACATGACAACATACCAATCAATGACTCCCGCCCCGACGAGCACTTAATGAGGCAAGAGGTAAGACGGGCAGAAGAACCACTCGATATCGACCCTAGCAGGTCGATATCGACTGCCCCAAAGGTAAGTTTTGCATCGATGTCGACCAATTTTGTTCACAGGTTGTCCATTGCAGAGGTCGACATCGACCTCCAGACGTCGACATCGAGGACCCATATCGAGAAGCCCATGTCGACTAAGCCTGTCGATACCGACCAGTCGATATCGACCCCTGAAAGTCGATATCGACCACCTTCTAAATCCTCCGAAGGTGACGAAAAGGTAAGCTTCGGTGAGGATTTCTTCTTTACACCTCCTTCTAGTCCTATCCATGATCTATTTGCTGTAAGAAGGGCGAAGGTACCTTGGTATGCGGATTTTGCTAACTATATTGTAGGAGGCGAGATTCCTTCAAGCTTAACTTCGCAACAAAGGAAGAAGTTTTTGCACGACGTCAAACAATATTATTGGGATGAACCCTATTTATTCAAACAGGGGAAAGACCATATCTTTCGACGTTGTATCCCGGAGGACGAGGTGGAGAGCGTGATTCACCATTGTCATTCTCTCCCTACAGGAGGTCATGCTAAGGGATTCAAGACCGCGGCGAAAATTCTTCAATGTGGTTTTTATTGGCCTAACCTTTTCAAGGATGTGCAAAACTATGTAACCTCTTGTGATGAGTGTCAACGTGCAGGTAATATCACATGGAGGAATGAGACACCACTCACAGGCATTTTAGAGGTCGAACTCTTTGATGTATGGGGTATTGACTTCATGGGACCCTTCCCTGCTTCGGGCCCCTACAAATACATCCTAGTGGCGGTGGACTATGTCTCTAAATGGGTGGAGGCTGTAGCAACTAGGACCAACGACGCGAAGGTAGTCTCTAAGTTTATGAAAACTAACATCTTTCCTCGTTTTGGTGTTCCTAGAGTCCTTATTTCAGATGGTGGCTCGCATTTTATTGAGAGAGGCTTTGAAGCTCTTTTAGCTAAGTATGAGGTAAACCATAGGGTGGCAACACCCTATCACCCTCAAACTAGCGGTCAAGTAGAAGTCTCCAATCGCCAAATCAAAGCCATCTTGGAGAAGACGGTTTCCCGCTCAAGGAAAGATTGGTCGTCCAAACTAGATGATGCGCTCTGGGCCTACCGAACGGCCTATAAAACACCGCTTCGCACAACTCCCTATAACTTGGTATATGGTAAGTCATGTCACTTTCCCGTTGAACTTGAGCATAAAGCAATGTGGGCTCTTAAGGAGCTTAACATGGATTTCGACGAAGCGGGAAAGAGGAGGTTCATTGACTTACAAGCCTTGGAAGAGTTGCGCCTAAAGGCATATGAGAATGCCGAAATCTACAAAGAGCGCACTAAGAAATGGCATGATAGGAAGTTGGTGCCAAAGACATATGAGGTAGGTGACAAGGTCCTTGTTTTTAATTCTAGGCTTCGCTTATTTCCAGGGAAACTAAGGACAAGATGGAGCGGACCTTTCAAAGTTCATAAAATATTCCCTCATGGAGCGGTGGAGTTATTTTGCGACGATGGATCAACCTTTAAGGTAAATGGCCACCGAGTAAAGAAATATTATGACAAGGAGGACCCAGAGGAAGAGATTCGCGCCACCTTGGCGTTGAACTAGCGCAAAAAGGGAAGTATGTCGAGCTAGCGACTTAAACTCAAGCGCTTCCGGGAGGCAACCCGTTCTTTTCCTTTTTCTTTTTCTTTTAGTTATTTTATTTTATATTTTTGAGATCATTCGTGGCTATTTTATCTAAAGTCAACAAAGAAATCCAGCCCAGAAGAGAGGTCGATATCGACCTCTATGGTCGACATCGATCAGCCGACAGAAGGAGTAACAGGACGTTTTAAACGGATGCTGAAGGGAGGTCGATATCGACCTCTGAGGTCGATATCGACTACAGATGGAGGTAAAACAGGTCAGAATTTAATTTCTTTCAGTTTAATTTTTGGGGTTTTTCACCCCCTTTTATACCCGACTTCGACACCGCCTCCATTATCGACACCCTAGCCTCCTTCTTCTTCTTCTTCACCCATCTCCCTCCGATCCGGCCCACGCCACCAGCCATCCCACAGCCTTCATCGCCGCAACCACCCACAACCACCACACTCTCCCTCGTCCTGTGCTGCAACCCCCAAAGCCGCAAGTCCCCTCCTCTCTTCCTTGACCTAGCCCTCCCTCTCTCTCCCCCTCGTTTTCGAGCCTCATTGCACAGATCTACACACCTCCGGCCAAGAATCGCCAGATCCGGCCGCCTCACGCCACCGGAGGACCCACAGCAGCCACCAGCAGCCACGACGACACACAGCATCCGGTCGATATCGACTGGAGGCATCGATATCGACACCCCCTGTCGACAGTCGGTTTTCTTTCTCGTTTTTGCGGTTGCTTGGCTCTTTCTCTCCTAATTCCAACACTCTTCTGGTATGATTTTTTCACCTTTCCTCTATCTTTTCTGATTTTCCATACTTAATTAGTTGATTTGGAAGAAATTTCATATTGGGTGTTTAGGATTTGAACATAGTTTGCGCGGGAAAGAGTATTTGTATGGCATGAAATATTTTTATATAGATGTGGGGCTATGAATCTGAGTTTTGTTTATACATGGGCAATGAAATCTGAATTTTTTATATATTAGGGGGCAAATCTGATTTTTATATATACATGTGGGGCAATAATCTGAATTTTTCATAAGTTTAGGCTAGGAATCTGATTTCTATATATATATGGGCTGATTTTGTAAATCTGATTTTTTTAGGGGTTTATATCCTGATTTTTTTTATATAATTAGAAATCTGATTTTTTTAAGGCAACATTTATTTATGCCATAAGGTTCATTAGTTTTAAAACTATAAGAAATTGTGTACTTTCTCCCACTTAGGCATTTACTTTTACATAATTTCTAGCATAATTAGAACCTAAGTATGGGGTTCTCCCCATTTTAATCAAAGGGAATATTATCTTTGGTATTGACTTCTTTTGCAGACGATGGTTAGAGCCAAGAACATCCCTCAGGACGCGCTCCGCATTGAGGATGATCAGCAGCGCTCCCTTGCTGAGGAGTTGATTCCCCGAGCCACCAGGGCACGATGGTACCATCTCCCAGACATGATCCAGCTAGGATTTCACCCAGGCGTTCAGGAGGCGTTTGAGAACGTCTCTCTACACAGGCTGATCGAGCCCTTGGAGGCGCACTACCCCGTTCTTACTGGGGAGTTTATGGCCACATTGGAGGTTCCCGAGCGCACTTCGACTAGCCGCCGAGTCATCTTCCAGCTCGGCAACAGGCGACACAGACTATCGCTCGAGGAGATGAGCGATATCTTTGGATTCATCCACACTTCGGCCGCCTTCAGGGTCCACGACCCCAATGTCATCTGGAGTTACATATCAGGTATACCATACCCTGCCCCTACAGACTCCTTCACATCTAGGGTTGTGAGCCCACTTTTTAGGGTGATCTTGAGGATCCTGGCGAGTACCCTTTGGGCCAGACCTGAGCTCCGTCGCCCGACACACCGTGAGACGGAGACACTACGGAGGATGCTTTTCGAGGATGACCCTCTACCATACCTCCACTCCTGGCTCGAGCATATCGTCGACCGCAGACGAACGATCTCTACAGACATCTTGGACGGCGGCATGGTGGCCATCCTCGCTGAGGCTCTAGGCGTCCACACTGAACGGTACACGGCCTACCAGCTCACGTACCTAGACGCGGCGGTATTGCGACAGGGCGGAGTCATCGCGACAGGGGCCCAGGGATGGAGACACCCCCAAACGGGGATGCACCTGCGACATGATTTCATGGATCTGCTGTATATCCCTGATTGGTACCAGTCTTGGACTGGGCAGCCATATCATACGGATATAGATCCGACCGCTGACCCCACCCTACGGAGGAGACCCCCGCTCTACAACCACGAGCCCGAGGTGGATGCTATGTCCTGGGACGCAGATCCCCATTCCGACGGAGCTGAGCAGCCCCCAGCCTACCAGGGTGACATGGATGGCAATGACGATGATGACGCCAGAGATGATGCGGTTGGGGGAGGAGAGGGCCCGCAGGGGTCCCACCACACCCACCACAGCCACCACAGCCACCACAGTCACCATAGCCACCACAGCTATGTACCTCCACCTCCTCCTCCCTTCCAGCCTGCCTACACCACTGATTGGCAGGAAGACATATCTGCCCGCTTTACCAGGCTGGAGCTCTCTGTCTCTGAGATGCGCGAGGAGCAGCGACGCTATGGGAGGTACCTCGAGGGTTTGGGCTCATACATGGGCTTTTCCTTCGATCCGCAGGCTGGATCATCCACTTTCCCACAGGCCGCCCCGACAGACTACTCAGGGGCAGCTCCTACACAGGGCTGGCCCTTGCTGCTGCCACCTCCCCCGCCCCCTGAGCAGTGATATACTTCTAGCGTAAGTGAGTGTGAGTGATCCTTCCCTTTACTTTATTTTTCTAACAGTGAGGACACTGTAATCTTTAAGTATGGGGTGGGGATTGAACTTGGACATTATAAACTGCTTTATCTGGTTGTGGTAGGGTTTAAAATTTGGCAAACTTGGCATGTATTTTATTTACATTCTACTTGTATGCATTGCATCATATTTAACATTTATGCATTTTAAAGTTTTTTTAGTTTGATTTTGTTAAGTCTATAAAATGTCAAGAAAATCCAAAAAAATAGAAAATGTCAAGAAAATACAAAAAAATAGAAAATGTCAAAAAATAAAAAAAAAATGCATGTTTATTTAAAGTTTATTTTTTCTTTACCCTACTTAGATGTCCTATGATGAAAACTCAATAGCTGACTTGATCATGTAAACCCCTATGGCATATTTGGATGGTTTTGCCTAAGTCTTTAAATTTTTATGTAGATTGTGAACTTGTGATGAAATTGAGCACATATGATCCTAGGCTAAAAAGCAAATCCAACAAAAATTGTCCTTGTGAGAATTTTGGCCTATAGGGAGAACATCAAAAATCCCTCCGCTTTCTTGAGTGAATTTACTCTTCCTATGCATCTCTAAATGTTGTGATAGTTATTCAAAACCAATGCATATATATGTTTATGTTTACGAGAATTAAATGATGGAGGCATCTTTTAAGCCAATTTTATCCTCTCTTTACCTACCCTGCATTATCCCTGCTTGAAGCCAGAACATTAGCCTGAGCCTGAATTGCAAACTCCACAAAATTATCCCTAGCCGAATTGAGCCTGACCCCCATTTGGGAATTGAGACTTAGATTGGTTGGACTTATGCCTTGTGGAAAGAATAGAGCACAATGTCTAGTTGTAAGCAAGGAAATTATAGGATGGTACATATTTACATTTTGTCATATCTTGTAAAAGGATGTTTTGGCTCACCATATAAATGCACATAGTTATTTCAAATTCGAAAAAAAAAAAAAAATCCGAAAAAAATATATATGTATATATATATATAGTGCATGAGCCAAAATCCTTAAGTTTTATTCATACGAATGTTATACTTTTGAGAGGTGTATTAGAACTTGAAAGAAGGGTTGATGGAATGCATCTTTAAGAGCATTATATTGAAGAGTTATGGTTTGGGTAATGCAAGTGTTGAGATTTAGGAGTCTTGATTCCCGAATTTGAAAAGCACCACATAGCCAAATAATTCCATACCTTTTATTTCATACCAAGCCCCATTACAACCCCGCCGAATGGAGTCTTCTATGAAGTCTTCCATTGAGCGAAAGTCCTCCTGATGATTCTTATTGCATTTTCATAATTGGTTGCGAAGTGGATTTTTATAAATTGCAATGTTTATGAGATTGTATATGGAATTGAGTTGAGAGTGATCTTCATAGCCTAAACACATGAGAGTTGAGAGCAAACACATTATCCCTGTGAGGTTGGATTAAAATTGCATACGCCTATGGATCGCCAAAATATGTGCTATGACGTTAAATTCACTTGCTTTACTTTGCTACCACTTATGATGTTGCTTTTGACGAAGGCGAAGACTTGAAAGGTGTGTTGTAGGTGTTGGTTATTGCTCGGTTATTGCTTGAGGACAAGCAAGTCTAAGTATGGGGTGTTTTGATGTACATAATTGTACTATTATTTATTGCATCTTTTGACTTCATATTTCATTTGATTTCCGAACAAAAGTTTCAAAAGTATATGATCTCGTGTAAGAATGAGCTAAAGTGAAAGAAATAGAGTCTACACGAGTTTTGAGCTAACCATGCAGGAATTCGAGGAAATTGGAGTCAAAACGAGCAAGCCAAGTGACGCTGAGAAGAGGTCGATATCGACTGGAAGCCTCGATATCGACCCTGTATTTCGACACGATTTCTGAGTGTCGAGATAACCACACAAACCAGACTAGAAGCCTCGATATCGACACACATGCATCGATATCGACCATCATCATAGACATCGACTGGAGTGGGACAAGTCGAGCAGAAACACAAGCCTCGATATCGACCTCTGGAGTCGATATCGACCCTACATCGACAGAAGATAAAATCCGATCTTTGAGGCTCGGATTGTGAAGTCTATCAACGAAGCCATGAGTTATCTCGTTCTTTTAGATATTAGCAGATGTTTGTTATCTTTTCCTTTAAGTTTATCAAAATAAAAGACCTATCCTAATTGTTCGGATAGAGTTATTAGTTTAGATAGAAGTTACAATCCTCGGATAGCGAGGATTAGTAGATTATAAATAAAGCCTTAGGGGCTGATTTGTTAATCATCCAATCATAGACTCATCGAAGAGAAGAACAATAGGCAATAGATAGTTAGCTTATTTTGAGCTTTAAAGTTTCAATCGCTTACGATAGTTGGCGTTGAGATTGTAAAGATTCGAAATTTTCATTTATGCAAGTTATTTCAATTCAAGACATGTCTACGATCAACATGAGTGAGTAGTTCCCCTTTCTTCTAGGGTCGGGGTGAGCCCGACGATAGCCATGATGGTAAGGTAAGTATGTCATTAAAGAATGTATCTTTTATCTCCTTCTACCTTGTTCTTCATCTTTAAATGCGAATTTAAGGAACTCATGTTGTAAAACTTGGGTAGTAATTAGGGTTTCTTTTCGAAAGATTATAAACTCAATTATGACGAAGGTAGACACCAATTAGGTTAAGTAATTGAAAAATCTCTTTTCCTTTTGGTCGGTTTAGGTGAAAGCCTTTTCCTTTATGATAAAAGCATGCTTCTTTAGTTGATCCTTATTTCTACTATCATGGTTGTCGTCGCGGTAACCCTTGACTTTGGAAGACCTTTTCCTTTGAGTTTACATTAAATTTACCCGCCGTTCGTTGAGTCATCGAAAAACCCAACACCTTTGCTTATTTCTGATCATTGCTTCCTTTCCATCCTTGATTCTTCGGCCTTTTCTTTGCCGACAAAACCGCTAACCCACTGCAGGAAAGACATCGATATCGACAGTAGAGGTCGATATCGACCAAACTGATAGATCGACGGTTTTCTGAGTCGATCTCGAGACTCCTGGGAACTTCTGCAAGCATCGATATCGACCACTTTGTGTCGAAATCGACCCCCTGTATCGACTGGCAGACTTCTGAGCCAGTCGATTTCGTGAACTAACCTCGATATCGACCCCCTCCAGTCGATATCGACTACCGTTTTTGTTTCTGCAGGTTTTCTGTTGCAGACGACATCGACAGCCAAGGTCGACATCGAGGTCTGACGTCGAGATCGAGGCTTCTGGTCGAGTAGGAAGGACGTGTCTTCAACGCTACTAGGATCCCGCTGACTCGCTTCCTCGTGGATCGAACCTGATTCCCTACTACTATAGCGGGGAGTCTTGAATTTATTTGAAGAGGCTAAGAGTTGTATTGGTTTATATTTTCTTATATATTTCGATTCAATTCTCCCTACGTCAATTGGGACTTCCCTTAACTAGTCAATTTCATGTTATATCTCTAATGAATCTATTTTTGCATCGTAGAGCTCTTTTTTTATACTTCCATGACTCTTTTCAATTTTTGATGGGGGTCAATTTTTTTTTTTCAAAATATATGAATATGTATGCCAATGCTTAAAGATAAATATGCAAACCTAAATTAACTAAGTATGAATATGCATAAACATGTAACTAAAGTATGCAATACTTATGTAATATTTAAAAATTTGTTAAATATGCAAGTAAGCCTTTCCCCCACCCCATACTTAAAGTTTACAGTATCCTCACTGTATTAGAACTAGGGTTGAGAAAAATTTACTAAACCGTCACAAATTTCAGGAGTCGAAGAAGTCAGAAGTGATGGTCGATATCGACCTTGCAACATCGAAATTGACCTCTTACCTCGATTTCTAGCTTAAGCTTCAGGGTGATCCGGCCTCGACCACAAGCCTATCTAAATCGACCATAAGGTCGATGTCGATCTTTAAAATCGATTTCGATGTCTCTTCTGTGTTCTTTTCTCTTTCCTGCAAGTTGTTAAAAATAAAAACAAAACCAAAACATAATAATAATAAAGTGTCTCAAAACTTGTCGAAAGCAAAAGCAAAATTGTCTAAAACCAAAACTAAGTCTTTGTTACACACTCTAGACTTTTAAGTCGCTAGGCCGACTTCTTCCTTTGCGCTCTCAAGGCGGCATCTGCAAAGCCCATGTGGCTTGGGCATTAAATAGGACTCCTTTCTTGTCACGCAGCTGCATTCTGCCTGGATGGATTTGAGTCACCATGAAAGGTCCCATCATCTTGTCCTTGAATCTAGTAGGGAACCATTGATCCATGGATTTGGTGACGTAAACTTTGTCTCCTATCTCATATTGGCTCGAATCATCATCGGATACCCTACACAAGCGCACATGCCAAGGCACACCTCTTCCAAATAATGATAAATCTTTTATAGAAATGGAACAGGAGGAATCCGTACCTTGACTTACCTTCTTATCTGTCTATGGCTCAGGTCGACATCGATATTCAGTGGTCGATATCGAGCTCTGCTGTGCTCCTGGAGGTTCAGTCGATTTGGAGTGGTTACCCTCGATATGATCAGGTCGATTTCGAGGTCTCTTTTCCTCCCTTCTCAACATCTGTGGTGGTCGATTTCGGCTTTAAGGCATGGTCGATATCGACCTTGCTACCCGATTTTGAGGTTCCTTCTCCTCCTCCGTCGACCCCATCCTTATGACCTGGCATAGAATCTTGAACAATATTAGTCGATATCGACTTACCTGGGTCGATTTCGATGTTCTGTTTGGCTCCTTCGTTCAAGATTGCCACAACCTCCTCTACTTGGGCTTCTATGGCCCTCTTTTCAGGCTCTTTCAGTGTCATACCCCTTACTTTTGCTTCCCCACATGCGATGTAGACACCATTGATGGCTTTTATCTCCATTGGCCGTTGATTTTTCACCGTCTTGTTGAAGGCATATTCTATCACTTCGTCGTTGATTGTGAATGGGAGCAATCCTTTCTTCCCACTGATGTTGGCATCAACGGTCCCTAGGAATGGCCTACCTAAAATAATGGGACAAGCAGGGTCCTCCGCTATATCAACAACTAAGAAATCAGTAGGGACAAAGAATTTACCTACTTGTACTGGCACATCAGACACTATCCCTGTTGGAATCACTACCGTATTATTTGCCATGTATAACCTTGCATCCACGGGCTCTATCTTTACCTAGTGCCATATGGTTAGTGGCATCATGCTAACGCTAGCGCCCAATTCAACTAAAGCATTAAATTTGAATCGACCTAAGCCTATAGCGATAGAGAACTTCCCTGGGTCCGTCCGCTTTTATGGTAGCTCCATTCTGTTGCACTCCTCTGCGATCTCAGAAACCGATCGCTTCTTTCCCAATATGTCCTTAAGGAACCTTACATAGGACGGCATCTCATGAAGTGCTTCTGTGAATGGTATTGAGACATTGAATCCTTGAAGCATCTTCACGAACCGCTGAAATTTCTTTTCTGCCGGACTCTTAATCATCTTTTTAGTAGGGAATGGCAACACCTTCTTCCTTCCCGCTGCTGTAGTTAGGTCGACATCGATATCAGTACGGTCCGCATCGATTGGAGGAGTCGATTTCTGTGGTGACGCAGCATCAGGGTCGACATCGACAGGAAGGTCGACATCGACGTCAACTTGGTCGATATCGACATGGGGTTTGATATCCATGTCTGTTCTGGCTCCTTTTCCTCTGCTTTTTGCTTGGGCATTTGTAATTGACGCCCACTCCTTAGATTCATTGCCGCAATGTGTCCAGTGGTTTTGCCCTTTTGGTTGGGCACAGTTGATCCAGGGAATGATCCTGGCGCTTTGGGTCTCCATGTTGTGCTTCCAAATGTCGATCTCCCCAAGCCTAGAATTGATGCCCTGCAGCTGAGTATGGACGGAGTTGTTGGCTTGTTTGAACTCAGCGTGGTTCCTCCACATCTCATCAAGAATGATCTACAAGTCATCCTTCCTCGTCTCCCGCTCAGGGTGCCCTGGTGCTCTATATGGTGGGGGATCCCTTTGTTGATAGAACCTTTGATCACCCTGATACGGTTGATTGCCCCCTCCATAGGAGCCTCTCATCCACTTGGCTTCCTCATGTTATTCCGACATGGATACTTGCTCAGTATGTGGACAAGCACTAGTGATATGCCTTGTTTAGCCACATTCATGACAAGTTTGATTGTTGCTCAGGAACCTGACTTGCTTTTAAAGACGGCGTGTCTGATCGTTGTGGAATTGTTGCCGCACATCAGGGTCTATCTCCCTTGGAGGCTCATATAGTGGCATTGAGGGGGTAGGCCTTGCATCATAGGCCGCAGCAGTCCCATAGGTGTTATCAAAGTTCACGAGCCTCTCAATTGTCTCCCAGGCCTCCGTTGGTGTAAGCTCAATGTACCGATAGGAGGTATATGAATTGATCCTCTCCTTAGTCGGCGCATCAAGGGAATTGTAGAATATCTCCTGGATGAAATATGAAAGTTACCCATGCGTCGGGCATGATCTCAGCAAGTCCTTAAATCGTTCCCACGTCTGTGCCGATGTTTCACCTGGCTTTTGTTTGAAAGTTGTGATCCTTTGTCGCAGCATCGCCGTTTTAGAAGGTGGAAAGAACTTATTCAGGAATGCATCCTTCACCTCCACCCATGTTCTCAGCGAGCGTGGAGCCAAACTCTCAAGCCATTGTAACGCCTTTCCTGCCAAAGACCATCGAAAAGATTTTAGTCTCACATACACTAAATTTACTCCATCAGCAATTGTTTCACAAAAGTCCATAAAAGTAGAGATGTGTTGCAGTGGGCATTCATTAGGTCTTCCTTCAAAAGTATTTCTTTTAATTTCAGAAAGGAAGTTAATTTTAATTTCATAGTTTGAAGGAGGAATAAGTATAGCGGATTAAGGAACATGTAGCGGCGGATGCATGTATTGCATCGCTGTCTGTGGATACTGATTGAGCCGCTCTTGGGCTTATCTATGCACATCCCCCTCCCTATCAGCACGTGCTCGCTCTGCAGCAGCGGCGGCCCTTTCAGCAGCGATTGTTGCATTGTGATCCTCAATCTCCTTCCTCAATCACTCTATGGTTTCATCTTGGGTCTCGTTGTCAGCCATGATTCGAATTGCTTTGTTGCAAAGATGGAAGAAACGTTCAGGCTCGGCAATGGTTTCCAGGATAGGTCCGCGATCAGAACGTCGCATAAACCTGCAAAATAAGCTCTAAAAGATCGTGAGAAAACTTAGGTGGCGATTGATTGCCTCCCTGGCAACGACGCCAATTTGTTCGTTTAGGGGAGGTGCGATTCAAAAATTCAATATAAACTCTAACTATGCTAACTCCCTGTTCCAAGGAAATAATACAAGAATCCCACCCGATCCAGTATTAGGGTGGTTCAGGATCGAATCCACGAGGAGGTATGTCAGTGCTTCCCTTGTTGTAATCACGATCAAGCCTTCGACCTCATAAGACACTCGATATTGATGTGTCTGGTCGATATCGACCTCAGTTCTGGTCGATTTCCAGTAGAGTTCCTGAAGAAGACAAAAGCAGCAAAGTCGCCATCGAGTAGAACCTCGATATCGATGTTAGTGATCGATATCGACCTTTACAGTCGATTTCGATGTTTGTCAGAGAAACTGCAAGGTGTAACCTATTGTCGGAAAAGTGTCCGAAGAGCGTAGAATGGTAAAGAAAAGATGAACAGAAAAAAAAACTCAACTTTTATATGAAATTCAATTAACTAAAAGCTTCCAAGATCGGGTTTTCGTGCCACAATGATAACAATGCAAGTTTGATGCTAAAGTTATGAATTTTAATGTCTTTTCATCAAATAACTTTTGTTACCAACACTTAGGTGATTAGGGGCTCTCGCATAATTCCTAAGGGTTACTATCCAATTCATGAGTAATTCAAGTTCACAATATGAGTGGCTTTCGCTTCAATAATGCAAATAATGAATCTCTCTAACTTTCGCAAAGGATTATGCATAGGATAGAAGATGGAATCGCATAAAAGTCATACCTTTGATGCACTTACCTTACATCGCTATCGTCTGGCTCACCCCGACCCTAGAAGTGGGTTGACTACTCGCTTCTCATCAAGCAACTCATCATCATTATTAAAAGAAAACTACTTTGTATTGAACTATGAAAGAAATATTACAATCGAAACAAGCCAATTCCGCTCTCGCTTCCACCAACCTCAATCGGCCTCTTCTCTCTCTCTCTCTCTACAAATTCTCTACGATAAACTACTAAAACTCGTTGTGCTTGGATGATTAAACTCAGCCCTAACGGCCTCTAGATATAGATATCGAACTTTGCTATCCAAAGACTCGAAACTTTATCTTTATTCTCTAAGATAAAACATAAATAAGTAAAAACTAAAAATTCTATGGTAAAACAGCTCAAGTGATAGCTCTGACGTTGAAGATAGGAAATCTCGACTTTTGGATAGACGTGCAAGCTTCGGATAGAATTCTATCAAAATCTGAGTCGGACTTCTCTGCTGACAAGATCGATATCGACCTAGTAACATCGATATCGACCTCTCTTTTATCTTATCTTGAGCTCTACTTCTTCTACTCGGATTGGCACTCGACTTCTATCATTATCTCGATCTAGGCACTCGATATCGACCATGGATCATCGATATCGACCTTTGTATGTCGACATGCTCTGTTCTCTTTCTTGCTCGATTCCTGCTTCTCTGATGTACTCGATGTCGAGGTCCTTCAGTCGATTTTGACCTCTTCAGAAGACTTCGAGTTCTTTTTCCGCTCTTCCAAATATGTCCATTTTCATCTTGTTTTCTGTGAAATCACATCAAACTCGTGCAGACCCATATATTTGATAATAAAGCATAAACTACACTAATCTCATGTATTCCCACTAATATGCATGCAAATGACGATAAAATGGACTTATATGTGCATAGAAAATATGGCTATTTGCGCGCACATCAAGCGGACATCAAGGCAATCAGCCCAGCTACTTGCATGCACATAATCTTGTTAGAATAGGGAGCCAAACCTTCCAGGAAACCTCAACGGAAACTCAAACCACCTATGATGGAGGTAGTAAAGAAGGACGTGTTGAAACTCCTTCAGGCAGGTATGATCTATCCCATCTCTGATAGTCAATGGGTTAGTCCAACGCAAGTAGTACCAAAGAAGTGGGGCATAACAGTGGTTGAGAACAAAGAAGGTGAGTTGGTCCCTACCAAAGTCCAATCAGGCTGGAGAGTTTGTATCGATTATCGCAAGCTGAATGCGGTAACTCAAAAAGATCACTTTCCCTTACCATTTATTGATCAGATGCTTGAACGGCTCGCTGGTCATCCATATTATTGCTTTTTAGATGGATATTCAGGGTACTTTCAAATAGCCATCGTACCGGAGGATCAAGAAAAGACGACATTCACTTGTCCGTTTGGCACTTTCGCATATCGCATGATGCCTTTTGGCTTATGCAACGCTCCTGGGACATTCCAACGGTGTATGGTAAGCATTTTTTTTAATATGTAGAGCAATTCATTGAGGTTTTTATGGATGACTTTACTGTACATGGTGATAGTTTTGATGCTTGCTTAAACTATTTGGTACTTGTGCTTAGAAGGTGTGTTGACACTAACTTAGTGCTCAATTGAGAGAAGTGTCACTTTATGGTTGAGGAGGGCATTGTTTTAGGTCACATTTTCTCACATAAAGGGATTGAGGTTGATAAGGCGAAGGTGGATATCATTCAATCATTGCCTTATCCTACTAATGTGCGTGAAGTGCGTTCCTTTTTAGGCCATGCAGGATTCTACCGCAGGTTCATTAAGGATTTCTCAAAGATCACCTCACCCTTGTGTGAGATACTAAATAAGGAGGTCACCTTTGCTTTTGAAGAGAAGTGTAGGATGACGTTTGATGAGTTGAAGACTTGTCTTACTAGTGCACCAATTATACAAGCACCAATTTGGTCACAACCCTTCGAATTGATGTGTGATGCTAGTGACTATGCTATGGGAGCCGTGCTTGGACAAAAAGAGGGGAAGAGCTCTCATGTTATCTACAATGCATCCCTGACATTGAATGGAGCCCAAAGGAATTACTTAACCACAGAGAAGGAACTTCTTGCTATTGTTTTTGCCCTTGAGAAATTTAGATCTTATTTGCTTGGTACAAAAGTTATTGTGTATACTGACCATGCAGCGCTTCGTTACCTTTTGACGAAGAAAGAGGCCAAGCCAAGATTGATTAGATAGATCTTGCTTTTAAGCGAGTTTGACATCGAAATCAGGGATAAAAAGGGTGCTGAGAACCTTGTTGCAGATCATTTAAGTCGTATATTGCAGGGGAAGAATGGGCAGGACGAGCAATCACCTATCTTGGGGAGTTTTCCTGACGAATAATTATTTGAAGTGTTCAGCATCTCCAGCCGCCCCGTCGCCGGCCTGGCCACCCCGCGGCCACCTGTCGTCGGCCGCCCCGCGGCCTCTGCAGACTCTGAGATTGAATTTCTTTTGAAGGTAAGTTGTATTCCCCGCCCTTGGTTCACTAATTTGGTGAACTTTTTATTATCGCTGGAGTTTCCACCCAACTTTTCCAAGGCTCAAAAGGACAAGATACGCCATGATGCTCACTTCTACATTTGGGATGATCCATACCTATGGAAGCATTGCGCTGATCAAGTTATACGTCAGTGTCTTCCCGACGATGAGGTACAATCTGTCCTTAATTTCTGTCACTCACATGAATGTGGTGGGCACTTTGGACCACAAAAGACAGCAAGAAAGGTACTTGAGGCAGGGTTCTTTTGGTCGCATATATTTTGTGATTCATATGCTTGTTGCAAATCCAATAATTACTGTCAGAGAGTTGGGAATCTTTCTAAGAGGAATGAGATGCCACAATCTTGCATGATATTTTGTGAGATTTTTTATGTTTGGGGCATTGACTTCATGGGACCATTCCCTAACTCGTTTGGAAACTTGTATATTTTGCTTGCGGTGGACTACGTCTCCAAGTGGGTGGAGGCGAAGGCCACCAGGACTGATGATTTGAAAGTTGTTGCAGGTTTCCTCAAAGAGCTATTCTCTAGATCTGGAGTGCCGAAAGCATTAATCAGTGATAAAGGGACTTATTTCTGCAATAAGATGGTAAGTGCCTTATTAAAGAAATATCATGTTACGCAGAGGGTGTCTACTGCATACCACCCCCAGACTAATGGGCAAGACGAGGTGTCTAACCGCGAGATTAAGACTATCTTGGAGAAGACTATTGCCCCAAACAGGAAGGATTGGAGTGTAAGACTTGATGATGCTCTGTGGGCTTATCGAACGGCTTACAAGACTCCTATTGGGATGTCTCCATTTTGATTAGTTTATGGAAAGGCTTGCCATCTTCCTGTCGAGCTAGAGCATAAGGCATATTGGTTGGTGAAACAATGCAACATGCAAATCGATGAAGTTGGGGAGTTCAAGAAACTTCAGCTGTAGGAGTTGGAAGAGTTGAGATTGGATGCCTATGACAACTCCGTCACCTATAAGGAGAAGACTAAGGCATGACACGACAAGCATATTTTGCGAAAGGACCTCAAAGTTGGAGACAAGGTCCTTCTATTCCAATCGCGCCTTCAACTCTTCCCAGGTAAGCTTCGCTCTAGATGGGCAGGGCCATATGTGATTACTAATGTCTTTTCTCATTGTGCAGTAGAGCTACTCAATGAGAGGAATGGAGACATTTTCAAGGTAAATGGTCATCGCGTGAAGCCATATTATGAGAACTTTTTCAAAGAGGATGGTGATGAGTTGGTTCTCCATGAACCAAGCACTAAGGATCACTAGGGAGTCATGACGTCGAGCCTACGACGTTAACTAAAGGCGCTGCTTGGGAGGCAACCCAAGGTAAGTAGTTTAGATGTTCTTTTCTTATTGCATTTAGTTATTTTCTTTTAGTTTAGTTTTGGTGTTTCGGCATACTAACCCCAAAGGGTAAAAAGAAGAGGAGATGAGCAGAAAAGGGGCAGACCGCCCCGTCGCTAGCCAGGCCACCCCGCGGCCGCGACAGCGAGCGAAGGTCTCTTCGCAATCGCCGGCCGCCCCGTCGCCTACCCTTGCCGCCCCGCGGCCCCTGATAGAGGATAAAAAAAATTTTAGGACCCGTGTGGGCCCTACCTGCTACACCCCTTTAACCCTATCCACTCCTTTATCATCATCTATCTTAATCAAAAGCCGCCTCCACACCAATGCTTTCACCATCTTCATCTATCTTTACCTTCTTCAACCTCCACAAGAAAACCCCAACCTCCATTAAAGCTCTCCCTCAAAGCTTCCAACCTTCACAAGAATCACCCCTTTCTCCAATATCTTCCATTATCCACCTACATCTTTCACCAAACGACCCACATTCTCCTCATTCTTCTTAGATCTAAACCAAAAGCACCCGATTCGAAGGATCTTCAAGGTTTTGGGAGAAATCCACCAACGAAGGGAAGAATTTGAGATGTCGGAGCGCAGATCCAGCGTCGGAGCAGCAGATTCACTACTCTATGAGGCCACCCCGTCGCCAGCCCAGCCGCCCCACGGCCATTCCTGTCGCCGGCCGCCCCGTCACCTTCTCAGCTGCCCCGCAGCCACCTGTCGTCGGCCGCCCCGTCGCCTAGCCTCACCGCCCCGCGGCCACTGCAGAAACCTTTATTTTCGTGAGTTCTTGATTCAAACTCTTTCTTGGGTTAATTTCTTAGCTTTAAGCAAACATGTCTAGACCCCATGGGATGAGTAGGAGTCAGAAGGAGAAGTGGAATGCGCTGAATACTAGAAATTTCTTTCAAACCAAGTTTTTTTCATGAACCTACCCTTCGGATGTTAGAGACGGATGTATGTACTAGGCAATTGTTAGAACATGGAGGCCAAGGGAATTTCTTAGAATAAGAATGCTCCGACCTATTCGGGTTTAGTTAAGGATTTCTGGCTTGCGGCGACTAGGGTGCCTTTTGAGGCCAAGAAGGGCCAATATAACTCGAGTATTAGGCACCCTGCACTACGGCTGATCCACAAAGTTCTAGACAACACTTTCTTTGCCCAGGCTGAGGTAAACTAGATCTCACTTAGGGATATGTCATATTTGTTGTGTCTGACGCCGGAGAGCCCAGTGGTCCCAAGTTATATTGGCCCTTAAAGTTGCAAACACCGGACCGAAGAACGTGTTGGTGTAGATGTAAGTTTGTGGTGCTAGAGTAGCAAGGGTGATTGTGTCCAAACAATGGCCAAAAACAATGCAACAAGGCACTCCCCAAAGGAGTGATTAGCAGAGGAAAATAACACAGCCTTGTGGGCAATAAGAGAACAGAGATACTAAGAGAGCAGTCACACACGTTCAAGTATAGCAAGGATATTGTATATAAATTCGAGTAGTTAAAAACACAAGAGGGCTTAAGCAACCATTGGTGAGTATAACCAAATGGGGGGTTGCGCCTACAGCAAAAGGGACAAACCTGCTGAAATTGGAGGTACAGTTGGTAGAGGTACAGGCCGAAAATCGACCAAGGCGCAAGAGAACACTGAAGCAACAGAGGGAGAGACGAGCGTTCACACCCACATCTCCACCCAAAACCCCACCGCCAAGGCCAAAGAAGACACCGATCGGACATCAAAGCCACCAGATCAAACCACTTGCAGACTTTTGAGCAAAACCCACCCCCAAAGGTCGAGTAGCAACCGACCATCACATCGAACTCAGTGGCGAAGAACGAACTTTTCGGTATTGGGTGAATTGCAATGAAGGCGAATTCCAAGGGGGGAGCTATCCCGTTGTGCAAACTACTCTGAATTAGGAGGGTTTGATTGAAAATTGGTGTCAAGCAGTTTGTGATTTCAAGCTGGTGAGGTCGAAGGTGCCGGTAGGTGGGGGGCAAAAGAAAACCCTAATTGAATGGGATTTCATAATTGAGAGTAGTTGGTTGTGATTTTGAGGAAGTCCACTTAGGGTTTGTTTTCTTATTGGATTTTTTAAAGAGTTATAGGAAAAAAAATTCGATTTTTGAAAAAAAAATATGTTGTTAAAAAATCTGTTTACAAAACTCTGTATAATTTGTCCTGCAAAACAAGAATTTATAATTTTAATCTGGTCACAAAGGCTAAAATTTCATCCAAAATTTCATTTAGATTTTAATTTTAAGGTAGATTATAATCTTAAGTTAGATTAATCTCTGACACACCAAACAACCCCTAGTCTAAAGGCCCTCCAATTTAATTGTAATTTCAACCACATTTAAGGATTTTTTTTAAATTGGTAAAAATAAATTAATTTAGTAAATAGCCCCAAAAATAAACTAATTTGATAATAGCCAAAATAAAGGTAGGTCGCTATTTATAACAGCGACTCTAACCCAATTTTTTTTAAAAAAAATAAAGTATTAAAGTTTTTTTTTGATTAGGTAACAATTCGGTTGGAAAACCTAACCGATAGCATCCTGACGGATGAGATCTAAAAGATCTGGGTGAGACTCCAGTGCTAACCCGTTAACAGGGCGGCCAAGGTGTGCAACCTTGTCAGCCACCCTGTTACCCTCACGGGGCACATGGGAGAAGGAGATAACCGGAAAGTCCTGCAGAAGACCTTTGATATCTCCCATAATTAATTCAATTTCCCAGGGGCAAGGGCCTTTAGATTTAAGATGATTTATGATGATCTGAGAATCCCCTTCGACAATAAGCTTCAGGAAATTATTTTCTTTTGTAGTGATAATACCTTCTCTGAGAGCGATCGTTTCCGCCATGAGTGGGGACAGGGAGCCTAACCTTTTGTAACCTAGTTGCCTATTAATATCAGTCATCCATTTCATTCAATCAACGGCCTAGATTTGTTAACATGATACACGTTAAGGGCTGTGTATACCGGAACCAACCTCTCTCTCTCTCTCTCTCTCTCTCTATATATATATATATATATATTGTATGGATCTATTGTACACAAGTCTTAGGATGTACATTGTGCACAAATCTAGACCTTTTATCTAAATGGAATGGAGAGACAAGATATTTACACGTGTCATAGGCGGTTTTTAAAAAAAATGTGAAAAATAATCCCAATTTCAACCAGTGAAGCTTCTAGCGCGTGGGAAAGAGGGGATTAAAACCCTAAATGGTGGTGATTGGTGAACAGCCCAATTAGTTCCAAGCGATTATGGGCGATTGAAGGTGGCGACGAAGGGCGATCGACGAAGGCTGACTAGAGGTGACTTGATGGCGGTGAAGGGCGATGGACGAAGGTTGTCCAGAGGTGAGGATGGTGTAATTGGCTTGGCGGCGTGATCGACGGAGCACAGAGACGGATTCGACCTCATTTGGGTGGCGAAGTAGGCGGATCGAGCACCGTTCACCAAGGGGCAATGCGGTGTCGATGGTGGCGAAATGCGGTGGAGAGGTCGGTGAAGAGGGAGGAGAGTGAAGGCGAAGCTCCTTTAGTGCGCTTCTCAATCTTCCCTCTGTGTGTTAGGCAGCCGCCATAGTTGATACCCTTTGGATCTCGCCGGACCATGCCAGGCTCGTCCTTGATGCGATCTCCTCCATCTTCGATTCTGACCCGCTCTTCTCCATCAAGCCCGACCAAATCGACTCGACCTGGGCAGTGCTAGGGTCAACTCCTCCTTCCCTATGGCTCAGATCCGGGCGGTGCTGGATCTGATTTTTAGGCTATGGCCGGTGGTCGGGCCTGCCTCCATTCTCCAGTTCCCCGTTCCGATTCGTCTCCGTCTTCTTTATGTTCTCCTTTTCTATGACATTAATTTGCTCTTTCTTTTTCTTTTCTTTTTTTTGTGGGGTGGGGTGGATGGCAGGTCTGGCTGGTTGGGCGGGTGGGGCTGGGATGGGTGGTTGGGTGGGTTGGTTGGGATGGGTGGGTGGTGGGGGTGGTGGTCGGGGTGGTTTGCTAAGTTGGACCTCTGTTCGAATGCAATGTAGTTCGAATGTATCGATTCATTATTCGTTAATTATTCAGATGAATGAGTCGAATTTTGGTTGTTAGAGTTAATGAGTTGTTAATTATTCGGTGAAATTTAAATTATTAGTTGTCGGTATATGGAGCTTTCGGTTTGACAAACAACATAAAAACCTCTCATACACGACCGAATAATCATTCCTATACCACTAAATACTCATACATTCTATTGAATAATGTTGTTTCTATTTCCCAAAAAATATAACTATTCTACCGAATAATATTTCAAAACTGAATGCATAAAAATTAACTCATAGTCATAATTAAAATTGATTGACAAAAAACAAACATTATTCAGTAGTATGTGACAAATTATTGAGTAGAATTGGTAAAATTTGATCTGAAATGGATGGAAAAATAAAATATAACATTATTCGGTAGCATATGAAACATTATTCAGTGGAATGGGCAAGTTTTTCAAAACAGCGAAATTAGATCGGAAAAAAAAAAGCGTGTCAGACCTTTTTAGGTGGGTCCCACCAATTTTTTTTATTTAAAAAAAATAAAACACTCATTTAATCATGACCTTCCATCTTCTTTCAATCAAAGGCCCAGATTTGTATACAAGGTACACCCTAAGGGGTGTGTATACATGAACCACATTTTATTTAATTTTATAATAATAATTTATGATATTAGTAATATTTTATTTATAAAAAATATGTGATGATGTGAAAATTGTACTAGGTGATAGTTACAAATGAGAAATTGAGGGGTATTATCCTATTTTCATATCTCAGATTCTAAAAAATATGTGATGATGTGAAAATTGTACTAGGGGTGTTTTTATATACACCGCAAATCCAATATCAAAAATGCACGTCGGAATTGACGTGCAAGCCTTTCTGACTAATTAGCGCTTTTAAAAAATTAATTAACCTCCTTTAATCCTGCACGTCAATTCCGACGTGCAGTTGGGGTGTATATAGCGTTTCCGTAAAAAAAAATAGGGGTGTTTAGCGGTTTATCCAAATTAGGTGTTCTAATTAGCAAATTATCCACTGTTCTGGACAAATTAGCGAACTGTCCATTCGCCCCATTCTCTCTTCGTTAACACAAAATTTCTCCTGGCACCAATATCTCCTCGCACCACCTAAACCCCCAAACACCGCCGGCGTCCAGATCCGACCACCTTCCTCCCCACTCCGACTCTGTCCTTATCCACCATGGACCAGGTCCTCTGAATAGGCGAGCAATCTCCAAAAGGAGACGCTTTCTCACTCTTCGATCGACGTCTCGCTCTCGCTCGCTTGCTCGCTCTTTGATCCAGTAGGAGATGACGCCGGCGACTGAAACTGAAGGTAACGACAGCGGTGGAGGGTGAATCTGAAGGCGAAGACGGCGGTGGAGGATGATGCCATGGATGATGCCGGTGATAGCTCGCAGGTATGACTTTCAGTTTGGGGTTTTTTCAAAAATTAGGGATCCCTCTTAGATCAATCGTAGAGCGGTCAATTCCTGGCGAGGCAAGGTTGTTGTTTTCAATTCCTCCTCCCTATTATAATCTGATCAATCCTGGAGAGGCATTTCTGCTATTGTAATCTGATCAATTTGTTAATCATTTAGATTTTGGATTGTAAGCCAAAATGAATACTATTGAGGTTCAATTTGAGGAAATTGACAAGTCTGACTACTCAATTCCAACCTTTCCAGACAAAGACCCATTCATCATTTTTATGGATCGTGTGCGTATGTGTGTCAAAGAGGAAATCAGCGCCGCTCAGCCCTCTCTCCCTCTTGCTTTATCTTCACTGTTCATCGGTGAAAGAGACGTCACATGGCCAGAGAGACAGTGGAGGTGCGAGAAAATTGCCATTTGCCACTTTTCAGGTTTTATAGAGATGCTTCCTTCTTCCTTCAAAATGTACATGAAATTTATCCTTCACAGTAGCTGCCACTACACTTGCAAGTAGATATGGCATTCGAGCTTGGCAAGCATTCAAAGCGAGACCACCTACCGCCAGAGTACGAAGATTTTATAAGAGTGGGTTTCAGCAACAGATGCCCAGGTGGGAGGCATCTTTGATTCTCGGCGTCAGGTAATTTGGAATTAGTTATCCTATTGCTACTATGAAGTTAGCTTTCGATGCTATTTCAAGTATCAGCGATGTCGGATGGGTTCCTTTGTTATCCTGCATTGATTCCACTAGCATTGTCCGGTATAAAGTGTTCTTTTCTGGAAATTTCGTTTTAATCCCTGTCAGCAATAAATTTCGTTTGTAAGATCTTAATTCCTTATTGTCTTTGCTTGAATTCCTTGTCCATGGGGAGATTCTCAATACCAAATGCAACTGCTGGCAGCAACTATCTCTGATTTTTTTTTACTGAATACTTGAATTGAGCAAGGACAATAATATAGAATATTGATTTGGTGGAAATGTGTTGTAAGGGAGAAGTAGATTCAAATATTCAAAGATACAATTCACAACTATGCTAACTCCCTGTCCCAAACAAATAATACAAGAATCCCTCCTAATGTAGTAGTAGGGTAATTCAGGATCGAATCCACGAGGAGGTATGTCAGCGCTTCCCTTATTGCAATCACGATCAAAGCTTTCGACCTCATAAGACACTCAATATCGATGTGTCTGGTCGATATCGACCTCAGTTCTGGTCGATTTCCAGTAGAGTTCCTGCAGAAGACAAAAACTGCAAAGTCGACGTCGAGACAGACCTCGATATCGACGTTAGACCTCGATATCGATCTTTACAGTCGATTCCGATGTTTGTCACATAAACTGTAATTCGTAACCAATTGTCGGAAAAGAGTCCGAAAAACGTAGAATGGTAAAGAAGGATGATCAGAAACAAAACTAGAACTTTTATATGGATTCAATTACTTAAAAAGCTTCCAAAGTCGGGGTTTCATGCCACAACGATAACAATGCAAGTTTTATGCTAAAGTTATGAAATTTAATACTTTCCCGTCAAATAACTTTCGTTACCAACACTTAGGTGATTAGAGGCTCTCGCATAGTTCCTAAGAGTTACTATCCAATTCATGAGTAATCCAATTTTACAATATGAGGGGCTTTCGCTTCAATAATGCAAATAATGAATCTCCCTAACTTTCTCAAGGAATCATGCATAGGATAGAAGACGGAATCGCATAAAAGTCATACCTTTGATGCACTTACCCTACATCGCTATCGTCGGGCTCACCCCGACCCTAGAAGTGGGTTGACTACTCGCTTCTCATCATGCACATCATCATCATCATTGAAAGAAAACTACTTTGAATTAAACTATGAAAGAAATTACAACCGAACAAGCCAAATCTCCGCTCTCGCTTCTCTCCAACCCACTCGGCCTTCTCTCTCTTTCTAACTCGATTACTACTCAAACTTGTTGTGCTTGGATCTGAAATTGGATGTGTGTTCATCATTCTCAGCCCTAATGTCCTCTAGATATAGATATCGAACTTTGTTATCCAAAGACTTGAAACTTTATCTTTATTCTCTAAGATAAAACTCTAATAAAGTAAAAACTAAAAATTCTATGGTAAATCAGCTCATATGATATCTCTGATGTTGAAGATAGGATATCTCGACTTTTGGATAGACGTGCAAGCTTCGGATAGAATTCTATCAAAATCTGAGTCGGATTCCTCTGTTGGCAACATCGATATCGACCTTCAGACGTCGATATCGACCTCTGTGAAACTCTATCTCGAGCTCTCCTTCTTCTACTCGGATTAGCACTCGACTTCTATCTTTTATCTCGATCTGGGCACTCGATATCGACCTTCCATCCTCGATATCGTCCTCTCTGGTGTCGACATGCTCTGTTCTCTTTCCCTGCTCGATTCCTATGTCTCTGCTACACTCGATGTCGAGGTCTCTAGTCGATTTGGACCTCTTCAGAAGACTTCGAGTTCTTTTTCCGCTATTCCAAATCTGTCCATTTTTATCTGTTTTCTGCGAATTCACATAGAAACTCGTGCAGACCCATATATTTGATATTTAAGCATAAACTACACTATTCCCATGTTTTCCCACTAAAATGCATGCAAAAGAATGATAAAATGGACTTATATGTGCATAGAAAAAATATGGCAATTTGCGCGCACATCAAACACCCCATACTTTTAAGCTTGCTTGTCCCCAAGCAATACCTTTAATGGTCATTCAGGGGAAGAAAGTAAACACTCAACATCATAGATTCATTTTTCATATGTCCCTACAATCAATTGCCATCCTCGATAAGGTACTTATGTCAACCAAGTCCATGCCTGTGCATAAAAGCAATTTCATACTCATAAAAGGAGGTAATATGCAAAAAAAAAAATTTAGCGACATAGCATTAATAATCAAGAGGACTTTTGCAAGCTTGTGAGAAGTAGATTGGTAAAAGGCTAAAGGTGGGCTAATATTTGGCCATGTGGTGTTAAATGCGGGGAAACATACTTTCTTTCCAAAACTTTCCACATTCCTTCTTCATAATGTCTCACCTTTCACTCATCGCTCAATGCTTTTATTCAATATAATGCTTTTACCTCTCTAACCTTAGCACTGCCTTCTCGCGAGTCGCAAACATGAGTGTCATGAATGGCCCCGGATACTTAGTACTTCGGACTCCTCACCTTGTGTCCCATCTCGCTGACCTAACATCTCAACGAGCAGGGTCGACCTACCTTTATCTCCTGAGTTGATCGGATTTTTTCTCGCTCATTAAATTTTCCATATTTCATAATTTTTTCATTCCTGCCAACAACTTCATAATTATATGCACAACTCCATATAACAACTCCAAAGATGACATCCATTCTCAAACTTGTCCCCGGATAGGGTATAAGGTATAAAATGGGCAATATGATATATATGTGGAGCAATAATGATCATGATAAGGCTCATATATGGCTTGTGACTTTTGCAAATATGCATAGGTAAGGCTAGGATATGAACTTGTATATGTAAGCACTTGTATGGAAATTCATAAAAAGTTATCCATCATCTTATGATGCACATGTCAAAAGCAACTTCAAATTTTCATCTCCTTTATTTTTTTCTTTTTGCTCTTCATTGGGACTTCCCTTAACTAGGCAATTTCATGTTATATCTCTAATGAATCTAATTTTGCATCATAGAGCTCTTTTTTATACTTCCATGACTCTTTCTTTATTTCCAATTTTTGATGGGGGTCATTTTTTTTGATATAAAATATAAACTAAGTATGCATTAAGATAAATATGCAAATCTAAACTAAGTATGAATATACAAGTAAGCCTTTCCCCCACCCCATACTTAAAATTTACAGTGTCCTCACTGTATTAGAATTAGGGTTAGGAAAAAACTTACTAAACCGTCACAAATTTCAGGAGTCGAAGAAGACAACATGCATGGTTGATATCGACCTTCAACATCGATATCGATGTTTCTCATCGATTTCTGGTTCAGGCTTCAGGGTGATCCGGCCTCGACCACAAGCCCATCTAAATCGACCTTAAGGTCGATGTCGATCTTCATCATCGAAATCGATGTCTCTTCTGTGTGCTTTTCTCTTTCCTGCAACTTGTAAAAAAACCAAAACAAAACATGCAAAATAATAAATTGTCTTAAACCAAAGTAAAACTGTCTAAAACCAAAATTAAGTCTTTGTTACAAGTTCTAGACTTTTAAGTCGCTAGGCCGACTTCTTCCTTTGCGCTTCTCAAGGCGGCATTTGCAGAGCCCATGTGGCTTGGGCCTCAAATATCACTCCTTTCTTGTTACGCAGCTACATTCCATCAGGATGGATTTGATTTACCGTGAATGGTCCCAAATTTTTATCCTTGAATCTCGTAGGGAACCAATGGTCCTTGGATTTGGCGACGTAAACTTTGTCTCCTATCTCATATTGGCTTGAATCATCATCGGATACCCTACATAAGCGCACATGTTAAGGCACACCTCTTCCAAATAATGATAAATCCTTAATTGTAATGGAACAGGAGGAATCCGTACCTTGACTTACCTTCTTCTCAGTCTGTGGTTCAGGTCGACATCGATGTTCAGAGTCGACCTCTGTTGTACTCCTGGGGAATCAGTCGATTTGGAGAGTTTCTGCTCGATACGATCAGGTCGATTTTGTCCCTCAGTGATCGATATCGAGGTCTCTGTTCCTCCCTTCTCAACTGCAATGGTGGTCGATTTCGTCACTAGGGCTTGGTCGATATCGACCTTTAACCCAGATTTCGATGTTCCTCTTTCTCCTCCGTCGACCCCATACTTATGACATGACACAGAATCTTGAACATTAGTAGTCGATATCGACTTGCCTGGGTCGATTTCGATGCTCTGTTGGGCCCCTTCGTTCAAGATTGCCACAACTTCCTCCACTTGGGCTTCTATGGCCCTCTTTTCTAGCTCTGTTGGTGTCATACTTCTTACTTTGGCCTCTCCACATGCAATGTAGACACCATTGATGGTTTTTATCTCCATTGGCCCTTGATTGTTCACCGTCTTGTTAAAGGCATACTCTATCACCTCGTCACTAATTGTGAATGAGAGCAACCCTTTCTTCACGCTAATGTTGACATCTACGGTTGTTAGGAACGGCCTACCTAAAATAATGGGACAAGCAGGGTCCTCCACTATATCAACAACTAAGAAATCAGCAAGGACAAAGAATTTACCTACTTGTACTGGCACATCCGTTACTATTCCAGTTGGAATCACTACCGTATTATTTGCCATGTATAACCTTACATCCACGGGCTCCAGAGGACCTATCTTCACCTTGTGCCAAATGGTTAGTGGCATCATGCTAACGCTAGCGCCCAAGTCAACTAAAGCATTAAATTTGAATTGATCTAAACCTATAGCGATAGAAAACTTACCTGGGTCCGCCCGCTTTTGTGGTAGCTCCAACCTGTTGCACTCCTCTGCGATCTCAGAAAGTGATCGCTTCTTACCCAATATGTCCTTAATGAACCTTACATAGGATGGCATCTCATGAAGTGCTTCTGTGAATGGTATAGAGACATTGAGTCCTTGAAACATCTTCACGAACTGCTGGAACTTCTTTTCCGCTGGGTCCTTCATCACCTTTCTAGTTGGGAATGGCAACACCTTCTTCTTCCCTTCGACTGTAGTGAGGTCGACCTCGACATCAGTAGGGTCGACATCGACTGGAGGAGTCGATTTCTGTTGTGACGCAGCATCAGGGTCGACATCGACAGGAAGGTCGACATTGACAGCACCTTGGTCGATATCGACAGGGGGGGTCGATATCGACGTCTGTTCTGGCTCCTTTTCCTCCTCTTTTTGCTAGGGCGTTTGTAATTGAAGCCCACTCCTTAGGTTTACTGTCGCAATACGTCCAGTGGTTTTGCCCTTTTGGTTGGGCACAGTGGATCCAAGGAATGATCCTGACGCTTTGGGTATTGCTTCCGCCAATTGACTCATTTGAGTCTCCATATTGCGCTTCCAAACGTCGATCTCCCCAAGTCTAGAATTGATGCCCTGCAGTTGAGTATGGACGAAGTTGTTGGCTTGTTTGAACTTAGCATGGTTCCTCCGCATCTCATCAAGAATGATTTGCAGGTCATCCTTCCTTGTCTCCCGCTCAGGGTGCCCTGGTGCTCTATATGGTGGGGGATCCCTTTGATAGAATCTTTGATCGCCCCAATATTGTTGATTGCCCCCTCCATAAGAGCCTCTCGTCCACTTGGCTTCCTCATGTTGTTCCGCCATGCATACTTGCTCAGTATGTGGACAGGCACTAGTGTTATGCCTTGTGGAGCCACACTCTTGACAAGTTTGATTGTTGCTCAGGAACCAGACTTGCTTTTGAAGGCGGCGTGTCTGATCGTTGTGGAATTGTTGCCGCACATCAGGATCTATCTCCCTTGGAGGCTCATATAGTGGCATTGATGGGGCAAACCTTGCATCATAGGCCGCAGCAGCCCCATAGGTGTTGTCAAAGTTCACGAGCCTCTCAATGGTCTCACATGCCTCCGTTGATGTAAGCTCAATGTACCGATAGGAGGTATATGAATTGATCCTCTCCCTATTCGGCGCATCAAGGGCGTTGTAGAATATCTCCTGGATGACATATGGAAGTTGCCCATGCGTCGGGCATGATCTCAGCAAGTCCTTAAATCGCTCCCACGCCTGTGCTAGTGTTTCACTTGGATTTTGTTTGAAAGCCCTGATCCTTTACCGCAGCATCGTCATTTTAGAAGGTGGAAAGAACTTATTCAAGAATGCATCCTTCACCTCCGCCCATGTCCTTAGCGAGCGTGGAGCCAAACTCTCAAGCCATAGTAATGCCTTCCCTGCTAAAGACCATCGAAAAGATTTCAGTCTTACATACTCTAAATTTACCCCGTCAGCAACAGTTTCACATAAATTCATAAAATTAGAGATGTATTGCAGTGGGCATTCATTAGGTCTTCCTTCAAAAGTATTTCTTTTCATTTCAGAAAGGAAGTTAATTTTAATTTCATAATTGGAGTGAGGAATTAAAATAGCGGATTCAAGAACATGAAGCGGCGGATGCATGTATTGCATCGCCGTCTGTGGATACTGATTGAGCTGCTCTTGGGCTTGTCTGCGCGCATCCTCCTCCCTATCATCACGGGCTCGCTTTGCAGCAGCGGCAGCCCTCTCAGCAACGATTGTAGCATTGTGGTCCTCGATCTCCTTCCTCAACCGCTCTATGGTCTCAGCCTGCGTCTCGTTGTCAGCCATGATGAGAATTGCCTTGTTGCGAAGATGGAAGAAACGTTCATACTCGTTGATGGGTTCCGGGATAGGTCCGCGATCAGAACGTCGTATAAACCTGCAAAATAAGCTTCAAAAAGATCGTGAGAAAACTTAGGTGGCGATTGATTGCCTCCCCGGCAACGGCGCCAATTTGTTGTAACGGAGAAGTAGATTCAAATATTCAAAGATACAATTCACAACTATGCTAACTCCCTGTCCCAAACAAATAATACAAGAATCCCTCCCAATGTAGTAGTAGGGTAATTCAGGATCGAATCCACAAGGAGGTATGTCAGCGCTTCCCTTGTTGCAATCATGATCAAAGCTTTCGACCTCAGAAGACACTCGATATCGATGTATCTCGTAGATATTGACCTCAGTTCTGGTCGATTTCCAGTAGAGTTCCCGCAGAAGACAAAAACAGCAAAGTCGACGTCGAGACAGACCTCGATATCGATGTTAGACCTCGATATCGACCTTTACAGTCGATTCCGATGTTTGTCACGGAAACTGTAATTCGTAACCAATTGCCGGAAAAAGAGTCCGAAGAACGTAGAATGGTAAAGAAGGATGATCAGAAACAAAACTAGAACTTTTATATGGATTCAATTAATGAAAAAGCTTCCAAAGTCGGGGTTTCATGCCACAACGATAACAATGTAAGTTTTATGCTAAAGTTATGAAATTTAATATTTTTCGTCAAATAACTTTCGTTACCAACACTTAGGTGATTAAAGGCTCTCGCATAGTTCCTAAGAGTTACTATCCAATTCATGAGTAATACAATTTCACAATATGAGTGGCTTTTGTTTCAATAATGCAAATAATGAATCTCCCTAACTTTCTCAAAGAATCATGCATAGGATAGAAGACGGAATCGTATAAAAGTCATACCTTTGATGCACTTACCCTACATCGCTATCGTCGGGCTCACCCCGACCCTAGAAGTGGGTTGACTACTCGCTTCTCATCATGCACATCATCATCATCGTTGAAAGAAAACTACTTTGAATTAAACTATGAAAGAAATTACAACCGAACAAGCCAAATCTCCGCTCTCGCTTCTCTCCAACCCACTCGGCCTTCTCTCTCTCTCTCTTTCTAACTTGTTAGTACTCAAACTTGATGTGCTTGGATCTGAAATTGGATGTGTGTTCATCATTCTCAGCCCTAATGGCCTCTAGATATAGATATCGAACTTTGCTATCCAAAGACTCGAAACTTTATCTTCATTCTCTAAGATAAAACTTAAATAAAGTAAAAACTAAAAATTCTATGGTAAATCAGATCATATGATATCTCTAATGTTGAAGATAGGATATCTCGACTTTTGGATAGACGTGCAAGCTTCGGATAGAATTCTATCAAAATCTGAGTCGGATTCCTCTGTTGGCAACATCGATATCGACCTTCAGACGTCGATATCGACCTCTGTGAAACTCTATCTCGAGCTCTCCTTCTTCTACTCAGATTTGCACTCGACTTCTATCTTTTATCTCGATCTGGGCACTCGATATCGACCTTCCATCCTCGATATCGACCTTTCTGGTGTCGACATGCTCTGTTCTCTTTTCCTGCTCGATTCCTATGTATCTACTGCACTCGATGTCGAGGTCTCCAGTCGATTTCGACCTCTTCAGAAGACTTCGAGTTCTTTTTCCGTTCTTCCAAATCTGTCCATTTTTATCTGTTTTCTGCGAATTCACATAGAAACTCGTGCAGACCCATATATTTGATATTTAAGTGTAAACTACACTATTCCCATGTTTTCCCACTAATATGCATGCAAAAGAATGATAAAATGGACTTATATGTGCATAGAAAATATGGCAATTTGCGCACACATCAAAATGTCATAAATTGTACATGCCTTTGCTGATATAGAATATTGATCCATGCTACTTTTGAGTCCTTAATCCATGCTTAAGAGGTTTCAATCTGCAATTCTTGCTCACAACATTTCAAGGTTCTTACGCAGTTGCCTCCTTTCTTACTTAACAACAGCTGATCTTGCAAGCTAATTGATCTGCATAGAGAAGCCAAGCCAGATAAGGCATCAGACTCATCCAATCTACGGTAAATTTACATTAGAAACGAAATGTCTTCATCTTCAAAGACCCCACTCCTCTCAGCTGTAGGGTTGAAAGACCCCACTCCTCTCAGCTCCAGGAGCTCAACCCTCTGCTCTTTCCTTTATGAAAAGGTCAAAAATCCGAATTCTTTTTCAAGATTGGATTAGTGTTTAGTTCGAATTAAGTTGCTGAATTATATAAAAAATTCCTCCATTTTACAAATGCAATTGCTTTTCATTTTGCGTTAAAATTGTATCAAATTTGGATTTTTAGTTTTTGTCAATAATTGATCTTTCATAACTCTCCTAGCAGGAGATGTCATCTTGACAGGTTTATAATATTATGCATGCCTTAAGGTACATAGAGGCTGGAAATTCTTCATGAATCATGCTGATGTGCGCGCAAATTGCCATATTTTTCATCTACTTTTATGTCCATTTTGTCGATATTTTCATGCATATTGGTTTGGAAAGCATAGGATTAGTGTAGTTTATGTTTATTTGCCAATTATAGAGGTCTACACGATTTTTTATGTTATTTTACAGAAATCGAGACAAAACTGGAGCAATTTGGAGAAGAGAAGAAAAGTTGAAAAAGAACTCAAAGTCTACTGAAGAGTCGAAATCGACATAAAGACTCGACATCGAGTGGAACAGAACACCAGAAATCGAGCCAGAGGAAGAACAGAGCATGTCGACACAGACTAGTCGATATCGAGTGCCCCAAATCGAGTGAATTGTTAGAGTTCGAGTGCAAATCTGAGATTGAGTAGAACTAGTTCGAGATAGAAGAGATGAGGTCGATATCGACATGACCTGGTCGATATCAACTGCGACTGTAGACAGATCCGACGCTGTTTTTGATAGAATTCTATCCGAAGAGTTTATATCTATCCTAAGTCGAGATCTTTTATCTTTCTTCATCAGACTTGTTATCCTTTATGGTGAATTGATATTTACCTAAAGTGATTTAATTATTTACTTATTTTAGTTTTTTTCTTAGGAATAAAGATAGATTTTCTTATCCTTGGATAGCGAGGTTTGAGATTTATAATTAGAGGTCATTAGGGCTGAATTTAATTCATTCAAGAACATTCAATTTTCAGTATCAATTACAGTAGAGAGAGAGAGAGAGAGAAAGGCCGAGTGGATTAGGAGAAGCGAGAGCGAAAGTTGCTTTGTTCGGTTGTACTCTTTCGTTTGCAATTTCAATTCAAAGTAGTTTCTTTTCAATGATGACGATGTCTATGATGATGAGGCGCTAGTAGTTCACCTACTTCTAGGGTCGAGGTGATCCCGACGATAGCCATGTAAGTTTATGCATCAAAGGTATGATTTTTATGCGATTCCGTCTTCTATCCCTTATGCATGATCCTTTGCGAAAGTTGAGGAAATTCCTTATTTCCATTATTTAAGCGAAAGCCAATCATATTTTGAATTTGGATTATTTATGAAATTGGATAGTAACTCTTAGGATTTATGCGAGAACCTCTAAATCACCTAATTGTTGGTAACGAAAGTTATTTGACGGAAAGGCATCATCTTTCATGAATTTGGCATAAGTCTTATATGGTAATCGTTGTGGCATGAATCCCCGATCCTGGAGGTCTTTTATTCTGTCCACCCTTCCATCATCATTCTTACTTTCTTTGGACACTTTTCTGACAAAATTTGGTTACTTTACAATTTATGTTGAAGACTCGAAATTGCACCTTGGAGACTAGACAGAATAATATCGGACTCTCTCTAGGTACGATGAGTGGCGACGCCGAGATGTTGACGGATGCTCAGGGTGATGACAGACCTCCGGGGATCCACTCGACCATGTGTCGTCTTGGAGAGATGTAGTCGTGATTAGCGGAGTTAGGCAGGTTCTTTGCAATCGCCCGGGGGGATTCCCATGCCATAGAAACAAAGAGCAATCATACCTAAAAACAAGTTGTGCGAGTGAGATCAGACCAAGACCCTCAATGCACTCTGTCCTGCAAGCAAGTATACACATACGCTATAATAAAGATGCTTTGATGCAATACGGAAACTAAATCACACTATCATGCTCCTAGGTTATAATATGCAGAAAGAACTGTAAAGGCGCCCAAAGAATGTCAAGTGGTATATCCCTCTCCTACTCCGCCCCCTTTTTCATGAACGGACCAGGCCAGTACGGTACCCATAACATCATATGTGTACACATCATCATCATGTCATCATCATATCATATCATCATTGTATCATGCTCATGCCCGGTGGTGCTGGGCTATCTCATCATCATGCTCATATATCGACACAACTGACTCAGGGCAACCCGATGGGGCTGGGCTACCCTATGACCCTAACAAAGACTCTAAGAAGCACAGTTAACGGCCGTTCTGTTTCGCAATCACACAAAGTATTCAAATGCTCGTTCATGTGTGCAATCCTATCATGATACTACATGGCATGCTTTAATGTTTATCCAACACCTAGTATGTCATATAGTCACAAGCAAGAGATACTCTTTCGAATCTGAGTAAGCTCATAAAGGAATTTACCTGGAGACGCACCGAATCCAAGCAATAAGCACCAACAGTAAGCAATGTCCAACATATCACAATCACATAACAAATATTCAAATATGCATAAGTCTATCTAAGCCACACAAGGCGCCCCTAACTATCATACAGAACTTCACATGTCTCAGTTTCAGATTATCCCATCTTATCTCATCATAAATCATTTCACACTCATCTCATCTCAATATCTCATCCATAATCTCATCTTGCATCATCATATAACATTTCATATCTTATTTAAAGTTCACATAATTCTCAAGCAGGATTCAACAATAAATTCACCGAGTTAAATTAGGTAAATCATTTCCCAAAGTTTTCCAACTCTTAAATCTTAAGTTAAATCAACTCATATTCAAAACGATTCCTCAAATCATATTTGGCTAAAACCCATTTATAAAACATTAAATCTTTAATCAACTTGCAATTTATACTACGAAAATAATTCCGGCACAACTTACTTTACTTTAAAATCATCATCTTAAAATCACCTTATAAAACATTATATAACAACACTTCTCAATTAAAATTACTTTAAAATTCCATTTATAATATATCTAATATTTTCAGAAAATATATATTATCTCACCACCTCAGAAAATAACGTATAATAATAGTAATAATAATCTAATAATAATTTAACAATTACTAACCATATAATATAAACCCAACACATAATAAAAAACAACTAACAACAACAACCATATACCCAATAAATCTAAATTCAAAATAATTTATAATATATCATAAAAGATCAGAATATATTTCATAATAATGTATAAATAAAATTCCATAATTAATTTAAATATTAAGTAAACACATAACGGATTTTATATAATATAACAAAAAATAATATAAAAACACGAACAGGCCCAAACTCAAACCCAGTTACCCGAATTCAAGGCCCCAACCCCCTTTTTAAAACTCAACCTAAAAGAAAAGGCCCAAACACCACCCAAACCCGGATCCAATCCACACCCCAAAAGCCCTGACCCAGCTCCCTCTCTTCTTCTTCCCATTATAAAAAAAAGGAATGTGGACCCCACATGGCTGATGTGGCCAGGCGGGCCCCAGTTCTTCTTCTTCCCAGCCATTCTCCCACCAGCTCTGCTCGAATTTCCGCCGGCTCGAGCTCTCTCTCTCTCTCTCTTCCGGTTCTTGCTCTTGCCACCCCCATTGCCCCCTCCCTCACAAGATCATATACGCTCGTAGCTACCATGTTCACACCCTGCTTGCCCGGACCACGCTCTCGCAGCCCTGTTCTCTCGCTCTCACTCTCACACTCATCCGCCCTCGTCCGTTCGCCCTCGCCCTCGCTCTCGGAGGACAAAAAGAAGCCATGAGGGCCTAGATTCTAAGATACAGAGAAAAATAAATGGGATTAGGAGAAGAAGAGAGCTCACCGGAGGGGAGTGTAGTTTCGATGTTTCGCCGGAGATCGATTCGGCCTCATTGGAGTCGTAAATCAAACGAGCTTAGCCTAGGACGATGAAATATTTTTAAAGGTGGATTTTTATGGTTGTTAAGAGTGAAAGGAGGGCGAGAGCAGTCTTACCGAGCTTAGACACGAAAAGCAGGGGAAGAGACAAGGAAGTGGGGGTGCTGCGGCTTCGGTGGCAACTCCTGGGTGGCCTTGGACGTCGGAGAAGGGATGGAGATACCATTGCTGGCCTCGAGCAAAAGGATCAGGTGCTGCTAGACACGAACAGTGATGCTAAAGAGGGGTTAGTGTATGCGTTGTGAAGCTGCGAAAATCAGGAGGGAAAGGAGCTGGGATGTTGGTGGTTTGAATGTGGAGGTGAAGCAGAGGATGATGGTGGCGACTACAAGGGGCTTGGGAGCTGTGTGGGTTTGTTCGCTTGTGGAAAGGAGGGTGAAATCAAAGGTTGTGGAGGAAGGGATGTGATAGGAGATGGGGGATAATGTATGGGTTTGAATTTGAATAAAAGATGAGGAGATGAGATCTGAAATTGGAATCAACAGGAGGGTAGGCATCTTTGCCAATCAGGAGAAACAAGTGTGGGATGGAAGGAAGGGGGTGGTGCGTAGCCAGAATGGGAAAGAAGGTAGCTGGAAAGGGAGATTGGTGTTGCTGGCCTGCAATCGAAATGGGAAGAGGGAGCTGGTTGGCAATAGAATGCGGGGGGGGGGGGGAGAATGAGACAAAATAGGGAGTGGTGAAACAAAGTAGGACCCTCAAATAATACCCGGTTAATAATTCCCAAAACCCGCTCACTCGATCCAATCCCGACTCAATCGAAATTTTAAATTTAAAATATCAAATCCGAAATAAAATAATAAGATCCAAATTATATTTCTAAATCTCGGAATCTGAAAGCGGAATAAAAGTCCGTTTTTAAATCAAAAATCAAATTCATGCCGAAATCCGCTCTACATGGTTTAAATAAGAATATTAAATTGAGGACGAGGGTTTTCAAAACATCCGACATATTAGAATTAAATTGATATTAAATCCATATTTAATAAAATAATATTTAAGAATTCAAGGTCTTTACATCATCCACCTCTAAAAAAAAGTCATGTCCTCGAGACTAAAATCATCTTTGAAATCAATGGAGCTCTTTTAAAACTCGAGTCAATTCTCTCTATATTAGTCAACCAGATTTCAGAACTAAGGGGGTGTAATCATCCACCTCTAAGGGCTAATCCCGCATTCTCTTCCTAGGTTCATTTTTCAGAATCGATTTCAACTATTAGACTCAAAGCATTATCATGCTCAATCATCAGTCATTTCAAAACAATCTCAGGATCTCATATATCAAGATAATCAAGCCAAGCCATCAAGTTTCATTGCACTAACAAGCATATCAAGAGTAGTATCATGCGAGTATCATGCAAACAAGTCATCACTCATCAAGAGGATCATCACCAATTACATCATATCGTCATATATTCTGCACATAACTATCAATCATATAAGCACAACGACATCAAGATAAACATCAATGCACACATATCAAAACAAGGCACTAGGGTATACTCACAACCAGGTCAAGGTAATGTCTACGCTAGGCTCCACGTAAGACGCGAGTAGCTCATCTGAAGTATCTCTACAACTAGCCCGAATACTCCTCTCAGGACGCTCTACCGAGGAATGATCGGCCTCAACATCAAGGTCAGAATAGTCAAGAACACGGCTAGGATCGGGAACATATCGACGAAGCTGAGACACAAGAAGGACATCGTGCACCCTACCTAAGGACGGGGATAAAGCTAAGCGATAAGCTACCTCTCCAAAACCTCAAAGGATCAACAAACCTAGGGCTCGACTCGCCTATGATGTCAAGCATCGGACCCCTTGGGTGGTCATACTCTCAGCCATACGTGTGCCCCCACATCGAAGATAATCTCGGTCTTGTCAATGCCTCGGAACTCATGAACATGCTGCCAAAATTCTCGAAGTAAACCGTCCATCTCTGTCGGAACTATCCTCTCAGGAACTTCATAGAGCCTCGAAATCCGTCGGATGAACTCCTCAGCTAGCCTGGAAACATGCCAAGTCTCTTGAATAGCGATGAAGTGCGTCTCTCGCATATTTCTCCTGTCTCAAGTCTTGGGACCAGTGGGTTATGGGCCCACCATGCTTCCACTGCGCAACTCGAGTACTACCCAACTGACCATTCTCTTCTCCATGTTGTTGCTCGCCGAAAGTAGCGCAAGGGTTCTAAGTTAACGAATGTAGGGGAGAGGTAAAGGTGGACAACTCGGATTCTCTACGGAACCAAACATAGACCAAAACCGACGACGACGAGACTAAAAGACAAGATCCCAACCTGAGAACGACAATAGTGCCCTTATGGAATTCTATGAGGTTATAATTGCAGCAAGCAAAACACATATCAATCAATCTTGAAGCATACTAGTCACATCAATACACACTAACATGTACCTATCTCGATGAATAACGAAAACACACATTGGTAGAAAGGAACATAATCGAGTTCTACACGGACATACATATGAGACAATCTAGACACTTATCATTCCTCAAGTAATAGACAAGCTCGGCATATTAATAATCACGTATGCATGAATTCAACAATAAATCGGTATGGTACAAGCCAGGCAAAACATAGTAACATAATGAGTATCACATGTATGATTGACTACTCATGTTCAACAAAATCCCATAACATCATATATACCTATAATCATAATTAACCCAGGTCTAAATCCGTATAAATCATGGAATCATAAGTCAAACCGAGACTAAACCACATAAGAATTTAAATCACATATATAGAATAACCTTAACTTGAGTCTAAACCAAACCCGAGTCAACACCCAAAGAAAGGAGAGAACTGACTCCGGCCAAGAGCCCAGATCTGGTTTTCGTCGCGACGAATTGGTCGCTCGTCACGTCAAAATCCAGTTCTTCGTCCCTCGCGAGTGATGCCTCTCGCTACGCACGACAAGCATCATTCTCTTCCTTTGTTCCTAGTCCTTGTTCGTCGCGGCAACCATGGTTTCGCCACGGCGAAACAAGCAA
Source organism: Persicaria maculosa (assembly GCA_963922045.1). Classification (NCBI taxonomy): domain Eukaryota; kingdom Viridiplantae; phylum Streptophyta; class Magnoliopsida; order Caryophyllales; family Polygonaceae; genus Persicaria; species Persicaria maculosa. The sequence goes on along the minus strand of OY998271.1, from coordinate 21,972,063 downwards.
CTGTGAGCTCACTTTTGATTTAAACTCGATCCTTCCTTTCCCGACTACTCTCATCCTTTCCGATACCCTCCCCCGACCTCAAACAACTTTTAAATAATGATTCCGAATAATACTATGACTAGCAGTTAGATTAACGCTTAAAACCACATTTCTAAATATCTTAAGATTTAACAAAGGATATTTAAATAATAATCAATTACTCATGTCAGATACACACATAGATAGGTCTTATCAATATAGAATCTGATACTAAGATGCTCAGACATGCCATAGCACTATAAAAGGAACATATAAGGGGGCACAATAACTATCGCATCATACAACAATGAGGTCTACATGATAGGATAAGTATGACATGTAATCATACGATGAGCTAAAATTGGAAAGCATGTCCTACAGGATACTAACCAATCATGACGTGGCATAAGTATAACCAACGATGATTACTGAGGTACAAGTTCAACATCAGATCATATTTCACGTATATGTGCATTTCATCATGTCATAGTATGTAACATGCAAGGTGGCATCCAATTGCTAATTAACACAATACTCGCAATTATATGAGCTCAACAAGATAAGCATAGATTGACGATATATCCTAAGCAAAATTATAACGTGTGAGCCTAGACATGATTTTAACCATAATAAGGGGGTGTGTAGTCAAACGAGGTGCAAGGCTACTAGAAGACAATAAGCATCACAAGAACATCTTATGGCAAGAACAACAATTTATATGTGATACACACATAAGCACGTCATTAGTCATATTAAGCATGATACAAGGGTATCGAAGCATAGCATGATAACTTGATTACCAACATCAAACATCCTTAGATAATCATAAGATCATATGAAGACGCATATCATGGCTATCACAACCTATAGCAAGAGTACTGAGCGATGATACAATTTGAGCATGAGATTATGCAAGTCATATTTCTAAGGGCCTAGATTTCACATGATTCTGGTAGTGCATGACAATTCATAGCTGTATGAAAAATAAGGTGCATCGAATAACTTCACGTAATGGCATGGGGGGTCATAGAAGTTCAAGCAAGACTACCATCGCAACCAGCATTAATGTGTATAGGAGGGATACAAGTAAGTGAATCATACGCAGGTCATAATGCAAAACAGGATAATGATCCTAAGGTGTCATGCTTCGAGAGAACAATATGCTATATTTACGCATATAAGGGTAATCATGCGAGTGTCTAGCAACCATCATAGTGTGTGTGTGTGTTCATGCAAAGGCTGCGGTCTCCACACGTATAAAGATATTGTCTCAAGCAAGGGTGTAACAAGGGAGGTAACATATCATGCTCATCTAACGTGCCACTAGATACTAAGATACAGGGAACAACATAACGTCATCAATGTAATGTTTGCGTACATAAAAGGAGACAATTAGAGCACATATTCTCAGGATAAGTTACGTCTTAGAAGACATACATCCTATATGATACTAATAGCATACACGGAATCTAAATACAATGTGGTGTGTGAGCCTACAAGGTGTCAGACCGTTCATTCTTAAAAGCATAAAAGAATTTCATGGGGCATGGAGAAACAACATCATGAGGCAAGTAGATAGGCATGATACTAGTTGGAATCACATAAGGCATAATGGGTATCGAGTGGTAACGCCAATCATTTTTAAAGGACATAAGGAACAAACGTCGATACTATTGGGGACCTATTTTAAGAAGGAGCATATCATAAAACAAGTAAGGCATGAATTTACACAAGCCACAAGTCATGGGTGCTACAGGATACTAATGTCTCGATGAAAGGCGTAGATATGTAGCATACAACACATTTACTTTTAAAAACTTAGCACCACTATACACAAGAGTCCAAGCCGATCATAACACAACCATATGGGAACAAGGAAGAAAGATAGAGGGGAAAGACATGAGCCTAAGATAGTATAATACTATATGGATATAAAGGACATATGCACACGGATACGAGTCAATAAATATTAGTACACGTCATGTATTTAACTCAGTAATGTATCAAGTCATCTATATAGCAATGCATCATGTTATTCAACCTAGTAACGTAGCAAGTCATGTAAACACAGATAGGGCTACCATTATAATCAAACAGAGATTTCCAAGGGCAATATCGACTTATCCCCACAGACTCAAAAGCCCATTTCCCGTGGAATGCTTGTGTGACTCATTTCGAAAACATAGAAGGGTACTCAAATTACTCCCGAAAGAAGATGACGGAGTTCGTATAGAAGTTCATGACAAGGAGACATCAGTTGACCACTACGAGAATCGAGGAGGATGACCCCATAAGACAACCCATTCCATAGACTTGGAACCGTTCGAAGTTCGATACTCTAGCATACTGACCATCTTGTGGCATGACCTATGGTGTCAAGTACCATACTCATCACACGCTCAAGTAGTTAATGTTCCCGAACCTAATTCTCGTACATGATTAGATTCCCAATTCCGTCTCCCGTGAAAGACATCGATGCAATAGAGAACGACTCGATTAGAACACCAATTGAGACAGGGAAGAGGATAGACGGGGAGGGAATGAGAATGAAAGGAATAGACATTCCTCAATCATCACCAACCTATAACTGAACTTTGTCAAACTAGAGACAAAATGAAAGGGAAGGACACCAACAAGTGAATCATGGAGGAGACCGCTCTATAAGACAGAAAGTCCAACTACTCAGAAAAGAGAGGCTCCCTTGCTTATCCCACTCACATAGAGATGCAATACTTAGTCTAAGTATATCGACAGATTTCTAGTTCTAGCATAGTAGCACTAAGCACAGAATCAGTCAATGGTAATTATAATGATCTCCTTCGAGGGAGATCGCCCTCAGGCCCAATTGATATAAACACGTCAAGCTATCTAATGTCGCTCTTCGAGGAGTGACTGATTGGAGGGGAAAATACCTCACGATCTCTACCTAACTCGCTACTCCAACCACCGCGGTGTAATTCCTTGGAGTCGTCCAGGCCCATCTGTAAAGAATAAGCTATATTTCGCCTACCCGTTCCCAACTGCATTCAATAGGGATGGTCTAACGCCATTCTACCCATTCGATCCCCATTGTTTGATTTCTCTTATTTAGTAGGTCGAGTTCACATTTAGTCCATTGGAGTTAGTCATATTAAATTCATTTTGCCCCTTTAAAACTCTTTCAAATCCTTTTGAAATTCGTGGGCAGTTTTGAAAACATACACCCGACCCTTGCGTACTGGAATTGCACAACCTAGCTCTGATACCAACTTTGTAACGGCCAGGATATAAATACCCGGGTTACGTTTTGAAGGTTGGTTACCTTCGTTCGGATCTTGCAATTCGAGTACGGGTCGAGGTTTCAAACCTCAAAGGATCAGTATTTAAAGTGGGGATTTCGAACCCCAAAACAATCGAAGGGCCATTAGGAACCCTTAAGCTGTCCTAAGACTATATCACGGAAATTCATTTGTGAAACTGGTGAAAGCGGAAGTAAAGTACAACTTGCCATGACGAGGCCGGGTCAAAACCGAATTATTAAAACATATATTCTGAAATTATATAACCAAATTAGCGGAGTTAGGTAGGTGCTTTGCAATCGCCCGGGGGGATTCCCATGCCATAGAAACAAAGAGCAGTCATACCTAAAAACAAGTTGTGCGAGTGGGATCAGACCGAGACCCTCAACGCACTCTGTCCCGCAAGCAAGTATACACATACGCTATAATAAAGATGCTTTGATGCAATACGGAAATTGAATCACACTATCATGCTCCTAGGTTATAATATGCAGAAAGAACTGTAAAGGCGCCCAAAGAATGTCAAGTGGCATATCCCTCTCCTACTTCGCCCCCTTTTTCATGAACGGACCAGGCCAGTACGGTACCCATAACATCATATGTGTACACATCATCATTATGTCATTATCATATCATATCATCATTGTATCATGCTCATGCCCGGTGGTGCTGGGCTATCTCATCATCATGATCATATATCGACACAACTGACTCAGGGCAACCCGATGGGGCTGGGCTACCCTATGACCCTAACAAAGACTCTAAGACTCACAGATAACGGCCGTTCTGTTTCGCAATCACACAAAGTATTCAAATGCTCATTCATGTGTGCAATCCTATCATGATACTACATGGCATGCTTTAATACTTATGCAACACCTAGTATGTCATATAGTCACAAGCATGAGATTCTCTTTCGAATCTGAGTAAGCCCATAAAAGAACTTACCTGGAGACGCGCGGAATCCAAGCAATAAGCACCAATAGTAAGCAATGTATAACATATCACAATCACCTAACAAATATTCAAATATGCATAAGTCTATCTAAGTCACACAAGGCGCCGCTAACTATCATACATAACTTCACATATCTCAGTTTCAGATTATCCCATCTTATCTCATCATAAATCATTTCATACTCATCTCATCTCAATATCTCATCCATAATCTCATCTTGCATCATCATATAACATTTCATATCTTATTTAAAATTCACATAATACTTAAGCAGGATTCAACAATAAATTCACCGAGTTAAATTAGGTAAATCATTTCCCAAAGTTTTCCAACTCTTAAATCTCAAGTTAAATCAACTCATATCCAAAACGATTCCTCAAATCATATTTGGCTAAAACCCATTTATAAAACATTAAATCTTTAATCAACTTGCAATTTATACTACTAAAATAATTCTGGCACAACTTACTTTACTTTAAAATCATCATCTTAAAATCACCTTATAAAACATTATATAATAACACTTCTCAATTAAAATTTATTTAAAATTCCATTTATAATATATCTAATATTTTCAGAAAATATATATTATCTCACCATCTCAGAAAATATCATATAATAATAGTAATAATAATCTAATAATAATTTAACAATTACTAACCATATAATATAACCCCAACATATAATAAAACAACTAACAACAACAACCATATACCAAATAAATCTACATTCAAAATAATTTATAATATATATATATCATAAAATATCATAATATATTTCATAATAATGTATAAATAAAATTCCACAATTAATTTAAATATTAAGTAAACACATAACGGATTTTATATAACATAACAACAAATAATATAACAACACAAACAGGCCCAAACTCAAACCTAGTTACCCAGATTCAAGGCCCCAACCCCCTTTTTAAAACTCAACCCAAAAGAAAAGGCCCAAACACCACCCAAACCCGGATCCAATTCGGCCCACACCCCAAAAGCCCGGACCCAGCTCCCTCTCTTCTTCTTCCCATTATAAAAAAAAGGAACGTGAACCCCACATGGCTGATGTGGCCAGGCGGGCCCCAGTTCTTCTTCTTCTTCCCAGCCATTCTCCCACCAGCTCTGCTCGAATTTCCGCCGGCTCGAGCTCTCTCTCTCTCTCTTCCGGTTCTTGCTCTTGCCACCCCCATTGCCCCCTCCCTCACAAGATCATATACGCTCGTAGCTACCATGTTCACACCCCGCTTGCCCGGACCACGCTCTCGCAGTCCTGTTCTCTCGCTCTCACTCTCACACTCATCCACCCTTGTCCGTTCGCCCTCGCCCTCGCTCTCGGAGGACAAAAAGAAGCCATGAGGGCCTGGGTTCTAAGATACAGAGAAAAATAAATGGGATTGGGAAGAGAAGAGAGCTCACCGGAGGGGAGTGTAGTTTCGATGCTTCGCCGGAGTCTATTCGGCCTCATCTGAGTCGGAAATCAAACGAGCTTAACCTAGGACGATGAAAGATTGTTAAAGGTGGATTTTTTATGCTGTTATGAGTGAAAGGAGGGCGAGAGGAGTCTTACCGATCTTAAACACGAAAAGCGGGGGAAGAGACGAGGAAGTGGGGGTGCTGCGACTTCGGTGGCTGCTCCTGGGTGGCCTTGGACGTCGAAGGAGGCTTGGAGATGCCATTGCTAGCCTCGAGCGAAAGGATGAGGTGCTGCTGGACATGAACAGGGATGCTAGAGAGGGGTTGGTGTGTGCATTGTTTAGCTACGGAAATCAGGAGGGAAAAGAGCTAGGATGTTGGTGGTTTGAATTTGGAGGTGAAGCAGAGGTTGATGGTGGCGACTATAAGGGGCTTGGGAGTTGTGTGGGTTTGTTCGCTTATGGAAAGGAGGGTGAAATCAAAGGTTGTGGAGGAAGGGATGTGATAGGAGATGGGGGATTGTGTATGGGTTTGAATTTGAATAAAAGATCAGGAGATGAGATCTGAAATCGGAATCAATAGGAGGGTAAGCATCTTTGCCAATCTGGAGAGGCAAGTGTGGGGCGGAAGGAAGGGGTGGTGTGTGTCTAGCCAGAATGGGAAAGAAGGTAACAGGAAAGGGAGATGGGTGTTAATGGCCTGCAATCGAAATGGGGAGAGGGAGCTGATTGGCAGTAGAATGCGGGGTGGGGGGGGGGGAGAATAAGACAAAATAGGGAGTGGGGAAACAAAGTGGGACCCTTAAATAATACCCGGTTAATAATTCCCGAAACCCGCTCACTCGATCCAATCCCGACTCAATCAAAATTTTAATTTAAAATATCAAATCCGAAATAAAATAATAAGATCCAAATTATATTTCTAAATCTCATAATCTAAAAGCGGAATAAAAGTCCATTTTTAAATCAAAATTCAAATTCATGCCAAAATCCGCTCTACATGGTTTAAATAAGAATATTAAATCAAGGACGAGGTTTTTCAAAACATCCGACATATTAGAATTAAATTGATATTAAATCCATATTTAATAAAATAATAGTTAAGAATTCAAGGTCTTTACAGGGCCTTGGGCCTGTGTTTTCAGAAGAAGGGAAGTGTGCTTGGGCCATTTTTTTTCTCTTTCCTTCCTTGTTTTCAAAACTTAAAAGTGAAAACCGGTTTGGGGAGTGTTTGATTGGGTTGGTTTGAGTTGGTTCGGTTTGGTTTGAGGGTTGGTTTTATTCCTCGGTTTTATTGATTTATTTACTTATTTATTTATTGATTATTTAATTACTGAATTATTTAATTAACTGATTGATCGTTTGATGATAATTAAATGATTAGGATTTAAAATGTATTATTTAAAATATTTCTAAATTGTCGGAAATTATTTAGATAATGATTTTTAAATAAAATATGCCAGGATTATTTTAATAATCTAATTTTGGGAAATTGGTTAAGGATTTAGATGCTTAATGTCGGGATTGGCCAAGTATGATTTTGAAGGAAATGTTTGACTATCGGGTTGACTTAACTTAAGATTGAGAGTTTTGGAAAACCTTGGGAAAATGACTTACTTGATTAACTTGGTGAATTACATGATGAATCGTATGTGTAAAATTATGCAAATGATGTTATGATATGAACATGTTGCAACCATGAGTGATATTCGAAATGTTAAGTTATTTATGAGCATGATTATAAAGCATGATGTGATATATGTTATGATGAAAGATGAAGTGCTATATGGTGATGATGAGATGATGGACGAGATATATATGAGATGATATATGAGGTACGATATATGATGATATAAGATGAACTGATCTGAAATGAGTTGAGAAAAATGATGAATTGAGATGATGATGATATGGAAAATATGATGATGAGTTCTATGAAATATGTGGAGTTATGTATGATAGATAGGGGCACCTTATGTGACTTAGATATAGACTTATGCATATTTGTATTACTTGTCAGACAATCTGTGAATCTGGTTGGATGTTGCTTGCTGAATTACTTGGATTCTGCGCACTTCCAGGTAAGTCCTCCGGGGCTTACTCAAGTTAGAACCTCATGTTTGATGTGTCATATAGTGTGTAGGTGTTGCATCTTGCATATTCATGTAATAACATGCTTAGGTTGCACAACTGATCGAGCATCCGTATTCTCTTTGCGTATGGTAGAACGACCGTTAAATTGTGAGTCCTAGAGTCATTTGCTCGGGTCATAGGACGACCAAGTTCCATCGGGTTTCTTCCTAATCGAGTCTGATATTATACCATGAGAACTAAAGAAAGAAAACAATGACATATAAACCATACATGAGACATGAGACATGATATATGACATGATGAGATGATGCTATATAGCATTGAATGCGGTCGGTTCCTGCACTAACGAGCATGGGTGCGGGAGTAGGAGAGGGACATGCCACTTGGCATTCTGTGCGGGATCCCATTTAATCGTTTTCTGCATATATATAAACTGTTAGCATGTTTGTGTGTTTAATATTTCCGACTGCATTAGAGCATCCTTTATTTAGGTATAGGCATATTATATGTCCTCAGCGAGGTCTTCAGGGCCCGCATGAGTGACTCGACCTTGACTCGTGGTATAGTTTCGGGTATTTGATCCTTGCTTGTTCCGTGCTTCCATGACGAGGGTTTCATCTGGGACGTTCAGCTAACCGAGAGACTGACTTACCACCAGACTCGACACTTTTGAGGTTTTATACTCGTTTATTTTGGTTTTGACCCGGCTCCGCCGAGGCAAGTTGTATCGTCGATTTCCTTTCTTTATGTTTGGAACTATAAATGGTTTTGAGCGACTTAGTCAAGTAGGACAGGTTATGGTCCCCAATGGACCTCTCACAAATTTAGGGTATGAAATCCCTTCTTTTAGCACTAACACTTTGTTTTGAAACTCAACCCGTACTCGAATTGCAAGATCCGAATGAAGGTATCCAATTCTTTGAAACATAACCCGACTTTTTATATTTGGGTCGTTACATTCATTTTATAAATTTGAATTTTTTAGAAATCTAAAATCATATTTTCCCCCTTAAATCTAGTATTTTGTCAATTGTATTTCCCAGTGAGTTAGAACTTAAACAATTCGAAAGTTATTTTAGTTTGAATGTGCAATTTAGAACGAGTAATCCATAGTTACTGTGTTGTTCATACTCCTATCCAATAAACAATTCGAATCTAATTTGTGCACTTTATAATATTATTCTTGCGCTTTTTATTCTAATTTGTGCACTTTTTATTCTATTTGTGTCAACACTTTTTTTTAAAAAAAAAATTCACGTCGGCACTTTTTTTTTAAGTTTTTTTTCTTTTTTCCATCACTTCACAAATTTGAAAATTTGCACAATTGTATTTTACAATTGCACAACTGTATTTTATAATTGCACAATTATACTTTACAGTTGCACAACTGCATTTTACAGTTGCACAACTGCACTTTATAGTTGCACAACTATATTTGGGCACCTTATAATATTATTCTTGTACTTTTTAATCTAATTTAGTTCATCTTAAACTGTATTTTAGAGTTGCACAACTTTAGCTTAGAGTTACACAACTGTAGTTTAGAGTTGCACACCTGTATTTTAGAGTTGCAAAACTGTATTTTAGAGTTGCACAACTGTATTTTAAAATTGCACTAATATATCTTATTGTTCTGTGTTGATCTCATCTGGTTTTTAATGGTTGTTTTATGTCAATTTCTTCGATTAGGTCAAGCCACAAGCTGACAAAGTCCTAATTCATCTTGAAGAGCTACCTGAGGTACTTTGCTCTCTCTAATTGTCACCCCCCTAGAATTGTGTCAGAGTTCAAGCAAAGTGTGCTGACATGGTCTTTTTCGATTTGAGTACTTCTTCTTCTTTTTACTGATTTGAGCCTTTTACTGATTTGAGTCTGAGTAGTTGTTACTCTTTGCAATGCAAGATAAAGTGTGATGTTGTGTAGGATCAGAATGCATACTCTTGATTGTTTGTTGTCTAATGGCTCCTTGTTACTCTATTTTCATGTACTTGCATACATGACATTCAAATTTGAAGAGGCATTTCATTCTGTTTGATTAATTCCTAATTCCTAGCATCAAATATTCTAGTAGCTTTTGCTTATCTTGTGCATCTGTAAGATCAACCACACAAACTTTAAACGAATTTGAAGTGATCAAGTCTTCTTAAAAGTTTAAATGAATTCATGTCTATTTTGCATATTCATGTCTATTTTTAAATATGATTTCAGCTCATTGTTTTGGTCTTTTTTGATCATCTGTTGGTTGGAACAAATAGGTTGTACTGATGTTAGTATAGCTGCTATGCTTCCATTCTCTTGCTTTTGGATATAAGAAAATGTACCTTTTGTTCATATGAATTTTCATGTGTTGAATTGTCTGTTTAAATAGGTATAGTAAGATCGCTAACAGGGAAGCATAATTTTATAAATGAGTTGCACATCGAAGACCCCACCTCCATAGATATTGCATTTGACGACAATGACTATACGTGGCCACGGGTTCGACCCGGCAGGTCGAACTCGTCGACCAGCCGGGTCAAGGGTCGGGGAGGGGTGACCCGAACCCTAACCCGGGAATCCCACAGTTTGGCGGCTTCGGGTCACCCGGCAGGTCTAAGGGTCAACGGGTCGACCCGGTGGGTACCCGGCGGGTTGACCTGGCGGTTAGGGCCCGGGTCGAAACGGGTTTGCGCCTTTCCAGAATTCTTGAACGTCGATGTTTTGACGTTAAGACGTTTTAAAAGATTTCAATTTGTGTTTGCGATATACGTAAAATTTATGTTTGAGTTGGGGAAAAAAAACAAAAAGAAGGGATTGAATCGGTTTCCGGATTGCCTACGTATCCTACCGGGGTTGAGGAATCAAAGCCCACGTAGTTCTTTTACCTGTGTATGTCTGAACCCGGCTTACCTATTCTACTTGCTTGTCAGAGCCTCCACCTCCTAATCCATCAGTGATCGCGCCGTTGATGGAGCTCCCAACAGACTCTATATCCACTCAATCATCGTCCTCGGATTCAATCCCCAAGATGTTCTTCTTCATCCGCATATCCGCCCTCTTCCAATCTACAAGGCAAACTTGGGCTTCGAGGTTCTCAGGAAGCAATCTTGATCTCTTCTCTGATAGAATCTGGTCTCTATGACTGAAAAGCTGCTCGACGGCGACGGTGGAGCAAGGGGCCCCAAGTATTTGTCGGAAGATTACCTGCAATGTCGGGAATCTTTGTCTTTCAGGACGGCTCCACCATTCTAGGACATCAAAATCTTCTTCCTCATTGTTGTGGAAATCAAATTTAGTAGACAAATATTCATCGAGCTCCGAGTGGGGGCTCGACGAAGATCTCGACCTCTTTGAGCCAAAGATATCTCTGGCAATTGCCTTAGTTCTAGTGGTAATGCTAGTTCATGACCCTCTTGAACTAGAAGGCACGGGAGGAAGAGCGGAGGGCGCTCTTTCGCCTGTAGAATAATGAGTATATAATTCTTCTAATAATCATCAAACTCTAGCAACTATAAGTGGAACATTGCATTCGTCATCACCCTCAACTTCTAAAATCGAAAAATAGTTTTCTAAAAACTTTTGAACCCCGTTCAATTTATACCTAGGGTTGAAATAGAAAGCTATAAGGAAAATGTTCGGTATAACTTTGTAATATACCAACCATTTCCGCCGCATCTTTTAAACAGCCAAGGATATGGAAGGCACATTAACCCCGTCTTGAAGGGTTATGGTTATGTTCATGGCAACAAAACAGAAAAGGTTTGATGTAGGCATGTAAGCGTGGCTAAAAGTCTGACAACTACGATAATCATAAGACCATAAACCAGCGGGTTGAGAGGAAGAAGAGGCGTACTCGGTAAGTTGAATCTATCCTTTGGCGAGGCCGAGCTTTTTGGGATGCTTCGTCCGGATATGGCGATCGTAGTTCCCATATCCGCCTCCCTTCGGTTGCTTGTAGACCATCCTGCAGAAGTTGCACTTCGCCGAGCAAGTGGTTTCCTCCTAGGTGGGGTCCCTAGGGCCCTTCATGAACCAGTACTTGAACGTAGCGGCTCGCATTTGGGCCGTAGTCGGAGCCGCATCCGGATCGCCATCGACCGGAGTCCCTTGACTCTCGTCGACTACAAACCCGGACTCTTGGGTTGGGATCGTCGGAGTTCCTGCTGGGGCGGGCTCCTCCTCCTCCTCCATAATATCGTCGACGTCGTCGGCCAATAGAGCATCATCTCGACGTCGTCGGGTTCCGCTCCCCGCCGAGACCGACGCACTATGATGAAGGCTTGGTCTCGCCGCCAGGTCCGGGCCACCTCCGCCTCCAACGCTCGACCCGGTGGGTCCAACGTTCGACCCGATGGGTCGACCGTTGCCAACTAGCCGTTTGGCCTTCTTTTTTGTGTGTGATGTTTTCGATTGTTTGCTCTCTACCTATGTTGGAAATAAATTTATATCTAAATTATGTAATTTTTTTTATTGAGTTTGCAAATTTTTTAACATTTTTATACTTATATCTGAAGTTTATTCAAAATTTTTGGATTTTTTTTCGGTTGTTCGATTTATTTTTCAAAATTGGTAGGTAATTACAGAACTACATAATCTTATGAAGCATAATTAGGTCAAACACAAGTTTATTACAAACCGATCTACGATTACAACCCGGACCGGATTCATTGTCTCGGCGGGGATCGAGCTTCGAATTTTAAACTTGACGACCATCACAAGACACAAGTTCACAACTCACAACATGTTAAAACATAAAATTACTAGACTACTCACTACTTACACTACTAGAGTACTAGTTACCACTCGAGCCCGATGTGCCACCGTCTTCATCTTGTCGGGGTACTTCTTCGTGATATGAAGCTCCAAATTTCCGTAGCCCAAGTTGTTTGTGAACTTGTACTTGTGACCGCAATGGCGAAAAACCGCTTCGAAATTCCCCGGACCTTGATCGACCTTATCAAAATGGTCATGGAATAACGCCGTACGAAGATTTTCAACAGATCCAGATTGGTCGGACATGATAACGAGCTTACGAAAACATGATTTGATAACGAGCTTACGAAAACATGATTTGGTCGGACATGAAAACAAGATTTTTAGTGGATCCAGGGGGTACGTAGGCATTCTAGCTAGTCAAAATGTTAGATGCAGCCACAAAACAAACAAAACATCTTCTTTTCTCAACAAAGAAGAAAAAGAAGATCAAATCCTCTTCCTTTTGTAGTCATATGAGCGTTGTCTCGATTACAAAGAAAAAAATCAAACATAGTCCGAAGACTTGCACATTTTTTGCATGTACTGTAAATGAGGCAAAGGAAAAGAGAGGAGAGAGGAAAAATCGTCTTTCAAAGACATTCTCACAAAGAGAAGCAAACGAAAGGCTTTTGCCTAAATTTCTTCACTTTGATTATCACATCCTTTGGTGATCAATTTAAGTCTCATAAATCAAATTGTCCTTCCAAGGAACTCTAAACCAAAAGTTGCCTCAGAACTTGACCAGTCAAATGGTTCAAGTTATCTTCTCTCTCAAAGTCAAAAAGGCCTAAGCCTCTCAAAACTCTTCAAACCCTCCAAACAAAAATTGACCTACATCATCTACATATGTACGGTCATTCAAAGTCCCAAAAAACTCAAAACTAAAACTCAAAGGAAAAGGCCACCAAATGTCTTGGCTTCAAATGGTACGGGTATTCTATTTCAAAATCATCTCATATGATGTTAAAAGCTTCAACCACAAAGGTTACAAAAGCTCAAGTCTACGACACCAAGTCGTCAAAACCAAATTTAGTCTAAGACCGAAAATCAAATTAAAATTGGTCAAAAGACAAAAGTTCAAACCTATGACTTCAAGTCATCAAAAGCAAACTGGTTGAAAAGTCAAAAGGCAGAAATAAAATTTCGAGAAAGGAAATCTTTCTCACTCTCATATACCCATACCAGATTATTGGTCATAAGCAAGTTTTAAAATTGCTTTAAATATATGATCATTTTTTATCGAAATGGTGAATACAAGTTCCAATTTTCTGCGGACCATAAATGAATCCAAAAACTTCCCTAGGCAAAGGTCCGCTTGAAACACAAATGGTGCATAAATAGCACATTGTTCGAACTTTGAACGTGTTCGATATTTCACACGCACAAAGTTCAGGGGGCAACTATTAGAGGGTAAATTTTTGTGAATTAATTGAATTCATGATTTGATAAATAATATCATCACATTTTCTTATATATTAAGAATGTGATAAATTTTCTCCATTTAAGAATAAAAGCTTGATATTAGGAGAAATTGGACCTTTTATTCAAATTAAGAGGTGAGGCCCAAATACATGCCAAACAAAAAAAAACCCAAACAAAATCTGAGCAGAAGACTGGAGTTACAAGTAGTAACCTCCCCTTCAAATTTGATTACAGTTGAGGAAAAAAATAAAAATCAAAATCAAATGAGTGCAGTTGGCATTACGTGGCCTGGGTGGAAGGTAACTTCCTCTATCCCTCTATAAAAGCTTTGCTACAGTTTTTTCTGGGGCCTTGATCTTGCTTCCGCACGGTAACCTGCAAAAACACACAATACAGCAGCAAAAGCAAAAAGCAAGAAGAAAAAAAAAGCAAGCAGAGAGAAAGCAGAAGGTATTAACTCAGGGTTAGCACGGAAAATACTTCTCTTACCCTCTGGTAAGCTTATCCAAGGGTATTTGAATGTCCAAGTAAAAAATGAAATAAAAAGAAAAGTTTTAATAGGGGATAAATAGGTTTGCTTTTTGTGGAGTTCAATGTACCACCATATATCATAATTACTACCCCTAATTATTACAACTATCATTATTTCTCCTACTAAATACGAAAATGGTGATAATGAAATTGCTTATGTGTTACTTTACTCCGTATAATTTATACTTTGAAGTATACAAATACTTTGTAGATAAATTATTTGGATCTCAAATTTTTTATACTTTGTTTACATTTTACAATTTATACTTTGTAATTAAATATTTCTATACTTTGTTTATACTGTACAATTTAATTAGTTCGAACTCCTATTTTTTATACTTTGGAATGTAATTAGTTCGAACTCTCATTAACCCGAATCGGATACATGCAAGCATGGAGGCAATCGGGAATATGCCATCAAAATCAAACAGGATATAGGAATCGATAATATAAAGTCAAAAAACACTTGCTTCGCTACATTAGCTTGCATACAGATGGAATGTGATTTTCACCCAATTTTTTTATATAATTGGTATGAAGAACATATTTTTCCTCACAAAACAATTATTTTTTTATGTTTAATGAAATAAAATTTTAATTTGGTTGAAGCAGCTTGATTTTATTTTTATATTTAATTGAAGATGTATCCATACTGTCGGACCAGGCGTCGGGGTAACAAAAAATCGCAAATTCGAGCAAATAAAATTATTTCGAGCTCTCGTTAAACAGAGTCGGGTTAACATATGATCAAGAATTCGGAGAAATAAAATTCGTTCGAACTCTCGTTAACCAGGGCTGTGTTAACATGAAATTGAAATACCCCAAATTATTTTTTGGTATATCGTTTTAAGTAAATATGTTTTTTAATAAAGTTCTTTTATTTTGAACTTAGAAAAGTTTTTCAAATTAAATATATACAAAGTCTTGTAACTATTTTTGAGATATTTCATCGTTATTTTTATGTGCACTTATAATAAATTAATTAGTTTTTTAATTATATTATTTTAAGGCAAAGTTGGATTTTTTTTTTCAAATTATTCACCAAAAAATAATTAATTAATAAAACATTATAACTTTCGAAATATTTACACAAATATTTCGAAAGTTATAATGTTACACAAATTTTTGGATATATAATATATACACACACATATAGATAGGAAAATAATCTTAAATAATACCAACTATCGCCTGTGAACCAAAAATAATACGAACTTTAAAAATAGTAAATTCGTATACAAACTATACTCATATTAACCAAAAATAATATTGTAAATCATCTTTTCGGCCAAAAATAATACTGTAAATCATCTTTTTGCATATTAGATGTGGATTGGTTTTTTTTTCCAGGTTGTTAAGTTTTCCCCCTAGAATCAACCACAACGCGCCACATAGGACGTTATGCATCGGTTTTAGTATATGTATATAGATTACTACTGTGATAAAAAAAAATACTTTGTTGAATTAAAAAAATTAAAGTTTTTATAAATGAGTAAAATATAAAATACATTACTGCTTGAGTAACTAAGTTTATATAGATAGAAAAAACTTGATATACTTTTTCCAAAAAATATTAGTAGTAATGAAAAACACGTACAATACTACTAACATTTTTACACAAAAAAACTACTAGCATTTGGCTAATTAATAAGGAGTAATAACAATGACTAAAAATTAAACTTTCCAAATAAAAATAAATCATGGCTTAATTGCCTCATAACGATTAGGAAATAGGAAAACAATAAACAATAATAAAATATATCTAGTGTCGTTTGATACTTGTGTCAATGAATCACTTAATATTAAAGTTAAAAATAACGTACATAATTAATAAATTGAAGCATCCTATGTGATCAAGCAGGAAAAATAATCCATCTTAATAAAATTTTGTTTCCTCCTATTTTATGAAATCCAAAATATGAACCAAATCTAAAATGTAATCCATCTGAATTTCATAGTCAATTATTCAACATTTACTCATTTAGGTTATTATTTCAAAAATTATTGATGCTTGTCTTCGTGTTAACACAATTTTTACTCTGTACATTAGGTTATTACTTTGAAAATGAATTTCATAGTCAATTATTCCACATCTAGGGTGTCAATTATACAAAGAAATAAAAATTTGGGCGATAATTGCAATATATAGGGTGCCGGAGATCGGACAGTAATCAACAACAGCAAACTTCGAAATCTCCGCAAAATCGGAGATCGGACACTTGACAGAAGCCTAATCAAACGCAATCAACAACACAAACACACGAGAGACGGATTCGAAAATCGGAAACCCTAACCGCTTCAACCCGTTCGAAAGCAGATTTTTCGTCAAAAACAAAAAATGAATTATGTTTGTCCTCCTAAAAAAAACGTGGATGCTAGCGAATTCGAAATAGCGATCTATGTGTCTCTCTCGGAATCTGTCTAAAACATTTGTCGATCGGTTCTCTCGCTTTCTCTTTCTCTTGCTCTCTGGTAAATTCGGGAATGGGGTTCGTGGAGTTTGGGTGGGGAGCTTGAACGCGAGTTGAACACGGGGAGACAGTTGCAAAAGATTGGCGTTTCAATGACAAGGTCTGCCCCTTTAGAGAGAGAAAGCGATAGACATGATAGAGAATCCCCCGATTAAACAATCGTATGCGACATTATTAATTTTTTCACTTCTATAATGAGAGACCTAATACAATTATCGCGTCATGACTCGATTGTTAATAAATTAAATTTTAATAACATAATAAATTAATATTATAAAATATTAATAAAATTTAGGATAACATAATCAAAATGGACTTGAAATCTCTAAAAAAATGGTAAAAATGTACTATCTTGATAAATCCAGAAAATATATTTACTGACAATGTTAAGAAACAATTGAAAACGAGATGTAGTTGTAATTCTAGTATTTTTTTATCAATTGTTTTTTTAAAATGTTAATCTTACATGTCTACTAGATTGTTGAATTGGCTTATACGTTATAAAATATTTGATCGTTCAAATATTGTATGGAGCATATCAAGATTGATAATTGCAAATACACATTTAAGATTAATTCACCTTTTAGTTTAAACAATCGACATAATTTTTACTAATGAAAATAAATAATTTAAATTATAAGAATGAATAAAACAAAGCAAAAAGATATAAGTACAACTATGATTTTGGAAAACTACACACTTGATATATAATATTTGAACGATCAAATATTTTATAACATATAAGCCAACAACCTAGTAGAGATATAAGATTAACATTGTTTTAAAACAATTGATTAAATACATCAAAAAACACAATTAATTTAAAAAAACAGAATAATAAATCGTGATAAATGGATCTCAAAAAAGAAAAACAAAAAAAAAAGAAAGTGGCTATTTATTGTCCTTAGATTAATTTCAATCCAACGGTCCACATGAATTGATCCGTGTGCAATTAAAATTGGCCTATGGAGAGAGTCGGTTGACAATCTGTGTTAGTGGGGCCCATTTACCCTGTTTTTTTTTATTATTTTTTTGACCGATGGTAATTGGGGAGAATTTGGTGAGGGTTGAGTGAGAATAGCCTTGGCAATTTTTGCCCATCCGAATCAAAACATAACGTTTCTTTGATAGTGACAAGGAAAAATATAGAAAAAAGGTGGGTGGGGAGGGGAGTATATACCGCCGCAAGGATTCGAACTCGGACTGATGGAGTGCATAGCAAATGTTGTGACCATTGGAGTATCTGCATCTCGTGGTTACAAACCCAACTAAATTGTATATCTTACGCCTTATATTGTTTTTACATTAATTTCATTTGTTTTATATTTGAAAAAATACACATATTTGACAAAAATAAAAAAAATATACTTATTTTAACATATTTGAAAAAAAATATATATATTTATTTACTTATACATTAACATTAAAAAAAATCTTAACAAATCGATTGTTCAAATAATATATAGTAAAATAACATATTTTTACAACTTTAGAAAATCTTTCTACATCTTTTGAATTATTATAAATGTTGTAAGTTCTGGCCAATTGATGGTCCTCCGTCCTTGGAGCCTGTCCTTCGACCCTTTCACTGAGCCCCTCAACAAACTCGACCTTTGGGTCAGGTTTCCTGGCCTTCCGGTTAAGTATATCTCTAATGAGATTCTCTCTTCTCTGGCTGTTGAAAATGGGCTTGGTGAGGTGATAAGAGTGGCCGCTTTCAACCACAAAGGGGCTCGATTCCGATACCCTCGGGTATGTGTCTCGGTGGATGTCAACACCATCCGCAACCGCAAAATTTCTGTATTGAATGAGGCTGGTGTACTTGAGCAATACCCCATCTGGTTTGATAATATCTCCCCAGGTTGCGGCTGTTGTGGGAACCCTGACCACTACTTCGATGAATGTCCCATGAGAATGATGAGCCAGGGGCAGTTTACTGGTGGTTGCACTGGCGGGGATGGCCACGTTCCCCTGCCCACTCCCCACGCCACCAATGATGCTGAAGGTGCCTGGGTCAAAGTGGCTTCCAAGAAGCCCTCCTCCTCCACACCGATCAAATTCGGTCACTCAAAGGAGCTGCTGCTTAAAGTTTTGGGCTCGCTTCCAGAAAATGGCTCAGACACGAGCTCCTCCCTTTCATCTAACCCCTCGGACGGCCACTCCGAGGTAATGAAACCCCCTCCGATGGAGGTACCAAACCCAGTTGGCGCTGCTGAGGTGGTCTCTGCCCCTAGTCTTACCCCTTCTCCAGGGCAGCTGGTTGCTGATGGCCCTGCGCCTACTACGATGTTGGTTGAGCCCTCTGCTCAGTCACCCCACACACCTATTGATGCTCTGCTCTTTAGCCCCGAACTTGATCTCGATGATGATGATCTGCTGGATGTATATGAGGAGGCCGAGAGCGCCGCGGTTGGCTTCGATACCCCGCATGGTGAACTCTTTCAGGAGACCCTCGATGCTATGCTGGTGGATGTTCCTCCCTCGGTTGAGTTCACCCTCCCGGATCTAAGCAACCCGGCGCGCCTTGCTGCCTCCTTGTCTGGCATTGTTCCTCAGACTGTTCTCAGCCACTCTGGGGCTGCTCAGATTGAGCTGTCTGGTGTGGCAGTGTCATCCAATTCTGAGTCGAGCAAAGGAAAAAGGAAACCCGAACCCGACAACAAAGATTCTGCTTGCTCCACACTAAGGAGGGGTAGCAGGAAGCGCAACAAGTCTCATGAGTGAAGATCTTCTGTACCCGCTGCCCGGGTTTGTCAGGGGTGGCAAACCTGGTCTCTGCAAGGCGATGAACCTACCACCCCCTTTTGCTATTATGTATGCCCAGCCTTTTGTCTCCTCCCCTGGTTGGTCTTGCCTTGCCCGGGGTGGTTGCCTCATAACCTTGATATGCAATTTCAGCTTGATGATGATTGGTAGAACTTGTGGTTTTATCAAGTGTAGCAGCTATGTTGTAGGCCTATCTTATTTACCTTTGTGTAGCAGAATCGATATCTCTTGTTCTAAGTGTGGATGCTTCCCTTGTAAAATTTCCCACAATGATTATGTATTAGAAGTAACTACCTGTGTTTGTTCCACTACTAAGCTCTGTTCAACCATTTCCTCTATTACTTCTCACCTTTATTTTATCACTTTTATCTGGATACCCTTGTTCCCTATCTATGTCTATCTCATTCTATTTACCAAACTTAAATCTCCAATTATTGTAATCATGTTTCGAGTGTATTTAAATCTTGTTGACATGAGTGTGTTTACTTCAGGTATAAACATGGGTTTTTTAGCTAAGGTGGATTCCCCATCCACTCTGTCCAATTCCCTGTTAAGATTACTAAGACCTATTCAATCATATTCCTATAAGAAGATAAACACTGTAAATGAGGGCTCTTTATCTAAATCTTTGATCGGCGCTATGCCGCTTGATCTAGAATACTATGTTTCTCCTTGCTCCAATTGGTGGGTGAGTAATTACTATTGCAGCAAACAGATGTTTTGTCGCTGTCTACTGGATTCTGACGGTCCGTTTACGGGCTATTCAGCTGTGTGGAGAGAAATAACGACAGCTTGCATTTGCTTAGACACATCCTATATGGAAATCCCACACACAACAGTTTTTTGGATACTCAATTTTTCAGGGCATGAATTACCCAAGTTCTTCACAAAACGAGGCTCGTCTGGGTCATCTTGCACCTCGAAGCAACAACATCTATGGCTTTCAACTACTATTGCATTGGCACTAAATCCGCCCAATGGTTCAAATTGCCATCAAATATGTGTGGTTTCGGGCTGTCTCTGTTTTCCTCTACAGATGGTATACCCCTTACTTCTAGAACATACATTACTGTCAAATGGTTCTATCAAAATGAGTTCTAACTACTTGCCTCTCATTATCTCCTTAAATTATTACTTGGATGAATTTATTTTTGAGATATGTAGTAATTCAAAGCTTAAAGATATTTCCAGCCCTATCTCTAGTCTATGGTGTGGCTTACAATCTATACTTATCATCTCATGGCTAAAAGCTTGGATCTTTTCCCAAGTTATGACAACCTACTGTATCTCCAAGGCTATTGAATCAACCCTTCCTCATCATAAGATTTCGTTAAGGATTAATTTTTCACATCTCCTTTTGGATCGTCTTAATTCTATTCTGCCATCACATAGGCAATCACCTTTCGGTGCCAACCGTTTCCTTAAGTGTTGCTGCTCAGATGATCAACTTAAAACACACCATTTCAAATATAATGTAATTACCCATAGAAACATCTCCCTGTACGCAAATATGGCTTTAAGGCTTGCTCTCAAGAACTACGGAGATACTATATGGAATCAATCAAAGATACAAATTCATACAAATAGAGTTCCATCCAAACAATTATTGCTCCATCATCACTGCCAAATTTACTCTTCTCTCCTTGATCTTCATGATTTAAATTTAAGGGTTACTAAATTAACATCCAGTTGGAGGAATCTAACTCATTTCCTAAACCTTTCTCAACTCTGTCGCATGAGATTTCCCACCCGTTCCTCTCATGCATACCAAAGTTATTCATGAAAATAAGTTTTTGGAATTGTAGAGGAATAGGAAAAAAAACTTTCTGGATAGACATAAATACTTGGTGCAAAAATGAACATATTCAACTGGTCGCACTAGCAGAAACAAAAACAGAAAATATCCCGGATGAGAAATCTTGGAAATATGCTGGATTCGATAACGCTGTCTGGTCCCCGGCCTCTGGTAGATCCGGTGGTCTTGGAGTTCTTTGGAAAGACCATCAGCTCCCTTCGGAGAACCTCACTGTGGAAATCCATCTCCCTCGAATCATCGGGTTACGTTATGACAACCCATCTGACAATGTAAGCTTCATGCTTCTCTTTGTCTACGCCCCACCCGATCCCCGTGAGAAGGACACCTTCTGGGAAAACCTTACAAACACAGTCCTAGCAACATCTATCCCGTGCATTATTATGGGCGACCTAAATGAAATCAACTGCAGCAATGACAAGCTGGGCGGTGCCACCATCAATCCGTCTCGGTTCTCTAGACTTATTCTCTTTAAGAATGACTGCTCGGTTGTGGATATCCCCACTTTTGGAAACCCGTTCACCTGGAGGCGAAACAACGTAGGACACCAAAGTATCCTAGAAAAGTTGGATCGTGTGCTTGTGCATCAGTCGATTCTTCACATATATCCCAATCTCATTACAAAAAATGGTGCATTTTCTACTTCGGATCATTGTCCTATCTTGATCACCTTCGACAACAGTATAAACCTAAAAGCCCCTCCATTTAAATTCGAAAATATTTGGCTCCAAAGAAAGGATTTTAGAAACATAGTGAAACAAGCGTGGCGTAGTACATGTTCGGGGTCTGCTCTGTTTCAACTAATCTTCAAGCAAAAAATTCTGAAACAAAAGGCGAAGGAATGGAATAAACACACTTTTGGTAATGTCTTCCGACAACTTCAGGAAGTAGAAGATAATTTGTTAGAAATACAAACACGAGAAGCTAATTATACAAATTATTTACCAAACCTAAAAGAAAAAAATCTTTTGAGGAAAAAAGAACAACTACTCTTATTCCAAAGGAATTTCTGGAACCAAAGAGCCAAAACCAAACATCTAAAACTATCTGATTCAAACACGTCTTATTTCCATCGAGTCGCGTCTGGAAGAAGACACAGGAAGCAAATCCGAAACATAACGACTGCGGAAGGAACACTTATTGTTGGAGAAGAAAATATAAGATATGAAATTAAACAAGACTTCGAGAGACGTTTCAGAAAGGAACAAAATGACGAAAACCTCCTAAATGAGCTTCTTGATATCATCCAACCCTCAATAACTATGGAAGAAAATCTCTTTCTCACTCAACACCCTTCCAATACTGAAATAAAGAATGCTGTGTTTAGTTTAGGGAATAACAAATCTCCTGGTCCCGATGGCTTCACATCAGAATTTTACAAAAAATACTGGGACATTGTTGGTCCATCAGTGACAAAGGCCGTCAAAAGTTTTTTCCTTTCAGGAAAAATCCTCAAACAAATAAATCATACTTTCATCTCCCTGCTCCCAAAACGTGCAGATCCCACATCCACAAATCACTACCGCCCTATTAGCCTCTGCTCCACACTTTACAAAATTATCTCTAAAATTTTAACTGAAAGACTGAAGAAAACAATTGGTAAACTAATTCACCCCCTACAAGGTGCTTTTGTCTCGGATAGGGCCATTCAGGACAACATCCTAATCGCTCATGAAATATTTCACTCTTTCAAGTCACGCAAAGGCAGCGAAGGCTGGTTGGCAATCAAACTGGACATGGAGAAAGCTTATGACAGGGTTGATTGGAACTTCACCCAAAAAATTCTGAACAAATTCGGTTTCCACCCTACCTTTGTGGCCTGGATTATGGAATGCGTTACAACTGTCTCTTTTTCAGTATTGGTTAACAATGGACCTACAGAGGTGTTCCATCCATCTCGAGGTCTGCGCCAGGGAGATCCCTTATCCCCATTCCTTTTCATCTTAGGAGCAGAACTCCTTGCTCGTAAACTCTCTATGGAGGCAAATTCATCTAACAGCCCTATTGGCTTCAGATTCGGCAGACAGGGACCTTACGTTCCCTTTCTGTCGTTTGCTGATGATATCATTATTTTCTCAAAAGGCAGTTTATCTGCTACTCTCAAAGTTAAAAGAATTATTGATGATTATTGTAAAGTATCGGGCCAAAAAGTGAACTATCACAAATCGTGTTTCCAAGTAACAAAGGGGATCTCACATACTAGAATCCAGGAACTTATTTCCAGCCTAAATATCACAAATGAAAACTCATTAGAAAAATACTTAGGATGCCCAATTATTAATGGGAGAGTGAACAAAGAAACCTTTGTGGACATCATCTGCAAATCAAAAGAACAATTGAGCAAATGGAGAGCAAATACCCTTTCCCAACAGGGCCGGGCAGTTCTCATACGCTCAAATCTATCCTCAAAACCGCTTTATGCTATGCAAAGTTTCATGCTGCCATCCTCTATTCACAAAGAACTTGACCAAATAAATAGATGCTTTTTCTGGAACAAGGATTTTCAGCACCGACCACTCATTAGTTGGGACAGAATATGTAGACCAAAGAAATTTGGGGGACTTGGCCTTAAAAAATCGAGTGACATGAATGTAGCACTTCAAATGAAGCTACTGTGGAAAATCTTAGCTGAACCTGAAAATGCTTGGGTTAAGATAGTCACATATAAATATCTGAAAACGACAAACCTGCTTCAATACCACAAACGGGGTGGAGCCTCCTGGCAATGGTCGAAACTCACCCCACTATTGGAGAAATTCAAGTCCGGATTAATCTGGTCTGTTGGCAATGGCAAATCCATTAATTTTTGGAATGACAACTGGATAACTACTTCCTCTATTCGCTCTAGGCCCGACTGCCCACGCTCCTTCAACACCAACGAGGTTGTTGGCGACTATATCCTGGGTGGCCAGTGGTGGATGGAGAAACTTCAGGCCTGTCTCCCCGATTCCATTATCCAAGACATTATTGATATCCCGTTACCAGTACATCAAATTGAGGATCGTCTCTATTGGTGGCCCGATAGAGAGGGATGGTTCACAACATCCTCGGCTTATAAAATCATATCATCACAAAGCAGACTTGAAGTGGATAACAATGCCTGGATTTGGAAGCTTAACATTCCTCCCAAAATTAAGAATTTCCTATGGAAAATTACTCAGGATGGTCTACCCACCGTTGACAGGCTTTGCCAACGAGGAACTCCGATACCCAGATCTTGTTGTCTATGCAATCTCACTACCGAAGATGACATGCATTTGTTGCTTGAATGTCCCTCTTTAAATTCATTTCATCCCTCTACACGCTCAACAACAGATCCTCAATCTAATTGTCCAATCTCGCAATATGAAGCCTATTTTAGCCTACATAAGTAACACCTTCACAACTTCTGATAAGGAAAATCTTGCATTCACTTGGTGGACGACTTGGTACATAAGAAATCAACACTTATTTAAACAAATTCCCATTCCTAACAACCGAGTTATAAAACAACTTATCCAAATGCATATGGAAAATTGGAGGAAAACTTCTACTCTTGATGAGGATCTTACAGAGACATTTGAGACCACGAAGCTTAATGTCAATCGTCATCAAAAACTTCAAAGCACAAAGAATAAAATTGTTAGATGGTCGAAACCTCCTCCTGGAACATTTAAACTTAATTTCGATGGATCCACCCTAACTGATAGAACGAGCTCGACCGGAATTGTTATTAGAAACTGGTTGGGAGACCCTATTCTTATCGAGCACCAAAACGTCGGACGTCAATCTCCCCTTATGGCGGAAGCACTAGCCCTAAAGAATGGTGTTCAAAAAATTGTGGAATTACATATCGATAAAGCACAAATTGAAGGCGACTCCTTGATAATCATAAACCACTTGACAAACAAACAAAAATGTTCTTGGGAAATTGAAATGATCATGACAGACATTCAAATCCTAATGTCGAAGGTGAAAGAAGTATCCTTCTTTCACACACCTCGCATGGGCAACAGAGTGGCTGACAAGGTTGCACACCTTGGTCACTCTGCTCGGGGCATTGACATATCAAACAATCCCGGTCTTCTGGACCTCATCCGTATGGATGCCCTCGGGTAGAGTTATCTCTCCCGAATTATTATCTGATCAAAAAAAAAAATGTTTTAAGTGAATTTGTTAAGATATGTCTTCTCATGATAAAAAATATATGCATGTATATATTCTTCGTTTACATTTTCTTATAAAAGTCACAATTGTGAAACAAGTTAATTATTACCATTGGAGGGAAATGATTAGTGTGCATTAATTGTTGTTAGGATCAATGTTCTCTTTAATTAATGCATGTAATTATTGCCCTACTCTCTTCATTTTCATTTCTTTTTTTTATAAAGTTTGACTTACTTTTGACCAAAAGGAGTTTACATTTTTACCCTCGGGTAAGTCTACCAGATGGTAAGAGAATCAGCCTCCGGGTTAGCACATATGAAGTCCTGAAACCCCACCCTTGAGAGGCCTGCGGGAATCTCTTGGGCCCGGTTTCGGGACTGATAAACTGCCCTAAACAGGGACAAAACGCTACCAAATTAATGCCCAGAAAATCGCTCCTGGAACCCCACCCTTGAGAGGCCTGCGGGAATCTCTTGGGCCTGGTTTTGGGACAGATAAATTGCCTTAAATCAAGGCGAAATGCTGCCCAATTTTCTTAAACATGCCAACTAACAATCTCATACCAAGCAAGAAAAAATTCCAGCCATACATATGGGACCTAAGAATAACAAAAACTGTCCTAATCAGTGGCTGAATTCTGTTAAAATTCCCCTAAATAAAGTGCTCTAAATGAACTCAATTAACTCACACAAATTGGAGTTAAAATCAGTGGGTAAATTATTAAATCAGAAGATTCCTGTAAGTTTACCCAAAATTTGTCAAAACTGGCAAATATATGAAGCCGACCAAAATGAAAAATTGGAAAGAGAAAAGTTCCAATTAAAACAACAAGTGCCGGTTTAATCAAAAGATTAAACTCAGGCAGATGCTGAGCGACTAACCAATAACAGAGAAGTAAATTTTGGATGAAAACCCTAAACCAAATTCTCCTAAATCCACAAATTGTAAAAATAAAAAAATATATAAAATCAGGCAAAACCTAGAAATTGGACAGGATAATTGGGGGTACCCAAGAGAGGGGATTCAAGATTGGGGAATTAATCACTTAAATCCCTAAGCAAAACGAGCGAATTCGGGGGATGAAACCTGTCAAGGAAAGCCGAGCATACCTAACTAGCGAAGTCTTCCTGTACCCTCGCAGCCACGTTCCCGGAGGTGGTGGCGCGCTCGTCGACCCCTCTTTTGAACACTCCGACTGGAATTCACAACGATGTCGGCAGTCCGCCTCCTAGCGGTCTTAAGCTTCACTTTTCATCTGCACTCGAGTTGAGGAGCCACTCTAGTCTTCAAACAACGTCAAGCAGTAAATGAGGCCTCGATTGAAATGGGAGGCGAGCTGGCATTCCAGGCAATGAATTTGGGTTGAGAACAATGGGCTAGGGTTAACAAAAAAAAGGGGCCTGACTTTGTTTTAGGCTTAGCCTTCCCAAAACAAAAACGTAGGAGAGGTTTGCCTAACGTAAAAAAATTGGGCTGATCACTTTCTAATTTTAAAAAAAAAAACCATCAGGCCCTCAATATCAATATACATGTATATGATACATACGGCCTACCACTTTTCAAGTATATATTTAATTACAAAATTGACCCACAAAAATTATAAGAATTAAATTGGTACAAATTAAGAACTCGAATTTGATCAAAATATAAAATTAAACTCGTCAAATTCTTTTCCAATTAATTCTAGTGGGAATATCTCAAATCAGCTCCAATAAAAAAAACGGAGTCAAAACCTCAAATCAAGTTTCACCAAATATAAACTTGGTTTATCTATAGAACTACATTAAGATTTGATACTCTTTTACGAGTTACGTAGGAAATCCGTTATCAAATTTAATATATATCGAATTCAGTCGCCCATCTCAAATTAAATCAAATTTGTTCTTTATAAAGAACTACGGGTGATTTGATCCCGTTCAAACGGGTACGTAGGTAGCTCGACATAAAGCTTAAGCTCGTCGGGTACAATCGCCGATCAAAAAAATCAAATTGGTTCGTAAAGATTTGATGCCGTAAAAACGGCTACGTAGGTAATCCGATATTAAATCTAAAAAATATATCGGGTACAATCGCTAACCTCTAAATTCACCTTAAAAATGAAAACGAGGTTAAAATTAAATTTAAATTAAATACACATGATTTTTCGTGTAAGTGATAGCCGTTAAGTTGGAAAACCCTTCCGAGAAGGTGTGTTCGATTTATTCGGGTGATACACGAGAAAATCTCATACATATGATAGTGTGATTTATGTTAGGGCTACCCTTCCGGGAAGGTGGGTTCTAATACGATCCAATGATGCATGAAAATCTTTAAAGGGATAAAATGCAGAAACTCACACGCTATGAACTACGTGAGGCTTGATTCTCTTCCAAGAGATACGTAGGCAACCCACTAAATTTCGGGTGCAGCCCAAATCACCAAAACCACTTAAATCTTGGTATCGATATGACTTCGAATCAAGAGGATAACCAAAAATGGTCGAACTCAAATATTTAAAATCAAATAAAATGTGTTGTACAATTATTTTGCGCATTTTTGTCCAACAAAACAACCCTTCCCTCTTCACAAAAAATCAGACTCTTTGACCCATTTTTCACACCCACACAAAATCAGAAAATAGCCCCATTTCCCCATTTCAATTTCATCATCCAAACACACACCCCTCTCTCACCCACTCTATCGAGGGCAGCCCTCTTCTTCTTCACTCATTCGGCCACCTTCTCACCACCACTACACCATCCCACTACCACCTCCTCACCACCACCGCACCCGTCGCCCCCACAACAGGAGCTCAGCTCCGACACCGAGCCACCCACCTTCTTCCCCTGTTTCTACCGAGGGCAACCCGAAGTCCCTACCCACCTACCTCCTTCACTCCTCTCTCCACACCAACTACAATAGCAGCCACCTCGACGTCTCCAAGCACCCCGAGCTACCCAGAGAACCCCCGGAGCCGCCAGAAGCAGCCGAGCGTCGCCCCGACCTCCCTCGCCCCTGTTTTCGAGTTGAAACGGTAAACACCCCCTTCCTCCCTCCTTCTCCTCCTTTCACCTTAAAATCGAGTAAAGCTCTTTCCTTTAACCCTCCCCCATCTCTCCCAGGCGTACCCGTTCGAAGAACTGACCTCGACGAGCCCCGAACGCCACTTCTCGAGCTTGTATTCCGGCAATGTCGAAGGCCCTCGGTGAGCCCTTCTCTCTCTTCTTCCTTTCTGGGTGTGGGTTTTCGGTTAAGATGGTCGGAGTCGAGTCCGGGTTGTCGCCGGCGAGCTCCGAACATCCTCTTCCTCCTCCATTTCCTCCCGTGTGCAGCAGTTGGTTCTTCTTTCCTTTCTTTCCTGTTCTGTCGACATGGGGGGAGGAAGAAGAAGGGCATGGGCCCTGCCTTGCCACCGTGGCGCCCAGTCAGCTGAGTCCCCTCCTCTTTTTTTATTTTGCTGTCTTCGGTTGTGGGCTGGTGGAATAGAGTGGGTTTGGGCCTTTTTATTTTCGGCCGAATGGTTGGGTTTATAAAATGAGCTTGGGCTTCTCTTTTTTTTTAAAAATCTGGGTTGGGTTGTTAAATAAAAGGGCTCGGTTTGGGTATTAAAAATGGGTTTCGGTTTTGGATTATCAAATAAACACGGGCTCGGTTTGGCATGATAAAAGGGAGGGTCGGTTCTATATTTTTTATAAAATGTGGGACTGTTTTGTAATTAAATAAATAGGTGGTAATTTAAAAGGAGATGTTTTTTATTAAATAAAATGATTGGTTACCTAAGGGGTTTGAAAATATTATTTGAAAGTGTTTTTAAAGAAAATGGTATTTGAATTATTATATTATATTATATTATATTATATTATAATGAGATTTAAAAGAGATAAATATTATTTTGAGATTTAAAAGAGATAAATATTATTTTGAGTTTTAAAAGATATAAATATTATTTTGAGATCTAAAGGATATGAATATTATCTTGAGAATTAAAAGATATTATATTATGATCTTATAAAATAGTGGAACTAACTTGGGAATCCGATTTATTCGATGACTAATGAGCATGATGATATGATTGTGTGACTAATATCATGAATGTGTGATTAATAGCATGATATCGTAGTAATGATCTATGGCTTGAGTAATATCTTGCTAATGTTATACATGATGATGAGAGATGATGTGTGTGTGTGTATGAAAGTATGGTATGATAAGTATGCGAATTTGGCTATAAATTGGAAAGTTATCATTATCTGATGAGATATTATGATTGATGAGTTGATTGATCATGATGGGATGACATGTATGGATGAAGCGATCTATTTATCTATTTGAGTGTATAGTGTGTGTGATAGGTATGCTTAGAGTATCTTAGATGTACACTCATATACTTCCTCTATGTATCTAGGTGATATTATCTGATTGTGCTTACTGCGTGTCAGGTTCTTCTTTTGCTGATCTGCTAGCCAGGTAAGTCTCTTCGGAGCTTACTCAGATTGAAAGAGAGATATTCCCTGCTTTATGTGCATGATATACTAGGTGCTTGCATTCATGAATCAGCATGGCATGTAGTATCATGCTAGGTTGCATTGACCGTTGAGCATCCTATTTCTTTATGCGTGTGTAAACAGAACGGTCGTTATCTGTGAAGTAACTAGAGTCTTTGCTAGGGTCATAGGACGGCCCAGTCCCATCAGGTCTCGTCCTGAGTCAGTCGAGTCATATGGCATCACCTTTATTTATATTGCGAGAATGATTATAAGAGCAGCCTGCGGGCATTTATATACGATTATGGGTCGGGCCTGCGGGCCAACTCGATTATGATGAAATGGAATGCATTCATGAGCTGGCCAGTCTCCGCCCTATCGGGAAGGGGGGTGGAGGTAGGAGAGGGATATACCATTTGGTATTCTTTGCTAGGGCCCTATCTTTTATTATGCACTTGATCTTAGGGACATGCTAGTGTGTTAATATTCCGCTCTGCATCTAGAAGCATCTTTATTAGGTATATCGTATATGTGTGCTTAGGGCCGGGATGCAGCAGGTGGGCATCATTCTGATCCTGCTCACCACCCATGTTTTTAAGTATTATTTATATTTATCCTATTGGTGTTGTTTGCTTATTGCGCGGGTCATTTTGCTCGGCGGAGAGTGAGCGTTGGAGTTATCGACTTCACCAGACTTGCCCACGTTTTTGGATTTACCTTTTATACTCCGTTTTGACCCGGCTCTGCCGTGGCACCCACTTGTATTACACTTGATTTCCGCTATTTGCCTGGCTATTGGTTTTCCACGCTTAGACTTATGACATGTACAAGGGACTTCACCGGGGATTCCCGATCCCTCCGAATTTGGGTACGAAATCCCACTTTGGAAACATTATATTAGGCTTTCAAACCTTCAACCTGTACTCGGGGCGCAAGATCCTATCGATGGGTTTCATCCCTCGAAACGTAACTCGGGAATCATAATCTCGGGCAATTACAGCTTAGGCTTGTAGGGATTGATATGGATGATCTTTTAATCATGTCTGATGTGGATGAGATACCGAGTAGGCACACTGTCAATCTACTAATGTGGTGTGATGGCTTTCCTCCGATTCTCCATCTCCGAATGAACAACTATCTATACTCGTACGAGTTCAAATTAGATGACGGTAGCTGGAGAGCTTCGATCCATAGGTATCAACTGGGGAAGACAAGGTATGGGCATTTCCGCCAGTCTGACTACCTTATGGCTGATAGCGGGTGGCATTGCAGCTTCTGCTTCCGACACATCCAAGAGTTTGTATTCAAGATGAAAGCATACAACCACAATGACAGGGTGAGCTCTTCACATTTCCTTGACCCACAAAGGATCCAGAAGATAATCTGACAAGGGACTGGCCTATTCGACATGCTCCCCGAAGAGTACACAGTTAGAGAGTTGATTGGGAAATTGGGACCGATTCCGAGGTCTTATTCAGCTGTTCATCTCCCATCCTATCTATTAGACAATGCTGATAAGTACAAATATCTGTTGCCTGGAAATTGTATCAGAGATAGCCGCTGAGTTACGTTTAGGAATTGGCATTAACGGATGAGACCTGGAAATTGTATCAGAGATACCTTACTGATGTAAATCTATCTAGTAGTTTATACATAAATATACATACATTTTCGTGCACATCTTACCCGTTAGTTGCCATCGATTGGTTGGATGTTGCTTTGCATTGCATAAGCTCTATTGGTACCGAAGAAGGTGACAACATGTAGCAATAGATCGGGTATTAATGTTGCTATTGGGTACTGTCATATATTGCTGTTTGTCTTTGTTACCCAAATTAATAAGTAATAAAATAGGCATTTAGTTGACTTTTGTAATGACAGCTTCTTTGGCTTTTTAACTTCAGATCGATCTTTTGATTTTTTCATCCTCAGCAGTGGCTCACCAAAGTTATGAAATGCCAAACTTGTATTTTTGGACTCCTTCATCTAAATCTATTTATATATATATATATATATATATGATGGTTATGGTGTAAACACCCCTTAGGGTGTAATTTGTGAACACATCTAGGCCTTTGATTTGGGGTAAATAAACGGTTGAGATTATTCTGATTTAAGAAATAAAAAAAACAAAAACACACATTAATTACCTGTTCAAGCGCATGTACCCCCACCCAAATAAGCCATTAATGAAGTAAATAAGTAATAATAATAAAAATTAGATATATAAACAAAAACCTACGGCAAACTGCAAACGGTTTAGACTTTCAAACGAGTCCGTTGTTGTGGAAAATTTTTGGGTATATATTTTACCCCGTAAGTTTTTGTTGTACGACTTTTATAACATTTTTTAAGGTGGGTATATATTTTAATAATTTTTACTGAACATGAATAATTTTCTTATGAATAATTTGTTTATTAGTGCGAATAACTAATTTTTACTGCAAATATGCATCGATTGATGAGGAATTATTCGTAGAAATGAATGAAATTTTGAGTAATAATATTTGTATTTATGGTTGGGTAATGTGCGATTAAATAGGAGTGCATTAGTTATTCATCCTAATTCTGCAATTATTCATCGATTGATGATGAACTATTCATAGAAATTAACAAAATTTTGAGTAATAATACTTGGATTTCTGGTTGAGTAATGTGGGATTTAATGGGAAAGCATAAGATATTCATCCAAATTATGCAATTATTCATCAATTGGTGAAAAATTATTCATAGAAATTAATGAAATTTTAAATAAAAATATTCGTATTTATGGTTGGGTAATGTGCGATTAAATGGGTACACATAAGTTATTCATCCAAATTTTGTAATTATTCGTCAATTGATGAGAAATTAATATTATTCAGTAGTCATAACAATATTATTCGTATTTATCAAAATGTTTCGGTGCAGTAAAAATAACATTATAAATTAATATCCTAAATAAAAAATATAATCTCAATAAAAAAATTTAAATTATGAAATCTCATTATGGGCAATCTTTAATTGGTGGGCCAGCAATCACCCACTTTCGTTTTTTTTTTGGATGAAACCACCCACTTGATTTGTCGATTTTTTTTTTTAAAATTGTACAACACGCACATAGGCGCAAAGGGGAATGTGAGTGGGTAGATATTGGTTGTGGGTCCCACGTTTTTTTTAATAAAAAAAATCAGAAAAGGGGATTAAATCTCTACCCTCTATTTCACTCAATTTAAAGGCTCAAATTTGTTCACAAATTTCATTTTAAGGAGTGTTTACAAATGATCCTTCCTATATATATATAGAGGTTGGATCCCGTGTAAGCAACCCTTACGGTGTAATTTGTGAGCAGAGAAATTATTCGCAGGTACCAAGCGATTATTCGTGTATAATAATGTAATGAACAAATGTAATTATTTGTAAGTAACAAAAGATTATTCATATGTATGTACATACGAATAATCACTTCGTACCTACGAATAATGTTACTGTTCACAAGTTACTTTTAATCTCATCCGTTTGATCTTCTTAATCCGACGCTCTAGATTTGCTCACAAATTACACAGTAACACTTGCTTACACAAGATCTATCCTCTCTATATATATATATGCTAGTTGTGGTTCAGGAATGTTTTATTTTAAAGGAAAGCAATTGGTTGCCTTGTGGCAAGCCCGATAGCTAGGACAACAGGCTAAGTGTATCCTATCGAATGAGAACACAGAGATCTATGTAGCTCTAAATGACATCATCAATCGGCAAGAGAATGCTGAAGGAATGTTATCTTGTCAGTTTTACTCGCCAATCTCGTGTGTGATCATGACCGCCTCCAAGGAATGGAGAAGAAAACGAATGTGGGAGATGATTGACTGTTCTAACCCGTCTTTGAACAAGTTGATGATATGCACAACTTTTTCCTCTCGATCCCGATCTTTGCAATTAGAGGGTGTTGTGTTAAACTTGTATATTGTAATAGTTAGGCTTAATGTGTGGCATGAGTACTTAGATTATAGTAAACCTTAGGACCATTTGAGTGATGAAATAATATACACATAATTTACCAAATAATATGTGACATTACCTAAAAGTTGCAAGTGTAACAGCCCGGATATAAATAACCGGGTTACGTTTCAAAGGCTTGATACCTTCGTTCGGATCTTGTAATTCAGGTACGGGTCGAGGTTTCAAACCTCAAAAGATCAGTGTTTTAAAGTGGGGATTTCGAACCCCAAAACAATCGGATGGCCGTTGGGTACCCTTAACCTGTTCTAAGGCTAAATCGTGGAAATTCATTTGAGAAAATGGTGAAAGCGGAAGTAAAGTACAACTTGCCACGGCGAGGCCGGGTCAAAACCAAATCGGTAAAACATATACTCAGAAATTCTTTATCCCAATTAGCGGGATTAGACTCTTCCGATCGCGCGGGAGGATTCTCACGCCATAGAAATAGAGAACAAGCATACCTAAAAACAATTTGTGCGAGCGGGGTCAGAACGAGTCCCCCCAACGCACTCTATCCCGCAAGCAAGCATACACATATGCTATACCTATAATAAAGATGCTTTAATGCAGTACGGAAACTTAAATCACATAAGCATGTTGACAATTTATATAATATGCAGAAAAACTATAAAGGCGCCCAAAGAATGCCAAGTGGCATATCTCTTTCCTACTCCGCCCCCTTTTTCATTAGCGGACCTGGCCAGTACGGTACCCATTTCATCATGTTTTTCCACATAAACATGGTATCATATCATCATATCATATCATCATCATGCTCATCATAAATCAAATTCATGCCCGATGGTGCTGGGCTATCATCTCGTGAAATGAAAATAATGACTCATGACAAACCCGATGGTGCTGGGCTATCCTATGACCCTAGCAAAGACTCTAGGACTCACAGATAACGGTCGTTCTATTTTCAAACACATAGAGTATCCGAGTGCTCACACATGAGTGCAATCCTAGCATGATACTACATGGCATGCTTTTAATATGCTTATGCAACACCTAGTATATCATACGATCACAAGCAAGAGATTTCTCTTTCGAATCTGAGTAAGCCCATAAGGAACTTACCTGAGTAAGTTGAACAAAAAAAAGATAAGGCAAAAGCAGAATCCAAGCAATGTCAACAATCACCTAATAATATAAGCAATAAAGGCGACATAAGTTACTTTTGTACCATTTAACACACAGAAACACCTTTCGAAAGAAATCCCTAAAGAGATAATTCGAAAACTTGTAAATCTCCTTTTAAATAATTTATCAATAATATATAACTAAAATAACTCTTCAAATAAATCCATTTCTCACAAACCCTATTTAGTTCATCATCAACAACATTTCAAAATTCCCACACATATCTAAAATATCACAAACTACATATTTCAAATAATAATAACTTTCAAGTAATTTTATAATATATATGAATATAATTTTAGAAAATAAATATTTTCCATGAAATCAGAAGTATATAAAATACCATATTTTATAATAACAACTTAGCATAAATCAACACAAGTAAATAAACAACTATCAACATCACCCAACCCAAGCAGCCCAGTCTGAAAGAAAAAGGAAGAACCTGGAAGATGACCCTGCCCAACAACCCAACACCGAAACCCGAATGCCAAGCCCGGACCCGCCCCAAGAATTAAGAAGAAAGAAAGAGTTCGGAAGGGTTAAGGTGGATCCGGTCCAAACCCGGAAATCAGGCCCAAAACCCATTGTATGCCTTCTCTTTCCTCTGAAGAGCAGAGCTCTTGCTCGGAAAACAGAGAGCGACGGAACGGAAAAAGGAGAGAAGGGAGCTTAGGCCTCTGATGGTCCGTTCGACTCAAAACTTCACTCAGGCGATCGGAATAGGATTCCGACCACAACCACTACAGAAAGGAAGAAGCGAGAACAAGAAGAAAGGGAGGAAGAAAGTTACCGATCGACAAAGATAACTCCGACGAGGGTCTGCGACGGCTTCAACGATGGGGAGAAGAGATTTTTCTGCACCTGGGAAGAGCGTGGAAGGGTTAAAGGCCAAGCTTTACGAGCATTTGAGTCGAAAATGAGAGGAAGGAACATACCAAGGCAAATCGGAAAAACCAGGGGAGTTGGGCTCACGGTGGCAACGGCGTACTCCGTCGAGGTCGGAAATGATCCTTCTTGGCCTAGGGATGGAGAAGAATGAATAAAAGAGTAGGTTTGCAAGGTTTCAAAGCGTAAAAGGAAGATTCGACACGATTTACCGGATTCCAAACGAACAGAGGGGTGGAGCTTCCCCGGCGGTTGGTGGCTCCGAAGGACTTCTGGCTCCCTCATGACTCCTCGGAATGGTCAGCTGCAATTCCAGCGAGATGGTGGTGGAAGATTGACAAGAACGAGAGGAAGGTAGGGGAATCGGGGCCGAGCAAGCGGGGATGGAAGATGGGTTTTCTGGTTTCCTTGCAGAGGTGAATCGGAGGGGTGAGGGTGGGTTTCTTTTGGGTTTTCTGCAGAGAACGAAATGGGAGAGAGAGAGAGAGAGAGAGAGAGAGAGAGAGAGAGAGAGAGAGAGAGAGAGAGAGAGAGAGAGAGAGAGAGAGAGAGAGAGAGAGAGAGGAGAGTTGTCCTCTGAATTACTGGTGGGATTTGTTGCGAGAGAATGAGGCAATTGGGTGGGTTGCCTTATAAGGTGTATTTGCACAAGAAGTCTAGGTACAGCTGGGTGAAGAAGAAGATAAAAAAAAAGAGGGAGACTGGTAAATTGGATTCGGGACAGTAGGCTCCAACGGAATAGAGAGAGAATAAAGAAAATAAATAAAATTTGAGGAAATGGTCCCCCCATAAAATCAATTTAAAATCCCGACGTCAATCTCGCTCGCTAAAACGAAAACCGAACACTAGAAATTTGAATCGAATTTTAAATCATCTCGAAATTTAAATTAATTTTATCAATACTCAAAACTCGAAAGCGGAAATCAAATCCCGTCAAAATCCAAAATTTAAAATGATGCCGGAAGGATTTTTAAAATCGAACTTGTGCTCGAGGACGAGTTTTCTCCCATTTTTACAATTTGGATAAAAATATATTTAACCAAAATAATAATAAAATTATATTAAAATATATTCGGTCTTTACAGCAAGAACCCCTAAATATTTTGGTATTTAGGTTTGGATCACTTGGCCTTAGGTTATGGCTATATTATAAGTGTAAATGTGTGTGTATTATTTCATCATAGAATGGCTCAAAATCAAATTTACATATTTGGGCCTATTTGTATTGGGCCGACTCAACTTGGTTGATTTGGACTGTCTACATATGACCGTTGGAAGCTCTCTTATAACCCTAGCTTTGCTAAGGGCTATATAAGCCTCCTTATGGGTTACTGTAGAGCTTGGAGCCTCACTTTACAAAACCCTAGACGAGTAACAAGAGAGAGTGTGAGCGGCGGTGATAGCTCTGGTGTGAGCTCATCCAAGGAAGACGGTGGTCCGACAGGCTTCTACGGTGTTTGATAGCCTGATCTCCGTGAGGAACTTCATCGAAGTTCCTCGGTTGCCCATCAGGGGGCTTTCCTTCTATCTCTTCTCTTCCTTGTATGTATTTCTCGGTTTGGAGCTTCTTAGGTTGCTTGTCTTTGTGCTCTGCCGCCATAGCCAAACTTGTAACTTCTCTTTTGATTCTTAGTGGATATTGGGATCGGATCTCCCCTCTTGAGATCCCGCAGAGTAGGGTTTAACCCGAATTGCGTCAACAAATCTAGTGTTGTCTGGTTTTTCGTTTATCGATTTCATTTTTACTTGCGTTTTAATAGCGAAACTCGATTTTCAAATTGGTATCAAAGCCAGATTCACTGTATCTAAGATATGGGTTGCTAAATCTAGTTCCTCATATCTGCAAATTGCTCGAGTAAAGCCAAGTTGTTGTGTCGCTTTCACTTCTTCCTGTTCTTCTCGTTTTTCATAATAAAAAAAACCTTTTGTTTCAACGTAGATTTGTGGGTTTTTTGAAACCCTAGATCTCCCTTAAATCCACTTCTATTATTACTGTGTGTTATCCTAGCTACTTGTGTGTTCTAGGGTTTTATTAGTTTTTCTTTTAAGCTTTTCCTTTCCTCCGATTGCTAACTGTCAAAGTGTTTATAGGTACAAAATGTCGGACAATGCAATAAGAATCAAACCGTTCGATGGAACGACAGATTTCTCCATATGTCAGCTCAAGTTGAAAGCCATACTTATTAAGGAAAAGTGCTGGAAAATTGTTCCGGGGGAGTACTCAGAAGGAGCTACTGAGTCAGCCAAGAAGGACTTGGATGAGGCTGCTCATTCAGAGATCTTCATCATGCTTTCTAAAGACATGGCTTGTCAGGTTGTAAGTATCTCTAGCCCAAAGGTCCTTTGGGACACTTTGGAAACTCTTTACTTGACTAAGTCCTTGCCTAGCCATATTGCCATCTTGTGTCATTTGTTCAACATTAAAATGGACACTAATCAGTCTCTGCAGTCAAATCTAGATAATTTTTTAAGGATGACACAAGATTTAGAGAGATGTGATAAAAAGGACATAATTAAAGACGAATATTTGGCTATTTTGTTGTTCAATTCTTTGCCATCTCAGTTTGATGTGTTTAAAGATGTTATTCAATACAGTTAGGAGTCTATAACTAAGGATAAAATTCTTGAGTCTATTGTGCAGAAGAATGAAAGCCTTAAAGTGTTTAAGACTAAATCTGACAACAAGGGTGAAATTAAAACTGAGGTTCTTATGATTAAAGGTAAAAAGAAGAAGAACAACAAACAGAAAAACAAGGATGAGAAATCTGAGAATGAGGATAAGTCCGTTGCTTCTAATTATGATAAGAAAAATAGGAAGTGTCATTAATGTGGTATTTATGGTCATTATATCAAAGAATTTCATAAGAAACAAAGGGATGAAGTTGAGAAAAGTCATAGTCAATCTATTGTTGCGCTTGAGTCTCATTATCCATGTGAATTGCTTGTTGTTGATGATTGCCATACTTTTGATGATTTCTGGATCTTAGATTCAAGATGTAATGTGCATTCTACTCCTAACAAAAATGATTTCAGCTCTTTGAAGGTGTTCAATTGGGGTGAGGTCATGTTAGGTGGTCATACCTCCCTTGAAATCAAAGGTGTTGGTAATGTGCCTCTGTGCATGTTTGATGGTAAGGTCAGCCTCCTCCAAAATGTTAAGTGGGTACCACAACTGAGAAGGAGGCTGATCTCTTAATCTGTTTTTGATGATATTGGTTTTGACATAAAAATTAAAAATGATGTTAGAGAGGTCATCAAGAATGGAACCACCATTATTAGAAGCATAAAAAAGGGAGGGATGTATGTTGTGCAGTCCTCACCTGAAGTAAATGTGACTAGTAATGGTGGCTCCATGGATTTGCATCAAACTAAACTGTTGCATAGTAGGCTGGGTCATATGGGAAATCATGTAATGCAATATTTGTATAAACATGGCTTAATCAATCATAAACCCATGCATCTTGACTTCTGTGAAACATGTGTGTTTGGTAAAAAGGTTAAGCATGTTTTTGGTAATGCTACTTATGTTGCTGAGAGGCCTTTAGAATATATACATTCTGATTTATGGGGGCCTGCACAGGTAGAAACCATTGGAGGTAAGAGATATTTTATTACCTTTGTTGATCACTTTTGTAGGAAAGTATGGTTGTATCTTTTGAGAACAAAAATGAAGCATGTCAAATTTTTAAACTTGGAAAAATTTGGTAGAATATCAAAATGGTAAGAAGATAAAATGTCTCAAAATTGATAATGGGCTTGAATATTGCAATGCTGAATTTGATGACTTCTGTAAGCAACATGGCATTAAAAGACATCTTACTGTTCCTGATACTCCACAACAAAATTGTACGACTGAGAGAATAAATAGAACTTTGCTGGAAAAGGCTAGATGCATGCTTGTTAGTTCTGGTTTGAAACACTCTATGTGGGGAGAGGTTGTTACAACAACAACCCATCTCATTAACAGATTCCCATCTTTTGTGGTGCATTTCAAAACACCACAAGAGTTGTGGACTGGCAAGATACCCAACATGACCTATCTTAGGCTATTTAGCTGTGCAGCTTACCCACATGTGTCACAAGGTAAGTTGCACCCAAGGGCTCAAAAGGGGGTCATGCTGAGCTATCCATATGGTATAAAAGGATATAAGATCCTTCTTATTGTTGTGGGAGGGAAACTGGATCGAATAAATATAAATATGAATTAAACCAACTCCCTGTCCAAGTAAATAAAATTATAAGAATCCCTCCCGATGTAGTAGTAGGGTATTCATGATCGAATCCACGAGAAGGTATGTCAGCGGTTTTTAAGCTTGCAATCACGTTCAATTTCGACTCCAGAAGATCACTCGATATCGAGTAGATCAGTCGATATCAACTACAGTTCCAGTCGATTTCCAGCAACTTCCTGCAAAACAGAAAAAGACAATCGACGTCGAGTAGAGCACTCAATATCGGGTCAGCCACTCGATATCGACCTCTGCAGTCGATTTCGAGCCTTCGCAGAAACTGTAAATGTAACCAATTTTTGTCGGAAAAGTGTCCGAAGAAATTAATAATGATGTAGGAGAGATTGAACAGAATAAAAACACTGATTTGTATAAGATTCAATAAACTAAAAACCTCCAAGATCGGGGATCTCATGCCACAACGATAACCATATAAGCCTATGCCAAATTCATGAAAGATTATGCCTTTTTAGTCAAATAACTTTCGTTACTAACAATTAGGTAATTTAGAGGTTCTCGCATAAACCCTAAGAGTTACTATCCAAATTCATAATTAATCCAAATTCACAAAAAGATGGCTTTCGCTTCAATAATGCAAATAAGGATCGCCTACTACTTTCGTAGAAGAATCATGCATATGGGATAGAAGACGGAATCGCATAAAAATCATACCTTTGATGCATAAACTTACATGGCTACCGTCGGACTCACCCCGACCCTAGAAGTAAGGGAACTACTCGCGCTTCATAGCCATAGACATCATCATCATTGTTGGAAAATAAACTAAATTGAATTGAAATTGTCGAAAGATTACAACCGAATAAAGCAAACTTCCGCTCTCGCTTCTCTCTACTTCACTCGGCCTCCTCTCTCTCTCTCTATGCTAAACTGAATTGTAAACTGCTCTTGGATGATCCAAATGTCAGCCCTAATGGCTCTAATTATAGACTTCAAAACCTTGCTATCCAAGGAGAAGAAAATCTATCTTATTCCTAAGATAAAACTAACTAAAGTAAATAAATAAAAATACTTTAGGTAAATATGAATTCACCCTAAAGGATATAAAGTCTGATAAAAAGATAAAAGATTTCTGACCCTCGTTTAATAAAAGTTTTCTTTTGGGAGTTATTAATGTAGAAACAAACTACTTCGGATAAGATTTTATCAAAAACCGTCGAACCTATTTGCAGCGTCACTCGATATCGACCAGCTTCAGTCGATATCGACCACTTCTCTTCTATCTCGAGTCAGCTCTACTCGACCTCGGCTTTGCACTCGATCTCTATCACTTCACTCGATATGGGGTACACGATATCGACCAGCTTAAGTCGATATCGACTAGTCTGTGTCGAGTTGAATTGTTCTTCTTTCTGGCTCGATTTCTGGTCTCAGTTCCACTCGATGACAAGTCACTTGGTCGATTTCGACTCCTTAGTAGACTTCGAATAATTTTTCAGCTTTTCTTCTCTTCTCTAAATCGCTCCAATTTTGCCTCGATTTCTGCGAAATAACATAAAAACTCGTGTCGACCTCCATAATTGGCAAGTAAACATAAACTACACAAATCTTATGCTTTTCTAACCAATATGCATGAAAATATAGACAGAAATGGACATAAAAGTAGATGAAAAACATGGTAAATTGAGCACACATCACTTATACAGCCTTATAGGTATAAGGTTATCATCTCTAGGAGTGTTACATTCAATGAGTCTGAATTTCCTTTCAAAATAGTACTAACTCCTTCTCTTGAGCAGGTAAACACAAATGGAGATACAGGAAATGAAGATGTCTAACCACCTAGACACTTCTATAATTGGAATGATCTTCCTCCAGGAGATGGGGTGTAACGGCCCAAATATAAATATTCGGGTTACGTTTCAAAGGTTGGATACATTTGTTCGGATCTTGCAATCAAAATACGGGTCGAGGTTTCAAACCTCAAAAGTTAGTGTTTTGAAATAGGGGATTTCATACCCCAAAAGGTGTGAAGGGCCGTTGGGTACCCAGAACTTGTCCTAGGTGACTAAGTCGCTCAAAACCGTTTGAAAATCAAAATGGAAAGCAACGGAAATCAGGGTACAACTTGCCACAGCATGACCGGGTCAAAAACCAATTAAACGAGTATAAATCATCAAAGTATGTAAATTTGGTGATAATTAGTCTCTTGGTCATCAGAGCGCCAAGGTAGAAATAAACCCGCCATGGAAGCATACAACAAGTAAAGATCATAATCCTGAAACTAACCACGAAGTCAGGCCAAGAGACACATGCGAGCTCTAAAGACCACATTGAGGACATAAAGGATGCTAAGCCTAAATAAAGGATGTTTCTAATGCAGTGCGGGAATTTAAACACATAACGCATGCTGACAGATATAGATAAAATGACGGAAATGTAGTAAATGGGCCCACACAGAATGCCAAGCGACATGTGGGACCCTCTTCTCAATCGAGACGAGGCTGATGTACATATTTGCACCTCTTTTATTGCATCTTTTGACTTCATATTATATTCGATTTCCAAAGAAAAGGTTCAAAAGAATATAAACTTGTGTAAGAATGGGCTAAAGTACAAGAAATAGAGTCTGCACGAGTTTTGAGCTAACCATGCAGGAATTCGATGAAATCGGAGTCAAAACGAAGAAGCCAAGTGAAGCTGAGCAGAGGTCGATATCGACCTGAAGACATCGATATCGACCATAGTTGTCGACACGCCTTCTGAGTGTCGAGATAGACCACACAGACCAACCAAGAAGACATCGATATCGACATACTGCATCGATATCGACCTCATCATAGACATCGACTGGAGCTGGAAAAGTCGAGCAGAAACACAGACATCGATATCGACCTCTGGTGTCGATATCGACCTTACCTCGACAGAAGATAAATCCGATTTCGAGACTCGGATTATGAATTCTATCATCAAGGCCACGGATTATCTTGTTCTTCTAGATAGTTAGCAGCTGAATTTATCTTTTCCTTTTAAGTTTTATAAAAAAAAAAGACCTATCCTATTTGTTCCGATAGAGTTCATAGTTTAGATAGAAGTTACAGTCCTTGGATAGCGAGGATTAGTAGCCTATAAATAAAGCCCTAGGGTGCTGGCATTCAATCATCTTTTCAATCAATACAATCAATAGCAATAGAGTTAGAGAGAAGTTTTAGGGTTTGGCGTTTGCGAAAGCCGACGTTGATTTGTAAAGCTTCGGAGTTTATTTTAATGCAAGTTTATCTCTTTTAATCAATGATGAGTTCCATGATGAGAAGCGAGTAGTCCCCCAAAGCTCTTAGGGTCGGGGTGAGCCCGACGTTAGCCATGCGTGTTCGAGGTAAGTGTTAGATGTTGATATCGTTGTGTCTATATCATCTCCTACAATTCTATGTTTAGTCCTAATCGAAAGAAAAGGGATTCATGCTAACAACTTGAGTTATAAACATAAAATTGGTAGAGACAATTAGGTTTATTTGCAAGAGTAATCCTAAGAGTTGGAGTACGGCGAAAGCTTGTCCCTCGGGTGAAATAGCGCAATTGTCCGTCTTATTTATCTTATCGCATGCATTGGTTAACGTTGTGGTAAACCCTAATCCTAGGAGTTGCTTTTTTTACATAGTTTATAACACCAAAACCTCTGTTTTATTTCTGTTCATTGCTTCCTTCCCATTCTTAAATCTTCGGCCCTTCTTTGCCGACAAAGAACTAACCCACTGCAGGAAGACATCGATATCGACCCTGAACGTCGATATCGACCCCATGATAGATCGACAGTTTTCTGAGTCGATCTCGAGACTCCTAGGTCACTTCTGCAAACATCGATATCGACCCCAGA
This sequence comes from Persicaria maculosa, assembly GCA_963922045.1. Taxonomy (NCBI): domain Eukaryota; kingdom Viridiplantae; phylum Streptophyta; class Magnoliopsida; order Caryophyllales; family Polygonaceae; genus Persicaria; species Persicaria maculosa. The sequence goes on along the minus strand of OY998271.1, from coordinate 21,927,881 downwards.
CGTCGAAATCGACCCTTCTGTATCGACTGACAGTTTTCTGAGCCAGTCGATTTCGTGGACTGACATCGATATCGACCCCTTCCAGTCAATATCGACTACAGTTTTTGTCTCTGTAGATCTTATGTTGCAGAAAGGATCGACAACCGAGGTCAACATCGAGCTCTAAGGTCGAAATCGAGGCTTCTGGTCGACGTAAGACGTGAGAATTCCAACGCTACTAGGATCCCGCTGACACGCCTCCTCGTGGATCGATCCTGACTACCCTTCCACTACAACGGGAGGAAGTCTTGTAATTATTTGCATAGGCTAGGAGTCGATTTACATTTATACATCTTTATTATTTATAACTTAAGAAACTCGATTTCCTCCTATTAACAGAGGCATATGTAACGCAACGTCCGTACCTAACATCGAGGTCAGAGTACATATGATCTATGTAACACACCGTCCGCACCTAACATCGAGATCGGAGTACATAGCTTCTATGTAATGCATCGTCTGTACCTAACATTGAGGTCGGAGTACATAGGGTAAGTGGGGTCTATATAACGCACTATCCATCCCTAACATCGAGGTGGAGTACATAGCATATATGTAACACATCGTCCGCACCTAACATCGAGGTCGGAGTACATAGGTATGAACATAGGTATGAATGGGATAAGGTTGTACCCTCACCGACTCTATCAGGACAACCCGATGGTGTTGGGTTGTCCTATGACCCTAGCAAAGGCTCTACGACTCACAGATCACGGTCGTTCTCTTTTCAAACGCATAAAGTAAACAGATGCTCATTCCATTAGTGCAACCTAAACAGGATACTACATGATCATGCTTTTATGCAAATGCAACACTTACACGCTATATGACACATCAGGCATGAGGTCTGGTCACTGAGTAAGCCTCGGAGGACTTACCTGGAATAGCAGAACAACAAAAGTGATATCCAGCAATAAGTAGTCAAGTCACGTCACATATCACCTAATAATTTAATAATGTAAGATATAAGTCTAAAGCATATAGGACCCATTTACCGCTACACGAAACTAAGTAAAATAAAAGAACTCATTGCATCATCAAGCCACATATTCTCATCTTATTTCATAATTTATCATCTTCCTCAATTCCGTCATATCATCAACATCATCATCAATACCTCATAACTCATAGCTTTATTTCATCATAGTTCATCTAATACCATCTCACACATCATCTCATATATCATATCCATAACTCACATCATCATATAACATATTAAAACATATAACATATCATGATTCATAACATATCTCATATTCCATCATTCCATTATTATCATGATTGCACTCATACGTCATATTTCATGCTTATCAAGTTAAGATTTGTTGTAAGAGGGAGAATGTAAGATTTCAAATAATTTAAATTAACAATTCACAACTAGGCTAACTCCCTGTCCCAAATAAATAATACAAGAATCCCCTCCCTTGTAGTAGTAGGGTAATTCAGGATCGAATCCACGAGGAGGTATGTCAGCGCTTCCCTTGTTGTAATCACGATCAAAGCTTTCGACCTCAGAAGACACTCGATATCGATGTGTCTGGTCGATATCGACCTCAGTTCTGGTCGATTTCCAGTCCAGTTCCTGCAGAAGACAAAAGCAACAAAGTCGACGTCGAGCAGAGACCTCGATATCGACGTTAGACCTCGATATCGACCTTTACAGTCGATTCCGATGTTTGTCACAGAAACTGTAATTCGTAACCAATTGTCGGAAAAGAGTCCGAAGAAAGTAGAATGGTAAAGAAGGATGATCAGAAACAAAATTAAAACTTTTATACTGATTTCAATAAACTTAAAAGCTTCCAAAGTCGAGGTTTCATGCCACAACGATAACAACGTAAGTTTTATGTTAAAGTTATGAAATTTAATGCCTTTCCGTCAAATAACTTTCGTTATCAACACTTAGGTGATTAGAGGCTCTCGCATAATTCCTAAGAGTTACTATCCAATTCATGCGCAATCCAAGTTCACAATATGAGTGGCTTTCGCTTCAATAATGCAAATAATGAATCTCCCTAACTTTCGCAAAGGATCATGCATAGGATAGAAGACGTAATCGCATAAAAGTCATACCTTTGATGCACTTACCCTACATCATTATCATCGGGCTCTCCCCGACCCTAGAAGTGGGTTGACTACTCGCTCTTTATCATGCACATCATCATCATTATTGAAAGAAAACTACTTTGAATTAAACCTTGAAAGAAAGTACAACCGAACAAGCAAAAACTCCGCTCTCGCTTCTCTCCAACTCACTCGGCCTTCTCTCTCTCTCTCTAACTCGTTACTCTCTATTAAAACTGAAATTCTCTGCGTAATTGGATGTGTGTGGATGCCTAAACTCAGCCCTACTGGCCTCTAGATATAGATATCGAACTTTGCTATCCAAAGACTCGAAACTTTATCTTTATTCTCTAAGATAAAACTTAAATAAAGTAAAAACTAAAACTCCTATGGTAAATCAGCTCATATGATAGCACTGGTGTTGATGATAGGAAATCTCGACTTTTGGATAGACGTGCAAGCTTCGGATAGAATTCTATCAAAATCCGAGTCGGATCCTCTGCTGGGCAACATCGATATCGACCATGAACATCGATATCGACCTCTGTGAAACTCTATCTCGAGCTCTCCTTCTCCTACTCGGACTGGAACTCGACTTCTATCATTTAGCTCGATCTGACAACGTCGATATCGACCTTCAGACGTCGATATCGACCTCTCTGTGTCGACATGCTCTGTTTCAATTCTTGCTCGATTCCTATGTCTCTGCTGCACTCGATGTCGAGGTCCCCAGTCGATTTCGACCTCTTCAGAAGACTTCGAGGTCTTTTTCCGCTCTTCCAAATTCGTCCATTTTTATCATGTTTACTGCGAAATCACATAGAAACTCATGCAGACCCATATATTTGATATTTAAGTGTAAAATACACTAATCCCATGTTTTCCCATTAATATGCATGCAAAAGACGATAAAATGGACTTTTATATGCATAGAAAATATGGCAATTTGTGCGCACATCAAACACCCCATACTTAAGCTTGCTTGTCCCCAAGCAATACCTTCAATGGTCATTCAGGGGAAGAAAGTAAACCCTTAACATCTTAGATTCATTTTTCATATGTCCCTACAATCAATTGCCATCCTCGATAAGGTACTTATGTCAACCAAGTCCATGCCTGTGCATAAAAGCAATTTCATACTCATAAAAGGAGGTAATATGCAAAAAACAATTTTAGCGACATAGCATTAATAATCAAGAGGACTTTTGCAAGCTTGTGATAAATAGATTGGTAAAAGGCTAAAGGTGGGCTAATATTTGGACATGTGGTGTTAAATCCGGGGAATCATACTTTCTTTCCAAAACATTCCACATTCCTTCTTCATAATGTCTCACCTTTCACTCATCGTTCAATGCTTTTATTCAATATAATGTTTTTACCTCTCTAACCTTAGCACTGCCTTCTCGCGAGTCGCAAACATGGGTGTCATGAATGGCCCTGGATACTTAGTACTTCGGACTCCTCACCTTGTGTCCCATCTCGCTGAACTAACATCTCAACGAGCAGGGTCGACCTACCTTTATCTCCTGAGGTGATCAGATTTTTTTCTCGCTCATTAAAATTTTCCATATTTCATAATTTCGTTCATTTCTGCCAACAACTTCATAATGCACAACTCCATATAACTCCAAAGATGACATCCATTCTCAATCTTGTCCCCGGATAGGGTATAAGGTATAAAATGGGCAATATGTATATAGGTGGAGCAATAATGATCATGATAAGGCTCATATATGGCTTGTGACTTTTGCAAATATGCATAGGCAAGGCTAGGATATGAACTTGTATATGTAAGCACTTGTATGGTATTTTCATAAAAAGTCCTCCATCATCTTATCATGCACATGTCAAAAGCAACTTCAAAATTTTCATCTCCTTTATTTTTTTCCTTTTTACACTTAATTGGGACTTCCCTTAACTAGGCAATTTCATGTTATATCTCTAATGAATCTAATTTTGCATTATAGAGCTCTTTTTTATACTTCCATGACTCTTCTTTTTTTTCAAATTTTTGATGGGGGTCATTTTTTCCTTTTTTTTTTTAATTTTATTTTTCCTCGAAAATAAAACTAATTATGCATTAAGATAAATATGCAAATCTAAACTAAGTATGAATATGCAAGTAAGCTTTTCCCCCACCCCATACTTAAAATTTACAGTGTCCTCACTGTATTAGAACTAGGGGTAAGAAGAAAACTTACTAAACCGTCACAAATTTCAAGAGTCGAAGAAGATAGCAGCCATGGTCGATATCGACCTTTAACATCGATTTCGATGTTTCTCATCAATTTCTGGCTCAAGCTTCAGGGTGATCTGGCCTAGACCACAAGCCTATCTAAGTCGACCTTAAGGTCGATGTCGATCTTGGACATCGATTTCGATGTCTCTTCTGTGTGCTTCTCTCTTTCCTGCAACTTGTTAAAACCAAAACAAAATATGCAAAACAATAAAGTATCTCAAACCAAAGTAAAAGCTGTCTAAAATCAAAACTAAGTCTTTGTGACACGCTCTAGACTTTTAAGTCGCTAGGCCGACTTCTTCCTTTGCGCTTCTCAAGGCGGCATCTGCAGATCCCATGTGGCTTGGGCCTCAAATATGACTCCTTTCTTGTCACGCAGCTACATTCCGTCGGGATGGATTTGATTTACCATGAATGGTCCTAAATTCTTATCCTTGAATCTTGTAGGGAACCAATGGTCCTTAGATTTGGCAACATAGACCTTGTCTCCTATCTCATATTGGCTCGAATCATCATCGGATACCCTACATAAGCGCACATACCAAGGCACACCTCTTCCAAATAATGATAAATCCTTGATTGTAATGGAGCAAGAGGAATCCGTACCTTGACTTACCTTCTTCTCAGTCTGTGGCTCAGGTCGATTTCGATGTTCAGAGGTCGATATCGACCTCTGTTGTACTCTTGGAGGATCAGTCGATTTTGAGTGTTTCGGCTCGATATGATCAGGTCGATTTCGACCCTCAGAGATCGATATCGAGGTCTCCGTTCCTCCCTTCTCAGCGCTGATGGTGGTCGATTTCGGCTGGGTATGGTCGATATCGACCTTAGACCCCAATTTCGATGTTTTTTTCCTCCTCCGTCGACCCCATACTTATGATCTGGCAGATAATCTTGAACATTTTTAGTCGATATCGACTTACATGGGTCGATTTCGATGTTCTGTTGGGCTCCTTCGTTCAATATTGCCACAACTTCCGCCACTTGGGCTTCTATGGCCCACTTCTCAAGCTCCTCCGGTGTCATACTCCTTACCTTGGCTTCTCCACAAGCAATGTAGACACCATCGATGGCTTTTATCTCCATTGGCCCTTGATTTTTCACCGTCTTGTTGAAGGCATACTCTATCACCTCGTCACTAATTGTGAATGAGAGCAATCCTTTCTTCACACTAATGTTGGCATCGACGGTTGCTAGGAATGGCCTACCTAAAATAATTGGACAAGCAGGGTCCTCTGCTATATCAACAACTAAGAAATCAGCAGCGATAAAGAATTTACCTACTTGTACTGGCACATCCGTCACTATCCCAGTTGGAATCACTACCGTATTGTTATCCATGTACAACCTTGTATCCACGGGCTCCAGAGGACCTATCTTTACCTTGTGCCAAATGGTTAGTGGCATCATGCTAACGCTAGCGCCCAAGTCAACTAAAGCATTAAATTTGAATTGACCTAGACCTATAGCAATAGAAAACTTACCTGGGTCCGCCCGCTTTTGTGGTAGCTCCAACCTGTTGCACTCCTCTGCGATCTCAGAGAGCGATCGCTTCTTTCCCAAGATGTCCTTAAGGAACCTTACATAGGATGGCATCTCGTGAAGTGCCTCTGTGAATGGTATAGAGATATTAAGTCCTTGGAGCATCTTCACGAACCGCTGGAATTTCTTTTCCGCTGGGTCCTTAATCATCTTTCTAGTTGGGAATGGCAACACCTTTTTCCTTCCCGTGGTTGTAGTGAGGTCGACATCGACATCAGTAGGGTCGACATCGACTGGAGGAGTTGATTTCTGTGGTGATGTTGTGATGTACATATTCGTACCTACTTTTAATGCATCTTTTGACTTATTATTTCATTCGATTTCCAAAGAAAAAGGTCCAAAAGGATAAAAACTTAGGTAAGAATGGGCTAAAATACAAGAAATAGAGTCTGCATAAGTTTTGAGCTAACCATGCAGGAATTCGAGTGAAATCGGAGTCAAAACGAAGAAGCCAAGTAAAGCTGAGCAGAGGTCGATATCGACCTTAAACATCGATATCGACCATAGTTGTCGACGCGCCTTCTGAGTGTCGAGATGGACCACACAGACCAACCAAGAAGACATCGATATCGACATACTACGTCGATATCGACCTCAACATAGACATCGACAGGAGCTGGACAAGTCGAGCAGGAACACAGACATCGATATCGACCTCTGTGGTCGATATCGACCTTATCTCGACAGAAGATAGATCCAATTTTGAGACTCGGATTATGAATTCTATCATCAAGGCCACAAATTATCTTGTTCTTCTAGATAGTTAGCAGCTGGATTTATCTTTTCCTTAAAGTTTTATCAAAATAAAAGACCTATCCTAATTGTTCGGATAGAGTTCATAGTTTAGATAGAAGTTACAATCCTTGGATAGCGAGGATTAGTAGCCCATAAATAAAGCCCTAGGGGCTGGTTTGTTAGATCATCCAAGCAAGCAAGACAATAGTAATAGGCAATAGAAAGTTAGAGTTTTTGAGCTTTAAAGTTTCAAGCGCTTACGATAGTTGGCGTTGAGATTGTAAAGATTCAAAATTTTCCATTTATGCAAGTTATTTCAATTCAAAACATGTCTACATTCAACATGAGCGAGTAGTCGCCCTTTCTTCTCGGGTCGGGGTGAGCCCGACGATAGCCATGGTGGTAAGGTTTGGACGTCGCTAAAAAGGTATCTTTTATCTCGCTCTACCTTGTGCTTCATCTTTAAATGCGAATTTAAGGAACTCATGTTGTAAAACTTGGGTAGTAATTAGGGTTTCTATTCGAAAGATTATAAACTCAATTATGTCAAAGGTAGACGCAAATTAGGTTAAATAATTGCAAAATCTCTTTTCTTATTTGTCGGTTTAGGTGAAAGCCTTTTCCTTTATGATAAAATCATGCATCTTAGTGGATTCTTACTTATTCTATCATAGTTGTCGTCACGGTGATCCTTGGCTTTGGAAGATCTTTTCTTTATTTAAGTTTACATTCATATTTGCCCGTCGTTCGTTAAGTCATCGAAAAACCCAACACCTTCGCTTATTTCTGTTCATTGCTTCTTTTCCCATTCTTAAATCTTCGGCCTTTCTTTGCCGACGAAGAACTAACCCACTGCAGGAAGACATCGATATCGACCCCGAACGTCGATATCGACCACGCTGATAGATCGACAGTTTTCTGAGTCGATCTCGAGACTCCTGGGTCACTGCTGCAAACATCGATATCGACACCCAACGTCGAAATCGACCCTCTGTATCGACTGGCAGACTTCTGAGCCAGTCGATTTCGTGGACTAACATCGATATCGACCTTTCTAGTCGATATCGACTACCGTTTTTGTCTCTGTAGGTCTTCTTTTGCAGAAAGCATCGACAGCCAAGGTCGACATCGTGGTCTGAGCTCGAGATCGAGGCTTCTAGTCAAACATTTAGGCCGTGTCTTCAACGCCATGCTGCATCAGGGTCGACATCGACAGGAAGGTCGACATCGACGTCACCTTGGTCGATATCGACAGGGGGGTCGATATCGACGTCTGTTCTGGCTCCTTTTCCTCCGCTTTTTGCTCGGACGTTTGTAATTGACGCCCATTCCTTAGGTTCACCGCCACAATATGACCAGTGGTTTTGCCCTTTTGGTTGGGCACAGTGGATCCAGAGAATGATCCTGACGCTTTGGGTATTGCTTCTGCCAATTGACTCATTTGAGTCTCCATGTTGCGCTTCTAAACGTCGATCTCCCCAAGCCTAGAATTGATGCCCTGCAGGTGAGTATGGACGGAGTTGTTGGCTTGTTTGAACTTAGCATGGTTCCTCCGCATCTCATCAAGAATGATTTTCATGTCATCTTTCCTTGTTTCCCGCTCAGGGTGCCCTGGTGCTCTATACGGTGGGGGATCCCGTTGTTGATAGAACCTTTGATCACCCCAATATTGTTGATTGCCCCCTCCATAGGAGCCTCTTGTCCACTTGACCTCCTCATGTTGTTCCGCCATTGACACTTGCTTAGTATGTGGACAAGCACTAGTGTTATGCCTTGTTGAGCCACACTCCTGACAAGTTTGATTGTTGCTTAGGAACCTGACTTGCTTTTGAAGGCGGCGTGTTTGATCGTTGTGGAATTGTTCCCGCATATCAGGATCTATCTCCCTTGAAGGCTCATATAGTGGCATTGATGGGGCAGGCCTTGCATCATAGGTCGCAGCAGCCCCATAAGTGTTGTCAAAGTTCACAAGCCTCTCAATGGTCTCCCATGCCTCCGTTGGTGTAAGCTCAATGTATCGATAGGAGGTATATGAATTGATCCTCTCCTTATTCGGCGCATCAAGGGCATTATAGAAGATCTCCTGGATGACATATGGAAGTTGCCCATGCGTTGGGCATGATCTCAGCAAGTCCTTAAATCGCTCTCACGCCTATACTAGTGTTTCACCTGGCTTTTGTTTGAAAGTCGTGATCCTTTGTCGCAGCATTGCCATTTTAGAATGTGGAAAGAACTAATTCAAGAATGCATCCTTCACCTCCGCCCATGTCCTCAGTGAGCGTGGAGCCAAACTTTCAAGCCATTGTAATGCCTTTCCTGCCAAAGACCATCGAAAAGATTTTAATCGCACATACTCTAAATTTACTCCATCAGCAACTGTTTCACATAAGTCCATAAAAGTAGAGATGTGTTGCAGGGGGCATTCATTAGGTCTTCCTTCAAAAGTATTTCTTTTTATCTCAGATAGGAAGTTAATTTTTATTTCATAATTGGAGTGAGGAATTAAAATAGCGGATTCAGGAACATGAAGCGGCGGATGCATGTATTGCATCGCCGTTTGTGGATACTGATTTAGCCGATCTTGGGCTTGTCTGCGCGCATCCTCCTCCCTTTCAGCACGGGCTCGCTCTGCAGCAGCGGCGGCCCTCTCAGCGGTGATTGTAGAGTTGTGGTCCTCGATCTCCTTCCTCAACCGCTCTATGGTTTCAGCCTGCGTATCATTGTCAGTCATGATGCGTATTGCTTTGTTGTGAAGATGGTAGAAACGTTCAGGCTCGTTGATTGGTTCCAGGATAGGTCCGCAATCAGAACGTCGCATAAACCTTCAAAATAAGCTTGAAAAAGATCGTGATTAAACTTAGGTGGCGATTGATTGCTTCCCCGGCAACGGAGCCAATTTGTTGTAAGAGGGAGAATGTAGGATTTGAAATAATTTAAATTAACAATTCACAACTAGGCTAACTCCCTGTCCCAAACAAATAATACAAGAATCCCCTCCCTTGTAGTAGTAGGGTAATTCAGGATCGAATCCACGAGGAGGTATGTCAGCGCTTCCCTTGTTGCAATCACGATCAAAGCTTTCGACCTCAGAAGACACTCGATATCGATGTGTCTGGTCGATATCGACCTCAGTTCTGGTCGATTTCCAGTCCAGTTCCTGCAGAAGACAAAAGCAACAAAGTCGACGTCGAGCAGAGACCTCGATATCGACGTTAGACCTCGATATCGACCTTTATAGTCGATTCCGATGTTTTTCACAGAAACTGTAATTCGTAACCAATTGTCGGAAAAGAGTCCGAAGAAAGTAGAATGGTAAAGAAGGATGATCAGAAAAAAAATTAAAACTTTTATATTGATTTCAATAAACTTAAAAGCTTCCAAAGTTGGGGTTTCATGCCACAACGATAACAACGTAAGTTTTATGCTAAAGTTATGAAATTTAATGCCTTTCCATCAAATAACTTTCGTTATCAACACTTAGGTGATTAGAGGCTCTCGCATAGTTTCTAAGAGTTAGTATCCAATTCATGCGCAATCCAAGTTCACAATATGAGTGGCTTTCGCTTCAATAATGCAAATAATGAATCTCTCTAACTTTCGCAAAGGATCATGCATAGGATAGAAGACGGAATCGCAAAAAAGTCATACCTTTGATGCACTTACCCAACATCGTTATCGTCGGGCTAACCCCGACCCTAGAAGTGGGTTGACTACTCGCTCTTTATCATGCACATCATCATCATTATTGAAAGAAAACTACTTTGAATTAAACCTTGAAAGAAAGTACAACCGAACAAGCAAAAACTCCGCTCTCGCTTCTCTCCAACTCACTCGGCCTTCTCTCTCTCTCTCTAACTCGTTACTCTCTATTAAAACTGAAATTCTCTGCGTAATTGGATGTGTGTGGATGCCTAAACTCAGCCCTACTGGCCTCTAGATATAGATATCGAACTTTGCTATCCAAAGACTCGAAACTTTATCTTTATTCTCTAAGATAAAACTTAAATAAAGTAAAAACTAAAACTCCTATGGTAAATCAGCTCATATGATAGCACTGGTGTTGATGATAGGAAATCTCGACTTTTGGATAGACGTGCAAGCTTCGGATAGAATTCTATCAAAATCCGAGTCGGATCCTCTGCTGGGCAACATCGATATCGACCATGAACATCGATATCGACCTCTGTGAAACTCTTTCTCGAGCTCCTCTCCTACTCGGACTGGCACTCGACTTCTATCATTTAGCTCGATCTGGCAACGTCGATATCGACCTTCAGACGTCGATATCGACCTCTCTGTGTCAACATGCTCTGTTTCAATTCCTGCTCGATTCCTATGTCTCTGCTGCACTCGATGTCGAGGTCCCCAGTCGATTTCGACCTCTTCAGAAGACTTCGAGTTCTTTTTTCGCTCTTCCAAATCCGTCCATTTTTATCCTGTTTTCTTCGAAATCACATAGAAACTCGTGCAGACCCATATATTTGATATTTAAGCATAAACTACACTAATCCCATGTTTTCCCATTAATATGCATGCAAAAGACGATAAAATGGACTTTTATGTGCATAGAAAATATGACAATTTGCGCGCACATCAATCTCAACATTATTCAAGAACATATATCAACATATCATGCTTTTGTAAATAGTAATACATCTCAATAAACCATGCTTCTCAATCATCAATTTAAAACCTCCACATAAATCATGCTTTAACACATATTCATATCATAACATATTATAACATGCTTTCATAAACAACAGATCATAATCTCATAATCATCATATAATTCATCATAACAATATCAACATATCATAATTTGCTTCACAAAATTTCACACATAAGATTCACCAAGTCATTCACAAGTTAGATAAAGCAAGTTGATTTCCCAAGATTCCCAAAACTCTTAAATCTCAAGTTAGATCAACCTTTACTCAAAATATTTTTCCAAATCCCACTTGACCTAAAAATCCATTTACAAACCATTGCCCTTTAATCTACTTACTAGTACAGTTCCCACGCCAGTGCGCGGTTTATTTTTTAAATCATAATAATATGACAAATTAATATTGTAAAATTTTATAAAAGCTAGTATAAAATAAAAAATGTATAATTTTATTGGTTAAAAACTACAATTAATGTAAACCATTTCGGGTTGGTTCAGCTGAAAAGGACCTGCGAGAAGTACTCAAATGTCCCTGGTTCGAATCCCGCCCCGGGTGGCCATTGGAGGGTTTACCTTGTTGTTAACTTCAGGCCCCATGGGATCAGTCGGGTGCTAGTAGCCCCGAATATCCATGTAAATTCAATACAACTACAATTAAATGTAATGATAACACCTCATTAAAAATGATTCTCACTTACAAAAGTGTATAGATATAGATATTTTAAAATAATCTTATTAGAAAGAAAAAAAATTACTCTCACTATAATATTATATAAAAGATTTAACTAAAGATAATTTTACGAAAATCTCTTACATGAAAGAGAGAATTTACAAGATATGTTCTCTTGCTTTTAATTTAATATAGTATATAAATAATTACATATAGGTATCGATTATTTATTAATTCAATATTTTGAACTAAACCCCTTGGTTAGAAAATATAGAATATATTAAGGAAAAAACTATAATTAATGTGATGATGTCACCTCTTCAAACTTACTTTTCATTAAAATTATATATTAACATTAATATTAATTCAATGTTTTGCATTGGACCACTGGTGAGAAAATGGAGTATATAATGAATTGAAAAAAATGACCAAAAATATCTTTGCATCGGGAGGCGACATGTGGTAGTAGGATTATGGGGTTAGCGCGCACACACACACAAATATATATATATATATATATATATATATATATATATATATATATATATATATATATATATATATATATATATATATATATATATATATATATATATATATTGACAGATAGATAGAAAATTCAATTTGTAAAAATGAATAAATGTTATTAATTTAAAACAAAAGACACAACTTCTATTATTTTATTTAACATGTTAATTTTTATTTTATTTTCTCAAAAACTAAATAGGTTATAAGTTGGGTAGATATAGAAAGGAAGGTAATGAAATAAAATTCATGTATTTTCTTAAAGTGATATGTTAAATTAAAACTTTAATCTATAATCTTAAACCAAAATCATACTTTGGATAATTTAATAAGATCATTATATTTTGATTTATATAAACCAAAATTTTGAATTTTTTTATGTGTATATAGATAAATTTATAAAATTTAATGGGTATATGAATATATATCCAATTATGCCTTAAGAATATTGTCTAAAATTAAATAGAATAACCTATGATAAATTATAGATATAAATGGAAAGATTGAGATATATGGATAAATAATAAAGGAGAAATTTGGGAAATGTCCATTTGATACCCCATTTTTAGCTCCTTGTCCATTTTCTTGAAATAATTAGGTGATTGTCCCAAATTGACAATTTTGCCCTTCCTTCTCATTTTCCTTCCTTCCCATTTTTTAATTTGACCATTGACCATTGACCGGTCAAGGGCAATGACTTTTGGTGACATGAAAATTTTGTTGTGACAGCTTCATTTTTAGTTTTTTTTACGGGGTCACTGTCACCACGCTTATCAGTGGTGACACGTATGGTGACTTGAAAATTTTTTGATAACAGCTTCGTTTTTATTTTTAATTTTTTTACGGGGTCACTGTCACCACCTTTATCAGTGGTGAAACGTGTGGTGACATGAAAATTTTTTGATGACAGCTTCGTTTTTAGTTTTTTTTTACGGGGTCACTGTCACCACGCTTATCAGTGGTGATATGTGTGGTGACATAAAAAATTTTTGATGACAGCTTCGTTTTTAGTTTTTTTTACGGGGTCACTGTCACCACGCTTATCAGTGGTGAGGCGTGTGGTGACATGAAAATTTTTTGATGACAGCTTCGTTTTTAGTTTTTTTACGGGGTCACTGTCACCACGCTTATCAGGGTGACACGTGTGGTGACGTGAAATTTTTTTGATGACAGCTTCGTTTTTAGTTTTTTTTTTAACAGGTTCACTGTCACCACGCTTATCAGTGGTGAATTGAAATTTTTTTGATGACACCTTCGTTTTTAGGTTTTTTTTAGTTTTTTTACGGGGTCACTTTCACCACGCTTATCAGTGGTGACACGTGTGGTGACATGAAAATTTTTTGATGACAACTTCGATTTTAGTTTTTTTATTTACGGGGTCACTGTCACCACGCTTATCAGTGGTGACACGTTTGGTGACATGAAAATTTTTTGATGACACCTTCGTTTTTAGTTTTTTTTTAGTTTTTTTACGGGGTCACTGTCACCACGCTTATCAGTGGTGACATGAAAATTTTCTGATGACAGCTTCATTTCAAGATTTTTTATACGGGGTCACTGTCACCACTATTATCAGTGGTGACACGTGTGTGGTGACATGAAATTTTTTTGATGACAGCTTCGTTTCAAGAGTTTTTTTTTCCGGGGTCACTGTTACCACTCTTATCAGTGGTGACACGTGTGTGGTGACATGAAGTTTTTTTGATGACAACTTCATTTCAAGAGTTTTTCTTTACAGGATCACTGTTAACACTCTTATCAGTGGTGACACGCTGTAACCAAAATAAAAATAGGGTCATAGACACTGTCACCACTACAAATAGAATGTCATAGACACTATCATCAAAATAAAAACAGGGTCATAGATACTGTCACCACCCTTATCACTGTCACCACCTTTATCACTGTCACTACTCTTATCAATGGTCACTGTCACCACTCTTATCATTGTCACCACCCTTATCGTTGTCACCATCTTTAATGATTTATGTGAGCGTTTGGTTACACAATTTAAAATATCATAAAAAAAAGAGGTAAAATAGTAATTTAATAAAATAATCACATAAATCAAAATAAAATAATTGCACTATAAGTAATACATCTTATAATCCAAATACACCATTAATTTAAACAATTTAAAATTTGTATTTACCAAACATCACCTTATCTATTTACATTATAAACATAATATAATTGAATCCAAACATACCCTACCTAATGGACATGTGCAACCATAATGAATTACAAAACTCAAGCCTTCATTGATTAATCAACATTATATTCCAGTTGTTACCTGGGACATCACACAAGAAAGGGCAAACACACAAATTGATTGTATAGTCACCACCATGCTTTTAATAGATACTACTTCATGGCCAAACAAGGATCGACCACACAGATGGAACCCAAAGTCTCCAACAAAAACACAAAGTTTGCACAAATAGATTAAAAGAAATTGAGAAAAAAAAAAGCTTACAATACAAGGAACAGATAAACATGCTTCCACTGAGATAAGAATTCAGCTAAATCAAATATCCTTTCTTTATCTCAAGTTTCATTTTCCTGCTACAAAAACACAACCAAATTGAACTAGGAAAAGGACAAATAAACAATGCAGCTCTCTATATAAACACTGCACCACCGCCAAGTTTTGAGCACCCAGGTCTGCCTGTACTTGAACGATTTGAACATCAGCGATCAGATGAGGCAAGTCAAGATGGCGATGAACATAATCCATTCAGTGAGGACCTTCCAATTCAGCTTCTTCCTCTTCTTCTTGATCCATTTGCGCCCACTGTGGCCGTGGCGATCGTGTTCTTCTTCTTATTCTTCTTCTTCGGACTCCGATAATTCGAAATCGGAATCAGACTCTGAACTCGATTTCTTCTCAGAGTCATTAGAGAGGTAATCTTCGATGGTGTCTCAGGTAGTCCTAGACGCTTGGGGTTGGATGAATTCAACTATTCGGGCACGGGGCACGGTTTGGGTCGATGAAGGAGGCACGATGGGAGAGGATTCCGAGAGCTCGAGAGGGAGAACGGAGGGGCGACGCCTGGCTCTCCTCAATCCTCATCTAAATATGCAACTTCGACATTCCTCACTGGCTCCATAAATTGGATCTCTATCAACGCCGATTTCATGGTGGATTCCAAGATTGACCACTCCCTTCTATGGAAGCAAGGAGAGGAAGACGTTGCAGCCGATCCGAATGAGCTTCGTCGACTACTTCGAGACGCTTCCTCCTCCTTCTGCGCAATCAGGGAGAACTGAAGAAGACATGAAGAGGATGAAGCAGATCCATGGAGGAGGCGAGGCACTAGCATCTCTAATTTCCCAAATCAGGTAAAGCGGCTAGGTTTTAATTAAAACGAGGGCAGATTGGGTATTATGAAATTTTTTTGGACAAATACTAAAAAATAGGATGAGGGTAGACATTTAACAAATAGATTTATGAAAATGGACAATGGGTCAAATATTATCAATAATAAATAGGTTAATTGATTTACCCTAATTAATTAGATTATTATGGAAATACACTTACCTAAAATAACTTGACACAAAATGGTGACATATGGCAAAATTGCTTCTCATTTAAAGTATAATATAGATAAAATAGCAACTCAAACAATTTATTCTAAAATCTTACCTAGCCAAATAAAGGGTGATAATATTTACACCCACAAAATTTACTATATACACCACACCCTGCCCCTCTTGAGTTACAGACGTGTGACTCAAGAGGCGCAGGGTACTTTATATATAAAATACCCTGCGCCTCTTGAGTCACACGTCTGTGACTCAAGAGGGGCAGAGTCTACTTTAAAAAAAAATAAAAAAAAGGATGTGTGGTGTATATAGTAAAATTTTGAGTGTAAATAACATTGACTTAATCTAATGAACACAGTAACACACCATTTTAGTTACTCATGTGTGACTCAAGAGGCGCAGGGTACTTTATATATAAAATACCCTGCGCCTCTTGAGTCACACGTCTGTGACTCAAGAGGGGCAGAGTCTACTTTAAAAAAAATAAAAAAATGGAATGTGTGGTGTATATAGTAAAATTTTGGGTGTAAATAACATTGGCTTAATCTAATGAACACAGTAACACACCATTTTAGTTACTCATATATTTACTCTCCAAGTGACAAGTCAACAACAAGATCACACTGAAGCCTCCGACAAAAAGCTCTCTTTCTGGAAAAAAATTTGGTCCCCTGCTTCCTTCTCCTCTCCTCTCCTTGAGTTCTTCCCCCTCTCCTCTCCACCTCTTAGATAGTGAGCTTCTTAGCTTACTGTCCCCCATCAGCATGTGAAAATAAATCTACTATCAAAGAGAAAGAAAGAAGGCTTAACAGCCATGAAAAAGAATTCATAAACATCTTACTCCATAAGCTTAACAACTATGCAAGTGAACAAATTATTGCATCAAATCTTTTTCAGAAAACTGAAATTTCAATCTTACTTACCACAATTAACTCAAAAACAGGAAAATTACAGGACTTCTCACTTAATAATCTTTGCCAAACCAGTCACAACCATGACAAATTCCTAATGATTGTTGACATAATCAAACAGATACTCCTCTCCTTAAAATATTGGAAAAAGGATACTAAACTCAGACTGAAAAGCCATCCAATCTTATTTCTTGAAACAAATAAAGGCTTAGGAAACCATCTCTATAATTATACATGGTTAAAACAAAACAGAAAGCAGTGGAAACATAAAATTCTCAGCTATAAAAATTTCATAGCTTTGTTCATGAACATAAATACAATACTGCAGCTCATTAATTTTATCCCTTTGCTGTATCTTCTCAAGCAGATCTTAAATAAACACTCCATCCATAACTACTACTTTAATTTGATTACCTCTTTCAACAATATTGTTCATCCTTACACTTTAAATCCTGTATTTTCAAAAAAATCTCACCAGTTTATCACAATAACAGCACAACTTATTTACTGTTATCCCTTTTTTTCCATCCTAAATTATCTAATTACAAATCTATCAGTTTAACTCAGAAAAAGATATCTTATAAAATCTTCTTTAACCTTTTTTACTTACTAAAAGATAATCTTCAAATTGATATGATTACAGTCTGTTACAGCCCCTCTAATGACTGCCACGTCCAAACTAAATTCACATCTATCAAAACACCAGTTAAACTTATCCTCTTGATTACCCTATCTTACCTCACAATTCCCTTCTACTTCAATAATATTAAACACTATAACCGTCTCAAAAATTTAATCAAAGCCAGGACTCCTTCGACAGATAACAAATAAGCCATGTCTTCATCTTACCTTGATGCTGTCATCCAAGGAAATCAAAACCAAATGGATCTTAATCCATCCCCTCCTGGATTTCCTAGCCTAATCAACCCCATCAATCCAAATACTAATCCTTCTAATGAACCTACTCCAACTATTATAAGCCAAATCCACCAAACTGAACCCACAACAGAGAAAGAACCAAACACTGATGACTTTGAAATCCCAATCATCAGTGAGGTCCATAATAGGCTTCAAAGCACTGCTCTAGTTGGAAGATTTGTGAATAAACAGGTGGATTTCAAAGAGGTTTTAACAAGAATGCGTGCAGATTGGAGACACCTCAAAGGACAATGGTTCATTGATCTAATAGGATATGACTGGTTCCTATTTAGATTTGCAACAAGCGAAGATAGAGCAAAAATCTGGAGTAATAGGCCTTACCATGTAACTGGTGGTTTGTTGGCTCTCTACCCTTGGACACCCTCCTTTGATCCTTCTCAAGCTGATACTCTCTCTGGAGAAGTCTGGATCCGCATCCCAAACTTACCACCTCAACTCAACACCACTGAAATCTTGGCCAACATCATCAAGTCTTGTCGTGTAGGAACCTTAATCAAGGTAGACAAGGAGGCCTATTTTAAAAGTCGATTCAGGTTTGTTAGATTCTGTATCCATGTTTCCTTTGAAAACATATTGATATCCTATATTAAATGGAAGATGCCTGATGGTAGAAAAATTAGTTTGAGAATATGGTATGAGGATTTTTCTATAGGATGTGGTTGTTGTGGTCAGGAGGATCATCTTTATCCTGACTGTCCTAGCAACACAAACAAGCCTAGGAGCTTTGAACTTAGAATCCAAGAGAGGCCTGGTATAAATCTTCTTGATGATAATGCCAGATCTGAAAAATCTAGCTATACCACAGATGAGATGATGATC
This sequence comes from Persicaria maculosa, assembly GCA_963922045.1. NCBI lineage: Eukaryota > Viridiplantae > Streptophyta > Magnoliopsida > Caryophyllales > Polygonaceae > Persicaria > Persicaria maculosa. The sequence goes on along the minus strand of OY998271.1, from coordinate 21,909,186 downwards.
ACTCCAAATGTAGGAGAATTTTCTGTCATTGGTAAAACTGTTGCTGCAGAATTAGGTAACTCCTCCCTCCAACCTGCCCATAATAATTATGGTACACTCCCCACTCTGTCGACTATGACAAACACCTTCCCAACACCATCTTCAACCCTTTCCTATCACAAGAGCTGATCAATAACTTGATAACCCTAAATAATGCCCATGCTTCCATGCTTGCCAATGAATCTACAATCTTACCCTTCCAGATTTCTCCTACAATGCTAAACACTATCATGAACACCAATGTGAACCACACCTCCTCCTCAGCTGCTCCTGAAAGAGAACTGAGCAACCTTTGTGATGTAGTGAATCCATATATCAGCAATCCTCCTAACACTGAGCACAGCCTCTCCTCTTACCAATCCATGAATTCAGCAGCAAGTATGGTCAGGAACATGTCAAGCTTTCACATATCACCTCAAGACCAAGATCAAAACATCATAATTGACAGAAACAGCAGAAAAGGCAAAGAGAAAACTGAAGAAGATGAGGTGGACTCCCATGATCACATCAGCAAGAAACAGAGGTCTTCCCCCTAAAGCTTTTATGACAGATACACCTTATGAGAGGGATGTTGCTACTGCTGTGAAGATCACCTCAATAAATCTCAAATTTTGGCAATGTAATATAAACTCCCCTATAACTCTTTGCATCTCAGATTTTCCTTGCTGTAACTTGTCTTTTAGTTTAGCTTCTGTCTGCACTGATGAACAACAGAGGATCCAAATTTTTGCTATCTATATGGATGCCTCTTGTAGGGTCTGGTTATGCTGTATCTTTAGGGGCTTTGAACACCTGTTTATCCTTTATACTGTCTGTAATATACACTACCTACTGAATATATGCCTACCCTTAAACTCTTGCTTCAAAACTTTGATCTATAAAACACAGTGTATAACAACAAGGAAATCTTTGCTTAACAGCAAATTATTCGGGTTAACACCCTTTGCATACACCAATAAAGCCACAAAAATTATGGGAAAAAGAATTAGACTCAGATCTACAAACATTTACAGTTTATTCAGTCCTATAAATTTTATACAAATCATAATAAATCAATCATATACATTGACTGGAACTCACTTATACCAAAAAAATAAAGAATCTATACATTTCCTCCCCTGTTTTGTAATATACAAGATTGAACATCTACAATTCTGGTACCTTACTTCAAACACAAGCAATCATTACCAAATATTCAATACCACAGAAAAACAAACAAAAATCCCAAAAATTATTCCCTTTATAATAAATTGGAATCTCAGACCTTATAACACCAAAACCTTAGTAAAAATAGATACAAATAAAATCTTAGTTTACAAATTCTATACTCTAATAAAACTAGGGTAAATTGCAACTAATATCCCAACCTTTAGGGATAGTTGCTTTCAATATCCTAACCTTGTAAATTTTCACAAAATATCCTAACCTATACCATTAGTTGCAATTAATACCCTAAATGAGTTTCTTAAATTAAAAAATTACCCACATCAAACAAAAATTACAAAAAATCACCCATATTCATAAAATATTTTCAATAAACCCCTAATACATTTTTAAAAAAAGGAGAATTAAATAAATCTCTTACAATTTAACCCCACCTGACCCATCATCCAAAAATAATTATAATATATATACATATATAATATACTCCTTTAAAATATAATATAATTACTTTAGCATCTACTCATTTAAAATTTTAATATAATCAATCAAAATAATTAATTATTTATCTAAAAAACATACATTATAATTAAAATCTAAATTTATATAAGTATGTCTCGATACATGCCGATTTGTGCATCTATATATATATTCCCTGTATATGATTTGATACGATATATACTGTCTTTTTGGTTAATATTATGTTATATATACTAAAACTAATACATAATATCTTATAATGTATCACACATAAATTTCATGGTATTAAAAAAATGATTCTATAAGAAATGTTTAACATAATAGTTTTACAAAAATAAAATAAAGTAGATTTAAAAAAATAAATGGTAAAAGATATGATAATCATTTGCAATAAATAATTATATAATAAAGATATATTAAAAATAATATGGTAAAAATAATAATTTTACCATATTATTTTTAATATATCTTTATTATGTAACTATTTATTACAAATGGTTATCATATCTCATACCATTTATTTATTAAAATCTACATTATTTTATTTTTGTAAAAGTATTATGTTTAAGATAAATAATTAATTATTTTGAGCAATTATATTAAAATATTAAATGAGTAAATGCTAAAATAATTATATTATATTTTTAAAGGAGTAGATTTTATATACCTGTTATAATTATTTTTGGATGGTAGGTTGGGTGGGCTTAAATTGTAAGAGATTTTTTTAATTTCAAATTTTAAAATATATTAGGAGTTTATTGAAAACATTTTATGAATATGGGTGATTTTTTATAATTTTTTGTATGATGTGGGTAATTTTTTAAATTTAAGAATCTCATCCAGGGTGTTAAGTACAACTAATGGTATATGTTAGGATATTTTGTGAAATTTTACAAGGTTAGGGTATTAAAAGCAACTATCCCTAAAGGTTGGGATATTAGTTGCAATTTACCCATAAAACTATTCTATAAACTAAAGCAAATCACAAATAATAAATATAGGTATAACTATAATTTAGCAATAAATAGAAAATCCCCTAAAATAGCAAATCCTTTAAATTATTACAACATTAATCACAATACCCATACTATAAATTCACACCCTTTAAAACCATCAAAACCTACACCTCATAAAATATTTAGTACTACTAACAACTTAAACATTGTCAAAATAAATTATACGATTTTAATTAATAAGAACATACCTCACACAACTAAACATTATCTAACTTACAATCTAGGAGAAAAATATAAAAATCTTTTTACCAGGCATTCTTTTAAAATAAATTTAAATTCCACACCTCTCAATACCAAATCTTTAGGAAAAAAGGAGACTTGGAACACCTTAATATCAAATTATAGATTCTATAACCAAATAAAAATGGGCTACGAATTAAACCAGATTACACATAATAAACATAGGAATAACTGTAACAATTTAACACTAAAAAGGGAATCTTTTAAAGTCACAAAACCGTCAAATTACTCTAATACCAATTACAACCATAATACCTATACTAGAAATTCATACCCTTCAAAACTATCCAAAAACATATTCCATACAAAATCTAATACTACTAACCACTTAAATATTACCAAAATAAACTACAAGATAATAACTAATACAAATACAACTTACACAACTAACTATTATCCAACATACTACATTACAAACAAAATAAGGAAAAAATTTACTAATAACCATCACCTCGGACTAATCAACACTCTTAGCCCTTATACCACCAAAACTAAAATAACAAAAGAAATTCGGAATACTTTAATATACAAACCTAATAACCATAAAAACCCCTTCCACAAAATAAACCGTAACACAAACATTAATCGTAATTACAAATTTAGTAACTTCACTTCAAATATCAGACTCAATACAATAATAAAAACGGAAATTAATTTTAATACTACACATAAAACTGTCAAATTACTTAATTCTTACAACAATTAGTATCACTAACTACCTAAACTGCATCAAAATAAATTATAAGGAAAAATCTGTTATTATAAAAAAGTTTAAAAAGCGGTCTCACAAAATAAAGTTTTTTAAATGACAAACATAGGATATTGGAACATCAGAGGTGTAAGAAAACCCAACTTATGGCAAGACCTTGCCTACATCCAAAAAAAAAATAACTTAGATATCCTAGTACTAACTGAAACAAAAACTCCTGAACCACCAAATGAAAAACTATATAAGAAATCGGGATTTAATCAAGCCCATCACATTGCATCAGAGGGGACTAAAGGCAGACTTTGGATCCTCTTTAAATCAACTAATACCACAGATCCAACCCAAGAATTAACCAGATCCAAAAATTTCATACTTTATTTAGTCAACTTGAATAACTTCAGATTTATTCTTAACTTTATTTATGCACCTTCAAATCCAATAGATAAAAAAATTTTTTGGAAAGAGATAATCACAGTAACTCGACAATATAATTTGCCATCCTTAATAATGGGAGATTTTAATGAAATTGAATCTATAAATGATAAAATTGGTGGAATAAACCCGCAAAACAGCATATTCACTCGCATTCAACAAATTATAGAAGAATTAGATATCCACACTATTCCTTATACTGGAAGCCCTGTCACATGGAGAAAAAGTCAATCTCCTATTGACAATATCTATGAACGGCTTGATAGAGTCATGATCCACACGGATATTTCCAATCAATTCCCAAACTTAACAGTTCACAATCATCCATTTACAAGTTCTGACCACTCTCTCATATCTATTCAAATTGGAACAAAAACAATTAGAGCAGGATCGCCCTTTAAATTTGAAATGTGCTGGACAAATAATGAGAATTATAATAAACTAATTAAAAGAACCTGGGAAAACAAACTTCACGGATCATTCATGTTCACACTTCTACAAAAGCTAAAGCTAATCAAGAAAAACACAAAAGTCTGGTGCAAATCACATCCAAACAATAACTTCAGACAATTAATTGAAGATCAACTTTTATTATTACAAACACAACAAATTACTGGAAACTCTAATAACAATATAGACAATAGAAGACATAGACTGCTTAACAAGAGAGAAATACTCATGAACTTCAATAATAATTTCTGGAAACAAAGAGCTAAATCGAATTTCCTTCAATTTAGAGACCGAAACACCAAATACTATCAATCAATAACTAAAATCAGAAATTCTAAAAATATTACTCATAACTTTACAAATAAAAATGGTATTGTAATTGAAGATGAAAAACAAATTAGAGAAGAAATTACAAATGAACTGGCTGAAAGATTCATCTCCAATAATGAACCAACTGATAACAACTCATATTTTCTAAACCTAATAAACCACACTATTACTAATAATGAAAACTTAACCCTAACCCAACCCTTTACTGATAAAGAAATAAAAGAAACTCTCTTTTCAATGACAGACGATAAATCTCCAGGCCCTGATGGGTTCCCACCTGAATTTTATAAAAAATATTGGAACATTGTAGGAAGCCTACTATGTAAAGCTATCAAATCATTCTTTCACTCGGGCATCCTCCTAAATGATAAACACAACGTTCATTGCGCTCATCCCTAAAATTGAAAATCCAACTAATATTAACCATTATCGACCTATTAGTCTTTGCAACACCATTTATAAAATTATATCCAAACTTCTGACCAATCGTTTAAAACCTATCTTACCCCGCATTATTAATCCTTTTCAAGGAGCGTTTGTACAAGGTAGAAACATTCAAGATAATATTCTTATAGCTCACGAAATCTTTCATTCATTTCATAACAAAAAAGGAAAACCCGGATGGATGGCTATTAAACTTGACATGGAAAAGGCCTACGACAAAATTAGTTGGAATTTCATCCGAATAATTTTAAACAAATTTGGATTTCACCATAAATGGATAAACTGGGTAACGACATGTCTTACTAACACTAACTTTTCAGTTTTAGTTAATAACCTACCTGGTAAGACATTCGAAACATCTCGAGGCATAAGACAAGGAGATCCTCTCGCACAATATATCTTTGTAATAGTAATGGAACTATTAGGAAGAATGTTACAACAAGAATCTTTAGAATATGAACCATTAATTGGAATCAAACTCACAAATAATAGTGAACCTATACCCTTTCTTTCCTTTGCTGACGATACACTCATTTTTGGAAACGCTAACGATCTAAGTCTTCATACAATTAAAAACCTTCTAAACAATTTTTGCAATATATCAAGCCTTTCTATAAATTATAACAAAAGTTCCTTACAGGTTTCCAAAAACATCCCACTTCAAAAAGCTCAAAATCTTGCTCAACAATTAAACATCCCTGTCACTAAAACTATGGAAAAATACTTGGGAATACCATTAATTAGTGGTAGAGTCAAAAACAGCCTATTTGATGAGGCAATCATAAGCCTCAAAAAACAACTTTCAAAGTGGAAATCAAATACCCTTTCACAAGCTGGTAGATCTGTTCTAATTCAAGCAAACCTCAACTCAAAAACAAATTATCTAATGCAATCATTTCTTCTTCCTAAAGGAATTCTAGAAAAAATTGATCAGGTAAACAAAAACTTTTTCTGGAATAAACTACAATCTGATAATTATCATCCACTAATTAGCTGGGAGCGCTTATGCACACCTAAAAAGGATGGTGGACTAGGCTTCAAAACAGCCGAACAAATCAATATAGGTATGCAAATGAAACTACTTTGGAGATTAATAGCTAATCCTAACAACATTTGGTCCAAGGTAATCAATGAAAAATATCTCTCTAAGGAAACACTAATGGAAAGAGGAAAAAATAAAACGTCCTGGCAATTTGGTCGACTTCTCAACATCAAAGACCTTTTCTCTAAAGGACTGCTATGGCTTGTAGGTAATGGTAAAACCATCAATGTCTGGTCTGACATCTGGGTAAATGCCCAATACCTCGAAAACTTTAGAAATAATCGTAACCCCAACCTAAAAGTCTGTGACCTCTTCACAAACTCTAAAACTTGGGATACTGATAAACTAAATAATATTTCCCCCCTAACATTACCCAAATGATAACAAATATCTACATTCCAAATATTGATATCCCAGATAGACTAATATGGATCCACAATAAAAACGGTATCTTTAGTGTCAAATCCACATCTTCTCTTTTCAATACTAGAAACACAAATTGCACCTCTGCAGAATGGATTTGGAAGCTCAATACCGCTCCTAACATCAAAATTTTCATCTGGAAAATTATATTAGACATCCTACCCACTGCTGCACGATTAAATAGATACATCAATAGAGTTCCTAATACCTGCTCTCTGTGCAATAATGAGGTAGAAGATACTAATCACTTACTCTTTAATTGTCAAATAACCAAATCTCTTATCCATAACCTAAGCATAAAATTAAACAAATTATTTGTCATACCAAACCTTTCAAATAATATCTCAGATAATATTCTTAACACTAAAACCCTGAATACTGACTTTACCGACCTTTGCCATCTATGGCACTCTATTTGGGAACTTCGAAATAAAATAATTTTCCAAAAAGGTTCAAACAAGAATATAACCAATACCCTAACCCAGACCATCGACAATATTCTATGCTGGAAAAAGGAAGAAAAAACTAATAATCTGCCCAAACACATTAGGGCTCGTGATAAAATGACCTGGAAATATCCTCCAAAAGATATCGTTAAAATAAATGTAGATGCCTCTGTAAAAATTGGAATCCGCTCTCAAATCGGCTGTATCATTAGAAATAATCAAGGTCGTGTAATTCGCATCCATAAAAATAATAGCAAAACAGACTCTGTAGCTAAAACAGAATGCTTTGCAGTTCTTGCAGGTATAAGACTAGCAGCAGAACTCAGAATACAGAAGATCATTATTGAAAGCGACTCCACAACCGTTATCAATGCCATCAACCAGATTAACAATACACCATGGGAAATTTCTCAAATAATAGAAGAGATACAAGCACTGAGCAAGGATTTTGAATTCATCAAATTCCAGCATTGCTACAGAGAAGCGAACCGTGCAGCTGATTTTATTGCAAAATCAGAACTGAATTGTAACTTTATTTTAGATTATAGCTGTGAGTTCCAGAACATCATCTTTCAAGATGATCATGGATACCTCTAGTATCCAAAACATTGCCTACTGTAAAAAAAAAAAAAAAAAAAAAAAAATAATAAAAACAAGATCACACTTTTATAACCGGATCATCCAAGTCAATTTATCCATTTACAAAAACAAATCTAATTGTTTGGAAAAGTAATAGTTAAACAAATGACTTCCAATCCTCATCAATTTAACTTAAATCTTTAATTACTGATTTTATAGGCGGCAGCGAGAGCAAGGCAAATCTAATTCCCACCGTATCGAAGTACGACATGATTAACAAAAATTCAAGCTACCAGCGCAAGAATTTAAAACATATTAACACCAAATTCATATGAAAACGAAATCAGATTCAAGATAAGGATTAAAGAATTATACCCAAAATTCCATTATTCATTTACGACAAGGAGTTCAGAGGTTCGGGTTAGACAAGGTTCGATTCCAGCTCACAGGTGGGGGGGGGGGGGGGGGGGGGGACTCGACCTCATCAACATCGTAGACTTGGAGGATCCATATGGGAGAGGAGATAGTGCTTGGTCGGGCTTGTCATAGACTCAAGCCTTCTAGAGTAGCCAAGCACCGATGTCGGCGAGTTCGATCTAGGCGCAGCTATGGCAACGGGGAGATGTGAGTTGAACAAGGGGAGAGGGCCAGACAATAGAGAGAAGGAGAGGGAGGGAGTTTGTGCGAGAGCGCGGGGGAGGGCGAGCGGGTGAGCCACCAATCTAGGGTTGTCGGCGAGGAGGGAGTGCGTAGCCAGCTAGTGCAAGCAGGAGAGAGAGCTCGCAGCTGCTGACCAAACAGCGAGATTCGTCGGCGCCCGGAGTTTGACCACGGTAGGAGGCGGCGTGGTCTGACGGTGGGCTGCTCTGGCAGGTTGGGATCGACGGAGCTAGAGAGGAGAAGCCATGAGAGGACAGGGGTTGAGAGCCCGGGGAGGTCCCCAAATGGAGAATTAGCAAGAGAGGTAGTAGAAGGGAAAATGGTGAGCAGGGGAGCTTGTATCCAAAATAAAGGAAAAGGAGGAGGTTGGGGCGGCTGAAGATTTGAAAAAATGAGGAGAATGAATAGGGACTCCTAAGGCTTATAAGGGTATATATACCTCCTCAACTAGGGTTAAATTGAGCCATGAGAATTCACAAAAATTAATCTGATAAGATTTTACCCATATTTTCAAAATCTCAGGTTGTAATAGCGGAAATGAAATACGTCGAAAAATCGATTCAAAATAATGCCAGAACTTATTTCAAAAGATTTTAAGGTAAATCGCTCAAGGACGGAATTTCAAAAATTCTCCGAATATCAAACTTTATCCATTATAAATTATTATTAAATAGAAAATATTAGTTTAAAATCTTTCGGTTTTTACATGGGGAAGAAGAGTTTGATGTTGGTTAATACAGTCTTGCAGTAGCAAGTAGTGATTCCTCCTCTTAACCCCTCCAAGAGGGGATTGAGGCAAATGAGAACACTGAGCCTACTGTGGCTTCTACAAGTTCTCCAGAAAAATCAAGTGAAGCTGGAAATTTAAATGCTCAACAATTAAGGGAGGGAAATCAACAAGGGGAGTTACATTCTAACCCTACCTCTTCTTCCTCTGCTCACGAGTCTATTGCTGATGATATGTGTGATACTGGTGTGATTGTTTCTTCTATTCCTCAACATGATAACTCTAACTATCAATTAACAAGGATAGAGAGCCTAGGGTGAGAATCCCACACAAAAAGTTTCTGACTAATATTGTTGAGTATTATTTGCTTGCTTCTAATATTGTGTCGCATCCATTTGTGCCTGAGACTTATGAGCTTGTTGTTAAATGTGGTGAGTCTAAACACTGAGTTAAGGCCATGTTTGAAGAAATTGGATCTAAGACAGCTAATAACACTTGGATTCTTGTTAAGAAACTTGAAAAGGCTAGAGTCATTCAGTGTAGATGGATTTATAAATTGAAAGAAGGTGTCAATTTTAGTGAACCTCCTAGGTATAAAGCTAGATTAGTGGCTAAAGGGTTTACACAAAAAGAGGGGATAGACTATAATGACATATTTGCTCCAGTGGTTAAGTATAAAACATTAAGGTTATTACTTGTCATGTATGCTGTGTATGATTGGGAACTTGAACAAATGGATGTTAAAACTGCATTTTTGTATGGTGAGCTTGATGAAACTATCTATATGTCTCAACCAAAAGGTTTTATAAATAAGCTAAAACCTGAACATGTGTGTCTGCTCAAAAAGTCCATCTATGGGTTAAAACAGTCACCTAGGTAGTGGAACTTGAAATTTGATTCTTGCATGTCTAAGCTTGGTTTCCATAGGAGTGAGTTTGATACTTGTCTTTATTTCAAATGTGCTGGTTCTAAGTCTCCCTTATATGTGCTCCTTTATGTTGATGATATACTTATTATTTCAAATTCTAAGGATCTCATTTCTGGGGTCAAAAGGGATATGAAAATGCATTTTGATATGAAAGACCTTGGTCGAGCTCAGAAAATCCTTGGTATTAAAATCAGTAGAGACAGAAAAAAGAAAACTGATGTGGCTTTTCCAATCTGAATATGTTCATAAGGTATTGGATATGTTTCAAATGGCTAACTCTAAATTGTTGTGGTCCTTTTAGGAGGGCATTTAGAGCTGTCTAAGAAATAATACCCTAAATCGCAATATGATATTCTTAAAATGAGCAAAGTGTCTTATGATGTTGTCGTTGGATCTGTCATGTATGTTATGCTTTGCACTAGGCCAGACCTTGCTTTTGCTATCAATGTTTTGAGCAGATTCATGTCTAATCCTAGTGAACCTCATTGGAATGCTATGAAATACTTGCTGAGATATCTCTGTGGCACTGAAAAGAAATGTCTTTTTTACCCTGAACACAGCTCTAAAAATGATCTTGTTGGGTACGTGGATTCTGATTATGCTGGTAATAAAGATAATAGGAAGTCCACTACTGCATTTTATTTCACTTGGAATGTAATTGTGTGTCCTGGAAATCTCAACAGCAGTCTGTTGTAGCTCTCTCTTCCACAGAAGCTGAATATATGAAGCTGCTAAAAGAAGTTATTTTTGGCTTAGAGTTCTTCTAGAGGAAATTGAGAGAAAGACTTATCTGCCTACTGTGTTTCTTGATAATCAAAGTGCAGTTTATCTGTGCAAAGACCCTCTTTATCATGAAAGAAATTAAAGCATAAAGCTCTTAATGTGTGCAAGATTAAGAGTGAATTGAACCCTTCTTATTTTGGCACTAAAGTTGTCACAACTGACAAATTTGCTAAATGCAGGGATGCCCTGCACATTTGGGATGCCCCTTAGCACATGACACATTTGGGATGCCCTGCACATTTGGGGTGCCCTGCACATTTAAGAGGGCAATTTGTTGTGTTAAACTTGTATATTGTAATAGTTAGGCTTAGTGTGTGGCATGAGTACTTAGATTATAGTAAACTTTAGTACCATTTGGGTGATGAAATAATGTACACCTAATTTACCAAATAATATGTAACATTACCTAAAGGTTGCAAGAACCCCTAAATACTTTGGTATTTAGGTTTGGATCACTTGGCCGTAGGTTATGGCTATATTATAAGTGTAAAGGTGTGTGTGTATTATTTCATCATAGAATGGCTCAAAATCGGATTTACATATTTGGGCCTATTTGTATTGGGCCGACTCATCTTGGTTGATTTGGGCTGTCTACAGATGACCATTGGAAGCTCTCTTATAACCCTAGCTTTGTCAAGGGTTATATAAGCCTCCTTATGGGTTACTGTAGAGTTTGGAGCCTCACTTTATAAAACCCTAGCAGTGAAAGAAGAGAGAGTGTGAGCGGCGGTGATGGCTCTGGTATGAGCTCATCCAAGGAAGACGGTGGTCCGATGGGCTTCTACAGTGTCTGATAGCCTGATCTCTGTGAGTAACTTCATCAAAGTTCCTCGGTTGCCCATTAGGGGGCTTTCCTTCTATCTCTTCTCTTCCTTTTCTGTATTTCTCAATTTTGAGGTTCCTAGGTTGCTTGTCTTTGTGCTCTGCCGCCATAGCCAAACTGTTAACTTCTCTTCTGATGCTTAGTGGATACTGTGATCAGATCTCCCCTCTTAAGATTCCGCAGAGTAGGGTTTAACCCGAACTGCGTCAACAAATATTGTGTTGCCTAGTTTTTTGTTTTTACTTGCGTTTTAGAGGCGAAACTCGATCTTCAGAGGGGAAGTAGTACCAGGCATCTTCGCATCAATATATGCCTCTGGAATCCCAAATGATCGACCCTTTATTTTTGTTAGTAATTAATTTTATCAACAAAAATTAAAGATAATTGACATTAAAAGTCAGCAATAGACAATAATGTCCGATATTGTTGCAGTAGTGGTGTACTGGTGTCTAGTTTCACTTGACATTAAAAGTCAGTAATTAATGGTGTCTAGTATTGTGAACTTTAAAAGTCTGACAATAGTTATTTTGTTGACATGTGTTCCATTGCACTTGATGTTGTAAGCCATTCATTCGTGCTAATTCGCCCATAAAGATAAAACATAAATCCATGTAGTTTAAACAGTTGACATAATCTAGCCATGGGTGGAATCAGTAACACGTGTCAAAGCAAAACAACACTGGTCTTAATTCTCCACCGGTGACATACATAATGCACAAAGCATTGGGGGCGCTCATGAATCTGCTAATCTAACTGAAACCTCTTCAGTACCAATACCAGTTTTGACATTTTTTCTTTCCAAAATGAAAGAAATTTCCTATGCCTACAGCAACAGCTTCATCATTCTACAAGAGAAATACAAAGAGCAATAGCCATCCCTGATACCAACGACACTAATTGCATTATCGTACTTTTCCAACCCGACCCCCCATTGTTGTTCATCTCTGCTAGAACCCCTGCTACCGCAATGTATATGAATCCACCAGCCGTGAATCCCTGCAAATGGCATCAACATATACTTGAGCAATATGCAACTTAACGGTTCTGCCTTATCTCATACTCAGAATGTACCTCAATGATTGATGATTGTCCTGGGTCTTGTCCGATGAGCAAGGCCTGCCAGATGTATCCCAAATGATGTCACACCATAAGCCTCATGATATAAAAAAGAAGAAAGATGAAATTAAATGTCGGTTGATACTCACTAGAGCTGTTCCTCCTAGAGCAACCAAAGCTGAGAGGAAATTAAAGAAGAGGGCTTTCGGCACACTGAAGCCAGACCTCACCAGGATACCGAAATCACCTACCTGCAAGTCGGTGAAATTAACAGACAATCATGGAGATCCTGCTGTGACATACAATGAGGTCTACGTGAAATAAAAGAGGTGAAATGTCGCACAGAGCACATCAGTCGTGATAGACGGGCCATTTGCCTAAAGAAATGCATGCTGATTTTAAAGTTGGGAAATGTTTTGCTTAATCGATTTGCCTAAAGAGAAAACAACCTCCTGAGGAAGCTCGTGTGCTAGCAAAAACAGAGTTCTAGACCACCCTCCAACAGATCCATAAAGCAAGAAAGCACTTCCTAAAGCGATACCATCAGTAAAGTTGTGCTGCAAAGTGCCAGAAACAAGACAATTATTGGTAAACTGTAAGGTTAAGGCAAGAAAATGTAATGCAATAAACTTGGATACTGAGTTCTAGTAACTAGGAAGAAATACTCACAACACCATCAGAGAAAAGATTAAGGTATCCAAAGACAAGATTTGACGACTGACAAACAGGTACTCCACCCACAGGACCATTGGATGAATCCATAGCTTTTGATTTGTCATCCTTCTGGCCAACCTTTTTCTTTCTCTGTATGCCATGTACAATATAACAAATTCAAGATGAGTTTTAAAGATAAAACAATCTCTGAATTTATGCAGCTTAGATTTGATGTTGAATCATTATACTCATTGATAATTATAAGAGAGAAGAAAAGACAAACACACATTATTTACTCCAGTGAAATAAATCTTACCCAGTTAATTATAAGAAATAAATCAAGTCTAGGGCGAACAAAAACCAAATCTGAGCATGCTTATGCTCCTATAAAGATAAACACAGGAATCAGAATCATCTGACCTTTTTCAGAGCTGATTCAGGTTGATTTTGTGGCTCATCATTTGAATTGAGTGCTCTGTCCAACTTCTCAATAGCATTACCATCAGCCTTTACCTTTTTACTACTTATATGATGATGATGATGGCTCCATGAGTTTGTATCTTCAGATTTTTCTTCAACGTACCTCACCACCTTCTCTACTATAAGAAAAAGTACAATTCCAGCTGCCAGATGAAGTAGTAAAATCAGTAATTTTGTGTATGTAATTGGAACACCACAAAATAAACAATTTTGTAATAGTAATTGGAACACCAATAGACTGACGTCTGAGCTTTATGACGCATACACTAACACAGACCTCCTATCCACATCCAAACAACCATCCCTCATATCCTGACCTTTCATTTACCACTTATTGGACTTCTTTGTTCAAGTTGAAGTGGTCAATATGGTATTCATGTGTGGATTATGTGAAATAGCAAGAGCTGACATAAGCTCCTTTTATTTAGGGTGGAAGCACATAGCCAGATTCCTATGAATGTGTATCTTACGCATATTATCTAATGATGGTAATTCTTTATCAGATGAAATCAGAATGGAAAAAGAAAAATAAAGAGTGGAGAAGGGCAGCAAAATGTATGAATTCCTGGCAAAATAGCCATATGTAATATTGTCCAGAATGATGAAATGCACAGATCAAATGATTTTAAATATTTATTTGTAAACACAAGAAATGGAAATATTGACGCATAAACTGTTCACAATAATGCTAACCTCTAGAAGAATAAAAGCATGGGAACTCCATAGTTAAGACCATCTTTCCAAACAAGGGGATCAGCATTTGTGGATAGAAGCATGGAGGACAATATGTGGCAACCAGCATCCCATTTTTACACGGTACTAATATGTTTATGAGTAAAAATATCCTAGAACTTTGATTTGCTGAGAAACACTTGGTTTATGCACCTGATGAGACTTGATTCTTCAAGGCTCAATATTCAGACTTTTGATCTTTTGATTTGAGATCGAACAACCAATAAATCTTTTGATTAGAGATTCAACTACCAAGATGATAACTTTATTCATAATCCTCCCAACATAAGTTGAGATCCTTATATAACCTACTAGCTTCCTAAATAAGATAGAATAATAATAGGATCGATAATATCCTTATATAGCCTACTGGCTTCCTAATAAAATAATATAGGATAAATAATAATTAAGATAAAATATAACTTATAGTAAAACATTATCATCTCTACTTATTACGCCTAGCATAAGTCAATAAGGGCTTATCTAGGTGAGATGGACGTGTAGAAAGGGGTGGAATCCTATCATCCTCACGCCCTTGGGAAAAGGCTTGTCCACAAGCCTTGAAAAATGGATAACGCGCCAGGATAGCCGCAGAATCTTCCCAAGTAGCTTCATCCGCAGTATAACCTTCCCACTGAATCAACCATTCAGGTGATGAAGCATTCACAACTGATCTGACATTTAATATGCTGGAAGGAATCCAAGTCCCTCTGTCCGGCTGAATAGGTAATGCAGTAGAAACTTGATCACGAGCACCCAGGGACTTCTTGAGCAACGACACATGGAAAACTGGATGAATTCGGCAATGGGCAGGCAGCTGCAACTTATAAACCACCTCACCGATCCGCTGCAGCACTTTAAAAGGGCCGTGAAACTTCGGAGAAAGCTTACTGTAGGATTGATTGGCAGCTGTAAGTTGCCGATATGGTTGCAGGCGTAGATAAACCCAATCATCAACCTGGAAAGAGTGTTCCGTTCTTTTCGAGTCAGCCAAGCGCTTCATTCGTTCCTGGGCAGCAGCCATATTTGATTTTAAACATGCCAAGGTTTGATCCCGACTGCGAAGAGCAACATCGACCGCGTAGATTGAAGGTGGGGGTCGACTGTAAACTGCTTTAAAAGGGGTCATCTTAATGGAAGAGTGGTAAGTAGTATTATACCACCATTCAGCCTATGGTAACCAAGATGCCCAGGAAGATGGTCGCTCCCCCGCAAAACAGCGTAAATAACACTCCAGAGTGCGATTTGTCACCTCAGTCTGGCCGTCCGATTGAGGATGATAAGCGGAGCTGCGACACAGCTGAGTTTGTTAAAGGGCAAAGAAGGACTCCCAAAAGTTGCCAATGAAAATTGATCCCTGTCACTAACAATTGAACGAGGTGGACCGTGCAAACGAACCACATCCCTGACAAAAATTTCGGCAACCTTACTAGCAGTATAAGGGTGAGCTAGGGCACTAAAGTGGGCATATTTAGACAAGCGATCAACCACCACCAAGATCACTCTCTTGTGAAGAGAGCGTGGTAGCCCATCGATGAAATCCATGGAAATGTCGACCCACACGTCTTCTGGAATAGGCAGTGGACTAAGTAAGCCAGGAGGAGCGAGTGCCTCTGCCTTGTTGCGTTGACAAACCCCACAATTAGCCACAAATTGTTTGATTGATGCCTTCATGCCAGGCCAATAAAACCCACTCTGGAGTCGCTTATATGTGCGAAGAAACCCCGAGTGTCCAGCTGCAGGGGTGGCATGATACTCTTCCAACAATTTCGCACACCATGGCGAACCTGGGGCGACAACAATACGCCCTTTATACCGCAGAATGTTGTTCTCCAAGGTGAAGAACTTCTTGGAAGAAGGGTTATGTTCCAAGGTTGTAAGGATATGTTGCATAGCAGGGTGCGAAAAACACTCTGTCGTGATCGCAGTCAAGCTGTCCATAATAGGCCCAGATAACGCTGAAAGTTCCGGTTGAGGCGACCGAGACAATGCATCTGCAGACTGATTATGTTTCCCTGGCCGGAAACAAATCTCATAATCATAACCGAGCAGTTTGGAGACCCATTTCTGCTGCTCCATGGATGAAAGACGCTGCTCATGAAAATACTTCAAAGTGCGATGATCTGTATAAATCTTGAAGTGCGATGATCTGTATAAATCTTGAAAGACAATGCATCTCCAGACTGATTATGTTTCCCTGGCCGGAAACAAATCTCATAATCATAACCGAGCAGTTTGGAGACCCATTTCTGCTGCTCCATGGATGAAAGACGCTGCTCATGGAAATACTTCAAAGTGCGATGATCTGTATAAATCTTGAAGTGTCGGCCCAGCAAGTATGGCCGCCATTTGTGAACTGCAGCAATCACGGCAAGCATCTCCTTATCATAAATGGAAAGGTTCAACTTCGTCCCAGATAAGGCTTTGCTAAAATATGCAATCTGACGCCCACGTTGCATCAAGGCAGCTCCAATCCCAAACCCTGACGCATCGGTTTCGATATAAAATTCAGTAGAGAAATCGGGCAACGCCAAGACTGGAGTAGTTGTTAGGGCTGTTTTCAGTAGCTGGAATGCTGATGCAGCTTTATCGCACCAGTTGAAGGAGTCTTTCTTCAGTAGTTGTGTCAAGGGAGCACTGATCTTGCCATAATCCTTCACAAATTTCCGATAATACCCAGTGAGACCCAAAAATCCCCGTAAACCCTTCAGATTTGTAGGAGGCGGCCAAGGTGACAGCAGCGATTTTATCAGGATCAACGGATACCCCAGTGGCATCAATGATATGACCCAAATAAGCAACAGAAGGCTCGCCAAAGGAGCATTTAGAAGCCTTGACAAAGAGAGTGTGTTGCCGAAGGACTTGCAACACCGTGGTAAGATGTTGAACATGGCCAGCCTCGTCTCTACTGTAGACGAGGATATCATCGAAAAAGACCAGCACAAATTTACGCAAATACGGCCGAAAGATATCATTCATCAAGAGTCTGGAATGTGGCTGGTGCATTAGCCAGTCCAAAGGGCATGACTAGAAATTCGTAGTGGCCATCATGAGTACGAAATGCAGTTTTTTGGACGTCATCCTTGTGTACCCGAATTTGATGGTAGCCGGCACGGAGGTCCAATTTAGAAAATATTGTGGCTTGTTGAAGCTCATCAAGCAATTCATCAACAACCGGAATTGGAAAACGATCCTTCACGTTAATGTTGTTGAGGGCCCTATAATCAACACATCCGCAACGACCCATCTTTCTTTTTAACTATAAGACCGGTGAGGAGAAAGGGCTATTACTAGGGCGGATAAGACCCGAAGACTGCAATTCCTTGACAACCTGCTCAATCTCCGATTTCTGAAAGTAAGGATATCGGTAAGGCCGAACACTGACCGGGGCAGAACCTGGCTGCAGGGTAATATGATGATCATGGGCCCGTTGTGGGGGTAGAGAAGATGGGATGCCAAAAACATCACGAAATTTGAATAGGAGCTGCTGAATTGCAACCTGGGTTGGACGGAGATAAAACTTTTCGTCGGAAACAACATGAGAGGGGGTCTCTAGGGATAATAACAACACCTGACGCTCTTTGTGAATAACCCTCGACATGGAAGGAGAGTCAATAAGCTGCACTAAGGGCGAACCATTACCTATAATGGTGTAGACCACTCCTTGTTGAGTAAACTGCATCACCAACTGATCAAAATCAATTAAGATGCGACCTAGGGTACGCAACCACTTAGTTCCCAACACAATGTCACAACCTCTCACATCCAATAACAAGAAATCTGATGTGAATGTATACCCTTGTAGGTGGAGAGTGACCTGAGAACAAGCACCTTTACTAGGGAGAAAACCCACATCTGCAACCATAACCTGCAGGCTTGGGTGTTGCTGAATCGTTAAGCCACACGTACGAGCAATACGAGGATGCATAAAGTTATGAGTGGAGCCTGAATCCATAAGGATTGAAAGGGCAGTATTATTGATCTAGGCTGTAGCACGCATTGTGCTTGAGCCAGTGGATCCTGTGAGAGCGTGTAATGACACCTGCACCTGCTGATCTATGCTACTTGACTCCTCCACCTGAGTCACATGTTCGGTGTCAGCGGAATAAGAATCCATCAAAAGTAATTGCGGGACGGCACAACAATGCCCTGGTTTGTAAGACTCATCGCAATTAAAACAAAGGCCTTTCTCCCTTCGTTTTTGTTGTTCAGCCCACGTAAGACGTTTGACGTCCGTAGGTAGCGCTGGATTTCCGGGAATGGGCTTAGAAATGGAACCTGAATTAGGAGCCCGGAAGGAAGAACGAGGGTTGCTGCTAGAAGCAGAGAACACCTTAGTGGCAGTAATCGCATCCTCCTGATTCAAAGCTAACTCGAAAGCATGAGATAGGCAAGTTGGAGTAAGAAGGCGAACCCCAGCTTGGATGTCGGCTCGCAACCCGGACAAAAATAGACTGACTAGATGTGGATCCTGCAATCCTGAAACCAAGTTGACGAGTGTCTCAAATTGGGTGATAAAGGATGAAACTCTACCCGTTTGCGATAGCTTGGATAAGGAACCCATTGGATCCAAATTCTTGCGGGAGCCAAATCTCTTACAAAGAGCAATAGAAAATTGTTGCCACGTCAATTCTCCCATAAGAGCTCTTCAACCATTGATACCAAGCCACCGCATCGCCGCGAAGGTGAATTGAGGCCATAGTAACGCGTTGTTCAACAGGCATCGGATTTAGGGTAAAGAACTGCTCTGCTTGAAAGAGCCAACCCTCATGTTCTTCCCCGTCGAATCTGGGAAAGTCTAGACGAAGTGGTCGTCCTTGGATGTGTTGTTGGTGCGGCTGCTGAAACGGAGGTGGCGGATCTGGGTTAGGTGGACGGTTGTGTGGTTCCAACAATGCAAGGCGATCAAGGATCTGCCGGGAGGTTGCCTGAATTTCAGCGAGGATGGTGGTGTGCTGCTCGAGGGTTGTGGTGTTTGCGGCGATGGCGGTTTCATGGCGGGCTGTAATTTCTTCAAGTTCTTTCACCGTCATCTTGGATGATGCAGGTGAAAAAAAAATTTTGAAGGAATTTCACAACTTGGCTCTGGATACCAAATGATGAGACTTGATTCTTCAAGGCTCAATATTCGACTTTTGATCTTTTGATTTGAGATCGAACAACCAATAAATCTTTTGATTAGAGATTCAACTACCAAGATGATAACTTTATTCATAATCCTCCCAACATAAGTTGAGATCCTTATATAACCTACTAGCTTCCTAAATAAGATAGAATAATAATAGGATCGATAATATCCTTATATAGCCTACTGGGTTCCTAATAAAATAATATAGGATAAATAATAATTAAGATAAAATATAACTTATAGTAAAACATTATCATCTCTACTTATTACGCCTAGCATAAGTCAATAAGGGCTTATCTAGGTGAGATGGACGTGTAGAAAGGGGTGGAATCCTATCAGCACCCCCTCAATGGTGTTCAAGGCCATTTGAAACTCCACAGAACTACTTCACCAAAAATATACTGTTATAGACTTACCCAAGACAGACAATCCAACAGAAAGATCTTTCAAAGAATGTGCATGTCCAGAATGATCATGATCATGACCATGAGAATGATTGTGTTCATGCCCATGAGAGTGCTCACCCCCTGCAGAAACGTCATATAAACCTTAATAAGGAACTTCCTCTAATCAAATAAGCACTATACCAAAGAAAGCATAAAAAAAATATGGCTATCATAATGAAATATAATTTTCTCCTTAAACACCTCCAAGCTGACTACAAAACATGAAAAGATTAGCATTTCTTGACTGAATTCAGGCATGAGTGACAAAATAATCTTCTACAAGCTTTCTCTTTGCAGATAAATAAAATAGAAAGTTGGTAAAATAAAGAATAAAATATTCGCTGCTTCTGGAGAAATCTAGCCTCTATAACATGCATTAGTAGTTAGCAGATCTATTAGATAAACAAACCCTGGATTAGGTTTAACTCGTAATATCTGCTTTGAGAATTAAGCTATATATAACAGAACAAGACACCTGCAAAAGGCCCAGAGATCAAGGTAGGGCACATAAAAAGTAAAAACTCATAATTTAACAAACAGGAATATACACTGCATAGCAAATAAAACCAATTAATTACATCATGAAAACTGCAGAGTCTAACAATATGGATCACTAACTTATCAAACACACAAAAGAGAGTAGCTATTTTCATGACATCACTTAGCTAACACAGAAAATTTTGTGCTTACCAAAAGCATGTGGCAGTTGGTGCAGAAATGCATCACCTAGCATAGCTCCAGCCTGTAAACATAAGAATAATTAGCCAAATCAGGTACAAACTTTCCATTAAAATGAAACATGAGATAACTAATAGATTGAGAATCAATCAGCATAACCTATAAACAGCTGCTACATGACTAACTTGGATATAACTGGATTCTTAATAGTCAGACACCCCAGGTTCCTACCTTGTTTTCTATTATTGTTGTTACTGAAAACTCATCTTGTTGTTAGATTTCTGTTACTATAAAATAAAATAAAATAAGTGCAGGGTAAGATCTTGCCTCGCATGCAATATACGGATTTCTCTTTCTTTAGTGCATGTAAAATGTTAGTCACTAGGAGAATTTTTTGGGAAATAGAAGCATAAAGCATGGTTTTCCTCAATTCAGCCAAAGGGAAAAAAAAAGGAAAAGGAAATTGACAAGAAATACAGAGCTCTGGATAGACCAAACCACTGATCTTGGAAGATCGCCAGGTCCCAGGATTTCATTTTTCAATAAATAAACATGCTATTCAATTACAGTGATCCATATTTCTCTCCCTGAAATATATTGTGTAGTGAGATTTATAGTTCCAGGAAATATTTACAAGAGATTATGTGCAGGTCTGCAATAAGCAAACAGAAATCAACATGGAAGAACTATCAAAAAGAACTAAAGAGAATAAGAGGGAAAATATTCAACTAAGCCTTACATGCATAATTGAGAATTGTAATGAAAAAAAAAATTGTAGTCTTTCATATATATCTTCATCACAAGCTTAGCAGCTCCTTACGGTGAAGATGTTCTTATTGATAACATAAACCACAACATTTGCAGCATCAATATGGAGATTTGCAGAAAGTAAAGAGGTGAAAAGGGCAAACTCATGAAACAATACAAACTTTGGAGATAGTTAACGTCGGTAGCATGAAGTTTTAATATACTTGAAATAATCACAAACTTTGGTGGGTTGTAGCGAACGCTGAAAAGTGATACAAGTAATACAACTAATAAATAGCTTGAATTGGTGTGATTCATGAAACCATGTGCTACCTCTGCAAAGTTGGTGATTATTTCGGATTTATTATCAATTGTGCCGCTGACCCCAATTACCTCCAAAGCAGGGTTGCCAAATTCATTACACACTTCACTTGCGAATGAACTCACCCACCCCCAGCAAGCGAATTTGCTCATGTCTTCCATGACGCTCTATCCTGAAGGCTCTATCCTTGTGGCTCAAAATTGATGAGAACATGGAAGGGGGAAATCAGGAGAGGAAAGTGAAGAGTCTATGAAGCCATGGAAGGGGAAAAGTAAGGAGGGGAAAGTGAAGCGTCTATCACTTCGCCGTATAAATATCAATCCAAAGCCAATCATCCCAGAAATTTGCCTAAACCATAACCTTGTTTCTTTTCCTCTTTAAGTTCAAAACTTCACAATGTTAGCAAAATCTAGTTGAAAATTGCAATTCCTCAACCCCCCTCCCACCAATGAATTCACAAACAGTGCTAGTTCACGAATTCTGCCCGAGGAGCGAATTTCAAATATGTACGACATATGTGAATTCTACAAACTATAAGATTGGCAACCCTGCTCCAAAGTTTGTATAATTTCGAGCAGTTTCATAAATAAATAAAATGAGAACATATTCCAGTTTCTGTAAACTAAAAGGAACTGACCCCAAATAAAGCCAATGAGTCAACGACTGTCTTCGATGGTTTCCCTTTTACTGCAATCATTTGAAAGATTAAGTCTTTTTTTCTGCATATTCATGCACAATGAAATAAATAGAACCCTCAACCTTAACAAGAGATAATGCAAGTTGTAAATCCTTAACCTTTTAACAAACATCAAATCAGCACAATCTTCAGTGTAATAGGCCTTTTATGCTAAATAAATCTTATTCTTCATCAGAATGGACCCATAACTCAAGTCATCATCAACCTTGTCCCAAGCATAGTTAGCTCATTATAATCCCATTTATGAGCATATATATTAAGCCATTTCTTCAGCACTAAACATTCATATCTTTCACACTGCTACGCAAATTTTATTGGCAGAAACTGTGAGAACAACACAACATCAACATATCAATAACACCACCCCCAAAAGATTCAAGATATCTTTTATTTCAAAATATAACCTCTCTATGCATAATACCCCGCCCTCAGGCCAGAGAGGATATAAACATTGTTGGCCCAGTTCTTGAGCTTCATTTTTCTAGTGATTTAGAAAGGTAAGAAAATGTGCAACACTAATCAACTTACCAAACATCACCGGAAGAATAATCAGGCAAATGAGGGAAGCCATGCTCACCAAGAGCGAGCATCCCAGCGCACGAAACCACAACCCTACAATCACAACAACAGTAATGTGAATTCAAATGCAAAACGTCGTCCCAGATCCCAATTCAACGAACCCTAAAAAGGAAGGTAGGGAATTACCTGCGCCGGATAGCTTCAGATCTGAAGTAGAGTGGTCGTGATCGTGATGGTGATGATGTTGATCGTGATTGTGTTTGTGGGTTGACTCAAATGCGTACATTTTAAGATCCTCCTCCTCGGCGAGCTCCTCGGGGAGCTTCTTGGACTGAGCACCACCAATACTGATCTTGGAATCGTCGTCATCATGGTGGTGGTGGTGGCCGTGGTCGCAGGTGTGGCCGGGGGCAGGAGATTGATGCCCGCGACAGGAATTCGAATTGAATCCGACTAAGACTAGTACACCTACAATCAGTGGTAGAAAGATCTGGCGAGCGAACACCCCCATATTCAATAATCAATCGGAGGGAGGGAGATTTCAATTTTCAAGAGGAGGGACGGCGTTTGCAGGTGCCCTCGATGGTGATGATACAGACGATGGCGAAGAAGAGGACAATCACTCCAACTATTATACCGAATGTTACTACTTCCATACCCCTTCCCCCTTCCCCTAAAATGGGGCTTTGCTTTTTAATTGCCCTTTACTGTAAATTAATTATTAAAGAAACGAATTGACCATTTTTCAGGGGGTGTCAGAAGAAGGAAGGAAGGAAGAAACGCCTCGAGATTATCTGCCAAAATTGCGAGGGAGGCTGATTCGATGAACCAAAGAGCCAAGGTATTTTATGGTCATTTTGGAAGTATAATAAAAGAAACAAGAGAAATAAGTAAAAGTATAACAGTTTTTTCTATTTCCCTACAAAAAGCCTACACTTTAGTTCTACACTTCCCCTTCTAATTTTTTTTTTTTTTCTTTTCGGGTAATACTAAGTTATAATTCAACTCTATTTTTTTATAATTCTTTATTTTATAACTTAGTGTAATTAATGAACATAAGTATAATTCACGGTTTTTTTTATAATTCACGTTTATTTATAATTATGTTTATTTCACTTATATTATAAAAGTCGGTCATATAATTTACGTTTTTTAACAGTGTAAGTCAAATATTTATTTGACCTTTATTTAAACGGGATCGAATTATCGTACAATCCCGAGTTCGCCTAAAAATAATAATTTAACCTCTCGTTAATGGTCAACTTTTTTTAATAACTAAACTTACTAAAAAGCTTTTTCCACAAATGTATATTATATATTTTTAGTTTTAATACGAAAACATTTACAAAATAAAATAACAGGCATCGGCTTGTCGATAGGCCTGCGGGCATTTGTTTGTGTATATATATAAAGTTTTAATGAATTCTTTAAAAATATCATTTTTATTCTTTAAAAATTATTTACATTTTTTTAATAAATTAATAACTACACAAATCTA
Source organism: Persicaria maculosa (assembly GCA_963922045.1). Classification (NCBI taxonomy): domain Eukaryota; kingdom Viridiplantae; phylum Streptophyta; class Magnoliopsida; order Caryophyllales; family Polygonaceae; genus Persicaria; species Persicaria maculosa. The sequence continues at coordinate 21,884,517 of OY998271.1, read as the reverse complement.
GTTTTTCCTCAAATGCATATTATATATATATTTCTTTTAAAAAAGAAAACATTTAAGAAACAAACCTGTATTTCTATTTAAAATATTTTTTTATATGCCTGGCAGCGGCTTGCCGACAAGCCTGCGGGTATTGTTCCGAAGCCATAACAATAGGATTTGGAAAAAAAAAACTTAAGAATAAAGCAATAGCACTATCCGGCCCATTGGTATTCTTCTCATCCACACTACTCTCAGGTCATGTGTTCGACTCTCAGTTTCGGGAAAAAGATTTTCATAGAAAGGTAAAACATTGAAAAAAACAATACTATAGCGGGATACACAAAAAACGTAATGAATGTATGCTAGTGTTGAACCAAATCGAGCGCATAAATTAGAATGAAATAACTAAACTCAAAAAACCTCACTATAATCGAACAAGCACAATTCAAACCCTAATTCAATTCCCGCAGGCCTGTCGGCAAGCCGCGGGCAGTTATACTATTTTTTCTTGTGAGAATATAAATATAATTTTGTTGCTTAAATGTTTTCTTAGTTAAAATAAATATATAATATCATTCAGTTGGATATTCCCACTTACTTATTTATAATTTTTTTTTACAAATTATATTTGTTGGCTTCGGACCAATGCCCGCAGGCCTATCGGCAAGCCGCGGACAGTTATACTATTTTTTCTTGTGAGAATATAAAATACAATTTTGTTGCTTAATATGTTTACTTAGTTAACATAAATATATAATATTTTTGAGCTGCATATTTCCACTTAATTATTTCTCAGTTTTTTTCCACATTATATATTTGTGGCTTGGGACCAATGCCCGCAGGCCTATCGGCAAGCCGCGGGCAGTTATACTATTTTTTCTTGTGAGAATATAAAATACAATTTTGTTGCTTAAATGTTTTATTAGTTAAAATAAATATATAATATCATTCAGTTGGATATTTCCACTTACTTATTTATAAGTTTTTTTTTACAAATTATATTTGTTGGCTTCGGACCAATGCCCGCAGGCCTATCGGCAAGCCGCGGGCAGTTATACTATTTTTTCTTGTGAGAATATAAAATACAGTTTTGTTGCTTAATATGTTTACTTAGTTAACATAAATATATAATATTTTTGAGCTGCATATTTCCACTTAATTATTTCTCAGTTTTTTTTCCACATTATATATTTGTGGCTTGGGACCAATGCCCGCAGGCCTATCGCCAAGCCGCGGGCAGTTATACTATTTTTTCTTGTGAGAATATAAAATACATTTTTGTTGATTAATCTTATTTAAAATAAATATATCCATAATCCTAAACCCTCACCAAACTTACAGATGATTTACCCCCTAATTGTCCAATGAATCCATCAATGGCCACAATTAGTTTCGAAAAAAAAGAAGCTAATACCTTATTGCCACAAATCAACTTATAAACATCTCTTCTTAGATATATTGCCACAAATCAGATGCAAGATTACATCTGAGAACCCTAGCTACTCACTGAATTTATACTTCCGAGGACCCTAATCGATCACTAATCTTCAATCAACTTGTATTCGAATGAACCCTAACCCCAGGTATTCAATTTTGGAAAATAAGAGGCTAATCGGTTTGTTCATACCCTAATCTTCAATCAACTTGTCACATCCGTGAACCCTAATAGACGATCAATTTTAATCAAGTGTTTCTCACATCCTTGCACCCTAATCAGTTTGTGCAAACAATGGAAAACACCTCCATTGAAGATTCAAAAGCAACACGCAGACTTCAAATTGATGAAAGAATAGTATGTCTAACCTTCAATCATCAGTGAGTTCAGTGATCGGAAACCTTGAATCCGACGATCCACCACAAATTCCGGCGAGTTGGCTCTTCATTCCGGCCAAAACGTGTGAGGAGAAGGGTATAACCGTTTGGATATGGAGAGTTTGAATAAATTAACAATTTGTAATTGAATAAATTGTAAATTTGTAATGCAAATCTTTGACAAGAAAAGTAAAATTAAAAACATCATCATTACCCTAGGCTAGAAGTAGGGTACTCATTACATACTTTTCAGATTTTATTTTCCTTTTCTTCATTTGATTTTTAATAGATTTTACATAAATACCCCTTGGGTCACCCAAATTTGGGTCATCCAAGTATTTTCCTACGAGCCGCTCCAATGGCGGCTGCAGACCCGTATCGTATGCAGCCATCCAGCCCAGTAGCCACCTCGCTCAAATCAGTACCAAGCACTGGATTAGGCGGCTCTCCAGAATCCAGATCCCACGTGGACGTGGTTCAATGGACCTTCCCCTTTTCCGGTTGCAAAAGTGATTATTTGGTTTTTTTACACTATCTGCAATCACGCATTGCGAGTGTGCGAATTTTTTTTAAATCCGCAATCGCGCATTGCGAATGCGCGGGTATATTTTTTTTTTCAAGTGCGTGGAGTAGGTTATTTTCACCCATGTTAATCTGAAAAGGAAGACTGACAAAGCATAGATAGATTGATAGACATGTTGTATCAGGTTTAATCTAACCCTTATTATACGTAGTAGTATTTATTGTTTTTATAATATTTGCTTTGAGTTATAAGGAAGATTGTGACCTCACAATCTGAAAAAGAATGTTGCAGTGGCAATGTGGAACAGATGAGGGGGCATCTGCAGATGAGGAGACGTGCATGTTACTCCATCTCTTCCTCCTCCATGAGTCCATGTAGCTTGAACTTTTTTTTTAAAAAAAAAGTGCACCGCGCATCCGCAATGCGCGCTCGCCTCTTCATCCGCGCACTAGCCTTTCGCAACCGAGTTTCATTCCGTACATTTAGCAAGAAATTCACCATGTAAATAGCATTTTCATTTTTTTAATCAAGGTAAATATTCAAAATATCCGACATTGGTGTATCGGGTAAATTGAGAAGCCGTAACAAATGACAAATGGACTAACCGTCAGGATACTAGCAAACTAAAGTATAAATATCCTAGTCCAAATCGAAAAAGCATCGAAATAACATACAAGTGAGGAAGTCGAGAGACATTTTGTGATGAAACTATAAATAGCGAGAACATAGGGAAACCTACAAGTTTCCACTGCGTCTCACTGCCGGAGAGAGATGAGTAGAAACATGAGAAATTGATGTCAACTGGGAAAGTGTGGACCAACGATGTTCTCCCACCTAGATGAGAGATCATCGAAAGCTACGAACATTATCACGATTCTCTTGACCAACAAAGAGCATAAGACTACAACCTCCTCTGAAACTAAACACATGCACATCAAAATCATCTACTTCACCAAGAAGAGAAGATCGATCCATGAGCATAAAAACAGCCAGACAAAAGAAATCAGATCGATTGGGTTACAAGTTTCAATTTTCTACGGCCAAAGATTTTGATTGTCGTAATAGTTGGTCAATGCCTAGGCTAGTAGCCCAAACAAAATAAATCAAATAAAAGAGCACCAAAGGCTTTCAAAGCAAGGCTCATCAAAAGGTTGATCACAACTAAGGTTTGAAGAATATCAAGTTTTGTATCAAATATTATAGAGTAAGCATATCAATCACGACTTTTTTTCCTTTTTTGTCTTTTTCAATTTCCAGTCAAATTTTTCGGGTTCCAAGGATACACACCAAGTGAACACAAAATGCTTCTATCGGGTATCATCTGAGAAGGGTACGAGACCCTTGTCGAAGAAAGGCATCCGATGAACAGTTAAAAGGGTTAAATTCACAAGCTTTTTGGCCATTGTTGGCCTCAGGATCAATCGCCATCGTTGCCAAGGACAAGAAAGACCGAACCTTGGCAAAAAGTGAAGGTGAACGACGATCGATCGAAGAGGCATTTGATTTGATTAATGAATTCGGGTCCATTGTGTTTAATTTTTCCATCTTTAGGGAGTAGATTCCAAATTTCTATCAGCTCCGGTCTCCTTACCATGTCTTGCTTCGATGGATCATTTGTTCTTTCATTTATCATATTTGCATCTCCAGCCAGACAATTTCAAATCGATTTTCGATTTCAACAAAAGAGCATCATCATTTTAATTCTAAGATACCATTAATATTATTTCTAATTCATCCATCACCGATGGTTCTGTTTGTAGGTCCGGATTCGAGTTCATCTTCTTTTTTTCTTTTATGAAAAATCTAATCAGTACAGCCAATTATCTTTTCAATTTTTTCAACTTTGTAAAATCTTATCGTGGAAAACAACATCTCAGCCAACAACCAACAATGAGGCTTAGTTCCAAGTCTGACCCAATAAATTTCCAACACTAAATCTTAATTCTTGTATGCAAATCATTATTTAAGATTTTAAGATGTCATATCAAAGTCGAATCATGGGAAAAGTCCCCTAATATCGATTCAAGGAAACATTAGATTTAAGATCAAGAAAAGGTTTGGGAAAATTACCCAAATTTCATTTCGGGAAAGAAAACTTCTAAGATACAAAACCACAGATTAGCCAAAGGCCCAATTGAAACACCCATTGACAACCTTCACCGTGTGGCAACAACTTCGAGATTCCACCCAAGGAATTAGGCATGGAATCGCAGAGATTTTGAGCAACTACGAGGCTATTTCTTTTCTTTTTTATTTTCATTTCGTCTTTTTTAGAGGTATCTTTTGTAACCATGGGTTACTTTATTTCTCACTTTTCTACCTCAATTTTTATTAATAAATAAAATTAACAAGTGCTTGATATTAATAGTTTTTATTTTGACATATTCACAGATCTTGAATTGAGGAAGAGAGATCGAAAGAGAAATGAACAACAGAGAGCACGAAAGTGATACGAAATTGTAGAGATCAGAGAGAGAGATTGGACCATCAATGGTGATGGCTTTATTGATGAGAAACAGAAAATAATGAGTTCATCGGTAAGATCTTAATCTCACTTATTACACTCAAGCTTATATGCAGAAGAAATGAAAAGGGTGGGCTGTAACAACCCTGCAACTAACACCTCTTCTATCCACCGTCCATTTCACTCTTGATCGAACGATTGTCCTTACTTGTCAAAGCAAGCCTCTGAGTGGGAAAAGCTGGAGCAGGGTCAAGAGACATGCCCAGCTTGAGCAATAGCTCACGATGATGAGAAGATGGAAGGATTTTTGTAAGCACATCTGCCAACTAATTCTGAGTGGGAAGAAATGAAAGTTGCAGAAGCCCTTCAAAAACCTTTTCACGGGTAAAGTGGTAATCAATTTCAATGTGTTTTGTTGGCTCATGATAGACTAGATTACGAGCAATATGAAGGGCTAAACGATTGTCACAATAGAGTGTGACTGGAGTAAGATCTCGTAAACCCAGTTCATAAAGAAGACCAATAAGCCATGTGACCTTGGAAGCTGCCTATGACATGGCTCGATACTCAGCCTCCGAGGAGCTTTTAGACATAGTGGCCTGTTTCTTTGATTTCCAACAAATGGGATTCGATCCCATGAGCAACACATACCCAGTAACTGAACACCGGGAAATTGGACAAGCAGCCCAATCACTGTCAGAAAAAAGCTTGAACTTTGATGTCATAGCCCTTTTAAAATCGAAGACCATAACCTAATGTACCTTTCACATATCGGAACAGATGAAGAAGAGCATCAAAATGGCTTTACTTAGGAAGCTACATGAACTGATTAAGGCATTGAACAACAAATGAAATATTTGGTATAGTATTTATGAGATGATTCAATTTGTTAATCAGACTACGAAACACAGTTGGATCATAAAGAGTAGCAGTGTCACTATCAAGACCAAGCTTGAAGTTCAAAGGCGAAGGAGTGACACAGGAGGACGCACTAGAAATGTTAGCATCATCAGCCAACTCCTGGGCAAATTTATGTTGATGCAAAATAAGACCATCTGTAGAACAATGGACTTCCATGCCAAGAAAGAAACTGAGACAGCTTAAGTCTTTGAGACTAAATAATGTGTCCATAGTGACCTTTAGATGAGCAATAAGACTCTGATCTGATCCAGTGACTAAGATATTATCGACATAGATGGTGACAACAATGAGGTCTGAACTAGAAGTCTTGAGGAACAACAAAGAGTCAAATTTAGACATACGAAATCTAAGAGTCAATAGAGTAGATGCTAACTTTGAATACCATTGTCGAGATGCCTATTTAAGGCCATAGAGTGACTTATGCGGCCTGCAAACATTACCAGAAGCATTTGGAATCCCTGGAGGCATAATCATATATACTTCTTCAGGCAGATCTCCGTGTAGAAATGCATTATTAACATCAATTTGATGCATTTCCCAATCATTAGTAACAACCAACGAAATGAGAACTCGAATGGTATTCATACGAACAATAGGAGAGAATGTTTCCTCATAATCAATTCCATACTCTTGAGTATATCCCTTGGCTACAAGACGAGCTTTAAAACGCTCAACTGATCTGTCATCTCTCAACTTGATTTTGTAAACCCAACGACACCCAGTGGGTTTCTTATGAACATGCAAAGAAACCTCATCCTAAGTATGATTAGCCTTTAGTGCACTTATTTCTTTGTTTATGGCATCAACCCACCTAGGATCTTTGACAACTTAGGAATATGATTTAGGCTCAACAAGGGAAGAAGAAGAAGAAATACTGGAATTAACACAAAAAGATGGGACAAAGCCTGGTAACAAAGGAAATCGGGAAGAAGGAAAATTGGCTAACAACACATAGTCTTGAAGATGAGAAGGAGGAGCTTCAGGGTGGGGAATGTGGAGCCTGAACAATGGGAGTGAATGCAAGTTCGGATAAAGGAACAACAATATCATCACTAACATTAGTAACATGAGGTGGTACAAGAATAGAATGGTCAGACCTGTTGGCATTACTATTAAGAAAAGGAAACACAGTTTCTTTGAACCGAAGATCTCGAGACATAAACACCTTCCTAGCATTGATATTGATGTACATATTTGTAGTCTTTTTAATTGCATATTTTGACTTCATATTCCATTCGATTCCTAAAGTAAAGGTTGAAAATAATGAACATTTGTGTAGAATGAGCTAACGTGCAAGAAATAGAGTCTGCATAAGTTTTGGTCTAAATATATAGGAATTGGAGCGGAATCGGAGTCAAAACGAAGAAGCCAAGTGAAGTTGAAAGGAGGTCGATATCGACTAGATATATCGAAATCGACATAACAACTCAACGTAGACCTTGAGCATCGAGACAGAGCACAAAGAACCATTGAAGACACTCGACATCGAGTGCACTCCAGAGATCAAGTGATGTAAAGCTTGTCGAGCCGAAACAGAGACTTTGATATCGACTTACCTGGTCGATATCGAGTGGAAATCAACACGGTTTGCATGTGCTTCGAGGACGCGGATATGGAAGTCTATCACATAAGCCACATTTTTATCTTCTATTTAGATAGATTATGTCTTAGGGTTGTTGCCTTTTTACCCTAAGATATTTACTAGTTAATTAGTTATTTACCTAAATAAAGATTTATCCTACTTGTTTGGGATAGAATTTTAGATAGAAGTTTTAGTAGGATTAGAACTACTTTCCTTGGCTAGCAAGGATTAGTAGACTATAAATAAAGCCCCAGGGGCTGGTCTTTTATTCATTCAAACAAAAAAGATACAATACACAATAGAGTTTAGAGTTTAGAGAAGCTTTAGGGTTTGGCGTTTGCGAAAGCCGGCGTTGAGTTGTAAAGCTTTGAAAGTTTATTTAATGCAAGTTTTCTTCTTTACATCAATGGTGTTTATTGTGATGAAGAGCGAGTAGTCGTCTGTTCGTTAGGGGAAGGGATATCATGCAATTCAAATATTCAAATATAATTCACAACTATGCCAACTCCCTGTTTCAAACAAATAATACAAGAATCCCTCCCGATGTAGTGGAAGGGTAATTCAGGATCGAATCCACGAGGAGGTGTGTTAGCGCTTCCCTTGTTGTAATCACGATCAAGCTTTCGACCTTAGAAGACACTCGATATCGATGTGTCTGGTCGATATCGACCTCAGTTCTGGTCGATTTCTAGCCAAGTTCCTGCAGAAGACAAAAGCAGCAAAGATCGACTTCGAGTTTGACCTCGATATCGATGTTAGACCTCGATATCGACCTTTACAGTCGATTCCGATGTTTGTCACAGAAACTTCAAAGCGTAACCTATTGTTGGAAAAGTGTCCGAAGAACGTAGAATGGTAAAGAAGGATGGTCAGAAACAAAACTTAAACTTTTTATATAAATTCGTTTAATTAAAAGCTTCCAAGATCGGGGTTTCATGCCATAACGATAACAATGCATGTTTCATGCTAAAGTTATGAAATTTAATGCCTTTCCGTCAAATAACTTTCGTTACCAACACTTAGGTGATTAGAGGCTCTCGCATAGTTCCTAAGAGTTACTATCCAATTCATGGGTAATCCAAGTTCACAATATGAGTGGCTTTCGCTTCAATAATGCAAATAATGAATCTCCCTAACTTTCGCAAAGGAATCATGCATAGGATAGAAGACGGAATCGCGTAAAAGTCATACCTTTGATGCACTTACCCTACATCGCTATCGTCGGGCTCACCCCGACCCTAGAAGTGGGTTGACTACTCGCTTCTCATCATGCAACTCATCATCATCATTGAAAGAAAACTACTTTGTATTGAACTTAATGAAAGAAAGATTACAACCGAACCAAGCCAAACCTCCGCTCTCGCTTCCCTCCAACCTAACTCGGCCCTCTCTCTCTCTCTCTCTACAAATTCTTTGTGATAAACTACTAAAACTCGCTGTACTTGGATGATTAAACTCAGCCCTAACGGCCTCTAGATATAGATATCGAACTTTGATATCCAAAGACTCAAAACTTTATCTTTATTCTCTAAGATAAAACTTAAATAAAGTAAAAACTAAAAGTTCTATGGTAAAACAGCTCATGTGATATCTCTGACGTTGAAGATAAGAAATCTCGACTTTAGGATAGACGTGCAAGCTTCGGATAGAACTCTATCAAAATCTGAGTCGGATTCCTCTGCTGGCAACATCGATATCGACCTTCAGACGTCGATATTGACCTCTGTAAAACTTTATCTCGAGCTCTCCTTCTTCTACTCGGATTAGCACTCGACTTCTATCATTTATCTTGATCTGGGCACTCGATATCGACCATGCATCCTGTTGAGGAGGTAAGTCGAGTACAAACAATAAGATGTAAAAATGTAAATCGACTCCTAGCCTATGCAAATAATTACAAGACTTCCTCCCGTTGTAGTGGAAGGGTAGTCAGGATCGATCCACGAGGAGGCGTGTCAGCGGGATCCTAGTAGCGTTGGAAATCTCACGTCTGTGTCGACCAGAAGCCTCGATTTCGACCTTTGAGCTCGATGTTGACCTTGGCTGTCGATGTTCTCTGCAACAGAAGACCTGCAGAGACAAAAACAAGTGGTCGATATCGACTGGTGGGGGTCGATATCGATGTTAGTCCACGAAATCGACTGGCTCAGAAGACTGCCAGTCGATACAGTAGGGTCGATTTCGACACAAGGGGTCGATATCGATGCTCAGCAAACTCCGCAGCGATGACCGTCGTCGACTCAGAAAACTATCGACGAACTCAGTGGTCGATATCGATGTCTGGGGTCGATATCGATGTCTCCCTGCAGTGGGTTAGTTTCTCGTCGGCAAAGAAAGGCCGAAGATTTAAGAATGGATGAGAAGGGATGAGTAGAAATAACAGTGGGTTTTTATGTGTATAAAATATGTAAAAACAGCTCCTAGGATTAGGGTTTACCACAACGTTAACCAATGCATGCAATGAGATAAATATGACGGACAATTGCGCTATTTCACCCGAGGGACAAGCTTTCGCCGTACACCAACTCTTAGGATTACTCTTGCAAATAAACCTAATTGTCTCTACCAATTTTATGTTTATAACTCAAGTTGTTAGCATGAATCCCTTTTCTTTCGATTAGGACTAAACATAGAATCGTAGGAGGAGAGATAGACACAACGATATCAACATCAAATACTTACCTCAAGCGCGCATGGCTAACGTCGGGCTCACCCCGACCCTAAGAGCTTTGGGGAACTACTCGCTTCTCATCATGGAACTCATCATTGATTGAAAGGAAGAAACTTGCATTAAAATAAACTTCGAAGCTTTACAACTCAACGTCAACTTTCGCAAACGTCAAACCCTAAAACTTCTCTCTAACTCTAACTCTATTGTCTTGCTTCTTGTTAATTGATTGTTCTGGGATTGGATGATAGATTATTGGATGATCTAACAAATCAGCCCCTAAGGCTTTATTTATAGGCTACTAATCCTCGCTATCCAAGGATTGTAACTCCTATCTAAACTAATAACTCTATCCGAACAATTAGGATAGGTCTTTTATTTTGATAAAAACTTAAATAACTTAAATGTAAAAGATAAATAAAACTTCAGCTGCCATCTATCTTGAAAGTATGAGATAATTCCGTGCCTCCTTGAAGATATAGTTCCAATCCGCATTCGAAATCGAGTATATCTTCTGTCGAGATAAGGGGTCGATATCGACACCAGGGGTCGATATCGAGGTCTCTGTTCCTACTCGACTTGTTCAGCTCTGGTCGATTTCTATGTTGAGGTCGATATGGGGGTCGATATCGACACTGGGGGTCGATATCTGGGTCTAAGGTCGATATCTACCTCTTCTCAGCTTCACTTGATGTCTATGTTGAGGTCGATATCTATGTTGAAGGTCGATATCTACACCAGAGGTCGATATCTATGTCAGGGGTCGATATCTACCTCTGCTCAGCTTCACTTGGCTTCTTTGTTTTGACTCCGATTTCGCTCGAATTCCTGCATGGTTAGCTCAAAACTTGTGCAGACCCTATTTCTTGCATTTTAGCCCATTCTTACACAAGTTTATATTCTTTTGAACCTTTTCTTTGGAGATCGAATGAAATAAGAAGTCAAAAGATGCAATAAACAAAGGTACAAATGTGTACATCAAAACACCCCATACTTAGACTTGCTTGTCCTCAAGCAATAACCAAGCAATAACCAACACCTACAACACACCCTTCAAGTCTTCGCCTTTGTCAAAAGCAACATCATAAGCGGTAGCAAAGCAAAGCAAGTGAATTTAACGTCATAGCACATATTTTGGCGATCCATAGGCATATGCAATTTTGATCCAACCTCACAGGGATAATGTGTTTGCACTCAACTCTCATGTGTTTAGGCTATGAAGATCAACTCTCAACTCAATTCCATATACAATCTCATAAACATTGTAATTTATAAAAATCCACTTCGCAACCAATTATGAAAATGCAATAAGAATCATCAGGAGGACTTTCGCTCAATGGAAGACTTCAAAGAAGACTCCATTCGGCGGGGTTGTAATGGGGCTTGGTATGAAATAAAGGGTATGGAATTATTTGGCTATGTGGTGCTTTTATAATTCGGGAATCAAGACTCCTAAATCTCAACACTTGCAATACCCAAACCATAACTCTTCATAATATGCTCTAAAGATGCATTCCATCAACCCTTCTTCTAAGTTCTAATATACCTCTAAAAAATATAACATTTGTATGAATAAAAGACTTAAGGATTTTGGCTCATGCACTATATATATATATATATATTTTTTTTTTTTTTTCGGATTTTTTTTTTGTTTTTTTCGGAAATAATACTAAAGCTATGTGCATTTATATGGTGAGCCAAAAAAAATCCTTCTACAAAATATGACAAAATGTAAATATGTACCATCCTACAATTTCCTTGCTCAAAACTAGACATTATACTCTTTTCTTTCCACAAGGCATTAGTTCCAACCAATCCAAGTCTTAATTCCCAAATGGGGGTCAGGCTCAATTCGGCTAGGGATAATTTTGTGGAGTTTGCAATTCAGGCTCAGGCTAATGTTCTGACTTCAAGCAGGGATAACGCAGGGTAGGTAAAGAGAGGATAAAAATGGCTTAAAAGATGCCTCCATCATTTAATTCTCGTAAACATAATCATATATATGCATTGGTTTTGAATAACTATCACAACATTTAGAGATGCATAGGAAGAGTAAATTCACTCAAGAAAGCGGAGGGATTTTTGATGTTCTCCCTATAGGTCAAAATTCTCACAAGGACAATTTTTGTTGGATTTGCTTTTTAGCCTAGGATCATATGTGCTCAATTTTATCACAAGTTCACAATCTACATAAAAATTTAAAGACTTAGGCTAAACCATTCAAATATGCCATAGGGTTTACATGATCAAGTCAGCTATTGAGTTTTCATCATAGGACATCTAAGTAGGGTAAAGAAAAATAAACTTAAAAATAAACATGCATTTTTTGTATTTTTGACATTTTTTGTATTTTTTTTCTCTTTTTTTTTATAAAAGTAAAACTAAGAACAAAAATTTAAACATGAATGCAATGCGAAGAAGAAAACCAAGTTATGACCATAAGACATGTTTTTCCCCCACCCCATACTTAAAATATACAGTGTCCTCACTGTATTAAAAAGAAGAACAAGGGTAGAGAGAAACTCACAGCGCAACCTTGCGGATTCAGGTCGATTTCAGGTGAGGTCGATGCCAGAAGTCGATATCTAGGTCAGTGGTCGATGTCGACTGCATCTGTCGAAGTCGAGGAAGAAGATGAAGACAAGGGCTGCTTGATAGGGGTCGATATCGAGTATTAGGGTCGATATCGACCTCTGCTTTTCGCTCCTGAGTCCTCGATGTCGACTCCAGGAGGTGGCTTGACCCGGGGGGTCGATTTCGACTGGCCTGGTCGATTTCGACTGCCTCTGCAGAAGCTTCTTTCCTTCTTCAGCGTTCCTTTTGCTTGAAAACCTGAAATCTTGGTTAGGAATATAGATAAAGCACGAATTATCTCAGTTTTAAAAGTTTCAAACAGCCAAAAATTAAATCCTAAAAACCATCTATGCGAAATTTAAATGTTTTATGTACATGCTCTAGATTTTTGAGTCGCTAGGCCGACTTCTCCGTCAATTCTTCATGACCCTTTTATGTAGGGACCCTTCGAGCGTGAGCCTTCTCCTGGATCATCAAGGTCCTTTTGGTAGTAGCGAAGTTCGGCGACCAAGGCTTCTTTGATGTTAGGTTCTTCTTTGGGCGCTTTTCTTTTCTTTCTTGACCTAACTTTAGCAATATAGGCAAACCATGGAGCTTTGACCCTCTCTTTAGTAGATTTATCAATAATTGGCTTAATTGATTCATCAATAAGGGACAGAGGAGGGTTAGGAGTCATACCTGGGCTTACCTGTTTGGGCCCAAAACAGAAATCTTCGGGCTGAGGGGTGGTCGATTTCGGCCAAGGTGGGTCGATTTCGAGTGCTGTGGTCGATATCGATATGTGGGGGTCGATATCGACCTCTGTGACCCCATACTTAAGCTCCTGGCAGCGATCTGGCATACTCGATTTCGACCAAGGGGGGTCGATTTCGATGTGTTTAGTCGATATCGACTGGTTCCAGTCGATGTCGACCCTGCTTGCTGTTTCCGTCCTCGCCAATAAAAATTTTCTAAGCTTTTCCTTAGCCGGCGAGAGGACTACTTGTTCCAGGTGCTTTGTTTCGCTCATGGTTGGGTTGAAAGAGAATTCTATCACTTCGTTCCCTATAGTAAAGGTTAGTAACCCTCGACGTACATTGATATTGGCATCAGCAGTAGCTAAGAAAGGCCTACCAAGTATAATAGGCACTACAGGATCTTCAGGCATCTCCAATACAATGAAATCAGTAGGCACAAAGAACTTACCTACCTTTACTGGAACGTCATCAACTATACCTGTGGGTCTGACGAATGAGTTGTCAGCCATATAAAGTTTCATGTCCACAGGTTCAAGTGCGCCAATGTTCACCTTTTGCCAAATAGAGAGAGGCATGAGACTTACACTTGCCCCTAAGTCACATAAGGCTTTGTAGCGATGTTGGCCAAGTCCCACGGTGATTGCAAACTTCCCTGGATCACTCTTCTTCTCAGGGAAGTCCATCTTTGAGCATTCCTCTGCGATCTCTGCCATGGATCTCTTCTTGCTCAGGATGTCTTTGAGGAATCGCACATAGGCAGGCATCTCACTTAGGGCTTCTGTAAGAGGGATAGTAATGTTAAGCCCTTGAAGAATCTTTATGAAGCGCCTAAACTTACCTTTGGTGGGATCCTCCAATGCTTTGGAAGGGAATGGCAACGTCTTCTTTGGTGGAGGGGCCAAAACGGTGGTCGGAGGGGCCTGCTGGACATCGATGTCGACTGGGATGGGGTCGATATCGACTGGGATGGTCGATTTCGACCTCTGTTGAGGCTCTGATGGCTCTGCAGTGTCATCGACATCGACCAGGGGGTCGACATGGTGGTCGATATCGACCTCTGGGTCGACATCGACTGGTCTGTTGATGTCGACTAGGTCTGTTGCTTTCTCCTCCGTTTCCGTCCGTGGCTTTTGTACTTTGTTGCCACTTCTTAGTTGCATGGCTGCGACATGGCCCGTCCCGGATTGCCCCTTAGGATTTGTAGTGGGTGATGTACATAATTGTACCTTTGTTTATTGCATCTTTTGACTTCATATTTCATTTGATTTCCAAATAAAAGTTTCAAAAGCATATGATCTCGTGTAAGAATGAGCTAAAGTGTGAGAAATAGAGTCTACACGAGTTTTGAGCTAACTATGCAGGAATTCGATGAAATCGGAGTTAAAACGGACAAGCCGAGTGAAGCTGAGAAAAGGTCGATATCGACTGGAGACATCGATATCGACCCTGGATTTCGACACGACTTCTGAGTGTCGAGATAACCACACAAACCAGACTAGAAGCCTCGATATCGACACACATGCATCGATATCGACCATCGTCATAGACATCGACTGGAGTTGGACAAGTCGAGCAGAAACACAAGCATCGATATCGACCTCTGGTGTCGATATCGACCTCTGGTGTCGATATCGACCCTACCTCGATAGAAGATAAATCCGATTTTGAGGCTCGGATTGTGAAGTCTATCATCGAAGCCATGAGTTATCTCGTTCTTTTAGATATTAGCAGTTGTTTGTTATCTTTTCCTTTAAGTTTTATCAAAATAAAAGACCTATCCTAAATTGCTCGGATAGAGTTAATAGTTTAGATAGGAGTTACAATCCTCGGATAGCGAGGATTAGTAGCCTATAAATAAAGCCTTAGGGGCTGATTTGTTAGATCATCCAATCATAGAATCATCGAAGACAAGGACAATAGACAATAGATAGTTAGAGTTTTTGAGCTTTAAAGTTTCAAGCGCTTACGATAGTTGGCGTTGAGATTGTAAAGATTCGAAATTTTCCATTTATGCAAGTTATTTCAATTCAAGACATGTCTACAATCAACATGAGTGAGTAGTTCCCCTTTCTTCTAGGGTCGGGGTGAGCCCGACGATAGCCATGATGATAAGGTAAGTACGTCGTTAAAGAATGTATCTTTTATCTCCTTCTACCTTGTTCTTCATCTTTAAATGCGAATTTAAGGAACTCATGTTGTAAAACTTGGGTAGTAATTAGGGTTTCTATTCGAAAGATTATAAACTCAATTATGACAAAGGTAGACACCAATTAGGTTAAGTAATTGAAAAATCTCTTTTCCTATTGGTCGGTTTAGGTGAAAGCCTTTTCCTTTATGATAAAAGCATGCATCTTTAGTTGATCCTTACTTCTTCTATCATGGTTGTCGTCGCGATAATCCTTGACTTTGGAAGACTTTTTCCTTTATTAAGTTTACATTAAAATTTGCCCGCCGTTCGTTGAGTCATCGAAAAACCCAACATCTTTGCTTATTTCTGATCATTGCTTCCTTCCCATCCTTGATTCTTCGGCCTTTTCTTTGCCGACAAAACCACTAACTCACTACAGGAAAGACATCGATATCGACAGCAGAGGTCGATATCGACCGAAACTGATAGATCGATGGTTTTCTGAGTCGATCTCGAGACTCCTGGGAAACTTCTACAAACATCGATATCGACCCCCTTGTGTCGAAATCGACCCCCCTGTATCGACTGGCAGACTTCTGAGCCAGTCGATTTCGTGAACTAACCTCGATATTGACCCCCACCAGTCGATATCGACTACAGTTTTTGTTTCTGCAGGTTTTCTGTTGCAGAGAACATCGACAACCAAGGTCGACGTCGAGGTCTGACATCGAGATCGAGGCTTCTGGTCGAACAAAAAGGACGTGTCTTCAACGCTACTAGGATCCCGCTGACTCGCTTCCTCGTGGATCGAACCTGATTCCCTACTACTATAACGGGGAGTCTTGAATTTATTTGAAGAGGCTAAGAGTTGTATTGGTTTATATTTTATTATATATTTCGATTCAATTCTCCCCACGTCAAATTTTGGCGCCGTTGCCGGGGAAGCTATCAATCGCGCCCTAGTAGTTTATTTTCACGGTTCTTTTTAGTGTTATTTTATAGGTGTATGCGACATACTGGTGACCAACCTGAATTTGAAGGACTAGACGAACCAGAACGCTTTCTCCACCTAAGATCTCGAGTCCAAAGAATCATGGCGGACAACGAGACTCAGGCACAACAAATTGAACGCTTAAGGAAGCAAGTAGAGGATTTTGCTACCAGAGAAGCGGCACTAAGAGAGCGTGCTGACAGGGAGGAGGAAGCCAGGAGACGATATGAGATTCAAATCAACGCCCTCCCCCGGAATGCTAAGCAATACATGCACCCATCGCTCACAGTGCCTGAATCGGCTATTCTAATCCCTACTTCTAATTTTGAAATTAAGCCAAACTTTTTAACTGAAATAAGAAGGCATCAATATGAAGGGAAACCTAACGAATGCCCTATGGCACATATATCAACCTTCTTAGACCTCTGTGATACAATTGCTGATGGACAAAGTCTTGAGTATGTCCAACTAAAAGCATTTCGCTGGTCTCTTACAGGAAAAGCATTGCAGTGGTTGGAAAGCTTATCCCCAAGATCGCTCCGCACCTGGAATGAAGTCAAGGACGCGTTTCTCAACAAGTTCTTTCCTCCTTCTAAGACGGCGCTGATCCGACAGAAAATCACGGCTTTCAAACAAAAGCCTGGTGAGGCTCTGGCAACTGTTTGGGAGAGGTTTAAGGACCTCCTACGATCATGCCCGACGCATGGCCAACCACCGTACGTCATTCAGGAGATCATATACAATGCTCTTGACGCTGCCACCAAGGAGAGGATCAACACATACACCGCCTATGGCTACCTTGAACTCGCTCCTCAAGAGGCTTGGGAAACCATCGAAAGGTTGGTGGAATTTGACAATACATATGGGACTCCTGAGGCTTCCGACGCACCATCATTGTCGAGGCCTGCCCCATCTATGCCATTGTACGAACCCTCTAAGGTGATCGATCCGGATGTAAAAGAACAATTTCATAGGGATCAACTTAGAAAGCTCCAAAAACAAGTGAGATTCCTATCGGCAAACCAGGACTGCATCGAATGTGGATCACAGCGACATACTACCATTGAGTGCCCCCATGCTGAGCAAGTGCAACTAGCGGAGACTCATGAGGAAGCCAACTTCATGAGGGGTCCCAATCGCCAATATTGGGGAGACCAAAGGTTCCAACAACCACAAAGGAACCAGGTTAACCCTAGGGACCCCCCACTCTATAGAGCTCCTGGGCACCCTGAGAGAGACCAAAAGAAGGATGATCTTCAACTTGTATTGGACGAGATAAGGCGGAACCAAGCTAAGAATGATCAATCCAACCATGCTATCCACTCTCAACTCAATCACCTTACCACAAGGATTGGAGAGATGGATATTTGGAAGAAGAACGTAGAGACCCAACTGGGTCAATTGGCAGCACAAATCCCTAGACCGTCCGGAACATTCCCTGGGCAACCAACTACCAATCCTAAGGGGCAATCCGGGTCAGGACACATTGCAGCCATGCAACTAAGGAGTGGCACCAAAGTTCATAAGCCACAAAAGGCGACGGAGGAAGAAGTAACAGAGCCTGTCGACATCGACAACCCAGTCGATGTCGACCCTGAGGTCGATATCGACAACCCTGTCGACCCCTTGGTCGACGTGGATGACACTGCAGAACCTGAGAGAGAACAACATAGGTCGAAATCGACCCTACCGGTCGATATCGACCACCCTCCTGTCGACATCGAGGTTCAGCAGGCTCCTCCGACCACTGTTTTGGCTTCTCCGCCAAAGAAGTTGCTACCCTTCCCCTCCAAAGCATTGAAGGACC
Source organism: Persicaria maculosa (assembly GCA_963922045.1). Lineage (NCBI taxonomy): Eukaryota > Viridiplantae > Streptophyta > Magnoliopsida > Caryophyllales > Polygonaceae > Persicaria > Persicaria maculosa. The sequence continues at coordinate 21,866,331 of OY998271.1, read as the reverse complement.
CCACTCAAAGTAAGTTTAGGCGCTTTGTAAAGATTCTCCAAGGACTGAACATTACTATCCCTCTTACAGAAGCCCTAAGCGAGATGCCCGCCTATGTTCGATTCTTAAAAGACATCCTTAGCAAGAAGCGGTCCATGGCAGAGATCGCAGAGGAATGCTCAAAGATGGATTTCCCTGAGAAGAGGAGCGATCCAGGGAAATTTGCAATCACCGTGGGACTTGGCCAACATCGCTACAAAGCCCTATGTGACCTAGGGGCAAGTGTAAGTCTCATGCCTCTCTCTATTTGGCAAAAGGTGAGCATCGGAGCACTTGAACCTGTGGATATGAAACTTTATATGGCTGATAATTCATTCGTCAGACCCACAGGTATAGTTGATGACGTCCCTGTAAAGGTAGGTAAATTTTTTGTGCCTACTGATTTCATTGTATTGGACATGCCCGAAGATCCTATTGTACCTATCATCCTTGGTAGGCCTTTCTTAGCTACTGCGGATGCCAATATTAATGTACGTAGAGGATTACTAACCTTTACTATAGGGAACGAAGTCATTGAATTCTCCTTCAACCCCACAATGAAGGAAGTAAATGGTGTGGAAATCAAGTCGGTCTACACTAGCATCATGGATTGCAAAGAACCGACGGAAAGGGCCCTAACTCCTGAAGAGGCCCTAGCCCTAGCTGCAGAGGAGCTTACCAACGAGGATATTGAGGAGTTCCTGGCTACATGCACGAGTGATGAGGAAATATTCGACGATGCTCTATCCATGGAGCTCGAAGATGAGGTCGATGTCGACGAGGAAAGGTCTACATCGACCAATTCATTCGATATCGAGTGCCCTCAGTCGACATCGACACACTCAGTAAGTCAAGTTCTTCCTTCTTCTCTTACAGGCGAAATCGACCAGCCCATGTCGATAGAAGAGGTCGAAATCGACCAGCCGATATCGACAGAAGAGGTCGAAATCGACCAGCCGATATCGACATTAGAGATCGAAATCGACCTTTACCACTTGACGCCAAACAGCTCCGAAGCCGAGGTATGTGCTGAACTCTCAGTCGATATTGACTATTCCTACTCGCCCTCGACTTTTTTTCTGCAGGAATATTTTGAAGAGTCCAAATCAAAGTTGGCATCACTCTATGTTTGGTCCACACCGACTCCTATAACTGATTTGGGAACTTCTATCAAGAGAATTGAGACGGATTACCTTGGTGAGATTATGAAGACGGAGGAGGTAGAGCCAATCCTTATCCCACAAGGCCCTTCTCCGGTGCTTAAGCCTCTACCCAACACACTTAGGTATGAGTTTCTTGGTCCAAATTCTACTTTCCCTGTAATTATCAATGCTTCACTAACCACACAGGAAGTAGATAATCTTATGGAAGTACTTCGTGCTCATCGTAAGGCTATTGGATACTCTCTTGAGGACATAAAAGGTATTTCACCTGCTACTTGTATGCATAGAATCCTCCTTGAGGATGATCATAAGGCATCTATAGAACACCAACGGAAGCTCAACCCCAACATGAGAGAGGTAGTGAAGAAGGAGATCATGCGCATGCTGGATGCAGGAATCATCTATGCCATCTCCGACAGCGAATGGGTGAGCCCAGTCCATGTGGTGCCTAAAAAGGGTGGAATGACCGTTGAGGAGAATGAGAAGGGCGAGCTTGTGCCAAAGCGAATCACAACTAGTTGGCGAATGTGTATTGACTACAGGAAACTCAACAATGCCACTAGAAAGGATCACTTTCCCCTTCCATTCATTGATCAGGTATTAGAGAGACTCGCCGAACATGATTATTTTTGTTACCTGGACGGATATTCTGGTTTTTGGCAGGTCCCTATTCATCCTGACGATCAAGAAAAGACCACCTTCACTTGTCCCTATGGGACTTTTGCATATAGGAGAATGCCATTTGGGCTCTGCAATGCCCCTGCTACCTTTCAAAGATGTATGATGGCTATCTTCTCCGACATGATTGAGGACATCGTGGAGGTATTTATGGATGACTTCTCTGTTTATGGCACTACTTTCGATATTTGTCTTGCTAACCTTCGCAGGGTACTTGCACGATGTGAAGAGACAAACTTGGTTCTCAATTGGGAAAAGTGCCACTTTATGGTAAGGGAAGGGATTGTGCTAGGCCACAAAGTCTCTAAACGGGGAATTGAGGTGGACAGGGCAAAAATAGAACTCATTGAAAAATTACCACCACTTTCATCAATTAAAGACATAAGAAGCTTCCTTGGTCACGCAGGTTTCTATAGGAGGTTTATTCAAGATTTTTCTAAAATTGCCAAACCTTTAACTAACCTACTAATGAAGGATGTTAAGTTTGCATTTTCTAGTGATTGTCTTGAAGCTTTCAACAGGTTGAAAGAGGCCCTCATATCCGCCCCAATCATTCAATCACCAGATTGGTCGCAACCTTTTGAGATCATGTGCGACGCAAGCGATTATGCCGTAGGTGCTGTCCTAGGACAAAGGAGAGACAAAAAGCTTCATGCCATCTACTATGCAAGCAAGACTCTTGATGCCGTTCAAACAAAGTACACCACGACGGAAAAGGAGTTCTTGGCAGTGGTCTTCGCTTTTGAGAAGTTCCGCTCATACCTAGTGGGCTCTAAGGTTATTGTTCATACTGACCATGCAGCTCTTAGGTACTTAATGGCGAAGAAGGATGCTAAACCTAGGCTCCTACGATGGGTGCTCTTACTACAAGAGTTCGACGTTGAGCTTAAAGATAAAAAAGGAACGGAGAACTCCGTAGCCGATCATCTTTCACGGCTACCCATAGGGCTTCTGGAAGAGTCACATGACAACATACCAATCAATGACTCCCGCCCTGATGAGCACTTAATGAGGCAAGAGGTAAGACGGGCAGAAGAACCACTCGATATCGACCCCCAAAGGTCGATATCGACTGCCCCAAAGGTAAAACTTGCATCGATGTCGACCAGTTTTGATCACAGGTTGTCCATTGCAGAGGTCGAAATCGACCTCCAGACATCGACATCGAGGACCCATATCGAGAAGTCCATGTCGACTGAGCCTGTCGATGCCGTCCCATCGATATCGACCCCAGAAGGTCGATATTGACCACCTTCAAAACCCTCCGAAGGTGACGAAAAGGTAAGCTTCGGTGAGGATTTCTTCTTTACACCTCCTTCTAGTCCTATCCATGATCTATTTGCTGTAAGAAGGGCGAAGGTACCTTGGTATGCGGATTTTGCTAACTATATTGTAGGAGGCGAGATTCCTTCAAGCTTAACTTCGCAACAAAGGAAGAAGTTTTTGCACGACGTCAAACAATATTATTGGGATGAACCCTATTTATTCAAACAGGGGAAAGACCATATCTTTCGACGTTGTATCCCGGAGGACGAGGTAGAGAGCGTGATTCACCATTGTCATTCTCTCCCTACAGGAGGTCATGCTAAAGGATTCAAGACCGCGGCGAAAATTCTTCAATGTGGTTTTTATTGGCCTAACCTTTTCAAGGATGTGCAAAACTATGTAACCTCTTGTGATGAGTGTCAACGTGCAGGTAATATCACATGGAGAAATGAGACACCACTGACAGGCATTCTAGAGGTTGAACTCTTTGATGTATGGGGCATTGACTTCATGGGGCCATTCCCTGCTTCATGCCCCTACAAATACATTCTAGTAGCGGTGGACTATGTCTCTAAATGGGTGGAGGCTGTAGCAACTAGGACCAACGACGCGAAGGTAGTCTCTAAGTTTATGAAAACTAACATCTTTCCTCGTTTTGGTGTTCCTAGAGTCCTTATTTCAGATGGTGGCTCGCATTTCATTGAGAGAGGCTTTGAAGCTCTTTTAGCTAAGTATGGGGTAAACCATAGGGTGGCAACACCCTATCACCCTCAAACTAGCGGTCAAGTAGAAGTCTCCAATCGCCAAATCAAAGCCATCTTGGAGAAGACGGTTTCCCGCTCAAGGAAAGATTGGTCGTCCAAACTGGATGATGCGCTCTGGGCCTACCGAACGGCCTATAAAACACCACTTCGCACAACTCCCTATAACTTGGTATATGGTAAGTCATGTCACTTGCCCGTTGAACTTGAGCATAAAGCAATGTGGGCTCTTAAGGAGCTTAACATGGATTTCGACGAAGCGGGAAAGAGGAGGTTCATTGACTTACAAGCCTTGGAAGAGTTGCGCCTAAAGGCATATGAGAATGCCGAAATCTACAAGGAGCGCACTAAGAAATGGCATGATAGGAAGTTGGTGCCAAAAACATATGAGGTAGGTGACAAAGTCCTTGTTTTCAATTCTAGGCTTCGCTTATTTCCAGGGAAACTAAGGACAAGATGGAGCGGACCTTTCAAAGTTCATAAAGTATTCCCTCATGGAGCGGTGGAATTATTTTGCGATGATGGATCAACCTTTAAGGTAAATGGCCACCGAGTAAAGAAATATTATGACAAGGAGGACCCAGAAGAAGAGATTCGCGCCACCTTGGCGTTGAACTAGCGCAAAAAGGGAAATATGTCGAGCTAGCGACTTAAACTCAAACGCTTCCGGGAGGCAACCCGTTCTTTTCCTTTTCTTTCTCTTTTAGTTTTTCGTTTATTTTATATTTTTTTAGATCATTCGTGGCTATTCTATCTAAAGTCAACAAGGAAATCCAGCCCAGAAGAGAGGTCGATATCGACCTATATGGTCGATATCGATAAGCCGACAGAAGGGAGCAACAGGAAATGTTACACGGATGTAGAAGGGGGGTCGATATCGACCTCTAAGGTTGATATCGACTACAGATGGAGGTAGGTGCCAGGTCAGAATTTAATTTATTTCAGTTTTATTTTTTGGGGTTTTGTCCCCTTTATACACCCCCCGACTTCGACACCCCCCTCCCCTTTTCGACACCCTAGCCGCCTCTCTTCCTCTTCATCTCTCAACCCTCCGGTCACCGTCCCCATAGCCACCCATCACTGTAAACACCATACCCACCCACTGTCACCAGATCCCCGTCCTCCCTTCCTCGCCCTGTGCAGCAAATCCCCACGCCACAAGATCCCTGCCATCTCTTCCTCTTCTCGACCTAGCCCTCTCTCTCGCTCGTTTTCAAGACTCCTCGCCCAGATCTACACATTGCCGGCCATGAATCACCAGATCCGGCCGCCCCACGCCACCGGAGGTCCCACCGCGCCACCAGCAGCCCCGACAGCACACAAGATCCGGTCGATTTCGACCCCTGGGCATCGATATCGACGTCTCCTGTCGACAGTCGGTTTTCTCTCTTGATTTTTGCGGTTGCTTGCCTCTTTCTCCCCTAATTCCAACACTCTTCTGGTATGATTTCTCACCCTTCCTCTATTTTTTCTGGATTTTCATATTTAATTAGTTGATTGGGAAGAAATTTCATATTGGGTGTTTAGGTTTTGAACGTAGATTGTGCGGGAAAGAGTATTTGTATGGCATGAAATTTTTTTTTATATATATGTGGGGCTATGAATCTGAGTTTTGTATATATATGGGCATGAAATCTGATTTATATATATAATAGGGAGAGATCTGACTTTTATAATTCATGTGGGGCAATAATCGGAATTTTTCATAAGTTTGGGCTATGAATATGAATTTTATATATATATGGGCTGATTTTGTAAATCTGATTATTTTTTAGGGGGTTTATATTCTGATTTTTTTATATAGATTTGAAATCTGATTTTTTTTAGGCCAAACTTATTTAGGTCATAAGGTTCCTTAGTGTTAAAACTTTAAGAAATTATGTTTAGATAAAATACCATCCTTAGGTACTTTCTTTCACTTAGACATTTACCTTTACAAAATTTCTAGCATAATATGGAACCTAAGTATGGGGTTCTCCCCATTTTAATACAAAGGAGTATTATCTTTGGTATTGGTTTCTTTTGCAGACGATGATTAGAGCCAAGAACATCCCTCAGGACGCGCTCCGCATTGAGGATGATCAGCAGCGCTCCCTTGCTGAGGATTTGATTCCCCGAGCCACCAGGGCACGATGGTACCATCTCCCTGACATGATCCAGCTAGGATTTCACCCAGGCGTTCAGGAGGCGTTTGAGAACGTCTCTCTACACAGGCTGATTGAGCCACTGGAGGCGCACTACCCCGTTTTGACTGGGGAGTTTATGGCCACATTAGAGGTTCCCGAGCGCACTTCGACCAGCCGCCGAGTCATCTTCCAGCTCGGCAACAGGCGACACAGACTATCGCTCGAGGAGATGAGCGAGATTTTTGGGTTCATCCACACCTAGGCCGCCTTCAGGGTCCACGACCCCAATGTCATCTAGAGTTACATATCAGGTATACCCTACCCTGCTCCTACTGACTCCTTCACCTCTAGGGTTGTGAGTCCACTTTTTAGGGTAATCTTGAGGGTCCTAGCGAGTACCCTTTGGCCCAGGCCTGAGCTCCGTCGCCCGACACACCGTGAGACGGAGACTCTACGGAGGATGCTCTTCGAGGATGACCCTCTACCATACCTCCACTCCTGGCTCGAGCATATAGTAGACCGCAGACGAACGGTCTCTACAGACATCTTGGACGGCGGCATGGTGGCCATCCTCGCCGAGGCTCTAGGCGTCCACACTGAAAGGTACACGGCCTACCAGCTCACGTACCTAGACGCTGCGGTGTTGCGCCAGGGCGGAGTCATCGCGACAGGAGCACAGGGATGGAGACACCCCCAAATGGGGATGCGCCTGCGACATGATTTCATGGATCTGCTGTATATCCCTGATTGGTACCAGTCTTGGACTGGGCAGCCATATCATACGGATATAGATCCGACCGCTGACCCCACCCTACGGAGGAGACCCCCACTCTACAACCATGAGCCAGAGGTGGATGCTATGTCCTGGGACGCTGACCCCCATTCCGACGGAGCTGAGCAGCCCCCAGCCTACCAGGGAGGCATGGATGGCAACGACGATGATGACGCCAGGGATGATGCGGTTGGGGGAGGAGAGGGCCCGCAGGGGTCCCACCACAGCCACCACAGTCACCATAGCCACCATAGCTATGTACCTCCACCTCCTCCTCCCTTCCAGCCTGCCTACACCACTGATTGGCAGGAAGACATGTCTGCCCGCTTTACTAGGCTGGAGCTCTCCGTCACTGAGATGCGCGAGGAGCAGCGACGCTATAGGAGGTTCCTCGAGGGTTTGGGCTCATATATGGGCTTTTCCTTCGATCAGCAGGCTGGACCTTCCACTTTCCCGCAGGCCGCCCCGACAGACTACTCAGGGACAGCTCCTACACAGGGCTGGCCCTTGCTGTTGCCACCTCCCCCGCCCCCTGAGCAGTGATATACATATAGCGTAAGTGAGTGTGAGTGATCCTTCCCTCTACTTTATTTTTCTAACAGTGAGGACACTGTAATCTTTAAGTATGGGGTGGGGATTGAACTTGGACATTATAAACTGCTTTATCTGGTTGTGGTAGGGTTTAAAACTTGGCAAACTTGGCATGTATTTTATTTACGTTCTACTTGTATGCATTGCATCATATTTAACATTTATGCATTTTAAAGTTTAAGTTCTTAACCTTTTAGTTTGTTTTTGTTGAGTCTATCAAATGTTAAAAAGAAAAAACAAAAGAAAAATGTCAAAATACAAAAAAAATGCATGTTTATTTTTAAGTTTATTTTTCTTTACCCTACTTAGATGTCCTATGATGAAAACTCAATAGCTGACTTGATCATGTAAACCCTATGGCATATTTGAATGGTTTAGCCTAAGTCTTTAAAATTTTTATGTAGATTGTGAACTTGTGATGAAATTGAGCACATATGATCCTAGGCTAAAAAGCAAATCCAACAAAAATTGTCCTTATGAGAATTTTGACCTATAGGGAGAACATCAAAAATCCCTCCGCTTTCTTGAGTGAATTTACTCTTCCTATGCATCTCTAAACGTTGTGATAGTTATTCAAAACCAATGCATATATATGTTTATGTTTACGAGAATTAAATGATGGAGGCATCTTTTAAGCCATTTTTATCCTCTCTTTACCTACCCTGCATTATCCCTGCTTGAAGCCAGAACATTAGCCTGAGCCTGAAATTGCAAACTCCACAAAATTATCCCTAGCCGAATTTAGCCTGACCCCCATTTGGGAATCGAGACTTAGATTGGTTGGAACTAATGCCTTGTGGAAAGAAAAGAGCATAATGTCTAGTTTTGAGCGAGGAAATTATAGGATGATACATATTTACATTTTGTCATATTTTGTAAAAGGATTTTTTGGCTCACCATATAAATGCACATAACTTTAGTATTATTTCTGATATATATATATATATATATATATATATATATATATATATATATATATATATATATATATATAAAGTGCATGAGCCAAAATCCTTAAGTCTTTTATTCATACAAATGTTATATTTTTGAGAGGTATATTAGAACTTGGAAGAAGGGTTGATGGAATGCATCTTTAAGAGCATTATAATGAAGAGTTATGGTTTGGGTATTGCAAGTGTTGAGATTTAGGAGTCTTGATTCCCGAATTATAAAAGCACCACATAGCCAAATAATTCCATACCCTTTATTTCATACCAAGCCCCATTACAACCCCGCCGAATGGAGTCTTCTATGAAGTCTTCCATTGAGCGAAAGTCCTCCTGATGATTCTTATTGCATTTTCATAATTGGTTGCGAAGTGGATTATTATAAATTGCAATGTTTATGAGATTGTATATGGAATTGAGTTGAGAGTTGATCTTCATAGCCTAAACACATGAGAGTTGAGTGCAAACACATTATCCCTGTGAGGTTGGATCAAAATTGCATATGCCTATGGATCGCCAAAATATGTGCTATGACGTTAAATTCACTTGCTTTGCTTTGCTACCGCTTATGATGTTGCTTTTGACAAAGGCGAAGACTTGAAGGGTGTGTTGTAGGTGTTGGTTATTGCTTGAGGACAAGCAAGTCTAAGTATGGGGTGTTTTGATGTACATAATTGTACCTTTGTTTATTGCATCTTTTGACTTCATATTTCATTTGATTTCCAAATAAAAGTTTCAAAAGCATATGATCTCGTGTAAGAATGAGCTAAAGTGTGAGAAATAGAGTCTACACGAGTTTTGAGCTAACTATGCAGGAATTCGATGAAATCGGAGTCAAAACGGACAAGCCGAGTGAAGCTGAGAAGAGGTCGATATCGACTGGAGACATCGATATCGACCCTGGATTTCGACACGACTTCTGAGTGTCGAGATAACCACACAAACCAGACTAGAAGCCTCGATATCGACACACATGCATCGATATCGACCATCGTCATAGACATCGACTGGAGTTGGACAAGTCGAGCAGAAACACAAGCATCGATATCGACCTCTGGTGTCGATATCGACCCTGCATCGACAGAAGATAAATCCGATTTTGAGGCTCGGATTGTGAAGTCTATCATCGAAGCCATGAGTTATCTCGTTCTTTTAGATATTAGCAGTTGTTTGTTATCTTTTCCTTTAAGTTTTATCAAAATAAAAGACCTATCCTAAATTGCTCGGATAGAGTTAATAGTTTAGATAGGAGTTACAATCCTCGGATAGCGAGGATTAGTAGCCTATAAATAAAGCCTTAGGGGCTGATTTGTTAGATCATCCAATCATAGAATCATCGAAGACAAGGACAATAGACAATAGATAGTTAGAGTTTTTGAGCTTTAAAGTTTCAAGCGCTTACGATAGTTGGCGTTGAGATTGTAAAGATTCGAAATTTTCCATTTATGCAAGTTATTTCAATTCAAGACATGTCTACAATCAACATGAGTGAGTAGTTCCCCTTTCTTCTAGGGTCGGGGTGAGCCCGACGATAGCCATGATGATAAGGTAAGTACGTCGTTAAAGAATGTATCTTTTATCTCCTTCTACCTTGTTCTTCATCTTTAAATGCGAATTTAAGGAACTCATGTTGTAAAACTTGGGTAGTAATTAGGGTTTCTATTCGAAAGATTATAAACTCAATTATGACAAAGGTAGACACTAATTAGGTTAAGTAATTGAAAAATCTCTTTTCCTATTGGTCGGTTTAGGTGAAAGCCTTTTCCTTTATGATAAAAGCATGCATCTTTAGTTGATCCTTACTTCTTCTATCATGGTTGTCGTCGCGGTAATCCTTGACTTTGGAAGACTTTTTCCTTTATTAAGTTTACATTAAAATTTGCCCGCCGTTCGTTGAGTCATCGAAAAACCCAACATCTTTGCTTATTTCTGATCATTGCTTCCTTCCCATCCTTGATTCTTCGGCCTTTTCTTTGCCGACAAAACCACTAACTCACTGCAGCAAAGACATCGATATCGACAGCAGAGGTCGATATCGACCGAAACTGATAGATCGACGGTTTTCTGAGTCGATCTCGAGACTCCTGGGAAACTTCTACAAGCATCGATATCGACCCCCTTGTGTCGAAATCGACCCCCTGTATCGACTGGCAGACTTCTAAGCCTGTCGATTTCGTGAACTAACCTCGATATCGACCCCCACCAGTCGTTATCGACTACAATTTTTATTTCTGCAGGTTTTCTGTTGTAGAGAACATCGACAGCCAAGGTCGACGTCGAGGTCTGACATCGAGATCGAGGCTTCTGGTCGAACAAAAAGGACGTGTCTTCAACGCTACTAGGATCCCGCTGACTCGCTTCCTCGTGGATCGAACCTGATTCCCTACTACTATAGCGGGGAATCTTGAATTTATTTGAAGAGGCTAAGAGTTGTATTGGTTTATATTTTATTATATATTTCGATTCAATTCTCCCCACGTCAATGGGTTGCCCAGGGAGTGTTCCGGACGGCCTAGGGATTTGTTCCGCCAATTGACCCAGTTGGGTCTCTACGTTCTTCTTCCAAATATCCATCTCCCCAATCCTTGTGGTAAGGTGATTAAGTTGAGAGTGGATAGCATTGTTGGATTGATCGTTCTTTGCTTGATTCCGCCTTATCTCGTCCAACACAAGTTGAAGATCATCCTTCTTTTGGTCTCTCTCCGGGTGCCCAGGAGCTCTATAAGGCGGAGGGTCCATAGGGTTAACCTGGTTCCTTTGTGGTTGATGGAACCTTTGGTCTCCCCAATATTGGTGATTGGGACCCCTCATGTAGCGCGCCTCTTGGTGAGTCTCCGCTAGGTGTACTTGTTCGGCATGGGGGCACTCGACGGTGGTATGCCGCTGCGATCCACATTCAATGCAATCTTGGTTCACTGAAAGGAACCTTACTTGCTTTTGGAGCTTTCTAAGTTGATCTCTATGGAATTGCTCCTTCACGTCCGGATCGATTACATTGGAGGGTTCATATAAGGGCATAGATGGGGCAGGCCTCGACGATGATGGTGCGTCGGAAGCCTCAGGAGTCCCATACGTGTTGTCGAACTCCACCAACCTCTCTATGGTCTCCCAAGCCTCTTGTGGAGCGAGTTCAAGGTAGCCATAGGAGGTGTAGGTGTTGATCCTCTCCTTCGTTGCAGCGTCAAGAGCATTGTAAATGATCTCCTGAATTACATACGGTGGTTGGCCATGCGTCGGGCATGATCGTAGGAGGTCCTTAAACCTTTCCCAAACAGTCGCCAGAGCCTCACCAGGCTTTTGTTTGAAAGCCGTGATTTTCTGTCGGATCAACGCCGTCTTAGAAGGAGGAAAGAACTTGTTGAGGAACGCGTCCTTGACTTCATTCCAGGTGCGGAGCGATCTTGGGGCTAAGCTTTCCAACCACTGAAATGCTTTACCTGTAAGAGACCATCGAAAGGCTTTTAGTTGGACATATTCAAGACTTCGTCCATCAGAAATAGTATCACAAAGGTCTAAGAAGGTAGAAATATGTGCCATAGGGCACTCATTAGGTTTTCCTTCATATTGATGCCTTCTTATTTCAGTCAGGAAGTTAGGTTTAATTTCGAAATTAGAGGCAGGGATAAGAATTGCCGATTTAGGCACTGTGAGAGCGGGGTGCATATATTGCTTGGCATTCCTAGGGAGGGCATTGATTTGGGCTTCTATTTGCCTTCGGCCTTCCTCCTCCCTATCCGCACGCTCCTTAAGTGCCGCCTCTCTAGTCGTTAGGTCCTCAACCTGCCTCCTTAGTTGTTCAATAAGTTCTGCTTGGTTCGCGTTTTCCGCCATGATTCTTTGAGCTTGGGCCCTTAGATGGAAATAACACTCAGGGTCGTCTACTCCTTCAAATTCAGGTGGGCGATCAGCGCGTCGCATACACCTGCAAGACCAAACTAGAAAAAGACGTGAGATAGACTACTAGGGCGCGATTGATTGCCTCCCCGGCAACGGCGCCAATTTGTTGAGGATGGTAAAGTCGAGTACAAATAATAAGATGTAAAAATGTAAATCGACTCCTAGCCTATGCAAATAATTACAAGACTTCCTCCCGTTGTAGTGGAAGGGTAGTCAGGATCGATCCACGAGGAGGCGTGTCAGCGGGATCCTAGTAGCGTTGGAAATCTCACGTCTGTGTCGACCATAAGCCTTGATTTCGACCTTTGAGCTCGATGTTGACCTTGGCTGTCGATGTTCTCTGCAACAGAAGACCTGTAGAGACAAAAACAAGTGGTCGATATCGACTGGTGGGGGTCGATATCGATGTTAGTCCACGAAATCGACTGGCTCAGAAGACTGCCAGTCGATACAGTAGGGTCGATTTCGACACAAGGGGTCGATATCGATGCTCAGCAAACTCCGCAGCGATGACCGTCGTCGACTCAGAAAACTGTCGACGAACTCAGTGGTCGATATCGATGTCTGGGGTCGATATCGATGTCTCCCTGCAGTGGGTTAGTTTCTCGTCGGCAAAGAAAGGCCGAAGATTTAAGAATGGATGAGAAGGGATGAGTAGAAATAACAGTGGGTTTTTATGTGTATAAAATATGTAAAAACAGCTCCTAGGATTAGGGTTTACCACAACGTTAACCAATGCATGCAATGAGATAAATATGACGGACAATTGCGCTATTTCACCCGAGGGACAAGCTTTCGCCGTACACCAACTCTTAGGATTCCTCTTGCAAATAAACCTAATTGTATCTACCAATTTTATGTTTATAACTCAAGTTGTTAGCATGAATCCCTTTTCTTTCGATTAGGACTAAACATAGAATCGTAGGAGGAGAGATAGACACAACGATATCAACATCAAATACTTACTTCAAGCGCGCATGGCTAACGTCGGGCTCACCCCGACCCTAAGAGCTTTGGGGAACTACTCGCTTCTCATCATGGAACTCATCATTGATTGAAAGGAAGAAACTTGCATTAAAATAAACTTCGAAGCTTTACAACTCAACGTCAACTTTCGCAAACGTCAAACCCTAAAACTTCTCTCTAACTCTAACTCTATTGTCTTGCTTCTTGTTAATTGATTGTTCTGGGATTGGATGATAGATTATTGGATGATCTAACAAATCAGCCCCTAAGGCTTTATTTATAGGCTACTAATCCTCGCTATCCAAGGATTGTAACTCCTATCTAAACTAATAACTCTATCCGAACAATTAGGATAGGTCTTTTATTTTGATAAAAACTTAAATAACTTAAATGTAAAAGATAAATAAAACTTCAGCTGCCATCTATCTTGAAAGTATGAGATAATTCCGTGCCTCCTTGAAGATATAGTTCCAATCCGCATTCAAAATCGAGTATATCTTCTGTCGAGATAAGGGGTCGATATCGACACCAGGGGTCGATATCGAGGTCTCTGTTCCTGCTCGACTTGTTCAGCTCTGGTCGATTTCTATGTTGAGGTCGATATGGGGGTCGATATCGACACTGGGGGTCGATATCTGGGTCTAAGGTCGATATCTACCTCTTCTCAGCTTCACTTGATGTCTATGTTGAGGTCGATATCTATGTTGAAGGTCGATATCTACACCAGAGGTCGATATCTATGTCAGGGGTCGATATCTACCTCTGCTCAGCTTCACTTGGCTTCTTTGTTTTGACTCCGATTTCGCTCGAATTCCTGCATGGTTAGCTCAAAACTTGTGCAGACCCTATTTCTTGCATTTTAGCCCATTCTTACACAAGTTTATATTCTTTTGAACCTTTTCTTTGGAGATCGAATGAAATAAGAAGTCAAAAGATGCAATAAACAAAGGTACAAATGTGTACATCACATCCTCGATATCGACCTCTGCATGTCGACATGCTTTGTTCTCTTCTTGCTCGATTTCTGCCTTTGCTAATGTACTCGATTCGAGGTCTGTCAATCGATTTCGACCTCTTCAGAAAACTTCGAGTTCTTTTTCCGCTCTTCCAAATCTGTCCATTTTTGCCCTGTTTTCTGCGAAATCACATATAAACTCGTGCAGACCCATATATTTGACAATTATGCATAAACTACACTAATCCCATGTTTTCCCATTATTATGCATGCAAAAGAATGATAAAATGGACTTATATGTGCATAGAAAATATGGCTATTTGCGCGCACATCAAACACCCCATACTTAAGCTTGCTTGTCCCCAAGCAATATCTTTAATGGTCATTCAGGGGAAGAAAGTAAACTCTCAACATCATAGATTCATTTTTCATATGTCCCTACAATCAATTGCCATCCTCGATAAGGTACTAATGTCAACCAAGTCCATGCCTGTGCATAAAAGCAATTTCATACTCATAAAAGGAGGTTTATATGTAAAAACAATTTCAGCGACATAGCATTAATAATCAAGAGGACTTTTGCAAGCTTGTGAGAAGTAGATTGGAAAAAGGCTAAAGGTGGGCTAATATTTGGCCATGTGGTGTTAAATTCGGGGAAACATAATTTCTTTCCAAAACATTCCACATTCCTTCTTCATAATGTCTCACCTTTCACTCATCGCTCAATGCTTTTTTCAATGTAATGCTTTAACCTCTCTAACCTTAGCACTGCCTTCTCACGAGTCGCAAACATGGGTGTCATGAATGGCCCCGGATACTTAGTACTTCGGACTCCTCACCTTGTCTCCCATCTTGTCGAACTAACATCTCAACGAGCAGGGTCGACCTACCTTTATCTCCTGAGGTGATCGGATTTTTTCTCGCTCATTAAATTTTCCATAATTCATAAATTCTTTCATTCCTACCAACAACTTCATAAATAATATATGTGGAGCAATAATGATCATGATAAGGCTCATATATGGCTTGTGACTTTTTTGCAAATATGCATAGGTAAGGCTAGGATATGAACTTGTATATGTAAGCACTTGTATGGAATTTTCATAAAAAGTCCTCCATCATCTTATCATGCACATGTCAAAAGCAACTTCAAATTTTCACATCCTTTATTCTTTTTCTTTTCTTGCACTTCATTAGGACTTCCCTTAACTAGGCAATTTCATGTTATATCTCTAATGAATCTAATTTTGCATCATAGAGCTCTTTTTTATATGTCCATGACTCTTTCTTTATTTTCAATTTTTTATGGGGGTCAAAATTTTTTTTTTCTCTTTTTTTTGAACTTATATAAAACTTAAAGATAAATATGACTAACAAACTATGTAATATGCATGAACTAAATAAATATGCAATAACTTATAAAATATGCTAAAACATGTAAGTAAGCCTTTCCCCCACCCCATACTTAAATTTTAAAGTGTCCTCACTGTATTAGAACTAGGGTTAAGAAGAACTTACTAAACCGTCACAAATTTCAGGAGTGGAAGAAGTCAACAGGGGTGGTCGATATCGACCTTGCAACATCGATATCGATGTCTTTTCTGTGTTCTTTCTTTCCTCTTTCCTGCAATTTGTTAGAAACAAAACCAAAACAAAAAAATGCAAAAAAATACAGTGTAGTGTCTCAAACCAAAGTAAAAGCCGTCTAAAACCAAAACTAAGTCTTTGTTACAAGCTCTAGACTTTTAAGTCGCTAGGCTGACTTCTTCCTTTGAGCTCTCAAGGTGGCATCTGCAGAGCCCATGTGTCTTGGGCCTCAAATATTACTCCTTTCTTGTCACGCAACTGCATTCCGCCAGGATGGATATGATTCACCGTGAATGGTCCCAAATTCTTATCTTTGAATCTCGTAGGGAACCAATGGTCTTTGGATTTGGCAACATAAACTTTGTCTCCTATCTCATATTGGCTCGAATCATCATCGAATACCCTACATAAGCGCACATGCCAAGGCACACCTCTTCCAAATAATGATAAATCTTTTATGGTAATGGAACAGGAGGAATCCGTACCTTGCCTTACCTTCTCTTCTCTCTGTGGCTCATGTCGACATCGATGTTCAATCCTCGATATCGAGGTCTATTGTACTCCTGGAGGATCAGTCGATTTGGAGAGTTTTCCCTTGTTGTAAGCGGGAAGTAATGGATTCAAATATTTAAATATAAACAATTCACAACTATGCTAACTCCTTGTCCCAAACAAATAATACAAGAATCCCCTCCCAATGTAGTAGTAGGGTAATTCAGGATCGAATCCACGAGGAGGTATGTCAGTGCTTCCTTTGTTGCAATCACGATCAAAGCTTTCGACCTCAGAAGACACTCGATATCAATGTGTCGGGTCGATATCGACCTCAGTTCTGGTCGATTTCCAGTAGAGTTCATGCAGAAGACAAAAATAGCAAAGTTGACATCAAGACAGACCTCGATATCGACGTTAGACCTCGATATCGACATTTACAGTCGATTCCGATGTTTGTCACAAAAACTGTAATTCGTAACCAATTGTTAGAAAAGAGTCCGAAGAATATAGAATGGTAAAGAAGGATGAACAGAAACAAAACTTAAACTTTTATATGAATTCAATAAACTTAAAGCTTTCAAAGTCGGGGTTTCATGCCACAACGATAACAATGCAAGTTTTATGCTAAAGTTATGAAATTTAATGCCTTTCCGTCAAATAACTTTCGTTACCAACACTTAGGTGATTAGAGGCTCTCGCATATTTCCTAAGAGTTACTATCCAATTCATGAGCAATTCAAGTTCACAATAGGAGTGGCTTTCGTTTCAATAATGCAAGTAATAAATCTCCCTAACTTTCACAAGGAATCATGCATAGGATAGAAGACGGAATCGCATAAAAGTCATAACTTTGATGCACTTACCCTACATCTCTATCGTCGGGCTCACCCCAACCCTAGAAGTGGGTTGACTACTCGCTTCTCATCATGCAACTCATCATCATCATTGAAAGAAAACTACTTTGAATTAAACTATGAAAGAAAATACAACCGAACAAGACAAATCTCCGCTCTCGCTTCTCTCCAACTCACTTGGCCTCCTCTCTCTCTCTAACTCGCTACTATTTAATGTAAAACTGAAATTGTATGTGCTTGGATGTAATTGGATGCCTAAACTCAGCCCTAATGGCCTCTAGATATAGATATCGAACTTTGCTATCCGAAGACTCGAAACTTTATCTTTATTCTCTAAGATAAAGCATAAATAAAGTAAAAACTAAAAGTTCTATGGTAAATCAGCTCATATGATAGCTCTGATGTTGAAGATAAGAAATCTTGACTTTTGGATAAACGTGCAAGCTTCGGATAGAATTCTATTAAAATCTGAGTCGGATTCCTCTGCTTGGGAATATCGATATCAACCATGAACATCGATATCGACCTCTTTGAAACTCTATCTGGAGCTCTCCTTCTCCTACTCGGATTGGCACTCGACTTTTATCTTTTATCTTGATCTGGCCACTCGATATCGACCATCAGACGTCGATATCGACCTCTCTGGTGTCGACATACCTTGTTCATTCCTGCTCGATTCCTATGTCTCTGCTACACTCGATGTCGAGGTCCCCAGTCGATTTCGACCTCTTTAGAAGACTTCGAGTTCTTTGTCCGCTCTTCCAAATATGTCCATTTTTACCCTATTTTCTGCGAAATCACATAGAAACTCGTGCAGACCCATATATTTGACATTTAAGCGTAAACTACACTAATCCCATGTTTTCCCATTAATATGCATGCAAAAGAATGATAAAATGGACTTATATGTGCATAGAAAATATGGCAATTTGCGCGCACATCAAACACCCCATACTTAAGCTTGCTTGTCCCCAAGCAATACCTTTAATGGTCATTCAGGGGAAGAAAGTAAACCCTCAACATCATAGATTCATTTTTCATATGTCCCTACAATCAATTGCCATCCTCGATAAGGTACTAATGTCAACCAAGTCCATGCATGTGCATAAATGCAATTTTATACTCATAAAATGAGGTAATATGCAATAACAATTTTAGCGACATATCATTAATAATCAAGAGGACTTTTGCAAGCTTGTGAGAAGTAGATTGGTAAAAGGTTAAAGGTGGGCTATTATTTGTCCATGTGGTGTTAAATCCGGGGAAACATACTTTCTTTCCAAAACATTTCACATTCCTTCTTCATAATGTCTCACCTTTTACTCTTCGCTCAATGCTTTTTTCACTTTAATGCTTTTACCTCTCTAACCTTAGCACTGCCTTCTCGCGAGTCACAAACATGGGTGTCATGAATGGCCCCGGATACTTAGTACTTCGGACTCCTCACCTTGTCTCCCATCTTGTCGAACTAACATCTCAACGAGCAGGGTCGACCTACCTTTATCTCCTGAGGCGATCAGATTTTTTCTCGCTCATTAAATTTTCCATAATTCTTAATTTCTTTCATTCTGCCAACATCTTCATAAATATATGAGCACAACTCCATATAATAACTCCAAAGATGACATCCATTCTCAAACTTGTCCCCGGATAGGGGATAAGGTATAAAATGGGAAATATGATATATGTGGAGCAATAATGATCATGATAAGGCTCATATATGGCTTTTGAATTTTGCAAATATGCATAAGTAAGGCTAGGATATGAACTTATATATGTAAGCATTTTGTATGGAAATTTCATAAAAAGTCCTCCATCATCTTATTATGCATATGTCAAAAGCAACTTCAAATTTTTCATCTCCTTTATTTTTTTCTTTTTGCACTTCATTGGGACTTCCCTTAACTAGACAATTTCATGTTATATCTCTAATGAATCTAATTTTACATCGTAGAGCTTTTTTTTTATACTTCCATGACTCTTTCTTTATAAATTTTTTTGATGGGGGTGGGGTCATTTTTTTTCGAAATATATAAATATGCATTAAGATAAATATGCAAATCTAAACTAAGTATGAATATGCAAGTAAGCCTTTCCCCCACCCCATACTTAAAGTTTACAGTGTCCTCACTGTATTAGAACTAGGGTTAAGAAGAAAACTTACTAACCCGTCACAAATTTTAGGAATCGAAGAAGACAGCAGGCATGGTCGATACCGACCTTCAACATCGATATCGATGTTTCTCATCGATTTCTGGCTCAGGCTTCAGGGTGATCCGACCTCGACCACAAGCTCATCTAAATCGACCTTAAGGTCGATGTCGATCTTGGACATCAATTTCGATGTCTTTTCCATGTGCTTTTCTCTTTCCTGCAATTCGTAAAAAAATAAAACCAAAACAAAATATGCAAAACAATAAAGTGTAGTGTCTCAAACCAAAGTAAAATTGTCTAAAAATCAAAACTAAGTCTTTGTTACATGCTCTAGACTTTTAAGTCGCTAGGCCGACTTCTTCCTTTGCGCTTCTCAAGGAGGCATCTGCAGAGCCCATGTGGCTTGGGCCTCAAATATGACTCCTTTCTTATCACGCAGCTGCATTCCACCGGGATGGATTTGATTCACCGTGAATGGTCCCAAATTCTTATCCTTAAATCTTGTAGGGAACCAATGGTCCTTGGATTTGGCAACATAAACCTTGTCTCCTATCTCATATTGGCTCGAATCATCATCGGATACCCTACATAAGCGCACATGCCAAGGCACAGCTCTTCCAAATAATGATAAATCTTTAATTGTAATGAAACAGGAGGAATCCGTACCTTGACTTACCTTTTTATCAGTCTGTGGCTCATGTCGACATCAATGTTCAGAGGTCGGTATCGACCGCTGTTGTACTCCTGGAGGATCAGTCGATTTTGAGTGTTTCGGCTCGATATGATCAGGTCGATTTCGACCCTCAAAGATCGATATCGAGGTCTCCGTTCCTCCTTTCTCAGCTGCAATGGTGGTCGATTTCGTCTGGGTATGGTCGATATCGACCTTTAACCCCGATGTTGATGTTCCTTCCTTTCCTCCGTCGACCCCGTACTTATAACCTGACATAGAATCTTGAACATTATTAGTTGATATCGACTTACCTGGGTCGATTTTGATGTTCTGTTGGGCCCCTTCGTTCAAGATTGCCACAACTTCCTCCACTTGGGCTTCTATGGCCCTCTTTTCAAGCTCTTCTGGTGTCATACTCCTTACTTTGGCTTTTCCACATTCAATGTAGACACCATTGATGGCTTTTATCTCCATTGGCCCTTGATTATTCACCGTCTTGTTGAAGGCATACTCTATCACCTCGTCACTTATTGTGAATGAGAGCAATCCTTTCTTCACGCTAATGTTGGCATCGACGGTTGCTAGGAATGGCCTACCTAAAATAATGGGACAAGCAAGGTCCTCCACCATATCAACAACAAAGAAATCAGCAGGGACAAAGAATTTACCTACTTGTACTGGCACATCCGTCACTAACCCAGTTGGAATTACTACCGTATTGTTTGCCATGTATAACCTTGCATCCACGGGCTCCAGAGGACCTATCTTTACCTTGTGCCAAACGGTTAGTGGCATCATGCCAACGCTAGCGCCCAAGTCAACTAAAGCATTAAATTTGAATTGACCTAAACCTATAGCGAGAGAAAACTTACCTGGGTCCGCCCGCTTTTGTGATAGCTCCAACCTGTTGCACTCCTCTGTGATCTCAGAAAGCGATCGCTTCTTACCCAATATATCCTTAAGGAACCTTACATAGGATGGCATCTCGTGAAGTGCTTCTTTGAATGGTATTGAGACATTAAGTCCCTGAAGCATCTTCATGAACCTTTGGAACTTCTTTTTTGCTGGGTTCTTAAGCACCTTTCTAGTTGGGAATGGCAACACCTTCTTCTTCCCTGCGGCTGTAGTGAGGTCGACATCGACATCAGTAGGGTCGACATCGACTAGAGGAGTCGATTTCTGTGGTGACGCAGCATCAGGGTCGACATCGACGTCACCGTGGTCGATATCGACAGAGGGGGTCGATATCGACGTTTGTTCTGGCTCCTTTCCCTCCACTTTTTGCTCGGGAGTTTGTAATTGACGCCCACTCCTTAGGTTCACCGCCGCAATATGTCTAGTGGTTTTTCCCTTTTGGTTGAGCACAGTGGATCCAGGGAATGATCCTGACGCTTTCAGTATTGCCTCCGCCAATTGACTCATTTGAGTCTCCATGTTGCGCTTCCAAACGTCGATCTCCCCAAGCCTAGAATTGATGCCCTGCTGCTGAGTGTGGATGGAGTTATTGGCTTGTTTGAACTCAGCATGGTTCCTCCGCATCTCATCAAGAATGATTTGTAGGTCATCCTCCCTTGTCTCCCGCTCAGGGTGCCCTAGTGCCCTATATGGTGGGGGATCCCTTTGATAGAACCTTTGATCGCCCCAATATTGTTGATTGCCCCCTCCATTGGAGCCTCTCATCCATTTGGCTTCCTCATGTTGTTCCACCATGGATACTTGCTCAGTATGTGGACAGGCACTAGTGTTATGCCTTGTTGAGCCACATTCCTAACAAGTTTGATTCTTGCTCAGGAACCTGACTTGCTTTTGAAGGCGGCTGACGGAGGGAAAACCTGTCGTTGATTCCGCCAAAGAAAACTCAAACCTATAGCAAGTATAGCAATAAGCAAGAGGTCGATCCACAGGGAAAATTATAACTCAAGTGTAATTCAGGTGTCAATCAAAGTAACAGTTTGGGGGTTTTTTTTGTGAAAGTTTCGCCTTTTATCAAAGCGAAGTAAAGAAAGCAAAGTAAAGGAATTTGTTTTAGACAATTTAGGAGAAGTGATTCTACCTACAGTTTTCCACTTTATTGGATTGAAGCGATCCTTGTAACTTTTTCTCTTCCTATTACATTTCCTATGAATGCCCTTGTCCCGACCTAATATAGTTACTAGTCCAACCAGTCCTAGCAACCCTTATCAATCGAACAGTCCCTAAAGAAGGATTTAACCCAATTGATAGCTTTAAGTTCAGAGATTAGCCAAGGTATTTGCAGTCCCTAAAAAAGGATTTAACAACACATTCAACTTCCTACTCACTCAATTAGTTCAACCAGCCCTAAAGGAATAAGTTTGCCACTTAGGTTAAGGTTCACAACCAGGAATCTACAAAACCTTAGCAATTGAATTGATCTAACAAGTTGGCCAGACAAGATAGAACAAATCAATAATCAATCAAGCACAAAGAAGTTGAAACATTCAAATATAGGAAACAAGGAACGGGAATTAGAAACTCACAATCAATCCAACTAAAGCTTCAAATTGCAGGCAAAATAGATGAGTTTAGTTCCTCATGGAAGACATCGCTCAAATCTCTAAAGTGTCTGATGAAAGAATAGAATAGAAGAAGTGCTGTAAAAATAACTAAAAGTCGGCCTTTAAAACACCCAAGTCGGCCATCAAACAAAATAAGAACATCTAGGGTTTTTAATCAAAATGACGCGTATCGCTGACGACCACTGCTGTGGGCGCAGCATATGCTGCGCCCGCAGCACACTGTTTCTTCGTACCCCGCTCCAAATTGATTGGCGGCGCCCGCGGCATACATGCTGCGGCCGCAGCCAGGGGCTTTTCACAGAAAATATATCCCGAATTTGCTCTTCTTGTCAACAGGAAAGTTGTAGTTCTCTGAAAGAGCTTTCCAACGCATGGTCATAATAGTCAATCGGACAACCGAGGCCTCCAGAAAGTGCAAAACAAGTTCAGCATGTCTGACGACAACTTCTGCAGACTTGTTCTTCGTTTAGGTCCGCTTCTTCTTCTCAGGACCTCTTGAGATCTTCATGTAAGCTTCTCCGATCAACTAGACATTCTCATCTAATGCGTTAACAACTCCTGTCTCATTATCGGATCCACGATTACCTGAAATAATCAATAAAAGTGTGTAGATTCCGACTCCACTAACATAGAGAACTAATATGCAAATCGTAATTAAATCATGCAGGAAATGCATCTTAACTAAGCTAAATGCAACCTATTATGCCTACCTAAATGCATGCTATCAAACTCCCCCACACTTAACCTTTTCTTGTCCTCAAGCAATGATAGAATGAACATGAATCAACGCATCCCACAGGAAATCCCTTCGAGTTTCAACCTCATCAAAAAGCAACATCATAGCAGGTGAAAACATAAACCAAGCAAACAAACGTCATAGCATGTATTTCAGTGATCAAAGCTTAGAAGTAGACATTATCCAACCTCACCAGAAATATGTGTTTCACTCATGTGTTTAGGCTTTAAGATACAACTCTCAACTCAAACCAATCATGCACTAAGCTCATAGACATTGACCACCATATCACCAATTCTCTACCGAAATGTCATTACTTGCGGGACACAATAAAGAAGATAAAATGCGACACTTTTTTTTTTCTTTTGTTTTCTTGTCTTGGTGCTTTCCTTACGCGAAGCGCAAACATGGGTGTCATGAATGGCCCCGGTCTATCAACACATCAACCTACTAATATGAAGTCTACTTGAACATCTTTTGACGCAAGTTGCAAACATGGGTGTCATGAATGAACCTGGTTACTCAATGATCAAGCTTTCTTTCCTAGTGGATAGTTTTCAACACCTTTTTGCGCGAATCATACCCATGGGTGTCATGCATAGATCCGGTTACTAAGTGCATCAACCATTGCCACCTTATTCACTAAATATGCACAAATTCAAACAAAAGACTCAAAATATAAACATAAACTCCGCAAGAAACAAACATGTGAGTCGGTCTTTAAAAATAGATACTGCAGTCAATGCCAAGAGGTAGCAACACAAGGAGAGTAATTCACACAATTGAGCAAAAGAATTCAAATAAGGCCAAACATTCTCACATGGTCATGTTTTTAGGATTCAATCATACTTTAGCTCAATCATACATGCTCAATTATATTTGCTAGCTCATTTTCCATAAAAAAGCAAATAGAGATAATAATCAAAACATCCAGAACTCCATGGGATTTTTATGAATCATGCTTGAAATTTAAAATAGAGGACAAACTAAGCCAGATGGGTATTTGAATAACACATATGTATGCAATGCATGCTTATTTTTGGAATTTTCGATTTTTTTTTTAAATATGAAAATTTAAAATTAAAAATTAACTAAACTAAACAGAAATTACAGAAACTTAAACATGATGCAGAAAATTAAATATGATCTCCTATATGCATCTATATATACAGAATTCCTCTCCCCCACACTTAAAGTTTTCATTGTCCTCAATGAAACAATAAAGACAAGAAAAGTAAATCAAATATAATCAGGGTGAAGGAAAAGAAAAAGGAAAACGAAAGAAAAACTTACCTCGGGTTGCCTCCCGAGAAGCGCCTTTGTTTCAAGTCTTTGGCTCGACGTACTGTTGAAGCTCAAGACACTAATCAGACATAGTCAAAGCCCTCAGTAACCTGTCGAACTCTTGCGCACAACTACCAAACAAGCATGTACTACATACAAATAAATTAAAACTAAATAATAATGAATTTAAGAACCGTTTTGACTTATTGTATTCCTGGGCTCGACTACCCACAGAGGGTATATAATACCACCAATTCAGTTCTATTGGTGTCTTATCAGAGTAGCAGTCAAATGGATCAACGCATCTACCAATATTCACTATAGTGCAGGAGACATCTTTTACTTCCTCTGTAGCCTCAACAATAGGCGCTGGACCTGATTCATCAATGGGCGAGCTAGGGATGATCTCGTCAGATGAAGTGTCTTCTTCCTCTATCTTCTTAGTTTGATCTTCAACAATGACCTCAAGAGGTACAACAGAGGTCTCAACGATTTGAGATACTAGAGGAAGTGACTCATTCTGCGCACATTGATAATCCATGTTGCAGAAAAATTCCCACATCTCCAATAGTCCCATATCTAATAAACCTCCATCACTCATGCGCTCGGCAAGACTCCGTGTCTCAGAAGTCATGCCATCAAAGATGCATAGAAGCACTTCCCTTAAACTAGCTTGATATCCCCATGAATAAACATCGTTAATGTACTCCTGCAGTCTGATGAAGTATTGATGAAAACTCTCTTCGTGTAACTGCAATAACCTCACCTTCAACATATGTTAGTAGCATGGGTATGGACCATATAAGATGGTCCACACCAAAAATCAGCACAAAAACACATAAGAATCAAATAAATTTACCCCGGCAACGGCGCCAAATTTGACGGAGGGAAAACCTGTCGTTGATTCCGCCAAAGAAAACTCAAACCTATAGCAAGTATAGCAATAAGCAAGAGGTCGATCCACAGGGAAAATTATAACTCAAGTGTAATTCAGGTGTCAATCAAAGTAACAGTTTGGGGGTTTTTTTTGTGAAAGTTTCGCCTTTTATCAAAGCGAAGTAAAGAAAGCAAAGTAAAGGAATTTGTTTTAGACAATTTAGGAGAAGTGATTCTACCTACAATTTTCCACTTTATTGGATTGAAGCGATCCTTGTAACTTTTTCTCTTCCTATTACGTTTCCTATGAATGCCCTTGTCCCGACCTAATATAGTTACTAGTCCAACCAGTCCTAGCAACCCTTATCAATCGAACAGTCCCTAAAGAAGGATTTAACCCAATTGATAGCTTTAAGTTCAGAGATTAGCCAAGGTATTTGCAGTCCCTAAAAAAGGATTTAACAACACATTCAACTTCCTACTCACTCAATTAGTTCAACCAGCCCTAAAGGAATAAGTTTGCCACTTAGGTTAAGGTTCACAACCAGGAATCTACAAAACCTTAGCAATTGAATTGATCTAACAAGTTGGCCAGACAAGATAGAACAAATCAATAATCAATCAAGCACAAAGAAGTTGAAACATTCAAATATAGGAAACAAGGAACGGGAATTAGAAACTCACAATCAATCCAACTAAAGCTTCAAATTGCAGGCAGAATAGATGAGTTTAGTTCCTCATGGAAGACATCGCTCAAATATCTAAAGTGTCTGATGAAAGAATAGAATAGAAGAAGTGCTGTAAAAATAACTAAAAGTCGGCCTTTAAAACACCCAAGTCGGCCATCAAACAAAATAAGAACATCTAGGGTTTTTAATCAAAACGACGCGTATCGCTGACGACCACTGCTGTGGGCGCAGCATATGCTGCGCCCGCAGCACACTGTTTCTTAGGTGATTAGAGGCTTTCGCATAATTCCTAAGAACATCTAGGGTTCTTAATGTCTTTCCGTCAAATAACTTTCGTTATCAACACTTAGGTGATTAGAGGCTTTCGCATAATTCCTAAGAGTTACTATCCAATTTATGAGTAATTCAAGTTCGCAATATGAGTGGCTTTCGCTTCAATAATGCAAATAATGAATCTCCCTAACTTTCGCAAAGGATCATGCATGGGGTAGAAGACGGAATTGCATAAAAGTCATACCTTTGATGCACTTATCTCATATTGCTATCGACGGGCTCACCCCGACCTTAGAAGTGGGTTGACTACTCGCTCCTCATCATGCACATCATCATCATTGTTATTGAAAGAAAGCTACTTTGAATTAAAACTCCGAAAGAAAGTAGAACCGAACAAGCCACTCCGCTCTCGCTTTACAACTCCACTCGGCCTCCTCTCTCTCTCTCTATTCTCTATTGCAACTGGATTGTCTCTAAAAACGGGCTCCCTAAACTCAGCCCTATTGGCTTCTAGTTATAGATGTCGATAAGGACTCGAACCCTTATCTTTATTCTCTATGATAAATTAAAACAAAGTAAAAGCTAAAACTTCATGGTAAAATCAGCCTCCTCATCATAAATCTGATGTTGATGATAGGAAATCTCGACCTTTGGATAGATATTGCAAGCATTGGATATAATTCTATCGAAATCGGAGTCGAATTCCTCTGCTGGCATGGTCGATATCGACCCTTGGACCTCGATATCGACCCCTCCAAAATCTTATCTCGAGCTTCTCCTTCTCCTACTCGACTTCTATCAACTTGGTCGATCTGGTAGCATCGATATCGACCCCCAGACGTCGATATCGACCTCTTCTGTGTCGAAATGCTCTGTTTCCTTTTCTGCTCGATTCCTATGTCTCTGATGTACTCGATGTCGAGGTCTTCAGTCGATTTCGACCTCTTCAGAAGACTTCGAGTTCTTTTTCCGCTCTTCTGAATTCATCCATTTTTATCCTGTTTTCTGCGAAATCACATGGAAACTCGTGCAAACCCATATATTTGATATTTAAGCATAAACTACACCATTCCCATGTTTTCCCATTAATGTGCATGCAAAAGACAACAAAATGAATTCATATGTGCATAGAAAATATGGTAATTTGCGCGCACATCAAACACCCCATACTTAAGCTTGCTTATCCCCAAGCAATACTCTTAATGGTCATTCAGGGGAAGAAAGTAAACCCTCAACATCATAGATTCATTTTTCATATGTCCCTACAATCAATTGCCATCCTCGAGAAGGTACTTATGTCAACCAAGTCCATGCCTGTGCATAAAAGCAATTTCATACTTAGAAAGGAGGTAATATGCAAAAAAAAACAATTTTAGCGACATTGCATTAATAATCAAGAGGACTTTCTTCAAGCTTGTGAGAAGTGGATTGGTAAAAGGCTAAGGTGGGCTAATATTTGGCCATGTGGTGTTAAATCCGGGGAAGTATACTTTCTTTCCGAAATATTCCACATTCCTCCTTCATAATGTCTCACCTTTCACTCATCGTTCAATGCTTTTTTTTTCAATATAATGCTTTTACCTCTCTAACCTTAGCACTGCCTTCTCGCGAGTCGCAAACATGGGTGTCATGAATGGCCCCGGATACTTAGTACTTCGGACTCCTCACCTTTGTGTCCCATCTCGCCGAACTATTATCTCAGCGAGCAGGGTCGACCTACCTTTATCTCCTGAGGTGATCGGATTTTTTCTCGCTCATTTAATTTTCCATATTGTATCATTCCTGCCAACAACTTTATAAATTCACAACTCCATATAACTCCAAAGATGTCATCCATTCAAAAAAAAACTTTGTCCCCGGATAGGGTATAAGGTAAAAAATGGACAATATGTATATGTGGAGCAATAATGATCATGATAAGTCTTATATGTGGCTTTGTGAATATGCGTAGGTAAGGCTAGGATATGAACTTTGCTTGTATGGAATTTTTATAAAAAATCCTCCATCATCTTATCATGCACATGTCAAAAGCAACTTCAAATTTTCATCTCCTTTATGATTTTCTCAAAAAATTGCACTTCATTGGGACTTTCCTTAACTAGGCAATCTCATGTTATATCTCTAATGAATCTAATTTTGCATCATAGAGCTCTTTTTTATACTTCCATGACTCTCTCTTTTCCAAGATTTTTGATGGGGGTCATTTTTTTTTTATGCATTAAAATGAATATGCAACCCTAAACTAAGTATGAATATGCAAATAAGCCTTTCCCCCACCCCATACTTAAAATCTACAGTGTCCTCACTGTATTAGAACTAGGGTTAAGAAGAAGACTTACTAAACCGTCACAAATTTCAGGAGTCGAAGAAGACAACAGGGAAGGTCGATATCGATGTCTCTCTTCATTTCTGCCCAGGCTTCAGGGTGATTCGGCCTCGATCACAAACCCTATCCATGTCGACCTGGAGGTCGATTTCGATGTCCGACATCGATTTCGATGCCTTTCTGTGTGCTTTTATCTCTCCTGCAATTTGAAAACTAAACACAAAATATGCAAAACAATAAAGTGTCTAAAACCAAAACAAAAGCTGTCTCAAAACCAAAACTAAGTCTTTGTTACAAGCTCTAGATTTTTAAGTCGCTAGGCCGACTTCTTCCTTTGCGCTTCTCAAGGTGGCATCTGCAGAGCCCATGTGGCTTGGGCCTCAAATATCACTCCTTTCTTGTCCCGCAGCTGCATTCCCCCGGGATTGATTTGATTCACCGTGAATGGACCTAAGTTCTTATCCTTAATTCTTGTAGGGAACCAATGGTCTTTAGACTTGGCAACATAGACCTTGTCTCCTATCTCATATTGGCTTGAATCATCGGATACCCTACATAAACGCACATGCCAAGGCACACCTCTTCCAAATAATGATAAGTCCTTAATTGTAATTGAACAAGAGGAATCCGTACCTTGACTTACCTTCTTCTCAGTCTATGGTTCAGGTCGATGTCGATGTGCAGAGGTCGATATCGATCCCTGTTGTACACCTGTAGGATCAGTCGATTTGGGGAGTTTTGACTCGATATGATCAGGTCGATTTCGACCCTCAGAGGTCGATATCGAGGTCTCCTCGCCTCTCTTCTCAGCACTGATGGTGGTCGATTTCGATAGGGTGTGGTCGATATCGACCCTTGACCCCGATTTCGATGCTTCCTCTTTTCCTCCGTCGACCCCATACTTATGACCTGTCACAGAATCTTGAACATTAGTGGTCGATATCGACTTACCTGGGTCGATTTCGATGTTTTGTTGAGCTCCTTCGTTCAAGATTGCTTCAACTTCCTCTACTTGGGCTTCATTGATGGCTTTTATCTCCATTGGCCCTTGACTTTGCACCGTCTTGTTGAAGGAATACTCTATTACTTCATCACTAATTGTGAGTGAGAGCAATCCTTTCTTCACGCTAATGTTGGCATCGACGGTTGCTAGGAATGGCCTACCTAAAATAATTGGACAAGCAGGGTCCTCCGCTATGTCAACAACTAGGAAATCAGCAGGGATAAAGAATTTGCCTACTTGTACCGGCACATCCGTCACTATCCCAGTTGGAATCACTACGGTATTGTTAGCCATGTATAATCTTGCATCCACGGGCTCCAGAGGACCTATCTTTACCTTGTGCCAAATGGTTAGTGGCATCATGCTAACGCTAGCGCCCAAGTCAACTAAAGCATTAAATTTGAATTGACCTAGACCTATAGCGATAGAAAACTTACCTGGGTCCGCCCGCTTTTGTGGTAGCTCCAATCTGTTGCATTCCTCTGCGATCTCGGAGAGCGATCGCTTCTTACCCAAGATATCCTTAAGGAACCTTACATAAGATGGCATCTCGTGAAGTGCCTCTGTGAATGGTATAGAGACATTAAGCCCTTGGAGCATCTTCACGAACCGTTGGAACTTCTTTTCCGCTGGGTCCTTAGTCACCTTTCTAGTTGGGAATGGCAACACCTTCTTCCTTCCTGCGGCTGTAGTGAGGTCGATATCGGCAGCAGTAGGGTCGATATCGACTGGAAGAGTCGATTTCTGTGGTGACGCAGAATTAGGGTCGACATCGACATGAGGGTCGACATCGATGTCACCTTGGTCGATATCGACAGGGGGGGTCGATATCGACGTCTGTTCTGGCTCCTTCTCCTCCACTTTTCGCTCGGGCGTTTGTAATTGACGCCCACTCCTTAGGTTTACTGCCGCAATATGACCTGTGGTTTTGCCCTTTTGGTTTGGCACAGTGGATCCAGGGAGTGATCCGGACGCTTTGGGCATTGCTTCCGCCAATTGACTCATTTGAGTCTCCATGTTGCGCTTCCAAACGTCGATCTCCCCAAGTCTAGAATTGATGCCCTGCAGCTGAGTATGGACGGAGTTATTGGCTTGTTTGAACTCAGCGTGGTTCCTTCGCATCTCATCAAGGATGATTTGCAGGTCATCTTTCTTAGTCTCCCGCTCAGGGTGCCCTGGTGCCCTATAGGTTGGGGGATCCCTTTGATAGAACCTTTGATCACCCCAATTTTGTTGATTGCCCCCTCCATAGGGGCCTCTCGTCCATTTGACCTCCTCATGTTGTTCCGCCATGGATACTTGCTCAGTATGTGGACAGGCACTGTTGTTATGCCTTATTGAACCACAATCCTGACAAGGTTGATTGTTGCTCAGGAACCTTACTTGCTTTTGAAGGCGGCGTGTTTGATCGTTATGGAATTGTTGCCGTACTTCAGGATCTATCTCCCTTGGAGGCTCATATAGTGGCATAGATGGGGCAGGCCTTGCATCATAGGCCGCAGCAGCCCCATAGGTGTTGTCGAAGTTCACAAGCCTCTCAATGGTCTCCCATGCCTCTGTTGGTGTAAGCTCAATGTACCGATAGGAGGTATATGAATTGATCCTCTCCTTATTCGGCGCATCAAGGGAGTTATAAAAGATCTCTTGGATGACATATGGAAGTTGCCCATGCGTCGGGCATGATCTCAGCAAGTCTTTAAAGCGCTCCCACGCCTGTGCTAGGGTTTCACCTGGCTTTTGTTTGAAAGCAGTTATCCTTTGTCGTAGCATCGCCGTTTTAGAAGGTGGGAAGAACTTGTTCAAGAATGCATCTTTCACTTCCGCCCATGTCCTTAGCGATCGTGGAGCCAAACTTTCAAGCCATTGTAATGCCTTTCCTGCCAAAGACCATCGAAAAGATTTTAGTCGCACATACTCTAAGTTTACTCCATCAGCAACTATTTCACATAAGTCCATAAAAGTAGAGATGTGTTGCAGGGGGCATTCATTATGTCTTCCTTCAAAAGTATTTCTTTTAATCTCAGATAGGAAGTTAATTTTCAATTCATAATTGGAGTGAGGAATTATAATGGCAGATTCAGGAACATGAAGGGGCGGATGCATGTATTGCATCGCCGTCTGTGGATACTAATTTAGCCGCTCTTGGGCTTGTCTGCGCGCATCCTCCTCCCTATCAGCACGGGCTCGCTCAGCAGCAGCAGCGGCCCTTTCAGCAGCGATTGTAGCATTGTGGTCCTCGATCTCTTTTCTCAACCGCTCTATGATCTCAGCCTGCGTCTCGTTGTCAGCCATGATGCGAATTGCTTTGTTGCGAAGATGGTAGAAACGTTCAGGCTCGTCAATTGGTTCCAGGATAGGTCCGCGATCAGAACGTCGCATAAACCTGCAAAATAAGCTTAGAAAAAGATCGTGATTAACTTAGGTGGCGATTGATTGCCTCCCCGGCAACGGCGCCAATTTTGTTCGCTGGGGGGAGTTGGGGGGTGTGTATGTAAAATAGGAGAATAAAATAAAGCACAACTAGACTATCTCCCTGTCCCAAACAAATAATACAAGAATCCCCTCCCTTGTAGTAGTAGGGTAATTCAGGATCGAATCCACGAGGAGGTAGGTCAGCGCTTCCTTTGTTGTACTCACGATCAAGGCTTTCGACCTCAGCAGACACTCGATATCGAGTATACTGGTCGATATCGACCTCAGTTCTGGTCGATTTTCTAGCGCAGTTCCTGCAGAAGACAAAACAGCAAGTCGACGTCGAGCAGAGACCTCGATATCGATGTTAGTCCTCGATATCGACCCTTAAGGTCGATTTCGATGCTTGTCACAGAAACTGTTTTTGTAACCAATTTGTCGGAAAAGGATCCGAAGAAAATAGAATGGAGAGGGAAGATGAACAGAAACAAAACTAAAACTTTTATGAAGAATTTAATTAATTAAAAGGCTTGCAAAGTCGAGGTTTTATGCCACAACGATAACAATGCAAGTTTCATGCTAAAGATATGAACCTTAATGTCTTTCCGTCAAATAACTTTCGTTATCAACACTTAGGTGATTAGAGGCTTTCGCATAATTCCTAAGAGTTACTATCCAATTTATGAGTAATTCAAGTTCGCAATATGAGTGGCTTTCGCTTCAATAATGCAAATAATGAATCTCCCTAACTTTCGCAAAGGATCATGCATGGGGTAGAAGACGGAATTGCATAAAAGTCATACCTTTGATGCACTTACCTCACATTGCTATCGACGGGCTCACCCCGACCCTAGAAGTGGGTTGACTACTCGCTCCTCATCATGCACATCATCATCATTGTTATTGAAAGAAAGCTACTTTGAATTAAAACTCCGAAAGAAAGTACAACCGAACAAGCCACTCCGCTCTCGCTTTACAACTCCACTCGGCCTCCTCTCTCTCTCTCTCTATTCTCTATTGCAACTGAATTGTCTCTAAAAAACGGGCTCCCTAAACTCAGCCCTATTGGCTTCTAGTTATAGATGTCGATAAGGACTCGAACCCTTATCTTTATTCTCTATGATAAATTAAAACAAAGTAAAAGCTAAAACTTCATGGTAAAATCAGCCTCCTCATCATAAATCTGATGTTGATGATAGGAAATCTCGACCTTTGGATAGATATTGCAAGCATTGGATATAATTCTATCGAAATCGGAGTCGAATTCCTCTGCTGGCATGGTCGATATCGACCCTCGGACCTCGATATCCACCCCTCCAAAATCTTATCTCGAGCTTCTCCTTCTCCTACTCGACTTCTATCAACTTGGTCGATCTGGTAGCATCGATATCGACCCCCAGACGTCGATATCGACCTCTTCTGTGTCGAAATGCTCTGTTTCCTTTTCTGCTCGATTCCTATGTCTCTGATGTACTCGATGTCGAGGTCTTCAGTCGATTTCGACCTCTTCAGAAGACTTCGAGTTCTTTTTCCGCTCTTCTGAATTCATCCATTTTCATCCTGTTTTCTGCGAAATCACATGGAAACTCGTGCAAACCCATATATTTGATATTTAAGCATAAACTACACCATTCCCATGTTTTCCCATTAATGTGCATGCAAAAGACAACAAAATGAATTCATATGTGCATAGAAAATATGGTAATTTGCGCGCACATCACACAAAGAAGTTGAAACATTCAAATATAGGAAACAAGGAACGGGAATTAAAAACTCACAATCAATCCAACTAAAGCTTCAAATTGCAGGCAGAATAGATGAGTTTATTTCCTCATGGAAGACATCGCTCAAATCTCTAAAGTGTCTGATGAAAGAATAGAATAGAAGAAGTGCTGTAAAAATAACTAAAAGTCGGCCTTTAAAACACCCAAGTCGGCCATCAAACAAAATAAGAACATCTAGGGTTTTTAATCAAAACGACGCTTATCGCTGACGACCACTGCTGCGGGTGCAGCATAGGTGCTGCGCCCGCAGCACACTGTTTCTTCGTACCCCGCTGCAAATTGATTGGCGGCGCCCGCGGCATACATGCTGCGGCCGCAGCCAGGGACTTTTCACGGAAAATATATCCCGAATTTGCTCTTCTTGTCAACAGGAAAGTTGTAGTTCTCTGAAAGAGCTTTCCAACGCATGGTCATAATAGTCAATCGGGCAACCGAGGCCTCCAGAAAGTGCAAAACAAGTTCAGCATGTCTGACGACAACTTCTGCAGACTTGTTCTTCGTTTAGGTCCGCTTCTTCTTCTCAGGACCTCTTGAGATCTTCATGTAAGCTTCTCCGATCAACTAGACATTCTCATCTAATGCGTTAACAACTCCTGTCTCATCATCGGATCCACGATTACCTGAAATAATCAATAAAAGTGTGTAGATTCCGACTCCACTAACATAGAGAACTAATATGCAAATCGTAATTAAATCATGCAGGAAATGCATCTTAACTAAGCTAAATGCAACCTATTATGCCTACCTAAATGCATGCTATCAGCGGTGCGTCTGATCGTTGTGGAATTGTTGCCGCACATCAGGATCTATCTCCCTTGGAGGCTCATATAGTGGCATTGATGGGGCAGGCCTTGCATCATAGGCCGCAGCAGCCCCATAGGTGTTGTCAAAGTTCACGAGCCTCTCAATGGTCTCCCAGGCCACCGTTGGTGTAAGCTCAATGTACTGATAGGAGGTATATGAATTGATCCTCTCCTTATTCGATGCATCAAGGGTGTTGTAAAAGATCTCCTGGATGACATATGGATGTTGCCCATGCGTCGGGCATGACCTCAGCAAGTCCTTAAATCGCTCCCACGCCTGTGCTAGTGTTTCACCTGACTTTTGTTTGAAAGCCGTGATTCTTTGCTGCAGCATCGCCATTTTAGAAGGTGGAAAGAACTTATTCAGGAATGCATCCTTCACCTCCGCCCATGTCCTCAGTGAGCGTGGAGCCAAACTCTCAAGCCATTGCATTGCCTTCCCTGCCAAAGACCATCGAAAAGATTTCAGTCTCACACACTCTAGATTTACTCCGTCAGCAACTGTTTCACATAAATCCATAAAAGTAGAGATGTGTTGCAGTGGGCATTCATTAGGTCTTCCTTCAAAAGTATTTCTTTTTATTTCAGAAAGGAAGTTAATTTTAATTTTATAATTGGAGTGAGGAATTAAAATAGCGGATTCAGGAACATGAAGCGGCGGATGCATGTATTGCATCGCCGTCTGTGGATACTGATTGAGCTGCTCTTGGGCTTGTTTGCACACATCCTCCTCCCTATCAGCACGGGCTCGCTCTGCAGCAGCGACGACCCTCTCAGCGGCGATTGTAGCATTGTGGTCCTCGATCTCCTTCCTCAACCGCTCTATGGTCTCAGCCTGCGTCTCGTTGTCAGCAATGATGCGAATTGCTTTGTTGCAAAGATGGAAGAAACGTTCAGGCTCGTTGGTGGGTTCCAGGATAGGTCCGCGATCAGATAGTCGCATAAATCTGCAAAATAGACTCTAAAAGATCGTGAGAAAACTTAGGTGGCGATTGATTGCCTCCCTGGCAACGACGCCAATTTATTGTAAGCGGGAAGTAATGGATTCAAATATTTAAATATAAACAATTCACAACTATGCTAACTCCCTGTCCCAAACAAATAATACAAGAATCCCCTCCCAATGTAGTAGTAGGGTAATTCAGGATTGAATCCACGAGGAGGTATGTCAGCGCTTCCTTTGTTGCAATCACGATCAAAGCTTTCGACCTCAGAAGACACTCGATATCGATGTGTCGGGTCGATATCGACCTCAGTTCTGGTCGATTTCCAGTAGAGTTCCTGCAGAAGACAAAAACAACAAAGTCGACTTCGAGACAGACCTCGATATCGACGTTAGACCTCGATATCGACCTTTACAGTCGATTCCGATGTTTGTTACAGAAACTATAATTCGTAACCAATTGTCGAAAAAGAGTCCAAAGAATATACAATGGCAAAGAAGGATGAACAGAAAGAAAACTTAAACTTTTATATGAATTCAATAAACCTAAATCTTCCAAAGTCGGGGTTTAATGCCACAACGATAACAATGCAAGTTTTATGCTAAAGTTATGAAATTTAATGCCTTTCCGTCAAATAACTTTCGTTACCAACACTTAGGTGATTAGAGGCTCTCGCATATTTCCTAAGAGTTACTATCCAATTGATGAGCAATTCAAGTTCACAATATGAGTGGCTTTCGCTTCAATAATGCAAATAATGAATCTCCCTAACTTTCGCAAGGAATCATGCATAGGATAGAAGACGGGAATCACATAAAAGTCATACCTTTGATGCACTTACCCTACATCGCTATCGTCAGGCTCACCCCGACCCTGGAAGTGTGTTGACTACTTGCTTCTCATCATGCAACTCATCATCGTCATTGAAAGAAAACTACTTTGAATTAAACTATGAAAGAAAATACAACCGAACAAGCCAAATCTACGCTCTCGCTTCTCTCCAACTCACTCGGCCTCCTCTCTCTCTTTCTAACTCGCTACTACTCAATGTAAAACTGAAATTGTATGTGCTTGGATGTAATTGGATGCCTAATCTCAGCCCTAATGGCCTCTAGATATAGATATCGAACTTTGCTATCCAAAGACTCGAAACTTTATCTTTATTCTCTAAGATAAAACTTAAATAAAGTAAAAACTAAAAGTTCTATGATAAATCAGCTCATATGATAGCTCTGATGTTGAAGATAAGAAATCTCGACTTTTGAATAAACGTGCAAGCTTCGGATAGAATTCTATCAAAATCTGAGTAGGATTCCTCTGCTGGGGAATATCGATATCGACCATGAACATCGATATCGACGTCTGTGAAACTCTATCTGGAGCTCTGCTTCTCCTACTCGGATTGGCACTCGACTTCTTTCTTTTATCTTAATTTGGCCACTCGATATCGACCATCAGACGTTGATATCGACTTCTCTGGTGTCCACACGCCTTGTTCATTCCTGCTCGATTCCTATGTCTCTGCTGCACTCAATGTCGAGGTCCCCAGTCGATTTCGACCTCTTCAGAAGACTGCGAGTTCTTTTTACGCTCTTCCACATATGTCCATTTTTACCCTATTTTCTGCGAAATCACATAGAAACTCGTGCAAACCCATATATTTGATATTTAAGTGTAAACTATACTAATCCCATGTTTTCCCATTAATATACATGCAAAAGAATGATAAATGGACTTATATGTTCATAGAAAATATGGCAATTTTCTCGATTCCTATGTCTCTGCTGCACTCGATGTCGAGGTCCCCAGTCGATTTTGACCTCTTCAGAAGACTTCAAGTTCTTTTTCCGCTCTTCCAAATATGTCCATTTTTACCCTTTTTTCTGCGAAATCACATATAAACTCGTGCAGACCCATATATTTGACATTTAAGCGTAGACTACACTAATCCCATGTTTTCCCATTAATATGCATGCAAAAGAATGATAAAATGGACTTATATGTGCATAGAAAATATGGCAATTTGCGTGCACATCATCCCTCGATATGATCAGGTCGATTTCGACCAACAGTGGTTGATATCGAGGTCTTTGTTCCTCCCTTCTCAGTGCTTATGGTGGTCGATTTCGGCTCTAGGGCATGGTCGATATCGACCTTTTTGCCCGATTTCGATGTTCCTTTTCCTCCTCCGTCGATCCCATACTTATGACCTGACACAAAATCTTGAACATTATTAGTCGATATCGACTTACCTGGGTCGATTTCGATGTTCTGGTTGGCTCCTTCATTCAAGATTGCCACGACCTCCTCTACTTGGGCTTCTATGGCCCTCTTTTCTAGCTCTTTCGGTGTCATACTCCTTATCTTGGCTTCTCCATATGCGATGTAGACACCATTGATGGCTTTTATCTCTATTGGCCCTTGATTTTTCACCGTGTTGTTGAAGGCATACTCTATCACCTCGTCACTGATTGTGAATGAGAGAAATCCTTTCTTCACACAAATGTTGGCATCGACGGTCACTAGGAATGGCCTACCTAAAATAATGGGACAAGCAGGGTCCTTCGCTATATCAACAACTAAGAAATCAGCAGAAACAAAGAATTTACCTACTTGTACTGGTACATCCGTTACCATCCCTGTTGGAATTAATACCGTATTGTTTGCCATGTATAACCTTGCATCCATGGGCTCTAGAGGACCTATCTTTACCTTGTGTCATATGGTTAGTGGTATCATGCTAACGCTAGCACCCAATTCAACTAAAGCATTAAAATTGAATTGACATAAGCCTATAACGATAGAAAACTTACATGGGTCCGTCCGCTTTTGTGGTAGCTCCAACCTGTTGCACTCCTCTGCGATCTCAGAAAGCGATCGCTTCTTACCCAATATGTCCTTAAGGAACCTTAAATAGGATGGCATCTCATGAAGTGCTTCTGTGAATGGTATTGAGACGTTAAGTCCTTGAAGCATCTTCACGAACCGCTGAAATTTCTTTTCTACCGGGACCTTAATCATCTTTTTAGTTGGGAATGGCAACACCTTCTTCCTTCCCACGACTGTAGTTAGGTCAACATCAACATCAGTACGGTCGACATCGATTGGAGGATCAATTTCTATGGTGATGTAGCATTAGGGTCGACATCGACAGGAAGGTCGACATCGACGTCACCGTGGTCGATATCGATAAGGGGGTCGATATCGATGTCTGTTCTGGCTCCTTTTCCTCCGCTTTTTGCTCCGGGGTTTGTAATTGATGCCCACTCCTTAGATTCATTAACGTAATGTGTCCAGTGATCTTGCCCTTTTGGTTGGGCTCAGTCGATCCAGGGAATGATCCTGAAGCTTTGGGTATTGCTTCCGCCAATTGTTCCATTTGGGTCTCCATGTTGCGCTTCCAAACGTCGATCTCCCCAAGCCTAGAATTGATGCCCTGCAGCTGAGTATGGACGGAGTTGTTGGCTTGTTTAAACTCAGCATGGTTCCTCCGCATCTCATCAAGAATGATTTGTAGGTCATCCTTCCTTGTCTCCCGCTTAGGGTGCCCTGGAGCTCTATATGGTGGGGGATCCCTCTGTTGATAGAACCTTTGATCTCCCCAATATGGTTGATTTCCCCCTCCATAGGAGACTCTCGTCCACTTGGCTTCCTCTTGTTGTTCCGCCATGGATACTTGCTCAGTATGTGGACATGCACTAGTGTTACGCCTTTTTGAACCACATTCCTGACAAGTTTGATTGTTGCTCATGAACCTGACTTGCTTTTGAAGGTGTCGTGTCTGATCATTATGGAATTGTTGCGAAGATGGAAGAAACGTTCAGGCTCGTTGATGGGTTCCAGGATAGGTCCGCGATCAGAACATCGCATAAACCTGCAAAATAAGCTTCTAAAAGATCGTGAAAAAACTTAGGTGGCGATTGATTGCCTCCCCGGCAACGGCACCAATTTGTTCGTTAGGGGGAGGGATATCGTGCAATTCAAATATTCAAATATAATTCATAACTATGCTAACTCCCTGTTCCAAACAAATAATACAAGAAGCCCTCCCGATGTAGTGGTAGGGTAATTCAGGATCGAATCCACGAGGAGTTGTGTCAACGCTTCCCTTGTTGTAATCACGATCAAGCTTTCGACCTCAGAAGACACTCGATATCAATGTATCTGGTCGATATCGACCTCAGTTCTGGTCGATTTCCAGCCAAGTTCCTGCAGAAGACAAAAGCAGCAAAGATCGACTTCGAGTTTGACCTCGATATCAACGTTAGACCTCGATATCGACCTTTACAGTCGATTCTGATGTTTTTCACAGAAACTTCAAATGGTAACCTATTGTCGGAAAAGTGTCCGAAGAACATAGAATGGTAAAGAAGGATGGTCAGAAACAAAACTTAAACTTTTTATATAAATTCAATTAATTAAAAGCTTGCAAGATCGGGGTTTCATGCCACAACTATAACAATGCAAGTTTCATGCTAAAGTTATGAAATTTAATGCCTTTCCGTCAAATAACTTTCGTTACCAACACTTAGGTGATTAGAGGCTCTCGCATATTTCCTAAGAGTTACTATCCAATTCATGAGCAATTCAAGTTCACAATATGAGTGGCTTTCGCTTCAATAATGCAAATAATGAATCTCCCTAACTTTCGCAAGGAATCATGCATAGGATAGAAGACGGGAATCACATAAAAGTCATACCTTTGATGCACTTACCCTACATCGCTATCGTCGGGCTCATCTCGACCCTAGAAGTGGGTTGACTACTCACTTCTCATCATGCAACTCATCATCATCATTGAAAGAAAACTACTTTGTATTGAACTTATGAAAGAAAGATTACAACCGAACCAAGCCAAACCTCCGCTCTCGCTTCTCCCCAACCTAACTCGGCCCTCTCTCTCTCTCTACAAATTCTCTGCGACAAACTACTAAAACTCGCTGTGCTTGGATGATTAAACTCAGCCCTAATGGCCTATAGATATAGATATCGAACTTTGCTATCCAAAGACTCAAAACTTTATCTTTATTCTCTAAGATAAAACTTAAATAAAGTAAAAACTAAAAGTTCTATAGTAAAACAGCTCATGTGATATCTCTGACGTTGAAGATAAGAAATCTCGACTTTAAGATAGACGTGCAAGCTTCGGATAGTTCTATCAAAATCTGAGTCGGATTCCTCTGCTGGCAACATCGATATCGACCTTTAGACGTCGATATCGACCTCTGCAAAAATTTATCTCGAGCTCTCCTTCTACTCGGATTAGCACTCGACTTCTATCATTTATCTCGATATGGGCACTCGATATTGACCATGCATCCTTGATATCAACCTCTGCATGTCGACATGCTTTGTTCTCTTCTTGCTCGATTTCTGCCTTTGCTGTTGTACTCGATGTCGAGGTCTGTCAGTCCATTTCGACCTCTTCAGAAGATTCGAGTTCTTTTTCCGCTCTTCCAAATCTGTCCATTTTTGCCCTGTTTTTTGTGAAATCACATAGAAATCGTGCAGACCCATATATTTGACAATTATGCATAAACTACACTAATCCCATGTTTTCCCATTAATATGCATGCAAAAGAATGATAAAATGGACTTATATGTGCATAGAAAATATGGCTATTTGCGCGCACATCATCGTCCTACTTCTAGGGTCGAGGTGAGCCCGACGGTAGCCATATAAGTACGCTTTATTCTCTATTTGATTATACGATCTCTTCTTCTACACCGCACTCAATCCTTTATGCGAGTTTAGGATCATTCCTTATTTACCTTATATGAAGCGAAAGTGGATTATACATGTGAATTTGGATAGTAATTAGGTTTTTCCTTCGAAAGTTGACATAAACACTAATTATGAGAAGGTAGAA
This sequence comes from Persicaria maculosa, assembly GCA_963922045.1. Classification (NCBI taxonomy): domain Eukaryota; kingdom Viridiplantae; phylum Streptophyta; class Magnoliopsida; order Caryophyllales; family Polygonaceae; genus Persicaria; species Persicaria maculosa. Next base: position 21,824,891 of record OY998271.1, on the reverse strand, counting down.
ACAATTAGGTTTTTTATGCGAAAGCCTCTATATTCCTAATTGGTGATGAGAAAACTCTACGTCGACGGTCTTCTGAGTCGACAGGAACCACTGACCCCACTCGAGATCGACCTCTTTAGTCGATATCGAGTGCTTCTGTTATTTTCTCTTCTCTGTAGGTTCTTCACAGATCAACGTCACTCACTAGGAATCGACTGCCCCTATCGATATCGACTCCCCAACTTGATATCGAGGCTACTGGTCAACTTGCGTAGAGTTCTTAGAGACTATCCAAGCATTGCTGACCCGCCTCCTTGTGGATCGATCCTGATTCCCTTCCACTTGATGTAGGAGGAAATCAAGTCTAATAAATACAAGTAGATATCAAACTGAATCCTAGTCCACGCAAATAAATTACAAGACTTGCTCCCGTTGTAGTGGAAGGGAATCCGGATCGATCCACGAGGAGGCGAGTCAGCGGTGCCTGGATAGTCTATACAAACTCTGCGCAAGTCGACCAGAAGCCTCGATATCGAGTTGAGCAGTCGATATCGACAGGGGCAGTCGATTCCTAGTGATGACGTCGATCTGAAGAGAAAACCTGTGAAGAAAGTAAACAACAGAAGCTCTCGATATCGACTAGGGTGGTCGATTTAGAGTAGGTCAGTAGCTCCGTCGACTCAGAAAACTGTCGACGAAGAAGTGCTCGATGCAGGGTGGTCGATATCGATAGAGGTGGTCGATATCGAGTAGAATTCCAGTCGATTTGCAGAAAAAAAAAACAGAAAATAAAGAAAATGAAATAAAAAGCAACAGGTTTTTGGGTTTTAATTCAATAAACTAATAGGCTTCCAGGATAGGGACTCACCACAACGGTAACCATGCATGTATTATGACCAATTCACATAAAAGATTAAACTTTTCTCAACACCAATTAGAGAGATAGAGGCTTTCGCATAAAAACCTAATTGTTTCTACCTTTTTCATAATTATGGTTTATGTCAACTTTCGCAGGCAAGACCTAATTACTATCCAAATTCACATATATAATCCACGTTCGCTTCGTATAAGGTAAATAAGGAATGATCCTAAACTCGCATAAAGGATTGAGCGTGGGGTAGAAGAAGATATCACATAATCAAATATGGAATAAGCGTACTTACATGGATACCGTCGGGCTCACCCCAACCCTAGAAGTGGGACGACTACTCGCTCTTCATCGCAACAAACTACATTGATTGAAAAGAAGAAACTTGCATTAAACTTTAAACTCCCGAAGCTTTACAACTCAACATCGGCTCTCGCTGTAAAGACTCGAGATTTTAAAATATCATTTTATAAATTAAGAATTAATTTCGGTTTAATATTGATTTAATTGGGATTAGAATTATAATAATTCGGAAAAATTTTGAAAATTCCGTCCTCGAGCAATATATTTCATTCTAAATCTTTCGAAGTGAATTCCGACATAATTTCAAATTAGATTTAAAAAGCGGATTTCATTCCGCTAATTTTAGTTCGAGACTTAAAAATATTTTCCGAAGTTCTATTCAATTATTTTATCGACCAACGAGATTTATTATTTCAGATTTAAAAACTTATAATTTAATTCTGATTGAGTCGGGATAAGATCGAGTGAGCGGGTTTCAGGATTTATATTTCGGGTATTCTTTTGAATTTAGACATGGGACCACTTCCTCTTTCTCTTTCTCTCTCTCTCCCTGCTCACTCTTGTGTTCTTCCGTCTGTGCCAACCTTTCCCACATTTTCCTTTGCCAATTAGCAGCTCCTAATGTCCTACACTACTGCACAGCCCATGCCCCTCCCTTAATCTCTTTACAATTGAGACAGACCCTCAGACAAGGTTACAACACATCCCCTCTCTCATTTCCCCTTTTTCCTTTTACCCCTTCAAGCACAAAATATCAAAAACAAAACCCCTCCTCCCTCCTACTGCTTGCAGTTGCAACCAACCACTAACACCACCATCCTTGTTTTCTCGCAGCATCTGAGCACCAGCAGCCCACCACCATTCCTTTGTTTTCTAGCCACCACAGTCGCCACCGGCCTCTCTTCTCTTCTCTTCTCATTTTGTTCCAACAGCACCACCAAACTTAAGATTTGTGCTCTCTATTTTTCGAAGCCCCAAACCAAACACCTTGTTCTTCTGATTCGAAGCAAGAGCCCACCTTGCACCCCATTGTTTCGACCCAATAGGCTGAAACGACAACCCTTTTGTTTCAATTCAAGCCAGCGGCCCGAGCTTCTCTTCCTCCGAGGCTGACGAGGATGAAGACGAGCCCAGGTGCATCCTGAAGCCCTGAGCACCCAGCAACCTCCGTCTCTTGACCAGCATCCCTACGCCGCCGACCCAACCTCCTCTCTTCCTCCTCTGTTTTGTTCCAAACTCGGTAAGCTCGTTTTCTTCTCCCTCTGCTCAATACGAAAGTAAAAGAATCACCTTAATAACTCCTATCTCTGACCCAGGCCAAGGTTCTTGGATTCCGACACCGAAGAAGCCGGATCGAGCCCCAACGAGAATTTTTCGGCGAGCTTCGAAGACCCTCTCGGTGAGCCTTTTCCCATCGATCTCCTTCCTTCATAACTTAGACTCTCTGTTCTGACTGAAACTCAGGTTTGAGCCTACGAGAAAGTGGATAGCGACAGAGGGGAGCGCGAGGGCGAGACCAGTAGCAGAAAGATGGGCGGGGGAAGGGGAGATGAACAGTAACAGAATTGGTCCGATTCGGTTCAATGATTTAATTCAAAAATGGGTTTGGTCTGGTTCTTTAGGTGAGAGAGATGGTTTTTTTCGGTTTTATTAATGGAAAATGGGTTTGGACTCGGGTCTGGGCCAGATTGGATCCGGGTTTGGACCTGGGCTCAGGGTGTTGATTTTGGGCCTTTCTTTTGTTCAGCTTTGGGTTAAATAACTTAAGGGAGTTTTGGTTGTTTAATTATCCGATAAACTATTAAATATTATATTATATATTTTATAAAATTATGGCTTTTAAAATTATTGGGATTTAAAATAAATGGTGTATATATAATATAATATTATTATTATTGAGTTTTAAAATGTAATATGTGGACTTGAATTGGAAAAGAATTTGGAAAAGGGTTTTAAATGTTGGAAATGGATTTAATAAAATTAAAAAGAGGATTTTTGGAGATGTCCTAAACTTGTTGGATTTATTTTGATAAAATAATAACATAAGTCCATTTCAAGAATAATGTCTTATAAATGGATTTTTGGGTTAAATATAAATTGGGGAGGTGTTTTGAATAATGATTCGATCTAACTTGAGATTTAAGAGTTTCGGGAATCATAGGAAATTGATTGAATGACTTATGAATCTTATGTGTGAGATTTTGTGAAGCAAATTATGATATGTGATATTGATGTGTTATGCGTTGATTATGAAGCACGCTATGAGGTGTTGTGTTATGATGATCGATATAATGATTAAGTATGAATTAAGATATGAGATGTGGATATATATATTCTGAAATATGAGATGATATAGAAGATGTTATATGATGATATATAAGATGAGACATGATGAAATATGACAGTTAGGATAAAATGGAAGGATTAAGATGATATGAGGATAAGATGATATGTGGCGATATGAGCTGATTGATGGAAATGAATAAGGAAGATGATGAGATTATGAGATGAGTTGAGATGATAGTGATGAATCAATGTTAAGATGTGATACTATATGATTTCGTGAACTTATGTGTGATAGATAGGGGGACCTTGTGTGGTTTAGACATCGACTTATGCACATCTTATATTATATGTTAGGTGAATTGTGACATGATTGGATTGCTTGCTATTGCTGATTATTTCTTGGATTCCGTGCTTCTCCAGGAAAGTTCATTTATGGGCTTACTCAGATTCGAAAGAGAAATCTCCTGCTGTGATCATATGACATACTAGGTGCTTCATATGCATTTAAAGCATGCCATGTAGTATCATGCTAGGATTGCACTTGTGATTGAGCATTCGGTTACTTTGTGTGTTTGAGAACAGAACGACCGTTATCTGTGAGTCTTAGAGTCTTTGCTAGGGTCATAGGGTAGCCCAGCCTCATCGGGTTTACCCTGAGTCAGTATTGTCGATATATGAGCATGATGATGAGATAGCCCAGCACCATCGGGCATGAGCATGATATGATGATATGATGAGATATGATATGCTATGATGAGATATGATATGCTATAGCATCGAAGTAGCCAGTCTCTGCACTAACAGGAAGGGGTGTAGAGGTAGGAGGGGGATATGCCACTTGGCATTCTTTGGGCGCCTTTACAGTTGTTCAACATATTATTTCAACTAGGAGCATGCTAGTGTGATTTAAATTTCTGTACTGCTTTAGATTATCTTTATTATAGGTATAGCGTATGTGCATGTTTGCTTGCGGGACAGAGTGCGTTGGGGGGACTCGGTCTGACCCTGCTTGCACAAATTATTTTTAGGTATGCTTGTTCTATGTTTCTATGGTGTGGGAACCCCCCCGGGCGAATGCGAAGAACTTGTCTAATTCTGCTAATTGGGCTAAAGGACTTTTGATTATATGTTTTACTGATTTGGTTTTGACCCGACTGTTCGTAAAGGGGAGAAGATCCACGTAAATAAAATATTTAAATATAAAACTAAACCGACTCCCTTATCCAAGCAAATAAAATACAAGAATCCCTCCCGATGTAGTGGTAGGGTAATTTAGGATCGAATCAACGAGGAGGTATATCAGCGCTTCCTAAGGTTGTAATCACGATCAACTTTCGACTCCAGAAGACCACTCGATATCGAGGTGCTTGGTCGATATCGACCTCAGTTCTGGTCGATTTCCAGCTAAGTTTCCTGCAGAAGACAGAAGCAACAAGTCGACGTCGAGTTGGGTACTCGATATCGATGTCAGCACTCGATATCGACCTCTGCAGTCGAAATCGAGTCTTCAACAGTAACCGAAATGTAACCTATTCACGTTGGAAAAGATGTCCGAAGAACGTAAGAATGATGATGGAAGGATGGACAGAAATAAAAACACAACTTTTTATATAACTCAATAAATTAAAGGCTTCCAAGGTCGGGATTCATGCCACAACGATAACCATGCAAGTATTATGCCATATTCATGAAGGATGTTGCTTTTCCGTCAAATAACTTTCGTTACCAACTATTAGGTGATTAGAGGCTCTCGCATAAAACCTAAGAGTTACTATCCAATTTTATGACAAATCCAAATTCACAATATGATTGACTTTCGCTTCGATAATGTAAATGATGAATCTCCTCAACTCTCGCCAAGGATCATGCATAGGAAAGAAGACGGAATCGCATAAAAATCATACCTTTGATGCACACACTTACATTGCTATCATCGGGCTCACCCCGACCCTAGAAGTGGGTGAACTACTCGCGCGTCATCATCATTGAACTCATCATTGTTGAAAAGAAACTACTTTGAATTAAAATTTGAAAGAAGGAAAGTACACCGAACAAAGCCACTCCGCTCTCGCTTCCTACACCTCACTCGGCTCTCTCTCTCTCTCTCTCTCTCTCTCTCTCTCTCTCTCTCTCTCTCTCTCTCTCTCGCTACTGCTATATTGAAAACTAAAATTCTGCGTGCTTGGATGAAAACTCAAGGGCTAACTCAGCCCTAATGGCCTCTAATTATAGATCTCAAACCTCGCTATCCAAGGATTCGAAAACCTATCTTTATTCCTAAGATAAAACTTAAATAAGTAAAAAAAAACTAAAACTCCTTAGGTAAATAACACATTCACCATAAGGGATAACAAGTCTGGTGTAATTGGATAGAAGATCTCGACTTTAGGATAAATGCAAAGCTTCAGATAGAATTCTATCAAAAATAGCGTCGGATCTGTTCTGCAGCAGCAGTCGATATCGACCAAGAACCTCGATATCGACCTTATCTCTTCTCTATCTCGAGCAGTTCTTCTCGACCTCAGACTGACACTCGACTTCTATCTTTTATCTCGATTCAGGCCACTCGATATTGACCTTGTAACATCGATATCGACCTCTTCATGTCGACATGCTCTGTTCTTCCCTCTGTTCGATTTCTGGCACTCTGTTTCACTCGATGTTGAGTCTTTAGGTCGATTTCGACTCTTCAGGAGACTTCGAGTTCCTTTTTCGCTCTTCTTCACTCGTCTAAATTGCTCAATTTTTGTCTCGATTCTGTAAAATCATATAACAACTCGTGTAGACCTCTATATTTTGCAAATAAGCATAAACTACACTAATCTTACAATTTCCCAACCAATATGCATGCAAATAATGACAAAATGGACATAAATGTGCATAGAAAATATGGCAATTTGCGCGCACATCACCGGCCATACCGTGGCAAGTTGTACCTTACTTTCATTTTTTGCTTATTTTTAAATGAATTTCCGCGACCTAGGCTTTTAGGACAGGTTAAGGGTACCCAATGGCCCTTTGACTATTTTGGGGTTTGAAATCCCCGCTTAAATACTGATCTTTTAGAGGTTTGAAACCTCGACCTGTACCTGAATTGCAAGAACCGAACGAAGGTATCCAACCTTTGAAACGTAACTCGGATATTTATATCCGGGCAATTACAAAGTTGGTATCAGAGCGAGGTTGTGCGATTCGGGTACACAAGGGTCGGGTGTTTGTTTTGAAAAACCGCCCACGAATTTTAAAAGGATTTGAAAGAGTTTAAAGGGGCAAAATGAACTTAATATGACTTACCCAAATGAACTAAATGTGAACTCGGACTACTAAATAATAGGAATCAAACAATGGGGATCGAGTGGGTAGAAAGGCGCTAGACCATCCCTACTGGATGTAGATTCGAAACGGGTAGGCAAAATATAGGTTATTCTTTATAGATGGGCCTGGAAGACTCCAAGGAATTGCACCGCGGTGGTTGGAGTAGCAAGTTAGGTAGAGATCGTGAGGTATTTGCCCCTCCGGTCAGTCGTTCCTCGAAGAGCGGCATTAGATAGCATGACGTGTTTTTATATAAATTGGGAATGAGGGCGATCTCCCTCGAAGGAGGTCATTATAATTGTCATTGACTGATTCTGTGCTGAGTGCTATTATGCTAGGATTAGAGATTCTTTGATATATTTAGACCGAGTGTTGTGTCTCTATGTGAGCAGAATAAGCGAGGGAGCCTTTCCTTTTTGTATCATCGGAATTTCTATCTTATAGAGCGGTCTCCTCCATGATTCACTTGTTGGTGTCCTTCCATTTTGTTTTATCTCTAGTTCGACGAAGTTCTGCTAAAGGTTGGTGATGGTTGAGAGATGTCTATTTCTTTCATTCAGATTTCCTCCCCTTCTATCTTCTCCCATGTCTCAGTTGGCCTTCTAATCGAGTCATTCTTTATTGTATCGACGTCTTTCACGAGAAATTAAATTGGGAATCGAATCGTGTCCGAGAATTAGGTTCGAAAACGTTGACTACTTGAGCGTGTGATGAGTATGGTACTTGACACTATAGGTCATGCCACGAGATGGTCAGTGTGCTAGAGTATCAAACTTAGAACGGTTCCAAGTTGATGGAATGGGTTGTCTTATGGGGTCATCCTCCTCGATTCTCGTAGTGGTCGGCTGGTGTCTCCTTGTCATGAGATTCTATACAAACTTCGCTATCCTCTTTTAGGAAGTTATTTGAGTACCCTCCTATGTTCTCGAAACGAGTAACACAAGCATCCCATGGGAAATGGGCTTTTGAGTCTGTGGGGATAAGTCGATATTTCCCTTGGAAATCTCTGTTTGGTTATAATGGTAGCCCTATTTGTGTTTACATGGCTTGATACATTACTGTGTTGCACGACTTGATGTGTTAGTATGCTAAATACATGCCTTGTAGAAATAACTATTGATTTATACCTATGTACATGTATCCCTTGTATCCATGTGAAGCCACACTATCCTAGGCTCGTATTGTTTCCCGCTATGTTTCTTCCTTGGTTCCATATGATTGCTTTATGATTGTCTTGACCTCTTGCATATGTTGATGCTAAGTTGTTTGATGTACATGTATCATATGTTGCACATCTACACCTTTCACCGAGACATTAGTATCCTCAGGACCCATGACTTGTGAATTGTGTATATTCATGCCTTACTTGCCTTATGATCTGCTTTTTCTTAAAATAGGTCCCCGATAGTATTAAACATTCGTTCCTTATGTTCCTCAAATATGATTGGTGTTACTCCTCAATGCTCATTATGCCTTATGTGATTCTAACTAGTATCATGCCTATCTATTTGTCTCATGATGTTGTTCCCTCATGCCCCATGACATTCTTCTATGCTTTTAGAAATGAATAGTCTGACACCTTGCATACTCACACACCACATTGTACTTAAATTCCGTGTATGCTATTAGTATCATATAGGATGTATGTCTTCTAAAATGTAACTCATCATGAGGATATGTGCTCTGATTATCTCGTTTTATGTACGTGAATGTTGCATTTAAGATGTTATGTTATTTCCATGCATCTTACTATCTAGTAGCACCTTAGATGATCATCTTGCCATATTTGATCTTATACTTTGAAGACCTAGATATGACCATGATATGTTGCACCCCTTGGTACACCCTTACTTGAGACAATACCTTTACACATTTTGCATGAATGCACACACCACGATAATTGCAAGACACACGCATGATTACTTTTATGTAAATGAATATAGTTATGTATATGAATATAACATATTATTCTCTTGTAACATGACACCTTAGGAGCATTATCCTGTTTTGCATTACGATATGCACATGATTCACCTATTATATTTGCTTATATTCTCCTTATATACATTGATGCTTGTTGCGATGGTAGTGTTGCTTGAACTTCTATGACTCCCCATGCCATTATGTGAAATTATTCGATGCACCTTGTTTTTCATATATCTATGACTTGTCATGCACTGTTAGAATCATGTGAAATCTAAGCCCTTAGAGATATGACTTGCATAATCCCATGCTCACTTTGTATCATCATTCAATTACTCTTGTCATAGGTTGTGATACCCTTGCTATGTCCCTTGTATAATTCTATGACTATCTAAGCATGTGATGTCGCTAATCTAGTTATCATGTATCTCTCAACCATCTTGTATCATGCTTAATGTGAATAATGACGTGTTTATATGAGTGTCTCATATAAATTATTATTCTTACCATATGATGCACTTGTGATGCGTATTGTATTCTAATAGCTTGTACCTCATCCGACTACGCGCCCCTTATTATAGTTAAAATCATGCCCATGTCACACATTATAATTTTGCTTAGAATATATTATCGATCCATGCTTGTCGTGTTGAACTCATATATTTGCGAGTCATATGTTAATTAGTAATTGGGTGCCACATTGCATGTTTATATACTACGACATGATAGATGCAAGTATACATGAAATATGATTTTTAGTGTTAAACTTGTTCCTCAGTGATCATCTTTGGTTGTACTTATGCCGTGTTATAACCGTTTAGAATCATGTAGGACATGCTTTTCAATTATAGCTCCTCGTATTATTACATGCCATACTTACCCTATCATGTAGACCTCGATGCTCTATAATGTGATAGTTATTGTGCTCCCTTATATGTTCCTTTTTACAGTGTTATGGCATGTTTGAGCAACTTAGTAGAAGATTCTATATTGATATGACTTGTCTATGTGTGTACCCGATATGAGTAATTAGTTATTATTTGAATGTCCTTTATTAAATCTTGAGGTATTTAAAAATGGGATTTTACACGTTTATCTAATGGTTAGTTATATTGTTATTCGGGATTATTATTATGAATGTTGTTTGAGGTCGGGGGAGGATTTCGGAAAGGATGAGAATAGTGGGGAAAGAAATGATCGAGTTTAGATCAAAAGCGAGCTCACAGTTACTTGTTTCGCCGTGGTGAGCGGCCAATTCACCACGACGAAAATCAGGTCTTGGCTCTTGGCCGGAGCCGGTTCTCTCCTTTCTTTGGGCGTCGACTCGAGTTTGGTTTAAACTCAGTTGGGTTATTTTATATATATGATTTGAGTTCTTATGTGATGCTAGATTGTCTTATATGTACGTCCGTGAAGAACTCGATCATGTCCCTTGCTTCTAATGTGTGTTGTTGTTATTCATCAAGATAGGTACATGTTAGTGTGTATTGATGTGACTAGTATGCTTCATTATTGATCGATATGTGTTTTGCTTGCCATAATTATAACCTCATAGAATTCCATAATGGCACTAATTTCATTCTTGGGTTGGGATCTTGTTTTCTCGTCTTGTCATCGTCCATCTTGGTCCGTGTCTGGTTCCATAGAGAATCCGAGTTATCCGCCTTTACCTATCCCTTATCTCCGTTAACTTAGTATCCTTGCGTTACTTTCGACGAGCGAAGACATGGAGAAGAGGACGATTAGCTGGATAGTAATCGAGCGGCACAGCAGAAGCGTGGTGGGCCCATAACCCACCGATCCTAGGACTTGAGGCAGAGAAATATGCGAGTGGCGCACTTCATCGCTATTTAAGAGACTTGGCATGTTTCGAGGCTAGCTGAGGAGTCCGTCTGATGGATTTCGAGGCTCTACGGAGTTCCTAAGAGGATAGTTCCCGACAAAGATGGACAGTTCACTCTGAGATTCTAGCGGCATGTTCACGAGTTCCGAGGCACTAACAAGGATCGAGATTCTCTTTGACGTGCGAGCACACGTATGGCTAAGAGTATCACCTCTTGAGAGGTCCAATGTTTTGACATCATGAGGCAAGTCGAGCCCTAGGTTATTGATCCTTTGGAGATTCTGGAGACGTAGCTTGTCGCTTAGCTTTATCCCCGTTCTTTGCTGGAGTGCACGGTGTTCTCGTTCCTAGCCACATTCTTGGCTATTCTGACCTCCATGTTGAGGCCGATCATTCCTTGGTAGCACGTCTTGAGGAGAGTATTCGGGCTAGTTATGGGGATACTTCAGATGAGCTGCTCACGTCTTATGTGGAGCCTAGCGTAGACATTACTTTGACCTCTTGACCTAGTGATGAGTATACCCTAATGCCCTATTTTGAGATGTTTGCTTGATGTTTATTTCTATGTCGTTGTGCTCATATGATTGATAGTTATGTGCAGAATATGGCATGTTTCGAGGCTAGCTGAGGAGTCCGTCTGATGGATTTCGAGGCTCTATGGAGTTCCTGAGAGGATAGTTCCCGACAGAGATGGACAGTTCACTCTGAGATTCTAACGGCATGTTCACGAGTTCCGAGGCACTAACAAGGATCGAGATCTCTTTGACGTGCGAGCACACGTATGGCTGAGAGTATAACCTCCTGAGGGGTCCGATGTTTTGACATCATGAGGCAAGTCGAGCCCTAGGTTGTTGATCCTTATGAGATTCTGGAGACGTAGCTTGTCGCTTAGCTTTATCCCCGTTCTTTGCTGGAGTGCACGATGTCTCTCTTGTATCTCAGTTTCGTTGATATGTTCTCGTTCCTAGCCATATTCTTGGCTATTCTGACCTCAATGTTGAGGCCGATCATTCCTTGGTAGCGCGTCTTGAGGAGAGTATTCGGGCTAGTTGTGGGGATACTTCAGATGAGCTGCTCACGTCTTACGTGGAGCCTAGCGTAGACATTACTTTGACCTCTTGACCTAGTGATGAGTATACCCTAATGCCCTGTTTTGAGATGTTTGGTTGATGTTTATTTCTATGCTGTTTTGCTCATATGATTGATAGTTATGTGCAGAATATACGATGTGATTCATGATGAGCCTCTTAATGAGTGATGACTCGCTTGCATGAGACTCGTATGATACCACCCTTGATATGCTTGTTAGAATGATGAAACTTGATAGCTTGGCTTGATTATTTTAATTCCGAGTTATTTTGATATGATTGTCGTTGAGCACAATGATATCTTGAGATTGATAACTGTAACCGATTATGGAAAATGAACCTAGGAAGAGAATATGGGATCAACCCTTAGAGGTGGATGATTTCCACCTCTTGTGTTCTGAAAACTTGGTTGACAGATGTAGGATAAAATCGACTTGGATTTTGGCATGATTTTGTTTGGTTCTGTGTTTTGAGAAAAGCTTGATCGGTTTTGAAAAGGGTTTTAGTCTCGGGAACGAGACTTGTTTTTAGATGTGGATGATGTAAAGACTCAGGATTTTAAAATATTATTTTATAAATTAAGAATTAATTTCGGTTTAATATTGATTTAATTGGGATTTGAATTATAATAATTCGGGAAAATTTTGAAAATTCCGTCCTCGAGAAATATATTTGATTCTAAATCTTTCGAAGCGAATTCCGGCATAATTTCAAATTAGATTTAAAAAGCGGATATCATTCCGCTAATTTTAGTCCGAGACTTGAAAATATTTTCTGAAGTTCTATTCAATTATTTTATCGACCAACGAGATATATTATTTCGGATTTAAAAACTTATAATTTAAATCCGATTGAGTCGGGATAAGATCGAGTGAGCGGGTTTCGGGATTTATATTTCGGGTATTCTTTTGAATTTAGACATGGGACCACTTTCTCTTTCTCTCTCTCTCTTTCCCTGCTCACTCTTGTCTTCTTCCGTCTGTGCCAGCCTTTCTCACCTTTTCCTTTGTCAATTAGCAGCTCCTATTGTCCAACACCATTGCGCAGCTCGTACCCATCCCTTCATCTCTTTACAATTCAGACAAACCCTCAGACAAGCTCACAACACATCCCCTCTCTCATTTCCCCTTTTTCCTTTTACCCCTTCAAGCACAAAACATCAAAAACAAAACCCCTCCTTCCTCCTACTGCTTACAGTTGCAACCAACCACTAACACCACCATCCTTGTTTTCTCGCAGCATTTGAGCACCAGTAGCCCACCACCATTCCTCTTTTTTCCAGCCACCACCGGCCTCTCTTATCTTCTCTTTTCATTTCGTTCCAACAACACCACCAAACTTAAGATTTGTGCTCTCTATTTTTCGAAACCCTAAACCAAACCCCTTGTTCTTCTGATTCGAAGCAAGAGCCCAGCTTGCACCCCATTGTTCTGACCCAATAGGCTGCAACGACAACCTTTTTATTTCAATTCAAGCCAGCAGCCCAAGCTTCTCTTCCTCCAAGGCTGACGAGGATGAAGACGAGCCTAGGTGCATCCCGGAGCCCCAAGCACCCAGCAACCTCTATCTCCTGAGCACCCTCCCTGCGCCGCCGACCCAACCTCCTCTCTTCCTCCTCTGTTTGGTTCAAAACTCGGCAAGCTCGTTTTCTTCTCCCTCCGCTCAATAGGACAGTAAAAGCGTCACCTTTATAACTCCTATCTCCGACCCAGACCAAGGTTCTTGGATTACGACACCGAAGAAGCCGGATCGATCCCCGACGAGCATTTTTCGGGGAGCTTCGAAGACCCTCTCGGTGAGCCTCTTCCCTTCGATCTCCTTCCTTCAAAGCTTAGACTATATGTTATGACTGAAACTCGGGTTTGAGCGTGCGAGAAAGAGGATAGCGAGAGAGGGGAGCGCGAGGGCGAGACCAGTAGCAGAGAGATGGGCGGGGGAAGGGGAGAGATGGTTTTTTTTTTTGTTTTATTAATGGAAAATGGGTTTGGACTCGAGTCTGGGCCGGATTGGATCCGGGTTTGGACCTGGGCTGAGGGTGTTGATTTTGGGCCTTTCTTTTGTTCAGCTTTGGGTTAAATAACTTAAGGCAGTTTTTGTTGTTTAATTATCCGATAAACTATTAAATATTATATTATATATTTTATAAAATTATGACTTTTAAAATTATTGTGATTTAAAATAAGTGGTGTATACATAATATAATATTATTATTGAGTTTTAAAATGTAATATTTGGACTTGAATTGGAAAAGAATTGGGAAAAGGGTTTTAAATGTTGGAAATGGATTTAATAAAATTAAAAAGATAATTTTTGGAGATGTCCTAAACTTGTCGGATTTATTTTGATAAAATAATAACATAAGTTGATTTCAAGAATAATGTCTTATAAATGGATATTTATGTTAAGTATAAATTGCGAAGGTGTTTTGAATAATGATTCAATCTAACTTGAGATTTAAGAGTTTCGGGAATCTTGGGAAATTGATTTGCTTCATCTAACTTGCGAATGACTTATGTGTCTTATGTGTGAGATTTTGTGAAGCAAATTATGATATGTGATATTGATGTGTTGTGCGTTGATTATGAAGCATGCTATGAGGTGTTGTGTTATGATGATCGATATAATGATTAAGTATGAATTATGAAATGAGATGTGGATATATGTTCTTAAATATTAGATGATATAGAAGATGTTATATGATGATATATAAGATGAGACATGATGAAATATGACAGTTAGGATAAAATGAAAAGATTAAGATGATTTGAGGATAAGATGATATGTGGCGATATGAGCTGATTGATGGAAATTAATAAGGAAGATGATGAGATGATGAGATGAGTTGAGATGATAGTGATGAATTAATGTTAAGATATGATACTATATGATTTCGTGAACTTATGTGTGATAGTTAGGGGCGCCTTGTGTGGTTTAGACATAGACTTATGCACATCTTATATTATATGTTAGGTGAATTGTGACATGATTGGATTGCTTGCTATTGCTGATTTTTTCTTGGATTCCGCACTTCTCCAAGTAAGTTCCTTTATGGGCTTACTCAGATTTGAACGAGAAACCTCCTGCTGTGATCATATGACATACTAGGTGCTTCATATGCATTTAAAGCATGACATGTAGTATCATGCTAAGATTGCACTTGTGATTGAGCATTCGGTTACTTTGTGTGTTTGAGAACAGAACGACCGTTATCAATGAGTCTTAGAGTCTTTGCTAGGGTCATAGGGTAGCCCAGCCTCATCGGGTTTGCCCCGAGTCAATATTGCCGATATATGAGCTTGATGATTAGATAGCCCGGCACCATCGGGCATGAGCATGATATGATGAGATATAATATGCTATGATGAGATATGATATGCTATAGCATCGAACTGGCCAGTCTCTACACTAACGGGAAGGGGTGCAGAGGTAGGAGAGGGATATGCCACTTGGCATTCTTTAGGCGCCTTTACAGTTGTTCAGCATATTATTTCAACTAGGAGCATGCTATTGTGATTTAAATTTCCGTACGGCATTAGAGCATCTTTATTATAAGTATAGCGTATGTGTATGTTTGCTTACGGGACAGAGTGCGTTGAGGGGACTCGGTCTAACCCCACTCGCACAAATTGTTTTTAGGTATGCTTGTTCTATGTTTCTGTGGCGTGGGAATCCCCCCGGGCGAATGCGAAGAACTTGTCTAATTCTGCTAATTGGGCTAAAGAACTTTTGATTATATGTTTTACTGATTTGGTTTTGACCCGGCCACGCGTGGAAAGTTGTACCTTACTTTCATTTTCTGCTTATTTTCAATTGAATTTTCGCGACCTAGGCTTTCAGGATAAGTTAAGGGTACCCAACGACCCTTCGACTGTTTCGGGGTTCGAAATCCCCGCTTTAAATACTAATCTTTTAGAGGTTTGAAACCTCAACCCGTAACTGAATTGCAAGATCTGAACGAAGGTATCCAACCTTCGAAACGTAACTCGGATATTTATATCCGGGCCATTACACTCGCAAACGCTAAACTCTAAACTTCTCTCTAACTCTAACTCTATTGATTGTGTGTGTGATTGAATGAATAAAAACCAGCCCCCTAGGGCTTTATTTATAGGCTACTAATCCTCGCTATCCAATGATAGTATCTTCTATCTTCTATCTAAACTCTAACCAAACAAGTAGGATAGATCTTTTATTTAAGTAAATATCTAAAATAACTAATAAACATCTTAGGGTAAAAAGGAAACTACCCTTAAGACATAATCTTATCTAAAAGAAGGGATACACTGTGGCTTGTGTAGATAGACTTGCAATCCGCTTCTCAAAAAGTGCGTCCAACTCGTGTCGAAATCCAGTCGATATCGACCAGTTCAGTCGAAATCGACCTCTTCGTTTCTGCTCGATGGGCTCAGCTCTACTCGATTTTCTGGGTCTTGGTCGATATCGACCTCAAGTAGTCGATATCGAGTACTCTTCTTTTGCTGGTGTTCTTGGTCTGTCTCGACACTTAGAGTCTGTGTCGATGCTTTAGTCGATATCGACCAGATAGGTCGATTTCGACCACTTTTCTGCTTTCCTTGGTTTCTTCGTTTTGACTCCAATTTCGCTCCAATTCCTACATAATTAGACCAAAACTTGTGCAGACTCTATTTCTTGCACGTTAGCCCATTCTACACAAATTTATAATATTTTTCAACCTTTTCTTTGGGAATTGAATGAAATATGAAGTCAAAAGATGCAATAAAAAGTGTACTAAATATGTACATCAAAACACCCCATACTTAGACTTGCTTGTCCTCAAGCAACAACCAAGCAATAAACAACACCTACAACACACCCTTCAAGTCTTCGCCCTTGTCAAAAGCAACATCATAAGTGGTAGCAAAGCAAAGCAAGTGAATTTAACATCATAGCACATATTTAGGCGATCCATAGGCATATACAATTTTGATCCAACCTCACAGGGATAATGTGTTTACACTCAACTCTCATGTGTTTAGGCTATGAAGAGCAACGCTCAAGTCAATTCCATATACAAACTCATAAACATTTCAATTTATAATAATCCACTTCGCAACCAATTATGAAAATGCAATAAGAATCATCAGGAGGACTTTCGCTCAATGGAAGACTTCAAAGAAGACACCATTCGGTGGGGTTGTAATGGGGCTTGGTATAAAATAAAGGGTATGGAATTATTTGGCTATGTGGTGCTTATAAAATTCGGGAATCAAGACTCCTAAACTTTATCACTGCTATATCCAAACCATATCTCTTACAATGATGCTCATCCAAACTTTTCTTCCATAATGCGCATCAACCTTCCTTCAAAACCTAATATGCTCTCAAAAATATAGAACTTGTATAAAATAAAAACTAGGGAATAATTGGCTCATGCAGAACATATATATATTTTTCTCTCTTTTTTTTAACGAAATTTAATTAAATAATAAAGGTGCATTTATATGGTGAGCCAAAAATCCTTTTACAAAGTATGACAAGATGTAAATATGTACCGTCCCATAATTTCCTTTGCTCAAAACTATTAATATGCACTTTTCTTTCCACAATGCATTATTCTAACCAATCTATGTCTCAATTCCCAAATGGGGGTCAGGCTCAATTCGGCTAGGGATAAGTTTATGGAGTTTGCAATATAAGACTCAGGCTAATATTCTGGCTTCAAGCAGAGATAATGCAGGGTAAGTAAAGAGAGGATAAAAATGGCTTAAAAGATGCCTCCATCATTTAATTCTCGTAAACATAAACATATATATGCATTGGTTTTGAATAAGTATCACAACATTTAGAGATGCATAAGAAGAGTAAATACACTCAAGAAAGTAGAGGGATTTTTAATGTTCTCCTTATAGGCCAAAATTCTCACTAGGACAATTTTTGTTGGATTTGCTTTTTAGCCTAGGATCATATGTGCTCAATTTCATCACAAGTTCACAATCTACATAAAAACCAATTTAAGGACTTAGGCTAAACCATTCAAATATGCCATAGGATTTACATGATTAAGTGAGCTATTGAGTTCTCATCATAGGACATGTAAGTAGGGTTTAAAAAAGTAAATATGCATTTTATTTATTTTGGACATTTTCTAATTTTTTTGGTTTTTTGTATTTTTATGAAAGTAAAAACTAAGAACACAAGATTAAACATGAATGCAATACGAAGAAGAAAACCAAGTTGTGACCATAAGACATGTTTCTACCCCACCTCATACTTAAAATATACAGTGTCCTCATTGTATTAAAAGAAAAACAAGGGTAGAGAGAAACTCACAGCGCCACCTGCGGATTCAGGTCGATTTCAGGTTAGGTCAATGACAGAAGTCGATGTCGAGTACAGTGGTCGATGTCGACTGCATCTATCGAAGTTGAGGAAGAAGGTGAAGTCGAGGGCTGCCAGGATCCGGTTGATCTCTACTATCGTAGTCGATATCGACTGCTACTTTTCGCTCCTAAGTCATCGATGTCGACTTCCAGGAGGTGGCTCGATCCAGTAGGTCGATTTCGACTAGTTTAGTGTATTTCCAATAGTCTTGCAGAAACTTCTTTTCTTCCTCGTCGCTCTTAATAATCGTTAGTGCGTAATAGATAAAACCACAGTGTATCCAAAGTCTTCAAATCTCAAAAATTAAAACTTTGAAACCTAAAAACTATCTATGCGGAAATTTAAAAGGTTTTATGTACAAGCTCTAGACTTTATAGTCGCTAGGCCGACTTCTTCCACGCTTCTATCCAAGGTGGCACATCTAGGGACCCTATCGCTCTTATGTCCTCTTCATGGCTTTCAATCTCTACTTTGAACAACGTCCCTTTCTTGTCTTTAAGCTCCAACCTTCCCGGATAGACTTTATAGATCGTCACGATTGACGTATTCCTTTCATCCTTTCTTCTGCATCCCAGGGCGTTGCATTGCTCGATAAGCACCTTCTCATCTGCCTTGTATTCTTTTATGGGCTTACCTATCATGGTAGTCAGGCATACAAACAAAGATACTCGCTTTAAAGGGATATTAGGATTTATTTCTAAGGGTGGAGGATTCTTACCTGGACTTACCTCGGAGTCCGTATTGCTCTCAAGGGCAAGTCGATATCGAGTGGATTGGTCGATATCGACCTTCTTCTTCTCAATCGATGGAGGCAGGTTGATGTGCGTGCAAATTGCCATATTTTCTATGCACATAAAAGTCCATTTTGTCGTCTTTTGCATGCATATTAGTGGGAAAACATGGGATTAGTGTAGTTTACGCTTAAATATCAAATATATAGGTTTGCACGAGTTTCTATGTGATTTCGCAGAAAACCCGATAAAAATGGATAGAGCAGAAAAAGAACTCGAAGTCTTCTGAAGAGGTCGAAATCGACTGGGGACCTCGACATCAAGTGGAGCAGAGATATAGGAATCGAGCAGGAAATGAAGCAGAGTATATCGACATAGAGAGGTCGATATCGATGTTCAAGGTCGATATCGATGTTGCCAGATCGAGCTAAATGATAGAAGTCGAGTGCCAGTTCGAGTAGGAGAAGTAGAGCTCAAGATAGAGTTTCACAGAGGTCGATATCGATGTTCATGGTCGATATCGATGTTGCCCAGCAGAGGAATCCGACTCAGATTTTGATAGAATTCTATACGAAGCTTGCACGTCTATCCTAAAGTCGAGATTTCTTATCTTCCACACCAGAGCTATCATACGAGCTGATTTACCGTAGGAGTTTTTAGTTTTTACTTTATTTAAGTTTTATCTTAGAGAATAAAGATAAAGTTTTTAGTCTTTGATAGAATAGTTCGATATCTATATCTAGAGGCCGTTAGGGCTGAGTTTAGGCATCGAGATTCAGTTTCAATGCAGTAGTAACGAGTTAGAGAGAGAGAAGGCCGAGTGAGTTGGAGAGAAGCGAGAGCGGAGTTTTGGCTTGTTCGGTTGTACTTTCTTTTAAAGTTTTAATTCAAAATAGTTTTCTTTCAATGATGATGATGATGTGCATGATGAGGAGCGAGTAGTCAACCCACTTCTAGGGTCGGGGTGAGCCCGACGATAACGATGTAGGGTAAGTGCATCAAAGGTATGACTTTTATGCGATTCCGTCTTCTATCCCATGCATGATCCTTTGCGAAAGTTAGGGAGATTCATTATTTGCATTATTGAAGCGAAAGCCACTCATATTGTGAACTTGAATTGCTCATGAATTGGATAGTAACTCTTAGAAACTATGCGAGAGCCTCTAATCACCTAAGTGTTGATGACGAAAGTTATTTGACGGAAAGGCATTAAATTTCATAACTTTAGCATAAAACTTGCATTATAATCGTTGTGGCATGAAACCCCGACTTTGGAAGCTTTTAAGTTTATTGAAATCAATATAAAAGTTTTAGTTTTGTTTCTGATCATCCTTCTTAACCATTCTACTTTCTTCGGACTCTTTTCCGACAAGTGGTTACGAATTACAGTTTTTGTGACAAACATCGGAATCGACTGTAAAGGTCGATATCGAGGTATAACGTCGATATCGAGGTCTCTGCTCGACGTCGACTTTGCTGTTTTTTGTCTTCTACAGGAACTATAATGGAAATCGACCAAAACTGAGGTCGATATCGATCCGACACATTGATATCGAGTGTCTTCTGAGGTCGAAAGCTTTGATCGTGATTGCAACAAGGGAAGCGCTGACATACCTCCTCGTGGATTCGATCCTGAATTACCCTACTACTACAAGGGAGGGGATTCCTGTATTATTTGTTTGAGACAGGGAGTAGTCTAGTTGTGAATTGTTTATTTCAATTATTTGAATCCCTACACTGCAACCCCCACAACGATCAAATTGGCGCCGTTGCCGGGGAGGAAATCAATCGCCACCTAAGTTTAATCACGATCTTTTTCAAGCTTATTTTGCAGGTTTATGTGACGTTCAGATCGCGGACCTATCCTCGAACCAATCAACGAGCCTGAACGTTTCTACCATCTTCGCAACAAGGCAATACGCATCATGGCTGATGATGTGCGCGCATATTGCCATATTTTCTATGCACATATGAATTCATTTTGTTGTCTTTTGCATACACATTAATGGGAAAACATGGGAATAGTGTAGTTTATGCTTAAAGTCAAATATATGGGTTTGCACGAGTTTCCATGTGATTTCGCAGAAAATAGGATGAAAATGGATGAATTCAGAAGAGCGGAAAAAGAACTCGAAGTCTTCTGAAGAGGTCGAAATCGACTGAAGACCTCGACATCGAGTACATCGAGACATAGGAATCGAGCAGAAAGGAAACAGAGCATCTCGACACAGAAGAGGTCGATATCGACGTCTGGAGGTCGATATCGATGCTGCCAGATCGACCAAATTGATAGAAGTCGAGTAGGAGAAGGAGAAGCTCGAGATAAGATTTTGGAGGGGTCGATATCGAGTATACTGGTCGATATCGACCATGCCAGCAGAGGAATTCGACTCCGATTTTGATAAAATTATATCCAATGCTTGCAATATCTATCCAAAGGTCGAAATTTCCTATCATCCACATCAGGTTTATCATGAGGAGGCTGGTTTCACCAAGGAGTTTTAACTTTTACTTTTTATTTATTTATTTTAGTTATCATAGAGAATAAAGATAAGGTTTCGAGTCCTTATCGTCATCTACAAATAGAAGCCATTAGGGCTGAGTTTAGGGAATCCACACACGCAGAGAATTCAGTTTTCAATAGAGAGAATTAATAGAGAGAGAGAGAGAGTGGCCGAGTGGAGTTGTAAGGCGAAAGCGGAGTGGCTTGTTCAGTTGTACTTTCTTTCGGACTTTTAATTCAAGTAGCTTTCTTTCAATAACAATGATGATGATGTGCATGATGAGGAGCGAGTAGTCAACCCACTTCTAGGGTCAGGGTGAGCCCGACGATAGCAATGTGAGGTAAGTGCATCAAAGGTATGACTTTTATGCGATTCCGTCTTCTACCCCATGCATGATCCTTTGCGAAAGTTAGGGAGATTTATTATTTGCATTATTGAAGCGAAAGCCACTCATATTGCGAACTTGAATTACTCATGAATTGGATAGTAACTCTTAGGAATTATGCGAGAGCCTCTAATCACCTAAGTGTTGATAACGAAAGTTATTTGACGGAAAGACATTAAAGTTCATATTTTTAGCATGAAACTTGCATTGTTATCGTTGTGGCATAAAACCCCGACTTTGGAAGCCTTTTAATTCATTAAATCCTTCATAAAAGTCTGAGTTTTGCTTCTGTTCATCTTCCCTCTCCATTCTATTTTCTTCGGATCCTTTTCCGACAAATTGGTTACAAAAACAGTTTCTGTGACAAACATCGAAATCGACCTTAAGGGTCGATATCGAGTACTAACATCGATATCGAGGTCTCTGCTCGACGTCGACTTGTTGTTTTGTCTTCTGCAGGAACTGCGCTAGGAAATCGACCAGAACTGAGGTCGATATCGACCAGTATACTCGATATCAAGTGTCTGCTGAGGTCGAAAGCATTGATCGTGAGTACAACAAAGGAAGCGCTGACATACCTCCTCGTGGATTCGATCCTAAATTACCCTACTACGACAAGGGAGGGGATTCTTGTATTATTTGTTTGGGACAGGGAGATAGTCTAGTTGTGCTTATTTGATTCTCCTATTTTACATACACCTATACCCCGCAACCCCCCGAAGGCGAAACAAATTGGCGCCGTTGCCGGGGAGGCAATCAATCGCCACCTAAGTTAATCACGATCTTTTCTAAGCTTATTTTGCAGGTTTATGCGACGTTCTGATCGCGGACCTATCCTGGAACCAATTGACGAGCCTGAACGTTTCTACCATCTTCGTAACAAAGCAATTCGCATCATGGCTGACAACGAGACGCAGGCTGAGATCATAGAGCGGTTGAGAAAGGAAATCGAGGACCACAATGTTACAATCGCTGCTGAAAGGGCCGCTGCTGCTGCTGAGCGAGCCCGTGCTGATAGGGAGGAGGATGCGCGCAGACAAGCCCAAGAGCGGCTAAATCAGTATCCACAGACGGCGATGCAATACATGCATCCGCCTCTTCATGTTCCTGAATCTGCCATTATAATTCCTCACTCCAATTATGAACTGAAAATTAACTTCCTATCTGAGATTAAAAGAAACACTTTTGAAGGAAGACATAATGAATGCCCCCTGCAACACATCTCTACTTTTATGGATTTATGTGAAACAGTTGCTGATGGAGTAAACTTAGAGTATGTGCGACTAAAATCTTTTCGATGGTCTTTGGCAGGAAAGGCATTACAATGGCTTGAAAGTTTGGCTCCACGATCGCTAAGGACATGGGCGGAGGTGAAAGATGCATTCTTGAACAAGTTCTTCCCACCTTCTAAAACGGCGATGCTACGACAAAGGATCACGGCTTTCAAACAAAAGCCAGGTGAAACCCTAGCACAGACGTGGGAGCGCTTCAAAGACTTGCTGAGATCATGCCCGATGCATGGGCAACTTCCATATGTCATCCAAGAGATCTTTTATAACGCCCTTGATGCGCCGAATAAGGAGAGGATCAATTCATATACCTCCTATCGGTACATTGAGCTTACACCAACGGAGGCATGGGAGACCATTGAGAGGCTTGTGAACTTTGACAACACCTATGGGACTGCTGCGGCCTATGATGCAAGGCATGCCCCATCTATGCCACTATATGAGCCTCCAAGGGAGATAGATCCTAAAGTACGGCAACAATTCCATAACGATCAAACACGCCGCCTTCAAAAGCAAGTAAGGTTCCTGAGCAACAATCAACCTTGTCAGGAGTGTGGTTCAATAAGGCATAACACCAGTGCCTGTCCACATACTGAGCAAGTATCCATGGCGGAACAACATGAGGAGGTCAAATGGACGAGAGGCCCTTATGGAGGGGGCAATCAACAAAATTGGGGTGATCAAAGGTTCTATCAAAGGGATCCCCCAACCTATAGGGCACCAGGGCACCCTGAGCGGGAGACTAAGAAAGATGACCTGCAAATCATCCTTGATGAGATGAGGAGGAACCACGCTGAGTTCAAACAAGCCAATAACTCCGTCCATACTCAGCTGCAGGGCATAAATTCTAGACTTGGGGAGATCGACGTTTGGAAGCGCAACATGGAGACTCAAATGAGTCAATTGGCGGAAGCAATGCCCAAAGCGTCCGGATCACTTCCTGGATCCACTGTGCCCAACCAAAAGGGCAAAACCACAGGTCATATCGCGGCAGTAAACCAAAGGAGTGGGCGTCAATTACAAACGCCCGAGCGAAAAATGGAGGAGAAGGAGCCAGAACAGACGTCGATATCGACCCCCCCTGTCGATATCGACCAAGAGGACATCGATGTCGACCCTCCTGTCGATGTCGACCCTAATTCTGCGTCACCACAGAAATCGACTCTTCCAGTCGATATCAACCCCACTGCTGCCGATATCGACCTCACTACAGCCGCAGGAAGAAAGAAGGTGTTGCCATTCCCTACTAGGAAAGTGACTAAGGACCCAGCGGAAAAGAAGTTCCAACGGTTCGTGAAGATGCTCCAAGGGCTTAACGTCTCTATACCATTCACAGAGGCACTTCACGAGATGCCATCTTATGTGAGGTTCCTTAAAGACATCTTGGGTAAGAAGCGATCGCTCTCTGAGATCGCAGAGGAATGCAACAGGTTGGAGCTACCACAAAAGCGGGCGGACCCAAGTAAGTTTTCTATCGCTATAGGTCTAGGTCAATTCAAATTTAATGCTTTAGTTGACTTGGGCGCTAGCGTTAGCATGATGCCACTAACCATTTGGCACAAGGTAAAGATAGGTCCTCTGGAGCCCGTGGATGCAAGATTATACATGGCTAACAATACCGTAGTTATTCCAACTGGGATAGTGACAGATGTGCCAGTACAAGTAGGTAAGTTCTTTGTCCCCGCCGATTTCCTAGTTGTTGACATAGCGGAGGACCCTGCTTGTCCAATTATTTTAGGTAGGCCATTCTTAGCAACCGTCGATGCCAACATAAGCGTGAAGAAAGGATTGCTCTCACTCACAATTAGTGATGAAGTAATAGAGTATTCCTTCAACAAGACGGTGCAAAGTCAAGGGCTAATGGAGATAAAAGCCATCAAAGAAGCCCAAGTAGAGGAAGTTGAAGCAATCTTGAACGAAGGAGCTCAACAAGACATCGAAATCGACCCAGGTAAGTCGATATCGACCACTATTGTTCAAGATTCTGTGACAGGTCATAAGTATGGGGTCGACGGAGGAAAAGAGGAAGCATCGAAATCGGGGTCAAGGGTCGATATCGACCACACCCTATCGAAATCGACCACCATCAGCGCTGAGAAGAGAGGCGAGGAGACCTCGATATCGACCTCTGAGGGTCGAAATCGACCTGATCATATCGAGTCTGTTCTCCCCAAATCGACTGATCCTACAGGTGTACAACAGGGATCGATATCGACCTCTGCACATCGACATCGACCTGAGCCACAGACGGAGAAGAAGGTAAGTCAAGGTACGGATTCCTCTTCTTCAATTACAATTAAGGACTTATCATTATTTGGAAGAGGTGTGCCTTG
Source organism: Persicaria maculosa (assembly GCA_963922045.1). Classification (NCBI taxonomy): domain Eukaryota; kingdom Viridiplantae; phylum Streptophyta; class Magnoliopsida; order Caryophyllales; family Polygonaceae; genus Persicaria; species Persicaria maculosa. The sequence goes on along the minus strand of OY998271.1, from coordinate 21,799,702 downwards.
GCATGTGCGTTTATGTAGGATATCCGAAGATGGTTCAAGCCAATATGAGATAGGAGACAAGGTCTATGTTGCCAAATCTAAAGACCATTGGTTCCCTACAAGATTCAAGGATAAGAGCTTAGGTCCATTCACGGTGAATCAAATCAATCCCGGGGGAATGCAGCTGCGGGACAAGAAAGGAGTGATATTTGAGGCCCAAGCCACATGGGCTCTGCAGATGCCACCTTGAAAAGCGCAAAGGAAGAAGTCGGCCTAGCGACTTAAAAATCTAGAGCTTGTAACAAAGACTTAGTTTTGATTTTAAGACAACTTTTGTTTTGGTTTTAAACATTTTTATTGTTTTGCATATTTTGTGTTTAGTTTTCAAATTGCAGGAAAGAGAAAAGCACACAGAAAGGCATCAAAATCGATGTCGGACATCGAAATCGACCTCAAGGTCGACATGGATAGGGTTTGTGATCGAAGCCGAATCACCCTGAAGCCCGAGCAGAAATCGAGAGACATCGATATCGATGTAAAGGGTCGATATCGACCTTCCCTGCTGTCTTCTTCAACTCCTGAAATTTGTGACGGTTTAGTAAGTCTTCTTCTTAACCCTAGTTCTAATACAGTGAGGACACTGTAAATTTTAAGTATGGGGTGGGGGAAAGGCTTATTTACATATTCATGCTTAGTTTAGGGTTGCATATTTATTTTAATGCATATTTATTTTAAATGACCCCCATCAAAAATTTTGGAAAAGAGAGAGTCATGGAAGTATAAAAAAGAGCTCTATGATGCAAAATTAGATTCATTAGAGATATAACATGAGATTGCCTAGTTAAGGGAAGTCCTAATGAAGTGCAATTTTTTGAGAAAATCATAAAGGAGATGAAAATTTGAAGTTGCTTTTGACATGTGCATGATAAGATGATGGAGGACTTTTTATAAAAATTCCATACAAGCAAAAGTTCATACCCTAGCCTTACCTACGCATATTCACAAAAGCCATATATGAGACTTATCATGATCATTATTGCTCCACATATACATATTGTCCATTTTTTACCTTATACCCTATCCGGGGACAAAGTTTTTTTGAATGGATGACATCTATGGAGTTATATGGAGTTGTGCATTTATAAAGTTGTTGGCAGGAATGATACAATATGGAAAATTAAATGAGCGAGAAAAAATCCGATCACCTCAGGAGATAAAGGTAGGTCGACCCTGCTCGCTGAGATAATAGTTCGGCGAGATGGGACACAAAGGTGAGGAGTCCGAAGTACTAAGTACCCGGGGCCATTCATGACACCCATGTTTGCGACTCGCGAGAAGGCAGTGCTAAGGTTAGAGAGGTAAAAGCATTAAAGAAAAAAAAAAAGCATTGAGCGATGAGTGAAAGGTGAGACATTATGAAGAAGAATGTGGAATATTTTGGAAAGAAAGTATACTTCCCCGGATTTAACACCACATGGCCAAATATTAGCCCACCTTTAGCCTTTTTACCAATCCACTTCTCACAAGCTTGAAGAAAGTCCTCTTGATTATTAATGCAATGTCGCTAAAATTGTTTTTTGCATATTACCTCCTTTATAAGTATGAAATTACTTTTATGCACAGGCATGGACTTGGTTGACATAAGTACCTTCTCGAGGATGGCAATTGATTGTAGGGACATATGAAAAATGAATCTATGATGTTGAGGGTTTACTTTCTTCCCCTGAATGACTATTAAGAGTATTGCTTGGGGACAAGCAAGCTTAAGTATGGGGTGTTTGATGTGCGCGCATATTGCCATATTTTCTATGCACATATGAATTCATTTTGTTGTCTTTTGCATACACATTAATGGGAAAACATGGGAATAGTGTAGTTTATGCTTAAAGTCAAATATATGGGTTTGCACGAGTTTCCATGTGATTTCGCAGAAAACAGGATGAAAATGGATGAATTCAGAAGAGCGGAAAAAGAACTCGAAGTCTTCTGAAGAGGTCGAAATCGACTGAAGACCTCGACATCGAGTACATCGAGACATAGGAATCGAGCAGAAAGGAAACAGAGCATCTCGACACAGAAGAGGTCGATATCGACGTCTGGAGGTCGATATCGATGCTGCCAGATCGACCAAATTGATAGAAGTCGAGTAGGAGAAGGAGAAGCTCGAGATAAGATTTTGGAGGGGTCGATATCGAGTATACTGGTCGATATCGACCATGCCAGCAGAGGAATTCGACTCCAATTTTGATAAAATTATATCCAATGCTTGCAATATCTATCCAAAGGTCGAAATTTCCTATCATCCACATCAGGTTTATCATGAGGAGGCTGGTTTCACCAAGGAGTTTTAACTTTTACTTTTTATTTATTTATTTTAGTTATCATAGAGAATAAAGATAAGGTTTCGAGTCCTTATCGTCATCTACAAATAGAAGCCATTAGGGCTGAGTTTAGGGAATCCACACACGCAGAGAATTCAGTTTTCAATAGAGAGAATTAATAGAGAGAGAGAGAGAGTGGCCGAGTGGAGTTGTAAGGCGAAAGCGGAGTGGCTTGTTCGGTTGTACTTTCTTTCGGACTTTTAATTCAAGTAGCTTTCTTTCAATAACAATGATGATGATGTGCATGATGAGGAGCGAGTAGTCAACCCACTTCTAGGGTCGGGGTGAGCCCGACGATAGCAATGTGAGGTAAGTGCATCAAAGGTATGACTTTTATGCGATTCCGTCTTCTACCCCATGCATGATCCTTTGCGAAAGTTAGGGAGATTTATTATTTGCATTATTGAAGCGAAAGCCACTCATATTGCGAACTTGAATTACTCATGAATTGGATAGTAACTCTTAGGAATTATGCGAGAGCCTCTAATCACCTAAGTGTTGATAACGAAAGTTATTTGACGGAAAGACATTAAAGTTCATATTTTTAGCATGAAACTTGCATTGTTATCGTTGTGGCATAAAACCCCGACTTTGGAAGCCTTTTAATTCATTAAATCCTTCATAAAAGTCTGAGTTTTGCTTCTGTTCATCTTCCCTCTCCATTCTATTTTCTTCGGATCCTTTTCCGACAAATTGGTTACAAAAACAGTTTCTGTGACAAACATCGAAATCGACCTTAAGGGTCGATATCGAGTACTAACATCGATATCGAGGTCTCTGCTCGACGTCGACTTGTTGTTTTGTCTTCTGCAGGAACTGCGCTAGGAAATCGACCAGAACTGAGGTCGATATCGACCAGTATACTCGATATCGAGTGTCTGCTGAGGTCGAAAGCATTGATCGTGAGTACAACAAAGGAAGCGCTGACATACCTCCTCGTGGATTCGATCCTGAATTACCCTACTACTACAAGGGAGGGGATTCTTGTATTATTTGTTTGGGACAGGGAGATAGTCTAGTTGTGCTTATTTGATTCTCCTATTTTACATACACCTATACCCCGCAACCCCCCGAAAGCAAAACAGCTGACAATGAGACGCAGGCCGAAACCATAGAGCGGTTGAGGAAGGAGATCGAGGACCACAACGCTACAATCGCCGCCGAGAGGGCCGCCTCTACTACAGAGCGAGCCCGTGCTGATAGGGAGGAGGATTAGCACAGACAAGCCCAAGAGCGGTTAAATCAGTATCCACAAACGGCGATGCAATACATGCATCCGCCGCTTCATGTTCCTGAATCCGCTAATTTAAAATCTTTTCGATGGTCTTTGGCAGGGAAGGCATTACAATGGCTTGAGAGTTTGGCTCCACGCTCGCCGAGGACATGGGCGGAGGTGAAGGATGTATTCCTGAATAAATTCTTTCCACCTTCTAAAATGGCGATGCTGCGGCAAAGGATCACGACTTTCAAACAAAAGCCAGGTGAAACACTAGCACAGGCGTGGGAGCGATTTAAGGACTTATTGAGATCATGCCCAACGCATGGGCAACTTCCATATGTCATCTAGGAGATTTTCTACAATGCCCTTGATGCGCCGAATATGGAGAGGATCAATACATATACCTCCTATCGGTACATTGAGCTTAAACCAATGGTGGCATGGGAGACCATTGAGAGGCTTGTGAACTTTGACAATACTTATGGGGCTACTGCGGCCTATGATGCAAGGCCTGCCCCATCAATGCCACTATATGAGCCTCCAAGGGAGATAGATCCTAATGTGCGGCAACAATTCCACAATGATCAAACACGCCGCCTTCAAAAGCAAGTCAGGTTCCTGAGCAACAATCAAACCTGTCAGGAGTGTGGCTCAATAAGACATAACACTAGTGCATGTCCACATACTGAGCAAGTATCCATGGCGGAACAACATGAGGAGGTTAAGTGGACGAGAGGCTCCTATGGAGGGGGCAATCAATAATATTGGGGCGATCAAAGGTTCTATCAACAAAGGGATCCCCCACCGTATAGAGCACCAGGGCACCCTGAGTGGGAGACAAGGAAGGATGACCTGCAAATCATTCTTGATGAGATGTGGAGGAACCATGCTGAGTTCAAACAAGCCAACAACTCCGTCCATACTCAGCTGCAGGGCATAAATTCTAGGCTTGGGGAGATCGACGTTGGAAGCGCAACATGGAGACTCAAATGAGTCAATTGGCGGAAGCAATACCCAAAGCGTCAGGATCATTCCCTGGATCCACTGTGCCCAACCAAAAGGGAAAAACCACTAGTCATATTGCGGCGGTGAACCTAAGGAGTGGGCGTCAATTACAAATGCCCGAGCAAAAAGTGGAGAAGAAGGAGCCAGAACAGACATCGATATCGACCCCCCTGTCGATATCGACCAAGGTGACGTCGATGTCGACCTTTCTGTCTATGTCGACCCTGATGCAGCGTCACCACAGAAATCAACTCCTCCAGTCGATGTCGACCCTACTGATGTCGATGTCGACCTAACTACAGCTTCGAGAAGGAAGAAGGTGTTTCCATTCCCAACTAGAAAGATGATTAAGGACCCAGCGGAAAAGAAGTTCTAGCGGTTCGTGAAGATGCTCCAAGGACTTAATGTCTCTATACCATTCACAGAAGCACTTCACGAAATGCCATCCTATGTAAGGTTCCTTAAGGACATCTTGGGTAAGAAGCGATCGCTCTCTGAGATCGCAGAGGAATGCAACAGGTTGGAGCTACCACAAAAGCGGGCGGACCCAGGTAAGTTTTCTATCGCTATAGGTCTAGGTCAATTCAAATTTAATGCTTTAGTTGACTTGGGCGCTAGCGTTAGCATGATGCCACTAACCATTTGGCACAAGGTAAAGATAGGTCCTCTGGAGCCCGTGAATGCAAGGTTATACATGGCTAACAATACGGTAGTGATTCCAGCTAGGATAGTGACGGATGTGCCAGTACAAGTAGGTAAATTCTTTGTCCCTGCTGATTTCCTAGTTCTTGATATAGCAGAGGACCCTGCTTGTCCAATTATTTTAGGTAGGCCATTCCTAGCAACCATCGATGCCAACATTAGCGTAAAGAAAGGATTGCTCTCATTCACAATTAGTGACAAGGTGATAGAGTATGCCTTCAACAAGACGGTGAACAATCAAGGGCCAATGGAGATAAAAGCCATCAATGGTGTCTAAATTGCATGTGGAGAAGCCAAAGTAAGAAGTATGACACCGGAGGAGCTTGAGAAGGGGGCCATAGAAGCCCAAGTGGAGGAAGTTGTGGCAATCTTGAACGAAGGGGCCTAACAGAACATCGAAATCGACCCAGGTAAGTCGATATAGACTAATAAAGTTCAAGATTCTGTGCCAGGTCATAAGTATGGGGTCGACGGAGGAAAAAGAGGAACATCAAAATCGGGGTCTAAGGTCGATATCGACCATACCCAGCCGAAATCGACCACCATCAGCGCTGAGAAGGGAGGAACGGAGACCTCGATATCGATCTCTGAGGGTTGACATCGACCTGATCATATCGAGCAGAAACTCCCCAAATCGACTGATCCTCCAGGAGTACAACAGAGGTCGATATCGACCTCTGAACATCGAAATCGACCTGAGCCACAGACAGATGAGAAGGTAAGTCAAGGTACGGATTCCTCCTGTTCCATTACAATCAAGGATTTATCATTATTTGGAAGAGGTGTGCCTTGGCATGTGTGCTTATGTAGGGTATCCGACGATGATTCGAGCCAATATGAGATAGGAGACAAGGTCTATGTTGCCAAATCCAAGGACCATTGGTTCCCTACGAGATTCAAGGATAAGAATTTAGGACCATTCACGGTGAATCAGATGCAACCTGGCGGAATGCAGCTGCGTGACAAGAAAGGAGTCATATTTGAGGCCCAAGCCACATGGGCTCTGCAGATGCCGCCATGAGAAGCACAAAGGAAGAAGTCGGCCTAGTGACTTAAAAATCTAGAGCTTGTAACAAAGACTTAGTTTTGGTTTTAGACAACTTTTACTTTGGTTTGAGACATTTTATTGTTTTGCATATTTTGTTTTGGTTTTATTTTTTTTTAACAAGTTGCAGAAAAGAGAGAAGCACATAGAAAAGACATCGAAATCGATGTCCAAGATCGACATCAACCTTAAGGTCGACTTAGATGGGTTTGTGGTCGAGGCCAGATCACCCTGAAGCCTGAGCCAGAAATCGATGAGAAACATCGATATCGATGTTAAAGGTCGATATCGACCATGCCTGCTGTCTTCTTCGACTCCTGAAATTTGTGACGATTTAGTAAGATTTCTTCTTAACCCTAGTTCTAATACAGTGAGGACACTGTAAATTATAAGTATGGGGTGGGGGAAAGGCTTACTTGCATATTCATACTTAGTTTAGATTTGCATATTTATCTTAATGCATACTTAGTTTATACATTTAGTATTTCGAAAAAAAAAAGAAAAAAAATGAAATGACCCCCATAAAAAATTTGAAACAAAAAGAAAGAGTCAAGGAAGTATAAAAAAGAGCTCTATGATGCAAAAGTAGATTTATTAGAGATATAACATGAAATTGCCTAGTTAAGGGAAGTCCCAATGAATTGCAAAAAGAAAAAAATAAAGGAGATGAAAAATTTGAAGTTGCTTTTGACATGTGCATGATAAGATGATGGAGGACTTTTTATGAAATTTCCATACAAGTGCTTACATATACAAGTTCATATCCTAGACTTACCTATGCATATTTGCAAAAGTCACAAAGCCATATATGAGCCTTATCATACATCAATATTACTCCACACACACACATATATATATATATATATATATATATATATATATATACATATTTCCCATTTTATACCTTATACCCTATCCGGGACAAGATTGAGAATGGAAGTCATTTTTGGAGTTATATGGAGTTGTGCATTATTTATGAAGTTGTTGGCAGGAATGAACGAAATTACGAATTATGGAAAATTTAATGAGCGAAAAAAAATCCGATCACCTCATGAGATAAAGGTGGGTCGACCCTGCTTGTTGAGATGTTAGTTCAGCGAGATGGGACACAAGGTGAGGAGTCCGAAGTACTAAGTATCCGGGGCCATTCATGACACCCATGTTTGCGACTCGCGAGAAGGCAGTACTAAGGTTAGAGAGGTAAAAGCATATATTGAATAAAAGCATTGAGCGATGAGTGAAAGGTGAGACATTATGAAGAAAGAATGTGGAACGGTTTGGAAAGAAAGTATGTTTCCCCGGATTTAACACCACATGGCCAAATATTAGCCCACCTTTAGCCTTTTACCAATCTACTTCTCACAAGCTTGCAAAAGTCCTCTTGATTATTAATGCTATGTCACTAAAATTGTTTTTGCATATATTACCTCCTTTTAAGAGTATAAAATTGCTTTTATGCACATGCATGGACATGGTCGACGTAAGTACCTTATCGAGGATGGCAATTGATTGTAGGATCATATGAAAAATGAATCTATGATGTTGAGAGTTTACTTTCTTCCCCTGAATGACCATTAAAGGTATTGCTTGGGGACAAGCAAGCTTAAGTATGGGGTGTTTGATGTGCGCGCAAATTGCCATATTTTCTATGCACATAAAAATCCATTTTGTCGTCTTTTGCATGCATATTAGTGGGAAAACATGGGATTAGTGTAGTTTACACTTAAATATCAAATATATGGGTCTGCACGAGTTTCTATATGATTTCGTAGAAAACGGGATAAAAATGGACAGAGCGGAAAAAGAACTCGAAGTCTTCTGAAGATGTCGAAATCGACTAGGGACCTTGACATCGAGTGCAGCAGAGACATAGGAATCGAGCAGGAAATGAAGCAGAGTATGTCGACACAGAGAGGTCGATATTGATGTTCAAGGTCAATATCGATGTTGCCAGATCGAGCTAAATGATAGAAGTCGAGTGCCAGTTCGAGTAGGAGAAGTAGAGCTCGAGATAGAGTTTCACAGAAGTCGATATCGATGTTCATGGTCGATATCGATGTTGCCCAGCAGAGGAATCTGACTCAGATTTTGATAGAATTCTATCTGAAGCTTGCACGTCTATCCTAAAGTCGAGATTTCTTATCTTCAACACCAGAGCTATCATACGAGCTGATTTACCATAGGAGTTTTTAGTTTTTACTTTATTTAAGTTTTATCTTAGTGAATAAAGATAAAGTTTCGAGTCTTTGATAGAAGAGTTCGATATCTATATCTAGAGGCCATTAGGGTTGAGTTTAGGCATCGAGATTTAGTTTTAAAACAGTAGTAACGAGTTAGAGAGAGAGAGAAGGCCGAGTGAGTTGGAGAGAAGCGAGAGCGGAGTTTTGGCTCGTTCGGTTATACTTTCTTTCAATGTTTTAATTCAAAATAGTTTTCTTTCAATGATGATGATGATGTGTATGATGAGGAGCGAGTAGTCAACCCACTTCTAGGGTCGGGGTGAGCCCGACGATAACGATGTAGGGTAAGTGCATCAAATGTATGACTTTTATGCGATTCCGTCTTCTATCCCATGCATGATCCTTTGGGAAAGTTAGGGAGATTCATTATTTGCATTATTGAAGCAAAAGCCACTCATATTGTGAACTTGAATCGCTCATGAATTGGATAGTAACTCTTAGGAACTATGCGAGAGCCTCTAATCACCTAAGTGTTGACGACGAAAGTTATTTGACAGAAAGGCATTAAATTTCATAACTTTAGCATAAAACTTGCATTATTATTGTTGTGGCATGAAACCCCGACTTTGGAAGCTTTTAAGTTTATTGAAATCAATATAAAAGTTTTAGTTTTGTTTCTGATCATCCTTCTTAACCATTCTACTTTCTTCGGACTCTTTTCCGACAATTGGTTACGAATTACAGTTTCTGTGACAAACATCGGAATCGACTGTAAAGGTCGATATCGAGGTCTAACGTCGATATCGAGGTCTCTGCTCGACGTCGACTTTGCTTTTTTTGTCTTCTGCAGGAACTGTACTGGAAATCGACCAGAACTGAGGTAGATATCGACCCGACACATCGATATCGAGTCTCTTCTGAGCTCGAAAGCTTTGATCGTGATTGCAACAAGGGAAGCGCTGACATACCTCCTCGTGGATTCGATCCTGAATTACTCTACTACTACAAGGGAGGGGATTCCTGTATTAATTGTTTGAGACAGGGAGTAGTCTAGTTGTGAATTGTTTATTTAAATTATTTGAATCCCTACACACCACCCCCCGCAGCGAACATAGGTCGAGTAGTGGGAGTCAATGTCGAGTGGGCCCAGTCGATATCGACTGGCCCTGGTCGATTCTGAGTGTTGTGTTGACCCCATACTTAACCTCTGGCAGTCGTTTTGACTCCTGTTCACTCGATATTGACTAGGTTGTGTCGATGTCGAGTGATCTGTCTGGCTCTTTTTCGTCGTCGGCTTGGTGGCAAATCTCCAAAAGCTCCTCCATTTGGGCCTCCATGGCCCTCTCCTCTAGCTCCTCGTCGGTCAAGGCTCTCTCTGTTGGTTCATCGCAAGGGATTACCCTTCCCATATGCATCGCCTTGACCTCCATTTATTGTACCTCCTTCATTGTAGGGTTGAAGGAGAATTCGATGACCTCATTGCCAATAGTGAATGACAAGTGTCCCTACCACACGCTGATATTGGCATCGGCCGTAGCTAGGAATGGCATCCCTAAAATAATTGGGCAAGTAGGATCCTCTGCCATATCAAGCACAATATAATCAGTGGGTACAAAGAACTTACCCACCTTGACTGGGACGTCATCGATGATGCCTGTGGGCCTTACAAAGGTTTTATCGGCCATGTACAATTTCATATCAACTGGCTCCAAGGCTCCAATGTTGACCTTTGACCAGATGGACAAAGGCGTAGCCCCTAGGTCGCACAAGGCCTTGTAGCGATGTTGGCCAAGCCCAATGCTGATGGCAAATCTACCAGGATCACTCCTCTTCTCTGGGTAGTCCACCTTGTTGCACACTCCTCCACAATCTCAGGAATTGATCGCTTCTTGCTCAATATATCCTTAAAGAAGCGGACGTTTGATGGCATCTCATGAAGGGCCTCCGTGAATAGAATGGTGACATTAAGGCCTTGGAGAACCTTCACAAACCGTTGAAACTTCACATCCACTGGATCCTTTGATGATTTGGAGGGGTAGGGTAATGGCTTTTTCTTTGGCGGAGCGGGAATGGCCCGAGGTGGTGCCGATGAAGGGTTGATATCAACTAGTGGGGTGTCAATATCAACTGTTGTGGTCGATCTCGGGTTCGTCTGGACAGGGTCGACGTCGACAGTTAGGTCGACATCGAGTGGCTTAGTCGATATTGACTAGAGGTGGTCGATATCGACTGGCTCTCCACGACTTTCCTCCGCTTCTCCGACATTCATTGGTAGCTCTTGCCATTCCTTAGACGAACTGCGGCGATGTGGCCTGATGGCTGCCCCTTTGGATTGGCCTGTTGTTGGCCAGGGAGCCCTCAGGGTTGTTGTGGAATTTGTTCCGCCAATTAACCCAGTTGGGTCTCAACGCTTTTCCTCCATGTATCTATCTCGCTAAGCCCAGAGTTAATGCCATGTAAGGATGTTTGGATGGAATTGTTGGATTGATCATTCTTGGATTGATTCCACCTCGTCTTGTCTAGGATGAGTTGTAGATCATCCCTCCTTTCTCCGTCGAGATGGCCAGGTGCTCTGTATAGTGGAGGATACCTAGGGTTGTATTGGGGTGGTTGATTTCCCCAGTTTCGGTACCCCTGGCGATTGGGATTCCTCATATAGCGCACCTCCTGGTGGGTCTCATCTAGTTGTACTTGCTTCGTGTAGGGGCAATCAGTGGTGATATGCCTTACGGAGCCGCATTCAACGCAGGGTTGGTTGGCGGAGAGGAATTTGACTTGCTTTTGCAACCTCCTGAGTTGATCTTGCATGAATTGATCTTTTACGTCGGGATCAATCTCCTTGGAGGGCTCATAGAGTGGCATAGATGGGGTAGACCTTGAATCGGAGGCCATAGGAGTCCCATAGGTTTTGTCAAATTCGACCAACCTCTCTATAGTATCCCAAGCTTGTTGTGGTAGGATCTCGAGATACCCATAGGAGGTATAGGTGTTGATTCTCTCCTTAGTTGCTACATCTAGGGCGTTGTATATGATATCTTGGATGACGTAGGGTGGTTACGCATGCGTAGGGCAAGACCTCAGCAGCTCCTTAAACCGCTCCCACACTTGCTCCAGGGTTTCATGTGGCCTTTGTTTGAAAGCCATGATCTTCTGGCGTATCACCGTGGTCTTGGATGGTGGGAAGAATTTGTTGAGGAAGGCATCCTTGACCTCAACCCACGTGCAGAGCGATCTGGGGGCTAGGCTCTCCAACCATGCTAGAGCTTTTCCTGCAAGAGACCAACGAAAAACCTTTAGTTTTACATATTCAAGGCTTTGTCCATCAGCAATAGTGTCACACATGTCAAGGAATAAAGATATATGCTCAAGAGGACAATCGTTAGGTTTCCCCTCAAATTGACGTCGCCTAATCTCAGTTAAGAAACTAGGTTTAATCTCAAAATTAGAATGGGGGATAAGAATAGCCGATTCAGGCACTGAGAGCAAAGGGTGCATGTATTGTTTGGCATTCTGAGGGAAGGCGTTGATTTGGGCTTCTATTTGCCTCCTAGATTCCTCCTCCTTATCAGCACGCTCTTTGAGTGTCGCCTTTCTAGTTGTGAAGTCCTTAACTTGCTTCCTTAGGCGCTCAATTTGCTGAGCCTGGGTCTCATTCTCTGCCATGATTCTTTAAGCTCGGGACCTTAGATGGAGATAGCGTTCAGGGTCGTCTACTCCTTCGAATTCAGGCGGGCGATCAGTGCGTCGCATACACCTGTACGAAAACACTAGGAAAAAGAGTGAGATAGACTAGACAGGGCACGATTGATAGCCTCCCCGGCAACAGCGCCAAAATCTGATGTAGGAGGAAATCAAGTCTAATAAATACAAGTAGATATCAAAATGAATCCTAGTCCACGCAAATGAATTACAAGACTTCCTCCCATTGTAGTGGAAGGGAATCAGGATCGATAGACTTGCAATCCGCATCTCGAAAAGCGCATCCAACCTGTGTCGAAATTCAGTCGATATTGACTAGTTCAGTCGAAATCGACCTCTTCGTTTTTGCTCGACGAGCTCAACTCTACTCGATTTCTGGGTCTTGGTCGATATCAACCTCAGGTAGTCGATATCGAGTGCTCTTCTTTTGCTGGTGTTCTTGCTCTGTCTCAACACTCAGAGTCCGTGTCGATGCTTCAGTCGATATCGACCAAATAGGTTGATTTCGACCACTTTTCTGCTTTCATTGGTTTCTTCGTTTTGACTCCAATTTTGCTCCAATTCCTACATAATTAGACCAAAACTTGTGCAGACTCTATTTCTTGCACGTTAGCCCATTCTATACAAATTTATAATATTTTTCAACCTTTTCTTTGGGAATTGAATGAAATATAAAGTCAAAAGATGCAATAAAAAGTGTACTAAATATGTACATCACCACTACAGCGGGAGGAAGTCTTGTAATTTATTTACGTAGACAAGGATTCAGTTTGATATTTATCTTTTATTTATTAGACTTGATTTCCTCCTACATCAAAATTTCGGCGCCGTTGTCGGGGAGGCTATCAATCTCGCCCTGTTTAGTCTATCTTTTTTTTCCTAGTGTTGTCTTGAAGGTGTATGTGACACGCTGATCGCATGCCTGAGTTCGCAGTTTTAGACGATCTGGAATGCTTCCTTCGTCTACAAGAAAGAGCTAAGAGGATTATGGCCAACAAGGAAACAATGCGACAAGAGCTCGAAAGGTTCAGAAGCAAGTGGAAGGGTTCAAAACTGAGCAGACTCAACACACCCAGGCACAACAAAGAATGGCCGCTCGCTACGAACAAGAAGTTCAAGCTTGTCAAGAAGCCCAAGAGCAACTATAACAGATCGCATAGAATACGAAAGAATATATGCACCCCACCGTGGCGGTGCCTGAGTCTCCTATTGTTCTCCCTAATGTTGCTTTTAAAATTAAAATTACTTTTATTGCAGAGATTAGGAGACATGCTTTTGAGGGAAGGGCTCTGAATACCATATGGCGCACATAACTACTCATATTGATCTATGCGACACCATTGCTGACGGTGTCAATTTTGAATATGTGTGTCTAAAAGCTTTTAGATGGTCTCTTGTAGGAAAAGCGCTACATTGGTAGGAGAGCTTGCCACCATGATCTATCCGCACCTGGGATGAACTTAAGGACATCTTTCACAACAAGTTCTTTCCACCATCAAAGACGGCGCAGATTCACCAAAAGATATGTCTTACAAGCAGAGACCAGGGGAGACGCTAGCGCAAGTCTGGGAGCGCTACAAGGATTTGCTGAGGTCCTGCCCTACTCATGGGCAACACCATATGTTATCTAGGAGATCACCTACAATGTCCTGGATGTGCCTACTAGAGAGCAGATTAACACCTATACCACCTATCGCTACCTAGACCTTATCCCTACTCAAGCATGGGATACGATTGAAAGGCTAGTGAAGTTCGACAAAATCTATGGGACTCTTACGGCACCTGATGCAAAGTCGTCCCCATGCATGCCACTGTATGAGCCTTCCAAAGAGGTGGATCCTGAGGTGAAGGACCAGTTCATGAAAGACCAGGTAAAGCGTCTTAAAAAACAAGTTAGGCTTCTTACTAACAACCAAGCCTGTTTAGAATCTGGGTCACAGAAACACAACACGACGACTTGTCCCTACACGGAGCAAGTACAATTGGCGGAGACCCACGACGAAGTAAAGTATGTGCGGGGGCCCAACTATGGAGGCAACCAAGGGAATTGCGGTTATAAACAACTCTAGTATCAACAATATCAGCAACCCCCGCCATACAGAGCACCCTGGCCATCCCGGGAGAGAAATGAGGGATGATTTATAACTCATCCTATACGAGATGAGGCGGAACCAAGTGGAGACAAAGCAATCCAACAATGTCATCTAAACATCACTACATGTCATTAACTCTAGGCTTGGTGAAATTGACACATGGAGGAAAAGTGATAGAGCATGATTAGTATTGCATCACAGATTACATTTAGCATAGTTTGGGTGTAAATATTGCACATTTTAGTTGCATTTACATGATCACTTGTTGAGTTGGAAGAGACGAAATCTACACAATGTTATGGTTTATTTCAGGAATCGTAAATTCAAGGTAGAGTGAACTTGAGGAGAGCAAAAGAATTAAAGAAGACATCATTAGCAGCTAGAGGAAACGACGAGCACAGAAGCGGAAGAAATCGCTGGACACCCCAGGGCCGAGCTAGCCGCCCCGAGGCCCGAAGACTTGTCGAAGGATTTCGCTGATCGCCTGGCCGCCCCGTGGCCTGAGGTAGCCGCCCCGCAGCCCGTGCAGAAGTGCCCAATCAGATCTTAACTTTAATTAGGGCTTTGATTATTATTTTCGGCCGACTCTTTGTAGGCCTTTAAAAGACATTTCTAGGTTATTCTACTATTCACCTTATGCACTTTTAGAGAATTATTGAGAGAACGTTTGAGCATGAGCAACTAAACTCTCAAGGTTTCGCCTACAGTTTGGATCTTTGATTGTTCAATTGTGGGTTTCTTAATCTATTTCTTATTCCTATTCGAATGTTTTGACTTCTTTGCACTTAATTCCTTGAATGTATTTTATTGTCTCTAGCCTGATCAACTAGTTTGAGTAGATTCATCCAATTGCTAGGGTTTTGTGGATTCCTCATAGCGAACCTTAACCCAAGTGGCAATCATATCCCTTTAGGACTCGTAGGACTAATTGGATGTGTAGAAAGTTGAATATATGTTAAATATCGACTTGTAGCTTGATATTGCATATACCTTGGTTAATTCATAGGATTAATGCTATCTCTAGGTTAGATCTTAACCGTGTTAGGGTTATTTAGAGATAAGAATTACTAGGACTCGTAGGACTAGTAATTTACCTAAGATCTGGACAAGGACATTTGTAGGAAAAGACAAGAACTAGAGGCTGAAACAAGGATCAAATTCATCAACTGAAGTGACAAATTCTAGGTGAACCTACTTCTCTCCATTGCATCATACAATCCACTTTATTTCGTTTGCCTGCATCCGCTTTGATAAAAGGCGGAGATTTCCCTCACAAAACTCTTTTTTTTTTCTGTTACTTGCGATTGAATTGATACTTGAAGTTATTAGATTTCCCTGTGGATCGACCTCTTTCTTACCAACTATACTAGTTGTAGGTTTGAGTGTTCTTTAAGAGGAACAACGATAGGTTTTCCTCTTGTCAAATTTGGCGCCGTTGCTGGGGGACTTCTTCTTAATTTCTTGTGTTGTTTAATCACTATCCTTGGTGTGGACCACATTTATGGTCTGCACCCGTGCTACTAATCCATCTTTACTTCCTTTTGATTCAGAGATCGATAGGACTCTTTCCAACCTATGGCGGGAGGTTCGCAACAACTCTAGCGAATTACCTTTTGATCAAGAAGGTGAAAGGACTGCAGAGATGGGTGACAACGTGTTGGATAACGCGAATCAAACCTTAAGGCAACTCACCGCACCGAATCTGCAAACACAACCATTGGCGGTGCAGTTTCCAGCGCTCGTTGATGGAACCAATTTCGAGTTCAAGGCTCAATGGATCCAATTTCTGCCTAAGTTCCATGGGTTTAGTGGTGAGGATCCCAACAAACATTTGACGGAGTTCCATGCTATCATTGAGAGCATGAGACCCACATATGTCACAAAGGACCAAATCAAGCTGCGAGCTTTTCCTTTCACATTAAAATTCGGCAAATAATTGGTTTTACTATTTGCCCGCATGGAGCATTACTACCTGGACAAAGATGAAAAAGGTTGTTTTTAGAAAAGTACTTCCATGCTACAAAGTTGAACTTTCTCAGGAAGGCCATCAGCAACATCGAGCAATCAGTAACTGAGAACTTGTATGAGTATGTGGAGCAATTCAAAAAGCTCTACTCAAGTTGCCCCTACCATGATTACTCTCAACAGGACTTGGTACTTTATTTGCATGGAGGTTTGCTTGATGATGAGCGTCGAATGGTGAATGCCGCTAGTGGGGGTAACATTCTCAACAAGACCCCAAATGATGCTATGGAGTTGTTCTCAAAGCTTGTTGAGGGGTCTAGACAATATAGTAAGAGGGCAAACCCCCGTGGAGTACTGGTTGTAGATTCTTCAAGCTCCAATTTACGAGTCGATATGATGGAGATGAAGGAGATGATGAGAAGGATGATGCTCAAGGGGACATCTCAAGAACTTAAGGCATGTGGGCTTTGTGCTGATCTCTCACATCCAAACGATATGTGCCCACTACTTCAGGAGGCTAATGTTGAGCTTAACGCCATGGGAAACTTTTTCCCGCAGAAGGCCAGGTATGGTAACTATGGTAACCCCAATCAATTCAATAACAATTATAATGCAGGTTACCAGGGGTATGGCTATGGTAATCACCAGGCCCCTTTCAACCCACAAGGGAGACACCAACAGAGGCCTCAGCAACAATTCGATTCTAGGCAGAGAGCACCTCCCGCAGAGGATCAATCAACTGAAGACCCTATCAAGACCCTCACTAGAATACTCATGAGCCAGGTTGAGCACTCCAAGAATCTTAAGAAACAAGTGGGCCAATTGGCTCAATCGCTGAGTAAATTGCAGGCTAAGGACTCAGGAAAGCTACCATCTCAAACGGTGGTGAATTCTAAGGAGAACGTCTGTGCAATAACACTAAGAAGTGGTAAGGAACTGATTATTACTCACCAGGTAACAAGAGGAAAACATGTCGTTGTTCCTGCCAAAAAATACTCAAACCTACAACTAGTATAGTTGGTAAGAAACAGGTCGATCCATAGGGAAATCTAGTAAATTCTAGTGTCAATTCAATCGCAAGTGATAGTAGAAGTGAGTTGGTTTATGGAAATATCCGCCTTTTATCAAAGCGGATGCAAGCAAACAAGGAAATGGAGGTTGTAAGATGTCGTAGAGAGAAATTTGTCACTACAATTGATGAATTTGATCCTTGTTTCAACCTCTAGTTCTTATCTTTTCCTACTAATGTCCTTGTCTAGATCTTAGGTAAATTACTAGTCCTACGAGTCCTAGCAATCCTTATCTCTAAATAACCCTAACACGGTTAAGATTTAACCTAGAGATAGCATTAAGACTATGAATTAACCAAGGTATATGCAATATCAAGCTACGAGTCGATATTTAACATATATTCAACTTCCTACACATCCAATTAGTCCTACGAGTCGTAAAGGGATATGATTTCCACTTGGGTTAAGGTTTGCTACGAGGAATCTACAAAACCCTAGCAGTTGAATGAATCTACTCTAACTAGTTGATCAGGCCAGAGAGAATAAAACACATTCAAGAGAATAAAACACATTCAAGGAATTAACTAAAGGCACTGAGAATTAACTAAAGGCACTGAGGCCAGAGAGAATAAGAGGATGGTGATGAGTTGGTCCTCCATGAACCAAACATTGAGGATCAATAGGGAGTCATGACGTCGAGCCTACGACGTTAACTAAAGGCACTGCTTGGGAGGCAACCCAAGGTAAGTAGTTTCGATGTTATTTTCTTATTACATTAAGTTATTTTAAGTTTAGTTTTGGTTAGTTCGGCATACTAACCCCGCAGGATAAAAAGAAGAGGAGATGAAGAGAAAAGGGGCAGGTTCCCCATCGCCAGCCAGGCCGCCCCGCGGCCGCATCAGCAAGTGAAATTTTCTTGGTGATCCCCGGCTGCTCCGTCACTTGTAGGCTGCCCCGCAGTCCTTGACGGAAGATAAAAAAACTTGGGGACCCATGTGGGCCCCCACTATCTACACCCCTTTAACCCTATCTACTTCTTTATCCATATCTATCCCTATCCAAGCCACCCCTACGCCAATATCTTTCCTCATTTATCTCTATCTTCAACCTCCAAACCAAAACCAACAAAAACCTCCATTAAAGCCTTTTCTCCAAAGCTTTCAACCTTCACAAAAAAATCATCCCCTTCTCACAAATCTTCCCTTATACACCTTCATCCTTCACAAAAACCATACATTCTCCTTATTCCTCCTAGATCTAAACCGAAAGCGGCTCTATTCCAAGGAAACTTCAAGGTTTTTGGTTGAATCCACCACGGAGAGAGGAGTTGGAGGCGTCGAAGAGCAGATCCCACGTCGGTGTTTCAGATCCGGAGATTTCCGAGGCCGCCCCATCACTAGCCCAGCTGCCCCACGGCCCCCTGTTGTCGGCCACCTCGTCGCCTGCCAAGCCGCCCCACAGCCACCCCTTTCGTCGGCCGCCCCGTCGTCACCCAAGGCTGCCCCACGGCCACTGCAGAAACTCAAATTTCATGAGTCTTCTTGATTCCAACTCTTCTTGGGTTAATTTCTTAGCTTGAATTGAATATGTCGAGGCCCCATGGGATGAGTAGAAGTTAGAAGGAGAAGTGGAATGTGCTGAATACCCATAATTTCTTTCAAACCAAGTTTTTTCACGAACCTACACTTAGGATGTTATAGATGGATGTATGCACTAGGCAATTTTTAGAGCATGGAGGCTTAGGGAATTTCTCAGAAAAGAATGCTCTGACTTATTCGGGTTTAGTTAAGGAGTTCCTAGCAACTTTGAGTATGTGGTCGACATCCATCGAGTTTCAGTTGATGGGGCGGGAGTTCACAAGGACGAAGGAGCGAGTGGGACAGATTTTTGGAGTTACAACTGCACCAACCGCAGGTTGGTTTGATGTGTCAAAGGGAGAGGGTCCTATTGCCTTTTGGCTTGCGGCGACTAGGGTACCTTTTGAGGCCAAGAAGGGCCAATATAACTCGAGTATTAGGCCCCCTGCACTACGGCCGATCCACAAGGTTCAAGCCAACACTTTCTTTGCCCAGGCTGAGATCAACAAGATCTCACTTAGGGACATTCCATATTTATGGTGTCTGACCCCGGAGAGCCCAGTGGTCCCAGGTTGGGTGGATTTGTTCCTCTTCAACTGCAGGGACATTGTCGATAAGCGTAAGATGGCGACGATTAGATTTAGGGGTCTCATCACTCTCATAGCACGAGATTGTATCGATTTGAGCGTTGTCCCTGATGTTCTGCATGGGGCATTTGTGTATGATGAGGCTCAGATGAGGAAAGTTGGCCATTTGGAGGGGAGATCGCCGTTATGGATCTGGAGGACAGGCCATCTTGGCGTGATTCACCTGAGATTACCCCGGCCACTTCCTTTTGGTCCTACTGCAGACGATTTTTCAATGGGCGATGAGGCTGATGATGATGAGGATGAGGATGATGCGGATGATATTGCTCCGGACGATGATGGTAGGGCTCCTGAGATTCAGGCGGATGTAGGAGGTAGGGGTATTGGACCTTTCGGCACAGCTGGAGTAGGTGCTAGTCTAGGTTATTATGAGCTTGAGTACAGGTTGATGGCGATGTCTCTCCGCTAGGATACTCTGTGGGAGCATCAGCAGCAGATGGCTTTCCGCTAGGACACCATGTGGGAGCATCAGCAGATGATCTCTCGTCGTCAGGATGCTATGTGGGTTCACCAGCAGCAGCTGTATATTGACATTAGAGACATCCGTCGTGATGTTCGTGGATTGACTACTAGCTTGGCTTATATGTGTGAGAGCCAGACAGAAATGCGGTGCATACAGGAGCAGATGCTACAGAGACAGCAGGCTGCATGGGAGGCTCAAGAGCTGCAGAGACAGAGACAGGAGGAGTTCTACCGCTTTGCCTATCCTCAGTTCCCACCTTACCCGCCACCACCACCTCAACAGTGAGCATGTTAGTTTTTCTTTTTCTTTTTTCTTTTCCCTTTCAGTTTATTTTGTTGTTTTCGCCGTTGAGGACAATGTCAGAATTAAGTGTGGGGGAAGACTTGCATGACATGTTTGGTTTGTATTTTATTTTTATGTTTGCATTTTGACTTTAGGTTGCATGTTTAAATATTTAAGTTGTTAGTTTATGTTATTCCCAAAAAAATCAGAAAATTATATTACTTATGTAATTATATTTATGCACTAGTTAGAATATTAGGTCTTATTTTCCAATTTGGATGCCACTTGTCCTCTAATTTATCTATTGAAAATTATGCCCCATGATGTGCTTGGATTGTTGAAACCTTTGATATATGATTTCCCCACTATTTGGTGAGCATAATTGGTTAATGATTGAGCACATAAGATCTTTGATTTTGGGTGATCTTGAAGTTCTAGACATGACCTGGTGAACTTAGTTTGGCTTATTCAGGACTGCGCTTAATTCAGTCCTCTTGCTTCTTGAGTGTACTCTCTTTAATTACTTCCTCTTTGGCTTGCATTTAGATATCTTATTCAAGGCTGCATACTATGATTTCTGCACATGACTTAAATATGATTGAGGCACCTTTATTAGCCTTATTTGACTCTATTTCCACCTTACATATTATCCTTTGCTTGAAGCCAATTTGAGCCTAATCGCCTATTCTTTTGAGCTCCACAAGATTTTTCCATAGCCAATTATAGCCTGACCCCATCCGGGAATTAGGAATAGTTGGTGGATATTCATATTGTGGATGATGGTTTGAGCGATGGATTGTATGTTTGGAGTACTCTTATGAGATATTTTGATTCTTGCTAGTAGTTTATACATTACTTGGGACCTAAGGAGGATAAAATTCACTTAGGGGTAAAAGTCAAGGAAAATCATTTGATATAGCATGAAAAAGAACATATGAAAAAAAAAAGAAAAAAATGCAAAAGAAAAAAAAAGAGAATAAGAGAATGAGTTGAGTATGGTTTGTAAAGTTTTGTGCTTGAGATTGGAGTTGTATACATTGTAGATTTATGGTATGAGCTTATGAGTGGTATTGTGATTTGGTTGCTTTCTTAGTTCCCGGATTATGAGCACCACATGGCCTAAATTGTTCCATACCTTATGTTTTCTACCTTGGCCCCATTACAACCCAATTGAAAGATCTCATGATTTTTGTTATGTGTAGAGTCACCAGCGGTGGAGAACTAGAACACTGGTGCAAGACTATTGTAGCTAAGGTTTTAAAGATTGAGTGTTGAGCGTAAACATTTAACCCTAAAAACTTGAGCGAGAGTGAAACACATATTCCTTGTGAGGTCTAGAATGGATATGGTTGCCTGAGTTCATTGATTATTGCAATTATGTGCTATGATGTTGTTAATCTATTGTGTTTGCTAGTTTTCATGCACTTAAAGAATATTGGGGTTGACACATGAATTGCTATTCTGTGGGGCTGCAGATTTGATTTTTCTGTTGCTTGAGGACAAGCAAAGGTTCAAGTGTGGGGGAATTTGATAGAGCATGATTAGTATTGCATAATAGATTACATTTAGCATAGTTTGGGTGTAAATATTGCACATTTTAGTTGCATTTACATGATCACTTGTTGAGTTGGAAGAGACATAATCTACACAATGTTATGGTTTATTTCAGGAATCGCATATTCAAGGTAGAGTGAACTTGAGGAGAGTAAAAGAATTAAAGAAGATTTCATTAGCAGCTAGAGGAAACGACGAGCACCGAAGCGGAAGAAATCGCTAGCCGCCCCGCGGCCCAAAGACTTGTCGAAGGATTTCGCTAATCGCCTGGCCGCCCCGCGGCCCTTGCAGAAGTGTCGAATCAGATCTTAACTTTTATTAGGGCTTTTATTATTATTTTCGGCCGACTCTTTGTAGGCCTTTAAAAGACATTTCTAGGTTATTCTACTATTCACCTTATGCACTTTTAGTGAATTATTAAGAGAACGTTTGAGCATGAGCAACTAAACTCTCAAGGTTTTGAATACAGTTTGGATCTTTTATTGTTGAATTGTGAGTTTCTTAATCTAGTTCTTATTCCTATTCGAATGTTTTAACTTCTTTGCGCTTAATTCATTGAATGTGTATTATTCTACTTGGCCTAATCAACTAGTTTGAGTAGATTCATTCAATTGCTAGGGTTTTGTTGATTCCTCATAGCGAACCTTAACCGAAGTGGCATCATATCCCTTTAGGACTCGTATGACTAATTGGATGTGTAGGAAGTTGAATATATGTTAAATATCGACTCGTAGCTTGCTATTGAATATACCTTGGTTAATTCATAGTCTTAATGCTATCTCTAGGTTAAATCTTAACCGTGTTAGGGTTATTTAAAGATAAGAATTACTAGGACTCATAGGACTAGTAATTTACCTAAGATTTGGACAAGGACATTGATAGGAAAAGAAAAGAACTAGAGGCTAAAACAAGGATGATATTCAGATCTAAGCACGCTCCGCTCCTATGACTCCTCCTTGCTCATTCTCTCTCACCTCTTCTCTTTCTGCCTCCCATGGTGTCATCCCCCTGCTCCCCCTCAAACTACTACATCTCACTTACTTTGTTGCCCCTACTAGCTGGCCTCAATGGAACTCGAAGAACTGGCCTCCTTCTCGATCTGGTCCTGCCAGCAAAACCGATCCCGAGTTCCACCTCTAGGGCCTCCTACAACCTCATTTTCTCTTCCTAGTTTCGAGACCGAGCCACTTCCATCGACGATGAGCCACCAGTGACTTCGAGGTCGGGCACCAAGCCAACATTGGGATCTCTCCCTCACTCTTCTTCTCGATCCCAACGGAGTCAGAGTTCAGGTCTAGCCCCGATGCCTAACATCAAAGGAGTCATCGACCGCTACAGCTCCACCACAACGCTTCTCTTTTCCTACCATCACAGCTGAGGAGCTGATCTAGGCCTCGATTACCACCGAGGATGAGACCACCCTGGGGCCCCGATGCAAGTCTGATAATAGGTCTCAATCTGCCCAGCCATAATGCACATCGTCCTCCAAGTCTTGAGCCTCTATCCGATCGATTTCGGGATGGGTAAGATTCTTGGGCTATGGTGTGGATTATTAGTTGGAATTTATAATCTGACTTTTTGGTTGAAGATCTTTGGATTGAGCTGGTTTTGCCGGATGCTTTAGTCGATGAATTTCTTTGTTGTTGGGGGTGATTTTTGCGTACTGAGTAGAGTTGTTTACAACTTAGTCGTTCGTGGGTTGATTAATGAATTCTTTTTTTTGAAATAAACATTTGATTAAAACAGTTAACTTACGTGGTAAAGGTGAAACTTATCCTTGATGACATGGGTTTTATAAATTAACATGGCAACATTACATTATTTAGCTAGAAAGTAGGAGTACATGGTCTAAATGAATTAACTAGAATTTATAACTTGATTTGTCATAGTAAGAGATTAATTAGCTTATGAGAAGATTGATGGCTAAATATATGATGAAAATTAATTAGTAAAAGAATGATTCTTATTGTAACCCATTAAGAATATTTATAGTGTTGAATATTGTTTGATCAGTCGAACTTGTTATACTTGTAAGTGAATTGCGGTGCTTTATGAGTTTTGATGTTGGTTTGATATAGCTTTATTATAAGTGAACTTATCTTTGTCTAATCTTTGAAAATGAACGAATCCATGCGAAAATGAGTTCATAAAAGAGATCCTTGTTAACTTCCTTGAGGTTTAAGAATTTATGGGTTGTCTTAAGTAAATGGCTAAAGAAGATGATGAGATGTTATTTGACTTCATTCTTTGAGGTTTTGAGAAATTCGTGGTTTCGTTGAGGCATTTGAGGTTGTGATAGACTATGAATTACTTGAACAATTATTTCGGGAAAACCTGAGCTTGATTTGAAGTAAGATGTTTTGAGTGGTGATCTTGGTGAGTCGTTGCCCTAAGTTTCATAATTGATGAGACCAAGATTAATTAAGAATGATAGTCATGATGGAATGCTAGATTAGTTGAATAAATATTATCTATTTAGTCCTGTAATGACTTAGAAGCATGCTTGTGTGCTGATTAAATATGTATTGATGAGCTATTCCTTGCTTATCACTTGCTAGTGTGATTGGATGATTCTCTGAGTGATTTGTTTGCTGATGGATTATTCTTTGAGTGGCTTGTTTGCTGGCTAATTGGATATGAAGACAACAAGTAAGTCCTCCGGGGCTTGCTCAAGTGATTGGACCTCATGCTTGATGTGTCATATAGTATGTAGGTGTTGCATATGCATAAAAGCATGCCATGTACATGTAGTATCATGCTTAGGACTTGCACTTATGAATGAGCATCCCTATTCTCTATGTGTATGAAACAGAACGGTCGTTATCTGTGGGTTTTAAAGTCTTTGCTAGGGTCATAGGATAGCCCAGTGTTGAGTAGGAGGATGTCGAGTTCTTAAGTACAAATATAAAGATATGTAAATGTGAATCCGAATCCTAGCCTATGCAAATAATTACAAGACTTCCTCCCATTGTAGTGGAAGGGTAGTCAGGATCGATCCACGAGGAGGCGTGTCAGCGGGATCCTAGTAGCTTTGGAAATCTCACGTCTTTCGACGACCAGAAGCCTAGATTTCGACCATGGAGCTCGATGTCGTTCTACAACAGAAGATCTGCAGAGACAAAAATGGCAGTCGATATCGACTAGGGAAGGCGATATCGATGTTAGCAGACGAAATCGATTGGCTCAGAAGACTGCCAGTCGACACAGGCGGTCGATATCGAGGTTGATGGGTCGATATCAATCTCAGTAACTCAGCAGGGATGCTCGTCGTCTACTCAGAAAACTGTCGACGAAACTCAGTGGTCGATATCGATGTCTTCTCCTGCAAAGTGTTAGCTTTTGTCGGCAAAGAAAGGTCAAAGACTTAAGGATGAATGAGGATGCGATGAACAGAATAAAGACAATGTTTTGATGAATATAAACTATGTAAAAAGAAACTCCTAGGATTAGGGTTTACCACAACGTTGACCAATGCATGCGATAAGGTAAATAAGACGGACAATTGCGCTATTTCACCCGAGGGACAAGCTTTCGATGTACACCAACTTTTAGGATTACTCTTGCAAATAAACCTAATTGTTTCTACCGATTTTATGTTTATAACTCGAGTTGTTAGCATGAATCCCTTTTCTTTCGATTAGGACTAAACATAGAATCTTAGGAGATGATATCACTACAAAAAAAAAACAAATTAGCAACGACAAGTTACCGTGGCAAAAAGTAGATTTGTTGTGGCCAAAGGGGCCTAGCAACGGCTATAGCCACGGCAAGTCAGGCGTAACCAAACCCGCAGTGGCAAAAAGATTATAGCAATGGTGGAAGCCGTGGCTACCTTCCTAGCCACGGCTAAGCGACGGCAAAGCGTTGCCATACTAGAGAAACCAATGTAAGCAACGGGGCTTGCCGTGGCTATGAAATTTGGGGCGCTAAGCAGCCAAAAGTTTCCCACCAAATTTTTGGCGCCCTTTTTTGCAATTTGCGACGGGTAGTTGCCGTGGCTAGAGAGGGATTGTTTTGTTGGGATTTCCCCGCCAAAAATTTGGCCCCTTTTTCTATTATTGGCCACTGCAAGCTACCGTTGCCAATTCCTAATTGTATTTTTACTAGTTTTCTTTGTTTTACCTATTCACATTAATGTCCCTGTTTAATTTGAAGACCAAACATTGAAAGTATTCAAACAAGGTGTTTCTTCTACAATACACTTTCACATTAAGCAAACACTATACCAAAGTACATAACATAGCTAGATATCTTGTCAACTCAAGTCTCCGGTTTAAGTTTCTCGATAAAACATGAAGCAAAAGAAACGTAGTTTTCCGAAGTTTATGTTTTCAGTAGCTTAGATAAATCCTCACCATCTCATTCATTAGCTTGTTCATCACTGTCTTTAGTAGCCTTTAAGGATGAATCTTCATAGTTAGCATCTCCCTCGGTTGATGTGTCATGCTTCATCATTACGGGATACGATAATAGTTTCATCTCTTGTAGATACCATTAATCAATCCATCATAATAAGCTAAAGATAGTCTAACTTGTGCTTGTGAATATTTAATAGTGAAATATAAATAGCCTAAACATATATTACATGTAATCAAAAGATTCAAAACTAATTTTTGTCTACAATGACAAATAAGATTTTATACAAGGGTTGAAACTTTAAAGTTCAAACCAAAGTTTACCTAAGGAAAATATCCAAGATACGAGGGTGTTTCTCTAAAAATAGAGCAAAAGAAAACAATAAATGCCAGAAAACTAGCAGATAACTAGCATGCTTCATATTAGTTTAAGACGAATGAAGAAAAAATAACGGTACTCACCAACGACTCACTTTCATCCCTCATCTTTGCCTGCAAGAGACAATGCAATGGCATGGTTTATGTCTTCATCTTTGTTAACCGACCATTGATCATAATATATAAGCACATGCAACTAAATAAACAAATAATAATCGATCAACACTGAAGGTCTGTTTGACAGGGCCATTTCTCAGTAAGATTTGCCCTATCACTCATCTTACGATTGAGCACCATTCATCATGACATGCCCCACAGACTTAATTAGATTAAATCATTATAGTTTATAAAAAGCCTTCTTTCAACTAAAAAGGGAACATAGAACTAATTGAAATCACCAATCACAAAATAGATGAGAAACTGAATAATAAACAGCGGCCGGTATGTTGTACTGGAAGAACATGCAATTTTACCTTTGAAGTAGAAGCTTCATTTGAGACTAGATCCTCATCATAGCTATACCTATCATGGTGATGACATTAAGAAACCTTATGGCTGGAGCCCTTGAAAATTTCGCTAAGCCAACCCATGTTGGTGCTCTTATCTGCTCATGACCAAGAACACCCTTGCTACACAAATAATGTTATTAGTTACAAGGAAATTATGCAAGCCAAAAAGTCTCTAAGCAAGTATATAAAGCTGAAAATGTTAAGCATTTCTAGCACAACGTCATCAAAAGGGGTTTGCCTTACACATAACACTTAAGTTCCAATTCAGATGAATATTAAACAACCTCATCATGTTCCACAATCCATAGCAGAACCTTGCTTTCAATTTTAAGGCATAAGTAGTGCAATTAGCAGAACGTATAATTATCAGCTCGGCATCAGAATGCCAATGCCACACAATTTTCCCAATAAATGAACATCTACCATTACAGGGACATACTAGCAGCTGTTCCAATTCAGTCCAAGCCTCCAAGGCCATAAAAACCAAAAATTGCATGTTTAAAACTCAAGTAACACTTGTTACATGAAAAATAAACTCAAATATAAAATATAAGGCATAGTCATAAGTGGAATGGAATCTTAGCTTTTGTTGCATTCTGCTTCAACTCATGAAAAGCACCAACTCTAAATGTATCTGCACACCCCAAAGCTGGTCTCCAACCCTACTTTTGATGATAAAAAGCATAGTTAGTGCAAGAAAATGGAATGAGAAAACAATAACAAAAATGAGTAACTTCTTAACTGATCATGGGCATGAAGCCAACGTCTGCAGAATTAGATAAAGACATCATTACCAACATCTGTAGAATTAGATCAAAGCATGTCCCAATCCCATTGTACAGATCTGGACCATGGGTGCTCCTGAAGTAAATATCCATATGGATGAATTAGATTCAGTTAATCAAGGTAAAACAGTTACCATCTAATATTTTCTATAAGATTGCATTATGTGCACCTTTTATTTGATTAGAGATCAGAGAACCCATTTCTGCCAATACATCCATCAAAGATTCAAAGTAGGGCCCCTTCTACTCAAAGCTAGATATTCAGTTGCGCGTTGCTGAATCTCAGCATCAATGCAACTCTTATATCTGAAAAAATGAACTTGCTAGAAATTTATAATGCACTAACTCATCCAAAATATCAACAGTACATTAGAATAGTATCAGTACTACAAGAAAACAGAATAAACCTGTATTTCAAGATTTTTGACATCAGCTATAAGGAATCTCAAGTTCCAACTGGGATCGGGAATTCATATAAAGGAAGCACAAAAGTCAATAGATTTCCTAGTATGTATAAAGTACGGAGAAGGTGATATTTCATTTGGGGCACCACTCAAAATGAAAATCACATTAACATCGGTATAATGTTAGAGAAGTTTCAGCATTAAAGACTCATGTGCTGGCCATGAGAAATTCAAATTTCAAATCAACCAACAACCCTGTAAAGAACACCATCACAGATTGATAAAAAAAAAAGTATGTGAGCACTAACCTGGTGAGTGCTCTTACAAAACCGTTGGAAGTTTATCATGTATATGTTTAAATAGTTCCTTGGGGCTGCATCCAGGACGCCTAGCCAAAAGATGTCCAAATTCTCCAAGTATGTAAGCACTAACCTGTGGCAGAAAGAAATAATGATACATTAATTGATAAACAAATTAAATGTATATTCTAGGTATCCTATTATTTTCACAAGGAGAGTCATCTCCCATGGTGTTTTTAGTGAAAGTTGTCCAAGGGGTTGCTTGTCCTTTGGTGTTTCAAATCTGGTGCGTGCTTGTGTTTTTTTACTGAACTAACTTTTTATCTCATCATATAAACTCTTTGAACAACATGACTCTGAAGGGTTGATATTCAAATTAGTTTCAAAGGCTTTTCCAGTGCGTTGTTTTGCTATTACGAGCTAGACTGTAAAGGGAAACAAGAATTGTTGTTGTTGCCCCCACATATTAGAATAGGTTCTTATGTAGAGAAATCTAACACTCAATATTATGATATGGCAATTCAGCCATGAGTCTTATAAACTTTACAAATATCCAGATAATGACGTAAAAGAAAGAAAACTAGTTGTAAAGAACACCATCACATATTAGAATAGGTTCTTATGCAGAGATATCTATGGAAATGAATAACAAAAGGGAACAAAGCACTCAATGGAGGATATCTATGGAAATGATACAGAAGATGAATAATAAATATTCCCAAACAATATCAGAAATGAATAACGAAAACTAGAATAAGAAAGAAGTAGCTGGAAGAATAAAAAACGAACTGCAAAATAACCTTTTGAGGCATGAAGCTCTTAAAAATCAGTCATGCACTAGGGGGATACATGATACTCATTTCGTAACAAATCGGTCACATGCCTTAAATAAGAGAGCCTCTTGATACACTGCATTGAGACAAAGAGAATTTATAAGTTTTATTAATTATAAATATGTTAAGGAGTCAAAAATCCAGCTAATCTAAAAACCCACCAAAATTACACAAGTAGCCCATATACATTGAACTCAAAAATCCAGCTAATCTAACAAACATAAAATGGAAATCTAGCAAGAAAAATTAACCCAAGCCAGTCTGCTAGAGCAAATCCCCACTTTCGTGTGCCAATTTGATGAATGAATTACAAAAAGAAGAAGCAATTAACCCTTATAAACGTAAAAATCTAAATCATATAAATTTAAAGATAAAGTTATAGATCTAAATAGAGACAGATAGTACCAAAAGCGGCATAAAGGAAAGAAGCTTCGAAGCAACATCAAACCACATTCTCAACAAGCAAGGCTGCAGAGAAGACAAGTCCCTCTCGAAAGCAATCTCATTTAAGAACAAGCTCTCCATTTCAATCAATGGAATAGAGGCGAACATAAGCGGAAAAGGCCAAGAATGGGAGGAAGAAAGTGGAGGAAACAAATCTGAATCTAGGAAGGAAGAACAACTAGTTTGCCATAAACCCTGGGAGAGAGAGTGCAAGTGTAAATGGAAGAGATTTGCGGCGAGGAACAACTAAATACAGATGACTGTGGAGAAGACATTGGCACCTACGAGGGAGGGAGAAGCTGGGAGACCTTGGCACCGGCGATGGAGGCGAGTACAGGGATGTTTGGCACCGGCGAGTCGGCGACTTAGCGGGAAGAGATGGGAGGGTAAGCGGGAGAGTGAAAATGAAATGGGGATTTGGGGATTTAAGGGTGCGTATGTATATTTGTTTCAAATTTCAGATTTTGTATTTTATTTTCCTTTTTTTTTGTTAAGTTGGGTTTGGGTTTAGCCACAGGTTGTGGCAATTTTGGTGCCTCAACTTCATTATTTCCCACGGCAAGGCCTTGCCATCGCAAAGATTGTGATGGCATCGCCAACTACAATGATATTAGCAACGGGAATGCCATGACCGTGGCAAATACTAGCAACGGCTCAAGAGTCGTTGCTACACCATAGCCAAAATTGACTCAACAGCCATGGCAACTCCTTGCCGTTGCTACATGGCGTGGCTAATTTTTTTTTTGTAGTGTATAGATGCAACGATATCAACATCTAACACTTACCTCAAGCACGCATGGCTAACGTCGGGCTCACCCCGACCTTAAGAGCTTTGGGGGACTACTCGCTTCTCATCATCGGAAACATCATTGATTGAAAAGAAAATTGCATTATTAACTATCGAAACTTTACAACTCAACATCGGCTCTCGCAAATGCCAGACCCTAAAGCTTCTTCTAACTCTATTGAATGTAATTGAACTCTAAAATTGGATGTGTGTCTGTGGATCTCTGGATGATTCAATGCCAGCCCCCTAGGGCTTTATTTATAGCTACTAACCCTCGCTAGCCAAGGATTGTAACTTCTATCTACACTATGAACTCTATCCAAACAATTAGGATAGGTCTTTTATTTTGATAAAATTCTAACAACTATGATAAATCTCTAAGTTAAAAAGTAAGTAAAACTTCAGCTGCCATCTATCTATAGTTACAAGATAGTTCTGTACTCCATGAAGATAGAATTGCCAATCCGCATCTCAAAAAGCGTGTCAAACCCGTGTCGAAGTATGGTCGATATCGACCAGGATAGTCGATTTCGATGTCTCTGTTTCTGCTCGACAAGCTCAGCTTCACTCGATTCCTGGGTTGAGGTCGATATCGATGTATAGAGGTCGATATCGAGTGCTTTCCTTTGTTGTGTGATGGTCTGTCTCGATACTAAGTTCCTTATCGAGTTTCTGTAGTCGATATCGACCTTATGGGTCGATTTCGACCTCTCTTCTGCTCCCCTTGGTTTCTTCGTTTTGACTCCGATTTCACTCCAATTCCTGCATGGTTAGCTCAAAACTTGTGCAGACTCTATTTCTTGCACGTTAGCCCATTCTTACACAAGTTTTCATTATTTTCAACCTTAAATTTGGAAATCGAATGAAATAAGAAGTCAAAAGATGCAAATAAAAGAGGTACAAATATGTACATCAAAACACCCCATACTTAGATTTGCTTGTCCTCAAGCAATAACCAAGCAATAACCAACACCTACAATACACCCTTCAAGTCTTTGCCCTTGTCAAAAGCAATATCATAAGCGGTAGCAAAGAAAAGCAAGTGAATTTAACGTCATAGCACATATTTATGCGATCCATAGGCATATGCAATTTTTGATCCAACCTCACAGGGATAATGTGTTTGCACTCAACTCTCATGTGTTTAGGCTATGAAGATCAACTCTCATACACAAACTCATAAACATTGCAATTTATAAAAATCCACTTCGCAACCAATTATGAAAATGCAATAAGAACCATCAGGAGGACTTTCGCTCAATGGAAGACTTCAAAGAAAACTCCATTCGGCGGGGTTGTAATGGGGCTTCGTATGAAATAAAAGGGTATGGAATTATTTGGCTATGTGGTGCTTATATAATTCGGGAATCAAGACTCCTAAATCTCAACACTTACATTATCCAAACCATAACTCTTCAATGTTTCACTTTCCAAGCTCAATCTCCCATAATGCTCTTTCCAAACTCATATTTCCATAATATGCTCTAAAGATACACTAAAGATGTAGACCATAATATCAACCCTTCTTTCAAACTCTAATATGCCTCTCAAAAATATAACACTTGTATGAAATAAATAAAAAACTTAAGGACTTTGGCTCATTCACTATGTATATATCTCTTTTTTTTCTTTTTTTTTCGGATTTTTTTTGGACGAAAATAATAAATAAACATTAAAAAAATATGTGCATTTATATGGTGAGCCAAAAATCCTTTTACAAAATATGACAAGATGCAAATATGTACCATCCCATAATTTCCTTGCTCAAAACTGGACAATATGCACATTTCTTTCCACAAGGCATTAGTCCATCCATTCTAAGTCTCAATTCCCAAATGGGGGTCAGGCTCAATTTGGCTAGGGATAATTTTATGGAGTTTGCAATTTCAGGCTCAGGCTAATTTTCTGGCTTCATGCAGAGATAATCCAGCTTAGGTAAAGAGAGGATAAAAAATAGCTTAAAAGATGCCTCCATCATTTAATTCTCGTAAACATAGACATATTTATGAATTGGCTTTGATCATATGTGCTCAATTTCATCACAAGTTCACAATCTACATCAAAATTGTAAGGACTTAGGCTAAACCATCCAAATATGTCATAGGATTTACATGATCAAGTCAGCTATTGAGTTTTCATCATAGGACATCTAAGTAGGGTTTAAAAAATAGACTTAAAAAGTAAACATGCATTTTTTTTTTGGTATTTTTGACATTTTTCTATTTTTTGGATTTTTTGACATTTTTTTAGAAAACAAAAATTTAAACATGAATGCAATGCGAAGAAGAAAACCAAGTTATGACCATAAGTAGGGGTGGGCACATCCGGGTATCCGACACGAACCGGGTAACTGTGTCGGATACCCGAAACCGTTTAGGCCTAAAGTACCGAACCGTACACGAACCATTTAAATCCGGGTATCCGACACGGTAAAGGTAATCGGATCCGTGTCGGGTCGGCGGTTATCCGACACGAACCAACAGTGTACAAAGTTGGAGACTTGGAGCTGTTCACAGCAAAAATTATTTGCACAACTAGGATTCGAACCTAGGATGCATAGGAACTGCATGGGCTCATTACCAACTGGGCCATTTAAGATTGTTGATACTTTATGGATTTATTTATACTAATACTATCCTACTGTCAGTACTGTGCGACTATTGTTCACAACAAAAATTAAGCGCTATTGCCAGGAATCGATCCTGGGAACAAGTATAGGCGGGATGGGCCTAATACCAACTGGGCTATCAAATTTAGTTGATATTTTATGGATTGTATTTATACTAATACTATATATAACCATACCTATAAATTAAAAAAAAATAAACGGTTCGTGTCGGGTATCCGACAAGGGGATATGCCCGATCCGAACACGAACCGTTTAATGTCGTGTTTTCTCGGTTCGTGTCATTTTCGTGTCGTGTTTTTTCGGTTTCGGGTTTTTTCGTGCCGTGTTGTCGTGTTTTCGTGTCGTGTCTGTCGTGTCGGGTTTTTCTGCACACCCCTAACCATAAGACATATTTTTCCCCCACCCCATACTTAAAATATACAGTGTCCTCACTGTATTAAAAGAAGAACAAGGGTAGAGAGAAACTCACAGCGCAACCTGCGGATTTAGGTCGATTTCAGGTATGGACGATGTCAGAAGTCGATATCTATGTCAGAGGTCGATGTCGACTGCATCTGTCGAAGTCGAGGAAGAAAATGAAGTCAAGGAGTGCCAGATTGGGGTCGATATCGATGACTATGGTCGATATCGACCTTTTCTTTTTGCTCTTGAGTCCTCGATGTCGACTCAAGGAGATGGCTTGACCCTGGGGGGTCGATTTCGACTGGCATGGTCGATTTCGCCTGCCTCTACAGAAGCTTCTTTTCTTCTTCGTCATTCTTTTTGCTTAACAACCTAAAATCTTGGTTAGATAAAGCCACGAATTATCCCAGTTTTAAAAGTTTAAAAAACCAAAAATCCTAAAAACCATCTATGAAAAATTTAAAGGTTTTATGTACATGCTCTAGAGTTTTGAGTTGCTAGGCCGACTTCTCCGTCATGAGCCTTTAATGTAGGGACCCTTCAAGCTTGAGCTTTCTCCTGGATCATCTAGGTCCTTTTGTAGTATCTAAGTTCGGCGATCGACGATTCTTCATTGTTAGGTTCTTCTTTATTGGGTGCTTTCCTTCTCTTTCTTGACCTAACTTTAGCAATACAGGCAAACCATGGAGCTTTGACCCTCTCATTAGTTGAATTATCAATAATTGGCTTAATTGATTTATCAATAAGGGACAGAGGAGGGATGGGAGTCATACCTGGGCTTACTTGTTCGAGCCCGAAACAGAAATCTTCGGGCCGAGAGGTGGTCAATTTCGACCAAGGTGGGTCAATTTCGACTGCTTTGGTCGATGTCGACATGTGGGGGTCGATACCGACGTCAGGGACCCCATACTTAAGCTCCTGACAATAATCTGGCTTACTCGATTTCGACCAAGAGGGGTCGATATCGATGTTTTTAGTCGATATCGACTGGTTCCAGTCGATGTCGACCCTGCTTGCTGTTTCCGTCCTTGCCAACAAAAATTTTTGAAGCTTCTCCTTAGCCGGCGAGAGGACTACTTGCTCCAAGTGCTTCGTTTCGCTCATGGTTGGGTTGAAAAATAACTCTATCACTTCGTTCCCTATAGTAAAGGTTAGTAATCCTCGACGTACATTGATATTGGCATCAGCAGTAGCTAAGAAAGGCCTACCAAGGATAATAGGTACTACATGATCCTCAGGCATCTCCAATACAATGAAATCAGTAGGCACAAAGAACTTACCTACCTTTATCGGAACATCATCAACTATACCTGTGGGCCTGACGAATGAGTTGTCAGCCATATAGAGTTTCATATCCACAAGTTCAAGTGCTCCGATGTTCACCTTTTGCCAAATAGAGAGAGGCATAAGACTTACGATTGCCCCTAGGTCACATAGGGCCTTGTAGCGATGTTGGCCAAGTCCCACGGTGATTGTAAACTTCACTGGACCACTCCTCTTCTCAGGGAAGTCCATCTTTGAGCACTCCTCTGCGATCTTTGCCATGGATCTCTTCTGTTAAGGATGTCTTTGAGGAATCGCACATAGGCGGGCATCTCGCTTAGGGCTTCTGTAAGAGGAATGGTAACGTAAGACCTTGAAGAATCTTTACAAAGTGCCTAAACTTACCTTTGGTGGGATCCTCCAATGGTTTGGATGGGAATGGCAACGTCTTCTTTGGCGGAGGGG
The DNA here is from genome assembly GCA_963922045.1 of Persicaria maculosa. Taxonomy (NCBI): domain Eukaryota; kingdom Viridiplantae; phylum Streptophyta; class Magnoliopsida; order Caryophyllales; family Polygonaceae; genus Persicaria; species Persicaria maculosa. Next base: position 21,764,348 of record OY998271.1, on the reverse strand, counting down.
CCAAAATGGTGGTCGAAGGGCCTGCTGGGTATCGACATCGACTGGGACTTGGTTGATATCGACCGGGAGGGTCGATGTCAACCTTTGTTGTGGCTCTGATGGCTCTGCAGTGGCCTCGACGTCGACCAGTGGGTCGACCTGGGGGTCGATTTTGACGTCTGCCTCGACATCGACTACTCTTTCGATGTCGACTGGATCTGCAGCCTTCTCCTCTGCTTCCTTTCGTGGCTTTTGTACTTTGTTGCCACTCCTTAGTTGCATGGCTGCGACATGGCCCATCCCAGATTGCCCCTTAGGATTTGTAGTTGGTTGCCCAGGGAACGTTCCGAACGGTCTAGGGATTTGTGCCGCCAATTGACCCAATTGGGTCTCTACATTCTTTTTCCAAATATCCATCTCCCCAATCCTTGTGGTAAGGTGATTGAGTTGAGAATGGATTGCATTGTTGGATTGATCATTCTTAGCCTGATTCCGCCTGATTTCATCCAGCACAAGTTGTAGATCATCCTTCCGTTGGTCCCTCTTCGGGTGCCCAAGATCTCTATAAGGCGGGGGGGTCCCTAGGGTTAACCGGGTTCCTTTGTGATTGATGGAACATTTGGTCTCCCCAATATTGGTGATTGGGACACCTCATGTAGCGCGCCTTCTGGTGAGTCTCCGCTAGTTGTACTTGTTCAGTATGGGAGCACTCGATGGTGGTGTGCCGCTGCGATCCGCATTCGATGCAATCTTGGTTCGCTGAAAGGAACCACACTTGCTTTTGGAGCTTTCGAAGTTGATCTCTATGGAATTGCTCCTTCACGTCTTGATCGATTACCTTAGAGGGTTCATATAATGGCATAGATGGGGCAGGCCTTGACGATGATTATGTGTCGGAAGCCTCAGGAGTCTCATATGTGTTGTCGAACTCCACCAACCTCTCTATGGTGTCCCAAGCCTCTTGTGGAGCAAGTTCAAGGTAGCCATAGGAGGTGTAAGTCTTGATCCTCTCCTTGGTTGCAGCATCAAGGGCATTGTAAATAATCTCCTGAATCACATACGGTGGTTGGCCATGCGTCGGGCATGATCGTAGTAGGTCCTTAAACCTTTCCCAAATAGTCGCCAAAGCCTCACCAGGCTTTTGTTTGAAAGCCGTGATTTTCTGTCGGATCAACGCCGTCTTGGATGGAGGAAATAATTTATTGAGGAACGCATCCTTGACTTCATTCCAGGTGTGGAGCGATCTTGGGGCTAAGCTCTCCAACCACTGCAATGCTTTACCTGTAAGCGACCAACAAAAAGCTTTTAGTTGGACATATTCAAGCCTCTATCCATCAGCAATAGTATCACAGAGGTCTAAGAAGGTTGATATATGTGTCATAGGGCATTCATTAGGTTTTCTTTCATATTGATGTCTTCTAATCTCAGTAAGAAAGTTAGGTTTAATTTCAAAATTAGAGGCAAGGATAAGAATTGCCGATTCAGGCACTGTGAGCACAGGGTGCATGTATTGCTTGACATTCCGAGGAAGGGCATTGATTTTGGCTTCTATTTGCCTCCGTCCTTTCTCCTCCCTATCTGCACGCTCCTTAAGGGCCGCCTCTCTAGTTGTTAAGTCCTCAACCTACTTCCTTAGTTGGTCAATTAGTTCAGCCTGGTTCGCGTTGTCTGGAATGATTCTCTGAGCTTGGGCTCCTAGGTGGAAATAGCGTTCAGGGTCGTCTACTCCTTTAAATTCAGGTGGGCTATCAGCGCATCGCATACACCTATAAGGCCAAACTAGATAGAAACGTGAGATAGACTAATAGGGCGCGATTGATTGCCTCCCCGGCAACGGCGCCAATTTGTTGAGTAGGAGGATGTCAAGTTCTTAAGTACAAATATACAGATATGTAAATGTGAATCCCAATCCTAGCCTATGCAAATAATTACAAGACTTCCTCCCGTTGTAGTGGAAGGGGAGTCAGGATCAATCCACGAGGAGGCGTGTCAGCGGGATCCTAGTAGCTTTGGAAATCTCACGTCTTTCGTCGACCAGAAGACTGCCAGTCGACACAGGCGGTTAATATCGAGGTTGATGGGTAGATATCGATCTTAGTAACTCAGCAGGGATGCTCGTCGTCGACTCAGAAAACTGTCGACGAAACTCAGTGGTCGATATCGATGTCTTCTCCTGCAAAGTGTTAGCTTTTGTCGGCAAAGAAAGGTTGAAGACTTAAGGATGAATGAGGATGCGATGAACAGAATAAAGACAATGTTTTGATGAATATAAACTATGTAAAAAGAAACTCCTAGGATTAGGGTTTACCACAACGTTGACCAATGTATGCGATAAGGTAAATAAGACGAACAATTGTGCTATTTCACCCGAGGGACAAGCTTTCGCTGTACACCAACATTTAGGATTACTCTTGCAAATAAACCTAATTGTCTCTACTGATTTTATGTTTATAACTCGAGTTGCTAGCATGAATCCCTTTTTTTCGATTAGGACTAAACATAGAATCGTAGGAGATGATATAGATGCAATGATATCAACATCTAACACTTACCTCAAGCACGCAAGGCTAACGTCGGGCTCACCCTGACCCTAAGAGCTTTGGGGGACTACTTGCTTCTCATCATCGGAAACATCATTGATTGAAAAGAAAATTACATTAATAACTATCGAAACTTTACAACTCAACGTCGGCTCTCGCAAACGCCAGACCCTAAAGCTTCTTCTAACTCTATTAAATGTAATTGTACTCTAAAATTGGATGTGTGTCTGTGGATCTCTGGATGATTCAATGACAGCCCCCTAGGGCTTTATTTATAGCTACTAACCATCGCTAGCCAAGGATTGTAACTTCTATCTAAACTATGAACTCTATCCAAACAATTAGGATAGGTCTTTTATTTTGATAAAATTCTAACAACTTTGATAAATCTCTAAGGTAAAGAGTAAGTAAAACTTCAGCTACCATCTATCTATAGTTACAAGATAGTTCCATGCTCCTTGAAGATTGAATTGCCAATCCGCATCTCAAAAAGCGTGTCAAACCCGTGTCGAAGTATGGTCGATATCGACCAGGATAGTCGATTTCGATGTCTCTGTTTCTGCTCGACAAGCTCAGCTTCACTCGATTCCTGGGTTGAGGTCGATATCGATGTATAGAGGTCGATATCGAGTGCTTTCCTTTGCTGTGTGATGGTCTGTCTCGATACTAAGTTCCTTATCGAGGTTCTGTAGTCGATATCGACCTTATGGGTCGATTTCGACCTCTCTTCTGCTCCCCTTGGTTTCTTCGTTTTGACTCCGATTTCACTCCAATTCCTGCATGGTTAGCTCAAAACTTGTGCAGACTCTATTTCTTGCACGTTAGCCCATTCTTACACAAGTTTTCATTATTTTTAACCTTAAATTTGGAAATCGAATGAAATAAGAAGTCAAAAGATGCAAATAAAAGAGGTACAAATATGTACATCACCCAGCGCCATCAGGTTTGTCCTGAGTCATTGTGTCATTATATGAGATGATATGATAGCCCAACACCATCGGGCATGAGCATGATGATATGATATGATATGATATGATATGATATGATATGATATGATATGATATGATATGATATGATATGATATGATATGATATGATATGATATGATATGATATGATATGATATGATATGATATGATATGATATGATATGATATGATATGATATGATATGTGCACACATATGATGAAATGGGTACCGTGCTGGCCAGGTCCGCTCATGAAAAAGGGGGCGAAGTAGGAGAGGGATATACCACTAGGCATTCTGTGTCGATCCAATTTATCGTTTTCTGCATTATATAAACTGTCAGTATGCTTGTGTGATTTAAATTCCAGTACTGCATTAGATCATTGTTTATTCTAGGTATAGGCGTATTATATGGCCTCAGGGAGGACTTCCGATCCCGCATGAGTGGCTCAACCTTGACTTATGGTATAGTTTCAGGTACCCGCTCCCTTTTGCTTGCTAATTTGCTTCTATGGCGGGGTTTTCTCATGGGACGAGAGTGTTTAGAAGACTTCGCACCTATTACAACTTGACTTTACAAACGTTTTGGTTAAGTTTGTCATTTAGAAACATGTTGTATTTACTTTAATTTACACTCTTTTTATTCCTTTGTGAGATTTGTCTAGTTCAAATAGGACAGGTTTTCGTGCTGAAGCACAAAATCATGTTGGATCATTTGGCTATTTTGAGGGTTTGAAATCCCCTTTTTTAACTATATAATTAAAATTCTTAAAACATAATCAGGGTTATAATTTGACGATAATAAATAAGCAGCTCGTACTTGGATTGCAAGATCTAGCAGAGGGATAATTCTTTCCTCTAAACGTAACCCGGATTTTTAATCTGGGTCGTTACAAAGTTGGTATCAAAGCGAGGTTGTGCAATCTGAGTACAAATGAGTTGTAAAACTATTGGTGATTTTGAGTTTTGGAAATAAAATGACTCAAAGGTTTTCATGAGTTTTGAATGTTTTCAAAGGGAAAAATGAATTTAATATGGATAAGTAAGATAACCACCTTGGGAAGTGAGAATCGGGACTCGATCGGGTAGTCATGGCGATAGCTATCCCTTACGGATATTGATTGCGATTGGTAGAGACCATTAGCTTTATACTTTACAAATGGGCATGGAGGGCATATGTAAAATCTTGTTTGAGTAATTCGTAAACTTGATTTTGGAGATATTTAAATTTAGGGAAGAAGTTTGGTGATTCATGTTTGTTATTCTTGATGACTTGGTACGATATCTATTTACATGAGTCTCTCTTGTTATGACATCTGATGTGATTATTATAACATGATTTGATCTTGTTTTGGGCTTATAATTTATGGTGCTTGATGACTTGGGTGGGACAATTACTACCATTCTTGATGTGTTTACTTATGCATACTTGTTTTGTTATTTATATCACTTATGATGCAATTGTTGGGTGCCTTTTAGCCCTTGGTTTGATGAAGACATGAGATAAGATTATGAGAATTTACATGGTTGTGGTCGATGTTTCGTACTTGTTAGTTGAAAGCTTATGAGCTCAGGCTTGAGAACCTTACTCTAGTTGATGGAAATACTTATGGTTTTGAGAACTGAGATTTATGTTTGTTGATCTGAGAACCATGATATTCTGACTATGAGACTTCATGGTTGAGTTAATAAGAAATGCTTATAGATGATATAAATTGTTGATTCTTGCTTATATAATAATGTTTTCACAAAGTCGACACAAGTATTTTATAGGGACGCTTGTAAAGTATTTGGTCGGATCTAGTGAGAACATTGTGATGGTTTTGTGATACTTGTACAAGTATTTCATGGGGACCCCTATGGAATACTTGTAGGGATCACAAAATGCATCGCTTATATGCTTATTTGAGATTTTTTGGCATGATATTGTTCTATGATCTATTTAGTGATGCCTTACATGATGAATTCTCGTATTGCTCTCATTTGAAATTCGTTCAAAAGAGGATCATGTGTATACAACTCGACTAAAATATATGTGAATCAATGAATAGACACGAATTGCTTATTCATAAAATAGGATTTATGTGATTGATATGACATTGTCCCTCCTACCCTCGACGTATTATCATTCATATGTTGTGACTTTCTGAGATTTTGTGAAGTTATGCCATGCACCTCTATCTTGTTTGTATGAACGATGATGATTAATTATGATGTATTGCTTATGTGGCTACTTGTTATCTTATAATTGTCTGACTTGTATAATTGATGCCTTATATGTCCCTTGTTCCAATAAGATGATGTTATTCTTGCTTGTCTACTTGGTTAGGGAAGAGACTCTATATTCAAGCTAACTTGTTAATGGTGAGACTCGATAAGATAGCAAGTTGAACTATTGATTGACCTCCTTAGATACTTGGTGAAGTTTTCTTTGCAATCTTTGAGAACCTCAATAAATTGTCATGACGACTCCTTGTCTCTCGTTACTCTTCTTTTACCTTGTCGCTTTGGTTCCTTCTAAATTCCTTTCATGTTGGTCACCTATGTTCCGAACCTTATGAGTCTAACTTGTTACGAACTGGTATATAAGTTAGAGTGTTGATTGTCTTGAGGAAGTACAATACCAAAAAAGGGTCTTGATGAGTGATTCTTAGAAATCAGTTGGATGTCATCTTTTGTACCAAGAGTTCATTTGAAGTCTTTGTTCATTCGGGGAAATTCGTTTGAAGGTTTTCCTTATGGTTGGTGTTCACCCAAAAGTATATTGTCTCTCTAAGAAACAACTAGGCTTCTTTTCGGAATGGGTTATGGAGTCAGTGGGGATGAGTCGATGTTGCCCTGAGAAACTTCTATTTGGTTATGATGGTAGTCTTGTTTGTGTTTCCATGTTTTGATGTGTTATTGTGTTATATACTTGTTCTATTTGGATCTACGTTGATATGAATATCTATCCTATCGCACTTGATCCACCCATGCCTCATACACATTATCTTAGAATCGTATTACCTTCCATAGTACCCCTTTTATGTTTCTATCACTTTATTATATGATTAGTTTGACTTCTGATGCATTGCCATGTTAGCCCCTATACATGTATATCATATGTTTATGTACTTGTGGCTTATTTGGTATTCCTAGTGTCATATAAGATCCATGACTTGTGAACTACGTGACCTTATTCTCCATCCATATTATTGGTTATTACTCTTAATCATAGACTCATGATAGTCATTTCATTTTTTCATGTTATCGCTTGTCCTTTTAGATGATTAGGAAGGTTAGGTATAACTAAATTAGTTATGTTGTAACTGTATGCCCCATCTGCATAATGCCTTTATTATTTCTATCACGGGTTCGTGGTAGACTTGTCATCCTTCTCGCATGTTCTCGTCACATGATCCTTTGATTTTTTTTTTCTTATACTTGTTAAATGCCATTGATTTCGCTATGATATGATTTTATGCCTTATGTGGTTAACGTCTTGTTTAGCTACATATCTCTCATTGTCATCTCTTCGTAACTTTTGCTACAACTCTATAATTGTCATGATACACCTCTCATGTCCACCCACCATGATAGTTATATAAATTCATCTAATGATCTTTAGATATATACAACATGCTATTCTCTTGTAGTATGCCACCTTTGAAAGCTATTACTTGATTTTGATGGTAGCCACACTTGAGCATCCATGACTTGATGTGAGATTAGAATTAGTTACTGGTAATATTCATGCCTTTGTTGACATGTATATACATACCATGACATTTTGTGTAACTATCGAGAGTCGCTACTATCTCATGGTTGTATTATTCCCTATTCCACATCTCTTATGCTCATGTTAGGATTTTGCATGATTATTTTGGCTTATTATGTGTTGTTGTCTTGTATGTTGATATATGCTACTTATATGCAATCCTATTATATTATATGCTACTAATATCCCTTATATGATCTATGTTTTAGAAGAAATGATTATATAGTTTTATGCTTTAATCATAACATTGATAGATTACTATTATTCCAGACTTATGGTAGCTCGATCATGCCTTTTCTGTATGTATCTTAGTTGGTATGCATATCTATATCATTATACTCTACATACCCATGTTTAGTCATCACCGTTGTAGGTTCGCATCGTTTTCGATTATACTTCATATATGTTAATGTTGTGTGGTTATATAGTTGTTTTGGCTGGTTGTGTATTGTTGTGTTAGTTGTTAGACCATAACTCCGCATTCTTACACCTTGCCATATGTTATTAATATGATTTGGAAATTAAGTATTTGAGAAAATGATTATGCGATTTATTGCACTCTCTATATTATTTATATGATCACACTTATGATATGGGTGGTTTGGCGTATTTATTGTGTATCATCTTTTTTATTGTTAAAGTATATTTTCATGTACTTGCCCATCGTCATTTATTATCGATAATATGTAGAAATTTCGCATCAACAATATGATATGTGATTCTTTGCACTATTTACATTATCTATATGATCACTCATGTAATAGGGTTTTAGTAGCATACCTATCTTGCATATTTTCCCTTGTTATGTGATTTTATGAAATTATGATTGTTTACGCATTTTTGAATATCATCATTAGAGCTATCTTGTTACATTTTTGCGCCCTCATACTCCATTGTATATGGATAGTACCATGCATATGCCATAATATTACACATGCTTACTTTTACTCGCCACATGATGTCTTTCTATACTCGTTATGCACTAATAGTTTTAAGCCTCGTATGCTCGTACGTCCACCCCTATAGTTTAAATTGCACTTATAGGTTACTCACCACATTTTGCTTAGGAATTGTTGATATTGTACTATCTACCATGTTGAGCTTATAGTGGTATGAAATATGTGTTGATGTATGCCTTGGTGACACAATTGCATGAAACACACACTTACACTTGTCTTTTTCTAGTGAACTACATGATATTTCTTTCGTGACGTTAAGACATGATTGACACTATTTCTTACATGTTATGTTCAGTTCTCTTACACCGTAGTGGCATATAGGATCCCCACATGCATGTACTGGATATAGTTGGTTATATTTGGATGGCATATTATTAGATACTTAGATCTATCTTGTGTATAAATGAATGTTGTACCTTAACAGCATTCTTGGCCATTATCTGAGATACCCCTTTATAGTGAGGATTTGATTTGATAATAGTATGTGTATTGATATTGCTAAGATCATAATAGGGTATTTACCTTGTACTTTTCCACATGTTATGACACTAGTGCTAGAATCGTATTATCATTTCCTCTTGTAATAGGTTCATGTTAGTGTGCAAGATTACCATGTTGTGTGTTTTATGACTTGATGTATTACATGATGATTTGAGTGATGTGATTGTAACTTTAAGGGTTTCCCATGGGCATCGGCGAAATCCTCGTGTTGAGTCTTACTAGATACTATCCGAGTCTATCTTCGTGTCAATGGTCAGTCGAATTGTCCTTAGCATCTCTTTCCTTCAGTTACAACTTATGCCTTGCGTCATCCTTGCATAATCCTCTATAGTGTGATCAAGAGTGGGTTGTTTAGATTGATGAGAGACGCGACTTTATTTGAGGATTGAAACATGATTTGAGCCTAGCTTGGACATGACCCTAACTTCATGAGCTTGATTGTGCCCCTTCGAGTTAGTGATGACGTGTGAGTATGATGATTATGTTCTTTTCTAGTTGATAGCAATGTGTAGATTTCAGTGATTACACGATATGCTAATAATGGGACTTGTTAGTATGATAAATTCTGATATGTTGATATCTTGAACTTGGAAATGTTGAAATTTGATGTGATGATGAATCTTGCTATGATGATGTTTTAGATATGTTAATACTGGAGTTTGATGTTAGAACTAATCATGAGGAATGAACTTAGGAAGTGGAATATGGGATTAGCCTTTAGAGGTGGATAAACTGCTTCCTGAATCTTTGAAAATCTAGTTGATTGACATAGGAGTAGCTGACTTAAGTCTTCGAAATGTTTTGTTGCTTTTAAAAAGGATTTTAGTCTCGAGGACGAGACTTGTTTTTAGAGGTGGATAATGTAAAGACCCAACATTTTAAAATATTATTTTATGAATGATAATTTAACCTCAATATTAAATTTATGAGATTCTAGAAACTTTGAAAATCTCCGTCCTCGATAAAAATGATTTTTGTTTTATTTAAAATAAATTCTGGCATATAATTGAATCTGATTTAAAAAACGAATCTATTCCGCTTTCCTATGTCGAGACTTAAAGATATTTTTTCGGATTCTGAGCTAAGAGATGAATATTGTTTCGAACCTATTGAAATGTGTGTGACCATTTTTATGACAATTCTAATTAAATGGTTATCGTTGGGTTGAATATTATTGATTATTGGGATAAAACTTTATAAAACAAAAATAGTGGAATAATTTTATAATTTGTCTAATATAAAGCTAACCCTAATTCTCCAGGTATATAAACCCCATTTCCGCCCCATCCCTTGTCCATTTTACTGTGCAGCCGCCCATCCTCCTTGTTCCTTTCCCTTGATTTTCAAATCTAAGCACGCTCCGCTCCCATGACTCCTCCTTATTCATTCTCTCTCACCTCTTCTCTTGCTACCTCCCATGGCATCATCTCTTTCTTCCGCTCTCCCTCACACTGTTCTATCTCACTCTCGCTTCGTTTACCCTGCTAGCCAGTCTCAATGGAGCTCGAAGAACCGGCCTCCTTCTCGATCTCGTCCTGCCAGCAAAACCAATCCTGAGTTCCACCTCTAGGGCCTCCTACAACCTCGCTTTCTCTTCCTAGCGCCAAGACCGAGCTGCTTCCATCGACAACGAGCCACTAGTGACTTCGAGGTCGGGCACCGAGCCCATATTGGGCTCTCTCCCTCACTCTCCTTCTCAATCCCAACGGAGTCGGAGTTCAGCTCCAGCCTCGACGCCTGACATCGAAGGAGTCGTCGATCGCTACAGCTCCGAAACAACGATTCTCTTGCCCTACCATCACCGTTGAGAAGCTGATCTAGGCCTCGATTGCCACCGAGGATGAGACCACCCTGGGGTCCCGATGTGAGTCAGACAACAGGTCTCAATCAGCCCAGCCGTACTGCACAGCATCCTCCGAGTCTCGAGCCTCCAGCCTCTATCCGATCGATTTTGGGATGGGTAAGATTATTGGGCTTTGGCATGGATTATTAGTTGGAATTTATAATCCGAGTTTATTGGTTGAAGATCTTTGGATTGAGCTGGTTTTGCCGGATGCTTTAGTCGATGAATTTCTTTTTTTGTTGGGGGTGATTTTGCGTATTGAGTAGAGTTGTTTACAACTTAGTCGTTCGTGGGTTGATTAATGAATTCCTTTTATGAAATAAACATTTGAATAAAACAATTAACTTACATGGTAAAGGTGGAACTTATCCTTGATGACATGGGTTTTATAAATTAACATGACAACATTACATTATTTAGCTAGAAAGTAGGAGTACATGGTCTAAATGAATTAACTAGAATTTATAACTTGATTTGTCATAGTAAGAGATTAATTAGCTTCTGACAAGATTGATGGCTAAATATATGATGAAAACTTAATTAGTAAAGAATTATTCTTATTGTAACCCATTAAAAATATGTATAGTGTTGAATATTGTTTGATCAGTCGAACTTGTTATACTTGTAAGTGAATTGTGGTGCTTTATGAGTTTTGATGTTGTTTTGAAGTAGCTTTGTTATAAGTGAACTTATCTTTGTCTACTCTTTGACAATAAACGAATCCTTGCGAAAACGAGTTGATAAAAGAGATCCTTGTTAACTTTCTTGAGGTTTAAGAATTTATGGGTTGTCTTAAGTAAATGGCTAAAGAACATGATAAGATGTTATTTGACTTCTTTCTTTTGAGGTTTTGAGAAATTCATGGTTTCGTTGAGGCATTTGAGGTTGTGATAGACTATGAATTACTTGAACAATTATTTCGGGAAAACCTGAGCTTGATTTGAAGTAAGATGTTTTGAGTAGTGATCTTGGTGAGTCGTTGCCCTAAGTTTCATACTTGATGAGACCGAGATTAATTGAGAATGATGGTCATGATGGAATGCTAGATTACTTGAATAAATATTATCTATTTAGTCCTGTAATGACTTAGAAGCATGCTTGTGTGGTGATTAAATATGTATTGATGAGCTATTCCTTGCTTATTACTTGCTAGTGTGATTGGATGATTCTCTGAGTGGCTTGTTTGCCGATGGATGATTCTTTGAGTGACTTGTTTGTTGGCTAATTGGATGTGAAGACACCAGGTAAGTCCTTTGGGGTTTGCTCAAGTGATTAGAGCTCATGCTTGATGTGTTATATAGTATGTAGGTGTTGCATATGCATAAAAGCATGACAGGTAGTATCATGCTTAGGACTTGCACTTATGAATGAGCATCCCTATTCTCTATGCGTTGAAACAGAACAGCCGTTATCTGTGAGTTCTAGAGTCTCTGCTAGGGTCATAGGATATCCCTGTACCATCGGGTTTGTCCTGAGTCGTTGTGTCATTGTATGAGATGATATGATAGCCCAGCACCATCGGGCATGAGCATGATGGTATGACATAATATGATAAGATGATGATATGATGATATGTGCACACATGATGAAATGGGTACCGTGATGGCCAGGTCCGCTCATGAAAAAAAGGGGCGGAGTAGGAGAGAGATATGCCACTTGGCATTCTGTGTGGATCCAATTTATCGCTTTCTGCATTATATAAACTGTCAGTATGCTTGTGTGATTTAAATTCTAGTACTGCATTATAGCATTCTTTATTTCAGGTTTAGGCGTATTATATGGCCTCAACGAGGACTTCCGGTCCCGCATGAGTGGCTCGATTGCACTCATATGATAATAATGTAATCTATAAGCTACCTCCATGATGTGCGCGTAAATTGCCATATTTTCTATGCACATATAAGTCCATTTTATGATTCTTTTGCATGCATATTGGTGGGAAAATATGGGATTAGTGTAGTTTATACTTTATTATCAAATATATGGGTCTGCACGAGTTTCTATGTGATTTCGCAGAAAACAGGATGAAAATGGACAGATTTGGAAGAGCGGAAAAAGAACTCGAAGTCTTCTGAAGAGGTCGAAATCGACTGGAGACCTCGACATCGAGTGCAGCAGTGACCTAGGAATCGAGCAAGAAAAGAACAAAGCATGTCGATACCAGAGAGGTCGATATCTATATCTAGAGGCCATTAGGGCTGAGTTTAGGCATCGAATCACATCCAATTTCAGTTATTCAAACACATAGAACGCAGAAAATTAGTAGAGAGAGAGGAGGCCGAGTGAGTTTGGTGGAAGTGAAAGCAGAGATTTGGCTTGTTCGGTTGAAATTTCTTTCTTTTGCAATTTCAAAGTAGTTTTCTTTCAATGATGATGATGAGTTGCATGATGAGAAGCGAGTAGTCAACCCACTTTTAGGGTCGGGGTGAGCCCGATGATAGCGATGTAGGGTAAGTGCATCAAAGGTATGACTTTTATGCGATTCCGTCTTCTATCCTATGCATGATCCTTTGCGAAAGTTAGGGAGATTCATTATTTGCATTATTGAAGCAAAAGCCACTCATATTGTGAACTTGGATTACTCATGAATTGGATAGTAACTCTTAGGAACTATGTGAGAGCCTCTAATCACCTAAGTGTTAATAACGAAGGTTATTTGACGGAAAGGCATTAAATTTCATAACTTTAGCATCAAACTTGCATTGTTATCGTTGTGGCATGAAACCCCGACTTTGAAAGCTTTAAGTTAATTGAATTTATATAAAAGTTAAGTTTTGTTTCTGATCATCCTTCTTTATCATTCTACATTCTTCGGACACTTTTCCGACAATAGGTTGCGCAAAACAGTTTCTGTGACAAACATTATAATCGACTGTAATGGTCGATATCGAGGTCTAACGTCGATATCGAGGTCTGTCTCGACGTCGACTTTGCTGCTTTTGTCTTCTGTAGGAACTCTACTGGAAATCGACCAGAACTGAGGTCGATATCGACCAGACACATCGATATCGAGTGTCTTCTGAGGTCGAAAGCTTGATCGCGATTACAACTAGGGAAGCGCTGACATACCTCCTCGTGGATTCGATCTTGAATTACCCTACACTACATCGGGAGGGATTCTTGTATTGTTTGTTTGGGACAGGGAGTTAGCATAGTTGTGAATTATATTTGAATATTTAAATTGCACGATCCTTCCCCATAGCGAACACTCCATTTCTTTGAAGGCTTCAGAATAATTGGAAACAAAGCTTTCATAGCCTCTAATGCAAAGTCTAGTGAAAATTCACTTCCTAATTCCATAGACTTTTCATCTTCATTTTCACATGATAAAGTGTTCATGCCCTAGTATCATAATGAATAAATCAAATAAAAACCATGAATGATGAATGATGTAAAAGAGAGGCTACATAAAATCAAACTCCTAATCACACCAACAAAATTCCAATAAAGCCAATACCGCCCCAGCCACTATCTCTTACTTCTCGCTCTCTACAGCACCACCACCACAACTTGATTAAGTGCAAAAATGAAGAAGCACAATGAAAACATCATGTGGTCATCTAGTTCCACCACTCAATTTCAGCTCTCACTCTTCCAAATTGCTACTCTCCCTTTTTTACCCACTCCTCCTCGTTCAAGCTAATATGAGCAAACACATTTTAAGGGTTGGGTAGTAAATTGGGGGTATTGATGATTCACTAAATGATGAATATAGACTTTTTGGTAGACCAAACACCAGAATAGCCCTTTAACGTGTATTCAGAAAAGAGCCTGTTATTTGCCAAAATATATGATAACCAAACAGAAGAAAAGTAATTAGTCGGTGGTATATAAAGTATAAAGCTTCACAAGGGAGGGGCCAAGGTCACATACCACATTGTTTATCCAATCTCTTGTCTCAGACTTGGCTTTCTCTCTCGGGTCATAGATAACAAATAGGAAGTGTTAACAATACAACTGAAGAAACAAACCATATTTAGGAAACATAAGACATCACACAATACTTACCATTTTAGGGTGTTAACCAAGGCCTTCTTTTGAGAACGCTTTTGTCTTAGTTTCCTTTTCATATATCTTGAATCTTTCCATTTCACGCTCAATCTGTTTGCGAGCATCTAGCAAAGCCTGCGCATAAGATGCACTAACCTATGTCAACAATTTTCACGACAAAAAAGCATTGTCAACTACACGGTGATTTGTAAATGATAACAAATTATCATGGTGATTTGGAAATGATAATAAATTAACTATGATAAGCCAACAAAGATGATGCGTTGGTATTCCCGATCCTTCGCCTTTGGGCTCGGAATCAAGAACCACGACTTAGATTTGTCCCGATCTTGCAATTATCCTGGCTATATTCTCGATGTTCACAATCAATTACAATAAAGGCTTTGAACTATTGTGGAAGAAACGAAAACAAACAAATAAAAACTAAGGTAAAGGACAACAAAGAACGGTTATAGCGACGGACCCAAGGATGCAGCGGCCGCAGCATTAAGGGGGCGGCCGCCGCATGTTTCTGGTCACAGGTTCAGCGACGGAGGCGCCTGTTCTCTTGCGACGGTGATGCCTAGGGTTTCAGCGACGGTTTTTCAGGATCCTCTTTGTGTTTTGGCTTTGTGTTTGAAGTTAGGGTTTTGAAGGTGGTTTGTTTGGATGATTCAAATTAAGAACATCGATTTGAATAGATAAAGTAAGGTATTTGGATTGAAGATTGAAGAACCCTTTAGCCAAAGGGTTTCCTCAATTCTATAATTCAATCTCACTTTTCCTAATGACTTGAACGTACGTTAAATAGAATTCCTAAGACATCCTCACATTGCAAAGGATCAGCATGGCTGACTTAAAATAATAATAAAATATATAAAACCCTAGATTTAGTTTGAAAAAGTCAAACCTTAGTGGTTAAGGAATAATCTACGTAGATAGACTTTCCTTTTTACCTTATTTACCTAACTAAGTATTACTAAAAATAAGACATTTCATAAATAGCTTCAACTAACATAGGAGTTACTAAATATGGAAAGAACTAAAAACTAATAATAATAATAATAACTAAATAATAAAATATCTTTATCGATGACCACTTCTTCTCTTCAAGCCATGGTGGCGCCTTCTTCTTCCTGTTGAGGACGACACTCTTTGCCATCAATAGCCCTTGAATCGGTCTTGAGAGCTCGCCTGGATCAAGATCATTGTTTGACCCACAGAAGGCCATCTTGATCCGCATCATTCTCCCCCTCTTAGCTTCGATTCGTCCTCGAATCGAGTCACTGAAGAGCAGTGGGGAAGGAGCAGCAATCAGAAAGTTACTTCCCTGAGCATCAACTTGAGATGGCGCCAGCAGAATTCGAGGCATAGAAACCTCAAAAACAACACCTGTCATAGCGATCATTGAGCAATCAAAAGGAACAATATCAATAGGTTCAATAACCCTATGAACTTCAGAATTCTCAACATTAGGAACATTCTCAAGAGGTAAAATAGCTAACTCAAGAGAAGTGTCCCCAACGTCCTCATCGTCATCGTCAGAAGCGACCAAAACATTCTTTAGAAAATTACATCCAGCTTGCAGATCAGATTCGGATGCCTTCCCGGGAGAGTCTTGCAGCGTGTGACCCATCGTTGGAAACCTTGTCGAGTCAGCTTCACAACAAAATGGAGATGAGGTGAATCCGAGGTCGGAGTCAACGGGAACCTGCGAAACAAGATCGGCGTGCTGTGCTGAATCCTGGGCAACGAATTCAACACTAGGCTCCGTAGGCTCAATTACCTCGTCGTTGGTTGAGGCAACTATAACCGCTGGGGCAGGGGTGAAGGCCGAAGCAAAAGCTTGATGAAAGCCCTTCATGAACTTGGCGCTCGATTCGGCGAAGATGGCAGAAAGGTCGGCTTGAATCTCCGCTTGAAGTTGTGCCTCTTTCTCTCGTCGTCGTGCCTCCTCAGCCTCTCTTTGTTGGAGTAGCCAAATCTGACGGCGACGTTGTTGTTGACGCCTCTCCTCTTTGATCTCCGCCTGCCGTTGAAGCCAAAGGCGGCGCGTTTGAGCCTCTCGTTGTCGCTCTACAGCTTGTTGTTGTTGCAAAGCTCGTCTCAGCAACTCTCGTTAGCGTCGTTGTTGTTTAGCACGTTCTAAAGCAAAGAACCCATCCAAGGGATCGGGATCATCATCCCAACAATCGCCCCAGATAGCGCAAACCATTGAATCAAATTGTTAACAACATCAAGAAAAGACAAGAACTTGCGAAACCTACGGCTCTGGTACCACTTGATGTGTTGAGGTTCTCGATCCTTCGCCTTTGGGCTCGGAATCAAGAACCACGACTTAGATTTGTCCCGATCTTGCAATTATCCTTGCTATATTCTCGATGTTTACAATCAATTACAATAAAGGCTTTGAACTATTGTGGAAGAAACGAAAACAAACAAATAAAAACTAAGGCAAAGGACAACAAAGGACTGTTATAGCGACGGAGCCAAGGATGCAGCGGCCGCTGCATTAAGGGGGCGGCCGCCGCATGTTGCTGGTCACAGGTTCAGCGACGGAGGCGCCTGTTCTCTTGCGACGGTGGCGTATAGGGTTTCATCGACGGTTTTTCAGGATCCTCTTTGTGTTTTGGCTTTGTGTTTGAAGTTAGGGTTTCGAAGGTGGTTTGTTTGGATGATTCAAATTAAGAACATCGATTTGAATGGATAAAGTAAGGTATTTGGATTGAAGATTGAAGAACCCTTTAGCCAAAGGGTTTCCTCAATTCTATAATTCAATCTGACTTTTCCTAATGACTTGAACATACGTTAAATAGAATTTCTAAGCCATCCTCACATTGCAAAGGATCAGCATGGCTGACTTAAAATAATAATAAAATATATAAAACCCTAGATTTAGTTTGAAAAAGTCAAACCTTAGTGGTTAAGGAAAAATCTACGTAGATAGACTTTCCTTTTTACCTTATTCACCTAACTAAGTATTACTAAAAATAAGACATTCCATAAATAGCTTCAACTAACATAGGAGTTACAAAATATGGAAAGAATTAAAAACTAATGATAATAATAACTAAATAATAAAATATCTTTGTCGATGTCCACTTCTTCTCTTCAAGCCATGGTGGCGCCTTCTTCTTCCTGTTGAGGACGACACTCTTTGCCATCAATAGCCCTCGAATCGGTCTTGAGAGCTCGCCTGGATCAAGATCATTGTTTGACCTACAGAAAGCCATCTTGATCCGCATCAAAAGATGTTGCTCAATTGGACAGGAACTGAAAACTAACTTGCAAATAACTATCTACATTTTTAACTTCAAAGTGAGAAGATGTATTAGAGCTAGATTTCAGCACCCATTGAAAGTTATGTGAGAAGAAATTCACCAAAAAAATACAATTGAAAAGTGCAAAATCAGAAATTCACCAATCAAGAAAATCAATCAACCATGAAACAAAAGAAAGAAGTAGTGCAAACAGGATTGAAGCAACTTCTAGGGCTGCCCAATAAGTTTCTCCATAGGCAAGTGACCCACAGAACAACTCCAATTTCTTGCAGCATTAGCGATAACATATAGATAAAGTATTAAATCAATATGTTGAATACAAAAATTCATCATCCAACACAATAAGAAGTTACTAACCATTTTACTGTATCATTAACCGACTAATCACCACAAGTAATTGCCACAACAATCTCATTATAACATTCACTAATCAACCAGATCTTGCGAATCTTGGAAAGAAGATAATTGAAATTCAGCATTTCGAAAACAACAAGTGGAAAGACGAACCTGATCAGCGGTGAAGACCTCGTTGTGAGAGCGTTCTGAGACAACTGCGAGAGTGCGAGAACATCCCTTGTTGAGACGAGATGCCTTAAGAGAATGATTGATGAGAAGGTTGCGACCGAACCTGCGTCGCATGTGCTCCTCCGACGCCGGAGCAGAGAATCGAAGTCACCGAGCCTGAATTTACAACGCTCAATCTCCTTCAAAATCTCGATTAAAAAACTTTATATCAGAAAAAAAAAACAATGGAGATAATAATACAGAAGTATGAAATTAGCAAAGTAGAAGCAAATATTTCAAAAACATATTGTTGTTAATTTCATTCAAGGGCAAACTGGATCAGATGTCCAAAGATGGGTAAAAAAAGGAGGCGGCAACGATGGGCAAGAAGAAGCAAAATGTAGAGAAGAAAGGAAAGCGTTCAGAAAGAAAGAGAACAGAGAAGGAGAGGGTAAAAGGAAAAAAAATTCTCAAGGCTAGACACGTGGATAGCATGGTGCTCTACAAAGGAGAGGGTTTTAAGGTAATAGATGATGACAAATGAAAGCATACGGGAAAAACTTCAAAATACAAGCACAGTGAACCCCGGATCACTCTCCTTTTGAGCATGACCTAGCCGCCCCGCCGCCACACACCATCACCTCCATTGCCTCCGCAGGCTCACCGGATCGCCACCACCCACTACGACCTTCACCCGCTACCAAACGCCGCACTCCCTCCTCAGCTCCCCGCCCCTACCAGCCGCCTCGCCACATCGCAGCCATGCCCCCCCCCCCCCCGGTGTTATCCTGTCGATGCCACCCTTTTGGCTCGTCGTCACCTATTGCAGCCCTCAGCTCGACTGAAAAATCGAATTCCTTACCTGAATTTTTTTTAAAAAAGAAAAGTATAATACAGCTGTGACGATGTTGTCAGCTGTGACGATGTTGTATAACTTGTATATCTCCAATTTCATGTTTGACCTAAATGAGTGCATAAGGTTGAGGTTGAGCCTACCCAGGAAGTGGACAATTACATATTTCTATAATATGATTCCCTGGACCAGCTGTGCCTGTGATGGCCAAAAAAATATCTGGGTGGGGAGAAAAATACAAAATTGTTCTATTCCAATTAAAACGAGCAATCCATTGTACACAAGAGTTTATATATAAATATAAAAATATAATAATATATAAATAAGATTAATGCTACAGCTCATCTTGAAACTCAGACATGTATCAACAGCTTATCCGGTCCAAACTTTATAACTGTAGGCTCAACTCTCTGAGAAACACAACTGATTCCACACCAATTCCATAGGGCTTTCCTCTTCAGATCTTCACCTCCCATCAGCTGATGCAAAGGATACCGCAAATCCAGATGGCCTCGTCGGTATACTAGTCTGCGTATCACTCCCAAAGCATGACGACGACGCTCCCGAGTTTTCAATGTTGCTCATGCTCTCGAGAGCCTGCCACTTCTTTAGAGCCTGGGGCAAGGTCATGTCTAGATCGATCCCATAGTTGTCGTCGGGGTCTATATCCGCAGGCTTCCACATCTCTACGAAGGACGAGAGGACGTTAACAGCGTGCCCCATGTCGGGTCTCTGGTTGGGTTCCCTTGCACAGCAGTGGCTTGCAAGTTCAGCAACCGTGTCGATGCTGGGTTTTGTTTCCTCGTTCAGTTCGATGGTTGGGTCTATTGACTTTCGGAAAGTATCCTTGTTGTTGTAGGCTCTCCGGAACCATGTCACCAGATGCACGCTGTCCTCGGGTTGGGTCTCATCGAGGGCTTTCCGTCCAGTGATCAGCTCCATTAATATGACGCCGAAGCTGAATACATCGACCTTGGTAGTTATTCGTCCCATCACTGAAATTTAAGAGCGAACAGCACATTTCAAGTTTCAGGGATGACAGTTACAGATGAACATTTTCCATTTCAATGGTACATCTTATTATTATAACAACACAGAAATCTCAGACGAAGCACGTCCTTGCAATGTCTTTCCACCTCCTGAGAGGTCTCTTAGACGGAGCTGATAAATCACTATGGAAATCATATAAGTAACAGGATGATTTAAAAGCTGCACTGTAGAAAAAACAATAACATACAGTAAAGGCCTAGAGTTAAAGATCATTACCGGCGTATTCTGGTGCAAGGTAACCAAAAGTGCCAGCAAGCTTTGTTTCTATTGATGTTTTACCGCCATCTGGTGCGAGACGCACGAGTCCAAAGTCAGACACTTTGGCCCGCATATCGTCCCCGAGAAGAATGTTAGACGGTTTAAGATCCCTGTGAATGAAACTCTGATGAGCGAGATTATGCAAATATTCCACACCTCTCGCAACATCAAGAGCAATAGTAAGACGTTCCTTCCACTCAAGGGGTTTCATTCCATCCTTCTTCCAGCCAAAGAGATGGTCGCTTAGCGCACCTTTTGGCATGTACTCGTAAACAAGAAGCTTCTCATACCCATCTAGACAATAACCCAAAAGGCCAACCAAGTGCCTATGCCTGACCTTGGTCAGAACCGCAATCTCAGATGTGAACTCTGCCAAACCCTTGTCCCCAAGGACTCCAGCATTCATCCTCTTAACAGCAATTTTTGTTCCATCATGCAGCTCACCTTTGTAAACAATTCCGAAACCCCCCTTGCCAAGCACATTATCCTCACAGAAATCATTCGTGACACTCCTCAAAACTTGAATAGATATCACCAAGTTATTCCCCTCAATAGTATTTACATCACTAGGCCCGGTGTTACTTGTCAGACTATACCCTTCACTGGCCGACATGCCATTTCCAGGAGGACCAGAGGCAATGGTGATTTTCACTGCATCTCCGGCCTCAGAATGGCTCGGGTGAATGACCACTCCATTCGGCCTTTGAGCTCTGCCAGAAGCCTTCTTTTTCTTTCTTGAAACCAAACAAAAGAGAGAGAATCCAACAACAAGTGCCGCACCTACACCACCAACTACTATACCCACAATTTTCCCTGTTTTCGATTTGCTGTTAGACCCCGCAGAACCTGAATGTGAGGATCCAGGGGTGCTTCCAGAGGTGGATGGTGGAGCATCCTTGCCAATGTTCACATTCCCCGTGGTGATAACATTAGTATGAGTAAAAGAAGGGATCTTTCCGTATAATTGGTTGTATGAAACATCCAATGTCTTCAAGTTAGGCATTGTAGTGAGCTCCTCAGGTATGGTGCCAGTGATATTATTACGTGCAAGGTTGAGTGTGACAACGGATGTAAGTCGAGCAATAGAAGGAGAAATAGTACCGGCTAAACCCTTACCCTGCAAATTAACAACGGTGATGTTATCTTTCGAACATGAGATCCCCATCCAACTGTTACCACATGGATCATTCCCCGTCCAGCTCTGTGCAAACACAAGAGGATAACCAAATGGCTCCATGAATGAAATCAAAGCATCGACACGGCCATCACAAGGCGAACCAGGAGTGGTCAAGCAAAAGCTATTCATTTCAGCAATCATGTCCACTGATACCGAACTAGGGAATTTCGGGGTTGGGCCTTGGAGGGCATTATTGGTCAAATTAACAATCTGAAGGGATGCCAAACCAGTCAACGAAGATGGGACTGGGCCGGTGAGGCTATTATCCCTGAGATTCAAATCCTGGAGGTTGGCAAGCTTGGAAAGATCAGGGATAGGACCTGTAAATGCATTCATGTTCAACCAAACCTGGACAAGCTCGGTCATATTCTGCAAGACAGCAATGGATCCACCGAGAGAGCGAGTTCCATTGAAAAAAGTCTGTCCGTTTAGCCACAGAGTTTGGAGCTGAAGGCCGGAAAAGCCAGAGGGCAATCCGCCCTCGAGATGATTGAATGACAAGTGCAAATTGGCCAGACCCGGGAAGGTATCGGGGCTGATGAAATCAGGTAAGGGGCCGATCAAGTTAACGCTGTTGGCAGAGAAATTCTGCAGAGACGATGCTTGTTGAAGGCTGTCGGGAAAGGTCCAATTAACAAAGGGGTTACTATCAAGGTTGACGGCCTGGAGAGAGGACATACCTTTGAAGAAACCCGAAGGGATAGAGGTAAAATCGTTGCCGTGAAGATTCAAGGTCTCGAGGGAGGCCAATCCGGACAAATCGGGCAACCCGCCAGAGATGGTGTTGCCCATGAGCTCGAGAACTCGGAGGCTTGTGAGGGTAGAGAGGGAAGACGGGAGGGTTCCAGAGACTCCGAGATTCCCGATTTGGATCCGAGTGACCCGGTTGCTGGTATCGCACTGAACGTGATCCCAGTTACAGGGGTTTGAATCGGACCACTTGAGAGTGGAGGGGAGCTTGAGGGAGGCCTTGAGCTCCTCCATCACAGATGCGTCGGACTGTGCTGAAGAAAAGGGAAAAAGGAGGAGGAGGAAGCAAAATTGGAGTGTAATTGGGATGATCGGGGGCGCGGGGTGAGGGCTCCCCATAGTAGGGAATCGGAATTCACAGGGGATGTGATGAATTTGGGATTCTAGGGCTTGTGAGAGCGGCGGCGGCGGCGGCGGCGGCGGCGGTGGTGGAGGGAGGAAGAAGCAAAGGGAGGAGAGTGGAAACTGGGAAAGGGGAATTTGATTTTTAGGGTAAAGGGGATTTGAAAAAGCGGGAATGGGAGAGAGAATGGAAAAAGTGGGGGAGTGATTGACGAGCTTGATAGAACCGAATATTGAGACGATCATCCATTTCCCAGTCAGATAGATACGAATACGGTACCCACAAATAGCAAATCGCCAAATCCTATGGGAGTAAATGTAAATTGGAGGGAGTTGCAAATGCAATTGATGGAAGATGATAAACGCAGGGCGGCACCGTATGGGAAACTCTATTATCGTGTGGACCCCACTTTGTTGATTGCTCTCCATGTCTGAGCCTTCCTCCATTGTTCTTTCCTTTGCCAGAATATCGTGTGTAAGAGTACGCCGAACAATTTCCCCAAAATTTTTAAAAAATAGGGAATCAAAATTCATCTTCTCCAAATATTTTGTGTGTCAATTCCAACAGGTTCTCCATTTTAGAAAATTATAAACTACTTTTTTATTGAATTTTTTTTTGTGTGTGCAATTTTAATTGAAAATTAAACGTACACCGGAAGAAAAGATGGACCAACAATTCCTGTTTGCACTGCTATTCAAGTCTTTGCTGCGAAAGTAATCACTAAGGAAGATCTTATTCTTTTTCTAGCTACTGAACAAATCATATGTATAAATAAGATTATATAATTGCCGACACCTTTATATAGTTTTTATTACTAATTAAAACTCACAAAACTATATATGTAGGTGATCACACCACTGGAATCACACACAGGAACCACAAAATAGCCTCAATCACACTCTTTCTGAAAGGTACTGAACAAATGTAGTTTGATTTACCGGGAAAAAGAAACTAATTTCAGACTCCTTGTGAATTAGTCTCATGTGATGTTGTTGCTCCTTGTGAATTAGTCTCCATGTGATCTTGCAATAGTCTGATCCTGGAAACGCGGAATTAAGATAGCTGCATTCTTCCTTCGATCTTGCTGGACAACCCTTGATTGTCATAGCACACCAATTGCACAAAAATTGAAAGAAAAATGAACTCCTAACCCCAATGAATCATGAAATTGAAGGAAAGGAATCTCAACGTCGACAACGGTGCAGTGCGTCTGAAGCATTGAATGGATGTCGTCGTCGGTGGAGGTCCAAGGCGCAATGACCCTGGTCCGAGAATACTCTTCTGATTCCGATTCAACGACTTCTCGTAGGCTGAGATGGCGGAGGCAGATGAGCGATGGCCGCAGGGGAATTGAGACGTCTGAAATTGAAAATTGGAGGAAGAGAGGGCGGTGGAGGCGGTACCCAGATCACCGTCACTAGTAGAAAAGGAGTCGGCAAAATTTTGGTGATTGCTGCAAAAATAGGGAAGATGCCCTACTTTTCATTCTCCATCTCTATTTTAGAGAATGGGTTGGGGAATCTGTTGGGCTGAAAACAAGCCCAATATTCTCCAAAAGTCCAAAATTCTCCATTTTGGAGAACCTGTTGACCATGCTCTAAATTACTAAATTATCCATCAATTTCCGTTTTGTGTTTTGTTTTGACTTTTTTTTATATATATACTGTATACCGTATATATTTTTTATTTTAATTTTTTTTACAGTAGGCAAAGTTTAGGATAATTCTAAGTATCCATGATCATCAGACATAATGATGTTCTGGAATTCACAGCTATAGTTTAAGATAAAATTACAGCTCATTCGAGATTTTGCAATAAAGTCTGCTGCACTATTCCCCTCTCTGTAGCAGTGTTGGAATTTGATAAATTCAAAGTCTTTGCTTAGAGATTGAATTTCTTTCACTATTTGTGTAATCTCCCATGGTGAGTTGTTTTCCTGGTTGATGGAATTGATAATGATTACACTGTCACCTTCGATGGTCGTCCTCTGTATTCCGAGTTCTGCTGTCAGTCTTATACCTGCAAGTATTGCGAAACATTCTGTTTGGATGACAGAATACGTTTCACCATTACATTTATGTATTCGAATTATTTGGCCTTCATTGTTTCTTATGATACAACCAATTTGAGATTGTACCCCATTTTTTACAGAAGCGTCTACATTTATTTTCACAATATTTTTAGGTGGATATTTCCAGTTCAATTTCTGACGAGGTCTAGTGTGCTTAGGAGAAGTTTTTATTATTTCCTCTTTTTGCCAGCATAAAATTTTATCAATAGTTTGAGTAAGAGTGTAGGCTATATTTTTGTTAGAATTTTTTTGGAAGATGATTTTATTTCGAAGTTCCCAGATTGAGTGCCATAAGTGGCAAAGGTATGTGAAATCTTTGTTTTGGTTCATAGTATTTAGAATATTTTCAGAGATATCACTTGTTAGGTTTGGAATATTAAAGGATTTATGTAGTCTGATGCCCAGGTTTTGGATGAGCGGCCTGGTGATTTGACAGTTAAAAAATAAGTGATTTGCGTCCTCTGGTTGATAGTTGCAAAGTGAGCAGGTACTGGGGACTCTATTTATGTATCTGTTTAAACGCTCAGTGGTGGGTAAGATATCTAATATAGTTTTTCAAATAAAGTTTTTGATATTTGGAGCGATATTTAGTTTCCAGATCCAATCTGTAGAAATATTATTGTTATTTCTTGTGTTGAAGAGAGAAGAGGTAGATTTGACCGTAAATGTTCCATTTTTGTTGTAGATCCAAATTAGTCTGTCTGCGATATCAATTCTGGGGATGTAAATGTTTGATATCATTTGAGCAATGTGAGGTGGGAGTATGTTGTTTACTTTCTTAGTATCCCAAGTGTTTGAGTTTGTAAATAGATCACAAACTTTGAGGTTAGGGTTGTGGTTGTTTCTAAAGTTTTTGAGTTTTTGTGCATTTATCCAGATGTCAGACCAGACATTAATGGTTTTGCCATTGCCAACTAGCCAAAGTAGTCCTTTGGAAAAAGTATCTCTAATGTTTAAGAGTCGTCCAAATTGCCACGAAGTTTTAGCTTTACTTCTTTCAATTAGTGGTTCCTTTGAGAGATATTTTTCAGTGATAATCTTTGACTAAATGTTGTTAGGATTCGCTATTATTCTCCAAAGAAGTTTCATCTGCATACTTAAGTTGATTTGTTCAGCTGTTTTGAAGCCTAGTCCAAGATCTTTTTTAGGGGTACATAACCGTTCCCAGCTAATTAATGGGTGATAGTTATCAGATTGAAGTTTATTACAGAAAAAGTTTTTGTTGATCTGGTCAATTTTATCAAGAATTCCTTTTGGAAGAAGGAAGGATTGCATAAGATAATTGGTTTTAGAATTGAGATTAGCTTGAATGAGGACAGATCTTCCGGCTTGAGAGAGTGTGTTTGATTTCCATTTGGATAGTTGTTTTTTAGGCTTGTAATAGCTTCGTCAAATAAACTGTTGTTTACTCTACCACTAATGAGTGATATTCCTAGATATTTTTCTAATGTTTTAGTAACGGGGATATTTAATTGTTGAGCAAGGCTTTGAGCTTTTTGAAGGGAGATGTTTTTAGAGACGTGTAGAGAACTTTTGTTGTAGTTTATAGAGAGACCTGATATGTTGCAAAAGTTGTTTAAAAGGTTTTTAATCGTGTGAAGACTTAGATCATTAGCGTTTCCAAAGATGAGTGTATCGTCTGCGAAGGAGAGAAATGGGATAGGATGATTTTTTATTTTAATTAATAAACTACCAAGGATTCTAAATTAAAATACTCCTATAATATACTCCCTCAGTAGTACAAAATACTCCCTCCGTTCGGCAAAACTTGTCATTTTATCTTATTTCACAAGTTTTAAGGCAATTAACAAATGTACTAATTTACCCTCAATTATTACCGTCCTTTTTTACTTTATCGAAAACTACAACTAACAAACCATCAATCATATCAAGGACATTTTTATAAAGTGAAGGGCAAAATACCTACAATGACAAGTTTTTTTAAACAAAAATAACAATCTAAAATGACAAGTTTTGCCGAACGGAGGGAGTATTACAGTATTAATCTTAATAATGTAACTTGTTAAGGTGGTTGATAGATAATGGCCCCGTTTGCCCAACCCCTTTTTGTTTCTTTTTTAATTTTGGGTTAAACATAAACACGGTTCATCAAAAAATATGAAGTGTCATCTATATGTATACCTATAAAAATTGTGTCTCAAGGCCCCTTAATGACTCTCCCCCATAACTCTTAAATCTCAATCTTAATAATTCTCTCACCAAAGTTCACTTCAATGCTTTTTCTTTTTTCCTTTTATTTGATTTTATAATTTGATAATTGCTCATTTAGTTATATACTAAATTTCAAAATATCTATACAATTTTTTTCTTCTTTTTGAACTAAATATCAATATTAGCATTTGATTAATTTGAAAACCAAAAAATAATTTTTTTTTTGTTTCTTTAGCAATGCCATCAATAGTTTGTGTATAATCACTTTCTTTCTTTTTTTTATTGGGAAAATAATCATTTGATTTTGATTTTACAATTAAAATATAGATGAACAAAAAAAATATAATCTTTGATTTAAAGATGCAAATAAAGACATATTATTATAGTTATCTATTACGTTGTTTATTTTAATCTCTATAAGTCTATCTACAAATTTCTATATATAATGATGTCTACGAAAAAAATATAATGTTTTATTTTAAAATTATAACTATTTTCTTAGTAATTAAATTGAATAGTACAATTTTATCAAAAAAAAAATGTTGAATAGTATAGTATATACAAAGTACTAATCTTTTCTTAGTCAAGCCAACCAATTTTATATTTTAGTTTAAAAGTAAAAAAAAAGTCGACAATTTTATACAAGATAAAATAATTAACTTTTACCATTTGAAGAGGATATGGATAGTCAATTGAGAAAATATTGAAAAAAAATAAAATGTGAATTGAATTTTATGCAAGTATAAGATACCAAACTAGGGCATTAAATATACCATAATATGTGTCATGAACAATTAACTATAATAATATTTCTTAAAAATTAAAATATAAGCCAAACAAAAAATATAAATATTTTTATAAATAACTTAACCAAATCATGATACATATAAAATCAAGATTTACTATTTGTACATTGTTTTATAGTTTTTGTGTATCCTAAAGACTGTACGTATAAATATATGATATATCTATACACAAGCCAACCAATTTTATATTTTGGTTTTGAAGTGAAAACAACATCAATAGTTTCATCCAACATAAAACAATTAACTTTTACAAGATGATATGGATAATCAACAACAAAAATATTAACAAATAAAATTATGAGTTGAATTTCATGTAAGATACCAAACTAGGACATTAACAATTGCGTGATAATATTTATTAAAATTAAATGTCAGGCATATAAAATAAACATTTTATAAATAACTTAAACGAAATTGTTATGAAGCATATAAAATCAAGGTTTACCCGTTACGAACATATAGTTTAGATAAGGGAACAATAGAAGAAATTTGGCCCAAGGGCCAAATTTCAATAGCTCGTTTAGAATTTGTCCCATGGATTGGGCTTTACTAGCAATTGTCCAAAATTTTTTTATAATCCCCCTTTTGCCCCTACCTATTACACCCTCTCTGCGCTTTCCTATCTTTGTGTTGCGAGATCCGGCGACTGTTTGGCAGAGGCGCGTGCACTGTGGGCAGCTGTGGGACGTTGGCGTGGAGCAACTTCATTTGTGGGGCCCCTGGTTGCGTGTACTGGTGGCTTTCTTTAGTTGAATTTGCCGTTTGCTTTTGTAAAGCTACAGAACTTTTTGTTTCTTTACTTTTGCTTAGGGCTAGTTTGACTAGTGGGTTTCATTAGCATAGTAATTTGGAATTTGTTTTGAAACGAAGTGTAATAAAAATTTTTTTATGTAACCATACATGTGTCATCACTGATAAGTTTGGTGACAGTGACCCCGTAAAAAATTAAAAAATAAAAACGAAGTTGTCATCAAAAAATTTTCATGTCACCACACATGTGTCACCATTGATAAGAATGGTGACAGTGACCCCGTAAAAATAAAAAAATTAAAAAAAAAACTAAAAACGAAGCTCTCTATTACCATGTTTTTATAGTGGTGACAGTGTCTATGACCCTGTTTTTATTTTAATTACAGTGTCTACGACCATGTTTTTATATTGGTGACAGTGTCTTTTACCCTTTTTTTAATAGTGGTGACACCCTGTTTTTATTTCGATTACAACGTCTATGACCCTCTTACTCATTCATATATTAGAGGAGAACTGTCACCACATGTATTTTGGCTTCTCATTAGCTCCTATAGAGTTTGTGCTTCCCTTGTCCTAGGATTTTCCTTTGGTTACAGTGTCTATGACCTTTTTTTTAATTTTGGTGACAACTTCTATGACCCTCTTACCCATTCATATATTAGTGGAGAATTGTCACCACATGTATTTTGGCTTCTCATTAGCCCTTTTAGAGTTTGTGCTTCCATTGTCCTAGCGTTTTCCTTTGGTTACAGTGTCTATGACCTTATTTTTTCAGTGGTGACAGTGTCTATGACCTTGTTTTTATTTTGATTACAGTGACTATGACCCTATTTTTATCTTGATTACAGCGTCTATGACCCTCTTACCCATTCATATATTAGAGGAGAACTGTGACCACATGTATTTTGACTTCTCATTAACCCCTATAGGGTTTGTGCTTCCCTTGTCCTAGGGTTTTCCTTTGGTTACAGTGTATATGACCTTGTTTTTATTTTGGTTAGAATGTCTATAACCCTGTTTTTATTTTGGTTACAGTGTCTATGACCCTGTTTTTATTTAGGTGTTTAGGGCCTTGGCCGTAAACCCTAATGACTTAACCCTAAACCCTAAATCATACTATACAACACATGTTCTTTTGGTTATGTTTAGCCCTTTTAGGGTTTGTGCTTCTCTTTTCCTAGGGTTTTCCTTTGGTTACAGTGTCTATGACCCTGTTTTTATAGTGGTGACAGTGTCTATGACCTTGATTTTATAGTGGTGACAGTGTCTATGACCCTATTTTTATTTTGGTTACAACGTCTATGACCTTTTTACCCATTCATATAGGGTTTAGGTTCAAGCACATGATGGGAGCCGAAATCATGGTCTTCTAATGACACCGAAATCATGGTCTTCTAATGACACCAAAATTATAATTATAATTATAATTGCAATCATTACCACTAACCTCTCACCCTCCTGTTTGAAATGACACCACTGAACTCAAATTTGTCAAACATAGCAAATTTCTACGGAGTATATGAGTTTTTAATTGAACATAATAAATCATGCTAGCTGTCAACTCACAAGATTAAGGACACCACAAATTAGTCAAACACAGCAAATTTCTATATGAGTTTTTAATTGAACATATAGGGTTTACAGTACTACAATAGTGAATTAGGAGGAGAATAAGGAGACCGAAATTCACAGGATTAAGGCGAATTCCAATTCGCAGCGAAACCTTGAAGATTAAGGAGACTGAAGATCAAGGAGACTAAAGAGTAGAGCAGCATCGTCAGTCGCCACCGCTGCCGCCGCCTTCAATTGCGTCCACCGTCACCGCCTTGTCCCATCGGCGACCACACTCGCCTCCTCCTCCGCCGCCTCTCCGATGTTCCGATTGAAGTCCTCCACCACTCCTTCTCCGCGCTCTTCGTAGCCATGGCCGCCACAGACGTCGAGCGCCTTCAATTCGATCCTTTTGCATCTCCATCTCTCTCTCATGTCGGATCCCACTTCAATTTCATCTTCTTGACCCGCCATAGATGCTCCGCTTTTTTTCCAGATCTAACTTGTTTTACTTTGGGGAAGGGGAAGAAATAAGGGTAGGGGCAAAAATGTTATTTTGGGACATTCCCCCAATTTCGCTAAACAAATGGACTAGGAGCTAATTTTGGCCTATAATATGGACACATTCCAAATTTTCCCGGAACAATATGACATAAAATAATCTTTTAAATAATCCTATAAAATATCAAAAGTTATATGTCCCGTGCGTAGCAAGGGCATGACTTGCCTAGTTACCAAAAAAAATGAGTCAATTGGGTACTTAGACTCCTTTCAATATATGGTTAAGTAATAGACCCCATCAATAAATTTTTTATTAAATAGACCCTGTAATGTTTTAATGGCTAAACTAGTGTAATTCCCGCGCCATGGCGCGTTTACATAAAATAATACTAAAATAATCAAATTTTCATCATAGTAGATACATTATATTATAATTATAAAAATTAACAAATAACAATAACTATGAAAAAAACTATGGTTCACAAAATATTTATTAAAGGTAACTACAGTCGCTTAGATTGGAAATATATTTTACATGATTTAAAGAGATAAGACATGGTTTTTCTTGAAGATATTCGATAATCACTTTACAATATATTCACGATAAAGCAAAAACTAAGAAGCTTCCATTGTGTTGGGCAAGAAGGAAGCTCCTCATGGACACCATTACAACATTCAAACTCCCATAGCTGTATTTTCTTCATATATACACCAAACACACACGGGAAAAAAGTTATGGTGAGTCAATATAATCGTCACATTATGTTTATAATAAATTAAGGCTACATTTCAATTATTGAAATACTTTTAATGCAAATGGAAATAAAGAAAGAAATTACATCAAGAATCCACTAAACATCGTCTCTGCAAATGATAAAAGAAAACTTAACCAAGCTTCTTGCCACAACGCATCTAACCCAAAATCCTACGCAATTCAAACAATATATAATTGTCTTGTATGTGTAAAGAAAATAATGAGACAAAAAATGGCATACAATGGATATAGATAGTTCAGTTGGAAAATAACAAATAAGTAGTGTCACCTATTATGCCAATGTTTGGAAGACTTTCCCTGTATACCAGTCTATTGTAGTGTTGAATGGGGGTCACCTATTGTGAACCAAAGTCGTATGAATTAGTGGGATGATGGGATTTAATTAATATAGGGTTAGTATTTATAATCGTGGAGGAAAAATGGATAAAACCAAATCAGAATTTAAGATTTTCACCGAAAATAGAAAGAAATTAAAAATAATAACAAACCGTAATGTGGTAAAAACAAATCATTGCTAGATCAGATTTCATAACAATTCGTATATATCTAGTATAATTAACGGCGGGGTTTCCTTCCTTTTTCATAACTATTTGAGGCATATACATATTTTCCAAATGAGCATATTAAATAGACAATAAATGTCATGAAAATATATATTGATGTATTAAATTAGAGTGTTTCAAGGATGAATTGGAATTTGCTATTTAAAGTTGTACAATAAACCTTGACATAATAATTTTCGACACTAGATACAAAAAAATCCAATTAGAATTTAAGATTTTGGCAAAAAAAAAATTGGAAGAATAAAAAAATAACAAATCTAGGAGGGTAAAACGATTCAAAAAAATCAGTTCGAGATAAGATTTGATAGCAAGTAGCAATCCATATCTAATATAATTAATATATAAAAAAAATAACATAATTTATTTTGTGAGGAAAGGGGTTAGAAATTCAAAAAAATACCCTAGCGGAATAACATTAAGAAAAATAAGAAAATAATAGTACTGGATTGAAGAATCCAATATGTAGAAGATTAGTGCGCGCTAATTTCATTTTAATAATATTGACTTAAAAAAATTAAGGGAAGAAGTAAAACAAAACAAAACAAAAGCCTAAAATGCAACAACATCGAACAAAACTCCTCTAAAACTCAAGAAAAAAGCAAAAAAGTATAATTAAAGAAAAAATGAATTAAAAAAATGACGGAAATAACGTGATTGGCTGAGGTTCCTAAAACTCCTCTAAGATTGACACCTCAGCAAAGTATTCTGATTTAAAGTATTATATAGATGTAGATTTTAAGATTTTGAAAAAAAAAGTAAAATTGGAAGAATAAAAAAATAACAAATCTAGGAGGGTAAGACGATTTAAACAAATTAGTTCGAGATAAGATTTGATAGCAAATAGCAATCCATATCTAATATAATTAATATATAAAAAAACGGAATTGCTATGTGCACGGGCAATTTATCGCAAGGTGTACGGAAAGCGTTCGCAAACGCGTAGAACGGATGTGTGCAGGTGGGTCTCAGACACAACCGCGCAGTGTGCGTCCGCGGATGCCAGCAACGAAGGTGGGTCCCACACGTAACGACGCAGTGCGCGTCCGCGGATAGGGCAACCGCGTATCCCGCGTCCGCAGATGCGCCAGGGTGGGCCAGGGCAGCTGCATATCCCGCGTCCGCGGATGTGACCGGCCGGGAATCTCGCTGCGCCTGCTGCAGCCTTATCCACGTGCGAGTGCAGCCCCGGGAATCATGCTGACGCCGAATCTTCTCTTGCCTATAAAATGAAGCAAGGCCTTCAATCCAGCAGTTCATCCTCCAGCCAACAGTGCATTATCCTCCAGCAGTTCATCATCAGTGCTTCAAGCAGTTCATCATCCTCCTGTTCATCAGTATTTCGTCCAGCAGTTCATCAGTATTTCGTCCGAGTTGTTCATTGCTTCCTCCAGCAGTTCATCATCCAGTTGAAACTTTAAAGGTATTCATTAAATTTATTTTCTTCCTATGTCCGTAGTTATATTTTCACTTTTATATTATCTTAATTCGGTTTACATAGTGTGACTACACCAACTAATATAAGTTTTTGATTACTTAATTAGGAATTATAACATAAAAAATGAAGCAGATGGTGGGTTGGTTTAGAGGGAAACGATCGTCACAAGGTAAAGACAACCATCGGAGAGCTTGAGAGGTAAGTTCATTTTAATTAGTTTTGATAACTTTTATTTTAATGATAATGTTTAGAGAGAAAATGAACAAGTTGCATGAAATATTAGAAATCGTAAGACGTTGAAAATTTAATATTTATGGAAAAAATTGTGTAAGGTTTGAATTAAGTAGATATGTAGAAAAATTATTTTTGAAAGTATGTAATCGAAATTATATTGGGAAAAAATCTCATAGGTGAATTAGTCTTGTTCACCGTAAACAAACTCTAAAGATATGATCATGATAATTTCATGTTAGTTGAAAAATTTTGTTTAGTGAATTTATGTTGATAAGCAACTGAAAATAGGTAATCGAAATTTGTTATGTCATGACTTATATAAAATTACATTGAAAATAGGTAACCGAATTTACGGTTTTTATGAGTTGTAGATATGTAATCGAAATAGTGATTTGTGTTTATCGCTCTTATTAATCAATTATATCCATTTGGAAAATTGGTAAATTTTTTGATAATTGTAATGATAAAAACTTGTAACACGTGAAATTTTTTTATATCATATTTAGATGAGTTACCTATCTGAAATTTGTTTATTTGTTATGCGATGTGATAACAAATTGCTAGGGCAATAGAGCGACGACGGCCCACAACTTCGGTCCGTCGAGGCGAACATGCAACACATGAGGAGGACGAAGAGGAGGCTCCCCCTATTGCCACTACTGTACCCGCTCGGGCGAGTACATCCGTTCTGCGGGATGGGACACGATCGCCTGGGCCGAGTCAACCTACATTGAGACGTTCGTCTTCAGAGCGTACACCATCATCTCCTATCCACAGTCAGACTCCAGGACTCGAGGATATTCATTCACACGATGCGGTTGGATCAGATGCATCCGATGATGATGTACAGACCGAAACAGAAAGTTTTGAGGATGCAACCAACGATGATGATAATGAGGAAGTAGTCGGTGCTGGAGCCTATGACTACCACAACGTGGCTGCGGATGGAGCTGCTGACTACGAGGGGCAATATGAGCAGCAAGAGCAGCCAGTCCAACATGACCAAACACAAAAGGGGCGGACCCCCTAGTTACCAATCACGGCCGACCACTAGAGAATGAGCCATTGATGTGGTATAAGACGTACAGATGCAGACTTCTTTGTATGGGCGAGATATGTAGTCATGGTTATTTTATTTCGAATTTTTTTTACTTAGATTAAATATTTCACTATGATCTAACGAATTAAGTGTTTTGTCCCCTGTAGACGGACAAGGAAGTTCGATGAATTCGGCGCGACACACGCATCGACTTCATAAAAAACTTGCCTCGTATGAATGCCCATATGAGTTGGTTCGGAATTGCATGAGCGAGTGGCCTGACAACGTTGGAGGACATTGAGTTTGGCAGAGTGGATCATTGTTTGATCCAAGCATTTCTCTACCGATGGCACCCCGAGACGAACATGTTTCATTTTCCATGGGGTGAGATGACGATCACCCTTCATGACGTCGCCATCATATTAGGGTCGAGGATTGACGGGGTCGCCCCTTGTTAAAGAGGTAAGTCGAGTATCTTAAATACAAATGTAAAGATGTAAATAAATGTAAACCGACTCCTAGCCTATGCAAATAATTACAAGACTTCCTCCCATTGTAGTGGAAGGGTAGTCAGGATCGATCCACGAGGAGGCGTGTCAGCGGGATCCTAGTAGCTTTGGAAATCTCAAGTCTGCGTCGACCAAAAGCCTCGATTTCGACCTTTGAGCTCGATGTCGACCTCGGCTGTCGATGTCCTCTCCAACAGAAGACCTGCAGAAACAAAAACTGTAGTCGATATCGACTGGAAGGGGTCGATATCGATGTTAGTCCACGAAATCGACTGGCTCAAAAGACTGCCAGTCGATACAGAGGGGTCGATATCGATGCTTGGGGGTCGATATCGATGTCCAGTAACTCCGCAGCGATGTTCGTCGTCGACTCAGAAAACTGTCGACGAACTTAGTGGTCGATGTCGACGTCTCGGGTCGATATCGATGTCTCCCTGCAGTGTGTTAGTTCTTCGTCGGCAAAGAAAGGCCGAAGATTTAAGAATGGAGAGAGAAGCAATGAACAGAAATAAAACATAGGTTTTGACTGAATATAAACTTATTTAAAAGGCAACTCCTAGGATTAGG
Source organism: Persicaria maculosa (assembly GCA_963922045.1). Lineage (NCBI taxonomy): Eukaryota > Viridiplantae > Streptophyta > Magnoliopsida > Caryophyllales > Polygonaceae > Persicaria > Persicaria maculosa. The sequence continues at coordinate 21,728,627 of OY998271.1, read as the reverse complement.
GTTTAACACAACGTTAACCAATGCATGCGATGAGATAAATAAGACGGACAATTGCGCTATTTCACCCGAGGGACAAGCTTTCGCCGTACACCAACTCTTAGGATTACTCTTGCAAATAAACCTAATTGTCTCTACCAATTTTATGTTTATAACTCAAGTTGTTAGCATGAATCCCTTTTCTTTCGATTAGGACTAAACATAGAATCGTAGGAGGAGAGATAGACACAACGATGTCGTCATCAAATACTTACCTCAAGCGCGCATGGCTAACGTCGGGCTCACCCCGACCCTAAGAGCTTTGGGGAACTACTCGCTTCTCATCATGGAATTCATTGTTGATTGAAAGGAAGAAACTTGCATTAAAATAAACTCCGAAGCTTTACAACTCAACGTCAACTTTCGCAAACGTCAAACCCTAAAACTTCTCTCTAACTCTACTCTATTGATTGTCTTGATTGATTTCTTGGATTGGATTCTAAGATTGGATTGATCTAACAAATCAGCCCCTAGGGCTTTATTTATAGGCTAGTAATCCTCGCTATCCAAGGATTGTAACTCCTATCTAAACTATGAACTCTATCCAAACTATTAGGATAGGTCTTTTATTTTGATAAAACTTAAATGACTTAAAGGTAAAAAGATAAATAACTCTTCAGCTGCCATCTATCTTGAAAGTATGAGATAATTCCGTGCCTCCTTGAAGATATAGTTCCAATCCGCATTCGAAATCGAGTCTATCTTCTGTCGAGATAAGGGGTCGATATCGACACCAGGGGGTCGATATCGAGGTCTCTGTTCCTGCTCGACTTGTTTAGCTCTGGTCGATTTCTATGTTGAGGTCGATATGGGGGTCGATATCGACACTGGGGGTCGAAATCTGGGTCTAAGGTCAATATCTACCTCTTCTCAGCTTCACTTGATGTCTATGTTGAGGTCGATATGGGGGTCGATATCGACACCAGAGGTCGATATCTGGGTCAGAGGTCGATATTTACCTCTGCTCAGCTTCACTTGGCTTCTCCGTTTTGACTCCGATTTCACTCGAATTCCTGCATGGTTAGCTCAAAACTTGTGCAGACTCTATTTCTTGTATTTTAGCCTATTCTTACATAAGTTTATATTCTTTTGAACCTTTTCTTTAGAGATCGAATGAAATATGAAGTCAAAAGATGCAATAAAAGAAGGTGCAAATGTGTACATCAAAACACCCCATACTTAGACTTGCTTGTCCTCAAGCAATAACCAATACCTACAACACATCCTTCAAGTCTTCGCCCTTGTCAAAAGCAACATCATAAGCGGTAGCAAAGAAAAGCAAGTGAATTTAACGTCATAGCACATATTTTGGCGATCCATAGGCATATTCAATTTTGATCCAACCTCACAGGGATAATGTGTTTGCACTCAACTCTCATGTGTTTAGGCTATGAAGATCAACTCTCAACTCAATTCCATACACAATCTCATAAACATTGCAATTTATAATAATCCACTTCGCAACCAATTATGAAAATGCAATAAGAATCATCAGGAGGACTTTCGCTCAATGGAAGACTTCAAAGAAGACTCCATTCGGCTGGGTTGTAACGGGGCTTGGTATGAAATAAAAGGGTATGGAATTATTTGGCTATGTGGTGCTTTTATAATTCGGGAATCAAGACTCCTAAATCTCAACACTTGCAATACCCAAACCATAACTCTTCAATGTTGCACTTTCCAAGCTCAATCTCCTATAATGCTCTTTCCCAACTCATCTTTATATAATATGCTCTAAAGATGCACTAAAAGATGTAAACCATATATCAACCCTTCTTCCAAACTCTAATATACCTCTAAAAAATATAACACTTGTATGAATAAAAGACTTTAGGATTTTGGCTCATGCACTATATATATATATCTCTTTTTTTTTTCTTTTTTTTCGAAAATAATAAACAAATATGTGCATTTATATGGTGAGTCAAAGGATCCTCTTACAAAATATGACAAAATGTAAATATGCACCATCCTATAATTTCCTTGCTCAAAACTGGACATTATGCTCTTTTCTTTCCACAAGGCATTAATCCAACCAATCTAAGTCTCAATTCCCAAATGGGGGTCAGGCTCAATTCGGCTAGGGATAATTTTGTGGAGTTTGCAAATTCAGGCTCAGGCTAATGTTCTGGCTTCAAGCAGGGATAATGCAGGGTAGGTAAAGAGAGGATAAAAATGGCTTAAAAGATGCCTCCATCATTTAATTCTCGTAAACATAAACATATAAATGCATTGGTTTTGAATAACTATCACAACATTTAGAGATGCATAGGAAGAGTAAATTCACTCAAGAAAGCGGAGGGATTTTTGATGTTCTCCCTATAGGTCAAAATTCTCACTAGGACAATTTTTGTTGGATTTGCTTTTTAGCCTAGGATCATATGTGCTCAATTTCATCACAAGTTCACAATCTACATAAAAATTTTAAAGACTTAGGCTAAACCATCCAAATATGCCATAGGGTTTACATGATCAAGTCAGCTATTGAGTTTTCATCATAGGACATCTAAGTAGGGTTTAAAAAACAAACTTAAAAATAAACATGCATTTTTTTTTATTTTTTTTATTTTTTCTATTTTTTTTATAAAAGTAGAACTAAAAAATTTAAACATGGATGCAATGTGAAGAAAACCAAGTTATGACCATAAGACATGTTTTTCCCCCACCCCATACTTAAAATATACAGTGTCCTCAATGTATTAAAAAGAAGAACAAGGGTAGAGAGAAACTCACAGCGCAAACCTACGGATTTAGGTCGATTTCAGGTTAGGTCGATGCCAGAAGTCGATATCTAGGTCAGTGGTCGATGTCGACTGCATCTGTCGAATTCGAGGAAATAAGATGAAGACAAGGGCTGCCTGATTGGGGTCGATATCGAGTATTAGGGTCGATATCGACCTCTCTTTTTCGCTCCTGAGTCCTCGATGTCGACTGCAGGAGGTGGCTTGATCCTGGGGGGTCGATTTCGACTGGCCTGGTCGATTTCGACTGCCTCTGCAGAAGCTTCTTTTCTTCTTCATCGTTTCTTTTGCTTGATAACCTGAAATCTTTGTTAGAAATATAGATAAAGCACGAATTATCTCAGTTTTAAAAGTTTCAAACAGCCAAAAGTTAAATCCTAAAAACCATCTATGAAAAATTTAAAGGTTTTATGTACAAGCTCTAGATTTTTGAGTCGCTAGGCCGACTTCTCCGTCAATGCTTTATGACCCTTTTATGTAGGGACCCTTCGAGCGTGAGCCTTCTCCTGGATCATCTAGGTCCTTTTGATAGCATCTAAGCTCGAAGACCAAGGCTTCTTTGATGTTAGGTTCTTCTTTGGGCGCTTTCTTTCTCTTTCTTGACCTAACTTTAGCAATATAGGCAAACCATGGAGCTTTGACCCTCTCATTAGTAGAATTATCAATAACGGGCTTAATTGATTTATCAATAATGGACGGAGGAGGGTTAGGAGTCATACCTGGGCTTACCTGTTTGGGCCCGAAACAGAAATCTTCGGGCTGAGGGGTGGTCGATTTCGACCAAGGGGGGCGATTTCGAGTGCTGGGGTCGATATCGATATGTGGGGGTTGATATCGACCTCTGTGACCCCATACTTAAGCTCCTGGCAGTGATCTGGCATACTCGATTTCGACCAAGGGGGGTCGATTTCGATGTTTTTAGTCGATATCGACTGGTTCCAGTCAATGTCGACCCTGTTTGCTGTTTCCGTCCTCGCCAACAAAAATTTTCTAAGCTTCTCCTTAGCCGGCGAGAGGACTACTTGCTCCAGGTGCTTTGTTTCGCTCATGGTTGGGTTGAAAGAGAATTCTATCACTTCGTTCCCTATAGTAAAGGTTAGTAACCCTCGACGTACATTGATATTGGCATCTGCAGGAGCTAAGAAAGGCCTACCAAGTATAATAGGCACTACAGGATCTTCAGGCATCTCCAATACAATGAAATCAGTAGGCACAAAGAACTTACCTACCTTTACCGGAACGTCATCAACTATACCTGTGGGTCTGACGAATGAGTTGTCAGCCATATAAAGTTTCATGTCCACAGGTTCAAGGGCGCCAATGTTCACCTTTTTCCAAATAGAAAGAGGCATGAGACTTACACTTGCCCCTCGGTCACATAGGGCTTTATAGCGATGTTGGCCAAGTCCCACGGTGATTGCAAACTTCCCTGGATCACTCTTCTTCTCAGGGAAGTCCATCTTTGAGCACTCATCTGCGATCTCTGCCATGGATCTCTTCTTGCTTAGGATGTCTTTCAGGAATCACACATAGGCAGGCATCTCGCTTAGGGCTTCTGTAATATTAAGACCTTGAAGAATCTTTACAAAGCGCCTAAACTTACCTTTGGTGGGATCCTCCAATGCTTTGGATGGGAATGACAACGTCTTCTTTGGTGGAGGGGCCAAAACGGTGGTCGGAGGGGCCTGCTGGACATCGACATCGACTGGAATTGGGTCGATATCGGTTGGTAGGGTCGATTTCGACCTCGGCTGTGATTTCTCAGGTTCTGCAGTGTCATCGACATCGACCAGGGGGTCGACATGGTGGTTGATATCGACCTCTGGGTCGACATCGACTGGTCTGTCGATGTCGATTGGGTCTGTTGCTTTCTCCTTTGTTTCCGTCCGTGGCTTTTGTACTTTGGTGCCACTCCTCAATTGTATGGCTGCGACGTGGCCCATCCCGGATTGTCCCTTAGGATTTGTAGTGGGTTGCCCAGGGAGTGTTCCGGACGGTCTAGGGATTTGTGCCGCCAATTGACCCAGTTGGGTCTCTACGTTTCTTTTCCATATATCCATCTCCCCAATCCTTGTGGTAAGGTGATTGAGTTGAGAATGGATGGAATTGTTGGATTGATCATTCTTATCCTGATTCCGCCTGATTTCATCCAGTACTAGTTGAAGATCATCCTTCTTTTGGTCTCTCTCCGGGTGCCCAGGAGCTCTATAAGGCGGAGGGTCCCTAGGGTTAACCAGGTTCCTTTGTGGTTGATGGAACCTTTGGTCTCCCCAATATTGGTGATTGGGACCCCTCATGTAGCGCGCCTCTTGGTGAGTCTCCGCTAGGTGTACTTGTTCAACATGGGGGCACTCGATGGTGGTGTGCCGCTGCGATCCGCATTCAATGCAATCTTTGTTCGCTGAAAGGAACCTTACTTGCTTTTGGAGCTTTCGAATTGATCCCTATGAAATTGCTCCTTTACATCCGGATCGATTACATTGGAGGGTTCATATAAGGGCATAGATGGGGCAGGCCTCGATGATGATGGTGTGTCAGAAGCCTCAAGAGTCCCATATGTATTGTCGAACTCCACCAACCTCTCTATGGTCTCCTAAGCCTCTTGTGGAGCGAGTTCAAGGTAGCCATATGAGGTGTAGGTGTTGATCCTCTCCTTGGTGGCAGCATCAAGAGCATTGTATATGATCTCCTGAATTACATATGGTGGTTGGCCATGCGTCGGGCATGATCGTAGTAGGTCCTTAAACCTTTCCCAAACAGTCGCCAGAGCCTCACCAGGCTTTTGTTTGAAAGCCGTGATTTTCTGTCGGATCAACGCCGTCTTAGAAGGAGGAAAGAACTTGTTGAGTAACGCGTCCTTGACTTCATTCCAGGTGCGGAGCGATCTTGGGGCTAAGCTCTCCAACCACTGCAATGCTTTCCCTGTAAGAGACCATCGAAAGGCTTTTAGTTGGACATATTCAAGACTTCGTCCATCAGCAATAGTATCACAAAGGTCTAAGAAGGTTGAAATATGTGCCATAGGGCATTCGTTAGGTTTTCCTTCATATTGGTGCCTTCTAATCTCAGTAAGGAAGTTAGGTTTTATTTCAAAATTAGAGGCAGGGATAAGAATTGCCGATTCAGGCACTGTGAGAGCGGGGTGCATATATTGCTTGGCATTCCTAGGGAGGGCATTGATTTGGGCTTCTATTTGCCTCCGGCCTTCCTCCTACCTATCTGCACGCTCCTTAAGTGCCGCCTCTCTAGTCGTTAGGTCCTCAACCTGCTTCCTTAGTTGCTCTATAAGTTCAGCCTGGTTCGCGGTGTCCGCCATGATTCTTTGAGCTTGGGCCCTTAGATGGAAATAACGCTCAGGGTCCTCTACTCCTTCAAATTCAGGTGGGCGATCAGCGCATCGCATACACCTGCAAAACCAAACTAGGTAGAGACGTGAGATAGACTACTAGGGCGCTATTGATTGCCTCCCCGGCAACGGCGCCAATTTGTTAAGGAGGTAAGTCGAGTATCTTAAATACAAATGTAAAGATGTAAATAAATGTAAACCGACTCCTAGCCTATGCAAATAATTACAAGACTTCCTCCCGTTGTAGTGGAAGGGTAGTCAGGATCGATCCACGAGGAGGCGTGTCAGCGGGATCCTAGTAGCTTTTGAAATCTCAAGTCTGCGTCGACCAAAAGCCTCGATTTCGACCTTTGAGCTCGATGTCGACCTCGGCTGTCGATGTTCTCTGCAACAGAAGACCTGCAGAAACAAAAACTGTAGTCGATATCGACTGGAAGGGGTCGATATCGATGGTAGTCCATGAAATCGACTGGCTCAGAAGACTGCCGGTCGATACAGAGGGGTCGATATCGATGCTTGGGGGTTGATATCGATGTCCAGTAACTCCGCAGCGATGTTCGTCGTCGACTCAGAAAACTATCGACGAACTCAGTGGTCGATATCGACGTCTGGGGTCGATATCGATGTCTCCCTGCAGTGTGTTAGTTCTTCGTCGGCAAAGAAAGGCCGAAGATTTAAGAATGGAGAGAGAAGCAATGAACAGAAATAAAACAGAGGTTTTGACTGAATATAAACTTCTTTAAAAGGCAACTCCTAGGATTAGGGTTTACCACAACGTTAACCAATGCATGCGATGAGATAAATAAGACGGACAATTGCGCTATTTCACCCGAGGGACAAGCTTTCGCCGTACACCAACTCTTAGGATTACTCTTACAAATAAACCTAATTGTCTCTACCAATTTTATGTTTATAACTCAAGTTGTTAGCATGAATCCCTTTTCTTTCGATTAGGACTAAACATAGAATCGTAGGAGGAGAGATAGACACAACGATATCGACATCAAATACTTACCTCAAGCGCGCATGGCTAACGTCGGTCTCACCCCGACCCTAAGAGCTTTGGGGAACTACTCGCTTCTCATCATGGAATTCATTGTTGATTGAAAGGAAGAAACTTGCATTAAAATAAACTCCGAAGCTTTATAACTCAACGTCAACTTTCGCAAACGTCAAACCCTAAAACTTCTCTCTAACTCTACTCTATTGATTGTCTTGATTGATTTCTTGGATTGGATTCTAAGATTGGATTGATCTAACAAATCAGCGCCTAGGGCTTTATTTATAGGCTACTAATCCTCGCTATCCAAGGATTGTAACTCCTATCTAAACTATGAACTCTATCCAAACAATTAGGATAGGTCTTTTATTTTGATAAAACTTAAATGACTTAAAGGTAAAAAGATAAATAACTCTTCAGCTGCCATCTATCTTGAAAGTATGAGATAATTCCGTGCCTCCTTGAAGATATAGTTCCAATCCGCATTCGAAATCGAGTCTATCTTCTGTCGAGATAAGGGGTCGATATCGACACCAGAGGGTCGATATCGAGGTCTCTGTTCCTGCTCGACTTGTTCAGCTCTGGTCGATTTCTATGTTGAGGTCGATATGGGGGTCGATATCGACACTAGGGGTCGATCTCTGGGTCTAAGGTCGATATCTACCTCTTCTCAGCTTCACTTGATGTCTATGTTGAGGTCGATATGGGGGTCGATATCGACACCAGAGGTCGATATCTAGGTCAGAGGTCGATATCTACCTCTGCTCAGCTTCACTTGGCTTCTCCGTTTTGACTCCGATTTCGCTCGAATTCCTGCATGGTTAGCTCAAAACTTGTGCAGACTCTATTTCTTGTATTTTAGCCTATTCTTACACAAGTTTATATTCTTTTGAACCTTTTCTTTTGAGATCGAATGAAATATGAAGTCAAAAGATGCAATAAAAGAAGGTGCAAATGTGTACATCACCCCTCGTACACCTAGGACCAACGAGCTACGTCAGGCTTTCCTCAACAACAGATTCGGCATCCCCCTTGCAGAAACAAGCAGTCGAGGAGCTTGCTTCCCGCAGTCAAAGCTAGAGGAAATAATGAAGACGATGGTTGTTCATGGAGATATTTTCGCCCCTACACTTGCGACCGGATATCTACTGCTAGTACTTGGGGCAATCTTCATCAACGACAAGTCAGGTACACACATACCCCTGTGGGCAGTCGACTTAGTCGTTGATCATTCTGTGACTTGGCAGTATGCATGGGGGGTTGGAATGCTTGCCCTCTTGTACCGAGCTTTGGGAGATGCGTGTAGGGAAGGGGTGGGAACCATGGGCGGGTGCGCTGCATTGGTGCAGGTATTCTTATTCCTATAATGTTTAGATCCAAATATCATGCCTTCAAGCAATTTTACTAATATTTTTTCCTCTATATGTATGAAGTTTTGAATCTGGGTACATTTTCCGACATTAGCTCCTGTAGTGGCTGAGGGGTTGTACCATCAGGCTGATCATAGGTGGGCTTGTAGGTGGATGCATAGACCGACACCATCGCGTGATTCAAGGAGGGTACGCCACATTACAGAGCAGTTGGAGATGATGAGAGCCGAGGATGTAAGATTCGTGCCGTATGTAGATAGACATCTTGACTTCGAAGGTGTGTATCTGGTCTCTCGGTACAGGAGGGTTCTCTCCGTTGCAAACATCCAAGAGCCGTACATGCCAGATCGTGTATTACGACAGTTTGGCCGTGCACAAATCATACCCATGGATCGTATCCCACCTACCATAGAGAATCGGCCTTCTGGGACGACCCAAGTGAAGCTGAAATTTTTTGAAAATTTCGATGTCTGGGATGATCGTCACCATCCAACAAATTTGTTGGATATACAGAACGTGCCTATTGCACATGAGGCACATTTTGTTATGCAGAACTATATGGCGTGGTTTAGTCGTCATGGACACCCATATGTCTTACAGACCACAACTGAGGCACAACCTATCGAGGAGGAACCGACACCGATAACCACAATACGCGATCAGGTATGGCTCGTGCCTTACATGTTTCATTACTTGTATTTTATTTGTGAACAATGGTTATTATATGATCGTCACAATGTATTTGTTTTTACATTTTATAGCGATTCACTGTATTAGCGGAGCAGCTCAGGAGGATGGTAGAACGTCATGAAGAATTCTACAGCCATGATGAGATCCTCGGTTACTACAGAGAGGCAATGGGCCACCCAATTCCACTCGCCCCCACTCAGGTCCGGGCATCACAAAGGCGAATGTGATATTTTATATAATTTGGTTTTTAATGTTAGGGACATTATGTTGTTCAGAAATGTTTGATGTTTCGTGGTCCTATTTAGTAATCGTATGAGCTACTATAGTTTTAAGAACAAACTAAATATATCAATTTGCTAACAATAAATCGTATTCATTAATCGTATGCTCTACTTAAATTTAAAAGACAAACTACATATATCAATTCGCTGACAAGAGATCTAAAATAGTTCAACACCAACTATTCACTCTACCGTAATATGGTCTACTCTATCGCCGTGTTGGTGGCCCGAACCATCGTGATTTTCATGTCTCAGGTTAACTCTGCTATCCTTGTAGCGAATGGTTCATCCCAACCGTTTACGCTCTGGTGGTGGAAATGACTCCAAGCTGGGCATGTTGGCGGGATCGGTGAGTTTGGTTGAAGCCATACCTGTTTGGTTAAGAAGTACAATAATTTATAATCCATAAAATATGTAGGTATAGTGATGGTTAGGGTGGAATTTAACTAACCGGTACCCAGTGCACTCGCCCATACCACGCCATTGCAATAATCTCTGTTGGTGGCCTTGCGGTCGTTGTATGTGCCATCATCGGGGTACATGTATGTGCACCATCCCTGCTAAGGACAACCATAACAAGTTGATATCGTGTCACAACTGCCAAAGGAACCAACGGTGCCTCCATACACCTCGTCGGATCACATGGGCCAGGATCCTTGACATCAACATTAGCAATCATCCCATCAATATCGTCAATTATCGATGCAGCTCGATACAACTACTTGTTATTACGCAGCTCTTCAGCCATCTCTTGTCGGACCCTCATATACTGGTTCTCCCTATATCCAAGCAACACTGCAAGCGTTCGATACCCATAATGCCCATCTGAACTCACATTTTCAACGCGGTCGATATAGCATGGGACAAACCAATCCACATGACCGGACAAAAATGTGACGGGGTCAAGTGGCCCACCTCGACCAGTTCCACTATCTCGACCACTTGGACGACCTTGACCCCTCCCTCTACCTCGGCCGCTCTCTCTACCTCGACTACGCCCTCTACCTCGGGTTGCTGACCATCGCATTGCATGCTCAAGGGTCATTGGATCTCGCATCATTGAGCGCCTCCCTGTTGGTCGACCTCTAGGATTACTTACAGGTGGTGCTGTCATGTTAGTTGATCCGGGATTCTCCATATCAATGTATGACGTGGCAATAAAATTACGTTCCTGAGGAGTGAGATCATCTGCCTCAAGCTTTCTCTTCAACCTCAGTAACGTTAAACTGGTCGGGTCTATATCTTCCACAGGGTCCATGCCCTCCTCTGCCATAATAGGTCCATTCCACATCACTTGCTTTCAGAACGGATGAATTTGACGCAAGCTTATCGGGCTACGGGTGGATATGGCGTTTAAAAACTCATGCACGCATGGCACACCATGCACATCTCGCCAATACTGATCTCGACAGACCCCATCATGATTGCGTATGCCCATCGCCGTGTTGTAATTAGCCACCAATAGATTGAAGCACTCATCCGTCACATACATAACAAGTGGAGCAAAGATTGGGTTGCTAGAAACGCTCTTACGAACATTCATGCGTGACATCTCAAGGGAACCCTTTATTTGCTTGATCTGATCGTTGACCATTCTGTCGATACAGTTGACCAGGTCTGCAAACCCTCCTATTGACGTGTTCAGCATACCCTTCAACTTTCCATGTTGTGACTCACAACTGTAGGGGTTTCAATAGATTGGCGGTTATAAAACTATTTATTCAAATTAACGTGACATGCGTAATTGACTAGAACAAACATCGAAAACACTTACCAGTTTGTTGTTCTAGTGCCAAAGTGCGCAAAGTAGTCAACCCACGCTCTAACAAGTGCATCCTTAAAGTCCGTGAGCCATGTCGTTTCAAGGTACTTCATTAGACTCCAACGCGTACCCCACTTGGCCTTCATTGATTGTAGACGTTGCTCATAGCTTGATACTAACCTCGATTCGACCAAGACATAACATTCACTAAAAAACTCTCTATCTTTATAAGGACATAGGATCTTCGCCTTCGGTTCGATATTTGACATTACATGCTATCTGCACAACAAATGCTTCACGTTGGCGAACACTTCTTTGATGACATTGATTACTGCCAACTCTCGATCTGTGACAATCACATCTGGCATTCTATGTCTACAGAGATCTCGGAGCCTCTTCATCACCCAGCTATAGTGATTCGAAGTCTCCTTAGCCATGAATGCAAACGCTATCGCAAATGTTTTCACTGTGCTAGTAATCCCAACGATTTTCAACAATGGCATCTTATAGCTACATGAAAGGAGGATGATCAATAAATCATCTGTGACAAGATCAAAAAATTTAAATCTATTTGTACAGCTATAAGAAAACAGAAAAAGGGATAAACATACTCATTAGTCTTGTAAGTTGCATCCATCACGACGACGTAGGGAACATCAGATCACTCAGCTGATTAGACTCGTGCACTCTACGTACGAATACATCATACTGTTTTCCTTCAATTGAATGCAATGCTTGTTGTATATCCCCACGACCCTCTGCCTCTTCCCTCTTCATCTTTCCGACAGAGTTGTACACTTGCCGGATACTTGTCACACATTTGGGATCTTCATCTTCAAGGATACTCAACAATTGCCGAGGTTTTAACCCAATCATGGCACCTCGGTGTACTTTATGATGCTGCTTATCAGTCAACCTTCCGGCAAAGACATGTCCGTACAAGTTATCCGGAAGATTATGGTTGTGAGAACCACATACAACCAAAAATCTCCATTTGTCTGTCTCGTACTCACGACCCTCGAGCTCAAATGCACATCCTCTTTTCTTCGACTTTTTTTCCCTGTTTGATGATGGTGGGAAATCCTTATCCACATCGGGCTTGCCTCTAGCATAGCCATAGTACTCGCAAACCAAACGAAAACACCTAACCCATTTCGCTTGTTCTTCCAAGACCTTTGAGTTATTAACACCATATTTCTAATTCTAGCCATTAAACGAGCCCACTCCTTTGCGTTTTTTGAGTCAAAGAAATATCCACCTATCTGAAACATAGCCGAATAATCAGTACCCAAGACTAGAGGAAGGTCGGGGAGATCCTAGAATTAAAAACATATTAATGGTATATACATAAACGGAATTGCTATACACATATTGGAAACAAACACATTCAAAACATATATATGTGAAAAAAAATTCCCTATTATTGTGATAAATATTGATGGTATATGCAAAAATAAATTTCCCTAATATTGATGGTATATGCATAAATATTACTATACACACGGGAAACAAACACATTTAAAAAATATAGATGTAAAATAAATTTCCCTAATGTTATCATATATATAATATATATATATTCAAACATATTTGAAACATGAAAGATAAATACATGAGATTTTACTAAAATCGTTAGTAGACTTACATCGACGTGAGTTAGAAGTTCTTGCGGATTGTTGTAACTATATGGGTTGAATGGTAGATCATCTTCATCCGACGAAGACATAGGGAGAAATTTAGGATATTGGAAATATTCGCTTCGCGAGAAAGATTAAATTGTGGAGATACTTGTGCTCTAAACACGCAGGTATGTATAGAGATCGTCGACAAATATTCTAGGAAATAAAATATATTTATATCCAATTATATCTATCCTAAATTATCTTTAAAACGCGAAATCTTCAAATATTCTTATCGCATATCCAAAATTTAGATCAACGCGATACGGTCAAAGTTAATATTTATCCGTAATCATAGAGATAATATTTCTCCGTATTATCATCAGATAAACGAATTAAAATTATAAAAAAACCGCAATCGCGGATTGTGAGTCTGCGGAAATCCGCAAACTCACAGTCTGCGGAAATCCGCAAACTCACAGTCTGCGGAAATCCGCAAACTCACAGTCTGCGGTTGGGGAAATAAAAAAATGGCAACCGCAGACTCGTAATCCGCGGTTGCGAAAATTTAAAAAAAATAATAATAAAGCGCGGACTCGTAATCCGCGATTGCCATTAAACTACCGTGTATTGGGCGATATATTGACCGTGTGAATAGTAGCCCCCTAAAAAAATTAACATAATTTATTTTTTGAGAAAAGGGGTTAAAATTCAAAAAAGTACTCTAATGAAATAACATTAAAAAAATAAGAAAATAATAGTACTGGATTGAAGAATCCAATAGGTAGAAGATTAGTGCGCGCTAATTTCATTTTAATAATATTTAATTAAAAAAATTAAGGGAAGAAGTAAAACAAAAAAAAACCTAAAACGCAACAACATCGAATAAAACTCCTCTAAAACTCAAGAAAAAAGGAGAAAAGAAGAATTAAAGAAAAAAATGAATTAAAAAAATGACGGAAATAACATAATTTGCTGAGGTTCCTAAAACTCCTCTAAGATTGACACCTCAGCAACGTATTCTGATTTAAATTATTATATAGATATATAGAAGATTGCCCTTTTAAGTTTTATCCTTTAATTCCTTTTCTTTCCTATTTTGTATTTAAAAAAATTAATAATACTCACTCTGTTCGGCAAAACTTGTCATTTTAGGATGTTATTTTTGTTCAAAAAAACTTGTCATTGTAGGTATTTTGTCCTTCACTTTACAAAAATGCCCTTGATATGATTGATGATTTGTTAGTTGTAGTTTTCGATAAAGTAAAAAGTGTAACGGCCCGGATATAAATACCCGGGTTACGTTTCGAAGGTTGGTTACCTTCGTTGGGGTCTTGCAATTTGAGTACGGGTCGAGGTTTTAAATCTCAAAGGATCAGTATTTAGAGTGGGGATTTCGAACCCCAAAACAATTGAAGTCGCGGAAATTCGTCTGAACGAAAATGCGAAAGCGGAATTAAAGTACAACTTGCCACGGCGGAGCCGGGTCAAAACCAAAAGATAGTGGGTGATTGCCATTTTATCAAGTTAGAATATTAGCCGGATTCTTCGGTTCGCCAAGAGATTCCCCGTCACAGAAGCAAGGAGCAAACAAGAGTGGTACCTAACACTATTCACGAAGTCAGGCCCGGTAATCGCCTGCGGGTCCTCTGACCGCGTTGAGGCCATATAACATGCCTATACCTAAGGATGACTAATGCAGTACAAGATTTAAATCACATAAGCATGCTTTGACAGTTATAATATGCAGAAAACTGTAAAGGGCCCAAGACAATGCCAAGTGGCATATCCCTCTCCTACCTCTGCACCCCTTCCCGTTAGTGCAGAGACTGGCCAGTTCGGTGCTATATCATAGCAATTTCCTCGTGGTGGTGCATAAACCACGACATCATCATATCATATCATCTCATCTCATCGCTTGCCCGATGGTGCTGGGCTATCATATCATGCTCATATCGACTCGATTGACTCAGGACAACCCGATGGGGCTGGGCTACCCTATGACCCTAGCAAAGACTCTAGAACTCTCACAGATAACGACCGTTCTATATTCAAACACACATAATAACAACATGCTCAGTTCAATGCAATCCTAGCATGATACTACATGGCATGCTTTAATATGCAACACCTACACATCATATGACACATCAGGCAGGAGGTCCAGGTTACTGAGTAAGTCCCGTAGGACACTTACCTGAAAATGCAGAACAGCAAGATGACACAAGCAAGGGCCCAAATGCAAGTCTAAAGCAATCCAAAAGCATTACACACCTATCATCAAGCCATTGCCATAAGCTACCGGACCGATATTCAAACATACGGAACCCAAGTTCTCCCATCCTCAAAACCAGTCGATAGTAAAAACCATTTTCCAAAACCTTTCCGATACGATCAACATCAACCAAAATCATTTACTTCCAATCAAACCCATTGATAAAATCATACCAACCATATTTTCAAACTTCCTTCTCAAAACCAACATCATCAAACCAAGACAAAGAATCTCGACATTAAACATTTAAATCCTTAAAGTTAGTTTCTCAAAATCATGTTTTAGAAATAACTCCGGCATTTTATTTCAAAAACTTGACTTTAATATTTCAAGTAATTTAAGACATTGATAATCATTTCCAAAATAAATCCATCTTTATAAACCCCATTTACAAAACATTAACTCTTTAATCAACTTGCAAATGTATACTACTTAAAATAATTCCGACATGTTGGTTCTCAAATAACAATTCTTTTAAAGACATTTCTAAAACTTGAAAATCCTCTTTTTAATAATTTATCATCAATATATCAAATAAACATAAATATCCTCTATCTTTATTAATAATTCATTTTAAAGATCCCAAAATCACATATTTAAATCGTTTCAAATTTCTCAACTTAACATATTCAAATCATCATAAAAGCACTTAATCCAAATAATATTACTTTTAATTAATTCCATAATATAAAACACTTTCTGAAATTCTATTTTCATAAAATTAGATTCATCAAGATAATAAAATTAGTAATAATAAAATAAATAAATAAAAGCCATTATACAATATAACACAAATATATATATTTAAAATAGTGGCAACCAAGACAAAACACAACCAAATAAATGCCCAGCTGGCCCAACACTAACCCATTACTCCCAGCCCACCCAAGCCTAAAGTGAAACCCAACCCGCACCCGGATCCGAGACCAAACCTGCACCCCCCAGATCTGATTTCCAAACAACTAGACCGGTCAATTAACTCAAACTGGCTGGCTCAAATAAAAGAAAAGAAAAGGAGATGAACCGGGGGGCTGAACTCATCTTCCCCAGTCCCCTGCTTCACAAACGGAGACGACGAAAAGGAAGTAGGAAAACAGACCTCGTCGGAGACTCCTCTCAACCCGACGTTCACCCCACCCCATCAACACACCTCCCCGACCATCAAAGACTCGGAAGATGATAAACGCGAGCAAAGGGGAGGAAGAAAAAGAGGCTCACCGAGGGATTTTGTTTTTGCCGAAATGTGGTCGTTGGGCTTGGTTCGGCTCCGTTTAAGGTGGATTCAGGTCGTTTTTGGCCTGGGACAAGAGAGGAGTAAGCAAAGGTTCCCTTTTATGAAGTATTTAATCAAGATAAAAAACGAGAACAACAAATCGACCTTTTTGAAATGAACAGGTGAAGTGAGGGAGGAGGAGTGGTGGCGCTGCAGCTCCGGGGACGCTTCTGGGCTCCTTGGGGTTGCTCCTATCTCGATTTCAGTCGTCGGAGGTGAAGAGTTGGGATGCCGGTCGCTCGAGCGAGGCGAACAGCTCCTCTTCTTCTCCTTTCTTCTTCACGGTGAGAACAGGGGAGGCTGTGCTGGTGATCGACGACGAGAATGGAGGAGAGGTGGGGGTTCTCTGGTGAATTTGGGATTTCTGGGCTTGCAGCAGATGGAAACGGGTGAGAGAGGGAGGTGGGGTTTGTGTGATTGGATGAAGAGGAATTGAAGGCAGGGGGATGGGTTGTTTTGCTGCAGCCCATGAAGAAGAAGACAAGGAGGGTGTACTGCTAGCTGGCAACGAGAGAGAGAGACAGAGAGAGAGAGAGAGAAAGAGAGAGAGGAAAGAAAAAGGAATATAAAATAGGAATTGAGTGGTCCTCGAACGAGCGATTTTATTTTATTCTTTCGAGACGAATTCCGGCATGAACTTAATATTCGATGTGAAATGAATTTATTTCCGGTATGAACTTAATATTCGATTTGAAATGAATTATTCGATTTGAAAATTTCAGTCCTCGAGCGAGCGATTTTATTTTTCACCCTCACACTCCATCTCCCTCACTCCAAGCCTCCCCCTGTAGCCCTCCCTCTCCCTATTCTAGCTAAAACCCATCCCTTTTTATTTTCCTCAACCCATCCTATCACCTATTCATCTATTCACCCTCACCTAGTTCTTCTCCCCTACTTCATCACCACCATCCCCTATTTACTTTGTCAAAGGCATGAGGCCGGAGCTACCCCTCCTTCATACAAACCCCATAGGCAGCCCACCCCCTTTCTCCATTTTCCTTCTCCTCCGAACCTCCCTTCACTTTCGTCCTTAAATCCGCTGGCGAAACCACCTCCATCCCTCTCTGTTCTAAATATCGCCGGCCACCGGGCACCACCGAAGCCCCCTAACTTCCTCTATTTTTCGAAGACCCACCGAGCCACCATTTTTGGAGCTGCAACTCACCCTAACTGATCCTCCCTCAACGTCGACCATCAAGGAGCCCCAGGAGCTGCTCAGAAGGTCGCTGGAGCTGCCCCTCACGCAGAGCGCCGCTCCTTATCCTCCATTGCCCTGTTTCGTTCGAATTCGGTAAACCCCCTCGATCCTCTTTTCTTTGCTTCGAAACATCCTCGGACTATGCCTTTACTTACTTCTACTCCATCCTAGGCCACAGCAAGCTACTTCCTTATCGTTGAGCTTGAAATCCGAAATCGAAGCCCCGACGTCGTTCCTCGAAATCGCTCGGTGAATCCTCTTCTCCTTCCTCCTTTTCTTACTGTGTTTGAAACTTTGTGTGTGGGTTAGGATCGGGAGGATATGTTGTTTAGCTAGGAATTGGTATCGGGTCGAACAGAGGTCCGGTGAGGCTGACCTTCTTCTTCCTTTTATTCTCTGTTTTCGATTGAACAGGGGCCTGTGCTGTGGGAGGGAGACGGGTTCAGCCCATACCCAGTCCACCTCCTTCTTTTCTTATTTCGTCCGGTCCGTTTCACCTCTCTTTTTTCGGTTCATTTAAAAGCTGAAACGGGTTCGGGCTGGGGCTGGGCTTGGGTCCGGATTTGGTAACGGGTTAGAGATTGGGCCTTTTGGGTTGGTTGTTTTATTTTAAGAGTTGTTGTTTAATTATGTTATGTTATATGGTATGGTTAGTATTTAAATTAGATTATTATTATTATTAGTATATAATTCTGATATTTTGATATTATTAAAAAAATCCGGAAAATTATATATATATATATATATATATATATATTATGAATTGTTATACATAGATTATTTGGGAAATATTATAATATTATATGGTGATTTTAAAATGTGTTAAAGTGACATATATATATTAATGTTAACTTATAAATGTGGTCATTAGAAGATGGAATGATTTAGTGATTTAATTGATTTAAATATCTCTTGATAAATTGCTTAAAAAGTTATTTTGAAATCTTCTAAAATGTCTTTGAAATATTTCTTGGAGTTGGGGATTTATCGAACCTTAATTAAGATGATGATTTTAAAATAAAGTAAGTTATGCTGGATTATTTTAATGATATAATTTTATGAATTGGTCAAAGGTTTAATGTTTATAAATGGGATTAGCTAAATATGATTTTTGAAAGGATTGTTTGACTATTGAATTGACTTCCTTGAGATTTAATGACTTGAGAAACTTTGTGACTAAATTACTGAGTTGACTTGATTAATTGGTTAATGAACCTTACTCGTAAATTATATGAGTTATGGCATGAATATGAATATATGTGAATTGATGAATGATTTGATATGATAGCATCTTGTATGGAATTATGGAGATTGATGAGATATAATGAGATGACATATGATATATTAGAACCTTGAGATGCCTAGTGGAACTGGTTGAGGAAGTTAATGTTATGAGGTAGCTTGAGATTATGATAATGAGATTGTGAGTTGATGAAAACGAGAATGCGAGATGTTTGAGATAATGATGATTATGATGATGATGATGATGATGATGATGATGATGATGATGATGATGATGATGATGATGATGATGTTATGACTAATTATCGATGGACAGATTCTGTGTAGTGGTAAATATGTCCTCTATGCTTTAGACTTATATTCTATATTTACATTGTTAGGTGATTCGTGATGTGATTGGCTTGCTTACTAATGGTGTATTGCTTTCGCCGATCTGCTACTTCAGGTAAGTCCTCCGGGATATACTCAAGTTAGAACCTTATGCCTGATGTATCATATAATATGTAGGCATTATAATATCATGTCATGTAGTAGCATGCCTAGGTTCTGCATTAACATATGAGCATACGTATTCTGAATGCGATTGGTAGAAACGGACGTAAGATGTGTGTCTAGAGTCATTGCTAGGGTCATAGGACAACCCAGCTCCATCGGGTTTGTCCTGATAGAGTCATCTGAGAGCATGATTTACTGAGTTACATATATGATTGCGGCGGTGACCAAGTGTCCAACCCCGGCTGAGGTGTGGACTATGACATGAGATATACTGCAACACCGACCGAGTCGTCTGGCCCCGATTGAGATAGACATCTGACCCCGGCTGAGGTACGGATATGAGAGAGATACCCGCCCCGACTGAGACATGGGTTTTTGAGAGATTTGGACATGCCACTTGGCATTATGTGTGGGCCCATTTACTGTATTTTTGTCATTATATATAAACTGTCAGCATGCTTGTGTGCTTAATATTCCATTATTGCATTAGATCATTCTCATCTAGGCTTAGAGCGTATTATATGTCCTTAGTGAGGTCCTCAGGGCCCGCATGAGTGGCTCGACCTTGACTCGTGGTATAGTTTCAGGTATTTAATCCTTGCTTGTTCCGTGATTCCGTGACGACGGTTTCATCTGGGACGTTCAGCTAACCGAGAGACCACTAGACTCGACACTTTAGAGGCTTTATACTCGTTTATGTTGGTTTTGACCCGGCTCCGCCGAGGCAAGTTGTATTATCAATTTCCTTTCTTTATGTTTTGAACCATAAATGGTTTTGAGCAACTTAGTCAAGTAGGACAGGTTATGGTCCCCAATGGACCTCTCGCGAATTTATCGTATGAAATCCCTTCTTTTAGCACTCACACTTTGTTTTGAAATTCAATCCATACTCGAATTGCAAGATCCGAACGAAGGTATCCAATCCTTCAAAACGTAACCCGAATATTTATATTTGGGCCGTTACAAAGGCAACCTTGATTCTTGGATTTCAAATTTTAACTTCGCAGAAGAGAGAGCGAGATTTGGGGAGCTAACGTCGGAAACCAACTTCGGGACCAACCTCGGGATTTGAGTTCGCAACATCGGAACGAAGATTCCCGCCTTCACTCTTCCAAGCCTATCCGAAATTCTCAGCCCCAAGATGGTCCCCGGCCATGGAGCCAAATTTGAAATGAGGAGGAAATCTCCTACTCCTTTCCTCCTTACCCTAAAGAAGCCAAACAACTACCATGCCTTTCTCCCTCCTTTTGCCTTGTCTACACCAAAAGAAGCAAGGAGACAAAACAAGCTTCAATCTCCTCTTATTCCATCTGAATGCAAGCAGCCCCAAGTCCTCTTTGACCCATAAAAATCTGAAATTTGCTTCATTACAATGCACCACACAAAGGGGACACAAACCCTAGCCACAAAAGCTCCAAACCTTATCCCAAAAGCTCCAAAACCCTATCTTTTCACCCTCCTCCTTCCAACTATTTCTTCCTCCATGTTTTTGAGTGTTCAGCAGCCCCAAAATCTCCTTGTCCCCATTTAAAAATCAGATTTGGTCTCCTAACAAACCCACCACAAGATTCAAACACAACCCTAGCAAGGAAGCTCCAAAAGCCTTATCCAAACTTCCTCTTTTTTTCCCCCTTTCACCTCAACTTTTGTCATTAGATTTCAACAGCCCAAGGCTCCCCTTACAGCAGAAAAAACACCAACATAACAGCCCCAGTAACATCATCTTCTTCCTCTTTTCCCTCATTGAACACCAAGAGCCCAAACCGAGTTCTCTAGCTCACTTCCTCTATGTTTGTGTCCAAGGAAGGCCTAGCTAGCTCCTTTTCCCTTACTTCCTTCAATGGTTAGTAAAAGCAGCTCCCTCAGCCTCCCCATGATGTCCTCCAAGTGGAAGAAGGACCCCCAACAGCCCGGAGAAGCCCTAGAATACTCAAACTCACTGTTTTCGGTTCTAGGAGAGGTAAGGGCACTTTTTCCCTCCTTTCACATTCTACTAACTCAAAGGTCACACCTTTAACACCTTCTAATAAACCTAGGCAGCCTCGCACAAGAACGAACCCAATCGGAGCCCGGATGTTGCTTCACGAGGAAACCGAAGGAAAAGAAGAAACTTGGGTGAGAAATCCTTTTAATCCTCGATTTTTATGTTAAATCCTTGTACTAACATGTTCTTGGAAACCATAGGAAATTTTGGGAAAAAGGGGAACTTGGTTTGGTATTTTACAAAATAAAAGGGGTCGGCTTGTAATTTTTATAAAATAAGGGCTGATTTTATTAAATAAAAATGGTTAGGTATTTTTAAGGGATTTGAAAATGTTTTATGGAAGAGATTGATAAATGGTATTTAAAATATTATAAAATATTATTATTAAGATTTAAAGATACAATATCATAGTGATTTAAGACAAATAAAATATTATGAGACTTGGAGATTTAAAAAGGTATTATCGGAATTTAAATCGAAAACGGGATTTGACGAACATTTTTCAAGGTCGGAACTTCTAACTAGTAAGCTCGGTTTTCGAAATGGTTTTCGGGACTAACTTCGGAATTATGTGATTAATGACTAACTAGCATGATGATATGATTGGTTGACTAATAGCATGTTTTGTGTGGACTAATGACATGTATGAATGACTAATGGCATGGTGAGATGTTAGAGTTATGTTATCGCTTGACTTATACCTCATGAACTATGTTGAGTTATAACGGATTTTTGAGCTATATGATTATTGTGAGCATATGAATGTGGCTAAATGGAACGATGAGAATGATCGATGTGATCTTATGGAAGGTGGTGATATGATGAAATGGCAATTGCGATATATTTGTTATTCTCATTGAATGATGTATGCTTGAATGCTTGAATGATTAGATGCAGACTTATATACGTTCCGCTATCTATCTAGGTGATACTTTGTGGTCATGATTGATGTGTGTCGGATCTTCTATTATGCTTTTCTGCATAGCCAGGTAAGTCTCTACGGAGCTTACTCAGATCGAATAGAACCCTGCTATATGTGCATGATATATACTGGGTGTTCCATATGCATAAAGGCATGCCATGTAGTATCCTGCTTAGGTTGCATAATTAACTGAGCATACTCATTCATTATGCGTTTGTAAACAGAACAATCGTTATCTGTGAAGTATCTAGAGTCTTTGCTAGGGTCATAGGACGGCCCAGTCTCATCGGGTCTCGTCTTGAGTCATTCGAGTCATATGGCACCACCTTTTCTTATATTATAAGCATGATTACGAGATTGCCTACGGGCTTTATATATGATTATGGATCGGGCCTGCGGACCGATTCGATTATAATGGAATAGAATGCATTTACGAACTGGTCAGTCTCCGCCCTATCGGGAAGGGGGGTGGAGAGAGGAGAGGGATATACCACTTGGTATTCTGTGATAAGGCCTTATTATTATTATGATGCACTTTGATGCAATGGAAATGGTGATGACTCCTGGTGACATTGAGGACAACGTTAAGGTGGCCTTTGATTGTCCGATCACTCGTGCAAAGCCAAGAAGATGTAAAATGCTAACAAGACGCTTATCATTCGTTGCCAAGGAGCTATGGAGCAAGGATTCAAGCCACCTCGGGTCGCTTTGCCCAAAACTAGACCACCAGTCCAAGAATTGAGCTTACGACCTCAGACCAAGCTAATGAAGGCGAGGCCCGATCCACCATGAGGCCCGTTTCGTGCCTACTCTTAGGGATGGTGGGAATTTTCAGAATTTTACCTATTTTTATTGTATTTATGTCATATTAGATAAATAATGTAAAAAGAAAAGTCTATCTACTTATATTCTTCCTTAACCACTAAGGTTTGACTTTTCAAACTAAATCTAGGGTTTTTAATTAATTATTATTATTATTATTATTAGTCAGCCATGCTGATCCTTTTCAAGGTGAGGATGGCTTATCAATTTCTATTTAACGTACGTTCGAGTCTTTAGGAAAAGTCAGATTGAAATATAGAATTGAGGAAACCCTTTGGCTAAAGGGTTCTTCAATCTTCAATCCAAACATTTTGATTCATAATTTCAGATTGTTATTCATGCTTTGAATCATCCAAACAATTGCCTTTTGAAACCCTAACCCCAAACACAACCCATAAACACCAACTACAAAGCTGCAGAAACTGTCGCTAAAATCTAAGGAGAAAACCGTCGCTGCTGAGGAGAAGCCACCGTCGCTGAAGCCTTGGTGAACTGTGCGGCGGCCGCCCCCTTGCCTTCCAGCGGCCGCATCATCTCCCGCGGCCTCCCCGCTGCACTCTCGCGGCGTCGCGGCCTCCCTCCGTCACTTCTCTTCCCTCTTTCTGTCGCTATTGCTTTGTTTGTAGTTGCTGAAATTTTCCTAGTGTAATCTGTCGCCATAAATCAGATTTTAATCACTTGTTTAATTTGTTCCAAAATCAGGAGATATCAAAGAGCATTGCAAGATCGGACAAATATACGGCGTGGTTCTTGATCTTGAGCCCACAGGCGAAGGATCAGGTATCCCAAATGTATCAAGTGGTGCCGCGACCGCTGCATTGGATGCTTTGGTATTATGTGATAAGGCCTTATTATTATTATTATGATGCACTTGATCTTAGGGGCATGCTAGTGTGTTAATATTCCGCCTTACATCTAGAAGCATGATTATTAGGTATAGCGTATGTGTGTGTATATATTGTGGGGACAACACCCTTAAGGAAGGGACAGACCCAAGTGGGCATCATCTGATCCCGCCCACTATTAATGTTTTTAGGTATCCATTATGCGTACCACTATTGAGGCTGGTTTTGCTCCATGACCGCGGGGTTCTAACTGGGCGGAAAGAGAGAGTTGAGACTATGACTACACTGAATGAATAACGGTTTGGATTTACGTATTTGGATAATGTTTTGACCCGGCTCCGCCATGGCAACCTTATGTATGACTTTGGAAACTTGACTGGTTGTATGATAAATACTTTTACGACTTAGGCCATAGGGCAGGTACAGGGGACTTACTCCGGGGATTCCAACGATCCCTCTCAATTTTGGGTGTGAAATCCCACTTTCAAAGCGCAATTGTTGGTTTCAGATCTTCAACCTGTACTCGGGGCGCAAGATCCCATCGAGGGGTTTCATCTCTCAAAACGTAACGCAGGAATCATAATTCCAGGCCGTTACAGTAACACTTAGAAATTATACATTATACTTAGCGTTGAAAAACCAGCTACCGTCTTTGTACTCGGAGTGGGCACGCAACTGTGTGAGGTCCGCCCATATGGCATCGGGGTACATGTCAAACATAATAAGATAATTTGAGTGATCCGATGTCGTAACGCGGCCATGCCACCAAGTATCTCTCCACCATACATGTACTTCGTCGTTCAACTCGTATTCGACCATCGCTGATATTGGCGGAACTGGATGCACCCGGCAGAAGTGAGCAATTTCCAGCAACCTGATATCTCTCCCATCTTCTTCGACAAAATGGACGTATTCCACCTCAACGTAAAACCCACCGTAGAATTTGGTGATTCTTTCTAGACTGTATGATCCGATTAGGCCATATGAACTTCCGAACAATTCGATGTCCTGGTTAACGGTGAAACACTCCCGCACATTGAAAACATCTCCGTCTACGACAAAGTGGACCAACAGAATACCGTTACTTGACTAGTGTTCAACAACCGAAATTAAAACAAACACGAGCAAACGGTGTAGTTACCTAATTCAATTAGTTGGTACTTGGTGTCCATCCTCCCTTTGTTCCCAACCCATTCGAAGTGGGGGCGAAGGAGGCTGCTGTGGTACCAGCTGTCATCTACAAAGGGAAAAACAACACGGTAATGTTGCCCTCTCCTTTCAATTACCCAACAGTGACGCCAACAATCCGCTATTTCAATGTCCACGTCGTCCTCTATGTCAAATATATCTGCCAGCCTCGACGGTGGGAGTGGTCGAATTTGTTTGATTGGAAGGACATTGACGACCGGAACACCAACAGAGTCGGTCAAACGCGTGTACTCCACTTTAACGAATGTCGAACCTACAAGTTTTTGGATTGTTGCCTCGTTGACGAACCCCGGAAGTTCATCTTCGATACCGCCGTCGATCACCTCGATCCTCTGGAATTTGTAAAACAGGGACTCCATAGTAATATTCTACGATATTAATGCCGAAATTAACAATATATGTTATGTAACTAAACTGCTATGTAGATCGATATGATCGGAAACCACCTACCAATTTACACCGAAATTCAAACTGTATGCCTGGAATCTGGATAAATGCTGTAGGGGGTTAATGTACATGAGAGTTCTTAAAACAGAGTTCCTCAACGGTTACTTTCAGAACTCGTGTAGAGGGAGAGTAATTAGACAATGTACTAAAATGCCCTTCAATTTTAAAAAAAACTGACCTTCAGTTTAAGGATAATGTTGTTATTAAGGTACATAATAAATTAATATTGTATATAACGTTCATTTGTCCGTGTTAAATAACATGAATATTTATATATGTAGTAATTAGATAACAATAAATAAAATGAATACTAAGTTAAATAGGAAAAATGTTTATATGTGAATGAGTTTTTGTTATATAACTATTTAATGAGTTTAATATAACTATTAATGTGTTTATATGTTAATGCTTTTTTTTTTGTAATCTGATTCAATTTTATATATTTTATACGTAGTATTAATTTAGAAGGATTTGGTCAAATAAGATGGACAATAAGAGAATAATAAAATACCTCAAAATTGATATTATAATATATATAACGGAGTACTTTTATTATTATGATTATAGGTTATAAATTAATATAGACTTCCCGCTGCTTCACTTATAAAGAACGAATATGACACATGACATGCTCTGATTGGTGAGGGAAGTTGGTCTTCTGAAGCAGCGTGGAGAAGCACGAAGCATCGTTCATCCGCATGTTTTATATTAATATTAAATAAATACCATTACAAATTCTACCGGCCTGATTAAATCATGACCCTTCATTTCTTTAAATCCAAGGGTGGAAAAGGTCAATCCGTGTGCTCAACTTTGGACCAATAAAAGTAATATTAACGAGGGATTTTCTTGTGACTAATTTTACATCGGGAACCAACTTAATTTCACATAACCGCCATAATTTTCAATTTCTTTTCAATTCAGCACCCTATATATTGCAATTATTGCCCAAAATTTTGTTTCTATGTATAATAGGCACCCTAAATGTCGAATAATTGAGTATGAAATTCATTTATGAAATAATAATATAATGTGCAAAGTAAAAATTTTGTTAACTTAAGGAAAAGCATCAATCACTTGAAGTTTATAGTATTGAGACCATTATTAGTGTCTAAAGTACACACTATGTTCAAACTTAGTGTAATGTTTAAATCTCATAACAAATATTATATGATCCGATATATATACAAGGACATATATGTACGACCCAGGATTATGATTCCTGAGTTACATTTCGATGGATAAAACCCCTCGTTGGATCTTGCGCTCCGAGTACAGGTTGAAGGTTTTTAAATCAACAATTTCTCTTTAAAGGTGGGATTTCATACCCAAAAACCGAGAGGGGCCGTTGGAATCCCCGGGGTAAGTCCGCTGTACCTAACCTATGGCCTAAGTCGCGAAATTCATTGATCATACAACCAAGAAAGATTCCAAATTTATATATAAGGTTGCCACCGCGGAGCCGGGTCAAAACATGATAAAAAAATCCAAAACTATACCGTTAAATAATTGGTTAAGTCAGAGTCTCGATTCTCTCTTTCTGCCATGTTAGACCCCGCAGTCATGGAGCCAAATAAGCAGAAATAATGATAAGCATAATGGATACCTAAAAATGTTAATAGTGAGCGGGATCAGATCGATGCCCACTTGGGTCTGTCCCTTCCTTAAGGGTGCTGCCCCCACAATATGTACACACATATGCTATACCTAATAATCATGCTTCTAGGTGCAAGGCGGAATATTAACACACTAGCATGCCCCTAAGATCAAGTGCATAATAATAATAATAAGGCCTTATCGCAGAATACCAAGTGGTATATCCCTCTCCTACCTCCACCCCATTCCTGATAGGGCGGAGACTGGCCAGCTCATGAATGCATTCCATTCCATTATAATCGAATCATATATAAAGCCTGCAGGCAAATCCTGTAATCATACTCATAATATAAGTAAAGGAAGTTCCATATGACTCGATTGACTCAGGACGAGACCCGATGGGACTGAGCCGTCCTATGACCCTAGCAAAGACTCTAGTTACTTCACAGATAACGACCGTTCTATTTACATACGCATAAAGAAATAGAATGCTCAATGATCAATGCAACCTAGCAGGATACTACATGGCATGATGATCATGAATGCAAGCACCTAGTATATCATGCACATAAGGCAGGGAATATCTATTCGATCTGAGTAAGCTCCATAGAGACTTACCCGGCGGCGCAGAACAGCATTGTAGCAACCATGCAGTTCAAAGTCACCTAGTAGTCATAATGGAAGTATAAGTCTATCTATTCAAACATACAAGCACACATGATTCCATCACATATCGAAAGTCTCATCATCACATTCCATACCATCATCGTCATTCAACTCTTCTCATATTTCATCGCAAAGTCTCTATATAACTCATCATCTCAATGTATTATCTCAACCCATCATATCAATATCTCATCTCAATGTTTCATCATGCTTTAACTCATTCTCATATCATATAACATATTTAGTAATCATGTATCGTCATATTCATACTTTAATATATCAGCACATCATAACCTCATGTTTAAGGGCATATATCAACATTGCATCTAACAATTCATACTTAACAATCATAACACATCAAAACATGCTTATCATATCAAGATCTCATCATAAATCCTATATCATATCATATCATATCATAGCAATATCAACATACAAGTTATCAAGTTATTCATCAATTTAGGAAAGGTAAGTCATTTTTCAAAGGTTTCCCAAAACTCTTTTAACTCTCAAGTTAGCTCAAATCATTATTCAAACACTTTCCCAATCGTACTTGACTCAAAAATCCACTTGCAAAACATTACCCTTTAATTCAACTTATTTTATTAAACAAAACCGACAATATTAGAATATTCCCAAAAATTTCTCTTTAATGTTATTAAATCAATTATTAAATCAATTTCCGACTTTTGAAAATATTTTCCAATTTCCTCTTCCATTCAAATCCAATAATTTATTTTAAATTTTCATATATTTTTTTCCAAAGCCCATAATATTATATCTTTAATCTCAAAATAATATTTTACATTTTAGAACTCAAATAATAATATTTAATATTTTAAATACCATTTTAAACGCTTTCATAAAATACATCTAAATCCTTTAAAAATACCCATCATTTTTATTTTATAAAAATCGGCCCATTATTGATCTACCAAATCCGATCCCCCTTTTTATTTTAAATTACCAAAAACCACCCTCTTATTTTGTAAAACTCAAAACCGTCCTCACCCTTCCAGATTTGGTGTTAAAAGAAATTAGGCCCACAATCCTTCTTTTTTTGTTTTAGCCAAAATCCCAGCCCAAGCAAATTAGGCCCAAAGAGCCACCCCATTCCCTCAACTGTTGAAGTCCGAATCAGAATAGGGGAAAGAATGGAGCTGGGCCCCGCGGCTGACGTGGCGACAAGGTGGATGTGGGACCCGCGGAGCCTCCTTCTTCTTCCACTGCTTCGTTCCATCTCCTCTGTTCGAAGGCGGTCGACAACATCGACTCTCTTCCGCTCTCCTCCATTCGTTCCTCCCCGCCTGGCTTGCCTCGAGCTTATTTGACTCGCTTCTCCTCTCACGCCCTTGCCCACTCACCCTTTGTCGCTCCCGACCTCGCTCGATCTCACCGGTTCACTCCCGCTCTCGCCGATTCCCTCTCCGACCCACTCTCACTCCCACACTCTCAATTAGTTCAAAACCAAAGGATGAAAAGCACACAAGAATAGAAAAAGGTAAGAAAGAGGGTTCGAAGCTCACCGAGGTCTTCGGACTTGCCGAAAACAGGGCGTCGAACCTTGGGCTGTTCAAGCTAGCGGAGGCGGCTACGATGGTCCCCTGGGCTACTCCACATTGGCTTCTTCGGACCTCGGAGGGAGAGGAGGGCTCGAACAGAGGAGAGAAGGGGGGCTCTCGGGGTTATGTATTTGTTAACTCGGCTGGGCCCGGTGGGGCTAAGACACTGGAGGGAGATCATGTGTGCGGGCCCACATACGGGAGACTCGAACAACACATAAACCCAACGGGGTTCCATCTCAAAACCAATTGGCAATGAGAGGATTAGCCCTTCAACCTTATATGTTGTTCAAGCATTCTCTATATTACCGATGTGGGACAACCACATTCCAACACGC
Source organism: Persicaria maculosa (assembly GCA_963922045.1). Lineage (NCBI taxonomy): Eukaryota > Viridiplantae > Streptophyta > Magnoliopsida > Caryophyllales > Polygonaceae > Persicaria > Persicaria maculosa. Next base: position 21,698,908 of record OY998271.1, on the reverse strand, counting down.
CCCCTCAAGTGCAATGACATTTTTTATGCACTTGCCACATGCGCTTAGATGGGTACCACAATGCCCGCGACATGCCTACGGCCAGCAACCCCACCAATTAGAGCCCAGACCGCAACTAGCCGAACCTGACTCTGATACCATGTTAACTCGGCTGGGCCCGGTGGGGCTAAGACACTGGAGGGATATCGTGTGTGCGGGCCCACATACGGGAGACTCGAACAACACATAAACCCAACGGGATTCCATCTCAAAACCAATTGGCAATGAGAGGATTAGCCCTTCAACCTTATATGTTGTTCAAGCATTCTCTATATTACCGATGTGGGACAACCACATTCCAACACGCCCCCTCAAGTGCAACGACATTTTTTATGCACTTGCCACATACGCTTAGATGGGTACCACAATGCCCGCGACATGCCTACGGCCAGCAACCCCACCAATTAGAGCTCAGACCGCAACTAGTCGAACCTGGCTCTGATACCATGTTAACTCGGCTGGGCCCGGTGGGGCTAAGACACTGGAGGGAGATCGTGTGTGCGGGCCCACATACGGGAGACTCGAACAACACATAAACCCAACGGGGTTCCATCTCAAAACCAATTGGCAATGAGAGGATTAGCCCTTCAACCTTATATGTTGTTCAAGCATTCTCTATATTACCGATGTGGGACAACCACATTCCAACAGTATTAAAAGAGAAGAGGAAAAGAGGGTGGCCGACGGCCAGAAGAAATGGTGGAGATGCTGGCGGTGAGAAGAGGTGGAGTGAAGGTGTTTTGTGTTGGGGTAGTTTGGATTCAAATCAAGGAGGGGGTAATAGGTTGGAGGTAAACAAAGAAAAAAGGAGATGGAGGGGGCGTCGATCAGACAGGGAGATGGAAAGGGTTTGGTTTGAATCTTTGAATTTGGATGTGAGAGCTGTATTTGGAGCTGAGTCAAAGAAGGGGGAGGTGGGGATCTGAAATAGGTGTGGGTGACCTACAGTTTCAAAAGCAAAGGTTCGTTTGGCCCTTGCTAAAAAATGGGAAAACAAGAGATAGTGGGGAAGAGGGGGTGTGAGAGATTGAGATGTTTAACTAAAATGGGAAAAGGTGAGCTAGAAGACAAGGGGAAGGAGGAGGGGGCATGAGCAGTTGCTAAGCTTGCTCTGTCCGAAATTCAAATGGGATAGGGAGGAACAAGACAAAAAGAAAAGGGAATAAAGAAAGAGTACAAGTTGTCCCCAATCAATACCCGGATTAAAATCTCTAAATTCGCTCTCTCGATCGATTAGGTTTTAAAAAACCGGAAGAATGTCGGTATCCGAAGAAAATTTTCAAATCTCGAGATGAAAAGACGGATCGATTGTCAAAAGTTCAAGATTGAGCCGGAATTCGTTTTATTAGTTCCAAGTTTGTTTTATTAAATTACAGACGAGTTTTTCTTAAAATATCCGATTAAATCCGTTTTAAAATTATTTTTCAAATTTTCTTTTTTTTTCTCGAATTTTAGGATTTTTAAAATCCGAGCCTTTACATCATCCACCTCTAAAAACAAGTCTCGTCCCCGAGACTAAAATCATTTTAAAGTAAGGGGATGAAGTTTTAAATGGTTGAGTCCAAGGATCATGCCATTGATCCCGTAAGTACCTCATAAGTGCCCCCATGAGGTCTCACAGTACCGTCGCCATGACCACAATGCTCCCAATCGGTCATAGCAAGAATGTGGTATGGGCCCCTACCACATCCTCACTCTGACTTCTCGGTCATAACGCCTTCACTAGGTCTTAGCAAGCGATCCACAGGTGCCCCCATAAATGCTTGTATCCACTTCGTAGGGCATCATAATGAAAACTCGGGTCGCAATAGTTTTCTCAAAATCTAAGTTGGTCCTTTTTAGCACCGTTCGAAATCTTTTAAATCCGACGTTAGTCAAGCAATTTCAGGACTCAGGAGGTGGAATCATCTATCTCTAAGGGCTAATCCCATATTTTCTTCCTTGGTTCCAACTCAGAATCAGGTTCTACTAATTCAGCTTCTATCATTCTAACAATTTCGATTCAAGGCAGCTCATATCACAACAATCATGTAGCGCATTCAATAGCATGCTTAGTCACACCCTATAATGCATCTAGTATAGCATCACACATAGTAGGATTCATCACATAGCAATGGGTCATATAATCACGAAACCTGCATATAGCTACCGATCATAACAGAACACAACCATCACTCAACCGTCATTTCTCTCGAGTCAAAATCAAACCTTATCTACATCCACCAACTCAAATCCGATAATCGTCTTAAGTACCATTGCTTCTCGCTTATCATACGTCCCACTCATAGACAATCTTTCGATCCTCACAAACATCTGCAATCAAAGCCTAAGTCCCAAACCAATGACTAGGTATTTTAGCTTTTAGGTCATTAAGTCATCTAAGGATCAATTTTCCTCAATAATTCAAGCTAAAGTCCTAACATTCCACCTAACCATATAGAACCCGCATCCCGGAATCCACAGCCGTCCAATTACCTATTTCGCCAAGCTCAACAATCTCAATCATCTACCAAGACTCCCTATCAAGTACACCCTCATTTTAGGTATGTCCCTCCAATTTCATCTATTCCCATTATGTCCTTCAAATTCCGTCCGGCCATTATCCCTTAAAAGAATCTCGAGTCACAATAATATTTAAATCTTACTTTCGATACCACCAAGCCTTCTCAGTAATAATCCACCTCTAAAGATTGGACTCCTACTGCTAGCCTCATCAACAACATCACACTATGTCCTCGATATTCAACACAAGGCTCATTTTCCTAAACGGCCTACACACCTCAGGATAACACAAGCACCTCACCTCTCAAATGCCTACTCTCGACAATTGCTAACCCAGAGAATATCTAGCACTAACTCATAACCACCAATCATCATGTTCCTCTTCAGTCCCATCTATCTCAATTGATCAACATACATATTCTATCTTACTAACTCATCCAGACCCAACTAATCTGAATCATGACATTTTATTTCCCAAAAGATCACGGCAATTCGCCTGTTCATCGTACTGAATCCCCATTCTGATCCTCACTAAAACTTATCCAATCGCGATTTCTCAAGTCATCCTACTCCAGTTCCTCATTTTCGCATATTCCTAATTGCCCAATTTACAATTCCTCGAACCTAGACATATTACCGCTTAAGCTCCTATTTACCGAATCATCATTCCCATAGAATTTTCATATCATTCCTACACAAGTTACCCAAGGTATCGCAACTAGATTGAATCTTCCACAATACCCAATTATTAGTATTCTCAATCTCCTATACCTTGCCTAGCTCCCTCATTCATTACACAAAACCTTCATATCTTGAACTTCAAGCAATTAGTCCTACAACAACCTCAACGACATTCTCACCTTGCTGGCCTTCCTCAAAGGTCCATCTTTCATTCCCTAATACCTCAATAGCTACAATAATTCATACACATCAATTCCGATTTTCATTTCTTTATGTTAATATTTGCCAATCAAGTCCCTTCGATCAAAATTCCGTCAAGCGTCCTCAACATTACTTGAATAACCCGAAATTACATATTCCTCATCCAGTCCTACTAACATATGATCATCCTAATTCCTATGGTTAAGATTTCTCAATCAGTTCCCAACTCATTTCTTACCAAGGTCGTTCCTTAATCACAACACCTACGACCTAGTCCTGATTTCTACGATTCCCTAGCAGTTTTTAGTCTATCAACCTTACGTCATTCATGATTCGCTCCTAGACAACCTAACCTACTCCTAGTGCACTAACCTATCTCTCAACACTTCTGCTATAAGCTTGATCAACTCCTAGCCTACCTATCCACACCTAGAACTATCATAACTACCTATATCACACCAACTCTCAAGATTACCCTAACGAACTACCCTAGTCCTCATCCAACTACCCTTCTATGCTACCCGCATATACCAACACCCCTTGCTCAAAATCCTGCCATCCTAGTCCTACTTCTCTCCTAAGGCCTACCTAGAAGCTCGTCTAAAATCCACTAACCACTATCTCCTACCCATCCTAGAACTCGCTCGGCCCCAACTAAGCCAACATTGCCTCTCTATCTCATACTACCATCGGTCAAATCCTATAGCTCAAGTCCTCTCACCGCTCTCCGATCATTCTACCCAAGGTCCTCAGTCCACATCATCAAGCAGAAACCAAACATAGAATTCATCACACATATCCTACGTCATACTTACTAACACCCTATATCTACAACATCATAATGGTTCATCATCACGCACTAATAGAGTCTATCATCTATCATATCATATCACCAAATCATGGTACCAACATTTGAAATTTGCATTTTATAGGCAAAACATTCAGACAGTATTTGCTAACTCAAAGTATCAATACGTCATGTCATCATCGCATATCAAAAAACCAAGGCATCAAAGCAATATTCACTACCATCCCAACCTATCAATGTCAGCATATTGGAATTCATTATTGATAACTCCACTCCCTTGATGAAAATCGGAATAAGTTTCAAAGGCCTTGACAGTCTGTTTGTGTCAAAGGTCTTGAAGCTTTAACAGTATTGATGAAACACAAAACCTGTTCTATATGATATTATGTTCGAATATTATTTTATGTTATTATATGCTTCCATTATATTATTATATATACACTAACCTTTCAGGAAGTATTTTCGAATATTATTTCCTTCCTTATGTTGTAAATTGAGAAGATTCAAATCGGAAGATCATGGCCTCCGAAAGTTTCCAAAGATAGAAGATCCAGCTCAAGCCATGATCCTCTCTAGCCGTTGGTGAAGATCCTTAGGCGCAGATTTGTTTCAAGAAAAAGAAAAGGAAGAAGAAGACAGCTACACACCTGTTGAACACAAGCTTTCATACACTCAAGCCTTCAAGCAAGATCTGTCTTCTTCGTGTGCTCTCTGCTAGTCCTTAAGAGTCTGTTATTTCATTTCAAAGCATTTGAGAGTTACACTGTGAGCTTGTAGGATATATTTTTGAGAGAGTGTTATACTCAAGAGTTTGTAACTCAGGAAGTAGACACTAGGCGATTGATTCACTAAGTGTAAGAGGATTGTACTAGATAGCATAGAGAGGTGGGGCTCTTCTAGATTGGTCTAGGACTCCAAGGGAACATGAGTTGACTAGATTGCAATTGTATAGGAGAGAGGCTTCTCGGTGAGCTACTAGGATCCTAAGTCTTGTGAATCAATAAAAGCCGGTTGAATCCTAGGGTTGTGGAAGAACCCTAGGCGGGGACGTAGGCCAAGTTCGTGCCGAACCTCGTAAACAATTCATCGAGTCCTTTACTTATTGCTTTACCTTATTTTTGCACTTGGTTCGACTGTTTAAATTTGTGATTCAGGATTTCAGAAGGAAAGACTATGTCTAATCTCAAAGGATTTTGCACGAGCTTCAAAAGTCTTGAGAATCTGCGAAAAACCGGCATACTCTATTCAACCCCCCCTTCTAGAGTATTTCTATATTACTTTGTTTTACATTATCGAACCTTCAATTGGTATCAGAGCTTTACTCACTGCTTTTGATCTAACAATCTTGTGAGTTTTCGATCATGTCTGGTGAAGCAAGCGGAGGATTTGCACAGGGAAGGTCTACCAGCAAACCACCACTCTTTGTAGGAAATAACTTTGTCCACTGGAGATCATTGATGAAGATGTTCATCATAGACCAAGATCTGGAACTTTGGAACATTATAGAGAATGGGCCAAAGATTCCAGAGAAAGACGGACCAAATGGAACCAAAGTCGCAAAGAAGGAGTCTGAATACATCCAAGCGGATCTTGAACTCGTCTCCAAAAACTACAGGGCTATTAACTTACTTTATTGTGGTCTTAACACTGATGAGTTTAACCGTATTTCATCTTGTAGGTCAGCTAAAGAGATTTGGGATAAGCTGGTCGTCACCTATGAGGGAACCAGCCAAGTGAAGGACACCAAGATCAGCATCTTCCTTCGAAAGTATGAACTCTTCAAGATGAAGCTTGATGAGTCTATCAAGGTCATGTTCACACGATTCACAGAAATCACCAACAACCTTAACTCTCTCGGCAAGAGCTTTACAAACGTTGAGAAAGTAAGGAAGATATTGAGGTGTCTCCCAAAAGAAAAGTGGGGTCCTAAAGTAACAGCTATAGAGGAAGCCCAAGACCTCACTACTCTGCCTCTTGACGACCTGCTTGGGAAACTGATCACGCATGAGATGATCCTTAATGAAGACGATGGAGAACTTCCAGCAAGCACTAAGAATTTGGCGCTCAAATCTAAGAAGGATGACAACAAAGATGAATCTGATTCCGAAGATGAGGATGACGATGAGGATGATCCTTTTGCTCTTATCACAAGAGGCCTTGCTCGAATCCTCAAAATGAAGAAACAATTCAACAACAAGGATGGATCAGAGTCATCTAAATTCCGAGGTAAGCCTCAATACAACAAAAATGATAAGAAGACTAAACCGATGTCTTGTTTTGAATGTGGTGAAACAGATCATCTTGTGAAAGACTGCCCTCAAAAGACAAAGAGCCAGTCCAAGAAGGGTGATAGATGGAAAAAGAAAGCCATGGTGGCAACTTGGAGCGATTCTGACTCTGACTCCGACGATGAGAAGGCCAATGTCTGTCTTATGGCATCAGGAGATGAATCTCACGATGAGAAGCTTGAGGTAACCGTAAGAGAACTTATGGCAAGTCCAAAAGAGGTATTATCGGAATTCCTTTCTAATATGATTGCCAATGAAGAGAAACTTATTGCCCAAACTAATTCTCTTATTAAGAGAACTATGGACCAGGAAAGAACTATTGAGGATCTGTCTATGAGGGTCAAAAGTCTTGAAGCTTCTTATTGAGGTCTTACATTAAAGTCAAGACTCTTGACTCAGAGAAATCTGAACTCAAGCAAGATCTCTCGTCTCTGAGAAGTGAACATCATGACTTAGAGAACGAGAAGATCTCCCTGAATAACAAGATTCAAGACCAACAGACAGCCCTCATAAGTTTTACCAAATCCAAAGGCACTCTTGATAGGATGTTGGGTGAGCAACAAAGTTCTCTAAACAAAAGTGGTATTGGTTACAATCCAAGGTTTTTAAAGAAGCAGCACATTACCACCTTTGTAAAGGCAAAAGGAAGCAGAATCTCTCCTATATGTCACCATTGTGCTCAAAAGGGACATGTAAAAGAGACCTGCCCCTATAGAAGAAAGGATCCATATATCATTCGCAATACATTCCCTGTTCATTTGAGAAAAGAACGGATAACACAAGTTTGGGTCCCAAAAGGCACTATTTTACCAAATATGGTTTATCCCAATAATGGATCCAAATTTGCTTATTGGTCTAGCCACAAAGGTTGATGTTTGTTTTGCAGGAGATCACCAAGGTGAAGGAGCAAAAATGGATTATTGATAGTGGATGCTCGAGGCATATGAGTAGGAAGAGTTCTCTCTTTCAGGATCTAAAGGAGCAATCCACAGGAACAATCACTCTTGGTGACAAAGGAAAGTGTGACATCGTTGGTATTGGTAGCGTTGGGAGTGATTCCAACCATAGTATTAAAAATGTCTATCTTGTGAATGGTTTAAAGTATAATTTGCTTAGTGTTTCTCAATTATGTGATAGTGGCAATAATGTCAGATTTAACAAGAAAAGATGTCTAGTGTGCAGAGAAGATACAGGTGAAGTTATACTAACTGCATATCGTTACAACAATATATACGCTGTGAATGCTGATCAAGTGGCACAAGGAAGCTTAACCTGTCTAAAAGCTTTGACGGACGATCCAAAGCTCTGGCACAGGAGACTCGGTCATGTGAGTCCACATACACTACAGAAGCTTGTATCCAAAGGGCTTGTAAGAGGACTACCTGAGATGGACTTCAAAGGTATTGATATGTGCAATGCATGCACACGAGGTAAACAAACACGTAGCTCTTTCAAACCCAAAAAGGTTGTAAGTTCTTGTAGACCCCTTGAACTTTTACATATGGATTTATGTGGTCCTATGCGAGTCAAATCTCCCAATGGTAAAAAGTACATGCTTGTTGTTGTTGATGGTTTTTCTAGATATACTTGGGTTGCATTTTTAAAAGAAAAATCAGAGGCCTTATTTGAGTTTTTAAAACTTTGTAAGGAGTTGCAAACTTTAAGAAACGAGCCCATAGTGTCAATTCGAAGTGATCATGGTAGGGAGTTTGATCAACTTCAGTTTGATTTGTTTTGTGCTAAATATGGCATCTCCCATAACTTTTCTGCTCCTAGGACACCTCAACAAAATGGGGTTGTGGAACGAAAGAACCGCACCCTAGAGGATATGGCGAGGACTATGCTTTTAGAAAATGCATTACCTAAAACCTATTGGGCTGAAGCTGTTAACACAGCTAACTATATTTTGAATCGCTGTCTTATTCGTTCCATCTTAAAGAAAACTCCTTATGAACTTTTCAAAGGCCGCAAACCACTTATATCTTATTTTAAACCCTTTGGTTGTACTTGCTTTGTTCATAACAATGGAAAAGATAACCTTGGGAAATTTGATGCGCGTAGTGATGAAGGTATATTTCTTGGCTACTCCACAAGTAGCAAAGCTTATAGAATCTTCAATAAAAGGACCCAGTTAGGTGAAGAAAGTATACATGTTATATTTGATGAATGCAATGACGGTTCTTTGTGTGAAAGTGTTGCAGATATAGATCTTAACATCCATGCGGAGAACGAGGAAGGTGATGATGCTGCTACCAAGAACACAGAGAAGAGGAACATGCAGGAACATATTCTCAACACTGAAGAATTGGCCCAAGGTGTTGAAGATTCGTCCAAAGCCCTTGGTGCCCAATTCAATAGTGTTGAAATGTCAGAAACTGCTGAAACTGAACCTAACAGGACTATGGAGTCAGATGTACCACAAATCAATCCTGCTGGTGTGACGAATCAAGGAGCTGAGACTAGCAAAAGAAAATTCAAATACTCCTCATCACACTCATTAAAGGATATCATTTTTGACCCTACTTCTAGTGTTCAAACTCGTTCTAAACTTAAAGATCTTTGTGCTTTTCACGCGTTTATCTCTCTTATAGAACCCAAGAAGGTAGATGAGGCCCTTCAAGAGCCAGATTGGATCATTGCTATGAAAAGCGAGCTTAACGAATTTGAAAGGAACAAAGTCTGGACCTTGAAGCCTAGGCCAAAGCATCAATCAGTCATTGGCACACGATGGGTATTTCGAAACAAGCTAGATGAGAATGGTAAGATCGTGAGGAACAAGGCAAGGCTTGTTGCTCAAGGCTACAATCAAGAGGAAGGTATTGACTACGAGGAGACCTTTGCTCCCGTAGCCAGGCTTGAAGCCATTCGCATATTATTAGCATTTGCATCTTTTATGGGCATAAAGCTATATCAAATGGATGTCAAGTGTGCTTTTCTCAATGGTTTCTTAGAAGAAGAAGTTTATGTGGCTCAACCCCCAGGTTTTGAAAGTTTGGAATTTCCTAATCACGTTTATAAACTTGACAAAGCACTTTATGGTTTGAAACAAGCCCCAAGAGCTTGGTATGAGCGCTTGTCAAAATATCTTTTAGAAAATGATTTTAAAAGGGGGTTGATCGACAAGACTCTTTTTATCAAGACCAAAGGAAAGGACATTTTGGTTATTCAAATTTATGTTGATGATATATTATTTGGTGCTACTAACACATCTTTGTGCAAGGAATTTTCTGACATCATGTGCAGCGAATTTGAGATGAGCTTGATGGGTGAACTCAACTTCTTTTTGGGATTACAAGTTCATCAATCCAAGAAAGGGATCTTTGTCAACCAAAGCAACTACACTAAGGATCTCTTGAAGAAGTTCAAGATGGATCAATCCAAAGCAGCCAAGACTCCTATGAGCTCAACATTATCCCTAGATCAAGACAAGACTGGGAAGAGTGTCAATCAAAAGGAGTATCGGGGAATGATTGGATCTTTACTATATCTTACAGCTAGTAGACCTAACATCATGTTTAGTGTTTGCATGTGTGCTAGGTTTCAAGCTGATCCTAAAGAATCTCACCTCGTGGCTGTGAAGAGGATCTTTCGATATCTCAATGGCACTAAGGAGCTTGGACTATGGTACCCAAAGCAAAAGGATTTCACATTAATCGGGTATTCTGATGCAGATTTTGCAGGCTATAAGGTGGATAGGAAGAGCAGATCAGGATGTTGCCAATTCTTAGGAGCATCTTTGATCAGTTGGCATTCTAAGAAACAAAACTCAGTTGCCCTATCCACTGCAGAAGCCGAATACATAGCAGCTGGAGCATGTTGCTCCCAAATCCTTTGGATAGCTCAACAAATGCGAGATCTTGGCATCAACCTCAAAGGCATTCCCATTAAGTGTGACAATACAAGTGCCATTTCCATTATAAAGAATCCTGTTCAGCATTCAAGGACCAAACATATTGATGTAAGGCATCATTTTATTAGAGACCACATCGAAAAAGGTGATGTATCCATTTCCTTTATTTCAACTGATTATCAATGGGCTGACATTTTTACTAAGCCTTTGGTAGAGGACAGGTTCACCTTCATTAGACGAGAGATCGGGATGCTTAACAAGGATGCACTTTCGTAGGGGGAGCTTTCCCTTTACGAAAGATAAATTCTACTCAGTGTCAAGACCCTTGAGTTTTATGTCAAGGTTTGTGAACTGAATGATAGAAAACAGATATCGGATCGTATATATTTGGTTAATATCTTTTTAGATATTTGATCAAGTATTATTTTCATTGGATTTCAAAATAATTTATTTATGTCACATATTTTATCCGTAGAGATATTTTTGGAACAAAATATTTTCGGTTATTTCCCTCCTATTCTAAAATGGTTGAGAAAAGATTTGAATTTTGAATTGAAATATTTTTCAAATTGGCAATGTTATCATTACTTACATTGGAACCCTAAACCCCGTCCCATCACTAAGACAAATCCGGAGAGGACGAGGAGGATACCGATGGAGACAACGCTGAGGACTCGGGGTCAGAGGAAGAAGAGGAAGAGGACCCCGAGCATGCTCCCTCTCCTTCTCCTCCTCCTCCTAACCCGTCTCCAAAGAAGCGGAAAGCCTCTACAGCCAAGCCTCCTTCTCCCAAGCGCACCAGGAAGGGCACCCTCAGAAGCCTTGAGGCGCCTGCCAAGAGGTCTGCTTCAACACAGGCTAGAAGGAAGAACGCTGATCCTCCCGCTCTCATTCAGGTAAATCAATCCCTCCCCTCTTCATGGTTTGAAAATGCTGAAATGGCTGGTAAGTGGGTAGATGAGTTTCGAACTCGTAGGATCTGCTGTTCTGATTTTTTAGATATTGCGTTCTTTGAAGCTTTGAATTTACCGTGCATTGCCATTCTTAAAAAATCCCCAGCCTGGACCCTTCTCAATCTTGAAACCGTCTTTTATCCCCAACTCACCCGCCTGTTCTATATAAATCTCAAAGCCAAACACACTGACGATGGTTGGTTCTTGGAATCTGTCGTCAAGGGAGTTAGAATCTCTTTCAACTCCTTTGACTTCGCTGATTTCCTTGGCCTTCCTAGCCCTTGTCCACCCTCTCAAGAAAACCCCTCTAAAGAAGACTGCATTACCCTTGCCCGATCCAAATATCTTCTACCCGAGGCATCTACCAACACCTCAAAGCAGCTAACCCACTCATCCCTTACCCTAGAGGCAAATATCATATTTAACATCATTGTGCGTTGCCTCTTACCCCGTCTAAACTCCGGCTCTCTCCTGACCGAAAATGCCATGATCCTACTTTACCGAATCCTCAATGGCCTTGATCTTGATCTGGCCAACACCATTTTAGGATCCATGACTCACACTAGAAAAGCCAGGAAAGGAACTCCCCTCCCCTTCGCTACCCTTTTGACCCAAATCTTCGAAGCTTCTGGAATCGATTTTAAAAATGAAGAAAAACAGCGTCATATGGGTAAGTTCGACTCCAAGAGCCTTGAAAAGATTGGCATCACTCGGTCCTCCCAAGGGACTTGGAGTCTTGCCTCTCCTTCAAAAGCTGTTCCCACTGCCTCAGCCGTTGATGAACGCATGGACAACATGGAGTTGGGCTTGGAGGAAGTTCGCCTGGATATCAAGGAGCTGCACAAGGAGTTTATGACAGAGATGAGCGGGGTAACCAAGCTGTTGCAAGGTCTGTGGTCGCGGCTCACTGATGATGTTCCGGACGATGAAGCTTAACCCTTTCCTACCCTACCCTAACCCCAAATCTGAAACATTGCTGGTTTTTGGAAACTGTTTCAAAACTTTTGGTGACTGTTTTACCTCCTCCCTTTGTTGAAAGACAAAAAGGGGGAGATGATCTGTGGTGGTGTTAGACTTTTTAAAACTGTTGCGATTTAAAGGTCTTGGAAGACCTTGGTTTTATTTTCAGTTGGATGGTCTTCTTGCTTTAAAATTTTGATCCAACATTTGTCTAACCCATGCAGGTACTTAGTCCGATTTTACTTATATTATATATGCTTGACTAAGTTGTAGGGATGCACAGGTCTTGTCTTTCATCAAGGGGGAGATTGATAACTCCACTCCCTTGATGAAAATCGGAATAAGTTTCAAAGGCCTTAACAGTCTGTTTGTGTCAAAGGTCTTGAAGCTTTAACAGTATTGATGAAACACAAAACCTGTTCTATATGATATTATGTTCGAATATTATTTTATGTTATTATATGCTTCCATTATATTATTATATATACACTAACCTTTCAGGAAGTATTTTCGAATATTATTTCCTTCCTTATGTTGTAAATTGAGAAGATTCAAATCGGAAGATCATGGCCTCCGAAAGTTTCCAAAGATACAAGATCCAGCTCAAGCCATGATCCTCTCTAGCCGTTGGTGAAGATCCTTAGGCGCCGATTTGTTTCAATAAAAAGAAAAGGAAGAAGAAGACAGCTACACACATGTTGAACACAAGCTTTCATACACTCAAGCCTTCAAGCAAGATCTGTCTTCTTCGTGTGCTCTCTGCTAGTCCTTAAGAGTCTGTTATTTCATTTCAAAGCATTTGAGAGTTACACTGTGAGCTTATAGGATATATTTTTGAGAGAGTGTTATACTCAAGAGTTTATAACTCAGGAAGTAGACACTAGGCGATTGATTCACTAAGTGTAAGAGGATTGTACTAGATAGCATAGAGAGGTGGGGCTCTTCTAGATTGGTCTAGGACTCCAAGGGAATGTGAGTTGACTAGATTGCAATTGTATAGGAGAGAGGCTTCTCGGTGAGCTACTAGGATCCTAAGTCTTGTGAATCAATAAAAGTCGGTTGAATCCTAGGGTTGTGGAAGAACCCTAGGCGGGGACGTAGGCCAAGTTCGTGCCGAACCTCGTAAACAATTCATCGAGTCCTTTACTTATTGCTTTACCTTATTTCCGCACTTGGTTCGACTGTTTAAATTTGTGATTCAGGTTTTCAGAAGAAAAGACTAAGTCTAATCTCAAAGGATTTTGCACGAGCTTCAAAAGTCTTGAGAATCTGCGAAAAACCGGCATACTCTATTCAACCCCCCCCCCTTCTAGAGTATTTCTATATTACTTTGTTTTACATTATCGAACCTTCAATTATCATGTCAGTTCTAGAACTATCGCACATGGCTCCAAGTCAACGAAGATAGGGGAAGGACAAAGGCGGACAATCCGGATTCCTAACGGACTCAAACATAGACCCATGCTAAAGATAACGAGACTAGCGGCAAGGTTCTGACCCAAGAATGACAACGATGCCCTTACGGAAATCTATGAGGTTATAATTGCGGCAAGCAAAACATATATCAATCATGAAGCATATCGGTCACATCATAGAACACTAGCATGTTCCTATCTCAAGGAATAGTGTGACATGCATTCGTAGAGGGAGAAGATGCTCAAACCCTATAACAATGTACATGCCAGACGATCTAGCAACCTATCACTTCTCATGTAAGAACAATGGCTCAGGTATGGCATACACATAGTCGGGTCATAACAATGTGGAGTTAAAATGCAAGCATGTCGAGATATATCATGCTAATCGGATTAACGTCATGAATAGGACACATAAAGGCAGTATAGTAAGCTATTACAGTCTATGTCAAATAACGTTCGCATAATAGGGTAAATACGACATGTAATCATACGGAATGATACATTTCGAAAGTATAGGTCCTACATGATACTAGTGACACGTGGCAGGACATGAGCATAGTCAAGGGTGATCTATATGAGTTCAGCATAATGTTCATGTTTCATGCGAGGGGTCAAGTCATATGTCCATGCAAGCAAGAGAGTATATCATAGGGTAGGAGGAGGGGGCATCACGAATGTCAAAAGGGGTGAGCATGATATGGGTTTATTGTCACATAAGGCATGATAATCATTGAGGCATCATCGAGTAACATGCTAAGGAGATCATTTTATGGAAATATGTATACCACGAAGAGCTTACCACACTATCATGAACCTAAGTCAAGGGAGAGTAAAAATCACGCGGATTCATAACATGGGACACATACACGCAATCAATCATTATCATGACAATTGCAATAAGCCAAGTATATCATGTTGGGCCTAAATAGGATCATGATAGAATTGTAGCAAGGTATAACACGAGACCTAAGCAATGTAGCTAAGCATGGATATAATGGCATATGTAGTTTCTCGCTAATGATCATTCACAAGGTTCATGTCAAGAATGTACATAATCTCACATCAACCAAATTCCTCCTCAAGTTTTAGGCTTTAGTTTTGCTGATTTCATAAGTCCCACTTGATTAACAAAATTTGAACCCCAAGCACAGCTCCTCTTTTAATTTTGTATTTTCACCGTAACCCAACAACAATTGTGTGTGTCTTCCCCTCCATACACCCGACCTCTCTCACCGTCAGTCGTTGATGCCCTCTTCGACAATAGCAGTACCTTACTCTAGGCGTGGCCATGGGTCCGAACCGGCAGGTCGACGGGTTTAACCCGTCAGGTCAAGGGTCGGGGAGGGGTGACCCAAACCCTAACTCGGGAATCCCATGGGTTGGTGGGATTGGGTCACTCGGCGGGTCCAAGGGTCGATGGGTCGACCCGGTGGGTCTGAACCCGGCGGGTACTCGACAGGTTGACCCGGCGGGTACTCGGCGGGTTGACCCGGCGGATAGGGCTCGAGTTTAAAATGGGTTTGCAGCTTTGCGCCTTTTCGGAATTGTCGAGCACGAGTTTTTGACGCTAAGATGTTTGAAAAGTATCGTTTCGTGTTTGCCGTTTATGTACAATTTATCAATTTATGTATGCATGGGTGGGGGAGGAAAAATTGCTTGAATCGGTTTCCCGATTGCCTATGTATCCTCCCGGGGTTGAGGAATTAAAGCCCAAGTAGTTCGTTTACCTGTGTATGTCTGAACCCCGCTTACCTATTCTTCTTGATTGTCAGAGCTTCCACCTCCTGATCCATCTGTGACCGCTTCGTCGATGGAGCTCCCAACGGACTCTGTATCCACTCCGTCATCATCCTCGGAATCAGTCCCCAAGATGTTCTTCTGCATCCGCATATCCGCCCTCTTCTAATCTGCAAGGCAAACTTGGGCTTCGAGGTTCTTGGGAAGCAATCTTGATCTCTTCTCCGAAAGAATCTGACCTCCACGACTGAAAAGCTGCTCGACGGCGACGATGGAGGAAGGGGCCCCAAGTATTTGTCGAGCAATTACCTACAATGTCCAGAATCTTTGTCTTTCGGGATAACTCAACCATTCTAGGACATCAAAATCTTCTTCCTCATCACTTTGGAAATCAAAGTTAGTAGAAAAATATTCGTTGAGCTTCGAGTGGGGGCTTCACGAAGAACTCGACCTCTTTGAGCCAAAGATATCTCTGGCAAGTGCCTTAGTTCTAGCGGTAATGGTAGTTCGTGACCGATCGAACTGGAAGGCATAGGAGGACGAGCGGATGGCGCTCTATTGCCTGTCGAATAATGAGTATATAATTCTTCTAATAAATCTCGAACTCTAGCAGCGATAAGTGGAACATTGCATTCTGGATCATCCTCAATTTCTAAAGTCAGAAAATATTTTTCTAAAAACTTTTGAACCCCATTTAATTTATATCTAGGGTCGAAACAACAAGCTACAAGGAAAATGTCAAGTATAACTTTGTAATATGCCACCCGTTTCCATCGCATCACAACGACAGCGTCATGAATAGAAGGCATGTTAATCCCGTCTTGAAGGGCTATTGCTACGTTCTTGGCAACAAAATAGAAAAGTTTGATTTAGGCATGTAAACATGGCTAAAATTACTAGACTACTCACTACATACACTATTAGAGACTAGAGTACTAGTTACCACCCGAGCCCGATGCGTCATCGGTCTTCATCTTGTCAAGGTGCTTCTTCGTGATATGAAGCTTCAAATTTTCGTAGCCTAGGTTGTTTGTGAGCTTGTACTTGTGACCGCAATGACGACGAACCGCTTCCAACTTCCCCGGGCCTTGCTCGACCATATCGAAATGGCCTTGGAACAACGTCGTACGAAGATTTTCAGCGGATCCAGATTGGTCGGACATGATAACGAGCTTTCGAAAATTAAATAAAAGGTGATGGATGGGATGTGTGACTTATGAAAATGAAGGGGAGTAGGAGACAGGTATTTATAGCCCCGAGCCTATCCCATATAGCCGTTGGAACAACTATATTTTTTCTAAAAAAATGGCTGTTCAGGTGGGCCCCACAACAATAGTCGAGTTTTCAAAATAGGTTGACCCGTCAGGTCGATGAGTTTTAAAACCTTTGAACCTAACCCTAACCCGCTACCCACCTCCACCCGCTGACTTGAGGACCTGAACCCTCCGTGTCATTGACCCGCCAGGTCACAGGTCGACCCGTGACCCGTGGCCACGCCTACATGTATTGCTTGTAATGCGTAGTAGCTCTTAAATAGCTTCATACCTCGCATGACTATTGATGATTCATACATACTTATTTCTTAAGGTGCCAAGCGTGTCTATTGCATGAGAAATGATAGGTTGCTAGATTATCTCGCATTTGCATTGGTGTAGAATTTGAGCATGTTTCGCCTTTACGAATACATGCCATTGCTATTCCTTGAGATAGGTACATGCTAATGTTCCATGATGTGACTAGTATGCTTCATGATTGATATGTGTTTTACTTTTCGCAATTATAACCTCAAAGATTTCCATAAGGGCATCATTGTCATTCTTGGGTTGGAACGTTGTTTCTAGTCTCGTCGTCTTTGGTCTTGGTCCTTACTTGACTCCGTCGAGAATCTAGGTTGTCTGCCTTTGTCTCTTCCCCTATCTCCATTAGTTTAGAATCCTTTGCATTACTTTTGATGAACGATGGCATGGAAGAAAGGACGACCAGCTGGATAGCACTAGAGCGGCGCAACGGAAGCGTAGTGAACCCGTAAGCCACAGGTCCCAGAACCGATGTCATTGGCGGCACTAAAAGGCAAGTACATTTCAGAGGTTGCGGTCATTGGATACGATTCATGGCTATGCTTTGGGAAGAAGAGGCATTCCCCACTTGAGATACGGGCTTTTTTGTGTTGATTGAGAATAATGCTATGCGATATGTCTAGAATTGATATAATGATAAACTTTGATGTTGGTGTTTGATATGCTGAGTTGGTAGTGAATATTGTCTGGTTGCCCTTTTTGTCTATGATGATGAGCCTTGATGCATTTTTATTTTGACATGTTGATGTCTTGGTATAATGATATGCAAGCATGTGATATTTTGTGATGTAAAGTTTGATTGTGTGGATATATTCAATGTGATGGTATTTTTGATAAATGGATATGATGAATGTTGGTATGAGTTTGATATTGATGAATCCTGGTAGGGATTAGGGTTTCTTTTGTAGAACAGTTAGGAGAGTAATAGGAGAATTAGAAGTCGTAGGTTTTGATTGATGAAGGTGTGAGGTAGAGTCATAGAAGTGAGATATTGGCTTGGGCAGAGTTGAGTGAATTCTATGACTGGTAGGAGATGGAGGTTAGGGATTTTTAGGTGAGCCTTCTAGGTAGGCATTAGGTGGGCTATAGGATGAGTATGACCAGATTACAGAAATGAGGTTGCAGGTAGGTGAGTACTTTTGGATAAAGGGTAGGGTAAATCCGTTTAGACATCTTTGAGGAAAGTATGATTAGATTAGGCATGCTTATTGAGGAATTCTTATCGGCAGGATGTGGTGATAGACAGGTTATCGTACTAGGAGTGGTAACAATGCTGTTAAGGACCTAGTTTTGGATGGTAATAAGGTTTGAGTAATTAGGGTTGCTTGTGAAGTTGCAGAACTTGGGACTTAGGTTATTTGTACTTCGAGTAGGAAACGACTTTGGTAAAAGAATGAATCATGGATATCATTAATGTTTGAGTGGCTAGGACGATTGATGATTAGTTGATCTTGGGAATTAGGTGGTAGAATGTGAGATCTGTACTTGGATAGTGACTCGTGTGATTATTGAGGATAATTGTTGTTCGTTTAGGGGAGGTGTGATTCTACTCAAATAAAATATTCAAATAAAACTCTAACTATGCCAACTCCCTTTTCGAGCAAATAAATATAAGAATCCCTCTCGATGCAGTGGTAGGGTAATTCAGGATCGAATCCACGAGGAGGTATGTCAGCTCTTCCCTTCTTGCAATCACGATCAAGCTTTCGGCCTCAGGAGACACTCGATATCGAGGTGTCTGGTCGATATCGAACTCAGTTCTGGTCAATTTCCAGTCAAGGTCCTGCAGAAGAAAAAAGCAAAAACAGTCGACGTTGAGACAGACCTCGATATCGATGTTACTGCTCGATATCGACCTTGCCAGTCGATTACGATGTCTGTAACATAAACTGTATGAAAAGTAGTCCGAAGAGCTTAGGACAGTAAAGGAACTATGGACAGAAACAAAAACTTAAACTTTTTATATTAATTCAATTAATTAAAAGCATCCAAAGTCGGGGATTAACGCCACAACAATAACAATGCAAGTATGGTGCTAATGTTATGAAATTTAATATATTTCCGTCAAATAACTTTCATTAACAACACTTAGGTGATTAGAGGCTATCGCATAATTCCTAAGAGTTACTATCCAATTCATGAAAAATCCAAGCTCACAATATGATTGGCTTTCGCTTCAATAATGCAAATAATGAATCTCCCTAACTTTCACAAAGGATCATGCATAGGATAGAAGACGGAATCGTATAAAAATCATACCTTTGATACACTTACCCTACATTGCTATCGTCGGGCTCACCCTGACCCTAGAAGTGGGTTGACTACTCGCGCTTCATCGTTGAACTCATCATCATCATTCAAAGGAAAACTACTTTGATTAAACTAAAGAGAAAGTTACAACCGAACCAAGTCAAATCTCCGCTCTCGCTTCACACCCAACTCACTCGGCTCTCCTCTTTCTCTCTCTACAAATTCTCTGCGATGTATAACGTAAAACTGATTGTTTGGATGAAAACTTAATTGAAATCTTCATGCTTAAACTCAGCCCTAACGGCCTCTAGATATAGATCTCAAATCTTGTTATCCAAGGATTCGAAACTTTATCTTTATTCTCTAAGATAAAACTTAATAAAGTAAAACGAAAAACTCCATGGTAAAACTTCTCAAGTGATAAGTCTGGTGCATTGGATAGAAGATCTCGTTTTGGAGAGACATGCAAGCTTCGGATAGAATTCTATCAAAATTTGAGTCGGACATCTCTGCTGAACAACATCGATATCGACCATAAGACATCAATATCGACCTCTCTTTGACTTTATCTCGAGCACTCCTTCTTCTCCTCGGACTGGCACTCGACTTCTATCAATAAGCTCGATCTAGGCCACTCGATATCGACCATCAGACATCGATATTGACCTTGTCTGTGTCGACATGATCTATTTCCCCTCTGCTCGATTCCTGGCTCTCTATTCACTCGATGTCGAGGTTCATAGTCGATTTCGACCTCTTCAGAAGACTTCGAGTTCTTTTTCCGCTCTTCCGAATCATTTTTCCCTGTTTTCTCCGAAATCAGATGGAAACTCGTGCAGACCCATAAATTTGATAATAATGCATAAACTACACTAATCTATTGTTTTCCCACTAATATGCATGGAAATGATGATAAAATGGACTTAAATGTGCATAGAAAATATGGCTATTTGCGCGTACATCAAACACCCCATACTTAAGCTTGCTTGTCCCCAAGCAATACTTTTAATGGTCATTTAGGGGAAGAAAGTAAACCCTAGACATCATAGATTCATTTTTCATATGTCCCTACAATCAATTGTCATCCTCGATAAGGTACTAATGTCAACCAAATCCATGTTTGTGCATAAAAGCAATATCATACTCATAAAAGGAGGTTTATATGCATAAAACAATTTTGTGCAACATCGCATTAATAATCAAGAAGACTTTTGCAAGCTTTAGAGAAGTAGATTGGTAAAACGCTAAAGGTGGGCTAATATTTGGCCATGTGGTGTTAAATCCGGGGAAATATACTTTCTTTCCAAAACATTCCACATTCCTTCTCCATAATGTTTCTCACCTTTCACTCATCACTCAATGTTTTTTTCACTATAATGCTTTTACCTCTCTAACCTTAGCAATGCCTTCTCGCGAGTCGCAGACATGGGTGTCATGAATGGCCCCGGATACTTAGTACTTCGGACTCCTCACCTTGTGTCCCATCTCGCTGAACTAACATCTCAACGAGCAGGGTCGACCTACCTTTATCTCCTGAGGTGATCAGATTTTTTCTCGCTCATTAAATTTTCCATAATTCATAAATTTGTTTCATTCCTGCCAACCACTCCATATAACAACTCCAAAGATGACATCCATTCTCAAACTTGTCCCCGGATAGGATATAAGGTATAAAAAATGGGCAATATGTAATATATGTGGAGCAATAATGATAATGATATAGTAAGGCTCATATATGGCTTGTGACTTTTGCAAATATGCATAGGTAAGGCAAGGATATGAACTTTTGTAAGCACTTGTATGGAAATATATAAAAGTCCTCCATCATCTTATCATGCACATGTCAAAAGCAACTTCTAATTTTCCCTCCTTCATATTTTTATTTTTGCACTTCATTGGGAGTTCCCTTAACTAGGCAATTTCAAGTTATATCTCTAATGAATCTAATTTTGCATCGTAGAGCTCTTTTTTATACTTCCATGACTCTTTTCTTTATTTTCAATTTTTGATGAGGGTCATTTTTCTCTTTTTTTTTAAAAAAAATAAAAATGCAAAGTATGCTTAAAGATAAAAATATTCAATTCTAAATAACTATGTAATATGCGTGAACTATGTATAACTATGAAAAATTTCAAAATATGCGAAAATATGCAAGTAAGCCTTTCCCCCACCCCATACTTAAAGATTACAGTGTCTTCACTGTATTAGAACTAGGGTTAAGAAAGAGAACTTACTAAATCGTCACAAATTTCAGGAGTTGAAAAAGACTGCAGTGATGGTCGATATCGACCTTAAACATCGGAATCGACTTATTTCATCGATTTCTGGCTCAAGCTTCAGGGTCATCCGGCCTCGACCACAAGCCCCTCGGAATTGACCTTTAGGTTGATATCGAGCTTTGCACTCGATTTCGATGTGTCTTTTCTCCTTCCTGCACTTTGTTAGAAATAAAAACCAAAATAAAAACATGCCTAATATAAAGTCTCAAAACAAAGTAAAAATTGTCCAAAACCAAAAACTAAGTCTTTGTTACAAGCTCTAGACTTTAAAGTCGCTAGGCCGACTTCTTCCTTTTGTGCTCTCAAGGCGGCATCTGCAGAGCCCATGTGGCTTGGTCCTCAAACAACACTCCTTTCTTGTCTCTCAGCTACATTCTGCCTGGATGGATTTGATTCACCGTGAAAGGTCCCATCATCTTGTCTTTGAATCTAGTAGGGAACCATTGATCTTTTGATTTGGCAACATACACCTTCTCTCCTATCTCATATTGGTTTGAATCATCATTGGATACATTACACAAGCACACATGCCAAGGCACACCTCTTCCAAATAATGATAAATCTTTAATTGAGATGGAACAGGAGGAATCCATACATTGACTTACCTTTTCTACTTTCTAATGCTCAGGTCGACATCGATATTCAGTGGTCGATATCGAGCTCTCTTGTGCTTCTATAGGTTCAGTCGATTTTGAGTGGTTACTCTCGATATGATCAGGTCGATTTCGACCTTCAGGGATCGATATCGATATCTCTGCTCCTCCTTTCTCAGCATCAATGGTGGTGGATTTCTGCTTAGGGGCATCGTCAATATCGACCTTCATGCTCGATTTCGAGGTTCCTTCTCCTCCGTTGACCCTATACTTATGACCTGGCACAGAATCTTGAACTTTGTTAGTCAATTTCGACTTACCTGGGTCGATTTCGATGTTCTGTCTGGCTTCGTCGTTCAAGATTGCCACGACCTCCTCCACTTGGGCTTCTATGGCCCTCTTTTCTAGCTCTTCCGGTGTCATACTCCTTACCTTGGCTTCTCCACGGGCGATGTAGACACTATTGATGGCGTTAATCTCCATTGGCCCTTCATTGTTCCTTACCGTCTTGTTGAAGGCATACTCTATTACTTCATCGCTAATTGTGAATGAGAGTAATCCTTTCTTCACGCTGATGTTGGCATCGATGGTTGCTAGGAATGGCCTACCTAAAATAATGGGACAATCAGGGTCCTCCGCTATATCAACAACTAAGAAATCAGTAAGGACAAAGAATTTACCTACTTGTACTGGCACATCAGTTACCAATCCTGTTGGAATCACTACCGTATTATTTGCCATGTATAACCTTGCATCCACGGGCTCTAGAGGACCTATCTTTACCTTGTGCCATATGGTTAGTGGCATCATGCTAGCGCTAGCGCCCAAATCAACTAAAGCATTAAAGCGATATCCACCTAAGCCTATAGCGATAGAAAACTTACCTGGGTCCCCCCGCTTTTGTGGTAGCTCTAATCTGTTGCACTCCTCTGCGATCTTGGAAAGCGATCGCTTCTTGCCCAATATGTCCTTAAGGAACCTCACATAAGATGGCATCTCATGAAGTGCTTCGGTGAATGGTATTGAGACTTTGAGTCGTTGAAGCATCTTCACGAACCGCTGGAACTTCTTTTCCATCGGGTCCTTAATCATCTTCTTTGTTGGAAATGGTAACACCTTCTTATTCCCTGTGGTTGGAGTTAGATCGACATCGGCTGGATGGGGGTCGACATCGACTGGAGGAGTCGATTTCTGTGGTGACTCAGCATCAGGGTCGACATCGACAGGAAGGTCGACATCGACGTCACCTTGATCGATATCGACAGGGGGAGTCGATATCGATGTCTGTTCTGGGGCCTTCTCCTCCACTTTTTGTTCGGGCGGTTGTAATTGACACCAACTCCTTAGATTCATCATCGCTATGTGTCCAGTAGTTTTTCCCTTTTGATTGGGCACAGTTGATCCAGGGAATGATCCCGACGCTTTGGGTATTGCTTCCGCCAATTGACCCATTTGGGTCTCCATGTTGCGCTTCCAAACTTCTATCTCCCCAAGCCTAGAGTTGATGCCCTACAACTGAGTATGGATGGAGTTATTGGCTTCTTTGAACTCAGCATGGTTCCTCCGCATCTCATCCAGAATGATCTGCAGGTCATCCTTCCTTGTTTCCCGCTCAGGGTGCCCTGGTGCTCTATATGGTGGGGGATCCCTTTGTTGATAGAAGCGTTGATCTCCCTAATATTGTTGATTGCCCCCTCTATAGGAGCTTCTTGTCCACTTGGCTTCCTCATGTTGTTCCGCCATGGATACTTGCTCAGTATGTGGACATGCACAGGTGTTATGCCTTATTGAACCACATTCCTGACTCAGGAACCTGACTTGCTTTAGAAGGCGGCGTGTTTGATCATTGTAAAATTGTTGCCGCACATTAGGATCTATCTCTTTTGGAGGCTCATATAGTGGCATCGATGGGGCAAGCCTTGAGTCATAGGCCGCAACAGTCCCATAGGTGCTATCAAAGTTCACGAGCGTCTCAATTATCTCCCATGTCTCCGTTGGTATAAGCTCAATGTACCAATAGGAGGTATATGAATTGATCCTCTCCTTATTCGGTGCATCGAGGGAGCTGTAGAAGATCTTCTGGATGACATAAGGTAGTTGCCCATGCGCCGGGCATGATCTCAGAAAGTCCTTAAAATGCTCCCACGCCTATGCTAATGTTTCACCTGGCTTTTGTTTGAAAGTCGTGATCCTTTGCCGCAGCATCGCCGTCTTAGAAGGTGGAAAGAACTTAGTCAGGAATGCATCCTTCACCTCCGCCTATGTCCTCAGCGAGTGTGGAGCCAAACTATCAAGCCATCAGCAATTGTTTCACATAAATCAATAAAAGTAGAGGTGTGTTGCAGTGGGCATTCATTAGGTCTTCCTTCAAAGGTATTTCTTTTAATTTCAGATAGAAAGTTAATTTTAATTTCATAGTTGGAAGGAGGAATAAGTATAACGGATTCAGGAACATGAAGCGACGGATGCATGTATTACATCACCGTCTGTGGATACTGATTTAGCCGCTCTTGGACTTGTCTGCGCGCATCCTACTCCCTATCAGCACGGGATCGCACTGCAGCAGCGGCGGCCCTCTCAGCAGCGATTGTAGCATTATGATCCTCAATCTCTTTCCTCAACCGCTCTATGGTCTCAACCTGTGTCTCGTTATCCGCCATGATTTGAATAGCTTTGTTGTGAAGATGGAAGAAATGTTCAGGCTCATCAATGGTTTCCAAGATAGGTCCGTGATCAGAACGTCGCATAAACCTGCAAATTAACCTCTAAAAGATGGTGAGAAAACTTAGGTGGCGATTGATTGCCTCCCCGACAACGGCGCCAATTTGTTCGTTTAGGGGAGGTGTGATTCTGCTCAAATAAAATATTCAAATAAAACTCTAATTATGCCAACTCCCTTTTCGAGCAAATAAATACAAGAATCCCTCCCGATGCAGTAGTAGGGTAATTCAGGATCGAATCCACGATGAGGTATGTCAACGCTTCCCTTGTTTCAATCACGATCAAGCTTTTGACCTCAGGAGACACTCGATATCGAGGTGTCTGGTCAATATCGACCTCAGTTCTGGTCGATTTCCAGTCATGTTCCTGCAGAAGACAAAACCAAACACAGTCGACATCAAGACAGACCTCGATATCGATGTTAGTGCTCGATATCGACCTTTCCAGTCGATTTCGATGTCTGTAACAGAAACTGTATAATATAACCTATGTGTCGGAAAAGTAGTCCGAAGAGCTTAGGATGGTAAAGGAACTATGGACAGAAACAAAAACTGAAACTTTTTAAATTAATTCAATTAATTAAGAGCTTCCAAAGTCGGGGATTAACGCCATAACGATAACAATACAAGTATGATGCTAAGGTTATGAAATTTAATGTCTTTCCGTCAAATAACTTTCGTTACAAACACTTAGGTGATTAGAGGCTCACGCATAATTCCTAAGAGTTTCTATCCAATTCATGAAAAATCCAAGTTCACAATATGATTGGCTTTCGCTTCAATAATGCAAATAATGAATCTCCCTAACTTTCGCAAAGGATCATGCATAGGATAGAAGACGGAATCGCATAAAAATCATACCTTTGATGCACTTACCCTACATTACTATCGTCGTGCTCACCCGACCCTAGAAGTGGGTTGACTACTCGCGCTTCATCATTGAACTCATCATCATCATTCAAAGGAAAACTACTAATAAAGAGAAAGTTACAACCGAACAAAGCCAAATCTCCGCTCTCGCTTCACAACCAACTCACTCGGCTCTCCTCTCTCTCTCTCTCTCTACAAATTCTCTGCGATGTATAACATAAAACTGATTGCTTGGATGAAAACTTAATTGAAAACTTCATGTTAATCTCAGCCCTAACGGCCTCTTGATATAGATCTCAAATCTTGTTAGCCAAGGATTCGAAACATTATCTTTATTCTCTAAGATAAAACTTAATAAAGTAAAACTAAAAATTCGATGGTAAAACTTCTCAAGTGATAAGTCTGGTGCATTGGATAGAAGATCTCGACTTTTGGAAAGACGTACAAGCTTCGGATAGAATTCTATCAAAATTTCAGTCGGACATCTCTGCTGAACAACATCGATATCGACCATAGGACATCGATATCGATCTCTCTTTGACTTTAGCTCGAGCACTCCTTCTTCTCCTTGGATTTGCACTCGACTTCTATCAATAAGCTCGATCTAGGCCACTCGATATCGACCATCAGAGATCGATATCGACCTTGTCTGTGTCGACATGCTCTGTTTCCCCTCTGCTTGATTCCTGGCTCTCCGTTCACTCGATGTCGAGGTTCTTAGTCAATTTCGACCTCTTCAGAAAACTTCGAGTTCTTTTTCCGCTCTTCCCAATCTGTTTATTTTTGCCCTGTTTTCTGCGAAATCACATAGAAACTCGTGCAGACCCATATATTTGATAATAATGAATAAACTACACTAATCTCATGTTTTCCCACTAATATGCATGCAAATGATGATAAAATGGACTTAAATGTGCATAGAAAATATGGCTATTTGCGCGCACATCAATTGCTAGAGGTGTAATTGGAGAATCATTAGAGGCATGATCAGAAAATGTTTAGAATAGGAAAGGATCGTAAATGGTATGAGTAGTTGTGATTTGATTGATGAGGCATTAGGAAAGGACAGATAAGTTTTTGAGGAAAGGGTTATAGCTGAGTAAAGGATATCATTGGGGTTGATCATATGTCTATTTGATCGGGTTTCGAGGAAGAAGTTTTGAATTGCGAATATGGGAATACCAATGGTCATGGAATTTTGGTAATTCAAATAGATCGTGATGTCTTGGATAAATTCGAATAAGGATGACATAGGAATTCTCTGAGGAAATGATTGGTAATAAAAGAGCATTAAGGGGTAAGGTGTCATTGGTCGAGATTGTAGTCTAAGGTGAATTAAGAGTGTGCGACAATAAGGAAGTAGAATAAGATGTCTTGTGAGATCGGGATCGTTTGGGAAAATAGCAGAATTTTGAACGGCGAATTAGTGTGGGGAGTAAGTGAAAATGTTATGACTCTTGGGGAATGAGGAGATGCGATTCAGATTAGGTATGTTCTGATGAGTTGCTTGGTTAACACTTGTGCGTTTGAACACTTGGGAATAGGAGCGGTCGAAGAGAAACTTGATGATTCATGGTTACGGATTTAGCACTAGATGACTCTCTGGTTTAGAATCTAGGGAGAGCAGGTGATTGAGTAGTGCTAGGGAATTAGGTTCTTGTGTTGTCTTGGGATATGTAAGTAGGTAAGGAAATCAAACTTGTTATTGAATATTGACGGTATAGGGTGTAAAAATGCTCGTCTATGAGTTTGGCAATAAGAGTCGGTTCTTTAGAGGTGGATTGGTAGTGAGTGTATAGATTGATATAAGGAATGAGGTTAGAATATTGAAGCAATCCGGGAGTTCTCTCTAGAGGTAATGATTGTATAGAATTCTGAAGGACATAAGGGAGAACGAATGAATTTGTTAAGGAACACCTAAGTTGATCGTGATAGAGGTTTGATGAGGATTTGGGATATTAGACTTGGTTTGGGATTTTTTGGGAATTATGGATTTAGATTTATGAGCTAATTGGTTAGATGGAAAGCTTGGGGTCGTGAGCTTGAGGTCGTGTGTAAATTAATGTTGGAGAAACTCGTTGACCAAAGCATTGAAGTGTGTAATGAATGAATTTTGATTAGGTTTTGACTCTTAGACTTTGATGATTTTAGCATGAGGTTTTACTGGAGAGGACATCTTTGGGTTTTGGATATAAGATAAGCGTGATTCGGTTGCAGTTGGGGATTCAGATTTGATTTTAGTTGATGGACCCAGTTTAGACTTGATCTTGACTTGGAAGCTTGATGGTGATGTGTGAATTGAGGGTTGCATTCCGATTTGGTTAGGTGATGACATACAGAGTTCCCTGACTTTATGATTTGTTGATATGACCTATTGATATGTGGTGATATGATGTGATTAATCATAAAATGTGGAATTAGAAATTTGATGTGTTGATACGTCGCCATGTTGATAAGATGAAAATTCCCATTATGACTACTTGATAGAACGATATTCAATAAGATGAACTTGTTATGTTGATGCCTTGGTGGGATGATAATTGGTTAGGTTGGTGTGTTGATATGTGATGCGCTGATTTCTGATATGTTGCTATGTGATATTCTGGTATGGTGATGTTGAAATGACGACATCTTGAGCCCTGATATGGTGACTAGACCCTGACATTGATGAGCAGTGATAGGTGACTTGGTTATGTTGTCATATGACTTGATTATGTTGTATATGAAATTTTGAGATTTATGAATGCTAAGTATGATAGTACCTTGACTTGATAGAATGGAATTGATTTTGAGAATGGAACTTAGGAAGAGAATATGCGATTAGCCCTTAGAGGTGGATGATGCTATGCTTGAGTGTTGGAAATTTGTTTGACTAACATAGGGAGAACTGACTCGGGTTTTTGAAAAACTCCTTTGGTTTTGAAAATGATTTTGTCTCGAGGACGAGACTTGTTTTTGGAGGTGGATGATGCAAGGACCTCGGGTTTTGAAATATTATTTTAAATACATTTTAATAAAAATAGATTTAAATCGGAAATTCGTATATTTTGAAAAACCTCGTCCTCGCTCGAATATTCGTAATTTAAAATCTTTAAAGCGGATTCCAACCTAATTTTGAACTTTTGAAAAATAATTATGTCTCTTCACCTTGAGATTTGAAATTAACTTCGGATGTCAATATTCCCTTGATTTTGAAACGTTATTTAATCGCGTCGGGATAAGATCGAAAGAGCGGGTTTTGAGAACTAACTTTTGGGAATTCGAATTTGCGCTTTTGGGATCACAATTTTTTTCTTCTTCTCCCACCACATTTGAAAATGATCAGCCAAATTATCCCACTTTGAGCTGATTTTTTGAAAATCAAGCATGAGCCTTCCTAGCACCTTTCTCCTAACCTCTTTGGGCTAAACACCCACAATGCCTTCTTCCTCCCTCCATGGTTGTACACTTCTTTAATGGCAAACAAACAAAGCTTTCACTCCCTCTCTCTGCTGCACTCAAAATCAACCCAAATACACCCTCATCCTCATCTCTTTAAATCTGAGAAAACACAACCATACTCACCTCTCACATACTAAACACAATCCTAGACACAAAAGCCTCCCTTCACCTTGTTCTACTTCACCTCCCTTTTATTGTTGTGAGCCATCTCCTTCACTCCTATCATTCTCTGTTTTCCTTCACCAAAAATCGGCCACCACCACACCCTCTCATCTTCACCTTCTGGCTCAGCCGTCGTCCTCCTACATCTCTGCTCAAAGCCGAGAATCGCACCTCTGTTTTCTTCGAATCGAAGTCCGAGCCAAGTCAAGAAATCACAACTCCATTCCCTACCTCCTTTAGCAAGTAGCAGCCTAGACGTTCACCCACTCCTCCCTCGATGAGGGCAAAGCTGAGCCGAGTAACCGCCAGGAGCCGGCGCCAAACCACTCCTCCCTCCCCTGTTTCCCGTTCGAGCATCCCGACAAGCTTCCACCTCCCTTTTTCCGATCCAAGAACTCATAAAGCTCCGCCTTTAAGCTTATTCCTTCCGTCCTAGGCAGAGCTTGCTCGATTCCAACTCCGACAAAGCCAATCGAAACTCTGGCGAAGCCTAATTCATCCGACTTCCTCTAGTGGTGAGCTTCTCTTTCATTTTCCTTTAAGATTCGCCTTCGACGTTTTTCTATCCTTGATTGTAAGAGAGAGAGAGAGAGGCCGACTCTCGCATTAAAATTCATTGATTGAAAGAAGAAAACTTGCATTAAAATTAAACCTTCGAAGCTTTACAATTCAACGCCGACTCTCGCAAACGCAAATCTCTAAAACTTTTCTCTAACTCTATTGCTATTGATTGTTGTCTCTTGGAATTGAATGAATAAAAACTAGCCCCCTAGGGCTTTATTTATAGCCTACTAATTCTTTCTAGCCAAGGAAAGTAGATCTATCTTCTATCTAAAATCCATCCAGACAAGTAGGATAAATATTTATAGGAAAATGGCAGAAAATCACCCCTTAAATATGGCTCTTTGCAGAAAACCACCCTTTAAAATTGAAATTGCAGAAAACCACCCCTTAAACCCATTAGAAGTTATTTGTCCCAGAGGCCATTTACATAAATGTATTTAGCATTTGTCCACCCTAATCCCACTTTTAAGTAATTGTCCAAAATATTTTCATAATACCCTAACTACCCCTCTTTTTATTTTTCCCCAAATCCCTTTCTTCATCCTCTGAACTTCCCTTCCCGTGGCTTCTTCATCCTCAGATCTCCATGGATGCTCCCTCCATTCTCGCTCGTCCCTCCCTATTCCGAGTCCCCTCTCGTCGAATCCATCCCGGAACCGCATCCCGGTCCCCTGTACGTTCGGCGTCCTCTTCTTTGAAGGAAACGCACATCCTCCTACTCAATTGCCGGCGGCGGCAAATATGAAGCCTAGAGCCGGCGAGGCAGTGCGACTCCGAGCTAAGTGGATTTGGGAGATCCGAAGATAGAGAGTCTAGCTGATACGGTGGCGCCATCGTGTCAACCTCAGAGGACTACGGATCTGAGCAAAACCAAAGTTCCGAAACTTTGTTGTTGTTTTGTTTTTTTTAATGATTTTTGGGCCAATAATCCAATTGCAATGGATGCAAAAGGACGAGGGGAGGAAATAATCCATTTGCAATGTTGTTGAGGTGCTTTACCGCCTTTCTTCCTTTAAGCAATTTTCTTTACTCTCTCTTTTTGTCAAAAGTTCCATTCTCAAATTCTGTAAGTTCATTAAATGCTATGCTATTTTTGATAAAAATAAATAAATAAAAGTACAAACAAAGTCATCATAAAAAAAGTTATCACCATTAATAAGGGTGGTGACAGTAACCCCGTAAAAATAAAAATAAAAACTCTAAAAAAAAGTCGTCACCAAAAAAAAGTTGTCACCAATGATTCCGTAAAAAAAAAACTTTACTAATAAAGATGTCACAAAAAAAAAATTTTAAAACAAAGTTGTCACCACATGTGTATCACCAACAGTGTAACCACTGATAAGGGTGGTGACAGTGTGACCACTGATAAGGGTGGTGACAGCGATAAGAGTGGTGATAACGATAAGGGGGGTGACAGTGATGAGGATGGTGATAACGATAAGGGTAGTGACAGTGACACCGTAAAAAAAACTCTAAAAAAAAGTTGTCACCATTGATAAGAGTGGTGACAGTGACCACTAATAAGGGTGGTGACAGTGACCACTGATAAGGGTGGTGACAGTGATAAGGGTGGTGACAGCCCATATGGTTATAGTGTCTATGACTCTATTTTTATAGTGGTGACAGTGTCTATGACACTGCTTTTATAGTGATGACAGTGTCTATGACTTTCTTACCCATTCATATATTGGAGAAGAACTGTCCACCTCATGTCTTTTAGCTTCTCATTAGCCCATTTAGGGTTTGTGCTTCCCTTGTCCTAGGGTTTTCCTTTTGTTACAATGTCTATGACCCTAGTTTTATAGTGGTGACAGTGTCTATGACTCTGTTTTTATAATGGTGACAGTGTCTATAACCCTATTTTCATTTTGGTTACAACGTCTATGACCCTCTTACTCATTCATATATTAGAGGACAACTGTCATCACATGTATTTTGGCTTCTCATTAGCCCCTATAGGGTTTGTGCTTGCCTTGTCATAGGGTTTTCCTTTGGTTACAGTGTCTATGACCCTGTTTTATAGTGTTGACAGTATCTATGACCCTTTTTTTATTTTGGTTACAGCGTTTATGACCCTCTTACCCATTCATATATTAGAGGAGAACTGTCACCACATGTATTTTTTCTTTTCATTAGCCCCTATAGGGTTTATGCTTCCCTTTTCATACGGTTTTCCTTTGGTTACAATGTGTATAACTATTTTTTTTATAGTGGTGACAATGTCTATGACCCTCTTTTTATTTTGATTACAGCTTCTATGACCCTCTTACCCATTCATATATTATAGAAGAATTGTCACCACATGTATTTTATCTCCGTGACATTATTTATATCACTGTTTTCATTTTGGTGACGGTGCCTATGACCCTATTTTATAGTGGTTACAACGTCTATTACCCTCATTTTAGTATTCACCATGGTGACACCATTCATCCTCATTTTAGTATTCACCATGGTGACACCATTCATCCCAAGACATACAAGTAAATGTAAATAATATAACTTTTAAGATTATTACTCAAAATATGAGATCCCACACTCCCGCTCACAACATATTACATATTCACCATCAT
Organism: Persicaria maculosa; assembly: GCA_963922045.1. Lineage (NCBI taxonomy): Eukaryota > Viridiplantae > Streptophyta > Magnoliopsida > Caryophyllales > Polygonaceae > Persicaria > Persicaria maculosa. The sequence continues at coordinate 21,666,442 of OY998271.1, read as the reverse complement.
TGCTTTTACTTTTCTAAATGAATTTTTAATTGAACAAATTATTTTGATGCTAGCGGTCAACTCCAATGTATGCACACTGTAATTTTAAATTTTACACAATTGTAGTATATACCATTTGAAATCAGAGTATATATCGATCGGTAGAAATTAAGGAGACTGAAATTCGCATGATCAACCTTGATTAGCTCTGTAATCGGTCTTGTTAGCTCGGCCACGTACGGTGGAGGTTAGGGATCAAAGTAGCACCTGGTGGGGTTAAACTTGGGCGCAGGCGAAGAAGCGTTCAACGGAAGCATCAAATCGCACCTTAGCATTGGCCTAAACTTACCTGTCTTGAAAAAACCCAATTTAAACCTAACTTTGAGATACAATTTCCTAGCGATCTCGAACTCCCTGGATTCCAATGGTTGATTGAAGTTACTGTCGGATCTGAGGGAGAGTACAGCGCGTCTCTTGAACACCACGGGCCCGATCTTTGTCGAATTCCTGGACTCCTGGAAGAACGGGGCGACCTCGGGCGTGGAAAATTGCTGGCCCTGATAGATCGCATTGGCCTTGAAGGAGCCAGAGGACGATGACGATGGTGCCGAGGAAGAAGAGGACGGATCTTCAGCGTCTGGCTCGGCGGCGTCGAACTCCTCCGCGGCTGCACCGTAGAGCTCCGCGTCTATATCGCTGTTTCGACGATGAAGAAGCCAGTCATTGTTGGAGAGTGGAGACGGAGGAGTTGATCTCTACTGCAGAGATCTTGTTCAATTAGAGAAAGAAGATTAGAAAAAAAAAAGGGATTATAATAGGCAGGGGTAAAATTGTCCATTTGGGACACTCACATAATTTCCATAAGAAAATGGATATTGGGCTAAAATTTGGCCCCCAAATGAACACATCCCAATATTTTCTAACCCATTATGTTTGTAAATCGCCACCCACAACCTTTTTTTCCGTTAGCTTGCCGTTAAAAGCAGTAAAAAGTCTTTTTTACCCCTCCCTTTTAATATTATTTTAATGAGAGAAAAATGTATGAGTTGAAATAAATTAATAAAATCTATTTATCCATCCATTTTAATGAGAGAAAAAGGTATGTTATTCTATTAAAAACATTAAAAGGGGCGAATAAATAGTTGATGCCGACTGCATCTGTCTATGTCGAGGAAGAAGTTGAAGTCGAGGGCCGCCAGAATCTAGTTGATATCGACTAAGTAGGTCGATATCGAGTGTTGTGTTACACTCCTGAGTCATCAATGTCAACTCCAGGAGATGGCTCGACCCTAGGGTGGTCGATTTCGACTGGTTTGGTCGATTTCGACTGCCTCTGCAGAAGCTTCTTTTCTTCTTCGTCATTCCTTTTGCTATGAAACCTTAAATTGTTAGTGCATAATAGATAAAACCACGATATATGAAAGTCTCGGAATCCAAAATTCAAAATTTGAAACCTAAAAACCATTTATGCGAAAATTTAAAAGTTTTATGTACAAGTTCTAGACTTTATAGTCGCTAGGCCGACTTCTTCCGCGCTTCTATCCAAGGTGGTACATGTATTGGTTAGGAGGATGTCGAGTTTTTAAATACAAATATAAAGATATATAAATGAAAACCGACTTCTAGCCTATGCAAATAATTACAAGACTTCCCCCCGTTGTAGTGGAAGGGTAGTCAGGATCAATCCACGAGGAGGCAGGTCAGCGGGATCCTAGTAGTGTTTGGAAACCCACGTCTTTGGTTGACCAGAAGCCTCGATCTAATCCTTTCTGCAACAGCAGACCTGTAGAAACAAAAACAAGCAGTCGATATTGATGTACATATTTGTATCTCTTTTTATTGCATCTTTTGACTTCATATTTCATTCAATTTCCAAAGAAAATGTTCAAAAGAATATAAACTTGTGTAAGAATGGGCTAAGGTACAAGAAATAGAGTCTGCACGAGTTTTGAACTAACTATGCAGGAATTCGATGAAATCGGAGTCAAAACAAAGAAGCCAAGTGAAGTTGAGTAAAGGTCGATATCGACCTGAAGACATCGATATCGACCATAGTTGTCGACACGACTTCTGAGTGTCGAGATAGACCACACAGACCAACCAAGAAGACATCGATATCGACATACTACCTCGATATCGACCATCGTCATAGACATCGACTGGACCTGGACAAGTCGAGCAGAAACACAGACATCGATATCGACCTCTGGTGTGGATATCGACCTTACCTCGACAGAAGATAAATCAGATTTCGAGACTCGGATTATGAATTCTATCATTAAAGGCCACGGATTATCTTGTTCTTCTAGATATTAGCAGCTAGTTTGTCATCTTTTCCTTAAAGTTTTATCAAAATAAAAGACCTGTCCTAATTGTTCTGATAGAGTTCATAGTTTAGATAGAAGTTACAATCCTTGGATAACGAGGATTAGTAGCCTATAATTAAAGCCCTAGGGGCTGGTTTGTTAGATCATTCAAGCAAGGAAGACAATAGCTATAGGCAATAGATAGTTAGAGTATTTGAGCTTTAAAGTTTCAAGCGCTTACGATAGTTGGCGTTGAGATTGTAAATATTCGAAATTTTTCATTTATGCAAGTTATTTCAATTCAAGACATGTCTACAATCAACATGAGTGAGTAGTGACCCTTTCTTCTAGTGTCGGGGTGAGCCCAACGATAGCCATGGTGATAAGGTAAGTACGTCGCTAAAGAATGTATCTTTTATCTCCCTTTACCTTGTGCTTCATCTTTAAATGCGAATTCAAGGAACTCATGTTGTAAAACTTGGGTAGTAATTAGGGTTTCTATTCGAAAGATTATAAACTCAATTATGACAAAGGTAGACACAAATTAGGTTAAGTAATTGCAAAATCTCTTTTCCTATTTGTCGGTTTAGGTGAAAGCGTTTTACTTTATGATGAAAGCATGCATCTTTAGTTGATTCTTACTTATTCTATCATGGTTGTCGTCGCGGTAATCCTTGGCTTTGGAAGATTTTTCCTTTCTTAAGTTTACATTCATAATTGCTCGACGTTCGTTGAGTCATCGAAAAACCCAACACCTTTGTTTAATTCTGTTCATTGCTTCCTTCCCATTCTTAAATCTTCGGCCTTTCTTTGCCGACGGAACAACTAACCCACCGCAGGAAGACATCGATATCGATCCTGAACGTCGATATCGACCACACTGATAGATCGACAGTTTCCTGAGTCGATCTCGAGATTCCTGGGTCACTACTGCAACATCGATATCGAAATCCGACGTCGAAATCGACCCCTCTATATCGGCTGGCAGACTTCTAAGCCAGTCGATTTCATGGACTAACATCGATATCGACCCCTTCCAGTCGATATCGACCACTTGTTTTTGTCTCTGCAGGTCTTCTATTGCAGAAAGCATCGACAGCCAAGGTCTACATCGAGGTCTGAGCTCGAAATCGAGGCTTCTGGTCGAACATTTAGGACGTGTCTTCAACGCTACTAGGATCCCGCTGACTCGCTTCCTCGTGAATCGAACCTGATTCCCTACTACTATAGCGGGGAGTCTTGAATTTATTTGAAGAGGCTAAGAGTTGTATTGCTTTATATTTTATTATATTTCGATTCAATTCTCCCCACGTCAAATTTTGGCGCCGTTGCCGGGGAAGCTATCAATCGCGCTCTAGTAGTTTATTTTCACTGTCCTTTTTTAGTGTTATTTTATAGGTGTATGCGACGTACTGGTGACCAACCTGAATTTGAAGGACTAGACGAACCAGAACGATTTCTCCACCTAAGGGCTCGAGTTCAAAGAATCATGACGGACAACGAGACCCAGGCACAACAAATTGAACGCTTAAGGAAGCAAGTAGAGGATTTCACTACCAGAGAAGCGGCACTAAGGGAGCGTGCTGACAGGGAGGAGGAAGCCAGGAGACGATATGAGACTCAAATCAACGCCCTCCCCCGGAATGCAAAGCAATACATGCATCCATCGCTCACAGTGCCTGAATCGGCTATTCTAATCCCTACTTCTAATTTTGAAATCAAACCGAATTTCTTAACTGAAATAAGAAGGCATCAATATGAAGGGAAACCTAACAAATGCCCTATGGCACATATATCGACCTTCTTAGACCTCTGTGATACAATTGCTGATGGATAAAGTCTTGAGTATGTCTAACTAAAAGCCTTTCGCTGGTCTCTTACAGGAAAAGCATTGCAGTGGTTGGAAAGCTTATCCCCAAGATCGCTCCACACCTGGAATGAAGTCAAGGACGCGTTCCTCAACAAGTTCTTTCCTCCTTCTAAGACGGCGTTGATCCGACAGAAAATCACGGCTTTCAAACAAAAGCCTGGTTAGGCTCTGACGACTGTTTGGGAAAGGTTTAAGGACCTACTACGATCATGCCCGACGCATGGCCAACCACCGTACGTAATTTAGGAGATCATATACAATGCTCTTGATGCTGCCACCAAGGAGAGGATCAACACTTACACTGCCTATGGCTATCTTGAACTCGCTCCATAGGAAGCTTGGGAAACCATAGAAAGGTTGGTGGAATTTGACAATACATAGGGGACTCCTGAGGCTTCCGACGCACCATCATCGTCGAGGCCTGCCCCATCTATGCCATTATACGAACCCTCTAAGGTGATCGATCCGGATGTAAATCAACAATTTCATAGGGATCAACTTAGAAAGCCCCAGAAACAAGTAAGATTCCTTTCGGCAAACCAGGATTGCATCGAATGTGGATGGCAGTGACACACTACCATTGAGTGCCCCCATGCTGAGCAAGTGCAACTAGCGGAGACTCATGAGGAAGCCAACTTCATGAGGGGTCCCAATCTCCAATATTGGGGAGACCAAAGGTTCCAACAACCACAAATGAACCAGGTTAACCCTAGGGACCCCCCAGTCTATAGAGCTCCTGGGCACCCGGAGAGAGACCAAAAGAAGGATGATCTTTAACTTGTGCTGGATTAGATAAGGCGGAACCGAGCTAAGAATGATCAATCCAACAATGCTATCCATTCTCAACTCAATCACCTTACCACAAGGATTGGGGAGATGGATATTTGGAAGAAGAACGTAGAGACCCAACTGTGTCAATTGGCAGCACAAATCCCTAGACCGTCCGGAACATTCCCTGGGCAACCAACTACCAATCCTAAGGGGCAATCCGGGTCAGGACACATAGCATCTATGCAACTAAGGAGTGGCACCAAAGTTCATAAGCCACGAACGGCAACGGAGGAAGAAACAACAGACCCTGTCGACATCTACAAACCAGTCGATGTCGACCCAGAGGTCGATATCGACCACTATTTCGACCCCCAGGTCGACGTCGATGACACTGCAGAGCCTGAGAAATCACAACAGAGGTTGAAATCGACCCTACCAGTCGATATCGACCCAACTCCAGTCGACATCGATGTTCAACAGGCCCCTCCGACCACCGTTTTGGCTTCTCCTCCAAAGAAGACGTTGCCTTTCCCTTCCAAAGCATTGAAGGACCCCACTCAAGGTAAGTTTAGGCGCTTTGTAAAGATTCTCCAAGGACTTAACATTACTATTCCTCTTACAGAAGCCCTAAGCGAGATGCCCGCCTATGTTCGATTCCTGAAAGACATCCTTAGCAAGAAGCGGTCCATGGCAGAGATCGCATAGGAGTGCTCAAAGATGGACTTCCCTGAGAAGAGGAGTGATCCAGGGAAGTTTGCAATCACCGTGGGACTTGGCCAACATCGCTACAAAGCCCTGTGTGACCTAGGGGCAACTGTAAGTCTCATGCCTCTCTCTATTTGGCAAAAGGTGAACATCGGAGCACTTGAACCTGTGGATATGAAACTTTATATGGCTGATAATTCATTCGTCAGACCCACATGTATAGTTAATGATGTTCCAGTAAAGGTATGTAAGTTCTTTGTACCTACTGATTTCATTGTATTGGACATGTCCGAAGATCCTATTGTACCTATCATCCTTGGTAGGCCTTTCTTAGCTACTACTGACGCCAATATTATTGTACGTAGAGGATTACTAACCTTTACTATAGTGAACGAAGTAATTGAATTCTCCTTCAACCCCATAATGAAGGGAGTTAATGGTATGGAAATCAAGTCGGTCTACACTAACATCATGGATTGCAAAGAACCGACAGAAAGGGCCCTAACTCCTGAGGAGGCCCTAGCCCTAGCTACAGAGGAGCTTACCAACGAGGAAATTGAGGAGTTCCTGGCTACATGCACGAGTGATGAGGAAGTATTCGACGATGCTTTATCTATGGAGCTCGAAGAAGAGGTCGATATCGACGAGGAGAGGTCGACATCGACCATATCACTCGATATCGAGTGCCCTCAGTCAACATCGACACACTCAGTAAGTCAAGTTCTCTCTTCTTCTCGTACAGGCGAAATCGACCAGCCCATGTCGACTGCAGAGGTCGAAATCGACCAGCCGATATCGACATCAGAGGTCGAAATCGACCCTCACCACTTGTCGTCAAACAGCTCCGAAGCCGAGGTATGTGCTGAACTCTCAGTCGATATTGACTATTCCTATTCGCCCTCGACTTCTTTTCTGCAGGAATACTTTGAAGAGTCCCAATCAAAGTTGGCATCACTCTATACTTGGTCCACGCCAACCCCTATAGCTGATTTGGGAACTTCAATCAAGAGAATTGAGACGGATTACCTTGGTGACGGAGGAGGTAGAGCCAATCCTTATCCCACAAGGCCCTTCTCCGGTGCTTAAGCCTTTACCCGACACACTTAGGTATGAGTTTCTTGGTCCCAATTCTACCTTTCCTGTAATTATCAATGCTTCACTAACCACACATGAAGTAGATAAGCTTATGGAAGTGCTTCGCGGTCATCGTAAAGCTATTGGGTATTCTCTTGAGGACATTAGGGGTATTTCACCCGCTACTTGTTTGCATAGAATCCTCCTTGAGGATGATCATAAGGCATCTATAGAACACCAACGGAAGCTCAACCCCAACATGAGAGAGGTAGTGAAGAAGGAGATCATGCGCATACTGGATGCAGGAATCATCTATGCCATCTCCGACAGCGAATGGGTGAGCCCATTCCATGTGGTGCCTAAGAAGGGTGGAATGACCATTGAGGAGAATGAGAAGGGTGAGCTTGTGCCAAAGCAAATCATAACTAGTTGGCGAATGTGTATTGATTACAGGAAACTCAACACTACCACTAGAAAGGATCACTTTCCCCTTCCATTCATTGCCCAGGTATTGGAGAGAATCGCCGAACATGATTATTTTTGTTACCTGGATGGATATTCTGGCTTTTGGCAGGTCCCTATTCATCCTGATGATCAGGAGAAGACCACCTTCACTTGTCCCTATGGGACTTTTGCATATAGGAGAATGCCATTTGGGCTCTGCAATGCCCCTGCTACCTTTCAAAGATGTATGATGTCCATCTTCTCCGATATGATAGAGGACATCGTGGAGGTATTTATGGATGATTTCTCTGTTTATGGCACTACTTTCGATGTTTCTTGCTAACCTTCGCAGGGTACTTGCACAATGTGAAGAGACAGACTTAGTTTTCAATTGGGAAAAGTGCCACTTTATGGTAAGGGAAGGGATTGTGCTAGGCCACAAAGTCTCGAAAAGGGGAATTGAGGTGGACAGGGCAAAGATAGAGCTTATTGAAAAGTTGCCACCACCTTCATCAATTAAGGACATAAGAAGCTTCCTTGGTCACGCAGGTTTCTATAGGAGATTTATTCAGGATTTTTCTAAGATTGCCAAACCTTTAACTAACCTACTAATGAAGGATGTTAAGTTTGTGTTTTCTAGTGATTGTCTTGAAGCTTTCAATAGGTTGAAGGAGGCCCTTATATCCGCCCCTATCATTCAATCGCCCGATTGGTCGCAACCCTTTGAGATCATGTGCGACGCAAGTGATTATGCCGTAGGTGCTGTCCTAGGACAAAGGAGAGACAAAAAGCTTCACGCCATCTACTATGCAAGCAAGACTCTTGATGCCGTTCAAATGAAGTACACCACGACGGAAAAAGAGTTCTTGGCGGTGGTCTTCGCTTTTGAGAAGTTCCGCTCATACCTAGTGGGTTCTAAGGTAATTGTTTACACTGACCATGCAGCTCTTAGGTACTTGATGAAGAAGAAGGATACTAAACCTAGGCTCCTACGATGGGTGCTCCTACTACAAGAGTTCGACGTTGAGCTTAAAGATAAGAAAGGAACGGAGAACTCCATAGCCGATCATCTTTCACGGCTACCCAAAGGGCTTCTGGATGAGTCACATAACAAGATACCAATCAATGACTCCCACCCTGACGAGCACCTAATGAGGCAAGAGGTAAAACGGGCAGAAAATCTACTCGATAACGACCCCGACAGGTCGATATCGACTGCCCCGAAGGTAAGACTTGCATCGATGTCGACCAATTTTGATCACAGGTTTTCCACTACAGAGGTCGACATCGACCTCCAAACGTCGACATCGAGGACCCATATCGAGCAGCCCATATCGACTGAACCTGTCGATGCCGTCCAGTCGATATCGACCCCTACATGTCGATATCGACCACCTTCAGAACACTCCGAAGGTGATAAAGAGGTAATATCCAGTGAGGATTTCTTCTTTACACCTCCTTCCAGTCCTATTCATGATTTATTTGCTGTAAGAAGGGCGAAGGTACCTTGGTATGCGGATTTTGCTAACTATATTGCATGAGGCGAGATTCCTTCAGGCTTAACTTCGCAACAAAAGAAGAAGTTTTTGCACGACGTCAAACAATACTATTGGGATGAACCCTACTTATTTTAACAAGGGAAAGACCATATCTTTCGACGTTGTATCCCGGAGGAAGAGGTAGAGAGCGTGATTCACCATTGTAATTCTCTCCCTACAGGAGGCCATGCTAAAGGATTCAAGACCGCGGAGAAAATTCTTCAATGTGGTTTTTATTGGCCTAACCTTTTCAAGGATGTGCAAAACTATGTAACCTCTTGTGATGAGTGTCAACGTGCAGGTAATATCACATGGAGGAATGAGACACCACTCACAGGCATTCTAGAGGTAGAACTCTTTGATGTATGGGGTATTGACTTCATGGGACCATTCCCTGCTTCAGGCCCCTACAAATACATTCTAGTAGCGGTGGACTATGTCTCTAAATGGGTGGAGGTCGTGGCAACTAGGACCAACGATGCGAAGGTAGTTTCTAAGTTTATGAAAACTAACATCTTTCCTCGCTTTGGTGTTCCTAGAGTTCTTATTTCAGATGGTGGCTCGTATTTCCCTGAGAGAGGCTTTGAAGCTCTTTTAGCCAAGTATGGGGTGAACCATAGGGTGGCAATGCCCTATCACCCTCAAACCAACGGCCAAGTAGAAGTCTCCAATCGCCAAATCAAAGCCATCTTGGAGAAGACGGTCTCCCGCTCGAGGAAAGATTGGTCATCCAAACTGGATGATGCGCTCTGAGCCTACCGAACGGCCTATAAGACACCACTTCGCACAACTCCCTATAATTTGTTATATGGTAAGTCATGTCATTTGCCCGTCGAACTTGAGCATAAGGCAATGTGGGCTCTTAAGGAGCTTAACATGGATTTCGACGAAGCTGGGAAAAGAAGGTTCATTGATTTACAAGCCTTAGAGGAGTTGCGACTAAAGGCGTATGAGAATGCCGAAATCTACAAGGAATGCACTAAGAAATGACATGATAGGAAATTGGTGCCAAAAACATATGAGGTAGATGACAAAATCCTTGTTTTTAATTCTAGACTTCGCTTATTTCCAGGGAAACTAAGGACGAGATGGAGCGGACCTTTCAAGGTTCATAAAATATTCCGTCATGGAGCGGTGGAGTTACTTTGCGACGATGGATCTACCTTTAAGGTAAATGGCCACCGGGTAAAGAAATATTATGACAAGGAGGACCCGGAAGAAGAGATTCGCGCCACCTTGGCATTGAACTAGCGCAAAAAGGGAAATATGTCGAGCTAACGACTTAAATTCAAGGGCTTCCGGGAGGCAACCCGTTCTTTTCCTTTTCTTTCTCTTTTTGTTTTTAGTCTATTTTTTTACTTTTTAGATCATCCGTGGCTATTATATCTAAAGTCAACAAGGAAATCAAGTCCAGAAGAGAGGTCGATATCGACAGGCCGACAGAAGTGAGCTTAAGCAGAATTACACAGATTCAGAGGGGGGTCGATATCGACCTCTAAGGTCGATATCGACTACAGCTGGAGGTAGGTGCCAGGTCAGATTTTATTTTCTTTTTCTGTTTTATTTTTGGGTTTCTTTACTCCCATTAAATACCCCGACTTTGACACTACTCCCCTCTTTCGATACCCTACCCAGCCACCATTGTTCTCCTTCTCTCTCCTTCATCTCTCACCACTCTCCCGTCGCTCTCCAGCAGCCATCACCACTGCACCACTGCAACCCATCTCCCCGACAAAACACCATTGTTGCACCCACACCCCGACAACCCTCGTTCTTTCTTTCTCTTCTCGCCCTTGCCCTCTCTCTCTCATCTTCAAGCCTCCCTCGCCCAGTTCTACTCCATTCCAGCCATGAACCACCAGATCCGGCTGCTATAAGCCACCGGAGAGCCCACAGCAGCACCAGCAAACCGACAGCCGCCCAGATCCGTTCGATTTCGACCTGAGACACCGATACCGACATCGATTTTTGGTTCTGCAGTTGGTTTTTCTTGATTTTTGCGGTTGCTTGCCTCTTTCTCCCTTAATTCCGACACTCTTCTGGTATGATTTCTTACCCTTCGTCTATTTTTACAGATTTTCATGATTATTTAGTTGATTTTGGGAGGAAATTACATATTGGGTGTTTAGGGTTTGAATGATTTTTGCGCGGGAAAGAGTAATCACATGTTTTGTGGGGCATGAATCTGATTTTTATAAATATATGGGTTAAGATCTGATTTTTTTTATACATATGGGGCAAGAATATGAACTTTATAAATATGTGGGCGGCTAAATTGAGTTTTTTATTTATGTTGGCCATGAATATGAATTTTACATAATTATGGGCTGAATATCTGATTTTTATACATTATGGGCTGAGATCTGAAATTTTTTTTAAAAGGCTGAAATTCTGATTTTTTTTTTTGAGTTTAAATTCTGATTTTTTTTACAAGGGACGAAATTCTTATTTATTTTGGAGTTTAAATTCTGATTTTTTAAGGGCTAAAATAATGATTTTTTTTAGGGGATTAAAATCTGATTTTTTTTTAAATAAGGGCTGGAATACTAGGGGGATTAAAATTTGATTTTTTATATATGTGGGACAAAAATCTAAAATTCATTAGGTTCCTTAGTGTTAAAAATTCAAGAAAATTATGTTTATATAAATTGCCATCCTCATGTACTTTCTTGACTTCTTATTAGATCATGTTTAGCACTTTAACTTAGTCAATTTACCTTTACATAATTTTTAGGATAGTATAGAACCTAAGTATGGGGTTCTCCCTATTTTATACAAAGGGGAATTATCTATGGCAATGGTTTCTTTTGCAGACGATGGTGAGAGCCAAGAACATCCCTCAGGACACGCTTTGCATTGATGACGATCAGCAGCGCTCCCTAGTCGAGGATCTGATTGCCCGAGCCAGCAGGGCTCGATGGTACCATCTCCCTGATATGATCCAGCTGGGATTTCACACCGACGTTCAAGAGGCATTTGAGAATGTCTCCCTGCACAGACTGATCGAGCCTCTGGAGGCGCACTACCCCATGCTGACTGGGGAGTTTATGGCCACACTGGAGGTCCCTGAGCGCACCTCGACCAGCCGCCGAGTTATCTTCCAGCTCGGCAACAGGCGTCACAGACTATCGCTCGAGGAGATGAGCAACATTTTTGGATTCATCCACACTCCCGCCACCTTCAGGGTCCAGGACCCCAACGTCATTTGGAGCTACATATCGGGCATACCCTACCCCACTCCCACGGACTCCTTCACCTCCAGGGTCGTGAGTCCGCTATTCAGGGTCATCCTGCGAGTCCTGGCGAGTACCCTTTGGACCAGACCTGAGCTCCGTCGCCCCACACACCGTGAGACGGAGACTCTACGGAGGATGCTCTTTGAGGATGAGCCTATACCATATCTACATGCTGGGCTCGAGCATATCCTTGACCGCAGACGCACGGTCTGCACTGATATCATGGACGGCGGCATGGTAGGTATCCTCGCCGAGGGTCTAGGCATCCACACTGAGAGGTACACTGCTTACCAGCTCACGTACCTTGATGCTTCAGTATTACGCCAGGGTGGAGTCATTGCGACCGGCGCACAGGGATGGAGACACCCCCAGACAGGGATGCGTCTACGACAGGATTTTATGGATCTCCTGCATATCCCAGATTGGTACCAGTCTTGGACTGGGCAACCATATCATACGGATATAGATCCATATGCCGATCCTACACTTCGGAGGAGACCCCCACTCTACAACCATGAGCCGGAGATAGACACCATGTCTTGGGACGCTGACCCCCACTCAGGCGGAGCACAGCAGCCCCCCGCCTACCAGGGGGGCATGGATGGCGGTGATGATGATGACGCCAAGGATGATGCAGATGGAGGTGGAGAGGGCCCGCAAGGGTCCCACCACAGCCATCACAGCCACCACAACCACCATAGCTATGTGCCTCCACCTCCTCCTCCTCCCTTCCAGCCCGCCTATTCCACAGATTGGCAGGACGATATGACTGCCCGCTTTAATAGGCTGGAGCTATCCGTCAATGAGATCCGTGAGGAGCAGCGCCGCTATGGGAGGATGCTCGAGGGATTGGGCTCCTACATGGGATATTCTTTCGATCAGCAGGCTGGCACTTCCACATTCCCACAGGGTGCCCCGACCTACTACTCAGGGTTAGCTCCTACACAGGACTGGCCCTTGCTGTTGCCACCTTCTCCGCCTCTTGAGCAGTGATGTTTATTACGTAAGTGAGCGTGAGTGTCTCCTTCCCTCTACTTTGCTTTTCTAACAGTGAGGACACTGTAATCTTTAAGTATGGGGCGGGATTCAAATTGGACATTATAAACTGCTTTATCTGGTTGTGGTAATGTTTAAAACTTGGCGAACTTGGCTTGTATGTTATTTGCTTTCTACTCTATTTATATGCATTGCATCATATTTAAACATTTATGCATTTTAAAGTTTAAAGTCCTTAGTCTTTTAGTTTGTTAAGTCTATAAAAATGTCAAAATCAAAAAAAAAAATAGAAAAATGTCAAAAATACAAAAAAAATGCATGGTCATTTTAAAGTTTATTTTTAAACTCTACTTAGATGTCCTATGATGAAAACTCAATAGCTGACTTGATCATGTAAATCCTATGGCATATTTGGATGGTTTAGCCTAAGTCCTTAAAATTTTTATGTAGATTGTGAACTTGTGATTAAATTGAGCACTTATGATCCTAGTCTAAAAAGCAAATCAAACAAAAATTGTCCTTGTGAGAATTTTGGCCTATAGGGAGAACATCAAAAATCCCTCCGCTTTCTTCAGTGAATTTACTCTTCCTATGCATCTCTAAATGTTGTGATAGTTATTCAAAGCCAATATATAAATATGTCTATGTTTACGAGAAATAAATGATAGAGGAATCTTTTAAGCCATTTTTATCCTCTCTTTACCTACCCTGCGTTATCCCTGCTTGAAGCCAGAACATTAGCCTGAGCCTGAATTGCAAACTCCAAAAAATTATCCCTAGCCGAATTGAGCCTGACCCCCATTTGGGAATTGAGACTTAGATTGGCTGGACTAATGCCTTGTGGAAAGAAAAGAGCACAATGTCCAGTTTTGAGCAAGGAAATTATGGGTTGGTGCATATTAGCATTTTGTCATATTTTGTAAAAGGATTTTTGGCTCACCATATAAATGCATATATTTTTTAATATTTATTTATTAATTTCGTCAAAAAAAAATAGAGATGTATATACATATAGTGCATGAGCCAAAATCCTTAAGTCTTTTATTCATACAAGTGTTATATTTTTTAGAGGTATATTAGAGTTCGAAAGAAGGGTTGATAGAATGGTTTACATCTTTTAAGTGCATCTTTAGAGCATATTATATAAAGATGAGTTGGGAAAGAGCATTATGGAGAATTGAGCTTGGAAAGTGCAACATTGAAGAGTTGTGGTTTGGATATTGCAAGTGTTGAGATTTAGGAGTCTTGATTCCCGAATTATAAAAGCACCACATAGCCAAATAATTTCATACCCTTTTTATTTCATACAAAGCCCCATTACAACCCCGCCGAATGGAGTCTTCTTTGAAGTCTTCCATTGAGCGAAAGTCCTCCTGATGGTTCTTATTGCATTTTCATAATTGGTTGCGAAGTGGATTTTTATAAATTACAATGTTTATGAGATTGTATATGGAATTGAGTTGAGAGTTGATCTTCATAGCCTAAACACATGAGAGTTGAGTTCAAACACATTATCCCTGTGAGGTTGGATCAAAATTGCATATGCCTATGGATCGCCTAAATATGTGCTATGACGTTAAATTCACTTGCTTTGCTTTGCTACCGCTTATGATGTTTCTTTTGACAAGGGAGAAGACTTGAAGGGTGTGTTGTAGGTATTGGTTATTGCTTGGTTATTGCTTGAGGACAAGCAAGTCTAAGTATGGGGTGTTTTGATGTACATATTTGTATCTTTTTTTATTGCATCTTTTGACTTCATATTTCATTCGATTTCCAAAGAAAATGTTCAAAAGAATATAAACTTGTGTAAGAATGGGCTAAGGTACAAGAAATAGAGTCTGCACGAGTTTTGAGCTAACCATGCAGGAATTCGATGAAATCGGAGTCAAAACGAAGAAGCCAAGTGAAGCTGAGCAGAGGTCGATATCGACCTGAAGACATCGATATCGACCATAGTTGTCGACACGACTTCTGAGTGTCGAGATAGACCACACAGACCAACCAAGAAGACATCGATATCGACATACTACCTTGATATCGACCATCGTCATAGACATCGACTGGAGCTGGACAAGTCGAGCATAAACACAGACATCGATATCGAACTCTGGTGTCGATATCGACCTTACCTCGACAGAAGATAAATCCGATTTCGAGACTCGGATTATGAATTCTATCATTAAAGGCCACGGAGTATCTTGTTCTTCTAGATATTAGCAGCTAGTTTGTTATCTTTTCCTTAAAGTTTTATCAAAATAAAAGACCTATCCTAACTGTTCGGATAGAGTTCATAGTTTTGATAAAAGTTACAATCCTTGGATAACGAGGATTAGTAGCCTATAAATAAAGCCCTAGGGGCTGGTTTGTTAGTTCATTCAAGCAAGGAAGACAATAGCAATATGCAATAGATAGTTAGAGTTTTTGAGCTTTAAAGTTTCAAGCGCTTACGATAGTTGGCGTTGAGATTGTAAAGATTCAAAATTTTCCATTTATGCAAGTTATTTCAATTCAAGACATGTCTACAATCAACATGAGCGAGTAGACACCCTTTCTTCTAGTGTCGGGGTGAGCCCGAAGATAGCCATGGTGGTAAGGTAAGTACGTCGCTAAAGAATGTATCTTTTATCTCCCTCTACCTTGTGCTTCATCTTTAAATGCGAATTTAAGGAACTCATGTTGTAAAACTTGGGTAGTAATTAGGGTTTCTATTCAAATGATTATAAACTCAATTATGACAAAGGTAGACAAAAATTTGGTTAAGTAATTGCAAAATCTCTTTTCCTATTTGTCGGTTTAGGTGAAAGTCTTTTCCTTTATGATGAAAGCATGCATCTTTAGTTGATTCTTACTTATTCTATCATGGTTGTCGTCGCGGTAATCCTTGGCTTTGGAAGATTTTTCCTTTCTTAAGTTTACATTCATAATTGCCCGCCGTTCATTGAGTCATCGAAAAACCCAACACCTTTGTTTAATTCTGTTCATTGCTTCCTTCCCATTCTTAAATCTTTGGCCTTTCTTTGTCGACGGAACAACTAACCCACTGTAGGAAGACATCGATATTGACCCTGAACTTCGATATCGACCACACTAATAGATCGATAGTTTCCTGAGTCGATCTCGAGATTTCTGGGTCACTACTGCATCATCGATATCGACATCCGACGTCGAAATCGACCCCTCTGTCTCGACTGGCAGACTTGTGAGCCAGTCGATTTCGTGGACTAACATCGATATCGACCCCTTCCAGTCGATATCGACCACTTGTTTTTGTCTCTACAGGTCTTCTGTTTTAGAAAGCATCGACAACCAAGGTCGACATCGAGGTCTGAGCTCGAAATCGAGGCTTCTAGTCGAACATTTAGGACGTGTCTTCAACGCTACTAGGATCCCGCTGACCCGCTTCCTCGTGGATCGAACCTGATTCCCTACTACTATAGCGGGGAGTCTTGAATTTATTTGAGGAGGATAAGAGTTGTATTACTTTATATTTTATTATATATTTCGATTCAATTCTCCGCACATCAGATATCGACTAGGGAAGGCCGATATCGATGTTAGTACAGAAATCGACTGGCTCAGAAGACTGCCAGTCAAAACAGGGGATGGTCGATATCGAGGTTAGGGGTGGATATCGATGTCAGTAACTCGTGCAGGATAATTGACGTCAACACAGAAGACCGTCGATGAAGCAAGTGGTCAATATCGATGTCTGTTGGTCGATATCGATGTTGTTTCCTACAAAGTTGTTAGCTTTTTGTCGTAAAAGAAGGCCGAAGACACAAGGATGAATAAGGAGCGATGAATAGAATAAAGACAGTGGTTTTATGTGTATAAAATATATAAAAGGTAACTCCTAGGATTAGGGTTTACCACAACGTCAACCAATGCATGCGATAAGGCAAATAAGACGGACAATTGCGTTATTTCACCTGAGGGACAAGCTTTCGCTCTACACCAACTCTTAGGATTACTCTTGCAAATAAAACTAATTGTCTCTACCAATTTTATGTTTATAACTCAAGTTGTTAGCATGAATCCCTTTTCTTTCGATTAGGACTAAACATAGAATCGTATGAGATGATATAGACACAACGATATCAACATCTAACACTTACCTCAGGCATGCATGGCTAACGTCGGGCTCACCCCGACCCTAGAAGCTTCTGGAGACTACTCGCACCTCATCGCAGGAAACATCATTGAATGAAAGGAATTTTGCATTAATAAAACCTTCGAAACTTTACAACTCAACGTCGGCTTTCGCAAACACCAAACCCTAAAGCTTCTCCCTAAATCTAACTCTATTGTATGATTGAATGTGTCTTTCTTGGATGATTGAATGCCAGCCCCCTAGGGCTTTATTTATAGGCTACTAATCCTTGCTACTCAAGGATAGTATCTTCTATATAAACTATAAACTCTATTCAAATAAGTAGGATAGATCTTTTATTTAAGGTAAATATCTAAATAACTTAATAAAGCTTTAAGGTAAAAAAGTAAATATCCTCAGCTGTAATCTATCTAAATTTACAAGATAATCCGTGCTCTTGAAGATAGAATTCTTAATCCATGTCTCGAAAAGCGTGTCTATCCCATGTCGAAGGTTGTACTCTGTCCCTTTCTTTTCTTTGAGTTCCAACCTTCCTGGATAGACTTTGTAGATTGTCATTAGCGATCCCTTCCTTCCATCCTTTCTTTTGCATCCCAGGGAGTTACATTGCTCCATAAGCACCTTGTCGCCTGCCTTGTATTCTCTTATTGGCTTACCTATCATGTTAGTTAGGCATACAAACAAGGATACTCGCTTCATATGAATATTAGGATTTATCTCTAAGGGTTTAGGATAATTACCTGGACTTACCTTCGAGTCCGTTTTGCTCTTAGGGATCACTCGATATCGAGTAAAGCGGTCGATATCGAGTTCCTTCTTCTCAGTCGATGGAGGCAGGTCGAGTAGGGGAAGTCGTTCTCGAGTGGGCCTAGCCAATATCAACTGGCCCTGGTTGATTTCGAGTGTAATGTCGACCCCATACTTAGTTTCTGGCACTCGATTTAGCTCCACTGTACTCGATGTCGACTGGGTTGTGTCGATTTCGAGTGCTTTGTCATGCTCTTCTCTACCGTCGGCTTGGTGCCAAATCTCCAAAAGCTCCTCCATTTGGGCCTCCATGGCCCTTTCCTCTAGCTCCTCGTCGGTCAAGGTTCTCTCCGTTGGCTCATCACAAGGGGTTACTCTCCCTATTGCATGCATCGCCTTGACTTCTATTATTCACCTCCTTCATTGTAGGGTTGAAGGAGAATTCGATGACCTCATTGCCAATAGTGAATGCCAATAGTCCCTTTCGTACGTTGATATTGGCGTCGGTCGTAGCTAGGAAGGGCCTTCCTGTGATGATTGGGCAAGTAGGATCCTCCGCCATATCTAGCACAATGAAGTCAGTGGGTACAAAGAACTTACCCACCTTCACCGGGACATCATCGATAATGCATGTGGGCCTTACAAAATTGTTATCGGCCATGTATAATTTCATATCAACTGGCTCCAAGGCTCCAATGTTGACCTTTGACCAGATGGACAAAGGCATGAGGCTCACGCTAGCCCCTAGGTCGCATAAAGCTTTTGTAGTGACGTTGGCCAAGCCCAATGGTAATGGCGAACTTACCAGGATCACTCCTCTTCTTTGGGTAGTACACCTTGCTGCATTCATCTGCGATCTCAGCAATTGATCGCTTCTTGCTCAAGATATCTTTAAGGAAGTGGACGTATGATGGAATCTCATGGAGGGCCTCCGTGAATGTGTAATGGCCCGGGATTATGATTCCCGAGTTACGTTTCGAGGGATGAAACCCCTCGTGGGATCTTGCGCCCCGAGTACAGGTTGAAGATTTGAAATCAACAATTTCGCTGTAAAAGTGGGATTTCGCACCCGAAACTGAGAGGGATCGTTGGGATCCCCGGAGGTAAGCCCCATGTACCTGCTCTATGGCCTAAGTCGTAAAATCCATTTATCATACAATCCAGTAGAGTTTCCAAAAATCATACTTAAGGTTGCCACGGCGGAGCCGGGTCGAAACATAATCCAATTACTTAAATTCAAATCATTATTAATTTTGTGTAGTCAGAGTCTCAACTCTCTCTTTCCGCCATGTTAGACCCAGCGTTCATGGAGCCAAATCAGGATTGATAGTATTGAGTATAATGGATACCTAAAACATTAATAGTGGGTGGGATCAGATGATGCCCACTTGGGTCTGTCCCTTCATTAAGGGTGATCCCCCCACAATATGTACACACATACGCTATACCTAATAATCATGCTTCAAGATGCAAGGCGGAATATTAACACACTAGCATGCCCCTAATATCAAGTGCATAATAATAATAATAATAATAATAATAATAATAATAATAATAATAATAATAATAATAATAATAATAATAATAATAATAATAATAATAATAATAATAATAATAATAATAATAATAATAATAATAATAATAATAATAATAATAATAATAATAATAATAATAATAATAATAATAATAAGGCCTTATCACAGAATACCATGTGGTATATCCCTCTCCTACCTCCACCCCCTTCCGATAGGGCGGAGACTGGCCAGTTCGTGAATGCATTTCATTCCATTATAATCGAATCGGCCTGCAAGCCCAACCCATAATCATATATAAAGCCCGTAGGCAAATCTCGTAATCATGCTCATAATATATGCAAAGGAAGTTCCATATGACTCGGTTGACTCAGGACGGGACCCGATGAGACTGGGCCGTCCTATAACCCTAGCAAAGACTCTAGTTACTTCACAGATAACGACCGTTCCGTTTACATATGCATAAAGAAATGGAATGCTCAACGATCAATGCAACCTAGCAAGATACTACATGGCATACTGGTCATGAATGCAAGCACCTAGTATATCATGCATATAAGACATGGAATATCTATTCGATCTGAGTAAGCTTCGTAGAGACTTACCTGGAAGTGCAGAACAACAAAAGCCAACAACTAGGTATACAGAAAGCCAACAAGTCTCATATGACCACCTAACACATATATATAAGTAATATAAATGAGTCTTCTCCTAATGTTACTTAAAACATATAATGTCACACACAATTTCACACAATCCACATGTCTCATCATTATCATTTCCTCATCATCATCCGTTCATCTCATATCTCATATCTCAATATAACTCACCATCTCAATGTATTATCTCAACTCATCATATCAATATCTCATCTCAATGTTTCATCATACTTAACTCATTATCACATCATATAACATTTTTAGTAATCCCGTATCATCATTTCATATATATATATAAGTCATATCCATACTCTAAGTCATATCGTACTTTAATATATCAACACATCACAATCTCATGTTTAAGGGCATATATCAACATTGCATCTCACAATTCATACTTAACATTCATAACACATCAAAACATGCTAATCTGATCAAGATATCATCATAGATCTTATATCATATCATACCATATCATATCATAGCAATATCAAAATATCATACTTTATACTCACACAAGTTATCAAGTTATTCATCAAGTTAGGTAAACTAGGTCGTTTTCCCCATTTTTCCCTAAACTCTTTTAAAATACCAACTTAGCTCAAATCATCATCCAAAACATTTTCTCAATTCAAACTTAACCCAAAAATCCATTTATAAAACACTACTTTTTAATTGAACTTACTTTATTATTTTATCAAAATAAATCCGACTAAGTTAGGGTATTTCCAAAACTCTTTTTTTTTTAATTTATTGAAACATTTCCCATTTCTGAAGTCAATTTTCAACTTTTAAAACCTTTTCCAAATTCTTTTAAAACTCAAGTCCAATATTATTATTATATCTTTAAATCTCAACAATAATATTATATAATATTTTATTTCTCAAATAATATTATATAATATTTTAAATACCATTTTTATTTTATAAAAATCAGCCCTTTATTTTTTTTGAATTACCAACCCCGCCCGTATATTTATAAAATCCAAAATCAACCCTCCTTATTTTGTAAAACTTCAAAGTCGACCCCTCCCTTTTGTTAAAACCCCAAACCGAGCCCCATTTGTTTTAAATCCCCTAAAACCGAATTCATCAAAGAAAATAGGCGCAAAAGTCTTTGCTTCCTAGAACCCACAAATCCGGCACAATCAGTTTGGTTTTGTTTGAAAGCAATTAGGCCAAAGCATTTTTTATTTTAAAACCATCAGATATAGCCCAACAAAATAGGCCCAAACTCAACGAATTTCACTCTTTTCTGTCCGAATGCAGTAAATGAAAAGGAGGGGCCCCAGCTGATGTGGCGATGACATGGAAGGGGCCCATGGGTGGAGAAAGAAGACGGGAGAGAGAGCACTGTTCATCATCCCCTAGCTACCCCCTGCGTTCGAAGAAGAAAGAAAAGAAGGGGCTTCTCAAGTGGCTCTCGCTCGACTCACACACACTAGTCCCTTCCCGACATCAAGCATACGAAAGCACATCAAAGAGACACAGAAAAGGGGGAGAGAGGAAGCTTACAACGACTTGAAGTTCTCGCCGGAAAAGCTCGGGGCGGCTCGGTTTGCTCCGTCAGGGCTGGAGATGCTCTGTCTTGGCTTAGAACGAAGGTAGGAGGATTAAAGGCGGAGCTTTTACAAGGTTCAGGCGTGAAAGGAGGCGAGAAAGAGGCCTTACCGAGCCTAAAACTGAAAGTTGAGAAAGGGAGGAGCGGGGGCTGTTTTTAGGCTCGTCGGATGGCTTGGGGGGCGGCTGCTGCTGCCCTAGGGTGTCGAGGAGGTCGTGGGTGGTGTTGCTGCAGTGGACAGACGGAGGATGAGGAAGAACGAGCTGCGGGTGCTCGGTTCCGCTTCAATGAAAAATAAGGGTCGAGCTTCTCGTATGCGGCTCCAATAGAGATGGAGGGAGACGACGACGATGGGCTGATGGAGGAGTTGAGGTGGTGAGATGGTGGCGTGGACTTGGTGGTGGTGAGGTGTAGTGTTGGTGTTGCAGCTGAAATGGGGTAAAGTGGGAGATTGCTCTCGGCAATCTCCCACTTTATTTTAGGCGCACATATTCAAGATTGACACCATCAACAAAGGTGTCACATAGATCAATATAGGTAGTAATGTGCGCAATAGGACATTCATAGCCCTTTCCCTCAAAGGCATGTCTCCTAATCTCCACAATAAAAGTAGTTTTAATTTCAAAAGCAACGTTAGAGAGAATAATAGGAGACTAATGCACCGCCACTGTAGGGTGCATATATTCCTTTGCATTCTGTGAGATCTGGCGAAGTTGCTCGTGGGCTTCTTGGCGAGCTCGGGCTTTTTTTCGTAACGAGCGGCCAATCTTTGTTGTGCCTAGGTATGCCAAGTGCGCTCAGTTTCGAAACCTTCCACTTGCTTTCGGAGCCTTTCAAGCTCTTGTTGCATTGTTTTCTCGTTAGCCATGATCCTCTTTGCACGTTCTTGTAGACGAAGGAAGCATTCCGGATCGTCTAAAGCAGCAAACTCGGGCGTGCGATCAGCGCGTCGCATACACCTTCAAGAAAACACTAGGAAAAGAAGTGAGATAGACTAAAGATGGCGTGATTGATAGCTTCCCCGGAAACGGCGCCAAAATTTGATGGAAGGGGGAACGTCGAGTTTAAACAATTATAAAGAATATAAGCAAACCGAATCCTAGTCCACGTAAATAAATTACAAGACTTCCTCCTGTTGTAGTGGAAGGGAATCAGGATCGATCCACGAGGAGACGGGTCAGCGGTGTCTTGATAGTCTCTGCGAACTCTATGCAAGTCCACCAGAAGCCTCAATATCAAGTTGGGAAGTTGATATCGACAGGGGAAGTCAATTCCTAGTGGTGACGTCGATCTAGGAAGAACCTGCGAAGAAGAGAAAACAACAGAAGAACTCGATATCGACTGGAGTGGTAGAAATCGAGTTGATAAGCAGTTCCTATCGACTCAGAAGACTGTCAATGTCGGGTTGCTCAATGCAGGGTGGTCGATATCGACTGATATGGTCGATATCGAGTATCTCCTCGGACGATGTCCAATGCAAAAATTTAAAGAAATAAAATAAAGAAGAAAGAAATAAAAAAAACAGCAGATTTGTTTGGGTTTTTCTCAATGAACTAAAAGGGCTCCTAGGATAGGGATTCACCAAGACGATAACCATACATGTATTATAACTTAATTCACATAAAAGATTAAGCTTTTCTCAACATCAATTAGGAATATAGAGGCGTTCGCATAAAAACCTAATTGTTTCTTCCTTTTCAAAATTAGGGTTTATGTCAACTTTCGCAGGCAAAACCTAATTACTATCCAAATTCACATGTATAATCCACTTTCACGTCATATAAGGTAAATAAGGAAAGATCCAAAACTCGCATATAGGATTGAGCGCGGGGTAGAAGAAGAGATCGCACAATCAAATATAGAATAAGCGTACTTACATGGCTACTGTCGGGCTCACCCCGACCCTAGAAGTGGGACGACTACTTGCTCTTCATCGCAAGAAACTCCATTGATTGAAAGAAGAAAACTTGCATTAAAATTAAACCTTCGAAGCTTTACGCCTCAACGCCGGCTCTCGCAAACGCCAAACCTTAAAACTTTTCTCTAACTCTATTGTTATTGATTATTGTCTCTTGGAATTGAATGAATAAAAACTAGCCCCCTAGGGCTTTATTTATAGCCTACTAATCCTTGCTAGCCAAGGAAAGTAGATCTATCTTCTATCTAAAATCAATCAAGACAAGTAGGATAAATCTTAATTTAGGTAAATATCTAAAACAACTAATAAATATCTTAGGGTAAAAAGGAAACACCCTTAAGTCATAATCTTATCTAATTAAGAAGATAAATTGTGGTCTTGATGATAGACTTGCAATCTGTGTCTCGAAAAGCGCATCCAACCCGTGTTGCATTGCAGTCGATATCGACCAGTTAGGTCGAAATCGACCTCTCTGTTTCTGCTCGACGAGCTCAATTCCACTCGATCTCTAGGGCAAGGTTGATATCGATGTCTCTACTCGATATCGAGTAGTCTTCTATTCTAGTTTTGTGGTCTGTCTCGACACTCAGAGTCCATGTCGAGGTCTTCAGTCGATATGGACTAGTGAAGTTGATTTTGTCCTCTTTTCATCTTCTATTGGCTTCTTCGTTTTGACTTCGATTCTGCTCCAATTCCTACATATTTAGACCAAAACTTGTGCAGACTCTATTTCTTGAACATTAGCTCATTCTACACAAATTTGCATTATTTTCCACCCTTTTCTTTAGGAATTAAATGTAATATGAAGTCAAAAGATGCAATAAAAAAAGGACTCTAAATATGTACATTACATATATATATATATAAATATATATATATATATATATATATATATATATATATATATATATATGTATGTATATGCATGATTTTGGCATTGTGATGGGTGCTGTTTGGCGATGGGTACTTCAGATGTACGATTAGAGGCTGAGTTGACACTTGTTAATATTTAATATGTTTTGGATTTCTGTTTTGACCCGGCTCCGCCGTGGCGTATTGTATCGAAATTATATTGACTACTTGATTGAACCAAAATGTTTTCAATGACTTGCAAATTAGGACAGGTACAGGTGTGTTAACACCGGGTCTCCAACGGACCTCACGCTATTTTGGGTTCAAAATCCCCTTTTCCAAACTCTGACTCTTGTTTTCAAACTTTCAACCCGTACTTGGATGGCAAGATATGAATGAAGGTATCCGACCTTCGAAACATAACCCGGGTTTTATAAACTCGAGCCGTTACACATATACTTCACCCAAGTACACTCAATTTCATTTCTATACCTCTCGGTTTGGCCTGTCTTTACTAGAGGCATTCTACACAACCTTAATTGTTTCACCAAGTCTCGATATCAAGTTATTTTATAAATATATGTACATGGAACTATCGAGGATTACGTAGACAAAATATTTGGACCTTCATCGAGTACTTTTGTACAAACAATTCTATTAACGTGATTCCACTTCTTGAAACAAAATCAAATTAGATTCCCGAAAAACATGTTTGGAAGCATAACGGATTCGTTAAACTTGCTTTTGCCCCGACAGCTGGGTTTGCTGGTGGCATTTGCCTTTTAAGGAAAAACATTTCTCCCTTACAAGGTTCGATTGATTTAGTTATAGTTAACACTAGATTTATTCATTTTAACTATTATGATTTTCTCACTTGCACTACTACGAGGATGTTCATTGTATATGCCCTACCTGATAACCGGGATAAAGATCAATTATGGGATCTGTTTATTCCCTACGCCCGATTAGTCAATATACCTATCTGTGTCACAGGAGACCTAAATGATATACAATCTCCAATTCACAAGGGTGGTGGCTCTATACTGTTCGCTTACGGGAGGTGCGCTTTAAATATTCAAATATAATTCACAACTATGCTCACTCCCTTATCAATCAAATAACACAAGAATCCCTCCCGATGCAGTGGTAGGGTAGTTCGGGATCGAATCCATGACGAGGTATGTCAGCGCTTCCCTTGTTGTAATCACGATCAAGCTTTCGACCTCAAAAGACACTCGTTATCGAGGTTGTCTGGTCGATATCGACCATAGTTCTGGTCGTTTTCCAGTAGAGTCCTGCAGAAGACAAAAGCAACACAAATCGATGTCGAGACAGACCTTGATATCGACGTTAGTGATTGATATCGACCTTTGACAGTCGATTTCAATGTTTGTCACAGAAACTGCAAAGCGTAACCTACTGTCGAAAAAGTGTCCGAAGAGCGTAGAATGGTTAAAAAAAGACGAACAGAAACAAAACTTAACTTTGATATGAAATTCAATAAACTAAAAGCTTCCAAAGTCGGGGATCAATGCCACAACGATAACAATGCAAGTATGATGCCAAAGTTATGAAATTTAATGTCTTTCCGTCAAATAACTTTTGTTACCAACACTTAGGTGATTAGAGGCTCTCGCATAATTCCTAAGAGTTGCTATCCAATTCATGAGTAATCCAAGTTCAGAATATGAGTAGCTTTCGCTTCAATAATGCAAATAATGAATCTCCCTAACTTTCGCAAAGGATCATGCATAGGATAGAAGACGGAATCGCATAAAAATCATACCTTTGATGCACTTACCCTACGTTGCTAACGTCGGGCTCACCCCGATCCTAGAAGTGGGTTGACTACTCGCTTCTCATCATGTAACTCCTCATCATCATTGAAAAAAAAACTAATATGTATTGCGAAAGAAATAAATTACAACCGAACCAAGCAAAATCTCCGCTCTCGTTTCTCTCCAACCTCACTCGGCCTCTCTCTCTCTACAAATTCTCTACGTTCTTGGATTTGAATAACTGAAATTGAATGCTTAAACTCAGCCCTAATGGCCTCTAGATATAGATATCGAACTTTGCTATCCAAAGACTTGAAACTTTATCCTTATTCTCTAAGATAAAACTTAAATAAGTAAAACTAAAAATTTCATGGTAAAACTAGTAAAGGATGTAGTCTGGTGTTGATGATAGGAAATCTTTACTTTAGGATAGACGTGCAAGCTTCGGATAGAATTCTATCAAAATCTGAGTCGGACTTCTCTTCTGAACAACATCGATATCGACCTAAGGACATCGATATCGACCTCGGTGTAACTCTATCATCGAGCTCTCCTTCTTCTCCTTGGACTGGCACTCGACTTTTATCAACAAGCTCGATCTAGGCACTCAATATCGACCATCAGACATCGATATCGACCTTGTCTGTCGACATGCTCTGTTCTTCCTCTGCTCGATTCCTACCTCTCTGCTGTACTCGATGTCGAGGTTCTTTATTCGATTTCTACCTCTTCAGAAGACTTCGAGTTCTTTTTCCGCTCTTTCAAATATGTCCACTTTTGCCCTGTTTTCTGCGAAATCACATAGAACCTCGTTCAGACCCATATATTTCACAATAATGCATAAGCTACACTAATCTCATGTTTTCCCACTAATATGCATGCGAATGACGATAAAATGGACTTAAATGTGCATAGGAAATATGGCAATTTGCACGCACATCAAACACCCCATACTTAAGCTTGCTTGTCCCCAAGCAATACCTTTAATGGTCATTCAATGGAAGAAAATAAACCCTCAACATCATAGATTCATTTTTCATATGTCCCTACAATCAATTGCCATCCTTGATAAGGTACTAATGTCAACCAAGTCCATGCATGTGCATAAAACCAATTTCATACTCATAAAAGAAGGTTTATATGCAGAAAACAATTTCAGCGACATAGCATTAATAATCAAGAGGACTTTTGCAAGCTTGTAAGAAGTAGATTCGTAAAAGGCTAAAGGTGGGATAATATTTGGCCATGTGGTGTCAAATCTGGGGAAATAATACTTTCTTACCAAAACATTCATTCAACATTCCTTCTTCATAATGTCTCACATTTCATTCATCGCTCAATGCTTTTTTCAATTATAATGCTTTTACCTCCCTAACCTTAGCACTGCCTTCTCGCGAGTCGCAAACATGGGTGTCATGAATGGCCCCGGATACTTAGTACTTCGGACTCCTCACCTTGTGTCCCATCTCGCTGAACTAACATCTCAACGAGCAGGGTCGACCTACCTTTATCTCCTGAGGTGATGGGATTTTTTCTCGCTCATTAAATTTTCCATAATTCAAAATTTCTTTCATTCCTGCCAATAACTTCAATGCACAAACTCCATATAACAACTCAAAAGATGACATCCATTCTCAATACTGTCCCCGGATAGGGTATAAGGTATAAAAAATGGGCAATGTGATATATATATGGAGCAATAATGATGATGATATAGTAAGGCTCATATATGGCTTGTGACTCTTGCATATATGCATATGTAAGGCTAGGATATGAAATTGAGCACATGTATGGAAATTATAAAGTCCTCCATTATCTTATCATGCATATGTCAAAAGCAACTTCAAAATTTCATCTCCTTTATTTTTTTCTTTTTGCACTTCATTAGGACTTCCCTTAACTTGGCAATTTCATGTTATATCTCTAATGAATCTAATTTTGCATCATAGAGCTCTTTTTTATACTTCCATGACTCTTTCCTTTATTTTCAATTTTTTATGGGGGTCATTTTTTTCTTCTTTTTTTTTTCGAAATAAAAACTATGTTATAAAGATATGACTAAGTATGAATGCAATGCTTAAAGATAAATATGCAATAACTATGAAAAATATGCTAAAATATGCAAGTAAGACTTTCCCCCACCCCATACATAAAGATTACAGTGTCCTCACTGTATTAGAACTAGGGTTAAGAAATAAACTTACTAAACCGTCACAAATTTCAAGAGTCGAAGAAGACTGCAGTGGTGGTCGATATCGACCTTGCAACATCGAAATTGATATATGTCATCGATTTCTGGCTCAAGCTTCAGGGTGATCCGGCGTCGACCACAAGCCCATCTTAATCGACCTTAAGGTCGATATCAATCTGTAACATCGATTTCGATGTCTGTTATGTGCTTTTCCTCTTTCCTGCAACTTGTTAAAACCAAAACCAAAACAAAAAAATGCAATATAATAAAGTCTCAAAACAAAACCAAAAGATGTCCAAACCAAAAACTAAGTTTCTTTGTTACAAGCTCTAGACTTTTAAGTCGCTAGGTCGACTTCTTCTTTGCGCTTTCAAGACGGCATCTGTAGAGCCCATGTGGCTTGGGCCTTAAATAACACTCCTTTCTTATCACGCACCTACATTCCGCCCGGATGGATTTGATTCAGCGTGAAAGGTCCCATCATCTTGTCTTTGAATCTAGTAGGGAACCATTGATCTTTTGATTTGGCGACATAAACCTTGTCTTCTATCTCATAGTAGCTCGAATCATCATTGGATACCCTACACAAGCGCACATGCCAAGGCACACCTCTTCCAAATAATGATAAATCTCTAATAGAAATGGAACAGGAGGAATCCGTACATTGTCTTACCTTCTTCTCTATCTGTGGCTCAGGTCGACATCGATCATCAGTCGTCGATATCGAGCTCTGTTTTGCTCCTGGAGGTTCAGTCGGTTTGGAGGCTTTCTGCTTGATATGATCAAGTCGATTTAGACCATCAGAGATCGATATCGAGCTCTTTGCTTCTCCTTTCTCAGCGCCTATGGTGGTCGATTTCGGCATATACTTATGGTCGATATCGACCTTCATGCCCGATTTCGAGGTTCCTTCTCCTCCTCCGTCGACCCCATACATATTACCTGGCACAGAATCTTGAACTATGTTAGTCGATATCGACTTACCTAGGTCGATTTCGATGTTCTGTTTGGCTCCTTCGTTGAAGATTGCCACAACCTCCTCCACTTGGGCTTCTATGGCCCTCTTTTCTAGCTCTTCCGGTGTCATACTCCTTATCTTGACTTCGCCATATGCGACCTAGACACCATTGATGGCCTTTATCTCCATTGGCCCTTCATTGTTCGTCACCGTCTTGTTGAAGGCATACTCTATCACCTCATCGCCAATTGTGAATGAGAGCAATCCTTTCTTCACGCTGATGTTGGCATTGATGGTTGCTAGGAATGGCCTACCTAAAATAATGGGACAAGCATTGTCCTCCGCTATATCAACAACTAAGAAATCAGCAGGGACAAAGAATTTACCTACTTGTACTGGCACATAAGTTACCAACCCTGTTGGAATCACTACCGTATTATTTGCCATGTATAACCTTGCATCCACGGGCTGCAGAGGACCTATCTTTACCTTTTTCCATATGGTTAATGGCATCATGCTAACGCTAGCGCCCAAATTGACTAAAGCATTAAATTTGAATCGACCTAAGCCTATAGCGATAGAGAACTTACCTGGGTCCGCCCGCTTTTGTGGTAGCTCCAATCTGTTGCACTCCTCTGCGATCTCAGAAAGCGATCGCTTCTTACCCAATACGTCCTTAAGGAACCTTGAATAGGACGGCATCTCATAAAGTGCTTCGGTGAATGGAATAGAGACATTGAGTCCCTAAAGCATCTTCACGAACCGCTGCAACTTCTTTTCCGATGGGTCCTTAATCACCTTTCTTGTTGGGAATGTCAACACCTTATTATTCCCTGCGGCTGGAGTGAGATCGACATCGACAGGATGGGGGTCGACATCGACTGGAGGAGTCGATTTCTGTGGTGACTCATCAGCAGGGCCGACATCGACTGGAAGGTCAACATCGATGTCACCTTGGTCGATATCGACAGGGGGTCGATATCGATGTTCCTTCTGGGGCCTGATGTGCGCGCAAATTGCCATATTTTCTATGCACATATAAGTCCATTTTATCATTCATTTGCATGCATATTAATGGAAAAACATGGTATTAGTATAGTTTACGCTTTATTATCAAATATATGGGTCTGCACAAGTTTTTATGTGATTTCATAGAAAACAGGATGAAAATGGACAGATTTGGAAGAGCGGAAAAAGAACTCGAAGTCTTCTGAAGAGGTCGAAATCGACTGGGGACCTCGACATCGAGTGCAGCAGAGACATAGGAATTGAGCAGAAAAGAGAACAGAGCACGTCGACACCAGAGAGGTCGATATCGATGATCCAAGGTCGATATCGAGTGGCCATATCGAGCTAAATGATAGAAGTCAAGTGCTAATCCGAGTAGGAGAAGGAGGAGCTCGAGATAGGGTTTCACAGAGGTCGATATCGACGTCTGAAGGTCGATATCGATGTTGCCAACAGAGGAATCCGACTCAGATTTTTTATAGAATTCTATCTGAAGCTTGCAAGTCTATCCAAAAGTCGAGATTTCCTATCTTCAACATCAGAGATATCATATGAGCTGATTTACCATAGAATTTTTAGTTTTTACTTTATTTAAGTTTTATCTTAGAGAATAAAGATAAAGTTTCGAGTCTTTGGATAGCAAAGTTTGATATCTATATCTAGAGGCCATTAGGGCTGCGTTTAGGCATTCAACACACATTCAATTTCAAATCCAATTACAGTAATAATGAGTTAGAGAGAGAGAGAGGAGGCCGAGTGAGTTGGTGGAAGCGAGAGCGGAGATTTGGCTTGTTCGGTTGTAATCTTTCTTTCATAGTTTAATTCAAAGTAGTTTTCTTTCAATGATGATGATGAGTTGGATGATGAGAAGTGAGTAGTCCACCAACTTCTAGGGTCGGGGTAAGCCCGACGATAGAGATATAGGGTAAGTGCATCAAAGGTATGACTTTTATGCGATTCCGTCTTCTATCCTATGCATGATCCTTTGCGAAAGTTAGGGAGATTCATTATTTGCATTATTGAAGCGAAAGCCACTCATATTGTGAACTTGAATGACTCATGAATTGGATAGTAACTCTTAGGGACTATGCGAGAGCCTCTAACATCCTAAGTGTTGATAACGAAAGTTATTTGACGGAAAGGCATTAAATTTCATAACTTTAGCATAAAACTTACATTGTTATCGTTGTGGCATGAAACCCCGACTTTGGAAGCTTTTTAATTAATTGAATTCATATAAAAGTTTTAGTTTTGTTTCTGATCATCCTTCTTTACCATTCTACATTCTTCGAACTCTTTTCTGACGATTGGTTACGAATTACAGTTTCTGTGACAAACATCGGAATCGACTGTAAAGGTCGATATCGAGGTCTAACGTCGATATCGAGGTCTGTCTCGACGTTGACTCTGTTGCATTTGTCTTCTGCAGGAACTCTACTGGAAATCGACCAGAACAGAGGTCGATATCGACCAGACACATCGATATCAAGTGTCTTCTGAGGTCGAAAGCTTTGATCGTGATTGCACAAAGGAAGCGCTGACATACCTCCTCGTGGATTCGATCCTGAATTATCCTACTACTACAATGGGATGGATTCTTGTATTATTTGTTTGGGACATGGAGTTAGCCTAGTTGTGAATTGTATAATTTAAATATTTGAATCCTACACCTCCCGCTTAACAACAGGGCCTTCTCCTCTGCTTTTTGATCGGGCATTTGTAATTGACGCACACTCCTTAGATTCATTGTCGCTGTGTGTCCAGTGGTCTTGCCCTTTTGGTTGGGCACAGTTGATCCAGGGAATGATCCTGGCGCTTTGGGTGTCACTTCCGCCAATTGACCCATTTGGGTCTCCATGTTGCGCTTCCAAATGTCGATCTCCCCAAGCCTAGAATTGATGCCATGCAGCTGAGTATAGACGGAGTTGTTGGCTTGTTTGAACTTAGCGTGGTTCCTCCGCATCTCATCAAAAATGATCTGCAGGTCATCCTTCCTTGTTTCCCGCTCAGGGTGCCCTGGTGCTCTATATGGTGGGGGGAAAAAGGAGAAGGCCCGACCCCATAATATAGTGGTTGACTCTGCTGTTTTTTTTCGAATTGGCACAAGGTAAAGATAGGTCCTCTGGAGCCCGTGGATGCAAGGTTGTACATGGCTAATAATACGGTAGTAATTGTTCGCTAGGGGGAGGTGTAGTGTAGGGATTCAAACAATTCAAAATAAAACAAAGCACAACTAGACTATCTCCCTGTCCCAAACAAATAATACAAGAATCCCCGCCCTTGTAGTAGTAGGGTAATTCAGGATCGAATCCACGAGGAGGTATGTCAGCGCTTCCCTTGTTGTACTCACGATCAAAGCTTTCGACCTCAGCAGACACTCGATATCGAGTATACTGGTCGATATCGACCTCAGTTCTGGTCGATTTCCTAGCGCAGTTCCTGCAGAAGTCAAAACAACAAGTCGACGTCAACCAGAGACCTCGATATCGATGTTAGACCTCGATATCGACCCTTATGGTCGATTTCGATGCTTCTCACAGAAACTGTTTTCGTAAACAATTTGTCGGAAAAGAGTCCGAAGAAAATAGAATGGACAAGGAAGATCAACAGAAATAAAACTTAAGACTTTTATGAAGAATTCAATTAATTAAAAGGCTTCCAAAGTCGGGGTTTCATGGCACAATGATAACAACGCCAGTTTCATGCTAAAGCTATGAAATTTAATGTCTTTCCATCAAATAACTTTCGTTATCAACACTTAGGTGATTAGAGGCTCTCGCATAGTTCCTAAGAGTTACTATCCAATTCATGAGCAATTCAAGTTCACAATATGAGTGGCTTTCGCTTCAATAATGTAAATAATGAATCTCCCTAACTTTCGTAAAGTATCATGCATGGGGTAGAAGACGGAATCTCATAAAAGTCATACCTTTGATGCACTTACCTCACATTGCTATCGTCGGGCTCACCCCGACCCTAGAAGTGGGTTGACTACTCGCTCCTCATCATGCACATAATCATCATTATTGTTGAGAGAAAGCTACTTTGAATTAAAACGTCGAAAGAAAGTACAACCGAACAAGCCACTCCGCTCTCGCTTTACAACTCCACTCGACCTCCTCTCTCTCTCCCTACTCGTCACTACTCTCTGTTGAAACTGAATTGTGTGTGTAATCTCATAATTAAACTCAGCCCTATTGGCCTCTATTTATAGTTGTCGATAAGGACTCAAAACCTTATCTTTATTCTCTAAGATGAACTAAAAATAAAAGTAAAAGCTAAAACTTCATGGTAACTCAGCCTCCTCCTGATAGAACTGGTGTGGATGATAAGAAATCTCGACCCTTTGGATAGACGTGCAAGCATAGATAGAATTCTATCAAAATCGGAGTCGGACTCCTCTGCTGGCATGGTCGATATCGACCCTTAGACATCGATATCGACCCCTTCAAAACTTCATCTCGAGCTTCTCCTTCTCCTACTCGAACTAGCACTCGACTTCTATCAATTTGGTCGATCTGGCAGCATCGATATCGACCCCCAGACGTCGATATCGACCCCTTTTGTGTCGACATGCTCTGTTTCATTTCCTGCTCGATTCCTATGTCTTTGATGCACTCGATGTCGAGGTCTCCAGTCGATTTCGACCTCTTCAGAAGACTTCGAGTTCTTTTTCCGCTCTTCCGAATTCATCCATTTTTATCCTGTTTTCTGCGAAATCACATGGAAACTCGTGCAAACCCATATATTTGATATTTAAGCATAAACTATACTAATCCCATGTTTTCCCATTAATATGCATGCAAAAGACGATAAAATGGATTCATATGTGCGTAGAAAATATGGCAATTTGCACGCACATCAGTAATTCCAACTGGGATAGTGACGGATGTGCCAGTACAAGTAGGTAAATCCTTTGTCCCTGCTGATTTCTTAGTTGTTGATATAGCGGAGGACCCTGCTTGTCCAATTATTTTAGGTAGGCCATTCCTAGAAACCGTCGATGCAAACATTAGCGTGAAGAAAGGACTGCTCTCATTCACAATTAGTGACGAAGTGATAGAGTATGCCTTCAACAAGACGGTGAAAAATCAAGGGCCAATGGAGATAAAAGCCATCAATGGTGTCTACATTGCATGTGGAGAAGCAAAGGTAAGAAGTATGACACCGGAGGAGCTTGAGAAGAGGGCCGTAGAAGCCCAAGTGGAAGAAGTTGTGGCAATCTTGAACGAAGGAGCCCAACAGAACATCGAAATCGACCCAGGTAAGTCGATATCGACCACTAATATTCAAGATTATATGCCAGGTCATAAGTATGGGGTCGACGAAGGAGGAGAGGAAACATCGAAAGCGGGGTCAAGGGTCGATATCGACCACACCCAGCCGAAATCGACCACCATCAGCGCTGAGAAGGGAGGAAAGGAGACCTCGATATCGATCTCTGAGGGTCGAAATCGACCTGATCATATTGAGCCGAAACTCCCCAAATTGACTGATCCTCCAGGAATACAACAGGGGTCGATATCGACCTCTGAACATCGACATCGACTTGAGCCACAGACTGAGAAAAAGGTAAGTCAAGGTACGGATTCCTCTTGTTCCATTTCAATTAAAGATTTATCATTATTTGGAAGAGGTGTGCCTTGGCATGTGCGCTTGTGTATGGTATCCGATGATGATTCGATCCAATATGAGATAGGAGACAAGGTCTATGTTGCCAAATCTAAGGACCATTGGTTCCCTACAAGATTCAAGGATAAGAATTTAGGACCATTCACGGTGAATCAAATCAATCCCGGTGGAATGCAGCTGCATGACAAGAAAGGAGTGATATTTGAGGCCCAAGCCACATGGCCTCTGCAGATGCCGCCTTGAAAAGAGCAAAGGAAGAAGTCGGCCTAGCGACTTAAAAATCTAGAGCTTGTAACAAAGACTTAGTTTTAATTTTTAGACAGTTTTTTTCTTTGGTTTGAGACACTTTATTGTTTTGCATATTTGGTTTTATGTTTATTAACAAGTTGTAGGAGAGAGAAAAAAGCACACTGAGAAAACATCGAAATCGATGTCCAAGCTCGACATCGACCTCAAGGTCGACATAGATGGGTTTGTGATCGAGGCCGGATCACCCTGAAACCTGAGCGGAAATCGATATGAACATCGATATCGATGTTAAGGGTCGATATCGACCATCCCTGCTGTCTTCTTCGACTCCTGAAATTTGTGACAGTTTAGTAAGTTTTCTTCTTAACCCTAGTTCTAATACAGTGAGGACACTGTAAATTTTAAGTATGGGGTGGGGGAAAGGCTTACTTGCATATTCATACTTAGTTTAGATTTGCATATTTATTTTAATGCATATTTATGTTTTTTCGAAAAAAAAAGAATGACCCCCATCAAAAATTTGAAAAGAAGAAAGAGTTATGGAAGTATAAAAAAGAGCTCTATGATGCAAAATTAGATTCATTAGAGATATAACATGAGATTGCCTAGTTAAGGGAAGTCCCAATGAAGTGCAAAAAGAAGAAAAAAAATAAAGGAGATGAAAATTTGAAGTCGATTTTGACATGTGCATGATAAGTTGATGGAGGACTTTTTATGAAATTTCCATACATGTGCTCAATTTCATATCCTAGCCTTACCTATGCATATTTGCAAAAGCCACAATGCCATATATGACCCTTATCATGATCATTATTGCCCCACATATATACATATTGCCCATTTTATACCTTATACCCTATCTGGGGACAATGTTAAGAATGGAAGTCATCTTTGGAGTTGTTATATGGAGTTTGTGCATTATTTATGAAGTTGTTGGCAGGAATGAAAGAATTATGAATTACGGAAAATTTAATGAGCGAGAAAAAATCTGATCACCTCAGGAGATAAAGGTAGGTCGACCCTGCTCGTTGAGATGTTAGTTCAGCGAGATGGGACACAAGGTGAGGAGTCCGAAGTACTAAGTATCCAGGGCCATTCATGACACCCATATTTGTGACTCGCGAGAAGCAAGTGCTAAGGTTAGAGAGGTAAAAGCATTATATTGAATAAAAGCAATTGAGCGATGAGTGAAAGGTGAGACATTATGAAAAAGGAATGTGGAAAGAAAGTATGTTTCCCCGGATTTAACACCACATGGCCAAATATTAGCCCACCTTTAGCCTTCTACCAATCTATTTCTCACAAGCTTGCAAAAGTCCTCTTGATTATTAATGCTATGTCGCTAAAATTGTTTTTGGATATTACCTCCTTTTATGAGTATGAAATTGCTTTTATGCACATGCATGGACTTGGTTGACATAAGTACCTTATCGAGGATGGCAATTGATTGTAGGGACATATGAAAAATGAATCTATGATGTTGAGGGTTTCCTTTCTTCCCCTGAATAACCATTAAAGGTATTGCTTGGGGATAAGCAAGCTTAAGTATGGGGTGTTTGATGTGCGCGCAAATTGCCATATTCTCTATGCACATATAAGTCCATTTTATCGTCTTTTGCATGCATATTAATGGGAAAACATGGTATTAGTGTAGTTTACGCTTAAATATCAAATATATGGGTCTGCACGAGTTTCTATGTGATTTTGTAGAAAACAGGAACGAAAATGGACAGATCTGGAAGGGCGGAAAAAGAACTCGAAGTCTTCTAATGAGATCGAAATCGATTGGGGACCTCGACATCGAGTGCATCAGAGACATAGGAATCGAGCAGGAAATGAAACAGAGCATGTCGACACAAAGAGGTCGATATCAACGTATGGAGGTCGATATCGATGTTTCCAGATCGAGCTAAAAGATAGAAGTCGAGTGTCAGTTCGAGTAGGAGAAGGAGAGCTCGAGATAAAGTTTTGAAAGGGTCGATATCGATGTTCAAGGTCGATATCGACCATGCCAACAGAAGAATCCGACTCAGATTTTGATAGAATTATATCCGAAGCTTGCACGTCTATCCAAAAGTCGAGATTTCTTATCTTCAACACTAGATCTATCATGAGAAGGCTTATTTACCATAGAATTTTAGTTTTTACTTTATTTAAGTTTATCTTAGAGAATAAAGATAAAGTTTTGAATCTTTATCGACGTCTATAAATAGAAGCCAGTAGGGCTGAGTTTAGGCATCCAATAACATTCAATTTCAGATCCAATAACATCTAATTACGCATACAATTTAGTTTCAATAGAGAGTAGTGACAAGTTAGAGAGAGAGAGGAGACCGACTGAAGTTTGTAAAGCGAGAGCGGAGTGGCTTGTTCGGTTGTACTTTCTTTCGAATTTTTAATAAAAAGTAGCTTTCTTTTAACAAAAATGATGATTATCTGCTTAATGAGGAGTGAGTAGTCAACCCACTTCTAGGGTCGGGGTGAGCCCGACGATAGCGATGTGAGGTAAGTGCATCAAAGGTATGACTTTTATGCGATTCCGTCTTCTATCCCATGCATGATCCTTTGCGAAAGTTAGGGAGATTCATTATTTTCATTATTGAAGCGAAAACCACTCATATTGTAAACTTGAATTACTCATGAATTGAATAGTAACTCCTAGGAACTATGCGAGAGCCTCTAATCACCTAAGTGTTGATAACGAAAGTTATTTGACGGAAAGGCATTAAATTTCATAACTTTAGTATAAAACTTGCATTGTTATCGTTGTGGCATGAAACCCCGACTTTGGAAGATTTTTAATTAATTGAATTCAACATAAAAGTTTAAGTTTTGTTTCTGATCATCCTCCTTTCCCATTCTATTTTCTTCTGACTCTTTTCCGACAAATTGGTGACGAAAACAGTTTCTGTAACAAGCGTCGAAATCGACTGTAAGGGTCGATATCGAGGTCTAACGTCGATATCGAGGTCTCTGCTCGATGTCAACTTTGCTGCTTTTGTCTTCTGCACGAACTGTGCTAGGAAAACGACCAGAACTGAGGTCGATATCGACCAGATTACTCGATATCGAGTGTCTTCTGAGGTCGAAAGCTTTGATCGTGAGTACGACAAGGGAAGCGCTGACATACCTCCTCATGGATTCGATCCTGAATTACCCTACTACTACAAGGGAGGGGATTCTTGTATTATTTGTTTGGGACATGGAGTTAGCCTAGTTGTGCATTGTTTATTTGAATTATTTAGATATTTGAATCTCCTACACCCCACCCCCGTAGCAAACACAATCAGATCAGAATGAGTCCTCACGATGAAAAAAGCACCGCCTTCATCACCAACCAGGGAACTTTTTGCTATAAAGTAATGTCGTTTGGGCTAAAGAAGGCGGGCGCAACCTTCCAGCCAATGATAGAAAAAGTATTTTCTGCTCAAATAGGAAGGAACGTGGCGGTCTATGTCGATAATATCGTAATCAAGAGATTCACCAAAGAGGACCATTGCAAAGATTTACAAGAAACCATCGACACACTAAGAAAAAATCTCGTCTGCCTGAATCCAGAAAAATGTGTTTTTGGAGTGGATTCAAGAAAATTCCTAGGTTTCATGATAAGCCATCGAGGAATAGATGTGAATCCTGCCAAGGTACAAACCATCATCGACATGGCCCCACCAAGGAAGTTGAATGACATTCAAAAGTTAAACGGGTCAGTCAACTACCTAAGCAGGTTCTGTTCACGATTGGCTGATCATTCACTGCCATTCTTCGAGCAACTTAAAAAGAAGGGCCCGGTCGAGTGGACTGTCGTTTTGGATGAAGCCTTCAAAAGCATGAAAGAATACTTAGCCACTTTTCCCACCCTTCATTTTTCCACACAAGCATGAAACACTGCAATTATACCTCGCTGTCGGCTCTACGACCCTTAGCACGGTGCTTACTAGGGAGTCCAAGCTTCCTATTTACTTTGCTAGTCGAGTCTTACAACCCGCCGAATCCAGATATACCCCAATAGAAAAAATGGCTCTATATGTGGTTTTCGCTACACGAAGATTGAGGCCTTATTTTCAGGCTCACACCATTGAGGTGCTTTCAGATCTTCCACTCCATCACTCTCTGGAAGAATGGTCAAATGGGCAGTAGAGCTTTCTGAATTTGACATCCATTTCAGGCCCAGGAAGGCCCGTCTGGCTCAAGCTCTTGCCGATTTTGTAGTTGAAGCTGTCTTCACCGATTCTCAAGATCGCGATGGGGAAGATTGGGTCATAAATGTTGATGGGTCAGTATCGATAGGAGGCTGTGGAGCTGGGGTCACCATCACAAGCCCCAGTGGAGAGATAACCGATCTTTCTTTCCTGCTACAATTTGAGGCTACCAACAATGAAGCAGAGTATGAAGCTTTGATCGCAGGTATAGAGAAAGGACTGGTCAACGGGGCTCGGCAAGTCCGGATTTTCACAGATTCGGAGGTAGTTGGACGGTAGGTTAAAGGTGAATATGAAGAAAAGACGGGAATGTTACCTGAATATCTAGCACTAGTGCAGACGCTCACTACCGCTTTCGAAAAATGCTCCATTTCATCTATCCCTCGTGATCAAAATGAACGCGCCGATACCTTGGCCAGAATGGGGGCTACTTTACCTTTGGGATTAAGCGATCGCATGGTGATCGAACAAAAACATGCCCGAGGAATCCACCAAGGGGTATTCAGAATATCCAACCTCGGAGACTGGCAAAAACCTATCCTAGAATACATAACCGAAGGGGTTTTGTCTAGCGAATCACAAGAAGGCAAGAGCATCAGAAAGAGAGCATCCCGTTTTCGAGTAAGAGACGGCCGACTGTACAAAAGAGGATTCAGCCTTCCCGATCTCCTCTGTGTGCCGGACCAAGAGGGCCTTGACCTCGTCCGAGAGCTACACGCGGGACTCTGTGGCAACCACCAGGGGTGGAGAGCCGTTGCATCCAAAATCACACGCCTAGGCTACTACTGGACCTCTCTCAGAGCGGATGCTGAAATGATTATTCACATATGTGATCCTTGCCAGCGACACGCATCACTCAATCATCGCCCTCCTCATCCTTTAAAGTGTATTTCTGCACCTTGTCCATTCGCAATGTGGGGAATGGACATTTTGGGACCATTCCCAACAGCGCCAGGCCAGCTGCGTTTCATCATCGTAATTGTCGATTACTTCACAAAGTGGGTTGAGGCCGAAGCTATGGTGACCATCACGGTAGAAAAAGTACGCAAATTCCTCTAGAAAAACATGATCTGCCGATTCGTTGTCCCCTAGGCAATCATCACTGATCATGGTCCCCAGTTTGACTGTGAAGCAATTCGTGATTTCTGTGCCGGTCTCCATATCGATTTCCGTTTCTCATCGGTAGCGTACCCACAATCCAATGGACAGGTTGAGACCACGAATCGACAAATTCTGAATGCCCTCAAAAAGAAACTAGGGACAGCAAAAGGAGAATGGAATGAGATCTTACCTTTGGTACTATGGTCATATAGGACTTCAGCAAAGAGTCCAACTGGAGAAACACCATTCACAATGGCTTTTGGTGTCGATGCGATCATCCCTGTCGAGTTACTCATCCCATCGGCTAGAATCGTTGATTTCAGTAAAGATACCAATGATGAAGCCCTCGAGTTAGAACTCCACCTGCGCGAAGAAAGAAAAGACACAGCTTGTCTCAAAGCAATTGAATATCAGCGCCGGTTGGCTGAGGGATACAACAAACGCATCTTCGTACGCCCACAACAAAAAGGTGACATGATCCTCCGACAAGCCACAACTGGGGGAAAACTTGAACCTACATGGGAAGGACCCTACGTCATCCATAAAGTAGTAGGCCAGGGTTCTTTCAAACTTCAAAACTCAGAAGGCGCCACACTTGTAAAGGCATGGAACGCCAAGAATCTCAAGGCTTATTTTGCATAATAGCTTAGGCATAGAAAGAAGCCTGATGATTTAGATTTTCTATGTATAGGGGTCATCAGGGTTCCTGATTGGGTACACCACTTCATATATCATAAATGAAAGTTCCAAACTCAACCTTATCGATTGTCAACACACAATAAATTTAGCTATCGCGTGTGTTTTAAAAACGGATATGCATGCAAGTAAGCCTCCAAGGAGAATAAATTTAGCTATCGCGTGTGTTTTAAACACGGATATGCATGCAAGTAAGCCTCCAAAGAGAATAAATTTAGCTGTCGCGTGTGTTTTAAAAACGGATATGCATGCAAGTAAGCCTCCAAGGAGAATAAATTTAGCTATCGCGTGTGTTTTAAACACGGATATGCATGCAAGTAAGCCTCCAAAGAGAATAAATTTAGCTGTCGCGTGTGTTTTAAACACGGATATGCATGCAAGTAAGCCTCCAAGGAGAATAAATTTAGCTATCGCGTGTGTTTTAAACACATATATGCATGCAAGTAAGCCTCCGAGGAGAATAAATTTAGCTATCGCGTGTGTTTTAAACACGGATATGCATGCAAGTAAGCCTCCAAGGATTATAAATTTAGCTATCGCGTGTGTTTTAAACACGGATATGCATGCAAGTAAGCCTCCAAGGAGAATAAATTTAGCTATCGCGTGTGTTTTAAACACGGATATGCATGCAAGTAAGCCTTCAAGGAGAATAAATTTAGCTATCACATGTGTTTTAAACACGGATATGCATGCAAGTAAGCCTCCAACGAGAATAAATTTAGCTATTGCGTGTGTTTTAAACACGGATATGCATGCAAGCAAGCCTCCAAGGAGAATAAATTTAGCTATCGCGTGTATTTTAAACACGGATATGCATGCAAGTAAGCCTCTAAGGAGAATAAATTTTGCTAT
This sequence comes from Persicaria maculosa, assembly GCA_963922045.1. NCBI lineage: Eukaryota > Viridiplantae > Streptophyta > Magnoliopsida > Caryophyllales > Polygonaceae > Persicaria > Persicaria maculosa. The sequence goes on along the minus strand of OY998271.1, from coordinate 21,624,479 downwards.
CGCATGTGTTTTAAACACAGATATGCATGCAAGTAAGCCTCCAAGGAGAATAAATTTAGCTATCGCGTGTGTTTTAAACACGGATATGCATGCAAGTAAGCCTCCAAGGAGAATAAATTTAAATATCGTATACCTTTCGAACACAGGTTCACGAGGATGTTTCATTGACCTCTGAAAGCTTAATAAAAACGATATATTTTATTTTACTTTGTTTACAATATGGGTTGTTTGTCTGTTTTCTCCAAATATTAATCAAAAGTTGTTTAAACTGTTTTTCAACCTCAAAAGATTTTTAAGAGATTTCGACAAACCTCATATCTAAACCAGCATGAAGGAGGAACCCCAAAAGATATAAACACAATACATCCCCTACAAACATTTCAAATAACGAAAACGATTGAACATAACAGGGGTCGCACAAAAGGGGCAATAACGAGCACATAATACAAGTTCTAGGCTAATTCTCACAAGCTCATCTACGCAAACTCACTCATTCGCTTCTAGAACAATTATGGGAAAACGGCTACTCCCTTCATATTTGAAAATAATAAGAGACTCCCCAACACGTAAACCACTGTCTACGGCAAAAGCACGCCAACCTTCAGTAAGGATGTAATGATCTTGGCTATCTCGAAACAACCTCACTTGAAACTCTCTCCCTGTGGGAGACACCAAGCACACATGAGTCAATCCATCACGAACGTACTGTGCGCCGAAGGATTCAGGCAAAAGCTGTGATAAACCAAAATTAGATATCAAATAAGCAAGTGAATCACAAACAGAAGTGTAGAAACAGCTACCATATATTCCATTTTTTCCTCAGAATCAATGGAACGAAAAAAATCACGCCGACGAGGATGGGGAGAAGTCATTATTCCTCACTTCGGTCCGTGAACAACTAAAACAAAGTACAAGTACGACGACCCAGATTTTATCCAAAAATCTGCTATTTATTAACAAAGAAGCAAGTATAGTACTATCACATCACAAGAAAGTAATTCATCTCCATCTAAAACAGTTTATCAGAAGGAAATGCATGCCAAGCAAGTGGTAGAATCACATAGTGCTCCTCTGCAGCACGAAACCCCAGTGTCAGGCCAACAATGGTCACATCTGGGACAGAAAGAGATAAGGTAGGGAGACCCAAACCAAATATTTAAAACATTAAATAGAGAAATGATTACTTAAATCTTCGGGATTACACATAAACGGACCGAATGAATAAAGTTCACATAAGCATAACGAAAGACCAAACATCTTATAGTACCACCATTACAATTCAATAATACCCTACTCATTCTCATCCTTAAGAGCAAGAACTTTAAAGCGATGCCCTCCCATGTATTGAAAAAATACCATCGATGCTCCAACCTCAACGTCATTATTAGTCGAAAATCTATTCCAACCTTCAAACAGCCACCAACAATTCAAACCATCTTTAGAAACCTCAACACTAAAGTTTTCACCAGCCGCAAAGACCAAACATACATGGTCAGGCACAACATGACCATACATCCTCTCAAAAGCATCAGGAAGAGGCTGCAAAACAAAAAAGCATTACTTTATAAACAATTCAAGCTCAAAGAGACAGATCATAACCAATGTATAAAACTTACAAGGCGATGCATCCTCCCCTCTACATCAACACAACGGATAAAATCTCGCATCACAGGGTTAGGAAACGCCATCTTCTACCAGAATAATTATAGTTAGATAAAATAAATGAATAGCTGCAAAAGTTGCAAACACCACACCTTTTTATATCCAAAAGAAGACTGTACATGCTTTGAAAATTCAGTAGAGGCATTTATTACACATATCGGAACCAGACAGAGAATCTGAAAAGTAAAATTTCACGAAATACTCTACATGTATTACACATGGCAGCAGTCATCTCAAAACACGACCAGAGGCATAGACACTTCAAATCCAGAAATAGTCATTTATTACAAAATTTCATTTACAAATCAATACCACAATAAGAGGATTTTCTTCTCTACAACACAAAGGGTTCAACCTTTTCTCTTATCAGAAATCTTTCCAAAAAGAATCATGGCAACGGATACTACCGATCAAAATCCAAACAATCCATTCGTTTTTGATATCTATTTAGTAGGGAGCGAACAAAACATACGCATGATGTTGCCCTACGAGTTCGCACAACATTTCCAACCTGATGTCCCCAATCAAATCTTATTGTCCACTCTCGTCGTCAAAGATTTCCCTGTCCACATTGTAGGGGGCAGTTACGGATCTCACTGGGTAGCACGGGGATGGAGGGACTTTGTTGAAACACACGGACTCGAGTTGGAAACATCAATAAAGTTCACCCACCTAGGGGAAACAAGGTTTCAAGTCCATTTTTTCGACAAGGAAGGTTACTACATCGACGACGAACCCTACAATGACGATTACAACGGTCCAAGATCAAATGGTTTCCATTAGATCCCAAAAAAAAAACGGTGTGGTAAGCAATGTTCTAAATGTATTTCCTTTCTTTTTCAATGAAACTCAGATCATCAATAAAAACCCGTTTTCCCAGGATTTATCCTATTGTTACTCTATTTAAAAAAAAAATTTCACCACTGAAATACTACGTCCAAATAATGATGGAGATAGACATTTCCATTTTGCGATCCATTCGCTGGAGATTACTTGATTATTAAATTAATCTCCTTGACGTCCAAAAATGATGGAGATAGACATTTCCATTTCGCGATCCATTCGCTGGAGATTACTTGATTATTAAATTAATCTCTTTGACGTCCAAAAATGATGGAGATAGACATTTCCATTTCCCGATCCATTCGCTGGAGATTACTTGATTATTAAATTAATCTCCTTAACGTCCAAAAAATGATGGAGATAGACTTCTCTATTTCGCGATCCATTCGCTGGAGATTACTTGATTATTAAATTAATCTCCTTAACGTCCAAAAAATGATGAAGATAGACATATCTATTTCGCGATCCATTCGTTGGAGATTACTTAATTATTAAATTAATCTCCTTGACATCCAAAGACGCGTAAGATAGACGTCCTTATATCACGACCAATTATCTAATGGATTGTTTAATCTTTAAATTAATCTCTACAGCATCCAATAAACACTGGAGATGGATATACTAATATCGCGAACAATTAGCTGGAGATTGCTTTACATTTAATTGAATCTCCTCAAAACATCCAGAAACATCCAGATATTGCTTTACAATTAGCTGGAGATTGCTTTACATTTAATTAAACAATAGGGAACAACGTCCCTCTATCACAAATATCACACCTAAGGCATTGAAGATTGCTAGGTAAGTATCTCTATCATGAGCAGACATGTTACTCAGTTTCTCCTACATCAAAGGATATTAGAATTTATTAAGAATATATCCCATCCGCGATCAGTAAAGTAAAGATTGTTTCACACAAAAACCAATAACTACAGAACTACAATTCTGTTCAAACACTCTTAGCGACAAACTCCAGCAACATATTGGTTTATTTATCATACACCATACTAAAATATCCAACAAAAGATAAACGATATAACCGCAAAAATGTTACAACATCGACAGTTTCAAACCCAAACTGTGAAATCTACATCACCATTTTGATCGGGACCGTGATTCACAGCAACAACATCAAAACAAGAGTTTCCTTCATACTCAAAAAACAAGCGTGTCCCAATTCAAAGCTCATTCGAAATGATAAAAGGGGGCCACCCAGTGGTAAACCAATAGTTATTGGGCCCTAACGGTTCCACCCTCACCACAAATTCCTCTTCGACACGCGTCCGCAAATGGACAAAACCAAGTGCATCATATCCATAATCGCGATAAATAGAGGGTAGAGGCTGCAACAAAAAACAAATACAGCACAAACGCTCTACTTATCAAGGAATAAAATTGCATGATATAGCTTACCAGCCTATATAAATGCCCCTCGACAACAATATCTCAAGAAAAACCTCTAACGCGAGGAAATACTACACCTGGAATATTAACTGGTGTCGTGATGTACATATTTGTACCTTTGTTTATTGCATCTTTTGACTTCTTATTTCATTCGATTTCCAAAGAAAAGGTTCAAAAGAATATAAATTGTGTAAGAATGGGCTAAAATGAAAGAAATAGAGTCTGCACAAGTTTTGAGCTAACCATGCAGGATTTCGAGCGAAATCGGAGTCAAAACGGAGAAGCCAAGTGAAGCTGAGCAGAGGTAGATATCGACCCCTGACATAGATATCGACCTTTGGTATAGATATCGACCTCAACATAGACATCAAGTGAAGCTGAGAAGAGGTAGATATCGACCTTAGACCCAGATATCGACCTCTGGTGTCGATATCGACCCCCATATCAACCTCAACATAGACATCGACCAGAGTTGAACAAATCAAGTAGGAACAGAGACCTCGATATCGACCCCTGGTGTCGATATCGACCCCTTATCTCGACAGAAGATAGACTCGATTTCGAATGCGGATTGGAACTATATCTTCAAGGAGGCACGGATTTATCTCATACTTTCAAGATAGACGGCAGCTGATGTTTTGTTTATCTTTTACCTTTAAGTTATTTAAGTTTTATCAAAATAAAAGACCTATCCTACTTGTTTGGATAGAGTTCATAGTTTAGATAGGAGTTACAATCCTTGGATAGCGAGGATTAGTAGCCTATAAATAAAGCCCTAGGGGCTGATTTGTTAGAGAATCCAATCTTAGAATTCAATTGAAAATCAAGACAATAGAGTTAAAGTTAGAGAGAAGTTTTTAGGGTTTGACGTTTGCGAAAGTTGACGTTGAGTTGTAAAGCTTCGGAGTTTATTTTAATGCAAGTTTCTTCCTTTCAAATAATAATGAGTTCCATGATGAGAAGCGAGTAGTTCCCCAAAGCTCTTAGGGTCGGGGTGAGCCCGACGTTAGCCATCCGCACTTGAGGTAAGTATTTGATGTCGATATCGTTGTGTCTATCTCTCCTCCTACGATTCTATGTTTAGTCCTAATCGAAAGAAAAGGGATTCATGGTAACAACTTGAGTTATAAACATAAAATTGGTAGAGACAATTAGGTTTATTTGCAAGAGTAATCCTAAGAGTTGGTGTACGGCGAAAGCTTGTCCCTCTGGTGAAATAGCACAATTGTCTGTCTTATTTATCTTATCACATGCATTGGTTAACGTTGTGGTAAATCCTAATCCTAGGAGTTGCTTTTTACATAGTTTAATTCACATAAACCACTGTTATTTCTGTTCATTGCTTCTCTCTGCATTCTTAAAACCTTCGGCCTTTCTTTGCTGACGAAGAACTAACCCACTGCAGGAAGACATCGATATCGACCCCAGACGTCGATATTGACCACTGAGTTCGTCGACAGTTTTCTGAGTCGACGACGAACATCGCTGCGGAGTTTGCTGAGCATCGATATCGACCCCTAGCATTGATATCGACCCTTCTGTATCGACTGGCAGTCTTCTGAGCCAGTCGATTTCGTGGACTAACATCGATATCGACCCCTTCTAGTCGATATCGACTACAGTTTTTGTTTCTGCAGGTCTTCTGTTGCAGAGAAAATCGACAGCCAAGGTCGACATCGAGCACTAAGGTCGAAATCGAGGCTTCTGGTCGACGCAGACTTGAGATTTCCAAAGCTACTAGGATCCCGCTGACACGCCTCCTCGTGGTTCGATCCTGACTACCCTTCCACTACAATGGGAGGAAGTCTTGTAATTATTTTTTTAGGCCAGGAGTTGGTTTACGTTTATTACATCTTTATTATTTGTAATTACTTGACATATCAAGCCTCCTGCAATAACAAATTGGCGCCGTTGCCGGGGAGGCAATCAATCGCGCCCTAGTAGTCTATCTCACGTCTCTACCTAGTGTGGTTTTGCAGGTGTATGCGACGCGCTGATCGCCCACCTGAATTTGAAGGAGTAGACGAGCCTGAGCGTTATTTCCATCTAAGAGCCCAAGCTCAAAGAATCATGGCGGACAACACAAACCAGGCTGAACTTATTGACCAACTAAGGAAGCAGGTTGAGGACCTAACGACTAGAGAGGCGGCACTTAAGGAGCGTGCAGATAGGGAGGAGGAAGGCCGGAGGCAAATAGAAACCCAAATCAATGCCCTCCCTAGGAATGCCAAGCAATATATGCACCCCGCTCTCACAGTGCCTGAATCGGCAATTCTTATCCCTGCCTCTAATTTTGAAATAAAACCTAACTTCCTTACTGAGATTAGAAGGCACCAATATGAAGGAAAACCTAACGAATGCCCTATGGCACATATTTCTACCTTCTTAGACCTTTGTGATACTATTGCTGATGGACGAAGTCTTGAATATGTCCAACTAAAAGCCTTTCGATGGTCTCTTACAGGGAAAGCATTGCAGTGGTGGGAAAGCTTAGCCCCAAGATCGCTCCGCACCTGGAATGAAGTCAAGGACACGTTCCTCAACAAGTTCTTTCCTCCTTCTAAGACGGCGTTGATCCGACAGAAAATCACGGCTTTCAAACAAAATCCTGGTGAGGCTCTGGCGACTGTTTGGGAAAGGTTTAAGGACCTCCTACGATCATGCCCGACACATGGCCAACCACCGTATGTAATTCAGGAGATCATATACAATGCTCTTGACGCTGCAACTAAGGAGAGGATCAACACCTACACCTCCTATGGCTACCTTGAACTTGCTCCACAAGAGGCTTGGGAGACCATAGAGAGGTTGGTGGAGTTCGACAACACATATGGGACTCCTGAGGCTTCCAACGCACCATCATCGTCGAGGCCTGCCCCATCTATGCCCTTATATGAACCCTCCAATGTAATCGATCCGGATGTAAAGGAGCAATTTCATAGGGATCAACTTAGAAAACTCCAAAAGCAAGTGAGGTTCCTTTCAGCGAACCAAGATTGCATCGAATGCGGATCGCAGCGGCACACCACCATCGAGTGCCCCATGCTGAACAAGTACACCTAGCAGAGACTCACCAAGAGGCGCACTACATGAGGGGTCCCAATCACCAATATTGGGGAGACCAAAGGTTCCATCAACCACAAAGGAACCAGGTTAACCCTAGGGACCCTCCGCCTTATAGAGCTCCTGGGCACCCGGAGAGAGACCAAAAGAAGGATGATCTTCAACTAATACTGGATGAAATCAGGCGGAATCAAGCTAAGAATGACCAATCCAACAATGCCATCCATTCTCAACTCAATCACCTTACCACAAGGATTGGGGAGATGGATATTTGGAAAAATAACGTAGAGACCCAATTGGGTCAATTGGCAGCACAAATCCCTAGACTGTCCGGAACACTCCCTGGGCAACCCACTACAAATCCTAAGGGACAATCCGGGACGGGCCATGTCACAGCCATACAATTAAGGAGTGGCACCAAAGTACACAAGCCACGAACGGAACCGGAGAAAGCAGCAGATCCAGTCGACATCGACAGACCAGTCGATGTCGAGGATGAGGTCGATATCGACCCCCATGTCGACCCAAAGGTCGATATTTAGGCAACTGCAGATCCATCAGAGCCACAACAGAGGTCGAAATCGACCATCCCAGTCGATATCGACCAAAGCCCAGTCGACATCGATGTCCAGCAGGCTCCTCCGACCACCGTTTTGGCCCCTCCACCAAAGAAGACGTTGCCATTCCCTTCCAAAGAATTGGAGGATCCCACCAAAGGTAAGTTTAGGGGCTTCGTAAAGATACTTCAGGGACTTAATGTTACCATCCCTCTTATAGAAGCCCTAAGCGAGATGCCCGCCTATGTGCGATTCCTCAAAGACATCCTTAGCAAGAAAAGATCAATGGCAGAGATCGCAGAGGAGTGCTCAAAGATGGACTTCCCTAAGAAGAAGAGTGATCCAGGGAAGTTTGCAATCACCGTGGGACTTGGCCAACATCGTTATAAAGCCCTATGTGACCTAGGGGCAAGTGTAAGTCTCATGCCTCTCTCTATTTGGCAAAAGGTGAACATTGGCGCCCTTGAACCTGTGGACATGAAACTTTATATGGCTGACAACTCATTCATCAGGCCCACAGGTATAGTTGATGACATTCCGGTAAAGGTAGGTAAGTTCTTTATGCCTACTGATTTCATTGTATTGGAGATGCCTGAAGATCCTGTAGTGCCTGTTATCCTTGGTAGGCCTTTCATAGCTACTACTGATGCCAATATCAATGTACGTCGAGGGTTACTAACCTTTACTATAGGGAACGAAGTGATAGAATTCTCTTTCAACCCAACCATGAGCGAAACAAAGCACCTGGAGCAAGTAGTCCTCTCGCCGGCTAAGGAGAAGCTTAGAAAATTTTCGTTGGCAAGGACGGAAACAGAAAGCAGGGTCGACATCGACTGGAACCAGTCGATATCGACTAAAAACATCGAAATTGACCCCCCTTGGTCGAAATCGAGTATGCCAGATCGCTGCCAGGAGCTTAAGTATGGGGTGACAGAGGTCGATATCGACCCCCACATATCGATATCGACCAAAGCTCTCAAAATCGACCCTCCTTGGTCGAAATCGACCACCCCTCAGCCCGAAGATTTCTGTTTCGAGCCCAAACAAGTAAGCCTAGGTATGACTCCTAACCCTCCTCCGTCCATTATTGATAAATCAATTAAGCCGATTATTGATAATTCTACTAAAGAGAGGGTCAAAGCTCCATGGCTTGCCTATATTGCTAAAGTTAGGTCAAGAAAGAGAAGAAAAGCGCCCAAAGAAGAACCTAACATCAAAGAAGCCTTGGTCGCTGAACTTCGCTACTACCAAAAGGACCTAGATGATCCAGGAGAAGGCTCAAGCTCGAAGGGCCCCTACATTAAAGGGTCATGAAGAATTGACGGAGAAGTCGGCCTAGCGACTCAAAAATCTAGAGCATGTACATAAAACTTTTAAATTTTTCATAGATGGTTTTTTAGGATTAAATTTTTGGCTTTTTGAACTTTTAAAACTGAGATATTTCGTGTTTTATCTATGTTTCTAACAAAGATTTCAGGGTACCAAGCAAAAGGAACGACGAAGAAGAAAAGAAGCTTCTGCAGAGGCAGTCGAAATCGACCAGGCCAGTCGAAATCGACCCCCCAGGGTCGAGCCATCTCCTGGAGTCGACATCGAGGACTCAGGAGCGAAAAAGAGAGGTCGATATCGACCCTAATACTCGATATCGACCCCAACCTGGCAGCCCTTGTCTTCACTTTCTTCTTCGACTTCGACAGATGCAGTCGACATCGACCACTGACCTAGATATCGACTTCTGGCATCGACTTCATCTGAAATCGACCTGAATCCGCAGGTTGCGCTGTGAGTTTCTCTCTACCCTTGTTCTTCTTTTTAATACAGTGAGGACACTGTATATTTTAAGTATGGGGTGGGGGAAAGACATGTCTTATGGTCTTAACTTGGTTTCTTCATCGCATTGTATTCATGTTTAAATTTTTGTTCTTAGTCTTACTTTTATAAAATGTCAAAATCTAAAAAAAAATTAGAAAAATGTCAAAAATACAAAAAAAAAATGCATGTTTATTTTTTTATTTTTGTTTTCTAACCCTACTTAGATATCCTATGATGAAAACTCAATAGCTGACTTGATCATGTAAATCCTATGGCATATTTGGATGGTTTAGCCTAAGTCTTTTAAATTTTTATGTAGATTGTGAACTTGTGATGAAATTGAGCACATATGATCCTAGGCTAAAAAGCAAATCCAACAAAAATTGTCCTAGTGAGAATTTTGACCTATATGGAGAACATAAAAAATCCCACCGCTTTCTTGAGTGAATTTACTCAACCTACACATCTCTAAATGTTGTGATAGTTATTCAAAACCAATGCATATATATGTTTATGTTTACGAGAATTAAATGATGGAGGCATCTTTTAAGCCATTTTTATCCTCTCTTTACCTACCCTGCATTATCCCTGCTTGAAGCCAGAACATTAGCCTGAGCCTGAAATTGCAAACTCCACAAAATTATCCCTAGCCGAATTGAGCCTGACCCCCATTTGGGAATTGAGACTTATATTGGCTGGACTAATGCCTTGTGGAAAGAAAAGAGCATAATGTCCAGTTTTGAGCAAGGAAATTATGGGTTGGTACATATTTACATTTTGTCATACTTTGTAAAAGGATTTATGGCTCAACATATAAATGCACATATTTACTTATTATTTTCGAAGAAAAAATAGAAATATATATATAGTGCATGAGCCAAAATACTTAAGTCTTTTATTCATACAAGTGTTATATTTTTTAGAGGCATATTAGAGTTCAAAAGAAGGGTTGATAGAATGGTTTACATCTTTCAGTGCATCTTTAGAGCATATTATATAAAGATGAGTTGGGAAAGAGCATTATAGAGATTGAGCTTACATTGAAGAGTTATGGTTTGGACATTGCAAGTGTTGAGATTTAGGAGTCTTGATTCCCGAATTATAAAAGCACCACATAGCCAAATAATTCCATGCCTTTTATTTTATACCAAGCCCCATTACAACCCCGCCGAATGGAGTCTTCTTTGAAGTCTTCCATTGAGCGAAAGTCCTCCTGATGATTCTTATTGCATTTTCATAATTGGTTGCGAAGTGGATTATTATAAATTGCAATGTTTATGAGATTGTATATGGAATTGAGTTGAGAGTTGATCTTCATAGCCTAAACACATGAGAGTTGAGTGCAAACACATTATCCCTGTGAGGTTGGATCAAAATTACATATGCCTATGGATCGCCAAAATATGTGCTATGACGTTAAATTCACTTGCTTTGCTTTGCTACCGCTTATGATGTTGCTTTTGACAATGGCGAAGACTTGAAGGATGTGTTGTAGGTGTTGGTTATTGCTTGGTTATTGCTTGAAGACAAGCAAGTCTAAGTATGGGGTGTTTTGATGTACATATTTGTACCTTTGTTTATTGCATCTTTTGACTTCTTATTTCATTCGATTTCCAAAGAAAAGGTTCAAAAGAATATAAACTTGTGTAAGAATGGGCTAAAATGAAAGAAATATAGTCTGCACAAGTTTTGAGCTAACCATGCAGGAATTCGAGCGAAATTGGAGTCAAAACAGAGAAGCCAAGTGAAGCTGAGCAGCGGTAGATATCGACCCTTGACATAGATATCGACCTCTGGTATAGATATCGACCTCAACATAGACATCAAGTGAAGCTGAGAAGAGGTAGATATCGACCTTAGACATAGATATCGACCTCTGGTGTCGATATCGACCCCCATATCGACCTCAACATAGACATCGACTAGAGTTGAACAAATCGAGTAGGAACAGAGACCTCGATATCGACCCCTGGTGTCGATATCGACCCCTTATCTCGACAGAAGATAGACTCGATTTCGAATGCGGATTGGAACTATATCTTCAAGGAGGCACGGATTTATCTCATACTTTCAAGATAGATGGCAGCTGATGTTTTATTTATCTTTTACCTTTAAGTTATTTAAGTTTTATCAAAATAAAAGACCTATCCTACTTGTTTGGATAGAGTTCATAGTTTAGATAGGAGTTACAATCCTTGGATAGCGAGGATTAGTAGCCTATAAATAAAGCCCTAGGGGCTGATTTGTTAGAGAATCCAATCTTAGAATTCAATTGAAAATCAAGACAATAGAGTTAGAGTTAGAGAGAAGTTTTTAGGGTTTGACGTTTGCGAAAGTTGACGTTGAGTTGTAAAGCTTCGGAGTTTATTTTAATGCAAGTTTCTTCCTTTCAAACAATAATGAGTTCCATGATGAGAAGCGAGTAGTTCCCCAAAGCTCTTAGGGTCGGGGTGAGCCCGACGTTAGCCATGCGCGCTTGAGGTAAGTATTTGATGTCGATATCGTTGTGTCTATCTCTCCTCCTACGATTCTATGTTTAGTCCTAATCGAAAGAAAAGGGATTCATGCTAACAACTTGAGTTATAAACATAAAACTAGTAGAGACAATTAGGTTTATTTGCAAGAGTAATCCTAAGAGTTGGTGTACGGCGAAAGCTTGTCCCTCGGGTGAAATAGCACAATTGTCCGTCTTATTTATCTTATCGCATGCATTAGTTAACGTTGTGGTAAATCCTAATCCTAGGAGTTGCTTTTTACATAGTTTAATTCACATAAACCACTGTTATTTCTGTTCATTGCTTCTCTCTCCATTCTTAAAACCTTCGGCCTTTCTTTGCCGACGAAGAACTAACCCACTGCAGGAAGACATCGATATCGACCCCAGACGTCGATATCGACCACTGAGTTCATCGACAGTTTTCTGAGTCGACGACGAACATCGCTGCGGAGTTTGCTGAGCATCGATATCGACCCCTAGCATCAATATCGACCCTTCTGTATCGACTGGCAGTCTTCTGAGCCAGTCGATTTCGTGGACTAACATCGATATCGACCCCTTCCAGTCGATATCGACTACAGTTTTTGTTTCAGCAGGTCTTCTGTTGCAGAGAACATCGACAGCCAAGGTCGACATCGAGCACTAAGGTCGAAATCGAGGCTTCTGGTCGACACAGACTTGAGATTTCCAAAGCTACTAGGATCCCGCTGACACGCCTCCTCGTGGATCGATCCTGACTACCCTTCCACTACAACGGGAGGAAGTCTTGTAATTATTTGCTTAGGCCAGGAGTTGGTTTACGTTTATTACATCTTTATTATTTGTAATTACTTGACATATCATCCTCCTGCAACAAAATGTCGCAGCCATCATTTCCCGCAAAAAATACAAACAAGAAACCTTTAATCTTCTTGCTTGTTTATATCAATCTATACAAAGGAAACAACAAAGTACACCGCAGGTCTACCACGAGGTCAACATATATCAAAAAACACAACAAACAATGTCCGATAAGTATTAACCTCTCACCAAGAGGTGAGGAAAATTACAAGCGAACCTCATACATCGATCTACGCGAATAACATATTGATAACACGCACCACCCTGCTTTATGGTGGTTCAGATGACTCCACAAAAACAACATCCATATCCACAATGTACAAAACTAGTATAAAATGAAAACATGAAGTAAGGTATAATCAAAATCAATCGGAACACAATGCCAAGCTTTGACATGGCTTCAGGAGAACTCTCTCCACCACAAACCCCACCACCGATCTTTGTAATGAACACGATGTTTTTTCCAAATCCAAAATTCAGCAAGACAATCCTTAGGGAAAGCCAATTACATAGACTTCCCCTACCATACATCTTTGTAGAATTCGGGGAAGAACATCTGCACCAAATCTTTCTATGCTCTCCTTCAAACCAAGAGTTTCTGATGCTAGTCGAGAAAGATGAAGAGGATTGGTTCTCTCTCTCGGAAGGATGGAGATCATTCGTGAATATTAACAACCTCAGAATAGGGAGCCACCTTACATTCGAATACCAAGGAGAATCCCACTTCGATGTAACAATAGAGCAACCAGGCCCGGAAGAAAACGGAGATGTTTTGCCCGACTACCTATGCTACGAATAAATATAACTACGGAAGATAAAAATCCATATCTAATATATTTCGTTGCTAAAAATTTTATATCTTTACTTATCATCCGCATAATATATAATAAATCCGCGAACCCTACTTTTTGTCATCTCACGATTCATTTCATAAAATGATCAATGACAGGTGATAGGTAAGGGTATCGCGAATTCAAGTATCCAGCAAAATAAACTATTTAAGGAAGACAAGCGAAAGACAAGCAAAAATATGTTGCATATTAAACATAAAATATTCGCACAACAACAAGACATCGCTTGTCATGGGCCATAATGTCTAAAGCATCCAAAATAAGTGCATACACAGACCATGGTAGAGCACGAGGCTCTCACCACGGGTAAAAATGTTCGCCAATTCCCAAACACAAAATAAAACTTCACAAAATGTTTATAAAGCGGGGAGAGGCGGTCAATTAAGCATCCGTACAGGGGTTGTCATCACGAGCTGGCTCAGGGGTCTTCTCACCAACAAAGGGAAGATCGAGGGCAGCGGCGTTGTCGATTGAAACATCAAGGGAGGGAGGTTGTCCACGTTTAGGGTCTTTAAGTTTCATATCCTCGTTTTCATAACTAGGAGGAAAGACCCGTACATCGTCACCAAGGTGAGCGAAGCGATTGACACTTTGGACAATCCCACCTTCAACCCCCTCCATGAACGCGTCAGAAACCCTGTCATAAAGAACATCCTGCCCATCCGTCTCAAGGTAATGATTTAACCACTCTCGACCAGCGTCCCCCAGAATGTCAGATAGCCACCCTTGACCATCATCACTAAGCATGAATTCGCAAAGTGACTTCCTAGAAAGAATAGCATCTTCCCCGGAAGTAAAGCGCTCCAATTGACTATTCGCACCTGTAAGCTCTTCTCGAACTCTTTCCAACTCACGCTCAACATCCACAAGTTGACCCTTCAAGCACAAGGCCTCTGATTCATGTTTAGCCCCTACTTCTTGGGCCTTCGCAAGTTCAACGCGTGACAGGTCCAGCACGCTCCTCGCCGTCTCTGCGTCCTTCTGGGATTTCGTCAAAGCGTCCTTAAGACTCTCGATAGTTACTTCCTGAAGCTCCACGTCCTTCAACTTTTCCACTTTCTCCTTCAAGGTAGTAACTATCCCTCTTAACTCCCTCACTTTTTCATTATAATGTCTCAAACGTCCAGTCACTTCGAACCATTGCAAATTATCCTACAACAATGCACGAAGGATAACAAAACATATGAAAAACAAAGAGAGAATGAAAGAGAGAGAATTTAGATCGCGAAGGAAATTACCCAGCCCCTGCTCTTTTGGCCTTGCTCCACTAATTCTTCATCCGTCAGATGATGAAGATAATCTCGTTCAGCTGGACAGCTCTTCCTAGGGATCTCCATTTTCTGAAAATCAATAGGGCCGAATCCAGGCAGACGGTAAGTTGTCATGGAAATCCCCGCCTGGATAATCGGCTCAGAGCTTAAGAGCATAGTGGCCCCTGTACCCTCCGTTGGTCATTTCCGCCTGCGATTAGCCAGTGGCTGCTCATCCGATGATATGCTTTCCCGAACCGGGGTCACAACTGTTTTATAACCTCGTACCGATACGACCCCTTCCCCAAACACAGCTCTCCATCTCTCCGCCTCAGCATGCTTGACTTTAGGCGCGATATACTTGTGAGGCTTAATCACAAAATTCAGAATAGTCTTTGAGGGATCGCGAATAAGAAACCAGTTCCTTCTCCATCCTGGACTGCTGAACAACCTCTCAACAATCTTTCCAGCCAAAGAAGCGGACACCAATCCCTCACAATGTCTGCAAGAAAGAACAGAGAAAAGATGATCTAATGATGGCGTTTGATTAACAATGGCACAACGCATGATATATACCGCCAAGTACATCCATACGTTAAAAGCATGTTGGGCTGGAAATTGGTTTATGTGTGCCGAAAAATCTGAGTATAATGGGGGAAGAGGAAGGCAAAATCTTTGAAGCAAACTGCCCAAATGAACAACAACATGGTCTTTGTATTCATTCAAACATCCCCCATTCGCGGTAGCCAGACCTAGCTCTATCCCAGCCGGCCATGGGTAAAGCCTCGCCACCTCCTCCAAATGCTTGGCGTTTAACATCGACTCCTCACCCAATGTCTTGACTACGGTAGGAGCTACGCATTCCAAAAAGATTGCTAGAGATGGATGAAGTGCCGCAAAAGTATGATTTTCACAAAAGCTGCAGTCATCCACCTCTAACCGATTGTAAGGAGGCAAGGCAAAGTCACTCGGGACCACTCGGACCGATCTTTTGGCCTCTTTAGGTACGCGAGACGATTCGCCATTTCCCAATTCGTTTATCGACTCTGAGGTATGGCAATACACAGGGTTATCCTTCTTCAAAGGACGTTTTATGGTCCCTGCCATCTTCCGTTTCTTCACGATTAAACCGACTTTAGGTTTCACTTTCTCTTTTTTCCCATCGCGAGGTCTTTTACTCGGTGGAAGAGGAGCTGGATTTACTGAGGAATCCGAGTCCGCATCGACCCGGGATCTGGTTCGCGAAGAACTAACCTCTTCATACCCATAGCTCACGCTACGATTCTAGCTATCACACGCTTGCGACATTTTAATTCTAAAAACAAGAAGAAAACCCCCTAGAAAAATGAAGCAAGAAGAAAAATCAACAAGGGGGAACTACCTTTTCAACATCACGATGAAGCAAAAATTGGCGCCAAAAAGCCCTCTTGTGGGCCCAAGTTGGCACCTCACGCGCCTCCCGAAGGGGCGTTGAAAAGACATCTTCCCCCCCGCCGGATGACGGTTAAGAGACGCCTTTTCGTCTCCTCCATAAAGATTTTGTCGATTTTCGAGAAATCACCTTTGGAGAAGGCAACAAGAGGAGACGAAAAGGTTTCTTCCGCCCAAGTCATCGGAGGTTTTTTCAGAAAAATCCAAATAAACCGCCGTAGGTTTTCCAGAAAAAAAACCCAAAAAAGCAACACTAACCCGTCCCAACGCCGACCCAAGGTTACTAAATTTCTCTTACTCCCCATAAGAAACAGTCGTCACTGGGAAAATAAAAGAGAAGGTAATGGATGAAATGGTGGAGCAGCGGAGGAGGCGGGGAAGGAGACGCCGGAACACACCTCGTTCCCCACCCCTTAACCACCAAAAATTTCACCTAGAGAGGGTAATTTCACCACTAGTTTTGGTGTCTCCGACTGCCCTAAAAAACCCCAAAAGGGAAAAACACAAACCCAGAAATTAAAAAGATCAGAAGAAAGACCGGGATTGACTTACTTGAGAAATAAGGATGAAACGTGCCGGTAAACACTTGGAGAACTGAAGAACAAACCGCCACCAAAGCTCCAATCTCGTCTCTGAAAAACACAGAAAACCCTTGGACTCTCTCTTTCCTCTTTGTGTTTTCAGAAATGTGGAATAAGAAGATGGTAAGTCAAAAACCTCACTTATAGGTCTCTGTGGGACCATTCCGCCCAATGGGCCGAAAGCGCACTTTTGGCCCAACCAAAGCCCACCCAAATAAACTGATCTTTTAATAAGAAACATCGTATTTATCAAAACCTAATCGCAAATGACGTATCACTCGCGACCAGGTTACGAGGAGATATGACGATGCCATAGAAAATAGACCAATCAAATAACACAAATATAGCATCATAAATAGGTCACCCCAACGCAAGAAGACATCCGGCCCCACTATAGGATCCATCTCGTGTAAGGTACTCATTCGTTTTCTCAACCAAACCCTCCTCGCGACCTAAATATTAACTATGACCACGTAACAACCAAAAAGGGTCCCTTAAATACCTCGTGGGTCTCCAGAACCCTAACAAACAGCTCGCTGGTTCTAGCACCTCACCTCTAAACAACACCACGTGTATTACCTACATTCCTAAGCATGAGGGCATGCCTTACACATGTCCTAGATAGAACCACGAGGTCGCCAGCCAGCTGCTCGCTTAGCCTTCCTATAAATACCCCCTTCCAATCACAAATGCGGGATCCGATGAAAAAGATAAGAAAGGAGAGCCCTAATAAACCCCTAGATCTAAAACCCCCGGAGTTGAGTTCTTGAGATCTGTGATCGGAGAAGAACGTTCCTGGAATAAGAATATCATTTGACTTCCATCCAAGTTCGCTATAGAATAACTCAAATCCTCGCGAGCCGAATACAGCACCCCATTGCTTGAATCAATAAACATATAATCTATTCATAAACCTTCTCGATCAAGGCTTGCATGTATTTCTAGGTCATTCTGTCGACATAATAAGGTAATAAGTAGAGATGAAATTCCACGAACGCTTCAATATTAGGTTAGAAATATATATCTTTGGTAAGTTTAGATTCTCGATATCTTTATATTACTTATTCTCCAAGCATTGTAATCACTATATAAAGGGTTGAATAATAACATTATAAGGTTGTGCTTGCCTTCTCTAATATGAGGCTTCCACCACCAATCTATTAGTGTTTTATCCCTCTCTAAATTCTACATGGCATCAGAGTGGGTTTCGATCTTGGCCTCCACCTTCTTCGTCAAACACTTCCGCTGCCTTACCTTACCCTATCCATATATGTTTTTTTACCGTCTGATTGAACGCCGTCGGCTCCACTTGCCACGGTTGATCACCTATTCTCTACCCATTTAACCCTATCGGTTCTACTTTACCGGTCTATACCATGTCTAATTGCGGGGGCGTCGTTCGCCTCTATTGTTCGTTGATGGTGCAAATCTATCAACCATCATTTGTTTCTCTCTACCTTGTTCGTCAACCTCTACCATGTTTCGTCGGCATCTACCTTGTTCTTGTTGGCATGGTTTTTCATACTCTCGGGCTCTCAACGTTCGTGTTCTAGCCATCTACATCAACCAACGGTCTATCTTATGCTTCCAGTCTTCAGCGTTTGTGGCTCTACTCTCGCTTTGACTGCGGGGGCGTGTTAATGATATATTAGGATAGATATATTTGATGATATATTAGATATGATTGTATTAGGATACAATCTTTGATCTTACTATATTAGGTTAGAAATATATATCTTTGGTAGGTTTAGATTCTCGATATCTTTATATTACTTATTCTCCAAGCATTGTAATCACTATATACAGGGTTGAATAATAACATTATAAGGGTGTGCTTGCCTTCTCTAATATGAGGCTTCCACAACCAATCTATTATGGTTTTATCCCTCTCTAAATTAAACATGGCATCAGAGCGGGTTTCGATCTTGGCCTCTATCTTCTTCGTCAAACACTTCCGCTGCCTTACCTTACCCTATCCATATGTGTTTTTTACCATCTGATTAAACGCAGTCGGCTCCACTTGCCACGGTTGATCACCTATTCTCTACCCTTTTAAACCTATCGGTTCTACTTTACCGGTCTATACCTTGTCTAATTGCGGGGGCGTCGTTCGCCTCTATTGTTTGTTGATGGTGCGAATCTATCAACCATCGTTTGTTTCTCTCTACCTTGTTCGTCAACCTCTACCATGTTTCGTCGGCCTCTACCTTGTTCTTGTTGGCATGGTTTTTCATACTCTCGGGCTCTCATCGTTCGTGTTCTACCCATCTACATCAACCAATGGTCTATCTTATGCTTCCAGTCTTCAGCGTTCGTGGCTCTACTCTCGCTTTGACTGCGGGGGCGTGTTAGTGATATATTAGGATAGATATATTTTATGATATATTAGATATGATTGTATTAGGATACAATCTTTGATCTTACTATATTAGGTTAGAAATATATATCTTTGGTAGGTTTAGATTCTCGATATCTTTATATTACTTATTCTTCAAGCATTGTAATCACTATATACAGGGTTGAATAATAAGATTATAAGGGTGTGCTTGCCTTCTCTAATATGAGGCTTCCACAACCAATCTATTATGGTTTTATCCCTCTCTAAATTCTACATGGCATCAGAGCGGGTTTCGATCTTGGCCTCTATCTTCTTCGTCAAACACTTCCGCTGCCTTACCTTACCCTATCCATATGTGTTTTTTTTACCATCTGATTAAACGCAATCGGCTCCACTTGCCACGGTTGATCACCTATTCTCTACCCTTTTAAACCTATTGGTTCTACTTTACCGGTCTATACCTTGTCTAATTGCGGGGGCGTCGTTCGCCTCTGTTGTTCGTTGATGGTGCGAATCTATCAACCATCGTTTGTTTCTCTCTACCTTGTTCGTCAACCTCTACCATGTTTCGTCGGCCTCTACCTTGTTCTTCTTGGCATGGTTTTTCATACTCTCGGGCTCTCATCGTTCGTGTTCTAGCCATCTACATCAACCAACGGTCTAACTTATGCTTCCAGTGTTCAGCGTTCGTGGCTCTACTCTCGCTTTGACTGCGGGGGCATGTTAGTTATATATTAGGATAGATATATTTTATGATATATTAGATATGATTGTATTAGGATACAATCTTTGATCTTACTATATTAGGTTAGAAATATATATCTTTGGTAGGTTTAGATTCTCGATATCTTTATATTACTTATTCTTCAAGCATTGTAATCACTATATACAGGGTTGAATAATAACATTATAAGGGTGTGCTTGCCTTCTCTAATATGAGGCTTCCACAACCAATCTATTATGGTTTTATCCCTCTCTAAATTCTACATGGCATCAGAGCGGGTTTCGATCTTGGCCTCTATCTTCTTCGTCAAACACTTCCGCTGCCTTACCTTACCCTATCCATATGTGTTTTTTTTACCATCTGATTAAACGCAGTCGGCTCCACTTGCCACGGTTGATCACCTATTCTCTACCCTTTTAAACCTATCGGTTCTACTTTACCGGTCTATACCTTGTCTAATTGCGGGGGCATCGTTCGCCTCTGTTGTTCGTTGATGGTGCGAATCTATCAACCATCGTTTGTTTCTCTCTACCTTGTTCGTCAACCTCTACCATGTTTCGTCGGCCTCTACCTTGTTCTTGTTGGCATGGTTTTTCATACTCTCGGGCCCTCATCGTTCTTGTTCTAGCCATCTACATCAACCGACAATCTATCTTATGCTTCCAGTCTTCGGCGTTCGTGGCTCTACTCTCGCTTCGACTGCGGGGGCATGTTAGAGATATATTAGGATAGATATATTTTATGATATATTAGATATGATTGTATTAGGATACAATCTTTGATCTTATTATATTATGTTAGAAATATGTTCTTTGGTAGGTTTAGATTCTCGATATCTTTATATTACTTATTCTTCAAGCATTGTAATCACTATATAAAGGGTTGAATAATAACATTATAAGGTTGTGCTTGCCTTCTCTAATATGAGGCTTACACCACCAATCTATTAGGGTTTTATCCCTCTCTAAATTCTACATGGCATCAGAGCGGGTTTCGATCTTGGCCTCCACCTTCTTCGTCAAACACTTCCGCTGCCTTACCTTACCCTATCCATATATGTTTTTTTACCGTCTGATTGAACGTCGTCGGCTCCACTTGCCAAGGTTGATCACCTATTCTCTACCCTTTTAACCCTATCGGTTCTACTTTACCGGTCTATACCTTGTGTAATTGCGGGGGTGTCGTTCGCCTCTATTGTTCGTTGATGGTGCGAATCTATCAGCCATCGTTTGTTTCTCTCTACCTTGTTCGTCAACCTCTACCATGTTTCGTCGGCCTCAACCTTGTTCTGGTTGGCATGATTATTTATACTCTCGGGCTCTCATCGTTCGTGTTCTAGCCATCTACATCAACCGACGATCTATCTTATGCTTCCAGTCTTCAGCGTTCGTGGCTCTACTCTCGCTTCAACTGCGGGGGCGTGTTAGAGATATATTAGGATAGATATATTTTATGATATATTAGATATGATTGTATTAGGATACAATCTTTGATCTTATTATATTAGGTTAGAAATATATATCTTTGGTAGGTTTAGATTGTTGATATCTTTATATTACTTATTCTCCAAGCATTGTAATCACTATATAAAGGGTTGAATAATAACATTATAAGGGTGTGCTTGCCTTCTCTAATATGAGGCTTCCACCACCAATCTATTAGGGTTTTATCCCACTCTAAATTCTACAGAGCTAAAGAATAATTCAACAATCAACACGAAAATACAATGGAATATCATGGTTCGAGTGCTTAGAATATGGAAATCTCCAAGTTTTACAAATCCTACTGAAATTCATTCTACTGAAATGATTTTAATGAATGAAAAGATGATGTTTTTTAAATTATATGATATCGATTTGAATTTTGTACATATTTGAGAGATTATTAACAATATAATCTTATTTTGCAGGGTTCCAAAATACAAGCTAGCATTAGAAAGCAAGCTTCAGCGAAAGTTGAACAAATCTTAGAAGAATGCATTTTATATATCACAAAAAAATAACATTCCTAATTTTTATTTTCAAACCAACCTATAAATATATGTGCCTATAAAAAATAAAAATAAAATGCATAATTTTAAAATTTTATCTAATTTTACTTAATAGAGATAACATTTATATATGATAAAGATAAGATTTTACCAAATTTTTTTATTTGTCTCCACTTAATCAATATAACATTATATGTTTAAGATAAGATTTTACCCCATTTATTAGATATTGATATATCTATACTAAACCTAAAAATAGAAGCACACACATCCTAGGTGGCTTCATCAGAGTGCTGGAATCCAGATGTCATTAAAGGATAATGTCCACCTCAATTATTTCGCCAATTCCCTGCCATATAATAACTGCATGGCACCTATGTGGCATCTATGTGGCAGTTTCACGTTCTCCATCCGTTCCCACTCTCTTCGCCCACTCTGTTAATTAACTTTCGTTCCCACGTACTTGCGGTTAATTAATAATCCTTTCCCACGTTCTTACGGTTCCCACCAATACAGTTGTGAAGAGAGCGGCGAAGAACTTCTCCTTCAACTGGTGATACCTGGGTGACGAGAGCGCTCATCGGCATCAGCTTCGTATTCCTCGTCTAGTGGAGTGTCCAGTGGAGTGTCGGCTGGGTCACCGGATTTGGATTCCCATGACAGGGATGGGGGTGGCGCTGGTGGTGATTTCACCAGATTTGGGAGCCGATGACGGGGATGGGGTGGCGCTGGTGGCGATTCCCTGGCCGACCAATCCGAGATCTGGTTCTTCTCTCTCTATCCCCCTCTCTCTCTAAGTGAGTCAGTGTTGACGCCTCATGCCATGGCTGCCTTCTTCTTCCTCCATTTGCATATCAGATGAAGAAGGAGAGCATAATCTTAATATGTTTCACGTTTTGATTTGCTTTGGAAATTAGGGTTTTTTCTTGCTTTCTACAAATTGCTTGATTCCTTTCCTTCTTCCTTTATTAATTCAAATTTTCTCTTGATTTTGGTAATCCGAACAAGTTAATGTATCAACTTTCAAATAGGGTTTTTGTTCCTCAAGAGGCGGAATTGAGCGGATATGTATTATCTGTTATGTAGCCTCTTCAAATTGAATTAGATTAAGATATGATATCTGCCTCTGCTTTCAATCTTAGATTTGATTTTTTTGGGGCTCTACCTAGGAATGGAACAAGTGAACAACTGTAACACAATTAGATTTGATTTTTTTTTCAGATTCCAATTGGAACCAATTTTTTTATGCAAAGAAGAGAAGCTGTTATCTGATTTGGTTTTTTTTTTGCAGGATAAAAAAGAAGAAGGTCCGGCTAAATAAGTCAAGACCATGTTTGGAGTTATCAACCAAGTAAGCCAGTAGATTTGATTTTTTTAATGTGGAATTGAATACAATTTGTTACTAGATAAAATGCACATTACTTAAACACACATGAAAATAAGACGGTTGGTTAAATAGCAATTTTTGAGGAAAAAATGGGTGGTTTAGTGCAATATGGATTATAGTAGTATACATTTGATGGATGGCTAATTAAGTAAAATTCATGAATGATGGTAAATAGATAACCGGATAGTGGGTGGTTTTAAATGCAATTTTGAGAATAAAACAATGGTGATGTGAAAGGTAAACTGCTTTATTTTCCTCTCATTTTCTTCTATAGTTCTATTTGTGTTACAGTTGTTCTATTTGGGATTTGTTGGATGGTATTTGTGTTACAGGTGTTCTATAAGGTATGATAAAGGGTGGTTGTAAATACATCTTGTCTTTTCACCTTAGTAGAGTTTGTAACTTTTGTTACAATAACACATCTGAAAGGGGCTCTTTGTTACCCTATATATCAATGCATAGATAGAGAAAAAATATAGGGGCATCTATGTCTATGGTATAACAATATGTGTTCTTAGTTCATAAAGTGCAAATGTTTCTACTTTCTAGGAACATTTGCATCTTTTGCTGTGTGGTTAATTAGAGACTTGGTTTTAATTTTCCATTTGCAATTAACTTTGTTGCATACAACTCTAATTTGGAGTGGGTTTAATTGGCTGTTCATACTGGGAGAATTTTTCTGGTGATATAAAGAAAGGAGGAGCTTTTTTCTTTGAGAGCTAGAATTCTAAGTTATTTCTTTTTCACCCATTATTTGATCTTTTTTTTTTGGTGTATTGTCTACCTTGATTATTTGTATTGGTGCTTACATTTAAAATTTATTGACAAGAGAAATCTATTGACAAGAGAGATTTATTACAAAAATCTTTTAAAGGTAAATTTAAATGGCCTATGTGAAATAAATGAGATTAAGAGAACATATTTTGGTTTGTTGGGGACGTCTTTTAGAATAAGAGTTGTTGAAGTTCTTTTGTAGTTACTATCTGTAGCTTCTACTATAGAAAGCATGGTGGTAGTAGTTTTATATTGTAAGAAGTTGCAAACAATATATAGCAAAGACCTGCATACTAGCACAAGGTGGGAATTGCATTACAATAGATTTGCTTTATTGTGATGTTGTTGCTCTTTATAGTTAATGCTTAATACCAATTGTACTTTATGAGCTGCATGATTTCTTCATGTGCGTTAGTATAGAATACTAACCCGAGCTGCATGATTTCTTTCCTAACCCATTTTCTATTCTTTTAACATCAATTTCTGAAATTAAGATCATAGTTAATTTCAAATTTCATTCATAATCTTTTGTTTATGCTTTTTTTCTTCATAGGACTACTAAGGTGAAAAGACAGGATATATTTTAATTACAAAGATACTTTGTGAAATCATGATGATCCCATTCTACCATGCATCTTCTTAATACATTATTCAATCTATTGTGAATTGCAGAATCATATCAATTATGCTATCTCATATAATGGAGCTCAATCAGCAGTCAAACGAATTGAATGGTGCATCAAATGGCTCCTCTAAAGTTGTAATGGGCTCAGTCCTTGGTGCCATAACAAATGGCTACATCGTAAGCCAGATAATTATATATCGGAAGCAAAGAAAGAGTAGAGGGATGACTAGATACATACTTGCAGTGTAGCTTTTCAGCATCACTAGGTTTCAAGGCAATACATGTCATTACATACAACTTGACCAACTTAGTAGAAGGAGGAGAGACAACTGAAGATAGCAATAATCATCCAGATCTAGACACCGGACTGATGCAGGGCATCATGTACATCAAATAAATTCAATATTTTCTTATCTCTTCCGGTGGACAATCAGCTATAGTTGCTTCTTCATTCGAGTAAGTTTGGTACTTTATCAAATGTGATTCTAATTGATGATTGATTTAGTTGTTGGAGCATAAATTGAAATAGATTGATATTTTTCTAACTTTGGTATGAAGCAGCAGTAAACTTGAAGCAATTATGCCTGCATGATCGTCCTCCGGGAGATGTTATTCGGATCATAAACATTCTAGCTTGTCCCAAAAGGTGGATTAAGCACAAACAATCTGGATGGCAGCCAGTTACTATTATTGTAAATGAGATACCTGCAGAAGCAAGCCGAGAGGCTGCTTTTTGATTCAATTGAAGTGAGCACGTGGTGCTCTGAGCTGAGACCCTGTTGAGATATGTAGCTAGCCATTACCACATACAATACGTTTTTTAAGGTCACTAACTTCTGAACTAGAAGAGTTAATCACTATGAGGAGCATCCGACTACACTTAGCATATTGGAAAGTTAATCACTGATATTTTCAGTTTTTCAGATGTCGTGAATCACCTAAATGTTCGATATCCTTCAGTGATGTTCAGTCTCTGCTAGGTTTAACACAACATTAACAAAGTTCAGTAATCACGATGTCTACTCTCGATTAAATCAGTATTCGTATCATGGGCTCTTTTGTTCAAAATGGCTGGCCCTTTTGTTCTTATGCATGGATACGTTTCCTTTTATTTTCCGTTCATGAAGAATGGAAACCGATGCAAAACCTAGAACTTTTTTGGACAGTGCTATTGTGATCAAGAATCGACAAGAATAATTACTCTCCTATCTGACAGTACAATGTGTTGACAGGTGACTCAGACCGAGAATGCCAATCAAGTAATCAACTGGCTCTTTTTTTCTCTTTCTAAATGGAATGTTAGGGATTGAACAAAGTTGTAGGCTGACAGTTCGAAATCGACCTACTAAAACCTGTTTGGAGGTATTTTATTATCAGACAGGGAAGGCAAAAACAGTTTGTTTGCCTTTGTATTTTAGTAGTAAAATTTTCCCGTGATCTGGATTTCACATTGATACTTCTTATTCGCTAGGGGGGTGGAGTGTAGGGATTCAAACAAATCAAATAAAACAATTGCACAAATAGGCTAACTCCCTGTCCCAAACAAATAATACAAGAATCCCCTCCCTTGTAGTAGTAGGGTAATTCAGGATCGAATCCACGAGGAGGTATGTCAGCGCTTCCCTTGTTGTACTCACGATCAAAGCTTTCGACCTCAGCAGACACTCGATATCGAGTATACTGGTCGATATCGACCTCAGTTCTGGTCGATTTCCTAGCGCAGTTCCTGCAGAAGTCAAAACAACAAGTCGACGTCAACCAGAGACCTCGATATCGATGTTAGACCTCGATATCGACCCTTATGGTCGATTTCGATGCTTCTCACAGAAACTGTTTTCGTAAACAATTTGTCGGAAAAGAGTCCGAAGAAAATAGAATGGAGAAGGAAGATCAACAGAAACAAAACTTAAGACTTTTATGAAGAATTCAATTAATTAAAAGGCTTCCAAAGTCGGGGTTTCATGGCACAATGATAACAACGCTAGTTTCATGCTAAAGCTATGAAATTTAATGTCTTTCCATCAAATAACTTTCGTTATCAACACTTAGGTGATTAGAGGCTCTCGCATAGTTCCTAAGAGTTACTATCCAATTCATGAGCAATTCAAGTTCACAATATGAGTGGCTTTCGCTTCAATAATGCAAATAATGAATCTCCCTTCCTTTCACAAAGGATCATGCATGGGCTAGAAGACAGAATCGCATAAAAGTCATACCTTTGATGCACTTACCTCAGATTGCTATCGTCGGGCTCACCCCAACCCTAGAAGTGGGTTGACTACTCGCTCCTCATCATGCACATCATCATCATTGTTGTTGAAAGAAAGCTACTTTGAATTAAAACTTCGAAAGAAAGTACAACCGAACAAGCCACTCCGCTCTTGCTTTACAACTTTCACTCGGCCTCCTCTCTCTCTCTCTCTAATTCTCTGCATGTATATGTGTTTTGTATGTTATTGGATGCTAACTTGAATGCCTAAACTCAGCCCTATTGGCTTCTATTTATAGATGTCGATAAAGACTCGAAACTTTATCTTTATTGTCTAAGATAAACTTAAATAAAAGTAAAAACTAAAACTCTATGGTGAAATCAGCCTTCTCATGATAGATCTGGTGTGGAAGATAAGATATCTCGACTTTTGGATAGACGTGCAAGCTTTGGATAGATTTCTATAAAAAATCTGAGTCGGATTCCTCTGCTGGCAGGTCGATATCGACCCTAGACATCGATATCGACCCCTTCAAAACTTTATCTCGAGCTCTCCTTCTCCTACTCAAACTGGCACTCGACTTCTATCATTTAGCTCGATATGGCAACCTCGATATCGACCTCCAGACGTCGATATCGACCTCTCTATGTCGACGTGCTCTGTTTCATTTCCTGCTCGATTCCTATATCTCTGATACACTCGATGTCGAGGTCCCCAGTCGATTTTGACCTCTTCAAAAGACTTCGAGTTCTTTTTCCGCTCTTTCAAATCTGTCCATTTTTATCCTGTTTTCTGCAAAATCACATAGAAACTCGTGCAGACCCATATATTTGACAATTAAGCGTAAACTACACTAATCCCATGTTTTCCCATTAATATGCATGCAAAAGACAATAAAATGGACGTTTATGTGCATAGAAAATATGGCAATTTGTGCGCACATCAAACACCCCATACTTAAGCTTGCTTGTCCCCAAGCAATACCTTTAATGGTCATTCAAGGGAAGAAAGTAAACCCTCAACATCATAGATTCATTTTTCATATGTCCCTACAATCAATTACCATCCTTGATAAGGTACTTATGTCAACCAAGTCCATGCTTGTGCATAAAAGCAATTTCATACTCATAAAAGGAGGTAATATGCAAAAACAATTTTAGCGACATAGCATTAATAATCAAGAGGACTTTTGCAAGCTTGTGAGAAATAGATTGGTAAAAGGCTAAAGGTGGGCTAATATTTAGCCATGTGGTGTTAAATCCGAGGAAACATACTTTCTTTCCACATTCCTTCTTCACAATGTCTCACCTTTCACTCATCGCTCAATGCTTTTATTCAATATAATGCTTTTACCTCTCTAACCTTAGCACTGCCTTCTCGCGAGTCGCAAACATGGGTGTCATGAATGGCCCCGGATACTTAGTACTTCAGACTCCTCACCTTGTGTCCCATCTCGCTGAACTAACATCTCAACGAGCAGGGTCGACCTACCTTTATCTCCTGAGGTGATCGGATTTTTTCTCGCTCATTAAATTTTCCATGATTCATATTTCCTTTCATTCCTGCCAACAACATCATAATAATGCACAAATCCATATAACTCCAAAGACGACATCCATTCTCAACATTGTCCCCGGATAGGGTATAAGGTATAAAATGGGCAATATGTATATATGTGGAGCAATAATGATCATGATAAGGTTCATATATGGCTTTGTGGCTTTTGCAAATATGCATAGGTAAGGCTAGGATATGAACTTGTATAAGTATGGAAATTTCATAAAAAGTCCTCCATCATCTTATCATGCATATGTCAAAAGCAACTTCAAATTTTCATCTTCTTTATTTTTCTTTTTAAACTTCATTGGGACTTCCCTTAACTAGGCAATCTCATGTTATATCTCTAATGAATCTAATTTTGCATCATAGAGCTCTTTTTTATACTTCCATGACTCTTTTCTTCTTTTCAAATTTTTGATGGGGGTCATTTTTTTTTCTTTTTTTTTCGAAATAAAAACTTATGCAATAAAATAAATATGCGAATCTAAACTAAGTATGAATATGCAAGTAAGCCTTTCCCCCACCCCATACTTAAAATTTACAGTGTCCTCACTGTATTAGAACTAGGGTCAAGAAGAAAACTTACTATACCGTCACAAATTTCACGAGTTGAAGAAGACAGCAGGGATGGTCGATATCGACCCTTAACATCGATATCGATGTTCATATCGATTTCTGCTCAGGCTTCAGGGTAATCCGACCTCGACCACAAACCCTATCTATGTCGACCTTGAGGTCGATGTCGATGTCAGACATCGATTTCGATGCCCTTCCTGTGCGATTTTCTCTTTCCTGCAACTTGTTAAAAAACATAAAACCAAAACAAAATATGCAAAACAATAACGTATCACAAACCAAAGTAAAACCGTCTAAAATCAAAACTAAGTTTTTTTACAAGCTCTAGACTTTTAAGTCGCTAGGCCGACTTCTTCCTTTGCGCTTCTCAAGGCGGCGTCTGCAGAGCCCATGCGGCTTGGGCCTCAAATATGACTCCTTTCTTGTCTCGCAGCTGCATTCCGCCGGGATGGATCGGATTCACTGTGAATGGTCCTCAATTCTTATCCTTGAATCTCGTAGGGAACCAATGGTCCTTAGATTTGGCAACATAGACCTTATCTCCTATCTCATATTGGCTCGAATCATCATCGGATACCCTACACAAGCACACATGCCAAGGCACACCTCTTCCAAATAATGATAAATCCTTAATTGTAATGGAACAAAAGGAATCAGTACCTTGACTTACCTTCTTCACAGTCTGTGACTCAGGTCGATGTCGATGTTCAAAGGTCGATATCGACCCCTGTTGTACTCCTGGAGGATCAGTCGATTTAGAGAGTTTCTGCTCGATATGATCAGGTCGATTTAGACCTCAAAGATCGATATCGAGGTCTCTGTTCCTCCCTTCTCAGCGCTGATGGTGGTCGATTTCGGCTGGGTGTAGTAGATATCGACCCTTGACCCCGATTTTGATGTTTCCTCTTCTTCTTTGTCGACCCCATACTTATGACCTGGCACATAATCCTGAATATTTTTAGTCGATATCGACTTACCTAGGTCAATTTCGATGTTCTGTTGGGCTCCTTCATTCAAGATTGCCACAACTTCCTCCACTTGGGCTTCTATGGCCCTCTTCTCAAGCTCCTCCGGTGTCATACTTCTTACCTTTGCTTCTCCACATGCAATGTAGACACCATTGATGGCTTTTATCTCCATTGGCCCTTGATTTTTCACCGTCTTGTTGAAGGCATACTCTATCACCTCGTCACTAATTGTGAATGAGAGTAATCCTTTCTTCACGCTAATTTTGGCATCGACGGTTGCTAGGAATGGCCTACCTAAAATAATTGGACAAGCAGGGTCCTCCGCTATATAAAAAACTAGGAAATCAGCAGGGACAAAGAATTTACCTACTTGTACTGGCACATCCGTCACTATCCCAGTTGGAATAACTACCGTATTGTTAGCCATGTATAGTCTTGCATCTACGGGCTCCAGAGGACCTATCTTTACCTTGTGCCAAATGGTTAGTGGCATCATGATAACGCTAGCGCCCAATTCAACTAAATCATTGAATTTGAATTGACCTAGACCTATAGCGATAGAAAACTTACCTGGGTCCGCCCGCTTTTGTGGTAGCTCCAACCTGTTGCACTCCTCTGCGATCTCAGAGAGTGATCGCTTCTTACCCAAGATGTCCTTAAGGAACCTTACATAGGATGGCATTTCGTGAAGTGCCTCTGTGAATGGTATAGAGACATTATGTCCTTGGAGCATCTTCATGAATCGCTGGAACTTCTTTTCCGCTGGGTCCTTAATCATTTTTCTAGTTGGGAATGGCAACACCTTCTTCCTTCCCGCGGCTGCAGTGAGGTCGACATCGACATCAATAGGGTCAATATCGACTGGAGGAGTCAATTTCTGTGGTCACTCAGCTTCAGGGTCGACATCGACGTCACCTTGGTTAATATCGACAGGGGGGTCGATATCGACGTATGTTCTGGCTCCTTCTCCTCCGCTTTTTGCTCGGGCGTTTGTAATTGACGCCCACTCCTTAGGTTTACCACCGCAATATGACCAGTGGTTTTGCCCTTTTGGTTGGGCACAGTGGATCCAGAGAATGATCCTGACGCTTTGGGTATTGCTTCCGTCAATTGACTCATTTGAGTCTCCATGTTGCGCTTTCAAACATTGATCTCCCCAAGCCTAGAATTGATGTTCTGCAGCTGAGTATGGATGGAGTTGTTGGCTTGTTTGAACTCAGCATAGTTCCTCCGCATCACATCAAGAATGATTTGCAGGTCATCCTTCCTTGTTTCCCGCTCAGGGTGCCCTGGTGCTCTATAAGGTGGGGGATCCCTTTGTTGATAGAACCTTTGATCACCCCAATATTATTGATTGCCCCCTCCATAGGAGCCTCTCGTCCACTTAACTTCCTCATGTTGTTCCGCCATGGATACTTGCTCAGTATGTGGACAGGCACTAGTGTTATGCCTTGTTGAGCCACACTCCTGAGAAGTTTGATTGTTGCTCAGGAACCTGACTTGCTTTTGAAGGCGGCGTGTTTGATCGTTATGGAATTGTTGCCGCACATCAGGATCTATCTCCCTTAGAGGCTCATATAGTGACATAGATGGGGCAGGCCTTGCATCATAGGCCGTAGCATCCCCATAAGTATTGTCAAAGTTCACAAGCCTCTCAATGGTCTCCCATGCCTCCGTTGGTGTAAGCTCAATGTACCGATAGGAGGTATATGAATTTATCCTCTCCTTATTCGGCGCATCAAGGGCGTTGTAGAAGATCTCCTGGATGACATATGAAAGTTGCCCATGCGTTGGGCATGATCTTAGCAAGTCCTTAAATTGCTCCCACGCCTGTGCTAGGGTTTCACCTGGCTTTTGTTTGAAAGTCGTGATCCTTTGCCGCAGCATCGCCATTTTAGAAGGTGGAAAGAACTTATTCAAGAATGCATCCTTCACCTCCGCCCATGTCCTCAGCGAGCATGGAGCCAAACTTTTAAGCCATTGTAATGCCTTCCCTGCCAAAGACCATCGAAAAGATTTTAATCGCACATACTCTAAATTCACTCCATCAGCAATTGTTTCACATAAGTCCATAAAAGTAGAGATGTGTTGCAGGGGGCATTCATTAGGTCTTCCTTCAAAAGTATTTCTTTTTATCTCAGATAGGAAGTTCAATTTTATTTCATAGTTGGAGTGAGGGATTAAAATAGCGGATTCAAGAACATGAAGCGGCGGATGCATGTATTGCATTGTCGTATGTGGGTACTGATTTAGCCGCTCTTGGGCTTGTCTGCGCGCATCCTCCTCCCTATCAGCACGGGCCCTTTCAACAGCGATTGTAGCATTGTGGTCCTCGATTTCCTTCCTCAACCGCTCTATGGTTTCGGCCTGCATTTCGTTGTCAGCCATGATACGAATTGCTTTGTTGCGAAGATGGTAGAAATGTTCAGGCTCGTTGATTGGTTCCAGGATAGGTCCGCGATCAGAACGTCGCATAAACCTGCAAAATAATCTCAAATTGCGAATGATTGCCTCCCCGGCAACGGCGCCAATTTGTTCGCTACGTGGAGGTGTGTAGGGATTCAAATAATTCAAATATAACAATTCACAACTAGACTACTCCCTGGCTCAAACAAATAATACAAGAATCCCATCCCTGGTAGTAGTAGGGTAATTCAGGATCAAATCCACGAGGAGGTATGTCAGCGCGTCCCTTGTTGTACTCACGATCAAAGCTTTTGACCTTAGAAGACACTCGATATCGAGTAATCTGGTCGATATCGACCTCAGTTCTGGTCGATTTCCTAGCGTAGTTCCTGCAGAAGATAAAAGCAGCAAAGTCGACGTTGAGCAGAGACCTCGATATCGACGTTAGACCTCGATATCGACCCTTACAGTCGATTTCGATGTTTGTCATAGAAACTGTTTTTGTAACCAATTTGTCGGAAAAGAGTCCGAAGAAAATAGAATGGGAAAAGAGGATGATCAGAAACAAATCTTAAACTTCGTATATTGATTTCAATAAACTAAAAGCTTCCAAAGTCGGGGTTTCATGCCACAATTATAACAATGCAAGTTTTACGCTAAAGTTATGAAATTTAATGCCTTTCCGTCAAATAACTTTCGTTATCAACACTTAGGTGATTAGAGGCTCTCGCATAGTTCCTAAGAGTTACTATCCAATTCATGAGGAATTCAAGTTCACAATATGAGTGGCTTTCGCTTCAATAATGTAAATAATGAATCTCCCTAACTTTCGCAAAGGATCATGCATGGGATAGAAGACGGAATTGCATAAAAGTCATACCTTTGATGCACTTACCCTACATCTTAATCGTCGGGCTCACCCCGACCCTAGAACTGGGTTGACTACTCGCTCCTCATCATGCACATCATCATTGTGGTTGAAAGAAAGCTACTTTGAATTAAAACTTCGAAAGAAAGTACAACCGAACAAGCCACTCCGCTTTCGCTTTACAACTCCACTCGGCCTTCTCTCTCTCTAACTCGTTACTACTGTAATTGGAACTGAATTCTATGTCAAATTGAATGCCTAAACTCAGCCCTACTGGCCTCTATTTATAGATGTCGATAAAGACTCAAAACTTTATCTTTATTCTCTAAGATAAAACTTAAATAAAAGTAAAAACTAAAAATTCTACGGTAAATCAGCCTTCTCATGATAGATCTGGTGTTGAAGATAAGAAATCTTGACTTTTGGATGGACGTGCAAGCTTTCAATAGAATTCTATCAAAATCTGAGTCAGATTCCTCTGCTGGCATGGTCGATATCGACCTTGAACATTTATATCGACCCTTGTGAAACTCTATCTCGAGCTTTCCTTCTCCTACTCGAACTGCCACTCGACTTCTATCATTTAGCTCGATCTAGCAACATCGATATCGACCTCCAGACGTCGATATCGACCCTTCTGTGTCGACATGCTCTGTTCAAGACCTGCTCGATTCCTATATCTCTGATGCACTCGATGTCGAGGTCCCCAGTCGATTTCGACCTCTTCAGAAGACTTCGAGTTCTTTTTCCGCTCTTCCAAATCCATCCATTTTTATCCTGTTTTCTGCGAAATCACATAGAAACTCGTGCAGACCCATATATTTGACATTTACGCATAAACTACACTAATCCCATGTTTTCCCATTAATATGCATGCAAAAGACAATAAAATGGACTTTTATGTGCATAGAAAATATGGCAATTTGCGCGCACATCAGCACTCATGCTAGTGATTAAAGATTTCATGAGAATAGTTAATCCATGGTAGCAAGCAATAGGTAATTGGTCCTTTGAAAGCACCGATTGGTTGTGCAGGGTAATGCCACTTGGTTAAATATCGGTTCCTTTGAGATTAGGGCTAGAGGGGTTAAAGCCTTTGACAATCTAATTGATTAGGAGAGTTGGTACTGCCAAACTGCTATATACTTTGGGATTTCATGCTACTATGTGTATTAAGAATCCAGTTAGGGTCGCATATAGTATAAAGGATTGATAAGCCTGTAAGGGATATCAATCTATTTAAACCAAAGTCGGAATAACTAGTGATATCAATTGCATTCATTGCATTGTATTAGAATAACTAGGGATTGAGTCAATGATCAAGTAAGCCAACCAATGTTGCGAATTGTATGTGAAACCACATTCTTCTCTTTTATCTTTTATTTGTTCCTATTAATACATTCATCTTAGTTTATTTGCATTGTCTATCTTTATTCATATTCATATTTTATCTCTATCTTCATATTAATAAATACAATAGGAGTACTTGATTATTTGTGGATTCGACCCCTTACTTGCTTACTATACTTTAGTTAGTTTGTTTGGGTTATTATTATTCTTTTGGCGAGGTGAAACCCACGACATTTCATCCCCACTAGGGTCCTTAGAAGTAACAACTGTATAATCCCAACTCATCAGATACCCAACTTCGACGATCACCATAATAGTACTGTTTTGAATCAAATATTCTTGGTTACTACTAGGGATAAGTTATCTAACATGTTCTATACTTAGTGGACTATCTGGTTTCATAGGTACCAGTTGATATTCGGCAGATCTACGCATATCATAGTCAAACAAATTCAAATACGAATGCTCACAACCAAGTAGGCGTGGATTGAGGTTACTCGCTTAGATCTTAATACAGATTCATTCCTCTCTATTAAGGTCTAGAAAGTAGAAACTATGAAATAACTACAAGCCAAGCACCAAAGTTCATAATCGGTGCCTCACCCATCGTTGGGTTCGCCCTCCCCCGACATCCTACAAACTTAATTTTGATGGGTCTATTCGGGCATCGGGTGATGCTACATTCAGGTTTGTTATTAGAGACTCTAACGCGAATGTCGTTTATGTTGGAAATGGCTGTTGTAATAACAACACCTCCGTCTTTGCAGAAGCCCTTGCTGTTAGAAATAGGGTCCTTCGGGCAAAGGAATTGGGTATCCGAAATCTCTTGCTTGAGGGTGATAACTTGACGTTTGTTAACTCCTTTTTGAGAAATTGGAGTTGTTCCTGGAATATCGAGCGCATGCAATCAGACACTAATTTCCTAGTTTCATGTTTTGATTCTGTTTCTATTAGTCATGTTTTCAGATAATGTAATATTGTTGCTAATACGGTCGCGCACATGACTTACAACATTCTTGCCGACGAAGTGCTTCTTCAGGGTCTCGTCCTTAAAGATGCTCTAGGATTAAGTTATTTTGGATAGCAAATTTTTTTTTGTTTTGTTTTTTTATAACTGTTTCTTAATTTTTTCCTTTCCTTGTATTAAAAAAAAGGGCAAAAAACTCAAGTTGAAAGTGGCTCCGCCAAATTTGCAATTTGGACGTGAGGTGACTTTCCTAATCGTCGAAAACCCTCCCCGATTCCATCAAAACCTCCTATCCCCTCCCCCTTCCTTATTTCTCTCCAATCTCCTCGCATACATTCTACACCGGCGACGATGTTTGGAGCTTCCTCACCGTTCGGCACGCCGTCGTCTACTCCTGCATTTGGCACTCCGGCTTCTACTCCAGCCTTCGACACTCCATCGTCTACCCCCGCCTTCGGGGCGACGCCATCTTCCGCGTCCCCCTTCGGTGCAACGACTTCGTCTGCTTCGTTGTTTGGCACGCCAGCTACTAGCTCTTCTCCAGCGTTTGGAGCTTCTACGACGCCGGCATTTGGGACAGGATCTGCTATCTTCTCTACTCCGTTCTCTCAACCGCAGCAGCAAATATCGCCGTTTTAACAGCCCAACACTGCCGGCTTCGGATTCCAGACTCCGGCGCCTTTGTTCGCGATGCCACAGCAGAAAGCCACCCCATTTCAGAATTTTCAGCTGACCACTCAGATGGCGCTGGTGGCTCCTTTGCCTTTCTCTCTCGCCGAACGCGATATTCAGGTGCGCGTTTCTCAACCCGTAAGCCCTAAAATTGTCAGTTTTCTGGTTTTGTATTGTTTCTCAACTTTATTCAATGCGTATCTTTAATGCTGCTAGGCGATTGTTGATGCGTACAAGGATGAGCCTGCTCAGTCACCCCAGCCTAATTAGGCCTAACCTCAAGATTAAGAAGCTAGCAATGAGAATGCAACAGATAGCAATGAGGCTCCTCCTGCAGAGCCCATGGAAACCGACAAGGAAAGGAGCACATGCACTTTTTGCATAAAGTATAAAATTATTCATATTTATTCATGGAAGATGATCTGGCAGTCTATGACAGGGAAGTGCTAATTTGGGTTGAATTTGATTCTTATGGTTGACGGAAAAACTTAAGTGAAGTACTAATTTGAATAGAGTTATATCTTGTATTCAACAAAATTTAGGAAAAGGGGGAAATGTGTTAGTTAGCTTAATGTATTGACTTAATGTTCTTCCTATGTAGTAGCACAGAGCAGTTATAAAAGAAAGAAGGTGATTGCATACTGAACTAATCGAGACCTGGGGGAATAATTTGCATATTATTAACTAACATTATATAATGTATCATTGTAATTATCATTATAAATAATAACAAATTGCACCCTTTTAAATTAAAATCATAAATATTAAATTTTAATTAATTACCCGGGCCTAAGGCCCGGGCCTAACACTAGTTATTATATAATTATGATAAAATTTTACTCAATTTCATAAGATATCAATACATTATTATATACTTATGATAATATTTTACTCAATTTTATTAGATATTGATATATTTTTTACAAGATTTAAGAAATAAAAAAATCAAATGAAGTTAATTAAGTGAATTGACGTTAATAGAAAATTTATCTAAATTCAAAAAAAATGAAAATAATATTAGTGTTAAGGTTATTTACAAGTTTTAATTTTATGCGTTTTTTTAATATCAAACGCATTTATATAACAAAACCAAAACCACACAAGGTGCGGGTACTGAACTGGTATTTTGTATAGGTATTGTAAGTAGTTTTAGGTGCATTAGAGTGTCCATATTGCATGTTTAATAGCTAATTTGCATTCTTGCTCATTTGGTATTTGAAGTTCGAAATCTACTGTTTTTAGTGCTTATTTGTAGATTATAAGATCCAAACTTGAAAGGTGGAGAAATCGTATTCAAATGAAGCTAGGAAGAGCATGGAACACGCCAATGAACGGTTAAAAGTTGAATTGCGAAGCTAAGAAGCACGAGAGCAAGAGCACAAAGGAAGGACATGGAGAAACCTCATCTTTTGTATTTTAAACACTTTGAATCAGCTTTCGAGGTCTTCATGAGAGTTGTAGCCTTGAAAAGAACTTTCCAACGCATATTCATATGCAGAAATCGGACGAATGACGACTCCAAAAAGTGCATTGCAAGTTCGGTTTGTCGAAGCTGTCGCCGCAGTAAGAATAGCGCCCGCCAGTTTCGCTGTTTTACGGATCTGTGCAATACTGCCTAATTCTATATTTATGGAAACTCTATCTAAGTCTTCAAGGGTTTTTGGTCGACGTCTTTAGGTTATATTAAGAGATATTCTCAACCGTTTGAAGGCATCCATTTAGTCAATTCAATTCAGATCAAATTCATTAGTTTAGAAACATGGAACGCTTTAGAGGATTGAAGTTGAGAGATCCGAGGTACACGAGTACTTAGGGTTCTTGTGGCTTTCCTATAATTCAAAACATGGTTAGTTGAATTGTGAGGCTTGATTTCTGTATTAATCATATATTTATTTCATTATCCTTGTGCTCATATTGTTGATTGCATTTATTCTCTCTTGATTGGCCATCTTAGACAGGATTGGCATTCATGCTAGTGATTAATGATTTCATGAGAATAGTTAATCCATGGTAGCAAACAATAGGTAATTGGTCCATTGAAAGCACCGATTGGCTGTGCAGGGTAATGCCACTTGGTTAAATATCGGTTCCTTTGATATTAGGGTTTGAGGGGTTAAAGCATTTGACAAGCTAATTGATTAGGAGAGTTGGTACTGCCAAACTGCCATATACTTTGGGATTTCATGCTACTATGTGTATTAAGAATCCAGTTAGGGTTGCATATGGTATAAAGGATTGATAAGCCTGTAAGGGATCTCAATGTATTTAAACCAAAGTCGGAATAACTAGTGATATCAATTGTATTCATTGCATTGTATTAGAATAACTAGGGATTAAGTCAATGATTGTTGTTGCAGGAGTATGATATGTCGAGTAATTATAAATAATAAAGATGTAATAATCGTAAACCAACTCCTAGCCTATGCAAATAATTACAAGACTTCCTCCCGTTGTAGTGGAAGGGTAGTCAGGATCGACCCATGAGGAGGCGTGTCAACAGGATCCTAGTAGCGTTGGAAATCTCAAGTCTGCGTCGACTAGAAGCCTCGATTTCGACCTTGGGCCTCGATGTCGACCTCGGCTGTCGATGTTCTCTGCAACAGAAGACCTGCAGAGACAAAAACAAGTGGTTGATATCGACTGGAAGGGGTCGATATCGATGTCAGTCACGAAATCGACTGGCTCAGATGACTGCCAGTCGACACAGAAGGGTCGATTTTGACGTCTGGTGTCGATATCGATGTTCAGCAAACTTCACAGAATGATCGTCGTCAACTCAGAAAACTGTCGACGAACTCAGTGGTCGATATCGACGTCTGGGGTCGATATCGATGTCTTCTTGCAGTGGGTTAGTTCTTCGTCGGCAAAGAAAGGCCGAAGATTTAAGGATGGAGAGAGAAGCAATGAACAGAAATAAAACAGAGGGTTTTTTGATGAATTAACTATATAAAAAGCAACTCCTAGGATTAGGGTTTACCACAACGTTAACCAATGCATGCGATAAGATAAATAAGACGGACAATTGCGCTATTTCACCCGAGGGACAAGCTTTCGCCGTACACCAACTCTTAGGATTACTCTTGCAAATAAACCTAATTGTCTCTACTAATTTTATGTTTATAACTCAAGTTGTTAGCATGAATCCCCTTTCTTTCGATTAGGACTAAACATAGAATCGTAGAAGGAGAGATAGACACAACGATATCAACATCAAATACTTACCTCAAGCGCGCATGGCTAACGTCGGGCTCACCCCGACCCTAAGAGCTTTGGGGAACTACTCGCTTCTCATCATGGAACTCAACAAATTGATTGAAGGAAAGAAACTTACATTAAAATAAACTCCGAAGCTTTACAACTCAACGTCAACTTTCGCAAACGTCAAACCCTAAAACTTCTCTCTAACTCTATTGTATGTAATTGAACTCTAAAATTGGATTCGTTCTTGGATGATTGAATGCCAGCCCCCTAGGGCTTTATTTATAGGCTACTAATCCTCGCTATCCAAGGATTGTAACTCCTATCTAAACTATGAACTCTATCCAAACAATTAGGATAGGTCTTTTATTTTGATAAAACTTAAATATCTTAAAGGTAAAAAGATAACTAAGTCTTCAGCTGCCATCTATCTTGAATGTGTAAGATAATTCCGTGCCTCCTTGAAGATATAGTTCCAATCCGCATTCGAACTCGAGTCTATCTTCTGTCGAGATTAGGGGTCGATATCGAGGTCTCTGTTCCTGCTCGACTTGTTCAGCTCTGGTCGATGTCTATGTTGAGGTCGATATGGGGGTCGATATCGACACCAGAGGTCGATATCTATGTTGAAGGTCGATATCTACCTCAGCTCAGCTTTACTTGGCTTCTCCGTTTTGACTCCGATTTCGCTCGAATTCCTGCATGGTTAGCTCAAAACTTGTGCAGACCCTATTTCTTGTATTTTAGCCCATTCTTACACAAGTTTATATTCTTTTGAACATTTTCTTTGGAGATCGAATGAAATATGAAGTCAAAAGATGCAGTAAAAAGAAGTACAAATATGTACATCAAAACACCCCATACTTAGACTTGCTTGTCCTCAAGCAATAACCAAGCAATAACCAATACCTACAACACACCCTTCAAGTCTTCACCCTTGTCAAAAGCAACATCATAAGCGATAGCAAAGCAAAAGCAAGTGAATTTAACGTCATAGCACATATTTTGGCGATCCATAGGCATATGCAATTTTGATCCAACCTCACAGGGATAATGTGTTTGCACTCAACTCTCATGTGTTTAGGCTATAAAGATACACTCTCAACTCAACTCAATTCCATATACAATCTCATAAACATTGCAATTTATAACAATCCACTTCGCAACCAATTATGCAAATGCAATAAGAACCATCAGGAGGACTTTCGCTCAATGGAAGACTTCAAAGATGACTCCATTCGGCGGGGTTGTAATGGGGCTTGGTATGAAACATAAGGTATGGAATTATTTGGCTATGTGGTGATTTTATAATTCGGGAATCAAGACTTCCTAAATCTCAACACTTGCAATATCCAAACCATAACTCTGTAATGCTGCACTTTCCAAGCTCAATCTCCTATAATGCTCTTTCCCAACTCATCTTTATATAATATGCTCTAAAGATGCACTAAAAGATGTAAACCATACTATCAACCCTTCTTCCAAACTCTAATATACCTCAATATAACACTTGTATGAATAAAAGACTTAAGGTTTGGCTCATGCACTATATATATACATCTCTATTTTTTCGGATTTTTTTTCTTTTTTTTTCAGAAATAATAACTAAATACTAAAGATATGTGCATTTACATGGTGAGCCAAAAAAAATCCTTTTACAAAATATGACAAAATGTAAATATGCACTAACCCATAATTTCCTTGCTCAAAACTGGACATGATGCTCTTTTCTTTCCACAAGGCATTAGTCCAGCCAATCTAAGTCTCCATTCCCAAATGGGGGTCAAGCTCAATTTGGCTAGGGATAATTTTGTGGAGTTTGCAATTTCAGGCTCAGGCTTATTTTCTGGCTTCAAGCAGGGATAATGCAGGGTAGGTAAAGAGAGGATAAAAAATGGCTTAAAAGATGCCTCCATCATTTAATTCTCGTAAACATAAACATATATATATATACATTGGCTTTGAATAACTATCGCAACATTTAGAGATGCATAGGAAGAGTAAATTCACTCAAGAAAGCGGAGGGATTTTTGATGTTCTCCCTATAGGCCAAAATTCTCACTAGGACAATTTTTGTTGGATTTTCTTTTTAGCCTAGGATCATATGTGCTCAATTTCATCACAAGTTCACAATCTACATAAAAATTTTAAGGACTTAGGCTAAACCATCCAAATATGCCATACGGTTTACATGATCAATTCAGCTATTGAGTTTTCATCATAGGACATCTGAGTAGGGTTAAAAAACAAACTTAAAAATAAACATGCATTTTTTTTGACATTTTTCTATTTTTTTTTTTTTTTTGAAATTTTTTGACATTTTATAAAAGTAAAACCTAAGAACAAAAATTTAAACATGAATGCAATGCGAAAAAGAAAACCAAGTTTGACCATAAGACATGTTTTTCCCCCACCCCATACTTAAAATATACAGTGTCCTCACTGTATTAAAAAGAAGAACAAGGGTAGAGAGAAACTCACAGCGCAACCTGCGGATTCAGGTCGATTTCAGGTGAAGTCGATGCCAGAAGTCGATATCTAGGTCAGTGGTCGATGTCGACTGCATCTGTCAAACTCGAGGAAGAAAATGAAGACGAGGGTTGCCAGGTTGGGGTCGATATCGAGTATAATGGTCGATATCAACCTCTCTTTTTCGCTCCTGAGTCCTCGATGTCGACTCCAGGAGGTGGCTTGACCCTAGGGGGGTCGATTTCGACTGGCCTGGTCGATTTCGACTGCCTCTGCAGAAGCTTCTTTTCTTCTTCGTCGTTCCTTTTGCTTGATAACCTGAAATCTTTGTTAGATAAAGCCACGAATTATCTTATCTTTAAAAGTTTGAAAAAGCCAAAGGTTAATTCCTAAAAACCATCTAAAAAAAATTTTAAGGTTTTATGTACATGCTCTAGATTTTTGAGTCGCTAGGCCGACTTCTCCGTAAATTCTTCACGACCCTTTTTAATAGGGACCCTTTGAGCTTGAGCCTTCTCCTGGATCATCTAGGTCCTTTTGATAGTATCTAAGCTCGGCGACCAATGGTTCTTTGTTGTTAGGTTCTTCTTTGGGTGTTTTCTTTCTCTTTCTTGACCTAACTTTAGCAATATAGGCAAACCATGGAGCTTTGACCCTCTCTTTAGTAGAATTATCAATAATCGGCTTAATTGATTTATCAATAATGGACGGAGGAGGGTTAGGAGTCATACCTGGGCTTACCTGTTTGGGCCCGAAACAGAAATCTTCGGGCTGACGGGTGGTCGATTTCGACCAAGGAGGGTAGATTTCGAGAGCTGTGGTCGATATCGATATCTGGGGGTCGATATCGACCTCTGTGACCCCATACTTAAGCTCTTGGCAATGATCTGGCATACTCGATTTCGACCAAGGGGGTCGATTTAGATGTTATTAGTCGATATCGACCGGTTTCAGTCGATGTCGACCCTGTTTGCTGTTTCCGTTCTCGCCAACAAAAATTTTATAAGCTTTTCCTTAGCTGGCGAGAGCACTACTTGCTCCAGGTGCTTCGTTTCGCTCATGGTTGGGTTGAAAGAGAATTCTATCACTTCGTTCCCTATAGTAAAGGTTAGTAACCCTCGACGTACATTGATATTGGCATCTGCAGTAGCTAAGAAAGGCCTACCAAGGATAATAGGTACTACAGGATCTTCAGGCATCTCGAATACAATGAAATCAGTAGGCACAAAGAATTTACCTACCTTTACAGGAACGTCATCAACTATACCTGTGGGCCTGACGAATGAGTTATCAGACATATAAAGTTTCATGTCCACAGGTTCAAGTGCGCCAATGTTCACCTTTTGCCAAATAGAGAGAGGCATGAGACTTACACTTGCCCCTAGGTCACATAGGGCTTTATAGCGATGTTGGCCAAGTCCCACTGTGATTGCAAACTTCCCTGGATCACTCTTCTTCTCAGGGAAATCCATCTTTGAGCACTCCTCTGCGATCTCTGCCATAGATCTCTTCTTGCTCAGGATGTCTTTCTGTAAGAGGGATAGTAACGTTAAGTCCTTGAAGTATTTTTACAAAGCACCTAAACTTACCTTTGGTGGGATCCTCCAATGCTTTGGATGGGAATGGCAACGTCTTCTTTGGTGGAGGGGCCAAAACGGTGGTCGGAGGGGCCTGCTGGACATCGATGTCGACTGGGCTCTGGTCGATATCGACTGGAATGGTCGATTTTGACCTTTGTTGTGACTTCTCAGGCTTAGCAGTGTCATCGACATCGACCAGGGGGTCGACATGGTGGTCGATATCGACCTCATCCTCGACATCGACTGGTCTGTCGATGTCGACTGGATCTGCTGCTTTCTCCTTCGATTCCGTTCGTGGCTTTTGTACTTTGTTGCCACTCCTTAATTGCATGGCTGCGACATGGCCCATCCCGGATTGCCCCTTGGGATTGGTAGTGGGTTGCCCAGGGAGTGTTCTGGACGGTCTAGGGATTTGTGCCGCCAATTGACCCAGTTGGGTCTCCCCATTCCTTTTCCATATATCCATCTCCCCAATCCTTGTGGTAAGGTGATTGAGTTGAGAGTGGATAGCATTGTTGGATTGATCATTCTTAGCTTGATTTTGCTTGATTTCATCCAGCACAAGTTGAAGATCATCCTTCTTTTGGTCTCTCTCCGGGTGCCCAGGAGCACTATAAGGCGGGGGGTCCCTAGGGTTAACCGGGTTCCTTTGTGGTTGATGTAACCTTTGGTCTCCCCAATATTGGTGATTGGGACCCCTCATGTAGCGTGCCTCTTGGTGAGTCTCCGCTAGGTGTACTTGTTCATCATGGGGCACTCGATGGTGGTGTGCCGCTGCGATCCACATTCAATGCAATCTTGGTTCGCTGAAAGGAACCTCACTTGCTTTTGGAGCTTTCGAAGATGATCCCTATGAAATTGTTCCTTTACATCCGGATCGATTACATTGGAGGGTTCACATAAGGGCATAGATGGGGCAGGCTGCGATGATGATGATGTGTCGGAAGCCTCAGGAGTCCCATATGTGTTGTCGAACTCCACCAACCTCTCTATGGTCTCCCAAGCCTCTTGTGGAGCGAGTTCAAGGTAGCCATAAGAGGTGTAGGTGTTGATCCTCTCCTTAGTTGCAGCGTCAAGAGCATTGTATATGATCTCCTGAATTACGTACGGTGGTTGGCCATGCGTCGGGCATGATCGTAGTAGGTCCTTAAACCTTTCCCAAACAGTCGCTAGAGCCTCACCAAGCTTTTGTTTGAAAACCGTGATTTTCTGTCGGATCAACGCCGTCTTAGAAGGAGGAAAGAACTTATTGATGAACGCGTCCTTGACTTCATTCCAGGTGTGGAGCGATCTTGGGGCTATGCTCTCCAACCACTGCAATGCTT
The DNA here is from genome assembly GCA_963922045.1 of Persicaria maculosa. Taxonomy (NCBI): domain Eukaryota; kingdom Viridiplantae; phylum Streptophyta; class Magnoliopsida; order Caryophyllales; family Polygonaceae; genus Persicaria; species Persicaria maculosa. Next base: position 21,579,701 of record OY998271.1, on the reverse strand, counting down.
TTCCTGTAAGAGACCATCGAAAGGCTTTTAGTTGGACATATTCAAGACTTCGTCCATCAGCAATTGTACCACAGAGGTCTAAGAAGGTTGATATATGTGCCATAGGGCATTCGTTAGGTTTTCCTTCATATTGGTGCCTTCTAATCTTAGTTAGGAAGTTAGGTTTTATTTCAAAATTAGAGACAGGGATAAGAATTGCCGATTCAGGCACTGTGAGAGCGGGGTGCATATATTGCTTGGCATTCCGAGGGAGGGCATTGATTTGGGCTTCTATTTGCCTCCGGCCTTCCTCCTCCCTATCCGCACGCTCCTTAAGTGCCGCCTCTCTAGTTGTTAGGTCCTCAACCTGCTTCCTTAGTTACTCAATAAGTTCAGCCTGGTTCGCGTTGTCCGCCATGATTCTTTGAGCTTGGGCCCTTAGATGGAAATAACGCTCAGGGTCATCTACTCCTTCAAATTCAGGTGGGCGATCAGCACATCGCATACACCTGCAAAAAACAAGACTAGGTAGAGACGTGAGATAGACTACTAGGACGCAATTGATTGCCTCCCCGGCAACGGCGCCAATTTGTTGTTGCAGGAGGATGATATGTCGAGTAATTACAATTAATAAAGATGTAATAATCGTAAACCAACTCCTAGCCTATGCAAATAATTACAAGACTTCCTCCCGTTGTAGTGAAAGGGTAGTCAGGATCGATCCACGAGGAGGCGTGTCAGCGGGATCCTAGTAGCGTTGGAAATCTCAAGTCTGCGTCGAGCAGAAGCCTCGATTTCGACCTTGGGCCTCGATGTCGACCTCGGTTATCGATGTTCTCTGCAACAGAAGACCTGCAGAGACAAAAACAAGTGGTCAATATCGACTGGAAGGGGTCGATATCGATGTCAGTCACAAAATCGACTGGCTCAGAAGACTGCCAGTGGACACAGAAGGGTCGATTTCGACGTCTGGTGTCGATATCGATGTTCAGCAAACTTCGCAGAATGATCGTCGTCGACTCAGAAAACTGTCGACGAACTCAGTGGTCGATATCGACGTCTGGGGTAGATATCGATGTCTTCCTGCAGTGGGTTAGTTCTTCATCGGCAAAGAAAGGTCGAAGATTTAAGGATGGAGAGAGAAGCAATGAACAGAAATAAAACAGAGGGTTTTTTGATGAATTAACTATATAAAAAGCAACTCCTAGGATTAGGGTTTACCACAACGTTAACCAATGCATGCGATAAGATAAATAAGACGGACAATTGCGCTATTTTACCCGAGGGACAAGCTTTCGCCGTACACCAACTCTTAGGATTACACTTGCCAATAAACCTAATTGTCTCTACTAATTTTATGTTTATAACTCAAGTTGTTAGCATGAATCCCCTTTCTTTCGATTAGGACTAAACATAGAATCGTAGGAGGAGAGATAGACACAACGATATCAACATCAAATATTTACCTCAAGCGCGCATGGCTAACGTCGGGCTCACCCCGACCCTAAGAGCTTTGGGGAACTACTCGCTTCTCATCATGGAATTCATTGTTGATTGAAGGAAAGAAACTTGCATTAAAATAAACTCCAAAGCTTTACAACTCAACGTCAACTTTCGCAAACGTCAAACCCTAAAACTTCTCTCTAACTCTATTGTATGTAATTGAACTCTAAAATTGGATTCGTTCTTGGATGATTGAATGCCAGCCCCCTAGGGCTTTATTTATAGGCTACTAATCCTCGCTATCCAAGGATTGTAACTCCTATATAAACTATGAACTCTATCCAAACAATTAGGATAAGTCTTTTATTTTGATAAAACTTAAATATCTTAAAGGTAAAAAGATAACTAAGTCTTCAGCTGCCATCTATCTTGAAAGTGTAAGATAATTCCGTGCCTCCTTGAAGATATAGTTCCAATCCGCATTCGAACTCGAGTCTATCTTCTATCGAGATCAGGGGTCGATATCGACACCAGGGGTCGATATCGAGGTCTCTGTTCCTGCTCGACTTGTTCAGCTCTGGTCGATGTCTATGTTGAGGTCGATATGGGGGTCGATATCGACACCAGAGGTCGATATCTATGTTGAAGGTTGATATCTACCTCTGCTCAGCTTTACTTGGCTTCTCCGTTTTGACTCCGATTTTGCTCGAATTCCTGTATGGTTAGCTCAAAACTTGTGCAGACCCTATTTCTTGTATTTTAGCCCATTCTTACACAAGTTTATATTCTTTTGAATATTTTCTTTGGAGATCCAATGAAATATGAAGTCAAAAGATGCAGTAAAAAGAAGTACAAATATGTACATCAATGATCAAGTAAGCCAACCAATGTTGCGAATTGTATATGAAACCACATTCTTCTCTTTTATCTTTTATTTGTTCCTATTAATACCTTTATCTTAGTTTATTTGCATTTTCTATCTTTATTCATATTCATATTTTATCTCTATCTTCATATTAATAAATACAATAGGAGTACATGATTCTTTGTGGATTCGACCCCTTACTTGCTTACTATATTTTAGTTAGTTTGTTTGGGTTATTATTATACTTTTGGCGAGGTGAAACCCACGACATTTCATCCCCACTAGGGTCCTTAGAAGTAACAACGGTATAATCCCAACTCATCAGATACCCAACTTCGACGATCACCGTAATAGTACTGTTTTGAATCAAATATTCTCGGTTACTACTAGGGATAAGTTATCTAACTTGTTCTATACTTGGTGGACTATCTGGGTCTATAGGAACCAATTGATATTCGGCAGATCTGCGCATATCATAGTCAAACAAATTCAAATATGAATGCTCACAACCAAGTAGGCGTGGATTGAGGTTACTCGCTTAGATCTTAATACAGATTCATTCCTCCCTATTAAGGTCTAGAAAGTAGAAACTATGAAATAACTACAAGCCAAGCACCAAAGTTCGTAATCGGTGCCCCACCCATCGTTGGGTTCGCCCTCCCCCGACATCCTACAAACTTAATTTTGATGGGTCTATTCGGACATCGGGTGATGCTACATTCAGGTTTGTTATTAGAGAATCTGATGCGAATGTCGTTTATGCTGGAAATGGCTGTTGTAATAACAACACCTCCGTCTTTGCAGAAGCCCTTGCTGTTAGGAATAGGGTCCTTCAGGCAAAGAATTTGGTTATCCGAAATCTCTTGCTTGAGGGTGACAACTTGCAGTTTGTTAACTCCCTTCTGAGAAATTGCAGTTGTTCCTGGAATATCGAGCGCATGCAATCAGACACTAATTTCCTAGTTTCATGTTTTGATTCTGTTTCTATTAGTCATATTTTCAGATAATGTAATGTTGGTGCTAATAGGGTCGCGCACATCACTTACAACATTCCTGCCGACGAAGTGCTTCTTCAGGGTCTCGTCCTTAAAGATGCTCTAGGATTAAGTTATTTTAGATAGCAAATTTTTTCTTGTTTTGTTTTTTTATAACTGTTTCTTAATTTTTTCCTTTCCTTGTATTAAAAAAAGGGCAAAAAATTCAAGTTGAAAGTGGCTCCGCCAAATTTGCAATTTGGACGTGAGGTGACTTTTCTAATCGCCGAAAACCCTCCCCGATTCCATCAGAACCTCCCATCCCCTCCCCCTTCCTTATTTCTCTCGGGTCTCCCTATATACACCCCAAATTCGCGGTTAACGCTGCTAATACAACGCCAGATATAACGTTACAGCAACGTTGAATGTCACGTTGTTACAACGTCTAATCCGACGTTGTGATATGCCATACACGACGTTGTGAATTGGAGGACGACGGGGCGGGTCAGGCACTTTACAACGTCAAATTAGACGTTGTAAAGTGGGCCTGGGCGGGCCACATAACAACGTCATATTTGATGTTGTAATAACGTCATATTCGACGTTGTGGTCTCCCATAACAACGCCCAATCGGACGTTGTTAATTAGGCCATCTATAAATACCGCAACACTTGTTCCCCGAGGCACATCCCCTACCAAACACTAAACACACATCATGGCATCAAACCCAAATAGCTTTGTTAAACATGGCATGTTTCGTGATGGGACCCCTTTCATTGTTGAAGTGGAGAGACACCGTCGTCCACCTGAATATGATGCTTGCAACTGCAAGCACAAGAACTATAAGCATTTTTTTTTGATGCAATCTATTTTCTGTGCAGGGTTGCCGCATCCTCGAGAGGTCACCAAAGTTGCAATTCGGGTGTAAATAGTGTGACGACGACCCTGCGTCGTACTATTTGCGGATCACCAAGCAGATAACGGATATGCTGACCGTTTTTTACGGCAACGTGTCTCTCACGCGTTGTCGCAGCCTTGCCCAGTATGCAGTTGATATGGCAGCGCGCCCTGCCTAAGATGAGATGACGACATATGCGTTCCAGCAGGTGCAGATTCGGATATACCCAAACAGTCCTGAGGAGTCCGTCGGTAACTGTTCCGTTTAATACAAGAACCCTTGCTGAAATTTTAAGTTAAAAAATGTCTGTAATCCTTGCTGAAATTTTAAGTTAAAAAATGTTTGTAATTTTCGATTTGGTGCCAACTGATGTTCGTTTTGCTTGAATGATTGTTTTTTTATGGTTTCTACGTCTTGATAACAACAAACGTGCAAGGATGATGTAAAGACCAGAAACTTTACATTATTATTTTATTAAATTATTGATTCATAATCGAGTTAAATTCTAAATTTCAGAAAAAAAAATTGTGTCCTCAAGCTTTCAGAATAATTGTAACTTTCGAAAATGAGTTCCGACCTTTGACGAACAGATTTTCCGATAGATTTCAATTTCGCTATTTTGACTTAAGATTGGAGTATACGGGCTAGATATTATCGGATTAATTTTCTCGATTTAAAAATTCATTTTAAATTCTTGGGTCAGGATTGGATCGAGAAAGCGGGTTTCGAGACTTATTTGCGGGTATTTGAAATACTCTTGGGACCACACACTATGTCTTTTCCTCCCCTTTTTTGTTTGTCTTCTTCCCCCTTTTCTTCCAACTGATCAAGGCCAGCTGCCCAGTGCCATTTTGAGCTCAATACCCCTTGCCCAATCTCCCTCCCTCACTCACCTGTTTCCCCATTTCTAGCAAGAGGCCAAGCAAGCTCCACGCTAATCCTCTCCTCCCTTTGATTCGAGCAGCTCCCACCTCATCTCCATGACTGTTTTAAAGTTGTGCTCTCCCCTCTTTTTAATTCCAGTACACCCACAACAGACACACATTTTGTTTCAGATTCAATTCCCTCATACATAACCACTTACCTCCTTCACCTCCATATTCATTTTGTCCTCTTCTACTTCACATTCAGCAGCCCTCCTTTCTCAAAACCGCAACCCCAATTTCCACTAATCTCCTCCCCTGTTCGGTACTCCAAGGATCCGAGAGCGCCACCACCCTTCCTGTTCAGCCACCTTCGTCTCCGTCTCTCCGATGCACCCCCGCCTCCTTCATTTGCCTTCTTGCTGACACCCCCACTGCACCACCTCTCCACCACCATCACACTCGTTGTCGTCACCTCCATTGTAAGCCGAGGGCCGAGAGAATGGAGCCCTGCTTTGTGAAGCCAAACCAGCCACCACAAACACTTCCTTCCACCTCCTCCTTCCACAACCAGCACCATCATCTCCCCTTGGCGTCGACGAGCAGCCAGGAGCAACAGCCGAGTGTCGAGCCGCCACCATGGACCTCCTCTTCCCCTGTTCGCACATAAGGGTCGGTAAGGCTCCATTTCTCCTCCCTTTTGCTTCAAAACCCAATAAAGCTCCACCTTTACGCCTCTTACCACGTACCAGGCCAAGAGAAACTCAAATCCACCCTAATCGGAGTCGAATCGAGCCCATCGAACATTTTTCGGCAAAGCTTTCGAACCCCGGTGGGTTCCTCTTCTCCTTCTCCTTCCTTGTGCGCATTTCATTCATGTGGCTTGGGTCGGGGTCGGAATCTTGTGTCGACCTTCTGGGTAACTTCTGGGCCGGAAAGGAGCCGTCGGAGTCCCTGGATTTCCCCTTCCTCTCCTCGTTTCTTCCGTTTTGGCGCAAGGGCGTTGGGGAAGACGGGTTCAATTGAACCGGCCCATTTTTTTTTCTTTTCTTTTCCCGGTTCTCTCTTATTTATTCGGTTCATTAATCTGAAGGCGGGTTTGGGCTTCAACTCTGGGTTGTGTTCGGATCCTCCTTCCGGGCTTCGATATTGGGCAGTTGGGTTTTGTTTTGGGATGTTATTTATTATATATATCTCTTGCTTAGATGGTGTGTTGTGTACTTAATCATTGTTAGTTGTTATTGTTATTATTATTATTATTATATGTTATTTCTGATTTTGGGATAATATATATATATATATATATATTCTGAAAATATTAAAATATATTATTAATCGGACTTGAGTTTTAAAAAGAATTTCTATGTCTTATATATATTTGATATAGAATATATTGAATAAGTGGAATATGAATACTATTATATTTTGAGGTTTAAAAGTAAAATATTATGACATATGGATTTTATAAAAAAAAAGATTGGACAAAAGGTTTTAAAGGTTAGAAGTTGATTTAGTAAAAGGGAATTGATTTAGTAAAGGAAAAGAGGAATTTTGGAAATATCCTTATCTTGTCGGATTTATTTTAATATAAGTTAATTAAAGCGCAATGGTTTATAAATGGATTTTTGGGTCAAGTGTGATTTGGAAAAGATGTTTTAAATAAAGATTGATCTAATTGAGATTTTAGAGTTTCGAGAATCTTGGGCAATTGACTTACTTTATCTAACTTGGTTTGACTTGATGAATCTTATATGATGAGTGTGAGTATGATGTTAGGATATCGATAATCGTTTAGTATAATTTATGATATGTTGATATTGATATGATGTGTTATATGACGATTATGAGATTTGAGATGTTTGTCTATGAAAGCATGATATGCCTTAAAATGAATATATGTTTAAAACGGGATATGTTGAGAATGTTATATTATGTTATAATGTGAAATTATGTGGTCGAGATATGAATGATTGTGAATTACGAGCATGACATGAATTATGTTGAGTTATTAAAGAACATGAAATATGTGAATTCTTAAATTGACGAGTTAAAGCGTGATGATATATTATATGGTTGATAAGCATGATTATGGATATGTTATATGATGATTAATTAGAGTATGAATATTATGACTTATATATGAGATAATGATGCATGTTCCTAAATGGTCGATATATGGTATAATAATGAGTTGAAATGATATCTGATGAGTTATGCTGATGTTATGCGATGAGATATTGATATGAGATGAGATGTGAGATGGTATACGATGAATGATGATGATGAGTAGAGTTGATTCTTGATGAGTTATATGAGACCATGCTATGGGATATGGGATGAATGGATGATAATATGATGAGGTTCTGAGTGAGGAAATCTGTAGTTATGTGTACTTGTGTGATGGATTTATGCTTAGTGTAAATTAGAAGTAGACTCATATACATTACTTATATATGATAGGTTATCATCTGTGATGTATGACTTGTTGTATACATGGATTCTGTCTTTTGCTGTTCTGCCTATCTAGGTAAGTTCCTTTATAGGCTTACTCAGACTCGAAAGAGAATACCTGCTTGTGAATATATGACATACTAGGTGTTGCATAAGCATTAAAGCATGCCATGTAGTATCATGCTAGGATTGCACTTATGAATGAGCATTGGGTTACTTTGTGTGTTTGAATACAGAACGGTCGTTATCTGTGATAGTCCTAGAGTCTTTGCTAGGGTCATAGGGTAGCCTAGTCCCATCGGGTGCCCTGAGTCTATCGAGTCGATATGAGCATGATATGATAGCCCAGCACCATCGGGCAAGAGATGAGATGATATGATATGATATGATATGATAGCCCAGCACCATCGGGCAAGAGATGAGATTATATGATATGATATGATGATGACGTGGTTAGTGCACCACCACGAGGAAATTGTTATGCTATAGCACCGAACTGGCCAGTCTCTGCACTAACGGGAAGGGGTGCAGAGGTAGGAGATGGATATGCCACTTGGCATTGTCTTGGACCCTTTACAGTTCTTTTTCGCATATTGTAAATTAGGAGCATGTTAGTGTGAATAAATTTCCGCATTGCATCAAAGCATCTTTATATTAGCGTATGTGTATGTTCGCTTGCGGGACAGGGTGTGTTGGGGTCTCGGTCTGATCCCGCTCGCACCACTTATTTTTAGGTATGATTGCTCCCTGTCTCTATGGCGTGGGAAAATCCCCCGTGCGATCGCAAAGAATCTATCTAACCCCACTAATTTGGTTATACGACTTTAGAATATATGTTTTGGTTTTGACCCGGCTCCGCCGTGGCTTTTGTATCTAAACCGTACTTCCGCTTTACTTTTGTTTAAATTGAATTTTTTTTATTTTAAGGGTAAATATATTGAAAATAAAGATTATAATTACAAAGTGCTAGGAAGAGGCCTATTTGCCCGTGGGCTATGTAGGCATGTGGTCAAAAATATTGGAACCACCTAAAGTGTTTCCAATCCCAAAAAGGTGTGTAGAACCCTAGGCTCTGGTGCATCTCCTGTTTCATCAAGCCAAAGCTATCAGACATCGGACCTGCACCCTAAAATTGTGACAACATAAGTCTCCCTACAGCTATGCCATCAAGAGATTTAGATCATCACAATCTTAGCACACCTAGATATTCTATACCGAGGCTATTAAGGCCATAGAACAGATAGTCAAAAGGAGAAGGTCCATTAAGCCATTGCATATAGAGAAACTAACAGTCAAGTGCTAATCATATTAAAACTCAGCAAAAGGTGAACTCCTCGTTGTAGCTGAAGGAGTGCAGCCAGGATCCAACTTTTCTTCACTCCATTTGTTAAAGTTGTATGTTTCCGTCCATCATTTGTTCAGCTTCATGAATGTGTCCTTGTTGCAGTTCTGTTGATGTTGTGAAGAGGAGGGAGAAATCATGGTGCAGCATCTTGTACACGTGCAGTTTGATCATATGGACAGTCTCCTCAACACTCTTGGTGGTATTACCAAAAAGTTTTTCATTTCGAGCCTTCCAAATCTGGTATACAGTGGCTGCAAAAGCTGCTCTCCAAGCTTTAGATTTCCAACTGTTTCCTCGAGCCTCTTTCTTGAGCCATTTCAGTCCACTTTTCAGAGTGTTCATTCCTCTCCAAATGCCCAGCCATGCCTTGATCTGTGACCAAACAGAAGAGGAAAAATTACAAGCAAAATATATGTGTTCATGTGATTCATTTGTGAGTCCACATAAGTGACAGTGTAGATCAACTTCCCTTGTTTTTATGAGATCATTTGTTGCTAATCTTCTTCTTGCAGCTAACCATAGGATGAAGGAGTGCTTGGGGAGTATGCTTTTATCCCACACAACAGAGCACCATAGTCTTTTTATTGCTCTTCTTCTGAAAAAATTGTAAGCCCTCCCAATGTTGTATTTTCCTCCTAAGCACCAGCTTTGTATCAGTTGAGAGGCATCTTCTGTTGATCCTGCAGTGGTTAGTAAATGTCCCTAATAGATAAAACCTTTTTAATAAGAGGGGAGTCATTTTTGGGGTGTATTTGCCAAGACCATACACTTCCTTGTTGTATGTATTGGTGGTGTACCCATCGTATCCAAAGGCTGTCCTTCTTTCTGATAATGTCCCGTAGAATCCTAGAAAGGAAAGCTGTATTCCAGGTTCTTAGATCCTTTAGACCAAGGCCTCCTTCTTCCTTTGGTAGGCACACATCCTTCCACTTGATCCTGTGTGATTTCCATAGAAATTTTGCACAAAGGCTATTTATCTTGTCAACAAGAGTGGAGGGGGAAGGGAGTATAGAGAACCAGAAGGCCTGGATTCCTTGAAGCACAGATCTTATAAGTTCAACTTTACCTGCATAAGACAAAGTTTTTGTATTCCAGTAGCTAATATTTGTTAACATTTTGTCTAAAAAGGGGGCAAATTGTGAAATGGTTAGCTTCCCATAGGAAATAGGTATCCCAAGGTACCTAAAAGGGAAGGTACCCTGGGAGAACCCAGATCTATTAGCCAAGTATTCCAGATCCTCTCTGTTTACACCTGCTGTGAAAAAAGCAGATTTCATAGGACTTATTTCCAAACCTGAAACAGCTGTGAAGTGCTCGAGGGTGTCTGGTAGGATGCCCATAGAGTTTTTGCCACCTCTAGACATTAGGACAATATCATCTGTATATGCTAAGTGAGAGAGTTGCAAGTGATTACATTTAGGATGAAATTTGAAATCAGGTGATCTAGTTTTGCATCTTAATACACGAGATAGATAATCAATAGATAGAACAAAAACAAGAGGGGAGATAGGATCTCCTTGTCTCAAACCCCTCTTTCCATTGAAAAAACCATGGAGGTTGCCATTAACATTAACAGAGAAAGAGGCAGTGCAGATACATTCAAGAATCCAGTATGTGAAAGTGGAGGGAAAGTTTAGATGGTTAAACATTTGAGCAATAAATTTCCATGAAATAGTTTCATAAGCCTTCTTGAGATCAAGATTTAAAATGCATTTGGGGCTGATTCTTTTACGAGAATATTTTCTAATAAGTTCTTGCAACAGAAGGATATTTTCTCCCATGAGTCTACCTTCTATGAAACCAATCTGTGAAGGAGATATAATGCTTTTCAGTATAGGAGTAAGTCTGGAAGCTAGGATCTTAGTTATGATTTTGTAACTCACATTGCAACAGGAGATAGGACGAAAATCAGATACACAGTTAGCATTTAGAGATTTAGCAATCAGAGCAATAGAGGTGTGGTTGGATTGTTTTAAAAGTTTACCAGTTCTGAAAAATTCTTTAATTGCCTTAGTTAGGTGAGGCCCTGTAATTCCCCACGTGTCCTTGAAGAACTTTGAAGTGTACCCATCAGGTCCAGGTGATTTCTCATCCCAATACTCCACAAGGTGTCCTTTATCTCAGTTTCTGTGACAGGTCTTATCAATTCATCATGTTTGTCATTGCTAAGCAAAGGCCCTCCATTTGTGATGTATCTCCCATCTACTGCCCTTATATCTCTTTCTGTACCAAATAAACCCTTATAGAAGTTGACAAATTGATCAGCCACCTCATCTACAGATAGGGTTTCAGTGCCATCCTCCTTAAGTAGAGAGCTCACATGATTTCTTTTCATATTTTTTTTCATTATCCCATGAAAGTATGTAGTGCATTTGTCCCCCTCAAAGGTGTGTTTAACCTTTGCAAGTTGAGAGTTGAACTTATGTTCTGCCTCCTTGAGCCTGGAAGCCTTTTTTCTTGTTGTCTCTAAGTTCTGTAGAAGCTCTTGAGAGTTTGGGTCCGACCTTACATTTTGAAAGGCAATTTCATACTCCTTTTCAGCAATGTTTGCTCTCTCTTTAATGTTAGAGAATTGGGATTGGTTTAGGAGCTTTAATGGTTTCTTGAGATTTTGTAGAAGCTTACACAAGATGAACTGATCTGAACCATTGCCATTATACACCCAATTCTCAGAAATATATTGCTGAAAATTCTCATGCTGGCACCACATATTGAAGTATTTAAAAGGTCCTTTTTTCTTCATGTGATTATCAAGCACTTCAACCACAACTTGTACATGGTCACAGAAAGATTTAGGCAGAAGGAAGTAGGCTTTACAGTGCATGTTTAAAGAGTCCCATATGCCATTAATCATGACTCTATCAATTTTTGAGGATTTGTTACCTTGAAACCATGTATGATCAAGCCCCTGACTCATTGCATCATGGAGGTCAAGTTCTGCACATGTCTCCCATAGATCTGAAGTTTCATAAGCAGTGACAGCGGCACCATTCTTTCTCTCACAGGACCTCATGATAGCATTGAAATCTCCCTGCACTAACCAAGGACCATCTCTTCCCCCAACTTCAGTTTTGAGTTCATTCCACAATCCTCTTCTCTTCAGTATTGTATGCAGCCCATATACATGTGCCAAGTTAAATGATTTCCCAGTTGTCCTACACTTAATAATCCCAGATATCATCTGCTCAGTAGTTCTACAGTGGGTGTAAGTCACTCTTTGAGGATCCCGTAAGATGACAATCCTTCCAGCCTCACTATGTTCAAAGTTATGCATAAAGTTCCACTAGTTGAACCCTTTAGTCATAATGGCATTAAGCTTGTTCACATTAAGCTTAGTTTCCACAATCCCCAAAAACACAATGTTCTTTGTTTTCAAGAACTCTCTAACAGCTCTTTGCTTAGGGGTGCTGTTAAGACCCCTTATGTTCCATGATGCTATAATCATTTGGACCTTTTTGATAGGGTGCTAGGCCCTTTTTCTACATGGATGCTCTTGCCATTTGTTGGGTCAGGCCAATATTTAAGGCCTAGCGCCACCTTTTCATCACTTTCATCTGAGTGAGAACCTTGAGTGTGATCTTGTTGGCTGTTATTATCAATTTTGTTTAGCCTACAACTTCTTCTGATTTCCAAACCTTGTTTTCTGTGCTCAGTCTCCCTCAACTGATCTTTGTCCTTCTGTGGGAGGTTAGTATAACATACCAAAGCAGATTCTGGATTATCACAGTTTGGTTGTTCCTGCTCAGGTCTGTCATTTTCTTGTTCTGTATATTGAAGGACTTCAAAGGTATTTTGATCAGCAAAAGAGACTCTCTTCACCCCTTTTCCATCTCCTTTTTTCTGGGTGTTTTTTGTACTCTCAAGCCATTGCATTTCTTTCTCCATTCTCTGTGTAGCTTCTTTGTAAAGTATTTGAGTCTCTAGGTAGTCCACAACTGTAGGAGGGGGAGGGGGGGAAGCTTTCTTTCTGTGATAGGCTTTGTTGATTCTGTCAATAGAAGAGAAGAGGGAGGATTTGACAGTAGATCTGGTGGTGTGAGAAATGGTGGAGGTGTGGATCCTCGAGGGAGTCCCAATAGGAGGAGTTGGGAGAAGAGGAGGGTGTAAAGGGGGAGTAGCAGAGGAGTTGGGAGAAGAGGAGTTGGGAGAAGAGGAGGGGGGAAGCTTTCTTTCTGTGATAGGCTTCGTTTAAATTGAATTTCTGTGACTTCGATTGATTGGGGTTCAAAATCCCTGCTTTGAATACTGATTGATCTTTAGGGGTTTGAAACCTCGACCCCGTACCTGAATTGCAACATCCGAACGAAGGTATCCAACCTTCGAAACGTATCTCGGATATTTATATCCGGGCCGTTACAAAGTTGGTATCAGAGCGAGGTTATGCAATTCGGGTACGCAGGGGTCGGGTGTATGTTTTGGAAAATTGCCCATGAATTTCAAAGGATTTGAATATGTTTTAAAGGGGCAAAATGAACTTAATATGCCTAACTCAATTGGACTAAATATGAACTCGGCTTATTAAATATGATGGATCAAACCAAAGGGATCGAGTGGGTAGAAAAGGCGTTAGACCATCCCTATTGGATGTAGTTGGGAACGGCTAGGCGAAATATTAGCTTATTCTTTACAGTTGGGTTGGAAGACTCCAAGGAATTGCACCGAGGTGGTTGGAGTGGCGAGTTAGGTAGAGATCGTGAGGTTTTTGCCCCTCCGGTCAGTCGCTCCTCGAAGAGCGGCATTAGATAGCTTGATGTGCTTTATGTATTAATTGGACCTGAGAACGATATCCCTCGAAGGAGATTATTATAATTGTCAATGACTGATTCTGTGTTGAGTGCTATTATGCTAGAACTAGAAATCTGTTGATATATTTAGAATGAGTGTTGCATCTCTATGTGAGTGGGATAAGCGAGGGAGCCTTTCCCTCGGTATAGTCGAAATTTCTATCTTATAGAGCAGTCTCCTCCATGATTCATTTGTTGGTGTCCTCCCATTTCGTTTTATCTCTGGTTCGACGAAGTTTGGTTAAAGGTTGGTGATAGTTGAGAGATGCCTATTCTGTTCATTTTGATTTCCTCCCCTTCCATCTTCTTCCATGTCTCAATTGGTATTCTGATCGGGTCGTTCTTTATAGTATCGATATCTTTCACGAGAGACAGAATTGGGAATCTAACCCTCATGTCCGGGAATTAGGTTCGGAAACATTGACTACTTGAGCGTGTGATGAGTATGGTACTTGACACCATAGGTCATGCCACGAGACGGTCAGTGTGCTAGAGTATCAAACTTCGAATGGTTCCGAGTCGATTGAATGAGTTGTTGTGAAGTCGTTCCCCTTGATTCTCGTCAGCTAGTGTCCCCTTGTCATGAGATTCTATACGAACTCTGCCATCTTCTTTTGGGAGTAATTTGAGTACCCTTATATGTTCTCGAAATGAGTTACACGTATTCCACGGGAAATGAGCTTTTAAGTCTGTGGGGATAAGTCGATATTGCCCTTGGAAATCTCTTTTGGTTATAGCGGTAGCCCTATATGTGATTACGTGACTTGATGCATGACTTGATATATCATTGTGTTAAATACATGTCGAACATATATTTATTGATTATACCCATGTACATGTATCCCCTGTGTTCATGTGAAGTCACACTATCTTAGGCTCGTGTTGTCCCCTTCTATGTTTCCTCCTTGCTCCATATGATTGTGTTATTGTCGTCTTGACCTCTTGCATATGTTGGTGCAAAGTTGTTTAATGTACATATGTCATATGATGCACATCTATGCCTTTCTTTGAGACGTTAGTATTCTGTAGGACCCATGACTTGTGGCTTGTGTAAATTCATGCCTTACTTGCTTTATGATCTCCTTTTACTTAAATAGGTCCCTGATAGTGTTGGCATTCGTCCCTTATGTCATTGAAATATGATTGATGTTACAACTCGATACTCATTATACCTTATGTGATTCCAACTAGTATCATGCATATCTACTTGTCTCATGATGTTCCTTCATGCCCCATGACGTTGTTTTATGCCTTTAAGAATGAATAGTCTGACACCGTGCATGCTCACACACCACATTGTGATTAGATTTTGAGTGTGCTATTAGTAACATACATGACGCATGTCTTCTAAAATGTAACTTATCATGAGGATATGTGCTCTAATTGTCTCGTTTATGTACGTGAATATTGCATTCCTAATGTCATGTTGTTCCCCTGCATCTTAGTACCTAGTGGCACCTCAGATGATCATCTTGTCATCATTGATCTTATACTCTAATGACCTCAGTACGACTAATCTAGGATATGTTACATCTCTTGTTACACCCTTCATTGAGATAATATCTTTATAAGTGTGGAGACCTCGATCTTTGCATGAACACACACACCATGATGGTTGCTAGACATGATGTGCGCGCAAATTGCCATTTTATCGTCTTTTGCATGCATATTAATGGAAAAACATGGGATTAGTGTAGTTTATGCTTAAATGTCAAATATATGGGTTTGCACGAGTTTCTATGTGATTTCGCAGAAAACCGGATAAAAATGGACAGATTTGGAAGAGCGGAAAAAGAACTCGAAGTCTTCTGAAGAGGTCGAAATCGACTGGGGACCTCGACATCGAGTGCATCAGAGACATAGGAATCGAGAGGAAATGAAACAGAGCATGTCAACACAGAGAGGTCGATATCGACGTCTAGAGGTCGATATCGATGTTGCCAGATCGAGCTAAATGATAGAAGTCGAGTGCTAGTTCGAGTAGGAGAAGGAGAAGCTCGAGATAAAGTTTTGAAGGGGTCGATATCGATAAATTTGTTCGAAGGCGGGGTAGAGTGTAGGAGATTCAAATAAACTAAATATAACTATGCACAACTAGGCTGACTCCCTGTCCCAAACAAATTATACAAGAATCCCCTCCCTTGTAGTAGTAGGGTAATTCAGGATCAAATCCACGAGGAGGTATGTCAGCACTTCCCTTGTTGTATTCACGATCAAAGCTTTCGACCTCAGAAGACACTCGATATCGAGTAATCTGGTCGATATCGACCCTAGTTCTGGTCGATTTCCTAGCGCAGTTCCTGTAGAAGACAAAAGCAGCAAAGTCGACGTCGAGCAGAGACCTCGATATCGACGTTAGACCTCGATATTGACCCTTACAGTCGATTTCGACGCTTGTCACAGAAACTGTTTTCGTAACCAATTTTGTCGGAAAAGAGTCCGAAGAAAATAGAATGGGAAAGGATGATGATCAGAAATAAAACTAAGACTTTTATGTTGAATTTAATTAATTAAAAAGCTTCCAAAGTCGGGGTTTCATGCCACAACGATAACAATGCAAGTTTTATGCTAAAATTATGAAATTTAATGCCTTTCCATCAAATAACTTTCGTTATCAACACTTAGGTGATTAGAGGCTCTCGCATAGTTCCTAAGAGTTACTATCCAATTCATGAGCAATTCAAGTTCACAATATGAGTGGCTTTCGCTTCAATAATGCAAATAATGAATCTCCCTAACTTTCGCAAAGGATCATGCATGGGGTAGAAGACGGAATCGCATAAAAGACATACCTTTGATGCACTTACCTCACATTGTTATCGTCGGGCTCACCCCGACCCTAGAAGTGGGTTGACTACTCGCTCCTCATCATGCACATCATCATCATTGTTATTGAAAGAATTAAAACTTCGAAAGAAAGTACAACCGAACAAGCCACTCCGCTCTCGCTTTACAAACTTCACTCGGCCTTCTCTCTCTCTTTCTACTAATTCTCTACGTGTATATGTGTTTGAATAACTGAAATTGAATGTTATTAGATGTAAATTGAATGTTATTGGATGCCTAAACTTAGCCATATTGGCCTCTATTTATAGATGTCGATAAAGACTCGAAACTTTATCTTTATTCTCTAAGATAAAACTTAAATAAAATAAAAACTAAAACTCTATGGTAAATCAGCCTTCTCATGATAGATCTGGTGTTGAAGATAAGAAATCTCGACTTATGTATAGACGTGCAAGCTTCGGATAGGATTCTATAAAAAAATCTGAGTCGGATTCCTCTGCTGGCATGGTCGATATTGACCCTAGACATCGATATCGACCCCTTCAAAACTTTATCTCGAGCTTCTCCTTCTCCTACTCGAACTGGCACTCGACTTCTATCATTTAGCTCGATCTGGTAACATCGATATCGACCTCCAGACGTCGATATCGACCTCTCTGTGTTGACATGCTCTGTTTCATTTCCTGCTCGATTCCTATGTCTCTGATGCACTCGATGTCGAGGTCCCCAGTCGATTTCGACCTCTTCAGAAGACTTCGAGTTCTTTTTCCGCTCTTCAAGATCTGTCCATTTTTATCCTGTTTTCTGCGAAATCACATAGAAACTCGTGCAAACCCATATATTTGACATTTAAGCGTAAACTACACTAATCCCATGTTTTCCCATTAATATGCATGCAAAAGACGATAAAATGGACTTTTATGTGCATAGAAAATATGGCAATTTGCGCGCACATCAAGACACTCGCATGATTACCCTTATATGTGTAAATATAGCATATTGTCCTCTCGAAACATGACATCCTAGGAGCATTATCTTGTTCTGCATTATGACGTGCGCATGATTCACATGTTGTACTTGCTTGTATTCCCCTTATATGCATTGATGCTCGTTGTAATGGTAGCCTTGCTTAAGCCTCTATAACTCACCATGCCATTATGTGAAGTTATTCGATGCACTTTATTCTCGCCTATCCATGACTTGTCATGCACTATAGTATCATGTGGAATCTAAGCCGTAGAAATGTGACTTGCATAATTCCATGCCCACCTTGTATCATCGTTCAGTTACATTTGCCATAGGTTGTGATAACCATGATGTTCCCCTTAATATGACTAATGACGTGTTTATGTGAGTGTCTCATATTGTTCTTACCATATGATGCTCTTGTGATGCTTATTGTATTTTAGTAGCTTGTACCTCGTTCGACTACGCACTCCCTAGTATAGTTAAACTCACGCCTAGGTTCATACATTACAATTTTGCTTAGAATATATTGTCGATCCATGCTTGTCTTGTTGAACTCATATATTTGCGAGTCATATGTCAATTAGTAATTGGGTGCCACATTACATGTTTATATAATACGACATGATAGATGCAAGTATACATGAAATATGGTTTTTAGTGTCAAACTTGTTCCTCAGTGATAATCTTTGGTTATACTCCACGTCATGATCGGTTAGACTCGTGTAGGACATGCATTCCGATATAGCTCATCATATGGTTACATGTCATACCTATCCTATCATGTGGACCTTGTTGTTGTATGATGTGATAGTTATTATGCCCCCTTATGTGTGCCTTTTATAGTGCTATGACGTGTTTGAGCATCTTAGTATTGGATTCTATATTGATGTGACTTGTCTATGTGTGTATCCGACATGGGTAATTAATTGTTATTTGAATATCCTATATTAAATCTTAAGGTATTTGAAAATGTGGTTTTAAGGGGCTATCAAATTGTTAGTTGTATTATTCTTCGGGATTATTATTTTAAATGTTGTTTGAGGTCGGGGAAGGATATCGGAAATGATGAGATTAGTTGGGAAGGAAAGGATCGAGTTTAAATCAAAAGAGAGCTCACAGTTGCTTGTTCCACCGCGACGAAACCATGGTCGCCGCGACGAAACAAGGACTAGGAACAAAGGAAGAGAATGATGCTTGCCGCGCGTAGCGAGAGGCATCACTCGCGAGGGACGAAGAACTGGATTTCGCCGTGACGAGCGGCCAATTCGTTACGACGAAAATCAGATCTAGGCTCTTAGCCGGAGCCTGTTCTCTCCATTCTTTGGTCGTTGACTCGGGTTTGGTTTAAACCCGGTTTGGGTTATTCTATATATACGATTTAAATTCTTATGTGATGCTATATGACTTGATGAAAATGGGATTTAAAAATGATTTATGATTCCATGATTTATACGGATTTGGACTTGAATTAGTTATGACGATAGGTATATGTGATGTTGTGGGATTTTGTTGAACATGAGGAGTCAACCATACATGTGATACTTGTTATATTACAATGTTTATTTGTCTTATACCACGCAGATCTGTTGTTGAATTCATGCATACGTGATTCTTAATATGTCGAGCTTGTTTATTACTTGAGGAATGATAGGTGGCTAGGTTGTCTCATGTATACGTCCGTGTAGAACTTGCTCATGTTCTTTGCTACCCATGTGTGTTGTCGTTATTCATCAAGATAGGTGCATGTTAGTGTGTATTGATGTGACTAGTATGCTTCATGATTGATTTATATGTATCGTATTTGTCGCATTATAACCTCATAGAATTCTATAAGGGCACTATCGTCGTTCTTGGGTTGGGATGTTGTCTTTCAGTCTCGTCATCGTCAGTTCTGGTCTATGGTTGGTTCCGTAGGGAATTCGGGTTGTCCGCTTTTATTTCTCCCCTATCTCCGATAGCTTAGTATCTTTTGCACTACTTTCGACGAGAGCTGACTTTGAGAAGAGAACGGTCATCTGGGTAGAACTCGAGCGGCGCAGCGGAAGCATAGTGGGCCCATAACCCACCGGTCCCAAGATTTGAGGCAGAGGATTATGCGAGAGACGCATCTCCTTGCTATTCAGGAGACTTAGCATATTTCGAGGCTAGATGAGGAATTCATTCGACGGATTTCGAGGCTCTATGGAGTTCCTGAGGGGATAGTTCCCGACAGAGACGGACGGTTCACATCAAGAGTCGGGCAGCCTGTTCACGAGTTCCAAGGCATCGGCAGGGATCGAGATTATCTTTGATGTGGGGTCACACGTATGGCTGAGAGTATCACCTCCTGAGGGGTCCGGTGTTTTGACATCATAGGCAATCCGAGCCCTAGGTTGATTGATCCTTTTGAGGTTCTGGAGGGGTAGCTTATCCCTCATCTTTATCCCCGTCCTTAGTGAGAGTGCACGATGTCTTTCTTGTGTTTCAGCTTCATCGATATATTTCCGATCCTAGCCACATTCTTGACTATTCTGACCGCCATGTTGAGGCCGATCGTTCCTTGGTGGAGCGTCCTGATGAGAGTATTCGAGCTATTTGTGGAGATACTTCAGATGAGCTACTCGCGTCTTACGTAGAGCCTAGCGTAGACATTACCTTGACCTCCCGACCTAGTGATGAGTATACCCTAGTGCCTTGTTTTGAGATGTGTGTTTTGATGTTGATCTCCATGCCGTTGTATGAATGATAGATATATGCAGAATATATGGTGATACGATGTGATTGGCGATGAGCCTCTTGATGTTTAATGACTTGCTTGCATGATACTAGTAGGATACCACCCTTGATGTGTTTGTTAGCGTGATGAAACTTGATAGCTTGGCTTGATTATTTTGATATATGAGATTCTGAGATAATTTGAGATGATTGTTGTTGAGCAAGATGATATTTTGATATTGATAGTTGAACTGATTCTAAAAGATGAACCTAGGAAGAGAATGCGGGAATAGCCCTTAGAGGTGGATGATTTCCACCTCTTGAGTTCTGAAACTTGGTTGACTGACATAGATAGGATCGACTTGGCTTTTGAATGATTTTGATTGGTTCCATGTTATGAGAAAAACTTGATCGGTTTTAAAAAGGGTTTTAGTCTCGAGGACGAGACTTGTTTTTAGAGGTGGATGATGTAAAGACCGAAAACTTTAAATTATTATTTTATTAAATTATTGATACATAATCGAGTTAAATTCTAAACTTCGGAAAAAAAAAATTTCGTCCTCGAGCTTTCAGAATAATTGTAACTTTCTAAAACGAGTTCCGACCTTTGACGAACGGATTTTCCGATAGATTTCAATTGCGCTATTTTGACTTAAAATTGGAGTATACGGGCTAGATATTATCGGATTAATTTTCTCGATTTAAAAATTCATTTTAAATTCTTGGGTCGGGATTGGATCGAGAAAGCGGGTTTCAAGACTTATTTGCGGGTATTTGAAATACTCTTGGGACCACATGTTGTTGCAGGAGGATGATATGTCAAGTAATTACAAATATAAAGATGTAAATAAATGTAAACCGACTCCTGGCCTAAGCAAATAATTACAAGACTTCCTCCCGTTGTAGTGGAAGGGTAGTCAGGATCGATCCACGAGGAGGCGTGTCAGCGGGATCCTAGTAGCTTCGGAAATTTCACGTCTGCGTCGACTAGAAGCCTCGATTTCGACCTTAGTGCTCGATGTCGACCTCGGCTGTCGATGTTCTCTACAACAGAAGACCTGCAGAGACAAAAACAAGTGGTCGATATCGACTAGTGGGGGTCGATATCGATGTCAGTCCACGAAATCGACTGGCTCAAAAGACTGCCAGTTGACACAAAAGGGTCGATATCGATGTCTGGTGTCGATATCGATGCTCAGCAAACTCCGCAGCGATGTTCGTCGTCGACTCAGAAAACTGTCGACGAACTCAGTGGTCGATATCGACGTCTGGGGTCGATTTCGATGTCTCTCTGCAGTGAGTTAGTTTCTCGTCGGCAAAGAAATGCCGAAGATTTAAGAATGGGGAGGAAGCAATGATCAGAAATAAGCAAAGGTGTTGGGTTTTTCGATGACTCAACGAACGGCGGGCAAATTTTAATGTAAACTTAATAAAGGAAAAAGTCTTCCAAAGTCAAGGATTACCGCGATGACAACCATGATAGTAGAAGTAAGGATCAACTAAAGATGCATGCTTTTATCATAAAGGAAAAGGCTTTCACCTAAACCGACCAATAGGAAAAGAGGTTTTTCAATTACTTAACCTAATTGGTGTCTACCTTAGTCATAATTGAGTTTAAAATCTTTCGAATAGAAACCCTAATTACTACCCAAGTTTTACAACATGAGTTCCTTAAATTCGCACTTAAAGATGAAGAACAAGGTAGAAGGAGATAAAAGATACATTCTTTAACGACGTACTTACCTTACCATCATGGCTATCGTCGGGCTCACCCCGACCCTAGAAGAAAGGGGAACTACTTACTCATGTTGAACGTAGACATGTCTTGAATTGAAATAACTTGCATAAATGGAAAATTTCGAAACTTTACAATCTCAACGCCAACTATCGTAAGCGCTTGAAACTTTAAAGCTCAAAAAAAACCTAACCATCTATTGTCTATTGTCCTTGTCTTCGATGATTCTATGATTGGATGGGATGGGATAACAAATCAGCCCCTAAGGCTTTATTTATAGGCTACTAATCCTTGCTATCCGAGGATTGTAACTCCTATCTAAACTAATAACTCTATCCGAACAATTAGGATAGGTCTTTTATTTTGATAAAACTTTAAAGGAAAAGATAAATATAACTTCAGCTGCTATCTATCTTGAAAGTATGAGATAATTCCGTTCCTCCTTGAAGATATAGTTCCAATCCGCATTCGAAATCGAGTCTATCTTCTGTCGAGATAAGGGGTCGATATCGACACCAGAGGTCGATATCGAGGTCTCTATTCCTTCTCGACTTGTTCAACTCTGGTCGATTTCTATGTTGAGGTCGATATGGGGGTCGATATCGACACTGGAGGTCGATATCTGGGTCTAAGGTCGATATCTACCTCTTCTCAGCTTCACTTGATGTCTATGTTGAGGTCGATATCTATGTTGAAGGTCGATATCTACCCCAGAGGTCGATATCTGGGTCTAGGGTCGATATCTACCTCTGCTCAGCTTCACTTGGCTTCTCCGTTTTGACTCCGTTTTCGCTCGAATTCCTGCACGGTTAGCTCGAAACTTGTGCAGACCCTATTTCTTGCATTTTAGCCCATTCTTACTCAAGTTTATATACTTTTGAACCTTTTCTTTGGAGATCGAATGAAATATGAAGTCAAAAGATGCAATAAACAAAGGTGCAAATGTGTACATCAAAACACCCCATACTTAGACTTGCTTGTCCTCAAGCAATAACCAAGCAATAACCAACACCTACAACACATCCTTCAAGTCTTCGCCTTTGTCAAAAGCAACATCATAAGCGGTAGCAAAGCAAAGCAAGTGAATTTAACGTCGTAGCACATATTTTGGCGATCCATAGGCATATGCAATTTTGATCCAACCTCACAGGGATAATGTGTTTGCACTCAACTCTCATGTGTTTAGGCTATGAAGATCAACTCTCAACTCAATTCCATATACAATCTCATAAACATTGTAATTTATAAAAATCCACTTCGCAACCAATTATGAAAATGCAATAAGAATCATCAGGGGTTGTAATGGGGCTTGGTATGAAATAAAGGGTATGGAATTATTTGGCTATGTGGTGCTTTTAAAATTCGGGAATCAAGACTCCTAAATCTCAACACTTGCAATACCCAAACCATAACTCTTCAATGTAAGCCCAATATCTATAATGCTTTTTCCCGAACTCATCTTTCCATAATATGCTCTAAAAAAATATAACACCTGTATGAATAAAGGACTCAAGGATTTTGGCTCATGCACTATATATATATATTTTTTTTTTCGGAAATTTTTTTTTTTTCGGAAATAATACTAAAGCTATGTGCATTTATATGGTGAGCCAAAAAATCCTTTTACAAAATATGACAAAATGTAAATATGTACCATCCCACAACTTCCTTTCTCAAAACTGGACATTATGTTCTTTTCTTTCCACAAGGCATTAGTCCAACCAATCTAAGTCTCAATTCCCAAATGGGGGTCAGGCTTAATTCGGCTAGGGATAATTTTGTGGAGTTTGCAATTTCAGGCTCAGGCTAATGTTCCGGCTTCAAGCAGGGATAATGCAGGGTAGGTAAAGAGAGGATAAAAATGGCTTAAAAGATGCCTCCATCATTTAATTCTCGTAAACATAAACATATATATGCATTGGTTTTGAATAACTATCACAACATTTAGAGATGCATAGGAAGAGTAAATTCACTCAAGAAAGCGGAGGGATTTTTGATGTTCTCCCTATAGGCCAAAATTCTCACAAGGACAATTTTTGTTGGATTTGCTTTTTAGCCTAGGATCATATGTGCTCAATTTCATCACAAGTTCACAATCTACATAAAAATTTTAAGACTTAGGCTAAACCATCCAAATATGCCATAGGGTTTACATGATCAAGTCAGCTATTGAGTTTTCATCATAGGACATCTAAGTAGGGATTAAAAACAAATTTAAAAAATAAACATGCATTTTTTTTGTATTTTTGACATTTTTCTATTTTTTTTTTTTGATTTTTGACATTTTATGGAGTCATTGACATTTTATAAAAGTAAAACTAAAAACAAAAATTTAAACATGAATGCAATGCGAAGAAGAAACCAAGTTATGACCATAAGACATGTCTTTCCCCCACCCCATACTTAAAATATACAGTGTCCTCACTATATTAAAAAGAAGAACAAGGGTAGAGAGAGACTTACAGCGGATTCAGGTTGATTTCAGGTTTGGTCGATGCCAGAAGTCGATATCTAGGTCAGTGGTCGATGTCGACTCCATCTGTCGAAGTCGAGGAAGAAAATGAAGACGAGGGCTGCCTGATGGGGGTCGATATCGAGTATTAGGGTCGATATCGACCTCTGCTTTTCGCTCCTGAGTCCTCGATGTCGACTCCAGGAGGTGGCTTGACCCTGGGGGGTCGATTTCGACTGGCCTGGTCGATTTCGACTGCCTCTGCAGAAGCTTCTTTTCTTCTTCGTCGTCCCTTTTGCTTGATAACCTGAAATCTTTGTTAGTAATATAGATAAAGCACGAATTATCTCAGTTTTAAAAGTTTCAAACAACCAAAAATTAAATCCTAAAAACCATCTATGCGAAATTTAAATGTTTTATGTACATGCTCTAGATTTTTGAGTCGCTAGGCCGAATTCTCCGTCAATTCTTCATGACCCTTTTATGTAGAGACCCTTCGAGCTTAAGCGTTCTCCTGGATCATCTAGGTCCTTTTGGTAGTAGCGAAGTTCGGCGACCAAGGCTTCTTTGATGTTAGGTTCTTCTTTGGGAGCTTTTCTTCTTTTTCTTGACCTAACTTTAGCGATATAGGCAAACCATGGAGCTTTGACCCTCTCTTTAGTAGAATTATCAATAATAGGTTTAATTGATTCATCAATAATGGACGGAGGAGGGTTAGGAGTCATACCTGGGCTTACCTGTTTGGACCCGAAAAAGAAATCTTCGGGCTGAGGGGTGGTCGATTTCGAGTGCGGTGGTCGATATCGATATGTGGGGGTCGATATCGACCTCTGTGACCCCATACTTAAGCTCCTGGCAGCGATCTGGCATACTCGATTTCGACCAAGGTGGGTCGATTTCGATGTTTTTAGTCGATATCGACTGGTTCCAGTCGATGTCGACCCTTCTTACTGTTTCCGTCCTCGCCAACAGAAATTTTCTAAGCTTTTCCTTAGCCGGTGAGAGGACTACTTGCTCCAGGTGCTTTGTTTCGCTCATGGTCGGGTTGAAAGAGAATTCTATTACTTCGTTCCCTATAGTAAAGGTTAGTAATCCTCGACGTACATTGATATTGGCATCTGCAGTAGCTAAGAATGGCCTACCAAGGATAATAGGCACTACAGGATCTTCAGGCATTTCCAATACAATGAAATCAGTAGGCACAAAGAACTTACCTACCTTTACCGGAACGCCATCAACTATACATGTGGGTCTGATGAATGAATTGTCAGTCATATAAAGCTTCATGTCCACAGGTTCAAGGGCACCAATGTTCACCTTTTGCCAAATAGAAAGAGGCATGAGACTTACACTTGCCCCTAGATCACATAGGGCTTTATAACGATGTTGGCCAAGTCCCACGGTGATTGCAAACTTCCTTGGATCACTCTTCTTCTCAAGGAAGTCCATCTTTGAGCACTCCTCTGCGATCTCTGCCATGGATCTCTTCTTGCTTAGGATGTCTTTCAGGAATCGCACATAGGCAGGCATCTCACTTAGGGCTTCTGTGAGAGGGATAGTGATGTTGAGTCCTTGAAGTATCTTTATGAAGCGCCTAAACTTGCCTTTGGTGGGATCCTCCAATGCTTTGGAAGGGAATGGCAATGTCTTCTTTGGTGGGGGGGCCAAAACGGTGGTCGGAGGGGCCTGTTGGACATCGACATCGACTGGAATGTGGTCGATATCGACTGGGATTGTCGAGGATGGTCGATATCGACCTCTGTTGAGGCTCTGATGGCTCTGCAGTGTCACCGACATCGACCAGGGGGTCGACATGGTGGTCGATATCAACCTCTGGGTCGACATCGACTGGTCTGTCGACGTCGACTGGGTCTGTTGCTTTATCCTCCGTATCCGTCCGTGGCTTTTGTACTTTGGCGCCACTCCTTAATTGTATGGCTGCGACATGGCCCGTCCCGGATTGTCCCTTAGGATTTGTGGTGGGTTGCCCAGGGAGTGTTCCGGACGGCCTAGGGATTTGTGCCGTCAATTGACCCAGTTGGGTCTCTACGTTCTTCTTCCAAATATCCATCTCCCCAATCCTTGTGGTAAGGTGATTGAGTTGAGAGTGGATAGCATTGTTGGATTGATCGTTCTTAGCTTGGTTCCGCCTTATCTCGTCCAACACAAGTTGAAGATCATCCTTCTTTTGGTCTCTCTCCGGGTGCCCAGGAGCTCTATAAGGCAGAGGGTCCCTAGGGTTAACCGGGTTCCTTTGTGGTTGATGGAACCTTTGGTCTCCCCAATATTGGTTGTTGGGACCCCTCATGTAGCGCGCCTCTTGGTGAGTCTCGGCTAGGTGTACTTGTTCGGCATGTGGGCACTCGATGGTGGTGTGTCGCTGCGATCTGCGTTCGATGCAATCTTGGTTCGCTGAAAGGAACCTCACTTGCTTTTGGAGCTTTCTAAGTTGATCTCTATGGAATTGCTCCTTCACGTCCGGATCGATTACATTGGAGGGTTCATATAAGGGCATAGATGGGGCAGGCCTCGATGATGATGATGTGTCGGAAGCCTCAGGAGTCCCATATGTGTTGTCAAACTCCACCAACCTCTCTATAGTCTCCCAAGCCTCTTGTGGAGCGAGTTCAAGGTAGCCATAGGAGGTGTAGGTGTTGATCCTCTCCTTCGTTGCAGCGTCAAGAGCATTGTAAATGATTTCTTGAATTACATATGGTGGTTGGCCATGCGTCGGGCATGACCGTAGAAGGTCCTTGAACCTTTCCCAAACAGTCGCTAGAGCCTCACCAAGCTTTTGTTTGAAAGCCGTGATTTTCTGTCGGATCAACGCCGTCTTAGAAGGAGGAAAGAACTTGTTGAGGAACGCGTCCTTGACTTCATTCCAGGTGCGGAGCGATCTTGGGGCTAAGCTTTCCAACCACTGCAATGCTTTATCTGTAAGAGACCATCGAAAGGCTTTTAGTTGGACATATTCAAGACTCCGTCCATCAGCAATTGTATCACAGAGGTCTAAGAAGGTTGATATATGTGCCATAGGGCATTCGTTAGGTTTTCCTTCATATTGGTGCCTTCTAATCTCAGTAAGGAAGTTAGGTTTTATTTCAAAATTAGAGGCAGGGATAAGAATTGCCGATTCAGGCACTGTGAGAGCGGGGTGCATATATTGCTTGGCATTCCTAGGGAGGGCATTGATTTGGGCTTCTATTTGCCTCCGGCCTTCCTCCTCCCTATCCGCACGCTCCTTAAGTGCCGCCTCTCTAGTCGTTAAGTCCTCAACCTGCTTCCTTAGTTGTTCAATAAGTTCTGCTTGGTTCACGTTTTCCGCCATGATTCTTTGAGCTTGGGCCCTTAGATGGAAATAACGCTCAGGGTCGTCTACTCCTTCAAATTCAGGTGGGCGATCAGCACGTCGCATACACCTGCAAGACCAAACTAGAAAAAGACGTGAGATAGACTACTAGGGCGCGATTGATTGCCTCCCCGGCAACGGCGCCAATTTGTTGTTGCAGGAGGATGATATGTCAAGTAATTACAAATATAAAGATGTAAATAAATGTAAACCGACTCCTGGCCTAAGCAAATAATTACAAGACTTCCTCCCGTTGTAGTGGAAGGGTAGTCAGGATCGATCCACGAGGAGGCGTGTCAGCGGGATCCTAGTAGCTTCGGAAATTTCACGTCTGCGTCGACTAGAAGCCTCGATTTCGACCTTAGTGCTCGATGTCGACCTCGGCTGTCGATGTTCTCTACAACAGAAGATCTGCAGAGATAAAAACAAGTGGTCGATATCGACTAGTGGGGGTCGATATCGATGTCAGTCCACGAAATCGACTGGCTCAGAAGACTGCCAGTTGACACAAAAGGGTCGATATCGATGTCTGGTGTCGATATCGATGCTCAGCAAACTCCGCAGCGATGTTCGTTGTCGACTCAGAAAACTGTCGACGAACTCAGTGGTCGATATCGACGTCTGGGGTCGATATCGATGTCTCCCTGCAGTGAGTTAGTTTCTCGTCGGCAAACAAAGGCCAAAGATTTAAGAATGGGGAGGAAGCAATGATCAGAAATAAGCAAAGGTGTTGGGTTTTTCGATGACTCAACGAACGGCGGGCAAATTTTAATGTAAACTTAATAAAGGAAAAAGTCTTCCAAAGTCAAGGATTACCGCGACGACAACCATGATAGTAGAAGTAAGGATCAACTAAAGATGCATGCTTTTATCATAAAGGAAAAGGCTTTCACCTAAACCGACCAATAGGAAAAGAGGTTTTTCAATTACTTAACCTAATTGGTGTCTACCTTAGTCATAATTGAGTTTAAAATCTTTCGAATAGAAACCCTAATTACTACCCAAGTTTTACAACATGAGTTCCTTAAATTCGCATTTAAAGATGAAGAACAAGGTAGAAGGAGATAAAAGATACATTCTTTAACGACGTACTTACCTTACCATCATGGCTATCGTCGGGCTCACCCCGACCCTAGAAGAAAGGGGAACTACTCACTCATGTTGAACGTAGACATGTCTTGAATTGAAATAACTTGCATAAATGGAAAATTTCGAAACTTTACAATCTCAACGCCAACTATCGTAAGCGCTTGAAACTTTAAAGCTCAAAAAAAACCTAACCATCTATTGTCTATTGTCCTTGTCTTCGATGATTCTATGATTGGATGGGATGGGATAACAAATCAGCCCCTAAGGCTTTATTTATAGGCTACTAATCCTTGCTATCCGAGGATTGTAACTCCTATCTAAACTAATAACTCTATCCGAACAATTAGGATAGGTCTTTTATTTTGATAAAACTTTAAAGGAAAAGATAAATATAACTTCAGCTGCTATCTATCTTGAAAGTATGAGATAATTCCGTTCCTCCTTGAAGATATAGTTCCAATCCGCATTCGAAATCGAGTCTATCTTCTGTCGAGATAAGGGGTCGATATCGACACCAGAGGTCGATATCGAGGTCTCTATTCCTTCTCGACTTGTTCAACTCTGGTCGATTTCTATGTTGAGGTCGATATGGGGGTCGATATCGACACTGGAGGTCGATATCTGGGTCTAAGGTCGATATCTACCTCTTCTCAGCTTCACTTGATGTCTATGTTGAGGTCGATATCTATGTTGAAGGTCGATATCTACCCCAGAGGTCGATATCTGGGTCTAGGGTCGATATCTACCTCTGCTCAGCTTCACTTGGCTTCTCCGTTTTGACTCCGTTTTCGCTCGAATTCCTGCACGGTTAGCTCGAAACTTGTGCAGACCCTATTTCTTGCATTTTAGCCCATTCTTACTCAAGTTTATATACTTTTGAACCTTTTCTTTGGAGATCGAATGAAATATGAAGTCAAAAGATGCAATAAACAAAGGTGCAAATGTGTACATCACCACACACTCTGTCTTTTCCTCCCCTTTTTTATTTGTCTTCTTCCCCCTTTTTTCCAACTGATCAAGGCCAGCTGCCCAGTGCCATTTTGAGCTCAATACCCCTTGCCCAATCTCCCTCCCTCACTCACCTGTTTCCCCATTTCTAGCAAGAGGCCAAGCAAGCTCCACGCCAATCCTCTCCTCCCTTTGATTCGAGCAGCTCCCACCCAATCTCCTTGACTGTTTCAAAGTTGTGCTCTCCCCTCTTTTTAATTCCAGTACACCCACAACAGACACACATTTTGTTTCAGATTCAATTCCCCCATACATAACGACTTTCCTCCTTCACCTCCATATTCATTTTGTCCTCTTCTACTTCACATTCAGCAGCCCTTCTTTCTCAAAACCGCAACCCCCATTTCCACTAATCTCCTTCCCTGTTCGGTACTCCAAGGAGCCGAGAGCGCCACCACCCTCCCTGTTCAGCCACCTTCGTCTCCGTCTCTCCGATGCACCCCCGCCTCCTTCCTCTGCCTTCTTGCCGACACCCCCACTGCACCACCTCTCCACCACCATCACACTCGTTGTCATCACCTCCATTGCAAGCCGAGGGCCAAGAGAATGGAGCCCTGCTTTGCGAATCCAAACCAGCCACCACAAACACTTTCTTTCACCTCCTCCTTCCACAACCAGCACCATCATCTCCCCTCGGCGTCGACGAGCAGCCAGGAGTAACAGCCGAGTGCCGAGCCGCCACCATGGACCTCCTCTTCCCCTGTTCGCGCATAAGGGTCGGTAAGGCTCCATTTCTCCTCCCTTTTGCTTCAAAACCCAATAAAGCTCCACCTTTACGCCTCTTACCACGTACCAGGCCAAGAGAAACTCAAATCCACCCTAATCGGAGTCGAATCGAGCCCATCGAACATTTTCCGGCAAAGCTTTCGAACCCCGGTGAGTTCCTCCTCTCCTTCTCCTCCCTTGTGCGCGTTTCATTCATGTGCCTTGGGTCGGGGTCGGAATCTTGTGTCGACCTTCTGGGTAACTTTTGGGCCAGAAAGGAGCCGTCGGAGTCCCTGGATTTCCCCTTCCTCTCCTCGTTTCTTCCGTTTTGGCGCAGGGGCGTTGGGGAAGACGGGCTCAATTGAACCGGCCCATTTTTTTTTCTTTTCTTTTCCCGGTTCTCTCTTATTCATTCGGTTCATTAATCTGAAGGCGGGTTTGGGCTTCAACTCTGGGCCGGGTTCGGATCCTCCTTCCGGGCTTCGATATTGGGTTGTTGGGTTTTGTTTTGGGATGTTATTTATTATATATATGTCTTGCTTAGATGGTGTGTTGTGTACTTAATCATTGTTAGTTGTTATTTTTATTATTATTATTATTATTATTATTATTATTATTATTATTATTATTATTATTATATGTTATTTCTGATTTTGGGATAATATATATATATATATTCTGAAAATATTAAAATATATTATTAATCGGACTTGAGTTTTAAAAAGAATTTCTAAGTCTTATGTATATTTGATATAGAATATATTGAATAAGTGGAATATAAATACTATTATATTTTGAGGTTTAAAAGTAAAATATTATGACATATGGATTTAAAAAAAAAAGGATTGGACAAAGGGTTTTAAAGGTTAGAAGTTGATTTAGTAAAAGGGAATTGATTTAATAAAGGAAAAGAGAAATTTTGGAAATATCCTTATCTTGTCGGATTTATTTTAATATAAGTTAATTAAAGCGCAATGGTTTATAAATGGATTTTTGGGTCAAGTGTGATTTGGAAAAGATGTTTTAAATAAAGATTGATCTAACTTGAGATTTTAGAGTTTCGGGAATCTTGGGCAATTGACTTACTTTATCTAACTTGGTTTGATTTGATGGATCTTATGTGATGAGTGTGAGCATGATGTTAGGATATCGATAATCGTTTAGTATAATTTATGATATGTTGATATTGATATGATGTGTTATATGACGATTATGAGATTTGAGATGTTTGTCTATGAAAGCATGATATGCCTTAAAATGAATATATGTTTAAAACGGGATATGTTGAGAATGTTATATTATGTTATAATGTGAAATTATGTGGTCGAGATATGAATGATTGTGAATTACGAGCATGACGTGAATTATGTTGAGTTATTAAAGAACATGAAATATGTGAATTCTTAAATTGACGAGTTAAAGCGTGATGATATATTATATGGTTGATAAGCATGATTATGGATATGTTATATGATGATTAATTAGAGTATGAATATTATGACTTATATATGAGATAATGATGCATTTTCCTAAATGGTCGATATATGGTATAATAATGAGTTGAAATGATATCTGATGAGTTATGCTGATGTTATGCGACGAAATATTGATATGAGATGAGATGTGAGATGGTATACGATGAATGATGATGATGAGTAGAGTTGATTCTTGATGAGTTATATGAGACCATGCTATGGGATATGGGATGAATGGATGATAATATGATGAGGTTCTGAGTGAGGAAATTTGTAGTTCTGTGTACTTGTGTGATGGATTTATGCTTAGTGTAAATTAGAAGTAGACTCATATACATTACTTATATATGATAGGTTATCATCTGTGATGTATGACTTGCTGTATACATGGATTCACTACTAGAATTATATAATTAGGCATCACATGTTTTAAGTCTGTCAAGAAAACACCCGATGTTAAATTATTTTGTTATATCAATTATTAAATTTGTGACGTCGAATAATATTTAGACAATTGTCAACTTTTTTAACTGATGTCAAATTGTTTGTTTAAAAAAAATAAAAATGGGCGCGGGTTTGAATTTTCCAAGTTGGAAGGAGCGGGATTGTGAGACTTGGGAAAAATATCAAGGGTTCAAAATTTGGGTAAAATTATAACACTTAACATTTTCTCTCCAGTTCACCGCCTGAAAAAAAAAACTTGTCTCTCCAATTCATCGCTTCTGTTCTCAATCATCTCCACTGTCCTCCATCTCCGACGACCTTCCACTACTCCGGTGACCTTCTTCCAGATACAACCTCCTCCTCTCCTCTCTGCTTCAGCCTCCTCCCCCTCTCGCCGCCTCTATCCAATTATCGTCTTCTTCAACCCTATCCAGACCCCGATCTGAGACCTCCTCTTTCTCCTGACTTTGATCCTCGGCTTCTCCTCCTCCTCTCTCCGTAGATATCAGATCTTATCTCTCTCTCTCCCTCTCTCTCTCTCTCTCACACACACCTTATTCGAAACCCTAAATCTCACCAGTTTCTTCTCCGGGCACAGTCCTTACCTAGACTCCTCCAAACCTTTGCTTCCTATTCTCACTGCAACCTTAACAGACCCGATTCCATCTCAACACCTCGACAATTTACTACTGGATGAGACCCAACCTCTCTTGCTACTGGTATGGACTCCCTCTTCTTCGATTCCTTTGTCTATATGTTTCAATTGAAATTAGGTTTTAAAAATTTGTTGTTATTTGAGTGATTATTAAAACTGGTGTTTTTTTGGTTAAATTTGAGTGATTATTAGGTGATAGCACATTGAATCGTGCATCCATTGGGCTATGTATTCGCTCGAGTTCATCTCAGTTGGTGCTTCTCTTAAACCTTTAACCTCTAGGTCCAAAAAAAATCAATTACCAACATTTGCAAATCCTTACATTGTGCTCAAATGCTTTTCTTTAGCTTGGTACATGACTGAAATAAGGAGCTCAGTTAATGCTTTTTTTAAAATATGTTGCTAGTAGAAAAATGCAAATATAGCATGCTACCTAATAGGCCGGATGTTTGAAATCCGGGGTGTAATATGCTTCCAAGCTTTTATCTTTTTTTTAAAAAAAAATTATAGAGTATATAACCTGGATATAAGGCACGCCCGGGTTAAAATATCGTGCGGAAATTTTCATAGCCTTAATCAAATAACCCGGAGCTTAAACATCCGGGTTATTAGCATCCTCTAATGACCCGGGCGCGTCACCAGTCTCCTAGGTCCGGGCTAATAGGTAGATACTCCACCAAAATTAAAAAATGCTCGTAGTAACATCCGGGACATAAAATAGGGGCGCGAAAGTGAAAAAAAAGAAACGCTAACTCTAAAATTAATTTGAAGGAATTCAGTTTGCTCAAAAACAAATCGAAGGAATTCAGTCCTAACTCTCGTCGTCTTCACAAATCGAAGGAATTCAGTTCTAATCTCCAGATCGAAACCTCGCTTGCCGCCGACCGAAGGGAAGCCCTAACTCTCGTCGGCTTTACCATATTCGCTGCCTTCGCCGACCAGCTCCTTCCTTCCCTGCCACCAAAGCTCGGTTGCTCAGAGGGAGCTTGCCCTAACTTTCGTCGTTCCCGTCGTCTCTCTGTCGCCTCTCGCTGTCTCACCGAGGTAATTGCCCTAAATCTGTCTTCCTCTCTCACCTTCTCTCTTCCTATTTGTTGTCTGTTTGGTGGGGATTTATGCATTTCCTCAAGCACCAAAATCAAGCCTTTGCTTCGTTCCTTTGCCTCGTTCAACAAATTTGATAAAATTTAGTACTGCAGTTCAACAATTTTGAAAAAATTGAGTCGAAAATCAAAGGGAACAAGCCTTTCTCAAACTCACCGTACCTTCTTTTCTATTGAAACATCATTTGAATACCTCTGCTGGTGTTATGCCTTCTTTTCTAAAACTCTGTGCGCTGCTGTTGGTGTTCTGATGTTCAATCATAGATTGCTCCAATGTGCAGGTTCATTAGCACCTTAATTTTAAGACTCTCAAACTAAATTTAAGAAAATTTATGATCTTAAATACTTACTATTGTGAAATTCAATCTCGATTAGGCTTACACGATTACTAGTGCAAAGGTTGTATTCATCAAGAGAGGCCTCAGAATAGACGGTGAAAAAGGGCTGGAACTGCACTTCTTGTGACAGAAGCCTTCAAGAGCCTTACATCCATTCCTCTCTTGGTTGCAAGGTAACCTTATTCAATTCTTAACCTTACCTTCTGTTATAATGACGGTTTCTAATCATATCTTCTCTTTTAATGGTGATCAGCTGTAGTATCATCTTGTGAGTGGATTTTATTTATTAATGGTATTATAAGTGATTTTATGGGATTTTATTATGATCGGCTGATTTATAACCAAGTGTTTGACATGTCATACGGCTGTTACTTATATGGTATTATAAGTTGATTTATAAGTGTTTAAATATAACAACACCCAGATTATGGGATCCTGCATCAAGATCAAGGGAGAAATCAGTAAATTTTGCAATAATAAGAATGAAACCTGGCATGCCAGGTTTGGAAGATATGTCAGACCTAGACCTGTGGGCATCTATATGGTTAAAAATTTTACATCACAGAATAAACTTCTATTCAATGAGCATTTTCATGAATGAACAAATTAAAGCCAAACAGAAATTCTACCAAACTAGGCCATCAGTAAACCACATCTTAATGTTAACTGTAAAAAACAAAACAAAAACGCTTACAATGAACGAAGGTGTGTTAAATTCCCAATACTAGAAGAGAGCAGGCCTGCCAGGCGTATGCTGGCCATCTCACTGCCATCAATTAAAGCATAAGTTATCCTGGAAATCAGCTCGTCACCGCAGAAATTCTTCTTAAAAACTTGGTGATGTTCATGTTTGAGACATTACAACCGTTCAAGGATGGCAAACAACCAAAAATATTCCTCTCCAAGATATCCAAATCTAGCATTTCAAATGTACTATTTCCAAGTTCATATATGAACAGAACAGCTAATTAATCCTATCCGAAAGAGTGAAAGCTTCTATAGGTATAATTTCAAGTCCGTACTAGAGAAGAAGATTCAGTAAATCTGAGTCAGCAACAGCACGTACAGGTTCCATGAACAAAGTGTACATATAAAGAGAACATTCCAAGTGACAAAAGAAACAAGGGGGTAGGTTTAACTGAGAAGAAGAGAGGGAAGGTTTAGATTAAATCTACAATATTGAAAAAGTATGGATTAACATTATAAGAAAAAGGAAAAGTTGTGATTAGAGCCAGAAATTTAAACTACAAATTTGCAGTTTGGCTTACCTTTATCTTTTAAACTAGAAAAAGATGGATGAAAAGATGCAGGACGAAACATAAAATGAAGTGGTGAGAGGGAGAGACAATGGTTTCACAGTGGAATAATTCTTAGTATTCATTTTACATAAATGGTATCTAGCATCTTGTTTTTGAGACTTTAAATCCTTTATCTTGCCTTTCTGATGTGTTCCTGTTGACATGTTACAATACCATCTGGGCATCTTCCAATGAATGTGTTTCATAATTTATACTCAAGACCCAAGAACAAGTTACTAAAATCCCCTCAAAAAAATAAAAATGCACGCTGTAATATAATTCTGCAGATTGTACGCAGTGCATAATTGTTCTAAAGCTTCGGGGTGGCAATTCTTCTCTAAAGACGACTTGACTGCTTTATATTAGGCATTTAACTCTTTTTTTTAGGTGAGCATAGGCATTTAACTCTGTAGATATATGCATGTTTGGGATTTTTTCTGGAAAGAATTGTTAACATAAATCAAGTTGCATAACCTTGGGCATGTAAATTTTGTATCACATGCTTTTCTTAGCCGGCCCCCTGTCACATGTGGTATGGTATCTGCTTCCTTGGTGTGGGGGTTCTCAGTTTGGATAATGAGAGGGACGGGGCAAGATTTTTTATATCCTCTCCCACTGATAAAGCATGGAGTATTTGTTTGTAGATTTCACTCGTCACCCTCCTGTTTGTGCACAGCAGAATCACTACATATCTATTTACATTTTATAGTGCATCTTAATTAAATGGGGACTTTTGCAGCCGACTGAAAGCGAATGCCCTGTGTGTCAGTCCTTATATCTCTGGGGACTAATAATAGTTTTACGCAAGTGTTGGTGGTTGTTTTACTTACACAAATTGGGTTTTTTTTCCTAGTGATTGGATCGGAGGCATCAATTTATCAACAAACTTATCTAGAGTGGAATGTGGATTTGGATAAGAACAAGAAACTGATATTTCTTCAGCTTTTATAAAGCCTTTACAAAACCCTTCTATTTTTCACTCTCTTCTCTTTCTATTTATTTCTCATTTAACTACTGTTAAATTCTAGCCTCTTTGCAGGAACCATCTCTACATGAATTAGAATTTTTTTTGCCTTATTTATACAAAAAATATATTTTTTTTTCTGAAACCCAAAATATAAAATTTGAGATCAACTCAGGTAGTCCAAGCATTCTCATTTGACGTTTACATTGTCCAAGGATAGGAAACTCATTCTCTAAATAAAAATCTTCAAATCTTGTTAAAATATTTAAAAAAGGACTAAATAAGTGTACATAATTCATTATGTATAATTCATGATTCATGTGTGATTACAAATTTAATTCTTCAATACCCTAATATTATAGATTAATTTCATCTTTCTGCATTATTCATGTGTGATTATAATTATAGACTAATTTCATCTTTCTGCATTAATTTCATCTTTCTGCATTATTCATGTGTAAATAAGTTACCCATCAAAGCTGGTTGACAGCTTTCTCTAACTTCATTCAAAGTAAGATTTGTAAGAATCTGTAGTAGTGCATTTTAGGATCTTGTGTCTCGTCTGATTTGAACATAATCATGAAAATACTCATTAATTTTTTTTCTTGTGTAGATGCCTCTTAAAAAATCTCAAATGCCTCCTAAAAAAAAGGCCTAAGAGTGTGTCTGATAACAAACTGATGAGGTGCATGAGGGTCTGCAAGAGGCTCCACAAGAGAAGAAATGTAAGACATGAGGGGCTTCATTAACGAAGAGCATTGCAAAGAGCATAGCCACCGGCGAACGATTACCTGTCGATCTAAATAGTAGAGGGCAACCTATTGGGAAAAATAAAGCAAAGTTGTCAACCTTCATTGGCACTACCGTGAAAAAGTGGGTGCCAATCACCGTAGATAATTGGGGAAATGTTTCTGAGGAGGAGAAGGATGCTATCTGGGAAGATATTGTGGTTAGTCCCTTATATTTATGTTGTTGCTTTGTTTTTTATTGCGTTTTATTATACCCATGTTTTTATACAGTTTCATGGGCATTTTGAACTTGCATTTACAGTAGGTACCTATTGTATATACACATAAGTCACTATTTAATATGAAGACCTAGTAGCAATGATGCTTTCTCAGGAATTTTAATATGGAAAAATGCTTGAGTGAGTTCATGTTCCATCGTCTTGTTCTTGTCAAGCAAAAGTGTTTCCAGTTTGCTCATGTCCTCCCCACTTGTAGCCACATCCCAATCTTCAGCCTTTATTGAATTATAACCCACTGCCTAGATATGTAATGAAATAGTTTAGACATAAAGATAGGCATATGCACTTATCCATCCAATAAAGTGGAGAAAAGAAAAGGAAAGATCAGGAGCTGAATTCTGAAAATAGCATGGAAATGAAAATGAAGGCACTTCCATGTTCCAAGCTCTTCTAATCAGTATATAAAATTCTCAATTTTCTCAGGATATATTGATATATATAGATTCAGAGAGAGAGGCTAGTTATACATAACCCCAAAATTCTCAATATTGAAACCATATGACCTCCAAAACCCCACTGTACATACAAAGGAATGATAGGTGGTAATGTGTTATGTTCTCATTAAGATAATACAAAGGAATTCCTGAAATATTATAGGAAATGTGTTATTTTATTAATCATCATTGCCAGCGTATGTTGATTGTTGGTAAAAAAAAATGCAGGACCTAAAGTCAGCCTATTTTATCGCATGTGCAAATATCAAATGGTACGTATTTTTAACACGCTTCATTTTCGAATCGATTCCTACCGTTTTTGTGCAGTTTACCCAATGAGGTAACCCCTCATTATTTTTGTGCAATTTCATGAACTTGATCCTAATTAATGTAAGAAGACTGTAAATCAGATTTGCCTCCTTAGTTGGGTTTATTCGGCTTTTCTGATGTGCTTATCTCTGCTGATTTTTGCAGGATGGAAGGAGATTTTAAATCACGGAGATTGCGATTCATGTCAGACGAAGAACCCACCGAGATTGACTCTCAATTCTTAGCTCTTTTAGCATCTAAACGCTCTTAGTTATGTTTCGTTATAGCATACTATTGGCCCTTGTCCTATATATATATTAGTTCTACTGGGCAAGGGAGAGACAAGAACTTTACTGTTTTTTCAAGCTTGATTAAGTGCCATGTTCATGGTTTGGATTTCACTAGTGTTTGGATTTCACTAGTGTTTGGATTACACTAGTGTTTGGATTATCTTAATGAGAACATATTTACTTTCGATAATCAACCTTGCATTGTGTTGGTGTTTGCATGTGTTGTATATATTTGTAAAATAACAGGTGAACAGGAACAATGTAAAAAGTACAGGTGGAATTGGACCTACAAAAAATGGCCCTTTAAAAAAATATATATGCATATGAAAGAGCCCGGACGTATTAAATCCGGGAAATAAACACAATTTGTATGTAAAAATAACAGACCAAATAGCCCGGACCTTCCAATATCCGGGCTATATAATCTGCTTACATGGCTTCTTGGACAGGGTAAATAGCCCGGACCTAAAATATCCGGGATATTTGATATACCAAATAACCCGGATATTAAACTGCCATCCGGGCTATAAAAGTTGTGAGATTTTTTACCCAAATAGGACTGGCCTCTATTAGCCCGGGCGTGTGTATTTGGGGTCCGGGCTCTTTACCTATTATCACATTAACCTGATGCCCGGACCCTATATGCTCTATATCGGGCTATAATATCAAAAACGCCCGGGCTAAAAAGCTTATTTTCTACTAGTGGCTATTCCTTGGGTTTTCTAGAATGAAATTGGGTTTTCTATTTATGGGTTGAATGAAAACAGATCTTGGATGTGAGTCACTGCCAAGTTGTTTTAATTGATTGACTAACATTAGAGGAGTTTCATGTTTGAATTGAGTGCATCAAAATTTCTGAGTATGACACTAATTACTCATAAATGTAGGATTTGGTAACTTCTACTCGGCTTCACCTTTGCCTTGTAATCTTAGTAGTCATTGAGCATATTGCAATTTGATTTAATGTTTAAAAGGATACGGTTTGTTTTCCCCATAATGCAAACTAGTACTTTTCCCGTACCTTGTACGGGTGAGTATTTTTATTGAAATTTACCGCTTTAGTTCCCCATCATACCATGAATATATTTCATTTCATTTGAATTGTTGTCATGTTATCAATTACAACCCCTATTATAATACAATAACACTTACAATCACAAAAAAAAATCTCATAATTTCGGTCAAGTTTGATATCTTTAAAAAAATATTTGACACATTAATTTTCTACTAACATATTGCTCTTCTTTCTTGTCATGTTGTTCTTCCAAATCTTTGATTATCAAGATGAAGTACTTTTTTTCTTGAGACAATCGATACTTCAAATTTGACAAAAAAAATAGTAAATCACCTGCTTCTACACTTCTCCTAGTATTCATCCTAATTGAAGGCAAAGAAAAGAAACCTTATAGTTTTTAGCTTAAGAAAACCGAATTTGAATCCTTTACGATGTTTTATCAATTACACATCATTCTACACCTTTTAAATTGATCTAAACTATAAACCAATTTGAGAAAGATACCTTAAGTTTAAATGTATAAACCCTATATAGCTAAAGAATTTAAAAATTGATATTTTGTGTGTGTTTTTTATAATAGTTAGACCCTTAATTAGAAAAAGGAACTCTATTTTTAAGTATATAAACCTTAAGAGCCTAAAACATTAAAAAAAAATGTTATACCTCTCAAATTGAAGGATTGCGAACATTAGTTGGGCATGACTTGTGTATTTAGAAAAAAAATTTATGAGCACTCAGTTAGGTTTTAGAAGCAAGAAATTGATAGGTCGTAAATGATAACTAATCAAAATAACATTCTTAAAGTTGGTGTTTTGTATGAAAGATTTGAGAAAAGACTCGCACATATAAGAAATGTTGTTTCATCCTTTTCAAAATCAAATTGTATTATATTTAATGGTGAACCCTTATTTTCAAAGGGATATCTTATTTCACAACCAGCCTATTAAATAGACTGAAAATATTAATGTTGTGTGTTATGAGTTGTTTTTAGCCTGTGTTTATTTTTGTTGGAATCCAATGACACTTTCACCTTCAAATGACGATTTTTTTATTTAAAAATTTTCACAGCCCATACTGTATGTTATGTCACCCCTATGAAATTATCTGCAAATGTTTATGATGTGTGTAATTATTCTAATTACGACTCTAGTTTTTCATATTATGAGTATAAAACACCAAAAATTGATAAATTCAATTAAATTGGGCATAATTGAATGCTCAATAAAGATTGTGAATTGCTCAATAAAGATTCACCATAAACATATATCTTTTTTTATTTATTTGTAGCTCGATATATGAGCATTTTTCCTCTTTACTCCTATTGTGTATGCATTCATGTCCAACGGGATGATTTCAGCTATCCTAACATCAACAAAGTTTTTTTCAACAATACACCTCAATCTTATACGAATGACCTAGTCTCAATCATTCAAAATATTGAGCTTAATTTTAAAGGATTTGAAATTCCAAAGTTCGCAATAGCTTCCCTATAGTTAAAGGCGCACAATCAGTATGACTTGAAAGAATGAATTTTCTATTCTGTTTGGGCAAAAATTATTCTATAACAGAGCCATATCAAATTAAAAAGGGATACAATGAAAGAGAACCCCACGTGTATTACAAGTGTAATACGAAGTATTGTCCAAGAGCTTATTGGGGAACATAGTAGCAACTACACGCGAGTTTGGAGGTAGTAGCAAGCACCTAGAATCTACGAAAAAACAAAAGCAAAGCACCTTGTTGAACAAAAATGCGCGAATAATTGCAAAACATATTTTATTTAATTTTTTAGAATTTGAGTTCGACCCCTTTTGGTTATCATCTTGATTCGAAGTTGTATCGACACCAAGACTTGAGTGGTTTTAGTGATTTGGGCTGCACCCGAATTTTAACGGGTTGCCTACGTATCTCTTGGAAGAGAATCAAGCCTTACGTAGTTCAGAGTATTTAATTTGATTTTATTTTTTGGGTGTTGATGATTGAACCCGACGAGCTTGAGCTTTATATCGGGTGTCCTACGTACCCATTTGGAACGGGATCAAATCACTCATAGTTCTTTTGGGAACAAATTTAATTTAATTTGAGCTGGGCGACTGAATCCGATATATGTTGAATCTAGATATCGGACTTCCTACATAACTCGTAAAAGAGCATCAAGTCTTCACGTAGTTCTTTTTTAGAACTAATTTGATTTTCTTTGGTTCGACGATTGAACCTGACGAGCTTAAGCTTTATGTCAGGTGGCTTACGTATCCGACGGTTCGGAATCAAATCTGTCGTAGTTCCTTTGAGAACAAATGATTTAATTTGGTTGGACTTTGACCTCGTATTCATTTAAAAGTGAATTTAGAGGTTGACGACTGTACCCGATATAATTTTATGATTTAATATCGGGTTACTTACGTAGCCAATAAGAGGCATCAAGTCTTTACGTAGTTCTGACGGAACCGAGTTTATATTTGGTAAAACTCGATTTGAGGTTTTGACTTCGTTTTTATTGAAGTCAGTTTTGAGACGACCCACTGGAATAAACTGGCGACGAAGTTTTTACGGGTTTAATTTTATGATTTTATGAAACCCAACCAATTTGTGCCGATTATAATTCTTATATTTTAGTGGGCTAATTTCATAATTAGCCACATATTTGGGAAATTTCATACGGCCTATGTATATGTAAGTATATACATTGAATGCTTTTGTATGCTTTCTTATATATCAGACACAAAGCTTCACATTTGCCGATTGAATTAAACCCAATCCAATCTCAATTATGGCCCATATTTTCGATCAGCCCACTCCTTTCAATTTTCAGATTCGTTTTGTTTTGGGAGTGCTGTGTATATATATATACAACATTTGCCAGCTTGTCTCTCTCTTTTTAACTTAGCCCGTTTTAATTGATTGGGCTCAATTAACTCATTTGTGAGTTGGCATTTTTTCAGCCTTAGGGCCCGAGCCCAATTTCCATCAATAGCAGCTGCTTTCTTCACACGCTCAGCAGCTCAAACTCTCTCTTTCTCTCTCCGAGCGATCGAACACGACATCATTATCCTCAACAGCTTCTACCGCCTTGGAGCTCCGATCCTGGGCGATTGACGCGAAGGAGAGCAGAGAACCAGCGGCGTAAGGACGAGCGCGGGTGACCCGGAGCGAGCCGAAGACGATCCGATCCTAGGTATGTGCTAGGACAATTTTTTTTTCCTTGTGAATTTCATACTTAATCTGATCGTTGAGCAACCTTCGGTCTAAATTTCAGCTTCCCCTACAAATCCCTTTTCGATTTAGCGTTTAATTTTCGGGTTCGATTAATTTTCTAGAAATTGTGATTTTAGGTTTTTTTTGTTTGCGAATTTCGCCACGAATTTGGTACTCAATCGGATTTTTAGGTGATTTTTGGCCTATGTTTCGGCTTCCCAGACCAATTCCCTTTCAATTGAGTGTTCAATTTTTTTTGACTGAATTGATTTTCAATTTCTAGGGTTTCACTTTGTGAAATTTGGGGCACAGCTCGTAGATTTGCTGGAAAGGTCGAGAAGGGCTTGAAGACGGGGAATCCAAGAACTCCGTCAACTTGAAGGGCAATCAGGTCTGCCCCTTTTCTTTTCCCTTAAATTTGCCTGCAATTTGATTCGATTTGAACGAATGAAATTGAGGTCGTTTGTTGATCTGCAGTTTGGGATTTCTTTTGTTTAGAAATCTTAATTTTGGGTTGATTTCGATAAACTGGACTCCTGAGAATCAACTATAGGGTTGCTGCTTTGTAGCTTGGGACCTGTTTTGATTTGTCTGTCTGAGAAGTAGAGAGAGAGACTTTCTCTGAATTGATTTGATTTTTTTTTGTCCAGACAACTTGTTCTCTTTCTCAAGAAAACTTGTTCTCTTTCTTCTTTTTTTTTTCTATTGATTTTGATTTAAAGCCCTGCTGATCAACTTGAACAGATTTAGTTTAGGCAGAATCTGTGTGACTGAATTTTGTGAATTTTGTTTGTTGGTTTTCTTTGAAACATGTATAGACTTAGCCTTTGAATGAGGTTTTGTGTCTCTTTGATATTGCCCAGTTCATGTCTTCGTGGAAACTTTGACAGGGCTTCACATTTGCTTAGGGTGAACCCCTGATTCAGAACCTTAGAAAAATTCTGACTTGAAGATTTTATCGTGTGAACTTGAATTTTCTGTTCACTTTCTTTGCTTTCAGTTTCTGCCATCTCTTTTTGAGTTTGCTTGCTTGTAATTTGTATGTGACTTCATAAAGTCTAGATTCCTTTAGGATTTTAATTTCCTCCTTGGCTGCAATCAATTTGTTTCCTTTCGATTTACTCAAATTGTTTGCAATTTGTATGCTTGAATGAATTGGCTGGTTTAGGAGTAAATTGTTTGTAATTTGTATGCTTGAATTAATTGACTTGGCTAGTCAAAATCCAGCAGCATTTCACCCTTTTTAGGGCTGTTTGCTGATCCCGAAACCCAGGCCACAAGCGAAAGCCAGTGACTTTGCAAGGGCGGGGTTTCGTGGATCGATTTTGGCAGCACCTCAGCTCTGTTTGGGCGGTTCGCTGACTCCGAAACCCAGGCCGCGAGCGAAAGCCAGTGACTTTGCAAGGGCGGGATTTCGAGAGTCCATTTTGAATGAGCTTCGTCTTTCTTTGGAGATATTTGTTGACTCCGAAACCCAGGCCACAAGCGAAAGCCAGTGACTTTGCAAGGGCGGGGTTCCGAGAACCAAAAGAGCCTAGATGAAAGCTCCTACCTTGCTTTGTGATTTCTGAAGTTGTGTGCTCTCTCTTCTTTTTTTT
The DNA here is from genome assembly GCA_963922045.1 of Persicaria maculosa. Taxonomy (NCBI): domain Eukaryota; kingdom Viridiplantae; phylum Streptophyta; class Magnoliopsida; order Caryophyllales; family Polygonaceae; genus Persicaria; species Persicaria maculosa. The sequence continues at coordinate 21,535,166 of OY998271.1, read as the reverse complement.
TTTCTCTTTTGTGTTTTTATGCTCAGCCGTATGTTTTTTTTTTAGCCCTCCTGTCCTTTTTTTCAACTGCCCTAGGTCACCTTTGATAGGAGAAAAGAAAGAAGGTGGAAACATACAGATTTCCTTTTACCTGCACCGTCAGAATCTTTTCTTTCCCTTTGATTTGGGAAACATATATTCATGTGTACAGGAAAATTTTTGTAGAACCTTATTTGAGAGAGGCTTGACTTTTCTGAATGATTCTTTCCCCTTTGGAAGCCATAGTGCCATATTGGGCTGATATATTATATTTATTCCACAACCATGACATTCTTATTTATTTATTTATCATTTCATTCATTTTTCAAAGACAGCCGAGACTTTTATTTTTGTGGATGGGTTGGGCCTTACTTTTGCAAATTATGCAAATTACCTGGGCTAGGCCTCCAACTTGAACATCCCTCTTAACCCATTTTTTTTTTTCCGCAGCAGGAACTCTTAACAGAAAGAACAAGACAACGGAAAGAACAAGACACGCTTGCTCATAAGGAATTTTGCCGCCAACGCTACCTTTTCTGGAATTTGGACAACTCCACTTAGTTTCCTTGCATTGTATGTTCAGTTTTTCTGTATAATTCAGTTTTCAAATTTGTAGTGCACTTAGCATATTGTATTTGACACGCAATGCTTTCCGTGCATATTTTATTTGTCCGTAACTGCTACCGTCGACTTGTACTTGTAAATGAATTGTCGAATAAAGGCTTGCGCGAATACGAACGTCTATCAAGTGTTCTTTTTCTTGAGTTGCGAAATGCACACATTTTTTTTATTTATATTTTATTTATTTATTTATTTTTTTTTACTCCCAAACAGATGCCCCCGAACTTTGAATTTGTGAGAAGTTGTCGAGCAGATTCAAAGTTCGCCTTTTGATCTTTTTACCTCATTTGATTTGATGTTTGGTTAGGAACACGGAGCTCACATACGGAGCGCTTCATCCTGAATGGGTGAAGACCAACGCAATTTCCATCATCATTGGCCAACCTCGAAACAGTACATTGGTATTCCCACTGAAAGGGGAAAATTTGTGGTGTTTTTGTTTTTGGGGCTGCATCCAGCATCTTTGACTAGCTAGATTGCCTACGTACCCTCTTTATGAGGGATCAAGCTGTTCGTAGTTCATTTTAGGCACCCTATCTTCACATATTTGACAGGGTGCTTCGGTTTCGGACTAATTTCAAGTCCATCCTTCTTCGTTTATTGAACTGGGATCTCTCTTTTTTTTTTTTTTACCGCATCACTCAAATCGTTTGGGCCCACCTTCTAGGAAGGGTTTCCCAAACGCTTCGACTATCATTTGCGAACCCAGTTTTTTTTTTTCGCGACTGAATTTGACATATTTTGGTTGTCAAACGTCCTACGTACTCCTTGTTGGAGATCAAGTCATGACGTAGTTCTGGGCACTTTGACTCTCGAGGCTTTACGTGAAATATTTCTTCACGAATTTTCCATTCACGCAGGAGTATACCACTTCTCCTTCGGCATCTGAGAGCTCATATGCCCCTTTAGGGAAAACTTTGGTCACCACGTAAGGACCTTCCCATTTTGCCTCAAATTTTCCCTGGGATTTTCGGTTGATCACAATTGGTCGTCTGATGGTAAGGACCAAGTCACCAACAACGAATGAGCGAAATTTGACCCGTTTATTGAATGCACCAGCCACTTGGGCTTGGTAGATTTCAAGTTTTTGTTGTGTTGCTAGCCGGTGCTCATCCAAGGCTTCGAGCTCAGCCAGACGAATCTTGACATTCTCTTCCGGGTCGGTGAGCTGAACTGCAACTCTGAGAGATGGCAACTGAATTTCTAAGGGCAGAACAGCTTCGAACCCAAAGACTAGATTATAAGGCGTACAACTAGTCGATGTTCGTGTTGTTGTCCGATAGACCCATAATGCCTCCGGCAGCCGTTCATGCCAATCTCTTTTGGATTTTGGCACCATCTTCTTTAGTGTCTTGCATAACACTTTATTAAATGCTTCAGCTTGACCATTTGATGATGGGTTATAGCTCGATGAGAAGCTATGCTTAAACCCAAACTTCTCACTCAACTTCACCAGCATCTGATTTTTGAAGTATAGAGCGTTGTCTGAGATGATTTTTGAAGGAACTCCATATCGATAGATCAAATGAGTCCTTATGAAGTTAGCGACTTCTTTAGCTCCCACTTCTTTCAATGGTATGGCTTCTGCCCATTTTGAGAAGTAATTTGTAGCAGCCAGAATATACTGGTGTCCTCGAGAGGACGATGGCTTTATACACCCTATAACGTCGAGACCCCATGCATTAAATGGCCAGGACAAAGTCGTCGGGTGCAACATTTGAGGAGGCTGGTGTATGAAGTCGCTGTGAATTTGGCAGGCGTGACATGCCTTAGCGAAATCCATGGCATCTTTCACCATTGTCGTCCAGTAATAGCCCAATCGCTTGATCTGATTAGCTAGTTTAGGACCGGCTTGATGCGCCCCGCATACCCCAGTGTGGGTTTCTGCGAGAATATATTTGGCTTCTTCATTTGACAAGCATCTTAATAACATTCCGTCGAATGTCCTTCGATACAAGGTGTCATTCTTAAGTAGGAATCTTGACACTCGCCTTTTGACATCCACTCTCTTTCTGGCATCATCAGGAAGGACTCCATGATGAAGATACTCAATGAGCGGTTGCCGTCAATCTGTTTCTTCCTCAAATTCGTATACAGAAACGACATCCGCCTCTTCTATAGGCTCTGATCGCTCCAAAGCTGACATAAGCAAATGTCGCTCCCCAACTGTGATTTCGATTTCTCTTTCACTTGGCAATGTTAGCGACGCGGCCAATTTAGCCAATGCATCTGCTTGGTTATTTTCGGACCTTGATATATGCACAACTTCTATCTGACGGAACTGGTGCATGAGATGCTTGACTCTTCGGTGTAAAAGGAGCAAATTTGTGTTTTTAACTTCATACTGGCCATTCAGCTGCCTGATTACTAACTGAGAGTCCCGAACACCTTCAATGGGTCAGCATTCATTTCGAGAGCTATTTCTAGGCCAATGATGAGTGCCTCATATTCTGCCATATTGTTTGTGCAGTTTTCTAAAACAGAAAATGAATAGGGCACTATTCCGTCAACCGGGGTAATGAACACTACGCCCACTCCGGCCCCTCTTTTATTCGCAGCACCATCAAAGTATAATTGCCAAGCTTTTCCTTCTGTCATGAAGACCTCTTCATCTGGCAAATCATCCGCTAACTCCTCGTTATCGGGAGTAGGATGGGCAGCTAAGAAATCAGCTATGACTTGCCCCTTGACCGCCTTTTGAGGCACAAACTTGATGTCAAAGGGAGCCAGAAGCATAGCCCATTTGGCCAGTCTCCCTGACAACACTGTCTTGGACAGGATGTATCGCAAGGGATCAGCTCTGGAGATTAATATGATTTGATGAGACAAGAGATAATGTCGTAGCTTTTGAATAGCAAAGATCAGCGCTAGACATATCTTCTCCATAGCAGGATAATTTAGTTCTGCCCCAACCATTGTTCGGCTGATGTAGTACAAGGCATTTTCCTTTCCTTCATCGTTATTTTGGGCTAACATGGCCCCTAACGACCGCTCAAGACTTGCGGTGTATAAGATTAAGGGTCTTCCCTGAACTGGTGCCATGAGGACTAGCGGATCAGTCAGATATTTCTTGATGTTGTCGAGAGCATTCTGACAGGCCTGGTTCCATATGAACGGAGCATCTTTCTTCATCAACCTCAGAAAGGGCTGACACCTCCCCGTCAAATTTGAAATGAAGCGTTGGATATAAGCAAGCTTGCCCTGCAAACCTCGCAACTCACGAAGATTCCTCGGGGTTGGCATTTGCATGATCGCCTTGATTTTATCGGGGTCAATCTCTATTCCCCGTCCCCGAACAATGAAGCCAAGAAACTTGCCTGATGTTACACCAAAGGCACATTTGAGGGGATTCATTTTCAATTGGTGTTCCCGCAACCTCTCGAAGATTCTTTTGAGATCATCCAAATGATCATCTCTTTTCTTTGTTTTCACCACAAGGTCATCCACATAACACTCAATGGTGTTGTGAAGCAGATCATGAAAGATCACCGTCATGGCTCTTTGATAGGTCGCTCCCGCATTTTTCAGACCAAAAGGCATCACTGTATAGCAATACGTGCCTAGAGGTGTCCGGAAAGCTGTTAACTCCTCGTCTTCGGGATGCATCTTAATCTGATTATACCCCGAGAAGCCATCCATGAAGGATAAGGCTTGAAAACCCGTGGTGGAATCAACCAATAACTCGGTTATCGGAAGACGGAATTCATCTTTGGGACATGCTTTATTTAAGTCTCGAAAATCCACATAGATACGTAATTGGCCGTTCTTCTTCTTGACGGGAACAATGTTTCCCAACCAGATCGGGTATTGGACTTCACGGATGAACCCAGCCTCAATGAGCTTGTTGACTTCGGCTTTAATCTACACTGTCACCTCGGGCCGAAAACGACATTGAGCTTGCTTTACTAGCTTTTCCTCTTCAGAGACAGATAGCTTGTGCATAGCCACCTTAGGATCCAAACCAGGCATGTCTTGATAGCCCCAAGCGAACACATCTCTGTATTCATTGAGAAGATGCTCGTATGATTCTTTTTCCTCACATGTTAGCAAAGCACTAACAAATACGGGTTTAGGATCTTCTGTGGTCCCTAAGTTGATCTCTTGTAGTTTGTCAATCGTAGCTTGACCACCATCTTCCATTTCTGGCAGAGCAGGTTGGACCACATTAAGAAAATCCTCAGGATCTTCACTTGGTTCACTCCTTGTGTAGGTCAACACCATATTTACTTCTTCTGTTTGAGCATCCATGGGATCCTCATCTTCGTAAGTGGAGGTTTCTGGTTCCTTATTCTTCAGCTTCCACTTTCTGGTCTTCTTGGTGTTGGCCCTCTTGTTTTTAGGCATGTTGACTCTTCCAAGCCTCTCGAACACAGAAACTCTTGGAGCACCTGTCTCAAGTCTTTTGAAAACTGAGACTCGAGGTGCATTTGTTGCATCTTGTAAGAACATGTTTTGCTCTTGGCTTGTTAGAGTCATAGGCTCCAAGACTTTAGTAGACAATAACTCTCCCTCTTGAGAGATTTGTAGATCATCCACCGAGATTTTGTTGAGGGATTTCTGCGAAGCTTTGCTTTTCAACAGTGGTCTTGTCACCTTAACTTTGATGGCCTTATGATGCCTTGGAGAGACTTGCTCGACTGGTGCCTTAGAAGACTCACCCTTTAACACCACCCTTACATTTCCCTTTCCTTTATCTCCGAAATGTGTTTGAATGACCAACTTCTTCTTGGGAACGGATTGGTCGATTTTGCGGAGAGGACAAGTATAGCTTGTCATTAAGGAGTGCATAGCTTTCTCTGCCGCACTCAATGGCTTCTGGCCGGGTTGTCTCTTATCCTTGGGTGTGTATTTGAATAACACCTTTGGACGTGTCTCTGGCTCTTCCCTTCTTCGGACAAAAGAGACCTTGGGCGACGGGAAGTCTTTTTGGGTCGTTACTACCTTTTGAGGACCGGCACATTTACCCTCCTCTTTCACTTCCACACGTGGACTAGGGTTAGAGTGCATTGTCTTGTAAAATTTGGCGTCTGCGTAATTAACGCTTTCACCTTGAAAAGGATCGCTATTGCCACGGATAGTCCTTTCATTTCCGTTTTCATCGGTGTACTTCAAGCACTGATGAAGTGTAGAAGCAATCGACTTGCTGGCATGGAGCCATGGCCTCCCTAGCAGAGCGTTATAGGAGGTTCCAGCGTCAATGACATGGAAAAGAGCATCCTTGTAGAGATCATCCAGAACCACTTTCAAGGCAATGGCGCCCAAAGCTTTTTGACCTACCTGGTTGAAACCTTGAATGGTGAGTAATGTGGGCGACAGATGATCGACTGTCAGCCCCATTGTTTTCAAAGCCCGCAAGGGTAATAAGTTCACTGCAGACCCACAATCCAGTAGGATTCTATTGAGCTTTGCATCCCCGATCATACCCGTTACATATAAGGGTCTATTATGATCAGTGCTCCCTAACTGGAGGTCTTCATCAGAGAAAGTTACGGATGCCATACATGAAGCACATTGAGATGAAGTGGGTAAAGTCACTTCATCGACCTCAACTCGATCCACTTGGTCTTTATAATCTTCTGGATCCATAAGGGCTTGAATCAAGGCCTTCCTTAACTCGGTCGACATTTGTAATGCGTCATATACACTTAAGCGTGCAGGAATGCGCTTCAAATGACCGATCACGTCGTACTTCACTTGCTCCTTAAAAGAAGCTTTACGAAGCACCACAGGCTTTCGCGGCACCACAACCTTTTGGGCAGATGCCCCAGCTTCTTGGTCTTTCTGAGCCAGTGTGGGAGCTTCACTTTCAACTGCCTCCTCAAAATTTGACGCATCTGAAGTCTCATTGACAAGTGACCCCTTCCCTTGCCCTTTTTCCTTGGGCTTAGGATGTGGCAACTTTTTCCCTAAACGAAGAGTAACTTAATCAGCCTCTAACTCCTCTTCCTCAACTGTTTCGGCCCACGTGGCCATGCAACATTGAACAATTTCTTTTTCCCAAAATAACTCCTCCTCGGAAGGATCATTTTCCAGGAGCTCTTTTGGAATAAAGTCTCTCAGAGTAATGATCTGGCGTATAGGCTGGATATACTCTTCATCAGAATCATCTTCTGATTTCTTGTTCTTCTTGTTTTTGTTCTTGTTTTTCTTTTTCTTGTTTTTCTTCTCGGGCTTTCTACCGATCATTCTAAAGCCCGTAGGTCCGGTATGCCGGGTACTCTTTGGATGAGACTTCTTTCGGCTTAGACAGACCTGCCACATAGAACCATCCCTACCGTCTTCGTCGTGTGAAAATGATTCTTCAATGTTTGACTGCATTAGGACCTCATACAGAGTCGGACAGTCTGGTTCTTCCCTTGGCATATCAGGATATACCCATACAGTGCGCACTTTGTCACGCAACTGAAATTGCACCGGGACTGCCTTCAGGGGTAATGACACCGTAGGGATGTCATCTGGTGAATGAACAACCTCAACCTCTTCTACTATAGAGACGGGGTTTGACGAGGCTGCTTGGCCTTTTGAGGAGCTTGCACCTTCGATTTCAATTTCTCCCTTGTTGATCATCCTTTCCACGATGTCCTTGAACACATAGCAGTCTTCGAGAGGATGACTAACAATTCGATGATAAGGGCAATACTTTGGATCACCCGTTTTGTTAGCCTCGTTTGGCCTCTTTGACTCGGGGAGTGACAACATATTCTCCGTCATGAGCTCATTGAATATCCCTCTCACATGTTTATCGTCAAAGGGATACTTCTTCTGCTTTCTCTCTTCGAGAGACAATCTTTTAACGGGCTCTTTAGCTTGCCCCTTTTCTTGCACTTTAGGATTATTTCCAGCAGTTTTTCCACGAGGCTTAATGAACGTAGCCATGGATTCTCCCCTTTTTGGAGACTTTTTATTGTCATCCTTCCTCGTCTCATTAATTGGAGGCCGGCTTGTTGTGGGCTTGCGTCGAGCTAGTTGGCGTTCAACATTGCAAGCCTTTGAAACCAAGGTATCAAAAGCACGGGGTTCCGCACTACCAACATGTATAGCAAGCTCTGGGAGTAGATTGTTGACACGCATCTGCACGCATGCCTCTTCGCTCAATTTTTCTGAGCATTGAAGTCTCAAACTTCTCCACCTTGCGATAAAGTCGTTTGCGGACTCAATCGGTCTTTGTTGTGTATTGGCCAGATCCATGATGAACACCTTGGCTTTTGAACTCACGAATTGAGCCAGGAACTCCTTTTGCAGATCGTCCCATGTGTGGATAGACTCAGGTTGAAGCTGAGTATACCATGTGAACGCAGATCCCCGTAATGATTGGACAAACTGTCTTATCAGTAGCTGATCACTCAAGGCAGTTTCTCCACAGGCCGAGTAAAAGTGAGCTAAATGTTCACGTGGGGATCCATTGAGGCCATCAAATTTATCAAAGTTTGGCCTTTGGTAGTTCGGAGGAAATGGGATTGCGTCAAACTCCGCAGGATAGGGTTTTCTGTAACCGATCACAGGCGGACTCTGAGAAATCTTGAACTCTCGGATCCCCTGTACGATCCATTCTTTTATTTCTTGAGGAGAGATGGAGGCACTGCTTTCTCCTGTTCTGGGAGGCACCTGCCTATTCTCTGCAGTTTGCTCTTGCCGATTCTCGGAATTTTGCTCTTGCTTATTCTCCGAATTTTGTTGTTGGAGCTGGTTCATGAGCAATTGAATTTGAGCATCCCTCTCCTCCAACTTCTTTTGTAGTTCCTGGAGCTGCTCTTCGGTGCTTGTTGCCCCAGTCACTAAGACTGGCATGCTTTCAACTTCATCTTCAGAGCCAGGATGTGACCCACCTCCACCCACAACAAGTGGAAACTCTTCTTCTCGAAATAAAGAAGTAGGATCCCCATATAGTGGGGAATTCTGCTCCTTTTCTTGGATTGTTTCTGGATTTGTAGAATGGGTGGTCACTCCAGCATATGAATTGGCCTTAGACATAGACCTTGTCACCTGCCGCTCGCATTTCTCCAATTGGTTGGGAAGCGACATTGATTTGTCGGCTATGTCCAGACCCTTTCCTTTCTCCTGAGCTTGAGAAGTCTTAGATGTCTGCTTTTGAGGCTCGGACGAATTCGGTGCCTCAATCTCTGGAACCTTGACAATTTGAGCCTTCATAGTTGAGGATATCGTTTCTGACTCCTCATCTGAACAGGAGGTAACCAAAACCTGTACTACATTGTCCATGTCGACAGGGATAGACCCAAAGAGGATTTGTCTTGAGTTAGTGACATGAGGGGTAGTGATGACCTTGTCCGCCTCGAGGAGATCTTTTGCGGCCCTCCAGAGAGTCGCGTTGGCCTGTTCTAAAGCAGGGGAACAAGCCAGCCTTCGGAGTGCTCCAGTTTTTCCACGTTGGGATCCGCATTTGCACCCCCTTCTCCGGCGAGGCTTGCCTTCCTTCTTTGCCTCGTTCACTGCTGACTTTGAGATCTTCGCCGAGTTACCATTTTTCTTGATAACTCGAATGATTGGCCCACGAGCAGGCCTAGGAGTGGGCTCCTCTCCGTTGGTAGTGTCCTTCTTGATAGCTTCGAAGCTGTTGTTGGTTGGGATCTCGGCGATGACGGACCCCTTGGTCACATCAAATTGAATTTTGAATGACCTCCTTCTCACCCAGCGACCACCCTCCACGAGGAAAGTTGCTGGCAGTTCGTTGAAGTTGACCATAACTCTAGGCGCCATTTTTCTCCTTGTAACAAAAAGGAATAGGCAAACTTTAGTATCAACACAACCAAGAGATGAAAAGGCAACAAGGGTCCCACCGTGCGTGCCAAAAATATGTTGAACAAAAATGCGCGAATAATTGCAAAACATATTTTATTTAATTTTTTAGAATTTGAGTTCGACCCCTTTTGGTTATCCTCTTGATTCGAAGTTGTATCGACACCAAGACTTGAGTGGTTTTAGTGATTTGGGCTGCACCCAAATTTTAACGGGTTGCCTACGTATCTCTTGGAAGAGAATCAAGCCTTACGTAGTTCAGAGTATTTAATTTGATTTTATTTTTTGGGTGTTGATGATTGAACCCGACGAGCTTGAGCTTTATATCGGGTGTCCTACGTACCCATTTGGAACGGGATCAAATCACTCGTAGTTCTTTTGGGAACAAATTTAATTTATTTTGAGCTGGGCGACTGAATCCGATATATGTTGAATCTTGATATCGGACTTCCTACATAACTCGTAAAAGAGCATCAAGTCTTCACGTAGTTCTTTTTTAGAACTAATTTGATTTTCTTTGGTTTGACGATTGAACCTGACGAGCTTAAGCTTTATGTCAGGTGGCCTACGTATCCGACGGTTCGGAATCAAATCTGTCGTAGTTCCTTTGAGAACAAATGATTTAATTTGGTTGGACTTTGACCTCGTATTCATTTAAAAGTGAATTTAGAGGTTGACGACTGTACCCGATATAATTTTATGATTTAATATCGGGTTACTTACGTAGCCAATAAGAGGCATCAAGTCTTTACGTAGTTCTGACGGAACCGAGTTTATATTTGGTAAAACTCGATTTGAGGTTTTGACTTCGTTTTTATTGAAGTCAGTTTTGAGACGACCCACTGGAATAAACTGGCGACGAAGTTTTTACGGGTTTAATTTTATGATTTTATGAAACCCAACCAATTTGTGCCGATTATAATTCTTATATTTTAGTGGGCTAATTTCATAATTAGCCACATATTTGGGAAATTTCATACGGCCTATGTATATGTAAGTATATACATTGAATGCTTTTGTATGCTTTCTTATATATCAGACACAAAGCTTCACATTTGCCGATTGAATTAAACCCAATCCAATCTCAATTATGGCCCATATTTTCGATCAGCCCACTCCTTTCAATTTTCAGATTCGTTTTGTTTTGGGAGTGCTGTGTATATATATATACAACATTTGCCAGCTTGTCTCTCTCTTTTTAACTTAGCCCGTTTTAATTGATTGGGCTCAATTAACTCATTTGTGAGTTGGCATTTTTTCAGCCTTAGGGCCCGAGCCCAATTTCCATCAATAGCAGCTGCTTTCTTCACACGCTCAGCAGCTCAAACTCTCTCTTTCTCTCTCCGAGCGATCGAACACGACATCATTATCCTCAACAGCTTCTACCGCCTTGGAGCTCCGATCCTGGGCGATTGACGCGAAGGAGAGCAGAGAACCAGCGGCGTAAGGACGAGCGCGGGTGACCCGGAGCGAGCCGAAGACGATCCGATCCTAGGTATGTGCTAGGACAATTTTTTTTTCCTTGTGAATTTCATACTTAATCTGATCGTTGAGCAACCTTCGGTCTAAATTTCAGCTTCCCCTACAAATCCCTTTTCGATTTAGCGTTTAATTTTCGGGTTCGATTAATTTTCTAGAAATTGTGATTTTAGGTTTTTTTTGTTTGCGAATTTCGCCACGAATTTGGTACTCAATCGGATTTTTAGGTGATTTTTGGCCTATGTTTCGGCTTCCCAGACCAATTCCCTTTCAATTGAGTGTTCAATTTTTTTTGACTGAATTGATTTTCAATTTCTAGGGTTTCACTTTGTGAAATTTGGGGCACAGCTCGTGGATTTGCTGGAAAGGTCGAGAAGGGCTTGAAGACGGGGAATCCAAGAACTCCGTCAACTTGAAGGGCAATCAGGTCTGCCCCTTTTCTTTTCCCTTAAATTTGCCTGCAATTTGATTCGATTTGAACGAATGAAATTGAGGTCGTTTGTTGATCTGCAGTTTGGGATTTCTTTTGTTTAGAAATCTTAATTTTGGGTTGATTTCGATAAACTGGACTCCTGAGAATCAACTAGGGTTGCTGCTTTGTAGCTTGGGACCTGTTTTGATTTGTCTGTCTGAGAAGTAGAGAGAGAGACTTTCTCTGAATTGATTTGATTTTTTTTTGTCCAGACAACTTGTTCTCTTTCTCAAGAAAACTTGTTCTCTTTCTTCTTTTTTTTTTCTATTGATTTTGATTTAAAGCCCTGCTGATCAACTTGAACAGATTTAGTTTAGGCAGAATCTGTGTGACTGAATTTTGTGAATTTTGTTTGTTGGTTTTCTTTGAAACATGTATAGACTTAGCCTTTGAATGAGGTTTTGTGTCTCTTTGATATTGCCCAGTTCATGTCTTCGTGGAAACTTTGACAGGGCTTCACATTTGCTTAGGGTGAACCCCTGATTCAGAACCTTAGAAAAATTCTGACTTGAAGATTTTATCGTGTGAACTTGAATTTTCTGTTCACTTTCTTTGCTTTCAGTTTCTGCCATCTCTTTTTGAGTTTGCTTGCTTGTAATTTGTATGTGACTTCATAAAGTCTAGATTCCTTTAGGATTTTAATTTCCTCCTTGGCTGCAATCAATTTGTTTCCTTTCGATTTACTCAAATTGTTTGCAATTTGTATGCTTGAATGAATTGGCTGGTTTAGGAGTAAATTGTTTGTAATTTGTATGCTTGAATTAATTGACTTGGCTAGTCAAAATCCAGCAGCATTTCACCCTTTTTAGGGCTGTTTGCTGATCCCGAAACCCAGGCCACAAGCGAAAGCCAGTGACTTTGCAAGGGCGGGGTTTCGTGGATCGATTTTGGCAGCACCTCAGCTCTGTTTGGGCGGTTCGCTGACTCCGAAACCCAGGCCGCGAGCGAAAGCCAGTGACTTTGCAAGGGCGGGGTTTCGAGTGTCCATTTTGAATGAGCTTCGTCTTTCTTTGGAGATATTTGTTGACTCCGAAACCCAGGCCACAAGCGAAAGCCAGTGACTTTGCAAGGGCGGGGTTCCGAGAACCAAAAGAGCCTAGATGAAAGCTCCTACCTTGCTTTGTGATTTCTGAAGTTGTGTGCTCTCTCTTCTTTTTTTTTTTTTTCTCTTTTGTGTTTTTATGCTCAGCCGTATGTTTTTTTTTTAGCCCTCCTGTCCTTTTTTTCAAATGCCCTAGGTCACCTTTTATAGGAGAAAAGAAAGAAGGTGGAAACATACAGATTTCCTTTTACCTGCACCGTCAGAATCTTTTCTTTCCCTTTGATTTGGGAAACATATATTCATGTGTACAGGAAAAATTTTGTAGAAACTTAGTTGAGAGAGGCTTGACTTTTCTGAATGATTCTTTCCCCTTTGGAAGCCATAGTGCCATATTGGGCTGATATATTATATTTATTCCACAACCATGACATTCTTATTTATTTATTTATCATTTCATTCATTTTTCAAAGACAGCGGAGACTTTTATTTTTGTGGATGGGTTGGGCCTTACTTTTGCAAATTATGCAAATTACCTGGGCTAGGCCTCTTGAACATCCCTCTTAACCCATTTTTTTTTTTCCGCAGCAGGAACTCTTAACAGAAAGAACAAGACAACGGAAAGAACAAGACACGCTTGCTCATAAGGAACTTTGCCGCCAACGCTACCTTTTCTGTAATTTGGACAACTCCACTTAGTTTCCTTGCATTGTATGTTCAGTTTTTCTGTATAATTCAGTTTTCAAATTTGTAGTGCACTTAGCATATTGTATTTGACACGCAATGCTTTCCGTGCATATTTTATTTGTCCGTAACTGCTACCGTCGACTTGTACTTGTAAATGAATTGTCGAATAAAGGCTTGTGCGAATACGAACGCCTATCAAGGGTTCTTTTTCTTGAGTTGCGAAATGCACACATTTTTTTTATTTATATTTTATTTATTTATTTATTTTTTTTACTCCCAAACACACCTCAAACGGATGCACAGATTCACTATTTTACGGGGGAAAAAATCAATGTTTCAAAAATAATACTTATATTCAAGTAAAATGTGTGCTTTGACATGAAATAAACCTCTTACAAATAAAAAATTGATGTATGCTTTGACATGAAATAAAATGTGCTTGGACAAAAATTAATGTTAACTGTAGCAATTTCTTTTCCTTTATGTTTTATCATTTGTGCATTTGGGCTTAATCTGTAACTAATCTATAGATTGGGAGACTGTGTGATTATGATAGAAACGAAGGATCTAGGAAGTTGAAATGCAAGAATCTCACACCCAACTTAATTGAAGAATCCTTCAATTCTAGGAGTTTTCCTTCATTGGCAAAAGGTGTCATACGAAATGGACCTCCTAGCTATATATTTGTATATGTCAATGCTTAGTCACTATTACATTTAAGAACCTACTTGTAAATGAGATGCTGATGAGAATATTATAGAATCTACAAAACAAATTCACCAACAGTAAACCTTATGTACTAAAAAATCAACAAATCAACATATTTAAACTGCAAACATAGAGCTTTGTACCTCAATTCGACGCATCCCACCTTCGATTGTAGTCGAGTGCCCCCTCAACTCACCGATTCTGTTGTCCTGACTGAGTCGCCTCCCCCAACTCGACCTCTTCCCGCCAACCAATTGCGCCATGGCTTGTGCAACATGAGCTCCTGTTGAAGATCACAAGCGGCTTCTCCCTAACTAATCCTTTCAAGCTCTCTATACCTCTACTTTGGTTCCTGTAAGCGAAATAGCAAGGCTAAGACGAAACAAAATCTTCATTTGCTTGGAAAAATTAGCTATGTATCTTATAGGATATATGTGTACCTGATGTTTCTACCTCAAGGTTGTATTTATAGATAGATGATCTAAAATATGACATTGCAAATGAACACTTTCAAGAAGTTGGTGAAGATTCAGAGCAAATTAAGCACTTGTTCCTGATTTTCCCTCCCTATTCAGAGCAAGAACTATTTGAAGATACAAGCACAGCTGCACATGCCTACACCTCAAAAAGATTCAGAGCAAATTAGTTATGTATCTTATTGGAAATTTTTCGGGAACCACAAGATAATATGTCAAGGGGGAAACGGTTCCCATAGTCATTTGAGAAAATAAACTCTCAAACTACTACTTAAATTATATGCATGAATCTACTTAGCTTTCATGTATTTATGTATGTTTATATACAAACAGGTGCAAGTATCAATAATATTATAGATAGAACTGCAAGTGTACGACTACAATAGCATTAAATATAATTTCTTATAAATTAACAAAATAGGAATATCATAGCATTATCAAAAGCAGTGAAAAGTTTGAACAAACACACCAAAAAAAGATTCAAGACATTCCTTGCATACTCTTGAGGTGGTGACATTCCTTGCATACTCCCATAGAAAGACAAAACAGTGGTGTGAAAAAATCAAAGGATCTTCAAGGCATTACCATTTTATTACCCATCTCTTCAGCAACGGGGCTCGACATCCTTGTGACATCAGATCGACTTCTTGAAAGAGTTGAGCCTAGGAATCAAAATTAACAAGGTCCAGTAAGTCACAGTAAGCCACATAGCTGGATCGGAACGTTCAGAAACTCAGGATACAAGGAGAAGTATGTAAATGTGATAAAAATCAAAAAGTAAACTAATACGGAGTACTGTATTGGCAACAACTGGTGATCAAGAAAAGAACATGAAAGAAAGAAATCACCATCAGCAAAATGTGGCTTCATAGTAACAATCAGGAGTATTTCCACAATTTCATTCATGCTAGGTCGGATGTTTGGATCCAGCAGCAAACACTCCTTTGGTAAGTAAGCCATTATGTGCATCTCCTCTTCAGGAAAAACCCTTTCAGTTGAGGATCAGGCAACTTTGCAATTACACGCCTGCTAGTTTGTAACCATGGTGCAACCTATAACAAAGAGAAAAGAAGATAATGTCTGGCTCATTTATGGAATTTAACTAACCAACAGCTGCACACGCCTATTCAGTACTTCAGTTCACCACCACACAAGATCAAATATGACATCATGGCTTGAAAGAAGGTCCTAAACTCAATCAATATTGCAAGCAATTTCAAATTCAATCAAGCATAGCAAGCAACTTGTTCAAAGGAAAACCAATTTCAAATTCGATCAAAATGAAGCACATAGCAACAACAACCAAAATCAATCAATATTACAAGGTTTTTCAAATTCAATCAAGCATAGTAAGGAACTTCTTAAAAGGAAAGGCAATTTCAAATTCAATCAAACTGAAGAAGCAACAGGCTCGTACTCGATGGCAGAGAGAAACACAATCAATCAACAAAATGAAAGATTCCAATGACGAAAACACAATCAATCTCACTCGAAATTCTTACCGTTTTGAAGATCAGGCCCGTACTCGATGGCAGAGAGATGCATTGCGATGTCATCGAGGGCTTTGCACTGGGAGAAATTATTATAATCGGCAGCAGTGAGGAGGCCAGATATGTAACCCCTAACAATAGCTTCGGGACATTCACCATGGATGTTGAAGGTAAGGGCCTTGAATCCGTAGATGACTTATGAGAAGATGAGATTGGTTGCAAAAACCTTAAAATCGGATTGGAGATGAGCCCAATTTTAACCAATCAATTCAACAGCGTAACCATCAAGTGGGGAGTGGCCAGGCCATTCCCGCCGGTGTTCTCCGAAACCTCGCTCAATCTTGGCCTTATCCGATCATCCCACCACCGCGTTCAACTCCATCGCTCCCTCTCTCTTGAATATTAGAAAAGCTTTGGTGGAACTGGCAAGGGATTGTGAGAGAGGAATAAAATGTGTCTGGGTAACTATCTTGCAATGGTTGAAGAGAACGTGGGGGAGAAAGGGTTGAAAATTTTACTTTTTAATTTTGCTAAGTGAAGACACGTGGCTCATTCTTTAACAAAGAGTCTCCTTCTAAATTTATATGTATTAGGGGTGGATTTTTGATATCCAGTCCTTTTCACCAGGTTTAGAAAAATCAAAATTGAGCAACTGATGAAAAAAGCTTTAAAACATCCCATACTTAAAAGAAGTAAATGAAATCAACGAACATTATACTCGAAACACCTTATGAAATCAGACCATCTCAGTTGCAAAACACACTATTCAGAAAAATCAAAACCTTACCAGCCCGCTTTTTTATCCCCCATTTAAGATAAAACAAATTAGAAGAATACCTTATTTGAGGATAATAGAAACCAGTGGAGCAAGGAGAAACCAGAAGGATATGTGGAGGGGGAGTTGAGAGGGAACTAATTTGCCAAAGCAGTTGAATTTCTTGACCACCCACCTGCCCATCACAATCGTGTTGTATTTCATGATTACCCAGTGAAATTATCTGCAAACTTTTTTGAAGTTTGTTATTAATCTAATTATAATATTAATCATGGTCATTTTCATATTATGACTATGAAACACAAATAAAATTGACAAATTAATGGAAAGTATAATAAGCACGTATGACTGAATATTGAAGCCATAAAACTTCAATCCATAACTACCTGAATAGAAATCTAAACTCTAAATCGCAATCACCATGGTAATCCAAAGAGCGACATAGTACAAACCATAAAACTTTAAATCAAACTAAAATAAAGTTTAAATACTTAAAAGAAACCATAAAGATCTGCACTGAGTACATACCTAATGTGCGAGTGTCGCCTACTTCGTTTTCTTCTTGTTGCTCAGATTTGTGCATGTTTTCTTAAGCACTTTCAGCCTCATTCTCCAGTTTTGCAGTAGCTGCATTTGGCCCCCTTTCAGCTGTCATAACATCACCAAGTTGCTATTTTACAGCAGTATAAATGATGTACATATTTGTACCTTTGTTTATGGCATCTTTTGACTTCATATTTCATTCGATTTCCAAAGAAAAGTTTCAAAAGTATATGAACTTGTGTAAGAATGAGCTAAAGTATAAGAAATAGAGTCTGCACGAGTTTTGAGCTAACCATGCAGGAATTCAATGAAATCGGAGTCAAAACGAAAAAGCCAAGTGAAGCTGAGAAGAGGTCGATATCGACTGGAGACATCGATATCGACCCTGGATTTCGACACGACTTCTGAGTGTCGAGATAAGCCACACAGACCAGACAAGAAAGCCTCGATATCGACATACATGCATCGATATCGACCATCGTCATAGACATCGACTGGAGCTGGACAAGTCGAGCAGAAACACAAGCATCGATATCGACCTCTGGTGTCGATATCGACCCTACCTCGACAGAAGATAAATCCGATTTAAAGACTCGGATTGTGAAGTCTATCGTCAAAGCCATGAGTTACCTCGTTCTTTTAGATATTAGCAGTTGTTTATCATCTTTTCCTTTAAGTTTTTATCAAAATAAAAGACCTATCCTAATTGTTCGGATAGAGTTAATAGTTTAGATAGGAGTTACAATCCTCGGATAGCGAGGATTAGTAGCCTATAAATAAAGCCTTAGGGGCTGATTTGTTAGATCATCCAATCATCCAATCATCCAATCCATTAATCCAAGACAAAGACAATCAAGACAATAGAGTTAGAGTTAGAGAGAAGTTTTAGGGTTAGACGTTTGCGAAAGTTGACGTTGAGTTGTAAAGCTTCGGAGTTTATTTTAATGCAAATTTCTTTCTTTCAAACAATGATGAATTCCATGATGAGAAGTGAGTAGTTCCCCAAAGCTCTTAGGGTCGGGGTGAGCCCGACGTTAGCCATGCGCGCTTGAGGTAAGCATTTGATGTTGATATCGTTGTGTCTATCTCACCTCCTACAATTCTATGTTTTATCCTAATCGAAAGAAAGGGGATTCATGCTAATAACTTGAGTTATAAACATAAAATTGGTAGAGACAATTAGGTTTATTTGCAAGAGTAATCCTAAGAGTTGGTGTACGGCAAAAGCTTGTCCCTCGGGTGAAATAGCGCAATTGTCCATCTTATTTATCTTATCGCATGCATTGGTTAACGTTGTGGTAAACCCTAATCCTAGGAGTTGCTTTTTAAATAGTTTATATTCAGTCAAAAACCTCTGTTTATTTCTGTTCATTGCTTCTCTCTCCATTCTTAAACCTTCGGCCTTTCTTTGCCGACAAAAGAACTAACACACTGCAGGGAGACATCGATATCGACCCCAGACGTCGATATCGACCACTGAGTTCGTCGACAGTTTTCTGAGTCGACGACGAACATCGCTGCAGAGTTTGCTGAGCATCGATATCGACCCTTCTGTATCGACTGGCAGACTTCTGAGCCAGTCGATTTCGTGGACTAACATCGATATCGACCCTCTCCAGTCGATATCGACCAATTGTTTTTGTCTCTGCAGGTCTTCTGTTGCAGAGAACATCGACAGCCAAGGTCGACATCGAGGCCCAAGGTCGAAATCGAGGCTTCTGGTCGACGCAGACGTGAGATTTCCAAAGCTACTAGGATCCCGCTGACACGCCTCCTCATGGATCGATCCTGACTACTCTTCCACTACAACGGGAGGAAGTCTTGTAATTATTTGCTTAGGCCAGGAGTTGGTTTACGTTTATTACATCTTTATTATTTGTAATTACTTGACATATCAAACCTCCTACAATAACAAATTTGCGCCGTTGTCGGGGAGGCAATCAATCGCGCCCTAGTAGTCTATCTCACGTCTCTACCTAGTTTGGTTTTGCAGGTGTATGCGACGCGCTGATCGCCCACCTGAATTTGAAGGAGTAGACGACCCTGAGCGCTATTTCCATCTAAGGGCCCAAGCTCAAAGAATCGTGGCAGACAACGCGAACTAGGCTGAACTAATTGAGCAACTAAGGAAGCAGGTTGAGGACCTAACGACTAGAGAGGCGGCACTTAAGGAGCGTGCAGATAGGGAGGAGGAAGACCGGAGGCAAATAGAAGCCCAAATCAATGCCCTCCCTAGGAATGCCAAGCAATATATGCACCCCGCTCTCACAATGCCTGAATCGGCAATTCTTATCCCTGCCTCTAATTTTGAAATAAAACCTAACTTCCTTACTGAGATTAGAAGGCACCAATATGAAGGAAAACCCAACGAATTCCCTATGGCACATATTTCTACCTTCTTAGACCTTTGTGATACTATTGCTGATGGACGAAGTCTTGAATATGTACAACTAAAAGCCTTTCGATGGTCTCTTACAGGGAAAGCATTGCAGTGGTTGGAAAGCTTAGCCCCAAGATCGCTCCGCACCTGAAATGAAGTCAAGGACACATTCCTCAACAAGTTCTTTCCTCCTTCTAAGACGGCGTTGATTCGACAGAAAATCACGGCTTTCAAACAAAAGCCTGGTGAGGCTCTGGCGACTGTTTGGGAAAGGTTCAAGGACCTTCTACGATCATGCCCGACGCATGGCCAACCACCATATGTAATTCAGGAGATCATATACAATGCTCTTGACGCTGCAACTAAGGAGAGGATCAACACCTACACCTCCTATGGCTACCTTGAACTCGCTCCACAAGAGGCTTGGGAGACCATAGAGAGGTTGGTGGAGTTCGACAACACATATGGGACTCCTGAGGCTTTCGACACATCATCATCATCGAGGCCTGCCCCATCTATGCCCTTATATGAACCCTCCAATGTAATCGATCCGGATGTAAAGGAGCAATTTCATAGGGATCAACTTCGAAAGCTCCAAAAGCAAGTAAGGTTCCTTTCAGCGAACCAAGATTGCATTGAATGCAGATCGCAGCGGCACACCACCATCGAGTGCCCCCATGCTGAACAAGTACACCTAGCGGAGACTCACCAAGAGGCGCGCTACATGAGGGGTCCCAATCACCAATATTGGGGAGACCATGTTAAGGAGGTAAGTCGAGTATACAAATGTAAAGATGTAAATAAATGTAAATCAACTCCTAGCCTATGCAAATAATTACAAGACTTCCTCCCGTTGTAGTGGAAGGGTAGTCAGGATCGATCCACGAGGAGGCGTGTCAGCGGGATCCTAGTAGCGTTGGAAATCTCAAGTCTGCGTCGACCAGTAGCCTCGATTTCGACCTTGGGCCTCGATGTCGACCTCGGCTGTCGATGTTCTCTACAACAAAAGACCTGTAGAGACAAAAAACAAGTGGTCGATATCGACTGGTGGGGGTCGATATCGAGGTTAGTCAACGAAATCGACTGGCTCAGAAGACTGCCAGTCGACACAGAAGGGTCGATATCGATGTCTGGTGTCGATATCGATGCATGCAGAAGTTTCCCAGGAGTCTCGAGATCGACTCAGAAAACCGTCGATCTATCAGTTTTGGTCGATATCGACCTCTGCTGTCGATATCGATGTCTTCCTGTAGTTAGTTAGTGGTTTTATCGGCAAAGAAAAGGCCGAAGAATTAAGGATGGAGAGAGAAGCAATGTACAAAAATAAAACAGGGGTTTTGTGTGTATTAAACTTATGTAAAAAGCAACTCCTAGGATTAGGGTTTACCACAACGTTAACCAATGCATGCAATGAGATAAATAAGACGGACAATTGCGCTATTTCACGCGAGGGACAAGCTTTCGTTGTACACCAACTCTTAGGATTACTCTTGCAAATAAACCTAATTGTCTCTACCAATTTTATGTTTATAACTCAAGTTGTTAGCATGAATCCCTTTTCTTTCGATTAGGACTAAACATAGAATCGTAGGAGGAGAGATAGACACAACGATATCAACATCAAATACTTACCTCAAGCGCGCATAGCTAACGTCGGGCTCACCCCGACCCTAAGAGCTTTGGGAAACTACTCGCTTCTCATCATGGAACTCATCGTCAATTGAAAGGAAGAAACTTGCATTAAAATAAACTTCGAAGCTTTACAACTCAACGTCAACTTTCGTAAACGTCAAATCCTAAAACTTCTCTCTAATTCTAACTCTATTGTCTTTGTCTTGGGTTAATGGATTGTTCTGGGATTGGATGATCTAACAAATCAGCCCCTAAGGCTTTATTTATAGGCTACTAATCCTTGCTATACGAGGATTGTAACTCCTATCTAAACTAATAACTCTATCCGAACAATTAGGATAGGTCTTTTATTTTGATAAAACTTAAATAACTTAAAGGTAAAAGATGAATAAAACTTCAGCTGTCCTCTATCTTGAAAGTATGAGATAAATCCGTGCCTCTTTGAAGATATAGTTCCAATCCGCATTCGAAATCGAGTCTATCTTCTGTCGAGATAAGGGGTCGATATCGACACCAGGGGTCGATATCGAGGTCTCTGTTCCTGCTCGACTTGTTCAGCTCTGGTCGATTTCTATGTTGAGGTCAATATGGGGGTCGATATCGACACTAGGGGTCGATATCTGTGTCTAAGGTCGATATCTACCTCTTCTCAGCTTCACTTGATGTCTATGTTGAGGTCGATATCTATGTTGAAGGTCGATATCTACCCCAGAGGTCGATATCTGGGTCTAGGGTCGATATCTACCTCTGCTCAGCTTCACTTGGCTTCTCCGTTTTGACTCCGTTTTCGCTCAAATTCCTGCATGGTTAGCTCAAAACTTGTGCAGACCCTATTTCTTGCATTTTAGCCCATTCTTACACAAGTTTATATTCTTTTGAACCTTTTCTTTGGAAATCGAATGAAATACGAAGTCAAAAGATGCAATAAACAAAGGTACAAATTTGTACATCAAAACACCCCATACTTAGACTTGCTTGTCCTCAAGCAATAACCAACACCTACAACACACCCTTCAAGTCTTCGCCTTTGTCAAAAGCAACATCATAAGCGGTAGCCAAGCAAAGCAAGTGAATTTAACGTCATAGCACATATTTTGGTGATCTATAGGCATATGCAATTTTGATCCAACCTCACAGGGATAATGTGTTTGCACTCAACTCTCATGTGTTTAGGCTATGAAGATCAACTCTCAACTCAATTCCATATACAATCTCATAAACATTGCAATTTATAAAAATCCACTTCGCAACCAATTATGAAGATGCAATAAGAATCATCAGGAGGACTTTCGCTCAATGGAAGACTTCAAAGAAGACTCCATTCGGCGGGGTTGTAATGGGGCTTGGTATGAAATAAAAGGTATGAAATTATTTGGCTATCTGGTGCTTTTATAATTCGGGAATCAAGACTCCTAAATCTCAACACTTGCAATACCCAAACCATAACTCTTCAATGTAAGCTCAATCTTTATAATGCTTTTTCCCCAACTCATCTTTCCATAATATGCTCTCAAAAATATAACACTTGTATGAATAAAGGACTTAAGGATTTTGGCTCATGCACTATATATATCTCTCTCTTTTTTTTCGGATTTTTTTTCTTTCTTTATTTTTTTTCCGAAAATAATAAGCAAATATGTGCATTTATATGGTGAGCCATAAATCCTTTTACAAAATATGACAAAATGTAAATATGTACCATCCTATAATTTCCTTGCTCAAAACTAGACATTATGCTCTTTTCTTTCCACAAGGCATTAGTTCCAACCAATCTAAGTCTCAATTCCCACATGAGGGTCAGGCTCAATTCGGCTAGGGATAATTTTGTGGAGTTTGCAATTTGAGGCTCAGGCTAATGTTTTGGCTTCAAGCAGGGATAATGCAGGGTAGGTAAAGAGAGGATAAAAATGGCTTAAAAGATGCCTCCATCATTTAATTCTCGTAAACATAAACATATATATGCATTGGTTTTGAATAACTATCACAACATTTAGAGATGCATAGGAAGAGTAAATTCACTCAAGAAAGCGGAGGGATTTTTTATGTTCTCCCTATAGGTCAAAATTCTCACAAGGACAATTTTTGTTGGATTTGCTTTTTAGCCTAGGATCATATGTGCTCAATTTCATCACAAGTTCACAATCTACATAAAAATTTTAAGACTTAGGCTAAACCATCCAAATATGCCATAGGATTTACATGATCAAGTCAGCTATTGAGTTTTTATCATAGGACATCTAAGTAGGGTTATAAACTAAAAATAAACATGCATTTTTTTTGTATTTTTGACATTGTTTCTATATTTTTTTTTTGAATTTTCTAACATTTTATAAAAGTAAAACTAAGGAAAAAAATGTAAACATGAATGCAATGCGAAGAAGAAACCAAGTTAAGACCATAAGACATGTCTTTCTCCCACCCCATACTTAAAATATACAGTTTCCTCACTGTATTAAAAAGAAGAACAAGGGTAGAGAGAAACTCACAGCGCAACCTACGGATTCAGGTCGATTTCAGGTTGGGTCGATGCCAGAAGTCGATATCTAGGTCAGTGGTCGATGTCGACTGCATCTGTCGAAGTCGAGGAAGAAAATGAAGACTAGGGCTGCTTGATTGGGGTCGATATCGAGTATTAGGGTCGATATCGACCTCTGATTTTTCGCTCCTGAGTCCTCGATGTCGACTCCAGGAGATGGCTTGACCCCGGGGGGGGGGGTCGATTTCGACTGGCCTGGTCGATTTCGACTGCCTCTGCAGAAGCTTCTTTTCCTTTTCGTCGTTCCTTTTGCTTGATAACCTGAAATCTTGGTTAGGAATATAGATAAAGCACGAATTATCACAGTCTTAAAGTTTCAAACAGCCAAAAATTAAATCCTAAAAACCATCTATGCGAAAAATTTAAAGGTTTTATGTACATGCTCTATATTTTTGAGTCGCTAGGCCGATTTCTCCGTCAATTCTTCACGAGCCTTTTATGTAGGGACCCTTCGAGCTTGAGCATTCTCCTGGGTCATCTAGGTCCTTTTGGTAGTAGCTAAGTTCGGCGACCAAGGCTTTTTTGATGTTAGGTTCTTCTTTGGGCGCTTTTCTTCTCTTTCTTGACCTACCTTTAGCAATATAGGCAAACCATGGAGCTTTGACCCTCTCTTTAGTAGAATTATCAATAATTGGCTTAATTGATTCATCTAAGGGACAGAGGAGGGTTAGGAGTCATACCTGGGCTTACCTGTTTGGGCCCGAAACATAAATCTTCGGGCTGAGGGGTGGTCGATTTTGACCAAGAAGGGTCGATTTCGAGTGCTGAGGTCGATATCGACATGTGGGGGTCGATATCGACCTCTGTGACCCCATACTTAAGCTCCTGGCAGCGATCTGGCATACTCGATTTCGACCAAGGGGGGTCGATTTCGATGTTTTTAGTCGATATCGACTGGTTCCAGTCGATGTCGACCCTGCTTGCTATTTCCGTCCTCGCCAACTGACAAGAGGAAAACCTGTCGTTGTTCCTGCCAAAGAATACTCAAACTCACAACTAGTATAAGTGGTAAGAAAGAGGTCGATCCACAGGGAAATCTATTAAGTTCAAGTGCTAATCTAATCGCAAGTAACCAAAAAGAGAGTTTTTGTGAGAAAAAGATCCGCCTTTTGTCAAAGCGGAAAGAAGCAAACAAGGTAAAGGAGGTTGTAGAATGCAATAGAGAGAAATAGGTTCACCTACAATTTGTCACTTTAATTGATGAATTTGATCCTTGTTTCAGCCTCTAGTTCTCTTCTTTTCCTATCAATGTCCTTGTCCAGATCTTAGGTAAATTACTAGTCCTACGAGTCCTAGCAATCCTTATCTCTAAATAACCCTAACACGGTTAAGATTTAACCTAGAGATAGCATTAAGACTATGAATTAACCAAGGTATATGCAATATCAAGCTACGAGTCGATATTTAACATATATTCAACTTCCTACACATCCAATTAGTCCTACGAGTCCTAAAGGGATATGATTGCTACTTGGGTTAAGGTTCGCTACGAGGAATCTACAAAACCCTAGCAATTGAATGAATCTACTCTAACTAGTTGATCAGGCCAGAGAGAATAAAACACATTCAAGGAATTAAGCGCAAGGAAGCCAAAACATTCAAATAGGAATAAGAACTAGATTAAGAAACTCACAATTCAACAATCAAGATCCAAACTGTAGGCGAAACCTTCGAGAGTTTAGTTGCTCATGCTCAACGTGCTCTCAATAATTCTCAAAAGTGCATAAGGTTATTAGTTAGATGCCTAAGAAAATAACCCTAATAGTCCTTAAATAAACCTAAGAAAGTCGGCCAAAACAATTCTAAAGAAACCCTAATTAATGAATCGGCGGTTCTGATGAGGCCGCGGGGCGGCTACCTCAGGCGACGGGGCGGCCAGGCGATCAGCGAAATCCTTCGGCAAGTCTTCGGGCCGCGGGGCGGCTAGCTCGGCCGCGGGGCGGCCATTCTGTTCACAGCGATTTTTCCTCTTCGAATTTGGTCTCGATGTCAACATGAAAGTTGTAGATCTCGGAAAGAGCTTTCCAACGCATGCTTATAATAGGCATTCCGACTACCGAGGCCTCCAGAAAGTGCAAAACAAGTTCAGCTTGTCTGACGACAACTTCTACTGACTTGTTTATCACTTAGGCTCTCGAAATTCGACTCCACTCCCGTGCTCTTCACTTTTCTTCCTCAACTTGAATCCTCCTTCATCCAAGAGCTCCTCATTCCTCGTCGGATCCACATCTACCTGAAATTAAAAATAAAATTGCATAGATTCCGACTCTTCCAATACCACTGGTAAACATGTAATTGTAACTAAAATATGCACTATTTACAACCAAACTATGCTAAATGAATCCTAATATGCATATCTAATCATGCTCTATCAAATTCCCCCACACTTGAACCTTTGCTTGTCCTCAAGCAATGGAAAAATCAACTTTGCAGCCCCACAGAATAGCTATTCATGTATCAACCCCAATATTCTTTAAGTGCATGAAAACTAGCAAACACAATAGATTAACAACATCATAGCACATAATTGCAATAATCAATGAAATCAGGCAACCATATCCATTCTAGACCTCACAAGGAATATGTGTTTCACTCTCGCTCAAGTGTTTAGGGTTAAATGTTTACGCTCAAAACTCAATCTTTAAAAACTTAGCTACAATAGTCTTGCACCAGTGTTCTAGCTCTCCACCGCTGGTGACTCTACACACAACAAATATCATGAGGTCTTTCAATTGGGTTGTAATGGGGCCAAGGTAGAAAACATAAGGTATGGAACAATTTAGGCCATGTGGTGCTCATAATCCGGGAACTAAGGATGCAACCAAATTACAATACCACTCACAAGATCATACCATAACTCTACAATGTATACAACTCCAATCTCAAGTATCAAACTTCACAAACCATACTCAACTCATTCTCTTATTCTCTTTTTTTTTTCTTTTGCATTTTTTTCTTTTTTTTTTTCTTTTTTTTTTCTTTTTTCATATGCTCTTCTTCATGCCATATCAAATGATTTTCCTTGACTTTTACCCCTAAGTGAATTTTATCCTCCTTAGGTCCCAAGTAATGTGTAAACTACTAGCAAGAATCAAAACATCTCATAAGAGTACTCCAAACATACAATCCATCACTAAAACCATCATCCACAATATCAATATTCACCAACTATTCCTAATTCCCGGATGGGTCAGGCTATAATTGGCTATGGAAAAATCTTGTGGAGCTTAAAAGAATAGGCAATTAGGCTTAATATTGGATTCAAGCAGAGGATAATATGCAAGGTGGGAATAGAGTCAAATAGGGCTAATAAAGGTGCCTCAATCATCTTTAAGTCATGTGCAGAAATCATAATATGCAGCCTTGAATAAGATATCTAAATGCAAGCCAAAGAGGAAGCAATTAAAGAGAGTACACTCAACAAGCAAGAGGACATAATATACTTTGTCCAAACATAGGCCAAAATAAACTCACCAGGTCATGTCTAGAACTTCAAGATCACCCAAAATCAAATATCTTATGTGCTCAATCATTAACCAACTATGCTCACCAAATAGTGTGGAAATCAGATATCAAAGGTTTTCAACAATCCAAGCACGTCATGGGGCATAAGTCTCAATAAATAAATTAGAGGACAAGTGACATCCATATGGGAAAATAAGACCTAATCCTAGCTAATGCATAAATATAATTACATAAATATAAATATTTTTTTTTAATTTTTTTGGTTTTTTTATAACATGTTGATATGTGTGCAATGTCAACTAAAAACAAATATAAAAGTGCAACTGAAAATGAACATGCAATCCTAATCCTATTATGCCATGCAATTCTTCCCCCCACACTTAAATCAGGCATTGTCCTCAATGACATAAAAGACAACAAAAGATAAAAATATGAAGAAAAGAAATAAAAAAAACTAACATGTTTACTGCTGTGGTGCTAGGTAAGGTGGGTAGTGAAAGGGATCCTGTCAGTCCCGTCAGACGCCGCGGGGCGGCCATTCTAGGCCGCGGGGCGGCTGAGCACATGACCTAGCCGCGGGGCGGCATTCCAGGCCGCGGGGCGGCCTGTGCTTTCTCTTAAATGCCTTTTCTCCCTGCATTGTTAGCTCCCCAGAACCGAATAGAACCAAAAATTAATCTAATAAAACAAAAGACATAGAGGAAAATAGAAAACTTACCTTGGGTTGCCTCCCAAGTAGCGCCTTTGTTTAATGTCGTTGGCTCGACAGTTTATTGATCTACTCATTCAAGACTCAAGCGGACATTGTCAGCGCCCTCAAGAGCAAATCAAATTGTCGTGCCCAACCGATATTCAAATGCACACTAAAGATGAAACAATTGGTAATTAAAAATATAGCAATGAGAACCGTTACCAGCTTACTATTCATTCGAGCTTGATTCTCCCTCAAGGGTATGTAGGACCACCAACACAGTTCCGCTGGTGGTTTGTTGAAGTAGTGGCTCCATGGATCGACATATTCACCAAAATCTCCCAATTTACAAAAAGTACTAGTTTCTTGTTCGGGAACCACAGAAATCGGTTCCGGACTTGGCTCCTTGATAGGCGAGTTGGGGATGATATCTACGAATGGAGGGAACATCGAAACATATTCAATCTCTAGGGACGTCTCATGAGATTTCGCGTCGATAACCACTAGATGCTCTTCTCCATTATCGGAGAATTCATCGTTGCTTGCATCTTGGCTTTCATCAATTTGAGGAGTAGAACATCGCTCAACTACCAACTCCTTCAATGTTTGAGTGAGTTGGATAATTGCTTCCTCATTTCGATTATTCATCTCACGTAATTGCCCCATTTGCTCCATCAAGACACTGATTGAATCCTCCATGGACGGGTCGGAGTACTCCATTGGTTGAAACATCGAAGTGTAGGATTCTTCATCCGCCGATTGGTCACCCATGTAGCAGAAAAGATCCCATAGTCCCGACACTCCTAAACCAGCAAAGCTTCCGTTGTTTATGGACTTGGCAAGTTCTCGTGTCTCAGGAGTCATGCCCTCAATAACGCAAAGCACCATATCTCGCAAACTATCTTGGAAACCACGTGAATAACGGATGTCCACTAAATTTTGCAATCTCGTGAGGTAATGGTGAAAATACTCTCCCTGAAACTGCCATAACTTCAACATCTTGAAATATTAGCAATTAGGTGTCGCGAACCATAAGATAGGTCCACGACGGGGTTAGATGTAAATATATACAAAGGTTAGCGATAAAAAAAACACAAGAAATTTCAAGAAGTCCCCGGCAACGGCGCCAAATTTGACAAGAGGAAAACCTGTCGTTGTTCCTGCCAAAGAATACTCAAACTCACAACTAGTATAAGTGGTAAGAAAGAGGTCGATCCACAGGGAAATCTATTAAGTTCAAGTGCTAATCTAATCGCAAGTAACCAAAAAGAGAGTTTTTGTGAGAAAAAGATCCGCCTTTTGTCAAAGCGGAAAGAAGCAAACAAGGTAAAGGAGGTTGTAGAATGCAATAGAGAGAAATAGGTTCACCTACAATTTGTCACTTTAATTGATGAATTTGATCCTTGTTTCAGCCTCTAGTTCTCTTCTTTTCCTATCAATGTCCTTGTCCAGATCTTAGGTAAATTACTAGTCCTACGAGTCCTAGCAATCCTTATCTCTAAATAACCCTAACACGGTTAAGATTTAACCTAGAGATAGCATTAAGACTATGAATTAACCAAGGTATATGCAATATCAAGCTACGAGTCGATATTTAACATATATTCAACTTCCTACACATCCAATTAGTCCTACGAGTCCTAAAGGGATATGATTGCTACTTGGGTTAAGGTTCGCTACGAGGAATCTACAAAACCCTAGCAATTGAATGAATCTACTCTAACTAGTTGATCAGGCCAGAGAGAATAAAACACATTCAAGGAATTAAGCGCAAGGAAGCCAAAACATTCAAATAGGAATAAGAACTAGATTAAGAAACTCACAATTCAACAATCAAGATCCAAACTGTAGGCGAAACCTTCGAGAGTTTAGTTGCTCATGCTCAACGTGCTCTCAATAATTCTCAAAAGTGCATAAGGTTATTAGTTAGATGCCTAAGAAAATAACCCTAATAGTCCTTAAATAAACCTAAGAAAGTCGGCCAAAACAATTCTAAAGAAACCCTAATTAATGAATCGGCGGTTCTGATGAGGCCGCGGGGCGGCTACCTCAGGCGACGGGGCGGCCAGGCGATCAGCGAAATCCTTCGGCAAGTCTTCGGGCCGCGGGGCGGCTAGCTCGGCCGCGGGGCGGCCATTCTGTTCACAGCGATTTTTCCTCTTCGAATTTGGTCTCGATGTCAACATGAAAGTTGTAGATCTCGGAAAGAGCTTTCCAACGCATGCTTATAATAGGCATTCCGACTACCGAGGCCTCCAGAAAGTGCAAAACAAGTTCAGCTTGTCTGACGACAACTTCTACTGACTTGTTTATCACTTAGGCTCTCGAAATTCGACTCCACTCCCGTGCTCTTCACTTTTCTTCCTCAACTTGAATCCTCCTTCATCCAAGAGCTCCTCATTCCTCGTCGGATCCACATCTACCTGAAATTAAAAATAAAATTGCATAGATTCCGACTCTTCCAATACCACTGGTAAACATGT
This sequence comes from Persicaria maculosa, assembly GCA_963922045.1. Lineage (NCBI taxonomy): Eukaryota > Viridiplantae > Streptophyta > Magnoliopsida > Caryophyllales > Polygonaceae > Persicaria > Persicaria maculosa. The sequence goes on along the minus strand of OY998271.1, from coordinate 21,504,917 downwards.
AATTGTAACTAAAATATGCACTATTTACAACCAAACTATGCTAAATGAATCCTAATATGCATATCTAATCATGCTCTATCAAATTCCCCCACACTTGAACCTTTGCTTGTCCTCAGGGAGTGTTCCGGACGGCCTAGGGATTTGTGCCGCCAATTGACCCAGTTGGGTCTCTACGTTCTTCTTCCAAATATCCATCTCCCCAATCCTTGTGGTAAGGATATTGAGTTGAGAATGGATAGCATTGTTGGATTGATCATTCTTAGCCTGATTCCGCCTGATTTCGTCCAGTACTAGTTGAAGATCATCCTTCTTTTGATCTCTCTCCGGGTGCCCAGGAGCTCTATAAGGCGGAGGGTCCCTAGGGTTAACCTGGTTCCTTTGTGGTTGATGAAACCTTTGGTCTCCCCAATATTGGTGATTGGGACCCCTCATGTAGCGCGCCTCTTGGTGAGTCACCGCTAGGTGTACTTGTTCGGCGTGTGGGCACTCGATGGTGGTGTGCCGCTGCGATCCGCATTCAATGCAATCTTGGTTCGCTGAGAGGAACCTTACTTGCTTTTGGAGCTTTCTAAGTTGATCTCTATGGAATTGCTCCTTCACGTCCGGATCGATTACATTGGAGGGTTCATATAAGGGCATAGATGGGGCAGGCCTCGATGATGATGATGTGTTGGAAGCCTCAGGAGTCCCATATGTGTTGTCGAACTCCACCAACCTCTCTATGGTCTCCCAAGCCTCTTGTGGGGCGAGTTCAAGGTAGCCATAAGCGGTGTAGGTGTTGATCCTCTCCTTTGTTGCAGCGTCAAGAGCATTGTAAATGATCTCCTAAATTACATATGGTGGTTGGCCATGCGTCGGGCATGATCGTAGGAGGTCCTTAAACCTTTCCCAAACAGTCGCCAGAGCCTCACCAGGCTTTTGTTTGAAAGCCGTGATTTTCTGTCGGATCAACGCCGTCTTAGAAGGAGGAAAGAACTTGTTGAGGAACGCGTCCTTGACTTCATTCCATGTGCGGAGTGATCTTGGGGCTAAGCTTTCCAACCACTGCAATGCTTTACCTGTAAGAGACCATCGAAAGGCTTTTAGTTGGACATATTCAAGACTTCGTCCATCAGCAATAGTATCACAAAGGTCTAAGAAGGTTGAAATATGTGCCATAGGGCATTCGTTAGGTTTTCCTTCATATTGGTGCCTTCTAATCTCAGTAAGGAAGTTAGGTTTTATTTCAAAATTAGAGGCAGGGATAAGAATTGCCGATTCAGGCACTGTGAGAGCGGGGTGCATATATTGCTTGGCATTCCTAGGGAGGGCATTGATTTGGGCTTCTATTTGCCTCCGGCCTTCCTCCTCCCTATCTGCACGCTCCTTAAGTGCCGCCTCTCTAGTCGTTAGGTCTTCAACCTGCTTCCTTAGTTACTCAATAAGTTCAGCCTGGTTTGCGTTGTCCGCCATGATTCTTTGAGCTTGGGCCCTTAGATGGAAATAACGCTCAGGGTCGTCTACTCCTTCGAATTCAGGTGGGCGATCAGCGCGTCGCATACACCTGCAAGACCAAACTAGAAAAAGACGTGAGATAGACTACTAGGGCGAGATTGATTGCCTCCCCGGCAACGGCGCCAATTTGTTAAGGAGGTAAGTCGAGTATACAAATGTAAAGATGTAAATAAATGTAAATCGACTCCTAGCCTATGCAAATAATTACAAGACTTCCTCCCGTTGTAGTGGAAGGGTAGTCAGGATCGATCCACGAGGTGGCGTGTCAGCGGAATCCTAGTAGCGTTGGAAATCTCAAGTCTGCGTCGACCAGTAGCCTCGATTTCGACCTTGGGCCTCGATGTCGACCTCGGCTGTCGATGTTCTCTGCAACAAAAGACCTGCAGAGACAAAAAACAAGTGGTCGATATCGACTGGTGGGGGTCGATATCGAGGTTAGTCAACGAAATCGACTGGCTCAGAAGACTGTCAGTCGACACAGAAGGGTCGATATCGATGTCTGGTGTCGATATCGATGCCTGCAGAAGTTTCCCAGGAGTCTCGAGATCGACTCAGAAAACCGTCGATCTATCAGTTTTGGTCGATATCGACCTCTGCTGTCGATATCGATGTCTTCCTGCAGTTAGTTAGTGGTTTTGTCGGCAAAGAAAAGGCCGAAGAATTAAGGATGGAGAGAGAAGCAATGTACAGAAATAAAACAGGGGTTTTGTGTGTATTAAACTTATGTAAAAAGCAACTCCTAGGATTAGGGTTTACCACAACGTTAACCAATGCATGCAATGAGATAAATAAGACGGACAATTGCGCTATTTCACCCGAGGGACAAGCTTTCGCTGTACACCAACTCTTAGGATTACTCTTGCAAATAAACCTAATTGTCTCTACCAATTTTATGTTTATAACTCAAGTTGTTAGCATGAATCCCTTTTCTTTCGATTAGGACTAAACATAGAATCGTAGGAGGAGAGATAGACACAACGATATCAACATCAAATACTTACCTCAAGCGCGCATGGCTAACGTCGGGCTCACCCCGACCCTAAGAGCTTTGGGAAACTACTCGCTTCTCATCATGGAACTCATCGTCAATTGAAAGGAAGAAACTTGCATTAAAATAAACTTCGAAGCTTTACAACTCAACGTCAACTTTCGTAAACGTCAAATCCTAAAACTTCTCTCTAATTCTAACTCTATTGTCTTTGTCTTGGGTTAATGGATTGTTCTGGGATTGGATGATCTAACAAATCAGCCCCTAAGGCTTTATTTATAGGCTACTAATCCTTGCTATACGAGGATTGTAACTCCTATCTAAACTAATAACTCTATCCGAACAATTAGGATAGGTCTTTTATTTTGATAAAACTTAAATAACTTAAAGGTAAAAGATGAATAAAACTTCAGCTGTCCTCTATCTTGAAAGTATGAGATAAATCCGTGCCTCTTTGAAGATATAGTTCCAATCCGCATTCGAAATCGAGTCTATCTTCTGTCGAGATAAGGGGTCGATATTGACACCAGGGGCCGATATCGAGGTCTCTGTTCCTGCTCGACTTGTTCAGCTCTGGTCGATTTCTATGTTGAGGTCGATATGGGGGTCGATATCGACACTGGGGGTCGATATCTGTGTCTAAGGTCGATATCTACCTCTTCTCAGCTTCACTTGATGTCTATGTTGAGGTCGATATCTACCCCAGAGGTCGATATCTGGGTCTAGGGTCGATATCTACCTCTGCTCAGCTTCACTTGGCTTCTCCGTTTTGACTCCGTTTTCGCTCAAATTCCTGCATGGTTAGCTCAAAACTTGTGCAGACCCTATTTCTTGCATTTTAGCCCATTCTTACACAAGTTTATATTCTTTTGAACCTTTTCTTTGGAAATCGAATGAAATACGAAGTCAAAAGATACAATAAACAAAGGTACAAATATGTACATCAAAACACCCCATACTTAGACTTGCTTGTCCTCATGCAATAACCAAGCAATAACCAACACCTACAACACACCCTTCAAGTCTTCGCCTTTGTCAAAAGCAACATCATAAGCGGTAGCCAAGCAAAGCAAGTGAATTTAACCTCATAGCACATATTTTGGTGATCCATAGGCATATGCAATTTTGATCCAACCTCACAGGGATAATGTGTTTGCACTCAACTCTCATGTGTTTAGGCTATGAAGATCAACTCTCAACTCAATTTCATATACAATCTCATAAACATTGCAATTTATAAAAATCTACTTCGCAACCAATTATGAAGATGCAATAAGAATCATCAGGAGGACTTTCGCTCAATGGAAGACTTCAAAGAAGACTCCATTCGGCGGGGTTGTAATGGGGCTTGGTATGAAATAAAAGGTATGGAATTATTTGGCTATGTGGTGCTTTTATAATTCGGGAATCAAGACTCCTAAATCTCAACACTTGCAATACCCAAACCATAACTCTTCAATGTAAGCTCAATCTCTATAATGCTTTTTCCCCAACTCATCTTTCCATAATATGCTCTCAAAAATATAACACTTGTATGAATAAAGGACTTAAGGATTTTGGCTCATGCACTATATATATCTCTCTTTTTTTTCGGATTTTTTTGCTTTCTTTTTTTTTTTCCGAAAATAATAAGCAAATATGTGCATTTATATGGTGAGCCATAAATCCTTTTACAAAATATGACAAAATGTAAATATGTACCATCCTATAATTTCCTTGCTCAAAACTAGACATTATGCTCTTTTCTTTCCACAAGGCATTAGTTCCAACCAATCTAAGTCTCAATTCCCACATGGGGGTCAGGCTCAATTCGGCTAGGGATAATTTTGTGGAGTTTGCAATTTGAGGCTCAGGCTAATGTTTTGGCTTCAAGCAGGGATAATGCAGGGTAGGTAAAGAGAGGATAAAAATGGCTTAAAAGATGCCTCCATCATTTAATTCTCGTAAACATAAACATATATATGCATTGGTTTTGAATAACTATCACAACATTTAGAGATGCATAGGAAGAGTAAATTCACTCAAGAAAGCGGAGGGATTTTTGATGTTCTCCCTATAGGTCAAAATTCTCACAAGGACAATTTTTGTTGGATTTGCTTTTTAGCCTAGGATCATATGTGCTCAATTTCATCACAAGTTCACAATCTACATAAAAATTTTAAGACTTAGGCTAAACCATCCAAATATGCCATAGGATTTACATGATCAAGTCAGCTATTGAGTTTTTATCATAGGACATCTAAGTAGGGTTATAAACTAAAAATAAACATGCATTTTTTTGTATTTTTGACATTTTTTCTATATTTTTTTTTTGAATTTTCTGACATTTTATAAAAGTAAAACTAAGGACAAAAATTTAAACATGAATGCAATGCGAAGAAGAAACCAAGTTAAGACTATAAGACATGTCTTTCTCCCACCCCATACTTAAACTATATAGTGTCCTCACTGTATTAAAAAGAAGAACAAGGGTAGAGAGAAACTCACAGCGCAACCTACGGATTCAGGTCGATTTCAGGTTGGGTCGATGCCAGAAGTCGATATCTAGGTCAGTGGTCGATGTCGACTGCATCTGTCGAAGTCGAGGAAAAAAATGAAGACTAGGGCTGCCTGATTGGGGTCGATATCGAGTATTAGGGTCGATATCGACCTCTGATTTTTCGCTCCTGAGTCCTCGATGTCGACTCCAGGAGATGGCTTGACCCCGGGGGGGTCGATTTCGACTGGCCTGGTCGATTTCGACTGCCTCTGCAGAAGCTTCTTTTCCTCTTCGTCGTTCCTTTTGCTTGATAACCTGAAATCTTGGTTAGGAATATAGATAAAGCACGAATTATCTCAGTCTTAAAAGTTTCAAACAGCCAAAAATTAAATCCTAAAAACCATCTATGCGAAAAATTTAAAGGTTTTATGTACATGCTCTAGATTTTTGAGTCGCTAGGCCGACTTCTCCGTCAATTCTTCACGAGCCTTTTATGTAGGGACCCTTCGAGCTTGAGCATTCTCCTGGGTCATCTAGGTCCTTTTGGTAGTAGCTAAGTTCGGCGACCAAAGCTTTTTTGATGTTAGGTTCTTCTTTGGGCGCTTTTCTTCTCTTTCTTGACCTAACTTTAGCAATATAGGCAAACCATGGAGCTTTGACCCTCTCTTTAGTAGAATTATCAATAATTGGCTTAATTGATTCATCAATAAGGGACAGAGGAGGGTTAGGAGTCATAATTGGGCTTACCTGTTTGGGCCCGAAACATAAATCTTCGGGCTGAGGGGTGGTCGATTTCGACCAAGAAGGGTCGATTTCGAGTGCTGAGGTCGATATCGACATGTGGGGGTCGATATCGACCTCTGTGACCCCATACTTAAGCTCCTGGCAGCGATCTGGCATACTCGATTTCGACCAAGGGGGGTCGATTTCGATGTTTTTAGTCGATATCGACTGGTTCCAGTCGATGTCGACCCTGCTTGCTATTTCCGTCCTCGCCAACAAAAATTTTCTAAGCTTTTCCTTAGCCGGTGAGAGGACTACTTGCTCCAGGTGCTTTGTTTCGCTCATGGTCGGGTTGAAAGAGAATTCTATTACTTCGTTCCCTATAGTAAAGGTTAGTAACCCTCGACGTACATTGATATTGGCATCAGCAGTAGCTAAGAAAGGCCTACCAAGTATAATAGGCACTACAGGATCTTCAGGCATCTCCAATACAATGAAATCAGTAGGCACAAAGAACTTACCTACCTTTACCGGAACGTCATCAACTATACATGTGGGTCTGACGAATGAGTTGTCAGCCATATAAAGCTTCATGTCCACAGGTTCAAGGGCACCAATGTTCACCTTCTGCCAAATAGAAAGAGGCATGAGACTTACACTTGCCCCTAGGTCATATAGGGCTTTATAGCGATGTTGGCCAAGTCCCACGGTGATTGCAAACTTCCCTGGATCACTTTTCTTCTCAGGGAAGTCCATCTTTGAGCACTCCTCTACGATCTCTGCCATGGACCTCTTCTTGCTCAGGATGTCTTTGAGGAATCGTACATAGGCGGGAATCTTGCTTAGGGCTTCTGTTAGAGGGATAGTGATGTTGAGTCCTTGAAGTATCTTTATGAAGCACCTAAACTTACCTTTGGTGGGGTCGTCCAATGCTTTGGAAGGGAATGGCAACGTCTTCTTTGGAGTAGGGGCCAAAACGGAGGTCGGAGGGGCCTGCTGAACATCGATGTCGACTGGAGTTGGGTCGATATCGACTGGTAGGGTCGATTTCGACCTCTGTTGTGGCTCTGATGGCTCTGCAGTGTCATCGACGTCGACCAGGGGGTCGACATGGCGGTCGATTTCGACCTCTGGGTCGACATCGACTGGTCTGTCGACGTCGACTGGGTCTGCTGCTTTCTCCTCCGTTTCCGTCCGTGGCTTTTGTACTTTGGTGCCGCTCCTTAAATGTATGGCTGCGACATGGCCCGTCCCGGATTGTCCCTTAGGATTTGTAGTGGGTTGCCCAGGGAGTGTTACGGACGGCCTAGGGATTTGTGCCGCCAATTGACCCAGTTGGGTCTCTACGTTCTTCTTCCAAATATCCATCTCCCCAATCCTTGTGGTAAGGATATTGAGTTGAGAATGGATAGCATTGTTAGATTGATCATTCTTAGCCTGATTCCGCCTGATTTCGTCCAGTACTAGTTGAAGATCATCCTTCTTTTGATCTCTCTCCGGGTGCCCAGGAGCTCTATAAGGCGGAGGGTCCCTAGGGTTAACCTGGTTCCTTTGTAGTTGATGGAACCTTTGGTCTCCCCAATATTGGTGATTGGGACCCCTCATGTAGCGCGACTCTTGGTGAGTCACCGCTAGGTGTACTTGTTCGGGGTGTGGGCACTAGATGGTGGTGTGCCGCTGCGATCCGCATTCAATGCAATCTTGGTTCGCTGAGAGGAACCTTACTTGCTTTTGGAGCTTTCTAAGTTGATCTCTATGGAATCGCTCCTTCACGTCCGGATCGATTACATTGGAGGGTTCATATAAGGGCATAGATGGGGCAGGCCTCGATGATGATGATGTGTCGGAAGCCTCAGGAGTCCCATATGTGTTGTCGAACTCCACCAACCTCTCTATGGTCTCCCAAGCCTCTTGTGGGGCGAGTTCAAGGTAGCCATAAGCGGTGTAGGTGTTGATCCTCTCCTTTGTTGCAGCGTCAAGAGCATTGTAAATGATCTCCTGAATTACATATGGTGGTTGGCCATGCGTCGGGCATGATCGTAGGAGGTCCTTAAACCTTTCCCAAACAGTCGCCATAGCCTCACCAGGCTTTTGTTTGAAAGCCGTGATTTTCTGTCGGATCAACGCCGTCTTAGAAGGAGGAAAGAACTTGTTGAGGAACGCGTCCTTGACTTCATTCCATGTGCGGAGTGATCTTGGGGCTAAGCTTTCCAACCACTGCAATGCTTTACCTGTAAGAGACCATCGAAAGGCTTTTAGTTGGACATATTCAAGACTTCGTCCATCAGCAATAGTATCACAAAGGTCTAAGAAGGTTGAAATATGTGCCATAGGGCATTCGTTAGGTTTTCCTTCATATTGGTGCCTTCTAATCTCAGTAAGGAAGTTAGGTTTTATTTCAAAATTAGAGGCAGGGATAAGAATTGCCGATTCAGGCACTGTGAGAGCGGGGTGCATATATTGCTTGGCATTCCTAGGGAGGGCATTGATTTGGGCTTCTATTTGCCTCCGGCCTTCCTCCTCCCTATCTGCACGCTCCTTAAGTGCCGCCTCTCTAGTCGTTAGGTCTTCAACCTGCTTCCTTAGTTACTCAATAAGTTCAGCCTGGTTTGCGTTGTCCGCCATGATTCTTTGAGCTTGGGCCCTTAGATGGAAATAACGCTCAGGGTCGTCTACTCCTTCGAATTCAGGTGGGCGATCAGCGCGTCGATCAGAAGCCTCAATTTCGACCTTGGGCCTCGATATCGACCAATTGTTTTTGTCTCTGCAGGTCTTCTGTTGCAGAGAACATCGACAGCCAAGGTCAACATCGAGGCCCAAGGTCGAAATCGAGGCTTCTAGTCGACGCAGACGTGAGATTTCCAAAGCTACTAGGATCCCGCTGACACGCCTCCTCGTGGATCGATCCTGACTACTCTTCCACTACAACGGGAGGAAGTCTTGTAATTATTTGCTTAGGCCAGGAGTTGGTTTACGTTTATTACATCTTTATTATTTGTAATTACTTGACATATCAAACCTCCTGCAACAACAACAAACAACTCCATTTTGTTTTGGTACATTACTAAACTACCTCTTTTGTCCTAAAACATAAAAAGAGTGAGGTTCCTTCTGACATCACCCTCAATTTGGGTTGAGCATTTTCAATGCATTCCAAAATTCACATGAGCTATTATGATAGGACATATTATATATTCCGTATAATTTATCATATTCTTTTGATATACACTCTAGTAAGAGAGAGGGAGAGAAGGCCAACAAACAGATGCATTGTTACAATTTTTGGGATATCGATACCTTGTACTTTCCTGTGAAGTTTTGCATAAAGTTATCTTTTGTGTGCTGAGAAAAACTCTCATCAGCTAATTTATTCAATATCATTTGTCCTGTCATTGAATACTTCATTCACAATTTCAGCAATTGAATTCGACGAATCACGATGGAAACAACCTCTCAAACATTAAAAAGAAGAAGCAAAAGATCTTATAGTGCATGAATAAGAATGAGGGGAAAGCAAGCATACCAGGCTAATGCAGCAGGGTCCCATGAAGAAAGCACTTCGCGCTTGACCTCATCCTTAAGCTTAACCTGAGACTTAGCGAGCTTGGCGGTATACAAGCTTATCCACCATCCGTCTACTGTCATATCTTTGGTGACAGTTGCATCCTTTTGCCAACAACCTTTCAAATGGAACATCTTGTTGAAGTGGCCGTAAGAAATTTTACCAGAGAGAGCCAATTCATGATTGAGTAGCTTTGACATCTCACATCTGTAATCATTCAACATAAAGTACCTCAGTTGCTTTCTCATTTTTGTCGAATATTAGTGCATTTGGATAATCACATATTTATCTCTAAATTGCGCTCAAATCGGAAACAAAAATTGATTGTGTTTAAGATAATTGATGTGCTATCTACCAATTTACACCTATTCTCACTGGAATTTGTAATCAATTATAGAGCGAGAAACAAAATTTATGGGAATTAGATTAGGGTTTACAATTGAAATATTGAAGAGACTAAAGAGAAAGAAAGAGCACCTGCATCCTAATTAAATCAGTTGAATCCATGCTTGACGCACCACACAAAATATCTTAGTTTAGGTTTGAATGATGAAATACAATCAATTTTGAGATTTCATAGGTGTAATATCCCATTATCGTTGGTTAGTTTGTGTAGTCTCCCATTATCGTTCAACTCATATGTGTAGTCTCCCATTATTGTTCAACTACATGATATTGTTTATTTGTAATTTCAATGATTGATTGAAAAATCACAAAATATCACACCACAGAAATTAACCTAAACAGACCGCAAGATCAAGGCTTGACTCAGCTCCATGCGTCGAATATTTTGCCAATAACGTGAAGACTCATCGCAAGATCAAGGCGTGCACACTGCTCGAACGACTTAGGCGCTCTAATCGTGTAATCCAACGCCTTATTTGGCCCATCGCTTCGAGCAATATTGTTCCTAGAAAAATTCAGAAGAAACGACCCCGAATCTGGATTATCAAGCGCCGAATAATCGATGTTGCACCGCCTACCCAATCGCTGCACCGCCTTCTCAATCGTCACCGCCCTCGCGCAGCGCTTCCGCCACAATTGCCCATCCTACACCACCTAAACACACGGACCTCCTACCAACAAAACTTCCCTATTATCTTCATCAATTGAAGTGATGGTTAATTGGATGGAAGTGGGAGAAATTGGAAAACATGGGGAGAAAGAGTACTGGAGACAGTTGAATTGAGAGACGTGGGAAAAAGGGCTGAATTTTTTTTTTCTTAATTTTGCTCAGTCATGGACACGTGGCTCATTTTTTAATAAAGAGATTGCTTCTAATTTTATAAGTATTAGGGTTGGATTCATACAAGGTTTGTTTAAAAGGATAAGGTTTGTTTAAAAGGATAGGATTGTTTTTCACTTTCTGAGATTTAAGATGAATATCTCCTCAATAATGTCCACTAAATCCATTGGTGTAAGAATTTCAAACCCATTTTTAAGCTATCTATTGCATACTTGTACCCACTTTTGAATTGGTTTTATAGGAACTCAAATGTTTGAGTTCCTTAGAGACTGTGAGTTCCTTGAAAGTTTAAATCAGTGATCTGCCTCTTTGCTTGATGAGAGCTTCTGAGTTTCTATATTCGAAATGAGCTGTAGCAGCTGGCATATACCTCAAGTTTTGCTTCCTGGTCTAGCTATTTCTCTTGCTGTCATGATTCCTAGTAAATAATATGCTTTGGTAAAAATATATGGTTGTTGTCATGATTTAGCTTCAATTGTTGCCAGCTGTGTCCATGAAAGTTAAATGAATTCTGATTCAGCAATCGGGATTACTATCAAATTATCTTTATAGTTTGATTTAGCTATTTGACTGAGATTTATGATGAATATCTCCTCAATAATGTCTTTAATTGTTGTTGACTGAGATTTAAGATGAAGATTTCCTAAATAGTAGTGGCTACTTGCTTTTTTACTTTCACTTGCAAGTGAAGCTGTTGAAGAGGATTCAAAAATCAAGGCCTAACTCTGAGCTAGCTTTGGGAGGTATTATGAAAGACAGAGAAGGTGGCTTCCTGATCTTCGTAGCCTGCTCGAAGTCATATGCAATCTCAATCAGCCTTGGCTCATAACCCTTCAACCCTCCGAAGCAGATTCCGAATGGCTGCCCATTCTGTTTATACCCAGCTGGAACATTTATCCCCGGGTATCCTCCAATGGCAAGAACTGTTGCAAAATTAGCTCCTGGAGTCAATACCGCATCTAGCTTCTTTTCTTTCATAATCCTCTCGAATCCGTTCTTTGTGAGCTCTGCTAATGTCACCAGATTTTTCTTCATTTCAGCATCCATACCATTTGTGGCCTCCGCTGCTAAGAAGATTTCTTGACCATATTGTTTGATCATCTCCTGAAAAATACACATCAAGCAAATTACTATTACAGTAGCCAAACATCCCAAACTCATTATGCAACCCAAGGGAGGTGTATCTAAATCTATCTTAGCTTAGCAGGTTGCTTACCAAATCTTTGGACCTATTGTTGAAGGCTATCACATCTGACAATGTTCTCACTGGGGAAGAAACAAGTCCTTTCAAGTAAGAATTTGGGCTTTGACTGATTTAGCTTCACATCTACTCTGCTCTGATTTTTCAGCTTCACATCTGATTTTATTTCAGATGAGGATGTTACCACATGTCATTGTTTCCTGATTTGTTGAGTGTGAGAGCTCACAAAATTTCATTCAGCATTTTTATACTAAATAATATGTCATTGTTTCTCTGTTTGCTGTCATGATTATTACACTAAAAATATATGGCTACTGTAACTCTAAATAGTCACATGTATTTCTAATTTTTATTAAATAAATATATAATTCAGCACACCTATTCATGATATATAGTTGATCTTAGTATAGTTTGCTGGGGAAATGTAACTTGTAGCCATTGGTTTGGCAGTGAGTTACAAATTACAACTGCAAACACACACCAATTCCTGTTTTTTTAAAAAAATTATGATGAAGTAACCAATATCTTTTTGTACCCATTTATTGTTATTGGGTGTGGTGGGTGGTGATGGATTTGGGAGAGTAGAAAGAGGACCTAAATAGTGTAAAAAACTGAATTGATTTGGTGCTGTTGATGATGTGCTTGAATGTGGCGTTTCGACAAGGGAGAGTGGTGCTTGGAGAAAACGTGTCTCATCAATCCAAATGAAATCTTCATCTGTGAAAATACGCCTTGGAGGGTTGTTCAGATCTTTGGAATCCTGAGTTTTATAATCCTTTCTTTAAGGTGGAATCGGATCCTTTCGACAAGGTTACGACGATATCAGTGGCTAGGACTATTGTTATTCCTGCTGCACTGTGTCCGTGGTCTTCCCCTTTTCATAACCAAGATTAACTTAGCCATGTTTTTTCTTAAAGTAGCACTTTATAATTGTGTTTGATTCTTTCAGTTATTTGTTAAGTAGTTTTTTTTTATTTTCTTTAATCTCTCGCCCAGTTTGATTAATTTGTTGGAGACAATGTGTGTCAAAACCAGATGCTGCAGATGCCCTTTCAATTCAGTTTTTTTCATGTAGTATTGATATTATCTCCTTTGCCAATTCATGTGACCTGGTAGACTTCGCTTGTTTTTCCCCGAGATCAGGTGCAACAGTTATCAGTCCAGAGTCTTGACTAAATCAGACAGAGCATTTGATGGAATTTTTTGTTGGTCAGCCAAGTTTATCCGTCATATCACAATTATCACCCAGGGAATAACACCAAAGTATTCTCCCACTGTCTGAAATAAATAGACTACTCTGGTAGACATCACTCTTCACTCTCTCTACAATAGGTACGCTCTCCTTCTTCTCTTCTCTTTTCTGCTCTTTCTTTGCTTAGCTTGTTGAAATCCATGGCTAGTCCCAATTTGGAAATATAGGATTCTTGGTTATGCAATTTTTTTATTTTGTTTGGTACATCTAGGGTTTGTTGCTGTTCTTCTTGAAATAAATAGACTACTTTGTAAAGGTTACCTTTTCAATGATAAATAGATGAAATTTCTAATATTGGGATAATTGTTTGGATTGGATCGTTCTATCCTGCAGATCATCCGACCACCTGATCTTTTAGATGGAGGAGAAATTACTGTTATTTGCTTTGTTTCTTGACTTTATAGGCCACTTTGTTAATGGGCATAGTTCTAAATGATGATACTGTTCAAAGTACACCTCTATAAATTTTTGAACTAATCATCGGTATCATAGATTTCAGAATGATATTTAGTATGTCTATTTATTTATATGCTTATTTTTTCAGTCTTCATATGTTGTATTGTTCCTATGATATTTTTTTCGTTTGGTTATAGGCATTGGAGTCATTTTATGATCAGTTTGATCCAGATTTCATCAATATCATGACTAAGTGTAGAGTAAAGTAGGAAGGAGAGGAGAGGCATGGTCACCCTTGAAAAGGGTAAAAGTGTAGAGAATGATTGCTTGTCGTTCTTAATGGCGGTCAGTAACTCATTATCTGACCTTATGTGCATTAGCCTATGCTTATTTTCTTCTTTTAAAGTTGGATGAATGACAAACTATCACAACTGAACTTTATTTGGTATTTATCCTTGAAGCTGAAGAGGTGAAGGGCAAGTCTGGATAGACTTGGGGGCAGTATTCGTTCGTGAAGGTCCATGGATACCTCAGAGCCTGTTGTTGTGTGAATTACAACTTGAGCGTGTAATTGTTTATTTTCTTTGTTCTATCGACAAAAGCATGTCGTGTATCCAAATAAAAGACATCAGATTATATATGAAAATAGTGGTGTGTTCATACCTTTAACATCAGATCGGTCTATGGAAATAAATGCTAGTATAATTATACACATCAGTTCATTCATTTAAATCAATGTGCAACACTAGTTTGAACATTAAAATGATATATAAACTGATATATATTTATCAAAATAACATCGTTCTTTGTAAAAAAAAATCGATGTGTCATTATAGCAATAACATCATTTTATTTTGAAAAAACTGATATAAATGTGGGAAACGACATCTTTTGTGTATAAAACCACAATAGTGCATTATTTTAGAATAATATAATATCACATATAATGAATATAAAATTAATACACAGAGAATGAATACTCTGAATGTGATGTCGATAATATGGAAATACATCAGTTATGCCTATATTTCACGTGGTCTGTTAAACTAAAACAATATAAAATCATAAATTATATATCGTACATGATTATAAACGTGATCAGTAAAACAAAAACTGTTGTCTATTTTGTCTTAAGACATTACTTATTTTATAAATAAAGATGTAAATGTCACTTTTTTGCTTTAGGAGGACATCTTCACATGTTTTCAAATGACAAATCATGAATATTCATCAACAAGTGAATATGTTATAACCAAAAATTAGGGGTTCTAATTGAGAAAAGACATCTGCTTAAAACCGATGTGAAAGTTTGGATCTTTTACTACACGCACAATAAGATCGAAATTTTTTTTGAAAGACATCTGTTGTCAACATATGTCTAATTGAAGTTTTCTAGTAGTGATTCTGCCTTTTGTTGTTCTGCCTATCCAGGTAAGTTCCTTTATAGGCTTACTCAGACTCGAAAGAGAATACCTGCTTGTGAATATATGACATACTAGGTGTTGCATAAGCATTAAAGCATGCCATGTAGTATCATGCTAGGATTTCACTTATGAATGAGCATTCGGTTACTTTGTGTGTTTGAATACAGAAAGATCGTTATGTGTGATAGTCCTAGAGTCTTTGCTAGGGTCATAGGGTAGCCCAATCCCATCGGGTGCCCTGAGTCTATCGAGTCGATATGAGGATGATATGATAGCCCAGCACCATCGGGCAAGAGATGAGATGATATGATATGATATGATAGCCCAGCACCATCGGGCAAGAGATGAGATGATATGATATGATATGATATGATATGATGATGTCGTGGTTAGTGCACCACCACGAGGAAATTGCTATGTTATAGCACCGAACTGGCCAGTCTCTACACTAACGGGAAGGGGTGCAGAGGTAGGAGAGGGATATGCCACTTGACATTGTCTTGGGCCCTTTACAGTTCTTTTCCGCATATTGTAAATTAGGAGCATGTTAGTGTGAATAAATTTCCGCATTGCATCAAAGCATCTTTATATTAGCGTATGTGTATGTTCGCTTGCGGGACAGGGTGTGTTGGGGTCTCGGTCTGATCCCGCTCGCACCACTTGTTTTTAGGTATGATTGCTCCCTGTCTCTATGGTGTGGGAAAATCCCCCGGACGATCGCAAAGAATCTGTCTAACCCCGCTAATTTGGCTATACGACTTTAGAATATATGTTTTGATTTTGACCCGGCTCCGCCGTGGCTTTTGTATCTAAACCGTACTTCCGCTTTACTTTCGTTTAAATTGAATTTCTGTGACTTCGATTGATTGGGGTTCAAAATCCCCGCTTTGAATACTAATTGATCTTTAGGGGTTTGAAACCTCGACCCGTACTTGAATTGTAACATCCGAACGAAGGTATCCAACCTTCGAAACGTATCTCGGATATTTATATCCGGGCCATTACAGATGACTGGCAATGTAATAGGGCAACGATAACTGAAAATCGTGTCATGACTCCTAAACATGGTATAGGGGACGACCTTCCTGTACCCGCAATTCTCTAAATCTATCAAATTGGTCTTGGAAGCAAGTATCCCATCCATTGACGCTCGGGTGATGGTATGCCGTCCATTCATGCGTTGGAGGAGGTAAAGGAGCGTTGCGATGTAACCGTATCTGCAATAAGTATATTAGAATGTTAAGTTTGGTAATTTTTGGATGAAATGCAGTTGAAGTGAGAGTAACACATATCATACTCACCGCTGCGAAATGATCTTGGTTCCTGATGCAGGCTAGGCCTAGTATGGCCTCGTTGGGGGCGTCATTTGGTTGTTTGATGTACAAAGGGAGGCATATGAACGGCATGTGCCAAGATAAGACGACAAGGGGCACCTGGTAGACGGTTGCGAACACAAGACCCATGATCAGCAGCTCGATCTAGTATCTTCGGTCACCGCCTACTATGCCGAAGTAACTCTGCAGGTTGACAAACTCTCGCACCGAATAGCCTCCCATGTAACAACCAGCGTAAAGTTGATGATTCTGTTCGAAATGGTTGCATAATAACCCTTTCATATCTCGAAACCGTGCCTCTCCTGGCTCTAACATCAGTTGTGCCAAAGCCCGATATCCGCAGTGACCATCTCCTACAACGTTGACGGCTACCGCAATGTGCCTGAACATAAAAGGGTCCACATTGTTATGACCCCAGTAAAAACCCCAGTACTGTGCGTCAGACGGTGGTCCGGACTATCGGTCCCTACCGCGGTGACCTGATCTGGCTTCCTTCCTTTCAAAATTGGCCCGATATTCCTCATATCATAAGGGATTCGTTCTGCACGGGTTCCTCCTCCCTCTAGGTATGCCCTTTGAACGTATGCTACCCCGCTCGGGTGGGTGCAGATCAGGGTCACAGGCTTCATTGGATGCAGTGTACGAAGCCGACATGGCATAGGGTAAGGCCGCATTGTCTGATTCATCCCACGTCAGATCTCTCCAAAATGGGTGGATGTCATCAGGTGTTATTGGAACTCCTTCAGCAACACAACGCTGAATGTCGTGCACACACGGCAGCCCATAGCAAATTCTCCAATACCGGTCGACGCACTCTGAAGGTACTTTTCCATCGACAACGGTCCTCCAATGAGCGTAGAGATATTCGAAACACTTCTTCGAAACCATGTGCTTAATCTCTTCAAATAAGGGGACGTCGTGTGCGTTAGTTGGCCATTTGAAACGATCTATCTCCAACGCAGTCTGGAGCTCATGCACCTGACATTCATTAACTCGATGAATGGCATCCACCACGACACAAAAATCACATGTGGACGAGTGTAATGCTTCCTTCAACACTTTATGCTGGCCTTCAACCCTATACGATGCATCATGTGCTCGAGGTGAACGAATGTCGAAATGTAGTAAAGGAGTGACAAGGGTAACGACGGAAATGATATGCGTACATATTGCTTGTCCTTGTTCCAAAGTTCAGGACGTGGTCGGTGTGACATCTGACAAGGCTCATCCGGTGGATGAGCCACACCGTTTCTAGATACCCCATGACCCCGGGTATGGGGCGCCATTGGCCGTGACGCCATCTCCGGCGCCGCTCAAAAGACTCCTCCGACGAAGACGAGAATAAACCCCACACGTGATTCTTGAATAGAACTGCAAGTTTCAGATTTTTTGTAATCTTTAAAGCGGCCTCTTCACACTTGCGAGTTACATGTAACCAGCACAGTAGATGTTGCACATCGGGGAAGACGGCCCTAAGTGCAGCGAGAAGGCCCAGCTCCCGATCTGTCATGATCGAATTGGGTACCTTACCCTGAAGAATAACACGTAGGTTGTTGAGCACCCAAGCGTACATGTCCTCATCCTCGCGTGCCATAAAGGCATAGGCGATGCAAAAGTTATTTCCCGTTGGCGTTAAGCCGACTATCTCGCACAGCGCGACGTTGTACCTGTGGATGCAGTGCAGCAACGTACTCACATTAGCATAAGACTCTATATGGAAGAAATGTACGAAGACATAGGATATAGTACTTACGCGTTGGTCTTGTACGTACTATCCATAACGATGACGTACGGGTATTTGTTAAAGAGACGAATCCCATCCGGGTGTGCGAGAAAAAGGCCATTCAATACATTGTCATCGTTTGGGCTTCTCCTGAATTCGTAGTAGTAGCCCCTTTCTCGTAGACGATGGAGGGTATCTTGGGTCATCGTTCGATTTCCTCTCTCTTCAACGGCGAGCTTGTTGAGGGTGTTCTCCAGTGATCACGCTGAGGTGACGCTATTCGCATCTACTTGCCGTAGCCCGTACGAGATGGCCTTCGGCGGAGTTCCTATGTCTTTCATCCACTTGCACATTTTCTTCTCCCCTGGTATCATCCTTCCCACGTAAGCATGACCCTTCAATCGGTGAGGGAGGTGATGGTTGTGCGTTCCATTTTGCACAGTCATCATCCACATACCCGGTCCCCCCTCATGACCGAGTAAGGAGAATGTACAGTTGCTTAGTTTGCTCTGTGTGCTGCGAATCTGCTTCCCCCTTCTGCGAAACACCCCATATTGCTCGCATGCTAACAACACGCCACCCGGTCGGTTTACAGCGCTAGACCACGATCGCTTGATTACTAAGACCATGTTGTTCCTCACACCGAGTTGCTTAAAATGGTCGACCATTTCGTTACAGCTTTGCCAAATACGGGCGTCGCTAAACGCAATTGTAAAGTCTTGAAACTGGATAAAGACATAACAACATATATGCACATGATTTTACTTAAATCTTTACTTCAGGCTAAACTGGATACAGATACAAACATAGAGACAAAGAATACAGACATAAGATTTTACCTGTGGGCCGACATTGGTTCGTGGTGCGGAAGCTTCAACTCGTGCCACCTCCATCGCTCCTTCACTTTCTGAGGATGACATATTCCTCTCTACAAATGAAAGCGAATTACTATTGTTTGGAATAATGAGATGAAGGGATGACATTCATTCGGCCTGATGGCGGAGGGATATAAGGGCATCGGAGGGGGGACAATACATGACGTCAATTACGCGTTTTCTGGGTCAGTCTGCATAACGTCATATTGGACGTTGCAAACTTAGGTTTACAACGTCTGATTGGACGTTGTAATTGGGGAATGTACCCTTTACAACGTCTGATTGAACGTTGTAATTGGCAATTACAACTTTGGTTTCGACGTTGTACAACTTCGGTTTCGAACCTAATAGGAAAAACAAATACATTGAACTATGAATCATTTCCATATTCGCTTGAATCGAAACTAATAAGAACAACAAATACATTGAACTATGAATCGTTTTCATATTCGCTTGAATCGAAACAAATAAGAACAACAAAAACATTGAAATATGAATCATTTTCATATTCACTTGAATCGAAACTAATAGGAAGAACAAAAACATCGAAATATGAATCATTTTCATATTCACTTGAATCGAAACTAATAGGAAGAACAAAAACATCGAAATATGAATCATTTTCATATTCACTTGAATCGAAACTAATAGGAAGAACAAAAACATCGAAATATGAATCATTTCCATATTCACTTGAATCGAAACTAATAAGAAGAACAAATACATTGAACTATGACTCATTTTCATATTCGCTTGAATCAAAACTAATAAGAACAACAAATACATTGAACTATGAATCATTTTCATATTCGCTTGAATCGAACCTTACTTATGAACAACCTTACTTAAAGTTCACTCGATATCGGTTCAATTAACTCGACATCGACTGAAGTGAGTCGATGTCGAGAGAGAATGAAGGTAGGAATTAAACGTCGGATCGAACGTTGCAATATCCAATGCAACGTTGGTTCCGACGTTTCTAAACCCTAAAATAGGGTATTAACCCTAAGCCTGCACACTGCGACGTCAAAACTGACGTTGCAAATGTATAGCAACGTCAATTTGGACGTTGCATACCCTAGGCCATAGGGCGTAGGGTATGAACCCTAGGGTAGCCCTATAAAACGTCGGAATCGGCGTTGCTAAACCCTATGCAACGTCGGATTCAACGTCTAATTGTGAAGGGCCTATAAAAGCAACCCACTATCCCTCCCCCACTATCCCTCTCCCACTTATACCGTCTTCCACCTGTCGAAAGCGATTCGACTTTTATAGGCCTTGGCTCTTCGAAGAACTTTGTCCGCTTCAATCGAACGTTGTGGTTTTCGAAGAGGCAAGGCCTATAAAAGTCGAAACCCTTTCTACATTACAATATCAATCCTCAACTTATAAGAAAATATAAAAATAGGGGTCGGAAATTATATGTAATTTTTTTGTAAAGTAATTTATTCATTTATTAAATTTATTTATTATCAAAATGACGAAATTTATTTATTTATTTCAAAAAAATTTTAAATGACAAGTTCATTTTGCAAAAAAAAAAACAAAAAAAAAAATTAAAGGTGCAACGTCCAAACGGACGTTGTAATTTGACAACGTAAACCACAACGTTCGATTGAGCGTTGCACAACGTTCGATTAAACGTTGCGCAATGTCAAATTCGACGTTGTGCCTTTATATAACCGGAAACATCGAAAGCGATGTTGTGCTTCTTCCTCCACACACGTGACAGAGCGAGAGAGTGACTCCGGCAAGAGAGAGATTCCGGCAAGAGAGCGACTCGATTTCCGACTATAGATCGATGGTGAGATCCCGAGGACGAGGTCGGGGAGGCACCGGCGACAGCGGATCTGGGCGAGGCGGCGGCGACAACGGATCTGGGCAAGGCGGCAGCGACGATGGTGGGGGTGCGGGGGCAGAGATGGTCGTGGGTGGCGGTGGCTGAGGAGGTGGTGGCAGAGGGGTGGGTGTAGGCAGCGGCGATGGGGGCTTAGGGCGAGGACGCGGCCGAGGAGATGGTGGCCGAGGTGTGGGTCGCGTCGGTTATGGCGGCTCACGGAGAGGAGGTGGTCGCCGAGGGATGGCTGGATCCGGCCCCGGGGCTGGTGGTGGTGGCGCCGGGAGGACCGCTGGTGATGGGGGTGGTGGCAGTGGTGGGAGAGCCGGTGCTAGCCGGAATAGGCGTACGCAAGAGGTTTCTCCCCTAACGAGTACTCCATCGGTTAGTATGAATTGATTTTATGTTTCATTTTCCATTATTGTTTGATTGTTTAATTTTATATCGAATAAGTTTATTATTTGAATCGGATAAGTTTATAAAACGTTATAAATTAAGATAATAATTCTAGACTATATTTATTATTATTTTTTAAAAAGAAATAAAATAATCCATAAAATAATATATTTAAACAACTAGTCCAAAATTTAATAGGATGTTTAAAAGGATGTTTAAAATGAACAAATTGTAGAAAATAACTACTATAAAAGAATGTTTAAAAGGAAATTATAGAAACATACAAAAAAGAAATTATATAAACAAATTGTTACAAAATAAGATGTTTAAAATGAACTACTTTAAGCAGATCGAAAATTCATTTTTTTAATGAAGAAGAAAATTTAAATAGAGGCGTGAATATGACCATTCAACTTAAATAAAATAATATATTTAAAAACTAGTAAACAACTTAATAGGATTCTCGGATGCGGAGGGATGACGGGACCGTACGCATTGTTCTCGGGCGAGACCGGAATGCGCCTTCACATGCTGTAGAGAGCGTCAATCCGGCGGAGGTCATCATCACTGACTTGTCTTCGTAGACAGTGTCAGATCTCATTGCTCTTGCGGAGCAAGAGACTATGACCGTGAGAGATACGGCGATTGGGCCTGATACAGACATGACGCAGTTGACATCGACGAATGTGGGCACCGTGGACACTGATTGTACGTTCTTCTGCATGACTACTGGGCTTGTGGATCCCATGGGTGGTGCCAGTACCTCTGGACATGCTCATGGAGACGATGATTGGGCTGAGGTCATCGTAGCCGCAAGTGCCTGCCTTACACCTGCTATTGTAGCAGATGAGACACGGGAGGAGGTTGCGGAGGATGTTCATTTCGAGCAGGAGGAGCTCGATGATGACAGTGACGGGGAGGATGCAGAGGATCCTCAAGTGGCTGGTGAGGAGGAGGGGGGAGGACATGTTCAGCTCCAGGACCTGCAGGGGCCGGCTCAGGAACCACAGGGTGCGGCGCCCGAGGAGGAGGTGGTGGCTCAGGAGGAGAGGGGGCGAGGCGAAGGGGGAGGGGGCGAGGAGGAGGGGGGCGAGGAGGAGGAGGACCTACAGGGGCCGGCTCAGGAGCCACAGGGTGTAGCGCCCCAGGAGGAGGTGGTGGCTCAGGAGGAGGGGGGGCGAGGAGGAGGAGGAGGCTGGTGATGGGGACGATGAGCTCCCCATTGGAGACTTGCCTCCAGGAGATCTTTTGGTCTCGTATAGGCACCATAGGTCTCACTGGCTGTGGATAGACCCTACCTTTCAGTATAAATTGTTGAAGGTTCATCATCGGGCTACACACCTGCGTCCGTTCGGGGGCTACATCTACGAGGGTCCGTGGACATGGGTGCAGGAGGCAGCTCAGTCTGGTCTACTAGGGCTGCTTGATTTGAACTGGGACGGAGTGGATGCCCAGTTGTTGACTGTGTTCGTTGAGCACTAGCAGCCGGAGACGAACTCTTTCCATTTCCCATGGGGCGAGATGAGCATCACACTCCACGACGTCGCTTGTCTGATGGGGATGCTGATTGACGGACTGCCTTGCGAGACTCTCCCTGACTATCTTCCACTACAACTGGAGCCTCAACTGCAGCAGATGTTTGGTTGGACCGCGGCGCAGCTGAAGAATCATAGGAAGGCTTGCGGAGCGCCCATCCCGGAGTTGACGGCATGGTGGGAGCAGAGGCACGGCCGCCGTCGAGATCAGTGGCCCGACAACACCCCAGCTGCCAGAGAGCGCCACCACGACCTCGCCATTTGTTTCTTGGCTACGTTGCTTGGTGCGATGGTCTTCATCGACAAGTCCTAGAGCCGCGTACACTTCTCGTTGTTCGGGCTAGTTTGGGACTTGCCGCACTTTGGGAGACTAGCTTGGGGAGCAGGAGTGCTTGCCTTCCTCTATCGGGGATTAGGGGAGGCCACGAGAGGCGAGGCTAAGGGCCTACGTGGGTGTGCTGCACTGTTGTAGGTAACCTATTTCTTTAATACGGTAAATATGTTCCTCTGCTTGCGAGTTACATATAATAAGTGCTCTAATGGTTTATACTTTTCAGGCATGGATCTGGTCGTACTTCCCTTGTTTTGTGGGTTCGCTTTGCCCGGACAAGGATGCCCTGGCTGATGATCCCCGATACATGGCGCGATTCGACCCGTCGAAGGCCGCCAAGAGGGGGAACGACAAGGAGAGGCGCAATCGTGAGAAGAGGCTTCGAGCACAACTTGAGTGCATGACCATCGATCAGGTAACCTGTTTCTCACTTTCTTTGATTTTTACTGCATATGTCAAGTAACATTGTTTCCCTTATATAAGTTTTTCAACCTAGGTCGATTGGATGCCTTTTGGCAGAGACCTGGATTTTGCAGGTCAGTTTCGCTCCTCCACCTATCGAGGCACCCTCAGATTTGGTAGCGTCTTCGAGCCGTACATGCCAGACAGGGTGCTCCGACAGTTCGGCCGCGTGCAGGAGCCCCCATCGGCCATCATCCCTCCGACCTTCGCGCAACGACTGTTTCGCCTACAGAGGCGTTACATCGTGACGTTCGGTCTGCAGCACCACCGTTGGGCAGATCAGGACCCTGAGAGATTCTACCCTGTCACCGGTCACCGGAGGACGGTCGAGAGCTGTCAGGGAGGCGTCTCAGCTGACTACCTCGCTTGGTTCCAGTCCCAGAGTCGAGGTCATGTGTTGCCCACGACAGTGGTACTACCTGATGCTCCTCCGGCTGCGCCTACCTACCCAGACGACATCATCGGAGCAGCTGAGGATGAGGCTGCTGCGCGACAGGCCCGGGTCGACGAGATGACCCAGTCTATTCAGGCATTGGTCGACCATCCCCAGCTAGAGCAGATGTATGAGCATATCATGGGCTACATTCGATCTCTGCAGTAGATACATTATATTCTGTTTGTTTATGACATACATTTCGTCTTTTGTGGGTATACTATATTTGTGTAGTTCGTGTTCCTTGTGTTATTATTTTCGATGGTTTCTACCCGTTCACAACAACAAACAATCACATGCAAACGCTTCACTTCCTAGATAACGATTAGGTAACGATTAGATTACACATCGAGGCATTACTAAAACTAACAAATACACTGGATAACAACATAATTTTTTTTTAACAATCGACCAGCCTATACATGATTCGTCTTCGGAATGAGTTTAATCTTTAACTCATTGAATGCAAAGCTTCCAACCTCCATATTTGCTTCCCTCACAAGTATCCCTCCCATTTGAGCTACATCAGTGTGGTCCTCTCTGTTTAAATCGAGGAAGAATGACCGAATATGTTGAAGAAGAAGGTCTCCAACCATCCACGCATACGCTCCACGAATGCCCGGATGAAAATCATTGCAGTACATACACCCGAACTACAAGGGTGCGGAAATGTGATTCTCATTTTCACACACGACCCGAAAGAGCGCGCATGGATGCATGCCACTGTATTCTGGACTACGGCAAGCACAGTTGGACTCCTCCGGGGGCATTGAGTACCGAACCCTTTTGATTACAAAATCAATGCGGGAGGTTGAGCCTTCTATTCCAGATGTAACTGGCTCCATGACAGGAATGAAAATATGGAATTGTTGTGTTGCATTTTCAAATGCGGTCCTCATCCCCTTTTATAGGGGTGGTTGAATGTGGGAAATTTGGATGAAGTAACAACATCAAATCTGACGTTGTTACAACGTTCAAATAGACGTTGCTAAGAAAATACCTTGGCAAAACTTGGACGTTGTAACAACGTTCCAATGGACGTTGCTAAGCCCGACGGAGCCCGCTTGGATTCCAAGGTGCAACGTTCAAACCGATGTTACTACAACGTCGGATCTGACGTTGTTAAACCGTCGGATCCCGTCCCCTTTGCAAAATTCACCACCAAATACAACGTCGGATTGAACGTTGCTACAATGTCTAATCCAACGTTGCTACAACGTCCAATCTGACGAAGTATTTGCAGTGTATATAGGGAACGCGTTTCTCTCCAATCTCCTCGCATACATTCTACGCCGGCGACGATGTTCGGAGCTTCCTCACCGTTCGGCACGCCGTCGTCTACTCCTGCGTTTGGCACTCCGACTTCTACTCTAGCCTTCGGCACTCCATCGTCTACCCCCGCCTTCGGGGCGACGCCGTCTTCCACGTCCCCCTTCGGCGCAATGACTTCGTCTGCTTCGTTGTTCAGCATGCCAGCTACTGGCTCTACTCCAGCGTTTGGGGCTTCTACGACGCCGGCATTTGGGACGGGATCTTCTATCTTCTCTACTCCGTTCTCTCAATCGCAGCAGCAAACATCGCCGTTTCAACAGCCCAACACTGGCGGCTTCGGATTCTAGACTCCGGCGCCTTCATTCGCGATGCCACAGCAGCAAGCCACCCCGTTTCAGAATTTTCAGCAGATCACTCAGATGGCGCCGGTGGCTCCTTTGCCTTTCTCTCTCGCCGAACGTGATATTCAGGTGTGCGTTTCTCAACCCGTGAGCCCTAAAATTGTCGGTTTTCTGGTTTTGTATTGTTTCTCAGCTTTGTTCAATGCGTATCTTTAATGCTGTCAGGCGATTGTTGATGCGTACAAGGATGAGCCTGCTCAATCACCCTAGCTTAATTAGGCCTAACCTCAAGATTGAGAAGCTAGCAATGAGAATGCAACAAATAGCAATGAAGCTCCTCCTGCAGAGCCCATGGAAACCGACAAGGAAAGGAGCACATGCACTTTTTGCATAAAGTATAAAATTCTTCATATTTATTCATGGAAGATGATCTGGCTGTCTATGACAGGGAAGTGCTAGTTTGGGTTGAATTTGATTCTTATGGTTGACGGAAAAACTTGAGTGAAGTACTAATTTGAATAGAGTTATATCTTGTATTCAACCAAATTTAGGAAAAGGGGGAAATGTGTTAATTAGCTTAATGTGTTGACTTAATGTTCTTCCTATGTAGTAGCACAGAGCAGTTATAAAAGAAAGAAGGCGATTGCATACTGAACTAATGGAGACCTGGGGGAATAATTTGCATATTATTAACTAACATTATATAATGTATCATTGTAATTATAATTATAAATAATAACAAATTGCACCCTTTTAAATTAAAATCATAAATATTAAATTTTAATCAAATACCCGGGCCTAACACTAGTTATTATATAATTATGATAAAATTTTATTAATTTCATAAGATATCAATACATTATTATATACTTATGATAATATTTTACTCAATTTTATTAGATATTGATATATTTTTTACAAGATTTAAGAAATAAAAAAATCAAAGGAAGTTAATTAAGTGAATTGACGTTAATAGAAAATTTATCTAAATTCAAAAAAAATGAAAAAAATATTAGCGTTAAGGTTATTTACAAGTTTTAATTTTATGCGTTTTTTTTAATATCAAACGCATTTATATAACAAAACCAAAACCGCACAAGGTGCGGGTACTGAACTAGTATTTTGTATAGGCATTGTAAGTAGTTTTAGGTGCATTAGAGTGTCCATATTGCATGTTTAATAGCTAATTTGCATTCTTGCTCATTTGGTATTTGAAGTTTGAAATCTACTGTTTTTAGTGCTTATTTGTAGATTATAAGATCCAAACTTGAAAGGTGGAGAAATCGTATTCAAATGAAGCTAAGAAGAGCATGGAACACGCCAATGAACGGTTAAAAGTTGAATGGCGAAGCTAAGAAGCACGAGAGCAAGAGCACAAATGAAGGACATGGAGAAACCTCATCTTTTGTATTTTAAACACTTTGAATCAGCTTTCGAGGTCTTCATGAGAGTTGTAGCCTTGAAAAGAACTTTCCAACGCATATTCATATGCAGAAATCTGACGAATGACGACTCTAAAAAGTGCATTGCAAGTTCGGTTTGTCGAAGCTGCCGCCGTAGTAAGAATGGCGCCCGCCAGTTTCGCTGTTTTCCGGATCTGTGCAATACTGCCCAATTCTATCTTTCTGGAAACTCAATCTAAGTCTTCTAGGGTTTTTTGGTCGACGTCTTTAGGTTATATTAAGAGATATTCTCAACCGTTTGAAGGCATCCATTTGGTCAATTCAATTCAGATCAAATTCATTAGTTTAGAAACATGGAACGCTTTAGAGGATTGAAGTTGAGAGATCCGAGGTACACGAGTACTTAGGGTTCTTGTGGTTTTCCTATAATTCAAGACTTGGTTAGTTGAATTGTGAGACTTGATTTCTATGTTAATCATATATTTATTTCATTATCCTTGTGCTCATATTGTTGATTGCATATATTCTCTCTTGATTGGACATCTTAGACAGGATTGGCATTCATGCTAGTGATTAATGATTTCATGAGAATAGTTAATCCATGGTAGCAAGCAATAGGTAATTGGTCCTTTGAAAGCACCGATTGGTTGTGCAGGGTAATGCCACTTGGTTAAATATCGGTTCCTTTGAGATTAGGGCTAGAGGGGTTAAAGCCTTTGACAATCTAATTGATTAGGAGAGTTGGTACTGCCAAACTGCCATATACTTTGGGATTTCATGCTGCTATGTGTATTAAGAATCCAGTTAGGGTCGCATATAGTATAAAGGATTGATAAGCCTGTAAGGAATATCAATCTATTTAAACCAAAGTCGGAATAACTAGTGATATCAATTGCATTCATTGCATTGTATTAGAATAACTAGGGATTGAGTCAATGATCAATTAAGCCAACCAATGTTGCGAATTGTATGTGAAACCACATTCTTCTCTTTTATCTTCTATTTGTTCCTATTAATACCTTCATCTTAGTTTATTTGCATTGTCTATCTTTATTCATATTCATATTTTATCTCTATCTTCATATTAATAAATACAATAGGCGTACTTGATTCTTTGTGGATTCGACCCCTTACTTGCTTACTATACTTTAGTTAGTTTGTTTGGGTTATTATTATTCTTTTGGCGAGGTGAAACCCACGACATTTCATCCCCACTAGGGTCCTTAGAAGTAACAACAGTATAATCCCAACTCATCAGATACCCAACTTCGACGATCACCGTAATAGTACTGTTTTGAATCAAATATTCTCGGTTACTACTAGGGATAAGTTATCTAACTTGTTCTATACTTGGTGGACTATCTGGTTCTATAGGAACCAGTTGATATTCGGCAGATCTGCGCATATCATAGTCAAACAAATTCAAATACGAATGCTCACAACCAAGTAGGCGTGGATTGAGGTTACTCGCTTAGATCTTAATACAGATTCATTCCTCCCTGTTAAGGTCTAGAAAGTAGAAACTATGAAATAACTACAAGCCAAGCACCAAAGTTGGTAATCGGTGCCCCACCCATCGCTGGGTTCGCCCTCCCCCGACATCCTACAAACTTAATTTTGATGGGTCTATTCGGGCATCGGGTGATGCTACATTCGGGTTTGTTATTAGAGACTCTGACGCGAATGTCGTTTATGCTGGAAATGGCTGTTGTAATAACAACACCTCCGTCTTTGCAAAAGCCCTTGCTGTTAGGAATAGGGTCCTTCGGGCAAAGGAATTGGGTATCCGAAATCTCTTGCTTGAGGGTGACAACTTGCAGTTTGTTAACTCCCTTCTGAGAAATTGGAGTTGTTCCTGGAATATCGAGTGCATGCAATCAGACACTAATTTCCTAGTTTCATGTTTTGATTCTGTTTCTATTAGTCATGTTTTTAGATAATGTAATGTTGTTGCTAATAGGGTCGCGCACATGACTTACAACATTCTTGCCGACGAAGTGCTTCTTCAGGGTCTCGTCCTTAAAGATGCTCTAGGATTAAGTTATTTTCGATAGCAAATTTTTTTTTTGTTTTGTTTTTTTATAACTGTTTCTTAATTTTTTCCTTTCCTTGTATTAATAAAAGGCCAAAAAACTCAAGTTGAAAGTGGCTCCGCCAAATTTGCAATTTGGACGTGAGGTGACGTTCCTAATCGCCGAAAACCCTCCCCGATTCCATCAGAACCTCCCATCCCCTCCCCCTTCCTTATTTCTCTCCAATCTCCTCGCATACATTCTACGCCGGCGACGATGTTCGGAGCTTCCTCGCCGTTCGGCACGCCGTCGTCTACTCCTGCGTTTGGCACTCCGGCTTCTACTCCAGCCTTCGGCACTCCATCGTCTACCCCCGCCTTCGGGGCGACGCCGTCTTCCGCGTCCCCCTTCGGCGCAACGGCTTCGTCTGCTTCGTTGTTCGGCACGCCAGCTACTGGCTCTACTCCAGCGTTTGGAGCTTCTACGACGCCGGCATTTGGGACAGGATCTTCTATCTTCTCTACTCCGTTCTCTCAACCGCAGCAGCAAACATCGCCGTTTCAACAGCCCAACACTGGCGGCTTCGGATTCCTGACTCCGGCGCCTTCGTTCGCGATGCCACAGCAGCAAGCCACCCCGTTTCAGAATTTTCAGCTGACCACTCAGATGGCGCCGGTGGCTCCTTTGCCTTTCTCTCTCGCCGAACGCGATATTCAGGTGCGCGTTTCTCAACCCGTGAGCCCTAAAATTGTCGGTTTTCTGGTTTTGTATTGTTTCTCAGCTTTGTTCAATGCGTATCTTTAACCCGTGAGCCAGGCGATTGTTGATGCGTACAAGGATGAGCCTGGAAACCCTAAGTATGCGTTCAAGGTGAAATTACTTGAATACTTGTTCGGTGTTTGGAAACTTCTTTTGGTTAATTTCCATGTAGAATGCGTTTTGTTTGTAGCTTGTTCTGGTTTTGTATAACTTTAAGCAGTTACAGACTTACAGTTCATTGATCCCTTTGTGCTCTAGCGTAAAATGAATCTTGGAATGCATTAGAATTTAATTAACCCTATTGTGGTGAAGGGGGGTCAGCCTATAGATAGGGAATGCAATGTGTCTTCCATGGTGCATCTGTTCCATAGAGGCGTTGTACACGTACTGAATGTTTGTTCTTTGTTGCAGCATTTGTTGTTTAGTGTGACAGAACCTCAATTACGTGTAAAGCCAGCTGGTGTCTCAGACGTGAGTTCCTCTAGTTGTTCCTTTAGTCCCCCTGCTGAGTTATTTAATTAGTCTGTGGCTGCCACTGCTAGGTTATGTGGGCAGAGGCTTTAGGTAAGCTTGAGGGAATGGACAGCTCCAATCGTGAGAGGTTATGGCCACAACTTGTCCAAGGTTTCAAGGATCTTTCACAACGGCTGAAGGTACTCATTCTGACTGCAAACTATGATGCATTTTTTTTTAATCTTAAAAACATATTACATTTTCCGCCTTTAGAAGAATGTTGCTTCACAAGGGGCTCGTATCATTTTCTCTTTAATACCACCATGTCACTTTTTACCAATATCATACTCTTCCATCTTCAATCCTAATACTACCACTGCTTGCTGGCTCTACAGAGCTGCAGCCTTTCAAGGAGAAGCTTTTAGCAGTTTGAGTTGTGACAGTACATCTTGGAAAGACATTAATTTGCATTACTAAGATAGAACCTAGGGCCTAGAATTTATCTTGATTCTATGTTCTCATGTTTTGGTCTGCTAGTCTTCTTAAGCCAGCTCCCAGGGTGATGCATGAAGATATCTTTGGCCTTAGACTTAGAGAAAGCAAATGATGTCTAATTTTGCATAATCCCTTTTCTTATGCAACTATTTTACTTAACAACAGCTTCTTGTGATGTAGTGTACAATCTGAATTTTCTCGTATGTATATTTGATGCCAGCTTCAAGATGAAGTAATTGTTTCTGACAGTGAGAGGCTAAGGATGACTCAGAGTAATGTTAAGAAGGTATCATCCCCCTCACTTTATTTTAATCTGCTTCTAGGCTCAGATTAGGACGTGTTTTATTGTGTGTTGCATTACTTGCATATGTAGTTTCTTCTGGTTTAATTAGTACATCTTGCTTTGCTGCCAGCTTCAAAGCCATTTCCAGGCTGACACTTTACCTCGTATTGAAAGATTAAGGCAAAAGGAGCAGGGGCTTCAAAGGCGCTTGTTAAGGGTATGATTTTGTTTGTTATTTTTTTCTTCTGCTTCCTGAGGTTTCGTTGCTTTATACTCTTATTTGTTACTTATGCCGTGGGCAACTGATTTATTGACAAGGAGCTTGTCGGAGTTTGACTTCCCAACTGATTGATTAAGGTTGATTTATAAATATGTATTTTTTAATCCAATTTTTCTGGTCATTGAAAACAAAGGTGATGAGAATAGTGGAGGCTCTGGAAGGAAAGGGATGCAGGTTGCCCCTCACAAAGGGTGAGGTTGAGCTGGCCGAGAAGTTGGCTGCAGTAACTCAACAGGTTTATTATGAGTTTCTTTCTTTGACTTCCAGTTGTATGAATGCCTTTGTTTTTTTTTTTAAAAAAAAATTATATTTCCGGACTCTGACAAATTGATGCATCTGCAGCTGAAAGGATCTGGAGCGGAGCTTTCAAGGAGAGTTCAAAACCTACTTAATGTATCACGTATGCAGCCCAATGAAAATGGTTTTAGCTTGTCTTTTTGTCTCCTGGGTTCTACTAAAATACATGAGCGAAGTCTCACAGACATGCACGAGGTAAGAGTTGAGGCCTGGAAACCTAAACATCTTTTGTAATGTAATTTGCATAATGCTTTTCCATTGACATTTTACACTGCCCCGTTTCACCTGGCAGGTGTTGCAACATCAAACAGGGGCCATAGCAAAGCTCGGAAATGTTTTGAAACGAGATATTAGAGATATGGAGATCATAATGGCTGAGGACACTGAAATGATTGACGGGCTTGTGGAATAAGATCTGTACTCATTAACTAGTCAGATATTCCCCATTGTTAAAAATTTTCCGTTCAGCTTTAACAGAAAAGGAGGGAAAACAAAGAAATTTGTGTTGTTTGAACCTTTTTTTTTTACTTTAAAAGCAAATACAAAGCTGATTCTGAATTTCAATCATATAAGAGAATATTAGGAGGTAACACGATCTCCCATTCCGTAGACTGGAGGCGTATCATTATTAATTCCTGGTTGGACTACAATGCTATTATGAAATTATTTTTCTATCTAAAACGAAATTCTGTGCTTCATATTGAAACTTTCTACAAAATTTATTCCTCAAACAGCAGTTGTAATAGTAGCATTTGTGGTGGATGAGTCGGTTTCTCTTGATCTTGGAATGTCAAAGTGATGTACCCCAAGTGTTGCTATAATTTTCACCCATGATTAATACCACAAGCGATGTCCAACCTGTAAACGGCCGTGTTCCCTTACCTTTGCCCGTCTTCTGATCATACTGTTCCCAAAGATACCCGGTGTGCTGATGGTTGTTGACAATGTTTCTGTGACATATAACAGATGGTGCTTCAGACTGACTGCGCCAAATTAAATGGATGGTGCTGAAATTGCTGAAGATAATACAGACAAATACCTTATAAGGTTGCTTCTCAATTTGTGGTAAATGACTCCTGCTTTCTCTTTGTATGGACCATCAACTACAGAATGACGAGAGGAAATGTAAATTTTAGTTCAAACGAGTATGGTAGGTAAAGACTTCATGCATGTTTTTGTTTGGGTGGATGTACCTCTAGAGTAATGATGAAGAGCAGAGAGGATCATGTAATTCATGTTAATCCATATTGGGCCTCTCCAGTAAGGTGGATCATGCTCTGTGTTCCGCTTCATGTATATTGAACTGCACAACACCAGAAACCAACTGTGAGAGCAGAGGCAAACTAAGAACTAGAAAATTACCCCCTCACAAAAACAGTTGAAAAATCACAAAAGTAAATAGGTGATATCATTAGGATCAAGTTTAAATATGTGACAAGGAGCTATAAATCAACAGGTCTATTCTTGTGCCGCAAGACCAGTTCATACCAATACTCCAATAGTCCAACAACGTTTGCAGCTACAAGCATCGGCATTCCATATGCAGATCAGAATAAAATACTAGTCCAGAAAATGCGAGAAGCAGAGGATACAGACAACAAATGAGCAACCTTACCTTGTTCTGGCAAGGGAGCGAATCCCAAAATCTGTCCATAGGAGGCTCTTGTTTGAAATAAGGTCAAGCTGTTTTTCCAGAATCCATGAATCCTGCCATATTCAATTCATATATACGGAATAAATCAATTTCAGGATCGTGCATAAGCAAGAAAATGAATGTACTTGGATATCCTGTAGTTGAAAGATGATTTCCCTAGTATAACTTACAGTAGGAATGATTCTTCCCATAAACGGGAAAAGGCTGACATAACCAATTTGAGGAACCAGTTGCAGTGTGGGCTTCTCTTGAACTTCTCGAACAGACTCCTTAGTGGCATGGTTTCCATTCATCTTCACCCGCCAATGCAAGCGAATCTGCAGGTAGATGTAGTTTCAACATTCAATAATTGTTGCCTTTTACAGATTCATTGACATGATAAAGAGTATATTTTATAATTGACATACCACTGGAAGCTTTACCAAAGGAGTAAGCAGTAACTAGTATATAATTAAACACACATCAAATGAACTAGTAGCATCCTCAACTTTCTGTACCAAGTACAAAAGATATGTACCTTCTCCGTGTGATTCCCAAAATCGAAGTATGCTCCATAATCTTCATCAAAATGCATCTAGGATAATCCAAAATGTTTGGAAATGTCAAAAACACTTGCAGAATATGCCACATGTACAAACAAGAAAAATACAACAACGCGGTTCAATGTTTTTTATGAGGTAAAATGCAAAGATGGTGAGGGATCAATCAAGCAAGAAACACAGGCCAATTGGATATATGAAGTGAATAAGAAGACGAACCCTGTTGAGAATATCAAAATCAGCTAGCAGTTTGGCAGTAACAATATATTCCTGCATAATTCATACAACACGCTTAATTAATCAACAAAATGACTTGTGAATTGTGATATTTGCATTCTTTACTTTGCACCTTCTTCACCTTTGAAAGTTCTTTGTTGTCGGACAAAACCTCACCCATGCTATGCATGCAGTGTGCTGCAAGAAGCATCCAACACCTAAGGTCCAAGTGGCGCTCTTCTTCATTAGGGTGTGAAGCACGTGGATAGTCGTCCAATCCAGAGGAGAGTGTCTACGGAGACCAGAAAAGAGATCAATAAAATAACTAAATGGAAATTCTTCCATAATAGGCATGGAAAGCATAATGCAATAGTATGCAAGTCCTCAGATTGACCTTTCAAGTATATACAAAGATTGTCAAGCTTACAGAACTTGGCAATCTATAATTCTATATCAGGTCCAGGTGAAGATCGAAGAGGACAATTCAAATTCACAGTCTATCCTCTGACCACAAAGTCCTATAATCTCTCTCAATGATTATCACACAAAAAAACATCAATCTACTTTCTAATAGCAATCTCTTCTCCGAATGGTTCATCTTTTATATTGACCCGCCACTGAGAACTCACCAACTATGATTACTACACAAAGGGTCCCCATTTGAAGGACTCCAGAGCAGCACATGCATGCATGTATGTAATGCAAATCCTAAATACACGTACTTGAAGGAATTAAATAGAGAAATATAATAGAGTTGATGTCAAGCATAGCTGTCTTAGATGCTTCACCTTTGGATTTAGCTCACGGATTGTCGTGTTATCTCTCCCATGCCAATAGTAGCTGCTCGCATCTTTTCCTGTATACCAAGGTGGACAGATAACAAGTAAAATTGCCACATCAATACACATAAACAACAATTCTAGAGACCAAACTGAACACTAATGTAACCATATGAGCCAATAGATGCATTTCAGCATCTTTTACAATCTGCTAACACTAATCCACATTAATTGCATTGTGAATATCGTAATATCATCTATCATTATATGGTTATTAGAAGTAATGTAAGAGGGATGAGTGGTGCAAAATGCAAGTTGAACTCACATATAATGCACTAAGAAATCTCCTTTAGAAGATGTAAGGATTATTTAGGTTATCAGAGTTTAAAGATTTATCAATGCAGATGCTAGACTTGTTCTCACTCACGGACACCAGTTTACAAGTATAAGAATGGAACATAACTTTGAAAGAGCATATGTTCATTTCCGTTTTGGAGGGGACATTGATCCGGGGACGGAAGCTTCTTTGGGGGAAGATCTAGTCCTCAAGAAAGAGTATTTCAAGTACTTAGGCTCGTACGTTCGAGGAGAGAGGTATTGATAGGGATATCGAGCATCGAGTCCAGGCGGGGTGTGAGTTGGAGAAGAGCGTCAGGGGTGTTATGTGACAAGAAAGTTCCAGTTTAGAAGGGAAATTCTACAAGGTGGTTGTTCGACCGACCATTCTGTATGCCTATGCCTGCTGGCCTATTACGAAAGCTCAAAAACAGAAGTTACCACTAGTTGAGGTGAAAATATTGCTTTGGATGAGTGGGCACACGAGACTTGACAGAATCAGAAATGTCGACACAAGGAGCAAGATTGGAGTTACGAGTATTGTGGACAAACTGCGGGAGTCCAGACTAAAATGATTTGTGCATGTTCGTAGGTGTGAGAACTTGGATCTACCTGTAGGGGGAGAGGTAGACCTAAGAAGAGCTGGATGAAGGTCACCCGTCATGACCTCAATCTTCTAACCTTTCGGAAGATATGACTTTGGATAGGGACCAATGGAGGAGGAGGTGCATACGGGTGCTGATGTTTAGAGTTTTAGACTTTGGTGTTGTGTCCTACTGTCTTTGCTTCTTTTCTACTTCTTTACTGCATATTTTACCTTCTGTTTCCTTGTGGTCCTTGTCTCTTATTGTTCTGGGTCTATCGGAAACGCTCTCTCGATTTGTTCGGGGTATGAGTACGTACATCCCGACCCCCAAGGCCCTGCTTAATCGCGGGATTAACTGAGTTGTTGTATATATCCCGTGACACTACTGAGAGCATCGTCCCTCGTAGGCTATAATGGTCAAGGGAATCAGTCTACAAAAATATAATATTCTATAGAATATTCTTAAATTGGCCTATCATGAAAAATCGTGGTTTTTCCCCTGTAAGTCAAATTTTTTATGCTAAAATATGAAAATTCCCTAAAAATCAATGTACATTTTACCAATGATTGATTATATACCTTAATTGTCACTTGTCCGTATGTGTTATCCTTTCAATTTCAATTTACTACAATAAATCTATCAAGATTTGTTACTTTGTAGGTATGCTAATAATAATCTATTCCTGGCGGAACATCGTAAAATGAAGAAGATGATGCTCAATTAAGACGGAGAGGGGAGTTATTAGTCACATTACCATTTATCGTGATAAATCTATACTTGAAGTCGATCTAAGTGGTGTCTTTGGAAAAAGAAATGTTTATAAAGAGATTGATGTGGATCTACAAAATATTAGATAATTTTAAGTTTTAATGTGTTTCAGTAGTTTGGAGGTTTATTTTATGCTTGATATTTCTTATGTGTTTTACTTTAAAATGTAGGACTTGTCACAAATTAGTATTTATTTCAATCTAGCATATGATTTGAATGATGTTATAATAAAAAAATGAATGTGAATTTCTTAAAATATTATTGATACAAAAATAATCCAAATATGTCAACTATTATCGTCATATTGAAGAACTAGATAATATTTTATAATGCTATAACTTTTATTTTAATTATAATCCCAATTAAATATATATATACACATATAATTGTATTGTTTATATAAATATATAAATGTTAAATAATTTAAAATAAAAATAAAATAAAGTGGGATCCACAATTGGCCTTCCAAAACTCCAAGCCAAATTCGGCCTTTGATTTAGAAATAGCCTACCAAAAATTTAGCCAAAATAGAAAATGGCCTAGGGTGGGTGATGCTCTGAGGAGCCTGACTTCCACCAAGAAGGCTTATATCTCTTATGAAATAATGTAAGTTTGTAAATTTGTCATTTTACTAACTTGAGGACCCACATATACACTTATAGACAACAAGAATGTCACTGAAAGTGGATCTAGCATTGCACTTGAAGCAATATCATTCCTGGACAACTATTTGACAAAAGAAAGAAAGATAAAAGATTTCCCATACCCAATTGTGAACTATTGAACCATTTGAACCATGCATCGAGGCGAACAGAGGCACGTTGTAGAAAGGCAGAAATCTCCGTGTTCTCTTTGACTGTAAACTTGTCACTCTTTATGCCAGATAGTAGATCTGAATGACAGAATTGATGCTCTATTAAACATTTTTAACACAGGATTGCCCCAAAGAAATTTTGATTGAATGATACCAAAGAACGGCATTGTATTCCATAACGTAACTTAAGATTACACCTCCTAATAAAAGAATTAGTGAACTACTATTAGCCTAGTTTCCATTTTACATGAAGACAATGAAGATGCATTGAATACTCAACAACATCGAGTTTCCATAAATAAGGCTAAGAAAAGGTAATAACTGCCTATCATTAGATTTATGATGCTAAATAAAATCCATGTGTGTAGCAAGAGAACTAAATTTATATAGATAATCTCAATAAAACAAGACTAACATGAAAGGACTTAAATCCTGACAAACAACCAGGAAATAATTTTAGATGGCAGGACCATGATATTAAGATTAATCATCCAAATAATTAATTCCACAAAAAGTTGATGTAAAAGAGATCAATTTTACCATGTAAAACAAGAAATAAAGTAGGTGGATTTCCATTTGTTGGATATTGGACGACAAACTCCTCAGGTACCTTGCTGGAAATCAAGATATCTTAGTAAGTAGAGGTACAAAGGGGGTAAATGCTAAGTAAAAAAATAAAATGGAAAAGCAAAAGAGTATAACCTCAAAGCTTCAGCACCCAAAATTTGCTCACGGGGAATCCACCCATCAATGTTCATTAGATCTAACCAGTGTCCAAGGATGTCCAAACAGATATGAACATCCCAACGCCTATTTTTTCCCAATAAAACTCATGTCAGAATGATGCTGTATAAGACCACCTGTTGCACAATTATGAGCAACTAACAGTAGAGCAAACTTTTAAGAAAATATGTGGGTTCAAGCTAACCAAATGAGAAGCTGATGAAAACCTTCATCCCACAAAAAGCCTCTTGGGAAATAGGATCGGCTAGGAACAGCTGAGTAAAGCTCAGCAGGCCAGTAGAAAGTATAATCTTGACCTTGAAACTGCAAGAAAGGAAGATCCTTATGAAAGAAAGCAAGAAAAACGACAGAAAAGACGCTAAATAGTTTCACTCAAGTTCACACTCCAGTTTCCCAGGGTTGTAAAACCTTTTCAGGCTCATGTTTGCAAGTCCTAGAACAGACATCTGCTAAGTTACATCTTCACTTTTTTGGTCTTCAGCCACTGATTTGTAAAGCAAAATTTTTTTTTTAAAATCATCGTTCCGTAGTAATGCATCTTAAGTTATGTTTCTTCTCCCTAATTTAGCATCACTCTAGAAAGGAAAATATAAACAGAAGTTTGGTGAAGTAGCATTTTTTCTACAAGAAAACATGGTTGACAAAACATAGCAAATTTGTAATAGCTACCTTCTTCTTTACTCATGTGAAACAACCACAATGTCACAAATTATTTAAATAAGACATAGAAGTTAGTAATGGAACTACTGACAATATTCAAAGATGTATGGTAACTTACATTAGGCATTCCACGAAGAGAAATCTTTGACCGTCCATAAAAGTAGCCAATACCACCAAGCAAATTCCCGAAGGCAGCCTTACCAACCAGCATGGCCTCAGAGTCAACCTGGGATTAAAAATTCAAAAACACAAATAACTAGTCTCTTAAGGGTAGACCTGTCAAAACATGACCCGACCCGAAAAACCCGACCCGTACGTCCGGTAATTATACGGGTTTGAACCCAGTGTTTTAGACCCGGGACCCGAAATCGATCTGAACCCGAATTACCCGGGATATTTAGGGTCAAGACCCGGTGACCCATTGGGTCAAAATTGACCCGGTGAGTCAGCACTATGTAGACGCCACATAGGCACTAGATTGACCCCACACAGATTTGTCATACAATTGTTTAATTAAGGTCACTCATAAGTTAAATAACTTATATATTTTATAATTATAGTATGTTTATAACACTTATTTGTATAAATATGATTTTTTTTGAATAAAATATTAATATAATATTATTATTATAATAATATTTATAAATTTAATTATAATATTATTATTTTGTTTAATTTGACATATGTATATTACAATTTAATTTTGATATTATTTTAATATTCTTAAAACTTCTTCAAAAAGTTCCGAGTTTTTTGACCCGGTGGGTCGACCCGAACCCAGGACAAACCCGGTTTGGCTCGACACGGAATGACCGGTAACCCGATTTACCCGGGACCCGAATGACCCGAACCCGACCCGAATGAGAGGTCTACTTAAGGGTGATGGAGAGAAAAGGAATCTAATAATCACCAAGTTGAGATTTGTAATTTAGACCACAGGTATATAGATCCTGAAATCTGAATCATGCCTTTGTTCATTACCTTGTACTAAAGCCTTGGTTCACTAGCTTTTCTGATTCAGATATCAGGAGGCTATAAAGACCATTCTTACACAGTACTTCAAAGCATTTCTATGAGAAAAATAGAAAGCAAAAAATCGCTACAGTTTAGAAAACAACAAAGTCTTCCGTGGAACACAATGATGACAGCTGATGGCAAGTCTAGAAGTAACATCATGACAGATAACATCATTCAGAACCCAAACAATAATATTAGAAGAATGAACAAGTAAAAGAAGCATAAGAGTTCACATAACTGATTACCTTGCCATTCAGATTGAAACATCTTTCAAATTTTTCATCAAGCTCATTCTGCTTCTCTACAAGTCGATCAGTGAGAGATTGCCCTGAATAATACAATAAATCATAGTTAAGCTTTTAATGCCATACGAAAACATACTTGTGAGATTGTATACAGTACCACAAGTGAAGTGAAATGAACTAAGAAAAATACAATCTTAATTCCAAGTTGATTTATAAGATCTATTATTCATGCAAATCAATAGAACATAAGTTCATATATGATGCAAACAAAACTATCAGAAGTCAGAACTCCGGCATAACAAATGAAGAAAACCTGTGAGGCTGCTAACACGCTCTTTAACTCGTGAGCTCTTCAAATTGGTTCCTGACAAAAAAGCCACATCTGCCTTTAGAGGAATCTTCCCTACAATCTGGATAAAGATGGAGTCAATGGTGAGGCAACAAAAATAACTCAACCAATCTCGCAGTCGGATGAAAAACAATTGAAGTTTCAAAGTTAGAGTATCCATGAGCACATACCTGGAAAACCAAGACATTTGGAGAATTAGTAGAACTGTCAGGTAGCTCAAGATGACTAAACCTCCTTATCTGGAAATTTATGAACAAGCATATTCAGAAACACGATGTTAACGATTGGAAGATGTGCATAATGTCACCTAAAACCGGATTAAGAACATTTTAACGTTAGTAACACAGCATTCTCGAAAAAAGAACACTATATATTTTAATAATCACAAATAATATCTTCCAGAAAAATTGTGCAGTTTTAAAAAAAAAAACAGGATTTCGCAGGAAAGATTTACTCCACCTATTGACGGTATAAATCAGGATATAAGGATTTCATGACACCAGAAAGTGAAGAACAGCTAAAAACACATGTAAAATTACTTTTAAATAACAAATAAGTAATCAGATGACAAACTATATCCTCATATCAGATCCCCTAACAAAGTGGTAATAGAAGTGTATCTGGCACTTCCGATGGCCAAACATATATGAACATGATCATTCAACTGTAGTTGAAAACAAAGTATCGCCTATATGGGGAAAAATATAACTGTATCAAATACCTCATTCTACCTAACAAGTCGAACATATCAATTAATAAGACTGCTTGATACATTAAATCCAAGACCCAGAGCCTCGGTATGCATCCTCATTGTAAAAACTTATAACAAACCTTTGAACTATAAAATGAACAAATGCAAACATACCTGATCGGCTAGAGTTGCCTGGACTAGATCAGATATATTGTGAAAATGTGGTGTCCTAAAACCAGCATAGTGAACTTCAAGATTTCCCTGCAAATTGAAAAATGTTAAAAAGAACTTACAATTAGATGGGCAAATTCATACAAGATGATGAGAGAATTATAATGTAGCATAGAGTTGCTAAGTTGCAAACAAAAGGTACTCAACTTGTATCTCATATACGGGATCACAACATACAAATCAAGGCCAAATACCAAAAGAATGAAAATAACATTAAAAGCTACATAATAATAACTTGAATCAGTAAAATATGTAATAAGAGAAGCTAAAATTTGCAACTATCACTATATGAGTCTCATTCTTGTGCCAGATATCCAGAAAATTAGGCGGTACTGAGAAGATACAGATACCCAAAATACAAAAAAATATCAGTGGTTTATCTCAAAAAAAAAAAATCAGCATATGATGAACATTCCTAATTATTTAATGTCCTGACCAACTTATACACGCTGTTGACGTACCGGTGACTCTAAATGCAACTGCCAGTCTCCAACATCACTCCTTGATCCAAATGCCAGCCCAGACTTCTTGTGAACGTTCATATCTTCAGCACTTGAGTGAATGGCATTGCCTTCTTCATCGCCTACATAAAAGAACAGGTGTGCATTCCCCCATATTCCAACATCTTTACTTAAGCTGTGAATTAATCATGGAAAACATATATAAATAAATACAGCATAAATTCAGTTATCCAGAATCTTTAACTAGATAGTCCCATATGCAACTGAATCTAGCATGAAACTCAAACAAAACATAGGAGGGTCACAACTGCAAATGTAAATACACCAAATCAATTAAATGTTTAGGAAAATTGGGATGCACTGGGTCCGGAATGTATAGGGAACCAGATGAACATGGACTTCTAAAGAGCATATGATAAAAGTTTAGATATTTACTTCTGGCTTTGTACATCAACTCGTACAGCCCAGTCACCTCCATACCCACTATCCCAGTCCTTGGATTTTATAAAACTGGTCTCCAACATCATATCATTGTCGACAATTCTCTGATGACCATAATCCCTACCATTATGAAGGGTCCAACCATATGTTGTAAGCCCATCACTGTCTTGACATACATGTCGGACAAAAAAATGTCCATCCTTGACAGCAATCCACATCAACCCGGCAATTAGAGAACGTGGGGTCCTGCCAATAGAAATTATAAGCAACCACAGTAATATACTGTTATACAGCAAGATGCATCGAAGAGAAAACATATGACTGACAAAGCAACTACCCTTTCCAGTAATTTACATTCAAATCACATTCCGTACCCATCAATTTTTTTAATTGAGATATATTTGGGGCAAAATATGGTTCCCCGATGAGAACAAAGAGGATAAACAAGATAAGGGGCTTGATGAGATTTCCAGAAAATAGACTCTCAAAATGCTACCATAAGAAAACATATTTCAGCTTCACGTAACCATATATCGTGTTTGGACAAGTTAATGGCGGGCTGAAGATAAACAAACCTT
Source organism: Persicaria maculosa (assembly GCA_963922045.1). Classification (NCBI taxonomy): domain Eukaryota; kingdom Viridiplantae; phylum Streptophyta; class Magnoliopsida; order Caryophyllales; family Polygonaceae; genus Persicaria; species Persicaria maculosa. Next base: position 21,462,521 of record OY998271.1, on the reverse strand, counting down.
GCGCGAATTCCGAGGTACACTTGAGGCCTGTATGTTCCCCAATACAAGCTCTCCTTATGCTCACCTTGAAACTAGAACAAACAAAAATACAGTCAATTCACTAGTACACGCAGATGAATAGATCGATTGAAATGCCAATTCCAAAACGGAAAAAAAAAATAATAGAAATAACAACTTGAGGAAGATCCATTAGCTTCGGTGCCGGAAATGGAGTCACAACCCTAGGTTTTCGGTCGGCATCGACTGATTTCATCAAGTACTTGTACGCAAACACCGAAGAAACCACGAAAACGAAAATGCCAAATCCGAAGAGAGCTTTGACTCCCGTGGGACCGAGAGTTCTGCTAGTATCTCTTCGCGATTGGAGATCCCGCTTCTTTCTGATATCATTGTGATCATCCTCGTCACCATTGTTGGAAGATTTAGGTCTACTTCGAGTGTTTCTCCTCGAAGTACCTGCCATTATCGCTTCCAAACAAAGAGCTTCGATATTCGGAGAGACACCCCAGTAGAGCTTGAACAGAAACGCCTCAATTCGATTTGCGAAAATCAGCCCCGGCCCAGACGACTGGGGCGATTATTTATCCAGATTGGCCCATCAGCTATTCTTGATCTTAGTCCAGTTCAATCGACACAGTCGCTATATCTGGAGCGGGTATTGTGTGGTCAGCCAGAGGCGAATCCAAACGGGGGCATGTGGGGGCACGTGCCCCCACCCTCATCCGACGAACCCCATATATGTATTCTCCTCGTCGATAGTTTCGTTTTGATATATAATACGCATTAATCCGATAACCGGTTAAAAAGTTATAACTGTTTGAAAATCGAAGGAATATTCATTGGTTAAATCTTATTTTGAAATGAGAGGTTATATTATTCATTTTGACAATTAGGTAAGAAATCAATATGGAAGTTTAAATGAGAAAAAATGTCAAATTTTCTACTTTGCAAGATATTAGTGATGTTTCTAAAAATATGATCGATGTAGGAATTTACAAAGCTTTAGATTTGGTATATCGTCTCATCGAGCTAGTGTTAGTGTTATCGGTTGCAAAAACTAAAGTGGAAAAAGCTAACTTTCTCTACAATGGATATTATCAATCCATATTTGCGCAACAAATGAATATTTTCTCTCTAAGAGTTTTGTCTGCTAGTTGAAAAGGATGGTTTCAAGCGCATTGATAATGAGGTTATCATTCAACATTTTTATGGTAGGGAAACTCGTTAAATGGTTTTACCCCCCGTCGAGTTGAACTATTTCATTATAAAACTCGAATTAGCAATGAAGAATTTTTTGTACTAGTAAACTCTTTTATTTTTTATCACTATTTTGTAGCGTTGAACGTTATGTATTGTATGAGTTTGCGTTATTCATTGTCGTTTATCACCAGTGTGCCCCCACCCTCTTCGAGTTCTGGCTCCGCCACTGTGGACAGCTATTTATGTCGGATATTATTTGTGTCCATCAAAGTTTACCACATACTCCCTCGTCCCAATTTAATTGACGTTCTACCTATACGCACATAGATTAAGAAATTTTTCTCTCTCCCTTATGTCCCATAAAAAAAACTCCTTTTGATATAGATTAAGAAAATTTTCTTTCTCCCTTCTGTTCCATAAAAAAAATGAAAACTCCTTTTGAATCTATATATACATATACTAAAACCGATAGATAGCGTCATACGTGGCGCAATGTGGTTGATCCTAGGGAAAAAAATCCTATGTGGCGTGTTGTGATTGATTCTAGGAAAAAACTAATAAAATAACATGTTATCATTATTTATAGAAAGTTATATAAGTCACAATCTATCTATCTATCTATATATATTTTTATCTTACCAAAAAAATATATATATTTTTTAGTAAATTGACAAAAACATAAATAGAAAATATTTCATAGTCATATTTACCAAAAAAATATTAAGAGAAATGGTCATAAATGACCCACTTTCTATCAAAGTTTGCAAAAGTAACCTCCCGTCCGGAAAATTTACAAAAATAACCCAAATCCCAAAAAATGGCATAAATGTCCCGGTTATTCCACCTGGTGTTGCTGGTTTAGGAGGGATAAAGAAAAAGGGAAAAGAAAAAGAAATGTGGAAACAAAACCAAAAAAAAAAAGATGAAAACTGTCATGCATTTAATGCAATCCGGCGGGAGCCCAGAAAAAAAAGGAGAGAATAGGGTCATCATCATACCCTCTCTCTCCATTTGTAACTGTGTCTCTCCATTTAAAAAAACAAAGCACGCACGAGTGATTTGGAAAGGGAACCGGGACGGAGAAGAGGAGGGTGGCTGTCGGAGTGGAGTAGAAGCGACGAACGCCGGCGCCGGACTTTAAAGGTACGCCCCCCTCTCGATTCAACCCGAAATCGTTCTTCCTCTTGTCCTTTATGCGCGAACATAGGGTGTGTGGGTGAAGGCATTGACTATGGGGTTTAAGGATTGAAGGGCAATGGTGGGGGGAGTGATGAGGTGTGGAGGGGTGGCGATGGTTGGTGCGATTGAAGGATGAGAACGGTGGTTTTCGGGTATGGTTAGGGGAAATCGACGGTTAGGGTTTAGGAAGGCCAAAAGGGTGGCAATGGTGGGAGTTGAAATTGGAACATGGGGAAGTTTAGGCGGCCGATTGAAAAAGAAGGAGTGATTTAAGAGATGTGATTTATGTCGAATTTTGTTCTTGGAAAGAGAAAGGGGGTGACATGGGTGTGGAATGTGGGTGACAGGGGTGTTGAATTTGATTTGTAGTAGCTATTGATTAAATCGGAACAATGATTGCGGTTAGGGTCGTCTTCGATTTGTATTACGTATGTTGAATGCAATTCCATTATTGTGGAATTGAAATTTGTTGTTTGTTGTCGAATGTATTGGGTGGAGATTGGGTTAGTCGAATATGGGTCACAAGTTTGAAATGTTGTTGTCTGACATTAATGGCATGGGTTTTAAAGTTTTGTGACACGGGATTTATTTCTGGTGACATGGGGATATGATTTTTCTGGAAAACTAATTGTGTTCCTATTACCCAAACTGCAGGAAACAAATGGTTCGATCTAAAAATACACGAAGGCCTGGAGTAGTACCTACCACATCGGGAGAGCCCCGTTACTGTGTCCCGAAAGAAAAGCACTTTCGGGCACGAGTAAACCAAGGGTCGAGATTGGCGATGCTGGCTAACATCGACGACTACATAGACCCCTACGACTGGGAGAAGCTGCTGGATAGTCAGTTGGGGGGATCGTCCAGCTAGCAAACCGATGTCAATTCTCATCACTAGTGCATTACGCACTACAACCTCAAGTTGTCACTGAGAAGAAGTGGGAGAGTTGGTATATGATTCAAGGGAAGCTGAGGCGGTTCTCCATTAAGGAGTTTGCCATTGTGATGGGGCTCCGGTGTGGTCGAGTAAAGGGGATGGAGATGGAGGACGACAAGAAAGTGGTCAAGGAGTTCTTCCAAACGGATAGGATGACAGTGGGCGAGCTAGAGTACGCCTTGAAGAGCTCGCTGCAGAAGGAGCCGAGTGCGAGAAGGAGATTCAAGCTTGCTCTCCTCTTCATCATCGAGGGAGTGTTCTTTGGTGGGGGGGGGACAAAGGAAGCCTTTGCGGGGGTGGATCGTGAGGCTGGTGGAGAATGTCGATCGGTTCCTCGCATTCCCATGGGGGAGGCTTGTTTATGAGACCACACATGGCTCGCTCTCTGGTGCTATAGAGCGCCGCTTGGCTGACTTGAAGCCCGATCCCAAGGAGCGCGCTGGATACGGGCTGATGAGCTATCCGATGGCCTTCCAGGTAACTTTACATACGACCCTCATACTACTTTACAACGATATGCGGTTTAGGTTTGTAATTAGAGTGCGAATGCCTTGTAGATTTGGCTATACGAATCAATTCCAGATTTCGGGGTCCAGTTTGCGACGAAGTTGTCCTCCAAAGCAGTGCCTTAGTGCATGAGGTGGAGCTCCAAAGAAGAGAATCTTGCTTACGACACAATTGTTAAATGCATGGATGAGGAGGACGACATCAATGTTACTGAGAACTCAGTGCTACTACCAGAGAAGGACGAGCTATCATTGATGGATGGGTGCTACTATCGGCATAAGGAGCCTGACATCCTGTTCGACAACATTGTGCGGCCATTGGCTCACATTTTTAATCCTCTGGTTGACATCTCCCCAAAGGGCGTCCCAACAACACGGACAAGAGTTGGGGAGAAGGATGGTGGGGAGGCTAACGTGGCGAAGACACTTGAAAAGATGATGGAGACGTTGTCAAGCATGTCAATGTGGATGGAGAATATGGATGGCAAGGTAAGAAAGTCATTGGCATATCTATCTTTATTTTCTGCTGATCTGAATAACATATGTGACATGGGTAAATAGACTTCTGACATGGAACATATAGTAGGTGACACGGTAAATATACATTTTGAATAAGTGATGTTGTTTTCTGATCGGTTTTGTTCACCTTAATCCGTAGAATTGATTTTAAAAACGCAATCCATGCAGATGAAAGTGTTGGAGGAGATCGTTCATGGAGTGCGGGTCGGTCAAGGGATGGGAAGAGGCGGGGAAGAAAGAGGAAAGGATGTAGAAGACAAGGTTGGAGATGGTGAACGTACTGAAACTGGAGACAAATTTGTGGGTGACAAGGATGTGGAAGACCAAGTTGTTGAAAAAGTTGGAGATGGGAATGTTGAAGACAAAGATTGGGGGGCACCAAATGAGGAGGAGAAGGTAAGTTTGTTTTTGGATGACATGGTATGTTCTGTTGTGTGAGACGAGATATTGGGGCATCACTGTAAAGATTAATGTTGTTTTCCAGGATGTTCATGTGGATGAATTTACAGAGAGTGCAGTTGAAGCAGGTGGGAAGGCTGAACAACAACAAGGTGGTAAGGTAAGGTCCAGTGGCCCGCGTCGATAATAGCAACAATTTAGTCATATTGGATTCCTTGTAACTTCTGGTTTTGTTTTGCAGGTGGGCGATGTTGATGTCACAATGGGGACTGGTACTGAATCCAGGGAGAAGGCCCATCAAGAAGAAGGTGATAAGGTAAGCTCTTGTGGCCCATGTCGAGTATATCAACAATGGCGTTATAAAATGATGGTGACACGAATAATTATGAAGGGTGACATGGTGTTTTATATTACGTGACAAGAGAATAATTATGATGGGGTTTTATGTTGGGTGACATGGTGTTTGAATTTGTTTTTAAGGCCGTTTATGTTGTTGGTAGAAGGAAATCGAGTTCTTAAATACAAATATAAAGATATATAAATGCGAATCCGAATCCTAGCCTATAAAAATAATTACAACACTTCCTCCCGTTGTAGTGGAAGGGTAGTCAGGATCGATCCACGAGGAAGCAGGTCAGCGGGATCCTAGTAGAGTATAAAATCACATGTCCTGAATGTCGACCAGAAGCTTCGATCTTGACCTTGGTGCTCGATGTCGACCTTGGCTGTCAACTGCTTCTGCAACAGAAAACCTGCAGAGACAAAAACGGCAGTCGATATCGACAAGGAAGGTCGATATCGATGTTAGTGTAGAAATCGACTGGCTCAGAAGACTGCCAGTCGACATAGGGGTGGTCGATATCGAGGATGGGGGTCGATATCGATGTTAGCTAACTCGTGCAAGGAGATCTACGTCGACACAAAAGACCATCGACGAAGGCACAGTGGTCGATATCGATGTGTAAGGTCGATATCGATGTTCATTCCTGCAAAGTCGTTAGCTTTTGTCGGCAAAGAAGGGCCGAAGAATTAAGGATGAATAAGGAGCGATGATCAGAATAAAGACTGTATTTTTTTTGTGACTAAAATATATAAAAGACAACTCCTAGGGTTAGGGTTTACCACAATGTTAACCAATGCATGCGATAAGGCAAATAAGACGGACAATTGCGCTATTTCACCCGAGGGACAAGCTTTCGCTGTACACCAACTCTTAGGATTACTCTTGCAAATAAACCTAATTGTCTCTACCAATTTTATGTTTATAACTCAAGTTGTTAGCATGAATCCCTTTTCTTTCGATTAGGAATAAACATAGAATCGTAGGAGATGATATAGACACAACAAGATCAAAATCAAGTACTTACCTCAGGCACACATGGCTAACGTCGGGCTCACCTCGACCTTATAAGCTTTGGGAAACTACTCGCACTTCATTGTGGGAAACATCATTGATTGAAAGGAAAGAACTTGCATAAATAACTCCGAAACTTTACAACTCAACGTCGGCTTTCGCAAACGCCAAAACCTAAAGCTTCTTCCTAACTCTAACTCTATTGCATGATTGACTGTGTGTAATTGAATGATTGAATGTTAGCCCCCTAGAGCTTTATTTATAGGCTACTAATCCTTGCTAGCCAAGGATTGTATCTTCTATCTAAACTATAAACTCTATCCAAACAAGTAGGATAGATCTTTTATTTTAGGTAAATCTCGCTGTCGGAGATGGCATAGATGATTCCTGCATCCAACATGTGCATGATTTCCTTCTTCAGCAACTCTATCATGTTGGGGTTGAGCTTCCGCTGGTGTTCTATAGATGCCTTATGATCATCCTCTAGGAGGATTCTATGCATACATGTAGCGGGTAAAATACCTTTTATGTCCTCAAGAGAGTACCCAATTGCTTTTCGATGAGCGCGAAGCACTTCCATGAGCTTATCTACTTCCTACGTGGTTAGTGTAGCATTGATAATCACAAGAAAAGTAGAATTGGGACAAAAAAACTCATACCTAAGCGTGTCGGGTAAAGGCTTCAACATTGGAGAAGGTCCTTGTGAGATAAGGATTGGCTCTACCTCCTCCGTCTTCATGATCTCACCTAGGTAATCCGTCTCAATTCTCTTGATTAAAGCTCCCAAATCAGCTATAGGAGTTGGCGTGGACCAAGCATAGAGCGATGCCAACTTTGATTGGGACTCTTCAAAGTATTCCTCCAGAAAAGAAGTCGAGGTCGAATAGGAATAGTCAATATCGACTGAAAGTTCAGCACATACCTCGGGTTTTGAGCTGTCCGATGTCAAGGGGACATTGTCGATTTCGACCCCTTCTATCGATGTCGTCTGGTCGATTTTCACCTCTACAGTCGATATAGACTAGTCGATTTTGACCTCTGCAGTCGACGTAGGGTCCTCGATATCACCTGTAAAAGAGGGAGAACAAACCTGACTTACTGAGTGGGTCGATGTCGACAAAGGGCACTCGATATCGAGTGGGATGGTCGATGTCGACCTCTCCTGGTCGATTTCGATTTCTTCTTCGAACTCCATAGATAAAGCATCGTCGAAGATCTCCTCATCACTCGTGCATGTAGCCAGGCATTCCTCAATGTCCTCGTCGGTGAGCTCCTCTGCAGCTAGGGCTAAGGCCTCCTCATGAGTTAGGGCCTTTTCCGTTGGTTCCTTGCAATCCATGATGCTGGTGTAGACCGACTTGATCTCCATGCCATTAACTTCCTTCATTGTGGGGTTGAAGGAGAATTCTATCACTTCGTTCCCTATAGTAAAGGTTAGTAATCCTCGACGTACATTGATATTGGCATTAGCAGTAGCTAAAAATGGCCTACCAAGGATGATAGGTACAATAGGATCTTCAGGCATTTCCAATACAATGAAATCAGTAGGCACAAAGAACTTACCTACCTTTACCGGAACGTCATCAACTATACATATGGGTCTGACGAATGAGTTGTCAGCCATATAGAGCTTCATATCCACAGGTTCAAGTGCTCCAATGTTCACCCTTTGCCAAATAGAAAGAGGCATAAGACTTACACTTGCCCCTAGGTCACATAGGGCCTTGTAGCGATGTTGGCCAAGCCCCACGGTGATTGCAAACTTCCCTGGATCGCTCCTCTTCTCCGGGAAGTCAATCTTTGAGCACTCCTCGGCGATCTCTGCCATGGACCGCTTCTTGCTAAGGATGTCTTTGAGGAATCGAACATAGGCGGGCATCTCGCTTAGGGCCTCTATAAGGGGAATAGTAATGTTAAGACCTTGGAGAATTTTTACAAAGTGCCTAAACTTACCTTGAGTGGGATCCTTCAATGCTTTGGAAGGGAAGGGCAACGTCTTCTTTGGTGGAGGAGCCAAAACGGTGGTCGGAGGGGCCTGCTAGACGTCGATGTCGACTGGAACTTGGTCGATATCGACCAGAATGGTAGATTTTGACTTCTGTAGTGGCTCCGAGTGCTCTGTAGTGGCCTCGACGTCGACCTGGGGGTCGACCTGGGGGTCGATATCAACGTCTAGCTCAACATCGACTGATCTGTCGATGTCGACTGGATCTGCAGCTTTCTCCTCCGCTTATGTTCGTGGCTTTTGTAGTTTGTTGCCACTCCTTAGTTGCATGGCTGCGATGTGATTGCCTCTTAGGATTTGTAGTTGGTTGCCCAGGGAACGTTCCGAACGGTCTAGGGATTTGTGCCACCAATTGACCCAGTTGGGTCTCTACATTCTTTTTCCAAATATCCATCTCCCCAATCCTTGTGGTAAGGTGATTGAGTTGAGAATGGATTGCATTGTTGGATTGATCATTCTTAGCCTGATTCTGCCTTATCTCATCTAGCACAATTTGTAGATCATCCTTCCATTAGTCTCTCTCCGGGTGCCTAGGAGCTCTATAGAGTGGGGGGTCCCTAGGGTGAACCAAGTTCCTTTGTGGTTGTTGGAACCTTTGGGCTCCCCAATATTGGCGATTGGGACCCCTCATGTAGTTGGCTTCCTCATAAGTCTCCGCCAGTTGTACTTGTTCAGCATGAGGACACTCGGTGGTGGTGTGCCGTTGCGATCCGCATTCGATGCAATCTTGGTCCGCTGAAAGTAACCTCACTTGCTTTTGGAGCTTTCGAAGTTGATCTCTGTGGAATTGCTCCTTCACGTCTGGATCAATTACCTTAGAGGGTTCATATAATGGCATAAATGGGGCAGGCCTCGACGATGATGGTGTGTCGGAAGCCTCAGGAGTCCCATATGTGTTGTTGAACTCTACCAACCTCTTTATGGTGTTCCAAGCCTCTTGTGGAGCGAGTTCAAGGTAGCCATAGGAGGTGTAGGTGTTTATCCTCTCCTTGGTTGCAGCATCAAGAGCATTGTAAATAATCTACTAAATCACGTACGGTGGTTGGCCATGCGTCAGGCATGATCGTAGGAGGTCCTTGAACCTTTCCTAAATAGTCACCAGAGCCTCACCAGACTTTTGTTTAAAAGCCGTGATTTTTTTGTCGGATCAACGCCGTCTTGGATGGAGGGAAGAACTTGTTGAGGAACGCGTCCTTGCCTTCATTCCAGGTGCAGAGCGATCTTGGGGCTAAGCTTTCCAACCACTGCAATGCTTTACCTGTAAGGGACCAACAAAAAGCTTTTAGTTAGACATATTCAAGACTCTGTCCATCAGCAATAGTATCACAGAGATCTAAGAAGGTTGATATATGTGCCATAGGGCATTCATTAGGTTTTCCTTCATATTGGTGTCTTCTAATCTCAGTAAGGAAATTAGGCTTAATTTAAAAGTTAGAAGTAGGGATAAGAATCGCCGATTCAGGCACTGTGAGCGATCGATGCATGTATTGCTTTGCATTCCATGGGAGGGCGTTGATTTGAGCTTCATATTGTCTCCTGACTTGCTCCTCCATTTCAGCACGCTCCCTTTGTGACGCTTCTCTGGCGGTGAAATCTTCTATTTCCTTCTTTAGGCGTTCAATTTGTTGCGCCTAGGTCTCGTTGTCCGCCATGATTCTGATAACTCGAGCCCTTAGATGGAGATAGCGTTCTGGATCATCTACTCCTTCGAATTCAGGTGGGTGATCAGCACGTCACATACACCTATAAAACAAAACTAAAAAGGAACGTGAAAATAAACTACTAGAGCGCGATTGATAGCTTCCCCGGCAACAACGCCAAAATTTGATGTGGGGAGAATTAAATTTAAATATATAATAAAATATAAAATAATACAACTCTTAGCCTCTTCAAATAAATTCAAGACTCCCCGCTATAGTAGTAGGGAATCAGGTTCGATCCACGAGGAAGCGAGTCAGCGGGATTTGTTGGTAGGAAGAAATCGAATTCTTAAATACAAATATAAAGATATATAAATGCAAATCTGAATCCTAGCCTATGCAACTAATTACAAGACTTCCTCCCGTTGTAGTGGAAGGGTAGTCAGGATCGATCCACGAGGAAGTAGGTCAGCGGGATCCTAGTAGAGTCTGAAATCACGCGTCCTGAATGTCGAACGGAAGCCTCGATCTCGACCTTGGTGCTTGATGTCGACCTTGACTGTCGACTCCTTCTACAACAGAAAACCTACAGAGATAAAAATGGCAGTCGATATCGACAAGGAAGGTCGATATCGATGTTAGTGCAGAAATCGACTGGCTTAGAAGACTGCCAGTCGACACAGGGGTGGTCGATATCGAGGATGGGGGTCGATATCGATGTTAGCTAACTCGTGCAAGGAGATATACGTCGACACAAAAGACCGTCGACGAAGGCACAGTGGTCGATATCGATGTGTAAGGTCGATATCAATGTTAATTCCTGCAAAGTCGTTAGCTTTTGTCGGCAAAGAAGGGCCGAAGAAATAAGGATGAATAAGGAGCGATGATCAGAATAAAGACTGTATTTTTATGTGACTAAAATATATAAAAGACAACTCATAGGGTTAGGGTTTACCACAATGTTAACCAATGCATGTGATAAGGCAAATAAGACGGACAATTGCGCTATTTCACCCGAGGGACAAGCTTTTGCTGTACACCAACTCTTAGGATTACTCTTGCAAATAAACCTAATTGTCTCTACCAATTTTATGTTTATAACTCAAGTTGTTAGCATGAATCCCATTTCTTTCGATTAGGACTAAACATAGAATCTTAGGAGATGATATAGACACAACAATATCAACATCAAGTACTTACCTCAGGCACGCATGGCTAACGTCGGGCTCACCTCGACCCTATAAGCTTTGGGAAACTACTCGCACTTCATCGTGGGAAACATCATTGATTGAAAGGAAAGAACTTGCATAAATAACTCCGAAACTTTACAACTCAACGCCGGCTTTCGCAAACGCCAAACCCTAAAGCTTCTTCCTAACTCTAACTCTATTGTATGATTGACTGTGTGTAATTGAATGATTGAATGTCAGCCCCCTAGAGCTTTATTTATAGGCTACTAATCCTTGCTAGCCAAGGATTGTATCTTCTATCTAAACTATAAACTCTATCCAAACAAGTAGGATAGATCTTTTATTTTAGGTAAATATCTAAATAACTTAATAAAGCTTTAAGGTAAAAAACAAATAAACATCAGCTGTAATCTATCTAAATCTATAGATAATCCGAGTCTCGAAAAGCGTGTCCAACCCGTGTCGAAGTCTATTCGATATCGACCAAACAGGTTGATTTTGACCTCTTTGTTTCTGCTCGACGGGCTGAACTCTACTCGATTTCTGGGACTTGGTCGATATCAATGTCAGGTGATCGATATCGAGTGCTTTTCCTCTTTTGGTTGATGGTCTGCCTCAACACTCAGGTCTGTGTCGATCTCTGTAGTCGATATCGACCATACAGGTCGATTTCGACCTTTTCTCAGCTTCACTTGGTTTCTTCATTTTGACTCCTATTTCGCTCCAATTCCTACATAATTAGATCAAAACTTGTGCAGACTCTATTTCTTGCACGTTAGCTCATTCTATACAAATTTGCATTATTTTCATCATTTATTTTAGGAATCAAATGAAATATGAAGTCAAAAGATGCAAATAAAATGGGTACAAATATGTACATCACATGTCGATGTGGTTACAGAGTGTTCATCAAAGGGTGGTGGGAAACCTGAACAACCACACGATGATAAGGTAAGCAATTGTTAAGGATATGTAATTCTAAACTTCTAAACACTTGAGCGGTCTGACGTCCATGCATATTGACATCGTATTGTTCATTTTCAGAGCATCAAAAACGTAATCGCTGACCATCTTACCCTATTTGCTACTGGTTTCCAATCGCTCATAAAACCACTTCGATATGGTTTCGATGATGATAACAATCAGGTAGTGATGGGTAGGTCGCGGGGCTCCTTGAAGACAGAGTTCAGGCACTCCGAGTTGTTCGTTGTCATTATGTTGTAGCGATTCCCCAAGAAGTATGCTCGGGCCCAATTCTAGAAACCAGCCTCTTTCACGTATTGGCCTGCAGGGGCTGACTGTGTGCAGAAATCAGCAAACCGCTTTTCAAATTCACCCCTCGTGTACGCCTTTGCCATCTTGAAGAATAAGGCCTGCAACCCCGTGACACGCTTGTACCTGCACCTCACATTCTGAAATAGATGCCAGATGTAGAACCCTTGCTTTGCAAACACATAGTGGTCCCTCATACCTTGGACGATACTCAGATGGCGATCGGATAAAACATTACATCCGGGGTGTCCTCGACAACATGTAGCATGTTCCTGAAGAAGAAGCCCCATGACCCATGATTCTCACCATCGACAATCGCGAATGCAATCGGGTATACTTTGTGTTATGCATCTTGGGCCGTGGCAAAGAGAAACGTACCCTTGAACTTACCTTTGAGGAAACTCCCGTCCACTGAAATCACCTGCACATTGAGATCTATAAATGACGGATCTGTGACATGGTCTATCCTGATAGGTGACAAGTAAAACTAAACAGGTAACACGGGGTTTTACCTTTCTCAGATAGGGGATCGCCTTGCGCCATACCCCGAAGCTAACAAAGGCGTACTTGAATCTTTGGGAGGAGTCCATCTCTACCCTAGTATATGTCCCGGGGTTAGTGATGTGCGCGCAAATTGCCATATTTTCTATGCACATATAAGTCCATTTATCATTGATTTGCATGCATATTAATGGGAAAGCATGGGATTAGTGTAGTTTACGCTTAAATATCAAATATATGGGTCTGCACGAGTTTCTATGTGATTTCGCAGAAAACAGGATAAAAATGGACAGATTTGGAAGAGCGGAAAAAGAACTCGAAGTCTTCTGAAGAGGTCAAAATCGACTGGAGACCTCGACATCGAGTACAACAGAGACATAGGAATCGAGTAGAGAAGAGAACAGAGCATGTCGACACCAGAGAGGTCGATATCGAGGATTGAAGGTCGATATCGAGTGGCCAGATCGAGCTAAATGATAGAAGTCGAGTGCCAAACCGAGTAGGAGAAGGAGAGCTCGAGATAGAGTTTCACAGAGGTCGATATCGATGTCTGAAGTTCGATATCGACCATGCCCAGAAGATGAATCCGACTCAGATTTTGATAGAATTCTATCCGAAGCTTGCACGTCTATCCAAAAGTCGAGATATCTTATCTACAACATCAGAGCTATCATATGAAGCTGATTTACCATAGAATTTCTAGTTTTTACTTTATTTAAGTTTTATCTTAGAGAATAAAGATAAAGTTTCAAGTCTTTGTATAACAAAGTTCGATATCTATATCTAGAGGCCATTAGGGCTGAGTTTAGACATCCAAGCACATACAATTTCAGTTTTACATTGAGTTTTAGTGAGTAGAGAGAGAGAAGAGCCGAGTGAGTTGGAGAGAAGCGAGAGCGGAGATTTGACTTGTTCGGTTGTAATTTCTTTCATCGTTTAATTCAAAGTAGTTTTCTTTCAATGATGATGATGAGTTGCATGATGAGAAACGAGTAGTCAACCCACTTCTAGGGTCGGGTTGAGCCCGACGATAGCGATGTAGGGTAAGTGCATCAAAGGTATGACTTTTATGCGATTTCGTCTTCTATCCTATGCATGATCCTTTGCGAAAGTTAGGGAGATTCATTATTTGCATTATTGAAGCGAAAGCCACTCATATTGTGAAATTGGATTACTCATGAATTGGATAGTAACTCTTAGGAACTATGCGAGAGCCTCTAATCACCTAAGTGTTAATAACGAAAGTTATTTGACGGAAAGACATTAAATTTCATAACTTTAGCATAACACTTGCATTGTTATCGTTGTGGCATGAAACCCCGACTTTGGAAGCTTTTTATTAATTGAATTCATATAAAAGTTTTAGTTTTGTTTCTGATCATCCTTCTTTACCATTCTACATTCTTCGGACTCTTTTCCGACAATTGGTTACGAAAAACAGTTTCTGTGACCAACATTGGAATCGACTGTAAAGGTCGATATCGAGGTCTAACGTCGATATCGAGGTCTGTCTCGACGTCGACTTTGCTGCTTTTGTCTTCTGCAGGAACTCTACTAGAAATCGACCAGAACTGAGGTCGATATCGACCAGACACATCGATATCGAGTGTCTTCTGAGGTCGAAAGCTTTGATCGTGATTACAATAAGGGAAGCGCTGACATACCTCCTCGTGGATTCGATCCTGAATTACCCTACTACTACATTGGGAGGGATTCTTGTATTATTTGTTTGAGACAGGGATTAGTCTAATTGTGAATTATATTTAAATATTTGAATCCATAGCTCCCGCTAGCGAACAGTTAGTCTGCTCCACCATGTGCAAGTATGGAATAATATCTCGGTAACTCTCTTCATCGGTCCCATGCTTAACATCCCTCACCGCCAATCGTGCCCTTTGGGCCTTCCAGTAGCTACATGTGACACCGAACTGGGACTTCGTCAGCGACTGCACTTGGTCTGGAACGAGGTTCTTCTGACTCCTGGTGAAGCTACAAGTTATAGGTTTAGTTACTTTTACCCGGACAAAGATATAAGGTGACAGGTGGAATAATAACAGGTAACAAGTGGAATAATTACAAGTGACAAGTGTAATATTAACATGTGACAAGGAAGACAGTGTTCACAACTAACGTAAAACTTACATGGACACGATGTTCCGTCCAATCATATCTGACGTAGTATGTCGGTTATGGTTGTGGTTTACGTTGATGCCACATGTATGCTCCTTGATATACTTTCGGATGACCCACATATGGTGCGTAGATAAGGCGAGGCCCTACACATCCACGTGCATTTTGGGTCCACACATCCAACGACTAACAACGTTTTCGTAGACTTCTTCGCAATAAACTTATAGCACTTCTCCACCGCATTCCACCGAAGGCGAGTCTGCACATCAGCCTTGGATGCGAATAATTGTCCCTCCGAAATTTCTATCGTGTTGCGTCGTGGGTCCTAGGTGCAAGGCGTTACTCGCTCCACCAAAGCTTCAACGTTCTCCATCATGGTTGGGGATGCGCTAGACCTAGGAATACAATCTTCAAGTTCCCTCATCACCTCATCCTCAACTTCCTCGTTCACACCGTATAACTCCAAATCATCCCAGTCTTCTTCGAGCTTCACTTTAAAACTTTCGTCCTCATCCGAGACCCTAAAGTCGATTGCGGGGGTTGGTCCATCATCATTCTCCTCCTCACTGCTAATGGATATCACCTCCAACCTCTGACCCATGTCACCCATGTCACCTGAGGAGCTATCTGTGTCACCCAATTGAATCACATCCATACTCTATTCCTTGTCTCCTCACAATATGTCCATGTCACTTGATTGTTTACCTGTGTCACTTAATTATTTACCCGTGTCACTTGATTGTTTGCCCCTGTCATTACTGTCCATCGCAGCCAGCTCCTTGCTCTTCCCTAATGCCTCCATCACCTCTTCCCCAGCATATAACACAGCATCAACAGACATGGGGTTTTGTTGTGCCTTACCGTTTATCACAATCTCAGCCAAACCGTCCACTTTTTGGGAGGAGGGTGGCCCACTAAGGCATTCTTCCCCAGCAGGGCGTTCTCCGTCGGTAGGGTGCTCTACTTCGAAGCTTCCATTCTGCAATGGACCGACGTATATCGCAAGGGGCCATGGATCTTGTCCACACTTTGAGTTCAGAAATTTAAACGCCTCCAGGTCATCATCATCAACTATTATGATCGGATGACCCCCTTCTTTCGAGTTTGACACGTACGACAACGCCCACTCTGCATAAGAAGCATCATCGTCGACCTTCAGCCTGATTAGGTTTTTCAAAGAGATGAAGTCGATGGCCTGTTGTATCATGATATTCTTATGCACCTTCACACCCACATACACCCATCTGCCTCCCTCGACCACCCAAGAATCATGGAAGATGAGAGTGACGTATACCATGGTGTTTCCACCTGAAAAATGAAACAAAGGATGAGAAAAAAGGTTCATGGGTATCTAACGCCATAGATGAGGACTACATCGCCAAATACACTTACCCCTTTCATTTGCCAACACAAGCTTCTGAGGGATCACATTGACACAGGGAATTTGATCACTGACATGGGCACAGACTGAAGCCGACAAGTTCTCTGCAACTGGAACAGCAAGCTGGGACCTTGTCTTCCATGGTGGACCGGTTTTCATCTCTTTCTTCATCTCTTTTTGCTGCATAACATGTGAGAGAAAATAGAAAATGAAAGACCTCTCTCCTCATCCCCCTTTTATACCATACAAATGGTAAAAGGTAACACACCATCACATCACCCATCACCTCACCATCTTACCCCTCATTTTGGCGCCAAAATCTCACCCGGGCTATTTGCCTTCCCTCCTCACATGTTCCCTCCTCCCTTTCACCTGCAATCGGCCCAAGAGGTCATAATTTTTATTTGCAAAAGTACACCCCTTACCCACTTTTTTATTTTTCCAAAGTGGGGGTTATCTATGCAAACCATCCTAAAAATTAGGTCATCTATGCAAATTTCCCAAATATTAATAGATAAATATATAGTATTTGATAAGTGCTATTTTATTTATATATAGATTATTAATAGATAAATGTGATTTCTATATATATTTTGAGAGAATCTACATAAAAATATTTAGATTTTTTTATATAATCTGTCGAACTAATTATATATATATATAGGGGTGCGCTCCGGTGAAAACCAAAATTGCGGTAAAAACCTGTGAGGACCGACTTTTTAGTTCGGTTCACTTGCTTTGTAGCCCGGTTATGAATAGAACCGATCTATAAAGTCACAAATTTTAGCCCGGTTCTGAATAAAACCGAGCTATAAAGTCACTATGTAATTTTAAAACAAGAGTTTTTTAGCACGATTTTTAGGCTTGATCGAACTATAAAGTCATGTATTATTTTAAAACTAGAGTTTTAGCACAGTTTTTAGGTTGAACCGAGTTGTAAAGTCACCGTGTGATTGAGGTTTTTAGCACAGGTATCAAATAAACCAAGCTATAAAGTAGTCCTCACGGTTTTTACCACAATTTGAGGGTTTTACCGGAGTCAATCCCTAATATATATATATATATATATATATATATATATATATATATAAATTAATTAATGTATTTCCCGTACACGGGACGGGACCTACACTAGTTCAATACTAAGTACTATACAAACCTTAGATACTCCTCTACACTCTCCCCATTCTATCCTACTTTCTCTCTCTCACTCACCTTTTTTAGTAGGAGAGCACGTCTCCTCTCTCTCACCTTTTAATATCCTACTCCCCCTACTAAGAGAACTCATCTTCTTTATATCATTCTCTCACCATTTCAACTCTACACCTTCTAGTTGAAAATTACAGAGAGCTCAAAACTCTCGCTAAAGTTGATAAGAAGAATTAAAACCTGATGGGAAATTTTACACTTTTGTAATTGAGCCAAAACTAAATTAAAACCCGATTGAAAATATTAAACTTTTGTAATTAAGCCAAAACTAAAAATTCAAAAGGAGTTTCAGTTTCTATATATTGAATTCAAAGCAAAATAGAAGAGTCACCATTTTCCATATTTTGTGGTTAACGAGAATGATGAGTGGTGATAGTGAATATCCATTTGATCTAAAAACTTTTTCATTTAGTGTTGAGAGTGGACATGATGTAGAAGTAGAAGGTGAAGTAGAAGAAGACTTCATTCCAATTCTCATCAGCTCCGGGAGCTTTTATAATCAATCTCAATGTTGATTTTTGATCAAGAGTTTGAAGTTCCTTTAATGGAGTTAGATGTACATTAGTTTAATAAAGAGGAGGAGGAGGAAGGTGACTTTGAGGCTCCACTTTTAATGTTACATATTGATATGCACGCAAATTGCCATATTTTCTATGCACATATAAGTCCATTTTATCATTCATTTGCATGCATATTGGTGGGAAAACATGGGATTAGTGTAGTTTACGCTTAAATATCAAATATATGGGTCTGCACGAGTTTCTATGTGATTTCACAAAAAATAGGATAAAAATGGACAGATTTGGAAGAGCGGGAAAAAGAACTCGAAGTCTTCTGAAGCCCTCAACATCGAGTACAGCAGAGACATAGGAATCGAGCAGGAAATGAAACAGAGTATGTCGACACCAGAGAGGTCGATATCGAGGATTGAAGGTCGATATCGAGTGGCCAGATCGAGCTAAAAGATAGAAGTCGAGTGCTAATCCGAGTAGGAGAAGGAGAGCTCGAGATAGAGTTTCACAGAGGTCGATATCGACGTCTGAAGGTCGATATCGATGTTGCCAACAGAGGAATCCGACTCAGATTTTGATAGAATTCTATCCGAAGCTTGCACGTCTATCCAAAAGTCGAGATTTCTTATCTTCAACATCAGAGCTATCATATGAGCTGATTTACCATAGAGTTTTTAGTTTTTACTTTATTTAAGTTTTATCTTAGAGAATAAAGATAAAGTTTTGAGTCTTTGAATAGAAAAGTTCGATATCTATATCTAGAGGCCATTAGGGCTGAGTTTAGGCATTCAATAACATTCAATTTCAGATCCAATTACAGCAGTAACGAGTTAGAGAGAGAGAGAGAGAGGAGGCCGAGTGAGATGGTGGAAGCAAGAGCGGAGATTCGGCTTGTTCGGTTGTAATGTTTCTTTCATAGTTTAATTCAAAGTAGTTTTCTTTCAATGATGATGATGAGTTGCATGACGTGAAGCGAGTAGTCAACCCACTTCTAGGGTCGGGGTGAACCCGACGATAGCGATGTAGGGTAAGTGCATCAAAGGTATGACTTTTATGCGATTCCGTCTTCTATCCTATGCATGATTCCTTGCGAAAGTTAGGGAGATTCATTATTTGCATTATTGAAGCGAAAGCCACTCATATTGTGAACTTGGATTACTCATGAATTGGATAGTAACTCTTAGGAACTATGCGAGAGCCTCTAATCACCTAAGTGTTGATAACGAAAGTTATTTGTCGGAAAGGCATTAAATTTCATAACTTTAGCATAAAACTTACATTGTTATCGTTGTGGCATGAAACCCCGACTTTGGAAGCTTTTTAATTAATTGAATTCATATAAAAGTTTTAGTTTTGTTTCTGATCATCCTTCTTTACCATTCTAAATTCTTCAGACTCTTTTTCGACAATTGGTTACGAATTACAGTTTCTGTGACAAACATCGAAATCGACTATAAAGGTCGATATCGAGGTCTAAGGTCGATATCGAGGTCTTTGCTCGATGTCGACTTTGCTGCTTTTGTCTTCTACAGGAACTCTGCTGGAAATCGACCAGAACTGAGGTCGATATCGACCAGACACATCGATATCGAGTGTCTTCTGAGGTCAAAAGCTTGATCGTGATTGCAACAAGGGAAGCGCTGACATACCTCATCGTGGATTCGATCCTGAATTACCCTACTACTACAAAGGGAGGGATTCTTGTATTATTTGTTTGGGATATGGAGTTAGCATAGTTGTGAATTGTTGATTTGAATATTTGAATTCTCCCTTACAACAAATTGGCGCCGTTGTCGGGGAGGTAATCAATCGCCACCTACGTTTTCTCACAATCTTTTTGAAGCTTATTTTGCAGGTTTATGCGACGTTCTGATCGCGGACCTTTCCTGGAATCCACCAACGAGCTTGAACGTTTCTTCCATCTTCGCAACAAGGCAATTCGCATCATGGCTAACAACGAGACGCAGGCTGAGACCATAGAGCGGTTGAGGAAGGAGATCGAGGACCACAATGCTACAATCGCTGCAGAGAGGGCCGCCTCTGCTGCAGAGCGAGCCCGTGCTGATAGGGAGGAGGATGCATGCAGACAAGCCCAAGAGCGGCTCAATCAGTATCCATAGACGGCGATGCAATACATGCATCCACCGCTTCACGTTCCTAAATCCGCTATTTTAATTCCTCACTCTAATTATGAAATTAAAATTAACTTCCTTTATGAAATTAAAAGAAATACTTTTGAAGGAAGACCTAATGAATGCCCACTGCAACACATCTCTACTTTTATAGATTTTTGTGAAACAGTTGCTGATGGAGTAAATTTAGAGTATGTGAGACTGAAATCTTTTCGATGGTCTTTGGCAGGGAAGGCATTACAAAGGCTTGAGAGTTTGGCTCCACGCTCGCTGAGGACATGGGCGGAGGTGAAGGATGCATTCCTGAATAAGTTCTTTCTACCTTCTAAAACGACAATGCTGCGGCAACGGATCACGACTTTCAAACAAAAGCCAGGTGAAACACTAGCACAAGCGTGGGAACGATTTAAGGACTTGCTGAGATCATGCCCGACGCATGGGCAACTTCTATATGTCATCCAGGAGATATTTTACAACGCCCTTGATACGCCGAATAAGGAGAGGATCAATTCATATACATCTTATCGGTACATTGAGCTTACACCAACGGAGGCTTGGGAGACCATTGAGAGGCTCGTGAACTTTGACAACACCTATGGGGCTGCTGCGGCCTATGATGCAAGGCCTGCCCCATCAATGCCACTATATGAGCCTCCAAGGGATATAGATCCTGATCTGTGGTAACAATTCCACAACGATCAGACACGCCGCCTTCAAAAGCAAGTCAGGTTCCTGAGCAACAATCAAACTTGTCAGGAATGTGGCTCAATAAGGCATAACACTAGTGCCTGTCCACATACGGAGCAAGTATCCATGGCGGAACAACATGAGGAAGCCAAGTGGACGAGAGGCTCCTATGGAGAGGGCAATCAACAATATTGGGGCGACCAAAGGTTCTATCAAAGGGATCCCCCACCATATAAAGCACCAGGGCACCTTTAGCGGGAGACAAGGAAAGATGACCTACAAATCATTCTTGATGAGATGCGGAGGAACCATGCTGAGTTCAAACAAGCCAACAACTCCATCCATACTCAGTTGCAGGGAATCAATTCTAGACTTGGGGAGATCGACGTTTGGAAGCGCAACATGGAGACTCAAATGAGTCAATTGGCAGAAGCAATACCCAAAGCGTCATGATCATTCCCTGGATCCACTGTGCCCAACCAAAAGGGAAAATCCACTGGACATATTGCGGTAGTAAACCTAAGGAGTGGGCGTCAATTGTAAACGTCCGAGCAAAAAGCGGAGGAAAAGGAGCCAGAACAGACATCGATATCGACCCCCCTGTCGATATCGACCACGGTGGCGTCGATGTTGACCTTCCTGTCGATGTCGACCCTAATGTTGAGTCACCATAGAAATCGACTCCTCCAGTCGATGTCGACCCTACTGATGTTGATGTAGACCTGACAACTGCCACGAGAAGGAAGAAGGTGTTTCCATTCCCAACTAGAAAGGTGATTAAGGACCCAGCGGAAAAGAAGTTCCAACGGTTCCTGAAGATGCTTCAGGGACTTAATGTCTCTATACCATTCACAGAAGCACTTCATGAGATGCCATCCTATGTAAAGTTCCTTAAAGACATATTGGGTAAGAAGCGATCGCTTTCTAAGATCGCAGAGGAGTGCAACAGGTTGGAGCTACCGCAAAAGCGGGCGGACCCAGGTAAGTTTTCTATCGTTATAGGTTTAGATCAATTCAAATTTAATTCTTTAGTTGACTTGGGTGCTAGCGTTAGCATGGTGCCACTAACCATATGGCAGAAGGTAAAGATAGGTCCTTTAGAGCCCGTGGATGCAAGACTATACAAGGCAAACAATACGGTAGTAATTCCAACTGGGATAGTGACGGATGTGCCAGTACAAGTAGGTAAATTCTTTATCCCTGCTGATTTCTTAGTTGTTGATATAGCGGAGGACCCTGCTTATCCCATTATTTTAGGCAGGCCATTTCTAGCAACCGTCGATGCCAACATTAGCGTGAAGAAAGGATTGCTCTCATTCACAATTAGTGACGGGGTGATAGAGTATGCCTTCAACAAGACGGTGAATAATCAAGGGCCAATGGAGATAAAAGCCATCAATGGTGTCTACATTGCATGTGGAGAGGCCAAAGTAAGGAGTATGACACCGGAAGAGCTAGAAAAGAGGGCCATAGAAGCCCAAGTGGAGGAAGTTATGGCAATCTTGAACGAAGGGGCCCAATAAACCTCGAAATCAACCCAGGTAAGTCAATATCGACTAATAATGTTCAAGATTCTGTGTCAGGTCATAAGTATGGGGTTGACGGAGGAGGAAAAGAAACATCGAAATCAGGGTCAAAGGTCGATATCGACCATACCATAAAGCCGAAATCGACCACCATTGAAGCTGAGAAGGGAGGAACAGAGACCTCGATATCGATCTCTGAGGGTCGAAATCGACCTGATCATATCGAGCAGAAATACTCCAAATCGACTGATCCTCCAGGAGTACAACAGAGGTCGATATCGACCTCTGAACATCGATGTCGACTTGATCCACAGACAGAGAAGAAGGTAAGTCAAGGTACGGATTCCTCCTGTTCCATTACAATTAAAGATTTATCATTATTTGGAAGAGGTGTGCCTTGGCATGTGCGCTTATATAGGGTATCCGATGATGATTCGAGCCAATATGAGATAGGAGACAAAGTTTATGTTGCCAAATCTAAGGACCGTTGGTTCCCTACGAGGTTTAAAGATAAGAATTTGGGACCGTTCACGGTGAATCAAATCCATCCCGGCGGAATGCAGCTGCGTGACAAGAAAGGAGTAATATTTGAGGCCCAAGACACATGGGCTCTGCAGATGCCGCCTTGAGAAGCGCAAAGGAAGAAGTCGGCCTAGCGACTTAAAAGTCTAGAGCTTGTAACAAAGATTTAGTTTTGTTTTAAACAATTTTGCTTTGGTTTGAGACATTACACTTTATTGTTTTGCATTTGTGTTGGTTTTGTTTTTTTAACAAGTTGTAGGAAAGAGAAAAGCACACAGAAAAGACATCAAAATCGATGTCCAAGATCGACATCAACCTTATGGTCGATTCAGATGGGCTTGCGGTCGAGGCCGGATCACCCTGAAGCCTGAGCCAGAAATCGATGCGAAACATCGATATCAATGTTAATGGTCGATATCGACCATTCCTGCTGTCTTCTTCGACTCCTGAAATTTGTGACGGTTTAGTAAGTTTTCTTATTAACCCTAGTTCTAATACAGTGAGGACACTGTAAACTTTAAGTATGGGGTGGGGGAAAGGCTTATTTGCATATCATAGTTAGTTTAGATTTGCATATTTATCTTAATGCATACTTAGTTTATTTATTTATTATTCGAGAAAGAAGAAGAAAAAAAAATGATGACCCCCATCAAAAATTGAAAATAAAGAAAAGAGTCATGGAAGTATAAAAAAGAGCTCTAGAGATATAACATGAAATTGCCTAGTTAAGGGAAGTCCCAATGAAGGGCAAAAAGAAAAAAATAAAGGAGATGAAAAATTTGAAGTTGCTTTTGACATGTGCATGATAAGATGATGGAGGACTTTTTATGAAATTTCCATACAAGTGCTTACATATACAAGTTCATATCCTAGCCTTACCAATGCATATTTGCAAAAGTCACAAGCCATATATGAGCCTTATCATGATCATTATTGCTCCACACATATACATATTGCCCATTTTATACCTTATACCCTATCCGGGGACAAGTTTGAGAATGGATGTCATCTTTGGAATTGTTATATGGAGTTGTGCATATTATTATGAAGTTGTTGCAGGAATGAAAAAAATTTATGAATTATGGAAAATTTAATGAGCGAGAAAAAATCTGATCACCTCAGGAGATAAAGGTAGGCCGACCCTGCTCGTTGAGATGTTAGTTCAGCGAGATGGGACAAAAGGTGAGGAGTCCGAAGTACTAAGTATTCGGGGCCATTCATGACACCCATGTTTGCGACTCGCGAGAAGGCAGTGCTAAGGTTAGAGAGGTAAAAGCATTATATTGAATAAAAGCATTGAGCGATGAGTGAAAGGTGATACATTATGAAGAAGGAATGTGGAATGTTTTGGAAAGAAAGTATGTTTCCCCGGATTTAACACCACATGGCCAAATATTAGCCCACCTTTAGCCTTTTACCAATCTACTTATCACAAGCTTGCAAAAGTCCTCTTGATTATTAATGCTATGTCGCTAAAATTGTTTTTGCATATTACCTCCTTTTATGAGTATGAAATTTCTTTTATGCACAGGCATGGACTTGGTTGACAAAAGTACCTTATCGAGGATGGCAATTGATTGGAGGGACATATGAAAAATGAATCTATGATGTTGAGGGTTTACTTTCTTCCCCTGAATGACCATTAAAGGTATTGCTTGGGGACAAGCAAGCTTAAGTATGGGGTGTTTGATGTGCGCGCAAATTGCCATATTTTCTATGCACATATAAGTCCATTTTATCATTCATTTGCATGCATATTGGTGGGAAAACATGGGATTAGTGTAGTTTACGCTTAAATATCAAATATATGGGTCTGCACGAGTTTCTATGTGATTTCGCAGAAAACAGGGTAAAAATGGACAGATTTGGAAGAGCGGGAAAAAGAACTCGAAGTCTTATGAAGAGGTCGAAATCGACTGGGGACCTCGAAATCAAGTACAGCAGAGACATAGGAATCGAGCAGGAAATGAAACAGAGCATGTCGACACCAGAGAGGTCGATATCAAGGATTGAAGGTCGATATCGAGTGGCCAGATCGAGCTAAAAGATAGAAGTCGAGTGCTAATCCGAGTAGGAGAAGGAGAGCTCGAGATAGAATTTCACAGAGGTCGATATCGACGTCTGAAGGTCGATATCGATGTTGCCAACAAAGGAATCCGACTCAGATTTTGATAGAATTCTATCCGAAGCTTGCACGTCTATCCAAAAGTCGAGATTTCTTATCTTCAACATCAGAGCTATCATATGAGCTGATTTACCATAGAGTTTTTAGTTTTTACTTTATTTAAGTTTTATCTTAGAGAATAAAGATAAAGTTTCGAGTCTTTGGATAGCAAAGTTCGATATCTATATCTAGAGGCCATTAGGGCTGAGTTTAGGCATTCAATAACATTCAATTTCAGATCCAATTACAGTAGTAATGAGTTAGAGAGAGAGAGAGGAGGCCGAGTGAGTTGGTGGATGCGAGAGCGGAGATTCGGCTTATTCGGTTGTAATCTTTCTTTCATAGTTTAATTCAAAGTAGTTTTCTTTCAATGATGATAATGAGTTGCATGATGGGAAGCGAGTAGTCAACCCACTTCTAGGGTCGGCGTGAGCCTGACGATAGCGATGTAGGGTAAGTGCATCAAAGGTATGACATACCTCCTCGTGATTGCAGGAACTCTGCTGGAAATCGACCAGAACTGAGGTCGATATCGACCAGACACATCGATATCGAGTGTCTTCTAAGGTCGAAAGCTTTATCGTGATTGCAACAAGGGAAGCACTGACATACCTCCTCGTGGATTCGACCCTGAATTACCCTACTACTATAAAGGGAGGGATTCTTGTATTATTTATTTGGGACAAGGAGTTAGCATAGTTGTGTTATGTTTATCTTTAAATTATTTGAATCCTACACCTTCCCTTAGCGAACACATATCACACGTCCTTTATAAAGTACGGAGTAGGTTTGTTGCATGCATTCTTTCACTAACAATTTTTTTTTAATTTTAAAATGCCATGTAGACATGTCTTATGAAGAAACAGGTGTTAGGTGAACAAAAAATCACATTTCAAATAGGAAGAGATGGGCCATTTATAATACTTTGTTGGAGAGATGTGTCAATGGAAAATTGAAGCGGGACACAACCAATGAAGTTTCCTCCGTATTTTTGATACCGTTAAGAACCGTGCAACGGATTTGGAAGTGAGCAAATGATACCCCACTTGGTGTATCCATTGTTGTATCACATAAAAGATTGGGATATTGCGGTAGGAAGAGAGTTCATGCTAATTTGGATCGACTCACCGACATCCCTTTGCGTCGAAGAAAAACATTAAGGTCACTTGCGGAAGCTTTGGGTGTTAGTCGTTCAACACTACACCGACGTTTGAAGGAAGGCCTTGCGAGATGCCACTCAAATGCTATCAAACCTTTCTTAACTGATCAACACAAAAGAGCTCATTTAGAGTTTTGTCTTTCCATGGTTGACCCAAGTATCTGTAAAGACCGAAATATTTTTAATATTATTTTAAACAATATATATAGATATATATTAATTCCTATCCGATTTATAAAGATTGGAGAAAACTCGTCCTCAAGCACAATTTTTTATTTAAAAATCATTACAAATAATTCCGGCATTATTGTAATTTTTAAATTTTAACGAATTCTAATTCCGCTTTCAAGCTTCGGATTCGAGGAAATTTAATTTAATTTTGATTTTTTGAAAATGAATCAAAAAATTCGATCTAAACTCTCTAGTGTCGGAATTCAAATTAGCGAGCGGGTTTTGGGATCGAGTTTTTAGGATTTCAAATTTATCTTTTGTGGGACCACTCCTTTCCCTATTTTCTTTTCCTTTTCTTTCTTCTCTTCCCCCCATTCCGTTAGCCCCCTGCAAACCATCCCCAACTCATTCTCTTTTGTCCTTACTCCCCATTTCCCTGCTCACCTCTTCATATGTAAACACCTCTTGCCTCCTTCATTCCCTCATTCAGGAAACACACAAACCCTTCCTCCATATTTCCTCTTCACACATTATCAGAAAACCCTCTAAAAAACAGCCCCTCAAACTACCTTCAATCTACCAAATGACCAGCCTTCACCCCCCACCTCTCCTCCGTTTCTGTTCACCACCGAGGTCACTAATCCACCTTCATCGAGCCACCACAAGCACCATCTCTTCCAGTCATTTGTCTCCGGCAGCCTTCCACCATCATCAAGCCACCGTCGAGAAAAAGCTTTGCCTCCCCTGTTCGTTTCAAACACTCGGTAAGGTTGTTTTACCTCTTTTCACTTCAAAAGCTCCTAAAGCATCGCCTTTACGCCTCCAAACTTATCCTAGGCCAAGCAAGATCACCCAGGAGCCACCTCGAGCCATCGTCGGAGCCAACGCGAGCCACCACCCCTGTTTCCCCGTTTTTAGGTCGGTTTGTAATGCCGCTTCGTTTTCAGACTCAAACCCCTCTAAATCATTCTTCACCCATCTCTCTCCCTTACTAGGCCCTCAAGCGACTTCGTCACGATCTCTCGCAGTTGGAGGAGCCACCATCGAAGCTCGGAGTCCCCCCGGAGGTGCGATATAAGTACTTTGATTTCTCCATCCTCCCTTGCGTCGTTTCTCTCTTGTTGGTTGGGTCTTGGTCAGAATAGGGAGTTGATCACTTGGGTGAAATTTGGGACGGAAAGAAGTCGTGGAGACTAAGATATTCTTCCTCCTTTCTCCAGTTTTTCCCCCTTTTGTCCGTGCACTGTTCGATTAATTGGGGAAGAAGGGTTCAAGTGAACCGGGTTCTTCTTTTTCTTTTTGAAAACCGGTCGGTTCTCTCAAATAGGTCATGTTTTTGTTGAGTGGACTCGGATATGGGCCAGTTCAGATCCGGGTCGTGGGCTGAAACCTTGGGCCTTATTTTCTCCTTCTTTCAAGTTCTACAAATGGGGCTGATGGGTTTTGGGTTGTTGTTATTGTTAGTTGTTATATATGTTATGTGTTAAGTTATTATATTATATGTTATGTTTAGCATTTAATTATTGTTAGTTGTTATTATTAGTATTATTAATATATTATTCAGTTTTTTTCGAGATATTATATTTTCTGAAATTATTATATACTATAAAATTATTTTAAAAGTGATATTATTTGGAATATGTATTTTGTGATGTTTTAATATGAGATTTTAGGAATTTTGAAATGATTTATTGTTATTGATTTTTAAATATAGTAGGTGTTTATTTTAGTCATATAGTGTTGATAAATTATTTTAAAAGGGGTTTTAAGTTTTCCCAAAATATTTCTCAAAGGATGTTGTTTTGAAAATCGAGATGCCTAGATTCCCTTAACGACAACTTTGACCAATTTAACCGGATTTGGCTATTTATTAATGACCTTAGACAACTGAATTTCTCGGACCTTATTTAACGGACTGATCTAACCTTTCAGACCTTATCTTAACTGCCTATTCTAATTTGTTGAACCTTGGACCTTTTAACGGACTTTCTTGGACTGTTTAACCGAACCGATATTGGACCTTGCTTGAGGTTGAGCGATCAAGCAAAGAAGGAGAAGCAAGTAGGAGAGAGAGAGAGAGATAGAGAGAAGCGTTGGTTGTACGATTAGAGTTTCCTTTTCAAGTTTAATGCAAAGTTCTTTCTTTTATTCAAAGATGTTTTCCCCAATGAGGCGTGAGGAATCACCCTACTTCTAGGGTCGGGGTGAGCCCGACAATAGCCATGTAAGTATGCTTGAATTCCCTATTTGATTATGCGATTTCATCTTCTACCCAGCGCTCAATCCTTCATGAGAATTTAGGATCATTCCTTATTTACCTTATATGAAGCGAAAATGGATTATATATGTGAATTTGGATAGTAATTAGGTTTTGCCTGTGAAAGTTGACTAAACCCTAATTATGAAAAGGGATAGAAACAATTAGGTTTTTGTGTGAAAGCCTCTATATTCCTATTTTGTTGATGATAAAAGCATGATCTTTTATGTGGTTTAAGTACTAATGCATGCATGGTTATTGTCGTGGTGAATCCCTACCTTAGGAGCTTTTAGTTTATAAAGCAAAAGCACACAAAAATCTGTCTTTTATTATTTTCTGTTCTCGTTATTTTCTATCACGAATCTGGGAAACAACTCAAGATCGACCCTACCACTCGATATCGAGTACTCTGCATCGAAGGAACTCAAGTCGACGGTCTTCTGAGTCGACTGGAAAGCACTGACCCACTCGACATCGACTACCTTAGTCGATATCGAGTGCCCTCTATTTCGTTTGTAGGTTTCACATATTGACTGCATCACTAGGAATCGACAGCCTCTGTCGATATCGACATATCTAGTCGATATCGAGGCTTCTAGTCGACATAGCGCAGGGAATCAACGAGACTATTCAGGAACCGCTGACTCACCTCCTCGAGGATCGATTCTGATTCCCTACTAATGCATCGGGAGGGATTCTTGAATTTATTTGTGAAGAAACTACTGACTATAAATGACAATAAGACAAATACTCTAGAGGGGGGAGGGTTGAATAGAGTATGATAGTTTTTCACAAAGACTCATGCAGCAACAACTTCAAGGGCTTTCACGCAACTCTAAAGGCCTTGAACATAACCTCAAGGTCTTGAACATGATCTCAAGGTCTTGAACAGAACTTGCAGGATCTTGAGAAAGCTGCAGTGATCTGTTTACTCACGAAAACAAACAATTAAAAATAAATGCGAAAATAAAGATAATCAACACGTGAATTGTTTACGAAGTTCGGCTCTTAACCAGCCTACGTCTCCGCCTAGGGTTGCCCAACCCGTAGGATTCAAACAACTTTTATTCCTCTTTCCTTATGAGTCCTAGATACAACCTAGAAGAACTTCCTCTCTTCTAACACTTGAAGCCTACCTTGCTTCTATCTAGTCAACCCAAAATACAGAGAAATAAAATTCTCCTTTTCACACCGAACTGTGATACGTTTGAGTATATGATACTCTTAGTATAACAGGGAAAAACTTATACTATGAAGCTCACGGTCTTCCTAACTCTCAGAAAAAATAAAGGAGTTACAAATAAGAGAAGGAAGAACAATTGAACATCAGATCTTGATGAACACAGGAGAGCGCTTGAAGAATTGCAGAGAAGGCTTGGTCAATTTCTGTATCGATGAGAATATCGTCCTTCTTCATTTATAGTTGTGCTCTTCTTATTATTTACTGCTGATCTCACACCCAGAATCTCTCAATAGCTTAACGTCTCCTTCAATTTTGAATTGATGAGGATTGCTTCAAATCCTGCTAGAGAGAATCTTAGATTTTCTGTTGCCAGAATCTCCAAAAATAAATTAGACCGCTGCTGAGATCTTCTAGTGCTATAATCTCAGTCAATTTGATTTAAAAACCTTTACTGCAAATAAAGTCTCCAACACGTAGATATATAAACCATAATAGTGAATCTAAAGCCAGCCGAGAATTAGATTTAAAACAAACTTTAAATCTAATCAAATTACATAATCTGTAATGTATAAATTCAATTTGTATAAAGCTGCTATACTACCAAACCTTTGTCTTTCATCATCCTGCATGATTAGCATCATAGTATAACATATGTATTTCATCAAGGGAGCTATCAATCTCCCCCTTGATGAAAGACAAAACAAATTAGAATTTTGAAAATCCTGCAGATTAAGCCATCATAATCACAAAGTAAACAACATATCAGTAGAGCAATATTTATAATCAAACTATATTGGATCACCATAGCATAGTTTTTTAAAACCTGTTTAAGCAGACAAGTAACCATACCGCGGAAAATAAGTCAAGTCTCCCCATTTTTGTCTTTTGAAAAGGGAGAGTCACAAACAGGTTAAAAACCAAGTTCAAAACATAAGCAGATTAGTTTAAAATATCATAAAACAAGTTCAAAATATCCAGCAAACCAAGGTCTTAAAATCAATCATCTCGCCACTTCCCATAGCCAATGTCTTCTCCATTCCTCTCATGCTTCCTTGCTCCCATGTCATTCTCAGCCTTCCTCTTCCAGTGCATGTGAGCTTGATTGACCGTTTGATCCTTGACCATCTCGTCAACCCTTCGCGGCTCCTCTCTGCGATAGCGCTTGATTACATCATATGCTTCGACAGTGATGACAGAAGGCTCAGGAACCACTGGGCGAAGAATCTTCCGGTTGCGTACAGACTACTCACAGTTGAATATAACATTGGAGGCCTTTGCTCTGCACAGCTCTGTAGCATCACCAGCAAGCGGGAGAATGTTGTCAGTGCAGGTGAAGGTGAGTGCGTTCAAATGGAACATGTTGTTATTCTTCGAATTCACCATGGCAAGAAGTTCATACGTCTGATCTAGCTTGTCAGTCAGCTCGAATTTCATATCAATCATGTCCCTCCGCATCACATCCAAACCCAGTTCCAACTTTTCCAGACGTTCCTCAGACAGGGAGGATGAAGGAGCCGATTTCAGTTGGAGTTGAAGTCTAGGGGTCGCTGCAATTTCTTCGGCAGACAGGTCGCCCTTCAATTTCCAAATGTCTTCAGCAAGTCTAACAATCCCAATTCTTTGGAACAGGTTCCCGTCCACTTTGCCCGAATGAACTGCCTTTCCTCAAGGGAGGTGTCATGGCGAAAGTATTTGAATATGTGGGGGGAGGAGATTGCCGTAAGGTAGGGGGATATCACGAGTCGAGGAAATAGAGTGGATCATGTGGTTTAGGATCAGATTGGGAACATCGATCTCATAGCCGGACATCACCAGAAAGACAAGAGAGAGAAGCTGATCGGTGACCAGTTCCCTGGAGTGGGAGCGAGGGATGACACATCTAGCAAGGATAATGAAAATGATTTTGTCTTCTAAGTTCAGAACATTATGGGTCATTTGGCGAGAGGTGTTTGAAGATGAAGATGGAAGAAAGAACTTTTCTTTAGCCTTGGAAATGCACTCAGCACAGGAAGGGTGTCCATCAGTGGATATATCTTTGGGAAGGCCAAAGATGTCCGCAATGACTCTAGGGGTAAGTTCGATTTTGGTGTTGCAGACGGTGGTGTTTAGGGTTAGGTTACCACGATCTCTCTTGTAAGTCAGATTGACAAAGAAGAGACGTGTGAGACGAGGATAATGGACATCTCCAGGATTCAGAATAGTCCACAAGGCAGTACCTTTGAGAAGAATGATACAGGGAAGATGAAGCAACTCAAGGAAAGAGGAATCGAAAGAATCACATGGGCAAAGCTTTCGAGAACTGAAAGTGTCGACCCACTTACCTGCAACTTCGAAGTTCCGAAACCAGAATACTGGCAAACTGGGTGAGGGCATCTGAATCTGAGTAGGCATGGGCATCTGCGTCTGGGTTCTGGACGGAGCATCTTTAGATGAGCAAGATTGGACACTGATGGTCTCCTCTTCCTCCTCCTCGATGTCCTTGTATCTTCTGGTAGGGGGCGCTTTCCTCTACTCGAGGATCCATGATTTCCAGAAGCCATTTTTGGAGCCATGGAGATGGACGATTGAACTTCTAGAGAGGGGAGAGAAGATGGAAAACAGAGAAAGGTGGAGAGTGGAGTGTTGAGCCGTGTGAGGGAAGTGACAGGAGATGTAGTAATAAAAAGGGGGAGGAAGTTGAAATGCCACAAGATGGTTCTAGAAAGGGGGAAGTATGGTTTAAAAAGAAGGATAAGTATCGGTAAAGAAATTTAAAACAAATAATTAATTTTGAAAGGATATGAAAAGATTTGATCCCCAAAAATATATGTTTCCAAGATAGCGAGAGAATCTTGGTAAAATAAGGTAAAAAAAATCTTAACGGCTAGAATTTATAAAAATAAAAGCCGTAAGAATTGATCCAATAATTTTTGTATACGAAATAGATTTTCAAGGTTTTGAAATGAATTTTCGAGGCCTTGAATTCTCATTCGTTTATGCTCCCCCTAACCATTGTTCGCAAGAGAGGCGGGGAGTGTATGTAATAGGAGAATAAAATAAAGCACAACTAGACTATCTCCCTGTCCCAAACAAATAATACAAGAATCCCCTCCCTTGTAGTAGTAGGGTAATTCAGGATCGAATCCACGAGGAGGTATGTCAGCGCTTCCTTTGTTGTGCTCACGATCAAGACTTTCGACCTCAGCAGACACTCGATATCGAGTATACAGGTCGATATCGACCTCAGTTCTGGTCGATTTCCTTAGCGCAGTTTCTGCAGAAGACAAAACAGCAAGTCGACGTCGAGCAGAGACCTCGATATCGATGTTAGACCTCGATATCGACCCTTATAGTCGATTTCGATGCTTGTCACAGAAATTGTTTTTGTAACCAATTTGTCGGAAAAGGATCCGAAGAAAATAGAATGGAGAAGGAAGATGAACAGAAATAAAACTAAGACTTTTATGAAGAATTTAATTAATTAAAAGGCTTCCAAAGTCGGGGTTTCATGCCACAACGATAACAATGCAAGTTTCATGCTAAAGATATGAACTTTAATGTCTTTCCGTCAAATAACTTTCGTTATCAACACTTAGGTGATTAGAGGCTCTCGCATAATTCCTAAGAGTTACTATCCAATTCATGAGCAATTCAAGTTTACAATATGAGTGGCTTTCGCTTCAATAATGCAAATAATGAATCTCCCTAACTTTTGCAAAGGATCATGCATGGGGTAGAAGACGGAATTGCATAAAAGTCATACCTTTGATGCACTTACCTCACATTGCTATCGTCGGGCTCACCCCGACCCTAGAAGTGGGTTGACTACTCGCTCCTCATCATGCACATCATCATCATTGTTATTGAAAGAAAGCTATTTGAATTAAAACTCTGAAAGAAAGTACAACCGAACAAGCCACTCCGCTCTCGCTTTACAACTCCACTCGGCCTCCTCTCTCTCTCTCTCTCTACTCTCTATTGCAACTGAATTGTGTGTAAATTTTATGTTCTTGGATCTGAAATTCAATATCTAAACTCAGCCCTATTGGCCTCTATTTATAGATGTCGATAAGGACTCGAAACCTTATCTTTATTCTCTAAGATAAACTAAAACAAAGTAAAAGCTAAAACTCAACGGTGAAATCAGCCTCCTCATGATAGATCTGGTGTTGATGATAGGAAATCTCGACCTTTGGATAGATATTGCAAGCATTGGATATAATTCTATCAAAATCGGAGTCGAATTCCTCTGCTGGCATGGTCGATATCGACCCTTGGACATCGATATCGACCCCTCCAAAATCTTATCTCGAGCTTCTCCTTCTCCTACTCGAACTGGCACTCGACTTCTATCAACTTGGTTGATCTGGCAGCCTCGATATCGACCCCCAAACGTCGATATCGACCTCTTCTGTGTCGATATGCTCTGTTTCCTTTTCTGCTCGATTCCTATGTCTCTGATGTACTCGATGTCGAGGTCTTCAGTCGATTTTGACCTCTTCAGAAGACTTCGAGTTCTTTTCCCGCTCTTCCGAATTCATCCATTTTCATCCTGTTTTCTGCGAAATCACATGGAAACTCGTGCAAACCCATATATTTGAAATTTTAAGCATATACTACACTATTCCCATGTTTTCCCATTAATGTGCATGCAAAAGACAATAAAATGGATTCATATGTGCATAGAAAATATGGCAATTTGCGCGCACATCAAACACCCCATACTTAAGCTTGCTTGTCCCCAAGCAATACTTTTAATGGTCATTCAGGGGAAGAAAGTAAACCCTCAACATCATAGATTCATTTTTCATATGTCCCTACAATCAATTGCCATCCTCGAGAAGGTACTTATGTCAACCAAATCCATGCCTGTGCATAAAAGCAATTTCATACTCATAAAGGAGGTAATATGCAAAAAACAATTTTAGCAACATAGCATTAATAATCAAGAGGAATTTTTTCAAGCTTGTGAGAAGTGGATTGGTAAAAGGCTAAAGGTGGGCTAATATTTGGCCACGTGGTGTTAAATCCGGGGAAACATACTTTCTTTCCAAAATATTCCACATTCCTTCTTCATAATGTTCACCTTTCACTCATCGTTCAATGCTTTTTTCAATATAATGCTTTTACCTCTCTAACCTTAGTACTGCCTTCTCGCGAGTCGCAAACATGGGTGTCATGAATGGCCCCGGATACTTAGTACTTCTGACTCCTCACCTTGTGTACCATCTCGCCAAACTATTATCTCAGCGAGCAGGGTCGACCCACCTTTATCTCCTGAGGTGATCGGATTTTTTCTCGCTCATTTAATTTTCCATATTGTATCATTCCTGCCAACAACTTTATAAATGCACAACTCCATATAACTCCAAAGATGACATCCATTCAAAAAAGCTTTGTCCCCGGATAGGGTATAAGGTAAAAAATGGGCAATATGTGTATATGTGGAGCAATAATGATCTTGATAAGTCTCATATATGGCTTTGTGAATATGCATAGGTAAGGCTAGGATATGAACTTTGCTTGTATGGAATTTTTTTTATAAAAAGTCCTCCATCATCTTATCGTGCACATGTCAAAAGCAACTTCAAATTTTCATCTCCTTTATGGTTTTCTCTAAAAATTTGCACTTCATTAGGACTTCCCTTAACTAGGCAATCTCATGTTATATCTCTAATGAATCTAATTTTGCATCATAGAGCTCTTTTTTATACTTCCATGACTCTTTCTTTTCCAAAATTTTTGATGGGGGTCATTTTTCTCATATATATATATATATATATATATATATATATATATTTTTTTTTTTTTAAATTTTTTTATGCATCAAAATAAATATGCAACCCTAATCTAAGTATGAATATGCAAGTAAGCCTTTCCCCCACCCCATACTTAAAATTTACAGTGTCCTCACTGTATTAGAACTAGGATTAAGAAGAAAACTTACTAAACCGTCACAAATTTCAGGAGTCGAAGAAGACAACAGGGAAGGTCAATATCGACCCTTTATATCGATATCGATGTCTCTTTTGATTTCTGCTCAGGCTTCAGGGTGATTTGGCCTCGATCACAAACCCTATCCATGTCGACCTTAAGGTCGATTTCGATGTTGGACATCGATTTCGATGCCTTTCTGTGTGCTTTTCTCTCTCCTTTAATTTGAAAAATAAACACGAAATATGAAAAATAATAAAGTGTCTAAAACCCAAAACAAAAACTGTCTAAAACCAAAACTAAGTCTTTGTTACAAGCTCTAGATTTTTAAGTCGCTAGGTCGACTTCTTCCTTTGCGCTTCTCAAGGTGGCATCTGCAGAGCCCATGTGGCTTGGGCTTCAAATATCACTCCTTTCTTGTCCCGCAGCTACATTCCGCCGGGATTGATTTGATTCACCATGAATGGACCTAAGTTCTTATCCTTGAATCTTGTAGGGAACCAATGGTCCTTAGACTTGGCAACATAGACCTTGTCTCCTATCTCATATTGGCTTGAATCATCATCGGATACCCTACATAAGCGCACATGCCAAGGCACACCTCTTCCAAATAATGATAAGTCCTTAATTGTAATTGAACAAGAGGAATCCGTACCTTGACTTACCTTATTCTCAGTCTGTGGCTCAGGTCGATGTCGATGTTCAGAGGTCGATATCGACCCATGTTGTACACCTGGAGGATCAGTCGATTTGGGGAGTTTTGACTCGATATGATCAGGTCGATTTCGACCCTCAGAGGTCGATATCGAGGTCTCCTTGCCTCCCTTCTCAGCGCTGATGGTGGTCGATTTTGATAGGGCATGGTCGATATCGACCCTTGACCCCGATTTCGATGCTTCCTCTTTTCCTCCGTCGACCCCATACTTATGACCTGTCACAGAATCTTGAACATTAGTGGTCGATATCGACTTACTTGGGTCGATTTCGATGTTCTGTTGAGCTCCTTCGTTCAAGATTGCTTCAACTTCCTCTACTTGGGCTTCATTGATGGCTTTTATCTCCATTGGCCCTTGACTTTGCACCGTCTTGTTGAAGGAATACTCTATTACTTCATCACTAATTGTGAGTGAGAGCAATCCTTTCTTCACGCTAATGTTGGCATCGACTGTTGCTAGGAATGGCCTACCTAAAATAATTGGACAAGCAGGGTCCTCCGCTATGTCAACAACTAGGAAATCAGCAGGGACAAAGAATTTACCTACTTGTACTGGCACATCCGTCAATATCTTAGTTGGAATCACTACCGTATTGTTAGCCATGTACAATCTTGCATCCACGGGCTCCAGAGGACCTATCTTTACCTTGTTCCAAATGGTTAGTGGCATCATGCTAACGCTAGCGCCCAAGTCAACTAAAGCATTAAATTTGAATTGACCTAGACCTATAGCGATAGAAAACTTACCTGGGTCCGCCCGCTTTTGTGGTAGCTCCAACCTGTTGCATTCCTGTGCGATCTCAAAGAGCGATCGCTTCTTACCCAAGATGTCCTTAAGGAACCTTACATAAGATGGCATCTCGTGAAGTGCCTCTGTGAATGGTGTAGAGACATTAAGCCCTTGGAGCATCTTCACGAACCGTTGGAACCTCTTTTCTGCTGGGTCTTTAGTCACCTTTCTAGTTGGGAATGGCAACACCTTCTTCCTTTCTGCGGCTGCAGTGAGGTCGATATCGGCATCAGTAGGGTCGATATCGACTGGAGGAGTCGATTTCTGTGGTGACGCAGAATTAGGGTCGACATCGACAGGAGGGTCGACATCGATGTCACCTTGGTCGATATAGACAGGGGGGTCGATATCGACGTCTGTTCTGGCTCCTTCTCCTCCGCTTTTTGCTCGGGTGTTTGTAATTGACGCCCACTCCTTAGGTTTACTGCCGCAATATGTCCTGTGGTTTTGCCCTTTTGGTTGGGCACAGTGGATCCAGGGAGTGATCCTAACGCCTTGGGCATTGCTTCCGCCAATTGACTCATCTGAGTCTCCATGTTGCGCTTCCAAACGTCGATCTCCCCAAGTCTAGAATTGATACCCTGCAGCTGAGTATGGACAGAGTTATTGGCTTGTTTGAACTCAGCGTGGTTCCTCCGCATCTCATCAAGGATGATTTGCAGGTCATCTTTCTTAGTCTCCCGCTCAGGGTGCCCTGGTGCCCTATATGTTGGGGGTCCCTGATGAAGGGTTTATTTTCAATCAAATAAATTTATAAGATCGAAACCCCGCTATAGTATAGTAGGGTCAAGTTCGTTCGCAAGAGAAAGTCAGTGACTCAATTCTAGTTACCAAAGAGCAAGAAATAGCAAGAAGAGATGGAAAATTATAGAATTATGGGGGTTTGTGAGCTGCTGGAATTTTTAGGAAAAATCAATAATAATAAAAGTCTAGGGCATAAGGATCCCCACAACGAGAATCATGCAAGCATTGCAATGAATCATATAAAAATCATGTTTTTATCTATTAAATAGGTCAATTTGCATCAACCCTAGCAAAGTAATCAATTTATTTTCACAAATTAATAAACTTTACTAACAATCTTAATTAGGTTATCAAACTTTCATTCAAAACCCTAATTACTATCCAATTCACAATTCGATCTTTCAATTCAATTGCAAAAAGGAATTTCCCCAAATTTTCATTGAGTACTTAAGCATATAAATAGATAAGAACCAATCAATTCACCAATTCATAGCAAAATCGCAAGCATAACTATCGTTGGGATCACCCCAACCCTAGAAAAGGCGACTACTCACGCATATTCATGGTGAATAACTCAAAATGCATGAAAAAACTAAAAATCAGAAAATTAAATTGAATAAAAACCTGAGAATAATGTCAACAATGCGTCCCAAAAGCCTTACAAAACGTTCCTCAACTTTCGCCGAAGAAATCGCTTCAAAAAGCTCTCAAATCCGCTCACAAACGCTCCTAAACGAGTGCTGAGAATTCTAACGTAGGCTGAAAATTCGGTATGAAGAAGAGAGAGCTCCTCCAAACCCTAAAAATCCTATATATACTTAATATCCCATAAACCTAATTAGGAAATAACAAATATATGAATTTTATCTAAATTCTATCTAAGGAAAATAGGTAAAAATAATTAAATCCGGGTAAATAAGCTCCGCAGGGACCTATACCGAAGCGGAAGACCTCGGTACCGACCCCCCCTAGGGTCGGTATGGTCACTGTTGCTCATCTCGTTTTGCTTGTCCAGATCAGACCTCGGTACCGACCCAGGTGGGGTCGGTACAGGGTCGGTACGGCTCGGAAAAATGCTTATATCTCCTTCGTTTGAACTCCGATTGCTTCCGTTCTTTTTCCTATGCGCTCCAAATTCTTTTCCGCTTCTTTTCATAGTTGAAAACTTCTCCAAAATCAGCTTCTAAATTCCTGTAAAATACACAAAAGCTAGTGAAGACATCTATTTCTCATGAAATATGAAAACACATGCAAAAGACCTTAAACCCAATGCAAAACCCTATGAAAATGACTCAAATTGACATCAAAACATATGGGAAAATATAACTAAACACATGCACATCAAAATACCCCATACTTAAACTTGCTTGTCCTCAAGCAATAACCAAACTATGACCAAAACCCTTAACATGCCTTCGAGTCTTCACCTTAGTCAAAAGCAACATCAATTTAGCATAGTGCAAATAAGAACAAGCATTGAACCATCATCACATATATTTAGATTACCTTAGGCAAAGCAATTAGAATCCAACCACTCAAGGGG
Source organism: Persicaria maculosa (assembly GCA_963922045.1). NCBI lineage: Eukaryota > Viridiplantae > Streptophyta > Magnoliopsida > Caryophyllales > Polygonaceae > Persicaria > Persicaria maculosa. The sequence goes on along the minus strand of OY998271.1, from coordinate 21,423,084 downwards.
AATAATGTGTTTTCACTCCCTTTCAAATGTGTTTAGGCTTGAAATACATCTCTCAACTCAATCCTTTACAACATTAAGCTACATAGAAATTGCAATTAATATCACCAATCGATTCACCGAGATGTCAAAACACGCATTAACCATCAAGAGGACTTTGGCTCAATGGCCTTCAAAGAAGGACTCATTCGGCCGGGTTGTAACTTGGCTTGGTAAGAAAATAAAGGTAGGAATCATTTAGGCTATGTGGTGCTTAATAAAATTCGGGAATCAAGACTCCTAAATTTCCAACACAACTCAACCAAACCATAACTCTCAATCATATGAATCAACCAAGCTCTCCAACTCATCTTAATGAAGAACACAACCTCTCAAACTCAAATAACCTCTCAACAATATGAAGCTTGCAAAAGTAAAGGAAATAAGGTAAATTTGGCTCATGCACTTTATTCACAAACATATAAACACAAACTATACTTGTTCTCTTCTTCTTCTCTCTTTTTTTTTCTTCTGAATTTTTTTTTCTTTTTTTTTTCTTTTTTTTTTCGAAAAAGAAAAATAACATAATAAAAATAATAGTGCATTTATAGGGTGAGCCAAAAATCCTTTTACATAATATGCATAGCAAGATAAAAATATCAAACCAACCCATAACTCAATAAGCTCGAAAATCCTTCTCACTTGAACTCAAACACAAGCTCATTCCTTCCATAAACCATCATTCCAACCAACTCTAAGTCTTAATTCCCAAATGGGGGTCAGGCTCAATTTGGCTAAGGATAATTTTGTGGAGTTACAAGAATAGGCTATAAGGCTCAAAGTGGTTACAAGCAAAGGAAACATATATAAGGTAGGTAAAAGAGGATAAAAAGTGGCTAATAAAGAGTGCCTCTATCATTTGATTAAATTTTGCAATGACTAGCTATCTCATATTGGTTTCAAGACTTAGATATACATCGCAATATCAAGAGGTAATGTATAAGGAGAGTAATACACACATAAAAAAGAAGGGAAAATATAAAGATCAATTCCCAATAGGCCAAGTAACTCACTAGGACATGTTGGATTCCAATCACCTAAATCCTAAAGTCATATATGCTCAATTTCATTTGCCAGTCAAACTTGACATAAAAATATTTTGTGCGACTTAGGCTAAACCATCCGAACTATGCCTTAGGATATTACATGATCAAGCTCAATTATTAGATTTCATCATAGGACATCTAAGTTAGGGTATAAACTCACTAAAACATAAGACAAAATGAAAATAAACATGCATTTTTTCTTTCTTTTTCGACACCTTTTTTTTTTTTTTGAAACTAAAGTATGACAAAAGCAAGACTCAAGTGACTAAAATATGATAAAAGACTCAAATGCATAAAAAAAAACTTAAACATGAATGCATAACATAATCCAACTAAGGTAAAATGTAACACATAAACATAAATATAATACAAAACACCTAAACATAGTTTCTGAATCCCCCACCCCATACTTAAAAATAGACAGTGTCCCCACTGTCAAAAGAAAAATCAAAGTAAAAGGGAAAAGACTCAGAAACTCACAAAGAAATTCAGAAGCTGCTGAAGACATTCATAAACTCTACGGAGAAGGTGGTGGTGGTAATCGATGATGTGGAAAGAAAGAAGATGCCCAAGCCATGAAGGAATACTGGTGCGTTTCATGCTTGTCCATCCTCTTGTTCAAGCGTGCAAACTCCTCCATAAGAGCACCCTGCCCATTCTGTAGGGCTTCCTGGCCCAGTCTCAGAGATCTAAGCTCATCCATGACGTCAGTAAGGCTAGGAGAATACTGAGGCGCAGATCTGCTTGGGCCAGCCCCGTCAGAAAAGGGACGGCTACTAGGCCTAGTGTCATGATCCATATAGTTAGTGTCGTGCTCTTGCTGCCTATGCTCAGGGTAGGATCCTTGCCCAAAGGATCCAAAACCGTCAAATAAACTAGGTGGAGGCACCACCAAGGCAAAAGTGTTGTCCGGGCGGGGGTATCTCGATGGTCTCTATCGTCTCAAAGGATCATTCAGAATATCCTCTGGAGTCGGTGAAGGTTCAGAAGCCCAAGTGATAATCCAGTTAGGGACGTACAACAAGTCCATATTCGGCTTGGTAATCTCCACCTCGTGATCATAAAAAACTGACAAAAACTTGTCTCCGTTGCGCTTGATCACATTAGCACCAATCAAGTACGCAGTGTCAATCATCAGAATGGGCACAGCCTTGTATCTGGTGAAGTCAACCTCAAGGCGCCTGGCCAACAGCGTTACCAGGCCTCCATACCAGATTTCTTCCGTGCGTGCTCTATAGGCCAAGACATGCATAATGAACTCAAACCCCAAGTTCAGGGATGTCTGCATCTCAAATAGTACCCCTCTCAAACAAGCCACCTCAGTTCTAGTTGGTCTAGATAATTCCTTCTTGGCCCATATAGTGCTACCAAAAATTCTTAAAATAATACGGAAAAGAGGGTTCGCAATGTCCTTACCTTGAAGTGCTCCTCGAGAAGGCCAATAGGGGTTGCCCGTAATTAGAGTCCAAGTCTGAAGGGCCTTGCAGCTGAGATGATTGTATGATGCCAGTGGGTTAGGAAATCCCAGCAATGCATTAAATTGCTGCAAAGTGAAGGAGTGATGAACATTCCCCAGCTGGAATGTAATAGGGCCCACAAAATCTGGACTAGCCATATCGCTTGCCAATGTAGCCGTGAACTCTGCAGTAAGAGCGGGGTAGTGGTGGTGGACATGATCCAGAAGACTAGTGGCGCCTAAGTAAGAGAAGGCCTCCAATAAGTCATCATGTACCCCAAGGCGCTCTCCATCATCAGGGCTATACCATCGGGCCTTCAGATTGCCCTTCTTGTGGAACTCCTTGTAATCCTTCTTCAAACGGGAGTCGGAGATGATGACATTGTCCAACGGAACTGTAGCGGATGACTCCCTAGCCCTCTTGCTACGTTGACGACTGAACATTTTCCTGGACAAGACAAACCAATTGAAAACTAAAATTCTTTCTAGAACAGTGAAACCAAACCAAATTCAGCTAAACTCAAAAGAAGCTAACATCTAACCATGCAAATTAAGAATGATAATATGCACTAGAAAAACATATAAACACATAAAGCCCGAGTGCATATAAATAGCCAAGCGCAAGAGATACCACCTAAAGAAATAATTGCATATAAACAATATAAAATAAGCTCCGATGCATATAAAATCACCATCATGCAGAATAGAATGCATTACCCATATATGTAACCATAAGCTCTACATAGACTATATGAATAGAGAAAACAATATAGACAATATAGTCATCGTGTAAGGTTACTATATTGCAACACCTAATCATAAAGCCATATACTCATGAAGGTAACATAAGTAATGCAAAACTCAATATGCACGAACCAACCATGATAACCCCATACTTAAGTTCAAAACAAGTCAAATAAATATACAATAGACATATAACTTGTTTGCAATGTCAAATCATGCAAGGGAATAGATATTATGCTAGAATAGAAGAAGCTAATCAACCAAAAAGCATAAAAATCAAATCCAAAATCAAAGCCTGAAACGGATCGCAATGAAATTCTAAAATTCAATTAGCGCATAATCCATAAAGAATTTGACATTGCCATGAACATGAAAGTAACTCTAAATCAACCCAACAACACAACCATGTCATCAATTTCGACCAATTTGGCTTTCGGCAAAAAGCCCCAAATTTCGGCAACCCAACTAGGTTTCAATCTCAACCCAAATCATCAAATCAATCAAAATAATTGAAAGAAATAAGTTTAGGGTTAGAAATCATACCACAACCAAGTTGAATGAAGAAGAAAAATCAGGATTTCGAAGGTATAACGAGCCAAGAAGGTCGAACAGCGAATTTTGGCGAAGTGGTTCGGTGGGGGCTCGCTTGGGCTCGAACCAGGGTGGTTCAGGGGTCAGGGGGTGCGCCAGGGGATGGGGGTTCGAGCTGGGGTGGTGGTGTGGCCGGAGGTGGGCTGTGGTGGCCGTGGGTGGCGCCGAGAGAGGAGGGGCTGGGCTGGGTGCGCAGCGGGAACCGAGGGCTCGGTGTGGGCTGCTGGAGGCTCGAGGCGGGGTGGGTGAGGGGTCAGAGGGTGCGCACTGGGGTGGGGGTGCCAACCGGCGGGGTGGGCGTGGCCAGAGGTGGCTCAGCGGGGCTCGGGCATCGAAGAGAGAAGAGGAGCTGGGTGGGTGCGCAGTGGAAGGAGAGAAAGAAAGAGGAGAGAAGAAAAAAGAAAAAGAAAGGAAAGAAGAAGGAAAGAAAAAGAAAAGAAAGAAAAAGGAATAAAAGAAAAAGGTAAAATAAAAAAGAATTAAAATTTTTTTTTCCGGGTGGGGGTCGGTATCGAGGGAAGGGGGGTCGGTATGGCCTCGGTATGCCTACTGGAATTTCTCGGATTTCCGAGATTCTCTTACCTGTCCGTCAGGAGGGTCGGTACCGACCCTAGGGGCCTCGGTACGGCCTCGGTATGCCTACTGGAATTTCTCGGTTTTCCGAGATTCACTTACCTGTCCGTCAGGAGGGTCGGTACCGAGCCTAGAGCCCTCGATACGGACTCGGTACAGCTGCTGTTGAGCTTCCTTTTCCGTTTTTCGCCCGTTTTCGCAGTGGTTCCCTCCTAAGACCTGCATGGTTAGTGCAATACGCTCCACCCCAACTGTCCTACCTATCCTAAAATTTAAAAACTAAAAATAAAACTTAGAAAGAAAAAGAAATAAAGCGGGTTGCCTCCCGTAAGCGCTACCTTTAACGTCATTAGCTTGACGTGGTTACCTCATCTTCATTCCAATGTTGTAAGAGCCCAAGTAACTCTTATTTCTTCCTCCGGATCCACTATATCATAGTACTTCTTGAGTCGGTGACCATTGACCTTGAATATGGCTCCTCCTTCATCAACTAGATCCACCGCTCCATGGGGATAGATATGATGAACCACGAATGGTCCACTCCATCGTGATCTAAGCTTCCCTGGGAACAAACGCAATCTAGAATTGAAAAGAAGAACCTTATCACCTACCTCATATGTCTTTGGTACCAACTTCTTGTCATGCCACTTCTTGGTGCGCTCTTTGTAGATTTCGGCGTTTTGATAAGCCTTGAGCCTCAACTCCTCCAACTCTTGCAAGTCCATGAATCTCTTTGCTCCGGCCGCGTCGAGGTTCATGTTGAGCTCCTTAAGAGCCCATAATGCTTTATGCTCAAGCTCGACGGGAAAATGACAAGACTTACCGTAAACCAAGTTGTAGGGAGTTGTGCGCAATGGTGTCTTGTACGCTGTCCTATAAGCCCAAAGTGCATCATCTAGCTTAGATGACCAATCCTTTCTTGAGCGCGACACCGTCTTCTCTAGGATGCTCTTTATTTGCCGATTTGAAACCTCCACTTGGCCGCTAGTTTGAGGGTGATAAGGTGTTGCCACCCTATGAGTCACCCCATACTTAGCCAAAAGAGCCTCGAAGCCCCTTTCTATGAAATGAGATCCTCCATCGCTAATAAGAACCCTTGGGACTCCAAACCTGGGAAATATGTTAGTCTTCATAAATTTAGCTACAACTTTAGAATCATTAGTACGTGTAGCTATTACCTCAACCCATTTAGAAACATAATCGACAGCTACCAAGATATATTTATAAGGCCCTGATGAAGGGAAGGGCCCCATAAAATCAATACCCCATACGTCGAAGAGTTCAACCTCAAGGATTCCGGTGAGAGGGTTCTCATATCTCCAAGTAATATTCCCCGCTCTTTGGCATTCATCGCAACCTTCAATGTAAGCATGTACGTCCTTGAACAAGGTAGGCCAATAGAAGCCACTTTGAAGAATCTTCGCCGTGGTCTTGAAGCTCTTTGCGTGGCCACCCGTCGGAAGGGTGTGACAATGGTTGATGATGCTCTCAATCTCTTCCTCTGGCACACAACGTCTAAAGATATGGTCACTTCCTTGCTTGAACAAGTAAGGCTCATCCCAATAGTATTGCTTGACGTCGTGGAGGAACTTCTTCTTGGCTTGCGAAGTCAAATCCTTAGGGATTTCTCCCCCTAAAATATAATTAGCAAAATCCGCGAACCAAGGGGTCCTCGACCCTCTAATAGCACAAATATGGCGAGAATTAGGAGAAGAAGGAGGGGTGTAAAAGGAGTCCTTACCGGAACTTACCGACTCGTTCCTCATGAGGTTTTCGTCCGGCCTGGAGTCATTGATTGGAACTTGATTTTTGGACTCCATGAGGTGGTCCAAGGGCAACCTAGACAGATGGTCAGCCACCAAGTTCTCTGCTCCTTTCTTGTCCCTAATGTCACAATCGAATTCCTGCAACAAAAGCATCCAACGAAGGAGCCTAGGCTTGGCATCCTTTTTAGTCATCAAATATCTTACCGCAGCATGATCCGTATAGACAATGACTTTAGAACCTACTAAATAAGTGCGAAACTTTTCAAAGGCAAATACCACGGCGAGGAATTCCTTCTCCGTCGTGGTGTACTTACTCTGCGCTTTGTCAAGTGTCTTACTTGCATAGTAGATGGCATGAAGCTTCTTGTCCTTCCTTTGCCCAAGCACAGCACCTACGGTATAGTCACTAGCATCACACATGATCTCAAAGGGTAGGTTCCAATCGGGCGATTGCATAATAGGAGCGGAGACAAGGGCTTCTCTCAATTTGTTGAACGCTTCAAGACACTCAGCAGAAAACTCAAAAGCTACATCCTTCATAAGCAAGTTAGTTAAAGGTTTAGCAATTTTTGAGAAGTCTTGAATGAATCTCCTATAAAAGCCTGCATGTCCTAGAAAGCTCCTAATATCTTTCACATTGGAGGGAGGAGGTAGTTTCTCAATCAATTCAATTTTAGCACGATCTACCTCAATTCCCCTATTTGAAACCAAATGCCCTAAAACAATTCCCTCTTGAACCATAAAGTGACATTTTTCCCAATTAAGCACCAAATTAGTCTTTTCACATCTTTCTAGCACCCTACTCAAGTTGGCAAGAATCAAAAGAAGAACCATAAACAGAAAAATCATCCATAAACACTTCTACTATATCCTCAATCATCTCAGAAAAAATAGCCATCATACACCTTTGAAAAGTTGCAGGGGCATTACAGAGCCCAAATGGCATCCTCCTGTAAGCAAAAGTTCCATAAGGACAAGTAAAAGTTGTCTTCTCCTGATCATCCGGATGAATGGGAATCTGCCAAAAACCACTATAGCCATCCAAATAGCAAAAATAATTGTGTTGTGCTAGACGCTCAAGAACTTGATCAATAAAAGGAAGAGGAAAATGATCTTTCCTAGTAGCACTATTCAACTTCCTATAATCAATGCACATGCGCCATTTAGTAGTGGTCCTAGTAGGTACTAACTCACTTTTCTCATTTTCTATCACAGTCATTCCCCCTTTCTTAGGGACAACATGAACCGGGCTCACCCATTTACTGTCAGAAATAACATAAATAATTCCAGCATCTAACATTTTCAAAATTTCAGATTTGATTACTTCTTGCATATTTGGGTTAAGCCTACGCTGACGTTCTATGGTCAACTTATGATCATCCTCCATGAATATTCTATGCATGCATAAAAAAGGTGAAATTCCAATGATATCATCCAAAGAATAACCAATAGCCTTCCTATAGGTTCTAAGCACATCAAGTAACTTCTCTACTTCTTCCTCATTCAATTTCGAATTAATGATCACAGGAAAAGTAGAATTAGGACCCAAGAAAACATACCTCAAACCTTCCGGAAGTGGCTTAAGCTCTGGGGACGAAAAACTTACCTACACGGACAGGCACATCATCAATCACCCCAGTTGGTGATACAACCGCTCCATTTGCCATGGATACTCTCATGTTGACCGGCTCTAGGGCTCCCAAGCTCGTCTTAGCCCATATCGAAAGGGGGAGAAGGCTTACACTTGCACCTAAATCACACAAAGCCTTGAAACGGTAAGATCCTACACCAATAGTAATGGCAAACTTACCTGGATCTCCAAGTTTCTCAGGGAGCTTCACTGAACGGACCTCGTCAGCAAGCTCAGACATGGATCTCTTCTTAGCTAAGATGTCTTTCAAAAACTTAGTGTAAGCTGGCATCTCACTCAAAGCGTCAGTGAAAGGAATAGATATATTCAAACTCTGAAGCATCTTCACAAACTTTTGAAACTTACCTTCCGCTGTGTCCTTTACCTTTTTCGGAGGATATGGGAGCACCTTCATCGGATTCGGGGCTGAAATAGGCCTTGCCGAAGAATCCGTCGCTGCTGAGGGGGTCGGTACCGAGGCTGTGGGGGTCGGTACGACCTCGGTATGGCTACTGGAATTAGGAGAAACGGGAGAAGAAGAGATCGTACCTGCTGGGGGGGTCGGTACCAAGGCTGTGGGGGTCGGTACGGCCTCGGTATGGACACTGTTGTCCCCGTTTTCTTCCTCGTTTGGCTTGCTTTCTCGACCAGGCACCTCCTTTCCACTTCTTAGGTGTATTGCAGCTATTTGCCCCCTAGGGTTCTCGTCGGTGCGGCCTGGGAGCTTCCCTTGAGGCCGTGGGATTTGTGCCGCGAGATTACCTAGTTGGGACTCGACTCCCTTCTTCCAAGTTTCTAACTCTCCTAGTTGTGCATGAACTCCCTTAAATTGGGAATTCACATCGGCACGAAGCCCATTGAATCCTTCCTTAAGCTCTTGTACCCATGATGGTGGTTCTTGATACCCAGGGGGCCTATATGGGGGAACCCTTTGATCTTGTTGCGGAGGAGGTTGACTCCCTTGTCCTTGTCCATAGTTACCCCAATTAGGGTAATTGTTGTTCCTCCCTGCATAATTGTTATTTTGATTCCCCGCATTATTATTATTATTATTGGGGTTCCTATAAGGAGCCCTCATATAACTCACCTCTTCGTAGTGTTCTGCCCTTTGTACCTGGCTAATATTATTGCAATCTATAGTATTATGAGCTAGAGAACCGCATTCTAAACAAGGTTGATTTCTAGATAGAAAACTTACTTGTTTCTTGAGGCGTCGGGTCTCATCCTCATGGAATTGCCTACGCACATCTGGGTCAATTTCATTAGCAGGCTCATAAAGTTTCTTACCTGACGGTCTCGCCACTGGGGTGCCATACATAGCGTCGTACTCCGTTAGCTTGTCCAATAGAGCCCATGCATCAGTTGGATTCATCTCGAGGAACCCACAATCGGTGTGTAGGTTCAATCGAGTCTTAGTCTCCGCATTGATGCCTTGGAAGAAGATTTCTTGGAGGACATACTCAGGTTGCCCGTGGGTAGGGCATTGTCTCTGCAACTCCTTGAATCTCTCCCAAGTCTCCAAAAATGTCTCTCCTGGCAATTGGTGAAAGGAGGTGATTTTCTTCCTAAGCTCCGTTGTCTTTGCCGGTGGAAAGAACTTTGTCATGAACAAGTCATACAAAGCCTTCCATGTAGTGATGGACCTAGGCGCCAAACTCTCCAACCAATTCAGAGCCTTTCCTGAAAGAGACCATTTAAATGCCTTTAGTTGCACATATTCCAACGATACATCATCAGCAACAATTGTATCGCATAAATCAATAAAGTTCTTAATATGAAGCATAGGGCATTCGTGAGCTTTGCCCTCAAATTGAGATCTTTTAATTAAAGAAATAAAGTGGGATTTAATCTCAAAATTTCGCTCAATCTCGGGGAGGACGATTGCAGATTCGGGCACCCTCAGTTCTGGGTGCATGTATTGCTTTGCATTCCTTGGGATAGCATCCAACTGCTGTTGCAGACGAGCAGTCGCTTCCCTTTCTCTCGATGCAACCTCCCTTTCTCTTTCTGCAGTGAGCCGAAATTGCTCCATCTGACGACGGAGGTCAGCCATCTGCGCAGCAACGTCAACATTGTTTCCTGTGTTGTCTCCCATTGTCCTGGCTTCTCGTAGTCTGCGATGGAAAGAGCGTTCCGGTTCGGGATCGATAGCAAAATCAAAATCAAGCCGACGTCGCCCCGATGGCATAAACTGAAACCACAAACAAAAACAAAGACACCACAATTAGAAGCAAAGGGAATGGGCTATTCCCAAACCCTAATAGTAACTAAAACTTTGACACAATTGAAATCTCCCCGGCAACGGTGCCAATTTGATGAAGGGTTTATTTTCAATCAAATAAATTTATAAGATCGAAACCCCGCTATAGTATAGTAGGGTCAAGTTCGTTCGCAGGAGAAAGTCAGTGACTCAATTCTAGTTACCAAAGAGCAAGAAATAGCAAGAAGAGATGGAAAATTATAGAATTATGGGGGTTTGTGGGCTGCTGGAATTTTTAGGAAAAATCAATAATAATAAAAGTCTAGGGCATAAGGATCCCCACAACGAGAATCATGCAAGCATTGCAATGAATCATATAAAAATCATGTTTTTATCTATTAAATAGGTCAATTTGCATCAACCCTAGCAAAGTAATCAATTTATTTTCACAAATTAATAAACTTTACTAACAATCTTAATTAGGTTATCAAACTTTCATTCAAAACCCTAATTACTATCCAATTCACAATTCGATCTTTCAATTCAATTGCAAAAAGGAATTTCCCCAAATTTTCATTGAATACTTAAGCATATAAATAGATAAGAACCAATCAATTCACCAATTCATAGCAAAATCGCAAGCATAACTATCGTTGGGATCACCCCAACCCTAGAAAAGGCGACTACTCACGCATATTCATGGTGAATAACTCAAAATGCATGAAAAAACTAAAAATCAGAAAATTAAATTGAATAAAAACCTGAGAATAATGTCAACAATGCGTCCCAAAAGCCTTACAAAACGTTCCTCAACTTTCGCCGAAGAAATCGCTTCAAAAAGCTCTCAAATCCGCTCACAAACGCTCCTAAACGAGTGCTGAGAATTCTAACGTAGGCTGAAAATTCGGTATGAAGAAGAGAGAGCTCCTCCAAACCCTAAAAATCCTATATATACTTAATATCCCATAAACCTAATTAGGAAATAAAAAATATATGAATTTTATCTAAATTCTATCTAAGGAAAATAGGTAAAAATAATTAAATCCGGGTAAATAAGCTCCGCAGGGACCTATACCGAAGCGGAAGACCTCGGTACCGACCCCCCCTAGGGTCGGTATGGTCACTGTTGCTCATCTCGTTTTGCTTGTCCAGATCAGACCTCGGTACCGACCCAGGTGGGGTCGGTACAGGGTCGGTACGGCTCGGAAAAATGCTTATATCTCCTTCGTTTGAACTCCGATTGCTTCCGTTCTTTTTCCTATGCGCTCCAAATTCTTTTCCACTTCTTTTCATAGTTGAAAACTTCTCCAAAATCAGCTTCTAAATTCCTGTAAAATACACAAAAGCTAGTGAAGACATCTATTTCTCATGAAATATGAAAACACATGCAACAGACCTTAAACCCAATGCAAAACCCTATGAAAATGACTCAAATTGACATCAAAACATATGGGAAAATATAACTAAACACATGTACATCAGTCCCTTTGATAGAACCTTTGATCACCCTAATTTTGTTGATTGCCCCCTCCATAGGGGCCTCTCGTCCATTTGACCTCCTCATGTTGTTCCGCCATGGATACTTGCTCAGTATGTGGACTGGCGCTGGTATTATGCCTTATTGATCCACACTCCTGACAAGGTTGATTGTTGCTCAAGAACCTCACTTGCTTTTGAAGGCGGCGTGTTTGATCGTTATGGAATTGTTGCCGCACTTCAGGATCTATCTCCCTTGGAGGCTCATATAGTGGCATAGATGGGGCAGGCCTTGCATCATAGGCCACAACAGCCCCATAGGTGTTGTCAAAGTTCACAAGCCTCTCAATGGTCTCCCATGCCTCCGTTGGTGTAAGCTCAATGTACCGATAGGAGGTATATGAATTGATCCTCTCCTTATTCGGCGCATCAAGGGCGTTATAAAAGATCTCTTGGATGACATATGGAAGTTGCCCATGCGTCGGGCATGATCTCAGCAAGTCCTTAAAGTGCTCCCACGCCTGTACTAGGGTTTCACCTGGCTTTTGTTTGAAAGCCTTGATCCTTTTTCGTAGCATCACCGTTTTAGAAGGTGGGAAGAATTTGTTCAAGAATGCATCTTTCACCTCCGCCCATGTCCTTAGCGATCGTGGAGCCAAACTTTCAAGCCATTGTAATGCCTTTCCTGCCAAAGACCATCGAAAAGATTTTACTCGTACATACTCTAAGTTTACTCCATCAGCAACTGTTTCACATAAGTCCATAAAAGTAGAGATGTGTTGCAGGGGGCATTCATTATGTCTTCCTTCAAAAGTATTTCTTTTAATCTCAGATAGGAAGTTAATTTTCAATTCATAGTTAGAGTGAGGAATTATAATGGCAGATTCAGGAACATGAAGCGGCGGATGCATGTATTGCATTGCCGTCTGTGGATACTGATTTAGCCGCTCTTGGGCTTGTCTGCGCGCATCCTCCTCCCTATCAGCACGGGCTCGCTCAGTAGCAGCAGCGGCCCTTTCAGCAGCGATTGTAGCATTGTGGTCCTCGATCTCCTTTCTCAACCGCTCTATGATCTCAGCCTGCGTCTCGTTGTCAGCCATGATGCGTATTGCTTTGTTGCGAAGATGGTAGAAATGTTCAGGCTCGTCAATTGGTTCCAGGATAGGTCTGCGATCAGAACGTCGCATAAACCTGCAGAATAAGCTTAGAAAAAGATCGTGATTAACATAGGTGGCGATTGATTGCCTCCCCGGCAACGGCGCCAATTTGTTCGCAGGAGAGGCGGGGAGTGTATGTAATAGGAGAATAAAATAAAGCACAACTAGACTATCTCCCTGTCCCAAACAAATAATACAAGAATCCCCTCCCTTGTAGTAGTAGGGTAATTCAGGATCGAATCCACGAGGAGGTATGTCAGTGCTTCCTTTGTTTTGCTCACGATCAAGACTTTCGACCTCAGTAGACACTCGATATCGAGTATACAGGTCGATATCGACCTCAGTTCTGGTCGATTTCCTTAGCGCAGTTCTTGTAGAAGACAAAACAGCAAGTCGACGTCGAGCAGAGACCTCGATATCAATGTTAGACCTCGATATCGACCCTTATAATCGATTTCGATGCTTGTCACATAAACTGTTTTTGTAACCAATTTATCGGAAAAGGATCCGAAGAAAATAGAATGGAGAAGAAAGATGAACAGAAACAAAACTAAGACTTTTATGAAGAATTTAATTAATTAAAAGGCATCCAAAGTCGGGGTTTCATGCCACAACGATAACAATGCAAGTTTCATGCTAAAGATATGAACTTTAATGTCTTTCCGTCAAATAACTTTCGTTATCAACACTTAGGTGATTAGAGGCTCTCGCATAATTCATAAGAGTTACTATCCAGTTCATGAGCAATTCAAGTTTACAATATGAGTGACTTTCGCTTCAATAATGCAAATAATGAATCTCCCTAACTTTCGCAAAGGATCATGCATGGGGTAGAAGACGGAATTGCATAAAAGTCATACCTTTGATGCACTTACCTCACATTGCTATCGTCGGGCTCACCCTGACCCTAGAAGTGGGTTGACTACTCGCTCCTCATCATGCACATCATCATCATTGTTATTGAAAGAAAGCTATTTGAATTAAAACTCCGAAAGAAAGTACAACCGAACAAGCCACTCCGCTCTCGCTTTACAACTCCACTCCGCCTCCTCTCTCTCTCTCTACTCTCTATTGCAACTGAATTGTGTGTAAATTTTATGTTCTTGGATCTGAAATTCAATATCTAAACTCAGCCCTATTGGCCTCTATTTATAGATGTCGATAAGTACTCGAAACCTTATCTTTATTCTCTAAGATAAACTAAAACAAAGTAAAAGCTAAAACTCAACGGTGAAATCAGCCTCCTCATGATAGATCTGGTGTTGATGATAGGAAATCTCGACCTTTGGATAGATATTGCAAGCATTGGATATAATTCTATCAAAATCGGAGTCGAATTCCTCTGCTGGCATGGTCGATATCGACCCCTCCAAAATCTTATCTCGAGCTTCTCCTTCTCCTACTCGAACTGGCACTCGACTTCTATCAACTTGGTCGATGTGGCAGCCTCGATATCGACCCCCAGACGTCGATATCGACCTCTTCTGTGTCGATATGCTCTGTTTCCTTTTCTGCTCGATTCCTATGTCTCTGATGTACTCGATGTCGAGGTCTTCAGTCGATTTTGACATCTTCAGAAGACTTCGAGTTCTTTTCCCGCTCTTCCGAATTCATCCATTTTCATCCTGTTTTCTGCGAAATCACATGGAAACTCGTGCAAACCCATATATTTGACATTTTAAGCATATACTACACTATTCCCATGTTTTCCCATTAATGTGCATGCAAAAGACAATAAAATGGATTCATATGTGCATAGAAAATATGGCAATTTGCGCGCACATCATGCATCCTTGTTTAGTATACCAAGCTCTAATCGAATGAAATTAAAACTCTCCTCAGGCAAAGGTTTAGTGAAAATATCAGCAAGTTGCAATTCTGTAGAGATAAAGGATATGGATACGTCACCTTTTTCAACATGATCTCGAATAAAATGATTTCTCACATCGATGTGCTTGGTTCGAGAATGCTGCACATGATTTTTAGTGATAGATATAGCACTAGTATTGTCACACTTAATAGGAATACCTTTTAGATCAAAACCCAGATCTCGCAGTTGTTGAGCGACCCATAATACTTGTGAGCAACATGCTCCAACAGCTATGTATTCAGCTTCTGCGGTTGATAGTGCAACAGAATTTTGCTTCTTCGAGTACCAACTTATTAGGGATGATCCTAATAGTTGACATCATCCAGAGGTGCTTTTTCTATCGACTTTATATCCTGCAAAATCTGCATCTGAATACCCAATGAGGTGAAAATTGCTTTGCTTAGGATACCAAAGACCAAGGTCTTGACTAAGTGTTATGTATCACCACACTCAAAGCAAGCCATTGGTTTAGATTTTTTATTAGCATTATGGGGCTTACCTTTATATTTGGAGGAGCCACTGTAATCCTGATTGGCGAACTGCTTCTTCATTTTGAGTATTCTTGGCAGCCCTCTTGTAATGAGTGCAAATGGATCCTCTTCATCTTCACTTTTGTCGTCATTTGAGGTGGCTTCTTCCTTTTTAGCTTTCAGAGCCAAGTTCTTCACAGTAGAGGCAACTTCTCCATCTTCCTCACCAAGGATCATCTCATGGGTAATTAATTTTCCAAGAAGATCATCCAGAGGTAAAATAGACAGATTTTTTGCTTCCTTTATTGCTGTAACTTTTGGTCCCTATTTAGCTTTAGGCAAGCTCCTCAAAATCTTTTTTACCTTTTCTTCGTTGGTGAAGATTTTACCGAGAGAATCCAGGTTGTTCAGAATCTGTGTGAATCTTGTGAACATCTCCTTCACTGTTTCTGTAGGCAACATTTTAAACAGTTTATATTGACGCAGGTAAATACTTATCTTTGTTTCCTTTACCTGACTTGTTCCTTCATAAGTTACTACTAACTTATCCCAGATTTCCTTAGCACTCATGCAAGAAGAAACACGGTTAAATTCATCAGCATTTAAACTACAATAAAGCAAGTTCATGGCCTTGTAATTTTTGGCCACTTTCTCCAAGTCTGTTTGATTGAATTCGCTTTCATCTTTAGCAACTTCTCTAATAACAGTGGTTTTCTTTGGCACGTGAGGTCCTTTCTTGATAAGTTCCCAAAGATCCATGTCTTGATCAATAACAAACATTTGCATCAGGGACCTCCAGTGCATAAAGTTATCTCCACAGAAGAGAGGTGGACGATTTGCAAATCGTCCTTGTGCGAATCCTACTTCACCTACAGTACTCATGATCGATCTTACAGATTGTTAAATCAAATAAATATGAGTTAAGCTCTGATACCAATTGAAGAAACGAGTACTGAATATAAATAATAATAAGACAAATACTCTAGAAGGGGGAGGGGGGTTTGAATAGAGTATGATAGTTTTTCACAAAGACTCCTGCAACAGCAACTTCAAGGGCTTTCACGCAACTCTCAAGGCCTTGAACACAACCTCAAGGTCTTGAACTTGATCTCAAGGTCTTGAACAGAACTTGCAAGATCTTGAGAAAGCTGCAGTGATCTGTTTACTCATGAAAACAAACAATTAAAAATAAATGCAGCAATAAAGATAATCAACACGTGAATTGTTTACGAAGTTCGGCTCTTAACCATCCTACGTCTCCGCCTAGGGTTGTCCAACCCTTAGGATTCAAACAACTTTTATTCCTCTTTCCTTATGAGTCCTAGATACAACCTAAAAGAACTTCCTCTCTTCTAACACTTGAAGCCTACCTTGCTTCTATCTAGTCAACCCAAAATACAGAGAAATAAAAGTCCCCTTTTCACACCGAAGTGTGATACGTTTTGAATATATGATACTCTTAGTATAATAGGGAAAAACTTATACTATGAAGTTCACGATCTTCCTAACTCTCAGAAAAAATAAAGGAGTTACAAATAAGAGAAGGAAGAACAATTGAACAACAGATCTTGATGAACACAGGAGAGCGCTTGAAGAATTAGAGAGAAGGCTTGGTCAATTTCTGTATCGATGAGCATATCGTCCTTCTTCATTTATAGCTGCACTCTTCTTTTTGTTTACTGCTGATCTCACACCCAGAATCTCTCAACAGCTTAACGTCTCCTTCAATTTTGAATTGCTGAGGATTGCTTCAAATCCTGCTAGAGAGAATCTTAGATTTTCTGTTGCCAGAATCTCCAGAAACAAATTAGACCACTTCTGAGATATTCTAGTGCTACAATGTCGGTCAGTTTGATTTAAAAACCTATGCTGCAAATAAAGTCTCCAACACACAGATATATAAACCATAATAGTTAATCTAAAGCCAGCCGAGAATTAGATTTAAAACAAACTTTAAATCTAATCAAATTACATAACATATGTCTTTCATCATCCTGCATGATTAGCATCATAGTATAACATATGTATTTCATCAAGGGAGCTATCAATTTGCTAGGGAAGGAATTGGTTCAAATTTATATCTTTTATTTACATATCTAGTTGCCCTCCTAAAAAATTTTCGCGCTATTGCTGGGGAGGCTATCAATCGCGTCCTGTCTAGTCTTACTAACTCCTTTACCTAGTGTTGTTTTAAAGGTGTATGCGATGCGCTGATCGAACACCCGAATTTGTAGCTTTAGACGATCCAGAACGCTTCCTTTTTCTACAAGAAAGGGCAAAAAGGATCATGGAAACCGAGGAGATGTTCGCTACGGGGGTGGTGTGTAGGGATTCAAATAATTCAAATTAAACAATTCACAACTAGTCTACTCCCTGTCCCAAACAAATAATACAAGAATCCCCTCCCTTGTAGTAGTAGGGTAATTCAGGATCCAATCCACGAGGAGGTATGTCAGCGCTTCCCTTGTTGTACTCACGATCAAAGCTTTCGACCTCAGAAGACACTCGATATCGAGTAATCTGGTCGATATCGACCTCAGTTCTGGTCGATTTCCAGTACAGTTCCTGCAGAATACAAAAGCAGCAAGTCGACGTCGAGCAGAGACCTCGATATCGATGTTAGACCTCGATATTGACCTTTATAATCGATTTCGATGTTTGTCACAGAAACTGTAATTCGTAAACAATTGTCGGAAAATAGTCCGAAGAAAATAGAATGGTAAAGAAGGATGATCAGAAACAAAACTAAAAATTTTATATTGATTTCAATTAACTAAAAGCTTCCAAAGTCGGGGTTTCATGCCACAACGATAACAATGCAAGTTTTATGCTAAAGTTATAAAATTTAATGCCTTTCCGTCAAATAACTTTCGTTATCAACACTTATGTGATTAGAGGCTCTCGCATATTTCCTAAGAGTTACTATCCAATTCATGAGCAATTCAAGTTTACAATATGAGTGGCTTTCGCTTCAATAATACAAATAATGAATCTCCCTAACTTCCGCAAGGGATCATGCATATGATAGAAGATGGAATCGCATAAAAGTCATACCTTTGATGCACTTACCCTACATCGTTATCGTCGGGCTCACCCCGACCCTAGAAGTGGGTTGACTACTCGCTCCTCATCATGCACATCATCATCATCAATGAACGAAAACTACTTTGAATTAAACCTTGAAAGAAAGTACAACCGAACAAGCCAAAACTCCGCTCTCGCTTCTCTCCAACTCACTCGGCCTTCTCTCTCTGTCTCTCCACTAATTCTCTGCGTAATTGTGTGTTTGAATAACTAAAATTGGATGTAATTGAATAACTAAACTCAGCCCTAATGGCCTCTAGATATACATATCGAACTTTGCTATCAAAGGCTCGAAACTTTATCTTTATTCTCTAAGATAAAACGTAAATAAAGTAAAAACTAAAAACTCCCATGGTAAATCAGCTCATATGATAGCTCTGGTGTTGATGATAGGAAATATCGACTTTTAGATAGACATGCAAGCTTCGGATAGAATTCTATCAAAATCTGAGTCGGATTCCTCTGGTGGACAACATCGATATCGACCTCTGTGAAACTCTATCTCGAGCTCTCCTTCTCCTACTCGAACTGGCACTCGACTTCTATCATTTAGCTCGATTTGGCAACATCGATATCGACCTTCAGACGTTGATATCGACCTTTCTGTGTCGACATGCTTTGTTTCATTTCCTGCTCGATTCCTATGTCTCTGCTGCACTCGATGTTGAGGTCCCCAATCGATTTTGACCTCTTCAAAAGTCTTCGAGTTCTTTTTCCGCTCTTCCAAATCTGTCCATTTTTATCCTATTTTCTGCGAAATCACATAGAAACTCGTGCAGACCCATATATTTGATATTTAAGTGTAAACTACACTAATCCCATGTTTTCCCACTAATATGCATGCAAAAGATGATAAAATGGACTTTTATGTGCATAGAAAATAAGGCAATTCGCGCGCACATCAGGAGACCATGCAACAAGAGCTCGAGAGGCTTAGAAAGTAAGTTGAGGGGTTCGAAACCGAGTGCACTCAACAAGAGGCCCAAGCCCGCCGAGAAGCCCAAAGCAATTACGCCAGATCTCGCAGAATGCCAAAGAATAGATGCACCCAATGCTGGTGGTGCCTGAGTATCCTATTATTCTCCCTAACATGTCTTTTGAAATTAAAACTTCTTTTATAGCGGAGATTAGGAGACATTCTTTTGAGGGAAAGGGCTCCGAATGCCCTATGGCGCATATTACTACTTACATTGATCTATGTGACACCAATGCTGATGGTGTCAATATAAAATATGTGCTCCTTAAAGCTTTTAGATGGTCACTTGCAGGAAAGGCTCTACATTGGTTGGAAAGCTTGCTCCCATGATCTATCCCACATGGCATGAACTCAAGGACATCTTCCTCAACAAGTTCTTTCCACCATCCAAGACGGCGTAGATTCGCCAGAGGATAATGGCCTTCATGCAAAGATTGGGAGAGACGCTAGCGCAAGTCTGGGAGCGCTATAAAGACCAACTGATCTTGCCCTACGCATGGGCAACCGACATATGTTATCCAATAGATCATCTACAATGCTCTGGACGCGCCTACAAGAGAGCAGATCAACACCTATACCACCTATCACTACCTAGAGCTTACACCTAATCAAGCATGGGAGACGACTGAAAGGCTCGTGGAGTTCGACAACACCTATGAGACACCTACGGCTTTCGATGCAAGGCCGCCCCCATCCATGACACTATATGAGCCATCAAAAGAGGTGGATCTTGAGGTGAAGGATTAATTCATGAAGGATTAGGTAAAACGTCTCCAAAAGCAAGTTTGGTTTTTGACTAATAACCAAGCTTGTTTAGAATGTCGGACACAGAAGCATAACATGATGACTTGTCCCTACACGGATCAAGTACAAATGGTGGACACCCACGAGGAGGTAAAGTTTGTACGGAGGCCTAACTATGGAGGAGGCTATCAAGGGAATTGGGGATATCAACAACACCAACAATATCAACAACCCCTGCCCTATATAGCACTTGGCCATCTAGAGTGGGAAAGAAGGGATGACTTATAACTCATCCTGGATGAAACAAGGAGGAACGAAGTGGAGAATAAGCAATCCAACAATGCCATCCACACTCAACTACATGGCATTAATGCAAGGCTTGGTGAGATCAACACATGGAGGAAGAGCGTGGAGACCCAACTGGGTCAATTGGTGGCCAACGTTCCACGATAAGCTGGAGCGCTCCGAAGCCAACCACAGGCCAATCCTAAGGGGCAGCCAGCCAGCCACATCGCCGCCATATGCTTAAGGAATGACAATGTAATTCAAATCAATCAAGACGAAACGGAGGCAGTGGAGAAAGTTACAAAGAGCCAGTTGATATCAACCAACCTCTGTCAATGTCGACTGATCCACTCGATGTCGAGCCCACTCTTGACGTTGACCCTGTCCAGGTGCACTCGGGATCGACCACAACAGTTGATGTCGACACCCCTATCGATGTCGACCAGTCATCTTTAACACCTTGGGCCAATCCCGCTCCGACGAAGAAGAAGCCACTTCTCTTCCCCTCCAAAGCACTAAGGGACTCGGCGGACATAAAGTTTCAAAGATTCATGAAGGTAATCCAAGGCCTAAACATCTCCATACCATTGACGGAGGCCCTTCATGAGATGCCATCATACGTCCGGTTCCTAAAGGACATCTTGAGTAAGAAGCGATCAATCTCTGAGATCGCAGAGGAGTGCAGCAAAGTGGACTACCCGGAGAAGAGAAGTGATTTGGGGAGATTTTCCATAACAATTGGGCTTGGCCAACATCGCTACAAGGCCTTGTGCGACCTATGGGCTAGCGTGAGCCTCGTGCCTTTGTCCATATGGTCAAAGGTCAACATTGGAGCCATGGAGCCTGTAAATATGAAGCTTTATATGGCCGACAACAACTTCGTGAATCCCACAGACATAATTGATGACATCCCAGTCAAGGTGGGTAAATTCTATGTACCCACAAATTTTATTGTGCTAGATATGACGGAGGATCCTACATGCCTCATCATCCTAGGAAGACCGTTCTTAGCTACGGTCGATGCCAATATCATCGTGAGAAAGGGACTATTGTCATTCACTATGGCAATGAAGTCACCGAGTTCTCCTTCAACCCTACTATGAAAGAGGTAAACCAAATGGAAGTCAAGGCCTTGCATGCGATAGAGAGAGTAATCCCTTGTTACGAACCAACGAAGAGGACCTTGACCCATGAAGAACTAGAGGAGAGGGCCATGGAGGCCCAAATGGAGGAGCTTTTGGCTATTTGGCACCAAGACGATGAAGAAGAGGAGCCCATGAAAGCAGTCGATGTGGATACCCACCAGTCGATGTTGGTCAGATTGGAGCCAAACCTGATGTCAGAAGCTAAGTATAGGGTTGACGCAAACGAAGCACCCGAGATCGACCAAGGTCAGTTGATATTGACTGGACCTACTCGAGATTGACTACCCACGATCGACCACCCTCCATCGACTTCACCTCCAGAAGAAAAGGCACTCGATGTCGACACCCCTACTCAATGTCGAGCACTCCCTTAGAGCATGAATAACTCAACGGTAAGTCTAGGTAAAAATCCTCATTCTTTAGAGCGGCCCCAATCCCAAAGCCACTGGGTCAACTAGCTACCCAAATCCCAAAGCCACCCGACAAGCTCCCAAGACAACCATAAGAAAATCCAAAGGGGCAAGCCGGGCACATTGCCGCTGTCAATCTAAGGAGTGGACGTCAACTGCGCGAGCCACGGTGCAAAGGAGAAGTCACTGAAGACGCAGTCAATGTCGACACCCCAGTCGATGTCGAGACCCCTGTCAACGTTGACCACACTATCGATATCGAGCCCACTGTGAAGCCCACAATAGAGCCAGAGAGCAACTCGACATTGAGTGCCCCACTCGATATCGACACCCCTATCGATGTCGAGTCCTCTACAAATCGTTAACAACTTCAGAATCCTTCGAGGTCAACCAACCATGTCGATATCGACCCCTCTAATGTTGATGTCGACCAGTCATGAAAGCAAAAGTCGACCACTTTGGCTCCGAAGCCATCCAAAGCACTCCCTTTTCCTTCCAAGGCGTTGCAAGACCCGACGGATACCAAGTTTAGGCGCTTCGTAAAGGTCCTATAAGGACTCAACCTCACCATCCCACTCACGGAAGCGCTAAACGAGGTGCTGGTATATATGATGTTCCTGAAAGACATCAGATCTTTTTTGATCTAAAAAGACATCTGATCTAAGAAAAGGTCCATCATTGAGATCGCCGGCAAATGCAATTCCATTGAGTTCCCTAAAAAACGCGGTGTTCGATGTACGGGAGGTGCGATTCAAATATTCAAATATAATTCACAACGATGCTAACTCCCTTATCAATCAAATAATACAAGAATCCCTCCCGATGCAGTAGTAGGGTAATTCAGGATCGAATCCACGAGGAGGTATGTCAGCGCCTCCCTTGTTGTAAACACGATTAAGCTTTCAACCTCAGAAGACACTTGATATCGAGGTTGTCTGGTCGATATCGACCTCAGTTCTGGTCGATTTCCATTGGATTCCTGCACAAGACAAAAGCAAACCAAATCGACGTCGAGATAGACCTCAATATCGACGTTAGTCCTCGATATCGACCTTTGACAGTCGATTTCGATGTCTATTACAGAAACTTCGCGTAACCTATGTGTCGGAAAAGTGTTCGAAGAGCGTAGAATGGTTAAGAAAAGATGGTCAGAAATCAAAACTGAAACTTTATATCAAATTCAATAAACTAAAAGCTTCTAAAGTCGGGGTTTCATGTCACAACGATAACAATGCAAGCATGATGCTAAAGTTATGAAATTTAATGTCTTTCCGTCAAATAACCTTCGTTACCAACACTTAGGTGATTACAGGCCCTCGTATAATTCCTAAGAGTTACTATCCAATTCATGGGTAATCCAAGTTCACAATATGAGTGGCTTTTGCTTCAATAATGCAAATAATGAATCTCCCTAACTTTCGCAAAGGATCATGCATAGAATAGAAGACGGAATCGCATAAAAGTCATACCTTTGATGCACTTACCCTAAATTGCTATCGTTGGGCTTACCCCGACCCTAGAAGTGGGTTGACTACTCGCTTCTCATCATGCAACTCATCATCATCATTGAAAAGAAAACTACTTTGTATTGCAAAAGAAATTACAACTGAACCAAGCCAATTCCGCTCTCACTTCCACCAACCTCACTCGGCCTCCTCTCTCTCTCTCTCTACTAATTCTCTGCGTTCTATGTGTTTGAATAACTGAAATTGAATTCTTAAACTCAACCCTAACGGCCTCTAGATATAGATATCGAACTTTGCTATCCAAAGACTCGAAACTTTATCTTTATTCTCTAAGATAATACTTAAATAAAGTAAAACTAAAAACTTCTATGGTAAAACATCTCATGTGATAACTCTGACGTTGAAGATAGGAAATCTCGACTTATGGATAGACATGCAAGCTTCGGATAGAATTCTATCAAAATCTGAGTCGGACTTCTCTGCTGGACAACATCGATATCGACCTAAGACATCGATATCGACCTCAGTATGACTCTATCATCGAGCTCTCCTTCTTCTCCTCGGATTGGCAATCGACTTCTATCAATAAGCTCGATCTAGGCCCTCGATATCGACCATCAGACATCGATATCGACCCTGTCTGTGTCGACATGCTCTGTTTCTTGCTCTGCTCGATTCCTGCTTCTCTACTGCACTCGATGTCGAGGTTCTTTAGTCGATTTCGACCTATTGAGAGGACTTCGAGTTCTTTTTCCGCTCTCCCAAATATGTCCATTTTCATCCTTTTTTTGCGAAATCACATAGAAACTCGTGCAGACCCATATATTTGACAATAATGCATAAACTACATTTATCTCATGTATTCCCACTAATATGCATGCAAATGACGATAAAATTGACTTAAATGTGCATAGAAAATATGGCTATTTGCGCGCACATCAAACACCCCATACTTAAGCTTGCTTGTCCCCAAGCAATACCTTTAATGGTCATTCAGTGGAAGAAAGTAAACTCTCAACATCATAGATTCATTTTTCATATGTCCCTACAATCAATTGCCCGCCTCGATATGGTACTAATGTCAACCAAGTCGATGCCTGTGCATAAAGCAATTTCATACTCATAAAAGGAGGTTGATATGCAAAAAATAATTTCAGCGACATAACATTAATAATCAAGAGGACTTTTGCAAGCTTGTAAGAAGTAGATTGGTAAAAGGCTAAAGGTGGGCTAAAATTTGGCCATGTGGTGTTAAATCCGGGAAAATAAACTTCATTCCACATTCCTTCTTCATAATATCTCACCTTTCACTCATCGCTCAATGCTTTTTTCAATTAAAATGCTTTTACCTCTCTAACCTTAGCACTGCCTTCTTGCGAGTCACAAACATGGGTGTCATGAATGGCCCCGGATACTTAGTACTTCGGACTCCTCACCTTGTGTCCCATCTCGCTGAACTAACATCTCAACGAGCAGGGTCGACCTACCTTTATCTCCTGAGGTGGTCGGATTTTTTCTCACTCATTAAATTTTCCATATTCATAAATTCTTTCATTCCTGCCAACAACTTCATAATAATGCACATCTCCATATAATAACTCCAAAGATGACATCCATTCTCAAACTTGTCCCCGGATAGGGTATAAGGTATAAAAAATGGGCAATATGGTATATATGTGGAGCAATAATGATGATGATATAGTAAGGCTCATATATGGCTTGTGACTTTTACAAATATGCATAAGTAAGGCTAGGATATGAACTTTTGTAAGCACATGTATGGAAATATATAAAAGTCCTCCATCATCTTATCATGCACATGTCAAAAGTAACTTCAAATTTTCATCTCCTTTATTTTTTTCTTTTTGCACTTCATTGGGACTTCCCTTAACTAGGCAATTTCATGTTATATCTCTAATGAATCTAATTTTGCATCGTAGAGCTCTTTTTTATACTTCCATGACTCTTTCCTTTATTTTCAATTTTTGATGGGGGTCATTTTTCTCTTTTTTTTTGAAAATAAAACTAAGTATGCAATGCTTAAAAATAAATATGCAATCCTAAATCACTATGTAATATGCATGAACTATATAAAATATGCAATAACTTATGAAAATTTCAAAATATGCTAAAAATATGCAAGTAAGCCTTTCCCCCACCCCATACTTAAATATTACAGTGTCCTCACTGTATTAGAACTAGGGTTAAGAAATAAACTTACTGAACCGTCACAAATTTCAGGAGTCAAAGAAGACTGCAGTGGTGGTCAATATGGACCTTGCAACATCGAAATCGATCTCTGTCATCGATTTCTGGCTCAAGCTTCAGGGTGATCCGGCATCGACCACAAGCCCATCTGAATCGACCTTAAGGTCGATGTCGATATGTAACATCGATTTCGATGTGTCTTTTTGTCCTTTTCCTCTTTCCTGTAACTTGTTAAAAATAAAACCAAAACAATGCAATAATAATAAAGTCTCAAACCAAAGTAAAAACTGTTCAAAACTAAAAACTATGTGTCTTAGTTACAAGCTCTAGACTTTTAAGTCGCTAGGCTGACTTCTTCCTTTTGCGCTTTCAAGGCGGCTTCCGCAGAGCCCATGTGGCTTGGGCCTCAAATAACACTCCTTTCTTGTCACGCAGCTGCATTCCGCCTGGATGGATTTGATTTACCGTGAAAGGTCCCATCATCTTATCTTTGAATCTAGTAGGGAACCATTGATCTTTTGATTTGGCGACATAAACCTTGTCTCCTATCTCATATTGGCTCGAATCATCATCGGACATCCTACACAAGCGCACATGCCAAGGCACACCTCTTCCAAATAATGATAAATCTCTAATAGAAATGGAACAGGAGGAATCCGTACCTTGACTTACCTTCTTCTCTGTCTGTGGCTCAGGTCGACATCGATATTCAGTACTCGATATTGAGCTCTACTGTGCTCCGGGAGGTTCAGTCGATTTGGAGGTTTTCTGCTCGATATGATCAGGTCGATTTCGACCTTTAGGGATCGATATCGAGTCTCTTGCTCCTCCTTTCTCAGCATCTGTGGCAGTCGATTTCGGCTTCAGGGCATGGTCGATATCGACCTTCATCTCCGATTTTGATGTTCCTTCTCCTCCGTCGACCCCATACTCATGACCTGGCACAGAATCTTGAACCATGTTAGTCGATTTTGACTTACCTG
The DNA here is from genome assembly GCA_963922045.1 of Persicaria maculosa. Lineage (NCBI taxonomy): Eukaryota > Viridiplantae > Streptophyta > Magnoliopsida > Caryophyllales > Polygonaceae > Persicaria > Persicaria maculosa. The sequence continues at coordinate 21,396,768 of OY998271.1, read as the reverse complement.
GGTCGATTGCGATGTTCTGTTTGGCTCCTTCGTTCAAGATTGCCACAACCTCCTCCACTTGGGCTTCTATGGCCCTCTTTTCTAGCTCTTTTGGTGTCGTAATCCTTACCTTAGCTTCTCCACATGTGATGTAGACACCATTGATGGCCTTTATCTCCATTGGCCCTTCATTGTTCCTAACCGTCTTGTTGAATTCATACTCTATCACCTCGTCACTTATTGTAAATGAGAGTAATCATTTCTTCACGCTTATATTGGCATCGATGGTTGCTAGGAATGGCCTACTTAAAATAATGGGACAAGCAGGGTCCTCCGCTATATCAACAACTAAGAAATCAGCAGGGACAAAGAATTTACCTACTTGTACTGGCACATCAACCACCAATCCTGTTGGAATCACCACCGTATTATTTGCCATGTATAACCTTGCATCCACGGGCTCCAGAAGACCTATCTTTACCTTGTGTGATGCGGGTCAAGGTGGTCTTCTGTGGGTCAAACTACGATTTTGATCCAGGCGACGACTCGAGGACGAGTCGATTTCAAATGGAGGAGAATGATGTCATCCTCAAACGGAAGAAGAAGGCTCCACCTTGGGAGTCGTTGAAGAAACGACATTAATTATTTTATGATTTATATTTCCTATTTTTAATATATTCTATTTTTAGTAACTCCTATATTAGTTGGAGTCTAATTATAGAATTGCTTATTCAAGTGGTATTCAGAGACAGGTTATGCTGCGCTCTTTGTTTCTTTGAGTTGATGTTACTAATGTTTTGATATGATGGCGTGGGAAATTTGGGGTGATTGGGATGATGATCCCGATCCATTGGATGAATTTTTTGCTTTGGAACGTGCTAAACAACAACGACGCCAACAAAAATTACGTCGGAGAGCTTGGCTATAGGGGTGTGCATGATTCGGTCCAAACCGAATTTTCGGGCCGAACCAACACAAACCGAACACAAACCGAACCTAACCGAAATTTTTCGGTTCGGCTTTCGGTTCGAGAATTTCCATTTTTCGGTTTCGGTTCGGTTTGTGTTCAGTTTAGGTTCGGTTTGTGTTAAACCGAATTTTTTTTATACACTACATAAATACATTGTATATATATTTGTATATTTTATATATACACACATACTTACTGTATATACATATATATAGTGTATATATACACATATATATACATTGTATTTGCAATTATATATATATATATATATATATTTTAATCTTGTATACTTTATAAAGCATACAACTACAATGTATATATATACACTGTATTTGTAACCGTGTATATATATATATATATATATATTTGTAACTATATTTGTATACTTTATATTGGAATATGTGTATATATGTGTATATATACTGTATTTTATATATATTTGTATACTTAATTTTTTTTTAATGGAAATTCGGTTCAATTATGTTAAAACCGAACCGAACACAAACCGTACCGGCAAATAACCGAACCGAACCTAATACTTTCGGTTCGGCTTTCGGTTTGAAAATTTTGAGATTTTCGGTTTCGGTTCGGTTTGGTTCGGCCCGGTTCGGTTAGGTTTTAGACCGATGCACACCCCTACTTGGCTACAACAACAAACCCTAGAGCGTCAACGCGACGCCAAAAGACGCCAACTTTGGCTTCAACGTCAGGAGGAGGAACAACAACGTGCTAGGGAACAACTTCAACTAGCACGCCAACAAGAGTACAAGCGAAATTGGTTGCGACAACATAAAGAGAAGGAATTTCGAAGTGGGAGATCTGACATTGTCAATTGGCATGTTTGGTATGCATTGTATCAGCATCGCCAAAGAGAAGAAGAGGATCGCCAACGATGGGAGAAGGAAGACGCTTGACAAACGGCTGCGGAGGTTGTGGACAAATTCGTTGCCCAGAATACAGCACATCTTGACAATTTTGTTTCGCTGATTCCCGTTGAGTTCGACCTCGGATTCGCCTCATCTCAGTCTTGTTGCGAAGCTGACTCGGCGAGCTTTGCAATGGTGGGTTATACGCTGCCAGACTCTTCAAGTAAGGTCTCCGAATTTGTGCTTCAATCAGACTGCGACAGTGTTCAGGACGAGCATGTTGATTCCGTTGACGATGATGAGGTACTTGATGACGTGTCTCAAGAGTTAGCGATTGTACCTCTTGGGCATGTTCATGATGTTCAAGTTGCTGATATTTGTGTGCTCATTGATCCTACACTTATTGAAAATCAAGTCCGTTCAACGATCGCGCATGAAGGTGTTGTTTTTGGGGTTCCTATACCTCGAATTCTCCTGGCACCTATTCCACCCGTTCCTCCATCATCTTCTTTGAAGGTTGCTGCTCCTTCCTCGCTGATCGTCACCGAATCGATTCGAGGACGAATCAAAGATAAGAGGGGGAGAATGATGCGGGTCAAGGTGGCCTTCTGTGGGTCAAACAACGATCTTGATCCAAGCAACGACTCGAGGACGAGTCGATTTCAAATGGAGGAGAATGATGTCATCCTCAAACAGAAGAAGAAGGCTCCACCTTGGGATTCGTTGAAGAAACGACATTAATTATTTTATTATTTATATTTCTTATTTTTAATATATTTTGTTTTTAGTAACTCCTATGTTAGTTGGAGTCTAATTATAGAATTGCTTATTTTTAATATTTCTTAGTTAGGTTAAATAAGATGGTTAGGAGAGTCTGTCCTTTAGGCTTTCTTAATTATCATATTTTATTATTTTCTATATTAGGATTTTAGATTAAGTTCAATTAGTTAGGATATAGATTGGTAATTCTTAGCCTCTAAGAAAGCCCACCAAACCCTAGTTATTTACCTATTTAAACACATTTATACATTTAATAAAAATTAGATTGAATAGAATTGGAGAAACCTTTGACTAAAGGGTTCTTCGATTTCAATCCAACCCTAATTTCGTATCAACCCTCACCGTTTCATATTCTACCGATCAAAACTAATTTTGATTGGCAATTAACGTAGCCGCAATTGTTGACCACTCACCTAAAGAAGCCCTTGTTGCCGCCGTCATTACTCACGTTCAATTCTACAAGTGGCTGACCACGTGAATCTTGGGCGATTAAGGGTTAATTAATTAGCAAGGCTAGTTAGTTAATTCAAGTGGTGTGAAGCAACGGAACGTGGCGTAGTCAATTCGGCACTAGTATTAGCCGGCCCAAGTCGACAATCATCGGCTGGCAAGTCAAGTCGACGTAATTAATTCGGCATCAATTCACAGAAATACAAGAGCATACGCAAGATCGGGCATTTGTTTTAGCAATTGGCCAGCCTAGCCAACTGCTATGCATTATTGTGCTATATAGTTAGTGGCATCATGCTAACGCTAGCGCCTAAATCAACTAAAGCATTAAATTTGAGTCGACCTAAGTCTATAGCGATTGAAAACTTACCGTATCCGCCCACTTTTGTGGTAGTTCCAATCTGTTGCACTCCTCTACGATTTCAGAAATCGATCGCTTCTTACCCAATATGTCCTTAAGGAACCTTACATTGGACGGCATCTCATAAAGTGCTTATGTGAATGGTATTGAGACATTGAGTCCTTGAAGCATTTTCACGAACCGTTGGAACTTCTTTTCCGCTGGGTCCTTAATCACCTTTGTTGTTGGGAATGGCAACACCTTCTTATTCCCTGCGGCTGGAGTGAGATCGACATCGACAGGATGGGGGTCGACATCGAATGGAGGAGTCGATTTCTGTGGTGACTTATCAGCAGGGTCGACATCGACTGTATGGTCGACATCGATGTCACCGTGGTCGATATCGACAGGGGGTCGATATCGATGTTCCTTCTGGCCTTTTCTCCTCCGATTTTTGCTCGGGCGTTTCTAATTGACGCCCACTCCTTAAGTTCATTGCCGCTATGTGTCCAGTGGTCTTACCCTTTTGGTTGGGCACAGTTTTGGTTGGGCACAGTTGATCCAATGAATGATCCTGACGCTTTGGGTATTGCCTCCGCTAATTGACCCATTTAGGTCTCCATGCTGCACTTCCAAACGTCGATCTCCCCAAGTCTAGAATTGATGCCCTGCAGCTGAGTATGGATGGAGTTGTTGACTTGTTTAAACTCAACATGGTTCCTCCGCATCTCATCAAGAATGATCTGCAGGTCATCCTTCCTTGCCTCACGCTCAGGGTGCCCTGGTGCTCTATATGGTGGGGGATCCCTTTGATAGAAGCGTTGATCTCCCCAATATTATTGATTGCCCCCTTCATAGGAGCCTCTCATCCACTTGGCTTCCTCATGTTGTTCCGCCATAGATACTTGCTCAGTATGTGGACAGGCACTAGTGTTATGCCTTGTTGAGCCACATTCCTGACAATTTGATTGCTGCTCAGGAACCTGACTTGCTTTTGAAGGCGGCATATCTGATCGTTGTGGAATTGTTGCCGCACATCAGGATCTATCTCCTTTGAAGGCGGCATGTCATAGGCCGCAACAGTCCCATAAGTGTTATCAAAGTTCACGAGCCTCTCAATGGTCTCCCAGGCCTCCGTTGGTGTGAGCTCAATGTAATGATAGGAGTTATATGAATTGATCCTCTCCTTATTCGGTGCATCAAGGGAATTGTAGAATATCTCCTGGATGATATATGGAAGTTGCTCATGTGTCGGGCATGATCTCAGCAAGTCCTTAAATCGCTCCCATGCCTGTGCCAATGTTTCACCTGACTTTTGTTTGAAAGCCGTGATCCTTTGTCGCAGCATCGCCGTCTTAGAGGGAGGAAAGAATTTGTTTAGGAATGCGTCCTTCACCTCTGCCCATGTCCTCAGAAAGCGTGAAGCCAAACTCTCTAGCCATTGCAATGCCTTTCCTGCCAAAGACCATCGAAAAGATTTTAGTCTCACATACTCTAAATTTACTGATTGAGCCGCTCTTGGGCTTGTCTACGCGCATCCTTCTTCCTATCAGCACGGGCTCGCTCTGCAGCAGCGGCGGCCCTCTCAGTAGCGATTGTAGCGTTGTGGTCCTCAATCTCCTTCCTCAACCGCTCTATGGTCTCAGACTACGTCTCGTTGTACGCCATGATTTAAATAGCTCTGTTGCAAAGATGGAAGAAACGTTAAAGCTCTTCAATGGTTTCCATGATAGGTCCGCGATTAGACCGTCGCATAAACCTGCAAAATAAGCTCTAAAAGATCGTGAGAAAAATTAGGTGGCGATTGATTGCCTCCCTGGCAACGGCACCAATTTGTTCGATGAACGAGAGGTGCGATTTAAATATTCAAATATAATTCACAACTATGCTAACTCCCTTATCAATCAAATAATACAAGAATCCCTCCCGATGCAGTGGTAGGGTAATTCAGGATCGAATCCACGAGGAGGTATGTCAGCGCTTCTCTTGTTGTAAACACGATCAAGCTTTCGACCTCAGAAGACACTCGATATTGAGGTTGTCTGGTCGATATCGACCTCAGTTCTGGTCGATTTCCACTGGATTCCTGCACAAGACAAAAGCAAACCAAATCGACGTCGAGACAGACCTCGATATCGACGTTAGTCTTCGATATCGACCTTTGACAGTCGATTTCGATGTCTATTACAGAAACTTCAATGCGTAACCTATGTGTCGGAAAAGTGTCTAAAGAGCGTAGAATGGTTAAGAAAAGATGGTCAGAAATCAAAACTTAAACTTTATATCAAATTCAATAAACTAAAAGCTTCAAAAGTCGGGGTTTCATGCCACAACGATAACAATGCAAGTATGATGCTAAAGTTATGAAATTTAATGTCTTTCCATCAAATAACTTTCGTTACCAACACTTAGGTGATTAGAGGCCCTCGCATAATTCCTAAAAGTTACTATCCAATTCATGAGTAATCCAAGTTCACAATATGAGTGGCTTTCGCTTCAATAATGCAAATAATTAATCTCCTTAAATTTCGCAAAGGATCATGCATAGGATAGAAGACGGAATCGCATAAAAGTTATACCTTTGATGCACTTACCCTACATTGCTATCATCGGGCTTACTCCGACCCTAGAAGTGGGTTGACTACTCGCTTCTCATCATGCAACTCATCATCATTATTGAAAAGAAAACTACTTTGTATTGCAAAAGAAATTACAACCGAACCAAGGCAATTCCGCTCTCGCTTCCACCAACCTCACTCGGCCTCCTCTCTCTCTCTACTAATTCTCTGCGTTCTATGTGTTTGAATAACTGAAATTGAATTCTTAAACTCAGCCCTAACGATCTCTAGATATAGATATCGAACTTTGTTATCCAAAGACTCAAAACATTATCTTTATTCTCTAAGATAAAACTTAAATAAAGTAAAACGAAAAGCTTCTATGGTAAAACATCTCATGTGATAACTCTGATGTTGAAGATAGGAAATCTCGACTTTTGGATAGACGTGCAAGCTTCGTATAGAATTCTATCAAAATCTGAGTCGGACTTCTCTGCTGAATAACATCGATATCGACCTCGGTATGACTCTATCATCGAGCTCTCCTTCTTCTCCTCGGATTGGCACTCGACTTCTATCAATAAGCTCGATCTAGGCCCTCGATATCGACCATCAGACATCAATATCGACCTTGTCTGTGTCGACATGCTCTGTTTCTTTCTCTGTTCGATTCCTGCCTCTCTACTGCACTCGATGTCGAGGTTCTTCAGTCGATTTTGACCTCTTCAGAGGACTTCGAGTTCTTTTTCCGCTCTCCCAAATCTGTCCATTTTCATCATGTTTTCTGCGAAATCATATAGAAACTCGTGCAGACCCTTATATTTGACAATAATGCATAAACTACACTGATCACATGTATTCCCACTAATATGCATGCAAATGATGATAAAATGGACTTAAATGTGCATAGAAAATATGGCTATTTGCGCGCACATCACGCGGCGATCCAAGCAAGTTTACGGTAACGGTAGGGGTAGGTAAGCATCAATTCAAAACCCTTTGTGACCTTGGGACTAGTGTTAGTTTGATGCCCCTATCGATGTGGCAACAAGTAAGAGTCGGAGCACTGGATCCCATCGACATGAAGCTATACATGGTGAACAACTCCTTCGTGAGACAAATAGGGGTTGTGGATGATGTCCCTGTCAAGGTGGGAAAGATCTTCATACCCTCGAACTTCATCGTGTTGGACATGCCAAAAGATCCCATTGTGCCTATCAGCATGGGTAGGCCATTCTTAGCAATTGCGGATGCCAACATCAATGTGAGGAATGACACTCTTACATTGACAATCAGCAATGAAGTCGTCGAGTTCCGTTTTAACCCGACTATAAGAGAAAAAAAACGACTAGAAGAAGTTGGGCTCATACCTGTGAGGGAGAAGCTTCGTAAATTCTTGTTGACAAAGGTTGAAGCTTCGTAAATTCTTGTTGACATAGCAAAAGGAACGATGAAGAAGAAAAGAAGTTTCTGCAGAGGCACTCAAAATTGACTAGGCTAGTCGATATGGACTACCTAGGGTCGAGCCATCTCCTGTGATTGACCTCGATCACTCAGGAGCACAAGATTACACTCGATATCGAGTAGGCCCCTCGATATCGACACCCACTGGTGACCCTCGACTTCGACTTCTTCATCGATACAGACAGATGCAGTCGACATCGACTACCCGACTCAACATCGACTACTGGCATCGACTCAACCTGAAATCGACCTCCATCCGTAGGTTGCTCTGTGAGTTTCTCTTTTCACCCTTGTTTTTCTTCTAATATAGTGAGGACACTATATAATTTAAGTATGGGGTGGGGATGAAACATGTCTTACTTGGCTTATCTTTATTTGTTTTGCATTCATGTTTAAATTTATGTTCTTAGTTTTTAGTTCATAAAAATGAAAAATCCAAAAAAAATAGAAAATGTCAAAAAGAACAAAAAAATGCATATTTACCTTTTAGTTTGTTTTAAACCCTACTAAGATGTCCAATGATGAAAGCTCAATAGCTGACTTGATCATGTAAATCCTATGGCATATTTGGATGGTTTAGCCTAAGTCTTTCAAATTATTTTTATTTAGACTGTGAACTTGTGATGAAATTGAGCACATATGATCCTAGGCTAAAAAGCAAAATCCAACAAAATTGTCCTAGTGAGAATTTTGGCCTATAGGGAGAACATTGAAAATCCCTCTGCTTTCTTAAGTGTATTTACTCTTCCTATGCATCTCTAAATGTTGTGATAGTTATTCAAAGCCAATGCATATATATATGTTTATGTTTATGAGAATTAAATGATGGAGTCATGTTTTAAGCCATTTTTATCATCTCTTTACCTACCCTGCATTATCTCTGTTGAAGCCAAAACATCATCCTGCCATATATTGCAAACTCCACAAAATTATCCCTAACCGAATTGAGCCTGACCCCCATTTGGGAATTGAGACTTAGAATGGTTAGAATAATGCCTTGTTGAAAGAAAGTGCATATTGTTTAGTTTTAAGCATAGAATTATGGGTTGGTATATATTTACATCTTGTCACATATTGTAAAAGTATTTTTGGCTCACCATATAAATGCACATATTATTCTATTTATGTATTTTTGTTCAAAAAAAATCTGAAAAAAGCTATTATATTATATTTAGTGCACGAGCTAATTATTCCTTACTTCTTTTATTTTTTACAAGATTTATATTTTTGAGAGCATATTTAGGTTTGAAAAGGAGGTTGAAGTTCATCATGAGAAAGCAAGTTTGGGAAGTGCATCATTTTAGAAGATATGGTTTGGATAAGTTGGGTTAAAGTTTAGGAGTCTTGATTCCCAAATTTTATAAAGCACCACATAGCCAAATAATTCCATACCCTTTATTCCTTACCAAGCCCCATTACAACCCCGCCGAATGGAGTCTTCTTTGAAGTCTTCCATTGAGCGAACGTCCTCTTGATTGTTCTTGTTGCATTTACATAATTGGTTGCGAAGTGGATTATTATAAATTGCAATGTTTATGAGTTTGTATATGGAATCAAGTTGAGAGTTGATCTTCATAGCCTAAACACATTGAGAGTTGAATGAAACACATTATCCCTGTGAGGTTGGATTTAAAATTGCCTATGCCTATGGATTGCTCATATATGTGATGACGTTAAATTCACTTGCTTTACGTTGCTACCACTTATGATGTTGCTTTTTACAAGGGCGAAGACTTGAAGGATGTGTTGCAGGTGTTGGTTATTGCTTGGTCATTGCTTGAGGACAAGCAAGTCTAAATATGGGGTGTTTTGATGTACATATTTATAGTCCTTTTATTTGCATGTTTTGACTTTATATTCCATTTGATTCCTAAAGAAAAGGTTAAGAATAATGGAAATTTATGTAGAATGAGCTAACATGCAAGAAATAGAGTTTGCACAAGTTTTGGTCTAAATGTACAGGAATTGGAGCAAAATCGGAGTCAAAACGAGAAAGCCAAGTGAAGCAGAAAAGAGGTCGACATCGACCATACAGGTCGAGATCGACTAAGTACATCGATGTGGACACTGAGCATCGATATAAGACCACACAGACCCACTGAAGACCACTCGACATGACTAGAGATAGAGTGGAGACCTCAACATCGACTGGCCACCAGAGCTCGAGTGAAGGAAGACAGATCGAGCCGAGATAAAGCACTCGATATCGAGTGACCAAGTCGATATCGAGTAGATACTGCCATGGATTGGATGCGGTTTGGCAATCCAATTTTGAAGATCTATCTTGTCGTCACGGTTTTATCATCTATCATTAGTTAGATTATGTCTTAGGGAACTTTCCTTTTTACCCTAGGATATTTTATATTTACCTTAATAATGTTTCATCCTAATTGTTTTGGGATAGAATTTTAAATAGGAGTTTTAGTAAGATTAGAACTACTTTCCTTGGCAAGCAAGGATTAGTAGGCAATAAATAAAGCCCTAGGGGGCTGGTTTTTATTCATTCCATCACACAACAACAATAGCAATAGAGTTAGAGAGTAGAGAGAAGCTTTAGGGTTTGGCATTTGCGAAAGCCAGCGTTGGATTGTAAAGTTTTGAAGAGTTGTTTAATGCAAGTTTCCTTATTTCCAATCATGGTGTTTGTTGCGATGAAGTGCGAGTAGTTCCCCAAAGCTTCTAGGGTCAAGGTGAGCCTGACGTTAGCCATGCATGCTTGAGGTAAGTACTTGATGTTGATATCGTTGTGTCTATATCATCTCCTACGATTCTATGTTTAGTCTTCATCGCAAGAAAAGGGATTCATGTTAACAACTTGAGTTATAAACATAAAATTGGTAGAGACAATTAGGTTTATTTGCAAGAGTATTCCTAATCGTTGGTGTACGGTGAAAGCTTGTCCCTCGGGTGAGAGAGCGCAATTGTCCGTCTTATTTACCTTAAAGCATGTTTTGGTTAACGTTGTGGTAAACCCTAGCCTTAGGAGTTGCCTTTTATTGTATACTTTTATTCATTCAAAACCATTGTTTAATTTTTTTATCATCCTTCGATTACCATCCTATTGTCTTCGGCCTTCTTTGCCGACGAAACCCTAACCACTGAAGGAACCACTTGAGATTGACCACCCAGATCGATATCGACACCTTAGGTCTATGTCGACGGTCTTCTATGTCGATACACCTTCTGCCTGCATCTGAGCTCGATATCGAGTCAACAACTCGAGATCGAGTGCCCCTAAGTCGATTGGCAGTCTTTTGAGCCAGGTCGATGGTTGCTACTAATACTAGATATCTACACCCCTGGTTGATATCGACTGCTTGTTTTTGTCTCTGTAGGTCTTCTATTGCAGTAGAAATGGACAGCTCAGGTCGACGTCGAGTAATCTACTCGAGATCGAGGCTTTTGGTCGATACGGACGTGAACTTTCAGACTATCTAGGATCCCGCTGACACGCTTTCTCGTTGATCGATCCTGACTCCCTACCACTATAGCGGGAGGAAGTCTTGTAATTTATTTGCGTGGATAAGGGATTGGTTTGCATCTATATTTATATTTGTTTAAGTCAATTCTTCCTCCTAACATAATTCAAAAGAAATTTTTGAGAAAAAGCACCCCTATTAAAATTTGAGAAAGTATCATGGAAGTAGTTACAAGGCCCGACGATGCAAAAGTAGATCCATTAGAAATATAGCAATTAAATTGCCTAGTAAAGGGAAGTCTCAATGAAGTGCATTTTTAGAGAAAACCATATAAGAAGGTAAAATTTAAAGTTTCTTTTGACATGTGCATGATAAAAGAAAGAAAGACTTTATGTTCCATTCATACATTATTCACCTTAACCATTACCCATGCTTATTAGCCCTTACATCATATTCTAAGTCATATTATGGAGTTGTTATATGGATGATATGTTGTGAAGTTATTATGAAGTTGATGGCAGGAATTTTACATGGAAAATTTAATGAGTGGAAAGAAAATCCGGTCACCTAGGAGTTAGGTGAATCGACCCTACTTGCGGAGGATAAAATTTACGCGAGATGGGACACAAGGTGAGGAGTCCAAAGCGCTAAGTATCTGGGGCCATTCATGACACCCATGTTTGTGACTCGCGAGAAGGCAATGTTAAGGTTTGAGAGGTAAAAGCTTATTAGTGAAAAAACCAAAGATCATTATGAGGAAGAGGAATATGGAAATGATAAAGGAGAAAATGCATTAAAGAAAGAAAGTTTGAAAGTTTCTCCTCGGATTAAGCACCAAATTGCCAAAAATAGCCTACAACTCTACCTTTTACCCACTCTTCACCACTGTGCATAAAAGTGCTCTTGATTATTAATGCTATGTTACAAATTATGTTTTTGCATAACCCTCCTTTTGTGCGAGATGTTGTTTTTCATTCACAGGCATGGATTTGATGGCAATAGTACCTTTGCGAGGATGGTAATTTATTGTAGGGTTATATGAGAATGGATCTACGATGTTGAGAGTTTAGTCCTTCCCCTGAATGACCAATAAGAGTATTAATTGAGGACAAGCAAGCCTAAGTATGGGGTGTTTGATGTGCGCTTATTTCACCATGTTTAATGCTTACATTTAGTCCGTTTTTATGTATATTTTACCCTTTTGGGTTGGTGTTCGAAGCTCTCTTACGAGCGGGAGGTAGATTCAAATATTTAAATATAATTTACAACTATGCTAACTCCCTATCCCAAACAAATAAATCAAGAATCCCTTCCGATGTAGTGGTAGGGTAATTCAGGATCGAATCCACAAGGAGGTATATCAGCACTTCCCATGTTGTAATCACGATCAAGCTTCCGACCTCAGAAGACACTCGATATCGATGTGTCAAGTCGATATCGACCTCAGTTCTGGTCGATTTCCAGTAGAGTTCCTACAGAAGACAAAAGCAGCAAAGTCAACGTCGAGACAGACCTCGATATCGATGTTAGACCTCGATATCGACCTTACCCAGTCGATTCCGATGTTTGTCACAGAAACTATTTTGCGTAACATATTGTCGGAAAAGTGTCCGAAGAATGTAGAATGGTAAAGAAGGATGATCAAATATCAAAACTTAAACTTTTATATGAATTCAATTAATTAAAAGCTTCCGAAGTCGGGGTTTCATGCCACAACGATAACAATGCAAGTTTGATGCTAAAGTTATGAAATTTAATGCCTTTCCGTCAAATAACTTTTGTTACCAACACTTAGGTGATTAGAGACTCTCGCATAATTCCTAAGAGTTACTATCTAATTCATGAGTAATCCAAGTTCATAATATGAGTGGCTTTCGCTTCAATAATGCAAATAATGAATCTCCCTAACTTTCACAAAGGATCATGCATATGATAGAAGACGAAATCGCATAAAAGTCATACATTTGATGCACTTACCCTACATCGCTATCGTAAGGGCTCACCCCGACCCTAGAAGTGGGTTGACTACTAGTTTCTCATCATGCAACTCATCATCATCATTGAAAGAAAACTACTTTGTATTGAACTATGAAAGAAATTACAACCGAACAAGCCAAATCTCCGCTCTCGCTTCCACCAAAATCAATTCGGCTCTCCTCTCTCTCTCTCTACAAATTCTCTGCATTCTATGTGTTTGAATAACTGAAATTAGATGTGTGTGGATGCCTAAACTCAGCCCTAACGGCCTCTAGATATAGATATCGAACTTTCTTATCAAAAGACTCGGAACGTTATTCTTTAAGATAAAACTTAAAATAAAGTAAAAACTAAAAATTCTATGGTAAAACATCTCATGTGATAGCTCTGATGTTGAAGATAAGAAATCTCGACTTTATGATAGACGTGCAAGCTTCGGATAGAATTCTATCAAAATCTGAGTCGGATTCCTCTGCTGGCAACATCGATATCGACCTTCAGACGTCGATATCGACCTCTGTGAAACTCTATCTCGAGCTCTCCTTCTTCTACTCGGATTAGCACTCGACTTCTATCATTTATCTCGATCTGGGCACTCGATATCGACCATGCATCCTCGATATCGACCTCTGCTGGTGTCGACATGCTTTATTCTTTTCTTGCTCGATTCCTATGTCTCTGCTGCACTCGATGTCGAGGTCTCCAGTCGATTTCGACCTCTTCAGAAGACTTTGAGTTCTTTTTCCACTCTTCTAAATTTGTCCATGTTTGCCCTGTTTTCTGCGAAATCACATAGAAACTCGTACAGACCCATATATTTGACAATAATGAATAAACTACACTAATCCCATATCTTTCCACTAATATGCATGCAAATGACAATAAAATGGATTTATATGTGCATCGACAATATGGCGATTTGCGCGCACATCAAACACCGCATACTTAAGCTTGCTTGTCCCCAAGCAATACCTTTAATGGTCATTCAGGGGAAAAAAGTAAACTCTCAACATCATAGATTCATTTTTCATATGTCCCTACAATCAATTGCCATCCTCGATAAGGTACTTATGTCAACCAAGTCCATGCCTATGCATAAAAGCAATTTCATACTCATAAAAGGAGGTTTATATGCAAAAACGATTTCAGCGACATAGCATTAATAATCAAGAGGACTTTTGCAAGCTTGTGAGACGTAGATTGGTAAAAGGCTAAAGGTGGGCTAATATTTGGCCATGTGGTGTTAAATCCGGGGAAATATACTTTCTTTCCAAAACATTCCACATTCCTTCTTCATAATATCTCACCTTTCGCTCATCGCTCAATGCTTTTATTCAATATAATGCTTTTACCTCTCTAATCTTAGCACTGCCTTCTCGCGAGTCGCAAACATGGGTGTCATGAATGGCCTCAGATACTTAGTACTTCGGACTCCTCACCTTGTGTCCCATCTCGCTGAACTAACATCTCAACGAGCAGGGTCGACCTACCTTTATCTCCTGAGGTGATCGGATTTTTTCTCGCTCATTAAATTTTCCATAATTCATAAATTCTTTCATTCCTGCCAACAACTTCATAAATAATATATGCACAACTCCATATAACAACTCCAAAGATGACATCCATTCTCAAACTTGTCCCCGGATAGGGTGTAAGGTATAAAATGGGCAATATTTAATATATGTGGAGCAATAATGATGTATGATATAAGGCTCATATATGGCTTGTGACTTTTGCAAATATGCATAGGTAAGGCTAGGATATGAACTTGTATATGTAAGCACTTGTATGGAAATTCATAAAAAGTCCTCCATCATCTTATCATGCATATGTCAAAAGCAACTTCAAAATTTTCATCTCCTTTATTTTTTTCTTTTTGCACTTCATTGGGACTTTCCTTAATTAGGCAATTTCATGTTATATCTCTAATGAATCTAATTTTGCATCATAGAGCTCTTTTTTATACTTCGATGACTCTTTCTTTTCGAATTTTTGATGGGGGTCATTTTTTTTCTCTCTTTTTTTTTCGAAATAAAACTTAAAGATAAATATGACTAACTAATTATGTAATATGCATGAACTATATAAATAAATATGCAATAACTTATAAGATATGCTAAAACATGTAAGTAAGCCTTTGCCCACCCCATACTTAAAATTTACAGTGTCCTCACAGTATTAGAACTAGGGTTAAGAAAAACTTACTAAACCATCACAAATTTCAGGAGTCAAAGAAGACAACAGGCATGGTCGATATCGACCTTTAACATCGGAATCGACCTATGTATCGATTTCTGGCTCAAGCTTCAGGGTGATCCGACCTCGACCACAAGCTCATCTAAATCGACCACAAGGTCGATGTCGATCTTTAACATCGATTTCGATGTCTCTTCTGTGTTCTTTTCTCTTTCCTGCAACTTGTTAACAAAACCAAAACAATGCAATATAACCTAAAGTGTCTCAAAACAAAGTAAAACTGTTTAAAACCAAAACTAAGTCTTTGTTACACGCTCTAGACTTCTAAGTCGCTAGGCCGACTTCTTCCTTTCGCGCTCTCAAGGCGGCATCTGCAGAGCCCATGTGGCTTGGGCCTAAAATATTACTCCTTTCTTGTCACGCAGCTGCATTCGGCCGGGATGGATCTGATTCACCGTGAATGGTCCCAAATTCTTATCTTTGAATCTCGTAGGGAACCAATGGTCCTTGGATTTGGCGACGTAAACTTTGTCTCCTATCTCATATTGACTTGAATCATCATCGGATACCCTACATAAGCGCACATGTCAAGGCACACCTCTTCCAAATAATGATAAATCTTTAATTGTAATGGAACAGGAGGAATCCGTACCTTGACTTACCTTCTTATTTGTCTGCGGCTCGGGTCGACATCGATGTTCAGTCCTCGATATCGAGGTCTGTTGTACTTCTGGAGGATCAGTCGATTTGGAGAGTTCTCCCTCGATATGATCAGGTCGATTTTGACCCTCAGAGATCGATATCGAGGTCTCCTTTCCTTCCACCTCAGCTTCAATCGTGGTTGATTTCGGCTCTAGGGCATGGTCGATATCGACCATCATCCCCGATTTCGATGTTCCTTCTCTTTCTCCGTCGACCCCATACTTATTACCTGACACAGAATCTTGAACATTATTAGTCGATATCGACTTACCTAGGCCGATTTCGATGTTCTGTTTGGCTCCTTCGTTTAAGATTGCCACAACCTCCTCTATTTAGGCTTCTATGGCCCTCTTTTCTAGCTCTTCTGGTGTCATACTCCTTACTTTGGCCTCTCCAGATGCAATGTAGACACCATTGATGGCTTTTATCTCCATGTGCCCTTGATTTTTCACCGTCTTGTTGAGGGCATACTCTATCACCTCGTCACTAATTGTGAACGAGAGCAATCCTTTCTTCACGCTAATGTTGGCATCGACGGTTGCTAGGAATAGCCTACCTAAAATAATGGGACAAGCAGGGTCCTCCGCTATATCAACAACTATGAAATCAGTAGGGACAAATAATTTACCTACTTGTACTGGCACATCCGTTACCATCCTTGTTGGAATTACTACCGTATTGTTTGCCATGTATAACCTTGCATCCACGGGCTCCATAGGACCTATCTTTACCTTGTGTCATATGGTTAGTGGCATCATGCTAACGCTAGAGCCTAAGTCAACTAAAGCTTTAAATTTGAATCGACCTAAGCCTATAGCGATAGAGAACTTACCTGGGTCCGCCCGCTTTTGTGGTAGCTCCAACCTGTTGCACTCCTCTGCGATCTCAGAAAGCGATCACTTCTTACCTAATATGTCCTTAAGGAACCTTACATAGGATGGCATCTCATGAAGTGCTTCTGTGAATGGTATAGAGACATTGAGTCCCTGAAGCATCTTCACGAACCGCTGGAACTTCTTTTTCGCTGGGTTTTTAATCATCTTTTTAGTTAGGAATGGCAACACCTTCTTCCTTCCCGCAGCTGTAGTTAGGTCGACATCGACATCAGTAGGGTCGACATCGATGGGAGGAGTCGATTTCTATGGTGACGCAGAATGAGGGTCGACATCGACAGGAAGGTCGATTTCGACGTCACCTTGGTCGATATCGACATGGGGGGGTCGATATCGATGTCTGTTCTGGCTCCTTTTCCTCTGCTTTTTGCTCGGGCGTTTGTAATTGACGCCCACTCCTTAGATTCATTGTCGCAATGTGTCCAGTGGTCTTGCCCTTTTGGTTGGGCACAATTGATCCAGGGAATGATCCTCACACTTTGGGTATTGCCTCCGCCAATTGACCCATTTGGGTCTCCATGTTGTGCTTCCAAATGTCAATCTCCCCAAGTCTAGAATTGATGCCCTATAATTGAGTATGGACGGAGTTGTTGGCTTGATTGAACTCAGCATGGTTCCTCCGCATCTCATCAAGAATGATTTGCACGTCATCCTTGCTTGTCTCCCTCTCAGGGTGCCCTGGTGCTCTATATGGCGAGGGATCCCTTTGTTGATATAATCTTTGATCACCCCAGTATGGTTGATTGCCCCCTCCATAGGAGCCTCTCATCCACTTGGCTTCCTCATGTTGTTCCGCCATGGATACTTGCTCAGTATGTGGACAGGCACTATTGTTATGCCTTGTTGAACCACATTCCTGACAAGTTTGATTATTACTCAGGAACCTGACTTGCTTTTGAAGGCGGTGCGTCTGATCGTTGTGGAATTGTTGCTACACCTCCAGATCTATCTCCCTTGGAGGCTCATATAGTGGCATTAATGGGGCAGGCCTTGCATCATAGGCCGCAGCAGTCCCATAGGTGTTATCAAAGTTCACGAGCCTCTCAATGGTCTCCCAGGGCTCCGTTGGTGTAAGCTCAATGTACCGATATGAGGTATATGAGTTGATCCTCTCCTTATTCGGCGCATCAAGGGCATTGTAGAATATCTCCTGGATGACATATGGAAGTTGCCCATGCGTCGGGCATGATCTCAGCAAGTCCTTAAATAGCTCCTACGCTTGTGCTAGTGTTTCACCTGGCTTTTGTTTGAAAGTCGTGAACCTTTGCCACAGCATCGCCATTTTAGAAGGTGGAAAGAACTTATTCAGGAATGCATACTTCACCTCCGCCCATGTCCTCAGCGAGCGTGGAGCCAAACTCTCAAGCCATTGTAATGCCTTCCCTGCCAAAGACCATCGAAAAGATTTTAGTCTCACATACTCTAAATTTACTCCATCAGCAACTGTTTCACATAAGTCCATAAAAGTAGAGATGTGTTGTTGTGGGCATTCATTAGGTCTTCCCTCAAAAGTGTTTCTTTTAATTTCAGAGAGGAAGTTTATTTTAATTTCATAATTGGAATGAGGAATTATGATAGCGGATTCAGGAACGTGAAGCGGCGGATGCATGTATTGCATCGCCGTCTGTGGATACTGATTTAGCCGCTCCCAGGCTTGTCTACGTGCATCCTCCTCCTTATCAGCACGGGCTCGCTCTGCAGCAGCGGTGGCCCTCTCAGCAGCGATTGTGGCATTGTGGTCCTCAATCTTCTTCCGCAACCGCTCTATGGTCTCAGCCTGCGTCTCGTTGTTAGTCATGATGCGAATTGCTTTGTTGCGAAGATGAAAGAAATGCTCAGGCTCGTTGATGGGTTCCAGGATAGGTCCGCGATCAGAACGTCGCATAAACCTGTAAAATAGACTCTAAAAGACCGTGAGAAAACTTAGGTGGCGATTTATTGCCTCCCCGGCAACGGCGCCAATTTGTTCGTAGCTCTCTTACGAGCGGGAGGTAGATTCAAATATTTAAATATAATTTACAACTATGCTAACTCCCTGTGTCAAACAAATAATACAAGAATCCATCCCGATGTAGTGGTAGGGTAATTCAGGATCGAATCCACGAGGAGGTATGTCAGCGCTTCCCTTGTTGTAATCACGATCAAACTTCCGACCTCAGAAGACACTCGATATCGATGTGTCTGGTCGATATCGACCTCGGTTCTGGTCGATTTCCAATAGAGCTCCTGTAGAAGATAAAAGCAGCAAAGTCGACGTTGAGACAGACCTCGATATCGACGTTAGACCTCGATATCGACCTTACCCAGTCGATTCCGATGTTTGTCACAGAAACTATTTTGCGTAACCTATTGTCGGAAAAGTGTCCAAAGAATGTAGAATGGTAAAGAAGGATGATCAGAAATCAAAACTTAAACTTTTATATGAATTCAATTAATTAAAAGCTTCCAAAGTCGGGGTTTCATGCCACAACGATAACAATGCAAGTTTGATGCTAAAGTTATGAAATTTAATGCCTTTCCATCAAATAACTTTTGTTACCAACACTTAGGTGATTAGAGGCTCTCCCATAATTCCTAAGAGTTACTATCCAATTCATGAGTAATCCAAGTTCACAATATGAGTGGCTTTCGCTTCAGTAATGCAAATAATGAATCTCCCTAAATTTCGCAAACGATCATGCATAGGATAGAAGACGAAATCGCATAAAAGTCATACCTTTAATCAAAGTAGTTTTCTTTTCAATGATGATGATGAGTTCCATGATGAGACGCGAGTAGTCAACCCACTTCTAGGGTCGGGGTGAGCCCGACGATAGCAATGTAGGGTAAGTGCATCAACGGTATGATTTTTATGCGATTCCGTCTTCTATCCTATGCATGATCCTTTGCGAAAGTTAGGGAGATTCATTATTTGCATTATTGAAGTGAAAGCCAATCATATTATGAACTTGTGATACGTTTGGGATACCCGATCCTTCGCCTGTGGGCTCAAGATCAAGAACCACGTCGTATATTTGCCCAATCTTGCAATGCTCTTTTATATCTCCTGATTTTGGAACAAATTAAACAAGTGATTAAAATCTGATTTATGGCGACAGATTACACTTAAAAAATTTCAGCAACTACAAACACAGCAATAGCGACAGAAAGAGAGAAGAGAAGTGACAGAGGGAGGTCGCGATGCCGCGGGAGTGCAGCGGGGAGGCCGCGGGAGATGCTGCGGCCGCTGCAAGGCAAGGGGGCGGCCGCCGCTTGTGTCCAGGCGCTGGTTCTGCGACGGAGCCTGCTTCCCATCAGCGATGGTGGCGCCTACGTTTAGCGACGGTTTTCTGCCGGAATTTGTGTGTGTTTTGTGATGTGTTTGAGATTAAGGTTTCGAAAGGTGATTGTTTGGATGATTAAAAGGATGAAGAACAAACTGAAAGTATGAATCAAAGTGTTTGGATTGAAGATTGAAGAACCCTTTAGCCAAAGGGTTTCCTCAATTCTATATTTCAATCTGACTTTTCCTAAAGACTCGAACGTACGTTAAATAGAAATCGATAAGCCATCCTCACCTTGCAAAGGATCAGCATGGCTGACTAATAATAATAATTAATTAAAACCCTATATTTCGTTTGAAAAGTCAAACCTTAGCGGTTAAGGAAGAATCTAAGTAGATAGACTTTCCTTTTTACCTTATTTATCTAATATGACATAAATAAAATAAAAATAGTCTAAAAATCTGAATTTGCCACCAACCCTATGAGGAGGCACGAAATGGGCCTTCATGGTGGGTCGGGCCTCGCCTTCATGAGCTTGGATTGAGGTCTTAAGCTCAACTTTTGGACTGGTGGTCTAGTTTTGAGCAAAGTGATGCAAGGTGGCCTGAATCCTTGCTCCACAGCTCCTTGGTAATGAATGAGAAGTGCTTGGGTAGCATCGAATCTTCTTAGCCCTCGCACGAGTGATAGGACCATCAAATGACACCTTCATGTTGTCCTCAATGTCACCAGGAGTCATCGCGTGTCATACTACATCATTCTCCTCCACTTGAACACGATTTGTCCTCAAATCGTTGTCAGAGTCATCGTCAGGCATGAACAATGAGAGATCTGCAACATTAAGGTGAATGAACGTTGTACTGGTCGGCCGAGAGATTCAGTTTGTAAGCATTGGGTCCCATCTTTTGAACCACATGGAATGGTCCATCTCCCCGGGGATCCAGCTTAGACTTCCGAATTGGGAAATCTCTCCTTCGGTTAGCAATCCAACCAAAGCCTCCTGAAACAGAGGATAAAACAAAACGAAAAACAAAAATCAAAAGCAAACAAAGTCCAAAATAAATAAAGTCTATGTACAAGCTTTAGATTTTAAAGTCGCAAGGCCGACTTATTCCCTGAAGCTCATACTTGCAAAGTCCCTGTGGAGGATGTCCTTCCTGTGGCCAGTTGGATGTAGCTCCTCAGGTTTGTCCAAATCGGAGTGCTCCTCCACTTCACCTGATGTTGTCGGTTCCACCAAAGCCACCACCTCGTAGTAAGGTTCTCTAAATCATTGAGGAGCACCTTCCGCTTTTGAGACCAATCACGAGACACATGGTCAGAACCTCCATACATGACGCATCGGAGCTGTTTTGTATGGTCCTTGGGAGGTCTATTTTCACCTCTCTGAGACATGTTTCTGCAATATCAGAAGAGCAACAAGTAAACGGAGCAAAGACCAGAAACCAAGTAATGCAAGCCCTTTTGATCCTAAGAGTGATTCAGTTTAGAAATCAAAGAGGCGAGAAAACAAGGCACTCAATTCAAGTAATCTTCCCTGGACACAGAATTTTGCAATATTGAAGATAGCAAGTAGAGATTAAATTGCAAAAGAAATCAGCCACAAGTCGGATAGCAAGGATCGCAAGTATAAACAAGCGGCTAAGTGAAGAAAATAATAGCTACAATGTGATGCACGATAATATAATAATATGTAGCAAAAGACACGATGCAATCACAAGGGTAAGCAAGTGCACACACTCCGTCAACTATTATCCGACAGTTGCAATACGGTTCAGAAAAAAAGTGGTGTGACCAAGGCTCCTGTGTCGGCACATCACAAAATCACACAAAGGGGGTTCTTTTGTAATGCTTAAAACTAATTAAATCATCGAACAAGTAGCTAAATAAAAGAAAGAACAAGATGCAATGAGTTACTAACTCAACAAAAGGTAGGAAGAATGCTAGTTTTTTTTTTTGTTTTTTTAAGCTCTCGGCTTTTTTTTTTACTAGAAACGCTGCTGTAAGGGCTGTAATGCGACAAAAACAGCGAAAAAGAAAATCTAAGCTACGATGATCCAAAAGTAAGAAAAAATAAAGAAAATAAGGGATATAGGCTAGAAATCTGGAAAATTAGGGTTCTTTAGTGGTGCAAGTTCATATAATGCTTTAATCCAAGAATCACCTTCATAGGCATGATATGTAGCAGAAAGGAATAAAAATCAAAACTTGCAATCAAGAACTCAATATCTTCCAAATTAAAGATCCAAACAAGAAAATAACTAAAATAAAGTTCCAATTTTTAGGGTGAATAATAAAGAACTAAAATTTATGCAGCGGGAATGGTGAAAAAGATGGCACAAAAATAAATCACTCAAAAAGGAATCAAGAGAGTAAAGAATTTGCATAAACCTGAGAATCCGATACAACTTGATAGACTTTCCTTCGCCTGTCACTATTGCTCTGATACCACTTGATACGTTTGGGATACCCGATCCTTCGCATGTGGGCTCAAGATCAAGAACCACGCCGTATATTTGCCCGATCTTGCAATGCTGTTTGATATCTCCTGATTTTGGAACAAATTAAACAAGTGATTAAAATCTGATTTATGGCGACAGATTACACTTGGAAAATTTCAGCAACTACAAACACAGCAATAGCGACAGAAAGAGAGAAGAGAAGTGACGGAGGGAGGCCGCGACGCCGCAGGAGTGCAGCGGGGAGGCCGCGGGAGATGCTGCGGCCGCTGCAAGGCAAGGGTGCGGCCGCCGCTTGTGTCCAGGCGCTGGTTCTGCGACGGAGCCTGCTTCCCTTCAAAGACGGTGGCGCCTGCTTTAGCGACGGTTTTCTGCAGGAATTTGTGTTTGTGTTTTGTGATGTGTTTGAGATTAGGGTTTCGAAAGGTGATTGTTTGGATGATTAAAAGGATGAAGAACAAACTGAAAGTATGAATCAAAGTGTTTGGATTGAAGATTGAAGAACCCTTTAGCCAAAGGGTTTCCTCAATTCTATATTTCAATCTGACTTTTCCTAAAGACTCAAACGTACGTTAAATAGAAATCGATAAGCCATCCTCACCTTGCAAAGGATCAGCATGGCTGACTAATAATAATAATAATTAATTAAAACCCTAGATTTAGTTTGAAAAGTCAAACCTTAGTGGTTAAGGAAGAATCTAAGTAGATAGACTTTTCTTTTTACCTCATTTATCTAATATGACATAAATAAAATAAAAATAGTCTAAAAATCTGAATTTGCGGCCAGCCCTATGAGGAGGCACGAAATGGGCCTTAATGGTGGGTCGGGCCTCGCCTTCATGAGCTTGGACTGAGGTCTTAAGCTCAACTCTTGGACTAGTGGTCTAGTTTTGAGCAAAGTGATCCAAGGTGGCCTGAATCCTTGCTCCATAGCTCCTTGGTAACGAATGAGAAGTGCTTGGGGAGCATCTTGAATCTTCTTAGCCCTCGCACGAGTGATAGGACCATCAAATGGCACCTTCATGTTGTCCTCAATGTCACCAGGAGTCATCGCGTGTCGTACTGCATCAACTTGGATTACTCATGAATTGGATAGTAACTCATAGGAATTATGCGAGAGCCTCTAATCACCTAAGTGTTGGTAACAAAAGTTATTTGACGGAAAAACATTAAATTTCATAACTTTAGCATCATACTTGCATTGTTATCGTTGTGGCATGAATCCCCGACTTTGGAAGCTTTTAGTTAATTGAATTTGATAAAAAGTTTTGAGTTTTATTTTTGTCCACAGTTCCTTTACCATCCTAAGCTCTTCGGACTACTTTTCCGACTCATAGGTTACGCTTTACAATTTCTGTTACAGACATCGAAATCCACTGGTAAGGTCGATATCGAGCACTAACATCGATATCAAGGTCCATCTCGACATCGACTGCTTTTCTTTTATCTTATGCAGGAAACTCACTAGAAATCGACCAGAACTGAGGTCGATATGGATCAGACACCTCAATATCGAGTGTCTCCTGAGGTCGAAAGTTTGATCGTGATTGCAACTAAAGAAGCGCTGACATACATCCTCATGGATTCGATCCTGAATTACCCTACCACTGCATCGGGAGGGATTCTTGTATTTATTTGCTTGAACAGGGAGTTAGCATATTTGTGATATTTATTGAATATTTTATTTAAGCAAAGAATCTACCTCCCCTAAACGAACAAATTGGCGTCGTTGTCGGGGAGGCAATCAATCGCCACCTAAGTTTTCTCACGATCTACTCTTAGTGCTTATTTTGTAGGTTTATGCGACGTTCTGATCGCGGACCTATCCTAGAAACCATGGATGACCCTGAACGTTTCTTCCATCTTTGCAACAAAGCTATTCAAATCATGGCGGATAACGAGATGCAGGCTGAGACCATAGAGCGGTTGAGGAAAGAGATTGAGGACCATAATGCTACAATTGCTGTTAAGAGGGCCGCCGCTACTGCAGAGCGAGCCCGTGCTGATAGGGAGGAGGATGTGACGTGGGGAGAATTGAATCAAAATATATAATAAAATATAAACCAATACAACTCTTAGCCTCTTCAAATAAATTCAAGACTCCCCGCTATAGTAGTAGGGAATCAGGTTCGATCCACGAGGAAGCGAGTCAGCGGGATCCTAGTAGCGTTGAAGACACATCCTTTATGTTCGACCAGAAGCCTCGATCTCGATGCCAGACCTCGATGTCGACCTTGGCTGTCGATGTTCTCTGCAACAGAAGACCTGCAGAAACAAAAACGGTAGTCGATATCGACTGGTGGGGGTCGATATTGATGTTAGTCCACGAAATCGACTGGCTCAGAAGTCTGCCAGTCGATACAGGGGGGTCGATTTCGACACAAGGGGGTCGATATCGATGCTTGCAGAAGTTTCCCAGGAGTCTCGAGATCGACTCAGAAAACTGTCGATCTATCAATTTTTGTCGATATCGACCTCTGCTGTCGATATCGATGTCTTCCTGTAGAGAGTTAGTTATTTTGTCGGCAAAGAAAAGGCTGAAGAATTAAGGATGGGAAGGAAGCAATGATCAGAAATAAGCAAGGGTGTTGGGTTTTTCGATAACTCAACGAACGGCGGGCAAATTTTAATGTAAACTTAATAAAGGAAAAGTCTTCCAAAGCCAAGGATTACCGCGACGACAACCATGATAGAAGAAGTAAGAATCATCTAAAGATGCATGCTTTCATCATAAAGGAAAAGGCTTTCACCTAAACCGACAAATAGGAAAAGAGATTTTTCAATTACTTAACCTAGTTTGTGTCTACCTTTGTCATAATTGAGTTTACAATTTTTCGAATAAAAACCCTAATTACTACCCAAGTTTTACAACATGAGTTCCTTAAATTCGCATTTAAAGATGAAGAACAAGGTAGAGGGAGATAAAAGATACATTCTTTAGCGACGTACTTACTTTACCATCATGGCTATCGTCGGGCTCACCCCGACCCTAGAAGAAAGGGGGACTACTCACTCATGTTGATTGTAGACATGTCTTGAATTGAAATAACTTGCATAAATGGAAAATTTCGAATCTTTACAATCTCAACGCCAACTATCGTAAGCGCTTGAAACTTAAAAGCTCAAAAACTCTAACTATCTATTGTCTATTGTCCTTGTCTTGGATGATTCGATGATCTAACAAATCAGCCCCTAGGGCTTTATTTATAGGCTACTAATCCTCGCTATCCGAGGATTGTAACTCCTATCTAAACTATTAACTCTATCCGAACAATTTAGGATAGGTCTTATATTTTTGATAAAAAAACTTAAAGGAAAAGATAATAAACAACTGCTAATATCTAAAACAACGAGATAAGGATTTATTTATAGGCTACTAATCATGGCTTTGATGATAGACTTCACAATCCGAGTCTCAAAATCGGATTTATCTTCTGTCGAGGTAGGGTCGATATCGACACCAGAGGTCGATATCGATGCTTGTGTTTCTGCTCGACTTGTCCAGCTCCAGTCGATGTCTATGACGATGGTCGATATCGATGCATGTGTGTCGATATCGAGGCTTCTGGTCTGGTCTGTGTGGCTTATCTCGACACTCAGAAGTCGTGTCGAAATCCAGGGTTGATATCGATGTCTCCAGTCGATATCGACCTCTTCTCAGCTTCACTTGGCTTTTTCGTTTTGACTCCGATTTCATCGAATTCCTGCATGGTTAGCTCAAAACTTGTGCAGACTTTATTTCTTATACGTTAGTTCATTCTTACACAAGATATATACTTTTGAAACTTTTATTTGGAAATCGAATGAAATATGAAGTCAAAAGATGCAATAAACAAAGGTACAAATATGTACATCAAAACACTCCATACTTAGACTTGCTTGTCCTCAAGCAATAACCAAGCAATAACCAACACCTACAACACACCCTTCAAGTCTTCGCCTTTGTCAAAAGCAACATCATAAGCGGTAGCAAAGCAAAGCAAGTGAATTTAACGTCATAGCACATATTTTCGCGATCCATAGGCATATGCAATTTTGATCCAACCTCACAGGGATAATGTGTTTGCACTCAACTCTCATGTGTTTAGGCTATGATGATCGACTCTCAACTCAATTCCATATACAATTTCATAAACATTGCAATTTATAAAAATTCACTTCGCAACCAATTATGAAAATGCAATAAGAACCATCAGGAGGACTTTCGCTCAATGGAAGACTTCAAAGAAGACTCCATTCGGCGGGGTTGTAATGGGGCTTGGTATGAAATAAAGGGTATGAAATTATTTGGCTATGTGGTGCTTTTATAATTCGGGAATCAAGACTCCTAAATCTCAATACTTGCAATACCCAAACCATAACTCTTCATAACATGCTCTAAAGATGCATTCCATCAACCCTTCTTCCAAGCTCTAATATACCTCTCAAAAATATAACATTTGTATGAATAAAAGACTTAAGGATTTTGGCTCATGCACTATATATAGATATCTTTATTTATTTATTTTTTTTTGGATTTTTTTTTCGAAAATAATAAGTAAATATGTGCATTTATATGTTGAGCCATAAACCCTTTTACAAAATATGACAAAATGTAAATGCGCCATCCTATAATTTCCTTGCTCAAAACTGGACATTATGCTCTTTTCTTTCCACAAGGCATTAGTCCAACCAATCTAAGTCTCAATTCCCAAATGGGGGTCAGGCTCAGTTTGGCTAGGGATAATTTTGTGAAGTTTGCAATTCAGGCTCAGGCTAATGTTCTGGCTTCAAGCAGGGATAATGCAGGGTAGGTAAAGAGAGGATAAAAATGGCTTAAAAGATGCCTCCATCATTTAATTCTCGTAAACATAATCATATATATGCATTGGTTTTGAATAACTATCACAACATTTAGAGATGCATAGGAAGAGTAAATTCACTCAAGAAAGCGGAGGGATTTTTGATGTTCTCCCTATAGGTCAAAATTCTCACAAGGACAATTTTTGTTGGGTTTGCTTTTTAGCCTAGGATCATATGTGCTCAATTTCATCACAAGTTCACAACCTACATAAAATTTTTAAAGACTTAGGCTAAACCATCCA
This sequence comes from Persicaria maculosa, assembly GCA_963922045.1. Classification (NCBI taxonomy): domain Eukaryota; kingdom Viridiplantae; phylum Streptophyta; class Magnoliopsida; order Caryophyllales; family Polygonaceae; genus Persicaria; species Persicaria maculosa. The sequence goes on along the minus strand of OY998271.1, from coordinate 21,369,368 downwards.
AATATGCCATAGGATTTACATGATCAAGTCAGCTATTGAGTTTTCATCATAGGATATCTAAGTAGGGTTAGAAAATAAACTCAAAGAATAAACATGCATTTTTTTGTATTTTTGACATTTTTCTATTTTTTTTTAGATTTTAACATTTTATAGACTTAACAAACTAAAAGATTAAGGACTTAAACTTTAAAATGCATAAATGTTTAAATATGATGCAATGCATAAAGTAGAAAGTAAATAAAATACAAGCCAAGTTCGCCAAGTTTTAAACCCTACCACAACCAGATAAAGCAATTTATAATGTCCAAGTTCAATCCCCACCCCATACTTAAAGATTACAGTGTCCTCACTGTTAGAAAAGTAAAGTAGAGGGAAGGAATCACTCACGCTCACTTACGCTACACACATATCACTGCTCAGGAGGCGAGGGAGGTGGCAACAGCAAGGGCCAGCCCTGTGTAGGAGCTGTCCCTGAGTAGTCGGTCGGGGCGGCCTGCGGGAATGTGGAAGGTCCAGCCTGCTGATCGAAGGAAAAACCCATATATGAGCCCAAACCCTCGAGGAACCTCCCATAGCGTCGCTGCTCCTCGCGCATCTCAGTGACGGAGAGCTCCAGCCTAGTAAAGCGGGCAGACATGTCTTCCTGCCAATCAGTGGTGTAGGCGGGCTGGAAGGGACCCTTGCGGGCCCTCTCCTCCTCCAACTGCATCATCCCTGGCGTCATCATCATCGTTGCCATCCATGCCCCCTGGTAGGCTGGGGGCTGCTCAGCTCCGTCGGAATGGGGGTCAGCGTCCCAAGACATAGCATCCACCTCTGGCTCATGGTTGTAGAGTGGGGGTCTCCTCCGTAGGGTGGGGTCAGCAGATGGATCTATATCCGTATGATATGGATGCCCAGTCCAAGACTGGTACCAATCTGGGATATACAGCAGATCCATGAAATCGTGTCGCAGGCGCATCCCCGTCTGGGGGTGTCTCCATCCCTGTGCTCCCGTCACGATGACTCCGCCCTAGCGCAACACCGCAGCGTCTAGGTATGTGAGCTGGTAGGCCGTGTACCTCTCAGTGTGGATGCCTAGAGCCTCGGCGAGGATGGCCACCATGCCACCGTCCAAAATGTCTGTAGAGACCGTGTGTCTGCGGTCTACGATATGCTCGAGCCAGGCGTGGAGGTATGGTAGAGGGTCATCCTCGAAGAGCATCCTCCGTAGAGTCTCCGTCTCACGGTGTGTCGGGCGACGAAGCTCAGGCCTAGCCCAAAGGGTACTCGCCAGGACCCTCAGGATGACCCTAAAAAGTGGACTCACAACCCTAGAGGTGAAGGAGTCAGTAGGAGCAGGGTAGGGTATACCTGATATGTAACTCTAGATGACATTGGGGTCCTGGACCCTGAAGGCGGCCGGAGTGTGGATGAACCCAAAAATCTCGCTCATCCCCTCGAGCGATAGTCTGTGTCGCCTATTGCCGAGCTGGAAGATGACTTGGCGGCTGGTCGAAGTGCACTCGGGAACCTCTAATGTGGCCATAAACTCCCCAGTCAGAACGGGGTAGTGTGCCTCCAGTGGCTCAATCAGCCTGTGTAGAGAGACGTTCTCAAACGCCTCCTGAACGCCTGGGTGAAATCTTAGCTGGATCATGTCGGGGAGATGGTACCATCGTGCCCTGGTGGCTCGGGGAATCAAATCCTCAGCAAGGGAGCGCTGCTGATCATCCTCAATGCGGAGCGCGTCCTGAGGGATGTTCTTGGCTCTAACCATCGTCTGCAAAAGAAACCAATGCCAAAGATAATTCTCCTTTGTATTAAAATAGGGAGAACCCCATACTTAGGTTCCATATTATGCTAGAAATTATGTAAAGGTAAATTGTCTAAGTGAAAGAAAGTACCTAAGGATGACAATTTATATAAACATAATTTCTTAAAGTTTTAATACCAAGGAACCTAATGACTTATAGAAGTTTGGCCTACATATATAAAAAAATCAGATTTTAAATCTTAAAAAAAATCAGAATATAAACCCCCAAAAAATCAGATTTACAAAATCAGCCCATATATATATAAAATTCAAATTCATAGTCCAAACTTATGGAAAATTCCGATTATTTCCCACATAAATTATAAAAGTTAGATCTCACCCCATTATATATAAAAATCAGATTTCATGCCCATATACATACAAAAATCAGATTCATAGCCCCACAAAAATAAAAAAAACAGATTTCATGCCCCACAAACATACAAATACTCTTTCCCGCACAATTTACGTTCAAACCCTAAACACCCAATATGAAATTTCTTCCCAATCAACTAATTAAATATGAAAATCCAGAAAAAATAGAGGAAGGGTGAGAAATCATACCAGAAGAGTGTTTGAATTAGGGGAGAAAGAGGCAAGCAACCGCAAAAATCAAGGGAGAAAACCGACTGTCGATAGGAGACGTCGAAATCGATGCCCAGGGGTCGAAATCGACCAGATCTGTACGCTGTCGGGGCTGCTGGTGGCGCGGAGGAGTCTCCGGTGGTGTGGGGAGGCCAGATCTGGTGCGCCTAGGCCTCCTGTGGGGATAGCTGGTACGGGCTGCGTGAAATAGAGGGAGAGAGAGAGATAGGTCGAGAAGAGGAAGAGAGGACGGGGGTTACGGGGCTACGGAACTGGTGTTGCAGGGGGCGGGTGTGGATGACAGTGGGCTGCTGGTGTTTACAGGGGTGGGAGCGGCTGTGAGGATGGTGACTGGTGGGATGTAGGAGATGAAGAAGAGAAGTGAAGAGGAAGAAAGTGGCGACTAGGGTATCGAAAAGGGGAGGGGGGTGTCGAAGTCGGGGGGAAATATAAAGGGAAAGAAACCAAAAAATAAAACTGAAAAGGAATTAAAATCCGACCTGGCACTTACCTCTAGCTGTAGTCGATATCGACCATAGAAGTCGATATCGACCCCCCTTCTGCATCTGTGTTGTGCAGCCTGTCGCTCTCTTCTGTCGGCATGTCGATATCGACCATATAGGTCGATATCGACCTCCCTTCTGGGCTGGATTTCCTTGTTGACTTTAGATAAAATAGCCACGAATGATCTAAAAAAATATAAAATAGACTAAAAACAAAAAGAGAAAGAAAAGGATAAGAACGGGTTGCCTCCCGGAAGCGCTTGAGTTTAAGTCGCTAGCTCGACATATTTCCCTTTTTGCGCTAGTTCAACGCCAAGCTGGCGCGAATCTCCTCTTCCGGGTCCTCCTTGTCATAATATTTCTTTACTCGGTGGCCATTTACCTTAAAAGTTGATCCATCGTCGCAAATTAACTCCACCGCTCCATGAGGGAATATTTTATGAACCTTGAAAGGTCCGCTCCATCTTGTCCTTAGTTTCCCTGGAAATAAGCGAAGTCTAGAATTGAAAACAAGGACTTTGTCACCTACCTCATATGTTTTTGGCACCAACTTCCTATCATGCCATTTCTTAGTGCGCTCCTTGTAGATTTCGGCATTCTCATATGCCTTTAGGCGCAACTCCTCCAAGGCTTGTAAGTCAATGAACCTCCTTTTTCCCGCTTCGTCGAGATCCATGTTAAGCTCCTTAAGAGCCCACATTGCTTTATGCTCAAGTTCAACGGGCAAGTGACATGACTTACCATATACCAAGTTATAGGGAGTAGTGCGAAGTGGTGTCTTATAGGCCGTTCGGTAGGCCCAGAGCGCATCATCCAGTTTGGACGGCCAATCTTTCCTTGAGCGGGAGACCGTCTTCTCCAAGATGGCTTTGATTTGGCGATTGGATACTTCTACTTGACCGCTAGTTTGAGGGTAATAGGGTGTTGCCACCCTATGGTTTACCCCATACTTAGCTAAAAGAGCTTCAAAGCCTCTCTCAATAAAATGCGAGCCACCATCTGAAATAAGGACTCTAGGAACACCAAAGCGAGGAAAGATGTTAGTTTTCATAAACTTAGAGACTACCTTCACGTCGTTGGTCCTAGTTGCCACATCCTCCACCCATTTAGAGACATAGGCCACCGCTACTAAAATGTATTTGTAGGGGCCTGAAGCAGGGAATGGTCCCATGAAGTCAATGCCCCATACATCAAAGAGTTCTACCTCTAGAATGCCTGTGAGTGGTGTCTCATTCCTCCATGTGATATTACCTGCACGTTGACACTCATCACAAGAGGTTACATAGTTTTGCACATCCTTGAAAAGGTTAGGCCAATAAAAACCACATTGAAGAATTTTCGCCGCGGTCTTGAATCCTTTAGCATGGCCTCCTGTAGGGAGAGAATGACAATGGTGAATCACGCTCTCTACCTCGTCCTCCGGGATACAACGTCGAAAGATATGGTCTTTCCCCTGTTTGAATACGTAGGGTTCATCCCAATAGTATTGTTTGACGTCGTGCAAAAACTTCTTACTTTGTTGCGAAGTTAAGCCTGAAGGAATCTCGCCTCCTACAATATAGTTAGCAAAATCCGCATACCAAGGTACCTTCGCCCTTCTTACAGCAAATAAATCATGGATATGACTGGAAGTAGGTGTAAAGAAGAAATCCTCACCGAAGCTTACCTCTTCGTCACCTTCGGAGGGTTTTGAAGGTGGTCGATATCGACCTGCTGGGGTCGATATCGACTGGACGGCATCGACATGCTCAGTCGATATGGGCTGCTCGATATGGGTCCTCGATGTCGATGTTTGGAGGTCGATTTCGACCTCTGCAGTGGAAAAACTGTGATCAAAACTGGTCGACATCGATGCAAGTATTACCTTTGGGGCAGTCGATATCGACCTGTGGGAGTCGATATCGAGTGGTTCCTCTGCCCGTCTTACCTCTTGCCTCATTAGGTGCTCGTCAGGGCGGAAGTCATTGATTGGTATGTTGTCATGTGACTCTTCCAGAAGCCCTATGGGTAGTCGTGAAAGATGATCGGCTACGGAGTTCTCCGTTCCTTTCTTATCTTTAAGCTCAACGTCGAACTCTTGTAGTAAGAGCACCCATCGTAGGAGCCTAGTTTTAGCATCCTTTTTCGCCATTAAGTACCTAAGAGCTGCATGGTCAGTATGAACAATAACCTTAGAACCCACTAGGTATGAGCGGAACTTCTCAAAAGCGAAGACCACTGCCAAGAACTCCTTTTCCGTCGTGGTGTACTTTGTTTGAACGACATCAAGAGTCTTGCTTGCATAGTAGATGGCGTGAAGCTTTTTGTCTCTCCTTTGTCCTAGGACAGCACCTATGCCATAATCGCTTGTGTCGCACATGATCTCAAAGGGTTGCGACCAATCGGGTGATTGAATGATTCGGGCGGATATGAGGGCTTCCTTCAACCTGTTGAAAGCTTCAAGGCAATCACTAGAAAATGCAAACTTAACATCCTTCATTAGTAGGTTAGTTAAAGGTTTGGCAATCTTAGAAAAATCTTGAATAAACCTCCTATAGAAACCTGCGTGACCAAGGAAGCTTCTTATGTCCTTAATTGATGAAGGTGGTGGTAATTTTTCAATGAGTTCTATCTTTGCCCTGTCCACCTCAATTCCCCGTTTAGAGACTTTGTGGCCTAGCACAATCCCTTCCCTTACCATAAAGTGGCACTTTTCCCAATTGAGAACCAAGTTTGTCTCTTCACATCGTGCAAGTACCCTGCGAAGGTTAGCAAGACAAACATCGAAAGTAGTGCCATAAACAGAGAAATCATCCATAAATACCTCCACGATGTCCTCAATCATGTCGGAGAAGATGGCCATCCTACATCTTTGAAAGGTAGCAGGGGCATTGCAAAGCCCAAATGGCATTCTCCTATATGCAAAAGTCCCATAGGGACAAGTGAAGGTGGTCTTCTCCTGATCGTCAGGATGAATAGGGACCTGCCAAAAGCCAGAATATCCATCCAGGTAACAGAAATAATCATTTTCGGCGAGTCTCTCTAATACCTGGTCAATGAATAGAAGGGGAAAGTGATCCTTTCTAGTGGCATTGTTGAGTTTCCTGTAATCAATACACATTCGTCAACTAGTTGTGATTCGCTTTGGCACAATCTCGCCCTTCTCATTCTCCTCAACGGTCATTCCACCCTTCTTAGGCACCACATGGACTGGGCTCACCCATTCGCTGTCGGAGATGGCATAGATGATTCCTGCATCCAGCATGCGCATGATCTCCTTCTTCACTACCTCTCTCATGTTGGGGTTGAGCTTTCGTTGGTGTTCTATAGATGCCTTATGATCATCCTCAAGGAGGATTCTATGCATACAAGTAGCGGGTGAAATACCTTTTATGTCCTCAAGAGAATATCCAATAGCCTTACGATGAGCACGAAGTACTTCCATAAGCTTATCTACTTCCTATGTGGTTAGTGAAGCATTGATAATTACAGGGAAAGTAGAATTTGGACCAAGAAACTCATACCTAAGTGTGTCGGGTAAAGGCTTAAGCACCGGAGAAGGGCCTTGTGGGATAAGGATTGGCTCTACCTCCTCCGTCTTCATAATCTCACCAAGGTAATCCGTCTCAATTCTCTTGATAGAAGTTCCCGAATCAGTTATATGGGTTGGCGTGGACCAAACATAGAGTGATGCCAACTTTGATTGGGACTCTTCAAAATATTCCTGCAGAAAAGAAGTCGAGGGCGAGTAGGAATAGTCAATATCGACTGAGAGTTCAGCACATACCTCGGCTTCGGAGCTGTTTGACGACAAGTGGTAAGGGTCGATTTCGACCTCTGATGTCGATATCGGCTGGTCGATTTCGACCTCTTCTGTCGACATGGGCTGGTCGATTTCGCCTGTAAGAGAAGAAGGGAGAACTTGACTTACTGAGTGTGTCGATGTCGACTGAGGGCACTCGATATCGAGTGAATTGGTCGATGTCGACCTCTCCTCGTCGATATCGACCTCGTCTTCGAGCTCCATAGATAGAGCATCGTCGAATATTTCCTCATCACTCATGCATGTAGCCAGGAACTCCTCAATGTCCTCGTCGGTAAGCTCTTCTGCAGCTAGGGCTAGGGCCTCTTCAGGAGTTAGGGCCGTTTCCGTCGGTTCTTTGCAATCCATGATGCTAGTGTAGACCGACTTGATTTCCATACCATTAACTTCCTTCATTGTGGGGTTGAAGGAGAATTCAATGACTTTGTTCCCTATAGTAAAGGTTAGTAATCCTCTACGTACATTAATATTGGCATCCGCAGTAGCTAAGAAAGGCCTACCAAGGATGATAGGTACAATAGGATCTTCGGGCATGTCCAATACAATGAAATCAGTAGGCACAAAGAATTTACCTACCTTTACAGGGACATCATCAACTATACCTGTGGGTCTGACGAATGAATTATCAGCCATATAAAGTTTCATATCCACAGGTTCAAGTGCTCCGATGTTCACCTTTTGCCAAATAGAGAGAGGCATGAGACTTACACTTGCCCCTAGGTCACATAGGGCTTTGTAGCGATGTTTGCCAAGTCCCACGATGATTGCAAATTTCCCTGGATCACTCCTCTTCTCAGGGAAATCCATCTTTGAGCATTCCTCTGCGATCTCTGCCATGGATCGCTTCTTGTTAAGGATGTCTTTTAGGAATCGAACATAGGCGAGCATCTCGCTTAGGGCTTCTGTAAGAGGGATAGTAATGTTAAGTCCTTGGAGAATCTTTACAAAGTGCCTAAACTTACTTTGAGTGGGGTCCTTCAATGCTTTGGAAGGGAAGGGCAACGTCTTCTTTGGCGGAGAAGCCAAAACGATGGTCGGAGGAGCCTGCTGAACCTCGATGTCGACAGGAGGTTGGTCGATATCGACCGGTAGGGTCGATTTCAACCTATGTTGTTCTCTCTCAGGCTCTGCAGTGTCATCGACGTCGACCAGGGGGTCGACAGGGGTGTCGATATCGACCTCAGGGTCGACATCGACTGGTTTGTCGATGTCGACAAGCTCTGTTACTTCTTCCTCCGTTACCTTTTGTGGTTTATGAACTTTGGTGCCACTCCTTAGTTGCATGGCTGCAATGTGTCCTGACCCGGATTGCCCCTTAGGATTGGCAGTTGGTTGCCCAAGGAATGTTCCGGACGGTCTAGGGATTTGTGCCGCCAATTGACCCAATTGGATCTCTACGTTCTTCTTCCAAATATCCATCTCTCCAATCCTTGTGGTAAGGTGATTGAGTTGAGAGTGGATAGCATTGTTGGATTGATCATTCTTAGCTTGGTTCCGCCTTATCTCGTCCAACACAAGTTGAAGATCATCCTTCTTTTGGTCTCTCTCAGGGTGCCCAGGAGCTCTATAGAGTGGGGGGTCCCTAGGGTTAACCTGGTTCCTTTGTGGTTGTTGGAACCTTTGGTCTCCCCAATATTGGCGATTGGGACCCCTCGTGAAGTTGGCTTCCTCATGAGTCTCCGCTAGTTGCACTTGCTCAGCATGGGGGCATTCAATGGTAGTATGTCGCTGCGATCCACATTCGATGCAATCCTGGTTTGCCGATAGGAATCTTACTTGTTTCTGGAGCTTTCTAAGTTGATCCCTATGAAATTGTTCTTTTACATCCGGATCGATCACCTTAGAGGGTTCATACAATGGCATAGATGGGGCAGGCCTCGACGATGATGGTGCGTCGGAAGCCTCAGGAGTCCCATATGTATTGTCAAATTCCACCAACCTTTCAATGGTTTCCCAAGCCTCTTGAGGAGCGAGTTCAAGGTAGCCATAGGCGGTGTATGTGTTGATCCTCTCCTTGGTGGCAGCATCAAGAGCATTGTATATGATCTCCTGAATTACGTACGGTGGTTGGCCATGCGTCGGGCATGATCGTAGGAGGTCCTTAAACCTCTCCCAAACAGTTGCCAGAGCCTCACCATGCTTTTGTTTGAAAGCCGTGATTTTCTGTCGGATCAACGCCGTCTTAGAAGGAGGAAAGAACTTGTTGAAAAACGCGTCCTTGACTTCATTCCAAGTGTGGAGCGATCTTGGGGCTAAGCTCTCCAACCACTGCAATGCTTTTCCTGTAAGAGACCAGCGAAATGCTTTTAGTTGGACATACTCAAGACTTTGTCCATCAGCAATTGTATCACAGAGGTCTAAGAAGGTTGATATATGTGCCATAGGGCATTCGTTAGGTTTCCCTTCATATTGATGCCTTCTTATTTCAGTTAAAAAGTTTGGCTTAATTTCAAAATTAGAAGTAGGGATTATAATAGCCGATTCAGGCACTGTGAGCGATGGGTGCATGTATTGCTTTGCATTCCGGGGGAGGGCATTGATTTGAATCTCATATCGTCTCCTGGCTTCCTCCTCCCTGTCAGCACGCTCCCTTAGTGCTGCTTCTCTGGTAGCGAAATTCTCTACTTGCTTCCTTAAGCGTTCAATTTGTTGTGCCTGGGTCTCGTTGTCCGCCATGATTCTTTGGACTCGAGATCTTAGGTGGAGAAAGCGTTTTGGTTCGTCTAGTCCTTCAAATTCAGGTTGGTCACCAGTACGTCGCATACACCTATAAAATAACACTAAAAAGAACCGTGAAAATAAACTACTAGGGGGCGATTGATAGCTTCCCCGGCAACGGCGCCAAAATTTGACGTGGGGAGAATTGAATCAAAATATATAATAAAATATAAACCAATACAACTCTTAGCCTCTTCAAATAAATTCAAGACTCCCCGCTATAGTAGTAGGGAATCAGGTTCGATCCACGAGGAAGCGAGTCAGCGGGATCCTAGTAGCGTTGAAGACACGTCCTTTATGTTCGACCAGAAGCCTCGATCTCGATGCCAGACCTCGATGTCGACCTTGGCTGTCGATGTTCTCTGCAACAGAAGACCTGCAGAAACAAAAACGGTAGTCGATATCGACTGGTGGGGGTCTATATCGATGTTAGTCCACGAAATCGACTGGCTCAGAAGTCTGCCAGTCGATACAGGGGGGTCGATTTTGACACAAGGGGATCGATATCGATGCTTGCAGAAGTTTCCCAGGAGTCTCGAGATCGACTCAGAAAACTGTCGATCTATCAGTTTTGGTCGATATCGACCTCTACTGTCGATATCGATGTCTTCCTGCAGAGAGTTAGTTGTTTTGTCGGCAAAGAAAAGGCTGAAGAATTAAGGATGGGAAGGAAGCAATGATCAGAAATAAGCAAGGGTGTTGGGTTTTTCGATAACTCAACGAACGACGGGCAAATTTTAATGTAAACTTAATAAAGGAAAAGTCTTCCAAAGCCAAGGATTACCGCGATGACAACCATGATAGAAGAAGTAAGAATCAACTAAAGATGCATGCTTTCATCATAAAGGAAAAGGCTTTCACCTAAACCGACAAATAGGAAAAGAGATTTTTCAATTACTTAACCTAGTTTGTGTCTACCTTTGTCATAATTAAGTTTATAATTTTTTGAATAGAAACCCTAATTACTACCCAAGTTTTACAACATGAGTTCCTTAAATTCGCATTTAAAGATGAAGAACAAGGTAGAGGAAGATAAAAGATACATTCTTTAGGGACGTACTTACTTTACCATCATGGCTATCGTCGGGCTCACCCCGACCCTAGAAGAAAGGGGGACTACTCACGCATGTTGATTGTAGACATGTCTTCAATTGAAATAACTTGCATAAATGGAAAATTTCGAATCTTTACAATCTCAACGCCAACTATCGTAAGCGCTTGAAACTTTAAAGCTCAAAAACTCTAACTATCTATTGTCTATTGTCCTTGTCTTGGATGATTCGATGATCTAACAAATCAGCCCCTAGGGCTTTATTTATAGGCTACTAATCCTCGCTATCCGAGGATTGTAACTCCTATCTAAACTATTAACTCTATCCGAACAATTTAGGATAGGTCTTTTATTTTTGATAAAAACTTAAAGGAAAAGATAATAAACAGCTGTTAATATCTAAAACAACGAGATAACTCATGGCTTTGATGATAGACTTCACAATCCGAGTCTCAAAATCGGATTTATCTTCTGTCGAGGTAGGGTCGATATCGACACCAGAGGTCGATATCGATGCTTGTGTTTCTGCTCGACTTGTCCAGCTCCAGTCGATGTCTATGACGATGGTCGATATCGATGCATGTGTGTCGATATCGAGGCTTCTGGTCTGTTCTGTGTGGCTTATCTCGACACTCAGAAGTCGTGTCGAAATCCAGGGTCGATATCGATGTCTCCAGTCGATATCGACCTCTTCTCAGCTTCACTTGGCTTGTTCGTTTTGACTCCGATTTCATCGAATTCCTGCGTGGTTAGCTCAGAACTCGTGCAGACTTTATTTCTTATACTTTAGTTCATTCTTACACAAGATCATATACTTTTGAAACTTTCATTTGGAAATCGAATGAAATATGAAGTCAAAAGATGCAATAAACAAAGGTACAAATATGTACATCAGGATGCGCGCAGACAAGCCCAAGAACAGCTCAATCAGTATCCACAGACGGCGATGCAATACATGCATCCGCCGCTTCATGTTCATGAATCCGCTATACTTATCCCTCCAAACTATGAAATTAAAATAAACTTCCTCTCTGAAATTAAAAGAAATACTTTTGAAGGAAAACGTAATGAATGCCCACTGCAACACATCTCTACTTTTATGGATTTATGTGAAACTATTGCTGATGGTGTAAATTTATAGTATGTGAGACTGAAGTCTTTTCGATAGTCTTTGGCAGGGAAGGCATTACAATGGCTAGAGAGTTTGGCTCCACACTCGCTGAGGACATGGGCAAAGGTGAAGGATGCATTCATAAACAAATTCTTTCCTTCCTCTAAAACGGCGTTGCTGCGACAAAGGATCACGACTTTCAAACAAAAGCCAGGTGGGACATTGGCACAAGCGTGGGAGAGCTTTAAGGACTTGTTGAGATCATGCCTGACGTATGGGCAACTTCCATATGTCATTCGGGAGATATTCTACAATTCCCTTGATGTGCCGAATAAGGAGAGGATCAACTCATATACCTCCTATCGGTACATTGAGCTCTCACCAACGGAGGCCTGGGAGACGATTGAGAGGCTAGTCAACTTCGACAACACCTATGGGATTGCTGCGATCTATGAATCAAGGCCTGCCCCATCTTACCACTATATGAGCCTCCAAAGGAGATAGATCCTGATGTGCAGCAAAAATTCCACAACGATCAGACACGCCGCCTTCAAAAGCAAGTCAGGTTCCTGAGCAACAATCAAACTTGTCAGGAATGTGGCTCCACAAGGCATAACACTAGTGCCTGTCCACATATTGAGCAAGTATCTATGGCAGAACAACATGAGGAAGTCAAATGGACGAGAGGCTCCGATGGAGGGGGCAATCAACAATATTGGGGAGATGAAAGATTCTATCAACAAAGGGATCCCCACCATATAGAGCAACAGGGCACCCTGAGCGGGAAATAAGGAAGGATGACCTGCAGATCATTCTTGATGAGATGCGGAGGAACCACGCTGAGTTCAAACAAGCCAATAACTCCGTTCATACTTAGCTGCAGGGCATCAATTCTAGACTTGGAGAGATAGACGTTTGGAAGTGCAACATGGAGACCCAAATGGGTCAATTGGCGGAAGCAATACCCAAAGCGTCAGGATCATTGCCTGGATAAATTGTGCCCAATCAAAAGGGCAAAACTACTGGACACATAGCGGCCATGAATTTAAGGAGTGGGCGTCATATACAAACGCCCGAGCAAAAAGCAGAGCAGAAGGCCCCAGAACAGACGTCGATATTGACCTCCCTTGTCAATATCGAACAAGATGACGTCGATGTCGACCATCCACTTGATGTCGACACTGAATCTGAGTCACCACAGAAATCAACTCCTCCAGTCGATATCGACCCCCGTCCAGTCGATGTTTACCTAACTCCAGCCGCAGGGAATAAGAAGGTGTTGCCATTCCCATCAAAGAAAGTGATTAAGGACCCGGCGGAAAAGAAGTTCCAGCGATTCGTGAAGATGCTTCAAGGACTCAATGTCTCAATACCATTCACAGAAGCACTTGGGTAAGAAGCGATCGCTTTCTGAGATCGCAGATGAGTGCAACAGATTGGAGCTACCACAAAAGCAGGCGTACCTAGGTAAGTTTTCTATCGCTATAGGCTTAGGTCGATATCGCTTTAATACTTTAGTTGATTTGGGTGCTAGCGTTAGCATGATGCCACTAACCATATGGCACAAGGTAAAGATAGGTTCTCTGGAGCCCGTGGATGCAAAACTATACATGGCGATGGTAACTGATGTGCCAGTACTAGTAGGTAAATTCTTTATCCCTGCTGATTTCTTAGTTGTTGATATAGCAGAGGACCCTGCTTGTCCCATTATTTTAGGTAGGCAATTCCTAGAAAACCGTCGATGCCAACATAAGCGTGAAGAAAGGATTGCTCTCATTCACAATCAGTGTTCGTTTAGGGGAGGTGCGATTCAAATATTCAAATATATATCTCAACTATGCTAACTCCATGTTCAAGCAAATAATACAAGAATCCCTCCCTGTTCGCAACGGGGTGGAGTAGGGATTCAAACAATTCAAATAAAATAATGCACAACTAGGCTAACTCCCTGTCCCAAACAAATAATACAAGAATCCCCTCCCTTGTAGTAGTAGGGTAATTCAGGATCGAATCCACGAGGAGGTATGTCAGCGCTTCCCTTGTTTACTCACGATCAAAGCTTTCGACCTCAGCAGACACTCGATATCGAGTAATCTGGCCGATATCGACCTCAGTTCCGGTCGATTTCCTAGCGCAGTTCCTGCAGAAGACAAAAGCAACAAAGTCGACGTCGAGTAGAGACCTCGATATCGACGTTAGACCTCGATATCGACCCTTACAGTCGATTTCGACACTTGTCCCAGAAACTGTTTTCGTAACCAATTTATCGGAAAAGAGTCCGAAGAATATAGAATGGGAAAGGAGGATGATCAGAAACAAAACTTAAACTTTTATGTTGAATTTAATTAATTAAAAATCTTCCAAAGTCGGGGTTTCATGCCACAACGATAACGATGCAAGTTTTTATGCTAAAGCTATGAATTTTAATGCCTTTCCGTCAAATAACTTTCGTTATCAACACTTAGGTGATTAGAGGCTCTCACATAGTTCCTAAGAGTTACTATCCAATTCATGAGCAATTCAAGTTCACAATATGAGTGGTTTTCGGTTCAATAATGCAAATAATGAATCTCCCTAACTTTCGTAAAGGATCATGCATGGGGTAGAAGACGGAATCGCATAAGAGTCATACCTTTGATGCACTTACCTCACATTGCTATCGTCGGGCTCACCCCGACCCCAGAAGTGGGTTTACTACTCGCTCCTCATCATGCACATCATCATCATTGTTATTGAAAGAAAGCTACCTTGAATTAAAACTTCAAAAGAAAGTACAACAGAACAAGCCACTCCGCTCTCGCTTTACAAACTCCACTCGGCCTCCTCTCTCTCTCTCTCTCTCTCTAACTAGTTACTACTGTAATTGGAACTGAATTGAATGTCAAATTGAATGTTCTTCGATGCCCTAAACTGAGCCCTATTGGCCTCTATTTATAAATGTCGATAAAGACTCAAAACTTTATCTTTATTCTCTAAGATAAACTTAAATAAAAGTAAAAACTAAAACTCTATTGATAGATCTGATGTGAAAGATAAGAAATCTCGACTTTTGGATAGATGTGCACGCTTTGGATAGATTTCTATCAAAAATCTGAGTCAGATTCCTCTGCTGGCATGGTCGATATCGAGCCTAGACATCGATATCGACCCCTTCAAAACTTTATCTCGAGCTCTCCTTCTCCTACTCGAACTGGCACTCGACTTCTATCTTTTAGCTCGATCTGGCCACATCGATATCAACCTCTAGACGTCGATATCGACCTCTCTGTGTCGATATGCTCTGTTTTATTTCCTGCTCGATTCCTATGTCTCTGATGCACTTGATGTCGAGGTCCCCAGTCGATTTCGACCTCTTCAGAAGAGTTCGAGTTCTTTTTCCGATCCTCCAAATTCGTCCATTTTCTTTCCTGTTTTCTGCCAAATCCTATAGAAACTTGTGCAGACCCATATATTTGACAATTAAGCGTAAACTACATTAATCCCATGTTTTCCCATTAATATGCATGCAAAAGACAATAAAATGGACTTTTATGTGCATAGAAAATATGGCAAATGTGCGCGCACATCAAACACCCCATACTTAAGCTTGCTTGTCCCCAAGCAATACCTTTAATGGTCATTCAGGGGAAGAAATTAAACCCTCAACATCATAGATTCATTTTTCACATGTCCCTACAATCAATTGCCATCCTGATGAGAGGGTTTCTCGACCAAATAAATTTATAGTCAAGACCCTGCTATAGCATAGGGAGTCAGGATCGTCCACAGGAGAGAGTCAGCGTTTCTTATTTAGTTGCTTTGTCGGGTTGAAACTAACAAAAGAGATGGAAGAGAGATGGGTGGTGATAAGAGAATAAAATATGAATTTTAATTAATAAAAGGGAAAACTTCCAAGGCAAAGGATCACCACAACAACAAACACATGGGAAAATCAATGAATCACATAAAAGGTCATGCTTTTATCATCAAACAATTGAGTTTCATCAATCAACAAGTAAATCCATTCACTTTTGCATAAAAGACCTACTTGTTTCTATCTTCTCTTAATTAGGATCTTTTAACTTTCATTAGAAAACCCTAATTACTATCAAGTTAACAATTTCCTCTTTCAAGTTCAATTGCAACTATGAATTCCTTAAACTTTCATCAAAGGTTAAGCACATAGGTAGAAGACAATAAAAACATCACACAATTATAGATTCATCCATCATACACGTGTCTATTGTTGGGCACACCCCAACCATAGAAGGAAGATAACTACTCAAACATGACAATGGAAAACATGAATTTAAGAGAAGAAAACATAAAACAAACTTGCAATAATATAAAACCTGAAATAAGCGTTCAATCGCAACAACAAACGCCCAAGCTTTCGCCCAAACGCCAAACAAAAACCCTAAAACTCGTCCTACAGCTGCTGCGCGCAGCCCTGCGCTGTGTCTCGTCCTCCCTTCAAATCAGCCCCTAATAGCCTTTATTTAAAAGATAAAAATTTAGACTTAATCCCCAAGGAAAAGAGATTTTATCTTAGGAAATAATAAAATCCATCTAAGGAAGGATAACATATCCTAAGTCTATCTAACTAAAAGATCCTAAAAGAAATTCAGATGAAAATCCTAATTAAAAAGCCCATTAAGTAATAAAATCAGCCTGCAAAAACTTCTCCTGGTGCGCAGATACCTCGGCGCCGAGGCTGTGGGTGTCGGCGCTGAAGGTCTGTTTGAATGCAGTAACTTCTGTTTTTTCTCTAGCTTTTCGACTCTGACTTCAAACGCACTTTTCTGAGTCCTCGTTTATCCGATTGACACATATGAATATGCGTTGGAAAGCTTTTTTCAAGGACTACAACTCTCATGAAGGCTCTAGAACTTGAATCGAAGTGATGGATGGCGAAAATAAGGCTTTTCTCCAGCTGCAGCACTTTTTGCTTTTGTTTGGCATCTCCATTGCCTTGATGATTTTTCATTAAGCTCTAAAATGCGTCCAAACTCCTTCAAATCAGCTTCAAAACCTACAAAAACACCACCAAAGCTTGTGTAGGCTCCATATCTTGAATAATACGAAAACCAACACAAACGACACACTTTCCCAACACAAAAGCAAATAAAATGACTTAAATGAGATGAAAACATGATGCAAAATATGACTAAAAATGCATACATCACATCCTCGATAAGGTACTTATGTCAACCAAGTCCATGCCTGTGCATAAAAGCAATTTCATACTCATAAAAGGAGGTAATATGCAAAAAACGATTTTAGCGGCATAGCATTAATAATCAAGAGGACTTTTGCAAGCTTGTGAGAAATAGATTGGTAAAAGGCTAAAGGTGGGCTAATATTTGGCCATGTGGTGTTAAATCCGGGGAAACATTCCACATTCCTTCTTCATAATGTCTCACCTTTCGCTCATCACTCAATGCTTTTATTCAATATAATGCTTTTACCTCTCTAACCTTAGCACTGCCTTCTCGCGAGTCGCAAACATGGGTGTCATGAACGGCCCCGGATACTTAGTACTTCGGACTCCTCACCTTGTGTCCCATCTCGCTGAACTAACATCTCAACGAGCAGGGTTGACCTACCTTTATCTCCTGAGGTGATCGGATTTTCTCTCGCTCATTTAATTTTCCATAATTCATATTTCTTTCATTCCTGCCAACAACTTCATAATAATGCACAACTCCATATAACTCCAAAGATGACTTCCATTCTCAACATTGTCCCCGGATAGGGTATAAGGTATAAAATGGGCAATATGTATATATGTGGAGCAATAATGATCATGATAAGGCTCATATATGGCTTTGTGGCTTTTGCAAATATGCATAGGTAAGGCTAGGATATGAACTTGTATAAGTATGGACTTGTACGGAATTTTCATAAAAAGTCCTCCATCATCTTATCATGCACATGTCAAAAGCAACTTCAAATTTTCATCTCCTTTATTTTTTCTTTTTGCACTTCATTGGGACTTCCCTTAGCTAGGCAATCTCATGTTATATCTCTAATGAATCTAATTTTGCATCATAGAGCTCTTTTTTATACTTCCATGACTCTTTTTCTCTTTTCAAAATTTTTGATGGGGGTTATTTTTTTCTTTTTTTATTTTTTTTTCTCGAAAATAAAAACTATATATGCATTAAAATAAATATGCAAAACTAAACTATGTATGAATATGCAAGTAAGCCTTTCCCTCACCCCATACTTAAAATTTACAGTGTCCTCACTGTATTAGAACAAGGGTTAAGAAGGAAACTTACTAAACCGTCACAAAATTTCAGGAGTCGAAGAAGACAAGAGGAGTGGTCGATATCGACCCTTAACATCGATATCGATGTTCATATCGATTTCTGCCCAGGCTTCAGGGTGATCCGACCTCGATCACAAACCCATCTATGTTGACCTTAAGGTCGATGTCGATCTTGGACATCGATTTCGATGTCTTCTCAGTGTGCTTTTCTCTCCCCTGCAACCTGTTAAAACAAAAAACCAAAACAAAATATGCAAAACAATAAAATGTCTCAAATTAAAACAAAAGTGTCTAAAAATTAAAACTAAGTCTTTGTTACAAGCTCTAGATTTTTAAGTCGCTAGGCCGACTTTTCCTTTGCGCTTCTCAAGGTGGCATCTGCAGAGCCCATGTGGCTTGGGCCTCAAATATGACTCCTTTCTTGTCACGCAGTTGTATTCCGCCGGGATGGATCTGATTTACCGTGAATGGTCCTAAATTCTTGTCCTTGAATCTCGTAGGGAACCAATGGTCCTTAGATTTGGCAACATAGACCTTATCTCCTATCTCATATTGGCTCGAATCGTCATCGGATACCCTACACAAGCGCACATGCCAAGGCACACCTCTTCCAAATAATGATAAATCCTTAATTGAAATGGAACAAGATGAATCCGTACCTTGACTTACCTTTTTCTCTATCTGTGGCTCAGGTCGATGTCGATGTTCAGAGGTCAATATCGACCCCTATTGTACTCTTGGAGGATCAGTCGATTTCTGTGGTTTCTGCTCGATATGATCAGGTCGATTTCGACCCTCAGAGATCGATATCGAGGTCTCCTTTCCTCCCTTCTCAGCGCTGATGGTGGTCGATTTCGGTAGGGCATGGTCGATATCGACCCTTGACCCCGATTTTGATGTTTCCTCTTCTCCTCCGTCGACACCATGCTTATGACTTGGCATACAATCTTGAATAATTTTAGTCGATATCGACTTACCTTGGTCGATTTCGATGTTCTGTTGGGCTCCTTCGTTCAAGATTGCCACAACTTCCTCCACTTGGGCTTCTATGGCCCCCTTCTCAAGCTCCTCCGGTGTCATACTTCTTACCTTTGCTTCTGCACATGCAATGTAGACACCATTGATGGCTTTTATCTCCATTTGCCCTTGATTTTTCACCATCTTGTTGAAGGCATACTCTATCACTTCGTCACTAATTGTGAATGAGAGCAATCCTTTCTTTACGCTAATGTTGGCATCGACGGTTACTAGGAATGACCTACCTAAAATAATTGGACAAGCAGGGTCCTCCGCTATATCAACAACTAGGAAATCAGCAGGGACAAAGAATTTACCTACTTGTACTGGCACATCCGTCACTATCCCCGTTGGAATAACTACCGTATTGTTAGCCATGTACAATCTTGCATCCACGGGCTCCAGGGGACCTATCTTTACCTTGTGCCAAATGGTTAGTGGCATCATGCTAACGCTAGTGCCCAAGTCAACTAAAGCATTAAATTTGAATTGACCTAGACCTATAGCGATAGAAAACTTACCTAGGTCCGCCCGCTTTTGTGGTAGCTCCAACCTGTTGCACTCCTCTGCAATCTCAGAGAGCGATCGCTTCTTACCTAAGATGTCTTTAAGGAACCTTACATAAGATGGCATCTCGTGATGTGCCTCCGTGAATGGTATAGAGACATTAAGTCCTTGGAGCATCTTCACGAACCACTGGAGCTTCTTTTCCGCTGTGTTCTTAATCACCTTTCTAGTTGGGAACGGCAACACCTTTTTCCTTCCCACGGCTGCAGCGAGGTCGATATCGACATCAGTAGGGTTGATATCGACTGGAGGAGTCAATTTCTGTGGTGACACAGTATCAGGGTCGACATCGACAGGAAGGTCGATTTCAACGTCACCTTGGTCGATATCGACAGGGGGGTCGATATCGATGTCTGTTCTGGCCCCTTCTCCTCTGCTTTTTGCTCGGGCGTTTGTAATTGACGCCCACTCCTTAGGTTTACTGTCGCAATATGACCAGTAGTTTTGCCCTTTTGGTTGGGCACAGTGGATCCAGGGAGTGATCCTGACGCTTTGGGCATTGCTTCCGCTAATTGACTCATTTGAGTCTCCATGTTGCGCTTCCAAACGTCGATCTCCCCAAGTCTAGAATTGATGCCCCGCAGCTGAGTATGGACGGAGTTGTTGGCTTGTTTGAACTCAGCATGGTTCCTCCGCATCTCATCAAGAATGATTTGCAGGTCATCCTTCCTTGTCTCCCGCTCAGGGTGCCCTGGTGCTCTATATGGTGGGGGATCCCTTTGTTGATAGAACCTTTGATCACCCCAATATTGTTGATTGCCCCCTCCATAGGAGCCTCTCATCCACTTAACCTCCTCATGTTGTTCCGCCATGGATACTTGCTCAGTATGTGGACAGGCACTAGTGTTATGCCTTGTTGAGCCACACTCCTAACAAGTTTGATTGTTGCTCAGGAACCTGACTTGCTTTTGAAGGCGACGTGTTTGATCGTTATGGAATTGTTGCCGCACATCAGGGTCTATCTCCTTTGGAGGCTTATATAGTGGCATTGATGGGGCAGGCCTTGTATCATAGGCCGCAGCAGCCCCATAAGTATTGTCAAAGTTCATGAGCCTCTCAATGGTCTCCCATGCCTCCGTTGGTGTAAGCTCAATGTATCGATAGGAGGTGTATGAATTGATCCTCTCCTTATTCGGCGCATCAAGGGTGTTTTAGAAGATCTCGTGGATGACATATGGAAGTTGCCCATGCGTCGGGCATGATCTCAGCAAGTCCTTAAATCGCTCCCACGCCTGTGCTAGGGTTTCACCTGGCTTTTGTTTGAAAGCCATGATCCTTTGTCGCAGCATCGCCGTTTTAGAAGGTGGGAAGAATTTGTTCAAGAATGCATCTTTCACCTCTGCCCATGTCCTCAGCGAGCGTGGAGCCAAACTTTCAAGCCATTGTAATGCCTTTCCTGCCAAAGACCATCGAAAAGATTTTAATCGCACATACTCTAAATTCACTCCATCAGCAACTGTCTCACATAAGTCCATAAAAGTAGAGATGTGTTGCAGGGGGCATTCATTAGGTCTTCTCTCAAAAGTATTTCTTTTTATCTCAGATAGGAAGTTAATTTTTATTTCATAGTTGGAGTGAGGAATTAAAATAGCGGATTCAGGAACATGAAGCGGCGGATGCATGTATTGCATCGCCGTTTGTGGATACTGATTTAGCCGCTCTTGGGCTTGTCTGCGCGCCTCCTCCTCCCTATCGGCACGGGCTCGCTCAGCAGCAGCGGCGGCCCTTTCAGCAGCGATTGTAACGTTGTGGTCCTCGATTTCCTTCCTCAACCGCTCTATGGTTTCGACCTGCGTTTCGTTGTCAGCCATGATGCGAATTGCTTTATTGCGAAGATGGTAGAAACGTTCAGGCTCGTTAATTGGTTTCAGGATAGGTCCGCGATCAGAACGTCGCATAAACCTGTAAAATATGCTCATAAGATCATGATTAACTTAGGTGGCGATTGATTGCCTCCCTAGCAACGGCGCCAATTTGTTCGCAACGGGGTGGAGTAGGGATTCAAACAATTCAAATAAAACAATGCACAACTAGGCTAACTCCCTGTCCCAAACAAATAATACAAGAATCCCCTCCCTTGTAGTAGTAGGGTAATTCAGGATCGAATCCACGAGGAGGTATGTCAGCGCTTCCCTTATTGTACTCACGATCAAAGCTTTCGACCTCAGCAAACACTCGATATCAAGTAATCTGGTCGATATCGACCTCAGTTCCGGTCGATTTCCTAGCGCAGTTCCTGCAGAAGACAAAAGCAGCAAAGTTGACGTCGAGTAGAGACCTCGATATCGACGTTAGACCTCGATATCGACCCTTACAGTCGATTTCGACACTTGTCCCAGAAACTGTTTTCGTAACCAATTTGTCGGAAAAATGTCCGAAGAAAATAGAATGGGAAAGGAGAATGATCAGAAACAAAACTTAAACTTTTATGTTGAACTTAATTAATTAAAAATCTTCCAAAGTCGGGGTTTCATGACACAACGATAACGATGCAAGTTTTTATGCTAAAGCTATGAATTTTAATGCCTTTCCGTCAAATAACTTTCGTTATCAACACTTAGGTGATTAAAGGCTCTCGTATAGTTCCTAAGAGTTACGATCCAATTCATGAGCAATTCAAGTTCACAATATGAGTGGCTTTCGCTTCAATAATGCAAATAATGAATCTCCCTAACTTTCGTAAAGGATCATGCATGGGGTAGAAGACGGAATCACATAAGAGTCATACCTTTGATGCACTTACCTCACATTGCTATCGTCGGGCTCACCCCAACCCTAGAAGTGGGTTGAGTTCTCGCTCCTCATCATACACATCATCATCATTGTTATTGAAAGAAAGCTATCTTGAATTAAAACTTCGAAAGAAAGTACAACTGAACAAGCCACTCCGCTCTCGCTTTACAAACTCCACTCGACCTCCTCTCTCTCTCTCTAACTCGTTACTACTGTAATTGAAACTGAATTGAATGTCAAATTGAATGTTCTTGGATGCCCTAAACTCAGCCCTATTGGCCTCTATTTATAAATGTCGATAAAGACTCGAAACTTTATCTTTATTCTCTAAGATAAACTTAAATAAAAGTAAAAACTAAAACTCTATTGATAGATCTGGTGTGGAAGATAAGAAATCTCGACTTTTGGATAGACGTGCAAGCTTTGGATAGATTTCTATCAAAAATCCGAGTCGGATTCCTCTACTGGCATGATCGATATCGACCCTAGACATCGATATCGACCCCTTCAAAACATTATCTCGAGCTCTCCTTCTCCTACTCGAACTAGCACTCGACTTCTATCTTTTAGCTCCATCTGGCCACATCGATATCGACCTCCGGACGTCGATATCGACCACTCTGTGTCGACATGCTCTGTTTTATTTCCTGCTCAATTCCTATGTCTCTGATGCACTCGATGTCGAGGTCCCTAGTCGATTTCGACCTCTTCAGAAGACTTCGAGTTCTTTTTCCGATCCTCCAAATCCGTTCATTTTCGTTCCTGTTTTCTGCGAAATCACATAGAAACTCGTGCAGACCCATATATTTGACAATTAAGCGTAAACTACACTAATCCCATGTTTTCCCATTAATATGCATGCAAAAGACAATAAAATGGACTTTTATGTGCATAGAAAATATGGCAAATTTGCGCGCACATCACTCCCGATGCAGTGGTAGGGTAATTCAGGATCGAATCCACGAGGAGATATGACAGCGCTTCCCTTTATTGTAATCACGATCAAGCTTTCGACCTCAAAAGACACTCGATATCGAGATGTGTGGTCGATATCAACCTCAGTTCTGGTCGATTACCAGTGATTTCCTATAGAGGACAAAAGCAAACACAGTGGACGTTGAGAGAGACCTCGATATTGACGTTAGTGCTCGATATCGACCTTTACAGTCGATTTCGATGTTTGTCACAGAAACTGTAAAGCGTAACCTATGTGTCGGAAAAGTGTCCGAAGAGCGTAGAATGGTAAATGAACTGTGGACGGAAATCAAAACTCAAACATTATATCAAATTTAATAAACTTAAAGCTTCCAAAGTCGGGGATAACGCCACAACGATAACAATGCAAGTATGATGCAAAAGTTATGAAATTTAATGTCTTTTCGTCAAATAACTTTCGTTACCAACACTTAGGTGATTAGAGGCTCTCGCATAATTCCTAAGAGTTACTATCCAATTCATGAAAAATCCAAGTTCACAATATGATTGGCTTTCACTTCAATAATGCAAATAATGAATCTCCCTAACTTTCGCAAAGGATCATGCATATGATAGAAGACGGAATCGCATAAAAATCATACCTTTGATGCACTTACCCTACATTTCTATCGTCGGGCTCACCCCGACCCTAGAAGTGGGTTGACTAGTCGCCTCTTATCAGGGAACTCATCATCATCATTGAAAAGAAAATTACTTTGATTAAACTAAAGAAAAAGTTACAATCGAACCAAGACAAATCTCCCCTCTCGCTTCACTGCAACTCACTCGGTCTCTCTCTGTCTACAAATTCCTTGCGTTCTACAATGTAAAACTGATTGAAAACTTCATGCCTAACTTAGCCCTAATGGCCTCTAGATATAGATCTAAAATCTTGCTAGCCAAGGATTCAAAACTTTTATCTTTATTCTCTAAGATAAACTTAATAAAGTAAAAACTTAAAGTTCTATGGTAAAATAACATCTCAAGTGATAACTCTGGTGCTTAAGATAGGAAACCTCGACTTTAGGATAGACGTGCAAGCTTTGGATAGTATTCTATCAATATTTGAGTCGGACTTTTTGCTGGAAAAAATCGATATCGACCTTGGACATCGATATCGACCTCGGTTTAACTCTATCTCGAGCACTCCTTCTTCTCCTCGGACTGGCACTCGACTTCTATCAATAAGCTCTATCTGGCAACTCGATATCGACCATTAGACATCGATATCGACCCTTCTCTATGTCGACATGCTCTATATCTGCTCTACTCGATTTCTGCCTCTCTGCTGCACTCGATGTCGAGGTTCTTCAGTCAATTTTGACCTCTTCAGAAGACTTCGAGTTCTTTTTCCGCTCTTCCAAATCTGTCCATTTTTTTCCTCTTTTCTGCGAAAACACATAGAAACTCGTGCAGACCCATATATTTGACAATAATGCATAAACTAAACTAATCTCATGATTTCCCACTAATATGCATGAAAAAGAATGATAAAATGGACTCAAATATGTATAGAAAATATGGCAATTTGCGCGCACCTCAAACACCCCATACTTAAGCTTGCTTGTCCCCAACCAATACCTTTAATGGTCATTTAGGGGAAGAAAGTAAACCCTCAACATCATAGATTTATTTTTCATATGTCTCTACAATCAATTGCCATCCTCGATAAGGTACTAATGTCAACCAAATCCATGCCTGTGCATAAAACAACATCATAATCATAAAAGGAGGTTTATATGAAAAAAAAACTATTTCAGCGACATAACATTAATAATCAAGAGGACTTTTGCAAGCTGTAGAGAAGTAGATAGGTAAAAGGCTAAAGGTGGGTTAATATATGGCCATGTGGTGTTAAATCCGGGGAAATAAAACTTTCTTTCCAAAACATTCCACATTTCTTCTTCATAATGTCTCACCTTTCACTCATCGCTCAATGCTTTTTTAAATTATAATGCTTTTACCTCTTTAACCTTAGTACTGCCTTCTCGCGAGCCACAAACATGGGTGTCATGAATGGCCCCGGATACTTAGTACTTCGGACTCCTCACATTGTGTCCCATCTCGCTGAACTAACATCTCAATGAGCAGGGTCGACCTACCTTTATTTCCTGAGGTGATCGGATTTTTTCTCGCTCATTAAATTTTCCATATTCATAAATTCTTTCATTTCTGCCAACAACTTCAATAATAATGCACAAACTCCATATAATAACTCCAAAGATGACATCCATTCTCAAACTTATCCCCGGATAGGGTGTAAGGTATAAAATGGGCAATATGTAATATATGTGGACCAATAATCATAATATTGTAAGGCTCATATATGGCTTGTGACTTTTGCAAATATGCATAGGTAAGGCTAGGATATGAACTTTTTGTAAGCACTTGTATGGAAATATATAAAAGTCCTCCATCATCTTATCATGCACATGTCAAAAGCAACTTCAAATTTTTCCTCCTTTATTTTTTTTCTTTTTTGCACTTCATTGGGACTTCCCTTAACTAGGCAATTTCAGGTTATATCTCTAATGAATCTAATTTTGCATCGTAGAGCTCTTTTTTATACTTCCATGACTCTTTTATTTATTCTCAATTTTTGATGGGGGTCATTTTTTTTCCGAAAATAAAGTATGTATGATGCTTAAAAATAAATATGCAATTCTAAATTAACTTAGTATTATGCATGAACTATATAACTAAAATATGCAATAACTTATGAAAAATGCTCAAACTATGCTAAAAAATGCAAGTAAGCCTTTCCCCCACCCCATACTTAAAGTTTACAATGTCCTCACTGTATTAGAACTAGGGTTAAGAAAGAAAACTTACTAAACCATCACAAATTTCAGGAGTTGAAGAAGACTGCAGTGATGGTCGATATCGACCATTAACATCGAAATCGATCTCTTCCATCGATTTCTGGCTCAGGCTTCAGGGTGATCTAGCCTCGACATCAAGCCTCTCGGAATCGACCTTAAGGTCGATATTGATCTTTAACATCGATTTCGATGTTTGTTTTTGTGCTCTTGTCTTTCCTGCAACTTTGTTAGATAAACAAAAACAAAAAACAATGCAGTAATAATGTGAAGTCGCAAAACAAAGTAAAATTGTCTAAAACCAAAAACTAGGTGTCTTTGTTACAAGCTCTAGTCGCTAGGCCGACTTCTTCCTTTTGCGCTCTCAAGGCGGCATCTGCAGAGCCCATGTGGCTTGGGCCTCATACAACACTCCTTTCTTGTCTCTCAGCTGCATTCCGCCTGGATGGATTTGATTCACCGTGAATGGTCCCATCATCTTATCTTTGAATCTAGTAGGGAACCATTGATCCTTTGATTTAGCAACGTAAACCTTATCTCCTATCTCAAATTGGTTCGAATCATCATCGGATACCCTACACAAGCGCACATGCCAAGGCACACCTCTTCCAAATAATGATAAATCTTTAATTGAGATGGAACAAGAGGAATCCGTACCTTGATATACCTTCTTCTCTGTCTATGGCTCAGGTCGACATCGATATTCAGTGCTTGATATCGAGCTCTGTTGTGCTGCTAGAGGTTCAGTCGATTTGGAGTGTTTACTCTCGATATGATCAGGTCGATTTCGACCCTCAGAGATCGATATCGAGTCTCTTGCTCCTCCTTTCTCAGCATCAATGGTGGTCGATTTCTTAGAGACATGGTCGATATCGACCTTCATGCTCGATTTTGAGGTTTCTTCTCCTCCGTCGACCCCATACTTATGACCTGGCACAGAATCTTGAACTTTGTTAGTCAATATCGACTTACCTGGGTCGATTTCGATGTTCTCTTTTGCTCCTCCGTTCAAGATTGCCACCACCTCCTCCACTTGGGCTTCTATGGCCCTCTTTTCAAGCTCTTCTAGTGTAATACCCCTTACATTGGCTTCTCGACATGCGATGTAGACACCATTGATGGCCTTAATCTCCATTGGCCCTTCATTGTTCCTTACCGTCTTGTTGAAGGCATACTCTACCACTTCGTCGCTAATGGTGAATGAGAGCAATCCTTTCTTCACGCTGATGTTGGCATCGACGGTTGCTAGGAATGACCTACCTAAAATAATGGGACAAGTAGGGTCCTCTGCTATATTAACAACTAAGAAATCAGCAGGGACAAAGAATTTACCTACTTGTACTGGCACATCAGTTACCAATCCTGTTGGAATCACTACCGTATTATTTGCCATGTATAACCTTGCATCCACGGGCTCCAGGGGACCTATCTTTACCTTGTGCCATATGGTTAGTGGCATCATGCTAACGCTAGTGCCCAAATCAACTAAAGCATTAAAGCGATATCGACCTAAGCCTATAGTGATAGAAAACTTACCTCGGTCCGCCCGCTTTTGTGGTAGCTCCAATCTGTTGCCCTCCTCTGCGATCTCAGAAAGCGATCGCTTCTTACCCAATATGTCCTTAAGGAACCTTACATAGGATGACATCTTATGAAGTGCTTCGGTGAATGGTATAGAGACATTGAGTCCTTGAAGCATCTTCACGAACCGCTGGAACTTCTTTTCCGCCGAGTCCTTAATCATCTTCTTTGTTGGGAATGGCAACACCTTCTAATTCCTTGCGGCTGGAGTTAGATCGACATCGACAGGGTGGGGGTCGACATCGACTGAAGGAGTCGATTTCTGTGGTGACTCAGCTTTGGTGTCAACATCGACTGCATGGTCGATATCGACGTCACCTTGGTCGATATCGATGATGTGCGCGCAAATTGCCATATTTTCTATGCCCATATGAATCCATTTTATTGTCTTTTGCATGCATATTAATGGGAAAACATGGGATTAGTGTATTTTATGCTTAAATGTCAAATATATGGGTTTGCACGAGTTTCCATGTGATTTCGCAGAAAACAGGATGAAAATGGATGAATTCGGAAGAGCGGAAAAAGAACTCGAAGTCTTCTGAAGAGGTCGAAATCGACTAGAGACCTCGACGTCGAGTACATCAGAGACATAGGAATCGAGCAGAAAAGGAAACAGAGCATGTCGACACAGAAGGGGTCGATATTGACGTCTGGGGGTCGATATATATGCTGCCAGATCGACCAAATTGATAGAAGTCGAGTGCCAGTTTGAGTAGGAGAAGGAGAAGCTCGAGATGAAGTTTTGAAGGGGTCGATATCGATGTCTAAGGGTCGATATCGACCAGGCCAGCAGAGGAATCCGACTTCGATTTTTGATTGAATTCGATCCAATGCTTGCAATGTCTATCCAAAGGTTGAGATTTCCTATCATCAACACCAGATCTATCATGAGGAGGCTGATTTCACCATGAAGTTTTAGCTTTTACTTTGTTTTAGTTTATCTTAGAGAATAAAGATAAGGTTTCGAGTCCTTATCGACATCTATAAATAGAGGCCAATATGGCTGAGTTTAGATATTCAATTTCAGATTCAATTTCAGATTCAATTTCAGATTCAATGGGAGATTCAATTTTACACACAACTCAGTTGCAATAGAGAGTAGAGAGAGAGAGAGAGGAGGCCGAGGGGAGTTGTAAAGCGAGAGCGGAGTTGCTTGTTCGGTTGTACTTTCTTTCGGAGTTTTAATTCAAAGTAGCTTTCTTTCAACAATAATGATGATGATGTGCATGATGAGGAGCGAGTAGTCAACCCACTTCTAGGGTCGGGGTGAGCCCGACGATAGCAATGTGAGGTAAGTGCGTCAAAGGTATGACTTTTATGCGATTTCGTCTTCTACCCCATGCATGATCCTTTACGAAAGTTAGGGAGATTCATTATTTGCATTATTGAAGTTAAAGCCACTCATATTGTGAACTTGAATTGCTCATGAATTGGATAGAAACTCTTAGGAAATATGCGAGAGCCTCTAATCACATAAGTGTTGATAACGAAAGTTATTTGACGGAAAGACATTAAAGTTCATAACTTTAGCATGAAACTTGCATTGTTATCGTTGTGTCATGAAACCCCGACCTTGGAAGCCTTTTAATTAATTGAATTCTTCATAAAAGTCTTAGTTTTGTTTCTGTTCACCTTCCTTCTCCATCCTACTTTCTTCGGACTCTTTTCCAACAAATTGGTTACGAAAACAGTTTCTGTGACAAGCATCGAAATCGACCATAAGGGTCGATATCGAGGTCTAACATCGATATCGAGGTCTCTGCTCGACATCGACTTGCTGTTTTGTCTTCTGCAAGAACTGCGCAAGGAAATCGACCAGAACTGAGGCCGATATCGACCAGTATACTCGATATCGAGTGTCTACTGAGGCTGAAAGCTTTGGTCCTGAGTACAACAAGGGAAGCGCTGACATACCTCCTCGTGGATTCGATCTTGAATTACCCTACTACTACAAGGGAGGGGATTCTTGTATTATTTGTTTGGGACAGGGAGATAGTCTAGTTGTGCTTTGTTTTATTTTGAGTTATTTCAATCTCCTACCACCTCCCCCGTGGGCGAACAATCGACAGGGGGGTCGATATCGACGTCTGTTTGGGGCCTTCTTCTTCGCTTTTTGCTCGGGCGTTTGTACTTGACGCCCACTCCTTAAGTTCATCGCCGCTATGTGTCTAGTAGTTTTGCCCTTTTGATTGGGCATAGTTGATCCAAGGAATGATCTTGACGCTTTGGGTATTGTTTTCGCAAATTGACCTATTTGGGTCTCCATGTTGCGCTTCCAAAAGTCTATCTCCCCAAGCCTAGAGTTTATGCCATGTAGCTGAGCATGAATGGAGTTATTGGCTTGTTTGAACTCAACGTGGTTCCTCTACATCTCATCAAAAATGATCTGTAGGTCATCCTTCCTTGTTTCCTACTCAGGGTGCCTTGGTGCTCTATATGGTGGGGGATCCCTTTGTTGATAGAACCTTTGATCTCCCTAATATTGTTGATTGCCCCCTCCATAGGAGCCTCTCGTCCACTTGGCTTTCTCATGTTGTTCCGCCATAGATACTTGCTCAATATGTGAACAGGCACTAGTGTTATGCCTTGTTGAGCCACATTCTTGACAAGTTTGATTGTTGCTCAGGAACCTGACTTGCTTTTGAAGGCGGCACGTCTGATCGTTGTGGAATTGTTGCCACACATCAGGATCTATCTCCTTTGGAGGCTCATAAAGTGGCGTGGAGCCAATCTCTCTAGCCATTGTAATGCCTTCCATGCCAAAGACCATCGAAAAGATTTCAGCCTCACATACTCTAGATTTACACCATCAGCAATAGTTTCACATAAATCCATAAAAGTAGAGATGTGTTGTAGTGGGCATTCATTTGGTCTTCCTTCAAAAGTATTTCTTTTCAGATAAGAAGTTAATTTTAATTTCATAATTGGATGGAGGAATAAGTATAGCGGATTCAGGAACATGAAGTGGCGGATGCATGTATTGCATCGCCGTCTGTGGATACTGATTGAGCCGCTCTTGGGCTTTTCTTTGTGCATCCTCCTCCCTGTCAGCACGAGCTCGCTCTGCAGCAGCGGCGGCCCTCCCAACAGTGATTGTTGCGTTGTGATCCTCAATCTCTTTCCTCAACCACTCTATGGTCTCAGCCTGCGTCTCGTTGTCAACCATGATTTGAATATCCTTGTTGCAAAGATGCAAGAAACGTTCAGGCTCATCAATAGTTTCCAGGATAGGTCCGCGATCAAATAGTCGCATAAACATGCAAAATAAGCTCTAAAAGATCATGAGAAAACTTAGGTGGCGATTGATTTCCTCCCCGGCAACGGCACCAATTTGTTCGTTTAGGGGAGGTGCGATTCAAATATTCAAATATTTATGTCAACTATGCTAACTCCCTGTTCAAGAAAATAATACAAGAATCCCTCCCGATGCAGTGGTAGGGTAATTCAGGATCGAATGCATGAGGAGGTATGTCAGCGCTTCCCTTGTTTGTAATCACGATCAAGCTTTCAACCTTAAAAGACACTCGATATCGGGATGTCTAGTCGATATCGACCTCAGTTCTGGTCGATTTCCAGTGATTTCCTGTAGAGGACAAAAGCAAACACAGTGGACATCGAGAGAGACCTCGATATTGATGTTAGTGCTCGATATCGACCTTTACAGTCGATTTCGATGTTTGTCACAGAAACTGTAAAGCGTAACCTATGTGTCGGAAAAGTGTCCGAAGAGCGTAGAATGGTAAATGAACTGTGGACGGAAATCAAAACTCAAACTTTATATCAAATTCAATAAACTTAAAGCTTCCAAAGTCGGAGATTAATGCCACAACGATAACAATGCAAGTATGATGATAAAGTTATGAAATTTAATGTCTTTTCGTCAAATAACTTTCGTTACCAACACTTAGGTGATTAGAGGCTCTCGCATAATTCCTAAGAGTTACTATCCAATTCATGAAAAATCCAAGTTCACAATATGATTGGCTTTCACTTCAATAATGCAAATAATGAATCTCCCTAACTTTCGCAAAGGATCATGCATAAAATAGAAGACGGAATCGCATAAAAATCATACCTTTGATGCACTTACCCTACATTTTTATCGTCGGGCTCACCCCGACCCTAGAAGTGGGTTGACTAGTCACCTCTTATCAGGGAACTCATCATCATCATTGAAAAGAAAATTACTTTGATTAAACTAAAGAAAAAGTTACAATCGAACCAAGCCAAATCTCCCCTCTCGCTTCACTCCAACTCACTGGGTCTCTCTCTCTATCTACAAATTCCTTGCGTTCTACAATGTAAAACTGATTGAAAACTTCATGCCTAACTCAGCCCTAAGGGCCTCTAGATATAGATCTAAAATCTTGCTAGCCAAGGATTCAAAACTTTTATCTTTATTCTCTAAGATAAACTTAATAAAGTAAAAACTTAAAGTTCTATGGTAAAATAACATCACAAATGATAACTCCGGTGCTCAAGATAGGAAATCTCGACTTTAGGATAGACGTGCAAGCTTTGGATAGAATTCTATCAAAATCTGAGTCGGACTTCTCTACTGGACAACATCGATATCGACCTTGGACATCGATATCGACCTCGGTTTAACTCTATGTCGAGCACTCCTTCTTCTCCTCGGACTGGCACTCAACTTCTGTCAATAAGCTCGATCTGGCCACTCGATATCGACCATCAGACATCGATATTGACCCTTCTCTGTGTCGACATGCTCTGTTTCTACTCTGCTCGATTCTTGCCTCGCTGCTGCACTCGAGTTCGTGGTTCTCCAGTCGATTTTGACCTCTTCAGAAGACTTCGAGCTTTTTCCGCTCTTCCAAATTTGTCCATTTTTGTCCTATTTTCTGCGAAATCACATAGAAACTTGTGCAGACCCATATATTTGACAATAATGCATAAACTACACTAATCTCATGATTTTCCACTAATATGCATGAAAAAGAATGATAAAATGGACTTAAATGTGCATAGAAAATATGGCAATTTGCGCGCACATCAATTAGCGATGAGGTGATAGAGTATGCCTTCAACAAGATGGTGAGGAACAATGAAGGGTCAACGGAGATAAAGGCCATCAATGGTGTCTACATCGCATGTGGAGAAGAAAAGGTAAGGAGTATGACACCGGAAGACCTAGAAAAGAGGGCCATAGAAGCCCAAGTAGAGGAGGTTGTGGCAATCTTGACCGAAGGAGCAAAAAACAACATCGACATCGACCAAGGTAAGTCGATATCGACTAACATAGTTCAAGATTCTGTGCCAGGTTATAAGTATGGGATCGAAGAAGGAGAAGGAACCTCGAAATCGATGTTGAATGTCGATAACGACCATGACTCTAAGCCGAAATCGATTGCCATAGAAGCTGAGACCTCGACATCGATCTTTGAACGTCGAAATCACCTTATCATATCGAGGGTACTCACTCCAAATTGACTGAACCTCCAGGAGCACAACAGAGCTCGATGTCGACCACTGATGATCGAAATCGACCTGATCCACAGAAAGAAGAAAAGGTAAGTCAAGGTACGGATTCCTCCTTTTCCATTTCTATTAAGGATTTACAATTATTTGGAAGAGGTGTGCCTTGGCATGTGCGCTTGTGTAGGGTATTCGATGATAATTCGAGCCATTATGAGATAGGAAACAAAGTTTATGTCGCCAAGTCAAAAGATCATTGGTTCCCTAATAGATTCAAAGACAAGAGGATGGTACCATTCACGGTGAATCAAATCCATCCAGGTGGAATAAAGCTGAGAGATAAGAAAGGAGTATTATTTGAGGCCCAAGCCACATGGGCTCTGTAGATGCCGCCTTGAGAGCGTAAAGAAAGAAGTCGGGAGCTTGTAACAAAGATAATTACTTTTAAGTTTTGGATAATCTTTTGGTTTTGTTTTGAGAGACTTTACATTATTGTTTTGTTTGGTTTTATTTTTATAACAATGTTGCAGGAAATATGGAGAAAAGGCACATCGAAATCGATGTTGAAGCCTGATATCGACCTAAAGGTCGATTCCGAGGGGCTTGTGGTCGAGGCCGTATCACCCTGAAGCTTGAGCCAGAATTCGATGAATCCAGTCGATTTCGATGTTTAAGGTCGACATCGACCACCAATGCTGACTTCTTCGACTCCTGAAATTCGTGACGTTCTAGTAAGTTTATTTCTTAACCCTAGTTCTAATACAGTGAGGTGTTTGCTAAAGGGAGGGTCGTGCAATTCAAATATTCAAATTAAACTCTAACTATGCTAACTCCCTGTCCCAAACAAATAATACAAGAATCCCTCCCTATATAGTGGTATGGTAATTCAGGATCGAATCCACGAGGAGGTATGTCAGCGCTTCCTTGTTGCAATCACGATCAAGCTTTTGACCTCAGAAGACACTCGATATCGATGTGTCTAGTCGATATCGACCTCAGTTCTGGTCGATTTCTAGTAGAGTTCCTGCAGATGACAAAAGAAGCAAAGTCGACGTCGAGACAGACCTCGATATCGATGTTAGACCTCGATATCGATGTTAGACCTCGATATCGACCTTTATAGTCGATTCCGATGGTTGTCACAGAAACTGTAATTCATAACCAATTGTCAAAAAAGAGTCCGAAGAATGTAAAATGGTAAAGAAGGATGATCAGAAACAAAACTAAAACTTTTATATGAATTCAATTAATTAAAAGCTTCCAAAGTCGGGGTTTCATGCCACAACGATAACAATGCCAGATTTATGCTAAAGTTATGAAATTTAATGCCTTTCCGTCAAATACCTTTCGTTACCAACACTTAGGTGGTTAGAGGCTCTCGCATAGTTCCTAAGAGTTACTATCCAATTCATGAGTAATCCAAGTTTACAATATAATAGCTTTCACTTCAATAATGCAAATAATGAATCTCCCTAACTTTCGTAAAGGATCATGCATAGGATAGAAGACGGAATCCCATAAAAGTCATACCTTTGATGCACTTACCCTACATCGCTATCGTCGGACTCACCCCAACCCTAGAAGTGGGTTGACTACTCGCTTTTCATCATGCAACTCATCATCATCATTGAAAGAAAACTACTTTGAATTAAACTATGAAAGAAATTACAACCGAACAAGCCAAATCTCCGCTCTCGCTTCCACCAACTCAATTGGGCCTCCTCTCTCTCTCTACAATTCTCTGCGTGTGTTTGTGTGTAATTGAATAACTGAAATTGGATGTGTGTTGATGATTAAGCTCAGCCCTAATGGCCTCTAGATATAGATATCGAACTTTGCTATCCAAAGACTCGAAACTTTATCTTTATTCTCTAGGATAAAACTTAAATAAAGTAAAAACTAAAAGTTCTATTGTAAATCAGCTCATATGATAGCTCTGACGTTGTAGATAAGAAATCTCGACTTTAGGATAGACGTGCAAGCTTCGGATAGAATTCTATCAAAATCTGAGTCGGATTTCTCTACTGGCAACATCGATATCGACCTTTAGACGTCGATATAGACCTCTGTGAAACTCTATCTCGAGCTCTCCTTCTCCTACTCGGATTGGCACTCGACTTCTATCTTTTAGCTCCATAGAGATATTCGATATCGACCATCATCCTCGATATCGACCTCTTCGGTGTCGACATGCTCTGTTCTTTTCTTGCTCGATTCCTATGTTTCTGCTGCACTCGATGTCGAGGTCCCCACTCGATTTCAACCACTTCAGAAGACTTCAAGTTCTTTTTCCGCTCTTCCAAATCTGTTCATTTTTATCATATTTTCTGCGAAATCACATAGAAACTCTTGCAAACCCATATATTTGATATTTAAGCATAAACTACACTAATCCCATGTTTTCCCACTAATATGCATGCAAAAGAATGATAAAATGGACTTATATGTGCATAGAAAATATGGCAATTTGCGTGCACATCATGAGGACACTATAATCTTTAAGTATGGGGTGGGGGAAGGGCTTACTTGCATATTTTTAGCATATTTTGAGCATTTTTCATAAGTTATTGCATACTTTAGTTACAAGTTATTGCATACTTTAGTTACAAGTTATTGCATATTCATAGTTAGTCATATCTATGTTTAGCATGTTTTATTTTCGAAAAAAAAAGAGAGAAAAAATGACCCCCATCAAAAATTGATAATAAATAGAAGAGTCATGGAAGCATAATAAGGAACTCTACGATGTAAAATGAGATTCATTGGAGATAAAACATGAAACTGCCTAGTTAAGGGAAGTCCCAATAAAGTACAAATAAAAGAAAAAAACGAGGAAGGGTAAAAATTTTAAGTTGCTTTTGACATGTGATGGAGGACTTTAAGAAATTTCCATACAAGTTATTACAATTTCATATCCTAGCCTTACATATGCATATTTGTAAAAGTCACAAGACATATACGAGCCTTACTATATCATCATTATTGCTCCACATATATTACATATTGCCCATTTTTTATACCATATACCCTATACGGGGACAAGTTTGAGAATGGGTGTCATCTTTGGAGTTATTATATGGAGTTTGTGCATATTTATGAAGTTGTTGGCATGAATGAATGATTTTTGAATTATGGAAAATTTAATGAGCGAGAAAAAAATCTGATCGCCTCAAGAGATAAAGGTAGGTTGACCATGCTCGTTGAGATGTTAGTTCAGCGAAATGGGACACAAGGTGAGGAGTCTGAAGTACTAAGTATCTGGGGCGTTTCATGACACCCATGTTTGCGACTTGCGAGAAGGTAGTGCTAAGGATAGAGAGGTAAAAGCATTTTAATTGAAAAAAGCATTGAGCGATGAGTGAAAGGTGAGATCTTATGAAGAAGGAATGTGGAATATTTTGGAAAGAATGTATATTTCCCCAGATTTAACACCACATGGCCAAATATTGGCCCACCTTTAGCCTTTTACCAATCGACTTCTCATAAGCTTGCAAAAGTCCTCTTGATTATTAATGCTAGGTCGCTGAAATTATTTTATGCACATAAACCTTCTTTCATAAGTACGATGTTGCTTTATTGCACAGGCATGGATTTGGTTGACATTAGTACCTTATCGAGGATGGCAATTGATTGTAGGGACATATGAAAAATGAATCTATGATGTTGAGGGTTTACTTTCTTCCCCTGAATGACCATTAAAAGTATTGCTTAGGGACAATCAAGCTTAAGTATGGGGTGTTTGACGTGCGCGCAAATTGCCATATTTTCTATGCACATTTAAGTCCTTTTTATAATCATTCGCATGCATATTAGTGGGAAAACATGAGATTAGTGTAGTTTATGCATTATTGTCAAATATATGGGTATGCACGAGTTTCTATGTGATTTCGCAGAAAACAGGCGAAAATGGATAGATTTAGAAGAGCGGATAAAGAACTCGAAGTCTTCTGAAGAGGTCGAAATCGACTATGAACCTTGACATCGAGTGATACAGAGTACCAGGAATCGAGCATAGAAGAACAGAGCATGTCGACACAATAGAGGTCGATATTGATGTTTGAAGGTTGATATCAAGTGGCCCAAGTCGAGCTAATTGATAGAAGTCGATTGCCAGTCCGAGATAGAGTTAAAGAGAGGTCGATATCGATGATGAAGGTCGATATCGATGTTGTCCAGCAGAGAAGTCCGACTCAGATATTGATAGAATTCTATCCGAAGCTTGCACGTTTATCCTAAAGTCGAGATCTTCTATCTTCAATACCAGACTTCATCCTTTACTAGTTTTACCATGGATTTTTTAGTTTTTACTTTATTAAGTTTTATATAAGAGAATAAAGATAGTTTTTCGAATCCTTGGCTAGCAAGATTCGATATTTATATCTAGAGGCCGTTAGGGCTGAGTTCATTCATTCCATTTCAGTCATTCAATAATGGTAGTAGCGAGTTAGAGAGAGAGAGAGAGAGAGGGAGAGAGAAGAGGCCGAGTGAGGTTGTGTGGAAGCGAGAGCGGAGATTTGGCCTTGTTCGGTTGCAACTTTCTCTTTAGTTTAATCAAATTAGTTTTCTTTTCAATGATGATGAGTTCGATGATGAGACGCAAGTAGTCAACCCACTTCTAGGGTCGGGGTTGATACGACCCGAGGATCGATCCACCAAGTTTCAAAGCTTCATTCGAGCTCGAGAACAAAATTTCACACATGCGACTCTTTTATTTGGATTTTTTTCTTGATTTATGGAAAGATAAAAACAAGATATGGATGAATAAATCTATGAGCATCTCACCCATATATTTACCAAACTCGCTCTATCACTCATCGGCATCTCACTCCGGAGTAATCAAGCCTTTGTTTGAAAAACTCTAACAAGCATCTCACCGGAAAGAGTTAAACAAATGAACCATTCCTCG
This sequence comes from Persicaria maculosa, assembly GCA_963922045.1. NCBI lineage: Eukaryota > Viridiplantae > Streptophyta > Magnoliopsida > Caryophyllales > Polygonaceae > Persicaria > Persicaria maculosa. Next base: position 21,331,513 of record OY998271.1, on the reverse strand, counting down.
GCCTCTCACTCCGAAATGGGGTGTCAAAATGGCATCTCACCAAATCAATAAAACACACACACTTTTTCCAAAAATTATCAACTCAAATCTTATTTCTCATGACAAAGGTTTAGGCATTTCATAGCCATATAACAAGCAACAATTAAAACAACAAATTAAAGACGAAAAAGATGAAAAGTTTCTGGGAATTGATGGAGAAAGGTGGCCAGCCCCTTGGTGGAAAATGGAGGGTTGGATATCATCATGAAGTGTCAAAAACCATCAAGTTCCATTGAATGAATCCCGTTCAACGCATCTTCATTTATTCCGACTTCATTCAATGCATCGGGGAAACTGTCCAGATTTCGGACTGCTGGATTATTGCAAATTTCGGATCTACTGTTAGATGATTATGGCATTTTGGTCTTTATGAAAGATGTAGCCCTTCGAATTAGCTTTCCAACGAGTACTCATATACCTTCATCGGACTAATATAGCCCATTTTATGACTGAAACACTAAGCATGCGTTGGAAGAGCCTAAATCACATCATCCTCCCCTCCTTTGAAGAAGATTCGTCCTTGAATCTTGCGTTGCCCTTCCGAAAAATAAATACGCCCCGGTACGTTGGATCAGCGTAAGGTATTGATTGTCGGTCCCACACGACTCTCAAATCTGCGTTGCCTTTCCAAAAAGGTACGATACGCCCTTGTATGTTGGATCTGCGTAGTGCACTTCAATGGTTGCAACCGCGACGGCTCTGAAGAGGGATGTGGATGAAAGTGATGGAATCCCATAAGGCTTTGTGAACTTGATGGATTAGCTCTGATACCAAATGATACGACCCGAGGATCGATCCAACAAGTTTCAAAGCTTCATGCGAGTTCGAGAACGAAATTTGACACATGCGACTCTTTTATTTGGATTTTTTTTCTTGATTTATGGAAAGATAAAAACAAGATATGGATGGCTAAATCTATGAGCATCTGACCCATATATTTACCAAACTCGCTCTATCACTCGTCAACATCTCACTTCCAAGTAATCAAGCCTTTGTTTGAAAAACTCTAACAAGCATCTCACCGGAAAGAGTTAAACAAACCAACCATTCCTCGGCCTCTCACTCCGGAATGTGGTGTCAAAATGGCATCTCACCAAATCAACAAAACACACACACTTTTTCCAAAAATTATCAACTCAAATCTTATTTCTCATGACAAAGGTTTAGGCATTTTATAGCCATATAACAAGCAACAATTAAAACAACAAATTAAAGACAGAAAAGATGAAAAGTTTCTGGGAATTGATGGAGAAAGGTGGCCAGCCCCTTGGTGGAAAATGGAGGGTTGTATATCATCATGAAGTGTCAAAAACCATCAAGTTCCATTGAATGAATCCCGTTCAACGCATCTTCATCAATTCCGACTTCATTCAATGCATCGGGGAAACTGTCCAGATTTTGGACTGCTGGATTATTGCAAATTTGGGATCTACTGTTGGATGATTATGGCCTTTTGGTCTTCATGAAAGATGTAGCCCTTCGAATTAGCTTTCCAACGAGTACTGATATACCTTCATCGGACTAATACAGCCCATTTTATGATTGAAACACTAAGCATGCGTTGGAACAGCCTAAATCACATCATCCTCCCCTCCTTTGAAGAAGATTCATCCTCGAATCTTGCGTTGCCCTTCCGAAAAATACAATACGCCCCGGTATGTTGGATCTGCGTAAGGTATTGATTGTCACTCCCACACGACTCTCAAATCTGCGTTGCCTTTCCAAAAAGGTACGATATGCCCCTATACGTTGGATCTGCGTAGTGCACTTCAATGGTTGCAACCGCGACGGCTCTGAAGAGGGATGTGGATGAAAGTGATGGAATCCCATAAGGCTTTGTGAACTTGATGGATTAGCTCTGATACCAAATGATACGACCTGAGGATCAATCCAACAAGTTTCAAAGCTTCATCCGAGTTCGAGAACAAAATTTTACACATGCGACTCTTTTATTTGGATTTTTTTTCATGATTTATGGAAAGATAAAAACAAGATATGGATGGCTAAATCTATAAGCATCTCACCCATATCTTTACCAAACTCGCTCTATCACTCGTCGGCATCTCACTCCCGAGTAATCAAGCCTTTGTTTGAAAAACTCTAATAAGCATCTCACCGGAAAGAGTTAAACAAACGAACCATTCCTCGGCCTCTCACTCCGGAATGGGGTGTCAAAATGGCATCTCACCAAATCAACAACACACACACACGTTTTCCAAAAATTATCAACTCAAATCTTATTTCTCATGAAAAAGGTTTAGGCATTTTATAGCCATATAACAAGCAACAATTAAAACAACAAATTAAAGACGGAAAAGATGAAAAGTGTCTGGGAATTGATGGAGAAAGGTGGCCAGCCCCTTGGTGGAAAATGGAGGGTTGGATATCATCATGAAGTGTCAAAAACCATCAAGTTCCATTGAATGAATCCCGTTCAATGCATCTTCATCTATTCCGACTTCATTCAATGCATCGGGGAAACTGTCCAGATTTCGGACTGCTGGATTATTGCAAATTTGGCATCTACTGTTGGATAATTATGGCATTAGGGTCTTCAGGAAAGATGTAGCCCTTCGAATTAGCTTTCCAACAAGTACTCATATACCTTCATCAGACTAATATATCCCATTTTATGACTGAAACACTAAGCATGCGTTGGAAGAGCCTAAATCACATCATCCTCCCCTCCTTTGAAGAAGATTCGTCCTCGAATCTTGCATTGCCCTTCCGAAAAATACAATACGCCCGGGTACGTTGGATCTGCGTAAGGTATTGATTGTCGGTCCCACACGACTCTCAAATCCGCGTTGCCTTTCCAAAAAGGTACGATACACCCCTGTACGTTGGATATGCGTAGTGCACTTCAATGGTTGCAACCGCGACGGCTCTGAAGAGGGATGTGGATGAAAGTGATGGAATCCCGTAAGGCTTTGTGAACTTGATGGATTAGCTCTGATACCAAATGATGTGACCCGAGGATCGATCCAACAAGTTTCAAAGCTTCATGCGAGTTCGAGAACAAAATTTGACACATGCGACTCTTTTATTTGGATTTTTTTCTTGATTTATGGAAAGATAAAAACAAGATATGGATGGCTAAATCTATGAGCATCTCACCCATATATTTACCAAACTCGATCTATCACTCGTCAGCATCTCACTCCCGAGTAATCAAGCCTTTGTTTGAAAAACTCTAACAAGCATCACACCGGAAAGAGTTAAACAAACGAACCATTCCTCGGCCTCTCACTCCAGAATGGGGTGTCAAAATGGCATCTCACCAAGTCAACAAAACACACACACTTTTTCCAAAAATTATCAACTCAAATCTTATTTCTCATGACAAAGGTTTAGGCATTTTATAGCCATATAACAAGCAACAATTAAAACAACAAATTAAAGACGGAAAAGATGAAAAGTTTCTGGGAATTGTTGGAGAAAGGTGGCCAGCCCCTTGGTGGAAAATGGAGGGTTGGATATCATCATGAAGTGTCAAAAACCATCAATTTCCATTGAATGAATCCCGTTCAACGCATCTTCATCTATTCCGACTTCATTCAATGTATCGGGAAAACTGTCCAAATTTCGGACTGCTGGATTATTGCAAATTTCGGATCTACTGTTGGATGATTATGGCATTTCGGTCTTCATGAAAGATGTAGACCTTCGAATTAGCTTTCCAACAAGTACTCATATACATTCATCGGACTAATATAGCCCATTTTATGACTAAAACACTAAGCATACGTTGGAAGAGCCTAAATCACATCAGGGGTGAGCCGGACGATAACAATGTAGGGTAAGTGTATCAAAGGTATGATTTTTATGAGATTCTGTCTTCTATCCTATGCATTATCCATTGTGAAAGTTATGGAGATTCATTATTTGCATTATTGAAGTGAAAGCCAATCATATTGTGAACTTGGATTACTCATGAATTGGATAGTAACTCTTAGGAATTATGCGAGAGCCTCTAATCACCTAAGTGTTGGTAACAAAAGTTATTTGACGGAAAAACATTAAATTTCATAACTTTACCATCATACTTGCATTATTATCGTTGTGGCATGAATCCCCGACTTTGGAAGCTTTTAGTTAATTGAATTTGATAAAAAGTTTGCGTTTTATTTCTGTCCACAGTTCCTTTACCATCCTAAGTTGTTCGGGCTACTTTTGCGACCCATAGGCTACGCTTTACAGTTTTCGTTACAGACATCGAAATCGACTGGCAAGATCGATATCAAGCATTAACATCGATATCGAGGTCCATCTCGACATCGACTGCTTTGCTTTTGTCTTCTGTAGGAAACTGACTGGAAATCGATCAGAACTGAGGTCGATATCGTCCAGACACCTCAATATCGAGTGTCTCCTGAGGTCGAAAGCTTGATCGTGATTGCAAATAAGGAAGCACTGACATACCTCCTCGTGGATTCGATCCTGAATTACCCTACCACTGCATCGGGAGGGATTCTTGTATTTATTTGCTTGAACAAGGAGTTATCATAGTTGTGATATTTATTGAATATTTTATTTAAGCAAAGAATCTACCTCCCCTAGACGAACATTATCAAATGATGTTTTTCATTGTCATAATTTGCCCATTTTCATCTTTTTTATCAACTGAAATAGGTTACACTTGTCTGAGTTATCAATTGTGGGCTATGAAAATCCGCGTTTTTGTTGCTGGCATAAATTGCCTATTTGCATCTCTTTCATCAACTAAAATAGGTTATACTATTCTCAGTTATCAAAGTTATCATTGTTTGCGGAGATAAATTTCCTATTTTCATCTCTTTCATCAACAGAAATAGGTTATACTTGTCTTAAGCTTGACTTTCATCAAATGATGTTTGTTGCCACCATAATTGTCTCTACCAATTTTATGTTTATAACCCAAGTTGTTAACATGAATCCCTTTTCTTGCGATAAGGATTACACATAGAATCATAGGAGATGATATAGACACAAAGATATCAACATCAAGTACTTACCTCAAGTATGCATGGCTAACATCGAGCTCACCCCGACCCTGAGAGCTTTGGGGAACTACTCGCTCTTCATCGCAACAAACTCCATTAATGGAAAGAAAAAACTTGCATTAATTAAACCATCGAAACTTTACAATCCAACGTCGGCTTTCGCAAACGCCAAACCCTAAAGCTTCTCCTACTCTCTAACTCTATTACTTGTTGTGTTGTGGAATAGAATGAATAAAAATCATCCCCTATGGCTTTATTTATAGCCTACTAATCCTTGTTAGCTAAGGAAAGTAGTTTTAATTCTACTAAAACTACTATTGCTAAAATCTATCCATAACAACTAGGATAAATCTTTCTTATGGTAAATAACAAAATAACTAATAAATGTCCTAGGGTAAAAAGGAAACAACCCTAGGACATAATCTATCTTAAAAAGGAAGATAAACCGTGGCTCTTGTGGATAGATCTTAAATGCGCGTCTCAAAACCGCGTCCAATCCGTGTCAACTTATACTCGATTCGACCTGGTTACTCGATATCAAGTCCTCTGTTTTGGCTTGATCTTTCTTGACTTCGCTCGAGCTCTGGTGGCCAGTCGATCTCGATGTCTTCACTCCATCTATAGTCATGTCGAGTGGTCTTCATTGGCTCTGTGTGGTCTTGTATCGATGCTCAGTGTCTACATCGATGTGCTTAATCGATCTCGTGTTCTCCACTCGATCTCGACCACTTTTCTGCTTCACTTGACTTTCTCGTTTGGACTCCGATTCCGCTCCAATTCCTATATATTTTAGATTAAACCTTGTGAAGACTCTATTTCTTGCACGTTAGCTCATTCTACACAAATTTGCATTATTCTTAACCTTTACTTTAGAAATCAAATGGAATATGAAGTCAAAATATGCAAATAAAAGGACTCTAAATAAGTACATCAAAAACCCTAGAGAATAAGATATTAAATATAATAATCAAATAGAATCTTTGAAATAAAATCGGCAATTGATGAACACGGAACACCGGCGGGCGCCGGGTGAATAGCAGTGGGCGCCGTTCCATCAGACTCCGTAATCCTTCTTTGCTTCGACGTTGTGCTTCCTTGCTCCTTTGATGTTCCTTCCTTAGCCTTATTATGCTCTGAAATCATCCATTTAAGCTTCGCGAAGATCCCATCCAAGGTCGGAATGTAAAACTGCAGAATAAACACTAAAAAGGCGTAGATTTTGAACTCGAATACTTCACAAGAAAGATATAGAAATAGACCACAACATATGCAAAACTCCTATCTAAATGCAATAAGAATTACCTATAATGCCTATATAAAATATGCATTATCAAATCCCCCCACACTGAAGCTCTTGCTTATCCTCAAGCAACCATGAAATATAAACACAATCAATGCATCCCACAAGAGATTCTTTCACAATTCTTCCTCATTAAAAGCAACTTCAATTCATAGTGCAAATATGAACAAGGCACAAAAACATCATAACATGTATATAGGCGATCATGTAGCTTGCATGCTTAACAATCCAACCTCACAAGGGGAAAATATGTGTTCTCGCGCTCTCATGTGTTTAGGCTTTTAAGCATACACTCACCTAAATTCCATATACAACCATCTAATCAAATATTGACATTTATATCACAAAATCTCCACCGGATACATTAAAGCAAAAACAAGAATATCAAGATGACTTTCGCTCAACGCAAACCTTCATAGAAAACTCCGTTCGGCGGGGATGTAATAGGGATTGGTAAAAACATAAGGGCAAGGAATTGTATTGGGTTATGTGGTGCTATTAATTTTGGGAAAATAAGATTCCTAAAACTCCCAACATAATGCAAACCAACTCAATAATACATCAAGCTCACAATGTAACACAACTCTCAAAATATAGCAATATGCTCATAACTCTCACAAATAACATTTTTTTACAATAGGCAAACATTAGGAAGGCTTTGCTAAAAAAGCAAAGCACTTCCTTGATCATCCTGCCGGATGATGTTACAAAGATCCCTATTAAAAGGGAGAGTAGACAAATTACAATTTCTTCTACTTTTAGTGATATAATCTGCTACTTTATTTGCTTCTCTATAACAATGTCTGAATTGAATATGATCAAAAGAGCCTGAGAGTAGTTTGATCTTCTCCACATGGTGCATAATTTCCCACTTGATATTACTGCTTTCTCTAATCGCCTTTATAACTTCCAAATTGTCCCCTTCAATGATGAGTATTTGAAATCCTCTAGAGATTGCTTGCTGCAATCCAACACAAACCGCAGAAGCCTCTGTTTGGAGAACTGAACCATGTCATGTCTCCTGATGAAAAATATCAATAACCTTACCGTCGGAGTCTCTAATGAATCCCCCCACTTCGCACACGCCAATGGAATTAACCGAGCCATCTATATTTATTTTGAGAATGACTCCTTGTGGTTTGCTCCATTTAACTTTTAATCTTTTGGTTTTCTACTTGGATTTTTCCATATTTACATTTGTCAAGTTCCAATTTGTTACATTACATATAGTCTTTTGAACCGTAGATGTTGTAGCTTCCAGGTTTTTGTTGTTAAAGATGATTGCGCTCCTAGTTACCCATATTGTTTGCCAAATGAAACAAAGATCTTCAAAATGAGAGTTTTCATGTCTAATCATCATGATATCTTCTATCGACAGGTTCCTTCCTCTTAAGCCGAGAAAAGATTTACCTGTTAGTTGCTCATAACCTATGATTACTGACTGAATGATTCGACACTTCATAAAAAGATGACGAGTATCCTCATCCTCAAAGTCACAGAGACAACACTGAGATGGGACTCTATTAATGTACCTGTTTAGCCTAGCCTTTATTTGATAAACCATCAATTGCTATCTTCCAAACCAAATTCTTTATTCTAGGTGGTATTCTTAGTTTCCAAATCCAGCTATAGTCAGTTTCCCCTTGTTGTCTAGTGCTTGTTATTTTGGTCGTGGATTTAGTTGTGAAGTTTCTGCTAAGGTTTGGTTTCCAAATTATTTTATCCGCAGTATCCCATTCCGGGGTTTGAATTTCTCAATTTTTTTAATTATGTGTTGTGGAAACAATTGATTTAAGATTGTTAAATTCCATTGCTTTTGTGGAGTGATTAGTTGTGCTACTTTCATTTTGGGGTCATGGTGATTCTGGTGATCAGTTAAAACTTGATCAGGTATCCAAGGGTCACCCCATACATTGATGGGTTCCCCATTTTCGATGACCCATAAGAAGCCATGGTGGAACAGATCTCGTAGTTGCAACAATCTTCCAAATTTCCATGAAGTATTTAGGTTCGATCTTTTTCTAATTGTTTCAGTTTGGAGATATTTTTTTTTTATAACTCTAACTCAAATATTATTTTGATCCGTATATAACTTCCAAAGCAACTTCATTTGCAAGCTTATATTCATTTCTTTAGCAGTTTTAAATCCAAGTCCCCCTTGACTTTTCGGTTTGCAAATGTTTTCCCAACTAATCAATGGGGTATATTTTTGTGATTATAGTTTAATCCAGAAGAACTGTTTTCTTACTTGATCCATTTGATTGAGGATTCCTTTTGTTAAGAAGAAATTTTGCATTAGATAGTTTGTCTTGGAGCTGAGATTAGCTTGAATAAAGACAACTCTCCCTGCCTGGGAAAGAGTGGAAGCTCTCCATTTTGATAGTTGTTTTTTAATGTTGTTGATAGCCTATTCAAAGACACAATTTTTCACTCTTTCACCAACAAGAGGAATGCCTAAGTATTTTTCTAGCATTTTTGATATTGGAATTCACATTTGTTGAGCTAAAGATCTTGCAAGTGTCATATTAACATTCGCAGAAACCTGAAGGGGGCTCTTATTATAGTTTATAACAAGTCCAGATAAATTTGAGAAGTTATTTATCATAATTTGGATAGTATGAAGACTCTTATGTGATCATAAATATATCAATAAACTCCAATAATCTTGAATATCTCAAAATATGCTCAAATACGCATATACACCCAACTCATGTAGCTCTCAACCAAACATCACTCCAACTCCTCATATGTAGAAATAGATAAAATGGCTCTTTATTCTTTCTTTTTTTTCTTTTTTTTTCTTTTCTTTTTCGAATGCCACTTTTCTTTTTCTTCTTTTTTTCCTTTCGGCATTTCTGATTTTTTTATTGAGCCAAAAATAATGCAATAGAGCATAATAAAAGGGAAACTATAAGCACATAACATTATATCTTTTCTAAAACCATAAATCATGACAATCTCACACTTTAGCTTCTTTCCCATAACTCCAAATGAATGTCCAAAACCAACTCTAAATCTTAATTTCCCCGGAAAGGGTAAGGCTTATCATAGGCTAGGAATAATGAATTTTATGGAGCTTACAAATAAAATAGGCTAAAGGTTCAAATTAGCTTCAAAGCAAGATATAACACAAGGTAGACATGGATAAGATGTACCTAAATTGTGCCTCTATCATTTGAACTTATCAAGCAATGATCATGTATATAATGGGCCTCGAAAATAAATAACCATGTCAATACTCAAAGATAAATGCATAGGTGATGTGCGCGCAAATTGCCATATTTTCTATGCACATAAAAGTCCATTTTATCGTCTTTTGCATGCATATTAATGGGAAAACATGGGATTAGTGTAGTTTATGCTTAAATATCAAATATATGGGTTTGCACGAGTTTCTATGTGATTTCGCAAAAAACAAGATAAAAATGGACAGATCTGGAAGAGCAGAAAAAGAACTCCAAGTCTTCTGAAGAGGTCGAAATCGACTGGGGACCTCGACATCAAGTGCATCAGAGACATAGGAATCGAGCAGGAAATGAAACAGAGCATGTCGACACAAAGAGGTCGATATCGACGTCTGGAGGTCGATATCGATGTTGCCAGATCGAGCTAAAAGATAGAAGTCGAGTGCCAGTTCGAGTAGGAGAAGGAGAGCTCGAGATAGAGTTTTGAAGGGGTCGATATCGATGTCTAGGGTCGATATCGACCATGCCAGCAGAAGAATCCGACTCAGATTTTGATAGAAATCTATCCAAAGCTTGCACGTCTATCCAAAAGTCGAGATTTCTTATCTTCAACACCAGATCTATCATAAGGAGGCTGATTCACCATAGAGTTTCAGTTTTTATTTTATTTAAGTTATATCTTAGAGAATAAAGATAAAGTTTCGAGTCTTTATCGACATCTATAAATAGAGGCCAATAGGGCTGAGTTTAGGGGATCCAATCAGATTCAATTAGACATACAATTCAGTTCCAATTACAGTAGTGAAGAGTTAGAGAGAGAGAGGAGGCCGAGTGAAGTTTGTAAAGCGAGAGCGGAGTGGCTTGTTCGGTTGTACTTGCTTTCGAAGTTTTAATTCAAAGTAGCTTTCTTTCAACAATAATGAGGATGATGTGCATGATGAGGAGCGAGTAGTCAACCCACTTCTAGGGTCGGGGTGAGCCCAACGATAGCAATGTGAGGTAAGTGCATCAAAGGTATGGCTTTTATGCGATTCCGTCTTCTACCCCATGCATGATCCTTTGCGAAAGTTAGGGAGATTCATTATTTGCATTATTGAAGCGAAAGCCACTCATATTGTGAACTTGAATTACTCATGAATTGGATAGTAACTCTTAGGGACTATGTAAGAGCCTCTAATCACCTAAGTGTTGGTAACGAAAGTTATTTGACGGAAAGACATTAAATTTCATAACTTTAGCATAAAACTTGCATTGTTATCGTTGTGGCATGAAACCCCGACTTTGGAAGATTTTTAGTTAATTAAATTTAACCTAAAAGTTTAAGTTTTGTTTCTGATCATCCTCCTTTCCCATTCTATTTTCTTCGGATTCTTTTCCGACAAATTGTTTACCAAAACAGTTTCTGTGACAAGCATCGAAATCGACTGTAAGGGTCGATATCGAGGTCTAATGTTGATATCGAGGTCTCTGCTTGACGTTGACTTTGCTGCTTTTGTCTTATACAGGAACTACGCTAGGAAATCGACCAGAACTGGGGTCGATATCGACCAGATTACTCGATATCGAGTGTCTTCTGAGGTCGAAAGCATTGATCGTGAGTACAACAAGGGCAGCGCTGACATACCTCCTCATGGATTCGATCCTGAATTACCCTACTACTACAAGAGAGGGGATTCTTGTATTATTTTTTTAGGACAGGGAGTTAGCCTAGTTGTGCATTGTTTAGTTTGAATTATTTGAATCCCTACACACCACCCCCGTAGATGAACAAATTGGCGCCGTTGCCGGGGATCGAACCCGGGTCACCCGCGTGACAGGCGGGAATACTTACCACTATATTTAGTTTATTTGAATCTTCTACACCACCCCGCCTGCGAACAAATTGGCGTCGTTGCCAGGGAGGCAATCAATCGCCACCTAAGTTAATCACGATCTTTTGAGCATATTTTGCTGGTTTATGCGACGTTCTGATCACGGACCTATCCTGGAACCAATCAACGAGCCTGAACATTTCTACCATCTTTGTAATAAAGCAATTCGCATCATGGATGACAACGAAACGCAGGCCGAAACCATAGGGCGGTTGAGGAAGGAGATCGAGGACCACAATGCTACAATCGCTGCTGTTCGCGGTAGGGGGGAGGTGGGGTGTAAGATAGGAGAATAAAATAAAGCACAACTAGACTATCTCCCTGTCCCAAACAAATAATACAAGAATCCCCTCCCTTGTAGTAGTAGGGTAATTCAGGATCGAATCCACGAGGAGGTAGGTCAGCGCTTCCTTTGTTGTACTCACGATCAATGCTTTCGACCTCAGCAGACACTCGATATCGAGTATACTGGTCGATATCGACCTCAGTTCTTGTCGATTTCCTAGCGCAGTTCCTGCAGAAGACAAAATAGCAAGTCGACGTCGAGCAGAGACCTCGATATCGATGTTAGTACTCGATATCGACCCTTAAGGTCGATTTCGATGCTTGTCACAGAAACTGTTTTTGTAACCAATTTGTCGGACAAGGATCCGAAGAAAATAGAATGGAGCGGGAAGATGAACAGAAACAAAACTAAGACTTTTATGAAGAATTTAATTAATTAAAAGGCTTCCAAAGTCGGGGTTTTATGCCACAACGATAACAATGCAAGTTTCATGCTAAAAATATGAACTTTTATGTCTTTCCGTCAAATAACTTTCGTTATCAACACTTAGGTGATTAGAGGCTTTCGCATACTTCCTAAGAGTTACTATCCAATTCATGAGTAATTCAAGTTCGCAATATGAGTGGCTTTCGCTTCAATAATGCAAAAATGAATCTCCCTAACTTTCGTAAAGGATCATGTATGAGGTAGAAGACGGAATCGCATAAAAGTCATACCTTTGATGCACTTACCTCACATTGCTATCGTCGGGCTCACCCCGACCCTAGAAGTGGGTTGACTACTCGCTCCTCATCATGCACATCATCATCATTGTTATTGAAAGAAAGCTACTTTGAATTAAAAATCCGAAAGAAAGTACAACCGAACAAGCCACTCCGCTCTCGCTTTACAACTCCACTCGGCCACTCTCTCTCTCTCTCTCTATCGCAACTGAATTATGTCTCAAACTGAATTCGGAATCTTTTTTCATACCTAAACTCAGCCCTATTGGCTTCTATTTGTAGATGACGACAAGGACTCGAAACCTTATCTTTATTCTCTATGATAAATAAAATAAAATAAAAACTAAAACTTCATGGTGAAATCAGCCTCCTCATTATAAATCTGATGTTGATGATAGGAAATTTCGACCTTTGGATAGATACAATTCTATCAAAATCGGAGTCGAATTCCTCTGCTGGCATGGTCGATATCGACCCTTGGACCTCGATATCGACCCCTCCAAAATCTTATCTCGACTTCTATCAACTTGGTCGATCTGGCAGCATCGATATCGACCCCCAGACGTCGATATCGACTTCTTCTGTGTCGAGATGCTCTGTTTCCTTTCTGCTCGATTCCTATGTCTCGATGTACTCGATGTCGAGGTCTTCAGTCGATTTCGACCTCTTCAGAAGACTTCGAGTTCCTTTTCCGCTCTTCTGAATTCATCCATTTTTATGCTGTTTTCTGCGAAATCACATGGAAACTCGTGCAAACCCATATATTTGATATTTAAGCATAAACTACACTATTCCCATGTTTTCCCATTAATGTGCATGCAAAAGACAACAAAATGAATTCATATATATGTACAATTCTATCAAAATCGGAGTCGAATTCCTCTGCTGGCATGGTCGATATCGACCCTTGGACCTCGATATCGACCCCTCCAAAATCTTATCTCGACTTCTATCAACTTGGTCGATCTGGCAGCATCGATATCGACCCCGAGACGTCGATATCGACTTCTTCTGTGTCGAGATGCTCTGTTTCCTTTCTGCTCGATTCCTATGTCTCGATGTACTCGATGTCGAGGTCTTCAGTCGATTTCGACCTCTTCAGAAGACTTCGAGTTCCTTTTCCGCTCTTCTGAATTCATCCATTTTTATCCTGTTTTCTGCGAAATCACATGGAAACTCGTGCAAACCCATATATTTGATATTTAAGCATAAACTACACTATTCCCATGTTTTCCCATTAATGTGCATGCAAAAGAAAACAAAATGAATTCATATGTGCATAGAAAATATGGCAATTTGCGCGCACATCAAACACCCCATACTTAAGCTTGCTTGTCCCCAAGCAATACTCTTAATGGTCATTCAGGGGAAGAAAGTAAACCCTCAACATCATAGATTCATTTTTCATATGTCCCTACAATCAATTGCCATCCTCGAGAAGGTACTTATGTCAACCAAGTCCATACATGTGCATAAAAGCAATTTCATACTTATAAAGGAGGTAATATGCAAAAAACAATTCTAGCGACATTGCATTAATAATCAAGAGGACTTTCTTCAAGCTTGTGAGAAATGGATTGGTAAAAGGCTAAAGGTGGGCTAATATTTGGCCATGTGGTGTTAAATCCGGGGAAGTACACTTTCTTTCCAAAATATTCCACATTCCTCCTTCATAATGTCTCACCTTTCATCATCGTTCAATGCTTTTTTCACTTTAATGCTTTTACCTCTCTAACCTTAGCACTGCCTTCTCGCGAGTCGCAAACATGGGTGTCATGAATGGCCCCGGATACTTAGTACTTCGGACTCCTCACCTTTGTGTCCCATCTCGCCGAACTATTATCTCAGCGAGCAGGGTCGACCTACCTTTATCTCCTGAGGTGATCGGATTTTTTCTCGCTCATTTAATTTTCCATACTGTATCATTCCTGCCAACAACTTTATAAATGCATATCTCCATATAACTCCAAAGATGTCATCCATTCAAAAAAACTTTGTCCCCGGATAGGGTATAAGGTAAAAAATGGACAATATGTATATGTGGAGCAATAATGATCATAATAAGTCTATATATGGCTTTGTGAATATGCGTAGGTAAGGTTAGGATATGAACTTTGCTTGTATGGAATTCTTATAAAAATCCTCCATCATTTTATTATGCATATGTCAAAAGCAACTTCAAATTTTCATCTCCTTCATGATTTTCTCAAAAAATTTGCACTTCATTGGGACTTCCCTTAACTAGGCAATCTCATGTTATATCTCTAATGAATCTAATTTTGCATCATAGAGCTCTTTTTTATACTTCCATGACTCTCTCTTTTCCAAAATTTTTGATGGGGGTCAATTTTGTTTTTTTTTATTATATATTTTTTTTTATGCATTAAAATAAATATGCAACCCTAAACTAAGCATGAATATGCAAATAAGCCTTTCCCCCACCCCATACTTAAAATTTACAGTGTCCTCACTGTATTAGAACTAGGGTTAAGAAGAAGACTTACTAAACCGTCACTAATTTCAGGAGTTGAAGAAGACAACAGGGAAGGTCGATATCGACCCTTTACATCGATATCGATGTCTCTCTTGATTTCTGCTCGGGCTTCAGGGTGATCCGGCCTCGATCACAAACCCTATTCATGTCGACCTTGAGGTCGATTTCGATGTCCGACATCGATTTCGATGCCTTTCTGTGTGCTTTTCTCTCTCCTGCAATTTGAAAAAAGCTCTAGATTTTTAAGTCGCTAGGCCGACTTCTTCCTTTGCGCTTTTCAAGGTGGCATCTGCAGAGCCCATGTGGCTTGGGCCTCAAACATCACTCCTTTCTTGTCCCGCAGCTGCATTCCCCCGGGATTGATTTGATTCACCGTGAATGGACCTAAGCTCTTATCCTTGAATCTTGTAGGGAACCAATGGTCTTTAGATTTAGCAACATAGACCTTGTCTCCTATCTCATATTGGCTTGAACTATCATCGGATATCCTACATAAACGCACATGCCAAGGCACACCTCTTCCAAATAATGATAAGTCCTTTATTGTAATTGAACAAGAGGAATCCGTACCTTGACTTACCTTCTTCTCAGTCTGTGGCTCAGGTCGATGTCGATGTTCGGAGGTCGATATCGACCTTCCCTGTTGTACACCTGTAGGATCAGTCGATTTGGGGAGTTTTGACTCGATATGATCAGGTCGATTTCGACCCTCAGAAGTCGATATCGAGGTCTCCTCGCCTCTCTTCTCAGCGCTGATGGTGGTCGATTTCGATAGGGTGTGGTCGATATCGACCCTTGACCCCGATTTCGATGCTTCCTCTTTTCCTCCGTCGACCCCATACTTATGACCTGTCACAGAATCTTGAACATTAGTGGTCGATATCGACTTACCTGGGTCGATTTCGATGTTCTGTTGAGCTCCTTCGTTCAAGATTGCTTAAACTTCCTCTACTTGGGCTTCTTTGATGGCTTTTATCTCCATTGGCCCTTGACTTTGCACCGTCTTGTTGAAGGAATACTCTATTACTTCATCACTAATTGTGAGTGAGAGCAATCCTTTCTTCACGCTAATGTTGGCATCGACGGTTGCTAGGAATGGCCTACCTAAAATAATTGGACAAGCAGGGTCCTCCGCTATGTCAACAACTAGGAAATCAGCAGGGACAAAGAATTTGCCTACTTGTACTGGCACATCTGTCACTATCCCAGTTGGAATAACTACGGTATTGTTAGCCATGTATAATCTTGCATCCACGGGTTCCAGAGGACCTATCTTTACCTTGTGCCAAATGGTTAGTGGCATCATGCTAACGCTAGCGCCCAAGTCAACTAAAGCATTAAATTTGAATTGACCTAACTTTTGTGGTAGCTCCAACCTGTTGCATTCTTCTGCGATCTCAGAAAGCGATCGCTTCTTACCCAAGATATCCTTAAGGAACCTTACATAAGATGGCATCTCGTGAAGTGCCTCTGTGAATGGTATAGAGACATTAAGCCCTTGGAGCATCTTCACGAACCGTTGGAACTTCTTTTCCGCTGGGTCCTTAGTCACTTTTCTAGTTGGGAATGGCAACACCTTCTTCCTTCCTGCAGCTGTAGTAAGGTCGATATCGACTGCAGTGGGGTCGATATCGACTGGAAGAGTCGATTTCTGTGGTGACGCAGAATTAGGGTCGACATCGACAGGAGGGTCGACATCGATGTCACCTTGGTCGATATCGACAGGGGGTGTCGATATCGACGTCTGTTCTGGCTCCTTCTCCTCCACTTTTCGCTCGGGCGTTTGTACTTGACGCCCACTCCTTAGGTTTACTGCCGCAATATGACCTGTGGTTTTGCCCTTTTGGTTGGGCACAGTGGATCCAGGGAGTGATCCGGACGCTTTGGGCATTGCTTCCGCCAATTGACTCATTTGAGTCTCCATGTTGCGCTTCCAAACGTCGATCTCCCCAAGTCTAGAATTGATGCCCTGCAGCTGAGTATGGACGGAGTTATTGGCTTGTTTGAACTCAGCGTGGTTCCTTCGCATCTCATCAAGGATGATTTGCAGGTCATCTTTCTTAGTCTCCCGCTCAGGGTGCCCTGGTGCCCTATAGGTTGGGGGATCCCTTTGATAGAATCTTTGATCTCCCCAATTTTGTTGATTGCCCCCTCCATAGGGGCCTCTCGTCCATTTGACCTCTTCATGTTGTTCCGCCATGAATACTTGCTCAGTATGTGGACAGGCACTGGTGTTATGCCTTATTGAACCACACTCCTGACAAGGTTGATTGTTGCTCAGGAACCTTACTTGCTTTTGAAGGCGGCGTGTTTGATTGTTATGGAATTGTTGCCGTACTTCAGGATCTATCTCCCTTGGAGGCTCATATAGTGGCATAGATGGGGCAGGCCTTGCATCATAGGCCGCAGCAGGCCCATAGGTGTTGTCAAAGTTCACAAGCCTCTCAATGGTCTCCCATGCCTCCGTTGGTGTAAGCTCAATGTACCGATAGGAGGTATATGAATTGATCCTCTCCTTATTCGGCGCATCAAGGGCGTTATAAAAGATCTCTTGGATGACATATGGAAGTTGCCCATGCGTCGGGCATGATCTCAGCAAGTCTTTAAAGCGCTCCCACGCCTGTGCTAGGGTTTCACCTGGCTTTTGTTTGAAAGCCGTGATCCTTTGTCGTAGCATCGCCGTTTTAGAAGGTGGGAAGAACTTGTTCAAGAATGCATCTTTCACTTCCGCCCATGTCCTTAGCGATCGTGGAGCCAAACTTTCAAGCCATTGTAATGCCTTTCCTGCCAAAGACCATCGAAAAGATTTTAGTCGCACATACTCTAAGTTTACTCCATCAGCAACTGTTTCACATAAATCCATAAAAGTAGAGATGTGTTGCAGGGGGCATTCATTATGTCTTCCTTCAAAAGTATTTCTTTTAATCTCAGATAGGAAGTTAATTTTCAGTTCATAATTGGAGTGAGGAATTATAATGGCAGATTCAGGAACATGAAGGGGCGGATGCATGTATTGCATCGCCGTCTGTGGATACTGATTTAGCCTCTCTTGGGCTTGTCTGCGCGCATCCTCCTCCCTATCAGGACGGGCTCACTCAGCAGCAGCAGCGGCCCTTTCAGCAGCGATTGTAGCATTGTGGTCCTCGATCTCCTTTCTCAACCGCTCTATGATTTCAGCCTGCGTCTCGTTGTCAGCCATGATGCGAATTGCTTTGTTGCGAAGATGGTAGAAACGTTCAGGCTCGTCAATTGGTTCCAGGATAGGTCCGCGATCAGAACGTCGCATAAACCTGCAAAATAAGCTTAGAAAAAGATCGTGATTAACTTAGGTGGCGATTGATTGCCTCCCCGGCAACGGCGCCAATTTGTTCGCGGTAGGGGGGAGGTGGGGTGTAAAATAGGAGAATAAAATAAAGCACAACTAGACTATCTCCCTGTCCCAAACAAATAATACAAGAATCCCCTCCCTTGTAGTCTAGGGTAATTCAGGATCGAATCCACGAGGAGGTAGGTCAGCGCTTCCTTTGTTGTACTCACGATCAATGCTTTCGACCTCAGCAGACACTCAATATCGAGTATACTGGTCGATATCGACCTCAGTTCTTGTCGATTTCCTAGCGCAGTTCCTGCAGAAGACAAAATAGCAAGTCGACGTCGAGCAGAGACCTCAATATCGATGTTAGTACTCGATATCGACCCTTAAGGTCGATTTCGATGCTTGTCACAAAAACTGTTTTTGTAACCAATTTGTCGGAAAAGGATCCGAAGAAAATAGAATGGAGCAGGAAGATGAACAGAAACAAAACTAAGACTTTTATGAAGAATTTAATTAATTAAAAGGCTTCCAAAGTCGGGGTTTTATGCCACAACGATAACAATGCAAGTTTCATGCTAAAAATATGAACTTTTATGTCTTTCCGTCAAATAACTTTCGTTATCAACACTTAGGTGATTAGAGGTTTTCGCATACTTCCTAAGAGTTACTATCCAATTCATGAGTAATTCAAGTTCGCAATATGAGTGGCTTTCGCTTCAATAATGCAAAAATGAATCTCCCTAACTTTCGTAAAGGATCATGTATGAGGTAGAAGACGGAATCGCATAAAAGTCATACCTTTGATGCACTTACCTCACATTGCTATCGTCGGGCTCACCCCGACCCTAGAAGTGGGTTGACTACTCGCTCCTCATCATGCACATCATCATCATTGTTATTGAAAGAAAGCTACTTTGAATTAAAACTCCGAAAGAAAGTACAACCGAACAAGCCACTCCGCTCTCGCTTTACAACTCCACTCGGCCACTCTCTCTCTCTCTCTATCGCAACTGAATTATGTCTCAAACTGAATTCGGAATCTTTTTTCATACCTAAACTCAGCCCTATTGGCTTCTATTTGTAGATGACGACAAGGACTCGAAACCTTATCTTTATTCTCTATGATAAATAAAATAAAATAAAAACTAAAACTTCATGGTGAAATCAGCCTCCTCATGATAAATCTGATGTTGATGATAGGAAATTTCGACCTTTGGATAGATATTGCAAGCATTGGATACAATTCTATCAAAATCGGAGTCGAATTCCTCTGCTGGCATGGTCGATATCGACCCTTGGACCTCGATATCGACCCCTCCAAAATCTTATCTCGACTTCTATCAACTTGGTCGATCTGGCAGCATCGATATCGACCCCCAGACGTCGATATCGACTTCTTCTGTGTCGAGATGCTCTGTTTCCTTTCTGCTCGATTCCTATGTCTCGATGTCGAGGTCTTCAGTCGATTTCGACCTCTTCAGAAGACTTCGAGTTCCTTTTCCGCTCTTCTGAATTCATCCATTTTTATTCTGTTTTCTGCGAAATCACATGGAAACTCGTGCAAACCCATATATTTGATATTTAAGCATAAACTACACTATTCCCATGTTTTCCCATTAATGTGCATGCAAAAGACAACAAAATGAATTCATATGTACAATTCTATCAAAATCGGAGTCGAATTCCTCTGCTGGCATGGTCGATATCGACCCTTATCTCGAGCTTCTCCTTCTCCTACTCGAACTGGCACTCGACTTCTATCAACTTGGTCGATCTGGCAGCATCGATATCGACCCCCAGACGTCGATATCGACTTCTTCTGTGTCGAGATGCTCTGTTTCCTTTCTGCTCGATTCCTATGTCTCGATGTACTCGATGTCGAGGTCTTCAGTCGATTTCGACCTCTTCAGAAGACTTCGAGTTCCTTTTCCGCTCTTCTGAATTCATCCATTTTTATCCTGTTTTCTGCAAAATCACATGGAAACTCGTGCAAACCCATATATTTGATATTTAAGCATAAACTACACTATTCCCATGTTTTCCCATTAATGTGCATGCAAAAGACAACAAAATGAATTCATATATGCATAGAAAATATGGCAATTTGCGCGCACATCAGCTACTGAAAGGGCTGCCGCTGCTGCTGAGCGAGCCCGTGCTGATAGGGAGGAGGATGCGTGTAGTCAAGCCCAAGAGCGGCTAAATCATTATCCACAAACGACAAAGCAATACATGCATCCGCCGATTCATGTTCCTGAATCCGCTATTTTAATTCCTCACTCCAAATATGAAATAAAAATTAACTTCCTATCTGAGATAAAAAGAAACACTTTTGAAGGAAGACCTAATGAATGCCCCCTGCAACACATCTCTACTTTTATGAACTTATGTGAAACAATTGTTGATGGAGTAAATTTAGAGTATGTGCGATTAAAATCTTTTCGATGGTCTTTGGCAGGGAAGGCATTACAATGGCTTGAAAGTTTGGCTCCACGCTCGCTGAGGACATGGGCGGAGGTGAAAGATACATTCTTGAACAAATTCTTTCCACCTTCTAAAACGGCGATGCTACGACAAAGGATCACGGCTTTCAAACAAAAGCCAGGTGAAACCCTAGCACAGGCGTGGGAGCGATTTAAGGACTTGTTGAGATCATGCCTGACGCATGGGCAACTTCCATATGTCATCCAGAAGATCTTCTACAATGCCCTTGATGCACTGAATAAGGAGAGGATAAATTTATATACCTCCTATCGGTACATTGAGCTTACACCAACGGAGGCATGGGAGACCATTGAGAGGCTTGTGAACTTTGACAATACTTATGGGGCTGCTGCGGCCTATGATGCAAGGCCTACCCCATCAATGCCACTATATGAGCCTCCAAGGGAGATAGATCCTGATGTGCGGCAACAATTCCATAATGATCAAACACGCCGCCTGAAAAAGCAAGTCAGGTTCCTGAGCAACAATCAAACTTGTCAAGAGTGTGGGTCAACAAGGCATAACACTAGTGCCTGTCCACACACTGAGCAAGTATCCATGGCGGAACAACATGAGGAGGTTAAGTGGACGAGAGGCTCCTATGGAAGGGGCAATCAACAATATTGGGGTGATCAAAGGTTCTATCAACAAAGGGATCCCCCACCATATAGAGCATCAGGGCACCCTGAGCGGGAAACAAAGAAGGATGACCTGCAAATCATTCTTGATGAGATACGGAGGAACCATGCTGAGTTCAAACACGCCAACAACTCCGTCCATACTCAGCTGCAGGGCATCAATTCTAGACTTGGGGAGATCGACGTTCGGAAGCGCAAAATGGAGACTCAAATGAGTCAATTGGCGGAAGCAATACCCAAAGTGTCAGGATCATTCCCTGGATCCATTGTGCCCAACCAAAAGGGCAAACCCACTGGTCATATTGCGGCAGTAAACATAAGGACTGGGCGTCAATTACAAACGCCCGAGCAAAAAGCGGAGGAGAAGGAGCCAGAACAGACGTCGATATCGACCCCCCTGTCGATATCGACCAAGGTAACGTCGATATCGACCTTCCTGTCGATGTCGACTCTGATGCTGCGTCACCACAGAAATCGACTCCTCTAGTCGATATTGACCCTCCTGATGTCGATATCGATACCACTGCAGCCGCGGGAAGGAAGAAGGTGTTGCCATTCCCAACTAGAAAGATGATTAAGGACCCAGCAGAAAAGAAGTTCCAACGGTTCGTGAAAATGCTCCAAGGACATAATGTCTCTATACCATTCACAGAGGCACTTCACGAGATGCCATCTTATGTAAGGTTCCTTAAAGACATCTTAGGTAAGAAGCGATCGCTCTCTGAGATCGCAGAGGAGTGCAACAGGTTGGAGCTACCACAAAAGCGGGCGGACCCAGGTAAGTTTTCTATCGCTATAGGTCTAGGTCAATTCAAATTCAATGCTTTAGTTGACTTGGGCGCTAGCGTTAGCATGATGCCACTGACCATTTGGCACAAGGTAAAGATAGGTCCTCTGGAGCCCGTGGATGCAAGATTATACATGGCTAACAATACGGTAGTTACTCCAACTGGGATAGTGACGGATGTGCCAGTACAAGTAGGTAAATTCTTTGTCCCTGCTGATTTCCTAGTTGTTGATATAGCGGAGGACCCTGCTTGTCCAATTATTTTAGGTAGGCCATTCCTAGCAACCGTCGATGCCAACATCAGTGTAAAGAAAGGATTGCTCTCATCCACAATTAGTGACAAGGTGATAGAGTATGCCTTCAACAAGACGGTGAAAAATCAAGGGCCAATGGAGATAAAAGCCATCAATGGTGTCTATATTGCATGTGGAGAAGAAAAGGTTAGAAGTATGACACCGGACGAGCTTGAGAAGAGGGCCATAGAAGCCCAAGTAGAGGAAATTGTGGCAATCTTGAACGAAGGAGCCCAACAAAACATCGAAATCGACTCAGGTAAGTCGATATTGACCACGGTAAGTCGATATCGACCACTAATGTTCAAGATTTTGTGCCAGGTCATAAGTATGGGGTCGACGGAAGAGGAAAGAAAACATCGAAATCGGGGTCAAGGGTCGATATCGACCACACCCAGCCGAAATCGACCACCATTAGTGTTGAAAAGGGAGGAATAGGGACCTCGATATCGATCTCTGAGGGTCGAAATCGACCTGATCATATCGAGCCGAAACTCTTCAAATCGACTGATCCTCCAGGAGTACAACAGAGGTCAATATCGACCCCTGAGCATCGACATCGACCTGAGCCACAGACTGAGAAAAAGGTAAGTCAAGGTATGGATTCCTCTTGTTCCATTTCAATTAAAGATTTATCATTATTTGAAAGGGGTGTGCCTTGGTATGTGCGCTTGTGTAGGCTATCCGATGATGATTCGAGCCAAATGAGATAGGAGATAAGGACTGTGTTGCCAAATCTAAGGACCATTGGTTCCCTACAAGATTCAAGGATAAGAATTTAGGACCATTCACAGTAAATCAGATCCATCCCGGTGGAATTCAGCTGCGTGACAAGAAAGGAGTCATATTTGAGGCCCAAGCCACATGGGCTCTGCAGATGCCGCCTTGAAAAGCGCAAAGGAGGAAGTCGGCCGAGCGACTTAAAAATCTAGAGCTTGTAACAAAAACTTAGTTTTGGTTTTAGACACTTTTTCTTTGGTTGAGACATTTTATTGTTTTGCATATTTTTTTTTTGGTTTTATGTTTTTTAACAAGTTACAGGAGAGAGAAAAAGCACACCGAGAAGACGTCGAAATCGATGTCTAAGATCGACATCGACCTCAAGGTCGACATAGAGGGTTTGTGATCGAGGCTGGATCACCCTGAAGCCTGAGCAAAAATCGATATAAACATCGATATCGATGTTAAGGGTCGATATCGACCATGCCTGCTGTCTTCTTCGACTCCTGAAATTTGTGACGGTTTAGTAAGTTTTCTTCTCAACCCTAGTTCTAATATAGTGAGGACACTGTAAATTTTAAGTATGGGGTGGGGGAAAGGCTTACTTGCATATTCATACTTAGTTTAGATTTGCATATTTAGTTTTTATTTCGAAAAAAAAAAATTGACCCCCATCAAAAATTTGAAAAAAAAAGAGTCATGGAAGTATAAAAAAGAGCTTTATGATGCAAAATTAGATTTATTAGAGATATAACATGAAATTGCCAAGTTAATGGAAGTCCCAATGAAGTGCAAAAAAAGAAAACATAAATGAGATGAAAATTTGAAGTTGCTTTTGACATGTGCATAATAAGATGATGGAGGACTTTTTATGAAATTTCCATACAAGTGCTTACTTATACAAGTTTATATCCTAGCCTTACCTATGCATATTTGCAAAAGTCACAAGCCATATATAAGCCTTATCAATGATCATTATTGCTCCACATATATACATATTGCCCATTTTGTACCTTATACCCTATCCGGGGACAATGTTAAAAATGGATGTCATCTTTGGAGTTATATGGAGTTTGTGCATTATTTATGAAGTTGTTGGCATGAATGAAAGAATTATGAATTATTGAAAATTTAAAGGTGAGGAGTCCGAAGTACTAAGTATCCGGGGCACAAGGTGAGGAGTCCGAAGTACTAAGTATCCGGGGCCAGTCATGACACCCATGTTCGACCCTGCTCGTTGAGATGTTAGTTCAGCGAGATGGGACACAAGGTGAGGAGTCCGAAGTACTAAGTATCCGGGGCCATTCATGACACCCATGTTTGCGACTCGCGAGAAGGCAGTGCTAAGGTTAGAGAGGTATTGAGCGATGAGTGAACGGTGAGACATCATGAAGAAGGATTGTGGAATGTTTTGGAAAGAAAGTATGTTTCCCCGGATTTAACACCACATGGCCAAATATTAGCCCACCTTTAGCCATTTACCAATCTACTTCTCACAAGCTTGCAAAAGTCCTCTTGATTATTAATGCTATGTCGCTAAAATTGTTTTTGCATATTACCTCCTTTTATGAGTATGAAATAGCTTTTATGCACAAGCATGGACTTGGTTGACATAAGTACCTTATCGAGGATGGCAATTGATTGTAGGGACATATGAAAAATGAATCTATGATGTTGAGGGTTTACTTTCTTCCCCTGAATGACCATTAAAGGTATTGCTTGGGGACAAGCAAGCTTAAGTATGGGGTGTTTGATGTGCTCGCAAATTGCCATATTTTCTATGCACATAAAAGTCCATTTTATCGTCTTTTGCATGCATATTAATGGGAAAACATGGGATTAGTGTAGTTTATGCTTAAATATCAAATATATGGGTTTGCATGAGTTTCTATGTGATTTCGCAAAAAACGGGATAAAAATGGAAAGATCTGGAAGAGCGGAAAAAGAACTCGAAGTCTTTTGAAGAGATCGAAATCGACTGGGGACCTCGACATCAAGTGCATCAGAGACATAGGAATCGAGCAGGAAATGAAACAGAGCATGTCGACATAGAGAGGTCGATATCGACGTCTAGAGGTCGATATCGATGTTGCCAGATCGAGCTAAAAGATAGAAGTCGAGTGCCAGTTCGAGTAGGAGAAGGAGAGCTCAAGATAAAGTTTTGAAGGGGTCGATATCGATGTCTATGGTCGATATCGACCATGCCAGCAGAAGAATCCGACTCAGATTTTGATAGAATTCTATCCAAAGCTTGCACGTCTATCCAAAAGTTGAGATTTCCTATCTTCAACACCAGATCTATCATAAGGAGGCTGATTCACCGTAAAGTTTTAGTTTTTATTTTATTTAAGTTTTATCTTATAGAATAAAGATAAAGTTTCGATATCGACATCTATAAATAGAGGCCAATAGGGCTGAGTTTAGGGGATCCAATCAGATTCAATTAGACATACAATTCAGTTCCAATTACAGTAGTGACGAGTTAGAGAGAGAGAGAGAGGAGGCCGAGTGAAGTTTGTAAAGCGAGAGCGGAGTGGCTTGTTCGGTTGTACTTTCTTTCAAAGTTTTTATTCAAAGTAGCTTTCTTTCAACAATAATGATGATGATGTGCATGATGAGGAGCAAGTAGTCAACCCACTTCTAGGGTCGGGGTGAGCCCAACGATAGCAATGTGAGGTAAGTGCATCAAAGGTATGGCTTTTATTCGATTCCGTCTTCTACCCCATGCATGATCCTTTGCGAAAGTTAGGGAGATTCATTATTTGGATTATTGAAGCGAAAGCCACTCATATTGTGAACTTGAATTACTCATGAATTGGATAGTAACTCTTTGGGACTATGTGAGAGCCTCTAATCACCTAAGTGTTGGTAACGAAAGTTATTTGATGGAAAGACATTAAATTTCATAACTTTAGCATAAAACTTGCATTGTTATCGTTGTGGCATGAAACCCCGACTTTGGAAGATTTTTAGTTAATTAAATTCAACCTAAAAGTTTAAGTTTTGTTTCTAATCATCCTCCTTTCCCATTCTATTTTCTTCGGATTCTTTTCCGACAAATTGGTTACGAAAATAATTTCTGTGACAAGCATCGAAATCGACTGTAAGGGTCGATATCGAGGTCTAACGTCGAAATCGAGGTCTCTGCTCGATGTCAACTTTGCTGCTTTTGTCTTCTGCAGGAATTGCACTAGGAAATCGACCAGAAATGGGGTCGATATCGACCAGATTACTCGATATCGAGTGTCTTCTGAGGTCGAAAGCTTTGATCGTGAGTACAACAAGGGAACCACTGACATACCTCCTTGTGGATTCGATCCTGAATTACCCTACTACTACAAGGGAAGGGGATTCTTGTATTATTTGTTTAGTTGTGCATTGTTTAGTTTGAATTATTTGAATCCCTACACACCACCCCCGTAGACGAACAATAGGAAGAGTAAATCACACAACAAAAGCAAAAGTGAGTATAGATGTAATCCCTTATAAGACCAAAATTATCACAAGGACAATTTCTTATTGGATATCAAACATGCTTACTAACTTAGATCATACATTCTCAATTACCTATGCCAAATCATATTTCACATAAAAATAATTTTAAGATAAGGTCAACTCATTCCAGAATTCCATGGGATATATAAGATCATGCTAGAATAAAGATGATAGGACAAACTCAAACTAGATTGGTATCTTTAATAACACATATATATATGTTGATGTGCATGCAAATCGCCATATTTTCCATGCACATTTATGGTAATCTTGCCAATATTCGCATGCATATTTGGTGGGGAAATCATTAGATTAGTGTAGTTTATGCTTATTTGCAAAATATAGAGGTCTACATGAGTTTTTATGTTATTTCGCAGAAATCGAAACAAAAATGGATCAATTTGGAGAAGGAAGAAGAGTGGAAAAAGAACTCGAAGTCTACTGATGAGTCGAAATCGACCTAGAGACTCGACGTCGAGTGAAACAGAGCACCAGAAATCGAGCAGAGGAAGAACAGAGCAAGTCGACACCGAGAGGTCGATATCGAATGGACATGGTCGATATCTGATAGAGCATTATTAGTATTGCATAATAGATTGCATTTAGTATAGTTTGGGTGTAAATATTGCATATTTTAGTTGCATTTACATGATTACTTGTTGAGTTGGAAGATGCGGAATCTACACAATGTTATGGTTTATTTCAAGAATCGAAATTCAAGGTGGAATGAATTTGAGAGGAGTTAAAGAATAAAGGAAATGGCATTATCAGCTACATCTAATCACGTGGAGAGAAGCGGAAGAAATCGCTGGCCGCCCCGCGGCCTGAAGACTTCTCAAAGGATTTCGCTGATCGCCAGGCCGCCCCGTCGCCTAAGCTAGCCGCCCCGCGGCCTATGCAAAAACGCCGAATCAGTTATTCACTATAATTAGGGTTTTTAGTATTACTTTTGGCCGATCCTTTGTAGGCCTTTAAAAGACATTTCTAGGTTATTCTACTATTCACCTTATGTACTTTAGAGAATTATTGGGAGAACGCTTAAGCATGAGCAACTAAACTCTCGAAGGTTTCGCCTACAGTTTGGGTCTTGATTGTTGATTTGTGAGTTTCTTAATCTAGTTCTTATTCCTATTTGAATGTTTTGACTTCTTTGCGCTTAATTCTTTGGATGTGTTTTATTCTCGCTGGCCTGATCAACTAGTTAGAGTAGATTCATTCAATTGCTAGGGTTTTGTAGATTCCTCGTAGCAAACCTTAACCCAAGTGGCAATCATATCCATTTAGGACTCGTAGGACTAATTGGATGTGTAGGAAGTTGAATATATGTTAAATATCGACTCGTAGCTTGATATTGCATATACCTTGGTTAATTCATAGTCTTAATGCTATCTCTAGGTTAAATCTTAACCGTGTTAGGGTTATTTAGAGATAAGGATTACTAGGACTCGTAGGACTAGTAATTTACCTAAGATCTGGAAAAGGAAATTGATAGGAAAAGAAAAGAACTAGAGGCTGAAACAAGGATCAAATTCATCAATTAAAGTGACAAATTGTAGGTGAACCTATTTCTCTCTATTGCATTCTACAACTTCCTTTACTTTGTTTGTTTCTTTCCGCTTTGACAAAAGGCGGATCTTTTTCCCACAAGAACTCTCTTCTTGGTTACTTGCGATTAGATTAGCACTAGAACTTACTAGATTTCCCTGTGGATCGACCTCTTTCTTACCAACTATACTAGTTGTAGGTTTGAGTAATTTTTTGGCAGGAACAACGACAGGTTCTCCTCTTGTCAAATTTGGCGCCGTTGTCGGGGAATTTCTTTTTAATTTCTTGTGTTGTTTAATCGCTACCCTTGGTGTGGACCACGTTTATGGTCCACACCCGTGCTACTAATCCATCTTTACTTCCTTTTGATTCTGAGATCGAGAGGACTCTTTCCAACCTAAGGCGGGAGGTTCACAACAACTCTAGCGAATTACCTTTTGATCAAGAAGCCGAAGGGACTGCAGAGATGGGTGACAACGCATTAGATAACGCGAACCAAACCTTAAGGCAACTCACCGCACCGAATCTGCAAACACAACCATTGGCAGTGCAGTTTCCAGCGCTTGCTGATGGGACCAAGTTCGAGTTTAAGGCTCAATGGATCCACTTTCTACCTAAGTTCCATGGGTTGAGTGGCGCGGATCCCAACAAACATTTGGCGGAGTTCCATGCTATCATTGAGAGCATGAGACCCGCAGATGTCACACTACTAGAATTCTGTTATTTAACATCGGCTCATTAACATCAGGTAGAAAAACCTGCCATGTTAAACCGTTTTTTAACATCTGTCTTTAAAATTGAGATGTTGAAAACAAAAAAGACATCACCCTATTTTTTTGACTGATGTTAAAATTTTTTTAAAAAATAATTCGAAAAGCGCGAAATTGTAAACTTGAATGAATTTCAAAACCCGCCTAGAGAACCCAGCCACTTTGAGAACCCGCTTAAATAATTAATAAACCCAACCATTTTGAAAACACAACCCTCGTTTTTTCCAGGAAGCGGGCAAGGTCTATTTTTCTTCTTGTGTTCTCCTTTCTGAGTTCTGACTCATATCTACACCCAGGAGATATCAGCCATGGGAGCGAAGATCCTCTGCCCTCGTCCTCGCCGAATTTGCACCACCATTCGACCTCTCTTTTTCAGGTGAACCTCACTCTCTTCTCCTTCCAATTCCAGATCTATATAAGAGATTTCTCCATGGCTTTCTCCCGTCTCAAACCTCTGATTTGTCCACCCAAATTTCAGATCTAGATAGGAGCTTTCTCTATGTGGCTTCCTACCTAACCATCCAGTCATACAATCCATTCCCCAAAAAAGAGATCAAGGCTTGAAAGAGGAGTCGTTGAAGAGGAGTGCGGTACCTTCTCGGGTTGAACCATGGAATGTCGGTATCTTCTTTGAGCTTTCTTCCTTTTCTTCTCCTGCTCGCCTTTTCACTCTCCTCCTTAAGGTTTTGTTAGTTCACTTTGTTTTATTTTTCAGATCTAGGTTTTGGGATTTTAGGGTTTTGAAAATTATTTATTTTTTCCTTTAGATATGCTTTCCTTCTCTACCGCTTCCTCTTCGGTCTTCATTCTCTTTCTTTGCCTCTCTGTCATCAGCTTCTAATGCTTCATCTCTTTTTTTGTCTCTCTATGGCCAGCATTATCTGTTCTCGAGAGTGTTGTCGTTAGATATTTTCTCCCCTGCGGTTCTGGTATGGGCTTTCACTCTTCTCTACCTTGTTCTATGGACAGTTTTTGCCTCAAATTATGGAATTGAAAGATTAAATTGGTTTAAGGTATCATTACGAGGAGGTCATTGGTGCTACAGCTGATGGAGGAATCGAGTATGTCGAGTTCCTTCATGCTTCCAGAAATAAATTCACTTATTTTGGTATGCCAAGCTGATACTTGTTATTTTTTTGATCTCTCAATAAGTTATTATGATGATGACTATATTGAAATTCACTTATTTTGGTATGCCAAGCTGATACTTGTTATTTTTTTTTATCTCTCAATAAGTTATTATGGTGATGACTCTATAATAATCAAAGTAGGTTTGATTGTAATTTTTGTGTTTCTGTTTCACTGTGTTGAATATTTGAAGCATTGATTCTGAGATTTCGGTGCTTGCTTATTCGATGTTTTGGTAATGCGATCAGATTTAGCATTCATTTTGCGGTTTTGTTTGCGATGGCAGTTTTTTGTTGCTATTTTTAAGAAACCGATGGGATGGGGTTGCTTTTGTAATTGAATTTGTTGTCTAGTCTTCGGCTGTTAATCCAATTTCTGATATTTTATTCACTTCTCTGTTCAGTTTTTACATGTCAATTCCTTTTTTGCATCTTTTGATTCTTGGATTGGGGATAGGGTCATGATGTGGCCAGATTTGACTATGATTAAACGAATTAGACTGGATAAAAGTGCTTTTGCTTCGATCAATCTTGTATAGCATCTAAAGTGCACAATAGATTTCATTACAATGATGTGTGAGTTTGTTTCCCATTCCAATATCATCTTTGATCGTTGTTTATAGTGAGGTTTATTCTTCTTACTAGATTTTTTAAACCATGTTTTCTTTCTTTGCTTTAGGGAGAGGGTTCTTAATATCTTACCTGCTAACTAAAATTGACCTTTCCTTTGGTCATATGCAGGACCCAAACTCAAACCATTTAGGAACAACTGTTTGGGATGCTTCCATGGTTTTTGCTAAGTTTCTGGTATGGTCACTATCTTAAGCACCATCCTAAATTCTTACTTGGTTTGAAATGCTCGAAACAGCTTAATTTCACATCATAAATCACGAAACACAGAAATTTGAAAGCTACACATTAATTTTCATGTTAATCAAATAATGTATCAAGTGTTTGATTTATCATTGTGTGATCTCAAAATTGGATACTACATGAACTCAACAAGACATCATTGGTTGGGAATAACCAAAGTGGTTATCCCTGTACTGCTCTTGTGATCTAAGTTTACCTCATCTTGTTAAAACATGAAAGTCAAGTGTAGTTTCTCTTTTCAGCCTCCCATATGGGAAAGTGATGGATAAATTCGGAGCAGCTGTGAGGGGGGATCCACTGTCTGTTGTTCATAAGTTGTCCAATGGACTGTTTTTCTGTGAGGGGGGATCCACTGTCTGTTGTTCATAAGTGATGGATAGATTGGTTGTGTAACTTAGAAAATTCGGATCTACTTTTTTGTATTGCTAAGTCGTCGTTTCATTGCTTGATTGCGTATTTCTTGATTTCTCTTTCATGTATTGGTGTATTGCTATATATCTGAAGCTTTTCAATGGGTTTGTTGAGTTCAATTCTACTGTGCTTGTCTTAACATTTGAGTTAGTGGCATTTGATATATCTCTCTTCATTTGCTGGTTCATTCTTTTATTTTTGTGTTTCTGATGGTTTGCAGTTGGCTGCCATGCTTTGATAGTGAACCTGAGGGCATTTGAAAACAGAGAGATATCTTTCATTTATTTGACCAGTTGATCCACTAAAGGGAATTGAAGTAACATGGCAGCTACATTAGGTTGGAGGTTGGCTGTAAGTAATGGTGGTAGCCACGACAATAATGGATTGGTAAAGTCATTATGTTACTCCTCTTTCTCTTTTATGATGTTAGAAACTGTGATTCATTTTCTAGTGTGATCTTTCAATGTTATGGTCCCACAAACTTAGGAAATTCTACTTTCATCTAGTTCACACTCTGCAGAACCTTTTAGCTTGACTACTGAATCTTGATGAATAAGACTTTTCTAAGACTTGGGTTAACAGAGAGCTTCCAATTCTACATTACAGTGAGGGAAAAGACGTGGTTACTAATCTCCTGCAAAAGTCTTCATTTTTCCTTTTCTGCATGCAGGTGTTTGACATGTAACCTTGGTGCCAAGTTGTTCAATGTTCAGTACGGTGGAGAATAGAATGCTACAACCTTAATAACAAACTTGTAGTTGGTAGATGATACCATAGAGCTCAGTGATTCAATTTCAGTAAGAGCAACTTTGTAAAGTTCACTCGTAATCTTGTTGTCTTTTTTTAAGTATGAAAATTGAGAGCCTTTGTTATTTTTCTACGAATCTTGCTACTTTTGGTTAATGTAATTAAGCCTATTAGCTCAATTGGTAGAGCGTTGTGCTCAAGCACAAAGATGCGGGTTCAAATCCCGCATAGGTTACCGTAAAAAAAACTACAAATATATCATTTAACATCGGGTAATAGCCGATGACTTTCAAAAAGTAATATCGATGTCTATGTGGGTGATGTTAAAAGTAAAAAATGTTTAACATCGGCCAAAACCTGATGTTATAACATACAAAGACATCGGATTTTAAAATATAAACGATGTTATAACATACAAAGACATCGGCTATTACCCGATGTTAAAAAGTTTTGACTTTTAACATCCCCCACATAGACATCGATTTTTTTTAAAGACATCGGCTATTACCCGATTTTAAATGACAAAATTCTAGTAGTGTCACAGAGGACCAAATCAAGCTGCGAGCTTTTCCTTTCACATTAAAAGATTCAGCTAATGATTGGTTTTATTATTTGCCTGCAGGGAGCATTACTACCTGGACAAAGATGCAAAGGTTGTTCTTAGAGAAGTACTTCCCTGCTACAAAGCTGAACTTTCTCAAAAAGGCCATCAGCAACATCAAGCAATTAGCAACTGAGACCCTGTATGAGTATGTGGAGCGATTCAAAAAGCTCTGCTCAAGTTGCCCCTACCATGGTTACTCACAACAGGATTTGATACTTTATTTGCATGGAGGTTTGCTTGATGATCAGCGTCGAATGGAAAATGCCGCTAGTGGGGGTAACATTCTCAACAAGACCCCAAATGATGCTATGGAGTTGTTCTCAGAGCTTGCTGAGGGGTCTAGACAATATAACAAGAGGGCAAACCCCCGTGGAGTACTGGCTGTGGATTCTTCAAGCTCCAATTTGCAAGCTGATATGATGGAGATGAAGGAGATGATGAGAAGAATGATGCTCAAAGGGACCCCTCAGGAACTCAAAGCATGTGGGCTATGTGCTGATCCTTTACATCCAAATGATATGTGTCCGCTACTTCAGGATCCTAATGTTGAGCTCAACGCCATGGGAAACTTTGTCTCGCAGAAGCCCAGGTATGGTAACTATGGTAACCCCAATCAATTCAATAACAATTATAATGCAGGTTACTAGGGGTATGGCTATGGTAATAACCAGGCCCCTTACAATCCACAAGGGGGACACCAACAAAGGACTCAACAACAATTCAATTCTAGGCAGAGAGCACCCCCCGCAGGGGATCAATCAACTGAGGACCCTATCAAGACCCTCACTAGGATACTCATGAGCCAGGTTGAGCACTCAAAGAATCTTGAGAAACAGGTAGGCCAATTGGCTCAATCGCTAAGTGAATTGCAGGCTAAGGACTCAGGAAAGCTACCATCTCAAACGGTGGTGAATCCTAAGGAGAACGTCAGCGCAATAACACTAAGAAGTGGTAAGGAACTGATTACTACTCACCAGGATGATGAAAACTATGGAGAACCTGAGCTGCATAAAGACAAAGGAGAAGAAGAGCTGCGGAATCGCGAGCCGCCCTGTCGCCCCCATGAGCCGCCCCGCGGCCAAGGCGATTCTGCAGATGCAGATTTCGGTGAGCCGCCCCGTCGCCCCCATGAGCCGCCCCGCGGCCAAGGCGATTCTGCAAATGAAGATTTCTCCAGCCGCCCCGTCGCCTGCCTGGCCGCCCCGCTGCCTCTGCAGAATCTGATATTGAACATCTTTTGAAGGTAAGTTCTATTCCCCGCCCTTGGTTCGCTAATTTGGTGAACTTTTTAGTTTTGCATGTGTTTCCACCAAACTTTTCCAAGGCTCAAAAGGACAAGATACGCCATGATGGTCGCTTCTACGTTTGGGATGATCCATACCTATGGAAGCATTGTGCTGATCAAGTAATACATCGGTGTCTTCCGGACGATGAGGTACAATCTGTCCTTAATTTATGTCACTCACGTGAATATGGTGGGAACTTTGGACCACAAAAGACAGCAAGAAAGGTACTTGAGGCAGGGTTCTTTTGGCCGCATATATTTCGTGATTCATATGCTTTCTGTAAATCCTGTGATCGCTGTCAGAGAGTTGGGAATCTTTCTAAGAGGAATGAGATGCCACAAACTTGCATGATATTTTGTGAGATTTTTTATGTTTGGGGCATTGACTTCATGGGACCATTCCCTAGCTCGTTTGGAAACTTGTATATTTTGCTTGCGGTGGATTACGTCTCCAAGTGGGTGGAGGCAAAGGCCACCAGGACTGATGATTCAAAAGTTGTTGCAGCTTTCCTCAAAGAGCTATTCTCTAGATTTGGAGTGCCGAAAGCATTGATCAGTGATAAAGGGACTCATTTCTGTAATAAGACGGTAAGTGCTTTATTAAAGAAATATCATGTTACGTAGAGAGTGTCTACTGCATACCACCCCCAGACTAATGGGCAAGCTGAGGTGTCTAATCGCGAGATTAAGACAATATTGGAGAAGACTGTTGCCCCAAACAGAAAGGATTGGAGTGTAAGACTTGATAATGCTCTGTGGGCTTATGGAACGGCTTACAAGAATCCCATTGGGATGTCTCCGTTTCAATTAGTTTTTGGAAAGGCTTGTCATCTTCCTTTCGAGCTCGAACATAAGGCATACTGGGCGGTGAAATAATTCAATATGCAAATGGATGAAGTTGGGGAGTTCAGGAAACTTCAGCTGCATGAGCTGGAAGAGTTGAGACTGGATGCCTATGACAACTCCGTCACTTATAAGGAGAAGGCTAAGGCATGGCACGACAAGCATATTTTGCGAAAGGACCTCAAAGTTGGGGACAAGGTCCTCCTATTCCAATCGCGCCTTTAACTCTTCCCAGGTAAGCTTCGCTCTAGATGGGCAGGGCCATATGTGATTACTAATGTCTTTTCTCATGGTGCAGTAGAGCTACTTAATGAGAGGAATGGAGACATTTTCAAAGTAAATGGTCATCGCATGAAGCCATATTATGAGAACTTTGTCAAAGAGGATGGTGATGAGTTGGTTCTCCGTGAACCAAGCACTAAGGATCACTAGGGAGTAATGACGTCGAGCCAACGACGTTAACTAAAGGCGCTGCTTGGGAGGCAACCCAAGGTAAATAGTTTAGATGTTATTTTCTAGTTGCATTTAGTTACTTTCTTTTAGTTTAGTTTTGGTGTTTCGGGATACTAACCCCGCAGGGTAAAAAGAAGAGGAGATGAGCAGAAAAGGGGCAGGCCGCCCCGTTGCCAGCCTGGCCGCCCCGCGGCCGCGACAGCGAGCGAAATCCCTTCGCAATCGCTGGCCGCCCCGTCGCCTACCCTTGCCGACCCGCGGCCCCTGACGGAGGATAAAAAAATTTTTGGGACCCGTGTGGGCCCCACCTGCTACACCCCTTTAACCCTATCCACCCCTTTACCTTTCCCCATATGCCCCAGCCGCCCCCACGCCCTCTCTCTTCGCCTATCTCCTCTATCTTCATCTTCAACCTTAAAAACCCCACACCCACAACTCAAAACCTCCATTAAAGCTCTCCTTGAAGCTTCAATATTCACAACATTCACCCCTTTCTCCAATATCTTCTATTATCCACCTATAGCTTTCACCAAACCACCCACAATCTCCTCATTCTTCCTAGATCTAAACCAAAAACACCCGATTCGAAGGATCTTCAAGGTTTTGTGAAAAATCCACCAACGGAGGGAGGAATTTGAGACGTCGGAGTGCAAATCGGACGTCGGAGGTTCAGATCCGGCGGTTTTCTGAGGCCGCCCCGTCGCCAGACCAACCGCCCCATCGCCATCCATCGCCGGCCGCCACATCGCCAGACTTACCGCCCAGCGGTCACCTGTCGCCGGCCGCCCCATCGCCTACCCTCGCCGCCCCGCGGCCACTGCAGAAACCTCCATCTTCGTGAGTTTTTACTTCAAACTTTTTCTTGGGTTAATTTCCTAGCTTTAAGCAAACATGTCTAGACCCCATGGGATGAGTAGGAGTCAGAAGGAGAGATGGAATGCGCTGAATACTAGGAATTTCTTTCAAACCAAGTTTTTTCACGAACCTACCCTTCGGATGTTAGAGATGGATGTATGTACTAGGCAGTTGTTAGAACATGGAGGCCTAGGGGATTTCTTAGATAAGAATGCTCCGACCTATTCAGGTTTAGTTAAGGAGTTCCTGGCTACGTTGAGTGTGCGGTCTACATCTATCGAGTTTAGGTTATTGGGGCGGGAGTTCACGAGGACAAAGGAGAGAGTGGGACATCTTTTTGGAGTGACAGCTGCACCCACCGCAGGTTGGTTTGATGTGTCAAAGGGAGGGGGACCTATTGCATTTTGGCTTGCGGCGACTAGGGTGCCGTTTGAGGCCAAGAAGGGCCAATACAACTCGAGTATTAGGCACCATGCACTACGGCTGATCCATAAGGTTTTAGCCAACACCTTCTTTGCCTAGGCTGAGGTCAACAAGATCTCACTTCGGGATATGTCATATTTGTGGTGTCTGACGCCAGAGAGCCCAGTTATTCCAGGATGGGTGG
Organism: Persicaria maculosa; assembly: GCA_963922045.1. Lineage (NCBI taxonomy): Eukaryota > Viridiplantae > Streptophyta > Magnoliopsida > Caryophyllales > Polygonaceae > Persicaria > Persicaria maculosa. The sequence goes on along the minus strand of OY998271.1, from coordinate 21,294,781 downwards.
ATTTGTTCCTTTTTAACTGCAGGGACATCATAGACAAGCGCAAGACGGCGACGATTAGCTTTGGGGGTCTCATCACTCTCATAGCACGGGATTGTATTGATTTGAGCGTTGTGATGTACATAACTGTACCTTTGTTTATTGCATCTTTTGACTTCATATTTCATTTGATTTCCGAACAAAAGTTTCAAAAGCATATGATCTCGTGTAAGAATGAGCTAAAGTGTAAGAAATAGAGTCTACACAAGTTTTGAGCTAACTATGCAGGAATTTGATGAAATCGGAGTCAAAACGGGCAAGTCGAGTGAAGCTGAGAAGAGGTCGATATCGACTGGAGGCATCGATATCGACCCTGGATTTCGACACGACTTCTGAGTGTCGAGATAACCACACAAACCAGACTAGAAGCCTCGATATCGACACACATGCATCGATATCGACCATCGTCATAGACATCGACTGGAGTTGGACAAGTCGAGCAGAAACACAAGCATCGACATCGACCTCTGGTGTCGATATCGACCCTACCTCGACAGAAGATAAATCCGATTTTGAGGCTCGGATTGTGAAGTCTATCATCGAAGCCATGAGTTATCTCGTTCTTTTAGATATTAGCAGTTGTTTGTTATCTTTTCCATTAAGTTTTATCAAAATAAAAGACCTATCCTAAATTGCTCGGATAGAGTTAATAGTTTAGATAGAAGTTACAATCCTCGGATAGCGAGGATTAGTAGCCTATAAATAAAGCCTTAGGGGCTGATTTGTTAGGCATCCAATCATAGAATCGTCGAAGACAAGGAAAATAGACAATAGATAGTTAGGTTTTTTTGAGCTTTAAAGTTTCAAGCGCTTACGATAGTTGGCGTTGAGATTGTAAAGATTCGAAATTTTCCATTTATGCAAGTTATTTCAATTCAAGACATGTCTACGATCAACATGAGTGAGTAGTTCCCCTTTCTTCTAGGGTCGGGGTGAGCCCGACGATAGCCATGATGGTAAGGTAAGTACGTCGTTAAAGAATGTATCTTTTATCTCCTTCGACCTTGTTCTTCATCTTTAAATGCGAATTTAAGGAACTCATGTTGTAAAACTTGGGTAGTAATTAGGGTTTCTATTCGAAAGATTATAAACTCAATTATGACTAAGGTAGACACCAATTAGGTTAAGTAATTGAAAAATCTCTTTTCCTATTGGTCGGTTTAGGTGAAAGCCTTTTCCTTTATGATAAAAGCATGCATCTTTAGTTGATCCTTATTTCTACTATCATGGTTGTCGTCGCGGTAATCCTTGACTTTGGAAGACTTTTTCCTTTATTGAGTTTACATTAAAATTTTGCCCGCCGTTCGTTGAGTCATCGAAAAACCCAACACCTTTGCTTATTTCTGATCATTGCTTCCTCCCTATCCTTGATTCTTCGGCCTTTTCTTTGCCGACAAAACCACTAACTCACTGCAGGAAAGACATCGATATCGACAGCAGAGGTCGATATCGACCAAAACAGATAGATTGATGGTTTTCTGAGTTGATCTCGAGACTCCTGGGAAACTTCTGCAAGCATCGATATCGACCACCTTGTGTCGAAATCGACCCCCTATATCGACTGGCAGACTTCTGAGCCAGTCGATTTCGTGAACTAACCTCGATATCGACCACCACCAGTCGATATCGACTATAGTTTTTGTTTCTGCAGGTTTTCTGTTGCAGAGGACATCGACAGCCAACGTCGACATCGAGGTCTGACATCGAGATCGAGGCTTCTGGTCGAACATAAAGGACGTGTCTTCAACGCTACTAGGATCCCGCTGACTCGCTTCCTCGTGGATCGAACCTGATTCCCTACTACTATAGCGGGGAGTCTTGAATTTATTTGAAGAGGCTAAGAGTTGTATTGGTTTATATTTTATTATATATTTCGATTCAATTCTCCCCACGTCAAATTTTGGCACCGTTGCCGAGGATCGAAATCAAAGATCGAAATCGACCTTTACCACTTGACGCCAAACAGCTCCGAAGCCGAGGTATGTGCTGAACTCTCAGTCGATATTGATTATTCCTACTCGCCCTCGACCTTTTTTCTGCAGGAATATTTTGAAGAGTCCAAATCAAAGTTGGCATCACTCTATGTTTGGTCCACACCGACTCCTATAACTGATTTGGGAACTTCTATCAAGAGAATTGAGACGGATTACCTTGGTGAGATTATGAAGACGGAGGAGGTAGAGCCAATCCTTATCCCACAAGGCCCTTCTCCGGTGCTTAAGCCTCTACCCAATACACTTAGGTATGAGTTTCTTGGTCCAAATTCTACTTTCCCTGTAATTATCAATGCTTCACTAACCACACAGGAAGTAGATAAGCTTATGGAAGTACTTCGTGCTCATCGTAAGGCTATTGGATACTCTCTTGAGGACATAAAAGGTATTTCACCTGCTACTTGTATGCATAGAATCCTCCTTGAGGATGATCATAAGGCATCTATAGAACACCAACGGAAGCTCAACCCCAACATGAGAGAGGTAGTGAAGAAGGAGATCATGCGCATGTTGGATGCAGGAATCATCTATGCCATCTCCGACAGCGAATGGGTGAGCCCAGTCCATGTGGTGCCTAAAAAGGGCGGAATGACCGTTGAGGAGAATGAGAAAGGCGAGCTTGTGCCAAAGCGAATCACAACTAGTTGGCGAATGTGTATTGACTACAGTAAACTCAACAATGCCACTAGAAAGGATCACTTTCCCCTTCCTTTCATTGATCAGGTATTAGAGAGACTCGCCGAACATGATTATTTTTGTTACCTGGACGGATATTCTGGTTTTTGGCAGGTCCCTATTCATCCTGACGATCAAGAAAAGACCACCTTCACTTGTCCCTATGGGACTTTTGCATATAGGAGAATGCAATTTGGGCTCTGTAATGCCCCTGCTACCTTTCAAAGATGTATGATGGCTATCTTCTCCGACATGATTGAGGACATCGTGGAGGTATTTATGGATGACTTCTCTATTTATGGCACAACTTTCGATATTTGTCTTGCTAACCTTCGCAGGGTACTTGCACGATGTGAAGAGACAAACTTGGTTCTCAATTGGGAAAAGTGCCACTTTATGGTAAGGGAAGGGATTGTGCTAGGCCACAAAGTCTCTAAACGGGGAATTGAGGTGGACAGGGCAAAAATAGAACTCATTGAAAAATTACCACCACCTTCATCAATTAAAGACATAAGAAGTTTCCTTGGTCACGCAGGTTTTTATAGGAGGTTTATTCAAGATTTTTCTAAAATTGCCAAACCTTTAACTAACCTACTAATGAAGGATGTTAAGTTTGCATTTTCTAGTGATTGTCTTGAAGCTTTCAACAGGTTGAAGGAGGCCCTCATATCCGCCCCAATCATTCAATCACCCGATTGGTCGCAACCTTTTGAGATCATGTGCGATGCAAGCGATTATGCCGTAGGTGCTGTCCTAGGACAAAGGAGAGATAAAAAGCTTCATGCCATCTACTATGCAAGCAAGACTCTTGATGCCGTTCAAACAAAGTACACCACGACGGAAAAGGAGTTCTTGGCGGTGGTCTTCGCTTTTGAGAAGTTCCGCTCATACCTAGTGGGCTCTAAGGTTATTGTTCATACTGACCATGCAGCTCTTAGGTACTTAATGGCAAAGAAGGATGCTAAACCTAGGCTCCTACGATGGGTGCTCTTACTACAAGAGTTCGACGTTGAGCTTAAAGATAAGAAAGGAATGGAGAACTCCGTAGCCGATCATCTTTCACGGCTACCCATAGGGCTTCTGGAAGAGTCACATGACAACATACCAATCAATGACTCCCGCCCTGACGAGCACTTAATGAGGCAAGAGGTAAGACGGGCAGAAGAACCACTCGATATCGACCCCCAAAGGTCGATATCGACTGCCCCAAAGGTAAATCTTGCATCGATGTCGACCAATTTTGATCACATGTTGTCCATTGCAGAGGTCGAAATCGACCTCCAGACATCGACATCGAGGACCCATATCGAGAAGCCCATGTCGACTGAGCCTGTCGATGCCGACCAGTCGATATCGACCCCAGCAGGTCGATATCGACCACCTTCAAAACCCTCCGAAGGTGACGAAAAGGTAAGCTTCGGTGAGGATTTCTTCTTTACACCTCCTTCTAGTCCTATCCATGATCTATTTGTTGTAAGAAGGGCGAAGGTACCTTGGTATGCGGATTTTGCTAACTATATTGTAGGAGGCGAGATTCCTTCAAGATTAACTTCGCAACAAAGGAAGAAGTTTTTGCACGACGTCAAACAATACTATTGGGATGAACCATATTTATTCAAACAGGGGAAAGACCATATCTTTCGACGTTGTATCCCAGAGGACGAGGTAGAGAGCGTGATTCACCATTGTCATTCTCTCCCTACAGGAGGTCATGCTAAAGGATTCAAGACCGCGGCGAAAATTCTTCAATGTGGTTTTTATTGGCCTAACCTTTTCAAGGATGTGCAAAACTATGTAACCTCTTGCGATGAGTGTCAACGTGCAGGTAATATCACATGGAGGAATGAGACACCACTCACAGGCATTCTAGAGGTCGAACTCTTTGATGTATGGGGCATTGACTTCATGGGACCATTCCCTGCTTCAGGCCCCTACAAATACATTCTAGTAGCGGTGGACTATGTCTCTAAATGGGGGAGGTTGTAGCAACTAGGACCAACGACGCGAAGGTAGTCTCTAAGTTTATGAAAACTAACATCTTTCCTCGTTTTGGTGTTCCTAGAGTCCTTATTTCATATGGTGGCTCGCATTTCATTGAGAGAGGCTTTGAAGCTCTTTTAGCTAAGTATGGGGTAAACCATAGGGTGGCAACACCCTATCACCCTCAAACTAGCGGTCAAGTAGAAGTCTCCAATCGCCAAATCAAAGTCATCTTGGAGAAGACGGTTTCCCGCTCAAGGAAAGATTGGTCGTCCAAACTGGATGATGCGCTCTGGGCCTACCGAACGGCCTATAAAACACCACTTCGCACAACTCCCTATAACTTGGTATATGGTAAGTCATGTCACTTGCCCGTTGAACTTGAGCATAAAGCAATGTGGGCTCTTAAGGAGCTTAACATGGATTTCGACGAAGCGGGAAAGAGGAGGTTCATCGACTTACAAGCCTTGGAAGAGTTGCGCCTAAAGGCATATGAGAATGCCGAAATCTACAAAGAGCGCACTAAGAAATGGCATGATAGGAAGTTGGTGCCAAAAACATATGAGGTAGGTGACAAAGTCCTTGTTTTCAATTCTAGGCTTCGCTTATTTCCAGGGAAACTAAGGACAAGATGGAGCGGACCTTTCAAAGTTCATAAAGTATTCCCTCATGGAGCGGTGGAGTTAATTTGCGACGATGGATCAACCTTTAAGGTAAATGGCCACCGAGTAAAGAAATATTATGACAAGGAGGACCCAGAAGAAGAGATTCGCGCCACCTTGGCGTTGAACTAGCGCAAAAAGGGAAATATGTCGAGCAAGCGACTTAAACTCAAGCGCTTCCGGGAGGCAACCCGTTCTTTTCCTTTTTTTTCTCTTTTAGTTTTTTGTTTATTTTATATTTTTTTAGATCATTCGTGGCTATTCTATCTAAAGTCAACAGGGAAATCCAGCCCAGAAGAGAGGTCGATATCGACCTATATGGTCGATATCGATAAGCCGACAGAAGGGAGCAACATGAAGTGTTAAACGGATGCAGAAAGGGGGTCGATATCGACCTCTAAGGTCGATATCGACTATAGATGGAGGTAGGTGCCAGGTCAGAATTTACTTTATTTCAGTTTTATTTTTTTTGGGGGTTTCGTCCCCTTTATACACCCCCCGACTTCGACACCCCCCTCCCCTTTTCGACACCCTAGCCGCCTCTCTTCCTCTTCATCCCTCACCCTCCGGTCACCCTCCCCACAGCCACCCATCACCGCAACCACCATACCCACCCACTGTCACCAGATCCCCCTCCTCCCTTCCTCGCCCTGTGCAGCAACGCCCCAAGCCACAAGATCCCTGCCATCTCTTCCTCTTCTCGACCTAGCCCCCTCTCTCTCCCTCGTTTTCAAGTCTCCTCGCCCGGATCTACACATTGCCGGCCAAGAATCACCAGATCCGGCCGCCCCACGCCACCGGAGATCCCACCGCGCCACCAGCAGCCCCGACAGCACACAAGATCCGGTCGATTTCGACCCCTGGGCATCGATATCGACACCCTCCTGTCGACAGTCGGTTTTCTCTCTTGATTTTTGCGGTTGCTTGCCTCTTTCTCCCCTAATTCCAACACTCTTCTGGTATGATTTCTCACCCTTCCTCTATTTGTTCTGGATTTTCATATTTAATTAGTTGATTGGGAAGAAATTTCATATTGGGTGTTTAGGTTTTGAATGTAGATTGCGCGGGAAAGAGTATTTGTATGGCATAAAATTTTTTTTTATATATGTGGTGCTATGAATCTAAGTTTTGTATTTATATGGGCATGAAATCTGATTTTTATATATAATAGGGAGAAATCTGACATTTATAATTCATGTGGGGCAATAATCGGAATTTTTCATAAGTTTGGGCTATGAATCTGAATTTTATATATATATATGGGCTGATTTTGTAAATCTGATTTTTTTAGGGGGTTTATATTCTGATTTTTTTATAGACTTGACATCTGATTTTTTTAGGCCAAACTTATTTAGGTCATAAGGTTCCTTAGTATTAAAACTATAAGAAATTATGTTTAGATAAAATACCATCTTTAGGTACTTTCTTTCACTTAGACATTTACCTTTACAAAATTTCTAGCATAATATGGAACCTAAGTATGGGGTTCTCCCCATTTTAATCAAAAGGAGTATTATCTTTAGTATTGGCTTCTTTTGCAGACGATGGTTAGAGCCAAGAACATCCCTCAGGACGCGCTCCGCATTGAGGATGATCAGCAGCGCTCCCTTGCGGAGGAGTTGATTCCCCGAGCCACCAGGGCACGATGGTACCATCTCCCTGACATGATCCAGCTAGGATTTTACCCAGGCGTTCAGGAGGCGTTTGAGAACGTCTCTCTACACAGGCTGATCGAGCCACTGGAGGCGCACTACCCCGTTCTCACTGGGGAGTTTATGGCCACATTAGAGGTTCCCGAGCGCACTTCGACCGGCCGCCGAGTCTTCTTCCAGCTCGGCAACAGGCGACACAGACTATCGCTCGAAGAGATGAGCGAGATTTTTGGGTTCATCCACACTCCGGCCGCCTTCAGGGTCCACGACCCTAATGTCATCTGGAGTTACATATCAGGTATACCCTACCCTGCTCCTACTCACTCCTTCACCTCTAGGGTTGTGAGTCCACTTTTTAGGGTTATCTTGAGGGTCCTGGCGAGTACCCTTTGGGCCAGGCCTGAGCTCCGTCGCCCGACACACCGTGAGACGGAGACTCTACGGAGGATGCTCTTCGAGGATGACCCTCTACCATACCTCCACTCCTGGCTCGAGCATATAGTAGACCGCAGACGAATGGTCTCTACAGACATCTTGGACGGCGGCATGGTGGCCATCCTCGCCGAGGCTCTAGGTGTCCACACTGAAAGGTACACGGCCTACCAGCTCACGTATCTAGACGTTGCGGTGTTGCGTCAGGGCGGAGTCATCGCGACGGGAGCACATGGATGGAGACACCCCCAAACGGGGATGCGCCTGCGACATGATTTCATGGATCTGCTGTATATCCCTGATTGGTACCAGTCTTGGACTGGGCAGCCATATCATACGGATATAGCCCCCAGCCTACCAGGGAGGCATGGATGGCAACGACGATGATGACGCCAGGGATGATGCGGTTAGGGGAGGAGAGGGCCCGTAGGGGTCCCACCACAGCCACCACAGTCACCATAGCCACCATAGCTATGTACCTCCACCTCCTCCTCCCTTCCAGCCTGCCTACACCACCGATTGGCAGGAAGACATGTCTGCCCGCTTCACTAGGCTGGAGCTCTCCGTCACTGAGATGCGCGAGGAGCAGCGACGCTATGGGAGGTTCCTCGAGGGTTTGGGCTCATATATGGGCTTTTCCTTCGATCAGCAGGCTGGACCTTCCACTTTCCCGCAGGCCGCCCCGACAGACTACTCAGGGACAGCTCCTACACAGGGCTGGCCCTTGCTGTTGCCACCTCCCCCGCCCCCTGAGCAGTGATATACATATAGCGTAAGTGAGTGTGAGTGATCCTTCCCTTTACTTTATTTTTCTAACAGTGAGGACACTGTAATCTTTAAGTATGGGGTGGGGATTGAACTTGGACATTATAAACTGCTTTATCTGGTTGTGGTAGGTTTTAAAACTTGGCAAACTTGGCGTGTATTTTATTTACATTCTACTTGTATGCATTGCATCATATTTAACATTTATGCATTTTAAAGTTTAAGTTCTCAACCTTTTAGTTTGATTTTGTTGAGTCTATAAAATGTTAAAAAGAAAAAAAAATATAGAAAAATGTCAAAATACAAAAAAATGCATGTTTATTTTTAAGTTTATTTTTCTTTACCCCTTAGATGTCCTATGATGAAAACTCAATAGCTGACTTGATCATGTAAATCCTATGGCATAGTTGGATGGTTTAGCCTAAGTCTTTAAAATTTTTATGTAGATTGTGAACTTGTGATGAAATTGAGCACATATGGTCCTAGGCTAAAAAGCAAATCCAACAAAAATTGTCCTTGTGAGAATTTTGACCTATAGGGAGAACATCAAAAATCCCTCCGCTTTCTTGAGTGAATTTACTCTTCCTATGCATCTCTAAATGTTGTGATAGTTATTCAAAACCAATGCATATATATGTTTATGTTTACGAGAATTAAATGATGGAGGCATCTTTTAAGCCATTTTTATCCTCTCTTTACCTACCCTGCATTATCCCTGCTTGAGGCCAGAACATTAGCCTGAGCCTGAATTGCAAACTCCACAAAATTATCCCTAGCCGAATTGAGCCTGACCCCCATTTGGGAATTGAGACTTAGATTGGTTGGACTAATGCCTTGTGGAAAGAAAAGAGCATAATGTCTAGTTTTGAGCAAGGAGATTATAGGATGGTACATATTTACATTTTGTCATATTTTGTAAAAGGATTTTTTGGCTCACCATATAAATGCACATAGTTTTAGTATTATTTCCGAAAAAAAAATCCGAAAAAAAAATATATATATATAAAGTGCATGAGCCAAAATCTTTAAGTCTTTTATTCATACAAATGTTATATTTTTGAGAGGTATATTAGAACTTGGAAGAAGGGTTGATGGAATGCATCTTTAGAGCATTATATTGAAGAGTTATGGTTTGGGTATTGCAAGTGTTGGGATTTAGGAGTCTTGATTCCCGAATTATAAAAGCACCACATAGCCAAATAATTCCATACCCTTTATTTCATACCAAGCCCCATTACAACCCCGCCGAATGGAGTCTTCTATGAAGTCTTCCATTGAGCGAAAGTCCTCCTGATGATTCTTATTGCATTTTCATAATTGGTTGCGAAGTGGATTTTTATAAATTGCAATGTTTATGAGATTGTATATGGAATTGAGTTGAGAGTTGATCCCCATAGCCTAAACACATGAGAGTTGAGTGCAAACACATTATCCCTGTGAGGTTGGATCAAAATTGCATATGCCTATGGATCGCCAAAATATGTGCTATGACGTTAAATTCACTTGCTTTGCTTTGCTACCGCTTATGATGTTGCTTTTGACAAAGGCGAAGACTTGAAAGGTGTGTTGTAGGTGTTGGTTATTGCTTGGTTATTGCTTGAGGACAAGCAAGTCTAAGTATGGGGTGTTTTGATGTACATAATTGTACCTTTGTTTATTGCATCTTTTGACTTCATATTTCATTTGATTTCCGAACAAAAGTTTCAAAAGCATATGATCTCGTGTAAGAATGAGCTAAAGTGTAAGAAATAGAGTCTACACAAGTTTTGAGCTAACTATGCAGGAATTCGATGAAATCGGAGTCAAAACGGGCAAGTCGAGTGAAGCTTAGAAGAGGTCGATATCGACTGGAGGCATCGATATCGACCCTGGATTTCGACACGACTTCTGAGTGTCGAGATAACCACACAAACTAGACTAGAAGCCTCGATATCGACACACATGCATCGATATCGACCATCGTCATAGACATCGACTGGAGTTGGACAAGTCGAGCAGAAACACAAGCATCGATATCGACCTCTGGTGTCGATATCGACCCTACCTCGACAGAAGATAAATCCGATTTTGAGGCTCGGATTGTGAAGTCTATCATCGAAGCCATGAGTTATCTCGTTCTTTTAGATATTAGCAGTTGTTTGTTATCTTTTCCTTTAAGTTTTATCAAAATAAAAGACCTATCCTAAATTGCTCGGATAGAGTTAATAGTTTAGATAGAAGTTACAATCCTCGGATAGCGAGGATTAGTAGCCTATAAATAAAGCCTTAGGGGCTGATTTGTTAGGCATCCAATCATAGAATCATCGAAGACAAGGAAAATAGACAATAGATAGTTAGGTTTTTTTTAGCTTTAAAGTTTCAAGCGCTTACGATAGTTGGCGTTGAGATTGTAAAGATTCGAAATTTTCCATTTATGCAAGTTATTTCAATTCAAGACATGTCTACGATCAACATGAGTGAGTAGTTCCCCTTTCTTCTAGGGTCGGGGTGAGCCCGACGATAGCCATGATGGTAAGATAAGTACGTCGTTGAAGAATGTATCTTTTATCTCCTTCGACCTTGTTCTTCATCTTTAAATGCGAATTTAAGGAACTCATGTTGTAAAACTTGGGTAGTAATTAGGGTTTCTATTCGAAAGATTATAAACTCAATTATGACTAAGGTAGACACCAATTAGGTTAAGTAATTGAAAAATCTCTTTTCCTATTGGTCGGTTTAGGTGAAAGCCTTTTCCTTTATGTTAAAAGCATGCATCTTTAGTTGATCCTTATTTCTACTATCATGGTTGTCTTCGCGGTAATCCTTGACTTTGGAAGACTTTTTCCTTTATTGAGTTTACATTAAAATTTGCCCGCCGTTCGTTGAGTCATCGAAAAACCCAACACCTTTGCTTATTTCTGATCATTGCTTCCTCCCCATCCTTGATTCTTCGGTTTTCTGAGTCGATCTCGAGACTCCTGGGAAACTTCTGCAAGCATCGATATCGACCACCTTGTGTCGAAATCGACCCCCTGTATCGACTGGCAGACTTTTGAGCCAGTCGATTTCGTGAACTAACCTCGATATCGACCACCACCAGTCGATATCGACTACAGTTTTTGTTTCTGCAGGTTTTCTGTTGCAGAGGACATCGACAGCCAAGGTCAACATCGAGGTCTGACATCGAGATCGAGGCTTCTGGTCGAACATAAAGGACGTGTCTTCAACGCTACTAGGATCCCGCTGACTCGCTTCCTCGTGGATCGAACCTGATTCCCTACTACTATAGCGGGGAGTCTTGAATTTATTTGAAGAGGCTAAGAGTTGTATTGGTTTATATTTTATTATATATTTTGATTCAATTCTCCCCACGTCACGTTGTCCCTGATGTCTTGCATGGTTCATTTCTGTATGATGAGGCCCAGCTGAGGAAAGCTGGCCATTTGGAGGGGAGAGCACCGATGTGGGTCTAGAGGACAGGCCATCTTGGGGTGATAAAGCTTAGATTACCCCGGCCACTTCCTTTTGGTCCTACGGCAGAGGATTTCTTCATGGGCGATGAGGATGAGGATGAGGATGATGGAGATGACGTGGCTCAGGACGATGAAGGTGGTGTTCCTGAGATGCAGACGGATGTAGGAGGTGGGGATGCTGGACCTTCTGGCACAACTGGAGTAGGTGCTGGTCCAGGGTATTATGAGCTTGAGTAGAGGATGACGGCGATGTCTCTGCGACAGGATACTATGTGGGAGCAGCAGCAGCAGATGGTTGTCCTCCAGGACACCATGTGGCAGCATCAGCAGATGATTTCCCGTCGTCAGGATGATATGTGGGATCATCAGCAGCAGCTCTATGTTGACATAGGAGACATCCGTCGCGATCTTCGTGGACTGACGACTAGCATGGCGGATATGGTTGAGAGCCAGGCAGAGATGCGGCGCTTACAGGAGCAAGTGCTCCAACGACAGCAGGCTGCATGGGAGGCTCAGGAGCTGCAGAGACAGAGACATGAGGAGTTCTTCCGATTTCCCTATCCTCAGTTCCCACCTTATCCACCACCACCTCCACAGTGATCATGTTAGTTTTTCTTTTTCTTTTCTTTTCCCTTTCAGTTTATTTTGATGTTTTCGCCATTGAGGACAATGTCAGAATTAAGTGTGGGGGGAAGACTTGCATAACATGTTAGAGTTGTACTTTATCTTTATGTTGCATTTAGACTTTAGATTCCATGTTGGAATATTTTAGTTGATGTTAGTCCATGTTATTCACAAAAAAAAATCTGAAAATTATATTATTTATGTTATTATATTTATGCATTAGCTAGGATTAGGTCTTATTTTCCCATATGGATGCCACTTGTCCTCTAATTTATTTATTAAGACTTATGCCCCATGATGTACTTGGATTGTTGAAAACCTTTGATATCTAATTTCCACACTATTTGGTGAGCATAATTGGTTAATGATTGAGCACATAAGATATTTGATTTTGGGTGATCTTGAAAGTCTAGACATGACCTGGTGAGCTATTTTGGCCTATATTTGGACAAAATATATTATGTCTTCTTGCTTGTTGAGTGTACTCTCTTTAATTGCTTCCTCTTTGGCTTGCATTTAGATATCTTATTCAAGGTTGCATACTATTATTTTTGCACATGACTTAAAGATGATTGAGGCACCTTTATTAGCCCTATTTGACTCTATTCCCACCTTGCATATTATCCTCTGCTTGAAGCCAATATTAAGCCTAATTGCCTATTCTTTTGAGCTCCACAAGATTTTTTCCATAGCCAATTATAGCCTGACCCATCTGGGAATTAGGAATAGTTGGTGAATATTCATATTGTGGATGATGGTTTGAGTGATGGATTGTATGTTGGGAGTACTTTTATGAGATGTTTTGATTCTTCCTAGTAGTTTACACATTACTTGGGACCTAAGGAGGATAAAATTCACATAGGGGTAAAAGTCAAGGAAAATCATTTGATATAGCATGAAGAAGAGCATATGAAAAAAAAGGAGAAAAAAAAGAAAAAAAAAAGAAAAAGAAAAACAAAGAATAAGAGAATGAGTTGAGTATGGTTTATGAAGTTTGATGCTTGAGATTGGAGTTGTATACATTGTAGAGTTATGGTATGATCTTGTGAGTGGTATTGTAATTTGGTTGCATCCTTAATTCCCGGATTATAAGCACCACATGGCCTAAATTGTTCCATACTTTATGTTTTCTACCTTGGCCCCATTACAACCCAATTGAAAGACCTCATGATTTTTGTTGTATGTAGAGTCACCAGCGGTGGAGAGCTAGAACACTGGTGCAAGACTATTGTAGCTAAGCTTTTAAAGATTGAGTTTAAGCATAAATATTTAACCCTAAACACTTGAGTGAGAGTGAAACACATATTCCTTGTGAGGTCTAGAATGGATATGGTTGCTTGATTTCATTGATCATTAATATTATGTGCTATAATGTTGTTAATCTATTGTGTTTGCTAGTTTTTACTACACTTAAAGAATATTGGGGTTGATACATGAATTGCTATTCTGTGGGGTTGCAAGTTACTTTTTCTATTGCTTGAGGACAAGCAAAGGTTCAAGTGTGGGGGAATTTGATATAGCATTATTAGTATTGCATAATAGATTGCATTTAGTATAGTTTGGGTGTAAATATTGCATATTTTAGTTGCATTTACATGATTACTTGTTGAGTTGGAAGGTGCGGAATCTACACAATGTTATGGTTTCTTTCAGGAATCGTAATTCAAGATGGAATGAATTTGAGAGGAGTTAAAGAATAAAGGAAATGGCATTATCAGCTACAGCTAATCACGTGGAGAGAAGCGGAAGAAATCGCTGGCCGCCTCGCGGCCGAGCTAGCCGCCCCGCGGCCCGAAGACTTCTCGAAGGATTTCGCTGATCGCCAGGCCGCCCCGTCGCCTGAGCTAGCCGCCCCGCGGCCTGTGCAGAAACGCCGAATCAGTTATTCACTTTAATTAGGGTTTTTACTATTACTTTTGGCCGATCCTTTGTAGGCCTGTAAAAGACATTTCTAGGTTATTCTACTATTCACCTTATGCACTTTAGAGAATTATTGGGAGAACGCTTAATGACGGAGGGGAAACCTGTCGTTGATCCGTCAAAGAAAACTCAAACCTATAACTAGTATAGCAATAAGTAAGAGGTCAATCCACAGGGAGATTTGTTATTCAAATGTGATTTAAGTGTCGATTAAGTAACCAATGGGGGGTTTCAGGAGTGTGCGAATTGACGAAAGCAAGAGTAAATGGTTATGATTCAAACAAATCAGAGAAGCAGTTCTACCTACAATTTTCCACTTTATTTGGCTGAAGCGATCCTTGTAACTTGTTCTCGTCCTATTAAGTTTCCTATGAATGCCCTTGTCCTGACCTAATATAGTTACTAGTCCAATCAGTCCTAGAAACCCTTATCAATCAAACAGTCCCTAAAGAAGCATTTAACCCAATTGATAGCTTTAAGTCCAGAGATTAGCCAAGGTATTTGCAGTCCCTAAAGAGGGATTTAACAACACATTCAACTTCCTACCTATCCAATTAGTTCAATCAGCCCTAAAGGGATAAGTTTACTACTTGGGTTAAGGTTCACAATCAGGAATCTACAAAACCCTAGCAATTGAATTGATCTAACTAGTTGCGCGAACTATATAGAATAAAACAATAATTCAATAAGCGCAAAGAAGTTGAAGCATTTAATAGCGGAATTAAGGAACGAGAATTAGAAACTCACAATCAATCCAAATAAAGCTTCAAATTACAGGCAGAACCGATGAGTTTAGTTCCTCATTTAAAACACCGCTCAATCTCTAATTCGTCTAATAGAATGTAGAATGAAAAATGAAAAGTACTTCTAAACTAATTAACTCTCGGCCTTTTAAAAGTCTAAGCCGAACCAAAAAACGAAATAACAAATAAACTAGGGTTTCAACAAAGTAAAACTCGGTGCTCGGCGACCAATGCGGCGGTCGCGGCATGGTGCGGCGGCCGCTGCACGCGGGCTCTTCCACTCCTCGCTGCATCTCTCCTTGCGACGGCCGCTGCATGCTTGCTGCGGCCGCTGCATCTCTCGCTGCCAGGACCTCGCAGCTAAGCCGAGAGCACTCCCATCTCTTTTATCTTCTTTCTTCAAGTCTTTCTTCTTTTTCCTCCAAGGTCATGCATCCAATTGCGTTCGAATCTAGCTCTGTAAAAATACTCACAAATTCGCACAAAATCCGAACTCTTCCAAAATAATCGTCAGATGCACTTTAACTCCAAATCATTAACTAATTGCAACCTAACTAGCCTAAAAATGTCTATAATGCCTATGTAGGATATGCATTATCACTTAATCATGAGCAACTAAACTCTCGAAGGTTTCGCCTACAGTTTGGATCTTGATTGTTGAATTGTGAGTTTCTTAATCTAGTTCTTATTCCTATTTGAATGTTTTGACTTCTTTGCGCTTAATTCTTTGGATGTGTTTTATTCTCGCTGGCCTGATCAACTAGTTAGAGTAGATTCATTCAATTGCTAGGGTTTTGTAGATTCCTCGTAGCAAACCTTAACCCAAGTGACAAGTGCGGGCACCCTTGGAAGGTATAGCTTTCTGTCCAAGCATTCATCCATTACTTTTAGCTTCTCTCCTTGAGCTAGTCCTGGGGATTGTCCTGAAATCACAAAAGCTTCCACACCATTTGAAATTAGTTTCTCATAAGGTGAAAGTGCGGGCTTAAACGGATCAACATAACCATCAACACCTATTCTGAGTTCTTCTTTTCCTAGGGATTGCAATTTGTTAAGGGGCTCAAATTTCAAGAAACTATTTTCCTTAGGTGTCTCTAACAAATCATGAAAATTATTGTTGCGATCAATATTATTAGCAATAGGCATATCTAAAGAACTTTCAGGAGAAAGCTTAGCATGATTAAAGAGAGAGAACTCTATCTTTCTTCCATCAAACTCCATAGTCAATAAACCCTCACAACAATCAATTTTCGTTTTTGCAGTTTTCAGGAATGGTCTTCCTAGTATGATGGGTGTTTCTGGGGCTCCCTGCTCCATATCTAAAACAAAGAAATCAACAGGGAAAAACAAGTCATCAACCATAACCAAAACATCTTCAACAACGCCTCTTGGCTTGATCTGTGATCGATCAGCAAGTTGCACTATAACCCCAGTCTCAGTCAGAGCACCCAAACCCAATGTTATGTACAAGTTATCGAACATAACATTAATTGAGGCTCCTAGATCTAAAATGCCTTGTTTGAATCTAGTATTCCCAATTGCACATGGAACCGTAAACATACCTGGGTCTCCACACTTTTCAGGCAATTTCCTTTGCACCACAGCAGAGACATTTTCATTTAAGCTCACCTTTTCCTTCTTTTTCAATCTTTGCTTCTTCTTTATGGTGCACAATTCCTTCAAGAATTTCGCATATCTAGGAATGCACTTAATCAAGTTGAGTAAAGGAATGTTTACCTCGCACTTGCTGAATGTCTCAAAGATCTTCTTATCGTTCTCATACCTTCGTGTATCCTTCAGAGCTTCGGGAAAAGGTGGGATAGGCTTCGGAGTCTCCAAAGGTAATGAAGAAGAAGGAGGAGGAGGAGGAGGAGGAGGAGGAGAAGAAGGTAAAGAAGAAGGAGGGACAAAGGGTGTACCTGGCGGCGGGGTTCCGGCTAGGGCCGCGGCCGCGGGCGCCGCATTGTGCTGCGGCCGCTTTTCCCCTGGTTTACCGCGGCCGCTGCATGGTTGCGACCGCCGCCGCTCTGTGCAGCTGCCATCCTCCTCGCCTATAACTTCTATCTCTTCGTCCATGATTTCCTCGTCTCCCTTTGGTGGTGTGGCAATCAGTTCCTTGTCACTCCTAAGCGTTATTGCACTGACATTCTCCCTGGGATTCGCAATCGTTTGCGATGGGAGCTTTCCTGAGCCATTTGCCTTTTTTGCACTTAGTAATTGAATGATTTGACTCATCTGATTCTCCAAGTTCTTACATTGTTCACCTTGGTCCAAGACTGCCTGTGCGAGGTTCTTAGTGCACATCTCTAAGTTCTTTGTGCATTCAGCCTAGTTCGTTATAAATTGTGTGAGGGCTTGTAGTGGATTTCCATCAGATGTACTTGCCTGAGGCTGTCCTCCCTGACAAAGGTCAAAATGTTGTTGTGGCCTTACCTGAGGTCCTCCTTGCCGATTGAAAGGTTCTTGGTAGTTCCCATAACCAGAGCCCTGCTGATACCCTCCATTATAGTTACTATTGTTGAAGTAACCAGGATTACCAAAGTTGCCTTGCCTAGGCCTTTGTGGAGCAAAATTCCCAATTGCATTCAACTCAACATTAGGTTCTTGCAAGGTTGAGAACATATCCATAGGATGGAATGGATTGCTGTAGGATTCACACGCTTTCAACTGCTGAGGTGCTCTGTCAACTACGAGCTTCTTGATCGTCTCTTTCATCTCTGCCATATCAGTCTGTAATGCAGCCACTGGGGCATCAATGGCAAGTACACCTCTAGCACGAGTGCTCTTATTGAACTCCCTAGAGCCCTCAGAGAGCTCCTTGAACACCTCCCATGCTGCCGATGGTGTCTTATTCAGCATGTTTCCCCCACAACAAGAATTCACCGTTCTTCGCTCCTCATCAGTAAGCCCATTAAATAAGAATAGAACCAGATCTTTCTGAGGGAAGCCATGACATGGGCAGCTAGCGCAGAGTTTCTTAAAGCGTTCAAAATACTCATAAATAGACTTCGTTGCCTGTTGCTCAATGCTGCTAATCGCCCTTTTCAAGGCGTTACGCTTAGTTGCAGGAAAGTACCTCTCCAGAAAGGTTCTCTTCATTTCAGCCCAAGTAGATATACTCCTAGGTGGTAGATAGAAGAACCACTCATTTGCGTCATCCTTTAGAGAGAAAGGAAAGGCCCTCAGCTTGATTTGTTCTTCAGTGACATTCTCAGGTTTCATTCCAACCACCACAGTATGAAATGCTGATAAATGCTTGTGGGGATCTTCCCCACTCAACCCATGGAACTTGGGTAATAGATGAATTACCCCAGATTTCAGCTCAAAATTCACTCCATCCCCAAGTGCAGGGAATTGGATTGCCAGGGGTTGTTGTGCCAAGTCAAGAGCAGTAAGCTCCCCCAGAGTAAGATTTGCATTGTAAGCCATCTCTGCAGTGCTTTCTCCCTGATCAGAAGAAGATTCGTGAAAGCGATCACGAGTTTCTCGCCGTAAGGCAGAAAAGGGACTTTTCAATCTTTGAATCAAACAATAGCAAAGATGGATTAGTAGCACGGGTATGGACCATATATGATGGTCCACACCAAAAATCAACACCAAAACACACAAGAATCAATAAACCTCCCCGGCAACGGCACCAAATTTCACGGACGGGAAACCTGTCGTTGATCCGTCAAAGAAAACTCAAACCTATAACTAGTATAGCAATAAGTAAGAGGTCGATCCACAGGGAGATTTGTTATTCAAATGTGATTTAAGTGTCGATTAAGTAACCAATGAGGGGTTTCAGGAGTGTGCGAATTGACGAAAGCAAGAGTAAATGGCTAAGATTCAAACAAATGAGAGAAGTAGTTCTACCTATAATTTTCCACTTTATTTGGCTGAAGCGATCCTTGTAACTTCTTCTCGTCCTATTAAGTTTCCTATGAATGCCCTTGTCCCGACCTAATATAGTTACTAGTCCAATCAGTCCTAGAAACCCTTATCAATCGAACAGTCCCTAAAGAAGGATTTAACCCAATTGATAGCTTTAAGTCCAGAGATTAGCCAAGGTATTTGCAGTCCCTAAAGAGGGATTTAACAACACATTCAACTTCCTACCTATCCAATTAGTTCAATCAGCCCTAAAGGGACAAGTTTGCTACTTGGGTTAAGGTTCACAATCAGGAATCTACAAAACCCTAGCAATTGAATTGATCTAACTAGTTGCGCGGACTAGATAGAATAAAACAATAATTCAATAAGCGCAAAGAAGTTGAAGCATTCAATAGCGGAATTAAGGAACGACAATTAGAAACTCACAATCAATCCAAATAAAGCTTCAAATTGCAGGCAGAACCGATGAGTTTAGTTCCTCATTAAAAACATCGCTCAATCTCTAATTCGTCTAATAGAATGTAGAATGAAAAATGAAAAGTACTTCTAAAATAATTAACTCTCGGCCTTTTAAAAGTCTAAGCCGAACCAAATAAAGAAATAACAAATAAACTAGGGTTTCAACAAAGTAAAACTCGGCGCTCGGCGACCAATGCGGCGGCCGCGGCATGGTGCGACGGCCGCTGCATGCGGGCTCTTCCACTCCTCGCTGCATCTCTCCTTGCGGCGGCCGCTGCATGCTTACTGCGGCCGCTGCATCTCTCGCTGCCAGGACCTCGCAGCTAAGCCGAGAGCACTCCCATCTCTTTTATCTTCTTTCTTGAAGTCTTTCTTCTTTTTCCTCCAAGATCCTACATCCAATTGCGTTCGAATCTAACTCTGTAAAAATACTCACAAATTCGCACAAAATCCGAACTCTTCCAAAATAATCGTCAGATGCACTTTAACTCCAAATCATTAACTAAATGCAACCTAACTAGCCTAAAAATGTCTATAATGCCTATCTAGGATATGCATTATCCCTTAAGCATGAGCAACTAAACTCTCGAAGGTTTCGCCTACAGTTTGGATCTTGATTGTTGAATTGTGAGTTTCTTAATCTAGTTCTTATTCCTATTTGAATGTTTTGACTTCTTTGCGCTTAATTCTTTGGATGTGTTTTATTCTCGCTGGCCTGATCAACTAGTTAGAGTAGATTCATTCAATTGCTAGGGTTTTGTAGATTCCTCGTAGCAAACCTTAACCCAAATGGCAATCATATCCCTTTAGGACTCGTAGGACTAATTGGATGTGTAGGAAGTTGAATATATGTTAAATATCGACTCGTAGCTTGATATTGCATATACCTTGGTTAATTCATAGTCTTAATGCTATCTCTAGGTTAAATCTTAACCGTGTTAGGGTTATTTAGGGATAAGGATTACTAGGACTCGTAGGACTAGTAATTTACCTAAGATCTGGACAAGGACATTGATAGGAAAAGAAAAGAACTAGAGGCTGAAACAAGGATCAAATTCATCAATTAAAGTGACAAATTGTAGGTGAACCTATTTCTCTCTATTGCATTCTACAACTTCCTTTACTTTGTTTGTTTCTTTCCGCTTTGACAAAAGGCGGATCTTTTTCCCACAAAAACTCTCTTCTTGGTTACTTGCGATTAGATTAGCACTAGAACTTACTAGATTTCCCTGTGGATCGACCTCTTTCTTACCAACTATACTAGTTGTAGGTTTGAGTACTTTTTTTGCAGGAACAACGACAGGTTCTCCTCTTGTCAATATCGAGTGCCCTAAATCGAGTGAATTGATAGAAGTCGAGTGCCAATCCGAGGTTGAGTAGGACCGCTCGAGATATAGAAAAGAAGAGGTCGATATCGATGTCCCCTTGTCAATATCGATTGCTGCTGCAAACAGATCCGACGCTGTTTTTGATAGAATTCTATCCGAAGCTTCACATCTATCCTAAAGTCGAGATCTTCTATCCATTAGACACCAGACATGTTATCCTATATGGTGAATTGATATTTACCTAAGGAGTTTTAGTTGTTTACTTTATTTTAAGTTTTATCTTAGGAATAAAGATAGAGTTTCTTATCCTTGGACAACGAGGTTAGAAGTCTGTAATTAGAGGCCATTAGGGCTGAGTTTTAATCATCCATGAACAGCAAGAAAAACGTTTTAGTACAATAGAGAGAGAGAGAGCCGAGTTGAGTTTGAGAGGAAGCGAGAGCGAAGTTGCTTTGTTCTGTTGTACTTTCTTTCTTTTGCAATTTTAATTAAATGTAGTTTCATTTCAACAATGATGAGGCACGAGTAGTTCACCAACTTCTAGGGTCGGGGTGAGCAGGATGATAGACATGTAAGTTTTGTGCATCAAAGGTATGATTTTTATGCAATTCCGTCTTCTATCATATGCATGATCCTTTGCGAAAGTTGAGGAGATTCATTGTTTGCATTATTGAAGTGAAGGCCAATCATATTGTGAATTTGGATTTGCCATGAAATTGGATAGTAACTCTTAGGTCTTATGGGAGAGCCTCTAATAACCTAATTGTTGGTAACGAAAGTTATTTGACGGAAATGCATCATCTTTCATGAATTTGGCATAATACTTGCAAGTTTATCGTTAGGGCATGAATCCCCGATCTTGGAAGCTTTTCATTGATTGAAGTTAATACAAAATCCGTGTTTTTATTCTGTCCACCCTTCCATCATCATTCTTACGTTCTTCGAAAATCTTTTCCGACGCAAATTGGTGACTTTTAAAGTTTATCCAAAGACTCAATTTCGACTGCTGAGGTTGATATCCAGTGCTGACATCGATATCGAGTGAAAATCTGGACGTCGACTGTGCTTTTTTTTCTTCTGCAGGAACTTTACTAGAAATCGACCAGAACTAAGGTCGATATTGACCAGAACTAAGGTCGATATCGACTGCACTACTCGATATCGAGTGGTCTTCTAGAGTCGAAACTTGATGGTGTTTGCAAGCTTAGGAAGCGCTGACATACCTCCTCGTGGATTCAATCCTGAATTACCCTACCACTACATCGGGAAAGATTCTTGTATTTTATTTTCTTGGACAAAGGAGTCGGTCTACTTTGATATTTATTTGAGTATTTTATTTTAGCGATCTCCCTCCCCCTATGAACAAATTGGCGCCGTTGCTGGGGAGGCAATCAATCGCGCCCTAAGCTTTTCTCACTTTCTTTTTAGTGCTGATGTTACAGGTTTATGCGAAGCTTTGATCGTGAACCTATCCTGGAAAGTATAGACCAGACCGAACATTTTCCCCATCTTCGAAACAAAGCTATCAGAATCATGGGGGGAACGAGACACAGGCTCAAATCATTGAGCGGTTGAGGAATGAGACGGAGGACCACAACACTACAAACGCTAATGAGAGGGCCGCCACTGCTGCAGAGTGAGCTCGCGCTGATAGAGAGGAGGATACGCACAGAGAAGCCCAGAAGAGGCTCAATTAGTATCCACAGACGGCGATGCAATACATGCATCCGCCGCTTCATGTTCCTAAATCTGCTATTTTAATTCTTGCCTCTAACTATGAGATTAAAATAAACTTCCTGTCTGAAATTAAAAGAAATACTTTTGAAGGAAGAACTAATGAATGCCCCTTGCAAGATATTTCTACTTTCATGGATTTATGTGAGACTATTACTGATGTTGCAAACTTAGAATATCTTAAACTAAAGTCCTTTCGATGGTCTCTTGCAAGGAAGGCTTTACAATGGCTAGAAAGCTTGGCTCCACGCTCGCTGAGGACATGGGAAGAGGGGAAGGATATGTTCCTAAACAAGTTCTTTCCTCCATCTAAAATAGCGATGTTGCGGAAAAGGATCATGACTTTCAAACAAAAGCCTGGTGAAACATTGGCACAGGCGTGGAAGCGCTTTGAGGACTTGTTGAAATCATGCCCTACGCATGGGCAATTACCATATGTCATCCAGGAGATCTTCTACAACTACCTTGATGGGCCGAATAAGGAGATAATCAACTCTAACACCACCTATCGATACATTGAGCTTACACCAACAGAGGCCTGGGACACAATTGAGAGGCTCGTTAACTTTGATAACAAATATGGGACTCCAGCGGCCTATGACTCAAGGCCTGTCCCATCTATGCCACTTTTTGAGCCTCCAAAGGAGATTGATCTTGATGTGCGACAACAATTCCACAACGATCAGACGCGACGACTACAAAAGCAAGTTAGGTTCCTCTCGAACAACCAACCTTGTCAGGAATGTGGCTCAACAAGGCACAACACCAGTGCTTGTCCACATCTTGAGCAAGTTAGCATGGCGGAAGAACATGAGGAAGCTAAGTGGACGAGAGGCCCCTATGGAGGGGGCAATCAGTAGTATTGGGGAGATCAACGGTTCTATCAACCACAAAATCAACAAAGGGATCCCCCACCATATAAAGCACCAGGGCACCCTAAGCGCGAACCAAGGAAGGATGACCTGCACATCATTTTTGATGAGATGCAGTAGAACCATGCTGAGTTCAAACTAGCCAACAACTCTGTCCATACTCAGTTGCAAGGCATCAACTCTAGACTCGGGGAGATCGACGTTTGAAAGCAGAACATGGAGACCCAAATGGGTCAATTGGCGGAACAAATACCCAAACCGTCAGGATCGCTGCCTGGATCTATTGTGCCCAACCTGAAGGGCAAAACTACTGGACATATAGTGGCTATGAATCTAAGGAGTGGGCGTCAATTGCAAACGCCCGAGCAAAAAGCAGAGGAGAAAGCCACAGAAGAGACATCGATATCGACTAATTAAGTCGATATCGACCATGGTGAAGTCGATGTCGGGTCTCCTTTATTCGATGTCGACATAGAAGCTGAGATTCACCAGAAATCAACTCCTCTAGTCGATATCGACCATCCTCAACTCGATGTCGATTCAACTCCAGCCGCAGTGAAGAGAAAGGTGTTGCCATTCCCTAAGAAAGTTATTAAGGACCCGGCGGAAAAGAAGTTTCAGCGCTTTGTGAAGATGCTTCAAGGGATCAATGTTTCAATTCCATTCACAGAAGCACTTTATGAGATTCCATCATATGTGAGGTTCCTTAAGGATATACTAGGTAAGAAGCGATAAATTGTTGAGATCGCAGAGGAGTGCAACAGATTGGAGCTACCAGAGAAGTGGGCGGACCCAGGTAAGTTTTCTATCGCTATAGGCTTAGGTCAATATCGATTTAATGTTTTATGTGATTTAGGTGCTAGTGTTAGCATGATGCCATTAACCATATGGCACAAGATAAAGATAGGTCCCTTAGAGCCTATGGATGCAAAGCTTTTCATAGCCAACAATACGGTAGTTATTCCAACAGGGATGGTGGTGGATGATGTTCCAGTATAAGTAGGTAAGTTCCTTGTCCCTGCTGATTTTCTAGTTGTTGATATGGCAGAGGACCCTACTTGTCCCATTATTTTAGGAAGGCCATTCATAGCAACCGTGGATGCCAACATAAGCGTAAGAAAAGGATTGCTCTCATTCACCATTGGTGATTAAGTGATAGAGTACGCCTTAAATAAAATGGTGAGAAACAATGAAGGGCCTATGGAGGTAAAGTCAATCAAGGGTGTCTAAATCACATGCGGGGAAGCAAAGGTAAGGAATATGATACCTGAGGAGCTTAACAAGAGGGCCATAGAAGCCGAAGTGGAGGAAGTCATGGCAATCTTGAATGAAGGAGCCAAAAAGCCACTCGAAATCGACCTAGGTAAGTCGATATCGACTAACATAGTTCAAGATTCTGTGCCAGGTTTTAAGTACGGTGTCGACGTAGGAGAAGAGAGCTTGAAATCGAGCACAGAGGTCGACATCGACCAAAACCCTAAGCCGACGTCGACTGAACCAGAAGCTGAAGGAGGAAAAAGCAACTCGATATCGAGTAGTGAAGGTCGAAATTGACCAGACTATATCAAGCAGAAATCCTCCACATCGACAGAACCACCAGGAGTAGAACAGAGGTCGATATCGAGTGATGCTGATCGATATCGACTAGACCCAGAGACAGAAAAGGTAAGCCAAGTTACGGATTCCTCTTTTTCCATTTGAATTAAAGATTTATCTCTTTTTGGAAGAGGTTTGCCTTGGTATTTGCGCTTATGCAGGGTATCCAATGATGATCCAAGGAATTATGAAGTATTTGATAAGGTGTATGTCTCCAAATCAAAAGATCATTGGTTCCCGAGTAGATTCAAAACAAAGAGGATGGGACCCTTTACTGTGAATCAAATCCATGTAGGCAGGATGCAGCTACGATATAAGAATGGAGTGCAATTTGAGGCCCAAGCAATAGGGGCTCTGAAGATGCCGCCTTCTGAGCTTAAGGGAAGAAGTCGGCATAGCGACTATAATGTCTAGAGCTTGTAAAAGACAATTAGTTTTATGTTTTGGCATCTTTTATTTTGTTTTGAGACTCTTTATGTTATTTGTTTGGTTTTTGTTTTTATTTTCTAACGAGTTTCAGGAAAGGGAAGGAGAGCAAAAGAGAGATCGAAATATAGTAAAGTACTTGATATCGACCAAGCAGGTCGATTTAGAGGAGCTGTGGTCTACTGAGGTCACCCTGAAGCTCAGAATCACCAAAAATCGAGTGAAACTGCCCGATATCGACTGGTCCACCCGATATCGACCTCACCTGCAGACGTCTTCAATTCCTGATTTTCGCGAATTTTTAGTAAGTTTCTTTTTATACAGTAAGGACACTGTAATCTTTAAGTATGGGGTAGGGTAAAGGCTCACTTGCATATTTTTAGCAATTTTTCAAGCATATTTTAAAATTTTTCATATTTCTTTTCAATGTTAATGCATACTTTTACATAGTTATTTTAGAATTATTTATTTATCTTTAAGAACTTTATTTATCTTTAGCATATTTATACATTCGAGAAAAAAAAAAGAAAAATCACCCCCATCAAAAATTTTGAAAATAAAGAAAAAGAGTCATGGAGGCTTATATTGAACTCAATGATGTAAAAGTATATTCATTAGAGAAATAACATAAAATTGCCTAGTTAAGGGAAGTCACAATGAAGTGCGATTTTTTAGAGAAAATCATGAAAGAGAGGTAAAAAATTGAAGTTGCTTTTGACATATGCATGATAAGATGATGGAGGACTTTATAAATTTCCATACATGTGCTCAATTTCATATCCTAGCCTTACCTATGCATATTTGCAATTGCACAAGCCATATATAAGTCTTATATCATTATTGATCCACATATATTACATATTTCCCATTTTTTTATACCTTATACCCTATTTGGGGACAATGCTTGAGAATGGATGTCATCTTTGAAGCTGTTATATGGAGTTTGTGCATCATATTGAAGTTGTTGGCATGAATGAAAGTAATTTTGAAATATGGAAAATTTAATGAGTGATAAAAAATTCGATCACCTCAGGAGATAAAGGTAGGTCCACCCTGCTCGTTGAGATGTTAGTTCAGCGAGATGGGAAACAAGGTGAGGAGTCCGAAGTACTAAGTATCCGGGGCCATTCATGACACCCATGTTTGTGACTCGCAAGAAGGCAATGCCAAGGTTAGAGAGGTAAAAGCATTATAATGAGAAAAAAGCATTGAGCGAAGAGTGAAAGGTGAGAAATATGATGAAGAAGGAATGTGGAATGAAAGTTGGAAAGAAAGTTTATTTCCCCGGATTTAACACCACATCGCCAAAAATTAGCCCACCTTTAGCCTTTTACCAATCTACTTCTCATAAGCTTGCAAAATTCCTCTTGATTATTAATGCTATGTTACGCGAAATTGTTTATGCATATAACCCTCCTTTTGTGAGTATGATGTTGCTTTTATTCACAGACATGGATTTGGTTGACATTAGTACCTTTTCGAGGATGGCAATTTATTATAGGGACATATAACAATGAATCTATGATGTTGAGGGTTTACTTTCTTCCCGAATGACCATTAAAAGTATTGCTTGGGGACAAGCAAGCTTAAGTATGGGGTGCTTGATGTGCGCGCAAATTGCCATATTTTCCATGCACATTTATGTCCATTTTTTCGATATTCGCATGCATATTGGGTGGAGAAATCATAAGATTAGTGTAGTTTATGATTATTTGCAAAATATAGAGCTCTAGACGAGTTTTTATGTTATTTCACAGAAATCGAGACAAAAATGGATCAATTTGGAGAAGGAAGAAGAGCAGAAAAAGAACTCGAAGTCTACTGATGAGTCGAAATCGACCTAGAGACTCGATATCGAGTGAAACAGAGCACCAGAAATCGAGTAGAGGAAGAACAGAGCAATTCGACACAGAGAGGTCGATATCGACTGGACATGGTCGATATCGAGTGCCCTAAATCGAATGAATTGATAGAAGTCGAGTGCCAATCCGAGGTCGAGTAGGACTGCTCGAGATAGAAAAAAGAAGAGGTTGATATCGATGTCCCCTGGTCGATATCGATTGCTGCTGCAGACAGATCCGACGCTGTTTTTTATAGAATTATATCCGAAGCTTCACATCTATCCTAAAGTCGAGATCTTCTATCCATTAGATACCAGACATGTTATCCCTTATGGTGAATTGATATTTACCTAAGGAGTTTTAGTTATTTACTTTATTTTAAGTTTTATCTTAGGAATAAAGATAGAGTTTCTTATCCTTGGATAGGGAGGTTAGAAGTCTATAATTAGAGGCCATTAGGGCTGAGTTTTAATCATTCATGAACAGCAAGAAAAACGTTTTAGTACAGTAGATAGATAGAGAGAGAGAGAGAGAGAGAGAGAGAGAGAGAGTCGAGTGGAGTTTGAGAGGAAGCGAGAGCGGAGTTGCTTTGTTCGGTTGTACTTTCTTTCTTTTGCAATTTTAATTAAAAGTAGTTTCTTTTCAACAATGATGAGGCGCAAGTAGTTCACCAACTTCTAGGGTCGGGGTGAGCTTGATGATAGACATGTATGTTTGTGCATCAAAGGTATGATTTTTATGTGATTCTGTCTTCTATCCTATGCGTGATCCTTTGCGAAAGTTGAGGAGATTCATTGTTTGCATTATTGAAGTGAAAGCCAATCATATTGTGAATTTGGATTTGTCATGAAATTGGATAGTAACTCTTAGGTTTTATGCGATAGCCTCTAATCATCTAATTGTTGGTAACGAGAGTTATTTGACGAAAAGGCATCATCTTTCATGAATTTGGCATAATACTTGCATGCTTATCGTTGGGGCATGAATCTCCGACCTTGGAAGCTTTTAGTTTATTGAAGTTAATACAAAATCTGTGTTTTTATTCTGTCCACCCTTCCATTATCATTCTTACGTTCTTCGGACATCTTTTCCGACGTAAATTGGTGACTTTTACAGTTTCTATAAAGACCCGATTTCGACTGCAAAGGTCGATATCGAGTGCTGACATCGATATCGAGTGAAAATCTCGACGTCGACTGTGTATTTTTGTCTTCTGCAGGAACTTTACTAGAAATCGACCAGAACTGAGGTCGATATCAACTGCACTACTCGATATCGAGTGGTCTTCTAGAGTCGAAACTTGATCGTGTTTGCAAGCTTAGGAAGCGCTGACATACCTCCTCGTGGATTCGATCCCTAATTACCCTACCACTAAATCGGGAGGGATTCATGTATTTTATTTTCTTGGACATGGGAGTCAGTCTAGTTTGATATTTATTTGAGTATTTTATTTTAGCGATCTCCCTCCCCCTACGAACATATGTGATGCATGACAAACTTTTTTTTCATTTTTCCGACATTTTATACTTTTTTCGGTTTTTGTATTCATTTTTTTATTTTTAATTAATTTTTTAACAAATAAATAACTTTAGATATGATGCATGAATTGACAATAAAATTTAAACATAAATAACAACTTAAAAATTAAACATGAAAGATAAATTAAACATGAACTAACTAAATGAACATATCTAACATAAACCATTCCCCCCACACTTAAATGTTGCATTATCCTCAATCCGTAAACAAAAAGAACAATGAAAACAAAATTGAGGGTGAAGGAAGCGAATAATTAACCTATCAATGTGAAGATGGGGTCTGGTAAATGTTATAAAGTTGATCAATCTTTCCTACCAGGGTCTCCTGCAAAATCCTAAAACGACTTAAATTTTCAGACGGAGGGAGTAACTAAGTAATGATGGTAATTGTGAAGTTACTTTTTACTTTTTTAATCATTTTCTCTTTTGGACATGTGGGTGAGAATCATGCAATTTGATTGGTAGTGTAAAATGTTTACTTTTACACTAGGTGTAAATGTAGACTTTTCCTACAAAACAATACGGAGTACTCCATAATTCATAATGCATAATTACATTATAAATACGACTCCTAAAAAGGAGTAGTTCATGAAAGAAATAGAGTGGTTCAGTATATCTTTATTAAGTGGTTCAATAGTTATATTAGTAGGTGGTTCAGTAAAAACGCGTTCTGAGTGATAGGAAAAAAATTAGTAAGTGGTTCAGTATATCCTTATTAAGTGATTCAACAGTTATATTAGTAAGTGGTTCAGTAAAAACGCGCTATGAGCGACTAGGAAAAAAATTAGTAAGTGGTTCAGTATACCCTCATTAAGTGGTTCAACAGTTATATTAGTAGGTGGTTCAGTAAAAACGAAGTGGACAAATAACAAAAATAAGGATAAACATTAAAAGAAAAGATGAATAAATAAAATCAGATTCCCATATAAACAAAGGACATAGAAGTGGTTCAATAACTAAATATATAGTGGTTCAATGACTAAATATATAACTATTCGTCAAAAAAATTGAGGTGGTTCATTAATTTTATAGTAATTGGTTCATAACATATAATTGAGAGTGGTTCGATGATTAAATATATAGTGGTTAATGAAAGAAATACAAGTGGTTCATTAATTTTATAGTAATTGGTTCAACAAATATAATCGAGAGTGGTTCAGTGACTAAATATATAGTGGTTCATTAAAGAAATAAAAGTGATTCATTAATTTTGTTGCAATTGGTTCAGTACATGTAATTGAGAGTGGTTCGGTGACTAAATATATATTGGTTCATGAATTTAATAAAAGTGGTTCATCAATTTTATAGAGAGTGGTGCAGGACATATATATAGAGAGTGGTTCAGTGACTAAATATATATTGGTTCATAAATTAAATAGAAGTGGTTCATCAATTTTATGAATTTTTTTTTGAAATATTAATAAAATAATAAATATTTACGTAAATATTCAAAGGTTGAAACAAATTACAAAAATATTCATTTTTTGCAGGTTAATCAGAAAAACGCGGTCCCAGTACGCGTTTTATTAACAAACCTGGAAAGAGATTTAGGCGCCAGGTGGGAAATTTAAAGTTACGAAAGAAACGCGGCCTCAGGCCGCGTTTCTAATTAAAAATAAAAGAAATTTTATTTCAGAGAGAGGATTGCCTATGTGGCACTAGAGACGCGGCCTCAGGCCGCGTTTCTAGTCTGGATCTGGGACCCACAACAACTGATGTTGCTGACTGGATGGGACGCAAAAGAAAAACGCGGCCTCAGGCCGCGTTTTCTATGTTCAAGAAAAGCAACGTCAAAGATTCTTATTCTTTGAGTGTATGGGTTATAAAACGCGGCCTGAGGCCGCGTTTTATTCAAGCCCCCCCTGCCAATATTCGCCCTAATCTGTTGAGGGAATATGAAGGTTGAGGGCATATGGTGTGTATGAGTCCAAGTAGTTCACCATTACTCCTCTTTCCTTTCCATTTGCTTCTTGCTCATATGAAGCTCTCAAATTCCTAGCGTCGGTTCAGCGCATCAACGCTTCAATGACATATTGTTTCATAGTTGATCAAGGTTTGGCTAAGGTTAGTTTTATACTCT
Organism: Persicaria maculosa; assembly: GCA_963922045.1. Lineage (NCBI taxonomy): Eukaryota > Viridiplantae > Streptophyta > Magnoliopsida > Caryophyllales > Polygonaceae > Persicaria > Persicaria maculosa. The sequence continues at coordinate 21,264,096 of OY998271.1, read as the reverse complement.
TATTTAAGTTTTTCACTTTTATTTGAATAAGGAAGAGGTTTGGAATCCTTAATAATCTCCTATGTGTGCTTAAGATTATGTGTTTTGAATCTTTAATTATGATGTTGTTACTATTATGATTATGATGTAGGATTATTTAGTTGTGTTATTGATTTTCATTTTGAGGATATTTGTTGATTATTTAGTAAATATTTGTTGATGAAATAGATTGAAATATATGAGGGCGTTTGTACGATTACGCATTTTAATTTCATTGTACTTAATGACAAAATAGTTTAATATTTATGATAAACTAACGTAATGTTAATTATATTATAGGATGAATGAGTATAACAACATTCTCTCATCCATATTCGTTCAAAAAAAAACGCACCTCGAACCGGTGGAAAAACGAGCAATAGATGTGAAACTTCCAACGATTTGAATGAAGGATGGGTAGTCGGTTTGCCTAGATGTGAAACCGGCGGCCTTCAGACAAAACCTCTCGCCAGAAGATGAAGTGGGAGGGCAACGAAGAAGATGAAGTGGGAGGAGGCGGTTTGCCTAGGGTTATTTGAACAAAAAACGCGGCCTGGACACGCGTTTTATGTGCAACCCTACCTACCCCATTAATTATCCTTTGACCACATTTATTTTTTTTTTCGAAAAATACAGAAAAACGCGGCCTGAGGCCGCGATTTTCTTTCCGTCCCATCCAGTCAGCAACATCAGTTGCTGTGGGTCCCAGATCCAGACTAGAAACGCGGCGTGAGGCCGCGTCTCTAGTGCCACATAGGCAATCCTCTCTCTGAAATAAAATTTCTTTTATTTTTAATTAGAAATGCGGCCTCAGGCCGCGTTTCTTTGGTAACTTTAAATTTCCCTCCTGGCGCCTAAATCTCTTTCCAGATTTGTTAATAAAACGCGTACTAGGACCGCGTTTTTCTGATTATCCTGCAAAAAATAAATATTTTTGTAATTTGTTTCAACCTTTGAATATTTACGTAAATATTTATTATTTTATGAATATTTCAAAAAAAAATTCCAATTTTATAGTAAATGGTTCAGCATATATATAAAGAGAGTGGTTCAGCACATATATAGAGAGTGGTTCAGTGACTAAATATATATTGGTTCATGAATTAAATAGAAGTGGTTCAACACATATATAGAGAGTGGTTCAGTGACTAAATATATATTGGTTCATGAATTGAATAGAAGTGGTTCATCAATTTTATAGTAAATGGTTCATCACATATATAGAGGATGGTTCAGTGACAAAATAGAGAGTGATTCAGTGACTAAATAGTGAGTAATTCAGCACATATAAATAGAGAGTCGTTCAGTGAATAAAAAAAATTAATTATAAAAAATAGAGAGTGGTTTTGTAACTGAATAGAGAGTGGTTCAGTGACTAAATAGATAGTGGTTGAGTGACTAAATAGAGAGTGGTTCAACACATATAAATAAAGAGTGGTTCAATGACTAAAAAATTTAATTATAAAAAATAGAGAGTGGTTCAGTGACTGAATAGAGAGTGGTTCACCAATAAATGGTTCACTTCTTGTTAATTTTTATTTTCAAAAAACATATACAAAGTGGGTGTCTATGTGTAGATAAAATTAAATCAAACTCAAAAATATTTTTTCTATATTTTTTTAACAAATGAAAAATGCCAAAAAAATAATTTTTAAAAGTTCATGTAAACCTTTCTACATGGATTACTTAGCTTTTCTAATCAATTAGTATGAGCGCGTGTAATTAATTAGTTTGTTGTGTGTGGGGTGTTACTAGACCTGTCAAACGGGTCATTCGGGTCGGGTTCGGGTCGGGTCACTTCAGGTTCCGGGTAAAATGGGTCTCGGGTATAATCGGGTTGACTCGAATCCGGGTTTGACCGGATTTCGGGTCATTTCGGATCGATTTCAGGTTTGTCAATTAAATTTTTTGCAATTAAACTAGATCATTGAATTTTTAAGAGCTTTTTTTCTCTGAAATGTTATTATACAATTGAAGATTACATGAAAAAGTAGGATAGTGCATCAAAGGAGTAGTATTTTGATCAGCATGTATAATATAAATATATGTGCTACTGCTACTACTTAACCTACTGTTTTATTTGCCGTAAATTTATTATGAAAGGTATAGGATGTTTAATAAATGTTAACATTATTCTTAGATGTTTTTTCCATTTATAATATTTATAATTATATAAATATAATATTATATGTATGTATGTATGTATGCGGGACGGGATGAGAACTCTCCGTCTCGCGTCGCATCCCGTGTATTTTTTGCAGGACGAGATCAGGATGTGATATTTTTTTTTCCCAAATCCTACCAGGATCGGAACGAGACGGGATGTGTGGGATTTGTGCCCACCCCTGCAACATACAAAAAAAACCATATGTTAGAGGTAGCCATTTCACAAACCATATGTCAAAGATAGTCATTCACAAAACAAACAAAGCCCTTCAGTTCAGATGTTTGTTTCTTCCCAAATTTTTTAAAGCCTCTCCACTGTGTCAGACTTTTAATCCAACTCCAAGAGTAGTTGTTGAAGGATAATTAGATGCGTTTAGCGGAATTTCAGATCATATCTAAACATCTAATTCAAGGATCTTCATGCATAAACAATAGATCAATCATTGTTCATAGGAGATACCTGTTGATGCGTGAACCGGATCGAATCGAGATGGAATCGGAAGAGAATGAAAGCCTCAAATGCGACTTCTCTACTTGGTCCACACGAGCCCGGCGTCTAGATCTCTTTAGCCTTCGACTGCTAGGACGAAGGTCGAAAGACAAACAATCGAATTGCTTTTGAGATGATGATGGATAACAACCTCTAAAATCAACACTTTGATTTTCCACCGTTGTGTCGTGTATAACCAAGAAAAGCCACAAAACCCCTTTTTGTAACCTCTCTCTTTTGTGCTCTGTATTGTTGCCGTACACTCCAATGAACATTCCACAATTTCATATTAAAAGGTACAAAATTAATTAGGAAGGAGTAATAGTGAATCTAATTAATTAGAGGAGGGAGTGCAAACAACATGCTCACCTCACGTTACATTCCCATGTAACATCTTTAATTAATTTACACTTTGTAACTCCTATAATTAATTTCTATAATTATTTATTTCAAAAATAAATAATATTCCTTAATAATATAACATATACATGAAGCATCAACCATCATATCCGTTGATCTATCCCGTCAACTCTAAGTGTGTGACCTCATAGGACCCGTTTATAATAGTCATGAATTTAAACCGTTTAAATCCATTAATCGTAGTTGGCTTCTAGCAAAGCACTACGACTCCTAAAATAACCGGATTGTATATCTCTATCAATCGTCCTATCTCATGTTTAGTCATTGCACATTTAATTAAAGGACACAATTCCTTCAATCTCCCACTTGTCCTTAAACAAGTGTGCAATTTAAGATACCTTTGTCTCTTAATGTCTTATTTGATGATATGGTGACATTCATATCTATTATCAAATATGTTTCTTGAACTCCGAGTTTGAACTGTCAATTAAACGGACGATTACAAATAATCCATCCGAGCATGGCCATGCATTTTCAGTTCTTGCTCTTCAAGTGGCCTAGACACCATTCCTTTTCGATGCATCACAGTATGCACGAAGAAGGAGGACTTCTCCAGTCTTGTATGACTATGACTCCCACTTAACTTTTGGCAATCCCAACTACGACCTTTATAACTCCCTGTTACGGAAAGCGTTTAGCCGTGTCAAATAAATATCAATCATCAAGAGAGACCATAACATACTCATGTCTGAGGAATCTACTAATCATGGTTTAACTTAAAACTCTGCAATCCCTTTTGTAGAGTCTTAAGGTGGGTCTGTCCTATATGTATCATCCATACATATATATGTAATTGACTAGACATCTCCATGTCCCTATAGCCCATGAAACCTGGCGCTATCAGTCAACTTACAATATAGTCAACAATAAAATCACCTATGTCCAAGTTGATGATTTCAGACTACGGACTTGGGATAATTCATAACTGCATTTCACTTAATGGGGTTTCATTTACCAGAACACTTAAGATAAGCCCATTTGCGAACTACGAATTATTTGGACATTTTATTTATTATCGTTCAACACAATATATAAATAAAGATGAAATATCATATATCATAAAATCATCCAGTCGAACATAAACTTAGTGTCTAACACTCTAAACATAAAATGTAACAGAAAGCAATCTCAAAGCCATTCTCCAATGTATCTGAGACCCTTAGCCCTAGTATGACTATCATGCTTGGGCCTAGGCATAGGCTTTGTCAATGGATCTGCAATGTTGTCATCTGTATGCACCTTACACATCTTAATGTCACCCTCAGTGACTATGCGTCGAATAAGGTGATACTTCCTCATAACGTGTCTGGATTTGGAGCTTGAACTCAGTTCCTTGGCTTGGGCTATGGCACCATTGTTGTCACAATAGATGTCAATGGGCCCTGAAATGCTAGGAACAACACCGAGTTCATCTATGAACTTCCTCATCCAGACAGCCTCCTTAGCTGCTTCATTAGCGGCTATATATTCAGCTTCTGTCGTAGAATCGGCAACTGTGTCTTGTTTGGAGCTCTTCCAGCTCACAGCTCCTCCATTAAGGATGAAAACATATCCTGATTGAGACTCAAAGCCATCTCGGTCAGTCTGGAAGCTTGCATCAGTATAGCCTTGTACGATCAACTTATCATCACCCCCATATACTAAGAAATCATCCTTGGTTCTTCTCAAGTACTTTAGGATGTTCTTAGCTGCACACCAATGTGCCTCTCCTGGATTCGATTGGTATCTGCTACACATGCTCAAAGCATATGCAACATCTGGTCGTGTACACACCATGGCATACATGATAGATCCTATAGCAGAAGCATAAGAAATCTTACTCATTTTTTCTATCTCAGCAGGTGTCTTAGGACACTGCTTCTTGCTGAGATATATACCATGTTGCATAGGTAAAAACCCTTTCTTGGAATCTTGCATTTTGAATCTGTTGAGGATCTTATCTATATAAGTTCCCTGACTCAATCCAAGCAATCTCTTAGATCTATCTCTATAGATCTTTATTCCAAGTATATATTCTGCCTCTCCCAAGTCTTTCATTGAGAAACATTTCTTTAGCCATTCCTTAACGGACTCTAGCATCGGAATGTCATTCCCAATAAGTAGTATGTCATCCACATACAAGACTAAGAAGACCACTTTACTCCCACTAAACTTCTTGTATACACAAGGGTCCTCTTCGCATCTGATGAAATCAAACTCTTTGATCTTTTCATCAAATCGAAAGTTCCAACTCCTGGATGCTTGCTTAAGTCCATATATAGACCTCTTTAGCTTGCATACCTTCCCCGCATTATTTGGATCTTCAAAACCCTCTGGTTGTGTCATGTACACATCCTCTTCCAAGAATCCATTCAGGAAGGCGGTTTTAACGTCCATTTGCCAAATTTCATAGTCATAATATGCGGCAATAGCAAGGATTACCCTAATGGATCTTATCATGACAACTGGTGAAAAGGTCTCATCATAGTCTATACCATGAATCTGTTTAAAACCTTTGGCAACTAATCTTGCCTTGTATACAGATACCTTTCCATCCTTATCTGTCTTAAGTTTGAAAACCCATTTGCTCCCTATGGGTTTTACCCCATCTGGCAAATCTATCAAGTCCCATAATTGATTTTCAAACATTGAATCCATTTCGGATCTCATGGCCTCAAGCCATTTCTTGGAGTTTGGACCCGTCGTTGCTTGCTTATAGGTATTAGGCTCATCATGTTCTAACAGAAAAACATCAAGATTTATATTCAAGATGAAATCATCATAACGTCTTGGTTGTACCCTTGGCCTATCTGATCTACGAGTGGGTTCAACCGGTTCAACAACTGGAGCTGGAACAGTTTCCACAACTGTTTGTGGATCCTCTTGTTCCGGTTCTTGGATGATTTGGGGCCCTTGGCCTTCCAAAACCATCAACTCGTCCTCGACATCATCTATGTCATCTCGTTGTTGAGTTTGTTGCTCTTCATCATGAACCAGTTCAAGATGAATATTTCTCCCACTTGACTTGTTGGAAATAAACTCTCTTTCCAAAAAGACACTATCCCTTGCAACAAACACTTTTTGCTCAGTGGGATTGTAGAAGTAATATCCAAAACTACCTTTTGGATAACCTATAAAATAGCATTTATCTGATTTAGGGGCAAGCTTATCAGTTTATAAACGTTTTACATAAGCTTCACATCCCCATATCTTCAGAAAAGACAATTTTGGAACCTTTCCAGTCCATATCTCATATGGAGTTTTGTCTACAGCTCTAGACGGAGTCCTGTTTAGTGTAAGTACGGCAATTGTGAGGGCATATCCCCAGAAGGATACCGAAAGGTCAGCAAAACTCATCATTGACCGAACCATGTCTAACAAGGTCCGATTTCTCCTTTCAGACACACCGTTAAGCTGTGGTGTTCCTGGAGTAGACAACTGTGTTACAATCCCACAGTTTTTCAAATGATGATCAAATTCATGGCTCAAGTACTCACCACCACGATCTGATCGAAGTGCTTTTATTTTCTTGCCAGTTTGAGTCTCTACCTCATTTTGAAATTCCTTGAACTTTTCAAAGGATTCCGATTTATGTGACATAAGGTAAATATATCCATATCTACTCATGTCATCAGTAAATGTGATGAAGTATCTATAACCACCTCTAGCTTCTGTACTCATTGGCCCACAGACATCAGTATGTATAATGCCCAATAGTTCAGTAGCCCTTTCATTTGTTCCTTTGAAAGGTGACCTTGTCATCTTACCCATCAAACATGACTCACATGTATCAATGGATTCACAATCCACATCTTTTAGAAGTCCATCTTTATGGAGCCTCTTCATGCGATCTAAGCTGATGTGACCCAAACGACAATGCCATAGGTAGGCTTCACTCAACTTATTTGATTTTTGCCTTTTTGTGTTTATGTTATAAGATTCTGTTTTAAGGTCAAATACAAATATTCCATTAATATTTTGAGCACGAGCATAGAAGATATCATTCTTATGAATAACTATACCTTCATCTGTAATGCCAAAATTAAAACCTTCAGAATAAATTACTGCAGCCGAAACAAGGTTCTTTGTAATGCTAGGAACAAAATAACAATTATTTAGTTCTAAGATTAAACCAGAAGGAAGAGATAAACTAAAATCTCCTACGACAAGTGCAGCAACACTTGCTCCATTTCCAACGCGTAGGTCTATCTCCCCTTTCTTCACTTGTCTCCTATTTCTTAGTCCCTGCACATTTGAAATAATGTGAGCACCACATGCGGTATCTAATACCCAAGTAGGACCATTATCTAATGTGAGGACATTGGTTGACAGTAATTCAATAACATAAATACCTGAAGTGTTGGAACTCAAAGTCCCATTCTTCTTGTCTTCCAGGTACTTAGGACAGTTTCTTTTCCAGTGTCCCTTAGCCTTACAGTGGAAACAATCATGGTCTGCAGCCACCCTTGGCTTCTCACCAACTTTAGGTTTTGCAACTTCCTTGCCTTTCCCTTGGGTATTGTTCTTGTTCTTGGCTACCTTCTTGAACCCTTTCCCTTTGTTGACATTAAGAACTTCCTTCTTGTTGTCAGTGGGAGTATTCTGCTCAGCAGCTTTGAGCATACCATGGAGTTCATTCAGATTTTTCTTAATACCATGCATATGGTAGTTCATCCTGAATGAGGCAAAGCCATCATGTAAGGAGTGCAAGACGATATCTGTGGCCAACTCTTGGTCATATGGGGTGCCCAGTGTCTCCATACGGCTAAAAAGACCGATCATGTTAAACACATGGGGACCTACTGGCTTTCCCTTCACAAGCTTGCTATCCAATATAGCCTTGTGAGTTTCATATCGTTCAATCCTTGCTTGTTCCTGAAACAGCATTTTCAGGTTGGAGATGATAGTATAGGCATCTTGGTGTTCAAACCTCTTTTGAAGGTCAGGTTCCATGCCTGCTAGCATCAAACAAGTGACAGGCAAAGACTCACTCTTTAACTCCATTACTCTCGCCTTCTCCTCATCTGATGAGTTGTCGGTGATAGTAGGGATAGGGGTGTTTAGGACGTCCTCACGCCCTTCGGACCTGAGAACAATTCTCAGATTCCTTTCCCAATCGAGAAAGTTGGTTCCATTCAATTTGTTTTTCTCAACTATTGAGCGCAGGGTGAATTTCAAGTTATCGTTCGACATAATGCCTATATATAAAAGGAAATAACATGCAAATCAGTTTATGTTCGAAATGCAAATTACTTAAAATTAAACACCTTTAAAATTAAGTAAATGCGCATTTTATTCAAGTTGTTATCGTTCCTTGTGAATAAAATGATTCCAAGATCCCATTACAGACAAGACTTAACGTACTTTTGCACTGCCTTAAGTCTTGTGTGCTCAAGGTAAGTAACAATTACTAATTATAACTCCTTATAATTCTTGGTTGATGATCCACATCCAATGTAAAATCATCCCCATGCCTCAAGATCCAAAACTTTGCCTTTTGGTCTCTTGTTGGGTACAACCATATCAAGGTTTATGAACCCCCGTATAGATTCACCCTCATTAGTCCAAGATTATGGAAAGACACCCTCACTTTTGTGAAGCCCATCCAACCAAAAATCCAGAACTTAATGGGTTATGATATGGAAAGGCATTGCCCCAATTTACCTTTGGAACTTAAGCATGCAATTGTCATTTATTTATAAGTGAAAAAAATAAATAAAACAAATGCAAAACTTAAATAAAATGCAAAAGCAGGCATTCAAAATGCAACGAAAATTGTGATCCTAGTATGGCCCCTACGATGCAAATTTTTAAAGATCTAATCTTCATGGGTCTCCACCCTCGCACCCTTCATGGATCTCCATCCTTGAACTTCTTATGTCTTCTTCATCTTGTATTACAATATTTCCTAATAATCTAATTACCGAAAATAAAGTACAAAATACATAACGATACGCAGATCGTGTACAAAAAAACATAACGATGTGCAGATCGTATTTATGGGCCATACTAGTCACCTTATATATGCAAGCAATATATCATAATATAAAACAAGCATAATAATTAATCTCAATTTAAATTTAAATCCTTATATGACATTAATCAATATTAACCATAAAATGTAATAATTGGATTAAATTGTATGAAAAAGATACAATATCAAATATTAATCTTAAGTGGGATTTCCTAACTTTTAGGAAATAATTAAAATAAACAATATCATAATATTATCCATCTTAATTTTATGGGTAAAATCTCAATTCACCGGCAAATATTTTACAACCAAATATTTTACGGCAAATATGTTATATCAAATATATTTTCAGATCTAGCCAAATATGCACACGAAAATCATCCACCGTTCCGGTTCCATCACCGAATCGGATCAAATCCGACTCGGATCGGTGGTATTCTATTTCCATGTTAATTCATACAATTTCATCTCTCAATTCATCAAAATCTCCATTTCAATTTTACATTTTATCCATATAAAATTTACCATCAATTTAAATCAAGATCTGCATCAAAAATTAACAATTAATCTATTGATCGTATCAATTTATGCAAGATGGCTCTGATACCAATTGAAGGATAATTAGATGCGTTTAGCGGAATTTCAGATCATATCTAAACATCTAATTCAAGGATCTTCATGCATAAACAATAGATCAATCATTGTTCATAGGAGATACCTGTTGATGCGTGAACCGGATCGAATCGAGATGGAATCGGAAGAGAATGAAAGCCTCAAATGCGACTTCTCTACTTGGTCCACACGAGCCCGGCGTCTAGATCTCTTTAGCCTTCGACTGCTAGGACGAAGGTCGAAAGACAAACAATCGAATTGCTTTTGAGATGATGATGGATAACAACCTCTAAAATCAACACTTTGATTTTCTACCGTTGTGTCGTGTATAACCAAGAAAAGCCACAAAACCCCTTTTTTGTAACCTCTCTCTTTTGTGCTCTGTATTGTTGCCGTACACTCCAATGAACATTCCACAATTTCATATTAAAAGGTACAAAATTAATTAGGAAGGAGTAATAGTGAATCTAATTAATTAGAGGAGAGAGTGCAAACAACATGCTCACCTCACGTTACATTCCCATGTAACATCTTTAATTAATTTACACTTTGTAACTCCTATAATTAATTTCTATAATTATTTATTTCAAAAATAAATAATATTCCTTAATAATATAACATATACATGAAGCATCAACCATCATATCCGTTGATCTATCCCGTCAACTCTAAGTGTGTGACCTCATAGGACCCGTTTATAATAGTCATGAATTTAAACCGTTTAAATCCATTAATCGTAGTTGGCTTCTAGCAAAGCACTACGACTCCTAAAATAACCGGATTGTATATCTCTATCAATCGTCCTATCTCATGTTTAGTCATTGCACATTTAATTAAAGGACACAATTCCTTCAGTTGGTACTTGGTAGTAACAGCAATAAAAGTACCACACGTCAAAGATTGAGACAAGATTATCAATATAAATTTGGTTTTATGGGTCTCCAAAGACAGCCTGCAGAAGCTTTTATCGAAGCGGGCGCCTTCGGGGACAGAGGTGCAGAGGCCGGTGTGTAGTTCTTGATGGAAAGGGGTTGTTCAGTCGAAATCCTTGCTCTGATGGCTTCTTCCTTTTTTCTGAAAATTTTCCCCACTTTTAGAATTCCATAGCCTTTGAACATTAAGAATCCAGATCGTCAACCATACTTTTCTTCAATCATGGAGATATCCCGTCGTTGTTGGCCATTATTAGCAATTTCTGGGTTTTGCTCAAACTCACTAAGAAAAGCTGATCTTGGACTCGCGAAAGGGAGTAGAAGCAAAATCGGGAATGATATAGGCAGGGAAATAGTCAATTTATCAGTATGGAGGCTGATTTAAGATGGATTTGCCGAATTCGGATCCAGGACAAGGGATATGGCGAAGACCTGATGAACAAATTGGGGGCGCGTTCTTTATCCTCAAAAGAGGTTTCTCTGGGGTTAGTGGAGATAGAAAAGAGTTAAATAAAGAGGAGATCAAAAAAAAAAAAGGGGTCGACCCGGACCCGGACCCGGTTTACCCGGTAAATTACCGGGTAGTTCGGGTTCGGGTCAAAAAAACCGGGTCTTGACCCTAAATTTACCAGGTGTACAAGTCGGGTTTTTCGGGTCGAGTTATGTTTTGACAAGTCTAGGTGTTACTAATTAATTTTGGTGGGTATTGCTAATTAATTTGGAAGGGGCACATGAGCTGATTTGGCATTCACTTTTTGGTTACGTGAACCAGTCAAATCACTTCTTTCGGTAGAGGTGTTTGATTCGAACCCTAACCTATATATGTGTGTATGTGTGTATGTATATATAGGATTGATCCTATGTGAGCGAGCCTTATGATGTAATTTGTGAGCAAATTTTGATCATTGGGATTGGATAATTATAAATGGATGGACTAGATTAAATCAAATTTTGAATCAAATTTTTATTAAAATTAATGGGACCCACTTGTGAAATTCCTCAACTCTCATCAACGTGTGCGCGTGTGTTGTAAATTTGTAATCAAATTAATCTTTCAACCCATTACTATCCCTTCCACAGATTTAAACCAAAAAAAAAAAAAATTTCTCTTAATTAGATCTCTAGAAGAAGAACCATCACCGCCTAGAAGATACATATCTAGATCTTCTTCCCCAATATTTTCTAATTTATTATTATGCCTAATATTTTCATCCCCTCCTTCGATTTCAACTATGGTTGCCGAGATTCCTTAATTGCGTCGAGCATGAGTCCAACTTTGTTGAGCTGATCAAAATCCTCCGTGCCCTTCTCAGATCCAGCACCCCTCTCTCGATCTAATGTTCCCTCATGCATTCTCATCTCTCTAGGGGCGATCTAGATCTCCGAAAACCCTATCCTGAGTGGTGGTGATCGGCGACCTAACTAATGTTGACGACTAGATTGATGGGAGAAGAGATGGACTGCTGTCATGAGAGAAACTTTGATGTGGAGGAAGAGATCAGAAGGGAGGTTGACAATAATCATTTAATCATGTGGCAGATCTTAGTTGAGAAGACCGAGTGTAGGGGTGTAGAGGGCGACAATAGGGCTCAAGCCGCTCAAGGTTTCTGAATTTGTAGCTTATTTGATTTCGCAATAAGAAATTAAGAATCGTTCAGGATGTTATGTTATTCATATGTACATAAGACATTATTCGTATGTACATAATACATTATTCATTACGTTGTTATGATTATTCGGGATTGATTAATGATATTCGTATTGAGGGTAGTGGTCATTCAAATTTAATAAGTAGTGATTATTTGTGGTTAAGTAATGATTATTCGAATTTAACAAGAGTATTAGGTATTTGAACTTAATAAGAAGTGATTATTCATGGATAAGTAGTGATTATTCGTGGTCAAGTAAATGGTAGTGGTTATTCGAATTTAATAAGTAATGTTTATTCATATAAATAAGACGATATACATGAGTATTCGTGATAATTAAAAAGGGTAGTGGTTATTCAAATTTAATAAGAAGTGATCGATTATTCGTGGATAAGTAGTTATTATTCGTGGTTAAGTAGTGATTATTCATATAAATAAGACGGTATACTAGTATTAGTGGTTATTCAAATTTAATAAGAAGTGATCGATTATTTGTGGATAAGTAGTTATTATTCGTGGTCAAGTAGTGATTATTCGTATAAATAAGACGGTATACTAGGATTCGTAGTTAAGTAATAATTATTAAAAATTAAAAACGATGTTCTTTCGTAATTGAGCAAAAATTCCTCAATTAGGTCTAAAAGGCTTCAAGATGAATAGTTGTTGTCTTATTTCTTCCTTAATTATACCCAAAAAATATTAGCCGATAATGTAAATTTTTCTATAAAAAAATTTTCCTTTCATAATTATATTTTCTTTGAAAGTATCCTTCCATAATTATATGGTAGCAATTAAAATCCACATACATGGAGAGTGAATGTCACACACTGCTTTGTGAGGGTAAGTTAAAATCATCGTGGGACCCAACCTTTTTTTTATGTAATTTTTTATTAACTTTGGATTAATCTCATCCCTTAATTTTCAATCATCCGACGATTAATAATTTCTCACAAATTACATAGTAAGTCTTACATGGGAGCCAACCTCTCTCTCTCTCTCTCTATATATATATATATATATATATATATAGGTAATGGTTCAAATGAAAATGCTCCTTACAATAAAAATTTGGCTTAAAGTGAAAATGAGCTTTTTTGAATGGTAGGCTGCGGGTCATTTAATTTTCTATGCGTTTCATTTATTTTGCTACCTTCGAGCGTAGTTATTTCCGTCCCTTTTTTTACTCTCTTTCTTTGCTTTTTCCCTTTTCGCTTCTCTCGAGTGATTTTCGATCCGAAATTGATTTTGAGCTCCGTTCATCATGGATTCAGGTTCGCAAGGTTAGGTTTTCTCATTAATCTTTGTTATTATTTGCTACATTATTCCGATTTCGTACTTAATTTTGGTTTTTGTGTTCGACTGAGTTGTGTTTGCTAGGTTTTTTGTTCTTTAGTTTGCGATTGTGTTTCGATTATGAGGTTTTGAGTTTTTTTGTTGATTCTGGAGTATAGTTGTTCTATATTTCTGTTAATCATCGATTATTGTTGGTCGGATGTGTTTTTTTTTGTTTTAATGTGCGTTATTTTGTTAGGGTTTTTATGTGTTTTCGAGGTTTGTGGTTATTTTCGTTTGTTGATTGTTGAGTTTTTCCTTCCTTTAATGTGGTTTCTGGAGTATTGTTTTTTTATTTCTGTCTTTTATTGTGGTCTGTGCGGTAGTGTTTTGTTGTTTTTCGTTTATATTCTTATTTTTTGCACTTGATTTGGTGTCTTATGTGTTTGATCTTATCTTTTTTAGTGCATTTTTTTATTTGTAAAGGTAAACGTCCACGGACAAGGTCTCAGTCTACTGAAATTATTGTTCCAACTAGAACTGGAAAACGATTGAAAAAATCTGGTGTAAAGCGCTCTGCAGTTGATTTGTCAAGGGATTCTCCAGATTTCTATGATTGTCAAGTTGAAGATTCACTTTAGTCTGAAGATACACACCTCCTTATTCGGCGTTCTCGGAAGGATTCTGCATCTCCAAAGGTCGCTGTTGATGTTATGTCGTCTCCTGTTCCTGTTTATGAATCTGCTTCTCAAGGGCCTAATCGTATATTTGCATCACCTGAGGTTTTGTCAAGAAGGTCTGCTATTCCAAAACTCTTGTGTGATGGGGACACTAGTGTTGGTGGAGGGACTGAAGAGGGAACTGGTGATGTAGGGAGTGTCTTATATGGTGAAGTTCCATCTCAGAGTGTGGGTCCTAGTGATGCAGGTAATGGAAAAGGCACTGATGTTCATGTTGAGGAAGAAATTACTGGGTTGGATGGTGTTCATCTTGAAGAGTCAGATGTGGGGAATCACAATACTGATGTGCTATCTCATCCATCTGATGTACAAGCTGATGATGGAGGTAGAGATTTGTTTGTTAAGAAGGTGAGGCAGACTAGAGCGAAAAAGTTCCCAACATTGAAGTCAAGATGCAACATTCGCATGTTTGTATCCGCTCTTCGTAAATTGAATGACAAGCAAAAAGCTTGTATTCGGGGAATCGGATTTGGGGTTTTGTTTGAGCTGGATATAAGGTCTCTGCCTCTATCTTTGGGCTATTGGCTTGTTGATAATTTTGATGCAAACAAGTGTTGTTTGCTAATGAATGATGGTGGGAAAGTTGAAATAAGTGATATAGATGTTCATATCACTTTAGGATTACCGTTGGGAAAGAATTTGGTCTCTAGGAAGAGTTGCAAAGAGAATTTTGATGTTGTGAAGAATTGGAGGATATCACTTGGAAATGTGGAACATATAACCCTGTCTGTTGTTATTGACAAGTTAGTAGCTGATGTTGAATGTGTTGATAAATTTCTAACCAATTTCCTTGTGGTTTTTCATTCTTTGGTAGTTGACAGTCCTGGGAATGGTCTTGCTAATCAAAATTTGGTCAGATCAGTGGGTGATTTGGGTGATTTTAAAGATCTGAACTGGTGTGCTTTTTTATTAGAGAGTTTGGTTGATGCAAAGAAGGGGTGGGAGAAGAAAAAGGCTGGCCACTTTCGAGGGCCTCTTCTATTCTTGATTGTGAGTTCAGTTTCTATGTTTGTTTTTACGTGTTTTTCATATTGTTCTAATTATATTCATATGTGTTTGATATTGTTTTCGTTTTTTACCCTGTTTGTTTTAGTTGCTTTACATGGATAGGGTCAAGTTATTTACAAGTGTTGCGTCTAGGAGGGCATCTCGGTCTTTCCCTGTCTTTGTGGGGTTGAATTCTGCATTGTTGCGTCAGCATGAGACTGATGACATTGAAAGTGGTGGTTTTGGGGGTGGGTTGATCCAGGATAGGCAATCTATCCCCTCCACTCAGGGCAATCCTTTTTCTGCTTGTAATGTTCTTTCACCGTCCACTACTCAATGCAACGATCAACCTTCTGATAAAGACCATGTATCTGGAAAGGATCCATCCCCCCTTGAGGTTTTAAATATTTTTCTTACATTTTTCATATTACTCTTATTTTGATTCATAGTTTTCAAATATTGCTTGTGTTTTGCTGTATGCTATGTGATCCCCCTGATTGTGCATTTATAATCATGAGTTGTTTAAATATAATGTACTTATTTGCATCTAACTCGTTTTGTTGTGCTAATATTTTATTGTAGTTTCCTTTTATTGTTTCTTTTATTGTATCTTTTTTATATATATTTTGAGGCTAATTATTATTTTTACCCAGTTAGTTGATGAATTTATAATTAATTGTGTGTGTTTTTGTGTTGTTGTTGTGTATGTGTTTGTATTTTTTAGGCTTGGATACAATCTTTTGTACAGAAGACATCAGTGCTTGCGTCTGCTATTTTTGATTTTGCTGATTTTTCTACCAAAATCTCATCTGAGCTTCAAGGCGATGTTAAAAGTTAAGACACTTCTTAGTGAGGGTAATAAGTTGTTAGGGTTGGCGGGTCTATCAGATGTTCCTATTCCTGATCGTGCTGATAAGTCGTATATGGATGATTCTCCAAACTCAGCATTTTGGTCAGATCCTGAATTGATTGAGTATCTTAATCAGATTGAGTTGGCTTATAAGAACAAAGGGAAAATGAAAATAAATGTTTTTGAGGATTTAACTTCATTTGACATATTTGGCTCTGATCCTGCGTTTAAGTCTGATATTGATACACAAACTGGGTCTGAATATGCAAAAAAGACTGGTAAGGATGCATCAAATCTAAAAGCCACACCATAGAAGCAATCAGCAAGCAAAAGGGAGCGGTACCTGAAACTAACCACGAAGTCAGGCCAAGAGACGCATGCGTGCCCTAAAGACCTCGCTGAGGACATATAATACGCCTAAACCTAAAATAAAGAATATTCTGGTGCAGTACGGAATTTAAATCACACAAGCATGCTGACAATTTATATATGCAGAATCGATTTTAAATGGATCCACACAGAATGCCAAGTGGCATATCCCCAAACTCCTAACAGGTGCCCACTCCGGGGTCATACATGTCCGTACCCAACTCCGAGGTAGGACGCTCGGTCGGTGCCGCAACCATCATATGTCCATACCCAACTCCGAGGTAGGACGCTCGGTCACCGCCGCAGCCATATCATAATATAAGACTCGACTGGGACCGAATCGATATAAAACACGAATGCCCCAATGACCCTAGCAACGACTCTAAGGACTCACAGATCACGGTCGTTCTCTTTTCAAACGCATAAAGAATAGGGATGCTCATTCATAAGTGCAAGTCCTAAGCATGATACTACATGACATGCTTTTATGCAAATGCAACACCTACATACTATATGACACATCAGGCATGAGGTCCTGGTTACTGAGTAAGCTCCCGTAGGAAACTTACCTGAAGTCTTCACATCCAATTAGCCAGCCAACAAGCCACTCAGAGGGTCATCCATCAGCAAATAAGCCACTCAAAGAGTCATCCAATCACACTAGCAATTAATAAGCAAGGAAATAGCTCATCAACACATGTTTAATCAACACACAAGCAGGCCTCAAGTCATCACATGACTAAATCACATTTTATTCAAGTAATCCCGCATTCTCAACATGATTATCATTCTCAATTGACCTTGTTTACATCAAGTATGAACGTAGTTCAAAGTCTTTACCAAGATCCTCACTCAAACATGTTACTTCAGATCAAGCTCAGGTTTCCTTAACATTTGCTCAAGTAATTCAACAATTATCAAGTCCTCCAATAACTCAACAAACTATAAAGCCTCTAAACATCACAAGAAGTCAACCACTATCTTGTATGAATTCTCATTAAATACTTATAAGGCAAATAATCACACAATATCGTTCATATCTAGAGAGTGAACAAGGATAAGTCCCCTTATAGCAAAACCACTTCAAGCAAGGTCAACTCATAAGGCATCACAATCACTTACAAATATAATGAGTCCTTGTAACTTACTTTATATAGTTTTAACTCATCATCAAGTAAAACCAAAAATGAAAAGTATGTATTAGTCTCTTTCTATAAGAATAAGCCTTATTAATATTTATATTATCTCCTTACTCGAATAAATGATTGGCAAGAAATATCAATGATTGATAAGAAATACATTTATGATCAAGTAAATTGGTAAGTAGAACGTTTCAATTAAGCTTTTCTTATAAGGTAACTTATAAGAATTCAATAGGACAAGGTAGCTTGTAAGTCACAGTTGATCACCGCTTTAGTAAAAAATGGGTTTATACTATTTAGTAACTAAAAAAAGAGAATATGCCCACATTCTAGAAAATCTCTACCATTATTCGAATCTAAGTAAAGTTGACTCACTAGTTTCCATCACAAGATAGTAACACATTAGCCACTTATGATAAATTCATTAATCAAACAACAATCTAACGTGATACATATGTTATCTAAATAATTCTCTAATAGAAAGAATCCTATCCTATTCTCATATCGTCGGTATCTTTTATAACTCGATTCTAAACTTTAAATAATTTTAGTCCAAATTACCCAACTACGTAATCAATTTACATAGAAACTCACTTAATGAATACACCAAATTAGTTATTTCTATTAGTTACTCAATCGAACTCCGTTACAATAATCAAGACATTAATTTATTGATAACACAGTTCGGTTATGAATCATTCCGAGCCACCAACAACACTATTAATGTCACCTTATCATTTTAAACTTATCTCACTAAGGTAATTTAACTTAACTTGATCAAACCATTGCAATTTAATCTACCTATAATAATAAGCTAAATTGAATTTGGAAACCAACACAAACATCAATTAAACTCACAGCCGTAACTAATCAATCCATCTAGCAAAACTCACAACACCATCGAAACAATTCAAGCAATAACCTCAATTTAGTTTTATTCCCAATTTGATTTTTGAGGTCAAATAAACTAAATCGAATTCGAGTAAAGACCCAAGCCTAAGAACATTACCCAAGTCCTGCCCTGGCCTAAAGAGGGAGATGTTGAGGTTCGGACTCACGTAGGGCTGTAGGTGTATAGACGATCTCTGCCCCGACCTCGGCAGCTCTATCTCCTCCTATTTCCGGCATCAGCGGCCCTAGGTCCGATTTCAGAAGGTCGGGTGAGGACGTAGGTGAAGGCTATCGATTGACAGTCAATAGAGGATAAGAAAGGGGAGGAGGCTCTACCCGGAGGAGACGAGATCGAAGAACGAGCAAGTGAGGCTCCTTCTGTTGGCATCGACGTCATTCACCCGGAGTGGTGGTGACCAGGTTCGAGGGAGATGCTCCTTCATCCGGTTCCGGTCGTCGTCGGATCTAGACAAGAGGAAGAGAGGGGGTACGAGTGATGCTGAGAGGAGCACAAGAGCAGCGGGGAGAGAGAGTGCGACATCGGAGGGAGTCGGATCCATGGAAGGAGGCTAAGGAGGATTAAGGAAGAAGTAGTACAGGGGCGGCAAAATCGGGGATTGGGGTTGCTCAGACCCGATTTGTGAGGGAGAGGCAGAGGGCTGGTGAGGCGTGGTGAGGGTGAAGCTACAGTAGAGGGGCGGCTCACCTAGTGAATAAAGGGTATATATACCTGCTAAACTAGGGTTTGGTTAGCTTATGAAAATTATAAAACTATCCCGCTATTTCTGCTTTATAAAAATTTATTCCCCATAAAATTATAGACTTCCTCCCAGCAAATATTATTTAAATTAAAAGCACCACAATATTAGTCTCTGTACTAATAAAATAAATAAATAAGTCAATTTAATGAAAGTATTATTATTTTTTTTTTTTATGAATTCAAATTTTCGAAATCTCTGAAATTTTAAATTAAATCATGATTCATAAAATTATACTTTAAACTTTCGGATCGTTACATCATTCACCTCTAAAAACAAGTCTCGTCCTCGAGACTAAAATCCTGGTTAAAACTAACAAAACATTTTGAAAACTCAAGTCAGCTCCTTCTATGTCAGTTAACCAGATTTTCAAGAATTTAAGGAGCAGTTATCCACCTCTAAGGGCTAATCCCACATTTCACTTTCTAAGTTCATTTCTTATGATCTATCTCAACATCATCTCAAATATTAACATATCCAAAATATTATCATAGCAAAATTCATCATCACATCAGATTTCAACATTTCTCAGTTCAAGATATCAACATATCAGAATTTATCATACTATGAAATCCCATTATCAGCACATCACATCATTAGTAGATCATTTAATCACATATTTCTGCACCTTGTTATCAATTAGAAATGAACACAATCATCACACTCACACATCCACACCAACGAGAAAGGACACAATCAAGCATCATGACGAGCACAAAATCGGGCAAATGAAATGTGCAGCTCTGATTAATCTAGACGACCCACTATTGATCACACCATAGACAGCTGTACAAGGATGACGCAAGGCTTAAGTTGAGTTGAAAGAAAGAGGCACTAAGGGACAATTCGATTAACTCTTGACACGAAGTTAGACTCGTATAGTATCTAGTAAGATGGAACACGAGAATTTTACCGATGCCCATGAGAAACTCTTAAGGTTAAGATTGCATCACTCATATCATCATATAGCACATCAAGTCATAAAACCTACAACATTGTATTCTTGCACACTAACATGGACCTATCTTAGGAAACAATGGCAATACGATTTTAGTGTGTGTCATTACGTGTGATAAGGTACAAAGTAAATAATCTAGCGTTATCAGAGAAATATCAATATACTTACTACTATTAGTTCACTTACTCACTAGGAACGGTTATCACATATAATGAATAGGAAATGCCATTTAGGTACATCACTCATAGATATACACAAGATAGATCTAATAATCTGTTACCCAAATATACTAAATAGATTAAGTGCAAGCTTGAGGGAATCCTATATGCCACTATGGTGTAAAATAACTAACAAAACAGGTAGGGAATAGCATCAACATGTCCTAAAAGTTAAGAAAGAAATATCACATAGTTCACTAGGAAAGGACAAGTGTAAGTGTGTGCTTCATGCATTTATATCGCCAAGGCATACATCAACACCTATTTCATACCACTATAAGCTCAACATGGTAGATAGTATAATATCAACAAGTCTTAAGCAAAATATGATGCATAACCATGCAAGTGCAATTTAAACTATAGGGGTGGGGCAAACATACGGGGCTTAAGACTATTTATGCATAACGAGTATGGAAAAACACATTGTAACATATAAAGGTGAGCATGTGCAATATTATGGCCTACGCATGATACTATACACGTAAATAGAATAAGATGGTGTCGAAGGATAACAAGATTTCTCTAATATTAATATTCAAAATGCATAAGCAATCATAACTTAATAAAATCACACAACAAGGGCAAATATGCAAGATACGTATACTACTAAAACCTTATTACATGAGTGATCATATAGATAATGTAAATAGGGCAAAGAATCACATATCATATTGTTGATGCAAAACTTTTACATCTTATCGATAACACATGACGATGGGCAAATACATGAAAATATACTTTAACAACAAACAAGATGATACACAATAAGTCCAGTCACCCATATCCTAAGAGTGATCATATAAATAATATAGAGAGTGCAATAAATCGCATAATCATTTTCTCAAGTACTTAATTACCAAATAGTATTTAATGACATGTGGCAAGATGTAAGCATGTAGAGCTATGGTCTAACCACTAACATGATGATTCGTAACCAGTCACAACAATTATATAGCCACACAACATGAATATAAGTGAAGTATAATCGAGAACGATGTACCTAAAATGGTGATGACTAAGCATGAATATATAGAGTATAATGACATAGATATGCATAGCAATTAAGATACAGATAGAAAAGGCATGGATCGAGCTATCATGAGTCATGCAGTAATAGTAATCCGTCGATGTTATAATTAGGGTATAAAACTAAATAATCATTTCTTCAAAAGTAGAGCTCATATAAGGAATACTAATAGTACACAACACAGGAGGAGGACACATAAGTAGCATGTAACAACATACTTGACAACAACACATGATAAGGCAACGTGATCATGCGAAATATAACAAGGGCATGAGATATGGGTAAAGAGGAAATAACACGACCATGAAAGAATAGTGACTACCTAGAGTTACACAAAATGTCACGATATGCTTATTCATGACAACAAGGCATGAATATCACAATAACTAAATATAATGTCATATTACGTCATGGATGTTCAAGTGTGGCTACGATCAAAATCAAGTAATAGTTTCCAAGAATGGCATACTACAAGAGAATAACACATTGCATTCATCTAAGGATCATCACATAAATTTATATAGCTACAGTGGTGGGTGGTTGTAACGACCCAAAAGTTTGCATATCCGAATAGTTTTGAATTCTTCCATGAGCTTTAGATCTTACAACTGAGTATGAGTTATTACTTAGATTATTTATTTAGCGGAAGCGTAGATAAGTTGTTAAAACGGGAATTTCGAACCCCAAAGCAAACGCATGCCCATTGGAGGTTAGAACCTGTCCTAGGTAACTATCGCAAAACGGTTTTTTAAGCGGAAGATAAAGGCGGAATTAAAGTACAACACATGCCGCGACCTAGTCGGGTCAAAACGCAAAAGTAATAAGTAGTGAGAAAATACTAAAACGTGGTCCATGTCACTCTCACTCTATCATCCCATAGGCTGTGCCCGGCAAACATCCACATATGATCACGCATATCGGGTATCGGGGGTACCTGAATCTAAAAAAAAGAAAGATAACGGGGTCAATCATTGATTACTCATACACGTATGCACCAGCATACTCTGCGAGTACGTAAAAAGGCATTAAACGTGATGCGATAAAACTGTAAATACACTATCATGCTCCTAAGGCATAATCTGAATATATAAATAAATGCGGTAATGGGTACCCAAATGATAACAATCAACCATATAATCCCTTTCTAAATGCTTGGAGGTTACACCATCCTTTATCACCCAAATTCTTGGAGGATGTGCCAACCTTTATCGAATGCTCGAAGCTCCGGCTATGCCGCAGCCTTTAGAGAATCCCGATAATCACCACACAACAACATAGAATAGGATGGCCACCTATTATAAAAAAGACAAAGAGAAGACAAGGGTTCATTTCGTTCCCTATGTTCCGTTCTATGTTATAATTCCGGTTTATACCCTACAACAATTCTATGTCATAAAATATGCATGAATCTATCTCGTTATGACACTCATGTATCACGAGTAACCTCATGAGTAAGTCCAGGGGACTTACCTGAAATCCGATGGTAAGCCCGGAAACCAACAAGCACCAAGTGTAAACACGAATCAAGCGCTTAACAATTGTAATTATTTCACATTAGGTTCTTCTTATTAATGCATCACATAAACCCATACCACAAGATAATCACACACATTCACATAAGGTTAATGGCTTAAGGACTTATAAGCTTGGTTAAGTATCCACACTTAACAAGTTATAATCCGGGTCATTATAAACATTGTTTACTAAAATTATAATAACTCTTGATCCAACCGTTGGATCGTCCTCATTTTTGGAGGGCAGTTAGATAATCTGGGTCATTGTAAAACAAGGTACGACATTTTAAATGCTGAAATTAGGGTACCCCGTTTTGTGTCTTTTACACGTTTTGCTAGCTAAAACCGATTTAAACACATTATAGGCTCCACTATCCTAAGCCTTTTCCACACCAAAACACATCTATCCTAGAGAGGGGAAGGCAGATGAGAGATTACCTTTGTAGAATCCCACAAAATGACTCAAGAACACCCTCGGAAATCCTTCGGAAACACCTTCCAAACACCTTGCACATTTGTGACCAAAAATCCCAAGGAACATGTCAAGCTATGTTTTTGGAAAGGAAGTAAAGCTGACTTAAAACAAGTCTCCAACTCAGTTTTGAAAGGAAAAGAGGTGACTTACCAAAAAAAAGAGTCAAAACCACAAGGTCTTCCAAAGACACACTGGCGACACCTATGTAATTCGGGCTTTTGGCTGGGAAAATCACCTTGGATTTTGATGTTATTGATATGTGTAATGAAATATGATTCAAAGACGGAGCTAAGGGCTCAAGAATCACTCCATTTGGATCAATATTGAGGGAGTTATGGCTTTTTGAATGGAAGGCAGCCAAAAAGGACTAGCAATGGAGATAGACTTCTTTTCTCTCCCTTTCCTCTCAAGTGACGGCTTGTTCTTTGTGAATGAGTGAGGCTGAGCCTTGGAGATCAGATTTAAAGAATGGGAGAGGGCTCCTTTGGTCAAACCATGGGAGGGGTGATGGGAAAGAGAGTTGGTGAGATGAATAGGATCCTAGCTTGTCATATGATCAAATCAAAGGGAGTGGGTGAGATGTGTGCAAGGAATGGATGGGGCGGCTGCCCTTATATTAGCAAGACATAAATCCCGAGTTCGTGATGCGTTAAAATCCATTATGTTTATAAGATACGAGAAAAGTGGCTCGGGTATATATTTCTTTCATAACATCCATAATTAAACCAATGTAAAGACATCCATAAATTTTAAATTTTCCGGGTTTTCATAATCATAAGGGAGGATAATATCCGGATTATCCTACGGATATTTTATAAATATTAATTAAATTCCGGTCTTTATAATCATCCACCTCTAAAATAAGTCTCGTCCCCGAGACCAAAAAGATTTAAACCAGTGGAGAAGGTTTTAAAATTTAAGTCCTTGAATCGGGCCGAAGGGCACACAATCATCTCGGATGCGTCATCCAAGAATCTCATGTCACCTTTGCCACGATCGTAATAGCCCTGAACGGTTTTGCCAATCATGTGATGGGCGCCCCCATCACATCTCGCCTCGACCGCCGAAAATATCACAACTCGAGAGGGTTCATCATACTACCGCTAGGTCTTAGCGAAAATTCCACGAGTGCCCCCGTGAAAAGCTCGTATCCATTTCGCGAAGCATAACTGGTTTACCCGGATAATGGAACCTTAAACTCGCTATCTCATGATCTATTCTCCCCCAACGGGAGGGTGGATTACCATCCACCTCTAAGGATCAAACCTATGATCTCACCAAGTATATTTCGTCTACATGTTTCTCCCTCCCATATTCCATTCTTCGAGGTTCAAGATCTCCCTATCGAGATACCCTACTATGAGGCAACTCCTCCATATAGTCAGGATCATCATCTACTACCTGTGAAGCATATTAGGGCGTTCCTTAATACCGCTCTCACCTAATAAGGAGAAGTACACATCCATGTTTATAACGGCCCGGATATAAATATCCGAGATACGTTTCGAAGGTTGGATACCTTCGTTCGGATGTTGCAACTCAGGTACAGGTCGAGGTTTCAAACCTCTGAAGATCAGTATTCAAAGCGGGGATTTCGAACCCCAAACAAACGAAGTTGCGGAAACTCAATTCAAATGAAGGTAAAGCGGAAACAAAATTTAGATACAAATGCCACGACAGAGCCGGGTCAAAACCAAAACATATATTTTAAAGTCGTATAGCCAAATTAGCGGAGTTAGGCAGGTTCTTTGCGATCGCCCGGGGGGATTTTCCCACGCCATAGAGATAGGGAGCAATCATACCTAAAAATATGTTGTGCGAGCGGGATCAGACCGAGACCCCAACACACTCTGTCCCACAAGCAAATATACACATACGCTATAATAAAGATACTTCGATGCAATGCGGAAATTAAATCACACTAACATGTTCCTAAATTATAATATGCGGAAAAGAACTGTAAAGGCGCCCAAAGAATGCCAAGTGGCATATCCCTCTCCTACCTCTGCACCCCTTTCCGTTAGTGCAGAGACTGGCCAGTTCGATGCTATAGCATATCATATCTCATCATAGCATATCATATCTCATCATCATATCATATATCATACTCATGCCCGATGGTGCTGGGCTATCATCATGCTCATATCGACTCGATAGACTCAGGGCACCCGATGGAGCTGGGCTACCCTATGACCCTAGCAAAGACTCTAGGACTATCACAGATAATGGCCGTTCTGTTCTCAATCACACAAAGTAACCGAATGCTCATTCGTAAGTGCAATCCTAGCATGATACTACATGGCATGCTTTAATGTTGATGCAACACCTAGTATGTCATATATTCACAAGCAGGTATTCTCTTTCGAATCTGAGTAAGCCCATGAAGGAACTTACCTGAATAAGCCGAACAGCAGAGAAATAAGGCAAAGCAGAATCCGAGAAATGAATCACCAATAGTAAGCAATGTCAAACAGATCACAAATCTCCTAATAAACATACAATATGCATAAGTCTATCTAATTCACACAAGGCGCCCATAACTATCACACATAGCTTCACATATCTCATTTCAGATTATTCCATCTTATCTCATCACAATTCATATATCATTTCATGTTCATCTCATCTCATCATCTCATTTCCAAAACAATCTCTCAAAGAACTCATATTAGAAAATCAAACAATTCTTTTAAAATCGCTTATCCAAATCCCGTCATTAAACATTTAAGCGTTAAAACCAATTTTCCAAAATCATATTATAGAAATCATTCCGGCATTTTACCTCTTTAAAATTCTCATCTTAAAATCACCTTATAAATCATTATATAATAACACTTTTCAAATATTACTTTTTAGAACCATTTATAATATATATAATATTTAATAACACACTCCAAATGATATTTAAATATAATAACATTATCAAAATCAATACATTTTAATAACCCACATTTATAAAACAACAACACTAAATTATTTTATCATTTCTAAAACATTTAATAAAACACCATGTAATATTATAATAATATATATATATACCAAATAATACCATTTATAATATATAATAATCTTTTCAGAATCTATATACATATCCAAAAATCAGAAATAACATATAATATAACATATATATATATATATAAAATAATATATATCACATAATATAAACTTAACACATAACATAAATAATACATACTATATATATCAATAACTAAAACAACCAACCCAACCCAAACCGAAGGAAGAAGAAAATGAACACAGTCCAACCCGAATTCAAGCCCATGGGAAAGGGAGAAAATAGCCCAACCCGCAAAAGAAAAGAAAAGAAAGGAGACCCAGCCCGGAATGAAGAAAGGAAGAAAAGAGAGGGGATCCGAACCCGAAACAGAAAACCGGATCCCTCTCTCCTAAACCCGGATACCCACACATACAAGATATGATAACCCGGAAAGCTAGAAGTGGATCTGGCCTAGACCCGAAGAATTAGGCCCGGAAACCATCTCCTTCCCTAAATCACAGAACAGAGCTCGCCAGCAATGGAAAAAGGAAACGGAATGCGGCGACAATCAATCCCGACCAACTCTCCTCCTCGCCATCACCTTTTCCCGACCTCAATCAACCCAGAAGGACCAAAACGCGAGTAAGAGGAAGGAGGAAGAGAAAGCTCACCGAGGGCTCGAAGGTTCGCCGGAAATCTTCGTCGAAGACTCGATTCAGGCTCGTCGAGGGTGGAATTGACACCGGGATGTCCTAGGACGACAGAAGAGATTAGAAAGGAGGACTTTTAAGGGTAATTGATTGGAAATGAAGGAAAACCCAATTCCGACCTCTTGGGATGAAACAGGGGAGACGGTGTGTGATGCGGCTCTGATGGCCTCTGGCTCGGCTCCTGGCGTCGGAGGAACCCTTGCTGCTGCTGCTGCTACGACCGCTTCTTGGGAGGAAGAGGTGCTGGTGGTGCTCGGTGGTCATCTCTAGCCACTTAAGAAAAGGAGGGGTGGGGCTCAGTTTAAAACGGGTGAAGCAGGGGGAGAGCGAGGCTGGGTTCCCCTGACGGCGAGAATGGTGGCTCAGCAGGAGGCTTCTGGTGATGGAAAGTGAAACGAAGGGAGCGCATCAAAAGCAGGGTGAGGCGGTGCTGGTGATTTTGGGTGGTGCGTTTTGTCTGAACTTACAAGGCTCCAGTAGAGGCCTCTTGAGGCAGAATAAGGAATTGAAGAGGAAGAGAGCAGTGAGAGGAGAGAGTGTAGGGTTTTGGATGAGATTTGGATAAGAATGCAAGGAGAACCGATGTGCATATAAGAAGGAGGTGAGGACCACCTATAGCTGGATTTCAGGCAAGAAAATGGGGAAAGAGGTAAGGAGCCGGCTATCCCAACCGTCTCACCAGACCGAGAGAGACAGAGAGAGAGATGGAATAAAGAAAAGGAAAAAGAAAATAGGGAATAAAAGGGGTCCCCACAATAAAACGCAAGGAGAATATACCCGACATTGAAATTCGAAACCCGTTAATCCCGACTCTATCAAATCCCGACTAAATCAACTTTAAATTGAACTTTCAATTAAATTTCCAGATAATCATAACGAAATTAATTTATCAAGGCTTGCAACTCGAAAGCGGAATCAAATTCCGTCAAAAGAATCAAAATTCTAAAATGATGCCGGGAGGATTTTAAAATCGAAACTTACGCTCGAAGACGGGTTTTATTCCACTTTTACAAATTGAATTTAATAATAATTTATTTACTCAAAATAATAATTTATCCACCTCTAAAAACAAGTCTCATCCCCGAGACAAAAATCATTTTAAAGAGATGGGAAGGAGTTTGAAATCGGTGAGTCCGAGGACCATGTCCAAGGATCTTGTAATCATCTCAGTTGCGTCTTCCGGGATTCTCACAACATCCTAGTCACGGTCGTGACATCTCTAATTGGTCTTATCAAGTGTGTAATAAGCGCCCTTATCACATCCTCGTTTCGACTTTTCGGAAGTACCACAACTCTAAAAGTATTATAGCGTCCCGACTAGGTCTTAGCAAGCAATCTATAAGCGCCCCTATAAAATGCTTGTATCCACTTCGTCCATTTTATCATCTTTTGCATGCATATTAATGGAAAAACATGGGATTAGTGTAGTTTACGCTTAAATATCAAATATTTGGGTCTGCACGAGTTTCTATGTGATTTTGCAGAAAACGGGATAAAAATGGACGGATTTGGAAAAACGGAAAAAGAACTCGAAGTCTTCTGAAGAGGTCGAAATCGACTGGAGGCCTCGACATCGAGTGCAGCAAAGACATAGGAATCGAGCAGGAAATGAAACAGAGGTTGTCGACACAGAGAGGTCGATATCGACGTCTGAAGGTCGATATCGATGTTGCCAGATCGAACTAAATGATAGAAGTCAAGTGCCAGTTCGAGTAGGAGAAGGAGAGCTCGAGATAGAATTTCACAGGGGTCGATATCGATGTTCAAGGTCGATATCGACCATGCTAGCAGAGGAATCCGACTCAGATTTTGATAGAATTCTATCCGAAGCTTGCACGTCTATCCAAAAGTCGAATTTCTTATCATCAACACCAGATCTATCATGTGAAGGCTGATTTACCGTAGGAGTTTTAGTTTTTACTTTATTTAAGTTTTATCTTAGAGAATAAAGATAGAGTTTCGAGTCTTTGGATAGCAAAGTTCGACATCTATAAATAGAGGCCAGTAGGGCTGAGTTTAGACATTCAATTTACATCCAAGAATATTAAATTCTGTTTCAATAGAGATTAGTGACGAGAGGGAGAGAGGAGGCCGAGTGGAGTTTGTGAAGCGAGAGCGGAGTGGCTTGTTCGGTTGTACTTTCTCTTTTGCAAAGTTTAATTCAAAGTAGTTTTCCTTTAATGATGATGATGATGTGCATGATGAGGAGCGAGTAGTCAACCCACTTCTAGAGTCGGGGTGAGCCCAACGATAACGATGTAGGGTAAGTGCATCAAAGGTATGACTTTTATGCGATTCCGTCTTCTATCCCATGCATGATCCTTTGCGAAAGTTAGAGAGATTCTTTATTTGCATTATTGAAGCGAAAGCCACTCATATTGTGAACTTGAATTGCTCATGAATCGGATAGTAACTCTTAGGAACTATGCGAGAGCCTCTAATCACCTAAGTGTTGATAACGAAAGTTATTTGACGGAAAGGCATTAAATTTCATAACTTTAGCATAAAACTTGCATTGTTATCGTTGTGGCATGAAACCCCGACTTTGGAAGCTTTTTTTAATTAATTGAAATCAATATAAAAGTTTTGGTTTTGCTTCTGATCATCCTCCTTTCCCATTCTATTTTCTTCGGACTCTTTTCCGACAATTGGTTACGAAAACAGTTTCTGTGACAAGCATCGAAATCGACTGTAAGGGTCGATATCGAGGTCTAACGTCGATATCGAGGTCTCTGCTCGACGTTGACTTTACCGCTTTTGTCTTCTACAGGAACTGCGCTAGGAAATCGACCAGAATTGAGGTCGATATCGACCAGACATATCGATATCGAGTTTCTTCTGAGGTCGAAAGCTTTGATCGTGGGTACAACAAGGGAAGCGCTGACATACCTCTTCGTGGATTCGATCCTGAATTACCCTACTACTACAAGGGAGGGGATTCTTGTATTATTTGTTTGAGCCAGGGAGTAGTCTAGTCGTGAATTGTTTAAATTTTAGATATTTGAATCTCCTACATACCCCCCGTAGCGAACAGTGAGGCGTCATAATGTAAATCCAGTTCGTAAATCCTCAAAGCGTTTTGTAAATGGAAAGATTATCATCCAAATCATTGAAACTCTCAACTTCTTTAAAACCCCAAGTTGGCCATTTTCAAAACTGCTCAAAATCTTCAAATTCAACGTTTAATCAAGTAGCTTTACACCAAAACAAATCAAATCCTTTCAAATCAAGATTTCGTCACATCTTCCGAAAACCATATCAATTTCTCGCATATCAATCAATCTACTCAAAGGCCAGGAGGCGGAATCATCCACCTCTAAGGGCTAATCCATATTCTCTTCCTAGGTTCCAGAATCGAATCAATCTATCAGTCTCAATTCAAGCAAGATTCACAACCCATAAGAAATGCATAACTGCATAACTAACCAATCACCAACCAATACATCATACGACAAGTCTCAATTTACCGTCATGCTCAACAAGTATTGCAAAACATCATATATGAACCTAATCGAATCAAGCTAGCAAGTTTCATCATAACCATCTCCAATAAACAGTTCAGGTTTCACAGCATTTGCAGTTCATACTTTTATAGGCAAGGAATTTAGATCATGCTTAACAGTTCAGAGCATCTACGCATCAAGATATCAGGGCACACTAAAGTTGTAAGGCAATCGAATCATATCATCATAGTCAACAGACAATCAAGCAACAGTCATCACTAAGTCATCACACCAACATACAACATTCAACATCAAGTTAGTGCAATATCACCATCAACAAGTTCAGAAAGGATTAACAATTCGAACGGAGGACACTCTCGCTTGCAAGTCATATCGTACTCAATAACCGTCATCCTTGAAATAAGCTTGTTCCGCCGGCATCGTCGATCCTGAGGCCCGTGGGTTATGGGCCCACGCTTCCGCTGCACTGCTCTATCGTTATCTAGCTTCCTGTCCCTTCTTCTATGCGGTCGCTCATCCAATGTATCGCGTAGGAGTCTATGTTAGCGGAGATAGGGGAGTGACAAGAGCGGACGACCCAATGTTCCTCTCGGAGACAAAATGGACCAAAGCTAAAGATGACACGACTAGAGACAAGACTCCGACCCGGGAATAGTAACGATGCCCTTAAGGAGGTCTATTAGGTTACAATTGTGACAAACAAGCACGAAATCATCATGGAGCATATCAATCACACTAATCCACACTAACATGTACCTATTCAAGGAGAATGACATACATATTCATTCCAAAGACCCGATCGAGTCCTACACTGATGCACGTGAAACAAGCTAGTAGTCTATTATTCTATTAAAGCAGATATGCCTAGCAATTTCAAACAAGCTATGCGGATCCAACAATGATCATGTATTATTCGAAGTCATGCGGGATTTAGTGAAGATAACGAGCATCATTTATATGAAAGAATGTACAAGTATAAACAAGTGAGATCAAATATAGTATGGCGAGGTATATCGTAACAGTCAGACGAAGCGTCATACGAGAACACATAAGATCAGCATACTAACCATCATATCTGGCAACAATGATCATATAATAAGTAAAAAAAATGGCATGTAAACATACAACAGGATACATTTAAAAGTGCACATAATACACGGTACTAGCGATACATGATAAGGCATGATCATAATCAAGAGTCATTTAAATGGGTTCAACATAATGCTCATGAAAGCGAGAAGGATCATCACATAGCAACAAGGAGAACATCACGGGAGATAGATCATAATCATGCTAAGAATGAACCGTCGTAGAGCACATTTTTGGTACAATAACTATCGCATTATAGAACAAGTACGACATGTAATCATTTAGCGAGTCATATTGGAAATCATAAGCCTTATAGGATGCTAATAGCACATATCGAACATGAATACAATCAAGGTAACTCGACTAAATTCATTCTAGCATTCATGCGTCATGCGTATGCGAAATCACGATATAACGTGGTGTGTGACCAGCAAGGTGCCAAATCATACATTCATGGAAGCACGAGAGGATATCATAGAGTAATAGAAGAACACTACCGAACGATAACATGTACGCATGCTAGGATTAATTGTCATGGAAAGCAAGTCGATCACCTAATTCAACATCAATCTAATCGGATTAGTAAAATATTTATGAGGATAGAAAGAGGGAGAGCCACACTATCAAGGACCTAGTTCAAGAGAGAATCGGCAATAATGTAGGCAAGGCATAAATTCGCACAAGTCACAACCAAGGGCCCGACATGTTACTAATGGCTCAATATAACATATGATACATACATGCACCTGATTGATTACTTGACACTAAGCAAGACTTCAATTCAATCACATTCTAATAATATAGAAGAATGGGAGGAAGTGTAGCGAGGTATAGTGCAAGTCTATGTA
Source organism: Persicaria maculosa (assembly GCA_963922045.1). NCBI lineage: Eukaryota > Viridiplantae > Streptophyta > Magnoliopsida > Caryophyllales > Polygonaceae > Persicaria > Persicaria maculosa. The sequence continues at coordinate 21,231,549 of OY998271.1, read as the reverse complement.
ATGGGGCAACATGACTAGAATATGGGGACATGAGTTCGAATCAGCACATACTAGGATGAAACATGCATTCACCAAGACTCAATTATGCCACATATTCTCCATTCAGTGCAAGGAACACACAACACTATCATATGCAAAATAATCCACAATAGTTAATCTGACAAATACAAAATAGATGGGCGTGCTATAGGTTCTTATCACAGAAGGAATGATAGGCATCAAGGCGTCATCGACGAGCATGCTAAGGAGAATATCATACGAGCATGCATACAAAGAAGAATTGATCACACTATCATAGACCTAATCCAAGAGAAGCAAGAATCATATAGACTCATATCATGTGGTTTATGCTCTCAATCAATCATCAGCAAGATCAATACTATAAATCAAGTAGACATGCTATAACGACATCTAACCATGATAGAACACGAGACCTAAGTAATGTGACCAGCATGGATACAGGATGTCATACAACCATGAATTTACATTAAGGATCATAATCATAATAGGTACTGAGGGTTACGTAGCATATAAGGCATGTTGACATGAAATTATAACATGTATCCATCTAGTAAGGGACTCACTCTATCATGATACTAGAACCGAACGACCACACTATTATGGACCTATTCACAAGGAGGACATCAATTATACAACATCCTAGCATATGACATATTTATTCGTGCCCCAGTATGACAATGAAATATACTGAGTAGATCATGTCAAGATGATATGGATATAATAAATGTAGCTCGAACCCATACAATAGTCATTATGAACATCAAAACACATAACCACAATTTCACACTAAGGATCAATCTGTAGGTCAAGGAGTAGTACCACATAGTATCACACAATCATGGACAGAGCAATCAATATAACCCGATAGAGATCCATAAGGGCAAACATTGACTCTCTCTAACTGACTCATCACCCATCTTTCCCGTGAGACTCGGATACGACTTTTTATGGCAAGAAGACAACGGTTGATCGTCATAAGAATCAAGAAAGACACCCTCAGAAACACCTTACTTTCTAACTTGGAGTTACATCAAAAGCCAACTTCCAATACTCTACCAAGCAACCCTCATATTCAATCATGATTCCTGAAACAATATGTTTACCAACCCGATTTCCCATGGAGGAAACCGACATTCGAAGGGAGGACTCGATTGAACTGTCAAAAGGGTTCATAAGGGAAGGGGCGGTTCCACAAAAGCTGAGCTTAACCATATAAGAAGAAGAAGGGTACTCCCGCTATCCCGTTCGCACAAATCGTTCAATATTCATTAAATAGCATACCAATCAATCTTTAGTATATCAAGCACTCAACATAGAATCAGTCAATGACAACTATAACGACCCCCTTGGAATCTTCCAGACCCAGCTGTAAAGAACAAGCTAGTATTTCTGTTCGCAATGGGTAAGGGGGGCGGTGTATGTATGTAAAATAGGAGAATAACAGCACAACCAGACTATCTCCCTGTCCCAAACAAATAATACAAGAATCCCCTCCCTTGTAGTAGTAGGGTAATTCAGGATCGAATCCACGAGGAGGTAGGTCAGCGCTTCCTTTGTTGTACTCACGATCAATGATTTCGACCTCAGCAGACACTCGATATCGAGTATACTGGTCGATATCGACCTCAGTTCTGGTCGATTTCCTAGCGCAGTTCCTGCAGAAGACAAAACAGCAAGTTGACGTCGAGCAGAGACCTCGATATCGATGTTAGTACTCGATATCGACCCTTAAAGTCGATTTCGATGCTTGTCACAGAAACTGTTTTTGTAACCAATTTGTCGGAAAAGGATCCGAAGAAAATAGAATGGAGAGGGAAGATGAACAGAAGCAAAACTAAGACTTTTATGAAGAATTTAATGAATTAAAAAGCTTCCAAAGTCGGGGTTTTATGCCACAACGATAACAATGCGAGGTAAGTGCATCAAAGGTATGACTTTTATGCGATTCCGTCTTCTACCCCATGCATGATCCTTTGCGAAAGTTAGGGAGATTCGTTATTTGCATTATTGAAGCGAAAGCCACTCATATTGCGAACTTGAATTACTCATGAATTGGATAGTAACTCTTAGAAATTATGCGAAAGCCTCTAATCACCTAAGTGTTGATAAAGAAAGTTATTTGACGGAAAGACATAAAAGTTCATATCTTTAGCATGAAACTTGCATTGTTATCGTTGTGGCATAAAACCCCGACTTTGGAAGCTTTTTAATTCATTAAATTCTTCATAAAAGTCTTAGTTTTGCTTCTGTTCATCTTCCCTCTCCATTCTATTTTCTTCGGATCCTTTTCCGACAAATTGGTTACAAAAACAGTTTCTGTGACAAGCATCGAAATCGACTTTAAGGGTCGATATCGAGTACTAACATCAATATCGAGGTCTCTGCTCGACGTCGACTTACTGTTTTGTCTTCTGCAGGAACTGCACTAGGAAATCGACCAGAACTGAGGTCGATATCGACCAGTATACTCGATATCGAGTGTCTGCTGAGGTCGAAATCATTGATCGTGAGTACAACAAAGGAAGCGCTGACCTACCTCCTCGTGGATTCGATCCTGAATTACCCTACTACTACAAGGGAGGGGATTCTTGTATTATTTGTTTGGGACAGGGAGATAGTCTAGTTGTGCTTTATTTTATTCTCCTATTTTACAATACACCTCCCCTTTACCTTGAGAACGAACAAATTGGCGTCGTTGCCGGGGAGGCAATCAATCGCCACCTAAGTTAACCACGATCTTTTTCTAAGCTTATTTTGCAGGTTTATGCGACGTTCTGATCGCGGACCTATCCTGGAACCAATTGACGAGCCTGAACATTTCTACCATCTTCGCAACAAAGCAATTCGCATCATGGCTGACAACGAGACGCAGGCTGAGATTATAGAGCGGTTGAGAAAGGAAATCGAGGACCACAATGCTACAATCGCTGCTGAAAGGGCCGCTGCTGCTGCTGAGCGAGCCCGTGCTGATAGGGAGGAGGATGCGCGCAGACAAGCCCAAGAGCGGCTAAATCAGTATCCACAGACGGCGATGCAATACATGCATCCGCCTCTTCATGTTCCTGAATCTGCCATTATAATTCCTCACTCCAATTATGAACTGAAAATTAACTTCCTATCTGAGATTAAAAGAAATACTTTTGAAGGAAGACATAATGAATGCCCCCTGCAACACATCTCTACTTTTATGGACTTATGTGAAACAGTTGCTGATGGAGTAAACTTAGAGTATGTGCGACTAAAATCTTTTCGATGGTCTTTGGCAGGAAAGGCATTACAATGGCTTGAAAGTCTGGCTCCACGATCGCTAAGGACATGGCCGGAGGTGAAAGATGCATTCTTGAACAAGTTCTTCCCACCTTCTAAAACGGTAATGCTACGACAAGGGATCACGACTTTCAAACAAAAGCCAGGTGAAACCCTAGCACAGGCGTGGGAGCGCTTTAAAGACTTGCTGAGATCATGCCCGACGCATGGGCAACTTCCATATGTCATCCAAGAGATCTTTTATAACGCCCTTGATGCGCCGAATAAGGAGAGGATCAATTCATATACCTCCTATCGGTACATTGAGCTTACACCAACGGAGGCATGGGAGACCATTGAGAGGCTTGTGAACTTTGACAACACCTATGGGACTGCTGCGGCCTATGATGCAAGGCCTGCCCCATCTATGCCACTATATGAGCCTCCAAGGGAGATAGATCCTGAAGTACGGCAACAATTCCATAACGATCAAACACGCCGCCTTCAAAAGCAAGTAAGGTTCCTGAGCAACAATCAACCTTGTCAGGAGTGTGGTTCAATAAGGCATAACACCAGTGCCTGTCCACATACTGAGCAAGTATCCATGGCGGAACAACATGAGGAGGTCAAATGGACGAGAGGCCCCTATGGAGGGGGCAATCAACAAAATTGGGGTGATAAAAGGTTCTATCAAAGGGATCCCCCATCCTATAGGGCACCAGGGCACCCTGAGCGGGAGACTAAGAAAGATGACCTGCAAATCATCCTTGATGAGATGCGGAGGAACCACGCCGAGTTCAAACAAGCCAATAACTCCGTCCATACTCAGCTGCAGGGCATCAATTCTAGACTTGGGGAGATCGACGTTTGGAAGCGCAACATGGAGACTCAAATGAGTCAATTGGCGGAAGCAATGCCTAAAGCGTCCGGATCACTCCCTGGATCCACTGTGCCAAACCAAAAGGGCAAAACCACAGGTCATATTGCGGCAGTAAACCTAAGGAGTGGGCGTCAATTACAAACGCCCGAGCGAAAAGTGGAGGAGAAGGAGCCAGAACAGACGTCGATATCGACCACCCCTGTCGATATCGACCAAGGTGACATCGATGTCGACCCTCCTGTCGATGTCGACCCTAATTCTGCGTCACCACAAAAATCGACTCTTCCAGTCGATATCGACCCCACTGCTGCCGATATCGACCTCACTACAGCCGCAGAAAGGAAGAAGGTGTTGCCATTCCCAACTAGAAAAGTGACTAAGGACCCAGCGGAAAAGAAGTTCCAACGGTTCGTGAAGATGCTCCAAGGGCTTAATGTCTCTATACCATTCATAGAGGCACTTCACGAGATGCCATCTTATGTAAGGTTCCTTAAGGATATCTTGGGGAAGAAGCGATCGCTCTCTGAGATCGCAGAGGAATGCAACAGGTTGGAGCTACCACAAAAGCGGGCGGACCCAGGTAAGTTTTCTATCGCTATAGGTCTAGGTCAATTCAAATTTAATGCTTTAGTTGACTTGGGCGCTAGCGTTAGCATGATGCCACTAACCATTTGGCACAAGGTGAAGATAGGTCCTCTGGAGCCCGTGGATGCAAGATTATACATGGCTAACAATACCGTAGTTATTCCAACTGGGATAGTGACAGATGTGCCAGTACAAGTAGGCAAATTCTTTGTCCCCGCTGATTTCCTAGTTGTTGACATAGCGGAGGACCCTGCTTGTCCAATTATTTTAGGTAGGCCATTCCTAGCAACCGTCGATGCCAACATTAGCGTGAAGAAGGGATTGCTCTCACTCACAATTAGTGATGAAGTAATAGAGTATTCCTTCAACAAGACGGTGCAAAGTCAAGGGCCAATGGAGATAAAAGCCATCAAAGAAGCCCAAGTAGAGGAAGTTGAAGCAATCTTGAACGAAGGAGCTCAACCGGACATCGAAATCGACCCATGTAAGTCGATATCGACCACTATTGTTCAAGATGCTGTGACAGGTCATAAGTATGGGGTCGACGGAGGAAAAGAGGAAGCATCAAAATCGGGGTCAAGGGTCGATATCGACCACACCCTATCGAAATCGACCACCATCAGCGCTGAGAAGAGAGGCGAGGAGACCTCGATATCGACCTCTGAGGGTCGAAATCGACCTGATCATATCGAGTCAAAACTCCCCAAATCGACTGATCCTACAGGTGTACAACAGGGGTCGATATCGACCTCTGCACATCGACATCGACCTGAGCCACAGACGGAGAAGAAGGTAAGTCAAGGTACGGATTCCTCTTGTTCAATTACAATAAAGGACTTATCATTATTTGGAAGAGGTGTGCCTTGGCATGTGCGTTTATGTAGGATATCCGATGATAGTTCAAGCCAATATGAGATAGGAGACAAGGTCTATGTTGCCAAATCTAAAGACCATTGGTTCCCTACAAGATTCAAGGATAAGAGCTTAGGTCCATTCACGGTGAATCAAATCAATCCCGGGGGAATGCAGCTGCGGGACAAGAAAGGAGTGATATTTGAGGCCCAAGCCACATGGGCTCTGCAGATGCCACCTTGAAAAGCGCAAAGGAAGAAGTCGGCCTAGCGACTTAAAAATCTAGAGCTTGTAACAAAGACTTAGTTTTGGTTTTAAGACAACTTTTGTTTTGGTTTTAGACATTTTATTGTTTTGCATATTGTGTGTTTAGTTTTCAAATTGCAGGAGAGAGAAAAGCACACAGAAAGGCATCGAAATCGATGTAGGACATCGAAATCGACCTCAAGGTCGACATGGATAGGGTTTGTGATCGAGGCCGAATCACCCTGAAGCCCGAGCAGAAATCAGAGAGACATCGATATCGATATAAAGAGGTCGATATCGACCTTCCCTGCTGTCTTCTTCAACCCCTGAAATTTGTGACGGTTTAGTAAGTCTTCTTCTTAACCCTAGTTCTAATACAGTGAGGACACTGTAAATTTTAAGTATGGGGTGGGGGAAAGGCTTATTTTCATATTCATGCTTAGTTTAGGGTTGCATATTTATTTTAATGCATAAAAAAATGACCCCCATCAAAAATTTTGAAAAAAAAAAGAGAGAGTCATGGAAGTATAAAAAACAGCTCTATGATGCAAAATTAGATTCATTAGAGATATAACATGAGATTGCCTAGTTAAGGGAAGTCCCAATGAAGTGCAAATTTTTTGAGAAAATCATGAAGGAGATGAAAATTTGAAGTTGCTTTTGACATGTGCATGATAAGATGATGGAGGATTTTTTATAAAAATTCCATACAAGCAAAGTTCATGTCCTAGCCTTACCTACGCATATTCACAAAGCCATATATGAGACTTATCATGATCATTATTGCTCCACATATACATATTGTCCATTTTTTACCTTATACCCTATCCGGGGACAAAGTTTTTTGAATGGATGACATCTTTGGAGTTATATGGAGTTGTGCATTTATAAAGTTGTTGGCAGGAATGATACAATATGGAAAATTAAATAAGCGAGAAAAAATCCGATCACCTCAGGAGATAAAGGTAGGTCGACCCTGCTCGCTGAGATAATAGTTCGGCGAGATGGGACACAAAGGTAAGGAGTCCGAAGTACTAAGTATCCGGGGCCATTCATGACACCCATGTTTGCGACTCGCGAGAAGGCAGTGCTAAGGTTAGAGAGGTAAAAGCATTAAAGTGAAAAAAGCATTGAACGATGAGTGAAAGGTGAGACATTATGAAGAAGGAATGTGGAATATTTTGGAAAGAAAGTGTACTTCCCCGGATTTAACACCACATGGCCAAATATTAGCCCACCTTTAGCCTTTTACCAATCCACTTCTCACAAGCTTGAAGAAAGTCCTCTTGATTATTAATGCAATGTCGCTAGAATTGTTTTTTGCATATTACCTCCTTTATAAGTATGAAATTGCTTTTATGCACAGGCATGGACTTGGTTGACATAAGTACCTTCTCGAGGATGGCAATTGATTGTAGGGACATATGAAAAATGAATCTATGATGTTGAGGGTTTACTTTCTTCCTCTGAATGACCATTAAGAGTATTGCTTGGGGACAAGCAAGCTTAAGTATGGGGTGTTTGATGTGCGCGCATATTGCCATATTTTCTATGCACATATGAATTCATTTTGTTGTCTTTTGCATGCACATTAGTGGGAAAACATGGGAATAGTGTAGTTTATGCTTGAATATCAAATATATGGGTTTGCACGAGTTTCCATGTGATTTCGCAGAAAACAGGATAAAAATGGATGAATTCAGAAGAGCGGAAAAAGAACTCGAAGTCTTCTGAAGAGGTCGAAATCGACTGAAGACCTCGACATCGAGTGCATCGAGACATAGGAATCGAGCAGAAAGGAAACAGAGCATCTCGACACAGAAGAGGTCGATATCGACGTCTGGAGGTCGATATCGATGCTGCCAGATCGACCAAGTTGATAGAAGTCGAGTAGGAGAAGGAGAAGCTCGAGATAAGATTTTGGAAGGGTCGATATCGAGTGGAAGGGTCGATATCGACCATGCCAGCAGAGGAATTCGACTCCGATTTTGATAGAATTATATCCAAAGCATGCAATATCTATCCAAGGGTCGAGATTTCCTATCATCAACATCAGGTTTATCATGAGGAGGCTGATTTCACCATGAAGTTTTAGCTTTTATTTTTTTTATTTTATTTATTTATTTATCATAGAGAATAAAGATAAGGTTTCGAGTCCTTGTCGTCATCTACAAATAGAAGCCAATAGGGCTGAGTTTAGGTATGAAAAATTCAGTTTGAGACAATTCAGTTGCAATAGAGAGTGAGAGAGAGAGAGAGTGGCCGAGTGGAGTTGTAAGGCGAAAGCGGAGTGGCTTGTTCGGTTGTACTTTCTTTCGGAGTTTTAATTCAAAGTAGCTTTCTTTCAATAACAATGATGATGATGTGCATGATGAGGAGCGAGTAGTCAACCCACTTCTAGGGTCGCGGTGAGCCCGACGATAGCAATGTGAGGTAAGTGCATCAAAGGTATGACTTTTATGCGATTCCGTCTTCTACCCCATGCATGATCCTTTGCGAAAGTTAGGGAGATTCGTTATTTGCATTATTGAAGCGAAAGCAACTCACATTGCGAACTTGAATTACTCATGAATTGGATAGTAACTCTTAGAAATTATGCGAAAGCCTCTAATCACCTAAGTGTTGATAACGAAAGTTATTTGACGGAAAGACATAAAAGTTCATATCTTTAGCATGAAACTTGCATTGTTATCGTTGTGGCATAAAACCCCGACTTTGGAAGCTTTTTAATTCATTAAATTCTTCATAAAAGTCTTAGTTTTGCTTCTGTTCATCTTCCCTCTCCATTCTATTTTCTTCGGATCCTTTTCCGACAAATTGGTTACAAAAACAGTTTCTGTGACAAGCATCGAAATCGACTTTAAGGGTCGATATCGAGTACTAACATCAATATCGAGGTCTCTGCTCGACGTCGACTTGCTGTTTTGTCTTCTGCAGGAACTGCACTAGGAAATCGACCAAAACTGAGGTCGATATCGACCAGTATACTCGATATCGAGTGTCTGCTGAGGTCGAAATCATTGATCGTGAGTACAACAAAGGAAGCGCTGACCTACCTCCTCGTGGATTCGATCCTGAATTACCCTACTACTACAAGGGAGGGGATTCTTGTATTATTTGTTTGGGACAGGGAGATAGTCTAGTTGTGCTTTATTTTATTCTCCTATTTTACAATACACCTCCCCTTTACCTTGAGAACGGCGCCAATTTGTTCGTTCTCAAGGTAAAGGGGAGGTGTATTGTAAAATAGGAGAATAAAATAAAGCACAACTAGACTATCTCCCTGTCCCAAACAAATAATACAAGAATCCCCTCCCTTGTAGTAGTAGGGTAATTCAGGATCGAATCCACGAGGAGGTAGGTCAGCGCTTCCTTTGTTGTACTCACGATAAATGATTTCGACCTCAGCAGACACTCGATATCGAGTATACTGGTCGATATCGACCTCAGTTCTGGTCGATTTCCTAGTGCAGTTCCTGCAGAAGACAAAACAGCAAGTCGACGTCGAGCAGAGACCTCGATATCGATGTTAGTACTCGATATCGACCCTTAAAGTCGATTTCGATGCTTGTCACAGAAACTGTTGTTGTAACCAATTTGTCGGAAAAGGATCCGAAGAAAATAGAATGGAGAGGGAAGATGAACAGAAGCAAAACTAAGACTTTTATGAAGAATTTAATGAATTAAAAAGCTTCCAAAGTCGGGGTTTTATGCCAGAACGATAACAATGCAAGTTTCATGCTAAAGATATGAACTTTTATGTCTTTCCGTCAAATAACTTTCGTTATCAACACTTAGGTGATTAGAGGCTTTCGCATAATTTCTAAGAGTTACTATCCAATTCATGAGTAATTCAAGTTCGCAATATGAGTGGCTTTCGCTTCAATAATGCAAATAACGAATCTCCCTAACTTTCGCAAAGGATCATGCATGGGGTAGAAGACGAAATCGCATAAAAGTCATACCTTTGATGCACTTACCTCACATTGCTATCGTCGGGCTCACCCCTACCCTAGAAGTGGGTTGACTACTCGCTCCTCATCATGCACATCATCATCATTGTTATTGAAAGAAAGCTACTTTGAATTAAAACTCCGAAAGAAAGTACAACCGAACAAGCCACTCCGCTTTCGCCTTACAACTCCACTCGGCCACTCTCTCTCTCTCTCTATTGCAACTGAATTGTCTCAAACTGAATTTTTCATACCTAAACTCAGCCCTATTGGCTTCTATTTGTAGATGACGACAAGGACTCGAAACCTTATCTTTATTCTCTATGATAAATAAATAAATAAAATAAAAAAAATAAAAGCTAAAACTTCATGGTGAAATCAGCCTCCTCATGATAAACCTGATGTTGATGATAGGAAATCTCGACCCTTGGATAGATATTGCATGCTTTGGATATAATTCTATCAAAATCGGAGTCGAATTCCTCTGCTGGCATGGTCGATATCGACCCTTCCACTCGATATCGACCCTTCCAAAATCTTATCTCGAGCTTCTCCTTCTCCTACTCGACTTCTATCAACTTGGTCGATCTGGCAGCATCGATATCGACCTCCAGACGTCGATATCGACCTCTTCTGTGTCGAGATGCTCTGTTTCCTTTCTGCTCGATTCCTATGTCTCGATGCACTCGATGTCGAGGTCTTCAGTCGATTTCGACCTCTTCAGAAGACTTCGAGTTCTTTTTCCGCTCTTCTGAATTCATCCATTTTTATCCTGTTTTCTGCGAAATCACATGGAAACTCGTGCAAACCCATATATTTGATATTCAAGCATAAACTACACTATTCCCATGTTTTCCCACTAATGTGCATGCAAAAGACAACAAAATGAATTCATATGTGCATAGAAAATATGGCAATATGCGCGCACATCAATTTCACCTACCCATTCCCAACTACATCCAAAAGGGATGGTCTAACGCCTTTTCTACCCACTCGATCCCTTTTTAGTTGGTTCTCCTCTTTTCTCATAAGCCAAGTTCATATTTAGTCCAATTGAGTTAGACATATTAAGTTCATTTCGCCCCTTTAAGACACTTCCAAAGCTTTTGAAATTCTTGGGCGGTTTTCCAAAACATACACCGACCCTTGCGTACCCGAATTGCACAACCTTGCTCTGATACCAACTTTGTAACGGCCCGGATATAAATATCCGAGATACGTTTCGAAGGTTGGATACCTTTGTTCGGATGTTGCAACTCAGGTACAGGTCGAGGTTTCAAACCTCTAAAGATCATTATTCAAAGCGGGGATTTCGAACCCCAAACAATCGAAGTTGCGGAAACTCAATTCAAATGAAGGTAAAGCGGAAACAAGGTTTAGATACAAATGCCACGACAGAGCCGGGTCAAAACCAAAACATATATTCTAAAGTCGTATAGCCAAATTAGCTGAGTTAGGCAGGTTCTTTGCGATCTCTCGGGGGGATTTTCCCACGCCATAGAGACAGGGAGTAATCATACCTAAAAACAAGTTGTGCGAGTGGGATTAGACCGAGACCCCAACGCACTCTGTCCCGCAAGCAAATATACACATACGCTATAATAAAGATGCTTTGATGCAATGCGGAAATTAAATCACACTAACATGTTCCTAAATTATAATATGCGGAAAAGAACTGTAAAGGCGCCCAAAGAATTCCAAGTGTCATATCCCTCTTCTACCTCTGCACCCCTTTCCGTTAGTGTAGAGACTGGCCAGTTCGATGCTATAGCATATCATATCTCATCATAGCATATCATACCTCATCATCATATCATATATCATACTCATGCCCGATGGTGCTGGGCTATCATCATGCTCGTATCGACTCGATAGACTCAGGGCACCCGATGGGGCTGGGCTACCCTATGACCCTGGTAAAGACTCTATGACTATCACAGATAACATTCGTTCTGTTCTTAATCACACAAAGTAACCGAATGCTCATTCATAAGTGCAATCCCAGCATGATACTACATGGCATGCTTTAATGCTGATGCAACACCTAGTATGTCATATATTCACAACAAGTATTCTCTTTTGAATCTGAGTAAGCCCATGAAGGAACTTACTTGAATAAGCCGAACAGCAGAGAAACAAGGTAGAAGCAGAATCCGAGAAATGAATCACCAAGAGTAAGCAATGTCCAACAGATTACAAATCACCTAATAAACATACAATATGCATAAGTCTATCTAATTCACACAAGGCGCCTCTAACTATCATACATAGCTTCACATATCTCATTTTAGATTATTCCATCTTATCTCATCACAATTCATATATTATTTCATGTTCATCTCATCTCATCATCTCATTTCCAAAACAATCTCTCAAAGAATCATCTTAGAAAATCAAACAATTATTTTAAAATCGCTTATCCAAATCCCGTCATTAAACATTTAAGCCATAAAACCAATTTCCCAAAATCATATTATAGAAATCATTCCGGCATTTTACCTCTTTAAAAATCCTCATCTTAAAATCACCTTATAAATCATTATATAATAACACTTCTCAAATATTACTTTTTAGAACCATTTATAATATATATTATATTTAATAACACACTCCAAATGATATTTAAATATAATAACATTACCAAAATCAATCCATTTTAATAACCCACATTTATAAAACAACAACACTAAATTATTTTAACATTTCAAAAACATTTAATAAAACACCATGTAATATTATAATATATATATATATATATATACCAAACAATGCCATTTATAATATATAATAATATTTTCAGAATCTATATACATATCCAAAAATCAGAAATAACATATAATATAACATATATATATATATATAATAATATATCACATAATATAAACTTAACACATAACAGAAATAATACATACTATATATATCAATAACTAAAACAACCAACCCTGCCCAAACCGAAGGAAGAAGAAAATGAACACAGTCCAACACGGATTCAAGCCCAAGGGAATGGGAGAAAATAGCCCAACCCGCAAAAGAAAAGAAAAGAAAAGAGACCCAGCCCGGAATAAAGAAAGGAAAAAAAGAGAGGGGATCCGAACCCGGAACAGAAAACCGGATCCTTCTCTCCCAAACCCGGATACCCACACACACAAGATATGATAACCCAAAAAGCTGGAAGCAAATCTGGCCCAGACCCGAAGAATTAGGCCCAGAAACCATCTCCTTCCCCAAATCACAGAACAGAGCTCGCCAGCAATGGAAAAAGGAAATGGAATACGGCGACAATCAATCCCGACCAACTCTCCTCCTCGCCATCACCTTTTCCTGACCTCAATCAACCCAGAAGGACCAAAACGCGAGTAAGAGGAAGGAGGAAGAGAAAGCTCACCGAGGGCTCGAAGGTTCACCGAAAATCTTCGTCGGAGACTCGATTCAGGCTCGTCGAGGGCGGAATTGACACCGGGATGTCCTAGGACAACAGAAGAGATTAGAAAGGAGGACTTTTAAGGGTAATCGATTGGAAACGAAGGAAAACCCAATTCTGACCTCTTGGTACGAAACAGGGGAGACGATGTGAGATGCGGCTCCGATGGCCTCTGGCTCGGCTCTTGACTTTGGAGGAACCCTCGCTGCTGCTGCTACGGCCGCTTCTTGGGAGGAAGAGGTGCTGGTGGTGCTCGGTGGTCGTCTCTAGCCACTCGAGAAAAGGAGGGGTGGGGCTCGGTTTCACTCGGGTGAAGCAGGGGGAGAGCGAGGCTGGGTTCCCCTGACGGTGACAATGGCGGCTCAGCAGGAGGCTTCTGGTGATGGAAAGCGAAACGGAGGGAGCGCATCAAAATCAGGGTGAGGCGGTGGTGGTGATTTTGGGTGGTGCATTTTATCTGAACTTACAAGGCTCCAGTGGAGGCCTCTTGAGGCAGAATAAGGAATTGAAGAGGAAGAGAGCAGTGAGAGGAGAGAGTGTAGGGTTTTGGATGAGATTTGGATAAGAATGCAGGGAGAACCGATGTGCATATAAGAAGGAGGTGAGGACCACCTATAGCTGGGATTTCAGGCAAGAAAGTGGGGAAAGAGGTGAGGAGCCTGCTGTCCCCAACGTCTCTGCAGACCGAGAGAGAGAGAGAGAGAGAGAGAGAGAGAGAGAGAGAGAGATGGAATAAAGGAAAGGAAAAGGAAAATAAGGAATAAAAGGGGTCCCCACAATAAAACGCAAGGAGAATATACCCGACATTCAAATTCGAAACCCGCCAATCCCGACTCTATTAAATCCCGATTAAATCAACTTTAAATTGAACTTTCAATTAAATTTCCAGATAATCATAACGAAATTATTTTATCAAGGCTCGCAACTCGAAAGCGGAATCAAATTCCGTTAAAAGAATCAAAATTCTAAAATGATGCCGGGAGGATTTTAAAATCGAAACTTACGCTCGAAGACGGGTTTTATTCCACTTTTACAAATTGAATTTAATAATAATTTGTTTACTCAAAATAATAATATAATAATATAAAATAAATTCAGTCTTTACAATGTTACCGTAACTTGCACACGACTGCCCCTCGGGCTAGTGATACCAGGTTACGTAACAAGTGTGTGCTAGCACCCTCAACACATAACTCATCTATACGCCATCTAATCATCCCGTCGTAAAATATCACTAAACAGTGATAGCACATCATATCAAGGCATAACATAGCATATCATAGCGGCCACTCATGGGCCCACCACGCATATAAATCACATAAGTGCACACTCAGCACTAAAGTAAACACACAATCATCAAGAATGCAACTAAAGGATAAACATCCTAAGAGACACTCACCGACCGTCTCACGAGGTAAGGACTATATCCTCATGTGGCTCTACATATGAGGCTAACAACTCGTCTAACACTCCCCCATAACTGGCCCGTATACTATCCTCTGTCTCCCATGTAGCCTACTCGGGACTCCTCCTAGCCCACTGAATCAAGACCAAAGACACCTCTCTACGTCTCAGCTTCTTGACCCGGCGGTCAAGAACGGCTATCGAGCGCTCCACGAAGGTGTGCTCGGGCTCTAACTCGAGACCAGAGTGATCAAGAACATGACTCGGATCGGGCTCGTACTTCCGAAGCTGCGAGACGTGGAACATGTCGTGGATGCCAGCTAATGTAGTCGGTAGAGCCAATCTGTAGGCTACCTCTCCTACTCGTTCCAGGATCTCGAATGGTCCTACATATCTAGGGCTCAGCTTTCCCTTCATACCAAAATGCCGAATCCCTCTCGTCGGCGATACTCGCAACCAAACATGGTCGCCTACATCAAAAGGCAACTCCGTCCTGCAACGGTCTGGATACTTCTTCTGACGATCATATGCGACCCTTAGATGCTCGCGAATGCGCCTAACTTGATCGGTAGCCTCCTGCACATACTGGGGCAATGTACCAACTACATCCCCAGGCTCATCCCAGCATATCGGCGACTTGCATCGCCTCCCGTACAACGCTTCAAAAGGAGCCATCTGAATCGAAGAATGATAGCTGTTGTTGTACGAGAACTCCACCAGTGGAAGATGTCTCACCCATAGGTTTCCCCACTTAAGTACACATGCTCTCAGCATATCCTCCAAGGTATGTATCGTTCGCTCACTCTGACCGTCCGTCTGCGGATGATAAGTTGTAATAAAGTGCAACTTGCTCCCTAGAGCCTCGTGCACCTGCCTCCAGAATCTCGAGCTGAACCTGCCATCTCTGTCCGACACAATCCTCTCAGGGACTCCATGTAGCCTCACAATATGCTGCACAAACGACTATACCAATGTGGACACCGGCCACGTCTCCTAAATTGGAATAAAATGAGCGGTTTTGGTCAACCTATCGACCACCACCCATATCACATCAAATCCTCGGACATCTCTCCTAAGTCCGGTAATAAAGTCCATGGTGATATCTTTCCACTTCCACACGGGGTCGGGAAGTGACCTGATCATCCCTCCAGGATTCTGGTGCTCAATCCTCACCTGCTGGCAGACCTGACATCTCGCAACAAACAATGCGACGTCAGTCTTCATCCGGCGCCACCAAAACATCCTCCTAAGGTCCTGATACATCTTATTCGATCCCGGGTGGACCGAATAAGGAGTAGAGTGCGCCTCTATCATGATCTTTTGCCTTAGTTCGTGTACCTCGGGTATCACATCTCGACCCTCCAACACTAACATCCCATCCTCACTGACGGAAAATGACTTGCAGTGCCCCTGAGCCATACGCTGTCGAATGTATGCTATCCGTGGACACTCTACCTGTGCTCGGCGAATCTCATCCATCAGCTCGACTGGATCTCGAGGAAGCTCAACTGACCACTCTATCTCTGTGACCAGACCTCGATACCGCAACTCATCAGATCTCTCTGCAACTCTGGTCGTGGTGTCAACCTCGACAAAGTGACCTCTTGACAAGTCTTCCTACTCAGCGCATCGGCCACTACATTGGCCTTCCCGGAATAATAAACTATGTTGAGCTCATAGTCCTTTATCAACTCAAGCCACCTCCTCTGGCGCATGTTCAGCTCCTTTTGCGTGAAGATATACTTCAAGTTCTTGTGATCGGTCATAATCCTCACTGATGTGCCATACAGGTAATGCCTCCAGATCTTCAGCGCATGAACCACCGCGGTTAGCTCAAGATCGTGAGTGGGTTACGACTCCTCCCCCGTCTTCAGCTGGCAAGAAGCATAAGCGATGACCCGATCTCTCTGCTGTAACACACAGCCTAACCCTGAACTCAAAGCATCAGTGTAGACCACGAAGTCCTCCGTCCCCTCGAGCAATGCTAACACTGGCGCGGACGTCAACTTCTTCTACAGAAGCTCGAAACTGGCCTGACAGGCCGGACTCCACTCGAATGGCACTCCCTTCCTCGTCAGCTGTGTCATCGGCCTAGCTATGCTGGAGAAACCCTCGACGAACCGTCGGTAATAGCTAGCCAAACCCAAGAAAGACCGGATGTCTCTGACGGTCTTGGGGACCTCCCAAGCAACGATAGCCTCAACCTTCGAGGCATCCACTGCTATCCCTGCTGCAGATATGATATGCCCAAGAAACATCACCTCTGAGAGCCAGAACTCACACTTGCTCAACTTCCCAAACAAATTGTGCTTCTGCAGAATCCTCAACACAATCCTCAAGTGCTCGGCATGCTCCTTTCTGCTCGAGTAGATCAGGATATCATCAATGAATACAACCACGAATATGTCAAGATAGTCGATGAACACCCTGTTCATCAACTCCATAAAAGTTGATGGCGCGTTGGTTAGCCTGAACGGCATAACCACAAACTTGTAATGACCATATGTGGTTGTGAAGGCGGTCTTCAGGATGTCCTCGCCCTTCACTCTCAACTGGTGGTAACCCGATCTCAGATCTATCTTCGAAAGCACAACGACTCCTTGCAGCTGGTCCATCAGGTCGTCTATCCTTGGCAGCAGATAAAGGTTCTTCACTGTGGCCCGATTCAGCTCCCGGTAATCAATGCACAACCGCAACGATCCATTCTTCTTCTTGACGAACAGCACTGGTGCTCCCCATGGCGAAGCGCTCGGTCGAATGTAGCCCTTCGAGGCTAACTCCTCTAGCTAAGCCTTCAGCTCAGCCATCTCCGTTGGTGCCATCCTATACGGAACCCTCGATATCGGCCTCGTGCCCGGCTCTAACTGAATGGCAAATTCAACATCTCGCTGTGGCGGAAGTCCTGGTAGCTCGTCAGGAAAGACATCAGCGAACTCGCTAACATCTGGCACATCTACTAGGCTGGGTCGCTCGCGATCCACCCTCTTGGGGTCACTCCCCCAAACCTGGTGCTCCGTCCCATCCTCTGCAAGGATCGAAACTGTGCGGGTCCTCAGATTGATAATCGCTTTATAGAAATCCATCAAATCCATACCAAGGATCATCTCATCCTTCTGCATTGGCATGACTATAAGATCGGTGGGCCACTCTCATAACATCCGTGACAGATGACAGCCCTCACCTTCGCCTCTCTGTAAGACGACACCGGTATAACTGGAATGGATCCGGTGCCTCTACCGCCATGTCCTCCTCCTCTCACCACTGGCCTGATCCAGGTGCCTCCCTCGGAACTCTTCTCTGCAAGTCACGGCCTCTTCTCGCCTGAAGGAGCGCGGGTGGAGCGAGAACTCGAACTGCCCAGCTGCAGCTGCTGATCATATCTCAACACACCATCTAGAAGCCTATCAAAGGTAAGAGACCCTAGGTGGGAGGTGTGCAGCAGAACCTCCGTAGGAAGCCTCCTCGATCACATCTCAATCTTTGCAGTATCCGTCCTACAAAGCTCCCCACAGTATACTAACTCAGCCTTAAACTGCTGAATAGCCTGGGTGATAGAAAGCGAGGG
Source organism: Persicaria maculosa (assembly GCA_963922045.1). NCBI lineage: Eukaryota > Viridiplantae > Streptophyta > Magnoliopsida > Caryophyllales > Polygonaceae > Persicaria > Persicaria maculosa. The sequence continues at coordinate 21,213,376 of OY998271.1, read as the reverse complement.
ATCGTAACCACGATCGTAGAAGGCAGTCTCTCAAGCATCCTGCGTCCCTGGTGTGCAATACTCGCGTAGCATCATCTCTCTGAACTCAGCATATGTCCAGGTCTCTCTCTCGACTCTGCAGACTCTCCATGGTCAAATGCAGCATAACACAACTGTCCCACTGCGAGTCTCTGATGCTCAGTCTCGGGTACGGCCAGCAGCTCAAACAACCCCTCGATCATATAAAACCACTGCTCTACGTCCTCTCTCGGACTACCTAGAAACTATGGCGGGCTACTCTTGGCGAACCTCTTCACCCAATCCACACGACGTGCCTCAGATCTAGGCTCCTCCTCCTGACCCTGTCGCTGGTCTCCCCAAGGCGGGGTCTCGGTCTGCTGCAGCTCTCTACGGTCACCCCCTCCGGGTGCACTCTCCTGATCATGCTGTTGCTGCATCGACGCCATCAGCGTGCACACCAACTGCTCTAACCCAGCTCTATCGGTAGGCAGCTCAGTTTGAGTCTCAATTTGTCTATCTCCAGTGGTACTACCTCCACGAGGTTCCGGGACCAGTCTATCCTCTCGTCTCAACCATGGTGCAACTGAACATATAAGTGTACTCAATATACACCTCAATGTCTTCTTCAAGGAAGACAGCCCTCGGGCACATTCATTTCACATAATTACTTCCCTTCAAGGGGATGGCTCGTAAGCACAATTTTATATCACACGGAAGCTAACTAGATAGCTATCCTTCGAGGGATAGCTTGGCGAGCCCACCTCTAAATCCTATCCCACTCCAACCACCATGGTTGCTCTCTTGGAGTCTTCTTCGATCAGATGTAAAGGAAAACTAGTATTTTGCCTACCAGAATCCCGTTCTACATCTCTATAAGATGTCTATCGCCTTTATACTACCCATCGATCCTATCTCTCATCTAGAAGGATCCTAGTTCATTTTCATTTCCAAAGGGTTTTCAACTTTGCCCTTTAAAACCTTTTAAAATCCTTTAAAACTTCCAAAACGGTGGGCGGGTTTTGAAAATGTTTTATAACTCGTGCGTACTCAGGTCGAGCAACCTTGGCTCTAATACCAACTTCGTAACGACCCAAAAGTTTAGATATCCGAATATGCCTCCATTAATCCACTTAGAGGATTAATAAGGTTCGGATGATGAGGTTATTCGGGGTACGTTAAGGAAGAGTTTTGAATTCATCCGTGAGCTTTAGATCTTACGACCGAGTACGAGTTTTTACATAGATTATTTATTTAGCGGAAGCGTATATAAGTTATTAAAACGGGGATTTCGAACCCCAAAGCAAACGCAAGCCCATTGGAGGCTAGAACCTGTCCTAGGTAACTATCGCTAAACAGTTTTTTAAGCGGAAGATAAAGGCAGAATTAAAGTACAACACATGCCGCGGCCTAGCCGAGTCAAAACGCAAAAGTAATAAGTAGTGAGAAAATACTAAAACGTGGTTCATGTCTCTCTCACTCTATCGTCTCATAGGCTGTGCCCGGCAAACATCCACATATGATCACGCATATCGGGGGTACCTGAATCTAAAAACAAGAAAGATAACGGGGTCAATCATTGATTACTCATACACGTATGCATCAGTATACTCTGCGAGTACGTAAAAAGGCATATAAACGTGATGCGATAAAACTGTAAATACACTATCATGCTCCTAAGGCATAATCTGAATATATAAATAATCGAAGGTTCGGCTATGCCGCAACCTTTAGGGAATCCCGATAATCACCACACAACAACATAGAATAGGATGGCCACCTATTATAACAAAGACAAAGAGAAGACAAGGGTTCATTTTGTTCCCTATGTTCCGTTCTATGTTATAATTCCGCTTTATACCCTACAATAATTCTATGTCCTAAAATATGCATGCATCTATCTGGTTACGACACTCATGTGTCACGAGTAACCTCATGAGTAAGTCCAGGGGACTTACCTGAAATCCGAAGGTAAGCACGGAAACCAACAAGCACCAAGTGTAAACACAAATCAAGCGCCTAACAATTGTAATTATTTCACATTAGGTTCTTCTTATTAATGCATCACATAAACCCATACCGCAAGATAATCACACACATTCACATAAGTAAATGGCTTAAGGACTTATAAGCTTGGTTAAGTATCCACACTTAACAAGTTATAATCCGGGTCATTATAAATATTGTTTACTAAAATTATAATAACTCTTGATCTAACCGTTGGATCATCCTCATTTTTGGAGAGAAGTTAGATAATTTCTCCATGAACATTATATTAAAAATGCAGCCCAATCTAAGCAGGGGATCAAGTGTTATATGCAAAACAATGTTCGACATTTTAAATGCTGAAATTAGGGTACCCTGTTTTGTGTCTTTTACACATTTTGCTAGCTAAAACCGATTTAAACACATTATAGGCTCCACTATCCTAAGCCTTTTCCACACCAAAACACATCTATCCTAGAGAGGGGAAGGAGAATGAGAGATTACCTTTGTAGAATCCCACAAAATGACTCAAGAACACCCTCGGAATGGAGATAGGCTTCTTTTCTCTCCCTTTCCTCTCAAGTGACGGCTTGTTCTTTGTGAATGAGTGAAGCTGAGCCTTGGAGATCAGATTTAAAGAATGGGAGAGGGCTCCTTTGGTCAAACCATGGGAGGGGTGATGGGAAAGAGAGTGGGTGAGATGAATAGGATCCTAGCTTGTCATATGATCAAATCAAAGGGAGTGGGTGAGATGTGTGCAAGGAATGGATGGGGCGGCTGCCCTAATATTAGCAAGAGGTAAATCCTGAGTTCGTGACGCATTAAAATCCGTTATGTTTATAAGATACGAGAAAAGTGGCTCGGGTATATATTTCTTTCATAAAATCCATAATTAAACCAATGTAAAGCCATCCATAAATTTTAAATTTTTCGGGTTTTCATAATCATAAGGGAGGATAATATTCGGATTATCCTACGGATATTTTATAAATATTAATTAAATTCCGGTCTTTACAGTGGTCATGCGATGTGTGAAGTCCTTAAAGCATGACAATCGTAGAGTTATAGCACATGTTAAGATGAGACAACGATGATAGGTACCTAGCTAAACAAGACGTTAACCACATAAGGCATAAGATCAGAACATGGCTAGATCAATACATTTAACAAGTGTAAGTAGACAAATATCAAAGGATTATGTGACGAGAATATACAAGAAGGATGACAAATCTACCACGATCACGCGATAGAAATAATAAAGGCATGATGCGGATAGGGCATACAAGAACCACAGAACTAATTTAATTATACCTAACCTTCTTAAACTTCCAAAAGGGCAAGCGGTAACATGGAAGAATGAAAAGATTATCCTGAGTCCATGATTAAGAGTAATAAATGATAATATAGGTGAAGAATAAAATCACATAGTTCACAAGTCATGGGTCTTATACGCCACTAGTAACACCAATTAAGCCACAGGTACATAAACATATGATATACATGTATAGGGGCTACATTACAATGCATCAGAGGTCAAACCAATCATATGACTAGGTGAGGGAAGCACAAAAGAAATATTACGGAAGGTATGATAATCCTATGATAATGTATAAATCATGGATGGATCACGTGCAATAGGATATATATACATAACAACGTAGGTCCAAATAGAATAAGCAAATAACACCATAATACATCAAAACATGGAACGAGCAAGACTACCATCATAACCAAATAGAAGTTTCTCAAGGCAACATCGACCATCTCTACTGACTCCATAACCCATTCCGAAAAGAAGCCCAGTTGTTTCTTAGGATGACAATATACTTCCGGGTGGACACCAACCATAAAGAAGACCATCAAGCGAATTTCCCGAGTGGACAAAGACGTCAAAAGACTTATGGTAAGGAATGACAACCAATAGATTTCTAAGTGTCACTCATCAAGACCCCATTTTGGTGTTGTACTTCCCCAAGACAATCGACTCACTAACTTATACATATTAGTTCACAACAATTTAGACCCATAAGGTTTGGAACATAGGTAACACATGAAAGAAACCAGAGCGGCAAGGTAAAAGGAGAGTATTGAAGTGAGACAAGGAGTTATCATGGCAATTTATCGAGGTTCTCAAAGATCGCAAAGAAAACCTCACCACAAATCCAAAGAGGTCAACTTGCTATCTTATCAAGTCTCACCATTAACAAGTTAGTTCGAGTATAGAGTTTCTTCCCCTCGAGAAGAGGAAACCCTTCAATTAAGATTCAAAGTCTACGTTTTAAAGATCATTCTTGTCTTCATTACTAAGCAAGTTACATCTATTCATTATTTCAACCTATACCGGTCAAGTTGTGCCAGTCTCCTTCCCTAACCAAGTAACAAGCAAGAATAACATAATTTTATTGGAATAAAGGACATGTAAGGTATCAATTATACAGGTTAGACCATTATAGGATATCGAGAAGTCACATAAGCAAAACATCATGAATAAATATCACCGTTCATACGAACAAGATAGAGGTGCATGCCATAACTTCACAAAATCTCATAAAATCACACATATAAACGATAACACGTCGGGGTTAGAAGGCACAACGCCATACCAATCACATAGGTTCTATTTTAAGAATAAGTGAGTTATGTCTATTCATCGATTCACACATATTTTAGTCGAGTTGCATACACATGGTCCTCTTTTGAATGAATTTCACATAGAAGAGCAAGGTCATTAGAATTTATCATGCAAGGCATGTAAAGCATCAACTAAATAGATCATGAGACAATATCAAGCCAAAACATCTCAAATAAGCATATAAGCGATGCATATTGTGATCCCTACAAGTATTTCATAGGTGTCCCCATGAAATACTTGTACAAGTATCACAAAATCGTCACAATGTTCTCACTAGGTCCGACCAACTACTTTACAAGCGTCCCTGTAAAATACTTGTGTCGACTTTGTGAGAACATTATAGCTAAACAAGAATCGACAATTTATATCAAGGATCAGAATTTTATAAGTATTTCTTATCAAGTCACTTTGAACTCTTATAGTCAGAATATCATGGCTCTCAAATCACAAACAAAATTTCTCAATTCTCAAAACCATAAGTTTTCTCATCAAATGGAGTAAGATTCTCAAGCCTGAGCTCATAGGCTTCCCCTAACCAATACGAAACATCAGCCATAACCAAGTAAATCCTCATGTTCTCATGTCATGCCCTCATCAAACCAAGGCCAAAAGGCACCAGTAATTTCCATCATAAGTGATATATGTAGCAAAATAATTATGTATAAGTCAAACACATCAAGAATGGCAACAATTGGCCAATGCAAGTCATCAAGTATCATATATTATATGTGCATGACAAGATCAAAGCATGTTATAAGAATTATGTCAGATGTCATAACGAGGGAAACTCATATAAACAATATCATACCTAGTCATCAAGAATGAATCACCAAACTTCTCCCCCAAATTTACCTATCCCTAAAATCAAGTTCACAAATTACTCAAACAAGATTCTACATATGTCCTCCATGCTCATCTACAAAGTATAAAGCTAATGGTCTCTACCAATCCCAATCTATATCCGTAAGAAATAGCTATCGCCATGATTACCCAATCAAGTCTAGATTCTCACTTCTCAAGGTGGTTATCTTACTTATCCATATTAAATTCATTTTGCCCTTTGAAAACATTCAAAACTTGTGGAAACCTTTGGGCCATTTTATTTTCAAAACTCAAAATCACCAATTGTTTTACAACTCATTTGTACTCGGATTGCACAACCTGGCTCTGATACCAACTTTGTAACGGCTCAGATTAGAAAAATCCAGGTTACGTTTAGAAGGAAGAATTATCCCTCTGCCAGATCTTGCAATCCAAGTACGAGCTGCTTATTTATCATCTTCAAGTTATAACCCTGTTTATGTCTTAAGAATTTAATGATATAGTTCATGAAAAAGGGGATTTCAAACTCCCAAAACCGTCTAATAATCCAACATGTTTTTGTGCTTTCGCACGGGAGCCTATCCTAATTCAACTACTCAAAACTCGAAAGAGACAAAAATGAGTTTAAATCAAGATAATTATACATTGTTTCTAAATGTCCAACCAAACCAAAACATTTATAAAGACAAGTTGTAAGATGTACGAAATCTTCTTAACACTCTTCCCATAAGAAAGCCATGCCATAGAAGCAATCAACAAGCAAAAGGGAGCGGGTACCTGAAACTAACCACGAAGTTAGGCCAAGAGACGCATACGGGCCCTAAAGACCTCGCTGAGGACATATAATACACCTAAACCTAAAATAAAGGATGTTCTAGTGCAGTACAGAATTTAAATCACACAAGCATGCTGACAATTTATATATTTAGAAGCGATTTTAAATGGATCCACACAGAATGCCAAGTGGCATATCCCCAAACTCCCAACAGGTGCCCACTCCGTGGTCATACATTTCCGTACCCAACTCCGAGGTAGGACGCTCGGTCGGTGCCGCAGCCATCATATGTCCGTACCCAACTCCGATGTAGGACGCTCGGTCACCCCCGCAGCCATATCATAATATAAGACTCGACTGGGACCGAATCGATATGAAACACGAATCCCCCAATGACCCTAACAACGACTCTAAGGACTCACAGATCACGGTCGTTCTCTTTTCAAACGCATAAAGAATAGGGATGCTCATTCATAAGTGCAAGTCCTAAGCATGATACTACATGACATGCTTTTTTGCAGATGAAACACCTACATACTATATGACTCATCAGGCATGAGGTCCTGGTTACCGAGTAAGCTCCCGTAAGAAACTTACCTGGAGTCTTCACATCCAATTAGCCAGCCAACAAGCCACTCAGAGGGTCATCCATCAGCAAATAAGCCACTCAAAGAGTCATCCAATCACACTAGCAATTAATAAGCAAGGAAATAGCTCATCAACACATGTTTAATCAACACACAAGCCGGTCTCAAGTCATCACATGACTAAATCACATTTTATTCAAGTAATCCCGCATTCTCAACATGATTATCATTCTCAATTGACCTTGTTCACATCAAGTATGAACTTAGTTCAAAGTCTTTACCAAGATCCTCACTCAAACATGTTACTTCAGATCAAGCTCTGGTTTCCTTAACATTTGGTCAAGTAATTCAACAATTATCAAGTCCTCCAATAACTCAACAAACTATAAAGCCTCTAAACATCACAAGAAGTCAACCACTATCTTGTATGAATTCTCATTAAATACTTATAAGGAAAATAATTACACAATATCATTCATATCTATAGAGTGAACAAGGATAAGTCCCCTTATAGCAAAACCACTTCAAGCAAGGCCAACTCATAAGGCATCACAATCACTTACAAATATAACGAGTCCTTGTAACTTACTTTATATAGTTTTAACTCATCATCAAGTAAAACCAAAATATGACAAGTATGTATTAGGTCTCTTTCTATAAGAATAAACCTTATTAACATTTATATTGTCTCCTTACTCGAATAAATGATTGGTAAGAAATATCAATGATTGATAAGAAATACATTTATGATCAAGTAAATTGGTAAGTAGAACGTTTCAATTAAGCTTTTCTTATAAGGTAACTTACAAGAATTCAATAGGACAAGGTAGCTTGTAAGTCATAGTTGATCACCGCTTTAGTCAAAAATGGGTTTATACTATTTATTAACTAAAAAAAATATGCCCACATTCTAGAAAATCTCTACCATTATTCGAATCTAAGTAAAGTTGACTCACTAGTTTCCATCACAACATAGTAACACATTAGCCACTTATGATAAATTCATTAATCAAACAACAATCTAACATGATACATATGTTATCTAAATAATTCTCTAATAGAAAGAATCCTATCCTATTCTCATATCGTTGGTATCTTGTATAACTCGATTCTAAACTTTAAATAATTTTAGTCCAAATTACCCAACTACGTAATCAATTTACATAGAAACTCACTTAATGAATACAACAAATTAGTTATTTCTATTAGTTACTCAATCGAACTCCGTTACAATAATCAAAACATTAATTTATTGATAACACAGTTCGGTTATGAATCATTCCGAGCCACCAAAAGCACTATTAAACAAATGTCAGCTTATCATTTTAAACTTATCTCACTAAGATAATTTAACTTAACTTGATCAAACCATTGTAATTTAATCTACCTACAACAATAAGCTAAATTGAATTTGGAAACCAACACAAACATCAATTAAACTCACAACCGCAACTAATCAATCCATCTAGCAAAACTCCAACACCATCGAAACAATTGAAGCAATAAACTCAATTTAGTTTTATTCCCAATTTGATTTTTGAGGTCAAATAAACTAAATCGAATCCGAGTAAAGACCCAAGCCCAAGAACATTACCCAAGTCCTGCCCTGGCCTAAAGAGGGAGACATTGAGGTTCGGACTCGCACAGGGTTGTAGGTGTATAGACGATCTCCGCCCCGACCTTGGCGGCTCCATCTCCTCCTATTTCCAGCATCAGCGACCCTAGGTCCGATTTCAGAAGGTTGGGCGAGGACGTAGGTGAAGGCTATCGATTGACAGTCAATAGAGGATAAGAAAGGGGAGGAGGCTCGACCCGGAGGAGACGAGATCGAAGAACGAGAAAGTGAGGCTCCTTCTGTTGGCGTCGACGTCATTCACCCGGAGTGGTGGCGACCAGGTTCGAGGGAGATGCTCTTTCATCCGGTTTCGGTCGTCGTCGGATTTGGACAAGAGGAAGAGAGGGGGCACGAGCGATGCTGAGAGGAGCAGAAGAGCAGCGGGGAGAGAGAGTGCGACATCGGAGGGAGTCGGATCCATGGAAGGAGGCTAAGGAGGATTGAGGAAGAAGTAGTACAGGGGCGGCAAAATCGGGGATTGGGGTTGCTCAGACCCGATTTGTGAGGGAGATGCAGAGGGCTGGTGAGGCGTGGGGAGGATGAAGCTACAGTAGAGGGGCGGCTCACCTAGTGAAAAAGGGTATATATACCCGCTAAACTAGGGTTTGGTTAGCTTATGAAAATTATAAAACTATCCCGCTATTTCTGCTGTATAAAAATTTATTCCCCATAAAATTATAGAATTCATCCCAGCAAATATTATTTAAATTAAAAGCACCACAATATTAATCTCTATACTAATAAAATAAATAAATAAGTCAATTTAATGAAAGTATTATTATTATATTTTCTTTATGAATTAAAATTTTCGAAATATCAGAAATTTTAAATTAAATCATGATTCATAAAATTATACTTTAAACTTTCAGATCGTTACAGTTTCAAACCTCAAAGGATCAGTATTTTAAAATGGGGATTTCGAACCCCAAAACAATCGAAAGGGTCGTTAGGTGTCCTTAAGCTGTCCTAAGACTATATCGAGGAAGTTCATTTGCGAAACTGGTGAAAGCGGAAGTAAAGTACAACTTGCCACGACGAGGCCGGGTCAAAACCAAATCATTAAATCATATACTCTGAATTTATAAGCTAAATTAGCGGAGTTAGGCAGGTTCTTTCCAATCGCCCGGGGGATTCCCACGCCATAGAAACAAAGAGCAATCATACCTAAAAACAAGTTGTGCGAGCGGGATCAGACCGAGACCCCTAACGCACTCTGTCCCGCAAGCAAGTATACACATACGCTATAATAAAGATGCTTTGATGCAATACAGAAATTAAATCACACTATCATGCTCCTAGGTTATAATATGCAGAAAAGAACTGTAAAGGCGCCCAAAGAATGCCAAGTGGCATATCCCCATATCTCTGTATTTCTCGTACCCACTCCGAGGTAGGGCGCTCGACCTTAGCTGAACCGTAACAAATATATTCCCATACCCACTCCGAGGTAGGGCGCTCGGCCGTAGCCGAACCGTAACAGATATATTCCTGTACCCACTTAGAGGTAGGGCACTCGGTCTATACCGAACCATATAGAGATACATATATAGATCATACTCATCGACTCGATCGGGGACCGAAATGGTATAAAACACGAATGCCCCCATGACCCTAGCAAAGACTCTAAGACTCAAAGATAACGGCCGTTCTGTTCTCAAACACACAAAGTAACCGAATGCTCATTCATAAGTGCAATCCTAGCATGATACTACATGACATGCTGTAATGCTTATGCAACACCTAGTATGTCATATAATCACAAGCAGGTATTCTCTTTCGAATCTGAGTAAACCCATAAAGGAATTTACATGGAGAAGCGCGGAATCCAAGAATAATCAGCAATAGCAACCAATCCAATCATGTCACAATCGCCTAGCATATAATATAAGATGTGCATAAGTCTACGTCTAAGTCACACAAGGCGCCCCCAACTATCATACATAACTTCACATATTTCATAGGTCTCGTTATCATCATCACCCTCATATCAACTCACCTCATATCTTATCATAGCATCTTATTCATTCAATCATATCATCTCGCATCTTGTCACAACATCATCATTATTATCTCGTAACTCATAGCATCATATAACATCTCATTAATGTCATCATCTCAACTCATTATTTTACCATATATCAATCCTTTCAGAAAACATGTATCATTATCTCGTATATAAGTCATATTCATACTCTAATTAATCATCATATAACATATCCATAATCATATTTAAGAACACATCATACTTCTCAATCATATAATATAACATCATACTTTCATATGATAACACATCACGATATCATATTTAAGGACATATATCAAAATCTCATATATTAATTCATACTTAATCATTATATCGATATCATAACACAACACCTCATACCATGCTTGATAATCAACACATAACACATCGATATCACATATCATAATTTACAAGTCGTACAAGCAAGTCAATTTCCCAAGATTTCTGAAGCTCTTAAATCTCAAGCTAGATCAATCTTTATTTAAAACATCTTCCCCAATCATACTTAGCCCAAAAACCCCCTTTATAAACAATATTCTTTAAATCAATTTATTATTCTTATTTTATTAAAATAAATCAGACAAGATGAGGATATTTCCAAAAATCTTCTTTTTAATTTTATTTAAACCAATTTCCAACATTTAAAGACATTTCCAATTTCAAGTCCAATTAATATATTTTGAAATCCCAACCATAATATAATATTGTTAAAACAATCCTAGCACGATTCTTTTCTTTTTAAAATCCAATCTCTTAATTTTATATTTTAAATCACCTTAATAATATTTTATTTTATTTTAAATCTCGTCAATAATATTATGTAATATATTATATTCCGTGTAGCTAATATTTATATCAAAATGTCTTATAAGTAATTTATAACACATAAATACAAAATATACCTCTTTATCATATTTTCCAAAATAAGTCCAAGTAAAAGCCCAACTTTTTCTTTTTGTAAAACCGGATCCAAGATCAAGGCCCAGCCCCATTTCACAAATCTCGGATCCAAGCAAAATTCACAACCCAAACTCCTTATTAATAAACCAAACCAGCCCCTTTTTGTATTTTGTTTAAAACACTAAACCGGTTTTAAAAGAAAATCCCAGCCCCTGAACCCGTCTTCAACCTAAGCTACTGTGCACAAACCGGGAGAAGAAAGAAAAGAAGGAGAGAAACAGGGGAAGAGAAAGGGGGAAAGGGGGAAAGAGAAGGAGCTCACCGAAGGTTCGAGGAACGCCGTCGGAGGTGCTCGGGCTGTCTTAGGGCTCGTCGGAGGCTCGGGGAGCTTTTCTCGGACCTGGCTAGAAGGTGGGAGGCATGAGGGTGGAGCTTTCGCCCGATTTTGATCAGAAAAGAGGGGAAGAGAACCCTTACCGAATGTTTCGAAGAGAAACAGGGGAAGAGGAGGTCCATGGTGGCGGCTAGGCGGCGGATCCTGGGCGTCTTCTAGCCGCTAGGGCTCCTGGGAGCTCGCTCTTGCTTGGATTGGCATTGTCGGAGGAAGTGGGGGTCTCTTTTCCCGCTACATCACTCGGGGTGGTGGCTCAGGGGCGCTCGGTTGACGGCCCAACGAAACAGAGAAGCAAGGGGCTTCGGTGATGGAGGAGGGGAGGAAGAAGAGGTGGATAGGGGTGTTGGTGGCGTCTGTGGTGGTGGGGGAAGATGACAGAGGTCCTCTCTATCATACATGTTTTTTGTGAAGGTTTGAAGTGGAAGGGAGAACATGGGAAAGGGGGTTTCCTGAAGTTGCTTATGAAATAGGGGGAAAGGGTCAGATTGGCATGGGAGCAGGGCAAGGGCAGAGGATGAGTATTGGAACTTTGCCAAGAATGGGGAAGCAGGGAGGTAGAGGGAGGAGGAGGAGAGGGATGGGTGTTTAGCTAGAAGTAGAAATGGGCAAGCTAAAGAGAGGAGTGTAGAGTTGTTGTTTAGCTAGAAGTAGAAAAGGGGTGGGAACAAGGATCACATGTGGTCCCAATGCCATATCTCAACATACCTCAAAACAAATCTCGAAACCCGCTTTCTTAACCTTATTCCGAATCGATTCAAGGTGCATTTTAAATCTTCAAACTGAAACAATATAACGAAGTTTCAATAAGTAATATTCCAATAGGCTCTGCATAGGAGAGCGGAATAAATCATTCTTTAAATCAAATTTAAATTTATGTCGGAATTCGCTTCAGAGGAATCAAAATAAAATCTAATTGCTCGAGGATGGAATTTCAAAATTTTCCCGAATTATAGAATTTAAAATAATCACAATTCAATATCTTATAAAATAATAATTTAAAATTTTCCGGTCTTTACACTATGTTCAATTATAAATAAATGGTGTTCAAATTTAACCATCTTATGTTCAAATACAAATTAAAGTTGTTTTTATATTGTTTGAAGTTTCTGTTGTTCACATATATCTCCAAGTTGTTTTTCTCTCCCATTTTTCTGTATCATCCATAATTTATGTTTTTTTTACTGCGTAATGTTATATAAGAAATTGCAGATTTAACATGCTTAATAAGTTAACATAACATGTTAAAATATTTAATATTAATATTAATATTGGGAACTTAAATGTTACAATATTATAAAATAAGAACTTTTTCCCTAATACATAAACTATACATTTTTTAGATAGAAATTATATTTGAATGTGCAGTTTTTTTTGGCCTTCTCCTTAATCTAGATGCCAAGATATTCATTAATCTTGGTCCTCCTTCTGTCTTCCGATTCAATGAGGTCTTCAACATATGCAATTATGTTTGCCTCGACCATTTGCAATTTATCCTCCAGTTCCTCTTGTTTCTCTACCAACTGCATAAATTATTTTAAAGTTAAAGTTTTTATTGTAAATATAAATAAATTCTGTATAACAGAAGTTGAATCTTACCCTGGCTTCTAGATCATTGTCATGTGTCCGTTGTGCTTTAGAGATCTGGTATGCATTTGCATTCATCTCCCTCCTTGTTGAATCGTAATAGTCCTAATGAAATTCAGCAAATGCCATGTGATCCTCCCTATCTCTTGTGATGTACGTCTCCGCTGCTTCCTCCAAGAGTTTGATGTGGTACCCTGGGTATAGGGTTACATCCAGTTCGTCCATCTCCTTGTAGTAATTTTCTGTGAACTCTACAGGCCTGATTCCTACCATCTCTGTTTTGAGTGACTTCGGTTGTTTTTTGAAGTGTAAAGAGGGAGAGAGCAAGTGGCTATGAGTTTTTGCTATGTAAAATGTGAATCTGTATTGGAGGATTGTCTATGTATATATAGGCAGCGATTGTGCAGTTTCTACCATGTAACTTCCCCCTTCAAAAATTTTAATTATCTTTAACGGCTTGTTGTCTTAAAAATCGGGCGGCTCAATGCATGTTTATCTCCTTATTTACCCTAATATTGGGTCTAAAAACTGTGTGTTCCCAATGTAATTGTTATTGAATAACTCTAACGTTTTCTGTTTAATAGTTAAGGAAGTGTTATTCTAATAATCAAAATTGCATTCATATCTTTGTTTTGTTCACATATAAAAGAGTTTTATTGGGGGTTAAACAGACAAGGGTTCTGTTTTGTGCGTTTTTCTAACTGCTTTTTGCCTGAAAAATCTGTTATCACCAATGCATGTATATCTGTTTTTTTAACCGCAATTTAATTGGTGGAAAACTATATTTTCCCAATGTAGTAATTAATGTATTTATTAAAACTTTTTGTCAAATTATTTTTATTTATGTTGAGGGGGAATTAGTTGTGTGTTTTATAGATACTTATGTGGTAATGTGTGTTATAATTTTGCATAAAAATGGATTAAAATGATTCTTTATATTATAATATGGTGGCTGTTACTCTAATATTTATATGTTTGATTTAAAAATCCAAAGTTTATATTATTAATGCATTTTTTATTAATGGCTCTCTATGTAAATTATATCCTTGATGGTCCCTGCTAATAAGTAAAAGTGCAAACATATATCCTTGATGTTCACTGATAATAAGTAAAACTACAAACATACATCCTTGATGTTAACTGCTAATAAGTAAAAGTGCAAACATATATCCTTGATGTTCACTGGTAATAAGTAAAAGTGCAAACAACATTAAATCATAAAAAAAAGTGCTTCTGTGATCAGCAGTTAAGTCTGTTGGTGAGTGCTCTCATTTTTTCTTTTCTGGGCATGTTCTGCTGTTGTGAGGAGCATATTGATTGCAGATAGAACATAATCTTTTCCCCCTTTTTTGCGCTTCCATTGATATCTCATTTCCGCTTTTCAATCGCTTCCCGCTCCCCTTTGTTTTTGCTTGTTTTGGATCCTGTATTGTAACATTCCAGGGTCGGCGAACCCAGTAAACTCATCGAATATATTTGTTTTTGATTTTCATGAAGATTCTGAATTTGTTGTGGACATCAGGAGCTCATGTTTTGCCTTTCTCAAGCTGTCAGTGAAACGTTTGATCTGCTCTCTATTTTCCTTAATGATGTCTACACATGAATCCAATTCTGATAACATATCTGTCAACAGCAGCTTTTGTTCCTCCTTTTCCCTTGATTGTCTGACAACACTGTTATCTAGTGTAAAGACATTGCTTAGTGTTGCTGCCTTTGTCCAGCGTGTCAGTATCAGTGTTTCTGGCAACTTCTCCACTTGCAACTCTTTCAAAACTGCTAATATATGTCTGCAAGGGTAGCCATTTCTGATGAATAAGTTGCATGAACAGCTGCAGTGATGATTAGCAATCTAATGCTCGACAGTGTACATCTTTCTGTTTCGCTGCTTCAGAGTATATAACTCTATATCTTCAATCTCTGTCACATTGGTGACTCTGCAGTTGTACAATGCAGCTACTCAACTCTTCCTGAAACTTCTGCCATATTTTCAGTGTATACAATGTTGATGCATGCTTCTCCAACGGAAGTGGTGAGATCAGTTTTGGTTTCAGGATTGTGCAATCATAGTTATTCTTCCCTTGATTATGCCTTTGTGTATCAACTACACCGTCATAGTATAACACAAATTCTATTAAATTGGTTGCACAGTTGGAAAACTTACGGAAGAAGTGGTTCATGCTCTCTGAAATGGATGTTGTTCTTACTAAACTACCGAGCTTGACATTTCTATAGTATGCAGGTATCCAATTTTCTTTGTTAAGAAACAAATGAGATAACCACGAGTGGTTTGCCATTCAAAACTTGTCCATCAAATCTTTCCATTATGTTTCAAAGTCTTTTGGTCCATGTTCCAAACAATGTTTCTCAGCCTGTTTGTGAATGTGGAGTAGTCAATCATTGTGTTGTCAATTTTCTGAGACACCTTCTCCATGATGTGTCACATGCATAGTCCGTGTCTTATCTCAGGGAAGACCTTCTCTGTAGCTATCTTCAATGATGGGTCTTGATCTGTTGTGAATATTGTTGGACAGTGACCCCTTGCTTCTTGAAATGATCAAACAGCTACACGTATGATTCAACATTCTCATTTCGCAGAAGTCCTGCCCCAAATAGCACACAAGTTTTGTGGTGGTCATATCCTGTGAATGGGCTGAAAACCATTTAGTACCTTCCAGACAGCAAACAGATGTGTTTCAGTGTACTTACATTACTAAAATATGATACTGTACTTTTAAAAATGTAATATGATAAAAAATAATCTAATAATCAGTGATTTCTTTTTGTTTTACCTGTTCGTATTGTAGGTTGAGTCAAATGATACAATGTCTCCAAACAATGAGTAGTTCTTCCTAGAAACAGCGTCACTCCAGAACAATCTGGTGAGTTGGTTTTCTTCATCCACATCATATGCAAAGTAAAATGCATTGCATGTTTCTTGTTTGTTGAAGAACCTATCAATAACTACCTGAGCATCAGACCCTTTAAAATAAGCTAGGGGATCTCTTCTTTGATTTTTAAAATCAATTGCCAAAGGCCCAACATTGTTGTACCCTCCAACAATTTGTTTAAACAATCTGTAAGATCTTGCTGTCCCAATTCCTTGTTTTGCACAATCAAGGATAAACTTTTGATGATGAGTATGCATCTTTTTATTTCTCTTCATGTAGACTTTTCCCAATTCATCCACTAAAGTGTGTGTGTTTCTCTTCAAGTTTTGTCACAACAAACCCCTTACCCTTAAAATGCTTGTGTAACGGCCCAGATTATGAAACCAGAGTTACGTTTATAGGGAAGAAATATCCCTCTGACAGATCTTAGCAATCCATGTACGAGATGTTTATTTATTCTCTTCAAGTTATAATCCTGTCCTAATTCAACTAGTCAAAACTCAAAGGAGACAAAACGAGTTTAAATCAATATAAATATACAATGCTTCTAAATATCCAACTAAACCAAAACATTTATAAAGTCAAGGTTGTACAAAATCTTCTTAACAGTCATCCCATGAGAAAACCCCGCCATAGAAGCAATCAGCAAGCAAAAGGGAGCGGGTACTTGAAACTATCCACGAAGTCCGGCCAAGAGACGCATGCGGGCCCTAAAGACCTCGCTGAGGACATATAATACGCCTATACCTAAATAAAGGATGTTCTAGTGCAGTACAGAATTTAAATCACACAAGCATGCTGACAGTTTATATATGCAGAAAGCGATTAAATGGATCCATACAGAATGCCAAGTGGCATATCCCCAATCTCTCAATATGTGCCACCTCCGGAGTCATACATGTCCGTACCTAACTCCAAGGTAGGACGCTCGGTCGGTGCCGCATCCATCACATGTCCGTACCCAACACCGAGGTTGGACGCTTGGTCACCGCCGCAGCCATATCATAATATAAGACTCGACTGGGACCGAAACGATATGAAACACGAATGCCCTAATAACCATAGCAACGACTCTAAGGACTCACAGATAACGATCGTTCTCTTTTCAAATGCATAAAGAATAGGGATGCTAATTCATAAGTGCAAGTCCTAAGCATGATACTACATGGCATGCTTTTATGCATATGCAGCACCTACATACTATATGACATATCAGGCATGAGGTCCTGGTTACTGAGTAAGCTCCCGTTGGAAACTTACCTGGAGTCTTCACATCCAATTAGCCGGTAAACGAGTCAATCAGAGAATCATCCATCAGCAACAAGTCACTCAGAGAACCATCCAATCACACTAGCAAGTAATAAGCAAGGAACAACTCATCAATACACATTTTCTCAACGCACAAGCATGCTTTCAAGTCAACACAAGACTAACAATATTTTATTCAAGCAACCTCGCATTCTCATCATAACCATCATCCTCAATTAACCTTGTTCTCATCAAGTATGAAACTTATCTCAAATTCTTACCAATATAATCACTCAAAACATCTTACTTCATATCAAGTTCAGGTTTTCCTTAACAATTTTCTCAAGTAACCATCAATTATCAAATACTCTAATACTCAACAAAACCACAAGTTCCCAAAACCAAGGATCAACGAAGTCTTATTTATCAAAACTCACATAATAAGTCATGCTCAACGAGTAACCCATGTAAGTTGATATCTCAAGAAACCCTTTATAGGTCCAATTATAAGAACTACTTAGCAACAAGCACTACAATCAATCTTAAAGCACATAAGTATAATAATTTGTAAAGCGTCTTCCACATAGTCTTACCTCCTAATTCATATCTCAATAGCAACACATCAAGCTTACAAGTATAACAAGTTCTCAAGAAAACCCT
This sequence comes from Persicaria maculosa, assembly GCA_963922045.1. NCBI lineage: Eukaryota > Viridiplantae > Streptophyta > Magnoliopsida > Caryophyllales > Polygonaceae > Persicaria > Persicaria maculosa. The sequence goes on along the minus strand of OY998271.1, from coordinate 21,195,265 downwards.
ATACACTTCGACATATCTTAACTAATCTTATCTTACAATCAACAACATTAAGCAAATGACATTCAAATAAAACACTCACACTTAAAAGTATATTTAGGTAAGGAGAATCCTATCTCATTTTTCATTTTATACACTTAGCAAGGTCGTCTAAGGTACCCAGGTTGGTTATCCTATTTATAGATCTTCTAGGTGACAAGTCAACAATTTATCAAAGTCATACCATATCTACTTTATTTAACTAAAACAACCTACTCAACAAGGTCATAAAGCATAATAACTAATAAGTCTTCAAGGCACATCTCTTTATCTAGGATCTCAACTTTACTTATCAAGACAAGTTATTAAATCACATCTCAAGATATTTCTCATGTAATTAATCATCTCAACACAACCACTTAAGGTTACAACTCATGAATCTCTATAAATAAGTTACAAGCCTGACAAGTTCTTAAAGCACTTCTTATATCATCTTAATAATAAAAGTTGATGATACTAAACTAACCATTTATAGGAGGACTAATTTATCACTACAAGTCAAGATAACTAATCACAATCAATTTGGGATCACATCAAACTAGTCTCATAATACTAGCTAGTATGTGTTCGAGTCATCAATTCAATTATTATATCTAACTTTTAACATACCACAACTAACACTAATACACTTTAGCTACTTCTTTTAGCCACAAGGGTAAAACAACACACTAAACTCGATTTCTATAACAACTCATTTCACATTCTCACTTAAATTAGCGGGTTTTCTAAATAAACACATAATCAACAATAATATCTTATAGTTCAAAAACTTCAAACTTAGCTAGTTATCCATTTAAAAAGGTCACAAGACTTCTCCAGACATCTTTTAATTCATTTATAAAAGTGGTAAACAACTAGGTTCATTTGCTTAGGCCATAACCAAATTGGAAAGTCATTTCCTCGATTCATGAAAACTATAAGTTGAGTTTATACGGAAAAGCTATTAAATGTTCTACACTATATTTTAGTCTAAAATATAAGCAACAAAATAGAACAAGGCAATTAATCCATCTTATTAGTTGTCATCTGTTAGTTTATTCCCTAAATTTGTCAATTAAAGGGAGCAAAGACACATTAGTCCAATTAATCTAATTTGTTATTTATATTTTAGACCGAGACCACCACATCAGTAACAAGCAAGCAAAAGACATCCAATTAATCCCTCCAAGACTAGTTTAATCAAACCCATTCGACCAACAAGCTGCTTAGAACCGAAATCAAGCAAAAGGTTCCCAAGAAGTATACCCAGGTATCGGCGAGGTCGATCGGAATGGAATTGTAAGGTAAGCAGCTCGCAGCTTCGGTTTGGGGGATGCACTGGGCATCGGCAGGTCGAAATAGCGAGCGAGAAGGGGGGGGGGGGGGGGGGGGTGCGAGGCAACCCCTAGACGAGGGCCAGAGTGAGGAGAGTAGGTGCTCATCCTCTTCCTCTAGTCATCGGCAAAGGCGCAAAGCAGGAATTTCGAGCTCATCGGCGACGGGAGATGGTCGTCGGCATCATCGGACAGTGGCGAGGTGCTCCTCCGTTCTTCAAGTGTGTCTGACCGAGGAGAGATAGGGAGGCGGGCTCCGACGAGGCGAGGTCAAGCGAGAGCAAGGCACCAGCTCCTAGTCATCGATGGAAGCAGCTCAGTGTCGGTGCTGGGAGAAGAAAGCGAGGTTGTAGGAGGCCCCAGTGCTTGTTATCGGTGACACTACAGGAGATCTCGGAATGGGGTCTGAGGAAACGGGGAGAGCAAGTACGACGAGGAGGTCATGAGGGGCGAATAGCGAGAGGGTCGTGGAGGAACAAGCTGCTATTGTCGATGGGGAGCTCGGAATGGAGGATGGGCGGAGGTTGATGGAGGCAAGGACTACCATGGGAGCTCCCTTTAGCTCAGATCCAGAATGTGAAAGGGGCGGCTGAGATCTAGGAAATCTAGGAGGAAAGGGGATGAATAGTGACTCGGTTATAAAGGCCTATATATACCCGCAGATTAGGGTTTAAATTAAATTATGAAAAATCACAAAATCATCCGCTATTTTTTGTTTTATAACAATTCTATCAAAAAATAATAACAAAATTCAACCCAACACTTTTATTTCATTTACAATTCGTCATAAAAGTTGTCACACTCATGTCAATAAGTTCAAAATAGTATTCATCTCTTTGCTTGGAATCCGAAAAAAAAAATCTTCTAGTCTGGGTATAGGAAAGCGGAATAGATTTGTTCTTAAGCGGAATAGATTTGTTCTTAAGTCAAAATTTCCGGAATCTCATAAATTTAATATTTGATTTGAATCTTAAGTCATAAAATAATATTTTAAAATTTTGGGTATTTACACCATCCACCTCCAAAAACAAGTCTCGTCCCCGAGACTAAAATCCTTCATAAAAGCAAAAAAAAAAACATTTCGAAAACTCAAGTCAGCTCTTCCTATGTGAGTCAACCAGATTTTCAAGGATTCAAGAAACGGTTTATCCACCTCTAAGGGCTAATCCCAGATTCCACTTCCTAAGTTCATTTCTCATGATCAGTTTCAACATCAAACTCGAATATTAATATATCCAAAACATCATCATAGCTCCATCATCACGTCAGATTTCAACATTTCCAAGCTCAAGATATCAACATATCAACATTTATCACACTATGAAATCCCATTATCATGACATCACCTCATTAGTAGATCATTTAATCGCATATTTCTGCACCTTGTTATCAATCAGAAATGAACACAATCATCATACTCACACATCCACACCAAACAGAAAGGGCACAATCAAGCATCATGACGAGCACAAAATAGGGCAAATGAAATGCGCAACTCTGATTAATCTAGAAGACCCACTATTGATCACACCATAGACAGCTGTACAAGGATGACGCAAGGCTTAAGCTGAATTGAAAGGAAGAGGCACTAAGGGATAATTCGATTAACTCTTGACACGAAGATAGACTCATATAGTATCTAGTAAGATGGAACACGAGAATTTTACCGATGCCTATGAGAAACCCTTAAGGTTAAGATTGCATCACTCATATCATCATATAGCACATCAACTCATAAAACATACAACATTGTATTCTTACACACTAACATGGACCTATCTCATGAAAAAATGGCAATACGATTTTAGTGTGAGTGTCATTACGTGTGATAAGGTACAAAGTAAATAATCTAGCGTTATCACAGAAATATCAATATACTTACTACTATTAATTCACTTACTCACTAGGAGCGGGTATCACATATAATGAATAGGAATGCCATTTAGGTACATCACTCATAGATATACACAAGATAGATCTAATAATCTGTTACCCGAATATACTAAATGGATTTAGTGCAAGCTTGAGGGAATCCTATATGCCACTATGGTGTAAGAGAACTAGCAAAACATGTAGGGAATAGCATCAACACGTCCTAAAAGTCACGAAAGAAATATCACATAGTTCACTAGGAAACGACAAGTGTAAGTGTGTGCTTCATGCATTTATGTCACCAAGGCATACATCAACACCTATTTCATACCACTATAAGCTCAACATGGTAGGTAGTATAATATCAACAATTCTTAAGCAAAATATGATGCATAAACATGCAAGTGCAATTTAAACTATAGGGGTGGGGCGAACATACGGGGCTTAAAACTATTTATGCGTAATGAGTATAGAAAAACACCATGTAACGTGTAAAAGTGAGAACGTGCAATATTATGGCCTACGCATGGTACTATACATGTAACATAGAATAGGATGGTGTCGAAAGATAACAATATTTCTCTAATATTAATATTCAAAATGCATAAGCAATCATAACTTCGTCAAATCACACAACAAGGGCAAATATGCAAGATAGGTATACATGAAAATATACTTTACCAACAAACAAGATGATGCACAATAAGCCAACCCACCCATATCATAACAGTGATCATATAAATAATATAGAGAGTGCAATAAATCGTATAATCATTTTCTCAAATACTTAACTACCAAAAAGTATTTAATGACATGTGGCAAGATGTAAGCATGCAGAGCTATGGTCTAACCACTAACATGATTCGTAACCAGTCAAAACAATTATATAACCACATAGCATGAATATAAGTGAAGTATAATCGAGAACGATGTACCTAAAATGGTGATGACTAAGCATGAATATATAGAGTATAATGACATAGATATGCATAACAATTAAGATACAGATAGAAAAGGAACGGGTCGAGCTATCATGAGTCATGTAGTACGAGTATTCAATTCATGTTATAATTAGGGTATACAACTAAATAATCATTTCTTTGAAAGTAGAGATCATATAAGGGATTGTAGTAGCGCATGACACAGTAGGAGGGCACATAAGTAACATGTAACAACACACATAACCATAACACATAATAAGCCAAAATGATCATGCGAAAACCTAACACTACTAGAATTGTGTTCATAGACATCACATCATTTACATTAGTAAGAAAAACGCATGATGTTAAATATATTTTTAACATCGGTTTTAAAATCACTGATGTTGTTCAGAAAATTCATATCGCTTTCACTTTCTAGACGATGTTAATTAAGTATCACCCAAATTTTCAAAAACGCGCAAATATACTACATTACTTAAATTTTGAAAACCATAAGCAAAATAAAGTAGCGGGATACCAATTTTTAAGACACGCCCAACCCCTTTCAAATTTTTACTCCTTTTAACTCTATTTCCCTCCCACACTTAGAATAATTTTCAATTTCAAAACCAAATAGTCAAATACCCTTAGAATAATTTTCAATTTCAAAACCAAATAGTCAAATACCCAACACTTAACCAAAATAAAAAATGGGTCTGTCAATTTACCAAACCCTAACTTTTATTCTTTCCGACTCAACATTTACTCGTTCATTCTCATTCTCAAACAACTCCACATTCTCAACCGAGGGAAATTGAGAGATGGAGATCGAAGGACAAGCCCATAGAGCCTTTGGAGGTTCATCTCTTCCATTGAGCAGAAGGAGAGCCATGTGAACGAGGACCATGTTTCCACCATTGAAGACCACAGATCTAAGATCGAGAAGGAGTTGTCCGAGATCTGCGACGACATCCTCAAGCTCCTTGAATCTCGACTTGTTCCCTCGGCCGCGTCTGGTGATTCCTCAGTCCTCCCTAAACTAGAATCGAAAGGTAGCCTACTTGAACTCCCCCTTCAGTGCATCTTTTCTCATCTCTTTCGCTCTTTGTCTGGCTACCTTTCTCTTGCACTCTCTTAATCTCAGATCTCTTAATTTCCTCTGGTAAGATTTCATATCCTCCATTTCTCTCTTGGTCTTCAATTGCTACTCGAATCCTATTTTTTCGCATATATAAAAAATCTGAAAATAGGCTAGATCTAGGTTTAGGGTCTTTTTTGATTTTATGTTGGTTTTTAGGGTTTGTGTTTATTTGACCAGGCTTGATGATTATGCAAGATCAACAACCATCAGATGCTCCTCTGATTTTTAGGCAAATCACTCTTGATTTATTTGTTTTTTTCTTCACAATTTTGATATGAGCCATATATACTTGGAGCCGAGAAGAATGATTAAATCTTGTCAAAGAATCCCCAATGTTCAAATTTCTTTTAGAGAGAAATTTAGGGTTGAAATTTCTGTTGTGAATATTCAATGCAAAAAGATCATCAGGACTTTGTTTGCAAAGTTTGGTTGATATACATGATTTCTCTACAACTAGGAGTCTTTAACCATAGCTGAGTTGCCTCTTAAAATTAGAATACATGCTTATTATATTTATAGCCAAATAATGTTCAGCACTAATCTTTTTTTGGTCTTTTTTTACAATCCAGTATGACTGTAGGAGTATTGTGAATCATAGTGCTAGAGTTCCCTGAACTCCCTCTTTTGGTTGCAAAATGTCTATCCACCTCAATTTACATGTTTCCTCTTTTAAAATGTTTTAAAACAATTAATTTGTCACTTTGTACAATTGATTATTTTGAACAACTTGGTATGACACAAAAAATATTCTTCCTACGTGTTTGAATTTTAAAACACTGCTGCTTTAGTGTAATATGTTATGGTGGACTCAAAGTAGGTATATTTAGTTATGTTACTTTGTTAGTGGTGTTTCCTAATATTTGATTTGATTATCTCTTTTGGCCAATCAAGGGACGAAATGTCTACTTGCAGTTCTCTTCACATCAAGAACTCACAGCTCCCCTATTATGCAAGATCAACAGTCATCAGATGCCACCTCTTCTGATTTTTTGGTAAACCACTCTTGATTTATTTGTTTTTTCTTCTCTATTTTCATATGAGCTATATTTGCTTGGAGCTGAGAAGAATGATTACATCTTGTCAAAGAATCCCCAATGTTCAAGTTTCTGCTAGAGAGAAATTTAGGGTTGAAATTTCTGTTATGAATATCCAAAATAGCCAAGTAACATTTCCACTTTCAACCGAGATCGTCAAATCAAACTTGTTTTGTAGTGACATCTTACCTTACTAAAGCAATTCAGCAGCTTGCAATGGCATGCCTTCTACTTTTATTGGAACATTATCCGCAATGACATCCATCGCACTTAAATGACTTGAGTATTAGGAATAGGAATAGGATAGTTAATTAATAAGTTATAATGGACTTTTTGAAGCTTTATTAAATATCTTTAGAATATTATTTTGGCCAAGTATAATTAAGTGACCTTGTTGGTGGACTGAGTTAGGGACTGTGTTATTACTCTTGAAAGTTTTGTTTCTTCTAATTTTTAAAGCTCAAAAGTTGCTTAAGTTTGTTGTTTTATATTGCTGTTCAACCTACCTAATCCACTATCGGTGCATTTGTAGTTCTCTCATTGAGATCACTTTTATCTAGACTAAAATGTTTCATGTGTTTTGTGGCCTGCTATCTTCTCATGTCATCTGGAGCTAAATAAATAAAGCATATAAGTTCCTTTTGCCTGTAGTCGTCTTCATAACATTCTCTCCTTTTTAGTTTTTCAATGGATAAATCCATCTTAAATGCATACAAGATGCATTCTGACTCTTCTAATGTTCTGAATCTCTCTTTTATCTTAGGTTGATACTTTGATTCCAAAGCATTTTCTGCCACCTATAGTTAGACTTTGTGGAAAATTGGAGATGCTTGATCGCTTGCAGCCCAAACTTAAGGCAACAAATCATCGGGTATTCCTAGAGGTGTGGCACTTGAATTTATAACTAAAGTCTCCTTTAATTGGTAAGTTCATGGATATATGCTTGTCATTTCTTCTGCTCTGCCCTTTGTTTTCTTTAGGAGCAAAAGGTTTTGAAATAAACATTTTTTAGTTCGTTCTTATAGTGTGTGTCTGTTCTATTTCCCAATCTCGCAAAAGCAGTAGCCCTTCGTGTCTTGCGTTCAAGAGGAGTCGCCGAACCATTTTTGTCCTACTTTGCCTTCCCTTTTTCTTGCTAATTCATCCCTTCAACTTGTTTTTGCTTCTGAGTATTGATATGCTTCACCTTTTTTATCAAGCTGTTTGCATCTACACCAACATTTTCCTTTTCTGTAGCAGCATTTGCATCTGTGACTGCACTTGCTTACCAATTTCTGCATTCTCCTTTTCTTTTCCACTTTCTTTGCTCGCGTTCCCCCTGTTGCTCTTGCTTGTGGTTCCCTTGTCTGAACTTGTTACAGTGCTACACACAACCTCTGCAACATGAACAAACACGAGAGCCCTTTCCTCATGATCCAATTTTGCTTTACCTTTGCCATCTACTACACTTTCTTTCTCACTCGCTACTTCTTTTTTATCTTTAGGAATCCAGATTTGCTTCACACAATTACTCTCATTTTTATTCCTGTTTCCACACGTACTGTCCTCATGTCCAAACACAACACATTCCTGGTTTTAGGATGGAAACACAACACATTCCCTACACACCTTCGGAAGCCATTAAAAAATAACTCTTTGATTCTTTTTTGTCCCATTTTAAAAATTAATTTTTTGGTTCTTTTCTTCCCCATTTTTTATTAAAATATGTATCTTTTTTTTTTATAAAAAAACTCTTCATGTGTTTTTTATCTGCTATAAAAATGTGAATGAATTGTAATAATAAATTTGTATCCTATTCTCAAATTTGTCCATATGTTTAGCGGGAGGTGTTGGATAATGCTTGTGTTGCAGGTGAGTTGAGGGTGGAATTCCCTAGCTACACGAGTACTGCAATTAAGGGGTGTGGGGCTAAATCTTCTTCGGCCTTTTGTTCCCACCCAACCAATTGTCTCCTGTGCTGGCTAAGAAAAGGCAGAAGCAGCGATGCATTTCTGTGAAGCTAAACAAGTCGAGCAGAAAGGTGGCGAGGGGGGCATGCTGTGCAATTTTAACAATGAACAATGCCGAAGAGAAGGACCTTTGTGGGTCACCTGTTGGGGGAGGGTTCTAAGGTAGCGAGAACCGCTGACAAGATGTGGAGTCTCCCTTGGAGTACTTGATCAACGACGCTCTTGGCAAGCGTGAAAGTAGGATGAAATAAGGGTAAGGTTTACTTTGATTAATTGGGTATTGTGTGTACTGTCATGGGTTTGATTTTTTTCTATACTCATGCTTCTTATACATATATAAATATATTAGTTTATATTTATATATGTATAATTTGACTTGGGTATATATATGTGTGTGTGTGTGATTTAATCAGTTGGGTTGTTTCGGATCAAAAGTGTGCTGCTGCACAAACTATTTGTAACGTTTAGGAGTTGTGAGGCCTGACTGCAGCCAATACTTTGTATATGTTGTCTTATGTGAATGACTAGCAACTAATAGTCGATTCGACTATTGATATATTTGGTATTGTGTTATGGTATTAATGGATACAAACAGGAAATGAGACATCATTTAATAGAATAAAAAGCGATTTTAAAATGTATTGAAACACAACAAAAACGACTAATAAAATTGATGTCTTTTGCGAAATTATACATTGTTATTCATAAATAAAATGATGTTGTAATCTTTTTAGACATCATTTATTTCAAATATACTGATTTAAATATATACATATAACATTGTCTTTATAAATATTGAATGTTGTATACCATTTTTTAAATGAAATAACAAGACAAAATACAAAGGAAAAGTTAATAAACATGAAATGAATCACCAATAACCGATGTAAATAAGATATTATAACATTGTTTTGGATAAAAATATCGATTTTAATGTGAATGTTTTTATTGCTCTACATATCTTTAGATAGCTAGAAATGCAAAATAATAATGTTTTAACATTAGGTGAATCAATCAAAATGTGATTATATACATGCATTTAAATCGATATTACAAAGAGAAACGATGTTATAAATCATTATAGACATCGGTTATAAACCGATGTGGTAAAGTTTGGATTTTTAACGCCACCCACTAACACGTCGAATTTTTTTTTTATTAACATCGGTTTATACCCGATGTCTATGAACAAAATTCTAGTAGTGTAACAGGAGCATGAGAGATGTGAAAAAGGAAATAATACAACCATGAGATAGTAGCGACTCTCTATAGTTACACAAAACATCGGGTATACATATACATGTCAACGAAGGCATGAATATTACAAGTAACTAAGTGTAACGTCATATCAAGTAATGGATGCCCAACTGTGGCTATCATTAAAATCAGATAATACTTTCCAAGGGCGATATACTATAAGAGAATAACACGTCGTATATGTCGAAAGGTCATCACATAAATTTATATAGCTATCGTGGTGTGTGGACATGCGATGTGTAAGGTCCTTAAAGCGTGACAATCATAGGGTTATAGCATAGATTAAGAAGAGACAACGACGAAAGGTATATAGCTAAACCAAACGGTAACCACATAAGGCATGAAACCATAACATAGCTAAATCAATATCATTTATCAAGTATAAGCAGACAAAGATCAAAGGATCTTATGACAAAACACACAAGAAGGATGACCATTCTACTATGAACTAGCGATAGAAATAATAAAGACATGATGCAGATGAGGCATACATGCACACCGTTACTAATTCAATTATACCTAGCATGCTTAAGCATCCAAAAGGGCAAGTGGTAACAAAAAGGAGGAATAAAGAGACTATCCTGAATCTATGATTAAGAGTAATGAACAATAATATAGATGGAGAATAAAATCACGCAGTTCTTAAATCATGGACCCAATATGACACTAATAACACCAAATGAGCCACGGGTACATAAATAGATGATATAAATGTATAGAGACTAACATGGCAATGCATCAGAAGTCAAATCAATCATATAACAAGGCAAGGGAAACACAAAAGAAGTATCATGGAAGGTAATATGATCCCAAGATAATGTGTATAACGCATGGATGGATCAAGTGCAATAGGATAGATATACATATCTACGTAGATCCGAATAGAACAAGTATATAACACAATAACACATCAAAACATGGAAACACAAACAAGACTACAATCATAACCAAATAGAAGTTTCTCAGGGCAACATTACTCATCCACACCGACTCCATAGCCCAGTTCGAAAAGAAGCCTAGTTGTTTCTTAGGATGACAATATACTTTCGGGTGGATACCGACCATAAAGAAGACCATCAAGCGAATTTCCCGAGTGGAGAAAGACGTCAAAAGACTTATGGTAAGGAATGACATCCAATAGATTTCTAAGAGTCACTCATCAAGACCCCTTTTTGGTGTTGTACTTCCTCAAGACAATCGACTCACTAATTTATACATACCAGTTCACAACAACTTAGACCCATAAGGTTTGGAACATAAGTAACACATGAAAGAAACCAAAGCGGCAAGGAAAAAGGAGAGTATTGAAGAGAGACAAGAAGTTGTCATGGCAATTTATCGAGGTTCTCAAAGATCGCAAAGAAAACCTCAGCAAGAATCCAAAGAGGTCAACTTGCTATCTTATCGAGTCTCACCATTAACAAGTTAGTTCGAGTATATAGTTTCTTCCCCTCGAGAAGAGGAAACCCTTCAATCAATATTCAAAGTCTACGTTTTAAAGATCATTCTGGTCTTCATTACTGAGCAAGTTACATATATTCATTATTTCAACTTAAACCGATCAAGTTGTACAAGTCTCTTTCCTTCACCAAGTAAACAAGCAAGAATTCATCTTAAGGGAATAAGAGACATGTAAGGTATCAGTTATACAAGTCATACAATTATAGGATATCGAGTAGTCACGTAAGCAAAATATCATGAATAAATATCATCATACATTCGAATAAGATAGAGGTCCATGACATAACTTCACGAAATCTCGTAAAGTCACAACATATGAACGATAACACGTCAGGTGTAGAAGGCACAACGCCATATCAATCACATAGGTTATATTTTATGAATAAGCAATTCATGTCCATTCATTGATTCGCATGCATTTTAGTCGAGTTGTACACACATGATCCTCTTTTGAACAAATTTCGCATAAGAGAGCAACATCATTATAATTCATCATCTAAGGTATCAATAAATAGATCATAGAACAATATCATGCCAAAACATCTCAAGTAAGCACATAAGCGATACATTTTGTGATACCTACAAGTATTCCATAGGCGTTCCCATGAAATACTTGTACAAGTATCACAAAATCGTCACAAGGTTCTCACTAGATTCGACCAAGTACTTTACAAGCGTCCCTGTAGAATACTTGTGTCGGCTTTGTGAAAACATTATCGCTAAGCAAGAATCAACAACTTATATCAAGAATCTGAATTTCATAAGTATTTCATATCAAGTCACTATGAACTCTTTATAGTCAAAATATCATGGCTCTCAAAACAACAAACATAACTTCTCAATTCTCAAACCACAAGTTTTCCCATCAACTAGAGTAAGATTCTCAAGTCTGACCTCATAAGCTTCCACTAACCAATACGAAACATCATTCATAACAGTGTAAATCCTCATAATCTCATCTCATGTCCTCATCAAACCAAGGCCAATAGGCACCAACAATTTCCATCATAAATGATATAGATAGCAAACAAATATGTATAAGTCAAATGCATCAAGAATGACAACAATTGTCCAATCCAAGTCGTCAAGTACCATACATTATACGCGCATAACAGGATCAAAGCATGTTATAAGAATTACGTCAGATGTCATAATAAGGGAAACTCATATAAACAAATATCATACCAAGTCATCAAGAATAACACACATGAGTCACCAAACTTCTCCCCCAAGTTTACTTATCTCTAAAATCAAATTTACGAACTACCCAACAAAGATTCTAAATATGTCTTCCATGCCCATCCATAAAGTATAAAGCTAAAGGTCTCTACCAATCCCAATCTAGATCCTTAAGAGATAGACTATCACCATGACTACCCGATTGAATCTCGATCCTCACTTCTCAAAGTGGTTATCTTACTTATCCATATTAAATTCATTTTGCCCCTTCAAAACATTCAAAACACGTGAAAACCTTTGGGCCATTTTATTTTCAAAACTCAAAATCACCAATTGTTTTACAACTCATTTGTACTCGGATTGCATAACTTGGCTCTGATACCAACTTTGTAACGACCCAGATTATGAAACCCGGGTTACGTTTAGAGGGAAGAAATATCCCTCCGCCAGATCTTAGCAATCCAAGTACGAGATGTTTATTTATTCTCTTCAAGTTATAATCCTGTCCTAATTAAACTAGTTAAAACTCAAAGGAGACAAAATGAGTTTAAATCAATATAAATATACATTACTTCTAAATATCCAACTAAACAAAAACATTTATAAAGTCAAGGTTGAACAAAATCTTCTTAACACTTGTCCCATGAGAAAACCAAGACATAGAAGCAATCGGCAAGCAAAAGGGAGCGGGTACCTGAAACTATCCACGAAGTCAGGCCAAGAGACGCATGCGGGCCCTAAAGACCTCGCTGAGAACATATAATATGCCTATACCTAAATAAAGGATGTTCTAGTGCAGTACAGAATTTAAATCACACAAGCATGCTGACAGTTTATATATGCAGAAAGCGATTAAATGGATCCACATAGAATGCCAAGCAACATATCCCCAATCTCTCAATATGTGCCCACTCCGGGGTCATACATGTCCGTACCCAACTCCGAGGTAGGACGCTCGGTCGGTTCCGCAGCCATCACATGTCCGTACCCAACTCCGAGGTAGGACGCTCGGTCACCGCCGCAGCCATATCATAATATAAGACTCGACTGGGACCGAAACGATATGAAACACGAATTCCCCAATGACCCTAGTAACGACTCTAAGGACTCATAGATAACGGTTGTTCTCTTTTCAAACGCATAAAGAATAGGGATGCTCATTCATAAGTGCAAGTCCTAAGTATGATACTACATGGCATGCTTTTATGCATATGCAGCACCTACATACTATATGACACATCAGGCATGAGATCCTGGTTACTGAGTAAGCTCCCGTAGGAAACTTACCTGGAGTCTTCACATCCAATTAGCCGGTAAACGAGCCACTCAGATAATCATCCATCAGCAACAAGTCACTCAGAGAACCATCCAATTACACTAGCAAGTAATAAGCAAGGAACAACTCATCAATACACATTTTCTCAACGCACAAGCATGCTTTCAAGTCAACACAAGACTAACAATATTTTATTCAAGCAACCTCGCATTCTCATCATAACCATCATCCTCAATTAACCTTGTTCTCATCAAGTATGAAACTTATCTCAAATTCTTACCAATATAATCACTCAAAACATCTTACTTCATATCAAGTTCAGGTTTTCCTTAACTATTTTCTCAAGTAACCATCAATTATCAAATACTCGAATACTCAACAAAACCACAAGTTCCCAAAACCAAGGATCAACAAGTCTTATTTATCAAAACTCACATAATAAGTCATGCTCAACGAGTAACCCATGTAAGTTGATATCTCAAGAAATCCTTTATATGTCCAATTATAAGAACTACTTAGCAACAAGCACTACAATCAATCTTAAAGCACATAAGTATAATAATTTATAAAGCGTCTTCCACATAGTCTTACCTCCTAATTCATATCTCAATAGCAACACATCAAGCTTACAAGTATAACAAGTTCTCAAGAAAACCCTATACACTTGGACATATTTTAACTAATCTTATCTTACAATCAACAACATTAAGTAAATGACATTCAAATAAAACACTCACACTTAAAAGTATATTTAGGTATGGAGAATCCTATCTCATTTTTCATTTTATACACTTAGCAAGGTCGTTTAAGGGTACCCAGGTTGGTTATCCTATTTATAGATCTTCTAGGTGACAAGTCAACAATTTATCAAAGTCATACCATATCTACTTTATTTAACTAAAACAACCTACTCAACAAGGTCACAAAGCATAATAACTAATAAGTCTTCAAGGCACATCTCTTTATCTAGGATCTCAACTTTACTTATCAAGACAAGTTCTTAAATCACATCTCAAGATATTTCTCATGTAATTAATCATCTCAACACAACCACTTAAGGTTACAACTCATGAATCTCTATAAATAAGTTACAAACCTGACAAGTTCTTAAAGCACTTCTTATATCATCTTAATAATAAAAGTTTATGATACTAAACTAACCATTTATAAGAGGACTAATTTATCACTACAAGTCAAGATCACTAATCATAATCAATTTGGGATCACATCAAACTAGTCTCATAATACTAGCTAGTATGTGTTTGAGTCATCAATTCAATTATTATATCTAACTTTTAACATACCACAACTAACACTAATACACTTTAGCTACTTCTTTTAGCCAAAAGGGTAAAACAACACATTAAACTCGATTTCTATAACAACTCATATCACATTCTCACTTAAATTAGCGGGTTTTCTAAATAAACACATAATCAACAATAATATCTTATAGTTCAACAACTTCAAACTTAGCTAGTTATCCATTTAACAAGGTCACAAGACTTCTCAAGACATCTTTTAATTCATTTATAAAAGTGGTAAACAGCTAGGTTCATTTGCTTAGGCCATAACCAAATTGGAAAGTCATTTTCTCGATTCATGAAAACTATAAGTTGAGTTTATACGGAAAAGCTATTAAATGTTCTATACTATATTTTAGTCTAAAAAATAAGCAACAAAATAGAACAAGGCCATTAATCCATCTTATTAGTTGTTATCTGTTAGTTTATTCCCTCAATTTGTCAATCAAAGGGAGCAAAGACACATTAATCCAATTAATCCAATTTGTCATTTATATTTTAGACCGAAACCACCACATTAGTAACAAGCAAGCAAAAGACATCCAATTGATCCCTCCAAGACCAGTTTAATCAAACCCATTCGACCAACAAGCTGCTTAGAACCGAAATCAACAAAAGGTTCCCAAGATGTATACCCAGGTATCGCCGAGGTCGATCGGAATGGAATTGTAAGGTAAGCAGCCCGCAGCTTCAGTTTCGGGGATGCACTGGGCATCGACAAGTCGAAATAGCGAGCGAGAGGGGGGGGGGGTGAGGCAACCGCCCCTAGACGAGGGCCAGAGTGAGGAGAGTAGGCGCTCATCCTCTTCCTCTAGTCGTCGGGAGAGGCGCAGAGCAGGAATTTCGAGCTCATCGGTGACGGGAGATGATCGTCGGACAATAACGAGGTGCTCCAACGAGGCGGGCTCCGATGAGGCAAGGTCGAGCGAGAGCAAGGCACCAACTCCCAGTCATCGATGGAAGCAGCTCAATCTCGGTGCTGGGAGAAGAAAGCGAGGTTGCAGTAGGCCCCAGTGCTCGTCGTCGGTGACACTACAGGAGATATCGGAATGGGGTCTGAGGTAACGGGGAGAGCAAGGTCGACGAGGAGGTCATGAGGGGCGAATAGCAAGAGGGTCATGGAGGAAGAAGCTGCTATAGTCGATGGGGAGCTCGGAATGGAGGATGGGCGGAGGTTGATGGAGGCAAGGGCGGCCATGGGAGCTCCCTTGAGCTCAGATCCAGAATTTGAAAGGGGCGGCTGAGATCTAGGAAATCTAGGAGGAAAGGGGATGAATAGTGACTCGGTTATAAAGGCCTATATATACCCGCAGATTAGGGTTAAAATTAAATTATGAAAAATCATAAAATCATCCGCTATTTTTTGTAATATAACAATTCTATCCAAAAAAATTAACAAAATTCAACCCAACACTTTTATTTCATTTAAAATTCGTCATAAAAGTTGTCACACTCATGTCAATAGGTTCAAAATAGTATTCATCTCTTTGCTTGGAATCCGGAAAAAAAAAATCTTCTAGTCTCGGTATAGGAAAGCGGAATAGATTTGTTCTTAAATCAGATTCATTTATAGGCCGGAATTTGTTTTAAACAAAACAAAATCATTTGATCGAGGACGAATATTTTCAAAATTTCCGGAATCTCATAAATTTAATATTTAATTTGAATCTTAAGTCATAAAATAATATTTTAAAATTTTGGGTCTTTACAGCTTGATTATAATCCTAGCTGTACACCCAACTCTTCTAGACAATCGATTTCTCATATTTTTTGTTTTACTCTTATTCTTGTATCCTGACTTGTTGCAATACAAGTACTTCAGTCTAGTTAACCCTCCACTCTTAACTATTGCTCCATGTCTTACATCAAAACCAGCCCTATAAGCATAATTAAAATATGCTCTGATTGCTTCCTCCATTGTCTAATAAACCTTATTTTCCGATGGCTTCAATTCCTCACTGCATACTGGTATCCAGTACTTTGTATTGTTTGGTGAGACAAAAATTCTATAAGGTAGTGGCTCTTGTGGTTGCGTCTGCTCAACATCACTTTCGGGAGGCAAAATAGTAAGTGGTATTGCACTAGCAACAGTGTCAGTAGTAGATGCATCAGAACTTTGTCTATTTTCAGTGTTTGCTTCCATATCAAACTCCATTTTTAATATGTATTCTGTGATGTAAAGAATGCATCTATTAATCAATATGTGTTGTTGCAATCTATATATAACACAACAAATCAAACTTATCTTTGAGCCTACCTATCACTGTCATCATTTAACACATCCCAAAACTTAAAACTAAATTGTTGTTATAGTGCATTATGAATCTCAAATGCATTCTATCCAGTTAAAGCAAGTACTGATGCATTTAATGTACTATGAATATGCTTGTATTTAATAACTAAATGTAGATCTATATGCATTTATTGAACTATCAATATGCTTGGATTGAACAATTAAAGGAATCAGTACATATGAGTTTATTAATCGTTCTGTTAGGATTTTTTTTGAAAACCCTAGGTTATTGTTCATATGCAATTACAAAAATTGAGTTCGATTGTGAATGTTGCTTTTAGAAATTGTAATTTACTTTGTAATTTTGTAGTGATATGGAATGTTTATCAAGCGATTCCAGAAATTAAGCATAGTTATCAAGCTTATCGAAAGAATTGGGTTGCGTACCTCTGTGCCCTTTTTTCAAGCGATTTTTATTTATCCAGCGATTGAATTGCGTCCCTCTGTGTGCTTTTGTGCCTTTGAATTGCGTCGATGCCTTATTTCTGGAGATTATTCGCAGTTTTGCAGCTGATTATGTGAGAAGAATCCTCGATTCCGCCATCGCCGAGTGTGATCTTTGAGAGATTTGGGTCTCGCGGCGAGGAGAGAACGGGAGGAAGGAGATCCGGTCCGCTTCTGTTTTTTTTCTTTTTTTTTTCCGGTTCACAACGGTTCAACGTTTTTTTTAAGTAAACCGGGGCGCGCGTGTTGATTTATCCATTTTCATTTTAAGCCAAATTTTCATTTTAAGACCCTTTTTCATTATAACCACACCATATATATATATATATAT
Source organism: Persicaria maculosa (assembly GCA_963922045.1). NCBI lineage: Eukaryota > Viridiplantae > Streptophyta > Magnoliopsida > Caryophyllales > Polygonaceae > Persicaria > Persicaria maculosa. Next base: position 21,177,452 of record OY998271.1, on the reverse strand, counting down.
ATATATATATATATATATATATATATATATATATAGGATTGAGTTCAAGTGAGAAGTATCTGATCCAGTAAGAAGGAAAGAAGCACTCTGATTGGTTGAAATAGATCTAAATTTTAAAGAAAAAAACACAGCCTACGCGCCTCATCCTCTCCTCATCTTTCCCTCTGCCCTCTCACAACTGCTCCCCTTTCCTCTCTCTCCTCCCTCTGCTTTCAATCATGTGGTGCTAGCCGCCCTTCTCCCATGGCTTTCTATGGAGCCTCAGATCTGACGCCGAATAGGGAGCCACCCAGAGCCACGCCCTTGCCGACGGGAGACGGAGGAGACCAGTCGATGCCGCCTTCCTCTCTCCTCCATCTCTCTCAACCGCCTCGCTAACTGTGCTTCGCCGAGATCTGGCCCGATCTTCGATTCCAGGTTCGAGGAGATAGCGGAGCAGGGAGCGGGAGGAGGGAGACGGAGAGCCGCGGGGTCGACGAAGTTCCGAATCCGATGGGAACGACGACGAGGGATCCCCTTAGATCCGGTGAGAGCGAGGACTCGAGGGATCCCCTTAGATCCGGCGCCGTCTGCGGTGGGAGTGGAAGCGACGCTCATTTGCGGCCCTGGCCTTCTCGAGCATCTTGTCGAGGTCTACTTGGAGCTTGGCATCCCATTGTACCAGCTGGTTGACGAAGACGGCTCCCAGCCCCATCCCTACCACGTGTTCCCACGGATCTGAAATAGACCGCATCAATGTTAGAATTGGTTATGGGTTGTCTTGAAATGATCAGGTCATAAACGTTGACAATGTTAGAATTGGTTATGGGTTGTCTTGAAATGATCAGGTCATTGATTATTGTCGATGGCACAGATCTAAGTTTGCACTTGAAGTGTTTGATAAGAATAATTAGATCTTCTAAATAGAAGTATATCTACATTAAAATGACTAATTTAATTGGATTCTTGGATAAGTTAAACATTAATATTTTGGACCCGTAGCTCCAATATTGAAGATGTGAAATCATTTGATTAGGAATGAATGTCCTTACAAAACGCTAAGAGCGTAATGCAATTGGTTTATTGAAAGGTCTAGAAATATCTCGACCTGAAGTTCAAGTGTACAAAGAGAGATGTACTATAAAATGAAGACAAACAACCTTTTCATCTATGATTAGATTGTGAAAGGATTTTAGGTCCAGAAGTACCATGTCTTTATAAAATTGGTGATTTATATATTAAATTGAGGGGGGAAAAGTTGTACTATTTTCCTTAACTTTGGTTTTTGTACCATTTTGGTTTTTCCAAAGCAAGGTTTTTAACGAGACAACTCCTCTCACAAAGATACATTGTATATCCCAAATTCAAGGAAGAATTCATCAAAGTCGGTGTCGCGGTGTCGATACTTTATAAATTCGATCAAATGAGGATCCAATATTTACAAAGCTACTACCTCCAATGAAGTTTGAAGACATCCCAAGAAGTTTGAAGACATCTCAAGAAGTTTGAAGAGCCAGACGTCCAACACATTGAACTTAGGGGGGGCATTATATGCACTGCACTCTTTTTCCCTTCGATCAGGTTTTTATCCCAATGGGTTTTTCCTGACAAGGTTTTTAATGAGGTCGAACAATAAGAACGTACGTAGAAGGCTGCACTCTTTTTTCCTAAGCTATGGTTTTGTCCCATTGGGTTTTTCTAGCTAGGTTTTTAATGAGGCAGTATCACCAAAGCGCATCGCATGTCATTTGTATTTTTCCTTGGTCCTAGTTTTGGTCCCATTGGGTTTTCTAGGCGAGGTTTTTAATATGACAGTTTTGTAATATTTGTGATGTATATCCAAGGGGGAGTGTTATAATATTATTATATATGCGGATATACATGGGAAACCCTAGTTGTGCTTAGGGCCAATACTTATAATCCCTATATATAGGGCTCATTGTTTACCCTAATAGATCATCAGTTTTTCCTCTCTTCTCTCTGCCTCTATTTTCTTTTATTCATAATATATATATATATATATATATATATATATATATATATATATATATTATACGGAGTATAATATTATGACCATTTTTAATTGTTGAGAATTAAAATATAATATTATTGGACTTGGATTTGAATTAGAAATTGGAAAATGTTTTAAAGGATGGAAATGTTTTTACTAAAATTAAAAAGAGGAATTTTAAAAATACCCTAACCTTGCCGGATTCCTTTTGGATAAAATAGTAAAATAAGAGTATCGAAAGGTTAATGTTTTTTAAATGGATTTTTGGGTCACGTATGATTTGAAAGTTATTTTGAATGATGATTGATCTACCTTGAGATTTAAAAGAGTTTTGGAAAATCTTGGAAAATTGACTTGCCTTGCCTAACTTGATGAATAACTTGATAACTTATGTGAGAATAAATTATGATATGTTGATATTGCTATGATATGATGTTGATACATGTCTTTAAACATGAGATTATGATGTTATATTATTGATTGAGGGGCATGATTATTGATATGTGCTTAAATATGAAAGTATGATAAGAAAGTATGATTGTGCTTAAATATGTGCTTAAATATGAAAGTATGATATGTTGTATGATGATTACTAAAAATGTTATATGATATGTTAATGAGTTAAATCATGATGAGATGTTGAGATGAGATATTGAGATGATAATGAGTTGGGATGACACTTGATGAGTTATATTGAGATTATCCGATAAGATATGGAATGATACAATGACGAGATACGAGATTGGACATGATGAGTTGAATGATGATGATGAGATCTTTGATTCATAAACTTATATGGAATTATATGTGCTAGTATGTTTGAATATAGACTTATACGTTCATTGTGATTACTAGGTGATCTTAAACTGTCTTACTGCTCCATTGTTGTTCTGCACCTCCAAGTAAGTTCCCTCGGGAGCTTACTCAGATTGATGTGCTCATGCATGTAGTCATGTAGTATACTAGGTGTTTGCATATGCATAAAAGCATGATCATGGAGTATCCTGCTTAGGTTGCACTAATTGATTGAGCATCTATCTACTTTATGCGTTGGAAACAAAACGGTCATTATATGTGAGTCATTATGTTTGCTAGGGTCATAGGACAGCTCGGTCCTATCGGGTTGGTCCTGTTTGAGTCTTTGAGAGTGTGAACATATTTTACATCCCACCTTAGAGTAGGTACATATCCCAACCCCGGCGTAGGTTGGGACAATTCTATTCATATATATCCACACCAACCTCGGCGCAGATATGGACGATATTGTTACATATAGTCCGGCCCCGATTGAGGCACGTAGATATCCCGCCCCGGCTGAGGCGTGGATTCATGAGAGATGGGGATATACCGCCTGGCATTCTAAGTTGGCCCATTTACTGCATTTTTCGTTATTTTATAAATTATCAGCATGCTTTGTGTGTTTAATTATTGCACTGCATCAAAAGCATCTTTAATAGGTATAGCATGTACTATGTGATCGCAGTAGGGATCGAGTCCCGCATGTGTGGCTCAGTCTGACCCTTTCCTCCTTCTATGTTTTAAGTATAGCTGCATCATAATATCTCATGTGTGATCTTGACTCTTGTTGTGTGCTGATTGGCGAGGGATGCTTATAGCGTATAATCTAATACTGACCTGATACTCGGCTATGCAAATGTTAGTGAGTTACCCACCTAATGATTTCTGTTTTAACACAGCTCCGTCGTGGCACCCTAATGTAGTAGCTTTATAACTCTGATTGCTTTTGAGATAAATGTTTTCCTCATGACTTAGAAGGTAGGTCAGATACAGGTGTGTTAACACCGGATCCCCAACGGACCACACGAACTTTTGGGTATGAAATCCCCCTTTCAGACTCTGACATTCGTTTTTAAACTTTCAACCCATACTTGGTGCGCAATATCCGAATGAAGGTATCCGACCTTTGAAATGTAACCCGGGGTTTTCTAAACTTGGGTCGTTACTGCTGGTCTCTGATGTCTGCTAAAATGACCATGTTTTATGCCTATCTTTTATGCCAATTTCTATCTTATATTTGCATTATGGTTTGTGAATGCTTTAAATTTGTGTATTATATGCATATTGACAAGAAATAGAGGTCTACACAAGTTTTGGTTTAATTGGGCAGAAATTGGAGCGAAATCGAAGCCAAAACGAGAAGCAAAGAACCAAAACAAAGCAGTCAATCTTGACTCATCTACTCGACATCGATTATAGAAAGTGGCCCAGAGACTAAGTATAAGACAAGAGAAGAATGACCACCTACTGGAAGAGAGGACGGCGTAAACCTAGATCGACTAGGGCACTCGATATCACCCTACCATGAAGTGATCGACATCGAGGAACTGATTGATGTCGACTGAGCTAAAGTGATGCGAGATAGAGTAGAAGAAGAGCGCTCGACATTAAGTGAACTAGTCGATGTCGATTGGACCTGTTGACAGTAGCGACGCATTTTGACAGTCCGAGTTCGAGGAAAAGTCTACCAAGCCACATTTTCTACTTTATTTTAGATAGATTTTATTCCTATGGGTATTTTCCTATTTACCCTAGGATTTTTATTATTTACCCAATTATTGTTTTATCCCTTTAATTTTAGATAGGATTTAGATAAACCACTTTTACTAGGATTAGAACTACTCTCCTAGGCTAGCTAGGAGTGGTAGGCTATAAATAAAGCCATTAGGGGCTGATTTAAGGAATAATCCAACAAAGCAAACACAAACACAATTACAATTCAGTTTTAGTTTAGGTTTTAGGATTTAGGAAGCTTTAGGGTTTTGGCGTTTGCGAGAGTCGGCGTTGAGATTGGGAAGACTTTAAGTTTCTATCTTTTATGCAAGTTTCTTTCTTTTCTTCTATTATGTACGTCTTTCTATTCTACCATGAATGAGTAGTCGCTTTTCTGTTAGGGTCGGGGTGAGCCCGACGTTAGCCATGCATGCTTGATATGGTTTGATGTTGATATTTGTTATGTCTTGATCATCTCCTACCTTTTTGTGTTTAGCCATTATTGAAACAAAAGGAATTCATGCTAATAACTTGGATCATAAAATTAAAATCGGTAGAGACAATTAGGTTTATTTGCGAGAATATATCTACTTATTTGTAACGGTGAAAGCTTGTTCCTTTGATGTGATAGCGTAATTGTCCGTCTTACTCTATCTTGTGCATGTGTGGTTAACGTTGTGGTGATCTTTAGCCTTAGGAGTTCTTTTTATCATATTTAGAACCTTCTTAATCATTGCTTTAAACTCTTGAGTCTTTGTTCAAATCTTCTTATTCATCCTTACATTATTCGACAACCTTTTCCAACGTTTTCCGTCTGTCTTAGTGCTCGATATCGACTGAACAGGTTGTGATCAACAACCGTATATCGATCGACGATTTTCTGTGTTGATCGACCTCTATGACTAAGTTGACATCGACTACTTTAGTCGATGTCGACCACTTTTTCGTTTTGTGTTTGCAGGTTTATACACTCGAGATCTACAACCCAATTGACATCGATTGTTCCAGTCGACATCGAGATCTTCTGGTCGACTTCTGCAGATTGTTTACGCAAACTACTATGGATCCCCTGACACGTTTCCTCGTGAATCAATCCTGACCCTTGCACTACAACGGGGGAGTCTTGAATTTATTTGAGAGGCTAGGGTTGATTATATTATTTATATTTTGTATTTGATTCTCCCCTACTATCAAATTTTGGCGTCGTTGCTAGGGAAGCGATCATTCACGCCCTTAGTAGCTTGATCTCACATTCTTTTGAGTGTTGTCTTATAGGTGCATACGACGCGCAGATCGCACGCCTGAATTCGAAGGCTTAGACGACCTCGAGCGCTTTCTACACATTCAATCAAGGTTTCAAAGAATCACGGCAAACCAAGAGACTCAAACTCAAGAGAACGGGCGTCTCAAGAAGCAACTTGAGGATCATACTGCTAGAGAAACGGCATAAAGGGCACACACTGATAAAGAGGAGCAAGCAAGGAGGCAATATGAAGCCCAATTCAACAAACTCCCTCAAATGGCAAAGCAATACATGCATCCAACTCTAATCGTGCCGAAATCAGCCATTCTTATCCCTTCTTCTAATTTTGAAATTAAAACAAGTTTCCTAATCGAAATTAGGAGACATACTTTTTAATGGAAACCTAACGAGTGCCCTTTGACACATATCATTACTTTCTTAGACCTATGTGATACTATTGTCGATGGACCTAACCTTGAATATGTTAAACTAAAGGCGTTTCATTGGTCTCTCGCAAAGAAAGCACTACAATGGTGGGAGAGCCTAACCCCGCGATCGCTCCTCACACGGAATGAATTCAAGGATGCGTTCCTCAATAAGTTCTTCCCTCCATCCAAGACGGTGGTGATACATCAAAAGATCATGGCTTTCAACCAAAAGCCTAATGAGACGTTGGCGCAAGTGTTGGAGCGGTTCAAAGAGCTACTAAGGTCTTGTCCTACACACGTGCATCCACCATAAGTCATTCAAGAGATCATCTACAATGCTCTTGACATGGCAACGAAGGAGAGAATCAAAACCTACACCTCATATGGGTATCTAGATCTTCCACCGCAACATGCTTGGGATACCATAGAGAGGTTGGTAGAATTTGACAGCTCTTATTGGACTCCTGCGACCTCCGACTCTAGGTCTGCCCCATCGATGCCCTAATATGAGCCATCCCAAGAGATTGATCCCGACGTCAAAGAACAATTCATAAAGGATTAACTTAGGAGGCTCCAAAAGCAAGTCAAATTCATCTCCGCCAACCAACCCTGCACCGAGTATGGCTCTGAGAAGCATATTACAACCACTTGCTCCTACACGGAGCAAGTGGACATAGCGGAGACTCATCAAGAGGTGAGATTGATAAGGGGTCCCAACCATGGAGGATAAATAGTAGGAGGAAATCGAGTTTTTAAGTACAAATATAAAGATATGTAAATGCGAATCTGAATCCTAGCCTATGCAAATAATTACAAGACTTCCTCCCGTTGTAGTGGAAGGGTAGTCAGGATCGATCCACGAGGAGGCAGGTCAGCGGGATCCTAGTAGCGTTGGAAATCTCACATCTTTTGTCGACCAAAAGCCTCGATCTCGACCTTGGTGCCCGATGTCTACCTTGGCTGTCGCTCCTCTCTACAATAGAAGACCTGCAGAGAGAAAAACAAGCAGTCGATATCGATGTTAGCAGAGGACATCGACTGGCTCAAAAGACTGCCAATCGACACATGTGGTCGATATCGAGGTTGGAGGGTCGATATCTATCTCAGTAACTCGGCAGGGATGACCGTCGTCGACTCAGAAAACTGTCGATGAAACTCAGTGGTCGATATCGACATCTTGGGGTCGAAATCGATGTCTTCTCCTACAAAGTTGTTAGCTTTTTATCGGCAAAGAAAGGTCGAAGACTTAAGGATGAATGAGGATGCGATGAACCGAATAAAGACAGTGTTTTTAATGAATATAAACTATATAAAAAGCAACTTCTAGGATTAGGGTTTATCACAACGTTAACCAATGCATGCGATAAGATAAATAAGACGGACAATTGCGCTATTTCACCCGAGGGACGATCTTTCGTTGTACACCAACTCTTAGGATTACTCTTGCAAATAACCTAATTGTTTCTACCAATTTTATGTTTATAACTCAAGTTGTTAGCATGAATCCCTTTTATTTCGATTAGGACTAAACATAGAATCGTAGGAGATGATATAGACACAACGATATCAACATCTAACACTTTCCTCAGGCATGCATGGCTAACGTCGGGCTCACCCCGACCCTAAGAGCTTTAGGGGACTACTCGCACCTCATCATGGAACTCATCATTGATTGAAAGGAAAATTGCATTAAAACTATCAAAACCTTACAACTCAACGTCATCTCTCGCAAACGTCAAACCCTAAAGCTTCTTCTAATTATATTGAATGTAATTGAACTCTAAAATTGGATGATTGATTGCCAGCCCCCTAGGGCTTTATTTATAGGCTATTAACCCTTGCTATCCAAGGATTGTAACTTCTATCTAAACTATAAACTCTATCCAAACAATTAGGATAGGTCTTTTATTTTGATAAAACTCTAACAAATTTGATAAATCTCTAAGGTAAAAAGTAGGTAAAACTGCAGCTGCCATCTATCTATAGTTACAAGATAATTCGTGCTCCTTGAAGATAGAATTGCCAATCCGCGTCTCGAAAACGTGTCTATCCTCTATCGAAGTATGGTCGATATCGACCAGAGTGGTCGATATCGATGTCTCTGTTTCTGCTCGATATGTCCTTCTCCACTTGATTTCTGTGTTATGCTCGATATCGATTTATAGAGATCGATATCGAGTGTTTTTCTCTGCTGTGTTGTTGTCTGTCTCGACACTCAGTTTTGTGTCGATGCTCTGTAGTCGATATCGACCATATGGGTCCATTTTGACCTCTATTAAGCTCTCCTTGGTTTCTCCGTTTTGACTCCGCTTTCGCTCGAATTCCTACATAATTAGATAAAAACTTGTGCAGACTCTATTTCTTGCATGTTCGCTCATTCTTACACAAGTCTATATGATTTTGAACCTTTTCTTTGGAAATTGAATGAAATATGAAGTCAAAATATGCAATAAAAAGAGGTACAAATATCTACATCAAGGATATTAAAATTGGGGAAATCCACCACCCCAATACAACGACAGGGACCCTCCACCTTACCGAGCTCCAGGCCATCCAGAGAGAGCCAAGGAAGGATGATCTACAACTCATCCTTGATGAGATGAGGAAGAATAAAGCACAAACCCAGCATGCCAACAGCGGCATCCAAACACAATTGCACGGGCTTAGTGCTCGATTTGGAGAGATGGATATTTGGAGGAAGAACGTTGAGACCTAATTGGGTCAACTAGTGGCATAAATTCCAAGGCCATTCGGAATACTCCCCAGTCAACCACAAGCAAATCTCAAGGGGAAATCTAACCACATCGCTGCAATCAACCTAAGGAGTGGGGGAACATTGAACAAGCCAAAGAACGAAGCGGAAGAAGGAGTTACTGACGAAGTAGTCGACATCGACCAATACCCTATCGATGTTGAGGGCCTTGTCGACTGTTCGTGAGGGGAGGGGATCGCTAAATAAAATATCAAATATAATCTCAAACTAGACAAACTCCTTTGTCCAAGCAAAGAAAATACAAGAATCCCTCCCAATGTAGTGGTAGGGTAATTCAGGATCGAATCCACGAGGAGGTATGTCAGCGCTTCATAAGCTTGCATTCACGATCAAATTTCGACTCCAGAAAACCACTTGATATCGAGTAGTGCAGTCGATATCGACCTCAGTTCTAGTCGATTTCCAGCAAAATTCATGCAGAAGACAAAAGAACAGTCGACGTCGATATTTTCACTCGATATCGATGTCAACACTCGATATCAACCACTGCAGTCCAAATCGAGTCTTCGCAGAAACAGAAAAGTAATCAAATTGCATCGGAAAAGATGTCTGAAGAACGTAGAATGATGATGGAAAGGTGGACAGAATAAAAACATAGATTTTTATTAACTTCAAAAACTAAAAAGCTTCCAAGGTCAGGGATTCATGCCACAACGATAACTATGGAAATATTATGCAAAATTCATGAAAGATGATCCTTTTCCATCAAATAACTTTCGTTACCAACAATTAGTTGATTAGAGGCTCTCACATAATACCTAAGGGTTACCATCCGATTTCATGAAAAATCCAAATTCACAATATGATTGGCTTTTGCTTCAATAATGCAAATAAGGAAATTCATCAACTCTCGCAAAGGATCATGCATAGGATAGAAGATGAAATCGCATAAAAATCATACATTTTGATGCACAAACTTACATGATTATCGTTGGGCTCACCCCGACCATAGAAGTAGGTGAACTACTCGTGCCTCATCATCGTAGACATCATCATTGAAAAGAAACTACTTTGAATTAAACTTGCAAAAGAAATAGTACCACCGAACAAAGCAACTCCACTCTCGCTTCCTACACCCCACTCGGCTCTCTCTCTCGCTATACTATTGTAACTAACTTATTCTTGCTGTGTGGATTCGTTAAACTTGGATGATTCTAACTCAGCCCTAATGGCCTCTAATTATAGACTTCTAACATCGCTATCCAAGGATAAGAAAATCTATCTTTATTCCTAAGATAAAACTTAAATAAAGTAAATAACTAAAACTCCTTAGGTAAATATCAAATTCATCATAAAGGATAACAACTCTTATGGTATATGATAGAAGATCTCGACTTTAAGATAGATGCATTGCCTTCGGATAGAATTCTATCAAAAACAGCATCGGATCTGTCTACAGCAGCAGTCGATATCGACCAGGAGACATCGATATCGACCTCCTCTTTTCTCTATCTCGAGCAGTTCTACTCGAACTTGGATTGGCACTCAAACTCTATCTTTTCACTTGATTCAGGGCACTCGATATCGACCATGTTCAGTCGAATCGACCTCTCTGTGTCGACATGCTCTGTTCTTCATTTGCTTGATTTCTGGTACTCTATTTCCACTCGATGTCGAGTCTATAGGTCGATTTTGACTCTTCAGTAGAATTTGAGTTCTTTTCCAACTCCTCTTTTCTTGTCCAAATTGCTCCATTTTTGTCTCGATTTCTGCGAAATCGCATAAAAACTCGTGTAGACCTCTATATTTGACAAATAAGTATAAACTACACAAATCTTATGTTTTCCCACCCAATATGCATGCGAATATCGACAAAATGGACATAAATGTGTATGTAAAATATGGCAATTTGTGCGCACATCATCGATGTCAAGCACTAGGTCGATGTCGAGGCCTTTGCAAAGCAAACAAAGCAACAGACTCTCTCGAAATCGAGTACTCTAGTTGATGTCGACACACCCCCAGTCGATGTCGACCACTCAAAAGCACCTCAGTCAACCGTTTTGGCTCCGAAGCCAATGAAAAAGCTCCCTTTTCCCTCCTAGGCACTGAAGGACCCGGCGGATAGCAAGTTTAGGCACTTCGTGAAGGTGCTATAAGGCTTAAATATCACCATACCAATCCCAGAAGCCCTCAATGAGATGTTGTCATATATGGGATTCCTTAGGGACATCCTTGCCAAGAAAAGGCCCATTGCTGAGATCGCCGGAGAATGCCATAAGATGGAATTCCCTGAGAAGAGAGTCGATCCGAAAAAGTTTGTCGTCATTGTAAGGGTGGGGAAACATCAATTCAAGGCCCTTTTTTTACCAAGGGGCTAGTGTAAGTTTAATGCCCTTATCTATATGGCAACAAGTTCGTGTAGGACCATTGGAGCCTGTCGACATGAAGCTCTGCATGACGGATAACTCCTTTGTCACACCCATGGGGATTGTGGATGGTGTCCCCATCAAGGTGGGCAAGTTCTTTGTGCCCATTGACTTCATCGTGTTGGATATGCCGGAAGACCCTATTTTGCCTATCATTCTTGTTAGGCCATTCCTAGCAACCGCCGAACCCAACATCAACGTTAGGAGTGACATCCTGTCGTTCACAATCAAGAATGAAGTCATCGAGTTCTACTTTAACCTGACGGTGAAAGAGACCAAACGACTAGAGGTTAAGAGCATCTGAATAAGCAAGGACTATGTCCCTTGTGAAGAGGCAATATAAAGAGCTCTTACCTCTCGAAGAGGAGCAGCTACGTGCATATTTATTGATGGAGCTAGGCACTGAAGAGAAGTTCGATCTTGACTACAACCAGTCAACGTCGACCAAAGTGCTCAACCTCGACCACCGTCCCTCAATGTCGACCATCACAGATGACTATCAACATTGCCAATACCCTAAGTATGGGGTTCTCGCTGATGAGACACTCGACGTCGACCAACCCCTTTCGATGTCGACTTACCCCCAACTAGAAAATCGTTGTTTCGGGTCCGAAAAGGTAAGCTCAGGTATAATTTCTAACCCCCCCCCCCTCTATCTTTTAATACTGATTATACCAATAGGAGGGTCAAAGCTCCATAAGAAGAAGGAGCTGGTAGAGTTTGATCTGAGAAAAGAGCATGAAGAAGAAGACGCCCTAATCACTAAACTTGGGCATTATGACGATGACCTTAATTATCCAGGAGAAGGGGCTAGCACTAAGGGGCTCTACATTAAAGGGCAGTGAGCTAAATCGAAGAAGTCGGCCTAGCGACTCAAAAGTCAAGAGCGTGTACATAAACTTTATTTAAATTTTAGATTTTAGGTTTTGATTTTTGTTTTGAAATTTTTTTATAAAACGTGGTTTAGATATTATGAACTAACGAGTTTTAGGTTGCAAAGCATAAGGATACAACAAAGAAGAAATGAAGTCCCTGAGAAAGCCGTCGAGATTGACCTGAATAGTCGACATCGACTGTGCTAGGGTCAAGCCATCACCTGTGATCGACGTAAGTCACTTTATAGCAATTGAAAGCAGTCGACATCATTGAGGCCTATCGATGTCGACCACCCATGGGACCCTCGGCTTCGACCATTCTTGAACAACAAAGAGTTGTTGTCAACATCGACTGCACTGGTCGATGTCGACTGCTGACAACTGTTGACAGCATCTGAAACGTTGCTTCTATGCATTAATCTGTAAGTTTCTTCCTTTACCCTTGTTTTGTTTTGATTTTATATAGTGAGGACACTGTATATTTTAAGTATGGGGTGGGGGAAGAGCTTATGTTCTTTACATGATCATCTTTGCTTAGTTATCTTTTGCATTGCTTCATTATTATCGTTTTTCAGTGAAAATTTTAAATTTTTATGGCTAAAACTGTTGAATGATCTAGAATATTATGTTATCTTTGGATATTATATTTACTATTATTCATTAAAGAATGATCCAAAATAGTTTTGAAAATAATTTAAGGATTCATACCCTTGAAAACAAACAAAGTGTCATGAAAGTTTAAACAAGACTCGACGACGCAAAAGTAGATCCATTAGAGATATAGCAATTAAATTGCCTAGTTAAAGGAAGTGTCAATGAAGTGCGATTTTTAGAGAAAACCATGAAAGGATGTAAAATTTGAAATTTCTTTTGACATATGCATGATAAGAGGATGGATGACTTTATTTTCCATTTAAGCATTATTTTCCCTACCTAGTCAATACCTTTGCATTATTAGCCTTCACATCATATTATGAGCCATATGTTCCTTACAAGAAATTTTGCTCCACAAGTTCATAAATTGCCCATTTTTATACCTTTTAACCCATCCGGGGAACATGTTGCGAAATGGATGACATATTATGGCGATGTTGTATGGTTGATATGTTGTGAAATTTTATAGAGTTGATCGCATGAGATTTTTTATGCAAAATTTAATGAGAGAAAGAAAATCCGGTCACATAGGAGTTAGGTGGATCGGCCCTGCTTCCTTGAGATGTTAGTTCGAGTGAGATGGGACACAAGGTGAGGAGTCCTAAGCGCTAAGTATCTAGGGCCATTCATGACACCCATGTCTGTAACTCGCGAGAAGGCAGTGCTAAGGTTAGAGAGCTAAAGACAATAAAGTGAAAAAAGCAAAGAGAGAATCAAGAGAGGATGAGGGATGTGGAAATATCATAAAGGAGAAAGTGCATTAAAGAAATAAAGGAAGTTTGAAAGTTTCTCCCCGCATTAGCACAACATTGCCCAAAAATAGCCTGGCACTATACCTTTACCTTTTATTCCTCTAAAGCTTGCTTAAAGTCCTCTTGATTATCATTGTTTTATCATAGGAAAATTATTTTGCATAACCCCTCCTTTTGTGTGAGATGTTACTTTTCATTCACATGCACGGATTTGAAGGCAATAGTACATTTGCGAGGATGGTAATTTATTATCAAGTTTATATAACAATGGACCTATGATGTTGAGAGCTTAGTCCTTCTGCAGTGTGACCATGAAAAGTATTACTTGGGCGCAAGCAAGCTTAAGTATGGGTTGATTTGATGTCCACTAAAATGACCATGTTTTATGCCAATTTCTATATTATATTTGCATTATGGTTTGGGAATGCTTTGAATTTGTGTAGTATATCCATATTTACAAGAAATAGAGGTCTACACAAGTTTTTGTTTAATTGGGCAGAAATTGGAGCGGAATCGAAGCCGAAATGAGAAGCGAAAAACCAAAATAGAGCAGTCGATTTTAACTCATATACTCGACATCGACTGGAGCAAGTGGCTCAGAGACTAAGTATAAGACAAGAGAAGAATGACCACTAACTGGAAGAGAGGTCGACGTAAATCTGGATCGACCAAGACACTCGACATCGACCTACAGTGAAGTGATCGACATCGAGGAACTGATTGATGTCGGTTGTGCTATAGTGATGCGCAATCAAGAAGAAGAAGAAGAGCGCTCGACATCGAGTGAACTGGTCTACCCAGCCACATTTTCTACTTTATTTCAAATAGATTTTATTCATATGGGTATTTTCCTATTTACCCTAGGATTTTTATTATTTACCCAATTATTGTTTTATCCCTTTAATTTTAGATAGGATTTAGTAAACCACTTTTATTAGTATTAGAACTACTCTCCTAGGTTAGCTAGAAGTGGTAGGCTATAAATAAAGCTTTTAGGGGCTGAGTTTAGGAATAATCCAACAAAGCAAACACAAACACAATTACAATTCATTTTTTGTTTAGGTTTTACAATTTTGGAAGCTTTAGGGTTTTGGCGTTTCCGAGAGCCGACGTTGAGATTGTGAAGACTTCAAGTTTCTATCTTTTATGCAAGTTCGTTTCTTTTCTTCTATTATGTCTTTCTCTTCTACCATGAGCAAGTAGTCGCTTTCCTATTAGGTTCAGGGTGAGCCCGACATTAGCCATGCATGCTTGATATGGTTTGATGTTGATATTTGTTATGTCTTGATCATCTCCTACCTTTTTGTGTTTAACCCTTATCGAAAGAAAAGGAATTCATGCTACCAACTTGGATCATAAACATAAAATCGGTATAGACAATTAGGTTTATTTGCGAGAACATATCTACTTGTTGGTAATGGCGAAAGCTTGTTCCTTTGATGTGATAGCGTAATTGTCCGTCTTACTCTATCTTGTGCATGTGGGGTTAACGTTGTGGTGATCCTTAGCATTAGGAGTTCTTTTATCATATTTAGAACCTTCTTAATCATTGCTTTAAACTCCTGAGTTTCTGTTCAAATCTTCTTATTCATCCTTACATTCTTCGGCCATCTTTGCCAACGTTTTCTGTCTGTCTTAGTGCTCGATATCGACTGAACAGGTCAAGATCGACTACCTTATATCAATCGACGTTTTTCTGTTTCGATCGACCTCTATGACCAATTCAACATCGACTACTTTAGTCGACATCAACCACTTTTTCCTTCTGTATTTGCAGGTTTATACGCTTGAGATCGACAGCCTAATCAACATCGACTGTTCCAATCAACATCGAGATCTTCTAGTCGACTTCTGCATAACGTTTGTGCAAACTACTACGGATCCGCTAACACGCTTTCTCATGGATTGATCCTGAACCTTCCACTACAGCGGGGGAGTCTTGAATTTATTTGAGAGGCTAGGGTTGATTATATTATTTATATTTTATATTCAATTCTCCTCTACATCAGTCTCCCCACTCTGCTTAGCCTGGACATCCTTCTCAGCTTTCCACTTCCAGCGTCCGTGAGCCTGATTGAGTTTTTGGTTCTTGATCATTTTATTGATGCGTTGATGTTGCGCTTGCTTCATGTACTTCTTCACCACTCCATATTCTTCAACATTGAGAATTGATGGCTCAGGGTTGATAGGACGTAGGATGGGGTGATTCCGAACTAATCTCTTGCAATTGAGGAGCACATTTTTTGCTTTCTACCTGCAGTGCTCAGCAGCATTGTCAGCAAGTGGAAGAATGTTTCCTACACAAGTGATTGTCAAGGCATTGAAGTGGAACATGTTGTTGATCTTTGAGTTCACCATGGCTAGCAGCTCATGATTCTGGTCGAGCTTGTCGGAGACATCAACCTAAAAATCTAGGACATCCTAACATAGAGCATCTAATCCGAATTCTAGAGCCTCCAATCGTTGTTCTAACATAGATGATGAGGAATGGTCTTGTCCTTAGACCAGGAATTGCAGCAATCTCATCTGGGGTGAGCTCAGCCTTCAGCTTCAATGGGCCATCCTCTACCTTATGAATCCTCAAACGCTGAAAACTAGTTATGTCCACTTTGCTTGTGTGTAGTGATTGATCTTCCAAGGATTTATCAAGGCGAAAATGGCAAAAAAATGTGGGGAAGGAGGTTGGCATAAGATGATTTTTGGAACATAAATTTCATAGGCATTCATCTCCATAAATAGGAGTTCAAGGAGTTGATCTATGATGAGTTCTCTGGGATGAAATCGGGGAATGACAAAACGGGCTAAAATAGTGAAAATAATTTTGGATTCAAGGTTCAAAACATTGTGAATAAGCTGTCTTGAGGATGAGGAGGAAGAAGAGGGTAGAAAGAACTAAGCTTTGGCTCGTTGAACACACTCTGAACGGGATGGATGACTGTCAGTTGAAACTTCTTTAGAAAGACCAAAAATCTCAGCAATAACAGAAGCAGTAAGGGTGATTTTTGTGTTGAAAACAATAGTTTCAAGGGTAAGATTTCCCCTTTCTTGTTTGTAAGTCAGATTGAGAAAGAACGGGCGAGTGAGATGGGGAAAGAAAACTTCACCAGGGTTCAAAATTTGCCAGATTGAAGTGGATTTCAGAAGGATAATGCAAGGAAGGTCTAGGGACTCTAGAAAATCTAGATCAATCATATCACACATGCAAAGCTTCCTAGCACTAAAAGTATCCAACCATCTACATGCAGCTTCAAAATTTCTGAACCACGATGAAGGAAAGCTCATAACCTGGAACCAAGGGTCAACAACAATGGGAGAGAGAGAGTCCGATAAAGAGCTAGAGTGGACGCTTATCGATTCCTCTTGAAGCTCCTTCCTTTTCTTTGACATAGGTGCCTTGGCCTTATTGGATGAGCTTAGTGAGGGCAGGTAGCTTGATCACTTGGGTGCCATGGGAGAGGGGGAGAGAAAGGTGAAGAGGAGGGTGAGAAAAGAGAGTAAAAGAGATTGATGTGAAAAGACTTTGAGTAGAGTTAGAAAAGAAATTGATCGTTTAGGATTAAAATAGGGGAGAGAAGTTGAAGAGTTTATGGATAAGTGCAATGTATCACACAAATTAGTTTGAAAATAACAAAATCGGAATCTTGAACTGAGCAAAAATTAATTTGAAATTAGACTATAGTAAATGAATTTGAAATTAGATTTAACAAAATAATGAATTTGAAATTCAGTTTGTAATAAAATCTTTTCAAATTTAAAATTCAGTTAAAATCTTATCTAATTTTTAAAATTTAGTTCCAAAAAAATGAAAAGATTTATTTGATCATTACTTAGAAAAATACAGACCAAATAATATGATCCAATATTGTTAATGTCCTGCTGAGACAGCAAAGGTCTTGAACATTGTTTCAAGGCCTTGAGATGTTAGCGATTTTTGCTCCCCCTACATCAATGCATCTCTATTAAGCATACCAAGTTCTAAAAGAATAAAATTAAATCTATCCTTAGGCAAAAATTTAGTAAAGATATCCGCAGTTGTAATTCAATAGAGACAAATGATATAGACACATCACCTTTCTCAATGTGATCTCGAATAAAATGATGTCTCACATCAATATGCTTCATTCTAGAATGTTGCACAGGATTTTTAGTAATAGAAATTGCACTAGTGTTATCACATTTAATAGGAGTAGCTTTCATATCAAAGGCAAGATCACGCAATTGTTGAGCTATCCATAGCACTGGAGAGCAACAAGCTCTAGCGACTATGTATTCTGCCTCTGCGGTTGAAAGAGCAACGTAATTCTGTTTCTTTGAATGCCAACTTATTAGGGAAGATCCTGATAGTTGACAACACCCTAAAGTGCTTTTTCTATCGACTTTATAACCTGTAAAATCTGCTTCTGAATAGCCCACAAAGTGAAAGTTGCTTTGTCTAAGATACCAAAGACCAAGGTCTTGAGTCCCAATCTTAGATGTCACATCATTTTCAAATAAGGAAACATCATCTTCTAACAATTGTCTTTTCTTAGGTTCCGTTGAACCTATTCTCCCACTCTCTAGTAGAATTCCTTTTAGATTATGCATTTCACTTACCCTTTGCCACTTTGCAAAGTGGTTAAAGTATGCTTCCATAGTGACACTTATCATGAATTAGAACAATCCAGTTGACGTGGGGAGAATGGAAACGAAATATATAATAAAATATAAAATAATACAACTCTTAGCCTCTTCAAATAAATTCAAAACTCCCCGCTATAGTAGTAGGGAATCAGGTTCGATCCTCGAGGAAGCAAGTCAGCGGGATCCTAGTAGCGTTGAGAGCACATCCTGAATGTTCGACAAGAAGCCTCGATCTTGAGCACGGACCTCGACATCGACCTTGGCTGTCGATGCTTTCTGCAACAGAAGACCTGCAGAGACAAAAATGGCAGTCGATATCGACTAGGGAAGGTCGATATCGATGTAAGGAAATGAAATCGACTGGCTCAGAAGACTGCCAATCGACACAGTGTGGTCGATTTCGGCGTTGTGGGTCGATATTGACATCAGCTACTTCATACAGGAGACTCGAGATCGACATAGAAGACCGTCAATCTGGCACAGTGGTCGATATCGACGATGGGGTCGATATCGATGTTGTCCTGCAGAAAGGTTAGTTCTTGTCGGTGAAGAAAGGCCGAGGACACAAGGATGGCAAAGGAGCAATGATCATAAATAAACCAGGGGTGTTTGGTTTTTCGATAACTCAACGAACGGCAGGCAAATATAGATGTAAACTTAAGAAAGAAAAGATCTTTCAAAGCCAAGGACTACCGCGACGACAACCATGATAGTATAAGTAAGAAACCAATAAAGATGCATGCTTATATCATAAAGGAGAAGGCTTTCACCTAAACTTGCAAATAGGAAAAGATATCTTGCAATAAATTAACCTAATTTGCGTCTACCTTTGTCATAATTGAGTTTATAGTCTTTCGAATAGAAACCCTAATTACTACCCAAGTAAATAATGTTTGTTGTAGTCTATCTAGTATTACAAGATAATTCGGGCTTTAGAAGATAGAATCCCCAATCTGAATCTCGAAAAACGTGTCTATCCTCCACTCGATTTCTGTGTTATGGTCGATATTGATGTCAAGTGATCGATATCGAGTGCCTTCTTGGTTGGTCTGTGTGGTCTATCTCGACACTCAGAAGTTATGTCGATGACTGTAGTCGATATCGATATTGGTGGTCGATATCGACCTCTTCTCAGCTTCACTTGGCTTCTTCGTTTTGACTCCGATTCTGCTCAAATTCCTGCATATTCAGACCAAAACTTGTGCAGACTCTATTTCTTGCACGTTAGCTCATTCTACACAAATTCATCTTATTTTCAACCTTTATTTTAGGAATCGAATGAAATATGAAGTCAAAACTTGCGAATAACATAGGTACAAATATGTACATCAAAATACCCCATACTTAGACTTGCTTGTCCTCAAGCAATAACAAAGCAATAACCAACACCTACAACATACCCTTCAAGTCTTCGCCCTTGTCAAAAGCAACAACATTAGCGGTAGCAAAGCAAAGCAAGTGAATTTAACGTCATAGCACATATATGAGCGATCCATAGGCATATGCAATTTTGATCCAACCTCACAGGGATAATGTGTTTGCACTCAACTCTCATGTGTTTAGGCAATGAAGATCAACTCTCAACTCAATTCCATACACAATCTCATAAACATTGCAATTTATAAGAATCCACTTCGAAACCAATTATGAAAATGCAATAAGAACCATCAGGAGGTCTTTCGCTCAATGGAAGCCTTTAAAGAAGACTCCATTCGGCGGGGTTGTAATGGGGCTTGGTATGAATTAAAAGGTATGGAATTATTTGGCTATGTGGTGCTTATAAAATTCGGGAATCAAGACTCCTAAACCTTAACACTTACAATATCCAAACCATAACTCTTCAATGTTGCACTTTCCAAGCTCAATCTCCCATAATGCTCTTTCCAAACTCATCTTTCCATAATATGATCTAATATGATCTAAAGATATCAACCATAATATCAACCCTTCTTTCAAACTCTAATATGCTCTAAAAAATATTACACTTGTATGAAAATAAATAAAGAACTAAGGAATTTGGCTCATACACTATATATATATATATATCTTTTTTTCTGAATTTTTTCTGAATTTTTTTGACGAAAATAATAAATAAATACTAAAAAAATGTGCATTTATATGGTGAGCCAAAAATCCTTTTACAAAATATGACAAGATGCAAATATATACCATCCCATAATTTCCTTTGCTAAAAACTAAATATATGTACTTTTCTTTCCACAATGCATTATTCCAACCAATCTAAGTCTCAATTCCCAAATGGGGGTCATGCTCAATTCGGCTAGGGATAATTTTGTGGTGTTTGCAATATCAGGCTCAAGCTAATATTCTGGCTTCAAGCTGAGATAATGTAGGGTAGGTAAAGAGAGGATAAAAATGGCTTGAAAGATGCCTCCATCATTTAATTCTCGTAAATACAAACATACGTATGCATTGGCTTTAAATAACTATCACAACATTTAGAGACGCATAGGAAGAGTAAATTCACTCAAGAAAGCAGAGGGATTTTTGATGTTCTCCTTATAGGCCAAAATTCTCACTAGGACAATTTTTGTTGGATTTGCTTTTTAGCCCAGGATCATATGTGCTCAATTTCATCACAAGTTCACAATATACATAAAAATTTTAAGGACTTAGGCTAAACCATCCAAATATGCCATAGGTTTTACATGATCAAGTCAGCTATTGAGTTTTCATCATAGGACATCTAAGTAGGGTTTAAAAAATAAACTTAAAAAGTAACCTGCATTTTTTTTCTTTCTTTTTGACATTTTTGTATTTTTTTATTGGATTTTTTGACATTTTTATAAAACTAAAAAACTAAAGACTTTAAACTTTAAAGTGCATAAGTTCTAAACATGATGCAATGCATAAAAATAAAACATAAAGAAAATAAAAGGTAAATACAAGCCAAGTTGCCAAGTTTTAACCTTAACAACAACCAGATAGAGAAGTTATAATGTCCAATTGCAATCCCACCCCATACTTAAAAATTACAGTGTCCTCACTATTGAAAAGCAAAGTAAAGGGAAGGGAACACTCACTCTCACTTACTCTAAACATCACTGTTCAGGAGGCAGAGGAGGTGGCAAAAGCAAGGGCCAGTCCTATGTAGGGGCCGACCCTAGGTAGTAGGATGGGCCCCCTGCTGAAATGTGGAGCTGCTTGGGCCCTGCTGATCGAAGTTATAGCCCAAGTAGGAGCCTAATCTCTCCAGCATCCTGCCAAAGCGGCACTGATCATCGCATATCTCAGCTACAGACACCTCCAGCCTGGAGAAGCGGGCATTCACGTCGTCCTGCCAGTCAGTGGAGTAAGTAGTTGGAAGGACGGAGGAGGCGGAGGCATATAATTATGGTGGGACCCTTGCGGGCCCTCTCCACCACCAAGTGCATCGTCTGCGGCGTCATCATCATCATCGCCGTCATCATCGCCCCCTGGTAGGCTGGGGGCTGCTATGCTCCCTCAGAGTGGGGATCTGCCTCCAATGACATGGCCTCCAAGTCTGGGTCATGGTTGTACAACAGGGGCCTCCTCCTAAGTGTGGGATCAGCAGTCGGATCTATGTCCGTGTGATATGGTTGCCCAGTCAAGGACTAGTACCAATCAGGGACATACAGAAAATCCATGTAGTCCTGGCGAATGGACATCTCCGTTTGGGGGTGCCTCCATCAAAGTGGGCCCGCTGCGATCACTCCGCCCTGTCGTAAAACAGGAGAGTCAAGGTAAGTAAGCTCATAGGCGGTGTACCTCTCAACGCGTATGCCCAAGGCCTGTGCTAAGACTGCCATCATGCAGCCATCCAGGATCTCAGTGTTGATCATGCGTCTGCGCTCTAGAATGTGCTCGAGCCAGGCATACATGAAAGGTAGGGGCTCATCCTCGAAGAGCATCCACCTCAAAGTCTCAGTCTCGTGATATGTGGGGCGGCGGAGCTCAGGTCTAGCCTAGATAGTGTTCGCCAGGATGCACAAGATGACGCGGAATAGTGGGCTAGCGACTCTGGTAGTGAAGGAGTCGGTGGGGGCAGGGTATGGGATCCCCGAAATGTAACTCCAAATAACGTTGGGGTCATGGACCCTGAAATGTGCTGAAGTATGAGTGAACCCAAAAAGGCTGCTCATCTCCTCAAGTGAAAGCCTGAATCGTCTGTTGCCGAGCTGGAATGTGACTCGGCGTCTGGAGGAGGTGCGGTCAGGGATCTTCAATGTGGCCATAAATTCCCCAGTCAGCATGGGGTAATGGGCCTCCAAGGGGTCGATCAGCCTCTCCAGGGAGACATTCTCAAATGCCTCCTGGACTCTAGTGTGGAACCCTAGCTGGACCATATCAGGATAGTGGTACCAGCGGGCTCTGCCTGCTCGGCGAATCAGGTCAGTAGCGGGATCACTATGCTGAGCATCCTCAATGTAAAGTGAATCCTGTGGGACGTTGTTTGCTCGCACCATCGTCTGCAAAAGAAAACAATGCCAAAGATAATTCCCTTATAATAGAGAGAACCCAATACTTAGGTTCAAAAACTAGCCTAACAATTTGCAATATTAACATTGGCTAATCGTAGTTCTAAATCTTGCAATCCTAATTTTAAGGATCAAATCAAGATAAATAACCAATTTTTAACCATCAAAAATAACGATTATATCAAAATAATTTCAAGAAATTCCATAAACTTGTCAAATTTCATAAAAAAATTTCTTGAACATTTAACACTATTAAACCTAATAAAATTCAGATTTTGCCCCACATAAAAAAATCAGATCTAATATTCAAACCCTAAATCATGCAATTTCTAATTTCCCGCGCAAATAACATTCAATCCCTAAACACTCAATATGAAATTTCTACCCAAAATCAACCAAATAACCATGTAAATCAGTAAATAAAGATAAAGGGTAAGAAATCATACCAAAAGAGTGTTGAAAATTGGAGGGAAAGAGGCAAGAAACCACAACAAATATGAAACAAAGGCTGTCGAACTGTTGCAGTGGTCGAAATCGACGTCAAGGCCGAACTCGACCGGATCTGGGCGGGGGTGAACTTTGTTGTCGCTGCTGCGGGCTCCCCGGAGGTCTATAGTGGCCGGATCTGGTGGATCTTGGCCGAAAAGGAGGAGATCTAGTCTAGGGAGGTAGAAAAACGAAGAAAAAGAGCTGCAAGAGAGAGCGAGGAGAGAGAAGAGAGAGTGCTATCGGTTTTCTTGGGAAGGGATGGCAGAGGGGCGGCGATGGCAGAGAGAAAGAGAGGAGAGAGAAAGAGTAGAGAAGAGAGAATGGTGGCTGAGAGATGAAGAAGAGGGCTAGGGTGTTGATTTCTGGTTAT
Source organism: Persicaria maculosa (assembly GCA_963922045.1). NCBI lineage: Eukaryota > Viridiplantae > Streptophyta > Magnoliopsida > Caryophyllales > Polygonaceae > Persicaria > Persicaria maculosa. The sequence goes on along the minus strand of OY998271.1, from coordinate 21,153,918 downwards.
GGGAGAAGGGAGTCGAAAGCGGGGTTTAAAAGGAAATAAAAACCGAAAATAAAAAAGGAAAAGAAAATCGGACCTGGCGATTACCTCCATCTGTAGTCGATATCGACCACCATGGTCGATATCGACCTCCCTCAGTGAGTCGATTGTATCTGCTCGACCCGGTCTCCTGTCGGCCAGTCGATGTCGACGTCACAGGTCGATGTCAACCTCTCCTTCTGAGTCGACTGAGTGTGGTCGACCTGCAATATTGGTGTCAACCGTCGATATCGACTCAGTATGTCGATATCGACCTCTCCTCTGGGGCACTCGATCTCCTGGTTCACTTTAGATAAAATAGCCACAAATAATCTAAAAGAAATATAAACTAAACTAAAAAAACTTTGAAAAAGAAAAGAACGGGTTGCCTCCCAGAAGCGCTTGAGTTTAAGTCGCTAGCTTGACATACTTCCCTTTTTGCGCTAGTTCAACGCCAGGGTGGCGCGAATCTCTTCTTCCAGGTCTTCTTTATCATAATACTTCTTTACTCGGTGACCATTTACCTTAAAGGTGGAACCATCATCGCAAAATTACTCCACCGCTCCATGAAGGAATATTTGATGAACCTTAAAAGGTCTGCTCCATCTTGTCCTTAGTTTCCCTGGAAATAAGGACATTGTCACCTACCTCATATGTTTTTGGCACCAATTTCCTATCGTGCCACCTCTTTGTGCCATCCTTGTAGATTTTGGATTTCTCATATGCCTTTAGGCGCAACTCCTCCAAAGCTTGCAAGTCAACGTACCTTCTTTTCCCGACTTCGTCAAAGTCCATGTTAAGCTCCTTGAGAGCCCATATCGCCTTATGCTCAAGTTCGATGGGCAAATGACATGACTTACCATAGACCAAGTTGTAAGGAGTTGTGCGAAGTGGTGTCTTATAGGCCGTTCGATAGGCCTAGAGCGCATCATCCAGTTTGGATGACCAATCCTTCCTCGAGCGGGAGACCGTCTTCTCCAAGATGGCTTTCATTTGGCGATTCGAGACTTCTACATGACCGCTGGTTTGGGGATGATAGGGCGTGGCCACCCTATGGTTCACCCCATACTTGGCTAAAAGTGCTTCAAAGCCTCTCTCAATGAAATGCGAGCCACCATCTGAAATAAGAACTCTAGGAACATCAAAGCGAGGAAAGATTTTAGTTTTCATAAACTTAGAGACTACCTTCGCATTGTTGGTCCTAGTTGCCTCGGCCTCAACCCATTTAGAGCATAGTCCACCGCTACTAGAATGTATTTGTAGGGGCCTGAGGCAGGGAATGGTCCCATGAAGTCAATACCCCCATACATCAAAGAGCTCTACCTCCAGAATTCCTGTGAGCAGTGTCTTATTCCTCCGTGTGATATTTCCTTCACATTGACAATCATCACAAGAGGTTACATAGTTTTGCACATCCTTGAAATGGTTAGGCCAATAAAAACCACATTGAAGAATTTTCGCCGCGGTCTTGAATCCTTTAGCATGGCCTCGTGTAGGGAGAGAATGACAATGGCGAATCACGCTCTCTACCTCTTCCTCCGGGATACAACATCAAAAGATATGGTCTTTTCCTTGCTTGAACAAGTAGGGTTCATCCCAATAGTATTGCTTGATGTCATGCAAAAACTTCTTCTTCAGTTGCGAAGTTAAGCCTGAAGGGATCTCACCTCCTGCAATATAGTTAGCAAAATCCGCGTACCAAGGTACCTTCGCCCCTCTTACAGCAAATAACTCATGAATAGGACTAGAGGGAGGAGTAAAGAAGAAATCCTCACCGGAGCTTACCTGTTCGTCACCTTCGGAGTCACTTGAAGGTGGTCGATATCGACCTATAGAGGTCGATTTCAACTGGACGGCATCGACATATTCAGTCGATATGGGCTGCTCGAGATAGGAGCTCGATTTTGATGTCTGAAGGTCGATTTCGACCACTCCATTTGTAAACTTGTCGTCAAGGTTAGTCGAAATCGGCATTCGATATTGACTTGTTATGGTCGATATCGAGTGGACTTTCTGCCCATTTTGCTTCTTGCTTCATCAAGTGCTCATCAGGGTGGGAGTCATCGATTGGCATGTTGTCATGTGACTTATCCAGAAGCCCTTTGAGTAGCCATGAGAGATGATCGGCTAAGGAGTTCTCCGTTCCTTTCTTATCTTTAAGCTCAACGTCGAACTCTTGTAGTAGGAGCACCCATCGTAGGAGCCTAGGTTTAGCACCCTTCTTCGCCATCAAGTACCTAAGAGCTGCATGGTCAGTATGAACAATTACCTTAGAGCCCACTAGGTATGAGCGGAACTTCTCAAAAGCGAAGACCACCGCCAAGAACTCTTTCTACATCGTGGTGTACTTAGTTTGAATGACATCAAGAGTCTTGCTTGCATAGTAGATGGCGTGAAGCTTCTTGTCTCTCCTTTGTCCTAGGACAGCACCTACTGCATAATCACTTGCGTCGCATATGATCTCAAAGGGTTGCGACCAATCTGGTGATTGAATGATAGAGGCAGATATAAGGGCTTTCTTCAACCTGTTGAAAGCTTCAAAACAATCACTAGAAAACACAAACTTCACATCCTTCATTAGTAGGTTAGTTAAAGGTTTGGTAATCTTGGAAAAATCTTGAATGAACCTCCTATAGAAACCTGCGTGACCAAGGAAGCTTCTTATGTCCTTAATAGATGAAGGTGGTAGCAACTTCTCAATAAGCTCTATCTTTGCCCTGTCAACCTCAATACCCCTTTTTGATACTTTGTGCCTAGCACAATCCCTTCCCTTACCATAAAGTGGCACTTTTCCCAATTGAGAACCAAATTTGTCTCCTCACATCGTGCAAGTACCCTGCTAAGGTTAGAAAGACAAACATCGATAGTATTGCCATAGACAGAGAAATCATCCATAAATACCTCCACAATGTCCCCTATCATTTCGGAGAAGATGGCCGTCATACACACCTTTGAAAGGTAGCGGGGGCGTTGCAGAGCCCAAATGGCATCCTCTTATATGCAAAAGTCCCATAGGGACATGTGAAGGTGGTCTTCTCTTGATCGTCAAGATGAATAGAGACCTGCCAAAAGCCAGAATAACCATTCAGGTAACAAAAGTAATCATGTTCAGCAAGTCTTTCCAATACCTGGTCAATGAATGGAAAGGGAAAGTGATCCTTTCTAGTGGCGGTGTTAAGCTTCCGATAGTCAACGCACATTCGCCAACTAGTTGTGATTCGCTTTGGCACAAGCTCGCCCTTCTCATTCTCCTCAAAGGTCATTCCACCCTTCTTAGGCACCACATAGACTAGGCTCACCCATTCGCTGTCGGAGATGGCATAGATGATTCCTGCATCCAGCATGCGCATGATCTCCTTCTTCACCACCTCTCTCATGTTGGGTTGAGCTTCCGCTGGTGTTCTATAGATTCCATATGATCATCCTCTAGGAGGATTCTATGTATACATGTAGCGGGTGAAATACCTTTGATGTCCTCAAGAGAGTACGCATTTGCCTTTCGATAAGCGCGAAGCACTTCCATAAGCTTATCTACCTCCTGCGTGGTTAGTGAAGCATTGATAATTATAGGAAAAGTAGAATTGGGACCAAGAAACTCATACCTAAGCGTTTCGGGTAAAGGCTTAAGCACCAAAGAAGGTCCTAGTGTAGACCGACTTGATCTCCATTCCATTAACTTCCTTCATTGTGGGGTTGAAGGAGAATTCTATCACTTCGTTCCCTATAGTAAAGGTTAGTAATCCTCGATGTACATTGATATTGGCATCAGCAGTAGCTAAGAAAGCCCTACCAAGGATGATAGGTACAATAGGATCTTCAGGCATCTCCAATACAATGAAATCAGTAGGCACAAAGAACTTACCCACCTTTATCGGAATGTCATCAACTATACTTGTGGGCTTGACGAATGAGTTGTCAGCCATATAAAGCTTCATATCCACAAGCTCAAGTGCTCCAATGTTCACCCTTTGCCAAATAGAAAGAGGCATAAGACTTACGTTTGCCCCTAGGTCACAGAGGGCCTTGTAGCGATATTGGCCAAGCCCCACGGTGATTGCAAACTTCCCTAGATCGCTCCTCTTCTCTAGGAAGTCCATCTTTGAGCACTCCTCTGTGATCTCTGCCATGGACCGCTTCTTGCTAAGGATGTCTTTGAGGAATCGAACATAGGCGGGCATCTCGCTTAGGGCTTTTGTAAGAGGAATAGTAATGTTAAGACCATGAAGAATTTTTACAAAGCGCCTAAACTTACCTTGAGTGGGATCCTTCAATGCTTTGAAAGGGAAGGGAAATGTCTTCTTTGGTGGAGGAGCCAAACCGATGGTCGAAGGGGCCTGCTGGGTGTCGATGTTGACTGAGATCTGGTCGATATCGACCGGAATGGTCAATTTCGACCTCTATTGTGGCTCCGAAGGCTCTGCAGTGGCCTCGACGTCGACCAGTGGGCTGACATGGTGGTCGATATCAACGTCTGGCTCGACAACAACTGGTCTGTCGATATCGACTGGATCTACTGCTTTCTCCTCCGCTTCCGTTCGTGGCTTTTGTACTTTGTTGCCACTCCTTAGTTGCATGGCTGCAATGTGGCCCGACCCGGATTGCCCCTTAGGATTTGTAGTTGGTTGCCCAGGGAATGTTTCGGACGGTCTAGGGATTTATGCCGCCAATTGACCCAGTTGGGTCTCTACATTCTTTTTCCAAATATCCATCTCCCCAATCCTTATGGTAAGGTGATTGAGTTGAGAATGGATTTCATTGTTGGATTGATCATTCTTGGCCTGATTCTGCCTTTTCTCATCTAGCACAAGTTGTAGATCATCCTTCTGTTGGTCTCTCTCCGGGTGCCCAAGAGCTTTATAGAGTGGGGGTCCCTATGGTTAACCGGGTTCCTTTGTGGTTGTTGGGAGCTTTGGTCTCCCCAATATTGGCGATTGGGACCCCTCATGTAGTTGGCTTCCTCATGAGTCTCCGCTAGTTGTACTTTGCTCAGCATGGGGGCACTCAATGGTGGTGTGTCACTGCGATCCGCATTCGATGCAATCTTGGTTTGCTGAAAGGAACCTCACTTGCTTTTAGAGCTTTCGAAGTTGATCTCTATGGAGTTGCTCTTTTACGTCCGGATCGATTACCTTAGAGGGTTCATATAATGGCATAGATGGGGCAGGCCTTAACGATGATGATGTGTCGGAAGCCTCAGGAGTCCCATATGTGTTGTCGAACTCCACCAACCTCTCTATGGTGTCCCAAGCCTCTTGTGGAGCGAGTTCAAGGTAGTCATAGGAGGTGTATGTGTTGATCCTCTCTTTGGTTGCAGCATCAAGAGCATTGTAAATAATCTCCTGAATCACGTACGGTGGCTGGCCATGCGTCAGGCATGATCGTAGTAGGTCATTACACCTTTCCCAAATAGTCGTCAGAGCCTCACCAGGCTTTTGTTTGAAAGCCGTTATTTTCAGTCGGATCAATGCCGTCTTGGATGGAGGGAAGAACTTGTTGAGGAACGCGTCCTTGACTTCATTCCAGGTGTGGAGCGATCTTTGGGCTAAGCATTCCAACCACTGCAATGCTTTACCTGTAAGGGACCAACGAAAAGCTTTTAGTTGGACATATTCAAGACTCTATCCATCAGCAATAGTATCACAGAGATCTAAGAAGGTTGATATATGTGCCATAGGGCATTCATTAGGTTTTCCTTCATATTGGTGTCTCCTAATCTCAGTAAGAAAATTTGGCTTAATTTCAAAGTTAGAAGTAGGGATAAGAATCGCCAATTCAGGCACTGTGAGCGATGGATGCATGTATGGCTTTGCATTCTGTGGGAGGGCATTGATTTGAGCTTCATATCGTCTCCTAGCTTCCTCCTCCCTTTCAGCACGCTCTCTTAGTGCCGCTTCTCTAGTGGTGAAATCCTCTACTTGCTTCCTTAAGCGTTCAATTTGTTGCACCTGGGTCTCGTTGTCCGCCATGATTCTTTAAACTCGAGCCATTATATGGAGAAAGCGTTCTGGATCTTCTAATCCTTCAAATTCAGCTGGGCGATCAGCACATCGTATACACCTATAAAACCAAACTAAAAAGGAACGTGAAAATATTCTACTAGGGCGCGATTGATAGCTTCCCCGGCAACGGAACCAAAATTTGACGTGGGGAGAATTGAATCGAAATATATAATAAAATATAAAACAATACAACATTTAGCCTCTTCAAATAATTTCAAGAGTCCCTGCTATAGTAGTAGGGAATCAGGTTCGATCCTCGAGGAAGCGAGTCAGCGGGATCCTAGTAGCGTTAAGAGCACGTCCTGATTGTTCGACAAGAAGCCTCGATCTCGAGCACAGACCTCGACATCAACCTTGGCTGTCGATGCTTTCTGCAACAGAAGACCAGTAGAGACAAAAACGACAGTCGATATCGACTAGGGAAGGTCGATATCGATGTCAGGAAATGAAATCGACTGGCTCAGAAGACTGCCAGTCGACACAATGTGGTCGATTTCGACGTTGTGGGTCGATATCGACTTCAGCTACTTCATACAGGAGACTCGAGATCGACACAGAAGACCGTCAATCTGGCACAGTGGTCGATATCGATGATGGGGTCGATATTGATGTTGTCCTGCAGAAAGGTTAGTTCTTGTCGGCGAAGAAAGGCCGAAGACACAAGGATGGCAAAGGAGCAATGATCATAAATAAACCAGGGGTGTTGGGTTTTTCATTAACTCAACGAACGGAAGGCAAATATAGATGTAAACTTAAGAAAGAAAAGATCTTCCAAAGCCAAGAATTACCACGACGACAACCATGATAGTATAAGTAAGAAACCAATAAAGATGCATGCTTTTATCATAAAGGAGAAGGCTTTCACCTAAACCGGCAAATAGGAAAAGATATCTTGCAATAAATTAACCTAATTTGCGTCTACCTTTTTCATAATTGAGTTTGTAGTCTTTCGAATAGAAACCCTTATTACTACCCAAGTTTCACAACATTAGTTCCTTAAATTCGCATTTAAAGATGAAGCACAAGGTAGAACAACATAAAAGATACCTTCTTTAGCGATATACAAACCTTACCACCATGGCTATCGCCGGGCTCAGCCCGACCCTAGAAGAAAGGGCGACTACTCGCTCATGTTGAATGAAGACATGCTTGAAATTGAATGGAAACAAACTTGCATTAATGGAAAACTTTAAATCTTTACAATCTCAATGCCAACTATCGCAAGCGCCAAAACCCTAAAGCTCAAAACTAAAACTCTAACTTTATTGCTTAACGCTATATGTCTTTCTTGCTTGAATCCATAAAAACCAGCCCCTAGGGCTTTATTTGTAGGCTACCAATCCTTGCTATCCAAGGATGGTATCTTCTATCTAATCTACAAACTCTACCCCAACAAGTAGGATAGATCTTTTATTTTGATAAAACTCTAAAACAACTAAGTAAATCTGTAAGGTAAAAGTAAATAATCTCTGTTGTAGTCTATCTAGTATTACAAGATAATTCGGGCTTTAGAAGATAGAATCCCTAATCCGAGTCTCAAAAAACGTGTCTATCCTCAACTCGATTTCTGTGTTATGGTCGATATCGATGTCAGGTGATCGATATCGAGTGCCTTCTTGGTTGGTCTATGTGGTCTATCTCGACACTCAAAAGTTGTGTCGATGAATGTAGTCGATATCGATGTTGGTGGTTGATATCAACCTCTTCTCAGCTTCACTTGGCCTCTTCGTTTTGACTTCGATTCTGCTCAAATTCCTGCATATTCAGACCAAAACTTGTGCAAACTTTATTTCTTGCACGTTAGCTCACTCTACACAAATTCATCTTATTTTCAACCTTTATTTTAGGAATCGAAAGATATATGAAGTCAAAACTTGCGAATAACATAGGTACAAATATGTACATCACCGATAAGGATTAGAAAATGTCAAGATCTGAACTTGACATCATCTTATAAGATTGGCTTCAGCTAAACTTCGATGTTTAGCACCAATCCTCGAGTATATCATCTAATCTAGTTGCCTAGTAATACATTAGAACTGAAAAGCCAATAAGATCTCAAGGTCTTTTCCATTACTAGCATCATGACATCACATGGTCTATGTAAGGAAACTTCAGAAGCCCCTGACCTTTTCAGGAAAGCTAAACTTTTATTACTATGATATAAATCGATGTAATCTCAGTTTTGCTAACTTCTGATTCAAATCAGTGAATTGAGTATATTACCCGTCTATCACCATTGACCAGAAACATGTTACCATTTATGCATGATGCACAAACTAACATATATTATCATTTACCATGACCTTCGAAGCAAAAACATACATGTAGCATGCAATCAACTCTATTACAATACATATTCATGATGACATAATCGTCCGTCTAACGATTTTCAAACAACATATATTTAAGGTTATCTTTTAAACCGTGTGAGTCAGTCTAAATATTTGCTCCCACCAGGACCAACGTCCCTAATTAAAATAGAGTACACTAAACAACAATTTTCTTCAGCATGAAAATGCCTTAGAAACATGCAATTCAGTTTTACAACTCTTTTAATCTGAGAAAATTCAAAGTGAGGTTTACAAATTAGAAAATAATATTTAAAGCCTAGAACTCGAGAGTTGAACTCTCATCGAGTCCATCTGCTCGTTTTCTAATTTTCAAGGGAACTGCATTACTATTGATGTACCCAAATTACTCAACATCATCTCACTTTATTTGTATGTCCAACGTATGGATATACACTAGAACAAATTCAGTCTAATCGAGCAAAGTCAGATAACATGTCTTCATTAGAACTATCAACTTTCAAGATCCTAGACATATAGGTCCTTACCCCTTGAGGTTTTTTCAGATTTTCAGAACTACGTTTTAAAAACGCTATTCAAAATTACTGAATATTTGATCCATTTAACAAATGAATTACTTGTTCGATTCCCTTGCAATCACATTCAAACAAATCAAGTGTTTTTCCATAATTTCAAGGACATTACCATGTTAGTAATAAAAAGATGAAATTTTCCGCAAGGTTTAGAGATGCACACCGAATGCCTATCTCTTATCCAATCTTTACATAAAAGATTCATTTCTCGGATTTTAATTAACTTACATAAAGTCAATTACCAATTTTGAGTTAATAAGTTATACCGGATAACTATCTATCAACTCAAAATTATTTTAAATAACTCACGTTTGAATTATTTAAATTCGCTCAATTTTCAAGTAAAATGATATTCAACCAAGGTTAAACATCTTTGAAAAACAAATTCTTTGAAAAACGATTTTAGAGAGCTCATTTTGTATGTGAACCAATCACCATAACGTAGGACAAATCATCGCTCGTTATAATATAAAGGGCCACTTAGGTCGATATATCATATAACATTTAATTTTGTTCGCCTCAATCAAACATTCAATCACACACATAGTCCAATTAAATTTTGAGAGCAAACATAACCGAAAAGTTGTTTCACCTGACCTAGTTCAGGTAACTTAGTCACAACTTGGTCAGGTAAAAGTGATGATTCATGTTCCAACTGAATCGGGCTAAGCCCAATTCATCAAATGCAACCCACCATGTTTTAGTCTGAGTCCGAACCCAACCAAGACAAGTCCAACACTCAGATAAACATGACAAGTCTCAGTCCAAAACAAATTCAGACTAACAACTCACGTTCACACATAAAAGCAAAGTCCAAATATATGCTCAGCCAGTTTTGCAAAAAAAAAAAAATTAGGCCCAAATGAATTAGGCCCAAAGGGCAAAACAAACAAATGACCCAGCCAAGGCGCGACCCAAAGCTCGCCCAATTCTGTGACACTAGGTCACCAGCAACCCCGCTCGGCCGAAGGGAAGTCCGAAGAGACTCAGCCTCAACCTATGTTCCCAACGTGGGTGGTAAGTAGGAGATTCAAATATTTAAAATAAAACAAAGCACAACTAGACTATCTCCCTGTCCCAAACAAATCATACAAGAATCCCCTTCCTTGTAGTAGTAGGGTAATTCAGGATCAAATCCACGAGGAGGTATGTCAGCGCTTCCTTTGTTGTACTCACGATCAAGGCTTTCGACCTCAGCAGACACTCGATATCGAGTATACAGGTCGATATCGACCTCAGTTCTGGTCGATTTCCTAGCGCAGTTCCTGCAGAAGACAAAACAGCAAGTCGACGTCGAGCAGAGACCTCGATATCGATGTTAGACCTCGATATCGACCCTTATGGTCGATTTCGATGCTTGTCACAGAAACTGTTTTTGTAACCAATTTGTCGGAAAAGAGTCCGAAGAAAATAGAATGGAGAAGGAAGATGAACAGAAACAAAACTAAGACTTTTATGAATAATTCAATTAATTAAAAGGCTTCTAAAGTCGGGGTTTCATGCTACAACGATAACAATGCAAGTTTCATGCTAAAGATATGAACTTTAATGTCTTTCCGTCAAATAACTTTCGTTATCATCACTTAGGTGATTAGAGGCTCTCGCATAATTCCTAAGAGTTACTATCCAATGCATGAGCAATTCAAGTTCACAATATGAGTGGCTTTCGCTTCAATAATGCAAATAATGAATCTCCCTAACTTTCGCAAAGGATCATGCATGGGGTAGAAGATGGAATCGCATAAAAGTCATACCTTTGATGCACTTACCTCACATTGCTATCGTCGGGCTCACCCCGACCCTAGAAGTGGGTTGACTACTCGCTCCTCATCATGCACATCAGCATCATTGTTATTGAAAGAAAGCTACTTTGAATTAAAACTCCGAAAGAAAGTACAACCGAACAAGCCACTCCGCTCTTGCTTTACAAATCCACTCGGTTTCCTCTCTCTCTCTCTCTCTCTCTCTCTTCGTCACTACTCTCTATAAAACTGAAATTCTCTGTGAAATTCGATACCTAAACTCAGCCCTATTGGCCTCTATTTATAGATGTCGATAAGGACTCGAAACCTTATCTTTATTCTCTAAGAGAAACTAAAACAAAGTAAAAGCTAAAACTTCATGGTGAAATCAGCCTCCTCATGATAGATCTGGTGTTTATGATAGGAAATCTTGACCTTTGGATAGATATTGCAAGCATTGGATCGAATTCTATCAAAATCGGAGTCGGATTCCTCTGCTGGCATGGTCGATATCGACCCTTGGACATCGATATCGACCCCTCCAAAACTTCATCTCGAGCTTCTCCTTCTCCTACTCGAACTGGCACTCGACTTCTATCAATTTGGTCGATCTGGCAGCATCGATATCGACCCCCAGACGTCGATATCGACCCCTTCTTTGCCGACATGCTCTGTTTCTTTTTCTGCTCGATTCCTATGTCTCTGATGTACTCGATGTCGAGGTCCCCAGTCGATTTCGACCTCTTCAGAAGACTTCGAGTTCTTTTTCCGCTCTTCCGAATTCATCCATTTTCATCCTGTTTTCTGTGAAATCATATAGAAACTCGTGCAAACACATATATTTGACATTTAAGCATAAACTACACTATTCCCATGTTTTCCCATTAATATGCATGCAAAAGACGATAAAATGGATTCATATGTGCATAGAAAATATGGCAATTTGCGCGCACATCAAACCTCATGTTATATCTCTAATGAATCTAATTTTGCACCATAGAGCTATTTTTTATACTTCCATGACTCTTTCTTTTTCAAAATTTTTGATGGGGGTCATTTTTCTCTTTTTTTTTATGCATTAAAATAAATATGCAACTTTAATCTAAGTATGAATATGCAAGTAAACCTTTCCCCCACCCCATATTTCGCAGAGAATTTCAGTTGCAATAGAGTAGAGAGTAGAGAGAGAGAGAGGAGGCCGAGTGGAGTTGTAAAGCGAGAGTGGAGTGGCTTGTTCGGTTGTACTTTCTTTCGCAGTTTTAATTCGAAGTAGCTTTCTTTCAATAACAATGATGATGATGTGCATGATGAGGAGTGAGTAGTCAACCCACTTCTAGGGTCGGGGTGAGCCCGACGATAGCAATGTGAGGTAAGTGCATCAAAGGTATGACTTTTATGCAATTCCGTCTTCTACCCCATGCATGATCCTTTGCGAAAGTTAGGGAGATTCATTATTTGCATTATTGAAGCGAAAGCCACTCATATTGTGAACTTGAATTACTAATGGATTGGATAGTAACTCTTAGGAATTATGCGAGAGCCTCTAATCACTTAAGTGTTGATAACGAAAGTTATTTGACGGAAAGACATTAAAGTTCATATCTTTAGCATGAAACTTGCATTGTTATCGTTGTAGCATGAAACCCCGACTTTGGAAGCCTTTTAATTAATTGAATTCTTCATAAAAGTCTTAGTTTTGTTTCTGTTCATCTTCCTGCTCCATTCTATTTTCTTCGGACTCTTTTCCGACAAATTGGTTACAAAAACAGTTTCTGTGACAAGCATCGAAATCGACCATAAGGGTCGATATCGAGGTCTAACATCGATATCGAGGTCTCTGCTCGACGTCGACTTGCTGTTTTGTCTTCTGCAGGAACCGCGCTAGGAAATCGACCAGAAATGAGGTCGATATCGACCTGTATACTTGATATCGAGTGTCTGCTGAGGTCGAAAGCCTTGATCGTGAGTACAACAAAGGAAGCGCTGACATACCTCCTCGTGGATTCGATCCTGAATTACCCTAGTTTGAGTCCGAACCCAACCAAGACAAGTCCAACACTCAGATAAACATGACAAGTCTCAGTCCAAAACAAATTCATACTAACAACTCACGTTCACACATAAAAGCAAAGTCCAAATATATGCTCAGCCATTTTTGCAAAAAAAAAAAAATTAGGCCCAAATGAATTAGGCCCAAAGGGCAAAACAAACAAATGACCCAGCCAAGGCGCGACCCAAAGCTCGCCTAATGCTGTGACACTAGGTCACCAGCAACCCCGCTCGGCCGAAGGGAAGTCCGAAGAGACTCAGCCTCAACCTACCGCCATGGCAGCGAGCTTGAAGCTTTCCATCCGTCCCCCACTGCCTCGGGGACTCGCCGTCAGCGCCTTGTGAAGAACAAGAACGAGAACCATCAGAAGAACCCTAAAAATCAAGCCCCATCTCAAAATTCAATCAAAATGACCAACTTGTACATGGGTTTTGTCGATTCTAGGCCAGAGTTCTAGGATCCTCCTTCATCCATGCGTAAACCGAGCCAAGAAGCTCCAATTTCTCAGATCTAGGTAAGAACTCACGAAGAATTAGAACCTTAAATCTCAAATTTTGAATCAGAGAAGAAAAGGCGTTTGCTCCCTCTCCTCGCTCCTTGCTGTCGACACCCTAGGTGGTGGCACCGCTGCCTTTAGTTGCTCCGGTAAGGAGGACGGTGGCAAGCCCGACGCTGCCATGCCCTAAGTCTGGCTAGGAGATCTTGATCGAGAACACGAAGCCCCAATTTCAAGAATAGCTAGATCTTGCAAACCCTTTGCTGCGAAATCGAAGAAACCAAAATTTCCAAGTAATAGATACAATCTAGAAAGCATACATACAAGGATGTCGAAACGAAATCCAATCTCTTAAAAAAGCATGCAATCTGAGAAAATATCAAGGAAGGCATGGACAAGAAAAGATGGAGAAAGAGGCTTCTGCTTGGGCACACAGGGTTTCGACTCCACAGAAAAATTAAGCATATAATTTTCCATAGCAAAAAAACATTTGCAGTTGCCTAGCTCATCAATGAACACGGCGAAAAACCAAGAAATTGGATTGGTAAAATTTTTAATCTAGTTCTAAAGACCTAATTTATGTTGGTATTCAATCCGATTGAACAAATTCAAAGGCAATTTGAGCCTAAAGCTCTGATACCAATGATAGAATTTGAGTGATAAACAGATTACCTCGAATAGCGGAATTAAAATCGTCTTGCCCCTGTGGGTTTTCTTACAGGAACGTATGACGAACAAAGTCTCTAGGGTTAGAGCTTAGGAGAGAGAGGAGTCTCTCATATTTATCTCTTTATTTATTAGATAAATTAATATATAGCGAATATATATTATTTATCCTAATATTAGATAATTATTAACGAATAAGAATTACTTACCTAATTATGTAAATTAGGCTTTTATCTTTTGGGCGTACATTTAATTATGTCCGAATTATATTTTATAGTTCTAATAGAATGGAAGATAGCGAACCCGGGAGAGAGCTAAAAGCACGACCTACCACACCGACCTACCACCAACCACCACCCCCAAGAAGAAACCCTCTTTTCCAACTATCTTCTTCTGTTGATCTCTTTCTAATTCCACCATAGCCATCTTATTTGGCTCTTTTGGTTTCTTCATCTGTAAGGTAGAGATTCCTTGCTTTTGAGTTTTGTAACTCTCTTTGTAGCTTTTTTCAGATTGAGGGAGTTTATAGGTCAATTTTGGTTGGATTATAGGGCCGAGATCATTTTTGGTGAAAATTTGCCTAACGAAATTGGGGGTGGCGGCGGGTGGAATGTGTTTTAGGTGTTTTAGAGGGTCTCTCTCCATTTAGAGTTTTTTTTTTCATAGCAAAGGGTTTCTTTTCGATGTTTTCCTACCCTTGTATGTTTTAATTATCACACTCTTGTATTCCACATATTTGTTAAGATGTTCTTGTAGGAGTGTAGTGTAACAAATCTGGATTCCTGAAGGATGAATCAAAGTCACCAAAAGACAAAATGAATAAGAGTTATATATTTTAGTGAAATTGTCCTTTGAAGGACAAAACTGTCCAATAACGGGAAGATAATCTTGGCGAGATCTTTTGTGAAGACCAGAAGATATCTTTTGGATGTATTTATGGAAGAGATAGAAGATCTTATTGGCCATGGAAGATGTTCATGAATGAATTACTCTGAAAATATTTTAGGGATGATATATAAGTATTTTGTTTTCATATTTAAGAGATCTTGCAAATATAGAAAGATATATATGATTTTGGGTTGTAAAGTAAGGAAGAGTCTTGACAATAATATATGAAAATATTATGTTATAATATTATTATTTCGATGTACAAAGATATACACTTTAATTAGATAGAGTTTTACCTTTTTAGATAGATTTATCTTATACTTGGAGCCCAAGGATTTGACTCTTATATATTGTATTGGTGGATACCCCACAATAGACATTAGTTAAATACAATCTCATATTCTCCCCTTTATTCTTGCCCTAGTTTACAATACGCTATCAGCACAAGTGTTGCTCTGGAAAATAACCCTAGTTTCACCAAATAAAACCTAATTGTATTTCTTATTCGATCTCGTCCTCCTCTATCGATACAAAGAAATCGACGCCGATAACGGAGCCTGTTGCCATGAGTTCTCTACCTCCTTGTTGCAAGCTTCGACTGCCATAATGAAGGAACCCAAGACCTGATACGAGGTTAGCCGTAGGATGCCCGATCTTTCGACAATCAAGACTCAATTGCAAGAACTAAAGCGGAAACGATGCAAGACCCAAAGAAAGACTCGAAATTGAAGGGATGCAAGACTAGGTGCGGCTGTAATATAAGAGAAATGACTCTAAATTGCAGAAAAGACACAAGATAGATGGTGGATCGATCTATATAGAATAAGATAAAGACCCTAGGCTCTCGTAGGAGGTAAGAACCAACACTAATGATTATATAACCCGCTCCTACAACCTTACACAACCAAGCGGATAACTTGGAGGCACAAGGAGGGGGCTCATGGATACCAAGACTTACCAAGCTTCGTGAGATTGACAAACTCAAGGCAAACCAAGTGGAAACAATACCAATTTGCAATCGATGAGCAAGGCTCCAATCGATCAACTTGCACTCAATGTGTTTCACACAACTTACCTTTGAATTGATGAATGAATTGTACGTGCCTTCTACAAGAGGTGGTCAGCCGTTCTTATAAACCTAAAAGGCTGATTTAATGAAAATAATAATTAAAAGAGAAATTAAAATAAAACCCTAAATTACCTAAAATAGCTTAAGTAAAGAAGGTTACTAAAAATGGCATAAAAAGGAGTCTTATACTTAGTAATATCCGGCCATCCTAACACTAAGGTGGATCGGCCACTTCAAGTTTAGAACATAGATATGTCTTCAATGGATCTTCTTGAAGTTGCACCGCGCTTGAGAATAGGACATGGCTCACGAACATGAATGATTCTCGTTGAAGCTTCTTAGCACGAGCTCGAGTCATAGGTCCATCCCAAAGTATGATAGGTGTGTCTGGAGGTGTCTTAGATGGTCCCGCATCAACCTCCCCTTCTTGGAAAGGATTCGACCACGAATCCAAGTCCTCATCAACGGCAAGATAAAGAATGAGATCTGCGACGTTGAATGTAGCGCTCACACCATACTCTCTTGGAAGCTCCAGCTTGTAAGCGTTCTCACCAATCCGCTGCAACACCTTGAATGGTCCATCTCCTCGTGGTGAGAGCTTGCTCTTCCTTTGGTCTGGGAACCTCTCCTTCCTTAAGTGCACGCACACACGATCTCTAGGATTGAACACCACATGTCGCCTTCCCTTGTAAGCTTTGTTCGCATTGTACTCGGCCTTCTCCATTAGCTTGAGGCGTGTACGCTCATGCAACTCCTTGATGTACTTGACATGTTTCCCTGCATCAAAAGATTCTTTCTCCCTCATAGGATATGGGGTAAGATCAAGAGGGGTTAGTGGGTTAGTTCCATAAACACATTCAAATGGAGTTAATTTGGTTGAGGAATGCATTGTCTTATTATAAGCAAACTCCACATGAGGTAAGGCTTCTTCCTAAAGCTTTAAATTCTTCCTAATAATGGCTCTAAGGACAGTGGTTAAGGTTCTATTGGTCACCTCAGTTTGGCCATCAGTTTGAGGGTGGCTAGAAGTAGAAAACAACAATCTAGTTCCCAATTTGCTCCATAAGGTTCGCCAAAAATGACTTAGAAACTTAACATCCCTATCACTCACAATTGTCTTAGGCACACCATGCAACCTAACTACTTCCCTAAAGAGTAGATTTGCAACATTGGAAGCATCATCAGTCTTATGACATGTAATAAAATGAGCCATCTTAGAGAATCTATCTACCACCACAAATATAGAATCTCTCCCCTTCTAAGTTCTAGGCAACCCAACAATAAAATCCATAGAAATGTCCTCCTAATGGGCTATAAGGGTTGGTAGTGGCGTGTATAACCCATGAGGCATAAGTTTTGATTTGGCCTTTAAACACTCAATACATCTCTTAAGGCAATGTTCTACATTCCTAAGCATATGAGGCTAATAAAAATGTGTCCTAAGTGTATGATATGTCTTATCTCTCCCAAAATGACCCATTAATCCTCCACTATGGGCTTCATTCACAAGTAATAGCCTAAGAGAACACCTAGGTATGCACACTTGATCAATCCTAAAGAGAAATCCTTCAAATATATAAAACTTATCACTAGCACCTTTAGTTTCACAATTTCGAAAGATATCCCCAAAATCCTCATCATCTCTATACAATTCCTTAATGTAGACAAAGCCTAGAACTCTAGAATCCAAAGTGGTTAATAAAACATGTCTCCTAGATAAAGCATCAGCAACCACGTTATCTTTGCCTTTCTTATACTTGATAACATAAGGAAATGTCTCAATAAATTCCATCCACCTACCATGTCTCCTATCTAGCTTATCTTGGCTCTTAAAATGCTTCAATGACTCATGATCAGTCCTAAGAATAAACTCTCTAGGCCATAGGTAGTGGGACCATGTCTTAAGTACTCTAAACAATGCATAAAGCTCTTTATCATAAGTAGAGTAGTTTAGACACGCACCTTTAAGCTTCTCAGAGAAGAATGCAATAGGCTTACCTTCTTGCATGAGGACTCCTCCAATTCCAACTCCGCTAGCATCACATTCCACCTCGAATGGTCGAGTGAAATCTGGTAATGCAAGCAACGGAGCCTGCGTGAGCTTCTCCTTAAGGTTGCGAAAATCTTCCTCCTAAGTTGTGCCCCACCTGAACTCACTCCTCTTATTGGTTATTTCGGTGAGTGGGGCTGCGATGGAGCTGAAGTCGTGCACAAATCGCCTGTAGAAGCTCACCAGTCCATGAAAGCTCCTGACATGGCCGAGTGAGGTAGGGGTCAGCCACTCCTAGATCGCTTTGATCTTGGCTTCGTCAACTTGTAGTCCATTAGAGCTCACTACAAAACCAAGAAAAGAAACTTGATTAGTGCACAATTCACATTTCTTCAAATTTGCATACAAGTGCTCTAATCTAAGTGTAGAGAGTACTTCCCTGAGATGTGCTTCATGATCCTTAGGAGACTTGCTGTAAATAAGAATATCATCAAAATAAACAACAACAAATTTCCCAATAAAGTTTCTAAGCACATGATTCATTAAACGCATGAAAGTACTAGGAGCGTTAGTCAAACCAAAAGGCATAACCAACCATTCATAGAGTCCAAATTTAGTTTTAAAGGTTGTTTTCCATTCATCCCCTTCCTTCATTCTAATTTGATGGTACCCGCTTTTTAAATCAATTTTACAAAAGATTCAAACACCATGCAATTCATCTAACATGTCATCTAGGCAAGGAATAGGGTGACAATATTTAATAGTGATGTTGTTAATAGCCCTACAATCTACACACATTCTCCATGAACCATCTTTCTTAGGGACTAATAACACAGGAACAGCACAAGGACTCAGACTCTCCCTAATGTATCCCTTGTCCAATAATTCTTGAACTTGGGATTGAACCTCTTTGGTCTCAGTGGGATTCATGCGATAAGTTGGCCTATTAGGTAATGCAGCCCCTGGAATAAGATCAATCTGATGCTCAATGCCACGAATAGGGGGTAGGTCGGGTGGTATATCATCGGGAAAGACATCCTTATACTCTTCAATAAGAGATAGGATGTGAGGAGGGAGGGTAGCTCTAAGCTCCTCACTCAATAGACTCAACCCTTTGCATAGGAACATGAGGGTCGTTTCCCCGTCTACAAACTTGTCCACAAATGCTCTCTTGGATGCCAAAAGAACATTGTTAGGCCGAGTAGGGGTAGAACTTGGGCTCGGTTGAGTCTCCCTAGCTAACTTACCTTCACTTACCTTCCTCTTCTCTATCTCATCCGCCACTTGTGTTGGTGTCATAGGCTTGAGGATGATGTTCTTACCCTTAAAACAAAAGAGTAACGGTTAGTGAAGCCATCATGCAAGACCTTACGATCAAATTGCCAAGGGCGACCTAAAAGTAGATGACAAGCTTGCATAGGCACAATATCACATAAAACATCATCTTCATAATGTCCTAATTTAATATGCACTCTAGTTTGTTTGTGTACCTTTAAGTTACCACAATCATTCATCCAATGCAATCTATAAGGTCTAGGGTGGTGTATAGTTGGAAGTTGTAGTTTTTCAATCATCTCTTGATTAGCAATATTACAACAACTTCCCCCATCAATGATCATATTACAAACTTTGCCCTTTACTAAGCATCTAGTATGAAACAAGTTTTCTCTTTGATTCTCATCATTAGGTGTAGGTTGAATACTAAGAACTCTCCTAACAATCAAAGAATCACCATGCTTATATTCAATGCAGTCATCATCATTATAGGCAAGTAAATTCAAGTCCTGATCATTGTTATCATGCTCATCATGTTCATCACAAGAGTTTTCATATTCAAATTCTCCTAGGTGATTAATCATGAGAGTCTTCTTATTAGGGCAATCCTTCATAACATGACCTCTACCTTGACATTTAAAATACACAATATCTCTAGATCTAGTAGAGGGGTTAGGATTACTCCCTTTAGGGCTAGTAGATTCCCCAGATGTGCCCTTCGCAGCCATAGGCGCCTTACCCTTGTCGACTTGCTCACCCTGTGCTCGACGTTGGGTTCCCTTGTCCTTGGCACCACCGTCGGCGCGCCCTTGGGGTTGTTGGACACGGCTTTGGCGCCATCCTTGGGGCTGGCCACTTGCACTCCTTCCTCCTTGGCTCCTATATCTAGCATTCCTTTCAACTTTCATAGCTAAATGCAAAAGGTCAGTAATAGTAGAATAAGGAAAACAATCAATATCATGAGCTAAAGAAGGATGCAAAATCCTAAGAAACCTAGCCATGGTATCTTCTTCATCTTCAATAACATTAGCTCTTACCATATCTTCCTGCATAGCATTGAAGGTTTCTTCAACACTCTTACCTCCTTGTTTGAGATTCTCTAATCGTTGCTTGAGGTCGCGGGAGTAGTGTTGTGGTATGAATCTTCTTCTCGTCAGCGCCTTCATTTGTTCCCAAGTAGCAATAGGCACGTCTAAAGCTCTTCTCCTTTCTTTAACAAGATTATCCCACCAAATTAGTGCAAAACCTTGAAATTCAAGAGAAGCGAGTTGTACCTTTTTCTGAGCGGAGAAGTTGTGGCAATTCCAGATTTGCTCCATCTTGGTCTCCCAATCCATGTAAGCATCCGGATCGCACTTGCCTTTGAACGAAGGAATCTTCACCTTCACCTTGCCCACACCATCTTGCTCAGGCTCCCTAGGTGCTCTATGGTGGTGTCGACCCCTATCATTCCTCCTAGGACGTTGCTCCCAATGGTCCTCTTCTTGGAAGTCATCATCGTCCTCTAAAGGGTAGAACTCTTCCTGCTGCCTGCGACCTCGTCGTCCCTGTGCCCCAACAAACACGTTATTCCTACCATGCCTCTCTCGATGAGGAGAGGGATTTTCATCAAATAAAGGATTATCTAATCGAGGAGGAGCATTTTGTTGGTTAAGGTTAGGAGGAATAGGATGAGTTTCTTCCCTTTCATTGGCAGGTGCTTCACCTCTAGGGGGTACGCCTTGTCCAGGCACCGTGTTAGAGCCCGAAGGTTGGGACTCTAGTGCCGCCATCCTCTCCATAAGCCTCGCTATGTTCTCATTCATGGCATTCAAAATGTTGAACACCTCAGGAGAGACAGGCTCGGAGCCAGAATTGTTGTTACCTGAATTAGACATCACAACTAAAACAAACAAAGAACTAAGTTAAGATTAGTGAAAACTTAAAACAACCAAAGCAACCTCGCAAGTGTTTCGCTCAACATTCCCTCTCTTATTGGTATGTTATGCATGTTGTTTCAATCCGCATTGGGCAAGACAATGCTCAAACTAGATCTAGCAAGCACAAGGTATGTCAATAGCAATAAGATCGCAAGTAATCAAGAGAATGAAGGCTGTATGACTCAGTAACAGTGGTTGTATGCCTCGGTATGAACAAATAGCACTCGACACAAGTAGATACCGACTCGATATAACACTGGGTGACTCGGCAAAGATAGCTTTGAGTCAACACAACATAAAAAAAAGGTTATATGACTCGAAAAAGGGTCAAATAACCACTTAATAGGCTCGACAATGGTTAATAAAACGCAAATATGGACTGAATTAAGGAAAAGAAGAGAAATGAAACAACCTTTGATTATTTACCTCTTTTGATTGTAACCCAAGTAAGGATGTTGTTGCTTGCAAAGGTAGGGTTTCAAGTATGTGTTTAGGACAAAGAGGAGCTTGGCTTAGGGCTGATTTCACCACAATAAGGATCCCTTGATGCTCTTGCACTAGATCAAACACAAACTCAAAGAACAATCAACAACAACTTTCTTTTTCTCTCTTTTTTTTTGACGTTTTTTATGCAGTAACTAGGGTACAAGAACTGAAATTAGGAAGGGAAAAATCTAAAATAAAAGAAAATAATGGTGAAATAAAATTCAGCCCTTAAAGATAGAATTAGGGTTTGGCTAAATTAGGCAAGTGAAAGCTATCTAATCTTTGGGAGATATAGGATAGATATTACTTTCCTTATGATAATTTCAGCAACTATATGCAGATTAGATAGAAATAAAAGATAGATAAAAGATGGGTAAAAGATAAATAAAAGATAAAAGATAGAACTAGGGTTAGGGTTTGTAGTTTAGCCGATTAGGGCTTTGCAACCAAGGGAGGTCGGCTGCACAAGGGTGAATCAGCTGCAATTGTTTGAAAGTGGTCATGGCTGGCTTGTGTTTAGGCTAGTAGCAACCAACAATAATCACAAACAAAAAGTTAGTAATAATCAAATGATGAAATAAAAGTAAAAGACCAAAAATTGCAACTAGACTCAACTTTTTTTTGTAGGGTTTTTGTGTGTTTTATGATTAACAAAAGAAAGTTTTGATGTCGAAAACCTAAGCTCTGATACCAATTTGATACGTGGTTAGCCGTAGGATGCCCGATCTTTTGACAATCAAGACTCAATTGCAATAACTAAAGCGGAAACGATGCAAGACTCAAAGAAAGACTCGAAACTGAAGGGATGCAAGACTAGGTACGGCTGTAATATAAGAGAAAGGACTCGAAATTGCAGCAAAGACACAAGATAGATGGTGGATCGATCTATATAGAATAAGATGAAGATCATAGGCTCCCGTAGGAGGTAAGAACCAACACCAATTACTATATAACCCGCTCTTACAACCTTACACAACCAAGCGGACAACTTGGAGGCACCAGGAGGGGGCTCGTGGTTTTTATTTGTTTATCAACTTATCAATGTATCAATTCATTTAGATATCATTTATCATGTATCCGTCCAATATATGGTCAATTTACCCAATAACCATATCTATATATGCATCATCAACCCCCAATCGTACATGATTTGTCAATGCTATAAATTCTTATATATCAAAGTATATTAGCACCGTGAAATGATTTATGATATAAAATCTATATGTGCAAATAACGTTATTTTGCAATTTGCCACTAAATTAAAACATGATAATCCATATTTAATGTACGAGATCAACCCATAACATACATATAATCACTTATGATCGAGATGCTCAAAAATCATAACTCAAATATATGATGTTTAGGCTTACCTGACTGCAAGCTCGATCGCATATATGTATACCAAGATTAAAAAATCGTCTCAACTTCATCACAAGCCTTAAAGATGACCCTAAAATAAATAGGCTCACTACCAAGTAGGGTTCAATCTTCTAAAGTTCGCCTTCCTTTACTACGATATGTCGATATCCTGGCACGGATCTGTGGACAAACCACTCGCATGACACCACCCATCACCAAATCAAAATATTAATAAATTATGATCAGGGTTTATTTAAAATACATATATATAACATAATTTTATCCATTCTTATGTATCTTGCCTTAAACCCTTTGAAATCTTAATTAATCAATTTAATTAATCAAGGGAGGAAAGTCAACGTACCTCTTATGTGAGCAACACGTGCATAATCACACTCCGAAATAGATTTACAATATTATCAAAATGCTTTATTTTAATTAACTTTCCAATTGGCGATAATCTATCTTTATTCACTTTCTCAAAAATAAATATGAGCATATCCTCAATAGAAACGAATGAACAACCATGTGAGAATTTAAGATGTAGCATTATGAACCCTAATCTTTATATTATTATTATATAAGGTGGTAAATCGATAACAATAAAGCAGCAATCATATGTATGAGTTAATATAGGGATAGATAGACAAAATCCAAAGTAAAGCATAAAAAATGTGTTTTTATCTACTTCGGGAGTTACGTCTTTTCATCTACTTCAGGAGATGAATGATAAAAATATAATATACAAATCAAAAATCAAAACAAAACAATAATCATTACTCATCGCTACATGGATGATATTTATTGTTTCATCACTACAGGGATGAAGATGAAATTTATCGATCACATCAAGTGATTTATAATATCAATTTCTTTACTTTCATCCACTTCGAGGGATTTAATATTTTCTACTTCGGAAGACCGATTAAATTATTTATAAATATTATTAGTTATATCTATATATATCATAATATAATATGGTTACCTTCTAATTAAGCATGTACAAAGTATAAGTTAATTTAGGTAATCTAATAACTAAATAAAATAACTGGGATCATGTATAACTCAATTTTAATTAGAAAAATCGAATTGTACTTACCTCTACTACGGCGCATAACTCTAGAGGGCAACTTCGGGGATTGATATAATTTAGGTATACATCCTCTTCAGGGGGTGTATTTATCTACTTCACTCACTAAATCTCATCGCTTGTGGGAAGAGATTTTCCATTCATCGGAACCTTCACTAGGGACAAAACTTGTAACCCTGAAAGTATGGGTCTGTTCTATTATTTATCAGAAAAGTACATGTCAATCCACAATTTTAATAATTTTAGGGCTGCTTCATAATTATTCCAAATTTGGAACAATTATATCCATCGTCTTCCTTGCTCAGTTTGATGAGAACGGTGGCGCGAGACTCTGCTTCCTCGGTCACTATGGACTAGCAGCAAAGGAGGACGGCTTCAAGCCAACAACCAGCGATCGACCGGCTTCAACCCCAACAAGGAATCCTCGACTCCGCATCCATCCATCGATGCACTCGCTCAGAACTCCACCCGGCACACCGCGCACCTCTTCTGCTTCTCGTCGCCTTCGCCGTATCACACAAAGCTTCATCAACCAACAAAAACTATAGTTGTCAACACCAAGAAAGAGCTCCAATTGTCGGGATCGGTCTTCCTTCATTGTCGTCGGCGTGTTACTCACTTCTGTGTTTCAGGAGAGGCATGGATCTTTCCTGATTGCCACATATTTGAGTGAAAGGGGCTTGATGCGGGACCATCTAAGACACCTCCAGACACACCTATCATACTTGGGGATGGACCTATGACTCGAGCTCGTGCTAAAAAGCTTCAACGAGAATCATTCATGTTCGTGAGCCATGTCCTATTCTCAAGCGCGGTGCAACTTCAAGAAGATCCATTGAAGACATATCTATGTTCTAAACTTGAAGTGGCCGATCCACCTTAGTGTTAGGATGGCCGGATTTTACTAAGTATAAGACTCCTTTTTATGCCATTTTTAGTAACCTTCTTTACTGAAGCTATTTTAGGTAATTTAGGGTTTTATTTTAATTTCTCTTTTAATTATTATTTTCATTAAATCAGCCTTTTAGGTCTATAAGAACGGCTGACCACCTCTTGTAGAAGGCACGTACAATTCATTCATCAATTCAAAGATAAGTTGTGTGAAACACATTGAGTGCAAGTCGATCGATTGGAGCCTTGCTCATCGATTGCAAATTGGTATTGTTTCCGCTTGGTTTTCCTTGAGTTTGTCAATCTCACGAAGCTTGGTAAGTCTAAGATGATTATAGGAACATGTTATGAATGCACAAATCGATATTCCTTGAGATAGGTGCATACTAGTGTGAAATAATGGGATGATATCTCTTGATTTTTATGTGTTTGCGTGCCACAATTATAAGGGCATCGTTGTAACTCTCGGGTTGGGGGCTTCTCCTTGGTCTCATCGTCCCTAGTCTTGGTCCATGTCTGAACTCTTAAGGAAGCTGTGTTGTCCACCCTTGTCTCTCCCCTATCTCCGTAACTTCTAACCCTTATGATCCTTTGATGAGCACGATATGCAAGAAAGTACCGATGACCAAGTGGCACCGGAGCGGCGCAACGGAAGTGTGATGGGTCCATGACCCTTAGGCCCCAAGAACAACGTAACTGATGGCAACAAGGACGAATATGCTTCAAAGATGAAAATCGTGATCAGGTTCCTCCCAGCTCACACAAGGAAGAGCATTCTTAATTCAAATCGTGGATTCTTCTATACTAATCGGAATTGATGTTGTGTGATAGGCCTAGAACTGAGATAATTGAATGTGTGATGACGGATGTGCTGAACTGGTAGCAATGATTGCCTGACTAACTTGTTTCTATGATGATGTGCCTTGGTGCTTGGTATACTGACTTGCTAGTGAGTAGGTTATGGGTTATATGTCTAGTGGTGCTTCTTCTTGCGCATGAGTCGAGAGATTCTCCGATAAGCTAGGTCGGAAGGTGGCAGGTGGATTAAGGTCTTCGGATTGGGTCATTGGTCATGTGAGATGGGGTGCAGGAAGGATGCGTTAGCTTGGGTAGAGCCGAGTGAGTTGGGATGTGTCGAAGATAGTGGTCCGTGAGTATAGATGAGCTTCCAGGTAGGAGTTAGGTGAGCAGTGGGGCTAGTATGGCAAGATTTTGAGGGAGATGTCCTAGTGAGAAGTGGTAGTCTAGGCAGATCGTGTGTGCGGGTAGTATAAGAGAGTGGTTGGCTGAGGTCTGGACTAGTTTCATTAAGGTGATCTTGAGACTGAGTATGGGTAGAGGTGGTTAAGATAGTTCTAGAAGTGGATGGGCGAGCTAGGAGTTGATCGGGGGATTCTTGAGGGGAGGTGTTGTGAGACGGATTAGTGTGCTAAGGAAGGTATCTAGATGGTCTATGAGCGGATCGTGGGCGATGTCGAGGATGATCGATTAAGGGACATCTGAGGAATCGTAAAATTTGGGACTAGGTGATGTGTGATGAGAGTGGGAGCGATTTCGGTAAGGGATGAGGTTGAGGAATTGCCAAGGAAGAGTAGTATGAGGTTGCTTGGAAAATTATCGATCGGGGATATTAGGTTGTTCATATCAGGGTTGTTCGTTTGATGAGTATTTGGGGGTTGCTTAGATAGGATTGGTAATGCTTGGGGGATTTCTGAGTGAAGGATCTATAGATGCGTTGTTGGAGGATTTTGGCATAGGGAATGAATCGGGATTTATGAGTGGAGTTGTGGCTATTGAGGTAATTGAGGATGTAAGATGAATCTTCGAGGAAAGGCTGGTAGCTAGGCAAGGATGTAGTTGAGATTCCTAGTAATAATGTGGGCTTAAGGTTGAGATAGGGAGATTATGAGCATGGATTTGGGAAATAGGCAAAGCAGAAGGTATTAAGGACGCTAGAAGATAAGGGATTTTTGAAGGTTGGTGAAGTTGCGGTGCTTAGGAAATTCGGACGAGGATGTCATAGGGATTCGGTGAAAATGATGATCGGTACATAAGGGTTTAAGTGGTAGAGATTTCGAAGTTTAAGGAAGCGTGATCTGAGGCAATTTGGGGAAACATGCGGAGTTGAGGGAACTAGTCCAGGTAGAGTAGCTGGGAAGAGGATCTAGAGTGGGTCGGCTTGAGGGTCATGATGATTCGTGGTTGGGAGTACCACTAGTTGGGTTCTGCGTTAGAATTGGCCGGAAGTGTCAGGTGTGAGATGGTCAGCATGACTTGGATCCTTAGAGGTGGACGATTAGTGAGAGTGGTTAGTGGCATGGGAAGTTTGATTAAGATAGCAAGGTGATTCGAGATGTCTCTTTAGGAGATAATGGTCGGGCGGAGTCTTGAGAGCCTAAGAAGAGTAAGCGAGATTGTTAAGAAGTGTCTTCTAGATCAATCGTGAGAGCGGTTCAGTTGAGGACTCAGAATTTTCTATTAGAGGGTAAAGATGGGACTAATAGAGGACCCCTAGGGTAAGGACGTGTTATATATGGAGTCTTGGTAGTAGATCGAGTTGTTCAGCTTGTCGGAATGAGGGAATTTTGTGATTTAGGAACTCCGAGAGATAGTTTTAAATGGTTGAATGGAAGGTAGGTCTTTAGATCGGGATGTCGAAGTGGATTGAGTTGGTAGACCTCGATGAATTTGATTTTAATGCAAGAGCTGACGGGTAGTGGTCGTGTCTTGTCATGACTGGTAGTTATAGGCAGGTTCTCTTGAGGATGTGATCTAGTATATGCTTTACTTGGGGCCGAATGTGGTGCGAATTTTATGCTATAGACGATGTTGATTCTATGATTTATGGTCGTCGACAATAGTGAATTGTTAGTGCTAACATAGTTATTCCCTAAATTCGATAGAATGCTAATGTACGAAAGTACTTTTTTGCCTCTAATGCGATGAAGCTTGGCAGTAGCATGAGTATGATGTGCTTATCTGATTGATATGACGTGCTTATCTGATTGATATGGTGTGTAACTTCTATGAGATGATGTGATAAATCATACCATGAACAATACGATGCTAGATATGTTATGTTATGTGACTGTCCGTGACATGAGTATGACCTGGTTCGGAATGTGTGATACGATTGCTATGATATTTGATGCCTTGAATTAGAATTGCTAGGATTATAGAACCGAATTGATGAGATTTGATTCTGACTTGGAACCTAGGAAGAAAATATGGGATTAGCCCTTAAAGATGGATGATTCCACCTCCTAAGATTTGAAAATTGATTGACTAACGTTGGGTAGGGAATTTTGAATGGTGTTTAAAAAGGACTGAGTTGGATTTTGAGAAATCGAACGCGATCGAGAACTTCAATGATTTTGAGATCAAACCTTTTCAAACTAAGGACCCATCTTGAAATTTTCTAACCGAGCTTGCATTATGACGCCCCACGAAGTGGATACATGCATTTTATAGGTGCCCTTATAGACTACTTGCTAAGACCTAGTGGATATGCTGTAATGCTTTTCGAGTTATGATATAGCCGAGAAGTCGGAGTAAGGGTGTGGTAGGGGCCCATATTACATTCTTGCTACGATCTATTGGAGATATTATGATTATGACAATGGTACTTTGAGGATCTCATAGGGGCACTTATGAGGTGCTTACGGGATCAATGGCATGATCCTAAGACTCACCAATTTCAAACTTCATCCCGTGTTTTAAAATGATTTTAGTCTCGGGGACGAGACTTGTTTTTAGAGGTGGATGATGTAAAGGCTCGGATTTTAAAATCCTAATTTTTTTCGGAAAATGAGAATTAAAAATGAATTTAAATTGGATTTAAAACTCGTTTAGCGGATTCTGGCCGGAATATAAAATTTAACAAACGATTTCCGTCCTTTTACCTCGAAAATTCAAAATAATTATCGGTTGGCGATATCCTTGTCGATTTTAAAATTCTAATTGATCGAGAACGCGAGAGTCGGGGAAACTAACATTCGGGGATTAATTTCGAGATTCGAAATTCGCGTATTCGGGATTTATTTTTGGGTATTGGTTTTGACCAATTCCACACTCAATCCTCAACCACTCTATCCTACCTTACCCTGCAGTAGCCCATTCCTTCACCATTCACCTGCCTCTGTCAACGTGAGTTGCACCTCACCTCCTCCATTTCACTTCAACTTCATTCCCATCTTTTATTTTCAATCTCCATCACCTTCAATGACTACTCCCTTCGGCTCTTCTGCTCCATTCCATTTTCATCGCCGTCACCACTTCTCCATCATCATCCATCGATCATCACCATCACCACCATCGCAGCCTTGGTTCCTCCCCTACTCACCATCACCACGCACCTCGCCTCGGAGCCTCTTCATCGTCGTTTTCACCCTCGCATCCTCCTCTTTCATCAAAGGGCAATCGCAGCCGCCCCAGGAGCTCATGGCGTCATCGACGAGCCTCCGAAGATCCCACGTCCGTTTGAGAGTCAACCAACCTCCTTGCTCTGTTTTGCAAGCTAACTTCCGGTAAGCGTCCCTCCTTCGTTTTTGATCGAAATTTCTTGCGGTCTTCACCATCATACTCACCCACATCCGATGTAGGTCTGACAGGCCATCGCGAGCCACCGATGAAGCCCAGAACTCCGAGCGAGAGCTCCGAAGTCGCAAAAAAATCCATCTCGGTGAGCTCCGAATTTATCCTTGTTTCGATTCGTTTCTGAGTCTTTTTCTATGCTTAGACTAGTCGAGAGTGTGCGTGAGCTGAGTGTGGGACGATTGGGTGAGGTCGAGAGCTCCGACGATCGTCGGAGCTCGGTCGGCGAGGACGAGAGCACGAGCCGGCGTTGATCGGAGTGGTGCAGGCGCGAGATCTCCATTTGATTTTGGAGGAAGAAGACTTCCGTGGGCCCCTTTACTAAGTTATATATATATCATATATGTGTGTATTATTAATTTAACCGGGTTGGGGATTTATAATATGGGTTCGGTTCGGTTCGGGTTTATCCGTTTATTTATTTAATTATTTAGGGGTATTTAAAATATTAGAAAATATTACTTGAGGTTTTAAAAAGATAAAATGTTATTTCGGGAGATTTATAAGGGTTGGTTTTATTAAATAAAAATAGTTGAGAATTTTAAAGGATTTGGAATGGTTTATGAAGTATTTAGTAAATGGTGTTTAAAGTATATTATCGGGACTTAAGGGTTTACAAAAGAATTTGGAAAAGAATTTCAAGGTTGGAAAATGATTTAATAAATGAATTGAAAAAGGAATTTTGCGAGTATTTTCAAGGGTCGGAATTCTTAACTATTTGACTCGGATTTTGAAACGGTTTTGAAACTAACCTAAGGGTAAGACTTATTCGATGACTAACCAGCATGATAATACGATCGGTTAATTAACGGTATGATATGTGTGACTAATGGCATGATGTTGTGGTGATTTTAGAAGAGATTAAATGTTCAATACTTATGATGATGACGATGATGGTGATGGTATATATATATATATGGGAGGTATGAGTATGAAATAATAATATGCAAATTTGACTAAGTATGATATATATATATATATGGAGGTTATTTTTAAACTGATAAGTTGACAAGTTATGATGAATGGTATGAGATAAGAGATGATTAATCGTGATGAATTGAAAGTATGATTGATGAAAGCTTGCTTACCTATCTGCTAATTTGAGCGAGTAATATATGTGTTCAGAAAAGCTATAGAAGTATACTTAGCATATTCTTGTTATGTAATTAGGTGATATTCTGTGATCGTGACTACTGTGTGCTGGATTCTTCTTTTGCTGATCTTCTAGCCAGGTAAGTACCTCCGGGGCTTACTCAGTAACCAGGACCTCCTGCCTGATGTGTCATATAGTATGTAGGTGTTGCATATGCATAAAAGCATGTCATGTAGTATCATGCTTAGGAATTGCACTTACGATTGAGCATTCTTATTCTGTATGTGTTTGAATGTAGAACGGCCGTTATCTGTGAGTCCTAGAGTCGTTGTTAGGGTCATAGGACAGCCCAGCTTCATCGGGTGTTGTCCTCCTCGAGTCATTATTTATATATATATCATGAGATACGAGATGAGCACGAGGTACGATATGATGATGAGATGTGATATGCTATAGCATCGAACTGGCCAGTCTCTACCCTATCTGGAAGGGGGTGGTGGTAGAAGAGTGATATACCACTTGGTATTCTTTGTTAAGGCCTTACTTCATATTCTGCATATATGAATTAGGAGCATGATAGTGTGGTTAATATTCAATACTGCATGAAGGCATCCTTTATTCTGAGTATAGGCGTATTATATGTCCTCAGCGCGGTCAAAGGACCCACAGGCGAACACTTGGCCTAACTTAGTGGTATAGTTTCAGGTACCCGTTCCACTGCTTGATTTTTTGCTGTTATGACGGGGTCCATTCATATGGCGGAGAGTGAGTGTTTGAACCATGACTTCACCAAATTTATACTTTTGGGATTTCTTCCTGCTTATACTCTGTTTTGAGTCGGCATTGTTGCGGCACTGGTTGTATCGTTTCAGAATTTATGTCCTTTGCATGATAAAAGATTTTCCGCTTTATAGACTTAGGACAGGTACAGGGGTTACCCCGGGGTCTTCAGCAGACCTTCCGAATTTGGGTGCGAAATCCCGCTTTAAACTACAAATCCTTGATTTCAAACCTTCGACCTGTACTCGAGGCGCAAGATCCTAACGAGGGGTTTTATCCCTCGAAACGTAACTCGGGAATCATAATTCCGGGCCGTTACAAACTTTGTGCAGATTTGCTTGGAGATTTTCATTGTTTCAATTCAAGATTGGTATTTCCCCTTTAGTCTTTTCTTTTCTTTTAAATTTCATGCTTCCCTTTATTGATTTGATGATGAATTCTTCCATGCTTGGCTAAATTCTCCATTCTAGGGTTAGGGTGAACCCGACAATGTGGCAAATGGTTTGATTTCGATGGTTGCTTGAACTTAGTCTGAATTTTATGAATTGATTTGATCATAGTTGCTTAACCTAATTGATGTCAATTGATTAGAATCCTTTTTAGATTCAAGATGCTACCGCTGAGAATTGAAATTGGATACTTGGATGGATTTCATGAACCCGAAAGGGGAATTGTGTCTGTTGGAATCCTAGGATTGAACTTGAGGAATCAACAATTGTTATTGTGACATTTAACCAATTGTTGAGGACTCTTGAGGATTATTAAATTATCGTAGATTCTTAGGTGTGAATTGGTTAGGCGGAACGCGACAGCGAAAGTTCAATTGATTTTCTTCTAAGGTCTATAAAGAACTTAAAGGGTCTAGATTTGGTTAATTTAGACACAATTACTACAACATGCGACAGTTGAGTAGTGATGACTTTAGATTATTTACCTTCAATTTGGCATATTAAGGAGATGAAGTTCGAGTGAACATCGGGTTGAATTCTTTGTGGCATTGTCGTCCGAATCCTTAACCTTAGAATTACTTCTCATATATATTTTCTTCATATTCTTTGCTTGTTTTTCTTAGTTTAGTTGAAAATCAAATCCCTCTTTCTTGGTTTAGCTTAATAGTTCTAGATAACAATTGATACATATATAATCCCCGTGATCGATACCTGTATACTGCAATAGATCTCGTATTCTTGCGAGGTTGGTTCAGGCTACACTATTCTTGTGTTGGTTAAGACCACAACAAGTTTTGGCACCGTTGCCGGGGATTGTTGATAGTCTTGATTGTTTCTACGGACTAGTTCTGCTAGGCCCTTTTTTTTGTTTGATTTGTTTCCTGCTTGTTGGTGATTTCAGGTGACTCTTGAAGTCTATGCGAAGAGGATTACGTTCTAGCAAACTCAACGATTACGATCCCGAGCCTGAACGTACCTTTCATAGGAGACTAAGAGAAAATCTTGTGATTGCTAGACAAGAAATGGCGGATGATAACAATGATGTTGCTCAGCTGCGCCAACCGTTGAATGATCTTACTACTGAACTCCAACGTCAACGTGATAATCAAGGGCAAGGTATGCACGCGCTTGAGTATGTTCCCCAAACTCTAGGGGACTATATGATGCCGCCATGCTCTGGTCCACTTTCTGGTGTGGTCCTCCCTGCATTGCAAGCTCGTAACTTTGAGCTAAAGTCTGGACTGCTGAATTTGATCCAGTCTAATCAGTTTGGTGGATCGCCATCAGAACATCCTAACCAACATATGGAGACGTTCCTCGATCTAATGAGCACGGTACATATGGAGAATGTTTCTCAGGAGGCCATTCGTCTATATGCCTTCCGTTTCTCTCTTCACGGGAAGGCTAAAGCATGGTATCGATCCTTACCTGAGAACTCCATTACAACATGGAACCAACTATATGAGGCATTCATGAGCAAATACTTTCCACCCAAGAAGAAATCTGAGATGAGGGCGAAGATCAATGCCTTTGCCATGCAACATGGGGAGACCTATCATGAAGCCTGGGAGAGGTTCAAGGATTTGCTGATTCAGTGCCCACATCACGGGCAAACCAAGTATGTTCTCCTTCAAATCTTCTATCAAGGAGTTGATTATGCTACTAGACTGCTTATAGACACCTCTTCTAATGGAGGATTTATGGAGATGAGTTTAGATGATGCTTGGGCTTTGATTGAGAAGACTGCTCTTCATGCTGCGAGGTACTCTAATCCTCGCTCCTCTATTTCTGATGCTAAGAGGTCTGCAGGTCTCTATGAGGTTGATGCTGAAACTCACAAGTCGGCTCAGTTGGAAGCTCTACAGCGGGACATTGCTTTATTAAAGAAGGAGCTACTGGCTAAGCCACTCTCATCTAGTGCGGAAGGAGTGCCCCCTCCAATTGTTGAATGTCAATATTGTGGTATGCTGAACCACACATTATCCAGTTGCCCTACTTTTCTAGAAACACAACCGGGCATGGCTCAAGGGGAAGTAAACTTCATTAGGGACAACTAGAGAAACCCCAGAAATGACCCATTCTCCTCTACTTACAATCCTGGTTGGAGGAATCACCCAAACTTCGGGTATGGAAACAACTCTAATGTGCAGAATCCACAGTCATTTCAGAACCAATCATCATATGGGAATGGAACCCCACCTGGATTTTAGAATGCACCGAATCAGGGATACCAAAATAGGGCGAATCAGCCTCCGCCAGTGGTTCCTAAGAAGTCACCTGAACTTACTGCTATTGAGAATCTGGTTTCTGAATTCAAAGCTATGGGTACCAAGATACAAAGGATTGAGCAGGAACAAAATATTCAAGCTAATCAGTTGGCTCAACAAGCTGTCAATGCTCCTAGACCATCAGGTAAACTTCCAGGCCGACCTGATGAGAATCCAAAAGGACAAATTTCTGCTGTGTCCTTGAGGAATGGTAAACAGTTGGAGGAGGTAAAGAAGCCTGAACCTCCTAAAGCTAAAGGGAAAGCTGCTCCACCAAAGGTTGAGACTGAGGCAACAGATGAGCCTGTGAAGGTCACGGTATATGTTCTTCCACCGCCAAATCAGCCTCCTCTTCCGTTCCCACAGAGGAAGAATCAAGCAATGTTGGAGAAGAAGTTTGGGAACTTCGTAGAGATCTTAAGCTGCATATAAACATCCCATTCACCGAAGCTCTCAAGGAGATGCTGGCATATGTCAAGTTCTTGAAGGAGATCCTCTCCAACAAGAGGAAGCTTGATGAATGCCAGACAATAGTTCTTAGTAAGGAGTGCAGCGCTTTAATCCAAAACAAGCTACCAACTAAGCTCGAGGATCCAGGTAGTTTTTGTGTCCCTATTAACTTTGGCAATCAGCATGATTACAACGCTCTTTATGATTTGGGAGCTAGTGTAAGCTTGCTTCCTCTCTCAATTTGCAATAAGCTTGATTTAGGAGAGCTTAGGCCAGTGAGGATGCAACTATTTATGGCGAACAGGTCCATTGCCCACCCAGCTGGTATTTTAGAGGATATCCCTATTAGAGTGGGAAAATTTTTTGTGCCAGTAGACTTTGTAGTGTTGGATATGGATGCGAATATGTCTGTCCCTATTATTCTTGGAAGGCCTTTCTTGGCCACTGCAGGTACCGTGATTGATGTACGAAAGGGGACTCTCTCCTTCGACACTGGAGATGAGAAAATAGAATTTAACCTTCCTAAATCTATGAAAACCCCCTCTTTTGAGAATGATTATTTCAGGGAAGATGTGATGGAAAGGACAACCCAGGAGCAAATGATGTCTATTGTCATTAGGGACCCCTTGGAGCTTTGCTTGACTACTAGTGTGATGACGAGGGGAGAATGTCCACCACTTGCTGAAGTTGTTGCTGATTTGGAGTTGTCGCCAGAAGCTCCCACCTTCCCTAAGTCCAGGGTCGAACTCCTAACCACGGATGATGTTCCTGAAGCACCTAAGCTGGA
The DNA here is from genome assembly GCA_963922045.1 of Persicaria maculosa. Lineage (NCBI taxonomy): Eukaryota > Viridiplantae > Streptophyta > Magnoliopsida > Caryophyllales > Polygonaceae > Persicaria > Persicaria maculosa. Next base: position 21,118,677 of record OY998271.1, on the reverse strand, counting down.
GATGAAGGCACTCCCATCTTCTTTGAGGTATGAATTCCTTGGACCCAACTCTACATGGCCTGTGATTGTGAATGCTAATTTGAGTGATGATCAAGTTGAGAAACTTTTAATTGTCATTCGAAAACATAAAAAGGCCATAGGGTATTCGATAGATGATTTGAAAGGGATTTCACCTTCTTTGTGCATGCATCGTATTTTCATGGAAGATGACCACAAACCCACCATAGAACACCAAAGGAGACTTAACCCAAACATGAAAGAGGTAGTGAAAAAAGAAGTCCTAAAATTGTTAGATGCAGGGATTATTTTTCCTATTTCCGATAGTAAGTGGGTAAGTCCAGTCCACGTTGTGCCTAAGAAGGGTGGGTTAACGGTTGTAAGAAATGAAAATAATGAATTAATTCCCACTAGAACGGTCACCGGGTGGAGAATGTGCATAGACTATAGAAAGTTGAACACCGCCACTAGGAAAGACCACTTCCCTCTTTCATTTATTGATCAAGTGCTAGAAAGGTTGGCTAAGCATTCATATTTTTGCTATCTAGATGGGTATAGTGGATTTTGGCAAATTCCTATTCACCCCGATGATCAGGAGAAGACTACATTCACTTGCCCTTATGGCACCTTTGCATACAGAAGGATGCCTTTTGGCTTATGTAATGCTCCTGCAACTTTTCAACGATGCATGATGGCCATATTTTCTGATATGATTGAGGAGATTGTGGAGGTGTTTATGGACGATTTCTCCGTCTATGGCACTACTTTTGATGCTTGCTTGTCTAATCTTGAAAGAGTGTTAATGAGATGTGAAGAGACTAATCTTGTGTTGAATTGGGAAAAATGTCATTTCATGGTTAATGAAGGAATTGTGTTGGGACATCTAGTTTCTGATAGAGGAATTGAGGTAGATAAAGCTAAAATTGAGATAATTGAGAAGATGCCACCTCCTACCTCTATAAAAGGGATTAGAAGTTTTCTAGGACATGCTGGTTTTTATAGAAGATTCATCAAGGATTTTTCTAAAATTGCCAAGCCTTTGACTAACCTATTGTTGAAGGATGTAGCCTTCGATTTTTCCACAGATTGTCTTGAGTCTTTTTGCAAGCTAAAACAAGCACTAGTGTCAGCCCCCATCATGCAATCACTAGATTGGGGTCTCCCTTTTGAAATTATGTGTGATGCAAGTGATTTTGCCATGGGCGCTGTTCTTGGGCAAAGAAGGGAAAAGAAGCTCCATGCTATTTACTATGCCAGCAAGACACTTGATGAGGCTCAAATAAACTACACCACAACGGAAAAGGAGTTGTTTGCAGTGGTGTTTGCCTTTGAGAAGTTTCGGTCATACCTTGTGGGTTCTAAGGTAATTGTCTTTACTGACCATGCTGATGTGCGTTACTTGATGCAGAAAAAGGATGCAAAGCCACGCCTTATCCGTTGGATTCTGTTGCTGCAAGAGTTTGACTTGGAAATTAGAGACAAGAAAGGGGTCGAGAATGTTGTTGCTGATCACCTTTCTAGGCTTCCTCAAGAGCAGATTGAGAAGGGAAAAGAAGGTTTGCCTGTTGATGATTCTTTCCCAGATGACCACTTGTTCCAAGCCACAACCTCTGCCATCTCTCATGTCACCAAAGAGCTCCTAAACTTCTCCATTGAGAGCCTTCCTTGGTATGCTGATTTTGTGAACTACCTGGTTTGCAAAGAGTTGCCCCCTGGACTGTCATTCCACCAGAGGAAGAAATTCCTCCATGATGTTCAACAATATTATTGGGATGAACCGCTGCTCTTCAAGCTAGGTAATGATGGGATTTATAGACGGTGTGTCCTGGATGATGAGATTGAAGGTGTGATTAAGCATTGTCATAACTTGCCTGCTAGGGGACATGCTAAAGCTTTCAAGACTACTGCCAAGATCTTGCAATCCGGTTTCTTTTGGCCCACCATGTTTAAGGATGTGCAGAGGTATGTAACTTCTTGTGATGAATGTCAACGCTCAGGGAACATATCTTGGAGGAATGAAATGCCACTCACCAAATTCCAAGAGGTGGAACTTTTTGATATGTGGGGGATCGATTTCATGGGACCCTTCCCGAGTTCTGGAGTCTTCAAGTACATTTTGGTTGCTGTAGATTATGTGTCGAAGTGGGTGGAAGCAATCGCCACACCTACTAACGACTCTAAAGTGGTAGCAAAGTTCTTAAAGTCTACTATCTTTCCAAGGTTTGCGGTTCCGCGAGTACTTATTAGTGATGGAGGATCACACTTTATTGAGCGGAAGTTTGAAGCACTTTTGAAGAAGTATGGGGTGAACCACCGTATTGCTACTCCATATCACCCCCAAACCAGTGGTCAAGTCGAGATCTCCAATAGAGAAATCAAGAGTATTTTGGAGAAAATTGTTTCTTGAACAAGGAAAGATTGGGCACAAAAGCTTGATGATGCTTTGTGGGCATACAGAACGGCATACAAGACTCCCTTGGGCACTACACCGTACCGGCTTGTATATGGAAAATCTTGTCATTTACCGGTTGAGTTGGAGCATAAGGCATTTTGGGCTATCAAGGCGCTGAATTACGACTTGAAAGAAGCCGGTGAGAAGAGAATGCTACAACTTCATGAGCTTGAAGAGTTGAGACTTGAGGCATATGAGAATGCCCGGATCTACAAGGAGAGAACAAAGCGATGGCATGATAAGAGGATTGTCCCTAAAGACCTTTTTGAAGGTGATTTGGTCTTGCTCTATAATTCTCACCTAAAGCTATTTCCGGGTAAGTTGAAGTCTCGATGGAACGGTCCTTTTGAAGTCTGAAAAGTTCACCCCCATGGTGCAATAACAATTTGGAACGAAAAGTGGGGTGAATTCAAGGTGAATGGACATCGTTTGAAGAGGTACTATAGTGGAAACCCGATAGAGAAGGTGAGTCCTACTCACCTCAAGGATCCAAGTGCTTAGGAAGAAGTGAAAGTCCGGCTCAAGACTCTAAAGAAGCGCTTCTCGGGAGGCAACCCGAGGTAAGTTTTCTTTTCATGCTTAATAGAATAGACTTGTAAATATTTTTGTTCCCCTAAAAAAAAAAATTTTACCGCACCTAAATTAAGAATTCTCAGCAAGCAGGTGAGCGGGCGTGCGCTTTAGGCGCGCGCCCGCGTGGATCCTCCTTTTTTTAAAAAAAAAATTTTAATTAAAATTTCAGCTTTTGTTCAGCTTTAAAAAAAAGAAAAAGAAAAAGGACAAAAAAGCTTTTAGAAATTGGTATGTTGCATCACCTCTCATCTCTTTTACTTCAAGTTTCTTTATCAATTGATAATTTTGTTGGTTGATTTAGAGATTTTGAAATTCTAGGGTTTAAGTTGATGGACTTGATTTGGGGAAATCTTGAGTTGTGTAAATTGGGGGTGCTCTTGCATCACATTGTGTCAAGTTGATGATTTTTTATGCTCTTGAAATGTTGTTGATGGGTGGGTTGTGATTTATAAAGTGGAATTGATTTTTTTGGGAATTCTTGTCTATGTTCTCATGGGAGATATACATAATTCCTAAATAATTTGTTCTATTTGGTTGATTGCTTGTCTTTGTGGTGGAGATAACCCCCTTGAAATGTTTACAAGTGAAGCTTGAAACTTTGATATTTATAACTTGTTTCAAATTTCAAGTATGGGGTTATTTGGGGTTGAATTCATGATGATTTTTGAATTGGGCATATTGCTTTTGTTTGTGTGATGAGATGTATTGGTTTTCTATGCGAGGTCTACGAGTTTTTCATGTTGGTGAGATTTTGATAAACTTGTAGACTTGGTGAATTTCTAAGTATGGGATGGTTGTGTCGGAGGCTTGTGTTAGTTCTTTGGGAGATTTCTTTCACTTGATATGTGTGTGGTTTGGACTTAAAGGTTCTTGGAATTCACAACTAATTGTTATGTTTGCTTGTGTGGCTTGGTTTCTTTTGTGGGTTGTGTGGTTCCATTGTGCAGATTAGAGCTACTATGGCTAAAGGTAGTGCATCCCGAAAGCGGCGGATAACTCAAAGTGTGGATAGGGTAGTATGTGAAGGAGGTCAGCAGGGTCTCTTTACGACCTTCATGGCTCGGATGCATCTTAGCACTCGATGGCCTAGTCATGTTTCTCTAACCCTATTGGATTTATATGATGAGATCGAGAAATTGTGCTCAAGGATTAGTGCTACATCTTTGCTCCATTTTAGTTGGCATTCTTATCCAGCTATCACTTCTGAGTTTCTGAGCTCTTATAAATTTGAGAAAGGTGCTGATGAAGGCTCAGGGACGCTAACATTCCGGATAGGGAACCAAGCTCGAAAAATGACCGTCGCGGAACTCAATGAAGCCCTTGGCTTTCCTGCTCATAAAGGGAGAGTCACGCTCTCCAGTGATATCCATAACGCCTTCTGGTACAGTGTCACGGGTTATTGGCCTTATAGATCACAGAATGCAACCGCTACCGGTATAGTCCATCCTTGCTTCCGGATCCTCCATCGCATCATGGGAAACACTATCTTTGCTCGGGATGAACCTTCTAAGGTGAACAAGGGAGAGCTCGAGATGCTCTATGCCATAGCCTATGATCGTCCTTTTGACCTTGGTTATGAGTTGGCTCGCAAGATGGAGGGAGTAGCTAAAAGTACATCTGGTGTAATTTGCATTGGAGGAATGATCACCCCGCTAACACATCATTTTGGGGTTGACTTGGAAAGGTACACGCCAATTGAGACGGAAAGAGTGATTGATGCGAAGCATCTCCGTACTGGTCACACTCTTAAGAAGGAGCAAGGAATCTTTTGCTATTATCTCTCTCAGATCTCCGCCACTCGCCCGCTCTCTGATTCACCGTATATAAGCACAGATGTGGAAGCTAACTAGTATGAGGCTTGGATTGGTGCTCCCCGTCCACCACTCCCCACTGCTGAAAATGTGGAAGAGGATGAGACTCTTCCCGACGCAGCGCCTACCCATATCTATGAGCAGGGGGACTCTTCTGGCGGAGCCTATTCTTCTGATGACAGAGCTTACTTTCAGGGCCAGTTTGACAGTTTGTCATCTCAGTTATCTGCCCTCTCCATTCGACAAGACGCTCTGTAGACTCATATTGCGGAACACATCTCTAGTGTGTCCCAACGCTTCTCATCTTGGGATACTCAGCAGCAACAAGATTGTCTACAGCTCCAGCAGATTATGGTGATGTCCCAGCGCAACTATTATCATCTCCATGGACACCACTTCGATCCTTGCGCCCCGTATCCTCCCCCACCATCTTCACAGTAGTAGTGTCTTTGTGAGTACCTTCTCATCTTTTATTTATTTTCTACATTGGGGACAATGTAGGGGTTAAGTATGGGGTGGGATGTCATTCTTGTGTGTCTGCATTTGTCATTAGTGTCTTGAGTCTTTCTTTTGGCTTTTTGATGTATTTTGGTAGTCTACGTTGATGACAGGTGTCCCCTGAACTTGTTCTGTAGGCCACAACGATGGGATAATTATCTAGGATGCTAATATTCGCCCTAATCTTTATGTGTCATGTCTTGAGACAAATTGCCTAGCATGAAGTTCTTGAATGAGTTTGCATGATTAAGTCCCTAGACAATAACCTTGTGAGATTCTGAGCCTTATGGATAAATCTTGATGAATCCTTTCATTTCCTATATTGTGTGACACTCACTTTGTGCTTGATCTCTAGAACTTGCTTTAGACTCTTTATTGAGGCTGTATCGCTTGATCTGTGCACATAGCTTAAAGATGATTGAGGCAACACTTTTTGTTAACCATGTCTCCCCATGCCTATTCTTAAATATGATCCTATGCTTGAAGCAAATTTGAGATTTATTAGTCTATTCATTTGATAAACTCCACAAAATCTTCATAGCCAATTATTAGCCTTTGACCCATCCGGGAATTAGGAAATAATGTTGCTTATTTTAATGAGTGGAGATGCTTTAAGTGTCTGGTAATGTTTGGTCTGGCATGCTCAATGAGATCTTGAGACCTGAGGAGGATAAAATTCACTCAGGGGCAAAAGTCAAGAAGAAAAAAAAAATACGGTTAGTAACCGATTCTTCTTGTGGAGGATAAAATTCACACAAGGAGAAAGATATGCATGTAAAAAAAAAGAAAAAATAAAGAAAAAGGAAAAAACAAAAGAGGGGAGATTGAATGTGGTTCACAAAAGCTGAGAATGAAAACATTATTGTGATGGAGTTGTATGGTGGTTTGGTATGAGTTTCTATGGAGTGGTTGTTCTTCTGATTGGTTCCTAACCCTTTTTCCCGGATTTTTATCACCACAAACTCAAAATTTTCCATACCTTGTCTCTTTTTCCACCTTTGCCCCATCACAACTATACAGAAGGCCCTCATGATTTTTGTTATGTGCATGATCCTCAACGGTGGAGATCTAGAACGCTATTGCAAGCTTATGGTAGATTAAGTGAAATGGTTGAGATCGAGCGTAATTTTCCATACCTTAAACACATTTGAGTGAGTGTTTCATTAAGAAAAAAAAAATCCTTGTGAGGTTTAGGAGCTTTTGATTGCTTTGCATTAATGATAATGAGTAAACATGTGATGATGGCAATTGTCTTAAGGTTGTGATGGCAAAATATCATTTTAAAAGGGGCTTGAATAAGTTGAGACAATGATCCTATCTTGCACATGTGGCTTTATTACTTAGTGAGTCTTGCTTGGGGACAAGCAAGGTTCAAGTATGGGGTATTTTGATATCATCATAATTTGCATTAGTTAGGACATGCATTTAGCATAGGTTTGTGTCATTTGTCATATGGTTTTGGTGTCTTTAGAGGTTTTTTGTTTAGTTTCTAGGATAGAGATCTACTGTCTTTTTGGTTGTGTTTTCAAGAGTTTTCAGGAGCTAAGCGGAGATCGCTAGAGGACATTTGAGATGGGTACAGAAGCTAAGAGAAGCCGAGCGGAAATCATATAGGAGGAACGAGGATAAAAGGCGAAGAAGCAAAAGCACAAAGAGCAAGGCGGTCGTGCATCATGAGCTTCACTACAGAACAAAAGTGCACGGGCATGCACCTTAGACGCACGGGCGTGCAGATGCCCGATTAGAGAAACAAGCCAACAGAACAGAAGTGCACGGGCGTGCACCTTGGCAGCGCGGGCGTGCACCCTAGGCGCGCGGGCGTGCACTGTACAGGTTGGACAGAATTCGTCCTGGTTTCGACCCGAACCTTTGGCTATTTTATTATTATTTTAGGGGTTTAATATGAGAATGATGAGATTTTCCGGGACCATAAAAGGGGACGGAAAACACATCATTAGGGTTCTCTCGAAAACCGTCATTAGCAAGTTCATTTTCAAGACCTTTTTGGAGTTAGATTTGGGTAACTTTGTGCAGATTTGCTTGGAGATTTTCATTGTTTCAATTCAAGATTGGTATTTCCCCTTTAGTCTTTTCTTTTCTTTTAAATTTCATGCTTCCCTTTATTGATTTGATGATGAATTCTTCCATGCTTGGCTAAATTCTCCGTTCTATGGTTAGGGTGAACCCGACAATGTCGCAAATGGTTTGATTTCGATGGTTGCTTGAACTTAGTCTGAATTTTATGAATTGATTTGATCCTAGTTGCTTAACCTAATTGATGTCAATCGATTAGAATCCTTTTTAGATTCAAGATGCTACCGCTGAGAATTGAAATTGGATACTTGGATGGATTTCATGAACCCGAAAGGGGAATTGTGTCTGTTGGAATCCTAGGATTGAACTTGAGGAATCAACAATTGTTATTGTGACATTTAACCAATTGTTGAGGACTCTTGAGGATTATTAAATTATCGTAGATTCTTAGGTGTGAATTGGTTAGGCGGAACGCGACAGCGAAAGTTCAATTGATTTTCTTCTAAGGTCTATAAAGAACTTAAAGGATCTAGATTTGGTTAATTTAGACACAATTACTACAACATGCAACAGCTGAGTAGTGATGACTTAAGATTATTTACCTTCAATTTGGCATATTAAGGAGATGAAGTTCGAGTGAACATCGGGTTGAATTCTTTGTGGCATTGTCGTCGGAATCCTTAACCTTAGAATTACTTCTCATATATATTTTCTTCATATTCTTTGCTTGTTTTTCTTAGTTTAGTTGAAAATCAAATCCCTCTTTCTTGGTTTAGCTTATTAGTTCTAGATAATAATTGATACATATATAATCCCCGTGATCGATACCCGTATACTGCAATTGATCTCGTATTCTTGCGAGGTTGGTTCAAGCTACACTATTCTTGTGTTGGTTAAGACCACAACATTGGCCAAGTCCCACGGTGATTGAAAACTTTCCTGGATCACTCCTCTTCTCAGGGAAGTCCATCTTTGAGCACTCCTCTGCGATCTCTGCCATGGATCTCTTCTTGCTAAGGATGTTTTTCAGGAATCGCACATAGGCAGGCATCTCGCTTAGGGCTTCTGTAAGAGGGATGGTAATGTTAAGACCTTGAAGAATTTTTACAAAGCACCTAAACTTACCTTTGGTGGGATCCTCCAATGCTTTGGATGGGAATGACAACGTCTTCTTTGGCGGAGGGACCAAAACGGTGTTCGGAGGGGCCTGCTGGACATCGACATCGACAGGGATCTGGTCGATATCGATTGGGGTGGTCGATGTCGACCTCTGTTGTGGCTCTGATGGCTTTGCAGTGGCCTCGACGTTGACCTGGGTGTCGACCAGGGGGTCGATATCGACGTCTTCCTTGACATCGACTGGGCTGTCGATGTCGACTAGATCTGCTGTTTTCTCCGATTCCGTTCGTGGCTTTTGTACTTTGTTGTCACTCCTTAATTGCATGGCTGCAACATGGCCAGTCCCGGATTGCCCCTTAGGATTTGTAGTGGATTTGCCCGGGGAATGTTCCGGACGGTCTACGTTCTTTTTCCAAATATCCATCTCCCCAATCCTTGTGGTAAGGTGATTGAGTTGAGAATGGATGGCATTGTTGGATTGTCCCAAGCCTCTTGTGGAGCGAGTACAAGGTAGCCATAGGCGGTGTAAGTGTTGATCCTCTCCTTGGTGGCAGCATCAAGAGCATTGTAAATGATTTCCTGAATTACGTTCGGTGGTTGGCCATGCGTTGGGCATGATCGTAATAGGTCCTTAAACCTTTCCCAAACAGTCGCCAGAGCCTCACCAGGCTTTTTTTTGAAAGCCGTGATTTTCTGTCGGATCAACGCCGTTTTAGAAGGAGGGAAGAACTTGTTGAGTAACGCGTCCTTGACTTCATTCCAGGTGCGGAGCGATCTTGGGGCTAAGCTCTCCAACCACTGCAATGCTTTTCTTGTAAGAGACCAACGAAAGGCTTTTAATTGGACTTATTCCAGGCTCCGTCCATCAGCAATAGTATCACAAAGGTCTAAGAAGGTTGATATATGTGCCATAGGGCATTCATTAGGTTTTCCTTCATATTGATGCCTTCTAATCTCTGTAAGGAAGTTAGGTTTAATTTCAAAATTAGAGGTATGGATAAGAATCGCCGATTCAGGCACGGTGAGTGCGGGGTGCATGTATTGCTTGGCATTCTGAGGGAGGGCATTGATTTGGGCTTCTATTTGCCTCCGGCCTTCCTCCTCCCTATCCGCACGCTCCTTAAGTGCCGCCTCTCTAGTCGTTAAGTCCTCGACCTGCTTCCTTAGTTGCTCAATAAGTTCAGCTTGGTTCGCGTTGTCTGCCATGATTCTCTGAGCTTGGGCTCTTAGATGGAAATAGCGCTCCGGGTCATCTACTCCTTCAAATTCAGGTGGGCGATCAACGCGTCGCATACACCTACAAAACCAAACTAGATAGAAATGTGAGATAGACTACTAGGGCGCGATGGATTGCCTCCCCGGCAACGGCGCCAATTTGTTAAGCAGAAGGAGGGTCAAGTTCTTAAGTACAAATATAAAGATGTATATGTAAACCAACTCCTAGCCTATGCAAATAATTACAAGACTTCCTTCTATTGTAGTGGAAGGGTAGTCAGGATCGATCCACGAGGAGGCGTGTCAGCGGGATCCTAGTAGCGTTGGAAATCTCATGTCTTGCGTTGACCAGAAGCCTAGATTTCGACCTAGGCTGTCGATCCTTTCTGCAACAGAAGACCTGCAGAGACAAAAACAAGCAGTCGATATCGACTAGGAAGGTCGATATCGATGTCAGCAGACGAAATCGACTGGCTCAGAAGACTGCCAGTCGACACAGGTGGTCGATATCGACGTTGGGGGGTCGATATCGATGTTCAGTAAACTCCGCAGAATGATCGTCGTCGACTCAGAAAACTGTCGACGAACTCAGTGGTCGATATCGACGTCTGTGGTCGATATCGATGTCTTCCTGCAGTGGGTTAGTTCTTCATCGGCAAAGAAAGGCCGAAGATTTAAGAATGGATGAGGATGCGATGAACAGAAATAAACAGAGGTTTTATGTGTATAAACTATGTAAAAAGCAACTCCTAGGATTAGGGTTTACCACAACGTTAACCAATGCATGCGATAAGATAAATAAGACGGACAATTGCGCTATTTCACCCGAGGGACAAGCTTTCGCCGTACACCAACTCTTAGGATTACTCTTGCAAATAAACCTAATTGTCACTACCAATTTTATGTTTATAACTCAAGTTGTTAGCATGAATCCCTTTTCTTTCGATTAGGACTAAACATAGAATTGTAGGAGATGATATAGACACAACGATATCAACATCTAATACTTACCTCAAGCGCGCATGGCTAACGTCGGGCTCGCTCCGACCCTAAGAGCTTTGGGGGACTACTCGCTTCTCATCATAGAACTCATCATTGATTGAAAGAAATAAACTTGCATTAAAATATAAACTCCGAAGCTTTACAACTCAACGTCGGCTTTCGCAAATGCCAAACCTTAAAACTTCTCTCTAACTATATTGTATATAATTGGATGTGTTGATGGATTAAAGATGCTTAAATGCCAGCCCCCTAGGGCTTTATTTATAGGCTACTAATCCTCGCTATCTGATAATGCATATCCTAGATAGGCATTATAGGAATTTTTAGGCTAGATAGGTTGCATCTAGTTAATGAATTAGAGTTAAAGTGCATCTGACAATTATTGTGGGAGAGTTCGGATTTTGTGCGAATTTGTGAGTATTTTTACAGATTAGATTCGAACACTTGGGGATGCATGATATTGGAGACTTGAAGAAAAAAGAGCAAAGAATTGGAGCTTCCTGAAGCTTCTGGCAGGGGGATGATGGCAGCGGGGCATATGCTGCGGCCGCAGCACACATGCAGCGGCCGCCGCAAGGAGCTGGAGCGGCGCCTGAATGGAACAGGCACCTATGCTGCGGCCGCCGCATTGGTCATCTACCGCATTTCGATTTGTGAAACCCTAGTTTTTGTTATTTTCATTTTAGGGTCGGTTTAGACTTTTAAAAGGTCGAGAGTTATTTAGTTTTGAAGCACTTTTCATTTCTCATTCTACGTTCATCAAACAATTTGGAGATTGAGCGATGTCTTCAATGAGGAACTAAACTCATCTGTTCTGCCTACAGTTTGACACTTTATTTGGATTGATTGTGAGTTTCTAATTCTCGTTCCTTGTTTCCTATATTTAAATGCTTCAACTTCTTTGCGCTTGATTGTTTATTGTTTTGTTCTATCTTGTCTGGCCAACTAGTTAGATCAATTCAATTGCTAAGGTTTTGTAGATTCCTGATTGTGAACCTTAACCTAAGTAGCAAACTTATCCCTTTAGGGCTGATTGAACTAATTGGATAGGTAGGAAGTTGAATGTGTTGTTAAATCCCTCTTTAGGGACTGCAAATACCTTGGCTAATCTCTGAACTTAAAGCTGTCAATTGGGTTAAATCCTTCTTTAGGGATTGTTCGATTGATAAGGGTTGCTAGGACTGATTGGACTAGTAACTATATTAGGTCGGGACAAGGGCATTCATAGGAAACTTAATAGGACGAGAAGAAGTTACAAGGATCGCTTCAACCAAATAAAGTGGAAAATTGTAGGTAGAACTACTTCTCTCAATTGTTTGAATCAATACCATTTACTCTTTCCTTTCATAATTCGCATTTGCTTTCACAAACACCCTCACTTGGTTACTAAATCAGCATCTGAATCATACTTGAGCAACAAATTTCCCTATAGGATCGACCTCTTACTTATTGCTATACTAGTTATAAGTTTGAGTTACTTTGACGGATCAACGACAGGTTTCCCCTCCGTCAAATTTGGCGCTGTTGCCGGGGAATTTTATTGATTCTTGTGTGTTTTTGTGCTGATTTTTGGTGTAGACCGTCTTATATGGTCCATACCCATGCTACTAATTCTTCTTTGTTGGCATTTGATTCAAAGATCGAAAGAACCGCTTCTTCCTTAAGGCGAGAAACTCGTGATCATTCTCACGGGTTACCTTTTGATCAAGGAAACACTGCAGAGATGGCTAACGAAGCGAACCGCACTCTTAGGGAGCTTTCTGCTCCTGACTTGGCACAGCAGCCCCTTGCAATTCAATTCCCTGCGCTAGGGGAAGGAGTCAAATTTGAGCTAAAATCTGGGGTGATTCATCTTCTACCAAAGTTCCATGGGTTGAGTGGGGAGGACCCCCACAAGCATCTATCTGAGTTCCATACGGTGGTAGTTGGGATGAAACCTGATAACGTTACTGAGGATCAAATCAAGCTGAGAGCCTTTCCCTTCTCTTTGAAGGATGAGGCTAATGAATGGTTCTTCTACCTACCTCCTGGGACTATCTCTACTTGGGCTGAGATGAAGAGAGTCTTTCTGGAGAAGTACTTCCCTGCAACAAAGCTTAATGCCTTGAAAAGGGCAATCAGCAGCATTGAGCAGTACGCTACAGAGTCGATTCATGAGTACTTTGAGCGCTTCAAGAAACTCTGCGCTAGTTGTCCATGCCATGGCTTCCCGCAGAAGGATTTGGTCTTATTTCTATTCAATGGGCTGACTGATGATGAGCACAAAATGGTGAACTCCTGTTGTGGGGGAAATATGTTGAATAAGACGTCTGCTGCAGCTTGGGAGGTGTTGAAGGAGCTCTCTGAGGATTCTAGGCAGTTCAACAAGAACACTCATGCTAGGGGTGTACTTTCTGTTGATGCTCCTGTGGCTGCGCTTCAGACTGATATGGCAGAGGTGAAGGAGATGATCAAAAAGTTGGTAATCGACAGAACACCTCAACAGTTGAAGGCGTGTGAACTCTGCAATGAATTCACTCATCCCATGGATATGTGCCCACTTTTGCAAGAGTCTAGCGTGGATGTGAATGCCATGGGGAATTTCGCTCCACAAAGGCCTAGACAAGGCAATTTTGGCAATCCTGGATAGTTCAACAGCAACTATAACAGAGGCTATCAGCAAGGCTATGGGAACTACCAGGCCTCTTTCAATCAGCAAGGGGGGCAACAGGGAAGGCCCCAACAACAATGTGAACCTCGACAAGGAGGCCAACCGCAAGCGAATGAGGCTAATGAGGATCCTCTGCAGACTTTGTCACGATTAGTCTTGAAGGTTGAGAAACAACAATCGGATCGGATAACCAATCTTGAGAATCAAATGAGTCAACTTATTCAAGCCTTAAGTGCAAAGGAGGCAAACAATGCTGGGAAGCTTCCATCGCAGACGGTTGCAAATCCTAAGGAGAACGTCAGCGCTGTAATGCTTAGGAGTGGCAAGGAACTGATTGCCACACCTCAAAAGGATGTCGGGGAAATAATGGACGAGGAAATTGAGATTGAAGAAGAGAATGATGGCAACTGCAAGTGCGGCGGCCGTCGCACATATGCAGCGGCTGCGGCACACCAGAAATGCAGCGGCCGCAGCATCCTGCTGCTCCCGCCGCCCCTGTCTCAGACAGCACCCACGAAAATGGTAAGGCCTATAGTCCCTTTACTTCTTCTTCTCTCCCTCCTTCTTCTTCTTTCCCTCCTCCTTCTACCTTACCTCTGAAGACTTCAAAGCCGGTTCCACCCTTCCCGGAAGCCTTGAAGGATACACGACGGTATGAGAACGATAAGGAGATCTTTGAGACGTTTAGTAAATGCGAGGTAAATATTGCTTTGCTTAATTTGATTAAAAGCATTCCTAGATATGCTAAATTTTTTAAGGAACTTTGCACTATCAAGCGGAACCAGAAGTTGAAAGGTAAGCAAAAGGTGAAGGTAAGCGAACATGTCACTGCTGTGTTTCAGAAGCGTTTGCCTGAGAAGTGTAGTGACCCTGGTATGTTTGCAATTCCATGTGTGATAGGTGATACTAAATTTGACAAAGCCATGTTAGATCTAGGAGCATCTATTAATGTCTTGCCTTCTCATGTTTATCATGCTTTGGGATTGGGACCTCTGAATGATACTCGGGTAGTAATTCAACTTGCTGATCGATCTACTATCTACCCGAAAGGGATTGTTGAGGATGTCTTGGTTATGGTCGACAACTTGATATTCCCTGCTGATTTCTTTGTGATTGATATGGGTCCTGGTAACAATTAGGATAGGTCTTTTATTTTGATAAAACTGAAAAGAAAAGATAAATTTCAGCTGCTAGCTATCTAAAATACAAGATAATCCGTGGCCTTGATGATAGAATTCATAATCCGAGTCTCGAAATCATATCTATCTTCTGTCGAGATAAGGTCGATATCGACCACAGAGGTCGATATCGATGTCTGTGTTCTTGCTCGACTTGTCCAGCTCCTGTCGATGTCTATGCTGAGGTCGATATCGATGTAGTATGTCGATATCGATGTCTTCTTGGTTGGTCTGTGTGGTCTATTTCGACACTCAGAAGGCATGTCGACAACTATGGTCGATATCGATGTGTAAGGTCGGTATCCACCTCTGCTCAGCTTCACTTGGCTTCTCCGTTTTGACTCCGATTTCGCTCGAATTCCTGCATGGTTAGCTCAAAACTTGTGCAGACTCTATTTCTTGTATTTTAGCCCATTCTTACACAAGTTTATATTCTTCTGAACCTTTTCTTTGGAAATCGAATGAAATAAGAAGTCAAAAGATGCATTAAAAGGAGGTACAAATATGTACATCACGGATCAGCAACCCAGTTGCCCTCTCTAAGTGTATGGGAGTACGACACACTAACAAAGGAGTGATTGATGGAAAGCGTGTCCAACACGGTCATCTCAATCTCTCAAGGGTAGCTCCACACCCCCTTGACAGCGTTAATAGCCAGCAGGCAATTGCCCTTCACCTCAAGATTTGTGATCCCCAGTCAATGAGCTTCTTGCAACCCATGAAGTAGACCCGGAGTCTCTGCTTGTAAAACCGAGGACTTATTGCAACTCTGTATCCCACACTTGAAAATTCTGCCATGGTCGTCACAAATAACAAAACCCCAAGCAGCGTTTTCATTGATGGTCTTTGGATCCCACACTTGAAAATCTTCGCCTTCTATCAAAAAATGAAATAAATAAATAGGTAATACATTTGAATCCAAACACACCCTATAGGTCACTGTTTATGAGAAGATTTTTCACCGTAGATTTTTTTTTGTTAACGAGGGTAACCAACCTTTGGTGGTAAACCCCGGGCACGTGAGCCAGCCGGCAAGAGTCACGCACCAGGTAAACCGGCTTGTGCCGACCGGCTAGACTCAATGATAATAAGTAAGGTGAACCTTGATTAATTCATCAAGAGAAAGGGCGGAGACAGGGATATATATATATATATATATATATATATATATATATATATATATATATATATATATATATATGTATGTATATATATAGATAGAGAGAGAGAGAGAGAGAGAGGGTGGATCAGATGTAAACACACTATATATATATATATATATAGGGTGAGGTTAAAATGAAAATGATGCTTAAAATGAAAATGGCTTAAAGTGAAAACGGGCCTAATTTTGAAAAAAAACGAAATCTGTCCGACCGCCATCCAAAGACAATGCCACGCAATCGGAGGCTGACTATGGTGCCATCAGAGATTGCTTGGGATCTGACATCACGTCGCAAAATCGAGGAAATCGACGAATCAGATAGAAATCACGTCGTGAAATCGAGGAAATCGGCGAATCAGATGGTTGGGATGTAGAGGTATCAGCCTCGGCCCAGCGGAGATATACTCAGCCGCGAAATCGAGGAAATCGGCGAATCAGATAGAAATCACGCCGGTCTACGGATCTCAGATCATACGCAAATCAAGCCTTCGAAAGCTGCAACAAGTGGATAAACTCGAAGCCATCGAAGAACAGGGGATCACTACATAGAGGGCTTCCAAGAACAAATCCATCAAGAAGGAAGACGAGTTCATCTCTTCCGTTCAACCGAAGAAGCTCTTCACGAATGGTGACAAATCGTTGACTGCTAAGAAGCCTCTACAAGTAAGGGCGGTGGCTAGTCGATGCAAGAGCTCCAATGGCGGTAGCACGAATGGCAATTCCACCACCCCGAATGGTGCTAAGAAGAGATCTTTGCCCGACGACATGGAGAGCAAGACATTCGACAGGAAACGCATTTCGCTGTCCAGAAAGCACGGTGAGTGAAATCCGAGTAACTGCTGACTGTTGTAGCCTTTGTTTGCTGCCTGTGTTTCGAAAGCTTGATATAGAAGGATCAATATTGAAAAAAAATGAAATATGTCCGGCCCAAATGAACAAAATAGCCCTAATTCTCTTCCTCTTTCTCCTTCCCAATCAGACTTTATCTCTCTCCTCCTCCTCGCCGTCTGGTCAATGTTCACTGGAACCCTCACTCTCAAGTCCTCCACCGACGATGTGTCATTCTTCGCCGTTTATTTCTCATCCGCTTCCTCCAGTCCCGACGATCTCGATGTCCTGGTATCCTTTCTGAACTCGCGAGTTCAAATCGTCGTCAGGTCGATGTCTTGGAATTTTTTTACGTCGTTTTAGGAATTCGGTTTTTATTGCTTCTTTTATCCTTTCATGAGATCGATTGCTTAGTTTTTAGTTGAAATTCATCCCAATCTATGAGTTTTTTCTTCTCGTTGTTGGTCACGGATGAACTTCTGTGTGAGGGAGAGGGGTTTTCGGTGAAAATTTTATTTTGTTGAGATGGTGCCGCTTGGAATGTGTCAGGTACATTACTTTCCGTTTCCAGGTTTTGAGGCTTAAAACTCTCCGATGAAGGGGCAGATTGTGGTGGCAGGGGGCATGTGGCGAGGATGGCAGAGGTGGAGGAGAAGGTTAGGGAGGAGTTTTCAGTTCAGTATTGATTTGATCTTGTTGCTCATCATTAGCTAATTAGTGTCATAATTTGGTTTCGTATGTGCAGTCAGAGATTCTGGTGTGACAGGATTCGATTCAAATTGTTTATTGGATTAGCAAAAAAGGGAATTAGTATTGATGATTTAGGTTGGTGATTGGATTTTGTACTGGTCTTGATTTTGATCGGTTGTCAGTGGAGCTACTAAGCTTGTTCAGGAGCATATTTTGAGTGAAGAGTGAGATTTGGTGGTGGCACTTCAGTTTAATTAACTTAAATCGTCTGACTGTTTAGAAGAGATCTTAATATATCATGAACATCTTAAATCTCTTGCCCACCAAGTGTTTGATAATTAATTGCCCCTGTGAATAAAAATGCCGGTTTTGAGTTACTTGTAAAGATGTGTTCTTTGTTTGGGTTAGATTTTTACTTGCATTAAGATCCATAAGCTCAATTAGGAAAGTGCGTCTGAATAATTGTTGTTCACGAGGTTGGTGGTTGATTCCACCTGGATCTATAATTTTAATTGTGCACTTCATAATCTTATTCTTGCACTTTATCATTTTATTTATGCACTTTATAATCTTAATTGTGCACTTCATAATATTATTCATGCACTTCATATTATTATTCTTACACTTCATCATTTTATTCTTGCACTTTATCATTTTATTTATGCACTTTATAATCTTAATTGTGCACTTCATAATCTTATTCATGCACTTCATATTATTATTCTTACACTTAATCATTTTATTCTTGCACTTTATCATTTTATTTATGCACTTTATAATCTTAATTGTGCACTTCATAATCTTATTCATGCACTTCATATTATTATTCATAGACTTCATCATTTTATTTATGCACTTATAATCTTAATTGTGCACTTCACAATCTTATTCATGCACTTCATATTTTTATTCATACACCATCATTTTATTCTTGCACTTATCATTTTATTTGCACAACATAATATTATATTTGCACAATTTAAAGTTATATTTGCACATCATAATGTTATATATGCACTTTATCATCTTATTTATGCACGTTATTATTTTATTATTGCACTTTATAATCTTATTCATGAACGGGAACAAAGAGAAAACAACCATAAATAGCTTATGCGGTATTCTGAACTCGAACCTTTGTGCATGGGCACATCGTTATACCATTTTTGAGCTAATAGGCTTTTAATCACACATGTCACATTAAAGTGCAAAACCACCATAAAAATAGCAACCCATATAGAAAATTTTGGTAGGAAACTTACTTTACATTATGAAAATGCACATTTATTAATAATAACCTTTATTGTATTATTTGTTCACTTTATATTTTGTAATCTCATATTTTTCACTTTTTAAAATAAAGACAAAAAATGTGATGTAACATATTTTGTTGCATTTTGTAATCTTATAGTTGCACCTTATAATATTATTTCAAATAAAAATTATGGGCTAAAAGCTGTAATTTTTATAATTGAAATAACGACAATATTGGCAGAAATAGAAAGTATGGGAGAGGTGGTGATATTTACCTCATAATTAGGATCATTTACCCATTCACCCATTTAATCCATAAAATTAGGCCCATTTACACATAAATTAGGTCCATTTATCTATTACTCATTTAATTAGGCCCATTTACCTTCAAATTAGACCATTTTCATTTTAAGAGGGATTTTCATTTTAAGAACCATTTTCATTTGATCCATATCCTCTATATATATATATATATATATATATATATATATATATATATATATATATATATATATATATATATATATATATATATATATATATATATATATACTAGTATTGTTACCCGCGCGGTTGCGCGTTTTGCTAATAAATTATATTTTATTATATTAATTATACTAAAATATTATATTAGATTATTAATTGAAGTGACTCAAAAAAGTAAAACCAAATTGACGTGACTCACAAAAATATAAAACTATATATAAATATATTATATTCAATTTGATCTAAATGGTAGAATAATTGATCAAATATTCCTTCTTCATATTTTAGAATCTTGACGGCATGATACATATTTATATATTTAAAAAATCTAATGTAATATAATAAAATAAAATAATCTATCTATAATGCTATATAAAATAATCAAATCGTTCAATCTAATATAGTGCTCCGTAGAATTTTTGTCATTCATTCTATCTTTTTAGATGAAATTGATATATTTTTATAAATATTCAACATTATATCTTAATTAAGTAGAAAACTTATCTCTAGTGTTATCTTTTTTAGCCACGTCATTAATAACGCAATATAATTTTTCCATCTCAATTAATGATCCGACCTATTTTTATTACGTAGGGGGATCAAAGAATATATATCCAATAGTGCAAAATGCTCACCGATACTTGGTAGATTGTATAAAAATATTATTTTCGACCCAATTTTTTAAAAAAATATTGTTATAAAATTTCAACTTTTGAATAAAAAATTCAAAAGGAATAATTAGAAAAAAAATTCATATAAAACTAAAAACATACATTGGGAGACTACGTAACAAAATAAATGAAAAATATTGTTATAAAAATTCAAAAGCAATAATTAAAAAAACATATAAAACTAAAAACATATCTTAGAAGAAACACTTAAGTAAATAAAGGGTGGATCATTTTTTCTAAACAAATAAAAAAAATAAAAAAGTTCCTATCTTAAAGCACGTAAGTAAATAAAGGAGGGATCAATTTTTCTAAACAAAAAAAAATCAAAAACTTCTTATCTTAATAACTAACCTAATATCGTATCAATCCAAAATATGACACATATGCGATATTAATTGATGTAGATAAAAAAAAAAGATAACACCATTTTAATCCAAAATATGACACATATGCAAAAATAATTCCGTTTTAATCCAGAAAATTCCACATATGCGAATCGCACCAGAGCCCGTTTCTGGCCTCTGTTTTAGTATATTATATAGATATAGGGTGGATCGGATGTAAACACACCTTAGAGTGTAAACTAGGAACAAATCTAAACTAGTCAACCAAATGAAATCAAGGGTGTAGATTAATTAGGATTTTCTTAGTTTTTTTAATTAAAAAAATTAGGGCCCATCAGCCCATGTTCTTAATTTGTACAAACGGGCGCGTGAGATAAAAACATCGAAAGTCTCCTTAGTCCCTTCATCTCTAATTGTACGGGGTCCCCGAAAATTTTGTTCCATTTTTCCATTTGTTTTTTTTCTTTTATTTATTATACTCTATAAATTAATGGTGTTATCGATATTTTTCATTTATTTAACAAAAGCGGGTTTATATATACGAATTATTGGGTTTATATATACGAATAATAATTCGTAATTTACCAAATAATGCATTATTTTTATAGATAATTATTTTAAACTTTTTATACGAATACTCTTTGTGGTCTTACCGAACAATTTACAATTTTGTTATTATCCCTTCAACCCCTTTAAAACTAATAAACACATAACCAATCGTTCTCTTGCATATGAATAATCTCTATAATTTAACCGAATTATCTCTCAAATTTAACCGAATAATCATTAAGTTAAATACGAATAATTTTTCAAATAATAACGAATAATTTATAACTTCTTTGTAAAAAAATGGATTTCCATCTACGAATAATGATTTTCGATTAATCGAATAATGCATAATTTTCTTCAAAAAGCACTCAACGAATAATGCATAATATATATAGTTATTCCAAACTCCCGCTTACCTATGAATACTCTTTTTGATTTCACCGAATAATGTATAAATTTTTTAGTTATTATTTTAATCTCCTTAAAACTAATAAATCTATAAACAATATATTTACATACGAATAACCTCTCAAATTTAACTAAATAATATATTAAATTTAACCGAATAATTGTCCTTTATTAACTGAATAATTTAGCCATGCACATTAGTGTAATCTAAAATGATATTAAATGTACATGCAAGTGGTAAAACAAACTACTTTTCAAAGCCTATTAAATCCCCTTCCATGGGTGATTCATTGGGAGGGACGTTAATGTGTAATCTCAATTTCAACAGAATGATACTATAGAAGGAAAATCTTCCAAAGATTTTTATATTTAATTTTTTTAATCTGCTGGGTGATTAATTGGGAGGGACGTTAACCGTCAATTCTTTGGTTAGTAGCAAACACGCGCTTATATGATGTGCGTATTCCCCTTTTTTGCTTTTTAATTTGTTTAATAATTCAAAGCCAATTAAATCCTAACCATCCATTTATTGTGATTCAATGGTGTAGATCTGTTCCTACTTTACTCATAAGGGGTGTTTACGCAATAAACAACCCTATGTATATATATATAAATCACAAAATGACAGACCGGCCATGGTGCAAGTATACAGCATGCACGGAATATTGAAGAAGGGCGGTGCGGTGAAAGCAGCACCATATGGAGCTAGGTCACGTCAACAATGGCCCACCTTACGTGGATCTTATCAGGAAGATACACGTGGCATGTTCTAAGCAAATGGGAGCCATCCCGCCTAGCTGTACGTAATAGTGTGGTGTCGCAGCTGAATGGTCCCCTGCAGGGTCTTATCATTAACCTCTCAAGAACCACCAGAAACCGGGAACCGGCCGTAGCCAGTGGCCGATCCACTATTTAATCACCCCATCCTACCTATGTAGGTACACACATATATCTCATATATTCTCATCTCGATCAGCTCGCTTAATTAAACCCGTACGTACCCAACACCCGGCCCTTTAATTAATTAATTAATTACAGCGGTTCTAGTTATCTAGCTAGGATGCCGTTCAACGAGATTGCGATCGGGCGGCCTCAGGAGGTGTACCACCCGACGGCGCTGAAGGCAGCGCTGGCGGAGTTCATAAGCGCCCTGATATTCAACTTCGCAGGGGAGGGGTCCGGGATGGCGTTCGCCAAGCTGACAGACGACGCCTCCACAACCCCCGCCGGGCTGGTGGCGGTTGCCCTTGCCCACGGCATTGGGCTTTTCATCGGCGTGGCAGTCTCCGCAAACATCTCAGGAGGGCACGTCAACCCTGCCGTCACCCTCGGCGCCTTCATCGGCGGCCACATCACTCTCCTAAGGGGGATCCTCTACTGGATTGCCCAGTGCCTCGGCTCCACCGTCGCTTGCTTGCTTCTCAAATTTGGCACCGGTGGATTGGTACTCACAACTACTATTATCTACTTTCCATTCTCCGTTTTGTCTTCACATTGCAATGCCTATCTTATCTCCACACACACACATGTATATATATAACAACTTTCCTATAAGAACACCCTTTACCATGTAACGGATGGATAATTGTGGACTTTTGGATCTAAAGAAATGAAGAGAGAGATTGATTTAAAAAAAACACAATTAACCGTATAACCAACTAGTATTCATATTTAACATTAAATATGAATACTTTAGGTGTAACCGTATCTTTAAATATGAATAGTAATATACAATAGTAAACTTTTATTAGTTTGTAAAATATGAATATTTAATAATTTAGATTTGAATAATTATGTTACTAAATATGAATATTAACATATTTGGTGAATAATAGTTGGTGGTTACAAGTTTTAAACGTTTAACCAACTAGTATTCATTTTTAACACTAAATGTGAATAGTAGGTAGTTACACGCTTCTTTCAAAACAAAGGCTAGCCCTTGATTCTTTTAAATCTAATGACCCAAATTTGTCTCTCTGTTACATAGTAAGAGTTGTTTCACCGGAAAGAGCCTATATTATATATATATATATATATATATATATATATATATATATATATATATATATATATATATATATATATTACTCCCTCCGTTCGGCAAAATATGTCATTTACTATTTACGCACGTTTTTTTAGAATAATAAAAACTATATAAAATATTTACTTTTTTATAAATTTTTTTTAACAAGTTTATACTTATTAATAATAACTACGAAATTGTTAAATTTTTTTTATTAAAAACTAGATATTTTATATAGTTTTTATCCCATAAAAAAGCGTGCGTGAATAGTAAAGTGACATGTTTTGCCGAACCGAGGGAGTTATATATTAGGTGTTTTCAAAATGAAAATATCCCTTTTTATATAAGCTACTAATTAATTAACAACTACCATATGTGTGTATATTATATATATACTCCCTCTGTTAATTAAAACTTGTCGTTTACTATTCATGCACGCTTTTTTAGAATGATGAAAACTATATGAAATATTAACATTTTTTTAAATTTGTTTTTATAAATTCTTAATTAATAGTAACAACTATGAAATTATTTCAAAAATTTGTTAAAAAAGTTAATATTTTATTTATTTTTTAACACTTCAAAAAACGTGCGTAAATAGTAAAACGTCAAGTTTTAATTAAAGGATGGAGTATATATATTAGGGGCTATCCAATCATTTAGGCTTGCGCTATTAATTACTAGACTAACTACAATAATCAGATTTTATTTTCCACATACATCTAATCATATTTATGAGTGGTACGTGTATTTTCCATTCATAACTTTAGCTGCATTTAATATATATATATATATATATATATATATATATATATATATATATATATATATATATATATATATATATATATATATAAGGTGTGGTTCGGGTGTACACACCCTTAAAGTGTACTTTGTTCACAAATATTATTCGGTGAAATGTGAAACATTATTCGGTGAAATTTGAAGCATTATTCGGTGAAACGTGAAACATTCTACCGAATACTGTTATGTTACATATTATTCAGTGGAATTGGAACGTGTTCGTCTGAACTGAACGGAAAAAGAAAACATAACAGTATTCGGTACAATGTTTCACGTTTCACCGAATAATGCTTCAAATTTCACCGAATAATGTTTTACATTTCACCGAATAATATTTGTGAACAAGGTACACTTTAAGGGTTGTATACAAATTATCCATACACTATATATATATAGGGGAGATATCTAATGAGAAGTGGCATTTGGGTGAGAAGATGAGAAGTAAGTCTTATACCCCTTAGATTAAAATGATCTTTTTTATATGGATATATGGGACATATCTAATGATAAATATATCAATATTTTTTAATTAGTTTTTTATGCTATTTTTCTAGGTGGTGAATGAAAAAACTAATTTAAATTAGCATAAAACCCCTAAAATGACCATTAAATCACCATCTAGAGAAATAACATAAAAATTAATTTAAAAAATAAAAAATTCATATATTTATCATTAGATATGTCCCCTATATCCATATAAAAAAAATCATTTTAATCTAAAGGTATAAGGCTTACTTCTCATCTTCTCACCCAAATGCTACTTCTCATTAGATATCTCCCCTATATATATATATATATATATATAGAGAGAGAGAGAGAGAGAGAGAGAGAGAGAGAGAGAGAGAGAGTAGACGTTGGATGTAATGTAATGAACCAATGAGATTTAAGATTACATAAACACTGCAATTGTAGATTAGGAAAATTAGACAATCTGAAGGAGCATTTATTGCCTTGAAAAACTAATAACGAAATTCATGGTTTATTTTTTAAAATAATTCATTTTAATTGCAATAAATCATGGAAAGATTCTTGCCTTCCATTTAATTTTTCAGTGTAACGAGTATCATAATTTGGACGATTAAAAAGCATATAATTTATATTCATTACAAATAGCTTAATATTCTTCTTAATAATATTGAATATTCATTTCATACAAAGTCAATATTCATTTCAAATATGTTAATATTCATTTCATACAACGTCAATATTCATTTCAAATGTGACTATATGGTTATTCATAGTATATATTTAAGTATGATTTTAATTAAAAGAAAAAAAAGTATTTTTCATTTCTTTTTGAAAATAATTTTTTTATATATTGTAATGATGTCAATATACATTTTTTTATATAAATATTAATCCTTCCTTACTTGACTTAATTAATTTTAACGTCATTTAGATAGAAAGAGCTAATTTTACTTTTTCTATTGAATGTGTGTAATTATTGCCTTATAATCTTAAACAACTTCATTACCGTAAATTCAATGCATGGTTTTCTAAATGAATATCATCCATTGATTAGATTTAATCTAACGCCTATAATTGTGTTACATGTTACATCCTATGACTTGTTTCATAGGATCTTCTCCCTATATATATATATATATATATATATATATATATATATATATATGATAGAAATTTAATCAAATTTCTCCATCCATTTCATTTGTAAATAATATATATATATAATTCAAATCTTCGTCTGAACTAATAATAATATGATAGAAATTTAATCAAATTTCTCCATCCATGACTTTTTAAAGTTCTGTAATTTTTTTTTTGGACGGTAAAATTATATAAAATATTATTTTTAATTAATATTTACATTAATGTTATATTTATTCTTAATAAGTATGATATTATTTTTAAGAATTAATTAAAAAATATTTTATATAATATAAATCGTCCTAAAAAAACGTAAATGACTTTAAAAAATCTCTTATTTACAGACGGAGAGAGTATAACTTAAGGTCCAGATCGATACTACATGTATATTAGCAATGTAGTAGGCATATATAGTTATTGTACAATGTATATATATTAGCTAGTCTTCCATCTTCGTCTAAAATGACTGTGTAATATATGGGGACGAATTAATAATACATTCCAACTAGTATGATTCCCGAACTATTTTTTATAAATAAAATATTAATAATATGTTAAATTAATATTATAAAATAATAGTAAAAGTTTAAATAATTAAATTTTTTGAATTAAACCCATTGGTAGAAAAATAATTAAAATAGTATATATATATATATAGATAGATAGATAGATAGATAGATAGATATACATTGCCGATATTAATTTTATGTTTCCTTATTATTAATTTATGTTTTGAATTAATCCCATTTTTTTAAAAAAAAATTACTAAAATTATAGTTTAGTTTAAGATCATGAATTAATTGAATTGTTTTAAAAATTGATTGGATAACCTACTTTTAAGAATAGAGTGACACCTCGTCAAAAATGCTTCTCATTTAATTTAGTACTAGTTCAGTAACCCGCACCTTTTGCGGTTTTTTTTAAGATAACTCCAATATTAAAGATTTAATTTTTATGTTCTTGTTTAGTTTTTTTAAGTTAGTTGTGTAGGTCAGGCATTTACGTAATTTAAAAGTTCATTTTGTGGATTGACTCTAACCAAACGATAAGTCAAAGATTCTCATTTTCTATTTAACAACTTCAAATATAGGTTAAATAATAAAATGAGAATAGTCATTATATAACTCTTGCATCACATGATTTTTTATAAAATATTTTTATGCGTCTGTAACACACTGTTGATGTCATAATTTTTAGAGTATTAATAATTAAGGTTTTTCTAATCTATACCCTTAATTAGGGAATTCCAAAGAAGCAAAAAATGTAAACATTTTCAAGAAGAAGCAATAGGCTACACATCAAAGCAATATATAGGTAAAAAATAAGAAGCAATATATAGGTTATCGTAATCATTTAAAAAAATAGATGCCCAATCTTAAATGTTGATTAGGAATCTTTTAATGACTTGAATTTTGAATGATGACCCGTAATTAGAAATAAATTTTAGTAAGTATAATATCAAATATCTTTAAAGCAAAGAATGAAATTAAAACATGTACACAAACTAATCTCTAAAGAATCATCAATTCAAAGAAACTAATCATAGAAAATAAAGGAAGAGATGATATAATAGTCAGTATATAACTCTTGCATTACATGATAAAATAATTTTATGCGTATGTAATACATTATTGATATCATGATTTTTTAGAGTATTAATAATTACGGTTTTTCTAACCTATACCCTTACGACATTACAAAGAAGCAAAAAATGTCAACATTTTAAGATAGAAGCAATAGGCTATACATCAAAGCAATATATGGGTTATCGTAATCATTTTTTTTTAAAAAAAAAAAGAGGTGTCCAATCTTAAATGTTGATTGGGAATCTTTCAACGACTTGAGTTTTGAATAATGACCTGCGATTATAAATAAATTTTAGTGAGAATAATCTTAAATGTCTTTAAAGCAAAGTATGAAATTAAAAGCATGTACACAAACTAATCTCTAAATGATCATTAATTCAAAGAAACTAAACCTAGAAATTAAAGGAAGAGATGAGAAAAATCTGAATAATTTGGCAATTTTGGTCTAAATTTATGGCCTCAATAATGAATTTAGTTGAGATTTATTATACCATAAAATTAGTGATATCTATGACAATTAAAAAAAGAAAAAAAAGACTCGACTTTACTGAATGAAAGTAGCCTTAGCAATGATAGTACATGCCATGTAATGCGGTGGTTAATTATGTAGGACATATTTGTGTGCATATAAGGGAACATCATTGGATCAAATTTAAATATTGAGTCGATATAAAAAAATCTTGATCATCTGAAAATATACTACCTTTTAATAAATACAATTACAATAAGGTAAATTGAATTTAAATATATACTTTTTACCAAAAAAAATGAATTTAAATACTTACTTATATATATAGTGTTTGATGATGATTGAGATAATACTAAATGTGCTTTAATTTATTTATAGTAGAATTGAAACATTTATTCTCCTTCTTGCATCTCCTAAAAAATATCAATTTGCAAATGAAATTAACACTATATAATCATCATAAGAAATAAAAAAATATTAAAGATGAATGAATATAACGAAAAATTACAAATCTACATAGGTGAGCCATTAGACCAATTATATAGTAGCATACCTATCAAAAAAGAGATATTTTCTCAGTGCGCAATGTAATTAAGCGAGGTTGATAATACAATGTTGCCCGAACATGGAGATGAAACAATATTTATACTGAAAATAAATAGGACTAAAGATATTATAAATGTTTTTGAAATGTTAAAGAAAAGTAAGTAAATTATCATATCTTAACTAATTTGTATTTGTTAAGATTTGGTCAAAATATTACTACAAACAATTAAAAAAAATAAAAAATCAATACTTAATTAGGATAAGATTTTTTAAGATTTTTTTATTTATAAATTAATTAAATAAAAGTTAATGGAATTTATAAAATAATTAATTAAGTACTAGTTGAAAATGCCTAAATTAAAGGAGAAGCCGCCACCTGGCTTAGGCGACTTCTTCTTTAGTATTATATAATTGAATATAGATTTTTTTTGAAATTACTAAAATTATAATTTAGGTTATGATCAGGAATTAATTGAATTGTTTTAAAAATTGATTGGATAACCTACTTTTAAGAAGAGAGTGACACCTTATAAAAAATGTTTCTCATTTAATGTAGTATATAGATGGTTGAAAAAATAAATAAAATAGTATATATAGATAGATATAGATTACCAATATTAATTTTATGTTTCCTTATTATTAATTTTATGTTTTGAATTAATCCCATTGTTTTTTTTAAATTACTAAAATTATAATTTAGGTTAAAATCATGAATTAATTGCATTTTTTTAAAACAATTAATTGGATAACTAACTTTTAAGAAGAGAGTGATAAAAAAATACTTCTCATTTAATGGAGTACTAGTTTAGTACCCGCACTTTGTGCGGAGTTTTTTTAAATTAATATATTTAATATTAGAAAATGTATAAATTTTTTTTTCTAAATAAACTCTAAACTCTAAGTACCACTATTCACATCTAAACATTGTTAATTATTATATATTTAACGGTAAAAAAACTTTGAAAATTTGTAATTAAAGACAAAATTTTATCCCATTGTTGGTTAATATTTGTACCCAAATGCATGTATGTGAAAATTATCATAAATTACATATGGAATGTGTTGTTATTTAGAGTTGAAATTGTTTTTCTTTAATTTATTCTTCTTCTATTCGAATACATTTGTCATCATTCAATGGATCTTTCATCTTTCAATTATATTGTGGAACAATGTAAATGAACATGTATTATTTATATTTGAAAATTGTTTAGTAAATTTATTTATTTATTGTGATTTGTTAGGTATACTTGATATTTGTTTTTATCTCTTAGTATAAATAGTTGAGATTTGTTTTTACCGTACATATATATTAAAAGAGATTTCATTAACAATTGCATATATTTCAAATCAAATATAATAAAGGGAGAGATGGGAATTCACATCAACAACGGCAAACTACAAACATATAGATCTTAATTTTTAGATAAATGTGAGTGCAAGAGAATCGATAACTGGTCGAATTGGATTACGTATAACATCTTTAACACGCGTACATATTTATTTTAATGAAAAAGAATTAATATTTTTAAAATATAGGGAAATTTTTATCCCAATAGAAATGAAACTCTCCACATTAAGTTAAAAGGTCATAGAAAGACATTAATAGTTTAATTTGTA
This sequence comes from Persicaria maculosa, assembly GCA_963922045.1. Taxonomy (NCBI): domain Eukaryota; kingdom Viridiplantae; phylum Streptophyta; class Magnoliopsida; order Caryophyllales; family Polygonaceae; genus Persicaria; species Persicaria maculosa. The sequence continues at coordinate 21,089,103 of OY998271.1, read as the reverse complement.
AATTATAATTATAGATTAGAAAGTTGTACATTACTCACCTCGAAAACTATTACGTTATTTAGTGGGGGTAGAAAAACAAAAATTGAACTAAATCAAGTCGATTCTAAAAGTTTTACTTTTACACTATCCTATAAATAAACAATTGCATGCACATACTAATTAAGAGCCAATTCGAATAAATTATAAGCAGACAAATAAATTAGAAAGATAAAATGCTAAAAATTAGATCGATGACAAGATTGCAAGAAATTTAAAATAAATTAGAATGATCAATAAAAACTAACAGTGAGGAAGACACATTGATGGAGAGATGATATAATTTATAGAATTGAAGACACAAGGGTATTTTTGTGTACGAATCTTATTGAAAATATCCAATATAGATTTTGGGTTATTTAATTTTATCCGAATTGTTATTCAAATTCAAAATTGCAATAATATCCAATTCAAAATAATTTTAATGAAATTAATAAAAAAATGTAAAAAGAAAATCAATCGGTTAAGATTTAGGGAAAAAAGAATTAATTAATAAATTACGTATTTAAATAAGTAATTTGATTTATAATAAATAATAAAAAGAAAACCAATTAGATTTTTTAAGTAATTTAAGTTTATCCGAATTGTTATTCAAATTCAAAATTGCAATAATATCCAATTCAAAATAATTTTAATGAAATTAATAAAATTAAATTAAAAAAAGAAAATCAATCGGTTAAGAATTAGGGAAAACTGAAATAATTAATTAATTACGTATTTAAATATGTAATTTGATTTATAATAAATAATAAAAAGAAAACCAATTATATTTTTAAAGTTATTTAAGTTTATCCGAATTGTTATTCAAATTCAAAATTGCAATAATATCAAATTCAAAATAATTTTAATGATATTAATAAAAAGAAATTTAAAAATAAAATCAATCGGTTAAGATTTAAGGAAAATGAATTAATTAATTAATTACGTATTTAAATAAGTAATTGTATTTATAATAAATAATAAAAAACAAAACCAAAATTAGATTTCGTTAGTGATTTGAGTTTATCCGATTTTTTATTCAAATTCAAAACTACAATAATATCCAATTCAAAACAATTTTAATGAAATTAATAAAAAGAGTTTTAAAAAGAAAATCAATCGGTTAAGATTTAGGAAAAAATGAATTAATTAATTAATTACGTATTTAAATAAGTAATTTGATTTATAATAAATAATAGTTTTTTTTTAAATTGAAAAATACCTAATTGGTTAATATTCCTATACTAAAGGAGAAGGCGCCACATCAACATATAAAATCCAATCGAGACCAAAACCTAATTGACACCTTCAATTTCGAATACATGATTAGATCAGACAATGTAAACAAACTAATAAATATTTAAACACAATTACCTTTTCATCTATTAAAATTCTGTCAATCGAATGAACTTTTTCAGGATCATTGTAGCTTAGGGACCTAGACATTCTTAATACGCGAACAATAATATTCCATCGGATTCGTGTGGTAGTAACTCGTCCAAGTAATGAAATTTTCGAGTGCTACACTCAATGTTTTCATCGTCTGAAAAAAAAGAGATTAATTCAAACGCATAAACTCCAGAATGAACTTCATAACGATTGAAACTAATCTGCACAAACAAATAAACTAAATAAAAAATGTGACTAAGACATTTAATCAAAACGAAACTAATCTGCACAAACGTGATTAAAGAACTCCATCATCAATTGATTTAACTCAATCAAACCGAAATGAATCTCACAAACGCATAAACTAAAATAATATTTAACGTACCTTATTATTATTCTCTACGAGAGCCTTACCTTTAGTATTTGTCCTTGTGGATAGCTTGGTTGTGGGTAGCTCGGTTGAAAATAAAATCTACATCTACCTCAATCTTACCTTCCTTTATATCTTTCAATTAGAGAATCAATTACTATCGGCTAAATTCATTTACAATCATAACCAATCGAAAATTTAATTAATTAATTAACCACTTGGCCTGATCCAAAATCATAACCACCAAGGATTCGACAAAATCCTATCGACAAATTCTATACGTTAATTAATAATTACTCTAATTACTTAAATATGTAATTATTTAATTAACAAATCCGAAAATTCTAAATAAAAAATAAAAAATAGCTATTTTAAAGGAAAAGTTGCCACATTGCGTAAACAACTTCTCCTTTAATATTATACTCCCTCCGTTCAGCAAATCATGTCGTTTACTATTCACGCACGCTTTTTTAGAATGATAAAAACTATATAAATATTTATTTTTTTATAAAATTTTTCAACAACTTAAGTTTGTACTTATAATAATAACTACGAAATTGTTATTAAAAATTATTAAAAAACTAGATATTTTATATAGTTTTATCCTCTAAAAAACGTGCGTGAATAATAAAGTGACATGTTTTGCCGAACGGATGGAGTGCTATTGATATAGATTCCAACTAGTACTCCCCCGTCCGGAAATAAATTATGTTTTACTATTTTGCACGTAGTTTTAGGAGCTAAAAACTATATAAAATCTTATTTATTTTAATTAATTTTTTTCATAGTTTAATACGGAGTAGTTATTAGTAATAACTATTAAACTATGAAAAAAATTAATTAAAATAAATAAGATTTAATATACTTCGTAATTTTTAACTCCTAAAATTACTTGTAAAATAGTCAAACATCATTTATTTTCGGACGGAGGGAGTATATATTAACAGGCCGGGTAAGAAAGATTGTGCGAATATATGGTGGGGCCTCGATCCATTATCGCCCAAAATCGATGTCTTTTTAAAATAAAATAAAATAAAACGAGAATTAATTTGAAGTTGGTGAAAAAAATCAGACAATTAAATAATAAAATCATCTAAGAAGATGAAATGTAATTGGACAGTGGATAAGACTTGAGAGTACTAATTTAAGAAAATTTTTTAAATTTTAATTGATTTAGTTTTTTTAATTAAATTTTTAGATAGATTATTTTTTGGTAGAAAAGTATCACTTAGTTATATAATAGAAAAACTATTAAATAATTTAATACTGTACTCCGTATTAATTAAAGTAATACTGTATATAATTGTGAAGAATTTATATGATATATAATATGATGGAACAGACAACGTCAGCGTTCGCCCTATCATCGGGAGTGTCGGTGTGGAACGCGGTGGTCCTGGAGATAGTGATGACATTCGGGCTGGTTTACACCGTCTACGCCACCGCCATCGACCCACAGAAGGGAGAAATTGGGATCCTGGCTCCCCTTTGCATCGGACTCATCGTGACAGCCAACGCCCTCGCCGGCGGGGCCTTTGACGGGGCCTCTATGAACCCCTCCGTGGCATTCGGTCCAGCCCTCGTTAGCTGGGACTGGACCAACCACTGGGTCTACTGGGTCGGCCCCCTCATCGGTGGGGCTATCGCAGCACTCGTCTTCGACATCTTCTTCTACTCTCGTCCCACTCATGAGCCCTTGCCCAGCTCTGAGCCCTGAACGTACGCCTAGCCTCCTAAATGCTATCCATTGGATCGGATCCGATCGGAAATGTTATTCCATTCCAAGACACGTCGTCGTTTCATTGTTTCCTTGTTTTTTTTTTCAATTAATTTTTGCTCTGTAATGTGCTGTTTGTTGAATTGTTCAAACATCTTGGCGATCATATTTTTAATTCATGAATTCAATTCATCATGAATTGAATGTGGTCGTCTTTTGATGGGCATTAGTATGGGTCGTATGGCAGTGTTTGAACACAGTTGGACAGTTTGTTGGTTTGCATTATTACTCACCCTCTCCAATGGTTTTGATTTGACATACTTCCTCCGGTTTCTTTTAAGTGATTTTTTCAAGTCATGCACGTAGTTTTAGAACGATCAAAACTATATTAAATATTAATATTTTAATAATATTTTTTTAATAATATCATACTTATCACCAATAAGTATGAGATTTTCGAAAAAAATATTTTAAAAAATTATTATTTCATATAGTTTTTCACACCTTAAAAAACGTACATAAATAGTAAAAAGTCAATTAAAAGGAAACGAAGGTAGTATCATTTTGTCTTTGTTCGATAGGATATGATACGAGCTCCACCCTCGAGACACCAGTACAGATCACAATCTAATCTAATTGGGTCAGTTTGGGTGTACACAAGTCTTACGGGTGATGTATGTAGAAATTATTTGTCTGTTTTTACATGATTATTCGTATATAATTAGAAAATATGATTATTCGTAGATAATTATATAATTATAATGAATAATCATCTACATAGATATTGTGAAAAATAATCCCCCTGTTAATTAAAACTTGTCGTTTGCTATTCATGCACGCTTTTTTAGAATGTAAAAAACTATATAAAATATTAACATTTTTTAAATTTGTTTTTATAAATTCATAATTAATAGTAACAAGTATGAAATTATTTAAAAAATATTTTTAAAAAGTTAATATTTTATATAGTTTTTAACACCTCAAAAAGCGTGCATGAATAGTAAAACATCAAGTTTTAATTAACGGATGGAGTAATAAATTTTATTAATTATAATGAATAATCATCCAATATCACGGAATAATTTTATTCCAACGAATAATCTCCCAATACAAGCGATTAAAACGAATAATCAGAAATTATTTATAATCTTACCCGTTGATCTTTATAATTCAATGATCCAAATTTATTAAGATAATACATAATAAAAATTATATACATATGATCTATTAAATTAAATAGAGATGAGTATGTGGATAACAATTTCAAGTACTAATATCTAATTAATTATTGTTTCTAAGAGTGTAAATGCAAAACAAAGTGTTCAAGCTCTTCTTCTTTTTAGGCAAAAGTGCATCCAAGCTTCACAAAAGCATATGTTTCCAAGTGTAATAAAGAATATATATAGCCCTATTATTATATTCAATAAATCAATCATATCTAATATCTAATATCTAATATCTAATATCTAATATCTAATATCTAATATCTATAATCTATAATCTACAACTAACTATTAAAAGAAAAATATTTTTGTGAGGTATAATCATCATTTTAATTATAGGGTGTTCAACCAATTAAATTAAAATAGATTTTTTTCTAATTAATTGGTTTAATTTAAAACATTAAATTAGTATATAATTTATTCTTTAGTGTATTATAAAGTTTCTAATAAATTGGTTCAAATCAAAACATTGAATCAAACATATTTTATTTTATTTTTATAGTAATTTATTATCTATAATCTATATATCTATATATCTATAATCTATAATCCATAATCTATAACTAACTATTAAAAGAGAAGCATTTTTTATAGGCAAAATTTGGTATATCCATTTGAGATACAAATTTTAGCTCCTTGTCCATTTTCAATAAGGTGTTAAGTGATTGTCCCAAATTGACAATTTTGCCCTTCCTTCCCATATTTTAATTTGACCATTGATCATTGACCGGTCAAGGTCAACGACTTTTGGTGACGCATGTGTGGTGATATGAAAATTTTTTAGTGGCAGCTTTGTTTTTTGGAGTTTTTTTACGGGGTCACTGTCACCACCCTTATCAGTGGTGACATGAAAATTTTTTGGTGACAACTTCGTTTTAAAGTTTTTTTTTACGGGGTCACTGTCACCACCACTTATCAGTGGTGACACATGTGTCTGACATGAAAATTTTTTGGTGACAGCTTCATTTTAAGAGTTTTTTTACGGGGCCACTGTCACTAGACGTGGCCACGGGTCCGACCTGCCGGGTCTAGAACCCGCGGGACATGATCCGAACCCTAACCCGGGAATCCAACGGTTTGACGGGTTCGGATCACCCGGCGGGTCGACGGGTCGACCCGACGGGTTGTGACATGTGGCAATCCGCGAGGTACCCGCTGGTTAGTGTTCAGGTTGAATCGGTTTTGCGATGTTTTGTCATTTTTGATATATTTACGTTTGAGTTGAGGAAAAAAAGGAGGGAAGAAGGGCTTGAATCGATTTCCCAATTGCCTACATATCCTTCCCGGGGAGAGGAATCAAAGCCCACTTAGTTCTTTTACCTTATGTGTGAATCCCGCTTACCTATTCGGCTATTCGTCATCGTCGGATTGTCGTTCAGCATCGACGACTCCACCGTCCATGGATGTCCCAACCAATTCCGTGTCTAGTCTATCATTAGGGTCTGATTCGTTGGATAAGAGGTTCCTCTGAATTCTCATCTCTGACCTCTTCCAATCGGCGAGGCATACTTGTGCTTTGATTTTTTCGGGGAGCAATCTAGATCTCTTTTCGGTTAGAATTTGTCCACCTCAGCCGAATAATTGCTCCACAACGACAGTGGAGCAAGGGGCTCCAAGTATATCGGACGATCACCTGCAAGGTTGGGAAGCGATGTCTTTCCACTCGGCCCCACTATTCTCAAATATCGAAATCTTTATCTTCATCAATGCGAAATTCAAAGTTAGTAGACAAATATTCGTCGAACTCCGAGTGCGAGCTCGACGAAGACCTCGACCTCTTTGAGCCAAAAATATCTCTAGCAAGGGCCTTAGTACGAGCGGTAATGCTAGTGCGAGAGCCACTCGAGCTAGAAGGCGCAGGAGAAGGGTGGTTAGGCGCTCTAGCACTTTTAGAAAAATGAGTGTGTAAATCTTCAAGTATTCCCTAACTCTAGCAACTGTAATTGAAACATTGCATTCAGGATCATTTTGGATGTTGAGCGTAGGAAAATAGTTTTCTAAAAAACTTTTTAAGCCCAGTTAATTTGTATCTAGGGTCGAAATAACAAGCTACGAGGAAAATATCAGGTATAATTTTGTAATAAGACAACCATTTTGATGTGATTCAGGCTCTTCTGACGCATGCTTAGTGTTTCAGTCATAAAATGGGCTATATTAGTCCGATGAAGGTCTATGAGTACTTGTTGGAAAGGTAATTCAAAGGGCTACATCTTTCATAAGACCAAAATGCCTAAATCATCCAAAAATATATCTGAAATTGGCAATAATCTAGCATTCCGAAATCTAGACAGTTTTCTCGATGCATGGAATGAAGTCGGAATAGATGAAGATGCATTGAACGAGATTCATTCAATGGAACTTGATGGTTTTTGACACATAATGATGACATCCAACCCTGCATTTTCCACCAGAGAGCTGGCCACCTTTCTCCATCAATTTACGAGAAACTTTTCATTTTTTTCGTCTTTAATTTTTCATTTTAATTATTGTTGTTTTATGGAAATAAAATGGCTAAACCTTTGTCACTAAAAATCAGATTTGAATTGAGAATTTTTGGAAAAAGTGTGTGTGTTTTGTTGATTTGGTGAGATGCCATTTTGACACCCCATTCCGGAGTGAGAGGCCGAGGAATGGTTCCGTTTGTTTAACTCTTTCCGTTGAGATGCTTGTTAGAGTTGTTCAAACAAAGGCTTGATTACTCGGGAGTGAGATGTTGACGAGTGAGAGAGCAAGTTTGGTAAATCTAGGGTGAGATGCTCTTAGATTTAGCCATTCATATCTTGTTTTACTTCTCCATAAACCTAGAAAAAATAAAAAAAAAAGAGTCGTGTGTGTCATGTTTTGTTCTCTTGCTTGATCGAAGCTTGAAACTTGTTGGATTAATCCTTTAGGGCATATCACATTTTTTTCGCATGGTGGAAACAACATTGGAAATGCATTGCACTTGAAGCCCGTCCTGAATGGCTATGACAATGTTCATAGTGACAAAACAGAAAACACTAGATGTAGGAATGTAAGCATGACTAAAAGTTTCGGTTGCATTATGGAAAACTTTGAAAACCTCAATCACATCTCGAGCAACCACCCACACATCCCCAAAAATGTTTGAACCTTCGATGTGTTGTTGGCAAAAGAAGAAAGAAGTTCTCTGTATTAATAAGAATCATAAATTATTCTGTACATCGAGTTTCACCGAGTGCTAACATCTCGGAGGAAGTTCTTCGGGTGCACGTTGTTTGCTTGGCAAAACTGGTTGGTGGCGAAGCTGTTTGCTTCGCCACAGTGCCCGCAAAACATAACGAATAGGTCCAATAACCGTTTATAAATAATCTAAAGCATCTTGAACACATAAGTTTAAAATTTGAGGTGCGCAACGAATATGAAAAAATCTCCCCCTATCCCGGGCTGTCAATATCGGGTTAACTCTGGGATAGAGGTGGTGTTGGCGGATGCATTGTCAAAATCGATTAAAAAAAATTTTTGAGTCAATTTATACTCTTGTAAAACGTTTATAAGGACCCGTGCTATGTTACGAGCCATGTGTGCCTCATCAAAAACTCGTTTGTGTAAAATGAACCGTTCATCCACCCAATGGCATGTGACACCCATATATGAGTGGTGTTTTCAGTGGCTGGTCCAAATATCACTACAAATCGAAATATGCAAATCGCTAAATTTTTGAAAATATTCAATTAATTCAGCATTACGGGCGTTATACCTTTTGATCATTTTCCTCTTAACCGTGTTTCGACTCATAGATTGCCAAGCAGGTTAAGAGGAAGCTAAGCCTTCGACCGCTATCATTTTAGCAAAGTTATCAATACAACTAGCGTAATCATAACTCCAAAAACTAGGGGGTTGAGAGGAAGTAGTTGCGTACCTAGACAGTTGAGTTTGACCTTTCGCCAAACCAAATTTCTCTGGATGCTTCGATTGTATATGGCGTCCATAGTTCCCATATCCGTTCCCCTTCTTGTGCTTGTAGAGCGTCGGGCAGAAGTTGCACTTGACGGAGTAAAATTTGTCACTCCATTCCGGGGCGAGCAGACCTTTCTTTAACCGGTATTTCATCATTGCGTCCTTATATTGTAATGATAGCCCGCCGTCGAGAGTAAACTCGGGATTGGCCACCAAACCGGACTCCTGAGTCGGGATGATGGAGGGAGTTTCCTGAACGACAACTTCCTCCTCCTCTATATCCGACTGCTCATCAAGTAGCGCCTGATCCCAACGTCTTCGGGATCCGCTCCCACCTCCGGAAACACAGGCGCTACGTGGAAGGCTAGGCTCTGATTGGCCACTCGATTCGTCGCTCGAGGACGGGGCTTCGCTAACACTCCTTCGACCTCGTGTAAACATTTTCAATAAAAGTGGATTAGATATTTGTTAAAAATAATATAAATATGTAAATAAGAGAAAAAAAGGAATATTTAATAAATTAAGAAGGAGGTGAAAGAAGTAAGATTTGGTGATGCGAAGCGACGAATTTTCGGAATTCTTGACTCGTTAACCACCGACTTCCAACTTCCGACTTTCTCGATTTTAGAGCAATTAGAGAGAGTGAGATGAGATTATGAGAGATGAGATAGTGTGATGAAAAAGGGAGGGAAGGGGTAGTATTTATAGGGAAAAATATGGTGGAAAATCGGGTATTTTTGGGCCACGGTCGACCCGCTAGGTCCAACGGTTGACCCAGTGGGTCGACCGTTCGACCTGCCGGGTCGAACGTTGGGATTCAAATCCCGACCATTGTAATTTTTTTTCTCTTCTTCATCCTGATCGTTGATGGCCTTTTTTTTCTTTTCCTTTACATTGAATTTTTCTTATTTGTTTTCGGTTTCAAAATATTTAATTTAACTTTGAGAGTTTATATATTTATTTGTTGATAAAATTAGGAGAAGAAGAAATATTTGTTGAGGTTTATATGTTGGATTAGTTAAAAAATGAAAGAATACATACATAAAACAAAAGTTTATTAAAAACCGAATGACGATTACAAGCCGTACCAGGTTCGTTGCCTCGGTCGGGATCGCGATCGGCGCTTCATGCATGCCATTACAATGAAAACTAACTTACTTCATAGTTCCTACTTCCTACATTATTTAGCACTTCATAAAATACACACAACACAATGCTAATTATCCGATCCCGATGCTTCTCGACCTTGTCGGGATGCTTCGTCATTAGATGCTTCTTCGAATTGCCATAAACCTAGTTATTCGTTATCTTGTACTTATGCCCACAATAACGACACTCCGCTTCGATCTTTCCCGGCCTTGGACGAGCCTGTTGAAATATTTTGTGAATAACGAGGAAGAGCTACTAGAGGATCCGTTGTGATCGGCCATTATAACGATTGATGATTGACGAGAGTGATGAGATGGTGAAAGAAAATGAATTAGGGAGAGAGGGGGTGTTGATGTACATATTTGTACCTCTTTTATTTGCATCTTTTGATTTCATATTTCATTCGATTTCCAAATTTAAGGTTGAAAATAATGTAAACTTGTGTAAGAATGAGAAAGAGTGCAAGAAATAGAGTCTGCACAAGTTTTGAGCTAATCATGAAGGAATTCGAGCGAAATCGGAGTCAAAACGAAGAAACCAAGTAGAGCAGAGAAGAGGTCGAAATCGACGCAGAACGTCGATATCGACTACAGAGCATCGACACAGAACTGAGTGTCGAGACAGACCATGCACAACAGAGAAAAAGACTCGATATCGACCTCTATACATCAATATCGACCTCAACCCAGGAATCGAGTGAAGCTGAGCTCGTCGAGTAGAAACAGAGACATCGAAATCGACCTTCCTGGTCGATATCGACCATACATCGACACGGGTTTGACACGATTTTCGAGACGCGGATTGGCAATTATATCTTCAATGAGCATGGAATTATCTTGTAACTATAGATAGATGCAGATGAGATTTAATTACTTTTTACCTTAGAGATTTATCAAGTTGTTAGAGTGTTATCAAAATAAAAGACCTATCCTAATTGTTTGGATAGAGTTCATAGTTTAGATAGAAGCTAGTTACGATCCTTGGCTAGCAAGGGTTAGTAGCTTATAAATAAAGCCCTAGGGGGCTGACATTCGATGATCCATCAACACATCCACAGACACACATTCAGTTTACATACAATAGAGTTAGAGTTAGAAGAAGCTTTAGGGTTTGGCGTTTGAGAGAGTCGAAGCCGGATCCAGATCTAGAATGGGAACAAAAAAATTAACCCATAACATCTATGTCAGCTTTTGCCTGAAAGGCATTAAAAAGTACTCGCTTTCTAGATGATCCCTCTAGAAGATGTGTATTCTAAAAGTCTTTCTAGTTACTTCTTTCTCTATTTCTATTTTAGAGAATCTTAAACTGAAACATTCTGGAGCTACAAAGATAGTTATTAAATCGTTAGCGCCGCATAAAAACATTCCTCCTAGAGTAGCTGTTAATACGAATAACAGAAACTCTGTTATAGCCATTTCTGTACATTCAATGTACTCTACGGATAGAGGAATACATATAGTTGAACATAGTAAAATAAGAAATTGAAAGATTTCGTTGAAATTGTTCGTTTGGAAATTTCCTGAAAAGCTAATCATAGGTTCTTCTCTCCATCGGAACAAATTACCAGATACCCATGGAGAAGCACATTACAGTACTTGTATGCTTTTAGCTGGAATCCTTTTAAAAATGGGAGCCTATGGGTTGGTTCGGATCAATATGGAATTATTACCTCACGCTCATTCTATATTTTCTCCTTGGTTGGTGATAGTAGGCACAATACAAATAATCTATGCAGCTTCAGCATCTTTGGGTCAGGGTTGAGTTGTAAAGTTTTGATAGTTATTAATGAAATTTTCCTTTCAATCAATGATGAGTTCCATGATGAGAAGCAAATAGTCTCCTAAAGCTCTTAGGGTCGGGGTGAGCTCGACGTTAGCCATGCGTGCCTGAGGTAAGTGTTAGATGTTGATATCGTTGTGTCTATATCATCTCCTATGATTCTATGTTTAGTCCTAATCGAAAGAAAAGGGATTCATGCTAACAACTTGAGTTATGAACATAAAATTGCTAGAAACAATTAGGTTTATTTGCAAGAGTAATCCTAAGAGTTGGTGTACAGCGAAAGCTTGTCCATCGGGTGAAATAGCACAATTGTCCGTCTTATTTATCTTATCGCATGCATTGGTTAACGTTGTGGTAAACCCTAATCCTAGGAGTTGCTTTTTATATAATTTATATTCATCAAAACATTTTTTTATTCTGTTCATCGCATCCTCATTCATCCTTAAGTCTTCTGCCTTTCTTTGCCGATAAAAGCTAACACTTTGCAGGAGAAGACATCGATATCGACCAACAGACGTCGATATCTACCACTGAGTTTTGTCGACAATTTTCTGAGTCGACGACGATCATCCCTACCAAGTTACGAAGATCGATATCGACCCTCAACATCGATATCGACCACCTGTGTCAACTGGCAGTCTTCTGAGCCAGTCGATTTCGTCTACTAACATCAATATCGACCTACCCTAGTCGATATCGACTGCTTGTTTTTGTCTCTGCAGGTCTTCTGTTGCAAAGAAGAGCGACAACCGAGGTCGACATCAAGCACCAAGGTCGAGATCGAGGCTTCTGGTCGATGTGAGACGTGAGATTTCCAATGCTATTAGGATCCCGCTGACACGCCTCCTCGTGGATCGATCCTGTTTACCCTTCAACTACAACGGGAGGAAGTCTTGTAATTATTTGTATAGGCTAGGATTCAGATTCAAATTTATATATCTTTATATTTGTATTTAAAAACTCGACAATCCTCCTTCTAACAGGTGCCTATTTATAGGCTCGACCCTATGTCGAAGCCGAGCAACGACTAGATTTTTATTAAAAAAATAACCATTGTAGTGGGCTCCACCAGAAACGGTCAAATTTTTAAGTTTCGACGAGTCGACCCGCCGGGTTACAGGTTATCTTTTCCCCAACTCTAACCCTGACCCTCAACCCGAGCCAACCCTTCGACCCTTCGACCCCGACCCGGCGGGTGATGTGCGCTCAATTTGCCATGTTTTTCGCTTACATCTATTTCGATTTTTGTCCATATTTTATGTTTTTGGGTTGGGAAAGCATGAGATTTGTGTAGTTTATGTTTATTTGCAATATATGGAGGTCTACACAAGTTTCTGTTTAAATTTGCAGAAATTGGACGCACTATGGAGCTTAAAGGAAAGTCATGAAGACGTTGGAGAAGCTAAGGAAGAGCACATGATGGTGCAACTGGAAAAGACGCCAATTTTCGCCATTCACCATTTTGAATCAAGTTCTGATGCCTTCATGAGAGTTGTAGCCCTCAAAAAGAGCCTTTGAACGCATATTCATATGCGTCAATCGGACGAATGAGGACTCGGGAAAGTGCGTTTCAAAACGGAGCAGAATGCTGAAAGCTGAGAGTGCACTCGAAATCGACCAAAGTGACTCGATATCGAGAGGAACTCACCAGAAATCGACCAGAAGACCCGATATCGAGTGATGCTGCAGAGTCCAATTTGAGTCCGATTTCGATTGACCTTTGCTTGCACATGAAGTAAAAGATATTTTATCAATTTTATCTACTTTCTATCCTAATGGGTTGAACAATTAATTACCCTAAGGATTTATCTATTTTACCAATTTAGATTTATTTCCTTTTATCTAGAAATATATCTTTAGAGAGATTTAGATAGATTGCTCTCTTAGAATAGCTAGGATTGAGCCCTATAAATAAAGCCCTAGGGGCTGGTTTTTCAATCATTCAAGTCAAGTCGTCTTCGGATGTAGGTAGTTAGGAGGAGTGCCTAGAGTGAAGATTGAAGGTTTTGTAAGTTTTAGTTTAAATTTAAAGTTAGTTGTTTATTTTCATGTTTTGTTTCTAATTCCCCGCTTCTAGGGTTGGGGTGAACCCAACGATAGACATGTGTTCTTAATCGATGAATTCATAATTGTGTGTGTTTCTATCATCATCTACCTCAATGCTTAAACCTTGGATGAAAGTTCAAGGAATTCATGTTGCAAACTTGGATAGTAATTAGGGTTTTTATTCGCGAGTTTATTAATCCTAATTAAGAAAAGGTAGAAACAATTAGGTTTATTTTCGAGAGTTGATTTACCTAAATTATTGGAATTAGCGAAAGTTGATTCTTTGATGTAAAGCATGCTCTTTTATTTTATTCGTGATTTATACATATGTTTATTATTGTGGTGATCCCTTACCTTAGAAGTTTGCACTTTTACTATTTTATTTTATTATTTAAATTCTGCAGAGATTCTACTCGACACCAACCACCATCCCCTCTCCATCCCTCGACAGTCTCAGTCGATATCGACAGCAACCGACCGCCACCTTTTTCCGCTACCCCCGAACCCCGAAACCAACTAAACCTAGAACCGCTGACTTCTCTCCTGAGGACAAACCTGACTCCCTTATATTATAGTGGGGGTCTTGACTATAAATTTATTTGGTCGAGAAACCCTCTCGTCAAATTGGCGCCGTTGCCGGGGAGATATCAATCGCGCCTAGTTTAGTTTTGTTTAAATTTTAGGAGTAGCCCATCCCTTGTTTCTTACCCTATCACATACCCTACCACCACCTACCTCATCGGTACCCAATAGGTGCCGAGCTTTTGCTACTAATTTGTGTTCTTTGTTGTGATTTCAAAGGTTAGGTACAAAGATGCAAGAAGTATACGATCTCGAACGGGAAAGATGGTTCGAAGATTTAAGACGGCGAAATACGCTCGCACAGGAGGAGGCACGATTAAGGGAAATAGCCCGGCTGGAAGACTTGATCCGAAGGCTTGAGGCTTCCTATCATTCTCCTCCCGACAAGCCAATTGATCCACCTCCAGCAGAAGAAGGCTGGCTTGAACACGTCCCCTTCTATGAGCCAATCGACATTGACCACCCTTCAGTCGATATCGACCACCTGGACTTGACGTACATGCATTCTGGAGGAACTGATCCAGAGACATCAGTCGATGTCGATTACACCTCACTCGATATTGACCGAACACTCGATATCGACTGTACTTCAATCGAAATCAACTGTCCCACAGAATTTCAGGTATGTCTTTCCCCAATTTTGATTACATCTTTGTTGCCTATCTTTGATGAACCATTTGAAGAATCCCGAGAAAAGGAAGATCTAGAAATGAAGAAGCCGGATGTTGTTGCCCAAGGTGCTTCAAGGTCGCTTTTATCCTTCAAGGTGAATGCTATCCCCGATGATTTTGAGCAACCGATGTTCGTGTTCAAGTATGGGGTCCTCACAAAGTGGCATCAAGCTCCACCGAATGAGGAGGAAATATCTCTTCCAAATCCACCGTTTTGTTGTGGTGGAGATGCGCAACAAAATCAACACATGAAGTGGAAGAGGTATGACTTTGAGGTATGTAAGCTTTCTTTATGTCTTCCCTTATGCAGGCTAGCGAGGGCCCAGGAAGACGAATGGGTGAAGCTATGGAGCTTTCACTCGGGGAAGTTTAAAGTTCTCCATATGATGCCCCCGGATGACATTCCGCGCTTCCCGCTACCGGAGGAACCACCAGATCCACCAATACCTCCGGATAAGGATGAGCCAGGCTAGGGCTTAAAGGGAAGTATGTCGACCTAGCGACTTAAACCCTAGCGCTTATGGGAGGCAACCCGCTATTTTTTTTTATTTTTTTTCCTTTTTCTTTACTTTATATTTTTATATCTCTTTTACTTCGTGCAAGGTAACTTTTGTTGACTTTTTTAGACAGGTCGGAAAACAGAATCGAGTAGGAATTTTGACCGGAATTGGTTGATATCAAGTCAACCTACTCGATTTCGACCCCTGTGATTTCGACCAGAAAATGAAGAGGAGGAGAAGCAGGTCGATATCAACTGCATGGACTCGATATCGAGTCCATTGGTCGATATCGACCCAAACCACCCGATTTCGACCACCTGCACACTCAGAATCCGACTGATTGCAGTCGATATCGAGTCATTCCACTCGATATCGACTCCTGGCAATCTATTACAACATGATTTCAGCCCTATAGCACGTTATTCGGTGAGTTCCTTCCTTTACCTCTGTTTTTATACAGTGAGGACACTATAATCTTTAAGTATGGGGTGGGGGAAAAGCTTACTTGCATATTTTTTAATCATTTTTGAAGCGTATTTTAAATTTTTTATATAGTTATGCATACTTCTCCAATTGCATCATACATGGTTACTTTGGATATTTCTATCTATATGCATCATAGTCTATCTATATTCATCATGTTCATTATCAAGTTTATTATCCAAAGTCTAAAAAGACTAAAGTCTAGAAAAAATCACCCCCATCGAAAAAATTTTGAAAATAAAGAATAAGTGTCATGGAAGCTTTTATTGAACTCGACGATGCAAAAGTAGATTCATTAGAGAT
Source organism: Persicaria maculosa (assembly GCA_963922045.1). Classification (NCBI taxonomy): domain Eukaryota; kingdom Viridiplantae; phylum Streptophyta; class Magnoliopsida; order Caryophyllales; family Polygonaceae; genus Persicaria; species Persicaria maculosa. The sequence goes on along the minus strand of OY998271.1, from coordinate 21,072,955 downwards.
ATAACATGAAATTGCCTAGTTAAGGGAAGTCACAATGAAGTGTAATTTTTTAGAGAAAACCATGAAAGAGAGGTAAAATTTGAAGTTGCTTTTGACATATGCATAATAAGATGATGGAGGACTTTATATATTTCCATACATATGCTCAATTTCATATCTTAGCCTTACCTATGCATATTTGCAATTACACAAGCCATATATGAGCCTTATATCATTATTGCTCCACATACATTACATATTGCCCATTTTTTTATACCTTATACCCTATCCGGGGACTATGTTGAGAATGGAAGTCATCTTTGGAGTTGTTATATGGAGTTTGTGCATATTATTCTTGACGATGTTGGCAGGAATGAAAGAAATTTTGAATTATGGAACATTTAATGAGTGAGAAAAAAATCTGATCACCTCAGGAGATAAAGGTAGGTCGACCCTGCTTGTTGAGATGTTAGTTCGGCGAGATGGGACACAAGTTGAGGACCCTGCTTGTAGAGAGGTAAAAGCATTATAGAGAAAAAAAGCATTGAGCGAAGAGCGAAAGGTGAGAAATATGATGAAGAAGGAACGTGGAATGAAGTTTGGAAAGAAAGTTTATTTCCCCAGATTTAACACCACATGACCAAATATTAGCCCACCTTTAGCCTTTTACCAATCTACTCTTCCATAAGCTCGCAAAAGTCCTCTTGATTATTAATGCTATGTTGCGCGAAATTGTTTTATGCATATAACCCTCCTTTTGTGAGTATGATGTTGCTTTTATTCAGAGGCATGGATATTGTTGATATTGGAACTTTTCCGAGGATGGCAATTGATTGTAGGGACATATAACAATGAATCTATGATGTGGAGGGTTTAGTTTCTTCCCCTGAATGACCATTAAAAGTATTGCTTGAGGACAAGCAAGCTTAAGTATGGGGTGTTGATGTGCGCTCAATTTGCCATGTTTTTCGCTTACATCTATTTCGATTTTTGTCCATATTTAAAGGTTTTAGGTTGGGAAAGCATGAGATTTGTGTAGTTTATGTTTATTTGCAATATATGGAGGTCTACACAAGTTTCTGTTTAATTTTGCAGAAATCGGACGTACTTTGGAGCTTAAAGGAAAGTCATGAAGACGTTGGAGAAGCTAAGGAAGAGCACATGATGGTGCAGCTGGAGAAAACGCCACTTTTCGCCATTCACCATTTTGAATCAAGTTCTGATTCTTCATGAGAGTTGTAGCACTCGAAAAGAGCTTTCGAACGCATATTCATATGCATCAATCGGACGAAAGAGGACTCGGGAAAGTGCGTTTCAAAACGGAGCAGAATGCTGAAAGCTGACAGTGCACTCGAAATCGACCAAGGTGACTCGATATCGAGAGGAACTCACCAGAAATCGATCAGAAGACCCGATATCGAGTGATGCTGCAGAGTCCAATTTGAGTCCGATTTCGAGTGACCTTTGCTTGCACATGAAGTAAAAGATATTTTTATCAATTTTATCTACTTTCTATCCTAATGGGTTGAACAATTAATTACCCTAAGGATTTATCTATTTTACCAATTTAGATTTATTTCCTTTTATCTAGAAGTATATCTTTAGATAGATTTAGATAGATTGGTCTCTTAGAATATCTAGGATTGAGCCCTATAAATAAAGCCCTAGGGCCTGGTTTTTCAATCGTTAAAATCAAGTCGTCTTGGGACGCAAGTAGTTAGGAGGAGAGCCTAGAGTGAAGATTGAAGGTTTTGTAAGTTTTAGTTGGAATTAGCGAAAGTTGATTCTTTGATGTAAAGCATGCTCTTTTATTTTATTCGTGATTTATACATATGTTTATTATTGTGGTGATCCCTTACCTTAGAAGTTTGCACTTTTACTATTTTATTTTATTATTTAAATTCTGCAGAGATTCTACTCGACACCAACCACCATCCCCTCTCCATCCCTCGACAGTCTCAGTCGATATCGCCAGCAACCGACCGCCACCTTTTCCCGCTACTCCTGAACCCCGAAACCAACTAAACCTTGAACCGCTGACTTCTCTCTTGAGGACGAACTTGACTCCCCTATAGTATAGCGTGGGTCTTGACTATAAATTTATTTGGTCGAGAAACCCTCTCGTCAATGGGTCAGGGGTTGACCCGGCCAACCCTTGACCTATGGCCATGTCTAACTGTCACCACCCTTTATCAGTGGTGACACATGTGTGATGAAATGAATATTTTTTGGTGACAACTTCGTTTTAATAGTTTTTTCTTTTTTTTACGGGGTCAGTGTCACCACCCTATCAGTGGTTACACATGTGTGGTGACATAAAATTTTTTTGGTGATAACTCCATTTTTAGAGTTTTATTTTATTTTTACGGGATCACTATCACCACCCTTATCAGTGGTGACACATTTGAGGTGACATGAAATTTTTTGGTAACAGCTTTGTTTGAAGAGTTTTTTTTACTGGGTCATTGTCACCACCCTTATCAATGGCGACAAATGTGTGGTGACAAGAATTTTTTTTTGTGACAACTTCGTTTTTTTAACAAGGTCATTATCACCACCTTTATCAGTGGTGACACATGTGTGGTGACATGAAATTTTTTGGTGACAACTTCGTTTTTAGAGTTTTTTTAACTGGGTCACTGTCACCACCCTTATCAGTGGTGACACATGTGTGGTGACATGAATTTTTTTTGTGACAACTTTGTTTTTAGAGTTTTTTTTAACGGGGTCATTGTCACCACTCTTATCAGTGGTGACACATGTGTGGTGACATGAAATTTTTTTGGTGATAGCTTCGTTTAAGAGTTTTTTTTACAGGGTTACTGTCACCACCCTTATCAGTGGTGACACATGTATGGTGACATGAAAAAGTTTTGGTGACAGCCTCGTTTTTAGAGTTTTTTTATTTTATTTTTACGGGGTCACTATCACCACCTTTATTACTATCACCACCCTTATTGCTGTCATCACCCTTATCACTGTCACCACCCTTATTAGTGGTCACTGTCACCACTCTTATCACTGTCACCACCCCTATCAGTGTTAGCTTCTTTTGGTGATAACTTTGTTTTTAGAGTGTAAATAATAGTGTCATCAACAGAAAAACAGTGTCACCACTATTGACACAAAAAGAAAACCCTATAACAAGGGGAATACAACATCTAAAAACATTGTCACCACTATTATCACCACACATGTTCAACAATATTGTCAATGCAATCTATATAACCAAATCCAATAACATCACTTTGGTCTGAAGATATTAATATTATTGGAGAAGATATCAATAACCAAACAGCAAATGAGATAATTAAAGAACCACGTATTTCGTCAAACAAAATTCAATAGACATGTTATAGCACTTATTGGAGAAGTTATCAAAAAGCATTCTTCTGAGGCAAATATTCGAACATTAATAATACAAGAATCAAATTTAAGTGCAGAATCTCAATATGTACTCTATCTCTCACCTTCATACGACATCTGCCAAACTAGCTAACAATAAAGCCAACATTGACCCATATATGAAAGTGCAGTCACACATATATTCTCTAAAAATATAATCATCGCAATGGTAGATTACAGTGAATAGTAAGATCTATATCGGCCTGCAGTTCAATATCTCCATCAAACCTAAACTTCCCATCATGTAATATGAGCTAAAGGTAAAAGTGACAAATATGTGTATTTCCTCCCCAGTTCTTTGCTACAACATTCTTCTGAGTCATCATAACTCCCTGGAAAAAAATCACATAATTTTGCATCATTACGTGTAGTATCTATCCATCTCTTCGACAGAAGACAAATATGCAAGTTGAATGAAACACAGGTTTACCAAGGTTTCAGTATATAAATGATTAATCTAATCCCGCATAATTCTTAATCTTAGTTTTATCAAGCTGTCGGAATGCAGATCGAAAGTATAACATTGGCTCAGAATTAGCATATTCCTATTGGTAGATCAAGTTCTAAATTGCCTCTGAAGTATAGATTTAATTAATACCTGCAAACGGCGGCATGCCAAATGCCTCTGAAGAAGCCCGACGCGCACCGACGCCGTGAATAATTTGCCGACAAGCCTCATCCGGATCAAGCGGTCCTAAATTGCAGTCTCTGCTCCAGGATCAACATGATCTTAATCATCTGGTCAATCGGCTCCTCCACCGCATCGATCATCAACCTTGTAGATGGGGGGTGCGGGCACGGAATGGTCGTCGGGGTTGGACCGGTTCACTCGGCTCTGGCTGCGCTTCCTTCCTCTCCTCCTTCTCCGTCGGCAACGGTACTGACTCCATCCTCTCCTCCTCTTCCTCGCATATAACCACATAGATCTTCGTGGCGGTGACTGCACAGACTCGCCGTCGATTCGGTGCGGTTCCCGACGTTCTCCCTCTCCAACGGCTCGGTCCATTTCACCATCCATCTCTCTCCTTCGAACTCAATATCTCTCGCTCACTCCTTCGACTCTCATTGAAGGGAGGAAGAACAGACAAAAGGGAGAAAGGGCGGAGATTTGAATGGAACGGGAAAGAGATCTGAAGTGATGAAGAAGGGAGAAAGGGTACAATGGGTATTATGAAATTATTTTGGACATTTACCTAAAAATTTATAATGGAGGACATTTGCTTAACACAATTTTCAAAATGGATATTCCACCAAATAACTTATTTTTTATAAGGTTCCATCACCATCATAATTATAGGGTTTTCAACCAATTAAATTAAAATATTTTTTTCTAATCAATTGGTTCAATTTAAAATATTAAATCAGTATATAATTTATCCCTCAATATATTATTATCTAATAAATTGGTTCAAATCAAAACATTGAATCAAACATATTTTATTTTATTTTATAACAATTTGTTATATTATTATGATTTTATTTATAAAAAAGATGTGCGCCATGGCGCGGGGATTGTACTGGTTATAATCAATTTAAAGAAAACACAATTTCTTTTTCCAACAAGGAAAATACAATATTATTGTAAACTAGGGCAAGAATAAAGGGGAGAATATGAGATTGTATTCAACTAATGTCTCTTATGGGGTATCCACCAATATAATATATAGGAGTCAAATCCTTGGGCTCCAAGTATAAGATAAATCTATCTAATTAAGAAGGTAAAACTCTATCTAAGTAAAGTGTATATCTTTGTACATCCACATAATAATATTATAACACTCCCCCTTGGATGCACAATCTTTAGTCCGCCAACTGCCTCGTTAAAAACCTAGCTAGGAAAACCCAATGGGACAAAACCATAGCTTAGGGAAAAAGAGTGCAACCTTCTACGTACGCTCTTGTTATTTTGCCTCATTAAAAACCTTGTCAGGAAAAACCCGTTGGGATAAAAACCTATTCGAAGGGAAAAAGAGTGCAATGCGTATAATGCTCCCCTTGAGTTAAATTTGTTGGACGTTTGGCTCTTCAAACTTCTTGGGACGTCTTCAATCTTCATTGGAGGTAGTAGCTTTGTAAACATTGGATCCTTATTTGATCGAATTTATAAAGTATCGACACCGCGACGCCGTCTTTGATGAATTCTTCCTTGAATTTGGGATATACAATATATCCTTATGAGAGGCGTTGCCTCGTTAGAAATCTTGCTTTGGAAAAACCCAAATGGGATAAAAACCAAAGTTAAGGAAAATAGTACAACTTTTCTCCCCCTCAATTTAACATATAAATCACTAAATTTATAAAACATGGTACTTCTGAGCCTAAGATCCTTTCACAATCTAATCATAGATGAAAAGGCCATGTGTCTTCAGTTTGTAATATATCTCTCTTTGTACACTCGAACTACAGGTCGAGATATTTCTAGGCCTTTCAACTAATTTTCAACTAATCCTCTGGTTATTGGATATCTTATGAATTGTTCAATAAACCAATCGCATTACAATCTTAGCGTCTTTGTAAGGACATTTATTCCTAATCAAAATATTTCACATCTTCAATATTGGAGCTCTAGGTCCAAAATATTAATGTTTACCTTATTCAAGAATCCAATTAGATTAATCATTTATTGTAGATATACTTCTATTTAGAAGCTCTAATTATTCTTATCAAACACTTCAAGTGCAAACTTAGATCTGTGTCATCAAAGATAATCAAGGGCCTGATCATTTCAAGACAACCCATAATCAATTCTAACATTGTCAACGTTCACGAAATCTCTTCAAGAGTTTTGTAACGGCCCGGATATAAATACCCTTGTTACGTTTCGAAGGTTGGATACCTTCGTTCGGATGTTGCAATTCAGGTACGGATCGAGGTATCAAACCTCTAAAGACCAGTATTCAAAGCGGGGATTTCGAACCCCAAGCAATCGAAGTCGCAGAAATTCAATTCGAATGAAAGTAAAGCGAAAGCAAAGTTTAGATACAAGTGCCACGGCAGAGCCGGGTCAAAACCAAAACATAGTGGGTGATTGCCATTTTATCAAGTTAGAATATTAGCCGGATTCTTCGGTTTGCCAAAAGATTCCCCGTCACAGAAGTAAGGAGCAAATAAGAGCGGTACCTAACACTATCCATGAAGTCAGGCCCGGTAATCGCCTGTGGGTCCTCTGACCGCGCTGAGGCCACATAACATGTCCATACCTAAATAAAGGATGACTAATGCAGTATAAGATTTAAATCACATAAGCATGCTTGACAGTTATAATATGCAGAAAAACTGTAAAGGGCCCAAGACAATGCCAAGTGGCATATCCCTCTCCTACCTCTGCACCCCTTCCCGTTAGTGCAGAGACTAGCCAGTTCGGTGCTATAGCATAGCAATTTCCTCGTGGTGGTGCACAAACCACGACATCATCATATCATATCATATCATCTCATCGCTTGCCCGATGGTGCTGGGCTATCATATCATGCTCATATCGACTCGATAGACTCAGGGCAACCCGATGGGGCTGGGCTACCCTATGACCCTAGCAAAGACTCTAGGACTATCACAGATAACGGCCGCTCTGTATGCAAACACACATAGTAACCACGTGCTCAGTTCAATGCAATCCTAGCATAATACTACATGGCATGCTTTAATATGCAACAAAACTACACATCACATGACACATGAGGCAGGAGGTCCAGGTTACTGAGTAAGTCCCGTAGGATACTTACGTGAAGATGCAGAACAGCAAGATAACACAAGCAAGGGCCCAAATGCAAGTCCAAAGCAATCGAAAAGCAATACACACCTATCATCAAGCCATTTCCATAAGCTACCGGACCAACATTCATACACAGGAAACCCAAGTTCTCAACATCCTCAAAACCAACCAATAGTAAAACCGTTTTCCAAAACCTTTCCGACACGATCAAATCGACCAAAATCATTCTTCCAATCAAACCCATTAATAAAATCATACCAGCCATATTTTCCAAACTCTTAAATCCCAAATTAAGTCAACTCATATTCAAAATGATTTCTCAAATCATACTTGGCCAAATTCCGACATTAAACATTTAACCTTAAAATCAATCTCTCAAAATCACATTATAGAAATAATTCCGGAATTTCAAATTTCAAAATAAATCCATCTTCTCAAACCTTATTTACAAAACATTAGCTCTTCAATCAACTTGCAAAAGTATGCTACTTAAAATAATTCCGACATTTTATCTCTTTAAAATCCTCGTCTTAAAATCACCTTATAAATCATTATATAATAACACTTCTCAAATATCACTTTAAAACTCCATTTTTAAACAACATCTAATAACACACTCCAACTAATATTTAAATATAATAAATTACCAAAATCAATCCATTTTAATAATCCACATTTATAAAATAACAACACTAAATTACTTTATCATTTCTAAAACTTTTATTAAAACACCACATAATATCATAATAACATACATATATATCAAATAATACCATTTTTAAACACTTTTATAATATATAATAATTTCAGCATATATATATATATATATATATATATATATATATTAACCCAAAATCAGAGATAACATATAATAATAGTAATAACAATAACAACTAGAAATTATTAAATATACAACACACCATATAATCAAAACATCTATATAACAATTAACATCCCAACCCAAAAACCAAGCAGCCCAATCCCTTAACCCGAATTTACGCCCCAACCCGAGCCCAAATAAAACCAAGGTAGGAGGATCCGAATCTTAGTACTCCTCCCCCTAACTGGAACCCGGCCCAGCAACCCGAGACAAAGAAAAGAAGGAGACCCGCCCAGATAGAGGAGAAGAGGATGGATCCAGCCTGGAAAGAAAGAAAGAAAGAAAGAAAAGAGAGAAGAGAAGCCCAATCGGATTAGGCCCAAACCAATCCAGACCCAGCCCAACTCCTTCCCTCTTTAACCCAAACCCGTAAATCTCAGATCTGAGGTTTTAGTGAACTGGACCATTTTATGCTTGAACCGGACCAGATTAAAAGAAAATGTAATGAAGAAAACCGGGTTCAAGGGCTTCTTCATCCTTTGCCCAGCTAGTGCGAAATGGAGGAGGACGGAGGGGAACCCGAGCTCTTGCGCCAGAGCTCCTTGCTAGCCTAGACCACCCCCGACTACTCTACAGTCTTCCCCGACCCCCAGCCCACACAAAACGACTCACACGCAGCAAGGAAGAAGAGAGAAGAAGGGCTCACCGAGGTGTGAAACGTTCACCGGAAAAACTCGATTCGTCCGATTCGGCCTTGGTGGTGGCAGAGGGAGCGCCGAGGTGCCTGGGTCGGACGAGAAAGGTTATAAAGGTTCGCCTTTTTAGAGTTTCTGATCGAAGGAGGAAGAGGAAGTTTACCCGGGGTGCTCGATCGAGAAATGCAGGAAGCGGAGGAGGGAGGATGATGTCGACAGTGGTTCGGTATGCTAGCTGCTCGACGAAAGGAGTGGATGGAGGCGCTGCTGTGGTAATCTCTGACGATTGGGGCTTCAAAAGAAAACAGAGGTGGAGGAATGGTGTGGCCCTGCTCGACGTTAGGAGAAACAAGGGCAGCTTGGGTGGTGGTGGTTCAGTCTGTGGCAGCAGAGAATGGAAAGGGGGCAAGGTGGTGCTACGTTGGCGGCCCGGTGGTGGCTCAGGGGTGGTTCAACAGGGGGTGGTGAGATGACACGGAAAGGGGAAAGGAAGAACAAGGGAGGGTGAAGAGGAACAAGGTAAAAGAGGGTCTTGTGTTTGGAGTTTTGTGTATTGAATATTGAAATGAAAGGTGAAGAGTGTTGCTTTTCTGAATTCAACAAAAGGGGTGGGTAGAAGTGCTGCAGTAGGTGTGGGATATCCTGGGGTTTTGGCTTCTAGCCACAATTGGGGAAACAAGGAAGGTGGGAGGATGATAGGAGTGCTGGAGGTCTAGCCATTTCCGGCAAGTAGCAGCTGGAAGGAGTGGCTAGAGCTGCTGCAAGGGAGGTTGCAAGGTGCAAGGTGCAATGTGGGCGGGGTGGGTCTCTGCAGGGTAAAGACAAGAAGAGAGAGAGAGAGTGGAAAAGAAAGACAAGGAAAATGAAAACATAAAAGAGTGGTCCCTACATTAAAATGAAAAGATTCCCGGAATTCAAAACTCGAAACCCGCTAATCCCGACGCTCGATCCTAATTCCGCTCACTAAAACAAAACCCGACACTCGACAATTTAAATCGAATTATAAAATCATTATCGGAATCAAATTAATTTATCCAGACTCGCAACTCGAAAGCAGAATTAAATTCCATAAAAGAAAATTCTAAATTCTATAACGATGCTGGAAGGATTTTAAAATCGAAACTGGTGCTCGAGGACGATATTTTTCTCCACTTTTACAATTGAATAAAATAGTAACGTATTTAAATAAAATAATCATAATATAATATATAATATATACTCGGTCTTTACATTTATCCACCTCTAAAAACAAGTCTCGTCCCCGAGACTAAAATCATTTCAAAGCAATGAGAAGAAGTTTGAAATCGGTGAGTCCGAGGACCATGTCCAAAAATCTTGTAATCATCTCGGTTGCGTCTTCCGGGATTCTCACAACATCCTAGTCACGGTCATGACATCTCCAATTAGTCTTGACAAGTGTGTAATAAGCGCCCTTATCACATCCTCGCTTCGACTTTTCGAAAGTACCACAACTCTAAAAGTATTATAGCGTCCCGACTAGGTCTTAGCAAGCAATCTATAAGTGCCCCTATAAAATGCTTGTGTCCACTTCGTGAGACATCATAATGTATATCCAGTTCGTAAAACCTCAAAGCGTTTTGTAAATGGAAAGATTGTCAGCTTAATCATTGAAACTCTCGACTTCTTTAAAACCCCAAGTTGGTCCTTTTCAAAACCGCTCAAAATCTTCAAATTCAACGTTTAAGCAAGTAGCTTTACACCAAAACAAGTCAAATCCTTTCAAATCAAGATTTTGTCAAAATCTTCCAACAACCACATCAGTTTCTCGCATATCATTCAACCAAACTCAAAAGCATGGAGGTGGAATCATCCACCTCTAAGGGCTAATCCCATATTCTCTTCCTAGTTTCCAGAATCGAATCAATCTATCAGTCACAATTCAAGCAAGATGCATAAGCCATAAGAAATGCATAACTGTATAACCAACCGATCTCCAACCAACACATCATACGGCAAGTCTCAACAATATGCCAAAATCATAACACATGGCCCGATATCACACCAAAAGTCATAAAAGATATCTCACTATCGCATATCACCACCGCAATCATAGTAGGGTTAGTCACAACAAGGGATCTCATTTAGTATAAATTCACATAGTCATCCTATCCAATTTCTATCCAGCATTATCATAACATATTTATCACGTCAATCATTGGTACTTGCAAGGTTAGCCATAGAGAAATTTCATCATAAGTCAACGAAACAAAACTACTTATCAACACATCAATACAAACAAGGTCATGCTATTAAGGTTCAATCAAAAGGGGAGATCAAGCAGTATATCAACATCAAAATGTCAACATGCTCTCCAGACATCGTCTTAACTCATCACAATGCCATATAACGATCATTAGCAGTCATGCACCATCATCTCATATATACACATAAGTCATATTCATGCTCCAAGTCATATTCATCACTTACCTATTCATAATCATGCTTATCAACCATATAGTATAACATTATGCTTTCACATAACAACGTATCATCATCTCATGATTTGTACAACACATCATAACATGCTTCTAGAACAACATAGTAGGATAGCAATGTATCATTATATTATGATCATACTTGTCACTACCAATTATAATTCAGTATTGCATATCAACATGTAATATCATGCCATATCAGGTTTATCACGGTCGCTATCTAACATCATGCCAGTTCATAATCACATAAACAAGAAAGTTTTGCACATCATACCAGTTACAATAAAACGCAAACCCCGCTCGCTCGTCTCCAACTCTCAAGCCAAGACCAATCTTCATCTAGACTCACCAACTCGGATAAAATCTCCAAAGAAACCCCAACTCATTTTGACACTCCAGTCTCACCCCTCATTTCACTAAGCACTCTCACTAGCAATCCAACTCTAAGAATCCAACCCCTATCTCTGTTTTCATACCCGAGCACCCATGCATCCTATGTTCTCGATACTCACAAGAACATTTTCCCTACACTGCCCACACTACCTAAGACATCACAAGCATAGAACCCCTCTAACCACATCTCTTCTATAAGAACACCCCGATCACCACCTAGCCGGCCTATTCTAACCATACCCCCACCTAGGATTCGTCTAGAAGCTCATCGGAAACCACTAAGCATCGCCTCTTATAGCTCTCAAACTCACTCGTTCCTATTTAAGCCAAAACCCTCTCATGCGACTTATCTCATACTACCATCGATCATTCTAACCGCTCGAATTCCTTCACCGCTGTCCGACCATTCGTCAAGAAAATCTCACCCACAAGCTCAAAGAAGAAGCAATCATGGACATTATTACACAGAAGGACTACATCATTCCAACTAGCATTTATATCAGTAGCATCATTAGTTCATCATTAAGCATTGCAACTGTATCAAAAGTCTCAATTTACCGTCATGCTCAACAAGTATTGCAAAACATCACATATGAACCTAATCAAATCAAGCTAGCAAGTTTCATCATAGCCATATCTAATAAACAGTTCAGGTTCTCAGCATTTACAGTTCATACTTTTATAGGAAAAGGAATTTAGGTCATGCTTAGCAACTCAGAGTAGCATCACATCAAGTCATCATAGCACATTAAGACTGTAAGGCATCGAATCATATATAGCATCATAGACAACGAATAATCAGGCAATAATCATTACCAAGTTATTACATCAGCACGCAGTTTTCAACATCAAGTCAGTGCAATATCACCATCAATAAATTCAGAAAGGATTAGCAATCCGAATGGAGGACACTCCCACTTGCAAGTCATATCGTGCTCAGTAACCGCAATCCTCGAAGCAAGCTTGTTTTGTCGACATCGTCGATCCTGAGGCCCGTGGGTTATGGGCCTACGCTTCCGCTGCGCTGCTCTATCACTATCTAACTTCCCGTCCCCTCTTCTATGCGGTCGCTCATCCAATGTATCGCGTAGGAGTCTAAGTTAGCGGAGATAGGGGACTGACAAGGGCGGACAACCCAATGTTTCTTTCGGAGACAAAATGGACCAAAGCTAAAGATGACATAACTAGAGACAAGACTCCGACCGGGAATAGTAACGATGCCCTTATGGAAGTCTATTAGGTTACAATTGTGACAATCAGACGCGAATTCATCATGGAGGATATCAATCACACTAATCCACACTAACATGTACCTATTCAAGGAGAACGACATACATATTCATTCCAAAGACACAATAAACTCCTACACGAATGCATGTGAGACAAGCTAATAGTCTTTCATTCCAGGGAAGCAGATATGTCTAGCAATTTCAATTAAGTTATGCGGAGTCAATAACGGTCGTGAAGAGTTAAAAGTCATGCGGGATTGTACGAGGATGAAAAGTATCAGATATATGCACAATGTAAGAGCATGGTATACACATCAACAAATGAGGCCAAATACAACATGACGTGGTATATCTTAACAATCAGGCGAAGCGTCATACGAGAACACATAAGATCAGCATAGTAACTATCACATCTGACAACAATGATCATATAATAAGTTAAGAATGACATGTAATCATACAACAAGATATATTTAGAGAGCACATATCTTTCATGATGCTAGTGGTACATGATCAGGCATGGCATAGTCAAGAGTGATTAAATGAGTGCAATATGATGTATATGAAAGCAAAAGGATCACTACAGGGTAAACAAGATAACATCACGGACGATAGATTATGATCATGCTAGGAATGAACTGTCCTAGGGCACATAAAACGAAACAACAACTATCACATTACAGTACGAGCAGGTTCACGTAATAGGTCAAGTAAGACAGGTCACCATTTCGCGAGTCATATTGGAACTCATAAGCCCTATGGGATACTAGTAACACATATTGAACATGGATACAATCAAGGTAATTCGACTAGATTCATTCTAACATTTATGCGTCACGCGTATGCGAAATCATGATATAACGTGGTGTGTGATCATGCGAGGTGTCAAGCCATACGTTCATGCAAGCACGAGAAGATATCATAGAGTAATAGAGGGATACCACCGAGTGAGAACATGTAAGCATGCCAGAACTAACCATCACAGAAAGCAATTTGATCCTTGAATTCAACATTAATTTAATCAGGGTGAGTGGAACATTTTAAGATGAGAGAAAAGGAAAGTATCACACTATCAGGGACCTAGCTCGAGAGAGAATCAACAATAACGCAAGCAGGGCATAAATGTGCATAAGTCATAACCAAGGATTCTACATGTTACTGATGGCTCAACCTAACATAGGACACATACATGCACTTGATTGATTACTCGACATTAAGCAAGACTTCAGTTCAATCACATTCCAATAATATAGAAGCATGGGAGGAAATGTAGCGAGGTATAGTGCAAGTTTAAGTAACATGGCAGCATGACTAGAACACGGGGACATGAGTCCAAATCAATGTATACTGGATGAAGCACGTATTTATCAAGACTCACATATTCTCAATTTAGCACGATCAACACACAACAACATTAATTGCAGAACAATCAATAATATTTAGTCTGAGGAATACAAAATAGATGGGCATGCTATAGATTCTTGTCACAAAAGGAACGATAAGCATCGAGGCGTCATCGGCTAGCATGCCAAAGAGCACATCTTACGAGGCATTCATATAAGGAAGAGCTATTCACACCATCATGTACCTAACTCAGGAGAAAGCAATAGCCATATAGATCCATATGATGTAGTTGATGCTTCTAACCAACCACTAATACGATCAATACAATAGGTCAAGTAGACATGTTATGACAACATATAATCATGATAGAAAGCAAGGCACAATAAGAGATCTGAGCAAGGTAACTAATCATAGATGTAATGACATGAGTAACTGTTTTTGAATGGTCAGTCGCAAGATATAAGTCGGAGATCACAAATAATGCTATGTCATGCAATTTCAGAGAGAGTCACCATTACAACCGGACAGAGATCCCTAAGGGCAACCATTGACTCCTCCCAACTGACTCATCACCCCTCTTTCCCGTGGACTCCTGGTACAACTCTTCGTGGCAAGAAGACACTGATTGATCGTCATAAGAATCGAGAAAGACAACCTCAGAAGCACCTTACTCGCTAACTCAGAATTACATCAAAAGCCAACTTCCAATACTCTCCCAAACAACCCTCATATTCAACCATGATTCCCAAAACAATGTGTTTACCAACCCGATTTCCCGTGGAGGAGACCGATATTCAAGAGAAGAATGCGATAAGACCATCAAGGGGTTAACATAGTGGAAGGGGTTGTTCCACACAAGCTTGGCTTTAACCATATAAGAATGAGGATACTCCCGCTATTCCATTAGCACAATCATTTCAAATACATTTCATAGTAAGACACAACAATCAGATATTCACCAAGACAACAATTAACGTGGAATCAGTCATCAACAGTTTGGGTAAACACAACCAAGCTACCTAACTCGCCACTCCAACCACCTCGGTGCAATTCCTTGGAGTCTTCCAATCCATCTGTAAAGAATAAGCTAATATTTTGCCTACCCATTCCCAACTACATCCAATAGGGATGGTCTAACGACTTTCTACCCATTCGAGTTTCCCTTTCCAATTTTATTCTCCTAAGTCAAGTTCATTAGGTTGATTCCTTTTATTATTCTAGCCATATTAAATTCATTTTGCCCTTTTAAAACTTTGTCAAAATCATTTGAAATTCATGGGCGGTTTTCAAAACATACACTCGACCCTTGTGTACCCGAATTTCACAACCTGGCTCTGATACCAACTTTGTAATGGCCCGGATATAAATACCCAGGTTACGTTTCGAAGGATGGATACCTTCGTTCGGATGTTACAATTCAGGTACGGGTCGAGGTTTCAAACCTCTAAAGATCAGTATTCAAAGCGGGGATTTCGAACCCCAACCAATCAAAGTCACAGAAATTCAATTCGATTGAAAGTAAAGCGGAAGCAAAGTTTAGATACAAGTGCCACGGCAGAGTCGGGTCAAAACCAAAACATTGTGGGTGATTGCCATATTATCAAGTTATAATATGCGGAAAAACTGTAAAGGGCCGAGGACAATGCCAAGTGGCATATCCCTCTCCTACCTCTGCACCCCTTCCCGTTAGTGTAGAGACTGACCAGTTCGGTGCTATAGCATAGCAATTTCCTCGTGGTGGTGCACAAACCACGACATCATCATATCATATCATATCATCTCATCGCTTGCCCGATGGTGCTAGGCTATCATATCATGCTCATATCGACTCGATAGACTCAGGGCAACCCGATGGGGCTGGGCTACCCTATGACCCTAGCAAAGACTCTAGGACTATCACAAATAACGACCGTTCTGTATTCAAACACACATAGTAACCACCTGCTCAGTTCAATGCAATCCTAGCATAATACTACATGTCATGCTTTAATATGAAACAAAACTACACATCACATGACACATCAGGCAGGAGGTCCAGGTTACTGAGTAAGTCCCGTAGGATACTTACCTGAAGATGCAGAACAGCAAGATAACACAAGCAAGGGCCCAAATGCAAGTCCAAAGCAATCCAAAAGCAATACACACCTATCATAAAGCCATTTCCATAAGCTACCGGACCAACATTCATACACACGAAACCCAATTTCTCAACATCCTCAAAACCAACCAATAGTAAAACCGTTTTCCAAAAACTTTCCGACACGATCAAATCGACCAAAATCATTCTTCCAATCAAACCCATTTATAAAATCATACCAAATATATTTTCCAAACTCTTAAATCCCAAATTAAGTCAACTCATATTCAAAATGATTTCTCAAATCATACTTGGCCAAATTCCGACATTAAACATTTAAACCTTAAAACCAATCTCTCAAAATCACATTATAGAAATAATTCCGGCATTTTAAATTTCAAAATAAATCCATCTTCTCAAACCTTATTTACAAAACATTAGCTCTTCAATCAACTTGCAAAAGTATGCTACTTAAAATAATTCCGACATTTTATCTCTTTAAAATCCTCGTCTTAAAATCACCTTATAAATCATTATATAATAACACTTCTCAAATATCACTTTAAAACTCCATTTTTAAACAACATCTAATAACACACTCCAACTAATATTTAAATATAATAAATTACCAAAATCAATCCATTTTAATAACCCACATTTACAAAACAACAACACTAAATTACTTTATCATTTCTAAAAAATTTATTAAAACACCACATAATATCATAATAATATACATATATATCAAATAATACCATTTTAAAGACTTTTATAACATATAATAATTTCAGAATATATATATAAATAAACCCAAAATCAGAGATAACATATAATAATAGTAATAACAATAACAACTAGAAATGATTAAATATACAACACACCATATAATCAAAACATCTATATAACAATTAACATCCCAACCCAAAAACCCATCAGCCCAATCCCTTAACCCGAATTTAAGCCCCAACCCGAGCCCAAAAGGGGGGTGCTACGTTGGCGGCTCGGTGGTGGCTCAGGGATGGTTCAACAGGGGGTGGTGAGGTGACACAGAAAGGGGAAAGTAAGAACAAGGGAGGGTGAAGAGGAACAAGGTAAAAGAGGGTCTTGTGTTTGGAGTTTTGTTTATTGAATATTGAAATGAAAGGTGGAGAGTATTGCTTTTCTGAATTCAACAAAAGGGGTGGGTAGAAGTGCTGCAGCAGGTGTGGGATATCCTGGGGTCTTGGCTTCTAGCCACAATTGGGGAAACAAGGAAGGTGGGAGGATGATAGGAGTGCTGGAGGTCCAGCCTTAAATTCAGTAAAATTAAATCCAGACTCGCAACTCGAAAGCAGAATTAAATTCAGTAAAAGAAAAATCTAAATTCTAAAACGATGCCGGAAAGATTTTAAAATCGAAACGGGTGCTCGAGGACGATATTTTTCTCCACTTTTACAATTGAATAAAATAGTAACGTATTTAAATAAAATAATCATAATATATTATATAATATATACTCGGTCTTTACAAGTTTTATACTTGGGGACATATCACCACTGTTCAAAGTTACTACTAGAACCTTGATCTAAATCATGCTAGTGCATTATTTGTTATAAATGTGACTTATGTCACTATCTTTTGCATTTACTAATACCTTTACTAGCCTGTTTGCTAGATAGTTCATTGAACTTTTGGTTCACTTCTAGTCCATGCAATATATTACTTCTTAATCTCCTTTTCTTCTCCCCCTAAATACCGAGCATTTTATCATCTATGATAAACTCTAGGTATTTAATCATCTATGGGGACTCAATCCCTCATATACATCAGCTTTCTTGGTTTACAACAACTTACTGTAATCTCGGGAGATTTCGATGTCTATACCGAACATTTAAAAACTTGTAAATATAAAGCTCTCTCCTGGAGATAAATTACAAAGGAGCATTTATTCTATTGTTGACCAAAATCGAATCAAACTCTTCATATTCATGCCAGCTTGTTAGCTATTATTGATGGCTCTACTGGGTCATTCCATGTGTTAGCATTATCCTAAATGATGATCTCATAAGTAACGACTTCACTTGGTCGATTAATCATCAGATTCTCAATGCTTATATATCCAACACGTCAATTTCATTGATAGCATTTCCATATTACATCTATATTGCCAACATGGGTAATCTATTTATTATATCGGATCTCCTTTTTTACATCCTCAAATAGGGGAAAACCACTGCTTCTGGAAATTATTTAGTCCTCCATCAGTTTTTACAATCCCAATTTATCAGTCATCACTCCTTCTCTTTAGAGTGTTTTGACGCTCTTCTGGAGCCATTTTCTCATATGAATTTATTGCTTTATTAATCAATAGTCATTCTAGAACTAATTTTGATGCTCTTATGGAGCCATGTATAACGCTTAATTGTGTCAAGTGTAGCCTTTATACACATATTTATCATTTATATCATCCTGAAAACTTCAGGTTTCCCATATCATTTTTGGTACATATCAATGAGAATAAGCTTTAAACCATTCTAAAATTTTCATACGATGATCTATTCACAGTTTGGGAGATTGGAAATCCAAATTAGGTAAACCATCATCTTTGACTTGTTCTTCCACATTCTCCTTGACGTGGGAGTCGACTCATACATGATTATCTATAATCATTTTCAAAATTATGACCAGTATCCTAACAACAGTCGCGCGCACCATATCCTCTTTCTGTCCTCTGCTAAAGATAACAATATATACTGCATTTGGTAATAAGAGAGGTTGTTATGAACCATAGATCATTTATCTAGCTATTTATTTGAGTTCTACCATACCCAAGTAGATTAAGAACAAGATTCTAGAGTCTTCGGGCTCCCGATAACTAATTTTATCAATTTCACACAATTTAACAAGGATGTGCTTCAAACTCTTCTCCCAAATCATCATTTGTTGAATAAAATTGGCATTATCTACCCATAATTATTTCTTCAAGAAACATTTCCAATGCATATTCATATACATAAAATGCAAATCAAATTAAATAGATAAATAAAATAAAGATTCCATGTACCTTAAAATAGCCAATTTGAACTAATAACAAACCAAAAATGATAGAGTTTACAAAATCAAGGTGTTGGATAATTTAGGCTCCTTCATTCAATAGATAGCTTTTTTTAACACTAATGACATAAATAATCCTTGTCAATATAAAACCACATATGTTTATGACATAAAAACTCTTAACGAGTTGTTTCTTCTGGAAACAGTTTGAGTTTTGAATTTATATTGCAAAAAGTAAATTGAAATATATATACCTCACAAGTAAATAACAAAAGTAATCTCACTAAACATAATTAAAATTTATTTGGCCACTTCAGGTGGATATCGATTCAGATATTTATCATTTGTTTCAATAAACAATATCATGCACAAATAGATTAATATGTCAACTTAAAGTGATAGGTTCAATAACTATCTCAAATTTCGATTTCAATAATTTCATCATCGTCTATGAGGGACGATATTTCTTTTCTTATTTGCATGCAATTTCTTATATGGAATTACTTTGGGGGATATCATTTAAGTTATATACAAATCAACTTCATGAAACATAAATAATGTCAACTTCTGGTGACTAGGAATCAAACAAATTTAACCACTTCAGGAGTTTATATTTCACCTTCTATGAAACAAATCATATATGAAACAAATAAGTTACAAGTACAAGATGGAATCAACAACATCACCTTATCTCATCACTACAAAGATGAGGCTAATATTTTAATCAATACATGATGACACTTTGATATTTTGAGTTGTAGCTTGAATTGTAGAAGTTGTTACCAAAGTTGTGGTGAGTTCCATAATCAATAGCATTAAGATCAGAACTTCCTTTTGAATCAATGGGCACTTATCATTAGGATGATTTGGATCTCCGCAGACTCTGTAGGGTTTAGGTTGTTGTGATTGATAAAATTATATAGCCATCTTATTGACGATCTCAGTGAGCCTATCTAAGTCATCTCTACAATTGTCTGCAGAATTATCCAACTTATGTACTCCTCTTACTCCTTGGTGTTTCCCATATTATTGCGAAGCATTGGCTAAACCTTTGAAAATATACATTGCTTCCTGAGGTGTTTTATCCAAAACATCTCATCCACTAGTAGCATTAATAACACTTCTATCTCTATCAAGCAAGCCTTCATATAGATATAGCACTAAATTGACCTCGGGTATACCATGTTGTGGACAACTACCCTTAAACCTCTTGAATCTCTCAACATACTCATAAAGACTCTCCGTAGGTGATTGCACAATACTAGACAATTCCTTTTTGGGTTTGCTGATGCGAGTAGCAGGAAAATACTTTTGAAGAAAAGCTTTCTTTAATTCAACCCAAGTAGTAATGCTTTCGGGGAGAAGGTAATATAACCAATCGCTAGCCGAATCTTTTAAGGTAAAGGGAAACACTCTAAGTATTAATTGGTCATCGGTTAGGCCTTGGGGTCTAATTCTATCGTAGACACTAGCAAAATTTGTAAGGTGTTTGTTTGGTTCCTCCAGAGGTAATCCATGAAAATTAGGCAAAATAGTAGACCAATTAGATTTATATTCGAACCTGGAAGCTTCAGAGAGAGCAGGAAGTCTGATTGCAAGCGGTTGTGCATTCAGATTGGGTTCCTTCAAGCTTCTCAAGGTCCTTCTTGGTGGATTGATGATGTTGTCGTTATTGTTGTTGTTGTATTGCATCTCCTTTTCTTGATTAAAATCAATTATCCTTTTCAACCTAGAAAGAGATCTTTCAATCTCAGGATCAAAAGACAGAGGCGATGAATTAGAAGAGCGGGTTTGAACCATAAAAAGTAGGCCAAACCTAAAGAAAAACAAAACTAAAGCAAAAATAAAGATAAACAGAAATCAAAAAGAAAATAAAGCGAATAAACTTCTTTTTTTTTCCCCGGCAACGGCGCCAAGAATTTGACGGCGGACGAACGTCGTTACCTTTCGCCTCTCCCCCAAATTGAAATAATATCCTAACTCAATGCTCAACCAAAAGATTAGTATAGCAACAAAGTCCGGAGTCGAACTCACAAGCGAAAAAGGTTTCACTTATATAATTCTATCGATGACATCTTATGACAATAGCAAATAGATTATGGCAACTTAATGAAATAGCGAAATAAAGTAAATAGATTAATGATTGCAAAGTATTAATAATAAGATAGAAAAGTATTTCACCTGCAATTCTTGACAATGGTTGAGGTTCAAGATCCTAGGATTGATTTCAATATTATTTATCGAGTTTATGTCAACTAACCTAATATCGAATGTTCCGCTAAGATACAAGCAATGTTCCAAAAAACGCTTGGCGGGTACTCGGCGGAGAGGTGGGGTCAAGGGTCTAGGCGGAGTGGGCGGGGTCTAGGCGTGGTCTAGGCGGAGTTTTTATTTTAACATGTATTTTTACTTCTAAGTCATGTAAAAGACCTAAAAAAGGCTATATAAATTAATAAACTTTCATAATCTTCATAGTCCATATATTGTTCAACCATTTCCAAAGCCAATAAGCATAAACCATTACGCTTCCTGTTCAATCGGCAAAAAATCAATAACATAAAACATAATCAAAGTCTAAAACAACTTAGAAGTTGTATAATAAAACATAAATTTTAAAATATAATCATGGTTGAACATTAATCTTCTAGACTTCTATGTATTCATTTGGGTTAAAACCTTTAAATTTTTTTTTAACTAAACCGCCCAGACCGCCTAGACCTGCCTAGACCCGCCCAAAACCGCCTAGACCCGCCAAGACCCGCCTAGACCCGCCCAGACCCGCCCAAAACCGCCCAGAAACCCGCCAAGCTAGCTCTCCGCCAAGCCAGGCCCGCCAAGCTCCTAGACTCGAAGGTCACCGGCCGCCCAGCGCCTAGGCGGGGTCTAGGCGGCCGCCCAGGCCGTTTTTTGGAACAGTGGATACAAGCTCTTATTCAAGGCGGCATCGCTCAAGAATAGCATTAACGATTCTAGTACTTAAGACTAATTGGTACGCGATTCAATGTAATTAGAAAATAAGGGAACAACCCACTCGGCCCTAACACATCTACTTGACATAGATCAATTGTTATCATCCACTATAAAGACATAGAAATATCACAAAATAAATGACTTCGTTTGCGATCGAGAAACCAACAACGGATTCATAGCATAGATGCAATTCCTAACATGGTGATTAATTATTGAAAGGAACACAAATACATATCAATAAGAACAAGATAATAAATAGACTCATAAATAACTAATTGAAGTCAAATCCTCACAATTCTTTCAACCATGTCTTCGAATCATAGGCGAAACTATGAGTTTAGCAACTCATAGCCAAAGTAACGCTCATCTCTCTCTCAAAACAACGTGTCTCCAATTTTTTTCTCTCACACATACGTCTCTATGGCTGAAATAAGATGAATATAGCCTAAATAGAGTTGTGCAAAACCCTAGAGAATAAGATATTAATATAATAATAAAATAGAATCTTCAGACTTAATTCAGCAATCGCTGATACGGAAGACCAGCGGGCGTCGGGTGAATAGTGGTGGGCGTCGCTCCTCAGGCTCCATGATCCTTTCTTAGCTTCGACGTTGTGCTTCCTTGCTCCTTTGATGCTCCTTCCTTATGCTCCAAAACCAGTCATTTAAGCTCCTCCAAGATCCCATCCAAGCTCGGAATGTAAAACTGTGGAATAAACACTAAAAAGGCGTAGATTCCGAACACGAATACTTCACAAGAAAGATATAGAAATAGACTAAAACATATGCAATACCCCTACCTAAATACAGTAAGAACTACCTATAATGCCTATATAAAATATGCATTATCACCCACCAAATCCTTTCCTTCCTCACCAATCCGTCCTCACCTCCAAGTTGCTACCGGCCTAATAGGTCTTTTTTTTGCAAAAGTAGACCTCCAGGCTAGTTTTGCAAATCTTCGAAAACATGGACAGTTTGGCAAAAAGTGGGCTAGTTTTGCAATATATATATAGTCAAAACTATTCAAGTGTTTATAATTATAATAGGTAATACATTTTTTTATACAAGGCGAAGATTTGAGAGTGGTCAACCGCGGTTGAGCCACCAACCAAGTGCGTCCTTTCTGAGAGCTCATCGACAACAGCATCAGATCCCCAGTCGGAAGGAGACGACAACAAACCAAGGTGGTCGAGCGGATTGTTAAGCAGGAGGAGGGTCAAGTTCTTAAGTACAAATATAAAGATGTATATGTAAACCGACTCCTAGCCTATGCAAATAATTACAAGACTTCCTCTCGTTGTAGTGGAAGGGTAGTCAGGAACGATCCACGAGCAGGCGTGTCAGCGGGATCCTAGTAGCGTTCGAAATCTCACGTCTTGCGTCGACCAGAAGCCTCGATTTTGACCTAGGTTGTCGATCCTTTCTGCAACAGAAGACCTGCAGAGACAAAAACAAGCAGTCGAGATCGACTAGGAAGGTTGATATCGATGTCAACAAACGAAATCGACTGGCTCAGAAGACTGCCAGTCGACACAGGTGGTCGATATCGACGTTGGGGGGTCGATATCGATGTTCAGTAAACTCCACAGAATGATCGTCGTCGACTCAGAAAACTGTCGACGAACTCAGTTGTCGATATCGACGTCTGGGGTCAATATCGATGTCTTCCTGCAGTGGGTTAGTTATTCGTCGGCAAAGAAAGGCCGAAGGTTTTAAGAATGGATGAGGATGCGATGAACAGAAATAAACAGAGGTTTTATGTGTATAAACTATGTAAAAAGCAACTCCTAGGATTAGGTTTTACCACAACGTTAACGAATGCATGCGATAAGATAAATAAGACGGACAATTGCGCTAATTCACCCGAGGGACAAGCTTTCGCCGTACACCAACTCTTAGGATTACTCTTGCAAATAAACCTAATTGTCTCTACCAATTTTATGTTTATAACTCAAGTTGTTAGCATGAATCCCTTTTCTTTCGATTAGGACTAAACATAGAATTGTAGGAGATGATATAGACACAACGATATCAACATCTAATACTTACCTCAAGCGCGCATGGCTAACGTCGGGCTCGCCCCGACCCTAAGATCTTTGGGGGACTACTCGCTTCTCATCATGGAACTCATCATTGATTGAAAGAAATAAACTTGCATTAAAATATAAACTCCGAAGCTTTACAACTCAACGTCGGCTTTCGCAAACGCCAAACCTTAAAACTTCTCTCTAACTCTATTGTATGTAATTGGATGTGTTGATGGATTAAAGATGCTTGAATGCCAGCCCCCTAGGGCTTTATTTATAGGCTACTAATCCTCACTACCCAAGGATTGTAACTTCTATATAAACTATGAACTCTATCCAAACAATTAGGATAGGTCTTTTATTTTGATAAAACTTAAACTAACTTGATAAAACTGAAAAGAAAAGATAAATTTCAGCTGCTAGCTATCTAAAATACAAGATAATCCGTGGCCTTGATGATAGAATTCATAATCCGAGTCTCAAAATCGGATCTATCTTCTGTCGAGATAAGGTCGATATCGACCACAAAGGTCGATATCGATGTCTGTGTTCCTGCTCGACTTATCCAGCTCCTGTCGATGTCTATGCTGAGGTCGATATCGATGTAGTATGTTGATATCGATGTCTTCTTGGTTGGTCTGTGTGGTCTATCTCGACACTCAGAAGGCGTGTCGACAACTATAGTCGATATCGATGTGTAAGGTCGATATCGACCTCTGCTCAGCTTCACTTGGCTTCTCCGTTTTGACTCCGATTTCGCTCGAATTCCTGCATGGTTAGCTCAAAACTTGTGCAGACTCTATTTCTTGTATTTTAGCCCATTCTTACACAAGTTTATATTCTTTTGAACCTTTTCTTTGGAAATCGAATGAAATAAGAAGTCAAAAGATGCATTAAAAGGAGGTACAAATATGTACATCAAAACACCTCATACTTAGACTTGCTTGTCCTCAAGCAATAACCAAGAAATAACCAACACCTACAACATACCCTTCAAGTCTTCGCCCTTGTCAAAAGAAACATCAAAAGCAGTAGAAAAGCAAAGCAAAGCAAGTGAATTTAACGTCATAGCACATATTTAGGCGATCCATAGGCATATGCAATTTTGATCCAACCTCACAAGGATAATGTGTTTGCACTCAACTCTCATGTGTTTAGGCTATGAAGATCAACTCTCAACTTAATTCCATATACAATCTCATAAACATTGCAATTTATAAACATCCACTTCGCAACCAATTATGAAAATGCAATAAGAACTATCAGGAGGACTTTCGCTCAATGGAAGACTTCAAAGAAGACTCCATTCGGCGGAGTTGTAATGGGGCTTGGTATGAAATAAAAGGGTATGGAATTATTTGGCTATGTGGTGCTTATATAATTCGGGAATCAAGACTCCTAAATATCAACACTTACAATATTCAAACCATAACTCTTCCATGTTGCTCTTTCCAAGCTCAATCTCCTATAATGCTCTTTCTCAATTCATCTTTCCATAATATGCTCTAAAGATGCACTTAAAAGATGTAAACCATTCTACCAACCCTTCTTTCAAACTCTAATATGCCTCTCAAAAATATAACACTTGTATGAATAAAAGATTTAAGGATTTTGGCTCATGCACTATATATATACATCTCTATTTTTCTTTTTCCGATTTTTTTTGACGAAAATAATAAATAAATGCTAAAAAATATGTGCATTTATGTGTTGAGCCATAAATCTCTTTACAAAATATGACAAAATGTAAATATGCACCAACCCATAATTTCCTTGCTCAAAAACTGGACAATATGCACTTTTCTTTCCACAAGGCATTAGTCCAGCCAATCTAAGTCTCAATTCCCAAATGGGGGTCAGGCTCAATTCGCCTACGGATAATTTTGTAGAGTTTTCAATATCAGGCTCAGGCTAACTTTCTGGCTTCAAGCAGGGATAATGCAGGGTAGGTAAAGAGATGATAAAAATGGGTTAAAAGATGCCTCCATCATTTTATTCTTATAAACATAAACATATATATATATTGGCTTTGAATAACTATCACAGCATTTAGAGATGCATAGGAAGAGTAAATACACTCAAGAAAGCGGAGGGATTTTTTATGTTCTCCCTATAGGCCAAAATTCTCACAAAGACAATTTTTGTTGGATTTGCTTTTTAGCCTAGGATCATATGTGCTCAATTTCATCACAAGTTTACAAACTACATAAAAATTTTAAGACTTAGGCTAAACCATCCACATATGCCATAGGGTTTACATGATCAAGTCAGCTATTGAGTTTTCATCATAGGACATCTAAGTAGGGTTTAAAAACAAACTTAAAAATAAACATGCATTTTTTTTGTATTTTTGACATTTTTCTATTTTTTTTGGATTTTTTGACAATTTATAAAAGTAAAACTAAGAACAAAAAATTTAAAACATGAATGCAATGCGAAGAAGAAAACCAAGTTATGACCATAAGACATGTTTTTCCCCCACCCCATACTTAAATATACAGTGTCCTCACAATATTAAAAAGACAAACATGGGTAGAGAGAAACTTACAGCGCAACCTGCGGATTCAGGTCGATTTCAGGTTAGGTCGAGGCCAAAAGTCGATATCTATGTCAGTGGTCGATGTCAACTGCATCTGTCGAAGTCGAGGAAGAAAGTGAAGACAAGGGCTGCCTGATTGTGGTCGATATCGAAGATAATGGTCGATATCGACCTCTATTTTTTGCTCCTGAGTCCTCGATGTCGACTCCAGGAGATGGCTTGACCCTAGGGGGGTCGATTTCGACTGGCCTGGTCGATTTCGACTGCCTCTACAGAAGCTTCTTTTCTTCTTCGTTATTCCTTTTGCTTGATAACCTGAAATCTTTGTTAGAAATATAGATAAAGCCACGAATTATCACAGTTTCAAAAGTTCAAAATCCAAAATTTAAAACCCTAAAAACCATCTGTGCGAAAAATTTAAAGGTTTTATGTACATGCTCTAGAGTTTTGAGTCGCTAGGCCGACTTCTCCATCAATTCTTTATGAGCCTTTTAAGTAGGGACCCTTTGAGCCCGAGCCTTCTCTCGGATCATCTATGTCCCTTTGGTAGTAGCTAAGTTCGGTGACCAAGGCTTCTTTGATGATAGGTTCTTCTTTGGGCGCTTTCCTTCTTTTTCTTGACCTAACTTTAGCAGTATAAGCAAACCATGGAGCTTTGACCCTTTCTTTAGTAGAATTATCAATAATTGGCTTAATTGATTTATCAATAAGGGACAGAGGAGGGTTGGGAGTCATACCTGGGCTTACCTGTTTGGGCCCAAAACAGAAATCTTTAGGCTGAGGGGTGGTCGATTTCGACCAAGGTGGGTTAATTTCGAGAGATTTGGTCGATATCGACATGTGGGGGTCGATATCCCCGGCAACGGCGCCAATTTGTGAAGCAGGAGGAGGGTCAAGTTCTTAAGTACAAATATAAAGATGTATATGTAAACCGAATCCTAGCCTATGCAAATAATTACAAGACTTCCTCCCGTTGTAGTGGAAGGGTAGTCAGGATTGATCCACGAGGAGGCGTGTCAGCGGGATCCTAGTAGCGTTGGAAATCTCACGTCTTGCGTCGACCAGAAGCCTCGATTTCGACCTAGGTTGTCGATCCTTTCTGCAACAGAAGACCTGCAGAGACAAAAACAAGCAGTCGATATCGACTAAGAAGGTCGATATCGATGTCAGTAGACGAAATCGACTGGCTCAGAAGACTGCCAGTCGACACAGGTGGTCGATATCGACGTTGGGGGGTCGATATCGACTTCTGTGACCCCATACTTAAGCTCCTGGCAACAATCTAGCACACTCTATTTCGACCAGAGGGGGTCGATTTCGATGTTTTTAGTCGATATCGACTGGTTTTAGTCGATGTCGACCCTGCTTGTTGTCTCCGTCCTCGCCAACAAAAATTTTCTAAGCTTTTCCTTAGCCGGCGAGAGGACTACTTGCTCTAGGTGCTTTGTTTCACTCATGGTTGGGTTGAAAGAGAACTCTATCACTTCGTTCCCTATAGTAAAGGTTATAATAGGCACTACAGGATCTTCAGGCATCTCCAATACAATGAAATCAGTAGGCACAAAGAACTTTTCTACCTTTACTGGAACGTCATCAACTATACTTGTGGGCTTGATGAATGAGTTGTCAGCCATATAGAGTTTCATATCCACAGGTTCAAGTGCCCCAATGTTTACCTTTTGCCAAATAGAGAGAGGCATGAGACTTTTGCTTGCCCCTAGGTCACATAGGGCATTGTAGCGATGTTGGCTGATATCATCATAATTTGCATTAGTTAGGACATGCATTTAGCATAGGTTTGTGTCATTTGTCATGTGGTTTTGGTGTTTTTAGAGGTTTTTCGTTTAATTTCTAGGATAGAGATCTACTGTCTTTTTGGTTGTGTTTTCAGGAGTTTTCGGGAGCTAAGCGGAGATCGCTAGAGGACATTTGAGATGGGTACAGAAGCTAAGAGAAGCCAAGCGGAAATCATATAGGAGGAACGAGGATAAAAGGCAAAGAAGCAAAAGCACAAGGAGCAAGGCGGTCGTGCATCATGAGCTTCACTGCAGAACAAAAGTGCACGGGCGTGCACCTTGGACGCACGGGCGTGTAGATGCCCGATCAGAGAAACAAGCCAACAGAACAGAAGTGCACAGGCGTGCACCTCGGCCGCGCGGGCGTGCACCCTAGGCGCGCGGGCGTGCACTGTACAGGTCGGACAGAATTCGTCCTGGTTTCGACCCGAATCTTTGGCTATTTTATTATTATTTTAGGGGTTTAATATGAGAATGATGAGATTTTCCGGGACTATAAAAGGGGATGGAAAACACATCATTAGGGTTCTCTCGAAAACCGTCATTAGCAAGTTCATTTTCAAGACCTTTTTGGAGTTAGATTTGGGTAACTTTGTAAAGGCTCGGATTTTAAAATCCTAATTTTTTTCGGAAAATGAGAATTAAAAATGAATTTAAATTGGATTTAAAACTTGTTTAGCAGATTCCGGCCGGAATATAAAATTTAACGAATGATTTCCGTCCTTTTACCTCGAAAATTCAAAATAATTATCGGTTGGTGACATCCTTGTCGATTTTAAAATTCTAATTGATCGAGAACGCGAGAGTCGGGGAAACTAACATTCGGGGATTAATTTCGGGATTCAAAATTCGCGTATTCGGGATTTATTTTTGGGTATTGGTTTTGACCAATTCCACACTCAATCGTCAACCACTCTATCCTACCTTACCCTGCAGTAGCCCATTCCTTCACCATTCACCTGCCTCTGTCAACGTGAGTTGCACCTCACCTCCTCCATTTCACTTCAACTTCATTCCCATCTTTCATTTTCAATCTCAATCACCTTCACTGACTACTCCCTTCGGCTCTCCTGCTCCATTCCATTTTCATCGCCGTCACCACTTCTCCATCATCATCCATCGATCATCACCATCACCACCATCGCAGCCTTGGTTCCTCCCCTCGTCACCATCATCCATCGATCGTCTCCATTATCAAGGTCATGTTCACACGATTCACAGAAATCACCAACAACCTTGACTCTCTCGGCAAGAGCTTTACAAATGTTGAGAAAGTAAGGAAGATATTGAGGTGTCTCCCAAAAGAAAAGTGGGGTCCTAAAGTAACAGCTATAGAGGAAGCCCAAGACCTCACTACTCTGCCTCTTGATGACCTGCTTAGGAAACTGATCACGCATGAGATGATCCTTAATGAAGACGATGGAGAACTTCCAGCAAGCACTAAGAATTTGGCGCTCAAATCTAAGAAGGATGACAACAAAGATGAATCTGATTCCGAAGATGAGGATGACGATGAGGATGATCCTTTTGCTCTTATCACAAGAGGCCTTGCTCGAATCCTCAAAATGAAGAAACAATTCAACAACAAGGATGGATCAGAGTCTTCTAAATTCCGAGGTAAGTCTCAATACAACAAAAATGATAAGAAGACTAAACCGCTGTCTTGTTTTGAATGTGGTGAAACAGATCATCTTGTGAAAGACTGCCCTCAAAAGACAAAGAGCCAGTCCAAGAAGGGTGATAGATGGAAAAAGAAAGCCATGGTGGCAACTTGGAGCGATTCTGACTCTGACTCCGAAGATAAGAAGGCCAATGTCTGTCTTATGGCATCAGGAGATGAATCTCACGATGAGAAGCTTGAGGTAACCATAAGAGAACTTATGGCAAGTCCAAAAGAGGTATTATCGGAATTCCTTTCTAATATGATTGCCAATGAAGAGAAACTTATTGCCCAAACTAACACTCTTATTAAGAGAACAATGGACCAGGAAAGAACTATTGAGGATCTGTCTATAAGGGTCAAAAGTCTTGAAGCTTCTTATTCAGGTCTTGACATTAAAGTCAAGACTCTTGACTCAGAGAAATCTGAACTCAAGCAAGATCTCTCGTCTCTGAGAAGTGAACATCATGACTTAGAGAGCGAGAAGATCTACCAGAATAACAAGATTCAAGACCAACAGACAGCCCTCATAAGTTTTACCAAATCCAAAGGCACTCTTGATAGGATGTTGGGTGAGCAACAAAGTTCTCTAAACAAAAGTGGTATTGGTTACAATCTAAGGTTTTTAAAGAAGCAGTACATTACCACCTTTGTAAAGGCAAAAGGAAGCAGAATCTCTCCTATATGTCACCATTGTGCTCGAAAGGGACATGTAAAAGAGACCTGCCCCTATAGAAGAAAGGATCCATATATCATTCGCAATACATTCCCTGTTCAATTGAGAAAAGAACGGATAACACAAGTTTGGGTCCCAAAAGGCACTATTTTACCAAATATGGTTTATCCCAATAATGGATCCAAATTTGCTTATTGGTCTAGCTACAAAGGTTGATGTTTGTTTTGCAGGAGATCACCAAGGTGAAGGAGCAAAAATGGATTATTGATAGTGGATGCTAGAGGCATATGAGTGGGAAGAGTTCTCTCTTTCATGATCTAAAGGAGCAATCCACAGGAACAATCACTCTTGGTGACAAAGGAAAGTGTGACATCGTTGGTATTGGTAGCGTTGGGAGTGATTCCAACCATAGTATTAAAAATGTCTATCTTGTGAATGGTTTAAAGTATAATTTGCTTAGTGTTTCTCAATTATGTGATAGTGGCAATAATGTCAGATTTAACAAGAAAAGATGTCTAGTGTGCAGAGAAGATACAGGTGAAGTTATACTAACTGCATATCGTTACAACAATATATACGTTGTGAATGCTGATCAAGTGGCACAAGGAAGCTTAACCTGTCTAAAAGCTTTGACGGACGATCCAAAGCTCTGGCACAGGAGACTCGGTCATGTGAGTCCACATACACTATAGAAGCTTGTATCCAAAGGGCTTGTAAGAGGACTACCTGAGATGGACTTCAAAGGTATTGATATGTGCAATGCATGCACACGAGGTAAACAAACACGTAGCTCTTTCAAACCCAAAAAGGTTGTAAGTTCTTCTAAACCCCTTGAACTTTTACATATGGATTTATGTGGTCCTATGCGAGTCAAATCTCCCAATGGTAAAAAGTACATGCTTGTTGTTGTTGATGATTTTTCTAGATATACTTGGGTTGCGTTTTTAAAAGAAAAATCAGAGGCCTTATTTGAGTTTTCAAAACTTTGTAAGGAGTTGCAAACTTTAAGAAACGAGCTCATAGTGTCAATTCGAAGTGATCATGGTAGGGAGTTTGATCAACTTCAGTTTGATTTGTTTTGTGCTAAATATGGCATCTCCCATAACTTTTCTGCTCCTAGGACACCTCAACAAAATGGGGTTGTGGAACGAAAGAACCGCACCCTAGAGGATATGGCCAGGACTACGCTTTTAGAAAATGCATTACCTAAAACCTATTGGGCTGAAGCTGTTAACACAGCTAACTATATTTTGAATCGTTGTCTTATTCGTTCCATCTTAAAGAAAACTCCTTATGAACTTTTCAAAGGCCGCAAACCACTTATATCTTATTTTAAACCCTTTGGTTGTACTTGCTTTGTTCATAACAATGGAAAAGATAACCTTGGGAAATTTGATGCGCGTAGTGATGAAGGTATATTTCTTGGCTACTCCACAAGTAGCAAAGCTTATAGAATCTTCAATAAAAGGACCCAGTTAGTTGAAGAAAGTATAGATGTTATATTTGATGAATGCAATGACGGTTCTTTGAGTGAAAGTGTTGCAGATATAGATCTTAACATCCATGCGGAGAACGAGGAAGGTGATGATGCTGCTACCAAGAACACAGAGAAGAGGAACATGCAGGAACAGATTCTCAACACTGAAGAATTGGCCCAAGGTGTTGAAGATTCGTCCAAAGCCCTTGGTGTCCAATTCAACAGTGTTGAAATGTCAGAAACTGCTGAAACTGAACCTAACAGGACTATGGAGTCAGATGTACCATAAATCAATCTTGCTGGTGTGACGAATCAAGGAGCTGAGACTAGCAAAAGAAAATTCAAATACTCCTCATCACACTCATTAAAGGATATCATTTCTGACCCTACTTCTAGTGTTCAAACTCGTTCTAAACTTAAAGATCTTTGTGCTTTTCACGCGTTTGTCTCTCTTATAGAACCCAAGAAGGTAGATGAGGCCCTTCAAGAGCCAGATTGGATCATTGCTATGCAAAGTGAGCTTAACGAATTTGAAAGGAACAAAGTCTGGACCTTGAAGCCTAGGCCAAAGCATCAATCAGTCATTGGCACACGATGGGTATTTCGAAACAAGCTAGATGAGAATGGTAAGATCGTAAGGAACAAGGCAAGGCTTGTTGCTCAAGGCTACAATCAAGAGGAAGGTATTGACTACGAGGAGACCTTTGCTCCCGTAGCCAGGCTTGAAGCCATTCGCATATTATTAGCATTTGCATCTTTTATGGGCATAAAGCTATATCAAATGGATGTCAAGTATGCTTTTCCCAATGGTTTCTTAGAAGAAGAAGTTTATATGGCTCAACCCCCAGGTTTTGAAAGTTTGGAATTTCCTAATCACGTTTATAAACTTGACAAAGCGCTTTATGGTTTGAAACAAGCCCCAAGAGCTTGGTATGAGCGCTTGTCAAAATATCTTTTAGAAAATGATTTTAAAAGGGGGTTGATCGACAAGACTCTTTTTATCAAGACCAAAGGAAAGGACATTTTGGTTATTCAAATTTATGTTGATGATATATTATTTGGTGCTACTAACACATCTTTGTGCAAGGAATTTTCTGACATCATGTGCAGCGAATTTGAGATGAGCTTGATGGGTGAACTCAACTTCTTTTTGGGATTACAAGTTCATCAATCCAAGAAAGGGATCTTTGTCAACCAAAGCAAGTACACTAAGGATCTCTTGAAGAAGTTCAAGATGGATCAATCCAAAGCAGCCAAGACTCCCATGAGCTCAACATTATCCCTAGATCAAGACAACACTGGGAGGAGTGTCAATCGAAAGGAGTATCGGGGAATGATTGGATCTTTACTATATCTTACAGCTAGTAGACCTGACATCATGTTTAGTGTTTGCATGTGTGCTAGGTTTCAAGCTTATCCTAAAGAATCTCACCTCGTGGCTGTGAAGAGGATCTTTCGATATCTCAATGGCACTAAGGAGCTTGGACTATGGTACCCAAAGCAAAAGGATTTCACATTAATCGGGTATTCTAATGCAGATTTTGCAGGCTATAAGGTGGATAGGAAGAGCACATCAGGATGTTGCCAATTCTTAGGAGCATCTTTGATCAGTTGGCATTCTAAGAAACAAAACTCAGTTGCCCTATCCACTGCAGAAGCCGAATACATAGCAGGTGGAGCATGCTGCTCCCAAATCCTTTGGATAGCTCAACAAATGCGAGATCTTGGCATCAACCTCAAAGGCATTCCCATTAAGTGTGACAATACAAGTGCCATTTCCATTACAAAGAATCATGTTCAGCATTCAAGGACCAAACATATTGATGTAAGGCATCATTTTATTAGAGACCACGTCGAAAAAGGTGATGTATCCATTTCCTTTATTTCAATTGATTATCAATGGGCTGACATTTTTACTAAGCCTTTGGCAGAGGACAGGTTCACCTTCATTAGACGAGAGATCGGGATGCTTAACAAGGATGCACTTTCGTAGGGGGAGCTTTCCCTTTACGAAAGATAAATTCTACTCAGTGTCAAGACCCTAGAGTTTTATGTCAAGGTTTGTGAACTGAATGATAGAAAACAGATATCGGATCGTATATATTTGGTTAATACTCCCTCCGTTCGGCAAAACTTGTCATTTTAGCTAATTTCACAAGTTTTAAGGCAATTAACAAATGTACTAATTTACCCTCAATTATTACCCTCCTTTTTTACTTTATCGAAAACTACAACTAACAAACCATCAATCATATCAAGGGCATTTTTGTAAAGTGAAGGGCAAAATACCTACAATGACAAGTTTTTTTGAACAAAAATAACACCCTAAAATGATAAGTTTTGCCGAACAGAGGGAGTATCTTTTTAGATATTTGATCAAGTATTATTTTCATTGGATTTCAAAATAATTTATTTATGTCACATATTTTATCCGTAGAGATATTTTTGGAACAAAATATTTTCAGTTATTTCCCTCCTATTCTAAAATGGTTGAGAAAAGATTTGAATTTTGAATTGAAATATTTTTCAAATTGGCAATGTTATCATTACTTACATTGGAACCCTAAACCCCGTCCCATCACTCAAATCTCTCCTATTTAAAACTCAAACCCCTCTCGATTACCTCATAACCTCATAACTACCCAAAACCCTTCCAATTCTCCCTCTCCAATCTCTCAAACTATCCTGAAACCCTAGCCGAATACCTCCATGGCTCCCAAATCAAAGAAAGCTTCCACACCCAAAAGACTTGACGCCACCCCCAAGGGACGCCTGGTCACTGCTACTTCTCCTACACCTGAACCCACTCCTTAAGCCATCGTCCCTACAGTTGTCCAGAGCACCATCGCTGAGAGCACGACTACAGCAACCAAGAGCTCTCAAAAATGCTCTGCTAAGAAGCCTCTCAGTGCGAAGCAGAAAGGGAAAAAGAAGGTCATCGCTGAGGAGGTGAATGAGGAAGAAGAAGAGGAGGATCTTGATGCTATTCTGGAAAAGGATGTAGCCAAGGAAGCCGAAGAAGAAGCTTTAAGGAAGAAAAAGGCCGAGAAGGAGGCCGAGCTTGCAAGGAAGTTGGTCGAGGAGGAAGCTGAGAGAATCCGGAAGGAAGCCGAGGCGGAGGCTCTCAAGGAGGTTCCTTCTGAAGAGGAGCCTGAGGAAGAGGACGAGGAGCAAGATGAATCCGGAGAGGACGAGGAGGATACCGATGGAGACAACGCTGAGGACTCGGGGTCAGAGGAAGAAGAGGAAGAGGAGCCCGAGCATGCTCCCTCTCCTTCTCCTCCTCCTCCTCCCCCGTCTCCAAAGAAGCGGAAAGCCTCTACAGCCAAGCCTCCTTCTCCCAAGCGCACCAGGAAGGGCACCCTCAGAAGCCTTGAGGCGCCTGCCAAGAGGTCTGCTTCAACACAGGCTAGAAGGAAGAATGCTGATCCTCCCGCTCTCATTCAGGTAAATCAATCCCTCCCCTCTTCATGGTTTGAAAATGCTGAAATGGCTGGTAAGTGGATAGATGAGTTTCGAACTCGTAGGATCTACTGTTCTGATTTTTTAGATATTGCGTTCTTTGAAGCTTTGAATTTACCGTGCATTGCCATTCTTAAAAAATCCCCAGCCTGGACCCTTCTCAATCTTGAAACCGTCTTTTATCCCCAACTCACTCGCCTGTTCTATATAAATCTCAAAGCCAAACACACTGACGATGGTTGGTTCTTGGAATCTGTCGTCAAGGGAGTTAGAATCTCTTTCAACTCCTTTGACTTCGCTGATTTCCTTGGCCTTCCTAGCCCTTGTCCACCCTCTCAAGAAAACCCCTCTAAAGAAGACTGCATTACCCTTGCCCGATCCAAATATCTTCTACCCGAGGCATCTACCAACACCTCAAAGTAGCTAACCCACTCATCCCTTACCCTAGAGGCAAAGATCATATTTAACATCATTGTGTGTTGCCTCTTACCCCGTCTAAACTCCGGCTCTCTCCTGACCGACAATGCCATGATCCTACTTTATCGAATCCTCAATGGCCTTGATCTTGATCTGGCCAACACCATTTTAGGATCCATGGCTCACACTAGAAAAGCCAGGAAAGGAACTCCCCTCCCCTTCGCTACCCTTTTGACCCAAATCTTCGAAGCTTCTGGAATCGATTTTAAAAATGAAGAACAGCAGCGTCATATGGGTAAGTTCGACTCCAAGAGCCTTGAAAAGATTGGCATCACTCGGTCCTCCCAAGGGACTTGGAGTCTTGCCTCTCCTTCAAAAGCTCTTCCCACTGCATCAGCCGTTGATGAACGCATGGACAACCTGGAGTTGGGCTTGGAGGAAGTTCGCCTGGATATCAAGGAGCTGCACAAGGAGTTTATGACAGAGATGAGCGGGGTAACCAAGCTATTGCAAGGTCTGTGGTCGCGGCTCACTGATGATGTTCCGAAAGATGAAGCTTAACCCTTTCCTACCCTACCCTAACCCCAAATCTGAAACATTGCTGGTTTTTGGAAACTGTTTCAAAACTTTTGGTGACTGTTTTACCTCCTCCCTTTGTTGAAAGACAAAAAGGGGGAGATGATCTGTGGTGGTGTTAGACTTTTTAAAACTGTTGCGATTTAAAGGTCTTGGAAGACCTTGGTTTTATTTTCAGTTGGTTGGTCTTCTTGCTTTAAAATTTTGATCCAACATTTGTCTAATCCATGCAGGTACTTAGTCCGATTTTACTTATATTATATATGCTTGACTAAGTTGCAGGGATGCACAGGTTTTGTCTTTCATCAAGGGGGAGATTGATAACTCCACTCCCTTAATGAAAATCGGAATAAGTTTCAAAGGCCTTGACAGTCTGTTTGTGTCAAAGGTCTTGAAGCTTTAACAGTATTGATTAAACACAAAACCTGTTCTATATGATATTATATTCGAATATTATTTTATGTTATTATATGCTTCCATTATATTATTATATATACACTAACCTTTCAGGAAGTATTTTCGAATATTATTTCCTTCCTTATGTTGTAAATTGAGAAGATTCAAATCGGAAGATCATGGCCTCCGAAAGTTTCCAAAGATAGAAGATCCAGCTCAAGCCATGATCCTCTCTAGCCGTTGGTGCAGATCCTTAGGCGCCGATTTGTTTCAATAAAAAGAAAAGGAAGAAGAAGACAGCTACACACCTGTTGAACACAAGCTTTCATATACTCAAGCCTTCAAGCAAGATCTGTCTTCTTCGTGTCCTCTCTGCTAGTCCTTAAGAGTCTGTTATTTCATTTCAAAGCATTTGAGAGTTACACTGTGAGCTTATAGGATATATTTTTGAGAGAGTGTTATACTCAAGAGTTTGTAACTCAGGAAGTAGACACTAGGCGATTGATTCACTAAGTGTAAGAGGATTGTACTAGATAGCATAGAGAGGTGGGGCTCTTCTAAATTGGTCTAGGACTCCAAGGGAACGTGAGTTGACTAGATTGCAATTGTATAGGAGAGAGGCTTCTCGGTGAGCTACTAGGATCCTAAGTCTTATGAATCAATAAAAGTCGGTTGAATCCTAGGGTTGTGGAAGAACCCTAGGCGGGGACGTAGGCCAAGTTCGTACCGAACCTCGTAAATAATTCATCGCGTCCTTTACTTATTGCTTTACCTTATTTCCGCACTTGGTTCGACTGTTTAAATTTTTTATTCAGGTTTTCAGAAGGAAAGACTAAGTCTAATCTCAAAGGATTTTGCACGAGCTTCAAAAGTCTTGAGAATCTGCGAAAAACCGGCATGTGCGCAGAACAAGCTAGCAACCTATCGTTTCATTCACCAATCATGCTTGACAGACTAAGAACATGTATGCGCAGACTGACATGGAACATGAAGGTTCGATAATGTAAAACAAAGTAATATAGAAATACTCTAGAAGGGGGTTTTTTCTTTTTTTTTCTTTTTTCGAAAGTAATAAGTAAATATGTGCATTTATAGGTTGAGCCATAAATCCTTTTACAAAATATGACAAAATGTAAATATGCGCCATCCTATAATTTCCTTGCTCAAAACTGGATATTATGCTCTTTTCTTTCCACAAGGCATTAGTCCCAACCAATCTAAGTCTCAATTCCCAAATGGGGGTCAGGCTCAATTCGGCTAGGGATAATTTTGTGGAGTTTGCAATTTCAGGCTCAGGCTAATGTTCTGGCTTCAAGCAGGGATAATGCAGGGTAGGTAAAGAGAGGATAAAAATGGCTTAAAAGATGCCTCCATCATTTAATTCTCGTAAACATATATATGCATTGGTTTTGAATAACTATCACAACATTTAGAGATGCATAGGAAGAGTAAATTCACTCAAGAAAGCGGAGAGATTTTTGATGTTCTCCCTATAGGCCAAAATTCTCACAAGGATAATTTTTGTTGGATTTGCTTTTTAGCCTAGGATCATATGTGCTCAATTTCATCACAAGTTCACAATCTACATAAAAATTTTAAGACTTAGGCTAAACCATCCAAATATGCCATAGGGTTTACATGATCAAGTCAGCTATTGAGTTTTAATCATAGGACATCTAAGTAGGGTTAAAAAAACAAACTTAAAAATAAACATGCATTTTTTTGTATTTTTGACATTTTTCTATTTTTTTGGATTTTTGACATTTTATGGAATCATTGACATTTTATAAAAGTAAAACTAAAAACAAAAATTTAAACATGAATGCAATGCGAAGAAGAAACCAAGTTATGACCATAAGACATGTCTTTCCCCCACCCCATACTTAAAATATACAGTGTCCTCACTGTATTAAAAAGAAGAACAAGGGTAGAGAGAGACTTACAGCGGATTCAGGTCGATTTCAGGTTTGGTCGATGCCAGAAGTCGATATCTAGGTCAGTGGTCGATGTCGACTGCATCTGTCGAAGTCGAGGAAGAAAATGAAGACGAGGGCTGCCTGATGGGGGTCGATATCGAGTATTAAGGTCGATATCGACCTCTGCTTTTCGCTCATGAGTCCTCGATGTCGACTCCAGGAGATGGCTTGACCCCGGGGGGTCTATTTCGACTGGCCTGGTCGATTTCGACTGCCTCTGCAGAAGCTTCTTTTCTTCTTCGTTGTCCCTTTTGCTTCATAACCTGAAATCTTTGTTAGTAATATAGATAAAGCACGAATTATCTCAGTTTTAAAAGTTTCAAACAACCAAAAATTAAATCCTAAAAACCATCTATGCGAAATTTAAATGTTTTATGTACATGCTCTAGATTTTTGAGTCGCTAGGCCGACTTCTCCGTCAATTCTTCATGACCCTTTTATGTAGAGACCCTTCGAGCTCAAGCGTTCTCCTGGATCATCTAGGTCCTTTTGATAGCATCTAAGTTCGGCGATCAAGGCTTCTTTGATGTTAGGTTCTTCTTTGGGCGCTTTTCTTCTCTTTCTTGACCTAACTTTAGCAATATAGGCAAACCATGGAGCTTTGACCCTCTCTTTAGTAGAATTATCAATAATAGGTTTAATTGATTCATCAATAATGGACGGAGGAGGGTTAGGAGTCATACTTGGGCTTACCTGTTTGGGCCCGAAACAGAAATCTTCGGGCTGAGGGGTGGTCGATTTCGACCAAGGAGGGTCGATTTCGAGTGCTGTGGTCGATATCGATATGTGGGGGTCGATATCGACCTCTGTGACCCCATACTTAAGCTCCTGGCAGCGATCTGGCATACTCGATTTCGACCAAGGTGGGTCGATTTCGATGTTTTT
Organism: Persicaria maculosa; assembly: GCA_963922045.1. Classification (NCBI taxonomy): domain Eukaryota; kingdom Viridiplantae; phylum Streptophyta; class Magnoliopsida; order Caryophyllales; family Polygonaceae; genus Persicaria; species Persicaria maculosa. The sequence goes on along the minus strand of OY998271.1, from coordinate 21,032,954 downwards.
AGTCGATATCGACTGGTTCCAGTCGATGTCGACCCTGCTTGCTGTTTCCGTCCTCGCCAACAGAAATTTTCTAAGCTTTTCTTTGGCCGGCGAGAGGACTACTTGCTCCAGGTGCTTTGTTTCACTCATGGTTGGGTTGAAAGAGAATTCTATCACTTCGTTCCCTATAGTAAAGGTTAGTAACCCTCGACGTACATTGATATTGGCGTCAGCAGTAGCTAAGAAAGGCCTACCAAGTATAATAGGCACTACAGGATCTTCAGGCATCTCCAATACAATGAAATCAGTAGGCACAAAGAACTTACCTACCTTTACCGGAACGTCATCAGCTATACCTGTGGGTCTGACAAATGAGTTGTCAGCCATATAGAGCTTCATGTCCACAGGTTCAAGTGCGCCAATGTTCACCTTTTGCCAAATAGAGAGAGGCATGAGACTTACACTTGCCCCTAGGTCACATAGGGCTTTATAACGATTTTGTGATGATATTCGTGATTATTATGTGTTTGCGTGCCACAGTTATAACTTCATGGAATACCCTAAGGGCATCGTTGTAACTCTCGGGTTGGGATCTTGTCTCTGGTCTTGTCGTCTCTAGTCGTGGTCCATGTTTGAATCCTTATGGAAGTCATGTTGTCCTCCCTTGTCCCTCCCCTATCTCCATAACCTCTGACCCCTCGCGATCCCCTGATGAATGGCGATATGGAAGAAAGGGCGAACGACCGAATGGCACCGGAGCGGCACAGTGGAAGTGTGATGGGCATATGACCCCTAGGCCCGAAGAACGTCACCGATGGCAAAAAGGACGAATATGCTTCAAAGATGACAGTCGTGAACAGGTTCCTCCCAACTAACACGAGGAAGAGCATTCTTAATTCAAATCGTTGATTCTTCTATACTAATCGGAATTGATGTTGTGTGATAGGCCTAGAACTGACATAATTGAATGTGTGATGACAGATGTGTTGAACTGGTAGCAATGATTGCCTAACTAACTTGTTTCTATGATGATGTGCCTTGGTGCTTGGTATACTGTCTTGCTGATGAGTAGATTATGGGTTATATGTGTGGTGGTGCTTCTTCTTGGGCATGAGTCGAGAGATTCTTCGGTAGGCTAGGTCGGAAAGTGGCAGAGGGATTGAAGTCTTTGTTCTTGGTCATGAGATGAGCGAGAGGGTGTGCAGGATGGATGCGTTAGCTTGGGTAGAGTCGAGTGAGTTGGGATGTATCGAAGATAGTGGTCCATGAGTATAGATAAGCTTTCAGGTAGGACTTAGGTGAGCAGTGGGGCTAGTATGGCGAGATTTTGAGGAGATGTCCTAGTGAGAAGTGGTAGTCTAGGCAGGTAGTGTGTGCGGGCAGTATAAGAGAGTGGTTGGCTGAGGTCTAAACTAGTTTCATTAAGGTGATCTTGAGATTGGGTATGGGTAGAGGCATTTAGGATAGTTCTAGAGGTGAATGGGAGAGCTAGGAGTTGATCGGGGGATTCTTGAAGGGAGGTGTTGTGAGACGGATTGGTGTGCTAAGGAAGGTGTCTAGATGGTCTATGAGCGGATCGTGGGCGGTGTCGAGGATGATCGATTAAGGAACATCTGAGGAATCGTAGAATTTGGGACTAGGTGGTATGTGCTGTGAGTGGGAGCGATTTCGGTAAGGGATGAGGTTGAGGAATTGCCAAGGAAGAGTAGTATGAGGTTGCTTGGGAAATTATCGATCAGGGATATTAGGTTGTTCATATCAGGGTTGTTCATGTGATGAGTATTTGGGATTGTTTAGATAGGATTGGTAATGCTTGGGGAAATTATGAGTGAAGGATTTCTAGATGCGTTGTTGAAGGATTTTGGCATAGGGAATGAATCGGGATTTATGAGTGGAGGTTATTGTGGCTATTGAGGTATTTGAGGATGTGAGATGAATCTTCGAGGAAAGGCTGGTAGCTAGGCAAGGATGTAGTTGAGATTCCTAGTAAGACTGTGGGCTTAAGGTTGAGATAGGGAGATTATGAGCATGGATTTGGGAACTAGGCAAATCAGAAGGTATTGAGGACGCTAGTGGATAAGAGATTTTTGAAGGTTGGTGAAGTTGCGGTGCTTAGGAAATTCGGACAAGGATGTCATAGGAATTCGGTGAAAATGATGATCGGTACATAAGGGTTTAAGTGGTAGAGGTCTCGAAGTTTAAGGAAGCGTGATCTGAGGAAATTTGGGGAAACATGCGGAGTTAAGGGAACTAGTCCAGGTATAGTAGCTGGGAATAGGATCTAGAGTGGGTTGGCTTGAGGGTCATGGTGATTCGTGGTTGGGAGTACCACTAGTTAGGTTTCTGCATTAGAATTGGTCGGGAGTGTCAGGTATAAGAGGGTCAGCATGAGTTGGGTCCTTAGAGGTTGATGGTTAGTGAGAGTGGTTAGTGGCGTGGGAAGTATGATTAAGTTAGCAAAGTGATTCAAGATGTCTCTGTAGGAGATGATGGTCGGGCGGAGTCTTGAGAGCCTAGGAAGAGTAAGAGAGATTGTTAAGAAGTGCCTTCTAGACCAATCGTGAGAGCGGTTCAGTTGAGGACTCAGAATTTTCTATTAGAGGGTAAAGATGGGACCGATAGAGGGCCCCTAGGGAAAGGATGTGTTATATATGGAGTCTTGGTAGTATATCGAGTTGTTCAGCTTGTCGAAATGAGGGAATTTTGTGATTTGGGAACTCCGAGAGATAGTTTTAAATAGTCGAGTGGAAGGTAGGACTTGAGATCGGGATGTCAAAGTGGATTGGACCTTAGATGGCTTGATGGCATAGGAGTTGGGATACCTAGTAGTTGGTTTGGGTATTCGGCCTTGATTGCGAATAGTTATGAGGCTAGAAAGGTTGTATGTGAGCAGGATACAATGGTGCGTAGAACTGGTAGTTGATTGAGTTGGTAGACCTCATTGAAGTTGATCTTAGTGCAAGGGATGGTGAGTAGTGGTCGTGTCTCGTCATGATTGGTAGTGTAGGCAGATTCTCCTGAGATAGTGATCTAGTGTATACTTTACTTGGGACCAAATGTTGTGCGAATTCTATGCTATAGACGACGTTGATTCTCTGATGTGTTGCCGTGACAACAGGGAACTGTTAGTACTAACATAGTTATCCCTGAACTCGATGGAATGCTACTGTACGGAAGTAGTTGTTTGCCTCTAATGCGATGACGCTTGGTAGTTAGAATGAGTATGATGTACTTATCTGGTTGATATAACGTGCTTATCTGATTGATATGGTGTGTAACTTCCGTGAGATGATGTGATAAATTCTACCATATATGATACGATGCTAGATATGCTATGGTATGTGGCTATTCTTGAGGTGATTATGTTATGCTATTAGACATGAGGTGCTATTGTTATTCGATATAAATACATGATGCTTGATGATGGAAATGATAGAAATTGAACTGTTGAACCTTGATTCTGACTTGGAACCTAGGAAGGGAATATGTTATTAGCCTTAGAGGTGGATGATTCTATCTCTTGAGTTCTGAAATTGCTTGACTAACTTGGATTCTGAGAAATTTAACGCGATCGAGAACTTCAATGATTTTGAGACCAAACCTTTTCAAACTGAGGAACCCTCTTGAATTTCTCTGACCGAGCTTGCATTATAACGCCCCCCGAAGTGGATACATGCATTTTATAGGGGCCCTTATAGACTACATGCTAAGACCTAGGGGAGATGCTGTGATGCTTTTTGAGTTATGATATGACCGAGAAGTCGGAATAAGGATGTGGTAGGGGCCCATATTACATTCTTGCTACGATCTATTGGCGATATTATGATCACGACAACGGTACTGTGAGGACCTCATAAGGGCACTTATGAGGTGTTTATGGGATCAATGGCATGATCCTTGGACTCATCGATTTCAAACTTCATCCCCTGTTTTAAAACGATTTTAGTCTCGGAGACGAGACTTGTTTTTAGAGGTGGATGATGTAAAGGCTCGAATTTTTAAATCCTAATTTTGTCGAAAAAAGGAAATTAAAATGAATTTAAATCGGATTTAAAACTCATTTAGCGGACTCCGATCGGAATATAAAATTTGGCGAACGATTTCCATCTTTTGACCTCAAAAATTCAAAATAATTATCGGATGGCGATGTTCTTTTCGATTTTAAAAATCTAATTGATCGAGAAAGCGGGATTCGGGGAAACTAACACTCGAAAATAAATTTTACGGGATTCGAAGTTCGCGTATTTGGGATTTATGTTCGGGTATTGGTTTTATCCAATCCACACGTTACCCCACCCACTGCCGTCGCCTCACCCATCCCCTGCCTACTGTCAACCTCACCAGTTCAATTGATAATTCTGTCATTCACCTGCTCACCATCACGCTCCATCCCTCCATCACGCTCTGTTTTGCAAGCTAACTTCCGGTAAGCGTCCCTCCTTCGTTTTTGATCGAAATTGCTTGCGGTCTTCACCATCATATTCACCCACATCCGGTGTAGGTCCGACAAGCCATCGCGAGCCACCGATGAAGCCCAGAACTCCGATCGAGAGCTCCGAAGTCGCGAAAAATCCATCTCGGTGAGCTCCGAATTTATCCTCGTTTTGATTCGTTTCTGAGTCTTTTTCGATGCTTAGACTAGTCGAGAGTGTGCGTGAGCTGAGTACGGGATGATCGGGTGAGGTCGAGAGCTCCGACGATCATCGGAGCTCGGTCGGCGAGGACGAGAGCGCGAGACGGCGTTGATCGCAGTGGTGCAGGCGGGAGCTTCGGTTTGAAATTGGGAAGAAGGAGAAGGCAACGTGGTCACGTGGGGCCCCTTGCCAATTTGTATAATTTGGTTATCATTTAACCGGTTGGGATTTATATTTTGGGTTCGGTTCGGTTCGGTTCGGTTCGTATTATCCGTTTATTATTTAACTATTTAGCGGTATTTAAAATATTATAATATTATTTGGAGATTAAGGTATAAAATATTATTTCAGGAGATTTATAAAGGGTTGGTTTTATTAAATAAAAAAATGGTTTGGACCTTAAGGGATTCGGAAATATTTTAGAAAAGTGTGCTAATAAATGGTGTTTAAAATATCTATAACATTATCGGGACTTAAAGATTTATAATGAATTTGGAAAAGAATTTCAAGATCGGAAAGTAATTTAATAAATAAATTGAAAAAGGACTTTGGCGAGTATTTTCAAGGGTCGGAATTCTTAACTATTTAATTCGGATTTGAAACGGTTTTGAAACTAACCTGAGAGTAAGACTTATTCGATGACTAACTAGCATGATAATATGATCGTTTGACTAACGGTATGATATGCGTGACTAATACCATGATATTGTGGTGATTTTTAGAAGAGATTAAATATTCGATACTTATGATGATGTGATATATATTTATCTTTATGGAAAGTATAAGTATGATATGGTGGTTGTTTTAAGCTGATGAGTTGACAAGTTATGGCGAATGGTATGAGATAAGAGATGGTTGATCATGATGAATTGGAAGTATGGTTGATGTGAGCTTGTTAATTATCTGCTTGTATGAATGTGTGAAATATGTGTTCAGAGTGACTATAGACGTATACTCAGTATATTCCCGTTATATAATTAGGTGATATTCTGTGATCGTGACTACTGTGTGCTGGATTCTTCTTTTGCTGATCTTCTAGCCAGGTAAGTACCTCCGGGGCTTACTCAGTAACCAGGATCTCCTGCCAGATGTGTCATATAGTATGTAGGTGTTGCATATGCATAAAAGCATGTCATGTAGTATCATGCTTAGGAATTGCACTTACGAATGAGCATTCTTATTCTGTATGCGTTTGAATGCAGAACGGCCGTTATCTGTGAGTCCTAGAGTTGTTGTTAGGGTCATAGGACAGCCCAGCCTCATCGGGTGTTGTCCTCCTCAAGTCATTTATTTATATATATATCATGAGTTACGAGATGAGCACGAGATACGATATGATGATGAGATGTGATATGCAATAGCATCGAACTGGCCAGTCTCCACCCTATCTGGAAGGGGAGTGGTGTTAGAAGAGGGATATAGCACTTGGTATTCTTTGTTAAGGCCTTACTTCCTCTTTTGCATATATGAATTAGGAGCATGATAGAGTGGTTAATATTTCAGTACTGCATGAAGGCATCATTTATTCTAGGTATAGGCGTATTATATGTCCTCAGCGCGGTCAGAGGACCCGCATGCGAACAATTTGCCTGACTTTGTGGTATAGTTTCAGGTACCCGTTCCACTGCTTGATTTCGTGCTATTATGACGGGGTCCATTCATATGGCGGAGAGTGAGTGTTTGAACCATGACTTCAATAAATTTATACTTTTGGGTTTTATTCCTACTTATACTCTGTTTTGACCCAGCTCTGCCGCGACACTGGTTGTATCATTTCAGAACTTATGTCCTTTGCATGATAAAGGTTTGTGCGTTGTAGACTTAGGACAGGTACATGGGTTTACCCCGGGGTCTCCAGCTGACCTTCCAGATTTGGGTGCGAAATCCCACTTTAAACTACAAATCTTTGGTTTCAAACCTTCAACCTGTACTCGGGGCGCAAGATCCTAACGAGGGGTCTCATCCCTCATAACGTAACTCGGGAATCACAATCCCGGGCCGTTACACCAACTAGTTAGATCAATTCAATTGCTAGGGTTTTGTAGATTCCTGATTGTGAACCTTAACCTAAGTAGCAAACTTATCCCTTTAGGGCTGATTGAACTAATCGGATAGGTAGGAAGTTGGATGTGTTGTTAAATCCCTCTTTAGGGACTGCAAATACCTTGGCTAATCTTTTAACTTAAAGCTATCAATTGGGTTAAATCCTTCTTTAGGGACTGTTCGATTGATAAGGGTTGCTAGGACTGATTGGACTAGTAACTATATTAGGTCGGGACAAGGGCATTCATAGGAAACTTAATAGGACGAGAAGAAGTTACAAGGATCGCTTCAACCAAATAAAGTGGAAAATTGTAGGTAGAACTACTTCTCTCATTTGTTTGAATCATAACCATTTACTTCTGTTTTCACTAATTCGCTTTGATTTCACAAACACCCCCAATTGGTTACTAAATCGGCATTTAAATCATACTAGAGCAACAAATCTCCCGGTGGATCTACCTCTTACTTATTGTTGTACTAGTTATAGGTTTGAGTTTACTTTGACGGATCAACGACAGGTTTTCCCTCCGTCAGTGGGCTGCTATAGCCGTAGAAAAATGGCTGGCCTCGATAGGCTTGGTAGAACTGAGGCCCTCCATACACGGCTCTGTAGTAACCATTCATATAGGTTGTCCATAGGGTGGGTACCACACTTCCTGGGGAATCTCGGGCTGTGTGATGGACGCGTCATTCATACTGGACCCAGCTGCTTCATGGATAGGGCCATCATCATCAGAAATGTCATACTGGCTATAGCTCATTTTGTTCCCTATGACGTGAGCAAAAAAAAACACAAGCACGGTGTATCGAAAGAAATTGCATCTTTTTTCAAAAATGTTTTTGAAACTAATGACTAAAGAGTCATCAATAATGTTTTTTTTGTGGAATCCATGGGATCCCTTTCCCGAGAACCTCTCAGGGTGAAAAGGTTTCCACAGCCAACGCCAACTACATCTTAAACTCATAGGGGTTGAAAAACATACATGTGATGTGAGCAGATTCTCGATCACGCGTCATGGACAACGTTTATTTGTGCCCTACGTGAACCTTTCAGAATAATCTCACTAATGGACACTGAAACTAACGAGTTTTTGTGGAGCTACCGAATGATGTAGCGACGTGGTTAATTTTGGATTGATTGCTAAACATGACTTAGGCTCTATTTGAATTCTTTAGTCTCTCTCTCTCCCTCTCTCTTTCTCTTTCACTTCTGATCCTTCCAAAAAGTCCCTTATACTTTGTCTTCGACGTCCTTTTATAGTTACTTAGTTGAACGTATATTGGTGTGATAAATATCCAAATGGTCGTTACACGTGTTGAAATCATAAATTTTGTGGGTAGTGGGCATGCGTGACACGTGATATAGAAAAGGCCAACGACAAGGTTTTCAGAGAGCTACTTTAGAAATGCTTGGTAGAGAAGGGAGTGTCGGGGTCGTATATCAGAGTTATCAGGGATATGTACGAGGGTTCGCTGACAAGTGTTAGAACGCCGAGTGGTGATTCAGAGTATTTTGATGTCCGAGTGGGGCTTCACCAGGGTTTAGCACTCAGTCCACTTCTTTTCACTCTAGTTTTGGACACACTTTCTACTCCTCTCCGAGAAGAGGTCACATGGTGCATGCTGTTTGCTGACGATATTGTTCTAATGGATAACTCAAGATCCGGTTTGGCTCGCAGGCTTGAAATGTGAAGAGAGGTGCTGGAGTCTAAGAGTATCAGAATTAGTAGGATGAAGACCGAGTATGTTCAGTTTCATTTTGGAAAGGGTAGGGACACAGAGGCATCAGTTATTTTGGGGGATGATCTTGTCCCAAGGAAAGAGTATTTCAAGTACCTTGGCTCGTACATTCAAAGCGATGGGGGTGTCGAAAAGGATATCGAGCATCGAATCCAGGCGGGGTGGTTGAGATGGAGAAGGGCGTCAGGGGTGTTATGCGACAAGAAAGTGCCGACGAAATTGAAAGGGAAATTCTACAAGGTGGTGGTTAGGCCGACCGTATTGTATGGCTCAGAGTGCTTGCCTATTACAAAAGCTCAATTACAGAAGCTGTCAGTGGTTGAGATGCGAATGTTGCGATGGATGAGTAGGCACACAAGATTTGACAGAATAAAAAATGAAGACATTAGGAGCAAGGTTGGAGTTGCCAGTATTGTTGACAAACTGCGGGAGTCCAGATTACGGTGGTTTGGGCATATTCGTAGGAGACCTTTATCAGCCCATGTGCGTAGGTGTGAGAGCTTGGAGCTTGGTACTATATCTGGAGGGAGAGGTAGACCGAAGAAGAGTTGGATGGAGGTTATCCGTCAAGACCTCAATTTGCTGAACCTTTCAGAAGAAATGGCATTGGACAGAGACCACTGAAGGAGGCGCATTCGAGTTTTTGATGTTTAGTAGTTTGAGTCTGGGCGTTGTGTCCTATTGTTTACGCTCCTGTTCTTACTTCTTTCTTTCTTTCTTTCTTCCTACCTACCTCCTATTTCCTCCTTTTCTACTGTTTGCCTTGCTTCCATGCGATTTAAGTGGCTTATTTTTTGGGTCTATCGGAAACACTCTCTCGACTTGTTTGGTGAAAGAGTGCGTACATCCTGACCCCCCAGACCCTACTTAATCGTGGGATATACTAGGTTGTTGTTGTAGTTGTATTTCTCCGCGGACGAAATTTAGGCAGATGACACCTTGCTTTAGGGTTTTCTCCACTTCTTACCATCGTATTCCCCTTAATGATGCAGATGAACTACGACGGTTATTTCTTCAGGGTTCATCATCATAGAATAAAATATATACATATTAACAAATTGAAATCAATTTGAGAGGGTGAGACTAAGATTAAAAATTAGAGGGGTTGAGCATCTCTAACAAATTCCTTATTTTGGATATTTTGGAATTTTTGAAGAATTTCAAGACGTTTTTTGATCCAATAGATTCTCCATCTCTTTCTCCAAAATGGAGAAACAGTAGAAAAAATAGAGAGGATTCTCTAAATCTGTAGCATTCTCCAAAACTAAATCATTATCTAAATCTTAGAAATGAAGAAATTGTTAAAGTGAAAGCAAAAATAATTTGAAAAATATATATTTTGTTTCTCCATTATGAAGAAATTTTAGAGAAGTTGTTGGAGATAGTCTTATTGGGCAATTTTTACACCTTTTCATTTGGTTTATGTTATCTCACTTCTTTTTTTTTTTTTTTTGAGGTGGTCATTGTGGAAAGAAGAAGTTTGGAGTTTGTTTGGAGGGTGGTGACATGATTGTGTTAGGAGAGGTGGAGTTGGTGGTGGTTGTTTCAGTTGAGGGGGAGAAAGCTATAGCTAAGTCCTACGTTGTTAAGAACTCCAATAGTCGGGATACATGAGAGGTTGAATAAGACACCATTTTTTAATCTAAACTTATTATAAATTATATTTTTACTCCAATTGTGTTTTTAATGTTAAATATGGACATATTGATGTTCTATATCAATATTGGTTTAGTAGAGCATAATTTGGATTGTTTGGCTATAGATTTATAAAAATTCATATTATTTTTTGTTTTTTTTATTTATAGTTCATATTATTTTAATTTATTTTTCATAATAAGTATATCATTATTTTTTAGTTTTTTAAAAAGTGTGTTAAAAAAATTTAAATGATCTATATTTAGGGACCAAGTTGAAACTAATGGTTTTCTACGAGTTTGGAGATTGAGATTGGCCGGAGGTCAACATCATTTGGGACTATTTTGAATGGAATATATGGTTTTGGTTTAATTCGGCCTATGTCTATTTTAGAGAGGTATTTTAGTTTTATGTCTACTTCTTCGTTTTGATATTTATGTAAACTAGTGTAGTATTCATACATTACATATAAGATTCATAAACTATTTTTGTGATGATATTTATCATTATATATAAATTTATGTATTTATATTGTAATAATATAAAAAAGATAAAGACATACCATATTATAACAATGATTTGATCAGATGAAAAATGGATTTTCTTTAAATATTCATAAATAAATATTTATTTATGGAAAAATTCATCAAATGAAAATAATTGCACAAATATTCACTCTTTGCAGGTTGAGCAGAGAAACGCAGTCTCGGTGTAAAGTGGATAAAATGTTGGCACTAGGAGCCAAATTCAATTTTTCACTAGAAATGCGGTTTCAAACCGCGTTTCTAGTTGAAAATTTTAATTACACACCTGGAGAGAACAAGAGTTATATAAAAGACTAGAGAAACGCGGTTCGAGACTGCGTTTCTAGGTGTAATTAAAAAAAAGCATGGTCAAAGATTCTCTGTGGCGTGGCAAGTGAGACGCAGTTTGAAACCGCGTTTCATTTAATTTTCCCCTAGAAACGCGGTTCCAATCCGCGTGTTATATGTAACCATAACCCTAAGCTCTCCTCCTCTTCTTCGGTTGGTGATCTACGTCTTCTTCATCCATTCTTCTTCGCTCTCTTCAAGCAAGCGGTTACTCCTCCTCTTCTTCGTTAATCCGGCCACTCCTCCTCTGTTGTTTGATATTCGCTTCTTTCTTTCATCTTTGAAGTGGTGTATTCCGTTTTAAATTCCTTCAATTCGAACAAGACGCAAGGTTAGATTTGTTTTGTTATTTTTTCTATATTGTTAACTTGATTAGAAGTATATGATTATAAGATGTAAATAGGTAATATTATGTATATGTGAAGTTTGATTGTCATGTTTGAAATTCTTATTGATATTACCTAGATTTGAAATTGTGAATTGAAGTTAGATTGATTACCTAAAAAAATAGATGTTGAAATTGTTATGATTATAGGTTTATAATATGTTTATGTGCGTGATGTAATTACATTAGCATATATTTGAAATTGTGTATGTGAGTGACGTAACTTAGAAGGTACGATTCTATTTTCATTTTTTGATATTCTTAAATTGATTATAAATTTATGATTATAAAATGTAAATAGGTGATATTATGTAACATGTGTATATATGTGAAGTTTGATTGCCATATTCAAAATTGCTATTGATATTACCATATATTTAAAATTGTGATTTGAAATAAGATAGATTAGCATAAAATGAAAAATAAATAGATTTTAAAATTGTGATTGCCATAGGCACTGGATGAAATTAAAATAGCATAAAATAAAATAAGAATGCATTTGGACAATGTATTAAATTGTTAAAAGTTGAAGAACTTAAATTGTTATAATTTGATAAGTTCTTAATAAAAATTTAAATTAAGAATTTAATTACTTTGTTTTTTCTTAGAAATTAATGTTCTTTTCCATCGAATTTTAGGGATTTTGAAATGGAAATGAACTTGAATCCCGACCCATTGGTCAATGACGTTCTCAACAGACAGCATCTACATAGGTTCACCGATGTATGAAACCGCGAAGAATATCTATGTATATACATTGTATTAACGAAGTCTACATACGATAAATCTTTCAGAATATAATATATGGAAGTGTTGTATCTGCAGACGAATGGTGTGATCCACCATAGGATGCATCTGTGGAAATTTGGGAGAGATATGGTTGTGGACCCTAGATAATTCCCTATGTAAAGCTGGTAGGGTTTTAATGTATACAAAAGCTCGGGTCCACATTTGAGATTGATAATGAATTAGTGGCAAGTTTAATATAATATTAGAGACCTGAGACCCACACCTTCCACTTCAATGTTGGGGAGACGACGATCACGCTGCAAGATGTTTCTGTTCTACTTGGGCTTCGTGTTGATGGTCTTGTAGTGACTAGCTCTGCATGTTACAATTGGTCCACAGTTGTCGGAACATTACTCGGGCATATACCCCCGCGAATCAGATCAGGGGATCGTCGATGAAGGTGGTATGGCTACGACAACTCCTTGAACCTTTACTAGAAGATGCTGACAATCAAGCAATTTAGTGCCAGGCCAGGGCTTACATTCTGCTACTAATGGCTAGTGTGTTATTCACAAATAACATTGGCGGTCAAGTTCAGTTGATCTACCTCCCACTGTTAGTAGATTTGGAGGTTGATGGTCAGTACAGTTGAGGGAGTGCCATACTTGCATTTCTCTATCGCTAACTATTCAAAGCTACAGAATGGAAGAAGGCTGAGATTGTCGAACCAGTGATCTTACTACAGGTATGTTACTACGACTTTCGTTATGAATCTGAAAATGATTGATGTTAGCCAACTCATCAATTATGTGCAATCTCTAGTTTTAGGCATAGGAGCGCACCTCCATTGGTAGGACATGATGTATTTCCGTCGATGTTGGTGATGACCATAATGCACTTATATGAGCTAGAAAGCAAGAGGCTCGGAAGATGTAAGGCCACGGGTCAAAACCTCCTATGTATGGTGGGCAGTTTGAAAACGGCGAGGATTCATTTGCTATGAGGTGGTTTAAATGTCGAACGCATATCCTATGATATGCAATTGTTTTACTCCATCTGGGCAACTCTTCCATGGTTTTCAAAATGCATGCATGCCTACCTGAGATCACAAATAACCCAAGTTGTTATGTGACCCGTATCCCCGTACAATACATGAATCAAGCCAATTGTCTCCATTTTTTCTCTCAACAATAGCAAACGCAATATGCAAACCCGACAGTATGGGTGCCATTGAGAGTTATAAAAGGACGACAATGTGCAAACCCAACAGTAGACGATGCAAAAGCCTAAAACACACGACTGAACATCTTCTCATTTTGATTTGAAGTGACAAGATTGCACCATTCAACTATTGTCCTAGGGTTTGTAGCTTGTAGTGCAGCCACGAACCTAGAAAAATCTGTGTAAGACTCATCCCAGTCACCACAAATCTCCGTTATGGCTTTCTGTTTTGCTCTCCATGCTTTCATGTATGATACACAAATCCCAAACCTTTTTTTTTTCTAATGCTCAATTATGGCACTTGGCTTCATGTCTTGATCATTACGAATAAACCCGAGAATCTCACTTCGAATGAAGGTTGAGGTGGCATTGCGATTATCCATCTACAAAATATCCTCAACACAGTTTGCCGCATGAGGCCCACTACAACTTATAATATTCCACATTCCAAGTGTTCGGTCAAGGCCACGAGTAGACAAACACCATAGGCACCCACAACTGTGTTTCCTATCACAAACGACCGTGTACCAATCTAGACTCGCTTTGGTGGTTCAGTACAACTTCCTCATCTGCACAGAATACTCTGCTAGATCACACTAATTGTCCAGTGAATTGAACAACTTTCCTCGATAAAAACTGTCGTCCATCTTCTTCTTGGACATGTAAGTTTAATCCCTTCCAACAACTCGTTATCATCAAATCAACTTCTACAATATTCCAATTGGGATTGATGGCCTCGTCCCAGATCACTGCCTCCCTAGTAACATCACCATTCTCCTCAGGCTCATCTTGGTCATATTTGTGATCAGGACCAAGCACGTTAACATATATCTCAGTCACTTATTCGATCACCTCGTGTGATATGTTTCTATGATCATCCATCCTATATTATTATTCAAAACAATGAAATTAGTTACAAAGATTATACTTATTCACGAACCTACCAATGTCTTCACAACTTTTCAATTAATTATCATATTAACTATATACTACTAACAATTCCATCAAGTAATACCATAAATTTATCAATAAACACTCATCTACATATTTCAAGACATAAACAATATTTATGTGATCCCTAATAATTCCATCATGTCACTCAACAAATCCTACAAACAAAACCTCAATCTATACTTTCCATTAAATGAAAAACAATATAACAATTATATAAAATCGAGAAACTGACCTTGATTAAAACACGATGCACTATGTGATAATTTACACGCAGAAGAAGAAAATTACAGACGTTGCTTTTGAGACCTCAGACAAAGATTTGGAATGGATGAAAAAGACGTCTTCGAAGTAACTGAAGATGAGCATAAATGAAATGGGTATGTTGAGGGAAAAACGCAGTTTGAAACCGTGTCTTTCCTCCTATGAGATTCCTTCCCCAGTCTGAAGAATCTTGGCAATTTGGCAACCGAGTAAAATGCGGTCTCAAACCGCGTTTTACCCATACAGTCCCATCTCAAAGGAATCATGTTGACTTTTGCTGAGTGGCACAGAGAAACGCAGTTGTTGTAATTTTTGTTTTCATTTCCAAGGATTTTAAATTTCCCGAGTGAAACAGGATTTTTTTTAAATTTCCTAAGTGAAACACGGTTTCAAACTGCATTTCATTCATAAAATTTGAAATCCCCACCTGGCTCCAACATTTATCCACTTTACACTAGAAACGCGGTCTGAGACCACTTTTCTCTACTCGACATGTAAAAGAGTGAATATTTGTGTAATTATTTTCATACGATGGAACATAAATAAATATTTATTTATTAATATTTTAAAAAAATTCTAAAAAGTGAAAAAATAGTTCAAATAGTTTTGTCAAATATATTAAGAGAAACGCCACATGGATTTATCAATCAATATAGAATATATAGTAAAAAAAAAGTAAATGTACGAATTGGTCTAAAATTACAACTGTCATATTATGTCGATAAAAAAAAATGTTGAAAGAAAACCGTGAGTTAAAAAACCTGAATCATTAGACAAAAGCAGTATAGTGAGCAAACTAATATGTTTCATAAATTTAATTTACTGAGTAGTTTAGAGTGGATGTGGAGGAAAAATGGAGACAAAAAGAATTGAACATCGTATGAGAATCAGTAAAATGAATATTAAACCCTACACCCTAATAATCAACTTTGAATTAATAAAATGGGTAAAACGAAGAAAAATCCGACAAACAATTAATTTTGTATTTTTTTTTTCAATGAGATTCGTAGTTCATCCCACTAATCATTTTTTCCATCTATACCTAAATGGATTCAACAATTTTGTATTTTTTTTATGTTGTCAATGATATATATCACATTTTTTTTAATGATCTATCAATGTATTATTATTTTTTTTGGTCAGAAAATATGAGAGTATAGCTGTTCGAGTAAATTAGGAAAACAAAAGAACCAAGCTACATAGAAACAAGATGAGAAGTAGTTTTTCCCCTAACATCATCCTCAATAAAGCTCATGAAAGCCAAAGGCTGCTCCGTAAGTGAGACACAACCCAACGGAAAAGTAAATGCGACCCTAGTAATGAAGTCGGCGACGAAATTCGCTTCCCTAAAAACATGTCAAATTTGGTCATCCAACGTACCAGACTAGCGTGTATCAATGTATTATGTCATATATGTATAATGTCTTGTATGAGTTACTACTTTTATATGTTGAAACCAAATTCAAAGACGAAGTGAAGAATAAATAGCGAATTTACATTTTGTGATCTCGGTGGACCGCACATTTGCACTTAACAACCTATGTTGACCGCTCCAAGTCACAAATTTGTACCTTAGAGTTCGTGCATTTCAAATATAAAAAAAAAGTAATACAGGTGTGTTTGGATTCCAATACATTATGTTTATAATGTAATTATAATTATAAATACTTAAATAGTGTTTGGTACTCATTTTACAACGTGTTTAAAATAACATAAATTTTAAATAAAATACCTTATAAATTATGTCAATTAATTATATTAAGCGTACAGTGTAATTATAAACTTTATGGAATAGTGAGTGTTTAATTGAAACAATATATATAGAAAAAATTGAGGTAACTAAGCCAAAAATTTGCAAAACTAACCCTAACCCCTAAAAATTGGCAAAACTAGCCCCAAATGCAAAAAAAAATTGCACCAAATGACCGATAAACCTAACCGGTTTTAGGGGCTAACTTATCAAAAAAAAAAGAAAAAAAAAGGATAAAGGGATGGACATCTAATGGGGAGGAAAAAAGTGACGGCATGAAGGAAAAAAAAAAATTAAAATGACATTAAATGTCAATCAAATCAAAACCATCTCTCCCCATCTCGCTCATAAGGAAACCGATCGGAAGGGCAGTTTAAAAACGGCAAAATTGAAAGAGAGAGAGGCCGGTGGAGACCCTTGAAGAGCGTCGGTGAAATCGAAAGAGAGAGAGGCCAGAAAACTTGCTAAACGCTGTGGTATAGAAGTACGCCCGTACATTCCATCTCCTGAAAATCTTCCTTCCTTTTCTCCCTTTTCATCTAATGTTGTGTGGGTGAAGGAGTTGCTATGGGGTGGTAATGGTGAGTTGAATGATGGGTTGTCCAGTTGTGGCAACGGTGGTTGCGAATGAAGAGTGAGGAGAGTGGTTTTCGGGTATGGGTAGGGAAAATCGACGGTTAGGGTTTGAAAAGACCGATGAGAGTGGGAATGGTGGGATTCAAATTTTGGATAGGAGAATGTTTTGGTGGATGATTGGATTAAAGAATAAGGATTGAGGGTTTGGCGTTGTTTGATTTGGAAGTTTATGGTTTGACAGAGAAATGGGGTGACATGGGTTTCTTAACAGGTGATAGAGGTTTTAATTTTTCTTTTGGACAAGCTGAAAAGGGGGAAATTGCGATAGGGGGAAATTGGGATATGAGGATGTTTTGGGTGGGCGATTGAAGTAGAAGGATTTAGGATTTAGTCGTGTTTGATTTCGAATATGTTTGTTTGAAACATAAATAGGGTGACATGGGTTTCGAATTAGGTGACAGGGGTTTGGGATCGTCTATGTACTAGCTATTGAGTTCATCTTTAATTTCACCTTGTCTGTTATGAAACTCAATTCCATTCATGCGAAAATGTTTTTTTTACTTCGATTTTATTTGATGGAGTTGGTTATAGATCTTCTGAACCCATGGGTTGTGAAAGTCATGTGACATGGGATGTAGTATTAAGATGACAGGGCATATGAATTTGTCTGAAACTCTGAGTTAGTTGACATGGATTTGGAAGTTAGGTGACAGAGAAAGCAAAGTAA
The DNA here is from genome assembly GCA_963922045.1 of Persicaria maculosa. Classification (NCBI taxonomy): domain Eukaryota; kingdom Viridiplantae; phylum Streptophyta; class Magnoliopsida; order Caryophyllales; family Polygonaceae; genus Persicaria; species Persicaria maculosa. The sequence goes on along the minus strand of OY998271.1, from coordinate 21,015,448 downwards.
GGTGACACGGGTTATAGGGACAGGGTATGAATTTGTGGATGTATGAGTTAAGTGACATGGGTTGTAAGTTACGTGACGCGGAATTACTAATTACGTGACACGAGTATATAAATTTATGTGAAAATCTGATTGTGTTCATGTCACCCAAATTGCATGGAAGAAATGGTGCGGAGCAAAAATATAAGAAGGAAAGGAGCAGAAGTATCCAAAGAGCAGAAGCCTCGATATGCGGTCCCGGAGGAGAAGCATTTCCGGACACGGGTTAACCAAAATTTGAGATTGTGCATGCTAGCGAACATCGATGATTGGGTCGACCCGTATGATTGGGAGAAGCTCTAGGGAAGCCAATTTGCAGGGGTTGTCCATGTGAAAAACCGTGTGAAATTTTTCTCACAACTAGTGCACTATGCTTTACAAAGCCAGCTTGTCACGGAAAAGAAATGGGAGACGTGGTAAATGATACAAGGACAACTCCGTCGCTTCTTGGTGAAGGAGTTCGCACTAGTCACTGGGCTGCGTTGTGGTCGACCCTGGGCAGCGGACATGGCAGACGATAAGAAAGCTTTGAGGGAATTTTTCTCATCTGACATGATGATAGTGGGTGACCTCGAGTACGCTTTCAAGAATTTGATGGTGAAGGAGCCGAGTGGGAGAAGACGTTTTAAGATCGCTCTCGTCCTTATTGTGGAAGGTGGAAGGAGTTCTACTTGGGGGGGGGGGAGTAGGAAACCTTTAAGAGGATGGATTGTAAGGCTAGTGGAGAACATGGATCGGGTTTTGGCATTCCCATGGGGCAAGGTTTTTTACGATGTCACTCATGCGTCGCTGTCTGGTATCATAGAACGACGGGTAGCTGATTTAAGGTCGAATGTCGAACGGTATGGATACGGACTCGTTGGTTATCCATTAGCCTTCCAGGTAACCTTTTATTATTATTCTACAATGATGGTGAATTTCTAGAAATCGCAGTCGTACTTTATATGCATTATAAGTTTGAAATTTGAGTGTTGATGCATTCTAGATTTGGATATATGAAGCCATTCCGGACTTTGGGGTGCAGTTTGCAACGAAGGTGTCCTTTAGGTCATACCCTTGATGTACGAGGTGGGTTGCTGATGATGAAAACCTTAGTTATGCCACAATCATAAATGCATGGATCCGGACGATGAGGATGGCATTAGAGTTGAGGTGAAACCCTACTACTCCCGGAGGAGGATGAGATAGGGTTGATGGATGGCTGCTTCTTCTGTCAAGAGGAGCCCGACCGTCTATTTTATGACGTTGTGTCTCCCTTGGCGGCCCATTTTCATGCACCTAGTGGGGGATCCACCAAAGATGCCAGGGGAGATAACGTGGTGAAGTCACTAGAGAAGGCGATGGAAAGACTCTCAAGCATGTCAAGCTGGAAGGAGAAGATGGATGAGAAGGTACATCATTGACATATCTTTATTTTCAAAAAATTTTGCAAAACATAAATGACAAAGGTAATTGGAGTAGTGGTTGTTAAGGAGGTAGGTCGAGTACAAATAATAAGATGTAAATATGTAAACCGACTCCTAGCCTATGCAAATAATTACAAGACTTCCTCCCGTTGTAGTGGAAGGGTAGTCAGGATCGATCCACGAGGAGGCGTGTCAGCGGGATCCTAATGGCTTTGGAAATCTCACGTCTGCGTCGACCAGAAGCCTCGATTTCGACCTTTGGGCCTCGATGTCGACCTCGGCTATCGATGTTCTCTGCAACAGAAGACCTGTAAAGACAAAACAAGTGGTCGATATCGACTGGTGGGGGTCGATATCGATGTTAGTCCACGAAATCGACTGGCTCAGAAGACTGCCAGTTGTTACAGAAGGGTCGATATCGATGCTTGGGGGTCGATATCGATGTCAGCAACCTCTACAGCGATGTTCGTCGTCGACTCAGAAAACTGTCGACGAACTCAGTGGTCGATATCGACGTCTAGGGTCGATATCGATGTCTTCCTGCAGTGGGTTAGTTCTTTGTCGGCAAAGAAAGACCGAAGAATTGAGAGTGGAGAGAGAAGTAATGAACAGAAATAACAGTGGGTTTGACTGAATATAAACTTATTTAAAAAACAACTCCTAGGATTAGGGTTTACCACAACGTTAACCAATGCATGCGATGAGATAAATAAGACGGACAATTGCGTTATTTCACCCGAGGGACAAGCTTTCGCCGTACACCAACACTTAGGATTACTCTTGCAAATAAACCTAATTGTCTCTACTAATTTTATGTTTATAACTCAAGTTGTTAGCCTGAATCCCTTTTCTTTCGATTAGGACTAAACATAGAATCGTAGGAGGAGAGATAGACACAACGATATCGACATCAAATACTTACCTCAAGCACGCATGGCTAACGTCGCGCTCACCCCGACCCTAAGAGCTTTGGGGAACTACTCGCTTCTCGTCATGGGATTCATCATTGTTTGAAAAGAAGAAACTTGCATTAAAATAAACTCCGAAGCTTTATAACTCAACGTCAACTTTCGCAAACGTCAAACCCTAAAAATTCTCTCTAACTCTAACTCTATTGTCTTACTTGTCTTGGTTTTATGATTGAAAGATGATTGAATGCCAGCCCCCTAGGGCTTTATTTATAGGCTACTAATCCTTGCTATCCAAGGCTTGTAACTCCTATCTAAACTATGAACTCTATCCAAACAATTAGGATAGGTCTTTTATTTTGATAAAAGTTAAATAACTTATAGGTAAAAGATAAATAAAACATCAGCTGCCATCTATCTTGAATGTATGAGATAATCCCGTGCCTCCTTGAAGATATAGTTCCAATCCACATTCGAAATCGAGTCTATCTTCTGTCGAGATAAGGGGTCGATATCGACACCAGGGGGTCGATATCGAGGTCTCTGTTCCTGCTCGATTTGTTCAGCTCTGGTCGATTTCTATGTTGAGGTCGATATGGGGGTCGATATCGACACTGGGGGTCGATATCTGGGTCTAAGGTCGATATCTACCTCTTCTCAGCTTCACTTGATGTCTATGTTGAGGTCGATATCTATGTTGAAGGTCGATATCTACACCAGAGGTCGATATCTGGGTCTAGGGTCGATATCTACCTCTGCTCAGCTTCACTTGGCTTCTCCGTTTTGACTCCAATTTCGCTCGAATTCCTGCATGGTTAGCTCAAAACTTGTGCAAACCCTATTTCTTGCATTTTAGCCCATTCTTACACAAGTTTATATTCTTTTGAACCTTTTCTTTGGAAATCGAATGAAATATGAAGTCAAAAGATGCAATAAAAGAAGGTACAAATATGTACATCAAAACACCCCATACTTAGACTTGCTTGTCCTCAAGCAATAACCAAGCAATAACCAACACCTACAACACACCCTTCAAGTCTTTGCCTTTGTCAAAAGCAACATCATAAGCGGTAGCAAAGCAAAGCAAGTGAATTTAACGTCACAGCACATATTTTGGCGATCCATAGGCATATGCAATTTTGATCCAACCTCACAGGGATAATGTGTTTGCACTCAACTCTCATGTGTTTAGGCTATGAAGATCAACTCTCAACTCAATTCCATATACAATCTCATAAACATTGCAATTTATAAAAATCCACTTCGCAACCAATTATGAAAATGCAATAAGAACCATCAGGAGGACTTTCGCTCAATGGAAGACTTCATAGAAGACTCCATTCGGCGGGGTTGTAATGGGGCTTGGTATGAAATAAAGGGTATGGAATTATTTGGCTATGTGGTGCTTTTATAATTCGGGAATCAAGACTCCTCAATCTCAACACTTGCAATACCCAAACCATACTCTTCATTGTAAGCTCAATCTCTATAATGCTCTTTCCCAACTCATCTTTATATAATATGCTCTAAAACCATACTATCAACCCTTCTTCCAAGTTCTAATATACCTCTCAAAATATAACACTTGTATAAATAAAGAACTTAAGGATTTTGGCTCATGCACTATATATATATCTCTTTTTTTTTTTCAAAAATAATAAGTAAATATGTGCATTTATATGTTGAGCCATAAATCCTTTTACAAAATATGACAAAATGTAAATATGTACCATCCTATTTCCTTGCTCAAAACTGGACATTATGCTCTTTTCTTTCCACAAGGCATTAGTCCAACCAATCTAAGTCTCAATTCCCAAATGGGGGTCAGGCTCAATTCGGCTAGGGATAATTTTGTGGAGTTTGCAATTCAGGCTCAGGCTAATGTTCTGGCTTCAAGCAGGGATAATGCAGGGTAGGTAAAGAGAGGATAAAAATGGCTTAAAAGATGCCTCCATCATTTAATTCTCGTAAACATAAACATATATATGCATTGGTTTTGAATAACTATCACAACATTTAGAGATGCATAAGAAGAGTAAATTCACTCAAGAAAGCGGAGGGATTTTTAATGTTCTCCCTATAGGTCAAAATTCTCACAAGGACAATTTTTATTGGATTTGCTTTTTAGCCTATGATCATATGTGCTCAATTTCATCACAAGTTCACAATCTACATAAAAATTTTAAATACTTGGGCTAAACCATCCAAATATGCCATAGGATTTACACGATCAAGTCAGTTATTGAGTTTTCATCATAGGACATCTAAGTAGGGTAAAAAAAACAATCTTAAAAATAAACATGCATTTTTTGTATTTTTGACATTTTTTGTATTTTTTTTTCTTTTTTTTTATAAAAGTAAAACTAAGAACAAAAATTTAAACATGAATGCAATGCGAAGAAGAAAACCAAGTTATGACAATAAGACATGTTTTCCCCCACCCCATACTTAAAATATACAGTGTCCTCACTGTATTAAAAAGAAGAACAAGGGTAGAGAGAAACTCACAGCGCAACCTTGCGGATTCAGGTCGATTTCAAGTTGGGTCGATGCCAGAAGTCGATATCTAGGTCAGTGGTCGATGTCGACTGCATCTGTCGAATTCGAGGAAGAAAATGAAGACAAGGGCTGCCAGATTGGGGTCGATATCGAGTATTAGGGTCGATATCGACCTCTCTTTTTCGCTCTTGAGTCCTCGATGTCGACTCCAGGAGGTGGCTTGACCCTGGGGGGGTCGATTTCGGCTGGCCTGGTCGATTTCGACTGCCTCTGCAGAAGCTTCTTTTCTTCTTCGTCGTTCCTTTTGCTTGATAACCTGAAATCTTTGTTAGAAATAAAGATAAAGCACGAATTATCTCAGTTTTAAAAGTTCAAAATCAAAAAGTTAAATCCTAAAAACCATCTAATGCGAAAAAATTTAAATGTTTTATGTACACGCTCTAGATTTTTGAGTCGCTAGGCCGACTTCTCCGTCAATTCTTCACGACCCTTTAATGTAGGGGCCCTTCGAGCTCGAGCCTTCTCCTGGATCATCTAAGTCCTTTTGGTAGTAGCGAAGTTCAGCGACGAAGGCTTCTTTGATGTTAGGTTCTTCTTTGGGCTCTTTTCTTCTCTTTCTTGACCTAACTTTAGCAATATAGGCAAACCATGGAGCTTTGACCCTCTCTTTCGTAGAATTATAAATAATCGGCTTGATTGGTTTATCAATAATGGATGGAGGAGGGTTAGGAATCATACCTGGGCTTACCTGTTTGGGTCTGAAACAGAAATCTTTGGGCTGAGGGGTGGTCGATTTCGACCAAGGAGGGTCGATGTCGAGTGCAGTGGTCGATGTCGACATGTGGGGGTCGATATCGACCTCTGTAACCCCATACTTAAGCTCCTGGCAGTGATCTGGCATACTCGATTTCGACCAAGGGGGGTCGATTTCGAGGTTTTTAGTCGATATCGACTGGTTCCAGTCGATGTCGACCCTGCTTCCTGTTTCCGTCCTCGCCAACAAAAATTTTCTAAGCTTCTCCTTAGCCGGCGAGAGGACTACTTGCTCCAGGTGCTTTGTTTCGCTCATGGTTGGGTTGAAAGAGAATTCTATCACTTCGTTCCCTATAGTAAAGGTTAGCAACCCTCGACGTACATTGATATTGGCATCAGCAGTAGCTAAGAAAGGCCTACCAAGGATAATAGGCACTACAGGATCTTCAGGCATCTCCAATACAATGAAATCAGTAGGCACAAAGAACTTACCTACCTTTACCGGAACGTCATCAACTATACCTGTGGGTCTGATGAATGAGTTGTCAGCCATATAAAGTTTCATGTCCACAGGTTCAAGGGCACCAATGTTTACCTTTTGCCAAATAGAGAGAGGCATGACACTTACACTTGCCCCTAGGTCACATAAGGCTTTATAGCGATGTTGCCAAGTCCCACGGTGATTGCAAACTTCCCTAGATCACTCTTCTTCTCAGGGAAGTCCATATTTGAGCACTCCTCTGCGATCTCTGCCATGGATCTCTTCTTGCTCAGGATGTCTTTTAGGAATCGCACATAGGCAGGCATCTCGTTAGGGCTTCTGTAAGAGGGATAATAACGTTAAGTCCTTGAAGTATTTTTACAAAGCGCCTAAACTTGCCTTTGGTGGGATCCTCCAATGCTTTGGAAGGGAATGGCAACGTCTTCTTTGGTGGAGGGGCCAAAACGGTGGTCGGAGGAGCCTGCTGGACATCGATGTCGACTGGGCTCTGATCGATATCGACTGGACTGGTCGATTTCGACCTCTGTTGTGGCTCTGATGGATCTGTAGTTGCCTCGATATCAACTTGTGGGTCGACATGGGGGTCGATATCGACCTCAACATCGTCTGGTCTGTCGATGTCGACTGGATCTGCTGCTTCCTCCGATTCCGTTCGTGGCTTTTTTACTTTGTTGCCACTCCTTAATTGTATGGCTGCGATATGGCCCATCCCGGATGGTCCCTTAGGATTTGTGGTGGGTTGCCCAGGGAGTGTTCCGGACGGTCTAGGGATTTGTGCAACCAATTGACCCAATTGGGTCTCTACGTTCTTCTTCCAAATATCCATCTCCCCAATCCTTGTGGTAAGGTGATTGAGTTGAGAATGGATGGCATTGTTGGATTGATCATTCTTAGCCTGATTCCGCCTGATTTCATCCAGTACTAGTTCAAGATCATCCTTCTTTTGATCTCTCTCCGGGTGCCTAGGAGCTCTATAAGGCGGAGGGTCCCTAGGGTTAACCGGGTTCCTTTGTGGTTGATGGAACCTTTGGTCTCCCCAATATTGGTGATTGGGACCCCTCATGTAGCGCGCCTCTTGGTGAGTCTCCGCTAGGAGTACTTGTTCAGCATGGGGGCACTCGATGGTGGTGTGCCACTGCGATCCACATTCAATGCAATCTTGGTTCGCTGAAAGGAACCTCACTTGCTTTTGGAGCTTTCGAAGTTGATCTCTATGGAATTGCTCCTTCATGTCCGGATCGATCACATTGGAGGGTTCATATAAGGGCATAGATGGGGCAGGCCTCGACGATGATGATATGTCGGAAGCCTCAGGAGTCCCATATATGTTGTCAAACTCCACCAACCTCTCTATGGTTTCCCAAGCCTCTTGTGGAGCGAGTTCAAGGTAGCCATAGGAGGTGTAGGTGTTGATCCTCTCCTTAGTTGCGGCGTCAAGAGCATTGTATATTATCTCCTGAATTACATATGGTGGTTGGCCATGCGTCGGGCGTGATCTTAGTAGGTCCTTAAACCTTTCCCAAACAGTCGCCAGAGCCTCACCAGGCTTTTGTTTGAAAGCCGTGATTTTCTGTCGGATCAACGCCGTCTTAGAAGGAGGAAAGAACTTGTTGAGAAACGCGTCCTTGACTTCATTCCAGGTGCGGAGCGATCTTGGGGCTAAGCTTTCCAACCACTGCAATGCTTTCCCTGTAAGAGACCAGCGAAAGGCTTTTAGTTGGACGTATTCAAGACTTCGTCCATCAGCAATAGTATCACAAAGGTCTAACAAGGTTGAAATATGTGCCATAGGGCATTCGTTAGGTTTTCCTTCATATTGGTGCCTTCTAATCTCAGTAAGGAAGTTAGGTTTTATTTGAAAATTAGATGCAGGGATAAGAATTGCCGATTCAGGCACTGTGAGAGCGGGGTGCATATATTGCTTGCCATTCCTAGGGAGGGCATTGATTTGGGCTTCTATTTGCCTCCGACCTTCCTCTTCCCTATCCGCACGCTCCTTAAGTGCCGCCTCTCTAGTCGTTAGGTCCTCAACCTACTTCCTTAGTTGCTCAATCAACTCAGCCTGGTTTACGTTGTCCGCCATGATTCTTTGAGCTTGGGCCCGTAGATGGAAATAACGCTCAGGGTCGTCAACTCCTTCAAATTCAGGTGGGCGATCAGCGCGTCGCATACACCTGCAAAACCAAACTAGGTAGAGACGTGAGATAGACTACTAGGGCGCGATTGATTGCCTCCCCGGCAACGGCGCCAATTTGTTAAGGAGGTAGGTCGAGTACAAATAATAAGATGTAAATATGTAAACCGACTCCTAGCCTATGCAAATAATTACAAGACTTCCTCCCGTTGTAGTGGAAGGGTAGTCAGGATCGATCCACGAGGAGGCGTGTCAGCGGGATCCTAGTGGCTTTGGAAATCTCACGTCTGCGTCGACCAGAAGCCTCGATTTCGACCTTTGGGCCTCGATGTCGACCTCGGCTGTCGATGTTCTCTGCAACAGAAGACCTGCAAAGACAAAACAAGTGGTCGATATCGACTGGTGGGGGTCGATATCGATGTTAGTCCACGAAATCGACTGGCTCAGAAGACTGCCAGTCGTTACAGAAGGGTCGATATCGATGCTTGGGGGTCGATATCGATGTCAGCAACCTCTGCAGTGATGTTCGTCGTCGACTCAGAAAACCGTCGACGAACTCAGTGGTCGATATCGACGTCTGGGGTCGATATCGATGTCTTCCTGCAGTGGGTTAGTTCTTTGTCGGCAAAGAAAGGCCGAAGAATTGAGAGTGGAGAGAGAAGTAATGAACATAAATAACAGTGGGTTTGACTGAATATAAACTTATTTAAAAAACAACTCCTAGGATTAGGGTTTACCACAACGTTAACCAATGCATGCGATGAGATAAATAAGACGGACAATTGCGCTATTTCACCCGAGGGACAAGCTTTCGCCGTACACCAACTCTTAGGATTACTCTTGCAAATAAACCTAATTGTCTCTACTAATTTTATGTTTATAACTCAAGTTGTTAGCCTGAATCCCTTTTCTTTCGATTAGGACTAAACATAGAATCGTAGGAGGAGAGATAGACACAACGATATCGACATCAAATACTTACCTCAAGCGCGCATGGCTAACGTCGGGCTCACCCCGACCCTAAGAGCTTTGGGGAACTACTCGCTTCTCGTCATGGGATTCATCATTGTTTGAAAAGAAGAAACTTGCATTAAAATAAACTCCGAAGCTTTACAACTCAACGTCAACTTTCGCAAACGTCAAACCCTAAAACTTCTCTCTAACTCTAACTCTATTGTCTTACTTGTCTTGGTTTTATGATTGAAAGATGATTGAATGCCAGCCCCATAGGGCTTTATTTATAGGCTACTAATCCTCGCTATCCAAGGATTGTAACTCCTATCTAAACTATGAACTCTATCCAAACAATTAGGATAGGTCTTTTATTTTGATAAAACTTAAATAACTTAAAGGTAAAAGATAAATAAAACATCAGCTGCCATCTATCTTGAAAGTATGAGATAATCCCGTGCCTCCTTGAAGATATAGTTCCAATCCGCATTCGAAATCGAGTCTATCTTCTGTCGAGATAAGGGGTCGATATCGACACCAGGGGGTCGATATCGAGGTCTCTATTCTTGCTCGATTTGTTCAGCTCTGGTCGATTTCTATGTTGAGGTCGATATGGGGGTCGATATCGACACTGGGGGTCGATATCTGGGTCTATGGTCGATATCTACCTCTTCTCAGCTTCACTTGAAGTCTATGTTGAGGTCGATATCTATGTTGAAGGTCGATATCTACACCAGAGGTCGATATCTAGGTCTAGGGTCGATATCTACCTCTGCTCAGCTTCACTTGGCTTCTCCGTTTTGACTCCGATTTCGCTCGAATTCCTGCATGGTTAGCTCAAAACTTGTGCAAACCCTATTTCTTGCATTTTAGCCCATTCTTACACAAGTTTATATTCTTTTGAACCTTTTCTTTGGAAATAGAATGAAATATGAAGTCAAAAGATGCAATAAAAGAAGGTACAAATATGTACATCAGTGACACGTCATATTTGTCAGTTGACATATACATTTGGGCAATTATGGGATTCTTTTCTAATCTCATGATGGGAATATTTTGTTTTTTGTTTGAATTTGAAGTGGGATTGTTTCTGAATTATATACGAGGGTTAATCCTACAAAAAAACTATTCTCTATAGATGAATGTGTTGGAGGAGGTTGTAAATGAATTACGAGATGCTCAAGGGAGGGGAGGAGTAGGGCAAGAACAACAAAGGGATGCCGATGCTTATATTTACATGGATGGCCAGGAAGAAAAAGGATTTGAAGAGAATGTTGTCGACAAGGAAGGGGATGTTCAGGACAGAGATGCTCATGACGATATTATTTATAAGGTTTTAAGTCATATATTTTCCATCCACTTCACGTCATTCGTAATGTTACAAGAAGGCGCCAATCACACTACTGAAGATGATGCACAAGCATAACTGACCATGATGGCTCCCTGAAATGAAAGACTTAAGGAAAGGAAATAAGAAGGTACCACTTGAAGACCATTGCACCGAAGATTTTGGTTTTTGATTGGTAGTTGGTTGATATAGAACCTTAGAGGCAGTGTTGGCCAAGGTTTTTAAAGTTTTTGTGTAACAGCAACTTGATATAGATAAGTAGATTATCGGTTATGGTCTATGGTGTGCTAAGGTTGTGTAAGATTAAATCTCTTGATGGCCGAGCTGAAGGGAGATTTAGTCCTACACATCCTTTGGGTGTAGGTCCGACTTCTGACAACCGAGGCTTGAAGGGATAGGAGTTGTACCGAACCTTTGTGTTCAACACACCCATAGTGATTGGAATGACCCTCGGCTTGTTCCATGATTTTGATAGCTTGCCAAAGTAGCCCGAGGGCACTATAGGCTTTCCAATGTAGGCTGTAAATTTTTCATTTTGCTTTAATATATTTACCCTTAAAATAAAAAAAATGTAAGTTTGTTATTGGGTGACATGGTGTTTTATGTTAAGTGTCACGGGAAATCTGGGATCCACTTTATATGAATGTCCAGGATTAAACAATGGTGACAGGGTTAATATAGTTGTGAGACATGTTGTTTTATCATACATGACAAGGAAAATATGGGATCCAATTTAATGTGTGAATGTGTTTTGCAGGTGGGTGAAGTTGAAGGTGGGGAGAAGGTTGAAGCTGATACGATTGAGAATGTTGAAGCTGAAGGTGAGGAGAAGCCCGTAGAAGGAGAAAATGTGAAGGTAAGCTCTTGTGTCCTGTTGCGATTATATGAATCAGTTTAACCCTAGTTACAAGGTTAATATAGTTATGTGACATGGTCTATTTGATTGGGTGACACGGGATGAAAATAGTGGGATTGATAGTTTAAGTTGTTAAACCATGTTGAGAAGGTTAATATAGCTGGGTGACAGGGTATTTGGTTTTACATGAAAAGGGCAATCTGGGATCCAATTTAATGTGTGAATGTGTTTTGCAGGTGGGCGACGCTGTTACGGTTGAGAAGGTTGAAGCTGAAGGCGATGACAAGCCCACAGAAGGACAAATTGCAAAGGTAAGCTCCTGTGCCCTGTAGCGATTATATGAATTAGTTTTGGATGAAACTGTAGTGACAAGGTTAATATAGTTGGGTGACAGGGTGTTTTCTCATACATGACAAGGACAATCTGGGATCAAATTTCGTGTGTGAATGTGTTTTGCAGGTGGGTGATGCTGATATGGTTGCACAGACTTAAGCTGAAGCCGTGGAGAAGGCCGCAGAAGAACAACCTCTGAAGGTAAGCTTAGTTACAAGGTTAATATAGTTGGTCAACAGGGTTATTATAGTTGGATGACAGGGTCTATTAGGTTGGGTGACACAGGATGAAAATAGTGGGATTGATAGTTGAAGTTGTTAAACCGTGTGTAGGTCTATGGGAAAAAAGATGGCAAGAAAGCGAGGAAGGGTGATGGAGAAGAGATGCCTCCCCTGCAATGAAAGCTAAGGGAGTGGGGATAGGGAGAAGCAAATGATAAGCTACGTCACAAAGCTTACAAAGGATTTATTTACCTCCATACAAACACCCAGATTTGGGTTGATGAAAGAGGTACAAAAGTCTCGTTATTTAGTTAGTGCATTTGATGTAGATCATGCATCCGTAGTGGATTTTCATTTGGGTAGCAATTGATGCAACACATAGAGCATAATTGTTACCTTCTACATAAAGAGGGGGTAACAAAGAAGGGTGATGACGTTGGTCATCGAGTTGTCGTTGTGGACACGTACTGGCCGCGCCGTCTTGAGACAGATTGGAAGAAATATAGTGTTGCTACTGAAAAATATGAGGCGGATAAGTCGGTGCTTGCTTGCTTCAACAGCCGAAACCCGGCGATGATAGGGCTTGCATGGGCAGGGACGGACCTCATCCTTTTTCCTTTCAACCTAAAGAACAAACATTGGGTTTCCCTTGCTATTGATATGAAGGAGTGGTAGGTAAGGGTGTAAGACTCTGATGTACACATTGTCACAGACCGCTAGCTTCCAGCCCTCGTAATGCGCGTCACACACCTAATCCCCATTCTCATGAATGCACACCCCGAGTTAAAGGCTGCCTATGAGGAGAAGCTGCTGATGTCATTTTCCCTACATCGCGACAAGGGGCTACCATAGAACAAGGAGAGGAAAGGTGGGTGCGACGATTCAATTTCATTTCATTTGAGGTGTTAACCGCATCGTATCGACCTGACAAAGGGTTCCCATTGTAGTGGCGATTATGGACCATACACGATCAGGTTCATATAGCTCCTACTCGAGGCGGAGCCCAGTTTCGATGGAGTAGATGACACGTTCATCTCAGCGTACAAGCACATGCTTGATGTTGTCATCTTCCATGGTCGCTTCAGCGGCCAATGACCGTTTGTGATTGGGGCGTACTTTTGGAACGTGAATACTTGTAGTTTTTTGTGAATATCATTGCTCTGAACTCCTATTGTAATCCGTGGATGGATGTACTTGACGTGAACACTTGAAGGTAGGACAGGACAATTGTTTTAAACTTGGACGCGAATAGTTGAAGTAGGACTAGGCACATATTGGACTAGGTAGAAATTAGACTTGGTACATTTTGAATTTGGACAGGAACATGTTATCCACTTGAAGGTTTCTGTATGAACATAAGTGGACGAAATTTTTTCGATGCATTTAGCTAAAGCTAAAAGTTAGACACTTTAGGTGACACGGTGACTCAAACATGTGACACGTTATTTCAAACAGGTGAGAGGGGTTATTTCTAAAAGAAATAAAAAGTTAGAATCTCAGTAGTCACACGTTTATTCAAACATGTGACACGTGAATTCCAACAAGTGATAAGGATTATTTCTAAAAGAAATAAAAAGTGATAATCTTAGTAGTGACACGTTAATTCAAACATGTGACAAGTTAATTCAACAAGTGACACGTTCATGCAATTACCTCACATGTTAGTGCAATGACCTGACACGTGCATGCAGTTAAGTGGAAGTTTCTTGCACCGTCACTTTGACCAACTCTGGAAAAAAAAAAGGAAAAAGGAAAACCGTATAACAACCTGAAAAAATAAAGGAAAAAGAAAATAAAGATACTTTCACCAACTTGCATTGATTCCAGTTGGGGAAAAAACCAAAACAAAAATGGAACAGTTGGTGGCTTTATACAGTTGGACCGAAAGGGGAAGATAGAAGAAATCGAAGAAGAAAGAGACAAGAGAGGTTGACGAGTGGGTGGGCGGCCGATTGCAAGAGAAAGGACAAAGGAGTATCACATTGGAGAGGAGCACGCCTGAGAAGAGTACACCGGAGAGGAGCACGTCGGAAAGGAGGCAAGCCGCATATGTTTTTCTGCAAAACTCTCTCCCTTCTCTACAACTCTGGATCTTGGATCCAATTTATTTTCAGTTTTCTAGTGTGAATGCTAATTTTTTTGGGGTATTGACGGTTGTTTCTCATTGTTTGTTGTGGTGGTGGGTGCGATTGACGAATATAGAGGGTGATTTTGGGATATGCGACATGCAACATTGAAATGCAGTTAGGGTTTTGATGCATGTGAAGGTGGGAGGGGAAATTGGGATATGGGGATGTATGGGTTTGATATTGAAGAAGAACGAGGGAGGTTGGGCTGGGTCGAGATTGAAGAAGAACAAGCTAGGGAGATTGGATGATTGTGACAAGCGGTTTGTTGTGCATGACAGGAGAAATGTCAGAAATTAGAATTCCAGAAATGGAAAAGCCATCAGATTAGGGGACATGGGTTGGAAGTTGTGTGACATGGGTTTGAAACTTGGTGACATGGATCATTTTTAGTGTATTTGGGAAAAAAACTAAGAGGGGGGTTTAACAGTTGGGTGATAGATAGAAGGAGATGATTTTGTGTGGCTATCTGATTTTGTTCATGTCTACCTAAATGCAGGAAAGATATGGTTAGGTCAAAAAATTAAAGGAGGAAGGGAGTGAAGCAACCCGAAAAAGCAGAGCCACGATATGCAATGCCAGAGTTGAAGCACTTCCGGGAACGTGTGAACAAAAATTCGAGAGTGTCGATGCTCGTGAACATGGACGATTGGATCCACCCGATAGATTAGGAGAAGCTGCATGTTAAGCAGGAGGAATATCAAGTTCTTAAATACAAATATATGAAATATAAATGCAAACCGACTCCTAGCTGACGTGCGCTCAATTTGTCATGTTTTGCATCTACTTTTACTTCGGTTTCTGTCTATATTTTATAATTTTAGATTAGGAAAGCATGAGATTTATGTAGTTTATGTTTATTTGCAATATATGGAGGTCTACACAAGTTTTTGTTTAATTTTGAAGAAATCAGACGCACTTTGGAGCTTAAAGGAAAGTCATAAAGACATTGGAGAACCTAAGGAAGAGCCCAAGATGGTGCAGCTGGAGAAAACACCACTTTTTCCCATTCATCATTTTGAATTAAGTTCTGATGTCTTCATGAGAGTTATAGCCCTCAAAAAGATATTTCCAACGCATATTCATATGCGTCAATCGGACGAACGAGGACTCGGGAAAGTGCATTTCAAAACGGAGAAGAATGCTGAAAGCTGACAGTGCACTTGAAATCGACCAAGATGACCAGGAATCGACTAAGGTAGTCGATATCGAGGGCCCCCACTCGATATCGAGTGAACACCCACTCGAAATTCACTACAAGAGACAACATCGAGGGAAGATCATGAATAGACAAGTCGATATCGAGTGACATGCAGAAATCGACCCGACGCAGATTTCGAGTCCTAATCCGAATGGAAGTTGCTTTCACATGAAGTAGAAGATATTTTTATCAATTTTATCTACTTTCTATCCTAATGGGTTGAACAATTGATTACCCTAAGGATTTATCTATTTTACCAATTTAGATTTATTTCCTTTCATCTAGAATTATATCTTTAGATAGATGTAGATAGATTGCTCTCTTAGAATAGCTAGGATTGAGCCCTATAAATAAATCCGTAGGGGCTGGTTTTTCAATCATTAAAAGCCAATTCATCTTCGGATGCAAAGAAGAAGGAGAGAGAGAGAGAGAGGGAGAGAGAGAGAGAGGCCGAGTGGAGAGAGGAGGAGGAAAAAGATGATTGAATGGTTGTAAGTTTATGTTTGGTTTTAATTTAAAGTTAGTTTCTTTTAGCATGTTTTGTTTCTAAATTCCCTCTTCTAGGGTTGGGGTGATCCCAACATAGATATGTGTGTTTGATTTATGAATTTATGAATTTGTATGTCTTTATCATCATCTACCTATGTGCTTAATCCTTTGCGAGAGTTGAGGAAATTTCTTATTCATGATATTGAAGCAAAAGTAATCTTATTATAAATTTGGATAGTAATTAGGGTTTATTTGCGAAAGCCGACTTATCCTAATTAAGAAAAGGTAGTAATACTTAGGGTTTATGCGAAAGCCTCTATATTCCTATTTGTTAATAACGAAAGTTATTTGATATAATGCATGCTTCTTTATGTGATTTATAGTCTACACATATGTTTATTGTTGCGATGATCCCTAACCTTAGAAGTTTGCTCTTTTATTATTCTATTTTTGTTATTTTAAAGTTTTTGCACAACCACTCGACATCAAACCACCGCTCCCCTCTCCATCCTCGACATCGACAAACTCTTAGCCGACGTTGACAGCAACCTTACCCCTTTTCCCGCTATTCCCGAAACCCGAAACACTAAACTAGAACCGCTGACTTCTCTCCTGAGGACGAACTTGACTCCCCTATACTATAGCGGGGGTCTTGACTATAAATTTATTTGGTTGAGAGACCCTCTCGTCAAATTTGCGCCGTTGCTGGGGAGATATCAATCGTGCCTAGTTTAGTTTTGTTTAATGTTTAGGAGTAGCCCATCCCTTGTTTCTTACCCTATCACATACCCTACCACCACCTACCTCCTCGTTACCCACTAGGTGCCGAGCTTTTGCTACTAATTTGTGTACTTTATTGTGATTTCAAAGGTTAGGTACAAAAATGAAAAAAAAGTATACGATCTCGAACAGGAAAGATGGTTCAAAGATTTGAGACGGCGAAATAGGCCCGCACAGAAGGAGGCACGATTAAGGGAAATAGCCCGGCTGGAAGACTTGATTCGAAGGCTTAAGGCTTCCTATCATTCTCCTCCCGACAAGCCAATTGATCCACCTCCGGCAGAAATAGGTTGGCTCGACAACGTCCCCTTCTATGAGCCAGTGAACGTCGACTACCTTTCAGTCGATATCGACCACCTGGACTCGACGTATATGCATTCTGGAGGAAGTGATCCAGAGACATCAGTCGATGTCGAGTGCACCTCACTCGATATCGACCGAACACTCGATATCGACTGTACTTCAGTCGAAATCAACTGTCCCACATAATTTAAGGTATGTCTTTCCCCGATTTCGATTACCTCTTTGTTGCCTATCTTTGATGAACCATTTAAAGGATCCCAAGGAAAGGAAGATCTAGAAACGAAAAGGCTAGATCTCGTTGACCGAGGTGCTTCAAGGTCGCTTTTACCCTACAAGGTGAAGGCTATCCCCGACGATTTTGAGAAACCGATGTTCGTGTTCAAGTATGGGGTCCTCGCAAAGTGGCATCAAGATCTGCAGGATGAGGTGGAAGTATCTTTTCCCACTCCACCGGTTTGCTGTGGTGTAGACGCACAACCAAATCAAACTATGAAGGAGAAGGAATACAATGATGAGGTATGCGAATTTTCTTTATGGCTTCCCTTATGCAGGCCAGTTGGGGCTCAGGAAGACGAATGGGTGAAGCCATGAAGCGTTCACTCGGGGAAGTTTAAAGTTCTCCATATGAGGCCCCCGGATGACATTCCGTGCTTCCCACCACTCGAGGAACCACCAGATCCACCTATACCTCCAGACAAGGATGAGCCAGGCTAATGCTTAAAGGGAAGTAGGTCGAGGTAGCGACTTAAACCCTAGCGCATACGGGAGGCAACCCGCTATTTTTATTTCCTTTCTTAGATATGTTTATTTTATTATATCTCTTTTACTTCATGCAAGGTAACTTTTTTCGATTTTTTTAGACAGGTCGGAAAACAGAATCGAGCAGGAATTTCAACCGGAACTGGTTAATATCGAGTCAACCTACTTGATTTCGACCCCTGTGATTTCGACTAGAAAATGAAGAGGAGGAGAAGCAGGTCGATATCATCTGCATGGACTCGATATCGAGTCCATTGGTCGATATCGACCCAAACCACCCGATTTCGACCACCTTCACACTCAGAATTTGACTGATTGCAGTCGATATCGAGTCATTCCATTCGATATCGACTCCTAGCAATCGATTACAGCCTGATTTTGACCCTACAGCATGTTATTCGGTGAGTTCTTTCCTTTACCCCTGTTTTTATACAGTGAGGACACTGTAATCTTTAAGTATGGGGTGGGGGAAAAGCTTACTTGCATATTTTTAATCATTTTTAGCATATTTTAAATTTTTTTAGCATAGTTATGCTCACTTCTCCAATTGCATTATACAAGGTTACTATGAATATATCTATCTATATGCATTGCGTCTATCTATATTCATCATGTTCATTATCAAGTTTATTATCCAAAGTCTAAAAAGACTAAAGTCTAGGAAGAAATCACCACCATCAAAAAAATTTTGAAAATAAAGAATAAGTGTCATGGAAGCTTTTATTGAACTCGACGATGCAAAAGTAGATTCATTAGAGATATAACATGAAATTGCCTAGTTAAGGGAAGTCACAATGAAGTGCAATTTTTTAGAGAAAACCATGAAAGAGAGGTAAAATTTGAAGTTGCTTTTTGACATATGCATGATAAGAGGATGGAGGACTTTATATTTTCCAAACATGTGCTCAATTTCATATCCTAGCCTTACCTATGCATATTTGTAATTACACAAGCCATATATGAGCCTTACATTATTATTGCTCCACATACATTACATATTGCCCATTTTTTTATACCTTATACCCTATCTGGGGACAATGTTGAGAATGGATGTCATCTTTGGAGTTGTTATATTGAGTTTGTGCATTATTATTGAAGTTGTTGGCAGGAATGAAAGAAATTTTGAAATATGAAAAATTTAATGAGTGAGAAAATATCCGATCACCTCAGGAGATAAAGGTAGGTTGACCCTGCTCGTTGAGATGTTAGTTCAACGAGATGGGACACAAGGTGAGGAGTCCGAAGTACTAAGTATCCGGGGCCATTCATGAAACCCATGTTTGCGACTCGTGAGAAGGAAGTACCAAGGTTAGAGAGGTAAAAGCATTATTGTGAAAAAAAGTATTAAGCGCAGAGCGAAAGGTGAGAAATATGATGAAGAAGGAATGTGGAATGAAAGTTTGGAAAGAAAGTTTATTTCCCCGGATTTAACACCACATGGCCAAAAATTAGCCCACATTTAGCCTTTTACCAATCCACTCTTCCATAAGCTTCCAAAAGTCATCTTGATTATTAATGCTATGTTGCACGAAATTGTTTTATGCGTATAACCCCCCTTTTGTGAGTATGATGTTGCTTTTAATCACAGACATGGATTTGTTGACATTAGTACCTTTTCGAGGATGGCAATTGAGTGTAGGGACATATAACAATGAACCTCTGATGTTGAGGGTTTAGTTTCTTCCCCTGAATGACCATTAAAAGTATTGCTTGATGACAAGCAACCTTAAGTATAGGGTGTTGATGTGCGCTCAATTTGCCATGTTTTGCATCTACTTTTACTTCGGTTTCTGTATATATATTTTATACTTTTATATTGTAAAAGCATGAGATTTATGTAGTTTATGTTTATTTGCAATATATGGAGGTCTGCACAAGTTTTTGTTTAATTTTGCAGAAATCGGACGCACTTTGGAGCTTAAAGAAAAGTCACGAAGACATAGGAAAAGCTAAGGAAGAGCACAGGATGGTGCAGCTGCAGGAAACGCCACTTTTACCCATTCATCTTTTTGAATCAAGTTCTGATGTCTTCATGAAAGTTGTAGCCCTCGAAAAGAGCTTTGCAACGCATATTCATATGCGTCAATCGGACGAACGAAGACTTAGGAAAGTGCGTTTCAAAACAAAGCAGAATGCTTAAAGCTGACAGTGCACTCGAAATCGACCAAGATGACCAGGAATCGACCAAGGTAGTCGATATCGAGGGTCACCACTCGATATCAAGTGAACACCCACTCGAAATTCACTCCAGGATCCGACGTCGAGGGAAGATCATGAATAGACAAGTCGATCGACCAATCTGGTCGATATCGAGTGACATGCAGAAATCGACCCGACGCAGATTTCGAGTCCTAATCCGAATGGAAGTTTCTTGCACATGAAGTAGAAGATATTTTATCAATTTTAGCTACTTTCTATCCTAATGGGTTGAACAATTAATTACCCTAAGGATTTATCTATTTTACCAATTTAGATTTATTTCCTTTCATCTAGAATTATATCTTTAGATAGATTTAGATAGATTGCTCTCTTAGAATAGCAAGGATTGAGCCCTATAAATAAAGCCCTAGGGGCTGGTTTTTCAATCATTAAAAGCCAAGTCGTCTTCGGACGCAAAGAAGAAGGGGAGAGAGAGAGAGAGAGAGAGAGAGAGGCCGAGTGGAGAGAGGAGGAGGAAAAAGACGATTGAATGGTTGTAAGTTTAAGTTTTAGTTTTAATTTAAAGTTAGTTTCTTTTAGCATGTTTTCTTTCTAAATTCCCTCTTCTAGGGTTGGGGTGATACCAACATAGATATGTGTGTTTGATTTATGAATTTATGAATTTGTATGTCTTTATCATCATCTACCTATGTGCTTAATCCTTTGCGAGAGTTGAGGAAATTCCTTATTCATGATATTGAAGCAAAAGTAATCTTATTATGAATTTGGATAGTAATTAGGGTTTATTTGCGAAAACCGACTTATCCTAATTAATAAAATGTAGTAACACTTAGGGTTTATGCGAAAGCCTCTATATTCCTATTTGTTAATAACGAAAGTTATTTGATATAATGCATGCTTCTTTTTGTGATTTATAGTCTACACATATGTTTACTGTTGCGATGATCCCTAACCTTAGAAGTTTGCTCTTTTATTATTCTATTTTTGTTATTTTAAAGTTTTTGCGCAGCCACTCGACATCAAACCACCGCTCCCCTCTCCATCCCTCGACATCGACCAACTCTTAGCCGACGTTGACAACAACCTTACCCCTTTTCCCGCTATTCCCGAAACCCGAAACGCTAAACTAGAACCGCTGACTTCTCTCCTGAGGACGAACCTTACTCCCCTATACTATAGCGAGGGTCTTGACTATAAATTTATTTGGTCGAGAAACCCTCTCGTCACTAGCCTATGCAAATAATTACAAGACTTCCTCCCATTGTAGTGGAAGGGTAGTCAGGATCGATCCACGAGGAGGCAGGTCAGCGGGATCCTAGTAGCGTTGGAAAGCTCACGTCTTTGGTCGACCAGAAGCCTCGATATCGACCTTGGTGCTCGATGTCGACCTTGGATGTCGATCGTTTTTGCAACAGAATACCTGTACAGAAAAAAACAAGCAGTCGATATCGACTAGGAAGGTCGATATCGATATCAGTAAACGAAATCGACTGGCTCAGAAGACTGCCAGTCGACACAGGGGTGGTCGATTTCGACGTTGAAGGGTCGATATCGACTTCAGTAACTCTTGTAGGATGATCGTAGTCGACTCAGAAAACCATCGACGAAGCAAGTTATCGATATCGACGTCTGGGTATCGATATCGATGTCTGTTCCTGCAAAATTGTTAGCTTTTTGTCGGCAAAGAAAGGCCGAAGACTCAAGGATGAATAAGGAGTTATGATCAGAATAAAGACAATATTTTGATGAATAAGGCAAATAAGACGGACAATTGCGCTATTTCACCTGAGGGACAAGCTTTTGCTGTACACCAACTCTTAGGATTATTCTTGCAAATAAACCTAATTGTGTCTACCAATTTTATGTTTATAACTCAAGTTGCTAGCATGAATCCCTTTTTTTTCGATTAGGACTAAACATCGAATCGTAGGAGATGATATAGACACAACGATATCAACATCTAACACTTACCTCAGGCACGCATGGCTAACGTCGGGCTCTCCCCGACCCTAGAAGCTTTGGAAGACTACTCGCACTTCATAGTATGGAACATCATTGATGTAAAAGAAACTTGCATTAACACCTTTGAAACTTTACAACTCAACGTCGGCTCTCGTAAACACCAAACCCTAAAGCTTCTTCCTAACTCTAACTCTATTATAAACTGAACGTCTGTAATAGGATGTCTATCTATAGATGATCGAATGCCAGCCCCCTAGGGCTTTATTTACCGGCTACTAATCCTTGCTATCCAAAGATAGTATCTTCTATCTAAACTGTAAACTCTATCCAAACAAGTAGGATAGATCTTTTATTTTGATAAAACTCTAAACAACTTGATAAATCTCTAAGGTAAAAACAATTAAATCTCACCTTTATTCTATCTAAATTCACAAGATATTCCGTGGCTTTGAAGATAGAATGGCCAATCCGCGTCTCGAAAAGCGTGTCCAACCCGCGTCGAAGTATGGTCGATATGGACCAGGAAGGTCGATTTCGACCTCTCTGTTTCTGCTCGACGAGCTCAGCTTCTCTCGATTCCTGGGTTGCGGTCGATATCGATGATATGAGATCGATAACGAGTGCTTTTCTTCTGTTCTATGATGGTCCGTCTCGACACTCAGTTCTGTGTCGATGTTCTGTAGTCGATATCGACCATGTGGGTCGATTTCGACCTCTATTCAGCTTTCCCTGGCTTCTCTGTTTTGACTCCGATTTCGCTCGAATTCCTACATAATTAGATCAAAACTTGTGCAGACTCTATTTCTTGCACGTTAGCTCATTCTTACACAAGTTTAGATTATTTTAAACCTTTTCTTTAGAAATCGAATGAAATAAGAAGTCAAAAGATGCAATAACAAGAGGTACAAATATGTACATCAAAACACCCCATACTTAGACTTGTTTGTCCTCAAGCAATAACCAAGCAATAACCAACACCTACAACATACCCTTCAAGTCTTCTCCCTTGTCAAAAGCAACATCATAAGCGGTAGCAAAGCAAAGCAAGTGAATTTAACGTCATAACACATATTTAGGCGATCCATAGGCATATGCAATTTTGATCCAACCTCACAGGGATAATGTGTTTGCACTCAACTCTCATGTGCTTAGGCTATGAAGATCAACGCTCAACTCAATTCCATATACAATCTCATAAACATTGCAATTTATAAGAATCCACTTCACAACCAATTATGAAAATGCAATAAGAATTATCAGGAGGACTTTCGCTCAATGGAAGACTTCAAAGAAGAATCCATTCGGCGGGATTGTAATGGGGCTTGGTATAAAATAGAGGGTATGGAATTATTTGGCTATGTGGTGCTTATAAAATTCGGGAATCAAGACTCCTAAACCTCAACACTTACAATATCCAAACCATAACTCTTCAATGTTGGACTTTCCAAGCTCAATCTCCCATAATGCTCTTTCCAAACTCATCTTTCCATAATATAATTTAAAGATATCAACCATAATATCAACCCTTCTTTCAAACTCTAATATGCTCTCAAAAATATTACACTTGTATGAAATAAATAAATAACTAAGGAATTTGGCTCATGCACTATGTATATACATCTTTTTTTTCGGAATTTTTTTGTACGAAAATAATAAATAAATACTAAAAAATGTGCATTTATATGGTGAGACAAAAATCCTTTTACAAAATATGATAAGATGCAAATATATACCATCCTATAATTTCCTTTGCTCAAAACTAAATATATGCACGTTTCATTCCACAATGCATATTCTAACCAATCTAAGTCTCAATTCCCAGATGGGGGTCAGGCTCAATTCGGCTAGGGATAATTTTGTGGAGTTTGCAATATCAGGCTCAGGTTAATATTTTGGCTTCAAAAAGAGATAATGCAGGGTAGGTAAAGAGAGGGTAAATATGGCTTACAAGATGCCTCCGTCATTTAATTCTTGTAAACGTAAACATATATATGCATTGGCTTTGAATAACTATCACAACATTTAGAGATGCAAAGGAAGAGCAAATTCACTCAAGAAAGCAGAGGGATTTTTGATGTTCTCCCTATAGGCCAAAATTCTTACTAGGACAATTTTTGTTGGATTTGCTTTTTAGCCTAAGATCATATGTGCTCAATTTCATCACAAGTTCACAATCCACATAAAAATTTTAAGGACTTAGGCTAAACCATCCAAATATGCCATAGGATTTACATGATCAAGTCAGCTATTGAGTTTTCATGATAGGACATCTAAGTAGGGTTTAAAAACAAACTAAATAAGTAAACATGCATTTTTTGTATTTTTGACATTTTTTATTTTTTTTATTTTTGACATTTTTTATGAAAGTGAAAACTAAGAACAAAAACTTAAACATGAATGTAATGCGAAGAAGAAAGCCAAGTTGTGACCATAGGATATGCTTTTCCCCCACCTCATACTTAAAATATACAGTGTCCTCACTGTATTAAAGGAAAAACAAGGGTAGAGAGAAACTCACAGCGCAACCTGCGGATTCAGGTTGATATTAGGTTTGGTCGATGCCAGAAGTCGATGTCGAGGTCAGAGGTCGATGTCGACTGCATCTGTCGAAGTCGATGAAGAAGCTGAAGTCGAGGGTCGCCACATAGTGGTCGATATCGATGACTATGGTCGATATCGACCTCTGCTTTTTGCTCCTAAGTCCTCGATGTCGACTCGAAGAGATGGCTTGACCCTGGAGGGTCGATTTCGACTATCCTGGTCGATTTCGACTACCTCTACAGAAGCGTCTTTTCTTCTTCGTTGTTCCTTTTGCTTGGCATCCTGAAATCTTTGTTAGAATAATAGATAAAACCATGAATTATCACAGTTTCTAAAGTTAAAAATCCAAAATTCGAATCCTAAAAACCATATATGAAAGAAAATTAAAGTTGTAAGGTACAAGCTCTAGATTTTAGAGTCGCTAGGCCGATTTCTCCATCGATTCTTCACGAGCCTTTAAGGTAGGGACCCTTCAAGCATGAGCCTTCTCCTGGATCATCTAGGTCTTTTTGGTAATAGCTAAAGTTCGGCAACTAAGGCTTCTTCTTTGTTAGGTTCTTCTTCATTGGGCGCTTTCCTTCCCTTTCTTGGCCTAACTTTTGCAATATGGGCAAAC
Organism: Persicaria maculosa; assembly: GCA_963922045.1. NCBI lineage: Eukaryota > Viridiplantae > Streptophyta > Magnoliopsida > Caryophyllales > Polygonaceae > Persicaria > Persicaria maculosa. The sequence goes on along the minus strand of OY998271.1, from coordinate 20,990,564 downwards.
CATGGAGCTTTGACCATCCCATTAGTTGAATTATCAATAATGGACAGAGGAGGGTTAGGAATTATACCTGGGCTTACCTGTTCAGGCCCAAAGCAGAAATCTTCGGGCTGAGGGGAGACCGATTTCGACCAAGGGGGGTCGATTTCGAGTTCTGTAATTGATGTCGACCTGTGGGGTCGATGTCGACGTCAGGGACCGCATACATAAGCTCCTGGCCATCATCTGGCTTACTTGACATCGATGATTTATGGTCAATTTCGAGCATTTCAGTCGATATTGACTGGTTCCAGTCGATGTCGACCCTGCTAGCTGTTTCTGTCCTCGCCAACAAAAATTTTCGAAGCTTCTCCTTATCTGGTGAAAGGACAACTTGCTCCAGCTGCCTTGTTTCACTCATGGTAGGGTTGAAGGAGAACTCTATCACTTTGTTCCCTATAGTAAATGTTTGTAATCCTCGACGTATATTGATATTGGCATCAGCAGTAGCTAAGAAAGGCCTACTGTTCGCTAGAGGGATAGTGTAGGGATTCAAATAATTCAAATAGACAATTCACAACTAGACTACTCCCTGTCCCAAAAAAATAATACAAGAATCCCCTCCCTTGTAGTAGTAGGGTAATTCAGAATCGAATCCACGAGGAGGTATGTCAGCGCTTCCCTTGTTGTACTCACGATCAAAGCTTTCGACCTTATAAGACACTCGATATCGATGTGTGTGGTGAATATCGACCTCAGTTCTCATCGATTTCCAGTACAATTCCTGCAGAAGACAAAAGCAGCAAAGTCGACGTCAGGCAGAGACCTCGATATCGACGTTAGACATCGATATCGACCTTTACAGTCGATTCTGATGTTTGTCATAGAAACTGTAATTCGTAACCAATTTTCGGAAAAGAGTCCGAAGAACGTAGAATGGTAAAGAAGGATGATCAGAAACAAAACTAAAACTTTTATATTGATTTCAATTAATTAAAAGCTTCCAAAGTCGGGGTTTCATGCCACAATGATAACAATGCAAGTTTTATGCTAAAGTTATGATATTTAATGTCTTTCCATCAAATAACTTTCGTTATCCACACTTAGGTGATTAGAGGCTCTCGCATAGTTCCTAAGAGTTACTATTAAATTCATGAGCAATTCAACTTCACAATATGAGTGGCTTTCGCTTCAATAATGCAAATAATGAATCTCTATAACTTTCGCAAAGGATCATGCATAGGATAGAAGACGGAATCGCATAAAAGTCATACCTTTGATGCACTTACCCTACATCGCTATCGTCGGGATCACCCCGACCCTAGAAGTGGGTTGACTACTCGCTCCTCATCATGCACATCATAATCATCATTGAAAGAAAACTACTTTGAATTAAACTTTGAAAGAAAGTACAACTGAACAAGCCAAAACTCCGCTCTCGCTTCTCTCCAACTCCCTCAGCCCTCTCTCTCTCTAACTCGTTACTCTCTATTGAAACTGAAATTCTCTGCGTAATTGGATCTGTGTTGAATGTCTAAACTCAACCCTACTGGCCTCTAGATATAGATATCGAACTTTGCTATCCAAAGACTCGAAACTTTATCTTTATTCTCTAAGATAAAACTTCAATAAAGTAAAAACTAAAACTCCTATGGTAAATCAGCTCATATGATAGCTCTGGTGTTGAAGATAAGAAATCTCGACTTTAGGATAGACGTGCAAGCTTCGGATAGAATTCTATCAAAATCTGAGTCGGATTCCTCTGCTGGGCAACATAGATATCGACCATGAACATCGATATCGACCTCTGTGAAACTCTAACTCGAGCTCTCCTTCTCCTACTCGGACTGGCACTCGACTTCTATCTTTTAGCTCGATCTGACAACATCGATATCGACCTTCAGACGTCGATATCGACCTCTGTATGTCGACATGCACTGCTTCATTTCCTGCTCGATTCCTATGTCGCTGCTGCACTCGATGTCGAGGTCCCCAGTCGATTTTGACCTCTTCAGAAGACTTCGGGTTCTTTTTCCGCTCTTCCAAATCTGTCCATTTATTTCCTGTTTTCGGCAAAATCACATAGAAACTCGTGCAGACCCATATATTTGATATTTAAGTGTAAACTACACTAATCACATGTTTTCCCACTAATATGAATGCAAAAGACGATAAAATGGACTTTTATGTGCATAGAAGATATGGCAATTTGCGCGCACATCAAACACCCCATACTTAAGCTTGCTTGTCCCCAAGCAATACCTTTAATGGTCATTCAGAGAAAGTAAACCCTCAACATCATAGATTCATTTTTCATATGTCCCTACAATCAATTGCCATCCTCGATAACGTACTTATGTCAACCAAGTCCATGCCTGTGCATAAAAGCAATTTCATACTCTTAAAAGGAGGTAATATGCAAAAACAATTTTAGCGACATAGCATTAATAATCAAGAGAACTTTTGCAAGCTTGTGAATAGATTGGTAAAAGGATAAAGGTGGGCTAATATTTGGCCATGTGGTGTTAAATCCGGGGAAACATACTTGCTTTCCAAAACATTCCACATTCCTTCTTCATTCCAGAACATACTTTCTTTCCAAAACATTCCAAAACAATTTTACCGACATAGCATTAATAATCAAGAGAACTTTTGCAAGCTTGTGAGAAATAGATTGGTAAAAGGCTAAATGTTGGCTAATATTTGGCCATGTGGTGTTAAATCCGGGGAAACATACTTTCTTTCCAAAACATTCCACATTCCTTCTTCATAATGTCTCACCTTTCACTCATCGCTCAATGCTTTTATTCAATATAATGCTTTTACCTCTCTAACCTTAGCACTGCCTTCTCGCTAGTCACAAACATGGGTGTCATGAATGGCCCCAGATTCTTAGTACTTTGGACTCCTCACCTTGTGTCCCATCAGATTTTTTTCTCGCTCATTAAATTTTCCATAATTCGTAATTTCTTTCATTCCTGCCAACAACTTCATAAATAATGCACAACTCCATATAACAACTCCAAAAATGACTTCCATTCTCAAACTTGTCCCCGGATAGGGTATAAGGTATAAAATTGGCAATATGTATATATGTGGAGCAATGATTATGTATGATAAGGCTCATATATGGCTTGTGACTTTTGCAAGTATGCATAGGTAAGGCTAGGATATGAACTTGTATATGTAAGCACTTGTATGGAATTTTCATAAAAAGTCCTCCATCATCTTATCATGCACATGTCAAAAGCAACTTCAAATTTTCTTCTCCTTTATTTTTATCCTTTTGCACTTCATTGGGACTTCCCTTAACTAGGTAATTTCATGTTATATCTCTAATGAATCTAATTTTGCATCATAGAGCTCTTTTTTATACTTCCATGACTCTTTCTTTTTTAAAAATTTTTTTTGATGGGGGTCATTCATTTTTATTTCTTTTTTTTTCGAAAATAAAACTAATTATGCATTAAGATAAATATGCAAATCTAAACTAAGTATGAATATGCAAGTAAGCATTCCCCCACCCCATACCTAAAATTTACAGTGTCCTCACTGTGTAAGAACTAGGGTTAAGAAGAAAACTTACTAAACCGTCACAAATTTCAAGAGTCGAAGAAGACAGCAGGCATGGTCGATATCGACCTTAAACATCAATATCGATGTTTCTCATCGATTTCTGGCTCAGGCTTCAGGGTGATCCGGCTTCGACCACAAGCCTATCTAAGTCGACCTTAAGGTCGATGTCGATCTTGGACATCGATTTCGATGTCTTTTTTGTGTGCTTCTTTCTTTCCTGCAACTTGTTAAAACCAAAACAAAATATGCAAAACAATAAAATGTCTCAAACCAAAGTAAAAGCTGTCTAAAACCAAAACTAAGTCTTTGTTACACGCTCTAGATTTTTAAGTCTCTAGGCCGACTTCTTCCTTTGCGCTTCTCAAGGCGGCATCTGTAGAGCCCATGTGGCCTGGGCCTCAAATATGACTCATTTCTTATCACGGAGCTGCATTCCGCCAGGATGGATTTGATTCACCATGAATGGTCCCAGATTTTTATCCTTGAATCTTGTAGGGAACCAATGGTCTTTGGATTTGTCAACATAAACTTTGTCTCCTATCTCATACTGGCTCGAATCATCATCGGATACCCTACATAAGCGCACATGCCAAAGCACACCTCTTCCAAATAATGATAAATCCTTGATTGTAATGGAACAGGAGGAATCCGTACCTTGACTTACCTTTTCATCTGTCTGTGGCTCAGGTCGATGTCGATGTTCAGAGGTCGATATATACCTCTGTTGTACTCCGGGAGGATCGGTCTATTTGGAGAGTTTCTGCTCGATATGATCAGGTCGATTTCGACCCTCAGAGATCGATATCGAGGTCTCCGTTCCTCCCTTCTCAGTATTGATGGTGGTCGATTTCGGCTGGGTATGGTCGATATCGACCTTTAACCCCGATTTCGATGTTCCTCTTTCTCCTCCGTTGACCCCGTGCTTATGACCTAGCCCAGAATCCTGAACATTAGTAGTCGATATCGACTTACTTGGGTCGATTTTGATGTTCTGTTGGGCCCCTTCGTTCAAGATTGCCATAACTTCCTCCACTTGGGCTTCTATGGCCCTCTTCTCAAGCTCCTCCGGTGTCATACTCCTTACTTTGGCTTCTCCACATGCAATGTAGACACCACTGATGGCTTTTATCTCCATTGGCCCTTGATTGTTCATCGTCTTGTTGAAGGCATACTCTATCACCTAGTCACTAATTGTGAATGAGAGCAATCCTTTCTTCACGCTAATGTTGGCATCGACGGTAGCTAGGAATGGCCTACCTAAAATAATTGGACAAGTAGGGTCCTCCGCTATATAAAAAACTAAGAAATCAGCAGGGACAAAGAATTTACCTACTTGTACTGGCACATCCGTCACTATCCTAGTTGGAATCACTACCTTATTTTTTTCCATGTATAGTCTTGCATCCACAGGCTCCAAAGGACCTATCTTTACCTTGTGCCAAATGGTTAGTGGCATCATGCTAACGCTAGCGCCCAAGTCAACTAAAGCATTAAATTTGAATTGACCTAGACCTATAGCGATAGAAAACTTACCTGGGTCCGCCCGCTTTTGTGGTAGCTCCAACCTGTTGCACTCCTCTGCGATCTTAGAGAGCGATCGCTTCTTATCCAAGTTGTCCTTAAGGAACCTTACATAAGATGGCATCTCGTGAAGTGCCTCTGTGAATGGTATAGAGACATTAAGTCCTTGGAGCATCTTCACGAACCGCTGGAACTTCTTTTATGCTGGGTCATTAATCATCTTTCTAGGTAAGAATGGCAACACCTTCTTCCTTCCCGCGGCTGCAGTGAGGTCGACATCGACATTAGTAAGGTCGACATCGACTGGAGAAGTCGATTTCTGTGGTGACGCTGCATCAGGGTCGACATCGACTGGAAGGTCGACATCAACGTCACCTTGGTCGATATCGACAGGGGGGTCGATATCGACGTCTGTTCTGGCTCCTTCTCCTCCACTTTTTGCTCGGGCGTTTGTAATTGACACCCACTCCTTAGGTTCACCACCGCAATATGACTAGTGGTTTTGCCCTTTTTGTTAGGCACAGTGGATCCAGGGAATGATCCTGACGCCTTGGTTATTGCTTCCGCCAATTAACTCATTTGAGTCTCCATGTTGCGCTTCCAAACGTCGATCTCCCCAAGCCTAGAATTGATGCCCTACAGCTGAGTATGGATGGAGTTGTTGGCTTGTTTGAACTTAGCATGGTTCCTCCGCATCTCATCAAGAATGATTTGCAGGTCATCTTTCCTTGTTTCCCGCTCAGGGTGCGCTGGTGCTCTATACGGTGGGGGATCCCTTTGATAGAACCTTTGATCACCCCAATGTTTTTGATTTCCCCCTTTGATAGAACCTTTGTTCAGTATGTGGACAAGAACTAGTGTTATGCCTTGTTGAGCCACACTCCTGACAAGTTTGACTGTTGCTCAGGAACTTGACTTGCTTTTGAAGGTGTCGTGTTATGCCTTGTTATGCCTTGTTGAGCCACACTCTTGTCAAAGTTCATGAGCCTCTCAATGGTCTCCCATGCCTCCGTAGGTGTAGGCTCAATGTACCGATAGGAGGTATATGAATTTATCCTCTCCTTATTCGGCGCATCAAGGGCGTTGTAGAAGATCTCCTGGATGACATATGGAAGTTGCCCATGCGTCGGGCATGATCTCAGCAAGTCCTTAAATCGCTCCCACGCCTGTGCTAGTGTTTCACCTGGCTTTTGTTTGAAAGTCGTGATCCTTTGTCGCAGCATCGCCATTTTAGAAGGTGGAAAGAACTTATTCAAGAATGCATCCTTCACCTCCGCCCATGTCCTCAGCGAGCGTGGAACCAAACTTTCAAGCCATTGTAATGCTTTCCCTGCCAAAGACCATCGAAAAGATTTTAATCGCACATACTCTAAATTTACTCCATCTGCAACTGTTTCACATAAGTCCATAAAAGTAGAGATGTGTTGCAGGGGGCATTCATTAGGTCTTCCTTCAAAAGTGTTTCTTTTAATTTCAGAAGGGAAGTTAATTTTTATTTCATAGTTGAAGTGAGGAATTAAAATAGCGGATTCAGGAACATGAAGCGGCGGATGCATGTATTGCATCGCCATGTGTGGATACTGATTTAGCCGCTCTTGGGCTTGTCTGCGCGCATCCTCCTCCCTATTAGCACGGGCTCGCTCTGTAGCAGCGGCGGCCCTCTCAGCAGCGATTGTAGCGTTGTGGTCCTCAATCTCCTTCCTCAACCGCTCTATGGTCTCAGCATGCGTCTCATTGTCAGCCATGATGCGAATTGCTTTGTTGCGAAGATGGTAGAAATGTTCATGCCCGTTGATTGGTTCCAGGATAGGTCCGCGATCAGAACGTCGCATAAACCTGCAAAATAAACTCTAAAAAGATCATGAGAAAACTTAGGTGGCGATTGATTGCCTCCCCGGCAACGGTGCCAATTTGTTCACTAGAGGGATAGTGTAGGGATTCAAATAATTCAAATAGACAATTCACAACTAGATTACTCCCTATCCCAAACAAATAATACAAGAATCCCCTCCCTTGTAGTAGTAGGGTAATTCAGGATCGAATCCACGAGGAGGTATGTCAGCGCTTCCCTTTTTGTACTCACAATCAAATCTTTCGACCTCAGAAGACACTCGATATCAATGTGTCTGGTCGATATCGACATCAGTGCTGGTCGATTTCCAGTACAGTTCCTGCAAAAGATAAAAGTAGCAAAGTCGACGTCGAGCAGAGACCTCGATATCGACGTTAGACCTCGATATGGACCTTTACAGTCGATTCCAATGTTTGTCACAGAAACTGTAATTCATAACCAATTGTCGGAAAAGAGTCCGAAGAACGTAGAATGGTAAAGAAGGATGATCAGAAACAAAACTAAAACTTTTTATTAATTTCAATTAATTAAACGCTTCCAAAGTCGGGGTTTCATGCCACAACAATAAAAATGCAAGTTTTATGCTAAAGTTATGAAATTTAATGCCTTTCCTTCAAATAACTTTCGTTATCAACACTTAGGTGATTAGAGGCTCTCGCATAGTTCCTAAGAGTTACTATCCAATTCCTGAGCAATTCAAGTTCACAATATGAGTGGCTTTCGCTTCAATAATGCAAATAATGAATCTCCCTAACTTTCGCAAAGGATCTTGCATAGGATAGAAGACGGAATCGCATAAAAGTCATAGCTTTAATGCACTTACCCTACATCGCTATTGATAGCATGCATTTAGATGGTCATAATAGGTTTCATTTAGCTTAGTTAAGATGCATATCATGCATGGTTTAAGCACAATTTGCATATTTGATCTCTATGTTGGTGGAGTCGGAATCTACACATTTTTATTGATTATTTCAGGTAACTATGGATCCGAGGAGGAGACATCGGTTGATGAAACATTAGATGAGGATGTCTAGTTGATCGAGGAATCTTACATGAAGAGCTCATGAGGTCCTGAGAAGAAGAAGCGAAACTAAACGAAGAACAAGTCTGCAGAAGTTGTCGCCCGACATGCTGAACTTGTTTTGCACTTTATGGAGGCGTCGGTTGTCCAATCGACTATTATGACCATGCGTTGGAAAGCTCTTTTAGAGAGCTACAACTTTCATGTTGACGTCGAGAGCTGATTCAAAGAAGATTTTTCGTAAAAGACCGATGCAGCGGCCGCCGCATTATGACGCGGCCGCCGCATTAGCACTGCAGCGACGCGTTTAAGGTTTTTGCGCAGCGACGGTTTTTTTTTTCTATCCAAGACCTATTTATCTATCTTTTGGAGGCCGACTCTGGGACGATTTTTCGAGAGGGCTTAGCCCTAGGTTTACTTTTCATATTATATTCTACGTTCATCAGACAAATTAGAGATTTGAGCGATGTCTTCCATGAGGAACTAAACTCATCTGTTCTGCCTGCAATTTGAAGCTTTATTTGGATTGATTGTGAGTTTCTAATTCTCGTTCCTTGTTTCCTATATTTGAATGCTTCAACTTCTTTGCGCTTATTGAATTATTATTTTGTTCTATCTAGCCCGCGCAACTAGTTAGATCAATTCAATTGCTAGGGTTTTGTAGATTCCTGATTGCGAACCTTAACCTAAGTAGCAAACTTATCCCTTTAGGGCTGATTGAACTAATTGGATAGGTAGGAAGTTGAATGTGTTGTTAAATCCCTCTTTAGGGACTGCAAATACCTTGGCTAATCTCTGAACTTAAAGCTATCAATTGAGTTAAATCCTTCTTTAGGGACTGTTCGATTGATAAGGGTTGCTAGGACTGATTGGACTAGTAACTATATTAGGTCGGGACAAGGGCATTCATAGGATACTTAATAGGACGAGAAGAAGTTACAAGGATCGCTTCAACCAAATAAAGTGGAAATTTGTAGGTAGAACTACTTCTCTCAATTGTGTGAATCAATACCATTTACTCTTTCGTTTCATAATTCGCAATTGCTTTCACAACCCCCTCATTTGGTTACTTTAATTGGCACTTAAATCACATTTGAATAACAAATCTCCCTGTGGATCGACCTCTTACTTATTACTATACTAGTTATAGGTTTGAGTTTTCTTTGACGGATCAACGACAGGGTTTTCCCTCCGTCAAATTTGGCGCCGTTGCCGGGGAGATTTTTGTTGATTCTTGTGTGTTTTTGGTGCTGATTTTTGGTGTGGACCATCTTATATGGTCCATACCCGTGCTACTAACATATGTTGAAGGTGAGGTTATTGCAGTTACACGGAGAGAGTTTTCATCAATACTTCATCAGACTGCAGGAGTACATTAACGATGTTTATTCATGTGGATATCAAGCTAGTTTAAGGGAAGTGCTTCTATGCATCTTTGATGGCATGACTTCTGAGACACGGAGTCTTGCTGAACGCATGAGTGATGGAGGTTTATTAGATATGGGACTCTTGGAGATGTGGGAATTTTTCTGCAACATGGATTATCAATGTGCGCAGAATGAGTCACTTCCTCCAATATCTCAAATCATTGAGACCTCTGTTGCACCTCTTGAGGTCATTGTTGAAGATCAAACTAAGAAGGTAGAGGAAGAAGACACTTCATCTGACGAGATCATCCCTAGCTCACCCATTGATGAATCAGGTCGAGAGCCTATTGCTCAGGCTACAGAGCAAGTAAAAGATGTCTCCTGCACTATAGTGAATATTGGTAGATGCGTTGATCCATTTGACTGATACTCTGATAAGCCACCAATAGAACTGAATTGGTGGTATTATATACCATCTGTGGGTAGTCGAGCCCAGGAATACAATAAGTCAAAACGATTCTTAAATTCATTATTATTTAGTTTCAATTTATTTGTATGTAGTGCATGCTTGTTTGGTAGTTGTGCGCAGGAGTTCGACAGGTTACTAAGGGCTTTGACTATGTTTGATTAGAGTCTTAAGCTTACCCACAACGTCGAGCCAACGACATGAAACAAAGGCGCTTCTCGGGAGGCAACCCGAGGTAAGTTTTCTAATTTAGTTATTTCAATTCCTAGTTAGCTAGTTTTCTTTTCAATAAATTGGGTTTTCCGTTAGGCATTAGATAGTTGCTTTTAGTTTTGGATAGACAAAGTTTTCAGGAAAGGTCGCATGAAACAGGCAGCGGCCACCGCAATGCTCATATCTAACTTATCTACCTTTTATTTGTTCATGGGTCTACTCTTTCACCACATTGTGAGTATTTCATTCATCTCTCCCTCTATGATTTATTGTTTTTGTTGCCTTTTATGTTTCATTGAGGACAATGAAAGGTTTAAGTGTGGGGGAGGGATTGCATTGCATATAGATAGAGTTTGCATATCATGTTTATTTATGTCTTCATAGTTATTTTTATTCATATATTGCATTTAAAAAAAAATCATGCATTGCATATACATATATTTCAAATACCCACCTTAGTTAGCGAAACTCTACATTCTTATTGCATGAACTTGTAAATCCTACGATAAATTTGAATTGCTTAGCCTAATCTCCTTGAAATGTTTTCTTATGAAGCATGATTTTGTGATGTAATTGAGCATGTATGATTGAGCTAAAGTATGATTGAAATCCTATGAACATGACCCTTGCGAGAATGTTTGAGCCTTATTAGAATCATTTATAATTCTTTTGCTCAATTGTGTGAATTACTCTCCTTGTGTGCTACCTCTTGGCATTGACTGCAATATCTATTTTTCAAGACCGACTCACATGTTTGTTGCTTGCGGAGTTTCTGTTTATAGTTTTGAGTCTTTTGTTTGAATTTGTGCATATTTAGTGAAATAAGGTGGCAATGGTTGATGCACTTAGTAACCGGGTCTACGTATGACACCCATGGGTATGATTCGCGCAAAACGGTGTTGAAAACTATCCACTAGGAAAGAAAGCTTGATCATTGAGTAACCAGGTTCATTCATGACACCCATGTTTGCAACTTGCGTCAAAAGATGTTCAAGTGGACTTCATATTAGTAGGTTGAGGTGTTGATAGACCGGGGCCATTCATGACACCCATGTTTGCGCCTCGCGTAAGGAAAGCACCAAGACAAGAAAATAAAAAGAAAAAAAAAGTGTCACATTTTATTTAGTTTTCTTTATTGTGTCCCGCAAGTAATGACATTTCGGTAGATATTTGGTGATATGGTGGTCAATGTCTATGAGCTTAGTGCATTTTGGATTGAGTTGAGAGTTGTATTATAAAGCCTAAACACATGAGAGCATGAGTGAAACACATATTCCTGGTGAGGTTGGATGATTTCTACGTCTATGCTTTGATCGCTAAATACATGCTATGATGTTTATTCACTTGGGCGTGTGTTCATTTAAAATTGATGTTGCTTTTGATTTGGGCTAATGCATGAAGAAGGAAAGCGTAGGTATAGGTTGCTTTTATATTGTTCGCTCGAGGACTAGCGAAGCTTAAGTGTGGGGGAGTTTGATAGCATGCATTTAGATGGTCATAATAGGTTTCATTTAGCTTAGTTAAGATGCATATCATGCATGGTTTAAGCACAATTTGCATATTTGATCTCTATGTTGGTGGAGTCGGAATCTACACGTTTTTATTGATTATTTCAGGTAACTATGGATCCGAGGAGGAGACATTGGTTGATGAAACATTAGATGAGGATGTCTAGTTGATCGAGGAATCTTACATGAAGAGCTCAAGAGGTCCTGAGAAGAAGAAGCGAACCTAAACGAAGAACAAGTCTGCAGAAGTTGTCGCCAGACATGCTGAACTTGTTTTGCACTTTCTGGAGGTCTCGGTTGTCCGATCGACTATTATGGCCATGCGTTGGAAAGCTCTTTCAGAGAGCTACAACTTTCCTGTTGACGTCGAGAGCTGATTCAAAGAAGATTTTTCGTAAAAGACCGATGCAGCGGCCGCCGCATTATGCCGCGGCCGCCGCATTAGCACTGCAGCGACGCGTTTAAGGTTTTTGCGCAGCGACGATTTTTTTTTTCTATCCAAGACCTATTTATCTATCTTTTGGAGGCCGACTCTGGGACGATTTTTAGAGAGGGCTTAGCCCTAGGTTTACTTTTTATATTCTATTCTACGTTCATCAGACAAATTAGAGAATTGAGCGATGTCTTCCATGAGGAACTAAACTCATCTGTTCTGCCTACAATTTGAAGCTTTATTTGGATTGATTGTGAGTTTCTAATTCTCGTTCCTTGTTTCCTATATTTGAATGCTTCAACTTCTTTGCGCTTATTGAATTATTGTTTTGTTCTATCTAGCCCGCGCAACTAGTTAGATCAATTCAATTGCTAGGGTTTTGTAGATTCCTGATTGCGAACCTTAACCTAAGTAGCAAACTTATCCCTTTAGGGCTGATTGAACTAATTGGATAGGTAGGAAGTTGAATGTGTTGTTAAATCCCTCTTTAGGGACTGCAAATACCTTGGCTAATCTCTGAACTTAAAGCTATCAATTGGGTTAAATCCTTCTTTAGGGACTGTTCGATTGATAAGGGTTGCTAGGACTGATTGGACTAGTAACTATATGAGGTCGGGACAAGGGCATTCATAGGATACTTAATAGGACGAGAAGAAGTTACAAGGATCGCTTCAACCAAATAAAGTGGAAATTTGTAGGTAGAACTACTTCTCTCAATTGTTTGAATCAATACCATTTACTCTTTCGTTTCATAATTCGCAATTGCTTTCACAACCCCCTCATTTGGTTACTTTAATTGGCACTTAAATCACATTTGAATAACAAATCTCCCTGTGGATCGACCTCTTACTTATTACTATACTAGTTATAGGTTTGAGTTTTCTTTGACGGATCAACGACAGGGTTTTCCCTCCGTCAGCTATCGTCGGGCTTACCCCGACCCTAGAAGTGGGTTGACTACTCGCTCCTCATCATGCAAATCATCATCATCATTGAAAGAAAACTACTTTGAATTAAACTTTGAAAGAAAGTACAACCGAACAAGCCAAAACTCTGCTCTCGCTTCTCTCCAACTCACTCGGCCCTCTCTCTCTCTCTAACTCATTACTCTCTATTGAAACTGAAATTCTCTGCGTAATTGGATCTGTGTTGAATGTCTAAACTCAGCCCTACTGGCCTCTTGATATAGATATCGAACTTTAGTATCCAAAGACTCGAAACTTTATCTTTATTCTCTAAGATAAAACTTAAATAAAGTAAAAACTAAAACTCCTATGGTAAATCAGCTCATATGATAGCTCTGGTGTTGAAGATAAGAAATCTCGACTTTAGGATAGACGTGCAAGCTTCAGATAGAATTCTATCAAAATCTGAGTCGGATTCCTCTGCTGGGCAACATAGATATCGACTATGAACATCGATATCGACCTCTGTGAAACTCTATCTCGAGCTCTCCTTCTCCTACTCGGACTGGCACTCGACTTCTATCTTTTAGCTCGATCTGGTAACATCGATATTGATCTTCAAACGTCGATATCGACCTTTGTATGTCGACATGCTCTGCTTCATTTCCTGCTCGATTCCTATGTCTCTGCTGCACTCGATGTCGAGGTCCCCAGTCGATTTCGACTTCTTCAAAAGACTTCGAGTTCTGTTTTCGCTCTTCAAAATCTGTCTATTTTTATCCTGTTTTCTGCGAAATCACATAGAAACTCGTGCAAACCCATATATTTGATATTTAAGCATAAACTACACTAATCCCATGTTTTCCCACTAATATGCATGCAAAAGACGATAAAATGGACTTTGATGTGCATAGAAGATATGGCAATTTGCGCGCACATCGCCTACCAAGGATGATAGGTACTACATGATCTTCAGGCATTTCCAATACAATGAAATTAGAAGGCACAAAGAACTTACCTACCTTTACCGGAACGTCATCAACTATACCTGTGGGCCTAACGAATAAGTTATTAGCCATATAGAGCTTCATATCCACAGGTTCAAGTGCACCAATGTTCACCTTTTGCCAAATAGAAAGAGGCATAAGACTTACGCTTGCTCCTAGGTCACATAGGGCCTTTTAGCGATTTTGGCCAAGCCCCACGGTGATTGCAAACTTCCTTGGATCACTCCTCTTCCCTGGGAAGTCCATTTTTTAGCACTCCTCTACGATCTCTGTCGTGGACCACTTCTTGCTAAGGATGTCTTTGAGGAATCGGACATAGGCGGGCAACTTGCTTAGGGCTTCTGTAAGGGGAATAGTAATGTTAAGACCTTGGAGAATTTTTACAAAGCGCCTAAACTTAACTTGGGTGGGGTCCTCCAATTCTTTGGATGGGAAGGGCAACGTCTTTTTTGGTGGAGGAGCCAAAACGGTGGTAAGAGGGGCTGTCGAGGTGTCTATGTCGACTGGAGCTTGGTCGATATCGACCGGGATGGTCGATTTCGACCTCTTTTATGGCTCCGAGTGCTCTGCAGTGGCCTCGACATCGACCTGAGGGTCGACCTGGTGGTCGATATCGACTTGTCTGTCGATGTCGAGTGGATCCACAGCTTTCTCCTCCAATTCCGTTTGTGGCTTTAGTAGTTTGTCGCCACTCCTTAGTTGTATGGATGCGATGTGGCCCGACCCGGATTGCCCCTTAGGATTTATAGTTTGTTGCCCAGGGAACGTTTCGGACGGTCTAGGAATTTGTGCCGCTAATTAACCCAGTTGGGTCTCTACATTCTTTTTCCAAATATCCATCTCCCCAATCCTTGTGGTAAGGTGATTGAGTTGAGAATGGATTGCATTGTTGGATTGATCATTCTTAGCCTGATTCCGCCTTATCTCATCTAGCACAAGTGATAGATCATTTTTCCGTTGGTCTCTCTCCGGGTGCCCAGGAGCTTTATAAGGCGGAGGATCCCTGGGGTTGTATTGGGGTGATTGATTTCCCTAGTTTTGGTAACCCTGGCGATTGGGATTCCTCATGTAGCGCGCCTCTTGGTGAGTCTCCGCTAGTTGTACTTGTTCAGCATGGGGGCAGTCGATGGCGGTGTGCCGCTGCGATCCACATTCGATGCAATCTTGGTTCGCTGAAAGCAACCTCACTTGCTTTTGGAGCTTTCAAAGTTCATCTCTATGGAATTGCTCCTTCACATCCGGATCGATTACCTTAGAGGGTTCATATAATGGCATAGTGTTCGGTTAGGGGAGGTGTGATTCTGCTCAAATAAAATATTCAAATAAAACTCTAACTATGTCAATTCCTTTTTCGAGCAAATAAATACAAGAATCCCTCCCGATGTAGTGGTTGGGTAATTCAGGATCGAATCCACGAGGAGTTATGTCAGCGCTTCCCTTGTTGCAATCACGATCAAGCTTTCGACCTTAGAAAACACTCGATATCGAGGTGTCTGGTCGATATCGACCTCAGTTCTGGTCGATTTCCAGCAAAGTTCCTGCAGAAGACAAAAGCAAGCCAAATCGATGTCGACTGGAACCTTGATATCGATGTTAGTGCTCGATATCGACCTTTACAATTGATTTCTATGTTTGTCACAGAAAATTCAATGTGTAACCTATGTGTCGAAAAAGTCGTCCGAAGAGCTTAGGATGGTAAAGGAAAGATGGTCAGTAATAAAAACTTAAAACTTTTTTATCAAATCCTATTAATTAAAAGCTTCCAAGGTCGGGGATTAACGCCACAACGATAACGATGCAAGTATGATGCTAAAGTTATGAAATTTAATGTCTTTCCGTCAAATAACTTTCGTTACCAACACTTAGGTGATTATAGGCTCTCGCATAATTCCTAAGAGTTACTATCCAATTCATGAGTAATCCAAGTTCATAATATGATTGGCTTTTGCTTCAATAATGCAAATAATGAATCTCCCTAACTTTCGCAGAGGAATCATGCATAGGATAGAAGACGAAATCGCATAAAAATCATACCTTTGATGCACTTACCCTACATCATCGGGCTCACCCCAACCCTAGAAGTGGGTTGACTACTCGCTTCTCATCGTTGCACTCATCATCATCATTGAAAAGAAAACTACTTTGATTAAACTTCCGAAAGAAAGATTACAACCGAATAAAGCCAAATCTCCGCTCTCGCTTCCACTCAACTCACTCGGCTCTCCTCTCTCTCTACAAATTCTCTGCCTTCTATAATGTAAAAATGAAATTGAATGCTTGAAAATTCAGCCCTAACGGCCTCTAGATATAGATATCGAACTTTGCTATCCAAAGACTCGAAAACTTATCTTTATTCTAACATAAAACTTAATAAAGTAAAAACTAAAAATCCCATGGTAAATAACATAATAGATGAAGGCTGGTATTGATGATAGGAAATCTCGACTTTAGGATAGACGTGCAAGCTTCGGATAGAATTCTATCAAAATTTGAGTCGGACTTCTCTGCTGGACAACATCGACATCGACCTTCATCATCGATATCGACCTCGGTTTAACTCTATCTCGAGCACTCCTTCTTCTCCTCGGACTGGCACTCGACTTCTATCAATAAGCTTGATCTAGGCCACTCGATATCGACCATCAGACATCGATATCGACCTTGTCTGTGTCGACATGCTCCGTTCTTCCTCTGCTCGATTCCTGGTTGCTCTGCTGCACTTGATGTCGAGGTTCATTAGTCGATTTTGACCTCTTCAGAAGACTTCGAGTTCTTTTTCCGCTCTTCCAGATCTGTCCATTTTCATCCTGTTTTCTGCGAAATCACATAGAAACTCGTGCAGACCCATATATTTGACAATAATGCATAAACTACGCTAATCTCATATTTTCCCACTAATATGCATGCAAAGGAATAGAAAATGGACTTAAATGTGCATATAAAATATGGCAATTTGCGCGCACATCAAACACCCCATACTTAAGCTTGCTTGTCCCCAAGCAATAATTTTAATGGTCATTCAGGGGAAGAAAGTAAACCATCAACATCATAGATTCATTTTTCATATATCCCTACAATCAATTGCCATCCTCGATCGGGTATTAATGTCAACCAAATCCATGCTTGTGCATAAAAGCAATTTCATACTCATAGAAGGAGGTTTATATGCATAAAACAATTTCAGTGACATAACATTAATAATCAAGAGGACTTTGGCAAGCTTTAGAGAAGTAGATTGGTAAAAGGCTAAAGGTGGGCTAATATTTGGCCATGTGGTTTTAAATCGGGGAAATAATACTTTCTTTCCAAAATATTCCACATTCCTTCTTCATAATGTTTCTCACCTTTCACTCATCGCTCAATGCTTTTTTTCATTATAATGCTTTTACCTCTCTAAACTTAGCACTGCCTTCTCGCGAGTCGCAAACATGGGTGTCATGAATGGCCCCGGATACTTAGTACTTCGGACTCCTCCCCTTGTGTCCCATCTCGCTGAACTAACCTCTCAACGAGCAGGGTCGATCTACCTTTATCTCCTGAGGTGATCGGATTTTTTTCGCTCATTAAATTTTCTATAAATCATAAAATTTGTTTCATTCCTGCCAACAACTCCAATAATAATGCACAACCTCCATATAACAACTCCAAAGATGACATCCATTCTCAAACTTGTCCCCGTATAGGGTATAAGGTATAACAAATGGGCAATATATAATATATGTGGGGCAATAATGATAATGATATAGTAAGGCTCATATATGGCTTGTGACTTTTGTATATATGCATAGGTAAGGCTAGGATATGAACTTTTGTAAGCACTTATATGGAAATATATAAAAGTCCTCCATCATCTTATCATGCATATGTCAAAAGCAAGTTCAAATTTTTTTACCACCTTTATTTTTTTCTCTTTTTTTGCACTTCATTGAGACTTCCCTTAACTAGCCAATTTCATGTTATATCTCTAATGAATCTAATTTTGCATCATAGAGCTCTTTTTTATACTTCCATGACTCTTTCCTTATTTCCATTTTTTTTCTTCGAAAATAAACCAAGTATGGAATGCTTAAGGATAAAGATGAATAACTATGTATGAATATGCATAAACTATGTATAAACTATGCAAAAACTTATGAAAAATGCTCAAAATATGCTAAAATATGCAAGTAAGCCTACAACATTGGAATCCATCTCTTTCATCAATTTTCTGGCTCAAGCTTCAGGGTGATCCGGCCTCGACAACAAGCCCCTCTCGGAATCGACCTTAAGGTCGACATCGAGCTTTGCTTTCGATTTCGATCTCTGTTTTTGCTCTCTTCCTCTTTTCTGCACTTTGTTAAACAAACTAAAACCAAAACGTGCAATATGCAAAGTCTCAAAGCAAAACCAAAATTGTCCAAAACCAAAAACTAAGTGTCTTTTACAAGCTCTAGACTTTAAAGTCGCAAGGCTGACTTCTTCTTTCGAGCTCTCAAGGCGGCATCTGCAGAGCCCATGTGGCTTGGACCTCAAATAACACTCCTTTCTTTTCTCTCAGCTGCATTCCGCCCGGATGGATTTGATTCACCGGGAAAGGTCCCATCATCTTGTCTTTGAATCTAGTAGGTAACCATTGATCTTTTGATCGAGGACTTTGCTCCTCCTTTCTCAGCTTCTTTGGTGGTCGATTTTGGCATATGGGCATGGTCTATATCGACCTTCATGCTCGATTTCGTGGTTTTTTCTCCTCCGTCGACCCCATACTTATGACCTGGCATAAAATCTTGAACATTGTTAGTCGATATCGAATTACCTTTGTCGATGTCGATGTTCTGTCTGGCTCATTCGTTCAAGATTGCCACGGCCTCCTCCACTTGGGCTTCTATGGCCCTCTTTTCATCTCCTCCGGTGTCATACTCCTTACCTTGGCTTCTCCACATGCGATGTAGACACCATTGATGGCCTTAATCTCCATTGGCCCTTCATTGTTCCTTACCGTCTTGTTGAAGGCGTACTCTATTACTTCCTCACTGATTGTGAATGAGAGCAATCCTTTTTTCACGCTTATATTGGCATCGATGGTCCCTAGGAATGGCCTACCTAAAATAATGGGACAAGCAGGGTCCTCCGCTATATCGACAACTAAGACATCAGCAGGGACAAAGAATTTACCTACTTGTACTGGCACAATCCTGTTGGAATCACTACCGTATTATTTTCCATGTATAACCTTGCATCCATGGGCTCCAAAGGACCTATCTTTACCTTGTGCCATATAGTTAGTGGAATCATGCTAACGCTAGCACCCAAATCAACTAAAGCATTAAAGCGATATCGACCTAAGCCTATAGCGATAGAAAACTTACCTGGGTCCGCCCGCTTTTGTGGTAGCTCCAATCTGTTGCACTCCTCTGCAATCTCAGAAAGCGATCACTTCTTAACCAATATGTCCTTAAGAAACCTTACATAGGACGGCATTTCATGAAGTGCTTCTGTGAATGTAATTGAGACATTGAGTCCTTGAAGCATCTTCACAAACCGCTGGAACTTCTTTTCCGCCGGGTCCTTAATCATCTTCTTTGTTGGAAATGGCAACACCTTCTTATTCCCTGTGGTTGGAGTGAGATCGACATCGACAGGATGGGGGTCGACATCGACTGTAGGAGTCGACTTCTGTGGTGACTCATCAGCATCAGAGTCGACATCGACTGGATGGTATACATCGACGTCACCTTGGTCGATATCGACAGGGGGTCGATATCGATGTTCCTTCTAGGGCCTTCTCCTCCGCTTTTTGCTCGGGCGTTTGTAATTAACGCCCACTCCTTAGATTCATCGCCGCAATGTGTCCCGTAGTTTTTCCCTTTTGGTTTGGCATAGTTGATCCAGGGAATGATCCTGACGCTTTGGGTATTGCCTCTGCCAGTTGACCCATTTCGGTCTCCATGTTGCGCTTATAAACGTCTATCTCCCCAAGCCTAGAGTTGATGCCCTGCAGTGGAGTATGGACGGTGTTATTAGCTTGTTTGAATTCAGCGTGGTTCCTCCACATCTCATCAGGAATGATATGAAGGTCATCCTTCCCTGTTTCCCGATCAGGGTGCCCTAGTTCTCTATATGGTGGGGGATCCCTTTGTTGATAGAACGTTTGATCTCCCCAATATTGTTGATTGCCCCCTCCATAGGAGCCTCTCGTCCATTTGGCTTCCTCAAGTTGTTCTGCCATGGATACTTGCTCAGTATGTGGACAAGCACTAGTATTATGCATTGTTGAACCATATTCCTGACAAGTTTGATTGTTGCTCAGGAACCTGACTTGCTTTTGAAGGCGGCGTGTCTGATCGTTGTGGAATTGTTGCCGCACATCTGGATCTATCTCCTTTAACGGCTCATATAATGGCATCGATGGGGCATGCGTTGAATCATATGCCGCAGCAGTCCCAAAAGTGTTATCGAAGTTGACTAGCCTCTCAATAGTCTCCCAGGCCTCCGTTGGTGTAAGCTCAATGTACCGATAGGAGGTATATGAATTGATCCTCTCCTTATTTGGCGCATCGAGGGAGTTGTAGAATATCTCCTGGATGACATATGGAAGTTGCCCATGCGTCGGGCATGATCTCAGTAATTCCTTAAAACGCTCCCACGCATGTGCTAATGTTTCACCTTGCTTTTGTTTGAAAGTCGTGATCCTTTATCGCAGCATCGTCGTCTTAGAGGGAGGAAAGAATTTGTTTAGGAATGCATCCTTCACCTCTGCCCATGTCCTCAGTGAGCGTGGAGCCAAACATTCAAGCCATTCTAATGCCTTCCCTGCCAAAGACCATCGAAAAGGTTTCAGTCTCACATACTCTAGATTCACACAATCAGCAACAGTTTCACATAAATCCATAAAAGTAGAGATGTGTTGCAGTGGGCATTCATTAGGTCTTCCCTCAAAGGTGTTTCTTTTAATTTCAAATAGGAAGTTTATTTTAATTTTATAATTCGAAGGAGGGATAAGTATAGCGGATTTAGGAACATGTAGCGGCGGATGCATGTATTGCATCACCGTCTTTGGATACTAATTGAGCCGCTCTTGGGCTTGTATGCGCGCATCCTCCTCCCTATCAGCACGGGCTCGCTCTGTAGCAGCGGCGGCCCTCTCAACAGCGATTGTAGCATTATGAACCTCAATCTCCTTCCTCAACCTCTCTATGGTCTCAGCTTGCCTCTCGTTATCAGCCATGATTTGAATAGCTTTGTTGCAAAGATGGAAGAAACGTTCAGGCTCGTCTAGGCTTTCAGGATAGGTCCGCGATCAGTGCATCGCATAATCCTACAAAATAAGCTCTAAAAAATCGTGAGAAAACTTAGGGGGTGATTGATTGCCTCCCCGACAATGGCGCCAATTTGTTCGTTTAGGGGAGGTGTGATTCTGCTCAAAAAAAATATTCAAATAAAACTCTAACTATGCCAACTCCCTTTTTTAGAAAATAAATACAAGAATCCCTCCCGATGTAGTGGTAGGGTAATTAAGCATCGAATCCACGAGGAGGTATGTCAGCGCTTCCCTTGTTGCAATCACGATCAAGCTTTCGACCTTAGTGACGTGCGTGATGGGAGATCGATGCCTATGCTCACTCTAATCAAATAAATTTATGCTCGAATCCCTCTATAGTATAGTGGAAATCAAGGTCGATCCAAGGGAGTATGTCAGCGGTTCTATCCTAGTTGTTTTAATGGTCGAAAATAGGGGAAATAAAGACACAAGTAGCGGCTGTAAAACAGGGCAAAACACACTAATTTCGTCTCAAGTAACAAGTAACTAACACGAATGCAATATATGAGAAAGGACTTCCAAGATTAGGGCCTTACCACAACAATAAACACATGTATAATTCAATGAATCCTATGAGAAATATGCTTTTATCTCAATCAAACAAATCAATTCACTTTCGCATAAGAGACTTATTTGACTATACCTTTTCTTAATTAGGTCTTTTTAACTTTCATCAAAAATCCCTAATTACTATCAAAGTTAACAATCTCCTTTGGTCAATTCAATTGTAACAATGAATTCCCTAGATTATCATCAAGGGTGAAGTACATAGGTAGAAATAGATAAAAACATCACATAAGTGTAGATTCATTCATTCATACACATGCTTATTGTTGGGTTTACCCTAACCCTAGAAGAGAGGAGAACTACTCACTCATTGCAAAGAAAAACATAAAAACAATGGAAGAATTCATAATCTCAAATTGCATAAAACCAAACCTCAAAGTCTCCTTCAATATTCTTCAACCCTAAACTTCAAACGTGCTTTTTTTTCTGCTGTAAACTCAGCTGCTGTAACCTATCTTCCTTAGCCTCTAATTGGTTTTATTTAAAAGATAAAACTTAAGACTTAATCTCTAAGGAAAAGAGATTTTATCTTAGGAAAATAATAAAATCCATCTAAGGAAGGATAACATATCCCAAGTCTATCTAACTAAAAGATCCTAAAAGAAATTCAGATGAAAATCCTAATTAAAAAGCCCATTAAGTAATAAAATCAGCCCGTAAAATCTTCTCCTGTTCGCAGATACCTCGGCGCCGAGGTCTGGGGTGTCGGCGCCGAGGGTCTGTTTGAATGCAGTAACTTCTGTTTTTCTCCAGCTTTTCGACTCTGACTTCAAATGCAATTTCCCGAGTCCTCGTTTATCCGATTGACGCATATAAATATGCGTTGGAAAGCTCTTTTCAAGGACTACAACTCTCATGAAGGCTCCAGAACTTGAATCGAAGTGTTGGATGGCGAAAATAAGGCTTTTCTCCAGCTGCACCACTTTTTGCTTTTGCTTGGCATCTCCATTGCCTTCATGATTTTTCATTACGCTCTAAAGTGTGTCCAAACTCCTTCAAATCAGCTTCAAAACCTACAAAAACACCACCAAAGCTTGTGTAGACTCCATATCTTAAATAATACGAAAACTAACACAAACGACACACTTTCCCAACACAAAAGTAAATAAAATGACTTAAATGAGATGAAAATATGATGCAAAATATGACTAAAAATGCGTACATCAAAACACCCCATACTTAGACTTGCTTGTCCTCAAGCAATAACCAAACTATGACCAAAACCCTTAACATGCCTTCAAGTCTTCGCCTTAGTCAAAAGCAACATCAATTTAGCGTAGTGCAAATAAGAACAAGCATTGAACCATCATCACATATATTTAGATAACCTTAGGCAAAGCAACTAGAATCCAACCACTCAAGGGGAATAATGTGTTTTCACTCCCTTTCAAATGTGTTTAGGCTTGAAGTACATCTCTCAACTCAATCCTTTATGACATTAAGCTACATAGAAATTGCAATTAATATCATCAATCGATTCACCGAGATGTCAAAACATGCATTAACCATCAAGAGGACTTTGGCTCAATGGCCTTCAAAGAAGGACTCATTCGGCCGGGTTGTAACTTGGCTTGGTAAGAACATAAAGGTAGGAATCATTTAGGCTATGTGGTGCTAGAAATCCGGGAACCAAAGACTCCTAAATTTCCAACTCAACTCATCCAAACAATTCCATCATATAATAACACTTCCAAACTCATCTAATATGGCACAACTCTTCAATAACCCCAAAATATCCAATATATCTCATATAAAATAAAGATAAATTTGGCTCATGCACAACTTCTCATTTATTCCTTTTTTCTCTTTTTTCTTTTTCTTTTTTTTTTCGAACTCTCTTTTCTTTTTCATAATCTCATGTGCATTTATTAAATATAAGAGCCAAAAATACCTTTTACAATAGATCAAGTGGTGAGAAAATAAAATGCCCACCCAAAAATGTGTCCCACACTTAAACCAAATCATAGGTCTCTACTCCTCAAACATCAATCTCTACCAATCACTAAGTCCTAATTCCCGGATAAGGAGGTAAGGCTAATCATTAGCTAGGATAGATTTTGTGGAGTTACAAGAATAGGCTATAAGGCTCAAAGTGGTTACAAGCAAAGGAAACATATATAAGGTAGGTAAAAGAGGATAAAAAGTGGCTAATAAAGAGTGCCTCTATCATTTGATCAAATTATGCAATGACTAGCTATCTCATATTGGTTTCAAGACTTAGATATACACTGCAATATCAAGAGGTAATGTATAAGGAGAGTAATACACACATCAAAAAGAAGGAAAAATATAAAGATCAATTCCTCATGGGCCAAGTAACTCACTAGGACATGTTGGATTCCAATCACCTAAATCCTAAAGTCATATATGCTCAATTTCATTTGCAAGTCAAATTTCACATAAAAACACTTTGTACGACTTAGGCTAAACCATCCAAACTATGCCTTAGGATATTACATGATCAAGCTCAATTATTAGATTTCATCATTGGACATCTAAGTTAGGTTATAAACTACACTAAAACATAAGACAAAATGAACATAAACATGCATTATTTTATCTTTTTTTTTCCGACATTTTTTTTTTAATTTTTTTCTTTTTATGAAACTAAAAGCATAACTAAAGACATGATAAAAGACTCAAATGCATAAATTTTAAACATGAATGCATAACATAATCCAAATAAAGTAAAATGCAACACATAAACATAAACATAATCGAAAACACATCAAACAAGTTTCTGAATCCCTCACCTCATACTTAAAAATAGACAGTGTCCCCACTGAATAAAATAAAACAAGGGAAAGGGAAAAAGAAACTCACATGGACAATGATGCAAAAATGGAGCAATTTGGAGGAGTTCAAAAATCTGCACAGCACGTCTACTTCCTTCGTAGCCCGTTTCTTCTCGATCCTGAGTACCATGGTTGATATTTGGGACCTATTCTCTCAACAAAAACAGTAGGTCTTGTGCTATCTAACTCCTAACTAAAAATCAAAAGCAAAAAGTAAGAAAAGAAAGCAAGAAAGCGGGTTGCCTCCCGGTATCGCTATATTTAAAGTCTATAGCTCGACATACTTCCCTTGATCTCAATCGGGGAGGATGAGTGCCCAGGAGGCACGGATATCCTCGTCAAACGTGGCATGCTCATAGTACTTCTTCAATCGGTGCCCATTGACTTTAAAGGTAGCCCCATTGTCATCTAAGAGCTCTACCGCTCCGTGAGGGAAAATCTTTTGAACCACGAATGGTCCACTCCATCTTGAACGCAACTTCCCTGGAAAAAGTCGGAGTCTAGAGTTAAAAAGCAATACCTTATCACCTACCTCATAGGTCTTGGGCACTAGCTTCCGATCATGCCATTTCTTGGTCCTTTCCTTGTAGATTTCGGCATTTTCGTACGCCTTAAGCCTCAACTCCTCAAGTGCTTGTAGGTCAATAAACCTCTTCTTTCCGGCCTCGTCGAGATTCATATTAAGCTCTTTGAGAGCCCACATAGCCTTGTGTTCTAACTCGACGGGTAGATGACATGACTTACCATACACGAGGTTGTAGGGAGTGGTGCGGAGAGGCGTCTTATATGCCGTCCTATAAGCCCATAGCGTGTCATCAAGCTTGGATGACCAATCCTTCCGTGATCTTGACACGGTCTTCTCCAAGATAGCCTTGATTTGCCTATTAGATACCTCAACTTGACCGCTAGTTTGGGGATGGTAGGGCGTGGCTATCCGGTGATGTACCCCATACTTGGTCAAAAGTGCCTCAAAGCTTCTCTCTATAAAATTCGAGCCTCCATCACTAATTAAGACCCTAGGAACACCAAAACGAGGGAAAATATTAGTTGTAAAGAATTTAGCCACAACTCTTGCATCATTGGTTCGTGTAGCAATGGCTTCCACCCATTTGGAGACATAATCGACCGCTACAAGGATGTATTTATAAGGGCCTGAGGATGGAAAAGGGCCCATAAAATCTATTCCCCAAACGTCGAACAATTCGACCTCTAGGATCCCCGTGAGCGGATTCTCGTTCCTCCATGTTATGTTCCCGGCCCTCTGGCATTCATCACATGATGTCACAAACTCCTGTACATCTCGAAACATGTTAGGCCAATAAAATCCACTTTGAAGTATCTTCGCAGTGGTCCTAAAACCTTTAGCATGACCCCCGGTAGGGAGAGTATGACAATGGCGAATAATACTTTCTACCTCTTCCTCCGGGATGCAACGACGAAAAATATGATCACTCCCTTGTTTAAATAAGTAAGGATCATCCCAATAATACCTCTTGACATCATGTAGGAATTTCTTCTTACCTTGTGAAGTCAAATCCGGCGGAATCTCACCTCCTACAATGTAGTTAGCATAATCCGCAAACCAAGGTGTACTAGCCTTCTTAATAAGAAAAATATCACGAACAAGGCTAGAAGAAGGAGTAAAGAAGAGTTCCTCACCTAAACTTACCTTATCCGATGTTCCAAGCAACTCAACTTTATGTTCTGCGGAAAGGGTCGGCGCCGAGGTCTGAGGTGTCGGCGCCGATGCATCTGTAGCAATTAAAGTTTCTGAGCAAAGGGTCGGCGCCGAGGTCTGAGGTGTCGGCGCCGAGGTACCTGTACATACCTTACTCACATCAATACGCAGGAGTCTTTCATCAGCCCGTGAGTCATCAATTGGCACCATATCTTCCGAGCCTTCGATGTGCTTGGGTGGCAACCTAGAGAGGTGGTCGGCCACAAGGTTCTCGGCTCCTTTCTTGTCTCTTAGCTCGCAGTCAAACTCTTGAAGAAGGAGCATCCATCGTAGAAGTCGTGGTTTGGCGTCCTTCTTGTTCATTAAATACCTCAATGCGGCATGGTCGGTGTAGACAATAACTTTCGAGCCAACTAGGTAAGAGCGGAACTTCTCGAAGGCAAATACCACGGCTAGAAACTCTTTCTCCGTGGTTGTGTACCTTGTTTGGACATCATCCAAAGTTTTGCTCGCATAGTAGATGGCGTGCAATCTTTTTTCATTCCGCTGTCCAAGAACCGCTCCCACGGCATAATCACTTGCGTCACACATGACCTCGAATGGAAGTGACCAATCGGGTGATTGCATGATTGGTGCCATGACCAAAGCTTCCCTCAACCTATTAAAAGCATCAAGACACTCCAAAGAGAACTCAAAAGCAACTTCTTTCATCAATAGATTAGTGAGTGGTTTAGCAATTTTGGAGAAATCTTGAATAAAACGACGATAAAATCCAGCATGTCCTAAAAAGCTACGGACATCTTTTACCGACGTTGGAGAAGGTAGCTTCTCAATAAGCTCGATCTTGGCTTTATCCACCTCTATACCTCTCTTGGACACCAAGTGTCCAAGCACGATTCCTTCTTGCACCATAAAGTGGCACTTCTCCCAATTAAGCACAAGACTCGTCTCTTCGCATCTCTTGAGTACCCTGGCCAAAAAAATCATCCATGAATACCTCAACAATATCCTCGATCATATCGGAGAAGATTGCCATCATGCATCGTTGGAAAGTGGCAGGGGCATTACAAAGCCCGAATGGCATCCTCTTATAGGCAAAAGTCCCATATGGACAGGTAAAGGTTGTCTTCTCTTGATCATCCGGATGAATGGGAATCTGCCAAAAACCACTATAGCCATCCAAATAGCAAAAATAATCGTGTTGTGCTAGACGCTCAAGAACTTGATCAATAAAAGGAAGAGGAAAATGATCTTTCCTAGTAGCGCTATTCAACTTCCTATAATCAATGCACATGCGCCATTTAGTAGTGGTTCTAGTAGGTACTAACTCACCTTTCTCATTTTCAATTACAGTCATCCCCCCTTTCTTAGGGACAACATGTACTGGGCTTACCCATTTACTATCGGAAATAGCATAAATAATTCCAGCATCTAACATTTTCAAAATTTCAGATTTGACTACTTCCTGCATAATGGGGTTAAGCCTGCGCTGACGTTCTCTGGTTGGCTTATGATCATCCTCCATGAATATTCTATGCATGCACAAAGAAGGTGAGATTCCAATGATATCATCCAGAGAATAACCAATAGCCTTCCTATAAGTTCTCAGCACGTTAAGTAACTTTTCTACTTCCTCCTCATTTAATTTAGCATTAATGATCACAGGCAAAGTAGAATTGGGACCTAAGAAAACATACCTCAAACCTTCCGGAAGTGGCTTAAGCTCTGGGGAGGGCTCAATTGGAGCAAGTGTTGGCTCATCCTCTTCCGTCTTTAGTATCGCCTCCAGAGCCTCTAAAGAATAAACTTCTTCTTGGTCCGCCAGAAGACCTGAGATTGGGCCTGCAGACTCAAGACAATCAAAATAGCTTACCTCTTCCATGTCCGTTGTTTCCTTCATTGTTGGATTGAAGCGAAAATCAACGAGGTCGTCCCCTATCTCAAAAGTTAGGAGTCCCTTCCTAACATCAATTATTGCTCCAGCGGTCGCTAAGAATGGTCGTCCAAGAATGATGGGCACCACTGGATCCTCGGGCATATCCATAACAATAAAATCAGTAGGGACGAAAAACTTACCTACACGGACAGGAACATCATCAATCACCCCAGTTGGTGATACAACCGCTCCATTTGCCATCGATACTCTCATGATGACCGGCTCTAGGGCTCCCAAGCTTGTCTTAGCCCATATCGAAAGGGGGAGAAGGCTTACACTTGCACCTATGTCACATAAAGCTTTGAAACGGTAAGATCCTAAACCAATAGTAATAGCAAACTTACCTGGATCTCCAAGTTTCTCAGGGAACTTTACTGAACGGACCTCGTCAGAAAGCTCAGACATGGATCTCTTCTTGGCTAAGATGTCCTTCAAAAACTTAGTGTAAGCGGGCATCTCACTCAAAGCGTCAGTGAAAGGAATAGTTATATTTAAGCTTTGAAGCATCTTCACAAACCTTTGAAACTTACCTTCCGCCGTGTCCTTTACCTTTTTTGAAGGGTATGGAAGCATTATCGTCGGATTCGGGGCTGAGAGAGGCCCTGCAGAAGAATCCGTCACTGCTGAAGGGGGGGTCGGTACCGACCCTGGTGGCATCGGTACAGCCTCGGTATGATCACTGATGGGAAGAGGAACGTCACCTATTGAAGACTGGGGGTCGGTACCGACCCTAGGGGGGTCGGTACTGCCCTCGGTACGGCTACTGTTGGAGGGGTGGACGTCACCTGTCGAAGACTGGGGGTCGGTACCGACCCTAGGGGGGTCGGTACGGCCCTCGGTACAGCTACTGGGCTCGGGAGAAAAAGAAGGAAAAGAAGTCATACCTGTAGGGGGGTCGGTACCGACCCTAGGGGGGGTCGGTACGGCCTTGGTATGGACACTGTTTTTGCCGTTTTCCTCCTCGTTTGACGTGCTTTCGCGTCCAGGCACTTTCTTCCCACTTCTTAGGTGAATTGCGGCTATTTGCCCTTTAGGGTTCTCATCGGGACGGCCCGGGAATTTCCCTTGAGGTCTAGGGATTTGAGCCGCTAGGTGCCCTAATTGAGACTCCACTCCCTTCTTCCATGTTTCCATATCTCCTAGTTGGGCTTGAACACCTTTAATTTGAGAGTTTACATCGAAACGAAGCCCATTAAATCCTTCCTTAAGCTCTTGTACCCATGATGGTGGTTCTTGATAGCCAGGGGGCCTATATGGGGGACTCCTTTGATCTTGGGGAGGTTGGCTCCCTTGGCCTTGTCCATAGTTACCCCAATTAGGGTAATTGTTGTTCCTCCCTGCATAGTTATTATTGGGGTTCCCTGCATAATTATTATTGTAATTGGGAGGCCTATAAGGGCCTTTCATATAACTTACCTCTTCATAGTGTTCCGCCCTTTGTACCTGGCTAATATTATTGCAATCTATAGTATTATGAGATTGAGAACCACATTCTAAACAAGGTTGGTTTCTAGAAAGAAAACTTACTTGTTTCTTGAGGCGTCGGGTCTCATCATCATGGAATTGCCTACGCACATCAGGGTCAATTTCATTAGGAGGCTCATAAAGCTTCTTACCTGACGGTCTAGCCTCCTGAGTGCCATACATAGCATCGTACTCCGTGAGCTTGTCTAAAAGAGCCCATGCCTCAGTCGGAGTCATCTCAAGGAACCCACAATCGGTGTGTAGGTTCAATCGAGTCTTGGTCTCTGTATTGATGCCTTGGAAGAAGATTTCTTGGAGTACATACTCAGGTTGCCCATGGGTTGGGCATTGTCTCTGCAACTCCTTGAACCTTTCCCAAGTCTCTAGAAATGTCTCTCCGGGCAATTGGTGAAAAGAGGTAATCTTTTTCCTAAGCTCTGTTGTCTTTGCCGGTGGAAAGAATTTTGTCATGAACAAGTCATACAAAGCCTTCCATGTAGTGATAGACCTAGGCAGTAGACTCTCCAACCAATTCAGGGCCTTTCCTGCAAGAGACCATTTAAAAGCCTTCAATTGAACATATTCTAATGATATATTATCAGCAGCAATAGTATCGCATAAATCAATGAAATTCTTAATATGAAGCATAGGGCATTCATTAGCTTTGCCCTCAAATTGAGATCTTTTAATTAAAGAGATAAAGTGAGATGTGATTTCAAAGTGGCGCTCAATCTCAGGGAGGACAATTGCAGACTCAGGCACCCTCAGTTCTGGGTGCATATACTGTTTTGCATTCCTTGGGATAGCATCTAACTGCTGTTGCAGACGAGCGGTCGCTTCCCTTTCTCTCGCTGCAGCCTCCCTTTCTCTTTCTGCAGTGAGCCGAAATCGCTCCATCTGACGACGGAGGTCAGCCATCTGCGCAGCAACGTCAACATTGTTTCCATTGTTGCCTGTGTTGTCTCCCATTGTCCTGGCTTCTCTTAGTCTGTGATGGAAAGAGCGTTCCGGTTCGGAATCGATAGCAAAATCGAAATCAAGCCGACGTCGCCCCGATGGCATAAACTGAAACCAAAAACAAAAACAAAGATACCACAATTAAAAGCAAAAGGGGGATGGGCTATTCCCAAACCCTAAAACAACTAGATTAGGCGCGATTGATTACTCCCCGGCAACGGCGCCAATTTGACGTGCGTGATGGGAGATCGATGCCTATGCTCACTCTAATCAAATAAATTTATGCTCGAATCCCTCTATAGTATAGTGGAAATCAAGGTCGATCCAAGGGAGTATGTCAGCGGTTCTATCCTAGTTGTTTTAATGGTCGAAAATAGGGGAAATAAAGACACAAGTAGCGGCTGTAAAACAGCGCAAAACACACTAATTTTGTCTCAAGTAACAAGTAACTAACACGAATGCAATATATGAGAAAGGACTTCCAAGATTAGGGCCTTACCACAACAATAAACACATGTATAATTCAATGAATCCTATGAGAAATATGCTTTTATCTCAATCAAACAAATCAATTCACTTTCGCATAAGAGACTTATTTGACTATACCTTTTCTTAATTAGGTCTTTTTAACTTTCATCAAAAATCCCTAATTACTATCAAAGTTAACAATCTCCTTTGGTCAATTCAATTGTAACAATGAATTCCCTAGATTATCATCAAGGGTGAAGTACATAGGTAGAAATAGATAAAAACATCACATAAGTGTAGATTCATTCATTCATACACATGCTTATTGTTGGGTTTACCCTAACCCTAGAAGAGAGGAGAACTACTCACTCATTGCAAAGAAAAACATAAAAACAATGGAAGAATTCATAATCTCAAATTGCATAAAACCAAACCTCAAAGTCTCCTTCAATATTCTTCAACCCTAAACTTCAAACGTGCTTTTTTTTCTGCTGTAAACTCAGCTGCTGTAACCTGTCTTCCTTAGCCTCTAATTGGCTTTATTTAAAAGATAAAACTTAAGACTTAATCTCTAAGGAAAAGAGATTTTATCTTAGGAAAATAATAAAATCCATCTAAGGAAGGATAACATATCCCAAGTCTATCTAACTAAAAGATCCTAAAAGAAATTCAAATGAAAATCCTAATTAAAAAGCCCATTAAGTAATAAAATCAGCCCGTAAAATCTTCTCCTGTTCGCAGATACCTCGGCGCCGAGGTCTGGGGTGTCGGCGCCGAGGGTCTGTTTGAATGCAGTAACTTCTGTTTTTCTCCAGCTTTTCGACTCTGATTTCAAATGCAATTTCCCGAGTCCTCGTTTATCCGATTGACGCATATAAATATGCGTTGGAAAGCTCTTTTCAAGGACTACAACTCTCATGAAGGCTCCAGAACTTGAGTCGAAGTGTTGGATGGCGAAAATAAGGCTTTTCTCCAGCGGCACCACTTTTTGCTTTTGCTTGGCATCTCCATTGCCTTCATGATTTTTCATTACGCTCTAAAGTGTGTCCAAACTCCTTCAAATCAGCTTCAAAACCTACAAAAACACCACCAAAGCTTGTGTAGACTCTATATCTTAAATAATACGAAAACTAACACAAACGACACACTTTCCCAACACAAAAGTAAATAAAATGACTTAAATGAGATGAAAATATGATGCAAAATATGACTAAAAATTGTACATCACTTAGAAGACACTCGATATCGAGGTGTCTGGTCTATATCGACCTCAGTTTTGGTCGATTTCCAACAAAGTTCCTACAGAAGACAAAAGCAAGCCAAATCGACGTCGAGTGGAACCTCGATATCGACGTTAGTGCTCGATATCGACCTTTACAGTTGATTTTGATGTTTGTCACAGCAACTTCAACGCATAACCTATGTATCGGAAAAGTCGTCCGAAGAGCTTAGGATGGTAAAGGAAAGATGGTCGGCAATAAAAACTTAAACTTTTTATCAAATTCTATTAATTAAAAGCTTCCAAGGTCGGGGATTAACGCCACAACGATAACGATGCAAGTATGATGCTAAAGTTATGAAATTTAATGTCTTTCCGTCAAATAACTTTCGTTACCAACACTTAGGTGTTTAGAGGCTCTCGCATAATTCCTAAGAGTTACTATCCAATTCATGAGTAATCCAAGTTCACAATATGATTGGCTTTTGCTTCAATAATGCAAATAATGAACTTGTTGAAGAACGCGTCCTTGACTTCATTCCAGGTGCGGAGCGTTCTTGGGGCTATGCTCTCCAACCAGTGCAATGCTTTACATGTAAGGGACCAACAAAAAGCTTTTAGTTGGACATATTCAAGACTCTGTCCATCAGCAATAGTATCACAAAGATCTAAGAAGGTTGATATATATGACATAGGGCATTCTTTAGGTTTTCCTTCATATTGATGTCTTCTAATCTCAGTAAGAAAATTTGGCTTAATTTCAAAGTTAGAAGCAGGGTTAAGAATTGCCGATTCAGGCACTGTGAGTGCGGGGTGAATGTCTTGCTTTACGTTCTGAGGGAGGGCATTGATTTGGGCTTCTATACGCCTTTGGCCTTCCTCCTCCCTATCTGCACGCTCTTTAAGTGCCGCCTCTCTAGTTGTTAAGTCCTCGACTTGCTTCCTTAGTTGCTCAATTAGCTCAGCCTGGGTCGCGTTGTCTGCCATGATTCTCTGAGCTTGGGCCCTTAGATGGAGATAGCATTCAGGATCGTCTACTCATTCGAATTCAGGTGGGCGATCAGCGCGTCGCATACACCGGCAAGGCCAAAGTAGATAGAAATGTGAGATAGACTACTAGGGCGCGATTGATTTGCCTCCCTGGCAACAACGTCAATTTGTTAAGCAGGAGGAATGTCAAGTTCTTAAATACAAATATATGAAATATAAATGCAAACCGACTCCTAGCCTATGCAAATAATTACAAGACTTCCTCCCGTTATAGTGGAAGGGCAGTTAAGTGTTTGTTTAAGGGGATGGTGTAGGATTCAAATATTCAAATAAAAAATTCTCAACTAGACTACTCCCTGTCCCAAAAAAATAATACAAGAATCCCTCCCAATGTAGTAGTAGGGTAATTCAGGATCAAATCCACGAGGAGGTATGTCAGCGCTTCCCTTGTTACAATCACGATCAAAGCTTTCAACCTCAGAAGACACTCGATATCGATGTGTCTGGTCGATATCGACCTCAGTTCCGTTCGATTTCCAGTCAATTAATTAAAAGCTTCCAAAGTCGGGGTTTCATGCCACAACGATAACAATGCATGTTTTATGCTAAAGTTATGAAATTTAATGCCTTTCCGTCAAATATATTTCGTTATCAACACTTAGGTGATTAGAGGCTCTCACATAGTTCCTAAGAGTTACTATCCAATTCATGAGCAATTCAAGTTCACAATATGAGTGGCTTTCACTTCAATAATGCAAATAATGAATCTCCCTAACTTTCACAAAGGATCATGCTTAGGATAGAAGACGGAATCGCATAAAAGTCATACCTTTGATGCACTTACCCTACATCGCTATCGTCAGGCTCACCCCGACCCTATAAGAGGGTCGACTACTCGCTTCTCATCATGCAACTCATCATCATCATTGAAAGAAAACTACTTTGAAATTGAACTATGAAAGAAAGTACAACCGAATAAGTCAAATCTCCGCTCTCGCTTCCACCAAACATATTCGGCCTTCTCCTCCTCTCTCGCCTAATTCTCTGCGTGTATATGTGTTTGAATAACTGAAATTGGATCCCTAAACTCAGCCCTAATGGCCTCTAGATATAGATATCGAACTTTGCTATCCAAAGACTCGAAACTTTATCTTTATTCTCTAAGATAAAACTTAAATAAAGTAAAAACTTAAAATCCTATGGTAAATCAGCTCATATGATAGCTCTGATTTTGATGATAAGAAATCTCGACTTTAGGATAGACGTGCAAGCTTCGGATAGAATTCTATCAAAATCTGAGTCAGATTCCTCTGCCGGACAACATCGATATCGACCTTGAACATCGATATCGACCTCTGTGAAACTTTATCTCGAGCTCTCCTTCTCCTACACAAATTGGCACTCGACTTCTATCATTTAGCTCGATCTGGCAACATCGATATCGACCTTCAATCCTCGATATCGACCTCTTTGTGTTGACATGCTCTGCTTCATTTCCTGCTTGATTCCTATGTCTCTGCTGTACTCGATGTCGAGGTCTCCAGTCGATTTTGACCTCTTCAGAAGACTTCGAGTTCTTTTTCCGCTCTTCCAAATCTGTCCATTTTTATCCAGTTTTCTGCGAAATCACATAGAAACTCGTGCAGACCTATATATTTGATATTTCAGCGTAAACTACACTAATCCCATGTTTTCCTATTAATATGCATGCAAATGAATGATAAAATGGACTCATATGTCCATAGAAAATATGGCAATTTGTGCGCACATCAAACACCCCATACTTAAGCTTGCTTGTCCCCAAGCAATACCTTTAATGGTCATTCAGGGGTAGAAAGTAAACCCTCAACATCATAGATTCATTTTTTATATGTCCCTACAATCAATTGCCATCCTCGATAAGGTACTTATTTCAACCAAGTCTATGCATGTGCATAAAAAGAATTTCATATTCATAAAAGGAGGTAATATGCAAAAACAATTTTATCGACATAACATTAATAATCAAGAGGACTTTTGCAAGCTTGTGAGAAGTAGATTGGTAAAAGGCTAAAGGTGGGCTAATATTTGGCCATGTGGTGTTAAATCCGGGGAAAGATACTTTCTTTCCAAAACATTCCACATTCCTTCTTCATAATATCTCACTTTTTCACTCATCGCTCAATGCTTTTATTCAATATAATGCTTTTACCTCTCTAACCTTAGTACTGCCTTCTCGCGAGTCGCAAACATGGGTGTCATGAATGGCCCCGGATACTTAGTACTTCGGACTCTTCCCCTTGTGTCCCATCTCGCTGAACTAACATCTCAACGAGCAGGATCGACCTACCTTTATCTTCTGAGGTGATCAGATTTTTTCTCACTCATTAAATTTTCCATATTTCATAAATTCTTTCATTCTTGCCAACAACTTCATAAATAATGCACAACTCCAAATAATAACTCCAAAGATGACATTCATTCTCAAACTTGTCCCCGGATAGGGTATAACGTAGGTAATATGATATATATGTGGAGCAATAATGATCATGATAAGGCTCATATATGGCTTTGTGACTTTTGCAAATATGCATAGGTAAGGCTAGGGTATGAACTTGTATATGTAAGCACTTTGTATGGAAATTTCATAAAAAGTCATCCATCATCTTATCATGCATATGTCAAAAGCAACTTCAAATTTTCTCATCTCCTTTATTTTTTTCTTTTTGCACTTCATTGGGACTTCCCTTAACTAGGCAATTTCATGTTATATCTCTAATGAATCTAATTTTGCATCATAGAGCTCTTTTTTATACTTTCATGACTCTTTCTTTTTTTCAAATTTTTGACGGGGGTCATTTTTTTCTTTTCTTTTTTTTTCGAATAATAAATGTATAAACTAAGTATGCATTAAGATAAATATGCAAATCTAAACTAAGTATGAATATGCATAAAACATGTAAGTAAGCCTTTCCCCCACCCCATACTTAAAACCTACAGTGTCCTCACTGTATTAGAACTAGGGTTAAGAAGAAAACTTACTAAACCGTCACAAATTTCAGGAGTCGAAGAAGACAGCAGGCATGGTCGATATCGAGTGTCTTTCATCGTTTTCTGGCTCAAGCTTCAGGGTGATCTGGCCTCGACCACAAGCCCATCAAAATCGACCTTAAGGTCGATGTCGATCTTGGACATCGATATCGATGTCTTTTCTGTGTGCTTTTCTCTTCCCTGCAACTTGTAAAAAACAAAACAAAATATGCAAAACAATAAAGTGTCTCAAGGCGGCATCTGCAGAGCCCATGTGGCTTGGACCTCAAATATGACTCCTTTTTTGTCACGCAGCTGCATTCCGCCGGGATGGATTTGATTCACCGTGAATGGTCCCAAATTCTTATCTTTGAATCTCGTAGGGAACCAATGGTCCTGGAATTTGGCAACATAGACCTTGTCTCCTATCTCATATTGACTCGAATCATCATCGGATACCCTACATAAGCGCACATGCCAAGGCACACCTCTTCCAAATAATGATAGATCTTTAATTGTAATGGAACAGGAGGAATCCATACCTTGACTTACCTTCTTCTCTGTCTATGGCTCAGGTCGACATCGATGTTCAGAGGTCGATATCGACCTCTGTTGAACTCCTAGAGGATCAGTCGATTTGGAGAGTTTGTGCTCGATATGATCAGGTCAATTTCGACCCTCAAAGATCGATATCGAGGTCTCCGTTCCTTCCTACTCAGTGCTGATGGTGGTCGATTTCAGCTGGGTATGGTCGATATCGACCTTATACCCCGATTTCGATGTTTCTTTTCCTCCTCCGTCGACCCCATACTTATGACCTGTCACAGAATCTTGAACATTATTAGTCGATATCGACTTACCTGGGTCAATTTCGATGTTCTATTGGGCCCCTTCATTCAAGATTGCCACAACTTCCTCCACTTGGGCTTCTATGGCCCTCTTCTCAAGCTCCTCTGGTGTCATACTACTTACTTTGGCTTCTTCACATGCAATGTAGACACCATTGATGGCTTTTATCTCCATTGGCCCTTGATATTCACCGTCTTGTTGAAGGCATACTCTATCACCTCGTCACTAATTGTGAATGAGAGCAATCCTTTCTTCACGCTAATGTTGGCATCGACGGTTGCTAGGAATGGCCTGCCTAAAATAATGGGACAAGCAGGGTCCTCCGTTGTACCAACAACTAAGAAATCAGTAGGGATAAAGAACTTACCTACTTGTACTGGCACATCCGTCACTAACCCAGTGGGAATCACTACCGTATTGTTTGCCATGTATAGTCTTGCATCCACGGGCTCCAGAGGACCTATCTTTACCTTGTGTCATATGGTTAGTGGCATCATGCTAACGCTAGCGCCCAAGTTAACTAAAGCATTAAATTTGAATTGACCTAAACCTATAGCGATAGAAAACTTACCTGGGTCCGCCCGCTTTTGTGGTAGCTCCAACCTGTTGCACTCCTCTGCGATCTCAGAAAGCGATCGCTTCTTACCTAAGATGTCCTTAAGGAACCTTACATAGGATGGCATCTCATGAAGTGCTTTTGTGAATGGTATAGAGACATTAAGTCCCTGAAGCATATTCACGAACCGCTGGAACTTCTTTTCCGTTGGGTCCTTAATCACCTTTCTAGTTGGGAATGGCAACGCCTTCTTCCTTCCTACGGATGTAGTGAGGTCGACATCGACATCAGTAGGGTCAACATCGACTGGAGGAGTCGATTTTTGTGGTGATGCAGCATCAGGGTCGACATCGGCTGGAAGGTCGATATCGACGTCACCTTGGTCGATATCGACAGGGGGGTCGATATCGACGTTTCTTCTGGCTCCTTCTCCTCCGCTTTTTGCTCGGGCGTTTGTAATTGACGCCCACTCCTTAGGTTCACCGTCGTAATATGACCAGTGGTTTTGCCCTTTTGGTTTGGCACAGTGGATCCAGGGAATGATCTTGACGCTTTGGGTATTCCTTTCGCCAATTGACTCATTTGAGTCTCCATGTTGCGCTTCCAAACGTCGATCTCCCCAAGCCTGGAATTGATGCCCTGCAACTGAGTATGGACGGAGTTGTTGGCTTGTTTGAACTCAGCATGACTCCTCTACATCTCATCAAGAATGATTTGCAGGTCATCCTTCCTTGTCTCCCGCTCAGGGTGCCCTGGTGCTCTATATGGTGGGGGGTCCCTTTGATAGAACCTTTGATCACCCCAATATTGTTGATTCCACCGTCCATAGGAGCCTCTCATCTACTTGGCTTCCTCATGTTGTTCCGCCATGGATACTTGCTCAGTATGTGAACATGCCTCTCAATGTTCTCCCTTGCCTCCGTTGGTGTAAGCTCAATGTACCGATAAGAGGTGTATGAATTGATCCCCTCCTTATTCGGCGCATCAAGGTTGTTGTAGAAGATCTCCTGGATGACATATGAAAGTTGCCCATTCATCGGGCATGATCTCAGTAAGTCCTTAAATCGCTCCCACGCCTGTGCTAATGTTTCACCCGGCTTTTGTTTGAAAGTCATGATCCTTTGTCGCAACATCACCGTTTTAGAAGCTGGAAAGAACTTATTCAGGAATGCATCCTTCACCTTCGCCCATGTCCTCAGCGAGCGTGGAGTCAAACTCTCAAGCCATTGTAATGCCTTACCTGCCAAAGACCATCGAAAAGATTTCAGTCTCACATACTCTAAATTTACTCCATCAGCAACTGTTTCACATAAATCCATAAAAGTAGAGATGTGTTGCAGTGGGCATTCATTAGGTCTTCCTTCAAAAGTGTTTCTTTTAATTTCAGAAAGGAAGTTAATTTTTATTTCATAATTGGAGTGAGGAATTAAAATAGCAGATTTAGGAACGTGGAGCGGCGGATGCATGTATTGCATCGCCGTCTGTGGATACTGATTGAGCTACTCTTGGACTTGTCTGCACGCATCCTCCTCCCTATCAGCACGGGCTCTCTCTGCAGCAGCGGCGGCCCTCTTAGCAGAGATTGTAGTGTTGTGGTCCTCGATCTCCTTCCTCAACCGCTCTATGGACTCAGCCTGCGTCTCATTGCCAGCCATGATGCGAATTGCCTTGTTGCAAAGATGGTAGAAACGTTCAGGCTCGTTGATGGGTTCCAGGAGAGGTCCGCGATCAGAATGTCGTATAAACCTGCAAAATAAGCTTCAAAAAGATCGTGATTAAACTCTGGTGGCGATTGATTGCCTCCCCGGAAACGGCGCCAATTTGTTCGTTTAAGGGGATGGTGTAGGATTCAAATATTCAAATAAACAATTCTCAACTAGACTACTCCCTGTCCCAAACAAATAATACAAGAATCCATCCCAATGTAGTAGTAGGTTAATTCAGGATCGAATCCAAAAGGAGGTATGTCGGCGCTTCCCTTGTTGTAATCACGATCAAAGCTTTCGACCTCAGAAGACACTCGATATCAATGTGTCTGGTCGATATCGACCTCAGTTCTGGTCGCTTTCTAGTAGAGTTCCTGCAGAAGACAAAAGCAGCAAAGTCGACGTCGAGCAGAGACCTCGATATCGACGTTAGACCTCGATATCGACATTTACAGTCGATTCTGATGTTTTTCACAAAAACTGTAATTCGTAACCAATTATCAGAAAAGAGTCCGAAGAAAGTAGAATGGTAAAGAAGGATGATCAGAAACAAAACTAATACTTTTATATGAATTCAACTAATTAAAACTTCCAAAGTCGGGGTTTCATGCCACAACGATAACAATGCAAGTTTTATGCTAAAGTTATGAAATTTAATGTCTTTCCGTCAAATAACTTTCGTTATCAACACTTAGGTGATTAGAGGCTCTAGCATAGTTCCTAAGAGTTACTATCCAATTCATGAGCAATTCAAGTTCACAATATGAGTGGCTTTCGCTTCAATAATGCAAATAATGAATCTCCCTAACTTTCGCAAAGGATCATGCATAGGATAGAAGACGGAGTCGCAGAAAAGTCATACCTTTGATGCACTTACCCTACATCGCTATCGTCGGGCTCACCCCGACCCTAGAAGTGGGTGGACTACTTGCTTGTCATCATGCAACTCATCATCATCATTGAAAGAAAACTACTTTGAAATTGAAATATGAAAAAAAGTACAACCGAACAACCCAAATCTCCACTCTCGCTTCCACCAAACAAATTCGGCCTTCTCCCTCTCTCTCTCTCCTAATTCTCTGCGTGTATATGTGTTTGAATAACTGAAATTGGATCCCTAAAATCAGCCCTAATGGCCTTTAGATATAGATATCGAACTTTGCTATCCAAAGACTCGAAACTTTATCTTTATTCTCTAAGATAAACTTAAATAAAGTTAAAACTAAAAATCTTATGGTAAATCAGCTCATATGATAGCTCTGATGTTGATGATAAGAAATCTCGACTTTAGGATAGACGTGCAAGCTTCGGATAGAATTCTATCAAAATCTGAGTCGGATTCCTCTGCTGGACAACATCGATATCGACCTTGAACATCGATATCGACCTCTGTGAAACTTTATCTCGAGCTCTCCCTCTCCTACTCGGATTGGCACTCGACTTCTATCATTTAGCTCCATCTGGCAACATCGATATCGACCTTCAATCCTCAATATCGTCCCCTTTGTGTCGACATGCTCTACTTCATTTCCTGCTTGATTCCTACGTCTCTACTATACTCGATGTTGATGTCTCCAGTCGATTTCAACCTCTTCAGAAGACTTCGAGTTCTTTTTCTGCTCTTCCAAATCTGTCCATTTTTATCCTGTTTTCTGCGAAAACACATAGAAACTCGTGCAGACCCGTATATTTGATATTTAAGCATAAACTACACTAATCCCATGTTTTTCCATTAATATGCATGCAAATGAATGATAAAATGGAGTCATATGTGGATAGAAAATATGGCAATTTGTGCGCACATCAGCGGCATCTGCAGAGCTCATGTGGCTTGGGCCTCAATATTACTCTTTTTTTGTCACGCAGCTGCATTCCGCCGGGATGGAACTAGTTCACTGTGAATGGTCCCAAATTCTTATCTTTGAATCTCGTAGGGAACCAATGGTCCTTGGATTTGGTGATGTAAACTTTGTCTCCTATCTCATATTGGCTCGAATCATCATCGGATATCCTACATAAGCGCACATTCCAAGGCACACCTCTTCCAAATAATGATAAATCTTTTATTGTAATGGAACATGAGGAATCCGTACCTTGACTTACCTTCTTCTCTGTCTATGGCTCAGGTCGACATCGATGTTGAGTCCTCGATATCGAGCTCTGTTGGACTTTTGGAGGTTCAGTCGATTTGGAGTGTTTCTGCTCGATATGATCAGGTCGATTTCGACCAGCAGAGATCGATATCGAGCTCTCCTTTCCTCCTTTCTCAGCTTCAATGGTGGTCGATTTTGGCTTTAGGGCATGGTCGATATCGACCTTCACACTCGGTTTCGATGTTCCTTCTCCTCCTCTATTGACCCCATACTAATGACCTGACACAGAATCTTGAACATTATTAGTCGATATCGACTTACCTGGGTCGATTTCGATGTTCTGTTTGGCTCCTTCGTTCCAGATTGCCACAACCTCCTCTACTTGGGCTTCTATGGCCCTCGTTTCTAGCTCTTCTGGTGTCATACTCCTTACTTTGGCTTCTCCACATGTAATGTAGACACCATTGATGGCTTTTATCTCCATTGGCCCTTGATTTTTCACCGTCTTGTTGAAGGCATACTCTATCACCTCGTCACTAATTGTGAATGAGAGCAATCCTTTCTTCACGCTAATGTTGGCATCGACGGTTGCTAGGAATGGCCTACCTAAAATAATGGGACAAGCAGGGTCTCTGCTATATCAACAACTAAGAAATCATCAAGGACAAAGAATTTACCTACTTGTACTGGCACATCAGTTACTATCCCTGTTGGAATTAGTACCGTATTGTTTGCCATGTATAACCTTGCATCCACAGGCTCCAAAGGACCTATCTTTACCTTGTGCCATATGGCTAGTGGCATCATGCTAACGCTAGCGCCCAAGTAAACTAAAGCATTAAATTTGAATCGACCTAAGCCTATAGCGATAGAAAACTTACATGGGTCTGCCCGCTTTTGTGGTAGCTCCAATCTGTTGCACTCCTCTGCGATCTCAGAAAGCGATCGCTTCTTACCCAATATGTCCTTAAGGAACCTTACATACGACGGCATCTCTTGAAGTGCTTCTGTGAATGTTATAGAGACATTGAGTCCTTGAAGCATCTTCATGAACCGCTGGAATTTCTTTTCTGCCTGATCCTTAATCATCTTTTTAGTTGGGAATGGCAACACACCTTCTTCTTCCATGCGGCTGTAGTTAGGTCGACATCGACATCAGTAGGTTCGACATCGACTGGAGGAGTCAATTTTTGTGGTGACTCAGCATCAGGATCGACATCGACAGGAAGGTCGACATCGACGTCACCTTGGTCGATATCGACAGGGTGGTCGATATCGATGTTTGTTTTGGCTCCTTTTCCTCCACTTTTTGCTCGGGCGTTTGTAATTGACGCCCACTCCTTAGATTCATTACCGCAATGTGTCCAGTGGTTTTGCCCTTTTGATTGGGCACAATTAATCCAGGGAATGATCTTGACGCCTTGGGTATTGGCTCCGCCAATTGACCCATTTGGGTCTCCATGTTGCACTTCCAAACATTGATCTCCCCAAGTCTAGAATTGATGCCCTGCAGTTGAGTATGGACAGAGTTGTTAGCTTGTTTGAACTCAGCATGGTTCCTCCGCATCTCATCAAGAATGATCTGCAGGTCATCCTTCCTTGTCTCCCGTTCAGGGTGCCCTGGTGCTCTATATGGTGGGGGGTCCCTTTGTTGATAGAACCTTTGATTACCCCAGTATGGTTGATTCCCCCCCCCCCATAGGAGCCTCTCATCCATTTGGCTTCCTTGTGTTGTTCCGTCGTGGATACTTGCTCAATATGTGGACAGGCACTAGTGTTATGCCTTGTTGAGCCACATTCCTGACAAGTTTGATTGTTGCTCAGGAACCTGACTTGCTTTTGAAGGCGGCATGTCTGATCATTGTGGAATTGTTGCCGCACATCAGGATCTATCTCCCTTGGAGGCTCATATAGTGGCATTGATGGGGCAGGCCTTGCATCATAGGCCGCAGCAGTCCCATAGGTGTTATCAAAGTTTACGAGCCTCTCAATGGTCTTCTAGGCCTCCGTTGGTGTAAACTCAATGTACTGATAAGAGGTATATGAATTGATCCTCTCCTTATTCGGCGCATCAAGGGAATTGTAGAATATCTCCTGGATGACATATGGAAGTTGCCCATGCGTTGGGCATGATCTTAGCAAGTCCTTAAATCGCTCCCACGCCTGTGCTAGTGTTTCACCTGGCTTTTGTTTGAAAGGCGTGATCCTTTGTCGCAACATCGCCGTTTTAGAAGGTGGAAAGAACTTATTCAGGAATGCA
This sequence comes from Persicaria maculosa, assembly GCA_963922045.1. Lineage (NCBI taxonomy): Eukaryota > Viridiplantae > Streptophyta > Magnoliopsida > Caryophyllales > Polygonaceae > Persicaria > Persicaria maculosa. The sequence goes on along the minus strand of OY998271.1, from coordinate 20,946,872 downwards.
TCCTTCACCTTCGCCCATGTCCTCAGCGAGCATGGAGCCAAACTCTCAAGCCATTGTAATGTCTTCCCTGCCGAAGACCATCTAAAAGATTTTAGTCTCACATACTCTAAATTTACTCCATCAGCAATTGTTTCACATAAATCCATAAAAGTAGAGATGTGTTGCAGAGGGCATTCACTAGGTCTTCCTTCAAAAGTGTTTCTTTTAATTTCATATAGGAAGTTACTTTTAATCTCATAATTGGAAGGAGGAATAAGTATAGCGGATTCAGGAACGTGAAGAGGCGGATGCATGTATTGCATCGTCATCTGTTGATACTGATTGAGCCGCTCTTGGGCTTGTCTGTGCGCATCCTCCTCCCTATCAGCACGGGCTCGCTCTACAGCAGCGGCAGCCCTTTCAGCAGATATTATAGCGTTGTGGTCCTCGATCTCCTTCCTCAACCGCTCTATGGTCTCAGCCTGCGTCTCGTTGTCAGCCATGATTCGAATTACTTTGTTGCGAAGATGGAAGAAACGTTCAGGCTCGTTGATGGTTTCCAGGATAGGTTCGCGATCAGAACGTCGCATAAACCTCAAAATAAGCTCTAAAAGATCGTTAGAAAACTTAAGTGGCGATTGATTGCCTCCCCGGCAACGGCGCCAATTTGTTCGGTTTAAACGGGAGGTAGATTCAAATAATCAATATAAACTCTAACTATGCTAACTCCCTATTCCAAGCAAATAATACAAGAATCCTTCCTAATGTAGTGGTAGGGTAATTCAGGATCGAATCCGCGAGGATGTATGTCAGCGCTTCCCTTGTTGTAATCACGTCAAGCTTTCGACCTCAGAAGACACTCGATATCGATGTGTCTGGTCGATATCGACCTCAGTTATGGTCGAATTCCAGCCAAGTTCCTACAGAAGATAAAAGCAGCAAAGTCGACATCGAGTTTGACCTTGATATTGATGTTAGACCTCGATATCGACCTTTAAAGTCGATTCCGATGTTTGTCACATAAACTATTTTGTGTAACCTATTGTCGGAAAAGTTTCCAAATAACGTAGAATGGTAAAGAAGGATGATCAGAAATCAAAACTTAATTTTTTATATAAAATTCAATAAACTAAAAGCTTCCAAACTCGGGGTTTAATTCCACAATGATAACAATGCAAGTATGATGCTAAAGTTATGAAATTTAATACCTTTCCACAAATAACTTTCGTTACCAACACTTAGGTGATTAGAGGCTCTCGCATAATTCCTAAGAGTTACTATCCAATGAGTAATCCAAGTTCACAATATGAGTGGCTTTCGCTTCAATAATGCAAATAATCAATCTCCTAAACTTTCGCAAAAGAATCATGCATAGGATAGAAGACGGAATCGCATAAAAGTCATACCTTTGATGCACTTACCCTACATCGCTATCGTCGGGCTCACCCCGACCCTAGAAGTGGGTTGACTACTCGCTTCTCATCATGCAACTCATCATCATCATTGAAAGAAAACTACTTTGTATTGAACTATGAAAGAAAGATTACAACCGAAAGAAGCCAATTCCACTCTCGCTTCCACCAACCTCAATCGGCCTTCTCTCTCTCTACAAATTATCGGCGTCCTATGTGTTTGAATAACTGAAATTGGATTTAATTGAATGATTGAACTCAGCCCTAACGACATCTAGATATAGATATCGAACTTTGTTATCCAAAGACTCGAAACTTTATCTTTATTCTCTAAGATAAAACATAAATAAGGTAAAAACTAAAAACTTCATGGTAAAACTAGTATGTAGTCTGGTGTTGATGATAAGAAATCTCGACTTTACGATAGACGTGCAAGCTTCGGATAGAATTCTATCAAAATCTGAGTCGGACTTCTCTGCTGGCAACATCGATATCGACCTTAGATCATCGATATCGACCTCGCTTTTATCTTATCTCGAGCTCTCCTTTTTCTACTCGGAATGGCACTCGACTTCTATCATTTATCTCGATCTGGGCACTCGATATCGACCATGCATCCTCGATATCGACCTCTGCTGGTGTCGACATGCTCTGTTCTCTTTCCTGCTCGATTTCTGCCTCTCTATTGAACTCGATGTCGAGGTCCTTCAGTCGATTTTGACCTCTTCAGAAGACTTCGAGTTCTTTTTCCGCTCTTCCAAATCTGTCCATTTTTATCCTGTTTTCTGCGAAATCACATAAAAACTCGTGCAGACCCATATATTTGACAATAATGCATAAACTACACTAATCTCATGTTTTCCCACTAATGTGCATACAAAAGAATGATAAAATGGACTTAAATATGCATAGAAAATATGGCAATTTGCGCGCACATCAGTTTCAAGGGTCGGGATTCTAACTCGGATTTGAATTAGATTGAATCTAACTTAAGGATCTGACTTGTTTAGTGACTCATTAGCATGATGTTCTGACATGTGTGACTAATAGCATGACTTGTGGTGATTTACTTCAAGAGATTAAATGTTAGATATTATGATGTTGATGATATATATATCTGTATGATAAATGTGAGTATGAAATGGTAATATATGAATTTGAATTAATGAGGATGATGTTATGGCCAAATTGAGTAAGATGTTGGTTTATGAGATTGATGAGACGGGAAGAGAATTGGAGATAAAATAATAATGATAATAATGAGACGGTTGAGTATCATAATTATGCGTGTCATATATGGTTCATATGTGTCTGTGTGCCTTGCGTAATTTAGATTTAGACTGATTGTGATATTCTTGGGATTACTAGGTGATCTCTGATTTGTTGGATTGCTTGCCATTGCTGATCATTGTTGGATTCTGCACTTCTCAAAGTAAGTTTCCTACGGGAGCTTACTCAATAACCACGATCTCCTACCTGATGTGTCATATAGTATGTAGGTGTTGCATATGCACATCGCATGCCATGTAGTACCATGCTAGGAGTGCACAAGTGAATGAGCATTCTTATTCTATATGCGTTTGAATACAGAACGACCGTTATCTGTGAGTCCTAGAGTCCATGCTAGGGTCATAGGACAGCCCAGCTTCCTTGGGTGTTGTACTCCTCGAGTCAGTTATATATCACGAGACACAATATGATGACAAGATATGATTTGATAATGAGACACGATATGCTATAGTATCGAACTGGCCAGTCTCTGCACTAACGGGAAGGGTGCAGAGGTAGGAGAGGGATATACCACTTGGTATTCTTTGCTAAGGCCTTACTTAATATTCTGCACATATGAACTAGGAGCATGCTAGTGTGTTTAATATTCCAGTACTGCATTAGAGCATTCTTTATTCTAGGTATAGGCGTATTATATGTCCTCAGCGCGGTCTTTAGGGCCCGCAGGCATCTCTTGGCCTGACTTCGTGGTTAGTTTTAGGTATTGATCCTTGTTTGATTCTGTGTTGTATGGCGGGGACCTTTTGACATGGCAGAGAGCGAGGGCTTGAGACTCTGACATCACTAACCCTTATGACTTTCCAAATTTTATATTAACTAGACTATGGTTTGACCCGGCTCTGCCGTGGCACTTTGATGTATCGTCTTAGACTTATGTTGGATTTAAATGTTAAACGAATTTCCCACAATTTAGATTTAGGACAGGTACAAGGGTATCACCCGGGGACTCCAACGGCCCTTACGGTTTTGGGTGCGAAATCCCACTTTAAACTGCTAATCTTTGATTTCAAACTTTCAACCTGTACTCGGAGCGCAAGGTCCAACGAGGGGTTTTATCCCTCGCAACGTAACTCGGGAATCATAATCCCGGGCCGTTACACAAAACCTCTCTATTGCATACAGCAACTGTAATTTCTCAATCATACGCACAAACACAAGTGTATCGATGTCAAAAGCGTAGGAAGAACTCTCAGGCTGTAATGAGCTCAAATCGATTCCATAATAGAGTGCCAAAAGGGTGATCATGCCTCCAAAAGAAATAACTAGAGGGCGGCTCTCGCGGCAATTTGAGCAAACTCTTTCACAAGTTCTTAGAAACAGCTGCACCCAATTCGGAACTACTACAGAATCAAGAGTCAAGTAATAGAGCAAATTGACCATGCCCAGTTGAACAACAATGGTATCCTCAAAGTCAAAGAAAGTAGAGCTTAAAAGCCGTAGATAGAGGCAAAGAGCAGGGTGTGTAATCATATAATCGAATCTAGCACTCCCAAATTCCTCAGGTATCCCCATCATGCTTCTCCAATTCTCTGCTGACTTTAGAGCAATCAAAGTACGTTCCCACTTTCTCAAACTTTTCCTAGTTATCCCAAAGGCCCATGCAATTGATTCCTTTGAAGCATAACACTCTCTTCCTTTTAATTTGAAGTGAATATCATTGGACGATCGCACCTCCAAAGTAGTTAAGAACTCCTTGACTAAATATGGATAGGTGGGTGCATTCCTACTAACAAAATCTCTCAGCCCACCATGCACCATCAAATTCATAACCGAATCAAGCAAACCCAATTGTTTCAAAGCGTCCACATTAAAGAACCTAGTTTGCGCATAGATTCTCTTCCCAAGTTCATTCCAATAATCTTTTTCAATATCATCAAAGTAAACCGGCATAGTTCTCCTAGAATACCCTTCCATGATGCACGAAACCAATGAAGAACTATGAAAGAACTCACAAGAAACGACGATAAATCTCCTCACTGTATGCAGCGGCGGGCGCCGGTTTTGGGGCGGCGGGTGCCGGTGATGCGGAACCGAGAATTCAAGTTGAAGGCATTGAGTATCCAACGTCTAACTCCATCCTAATTGCTAATTGATGATCCAAACTTGGTTTCAATGTCTTTCTTTGATGGTAGGGATAAGGATGGTGTGAAAAGAAACGATTTTTTGATGGATGAGGGGTAGTGATGAATGTGTTTGATGGGTGATTGAAAGAAAGGCTTTTGATTGAAACACAAGGCTTAGGTTTTGGAATTTAGATTTAAGTAGAAAAATTAGGGTTCTTGTGCTTACTTGGAGACAAAGGCTTGATTGGTCACAAAATAAGAAATGAACAAGGATATGATAATGGAATAGGAAGGGAAATTATCTATAAGACATAAAATAAATAATTAGATAAAAGAAACAATAAATTAAATAAATAAATAATTAGATAATGGAATAGGAAGGGAAATCATCTATGAGACATAAAATAAATAATTAGATAAAAGAAACAATAAATTAAATTAGATAGAGTATATTTAGATAGATATATATTTTGTATTAATATAGATAAATAATATATAGATAGATGTAATTTAAGAATAGATAAATAAATCTTAACTATAGATAGATATATGATATATATATATATATATATATATATATATATATATATATATATATATATAAAATTTACCTAAATACAGATAGATAGAAATATAAATATAAGGATAGATATAACCTTCCGTTCCAAGTTACCAAAAATAAAAAATGCGTCATTGGGCAACAAAGGCGGTAAGGCGGCAGGCGTCGGTTAGACAGTACTTCCAATCCGTCATTTTGATCGATCAAATTTGTCTACAAAGGAGTTCTCACCCAAAGCCATACCAAAATGTAGCAATTAGAATAGTCCTACTTTATTGAATTGAAAAAACTAATGCGAAAATTAAATAATATTACCTGGTTTACCTTGGGTTGACTCCTAAGAAGCGCCTTTGTTTCACGTCTTTGGCTCGACGTGTTGCTCTTCATGATCAAGTTACCCCATCAAGTTCCTCCACACTTGTCCTTTTCTTGACAAGAGGGGGAACCTTAGGAATTTCTCCAATGCATTCATCCTTTTCATCAATTAATCTATTTTCCTTATTATGAATTTCTCCTAGAGGTTGTCATGAAGTTGCAAAAACCTCAACATTGTTAGGAATTAACTTCTCATAGGGAAGAATAATAGGTTCATTTGGATTAGGCACATTTTCATGTGGATCAACCAAACTTTAAATTTTCATATCAATTTCATCTTTCCCTAATTCAAATTTCGCATTGCTAGAAAACCCATTATTCAACAATTCCTTATCATTAGAAACATCTAACAAATCATTTAATTTATCATTGCAATCAATATTATTAGCATCAAGAACATCCAAAGAATCATTAGGAGAAAGAGTAATAGGCTCAAAAATAGAAAATTCAATCTTTCTACCGTCAAACTCCATGGTTAGTGAACCTTCAAAACAATCAATCTTAGTCTTAGTCGTTTGCAAGAATGGCCTTCCCAAGATAATTGGGGTTTTAGGCGTACCCTATTCCATATCTAATATAAAGAAATCAACAGGAAATATCAATTCATTCACCTGAACAAAAACATCTTCAACAACTCCTCTATGATTAATACTAGAATGATCAGCGAGTTGTAAAGTAACACTAGTTTTCGACAAAGCATTTAGACCCAAAAACATGTACAAATTGTATGACATGACATTAATTAAAGCTCCTAAATCCAACATGGCTTTAGTGAATTTAGTATTACCAATTGCACATGGAATAGCGAACATACTTGGGACACCACACTTTTCAAGCAATCTTTTCTGTAACATAGCGGAAACATTCTCATTCAAACTTACTTTTTCCCTTCTTCTTCTCCTTTTCTTTCTTTTCATAGTGCATAATTCTTTTAAGAACTTAGCATAGCGACGCACAATTTTAATTAAATTCAAAAGCGGAATATTTACCTCACAATGAGCAAAGGTATCGTATAGAATTTGTTCATCTTCCCACTTACGATCAAGTGTTTAGGCATGAGGAAAGGGTGGTGCAGGTCTAGCAATCTCAAAAGACCACTCCTTCAACGATTTCTTTGTGGATGGTTAAACGTCAAAAATCGGATCACTCAGTGACAGGGGCAGCGGGCGCCGATTGCTATCCTAATCTTTTGGTTGAGCATTGAGTTAGGATATTATTTCAATTTGGGGGAGAGGCGAAAGCTAATGACGTTCGTCCGCCGTCAAATTCTTGGCGCCGTTGCCGAGGAAAAAAAAAGAAGTTTATTCGCTTTATTTTCTTTTTGATTTCTTTTTATCTTTAGTTTTGTTTTTCTTTAGGTTTGGCCTACTTTGTATGGTTCAAACCCGCTCTTCTAATTCATCGCCTTTGTCTTTTGATCCTGAGATTGAAAGATCTCTTTCTAGGTTGAAAAGGATAATTGATTTTAATCAAGAAAAGGAGATGCAAGAAAACAACAACAATAACGGCAACATCATCAATCCGCCAAGAAGGACCTTGAGAAGCTTGAAGGAACCCAATCTGAATGCACAACCGCTTGGAATCAGACTTCCTGCTCTCTCTGAAGGTTCCAGGTTCGAATATAAATCTAATTGGTCTACTATTTTGCCTAATTTTCATGGATTACCTTGGGAGGAACCAAGCAAACACCTTACAAATTTTGCTAGTGTCTACGATAGACTTAGACCCCAAGGCCTAACCGATGACCAATTAATACTTAGAGGTTTTCCCTTTACCTTAAAAGATTCGGCTAGCGATTGGTTATATTACCTTCTCCCCGGAAGCATTACTACTTGGTTTGAATTAAAGAAAGCTTTTCTTCAAAAGTATTTTCTTGCTACTCGCATCAACAAACCCAATAAGGAATTGTCTAGTATTGTGCAATCACCTACGGAGAGTCTTTATGAGTATGTTGAGAGATTCAAGAGGTTTAAGGTTAGTTGTCCACAACATGGTATACCCGAGGACAATTTAGTGCTATATCTATATGAAGGCTTGCTTGATAGAGATAGGAGTGTTATTAATGCTACTAGTGGAGGAGATGTTTTAGATAAAACACCTCAGGAAGCAATGTATATTTTCAAAGGTTTAGCCAATGCTTCGCAACAATATGGGAAACACCAAGGAGTAAGAGGAGTACATAAGTTGGATAATTCTGTAAACAATTGCAGAGATGACTTAGATAGGCTCACTGAGATTGTCAATAAGATGGCTATATAATTGAATCAATCACAACAACCTAAACCCTACAAAGTCTACGGAGATCCAAATCATCCTAATGATAAGTGCCCATTGATTCAAGAGGAAGTTCTGATCTTAATGCTATGGATTATGGACCTCACCGCAACTTTGGTAACAACTTCTACAATTCAAGCTACAACTTAAAATATCAAAGTGGATTCAACGGTAGGGGCCAGCAGCAACAAGCACCATATCAAGGAAGGGGCCAATATGAGAATCATTTAGGAAATCCTCAACAGGAGGACAAAGGAGAGATTATAAGGTTATTGTTGGACAAGATGAGTGTCTAGGAGAAATTGTTGAGTCAAATGGCTAAGGAGATTAGAGAATTGAAAGCTAAGGATTCGGGAAAGTTGCCATCGCAAGTGGTAGTCAATCCGAAGAAGAATGTAAGTGCCATGATTCTTAGAGGAGGTAAAGAAGTAAAATTACCCACTAAAACTTTAGAAGAAAGGCCTAAGGAGGTGATACGTTTGGGATAACCGATCCTTCGCCTATGGGCTCAAGATCAAGAACCACGCTGTATATTTGCCCGATCTTGCAATGCTCTTTGATATCTCCTGATTGGAACAAATTAACAAGTAATTGATATTCTGATTTTAGCGACAGTTTTAAACATAGACAAAATTCAGCAATTTGGAAACAGGGAATAGCGACATAAGGCAAGGGAAAGCGAGAGAAGAGAGGAAGCAGCGCGGAAGGGCATGCGGCGCTTGGAAGCGAGGACGCGGGATGCGCGCGAGCGACGGGGCGGCTGGGATGCAGCAGCCGCTGTAGGCCTAGGGCGGCCGCCGCTTAGGGTTTGTGGGTGAGGCGCGGCGACAGATTCTTCTCTTTTCGGCGACAGGGGCGCCTGCCCTTTTGCGACAGAATTCGCTAGGGTTATGTTTGTGTTTGGTTTTGGCCGATTGTGAGTTAGGGTTTGGTGATGTGTTTGCAGATTGTCGATAGATCACAAGAGCACTTGAAGCTTTTGGGATTGAAATCGAAGAACCCTTAATCCTTAAAGGGTTTCCTCAATTCTATTCAATCTAATTAATTCAAAAGAACTATAATGTTTAAATAGAAATCTATGACCCAATTCTACCATGCAAGATAGAATTTAGGTTGATAAAAGATATAATAAAAATCCTAAAGATAAATAAACCTAGAAGATAAAAACTTAGTGGACAAGAATTACATCTAGGTAGGATATAATTATTTCCACCTTATTAATCTAGATCGCATAAAATAATAACTTTAATTAAATTAAAAGTGTAACTCGGCCCAACACAAGGATGGCACTCGACATAGGCTATTGGCCCACTCGACATGGGCCTTGTGTGCACTCGACATGTAAGGAATCCGAGTAGTCCATGTGTTGTGTCGAGTGGAAGATAGTCATGGTGGATGTAGACGAGTCTTCATGAGCTCCGTGTGTGGACGCAATCTCACCTCCTGTGCTGCTGGAGTAGTCCTGAGCAAAGTGATCCAGGGTGGCCTGAACCCTTGCTCCATCGTTCCTTGGTAACGGAAAAGAAGGGCTTTGGTTGCATCTTGAATTCTCTTGGCCCTTGAACGAGTGATAGGACCATCGAATGGAACCTTCATGTTGTCGTCAATGTCACCAGAACCACCGAATGGAACCTTCATGTTGGAAGATATTGAGTTCTTGATTGCAAGTTTTGATTTTTATTCCTTTTTGCTACATATCATGCCTATGAATGTGATTCTTGGATTAAAGCATTATATGAACTTGCACCACTAAAGAACCCTAATTTTCCAGATTTCTAGCCTATTTCCCTTATTTTCTTTATTTTTGCTTACTTTTGGATCATCGTAGCTTAGATTTTTTTATTTTTTTTGCTGTTTCTGTCGCATTACAACCCCTTACAGCAGCGTTTCTAGTAAAAAAAACACAAAAGCCGAGAGCTTCAAAAAAAAAACAAGCATTCCTCCTACCTTTTGTTGAGTTAGTAACTCATTGCATCTTGTTCTTTCTTTTAGTTAGCTACTTGTTTGATGATCTGATTGGTTTTAAGCTTCACAAAAGAACCCCCTTGTGTGATTTTGTGTTGTGCCGACACAGGAGCCTTGGTCACACCCCTCTTTTTCTGAACCGTGTTGCAACCGTCAGATAATAGTTGACGGAGTGTGTGCACTTGCTTACCCTTGTGATTGCATCGTGTCTATTGCTACATATTACTATATTTTCGAGCATCACATTGTAGCTATTATTTTCTACACTTTAGCCGCTTGTTTATACTTGTGATCCTTGCTATCCGACTTGTGGCTGATTTCTTTTGCAATTTAATCTCTACTTGCTATCTTCAATATCGCAAAATTCTGTGTCCAGGGAAGATTACTTGAATTTAGTGCCTTGTTCTCTCGCCTCTTTGATTTCTAAAACTGAATCACTCTTAGGATCAAAAGGGCTTGCATTACTTGGTTTCTGGTCTTTGCTCCGTTTACTTGTTGCTCTTCTGATATTGTAGGAACATGTCAAACGGAAACGACCCAACCTCTTCCCCTACCCCTCCGGCCCCCCTTACTACAGCCAATGTGGAGGCCATTGTTGCAAATGCAATCGCCCAGTTGACCAATCGCTTAGCCATTGATAGGGCTAAGGATCGTGCTGATTTCTCTTCCCAGATAAACCAGGCAATTGCTCGGCATTTCGAGGAGAGGCAGAATGAGGCTTCTGGATCCACACCTCCCTCAGGTGGTAAGCCGCCTCCTACAGGTAATACACCTCCCTCAGGTTATACCCCACCGTCAGGTAATCCACCCCCGTCTGGTCAATTACACTTTAAACTGCGATCTGCTACGCCTAACCCTTTTGCAGGAGAGAATGACAATGATCCGTTATCTGGCTTTAAAGGTAATGATGTACACCGAGACCACACCCCCCCCCCTCGGCATCAGCAATATGGATGGCAACAGCAGCACCAACCACCTAACCAGACTCACGCCAATCCTCTGTTCGTCAGAGCCAACTAGGACGACAGTCGTAGCAATGCTGATCTGAACGACATGCCCCACTTGGAGGATGCTTACCAAGAGGTATATCCTAACTTTGACGATTTACCTAACCCTAATTTTGGTCATCCTAGATTTGATAATGCACAAGCTATCCAAAGGCGCGATGTTAAAATAAAATTGGAAACTTTTGATGGTACTAATAATCCTGAAGCTTATCTTGTTTAGGAAGATTACACTAATTATGTTTTGGAACATCTGTGCTATGAGGAAACAGAGAAGTTGGAAGTTGTTATATTACATTTGACAGGTATGGCTCACACTTGGTGGTTCCGCACTCATGAGATCCGTCGTCGTCAAGGTAAGCAACCTGTTGAAACTTGGCCCCAACTTTGCTATCTGTTGAAGAAACGCCATGTGCCTAAGGAATACACAGAAACAATGAGGATGCGCCTAGCTTCTTGCCGCCAAGGAGCTCGCTCACCCATGGAATACAGAGACGAGCTTGAACGACTCGCTTATCAGGCTAATGTTTATCTTACTGAACGTGCTTTATGTACTCAATTTCTTGTTGGGCTTAATATCTCTATTAAAAATCATTTGGCTATTCATTCTATTAGGGATATTAACACTTTATCTCATAAGGCACAGCTTCTGTATGAGCAGCAGCAGCAACAACAACAGAGGACCAGGATCGATCAAGCCTCCCAAGTTCGCAGGTTTGTTCCCTTTGCTTCTTCTAGTCAATCCAGACCTTCTACTAACCCTTCTATGCAGCAAAAGGGAGTTTCCAACTCACCTCAACAGGGTTATCAGGTTGAAACTAGAAGAGTTGTTGCACCATCTAAGGAACGCACCAAAGACATCCACTGCTTCACTTGTGGTGTTTCTGGACATGTCTCTCGCGAATGCCCTCAGAAAAAGAAGGATCTACTCAATTATTTGGGTGACAATTATTATGAGGAGGAGACTGTCGAGGACCATGTAATTTTGAGTGAAGTGGAGGAGGACCAGCCGATTAAGCCTAACGACAAAATAGACCCCAGTGACTTCCAGGAGACTCTCTGTCTTGTCAATCGTAGGGTCCTACACATTGAGGAATCTCCCATGGCTGATCAAAGGGAGAACATCTTCCACACCAAGTCTGTGGTTCGCGAGGCTACCTTGAGCGTCATCGTCGATGGTGGGAGTTGCTGCAACCTCATCAATGAAAAGGTAGTGGATTTCTTACACTTGACTACTACTCCTAGGGCTACTCACTATGGATTAAATGGTATTATTGATGATTGATATGATATTATGGTGACTAAACAATGCTTAGTTTCTTTTTCTATTGGATCATATCATGATAAGGTTTTATGTGATGTTGCTAGAATGGACTGTAGTCATATTTTACTTGGTCGCCCTTGGTTATATGATCGTTCTGTTATACATGATGGTCGTGCAAATACATATTCCTTCACTATTGATGGTAGGAGAGGTACTCTCCTACCCCTTTCGCCTCAAGCTGTTTTGAAGGAACTGCTTCGCAAGAAACAACAGCAGGACGCTCAAAAGGAGGCCCAACGGAAGGGGAAGCAACATGAGGGCTCGATAAGACACACCTCGGCGCCCGCGGCCCAGTCACCTGCGGCCTCCAAGGCCACACCCGCGGCCGTCTCGGTGCCTATCCCCTCTCCTTCTGCATCAACACATCCCTCTCATACTCCACTTCAGGGCTCTGTTGAATGACGTTCATTGGTCTCTCAACCTCAGAAAGAGACTATCACCTGGAATGCTCATTGACCTCATATCCTTTTGATCATGAAAGAGGTATTACTTAATACTGTGGATTTGAGTCATATTCCTGCACCTATTGCTGCTCTTTTGCAGGATTATTTGGATGTCCTTCCAGCTGATCTACTACAAGGATTGCCGCCTATTCGAGGGATTGAGTATCAGATTGACTTCGTCCCTGGCGCAGCCTTGTCTAATCGCGCTGCCTGTAGAGCTAGCCCTGAGGAAACAAAGGAGCTGCAACGCCAAGTCACAGAGCTGATGGATAAGGGCTTTGTTCGAGAAAGCCTCTGCCCTTGTGCCGTGCCTGTCATCTTAGTTCCTAAGAAGGATGGTTCTTGGCGTATGTGTGTTGATTGCAGGGCAATCAACCAAATAACAGTTAAGTATCGTCACCCTTTCCTCGTTTAGATGATATGCTTGATGAATTGTATGGCGCATGCATTTTCTCTAAAATTGATCTTAGAAGTGGCTATCATTAAATTAGGAAGAAACAAGGAGATGAATGGAAAACGTCTTTTAAGACTAAGTATGGTTTATATGAATGGTTAGTAATGCCTTTTGGTTTGACAAATGCTCCTTCTACTTTTATGAGGCTGATGAACCATGTGCTTAGACGTTACTTAGGAAAATTTATCGTTTTTTATTTTGATGATATCTTAATTTATAGCAAGAACATGCATGATCACCTTAGTCACTTAAAATTGGTATTTGATTGTCTCAGAAAAGAAAACTATATGCCAATTTGAAAAAGTGCTCTTTTGCTTCTGCATCTACTATTTTCCTTGGATTTGTTATTTCTGCTTCTGGTTTAAAAGTAGATGAGGAGAAGGTTCGTGCTATTCAAGAGTGGGCCCAGCCGCATACCCCCACTCATGTCCGCTCATTCTTGGGCTTTGCTAGCTTCTATCGATGCTTCGTCAAAGACTTCAGCACCATTGCCGCCCCCTACATGAGCTGACCAAGAAGGATGTGACGTTTCACTGGACAGACGCACATCAGAGGGCATTCGACGCTCTCAAGGATCGTCTCACCCATGCCCCAGTGCTGCAACTACCTGACTTCACACAACCGTTCGAGCTCGAGTGTGATGCTTCTGGCACTGGCATTGGTGGGATTCTACTACAAAATAGGCGCCCCATTGTCTATTTCAGCGAGAAGTTGGGCCCCGCTGAGCTCAACTATTCTACCTACGACAAGGAACTGTTCGCCTTGGTTCGATGCTTACAGACATGGCAGCACTACCTTTGGCCTAAGGAGTTTATGATTCATTCGGATCATGAAGCTCTGAAGTACCTCAAAGGTCAGTCAGTGCTCAGCAGGCGACATGCTCGTTGGGTGGAGTTTCTAGAGAACTTTTCCTATGTGGTTCACCACAAGAAGGGAAAGGATAATGTGGTAGCTGACGCGCTATCAAGCAGGTATGTCCTCCTAAACCATATGGATGCACATGTTTTGGGTTTTGCTTTGATTAAGGAACTGTATGCTTCTGATGGTTTCTTTAAAACTATTTATGCTCAATGTGTGTCCGAAGGTGAAGTTGATTCATATTTTCTTGATAATGGTTATTTGTTTAAGATGGGCAAGCTTTGTATCCCATCTTCTTCTATTAGACGATTGTTAACTCACGAAATTCATGAGTCCAGAGGGCATGGAGGTTTCGAAAAAATATTGTCTGGACTTAAGGAACATTACTTTTGGCCTAAAATGTCTAATTATGTGCTTAGATTTGTCAAGAGTTGTGTCACATGTGCTAAGGCTAAATCGAAAGCTAATGCAAATGGTCTATATCAACCTTTACCTATTTCGAATGCACCATGGGAAGATGTATCTGTGGATTTCATTGTTGGCTTGCCTAGAACTTCTAAGGGTCATGATTCTATTTTTTTTGTTGTAGACAGATTCTAAAAAATGGCTCATTTCATACCATGTCATAAAACTGATGATGCTATTCATGTTGCTCATTTATTCTTTAAAGATGTTGTTCGCTGACATGGATTGCCATTGTCTATTGTGTCTGATCATGATTCTAAATTCTCAAGCTATTTTTGGAAAACTTTATGGTCTAAGTTGGGTACAAAACTATTATTTTCTACTTCTTATCACCCCCAAACTGATGGCCAAACCGAGGTTACAAATAGAACTCTTGGGGCTCTCTTTAGAGTCATGCTGCGAACTAACCTCCGGAGGTGGGAAGAATGCCTACCATTTGTTGAGTTTGCTTATAACAGGTCTAGGCACTCAGCAACCAAGCAGACTCCATTTGAGGTTGTCTATGGCCGAAATCCACTCACCCTAGTGGACATGATGTCGCGGCCTCTCAAGGAGAAAGAGAGCATGGATGCAGCTAAGCAAGTGGACTTCATCAAGCGCTGGCATGAGCGTACCAAGGCGCAGCTGGAAAGAAAGACTGCGCAATACAAGGCAGCGAAGGACAAGGATCTCAAGGATGTGTAGTTCAATGTTGGTGATCTGGTATGGCTGCATCTCAGGAAGGAAAGGTTTCCGCAACAACGGAAATCTAAGCTGGACCCCAGGGGAGATGGACCATTTCGAGTGGTTCAGAAGATGGGTCCTAATGCCTACAAGCTGGATCTCCCTGCCGACATGTACAATGTTCATTGTACCTTCAACGTCGCTGATCTGTCTTTGTTCGTACCTGACAATGACACTGACGACGATTTGAGGACAAATCGAAATCAAGTGGAGGAGAATGATGCAGTGCAATTGTCGATGACTCCTGGTGACATTGAGGACAACATGAAGGTTCCATTCGATGGTCCTATCACTCATGCAAGGGCCAAGAGAATTCAAGATGCAACCAAAGCCCTTCTTGTCTGTTACCAAGGAACGATGGAGCAAGGGTTCAGGCCACCCTGGATCACTTTGCTCAGGACTACTCCACCAGCACAGGAAGTTAGCTTGCGTCCACACACGGAGCTCATGAATACTCGTCTACATCCACCATGACTAGCTTCCAGTCGACACAACACATGGATTACTCGGATTCCTTACATGTCGAGTGCACACAAGGCCCATGTCGAGTGGGCCAATAGCCTATGTCGAGTGCCATCCTTGTGTTGGGCCGAGTTACACTTTTAATTTAATTAAAGTTATTATTTTATGCGACTTAGATTAATAAGGTGGAAATAATTATATCTTACCTAGATGTAATTCTTGTCCACTATGTTTTTATCTTCTAGGTTTATTTGTCTTTAGGATTTTTATTATATCTTTTATCAACCTAAATTCTATCTTGCATGGTAGAATTGGGTCATATATTTCTATTTAAACATTATAGTTCTTTTGAATTAATTAGATTGAATAGAATTGAGGAAACCCTTTAAGGATTAAGGGTTCTTCGATTTCACTCCCAAAAGCTTCAAGTGCTCTTGTGATCTATCTACAATCGGCAAACACATCACCAAACCCTAACTCACAATCGGCCAAAACCAAACACAAACACAACCCTAGCGAATTCTGTTGCAAAAAGGCAGGCGCCCCGGTCGCCGAAAAGAGAAGAATCCGTCGCCGCGCCTCACCCACAAACCCTAGGCGGCGGCCGCCCCAGGCCTGCAGCGGCCGCAGCATCCCAGCCGCCCCGTCGCTCGCGCGCGCCCCGCGTCCTCGCTTCCAGGAGCCGCGTGCCCTTCCGCGCTGCTTCCTCTCTTCTCTCGCTTTCCCTTGCCTTCTGTCGCTATTCCCTGTTTCCAAATTGCTGAATTTTGTCTATGTTTAAAACTATCGCTAAAATCAGAATATTAATTACTTGTTAATTTGTTCCAATTAGGAGATATCAAAGAGCATTGCAAGATCGGGTAAATATACGGCGTGGTTCTTGATTTTGAGCCTACAGGCGAAGGATCGGGTATCCCAAACGTATCACCTCCTTAGGCCTTTCTTCTAAACTTTTAGTGGGTAATTTTACTTCTTTACCTCCTCTAAGAATCATGGCACTTGCATTCTTCTTCGGATTGACTACCACTTGCGATGGCAACTTTCCCGAATCCTTAGCTTTTAATTCTCTAATCTCCTTAGCCATTTGACTCAATAATTTCTCCTAGACACTCATCTTGTCCAACAATAACCTTATAATCTCTCCTTTGTCCGACTGTTGAGGATTTCCTAAACGATTCTCATATTGGCCCCTTTCTTGATATGGTGCTTGTTGCTGCTGGCCCCTACCGTTGAAAAAAAATCCGAAAAAACAAAAAAAGATATCTATATATAGTGCATGAGCCAAAATCCTTAAGTCTTTCATTCATACAAATGTTATATTTTTGAGAGGTATATTAGAACTTGGAAGAAGGGTTGATGGAATGCATCTTTAGAGCATTATTGAGAAGAGTTATGGTTTGGGTATTGCAAGTGTTGAGATTTAGGAGTCTTGATTCCCGAATTATAAAAGCACCACATAGCCAAATAATTCCATACCCTTTATTTCATACCAAGCCCCATTACAACCCCGCCGAATGGAGTCTTCTATGAAGTCTTCCATTGAGCGAAAGTTCTCCTGATGATTCTTATTGCATTTTCATAATTGGTTGCGAAGTGGATTATTATAAATTGCAATGTTTATGAGATTGTATATGGAATTGAGTTGAGAGTTGATCTTCATAGCCTAAACACATGAGAGTTGAGTGCAAACACATTATCCCTGTGAGGTTGGATCAAAATTGCATATGCCTATGGATCGCCAAAATATGTGCTATGACGTTAAATTCACTTGCTTTGCTTTGCTACCGCTTATGATGTTGCTTTTGACAAGGGCGAAGACTTGAAGGGTGTGTTGTAGGTATTGGTTATTGCTTGGTTATTGCTTGAGGACAAACAAGTCTAAGTATGGGGTGTTTTGATGTACATAATTGTACCTTTGTTTATTGCATCTTTCGACTCCTTATTTCATTCGATTTCCAAATAAAAGTTTCAAAAGAATATAAACTTGTGTAAGAATGGCCTAAAATGCAAGAAATAGAGTCTACACAAGTTTTGAGCTAACCATGCAGGAATTCGAGCGAAAACGGAGTCAAAACGAAGAAGCCAAGTGAAGCTGAGAAGAGGTAGATATCGACCCTAAACCCAGATATCGACCTCTGGGGTAGATATCGACCTTCAACATAGATATCGACCTCAACATAGACATCAAGTAAAGCTGAGAAGAGGTAGATATCGACCTTAGACCCAGATATCGACCCCCAGTGTCGATATCGACCCCCATATCGACCTCAACATAGAAATCGACCAGAGTTGAACAAGTCGAGCAGGAACAGAGACCTCGATATCGACCTCTGGTGTCGACATCGACCCCTTATCTCGACAGAAGATAGACTCGATTTCGAATGCGGATTGGAACTATATCTTCAAGGAGGCACGTGATTATCTCATACTTTCAAGATAGAGGACAGCTGAAGTTTTATTCATCTTTTACCTTTAAGTTATTTAAGTTTTATCAAAATAAAAGACCTATCCTAATTGTTCGGATAGAGTTATTAGTTTAGATAAGAGTTACAATGCTTGGATAGCGAGGATTAGTAGCCTATAAATAAAGCCTTAGGGGCTGATTTGTTAGATCCAATCCCAGAACAATCCATTAACCCAAGACAAAGACAATAGACAATAGAGTTAGAGTTAGAGAGAAGTTTTAGGGTTTGACGTTTGCGAAAGTTGACGTTGAGTTGTAAAGCTTCGGAGTTTATTTTAATGCAAGTTTATTTCCTTCAATTGACGATGAATTCCATGATGAGAAGCGAGTAGTTCCCCAAAGCTCTTAGGGTCGGGGTGAGCCCGACGTTAGCCATGCGCGCTTGAGGTAAGTATTTGATGTTGATATCGTTGTGTCTATCTCTCCTCCTACAATTCTATGTTTAGTCCTAATCGAAAGAAAACGGATTCATGCTAACAACTTGAGTTATAAACATAAAATTTGTAGAGACAATTAGGTTTATTTGAAAGAGTAATCCTAAGAGTTGGTGTACAGCGAAAGCTCGTCCCTCGGGTGAAATAGCGCAATTGTCCGTCTTATTTATCTCATCGCATGCATTGGTTAACGTTGTGGTAAACCCTAATCCTAGGAGTTGTTTTTACATATTCATCAAAACCCACTGTTTTATTTCTGTTCATTGCTTCTCTCTCCATCCTAAAGTCTTCGGCCTTTCTTTGCCGACGAAGAACTAACTCACTGCAGGGAGACATCGATATCGACCCGAGACGTCGATATCGACCACTGAGTTCGTCGACAGTTTTCTGAGTCGACGACGAACATCGCTGCGGAGTTTTGCTGACATCGATATCGACACCAGACATCGATATCGACCCTTCTGTATCGACTGGCAGTCTTCTGAGCCAGTCGATTTCGTGGACTGACATCCATATCGACCCCCACCAGTCGATATCGACCACTTGTTTTTTGTCTTTGCAGGTCTTCTGTTGCAGAGAACATCGACAGCCGAGGTCGACATCGAGGCCCAAGGTCGAAATCGAGGCTTCTGGTCGAACATAAAGGACGTGTCTTCAACGCTACTAGGATCTCGCTGACTCGCTTCCTCGTGGATCGATCTTGACTACCCTTCCACTACAACGGGAGGAAGTCTTGTAATTATTTGCTTAGACCAGGAGTTGGATTACATTTATTTACATCTTTATATTTGTAATTACTCGACATATCAGCCTCCTGCAACAACAACTGCCTCAATCATATTTCAATTTGTGCACATAAACCCAATAATGCGGTATTAAGTCAAGCTCGAGTATCCAAGTATGAGGCGAGATATAGAGCAAGAGGATATACATGTTATCTAGTCAAACAAAGCAACAGCTCAATGCTCAAGCAATCATCAAATATTCCAACCACCACAGCATTCCAGAATCAGTTAGGTCCAAAAGTTCAAAAGTAGCAATATCCATGACCCATGATAAAATCATATACATGACACCAATAGTACACCAAATGTGAAGTTCACCCCATGGAAATCGAACTCCCACATTTCACACAAGACCAAGAAAAGTAAAACAATTGATGCACACATACCCCACACAAAAATATCAAATAACCCATGGAGTACAAAATCACCCAAGAACATCATCAAGCTCAATAAATTTTCAACACTATCTTGAAACCACAACAAGCCAAAGTGATGAGCTATTTCAAAAAATTCAAATCAACCACAAGATCCTCGGAATTCACACATGACTTGCAAAAATTCAAGAGCATATCCCTAACTACCACAATCAAGTTCAATCACATTCATCAAATTTCAACCATATACAACCACATTTCTACATTAACCATTAACAATCAAATTCAAGAGATGCATTAAGTAGAAACAAGCACAAATTCACCCATAAACCCATCCAAATCACAAAGCCCCAATTTTTCCCAATTCAATTTCCACCAACCCTAGAAATTTCAATCACTCAAAATAATCACTCAAACCACAAATTAATGGATGAAGTAACCAAATCTGAGCAAAAGAGATTAGAAGAGAAGGAAACTTACCAAGTTCTTGAAGAAAAAGAGAAGCAAAGAGAGACTAGCAATGGAATAAAGAGGAGAAGAGAAAGATGGATGCAGTGGGGTGGTGCGGCTGGTGCGGGGCTGGAGCGGCTGTGGCGGCGTGGTGGTGGCGTGGTGGTGGCGCGGCTGGTGCGGCTGTTGTGGTGAGAGAGAGGGTCGAGTGCAGGGAGACGAGCGAGAGAGATGAGCAAGAGGCCGAGTGAGCAGCCCGAGTGCAGCAGAAGAACGGGGAAGAAAGAAAAGAAAAGAAGGAAAGAAAGGAAAAAAAAAAAAAAACTCAGTTTTTTTTTTTTTTTGCTGGGCAAACCACTCCACCGAGTGGGATAACCACTCGACCGAGTGGCCTGTTTGCCCTCCTTACTGTAATGTACTCGAGCATACACTCGAATCGAGTGGAAATTCCACTCGATCGAGTGAACCCAGCACTCCCATTTTCGAAAAAAAATTGAAACCCTTTTTTTTTTTAGCTAATAAGATGAAAGAAGACTTACCTCGGGTTGCCTCCCGAGAAGCGCTGGTTTAAGGTCTGAAGCCGACCTTCCATCACTTTCAAGTGCTTGGATCAAGGCGGTCGACGGAAATGACCCTCTCGATCGGATGCCCGGCGAAATACTTCTTCAACCTTTGGCCATTTACCTTGAACTCACCGGTCCTTTCACTCCACACATCAACAGCACCATGAGGATACACTTTCTTTACCTGAAAAGGGCCACTCCATCTTGACTTCAACTTGCCTGGAAACAACCTTAACCTCGAGTTGAAAAGCAAGACAAGGTCGCCCACTTGAAGCTCCTTCGGTGAGATGTGCTTGTCATGCCATTTTTTATGTCCTCTCCTTATAAATTTTAGCATTCTCATAGGCCTCCAAATGCAGCTCCTCAAGCTCTTGCAACTGTAACTGCCGCTTTTCTCCCGATAGCTTCATATCCAGATTTAGTGACTTAATCGCCCAATAGGCCTTGTGCTCCAACTCAACAGGAAGATGACAAGATTTTCCGTACACCAGCTTATACGGAGTAGTACCAATCGGAGTTTTAAAAGCAGTTCTGTAAGCCCACAAAGCATCATCTAACTTTGTCGCCCAATCCTTCCGCGAACGAGACACAGTTTTTTCCAAGATGCTTTTTATCTCCCGGTTGGAGACCTCTACTTGCCCACTCGTTTGAGGATGGTATGGGGTTGCAATCCGGTGATGAACCCCATACTTCTTCAGCAAAGCCTCAAAATTTCTCTCAATGAAATGGGAACCGCCATCACTAATTAGAAACCGTGGAACTCCAAACCTCGAGAAGATCACATTCTTGATGAACTTTGTGACTACCTTAGCATCATTAGTGGGGGTTGCCATAGCTTCAACCCATTTTGACACATAATCCACCGCCACAAGTATATACTTGTATGGCCAAGAAGACGGAAAAGGCCCCATAATATCGATTCCCCACACATCAAACAACTCAACCTCTAAAATGCTATTCAGTGGCATCTCATTTCTCCTTGAGATATTCCCTGTTCGTTGACACTCATCACAAGAAACAACAAATGTTTGATAACACTAAGGACTTCTTCCAGATTGAAATACCTTGGCCACGGTCTTGGAGGTGCTAGCATGACCTCTAACCGGTAGAGAATGACAATGTTTGATAACACTAAGGACTTCTTCCATTAGGATGCATCTCCTGAAAAGCCCATCGGAGCACCTTTTAAAGAGGTATGGCTCGCTCCAATAATAATGCACAACGTCTTTCAAGAATTTCTTCCTTTGCTGAAATGACAGATCACCAGGCAACTCATTACATACAATGTAATTCACAAAATCAGCATACCATGGTACCTCAGAAGTGGTGCTCAATATCTCAGCGGCAAAATCAAATATATGCTCATCCGGAAAAGACTCATTGATGGGAGGCTCAAATGAAGTGCGCTCTAGTTGCTCCGACGATAACCTGGACAAGTGATCAGCAACAAGGTTCTCCGCGCCCTTTTTGTCCTTTATCTCCAAATCGAACTCTTGGAGAAGAAGGATCCACCTAATGAGACGCGGCTTTGCATCTTTCTTTTGCAGCAAGTATCGGATCGCAGCATGATCTGTATACACAATCACTTTAGCACCCACCAAATAAGACCGAAACTTCTCAAAAGCAAAGACTATAGCAAGCAATTCCTTCTCTGTTGTGGCATAATTTCGCTGAGCTTCGTCCAGGGTCCTACTAGCATAGTATATGGCATGGAGTTTGTTGTCCTTCTTCTGGCCCAGAACGGCCCCAACTGCGTAGTCACTGGCATCACACATTATCTCAAATGGGAGATCCCAATCAGGACACTGCATAATAAGAGCTGAGATCAATGCCTCCTTCAACCTGCAAAAGGACTCATGGCACTCCGGAGAAAAATCGAAAGTGACATCTTTCATTAGCAAGTTAGAAAGAGGCTTAGCAATTTTTGAAAAATCCTTTAGGAGGTGATAATTTCTCAATCAAATCTATCTTAGCTCGATCCACCTCAATACCACGGTTAGAAACTAAATGACCAAGGACAATACCTTCCCTTACCATAAAATGACATTTCTCCCAGTTCAAGACAAGGTTCACTTCTTCGCAACGCTGCAAGACTCGAGACAAGTTAGACAAGCAAGCATGAAAAGATGAACCGTATACAGAGAAATCATGCATGAACACTTCCATAATTTCCTCAATGAAATCAGAAAATATCGCCATCATGCAACGCTGAAAAGTAGCAGGGGCATTACACAAACCGAAAGGCATTCTCCTATATGCAAAGGTGCCATAAGGGCAAGTGAAAGTAGTCTTTTCCTGATCATCCGGATGGATAGGAATTTGAAAGAATCCGCTATATCCATCCAAATAACAGTAATAAGAGTGCTTAGCTAGCCTCTCAAGCATCTGATCTATGAAGGGAAGGGGGAAATGATCTTTTCGGGTGGAGGCATTCAACTTCCTATAATCTATACACATTCTCCAACCTGTAACAGTCCTAGTAGGGATCAATTCATTTCTATCATTCTTGACAACAGTCATCCCTCCTTTCTTAGGAACCACATGAACGGGACTAACCCATTTGCTATCAGAAATAGGAAAAATAATCCCAGCATCTAACAGTTTAAGCACTTCCTTTTTCACAACCTCTTTCATGTTAGGGTTAAGCCTTCTTTGATGCTCTCGGGTAGGTTTATGATCATCCTCCATCAAAATCCTATGCATGCACATGGAGGGGCTAATCCCTTTCAAATCATCAATGGTGTAGCCTATAGCCTTCTTATGCAATCTAAGCTCATGCAACAACTTTTTAGTTTCATCCAGACTTAGACTAGCACTCACAATCACAGGATAAGTGGAATCAGGACGCAAGAATTCATACCTCAAATTAGAAGGAAGTGGCTTCAACTCCAGCTTAGGTGCACCTCCCAAGTCTTCATCATCTCTTTGCAAAACCTCAAAAATAGCTTTGGGGTCTTCTACAGCAGCTTCCAAGTCCTGAACTACTTCAGCAAGTAGCTCATCATCACCAGCATCAGTCACACTCTCCATAAGACATAGCTCTAGAGGGTCTCTTTCAATCACCTCTGTCATGACATCTTGAGCTTCTTCATCTATTATATCAATCCTGCAACATTCATCCTCAAAAACAGGGGCTTTTAAAGATTTAGGAAGGTTAACCTCAACTTTCTCATCCCCTATTTCAAAGGAAAAAGTCCCTTTTCGAACATCAATCACAGCACCTGCAGTGGCCAAGAAAGGCCTTCCAAGAATGACAGGGACGCGAATGTCGGCGTCCATATCTAAAACAACAAAATCCACAGGTACAAAGAACTTACCCACCTTTATAGGAACATCCTCCAAGATGCCAGCGGGGTGGGCTATGGACCTGTTCGCCATGATAAGTTGCATTCTAGCAGGCCTAAGCTCTCCTAAGTCTAGCTTTTTACAAATAGAGAGGGGAAGCAAGCTTGTACTAGCTCCCAAATCACACAGAGCTTTATAATCAGGACCATGACCAAAAGAAATAGGGACAACGAAACTACCTGGGTCCTCCAGCTTAGGTGGCAGCTTGTTTTGGATCAAGGCACTGCACTCCTCATTTAGAAACACCGTTTGGCACTCATCAAGCTTCCTCTTGTTAGAGAGGATCTCCTTCAGAAACTTCACATAAGAAGGCATTTGGGACAAAGCGTCGGTGAAGGGGATGTTGATGTAGAGCTTTTTCAACACCTCTAGGAACTTCCCGTATTGCTTCTCAATCTGAGCTTGAGCCTTCCTTTGTGCGAATGGAAGCGGTGGCTTGTAAGTAGGAGGTGGGACATATGACGGCTCTGTAACCGATTCAGCAGCTTTCTCCCATTCTTTAGCACTCTCTTGAGCTCTAGTCGGCTCGGAAGGCCTCGAATCTTCTAATTGCTTACCACTCCTTAGGGACACAGCAGAAATATGTCCCTTGGGGTTATCTTCTGTTTTCCCTGGAAACTGACCAGCAGGTCTAGCGGTGTTATTGGCCTGCTGAGCTACTTGAGTCTCAAGCATTTTCTGTCCCCTAGTGAGATTCTGCACTTCTCCAGCTAGACTCTTAACGGTTCCCATAAGCTGTTCCATCATTATCTCCATCTTGTCCTTCTGTGGTGAGGCTTTTTGTGGGAAACCAGGAGGTGGCCCTTCTGCGGCTTGCTTATTAGCGTAGGAGAAACCAGGATGATCTCTCGCTCGGGGATTGAAGTTGTTATAGTTCCTGTTGTAAACTTGACCCCTATTGTAGTTGTTGCCCATGTAGCCAACTTCCTCCTCTTGACTAGCATCTCCTTGGGAGGCATAGATCTGGCAAGCTGAAATAGTGTGATCCTGGGATCCACAGAACTGACATGGCACTGGTCTAGAACCCGCAACACTCACTTCCTTAGTAGACAAAGACTTCTCCATAATTGAGGCTAGACGTTTAATCTCAGCAGCCAATGTGTCATATCTAGCATCCTTATAAGTTTCAGCATCCACCTCATAGATCCCTGCACCCCTTTTGACATTAGAGAGTGCCCTAGGTTGCGAGTATTTCCCACATCTCTTGGCCGTCTTCTCTACAAAGGCCCAAGCCTCATCGGCCTCCATCTCTAAGAATCCTCCTCCGGATGAGGAGTCGATCAATAGCCTAGTGTGGTCATCAACAGCCTTGTAGAATATCTCCAACAAATTCAGCTTAGGCATCCCATGATGGGGACATTCAAACAACAAATCCTTGAATCTCTCCCATGATTCATGGATATTTTCTCCATCTCTTGCTGCAAAAGCATTTATCTTCCTTCTCATCTCAGCAGTTTTAGCGGGTGGGAAGAATTGATTCAAAAATTCAGAAGACAAGGCATCCCAAGTAGTAATGGTACCAGCAGGAATAGAGTTGTACCAGTGCTTAGCCTTTCCACTCAAAGAAAAAGAGAAAGACCTCATCAAAAGCTCTTCCGGACTAACTCCTTGAACCTTCACCGTGTCTAGCAATTCCTTGAAAGTGGCGATGTGTTGGTGAGGATTCTCCGAAGGGAGCCCATTGAAAAGATTTTGCCTTATCATATTCAGCAAAGAAGCTTTCAGTTCGAAGTTGGCGGGTGTTAATGAAGGAAGGACAACACCCGGTTGTGGTAGATACTGAGCTGGATCCATCCGCTCTCCTAGAGTAGTTGGCCCTTGTGGTTGGCCAAGTTGTAACTATTGATTAGTTAACTGTTGTCGGAGGTCGGCATTTTCTTGATCTCTTTGAGCCATTTGCCGCTCCAGTTCTTCCAATCTGGTCATAGCGTCAGCCATCGTTTCCGCTCTAACAGCTTGCTGTTCAGCTCTTCTTCTACGAAAGGTGCGCTCAGGTTCAGGGTCAAAAGGCACTAGATCGCTAGAGCCTTTCACCTTTCGCATTCAATATAAAGCACCACCTGAATCCAACGTCAAAAAGAAACAAATCAAAGCAACAAAAGAACTAAGAGAACTAGTCGTCGAAAAGACGATCGATAATAGCACCGGTGCCCGGCAACGGCGCCAAAAACTTGATAGGCTAAAAACCTACACCCACAAGTGTATGGGGTTCAGTTGTAGTAATCAAGTGTCGTATCCACAAGGACCGAAGGAGTATCGATTATAATTTCGATCTAGTTCAACTAAGTTCAGAATAAACAAACAGGTTCTAGAGTATGTGTATAAAGTAACCAAGAAAACCGAATTAATGTTGAGAAATATATATAGGGAAGGAGTTCTAGGGTCAAGGATTTACCAACAATGCATCATCAATAGGCAAAACAAATATTTTTCTCACCCGAGTGATTCCGAAATCAAATTGTGGAGGTAGGTTATCTAAGGTAATCGCGCATCCCCTTTCGGGTTTAGCGCAAATGTGCCTAAATCAGTTAGCAATCCTCCTTTCGGACTCAAGCAACTGATTTAGACCCTTTAAGTTCGTAGAGTTTTAGGCAATAATCACATTAACGTCGCCTTTCGGCTCCGGATAATATCAAAATTGCCTAAAACACCTATGACAACCTATGAATCCTCAAGAAGTTTAGTTTCACTTTCGATCAATAAACTTCGGGTTTAATCGTGTAGTTCCGATGGATCCTAATCGCCTTTCGGTCTCAAATCACCATCTAAATTCCAGTTTAGGTTTATCGTCTTTCGATTTCAAACCCTAAATCGGATCTAATCAACTCGCATCAATCAGAATAAGCACAACACGATTAAAACCACAATCTAATTCAGAATCATTCGAGAGATGTTAAGAACAAGCCTATTTCTGCCTTGTCGGGACAATCCCAACCCTAGAACAAGAAATCTAGCTACTCATGGAGAAGTTCATGCTTGATTCAAACAAATTTGGCAAGATAAACATCGGACAACAGAAACAACAACGGAAAATTACCCGAATTTGATGAATCCAACAAACTATCTTCAAGAATCTCCAATCCCCCAAAGCTTCCCAATAGGTCCTCTACTTCAGTCCTTTTCCGCCTCTCTCCCGAACTGAACTCCTTAACCTTTCCTATTCCCCCCGTTTTTAGAAAGAAAAAATGAATTAAATGCTGAACACAGGAAACACTCGGTCGAGTGGTTATTCCACTCGGTCGAGTGGCTTCTGGGAAGCATTTTCTGTAAAGCACTCGACCAGATTGAGACTCGAGTGGTTTCTGCACTCGGTCGAGTGGCTTCCGGAAAGCAGGTTCTGTAAAGCACTCGACCAGAGTGAGACTCGAGTGGTTTCTGCACTCGGTCGAGTGGCTTCTGGAAAGCAGGTTCTGTAAAGCACTCGACCAGATTGAGACTCGAGTGGTTTCTGCACTCGGTCGAGTGGCTTCTGGCTTGTTCACACAACTTCACTCTTGCACCACTCGGTCGAGTGGCTTCTGGCTTAACTTTGCCGAGCTTGTTTCGCTTCTTTCGGCATGCTTCCTCGATCCCCGTGCCTCCTAGTACGTCTATGACTCCTTCAGAGCGCACCGAAAAACCTCGAATCTTGTCATTCTCCTTTAGCTCTCTCATTGACATCAAAACCGCTCCGAAACACCTGAAATCACAATAGACAAGCGGTAGACACCGATTCCACAAAACTAAACAAAAAGGGCTAAGAATGTACAAAATACTCAGCTCAAATGCCCTAAAATCGATGCTAGAATGCCCTAGAATCATGACTAAATAGACGCTATCAACCATGCATAGTAGTTATTACATAACTGACAAACACTCCATCCTCGAGAGAA
Organism: Persicaria maculosa; assembly: GCA_963922045.1. NCBI lineage: Eukaryota > Viridiplantae > Streptophyta > Magnoliopsida > Caryophyllales > Polygonaceae > Persicaria > Persicaria maculosa. Next base: position 20,918,935 of record OY998271.1, on the reverse strand, counting down.
AGAGAACAAACGATAAGCCTATAGTTTGTCTGGATAAGAAAATATAGGCCTAGGCATAAATCCTCACAGTAAGAGAAAAGCTCAACTTAAAGTACTCACACTTATCCTCTATGAAAACAGCTTCAAACCCAGCAAACAAAAGATGAAGAAAACCCAAGCCTCGCTTTAGAACTAATTTTGTCATCATTGTCTGAGTCCATGATGAGCACCTTGAACTGAGCACCACCTGTGTGATGAAACACAATCGCTGATCTAATGCAAAGCCCGTTAGACGGGACAAAGTCACCCCATCCTTGGTCTAACCAGCACATATCATCATCATCCTTGATTACACCAACATAAAAATCTTGCACCATGCAAGATGATAGTTGGACGTGTCTAGGGATAACCAATCCATATTTGCTCTCGAACATCGAAGTAAGCGGCTGCAAAAAATCATGACAAAAATAAGGAACGGAGAAAACTAAACACGACAAAGAACCAAGAATGGGATGAACATACAAGTTTATGCAATTGCGCCTCAGCCTCTATAATCACAAAGAAGGTCTGCGAAAAAGGCTTAGGAGACACCATCTTGATTTCAAAGGTAGTGAAGAAGGTACTCAGTCAGACGTGTTTCCCTCCATTTATGCCATAAGGAAATAATCTCCCCAGAAGCCCAAAGACCCATCTGTGACACAAGTACGTCCGTGATTGTTTCTTTGGGAGGTTGTGAAGCATGTGTAATTGACATGTATTTGGAATTACAAAATCAATGACATAAACTAAAGAAACACACACCAAGTGTTCTTCATGCCAAGCCTTAAGTAATACACCAGCTCAGATCCGTGAACCTTTGTCTTGGAAAGAATCACGGGTAGGACACGTTCCTTACAGATGGGGAACACTACCCGGAACAAACCGGTGAGCAAACATCCGGGAAAAAGTCATGAGCAAGATGGACCTACCCTCGGCCAAATAACCCTAGCAAAGATTCTAGATTCACGTAAGGATCCTTGGGACAAGACAAAATGAGAACTCCGGATAAAAGGGTGATTTTTGCCCACCAAACTCAAAACCAATCTAAAAAATGAGCCTTACCAATCCTCAAAACTCCCCTCCTAGGGCGTTCTACAGGGTCATTCTCACTGAAGACCAACTTCAAAAACTTTGGCTTTCTCATTCTTACGACTAGTTCCGATAGGAGATTTTGGACAAGGTCTTTCTTTGGTCCCGGTCAAAACAAGAGCTCGAACTCAAGGTAATGAGAGGAAATCTATATTGGATAATGAATTGATGACGTGAATTCATAATAGACAACGAATTCCAAGCTGGGAAGACGATGACATTCATCTTTGAAAGAGACTCTCACTTTGAAGTGCATGCGGTAGAGCCAGACAATGAATGCAATGGCGGAACGAGAACCACTCGCTAAAACTCCTCAAAGACGAGTCTCAAAACCCAATGAAAAGTATCCAGCGTTCCACGTCGCCGAATAAGTAAAAAGCCATTGGCGCTCGCATGTGTAATCAGCACTTTTTTATGAAGAATAAAAGCTTAGAACGGAATTAGGTTGTAAAATTTTTCTTAGAAGAGGACCGCAAAAGATATCACTTTCACCAACCTCCTCCAAACAAAAATAAAGAAACAACTCACTCGCATAAAATCTAACAACTTAGGAATCCTCTCCTCATGCGGAAAATCATGAGGGAAGATTCCTGAGGGGATACTGTGTCAATCGCGTCAATATTTAGAAAAGCATCCATAGGAAGAAAGGAAGAGCGAAACACCAAAGAGAAAAATAATAACTTAATCCGCGTAGGACCCTACAATATTCACATCATAAAGAGTTTCCGCCATAACAAAAAGAGCAAAAATTTTCACATCACCTATGGCGACATTGTGCCCAATCAAGAGAAGGAGGAGACAGTGTCTCAAAAATTGCAACACAAAAATGAAGTTTAAATGGCCTTCCTTACAGGGATCTGCTTCCTCCTAGAACTCTTCATCCTCGTCTGAATCTTCGGTGTCCTCAGCTACCAACTCCTCGGTAGATAAACCCCAATCCTCTAGCTTCAGGCTAGGTTCAAACTTCACGAGGGGAACGTCGGGGTCAGTCGCGGCACGAGCAACACTCTGATTTATGCCTGCAGACATCCCCTTCCTAAAGTAGCCAAAGCATTTATCCTTCAAACTCTCATCGTCTTTAGGAGTGCGAAGGCATTCTTTAACTACTGACGAGAAGAAAGAGTGCCAAGCTTCCATCATCACCCAGTTCTCGGACAAAAATTTCAAACCTTTAGGAGACTTGAGCCATTGGAGGGCCACCGATTGATAAGGCCGAGAGCGAGCCATGTCCAAATCATTCTTCAAGAGGGTTTGATCCTCCCAAAGAATCAAATTTTCCTCCTCAAGGTCATGGATAGTGTTTTTCTTTTATGTTTTGTCGTACTTTAGTATGAAATTTTATTTTTGGCTTTCCCTAACCTGTATGTCTTTCACCTTTAGTTAGGAGTGGTCCTTACTGATGCGGATCGTCGTTCTCGGCTATCAAAAACTCGATCTTACCAAGAAGGCGGAAGAGATAAAGAAGTTGACACACCAAGTTCAAATTTTCAGAAACACGGTTGGGAACCCTACTTCGGTGGAAAAGTTCAAGAAGCGATCGTTTGAGCTTGACAAGAAATTGCGAGAAGTTCGGGAACAGTTGGTTGCGGTTATCGAGGAATGCAAATTGGCCGTATTAGAGTTTGAAACTTTTCACGTCCGAGAGACCGAGCTCAAAGTGCCATTGCCCCAAGCGTTCCATCTCGGTAAGAAACTCGTGAGTACCTAGGAGCTGGATGTAGCTTTGTTCATTCCGTGCTATTTCATATGGAAACGGGAGTCTCACTAGCTCATCCATGCCAAAACCGAGCATGTGGAAACAAGGAAGGGTCGCTTCACCCTGCAAGAAGAGAGCTTTTTCCTTACCTGCGGCGTCGGGTCGGCCTGAAGGAACTGCAGAGCCCCCTGCCCTACTTTTTTTCTTGCTCCCCGCCGGATGAGGGTCAGCGGAGGGAGAACGTTTCCCATGCGACCCGCTCGTGATCCTCGATGCATCGATATCAATTTTGACTTCCCTGCTATCCTCTGAATCCACAATAACGGGCTGAGTTGGAGGGAGAGACCTCTCGGGGGCTACGAGAGATTTTTTTTTCTTCTTTGTGACGCCTTTGGACTGATGTCGCGCAAGCAGAGATCCCAAATCCATGAGGTCTAAAATAGAGACAGAAAAAGTGATTAGTAATCCGATCATTCCAAAAAAGAAAAGACATGAATAACCACAAAGAACTAAAACTGGAATACAAAACCAACAAAGAAAAACACCTTAGTGCAGATGGGGTAAACTCAACCCAGCCATCTCTCATTGTAGGGCTGATATCATGGAACGCCAAGGGGCCTTAGAATGGCAGACAAAGCAATTCTTGACCTTCTCAAAACCTGCCTATGTTAGCTTCTTCATTGACCGAAACCAACACAGAACAGTCCTAAAATTCAGAAAAGTCCTAGCCTTGTTGCACACTAGGAACCACTTGTACTTCCAATATGGCTTACTAGAGAGCCTTTCCACATAATTGTAGCTCGAAGGGTATTGGTAGTATTTCTTGTCTTTTCTGCCGCACTTCAAGGAAAGAATGTGAAACATAAGTTCCTTCATTGGAGACACACCAATCTCCAAGCATATCATGAAGAAGCTAGTAAGGAACATCCAACAATTGGGGAGTACTTGGGTGAGACATAAACCATGCTCAGCCAAAAACTCCACAAAGAAGGGATGAAGAGGAAGGCGAAAACCCTCCTACAAGCTCTCAATGAACACTACCAAGCAATCTTCGTACGCGTCATGTGAACCACCATTCTTGGCAGGTAGACAAAGTTCCAAACCAGCAGGCCAAGGAAAAATCCGAGAAATCACTTCTACATCAGGCAACTCCATCAAGGTTACCCCTCCACGAATTTTTTCGTTTGGAGAGCGTCTAGGGCGAACCCTCTCTTGTAGGACAATGGGTAAAGGTTAAGGAGAGTGGATGGAGAAGTCCCCGCAGAAGGCGCATGTATGCAGGTTGTCCAAAAAATAAAATGGTACATACAAATCACTGAGTGTCTCTTTTGAACGACGCCTCACAGGTTTTTCTACCATCCCCACTAGAGAAGCTGCATACGGTATCCATGACTCCTCGGACCTAGAACTTCTCCCAGACAAACGGGAAGTAGACAGGACATTTGTATTATAGAGTGGGGAATGAAGGTCCACGTCGCCCCCTGACGAAGAAGTTTCCCCTCTGTTACCATCCTTAGAAAAAGAAGAAGAAAGAGGGTGAGGAGAAGAATAGTAATCATGGTCAGAACGCTTCCTAGCTCTTCTCACATTAATGGGGCTTTTTTACTACTAGAATACTGCAATTAGACATCATGTGATTTAAGTCTGTCAAAAAAGTAACCGATGTTAAATTAATCTATTACATCAAATAATAAATTTGTGATGTTAAAACAATTTAAGACAACAGTTGAATTTTTTAACAGATGTTAAATGATTAATTTAAAAAAATTGAAACGCGCGCTCGATCAAATTTTTCTAAGTGTTTGAATGCCCGCCCATACTTAGAAAATTTTTTTAAACACTCGCCCTCTCCTTTCTCCCATTTCTCCTAACTCTCTCCTGTCTCACCCTCGTCCTTTATCGCCTCTCCACCTCCACCCGTTCTCTCCTTCTCCCTCTCTCGTCGGCGGCTATCCACCACAAAATCGGCGATCTCTTAACGCCTCCCCCTCCCACTAGTGGCCATCCTACACCGAACCATCCATCCTCATCCTTAATTCTCGCCCCCTCTCGATCTCTTCACATCTCCTCGCCTCCTCTTGTCGACCTCCCTCCCTCTGTCCTTATCTCTATCTCTCTCTCAGATCTTAACCCCAAATCGAAGACAGAGGCCAGTATTCTCCTCTCGGCTCCAACTCTGCCCAAGCGCCACCTTCAGCAACACTCTCCCTCTCCTCCTCCACCCGACGTCGGCGGCCAAACCCTGCAGTGACAACTACTCAATCTTGTCCATGCACACAACCAAGAGCCAACGATGGTTAGTTATCCTTCATTGATTCTTCAGATCTAGGTTTACGGTTCTTTGGCTCCGATCTAGGTTTTCAATTTTGGTAAAGAATTTTTTATTTAGAGTTTTAATTTTGGTAAAATTTGATCTTGAACGGGTTTTAGTGGTTAGGGTTTTCAATTTTTGAATTCTTTTTAGCGTTCGTGTTGTTGATTGCATTTGATTTGGTTTTTTTCAAGATTCAAACTTGGGTGATGTTTAAGATGGGTATTGCTGGGGAGCTTGTTCGAAGAGTCTTCACAAAAAGGCGGTATACTAAGATTTTTGAAAGCAATGTGAGTCACACTTTAACTTTGCTTGAGTTCCCTAAGGAATCAATAGATTTTTACATTCTGCTATGGTTTTAATAGTTTGAATGATTTTTTAAGTGAACTTCGCATGATTAATAAGATTTTTTTTCTCGGACCCATTCAGGTGAAGAGCAATAGAGTGGATAAAACAAGATGGAGCTCTGTAACAGTGTACCTGTGTGGAGAAGAAATCATGTCAGTAGTCGGAGAGGAGGATTCACTGTTTGTGACGAGCTCAGAGGCCATAGTTACATAACCACTTGAAGGAGAGACTCCAAAGGAAGGCAATGTCCCAAGCCAAGAACCGAAAAAAATGAGTCTTGAAGAAGATGAAGTACTAGACCGTGATCAGGAGCCAAAAGAGATGCATGAAGCTCAGAGGCCATTGTTTGGTATGTTTTAGATTCGTAATGATATAAATTATTGTTATATTTAATCCCAATGAAAACATATTAGCCTCAATCTCTAATTTAGCACATTTCTATTTGTAATTCTTTATGCTTAAAGGGTATGGTGAAAGCTTTGGTTTGACATATTTTCCTCAATCTATCTTTATAAATTTTAGTATCATTTTATGTCATATGGTGTTTCAAAACTTCCTTTTTGTTTTTCTTTCCCTAAAGTTGTTCAAGCATAATATTTTACAGATGTACTGTGATCGACTTGTGAGTATCAAAATACTTTTGGTCTTGTTGTTCTCTCTGCGTACTCGTAAATTTTGATCAAATCTCTCTTCAATGTTGCCGTAGAAGGTGTGCCAATTTAATGTTGCTTTATCTTGATTCTTGATGAGCCATTCACTTTCTGATTCTGGATGGTTTAGGCATGTGAAAAAGGATTTTTTCCTTAATTTTTAGCCTTAATTGCATAAAGCACATCTAATACGGGCAAACAAATGTAAGGGATGGTGCCCTTTTTTGACAAACTTAATTTTTTTTAGTTCTGATAAGTTAAGTGATTAGTATGCATTGTAAACAGTTTCTTTCTCCTTTTCAATATGCTGAATGATCTTGCTATAATTATTTTTTCTATGTCATCCAAGTTGATATCTAGGATCTAAGTAGATGTATGGTGCTATTGTGCCTCGTGATTTATTGGAAATTCCATTTGCTTAAAAAAAATCTGGAGTGAATATAGATTTATTCTTGATGAAATAAAATTTAGAGTGAATGGAACTTTAAATACTGAATATAGATTTGAGTAATAGGTAGAAGCATTCTGAAACCAATAAGCTGCATTTTTGATAAAGTTTAATATCAATTAATTTTGCTTTGTAAATCTATTTTCTGAAGGTAACGATTCTTCTTGTCCTACTTATGGAAGTTTATGCCTTTATTTTATGGTAAAGTGCGATTAGACTTTGTTCGAATCTGTGCTCATCTGTTTGCGACTGCTATATGCAGTGTTTTGTTTGCATGTTCTTTTGACAGGCTCTAACGTTGGATTGGGTGATCTTTCTTTGTTCTGGGCCATGGCATCAAATACAAGAGGAGAGCGGAGGTACTTAATTGGCTTGGCACATTGCTGTCCACAAGGATGTCTTATTTTGATTGATTTTAAGTGTATATATATAGAGATTAAACAGAGACCTGGTAATCACGTTAGAAGAAGAAATATATAAAGTTATTATCTCTTTGTGTATATTTTGTTATCCTTGGTGTTTGATTAGTTATTCTATTTTATTTATTGTTAGTTCATAATTGGGGTTTTGTGAAGAGAAATTTATTGTTTTTGCCCACTTCTGGTTGGTTTCTTTATGTGGGCCTCAACCAAATAGGGTGGTATGACTATTTAGGTCAAGGTTGATGTCTCGAAACCTATAAATCTACCCAGTCAAAGGTATTTTGGTTTTAGGTTAAACTGTAGTTTGATTTTCATGTTTTGATGTTTGTTGTTGTTGTCTTAACTTTGTGCCTCTTTTTCCCCCTTTGCTTGCTTATTGAAGGTTATAGAACCATGGATTTGACCCAAATGTTGAACTTGTTCCCAAGTAAGTTGCCTTTTTTGAAGCAAAGTTATCTTCAATTTGTGAATCATGAGGTCCTTATATATACCAATGTATGTGTTTCTCATGACCAAACTCCAGAAATGTTTCTGGTTAATTTTTCACACTTGATTTTCTGATTGGTCTTGGAATCTTCTAGTGAAACTTATTCCATGTCAAAAATTTGGAGGCGGAGATGTATATTGATTTTCGGATTTCTTATATATAGGGCCAGCCTTAGCTGGGGGGCTCGGTCATCATCTTCTGGATCAAATCCTTGGGGTTCTTCCTTAGCATTATCTCCAAATACTGAAGGAGGTAGTGCATCATCTAATCATTTTAGTGGCCGCCCTTCATCAGGCGGTGGTACTCGACCATCGACAGATGGTAGCGAGAGGACTCCTGGTTCTATAAGTAGTGTATGAAATTCAAACTCAAGGACCTCTTCTGCTTTAGGGATGTTAGGATCCAGCAACACATTGACAGCATTGCGCCCCCGTAGCGCTGAAACCAGACCTATTGCAGGTTATAAATACTTTTGTATGCGTTTACATTTATGCTTCTCTCAGTCTCCCCACATATTTGCAGGGGTTTGCAGTTTCTTCCAACAATGGATTCTCTTTGAGTTCTGCATATTTCCTGACACTTGGCTTTGAAAAAATTCTGGAAAGAATGTAGGTAACAACAGGTTTTGAGTCATTCACCAATTACAGATTAAAGAAGGCGGTAAATACTGAAAAAAAAAAGATCAACAACTCAGTTCCTCCCAATCTTTCTGTGTATGTTTTCATACTTTGTTATTTCTGTTTCTCTGCAATTAATCTAGACAGGTGAACTCACTTCTGTGGTGCAGTTTACTGATGAGATGCTTTGGTTTTTTCCTTCCATGTTTTGTTAGATCTTGCTCCAAAAAGTTATGAGGCCACCGGTAGGTCCTTGACACTTCCATCAACTAGACGAATAGAGTCAGAGATCTACTAAGATTATTAAAGGAGCTATGTCATGTACACATTAGCTCTTTATAGTTTATACTCTCTCAGAAGGTGTGTATATGTTGGATTCCTTCCCTTAGCACGAGCACATAAACGTTAGTTAACTCCATGATCAAATTATTCGTGTGAATAAAAACCCACATTACACATTTTAGAAGGATTGAGATCCCAGATGACTAGAAAGATTTTATAAAGAGGGCCAAAAGAATCCCTCAAAAATGATAAAAAGATCTATCATAGCAGAAAATATAGACTCGTGAGGAGAATACCTTCTTCCTCTATATTAGTTTGATACATTTGTCTTGAGATTCAAGCATCTCTTCATAATTTGGCATTTGTCAACTTGAGTTCACAACCAGTTTTAATTTGTTTACTTCTTTGTTGGTTATAATCATAGGACATCTTTTTAAGAAGGTCGAATTGAGTGAATCAGTGAGTTATTTGACTTGTGATCCTATCGAGCTTTAGCGAAATGAATTGAGTGAATCACTCTAATTCCTTTTTTTTACCTTATTCTTACTGTTGTCTTTATCCATAAATGGTAGATCCTTCAATAACTCATCAGTTAGGATTTTTATTTGCTGAAAATGGATAGTATAAACAAGGCTCATTTCCCTAGGTTCGACGATTGTACAAGATCAAAAGCCATCAGACGCCACTCCTCGAATGCCACTCCTTTGTACCCGTCATTTAAAAGTACTCATCATTTGTAAAAGTGTATCTTTTAAGTACCTATCATTTGTAAAACATTTGTAAATGTCGATTTCGCGTTTATTTTAATATATATATATATATGTATATTAAAGTACGTCTTCATTTGTAAAACATTGGATTACAGTTGAAAAATGTTGTGTTTGAATAGCTATGAAGTCGAACCATTATATAAAAACGGATGTTAGGATCATTATAGACCTCGTCTAAATAATCTAAATCAATGTGTAACATATATTTTTACATCACAATATTAATATAAATTGATATATATTGCTAACAACAACATCTTTATAAAAATATAAAATGACGTCTATATCATATAAATACATCAGTTATGTACATATTTCATACGATATATTATTTTAAAACAATAAAAAAATCACAAATTATATATATGAAATTAATATACACAAATTCAATATATTACAAAAGATGTCTATTTTGTTTTCATACATTGTTTATTTTAAAAATAATGATGTAAATGTAAAATTTAGGCTTAGTGTGGACATCTTCAAAAGCTTATAAATGGAAAATAATGAGACTTTAACAACAAGTGAACACATCCAACATAAATTTGAGGGGCTAATTTATATCTATATTTAAAATAAAATAGATGTTTTAACCAAGGAAAGACATCGACTTAAAACCGATGTGAAAAAGTTGATCTTTTACTACATGAACAATAAGATCGGAATTTTTTTTTTAAAGACATCTGTTCACAACAGATGTCTAATTGCATTTTTCTAGTAGTGTTTGTAGGACCCTCAAGGATAGATAAAGCCTTTGTTGATGAGCTAGACTCTTAAGAAGAAGACTCTAATGAGCTTGAAGAAGATTCTAAGATCTCAAGAGACGGACATGGACGAGAAGATGGAGTCGGGTTCGAACGTTGCCCCTTACTTCTCTCGAACTCGTTCCAACCGTCAGAATCCTCCCTAGGACTAGACATCTTCAACAAAAAAACTAAGCTAGATATCTGTGGATGAACCTATATGCGCGAATTAGAATCATCAAAAATACAATCAGAACCCAAAAAGAACTGAAGGGAAGAAAAACAAGGACAAATTTCAAGATCATTAAAATAGACATGAAGAACATCAAAAACAAGAAGAAAAAAGTCACCTGAAGAAATGGTGGCAGGCCAAAAAGCTCAATCGAAAAATAAAAAGACTGAACCACTAGGGAACAGAAAAAAGAAACGGAGAACCAGGAGGTGAAAACTGAGGAAGTAAAAAGTGAAAGTGGATGAGAAATGAAAACAGGACGGACTCATTTATCGGGATTTTTATCGACAATTCGACTTCTTCACCCATGGGCTTAAACTGTACACATTGGGCCAAAGGTCCATGAAGATTCGGCCCAAACAAGAAAAGCCCAATAGCTTTAACAACGTCGGATCTCTCAACCAATATATTTCAGGCCGCATCAAGTCTCGAAGACCCAACCCAACCTCAAGAGCTGTGATGAACCCTGAAGAAATAATCGTTGTAGTTCAGCCACATCGTTAAGGGGAATACCACGGTAAGAAGTGGAGAAAACTGTAAAGCAAGGTATGAGCTACCTAAATTTCATCCGCGGATATATCAAAGACAATATTATAACAAAGAAATGTCACACATACCCACTACCCACGAAACTTATGATTATGACAAAAGGATGTAGAAGACAAAGTAGAAGGGAAATTTTTAAAGGATCAGAATTGTGAGAGAGAGAGAGAGAGAGAATTCAAATAGATCCTAAGTCAAGTGTACCAATCAATCCCAGATTAACCACGTCGCTACATCATTCGGTAGCTCCGTCGAAACTCATTAGTTTCAGCGTTCATTAGTGAGATAATTCTGAAAGGTCCATGTAGCACGCAGATAAATGTTGTTCACGACGCATGATCGAGAATCTGCTCGCGTCACATGTATGTTTTTCAACTTCGATGAGTAGAAGACTTAGTTCCTTAAGGAAGACTCTAGGGATGTTATAACATCCGCGTCAATAACGGCACAGGTAGGTCCACTTAGGTATTAATCATGTAGGCCAAGTAAGTTTGTATTGACTGCATTGTTCCCCACCGGTTCCACCCGGATCCCTTTAAAACAGGATTTTTCGGGAGGGACTTCGTCATATGATATCTTGCTTACCTAATTAGTTTAGCTTTGATTTCGATATGGATTACTTTCCTAATCTTTAGGAATCTCCTAATCTTTTAAACTATTTATGTAATCTAATCAATGAATATATAATTATGTTTTTCCTCTCAAATTATATTGTTTACATAGTATTAGCATAAATAATCAGTCATTCGATCAATGGCTTCTCAATTCACCTTTCCTACCCAGCTCCTCTTCTTTGCCTAACCCTCTGGTGCATCCTCTCCAAGCTTTCATCTTTTAAACTATCTTAATCGATGGAATTATCTTCTTTGTCGCTGATGGGCATAAAACGGTCACTGATCCTGTCAAACATAATAATCCAAACATATAGCTTGTATAAGCAGTAAGTCCAGATGTCGATCCACAAGGAGAATTTCTTTTTTCCTATATACTTAAATTGATAACAAGAACAATGATATTGAGTGTAATTAAGAAAATAAAAATAAACAAGAGAAGTAAAAGTGATGATTGATCAAAAACAATAAGGATGAGATAGTTTCACTTACAATTCATCAACAATGGTTGGTTAGTTGGTCCTCGACGCTCATTTTAGTTATTCTAATTAATCAGATTAATTCGACTTTGGTTTAAGTAGATCAACATTCCTCACAGACATGCTAATCCTTTACACCATATGCAATACGCCTCACGTTTGGATTTAACATAAAAGCAGCACAAATTCCCAAAGTTCCTGGCAGTTTGGCAGTACCAACCCTCCTAAGCAACCAGTATGATGTTAAAGGTTTTAACTCTCTTAACTCTAATCCACTTAGAAACTAATATTTAACTAAGTGTTATTGCCCTACACAACCAGATGATGCCCTCTCAGGATCAATTATTTGTGTTTTCTACTACGGTTTAGCTATTCTCACGAATCAATGAAAACCTAGCAAGATGCAATTCTATGGAGGTAACAAATCAAAATAGAATTAAAAACAAGCAAGATGCGCATAAAGATAATGAATTAATCGGATAATAACATAGAATTTAAGCCTCGCAAATTAACCAACCATGTATCTGAATTGCAAGCAAAACCAAGAGATTTAATTCTTCATACCGTTGAAGAAAACCATTTTTCTTCTTTCCTAATTGTCTCCTCATTGAAAACTAATGCATACCATACTTAAAAGCCAAAAAATGGCCTTAGAAACCCTAGTTCCAAATAGTAAAAACATTTCCTAAATTAAATTAATCAGGTAAAATATCGGATTTCCTGATCGTCAAGACCGGCATGCGCAGGTTTAAAATCGATAGGCGCTACTCTTCCAATACTTTGATTCTTTAGCTTATTCTCTTGATTTCTCTGCTTAGTTGCTTCCTTCATCCTTCCTTGCTTCCTTTGCCCTCTTTTCCGGCTTCAAAGTCAATGTCCATCGCCTCAGTTCAGCAAGTGCTCGCCCATTCTCAAGCGTTAGAGCCTAAATCTGTAAATTAACCACAAAAGCGTGCAGATTCTGAACTCGAGAACTAAATGAATAAGAATGCAATTTAGCTTCTAAACATGCAATAAATACACCCATATGCATATAAAATTATCTATAATGCCTATCTAAAATATGCATTACCAGTCGCACACCATTCGCTCTGCCTTGTAAGCATTTGATTTGGATTATGCATAAAAATAAAATTATAGATTTCAGGTAAACTATTTACAAACTTTTGACTTTTGACTAAACATAATTATTTATCTTCTAAACATTAAATAATTATGCATTACCAGTCGCACACCAAAAAGTTTGTAAATAGTTTACCTCAAATCTATAATTATAGATTTAAGGTAAACTATTTACAAACTTTTGACTTGTGACTGCACATAATTATTTAATGTATACATAGAAGATTTAGATAATGATAAAAATAAAAATAAGATATATAACATTACAGAATTTTGGAAGATAAAAGTATATGAACATACAATAAGTTGTAACAAAGTGACAATCACAAATAAATTACTATTTTTGATAAATTTTAAATAATTTTATTATTTAATGTATATTTTTCAAAAAAATTTAATAAAATATAATAATATTCTATAAATGAAAAAACAAAACTCAACATCAGTCATGGTTTTTTTCTTTTTGAAATCAAACTAGTTATCATTCTAGATCCAATTCCGCTAAGGAGAGAACATTGGTTGGAACGTCAGTTACAAATATTTGTTCATCCCCAAACCTTGGACAGATAGGAGCTACAAAGTGTGCTACGCCATTATCCATTCTACGCACATGAGAAAACTGACATGACGCAAACGAAGAAGCTAGACTACGGATATAAGATATAACATTCTCCCTAAATAAGATAAATCTTTTGCATTGGACTGGACACCGGAGACCACCATGAGAGAGTCGGACTCCACCTCAATAGTAGTAACACCCAAAGCAATAACCCACATAAGTTCAACAATAATGGTCATTGCTTCAGCCTCCTCAGAACACCATGCACCCATGTGGCATTCAACAGCAACTAGCGTGACAAAACCATGGGACTCCCAAACCACCACACCCAAGCCAATTGCATTAGGTCCTAAAAACGTCGCATCAGTGTTAACCTTCAGCGTCCCATGAGGTTGCGGAGCTCAATCAGATTTCAACCCCTCTCTTACTAACGACACAGTCGTGTCTTGCACAAAAGAGCAGTAGCTCGCACACATCCTCACCAAGCAAATTATTAAAGCAACCACCCCCACACGTGTAGCTAGTAAACCACCTCTGTCCCCAAAAATCTGGTGATTACTTACAATTGAAGCCACCCAAGGCAAGACGAGAAACATTGTCAGTCCCTCCATTCAATTCTAAAGTAGAACGTCCTCTGCCAGCCCAACAACTAATGGAGCACTAGATCCCTAGATCATCGGTAATAAAGAGGATTGATCCCACACGGCCTCAGTACACAGACAGGAGAAAAAGGCATGCCAACAGGTTTCCTTCGCAAGACAACATCTATCACATAGGGCCGACACCATGATCCTCCGTATAAGCAAGCCCACCTTAACACTCAGGGTTGTATTCAATAAGTGCCATCCGAAGTTCCGAACTTTTGGTGGAATAGGAAGCATCCATAGCACCTTCCAAAGGCTCTTCCCAACTGTTGTAATAGCCCTCTCAAATCTTGTCGCCCCAGCAAGTCGAACCAATACCTTGATTTAACCGAGTAAACCCTATTCCGAGCAAATGACCATACTCTTACATCAACCTCTGTTCGGGGACTGAGTGGGATCTTCATGATTTTTTAAACCTCCTCCCCCCTAGAAAAGGGCTGAAATCAAATCCAAGTTCCAAGTTCTTGGATCCTAGTTAATCAGGGAAGCCCCAAGAAGCAAAGGTTTGGCATTTAGCGGCCTTACCAGACACCCTAACCCCACGTTCACCAAAAGCCATGGGTCCTCCCACAGATAAATGTTATCGACGACTCTAATGCGCCACCCAATGCAATCAAGAAGAATAGACTTTTCCCCCCAAATACTCAACTAGACGTAGCTTGGGTTATAAGTCTTTAGTGATCAGATAAACCCCGTCTGGTGAAAATATCTCTCTTTAAGGACCCTTACAACTAGGGAATCTTCATTGTGCATAATTCTCTAGCCCTGCTTAGCCAAAAAAGCCTTATTGAAGACCCGGAAATCTCAGAACCCTATCCCACCTTGACATTTAGGTTTGACAAAGCTTTCTACCTCTTCCAATGTATCTTCCTTTCCTGTACCTTTGCTCCCCACCAAAACCGAGCCAACATATTATGCATCTCATCAATAAGAGTATCTGGGAGGCAAAAAATGCTCATTACATACATTAGAATTTCCTGGATAACGGACTTAATCAACGTCTCCTTTCCTGCTTGACATAACAATCTTTCCTTCCACCCGTGCAACTTCTTCCATATGCACTCTTTAACTCCAGGGAAAATAGCCTTTTTGGATCATCCAATATTGGTAGGCAACCCCAAATATTTAGAATGCCGGACCACCTCACGCACCCGTAGACAAGCAGTGATCTCACCTCTTCTCGTTATATCCACATGTTTGCTAAAATAGATCTTCGATATCTCCATATTGATCATTTGGCCCTGAAGCTTGCCCATAAACGTAGAGAATCTCATTTATCTCCATGCATTCCTGAACCGTAGCCCTTACAAATAGGAGATTATCATCTACAAAGAAAAAGTGTGAGATCAAATGAGCTCTTCGACGGACTTGAATACCACGGACAGACCTCGTATCAACAACCCCAATTATTAGTGAAGAAAACACTTGAGCACAGAAAATGAATAAATATGGGGAAATGGGGTAACCTTGGCGTAAGCCTCGAGTTGGAACCGCCCGTCCTCGAATGGCTCCATTAAATTTGAAGGAAAAAGACACCGTTTCCATACAACTCATGATTCAGTTCATCGTTCTTACCAAAAAACCAACCAATCCAACAACATTCTCAGAAAGGCCCATTTTACTCTGCCATGCGCTTTCATCATATCAAGTTTCAAAGCACACGTACCCGCACTTCCCTGGCGCTGATTCTTCATAGCATGAAAAGCTTCGAAAGCCACAATAGCATTGTCGGTGATTAACCGGTTTGGGACAAATGCCCATCAACCACCCCCGATAGGAGAGGCTTCAACCGATTTGCCAGAGTCTTTCAGGCAATATTGCATAAGACCGTACACAAACTAATTGGTGTAAACTCCCTTACATATCTTGGGTCTTTAGTTTTAGGCAATAGTGTGACCACTATATGATTCATCTCTCTATTATACTCATGCCCATTCCAACATCTATGCACAATTGACACAATATCCTTCCCCATGATAGGCCAAAATTTATGGAAAAACATGGTGTGCATCCCATCCAAACTAAGAGCCTGGTGGGCTATTTTTACCAAGTGTAATTGTGTCGTTGGTCCTGATCCCCAAAATAGAGAATATATCTAAACTCAATGCTAAACAACAGATTAGTATGGTAGAAAAGTAAGGAATTGATCCCACATAAAAGACTAATTCGTAATTCTTAAGAAGATTCTCTAAACTAATGGCAACAAGATTGTAGTAAGCAATTGAAATAAATAAAGATGCAAAGGAATAATGATTGTAAGTTCATAATAATATGGGAAAAACGCTTCACCTACAACTCTTGATAATGGTTTGGAGTTCATATATGGTCCTCAGATTCATTCCATTAGTATTCCTAAAGTTATGCCGACTTGGCTTTGGTAGATTAAACCTGCATGAGCAATTACTTATTCAAGTAACATTACAAGAATAGTATTAATTACCTAAGTACTTGGCCTAATAGCAATATTAGTTATCATCCTACACAGCAATCGATATACTTACGTAATCAATTCCCCCGCTTGCTACAAAGAAACCAATCTAAAGATAGGAATCGCTAGTAGAGATGCAGTTTCTGTCTAGAAGATCAGTCATAGAGAGAACATGTGCAAATATCAAGCAATAAAGAACAAGGATGATAAATAACAAATGAATAATTAATAAGAAATCAAATCCTCACCATTCGTCCAACCATTTCTTCGAATTGCAGGCGAAACTATGAGTTTATCAACTCATAGCCATAGTAAACTTAATTGTCTTTCTCTCTCAATCTCTCTCTCTCGCTAATTGTTCAACCACACAATAGTTTTGTAAAATAACCTCAAAATATTGCCGTGCAAAATCCTAGGAAATAAAATAATACTAAACTAATAATAAGATCTTCAGACAAATCGAATCTTTTGATCGCGCACAACCAGCGAGCGCCGCTTTTACAGTAGCTCGATTCTTCTCATGTCTTCAATGTTCCAAAATCATCCTTTCTGAATCTTCTCATGTCTTCAATGCTCCATAGCTCCCTTGATGCTCTTCCCTTGGACTTTCTAATGCTCCAAAATCATCCTTTCTGAATCTTCCAAACCTACATTCAAGCTCAGAATGTAAAACTGCAAAATAAATACAAAATAGTGTAGATTCCAAACTCGAATACTCTAAATGCAAAACAATGTAAACAACGAAAAACATATGCAATATAAATACCTAAATGCAATAAGACCTATCTATAATGCTTATATAAAATATGTATTATCAGAGCCTTTGATGGATGCATTTGGAACAGCACAACCCGAACCTCGTCCATAGAAGGGCGGCAATCGAGCTCCCTTCCCTCCTCATGATACACACTACACCGTACCCATTTTAAGGCTTCCTCATAATTAGTTGACCCCTACGGTCGAAATAGGTCTTCATAAAAATAAACTACCACTTTATCAATATCTGAATCAGCCTCCTGCCACAAACCATCTTTGTCAAACAAGCCCTTGATTCAATTTGTGGCTCATCGTTGTGAAGCTTTGTGGTGGAAATAACTAGTATTTTTATCTCTGAATCTTAGTTCATTTGACTTGGATCGCATGAACTAATAAGCCTCCTCCTTCCTTTGTAGGCGATCGATCTCCGTAGAGACAACAACCATTTGCTCTAGCACAACCCCATCAGGCGGACGGATTTGCAACCCAAGCAGCTCTCTTTCCAGCTACGATATCTTCGTTTTCTGCTCAGCAAATTCAGTGGACGCCCAGTTAGCTAAATTCATGGCACATTCTTTCCCTAAAACTGATGACCTTTGCCTCTACCATGACTCCCTCACAATCGACTGGCATCTTTCATGGGAGAGCCACTTGCGGGCCAAGGATTTTCGCCAGAGGGGGGCTGAATATTAAACAATAATATTCCTAAATAGGTTTTTGTAGTTCCAGATCACTAATAATGCCTCATTGTTTCTATAATCGAGCTTTTTTTCACTCCTTGTATTATCTATACGAATACTAATAGCATCTCAACTTCCAACCGGTTCAACATTTCGAGATGGATTTTACTTATGATTGATTGCAGAAATATCCAATAGTAGAAATAGAAGACTTAGAGCGAATAACAAATTTGTTACAATGCTTGTGCACTATTGCCGCTACTTTAGTTTTAAAAAAATGAAAAGCTGAGGGCGTTGATGGTAGGAGTCAAACCCCAATCTCGCGCTTCCTTCCCTTTCCCCTTCCCTTCCCCCTTACCAACTGATCTAAGTAGAATTACTGAAACAATACCCCCTTTAGTTATATTTATTATAAATATCATACACATATATATAAACCTTTTTTTTCCAAAATTCGGGGGGGGGGGGGGCTTTAGCCACCCCGAGCCCCTCCCTGGGTCCGCCACTGGACACATGGCCTTAAACCGAAACGTCCTCTCCCTTCTGCCCCACTTCCCCTGTTCTTCATTCGTATCAAGGCACAACAAAGTATGTGTAAAGACCAAAATTTATAAAATAATTAATATAATTTCCCGATTTGAAAGATTTTCAAAAAGTTGTTCTCGAGCAACTTGCTATTTTTGGAAAAAACATTGAAATGATTCTGGCATCCATTTGAACTTGAGATTTCGGCGGATTTATTCCACTCCCGAGGTTTGGATTTCAAAACTTGGAGTCTAGATAGGTCGTTTTAAAATGATTTGAAAATTCGGTTTGAATTTCCAAGAGTTAGGTTTCGGGTTAGATTATCGGAGTTTGAGGTCTAACCTTGCGTGGTCACTCTCTCCCTCTCATGCTCTCACTATCACACTTTTGTCCTCTTGTTCATGAACACTCTTAAAACCCATTTATTGCCCTATAAATAATCACCAATCTCTAAACCCTAATCCATACCCTCAAAATCTAAAAACACCAAAAATCCTAAACACCACTTGTTCGCTGGCGGGGTGGAGTGTGTAGGGATTCAAACAATTCAAATAAACAATGCACAACTAGGCTAACTCCCTGTCCCAAACAAATAATACAAGAATCCCCTCCCTTGTAGTAGTAAGGTAATTCAGGATCGAATCCACGAGGAGTTATGTCAGCGCTTCCCTTGTTGTACTCACGATCAAAGCTTTCGACCTCAGAAGACACTCAATATCGAGTAATCTGGTCGATATCGACCCCAGTTCTGGTCGAATTCCTAGTGCAATTCCTGCAGAAGATAAAAGCAGCAAAGTCGGCGTCGAGCAGAGACCTCGATATCGACGTTAGACCTTGATATTGACCCTTACAGTCGATTTCAACGCTTGTCACAGAAACTGTATTCGTAACCAATTTGTCGGAAAAGAGTCCGAAGAAAATAGAATGGGAAAGGAGGATGATCAGAAACAAAACTTAATACTTTTATGTTGAATTCAATTAATTAAAAAGCTTCCAAAGTCGGGGTTTCATGCCACAACGATAACAATGCAAGTTGTATGCTAAAGTTATGAAATTTAATGTCTTTCCGTCAAATAACTTTCGTCATCCACACTTAGGTGATTAGAGGTTCTCGCATAGTTCCTAAGAGTTACTATCCAATTCATGAGTAATTCAAGTTCACAATATGAGTAGCTTTCGCTTCAATAATGCAAATAATGAATCTCTCTTACTTTCGCAAAGGATCATGCATGGGGTAGAAGACGGAATCACATAAAAGTCATACCTTTGATGCACTTACCTCACATTGCTATCGTCGGGCTCACCCCGACGCTAGAAGTGGGTTGACTACTCGCTCCTCATCATGCACATCATCATCATTATTGAAAGAAAGCTACTTTGAATTAAAACTTCAAAAGAAAGTACAACCGAACAAGCCACTCCGCTCTCGCTTTACAAACTTCACTCGGCCTCCTCTCTCTCTCTCTCTCTAACTCGTTACTACTCTCTATAAAAATGGAATTGTATGTCAATTGAATGTTCTTGGATGTTATTGGATGCCTAAACTCAACCCTATTGGCCTCTATTTATAGATGTCGATAAAGACTCGAAACTTTATCTTTATTCTCTAAGATAAACTTAAATAAAAGTAAAAACTAAAACTCCATGGTGAAATCAGCCTCCTCATGATAGATCTGGTGTTGAAGATAAGAAATCTCGACTTTTGGATAGACGTGCAGGCTTTGGATAGATTTCTATCAAAAATCTAAGTCGGATTCTTCTGCTGGCATGGTCGATATCGACCCTAGATATCGATATCGACCCCTTCAAAACTTTATCTCGAGCTCTCCTTCTCCTACTTGAACTGGCACTCGACTTCTATCATTTAGCTCGATCTGGCAACATCGATATCGACCTCTAGACGTCGATATCGACCTCTCTGTGTTGACAAGCTCTGTTTTATTTCCTGCTCGATTCCTATGTCTTTGATGCACTCGATGTCGAGGTCCACAGTCGATTTTGACCTCTTCAGAAGACTTCGAGTTCTTTTTCCGCTCTTCTAGATCTGTCCATTTTTATCATGTTTTCTGCGAAATCACATAGAAACTCGTGCAAACCCATATATTTGACATTTAAGCGTAAACTACACTAATCCCATGTTTTCCCATTAATATGCATGCGAAAGACGATAAAATGGACTTTTATGTGCATAGAAAATATGGCAATTTGCGCGCACATCACCACTCTCTCTCAATTTGAAATCCCAAACGAAAACCTTCACCTCACTCTCCTTTCCTCCATTGCCAATCTTCAAAATCACCTTCAAATCTCTTATTCTTTGTTGTTTCCCAAGCTAAACCACCACAAAAATTCTTTTAATCATTCCACTTTTAGGATCAAGTAAAGGGAGCCACCACTGACGTCGTTTTTGAAGAAAACAAAATTTGCTAAAGGATTTCGCCGCCGTGAGATCTTACTCGCCGCCGCGACTAATGTACATATTTAGAGTCCTTTTATTTACATGTTTTGACTTCATATTTCATTTGATTCCAAAAGTAAAGGTTAAAAATAATAAGAATTTGTGTAGAATGAGCTAAAGTGCAAGAAATAGAGTATGTTCAAGTTTTGGTCTAAATGTATAGGAATTGGAGCGGAATCGGAGTCAAAATGAGAAAGCCAAGTTAAGCAGAAAAGAGGTTGAGATCGAGTTGACCACTCGTGATCGACTGGACACCTCGACATAGACACCCAGAGTCGACATCCAGATAACACAGACCTACTGGAGCACTCGACATAACTTGAGATTGAGTTAAGACATCGACATCGACCGAACACTAGAGATCGAGTGAAGTCAAGACTGTCGAGCAGAAATGAAGCACTCGATATCGAGTGACCCATGTCAATATCGAGTAGAAGTTGACACGGATTGGACGCGGTTTTAAGACGCGGTTTGAAGATCTATCCAATCTAGCCACGGTTTATCATATCGTTTTAGATAGATTATGTCTTAGGGTTATTTCCTTTTTACCCTAGGATGTTTATTAGTTATTTTGTTATTTACCATAATACAGATTTATTCTACTTGTTATGGATAGATTTTATAATAGTAGTTTAGTAGGATTAGGACTACTTTTCTTGGCTAGCAAGGATTAATTGGCTATAAATAATGCCCTAGGGGGCTGGTTTTTATTCATTCCATTCCACAGCACAATAATCAATAGAGTTAGAGAGTAGGAGAAGCTTTAGAGTTTGGCGTTTACGAAAGCCGGCGTTGAGTTATAAAGTTTTGAGTTTGAAGTTAATGCAAGTTCTTTTCTTTCCAATCATGGTGTTTATTGCGATGAAGTGCGAGTAGTTCCCCAAAGCTCTTAGGGTCGGGGTGAGCCCGACGTTAGCCATGCGTTCTTAAGGTAAGTATTTGATGTTGATATCGTTGTGTCTTAATCATCTCCTACGATTCTATGTTTAGTCCTTATCGCAAAAAAATGGATTCATGTTAACAACTTGAGTTATAAACATAAAATTGGTAGAGACAATTAGGTTTATTTGCAAGAGTATTCCTAATCGTTGGTGTACGGCGAAAGCTTGTCCCTCGGGGGAGATAGTGCAATTGTCCGTCTTCTTCACCTTATGCATGTTTTGGTTAACGTCGTGGTAAACCCTAGCCTTAGGAGTTGCTTTTAATTCATATTTACAATCATAAAAATCTGTTCTTTTTGTCCATACTCCTTTATCCATCCTATTGTCTTCGACCATCTTTGTCGACAAACCCTAACCACTGCATCTGAGCTCGAGATCGAGTAAACCACTCGATATCGACAAATCAGGTCGATATCGACATACTCAGTCTACATCGACGGTCTTTTGTGCCGACGCACCTGTCACCTGCGTCTGAGCTCAAGATTGAGTAAACCACTCGAGATCGAGTGCCCTAAGATTGAGCGACAGTCTTCTGAGTCGGTCGACATTGCTACTAATACTCGATATCGACACCCTAGGTCGATATCGACTGCTTGTTTTTATCTCTGCAGGTCTTCTATTGTAGTAGAAATCGACAGCCAAGGTCGACTTCGAGTACCCTACTCGACATCGAGGTTCCTGCTCGACACAGATGTGTGACTTCAAGGCTATCTAGGATCCCGCTGACACGCTTCCTCGTGGATTGATCCTGACTCCCTACCACTACAGCGGGAGGAAGTCTTGTATTTTATTTGCGTGGACTAGGATTCTGTTTGATTTATATTTTATATTTATGAAACTCGATTTCCTCCTTATAAATTTTGGCGCCGTTGCTGGGGAAGCTACCAATCGCGCCCTAGTAATCTATTCTCACGTTCTTTTGAGTTTTGCATTATAGGTGTATGCGACGCCCTGATCGCACGCCTGAATTCAAAGGAGTAGAAGACCCCGAGAGTCTTCTTCACCTTTGTTCTAGAGTCCTAAGAGCTATAGCCAACGCAGAAGACCATGCTCAAGAGATTGAGCGCTTAAAGAAGCAAATCGAGGACTTCACTACTAGAGAGGTGGCACAAAGGGAGCGTGGTAACAGGGAGGAGGAGGCAAGGAGGCGATATGAAGCCCAAATCAATACTCTCCCTCAGAACGCCAAGCAATATATGCACCCAGTGCTCTCAGTGCCTGAATCGGCTATTCTTATCCCTCACTCAAATTTTGAGATTAAACCTAGCTTCTTAACTGATATTAGGAGACATCAATTTGAAGGAAAACCTAATGATTGCCCTCTAGAGCACATTACTACCTTCCTTGATCTTTGCGACACTATTGCTAATGGACAAAGCCTTGAGTATATAAAACTAAAGGCTTTTCGTTAGTCTCTTGTAGGCAAAGCACTAGCATGGTTGGAGAGCCTAGTCCCAAGATCGCTCCGCACGTGGGACGTTGTCAAGGATGCCTCTCTCAACAAGTTTTTCCCACCATCCAAGACATCGGTCATTCGTCAGAAGATCATGGCTTTCAAACAAAAGCCTCATGAAACCCTGACGCAAGTGTGGAAGCGATTCAAGGAGCTTCTGAGGTCCTGCCCTACGCACGGGCAACCACCCTACGTCATCCAAGAGATCATCTACAATGCCCTGAACGCAACCACCAAGGAGAAGATCAACACCTACACCTCCTATGGATATCTTGAGCTCCTAACACAACAAGCATGGGATATCATAGAGAGGTTGTGGAATTTGACAACACATATGGGACTAATGCGACCTCCGACTCAAGGTCTGCCCCATCGATGCCACTCTCTGAGACATCTAAGAAGATTGATCTTGACATTAAAGAGCAATTCATGAAAGATCAACTCAGGAGGCTTCAAAAGTAAGTCAAGTTCCTCTCCGCCAACCAACCTTGCGCCGAATGCGGCTCCGAGAGGCACATCACCACCGCTTGCCCCCATACGGAGCAAGTTGATATAGCGGAGACTCGTTAGGAGGTGAGGTACATGAGGAATCCCAATCGCCAGGGATACCAAAATTTGGGAAATCAACCACCCTAGTACAACCTTAGGGATCCTCCGCCTTATAGGACACCCGGAGAGAGAGCCAAGAAGAGATGATGTCCAACTCATCCTCGATGAGTTAAGGAGTGGACGTCAACTACATAAGGAATGAAGAAAAAGAGAAGTCGCTGAAGACACAGTCGATTTCGATATCCCAATTGATGTCGAGGGCCCTGTCGACGTCGACTATACTATCGATGTCGAGCCCACTGCAGCGTCCAAGAAACCAAAGGATCACTCGATCTCAAGTGACCAACTCGATATCGACCAACATGTCAATGTCGACACCTCTGCATCTTGACCACAGCTTCAGACTCTTTCGAGTTCGACCACCCATGTCGATATCGACCCCTCTATCGATGTCGACCGGTCCCGAAAACAAAAGTCGACCACTTTGGCGCAGAAGCCAACAAAAGCACTCCCATTCCCCTCCAAGGCGTTAAAAGACCCGGAGGGCACCAAGTTTAGGCGCTTTGTGAAGATCCTACAAGGACTCAACGTCACCATCCCACTCACGGGGGCCATGAACGAGATGTCGGCATACATGAGGTTCCTGAAGGACATCCTCTCCAAAAAAGGTCCATCACTAAGATCTTCGACGAATGCAACTCCATTGAATTCCTTGAAAAGCGCAGTGATCCAGGCATGTTTTTTTTTGACGGTAGGGGTAGGCAATAAGTAGGAGTGGGAGCACTGGAGCCCGTCAACATGAAGCCATGGCGGACAACTCCTTCGTGAGACCCACAGGGGTTGTGGATGATGTCCCTGTCAAGGTGGGAAAATTCTTTATACCCACGGACTTCATCATGTTCGACATACCAAAAGATCCCATTGTGCCTATCGTTTATGTTTATTGCGATAAAGTGCGATGAACCACTCGATATCGATACATCAGGATGATATCGACATACTCAGTCAACGTCGATGGTCTTCTGAGTTGACTCACTTGTCACCTACATCTCAGCTTGAGATCGAGTAAAGAAATCGAGATTGAGTGCCCTAAGATTGACCGACAGTCTTCTAAGTTAGTCGACATTGCTACTAATACTCGATATCGACACCCTAGGTCCATATCGACTGCGTGTTTTTGTCACTGCTGATCTTCTGTTGTAGTAGAAATTGATAGCCAAGGTCGACGCCGAGTACCCTACTCGAGATCGAGGCTCCTAGTCGACACAGAGGCGTGACTTCAAGGCTATCTAGGATCCCGCTGATACGCTTCATCGTGGATCGATGCTGACTCCCTACCACTACAGCGGGAGAAAGTCTTGTATTTTATTTTCATGGACTAGGATTCAGTTTGATTTATATTTTATATTTATTAGACTCGATTTCCTCCTAACAGCGACCAAGAGCCCAGAAGGTGCCCTTTCGTCGCCTTCACGGTAATCACTTCTGTTTTTCCTCTTTTCACCTCCTTTCTATTCCAAACCACTGAAAGGTAGACCTTTACTAAGTTCCCTACTTTTCAAGGTCAAGAAGGATTAGATCCAACCCCTGGAAGTGCAAGATGGAGCTCATCATTTCCCTTTTCTCCTGTTTTTAAGTGGTGAGCTTGTACTCATTCGTTTTCTTTAGTTTAGTCCAAACCTTTGTAAAAAGCTCTTTTATTCATACTTTAAACTTTGTACGCACTGAATGAGCTTCCTTGGTGCCTGTAGAGCACGAGATCGGCCCTTGAAGTGCCTTGAAGACTATTTTAAAGAAGCTTAGGTATCCATTTTCCGTTCCCCTCCTCTGGTATGCGTTTGAGTCTTGATGTGATATTTGTGGTCGGGGAAGGTCATGCTTTAATTTAAAATTGGTTTGACAAAGAACATGGTTGATTCAAGGCAAAAACGAGCCAAAGTGTTCGAATCTTGCCGTGGTGAGTCAGAACAAAGCTAGAGAGGAAGGAGACGACATTTTGCGGCCACAAGTGACCATTTCACCATGGAAAAAGAGGTCTCTCATGGCTAGCGAGAGCCTGTCTCTGCGGGAGCTCTGGGATGGGTTTCGCCGCGGCGAGCGGCCACTTCTTCGCGACGAAATTAGCCTAGGAGCCTTATATTTAGAAAATATGGTTTTATTGGAATAAAATGTTTTAGGGTTTTGGAAAGGTTTGAAAGTATTTTGGAAAAAAATGATTGAAACCCTAGTTGATGTGTTAAAGACATTTTATGATGAGTTTTAGAACTTGTATTTCAGAAATTCTTTTGAAAGGCCTTGTGTTTTCAAACCGAGAGGCCGAGATTCCTTTAAATGATGATTTTGACTAATTAATTGGACTTGATGACTTGACAACGACTTTGGATTGATTATATTTTAGGAACCTTGTTTAATGGACTGGCATGATATATTGGACCTTTGGACCTCTTTAATCGGACTTTTTGAACTGTTTAACCGAACTTGACGTGGACTTTGCGTTGTGATTGATTGAACTGATGAACTATTATATGGCTGGATTTGGACCTTGGACTAAGATTGAGACTTTGGACGGGTTAATGATGATGAGTTATGAGGAATTGATATTAAATGGTGATCTTTTGGATATCTTTGCTTTTAGATCATTTCTTGTAATTTGAGTGTTTTGATTTATTGGATGATTTCGGGTTGTGCATGGGTATGATTTCTCGATTTCGAATGTTTTGACCTATTGGAGGATTTGGGGAATGCTTTTCAGGTGTGTGTATCTTCTATGTGCTTAGTTATATAGAACGTAGACTTATTACGTTATTACTGCCCTTATATGCTAAGTGCTTAGTGACTTGCTTGGTGATGTACATATTTATACCTCTTTTTATTGCATCTTTTGACTTCATAGTTCAATCGATTTCCAAAGAAAAGGTTCAAAAGAATATAAACTTGTGTAAGAATGGGCTAAGGTACAAGAAATAGAGTCTGCACAAGTTCTGAGCTAACCATACAGGAATTCGAGTGAAATCGGAGAAACCAAGGAGAGCAGAAGAGAGGTCGACATCGACCATAGTACATCGACACAGAACTGAGTGTCAAGACAGACCATCACTCATCAGAGAAAAGTACTCGATATCGACCTTACATCATCGATATCGACCTTAACATAGACATCCAGTGGAGATAGACAAGTCGAGCAGGAATAGAGATATCGATATCAACCTTCCTGGTTGATATCGACCTTATCTCGACAAAAGATAGATTCGATTTCGAGACGCGGATTGGAAACTATATCTTCAAGGAGGCACGGATTTATCTTGTAACATATAGATAGATAGCAGTTGGGATTTATCTACTTTTTACCTTTAAGTTTTATCAAGTTAGTTTAAGTTTTATCAAAATAAAAGACCTATCCTAATTGTTTGGATAGAGTTCATAGTTTAGATAGAAGTTACCATCCTTGGCTAGCAAGGGTTAGTAGCCTATAAATAAAGCCCTAGGGGGCTGGCATTCAATCATCCAATTTTAGAGTTCAATTACATTCAATAGAGTTAGAGAGAAGTTTTAAGGTTTAGCGTTCGTGAAAGCCGACGTTGAGTTGTAAAGCTTCGAAAGTTTTATAGTTTAATGCAAGTTTATTTCTTTCAATCAATGATGAGTTCCATGATGAGGTGCGAGTAGTCCCCCAAAGCTCTTAGGGTCGGGGTGAGCCCGACGTTAGCCATGCGTGCTTGAGGTAAGTGTTAGATGTTGATATCGTTGTGTCTATATCATCTCCTACGATTTTATGTTTAGTCCTAATCGAAAGAAAGAGGATTCATGCTAATAACTTAAGTTATAGACATAAAATTGGTAGAGACAATTAGGTTTATTTGCAAGAATAATCCTAACAGTTGGTGTACAACGAAAGCTTGTCCCTCGGGTGAAATAGCGCAATTGTCCGTCTTATTTACCTTATCGCATGCATTGGTTAACGTTGTGGTAAACCCTAACCCTAAGAGTTGCTTTTTATATAAGTTTATTCATCAAAATAGCTGTCTTTATTTTTGTTCATGGCATCGTCATCCATCCTAAAGTCTTCGGCCTTTCTTTGCAGACAAAAGCTAACAACTTTGCAGGAGAAGACATCGATATCGACCATAGACGTCGATATCGACCACGGTGATAGATCGACAGTTTTCTGAGTCGACGACGATAATCCCTACTGAGTTACTGAACATCGATATCGACCCCACAACGTCGATATCGACCACCTGTATCGACTGGGAGTCTTCTGAGCCAGTCGATTCCGTCTGCTAACATCGATATCGACCTTCCCTGTCGATATCGACTGCTTGTTTTTGTCTCTTCAGCTCTTCTGTTGCAGAAAGGATCGACAGCCGAGGTCGACATCGAGCATCAAGGTCGAAATCAAGGCTTCTGGTCGATGCCAAACATGAGATTCCAATGCTACTAGGATCCCACGGACACGCCTCCTCGTGGATCGATCCTGACTACCCTTCCACTACAATGGGAGGAAGTCTTATAATTATTTGCATAGGCTAGGAGTCGGTTTACATTTATACATCTTTATATTTGTATTTAAGAACTCGACATTCCTCCTGCTTAACACTTGGACTTCTGCTACCTATTGTTACTTATGTTGTTCGGCTTTTCTAGGTAAGTTTCCTACAGGAGCTTACTCAGTGACCGTACCTCTTGCTTAATGTGTCATATAGTATGTAGGTGTTGCATATGCATAAAAAGCATGTGATGTAGTATCATTCTTCGGACTTGCACTTATGAATGAGCATCCATATTTTCTATGCGTTTGAAACAGAACAACTGTTGCCTTTGAGTCCTAGAGTCATTGCTAGGGTCATAGGACAGCCCAGCTTCTTCGGGTGTTGTCCTCCTCAAGTCATTTATATATCACGAGATGAGCATGAGATATGATATGATATGAGCATGATATGTGATATGATGATGAGATATGATATGCTATAGCAGCGGACTGGCTAGTGTCTGCCCTAACGGGTAGGGGGCAGATGTTAGAGAGGGATATGTCACTTGGCATTCTATATGGATCCATTTAATTTCTTTTTGTGTGTGTGTGTATATATATATATATATATATAGCATCCTTGTGTGATTTAAATTCCCGCACTACATTAGAAGTATCCTTTATTTAGGCTTAGCATGCTTTATGTCCTTAGTGTGGTCTTTAGATCCCGCATGCGTCTCTTGGCCTGACTTCGTGGTTAGTTTCAAGAATATGATCCTTGCTTGTTTACACGCTTCCATGGCGAGGTTATCCATGTTGTGGCGCACTGTTGACTGAGAGACTGATTATTACCGAACTTACATACTTGAATGATTTATACTCGTTTACTTGGTTTTGACCCGGCCATACCGTGGCAAGTTGTATTTTTAGATTTCCGTTGATTTCAGTTTTTAATTGCAAACAGTTTTGAGCGACTTAATCATTTGGACAGGTTCTAGGTACCTAACTGCCCTTCGCATATTTTGGCGTATGAAATCCCCTCTTTTAAAAACTAACATTTTGGGGTTTAAATCTCGACCCGTACTTGGATTGCAAGATCGGAACAAAGGTATCCAACCTTCCAAACATAACACAAATATTTATATTATGGCCATTACAGTATGGTCCGATTGAACTCAAGGAAAAACCGAGATCTTTGCATTAGGTTAGTTTACAAAGTTGTTCGACCATAAACTCCAATAAAAACATTGGCAAAGAATCGCCCTCTCTGTTCTCTCATGTTGTCACATGAACCTTCCATTCTTGCACCCCATATCACATAACACTAGATCATCAAAAACCTCACAAAAAGCTCTCATATCAGAGTCACGCGGTACAGCCCCACCCTATCTTTCCTCCGATAAAAGAATTTGGTTGAAGTCGCCTAATAAAATAATTGGTGAGGCATACCCCTGAGATAGACGGCGCAAAAGATCCCATGACCATCATTTGTTTAATTGTTCGGGGTAGCCATATAAGCCAACGCAGGACCAGTACTCCACATTGACTTTCAGGTCACGAACATCCGTCATGAGATAATGATGTGAAAAGATAGTTATACTCACCTCTACCACCGCGTCATTCCACCAAAGACACAGGTCCCCCTACCGGCTAGCACTACCCACACATAAGCCATTCATAACCCCGCATCTTTTGATAACATCTTTTTAGTCCCTTTGTGAAATCTTTGTTTCCATCAAAAACACGATGAACAGGCGGTCTCTCCAAACCCATCGCTAGACAAGGGAATGTGTGCCACGGTTGCCCAGTTTATAGTAGTTCCAACTACATATTTTCTTTGTTGTTCACGACCCGAGGTACCCCCGCGCTAGCTACTTGAGACATAATCTCCATATCCATCACTCCGGTCACCCACTGTTAGGAGGGAAACTAGATATGTAAATAAAAGACGTAATTCAAACCAACTCCTTCCGTAGCAAATAAATTCAACATTCCCTCCCGATGCAACGGTAGGGAATCAAGATCGATCCTCGAGGAGACGAGTCAGCGGTTACTGAATAGTCTTGTGGAGTTCCTGCGCTACGTCGACCAAAAGCCTCGATATTGACTAGATAGGTCGATATCGGTAGGGGCTATCGATTCCTAGTGTTTGCAGTCGATCTATGAAACCTGCAATAGAAATAGAGGGCACTCGATATTGATTGGATAGGTCAATCTCGAGTAGATCAGTGCTTCACTGTCGACACAGAAGACCGTCGACTTGCTTTCTTACGATGCAGATTACTCGATATCTAGTGGATGTATCGATGTCGAGTGGTTTCGCAGGCAGAAATAGTAATAAAATACCGAAAACAAAAATAATTTGGAAAATAATAAAAAGACATATTTTTTGGGGTTTTTAACTTTATAAACTAAAATCTCCTAAGGTAGGGATTTACCATGACAATAACCATGCATGCATTATTACTTAAATCACATAAAAGATCATGTTTTTATCATTAACCAAATAGGAATATAGAGGCACTCGCATAAAAACATAATCATTTCTATCCTTTTCATAATTAGGGTTTAGTCAACTTTCACAGGTAAAACCTAATTACTATCCAAATTCAGATATATAATCCACTTTCGCTTCATATAAGGTAAATGGGGAATTATCCCAAATTCTCATGAAGGATTGAGTGTGGGGTAGAAGATGAAATCACATAATTAAATAAGGAATTCAAGCATACATACATGGCTATTGTCGAGCTCACCCCGACCCTAGAAGTAGGACGACGACTACTCTCGCCTCGTCGGGGATCTTTGAATAAAAGAAATAACTTTGCATTAAACTTTGGAAAGAAACTCTAATAGTACAACCAAACTCTGCCTTCTCTCTATCTCCTACTCGCTACTTCTCTTCCCTGCTTGATCGCTCAAGGCTTTGTTGATTGGACGATTGAATGATCCCTAAAACCAGCCCCTATGACCTTATTTATAGCCTCACAACCCTTGCTAGACGAGGATTGCAGTCCTAATCCTACAAGATTGGCAAAAGGAAATTTTATCTGAACTAAAATATATCCTAAAATAAATATATTAAAACAGGTAATGTTCCCTAACATACTTGGAATATACCCCTAAGGATAGAAGATCTTGGTAGATGATAGATAAATCATGTGGCTAAGTATATCTCCCAAAGATCCGGCCCAATCCTTGTCTCTTACACGTCCGTTGCGCCAATCGATGTTAGTAGACCAATCCACATTGCCTTAGTCTCGATCTGGCTCTTTTCTTTCCGTCGACTTCGGGTGCATCAGTCGATATAGAGTCACTTAGTCAAGATCGAGTGCCTCTGCTCGAGATCGAGCTCTTCTCTAGTGTCTTGTTTTCACTCTAGAATGCTCCCTTTCTTGTGAAATCAAACCAAAACTTGTGTAGACCTATATGTCTTGCAAATAAACTCAAACTACACAAATTCAGTACTTTTCTAACCCAAAAGTATAAAATATGCATAAAAACGGAATGAATGTAAGCATGAAGCATGGTGAAATAAGTGCACTTCACCCACTTAAGGTGTTTTGCCATGCTACCCTTCTCAATGTCCCAGTCAGAGTTGTCTTCATCTGGCCCATTATCCTTATCAGTGACCCCCACCTTTCATTTCGTACCCATTCTACCCAGTTGACCTTGTCCCTTTCCACCCTCCAAACCCCTTTCTTTGCTTCATCCCATATACACACATACCCCTCCTCTCCCAATTTTATAATCTTCAACTTGCATACCATCTCCTATAACCTCATCCCCCTTTGTTTCGCCTTCCTTTATCTCATTGCTTTCAAGTAAGGCACATACCCCTCCTCTCACTCTCTTTCTTTCACCACACAAACTTACGACCTACCTCCTCAAAAAATTAAAAGACATATAGAGTTACCCCCACATCTCGAATAGCGTGCTCATATTTCAAATCCCATGTCTATTGAAAGGTTGTTTCCAGTGCCCCCGCATTTCATTTCTTCTTTGTAAGGAGTTTGCCTGTCATGCGTAATGAGAACCTATCTGCTCTGCAATTGTCGCCTTCGCCGCCAGACTTGATCAGGATTAATTGTTCTTCTTCGGCTAACACTCGCAACATCTTCCATGCCTCCTCCAGCCTTCCATCCTCACAAACACTCGACACTTCTTCTCACTTTAATCCGATCTCGAGAGGAGGTCAAACTACACTCACACTCCGTAATTTAGGCAAAGAAATGTGAATGAAACCCAACCAAAAAGTCAGGAGAAACCGCTGTGCGAAAATCGCCGGCGAGGGAACCCTAATCGCTAAGGAGTTTCATAGTATCCATATCAGTCATGGTGATAATAACTTAATATTGTGAGGGAATGAATTAGATGAAAATTACTACTTGGAATCCAAAGAAGTTGACATTTAATTATTTGTAATATGAAAAGAGAACAATTTATTTCTAAATTTAATGCAAAAAATAAAGTTACCATTTTGTTGGTGTTATTATTTGTTTACCCTTAAATATTTTAGTTTAATAAAAAGTTAATATAATTTAGTAAAAAATTGAAACTATTTTAAAAAAATCCTTACAAATAATTATAATTTTTTTTTTCAAATTCTAACATTCATATAATCATATAATACAAGAATGCACAAATTTATAGCATAATACGTGTGTGTCTATATATATATATATATATATATATATATATATATATATATATATATATATATATATATATATATAGAGAGAGAGAGAGAGAGAGAGAGAGAGAAAGGGGATAGATCATGTGTTAAGGGCTCTTATAGTGTTAAGTGTTAACACATATAAGCCGTCGGATCACGTGAAACGGATGGCCCAGATTCATTTTCGTTTTTTGATTTTTTGGAATAAGAAAATTGAAAACCCACCTTTTCCCTCCTAAGAAGCGCGTGTATTCACCCAAATCAATCTTTTTTTGGAAAAAAAAAATCAGTTGCTTTTTTGTGAGATACGAGGAGGATATATCCAAATCTTCCCGATTGACCCTACCACACGAACAACCCACAGTAAAAGCACAAAACCTCTCTTTTTTAAGGTCAACACCGGCGAAAGCTTCTCATCCAGCAGCGGAGACGGTGGCCGGGGCAGTCTTCTTCACCGGCGGACCTTAACAGCAAATCGGAGTTGACGGCGACTGCGCGCATCAGTCCCTGCAATCGATTGAGCAGCGATCTCGACTTCCATCTCCAAACCGGCATCGGCGACTCTTCAATTTCGGGTTGGAGTATGGGTAAGCAACTCATCCTTGCCAAATACTTCCATCTCTAGGTTGCGGAACTCGGATTTCCGATGGTTTAAACTCCGATTTGTGGATTGAGCATAATGTCGGTTAGGGTTTTTTTTTTAAATCCGGTTGCATATGGGTTGATTACTGATGAAATGGGAGTGCAAAAGGGGTTTCCCACTGAATATTTGTTGAAATTTGCAGTTAATAGGTGAAATGGGTGGATATTTGGGAAATTTTTTAAACTAGCAATGAACCTTTACCTCTAGAGAATGAAGGTGGATGAATACTTGATGAATATATGTTAAATCTTGATAAATATGGGAAGAAAAGCATTTGTATAATATGAAATATATTCGTCGATATCGAGTGAAGTATTCGTTAATATGTGACAAAATATTATATTTGAAATGGCAATTATTCATTAATATCTAAACAAATATTCATGAATAAGTTCAAAATGTTGATGAATAATGAATAACTATTGGATGAACACTTAAGAGCTATTGATGAATGTTTGATGAGTAGAGAATGTGTATTTGTACGGTGTAGATGAATCTAGAACGATGAGTATTTGACGAATATATTTAAGGTGTGGACAAATTTTTTACATTTTAGGTGGCCATTAACCTTTTATTGTGAATCTTAGTTTATCTTAGAGGTCGCGATAGAGCATTTATGAAATGTTGATGAATAATTGTGAGATATCACTCGTGTCTAATAGGGAAGAAGATAATGGCTAGAAAAGGTGGGAAAAAAACGATGATGGAGGGAAGGAAGCATTTTCCAACAAGGCAACGGGTAAACGGGCAGTGTACCAAGAAGACAGTGGCGACGACTTCGAACAACA
Organism: Persicaria maculosa; assembly: GCA_963922045.1. Taxonomy (NCBI): domain Eukaryota; kingdom Viridiplantae; phylum Streptophyta; class Magnoliopsida; order Caryophyllales; family Polygonaceae; genus Persicaria; species Persicaria maculosa. The sequence goes on along the minus strand of OY998271.1, from coordinate 20,884,500 downwards.
ACCGGGGCGAGCTGAAACAGCTAAGAAAACCACCCCTACCAAGACCTACAGTTTTCGTAGCAAACGAGCAAGGATCGAAGAAGCAAGTGAGGAAGGTAATGAATCAATTGGGCCGTAATTTGTATACAATAAAAAGGATTATATTAGTTGCCAAAAATTTTAAGAATAAATGAGATTGTTGAATGTAAAAACATTAGGTAATGGGTGAGTTCGAAACTCAAGATTGCTGCCTCTTGTTATTGCAGAAAAAGAAGATACCGACTCTAACGCGAGTGAAGCTGAAGAAGAGGAAGGCGATGGTTATGAACAAGGTGAGGGTTACACAATATAATGTGAATCTGTTATCAGTTATTGATGAATATGTTTGAGATATAATTGAATCGTGTACTAAATCATGTTAATAATGGTGATATTTGCTGAAGATTGCATTACTCATTCATGAATTTTTATGAGTTATGGATGAATATTTTGTAAAAGTTGATGATCATTTGTTAGAACGAGAGGAATCCAGAAGGTATTGATGTGATTTAGTGCATGTATGAAAGATTCGACATATTATGAACTTGAAATGAATATGTACTACATATGGATGAATCTTTTATAACATTTGATGAACATGTGATGAATATTTTGAGATATGGATGAATCTGTGGAGTTATTAGATGAATTGATGGGAGAGGTTGCTATCTTTGAGTTAGATGCTAATGAATATTTAAACAATAAGTCATGAATTATTATGAGTTAGTTGTTAGTAGTAGATAAATACTTGCCATTATTGATGAATATTTGTCAAACCGTAATGAATATATACATCATGTTCATGAATATTTGTCAGTTTTGTGTAGTATATGAAGCCTAATTGCTGAATCTTTGTGATATATCTATGAATGTTAAAATATATAGATGTTGTAATTCAAAGTAAATATTTATTGTAATGACAGACAAAGAAGCTACAGAATCTGATGAAATTGATGGTGAAGAAGATAGAGGTGATGGTAATCAAAATGGAGAGGGTGAGACAAAAGGGCAGCCAAAGAAAAGGAAATGTGGCACCCGGGACAGTTTCAACCACATACTGACTCGTACGTCACCTTACACGTTTGTGGAAACAATCCAAAAGTTAAAGACGGCTGCCCAGAATGAAGCCCAGCTTAGAACCTTACGTTCCATTGGTTTTGGTTCGTTGTTGGATCTGGATCTAAGAAAACAACCCTTGTCCCTGGCATCATGGGTGATTGACCAGTTCGACCCCCACCGGTGCAGCTTAGAGTTCCCCGATGGCAGGTGTATGGAAATTACTGAGATGGATGTACATCGCCGCTTTGGTATCCCCTACGATGGGAAGTCCGCGGTTCTGATAGCTAAGAACCAAAGGAGTGAAGTTATATCAAAATGGAGAGCTCAATACAATAATTGCAAAGGTGTAGCTCTTATGCCAACGCATGTTGCAAACGAGAGGCTAAAGGGGATGGATGGGGGGTTGCAATTTGTCCAGAACTTCATGGTATTGTTCGACAGTTGCCTTGTCATAAGTCAACAAAGCGGGGGAGTTAGTCAACGCTTATTTAGGGGCATAGACACGGTTGATGCTGTGAAGGGGCTGAATTGGTGTGAGTTTGTCATATCATCTTTGATAAAGGCCAAAATGCAGTTTGGGGAAGAACGAAAAGGGTTGTATAGAGGACCGGTACTCTTCTTAGTGGTGAGTAATTCATATGGTTTGCACATTGCATTGTAACGATATAACATGCACGCTTCACCATCTAATTCTGAATTATTTATGCATTCGTATAGCTACTATACATAGACAGGGTCGTCCACCAAGGGAAGCGGCAAGTCCCAAGAACAATGCCGATTTTCAAGGGATGGTCTGACCATACAATAGCAGCTAGAGAGAGACTAGAAATGAAGAGTGGTGGGTTTGGGAAAGGACGTATAGACCCACCATTCAGTAATCTGCCAACAACTAGTGACAAAAGCGGAACGAATGAGGTATGTAGCTTATGAATAATTGATTATGTTTATATATTTACGAATGAAATTGTATACATACGGTTGTATATTAGTTGAGTACCAATGATAATATATGAATAATGTGTGCATCCTGATGAATTAAAAATTGAATTTGGTATGATTGAATATGTATTGGTGGAATGAATATTTGATATACTTATAAAGTGGATGTGAATATATACGTCAAGTTTATAAATGTTTGATTAACATATTGAATATGTATATTTGAAATTACAGGACATAAGGTTTAGTTGAATACATACTGCATGTGTCTGAATATTTGATAAACTTTTAATGAACATTGGTAGGTCATATATGAAGATTTGGTAACATCAGCGCTGCAGTTGAGTAGACACATTAAGGAATTTGTCGATAAGCTCAACAACATACCAGAGGATCTAAGAAGTGATCCTCCAATACAGTCTTGCTACGAGCTTGGAAAAGTGGTTTTAGGACGTGGGTACACAGATACTACAGCTCTAGAACCCGAATCTTTGACGCAATCTGCTTCTATTATGTCCCAAGGAACCCAGCCGTTTTGGACCGACCCTACATTCATGCGTAACATGGACTTGATTGATGAAGCACTAAAAGCAAAGGTGGATCTTGTCTCAAAATATAACAAATGGCCATCCTTCAATCTGGGGGTTCCAGGATGTGATATTGAAATCATGGATCCTGTAGCCGAAGTCATTACTGAGATTATGAAGGGAGATGGAGGTACCGCCAGTGGGACCACCAATGTGGACAACAACCAACCCGAGGTAAAGGGAAAGTATCTAATTTTTCAGTTAACCAGAAATTGGAGTTCTATTAAATCTATGTTCCACATATATACATAGGTGACTGAGGAGACAAACATTGCCCTTGACGAAAGCACACCAGTCGTGATAGCAGATAGGCCACCTTCTACAACGCCCGGTGAAGCAACAGAAATGGTGTTGATGGAGGTAAAAGTTTAGTATGCACGTAAATTAACTACAATGTTGCCCACTGATATATGGGACAAGCATAGTATTCGTCATAATTAAATATAATATTCATGTGTATAACAACTCCTTTACATAGTTACTAATTGGTTTCGTAGGTTGCAAATGTCGGTGAATCAAGAGAAGTGAAAGGGAAATCCATTCACACTGGAAAGGTGGATAAGGTAAGTGTTCACAAACAAAAAAGGATTGAAGACTACAATAAGCAAACCAGTATGTACATATTACTTTGTTGCCTCATCAACAGGGAAAAGCGGTCATACAAGATGTAGGAGGTGAAATCATAAAAGGAAGGCCTCGGAGGGAGGCGCAGTGCTCTAACACAGAGAAAAGTCCTTTCATATACAGAGTGATTGATCCCGAACAACGGAACAACAAGGAGCAATCCAATCTCATATCTGTTGTGAAAGAAATCGACCCAAAGTAATTGCATGCCACATATTATATTTTATTAAGCATTACATAAGAAAATACACTTCTGGGTGTTATTGTATTTGTGACACTGACCGTACGGTATTTACTTACAGCATAATTATTTTTCAACACCCGGTAGAACAAGGGAAACTGGCTATAGATTTCATAATCTCAAGCGGTGATATAGTAGCACTGCCTGGAGAGCGCATCCCCCCCCCACAGTATTAGATGCGTGGGCATGTCGACTGAATCACGAGGAGCTGAAAAGAAGCAAAAACTCCCCATTCAGTTACTTTATTCCACCGAGTGTCACGGTAAACAAACAAACGTTACTTAGTTATATTGTACAGAATAAAGTAGATGTGTTGTTGCATAATAACATGAAATGATTGAATGTGTAGATTGGCAATGTGAGCAATAGGATTGCAAAGGATAATGCACACCGATCAGCAATATTCTTCATGAAATTCTATGCTACAGGTGTAAATGGATCAGTTAAGGTCCCTGATCTAGATATGGTAAGCAGTCAACATCCATAAAAGTAATTCCTTATTTTCGTCCGGAGTATATTAATGCATGTCTGATTAAAGTTTAGATGAATATTTACTGCATGTGTAAGAATATTTTATACAACCTGATGAATACATGATGACTATCTTTGAGATATTTATGAAAATTTTATGGATTCTTGATGAATATCTATGAGATCTTGATGATTGTATCTAACATCTTGATGACTGTAAATGAATTCTTTATTAGTATATTAATGATTGTTTTAGTAGACTTAAGATGAATGCTTAATGCATCTGAATGAATATGTGGTAAAACTTGATTAATATATTATGACCTTATCTGAGATCTTGATGGATTTTTTATGAATTCATAAAATGTAAATGACTTTTTGATAAAAACTGGTTAAACTTGCGATGAATACTTATTGCATCTTTGTGAAAATGTTATAAAACCTCAAGAACACATGATTCCTATCTCTGGGATCTTGATGAATGTACAATAATTCTGGATGAATATCTGGTAGATCTTGATGAATGTATCTGAGATATTGATGAATGAATGTGAGATATTGTGATGCATTTTGACGTTCGTCATTTGGGTAGTGAATGAATAATAATTTTGTTTTTGTACATACAGATGATGTTTCCCATATATGACAATGGAGATTATTATGTGATTGTATTACATCTGAAGAGAGGGATTGCAGAGATACTGGATAACTCCAAGGCTAAAGAAATCAACTATGCAGCAAACTACAAGCCGATCTTCGATGAGCTGGTAATGTCATGTTGTATAGTCTCAGTTGGTACCCGCTTATTCAGTGTTGGTTTTTTGGAAATTTTTAATTCTAAGGGATTATACAATGTTTGTCGTAGAAAAAAATGGTTGCCCGACTATTGGAGGACGAAGAATTGAAGGTGGAAGCAAAGAAGATTAAGGATATCTCAGCTGCACAGGTCGTGAAGTTTGATTAGAAGACACCAACAGGTGGGGTGGATTCAGGATTGTACACAATGCGCCACATGGAGACGTACAAAGGTGACTCATCTTGGAGGTGTGGCTTCAAAAGAGGGAGTAAGAAGAACACAAACTCCCTGCGATCAAAGTATGCTCATTCCCTCGTGACGTCGGAATTGAATAGTGAAAGGGAGAAGCTGTTAGAGGCCTTTAAGAATGGTCCAGCAAATGTCAACCAGGTTGCACGAAAGATAAACCACCCTTAATTGGTTCAGGATATGTTGGTCTTACCCCCTTTGCACTTTCCCTGATAAAGTATTGCGTTTGTTAAGCACTTGTATTCAGACTTCTAACCTAGAACATATGTTAGTATATATCGATTTAGGCAGTAAGTGTTAGACAATCATTTACTTCCACGTTTTGGTATGTTAGTTAAATTATTATATATAACAGCTAATGCATTTGCCTCTATTCGTCGGCGTGTTCAGTTTGACGCAAGCATAGTAACAATAGTTACGATGGGTAACATATTCGACATTAGAAAAGTAATATTTTTCATTATAAATGTAATATTTGTCATTCTATAGCAACAAGGTTATCTATTTGAGTTAACATTAATCAACTGAAATTAAACAGACTAAATATTGGTCACTGTAATTGTACCAATCAAATACATAACCAGAATCTCTTACCAACCGTTGAACAAATATTAATAAATAAGCTAGATAAAAACAAATTACTCTAACCCTACCATTCTAGCGAGTCACCAGATCCATCCTCTGCCAAGTCCTCAGCATCATCATCATCGTTAGAACCATCGAACATTTCCTCCCGGTGATGTTCATCAAATCCATCCTCGGTGCCATCCTCTAACACATCCTCATCATCGCCATCATCATCATCATCAAGCATTTCCTGCATTTTTCCTTTACCATCAAGCATGTCGGCCACCTTCATTTTTCCTTTGCAAGTCCGGCTATTATGACCAAATTTACCACAACTCCCACACTGTCTCGATTTCCCCTTTGCGGCTTTCTCTGTAGCCTTCTCCAACGACTCCTTCAACCTATGTCCTTTGTTCTTGGCTTGAGGTGGGGGTAGAATGAGTACCTTGGCTGGAGGCTTCACCCCGACATACTTCTCAACATACGACGCTTTGCTCGACCAAATGATCCGGCTCGACCTAATTTCTGCATGTATGATGATTGCTTCTCAAGCAAGATCTTCTTTAGATCATCAATAAGATCACTATCATCCTCCACGAGGCCGACCATGGAGAACATGGTACCCCATAGATTGTTCACTGCATCCTTCCTAGCCTTAATCGCAGCACACTGTTTGAGCACCGCATCATCAACATGAGCATGTGACAATTCCCTAGCTTGCTTACTCCACCAAGCTTTTACCATTACGGATGGTATGGTCTTCATACCCATAAATTTGTACGTTACAAATATATGTTTGCAAGGGATCCCAATCCTATGGAAAGTATTGCACCTGTATTTAGAAACCTCAGTTGCTGCTTCATATACCACACGAAAGTCCCCAACGTCTTCTTCTGCAACCATATGCGTTTTGCCCGAAACCTCCTGAGTCTCATTTGTTACATTGCATATGGTGATTGAATCATCAATCTCTTGTTGAACCTTAGTAAAGACCTTCAAAGTATACACAGATGATGCATGTTGCTCAATACGAAGAGGAGTCAGATAAGTTCGAACCGCAGTTGCAGATTCCATGTCAAGCTTCGCTTGTGTGTGTCGCTGAGTATCCATGGCATTATCAAACTGCATCATTAACTCAACCATGCTGAAATGTCGACTTGAATAATCCCCGAAGAAGCTATTCGCAGACTCTGAAAATGATGTTGTATGAATTAAGCCACCCATTGGCACATCTCTAAAAAAACGTAGGTATCCAATTCATCCTCAAGTTGTACATGAGCGTCAGCCATTTATTATTCTCCAATGAAAACGCAGACAACATTTCTTTCCACAACCCTTCGAACTCCTCGACGGTGATCTCGTAGCTCCATACAACTTTGTTTATTCTCTTCCGAAATTCTGTGTTCATACATACTTCTTTTGGAACCTAAAATATTTACACACAAACACAAATTGAGATCAATTTTGGTGTTTGGGAATAAACACGCATTTTAGTATGTATTCTGACTTATATTTATCATATAAATATTGAATAACTGCTACCAAATCACTGAATATTAACAATCACTGTATCGAACACATGACACCATCTTACAATTTATTAACCATCTTCTTGACGAATATTTGCCACTAACTACTATTAATACTAAACATAAAAATAACGCCTCCATGCTACCATGTCTTTCACAGTAAAAAAATACAGACATGTCATTCGTAAGTTGGTGAAATAAAATAACATTTACCTCTCTAGGAACTTTCATCATTATATGCCACATGCAAAACCTATGTCGGGTATTAGGAAAAACCTCAGGAATCGCCTCTCTAATGGAAGGGTCCTGATCCGTTACAACTACCAAAGGGTCCTTCCCCATTGCTTTTTTAAAGTTCTCAAACAACCACTTGTACGATTGCTTGTCCTCCATTAGCAATAATCCAGCCCCGAACGTGACAGCTTTCCGATTGTTATCCAATCCTGTGAAAGGCGCAAACATCATGTTATACCTATACATATACACCATACAAACCACAAGTTATTGCCTCACTACATTCCTTGCTTAAATAAACTACGTTCTCTTAAACGAAAGAATACATATTGCAATAATACCGAATATTATCCCCACTGTCACGTAACAATAACTCATACATAATATTCTAGGTACCCGGTTTGATCACTTACTTGTTTTCCGGTAAGATGAGTCAAATGACACAACATCACCAAATGCAGCAAAATTAGCACGGGCTATAGGATCACACCAAAATAAACGTACAAGTTCGGTGGTTGCGTTCAAAACATGATCAAAGTAGAAAGCAGAAGATGCTTGTCTCTTATGCATAAACCTATCGATCACCATCTGTGCATCCGCACCCGAAATATATGCCATCACATCTCGTTTAAAGTTTTTCACATCCAGCATCTGTGGCCCTCCATGTGTAGAGCCTTGTCGACACTCTTTCATAAGCCGATGTGTCATAGATGGACCCAAATGTGCCCAGGCACAGTTAATCATAAACCTCTTATGACCAAAGTCCAGCTTTTTGTGCACCTTCAAAAATTTATTTGCTTCCTCCTGCATAAGGGGGGTGCGTATGTGATGTGCGCGCATATTGCCATATTTTCTATGCACATATGAATTCATTTTGTTGTCTTTTGCATGCACATTGATGGGAAAACATGGGAATAGTGTAGTTTATGCTTAAATGTCAAATATATGGGTTTGCACGAGTTTCCATGTGATTTCGCAGAAAACAGGATGAAAATGGATGAATTCAGAAGAGCGGAAAAAGAACTCGAAGTCTTCTGAAGAGGTCGAAATCGACTGAAGACCTCGACATCGAGTACATCGAGACATAGGAATCGAGCAGAAAGGAAACAAGCATCTCGACACAGAAGAGGTCGATATCGACGTCTGGAAGTCGATATCGATGCTGCCAGATCGACGAAGTTGATAGAAGTCGAGTAGGAGAAGGAGAAGCTCGAGATAAGATTTTGGAGGGGTCGATATCGAGTGGAAGGGTCGATATCGACCATGCCAGCAGAGGAATTCGACTCCGATTTTGATAGAATTGTATCCAATGTTTGCAATATCTATCCAAAGGTCGAGACTTCCTATCATCAACATCAGATTTATCATGAGGAAGCTGATTTCACCATGAAGTTTTAGCTTTTACTTTTTATTTATTTATTTTATTTATCATAGAGAATAAAGATAAGGTTTCGAGTCCTTATCGTCATCTACAAATAGAAGCCAATAGGGCTGAGTTTAGGTAGGAAATATTCAATTAGAGATTTCGAATTCAGTTGCAATAGAGAGAGAGAGAGAGAGAGAGAGAGAGAGAGAGTGGCCGAGTGGAGTTGTAAAGCGAGAGCGGAGTGGCTTGTTTGGTTGTACTTTCTTTCGGAGTTTTAATTCAAGGTAGCTTTCCTTCAATAACAATGATGATGGTGTGCATGATGAGGAGCGAGTAGTCAACCCACTTCTAGGGTCGGGGTGAGCCCGACGATAGCAATGTGAGGTAAGTGCATCAAAGGTATGACTTTTATGCGATTCCGTCTTCTACCCCATGCATGATCCTTTGCGAAAGTTAGGGAGATTCATTATTTGCATTATTGAAGCGAAAGCCACTCATATTGCGAACTTGAATTACTCATGAATTGGATAGTAACTCTTAGGAATTATGCGAAAGCCTCTAATCACCTAAGTGTTGATGACAAAAGTTATTTGACGGAAAGACATTAAAGTTCATATCTTTAGCATGAAACTTGCATTGTTATCGTTGTGGCATAAAACCCCGACTTTGGAAGCTTTTTAATTCATTAAATTCTTCATAAAGGTCTTAGTTTTGCTTCTGTTCATCTTCCCTCTCCATTCTATTTTCTTCGGATCCTTTTCCGACAAATTGGTTACAAAAACAGTTTCTGTGACAAACATCGAAATCGACTTTAAGGGTCGATATCGAGTACTAACATCGATATCGAGGTCTCTGCTCGACGTCGACTTGCTGTTTTGTCTTCTGCAGGAACTGCGCTAGGAAATCGACCAGAACTGAGGTCGATATCGACCAGTATACTCGATATCGAGTGTCTGCTGAGGTCGAAATCATTGATCGTGAGTACAACAAAGGAAGCGCTGACCTACCTCCTCGTGGATTCGATCCTGAATTACCCTACTACTACAAGGGAGGGGATTCTTGTATTATTTGTTTGGGACAGGGAGATAGTCTAGTTGTGCTTTATTTCATTCTCCTATTTTACATACATACACCTTCCCCTTAACCCATTACGAAAAAATTGGCGCCGTTGCCGGGGAGGCAATCAATCGCCACCTAAGTTAACCACGATCTTTTTCTAAGCTCATTTTGCAGGTTTATGCGACGTTCTGATCGCGGACCTATCCTGGAACCAATTGACGAGCCTGAACGTTTCTACCATCTTCGCAACAAAGCAATTCGCATCATGGCTGACAACGAGACGCAGGCTGAGATCATAGAGCGGTTGAGAAAAGAGATCGAGGACCACAATGCTACAATCGCTGCTGAAAGGGCCGCTGCTGCTGCTGAGCGAGCCCGTGCTGATAGGGAGGAGGATGCGCGCAGACAAGCCCAAGAGCGGCTAAATCAGTATCCACAGACGGCGATGCAATACATGCATCCGCCCCTTCATGTTCCTGAATCTGCTATTATAATTCCTCACTCCAATTATGAACTGAAAATTAACTTCCTATCTGAGATTAAAAGAAATACTTTTGAAGGAAGACATAATGAATGCCCCCTGCAACACATCTCTACTTTTATGGACTTATGTGAAACAGTTGCTGATGGAGTAAACCTAGAGTATGTGCGACTAAAATCTTTTCGATGGTCTTTGGCAGGAAAGGCATTACAATGGCTTGAAAGTTTGGCTCCACGATCGCTAAGGACATGGGCGGAGGTGAAAGATGCATTCTTGAACAAATTCTTCCCACCTTCTAAAACGGCGATGCTACGACAAAGGATCACGGCTTTCAAACAAAAGCCAGGTGAAACCCTAGCACAGGCGTGGGAGCGCTTCAAAGACTTGCTGAGATCATGCCCGACGCATGGGCAACTTCCATATGTCATCCAAGAGATCTTTTATAACGCCCTTGATGCACCGAATAAGGAGAGGATCAATTCATATACCTCCTATCGGTACATTGAGCTTACACCAACGGAGGCATGGGAGACCATTGAGAGGCTTGTGAACTTTGACAACACCTATGGGGCTGCTGCGGCCTATGATGCAAGGCCTGCCCCATCTATGCCACTATATGAGCCTCCAAGGGAGATAGATCCTGAAGTACGACAACAATTCCATAATGATCAAACACGCCGCCTTCAAAAGCAAGTAAGGTTCCTGAGCAACAATCAACCTTGTCAGGAGTGTGGTTCAATAAGGCATAACACCAGTGCCTGTCCACATACTGAGCAAGTATCCATGGCGGAACAACATGAGGAGGTCAAATGGACGAGAGGCCCCTATGGAGGGGGCAATCAACAAAATTGGGGTGATCAAAGGTTCTATCAAAGGGATCCCCCAACCTATAGGGCACCAGGGCACCCTGAGCGGGAGACTAAGAAAGATGACCTGCAAATCATACTTGATGAGATGCGGAGGAACCACGCTGAGTTCAAACAAGCCAATAACTCCGTCCATACTCAGCTGCAGGGCATCAATTCTAGACTTGGGGAGATCGACGTTTGGAAGCGCAACATGGAGACTCAAATGAGTCAATTGGCGGAAGCAATGCCTAAAGCGTCCGGATCACTCCCTGGATCCACTGTGCCCAACCAAAAGGGAAAAACCACAGGTCATATTGCGGCAGTAAACCAAAGGAGTGGGCGTCAATTACAAACGCCCGAGCGAAAAGTGGAGGAGAAGGAGCCAGAACAGACGTCGATATCGACCCCCCCTGTCGATATCGACCAAGGTGACATCGGTGTCGACCCTCCTGTCGATGTCGACCCTAATTCTGCGTCACCACAGAAATCGACTCTTCCAGTTGATATCGACCCCACTGCTGTCGATATCGACCTCATTACAGCCGCAGGAAGGAAGAAGGTGTTGCCATTCCCAACTAGAAAAGTGACTAAGGACCCAGCGGAAAAGAAGTTCCAACGGTTCGTGAAGATGCTCCAAGGGCTTAATGTCTCTATACCATTCACAGAGGCAATTCACGAGATGCCATCTTATGTAAGGTTCCTTAAGGATATCTTGGGGAAGAAGCGATCGCTCTCTTAGATCGCAGAGGAATGCAACAGGTTGGAGCTACCACAAAAGCGGGCGGACCCAGGTAAGTTTTCTATCGCTATAGGTCTAGGTCAATTCAAATTTAATGCTTTAGTTGACTTGGGCGCTAGCGTTAGCATGATGCCACTAACCATTTGGCACAAGGTAAAGATAGGTCCTCTGGAGCCCGTGGATGCAAGATTATACATGGCTAACAATACCGTAGTTATTCCAACTGGGATAGTGACAGATGTGCCAGTACAAGTAGGCAAATTCTTTGTCCCCGCTGATTTCCTAGTTGTTGACATAGCGGAGGACCCTGCTTGTCCAATTATTTTAGGTAGGCCATTCTTAGCAACCGTCGATGCCAACATTAGCGTGAAGAAAGGATTGCTCTCACTCACAATTAGTGATGAAGTAATAGAGTATTCCTTCAACAAGACGGTGCAAAGTCAAGGGCCAATGGAGATAAAAGCCATCAAAGAATCCCAAGTAGAGGAAGTTGAAGCAATCTTGAACGAAGGAGCTCAACAGGACATCGAAATCGACCCAGGTAAGTCGATATCGATCACTATTGTTCAAGATTCTGTGACAGGTCATAAGTATGGGGTCGACGGAGGAAAAGAGGAAGCATCGAAATCGGGGTCAAGGGTCGATATCGACCACACCCTATCGAAATCGACCACCATCAGCGCTGAGAAGAGAGGAGAGGAGACCTCGATATCGACCTCTGAGGGTCGAAATCGACCTGATCATATCGAGTCAAAACTCCCCAAATCGACTGATCCTACAGGTGTACAACAGGGGTCGATATCGACCTCTGCACATCGACATCGACCTGAGCCACAGACGGAGAAGAAGGTAAGTCAAGGTACGGATTCCTCTTGTTCAATTACAATTAAGGACTTATCATTATTTGGAAGAGGTGTGCCTTGGCATGTGCGTTTATGTAGGATATCCGATGATGGTTCAAGCCAATATGAGATAGGAGACAAGGTCTATGTTGCCAAATCTAAAGACCACTGGTTCCCTACAAGATTCAAGGATAAGAGCTTAGGTCCATTCACGGTGAATCAAATCAATCCCGGGGGAATGCAGCTGCGGGACAAGAAAGGAGTGATATTTGAGGCCCAAGCCACATGGGCTCTGCAGATGCCACCTTGAAAAGCGCAAAGGAAGAAGTCGGCCTAGCGACTTAAAAATCTAGAGCTTGTAACAAAGACTTAGTTTTGGTTTTAAGACAACCTTTGTTTTGGTTTTAGACACTTTATTGTTTTGCTTAGTTTTCAAATTGCAGGAGAGAGAAAAGCACACAGAAAGGCATCGAAATCGATGTCGGACATCGAAATCGACCTCAAGGTCGACATGGATAGGGTTTGTGATCGAAGCCGAATCACCCTGAAGCCCGAGCAGAAATCAGAGAGACATCGATATCGATGTAAAGGGTCGATATCGACCTTCCCTGTTGTCTTCTTCGACTCCTGAAATTTGTGACGGTTTAGTAAGTCTTCTTCTTAACCCTAGTTCTAATACAGTGAGGACACTGTAGATTTTAAGTATGGGGTGGGGGGAAAGGCTTATTTACATATTCATACTTAGTTTAGGGTTGCATATTTATTTTAATGCATATTTATTTTAAATGACCACCATCAAAAATTTTGAAAAAAAGGAGAGTCATGGAAGTATAAAAAAGAGCTCTATGATGCAAAATTAGATTCATTAGAGATATAACATGAGATTGCCTAGTTAAGGGAAGTCCCAATGAAGTGCAAATTTTTTGAGAAAATCATGAAGGAGATGAAAATTTGAAGTTGCTTTTGACATGTGCATGATAAGATGATGGAGGATTTTTTATAAAAATTCCATACAAGCAAAGTTCATATCCTAGCCTTACCTACGCATATTCACAAAGCCATATATGAGACTTATCATGATCATTATTGCTCCACATATACATATTGTCCATTTTTTACCTTATACCCTATCCGGGGACAAAGTTTTTTTTGAATGGATGACATCTTTGGAGTTATATGGAGTTGTGCATTTATAAAGTTGTTGGCAGGAATGATACAATATGGAAAATTAAATGAGCGAGAAAAAATCCGATCACCTCAGGAGATAAAGGTAGGTCGACCCTGCTCGCTGAGATAATAGTTCGGCGAGATGGGACACAAAGGTGAGGAGTCCGAAGTACTAAGTATCCGGGGCCATTCATGACACCCATGTTTGCGACTCGCGAGAAGGCAGTGCTAAGGTTAGAGAGGTAAAAGCATTAAAGTGAAAAAAGCATTGAACGATGAGGGAAAGGTGAGACATTATGAAGGAGGAATGTGGAATATTTCGGAAAGAAAGTATACTTCCCCGGATTTAACACCACATGGCCAAATATTAGCCCACCTTTAGCCTTTTACCAATCCACTTCTCACAAGCTTGAAGAAAGTCCTCTTGATTATTAATGCAATGTCGCTAAAATTATTTTTTGCATATTACCTCCTTTATAAGTATGAAATTGCTTTTATGCATAGGCATGGACTTGGTTGACATAAGTACCTTCTCGAGGATGGCAATTGATTGTAGGGACATATGAAAAATGAATCTATGATGTTGAGGGTTTACTTTCTTGACCTGAATAACCATTAAGAGTATTGCTTGGGGACAAGCAAGCTTAAGTATGGGGTGTTTGATGTGCGCGCATATTGCCATATTTTCTATGCACATATGAATTCATTTTGTTGTCTTTTGCATGCACATTGATGGGAAAACATGGGAATAGTGTAGTTTATGCTTAAATGTCAAATATATGGGTTTGCACGAGTTTCCATGTGATTTCGCAGAAAACAGGATGAAAATGGATGAATTCAGAAGAGCGGAAAAAGAACTCGAAGTCTTCTGAAGAGGTCGAAATCGACTGAAGACCTCGACATCGAGTACATCGAGACATAGGAATCGAGCAGAAAGGAAACAAGCATCTCGACACAGAAGAGGTCGATATCGACGTCTGGAAGTCGATATCGATGCTGCCAGATCGACGAAGTTGATAGAAGTCGAGTAGGAGAAGGAGAAGCTCGAGATAAGATTTTGGAGGGGTCGATATCGAGTGGAAGGGTCGATATCGACCATGCCAGCAGAGGAATTCGACTCCGATTTTGATAGAATTGTATCCAATGCTTGCAATATCTATCCAAAGGTCGAGACTTCCTATCATCAACATCAGATTTATCATGAGGAGGTTGATTTCACCATGAAGTTTTAGCTTTTACTTTTTATTTATTTATTTTATTTATCATAGAGAATAAAGATAAGGTTTCGAGTCCTTATCGTCATCTACAAATAGAAGCCAATAGGGCTGAGTTTAGGTAGGAAATATTCAATTAGAGATTTCGAATTCAGTTGCAATAGAGAGAGAGAGAGAGAGAGAGAGAGAGAGAGAGTGGCCGAGTGGAGTTGTAAAGCGAGAGCGGAGTGGCTTGTTCGGTTGTACTTTCTTTCGGAGTTTTAATTCAAGGTAGCTTTCCTTCAATAACAATGATGATGATGTGCATGATGAGGAGCGAGTAGTCAACCCACTTCTAGGGTCGGGGTGAGCCCGACGATAGCAATGTGAGGTAAGTGCATCAAAGGTATGACTTTTATGCGATTCCGTCTTCTACCCCATGCATGATCCTTTGCGAAAGTTAGGGAGATTCATTATTTGCATTATTGAAGCGAAAGCCACTCATATTGCGAACTTGAATTACTCATGAATTGGATAGTAACTCTTAGGAATTATGCGAAAGCCTCTAATCACCTAAGTGTTGATGACGAAAGTTATTTGACGGAAAGACATTAAAGTTCATATCTTTAGCATGAAACTTGCATTGTTATCGTTGTGGCATAAAACCCCGACTTTGGAAGCTTTTTAATTCATTAAATTCTTCATAAAGGTCTTAGTTTTGCTTCTGTTCATCTTCCCTCTCCATTCTATTTTCTTCGGATCCTTTTCCGACAAATTGGTTACAAAAACAGTTTCTGTGACAAACATCGAAATCGACTTTAAGGGTCGATATCGAGTACTAACATCGATATCGAGGTCTCTGCTCGACGTCGACTTGCTGTTTTGTCTTCTGCAGGAACTGCGCTAGGAAATCGACCAGAACTGAGGTCGATATCGACCAGTATACTCGATATCGAGTGTCTGCTGAGGTCGAAATCATTGATCGTGAGTACAACAAAGGAAGCGCTGACCTACCTCCTCGTGGATTCGATCCTGAATTACCCTACTACTACAAGGGAGGGGATTCTTGTATTATTTGTTTGGGACAGGGAGATAGTCTAGTTGTGCTTTATTTCATTCTCCTATTTTACATACATACACCTTCCCCTTAACCCATTACGAACAGTATGTCGCTCCTCCATTCGAGCAATCTCATACCCTTCCCACCCTTTGAACTTCAGAAATATTTGAGCCTTGCACCCCACACGTTTGGTCACTCGTTTTCGCTTTCCGTTGTTTACGCTTTTTAAAGCAAACCCATGCCTATTACACATCATGTAGCGATGCATAATAGTTCCGTCCGTTGAATGTCTACATGCTCCACCAGTGCGTACATCAAAACCAATAACTGCCCCATACCTCCTGTAGAACTCCATCCCTTCTTCTACTGTTTGGAATGTCTTCCCAACAACTGGCTTCACCGATGCCTCACAAGTTGGAGTCTAGTATTTTGTTTTACCAGGTGACTGTGATTGCACGTAACCAACCTTAACATCATCCGTCAACAATCCATAAAAAATTACGTCCACTGCGTCCGCATCTGCCCCCCTCCCTATTGTCGACATCCCAATCCTTTCCGCTATCCGAATCTGCGACATCACATATAACAACACATCACTGATGTAAGTTTACATAGTTACAACAGAATATTTTACCTAACTCATCAACCTAATTAACTACAGGTTATTTTCCACTCCATTCGTTCATCATTCCCAAACAATTTCATAGTTACAATCGAATACTTACTTTCAATCACCGAATACATTTCCTACTATTAACGTTTCATACACAATTACCTGAATCCATCGTTCCCTCCATGTTAACTACGACTCTCTGACTGTCTTTTCTTCTTCAAGCTTGATCTTCAATCTTCTTCACCGAGCTTTTTGAAATAACCGTCGATGGTATACAAAGATCTCACGTAACAAAAACCTTGATCTTGATTTGCTTGATAGCATATTTTTATTAAAGGAACTGGATCAAATTTTGTTCGGTGGATTTGATAGAATTTTTGTTGATAAATTATTTTTTATAAAAGGCAATTGATAAATTTTGAAACAATAAAAAAAGTCCTAGCCTAACAAAAACGAAAAAAAATAAAGTAAAAAAAAATAAAGAACGTGATGAACAACCGATTGGGGCCCACACGCAATTGCAATTCACACCCCTTCCTATGCGCTTTGGCCGAATAACCGACTGGGCCCACCAGTTTAATTAAAAAAAATCAGAAAATGCAAGGATTAATTGTGGCCATCGATTTGGATACGATCAACGGCCTATATTTGTTAACATTTAACACCGTATGGTCTGTTAACATTTGATCCGTATTCTATATATATATATATATATATATATATATATATATATATATATATATATATATATATATATATATATATATATATATATATATATATAATGACATTAGCTTTGTTTGTAATATTTGCATACGAGATTACAATAATCAATTACAATACATTTACCATAACAATTGTATTTATTGTATTACAATAACGGTGAAATATTGTATCACAATTTATAAGTTATTATTTTACAATATCACTAAGATGTGTTAAAATAATATTATTAATTAGTTATAATGTACGTACTTAGATATTTTATTAGGGATTGAATATAATAAAAAAATTTACTTATAGTATATATTATCTATTTATCTTTGAATATCTTTTTGTGCCCATTTTTTAAATTTATTATTAAAGATGTTAAAAAAAATTTAAATAAAAAAGCATTGATGGGTAAAAATGGGATAATATGTATGAAAAGGTCTATATAATTAAAGAATTTATTATGAGGTGTATAAAATTAAAAAAAATAAGGAAAAGGGTCTATAATCTCTATTAACCCTAAATTTTAAGAATTAATTAGGTATAGAGTTAGAGCATAAAGTGAACAAAAAGATTACTTTAAATAGTTATATAGATTTTGAAAAATTAATAAAGTAATTAATAGTTTATAAAAAATTTATTTAAAAAAATGTAAAAGAGTGAGACAACTTATATGATAATTTAGTCCTTCTGTTATATATCCTAAGAGTATAGGATAAGAACCCAAATTGTGAAAGATTCCCTAATACAAAAAATAATAGACCCTACGAATATAATCAATCTATAATACTAAAATAAAGACATTAATTCTTATGTGTCGGTTTTTTTATCGAATTCGCTTATGTGTCATTCTAAGGTACAATTTGTTGGCCTTTTTCTACACGTCAATTAATGATGAACCAATATATTCATGTCACGTTTGACAACAATTCATCTATTTATCCACATGTCATCCTACATGTCTACCTTAATTGTTGATTACAATTATTTTTTGGGGTAATTTGCAAATTGACCATATTATGTGCCTTAATTTGCATTTCGTCCACCATCCTGATTCAATTAGAAAAATGTTCACCATCTCATGTGCCCCCTTCCCCAGCGTGTGCCCCCTTGACCCGAGCTTGCCCCTGTGCCCCCCTTCCTACGTCAGTTTTTTTTCGCGTCAACACTTTTTTGTGCAAATATAAGTTTATGTTGTGAAAATATAAGTTTATATTGTGCAAATATAATATTTTCTTGTGCAGCCTTACCATTATGTTGTTAAAAAATAATATTATATTGTAAATTCACTATTGCAAAGAACAAGGCCCAACCGTGCAAATATAACTTTTAGTTGTTCAAACACAACTTTTTGTTGTGTGAAAATAATCTAATGTTTTTGCAGTTATAATACTATGTGTAAATATAGCATTATGTTTTGCATATCTAATAATGTAATGTGCATACATAATTTCAAAAAATGTGCATACATATTTACCGTCCATAGTGTCTTTTTTTAAATGATGAGGAATCCACCTTCGGTGGCAAACCTCAAGCACGTGACCCAGCCGGCAAGAGCCATGTACCAAGTAAATCGATTTGCGCCGACTGGCTCGACCCACTGGTAGGGAGCAAGGCAAACCTTGGATTTTCACTCAAGGAAAGAGATGGAAGCAGGGATCGAACCCGCTGTCCTTAGTGTCGTTAATCCCACTTGTCATGGTAAGTCTCTAGTCGGGACGTTGCTGATTCCGACACTACTGACGCCGATGCCGATGTTGTTAACGCTAATGTCAGGGACACCGACATTCCTGACGTCGATGTCGGGGACGTCAACGATGCTAACGCCAACGTCGAGGACTCCGACGATGCTAACGCCAATGTCGAGGACTCCGACGATGCTGATGCCAGGGATGCTGACGATTCTGCACTGACACTGGGGACTTCGATGATGCTCAAGTCGATGTCAACGATGTCGAATATGCTGACGCCAACGCTGACGATGCTAACGCTGATGCGGGGGCGCCGACGTTGTTGACGCCATTGAAAATGATGTTTCTAACGTTGATGTTGATGACGAGGCTTTAATTTGCAAACACCACAAAGTGGGTTCATAAAACACACTAACATTGAGGTTGTTGACATCGTGAACAATTTGCTGATATAAAATTCATTATTTTTTTAGTTATTAGGGGGTGTCAACATATACCATTAGAATTTCTCCATTGAAAAAGAGGGTTGTTCGACACACCGCTAATTTTTACTTGATACACCGCTAATCTCCGCATCAAGCTGCGGAACTCGCTACACAACATCGTGCGTACATCGGCGGGCGTCAGGCCAAACTGGGTGTTTGATACAGTGTTATTACGCAGGAGGTTGCGGAACTAGGGGGCACTGTTTAGAAGTCTGCCAAATAACGTCTTATGGTACCCGGTGTTTCTCCGCAATCTGATGCGGACCTAAGGCAACAGTGTTTTGCCGTATGAAAAGCACTGTACTCCTTATGCTTGGTATAATAACTTTAGTTATGTTAGTTAAAGAATAATTCGTTGACAACGTGACACATTCATAGAAAATCATAAATAATCCTTGGAATAAGTGTTTGTTTTGAATTGTAGTTGTAATAAACAAAAGATAGTGACACAAGTAACACATCGGAAAATCACAGGTAGAACAGGGGAGGTCCATCTCGAAGTCGGAAGGGACGGTACTGGTTGATTTTTACCATAAACGGTTGATCCCATCCAGAAACGCTCTGTTGTCGGTGCCGATACCACTCAGGGTATATAGGTGGGAGCAATGAGTCGTCATGCAACCATACCTGTGGAAAGAGTAAAATGAATACGTTAGTATTTGTGGCTGTGAAGTCGGAAAAAAATATCTCAGGTAATTGGTAGCTCACCGGCACCCAATGGGTTCTGTTGTTGATGATGCAGATTGCTAAGTTTGCTTTCTGTGGGGGAGGGTCGCGTGCATCGAGAGGGAGTAGAAGCATCGGATAGTTCCTGCTGAGGATGACCAAGGGCGTCTGGAATCTTGTGGCGAAGAAGAAATCCATCATAGGACACTCCATCCAGTACTCTCGGTCAGCAATGGGGCCGGTGAAGGTACATTTATAAATGTAGTCGTCCAGTCGCGATTCGTGGCTATAAACGTGTCGATGCTCAATCATCTCCTGTGCGAGGGCGAGGCGAACTTGTTTCCACTCATTCTCGCCCAAACCAAGAAGCTTAGCAAAAGGTCGATATCCGCAATGGCCGTTAGAACTGACGTTCTTGACTCTGTCGATGAAGATTGGCATGAATGGGTCGATGTCATCATCTGCCCAGGGGAAATGGGTCTGCACTACCGGTACGGTAGGTGGGGCCTCCGCATCAGCTATGTTGGAAGCCGCCTCTTCGTCGCACAACACATCTGTGGAGTCGTTCTGGGCACGGCCGCTGCCACGCCCGCGGCCTCTTCCGCGTGGACGCGGTGCCTGTGCTCGCTCCTGGCGGCGTCGTTCAGCCGATTGCGTTCTCTCCCATGCCAAGGGGTTAGTTTGACAGGGGTTACGGCGCCCTCGTACCCGAGGTCTGCCCCTCGGTAGCTCAGGGGGATTGTGTAGAACTAGGTTGGTGGTAGCAGGGAACTGGCCGTCCGCCAACGTAGTTGCCACTCTAGCCAACTCGTCCTGGGGCACTTCACCGCGTTGGTACCTTTGTAAGAAGTCGTTGATGGCGATCTGAGCCTCGGTCATGGGGACGGAGTCCGACGACGAGTCCTGCTGAATGCCCTTCCAATCCAACTGCTTCCAAAACGTGTGAATCTGGCTCGGCATAATAGGCGTACTATCTTGGATGCAACGATATATGTCGTGAGTATATGGTATCCCATACGTGACTCTCCAAAACTGGTCGGTGCATTCTTGGGTAGGTGGAGTGTCTTTAACCTTCTAGTATAGTGCGTTGAGGAGGTCGTAGCATCGCGTTGAGATCCTATCTCGGACCCTGCAAAAAATGTCAACGTTGTGCATGCCGGTGCACCACGTGTTACGGTCCCTGTTTAGTGACGCTCTGACCTCTAAAATTTGATCCTTCATCAATAAGTCGATGGCTGCGAACACAGCAACCGAAGTCTCCTATGGGGGACTGCAACGCGTTTTTCAGTAATGAGTGTGTGGACTCGACCCTTAAAGGAAAATTCCATTTTGTCCAGCTTAGCATAAAATATAAAGGTGAGCACGTAAAGGTATAGATTGAGGAGGGCAGTGGATGTAAAACCTATTTGTGGTCCTCGTCCCTAAGTGAAGGCTTGTGTCCACCCAAGCTCTGACAATTTTGTTTCGGTGATGCAGTAGCCACGCGGAGGAGAGGTACTGCATTAATCCGGAGATGTGGTTCCACTTGGCATATATCCACCGGCGGCGACTGTCGTATGACTCGGGGGATCTCGACTCGAACACAGCTCTACAGTCGTTCTTGAACTTTCGTGCTGTTTCTAAGTCGCGCGTCCGTTCGAAGGCCGCTTGCTCGCACCCCCGCAAAACGTGGACCCAACATAATATATGGTTGACAGTGGGGAAGGAAGCAGCAATCGCACTAATTAGACCAAGCTCCCTGTCAGTGACGATAGCCTCCGGTGTCTTGTCTCCGTACAGGAAGCGGAGATGGTTGAGGGCCCAAGCGTAAGACTCTGCGGTCTCATCACAGAGGAAAGCGAATGCTATGCTGAAGTTCATCCCCGTGCATGTGAAGCCGATGAACTCAACCAAGGGCATTTTGTACCTTAAGATGTGGCAGCCAAATAAAAAGGTTAGGTGAAACTCAGGCGACAAATATTAGATGAAATTTAGAACAAATTGCAACAACAACAGTTAAAGGGAATGACATGAATACGTACTGGTTGGTTTTGTACGTACTGTCGATTTCGACGACATACGGAAATAGTTTCAGCAAATGCAGGGAGTCTGGGTGGGTGAAGAAAAGACCTCCTACCACGTTGGAGTTAGGCTTCCTCCTTACAACGTAGAAGTACCGTTTCGCCTTCATCTGGTGTAGTACATCTTGTGTGATGGTTCTGTCACCTCGAGCCTTGGACTTAGACTTGGCCTTGGCGTTATACAGCTGACGTCGTGATGTAACACATCCCTCTTCTGAGTGTAGCAACGAGTATATCGGCTTTGGCGGTGTCCCATGCGACGATAACATCTTCACGACCTCCAATGCCTGCAGGTGGATACGCCCACGGTAGGCGTGACCTAGTAGAATATCTGAAAGGTCGTGGTTGTGCGTTCCAGATAAAACATACATGTGCCACTTTCCGCGTTCGAATTCCCGACCTATTAAAGAGAATGGACAGTTTGTGAGTTTCGTGTTACCCTTCTTCGTTGCCTCGCCGCGCTCCCTACGTTCTCTCACCTTCTTTCTCGGTTCATAGATGCCGAATTTTTCACACGCGAGGAGTACGCTACCGAGGAGCCGTTCGATTGACGGCCACAATCTCTTGATCACTAGCACCATTTTCAGATGGGTAGCGGCTGCTTCTTGGAATCTCCGAACCATCTCATCGCGATTTGTCCACTCCCGGTTGGTTGTAAAAATATTTGTGAAATCCGACAGTTCTACTGAGGCGTCGACATCTGCGTCCTATTGAATTTTTTGATTTGCGTGCATATGTGAGAGAGGGAATAACAAATTTTTTTTTGTAAATGAGATGAAAATGATAGGAGACGAAGCATACCTCATCGACGGAAAACTGTTCTATTGGTACGTCATCGACGGGATCGCCAGAAGAACTCGACATGGCGACGCAAAGCAAGAGGAGATGAGGGGCGAAAGGATTTGAGAGACGAGGAGGGAAAGGGTTCGAGGATGGGGAAAGGATTCGAGGATGGGGGAACCAAGCGAAAGCGCGTGCTGTAACGCATCATCATGTGTAACGAATTCGGCCGTTGCCGCTGGACAAATTTGAATTTTGAACGGCTAAAACGGTCCGCAACGTAGTGCGTCTGTATTATAGGAGGAATTTTCCATACGTGACATAGATACAACATGTTAATAATACCGGTGCAGATTGTCAATGGTGAATATCGATACGGCGATGGATACTGAATAACTAAAAACATTTGAGAAAATGTCCATAATTGATTAGTATTTTGTAATTGTTGTTTATTTTGTAGATATATGTTATTAAAGTGGGTTAATCATATTATGCAAAATAGTAGACATATAATAGATAAACACTTAGATATGTTTTATATGTCATTCATACAGATGCGCCATGTGGTAGTTCTGGAAAATGAGGACAAACCGCGTGGGATTGAGCATTGCAGAACATCGCAATGTAAATATTTGCACTGTATAACGCATTAATACAAACGGTCGAAACGACTAAGCAAAAATGTTATAAATTTCATCATAGATCTGTAACAAATGTATCAAAATGTTAGTAAAAGATAGATGAAAAACACTATTACGGTAGTGTATTCCACGAATGACCAACATGTATTGACTAACTTACACTAATAATGGAGGAGATAAAGTCAAGATAATAAAACAACAGTAAGATAGTTCACAGGTATTCGTAATAGGGCGCAAACGAACAAAGTTTGTATCATATACGGCGAGAGGGGATGTGGTGGATGCAACGCAACCATGCAAGTAGAATTGACGATATTTGAACGAATAATCGGATATGTCATCAAAATGTTCATCGATCTTTACTTAAATTCGTAGGAATTGTAACAAAAGATCGGTGAAACACTTTGGTAATATATTGATATTCGACAACGTATACCCATTGTGGATGAATATTTTGAGTTCTGTGAAAACCGCCGATAAAGTTGGTCAATTGGATAACCGGATAATCTATCAAAGGACTTGTAACAACAGATCGGTGAAACACTTTTATAATATATTGATATTCGACAACATATGCCCATTTTGGATGAATATTTTGAGTTCTATGAAAACCGCCGATAAAGTTGGTCAATTGGATAACCGGATAATCTATCAAAGTATTCCATGATCTTCGACTAATCTTCAAAGAGATTATATATAGATCATGGAAGCACTTTGATAGTTTACGGGCATCCATAAACGACGATTGAAAATAGAAATTAGTGAGAGAGAAAGCGGAGGGTGCAACGAAGTGAGGTGGGGAGTGGAAGTATTTATAGGGGACCGGGGGCGATAGCATGCGCTGTGTTCCGTGAGATACCGCGTGTGCAGGTAAATCCGCAATTCGAAGCGGATATATCCGCATGCTGGTGTAGTTACGCGGTTGATCGCGGAATCCTCCGCAGTAAAATAGTAACTCATATATAGTGTAGTTACGCGTTCTTCGGATGGTGCGTTACAGTGAAGTTACGCATTTGATTGCGGAACCGGGACAGTTTGATATATACGAAGTACATCGCGTATATGTTCGCATGTAGTCGCGGATATATGCAGATTCTGCTTCGCATACCTCCGCGTAGACGCATATAAACGGAATCTGCCACTTCGTCGTGGGTCCCTTATATCTATATAAATGCATCACCATTCATCCTGAGCATATGCTCTAACAGTCACTCACATGTACTGCACTGCTATATTCTCTCACCTTCTAAAGTCATACATACGAATGTAAAGATCATGGAAGCTCTTTGAGGTAGGGACGATGAAAATACACCGTCGGTTGTGTAACTTCCAACTCGCGCCCTGTAGGGGTTGGGTCGACCGGTGGATGTGGTGGACTCTTCGGGTGCTGGAAGAAGCGAGATAGCCTATTGGGCACTAACATGTGAGTGCGTACCGCCAGCGAATGGCTCTTCCTCCTACACAATTGGGGACACGTTGGGACAATGTGTCCCTAAATCTTGCGGAATAGCTGTGCAATTACATGCGTAACAGATACGCGTCCCCACGTGTAACTATTACGCATGTACGTGCGTAACCTTTGTAGGGGCCTCCCCTATCGTGTGACCCCGCACCTCCGAACCTTTTCTAATAAACGTGTACACAACTATCGTATTGCTATTGTATTAATTGTTCTTTCATGTACCGTTTTATTTCCCCAAGTTTCACCATCATGATGTTACGAAGTTGTACCAAGTTGTTTAACGATCGGTGAAGCACTGTGATTCTCATGCTAGATAAGAAAAATGGTCTCGCTTTATGAGGAGTACGTATTCTTAACCAAACCTACGGGGGTTGTCCATTCTCCGATTGTTCATGTACCGGCAAGCACACTTCTGGGACGTAGAAGATGGAGGTACGCTACGTACGAGGTACGCTTTGTGAGGAGTACGTATTCTTACACATAAACATGCCTACGTACGAGGTACGCTACGCAGCAGGATGCGGATATATACGTGTTGCTCCGCACCGACGTGCGTAGAAAACTACGTATTTGGCTCCGCACCTACTGTCGATGAGGATAGCTCCGCGACCAATTGCGTAAAAAGGGGGGCCACGACCTCTGTACACGTTACGCATCTACTTGCGTAACAAACCGGCGGACAAAAACCTGAAGGTACTAACCCGGGACACTGCAAGGTTGCAGTAAAAGGGGGGCGACGACCTCTGTATATGTTACGCATCTAAATGCGTATCAAAACGGCCTACACATACGTGTACAATCGGCCACGACCTCTATATTCGATACGCATGTACATGCATAACAAAACCGCCGACACATACAAGAAGGGCGTGAGCCGGGACAGTGCCTACTCTCAATAGTTCGAAATCTCCCAACGACAATGTCACAAGGCTACAAGTAGCGACGACTCTCAATAGTTCGAAATCATGCGAACGTTAGAAACAACAATATTTCAAATACTACATACTTCAAAAGTAATTGATGTAAAGGTATCCCGTACAATTTTATTTTGTATGCGGGATATCGCATAATAATTGAAATAACATTGTCGTCGTCGATGCGGGACATGGAAGTTCAATACGGGCTAGTGTATCCAACAGAGCAGCTCCCGACTGACTCTTCTGGGGGCTTTGGGTAGATCTGAATTTGTATCTGTTGGAACGCGTACGTCTTCATCTCTTCTTGGGTAGGGCGTACCGCTAAATCAACTGCAAAAGATGTGACGTCTCGAATTCGAGAAACAGAAAGGTCGTTGTACAAAACGGCCAGAATATTCTTTATCTTCTTGTGGATAGATCGGAAGTAATTCGCAGGGTCGTCGTCACACTCCTTGCAGCCAAACATCAATGGCGTTGATGATAAAGACATCCGAACACCACGCACGGTCAGTAGGCTGCACCGGAAAGAATGGTCATATTGGTTGTGTTTGTAGTTGCATGCGCAATTTTCAGGTGGACGACGGTGTTTGTCCACCGTAACGATGAAACGGGTTCCATCGGTGAACTCGCCGGGTTTATCAACCGTGAGCGAGCTTCCAGGATACATATCTCACTACCTCGTTGGTGATGTCTATGTGTGGACCGTTGATGGCAATTTTATAGGGCGAATCCATGGTCCCCGCCACGACCTCCGCAACTAACTGCGTAGTTATTGGATCACTGGCATTCCGCACCTCCATACGTAACCTAGCATTTGAACACGGCGCTCTGGACTTGGATAGTGCATGCGTCGATTCGTGGATGTAATTTTTGGGTGCATGGATCGGGCGAGCTGTGGTGCATGCATCGATACGTGGCATGACAAACATTGTTCCGCATGCTGATGCGCAGTGTATCCATCGTCCCGCACCGAGTTCCATGCATTACATTCAATTCTCATACACTCCGCAACCGGATGCGGAACTACAGTAGCACCTTCATTTGCCTATATAAAGACCCACATGGGGGAAGTGCAGTCCAAACCTACACCATAGCCTCCCACCACTACCAGGGCATTTAACGCTGATACACATTCACATCTGCAACGACGTAATTTTTTGACAATGTCTTCTAACGACGTTGAAATTCCGCGGGAGCACTTATTCACCCGTCACAACGAGAAGGAGGTGGTAGGAGGTGGCGCCTTGCACGCAACATGTCGTCATTGTGGCCACCGCTACAAAGTGACGAATAATCTACAGTACGGTCATTTGAAGAGGCACATCACCACCAAACATTCCGACAAGGTCTAAGTCATAGGCGGTCATAATTTGTAGTTGCCTTTGTGTGTGTGAAACTTTGTTTATTTACATCTTTCCAGTTGTAAGAAAGTGGGGCTCTTAAACAGCATATTTTGGTGTTTTGATTTCACCATGTCGTTATGTTGCATGTTTTCTTAAAGCTCCACAACCTGTGTTGACGATTTTCATTTCAACTACACGCGTTATCAGGCAATTGTAAATCTGCAAAACATTGCGTACTTCTGCTAAAGACTCCGCACGGTAATGCGGAGCCTACCGCGACTTCATGCGGAACACTTATGTAGAAATCTGCTAAAGGTCCGCAACCGGTTGTGGAACATTCGGGGTGCTGTCTACAACCTAAATTAAACGAACCCTCATGTTTCTATTCTCTTGAAACAATACAACAATCTGACTTTCGTCGAAATGAAATAGTTGGTCGATGACGGGAGAATAAAGACGCATATCACAAATACGTGTACATTACATTAAAACAATTCAGAACATTACAACCGAAACATAAAAACAATATACAATCCATACAATTTTAACGACACATATCACAAATACATGTACATTACATTGAAACAATTACGTTACATTACAACTGAAACAACATAAAAACAATCTACAGTTAATACAATTGTAACGTGTCTACTGTTTCGTGGTATGCACCGAAAGCGTGTCTGCTGCTGGTTGTATATGTGTAGCCAAACTCGGCGTCCATACCATTTGCGCTCTACATCTGCCTAACCTCACAGCGGGAGCCAGAATACGACCACTTTGCTACACCATTCTGCGCCGCTTGGTCTATTCAATTCCAAAGTGTTCCACCGATCTCTACACACTTGGACACGTACATTGACTTCAAACCAGACATATAATGAAATGTCGTTGCCAATGACACATTTGTGTGGATGAGAGGATTGAGAGCAAATGGACACATATTTATAGGGATTATTGTCCTCACCAGGCATTACGCATCTGCGCGCTTACATGTTTCACAAGTAAGTATGGAGACATCCGCGAGAAACCGCGGTTATATCCGCATCCCATTGCGTAACTTAGGTCGTTCTTTCGTAGGTATAATTTCACCCTACTGTAGTTGAACTTGATTTTGGTGAAATTGAGATGTTTTTCAATGCGTGCATGCATACCCTGTCCCAGTTCAGGCCGCTGGGAATTGTCCCCCCTACAGTTACGCAATACGGTGCGAAGCCAGTAATTAGAGGACGTAGAGTTGGGAATAGTGTTTAGTTTAATAATTGAATAGAGGTTCAGGGTTAGTTTGGTAAATTGATTAGAAAGTTGAAGCCCGATAGAATAATTAAAATTTTAAAACTGATAGATATGTCGGATACACGAACACGACTAAGTACCGGGTATCCGACACCGAAACCGGTGTCGGAAACTGATAGATATGTTCGATACACGAACACGACTGATAGATATTTATTCAATTTCTTCAAAATGAACAATGTCCGAACAGTTGTGTACTATCTACTGTCATCAAATCAAACTACATCGATAGACAACAAAACTCCATAAACAAGATATGCTTGATATTCAATTTCAGCCCAGATCCAACGAAAGAAAAGGTCTTATTTTAGAGGAGAGGGCGAGAGGGCGAGCGTGAGGAGAAAAGAGAGCAGATCTGAAGCGAGCTTCGAGCGAGAGCGACCGCGAGCGTCAGATCTGAAGCGAGGCTCGAGAGGGCAGACACCCACCTCATCGTCACCAAACACCCATCTTGCCGCTTACATGTCATGGCCGGAGGGACGAAACTCGTCTGGGCCGCTTACATGTCGTGGCCGGAGGGACGAAGCTAGTCTAATAGACACCAGACACCCAATGTCCTGCGTCCGGCCACCACCTTCCCTCCAACACCTACGTAGACAATCTGCGGCCACCACTGCCGCCACTACCGAGCTGGATACTGACTTGGCTCAGCTGGTATTTCCCAAGTTAGGAAAACACCAACTGTACCATACAGATACCCCACCTGTCCGCTCCCCTCCGCAACCTGTCCACTACCCCTCCTCAAGCCTTCCACTCCGCCCCGCATATCTAAAATCAAAGTACTTCTATGATCTTTAAAGTGTTTATTTCATATGGGAGATATAAGGTTTGTAAAGCATCGTTGTAATGGAATTACACAATTCCACTATATGCTTATGAGGTCGAGCATCCCCATCCGCTGCCTTTTATAGACGTCTAAGTTCCGCAACTACATGCGGATATGCATTGCGCATTTTAATGCGGATCGTTTCGCCTTTTTTTGAGTTTCATCTCCGCATGTTAATGCGGAATTTACAATGCATACCGCCGGAACCGCCGCGGAACGTAGCTGCACACCACTGTTTTGTAGCTGCGTATAAATAGGGCCACTTGGTTGCTAGGCACTTACACACGCAATCAATTTCATACTATCATTCTTTCAATCACAATGCTCGCCACATTTGTAAAGTCCAGCAACTCGGTGTGAAGATCATGGAAGCACTTTGACATTATGGTGACAAAAAGAAACCGTCGGTTTGCATTCTTGGATCCCTCATCTCAGAATGTCTCGGATCACTTGTGTCACCATTGACGCTCACCATCCAGCGACCAGCCGAATAGGTACATTCCACATGTTCCGCAGTGTTATGCGTAATTACCTTGATGACATAGAAAACACTGGCCTGAAGCGGGAAAGTGGATGCGTGCAATATACATCGATCAAGGGCCGTTTTGTAGTGGATGATGCGAAACATGCCGTTTTGTAGTGGGAGATATAAACACATATCTCAAACTTCATTTTTTGTCATGCAATGTATTCGATGGACCCTTACAATCCCGTTTTGTATGCGTATAATCTAATTGAAACTACGCTTAACACGATTTCCTACAAATACACAAACCTCTGTCTTCATGATTATACAAGGCGAACAGTCCTGAATTGGAACTGACCTGACAAATTTGAACTGACGTAACACGCCTCTAGTTTCTCCTCGATTTCTGGCTCAGGCTTCAGAGTGATCCGACCTTGACCACAAGCCCATCTATCTCGACCTTAAGGTCGATGTCGATCTTCATCATCAAAATCGATGTCTCTTCTGTGTGCTTTTCTCTTTCCTGCAACTTGTAAAAAAAAACCAAAACAAAACATGCAAAATAATAAATTGTCTTAAACCAAAGTAAAACTGTCTAAACCAAAAACTAAGTCTTTGTTACAAGCTCTAGACTTTTAAGTCGCTAAGCCGACTTCTTCCTTTGCGCTTCTCAGGGCGGCATCTGCAGAGCCCATATGGCTTGGGCCTCAAATATTACTCCTTTCTTGTCACGCAGCTGCATTTCGCCACGATGGATCTGATTCACCGTTAACGGTCCTAAATTCTTATCTTTGAATCTCGTAGGGAACCAATGGTCCTTGGATTTGGCAACATAAACTTTGTCTCCTATCTCATATTGGGTCGAATCATCATCGGATACCCTACATAAGCGCACATGCCAAGGCACACCTCTTCCAAATAATGATAAATCCTTAATTGTAATGGAACAGGAGGAATCGGTACCTTGACTTACCTTCTTCTCAGTCTGTGGTTCAGGTCGATATCGATGTTCAAAGGTCGATATCGACCTCTGTTGTACTCCTGGGGAATCAGTCGATTTGGAGAGTTCCTGCTCGATACGATCAGGTCGATTTTGACCCTCAGAGATCGATATCGAGGTCTCTGTTCCTCCCCTCTCAGTTGCAATGGTGGTCGATTTCGTCACTAGGGCTTGGTCGATATCGACCTTTAACCCAGATTTTGATGTTCCTCTTTCTCCTCCGTCGACCCCATACTTATGACCTGACACAAAATCTTGAACATTATTAGTCGATATCAACTTAACTGGGTCGATTTCGATGTTCTGTTGGGCCCCTTCGTTCAAGATTGCCACCACCTCCTCCACTTGGGCTTCTATGGCCCTCTTTTTTAGCTCCTCTGGTGTCATACTCCTTATCTTGGCTTCTTCACATGCAATGTAGACACCATTGATGGCTTTTATCTCCATTGGCCCTTGATTGTTCACCGTCTTGTTGAAGGCATACTCTATCACCTCGTCACTAATTGTGAATGAGAGCAATCCTTTCTTCACGCTAATGTTGGCATCGACGGTTGCTAGGAATGGCCTACCTAAAATAATGGGACAAGCAAGGTCCTCCGCTATATCAACAATAAAGAAATCAGCAGGGATAAAGAATTTACCTACTTGTACTGGCACATCCGTCACTATCTCAGTTGGAATCACTACCGTATTGTTTGCCATGTATAACCTTGCATCCACGGGCTCCAAAGGACCTATCTTTACCTTGTCTCAAATGGTTAGTGGCATCATGCTAACGCTAGCACCCAAGTCAACTAAAGCATTAAATTTGAATTGACCTAGACCTATAGCGATAGAAAACTTACTTGGGTCCGCCCGCTTTTGTGGTTGCTCTAACTTGTTACACTCCTCTGCGATCTCAGAAAGTGATCGCTTCTTACCCAATATGTCCTTAAGGAAACTTCAATAGGATGGCATCTCATGAAGTGCTTCTATGAATGGTATAGAGACAATGAGTCCTTGAAGCATCTTCACGAACCGTTGGAACTTCTTTTCCGCTGGGTCCTTAATCACCTTTCTAGTTGGGAATGGCAATACCTTCTTCTTCCCTGCGGCTGTAGTGAGGTCGACCTCTACATCAGGATGGTCGATATCGACTGGATGAGTCGATTTCTGTGGTGACACAGCATCAAGTTCGACATCGACAGGAAGGTTGACATCGACGTCACCTTGGTCGATATCGATAGGGGGGTCGATATCGACGTCTGTTCTGGCTCCTTTTCCTCCTCTTTTTTCTCAGGCGTTTGTAATTGACACCCACTCCTTAGGTTTACTACCATAATATGTCTAGTGGTTTTGCCCTTTTGGTTGGGCACAGTGGATCCAGGGAATGATCCTGACGCTTTGGGTATTGCTTCCACCGATTGACTCATTTGAGTCTCCATGTTGCACTTCCAAACGTCGATCTCCCCAAGTCTAGAATTGATGCCCTGTAGCTGAGTATGGATGGAGTTGTTGGCTTGTTTCGACTCGGCATGGTTCCTCCGCATCTCATCAAGAATGATTTGCAGGTCATCCTTCCTTGTCTCCCGCTCAGGGTGCCCTGGTGCTCTATATGGTGGGGGGTCCCTTTGATAGAACCTTTGATCGCCCCAATATTGTTGATTGCCCCCTCCATAGGAGCCTCTCGTCCACTTGGCTTCCTCATGTTGTTCCGCCATGGATACTTGCTCAGTATGTGGACAGGCACTAGTGTTATGCCTTGTGGAGCCACACTCCTGACAAGTTTGATTGTTGCTCAGGAACCTGACTTGCTTTTGAAGGCGGCGTGTCTAATCGTTGTGGAATTGTTGCCGCACATCAGGATCTATCTCCCTTGGAGGCCCAAATAGTGGCATTGATGGGGCAGGCCTTGCATCATAGGCCGCAGCAGCCCCATAGGTGTTGTCAAAGTTCACGAGCCTCTCAATGCTCTCCCATGCCTCCGTTGGTGTAAGCTCAATGTACCGATAGGAGGTATATGAATTGATCCTCTCCTTATTCGGCGCATCAAGGGCATTGTAGAATATCTCCTGGATGACATATGGAAGTTGCCATGCGTCGGGCATGATCTCAGCAAGTCCTTGAATCACTTCCACGCATGTACTAGTTTTTCACCTGGCTTTTGTTTGAAAGTTGTAATCCTTTGCCGCAGCATCGCCATTTTAGAAGGTGGAAAGAACTTATTCAGGAATGCATTCTTCACCTGCGCCCATGTCCTCAGCGAGCGTGGAGCCAAAATCTCAAGCCATTGTAATGCCTTCCCTGCCAAAGACCATCGAAAAGATTTCAGTCTCACATACTCTAAATTTACTCCGTCAGCAACATTTTCACATAAATCCATAAAAGTAGAGATGTGTTGCAGTGGGCATTCATTAGGTCTTCCTTCAAAAGTATTTTTTTGAATTTCATAAATGAAGTTAATTTTAATTTCATAATTGGAGTGAGGAATTAAAATAGCGGATTCAGGAACATGAAGCGGTGGATGCATGTATTGCATTGTCATCTGTGGATACTGATTGAGCCGCTCTTGGGCTTCTCTGCACGCATCCTCCTATCATCATGGGCTCGCTCTGCAGCAGTGGCGGCCCTCTCAGTAGTGATTGTAGCATTTTGGTCCTCGATCTCCTTCCTCAATCGATCTATGGTCTCAGCCTGCGTCTCGTTGTCGTTCATGATGCGAATTCCCTTTTTGCGAAGATGGAAGAAATGTTTAGGCTCGTTGGTGGGTTCCAGGATAGGTCCGCGACCAGAACGTCGCATAAACCTGCAAAATAAGCTTAAAAAAGATCGTGAGAAAACTTAGGTGGCGATTGATTGCCTCCCCGTTAACGGCGCCAATTTGTTGTAAGGGAGAAGTAGATTCAAATATTCAAAGATAGAATTCACAACTATGCTAACTCCGTGTCCCAAACAAATAATACAAGAATCCCTCCTAATGTAGTAATAGGGTAATTCAGGATCGAATCCACGAGGAGGTATGTCAGCGCTTCCCTTGTTGCAATCACGATCAAAGCTTTGGACTTCATAAGACACTCGATATCGATGTGTCTGGTCGATATCGACCTCAGTTCTGGTCGATTTCCAGTAGAGTTCCTGCAGAAGACAAAAACAGCAAAGTCGACGTCGAGACAGACCTCGATATCGACGTTAGACCTCGATATCGACCTTTATAGTGGATTCCGATGTTTTTCACAGAAACTGTAATTCGTAACCAATTGTCGAAAAAGAGTCCGAAGAATGTAGAATGGTAGAGAAGGATGATCAGAAACAAAACTAGAACTTTTATATGGATTCAATTAATTAAAAAGCTTCCAAAGTCGGGGTTTCATGCCACAACGATAACAATGCAAGTTTTATGCTAAAGTTATGAAATTTAATACTTTCCCGTCAAATAACTTTCGTTACCAACACTTAAGTGATTAGAGGCTCTCGCATATTTCCTAAGAGTTACTATCCAATTCATGAGCAATCTAAGTTCATAATATGAGTGGCTTTCGCTTCAATAATGCAAATAATGAATCTCCCTAACTTTCGCAAGGAATCATGCATAGGATAGAAGACGGAATCGCATAAAAGTCATACCTTTGAAGCACTTATCCTACATCGCTATCGTCGGGCTCACCCCGACCCTACCGCGGGACGATCACATGGGCGGAGGGGGTAGAGCCATACATGCCTGATAGGGTGGTACGACAGTTCGGCCGCATGCAAGGCATCCCGATGGACCCCTTCATTCCTGTGCGAGCGGTACGGGATGCGCGACCACACCGTCCGTACGAGCTGGTGATGCCGGGGGAGGCAAACCACTGGGCTGACCGCCATGCGCACTTGGTTGACCTCGAGGCCACACCAATGGCTGCTGCAGAGCGTCCATGGGCGTCGATGGAAGGGTACCTGGAGTGGTTTCGTCCGAGGTCACACGTCTGCATCCTACCTTCGTCCGTCATCCCTCCAAAACCGGAACCGATTGTTCCGGATGGGTCGTCGCCCGTTCCGGAGGAGGCGCAGCCTGTTTCGGCGGAGGGCCCATTTGGGACTGTCATCCTTCCACCCCGTGCCTCTGATGTGGCGGCTCGATATGACGCTGTGGGGGCTGAGTTGACCCGTCTTCTGTCGGAGCCGGAGGATACATGGAGGGCGGAGATTATGCGCATTATAGGGCGGTACTACACTGCTGATCCGTCGTTTGTGCAGACGCAGTGACGTGTGTGTACGCGTACATTTCTTGTGTTCTGTGTTGACTTTTGTGTTGATCTGTTGCAGAATTGGGGTTGTGCAGAACTGTAGTTGGATGTCTGTTTGCATGGAGGGTTTGAACTTTCGTACATACGTGTGGTTGATTTTGAATGGAATGGAACCGTGGTCATGCTTTCGATGGATGTAAATGCGTGGTTACGTTTGATACTTATATTAGATCGAGCGTATCGAAGTAACTTCTACATATTGCGTGTCGCCATTTGATTGTATTGTTCGATGGAGGGAGCGAGGTGTGTATGTAAAGTAAGAGAATAAAATAAAGCACAACTAGACTATCTCCCTGTCCCAAACAAATAATACAAGAATCCCCTCCCTTGTAGTAGTAGGGTAATTCAGGATCGAATCCACGAGGAGGTAGGTCAGCGCTTCCTTTGTTGTACTCACGATCAAGGCTTTCGACCTCAGCAGACACTCGATATCGAGTATACAGGTCGATATCGACCTCAGTTCTGGTCGATTTCCTAGCGCAGTTCCTGCAGAAGACAAAACAGCAAGTCGACGTCGAGCAGAGACCTCGATATCGATGTTAGTCCTCGATATCGACCCTTAAGGTCGATTTCGATGCTTGTCACAGAAACTGTTTTTGTAACCAATTTGTCGGAAAAGGATCCGAACAAAATAGAATGGAGAGGGAAGATGAACAGAAACTAAGACTTTTATGAAGAATTTAATTAATTAAAAGGCTTCCAAAGTCGGGGTTTCACGCCACAACGATAACAATGCAAGTTTCATCCTAAAGATATGAACTTTAATGTCTTTCCGTCAAATAACTTTCGTTATCAACACTTAGGTGATTAGAGGCTTTCGCATAATTCCTAAGAGTTACTATTCGATTCATGAGTAATTCAAGTTCACAATATGAGTGGCTTTCGCTTCAATAATGCAAATAATGAATCTCCCTAACTTTCGCAAAGGATCATGCATGGGGTAGAAGACGGAATCGCATAAAAGTCATACCTTTGATGCACTTACCTCACATTGCTATCGTCGGGCTCACCCCGACCCTAGAAGTGGGTTGACTACTCGCTCCTCATCATGCACATCATCATCATTGTTATTGAAAGAAAGCTACTTTGAATTAAAACTCCGAAAGAAAGTACAACCGAACAAGCCACTCCGCTCTCGCTTTACAACTCCACTCGGCCTCCTCTCTCTCTCTCTCTATTCTCTATTGCAACTGAATTGTGTCTAAAACGGAATACCTAAACTCAGCCCTATTGGCTTCTATTTATAGATGTCGATAAGGACTCGAAACCTTATCTTTATTCTCTATGATAAATTAAAACAAAGTAAAAGCTAAAACTTCATGGTGAAATCAGCCTCCTCATGATAGATCTGGTGTTGATGATAGGAAACCTCGACCTTTGGATAGATATTGTAAGCATTGGATATAATTCTATCGAAATCGGAGTCGAATTCCTCTGCTGGCATGGTCGATATCGACCCTTGGACCTCGATATCGACTCCTCCAAAATCTTATCTCGAGCTTCTCCTTCTCCTA
The DNA here is from genome assembly GCA_963922045.1 of Persicaria maculosa. NCBI lineage: Eukaryota > Viridiplantae > Streptophyta > Magnoliopsida > Caryophyllales > Polygonaceae > Persicaria > Persicaria maculosa. The sequence goes on along the minus strand of OY998271.1, from coordinate 20,847,695 downwards.
CTCGAACTGGCACTCGACTTCTATCAACTTGGTCGATCTGGCAGCATCGATATCGACCCCCAGACGTCGATATCGACCTCTTCTGTGTCGAAATGCTCTGTTTCCTTTTCTGCTCGATTCCTATGTCTCTGATGTACTCGATGTCGAGGTCTTCAGTCGATTTCGACCTCTTCAGAAGACTTCGAGTTCTTTTTCCGCTCTTCTGAATTCATCCATTTTCATCCTGTTTTCTGCGAAATCAAATGGAAACTCGTGCAAACCCATATATTTGACATTTAAGCATAAACTACACCATTCCCATGTTTTCCCATTAATGTGCATGCAAAAGACAATAAAATGAATTCATATGTGCATAGAAAATATGGCAATTTGCGCGCACATCAAACACCCCATACTTAAGCTTGCTTGTCCCCAAGCAATACTCTTAATGGTCATTCAGGGGAAGAAAGTAAACCCTCAACATCATAGATTCATTTTTCATATGTCCCTACAATCAATTGCCATCCTCGAGAAGGTACTTATGTCAACCAAGTCCATGCCTGTGCATAAAAGCAATTTCATACTTATAAAGGAGGTAATATGCAAAAAACAATTTTAGCGACATTGCATTAATAATCAAGAGGACTTTTTTTTTTCAAGCTTGTGAGAAGTGGATTGGTAAAAGGCTAAAGGTGGGCTAATATTTGGCCATGTGGTGTTAAATCCGGGGAAGTACACTTTCTTTCCAAAATATTCCACATTCCTCCTTCATAATGTCTCACCTTTCACTCATCGTTCAATGCTTTTTTTCAATATAATGCTTTTACCTCTCTAACCTTAGCACTGCCTTCTCGCGAGTCGCAAACATGGGTGTCATGAATGGCCCCGGATACTTAGTACTTCGGACTCCTCACCTTTGTGTCCCATCTCGCCAAACTATTATCTCAGCGAGCAGGGTCGAGCCACCTTTATCTCCTGAGGTGATCGGATTTTTTCTCGCTCATTTAATTTTCCATATTATATCATTCCTGCCAACAACTTTATAAATGCACAACTCCATATAACTCCAAAGATGTCATCCATTCAAAAAACTTTGTCCCCGGATAGGGTATAAGGTAAAAAATGGGCAATATGTATATGTGGAGCAATAATGATCATGATAAGTCTCATATATAGCTTTGTGAATATGCGTAGGTAAGGCTAGGATATGAACTTTGCTTGTATGGAATTTTTATAAAAAATCCTCCATCATCTTATCATGCACATGTCAAAAGCAACTTCAAATTTTCATCTCCTTTATGATTTTCTCAAAAAATTTGCACTTCATTGGGACTTCCCTTAACTAGGCAATCTCATGTTATATCTCTAATGAATCTAATTTTGCATCATAGAGCTCCTTTTTTTTATTTACTTCCATGACTCTCTCTTTTCCAAAATTTTTGATGGGGGGTCATTTTTTTTATTATTTTATGCATTAAAATAAATATGCAACCCTAAACTAAGTATGAATATGCAAATAAGCCTTTCCCCCACCCCATACTTAAAATTTACAGTGTCCTCACTGTATTAGAACTAGGGTTAAGAAGAAAACTTACTAAACCGTCACAAATTTCAGGAGTCGAAGAAGACAACAGGGAAGGTCGATATCGACCCTTTACATCGATATCGATGTCTCTCTTGATTTCTGCCCAGGCTTCAGGGTGATTCGGCCTCGATCACAAACACTATCCATGTCGACCTTAAGGTCGATTTCGATGTCTGACATCGATTTCGATGCCTTTATGTGTGCTTTTCTCTCTCCTGCAATTTGAAAACTAAACACAAAATATGCAAAACAATAAAGTGTCTAAAACCAAAACTAAGTCTTTGTTACAAACTCTAGATTTTTAAGTCGCTAGGCCGACTTCTTCCTTTGCGCTTCTCAAGGTGGCATCTGCAGAGCCCATGTGGCTTGGGCCTCAAATATCACTCCTTTCTTGTCCCGCAGCTGCATTCCCCCGGGATTGATTTGATTCACCGTGAATGGACCTAAGTTCTTATCCTTGAATCTTGTAGGGAACCAATGGTCTTTAGACTTGGCAACATAGACCTTGTCTCCTATCTCATATTGGCTTGAACCATCATCGGATATCCTACATAAACGCACATGCCAAGGCACACCTCTTCCAAATAATGATAAGTCCTTAATTGTAATTGAACAAGAGGAATCCGTACCTTGACTTACCTTCTTCTCAGTCTGTGGCTCAGGTCGATGTCGATGTTCGGAGGTCGATATCGATCCCTGTTGTACACCTGTAGGATCAGTCGATTTGGGGATTTTTGACTCGATATGATCAGGTTGATTTCGACCCTCAGTTGTCGATATCGAGGTCTCCTTGCCTCTCTTCTCAGCGCTGATGGTGGTCGATTTCGATAGGGTGTGGTCGATATCGACCCTTGACCCCGATTTTGATGCTACCTCTTTTTCTCCGTCGACCCCATACTTATAACTTGTCACAGAATCTTGAACATTAGTGGTCGATATCGACTTACCTGGGTCGATTTCGATGTTCTGTTGAGCTCCTTCGTTCAAGATTGCTTCAACTTCCTCTACTTGGGCTTCATTGATGGCTTTTATCTCCATTGGCCCTTGACTTTGCACCGTCTTGTTGAAGGAATACTCTATTACTTCATCACTAATTGTGAGTGAGAGCAATCCTTTCTTCACGCTAATGTTGGCATCGACGGTTGCTAGGAATGGCCTACCTAAAATAATTGGACAAGCAGGGTCCTCCGCTATGTCAACAACTAGGAAATCAGCAGGGACAAAGAATTTGCCTACTTGTACTGGCACATCCGTCACTATCCCAGTTGGAATCACTACGGTATTGTTAGCCATGTACAATCTTGCATCCACGGGCTCCAGAGGACCTATCTTTACCTTGTGCCAAATGGTTAGTGGCATCATGCTAACGCTAGCGCCCAAGTCAACTAAAGCATTAAATTTGAATTGACCTAGACCTATAGCGATAGAAAACTTACCTGGGTCCGCCCGCTTTTGTTGTAGCTCCAACCTGTTGCATTCCTCTGCGATCTCAGAGAGAGATCGCTTCTTACCCAAGATATCCTTAAGGAACCTTACATAAGATGGCATCTCGTGAAGTGCCTCTGTGAATGGTATAGAGACATTAAGCCCTTGGAGCATCTTCACGAACCGTTGGAACTTCTTTTCCGCTGGGTCCTTAGTCACCTTTCTAGTTGGGAATGGCAACACCTTCTTCCTTCCTGCGGCTGCAGTGAGGTCGATATCGGCATCAGTAGGGTCCATATCGACTGGAAGAGTCGATTTCTGTGGTGACGCAGAATTTGGGTCGACATCGACAGGAGGGTCAACATCGATATCACCTTGGTCGATATCGACAGGGGGGGTCGATATCGACGTCTGTTCTGGCTCCTTCTCCTCCACTTTTTGCTCGGGCATTTGTAATTGACGCCCACTCCTTAGGTTTACTGCCGCAATATGACCTGTGGTTTTGCCCTTTTGGTTGGGCACAGTGGATCCAGGGAGTGATCCGGACGCTTTGGGCATTGCTTCCGCCAATTGACTCATTTGAGTCTCCATGTTACGCTTCCAAACGTCGATCTCCCCAAGTCTAGAATTGATGCCCTGCAGCTGAGTATGGACGGAGTTATTGGCTTGTTTGAACTCAGCGTGGTTCCTCCGCATCTCATCAAGGATGATTTGCAGGTCATCTTTCTTAGTCTCCCGCTCAGGGTGCCCTGGTGCCCTATATGTTGGGGGATCCCTTTGATAGAACCTTTGATCACCCCAATTTTGTTGATTGCCCCCTCCATAGGGGCCTCTCGTCCATTTGACCTCCTCATGTTGTTCCGCCATGGATACTTGCTCAGTATGTGGACAGGCACTGGTGTTATGCCTTATTGAACCACACTCCTGACAAGGTTGACTGTTGCTCAGGAACCTTACTTGCTTTTGAAGGCGGTGTGTTTGATCGTTATGGAATTGTTGCCGTACTTCAGGATCTATCTCCCTTGGAGGCTCATATAGTGGCATAGATGGGGCAGGCCTTGCATCATAGGCCGCAGCAGCCCCATAGGTGTTGTCAAAGTTCACAAGCCTCTCAATGGTCTCCCATGCCTCCGTTGGTGTAAGCTCAATGTACCGATAGGAGGTATATGAATTGATCCTCTCCTTATTCGGCGCATCAAGGGCATTATAAAAGATCTCTTGGATGACATATGGAAGTTGCCCATGCGTCGGGCATGATCTCAGCAAGTCTTTAAAGCGCTCCCACGCCTGTGCTAGGGTTTCACCTGGCTTTTGTTTGAAAGTCGTGATCCTTTGTCGTAGCATCGCCGTTTTAGAAGGTGGGAAGAACTTGTTCAAGAATGCATCTTTCACCTCCGCCCATGTCCTTAGCGATCGTGGAGCCAAACTTTCAAGTCATTGTAATGCCTTTGCTGCCAAAGACCATCGAAAAGATTTTAGTCGCACATACTCTAAGTTTACTCCATCAGCAACTGTTTCACATAAGTCCATAAAAGTAGAGATGTGTTGCAGGGGGCATTCATTATGTCTTCCTTCAAAAGTATTTCTTTTAATTTCAGATAGGAAGTTAATTTTCAATTCATAATTGGAGTGAGGAATTATAATGGCAGATTCAGGAACATGAAGCGGCGGATGCATGTATTGCATCGCTGTCTGTGGATACTGATTTAGCCGCTCTTGGGCTTGTCTGCGCGCATCGTCCTCCCTATCAGCACGGGCTCGCTTAGCAGCAGCAGCGGCCCTTTCAGCAGCGATCGTAGCATTGTGGTCCTCGATCTCCTTTCTCAACCGCTCTATGATCTCAGCCTGCGTCTCGTTGTCAGCCATGATGCGAATTGCTTTGTTGCGAAGATGGTAGAAACGTTCAGGCTCGTCAATTGGTTCCAGGACAGGTCCGCGATCAGAACGTCGCATAAACCTGCAAAATAAGCTTAGAAAAAGATCGTGATTAACTTAGGTGGCGATTGATTGCCTCCCCGGCAACGGCGCCAATTTGTTCGATGGAGGGAGCGGGGTGTGTATGTAAAGTAGGAGAATAAAATAAAGCACAACTAGACTATCTCCCTGTCCCAAACAAATAATACAAGAATCCCCTCCCTTGTAGTAGTAGGGTAATTCAGGATCGAATCCACGAGGAGGTAGGTCAGCGCTTCCTTTGTTGTACTCACGATCAAGGCTTTCGACCTCAGCAGACACTCGATATCGAGTATACAGGTCGATATCGACCTCAGTTCTGGTCGATTTCCTAGCGCAGTTCCTGCAGAAGACAAAACAGCAAGTCGACGTCGAGCAGAGACCTCGATATCGATGTTAGTCCTCGATATCGACCCTTAAGGTCGATTTCGATGCTTGTCACAGAAACTGTTTTTGTAACCAATTTGTCGGAAAAGGATCCGAACAAAATAGAATGGAGAGGGAAGATGAACAGAAACTAAGACTTTTATGAAGAATTTAATTAATTAAAAGGCTTCCAAAGTCGGGGTTTCACGCCACAACGATAACAATGCAAGTTTCATGCTAAAGATATGAACTTTAATGTCTTTCCGTCAAATAACTTTCGTTATCAACACTTAGGTGATTAGAGGCTTTCGCATAATTCCTAAGAGTTACTATCCGATTCATGAGTAATTCAAGTTCGCAATATGAGTGGCTTTCGCTTCAATAATGCAAATAATGAATCTCCCTAACTTTCGCAAAGGATCATGCATGGGGTAGAAGACGGAATCGCATAAAAGTCATACCTTTGATGCACTTACCTCACATTGATATCGTCGGGCTCACCCCGACCCTAGAAGTGGGTTGACTACTCGCTCCTCATCATGCACATCATCATCATTGTTATTGAAAGAAAGCTACTTTGAATTAAAACTCCGAAAGAAAGTACAACCGAACAAGCCACTCCGCTCTCGCTTTACAACTCCACTCGGCCTCCTCTCTCTCTCTCTCTCTATTCTCTATTGCAACTGAATTGTGTCTAAAACGGAATACCTAAACTCAGCCCTATTGGCTTCTATTTATAGATGTCGATAAGGACTCGAAACCTTATCTTTATTCTCTATGATAAATTAAAACAAAGTAAAAGCTAAAACTTCATGGTGAAATCAGCCTCCTCATGATAGATCTGGTGTTGATGATAGGAAACCTCGACCTTTGGATAGATATTGTAAGCATTGGATATAATTCTATCGAAATCGGAGTCGAATTCCTCTGCTGGCATGGTCGATATCGACCCTTGTACCTCGATATCGACCCCTCCAAAATCTTATCTCGAGCTTCTCCTTCTCCTACTCGAACTGGCACTCGACTTCTATCAACTTGGTCGATCTGGCAGCATCGATATCGACCCCCAGACGTCGATATCGACCTCTTCTGTGTTGAAATGCTCTATTTCCTTTTCTGCTCGATTCCTATGTCTCTGATGTACTCGATGTCGAGGTCTTCAGTCGATTTCGACCTCTTTAGAAGACTTCGAGTTCTTTTTCCGCTCTTCTGAATTCATCCATTTTCATCCTGTTTTCTGCGAAATCACATGGAAACTCGTGCAAACCCATATATTTGACATTTAAGCATAAACTACACCATTCCCATGTTTTCCCATTAATGTGCATGCAAAAGACAATAAAATGAATTCATATGTGCATAGAAAATATGGCAATTTGTGCGCACATCATGTATTCGGAAAGTCTTGGTTATTATCGAAGATCTATTTGCATGTGACAATGACAATTGAAACTTAACAAACAACAAAATGAATGATGATATTTCGGATGTTCTAACGAGGACAGTATAAACGACTACAATGTTATACGAATCGGTTGAAAACATTGTTTTGTAAATAGACAATGTAGTAAAGCAAATAACTTTGTTGTGCAAAGTGCTTCCATTATCTCAACAGTTTGTGCGAACAAGGACGTGCGAGTTACGTTGTTTACCGCGTAATGTTCCGCGGCTACACGCGGTAATGTCCGCACTAACATGCGGAGAGCAGTAAAATGCGAAACTCTCCGCATTAAATTGCGCAATTAATATCCGCATGTATCTAACTCAGACGTCTATACAAGGCAGGCAGCGTCGGAACGAGATGCTCCACCTCAGTGACCTCAGACGTCTATACAAGGCAGGCAGCGTCGGAACAAGATGCTCCACCTCAGTAGCCTGAGGCGTGAAAATGGTATAGAGTTGATAAGGTGAGTGTCTGGTGACCTTTAATCTGCACATCTCCATAAGGGTTGTAATATGAAAATCTCCATTAGGGGTGAAATTGGAGTAGTTGATTTCAATGTTTGTGTGGTTGCAATACGTTTTCTGTTTGCAGTTAGTATGTGGGGGTCGCTAACTTTTACGAAGAACGAGTGAACTTGATTGTAATTGGTTTCAATGTTTGTGTGGTTGCAATATGTTTCTTGTGTGCAGTTAGTTGATTACAAAATATATCCTTGTAGACTGCTACATACAGTGTGCAGTATGGACATGGCCACTTTCAGTGCTACATGTGATAGTAGAAACAATTACAGAAAAAATTACAGAATAGACACTTCATATGTGTAGACCAGTGCTATATGTGATAATATAAATAATTACAGAAAAAATTATAGAATGGACACTTCATATGTGTAGATGTCTCTTTTGCTTAGTAAAGTTTGGTCGGGGTTCGAACATTGGGTTCGAACCTCCATTCTCATTTGCTTAGTAAGCCTAGGTCCTGGGTTCGCGTGACCACATTCACTCGCGAGTCGGCCATGAGTGGATATACTCGTTGCGCACTCAACTTTCCTGTCGATGTGGCTGTGGAATTCCATGAGTCTGCCCTACCAGTCCATGATTGAGTCGATCATGTGGGGGTTGATGCAGTGCCTGCGATGGTTTCCTCTCGCCGTGGATATGGAGATCCACGAGCCTGCCCTCCACTTCCTCTTATGATGTTGCGGATCATTGCGGAGGCGAACGGCATAGGCTGGAGAGAGTGTTGGGCCCCTCCGTGAACGTCTCGTCCCGTCATTTCAATCGAGTGAGTTCCACGAAACCCTAACCAAACCCCAAATAAACAATTGTCTTCAAAGTGCTTCCATGACCCTTACAGAACTTATATTTGGGGGATTGCGCTCCCTGTTGAACCCCTGAAAATAACCCATTGACCCGAACATGTACCGAACCTATGATACCGACAATGGGTCAGTGCTTCACTACACAATCGTCGGGTATTTATAATGGGGGAGCAATAGTTCGGTAACCCTGAGTACGTGCGTAGCCATACGCATAGACATAGGTATTAATCCGTGATATGTTGCGTACATATATTAGAGGGCCCTTTAAGCTGCAAGCATGCACTGGCCCGGGTCAGGCCCGTTAGATTTGTGTTGGGGGATCAGGTTCGTGAGCTACGCATGAAGTTGCGTATGTAGTGCAACTCCGACAAAATACGCATGAAGCTACGTAGTTACTGAGATAAAGTCCGATACAAGCGTGGACTGTCCCGGCTGAGGCCCGTCAAATTTGTGTCGGGGGATCAGGTTGGTAAGCTACGCATGAAGCTGCGTATGTAGTGAAACTCCGATACAATACGCATGAAGCTGCGTAGTTACTGAGATAAAGTCCGACACAAGCGTGGCCTGGCCGGGTCAGGCCCGTCAGATTTGTGTTGGGGGATCAGGTGGGTGAGCTACGCATGAAGCTGCGTATGTACTGAAACTCCGACACAATACGCATGAAGCTGCGTAGTTACTGAGATAAAGTCCGACATAAGCGTGGACTGGCCCGGGTCAGGCCCGTCAGATTTGTGTCGGGTGTTCAGGTGGGTGAGCTACGCAAAATGGTGCGTACCATTGGGGAGTTGTATATAAAAACCATCACTGACATACTGTTACTTCATCAAACACGACATACCATATGCACTTACAATGAACAACATATGTGGTGGTGTAGGGGTGGGCAACTCACTTCCCTCTGCAAAGTGGATGTATATGAACTTGCAAAGTGGATGTATATGAACATGAGAAAAGATCGGTGTAACAGTTTGATTTGGGTGGTCTTTGAGGTGGGTACTTCGTATTCCGGTAACTGATAGTTGCTTAACATTATTTCATTTCAAGTATTGGTGAACTAAGTTATTTGGTGTTTGTAGGTACGTTATGCAGAACAAGATACATGATCCATATGAAGACCCCCACCAATTCCGCCAACAAGCAACGGTGATACAGTTCCGCCAACAATCTCGTCCTTCAGTAGGTTACCAAGTAGACATAACATAGGGTTGAAAATGTAACGTACGGAACACATATGATGTATGACGTTGTATTGTAACCTATTGCCGAATGACAGAATATAACACAATCTCATTAACGACTGAAATCATTACAATATTTGCCTTTTAACAAGAATGCTCTGTAACAATAACAACGAGAACCAATTGTTTCCTGTAGCGACCTACAAACGGAAATACATTCTAATAGGGGTTGTCGTTATGGATGCTGTAAGCCGGAACGTGTTCGCCACAAAGTGCTTCCATGACCCTTACAACACTTGTAAATGGGGAATAAAATCAACTGATGAATGGCTGAATAACAACATTGACTTGAATTTTATGTCACCTAAAATTCTGAAACTAACATCGTTCGTCACTCCTAAATATGCAGGGGAGACCTGCGGCACCTACAACTCCGTATGTCATGTCGGTGGGGTCCGCCTTACATTGCGAATATGTATGCATATCTATGCGTTGGTTTCCGCGATATGTTACGGATCATTCATCGATGGGACTACTCCCCCACGCCAGGGGAACTACCACGCCGGAGCCATCCGCAACTAGGTGCGGAGGAATCCGCAAATAGGTGCTGAGGCATCCGGGTCCTGGGGCTTACCGTAGCTCGTTCGGAGGATGGCGTCATTTCACCCTATAAATAGAGTCGATCGTGCTCTGGAAGTTGGACCCATTTCTCGAAATGGTTGTTTCATACTCGTCCGAAATGTTTGTTATTTCATACTCGTTCCAAATGGTTATTTCAAACAGGAAGGTGCTGAAGGATCGGTGAAACACTTTGAGTGCAATAATAGAAAACTCCTGTCGCTGGGGGCAAAGTCATCTAGTCGTCGTTATAGCTTTGAGGATCCAATGAGCTGGGATTACGACGTGACTTCGTCCGACAGGATTGGGAGGCTGAAATATCCATGGGTAAGCACAGTTTCACCCCTAACGCCGCCATGTGTAAATGCTGGCGTCTACCTGGATCAACAATGGCGGTTCAACAACAACCGAGTGAACCTCCACTAGTACAAAATGTATATTATAAGACGCCACATAGACAACGGTTTCTATAAAGATGGTGTCTATGTTGAAAAAAAATTAGAGATTTTTGGGACGGACAACGGTTATAATTTTACCCGTTGTCTTTGGGTGTGTTTGTATTTATAAAGACAACGAGTATTTACAAAACCGTTGTTATATATACAAAAGACTTCTCAAAGAAAACAGCTCATAAAACCGTTGTGTAAAGCCGATTAGAATCGTTGTCTATTAGGTTATAAAGACAATAAATATTTAAAGAACCGTTGTTATATATATAGAAGACCTCTCAAAGAAAACGGTTATCAAAACCATTGTCTAAGGTTGGATAAAATCACATTTAGTAAGTTGAAAATACAACGGATATTTCAAGAACGATTGTTATATATACAAAAGATTTCTCAAAGATAAAGGTTCATAAAACCGTTGTGTAAGATCGATTAGAATCGTTGTCTATTACGTTATAAAGGCAATGAATATTTAAAAAAACCATTCTTATATATATACAAGACGTCTTAAAGAAAACGGTTTTTAAAACTGTTGTCCAATGCTGAATCAAATCGACTTTTACCAAGTTTAATTTAAAAGACAACGGATATTTAAAGAACCGTTGTTATATATACAAATGACTTCTCACATAAAACGGTTCATAAAACCGTTGTGTAAGGCCAATTATGATCGGTTTCTATTACGTTATAAAGACAACAAATATTGAAAGAACCGTTGTTATATATATAGAAGACGTCTCAAAGACAACGGTTATTAAAACCATTGTCTAAGGCTGAATAAAATTGGCATTTAGTAATTTGAAAAGACAATGGATATTTAAAAAACCGTTGTAATATATACAAAAGACTTCTCAAAGAAAACGGTTCGTACAACCGTTGTGTAAAGCCGATTATAATCGGTGAATATTTCGTTATAAAGACAACAGATATTTAAAGAACCGTTGTTATATATATATAAGACGTCTCAAAGAAAATGGTTATTAAAACCATTGTCTAAGACTGAATAAAATTGGTATTTAGCAATTTGAAAAGACAACGGATATTTAAAGAGCCGTTGTTATATATACAAAAGACTTCTCAAAGAAAACAGTTCATAAAAACGTTGTGTAAAGTCGATTACATTCATTGTGTATTATGTTATAAAGACAACGAATATTAAAAAAAACTGTTGTTATATATATAGAAGATGCCTCAAAGAAAATGGTTATTAAAACCGCTATTAGAATTCTTTTAAATAAAATTGAATTAAATATAGTGGTTGCATTTTATCATTTACGAGATAAAAAATTAAAAATACCGAAAATTCTGAAAAATATTAAAACCCTAAATAATGCCCTGAAATGAACTTAAATGCCCAAAAAAGACCATAGGTCACCGCGTAGAAGTGAGTTTGATTTGTGGAACGATTTCGACCCTATCTAAAATGGTATCATAATAAGCAACCGAACACCGAACACTCTAGATAGATTATATGTATAGAATATTTATGCTATAAAGAAACTGTTATTGGTATTTTCATATTGATTATTATTACATGTAATATTTTATTTGATTACCATTATTCGATTAACCTAATAGTAATATTTCCAAAAATAAAGATTTATCCCCAACATATATATATATATATATATATGAATTTAAATTAATATTAAAGGTCAGATTATATTGAAAGATGAAACAAAGGAACCACAAAACTCCCGTCTAACGCTTCTTCTCAAATCTACGTATGTCTAATTAGGCTACCCCTCTGCCTCTCTAGTCCACCGTTTCCGGCCGCCATCCGCGGCTCCACTGGTGCGCCAATAGCAGCGCCTGCAATGGGCATCGCCTTCTATCTCGCTGTTGAACAACCACTATTCCAACTTTCGGTTGCGGGTGGACTGTTGAGCGAAGATTTCAAGTTGGGAGTCGAGTCTTCCTGGCGCTACCGAGCACCACCCCAACCAACGAACAACACTGACGCCGGCGCTAATGACCCCACCTTCGACATCCTATTTTCGGATAGCCTTTTTCTCCCTCTCCCCATGGATTCGTTAGTGTTAAATAAACCCCCAATTTCTAGGGTTTGTTAACTTGTTAAATTTCTGAAATTGGTATTTTGGTTGCATTAATTTGATACTTGTTTTATGGAATTTGTGGTTGGATTGGTTTGTTAAAATAGCTGAAGATGCATTTTTTTAGATATCAAATGGTTGTCATCGATAGTGTCAGATGAATACTTGAATAAACTTGGGCTAAGCCAGTAATTGATATTTTGTATGCCTTATGCTAAATTTGAGTTCTAATGGTGTTGTTTGTATTGGTTGATGTTCTTCATGGTTTTCATTGATTATTTATGAAGGAGGAAAGTAGTAATCGATCATGATAACTTGTTAGTTCTATTGTATGTTTTAAGTTGAGTGCTGATTTCATTTGATTCTCTTACTAGTGAAATTGAAGTGTTAATATGCTACCTTATTGGTTCCGTTCATGTGTTGATTTTGCTAGGTATAGCGGCTAGTTAAGGCTATTTTATTGAATAGCATTGCATTGCTGATTTTGGTGTTTTTTCTTCCTCGTCCTAAATGGGTGCCTGCTTTAGTAATTGGATCAAGGCTGAGATCGAGTCCTGTACATACAAGTAATTTGTCTTGCTCTGTGGTGATGATTCTTTTTGGGGTTAAATCTATCAGTGTTAGTTTTTGTTGTTTTGATTAATTGTGATTACGATTCAAATTTCTATTGCGTGAAGATAAAAATTCTATCTTTATGTGACAACACAGTCAAAACAGTGTTACTATTTTAGTTTTTTTAATGAGTGGAGAAAATGAATGGGCAATAACACCCATTCAAATGTTTAATTAAAGTCTAGTATTTTTTCTTAATGTTAATGCCCCCATATGTATGGATGTATGACTAGATCATTGATGAAATTGAAGTGTTGAAAGTGCTGCAAAAAATATACGTAATTAATGCAAGCAAGGTGACTAGATCAATTTACCAACAAAACTTCAGGAAATTTCAATTTTAGTAATAAATGTGTTATTTTGTTTTTTGAGATTTTGTAGAAAGATAAAGCTTCAATGCTATATGAGGTGATAGAGTACTTAAAACAACTGCAAACTAAAGTTCAACGAGTGTAAGGAGTCTGTCACAACACACGCAGCAGCAGCTTCAGATGTCGCTTTTGGCAAGATCTGGCATGGGCGTCAGGCTTGGCATGGGCATGAGAATCCTCAACATGGGGCAATGTCGCAGCTCATGCCTCTCTTGCCGACTCCAATTTCGCCTCAAGTAAGTGCAAGTTAGTATTTTTCTCTCCCTCCATAGATTTGCTATGTCGGAGTTCGGTAGCTTTCTATCTTACTGATTATTATGGATTGAAATTGGTTGGATACTACTTAAAATTTTGCGATTTAGCAGTTTGAGTGATCTGTTGAATTTTGAAATTAATCTTTTGATTACCTTGGATTATCTAATCTGGTTAGTATCTACTTGTGCTAAATTTGATATCCTTTGGTGATAGGCTAATTGATGTCACGTTAGGTTGTAGCTAGGATTCTAAGACTTTGATATGCATGAAATCTCCATCCATCTAAGTTGATATGCATGAACTCTCCATCCATCTAAGTTAATTTTAAAATTTTGATTGGCTGAATTCCAAGACTTTGTTGTATATGAAATCAACTAAGTTAATTTTTTTTAATCTCATGCTTATGGGAAAGTTTCTGGTCAATGTTATTTGTTAGACATGCTCTTGCTTAGTTGCTCTTTCCTGGTGTGTTGATGCTTTGTTGTCTGTTTGTTGACCGATTGTCATCAAAGGAATGTTCCTTGTTCATGTGAATGCTTGTTTAAATACTTTGAAGCTTATTGGGTTGATTTTGGTTTTGTAGGTGAACTTTGTTTATTTCGAAGCAGGAAAAAGCAAGCAAGCAAGCTTTGGTGAATTTTTTTTTAGATAAGTTAGAACATGTGAATTTAGTTGTATTAGTTGTTTCATGCTTATGCATAAATCCCATCGTGTACCAACTATGTTATTGTCCAAAATTAATACTTCTCTTTTCCATTGTTGATAATTGTCTAATTGTGAATACTCATTTTATTGTCAGTCGGCATCCATATTGTGTGAACAATGTATAGCCAACTGGTGAAAGTTACTTAGACAACGGTTTAAGCGAATCTAGCCAACGATTTTTATAAAGCTAGACAACGGTTAACAATTAGATAGACAATAGTTAAAATATACGTACACAACGGTTTCAATGTGCTTACACAACGGTTCGACTTTAAATAGCCAACGATTAATTTTATTTATACAATGGTTATAAGTATATTAGACAACGATTAACATGTACCTAGACAACAATTAGAATCTCCATAGACAACGGGTAATATGGAATTAGGAACGGGTAATATATACCTAAACAACAATTACAATCTCCTTAGACAACGGTTAAAATGTGATTAGACAACGTTTAAAACCAGATACCCTAACTTGGGACAACGGTTATAGTGACTTTAGACAACGGTTATAACCGATTAATATGATTTGGACCCAATTTTGGAGTTGCATAGACAACGGTTATCCGGAATCTATCACAACGGTTATAACCGTTGTCTAAGTGAACCGTTGTGATAAACCCAACCGTTGTATTTTCAAAAACCACACGGGCTGATGCAACGGTTCCAAAACCGTTGTGCGCTTTGTAAAATAACCGTTGTGTAAGGGCTGTTTTGTACTAGTGCTCGTGCCTGCTCGTTGGTGTATCTGATGACAACAATGGCGGTTCAACAACAACCGGGTGAACCTCGTGTCTAGTCGTGGGTGTATATGATGAGTGTGTGATAGAAACACGTTTGTTATATTTGTACTAATATTGTCAGAAACCATTAACTTTTGTTGTAGAATGAGTTCGATTGAATAAACTGTACTGTACGACGATTGGAATTGAATGCACACTTCATCAATTGGAGACGCATGCTACGCATCCACCAACGACTACATACGTTGATTTTGTAATTTACATTCGATATGACGTGTGTACAACAACATTGTAAGGATGGACATGAAATTTACTAAATAACAAAAGTAGTTAGTATGAGAACTCTTTAGCGTCTATCGCACGAATTGAGTGGCATTATCCAGGGGAGACGAGGAATTCGTCGTAGATACGTTTAGTTACGCATGAATATGCGTAATTCCTATGCAGGTCAAATGCACTATCAGTCAGGGCATGCTGATTTGTGTCGGCCGTTTAGTTACGCATGGTGATGCGTAACTAAACGCCGACACCTCTGGGAATGGTAGGTGGCAGACTGGACGCCTATTAACAAGCAACTAGTTGGGCAACTAGTTACGCACATACCTGCGTAACAAGGCACCTCGTTGCGCACCTAGCTGCGCAAATATGCTGGACGACTATAAATACGGCACGGACCAACCGTATCCCCAAATCATGGCTCAATGTACGGCATATTTCTCACCCATCTCTAATATGTATTCATACATTAACTATCAAAAGATCACGGAATCACTTTGATTTTGATGGATATGAAGCTGCTGCTGATGGAAATGAATCAGCTGGTTAGGGAGCTGCAGTAATATCTCTTGGGATCTATACGAAATTGCGGTTCCAAGTGCGATTCAAGCTATCTTACACCTGCTGGTTCTCCATCCGCCTTGTCAAGTGCAGTGCTATTATGGTATGTTAAATCCATAGTTTAAGAATAGTTAAGAGTTTGTTGATGGACTAGTTCGTATTTACATCAATGTATTAATAATTTGTAACAAATGTTATTTATTTTCTGTATCGATTACTTTATAGTATTTATGTTGTGACTGTAACAATGTAACTCATATCGAAATACAATTACCTGTTGACTTACGAAACTTGAGATGTCAATACAGATTACTTTCAATTTGATTGTACTCATAACATCCGTCACAGTTTGCGAGATTTATTTTGCAATGTTACAAACGTCGAAAGATTTCACATTGTAAATGATATGTTTAGAACAACTTTGTAAGGGTATACATGAAATTAAGTAAATGAAAAAATATCTAGTATGACTTCCACATCATAATGCGAAGTGAATGGACTTGGTGACCGGAAGATGCCTTCACTCCGCAACTTCATGCGTAGCTATGGTTGCGCATGGCGCTGTGTAACGTGTGAATATTCGGGTCCTTCCCCTATAAATGAGGTATCATGGGGGCACACATCATATACAACGGAATGAAGGTTGCAAATGAATTCTCGCAATGTCAAATACATGTGGTCAAAGAGAGATCGGTGAAGCACTTTGCCATACAAATGCTCTGTACATCCAATTCAGCGAAGGTGAAATTTTCTCGTCGAATATGACAACAATGAAAACCAAAACTGTCGGAGATCGGTGTAACACTTTGATTGCGGATACACCTCGTTGGCTTTGCGTCGGTCGGAACCCGATTCGAGAACTTTCTTTCATAGATATTTAATCGTGGAAATGCCATGTCAGGTGCACCTATAAGAATCGGAACAAACCAATTACCAAATCCACCTATCATCGCCGGCATAACCATAAAAAAGATCATTAAAAAAGCGTGAGATTTGCATATTTATCTTAATGCATACTTAGTTGTATATTATTGTTCGAAAAAAAAAAATGACCCCCATCAAAAAATTTTAAAAAGAGAGTCATGGAAGTATAAAAAAGAGCTCTATGATGCAAAATTAGATTCATTAGAGATATAACATGAAATTGCCTAGTTACGGGAAGTCCCAATGAAGTACAAAAAGAAAATAAAGGAGATGAAAATTTTGAAGTTGCTTTTGACATGTGCATGATAAGATCATGGAGGACTTTTTATGAAATCTCCATAAAAGGTGCTTACATATGCAAGTTCATATCCTAGCCTTACCTATGCATATTTCCAAAAGTCACAAGCCATATATGAGCCTTATCATGATCATTATTGCTCCACATACATTACATATTGCCCATTTTATACCTTATACCCTATCCGGGGACAAGTTCGAGAATGGATGTCATCTTTGGAGTTATATGGAGTTGTATATTATTTATGAAGTTGTTGGCAGGAATGAAAGAATTTATGAAATATGGAAAATTTAATGAGCGAGAAAAAATCCGATCACCTCAGGAGATAAAAGTAGGTCGACCCTGCTCGTTGAGATGTTAGTTCAGCGAGATGGGACACAAGGTGAGGAGTCCAAAGTACTAAGTATCCGGGGCCATTCATGACACCCATGTTTGCGACTCGCGAGAAGGCAGTGCCAAGGTTAGAGAGGTAAAAGCATTATATTGAATAAAAGCATTGATCGATGAGTGAAAGGTGAGACATTATGAAAAAGGAATGTGGGATGCTTTGGAAAGAAAGTATGTTTCCCCGGATTTAACACCACATGGCTAAATATTAGCCCACCTTTAGCCTTTTACCAATCTACTTCTCACAAGCTTGCAAATGTCCTCTTGATTATTAATGTTATGTCGCTAAAATTGTTTTTGCATATTACCTCCTATTATGAGTATGAAATTGCTTTTATGCACAGGCATGGACTTGGTTGACATAAGTACCTTATCGAGGATGGCAATTGATTGTAGGGACATATAAAAAATGAATCTATGATGTTGAGGGTTTACTTTCTTCCCCTGAATGACCATTAAAAGTATTGCTTGGGGACAAGCAAGCTTAAGTATGGGGTGTTTGATGTGCGTGCAAATTGCCATATTTTCTATGCACATATGAGTCCATTTTATCATTTTTTTGCATGCATATTGGTGGGAAAACATGGGATTAGTGTAGTTTATGCTTTATTGAAAAATATGTGGGTTTGCACGAGTTTCTATGTGATTTCGCAGAAAACAGGATAAAAATGGACAGATTTGGAAGAGCGGAATAAGAACTCGAAGTCTTTTGAAGAGGTCGAAATCAACTGGAGACCTCGACATCGAGTACATAAGAGACATATGAATCAAGCAGAAAGAGAAAAGAGCATGTCGACACTAGAGAGGTCGATATCGATGATCCAAGGTCGATATCGAGTGGCCAAATCGAGATAAAAGATAGAAGTCGAGTGCTAATCCGAGTAGGAGAAGGAGAGCTCGAGATAAAGTTTCACAGAGGTCGATATCGAGGTCTGAAGGTCGATATCGACCATGCCAGCAGAGGAATCCGACTCAGATTTTGATAGAATTCTATCCGAAGCTTGCACGCCTATCCAAAAGTCGAGATTTCTTATCTTCAACATCAGAGCTATCACATGGGCTGATTTACCATAGAATTTTTAGTTTTTAATTTATTTAAGTTTTATCTTAGAGAATAAAGATAAAGATTCGAGTCTTTGGATAGCAAAGTTCGATATCTATATCTAGAGGCCATTAGGGCTGAGTTTAGTAAATCAACACTTATCCAATTTCAGATCCAAGCACAGCAAGTTTGAGTAGTAACGAGTTAGAAGGAGAGAGAGAGAAGGACGAGTGGGTTGGAGAGAAGCGAGAGCGGAGGTTTGGCTTGTTTGGTTGTAATTTCTTTCATAGTTTAGTTCAAAGTAGTTTTCTTTCAACGATGATGATGATGTGCATGATGAGAAGCGAGTAGTCAACCCATTTCTAGGGTCGGGGTGAGCCCAACGATAGCGATGTAGGGTAAGTGCATCAAAGTTATGACTTTTATGCGATTCCGTCTTCTATCCTATGCATGATTCCTTGCGAAAGGTAGGGAGATTCGTTATTTGTATTATTGAAGAGAAAGCCACTCATATTGTGAACTTGGATTGCTCATGAATTGGATAGTAACTCTTAGGAAATATGCGAGAGCCTCTAATCACCTAAGTGTTGGTAACGAAAGTTATTTGACGGGAAAGTATTAAATTTTATAACTTTAGCATAAAACTTGCATTGTTATCGTTGTGGCATGAAACCCCGACTTTGGAAGCTTTTTAATTAATTGAATCCATATAAAAGTGCTAGTTTTGTTTCTGATCATCCTTCTTTACCATTCTACATTATTCGGACTCTTTTCCGACAATTGGTTACGAATTAAGTTTCTGTGACAAACATCGGAATCGACTGTAAAGGTCGATATCGAGGTCTAACGTCGATATCGAGGTCTGTCTCGATGTCGACTTTGTTGTTTTTGTCTTCTGCAGGAACTCTATTGGAAATCGACCAGAACTGAGTTCGATATCGACCAGACACATCGATATCGAGTGTCTTATGAGGTCGAAAGCTTTGATCGTGATTGCAACAAGGGAAGCGCTGACATACCTCCTCGTGGATTCGATCCTGAATTACCCTACTACTACATTGGGAGGGATTCTTGTATTATTTGTTTGGGACAGGGAGTTAGCATAGTTGTGAATTGTATCTTTGAATATTTGAATCTACTTCTCCCTTACAACACCTCTTCATTACGATATGATAACATCATACTCAAAACATGACATGAAACAAATTGACGGCAATTACATTTAATGGTCGCAGGTTTTACAAAAATAAACACATCTAATAACCTCTAAATTCAACCTATCTAATTTTCTCAATTTCACCCAATCTTCAACAGCATGTGTCGATTTCCCCCAATTTCCCTCCCCATTCATGGACTTGCCGACATGACAGAAGGAACATTCAACATAACAAGAGGAATATTTAACATGACAACATCATACCAAAAACATGACATGAAACAACCTATCCAATTTCCCCAATTTCACCCAATGTTCAACAACATGTGTCGATTTCCCCCAATTTCCCTCCCCATTCATGGACTTAACCACATGACAAGAGGAACATTTAACATGACATGAGGAATATTCAACATGACAATATCATACTAAAAACATGACATGAAACAAATTGACGGCAGTTCAATTGAATGGTCGAAGGTTTTACAAAAATAAACACATCTAATAACCTCTAAAATCAACCTATCCAATTTCCCCAATTTCACCCAATGTTCAACAGCATGTGTTGATTTCCCCAAATTTCCCTCCCCATTCATGGACTTAACCACATGACAGTACAAATTTTTAACATGACGGAATCATACTCAAAACATGACATGAAACAAATTTATGGAAATTCCATCAATGGTCGAATGTTTTACAAAAATAAACACATCTAATAACCTCTTCCTGAAAATTTTGATTCCACATCAACGTTACCCAATTTCCCTCTCTAAATTCAACCTATCCAATTTCCCTAATTTCACCCAATGTTCAACAGCATGTGGCGATTTCCCCAATGTCCCTCCCCATTCATGGACTTGACCATGTCATCACTGCAACAGTAATAAATCGGTAGAGTTAGGGTTTAATTACTTGAAAACCGAAAGTCCCTATCTTCTAAACACTGTTAGGGTCGTCTCCTTCGTTTGATCCCGGCTTCTTCTTCTCCTTTCTCGCAGGGTCGTCGTCTTCCTTCTGGTTTACTTCCTCTTCTTCCTTCTAGTTTTATTCCTCTTCTTCCTTCCGTTTTCGTTTCTCCTTTGGCAGATTGATCTGTCCGATGGTAGGCCTCCTTCTACCCCTTTTATGGAGTCCCTCACTTTTGGCAGTTAAGTTGACTGTTTTTATAAAAACTTGTCATCTCTCTCCTCACTCCCTATCCATACATCAGTCTCTCTCCCCTCCTTAATTACCTCCCTGATTTCAATCTCCCTTTTTTTACCGCCTGGGGTGTAATATTTTAAGGGGGAGGGTTAGACTTTGTAAATTGGTTTGGACAGTGGGTTATGGGTTCAAACATTTCCGGTTTTTTGGGTTATTTTATGCATTTCCCTCTTTAAAATAAATTAAACTAAACTGTGAAGAATAAAATAATTTGATTTGAAATCTTTATAAGGAAGTTTTCAAATAACCATAAACTAAATTAAGTTTAATTTTGGAAAAAAATATACAACAGATGCATATATATTTTATAGTTTACGCAAGATAAGTAAGTTATGTTTGGTTGAAATCAATATACAATTTGCTAATATTTCTTAAATAAATAATTCGCACCCATAATAAATTTAAAGATAAAAATAAATATATTATGCAATGTATTATATGTAAATATTAAAATTAAAAGTTTGTACTAATATGAACAAACATCTTTTTCATATGAATATATATATATATATATATATATATATATATATATATTATAAATGGGGTATATATATATATATAAATATAAACAATAGTTACATCATATTCTAAAATTTTAGGGAATTGAAACCTTTTTTTTTCAAAATAAATTAATAAAATAAATTAATTGACCTTTTTTTTCTTGTCAAAAATATATTTAACACCTTGTCCTTATTTTTTTAATTAACAAATTACGGTCTTGGTTTGGGAATAATAAATTAATTTATTTAGCCATAGGAAGATATAATTACTTATATTAAATAAATTGACGAAGGAAAAACGAGTGGTGCTTATTAACAAGTTTGAATCGTACAGTAGATTTGATAGCTTTGCGACGTCTCAGTAAAATGAATCGTTCGGAGTATATATTAATTTGATTAGGTCGTGCCATACCTTGTTGGAACAAGGATGAATAGATCTACAACTTTGTTGTTGAAGGTTTTTCCAGAATCCACTGAAAACATGACAAAAAATCAGCATCTTTGTATTTGTTTGCTGTTTGGATGAATAGATCTACCACCTCCGTTCCACCACCACCATTTTCGTCAGCCACCACTTTCACCTCCAATAATAATTCCTGCATTTTACCCATTTTCTTTTCCATTTTTCAGATTTTCACAAAACACAAAAATAAAAAACAACAAAAATCATATTAGAAGAAGTCAAAAGCAAATCCCTACATTTTAGCACATAGCTGGCCATTGTACAACAACTCCAACGTTCACTTCTTCCCCACCTTTGGTTTGTATATTTTTCTGAAAAAAAAAAAGAAATTCAGAATCGAAAAAATATATATATTTTCCAGATTTCTAAAAGTAAAAAAAAAAGAAAGAAAAAGAATTCTGAAAAAAAAAATCAGAATCGGATTGTTCATTGAGTTCTCGAGTTTTGAAGTGCAAGTGTTAAACAAGAGTCATAGTTGATTGTGTGGAGCTAAGCCTAATTCATTCATTTCAACCATTCCTTTGCTTACCAACAACAACCATACTTGTAGTTTGGAGGTTAAACAAGTTGAATTGATCAAGTTTTGTGCTTAGTTTGTCTTTCGATCTACTCTTCTTGTTCTTCTAGTTCTTGATCATCTTAATTCTTGTCTCTTTATTTCTTTTATTCCATTTATGAATTTTTAAGTCTTTGTGAACTCTTACTTGATTGGCTAGCTTATCTTCATTGGTTAAAGAATTCTTCATCCTTGGATACCTAAAGAAGCTTGGTCGATTATTAATATCAGAGTGAGCTCAACACATGAGAGTAAACACATTGTGAGGTTTTTTAAACTAATCGTACAAGGTTGCTTGTATTGTGTTTTTATCATATCTCATGGAGCACAATTATTGAGCTATCACATAGAAGAAAAGATGCTTTCAAGATAGATCTCTTGAAGTTTAAAAGAAATTACCCTTTGCTTGCTCCAGATAATATCCTGGATTCGAGGACGAATCCTTTTCAAGAAGGGGAGAATGATGAAGGGAAAACGAGTGGTGCTTATTAACAAGTTTGAATCGTTCAGCAGATTTGACAGCTTTGCGACGTCTCAGTAAAATGAATCGTTCGGAGTCCATATTGATCTGATTAGGTCGTGCCATAACTTGTTGGAACAAAAACGAAGAGATTTACAACTTTGCTGTTGAAGGTTTTTCTAGAATTCACCGAAAACAGGGCCGAAAATCAGGATATTTGCGGTTGTTCACTGTTTGGACGAAAATATTAGTTAGCCATTTTATTTATTTACTTTTAGTATTTTTATACAGTTATTTTAGTGTTTTAGTAGGCCTATAAATAGGGTTTTAGGAGTTAATTTGAGTTAGACATTTTTTCATTTGTAAAATCATATTTGTATTCTCTTGAGAAAGAGAGAGAGACTGAGTTTCCCTGCGCGGGATAGGTTTTGATGGGTAGTTTTGTCTTGTGTGTGTCGATCCCCACCATAGGATTGGTGCTATCAAGCATTCATGAGCCCCCTTCTCATACTTTAAGGCTACATCCTTGATTGTGTGAGATTGTAAAGGTTGGTCTTTCGATCATTCGGTTTGGTTCTCGATTTAAAGGCATCGAGAGTCTTGTCATTGTTTCGTTGGATTATCCTTCTTATTATCTATCTATCTACATATTTGGTTCATTTCTTTCCGCTTCATTGTTTCTTTATCATTTTTTCTCTTGTTGTTCTTGTTGGTGTCGTTGATGTTGAAGATCGGGCCACCCTACGGCTAATCCCCGTATCAAACAAGGTAGCCGACGATGCGAAAGCATACTCGCTAGCAAGGGATTGAACCCATGGGGATGACCCCGAACATGTTGAGGTGCAGTCGAAGGAGGTAATATGGTCCACTTGTCATGTCTAAAAATATAAGCGTCATGTCTAAAATTATAGGCGTCCTAGCGTCATGTTAATTTTTTTCCCCATTTCTGCTTAGGTTGACGAACCTGTTAAGGACAAGGGCCAGAAAGAGGGAACCGATGCTGAGCGAGAAGCACCCAGCAAGATAATCGCATGTTGGTCCCCTGGAATCCGAAGGACAAGCACTGGGTCGCGCTGGAGATCAACATGGCCGATTGGACCGTCAATGTGTATGATTCAGACATTCATTTCATTACTGACCGACAACTGCCCGGCCTTTTGAAGCCCGTCACGCACACGCTGCCCACCCTGATGAGTGTCCACCAAGACTTGCGTGCCAAACATACCGGGAAACTACCGCAGCCGTTCAAGTACAACCATGTGAAGGGGATTCCCCAGAACAAGGAAACGTAAGTCGTGCTTGTCCATATTTTGCATTCTAGTGTCACTGCTATGAATTTCGTTTGATAAATTCCTTTTTCATTACGTAGAGGAGACTGCGGCCCCTATGCAATACAGTTCATGCAGCTGCTCGCATCAGGCGACCGCGTCTTCCAAGGGGTGGACGACGCCTTTATCGCTGCGTACCGCCAACTCTTTTGTGTCGCTATCTTCAACGGTGCCTTCAGACCCAGCCCCGATCCTCAGTAGTCATTTACTCCTTCTCACTTGCTATGAAGATTGTTGTTTGGACAGTTGTCAGTTGCTTTAACACTTGTTTTTACGTTGGATTTTCTGTTGCTGACATTCCTATCCCATTTTTTTGTCGTTTTGGGTTCCTTGCACGTAGGTTTTGCAACTATGGTGTCATGTGTTTTGTACGACTGTCGTGATTAGCACTTTTATGTACGTGTTAGGGGTGATATTTTCAATAGAATCATACTTACCACTATGAACGGTCATGTCAAAAATATAACACCGGCATGTTAATATCAGTGCTTGTCGCGTACTTGTCACGTACATACTTAAATGGCTGACAAGGTCCAACAAGCCTTAATTACAAAATGCGGTTTAACTACATATATACTGAAAAGCAAAAGGTAGAGCGTTAACGTTTCCAAGTGCAACGTATTGGACACCAAAACACAAAATGCGGTAACTACATAGTGTCATGTTGTTACCATTAGCTGCCACGTCAAAAAGTGTAACTGGCATGTAATAGTTAGACACTACCAAGTAGAGTGCTAACAGTTTTACTAGTTGCGGCGCCACTTTTGAAACTTCCTTTCCCATTAGGATGGGTAACGTGACGTCTTCGGCCTCCCAGGTCGTGGCTTATAGGGGGGAGGCAAGTCTCATTTGTGATTGCCTGGGGTACCAACCATGTGTCTCGAGACAGAACTGGGTATATCACATCCTGGTAATGGTTGTGATGTTGTACCTATTCCCCGTGTAGAATGCCCTTGCCCAATTGCTGAACCCGACATCCTTCAAGTATTGGGCCGCTACTGGAGCCCGTGCACAGAAGTCCGCATAAAAAGACTGGAACTTGTCGTAGCTGTACGCTTTAGCCATCGAGAAAAATTGGTGTTGCATACTCCCGACCTAGAACCGGAACCGGACGTTTTGAAATAAGTATCATGTGTATATGCCGTGCTTCACGAATACGTAGTTATCTCGTATGCCCTTCTCGATACTAATGTGGCGGTAGATACCTACATGAGATCAGTCGTGTCTTCAATGACACACAACATCTGCTTGAAGATGAACCCCCATGACCCATCATTCTCGCCGTCCACCATGGCGAATGCGACAGGGTATATGGAGTGATCAACATCTTGTACAATAGCAAATAGCAAGAACCCTCTAAACTTCCCCTTCAAGAACCCCCCGTCCACTGATATGACCTTGACAGGAGACAACTTCAGTCGTTAAATTGTCATGTACAATCTACCTAGAGTCATGTCTTAACGCTCAGGCGTCATGTTACCCGGTCAATGATGTCATGTAATGAAGAAAATGGTACAGACCAAGAAGTGTACAACATATACATTACAGACCAGGAAGGGCTGACCTTTCGTAGGTGAGGGATAGGCCTCCACCACACTCCAAGACTCACAAACACATACTTGAATCGGCCCTCCATATCGCGTTCTATCCTAGTGTACATTCCAGGGTTGGCTTGCTCCAGCATGTACATGTACGAGTACATGTTGTGATAGCTTTCCTCTTTCGTCCCATACACGTTGTCCCTCGCGCTCAAATGGGCTCGGCGCGCCTTCCAATAGTTGCATTTGACCCCCAATTGCGACTTCATGAGAGACTGGACTTGCTCCAGAACCAGGGGCTTCCTTGACCCTACGAAACTTCACATTTCCATTCATAAACAAGTTTACATTAAATCGCGCCCAAGCATCGACCAACACGTTTTTCCAGTTTGAATGCATCTAATGTTCAGTTGATATTGACATCCGTCCGGTTCATAATTAGTTTGTGTACCTATGGATAATGTGGTAAAGGGTAAGGACATACTTGTCGACTAGCCGCTGCCCCAGCTAGGTGTATGTCGCATGGCACTTTTGTGTGATCACCTTGTTCAGCTCACACGTGTGCTCATCCACAAGCTCCCGAATCATCCATAACTGCGAGATCTTGTAAATCGATGCCCGACATGCCCACTTGCAGTTGGTAGCATCGTACCCCACAACATACAAGCTCTTCGTCGACTTCTTGACCTTGATCGTGAAGCACTTAGTTAGACCCACCCCCTTTATCGTCTCTTGCACCTCCTCCTTGTTCCGAAAAACATGTCCTGCCCGGAGCTTCACAGTGGTCTGCCGGGGTCCAATGGGTTCACTGCCGCCGTTGGTTCACTTTCAACAGACTTCAGAAAAGCTTCCTACTTCCATTTTCTGCGTTCGTATGCTTCCTCCACTTCCCTCACCGCTCGCTCCGCCTCATATTCCCATGACGAAGACTTTGTTGGAACTGAACTCCCATGCTAATGTTTAACAAGATTTGGGATAGAATCATCCTCATCAGAGGAGCTATCAAGGTCACTGGCGACCCGTCCAACACCACCTAGCTCGATGACTTCATCTTCGAGGTCACTGCTCGCATAAATGAATTTCTTCCCACGTG
This sequence comes from Persicaria maculosa, assembly GCA_963922045.1. NCBI lineage: Eukaryota > Viridiplantae > Streptophyta > Magnoliopsida > Caryophyllales > Polygonaceae > Persicaria > Persicaria maculosa. Next base: position 20,820,847 of record OY998271.1, on the reverse strand, counting down.
TAACTACGTCAGCATTCTTTGCCCTCTTCGGGAACTCCAACTCCAACTCCTCACTTATCCCTAATTGGTCGGCACTTTGGTCTAACTGGACACTTTGAGGTTCTAACTGGATACCAGTTAGATTTGCCTGAACAATGTCTGCCCCCAAAACTTCGTGTTCTTCATCAAGTGCAAAGGGCGGTTCACCTGTGGCCCCCTGTGGGAGATATTCTTGGGTCACGATCGGCCCAGTTAACGGTACTACAACATCCTCACCCCCTGAGGGAGACATACTACCCCCGACTGAGTCACCCGTTGTCGATCCTTCTGTAGTTGCCACTTCTACACCAACCTTGCATCGCAAGGATGGATGGATGTCGATAGGCCAGGATCATTCTCCAGATGGACCATCTACAAACTTGAAGGCATGCAAGTCTTCATCATCCCCAATGGAAAAAGACATGCACCCATCCTTCTTCGGCTTTACATATGTGAGTTGCACCTCATGCCTCCTCCCATCGACATTAAACTTGTCCATCAGTTGTTTCTTCCGTGAGATGTAGTCAATACTTTCGTCCACCAGCATGGCCTTCTGGCTCCTTGACCCCTTGAAAACCCAAGTGCCCCTTCACACGCCTACCATCCTCCAAACAATACAGTCATACAAACGAATGATTTGTCCTTTTTTGCAATACATAGGGTGACAATCAACTTTATAGGAACATGTACATATCATAGGTGTATAGGAAGACATCTCTCGCATACCCTAAATTGAAAGAACACTTACCAATTTTCTATCTGCTCGGTGGCGAGTCTGTCCAGTAAATTCCACTAGGTGCAGGTGCGTATTATATGGATGTCCAGTTAAATGTAACTGCTTACACGTCAAGCTTAAAATGAACCCTTCCCTACTCGCTTCTTCTTCGATGGTTTCTCTCTGAAACTTCATATTTAATTTCCCCTGGTCCGTATTAAATGCGACGTCCGTCATTCCCTCTGATCTCCTTATATACATCCCCACATCATTGGTCACCAACCCTCCTTCTTCAATCGCCGCCGGCTCTTCTCCCTCCTCCATTTAATGCTCTTTTGTAGTGCATTTAATGTGACTAATGATTTGCTGAAGTCATGACAGGAAGAGGTTATATACTCTCCCCCTCCTCCCTCTTCTGCCACGTCTTCAGTTTTGGCGCCATCGCTGGGCGGGATTTCTCATCTCCCTCTCTTTTACTGTAGATCTGTCCTTTTCTTTTTTCTTTTTTCTTTTTTCTTTCTCTCTCTGTCCTGCCGCTTGCTTTTTCCTTCCTCCCTCTCTTTGTCAGTTTGTCTTTTCCGTCTGTCCTTCCTTCCTTCTCTCTCTCACTTATCCAGCTGTCGATCTCATGATGTCCAGTTACACACCCCACTTACCTGCTACCTGTTAAACCGGAATTTCTCATATCCGGTTTTATGCAAATGAAATTGGGATTAGGTTAACCTTGCAAAGAATTCGGATAATTGAATTATTTTAGCAACTCACCCTATTTTAAATAACTATATAATAAGACTAGACTCACCTCATTAAAGCTAAACTCGCCTTAATTAAAAGATATAAAATTGAATTAAATAATATATGTCACATATATTTTTAATTAAATCTTTTTATTTATATTATCCTAACAAGTACGTACTCCCTCCGTTTTTTAAACGATATTCATTTAATAATAAAATCTATATAATGTAACAATTTTTTTTTATAATTTCATATTTATTTGAAATTAAATGGAAGGAGTGAGTATTTACTTATTATAGAGAGATTTATTATCTATATATTATATTATTTAACCTAATCTATATACTACATCAAATTATTTCATCAATCAGAGTATATATTTGTTTAACTAGTGTAGGTCCCGTCTCAAGAATGGAGAATATATTGATATAAAATTATAAATAATCTAAATATATTATAATAAATAAAAGGTAATACTCTAAATATAAATAATTTTTTCACCAAAAAATAATATAGATATAAATAAAATTAGTTCTATATATTTTATATAAATAATTTGTTCTAATCTATCGTTAATTAAAATATCAGGTAATATAATAGATAGTTGATTTTTAAAAATATTTTAATATCATGTAGTAGATTTGTCCTCATTTTCTCTCTGACTCCCTATACCCTCTCACAAACCATCTCACCCCACTCTTTACCATTTTTTTTTTAAATTTTAAATAATTTTTTTGTTTTATTTTATTTCAGGAAACAGATGAGCCCAATCGCTCCATTTTGGGTGCTCTGAAATTTATTAGAGTAAGAGCATGAGCCCAATCACTCCATATATTTTTCTCTCAAAATTAATTTCTAGTTTTCTATCTCTTCTTTAGAGGTTTCCCTTGCAACCATTAGGTTGCCTTGTTCCCCACTTTTTCTACCACATTTATTTTTGTTTATAAACAAAATTCATAAGTGCTTCACATTAACATTTTTTTTATCTCATGTAGATGAAAATAAAAATAATAATAACATTACATTATAGGTAAACAACAACTTAATTTGGATCATTTGAAATAATGACAAAAATAATAACAAAAATAAGAAAACTAAATAAAATATATGTAGGAAAAAATTATACTCAAATTATTAAGAAAAATAAAATAAAATTAATGGTATAATTTATATATTACAACAATATATATATAATACATTTGAGTTCTTAACATACTAAATAAATATAAATAATATGTATTGACCCACTTGTATATTTAAAAAAAAGAGAAAAAAAATGTTACCTGTAACGGCCCGGATATAAATACCCGGGTTACGTTTCGAAGGTCGGATACCTTCGTTCGGATGTTGCAATTCAGGTACGGGTCGAGGTTTCAAACCTCGAAGTTCAGTATTCAAAGCGGGAATTTCGAACCCCAAGCAATCAAAGCCGCGAAAATTCAATTCAAATGAAAGTAAAGCAGAAGCAAGGTTTAGATACAAGTGCCACGACAGAGCCGGGTCAAAACCAAAACAAAATGGGTGATTGCCATTTGTCAAGTTAGAATATATTAGCCGAAATCTTCAATTCGCCAAGAGATTTCCCGTCAAGAGCGGTGCCTAACACTATCCACGAAGTCAGGCCCGGTAATCGCATGCGGGTCCTCTGACCGCGCTGAGGCCACATAACATGCCTATACCTAAATAAAAGATGACTAATGTAGTACAAGAATTAAATCACACTATCATGCCCCTAGTATATATATATAATATGCAGAAAAGAACTGTAAAGGGCCCAAGACAATGCCAAGTGGCATATCCCTCTCCTACCTCTGCACCTCTTCCCGTTAGTGCAGAGACTGGCCAGTTCGGTGCTATAGCATAGAAATTTCCTCGTGGTGGTGCACTAACCATGACATCATCATATCATATCATATCATATCATCTCATCTCTTGCCCGATGGTGCTGGGCTATCATATCATGCTCATATCGACTCGATAGACTCAGGGCACCCGATGGGGCTGTGTTACCCTATGACCATAGCTAAGGCTCTAGGACTATCACAGATAACGACCGTTATGTATTCAAACACACATAGTAACCACATGCTCAGTTCAATGCAATCCTAGCATGATACTACATAGCATGCTTTAATATGCAACAAAACTACACATCACATGACACATCAGGCAGGAGGTCCAGTTTACTGAGTAAGTCCCGTAGGATACTTACCTGAAGATGCAGAACAGCAAAATAATGCAAGTAAGGGCCCAAATGCAAGTCCAAAGCAATCCAAAAGCAATACACACCTATCATCAAGCTATTTCCATAAGCTACCGGTCCATCATTCATACACACAAACTCCACGTTCTCAACATGCTCAAAACCAACCGATAGTAAAACCATTTTCCAAAACCTTTCCGATTTGATCAACATCAACCAAAATCATCCTTTCAATCAAACCCCATTGATAAAATCGTATCAACCATATTTTTCAAACTCTGAAATCCCAAATTAAGTCGACTCATATTCAAAATAATTTCTCAAGTCATACTTGGCCAAATTTCGATATTTATCATTTAAATCCTTAACAAATTCCCAAAATCATAGTATTAACACAATCCCGGCATGTTTATTTTCAAAATCATTACATAAAGAAATTCCGACATTTAGTCACAAAATAATTCTATTTTCACAACCATATTTATAAATCACAACTCATAATCCGAACTTCCTAAAATCACAAATTAGAACATCACTAAATACATTTTCCAAAGTATTATTTTCCCAATACTTTTGAAACATACAAAATCCCAGAACTATATATATATTCTTCTTTTTTCCAAATAATAACAATAATAATAATATTGATAACGGTTTAGTAAATTAATACTATATAGTATATAAATCTTAAGAGAAATAATAATAACAACAATTCAACAAAATGAAAACAGGACCAAAGCCATAATCTGGAAGACTGATCCAAAGCTTCCCAAGAAAGCCCAACCCGGAAGGAGACCTAGACCCGAGCCCAATCTGAAGAGATCCAACCCGGTTCTCTATCTCCCTCACAAAAAGACCCGAAATCCGACCCGGAACCTTACCCTGATACGCTTTCCTTCCTAACTGAAGACCCGTTTTAAAATGATATAACCCTTTAAACATTTATCCAAATCCGGCCCAACCCACAAAGAAAGAAAGGGAAACTCACCCTCAACCTTGAGACGAACAGAGCTCTGGGCATTGGCGACGGTAAAACGGAGGGAATGAAAACGAAATCCAGGTTCCGACGGCGACGCCTTTCAATCCCAACCCTTGCCCAACTGACCGAAACACAAAACCGACCAAGACCCACACTGAGAGAATGGAACGCGCACACATGAGAGGGAGTAAGAGAGATTACCGAGGCGCGGCGCGATTCCGACTCCAAGGAAAGCTCCGGCTGCAATGGCAGACTTCCGGCTGCGATTGACGAGGAAGGAGCGCCGTTCGAGCCATAGGATAAGTAAGGGATGAGCAAAAATGGATTTTGACGAGATTTGAACCAGAATTGAATAAGAAACGGAATCGACCTTGGGAATGGAAGAATAGGGAAACGACGACGGCGTGGGGCTGCTCGACGGCTCCGGCTCACCTGGGAGCTTCTGGGCACTCGTGGATGTCGAGATTTGATAGCGTGGTTGTTGGTGGCTTCGAGCTCGGCGGACAACTCCTCTTCTTCTCCTTTCTTCTTCACCGCGAGGACAGGGGAGGTGGGCAACGCTTACTGGTGGCGAAAAGGAGGGGAATATGGTGGTGACTGGCTCGAAATGGAGGAGGAGGAGCCCTCTACTCTCGGCACACAAGGAGGAAAAAAGGGGATAAGGGTGGGTTTGTTTGAAGGGAAAGAGAGGAGAAGATAAGGAAAGAGGGTGAGGAAGGTTGCCAGGAGGAGGGGGACCAAATTCTGAACAGCCATATGGGAGATGGTCCTCTTCAATGTGTCTGGGAGGAGGAAGATGCAATTTGGAGCAGCAGGGCACAGCGGAGCGTGGAGAGAGGGAGAGAGAGAAGAGGAAAGAAAGGAAAGAAAAGAGGAAAAAAAATAGGCAGGAGTGGGCCTCACAACACAAATTTGAAATCCCGACACTCGATCCCGATTCCGCTCACTAGAACGAATTCCCGACACTCGACAATTTAAATAAAATTTTAAATTATTACGGGAATTAATATAATTTTATCGATAATCCTACTCGAAAACGGAATTAAAATCCGCTACGACCCAAATTTTAAAACGATGCCGGAATCCACTTCGAAAAGATTAAGAATAAAACACGTTGCTCGAGGACGGAATATTAAAAAATTTCCGAATTTTCAAATCTACTCAAATATAATCAATTACCTTTCCAAAATAATAATATATAATAATATGAATCTACTCAGTCTTTACATTTATCCATCTCTAAAAACAAGTCTCATTTTAAAGCAATGGAAAGGAGTTTGAGATCGGTGAGTCCGAGGACTGATGTGCGCGCAAATTGCCATATTTTCTATGCACACATGAATACATTTTATTGTCTTTCGCATGCATATTAATGGGAAAACATGGGAATAGTGTAGTTTGTGATTAATTGTCAAATATATGGGTTTCCACGAGTTTCCATGTGATTTCGCATAAAACAGGATGAAAATGGATGAATTCGGAAGAGCGGAAAAAGAACTCGAAGTCTTCTGAAGAGGTCGAAATCGACTAAAGACCTCAACATCGAGTACATCAGAGACATAGGAATCGAGCAGAAAAGGAAACAGAGCATATCGACACAGAAGAGGTCGATATCGACGTCTGGGGGTCGATATCGATGCTGCCAGATCGACCAAATTGATAGAAGTCAAGTGCTAGTTCGAGTAGGAGAAGGAGAAGCTCGAGATAAGGTTTTGGAGGGGTCGATATCGATGTCTAAGGGTCGATATCGACCATGCCAGCAAAGGAATTCGACTCCGATTTTGATAGAATTATATCCAAAGCTTGCAATGTCTATCCAACGGTCGAGATTTCCTATCATCAACACCAGACCTATCATGAGGAGGATGATTTCACCATGAAGTTTTAGCTTTTACTTTGTTTTAGTTTATCTTAGAGAATAAAGATAAGGTTTCGAGTCCTTATCAACATCTATAAATAGAGGCCAATAGGGCTGAGTTTAGGTATCTAATTTTTACACACAATTCAGTTGCAATAGAGAGTAGAGAGAGAGAGAGAGGAGGCCGAGTGGAGTTGTAAAGCGAGAGTGGAGTGGCTTGTTCGGTTGTACTTTCTTTCAGAGTTTTAATTCAAAGTAGCTTTCTTTCAATAACAATGATGATGATGTGCATGATGAGGAGCGAGTAGTCAACCCACTTCTAGGGTCGGGGTGAGCCCGACGATAGCAATGTGAGGTAAGTGCATCAAAGGTATGACTTTTATGCGATTCCGTCTTCTACCCCATGCATGATCCTTTACGAAAGTTAGGGAGATTCATTCTTTGCATTATTGAAGCGAAAGCCACTCATACTGTGAACTTAAATTGCTCATGAATTGGATAGTAACTCTTATGAATTATGCGAGAGCCTCTAATCACCTAAGTGTTGATAACGAAAGTTATTTGACGGAAAGACATTAAAGTTCATATCTTTAGCATGAAACTTGCATTGTTATCGTTGTGGCATGAAACCCCGACTTTGGAAGCCTTTTAATTAATTGAATTCTTCATAAAAGTCTTAGTTTTATTTCTGTTCATCTTCCTTCTCCATTCTATTTTCTTCGGACTCTTTTTCGACAAATTGGTTACAAAACAGTTTCTGTGACAACCATCAAAATCGACCACAAGGGTCGATATCGAGCTCTAACATCGATATCGAGGTCTCTGCTCGACTTCGACTTGTTGTTTTGTGTTCTGCAGGAACTGCGCTAGGAAATCGACCAGAACTGAGGTCGATATCGACCTGTATACTCGATATCGAGTGTCTGCTGAGGTCGAAAGCCTTGATCGTGAGTACAACAAAGGAAGCGCTGACATACCTCCTCGTGGATTCGATCCTGAATTACCCTACTACTACAAGGGAGGGGATTCTTGTATTATTTGTTTGGGACAGGGAGATAGTCTAGTTGTGCTTTATTTTATTTTAAATATTTGAATCTCCTACTTACCACCCCCGCTGCGAACAAATTGGCGCCGTTGCCAGGGAGGCAATCAATCGCCACCTAAGCTAATCACGATCTTTTTCTAAGCTTATTCTGCAGGTTTATGCGACGTTCTGATCGCGGACCTATCCTGGAACCAATTAATGAGCCTGAATGATTCTACCATCTTCGCAACAAAGCAATACGCATCATGGCTGACAATGAGACGCAGGCTGAGATCATAGAGCGGTTGAGGAAGGAGATCGAGGACCACAATGCTACAATCGCTGCTGAAAGGGCCGCTGCTGCTGCTGAGAGAGCCCGTGCTGATAGAGAGGAGGATGCGCGCAGACAAGTCTAAGAGCGGCTAAATCAGTATCCAAAGACGGCGATGCAATACATGCATCCGCCGCTTCATGTTCCTGAATCTGCCATTATAATTCCTCACTCTAACTATGAATTGAAAATTAACTTCCTATATGAGATTAAAAGAAATACTTTTGAAGGAAGACATAATGAATGCCCCCTGCAACACATCTCTACTTTTATGGACTTATGTGAAACAGTTGCTGATGGAGTAATCTTAGAGTATGTGCGACTCAAATCTTTTCGATGGTCTTTGGCAGGAAAGGCATTACAATGGCTTGAAAGTTTGGCTCCACGATCGCTAAGGATATGGGCGGAGGTGAAAGATGCATTCTTGAACAAATTTTTCCCACCTTCTAAAACGGCAATGCTACGACAAAGGATCACGGCTTTCAAACAAAAGCCAGGTGAAACCCTAGCACAGGCTTGGGAGCGCTTTAAGGACTTGCTGAGATCTTGTCCGACGCATGGGCAACTTCCATATGTCATCCAAGAGATATTTTATAACGCCCTTGATACACCGAATAAGGAGAGGATCAATTCATATACCTCCTATCGGTACATTGAGCTTACACCAACAGAGGCATGGGAGACCACTGAGAGGCTAGTGAACTTTGACAACACCTATGGGGCTGCTGCGGCCTATGATGCAAGGCCTGCCCCATCTATGCCACTATATGAGCCTCCAAGGGAGATAGATCCTGAAGTGCGACAACAATTCCATAATGATCAAACACGCCGCCTTCAAAAGCAGGTAAGGTTCCTGAGCAACAATCAACCTTGTCAGGAATGTGGTTCAATAAGGCATAACATCAGTGCATTTCCACATACTGAGCAAGTATCCATGGCGGAACAACATGAGGAAGTCAAATGGATGAAAGGCCCCTATGGAGGGGGCAATCAACAAAATTGGGGTGATCAAAGGTTCTATCAAAGGAATCCCCCAACATATAGGGCACTAGGGCACCCTGAGCGGGAGACTAAGAAAGATGACCTGCAAATCATCCTTGATGAGATGCGGAGGAACCACGCTGAGTTCATACAAGTTAATAACTCCGTTTATACTCAACTGCAGGGCATCAATTCTAGACTTGGGGAGATCGACGTTTGGAAGCGCAACATGGAGACTCAAATGAGTCAATTGGCGGAAGCAATGCCCAAGGCGTCAGGATCACTCCCTGGATCCACTGTGCCCAACCATAAGGGAAAAACCACAGGTCATATTGCGGCAGTAAACCTAAGGAGTGGGCGTCAATTACAAACGCCCGAGCAAAAAGCGGAGGAGAAGGAGCCAGAACAGACATCGATATCGACCCCCCCTGTCGATATCGACCAAGGTGACATCGATGTCGACCCTAATTCTGCGTCACCATAGAAATCGACTCCTCCAGTCGATATCGAACCTACTGATGTCGATATCGACCTCACTGCAGCTGCGGGAAGGAAGAAGGTGTTGCCATTCCCAACTAGAAAGGTGACTAAGGACCCAGCGGAAAAGAAGTTCCAACGGTTCATGAAGATGCTCCAAGGGCTTAATGTCTCTATACCATTAAAAGAGGCACTTCACGAGATGCCATCTTATGTAAGGTTCCTTAAGGACATCTTGGGTAAGAAGCGATCACTCTCTGAGATCGCAGAGGAATGCAACAGGTTGGAGCTACCACAAAAGCGAGCGGACTTAGGTAAGTTTTCTATCGCTATAGGTCTAGGTCAATTCAAATTTAATTCTTTAGTTAACTTGGGCGCTAGCGTTAGCATGATGCCACTAACCATTTGGCACAAGGTAAAGATAGGTCCTCTGGAGTCCGTGGATGCAAGATTGTACATGGCTAACAATACGGTAGTGATTCCAACTGGGATAGTGACGGATGTGCCAGTACAAGTAGGTAAATTCTTTGTCCCTGCTGATTTCCTAGTTGTTGACATAGGGGAGGACCCTGCTTGTCCAATTATTTTAGGTAGGCCATTCCTAGCAACCGTCGATGCCAACATTAGCGTGAAGAAAGGATTGCTCTCACTCATAATTAGTGATGAAGTAATAGAGTATTCCTTCAACAAGATGGTGCAATGTCAAGGGCCAATGGAGATAAAAGCCATCAATGAAGCCCAAGTAGAGGAAGTTGAAGCAATCTTGAATGAAGGACCTCAACAGAACATCGAAATCGACCCAGGTAAGTCGATATCGACCACTAATGTTCAAGATTCTATGACAGGTCATAAGTATGGGGTTGACGGAGGAAAAGAGGAAGCACCGAAATTGGGCTCAAGGGTCGATGTCGACCACACCCTATCGAAATCGACCATCATCAGCACTGAGAAGGGAGGCAAGGAGACCTCGATATCGACCTCTGAGGGTCGACATCGACCTGATCATATCGAGTCAAAACTCTCCAAATCGACTGATCCTCCAGGTGTACAATAGGGGTCGATATAGACCTCCGAACATCGACATAGACCTGAGCCACAGACAGAGAAGAAGGTAAGTCAAGGTACGAATTCCTCTTGTTCAATTATAATTAAGGACTTATCATTATTTGGAAGAGGTGTGCCTTGGCATGTGCGCTTATGTAGAGTATCCGATGATGGTTCAAGCCAATATGAGATAGGAGACAAGGTCTATGTTGCCATGTCTAAGGACCATTGGTTCCCTACAAGATTCAAGGATAAGAACTTAGGTCCATTCACAGTGAATCAAATCAATCCCGGCGGAATGCAGCTGCGGGACAAGAAAGGAGTGATATTTGAGGCCCAAGCCACATGGGCTCTGCAGATGCCACCTTGAGAAGCGCAAAGGAAGAAGTCGGCCTAGCGACTTAAAAATCTAGAGCTTGTAACAAAGACTTAGTTTTGGTTTTAGACGGCTTTTTGTTTTGGTTTTAGACACTTTATTGTTTTGCATATTTTGTGTTTATTTTTCAAATTGCATGAAAGAGAAAAGCACACAGAAAGGCATCAAAATCGATGTCAGACATCGAAATCGACCTTAAGGTCGACATGGATAGGGTTTGTGATCGAGGCCAAATCACCGTGAAGCCTGAGCAGAAATCAAGAGAGACATCGATATCGATGTAAAGGGTCGATATCGACCTTCCCTGTTGTCTTCTTCGACTCCTGAAATTTGTGACGGTTTAGTAAGTTTTCTTCTTAACCCTAGTTCTAATACAGTGAGGACACTGTAAATTTTAAGTATGGGGTGGGGGAAAGGCTTACTTGCATATTCATACTTAGATTAGAGTTTCATATTTATTTTAATGCATAAAAAAAAAGAGAAAAATTACCCCCATCAAAAATTTTGGAAAAGGAAGAGTCATGGAAGTATAAAAAAGAGCTATATGATGCAAAATTTGATTCATTAGAGATATAACATGAGATTGCCTAGTTAAGGGAAGTCCCAATGAAGTGCAAGAAGAAAAAAAACTTAAAGGAGATGAAAATTTGAAATTGCTTTTGACATATGCATGATAAGATGATAGAGGACTTTTTATAAAAATTCCATACAAGCAAAGTTCATATCCTAGCCCTACCTATGCATATTCACAAAGCCATATATGAGACTTATCATGATCATTATTGCTCCACATATACACATATTGCCCATTTTTTTACCTTATACCCTATCCGGGGACAAAGTTTTTTTGAATGGATGTCATCTTTGGAGTTATATGGAGTTGTGCATATATGAAGTTGTTAGCAGGAATGATACAAATATGAAATATGGAAAATTAAATGAGCGAGAAAAAAAAATCCTATCACCTCACGAGATAAAGGTGGGTCGACCCTGCTTGCGTTGAGATAATAGTTCCGCAGGATGGGACACAAGGTGAGGAGTCCAAAGTACTAAGTATCCGGGGCCATTCATGACACCCATGTTTGTGACTCGCGAGAAGGCAGTGCTAAGGATAGATAGGTAAAAGCATTATATTGAAAAAAGCATTGAGCGATGAGTGAAAGGTGAGACATTATGAAGAAGGAATGTGGAATGTTTTGGAAAGAAAGTATGTTTCCCCGGATTTAACACCACATGGCCAAATATTAGCCCACCTTTAGCCTTTTACCAATCCACTTCTCACAAGCTTGAAAAAAAAGTCCTCTTGATTATTAATGCTATGTCGCTAAAATTGTTTTTTGCATATTACCTCCTTTATGAGTATGAAATTGCTTTTTATGCACAGGCATGGACTTGGTTGACATAAGTACCTTCTCGAGGACGGCAATTGATTGTAGGGACATATGAAAAATGAATCTATGATGTTGAGGGTTTACTTTCTTCCCTGAATGACCATTAAAAGTATTACTTGAGGACAAGCAAGCTTTAGTATGGGGTGTTTGATGTGCGCGCAAATTGCCATATTTTCTATGCACACATGAATCCATTTTATTGTCTTTTGCATGCATATTAATGGGAAAACATGGGAATAGTGTAGTTTATGCGTAATTGTCAAATATATGGGTTTGCACGAGTTTCCATGTGATTTCGCAGAAAACAGGATGAAAATGGATGAATTCGGAAGAGCGGAAAAAGAACTCGAAGTCTTCTGAAGAGGTCGAAATCGACTAAAGACCTCGACATCGAGTACATCAGAGACATAGGAATCGAGCAGAAAAGGAAACAGAGCATATCGACACAAAAGAGGTCGAGATCGACGTCTGAGGGTCGATATCGATGCTGCCAGATCGACCATATTGATAGAAGTCGAGTGCCAGTTCGAGTAGGAGAAGGAGAAGCTCGAGATAAGGTTTTGGAGGGGTCGATATCAATGTCTAAGGGTCGATATCGACCATGCCAGCAGAGGAATTCGACTCCGATTTTGATAGAATTATATCCCAAGCTTGCAATGTCTATCCAACGGTCGAGATTTCCTATCATCAACACCAGATCTATCATGAGGAGGCTGATTTTACCATGAAGTTTTAGCTTTTACTTTGTTTTAGTTTATCTTAGAGATTAAGATAAGGTTTCGAGTCCTTATCAACATCTATAAATAGAGGCCAATAGGGCTGAGTTTAGGTATCTAATTTTTACACACAATTCAGTTGCAATAGAGAGTCGAGAGAGAGAGAGAGGAGGCCGAGTGGAGTTGTAAAGCGAGAGTGGAGTGGCTTGTTCGGTTGTACTTTCTTTCGGAGTTTTAATTCAAAGTAGCTTTCTTTCAATAACAATGATGATGATGTGCATGATGAAGAGCGAGTAGTCAACCCACTTCTAGGGTCGGGGTGAGCCCGACGATAGCTATGTGAGGTAAGTGCATCAAAGGTATGACTTTTATGCGATTCCGTCTTCTACCCCATGCATGATCCTTTACGAAAGTTAGGGAGATTCATTCTTTGCATTATTGAAGCGAAAGCCACTCATATTGTGAACTTGAATTGCTCATGAATTGGATAGTAACTCTTAGGAATTATGCGAGAGCCTCTAATCACCTAAGTGTTGATAACGAAAGTTATTTGACGGAAAGACATTAAAGTTCATATCTTTAGCATGAAACTTGCATTGTTATCGTTGTGGCATGAAACCCCGACTTTGGAAGCCTTTTAATTAATTGAATTCTTCATAAAAGTCTTAGTTTTGTTTCTGTTCATCTTCCTTCTCCATTCTATTTTCTTTGGACTCTTTTCCAACAAATTGGTTACAAAACCGTTTATGTGACAACCATCAAAATCGACCACAAGGGTCGATATCGAGGTCTAACATCGATATCGAGGTCTCTGCTCGACTTGGACTTGTTGTTTTGTCTTCTGCAGGAACTGCGCTAGGAAATCGACCAGAACTGAGGTCGATATCGACCTGTATACTCGATATCGAGTGTCTGCTGAGGTCGAAAGCCTTGATCGTGAGTACAACAAAGGAAGCGTTGACATACCTCCTCGTGGATTCGATCCTGAATTACCCTACTACTACAAGGGAGGGGATTCTTGTATTATTTGTTTGGGACAGGGAGATAGTCTAGTTGTGCTTTGTTTTATTTTAAATATTTGAATCTCCTACTTACCACCCCCGCTGCGAACAAGGACCATGTCCAAGGATCTTGTAATCGTCTCGGTTGTGTCTTCCGGGATTCTCATAACATCCTAGTCACGGTCGCGACATCCCCAATTGGTCTTGTCAAGTGTGTGATAAGCGCCCTTATCACATCCTCGCTTCGACCTTTCGGAAGTATCACAACTCTAAAAGTGTTATAGCGTCCGACTAGGTCTTAGCAAGCAATCTATAAGCGCCCCTATACAAGGCTTGTATCCACTTCGTGAGACGTCATAATGTAAATCCAGTCCGAAAAACATCAAAGCGTTTTGTAAATGGAAAGATTGTCATCTAAATCATTGAAACTCTCGACTTCTTTAAAACCCCATGTTGGCCATTTTCAAAACCGCTCAAACTCTTCAAATTCAACGTTTAATCAAGCTGCTTTACATCAAAACAAGTCAAATCCTTTCAAATCAGGATTCCGTCAAAATCTTCCAACAACCACATAAGTTTCTCGCATATCAATCAATCAAACTCAAAAGCCAGGAGGTGGAATCATCCACCTCTAAGGGCTAATCCCATATTCTCTTCCTAGTTTCCAGAATCATTTTATCATCATCCTCAACTCAATATGCACATAAATAATCAACTCATCGACTCATAACATCATTAGCCACCTCTCATATGGCAATATCAACATTAATCATGATAATCTCAACCAATCGACATCTCAACCGCATAATATGATTACCCATAAAATAAATCATACCATCCCTTCAAAACATGCCAAAGGCAATAACAAAATCTTAACATCATACCATGAGTCATAAAGTATATCTACCTCATACAGAAGGCATCACAAGTGCATCATCGAATTCTGATAACTTATCACGCAAGCACACAAGTCAAGAGATCAAAGAGGTTAGGTGTCATGGAGTCAGTACACTACTACAAGTCAAATCTCACGATCGCATCTCAACGTTGCACACTAGTGGAACCAGTCATAACAAGGGATCTCATTTAAAGCATAAATTCACATAGTCATCCTATCCAATTTCTATCCAGCATTATCATAACATATTATCACATCAATCATTGGTACTTGCAAGGTTAGCCATAGCGAAATTTCATCATAAGTCAACGAAACAAAACTACTTATCAACACATCAATCCAAACAAAATCATGCTATTAAGATTAAATCAAAAGGGGAGATCAAGCAGTATATCAACATCAAAATGTCAACATGCTCTCCAGACCTCATCTTAGCTCATCACAATGCCATATAACGATCATTAGCAGTCATGCACCATCATCTCATATATGCACATAAGTCATATTCATGCTCCAAGTCATATGCCTCACTTACCTATTCATATTCATGATTATCAACCATATAGTATAACATCATGCTTCCACATAACAATGTATCATCATCTCATGATTCGTGCAACACATCATAACATGCTTCTAGAACAACATAGTAGGGTAGCAATGTATCATTATATCATGATCATAGTTGTCACTACCAATTATATTTTAGTATTGCATATCAACACGTAATATCATGCCATATCAGGTTTATCACGGTCGCTATCTAACATCATGCTAGTTCATAATCACATAATCCAGAAAGTTTTGCACATTATACCAGTTAAAATAAAATGCAATCCCCGCCCGCTCGTCTCCAACTCTCAAGCCAAGACCAATCTACATCTAGACTCACCAACATCAACTCGGATACTACCCCACAGAAGAAGCCCCAATTCATTTCGACCTTTTAATCTCACACCTCTTCCCACTAAGCAATCTCACTAACAATCCCCTCTAAGAATCCAACCCCCATCTCTGGTTTCAAACCCGAGCAACCCTGCATACTATGTTCTCGATACTCACAAGAGCCATTCCCTACACTGCCCATATTACCGAAGACATCACAAGCATAGAACCCTTCTAACCACATCTCTTCTATAAGAACACCCCGCTCCACTTAGCCGACCTATTCTAACCATACCCCCACGTAAGATTCATCTAGAAGCTCATCGGAAACCACTAAGCATCGCTTCTTATAGTTCTCAAAACTCACCCGCTCCTACTTAAGCCAAACCCTCTCATGTGACTTACCTCATCCTACCATTGATCGTACTGACCGCTCAATTTCCTTCAACGCTCTCCGACCATTTTTCAAGAAAATCTCACCCACAAGTTAAAAGAAGAAGCAATCATGGACATTATTACACAGAAGGACTACATTATATCAACTAGCATTTATATCAATAGCATCATTAGCTCATCCTTAATCATTGCAACTGTATCAAAAGTCTTAATTTACCGTCATGCTGAACAAGTATTGCAAACATCATATATGAACCTAATTAAATCAAGCTAGCACGTTTCATCATAACCATATCTAATAAACAGTTCAGGTTCTCAACATTTGCAGTTCATACTTTTATAGGCAAGGAATTTAGATCATGCTTGGCAACTCAGAGTAGCATCACGTCAAGTCATCATAGCACATTAGGGCTGTAAGGCATCGAATCATATATATCATCATAGACAATGGACAATCAAGCAATAATCATCATCACGTCATCACATCAAATATGTTAGTTCCAAGGTCAGGTAAGTGCAATATCATCATCAATATATATTCAGAAGGGATCAATAATTCGAATGGAGAACACTCTCGCTTGCAAGTCATATCATACTCAATAGCGGCCATCCTCGAAACAAGCTTGCTCTGTCGGCATCGTCGATCCTGAGGCCCGTGGGTTATGAGCCCACGCTTCCGCTACGCTGCTCTATCGCTATCTAACTTCCCGTTCCCTCTTCTATGCGGCCGCTCATCCAATGTATCGCGTAGAAGTCTATGTTAGCGGAGATAGGGGAGTGACAATAGCGGACAACCCAATGTTTCTTTCGGAGACAAAATGGACCAAAGCTAAGGATAACATGACTAGAGACACGACTCCGACCCGGGAATAGTAACGATGCCCTTAAGGAAGTCTATTAGGTTACAATTGTGACAAACAAGCACGAATTCATCATGGAGCATATCAATCACATTAATCCACACTAACATGTACCTATCTTAAAGAACAACGACATACATATTCATTCCAAAGACCCGATCGAGTCCTACACTGATGCACGTGAACAAGCTAGTAATCTATTATTCCATGGAAGCAGATATGCCTAGCAACTTCAAGCAAGCTATGCAGAACCAAAAATGATCATGTATGATTCGAAGTCACGTGGGATTTAATTGAAGATAACGAGCATCATATATATGATCAATGTATGAGCATGGTATACACATCAACAAATGAGTCCAAATATATCATGGCAAAGTATATTATAACAATCAGATGAAGCGTCATACGAGGACACATAAGAGCAGCATAGTAACTATCACATCTAACAGCAATGATCACATAGTAGGTTAAGGATGACATGTAATCATACGACGAGATACATTTAGATGGCATAGATCCTTCATGATGCTAGAGATACATGATCAGGCATGGCATAGTCAAGAGTGTTTAAATGAGTTCGACAAGATGTACATGGAAGCAATCGGATCACCATAGAGCAACCAAGATAACATCACGACCGATAGATTATAATCATGCTAGGAATAAATCATTATAGGGCACATAAAAATGGTATAATAACTGTCACATTATAAAACAAGCATGTTTACATAATAGAATAAGTATGGCAAGTCACCATTTAGTGAGTCATATTGGAAATCATAAGCCTTACATGATACTAATAGCACACATCGAACATGAGTACCATTAAAGTAATTCAACTAGATTCATTCCGATATTCATGCGTCATGCATTTGCAAAATCATGATATAGGGTAGTGTTTGATCATGCGAGGTGTCAAGTCATACATTCATGCAAGCACGAGAGAACATCATAGAGTAATAGAGGGATACCACCGAGCGAGAACATGTAAACATGCTAGAATTAACCATCACATAAAGCAAGTCAATCTTCGAATCCAATATCACTCTTATCAGGATGATTAAAACATTTAAGAGGATAAAGAGAGGAAAGAACCACACTATCAGGGACCTAGTTCAAGAGAGAATGAACAACAATGCAAGCAGGGTATAAATATGCGTAAGTCATAACCAAGGATTCTACATGTTACCAATGGCTCAACCTAACATAGGACACATACATGCACTTGATTGATTACTCGACATTAAGCAAGACTTCAATTCAATCACATTCCAATAATATAGAAGCATGAGAGGAAATGCAGCGAGGTATAGAGCAAGTCTAAGTAACGGGCAACATGACTAGGAGACGGGGACATGAGTTCAAATCAATGTATTTTAGGATGAACATGTATTTATCAAGACTCTTCACACTAACATATCCTCAATGTAGCACAATTAACACATAACAATACAAATTGTAGAATAATCAACAATGGTTAATCTGAGGAATACAAAATAGATGGGCATGCTATAGATTCTTGTCACAAGATGAATGATAAGCATCGAGGCGTCATTGACTATCATGCCAAGGAGAACATCTTACGAGGCATTCATACAAGGAAGAGATTATCACACTACCATGGACCTAATTTGGGAGGGAGAAACAATCATATAAACTCATACCATGCCATTCATGCTTCTAATCACTCAGTAGTATGATCATTACAATAGGTCAATTAGACATGCAAGGACGACACGTAATTATGGCAGGAAGCGAGATGCAACACGAGACCTAAGCAATGTGACCAGCATGGATACAGGATGTCATACAACCACGAATTTACATTAAGGATCATCATCATAACATGTACTGAGAATTACGTAGCATATAAGGCATGTTGACATCAAATTATAACTCGTATCCATTAAGTAAGGGACTCACCCTATCATGATACTAGAACTGAACGATCACACTATCATGAACCTACTCACAGGGAGGACATCAATTATACAACTTTCTAGCATATGACATATATATTCGTTCCCTAGTATGACAATGCAATATACTAAGTAGATCATGTCAGGATGATATGGATATAACAAATGTAGCTCGAACCCATACAATGGTCATCATGAACATCAAAGCACATAAGCACAATTTCACACTAAGAATCAATATGTAGGTCAAGGAGTAGTACCACATAGTATCACATAATAATGGACAGAGCAATCAAGATAACCTGATAGAGATCCATAAAGGCAAACATTGACTCTTCCTTACTGACTCATCACTCATCTTTCCCGTGGGACTCGGATACGACTTTTTATGGCAAAAAGACATCGGTTGATCGTCATAAGAATCAAGAAAGACAGCCCCAGAAACACCTTACTCTCTACCTCGGAACTTTACCAAAAACCATCTTCTAATACTTACTAAGTCAACCGTCAAAGGCAACATGACTCCCGAAGACAACGTGCTTACCAACCCGATTTTCCGTGGAGGACTCCAATATCTGGGAGAACGACTCGATAGAACCGTCAAGGGCTAACATAGTGGAACGGGTTGTTTCACACAAGCTGGGCTTGACCATATAAGAAGAAGAGTACTCCCGCTATCCTGTTTGCACAGATCATTCAATATTCATTCAATAGTTAGGACATACCAATCAAATCTTTAGCATATCAAGCACTTAACATAGAATCAGTCAATGACAATTATAACGATCTCCTTGGAGTCTTCCCGACATACACTCGACCCTTGCGTACCTGAATTGCACAACCTGGCTCTGATACCAACTTTGTAACGGCCCGGATATAAATACCCGGGTTACGTTTCGATGGTCGGATACCTTCGTTCGGATGTTGCAATTTAGGTACGGGTCGAGGTTTCAAACCTCGAAGATCAGTATTCAAAGCGAGGATTTCGAACCCCAAGCAATCAAAGCCACAAAAATTCAATTCAAATGAAAGTAAAGCAGAAGCAAGGTTTAGATACAAGTGCCACGACAGAGCCGGGTCAAAACCAAAACAGAGTGGGTGATTGCCATTTGTCAAGTTAGAATATATTAGCCGGATTCTTCAATTCGCCAAGAGATTTCCCGTCACAGAAGCAAGGAGCAATCAAGAGCGGTACCTAACACTATCCACGAAGTCAGGCCCGGTAATCGCCTGCGGGTCCTCTAACCGCGGTGAGGCCACATAAAATGCCTATACCTAAATAAAAGATGACTAATGCAGTACAAGAATTAAATCAGACTATCATGCCCCTAGTATATTTATATAATATGCAGAAAAGAACTGTAAAGGGGCCAAGACAATGCCAAGTGGCATATCCCTCTCCTACCTCTACACCCCTTCCCGTTAGTGCAAAGACTGGCTACTTCGGTGCTATAGCATAGCAATTTCCTCGTGGTGGTGCACTAACCACGGCATCATCATATCATATCATATCGTCTCATCTCTTGCCCGATGGTGTTGGGCTATCATATCATGCTCATATCGACTCGATAGACTCAGGGCACCCGATGGGGCTGGGCTACCCTATGACCATAGCAAAGACTCTAGGACTATCACAGATAACGACCGTTCTTTATTCAAACACACATAGTAACCACATGCTCAGTTCAATGCAATCCTAGCATGATACTACATGGCATGCTTTAATATGCAACAAAACTACACATCACATGACACATCAGGCAGGAGGTCCAGGTTACTGAGTAAGTCCCATAGGATACTTACCTGAAGATGTAGAACAGCAAAATAACGCAAGTAAGGGCCCAAATGCAAGTCCAAAGCAATCCAAAAGCAATACACACCTATCATCAAGCCATTTCCATAAGCTATCGGTCCATCATTCATACACACGAACTCCACGTTCTCAACATGCTCAAAACCAACCGATAGTAAAACCATTTTCCAAAACCTTTTCGATTTGTTCAACATCAACCAAAATCATCCTATCAATCAAACCCCATTGATAAAATTGTATCAACCATATTTTTTAAACTCTTAAATCCCAAATTAAGTCGACTCATATTGAAAATAATTTCTCAAATCATACTTGGCCAAATTCCGACATTTATCATTTAAATCCTTAACAAATTCCCAAAATCATAGTATTAACACAATCCCGGCATGTTTATTTTCAAAATCATTACATAAATAAATTCTGACATTTAGTCACAAAATAATTCTATTTTTACAACCATATTTATAAATCACAACTCATAATCTGAACTTCCTAAAATCACAAATTAGAACATCACAAAATACATTTTCCAAATAATGTTATTTTCCCAATACTTTTGAAATATACAAAATCCCAAAACTATATATATATTCTTCTTTTTCCAAATAATAACAATAATAATAATAATATTGATAACGGTTTAGTAATTAATACTATATAGTATATAAATCTGAAGAGAAATAATAATAACAACAATTCATCAAAATGAAAATAGGCCCAAATCCATAATCCGGAAGATTGATCCAAACCTGCCCATGAAAGCCTAACCCGGAAAGAAACCCAGACCCGAGCCCAATCTGAAGAGATCCAACCCGGTTCACTATCTCCCTCACAAAAAGACCCGGAATCCGACCCGGAACCTCACCCGGATAACCTTCCCTTCCCAACTGAAGACCCGTTTTAAAATGATATAACCCTTTAAACCTTTATCCAGATCCGGCCCAGCCTAAAAAGAAAGAAAGGGAGACTCACCCTCAACCTTGAAACGAACAGAGCTCTGGGCGTTGGCGACGGTAAAACGGAGGGAATGAAAACGAAATCCAGGTTCCGACGGCGCCTTTCAATCCCAACCCTTTCCCAACCGACCGATACACAAAACCGACCAAGACCCCCACCGAGAGAATGGAACGCGCACACAGGAGAGGGAGTAAGAGAGATTACCGAGGCGCGGCGCGATTCCGACTCTGAGGAAAGCTCCGGCTGCAATGGCAGACTTTCGACTGCGATTGACGAGGAAGGAGCCCCGTTCGAGCCCTAGGAGAAGTAAGGGATGAGCAAAAATGGATTTTGACGAGATTTGAACCGGAATCGAATACGAAACGAAATCGACCTTGGGAATGGAAGAAATGGGAAACGACGACGGCATGGGGCTGCTCGATGGCTCCAGCTTACCTGGGAGCCTCTGAGCACTCGTGGATGTCGAGATTTGATAGCGTGGTTGTTGGTGGCTCCGAGCTTGGTGGACAACTCCTCTTCTTCTCCTTTCTTCTTCACGGCGAGGACAAGGGAGGTGGGTAACGCTTACTGGTGGCGGAAAGGAGGGGAATGTGGTGGTGACTGGCTCGAAATGGAGGAGGAGGAGCCCTCTACTCTCGGCACACAAGGAGAAAAAAAGGGGATAAGGGTGGGTTTGTTTGAAGGGAAAGAGAGGAGAAGATAAGGAGAGAGGGTGAGGAAGGTTGCCAGGAGGAGGGGGACCAAATTCTGAACAACCATATGAGAGGTGGTCCTCTTCAATTGTGTGTGGGAGGAGGAAGATGCCAATTTGGAGCAGCAGGGCGCAACGGAGCGTGGAGAGAGGGAGAGAGAGAAGGGGAAAGAAAAGAAAGAAAAGAGGAAAAGAAAAAAAATAGGGAGGAGTGGGCCCCACAACACAAATTTGAAATCCCGACACTCGATCCCGATTCCGCTAACTAGAACGAATTCCCGACACTCAATAATTTAAATAAAATTTTAAATTATTACGGGAATTAATATAATTTTATCGATAATCCTACTCGAAAACGGAATTAAAATCCGCTACGACCCAAATTTTAAAACGATGCCGGAATCCACTTCGAAAAGATTAAGAATAAAACACGTTGCTCGAGGACGGAATATTAAAAAATTTCCGAATTTTCAAATCTGCTCAAATATAATCAATTACCTTTCCAAAATAATAATATAATAATATGAATCTATTTTGTCTTTTACATTACCTTAATAGAGAGAGATAACCTCTGTAAGCCTCTTTCTTTAATGTTTAACTCATGGTTGTAAGTTTTGACGGGCAGTTGGGGAAGCAAGATCCTTATCGATGAGAGAAGACAACAAATAAATAAAAAGTGACAAAATAATGACGACAATAACATGTGAATTTTAAATATGTATGCCTTTCGAATTCCATCTTTCGTGATACGAAAGCAATGGAGAAAGATTTTATAGCGGAGGTCTTAATCACACCCAAAAAAAAATTGATTTGGACACAAAAAAAAAAGGTATTTTTTTGCAGGCATGGATGACTAGACATTTAAAAGAGAAAAATTGTATCTCGACATAAAAAAAAATAATGATACTCCCTACTATTTTTTTTAATAAGAAATAATTTAGCTATACGCAATACGTACTAGCTAAGAACATCCTTACGGATGATATCACTAAGAATCTCATCAGGAGGGGGAAACGGGCCGGAGAAGTCGATCCCGATGTGAGATAGACGGTCAGCAGCTCGGTTACCATCCCTGAAGGTATGGGAGATCTCAAATCTTAAAAACCGTGTCAGGGCATATAGAGCATCAGAAATTAGCATCTCTATTTCGTCGTGGCTAGACACACCTGTTTTAAGGCTTTTGATGATGTTAAGATTGTCGCCTTCTATGCAGATCTGTTCTATGTGAAGATCCAGTACTTTTATAATACCTCTCCATAACCCAAAACATTCCGCTCCAATCACGGACGAGAAAGGGGAGGCACCAGATTCTGAGTACAGAACCCTACCAAGGCAATCACGGATGAGAAATCCATAAGAGCCGCAATTGACAGAGGAAAGAGCTCCGTCAAAGTTTAACTTGTACCAATTGTAGATTGGTCTGGTCCATTTTGATGTTCACTTTTTGGCTTTATTTTGTGTCGGAGTGTTAGTATTGCTGTTGTTATCCATTCCTAGGTCGTCAATTTTTGTTTTTTCCCAGGTTGACATTTGATTATTTATGTGAGATGCAATTGTTTGAGGATTCGGTTTGTGATTTTCAAATAGGACTTTGTTTCTAAAGAACCAAGTACACCACCAAGTTGTGGCAAGAGTGGAAAAATCTTGTTTTCCAAAGGAGGTATACAGATCACATAGAGCTTCGTTAGTGGTAATTGTGGTGTCAAAGGCATTTTGGAGGGTCTTTTTAATTTTTGCAGAGAGTAGTTGTAACGTGTGATTCGTGCATGTGCATTTAAATAAGAAATGATCTAAATCTTCATAGTTCATTTCGCATAGAGGGCAGTCCGCGGGAGTGCCGGCTCCACGGGTAGCTAGTTCAACAGATGTTGGAAGTCCATTTTTTGTTATTCGCCACAGAAAGTTCTTAATTTTCAGAGGCACGTCGAATTTCAAAATCCACGAGGTATCTGATGGGGTGTGGTTTTTCAATTTATGAATTAATTCTACTACAGAGGTCGTAGAGAACCAACCATTTTTACTATAGGCCCAGTATAGTCTGTCTTGGTGTATGTGCTTCGGTATTGGGATTTGGGTAATCATTCTTATGGTGTCATTGCAGAGATTATTGCCAATTATATCCCTTAGTTTGGTAATATCCTAGTTCTTATCTGAGGTGATGAAGGTACTAACCTGAAGTTGGTAATTTATGTTCGTAGTATTTGTTGCTTTAGTAAGCAGTGGTACATTTCCAGCCCAGCAGTCTTTCCAGAAATTTATTGAATTCCTAGTGGCTAATCCCCAACACAAACCACTTTTGAAAAGTGGAAGAAGGGAGATTAATTTAGACCATTGCCAAGATACAGTTCCTTTTTTCTCGTATTCCAGTATGTTTTTGCCATATAGATATTTTTGAGTTACTAGTCTGACCCACGGGTTTGTTGGTTCAGCTAATAGTTTCCATAGAAGTTTTAGTTGTAGGGATTTGTTCATGTCCTCGGAAAGCCGAATACCCAAGCCGCCTTTGGAATGCGACTTACATACATCGTACCAGGTAATAAGAGGTCTATGTTTAGGCCCCTTATTCCAAAGAAAATTCCTGTTAATTTTGTCAAGTTCTTTTTGAATGCGTGAAGGAAGGAGAAAACACTGCATAATGTGTAGTGGCTTAGCTGCTAAATTGGCCTTGATTAGTGTGCATCTACCTGCTTGAGAGAGATTGTTTGCTGTCCATTTTGTGAGTTGTGTTCTGCCAGCATTTATAATTTCGTCGAATGTTGCATTTGTAACTTTGCTGGAGATGACAGGGCATCTTAGGTATTTTCCAATGATACACCCTACTGGGTGATAAAAATTGAAAAAACCTCTAGGCGACAGGCAAAAAAATAAAAAAAAAGGAAATGGTAGTAGATAGCACAACAAAAAAGTTTGCAAATCTAGCACTACCCTTTGAAATTTTACACAACTACCACATTTTGTCCAAAATTTACACAAAAGTGCAGGTCAAAAACGCCCCCCTTAACTTGATTTTCCCCTTATTTACACACAAAAAAAGGAAAATAAGAGGAAAAAAAGGAGAGTTATTAAATGCCCATCCAATCACACTTCTCCTCTCTATTTCGGTGGTTTCAAAATCTGAAAAGCAAAGAGAGAGAGAGAGACGATATCGAGAAGTTACAGAGCGAGCGAGAGAGAGACGAAAAGCAAAGGAGAGAGAGCACCCACCTCCACCATCGCCAGATTTGGAAGAGGAGAGGCCGGAGATTACACAACACCCACGAACGCCGACGACAGAGTACACAGGTACGCCCCTCGGTCTTCCTCTTCTCCCTTTGCTGGTACTGTGTGCGAGTGTGGGTCGGGGAAGCAGTCTGTAAAGGGTTTAGGGCAATGTTGTCAATGGTGTCCTGAATGGTGGGTCGTGGTGGCATGAGTGGTCTTCGGGTATGGAGAATTGTGGGTCGTGGTGGCATGGGTGGTTTTCGGGTATGGAAAGGGGAAATCGGTGGTTAGGGTTTCCAATTGGGTGACACGGGTTTCGAATTGGGTGACACAGGTTTCCAATTAGGAGAGAAGGGGTTAAGACAATGGTCGGGGAACTATGGAAAGGGAAAATCGGTGGTTAGGGTTTCGAATTGGGTGACAGGAGTTTCGAATTGGGTGACAGGGGTCTGGTGCTGATGACGGGGACAAGCACGCTGAAGGTGAATCTGTCAAAGCAGGGGATGGGGGGGCAGGAAAGGGCAAGGAGGTAAGTTTTTTATATCAATTCATGGTGACAGGGAGAATTTAGTTGTATGACATGAATTTTCATGTTAAGTGACACTGGATAGTTTCAACCCAATTTGAAGTTTAATTTGATTTGCAGTTGGGAGATGTTGTTGGCAAGGGGTCTAGTGCTGATGACGGGGACAAGCAAGCTGAAGGTGAATCTGTCAAGGCAGGGGAGGGGGGGGGCAGGAAAGAGCAAGGAGGTAAGTCTTTTTTTAGGGTGACATACTTATTGGTGATGAGTGAGATGGAAAATTAGGGATCCACTCTCAATCTTCATCATGTGTTTCAGGTCGTTACATCGAATGTATCTGAAGGCGGGGAGAAGCCCCTAGAAGGACAAGTTGGTCAGGTAATTGTGGTTATCCCTGTGGATTATGTCAACAATTGCAGTAATTACTTCATGATGAAATGGTGAACTTAGTTGGCTGACACGGGACATCTGTGTTTACATCCCACGTTTGCCTTTGTTTCCCCAGTGGCAATGGGTGATGGTACGGGGAAGCCCCGGGTATCCCGGTACTGATGAATGCACACCCCCTCCCCCCCGCGTTGAAGGCCACCTACGCCGACAAGTTTCCAAAGCTGTTCGCCCTTAGTCGTGTGAGAAGGATGCCGCAGAACAAGCAGAGGTAATTTATGTGGAACCCTTAAATATCTCTTCGTCTCATAGTGGTATCCGGTTGTTATGAATCTGACTTAAGCCTCCCTATTGTAGTGGAGACTATAGAGCATACACGATAAGGTTCATGCAACTCCTCAAGAAGGACGCCCCCACATTCGACGGTCTTGACGACGCATTCATCGAGGCGTACAGGCACATGCTTGTTGTTGGCATCTTCCATGGTAGACGGTTATGATCGCCGTTGTGATCATCATTGCCCAGTGTTATGAACTTTGTTATTATTGTAGAAGGTTGTTACGAACGTCATTGTTATTTTCGTGGATTGTTATGACCATGGTTGTTGCTCAAAACATATAGTTGTCAACGGTAGTTGACTAGGTTGGTATTGTAGTACGTTGCTATGAACTTTGTTGCTTTCTTTATCTTCTGATGCTAGTTCTAAGTTGTAGACTGTTATGATATTTTTATGATATTTTTTGGGCAGTGGTTGACTATGTTGTTATGCTCGAAACTTTGGTTATAAGTTGTAAGGAAATCACCCTTGTCACCTTATTGGAATCCCATGTCACCTGAAATAATTATCGTGTCCCTTATGGAAATAAGGTGACAATGGTGATTTCCTTACACGACTAGCACAATCACTTAGAAATGTA
This sequence comes from Persicaria maculosa, assembly GCA_963922045.1. Taxonomy (NCBI): domain Eukaryota; kingdom Viridiplantae; phylum Streptophyta; class Magnoliopsida; order Caryophyllales; family Polygonaceae; genus Persicaria; species Persicaria maculosa. Next base: position 20,793,545 of record OY998271.1, on the reverse strand, counting down.
AACATCAACGATATACACCGATTTCGTCGACCTCTTCACAACAAACTCGAAGTACTTCTCCACCGCATTTTTCTTAAGGGGAGTCTGCACATCAGCCTTCGATGCGAATAATTATCCCTCCGAAAGTTCTGTCAGGTTGCGTCGCGGATCCTGGGTGCGAGGTGTTGCTCTATCGACCATAGCTTCTACGTTCTCCATCGTAGTTGCGGATATGCTGGACCTCAGAACCCAATCTTCAAGTTCCTTCATCACCTCATCCTCAACTTCGTCCCCCTCCATCGTCACCCTCGTACCAGGGTCGTCCTCGACACCCTGCCAGTCAAAATAATCCCAGACTTCTTCCCGCTTCACTCTGACATCGAAGTCTTCATCCTCCTCCTGACTGTGTATGGATATTACCTCCAACCCCTGATACATGTCACCTTGACAGTTTACTGTGTCATCTTAGGAGTAGTCCGTGTCACCCAATTGGATCACATCCAGACCCTTACCCTTGTCACCTTCATAAATATGCCTGTCACCAGTTCCAAACCCCCTGTTAGTAGTGTCTACCGCACCCAGCTCCTTGCTCTTCCCTATGGCCTCCATCACCTCACCCAAGTGGATCACCTCCGGACCCTTACCCTTGTCGCCTGCATACATATACATGTCACCAGTTCCAAATCCCTTGTCAGTAGTGTGCTCCTGGCTCTTCGCTATCATGTCACCCAAGTGGATCACCTCCGGACCCTTACCCTTGTCACCTGCATACATATGCATCTCACCAGTTCCAAACCCCATATCAGTAGTGTGCTCCTGGCTCTTCCCTATCACCTCACCCAAGTTGATCACCTCCGGACCCTTACACTTGTCACCTAAATAAATATGTGTGTCACCTATTTCACATCCCTTGTCTGTAAAGTCTATCACACCCAGTTCCATTCTCTTTCCTCCGACCTTCATCACCTTACCCAAGAGGATCACCTCCGGACCCTTACCCTTGTCACTTGAACATATATCTGTGTCACCCCTTTGAAACCCCGTGTCAACGATGTCTATCACCCCTATATCCTTGCTCTTCCCTATTGATTCGCTACCTCTCCTCCCCTATATAACCCAACATCTACAAACACAGGGTTTGGTTGTGCCTTACCTTCTGCCTTGCCAGTGACAATCTCATCCAGGTCGTCCACTTTTTGGGAGGTACGTGGCCCACTCAAGCATTCTTTCCCGACGCAGGGTTGCTGTACTTCAACGTTATCCTTCGCCAATGGACCAACATATATCGCCATGGGCCATGGATGTTCCCCACACTTCGAGTTCAGAAACTTAAAAGCCTCAAGGTCGTCATCATCAGCTATCGTGATCGGATGACCCGCTTCTTCCGCCTTTGGCATGTAAGACAACCGCCAATCTTCATTTGAAGAATCATGGCTGACCTTGAGCCTGATCAGTTTTTTCAGAGAGATGAAGTCGATGCCCTCTTCAATGATCACATTCTTGGCACGGTCTGACCAGAAAATACCCATCCGACACCCTCCAACAACCAACAACCGTTGAAGACGAGAGTGACGCATACTTTGGTGTTTTCCCCTGCAAATGAAAAGTGGGATCAGCACCATTGTTAATGGGTATCTATTTTTCGCAAAACATGAGGAGAAACAGGAGAGACGCCTACCCATGTGCCGACAAGTGCTCCGCAACTAGACCTTGAGGCCGATGGATTTTCTTCAAAGATGGCCTTCTTCTCCAGCCCTTTTGTCCAAGGGAGTAAGAAACTGAGTGTCCTCTCCCCTCCTCTCTTTTTATACTTTGCAAATTGGAGGAAAAGCCCCTATCACATCACCCTTTTCCCTTCTAATCATTAGAGTCATATCACCCCCTCTCTCTCCTAGTTTTGGCGCAAAATTTCCCCACCAAAACCTCCTCTCTCTCTCTCATCCTCTCTCTCCTTGTCAGTCCTCTCTCTCCTTTCAGATTACCTTCAACTGGCTATCCCTTTCCAAAAATTTTTTTGCACAAAATGACACCTATGCTAGTTTTGCAAATCCCCAAAAAAGTGAAATTTTTGCAAAGTCACAAAAAACATGCTAGTTTTGCAAATCACCCAAAAAAAATTTGTTGTATTGGATTTTTCGAGTATCAGAATACTACGAAGTAAACAATCTTCACGACCATCACATGATATCCAGCCTGTCTTCCCCCTTTTTGCGAGGCTTTTCCCACTTAATGGTGGACCTTTTTTCATTTTCATTCCTTTTTTGGTTTGAATTATTACAATGATAATCCCAATTAAGGGTAGTACTCTCTCCGTTCGGCAAAACATGTCACTTAACTATTCACGCACGTTTTTTAGGGGATAAAAACTACATAAAATATCTAGATTTTTAATAATCTTTTTAACAATGTTGTAGTTATTATTAATAAGTATAAACTTGTTAAAAAAATTTTATAAAAAAATAAATATTTTATATAGTTTTTATCATTCTAAAAAAGTGTGCGTGAATAGTAAACGACATATTTTGCCGAACGGAGGGAGTATAAATTTTTTGACTATGGATCAACAAACCACAAAACCCCTCAAGGTAAAGCGTCTGCACATAGGAAAACTAATAAATGAAAGAAACAGCCAACTGGTAAAATGAAACTAAATTTTGAGGGGTCGGCCTCCACAAATCGATCGAGTTCTATTGGCTACATTATTCGCAATGACAACGGACTACCAGTAGCTTTGGGTTGTAGATTAGTAGGGAAACAAACGCCCCTAGTGGTTGAAGCCTTGGCATAGAGAAACCATGGGAAATCGAACTAATCATGTCAGACATTAGTTCTTTAATCACAGGGTTTTACAATGTTTCTTTTTCTCATATCCTTCGTAATGGCAACTGCGTGGCAGATAAGGTTGCACACCTTGCTCATGTTGCCGCTAACCAATCCCTACAAACTCATATAAGTCTTGCCAACCTCATCCGTAAGGATGCTAATAGATAGCATTTTTCACATCCGAATCTTTACTCAATCAAAAAAAAATTTGTTAAAAATTTTAAAGTTCAATCGGTTTATTGAAATAAATCTATTGCGATAGACTAAAAGGATTCGAGAACATGAACAATAAGAATATACAGATTTATATGGTTAACCAATAATGTGTTGGTTATAAAAACCAAGATCGGAATCGTTTTGGTTTGGAAAGAATAGAAAACAAGTACGAAAGTTAGAGGAGAAGGAAGAAGAATACGAGAGTTGTTAACGAGGTTCGGATCAACGATCCTAAGTCCCTGGGGCCTTGATGTGCACCTATTTGACCATGTTTTGTCCATACTTTTATTCCATTTCTTGGTCATATTTTATACTTTTGAGTTGGGAAAGTAGAGAATTTATATAGTTTGTGTTTATTTACAAGATATGGAGGTCTACACAAGTTTTAGTTTAATTTCACAGGATTGAGAACGTTTTTAAGCAAGTGCAAGACAATATGAAGAAGCACTCGACCTCGAGACGAATTGCTCGACCTCGACACAAAGTACTCGACATTGACTGCTATGATCGATGTCGACTGAAGAAAAGCTAGCCATGTTGAGGCTAAGGAAAGAGGAGATGCATCGACCTATCCAACCGAGGTCAACCATATTGAAGGCCATCAATGTCAATCTGACCACTCGATGTCGACTGCAGCAGACGCGCAAACAGACACGGATTGGGCCGGATCTTTTGGAGATTACTTAATCATGTCATTTATCTATCTTCTCTTAAGATATTATTATCCTTATGATTAATTTTCACTTTACCCTAGGGAATTTATTTTAAATAGGTTTATATTTAGATAGAGATTTATCTTTTCAATTTAGATAGAATTTACTTTCTTAATAGGCAATTTTAGTTAGCTATAAATAAAGCCATTAGGCCTAGGGTTTTAAGACCATCCAATTCTGGAGCAATTAAGCACCATAAAATTAGAGAGGTAGCCAAATTTAGAGAGAGAATAAGGAGTTGTTTGGTTGTACTTTAAAGTTTTAATTTTTATGCAAGGTTTAGTTTTTATGTTTATGATTGCTTTCATCATGAATCATGATGATGCATGAGTAGTCGTCCTCCTCTAGGGTTGGGGTGAGTCCGACAATAGCCATGTGTGTGTGCTTGAATCCTTGATGTCTTATGTGTTTATAATCTTCTATTCATGCTCAATCCACTGTGAAAGTAGTGGATGATTCCTTATTTGCAATCTATGAAGCGAAAGTGAATTACGTTGTAAATTTGGATAGTAAGTAGTATTCGTATGCGCAAGTTGACTAAACCCTAATTATGAAAAGGATAGAAACAAATATATTATTATGCGAAAGCCTCTATATTCCTATTTGATTGTTGCGAAAGCTATCGTTTGATGATAAAGGCATGAACTTTTTTTTATTTGAATGTGTAGCATGCATGGTTGTTGTCGTGGTAATCCCCTACTTTGAAAGCTTTAGTTTGTAAGTTTATAACCCTACAATCTCTGCTTTTATTTCTGATCACAAGTTCTTCATCATCCTAAATTTCATTCGACCGTTCTTTGTCGAACATAATTTACTGCTTCTTGTTATTGTCTGTCACTGTCATCGATATCGACACCCCTAGTCGACATCGACCAACCTACCACTGAGATTTGAAGTCGACAGTTTTCTGAGTCGATGGGGCTTTTGGAACTCACTTGACATCGACCTACCTCGTCGGCATCGACCACTTGTTCGTGTTGTGCAGGTTTTGCTGAGCACTAGAAATCAACACCATCTGTCAATATCGAGGCTTTTGGTCGACAATGTAGAGACTGTTTGGAGATTATTTAGGAACCGCTGACTCTCCTTTCGAGTATCGATCCTGATTCCCTACAGCTACAATGGGAGGGAGTTTGGTAATTTAATTATTTACCAAGGATCGATCCTTTCGAGAACCGCTGACTCTCCTAAGAGGGTCATGACCAATGAAGAGACCATGCTAGAAGAGCTCGAAAGGCTTTGCAAGCAAGTTGAGGAATTCAATACAAGGGAAACCGATCCTCGAATAAGTACTTGCACCCTAAGCTGGCGGTGTCAGAGTCTCCTATAATCCTTCCTACCGTATCCTTTGAAATTAAAACCAATTTCATTGCAGAGATTAGGAGACATGCTTTTAAGGGAAAGACCTCTGAATGTTCCATGGGGCATATAACTACTTATATTGATTTGTGTGACACTATTGCTAACGGTGTCAGTCTTGAACATATGCGTCTTAAAGCTTTTGGGTAGTCATTAGAAGGAAAGACTCTGCTTTGGTTGGAAAGCTTGGCCCCATGATCCATCCGCACGTGAGGTGACCTCAGAAGTTTATTTCTTAACAAGTTCTTTCCACCATCAAAAACTGCGCAGATACACCAAAACATCATGTCTTTCAAGCAGAATCTCTGAGAGACGCTTGCACAAGTCTGGGAGTGCTACAAGGACATGCTGAGATCTTGCCCTATCCATGGGCAACCACCATATGTAATCTAGGCGATCATCTACAATGCCCTAGACGTGCCTCGAAGAGAGTGGATCAAAACCTATAGCACCTACCAGTATCTCGAGCTTACACCATACTATGCTTGGGATACCATTGAGAGGATAGTTTACTTTGACAACACATATGGGACTCCTGTGATCCTAGACGCGAGGCCAACCCCGTCCATGTCGCTATATGAGCCTTCCAAGGAGGTGGATCTTGAGGTAAAAGATCAATTCATGAAAGACCAGGTAAGGTGGTTACAAAAGCAAGTACAATTTCTAACTAATAACCAGACTTGTTTAGAATTTGGGTCGCAGAAACATAATACAACCGCTTGTCCTTACAAGAAGCAAGTGCAATCGGCGAAGACCCATGAGGAAGCACAGTTCGTGAGGGGCCCTAACTGTGGGGGCTATCAAGGAAACTGGGGCTATCATCAACCCCATCAATATCAAAGGGACCCTTCACCATATAAAGCACCTTGCCACCCAGAGAGGGAAAGGAGGGATGATTTGCAGCTCATCCTAGATGAGATACAGAGGAACTAAGCCGAGAATAAACAATCCAATAATGCCATCCACACCCAACTACATGGCATGAACTCGAGGCTTGGAGAAATAGATGTGTGGAGGAAGAGCGTTGAGACCTAATTGGGTCAATTGGTGGCCAACATCCCAAGGCAAGCCGCATTGCTCCCAAGCAAACTAGACGCCAACCCCAAAAGGCAATCATCCGGCGACATCGCTGACATCCACTTGAGAAGTGGGAAAGAAGTGCACAATCGCGAGACGGAGCCAGAAGACAAAGCTAATGGAGAAGCAGTCAATGTCGACTTCTTTGTCGATGTCGACTAGACTACCGACGTCAACCAGACCTTGGTCGATATCGACCCCATCCAGCAGCCTGCCCTAAAGTTGACTAAAGCAGTCGATGTTGACCCACCCCTGTCAATATCGACCACTCTCCTTCGACTCTACGACCAATTCCCGCTTCGAAGATGAAAAAGCTGCTCTCATATCCCTCTAGAGCTTTAAGGGACCCTTTAGGCCAAAAGTTTCAGCGCTTCATGAAGATGCTCCAAGGCCTCAACGTCACCATACCATTCATGAAGGCTCTTCATGAAATGCCCTCCTAGGTCCGGTTCCATAAAGATATATTGAGCAAGAAGTGATCGATTGCTGAGATCGCGGAGGAGTGCAGTAAAATAGACTTGCCGGAGAAAATGAGTGATCCAGGAAGATTTGAGATGTAGGGGAGAATTGATTATAAAAATATATAAAATATAAACCAAGTAATCAACCCTAGCCTCTCAAATAAATTCAAGACTCCCCCGCTGAAGCGGAAGGGTCAAGATCGATCCACGAGAAAGCGTGTCAGCGGATTTAAAGTAATTCACGAAAATGTTCTACAGAAGTCAACCAGGAGCTCTCGATGTCGACTAGGTCAGTTGATCACGGGTGAAGCAGTCGATCTCGAGTGGTGTTTCATGCACAGAAAGAAGGCAGTCGACATCGAACAATTCACTTGACGTCGAGTTGGTACAGAAAGCCGATCGACATAGAAGACCGTCGATCGATGGGATGCAGTCAATATCGACTTATGCAGTCGATCTCGACCTCTAACACAGAAAGTAACTGTTGAAAAAGATGGTCGAAGAATGTAAGGATGAAAAAGAAAACGTGGACAGAAAATCAGAGGGTTTAAACGATTATTAAGAAGGTTGTAAATAGATAATAGAAAGAAATCCTAAGGCAAGGGATCACCACAACGTTAACCACACATGCATTAGATAAGGTAAGACAGACAATTACGCTATCGCATCAAAGGTATAAGCTTTTGCCATACCAATAGACAAGCTTTCGCCCTACACCAACAACTAAGAATACTTTCACAAATAAACCTAATAGTCTCAACCGATTTTATGTTTTTAATTCAAGTTGTTAACATGAATCCCTTTTTTTCGATAAGGACTAAACACAAAAAGGTAGGACATGGATCAAGACATAGCAAATATCAACATCAAACTTACCTCAAGCATGCATGGCTAACATCGGGCTCACCCCAATCCTAAGAGAAAATTGAATACTCGCTCATGGTAGAAGTAGACATTGTTGAAGAAAATAAACAAACTTGCATTGAAAGATGGAAACTTGAAGTCTTCACAATCCCGACGTCGGCTCTCGCAAACGCCGAAACCCTAAAGCTTCCTAAAACTAAAACCTAAACTACTACTTTGTTACCTGAATAAGCCGAACAGCAAAGAGACACGGTAGAAGCAGAATCCACGCAATATCAACAATCACCTAATAATATAAGCGATAAAAGCGCCATATGATACTCTTCTACTATTTAACACATAGCAGCCTTTTCACAAGACATTCCCAAATGAAGTAACTAATTTTCGAGATAGTATCCGAAATATCCAAATCTAGGTCAAACTCGGTGAAGTTGTTATTATAGAAATTCCAACACCTTGTTTTCCAACACAATTCTCAAAAGATATTTCCAACTTAGAAATGCCCTTTCAAATAATTTCATATAATATATATATATATATATATATATATATATATATATATATATATATATATATATATATATATATATATATATATATAAGACTAAAATAACACACCTCCATATTTATGAATAAATCATTTCAAGTTTCTCAACTTAACATTTCTAATCATCATAAAAGTACCTAATCCCATTAATATTATTTTAAACAATTTCATAATGTAACACTTTCCAAAATTTATCTTCATAAAATCAGATTTATAACAATAATAATAATAATAACAACAATAATAATAATAATAATAATAATAATAATAATAATAATTTGAATAAGGAAGGTGGTGTAACACAACCACAATCGGACACAGGAAGAGAGGGAGGGAGAGGAGCTCACCTAGGGCTTCGTCTTGCCAGAACCGGAGCTCCGGAGGTGTTGTTTGGGCTCGCCAGAGGTGGGTCGACACTTGAATCGGCCTGGAAGGGGATCCATTGGGTTAAAGGTGAATCTTTTAAACCATTTTACGAAGAAAAGTGGAGGAAGAACTCACTGGGTAGTGTGGACAGAAAACAGGGGAAGGGGAGAGGAAATGGGTCCGACAGTGAGGAACAAGGAGGAGGAAGCTCCTCAGCTTTTCAAAGGGGGAGAAGGTGTGTTGATTTAAAATGAAAGGGTTGTGTGCTGGATGGAATACAGAGGAAAGTGTGTGAAAAGGTGAGGGAGATGGGTGGTCTAGATAGCTTGGAGTGGGGTTGTTTGGGTTGCCAAATCAGGGGGGTGCATGAGGGTGATGGAAGAGGGTGGAGAGGGTTGTGGCCTAGCCAAAATGGGAGGGACAGCTGCTGGGTGCAGCTCTGCGTGAGAGAGGGGCTTGGGTGCAGCAAGAGGGGTGTGCACCTGCAAGATGGGGACCTCACTGCACTCCAAACGGGAGGGGAAGGGAGAGAGAAAGAGAGAGGAAAGAAAAAGGAAAATAAAATAGGGGAAGGTGTGGTCCCACAAAGATAAATTGGAATCCCGACAAACTCAAACGCGAAACCCGCTCGCTAACCCGGAACCCGACACTCAAATTTAAATCGAAATCAAAATCATTTCGGATAATAAAATTAATTTTTTTTAATTCTCGAATACTCAAAAGCGGAATTCAATTCCGTCAAAATCCAGATTTTAAAATGAGGTCGGACGGATTTATAAAATCGACCTTGCTCGAGGACAAGTGTTCTTCTATTTATACGAATAAAATAATCGTATTTTCAAGTAATTTAAGTAAAATATTAATCATATAATATAAAATATTAGGTCTTTACATTAGGCATGGAGGAGGCGGCCTGGCCACACATTCGATTCAGCATGTTATCGGAGTTCAGGGCTCACCTTGAGAAGTACGAGGCACTTTTATTTGATCAGTCCATGGATAGCTTTGACGCTCGACTTAACTGGTTCCATGAAGGGGTTATAGCCCCGGAGGATCGCTGGATGGATATGCCTTTATGTGGTATTTTATTTGCCACGATTTACCAGTGCACACTTGTCTACCTTGACTTGTTTGCTTCCCACACTAGCCTTCCCATTGTGCGACAACCTTCGGCCCCAGGCAACCCCTACTGGCACGATACTCACTCTATGTAGAGATAGATTCAATGCTCATTTCCTAACGGTAATAACTTTTAATGCACAATTTGACATATTCATGACCCAGATATTATATATATGTTGTTTATGCAGATATCGTTGCAGAATACTAGCCCATTACGGCCTATCCTTGCTGGTTGGTACCAGATACGTGATCAAAGTGTGGCCGGATTGGAATCGGAATATCGAGATCGCATCCAAATGTTTCAACAATTTCTATAGGCTTATGGTCGCACAAGAGCATAGAATCATTATACTATTAATGATTAGATTATTATAACGTTAGTATTAGATGTCATTGATTTTTTTTTCGAAGTGTTTGTTTCTTTGTTTCAATTGACTGGATTCCTTAATCTTTGATAATGAATATTTAGTTTTTTTTCCAGCACCAACGTATATTTAGTTTAAATCATATATAATATCGAAGATGTTGTATCTCAAAAATGTATAATATGTGTTAAAATATATGAGATTTTTTTGTATCAAGTACTTCTACATTGAAAACAATATCACTATATTCTCTTAGCTCAATTGGTAATCGGGAAGGAGGGTAAAGGAGGAGATTCGGGTTTGATTCATATTAGACCCTCCTCTTTTATTTTTCCCCCCTCTTATACACTGGTTTTACTTTTTTTCCTTAAACCCAGCCCCAGCCCGACAGTTCACGGGAGAGCAAGCGTGGAGCGATTGGCGAACCCAAGGCCCCTCGCCCCACCCCTCTCGAACCCTGTTATTTTATACGACCTCTAAAATATTTAGTTTTGTAAAGACTGAGAATTTTTAAAATTATTATTTTGGAAAAAGTAATTAATTATATATGAGTAGAATTGAAGAATCGAAAATTTTTGAAAATTTCATTCTCGAGCAACGTGTTTTCAATTCTTAATCTTTTTTTAGTAGGTTCCGACATCGTTTTAAAATTTGGGTTGTAGCGGATTTAATTCCATTTTCGAGTTTGATTATCGGTAAAATTATATTAATTCCTGTAATGATTAAAGATTCAATTTAAATTGTTGAGTGTCGGGAATTCGTTTAATGAGCGTGATTGGGATCGAGTGTCGGGATTTTAAATTGGTATTGTGGGGCCCACTCCTCTTCCTATTTTTCTTTTCTTTACTTCTTCTCTCTCTCTCTCACTCCTGACTGTTATGGGTGCAGAGCAGCCTCCCCTCACCATTTTATACCTCACAATTCAAATTTGTTGTTTAGTGCCATTACCCTATAAAACCCAGAAATTCACCAGAGAAACCCACACAGGAAAACCTCACTCTCACTCTCTTTTTCACTCTTTGAAACTGCCAGAAAAACCCACAAGGAGCACCACCCTTTTTCAGATTTCCCAAACCATCAGGCCACCACTCTCCTTTGCTCCGTTTCAATCCATCACCAACACACCTCAGCACCACCCCTCTGTTCTTGGTTGTCGATGCCGAGCCTTGTTTCCGCAAGAACGAACGGACAACCAACTCTCCTCCTTTCCCCTCCTTCTTCACTGACCAGTAGTAGCGATGTTTCCATCACTCCCCCATAGGCGTCCAAGCAGCAGCAACAGCATCCCGGAGGCCGAGCCCAGGAGCGCCGCTAGAGCACTACGAGCGAGCCGCTTGCACCCCTGTCAATTTCGATTCGATTGACCTTCACTCCGCTTTTGCTCACTTCTCATTCCTTCCTAGACTCAAGCCAAGGCTTCCCTTCCGTGTTGCAGCCGGAGTCACCGCCGAAGCACCCTCGGAGTCGGAAATGCGCCACCTCGGTAATCTCTCTTCCTCCCTCCTTCTTCTCACTTCGCTTCTCTCTTTGAGGTTGGGTTGTGGTCAGAATCCTATTTCGATCATCTGGGTAAAATTTGAAGCCGAACGGAGCCCATAGCCTGAGGTCCCTCCCTCCATTGTCGTCGTTTTCTTCCGCTGCTACTCTGTTTTGCCCAGAGGTAGGAGATGACCCCTTTCCCTTGATTGGGTTGGGCCGGATCCATGTTCTCCGAGTTATATCATTTGTGAAACCGGGTCCCTCCTTCTTTCTTTTAATTTTCTTTCTGGGTTGCGCTGCTTGGGTTGGGTTCATGCTGGGCTAGGTTCTCATCTCGGATTCAGGTACCTTTACCGGGTTGTGGGCTGGGCTGTCGGCTTGGGACTTTGGGCTGTGTGGGTTGTGTTGTTTTATGTTATTATTTCTCATTTCTATATAATTATGTTATGTGTGATATGATATTATTTTATAGTTATAAAGTATTATTTATTAGAATATTTTTATCATAGTGAGGAGTATAGTTTCTGGAAATTGTATATATTATAAAAATTATTTCTTTTAAATGGTATTATTTGATGTATATATATATTATTATGATATTATGTGGTGTTTTAATAAATGTTTTAGAAATGATAAAATAATTTAGTGTTGTTGTTTTATAAATGTGGGTTATTAAAATGGATTGATTTGGTAATGTTATTATATTTAAATATTATTTGGAGTGTGTTATTAAATATTATATATATTATAAATGGTTCTAAAAAGTAATATTTGAGAAGTGTTATTATATAGTGATTTATAAGGTGATTTTAATATGAGGATTTTAAAGAGGTAAACTGCCGGAATGATTTATATAGTATGATTTTGGGAAATTGGTTTTAAGGCTTAAATGTTTAATGTTGGGATTTGGATAAGCGATTTTAAAAGAATTGTTTGATTTTCTAAGTTGAGTTCTTTGAGAGATTGTTTTGGAAATGAGATGATGAGATGAGATGAACATGTAATGATATATTTAATTGTGATGAGATAAGATGGAATAATCTGAAATGAGATATGTGAAGCTATGTATGATAGTTAGGGGCTCCTTGTGTGAATTAGGTAGACTTATGCATATTTGTATGTTATTAGGTGATTGGTGATCTGTTGGACATTGCTTACTATTGGTGATTCATTGCTTGGATTCTGTGTTTGCCTTGTTTCTCTGTTGTTTGGCTTATTCAGGTAAGTTCCTTTATGGGCTTACTCAGATTCGAAAGAGAATACCTACTTGTGAATATATGACATACTAGGTGTTGCATATTATAACGGCCCAAATATAAATATTCGGGTTACGTTTCGAAGGATTGGATACCTTCGTTCGGATCTTGCAATTCAAGTACGGGTTGAGTTTCAAAACAAGGTGTGAGTGCTAAAAGAAGGGATTTCGTACCCTAAATTCGTGAGCGGTCCATTAGGGACCATAACCTGTCCTACTTGACTAAGTCGCTCAAAACCATTTATAGTTCAAAACATAAAGAAAGGAAATTGACAATACAACTTGCCTCGGCGAAGCCGGGTCAAAACCAAATACGAGGAAATAAGTAGAAAAGGGTGGAGTTCAAGTCTGTCTTTCTCTCCCTCTCACTGCACCATAAGATATCCCCCGCCACAATAGCACATGATCAAGCAAGGGTACGGGTACCTGAAACTAACCACGAAGTCATGATCGAGCCACTCATGCGGGCCCTGTAGACCTCGCTGAGGACATATAATATGCCTATACCTAATTAAAGGATGCTCTAATGCAGTGCGGAAATATTAAACACTCAAGCATGCTAGCAATTTATATATTTATATATGCAGAAAGCGACTAAATGGAATCCCGCATAGAAAGCCAAGTGGCATGTCCCTCTCCTACTCCCGCACCCATGCTCGTTAGTGCAGGAACCGGCCGCGTTCAATGCTATATTGCAACATCTCATCATGTCGTATATCATGTGTCATGTCTCATTTCATATGTCATTATTTTCTTTCTTTCTTTCTCATCGAATGATATCAGACTCGATTAGAAATAAACCCGAAGAGAATGGGTCGTCCTATGACCCTATCAAATGACTCTAGGACTCACAATTTAACGGCTGTTCTACTATACGCAAAGAGAATATGGATGCTCGTTCAGTTGTGCAACATAAGCATGCTACTACGTGAATATGCAGGATGCAACACCTACACACTATATGACACATCACGCATGAGGTTCTAACTTAACTAAGCCCCGGAGGACTTACCTGGAGTGGCAGATCAGCAAGAGGAAAGCAGCAAGAGAACAAGCAAGCAGGTCACAAATCACCTAGAAAGTATTAATGAACACATATAAGCATATTGCACAAAACGGGATCCATTTACCACCACACATAATTTATCCATCAATTATTAGACATAACATCATCATCATTAACTCGACTATCTCATATCGTCATATGTCATCTCATTCTCGTATCATATTATCTCAAGTCATCAAATATGTTCATATAACATCTCATATTTCATCACTTAATATCTCATATATCTACACGTCATGCTTTATAATCATCAACTCAAGATATCAAATATCACTCATGCTTGCAACTCATATCCATATCATTGTAAAGACCGAGATTTTTAAATAATAGTTTTGTAATTATAGATTTTTATTTTAATTTAAAATTCATTTAAATTCTAAGCCTCTAAAAATTTTGAAGGTTTCCGTCCTCGAGCAAGTGATTCACTTTAAATTCTTTCGAACAAATTCCAGCATGAACATGTTATTCGATTTAAAAATGAATTTATCCCACTTTGTTATTTCGGGTTTTGAAATATTTTCGGATTTCGTTGTTTAATTTGGATTCGAATGTTATTTTTTTTTAAATTTATTCAATTGCGTCGGAATAAAGTAAGAAAGCGGGTTTCGAGATTTATTTACGGGTATTTAATTTTGAATTTTATACAATTTTCCCCACCCCTTACCCTGCCACACCTACTCCCTCACCCGTATCATATTTCATTTGTCAAGCTAAAACCCCTTTCTTCCCCCACCTCTTCCTATGATCTAGCTGCAAAGGAACCCATCTCCATTTCTTTATGTTCCATTTCATCACCACCATCCTACTGCACACCACCCCAGCTCCTCTTTCTTGTCTTCCTAGCACCACCACCACGCAACCACCCTTTGCTCCACCTCTTCTCCTCCTCCATCCGAGCCTAAGGGCTCCTCTATCTCTCCTCCCGAAACGCCGAGACGAGCAGCAACCCCTTACCCCCTTCATCACCTTCTCCTTCATGTCTGAGCAAACACCACCACTTCCCTCTTCAAGCAGCAGCCATTAGAGCTCCCCGGCGCCACCACCTCCGGTGATGATTCCAGCGATTTCGAGACTTCCGACGAGCCCTCAGAACCACGTTCCTTCGGTGAGCGCCCCGCAAACTCCTCCTTTCGATCTTGATTTTTTTCTGCTTCCTTCGTCCTTTTTAATTCCGGGGAGGTGAGCGTGAGTGAGAGCGGCGAGGTCGAGTGGGCGAGGTAGTTTTGAGCGGGTGTGGGAGCGAGCACGAGCAGGGAGATGGAGCGAGGCTGGAGGAGCGAGAGGGAGGAGGAGGGATGAGGCGGAGGGCGAGGCAAGGTCGGAGCGAAGCTGGGAGCCGAGCCGCGGGGTGGCCAGGTCAGGAAACCAGGGGAAAGAAAAGGAACCCGAGGTTGAAGATGGGTAAGTGGGCCCCCCTTGCTTTTCTTTATATTATTTTATTAAGTAGATTTTTCAGATTTATAGAAAGAGAGGGATAGGAGTGGGCAAGTTGGCCAGATTTGGATTGGGGCTAGATCCGGAAATGGGGCTGGGTAAGTGGTTTCGGGCTGGGCCTTGAGTTGGGGTATGTTTACTTAGTTTATTTAACTATTTGTTATACTATTGTTGTTATATAACTTGTTAGTTTATTATTCATTTAATTATTATCAAATTCAAATCTGGATTAATATTATATTTAAATTATTGTTTTAAGTTATTAAAAATCTGATTTATTTTAAGCTATTTGATGAACGGTTTATTTTCAATCAAATAAATTTATAAGATCGAAACCCCGCTATAGTATATAGTAGGGTCAAGTTCGTTCGCAGGGAGAAAGTCAATGACTCAATTTTAGTTACCAAAGAGCAAGAATAGCGAGGAGAGGTGACAAATGTAGAGATTTTTGGGGTTTTGTGGACTGCTGGAAATTTTTAGGAAAAATCAATAATAATAAAAGTCTAGGGCATAGAGATCACCACAACGATAATCGTACTAGCATTGCAATGGATCATATAAAAATCATGTTTTTATCTATTAAAGAGGTCAACTTGCATCAACCCTAGCAAAGCAATCAATTATTTTCACAAATTAATAAACTTTACTAACAATCTTAATTAGGTTATCAAACTTTTATTCAAAACCCTAATTACTATCCAATTCACAATTCAATCTTTCAATTCAATTGCAAAAAGGAATTTTCCCAAATTTTCATTAGGTACTTAAGCACATAAAATAGATAAAACCAATTAATTCATCAATTCATAGCAAAATTGCAAGCATAACTATCGTTGGGATCACCCCAACCCTAGAAAAGGCGACTACTCACGCATATTCATGGTGAATAACTCAAAATTCATGAAAAGACTAAAAATCAGAAATTTAAATTGAATAAAAACCTGAGAATAATGTCAACAATGCATCCCAAAAGCCTTACAAAACGTTCCTCAACCTTCGCCGAAGAAATCGCTTCAAAAAGCTCTCAAATCCGCTCACAAACGCTCCTAAACGAGTGCTGAGAATTCTAACGTAGGCTGAAAATTCGGTATGAAGAAGAGAGAGAGCTCCTCCAAACCCTAAAAATCCTATATATACTTAATATCCCATAAACCTAATTAGGAAATAACAAATATATGAATTTTATCTAAATTCTATCTAAGGAAAATAGGTAAAAATAATTAAATCCGGGTAAATAAGCTCCACTGGGACCTATACCGAAGCGGAAGACCTCGGTACCGACCCCCCCTAGGGTCGGTATGGCCACTGTTGCTCATCTCGTCTTGCTTGTCCAGATCAGGCCTCGGTACCGACCCAGATGGGGTCGGTACAGGGTCGGTACGGCTCGGAAAAATGCTTATATCTCCTTCGTTTGAACTCCGATTGCTTCCGTTCTTTTTCCTATGCGCTCCAAATTCTTTTCCGCTTCTTTTCATAGTTAAAAGTTTCTTCAAAAACAGCTCCCAAAATTTTGTAAAACACACAAAAGCTAGTGAAGACATCTATTTCTCATAAAATATGAAAACACATGCAAAAGACATTAAACCCAATGCAAAACCCTATGAAAATGACTCAAATTGACATCAAAACATATGGGAAAATATAACTAAACACATGCACATCAAAATACCCCATACTTAAACTTGCTTGTCCTCAAGCAATAACCAAACTATGACCAAAACCCTTAACATGCCTTCGAGTCTTCGCCTTAGTCAAAAGCAACATCAATTTAGCATAGTGCAAATAAGAACAAGCATTGAACCATCATCACATATATTTAGATTACCTTAGGCAAAGCAATTAGAATCCAACCACTCAAGGGGAATAATGTGTTTTCACTCCCTTTCAAATGTGTTTAGGCTTGAAATACATCTCTCAACTCAATCCTTTATAACATTAAGCTACATAGAAATTGCAATTAATATCACTAATCGATTCACCGAGATGTCAAAACATGCATTAACCATCAAGAGGACTTTGGCTCAATGGCCTTCAAAGAAGGACTCATTCGGCCGGGTTGTAACTTGGCTTGGTAAGAACATAAAGGTAGGAATTATTTAGGCTATGTGGTGCTAGAAATCCGGGAACCAAGGACTCCTAAATTTCCAACTCAACTCATCCAAACAATTCCATCATATAATAACACTTCCAAACTCATCTAATATGGCATACCTCTTCAATAACCCCAAAATATCCAATATATCTCACATAAAATAAATAAAGATAAATTTGGCTCATGCACAATTTCTAATTTATTCCTTTTTTCTCTTTTTTTCTTTTTTTCCTTTTTTTTTTCGGACTCCCTTTTCTTTTTCATAATCTCATGTGCATTTATTTTAATATAAGAGCCAAAAATACCTTTTACAATAGATCAAGTGGCGAGAAAATAAAATACCCACCCAAAAATGTGTCCCACACTTAAACCAAATCATAGATCTCTACTCCCCAAATATCAATCTCTACCAATCACTAAGTCCTAATTCCCGGATAAGGAGGTAAGGCTAATCATTAGCTAGGATAGATTTTGTGGAGTTACAAGAATAGGCTATAAGGCTCAAAGTGGTTATAAGCAAAGGAAACATATATAAGGTAGGTAAAAGAGGATAAAAAGTGGCTAATAAAGAGTGCCTCTGTCATTTGATCAAATTATGCAATGACTAGCTATCTCATATTGGTTTCAAGACTTAGATATACACCGCAATATCAAGAGGTAATGTATAAGGAGAGTAATACACACATCAAAAAGAAGGGAAAAATATATAAAGTACAATTCCCAATAGGCCAAGTAACTCACTAGGACATGTTGGATTCCAATCACCTAAATCCCAAAGTTATATATGCTCAATTTCAATTGCAAGTCAAACTTGACATAAAAACATTTTGTGCGACTTAGGCTAAACCATCCGAACTATGCCTTAGGATATTACATGATCAAGTTAGTCATTATTTATCATCATAGGACATCTAAGTTAGGGTATAAACTCACTAAGACAAAACAAAAATAAACATGCATTTTTCTTTTTCGACATTTTTTTTTTATTTTTTCCTTTTTTTTTTTGGTTTTTCAGATTTTATGAAACTAAAAGCATGACTAAAGACATGACAAAAGACTCAAATGCATAAATTTTAAACATGAATGCATAACATAATCCAAATAAAGTAAAATGCAACACATAAACATAAACATAATCCAAAACACATCAAACAAGTTTCTGAATCCCTCACCCCATACTTAAAAATAGACAGTGTCCCCACTGTCAAAAGAAAATCAAAGAAAAAGGGAAAGATTCCGAAACTCACAAAATCAAGATTCAGAAGCTGCTGAATATCAATAAGCTCTCTATGGAAAGGGGGGCGGCGGGTCAAACCAATATATGCCCAGGCCACACCTAATAACCACGTAAACCAAGCGAAATAACAAGAATAGTATGCACTATATAGATCATATAAGCATAGAAAGCAAGTGCTATATAAGTTCAAGGGCATTCTTAAAAATAGCAATAATCTCAAATGCACCCAAACTCACCACCATATAAAATATAATACATCACCTATAAAATATTCTTAATATAAACCATATAAGTAATGTAAATCAATATGAACAAGTCAACCACCATAACCCCATACTTAAGTTCAAAACAAGTAAGATAAATATGAAATATATACAACTTGTTTGCACATGTCAAATCTTGCAAGAATATAATTTTCATGCTAAAATAGAAGAAACTAATCAACTTAAAGCATAAAAATCAATTCACAAATCAAAGCCTCGAACGGATCGCAATGAAATCTTAAAATCTAATTAGCTCGCAATCCATAAACAATTTGACAATGCTATGAACATGAAAATTGCTCCAAATCAACCCAACAACACAACCATATCATCAATTTCGACCAATTCGGCCCTCGGTAAAAAGCCCCAAATTCCGCTTCTAAATCAAACCCTAGGTTTCATTCTCAACCTAAATCATCAAATCAATCTAAATAATTGAAATAAACAAGTTTAGGGTAAGAAATCATACCACAACCAAGTTGAATGAAGAAGAAAAATCGGGATTTCGAAGGTATAACGAGCCAAAAAGGCGGAACATAGCTGTCGGGCAAAAGTGGCTCGGTGGGGGTGTTGTGGGGCTCGAACCGGGGTGAGGTTGGGCTCAGGGGGTGCGCCAAGGAGGGGGGGTCGAGCTGGGGTGGTGGCTTGGCCGGAGGTGGGCTGTGGTGGCCGTGGGTGGCGCCGAGAGAGGAGGGGCTGAGCGCGGGGTCTCGGAACCGAGGCTGTACATGAGAGAAAGAAAGAGGAGAGAAGAGAAAGAAAGAAGAAAAAAAAAAGAAAGAAAAGAAAAAAGGAAAGAAAAAGAAAAGAAAGAAAAAGGAATAAAAGGTAAAATAAAAAAGAATTAATTTTTTTTTTTCGAGTGGGGGTCGGTACCGAGGGAAGGGGGTTCGGTATGGCCTCGGTATGCCTACTGGAATTTCTCGGTTTTCCGAGATTCACTTACCTGTCCGTCAGGAGGGTCGGTACCGACCCTAGGGGCCTCGGTACGGCCTCGGTACAGCTGCTGTTGAGCTTCCTTTTCCGTTTTTCGCCCGTTTTCGCAGTGGTTCCCTCCTAAGACCTGCATGGTTAGTGCAATACGCTCCACCCCAACTGTCCTACCTATCCTAAAATTTAAAAACTAAAAATAAAACTTAGAAAGAAAAAGAAATAAAGCAGGTTGCCTCCCGTAAGCGCTACCTTTAACGTCGTTAGCTTGACGTGGTTACCTCATCTTCATTCCAATGTTGTAAGAGCCCAAGTAACTCTTATTTCTTCCTCCGGATCCACTCTATCATAGTACTTCTTGAGTCGGTGACCATTGACCTTGAATATGGCTCCTCCTTCGTCAATTAGATCCACCGCTCCATGGGGATAGATATGATGAACCACGAATGGTCCACTACATCTTGAACGCAACTTCCCTGGAAAAAGTCGGAGTCTAGAGTTAAAAAGCAATACCTTATCACCTACCTCATAGGTCTTGGGCATTAGCTTCCGATCATGCCATTTCTTGGTCCTTTCCTTGTAGATTTCGGCATTTTCGTACGCCTTAAGCCTCAACTCCTCAAGTGCTTGTAGGTCAATAAACCTCTTCTTTCCGGCCTCGTCGAGATTCATATTGAGCTCTTTGAGAGCCCACATAGCCTTGTGTTCTAACTCGACGGGTAGATGACATGACTTACCATACACGAGGTTGTAGGGAGTGGTGCGGAGAGGCGTCTTATATGCCGTCCTATAAGCCCATAGCGCGTCATCAAGCTTGGATGACCAATCCTTCCGTGATCTTGAAACGGTCTTCTCCAAGATAGCCTTGATTTGCCTATTAGATACCTCAACTTGACCGCTAGTTTGGGGATGGTAGGGTGTGGCTATCCGGTGATGTACCCCATACTTGGTCAAAAGTGCCTCAAAGCTTCTCTCTATAAAATGCGAGCCTCCATCACTAATTAAGACCCTAGGAACACCAAAACGAGGGAAAATATTAGTTTTAAAGAACTTAGCCACAACTCTTGCATCATTGGTTCGTGTAGCAATGGCTTCCACCCATTTGGAGACATAATCGACCGCTACAAGGATGTATTTATAAGGGCCTGAGGATGGAAAAGGGCCCATAAAATCTATTCCCCAAACGTCGAACTATTCGACCTCTAGGATCCCCGTGAGCGGATTCTCGTTCCTCCATGTTATGTTCCCGGCCCTCTGGCATTCATCACATGATGTCACAAACTCCTGTACATCTCGAAACATGTTAGGCCAATAAAATCCACTTTGAAGTATCTTCGCAGTGGTCCTAAAACCTTTAGCATGACCCCCGGTAGGGAGAGTATGACAATGGCGAATAATACTTTCTACCTCTTCCTCCGGGATGCAACGACGAAAAATATGATCACTCCCTTGTTTAAATAAGTAAGGATCATCCCAATAATACCTCTTGACATCATGTAGGAATTTCTTCTTACCTTGTGAAGTCAAATCCGGCGGAATCTCACCTCCTACAATGTAGTTAGCATAATCCGCAAACCAAGGTGTACTAGCCTTCTTAATAAGAAAAATATCACGAACAAGGCTAGAAGAAGGAGTAAAGAAGAGTTCCTCACCTAAACTTACCTTATCCGATGTTCCAAGCAACTCAACTTTATGTTCTGCGGAAAGGGTTGGCGCCGAGGTCTGAGGTGTTGGCGCCGAGGCATCTGTAGCAATTAAAGTTTCTGCGCAAAGGGTCGGCGCCGAGGTCTGAGGTGTCGGCGCCGAGGTACCTGTAGCAATTAAAGTTTCTGCGCAAAGGGTCGGCGCCGAGGTCTGAGGTGTCGGCGCCGAGGTACCTGTACATACCTTACTCCCATCAATACGCAGGAGTCTTTCATCAGCCCGTGAGTCATCAATTGGCACCATATCTTCCGAGCCTTCGATGTGCTTGGGTGGCAACCTAGAGAGGTGGTCGGCCACAAGGTTCTCGGCTCCTTTCTTGTCTCTTAGCTCGCAGTCAAACTCTTGAAGAAGGAGCATCCATCGTAGAAGTCGTGGTTTGGCGTCCTTCTTGTTCATTAAATACCTCAATGCGGCATGGTCGGTGTAGACAATAACTTTCGAGCCAACTAGGTAAGAGCGGAACTTCTCGAAGGCAAATACCACGGCTAGAAACTCTTTCTCCGTGGTTGTGTACCTTGTTTGGACATCATCCAAAGTTTTGCTCGCATAGTAGATGGCGTGCAATTTTTTTTCCTTCCGCTGTCCAAGAACCGCTCCCACGGCATAATCACTTGCGTCACACATGACCTCGAATGGAAGTGACCAATCGGGTGATTGCATGATTGGTGCCGTGACCAAAGCTTCCCTCAACCTATTAAAAGCATCAAGACACTCCAAAGAAAACTCAAAAGCAACTTCTTTCATCAATAGATTAGTGAGTGGTTTAGCAATTTTGGAGAAATCTTGAATAAAACGACGATAAAATCCAGCATGTCCTAAAAAGCTACGGACATCTTTTACCGACGTTGGAGGAGGTAGCTTCTCAATAAGCTCGATCTTGGCTTTATCCACCTCTATACCTCTCTTGGACACCAAGTGTCCTAGCACGACTCCTTCTTGCACCATAAAGTGGCACTTCTCCCAATTAAGCACAAGACTCGTCTCTTCGCATCTCTTGAGTACCCTGGCCAAGTTGGCTAGACAAGTATCAAAAGTAGTACCATATACGGAAAAATCATCCATGAATACCTCAACAATATCCTCGATCATATCGGAGAAGATTGCCATCATGCATCGTTGGAAAGTGGCAGGGGCATTACAAAGCCCGAATGGCATCCTTTTATAGGCAAAAGTCCCATATGGACAAGTAAAGGTTGTCTTCTCTTGATCATCCGGATGAATGGGAATCTGCCAAAAACCACTATAGCCATCCAAATAGCAAAAATAATCGTGTTGTGCTAGACGCTCAAGAACTTGATCAATAAAAGGAAGAGGAAAATGATCTTTCCTAGTAGCGCTATTCAACTTCCTATAATCAATGCACATGCGCCATTTAGTAGTGGTCCTAGTAGGTACTAACTCACCTTTCTCATTTTCAATTACAGTCATCCCCCCTTTCTTAGGGACAACATGAACCGGGCTTACCCATTTACTATCGGAAATAGCATAAATAATTCCAGCATCTAACATTTTCAAAATTTCAGATTTGACTACTTCCTGCATAATGGGGTTAAGCCTGCGCTGACGTTCTCTGGTTAGCTTATGATCATCCTCCATGAATATTCTATGCATGCACAAAGAAGGTGAGATTCCAATGATATCATCCAAAGAATAACCAATAGCCTTCCTATAAGTTCTCAGCACGTTAAGTAACTTTTCTACTTCCTCCTCATTTAATTTAGCATTAATGATCACAGGCAAAGTAGAATTGGGACCTAAGAAAACATACCTCAAACCTTCCGGAAGTGGCTTAAGCTCTGGGGAAGGCTCAATTGGAGCAAGTGTTGGCTCATCCTCTTCTGTCTTTAGTATCGCCTCCAGAGCCTCTAAAGAATAAACTTCCTCTTGGTCCGCCAGAAGACCTGAGATTGGGCCTGCAGACTCAAGACAATTAAAATAGCTTACCTCTTCCATGTCCGTTGTTTCCTTCATTGTTGGATTGAAGCGAAACTCAACGAGGTCGTCCCCTATCTCAAAAGTTAGGAGTCCCTTCCTAACATCAATTATTGCTCCAGCGGTCGCTAAGAATGGTCGTCCAAGAATGATGGGCACCACTGGATCCTCGGGCATATCCATAACAATAAAATCAGTAGGGACGAAAAACTTACCTACACGGACAGGAACATCATCAATCACCCCAGTTGGTGATACTACTACGCCATTGGCCATGGACACTCTCATGTTGACGGGCTCTAGGGCTCCTAAGCTCGTCTTCGACCATATAGAAAGGGGGAGGAGGCTTACACTTGCACCTAAGTCACATAAAGCTTTGAAACGGTAAGATCCTAAACCAATAGTAATAGCAAACTTACCTGGATCTCCAAGTTTCTCAGGGAACTTTACTGAACGGACCTAGTCAGAAAGCTCAGACATGGATCTCTTCTTGGCTAAAATGTCCTTCAAAAACTTAGTGTAAGTGGGCATCTCACTCAAAGCGTCAGTGAAAGGAATAGTTATATTTAAACTTTGAAGCATCTTCACAAACCTTTGAAACTTACCTTCCGCCGTGTCCCTTACCTTTTTTGAAGGGTATGGAAGCATTATCGTCGGATTCGGGGCTGAGAGAGGCCCTGCAGAAGAATCCGTCACTGCTGAAGGGGGGGTCGGTACCGACCCTGGTGGCATCGGTACAGCCTCGGTATGATCACTGATGGGAAGAGGAACGTCACCTGTCGAAGACAGGGGGTCGGTACCGACCCTAGGGGGGTCGGTACGGCCCTCGGTACAGCTACTGGGCTCGGGAGAAAAAGAAGGAAAAGAAGTCATACCTGTAGGGGGGTCGGTACCGACCCTAGGGGGGTCGGTACGGCCTCGGTATGGACACTGTTTTCGCCGTTTTCCTCCTCGTTTGACGTGCTTTCGCGTCCAGGCACTTTCTTCCCACTTCTTAGGTGAATTGCGGCTATTTGCCCTTTAGGGTTCTCATCGGGACGGCCCGGGAATTTCCCTTGAGGTCTAGGGATTTGAGCCGCTAGGTGCCCCAATTGAGACTCCACTCCCTTTTTCCATGTTTCCATATCTCCTAGTTGGGCTTGAACACCTTTAATTTGAGAGTTTACATCGGAACGAAGCCCATTAAATCCTTCCTTAAGCTCTTGTACCCATGATGGTGGTTCTTGATAGCCAGGGGGCCTATATGGGGGACTCCTTTGATCTTGGGGAGGTTGGCTCCCTTGGCCTTGTCCATAGTTACCCCAATTAGGGTAATGGTTGTTCCTCCCTGTATAGTTATTATTCGGGTTCCCTGCATAATTATTATTGTAATTGGGAGGCCTATAAGGGCTTTTCATATAACTTACCTCTTCATAGTGCTCCGCCCTTTGTACCTGGCTAATATTATTGCAATCTATAGTATTATGAGATTGAGAACCACATTCTAAACAAGGTTGGTTTCTAGAAAGAAAACTTACTTGTTTCTTGAGGCGTCGGGTCTCATCATCATGGAATTGCCTACGCACATCAGGGTCAATTTCATTAGGAGGCTCATAAAGTTTCTTACCTGACGGTCTAGCCTCCTGAGTGCCATACATAGCATCGTACTCCGTGAGCTTGTCTAAAAGAGCCCATGCCTCAGTCGGAGTCATCTCAAGGAACCCACAATCGGTGTGTAGGTTCAATCGTGTCTTGGTCTCTGTATTGATGCCTTGGAAGAAGATTTCTTGGAGTACATACTCGGGTTGCCCATGGGTTGGGCATTGTCTCTGCAACTCCTTGAACCTTTCCCAAGTCTCTAGAAATGTCTCTCCGGGCAATTGGTGAAAAGAGGTAATCTTTTTCCTAAGCTCCGTTGTCTTTGCCGGTGGAAAGAATTTTGTCATGAACAAGTCATACAAAGCCTTCCATGTAGTGATAGACCTAGGCGGTAGACTCTCCAACCAATTCAGGGCCTTTCCTGCAAGAGACCATTTAAAAGCCTTCAATTGAACATATTCTAACGATATATTATCAGCAGCAATTGTATCGCATAAATCAATGAAATTCTTGATATGAAGCATAGGGCATTCATTAGCTTTGCCCTCAAATTGAGATCTTTTAATTAAAGAGATAAAGTGAGATGTGATTTCAAAGTGGCGCTCAATCTCAGGGAGGACAATTGCAGACTCAGGCACCCTCAGTTCTGGGTGCATATACTGTTTTGCATTCCTTGGGATAGCATCTAACTGCCGTTGCAGACGAGCAGTCGCTTCCCTTTCTCTTGCTGCAGCCTCCCTTTCTCTTTCTGCAGTGAGCCGAAATTGCTCCATCTGACGACGGAGGTCAGCCATCTGCGCAGCAACGTCAACATTGTTGCCATTGTTGCCATTGTTGTCTGTGTTGCTCATTGTCCTAGCTTCTCGTCGTCTGCGATGAAAAGAGCGTTCTGGTTCGGGATCGATAACAAAATCGAAATCAAGCCTGCGTCGCCCTGATCACATAAACTGAAAACAAAAACAAAAACAAAGACACCACAATCAAAAGCAAAGGGGGATGGGCTATTCCCAAACCCTAATAGTAACTAAAACCTTGACACAATTGAAATCTCCTCGGCAACGGCGCCAATTTGATGAAGGGTTTATTTTCAATCAAATAAATTTATAAGATTGAAACCCCGCTATAGTATAGTAGGGTCAAGTTCGTTCGCAGGGAGAAAGTCAGTGACTCAATTTTAGTTACCAAAGAGCAAGAATAGCGAGGAGAGGTGACAAATGTAGAGATTTTTGGGGTTTTGTGGACTGCTGGAAATTTTTAGGAAAAATCAATAATAATAAAAGTCTAGGGCATAGAGATCACCACAACGATAATCGTACTAGCATTGCAATGGATCATATAAAAATCATGTTTTTATCTATTAAAGAGGTCAACTTGCATCAACCCTAGCAAAGCAATCAATTTATTTTCACAAATTAATAAACTTTACTAACAATCTTAATTAGGTTATCAAACTTTCATTCAAAACCCTAATTATTATCCAATTCACAATTCAATCTTTCAATTCAATTGCAAAAAGGAATTTCCCCAAATTTTCATTAGGTACTTAAGCACATAAAATAGATAAAACCAATTAATTCATCAATTCATAGCAAAATTGCAAGCATAACTATCGTTGGGATCACCCCAACCCTAGAAAAGGCGACTACTCACGCATATTCATGGTGAATAACTCAAAATTCATGAAAAGACTAAAAATCAGAAATTTAAATTGAATAAAAACCTGAGAATAATTTCAACAATGCGTCCCAAAAGCCTTACAAAACGTTCCTCAACCTTCGCCGAAGAAATCGCTTCAAAAAGCTCTCAAATCTGCTCACAAACGCTCCTAAACGAGTGCTGAGAATTCTAACGTAGGCTGAAAATTCGGTATGAAGAAGAGAGAGAGCTCCTTCAAACCCCAAAAATCCTATATATACTTAATATCCCATAAACCTAATTAGGAAATAACAAATATATGAATTTTATCTAAATTCTATCTAAGGAAAATAGGTAAAAATAATTAAATCCGGGTAAATAAGCTCCGCTGGGACCTATACCGAAGCGGAAGACCTCGGTACCGACCCCCCTAGGGTCGGTATGGCCACTGTTGCTCATCTCGTCTTGCTTGTCCAGATCAGGCCTCGGTACCGACCCAGATGGGGTCGGTACAGGGTCGGTACGGCTCGGAAAAATGCTTATATCTCCTTCGTTTGAACTCCGATTGCTTCCGTTCTTTTTCCTATGCGCTCCAAATTCGTTTCCGCTTCTTTTCATAGTTAAAAGTTTCTTCAAAAACAGCTCCCAAAATTCTGTAAAACACACAAAAGCTAGTGAAGACATCTATTTCTCATAAAATATGAAAACACATGCAAAAGACATTAAACCCAATGCAAAACCCTATGAAAATGACTCAAATTGACATCAAAACATATGGGAAAATATAACTAAACACATGCACATCACTATTCGATTATATTGTTATAATGTGTGAATTTTCTTTAAATATTTCATGAGTTGTGGTTCTTTATATTATTAAGTTATTTAATTATCCCCTCTCTGATTTATTTATTTAAGTTATTTAAATTGATTTGTTGAGAATGATTTATGCGAATATTCTAATCACTAAGTTTTGATATTTAAAAAGGGTAATATGCATTATTTGAAATGACTCTAAAGTGTCGAAATTTATCTAAAAATATTAGAACGAAGATTTTGGAAATAAACTAACTTATGCCGGATTATTTTAATAATATAACATTGTGAGGTCGGTTTAAAGGTTTAAATGCTTTAATATTGGACTTTGGCTAAGTATGATTTTAAAAGAATTGATTGATTATCGAGTTGACTTCCTTTAGATTTAAATGACTTTGACTAACTTTAGAACCGACTTATTTGGACTTAACTTGGTAAATTGTTTGAAGAGTCTTACTTGTGAATTTATGTGAATATGATATGGATGTGAGTTTCAAGAATGAGTGATATTTGAACTCTTAAGTTGATGATTATAAAACATGATGTGTTGATATATGAGTTATTAAGTGATGAAAAATGATGCTATATAATGATGCGTGATAAGATGGCGGATAAGATATTAAATGTGAGATGATTGATGGAAATGAGTTAAGGAAATTGATGTTATGAGATGACATATGATGATATAAGATAGTCGAGATAATGATGATGATGTTATGACTAATAATCGATGTATAAATTATGTGTAGTGGTATATGGATCCCGTTCTGTGCAGAATGCTTATACATGTTCATTAATAATTGCTAGGTGATCTGTGACATGCTTGCTTATCCTCTTGTCCTTTTGCTCTTGCTGATCTGCTACTCCAGGTAAGTCCTCCGGGGCTTACTCAAGTTAGAACCTCATGCCTGATGTGTCATATAGTGTGTAGGTGTCGCATCCTGCATATTCATGTAGTATCATGCTTAGGTTGCACAAATTAATGGAGCATCTGTATTCTCTTTGCGTATGGTAGAACGGCCGTTAAATTGTGAGTCCTAGAGTCATTTGCTAGGGTCATAGGACGGTCCAGTCCCATCGGGCTTAGTCCTCATCGAGTCAGACTGTTAAATTGACGAGCATGACTATTGATACGATTGATGATGTTATGATATTGAACGCGATCGGTTCCCGCACTAACGAGCATGGGTGCGGGAGTATAAAAAGCGGTCGGTTCCTGCACTAACAAGAATGGGTGCGGGAGTAGGAGAGGGACATGCCACTTGGCATTCTGTGCGGGATCCCATTTAATCGCTTTCTGCATATATATAAACCGTTATGATGCTTGTGTGTTTAATATTTCAGCACTGCATTAGAGCATCATTTGTCTAGGTATAGGCATATTATATGTCCTCAGCGAGGTCTTCGGGGCCCGCATGAGTGGCTCGACCTTGACTTCGTGGTTAGTTTCAGGTGCTCGTACCCTTACTTGATCATGTGCTGTTGTGGCGGGGGATATCTCATGGCGCAGTGAGAGGGAGAGAAAGACCGACTTGAACTCCACACTTTTGCTACTTATTTCCTCGTATTTGGTTTTGACCCGGCCATGCCGTGGCAACTTGTATTAGATATTTCCTTCTTTATGCTTTCGAGCTTAAAACGTTTTGAGCGACTTAGGCAAGTAGGACAAGATCGGGGGACCTAACGGCCCTATCGCGAATTTAGGGTGCGAAATCCCTTCTTTGATCACTAAAACTTTGTTTTCACACTCAACCTGTACTCGAATTGCAAGATCCGAACGAAGGTATCCAATCCTTCGAAACGTAACCCGAATATTTATATTTGGGCCGTTACAATCATATTCACATAATTTCACAAGACTCTTCAAACAATTTTCCAAGTTAAGTCCAAATAAGTCGGTTTCAAAGTTAGTGAGAGCCATTTAAATCTCAATGAAATCAACTCGATAGTTGAACAATTCTTTTAAATCATACTTAGCCAAATCTCGACATTGAACATTTGAATCCTTAAACGAATTTCCCCATAATTATATTATTATTAAAATAATCCAGGCATATTCTCTTTTATTTTTTTAAAAATCATTATCTAATTAAATTTTGATACTTCAGAAATATATTAACCACTTAAATAATCCAACTAACCATTTAAGCCGTTAAACCAATTTTACAAGGTCATATTTTCAAAAGAATCCGACACAAGTTAGTTTTATTCCAAAACAATAACTACTCTCATAATATAATATTATTTAATAATCCAGGCATTTATAAATCTTTATAAACAACCCAATTTACCCATTTTAAATATCAAAACTTAGCAATTAGTTTATTCATATATATCATTCTCAACAAATCAGTCTAAATTATTAAATAAATAAATCAGAGAAAAGATAATTAAATAACTTGACCATATAAAGAACCACAATCCATAAAGTATTTAAATAACCTTCACACATTAAAACAATATAATCAATTAGCTAAATAACATTTAAAAATCAGATTTTAAATATACTAAAATAGATAATTACACACTCTAAATAATTAAATAATATTTAAAATTATAATTCAGAATTAAAATTAATAATAATTAAATAAATAAATAACAAATTGTATCACAATTATATATCAACACAATTTTAATAACTCAAATAACCCAAACCCAGTTCAAGCCCAAACCGAAGCCCTAATACCTCAGCCCAACCCGGATCCCTTATCCGGCCCAAACCCAGGACAATGCCCAACCTCAAAACCATATTTTAAAACCAAACCGAAAAAAAAATGGAAAACCGGACCGAAATAATAGGAAAAAGAAAGGATGAAAACCGGGTTCATCACCCATCTTCAACCTCTGTTCGAACGGAGAAGGAGAGGAGCAGAGCTCCTCGCCGGCGGTGGCCTGGCCACGTCCGGTCACCCTCTCTATCTCCCGGCCACCCTCGCTCATCCCCGACACCAAACCGACTTTGTCGATGGTGGAGAGCTCGGTAGTCGGTCTAGGATGATGAAAGAGGTGTTAGAGGTTCACTTTTATGCGGTTTGGAGTCAAAACGAAGATGCAAAGAGGGAAACCGACCTTGGGCGAACAAAGACAGGGGAGACGAAGCGGAACGGAGGGTTGTGGCTTCGACGAGGCTCCTGGGCACGCTTGGGCTTCATGGCTTCGCCTCCTTCGTCGAGGAAAGGCTTGTGGGCTGCTGTTTCTACTGCTCGACGGAAGGAGAAGGAAGAAGCTAATGTGGTTGCCCGGGGGTGTTGGACACGAAGAAGGAGCCAAAAGGAGAAGGTTGCTGGTCTCGGCAATCTGTTTCAAAACAGAGGAGAGGTGGGGCGTGAAGTGTGGACCAATTGCTTCGTGTAGTCGGCGGCACGGGAAGGAGGAAGAGAAGAAGGGAGGGAGATGGAGGTGGTATTTGTGGTGGCTCAATCAGACCGGGGAAGAAGGGTTGGCTTGCTTCAATGAGGCGGAAGTGTGGGCTTGAAAAACAGAGGGCGCATGAAGTGAAGAGGGTAGGAGGCTAGGAGCTATTGGTGGCCTGATGTGATCGAAGGAAAGTAGGAGGAGGGAGGGTTGTGTAGCAATTGCAGATAGGGAGGTGAATATTTCTGAAATCTCAAATAGGGGTAGGGGTGAGGATGGCTAAAAAAAAAGTCAACTTTAATACGCGAAAATAAACACCGAAACCCGCTTTCCGATTTTAGCCCAACACGTTTAAAATAAAACTAAACTAAACATTTAAATCCGAATTAAATAACAAAACCCGGAAATATTTTCCAAGAATCGAAATAATAAAGCGGAAATAAATTCGTTTTTAAATCGAACGTGCTGGAATTCGTCTCAAAATAATAAAATAAATTGTTTGCTCGAGGACGGAAATTTTGGAAATGTTTTCGGAGTCTTATAAATTAAATAAATTTTAAATCGGAATAGAATCTATAATTATAAAAACAATATTTCAAAATCTCGGTCTTTACATCATCCTCCTCTAAAAATAAGTCTCGTCCTCGAGACTAAAATCTCTTTAAAACAACAAGGCCTCTCAAAATGCAAGTCAGTTCTTCCCATGTCAGTCAATCACGTTTTAAGAAATCAAGAGGTGGAAACATCCACCCCTAAGGGCTAAACCCATATTTGCTTCCTAGGTTCATTTCTCGAATCTGTTTCAATCTACCAAGCTCAAGATATCATCAAAATCAACGTTAATCATCTTAGAATATCATATATCAACGTATCAAAGTCGGTCCATCATGGTTTATCATGACATTAATTACGACAAGAATAACAACCTACCCGATCATAGCCAATCATCATCTATCAGAATATTAGCATAGCATAATTCGTCATAACAGGGATATCGTTTTATCAATGGACAACATATCAACACATCAAATCTCGCCTTTAGCAGATCATAAAATCAGGAAAATTTGTACATTATTACTAATCAGAACAGAGCACAACCATCATACTCGCGCATCGCCTATCAAGCTCCTGAAGCTAAGGTCAAGTCCAAGCTAAGCTTACTAAAACTCAAATCATGTTTCCAATCTCCAAGTACAACCGCGTCTTATTTCCCCTAGAATCCAAAACCCATAAGCATCCACTCGACTCTTTTCACAAGGGTCTGAAAATCAAGCTTACTCCCCAATTCACCTATCATATGCCCCAGTTGTTCATGTCAATGAGTTCTCTAAGAATTAACTCACACAAGATCTCTAGTTCACGATCCCAACTTCCCATCTAACCAAATAAGCTCACATAACTGAATTTATAATTCCCCAAGTTGATCATAGATCAAAACCAACATCGCAAATCCTCATCAATTCTTCTAGATAATGCATGGTAACTCTAGGCGTCTCTTACCGAATTTGTTCATTTCACCTACGTCCTCCAGAGTTCATCTTATTGATATCTCTACGAGAGAAAACTCATTTGTTCCTATACTCTGATCCTACTTCTTATACGAATAAGCACACCCATTGTTAATCCACCTCTAAAGAACCAACTCCTATTGACAACCTCATACAAGGGCATCACTACACCCTATATCCTTGATATGTCGCCAACAAAGGTTCATCTCCTAAGCTACTTACGTATTCCGAACAACACAAATACCTCACTCAACTATGTCGGAAAGTCCTATCAGTACCCAATCGTCTGCATTCGCTAGATTCTAAGTCAGAGAGCCAACTAGTGCTAAACATGTAACATAACTCATTAGTTTCCTCAATCGCGCCTATACCCAAGTGGTCAAATGCACAAGTGTTACCCAAGAAGACTCATCAGGACATCTCTAAACTGAATCGTATTTCCTCATTTCCAAAGGTCATAACATTTTCACTTACTACCAACACTAATTCCCCGCTTCAAAATTCCACTATATTATTAATATATATTATTTTTTTTCAAACAATCACAATCCCACAAAATATCTCACCTTAGTTTCTTATTGCCATACACTCTTAATTCGACTTAGACTACAATCCTCAAACAACGATACCTTACTTCTTAATGCCCTTTATTACCAATCATCTGCTCAGAGAATCTCTATGTTATCCTTATCCGATCTTCCCTAAGACATCATCATTGTATTGAATTTCCCACAATCCCTCAACTATTAGCATTCCCGACATCCTTCACCTGGACTAGTTTCCATATTCTCCATTCACAGTCTTTCTACCTACACACTCAAACAATCAAACTCATAATTACTACTAACAAGGTCCTTTACTCAGCTTGAGGCATTACCTCAAAGACTTATCGTTCACTTCTTAATCACCTCAATATTCGAATAAATTCCACACATACCAATTTCAAATTTTCCCCAAGCTACATATCTTCCAATCACGCCTATAGAATTTCTCCGATTACAACACTAGCAAGCATCCTCAATATTACTCGAGCAACACCTAAGTACAGATTCACATTATGCCGCATATCATAAGAACAACCTAATTCCCAAGATTTACCAATTCTTGACCGTTATAGCCACTCAAACCTTGACGATATACATCATTCATTCATCACCCAAGTCGTTTCCGCTTACAGTATGAATAACCTAAGTCCCAAGGTCCACAACTCCTCAAGCAATCCTAGTTACTCAAACCTCTTCGCCATCAAAACTAGTTACTCAAGACATCGCTTCCACTCCTTGTACGACAACCTATCTATCATCACATCCTCCCTATGAGAATTCTCAATCGTACATGCCCTAGTCCACTTATATCCTTCCTCAAAGATACCTAAACGAACTTACCCTGTCCTTCAGCAAAAATTCCTCACCTACACTACAATCTCATCTCCGCAAACTTGTCATTCTCATCTTATGCCCCACATAAGACCTACCTAGAAGGCTCATCTAAAAATCCCTAACTACCATCTCCTATCATCCTTAGAAATCCGCTCCGCCTATCTAAGCCAAGGTCTCCTACCTATGTTTCTATCTCTCACCATCAATGATCAAAACCTACAACTTCTAGTCCTCCTATACACCCCTCTACTCCTACTGAAAATGGGGCCCTCATCCTTAAGAGGAGAAAGGAGAAGAAAAGGAAAGAAAGGAAAAGGAAAAAGAAGGAAAGAAGATCATCAAGCATACCCACTACGTCAAAACTCGCTAACACATCAATAACCACCTACTTACTAGCATCAGTAACCCATATCTCATATACAAGGGCAACCAAGCCATATTCGCTGACAACTCAAATATCAATATAACAACATCAATGCATCGGGATCGGATCACATCTAGGCCTATTGCACACAATCATCATTCTCAATCATCACAAGGAAGGTTAGTAGCTCGAATGGGGAGCGCCCCTTTCCTAAAATATATCTACGAATCCATTGTGTACTCGTCCTTCAGTGGTGCTGATAATGTCGGTTCTGAGACCTGTGGGTTGTAGACTCACTATGCTTCCGCTGCGCTACTCTGATGCTATCCAGTCAGTTGTTCTCTTCCTCGTGTAGACACTTGTTTTATAAGATGACACAAGGGTCCTAAGTTAACAAGAATAGGGGAGAGACAAAAGCGGACAACCCGGATACCTCACGAAGTCAAATACAGACTAAGACTAAGGATAACAAGACTTAAGAAGAGGTCCTAACCCAAGAATGACAACGATATAGGAACATATATTCAAATAAACAATTATATGAATAGGATATGTATTTAATATAATGTTTTGTGAGGTCATGTAATCACAGATGGGACTATAATTATAACCAAATAGAAACCTTGAAGAGCAACATCAACTAGCTGACTCAGGAGCCCGTTTCCCGTGGAATGCTTGTATGACTCATTTGGGTAAGAGAGAGGAGTACTCAAATTATCTTCCTAAAGAAGGATGGTCAAGCTCTAGATAAAGTCTAATGACAAGAAGGCACCTATTGATCATCGCAAGTATCGAGAGAGATGACTCGACAAAACAACCCATTCCTTTAAACTCAAAATCATGTCGAGAATCTTAGATCATTCGAAGTTGATATTCCAGTACATTAATTAACTCGTGGCATGACCTATGGTGTCAAGTACCACACTCCATCGCACACTTAAGTAATCAATGCACCCGAACAGAAATCCCGAATATGATTAGATTCCAACCAAATTTCCCGTGGAATATGCTAATATCATAGAGAAGACTCGATAGGAACATCTAAGGAAGAACATAAAAGAAAGGGAAGGAGAAGAAAAGAATAGTAAAGGAGAGAAAAGAAAGAAAATAAAAGGAAGGCAAGGAAGGAAAATGAAAGAATCGATCAGACATCATTTAGATGTATGAGAGATGAGGAAAATAGAATGAAAGTAATATACTCTCTGACAATTGTCAACCTTAGAAATATGTTGACCAGAAGGCGAAATGAAAAGAAAATCACACAGGCAGTTGAATAATGGAAAATATTGCTTTACAAGTACAGAAATCCTTACTACAGAGTAAGGAAGGACTCTCCCGCTATCCCGTTCACACAGAAGTTCAACTCATAGCCAACAAATATCAAACATATCAACAATTCGAATTCTTGTTTAAGGAAGATAACACTCAGCACAGCATCAATTAGCAATAATTATTCTCATCCCTTTCGAGGGGGATCGCACTAGGGCTCAATTTATATAAAATCACATAAGCTACCTAAAAGCCGCCCTTCGAGGGGAAACTGACCGGAAGGGCAGCTACCTCTCGATCTCTACATCCTAACCCCGCTACTCCAACCACCACGGTGCAAACTCCTTGGAGTCTTTCAGGCCCTCTGTAATGTACAAAGCTAAGTTTTGCCTACCCTTTCCCAAGTCTACATCCAATAGGGATGGTCTATCGCCTTGCTACCCACTCGCTTTCCCTTTTCTTCTCTTTTTTTCCGATTTTTCCTTATTTTAAGTAAAGTTTATTAAGCTAAGTTTATTAATTTAGCCATATTAAATTCATTTTGCCCTTTAAAACTTTTTAAAATCCTTTAAAAACATTGGGCGGTTTTCGAAGCCATACTTCAACCCATTTGTACTCAAATCGCACAACCTGGCTCTGATACCACCTTTGTAACGGCCCAAATATAAATATTCGGGTTACGTTTCGAAGGATTGGATACCTTCGTTCGGAACTTACAATTCAAGTACGGGTTGAGTTTCAAAACAAGGTGTGAGTGCTAAAAGAAGGGATTTCGTACCCTAAATTCACGAGCGGTCCATTAGGGACCATAACCAGTCCTACTTGACTAAGTCCCTCAAAACCATTTATAGTTCAAAACATAAAGAAAAGAAATTGACAATACAACTTGCCTCGGCGAAGCTGGGTCAAAACCAAATACGAGGAAATAAGTAGAAAAGGGTGGAGTTAAAGTCGGTCTTTCTCTCCCTCTCACTGCGCCATAAGATATCCCCCGCCACAACAGCACATGATCAAGCAAGGGTACGGGTAACTGAAACTAACCACGAAGTCAAGGTCGAGCCACTCATGCGGGCCCTGAAGACCTCGATGAGGACATATAATATGCCTATACCTAATTAAAGGATGCTCTAATGCAGTGCGGAAATATTAAACACTCAAGCATGCTAACAATTTTTATATATATATATGCAGAAAGCGATTAGATGGGACCCCGCATAGAATGCCAAGTGGCATGTCCCTCTCCTACTCCCGCACTCATGCTCGTTAGTGCAGGAACCGACCGCGTTCAATGCTATATAGCAACATCTCATCATGTCGTATATCATGTGTCATGTCTCATTTCATATGTCATTATTTTCTTTCTTTCTTTCTAATGGAATGATATCAGACTCAATTAGGAACAAACCCGATGAGACTGGGTCGTCCTATGACCCTAGCAAATGACTCTAGGACTCACAATTTAACGGTCGTTCTACCATACACAAAGAGAATACGGATGCTCGTTCAATTGTGCAACCTAAGCATGCTACTACATGAATATGCAGGATGCAACACCTACACACTATATGACACATCAGGCATGAGGTTCTAACTTGACTAAGCCTCGGAGGACTTACTTGGAGTGGCAGATCAGCAAGAGGAAAGCAGCAAGAGAACAAGCAAGCAGGTCACAGATCACCTAGCAAGTATTAATGAACACGTATAAGCATATTGCACAAAACGGGAAACATTTACCACCACACATAATTTATCCATCAATTATTAGACATAACATCATCATAATTAACTCGACTATCTCATATCGTCATATCTCATCTCATTCTCATATCATATTATCTCAAGTCATCATATATGTTCATATAACATCTCATGTTTCATCACATAATATCTCATCTATCTACACGTCATGCTTTATAATCATCACCTCAAGATCTCAAATATCACTCATGCTTGCAACTCATATCCATATCATATTCACATAATTTCACAATACTCTTCAAACAATTTTCCAAGTTAAGTCCAAATAAGTCGGTTTCAAAGTTAGTGAGAGCCATTTAAATCTCAATGAAATCAACTCGATAGTCGAACAATTCTTTTAAATCATACTTAGCTAAATCTCGACATTGAATATTTGAATCCTTAAACGAATTTCCCCATAATTATATTATTATCAAAATAATCCAGGCATATTCTCTTTTTTTTTTAAATCATTATCTAATTAAATTTTGATACTTCAGAAATATATTAACTACTTAAATAATCCAACTAACCATTTAAGACGTTAAATCAATTTTACAAGGTAATATTTTCAAAAGAATCCGACATAAGTTAGTTTTATTCCAAAACAATAACTACTCTCATAATGTAATATTATTGAATAATCCCGGCATTTATAAATCTTTATAAACAACCCAACAACCCAATTTACCCATTTTAAATATCAAAACTTAGCAATCAGTTTATTCATATATATCATTCTCAACAAATCAGTCTAAATGATTAAATAAATAAATCAGAAAAAAGATAATTAAATAACTTAACCATATAAAGAACCACAATCCATAAAGTATTTGAATAACCTTCACACATTAAAACAATATAATCAATTAGCTAAATAACATTTAAAAATCAGATTTTAAATATACTAAAATTGATAATTACACACTCTAAATAATTAAATAATATTTAAAATTATAATTCAGAATTAAAATTAATAATAATTAAATAAACAACTTGTATCACAATTATATATCAACACAATTTTAATAACTCAAATAACCCAACCCAGTTCAAGCCCAAACGGAAGCCCTAATATCTCAGCCCAACCCGGATCCCTTACCCGGCCCAAACCCAGGACATTGCCCAACCTCAAAACTAGATTTTAAAACCGAACCGAAAAAAAAAAAGAAATGGAAAACCAGACCGAAATAATAGGAAAAAGAAAGGATGAAAACCGGGTTCATCACCCATCTTCAACCTCTGTTCGAACGGAGAAGGAGAGGAGCAGAGCTCCTCGCCGGCGGTGGCCTGGCCACGTCCGGTCACCCTCTCTATCTCCCGGCCACCCTCGCTCATCCCCGACACCAAACCGACCCACGAAAAAGGAGAAAGAAACTCACCGAGGGCTCGAATAACTCGCCGGAAAAAAAGGCCGATGGGCTCGATTCGGCTTTGTCGATGGTGGAGAGCTCGGTAGTCGGTCTTGGATGATGAAAGAGGTGTTAGAGGTTCACTTTTACACGGTTTTGAGTCAAAACGAAGACGCAAAGAGGGAAACCGACCTTGGGCGAACGAAGACATGGGAGACGAAGCGGAACGGAGGGTTGTGGCTTCGACTGTAAAGACTTGGATTTTCAAATCCTAAATTTTTGGAAAAAGAAAATTAAAAACGAATTTAAAACTCGTTTAGTGGATTCCGGCCGGAATATAAAATTTAACGAAAGATTTCCGTCCTTTTACCTAGAAAATTCAAAATAATTATCGGATGGCGATATCCTTGTCGATTTTAAAATTCTAATTGATCGAGAAAGCGTGTTTCGGGGAAATTAACACTCGAGAACTAATTGCGGGATTCGAATTTCACGTATTTGGGATTGTTTCCGGGTAATTGGTTTAACCGAATTCCACACACAACCCCTCACCCACTCCCTCACCTTACGCTGCAAATTGAACCCATTCCTTGCGCCTTCATCACCATCAACGTCATCACCTTTTCGCCTTCACCATTTCACTGTTTCACCATCACCTTCACCTCACGCCATCACCTTCCCGCTTTCACCATTTCACCATCACCATCTCAGTCATCGCCACCATCAGCCACTCCACCACCACCGTCGCAGCTCCTTCTTGTCTCCACAGTACCACCACCAAAACCAACTACGTACCTTATTTGCTCCTCTGATTCGAACAAATACCCGAGCAA
Organism: Persicaria maculosa; assembly: GCA_963922045.1. Taxonomy (NCBI): domain Eukaryota; kingdom Viridiplantae; phylum Streptophyta; class Magnoliopsida; order Caryophyllales; family Polygonaceae; genus Persicaria; species Persicaria maculosa. Next base: position 20,754,436 of record OY998271.1, on the reverse strand, counting down.
CACATCCACTACCTCCTCTTGTTGCCATCGCCACACTCCACGCCTCGGTGATCCTTCTTTGTCATTGTCATCCTCGCCGCATCCTCGTTCATCGAAGAGCAATCGCAGCCACCCTCGGAGCTCTCGGCGTCATCGACGAGCCTCCGATGATCCCCCGTCCGTTTGATCGTGAACCAACTTTCCGGTAAGCCATTCTCCTTCGTTTCCAATCCAAATCACCCCCGAGCTCCTCCATCACGCTCACCCATGTCCGACGCAGGTCCGACGAGCCATCGCAAGCCTCCGACGATGCCCAGAACTCCGATCGAGAGCTCCGAAGTCGCGAAAAATCCATCTCGGTGAGCTCCGAAATTATCCTCGTTTCGATTCATTTTTTAGTCTTTTTCGATGCTTAGGCTAGTTGGAAGTGAGCGTGGGCTGAGTGCGGGACGTTCAGGTGGGCTCAAGAACTCCGGCGAGCTTGAGAGAGGTACGAGCGAGCAACGTCAAGAGCAACGCGAGCGCGAGTACGAGCAGAGCGAGGACGAGGCGAGCGACGGAGCTGGGGCCTGTGTGGGAGTGTGAGCGGGGAGGAGGTTGTGATTCCGGGGCGCAAGCGAACAGGCGGAGGAAGTCGGAGACGGTCGGCGTCAAGCAGCACCAACGCAGGCGGGAGCAGCGATTCCAAATTGAGGGAAGAAGAAGACGTCCAGTCAGCAGGCGCGGGTCCTTCTCTCTCATCCCAGTCAGCACCAGAGAGGCCCACGTTTCATTTATTTAATTGATTTTGTTGTTTAGTCGGTTTGGGATCTACGGGTTGGTTCGGTTCGGGTTATCCGTTTATTTATTTAACTAATTAGCGGGATTAAAATTATTATATATATACAATATGATTTGAGGTTTTAAGAGATAAAATATTATTTTGGGAGATTTATAAGGGGTGGTTTTATTAAATGAAAATGGGTTGGATTTTAGGGGATTCGGAAATATTTTATAAAGGTGTTCTAATAAATGGTGTTTAAAATGTATATAATATTATTGAGAATTAAAATAAATTATTAAGACTCGTCATTTTAAAAAGAGAATTTAGAAAATGAATTTCAAGATCGAAAAGTAATTTAATAAATAAATTTAAAAAGGAAATTAGCGAGTATTTTCAAGGGTCGGAAGTCCTAACTGTATAATTCGGATTTGAAACGGTTTTGAAACTAACTTGGGAATAAGACTGATTCGATGACTAACTAGCATGACGATATGATAGTTTGACTAACGGTATGATATGTGTGACTAATAGCATGATATTGTAGTGATTATTAGAAGTGATTAAATGTTCGGTATTTATAATGATCATGATATATATCCTTATGGAAAGTATGAGTATAAAATAGTAATAGGCGAATTTGGCTAAGTATGATAGGGAGGTTATATTAAGTTGATGAGTTGGCAAGTTATGATGAATGGTATGAGATAAGAGATGGTTGATTGTGATAACTGAAAGTGTGGTTGATGCGAACTTGTTTATTTATCTGTGTGTATGAGTGTGTGATATATGTGTTCAGAGTAGCTATAGAATTATACTCGGTATTCTCATTATGTATTTAGGTGATACTCTGTGATCGTGACTACTGTGTGCTGGATTCTTCTTTCGCTGTTCTCCTAGCCAGGTAAGTACCTCCGGGGCTTACTTAGTAACTAATACCTCATTCTTGATGTGTCATATAGTATGTAGGTGTTGCATATGCATAAAAGCATGTCATGTAGTATCATGCTTAGGAATTGCACTTACGAATGAGCATTCTTATTCTGTATGCGTTTGAATATAGAACGGCCGTTATCTGTGAGTCCTAGAGTCGTTGTTAGGGTCATAGGGCAGCCCAGCTTCATCGGGCGTTGTCCTCCTTGAATCATTTATATATATATCATGAGATACGAGATGAGAATGAGATACGATATGATGATGAGATGTGATATGCTATAGCATCGAACTGGCCAGTCTCCACCCTATCTGTAAGGAGGATGGTGGTAGAAGAGGGATATACCACTTGGTATTCTTTGTTAAGGCCTTACTTCATATTTTGCATATATGAATTAGGAGCATGATAGTGTGGTTAATATTTCGGTACTGCATGAAGGCATCCTTTATTCTAGGTATAGGCGTATTATATGTCTTCAGCGTGGTCAGAGGACTCGCAGGCGAACTCTTTGCCTGACTTTGTGCTATAGTTTCAGGTACCCGATCCACTGCTTGATTTTGTGCTGTTATGACGAGGTCTATTCATATGGCGGAGAGTGAGTGTTTGAACCCTGACTTCACCAGATTCATGCTTTTGGGATTTCTTCCTACTTATACTCTGTTTTGACCCGGCTCTGCCGTGACACTGGTTGTATCATTTTCAGAACTTATGTCCTTTGTTTGATAAAAGGGTTTTCCACGTTGTAGACTTAGGATAGGTACAGGGGTTTACCCTGGGGTCTCTAACGGACCTTCCGGATTTGGGTGCGAAATCCCACTTTAAACTACACATCTTTGGTTTCAAACCTTCAACCTGTACTCGGGGCACAAGATCCCAACGAGTGGTTTCATCCCTCGAAATGTAACTCGGGAATCATAATCCCGGGCCGTTACAAAGGTGGTATCAGAGCCAGGTTTTGCAATCCGAGTACAATAGGTTAGACTGGTTTTGAAAATTGCCCAATGATTTCAAATAGTTTTGGAAAATGTTTTTTAAAAGGGCAAAATGAATTTAATTGGAATTAAACCTAAATGAATAAAGGGGAAACAATCTCATGGGTTGAGACCAAAGCGATAGACATCCCTTATGGATGTAGAACTCGGGGAACGGTAAGCAAAATACTAGCTTTTATTTACAGATGGGCCTAGAAGACTCCAAGGAACGCCACGGAGGTTGGAGTATTGAGTTAGGAGGCTGTGAGGTTCTTGCCCCTCCGGTCAATCGTCCCTCGAAGGGCGGCATAGATCGTCTCTGTGATTGTATGCATTATATCCAATTGGGCCCGAGGGCGATCCTCCTTGAAGAGGATCATATTAATCTCGTTGATTGCTTCCGTGTTGAGTGCTATTGTGCTTAGGATAGCGAATTAATCAGTAGGCCTCGACTTGAATCATGTGTTGAATAATTGTACAAACGGGATAGCGGAAGAAAACCTTGGTTTTATGTAATCAGAATTCCTATCTTGTCGGAATAGCCTTCCACATTTCAAACCCCCTGATGGTTCTGACTCCATCATCCTCCCCACCAAAACATCTAGGCATGTTAGCAATGGTCGAGAAGCATCCGCTCTCCCCATTTCGAGTCCTATTTCGTATCCCACCATCGATGATTCTATTGAGTCTCGTACCTGAGGTTGGGGCTTCCACGGGAAATTTGGGTCGGTCAACTAATTACCTTTTGAAATCGTGTCGGATGTGAGGGTTACCTGAGTATGTTAGTGGGGGGTGAGGATTTACATCGTTTCGAGATAGAAGTGAGTTATCTTATGGAGACGTCCATTTCGATCGTCGTAATGGCCCACCATGTCTTCTTACCACAATAGTCTAAACATGAGTTCTACCCTCCCCTCTCGGAAACAGCGTGAATGTCCTAACCCAGTGAGTCATGCTAGCGTCCCACGGAGAAATGGGGTGGTGAGTCGGTGATTTCCCTTAGAGAATTCTGTCAAGTTATAATGATAGCCTCCTTGTTATTTCATGACATGCTATATTGATATAATTCAACATGACATGCATGGTTCCACTTATGAGTGGATGTATGTGTCGTATCTATTGAATTTCCATAATTACTGTCTCCCTATGAACTAGGTCCATGATAGTATGGTCAACTCTCATTTTATTTTTAAAACGTGAATTGGATGACTTAGCATGTCAGATTAACCTAATTGGGCCTCATTTACTATGCACATGTTTAATGAGTGTTGCTAGTATCATGTAGGACATATACATCCCAGTTATAGGCCCTCGTATGATTGTGTGACGTCCTAGTCTTACTATGCGAATATGGATGTATGTGATGAGATAGTTGCTATACCAACCCTGCATGAATTAACCATACCCTTAGCATGATTTTTAGGGTACATCTTAGCATGTTTGCCTCAACCCCGCAATATTATGACTTGCTTATGTGTGTATCTAAATTGAGTGATAAGTCATGCATATGATATCCTGTGATGTTTGCTAGGTCTTGCATAACTTATGTCATATATGTCTCATGTCAGTCTGTGCATACATGTTCTTAGTCTGTCAAGCATGATTGGTGAATGAAATGATAGGTTGCTAGCTTGTTCTGCGCACATATAAAGAAGATTATATGAACATGTTATAAATGCATAAATCGATATTCCTTGAGATAGGTGCATACTAGTGTGAATTAATGTGATGATATCTCTTGATTTTTATGTGTTTGCGTGCCACAATTATAAGGGCATCGTTGTAACTCTCGGGTTGGGATCTTATCCTTGGTCTCGTCGTCCCTAGTCCTGGTCCATGTCTGAACCCTTAAGGAAGTTGTGTTGTCTGCCCTTGTCTCTCCCCTATCTCCGTAACTTCTAACCCTTGCGATCCTTCGATGAGCTCTGATATGCAAGAAGGGACCGACGACCAAGTGGCACCGGAGCGGTGAAACGAAAGTGTGATGGGTCCATGACCCATAGACCACAAGACAGACGTCACCAAAAGTATACAAAGGACGAACACATTTGAAAGATGGTAGCCGCGTACGTGATTCTCTTAGATGACTCAAGAAAGGGTGTTCTTCATTCAAATCGTGAATTCTTCTATATCAATTAGAATTGGCATAATGCAACAGGCCTGAAGCTGACATAAATGGGCGTGCGATGACTAATATGCTAAACTGGTGGCGAGTGATTGTCTAACTAACTTGTTTATATGATGGTGTGCCTCGATGGTTGGGGTACTCATTTCTGGTAAATAGATTATGGGTTATATATGGTAGTGCTTTCTTCTTGAGCTTGAGTCATGAGATTCTTCGGTTAGATGGGTCAGAAAGTGGTGGGTGGATTGAGGTCTTCGAATTTGGGTAATTGGTTGTATGAGATAGGGTGCAAGAAGGATGCGGTAGCTTGGGTAGAGCCGAGCGGGTTGGGATGTGTCGAAGTTAATGGTCCGTGAGTATAGATGAGCTTCCAGGTAGGTCTTAGGTGGGGAGTGGGGCTAGTTGGCGAGATTTTGGAGGAGATGTCCTAGCTAGAAGTGTCGGTAGGTAGTGGGTGCGCGGTGTGAGAGTTTAGGATAGGAGGGTAGCAGTTGAGGTCTAGACTAGTTCCATGAGGGTGACCTTGAGAGTGAGTGTGAGTATAGGCAGTTGGCGTAGTTCTAGGGGTGGATGAGAGAGCTAGGAGTGGTCGGGAGGATTGTTGAGGGGAAGTGTTGTGAGGCGGGTTAGTATGCCCAGGGGAGAGTGTCTAGATAGTTAAGGAGCAAATCGTGGGGGGCATTGAGGAATGTCTAAGAAACCGTAGGATTGGGGACTAGGTTCTATGTGCCGTGATTAGGAGCAGTTTTGGTAAAGGATGAGGTTGAGGAAATGCTAAGGAAGAGTAGTGTAAGATTGCATGGGAAATAATTGGTTTTGGATGTTAGGTTGTTCATATCAGGTTGTACGTGTGATGAGTATTGGGGTTGTCTAGGTAGGATTGGTAATGCTTGGAGAATTCATGAGGAAAGAATTTCTAGATGCAATGTTGGAGGAATTTTAGTATCAAGAAAGAGTCGAGATTGATGTGGGGAGATTATTGTGGCTATTGAGGTATTTGAAATATAAGATGAATCTTCAAGGAAAGACGGGTAACTAGGCAAGGATGTCGTTGAGATTTTAGTGAGACTGTGGGCTTGAGTTTTAGATAGGGGGATTCTGAGCATGGATTTGGGAAATAGGCAAGGCAGAAGGCATTGAGACCGCTAGAGGAAGAAGGTTTTGGAAGATTGGCAAAGTTGCGGCACTGGGGAGATTCGGATGAGGAAGTCATAGGAGTTCAGTGGGAGTTCTATCGGTTGGAAAATCGCGGGAGAATTGGTCAAGTTGCGATGTTATTGGTAATTCGAGCTAGGGTGACATAAGGTTTCGTTGGGGATAATGGTCGTGGTTAAGGGGTGGTAACTTGAGGTGAATTCGGATAATGCTAGGAAGAGTATCTAAGGTAGGTCAGCTTGAGGACTCATGAGTGGTTCATGTTTCGTGAGTTCTGGAATGGCATGAGTAGGTAAAATCGGTGGTTGGTCTTTGAGGAGAGGCGCTGGTGATGAGGGTCTTAGTAATTCCTGGTTGGAGGTAGCATGAGATGGATTTCTGCGTTAGAGATGGTCGAGAGTGACAGGTGTGAGATGATCAGTATGATTTGGGTTCTTAGAGGTGGATAGTTAGTGAGAGTGGTTAGTGGTGCGGGGAGTATGATCAGGTTAGTAAGGTGATTCGAGATGTCTCATTGGGGGATGATGATCGAGCAGAGTCTTGAGAGCCTAGGAAGAGTAAGCAAGATTGTTAAGAAGCGTCTAGATCAATCGTGAGAGCGGTTCAGTTGAGGACTCGAGATTTCTCTTAGAGGGTAAAGATGGGGCTGGTAGGGGACCCCTAGGGCAAGGGCGTTCTCTATATGGAGTCTTGGTAGTAGATCGAGTTGTTCAGCTTGTCGGAATGGGGGAATTTGTGATTTGGGAACTCCGAGAGATAGTTTTAAATGGTCGAATGGAAAGTGAACTTGAGTTCGGGATGTAGAAGTAATTGACCCTTAGATGGTTTGATGGCATATGAGTTGGAATACCTAGTAGTTGGTTTGGGTAATTGGCCTTGATTAGGGGTAGTTATGAGGCTAGAAGGGTTGTATGTGAGCGGGATGCAATGGTGTATGGATTGAGTTGGTAGACCTTGGTGAAGTTGATCTTAACGCAAGAGATGATGGGTAGTGGTCATGTCTTGTCATGATTGGTAGTTATAGGCATGTTCTCTTGAGGATGTGATCTAGCGTATGCTTTACTTGGGACCGAATGTGGGGCGAATTCTATGCTATAGACGATGTTGATTCTATGATGTATTGTCATTAACAATAGTGAACTATTAGTACTAACATAGCTGAACTCGATGGAATGCTAGTGTATGGAAGTACTTGTTTGCCTCTAATGCGATGTCGCTTGGCAGTAGCATGAGTATGATAAGCTTATTTGATTGATATGGTGTGTAACTTCTGTGACATGATGTGATAAATCCTACCATGAATGATACGATGCTAGGCATGTTATGTTATGTGACTATCTGTGACATGAGTATGACCTGGTTATGAATGTATGATACGATTGCTATGTTGAACAATTGCTATGACATATGATGCCTTGAATTAAAATTTCTAGGATGATAGAACCGAATTGATGAGATTTGATTCTGACTTAGAACTTAGGAAGGAAATATGAGATTAGCCCTTAGAGGTGGATGATTCCACCTCCTGAGATTTGAAAATGCTTTGACTAACATCGGATTTAAAGGATTTGAATTGTGCTTTAAATAGACTAACTTAGATTTTGAGAAAACTAATGCGACCCTAGTTTTATTATAACGCCCCACGAAGTGGATACAAGTATTTTATAGGGGCGCCTGTAGATTACTTGCTAAGACCTAGTGGTGACGCTATTATGCTTTTTGAGTTATGATATGGTCGAGGAGTCAGAATAAGGATGTGGTAGGGGCCCATATCACATTCTTGTTACGATCTATTGGCGATATTATGATCACAACAATGGTACTGTGAGGATCTCATAGGGGCACTTATGAGGTGCTTACTGTAAAGACTCGGAATTTTAAAAATATTATTTTCTAAATTAAGATTTAATTTTTGATTTAATATTGATTAGTTTTGATTTAATTCCCAAGGATTCGAAAAATATTGAAAATTTCTGTTCTCGAGCAAACGATTTTATTTTTATTTTTCGAAATGAATTCCGACGTGAAATTGATATTTGATTTGAAATGAATTCATTTCGCTCTATTATTTTAAAGCTTAGAAATAGTTTTGGGCTTCATTATCTAATTCGGGTTCGAAAGCTTATTTTAAATTGATTTTAATTGAGTCGGGTTAAAGTCGGAAAGCGGGTTTCGGGATTCGTTTCCAGGTATTCACTTTGACTTTTACACACACACTTTCACACTTACCCACTCCCTCACCCCTACCTCTACCCCTACCCCTATTGTAGATTTGCAGCAACAAGTCTTTCCCCTCCCATCTCCCTATTTACAACTGCTACACAACTCCCTCCTTCTACGTTCCTTTGATCACATCAAGCCACCCACAGCTCCTAGCCTCCTACCCTCTTCACTTCATTCTCCCTCTGTTTTTTGAGCTAGAACCGCACGCGACACTTCCGCCTCCTTCTTTGAAGCAAGCCATCCCCTTCCTCCCCGGTTTCATTGAGCCACCACAAACACCACCTCCATTATTCCACACTCCCTCCATTTTTTTTCTAATTTCAAGTCACCACCATCATTCTCCCACGCCTTCCTCATTGGTTCAGCCACCACCATCAATCGCCTTCCCTGTCGCCACCACCGAGAGCCCCGAAGAACCACCCTTGTTCCGTAGTGGAAGAAGTCGAGCCCCCCATCTCCTCTCTTAGAGTAGCATCAGTCTTAAAGACCTTTCCCCGACGAAGGAGACGGAGCCACAAAGCCCAGGCACACCCAGGAGCCCCTCCGGAAACGCGCCGCCTCCCCTGTTTTCAGTTCAAGGTCGAATCTCTTCCTCTTCTTTCGACTTATGCTAAATACCTTGTAAAGGAGAAATTTTATTCATTCCTCCCTCTCCCTAGGACTCAATCGGAGCTTATCTCGAGCTCTCACAGTCGGAAAGGCTGCCATCGAAGCAGGAGTTCTTCCTCGGAGGCACACCGTGAGTCCCCTTTTTCTCCCTCCTACCTTGCGTTCGTTCCTTCCTTTCTGGGTTGGACTTGTTCGGGATTAGCATGTCGGTCAGGTGGGAAAGGTTTGGGGATGGAGAGGAGCCGCCGGCCGGCCTTGCTTCTTCTTCCTCCTTCCGTTTCACGAGCGCTGTGAACAAAGCTCTGTTCGTTTGAAGGAGGAGGGTTCAACAGGCCGGGTTCACTTTCCTTTTTTTTTTGTTGTAAACCGGCCGGTCTGGTTAATTCTTTTCGGTTCATTAAATCATACACGGGTTGGGCTTTCGGGTTCTGGACTGGGTATGGATCCGGGTTTGGGTTAATATCTTGGGCCTCCCTCTCTTCCCTTGGTTTTGTGTATTTGGGTGAGATTTGTTATATGTTAATTTTATTAAATTATTTATATATTATATAATTGTTATATAAATTATTATTTACTTATTATTAATTTATTTTGTTTTATTTATTGGTTAATTATTTATCATAAGTTATTTAAAGTCTAATTGTAAGAGTTTATCTAATTGTTTATTGATAATGTTTTGATGTTGAGAGCGATATTCAAATAATCCATGGATTTGTTGATTCTTTATTTTATTAAGTTAATTGCTTATATTTTTCTGAAATATTTATTTAGTTATTTAATTTGATTTGTTGAGAATTATTTATGTGGATAATTTATTTGTTAAGTTTTGACATTAAATTGTTAGTTTTGAATGATATAGATTGTTTAAAATATTTCTAAAGTGTCAAAATTTATTTTGATAATGACCTTGAAATAGAAGTATGCCGGAATTATATTAATAATATGATTTTGGAAAAATTGGTTTAAAGGTTTAAATGCTTTAATATTGGACTTTGGCTAAGTATTGTTTTAAAATAATCGATTGATTATCGAGTTAACTTCCTTTGGGTTTAAATGGCTTTGACTAACTTTGGAACTGACTTATTTGGACTTCACTTGGTAAATTGTTTGAAGAGTCGTACTTGTGAATTTATGTGAAGATGATATGGATATGAGTTTCAAGCATGAGTGACATTTGAAATCTTGAGTTGATGATTATAAAGCATGATGTGTTGATATATGAGTTATTAAGTGATGAAATATGAGATGTTATATAATGATGCATGATGAGATGGCGAATAAGATATCAAATGTGAGATGATTGATGGAAATGAGTTAATTATGGAAATTGATGTTATGAGATAGTCGAGATAATGATGATGATGTTATGACTAATAATTGATGGATAAATTATGTGTAGTGGTAAATGGATCATGTTCTGTGCAGTATGCTTATACATGTTCATTTATAATTGCTAGGTGATCTGTGACCTGCTTGCTTATCCTCTTGTTGCTTCCCTCTTGCTGATCTGTTATTCCAGGTAAGTCCTCCAGGGCTTACTCAAGTTAGAACCTCATGCCTGATGTGTCATATAGTATGTAGGTGTTGCATCCTGCATATTCATGTAGTATCATGCTTAGGTTGCACAAATTAACCGAGCATTTGTATTCTCTTTGTGTATGGTAGAACGGTCATTAAAATGTGAGTCCTAGAGTCATTTGCTAGGGTCATAGGACGGTCCAGTCCCATCGGGCTTTGTCCTAATCGAGTCAGACTGTAAAATTGACGAGCATGACTATTGATGCGATTGATGATGTTATGATATTGAACGCGGCCGGTTCCCCCACTAACGAGCATGGGTGCGGGAGTAGAAAACAAAGTCGGTTCCTGCACTAACGAGCATGGGTGTGGGAGTAGGAGAGGGATATGTCACTTGGCATTCTATACGGGATCCCATTTAATCGCTTTCTACATATATATAAACTGCTAGCATGCTTGTGTGTTTAATATTTCCGCACTGCATTAGAGCATCCTTTATCTAGGTATAGGCATATTACATGTCCTCAGCGAGGTCTTCAGGGCCCGCATGAGTGGCTCGACCTTGACTTCGTGGTTAGTTTCAGGTACCCGTACCTTTGCTTGAGCATGTGCTGTTATGGCGGGGGATATCCTATGGCGCAGTGAGAGGGAGAGAAAGACTGACTATGAACTCCACCCTTTTGCTACTTATTTTCTCGTATTTGGTTTTGACCCGGCCATACCATGGCAAGTTGTATTATGAAATTTCCTTTTTATGCTTTTCGAACTTAAAACATTTTAAGCGACTTAGGCAAGTAGGACAGGTTCGGAGGATCCAACGGCCCTATCGCGAATTTAGGGTGCGAAATCCCTTCTTTGAGCATTAAAAAATTTGGTTTAAAACTCAACCCGTACTCGAATTGCAAGATCTGAACGAAGGTATCCAATCCTTCGAAACATAAACCGAATATTTATATTTGGGCCGTTACAAAGGTGGTATTAGAGCTTGGGTTGCGCGATTCGAGTACAAATGGGTTGAAATATAATTTTAAAAATCGCCCAATGTTTTAAAGGATTTTGAAGAGTTTTTAAAGGGCAAAATGAATTTAATATGGCTAAATTATTTAACAAAGCTTTATAAACTTGACTTAAACTAAGAATAATAAAAAAAAAGGGAAATCGAGTGGGTAGAAAGGCGATACACCATCCCTATTGGATGTAGACTTGGGAAAGGGTAGGCAAAACTTAGCTTTGTACTTGACAGAGGGCCTGGAAGACTCCAAGGAGTTTGCACCGTGATGGTTGGAGTAGCTGGATTAGAATATAGAGGCCGAGAGGATAGTTGCCCCTCCGGTCAGTTGCCCCTCGAAGGGCAACTTCTAGATAAATTCTGTGATTTTATATAAATTGGGCCTGAGGGCGATCCCTCTCGAAGGGGATCAGATTAATTTTTGTTGATTGATTCTGTGCTGAGTGTTGTCTTCCTTGAGCAAGATTATGTTTGTTGACCTCTTTGATATATGTTGACTATGAATTGAACTTTTGCGCGAATGAGATAGTGGGAGGAGTCCTTCCTTACTCTATGGCTAGAATTTCAGTTCTTGTGGAGCAATCTTTTCCATTATTCAACTTTCTGTATCGTTTCCTTTTCATTTAACCTTCGGTTCGACAAATTTCTAGTTATAGATGAGGATTGTTGAATAGTGTCTATTCTTTTCATTTTGCTTTTCTCTTCTCCTATCTCGTCTCATGTCATTAAATGATGTCTTATAGATTCTTTTCTTTTCCTTATTTTCCTTCATTTTCCTTTCCTTCATTTTCTCTCCTTACTATTCTTTTCTTATTCTTCTCTTCCTTTTATCCTCTTTCACAAATGTTTTATCGGGTCTCCTCTATGATTTTACCATCTTCCATGGGAAATTGGGTTGGGAATCTAATCATATTCGGGATTTCTGTTCGGGTGCATTGATTACTTGGGTGTGTGATGGGGTATGGTACTTGACGCCATAGGTCATGCCACGAGTTAATTAATGTACTAGAATATCAACTTTGAATAACCTAAGTTTCTCGACATGATTTCGAGTCTAAAGGGATGGGTTGTTTTGTTGAGTCATCCCTCTTGATTCCTGTGATGGTTGGTAGGCGTCTTCTTGTCATGGCACCTTGTCCTTAGTCTCGTTATCCTCACTCTCATTCCAAAAGTGACTTTGTAAGTATTATGGGTTGTCCGCTTTTATCTTTTCCCTATCTCTATTAATTTAGAACCTCTGTGTTATATATTTAGAACGAACGACGACATGTGGGAAAGAACAACTAGCCGGGTAACACTAGAGCGGCGCAGCGGAAGCATGGTGGGCCCATAACCTACAGGTGACAGAACTGACGTCATTAGCAGCATTGAAAGACGAGCACGCATTGGATTCGTAGATATAACTTAGGGAAGGGGCATTCACCATTCGAGCTGCTAATCTTTTCTGTGATGTTTGAACATGATGTTGTGCAATAGGCCTAGATTTGATATGTTGATAAATTTTGATGCATTAGTACTTTGATATGGTAGTTAGAGTTACTGAGTGTTGCTTGCTTTAATTTTGCCTATGAGGGGTGAGTTATCGATGTTGGATTATGGTTTCTTTTTTTTTGTATAGCTAGAGGAGTGATGGGAACACTGGAAGTTGTAGGTTCGATCAATGAGAGTGTGAGGTAGAATCATGGAAATGAGACATTGACTTAGGTAGGATCGAGTGAGTTCTTGGGCTGATAGGAGACATTGGCTAAGGATTTTCAAATGAGCCTTCTAGGTAGGCCTTAGGTGGGGTATAGGATGAGAATGACAAGATTTTTGGAAATAAGGTTGTAGTATAGGTGAGTAATTTGAGTGAAGGATAGAGTAAATTCGTTTAGGTATCCTTGATGGAAAATAGGAGTAGACTAGGCATGTCTTATTTAGGAGATCTCGTAGGGAGGATGTGATGATAAGAAGGTTATCGTACTGGGAGTTGTAGCAAGGTTGTCGGGGAATGAATTGTGGATAACGTTAATGATTGGGTAACTAGGATGGCTTGAGGAATTGTAGACTTTAGGACTTAGGTTATTTGTACTGTGAGTAGGAATGACCTTGGTAAGGAATGAATTATGGATATCGTTAAGGTTTGAGTGACTAGGACTGCTGGTAAATTTGTGGACCTTAGGATTCGAATTGTGTATATGATAAGGGGTAGGATGTGAGATCGATATTGAGGCTTGCTCTTGGGAATTCAGGACACTTGCTAGAATTGCAATTAGAGGAATAATAGAGGTGAGATTGGATGTTTTAGAATGAGAAGAAATTGAAATTGGTATGTGTGCAATTGATTCGAATCTTGAGGTAATTAGGAAATGAACGATAATTCTTTGAGGAAATGCCTTAAGCTAACTAAAGGACATCGTTCGTAGTATTTATGAGAGTGATTGCTTGGGTGTATAGGTAGAAAGACTGTAAATGACAAATATGAGCACTAGTCAGGTGAAGGACATGATGCTACTAATGGTCGTAGGAATTCGAAACTTCAAATAATTTATGATGCCTTGAGTGAATTCGAATAAGAATGATATATAATTTCTCTTGGAAAGAGGGTGGATGGTTAATGTCATTAAGAGTTAAGGTGTCGTTGTTGAGGATTGTAGTCTAAGGCGAGTTTAAAGTATGTGGCGATAAGAAGCTAGTATAAGATGGCTTGAGGACTCGTGATTGATTGAGGCTATGGTGGGACTTTGAATGGTAATTGGTGCTGTAAATAAGTGAAATTTCTATGACCTTTTAGGAAATGTAGAGATACATTTCGATTTGGGGATATTCTAGTGAGTTAGATGAGTAAGGCATATTGTTGACCACTTGGGTATAGGTGCGATTGAGGAGACTGGATGGGTGGTGTTACGGGTTTAGCACTAGTTGGCTCTCTAACTTAGAATCTGGCGAATGCAGACGATTGAGTACTGATAGGACTTTCTGACATAGCTGAGTGAGGTGTTTATGTTGTTTTGGATGCGTAAGTAGCTTAGGAGATGAACCTTTGCTTGAAACATATTGAGGATATAGGATGTAGTGATGCCATTATATGAGGTTGTCAATAGGAGTTGGTTCTTTAGAGGTAGATTAGCAATGGGTGTGCTTGTTGGTATGGGAAGTAGGGTAAGGGTATAGGAGCAATTGAGATTTCTCTCGTAGAGATATCGATCGGATGAACTCGTGAGGATGTAGGTGAAATGAATGAATTTGGAAGGAAACACCTAGATTGTTCGCGCACTTGATAGAGGTTTTGATGAGAGTTGGAGTATTGGGATCGATTTATGATTTCTTGGAGAGTTGTGAGTTCCGACGCATGAGCTTTGAGTGGTTAGATAGGAAGTCGGATTTGAGACCTTGGGATCTTGAGTGGATTGATCCTTAGAGGACTCTTTGACCTAAGCTTGCGGAATATGTTGGGTGAATTGGGGATAGGCTTGATCCTTGGACTAGTATACATATAATTGATGAGAACATCCATGGGTTCTGGTTTAAGAGAAGCGAGATATGTTTGTATTTGGAGATTTTGACCCGAATTGAGTTGGTGGACCTAACTTAGACTTGACCTTAGCTTCGGGAGCTTGATGGCGATGAGTGAGTATGATGGTTATGTCCTGTTCTGACTAGTAATAATGTACATATTTCTCTGATTTTTATGATCTGTTGAAGATGAGATTTGATGTGTTGATATGTTACCCTTTTGATAGAATGACATCCCTGTTATGATGAATTATCCTATGACGATATTCCGATGGATGATGATTGGTTATGATAGTTAGGATCTAGTAGGCTGATATTCTTGTTATGGTTATTGGTATGATAAATCTTGATGGACTGACTTTGTTTATATTGATATATGATATCTTGAGTTGCTTAAATTTTGATTATGATGATATCTCGAGGTTGGTTGATTGAGACTGATTATGGGAAATGAACCTAGAAAGTGGAATATGGGATTAGCCTTTAGAGGTGGATGACTCCACCTCTTGATGTTCTAAAACTGCTTGACTAACGTCGGATGTGAAAGATTTTGAACGGTGCTAAATAGGACTAACTTGGATTTTGAAAGACCAAACGCAATCGAGAATTTCAACGATTTTGAGGCAATTTGTTTCATTTATTACTGTTATTATTATTATTATTATTATTATTATTATTATTATTATTATTATTATTATTATTATTATTATTATTATTATTTATTGCTAAACCCTTTTGAAACTTACCTGTTTCGGGTAAATCTATAATACTTCACGAAGTGGATACAAGCATTTTATGGGGGCGCGTATAGGGTGCTTGCTAATACCTAGTGATGGTATTGTAGAACTTTTAGAGTTGTGGTATTTCCGAAAAGTCAAAGCGATGATGTGATAGGGGCGCTTATTGCATACTTGTCAAGACCAATTGGAGCTGTCACGACCGTGACTAGGATGTTGTGAGAATCCCGGAAGACGCAATCGAGATGATCGCAAGATCCTTGGACATGGTCCTTGGACTCACATTTTAAAACATCCTCCTCTTACTTTGAAGTAATTTTAGTCTCGAGGACGAGACTTGTTTTTAGAGGTGGATGATATAAAGACTCAGAATTTTAAAAATATTATTTTCTAAATTAAGATTTAATTTTTTATTAAATATTGATTAGTTTTGATTTAATTCCCAAGGATTCGAAAAATATTGAAAATTTCCGTTCTCGAGCAAACGATTTTATTTTTATTCTTCGAAATGAATTCCGACGTGAACTTGATATTTGATTTGAAATGAATTCATTTCGCTCTATTATTTTAAGGCTTAGAAATATTTTCGGGCTTCATTATCTAATTCGGGTTCGAAAGCTTATTTTAAATTGATTTTAATTGAGTCGGGTTAAAGTCGGAAAGCGGGTTACGGGATTTGTTTCCTGTTATTCACTTTGACTTTTACACACACACTTTCACACTTACCCACTCCCTCACCCCTACCTCTACCCCTACCCCTATTGTAGATTTGCAGCAACAAGTCTTTCCCCTCCCATCTCCCTATTTACAACTGCTACACAACTCCCTCCTCCTACGTTCCTTTGATCATATCAAGCCACCCATAGCTCCTAGCCTCCTACCCTCTTCACTTCATGCTCCCTCTGTTTTTTGAGCTTGAACCGCACGCTACACTTCCGCCTCCTCCTTTTAAGCAAGCCATCCCCTTCCTCCCCGGTTTCATTGAGCCACCACAAACACCACCTCCATTGTTCCACACTCCCTCAATTTCTTTTTTGATTTCAAGTCACCACCATCATCCTCCCACACCTTCCTCATTGGTTCATCCACCACCATCAATCGCCTTCCCCGTCGCCACCGCCGAGAGCCCCGAAGAACCACCCTTGTTCCGCAGTGGAAGAAGTCAAGCCCCCCATCTCCTCTCTTAGAGTAGCATAAGTCTTGAAGACCTTTCCCTGACGAAGGAGACGGAGCCACAAAGCCCAGGCACACCCAGGAGCCCCTCCGGAAACGCGCCGCCTCCCCTGTTTTCCGTTCAAGGTCGAATCTCTTCCTCTTCTTTCGACTTATGCTAAATACCTTGTAAAGGAGCAACTTTATTCATTCCTCCCTCTCCCTAGGCCTCAATCGGAGCTTATCTCGAGCTCACGCAGTCGGAATGGCCGCCATCGAAGCCGGAGTTCTTCCTCAGAGGCACACCGTGAGTCCCCTTTTTCTCCCTCCTACCTTGCGTTCGTTCCTTCCTTTCTGGGTTGGACTTGGTCGGGATTAGCATGTCGGTCAGGTGGGAAAGGTTTGGGGATGGAGAGGAGCCGCCGGCCAGCCTTGCTTCTTCTTCCTCTTTCCGTTTCACGAGCGCTGTGAACAGAGCTCTGTTCGTTTGAAGGAGGAGGGTTCAACAGGCCGGGTTCACTTTCCTTTTTTTTGTTGTAAACCGGCCGGTCTGGTTAATTCTTTTCGGTTCATTAAATCATACACGGGTTGGGCTTTCGGGTTCTGGGCTGGGTATGGATCCGGGTTTGGGTTAATATCTTGGGCCTCCCTCTCTTCCCTTGGTTTTGAGTATTTGGGTGAGATTTGTTATATGTTAATTTTATTAAATTATTTATATATTATATAATTGTTATATAAATTATTATTTACTTATTATTAATTTATTCTATTTTATTTATTGGTTAATTATTTAATTATTTATCATAAGTTATTTAAAGTCTAATTGTAAGAGTTTATCTAATTGTTTATTGATAATGTTTTGATGTTGAGAGCGATATTCAAATAATCCATGGATTTATTGATTCTTTATTTTATTAAGTTAATTGCTTATATTTTTCTGAAATATTTAGTTAGTTATTTAATTTGATTTGTTGAAAATTATTTATATGGATAATTTATTTGTAAAGTTTTGACATTAAATGGTTAGTTTTGAATGATATAGATTGTTTAAAATATTTCTAAAGTGTCGAAATTTATTTTGATAATGACCTTGAAATAGAAGTATGCCGGAATTATGTTAATAATATGATTTTGGAAAAATTGGTTTAAAGGTTTAAATGCTTTAATATTGGACTTTGGCTAAGTATTATTTCAAAAGAATCGATTGATTATCGAGTTGACTTCCTTTGGGTTTAAATGGCTTTGACTAACTTTGGAACTGACTTATTTGGACTTCACTTGGTAAATTGTTTGAAGAGTCGTACTTGTGAATTTATGTGAAGATGATATGGATATGAGTTTCAAGGATGAGTGACATTTGAAATCTTGAGTTGATGATTATAAAGCATGATGTGTTGATATATGAGTTATTAAGTGATGAAATATGAGATGTTATATAATGATGCATGATGAGATGGCGAATAAGATATCAAATGTGAGATGATTGATGGAAATGAGTTAATTATGGAAATTGATGTTATGAGATAGTCGAGATAATGATGATGATGTTATGACTAATAATTGATGGATAAATTATGTGTAGTGGTAAATGGATCATGTTCTGTGCAGTATGCTTATACATGTTCATTTATAATTGCTAGGTGATCTGTGACCTGCTTGCTTATCCTCTTGTTGCTTCCCTCTTGCTGATCTGTTATTCCAGGTAAGTCCTCCAGGGCTTACTCAAGTTAGAACCTCATGCCTGATGTGTCATATAGTATGTAGGTGTTGCATCCTGCATATTCATGTAGTATCATGCTTAGGTTGCACAAATTAACCGAGCATTTGTATTCTCTTTGCGTATGGTAGAACGGTCATTAAAATGTGAGTCCTAGAGTCATTTGCTAGGGTCATAGGACGGTCCAGTCCCATCGGGCTTTGTCCTAATCGAGTCAGACTGTAAAATTGACGAGCATGACTATTGATGCGATTGATGATGTTATGATATTGAACGCGGCCGGTTCCCCCACTAACGAGCATGGGTGCGGGAGTAGAAAACAAAGTCGGTTCCTGCACTAACGAGCATGGGTGCGGGAGTAGGAGAGGGATATGTCACTTGGCATTCTATACGGGATCCCATTTAATCGCTTTCTACATATATATAAACTGCTAGCATGCTTGTGTGTTTAATATTTCTGCACTGCATTAGAGCATCCTTTATCTAGGTATAGGCATATTACATGTCCTCAGCGAGGTCTTCAGGGCCCGCATGAGTGGCTCGACCTTGACTTCGTGGTTAGTTTCAGGTACCCGTACCTTTGCTTGAGCATGTGCTGTTATGGCGGGGGATATCCTATGGCGCAGTGAGAGGGAGAGAAAGACCGACTATGAACTCCACCCTTTTGCTACTTATTTTCTCGTATTTGGTTTTAACCCGGCCATACCGTGCCAAGTTGTATTATGAAATTTCCTTTTTATGCTTTTCGAACTTAAAACGTTTTAAACGACTTAGGCAAGTAGGACAGGTTCGGAGGATCCAACGACCCTATCGCGAATTTAGGGTGCGAAATCCCTTCTTTGAGCATTAAAAACTTTGGTTTAAAACTCAACCCGTACTCGAATTGCAAGATCCAAACGAAGGTATCCAATTAGACCTGTCAATCGGGTCATTCGGGTCGGGTTCGGGTCGGGTCATTTCCGGTTCCGGGTAAAACGGGTCCCGGGTAGATCCGGGTTGACTTGAACTCGGGTTTGACCAGGTTTCGGGTCAAATCGGGTCAATTTCGGGTTTGTCAATTTTTTCTTTTTTAAATTAAAAAAATCATGATTTGGTAAATTTGCGATAATTTTAAAATGCTAAAATTAAAGACGTGGTTCATAAGTTCTAGTGCTTGTAATTATATACTATATCTAATCTAAAATATTTGATTTTTATTATTTCTCGTAATTTTTAATAAAATTTTAAAAATATATAAAATATTAATTTTTAAATAATTTTTTTAAAAATAATTTCATGCAATTAGTAATAAGCATAGAATTGTTTTAATATTTTAATAATTTTTTAGTGTTTTGATCTTCTTAAAAAATGTGATGAAAAATCAAATCTCAAATACTATCGATCGAAGGGATTATTACACAATACAAATAAATATAAAAGTTTATTTGAAAATGAACGATCAAGTGATTGTAATTCGAGTACGGGTCAATCGGGTCAATCGGGTCACCGGATCACCGGGTCAGTTGGGTCAATCGGGTCAAAATTACCGGGTCAATCGGGTCATCGGGTCGAAACCCTGATTACCCGAAAAATTACCGGGTAGTTCGGGTTCGGGTCAAAAAAAATCTCGGGTCAAAAAACCCGGGTCTTGACCCAGAATTTATCGGGCGTACGGGTCGGGTTTTCCGGGTCAGGTAGTGTTTTGACAGGTCTATATCCAATCCTTCGAAACGTAACCCGAATATTTATATTTGGGACGTTACACTTACATGATCAATGGCATGATCCTTAGACTCACCAATTTCAAATTTCATCCCTGTTTTAAAATGATTTTAGTCTCGGGGACGAGACTTGTTTTTAGAGGTGGATGATGTAAAGGCTTGGATTTTCAAATCCTAAATTTTCGGAAAAAGAAAATTAAAAACGAATTTAAAACTTGTTTAGCGGATTCCGACCGGAATATAAAATTTAACGAACGATTTCCGTCCTTTTACCTCGAAAATTCAAAATAATTATCGGATGGCGATATTCTTGTTGATTTTAAAATTCTAATTGATCGAGAAAGCGGGATTCGAGGAAACTAACACTCGAGAACTAATTACGGGATTCGAATTTCACGTATTTGGGATTGTTTCCGGGTAATTGGTTTAATCAAATTCCACACGCAACCCCTCACCCACTCCTTCACCTTACCCTGCAAATTGAACCCATTCCCTGCGCCTTCATCACCATCAACGTCATCACCTTCCTACCTTCACCATTTCACCGTTTCACCATCACTTTCACCTCACGCCATCACCTTCCCGCTTTCACCATTTCACCATCACCATCTCAGTCATCGCCACCATCCGCCACTCTGCCACCACCGTCGCAGCTCCTCCTTGTCTCCACAGTACCACCACCAAACCCAACTAGGGTACCTTCCTTGCTCCTCTGATTCGAACAAATACCCGAGCAACACATCCACTTCCTCCTCTTGTTGCCATCGCCACACTCCACGCCTCGGTGATCCTTCTTTGTCGTTGTCATCCTCGCCGCCTCCTCGTTCATCGAAGAGCAATCGCAGCCACCCCCGGAGCTCTCAGCGTCATCGACGAGCCTCCGAAGATCCCCCGTCCGTTTGATCGTGAACCAACCTTTAGCTAAGCCATTCTCCTTCGTTTCCGATCCAAATCACCCCTGAGCTCCTCCATCACGCTCACCCATGTCCGACGCAGGTCCGACGAGCCATCGCAAGCCTCCGACGATGCCCAGAACTCCGATCGAGAGCTCCAAAGTTGTGAAAAATCCATTTCGGTGAGCTCCGAAATTATCCTCGTCTCGATTCGTTTTTTAGTCTTTTTCGATGCTTAGGCTAGTCGGGAGTGAGCGTGGGCTGAGTGCGGGACGTTCGGGTGGGCTTGAGAACTCCGGCGAGCTCGAGAGAGGTGTGAGCGAGCAACGTCGAGAGCAGCGAGAGCGCGAGCGCGAGCAGAGCGATGACGAGGCGAGCGACGGAGCTGGGGCCTGTGTGGGAGTGTGAGCGAGGAGGAGGTTGTGATTCCGGGGCGCAATTGAACAGGCAGAGGAAGCCGGAGACGGTCGGCGTCGAGCAGCACCGGCGCAGGCGGGAGCAGCGATTCCAAATTGAGGGAAGAAGAAGACATCCAGTCAGCAGGCGCGGGTCCTTCTCTCTCATCCCAGTCAGCACCGGAGAGGCCCACGTTTCATTTATTTAATTGATTTTGCTGTTTAGTCGGTTTGGGATCTACAGGTTGGTTCGGTTCGGGTTATCCGTTTATTTATTTAACTAATTAGTGGGATTAAAATTATTATATATATATACAATATGATTTGAGGTTTTAAGAGATAAAATATTATTTTGGGAGATTTATAAGGGGTGGTTTTATTAAATGAAAATGGGTTAGATTTTAGGGGATTCGAAAATATTTTATAAAGGTGTTCTAATAAATGGTGTTTAAAATGTATATAATATTATTGAGAATTAAAATAAATTATTAAGACTCGTCATTTTAAAAAGAGAATTTAGAAAATGAATTTCAAGATCGGAAAGTAATTTAATAAATAAATTTAAAAAGGAAATTAGCGAGTATTTTCAAGGGTCGGAATTCTTAACTGTTTAATTCGGATTTGAAACGGTTTTGAAACTAACTTGGGAATAAGACTGATTCGATGAGTAACTAGAATGACGATATGATCGTTTGACTAATGGTATGATATGTGTGACTAATAGCATGATATTGTAGTGATTATTAGAAGTGATTAAATGTTCGGTATTTATAGTGATCATGATATATATCCTTATGGAAAGTGAGAGTATGAAATAGTAATAGGCGAATTTGGCTATGTATGATAGGGAGGTTATATTAAGCTGATGAGTTGGCAAGTTATGATGAATGGTATGAGATAAGAGATGGTTGATCGTGATGAACTGAAGGTGTGGTTGGTGCGAACTTGTTTATTTATCTGTGTGTATGAGTGTGTGATATATGTGTTTAGAGTAGCTATAGAATTATACTCAGTGTATTCTCGTTATTTATTTAGGTGATACTCTGTTATCGTGACTACTGTGTGCTGGATTCTTCTTTCGCTGTTCTCCTAGCCATGTAAGTACCTCCGGGGCTTACGTGTTGCATATGCATAAAAGCATGTCATGTAGTATCATGCTTAGGAATTGCACTTACGAATGAGCATTCTTATTCTGTATGCGTTTGAATACAGAACGACCGTTATATGTGAGTCATAGAGTCGTTGTTAGGGTCATAGGGCAGCCCAGCTTCATTGAGTGTTGTCCTCCTTGAGTAATTTATATATATATCATGAGATACGAGATGATCATGAGATACGATATGATGATTAGATGTGATATGCTATAGCATCGAACTAGCCAGTCTCCACCCTATCTGGAAGGAGGGTGGTGGTAGAAGAGGGATATACCACTTGGTATTCTTTGTTAAGGCCTTACTTCATATTCTGCATATATGAATTAGGAGCATGATAGTGTGGTTAATATTTTGGTACTGCATGAAGGCATCCTTTATTCTAGGTATAGGCGTATTATATGCGCGTTCAGAGGACCCGCAAGCGAACTCTTGGCCTGACTTTGTGGTATAGTTTCAGGTACCCGATCCATTGCTTGATTTTGTGTTGTTATAACGGGGTCTATTCATATGGCGGAGAGTGAGTGTTTGAACCCTGACTTCACCAGATACATGCTTTTGGGATTTCTTCCTACTTATACTCTGTTTTGACCCGGCTCTGCCGTGACACTGGTTGTATCATTTTCAGAACTTATGTCCTTTGTTTGATAAAAGGGTTTTCCGCGTTGTAGACTTAGGACAGGTACAGGGGTTTACCCCGGGGTCTCTAACAGACCTTCCGGTTTGGGTGCGAAATCCCACTTTAAGCTACACATCTTCGGATTCAAACCTTCAACCTGTACTCGGGGCGCAAGATCCCAAGGAGTGGTTTCATCCCTCGAAACGTAACTCGGGAATCATAATCACGGGCCGTTACATTGACGAGGCTCCTGGGCACGCCTGGGCTTCATGGCTTCGCCTCCTTCGTCGAGGAAAGGCTTGGGGGCTGCTATTGCTACTGCTCGACGGAAGGAGAATGAAGAAGCTAATGTGGTTGCCCGGGGTGCTGGACACGAAGAAGGAGCCAAAAGAAGGAGGTTCCTGGTCTCGGCAATTTGTTTCAAAACAAAGGAGAGGTGGGGCGTGAAGTGTGGGCCTATTGCTTCGTGTAGTCGGCGGCACGGGAAGGAGGAAGAGAAGAAGGGAGGGAGATGGAGGTGGTATTTGTGGTGGCTCAATGAAACCGGGGAAGAAGGGTTGGCTTGCTTCAATGAGGCGGAAGTGTGGGCTTGAAAAACAGAGGGAGCGTGAAGTGAAGAGGGTAGGAGGCTAGGAGCTATTGGTGGCCTGATTGATCGAAGGAAAGTAGGAGGAGGGAGGGTTGTGTAGCAATTGCAGATAGGGAGGTGAATGTTGCTGGAAATCTGAAATAGGGGTAGGGGTAGGGGTGAGGATGGCTAAAAAAAGTCAACTTTAATACGTGAAAATAAACACTGAAACCCGCTTTCCTATTTTAGCCCAACACGTTTAAAATAAAATTAAACTAAACATTCAAATCCGAATTAAATAACGAAACCCGGAAATATTTTCCAAGACTCGAAATAATAAAGCGGAAATAAATTCGTTTTTAAATCGAACGTGCCGGAATTCGTCTCAAAAGAATAAAATAAATTATTTGCTCGAGGACGGAAATTTGTGAAATGTTTTCGGAGTCTTAGAAATTAAATAAATTTAAATCGGAATAGAATCTATAATTATAAAAATAATATTTAAAAATCTCGGTCTTTACACGTAAGCATTAAAGCATGTCATGTAGTATCATGCTAGGATTGCACTTATGAATGAGCATTCGGTTACTTTGTGTGATTGAGAATAGAACGGTCGTTATCTGTGAGTCTTAGAGTCTTTGCTAGGGTCATAGGGTAGCCCAGCCTCACCGGGTGCCCTGAGTCAGTTGTCGATATATGAGCATGATGATAGCCCGGCACCATCGGGCATGAGCATGATATATGATATGATGATGAGATATGATATGCTATGATGAGATATGATATGCAATTAGCATCGAACTGGCCAGTCTCTGCACTAACGGAAAGGGGTGTAGAGGTAGAAGAGGTGTAAAGACTGAATGTATTTTATATTATTATATTATTGTTTGAGTAAATAAATTATTATTTTTTTCAATAGGTAAAAATGTGAGAAAACTCGTCCTCGAGCGTAAGTTTTCAAATCCTTCCG
Organism: Persicaria maculosa; assembly: GCA_963922045.1. NCBI lineage: Eukaryota > Viridiplantae > Streptophyta > Magnoliopsida > Caryophyllales > Polygonaceae > Persicaria > Persicaria maculosa. The sequence continues at coordinate 20,729,756 of OY998271.1, read as the reverse complement.
CCATCATTTAAATTTAGGATTTTGACGGAATTTGATTTTCGCTTTCGAGTTCGAGTATTAGAAAAAAAATTTTAATTTAAGTTTCGAGATGATTTAAATTTGATTTAAATTGTCGAGTGTTGGGAATTCGTTCTAGTGAGCGGAATCGGGATCGAGTGTCGGGATTTCAAATTTGTGTTGTGGGGCCCACCCCTCCCTATTTTCTTTTCCTCTTTTCTTTCTTTTCTTTCTTCTCTCTCTATCTCTCTCCCTCTACCTCTCACGGTACTGTTACATTGCACCCTTGTCCTTATTCTCCAATTGCCCGAATCCCTCCTCCTGCCTTGCCAGCAATGGATAGCTGCAATTGTTGTTGTTTTGTGCCCCATTTCACACCATAAAACACTCTCTGCCCTCCTTCTCACCCACCCAAAACTTCAACCAAAACCCACAACCCATTCCTCACCTTCTCTCTTTCCCTTTCTCTGCAAATGGCCACCATTATCACCACACCAACGTGACCTCACCTCTTGTTTCGTTACAAAGCCAGCAGCCACCTCCACCTCCCTCCTTCTCTCCCGTCGAGCAGCAGTCCACCAGCAGCCTCCCAGGAGCCGCCGGAGGAGCCCGCAGCACACGCTTCGCTCCTCCCTTGTTTCACTGTTAAAAGGGGGGCCGAGACTAGCCGAGCACCTCGACAGCTTCTCAACGATGATGAGTCGCGAGGATCATCTCAGCCTGAGCATCCTTGCCGGAGTAACTCGTCGATCGGTAAATATTCTTCTTCTCCTTCCTTCCCTCTTAATGTCGTTTCATTCTTTCCGTGTTGGGTGTGGTCGGAATCTTGGGGCGAGCCTCTGGGTGAAATCTCGAGCAAAAAGGGCCATTGGAGGCCTGAGAACCCTTCAATTCCTCCTTCGTTTACCGTTGGTGAAACAGGGCACTTGTCTGATTTTGGGGGAGACGGGTTCAGGGGCGGTCTGGTCCTCTTTTCTTTCTTTTTCTCTTGGTCCAGTTCAGCTTCTTTTCTCTCAGTTCACTTAAAGCTGAAAGGGGCAGCCGGGTTGGGCTTGGACTTGGATCTGGGTCTTCTTTGTTTCGGGTTTCCATTTGGGTTTTAAGGGTTGGGCTTCATCCATCTTTCCGAAACTGGGCCTTCTTTTCTTTTCTTCTTTCTTTCCCTTTTGCATCCGGGATGGGTTGGCGGATCCGGGTCGTGGGCTGGGATATGGGCTTCTGGGTTGGGGTTAGAGTTGTTAGTGTTATGTATTATGTTATATGTTTGTGTGACAATATATAGTTAGTATATAATTGTTAAATTATTATTAATTTATTATTATTATATTTATGAGATCTTGTGAGATACATATATTTCTGAAATTTTATATACTTTAAAAGTGTTTAAAAGTGGTATTATTTGATATATATTATTATGATATGATATGGTGTTTAATATATGTTTTAGAAATGATAAAGTAAATTAGTATTGTTGTTTTATGAATATGGGTTAATAAAATAGATTGATTTTTGGTAATTTTATTATGTTTAAGAATTATGTGGAGTGTGATATTAAATATTATATATATTATAAATTGTTCTATAAATGATTTATTGATTTTGATAAGGTTTTGGAATAAAATGCCGGAATGATTTCTATAATATGATTTTTGGAAATTGGTTTTAAGGCTTAAGTGTTTAATGTCGGGATTTGGATAAGCGATTTTAAAAGCATTGTTTGATTTTCTAAATTGAGTTCTTTGAGAGATTGTTTGGAAATGAGATGATGAAATGAGATGAATATGTAATGATATATGAATTGTGATGAGATAAGATGGAATAATCTGAAATGAGATATGTGAAGCTATGTATGATAGTTAGGGGCGCCTTGTGTGAATTAGGTAGACTTAAGCATATTTGGATGTTTATTAGGTGATTGTGATCTGTTGGACATTGCTTACTACTGGTGATTCATTGCTTGGATTCTGCGTTTGCTTTGTTTCTCTGATGTTCGGCTTATTCAGGTAAGTTCCTTTATGGGATTACTCAGATTCGAAAGAGAATACCTGCTTGTGAATATATGACATACTAAGTGTTGCATAAGCATTAAAGCATGCCATGTAGTATCGTGCTAGGATTGCATTGAACTGAGCATGTGTTTACTGTGTGTGTTCGAATACAGAACGGTCGTTATCTGTGATAGTCCTAGAGTCTTTGCTAGGGTCATAGGGTAGCCCAGCCCCATCGGGTGTCCTGAGTCTATCGAGTCGATATGAGCATGATGATAGCCCAGCACCATCGGGCATGAGCATGATATATGATATGATGATGAGATATGATATGCTATGATGAGATATGATATGCTATAGCATCGAACTGGCCAGTCTCTGCACTAACGGAAAGGGGTGCAGAGGTAGGAGAGGGATATGCCACTTGGTATTCTTTGGGCTCCTTTACAATTCTTTTCCGTATATTATAATTTAGGAACATGTTAGTGTGATTTAATTTCCGAATTGCATCGAAGCATCTTTATTATAGCGTATCTATATATTTGCTTGCGAGACAGAGTGCGTTGGGGACTCGGTCTGATCCCGCTCGCACAACTTGTTTTTAGGTATGATTGCTCCCTATCTCTATGGCGTGGTAAAATCCCCCCAGGCGATTGCAAAGAACCTGCCTAACCCCGCTAATTTGGCTATACGACTCCGGAATATACGTTTTGGTTTTGACCCGGATCTGCCGTGGCATTTGTATCTAAACTTTGCTTCCGCTTTACCTTTGAATGAATTGAATTTCCGCGACTTCGATTGTTTGGGGTTCGAAATCCCTGCTTTGAATACTGATATTTAGAGGTTTGAAGCCTCGACCTGTACCTGAATTGCAACATCCGAACGAATGTATCCAACCTTTGAAACGTATCTCGGATATTTATATCCGGGCCGTTACAAAGTTGGTATCAAAGCTAGGTTGTGAAATTCGAGTACGCAAGGGTCGAGTGTATGTTTTGGAAAAACGCCCATGGATTTCAAAAGATTTGAAAGCGTTTTAAAGGGGCAAAATGAACTTAATATGCCTAACTCAATTGGACTAAATATGAACTTGCCTTATGATAAAAGAGGAGAACCAACTAATAAGGGATCGAGAGGGTAGAAAAGGCGCTAGACCATCCCTATCGGATGTAGTTGGGAAAGGGTAGGTGAAATATTATCTTGTTCTTTACAGGTGGGTCTGGAAGATTCCAAGGAGATCATTGTAATTGTCATTGACTGATTCTATGCTAAGCATTTGTTGTAGATATGATTGGTATGCCCTAACTATGAAATGTGTACGAACTGATCTGTGCAAAAGAGATAGCGGGAATACCCTTATTTCCCTATGTTAAAGCCCAGCTTGTGTGAAACAGCCCCTTCCGCTATGCTAACCCCTTGACAGTTCTATCGAGTCTTCCTCCCGGATGTCAGTGTCTTCCACGGGGAATTGGGTTGGTAAACACATTGTGTCGAATCATGTATGGATGTGAAGGTTGTCTGAGTGAGTATTGGAAGGTGGTTCTTGATGTTCCTTTGAGTCAAAAGTAAGGTGTTCCCGAGGTTGTCTTTCTTGATTCTTATGACGATCAACCGGTGTCTTCTTACCATAAAAGGTCGTATCCGAGTCCCAGGGGAAAAATGGGTGATGAGTCGGTTAGGAAGAGTCAATGGTTGCCCTTATGAATCTCTATCGGGTTATCTTGATTGCTCTGTCCATGATTGTGTGATACTATGTGGTACTACTCCTTGACCTACAGATTGATCCTTAGTGTGAAATTGTGCTTATGTGCTTTGATGTTCATGATGACCATTGTATGGGTTCGAGCTACATCTATTATGTCCATATCATCCCGACATGATCTACTTAGTATATTGCATTGTCATACTAGGGCACGAATATATATGTCATATGCTAGGAAGTCGTATAATTGATGTCCTCCTGTGAATAAGTTCATGATAGTGTGATCGTTCAGTTCTAGTATCATGATAGAGTGAGTCCCTTACTTGACGGATACGTGTTATAATTTGATGTCAACATGCCTTATATGCTACGTAATTCTCAGTACATGTTATGATGATGGTCCTTAATGTAAATTCGTGGTTGTATGACATCCTGTATCCATGCTGGTCACATTGCTTAGGTCTCGTGTTGCATCTCGCTTCCTGCCATAATTATATGTTGTCATAGCATGTCTACTTGGCATATTGTATTGACCGTATCAATGGTTGGTTAGAAGCATGAACCCTATGACATGAATCTACATGCTCGTTGCCTTCTCCTGGATTAGGCCTATGATAGTGTGATCAACTCTTTTTTTGTGAATGCCTTGTAAGTTGTGCTCCTTAGCATGCTAACTGATGATGCCTCGATACTTATCGTTCCTTTTGTGACAAGAATCTATAGCATGCCCACCTATTTTGCATTCATGAGATTGACTATTGTCGAGTGTTCTGTGATTAATACTATTGTGTGTTACTTGCGCTAAATCGAGGAAATGTTGGTGTAAATGAGTGTTGATAAATACATGTTATATCCCAATATACGTTGATTTGAACTCATGTCCCCGTCTCCTAGTCATGTTGCCCCGTTACTTAGACTTTCTCTATACCTCGCTGCATTTCCGCTCATGCTACTATAACGTTGGAGTGTGATCGATTGAACTCTTGCATATTGTGGTAGAGATCAAACAAGTGCATGTATGTATCATATGTCGTGCTGAGCCATTAGTATCCTGTAGGACCCTTGGTTGTGACTTGTGCGAATTTATACCTTGCCTACATTATTGCCGATTCTCTCTTGAACTAGGTCCTTGATAGCGTGGTTCTCCCTCTTTCGATCCTCGTAAATGTTTTACTTATCCGATTAGATTGATGTTGAATTCGGTGATCGACTTGCTTTCCATGACAATTAATCTTAGCATGCGTACATGATATCCTTCTCAGTCATGCATGAATGAATGACTCGACACCTCGCATGATCACACGCCACGCTATATCAAGGTTTCATATACGCATGACACTTGAATGTTAGAATGAATCTAGTCGAATTACTTTGATGGTATTCATGTTCGATATGTGCTATTAGTATCATGTAAGGCTTATGATTCCAATATGACTCACTAAGAGGGGACTTGCCATACTTATTTTATTACGTAAACATGCTTTTTCTATAATGTGACAGTTATTGTACCATTTTACGTGCCCTATGATGATTCATTCCTAGCATGATTATAATCTATCGCTCGTGATTTTATCTTGTTACCCTGTGGTAACCCAATTGCTTCCGTATACATCATGTTGAACTCATTTAATCACTCTTGACTATGCCATGCACGATCATGTATCTCTAGCAACATGAAGGATCTATGCTCTCTAAATGTATCTCGTCGTACGATTACATGTCATCCTTAACCTACTATGTGATCATTGCTGTTAGATGTGATAGTTATTATGCCGCCCTTATATATTCTGGTGTGACGCCTAGTTGATTGTTATGATATACCTCGTCTTGATGTATTTGATTCCGTTTGTCGATGTGTATACCATGCTCTTATATTGCTCATATACATGATACTTGCCATCCTCGTTAAATCCCGCATGGCCTTGAACCCTGCATGATCATTACTTGTTCCGCATAACTTGCATAAAGTTGCTAGGCATATCTGCTTCCATAGAATAATAGACTACTAGCTTGTTTCACGTGCATCAGTGTAGGACTCGATCGGGTCTTTGGAATGAATATGTATGTCGTTGTTCCTTAAGATATGTACATGTTAGTGTGGATTAATGTGATTGATATGCTCCATGATGAATTCGTGCTTGTTGCCCCGATTGTAACCTAATAGACTTCCTTAAGGGCATCGTTACTATTCCCGGGTCGGAGTCTTGTCTCTAGTCGTGTCATCTTTAGCCTTGGTCCATTTTGTCTTCGAGAGAAACATTGGGCCGTCTGCTCTTGTCACTCCCCTATCTCCGCTAACTTAGACTCCTACGCGACACATTGGATGAGCGACCGCAAAGAAGGGGGGACAGGAAGTTAGAAAACGATAGAGCAGGGCAGCGGAAGCGTGGGCCCATAACCCACGGGCCTCAGGATCGACGATGCCGACGGAACAAGCTTGTTTCGAGGATGGCGGTTATTGAGTACGATATGACTTGCAAGTGGGAGTGTCCTCCATTCGAATTGCTAACCCTTTCTGAACTTGTTGATGGTGATAGTGCACTGACTTGATGTTGAAAATTGCGTGTTGATGTGATGACGTGGTAAAGATTATTGCATGAATTATCCGTTGTCTATGATGATAGATATGATTCGCTGCCTTACAGTCCTAATGAGCCTTGATGACTTGATGTGATGCTACTCTGAGTTGCTGAGCATGATCTAAATTCCTTGCCTATAAATGTGAACTGCAAATGATGTGAAACTTGCATTGTTTATCTGATAAGGTTATGATGAAACTTGCTAGCTTGACTTGATTAGGTTCATATATGATGTTTTGCGATACTTGTTGAGCATGACGGTAAATCAAGACTTTTGATACAATTGCAATGCTTAGTGATGAACTAATGATGCTGTTGATTTAAATTCTAGTTGATATGATGAAATCCTTCTGTGTAATAATGTCCATGATTGCTTCTTCTTTGAACTTGTGGGTGAGATTTTCTTGAGAATGGTTGGAGAGCGGTGAAGGGATTTGAGCGGTTAAAATGATCGAGGGTAGTATGAGGTAAGTCACAGGAGAGGGGTTGGCTTAAGTAAGAGCGGGTGAGTTTTGAGAACTATAAGAGGCGATGCATAGTAGTTTCCGATAAGCTTCTAGATGAATCTTAGGTGGGGGTATGGTTGGAATAGGTCGGCTAGGTGGTGATCGGGGTGTTCTTGTAGAAGAGATGTGGATAGAAGGGTTCTATGCTTGTGATGTCTTAGGTAGTATGGGCAGTGTAGGGGATGGGTCTTGTGAGTATCGAGACCATAGGATGCAGGGGTGCTCGGGTGTGAAAACAGAGATAGGGGTTGGATTCTTAGAGGTGGATTGCTAGTGATAGTGCTTGGTGAAATGAGGGGTGAGACTGGAGTGTCAAAATGAGTTAGGGTTTCTTTGGGGATTTTATCCGAGTTGGTGAGTCTAGATGAAGATTGGTCTTGGCTTGAGAGTGGAGACGAGCGAGCGGGGTTTGCGTTTTATTGTAACTGGTAGAATGTGCAAAACTTTCTTGATTATGTGATTATGAACTGGCATGATGTTAGATAGCGACCGTGATAAACCTGAGAAGGCATGATATTACATGTTGATATGTAATACTGAAATATAATTGGTAGTGACAACTATGATCATGATATAGTGATACATTGCTATCCTACTATGTTGTTCTAGAAGCATGTTATGATGTGTTGTATGAATCATGAGATGATGATATGTTGATTATGTGAAAGCATGATGTTATACTATATGGTTGATAAGCATGATTATGAATAGGTAAGTGAGGAATATGACTTGGAGCATGAATATGAATTGCATATATATGAGATAATGATGCTTGATTACTGAATGGTCGTTATATGGTATTGTAATGAGTTAAGATGATGTCTAAAGAGCATGTTGACATTGGATGTTGATATACTGCTTGATCTCCCCTTTGATTGAATCTTGATGGCATGACCTTGTTTGTATTGATGTGTTGATAAGTAGTTTTGTTTCGTTGACCTATGATGAAATTTCGCTATGATTGACGTGATAATGTGTTATGATAATGCTGGATAGAATTCGGATAGGTTGATAAGATGATTAGGTGAGTTATGTGTTCATTAAGTGAAAAACCCCTGTTATGACTGGTTCCACTTGTGTTGCGATGTTGAGATGCGATCGTGAGATTCGACTCGTAGTGGCGTACTGACTCCATTGACACCTAACCTCTTTGATCCCTTGACATGTGTGCTTGCGTGATAAGTTATGAGAATTCGATGATGCACTTGTGATGCCTTCTGTATGAGGTAGATATACTTTATGACTCATGGTGTGATGTTAAGATTTTGTTATTGCATTGGGCGTGTTCTGAAGGGATAGTATGATTTATGTTATGGGTAATCATGTTATACGGTTGAGATGTCGATTGGTTGAGATTATCATGATTGATGTTGAGATTGCTATATGAGAGGTGGCTGATGATATTATGAGTCGATGAGTTGATTTACTTATGTGCATATTGAGTTGAGAATGATGATAAAATGATTTTGGAACCTAGGAAGAGAATATGGGATTAGCCCTTAGAGGTGGATGATTCCACCTCCTACCTTCTGAAATTGATTGATGGGTATGCGAGAAGCTGATTTGGTTTTTGAGAGATTTTGACGAAATCTTGATTTGAAAGGATTTGACTTGTTTTGGTGTAAAGCTGTTTGATTAAACGTTGAATTTGAAGATTTTGAGCGGTTTTGAAAAGGACCAACTTGGGGTTTTAAAGAAGTCGAGAGTTTCAATGATTTAGATGACAATCTTTCCATTTACAAACGCCTTGAGGTGTTACGAACTGGATTTACATTATGACGTCTCACGAAGTGGATACAAGCATTTTATAGGGGCGCTTATAGATTGCTTGCTAAGACCTAGTCGGGACGCTATAATACTTTTAGAGTTGTGGTACTTCCGAAAGGTCGAAGCGAGGATGTGATAAGGGCGCTTATTACACACTTGACAAGACCAATTGGAGATGTCACGACCATGATTAGGATGTTGTGAGAGTCCCGGAAGACGCAACCGAGATGATTGCAAGATCCTTGGACATGGTCCTCGGACTCACCGATTTTAAACTCCTTCCCATTGCTTTAAAGTGATTCTAGTCTCGGGGACGAGACTTGTTTTTAGAGGTGGATAAATGTAAAGACTAAATGTATTTTATATTATTATATTATTATTTGAGTAAATAAATTATTATTTTTTTCAATCGGTAAAAATGTGAGAAAACCCGTCCTCGAGCGTAAGTTTTAAAATCCTTCCGGCATCATTTTAAATTTAGGATTTTGACGGGAATTGATTTTCGCTTTCGAGTTCGAGTATTTGAAAATAAAAATTTAATTTAAGTTCCGAGATGATTTAAATTTGATTTAAATTGTCGAGTGTCGGGAATTCGTTCTAGTGAGCGGAATCGTGATTTCAAATTTGTGTTGTGGGGCCCACTCCTCCCTATTTTCTTTTCCTCTTTTCTTTCTTTTCTTTCTTCTCTCTCTCTCCCTCCCTCTCCCTCTCACGGTACTGTTACATTGCACCCTTGTCCTTATCCTCCAATTGCCCAAATCCCTCCTCCTGCCTTGCCAGCAATGGACAGCTGCAATTGTTGTTGTTTTGTGCCCCATTTCACACCATAAAACACTCTCTACCCTCCTTCCCACCCACCCGAAACTAAAACCAAAACCCACAACCCATTCCTCACCTTCTCTCTTTCCCTTTCTCTGTAAATGGCCATCATTATCACCACACCACCGTGACCTCACCTCCTGTTTCGTTACAAAGCCAGCAGCCACCTCCACCTCTCTCCTTCTCTCCCGTCGAGCAGCAGTCCACCAGCAGCCTCCTAGAAGCCGCCGGAGGAGCCCGCAGCCGAGCACACGCTTCGCTCCTCCCCTGTTTCGCTATCAAAAGTGGGGGCCGAGACTAGCCGAGCACCTCGACAGCTTCGTCCTCGGAGTCGAGCAGCAGCAGCTCCCTATGATCTTCTCAACGACGACGAGTCGCGAGGAGCATCCCAGCCTGAGCATCCTTGCCGGAGTAACTCGTCGATCGGTAAATATTCTTCTTCTCCTTCCTTCCCTCTTAATGTCGTTTCATTCTTTCCATGTTGGGTGTGGTCGGAATCTTGGGGCGAGCCTCTGGGTGAAATCTCGAGGGAAAAGGGCCATTGGGGTCCTGAGAACCCTTCAATTCCTCCTTCGTTTTCCGTCGGTGAAACAGGGCGCTTGTTTGATTTTGGGGGAGACGGGTTCAGGGGCGGTCTGGTCCTCTTTTCTTTCTTTTTCTCTTGGTCCGGTTGAGCTTCTTTTCTCTCGGTTCACTTAAAGCTTAAAGGGGCAGCCGGGTTGGGCTTGGATCTGGATCCGAGTCTTCTTCATTTCGGGTTTCCATTTGGGCTTTAAGGGTTGGGCTTCATCCATCTTTCCGGAACTGGGCCTTCTTTTCTTTTCTTCTTTCTTTCCCTTTTGCATCCGGGTTGGGCTGGCAGATCCGGGTCGTGGGCTGGGATATGGGCTACTGGGTTGGGGTTAGAGTTGTTAGTGTTATGTATTATGTTATATGTTTGTGTGATGATATATAGTTAGTATATAATTTTTAAATTATTATTAGTTTATTATTATTATATTTCTGAGATCTTGTGAGATATATATATATATATATATATATTTATGAAATTTTATATACTTTAAAAGTGTTTAAAAGTGGTATTATTTGATATATATTATTATGATATGATATGGTGTTTAATATATGTTTTAGAAATGATAAAGTAAATTAGTATTGTTGTTTTATGAATATGAGTTAATAAAATAGATTGATTTTTGGTAATTTTATTATGTTTAAGTATTATGTGGAGTGTGTTATTAAATATTATATATATATATTATAAATTGTTCTATAAATGATTTATTGATTTTGATAAGGTTTTGGAATAAAATGTCGGAATAATTTCTATATTGTGATTTTTGGAAATTAGTTTTAAGGCTTAAGTGTTTAATGTCGGGATATGGATAAGCGATTTTAAAAGCATTGTTTGATTTTCTAAGTTGAGTTCTTTGAGAGATTGTTTGGAAATGAGATGATGAGATGAGATGAATATGTAATGATATATGAATTGTGATGAGATAAGATGGAATAATCTGAAATGAGATATGTGAAGCTATGTATGATAGTTAGGGGCGCCTTGTGTGAATTAGGTAGACTTATGCATATTTGGATGTTTATTAGGTGAATGTGATCTGTTAGACATTGCTTACTACTGGTGATTCATTGTTTGGATTCTGCGTTTGCCTTGTTTCTCTGTTGTTCGGCTTATTCAGGCAAGTTCCTTTATGGGCTTACTCAGATTCGAAAGAGAATACCTGCTTGTGAATATATGACATACTAGGTGTTGCATAAGCATTAAAGCATGCCATGTAGTATCATGCTAGGATTGCATTGAACTGAGCATGTGTTTTCTATGTGTGCTCGAATACAGAACGGCTGTTATCTGTGATAGTCCTAGAGTCTTTGCTAGGGTCATAGGGTAGCCCACCCCCATCGGGTGCCCTGAGTCTATCGAGTCGATATGAGCATGATGATAGCCCAGCAACATCGGGCATGAGCATGATATATGATACGATGATGAGATATGATATGCTATGATGAGATATGATATGCTATAGCATCGAACTGGACAGTCTCTACACTAACGGAAAGGGGTGCAGAGGTAGGAGAGGGATATGCCACTTGGCATTCTTTGGGCGCCTTTATAGTTCTTTTTCTTGTGGAGCGAGTTCAAGGTAGCCATAGGAGGTGTAGGTGTTGATCCTCTCCTTAGTTGCAGCGTCAAGAGCATTGTATATGATCTCCTGAATTACATACGGTGGTTGGCCATGCGTCGGGCATGATCGTAGTAGGTCTTTAAACCTTTCCCAAACAGTCGCCAGAGCCTCACCAGGCTTTTGTTTGAAAGACGTGATTTTCTGTCGGATCAACGTCATCTTAGAAGGAGGGGAGAACTTGTTGAGGAACGCGTCCTTGACTTCATTCCAGGTGCGGAGTGATCTTGGGGCTAAGCTCTCCAACCACTGCAATCCTTTTTCCTGTAAGAGACCAGCGAAAGGCTTTTAGTTAGACATATTCAAGACTTCGTCCATCAGCAATAGTATCACAAAGGTCTAAGAAGGTTGAAATATGTGCCATAGGGCATTCGTTAGGTTTTCCTTCATATTGGTGCCTTCTAATCTCAGTTAGGAAGTTAGGTTTTATTTCAAAATTAGAGGCAGGGATAAGAATTGCCGATTCAGGCACTGTGAGAGCGGGGTGCATATATTGCTTGGCATTCCTAGGGATAGCATTGATTTGGGCTTCTATTTGCCTTCGGCCTTCCTCCTCCCTATCCGCACGCTCCTTAAGTGCCGCCTCTCTAGTCGTTAGGTCCTCAACCTGCTTCCTTAGTTGCTCAATAAGTTCAGCCTGGTTCGCGTTGTCCGCCATGATTCTTTGAGCTTGGGCCCTTAGATGGAAATAACGCTCACGGTCGTCTACTCCTTCAAATTCAGGTGGGCGATCAATGCGTTGCATACACCTGCAAAGCCAATCTAGATAGAGACGTGAGATAGACTACTAGGGCGCGATTGATTGCCTCCCCGGCAACGGCGCCAATTTGTTAAGGAGGTAAGTCGAGTTCTCAAGTTACAAATAATAAGTGTATAAATGTAAACCGACTCCTAGCCTATGCAAATAATTACAAGACTTCCTCCCGTTGTAGTGGAAGGGTAGTCAGGATCGATCCACGAGGAGGCGTGTCAGCGGGATCCTAGTAGCTTTGGAAATCTCAAGTCTGCGTCGACCAGAAGCCTCGATTTCGACCTTGGAGCTCGATGTCGACCTCGGCTGTCGATCCTCTCTGCAACAGAAGACCTGCAGAGACAAAAACAAGTAGTCGATATCGACTGGAAGAGGTCGATATCGATGTCAGTCACGAAATCGACTGGCTCAGAAGACTGCCAGTCGACACAGAAGGGTCGATATCGATGTCTGGTGTCGATATCGATGTTCAGCAACCTCCGTAGTGATGATCGTCGTCGACTCAGAAAATTGTCGACGAACTCAGTGGTCGATATTGACGTATGGGGTCGATATCGATGTCTTCCTGCAGTGGGTTAGTTTTTCGTCGGCAACGAAGGCCAAAGATTTAAGAATGGATGAGAAGGGATGAACAGAAATAACGGTGGTTTATGTGAATTAAACTATGTAAAAGAAACAACTCCTAGGATTAGGGTTTACCACAACGTTAACCAATGCATGCGATAAGATAAATAAGATGGACAATTGCGCTATTTCACCCGAGGGACAAGCTTTCGCCGTACACCAACTCTTAGAATTACTCTTGCAAATAAACCTAATTGTCTCTACCAATTTTATGTTTATAACTCAAGTTGTTAGCATGAATCCCTTTTCTTTCGATTAGGACTAAATATAGAATCGTAGGAGGAGAGATAGACACAAAGATATCGACATCAAATACTTACCTCAAGCGCGCATGACTAACGTCTGGCTCACCCCGACCCTAAGAGCTTTGGGGAACTACTCGCTTCTCATCATGGAACTCATTGTTGTTTGAAAAGAAGAAACTTGCATTAAAAATAAACTCCGAAGCTTTACAACTCAACGTCCACTGTCGCAAACGTCAAACCCTAAAACTTCTCTCTAACTCTAACTCTATTGGTTGTCTTGATTGATGATTCAAAGATCGGATGTTTGAATGCCAGCCCCCTAGGGCTTTATTTATAGGCTACTAATCCTCGCTATCCAAGGATTGTAACTTCTATCTAAACTATGAACTCTATCCAAACTATTAGGATAGGTCTTTTATTTTGATAAAAACTTAAAGGTAAAAAGATAAATAAAACTTCAGCTGCCATCTATCTTGAAAGTATGAGATAATTCCGTGCCTCCTTGAAGATAAAGTCTCCAATCCGCATCTCGAACTCGAGTCTATCTTCTGTCGATATAAGGGGTCGATATCGACACCGGAGGTCGATATCGAGGTCTCTGTTCCTGCTCGATTTGTTCAGCTTCACTCGATGTCTATGTTGAGGTCGATATGAGGGTCGATATCGACACTAGAGGTCGATATCTATGTTGAAGGTCGATTTCTACCTCTGCTCATCTTCACTTGGCTTCTCCGTTTTGACTCCGATTTCGCTCGAATTCCTGCATGGTTAGCTCAAAACTTGTGCAGGCCCTATTTCTTGCATTTTAGCCCATTCTTACACAAGTTTTCACCCTTTTGGACCTTTTCTTTGGAAATTGAATGAAATAAGAAGTAAAACGATGCAATAAAAGAAGGAGGATTCCTCCCTCCCTAGAATTTTCTTACCTAAAAACTATGCTTAAAAACAGAAGTCATACCTTCGATATTTTCCGGGTTGAATCTTGCTGAGGACAGTGCATAGTATAACACCACTTCTAAGCCCAATCCTAAAATCGTCATAAGAAGGCTCCGCAGACAAAACACCTATTAGAGTTCATTCGAAGCAGTTATCAAAATACCTTGTTGTTGTTATCAATCACAGTTCCTTCTTGTGCCTTTGCCAGCAACTGAGTACCAAAACTCCTAAAGATTTGTGACTAAGAATTAGGGGAAACTTATTGGATATGAAGAAGGCCAACAACTGATCGAGTGTAAAGAAATGAAACCTTGTAATGGGTCTTGAGATCTGGTTGCCGATATCATTAAGTGCTCTCCTGTTCCTCCCTTCTCCTTCCATGTTCTTCTGCGCTTTGAGACCCTTTGCAACTACTCCTTGTTGAACTATTAATGGTTTTTGGGGTTTGTTAAGAGTTGAATTGAACAGGGAATGTAACAAGAAACTTTATACCATGATTTATATCACAGAAATTTGGAGAAGCAAGAAACCACTCCTAGTTCACCTACTCATGGTTTTTAGGGTTTGTCAAGAGTCCAATTGGAGAATCAGGGAATGAAGTTTACACCATAATTTAGATCAAAGAGATGAATTAACAAAGTTTAAGGGAACTATCAACTACGAAAATGAACTTAATTAGAAGAAATTGGGGGAAATTGAAATAGGGTTTGGGTTTTTTTTCCTAAAATCAACTCTAAGAAGACAATAGTGAGAGAGAAAGGGAAACCTCTTGCCTGCTGAGGAACGATCGGACTTGAAGCCATTCATGCTGATCGATCCCTCTTCGTCCCTGTGACATCCACGCGACCTTCAATTGGAGGTTATATGCCTCCTCGTGCTCCTCTTGTGCCTCCTCTCTTCTTCAAATTCGCTTGATTTGCTACCTCTGTCACTGTCGCTCTCGGACTCGGAATCTGAATCCGAACGGTGCTTCATCTTTCGCTTCGATTTCGAATCTTCTCGGTTGCCTTTTTTCTGTCGGAATCGGAATCTGAAGCCGGTCACTGTGGGAGAACAAAGGAACCATGAGAGGAATGAAGGTAAAAGGTTAGTGCGGCTAAAAAATAATTGAAATGGGTTAACACGCCTAATAAAAAAAAGTAAATTGGCTAAATACCTAATTAAATATGCTCAGGGGTACAAAACATCAAATTTTCTTGTTTAGTTATTTTTCTTTGTAAATAATTCTTCTTTAGTTTGATTATTGCATAATCGTGCAGATATATTCCTCTTTCTGCCACATTGAAATTCACAAACATCAACGCTGCAAAGACCAATGCACCAATTGCGGCCCAATTTTAAATTCATTTCGTTCTTCATCTGCTTCCGGAAGAAATAGAGAATTAGGCGTTAATTAAACCTTTTACGCCCCGTAATTAATTAGGGGAAGAAATATGGAATTACTTTTTAATCCCATATATTTTTCGAGATATAAAACAATTTGAGGTTTATTTGTCCAATACGAAACCCTTTGGTGGGTGGGTCTCGCTTGCTGGTGGGTCTTCGACACGCTTAAAATCATATCCTTGTAAAACACCAATAATCTTGGAGGTCTGTTGTCGACGGCTAAACCCTAAAAGTAGATCTGTCGAATTATTTGGAGGAAAATAAAGAAACCAAAAATGGCGTTGGAGAAGGCGCAGCAGCTGGTCTCATCCAACTCCGTCGTTGTTTTCAGGTCTGTCTTTGAATAATAATATTACCAGTACCATACATAGTCTTCCAAGTTTGGGTTGACAAATTAGATTAGATTGGTGTTTTTATTAGGGTTTGCTCGATTCATTTCCTGCTTTTGCAGCAAGACTTACTGCCCCTTCTGCGTGGATGTGAAGAAACTGCTTTCGGATTTGGGCGCCGATTACAAAGCTATCGAATTGGACACGGAGAGTTAGTTTTTATCACCGATCTCTCTTAATTGTGCCCCTTAATTTCCCCAATTCGATCTAATTTGGTTCCTTTGATTCAATTATTTCTTGATTTGGTCTCCATTTCTTTGATTGATCTCTTAGGGTTCCGAGTGTCATTATATCTGAGTGGCACTAGCAGTGTTAATTTTATCTCACTGCTGCGGAATGCTCTGCTGCTTGGTCGATGTTTCTTGTATCGGCATTTCTCCATGTTCTCTTCATCCATGACATGTTAAATTGTAACTGAAATACAGTTTCTGAGTTTTCCTCAGTAATTAACTAATCATTGAAGTGAGTGAGTTGCTTTCTGTGACAGATGACTAGTGACTGTGATTTAGTGATTTCCTGCTTGATGGATGTTTTATTCTTGTCTTAGCTTTTAGGAGTAGCAATTGATAATGCAGTCTTACCATGGATGAGTCTGGTTCTTTGAGGAAAAACTTGCTTGCTGATGTGCAGTGGAGTCGAACTATACTAGAAATTAGGCCTTCAGCTTGCATTGTAAAGGTTATGTCAGTCTATTACTTGTCTCAGGATCATGGGTTTGTACATTACTTGTAAAATTAGCATGGCTGTGATGATGACTGATGAGGAACTCATCTTAGAACAAGAATCAATATATGATTTTTTTCCCCGGGGTAAAATCTTATTTTGTTGTTCGGAATTTGTAGTTGATTGATATCTACAGTCTAGTAGTAACCTATTGTTTGGGTATATGATATGCATTCAAACCAATTTATGTCTTTGCAAAAGTTGCTCTTGTTGTTTTCTTTTTGCAAATATCTTCTTGGACTGTAGGTTTACTTCCAGTTTCTATTCGTCTTCTCCAATGAATTTTCAAATGAAATGCACCAGCTTACTTTAGCATTATACAATCTCTAGGTGAAGGAAGCCAGATACAAGGAGCATTGGCTCAGTGGACTGGACAGAGGACCGTTCCAAATGTATTCATTGGAGGGAAGCATATTGGAGGATGCGACGGTATGACTCTAGATGCTTTATATTTTCAAGCTTTGGCCTTTGGGTAATAATTTTCAATTTTTTCATTACTTGAATTGATGTTTTCCATTTCTCGGTCTCTTGGCCATGCCAGCTACCATGGCCATGCACAAGGATGGGAAGCTTGTGCCTCTGCTGACTCAAGCTGGTGCTGTTAGAGTTAGTGCTTAGATGGACAAGAACAGCTTGTGCCCCTGCATGAATAATTCTCTCGACGTAGTCGAGGAAATGGTGTGTACACCTTGACCCCAGACCTTGCTCTAAGTGGGATACAATGCGCTTGTTGTTGTTATTGTTGTTGGATTGGGTGAATAATCCAAGAGTTTGAGCTTATGAATACATGTCTATGTGAAGGGTTGATGCAATGGCTAAAGAAAAATGATGTCGAAGTAAAAAGGGAAATTCCGGTTGGTATCTTCATGATTTTGCCTTTTCCGGTTGGTGACCACAAATTTTTTAAATTCCGGATGATACCCTTGAGTTTATATTTTTTCCCTGTCCATACCCCTCTTCCACTTTCCTATTATGTTTTAAAAGTTTTGGGGGGAAATTGTGAATTTCTGATTTTGAGAAGAAAAAATATAATAAAACCTTATAATGTTGATTCATCCCTTCGTCTCCACTCTCCATCCATGTCGATTACCCTCTATAGACAAAATATGTCATGCTTATCAATTTTATTAAGCTTTTATTTTCGATCTTTATTGAAGTTTGTTGATGTTGAATTGGTCCAATTTTTTGGTCGTGTGGATGATGCCCAATTTTCCCCCAATTTTCCCTTGTGATTTTTGTTGAAACCTTCTCCTAAATTTGAAAATTAGAGCTGTGTAGTTCGAATTGAGGGTGGATGCCGGTAGATTTGAAAACTTAATCTTTAGATTATACAAATCTCTAACTTTATTTAGTCTTTAATTTGACTTAATATGGAGATTATGTTTTGAGAAATTTTTTTGTTCTTGTTATTTGCTTCACTTCAACTTTACAAATGAGGGAATAGGGGTTTTAGATTTTGGTTGAAACTGTTCCCAATTCATCTTTGTTGTGTTTTGACGTTGAACGTGGGTGGAGGGGGTTGTCGCAGAGTCCTCGGTGGTCGGGAAGGAGGGATGGGAGAGAGGCGCTAGTGGTTGATGGGGCGATGGAGGGTGAGATTGGGGATGAGGGCGACACGGGGGAGCGGGTGATGAAGGCAGTGGTCGCCAGTCGAGAAGTAAGACTCGGTGGAGGCAGGTCCGTGCAACCACATGTTCGGGTGGTTCGTTCGAACAGGGCCCCCGAAATTTTAGGGTCCAGTATATTTTTCAGGTATATATAATATTATGGAATAAAAGTCTATAGACCCACACTTAACTCTCCTTCTTTTAGTGAAATACGGTCCAAATTTTGGCTCATATATTAATAGCAACTTTACCAATTTTTTTTAAATAAAATACTAATGTAAAAAAAAGCAAATCAGACCTAATTATCAAGTACGCTTATGTTTCCGATTTTCAACATCAGTAAAAAAAAGGCAAGGGGCGATTCATATTCTTCCTATTTTCCATTTCATCAATGGAACTATCAAGCGTGCAATTCCTTTTAATTTTTCAAACTTCATTAATTGTAGGTGTGAAAAATTCCACCAGAGCGATTCTTATTATAAGGTATGGCTTCCCTTACAATTCTTCCACACTCTCTGCTCGGCTGCTCCCTCTCTCTTTTGTTTGGTGATTTCACCCTTTTCAATCTGCTAGAATCCATTTATCATCGTTCAATTCGGATTTGTAATGCAACTCTCATCCACATCTATTTCCAAATTCAGATTAGTTGGTAAAGTTGTTTTTTATTTTTACCTTTCATTATTTTTAGAACAAGGCCCCTAAAAACGTTGGCACGGCCCTGGGTGGAGGGGCGATCAAATGTGTTGTCGTCGGGGACGGTGACGGGTTGGGCATCATGTCGAGAGACATCTCAGGAACCGACAATGGTGGCCACATTGGTGGAGTTTTAGTTGTTATAATTTTTTCCTCTCAAAACAAAAAATTCACAATTTTCTCCCAAAACTTTTAAAACATAACAGGAAGTAGGATAGGGGGATGAACAGGAAAAAAATATAAACTCGAGGGTACCATTCGGAATTGAAAAACTTGTGTCACCAACCGGAAAAGGCAAAATCACGAGGGTACCAATTGGAATTTCCCAAGTAAAAAAGTGGAAAAGTCTGATAGGACTCGACCCGAACCCCGAAACTAAACTAAACTCAACCATGGGCGGAGCTAGGGGGGCTAGGGGGGCACGTGCCCCCTCTCTCATTTGACGAACTACCTAGGTGTAATAGTATTTAAAATTAGTTAATATCTTCTAAAAATATATCCATTTGTGTGCAATTTTTGTAATATTAATTCGTTTGATATTAAAAAATATATAAAAGAACTTGTAATCACGCATTAACTCTAACTATCACTATATTTTATAAATTATTTATTGTTCAAAAATTTGAATAAAGTTTGTGCTAAACCTGTTTGACTAATAAAATAGATATAATATAATGTATCCATGTTTTAAAAACATGGGTAAAATCTTATAAAAATATATCGAGATTTAACAAAATATGGTAAAAATAATTGACAGCATATGAAAAGCTTTACACAGCTAAGTATTACTTCAATTTACCCAAAACCTTTTCTTTTCTTCATATTGATAAAAGTTATTTAATTAGTATGACCATGTAATTTATTGATAAAGTTATTATCTTTTAAAAATATGTTCATATATAGCGAAAATAGGTAAAATCTTATCTTATATGTATAATAGTATTTAAAATTGGTTAATATCTTCTAAAAATATATCCATATATAATCAAATTGGGTCAAATTTTATCTTATGCATATATAGATATATTGATTAAATAGAGTTAGAATATGATTTTATCCATGTAATAATAGGTAAAATCTTATCTTATATAATATCATTTAAAATTAGTTAATATCTTCTAAAAATATATCCATATCTAATCAAATTGGGTCAAATTTTATCTTATGCATATATAGATATACTGATTAAATAGAGTTAGAATAAAATTTTATCTTATGCATAAGTGATTATTTCAAAATTTTATGATTGGTTCATACGACTAATAATATCCATATCTAATGAAATTTGGTCAAATTTTATCTTATACATATGTAGATATATTGATTAAATAGAGTTAAAATAAAATTTTATATTATGCATATATTGATTATTTTAAAATTTTATGATTGGTTTACAAGATTATAATTAAGGAGAAGCCGTCATGTGTCTCAGACTGTAAAGACCGATATTTTTAAATACTATTTTTATGATTATAAACATCATTCCAATTTAAAATTTTATTTAATTTCTAAGACTCCGAAAATTTTCAAAATTTTCCGTACTCGAGCAAGCGATTTTATTTTATTCTTTCAAGACGAATTCCGGCATAAACTTGTTATCCGATTTGAAAATGAATTTATTTCCATTTTATTTTCAGAGGCATGGAGATATTATTGGATTTCATTATTTAATTCAAAATCATATATTTAATTTTCAATTTATTTTAATTACGCCGTATTACGGTCGAAAAGCGGGTTTCAGATTTTAATTCCGGGTATTTGACTTTGGGGAAACCAAAATTTGTCCACTCACACACTCAAACTTTTCCAACCACTCCCTCCCTTCGGCCTCAACATTAGCAGCTCACCATCCCTAACCCCTCTCCCTATTTAAAACTCCTAATACAGTAATACCCATTCCCATTCCCACACCCACAAACCCAATCAAACACACAAGGCACAAGCCCCCTTTTCTTTTTCTTCCATCCCCTCCTGTTTCTTGACATCATCACCACATCCCCTAACACCTCCTTGCCGCCGACTTCACCGCCACCTTCAAGCCCCCACCTCCTCTATTGGCAAACACAACACCCGAGCTCACCCCGACTTCACCTCCTCGTCTCCCTCCGACGAATCCGACGCCGCCAGAGCAAGCATGTAGTCGCCATCAAAGCTCGAGCAGCCCCGAGGTTCGACGCCCTGTTTCCGACGAAGCCCGATGCATCTCCGATGAGCCTCCGGCGAGCCAACGACCTTGAACCCCTTGGTGAGCCTCCCCCTTTTCAACCTTGTTTTCTATTTTAGGATCCTTGCTGAGATCTCGATTCCGAGGAGAGGAAGAGAGCATGAGAGAGCAGGAGTGAGCGGTGAGAGACCAACCAAGCGGGTGAGAGAGTGGTGAGGTCGATCCGGGGAACGCGAGCGAGGTCGGGCATGGGCGAGCGAGTTGTGAGCGAGAGCACACGAGTGCAGCGAGCGAATGCGGGCGAGAGAGAGCAAGGGAGGGGAGTGACGAGGTGCGGGAGAGGGAGTCGGGGGTCGAGTGCGGCTGAGCGGGGGAACATGGAGGGGAAACAGATGATGAAGATGATGATGGTTGGGCAAGGTGGGGGCCACGGGTCTGGTTTTCTTTTTTTTTTTCCTTTGTTGGGTTCTGTTCTCCTTTAACTAAAAATGGTCCGGTTTGGGTTTTATTTTGGATATCAGATGTTTCTTAAAATTTGGTTATGGGCTGAGAAAGGGTATTGGGCCGGGTTGGGCCAGATCCGAGTTCTTTTGGTTTTGGGCTTTGGGTGAGGCTAGTGGTATATTAATTTGTTTTACCCCTTCAATTATTATTTAAAATTCATTATATAATTTTTAGTAATTTATTGTTAATTTATTCTGGTTTCTTTAAATATTATTATTATGATTTATTTAAAATATGATCTAGTTGGGTTTTATTTAAATTCGTTTACATATTGTTTTGAGGTTGCTAGTGTTATTTAAATAGCCCATTTACTTGTTAATTCTTTAATTATTTATTAAGGCCATTGAAGTCATATTTTTCTGAATTGTTTAATTAATTAATGGATCTGATTTGTTGAGGATTATTTATGGGAATAAATTATTTGATAAAAAAATTGACATTTAAATGGTTAGTTTTGAATTATGTAGGTCGTTTAAAATATTTCTAATGTGTCAAAATTTATTAAGATAATGATTTTTGAAATAAATATGTCGGGATCATTTTAACAATATAATTTTGAGAAATTGATTTAAAGGTTCCAAGATTTACTAGGTTGTTTAAATGTTATTATATGACTATATGTTTATGTCACATTGATGGTATTTAGAGTGTTGAGACTTTTAAAAGATGTTACTTGTGCGATTGAAACTTGAGATTTAAAAAGGGGTATTTTGGGAACCGTTTTCACAGGTCGGAAGTTGACTTAACAATTTGAATAAATGCTTTTGAGGTATTCTAACCATGCCGGATTATTATGATAAAATGAGACTTTAAGTTTGATTTAAAAGGGTTAATGTTGTATCATTTGATTTGGCTGAGTATGGGTTTAATGAAATTGTTGAGATACTGAATTGATTTATGAATCCTACTTGTGAAATTATGTGAATTATGGCATGAATGTACATGAGTTGAACGCATGTTTGATATGAGAAATTCAAGTTAATTTATGAAAATGGTTATGGAAAAAGAAATGATGATGAGACGATAAATGATGTTATATGAAGAGATATGATGACTTGAGATAATATGATATGAGAATGAGAATGAGATGACATATGACGATATGAGATAGTCGAGATAATGATGATGATGTTATAACGAAGAATTGATGGATAGATTATCTGTAGTGGTAAATGGATCCCGTTCTGTGCAGTATGCTTATACATTTTCATTTACATTTGATTAGGTGAGATGTGACTTGACTGGATATTTGCTATTGCTGATTATTGCTTGGATTTTGCGCTCCTCCAGGTAAGTCCTCCGGGGCTTACTCAAGTTAGAACCTCATGCCTGATGTGTCATATAGTGTGTAGGTGTTGCATCCTGCATATTCATGTAGTATCATGCTTAGGTTGCACAAATTAATCGAGCATCCGTATTCTCTTTGCGTATGGTAGAACGGCCGTTAAATTGTGAGTCCTAGAGTCATTTGCTAGGGTCATAGGACGGTCCAGTCCCATCGGACTTAGTCCTCATCGAGTCAGACTATTAAATTGACGAGCATGACTATTGATACGATTGATGATGTTATGATATTGAACGCGACCGGTTCCCGCACTAACGAGCATGGGTGCGGGAGTATAAAACGCGGTCGGTTCCCGCACTAACGAGCATGGGTGTGGGAGTAGGAGAGGGACATGCCACTTGGCATTCTATGCGGGATCCCATTTAATCGCTTTTTGCATATATATAAACTGCTAGCATGCTTGTGTGTTTAATGTTTCCGCACTGCATTAGAGCATCCTTTATCTAGGTATAGGCATATTATATATCCTCAGCGAGGTCTTCAGGGCCCGCATGAGTGGCTCGACCTTGACTTCGTGGTTAGTTTCAGGTACCCATACCCTTGCTTGATCGTGTGCTGTTGTGGCGGGGGATATTTTATGGCGCAGTGAGAGGGAGAGAAAGACCGACTTGAACTCCACACTTTTGCTTCTTATTTCCTCGTGTTTGGTTTTGACCCAGCCATGCCATGGCAATTTGTATTATGATATCTCCTTCTTTATGCTTTCGAATTTAAAACGTTTTGAGAGACTTAGGCAAGTAGAACAGCTTCGGAGGATCCAACGCCCTATCGCGAATTTAGGGTGCGAAATCCCTTCTTTGAGCATTAAAAACCTTGGTTTAAAACTCAACCCGTACTCGAATTGCAAGATCCGGACGAAGGTATCCAATCCTTCGAAACGTAACCCAAATATTTATATTTGAGCCGTTACAAAGGTGGTATCAAAGCCTGGGTTGCGCGGTTCGAGTACAAATGGTTTGAAGTATGATTTTGAAAATCGCCCAATGTTTTAAAGGCTTTTTGAAGAGTTTTAAAGGGCAAAATGAATTTAATATGGCTAGATTAATGAACAAAGCTTAATAAACTCGACTTAAAATAAGGAAAATCGGAAAAAGGGAAATCGAGTGGGTAGAAAGGCGATAGACCATCCCTATTGGATGAAGACATGGGAAGGGGTAGGCAAAACTTAGCTTTGTACTTTACAGATGGCCTGGAAGACTCCAAGGAGTTTGCACCGTGGTGGTTAGAGTAGCAGGGGTAGAATATAGAGGCTGAGAGGATAGTTGCCCCTCCGGTCAGTTGCCCCTCGAGGGGCAGCTTCTAGATAGATTCTGTGATTTTATATAAATTGGGACTGAGGGCGATCCTCCTCGAAGGGGATCAGATTAATATTGTTGATTGATTATGTGCTGCGTGTTGTCTTCCTTGAGCAAGAATTTTGTTAATCAGTTTAACCTATGTTGGCTATGAATTGGACTTCTGTGCGAATGGGATAGCGAGGGAGCCCTTCCTTAGTCTATAATTGGGATCTCAGTTCTTGTGGAGCAATCTTTTCCATTATTCAACTGTTTATGTCATTTCCTTTTCATTTCGCCTTCTGTTCAACAGATTTCTAAGGTTGACAGTTGTAGAAGAGTGTATTCCTTTCACTCCATTTTCCTCATCTCTCATGCCTCTAAGTGATGTCTTATCGATTCTTTCCTTTTCCTTCTTTGTCTTCCTTTTCCTTTCATTTCTTTTCTCTCCTTTACTATTCTTTTCTTCTACTTCCCTTTCTTTTATCTTCTTCCATAGATGTTCCTATCGAGTCTTCTCTCTATGATGTTAGCGTCTTCCACAGGAAATGGGCTCTTGAGTCAGTTGTTGACATTGCCCTTGGAGATTTCTGTTTGGTTATGATTGTAGTCCCATATGTGATTACGTGACCTGATATTACATTATGCTAAATACACGTCCCTATATCCTTATATTCAAATTCAGCCACATTGCTTTAGGCTTGTATTATACTTCGTTGTATTCCTCCATATTCCTATGTTGTTGTAGCATGATTAACTTGATACCTTTGCACATGGCTATGCTAGTTGACTAAATATACGAATGTGTCACATGTTATACTTATTGTAGGTTATATGAAATGTGATTTGAGGGATATCGTGCCTTATCCGCGTGATTGTTTGCTCTCTCTTGACGTAGGTTCCTGATAGTATTACCGTTCTTTCATGCTTTCATGAGCAACTGGCCTGACACCTCGCATGACCACACACCACTAAATGTTCTGGTTTCGTGTATATATGATCCATGCAGTTATATTAAACTTATTCAGAACACCCCTTACTGTATCTATGCTTTGCCATGAATTACTAGTGTCATGTAGAAACTATGCTTTCCAAATATAACTCATCATATGATTTTGAGTCGTGCGTGCAACCTTATGTGAACGTTGTCATCGTAGGATGTGATAGCTTACTATACCACCCTTATATGCTTTTGTGCCATGAATATATGTTACCGTTGTTCATTGCGCTAGGTACTTGATAGTGTTCATTGATATTACTAGTGTACTTCATGAACTATGTGTATCTTGTTTGCTGCGATTATGCCTCACAGATCTCCATAAGGGCCTCGTTGTCATTCTCGGGTTGGGATCTTGTCTCTAGTCTTGTTAGCCTTTGGTCCATATGTAACTCCGTAGGGTATCCGGGTTGTCCTCCTTTGTCTCTCCCCTATCTCTGTTAATTTAATACCTCTGTGTTATCTTTTTGGAACGAACGACGACATGAGGAAAAGAACAACCAGCCGGCCAGCCGAGTAGCACTAGAGCAACGCAACGGAAGCATGGTGAGCCCATAACCCACAAGTCTCAGAACTGATGTCGTCCGCAACCTTGGAGGATGAGTACGCAGTGGATTTATAGATGTGCCTTATGAAAGGGGGCGTTCCCCATTCGAGCTACTAACCTTCCATGTGGTGGTTGAGAATGACGATGGTGTGTGATATGCATAGATGTGATATGATTCTGATGCACTGATTATTGCTGATGTACTATCAAGCTATGACCTAGTGTGTACGAATAATGATTTCCTTTTCTTTTCGTTCCTTCTCTTTTCCTTTCCTATTTATGAGGGTTTAGGTTATTTTGTGGAATAGTCTGGGAGTAAAAAGAGAGCTAGCAGTCGTAGGTTTGTTTTGATGATGGCGTGAGATAGAGTCGTAGAAAGGAGACATTGGCTTAGGCAGGATCGAGTGAGGTTCTAAGGCTGGTAGGAGATGGTAGTCAGAGATTTTCAGATGAGCCTTCTAGGTAGGCCTTAGATGGGGCATAGGATGGGAATGACAAGATTTGCGGAGATAAGGTTGTAGTATAGTTGAGTAAATTTGATTGAAGGTTAACGTAAATCTGTTTAGGTATCCTTGAGAGAAGATATGAGTAGACTGAGCATGTTTGATTTAGGAGCTCTCGTAGAAAGGATGTGATGATAGGTAGGATATTGTACTTGGAATGGTAGCAATGTGGCCAAAGAACGAATTGTGGATGATGTTAATGCTTGGGTGACTAGGATGGCTAGAGAAATTGCAGACCTTGGGACTTAGGTTATTCGTACTGTGAGTAGGAACGACCTTGGTAAGGAATAAATTATGGATATCGTTAAGGTTTGAGTGACTAGGACTGCTTGGAAATTTATGGATATTTGAATTCGAGTTGTTTATATGATGAAGGGGAGGATGTTAGATAGATATTGAGGTTTGCTCTTTGGAATTCAAGATACTTACTAGAATTGCAATTAGAGGAATAATAGAGGCAAGATTGGATGTTTTTAGAATAGGAATAAATTGTATTTGGTACCCGTGATAGTGATTTGAATGTTAAGGTGCTAGGAAAGGAAAAATGAGATTTGAGGAAAGGCCTATAGCGAAGAAAATGTATCATTAAGGGCGATCATGAGTTGATTGATTGGGTTTAGAGATAGGAAGATTCTGAATGACGAATATGGGAACTAGTCCAGGTGGGGGATATGATTATACTACTAATCGCGGGCTTTTGGGAATTAAATAAATTGTGATACCTTGGGTGAATTCGAATAAGAACGATATAGAATTTCTCTTGGAAAAAGGGTTAGTGCTTGAGTTCAGTAAGAGGTAAGATATCGTTGTTTGAGGATTTTAGACTAAGATGAAGTAGGGGTATGTGACTATAAGGAACTAGAGTAAGCCGGGTTGAGAGAGCAACATTATTTAGGAAAATAGTGGGATTTCGAATGGTGAATTAGTATTGTGAGTAAGTGGAAATATTATGACCTTGGGGAGTAGGAAGGTACGATTCAGATTAGATACGTTCTAAGGAGTTAGATGGGCAAGCCATGTTTGTTGACCACTTGGGTATAGGTATGGTTGAGGAGACTAGACGGGTCGTGTTACGGGTTATTTCTAGTTGGCTCTGACGTAGGATCCGACGAGCGAGGACAATTTGTAGTGATAGGACTTTCAGACCTAGATGAGTAAGTGTTTATGTCATTTTGGGTATGTGAGTAGCTCAAGAAATGAACCCTTACTTGCGGTGTTGAGGATACGAAATGTGAGAAGGTAATTATGTGAGGATGGAAATGGGAATTGGTTCTTTAGAGGTAGATTAGAAATGAGTGTGCTTATTCGTATGGGAAGTATGATAAAAGTATTGGAGCGATTTGGGAACTTGTAGAGATAATGATCAGATGGATTTTAAGGGAATAGGGAGAATGAACATATTTGGGAAGTGACACCTAGATTGATCGTGTACTTGATAGAAGTTTCGATAAGAATATGGAATATTGGGCGCGATCTATGTTGCTTAGAGGATTATAATTTCAAAATGTGTGGATTCTAGCTTATTAGAGGGAAGGTGATTCTTGTGTCAGGTGATTCTTAGTGGACTCATTGACCTGAGCTTTGGGAGATATATTTGATGAACTTGGACTAGGCCTTGACATGTAGGCTTTTAGGAAAGAATTGAAGAGGACATCTATGAGTTTTGATTTTAAGAGGAATGAGATGCGCGTGTACTCAGGGATTTTAACTTAAACTGAGATGGTCGACCTAGCTGAGAATTGACTTTGATTTCGAGAGCTCGATGGTGAGGTGTGAGTAATGGTTGTGTTCTATTCTCATCAGTAACTATATACAAATTCTCTCAGTATTAGGCCCAATTAATATGTATTGATATGATAGAGTTCGCTATGAGATGTTAATAATAAGAGTTAATATGTTGCTAAAAGGATGGAATGAAAATTCCGTTATGACAAATTCTACTATAATGATATTGGATAGGACGATATTTGACATGATGAATTTTGTTATGTGATGTTTCGACGGGATGATAATTGATTACATTTATATTCTGATATGCTCATATACCATATTTTGGTGTGTTAATGGTTGACATGATGATCCCTTGAGCATTGATATGATACTAGACCTTGACATCGATGAATCTTGATATGATGTGTTATTCGGTGGTGTGATGTCTTGAGATATCTAAATATGTCGTGAATTTAAGCTTGAAATGTTGAAATTTGACCTTGAAACATGAACCTAGGAAGTGAATATGGGATTAGCCCTTAGAGGTGAATGTTGCCACCTCTTGGCTTTTCGAAATCTGATTGACTAACGTAGGGAGAAATGACTTGAGATTTGAAGAGTTTCCCTAGTTTAAAAAAAGGATTTTAGTCTCGGGGACGAGACTTGTTTTTAGAGGTGGATGATGTAAAGACCGATATTTTTAAATACTATTTTTATGATTATAAACATCATTCCGATTTAAATTTTTATTTAGTTTCTAAGACTCCGAAAATTTTCAAAATTTTCCGTACTCGAGCAAGCGATTTTATTTTATTCTTTCAAGACGAATTCCGGCATAAACTTGTTATCCGATTTGAAAATGAATTTATTTCCGTTTTATTTTCAGAGGCATGGAGATATTACTGGATTTCATTATTTAATTCAAAATCATATATTTAATTTTCAATTTATTTTAATCGCGTCGTATTACGGTCGAAAAGCAGGTTTCAGATTTTAATTCCGGGTATTTGACTTTGGGGAAACCAAAATTTGTCCACTCACACACTCAAACTTTTCCAACCACTCCCTCCCTCCGGCCTCAACATTAGCAGCTCACCATCCCTAACCCCTCTCCCTATTTAAAACTCCTAATACAGTAATACCCATTCCCATTCCCACACCCACAAACCCAATCAAACACACAAGGCACAAGCCCCCTTTTCTTTTTCTTCCATCCCCTCCTGTTTCTTGACATCATCACCACATCCCCTAACACCTCCTTGCCGCCGACTTCACCGCCACCTTCAAGCCCCCACCTCCTCTATTGGCAAACACAACACCCGAGCTCACCCCGACTTCACCTCCTCGTCTCCCTCCGACGAATCCGACGCCGCCAGAGCAAGCATGTAGTCGCCATCAAAGCTCGAGCAGCCCCGAGGTTCGACGCCCTGTTTCCGACGAAGCCCGATGCATCTCCGACGAGCCTCCGGCGAGCCAACGACCTTGAACCCCTTGGTGAGCCTCCCCCTTTTCAACCTTGTTTTCTATTTTAGGATCCTTGCTGAGATCTCGATTCCGAGGAGAGGAAGAGAGCATGAGAGAGCAGGAGTGAGCGGTGAGAGACCAACCAAGCGGGTGAGAGAGTGGTGAGGTCGATCCGGGGAACGTGAGCGAGGTCGGGCATGGGCGAGCGAGTTGTGAGCGAGAGCACACGAGTGCAGCGAGCGAATGCGGGCGAGAGAGAGCAAGGGAGGGGAGTGACGAGGTGCGGGAGAGGGAGTCGGGGGTCGAGTGCGGCTGAGCGGGGGAACATGGAGGGGAAACAGATGATGAAGATGATGATGGTTGGGCAAGGTGGGGGCCACGGGTCTGGTTTTCTTTTTTTTTTTTCCTTTGTTGGGTTCTGTTCTCCTTTAACTAAAAATGGTCCGGTTTGGGTTTTATTTTGGATATCAGATGTTTCTTAAAATTTGGTTATGGGCTGAGAAAGGGTATTGGGCCGGGTTGGGCCAGATCCGAGTTCTTTTGGTTTTGGGCTTTGGGTGAGGCTAGTGGTATATTAATTTGTTTACCCCTTCAATTATTATTTAAAATTCGTTATATAATTTTTAATTATTTATTGTTAATTTATTCTGGTTTCTTTAAATATTATTATTATGATTTATTTAAAATATGATCTAGTTGGGTTTTATTTAAATTCGTTTACATATTGTTTTGAGGTTGCTAGTGTTATTTAAATAGCCCATTTACTTGTTAATTCTTTAATTATTTATTAAGGCCATTGAAGTCATATTTTTCTGAATTGTTTAATTAATTAATGGATCTGATTTGTTGAGGATTATTTATGGGAATAAATTATTTGATAAAAAAATTGACATTTAAATGGTTAGTTTTGAATTATGTAGGTCGTTTAAAATATTTCTAATGTGTCAAAATTTATTAAGATAATGATTTTTGAAATAAATATGCCGGGATCATTTTAACAATATAATTTTGAGAAATTGATTTAAAGGTTCCAAGATTTACTAGGTTGTTTAAATGTTATTATATGACTATATGTTTATGTCACATTGATGGTATTTAGAGTGTTGAGACTTTTAAAAGATGTTACTTGTGCGATTGAAATTTGAGATTTAAAAAGGGGTATTTTGGGAACCATTTTCACAGGTCGGAAGTTGACTTAACAATTTGAATAAAGGCTTTTGAGGTATTCTAACCATGCCGGATTATTATGATAAAATGAGACTTTAAGTTTGATTTAAAAGGGTTAATGTTGTATCATTTGATTTGGCTGAGTATGGGTTTAATGAAATTGTTGAGATACTGAATTGATTTATGAATCCTACTTGTGAAATTATGTGAATTATGGCATGAATGTACATGAGTTGAACGCATGTTTGATATGAGAAATTCAAGTTAATTTATGAAAATGGTTATGGAAAAAGAAATGATGATGAGACGATAAATGATGTTATATGAAGAGATATGATGACTTGAGATAATATGATATGAGAATGAGAATGAGATGACATATGACGATATGAGATAGTCGAGATAATGATGATGATGTTATAACTAAGAATTGATGGATAGATTATCTGTAGTGGTAAATGGATCCCATTCTGTGCAGTATGCTTATACATGTTCATTTACATTTGATTAGGTGAGATGTGACTTGACTGGATATTTGCTATTGTTGATTATTGCTTAGATTTTGCGCTCCTCCAGGTAAGTCCTCCGGGGCTTACTCAAGTTAGAACCTCATGCCTGATGTGTCATATAGTGTGTAGGTGTTGCATCCTGCATATTCATGTAATATCATGCTTAGGTTGCACAAATTAATCGAGCATCCGTATTCTCTTTGCGTATGGTAGAACGGCCGTTAAATTGTGAGTCCTAGAGTCATTTGCTAGGGTCATAGGACGGTCCAGTCCCATCGGACTTAGTCCTCATCGAGTCAGACTATTAAATTGACGAGCATGACTATTGATACGATTGATGATGTTATGATATTGAACGCGACCGGTTCCCGCACTAACGAGCATGGGTGCGGGAGTATAAAACGCGGTCGGTTCCCGCACTAACGAGCATGGGTGCGGGAGTAGGAGAGGGACATGCCACTTGGCATTCTATGCGGGATCCCATTTAATCGCTTTTTGCATATATATAAACTGCTAGTATGCTTGTGTGTTTAATGTTTCTGCACTGCATTAGAGCATCCTTTATCTAGGTATAGGCATATTATATATCCTCAGCGAGGTCTTCAGGGCCCACATGAGTGGCTCGACCTTGACTTCGTGGTTAGTTTCAGGTACCCATACCCTTGCTTGATCGTGTGCTGTTGTGGCGGGGGATATTTTATGGCGCATTGAGAGGGAGAGAAAGACCGACTTGAACTCCACACTTTTGCTGCTTATTTCCTCGTGTTTGGTTTTGACCCGGCCATGCCATGGCAATTTGTATTATGATATCTCCTTCTTTATGCTTTCGAATTTAAAATGTTTTGAGCGACTTAGGCAAGTAGAACAGCTTCGGAGGATCCAACGGTCCTATCGCGAATTTAAGGTGCGAAATCCCTTCTTTGAGCATTAAAAACCTTGGTTTAAAACTCAACCCGTACTCGAATTGCAAGATCCGGACGAAGGTATCCAATCCTTCGAAACGTAACCCAAATATTTATATTTGGGCTGTTACACAGACGACTTCTCTTTTATTATATATAATAGATTTAAAAAAAGGTTATTGATTAATTGTATAACTTAAATATAATTATAGACCTTTTCCCATTTTTTTGTTATCAAAGATAATTATTGAAAAACAATATCTAAACTATAGACAAATAATAATAATTTTAAAATAAAATATAAATATATAAGAGTAATTTACAAAATATTTTAAAAATTTATAAATATTTTCAAACATAAATTAAGATAATAATTCTAGACTATATTTATTATTATTTTTTAAATAAATAAAATAATCCCTAAAATATAATTGAGCTCTTGATCCAATTTGAGTTTAAAAATATTAAAATATAATATCTTTAATGATAAATTAACGAAAATAGATAAAGGGGTGGTGAGTTATAAATAAATACCATTTAAAGGGTGGTTTTCTATAATTTTGAATTTAAGGGGTGGTTAAGTGAAAATATCCATATTTAAAGGGTGATTTCTGTAAATTTCCCGTAAAAAAATTGTGACAGGTTCATACAACTAATATCCATATCTAATGATATTTGGTTAATATCTTCTAAAAATATATCCATATCTAATCAAATATGATCAAATTTTATCTTATGCATATATAGATATATTAATGAATCAAAAAAAATGTAGATATATTAATTAAATAGAGTTAGAATAAAATTTTATCTTATGCATATATTGATTATCTCAAAAATTTGTGATTGGTTCATACGACTAATATGCATATCTAATGAAATTAGGTCAAATTTTATCTCATGCGTATATAGATATATTGATTAAATGGAGTTAGAATAAATTTTATCTTATACATATATTGATTATTTCAAAAAATTGTGATTGGTTCATACGACTACTATTAAGGAGAAGTCGTCATATGTCTCAACCGACTTCTCCTTTATTATATATAATAGATAGAAGATTAGTTTGTTTGTTTGGATTATAAATATTACTTTTGACAGGGGTCAACGATATCATAAATCCCGCTGTCAGTTGCTTCAGTCATTTGCTTTCGGTTGTACATGATTGTTAGTCCATCTATCAGCTTGTCTGCTCTCTCGACTTGTCTGGAGAATCGAATTTCTTTCCTCATATCGAAAAAAAAAGGATGATACAAGGGAGGAAGAGGTCATGCCGCACTGAGCCAACTAGATAGGGAGGTGCCACCATATCTAAATTTGGGGGTTTCTGTTCTTGGGGTTTCTTTTTCATTCTTCTGTATGTCTTAATTTGGGAGTTCCTCCATGAATGTTGAGCACCATAGCTCGGGGAAGAGGGGGAGAATGAGGAAGAAGCACGAGGACGATTTGATGGAGCTTAGAATCGAGTCAATGGAGGAAAGAATCACAAAAGACAAGACCCCTAGAGAGTTGTGCACAATCTGCAAGAAAGATTTCCCGAGCAAGAAGGCATTGGAGGGCCACATCAGGGTCCATGCCCATGATTCAAGCTCTCACATATTCAATGACGACGGTAATGTTTTCACCCCTGTTTACGCATGATTGTTAGTCCATCTACGAGCTTGTCTGCTCTCTCGGCTTCTCTAAGCTTGTCTGGAGAACCGAATTTCTTTCCTCATATCGAAAAAAAAAGGATGATACAAGGGAGGAAGAGGTCATGCCGCACTGAGCCAACTAGATAGGGAGGTGCCACCATGTCTAAATTTGGGGGTTTCTGTTCTTGGGGTTTCTTTTTCATTCTTCTGCATGTCTGAATTTGGGGGTTCCGCCATGAATGTTGAGCACCATAGCTCGGGGAAGAGGGGGAGAATGAGGAAGAAGCACGAGGACGATTTGATGGAGCTTAGAATCGAGTCAATGGAGGAAAGAATCACAGAAGACAAGAACCCTAGAGAGTTGTGCACAATTTGCAAGAAAGATTTCCCGAGCAAGAAGGCATTGGAGGGCCACAACAGGGTCCATGCCCATGATTCAAGCTTTCACATATTCAATGACGACGGTAATGGTTTCACCCCTGTTTACGCATGTGGCAGGTCCTTACACTCATGGAAGTTGTTGTACGTACACATGAGGTGTCATTGTCACTCCTGCCAGCAATATCTTATAGCAATTCCGCCCCAATTCCGTCGTGGCAGGTAACTGGGGAACGGGGTCGAGGGGTAAGTTATTTGCTGACGCCGGATGTTAGGGAGGCAACAAGGAATATGATGTGGGGTTGAAATTGGGGTTCAGATTGAAGCTGTGGGGCAGCTGTTTTGTTTTTCCTGGGTACCAGATGAAAATGATGAACTCTTGTACACAAAGTGAAAAAGTCGAGAATCAACCTGCTAATTTCCGGAGATTGTTAGATGTGTTTCTTTCATCTACCATTTCCGGAGATGGCTACCTTTTCTCTATGAAACGCTCATTTCTGTCTCTGATGTTTTCCAATGCAAGTCAAACAGGGGTAGCATCACTTGCAAATTGCACAAATAATATCGTCTAAAGGTTCATCAAATCACACAATATTCTTATCAGAGTAACCTTATCAGAGAAGGAATTAAAACTATGAATCTGTCTTCCATTCTAAAAATTTATTGCCAACAAACATTTGGCAACAATCTAATAGCAGCTATTAGCTACATACACAACTCCTGAGACACATGTAATAACCAGTTATCATTCCAAACATACAACAAAGCAATGGCAACCCTCCCAGGGAGATACACATATATCGTGTGGGATGAATCCGTCCCCATCATCTTGGGGAACAATCATATATATGTTCACCTCTGTATTCTTATCAATGATTATACTGCCAGTCTGATGCAACAGCAAGCTGATTTCCCCATTCTGAAGAGGATCCACCCTGTATCAATTTGTGTTGAACTCAAAAGGAAGGCTCCGAGTGATGTTCCTATCACTTAATCATGGAAACGACGTGGTGGAGACCGACTGCGGCTCCGCTTGGGATCGGGTCCAAATCCATTATGTCTCTCATATCTGCTCAGTGATGCAGAAGAGTCAATACTTCATGTTTAGAGGAAAGTTGATTACAAGTCATTGAGAAAATATCACAAAAAAAAAAAAGAACAAGACAGCATGCTATTTTGAAATTATCAAGGAACATGCTAGCCCTTTGTTTATGGCGAGCAAAAAAAATACATTATATGTAGCCCAAGAGAGTAGCATCCAGAGGGGGGGAGGGACGCGCCTAGCAAATGGGAATCATACAATGGACAAGTAAAGCTGTAAAGAAAAAGAACATGTACCTGTCACCTCCTGATCTCCCAGAGGAACTCCAGCCACCTCTACCCCCTCTACCACCATAGCCACCTCGGCCACCACCATCACGGCCATTGGGGCCTGCGCCCCAGCGCTTGCCTCTGCTTGTTGCCCCACCAGAACGGCGAGCCATATCACGAATCTCCTGCGGGACTCGCTGATTTGCACCTTCCAAAATCTTTATGAGATCTGCAGCATATTTTGAGTCCTGCTCTGAGAAAAATGTATGTGCCAACCCAGTAGCACCTGCCCTTCCAGTCCTTCCTATCCTGTGCACATAGTCCTCAACCCCAGTTGGGAAATCGTAATTTATTACCGCCCTGTAACAACAAATTTACAAATAAAAGTCAATCCTCCTTTGTGGAAAGCCTTTGCAAACAAACCCATAACCAAATCACAAGTATGTTCAACATACATAGCTCCCAATTTACTAACTCCACCTGGCAAAAATGCTACATGAGCTAAAAGTATATCTCATTTACTTCCATATCAAGTTCCAACATGCATCTTCTCTCTGTACTCTTAACCACAACTCTAAAAGCACATCCAAGCGCCACTACCAGAAAAATATCAAGTATGAACGTACACCTCAAATTTATCATATGTTCTCCTAAAACATGAAGAAAATCATATACGCATACCATCAACATTCATTCAAAAGATTTAATAACATCAAGTATACGAAACGAGGATTAGAGGTACCAACCCCCATCCATACCTTATGTCTTTGATGTCCAAACCACGAGCAGCAACATCCGTGGCCACGAGAACAGGTGATCTCCCTGTCTTGAATTGATTCAAAACATAATCCCTCTCACTCTGAGATTTGTCTCCATGAATTGCAGAAGCACCAAACTGCCGGCTTATGCTGCGTGCAAGATTGTCACACATCTTTTTTGTTGCACAAAAGATAATAATTTTGGATCCAGGTTCTTGAGATCGCAATATCTGCTCCAAACGTCTTTGCTTTTCCATTGGCGAAACCACCTCAACATACTAGAAAACATAATATATTTCATTCAGATATTAAATCAATAAACAACACCCTCTCAAATCCTATTTAAAGCTGAATCCTTGAGAAATAACTTCTATTATGAAAAAAGAGAAGGGCTGCACCAAATGCAATACCTGGGTAATTGACTTGTTTGCAACAAGTTCATCCACATTTCCAATATTGACCTGACATGGATTTAAAAGTAAATCTGCAGCAATTTTGCGAACCTCCTTAGGCCATGTGGCAGTGTACATGAGAGTCTGGCGACGATTAGGGACCTCTTTCACAATTTTCCTTATTTGTGGCTCAAATCCCATATCCAGCATGCGATCGGCCTCATCAAGTACCAAGTATGATACTTGATGTAGACTGATCCTTTTCATCTCAAGTATATCATTCAAACGACCGGGAGTGGCCACCACAATATCAACCCCTCTCTCTAGTTCCCTCAGTTGAGGACCTTTAGGTGCCCCTCCATATAAACACTGCAGTAGCATTATAACACCCAGGCCAAATATTAATGGACAGAGAATAAATTATATTGTACATGTGTATGCGAAAGTTCCAATAAATTATACAACATCTCACTATAAGAAACCAGTCACTGAAAAGAACATAACAATCATCTTTTGCAACATGTCAAAATGATGAACCACAAGAAATAAGAAAGGCATTCTGCAGGATTCAAAAGTCAATATACTTCCAACTCAAACAACTTCCAATGCATCCTACCCACGAAATCAACATTCTAACAACTGGACCTTGAAACACTAGAATCTTCAGTTGATGTACAATAGGATATAAAATAGCATCTTTTGTCTCATAATCAAGAGAAAACAAACAAAGACCGTGTGATCATAATAGAGTTCAATTAACAATCACACAAGAAACAAAAATAAAAATTAACATTGCATATTTCGACATTCCCCTTGCATTTCAATTTCTATTGCCATGATAATAAAATGTGCACTCACCAGAACTATAACTGGAAAACAAGATAAGGAGCAAACATATTATAAGCACAACTTATAGCATACCGCTGAGGAAATTCTGGATGACTTTCCAAACTTCACAGCTTCAACTTGTATCTGAGTAGCCAATTCCCTTGTTGGGGAAAGCACCAAAACTGTGGGTCCCAACCGAGGATTATTACGCAAATGTTTCACGTGAATAAACCCTGGAATCAAGTAGCCCAAAGTCTTTCCAGATCCTGTTTTAGCAATAGCCACTATATCACGCCCTTGAAGAGCAATGGGCCAGGATTGAGCCTGAATTGGAGTAGGGGAAGGGAATCCAGCCAGGTGTATCTGGAAAGCAAAATCAAACAGCTTAGTGGAGGCACTCGCCTTAGAGATCCTTCTACAGTAATGGAGGAGTGGTCTTTGTAAGAAGAAGCACCATCCCCCATGCAGAAAGTCAACGCTTGCAGATGCAAGCAAGAGCAGGAGGCCTCTCCTTCTGTTTGGACCAAGTGGTAGACAGAATCATCACCAGCAGCAGCCGGCCATGAACTTTGGTTGCTCGTAAAGCCGACCTCACAACATGGTCCAGTGTAGAAGGGCACTCCCGTTATATTCAAGGCCCCCAACAGAGGGCAACACAGTGTACGACATTAGCTCCTCCCTGGAGCGAATATCGCACCTGCGACAAGACAATAAGATGCAAAAGAATAAACATGAGTGTGAACTTTCAACCTCCAACAATTGCAGAACTTTGCAAGTGAAACAGGCATGCCACACATCACATAATGCAAAGACAACTTACACAGAGACACACAAGTATAACTGACAGCAAAAGCAGTCGTGTATACCTCTCTTAGAATCTCTGATGGGAATCCAGCATCTTGAAAAGATGTCAAAGGAGGTGGCATGCTGCCTCCCTGAAATGAAAACAAAAAAGGATTTGTCAGGTCAGAACTTTACAAAAACAAGTATAAGATAAAGATACACGTCTAAAACAGGATTATATCAGAACCCCAACAAATAGATTACTAAGAAACACTACCAATGCATTTTGACAAACACTTGAACAAATCCAGGAAGGGACCATTGTTATAGGTCCAAAATTATTAATACTTCACAAGTTTCTAATTTTTCCCCCTATAAATAGGTTTCTGCATTAAAAAAATTAAAAATTGGAGATCCTTGTTCCACCCTGTCAGTTCCTCCTTTCAAAAGAAGGTTCTAGCCGAGAAGCATTGAATTTTCAACTTGAAGTAGTATAAACAAAAAAGGACATAGTCTGCATTTGCAATGCACTAACAAATAGATGAAGTGACTTTCGGGGTTACTGTTTAGACACAACATTTTGCAAATGGGTTGGCATGGCCTGTAAGGCAAAACAAAAGGTAGAACATGGGCTGTAAAACAGCAAAGTGCAAAAGGTTCAAGCAACTTACAGTAACAGTTATCTCATGACGTCGACGATAAGCCTCGGCAGACAAAGCACTTCCAGCATCAGGAACTTCAGATCCACCAGCAAGTCCACCAGGTAGTCCATTTGAGGAATGCATGTTTGCACCTCCAGCATTCTGATGACAAGCGATAGATTCAGTAAAGGCATAAAAAGAGAATCCAACCAACCTTTTGGAAAGGATGCAAAACAGCTCAAACCAAACACTATTCACATGCTTGAGAATTTGAGAAAATACAGGATCCAAATCCCACACTTAGATATCTGATTGAGAGAACACATCCAACCTAGTTATACTGACCTTTATATTTCAAATTTTACAAGTATATTAAATCTGTCAAAGAAACAAGAAAGGCAATAGCAACATCTGTTCTGCATATCCATATCCAGAATGTTACAGTCTAATAGATGATTGAACAAAACTGAAGAAGGATATGCAAACCTCTAAAATAAGAATATTGTAAGAAACTGCCTCTAGGATGGGATAAAATGGAAACATCGGTGATTTCTGCCTTTATGAATAACACACGACATGACATCCAAACAGGAAGTGCACAAAGCTATACCTGATGAATTCTCAATCCATTAACTCTTGTACTTATACCGCCACCATCTTCATCATGTCTACTGTCTCTACGCTGCAGTACAGATGCTTGCTGAACATGCACAGAAGAGCTGATATGCACTGTGGGACACTTCAATGGAGCAGATCCTCCATCAGAAGATGAACCAGGCCTCTCATACTGTGTGACATTCGTCTCAGGATTCCAATAGTACAAATACCCCGTCTCACCATCAACTAAGCCCTTCCACGGTTTGGGCAGAGTAGGATCATCGGGTGCATATCTTGGACCGACGGAAGCAGTTGCGACAGCAGCCATTGTTTCACTTGGCCTATCACAAAACTAGAAACAGAAGTATAAAAATATGTCCACCTTGATGTGATATTATAACAAGCCAATAAAAACTCCATTTCTAGATGTTCACTGACAAACATACAATCATTCAACCAAATCATCATCTAAAAAAAGAGTAGCCATAAACATAGACAGCTCTAGGCTACAAAAGACCCCTTTATTTTCAATTAGATAAATGAATCATCGTCTTCCTCCCCTCTGCAGCCATCAAACAAAAACAGAAACCCGTTACTCTTGCCTTACTCGCTCTGCAACCACCACCAGGAGAAAGCAAGTCAGGACCCCAAACCACGGTATGAGAAATCGGAAAGTTTTAAATTCCGAAACTAGATTCCTGAACCTCGATTGAAGCAACAAAGCACACACTTATGGATTCGAAAAACGTATAATCAATTAAAGAGGCATAAATTCCCAGATCTGGAGAACATGAACCGCGAGACAACCACCGCAATAACAGAGTTTCCAAAATCCAACGTCACAAGTAGCAAACAAGGCTCAAAAACATGTAAGAGAAAAACCGAATTGCATGTCAACAAGCAAGTCAGGAAATTCAAAGATAAAGTAGAGAGCAAAAATTGGAAGGAAAAAAGGGACCAGATCTGATGTTTGCGAGATTTTACCTGAGGATGATGCGTTGTAGGTCAGAAGGAGGAGGCGGCGGAGATGAGAGACGAAGGGCTGGCAAGCGAAATCACGGTTGGACGAGGAATCGACCTCTCTCTCTCGCTCTTTCTCTCTCCTGGGGTTTTCTCTCTATCGAAGGCCGAAAGAGGGAGGAGTGGAAGAGAGAAAACGCGTTTGGGTGATGCCCTATTTAAAGACCCCTTCCATTTTTTATTTTATTTTTTATTATTAGGGTGATGCCCTATTTAAAGACCCTTCCATTTTTTTTTAGATTAGGTAAGAATTCGGGTATGCAGAAATAACTAACCGAAAGCATACTTGCGGATGAGATCCTGCAAGACATGGTCCGCTAAGATCTCAATTCTCGGGTGCCGTGACAAAGGTGTGCAACCTTATCAGCAACGGCATTGCCCTCGCGGGGAATATGAGAGAACGAGATGTTGTCCACTCCTTAGAGAATTGCCTTTATTTCGGACATAATGAGTTCGATCTTCCAGGGACAACGAGTGGATGCCTGAAAGTGTTTAATAATGATCTGTGAGTCGCCTTCGATGCAAAGATTAGTTATTCCAAGTTCCACTGCTTTCCGCACACCTAATAATAAGGCCAGAGCCACTAGGCCAAAAGTGGCGTTTTGCATCGGGTTTAATTAAAGATATACATCGGTTTTCAACCGGTGTACAGGTCGGTGCCGTAATAAATCCAAACCGATGTATAAAACTTCTTACACCGGTTCATGGCCTGATGTATAAAATGAAGAAAAACCGATGTATAATCTTCATGGAGTCACGTGAAGAGCTTTACACACTTGGTTATTGAACCGGTGTATAAAGCGGTTTTTCCAAATTAAAAAAAAAACATTGCCCCTGATTCATTATTTACCAGAATTGGAACTTTGCAAATAAAAAAACAACTATATATATAGTATGGATCGGATGAGAACACCTCTTAGGGTGAAAACTAGGAACACATTAGGATCGTTGGATTGGATAAAATGGATGGTGGAGATTAATTGGTGATTTATGATTTTTTAATAAAAAGATAGTGGGATCCACGATTAAGTTGAATTACCTTCCATTCAACCGTGTGTGTGATGCACTGCCCATCCACCACCCAATTTAGTTTACTGTTTTTTTAAAATACAAAAAATAAACAATAGGGTTTAAATTACGAATTGGACAAAAAAAACAATTTATATATAAAATGTTAATACTCCGTAATGATTTAGAATTTTCGGAACTTGGAGAAGATTTTTTTTTTAGAAGCAAGATAAAAGTTAGGGAGGCTCCCGACAAGCCGGGGGCCTTCCTAGAGCATCCTGACGGACGAGATCAGCCAGCAGACGATCCGACGAGCAGCTATCCTCGGCAGGGTTACCATAAGCAAGACGAGCAATCCTGTCTGCTACAGTATTTGAGTCCCTGAAAATATGACGAATAGCAACATTAGTGAAGTGAGAAAGATCAACACGCGTATCTGATTGTAGCATCTCAATGTTCCATGGGCACGACCAATCGCCCAGAAGAGCTTTTACAACCGTTAGAGAGTCTCCCTCAATAAGGAGATTCTGCAGATTAAGCTGTTTAGCCTTCATAACTCCTAAGTGCAGCGCCAATGCTTCCGCGTAAAGAGCGGATGTGTTATGGCATGGACCGTTACCCAAGGTAATAATACCGCCGGTATCATTTCTAATAACGAAACCAAAAGAACCCGACCCATCAGGTCTAAACGACCCGTCGAAGTTAAGTTTACAAAAGGTCGGAGGTGGTTTTTGCCACAAACATGGCCGAGTATTATGTCTGGCTGAAAGATGTTGTTTAGAACAAATCGTGCTAGAAGAATCTCCTATACTGTTCCCCGGGGGAACATCGGTATGCAAAGCCTTCTTAGTGGCCGACCAGCTATTGCGAGTGGTATAAACGAACACCGAAATATCATTGACTCTAAGGTTGAACGCAGGATCAAACACCGCTTTGTTTATGAAGAACCAGATACTCCACCAGACAGTAGACAGTAATGCCATAGAAGACTTGCCTATCGAGAGGAACAACTGATTTAGAAGCATGTTATAGTTTTGAAGGGCCCGGGCATTGGCAATATTAGGAATAGCTAGATGAAACTTGTCAAGCAACGTAGAAGTGATATGACAATCCAAAAGAATATGAAAACCCGACTCCAGTGAATTTCCACAAAGAGGGCAGCCAGACGGCACAGCTATGTGCGATCGTTGGAGTCTTTCTGTAGTGGGTAACCCATCACGCGAGATTTTCCACATGAAATGGCGGACTTTATGCGGAACGTCAAGCTTCCAAATCCAGTTGCAGCTGTAGTTGGGATCGCCTTTGGAAGAAGGCACAATAGATCTAGCAGACTGTCCGGAAAACCACCCATCTTTGCTAGGACCCCAATAGAGGCGATCCCGAAAGAAATTGGTCGTTAAATTAGACTGACCAATATTGGTAATATGATTGGAAGAAAGAAATCCATTGAGGTCGCCGTATAATTTCGGGAGGTTCCAGGAATTATTTGAGTTAATAAAACGAGCCACCTTCCAGGACATCATAAGATTAGAAGGGGTCGCCGATGCTAAATCGGAAAAAGGGAAATCATAAATCCAATTATCGGTCCAGAAATCGACATCCGAGCCGTCCCCAATGGACCATCTCAAACCTGGCTTGAAAAGATGTTTGATAGACAGAAGCTTCGACCACTGCCAGGACGTATTACCTTTCCGATTGTACTTCATCAGAGGAGTTCCTTTCAGATATTTGATTGAAATAAGACGAACCCATTGGTTGCCAGGTTCAGCAAGAATCTTCCACAAAAGTTTCATTTGCAGAGCTATATTCATAGTTTCTGCCTTATATAAGCCAAGACCTCCAGCAAGAGTATCTGCACAGATCTTATCCCAGCTAATCAAGGGGGTGCTTTTAGGACTTTTATTCCAAAAGAAATCACGGTAAACCTTATCAAGTTCACGTAAAATAGCCGTAGGCAGCAAAAAGGCTTGAATCAGAAAAATTGGTTTTGCACTCAGGTTAGCTTTAATGAGTACTTTCCTGCCTTTAGCCGAGATGGAGGATGCTTTCCACTTAGTTAATTGTTGTTTAGCTTTTAGAATAATGTCAGAGAAAGTATCTCGGTTAACACGACCATTAATAATGGGACAACCTAAATACTTCTCCAAATTATTAGTTTGTGGAATGCCAAGAGAGTTTGTGACAGTATTGATAGCCGAATGTGAGGTATTAGGAGATACTTGGAAGCTAGATTTATGAAGATTGACTTTTTGCCCCGAAACGAGACAAAATCTTTGGATGATAGCGTTAACACGAAGACACGCAGTCTGCGAAGATTTTGCTAAGATGATGATGTCGTCAGCAAAAGCAAGGAAAGGGATCTGTAATTGACCCCTTCCAAAGGAGAATCCCAACTCTTTATTAATATTCGCCTCACGATGCAAAGTGCGTGCTAAAACTTCTGCTGTTAGAATAAACAGGAAAGGAGATAGAGGATCGCCTTGGCGGAGTCCCCTAGTTGGCGCAAAAGGAATGGATGGCTCATCGTTAATCAAAATAGAGTAAGAGACCATGGTAACGCATTCATGAATCCACTTAATAAATTCAGCAGCAAAGCCGAATTTAGTTAGAATGCTGAAAAGGAAGGGCCATTCAATCCGATCGTAGGCTTTTTCCATATCCAGTTTAATGGCTATTGAGCCAGTTTTAGCTTTAAGGGAACGGAACGAGTGAAAAATTTCGTGGGCTATAAGGATATTATCCTGAATAGAGCGTCCTTTAGTGAAAGCCCCCTGAAGGGGATGAATGAGTTTATCAAAAACCAATGAAAGTCGTGCAGAAATAATCTTTGATATAACTTTATAAACAGTGGAACACAGACTGATAGGCCTGTAATGATTTACCGTTGTCGGGTCGTCACGTTTAGGTAGTAAGGTAATGAAAGTATGATTCACTTGTTTGAGAATCTTTCCGGACGTGAAAAAGGCCTTGACAGCTTTAGTGACGGAGGGCCCAACAGTGGGCCAGTAATTTTGGTAGAAGCCCGGAGGCATACCATCAGGACCTAGTGACTTATCAGCTTTCATGGAAAAAACGACACTTTTTATTTCGGCGTTGGTGACGTGTGCAGTGAGTCTTATATTATCATCATGTGTGATCTCAGATGAAATGACGTCCAGATCAGTTGAGATAGATAAACCTGGGTCAAGCGAAGACTTGAAACGCGATTTGAAATCAGAAACAAACTCCTCTTGGATGAGCCTATTATCGGTAATACCAATCCCAACATTGTTTAAGATGGTTTTAATAAATTTCCTACTCCGTTTGGAAGAAGCAATACGATGGAAATAAGCAGTGTTAGTATCATTGAGCTTCAAATGTTTGACCTTAGCTCTTTGACTCCAGTAACGTCGTTGGAAATCTAACAGATGCTCACGTTTATTAAGTAGTCTCTTCTGCTTTAAAAGGTCTGAGTGAGAGCCTGACGAGAGGAGGGCAGTTTGCAGATTGAGAAGGGCATCATCTGTCATAAGAATTTGACGATTGATATTACCGAAAGTAGATTTATGCCATCTTTTGGCAAGTG
Source organism: Persicaria maculosa (assembly GCA_963922045.1). NCBI lineage: Eukaryota > Viridiplantae > Streptophyta > Magnoliopsida > Caryophyllales > Polygonaceae > Persicaria > Persicaria maculosa. The sequence continues at coordinate 20,684,845 of OY998271.1, read as the reverse complement.
TTTTAAGAAGTGCAGTTTTCTTAACTAGATTGAACATGTGAGAACCCAGATGCAGACGCCAAGCCTGTTTCACAATATTGGTGAAATCTGGATTAGTAGTCCAAGCCAATTCGAATCTGAAAGGTTTTTTGTAGTTATTATCTTGTGTTCTGAAATCCATCGAAATAGGGGCGTGATCAGATGAGGTAAATGGGTGGATCTGAACCCTTAAGGAGCTAAAACTCATTAGAATTGAATTATGTGGCAGAAACCAATCTAATTTTGCGAATGAATTATCTGGTTCCCCTAATTTCTTACGATGCCAGGTAAATTGACCCCCGAAGTTTGGAATCTTGATAAGATCAAGTGAATCTTGAATAGATTGGATACGAGTAAACCGATTAACTGAAGGGACAATACCTCCAAATTTATCATTAGGCGTTGAAATCTTATTCAGATCACCCATTAAGGCGATCGGATGAAGGCATTGGGCAGAGTAAGCCTGTAACGAGGTCCAAAATACGGCCTTCCCATTATAATTAGGAGGAGCATACACAACGATGACCGCAATGGAAGAATTTGTTTGAGTATCGAAATAGTCGAAATGAATAAACCTGTGTTGTATTGACACTAGGGTAATCTGACCTGCTGAAGGAGGCAAATCCCGCCAAAGGAGACAAACCCCTCCAGCAAAGCCCACTGATGGATCGAAGGCAATGTTTGTAAAACCACACTTACGCCAGAGATTATCATTAGGCGGCGAACTAGCTTTGGTTTCAAGGAGAGCGAGAACGTTAATAGAGTTGTTACGGCAAAAAATATCGATATTCGTCCAAAAATTGCGGCGGCGAATCCCACAACAATTCCAAGTAGAAATATTCATAAAATAACCGATTTCAATGGTAACCGTTTGTAAACGAATTTTGAGTGGAGGGGCAACAAACCCAAACGCCAGTGACTCGTGATTTGCACTTGAACACTGAATTGTTGAGTCATAGTTGTTATTTTAGGGGATGTGGTCCCTTTAGATATAATGAGCAGGTCATGCTTTGTATATATAGGATTAAATCCATCAAAATACAAAATAACAACCACAAAAACAAACATAGCAGACATCCTGAATGGAGAAAGAAAATCATACAAACCAATACAATAGTCATCCCCTAAGAGACGCAGAAGCCAAGCAAAGATACAAGACAAACACCGCTTCAAAAAGAAGCTCCAAATTGGGGTCACCGATCGATAAAGGGTATATGTAAATTTGCTTTGTAAGCAACGATTTTGTTGGTAGCTTTGACTTGAAAACAAGTAGTCATCAAAACGAGTCAGGCAATCACGACAACTACTTGAGAAGCCGAAAGAAATTGGGAAATAGCCATGTTGAGGCAAACAAGATGAGCCACTCAAAACCGTCCAATCCCGGCCACCCGTAAGTGCTAATTGAAACAAAGAGGTGGGCATACGTGCCTTAAACACACAACCCCGGATAATCCTTGTGGAGAACCTGCAATCACCAATGAAGTAGCAACCACACGAGACGAAATACATGTGATACAAGAGTAGGTGCAACACCAATAATGGAGAGATGACATCCCACCCATACAGAACACAAACACCCAACTTGAGTGCAGAACTAGGAGATAAATTCCTATTGACGATATAGAATGCATAGCAACAAGCCATACTTACAAATATGTAATTAATGTAGCTAATTATAGATGAAGTTGGGTGAACAAAGAAAATGTAATAGATGTGGTAGTAATCCACAAGTAATTGTAAGAAGCCATGTGATGGCAAAGGAGTAACCCTGCGCACAAACAAAAAAGAAGCAAGCAGGTAGCCATACCAAAATATAGAAAAGGTGTTTGTAAACCCACTAAGTTCCAAAACCCAGCAAAACCAAAGCCGTAGTAGACAGAAGCAATGGAATTGCAAAGAATGGAACTTAAAATTAACAATCATAAGGAAGAAAATCCAGTACCCATAGGATATAGAAAGTTTATGGATAATGAAGGCAACCGTAATACGAGGAACTTGGAGAAGATGATATTGGGTCCATTTTTTTCAATTTATTATTTTAATAATAGTTTAGTATTGTAATTATTATAACTCTTATTTTTTTAATATCTCTTTATTAATTGTTTTGTTAATATCGATGATATTGAATTGGTTTTGGTGATATGCCTTTATTAATTATTCCTATTAAAATTACCAAAACAGACAAACCTTTAAAAAATTATCCTCTTATATAGGAATAATGTACAAATAAACCCGTCAAATGCTTACTATATTAAAAACGAACACTTTTTTTGTAATCTCACCAAATAATGTGTACAAATGTGTTGAATAATCTTTTAAACTCACCATATAAATAAACCCGACGTAAGAAATTGTCTTCTTACATACGAATAATGTACAAATAAACCCATCAATTTTTTTAAATTAAATAGGAATACTCTTTGTAATCTCACCGAATAATGTCAAATGTGTTAAATAATCTTTTAACCTCTCCAAAACAAATAAGCCCATAAAATAATTATATTCTTACATACAAATAATCTATCTAATTTAATCGAACATCGTTATTATTATTTTAATAATTGTTTAAGATTTTAATTATTATGATTCCTAATTGTTTATAATATCTCTTCATACTTCACGTGAGATTCAAACCCAACCCCCCACCCCACTTCACTCTATGGTGAAACAATTACGATAAAAAAAATCAATTTTTTAAAATTAAAATTAGTGGGTCCATTTAAATTGAAAATGCAACAATTTCCTCTTCTTTACAATATATATCCCGACTAAATAATTTTTTCAAATTATACAAAATACTTTTCAATCTCACCGAAATAGTGTAAAAATAAACCCTTCAAATTCTTCCTATTAAATACGAATACTCCTTGTGATTTTACCGAATAATAAATCCGTCAACAATATCTTCTTACATACGAATAATCTATCTAATTTAACCGAACAATATCTCTAATTTAACCTTATAACGACTCTAATTTAACGATATCTCTCTAATTTAATAGAAAAATCTCCCTAATTTAGCCGAATAACGACTCTAATTTAATGATAATTCATGTACAAACAAATAATCATTCATATATACATGAATAATCACTCATGTCCATATGAATAATACTATTCACCAAACATTTATGTACAAACGAATAATCATTCATATATATAGGAATAATCATCTATGTCCATACGAATAATACTATTCACCAAACTTAGGCTTTCATATAGTAAACTCAACAAAATTCGGCTTTTATATACGAACTATGATTATCGTTTCATCAAATAATATCTTCTATTAAATATGAATACTTTTGGTAATCTCACCGAACAATGTAAAAATGTGTTGAATGATTTTTTAATCCTATAAAAAAAATAGTCCTTTTACATACGAATAATTGATCTACTTTAACCGAATAACATGTTTAACCACAATATCGATCTTGTGAATAAAGGTAAAAGATGCTAAAAAAAGGATAAATGTAAAAACAAAAAAAAATTATATGTATACTGATGTACTTGAAGGATCGGCTAGAGTTTTCCAAAGCAGCTTCATTTGCAGTGATATATTCATTTCATTAGCTTTTCTTATTCCCATACCACCCTTCCTCAGTGGTCTACACACCCTATCCGAGCTAATGAGAGGGCGGTGGTGGAGGTCTTTATTCCAGAAGAAAACACGATTTATTTGGTCAAGTTGTTTGTGAATGGTGGTTGGGAGCATGAAGCTCTGCATGGTATATAATGGTTTAGCTGATAAGTTGGATCTTATAAGTATTGCACGACCTTGTTGAGAGAGGGAGTTAGCCCTCCATTTCACAAGTTGATCTTTTGATTTACACACAATTTCGTCAAATGTGTCTTTGTTTACGCGTTCATTAATAATAGGACAACCAAGGTATTTTTCTAACGAGCGTTCATTCGAGATGCCGAAACATCCTTCTATGTCGTTTATTTTGCTCCTTACAATTCCAAGCGAAGTTTGGAATGCAGACTTATGAAAGTTCACTTTTGCCCAGAAATGGAGCAGTAGTCCTCTACGATAGATTTGACAGTTTGACAGGCAGATAGACTACCTTTTGAAAAAATGATAATGTCATCGGCAAAGGACAGAAAGGGGATACAAAGCCCATTTTTCCCATATGTAAATCCAATGTGTTTTCCAATTTCCGCCTCATGGGATAATTTTCTAGCTAGGACTTCTGCTCTAAAGATAAACAGGAAAGGAGACAGAGGGCCACCTTGGCGTAAACCCCTAGAAGGAGTAAATAATTATGTTGGGCCGTTATTGACCAGGACTAAGAAAGATACAGAAGATACACATTCCATAATTAAGTGTACAAATTTTTGGTGAAATCCAATTTTTCGCATAACAAGTTCAGTAAAATTCCAATCCACTCTATTATAAGTTTTTTCCATATCCAGTTTTATTGCTACCCATCCTTCCGAACCCCTTTTGGTTTTGAAAGAGTGGAAGATCCCGTGTGCTATAAGAACATTATCTTGTATAGATTTATCTAAAACGAATGCACCCTGAAGGGGATCAATCAGTTTTCCAATTAATTTTTTAGTCTTTCTGTCAAGAATTTTGAGATAATTTTATAAGTGGTTGTGCATAGACTAATTGGTCTATATTGTGTAGTTGTGGATGGATTGTCACATTTTGGAAGTAGAGAAATGAACGTGTGGTTGATTTGCTTCAACAACTTGCCAGAATAGAAGAAGCTCTTTACCGCCCGAATGATACTAGTACCAACAATGTCCCGATACTTTTTGTAGAATTCCACAGTCATCCCATCAGGGCCCGGGGATTTATTTGCCCCTAAGCTAAACAGAGCAGCCTTGATTTCTCCATTAGAGGGAGTTTGGACTAAGGAGTTGTTTTCCTCTTCGGTGACGGAGAGAGTGATAAGCTCTAATGCGGCCAGTTGTCTTTCATAGTTTATTGGTTCACTTTTAAATCTCTTTTCAAAATCTCTTCTAATTTCCAGTCTAATATTTTCTTCTCCCATTACCAGAGTACCATTAGCTGTGGTAATGGAACGGATAATCTTTCTATTCCTTCTTTTCGTTGCAATCCTATGAAAATAGGAAGTGTTTGTATTTGTTAGTTTAATGTGTTTTGTTTTATATCTTTGGCTCCGGTACTTATTTTGGAAGAGAAGAAGCTCTTCTTTTTTGTGAATCAGGTACTTTTCTTTTTTAAGATCCCTACTAGTGGAGGGTTGATTATTTATGTTTCTAGATTGTATTTGAAGTAACTGGTTTTCTACCTCTTGGAGTTGTCGAAAAATATTTCCAAAAGTGGTTTAATTCCACTCTTTTGCCTTTTTTAAGAATTTTAGTCTTGAAAGTTAGCTGGAACATCATTGATCCCCTGTAAGTTGCTCTTCAGGCTTGTTTGACAGCGTTTCTAAAATCTTTTCGTTGAGTCCACACGTTTTCAAACTTAAAAGGAGGAGCTTTGTGAGAATAATGATTGCTTAGATCAGTTGTAATTGAACAATGATCTAATGACGAGAAAGCTCCATTTTTCGTGCATAAAGCAGAGAAGACTTGTAGAATCTGATGTTGGACAAGTACCCTATCTAATTTTTCTTTAATGTTCCCAGGATCGTCAACCCGTTTCCTCCATGTGAAAGGATTTTCGAATGCAGGGATGTCAATTAATGAACAGTCATCCTTAAACCTTTCAAGTTGTTTAAACCTAGCCGGATTTGTTGGGGCACCCCCAAATTTATCGTCGAAACTGTTGATTTCATTTAGATCCCCCATGATAATGCTTGGGAGTATGCTGTTTTGAATTAGTTGTGTAAGTTGATTCCAGAAGGCTTCTTTCTCACTATGAGCAGGTGGAGCATAGACGAACTAGATCCTACACGAGAAATCTTTGTTTAGATTCGAATAATTGAGTGCTATAATTCTGGGAAGATGGCACTCCAGCGTTACAGATTCGTGAGGCATTTGATAGGATTTCCACATAACTGCAATTCCCCCTGTCTTCCCCAAAGCAGGTGACAACACATCATTATCGAAACCTGCTTTTTTCCAATTATTTTCGTCCGAGACTTTGTCAGTTTTTGTTTCCGCTAGAGCTAGTAGTTGAATTGAATCATTTATACATCATGCGTGTATATCAGTCCAGAATGTTTTTTTCCTATGCCTCTACAATTCCAAAAACTAATTTTCATTTAACTATTTCATTTGAGTTAAGGTAAAATTGGTGACACCTTAACCCCCAAGAATTTGTTCTATTTGAGTCGTTACGGATTATCCATAACCCTTTGTTGACTTTACTCATTATCTTTGATCAACACAGCGATCCAAAATGTAAGCTATTAAAAAATAGCCGTTTATGCATCACTCTTCCCTTATCCTTAGTTAGATTGTGCAATTCGTCTATTGGGCAGAGCACGCTATTGTAAAATTTGTAAGGGATTTGTGTAAAGACTTGTCCTAGACATAGATGCATATATCCAAGTGCAGTAGTATAGATTTTCCTTAAACGGTCATAGAAGCCTACACCCCAAACCATAGAGTTACACTCATTTTTCTCACCCGACTGCGAGGTTTTATAATGGCTAGAGTGGTGAATGCCATAGTAAGTCAAGTCCTTTTTAGAGGATTTGTATGATAGTCCCTTAGAAAGGGACAATTATATGAAATCGAACTAGGATGTATTCCCTTTGAAGGGGGTTGGTCCTTGCCTAAAAACTTGGCAAATGTTCTTATAATCAAATAATTTGGCAAATGTATGCAACCAACAAGTTCATCAAGGGTAATGTACATATATACCAAAATCTCCATATCAAACACCCGACATTCACTATTTTCTTTATTTTTTTTCCCAATTGCTTTTGATATTGGTTATTAACATTTGAATTCATAAACTATTCTTTTGAGTTAGGGAGAACCGGGTCTCGTCTAAACTCGCATGTTTTATGTCTTATACGTTTGTCATAAATCATGGAGGGCTCTTTTGAGAGATTATCTTTATCCGAAGGTTGGCTTTGAGATTGGATGAGGCCAAGGTCCATTAATTGGATGGTAATTTTTATTTTCAAACGTTTTTGGTGGCATATGCTAATGAGTGTCGTTGGAGTTTGTAATGGAATATTAATTCCGAGGGGGGCACTTGGTAAACATTGATTATCATCACAAATCAAGCAGTGAGATAACAAGAAGTGACTTAGCTTATGTGGTTGGGCCGCCAACCCAAAGAACTAGAAAGTCAATGGATAGAATAAGACCAAAACCAAGAGGGCTGGGCTTGAAAACGAAAAAAGATAGAAACATAATTTAATTATGAAGTCTGGGTATGTATAGAAAAAAAAAACTTCATCAAGGGGTCCTTTACAAAATCGATGACAGTACCGAAGATTGTGAGAACCATCAAATTTGCCACCACAGAGATACAGACAGCCCAGGCTAGGGATTTAAATAAAGAAAAAGGATGCATATGTTAGGGGTTTGATGGCAAACGGAGGGAGGGAACAAATTGTCACGAACACACACAACAAACCGATTCACACCTCTTATACAACGAGGATGTTCCAAGATGCAATAGATATCTCTTTGATCAACACCAAAGTAGTGAGACGTCCTGTAAGCTTCGAAGCACCCAAGCGAATAAAGCCAAGAACGAAGGGGTACTTGATAATAAAGAGCAACCCGGGTTCAGAGCTGAGTTCATAGGGAAAAAAGAACATCCAAAATATTTATGATCAGCCCATGGAAAGGGGGCCACTTGTATCATTCGACAGTAATTAGATTTATAATTACTCTGCCCCTGGGATAAATATCGCCAAGGAGTTGAAGAGAGCATGTGGTGCCAGTGAATAAATGTTTTGGAAATAAATTTGATAAACATGACAGCATTAAGAAACAAAGCAACACAGATTCCCAATAGCACTACACATAACTTACAACCCAAGAAAAAGTGATTATACGATGGGTTAGCTATAACAAAGTCCTTCCACCAATAGCTTTTACTGTCAATACAGGACTCATAGATATAGAATGGGCAACAAAAGAAGGTACGCCCACTAGAGCATTGGTTTCTCCAAAAGGTTGCTTCAAACCAGTTACACTTACCACAACTAAGATAGGAGCCTAGAGGAAGGAAATTATCGGGTGGTGTGGTTCTGTCCTTAGACTCCTAGGCTCGGCCACCACTACACGAGCCAGGAGAGCAACATCTCCTAGAACTATGGGTCATACCTCACTCTCTTGACACTGCTTCCCATCATCGGGGATGAAGCGATGTCGGGATCGGTATTTCCGGACTTCCTTTTTGTTGATTCAGAGTTTGATGAAACATCCATGTCTAGCTGCTCGAGCTTCTTCACCACAAAGGGGGAGGGTGATTGATCAGTAACCGGATGGCAGTGTACTTGTCAAGCACAGTTGGGATGCTGAGATTCGGGAAAACAAACTCCTCGTTGGTCAAGACATCTTGCAGAATGACTGATATACATATTTGTACCTCTTTTTATTGCATCTTTTGACTTCTTATTTCATTCGATTTCCAAAGAAAAGGTTCAAAATAATATAAACTTGTGGTAGAATGAGCTAACGTGCAAGAAATAGAGTCTGCACAAGTTTTGGTCTAATTATGTAGGAATTCGAGCGAAATCGGAGTCAAAACGGAGAAATCAAGGAAAGAAGAGAAGAGGTCGAAATCGACCCACAATATCGATATCGACTACAGATACATCGACACAGAACTGAGTGTCGAGACAGACAACAACACTGCAGAAGAAAAGCACTCGATATCGATCTCCATACATCGATATCGACCACAACCCAGGAATCGAGAGAAGATGAGCTCATCGAGCAGAAACAGAGACATCGAAATCGACCTTCCTGGTCGATATCGACCATACTTCGACACGGGTTGGACACGCTTCTCGAGACGCGAATTGGCTATTCTATCTTCAAGGAGCACGAATTATCTTATAATTTTAGATAGATTGCAGTTGAGATTTACTTATTTTTACCTTAGAGATTTATCAAGTTGTTAGAGTTTTATCAAAATAAAAGAGCTATCCTAATTGTTTGGATAGAGTTCATAATTTAGATAGAAGTTACAATCCTTGGCTAGCAAGGGTTGGTAGCCTATAAATAAAGCCCTAAGGGGCTGGCGTTTGCGAGAGCCCGACGTTAGCCATGCGTGCCTGAGGTAAGTGTTAGATGTTGATATCGTTGTGTCTATATCATCTCCTACGATTCTATGTTTTAGTCCTAATCGAAAGAAAAGGGATTCATGCTAACAACTTGAGTTATAAACATAAAATTGGTAGAGACAATTAGATTTATTTGCAAGAGTAATCCTAAGAGTTGGTGTACAGCGACTCAAAATTGACAGAGAAGTCGGCCTAGCGACTCAAAATTCTAGAGCGTGTACATAAAACTTTAATTTTCATAGATGGTTTTTAGGATTTTGACTTTTGGATATTTTTAAACTTTTAAAACTGAGATAATTCGTGGCTTTATCTATAATTCTAATAGAGATTTCAGGTTCCCAAGCAAAATGAATGACAAAGAAGAAAAGAAGCTACTGCAGAAGCAGTCGAAATCGACCAGGCCAGTCGAAATCGACCACCTAAGGGTCGAGCCATCTCCTGGAGTCGAAATCGAGGACTCAGGAGCAAAAAAAGGAGAGGTCGATATCGACCATGCCTAGGCGACCCTCGACTTCACTTTCTTCCTCCACTTCGACAGATGCAGTCGACATCGACCACTGACATAGATATCGACTACTGGCATCGACCAACCTTGAAATCAACCTAAATCCGCAGGTTGCGCTGTGAGTTCTCTCTACCCTTGTTTTTTTTCCTTTTTATACAGTGATGACACTTTATATTTTAAGTATGGGGTGGGGGAAAGACATGTCTTATGGTCATAACTTGGTTTTCTTCTTCACATTGCATTCATGTTTAAGTTTTTGTTCTTAGTTTTTTATTTTCATAAAAAAAATTCAAAAAAAATCCAAAAAAATGGAAAAATGTCAAAAATACAAAAAAATGCATATTTACTTTTAAGTTTGTTTTTAAACCCTACTTAGATGTCCTATGATGAAAACTCAATAGCTGACTTGATCATGTAAATCCTATGGCATATTTGGATGGTTTAGCCTAAGTCCTTAAAATTTTTATGTAGATTGTGAACTTGTGATGAAATTGAGCACATATGATCCTAGGCTAAAAAGCAAATCCAACAAAAATTGTCCTAGTGAGAATTTTGGCCTATAGGGAGAACATTAAAAATCTCTCTGCTTTCTTGAGTGAATTTACTCTTCCTATGCATCTCTACATGTTGTGATAGTTATTCAAAGTCAATGCATATATATGTTTATGTTTACGAGAATTAAATGATGGAGGCATCTTTTAAGCCATTTTTATCCTCTCTTTACCTTCCCTGCATTATCTCTGCTTGAAGCCGAATATTAGCCTGAGCCTGAGATTGCAAACTCCACAAAATTATCCCTAGCCGAATTGAGCCTGACCCCCATTTAGGAATTGAGACTTAGAATGGATGGACTAATACATTGTGGAAAGAAAAGTGCATATTGTCCAGTTTTGAGCAAATGAAATTATGGGTTGGTATATATTTGCATCTTGTCATATTTTGTAAAAGGATTTTTGGCTCACCATATAAATGCACATATTTTTTGTTATTTTCGTTCAAAAAAAAAGAGAGATATATATATACCTAGTGCATGAGCCAAATTCCTTAAGTTCTTTATTTATTTTCATACAAGTGCTATATTTTTTAGAGGCATATTAAGGGTTTGAAAGAAGGGTTGAAATTATGGTTGATATCTTTAGAAAGAGCATTATAGGAGATTGAGCTTGGAAAGTGCAACATTGAAGAGTTATGGTTTGGATATTGTAAGTGTTGAAGTTTCGGAGTCTTGATTCCCGAATTTTATAAGCACCACATAGCCAAGTAATTCCATACCTTTATTTTATACCAAACCCCATTACAACCCCGCCGAATGGAGTCTTCTTTGAAGCCTTCCATTGAGCGAAAGTTCTCCTGATGGTTCTTATTGCATTTTCATAATTGGTTGCGAAGTGGATTCTTATAAATTGCAATGTTTATGAGATTGTATATGGAATTGAGTTGAGAGTTGATCTTCATAGCCTAAACACATGAGAGTTGAGTGCAAACACATTATCCCTGTGAGGTTGGATCAAAATTGCATATGCCTGACGTGGGGAGAATTGAATTGAAATATATAATAAAATATAAAGCAATACAACTCTTAGCCTCTTCAAATAAATTCAAGACTCCCCACTATAGTAGTAGGGAATCAGGTTCGATCCACGAGGAAGCGAGTCAGCGGGATCCTAGTAGCGTTGAAGGCACATCCTAAATGTTCGACCAGAAGCCTCGATCTCGAGCTCAGACCTCGATGTCGACCTTGGCTGTCGATGCTTTCTGCAACAGAAGACCTGCAGAAATAAAAACTGTAGTCGATATCGACTGAAAGGGGTCGATATCGATGTTAGTCCACGAAATCGACTGGCTCAGAAGTCTGCCAGTCGATACAGAGGTGTCGATTTCAACGTCGGGTGTCGATATTGATGCTTGCAGAAGTTACCCAGGAGTCTCGAGATCGACTCAGAAACTGTCGACCTATCAGTGTAGTCGATATCGACGTTCAGGGTCGATATCGATGTCTTCCTGCAGTGGGTTAGTTGTTCCGTCGGTGAAGAAAGGCCGAAGATTTAAGAATGGGAGGGAAGCAATGGACAGAAAATAAGCAAGGGTGTTGGGTTTTTCGATGACTCAACGAACGGCGGGCAAATTTGAATATAAACTTAAGAAAGGAAAAATCTTCCAAAGCCAAGGATTACCGCGACGACAACCATGATAGAATAAGTAAGAATCAACTAAAGATGCATGCTTTCATCATAAAGGAAAAGGCTTTCACCTAAACCGACAAATAGGAAAAGAGATTTTGCAATTACTTAACCTAATTTGTGTCTACCTTTGTCATAATTGAGTTTATAATCTTTCGAATAGAAACCCTAATTACTACCCAAGTTTTACAACATGAGTCCCTTAAATTCGCATTTAAAGATGAAGCACAAGGTAGAGGGTGATAAAAGATACATTCTTTAGCGACGTACTTACCTTACCACCATGGCTATCGTCGGGCTCACCCCGACCCTAGAAGAAAGGGCGACTACTCGCTCATGTTGATTGTAGACATGTCTTGAATTGAAATAACATGCATAAATGGAAAATTTCGAATCTTTACAATCTCAACGCCAACTATCGTAAGCGTTTGAAACTTTAAAGCTCAAAAACTCTAACTATCTATTGCCTATTGCTATTGTCTTACTTGCTTGGATGATCTAACAAACCAGCCCCTAGGGCTTTATTTATAGGCTACTAATCCTCGTTATCCGAGGATTATAACTTCTATCTAAACTATGAACTCTATCCGAACAATTAGGATAGGTCTTTTATTTTGATAAAACTTTAAAGAAAAAGATAACAATCCATCTGCTAATATTTAGAAGAACGAGATAATTCGTGGCCTTGATGATAGAATTCACAATCCGAGTCTCGAAATCGGATTTATCTTCTGTCGAGTTAAGGTCGATATCGACACCAGAGGTCGATATCGATGTATGTGTTTCTGCTCGACTTGTCCAGCTCCAGTCGATGTCTATGACGATGGTCGATATCGATGTCTTCAGATCGATATCGATGTCTTTTGGTTGGTCTGTGTGGTCCATCTCAACACTCAGAAGTCGTGTCGATAACTATGGTCGATATCGATGTCTTCAGGTCGATATCGACCTCTGCTCAGCTTCATTTGGCTTCTTCATTTTGACTCCGATTTCATCGAATTCCTGCATGGTTAGCTCAAAACTTGCGGAGACTCTATTTCTTGTACTTTAGCCCATTCTTACACAAGTTTATATTCTTTTGAATATTTTCTTTGGAGATCGAATGAAATATGAAGTCAAAAGATGCAATAAATAGAGGTACAAATATGTACATCAATGCCTATGGATCGACTAAATATGTGCTATGACCTTAAATTCACTTGCTTTGCTTTGCTACCGCTTATGATGTTGCTTTTAACAAGGGCAAAGACTTGAAGGGTGTGTTGTAGGTGTTGGTTATTGTTTGGTTATTGCTTGAGGACAAGCAAGTCTAAGTATGGGGTGTTTTGATGTACATATTTGTACCTCCTTTTATTGCATCTTTTGACTTCTTATTTCATTCGATTTCCAAAGAAAAGGTTCAAAATAATATAAACTTGTGGTAGAATGAGCTAACATGCAAGAAATAGAGTATGCACAAGTTTTGGTCTAATTATGTAGGAATTCGAGCGAAATCGGAGTCAAAACGAAGAAACCAAGGAAAGAAGAGAAGAGGTCGAAATCGAACCACAACGTCGATATCGACTACAGATACATCGACACAGAACTGAGTATCGAGACAGACAACAATACAACAGAAGAAAAGCACTCGATATCGATCTCCATACATCGATATCGACCACAACCCAGGAATCGAGAGAAGCTGAGCTCGTCGAGTAGAAACAGAGACATCGAAATCGACCTTCCTGGTCGATATCGACCATACTTCGACACGGGTTGGACACGCTTCTCAAGACGCGAATGGGCTATTCTATCTTCAAGGAGCACGGATTATCTTGTAATTTTAGATAGATTGCAACTGAGATTTACTTATTTTTACCTTAGAGATTTATCAAGTTGTTAGAGTCTTATCAAAATAAAAGACCTATCATAATTGTTTGGATTGGGTTCATAGTTTAGATATAAGTCACAATCCTTGGCTAGCAAGGGTTGGTAGCCTATAAATAAAGCCCTAGGGGGGACTGACATTCAATCATGCACATCAACACATCCAATTTTAGAATTCAATTACATTCAATAGAGTTAGAAGAAGCTTTAGGGTTTGGCGTTTGCAAGAGCCGGCGATGAGTTGTAAAGTTTTGAAGTTATTAATGAAATTTTCCTTCCAATCAATGATGAGTTCCATGATGAGGTGCGAGTAGTCTCCCAAAACTTCTAGGGTCGGGGTGAGCACGACGTTAGCCATGCGTGCCTGAGGTAAGTGTTAGATGTTGATATAGTTGTGTCTATATCATCTCCTACGATTCTATGTTTTAGTCCTAATCGAAAGAAAAGGGATTCATGCTAACAACTTGAGTTATAAACATAAAATTGGTAGAGACAATTAGGTTTATTTGCAAGAGTAATCCTAAGAGTTAGTGTACAGCGAAAGCTTGTCCCTCGGGTGAAATAGCGCAATTATCCATCTTATTTATCTTATCGCATGCATTGGTTAACGTTGTGGTAAATCCTAATCCTAGGAGTTGCTTTTTATATAGTTTATATTCATCAAAACATTGTCTTTATTCTGTTCATCACTCCTCATTCGTCCTTAAGTCTTCGGCCTTTTTTTGGCCACAAAAAGCTAACAACTTTGCAGGAGAAGACATCGATATCGACACCCAGACCTCGATATCGACCATACTGTGTCGATTGGCAGTCTTCTGAGCCAGTCAATTTCGTGAACTAACATCGATATCGACCTTCCCTAGTCGATATCCACTAGTAGAAAAATGGTCTTTGGCAACACTTAATTTACCACGGTTCCGTGTCTTCACGTGGTAAATTTACAAAGTTGGTAAAATTACCACGGTTCTCAAAAGAACCGAAGTGATTTAGCATCAAATTTACCACGGTTCCGTGTATTTCCGTAGTAAATTTTCATGGTCAGCAAATTTACCACGGTTCATAGAAGAACCGAAGTAAATTATTTATCAAATTTACCACAACTTTCTTTTTTTTTTCGTGGTAAATTTCCAAACCCTTAACCGCAGCTTTCTCCTTCATCCACCTCCATATCAATATTGACATCTGAAACCTTCTCCTTGCTCAATCTCTTAGGCTCCGTTTTCCTGCATATTTTTAAGGGGTGGCCGGGGTGCTGTGGGTGGGGGTGGATGAGCCGGCGCCGTTTTCCTGCAGCTGGAGAGGGTGGGGATGGGAGGCGAAATGGGGGTGGACGGGGGTGGGGGTGGACGAATGTTGGCACCTGGGAGGTTGTAGGTGGAGGGGGTGGAGGATTGGAAGATCCTCAAAATGCCCCTCCCCTTCTTTCGATCCCAAATGTCACAACCCTAGCAGCCGCGAGCAAGAGGAGCGACGGGCGACTGGCGATTTCGAATACAGCTTCTCCGGCGACAGGTAATGCGTTTCTTCCCTTCGATTTTGTGGTGGTGTGGGTGTATAGGCAGTATGTGTGCTGTGTTGCAGACGAATGTGGCTGTCGAATGTGCCCTTCATCGTCTTTTTGACGAGGCAGATGAATGTGGATGTCGACTATGCAACATTCCTCCAAACAACACAGATCTGGTTGAAATCTCTGTCTACTGTGCCTTTCCTGCACAATTTGAGCCGTTCAAACAGATTTCAGTTAGATGTGAATGTTTTGGTATTTTTTGTGTTGTATTTCTTTGAATTGGTTTTATGCTGTTCTGTGGGGTTTTATGCTGTCAATTGCTGTAATGCTGTTGTGTGTTGGTTTTATGCTTTACTTTGTGTTAAACACGCATCTATGGAGAACTATACATAAAATTTGCAATTGTGTAACCTTCTTTTGAATTGCAGAACCAGTAGCATTCATACTTTACAGTAAAAATTAATTGTTGCAAATGTCAAATGGTTCAAGGACAGTTTTGTGGAGATTGCTTGTATATGAGGTAGGCGAGTCTTAATTGAATTCAAAATAGTCTTCAGTAATGAACTTCTTAAAATCAGTAAACCAAACTTCCAAGTCTCCTTGTTCCATTTCATTGTGTGAGCTGTTTCCATTTCAGTGGCATTGGATACATCACTCTCTATTTTATGATATGAAGACCTTGTTCTTAGTTGATTGGTATACATTCTTAGGACCTAGTAAAAATATGAAGAAAATAAATCCCAACAAAGAACATATCATTCATCAATCACTGTCATGAACTATAACATCATCAACAGGTACAAGTATAGGTAAGCACAAGTACTTACAGACTCTGGAAAGGATCCAAATTTCTCAAGAAGTGAGTGAATGGATCCACCAGGAACAAATTCTAACAAGATATTCAAAGCCTCTGAATCTCTAGCTGTGCCCAAATATCTCTGCCAACAAAGTTCCTAATTAGACACTAATTGAGCTACAACATTGTACAATAAAAAGAAGGCAACACTCACTACTATGTTCGGGTGAGATAGATTCTTGAGAAGCTTCACTTCCTCCTCAAGCTCCCTTATATGAGCCTATATTGAATTGACAGATCAATCAGAGCTTGAGCTTGACATAAAATTTTAGAAATTCAAAACACAATCTAAAAAATCAACTAAAAAAGAATGAAATATTGCAACTAAACTGGTACACATATTCTAATCCAAATGAGTGGAACTGATGCTTACATAAGTATCCTCACTAGGGAAAAAGCAGCTTCTACAGTACAAGAAAAGACCCAACAAGGTACTCTATTAGAAGTCTTCAAAGGTTATTAGGTGTGCTTCTTATTCCTCTTTAAGCTTTGTGCTGTTATTTTGGCTTAACTGTACGTAGTTACCTTTACAGTTACAATTTATGTGGATGGATGAGATTGAAGTAAAATGAATCTGTAACAGTAATTTTAAGAAGATGAAACAAAATCATATCTTGTAAGCAATCTCCTCACTTGGTTCATGTTCCTGCAGAATTGAATGACATATGTGTCCATATTTATTAGTAACTGTTCAGTATTTGTGGACTCAAGGTATTCAAGGTAATCATTGTAGTCTCACATTACATCTATGAATGCAAGTCCATTGATTCAGCAGTCCTGCCATAGCTAATTATTTCTTATGAAATTGGTCATTTCAGATTAGGTATCTTGAACAGCTACATCTATGAAGTTTCAACTCAAGTTTGAGCAATTCAATTTGGAAAATTTAAGCTGGTTGCAGTTTCTTAACACTTGTTGATTGAGGAGGATTTGACTGTAATTCATGGTGGTCTATTGAACTACTATCATGTCAACTCTTATATAAAGCTCCAGCATACTCTTTGTTAAGCTAGGAATTATAATTTCAAAAAGTTGTCTTAGGAAACTAAGACAGTATTCCATATGTACATACATGATTACACATCAATGTATTATGAAGTTAACTAATTTTCCCTATCAATATATCTACAGCTATGATGCATTCCTTTTTGGTTCTTTGTTGTGTGATGTCATTACATTGTGAGTGCTTTATAGTTATTCCATGACACAACATTTGGTGTACTTCGTGATGCATTATACATTCTACTCTTCTGATCTGACCAATTGTATCCCACTCAACAGCTCACCATGTTGTGGTCCGACTCCGACTCTGATATCAGCCTCCAAAGTGGCGACCCTGACAAGTACTATTGGATTAGGGGGGACTACCCTTACGGGTATCCTGAGAATGTAAGTCCTATACACTTGGTTTTGTGTTGACGTCGTTATTCCCTCCCTCATACCGACTGTATCAACAATATTAGGCTGTATATTTTCAACTTACGTCTTCGTTCTGTCACTGTATGCAGTGGGCCTATGACGACGGAGAGGGACCGTCTCGAAGAAACCTCTCCCCCCCGCCAAGTGAAGCACGTGACTCCCCCCCGCAAAGCGAATCACGTGTGAGCTCCACTCATGCCGTGGTTCTTCCAGACCTGAATGATCCTACGCAGGCGCTGCAGGCTCGCATCGCCCAGCTTGAAGAGTTTCTGGAGGAGCGTGACCGCCAGCTGCAAGACACCGATTCCACCAACCAAGAGCTGTTGGAGAGGGTTGCTTCTCTCTCCACATATATTGTCACCCTCTGGGTCAAGCTGCAGGAATCAGACAAGAAGACGAGGGTCGTGACGGTGGCCCTCTGCGTCGCCCTAGGAGTTATCTTCGTGTTGCTGGCTGTCATCTTTGCTCGCCATAACTGATGTCTTCTATGGACGTATGAAGGAAAAGTGTTGTAAATTATGTTTGCTTCAAACTCGTACATTGATGGTTACATGCCCCCCTTTTTGGGTATCCCAGGGTACCTATGAACAATGACCATCCACCCTAACGTCACCGTACTGTCCTATTTTGTTGTCCGGGGTAGACCCTTTTTGTTTCAAGCCCCGTGGTTGTGATGTCGAATGTGTAAATTTGTTGTCGGCCACAATGTAGCTTTCGGTGATGTATTGGACTGAATCTCTAATCGCCCTTGACATTATTCTGTAATGACCTAAAGTGGTACTTCATTTGCCTACGTTTGTATGATATGTGTGTCCGTACATTTGAAGGCCAATTTATTTTATACAATTGGTGTTTCGTTTCAAGTCTAGGGATGCAACACTATATTAGGGTCATCATTTTCATTCATATTTTATATGCAACTGCTCTAACCAAGGTTGTTTTGTCCTGCCAAATGTAGTAGCACAATTTCATGTAATACAAATACATTGTTGTTGATGAATAACGATACAAGTCCGGGTGACACAACAATTTCATGTAATACAAATACATTTTTCATGTTCAATTACATGGAACAAAACATACAACCGTGTACGACCATGCGTTGCTGGCTGTAGTTGATGGTCGTCGAAGTGCGTTTACATGCGTCGTCTCTGATCGCTCCATATTTGAGTCGCGATTTGGTCCCGGAGGGCTCTCATCCGCTTCACTCCTTCTGAGTTCCGTTCCATATACCTACCCACCTCCGCAGGTGCGACGTCGTCGTCACTGCTTGCGTCGTCCGCATCGCCGACCCTGTGTCCGATAGGTGGATCATGTAGCTCGTCGATGGAAGCGTAGCCGCTGTTCTGGCGGATGAAATTATGCAAGGCGAAGCATGCCATAATTATGTCCACTTGCTTCGAAATCGGGTACTGTGGTACTCGATTGGTGATCTTCCACTGCTTCTTGAAAATGCCGAATGTGCGTTCTATTGCGCCTCGAAGCGACGAATGTGACTTGTTGAACGCCTCCTTCTCGTTTGATGGGGCCTCCGCCTCGAATGTGGCAAGGTGATATTTCGTGTTGCTATAAGGAATCATGTACCCCTCCCGCTCTGGGTACCCCTTGTCACACACGTAGTAGCGACCCGTAGGAGGATGTGGGAAGTTCAAAGACGGCGTCCGTAGTGCGTGATCGAAAACCCGTGCATCATGAGCACTTCCTTCCCAACCGGTGGAGATGAATGTGAACATGAGATCGAAATCGCACACAGCCATGACGTTGAAAGTGCATATGCCCTTCCTTCCCCGAAAGCGTTGCTGCTGGTCACGGGGGATAGTTGCTTCGATATGCGTGCCGTCTATTGCCCCTATACAGCCCTGTTCCGGTTTTCGCATCAAACGTCAACACTTGTGTAGACGGGGGTGGGGGTGGAGGTATGGAATAGAAATGACACAATACCTGGAAGTAAGGCCAGTACCGCCTGTCCTCTCGAATGCGCACGGGCACTTCGCGAAAGGTGGGGTCCTTCGGCTTTATGACGTCCTTAGCTAACCCGACAAAGCCTCGGTCTCTCCCAACCATGGCATCAAGCACATCACCGATTGCCTCGGAAATAGTATGCGTTGACCGTTGAAACCGCTCGCACGCATTTCGTTGGCTTACACCCCATGCCATCGTGTTGACGAATATGGCAACTTTCTCTAATACCGACAATTGCACGGATCCCCGAAGCCCATACCGATGCTCCAGGACCCCGCATAGGCGAAGGAAGACGTGTTTCTCCATGCGGAATGCGTTGAAACTCCTAATGTCCCCCGGGCTGTTAAGAATCTCGTCGACCCACTGTAGCCCCGTGTACGCGGACGTGTAGCAAGGGACTTTGTGAACGTGCTTCGAGTAGTACTCGACGATGGGCATCGACTGCTTCTGTTTGACCAGTAACGTCGCCGCAAGACGCCGATTGCGTCGACGACGTTCCCTAACATCGTCCTCCTCAGTCCTACAATCATACACACATTGGTCACCAACCCCATCCATGTCGAAGTCATTGTTCATACAGTGTATGCATGCAATCAAGAAACATAGTCACGAAACAAGATAAATGTTTCATTGTATCAAATAACAAACAGTCAACAACAATAACACACTAAAAACAACCCAGAAAACGGGTTAGTACACAATCAAACACGCAACACAATCCAAGGTCACATCGAAATGTACCAACTAAACACAAGACACGATGACTCAATCGAAATGTACCAACTAGACCGATGACAAGGGAGATACTAATCCGGACTACCCCTTAGGGAGTGTCATGCGCCCACCTTCCATCTCATATACCCATTCCAACCACTTCAGCCTGGCGTTGTTGTTACTCAGGTTCAGAAAAGCGTCACGCTGTCCGACATGGGCAGCGATGAGGGATACGGTGAAGCACCATAGGGGCTCCCCCTCAGCTAGCAGTCCGTCCCTCACCAACTCCTGCACGATCGCGAGTGCGTCTGCTGTGATGCTACTGGGAGTCGAAGACGCCACGTCCTCCTTCTCTAACAACGACCGTATCAACGAGTTTGTCTCCTGAGCTGCCTCCACATGCTGCTGAAACAGCCTTGACCCGTCAGACCTACGCGCGCTCCGCTTTCCCTGGCCTTGAGTGCTAGTTGAAGCGGCTCCCCCAGGGCGCTTCCCCCTGTTCAGGTGCCCTCCACCGGGGGACATACCTGATGGACGGGCGGGGGGAGGGGCAGCTGCACGAGGTGTCCCAGTAGGATGCGTCGCACCGGTGCTGCCACCAACACCGTCATCGTATGTTGTGGGAGTCACACGCACCGGCTGGGACGGGAAAAGCTCATCAAATCCCTCGAGGTGTGCACCTCCGTTGAGCAGAGGGTCGAATTGGGACCCACGATCCCCTTCATCCCCGTCCTCGTCATCCTCATCGTCACTCTCCCCTCCTGCATCGTCGACGGCTGCAGACAGCTCCTCGTCAGCACGCCTGTCAGCAGCGGTCATTGAGGCGGCCACACAATACTCCCCTGTGGCGACTGCTCCGTCATAAAGTTGGTTCCATAACTCCTCCAACTCGGGGGGGACACCCCTTCTCCGAAAACGACTGCACTCGGGATGACCCTGGGATAACAGATTTGAATGGGACCATCGGACATCGAACTACTAGTGCCTCAATTGAATTTAACATCAGCAGTGGCGATGACTTACCTGTAATTTCTTATCCCACCACTCGTCTGTCGCTGCAATGGTCCCTTTTGCGGCATCCCAACCGAGGCCAGTCTCCCCGTGCTTAAGGGCTCTCCACCTTGTCCATTCAATCTTCATGTCTCGGTTATGGTTTTTCAAGGTAAAGGCATTGCACTTCTTTCCGGTCAACCCCTCGAACTCAACCTTCAACTGTTTCCACGCCATCGGTTGGTCTCTACCAACAGAGTCCTGGTATGCGATTAGAAGCTCCACCAGTGTTTTCGACAGTTCATGCGTCCAGTAGAATGCGGGTTGTTTTGGCGTGGACTTCTCCTTAGGGGCCCTAGTTTTTTTCGGTGCCATTCGGACCAAATACAACCACCGTCACTGAAAGGGCAACGGATTACTTCACACTCAAGACTGAAGTTACTGGACAACATCAAACAGACACCATGATCACGTGAAAGGAAGACAAACTCATATTCATCCTCACACGAAGAATATGAACAGCAGATCAAAACAGAAACTCATATGTAGAGACAGACAACATATTCTGTCATGATAAGTAAGTTGAAATGGTAGATATAAGCCCATTCTCAGATGAATGTATGTAAGGATTAGACATCGTATTCCATAGACAAAGACTGCAATATACATCCAAGAGAGGCATTGATACACCAGTTTCACATGTAGATATACAATTCACACAATTTATGCAAACAACAAACATCACCAGCATAACCCTCGGCAATCAACAATGCCTACAGTCTGTTGTTACCACCAATAGAGCAAGATGTATTAACAAAGTAAGATGACTACCGAAAGTATCCATGATGTCATGCAAAGGTAGTTTTAAGTTGCATAAATAACTGTACATGGATATGTCATGTTTTTTTATGCAAATTGCAAATGGCTACAACATATGGAGAATAAGGAGTGAAAGTATTTATAAGGTCTTCCAGAAACTGAAATTGATTGATGATTCATGCATGTAGCAGTTCAAGTCTAAAGCCTTATATTTTAGATCTTAGAGAGTACAATTTTAGTTTTGTTACCTCTTGTCCAAATTATAAATCAATTCTAATAATAAATTAAATATGTACAAATCAAATGTCCGACAAATGATTGAATCGATTGATAGTAATTAAAAATTGAATGAACAAATCAAATGTGCAACAACTAATTGACTGCAAAAACAAGTGAGAAAATTCAAAACAATGGAAGGAAATTGATAGATGATTCATGCATGTAGCAGATTGTCAAATATGAAGAATATAAGGAGTACAAGTAATCATAAATGCAAATCCAACTCTAGGGGCTGCACTAACCATGTCATAAAACAAATTAGGGGCTGCATCAACTGAAAACAACACCAAGTTTTGAGGGTTGTACCTACATATGAATCTTTGTATACATTTTGCAGGAGAACAAGGATTCCCAAAGACAGTGCAATAACTATATGCGGAGCAACACATGCAATTTGTTGTATAAATTTGGAAAAGGCATAAAAACACATTTCACCCGACAACCCTTTCAACTTTGACAGATTAAGGGTCCGTAACCCAAATCCTCACCACACCGACAGTCCACCTCATAACAACAACCTATGTTCATCACTTCACAAATTGACTTTGTTCCCTCAAAGATCAAGTGCTAAATCAAAGATTTCAAGAACGAGGGGGCGTAATTCGTATCACATCCATAGGAATTCGCAACCCTAACAACCGAATAAGCTTCCTAAAACCTCAGATTCGAACATATGAGTGGGAAAGGAGAAACTCACATGGCACAGGCGACGTGTACTCCGGCACCACAGGTGCGGTGGATCCCAGCGGTGACGGCGGCCTTGGCTGGATAGTAGCTTCCCAGGCGGTAGGCTGTCCCTCCGGCTCTCCTGCGTGAATCTCTCAATCGCCGAGCACCACAAAAGTCGACAGCTTTGATTGAAACTGGAG
The DNA here is from genome assembly GCA_963922045.1 of Persicaria maculosa. Lineage (NCBI taxonomy): Eukaryota > Viridiplantae > Streptophyta > Magnoliopsida > Caryophyllales > Polygonaceae > Persicaria > Persicaria maculosa. Next base: position 20,661,685 of record OY998271.1, on the reverse strand, counting down.
AGGAGCTGCAAGGTAGGTGGATTCATTTAATTTCAGTAAGGGCAATTTCGGTATTTCCATTTTTTCCACCTCATAAAAACCGAAAGCAACCAAACACCGTACGAGATACGTTGTGAAATATATCTCCACCTTTTCCATCCCGTAAATTATATCTCCACCCCTTAAAAATTATCTCCACCCCTTAAAAAACCCCGCGCGAGAAAACGGAAATCGATCTCTTCAAGTTATCCCCGTCTCTCAATCTCCCTCTTGAACTCCTCAATCTTGCATCTTCTTTGCCTCTCCTCCTACTCTTAACGTTAATGCTAAAATAGACCTTCGCTTCCATGACTAAGCCCAGCACGAAGTAGACGATGTTGCGAGTGCCATCCCCCTCCTGAATCTGCCGACACCGACCAGGAGTCCCCTTAAAAGCATGAGCGAGTCGTACCTATCACCGATCAATGCTCCTCCAGTGATGGCGCCGAATCTAGTTCTTGAGACACCGATGCCAAGCTTCTTGACATCTCTCTCCTCCTCTAAATCAACAAAAAGGTATAAAGCACACTCTGAAATTATTATTCGTTTGTTGTTCATTCTTTGGTTTTTTTTTTGAGTTTTAATTAGAGTTCTTAGTGATTACATTTGTTGAATCCAAGTCAGTACCTTCCTGAATCACACACTGAAATTATAATTGATAGATGAAAGTGATTATAATTAGACAAAATCAAAATATTGATAGAATTGTAATTGTTTCTTCTTTTTGCCTGAACTAAATCCTGAACTGTCAATTGTATTGTTATTTTGAAGCATTGAAATGAGGTATAATGCTTGTTGATGTTGTTGATTTAAGAATATATAATAAATTTGGAATTTTTATTAAGCTGAACAAGATTGTAGTCTCTGAAGACTTCCAGGGATTCTTGCAATATTGGTTGTGTGATAAATTTGAGGGCATAAGTAAGGGTTGAAGAGCATTGTATATTTCAACAAAGAACTCTTTTTTATATCACAATAAGGGTAACGGACCTCAAAAGCTTTGATTGTTTGCGATGAGTTAGTTACTTAGCGAGATAGCTCTTAGAAGTGTTTATGATGGGGATTATCCATATCATTCTAATATTATGGGAATATCAGAACTGCTTAGGATGTGGATTGTTGGCAAAAGTAAAGTGTTGGGAAAATCATGAAGAGCACGAGGAAGGATGTTAGACTTACAAGTAGAGATATCTAAGGAGAATTGTAATTCTCATTTTTTTTATGTATGCGAGGAAGGGAATGTTAATTACTGTGACATGTGGTTGACTTAAGGGATATGAATTAGTATAAATAAGGCAATAGGCCTTCAAGTTACTTATCCAGGAGCGATCATGAAGTGCTTATGATGTGGATTGTTGGCAAAAGTAAAATGTTAGAAAAAAACATGAAGAGCATGAAGAAGGATGTTAGACTTACAAGTAGAGATATCTAAGGAGAATTGTAATTCTAGGAAGGGTCTAGAATCAGTTTTTTATGTCTGTGAGGAAGGGAATGTTACTATGACATGTGGTTGACCTAAGGGATATGAATTAGTATAAACTATAAACAAGGCACTAGGCCTTCTAGTTACTTATCCAGGAGTGATCGTTTTGTGTGCAGGCATTTGTCTTGTAGGCGAGTTGAGTGTTTTGGTCTTTGGTGGCTAGAGAGATTATTTCATCTTGGTGATTAAGGATAGCTTACTGCCTCCTTTGCGAGCCCATATATCCCCTCTTTAGTACATTAGTAAAACTGTCTCCTCCTTTTGGTCCAGCAATGAGTGATGTTATTTTGATATTGGGCTTTTCAGTAGTACTGGATTTTCTTGGACAATTTTAGTAGTGTTTGCCTTTTTTTTATTCACTGACTCCTATGAGAGGAGGCACTTGCCGAATTACAGTGATCTGAGGAATTCTTGATTCGTTTTGCAGTTGATATTGTAAAATTTCTCTGGCAGCTGCATTTTGCAGTCGAAATTATTAAATTTCTGACATACTGTTCTACTGTATGATACTAAAAACTTGCTTTATAGATACATGGTATGAGTATTCTATATTATAGATATATGGAGGAGACTAATCAAAACATCATAGGAGCTGAAGGTATTAGTGTGGCAACTTTGTTTCATTAGATTGTGAGGCTTTTGCCCATAAACACAATTCAAGTCTTTATGTGGCCTGTCTAACATTTGCTTCCCGGTGGATCTGTAATAGATATCATCTTTTTTTTATTGTAGGAATGCCTTGTTTAAGAAAATGTTAATTTCTATGAGGTATCGTGTTATATATTGCAGGTATACATTTTCTGTAGGAAAATATTATATAGCCCATTAGAAAAGTCGGAGCTAGAGACAAGAGACTAGGATGTATTTTGGCTCATACGATGGGTCTTGGGAAAAGTTTTCAGGTATCTTCAGTTCATGCCATATGTTGAATCCATGAATGTTTATTCATCAATAAACTTATGTTGGTCTTATATGTTGGACTTATGGTTGTCGTATATGTTCGACTTATTTTGGCAAGTCATAGCTTTTGTATATAATGCTATGCATGACAAGTATTGATCTAGGCTTGAGATGTGTACTTACTTTTTTCTATTCGTGGTTCTTTGGCATGTCAAATGATTTTTTTTACACGAGAAACAACAAATGTGCTATTAAAATCCACATGTACACTTATTGGTAGCTTAATTAGTCTCATATAATTAATGCTCAAATAAAAGGTTTTCTGTTATAACTCTTTGCTTCACATTTTGCATAGATTTATGATAAAGCTTTCATATTCTCTTCTTAAGTATAATATTCTTGATGTCCTCTAAAAGCTTCATCCCTTCCCCGATTTGATTTGAGATGGAAATCGAGTTATTACTTTGAACTTGCTCTTAAGTTAAATTAAGATGAGTTCTGAAAATTGTTTGCTGTCAAATAGCCTTTGGAGAAGGGAGGATGGGTTCCTAGAATGTCTTTAATATTTTTATCTTTAGCTTACCTACTAAAGGTGTGGGGGGGGGGGGGGGGGGAGTTGGTTAAAATAACATGTATCTTAGATAATTAGATGCATACTGGATTAACAATTCAGAGTTGATTTTGCTTACTAACTTGGAATGATCATCGCTGAGATCTAGAGTGGTAGGAAATTGTTTGGTTCTTTGAATTTGCTCATGACTAATTGCGTCTTTTATGGATGTTAAAATGAAGCTAGGGTCTTATTACGGATTTTAGTAATGACTATTTTTCTCGAAGGTTATTTTTTTGCCCATCATTTATGTATCTCTGAACTATTGATCATTGCATTTCAGACCTCTGCATCTTTGAGAAATGTTGGTCGGAGGAAGTTGAGGACTGGAAGCTACTTTTTTTCAAGGTACTTCATCTCTCTTTTTTTGCTATTTTTTCTACGAATTTTGTCGATGCTCTCTTCATTTGCTGAAATCATGTCCTTGGCTCTTCTAATCACCCATAACTGAAAACAGAGAAAAGATAAAAGTTAGTTGATAGTCGATTGATCAATTATGTGATTTCCTATAGTTCTTCTCTTTTCTGCCTGGATGGGAAAGGAAAAGAGGGTTATCATATGGTTATTCCCTTTTGTTTTTACCTGAGACATGTTAATGTTGATTTCGTTTCACTGATACAAATAAATGCTTTGAGGCTTTTGTTTCGTTTCGATTATGGGTGCAGTTTCAATCCTAGGGTTTTTACTGTTCTGATTTTAATGTCACTGCCCCCTGTTGTTGTTGTTGTTGCTTCAGCAGAATTAAAGGAAAACAAGGATTCTATAGGCGTTAGTGACTCTACGAAGGACACTCAGAACCAAAAGACATATTCTTAAATTTGGCTTTTTTAAAAAAAAAATCCAGATTAAACAGGAAATATATGTAATAAAGATTGTTCGGCATCGATCCTTAAATAGTCAGATTGCATAAGGTATGTTCGTAGAATTACATTTGCTCGTCTTTGGACATATGATGCGTTATTAGTTATTTAGGATAATTTCTGGTTGTGCTACACATTATTTTATGTGTTAGTTAGGTAGAAAATTATACTTTTTTTTAATTAAAGTCTATTAGCTCAAATGGTAGAGCGATGTGTTTATACACAAAGATGTGAGTTCAAATCCCACATAGACTACTATAATAATTAGGTAACAATTACCACAATATGTATTTACTTCGGTTCAACAATTTATCACAATACATGCTTCTTTACTTCGGTTCAAAACAATTACCACACAGCCTATTTACCACGGTTGACACATTTACCACGGTTCACAAGACCTACAACTACGGACAGATTTACCACGGGTGGACGGTTTTACCACGGTTCTGTTCACGTGGTAAACAGATTTACCATAGCCACTTTTACCTCGGTTCAGAACCGTGGTAAAGCTTGCACACGGAACCGAGGTAAAACCGGCTTTTTGTACTAGTGATCGACTGCTTATTTTTATCTCTGCAGGTCTCCTGTTGCAGAAAGGAATCGACAACCAAGGTCGAGATCGAGGCTTCTGGTCGACCAAAGACGTGAGCTTTCCAACGCTACTAGGATCCCGCTAACACGCCTCCTCGTGGATCGATCCTGACTATCCTTCCACTAAAACGGGAGGAAGTCTTGTAATTATTTGCATAGGCTAGGAGTCGGTTTACATTTATATATCTTTATATCTGTATTTAAGAACTCGATTTCCTCCTATTATCAATGACCTCCATCTGGTCTTGGCCAAGCACGCCGAGGATCTTGGCAAAATTGTCCTCCTCGGTTCCTTCCTCATAATCCACCAGCAGATCCACCACTTTAATGGGATTCTCCTCAGAGAGACATTCCATTCCCACTTATGGATCAAGCATAGGGAGGGGTGGAAGATCATCGAATATATCCATATTTGGTTCAGTAGAGGCATTCGAACCTCCCTTTTCCACAACGGTGTTAGCAAAAGTCAGAATGGAGATTGGGGGTGGGATGATAACCTCAGTCCCGGAGTCGTGATTAGAGGATTTGTGAGAATAATCTGAGGAGGAGGAGGAGGAGGATGCACCAGCATTGGATTCGAACTGCTTGAATATATCCATCTTGGAGTGGCCAATTTTGAGTGGAGCCTCCCTAACCTTTTTCTTCGCCACAAATTTAGACCATTCACCGGTTTCCTTCTTAGCATTGCAGTCAGATGGCTCGTTACCCTCCCCACCAGGAGTTATAGTGATCGGAGCCTGGGCTCTCCTGGGGCACTCGTTGAAAGGATGGTCCGGGGCACCATAACTCCCACACCCCTCAGAGAAGTCGTCGAACCGGAGGGGGAATTGCAGCATCTTCCCATCTTCTTCCATGACAAAGACATGTTTAGCTAAGACTTTGGTGATGTCGATGTTTAAGTATACACGAGGATAGCGCCACCTCGCATCCTTGTCATTGATCGCATCCACCTTAAGAACCGTTCCCGGGTGATTGGCTTCAGTGATGGACCTGAGCAGGTCATTGCTGACGAACTTGGAGGGGAGCCCCAGAAACCGGACCCAGGTGTCGATGATGAACAGCGGCTCTGAGGAGGGGTCGAAATCGTTCCTTCATGGTTTTAGCAGGATTAGCTGGTGTAATATGTGATACGGGCGACCCAACAAGACACGGTCTTTGTCCTCCTCAAGGTCGAATTTGACCTCGAACCAGTTGTTGCCCACTGGAATGAGTTGAAACCCACCCACAACGAACCTCCAATCATATCTGATTTTCTTCCAAATCGCTTTTAGTTCAAGCGGGTTTCCAATGACAGTTGCAAACAGATAAGAGCTACTAAGCTTCTCGATAGTGCTCTTCACTCCGAGAAGCTTCGAATTGAGTTTTTCAACATTAAGTGAAGCTTTCTTCCTTCCCTGCCTAGACTTGGTAGCGGGTGTTTGATTTGCCTTAAACGAGGGTGTGTTTCCCACATGGAGTTTGTTATCAGAGGGAGGCGACCATGGTCGCCTCTGAGATTGGTGGTTTCTTTTGAAATCAATGCAAAACTAAATTACATAGAAGATGAAATATATGTGTAAGTACTACATATGAACTAAAGAATGTATTAATTATCACATTGACTAATAACTTTCATTTTCCTAATACCTATTTTATAAGAAATAAAGAACATAATTTGAGGATGTTATATGATTTGCAATGTTTAAAATAAAAACATTATTATTATATAATAGGTTAAAGTATGGATAGTTAGCTGTTAGGAGAGGGAATTGAATAAGTATATATATATAATCAAAACTAATTCTCGTTTCCGGCAAATAAAATACAAGACTCCCTCCCGTTGTAGTGGTAGAGAATCAGGATCGATACACGAGAAGGCGAGTCAGCGGTTCCTGAGTAGTCTTTGAAAATGACTCTATACGTCGACCAGAAGCCTCGATATCAACTGCATAGGTCGATATCGAGAGGGGCTGTCGATCTCTAGTGTTTCACTTAACTTGCACAACCTGCACACTTAAACAGATAGGTCGACGTCAACTGGTATGGTCGATGACATTGTCGAGTGAACTTAAACGCGTCGGTCGACTCAGAAGACTATCAACTTGAATTCTTCAGTAGCAGGGGCGGTCGATATTGACTGATGGTGTCGATGTCGAGTGCAGTAAAAGAACGTAAACAGTAAAACAGAAAGTAAAGTTTGACAAAGATGGTTGAAAGAAATAAGGATGAATAAGGGAATGTGATCAGAAATCAAAGCGAGTATTTGGGGTGTTTGTAAACTCTATAAACTAACGCTTCCAAGGTAGGGATTCACCACAACAATAACTATGCATATATCATACTCACATCACATAAAAGTTTATGTCTTTATCATCATATGACAACTCTCGTAATCAATCAAATAGCAATATAGAGGCGCTCGCATAAATACCTACTTGTATCAATCCTTTTCACGATTAAGGTTTAGTAAACTCGCGCAAAAAAAACCTAATTACTATCCAGATTCACAAATAATCCACTCTCGCTTCATATAAGGCAAATAAGGAATGATCCTAAACTTTCGCAAAGAATTAAGCACGAGATAGAAGATGAAAACACATAAGCAAAGCAGGGATTTAAGAACACATACATGGCTATTGTCGGGCTCACCCCGACCCTAGAAGTAGGAGGACTACTCACTCATGCTTGCACAAGAACACATAATAAAAATAAAATAAACAACTTGCATAAAAACTCAAATTTTAGAGAGTTTACAACGAAACACTCCTTCTTCCTCTACCTTGCTCGGTTGACCTCTCTCTCTAACTCTATTGGGTTGCTTGATTGCTCAAGAATTGGATGATTAACCCCTAGGCCTAATGCTCTTATTTATAAGGAACTAAACTTGCTTGCAAAGAAATAGAATTCTATCTATAGTGAAAATATAAATCCTAATTAAATATGAAACTATCTAAATTAATATTCCCTAGGGTAAATTGGAATATACCCATAAGGATAAAAGTATCTAAGGAAGATGATAGATTAATGATGTGGCTAAGCAATCCTTCAAAGATCCGGCTCAATCTGCGTCTGCTACGCGTTTGTGCTCCAGTCGATGTCAAGTGGTCCAGTCGACATCGAGTGATCTTGATCGGTCGACTTTGGTTGGTGTCGATCGACATCTCTTCTCATGCCTTAGTCTCAGTTTTCCTTCATTTCTTCATTCGACATCGATTACTCTCTGTTGATGTCGAGCACTTCTTGTCGAGATCGAGTGCATGGCTTGGAATCGAGTGCTCTTCCAGTTGTCTTGAAATTGCTCTAAACCGTTACAAATCCTGTGAAATTAAACCAAAACTTGTGAAGACCTCTATATCTTGAAAATAAGCATAAACTACACAAATTCTCAACATTCCCAACCCAAAAGTATAAATTATGCATAAGAAATGAAATATGTAAGCGTAAAACATGGTAAAATAGGCGCACATCATTAGCTTAGTGTCATAAAACATGGCAAATAAAAGAAAAATGAATATAAGCCTTTTGGATCTCAAACTTGTACTTTCAATTCATTTGCAAAAAAATATCCTATAAAGATCGGGAATTTTTAAAATTATTATTTTGGAAAAGTAATTAATTATATTTGATTAGGTTTGGAGATTCGTAAATTTTTTTGAAAATTCCATCCTCGAGCAACATGTTTTACTCTAAAGCTTTTCGAAGTAAATTCCGGCATAGTTTGAATCGAACTCTAAAAATGGATTTTAATTTCACTTTCAAGTAATGAGAATTGGAAATATAAATTGGAGTTTATCATTTTAGCTCGTTTTCGGAAGTTGATTAAATTCTGATTTATTTCGTTAGAAGTCGGGAATAGCGGGTTTCGAGTTTCAAATTGCGGGATTTAAATTTGTCATCATGGGGTCCACTCCTCTTCCTATTTTCTTTTCTTCTCTCTCTCTCTCTCATTTCCGTTAGCCCTCCCTCCTACAAAACAACAGCCCATTGGCAGTGCACCCTCACTCACCTATATACCCCATCCCACCTTGCCTCATCTCTACCTTGCCCTCATCTCCCCCCTATATAAACCTCCCCCTCAGCCCCATTCTCCATCCAAATCCCACCCCAAAAAACCTACAAAAAACCCAAAGTTCCCAACTTTGCAAACATAGCCTCACCCCCATTTTCAAACCATCACCGAGGCACCACCAAACCTTCACCGAGCCTCCACCTCCATTTGATTTCCACACCACAGAGCCACCTCCATATCTCCTCCGTTTCCGGCCTCCCTCCCTCCTTGTCCTCGTCGTCTAGAGTCGCCAGCACCACCACCTTCTGTCGTCGTCGAAGGAGCCCCAAACCACCACCTTTGCCCTGTTTTGCCGAGAAGGAAGAGTTTGATAAAGAAGGAGCCGCCTATCCATGCCGAGCCCCGATAACCTGTCCCTAGCACCTTCTCCACCTTCGAAGCAGCAGAGCAACTGAGCGCCGCCAGGAGCACCAACGCCAGCCACCGGAGCCCCGAACGCAGCCACTCGTCCCCTGTTTCCGATTTGAAGGTCTGATCTCGATTTTTCATTCGATTTCGATACCAAACCCCTCAAATAAAACTCGTCCTTATCTCTTGCCATTTCTAGGCCCTGAAGCGACCTCCTCTTGAGCCCTTGTAGTTGGGAATCAGCCCTTGCAACCGGAGCTTTCCTCGGAGTCGGAATCACGCCTCGCCTCGGTAATCTCTCTTTTTCCTCTCCTCTCTTGTCCGCGTTTCACTCTTGTTGTGTGGGTCTTGGTCGGGATGACTATTTGATCACCTGGGTGAGTTTTGGGGTGGAACGGACCACCATAGGCAGAGCTTTCTCCTTCTTTCTCCCGTTTTCCATGGTCGTTGCAGAGGCTCTGTCTTGATTTGGGGGAAAACGGGTTCACTGCCGATTCATATTGTTACTTTTTCTTTTCTTTCGGTTCACCTTCCTTCTCCCGGTTCACCTGTTAAAAATCCGGATTAGGATGATTTGGATAAGGGTTTGGGCTTTCGGGTATGGGCTGGATCCAGGTTTTCACTTGGGCTACTGGGTTTGGGTTGTTTTAGGTGGTATTTATTAATGTTGTGTTTATGTTATATATTATGTGTTATAATATGTGTTATATGGTTATATAATTGTTAATTATTAGATCATTATTATCGAATGTCATTATCCCGATTTTGAGATATATATTTTTTTTTCTGAAAATATTATATATATTATATTATATAGGGTTTTAAAAGTAATATTTTTTAGAAGTATTAGTATATAATGTTTTATAAAGGTGATTTTAAGATGATGATTTTAAATAAATTAAGTTATGCTGGGATTGTTGTAAATGGTATGATTTTATAAGTTGGACAAGGGTTTAATGTTTATAAAGGGGATTGACTCAATACGATTTTGAAAGAATTGTTTGACTATCAAGTTGACTTACTTGGTTTAACTTATTAAATGGTTGATGATTTGTATGAGTTGCCACCCTAGGTATGGGCGTGGTTTTTTAGTGGGATATGCCACTTGGCATTTTGGGCCATTTACCGTACTTCTGCATATTATATATATAATGTCAGCATGCTTGCGTGTTTAATATTTCAATATTGCATTAGATCTTTCTCATCTAGGCTTAGAGCGTATTATATGTCCTCAGCGAGGTCTTCAGGCCCCGCATGAGTGGCTCGACCTTGACTCATGGTATAGTTTCAGGTATTTGATCCTTGTCTGTTCTATGCTTCCATGACGAGGGTTTCCTTTGGGACGTTCAATTGACCGAGAAATTAACTTACCATCAAACTTACATACTTTGATGATTTATACTCGTTGACTTGGTTTTGACCCGGCTTTGTCGTGGCAAGTTGTACCCTGATTTCCGTTGCTTTCTGATAGAGTTTATTTTAATCATATATTTGCATATTATTTTAGATCATTTTAATGCATATTTCACATATTTTATAGTTAATTTATATTATTTGATTTTCGGAGTCTACACTATTGTTTTTATATATTTCAGGTATTTACGGGCTTGATCGTATGAATTTGGAACACAAGATGGGCTGGCTACGTATATGGGCTGATGAATACCGTATGTGGAGGAGGAGATATGTGGCTCCAGTACGTGGGTTCAACAAATGATAATCCATATTATTTTGGTTAATATAATTAGATAGATAGATTAGTACGTTAGATAGAATATTAGATATATTAATATTATATAGATTAGGTTTGGATATATACATGTCTTACGGCAAAGAGGGAGGAACATACCGTGACGGTCACTATTAACCAAAACCCTAATTATGTTTTGTTTTATTTTTATGGAGATCTAAACTCTTCCGTTTCGTCTATGGATTGAAGCTTTGGTTTGATAAAGTTGTGAGATTTCTATTCTTGTTCTATTCCTATTGATTCGTATTGATTCTTTTGCGAATATTTTTTATTTCTTCTAGTCCGTACAACTAGTTGAGATTATTGCTAGGATTTTGTAGATTCCTCGTAGCGAACCTTAATCCATAGTAGCAATCATGCCTTTTTAGGACTCGTAGGACTAAACTGGTGTGTAGAGAATCAATTATATGTTAAATGCCGACTCGTAGCTTGGTGTTGCATGTATCCTGGTTAATCCTTAATCTTAATGCTACTATTAGGTTAAATCTTAACCGTGTTAGGGTTATCTAATTAGTAAGGGCTGCTAGGACTCGTAGGACTGGTAATTTACCTAAGATCTGGACAAGGACATTGATAGGAAAAGAAAAGAACTAGAGGCTGAAACAAGGATCAAATTCATCAATTGAAGTGACAAATTGTAGGTGAACCTAATTCTCTCCATTGCATCTTACAACCCACTTCAGTTTGTTTGTTTCTTTCCGCTTTGACAAAAGGCGGATCTTTTTCTCATCAAACTCTCTTTCAGTGTCACTTGCGATTAGATTAACACTTGAACTTAATAGATTTCCCTGTGGATCGACCTCTTTCTTACCACTTATACTAGTTGTGAGTTTGAGTATTCTTTGGCAGGAACAACGACAGGTTTTCCTCTTGTCAAAATTGGCGCCGTTGCCGGGGACTCAAAGTTTATTTCTTTGTTTTGTGTGTTTGCCAATTATTGTATATAATTAACTTGTTGTGAACCTATCTTACGGTTCATAACACCCTTGCTACTAACTTTTAGGATGTTGAGCTTATTGCAGTTTGAAGGTGAGAACTTTCACCAATATCTTACCAGATTGCAGAGGTATGTGGACATCCGTGAATCACGGGGTTATCAAGATAGCATGCGAGATATGGTTCTTTGCATAATTGACGGGATGACTCCTGAGACACGAGAACTTGCCAAGTCCATAAACAACGGAAGCTTTGCTGGTTTAGGAGTGTCGGGAATATGGGATCTTTTCTGCTACATGGGTCACCAGAGTGCGCAGGAAGAATCCTTCACTACGTCTTATCCACCAATGGAGGACTCTGTCACAAACCTGGATGATGCGATCCAGACCCTTACACAAGCGGTGCAGGAAAATGCTGAGAGGATCAAAAACTTGGGGGAACAAATTAGCCAACTTACTCAAACATCGAGTGAGATAATAGCAGAGCAGATGGCCACCCCGCAAGTTGATAAAGAAAGCCAACCCATCCCGCCATTCCCCGAGACATTGAACGATGCAAGAATGGAAGATCATGTCGAAGTCATTGTGCTCAATTCATTCTATCCTAGTTGGTTTCAACGTGATAATGATGTTCAGAACGATGAGGAATTGTTCACAGACGACGATAGTTTCTTTGACGATGGAGGAGAGAGTCTAGTGCTTCCTGACCTGAAATCTCATGAGTCGACGCATGAGGTTTCAGGTATTGTGTCTCCTACTCCTTCCGATGCATTCATTCCGAGCTCCCCCGTTGATGAACCATGTCTAGAGCCACCTGCTGAGGCTCGAGAGTTAATAAAGGTAAAATTTTGCAATTTGGAAGGTAATGGTGATTATTTTGATCCTTTTAATTGCTATTTTGAAAAGACACCAATGGAACTGAATTGGTGGTATTATATACCTTCTACAAAGAGTCATGCTCGCTTGTTTGATAAGTTGAAACGGATCCTATCTGCAATATTATTTAGTTTCAATTTATCATTATGTTATATATACGTGTTTAATATATGTGCACAAGAGTTTGACAAATTGCTGAGGGCGTTAACAATGTCTGATCTTAGAGATTGTGAGGCAATTAAGGTAGGGTTTTTTTTTCATTCCTTTTTATTTTTGTAGTTAAGATTAATTTATATATATATATATATATATATTTTTATTTTCGTTAAAAAAAAAAAGAAAAAAAAAACCCTCTTCCCGTCTCTCTCTTCCTCGCCTTTCTACCCGTCTCCAAGCCGCTTCTGCCTCCTTCCGCAGAGGTGCCCGCCACCGTCCTCCTTTTCTGTTCACCATTCCCATCTCGTTTTTCCTCCTTCTATCCTCCACCTCTGCTGTCCCCCAATTCCGGCGACGCCTTCTCCGAGAACGCCACCCATCGCCTCTCGCCAGACCGCTAGCCCGCCAGCAGCCACCCGCGCAGCAGCAACCCTCCATCTCTTCACCTCGCCGTCCCCTTCTGTTCACCGGACTCCCGCTACCGACCACAGACGCCTTTCTCCTCGCGTTCACCAACAGCCCAGTAGCAGCCACCGCACCTGCCCCCAAAGCTCCAGTGCTCAGCCCATCGCCGCCCGACGCCGCCTCAGTCCTTGCGTTGCCGGCTTCGATTTCAATCCCTGAATCTGTGCCCTCGATTTCAATCTCCGCCAGGTAAGTGCAGGTTAGTATTTTTCTCTCCTTCCTGTCAATCTGCTATGTCGGAACTTGTTAGCTTTCGTCCTTGCTGATTATTCTGGATTGAAAGTGATTAGAATTGAAACTGCTTAAATTTTTGTGATTAGGTGCTTGGGGGATCTGGTGGATGTTGAAATTGATCTTTGATTGCCTCTGATGATCTAATCTGGTTAATATTCACTTGTGCTGAATTTGATAGCCTTTGATGATAGGTTCATTGCTGTCACATTGGGTTGCAGCTAAGATTATGAGACTTCGATAGACATGAACTCCCTGTTGCTGATCAATTTTTTCCTTGTTGAATCTGAAATCGGCTGAGTTAGTTTTTTTAGTCTCATGATAACCTTTGGATCAAATTCATAGGTGGAATTTGACTGATTTTGTTGCTAAAATTGATCAGTTTAGTTTCGAAATGTAGTCTTTTATTACACCTATTTACTGGAAGTGTTGGCTACTAGATTAAATTGTGCTCATGCCTTTTCTGTTACTTGCTTGTTTCATGCTCTCTGCGTCCATCAATTTCTCGTGATTTTACTTGCAAATAATGGATGAGCATGACTTGATTTATTTGTTGCTCTATTATTTTTTTTCTTTTCTTCATTCTTGGATGATACAGTTTTCTTGGATATTGGAATGTATTTGGTTGTGGTGTGTTTTCTTCGTCTTTTGTTTTGGCTAGGACAAATCGCAAAGGAGACTGCTTATATTTTTTCGACTCCAAGAAGGTTCATAAATGCCGATTACATCCAAGTTGTTTCTGAAAGCTTCTGCTGAACACCAGGGCTGTAATTTCTAAGCTCTTTTTTATCATGTTTTAAGGGTGTTAATACTTAGGAATAGTCACTTCTGTTGCTGAATTTTATGCTTTTGATATTCCTTTGCTATTGAACTGAATCTGCCGCTGATTGCTATGCAAGATTGGCTTGTTTTTGCTGCTGTTTGTGGTGTTGGACAGGTCCTATAACTGTGAGAAGTTGCTGAATTTTAGGATCGGTTAAGAGGCTACACAACTACCTCATCTTGAATTGAAAGCTATTGCTAGAATGCCTGATTTAATTGTGAGTTTCCTCTACCTCTTTCATTTTTTTTATTTTTTTTATTACTTTGAGGACAAAGTAAAATTTTAAGCATGGGGTGGGGGAATTCAAGTGTAGCTCCATATTCATATAATCATATATGTGTTAGTTTTTTTTATTTCTTTTTCAATTTTTGTTATGCATTGCATTATAGGTTGCATTGTAGGTATTTGATAATATCCCATGGTCTCATATAAGTTATATTGAGTCTTAGATTTTGATTAGTTGCTCATTTTAGTTGTGTTAAGAGTTATTTCTATGATTGGTATGACCTCGATGATGATATATGGTTTTTCATGGCTTAAGAGTTAATAAATGTGAATTGTAATTGAATAACGACACTTGTGGGATTCCCATAGATAATCTGGATTATGAGCTTTAGTTGTAACTTGATTATTGGTTGGATGTTCAGTTTAGAGCAATTTTAAAAACTTTTATATGATTTCTATTGTATATGTCTAAACCCCTGATGAAAAGCACTAGTAAATTCGGTTATCTGGTTGATGTGATTTTTTATGTATTTGATATATGTGTTGGGTTGATGAGTGTAAGGAGGATAAAATTCACTTGCACCGCTCGAGGAGGATAAAATCCACTCGAGTGAAAAGAATCATCAATAAACCAATGATCGAGGAGGATAAAATTCACTCGACACTCATAAGAATTTTGAAAAAAAATACGGTTAGTAACCGATCCTGTTTGTGGAGGATAAAATTCACACAAGGAGGAAGAAAAATAATTAGAAGATACTTGAAAAAAGGAAGAAAAATAAGAGCTTTATTGAAACTCCGAAGTAGAAAAGGCCTAGTAATCTATGGGTGTTTATGACAATTTTTTAAGTGTGCTTAATGATTTTGATAGCTCAATGCATTCTGAATGCAAGCATCCCCTGAACCTAATTGGAGTTTAAATCAATGAGTATGAAGGGTTTAATGTGGGTCTCATAGTGTCATAACTATTTTGAGCTTAATGTAATAAATACTTCTGAAGCCATGATAACTATACTGATGAGTGATCATTCATAGAAATTTCTTTCAGTCGCTTGTCTTTCATTTTGAGTTTGTCTTTGCTTTGTAGTTAGTTTGCTTGGGGACAAGCAAAAATCTAAGCATGGGGTAGTTTGATAGAGTTTATTTTAATCATATATTTGCATATTATTTTAGATCATTTTAATGCATATTTCATATATTTTATAGTTAATTTATATTATTTGATTTTCGGAGTCTACACTATTGTTTTTATATATTTCAGGTATTTACGGGCTTGATCGTATGAATTTGGAACACAAGATGGGCTGGCTACGTATATGGGCTGATGAATACCGTATGTGGAGGAGGAGATATGTGGCTCCAGTACGTGGGTTCAACAAATGATAATCCATATTATTTTGGTTAATATAATTAGATAGATAGATTAGTACGTTAGATAGAATATTAGATATATTAATATTATATAGATTAGGTTTGGATATATACATGTCTTACGGCAAAGAGGGAGGAACATACCGTGACGGTCACTATTAACCAAAACCCTAATTATGTTTTGTTTTATTTTTATGGAGATCTAAACTCTTCCGTTTCGTCTATGGATTGAAGCTTTGGATTGATAAAGTTGTGAGATTTCTATTCTTGTTCTATTCCTATTGATTCGTATTGATTCTTTTGCGAATATTGTTGATTTCTTCTAGTCCGTACAACTAGTTGAGATTATTGCTAGGATTTTGTAGATTCCTCGTAGCGAACCTTAATCCATAGTAGCAATCATGCCTTTTTAGGACTCGTAGGACTAAACTGGTGTGTAGAGAATCAATTATATGTTAAATGCCGACTCGTAGCTTGGTGTTGCATGTATCCTGGTTAATCCTTAATCTTAATGCTACTATTAGGTTAAATCTTAACCGTGTTAGGGTTATCTAATTAGTAAGGGTTACTAGGACTCGTAGGACTAGTAATTTACACAAGATCAGGACAGGAACAATAATAGGATGAAAAGAGAACTCGAAGAAGAATCGAGGATCAACCGACCAAACTAAAGTGGATATTTGTAGATGAAACTATTATCTTAATTGTTTTCTCCATTAACTTGTTTATAGTTTCTTTTATTTTCTTTCTTATTCTCAAACACAAAACCCTTTATTTTCTCTTAATTGGTAAATTGACTTTACTTAGGAATAACTTGATTCTCTGTGGGATCGACTCCTTACTTACTTGCTATACTTAGTTAGTTAGTCTGGATTTATTTTGATAGGGATTGAGGCGACTAAAATCCATCCGTCACTTTCCATTTTATTCGTCAAACAGTTTTGAGCGACTTAGTCACCTAGGACAGGTTTTGGGTACCCAACGACCCTTCGTGTATTTCGGGGTTCGAAATCCCCACTTTAAAACGTTCTCATTTGAGGTTTTGAAACCTCGACCCGTACCTGGATTGCAAGATCCGAACGAAGGTATCCAACCTTCGAAACGTAATCTGAATATTTAAATTTGGGCTGTTACAAAGTTGGTATCAGAGCGAGGTTGTGCAATTCGGGTACCAAAGGGTCGAGTGTACGTTTTGAAAACCGCCCACAAATTTCAAGTGATTTAGAAAAGTTTTAAAAGGGCAAAATGAATTTAATATGGATAGAATAATAAAAGGAATCGATCTAATAAACTTGACTTAGGAGAATAAAATTGGAACAGGAAACTCGAGTGGGTAGAAAGGCGTTAGACCATCCCTATTGGAAGCAGACTTTGGGAACGGGAGGCAAACTTAGCTTGAACTTTACAGATGGGCCTAGAAGACTCCAAGGATTTTGCACTGCAGTGGTTGGAGTAGCGGGGTAGGACTTAGAGATCGGGAGGTAGTTGCCCCCTTCTGGTCAGTCGCTCCTCGAAGAGCGGCTTCTAGATAGCTTGTGTGCATATAAACTGGGCCCGAGGGCGATCCCCCTTGAAGGGGATCAGATTAAACTACAATGATTTCTTCTGTGCTCTGTGATTTAGACTCACCCTTTCCTTGTGCAGCAGTATGGATACCGCACGTCGTGGGCGAGTGGGGCGTAGGGGCCCAATACATCGAGGCAGAGGACGACCCCGCCGAGCAGTTGTGGGTGAGACAGATGACGGGGTTCAGACTCCCATGGGTGCGGAGATCCCAGCTCTTCAGCCGGAGGCTGTACTTGGACAGCTTGATCGGGCGACATTGATTGAGATGCTGAGAGGACTCGTTGGAGACCCTCTGCCAGTTGCACCAGAGGTTCAGATTCCCGCTGAGCAGACAGCTAGACCAAAGGTTTCGATTCCCGCTGAGCAGCCAACTAGACCGGAGATAAAGATCCCCATCAGACAGCCAACTGAACCCTTCGTTGTCGGTGCGCGCCCTGAGAAGCGCATCGACTGGGTTAAGTCATTAGGGCACTACAACCCACCACACTTCCTTGGAGAGACCGGAGAGGATATTGAGGCTTGGTTCCGACAGATTGACAGTATCTTCGACTTCATCGGCGCCCCAGCTTCTGAGCGCCAGAGGCTGTCCGCAGGCCTCCTGCGGGATGACGCCTTCGACCGGTGGTCCATCTATAAGACAGGCCAAGCTAAGTGGAGTTACGAGGAGTTTCGTTCCTTGTTGCTTTGAGAGTATCACCCAGCTAGGACACAGACTGTCTGAGAGATTGCCTTTATGCGCGCAACTTACGACTCTTCGCTGTCCGTATCTGAGATTGTCTGCCAATTCAAGAGGGAGCTGATCTACTGTGCTCACCTCTGCGCTACCTACGAGAGTTGCATTAGGATGTTGTCTATGAGGCTGCCACCCGATGTTCTTCTTCACGCCTCGAGCTTAGGGGTGGTACCGTTCGAGAGATTTCTGGAGGTTATACTTCTTTATGATCAGCAGCGAATTCTCTCGGAGACTGTTTATGCTACCTCTCATCCCGAGGGGAAGAGGACGCGGCCTGATGACTCATGATGGGATGCACGACCCAGTAGGAGAGGATATAGTAGAGGATATAGTGGAGATTTTTGAGGGGACACCCAGAGAGTGCCATATGTGTTATTTGCACCGCCTAGAGAGGTTAGAGTACGAGTCGTGACCTGCCATAGATGCCATGAGGATAGACACACCCTACGACACTGCCGACGGAGGTTTGCGATATGCTTCACGTGAGGAGCCCGAGGACACAGATCCATGCATTGCCTTCAGTCCGACGGGACCCCATCTGCACTAGCTTTGAGACTTCTCAAGGCACCTCGTCCCCCGCTTCTGACCCATCCCCATGGCCAGAGGAGAGCGAATACTACTAGAGGTAGAGGAGAAAGAGGACCAACTGGGATAGGATATGAGAGAGGCCAGGCTTCTGGAGACCGTGACACTGATCTGCCCCCAGCGCCCCGCGTGTTTCAAATGCGAGCGAACGATCGCTCCGCTCCCACTGCGACAGGTATATACCACTCTATGATGGGTGCTCTAATTGTTTACCTCCATGACGCTGAGCTTGCATGATTTGATGAATGTGTGCTGAACACCTGATGACATTATTGACGTTGGGCATATTGGTGTGTGCTATTGTGATAGTTATGTTGGTGTCTTCAGAAACTTGACGTGATCCTTAGCATGATGTGATCTATAGAGTTGCCTTGGTTATTTCTAATAGATGATATTATGTGCATTTTGGTGATTTATGATTCATGCTAAGATATGACATTGATACAATTGAATCTAAGAGTGGAGGGACCAAAGAAGAGAATATGGGATTAGCCCTTAGAGGTGGGTGGTTTTACCTCAGTGTTATAAAATTGTTTGACTAACGTCGGATTTGAAGAATTTGAAATGATTTTAAAAAGGGATAGCTTGGATTTTGAAAGACTGAGCGCTATCGAGAATTTCAACGATTTTGAGTTATGATATGACCGAGAAGTCAGGGTAGGGATGTGATAGGGGCCCATATCAAATACTTGCTACGACCAATTGGGAATATTATGATCACGATGAGGATAATGTGAGGATCTCATAGGGGCCCTTATGAGGTGCTTACGAGATCAACGACATGATCCTTGGACTCACCAATTTAAAACTTCATCCCCTTTGCTTTAAATGATTTTAGTCTCGGGGACGAGACTTGTTTTTAGAGGTGGATGATGTAAGGACCGGGAATTTTTAAATAATATTTTGGAAAAGCAATTATTTATATTTGATTAGATTTAGAGATTCGGAAATTTTTTTTGAAAATTCTGTCCTCGAGCAACATGTTTTACTCTAAAGCTTTTCGAAGTAAATTCCGGCATAGTTTGAATCGGACTCTAAAAATGGATTTTAATTTCACTTTCAAGTAATGAGAATTGGAAATATAAATTGGAATTTATCATTTTAGCTCGTTTTCGGAAGTTGATTTAAATTCTGATTTATTTCGTTAGAAGCCGGGAATAGCGGGTTTCGAGTCTCGAATTGCGGGATTTAAATTTGCCGTCGTGGGGTCCACTCCTCTTCCTATTTTATTTTCTTCTCTCTCTTTCTCTCTCATTTCCGTTAGCCCTCCCTCCTACAAAACAACAACCCATTGCCAGTGCACCCTCACTCACCTGTATACCCCATCCCACCTTGCCTCTTCTCCACCTTGCCCTCATCTCCCCCTATATAAACCCCCCCAACCCCATTCTCCATCCAAATCCCACCCCAGAAAACCCACAAAAAACCCAAAGTTCCCAGCTTTGCAAACACATCCTCACCCCCATTTTCGAACCATCACCGAGGCACCACCGAACCTTCACCGAGCCTCCACCTCCATTTGATTTCCACACCACCGAGCCACCTCTATATCTCCTCCGTTTCCAGCCTCCCTCCCTCCTTGTCCTCGTCGTCTAGAGTCGCCAGCACCACCACCTTTTGTCGTCATCGAAGAAGCCTCAAATCACCACCTTTGCCCTGTTTTGCCGAGAAGGAAGAGGCTGAAGAAGAAGGAGCCACCTGTCCACGCCGAGCCCCGACCACCCGTCCCTAGCACCTTCTCCACCTTCAAAGCAGCAGAGCAATCGAGCGCCAACAGGAGCGTCAACACCGGCCACCAGAGCCCCGAACGCAGCCACTCGTCCCCTGTTTTCGATTTGAAGGTCTGATCTCGATTTTTCATTCAATTTCGATACCAAACCCCTCAAATCGAACTAGTCCTCATCTCTCTCCATTCCTAGACCCTCAAACAACCTCCACTTGAGCCTTTGTAGTTGGAAATATGCCATTGCAGCCGGAGCTTTCCTCGGAGTCGGAATCGCGCCTTGCCTCGGTAATCTCTCTTTTTCTTCTCCTCTCTTGTCCGCGTTTCAATCTTGTTGTATGGGTCTTGGTCGGGATGACTATTCGATCACCTGGGTGAGTTTTGGGGTGGAACAGACCACCATAGGCCGAGCTTTCTTCTTCTTTCTCCCGTTTTCCATGGTCGTTGCAGAGGCTCTGTCTTGATTTGGGGGAAGACGGGTTCATTGCTTGGTTCATCTAGTTACGTTTTCTTTTCTTCTGGTTCACCTTCCTTCTTCTGATTCACCTGTTAAAAATCTGGATTTGGATGATTGGGATAAGGGTTTGGGCTTTCGGGTATGGGCTGGATCCGGGTTTTCACTTGGGCTACTGGGTTTGGGTTGTTTTGGGTGGTATTTATTAATTTTGTGTTTGTGTTATATATTATGTGTTATAATATGTGTTATATGGTTATATAATTGTTAATTATTAGATCATTACCGAATGTCATTATTTTGATTTTGGGATAAATATATATATATATTTTAAAAATATTATATATATATATATATTATAAAGGGTTTTAAAAGTAATATTTTTGAGAAGTGTTAGTATATAATGTTTTATAAAGGTGATTTTAAGATGATGATTTTAAATAAATTAAGTTATGCCGGGATTGTTTTAAATGGTATGATTTTATAAGTTGGTCAAGGGTTCAATGTTTATAAAGGGGATTGACTAAATATGATTTTGAAAGAATTGTTTGACTATCGAGTTGACTTACTTGATTTAACTTATTAAATGGTTGATGATTTGTATGAGTTTTTGGTGTCTAAGTGTTTATAAAGTGGTGGCATGAATATATGAAATTTATGACTTTTAAGATGTTGAGATTTAAGACGAGATAATCATGTCATTTGAACTTGAGGATTATGTTATATATGTGAATATGAGTTGGTTATATGTTGAAGGCATGATGTGATATTATGTGATTTAGAAGCATGATTATTGATATATTCTTAAGTATGGAAGTATGATATGTTCTATGATGAAATGTAAAGCTGATGAGCTGAGCGAGATAGTATTTGATTAAGAGTATGAACATGATTAATAAATGTTATTATATGATATATTGATGAGATGCAATGTGTTGATATATGATGGATTGAGAAAATATGGAAATATGAATAAGATGATATGATATGTTATGTGTTGAGATGATATATGAGTTATTATGTGTTGAGATGATATATGAGCTATTATATGATGAGATGAGACGAGATGAAATGTGATGTTCCGAGTGGAGATGGTACGATATGTTTTGAGGTGATATATGAGATGAGTTGAGATGATTATGAGAATATGGATAAGATGTGATGATGAGTTATATGACTATGTGAGGCTTATGTGTTTGATATTAGTTATGCTTTGTGTAACCTATACATAGACTTATAATTATGTCTATTTATATATGCTAGGTGATTTGTGAGCATTTGGCTATTATCTCTATTGCCGCCTTGCGTTGCTGTGAATGAGTCGCCACCCTAGGTACTACATGGCATTATAAAAGCATGCCATGTAGTACCATGCTTAGGATTTGCACTCATGAATAAGCATCTGTCTTCTTTATGCGTTTGGAAAGAGAACAGACGTTATTTGTGAGTCCTAGAGTCGTTACAAGGGTCATAGGGCAACCCAGCTTCATCGGGTTTGTACCTATCGATTCTTATGAGTCTGATTATCCGAGCATGATTACGAGACATTTATATATGAGCATGACATTGATATCATATGACTGCGACTACAACTGAGTCTCCACCCTAGGTAGGGGAGTGGAAGGATCCACCCTAGGTAGGGGAGTGGATGCGTTTCCACCCTAGGTACGGGAGTGGACGAGTTACCACCCTAGGTATGGGCGTGGTTTTTCAGTGGGATATGCCACTTGGCCTTCTTTGGGCCATTTACCGTACTTCTGCATATTATATATAATGTCAACATGCTTGCGTGTTTAATATCTCAGTATTGCATTAGATCATTCTCATCTAGGCTTAGAGCGTATTATATGTCCTCAGCAAGGTCTTGATGTACACGTTTGTACCTTCTTTTATTGCATCTTTTGACTTCATATTTCATTCGATCTCCAAAGAAAAGGTTCAAAAAAATATAAACTTGAGTAAGAATGGGCTAAAATACAAGAAATAGGGTCTGCACAAGTTTCGAGCTAACCATGCAGGAATTCGAGTGAAAACGGAGTCAAAACGAAGAAGCCAAGTGAAGCTGAGCAGAGGTAGATATCGACCTTAGACCCAGATATCGACCCCCAGTGTCGATATCGACCCCCATATCGACCTCAACATAGAAATCGACCAGAGCTGAACAAGTCGAGCAGGAACAGAGACCTCGATATCGACCTCTGGTGTCGATATCGACCCCTTATCTCGACAGAAGATAGACTCGATTTCGAATGCGGATTGGAACTATATCTTCAAAGAGGCACGGGATTATCTCATACTTTCAAGATAGATGGCAGCTGAAGTTTTATTCATCTTTTACCTTTAAGTTATTAAAGTTTTTATCAAAATAAAAGACCTATCCTAATTGTTCGGATAGAGTTCATAGTTTAGATAGGAGTTACAATCCTTGGATAGCGAGGATTAGTAGCCTATAAATAAAGCCCTAGGGCTGATTTGTTAGAGGATCTTTCATACTATCAATCACCCAAGACATAGACAATAGAGTTAGAGTTAGAGAGAAGTTTTAGGATTTGACGTTTGCGAAAGTTGACGTTAAGTTGTAAAGCTTCGGAGTTTAATTTAATGCAAGTTTCTTCCTTTCAAACAATGATGAGTTCCATGATGAGAAGCGAGTAGTTCCCCAAAGCTCTTAGGGTCGGGGTGAGCCCGACGTTAGCCATGCGCGCTTGAGGTAAGTATTTGATGTTGATATCGTTGTGTCTATCTCTCCTCCTACGATTCTATGTTTAGTCCTAATCGAAAGAAAAGGGATTCATGCTAACAACTTGAGTTATAAACATAAAATTGGTAGAGACAATTAGGTTTATTTGAAAGAGTAATCCTAAGAGTTGGTGTACGGCGAAAGCTTGTCCCTCGGGAGAAATAGCGCAATTGTCCGTCTTATTTATCTCATCGCATGCATTAGTTAACGTTGTGGTAAACCCTAATCCTAGGAGTTGCCTTTTACATATTTTATACATATAAAAACCCCTGCTTGATTTTTATTCATTGCTTCTCTCTCCATCCTTAATTCTTCGGCCTTTCTTTGCCGACAAAACCACTAACACACTGCAGGGAGACATCGATATCGACCCCAGACGTCGATATCGACCACTGAGTTCGTCGACAGTTTTCTGAGTCGACGACGAACATCGCTGCGGAGTTTTGCTGACATCGATATCGACACCAGACATCGATATCGACCCTTTTGTATCGACTGGCAGTCTTCTGAGCCAGTCGATTTCGTGGACTAACATCGATATCGACCCCCACCAGTCGATATCGACCACTTGCTTTTGTCTTTGCAGGTCTTCTGTTGCAGAGAACATCGACAGCCGAGGTCGACATCGAGGCCCTAGGTCGAAATCGAGGCTTCTGGTCGACGCAGACGTGAGATTTCCAACGCTACTAGGATCCCGCTGACACGCCTCCTCGTGGATCGATCCTGACTACCCTTCCACTACAACGGGAGGAAGTCTTGTAATTATTTGCTTAGGCCAGGAATTGGTTTACATTTATTTACATCTTTATATTTGTAATTACTCGACATATCCGCCTCCTGCAACAACAAATTGGCGCCGTTGCCGGGGAGGCAATCAATCGCGCCCTAGTAGTCTATCTCACGTCTTTTTCTAGTTTGGTCTTGCAGGTGTATGCGACGCGGATCACCCACCTGAATTTGAAGGAGTAGACGACCCTGAGCGTTATTTCCATCTAAGGGCCCAAGCTCAAAGAATCATGGCAGAAAACGCGAACCAAGCAGAACTTATTGAACAACTAAGGAAGCAGGTTGAGGACTTAACGACTAGAGAGGCGGCACTTAAGGAGCGCGCGGATAGGGAGGAGGAAGGCCGAAGGCAAATAGAAGCCCAAATCAATGCCCTCCCTAGGAATGCCAAGCAATATATGCACCCCGCTCTCACAGTGCCTGAATCGGCAATTCTTATCCCTGCCTCTAATTTTGAAATTAAACCTAACTTCCTGACTGAAATAAGAAGGCATCAATATGAAGGAAAACCTAATGAGTGCCCTATGGCACATATTTCTACCTTCTTAGACCTTTGTGATACTATTGCTGATGGACGAAGTCTTGAATATGTCCAACTAAAAGCCTTTCGCTGGTCTCTTACAGGTAAAGCATTGCAGTGGTTGGAGAGTTTAGCCCCAAGATCGCTCCGCACCTGGAATGAAGTCAAGGACGCGTTCCTCAACAAGTTCTTCCCTCCTTCTAAGACGGCGTTGATCCGACAGAAAATCACGGCTTTCAAACAAAAGCCTGGTGAAGCTCTGGCGACTGTTTGGGAAAGGTTCAAGGACCTCCTACGATCATGCCCGACGCATGGCCAACCACCATATGTAATTCAGGAGATCATTTACAATGCTCTTGACGCTGCAACGAAGGAGAGGATCAACACCTACACCTCCTATGGCTACCTTGAACTCGCTCCACAAGAGGCTTGGGAGACCATAGAGAGGTTGGTGGAGTTTGACAACACATATGGGACTCCTGAGGCTTCCGACACATCATCATCATCTAGGCCTGCCCCATCCATGCCCTTATATGAACCCTCCAATATAATCGATCCGGACGTGAAGGAGCAATTCCACAGAGATCAACTTAGAAAGCTCCAAAAGCAAGTGAGGTTCCTTTCAGCGAACCAAGATTGCATCGAATGCGGATCGCAGCGACACACCACCATCGAGTGCCCACATACCGAACAAGTACACCTAGCGGAGACTCACCAAGAGGCGCGCTACATGAGGGGTCCCAACAACCAATATTGGGGAGACCAAAGGTTCCATCAACCACAAAGGAACCCGGTTAACCCTAGGGACCCTCCGCCTTATAGAGCTCCTGGGCACCCGGAGAGAGACCAAAAGAAGGATGATCTTCAACTAGTACTGGACGAGATAAGGCGGAACCAAGCTAAGAATGATCAATCCAACAATGCAATCCACTCTCAACTCAATCACCTTACCACAAGGATTGGGGAGATGGATATTTGGAAGAAGAATGTAGAGATCCAACTGGGTCAATTGGCGGCACAAATCCCTAGGCCGTCCGGAACACTCCCTGGGCAACCCACTACAAATCCTAAGGGACAATCCGGGACGGGCCATGTCGCAGCCATACAATTAAGGAGTGGCACCAAAGTACAAAAGCCACGGACGGATACGGAGGAGAAAGCAACAGACCCAGTCGACGTCGACAGACCAGTCGATGTCGACCCAGAGGTCGATATCGACCACCATGTCGACCCCCTGGTCGATGTCGGTGACACTGCAGAGCCATCAGAGCCTCAACAGAGGTCGAAATCGACCATCCCAGTCGATATCGACCACATTCCAGTCGATGTCGATGTCCAACAGGCCCCTCCGACCACCGTTTTGGCCCCCCCACCAAAGAAGACGTTGCCATTCCCTTCCAAAGCATTGGAGGATCCCACCAAAGGCAAGTTTAGGCGCTTCATAAAGATACTTCAAGGACTCAACATCACTATCCCTCTCACAGAAGCTCTAAGTGAGATGCCCGCCTATGTACGATTCCTCAAAGACATCCTGAGCAAGAAGAGGTCCATGGCAGAGATCGCAGAGGAGTGCTCAAAGATGGACTTCCCTGAGAAGAAGAGTGATCCAGGGAAGTTCGCAATCACCGTGGGACTTGGCCAACATCGCTATAAAGCCCTATGTGACCTAGGGGCAAGTGTAAGTCTCATGCCTCTCTCTATTTGGCAGAAGGTGAACATTGGTGCCCTTGAACCTGTGGACATGAAGCTCTATATGGCGGACAACTCATTCGTCAGACCCACAGGTATAGTTGATGACGTTCCGGTAAAGGTAGGTAAGTTCTTTGTACCTACTGATTTCATTGTATTGGAGATGCCTGAAGATCCTGTAGTGCCTATTATACTTGGTAGGCCTTTCTTAGCTACTGCAGATGCCAATATCAATGTACGTCGAGGATTACTAACCTTTACCATAGGGAACGAAGTGATAGAATTCTCTTTCAACCCAACCATGAGCGAAACAAAGCACCTGGAGCAAGTAGTCCTCTCGCCGGCCAAAGAAAAGCTTCGAAAATTTTTGTTGGCGAGGACTGAAACATTAAGCAGGGTCGACATCGACTGGAACCAGTCGATATCGACTAAAAGCATCGAAATCGACCCCCCTTGGTCAAAATCAAGTATGCCAGATCGCTTCCAGGAGCTTAAGTATGGGGTCACAGAGGTCGATATCGACCCCCACATATCGATATCGACCACAGCACTCGAAATCGACCCTCCTTGGTCGAAATCGACCACCCCTCAGCCCGAAGATTTCTGTTTCGGGCCCAAACAGGTAAGCCCAGGTACGAATCTTAACCCTCCTCCGTCCATTATTGATGAATCAATTAAGCCAATTATTGATAAATCTACTAATAAGAAGGTCAAAGCTCCATGGTTTGCCTATATTGCTAAAGTTAGGTCAAGAAAGAGAAGAAAAGCGCCCAAAGAAGAACCTAACATCAAAGAAGCCTTGGTCGCCGAACTTTGCTACTACCAAAAGGACCTAGATGATCCAGGAGAAGGCTCACGCTCAAAGGGTCCCTACATAAAAGGGTCATGAAGAATTGACGGAGAAGTCGGCCTAGCGACTCAAAAATCTAGAGCGTGTACATAAAACCTTTAAATATTTCGCATAGATGGTTTTTAGGATTTAATTTTTGGCTGTTTGAAACTTTTAAAACTGAGATAATTCGTGCTTTATCTATATTTCTAACAAAGATTTCAGGTTATCAAGCAAAATGAATGACGTAGAAGAGAAGAAGCTTCTGCCGAGGCAGTCGAAATCGACCAGGCCAGTCGAAATCGACCCCCCCAGGGTCAAGCCATCTCCTGGAGTCGACATCGAGGACTCAGGAGCAAAAAGAGAGGTCGATATCGACCATTATACTCGATATTGACCCCAATCAGGCAGCCCTTATCTTCATCTTCTTCCTCGACTTCGACAGATGCAGTCGACATCGACCACTGACCTAGATATCGACTTCTGGCATCGACCAAACCTGAAATCAACCTGAATCCGCAGGTTGCACTGTGAGTTTCTCTCTACCCTTGTTCTTCTTTTTAATACAGTGAGGACACTGTATATTTTAAGTATGGGGTGGGGGAAAGACATGTCTTATGGTCATAACTTGGTTTCTTCTTCGCATTGCATTCATGTTTAAATTTTTGTTCTAAGTTTTACTTTTATAAAATGTCGAAAATCCAAAAAGATAGAAAAATGTCAAAATACAAAAAAAAATGCATGTTTATTTTTAAGTTTATTTTTCTTTAATCCCTACTTTGATGTCCTATGATGAAAACTCAATAGCTGACTTGATCATGTAAATCCTATGGCATATTTGGATGGTTTAGCCTAAGTCTTTAAAATTTTTATGTAGATTGTGAACTTGTGATGAAATCGAGCACATATGATCCTAGGCTAAAAAGCAAATCCAACAAAAATTATCCTTGTGAGAATTTTGACCTATAGGGAGAACATCAAAAATCCCTCCGCTTTCTTGAGTGAATTTACTCTTCCTATGCATCTCTAAATGTTGTGATAGTTATTCAAAACCAATGCATATATATATGTTTATGTTTACGAGAATTAAATGATGGAGGCATCTTTTAAGCCATTTTTATCCTCTCTTTACCTACCCTGCATTATCCCTGCTTGAAGCCAGAACATTAGCCTGAGCCTGAATTGCAAACTCCACAAAATTATCCCTAGCCGAATTGAGCCTGACCCCCATTTGGGAATTGAGACTTAGATTGGTTGGACTAATGCCTTGTGGAAAGAAAAGAGCATAATGTCTAGTTTAGAGCAAGGAAATCATAGGATGGTACATATTTACATTTTGTCATATTTTGTAAAAGGATTTTTTGGCTCACCATGTAAATGCACATAGTTTTAGTATTATTTCCGAAAAAAAAAGATATCTATATATAGTGCATGAGCCATAATCCTTAAGTCTTTTATTCATACAAATGTTATATTTTTGAGAGGTATATTAGAACTTGGAAGAAGGGTTGATGGAATGCATCTTTAGAGCATTATATTGAAGAGTTATGGTTTGGGTATTGCAAGTGTTGAGATTTAGGAGTCTTGATTCCCGAATTATAAAAGCACCACATAGCCAAATAATTCCATACCCTTTATTTCATACCAAGCCCCATTACAACCCCGCCGAATAGAGTCTTCTATGAAGTCTTCCATTGAGCGAAAGTCCTCCTGATGATTCTTATTGCATTTTCATAATTGGTTGCGAAGTGGATTTTTATAAATTGCAATGTTTATGAGATTGTATATGGAATTGAGTTGAGAGTTGATCCCCATATCCTAAACACATGAGAGTTGAGTGCAAACACATTATCCCTGTGAGGTTGGATCAAAATTGCATATGCCTATGGATCGCCAAAATATGTGCTATGACGTTAAATTCACTTGCTTTGCTTTGCTACCGCTTATGATGTTGCTTTTGACAAAGGCGAAGACTTGAAGGGTGTGTTGTAGGTGTTGGTTATTGCTTGGTTATTGCTTGAGGACAAGCAAGTCTAAGTATGGGGTATTTTGATGTACACGTTTGTACCTTCTTTTATTGCATCTTTTGACTTCATATTTCATTCGATCTCCAAAGAAAAGGTTCAAAAAAATATAAACTTGAGTAAGAATGGGCTAAAATACAAGAAATAGGGTCTGCACAAGTTTCGAGCTAACCATGCAGGAATTCGAGTGAAAACGGAGTCAAAACGAAGAAGCCAAGTGAAGCTGAGCAGAGGTAGATATCGACCTTAGACCCAGATATCGACCCCCAGTGTCGATATCGACCCCCATATCGACCTCAACATAGAAATCGACCAGAGCTGAACAAGTCGAGCAGGAACAGAGACCTCGATATCGACCTCTTATCTCGACAGAAGATAGACTCGATTTCGAATGCGGATTGGAACTATATCTTCAAAGAGGCACGGGATTATCTCATACTTTCAAGATAGATGGCAGCTGAAGTTTTATTCATCTTTTACCTTTAAGTTATTAAAGTTTTTATCAAAATAAAAGACCTATCCTAATTGTTCGGATAGAGTTCATAGTTTAGATAGGAGTTACAATCCTTGGATAGCGAGGATTAGTAGCCTATAAATAAAGCCCTAGGGCTGATTTGTTAGAGGATCTTTCATACTATCAATCACCCAAGACATAGACAATAGAGTTAGAGTTAGAGAGAAGTTTTAGGATTTGACGTTTGCGAAAGTTGACGTTAAGTTGTAAAGCTTCGGAGTTTAATTTAATGCAAGTTTCTTCCTTTCAAACAATGATGAGTTCCATGATGAGAAGCGAGTAGTTCCCCAAAGCTCTTAGGGTCGGGGTGAGCCCGACGTTAGCCATGCGCGCTTGAGGTAAGTATTTGATGTTGATATCGTTGTGTCTATCTCTCCTCCTACGATTCTATGTTTAGTCCTAATCGAAAGAAAAGGGATTCATGCTAACAACTTGAGTTATAAACATAAAATTGGTAGAGACAATTAGGTTTATTTGAAAGAGTAATCCTAAGAGTTGGTGTACGGCGAAAGCTTGTCCCTCGGGAGAAATAGCGCAATTGTCCGTCTTATTTATCTCATCGCATGCATTAGTTAACGTTGTGGTAAACCCTAATCCTAGGAGTTGCCTTTTACATATTTTATACATATAAAAACCCCTGCTTGATTTTTATTCATTGCTTCTCTCTCCATCCTTAATTCTTCGGCCTTTCTTTGCCGACAAAACCACTAACACACTGCAGGGAGACATCGATATCGACCCCAGACGTCGATATCGACCACTGAGTTCGTCGACAGTTTTCTGAGTCGACGACGAACATCGCTGCGGAGTTTTGCTGACATCGATATCGACACCAGACATCGATATCGACCCTTTTGTATCGACTGGCAGTCTTCTGAGCCAGTCGATTTCGTGGACTAACATCGATATCGACCCCCACCAGTCGATATCGACCACTTGCTTTTGTCTTTGCAGGTCTTCTGTTGCAGAGAACATCGACAGCCGAGGTCGACATCGAGGCCCTAGGTCGAAATCGAGGCTTCTGGTCGACGCAGACGTGAGATTTCCAACGCTACTAGGATCCCGCTGACACGCCTCCTCGTGGATCGATCCTGACTACCCTTCCACTACAACGGGAGGAAGTCTTGTAATTATTTGCTTAGGCCAGGAGTTGGTTTACATTTATTTACATCTTTATATTTGTAATTACTCGACATATCCGCCTCCTGCAACAACAGGTCTTCAGGGCCCGCATGAGTGGCTCGACCTTGACTCGTGGTATAGCTTCAGGTATTTGATCCTTGCCTGTTATGTGCTTCCATGACGAGGGTTTCCTTTGGGACATTCGGCTGACCGAGAAATTGACTTACCACCAAACTTACATACTTTAATGATTTATACTCGTTTACTTGGTTTTGACCCGGCTATGTCGTGGCAAGTTGTACCCTGATTTCCGTTGCTTTCCATTTTGTTCGTCAAATAGTTTTGAGCGACTTAGTCACCTAGGACAGGTTTTGGGTACCCAACGGCCCTTCGCGTATTTGGGGTTCAAAATCCCCACTTTAAAATGTTCTCATTTGAGATTTTGAAACCTCGACCCGTACCTGGATTGCAAGATTCGAATGAAGATATCCAACCTTCGAAACGTAACCCAAATATTTATATTGGGCCATTACATATCCCAAGCTGGCAGGGTTGTTCTTATTCGCACTAATCTTAGCTCATAAATAAATTATCTTATGCAAAGTTTCTTACTTTCTAAAGGAGTTCTTCAACAACTCGATCAAATAAATAGAAATTTTTTCTGGAACAAACTACAATCTGAACGTTATATCCCATTGATTAGTTGGGACAAGATTTGTACTCCAAGGGAGCAAGGGGGGCTTGGCTTTAGATGTGCCGAGGATGTGAACATTAGCCTTCAAATGAGACTACTTTGAAAAATTTTCACGGACTCAGATAATATATGGTTTAAAGTAATCAAAGAGAAATACCTTCAAAACGAGAATATTATGAAAAAACAAATCAGAACACCTCTGGCAGTTCAGACGACTACTAAATTTATGAGACCGATTTCAAAATGGCCTCCTTTGGATAATTGATAATGGGACGACTATAAATGTTTGGAATGACCCTTGGGTAAACAATCTCCCTTTGAATTGATATAAGAGAAACAACGATCCTACCATAAAAGTCTCACGTCTTTTTAATGCACAAAAACAGTGGAACATAATGTTGCTAAACCAATTTTTCCCACCCCATGTAGCTCAAACAATTGCACAAATCCAAATCCCTGAGTGGGATACACCAGACAAACTCATTTGGAAACTGAATGCAAATGTAGAATTCACAACTAAATCAGCTCACAAATTAAATGTAAATAATACATCAAATAACAATGACTACAAATGGATCTGGAATCTCCGACTTCCACCCAAAATCCAGATCTTTCTCTAGAAATTGGTGGTTGATGGTCTTCCAAAAAAACTAAGATTGAACAAGTATATTAATAAGGTTCTCTTCCAATGTTGCCTTTGAAATAATTGTGACGAAGACTCCCATCATCTATTCCCGCAGTGTCCTATCTCTAAGGCAATTATTGCTCATTATGAATGAGTGACAGGTTATTCATTTATAATATTAGGGGACACACAATCAATCTTAAAAGATATTATCTCTCTCAAGAAAGAAAATGCTCAATTCGAAGATCTCTGCTTCATTTGGCAAGCTATATGGGATCTAAGAAATAATATCATCTTTAACAATAAAAAAAATTAGATATTGCATCCTCTATAGTACAACAAATAATACATAATATAAATGACTGGAAAATTTCGAGAAAAGGAGAAAATGTTAACAAACAACAAAGAAGAAGAAAAAACTCCAAATGGATTAAACCACCTAGGGCCATGATGTGATCGTAGTCCCCCATGAGCTCGACTCTTTTTTTCCTACAAAGGTTTGTCTACGGAGTTGAAAATCAACTTTCATTTGTGAAAACTGTTTGGCGACACCTCGGTATTTTGGTTTGTTCTGGCTATATAAAGTTTTGATTGAAGCCGATGAGCACTTGTTGGAAAGATATTTTAAGTGGCTACAACTTTATTGAAGAATGCAATCGTCAATTCAGCTTGGAAGATGTCCGAAATTTGGGATCTTTGCAGTAGTCCAAAAATCTAGCAACTTGTCGAAAATGAAATAAATGAAGACATAATGCATTCAATTAAGTCGGATTAAATGACGGGGCTTTAGAGATTCTTCCGAACTTACATCTCTTTGGTGGCAGCCAAGACCATTCATTTTCCCCCATTCTGGTTGCCCATCTCTCCGTAATAAATCTTGGAAACCCTTTCGTATTATCCGTCATTAGTTTATCGATTTATTTTATTTTATTTTTCATAACATCAATATTTTCTATATAAAGGGATGTAAGAACTTCTTTTAGGAGAAGTGGAATTTGAGAAAAACTAAGCATTGTGCTTCCTTCATTTCGGGTTAAGAAACAAAATCTATCTCGGTGAGATGCCGGATAAAACCTCTTGGTGAGATGCTAAGAGTGATTCCCTAGTGAGAGACGACGGAATCAAAGGGTCGGAAACACTCGGAGTGCGAGGCCGATAGTGTGAAAGATCGAGTGTTGGAGAGAGCTCGGAGTGTGAGGCCGAGAGCGATCTTACATCACATATCCCTCAACCCCCATCCCCTACCTTACCATCATTCTATGGCCTTCTACAGCTCCATCATCACCCTCAAATCACCCCCAAAACCTCACTCCAAAATAGCCCCTCAATCCCTCTCAAAAGAGCCCTATTTAGAATCGTCTCACCTCAGATGACGTCTCGGTAAAACACTATTTTTCGCTTCGTCTGACCTTCGATTGATGAGATCTGCCCCAATAAGCGACCGTGACTTCAAGTTCTACAAAAGTAGTACTCACACGGCCCTAGGATCCAAGCCAATCGACGGGAAATCAACATTCTTTGACGACTGATTTGCTGCTTCAGAAATTGCCAACAACTTCCCGACTTCTCGGAACTCTCGTCGCCGGTCCTTTTGCTCGAGCCCGGGCCTGAGCACATCAAGTGGTATCAGAGCGAGGTTTCAATCCTGTGACCTATGGGTTATGGGCCCACATGCATTTGTTAGCGATTGTAAAGGTTAGGTCATTGATATTTTTCAAGAAAGAATCCTACATGGATCGGTTCTCCAAACAGAAGCTCTGCTCTTGCGTTCTGTACAGGGGTTCAGCTAGCATTCGATAGAGGCTTGTAAAACGCCATCATTGAAGGGGATAGCTTCGGAGTTAAGCTCGAAACCCAGATCTACGAACAACAAGCCAAACCTTCTCACGAACGTTGGACCCTCCAGACACGGAAATTGCTCATGTATGAGGCTCAGATCGGAAGGGTGAAAAAAGAAATCTCCACAAGATGGAGGGAGGAGCCGATTAAGATATTCATTTAGCCAAACAAATAGCCATCTCACCGATGAAGATGAACAGTCTCCCAAAACCCGAACTACCGGTCAACATTGGTCAAACCTAAATCTCAATGAACACCCATAAAGGCATAGACTATGGTTTGCAATAATGCAAAACCAAATTTGAATGCAAAACATGGGTGGAGGTAGGGCCTAGAAACGAGCAAGAGAGCTAAGATAGGGAGAAAACCCCAAAACTCTTTAAGAGTTTCTCACACTAGCTCTCTCTCACTTGCACCCAATTCCTACCTGATATTTTTGTCTTTTTACCACAAAAAATATGTTCCAAACCTTATAATTATCTAACACCATTAGTTTTTTTTTTACAAGATAATTTTTTTATAAAAATCTCCACTTTCAACATCTCCATAATCTATAAAAAAATCTTCATTTGTACAAAAAAAAACTCCACCTCCTAAAAAAACTCTTATTTGCCAAACACACCCTAAGTTCTGAATTATTGGGGTGGGTTGCAGCAAAGCCCAGTCCACCCCTTATTCCTTGTTTGGGTGTGATTGAGGCCGATGAAGGTGCGACCTAGATAGGTGAAGTTCGCAGGAGTAATCTCAACCTCAATAGTCATAGCAACAAAAACAAAAATAATCGACAGTTATGAACCAGATTAACAAAGAGAGACGGAGGGAGGAAACCCTAACACAAAATTGATGGAGTGCTAGTTTATTTGGATCTGATCCATTTAATTGATCTAATTTCTATTTTGGATTTTGTTTATTGAAAGTGAAAATTTTACATTTTACACTTTTTAGACATTTATAATTTTGGATTCAATTAGAAATTTCAAATTTTCACTTTAAGACATTTATAATTTGAATGAACTTCATACATGTATTTATTGAGATTGAGAATCGGAGTTAGCGCGTGTTTGGCAAAATGGGTCTTTTTTAGGGGTTGTGTGTTTTTTAGGAGGTGGAGATTATTTTTGGGGTTTATGGAGGTGTGGGAGGTGGAGTTTATTTTTTAAAATAACCTTATAAAAAACCTGAATGGTGTTTGGTGGTTATAAGGTTTATAAATGGGTATTGCGGTAGAAAAGTCCAAAATGCCCTCCATAAATACCCCTTATCATTAGCCCCATCTTTGTTAAATGGGTACTTGAACTGAACCGTCTTCAACAATCAGCCATATCTTCTGAAGCCCTAGGTCTAGTCGGTGGCACATCGTTCAGCCTTGTCGGCGCCAGGGGGTTCGCAGCGGGGCAGTCGAACACGGGTGGTCTGCTTGTGGGTACTCGAACACGGGGTGGTCTGCTTGTGGTCGACGCTGGTTTGGGCGGGGTTGTAATGATTGACTATAAGGAGAGAAGGAGATAGAAGAGGGTGAACTTGGACTTGCAATGGATCTGTAGAATTCATATTCGAATTGGTTGTCGGATGGTGGTGGCAACAACATCAATACGAAAGAAAAGAGGACCTCGCCGAAATTGGAGCTTCTACTGGCCATCGATGACATCGCCCAAATTGCAGCTCCTCCTCCTTCCATTCGTAGTCCGACCCACACCACAAGAAGCCCGGCGGCAAAGGATTCTCCTCCGGCACCGGAGTAGCAAACCCCCACCACAACCATCGCCGCCTTCCGTGCCGCCATCCTCCTCCGCACCCTCGTTGCCAATGGTTGTACCGGCCTAATATCTTCCCACCCCCATTAATCGAAAGCAATTGAAAGATAAGGGTAAAAAATGATTAATTTTGGCACCTCCCAAATAACCTACTTGAAGCTCCCCTCCCAGGGCTTCCATTTTCACCAAATTTCAACTCTCCAAATCTCCAACTCCAACTCATGAAAGCTGTTGCCAAACACCATTTCGAATGAATTTTTTTTTTTGACAACTCCAAAACCTTTTGACACCTGATAAAACCTCTTGCCAAACACGTGCTAAGTCACGTCGCTCAACTCGACTAGACTCGACTCAACTCAACGGCTTTCTATTTCTTCTTCGTCTTTGCTGCTTCTCTCCGTCTGTCCACTTTCTTCAGATCCAGAAAGAGCTACTACAGATCTCCCCCATTTCCGAGTTGATTCCTTTGCCCAATGGCGACTATGGAGAGTCTGATCGGTCTCGTCAACAAGATCCAACGCGCTTGCACCGTCCTCGGAGATCACGGTGGCGAGGGTTTCTCTCTCTGGGAAGCTCTTCCCACCGTCGCCGTCGTCGGTGGCCAGGTCTGCTTTCCTTCCCCCGATTTCAGATCTACAACTTCTTACCTTTCATTGGATTCCATCCACCGATTCACATTGTTGCTGATTTTGTTCTCTGCTTTCCAATTTCAGAGTTCGGGTAAATCGTCTGTTCTTGAGAGCGTCGTCGGCCGAGATTTCCTCCCTCGTGGATCTGGTATGTGTGTTTTCCCTCAGCTATTTAGTTCCGTATTTTATTAGTAGTTGCTTTTGCTTTCTTCCTAGATTTGGTATTTAAGAGACGATTTTTCTTCCCGCCCCCCCCCCCCCCCATTTTATGAAGGTATTGTTACGAGGAGGCCATTGGTGTTGCAGCTTCATAAGACCGAGGGTGGAGTTGAATATGCCGAGTTTCTTCACAATCCCAGGAAGAGGTTTACTGATTTTGGTAAATACCATAGTGCTTTCAAGTGTATTGTTTTCTTTCCCTTCCATTGTTTTGTTGTAAGGATATCTTTTTCGCTTCTTATGCAGCTGCTGTTCGTAGAGAAATTGAAGAGGAAACTGATCGTATAACCGGGAAAACAAAGGCTATTTCCAACATTCCAATTCAGCTGAGCATCTACTCTCCAAATGGTATGACTTGCTTTTGTTATCTTAATTCTTTGTATATGTACTGTGCTTGACTTGATTTAAAAAGCAGTTTCTGTTGTTACAAAGCCAAAATAATCTGTAGGATTTAACTGTCCTGCAACAATTCGGTGAAAGTTGCTTTGGGCTGGGTGGTGGAATCGGGATGAAGTTTTGTTCATATAAACCCAAATAGCATACTATTGGTAATTATATCCTTAGTCAATGTTATGTAGTTGCAACTGGCATTTCTGTCAGCAAGATTTTAAGTTTCGTTTTCTTACCACTGCATTTATAAACTATACTGTGAGATGACAAAGAATTATAGAATGTCTATCTTTTACTGGTCTTCCTTAGTGGTATTAATTGCTTCATTCTTATTCGCTACTGAATTTGATCCAACAAGTTCTTTGGCATGTCCATCCTCATATACCTTTGTTTTTATAATCTCATATGGAAGCTCCACTCTCAACATGGAGTGATTCTGATAAAATGATCTTCCTCTTGCAGTTGTAAATTTGACACTGGTGGATCTTCCTGGGCTGACAAAAGTTGCTGTTGGTAATTTTCTGACACTATATGCAGCATGCTCTGCAGAGAATTATCTTAGAGCTAGTTTGACTATACTTAGGCAGAAGTAAAAACAGAATTCTGAGTTTTGCTTTCAATTTTCCATTTTTTAGCTATTTAAAGTAAGCTCAAAAGAAGCTGGTGAACAAATATTGTTGCACACAAAAATTTAAATTCAGTTAACAAAACTTTTCAACTACTGATTTTATATCATTCTATGGGTGAAGTGTTTAGCTGCTTGGTTTTTTGCAGAGGGCCAGGCAGAAAGTATTGTTCAAGATATCGAAAACATGGTTCGCTCGTATGTTGAGAAGGTAGATATAGGTTCTTTACTGATTATCATGAGAATGGAGTCAATGGACAGAGGAAAAGAGAAGGAATCAAGTTAAACTGTAATCCTAATTGTTTACACCCAGAAATAAATTTTGATAGAACCAGTTCCTTGAAGTTGAAAAGTTTTCCTTTCATAAAAACTAGAAAGTCTGTTAGCGCTTAACGCACTTAGTCATCCCAGCTAATAAATTGATTGCTTTTGTAGCCTAACTGCATTATCCTGGCCATTTCTCCCGCTAATCAAGATATTGCCACTTCAGATGCCATAAAGATTGCAAGAGAAGTTGATCCTTCAGGTATTGTTCTACTCCTTGTACAATTTGTGCTCACTCTATAACTGTGATATGAATTTGCTTTTAAATTTCTGTTCATTTTTTTGTTGGATTCGGTAAACTATATTTGTCTTCCATTTTTGTGCACGCAGGTGAAAGAACATTTGGTGTAGTTACAAAACTTGATCTTATGGACAAGGGGACCAATGCTCTGGATGTAGGAATATGACTCTTTTTCTCGCTGTTGCTAGACTATCTTAATTGATTATCATTTTACTTATAAATTTAATTTAATTTGTTGGAGATTATAAGCATCTCATTTGATCTGTTTGAACTTAAAAGGTTCTAGAAGGAAGATCATACAGGCTACAACATCCATGGGTTGGTATTGTAAACCGTTCACAAGCAGACATTAACAAGAATGTAGATATGATTAATGCTCGTCAAAAGGAACAAGAATACTTTGAGACTAGCCCCGACTATGCTCACTTGGCTTCAAAGATGGGATCAGTCTATCTTGCAAAATTGTTGTCTCAGGTGAGTTTTATTCCACCAGAAGTGATCCTATGATAGTGTGTTCAGTCAGCTTGCCATGGATGTTACAGTTTAATTGTCAAGATTTTACAGCTCTGCTCTGATTGAACTTTTATCGTTCTTTTCCCTCCTTCAGCATTTGGAGACCGTTATCAGGCAAAAAATACCAAGTATTATTTCCCTAATCAATAAGGCAATTGACGAGATAAATGCCGAGTTGGATCGCATTGGCCGACCAATTGGGACAGATGGAGGGGTAAGTCAAATCCATTATATACTTTCTTCTTTATTTGTTTTTCCATCCATATTTGATTATATATTCTCTCTTTATGCACAGGCCCAGCTATACACAATTTTGGAAATGTGCCGGGCATTTGACAAGGTTTTTAAGGAGCATCTTGATGGAGGGTAACCATCTTATCTGTCTTACTGCCATTGGCATTTATATATATATTTTTTTTTTCAGTCTACCCTTTTTAGTGTAAAGAAAATGGTCTCTATATTTCTGTTTTTTTTTTATTCTTTTCGGCTGTTTTATACTGGTTTAGTAGTTCTGTTTTCTACAAGTTTTCACTGCCATTCTACCCATTCATGAATCCTCATTCAGTAATCTAGAGCTTACTGCTCTTAAGTCTATATCTTCCAATCAATACATCAGCTTTCAAGTACTAACCTCGTTATGTAACAGATTTTTCCTTTGTTGCTTCTATGTTGAATTCATACGCTGCATTACCACAAAAATGGTCTCTATATTTCTGTTTTTTTTTTTCTTTTCGGCTGTTTTATACTGGTTTAGTAGTTCTGTTTTCTACAAGTTTTCACTGCCACCCATTCATTAATCCTCATTCAGTAATCTAGAGCTTACTGCTCTCAAGTCTATATCTTCCAATCAGTACATCAGCTTTCAAGTACTAACCTCTTTATGTAACAGATTTTTCCTTGGTTGCTTCTATGTTGAATTCGTATGCTGCTTTACCACGATTTTTGCTTCATCTTCTGTGTGTTTTTTTTTGAAAAAAATTAAAAATCTCATGCTATTCAGATTTTGTTTATTTTAAATTATATTAATATATTTTCCTGTATTAAATGAGAGAAATCATTTTATTGTTACTCAGGCGTCCTGGAGGCGATCGCATATATGGTGTTTTTGACCACCAACTGCCAGCTGCTCTGAAAAAGCTTCCTTTAGATCGACATCTTTCTCTATCCAATGTAAGGAAAGTTGTATCAGAGGCAGATGGTTATCAGCCTCACTTGATTGCTCCCGAACAAGGCATAAGAAGACTCATTGATGGATCTCTTGGATACTTCAAAGGACCAGCTGAGGCAACCGCTGATGCTGTAATGTTTTTATCATTACATCTCCTTCTACCCCTTCTTCCCTGGTTTGCTAATGCAAGATATTCAAAAAGTGAAAAAAAAAGGAGAAGAAAATAATTTTGATACTATTGTTCACATATATTGTGATTCTATTAAAGGGTGAGCAAAATTGGGGAGGACCAAACTATTACTACTACTACAAACCCAGAAGTGTATGTATCCTGGGTCTAGATAAATAAAAATAAATGTTAACTATATATATGGCTACAAATAAGAACTCGTTCTGCTAGCAGATCAAGTTATTGTTCCCCATTAGGTGCACTTTCTATTGACTCAATAGAGCATGCTTTGCTTGCAAGGCTTCAGCTCAATAGGAGCTCAATGATTATCTCTAAGGTGCAGCCTAGTGCATCTTTTCTCTATGCCTAATGCATCATATATGAATGCTTACATATTAATTCCATTGCTTTGGCAGTGGAAATGCTTTTGAATCTGACATAATGCATTGTTAAAGGCCTTTTCCACAAGTTTTGCATCCCAAGTAACTCCAACTTGTTAGTATAGGAAGGTGTTCTGCATGAGCCTAGATTTAAGATGTTCCCGGTATAGTAAGATGCTCATCTGACCTGCTGCTATAACCTTTACATGAAGCATCAACAACATTCTAGAACTTGTGACCAACTTTTAAGTTCATATTGCAAATTTTTACTTCATTATTTCTTAAATGTACTCCCCTATTTTGTCAGGTTCACCTTGTTCTGAAAGAACTGGTTAGGAAGTCAATATCTGCAACACAGGTGAGATTATTTTTTTATTTGCTGTAGTTGTTGGTAAAAGTTCTTTCTTTGTGATAGGTTATTTTTTATACTTCCTATTACTGTGCACAGCCAATACATTCTGCACTCATTGCCATTGCAATAGAAAAGTAAATGGGAATAGATGCATATTCCAAGAAGACATGGGTGAGGGAGTGACATGTGATAGATGGTCTTGAAACATTCAGTTAAAAGTGCTGATGGTGCATAATGCATTTTGTAATTGCAGGAACTTAAGCGATTCCCTTCTCTTCAATCTGACATAGCAGCTGCTGCAAATGAGTCATTGGAAAGATTTCGGGAAGAAAGCCGTAAGACAGTTCTGCGGCTTGTAGAGATGGAGTCTACTTATCTGACGGTAGAATTTTTCAGGAAACTTCAGCTTGAACCAGAGAAAGCCCCCCCTGCTGTTGACCGGCAGAATTCGAATGTAGACCGCTACACAGATACTCATCTCAGAAGGATTGGTATTTATCTTTTTTCATTAACAAAATCCATTTCTCAAGTGCTTGCTACATGCTAAATTTCTGCTTTATCTGCATCTTTGCGTCTTTGTCTGTGGATACGGTTTTCCTTTGCAAGTAAATAATACATTCTGTGTGATGTTTTCTTTTGTATTTAGGTTCCAATGTATCTGGTTATGTGGGAATGGTTTGTGATACATTGAAGAACTCTATCCCCAAGGCGGTTGTTCACTGTCAAGTCAGAGAGGCAAAGAGGTCCTTACTTAACAGTTTCTATGTCCAGATTGGGAGAAAAGAAGTAAGTTCTAATTGAGTGTTTCTACAATATCTAATCTCAAATTTCTCAACATGATTGAGAGTGTCAAGAGTGAAGTACGTCAGATGACTTTCATACTCACGTATTTCATGTTTGGATCTGTTCATTCAATATGAAAATACTTGGATTTTATACAACATGTTGAGACACGTATCTATATATATGTATTATTTTTTGGGTATTATCTCCACGAAGTTATTAACTATCATATGATTGTCTATGCAGAAAGAGGCACTCGGGGCCATGCTGGACGAGGACCCTCAACTCATGTCCCGAAGAGAAAGTCTGGCCAAAAGGCTTCAGCTTTACAAGTCTGCTAGAGATGAAATAGATGCCGTGGCTTGGAAGTGAAGAATGATCAATCCTTGGGGTTGTTCAAGATTGGACTTGGAGCTTCTCTCCTTCGGCATGCTAACTTACACATTCAATCTGGAAGCACTTATACAAGCTTCTCTGTTATTGTCGGTTTGTTGTATCATTGTCGATTCTTTTGCAAAGAATACTTCAAACAATCATGGTTTCCGTGGACATTCTTGTATTAACCATTCGGTTTTTCGTGTGATGGGAATGGTGTGTGGTACATAAATTTCAACAGAAATTTTGTCTGCTCTCCTTAGCTTGAGCTGTATGGCTAAAGGGACATGTTGATGGGTGTTAAGACAGACAAGGCATGGTAGAATCACAAATGTACGGTTACAACTAGACATGTCAAACGGGTCATTCGGGTCGGGTTCGGGTCGGGTCACTTCGGGTCCCGGGTAATACGGGTTTCGGGTATTTTCGGGTCCCGGGTAATACGGGTATAACCGGGTTTTCGGGTCTTTTCGGGTCGATTTCGGGTTGGTTAATTTTTTCTTTTTTTAAATTTAAAAAAATCATGATTTGATAATTTTGCGATAAATTTAAAATTCTAAAGTTAAAGATGTTGTTCATAAGTTCTGGTGCTTGTAATTATATACTATATTTGATCTAAAATATTTGATTTTTATTATTTCTCGTAATTTTTAATAAAATGTAATAATATATAAAATATCAAATTTTCATATAATTTTTTAAAAATAATTTCATGCAATTAGTAATAAGCATAGAATTGTTTTAATGTTTTAATATTTTTTAGAATTTTTATCTTCTTAAAAAAGTCCGTTGAAAAATAAAAAATCAAATACTATCGATCGGACGGAGTATTACACAATACAAATAAATATAAAAGTTGATTTGAAAATGAAATATCAAGTGATTGTAATTATAAAATGTAATAAATTAGAATCTCCATAAAAAATTTTAATCATATATAATTATAAATCAATCGGGTCAATCGGGTCACCGGGTCAAATGGGTAAATCGGGTCAAAATTACCGGGTCAATCGGGTCACCGGGTCGAAACCCATATTACCCAGAAAATTTTCGGGTTTTCGGGTTCGGGTCGGAAAAAATTTCCGGGTCGAAATTCCCGGGTTCGGGTCGAAATTTTTTCGGACGTTCGGGTCGGGTCGACCGGGTCGGGTTGTGTTTTGACAGGTCTAGTTACAACCCTTAAGTCCTAAATAACCATTATGTTTGAGCCTAGGGTTTGATAAAATATATCATGATAAACCAAGCAAACCAATTGCTTACCAATCCAATCAATTTAAATTGGTAGAATCAATTGGTTATTAATTATATTAGTACGGTGTTATTGAACCAATTCCTCAAAGTTGGTTGGTAATGGTAATGTATTTGACAAAGTTGGTATTGCCATTATCAACCAATTATATGTTGAAAATTAAAGTGTAGAAAAAAAAGAGCCCAGAAAGGAATGCCACAAGTTTAAATGAAACTAGTGGACGATCCCGTGCTACGCACGAGTTTACTTTTTATAAATTTTAATAAAATTTGATATTATATATTTCATATAAACAATAATTTATATTACTCATATTAATTTATATAGTTTCAATTTTGTAATTTTAACGGTTTTATTTCATTAGTAACTTTATATAATATGGAATACTTGTAACAGGAAACAAGTTTGAAAACATATTTTATTTTATAATTTTAGTTTTTTCTTACATATATAAATATAAATATTTTATATTTTATATCATATTTTCTCAAATAAATTAAATTAATCTATATTTACCATTTGTCATATACCTAAATAATATTTTCTCCAATTATTATATTTGTATAAAATATAAATAA
This sequence comes from Persicaria maculosa, assembly GCA_963922045.1. Lineage (NCBI taxonomy): Eukaryota > Viridiplantae > Streptophyta > Magnoliopsida > Caryophyllales > Polygonaceae > Persicaria > Persicaria maculosa. Next base: position 20,617,800 of record OY998271.1, on the reverse strand, counting down.
TTTCATTTTATTCTTTTAATTTTCATATGTTATTTTATTCTTTTAATTTTCTCAAATAAATTAAATTAATCTACATTTATCCATTTGTCATATACTAAATAATATTTACTCCAATTATTATATTTGTAGAAAATATAAATAATATTATTTTATTCTTCTAATTTCCATATGTTATTTTATTCTTTTAATTTTCTTCTTTTATTTACATTATTGAATTTATTATTCAACTAAGTTTCTTCAAACTTTATTTCTAGCTAGTTTTTTATATGGTTTGGTTATTATTTTATTCTTGTGATTTTCTTATTTGATTTACATTACTCAATTGGTTATTTGGATACGTTACTTAAAATTTTGTTTCTAGTTAGTTTTTCATATGGTTTACTTATTCAAACTAAAATTGAATTTTATTTAATTTAATAATATGAAAATTTATTCTTAAAGAGTACTAAAATACAAATAATATTATTTTATTCTTTTAGTTTCCATATGTTATTTTATTCTTTTAATTTTCTTCTTTTATTTACATTAGTGAATTAATTATTCAACTAAGTTTCTTCAAATTATATTTCTAGCTAGTTTTTTATATGGTTTACTTATTATTTTATTCTTGTAATTTTCTTCTTACATTACTCAATTGATTATTTGGATAAGTTACTTAAAATTTTATTTCGAGATAGTTTTTTTATATGGTTTACTTATTCAAACTTATTTAATTTAATAATACGAAAAGAAAAAAGCGATTGAGTTAAATATTTTCAAGTAAGCCTAATAATTAGTATATATAGATATATAGATTATTCTCGTTAATATTTTCAATTAAGCCCAATAATCTATATAAAATACTAAAGCAGAGGCCTAAAACGGGCTCTGGTGCGATCTCGAGTCCATATACTTTTCTAAATTAAAACGGGATTATTTTTGCTTACGTGTCATATTCTGAATTAAATTGGTAATATATTTTTGTACCACATCAATTAATAGGCCAATATAGTTAGGTTAAAAACTTATCTTTCTAGATCACTGAAATTAATTATGACTATATATAATCTATCCAATATAACCTTATATTTTAATTAGGTTTTTTTTTATAAATATTCAACCTTATATCTTAATTAGGTACAAAATTCCTTTTTAAATTTATTCAAAATACTAGATTACAAGAGATCACTGATGTAAAAGATAAACCAACATTGCGCCAAACACACATAATTTACAAGAAAGATAAGTCAATTATATATAATAAAGGAGAAGTCGCCTGAGACACATGACGGCTCCTCCTTAATCATAGTCGTATGAACCAATCATAAATTTTTGAATTAATCAATATATGCATAAGATAAAATTTTATTCTTACTTTATTTAATCAATATATCTATATATGCCTAAGATAAAATTTGACCCAATTTGATTAAATATGGATATATTTTTAGAAAACATTAACTAATTTTAAAATATATGCATAAGATAAATTTTTATTCTAACTCTATTTAATCAATATATCTATATATGCATAAGATATAATTTGACCCAATTTGATTAGATATGGATATATTTTTAGAAGATACTCCGTATTAACTAATTTTAAAGACTATTATATAAGATAAGATTTTACCTATTTTCACTATATATGAACATATTTTTAGAAGATAATGACTTTATCAATATATTATATGGACATACTAATTAAATAACTTTATCAATAACTTCATCAAAATGAAAATATGTTTAGAAGATAAATTTTTTTTTTACAGTAGGCAAAGAGTTGGATGTACTACAGACATCCATGATCATCTAAAAAGATGATGTTTTGGAACTTGTAACAGTAAGATCCTAGGATAATATTACAATTTAAAGGAGATTTTGCAAGGAAATCGGCTGCCTGATTTGCCTCTCTGTAGCAATGCTGAAAACTGATCGAATCGAATTCTTCTTTTAGAGACTTGATTTCTTCAATTAATTGTACTATCTCCCATGGGGTTTTGATTGTGTGGTTGATGGCATTGATGATGGTTGCGTTGTCGCTTTCAATAATGATTCTTCTGATCCCCAAGTCGTTTGCATGTCTTATACCTGCATATATAGCCATAGCTTCTTCTAAAATAATAGAGCATTTTCTAATGTTGCTTTTGTATATATGAATTACCTGACCGTAGTTGTTTCTCAGAATGCAACCAATTTGAGTTTCATGATTAACTTTAACTGAGGCATCTACATTAATTTTGATCGTGTTAGGAGGTGGATGTTTCCAAAATAATTTATGTTGAGGTCTACTGATTTTAGGTTTTATGTAATTATTATTTTCTTTATTCCAAGAGGATATGTTATCAATTGTTTGGTATAGCGTGTTGATGATGTTTTTGTTTTTGTTATTTCGGAAGATTATATTGTTTCTGAGTTCCCATATACTGTGCCATAAGTAACAAAGGTCAGAGAAGTCTTTATTGAGTGTTTTGGTGTTAATGATGTTTTCAGAGGCGTTGTCTGTTAGGTCTGGTATAATAAATAATTTTTTTAAATTTGATGCCAAGGTTTACTATAAGAGATTTGGTGATCTGACAGTTAAATAAGAGATGGTTTGTGTCTTCTATGTCAGAGTTGCAGAGAGAGCAAGTGTTGGGAACTCTATTTATATATTTATTTAGGCGGGCAGTGGTAGGTAAGATATCGAGGATAATCTTCCAAATAAAATTTTTTATATTTGGAGGGACGTTAAGTTTCCAAATCCAGTTTGCATTAATTTTATTTGTGTTACTGGTATTGAAAAGGGAAGTAGTGGATTTAACTGTAAATTCTCCATTGTTATTATAGATCCAAATAAGTTTGTCAGGAATATTTCTAGTTGGGATATGTATGTTGCTGATCATTTGGACGATGTTAGGGGGAAAGATATTATTCAATTTATTTATATCCCACGAATTATTTTTAGTGAAAAGGTCACAGACTTTTAGATTAGGGTTTTGATTATTACGGAATGTTTCAAGATATTGTTCATTTACCCATATATCAGTCCATACATTTATATTTTTTCCATTACCTACAAGCCAGAGTAATCCTTTTGAAAAGAGGTCTCTGATATTTAGAAGTCTTCCAAATTGCCATGAGGTTTTGAATTTTCCTCTTTCCATTAATGATTCTTTTAAGAGGTATTTTTCTGAGATTACCTTAGATCAGATATTGTCAGGATTGGATATGATTCTCCAGAGGAGTTTCATTTGCATTCCAATATTAATTTCTTCTGCTGATTTAAATCCTAATCCGCCGTCCTTTTTGGGGTGCATAGGCGTTCCCAGCTGATTAATGGGTGATAATTATTAGATTGAAGTTTGTTCCAAAAGAAATTTTTGTTTATTTGATCAATTTTGTTGAGAATTCCTTTAGGGAGAAGGAAAGATTGCATTAAATAATTTGTTTTAGAGTTGAGGTTAGCTTGAATTAGTACTGATCTACCGACCTGTGAGAGAGTGTTTGATTTCCATTTTGAGAGCTGTTTTTTGAGACTTTGTATAGCATCATCAAAGGTAGCATTACAAACTCTTCCACTAATGAGTGGTATTCCAAGATATTTTTCCATTGTTTTGGTAATAGGAATATTTAGTTGTTGGGCGAGAGATTGTGATTATTTTGTTGTATATTTTTGGAGACTTGTAGGGAGCTTTTATTGTAATTGATGGTTAATCCAGATAAGTTAGAAAAGTTGTTTAGGATATTTTTAATCGTGTATAGACTTAGTTCATCAGCACGTCCAAAGATTAGTGTATCATCAGCAAAGGAGAGGAAAGGGATATGACTGCTATTGTTTGTGAGTTTAATACCAATTAAAGGATCACATTCTAGGGATTCTTGTTGTAGCATTCTTGCCAGTAGTTCCATTACTATTACGAAAATATAAGGTGCAAGGGGATCTCCTTGTCTTATTCCTCTTTGCGTTTGGAATGTATGTCCTGGTAAGTTGTTGACTAGGACGGAAAAACTTGTTTTGGTAAGGCAAGTCATAACCCAATTAATCCATTTAGGGTCAAAACCAAATCTATTTAAAACTGTTTCAATAAAGTTCCAGTTTATTTTATCATAGGCTTTTTCCATGTCAAGTTTTAGGGCCATCCATCCTAATTTCCCTTTTTTGTTGTGGAAAGAATGAAAAATTTCATGAGCAATTAGAATATTGTCTTGGATATTTCTACCTTGTATAAATGCTCCTTGAAAAAGATTTATGATACGCGGTAAGATCGGTTTCAAACGATTAGCTAGTAATTTTGAGATGATTTTATAGATAGTGTTGCATAAACTCATTGGTCGGTAGTGGTTGATGTTAGAAGGTGTATCTATTTTTGGAATAAGAGCAATGAAAGTTGTATTTACTTCCTTGAGGAGGATTCCAGAATAGAAAAATGATTTGATTGCCTTACATAAGAGATTACCTATAATGTCCCAGTACTTTTTGTAGAATTCTGGTGGAAAGCCATCAGGGCCTGGACTTTTATCATCTGTCATTGAGAATAGGGTGTCCTTGATTTCTTTATCTGAGAAAGGTTTTGTTAAGGCAAGGTTTTCAGAATTAGTGATGGTGTGATTTATTAAGTTAGGAAAGTGTGTGTTGTTATTGCTTGTCGGATTATTTAAGATGAATCTTTCGGCTAGTTCTTTGGTAATTTCTTCTCTTATTTGATCTTCGTCTTCAATTAATGTTCCATGTTTATTTGTAAAATTTCGCGTAATATTTTTTGAATTTCTAATTTTTGTTATGGATTGATAGTATTTGATATTTCTGTCTCTAAATTTCAAGAAGGTTGATTTGGCTCTTTGTTTCCAAAAAGTGTTATTGAATTCCATAAGGGCTTCCCATTTGTTTAAGAGTCTGTTGTATTTGTTGTTTGTATTGTCAGTTGAAGTTCCGATGGTCTGTTTTGTTTGTAAAAGAAGGAGTTGGTCTTCAATTTCTTTTATTTGACGAAAATTGTTATTAGGGTGTGATTTACACCAATTTTTCGTATTTTTTTTAGTAGTTTTTGTTTTTGTAGTAATGTGAACATGAATGATCCGTGTAGTTTATTTTCCCAAGTTGATTTAACTAATTTGTTATAATTATCATTGTTGGTCCAGGACATTTCGAATCTGAAGGGTGATTCGGCTCTTAATTTATTTGTTCCAATAGATCCGTGTAGTTTATTTTCCCAAGTTGATTTAACTAATTTGTTATAATTATCATTGTTGGTCCAGGACATTTCGAATCTGAAGGGTGATTCGGCTCTTAATTTATTTGTTCCAATAGATATGGATATTAAAGAGTGGTCAGAGGTTGTAAAGGGGTGGTTGTGTACTGATAAATTTTGGAATTGATTTGAGATATCTGTATGGATCATAACTCTATCTAATCGTTCATAGGTATTATTTATATGGTTTTCTCTTTTTCTCCATGTGATTGGGCTTCCAGTATAGGGAATTGTATGGATATCTAATTTCTCTGAGATCTGTTCAATTCTTTGAAATCTTTTAATATGTGGTGGTGCTCCACCTATTTTTTCTTGAGCAGATGCAATTTCATTGAAGTCACCCATTATCATACATGGTAAAGATTCTTTCCGAATATTTGATATTAGTTCAGTCCAGAAGCTATTTTTTTTCAGTTTGATTGGAGGGTGCATAAATGAAACAGATTATGAATTTAAAGTTGCTAATGCTGCCAAGGTAAATAATATAATTATCTGTTTTCGTTAATTCTTTGATTGATTCTGTAAATTTTGAGTTTTTAATTAGGATCCAAATTCCACATTTGGTTCTATTAGAAGGGATGTAATGGGCGTTATTGAAGCTTGCTCGTTTATAGAGTGATTCATTAGGTCCTTCACTTGATTTTGTTTCTGTGAGAACTAAAATATCTAGATTATTTCTTTTTCGAATGTAGGCTAGGTCTTCCCAAAGATTAATTTTTCGAACCCCTCCAATGTTCCAGTATGCTATGTTTGTCATTTAAAAACTGTTTTTAAATATTCTAGCTTTGTGAGCCATTTTCTAATATAGCAAAATTTTATCTTTTTGGTAAATCTGAATTTTTTATTTTTGATAGGTAAAGAAGATAAAAAATTTTGACGAAATGAAATAATACTTAACATGGTCTTTATAATTAAATAAATTTATCAATAACTTTATCAATATGAAGAAGATAAAATGTTTTGGGTAAATTGAAAAAATAATACTTAGTCGTGTAAAAGTTATCAACTTATGGAATTCAATAAGAAATAAAATTTTCCTATATATCTTGAAGGTATTGATATATTTATGAGATATATTTTTGGATTTTATACATATATAATTATGGATAGATTTTTAGATTTTGACCTATATATAGTTTAGATTGTTAATGTTATTTCACAAACGTTGACGTCTTTTCGCTTCTTTTTGGTGTTGTTATTGCAGGTCATTTACGACTTTGTTTACAATTTCCTTTTTATGTTTTCGAAATAATGTGTTAATTGGTTACAAGGTATGTTATTTTGTTGTTTCCACTAATATTTACTAGCTTTTCACATGTTGTTTCATATATTGTCAATAAAGTATAAATTCATTCAGATTTGAGAAATTATAGCTGGGAACGACTGTTTAGAACAGAGTAAAATTTTTTTAGAACATGTCAATTTTACCCCTATAATTAAAAGTAATTACCCTAATACCTATTCTTCCCACCTCCCACGCCTCACATCTCTCTCTCATGCCGTCACCCATACTTCCTGTCAACTACCCCAATCACCTTCACCATACCACCTCCCGGTCCTCCTCCCCTCACCCCCCCCCCCCCCCCCCCCCCCCCCCCCCCCCCCCCGCCCCACATCCACCACTACCTTTGCCGCCGTCGACCTCTAAGCTATCGCTGTGTTCAACTTTCCCACACCACCGCCAGCATCGATCGTCGCTCATATTCATCCTCACCACCAACCCTTTTCACTGTTATTCACCCTCAAATTCTACAATACACCAAATTAAGATAAAAATTTGATTCATTTGCATTTAATTTTTTTCAAATTCATTGTTCTTCATGTCCAATTTGACAACAACATCCAAATTTTGAATTTAGGGTTTCGAGTTCAACAAAGGTTGAAGAATCCTAATTTCTAATTTGAAATCACCCATATCTTTCGAATGGATTGCAAATTGTAATCCTCTTTTGAAGTGAAGATTTTTTGCCATAAAATCGGGCATAGAAAGTTACCTTGAAAGGCTTGAATAAAGTAATTTGGTGGGCTGTGGAGATTGCTATGAACAAGAAGGCGAAGCATGGAACAATAGATTGGTAGATAATTAACTCACTCTTTTATCCCGGTTCTTACTAAGAACCGGGCTAAAAAGTAAAACAGGTCGCAGTGACCAGTTGTTAGAGTGGTCGATGCGACCACCTTTTTAGGTCGGTTAACCGGGCTAAAAGGTGTATTTTCTATTTTTTAAAAATGGTCATTGCGACCAGTAGCGGATGTGGTCGTTGCGACTAGTAGCCAACGTGGTCGTTGCGACCATGGTCCTTGCGCTAAACGGAAATTTCACCTTGCGCTAAATAGAATTAGTGTTCTTTAATGTTATACCTAAGTAAAAACAATGATATGAATTATAAATTAATTCATAACCTAAAAAATGATAACATTTTTAGCACAAAACGATATATAGTAGTACGTTCTTTAATTTTTATGAATTGTATATATAATATCATACTTATTAATCTTATAAGTAAATAATAATTTAAATACATTTATAAAAAAAATAAAAAATCATAAAGATATGCATTATATAAAATAGTTAAAATTAAAATGTTCAATATAAAATATATCCTAGCGTTTAAAATCAAAATTATTTTAAAATTTTATATTATATAATTTTTTCACAATTTTTTAAAAATATATAAAAATTTATATGAATTATCATTTATGAAAAAAAATATTTTTTAATTATTTTTAACATGTTAATATATAATATTGTGGGGCAAAATTTTCAATTGGTCTAATATTCCATCCCTTAATAAAAATATGTCATTTTGTTTTTTTTAACAATTTTTTTAAGAAGTTAAAATATATAATTTTTTTGATAATTTTTCAGCCATGCTAATTAAAAACATTCATCTTAATTTTAACCATGTCGTTCTTATATATATTTTTGATTAAATTGTTTTATAATAATTTCAAATATAAAAGAGATATGTAATTTATCTATTACCAATTTCACCTAATCTATAAACCGAGCGAAATTATATCATCTAACATCTTTTAATGACGTCAATTAAAAATCCTTATCTTCTATATATCTATTACATTTATATGTACAGTTTTAATTAAATTATTTTATAATATCATAACATCTAAAAGAGATTTGCAATCTATCTTTTATTTATTTAGCCTAATCTATATACTGAATCAAATTATATCCTCCGCCATTTTTATTTCTAAAAAATCAATTAAAATATATAAAAAAACTTCAAATTTCGTTAAAAAGGATAAGATTTCTCAATATATGCATAATTTAATTAGTTTAGGCCAAAACGGTGGTAACCACTACTTCGTTCAATCCATTGAATAAATTTGTTTTTATAAATGACTCAATCTATTTATCCACGTGTCATCTTAGGTGTCTACCTTAATTGATAACTATAATTATTTTTTATCAGTTGAACAATAATTTATTTATCTATTATATATATATTTATATAGTATGTTGTATATTGATCTTAACTAAACATACTCTTAATTTAGTTTATTGTTATTAAAAGTTTCAAATACTTCAACCAAACTATTATAACCTTCAAATTTTAGAAAGAAAATATAAATTGAACATAATTTTGTTTATTAAGAAATCGCACAACGGGTGGGGTAGTAAAACTAGTTAGTATATATAGATATATAGATTATATGGTTTACTTATTGAAACTTACTCAATTAATTATTTGAATATTTTCTTAAGCCGAATAATTAGTGTATATATTAAAAAGAAAAAATTGATTGATTTAAAGAGATAAAGGGATGAATAAAAAACCTCAAGGAAATAAATGTAAAGGCCCGGATTTTAAAAATCTAAATTTGCGAAAAAAAAATTTAAAATAAATTTAAAACGGATTTAATCGGATATTTTAAGAAAAACTCGTCTTTAAATTAATAAATCAAACTCGGAACTATTAAAACGAATTCCGACCCAACCTTGAACCTTCTAAGATCGATTATGTCCTTTTCTCAAAATCCGAAAAATTTCTTCGGATAACGATATTCTTCCGGGTTTAAAAACAAATTGATCGAGAGAGAGCGGGATTCGGGAAACCAACGTCGGAAATTCAAAATTTCCGACTCGATACCATAATTTCGTCATATTCTCCCATTCTTATCCAATCCAACTCATACCCTCTCACAGAGGCGGATCCAAACGGGGGCATGTGTGGGCACATGTCCCCACCCTCATCCGACGAACCCCATACATGTCCTCGTCGATAGCTTCGTTTTGATATATAGTACGCATTAATTCGATATCCGAGTAAAAAGTTATGAATGTTTGAAAATTTAAGGTATTATCACTTTAAATCTTATTTAAATAACCCACATTGCTTTTATAGTTTATTTAGATTGACATTCCTGGACACGAAAGAAATTTTGTATCAGACTGCTTGTCTTTATAATTTATCTTGAGATATCAGAAATGATAGGTTATATTACTCATTTTGACAATTAGGTAAGAAATTATGAAAGTTTAAATGAAGAAAAATGTCAGATTTTCTACTTTGCAAGATATTAGTGATGTTTCTAAAAAGATGATCGAGGTAGAAATTCACAAAGCTTTTGATTTGATATATCATCTCATCGAGTTGGTTTTAATGTTATCGGTTGCAAAAACTATAGTACGTGGAAAAAGCTTTCTCTACTATGAATATTATCAAGCCATATTTGCACAACAAGATAAGAGAAGATTTTCTCTCTGAGAGTTTTGACAGTTATGTTGAAAAAGATGTTTTCAAATAGGTTATCATTCAACATTTTAAGGATATGAAAACCCATAAAATGGATTTACCCCGTGTCGAGTTGAATTATTTCATTATAAAACTCTAATTCACAATGAAGAGTTTTTTTACGTATGAATTCTTTTATTTTTATCGCTATTTTGTAGTGTTGAAGACGTTATGTGTTGTACAAGTTCGTGTTATTTATTGTTGTTTATCATCGGTGTGCCCCCACCCTCTTCGGGTTCTGGTTCCGCCACGGCCTCTCATTTAGGTAAAATTCTATCCCATACTCCCTCCCGGATTCTATGCAACAACCAGCTGAATTCAACCCTGCTCCTCTTCAAAATCAGCTCCACATTTCACTTTCAGCTTCAGAAACCCACTTTTCCTCTTGAATTTGCCGAGAGGTGGAACCCATTTCATCCTTGGTCACTCGGCCACCACCACACCTGCACACCTCCACCCTCCCGTCAGCTTCCCGTCACCACCAGAGCGCCACCACCAGTAGGAGCCCCAGCTCCGTCGCCGGCCACCCCACAATCGCAGCCGACCACCCCACAATCGTAGCCCCACCTCCCTCTCCCCTGTTTTTCGAGAGCAAACCCAAGCCACAGCCACCAGCTCCACCTCCTTCCCCCTCGATGAGAAGCAGTAACTGCAGCCTCGATCCCCCCCCCCCCCCCTAGACGTCGACCAGCACCCAGGAAGGCCGGAGCCGCTAAGCCACTCCCCACCGTCTCCATCCTCTATTTTCGCATTTAGCTCGGTGAGTGCCCGTTCCTTCTCCTTTGACTCACACTCGCCATAAAGGACAATCTTTAATCTCTCCCCCTTCCCCAGGCCAATGGCAACTCCTTTCACCTCCGGCGAAGCCAAAACCGAGCCGCCCGAGCTTTTCCGGTGAGACTTCGAGACCCCTCGGTGAGCTTCTCTTCCCCTCTCTCTCTCTTCCTGGGTCCATATGTGTGTGTGTCGGGTAGACGGATTTAGTAGCTGGAGCAAGGCCACCGCCGACGGACCTCCCCGCTCCTCCTCTTCTTCTTCCGTCGCGCAGGCCCGGGCTCTCCCTGCTTCTTTTGTTCAACATAGCAAGGAAGAAGTAGGAATGGCAATGGGTCGGGTGGTGGGTGGATGGACCCCCATTTCACCCGACCCACCATGGATGACCAATCACCCCACCCGACCCACCACCCATATCCACTTTCACCCATATCCATCGGGTGAGCGGGTGAAATGGGTGAAATATGGATGACATATAGGTGATTTTTACTAAATACACATCATTAAATTCCAATAAAACATGTAGAGAAAATATTGACTAAAATAACATTATCTTACACATTAAGTCTTAAATAAGTCATAAGTTTAAATAACATTGTCTTAAACACATAATCTAAATCTTAAACATAAACGGGAGTTTAAATAGCATTTTCTTAAGGAAAATAAGTCGCTCAGTAACAACAAGACAAGAGTGGTAGAGGACAAAGAGGGCAAGAGATTAGCAGAACAAAGTGCCAATTAGAAAGTTAGAGTTTAGGAACTTAGAAAGTTTATAGATTTTTTTATATAAGATATATAAATAATATTTTATAATGTAGATGGATGGTGGATCGGGTCGGGTGGTGGATGATGGGTCGGGTGGTGGATCGGGTGTGGGTGAAAAAAATATCACCCCACCCGACCCACCACCCATATCCACTTTCCACCCGCTTTTTTTCGGGTTTTCACCCACTTTTTCGGGTCGGGTGATTCGGGTTCGAGTCGGGTGCGGGTGAAATTGCCATCCTTAGGAAGAAGAAGATAGGTAGGGCCTCCCCTTGCCACATCGGCACCAACTCAGGCGTGGGCCCTCCCCTCTTTTTCTTTCTTCTTCTGGTTTCGGATATCTTGAATGAAGGAGAGGCCTTTGGGCCAATCTTTGGGCCGGCCTGATTGTTTTAGAGGGAATCAAAAGAAACTTGGGCCTAATTTCTTTTAAACTTAGAATCTGGAAGGGTAAGGCCGGTTTTGATTTTTTTACAAAATGAGAGGGTGGTTTTTAGTAATTTAAAATAAAGGGGTTTCGGTTTGGGGTTTTAAGGATAGATGAGGTCGGTTTTGGTAATTAGAAAATAAAGAGGGTCGGTTTATATTTTTTTTATGAATAAAGGGCTGATTTTCTGGAATTTATAAAATAAGGGCGGCTTTGGGTAAATTAATAAAAGGCTGATTTTATCAAGTAAAGTGATTGGGATTTTTTTTAAGGGACTTGAAAATGTTTATGAAAGTGTTTAAAAGGAAATGGTATTTAAAGTATTAAATATTATTAATTGAGTTTTAAAATATAAAACATTATTATTAAGATTTAAGGATATAATATTACGGTGATTAGAAGAAAATATAATATTATGAGACTTGGAGATTTAAAAGGGTATTGTCGGATTTAAATCGAAGTAGGAATTTGACGAGCATTTTCAAAAGGTCGGAATTTCTAACTAGTTGATTCGGATTTTGAAATGGTTGAAACTAATTTGGGAATCTGATTTGCTCAATGACTGACTAGCATGATCTTATGATATGTGTGACTAATAGCATGACATGTGGTGATTTATTATACGAGGGTAAATGTTGAGCAATTATGATAAGGATATATAATTATATGCTAAGTAAGAATATGAGATGTTTACATGCAAATTGGCTAAGTATGATTTGGGATTGTGTTAAGCTGATGAGTTGGTGAGTTATATTGAATATGGTATGAGATGTTGAGATGATGAATTAGGAGATAAGTTTGAGACGATGAAGATGATGATGTGGTCTTATGGAACGTTATGATGTGATGGAATGGCAATTGCGATGTGTTTACTTGTCCTATTGAATGATGTGTGCTTGAGTGCTTTTAATAGTTAGATGTAGACTTATGTATGTTCCGCTACGCATCTAGGTGACACTATTTGATTGAGCTTGCCGCTTGCCGGGTTCTTCTTTTGTTTTTCTGCTAGCCAGGTAAGTCTCTACGGAGCTTACTCAGATCGAATAGATAATCCCTGCCTTATGTGCATGATATACTAGTTGCTTGCATTCATAATCAGCATGCCATGTAGTATCCTGCTAGGTTGCATTGATCGTTGAGCATTCTATTTCTTTATGCGTGTGTAAACGAAACGGCCGTTATCTGTGAAGTAACTAGAGTCTTTACTAGGGTCATAGGACGGCCCAGTCCCATCGGGTCCCGTTTTTGAGTCAATCGAGTCATATGGAACTTCCTTTACTTATATTATGAGCATGATTACGAGATTTGCCTGCGGGCTTTATATATGATTACGGGTCGGGCCTGCGGGCCAATTTGATTATAATGGAATGGAATACATTTACGAACTGGCCAGTCTCCGCCCTATGGGAAGGGGGTGGAGGTAGGAGAGGGATATACCATTTGGTATTCTGTGATAAGGCCTTATTATTATTATTATTATTATTATTATTATTATTATTATTATTATTATTATTATTATTATTATTATTATTATTATTATTATTATTATTATTATTATTATTATTATACACTTGATCTTAGGGGCATGCTAGTTTGTTCATATTTCGCCTCGCATCTAGAAGCATGATTATTAGGTATAGCGTATGTGTGTCCATATTGTGGGGGCAGCACCCTTAAGGAAGGGACAGACCCATGTGGGCATCATCTGATCCCGCTCACTATTAACATTTTTAGGTATTTATTATGCTTACCACTATTGATGCTAGTTTGGCTCCATGACCGCGGGATTCTGACTTGGTGGAAAGAGAGAGTTGAGACTCTAACTACACTGAATTAATAACGGTTTGGATTTACGTATTTGGATAATGTTTTGACCCGGCTCCGCCATGGCAACCTTATGTATGATTTTGGAAACTTGACTGGTTGTATGATAAATGGTTTTACGACTTAGGCCATAGGGCAGTTACAGGGGACTTACCCCGGGGATTCCAACGGTCCCTCTCGGTTTTTGGGTGTGAAATCCCACTTTCAAAGCACAATTGTTGGTTTCAAACATTCAGTCTGTACTCAGAGCGCAAGATCCCATCGAGGGGTTTCATCCATCGAAACGTCGGGAATCATAATCCCGGACCGTTACAATAAATAATTAAAAAGGGCAAAGAAACTTGATTGGTGGAAAGGAGATAATTAAAGAGAGATTGGCATATAGACAAAAAAAATATTCTGTTTTAAGAGTATATATAGATATTTCGATTATTCTCGTTAAACTTAAGTCTACCTTAAATAAAAAGATTTAGAAAAAGTTTCGTAAAAATTAGTCTTTCTTCTCCAAACTAAATTGATTTAAGATTATGGTAAGAGTTTTTATTATGATTTTTGTCACTCATGTATCATAGATCGACAAAGATTTTTTGATTTTTTATCGACTTTATTCCATCATGCTCAAATAGAACAACTTAGGCTCAACGTCAAGCAATTCACTACTATAGCTGCCATTTTTTCATCCTCTATTTAGGATTTTTGTCCCAAAAACCACATATTTGTTTTTTGAACACTCATTCTTAATTATTAGAAAATATAATGTCTTCGGCATATAGAAATTACATACAAACTAGCTAAAAAAATGATAGAGAGTTGCACTTATAAAGTATTCTAACAAGGATGTCAAACACAAGTTATTTCAAAATAGACAATGTCCAACTAATGAGCTGTATCGGATTGTAGAGCTGTTCCAAAACTTAACAGTTGTGAGGACAAAGTTATTGAGAAAAACAATCTAAAGAGTCCGGTCTAACATCGACTTTCTATCCGTCTAGTAATAGTTATGCACAAAATAAGGTGAGTAATCGAACCCAACAATACTCATTTGACAGAACTATAAACAATTGAAATGGTGTTCGAAATACTCAGATTTCACAAATTGAGTCAATAAATTTTTCACATTGAATTATGTTATAAAAGTTTATAAATACTTGAATATTATTGTTGACTGCTTCATCATCCTCGGATACGTGATTTGACATTATTCTAACTTCAAATTTAGGTCATCCTTTGATATTGTGAGCTACACCATTGTTTTCAAGAGACCCAACAAATGTGCCGATTATATCTCGGGTCTCTTCAAGCAGATGCCTAGCTTGACATTCAGCCAGACAGGGATCTCAACATCCTCATCCACAAAGATGCACTTAGATAGTGATGTAGTAGGGATTGAACTCATCCAAATTCTCACTTGTAAAAAAAAAAAGTGTCCAAATATGTATGTAATATTGCACATTGTATTATATACTACTAATAAAGTATGTTCATCACAGTACACGACGTGGCAATGATCTAAAGTGGATTTAACAATACATTTCTGAAACATACACGTAGCAAAGCAGCTATGCCAACCTTCAGAACAAGCCATATATCAGAGGTTGATTTAAAGCAACTCAAAAACCCATGTACACTGGCTTGCCAAATAGCTGCTGAGAAGCAGCTAAACATTCAAATCTCAACCCCAAGGGACAAATATACATTAGCATACCGTCATTTGGGCTGAGGTGGGCGATGGCCCAGTGTTGCCCATCCCTGAGTATGCCGCTATTCACAAGCCTAGGACATCACAGAGCATACATCGTCTCGTGGTCTGAGTCATCTTCGTCGAGATCTGAAACGTTGATGGAATAAGACCACGAGAATGATTTGCTCCCGCTTGCTCTCTTGATTCGCCTCTGAGAGTCATTCCCCAGGGACCTGAAGTGATGTCTGAAAACAAGGTAGCACATGCTAGTGAGTGTTCCCACCATTATCATTGTTCCCAGTATCGTGACTATGATAGCCAACATGGATCCTTGTTTGCCCACCACCACAAAGGCAATTGCCATGAAGGCCCCAGAGGTGCTCAAGCACGCGGCCCACATTAGCTTGTTGACAACCGTAACTACCAGTCTCTGTGACCGAGTATCCCAGGCAACTAGAGTGATCTGAACCACAACAACAGCAAGAGAGATGAAGAGGGATGTTGCATTTAGGAGGCAGAATACTCTAAATGCAACTGTCTCAGCACCCTCTGCTATGTTGGCCTCCCCGACTTGTCCGTCGGATTTGTATTGGCCCGGCAAGTTGAAGATGGCCAAGAAAGCAATGGAGGCAAACAGGACAGCTACGACAGTTACAGAGTTGGTGGTGTTTTGAACAGCTTCACGGTGAAGCTTCTTCAGCTCCTTTCTTATGCCAAAAACACGCTTGTAGGTCTTCTCATTTTGGAGGAACTGTGAATGCACCTCGTGCTTTATGTCGCTCACAGTCCTTTTCAGTTCCATGTTTTCATCAATTCGTCCAACATTTCGAGCATGCTTTGCACCAGCCTCCAGCAGAGCTGCTTTTATTTCCAATGCCGCTTCGCCGTATTGAAGTTTGTCTGCCAAGTCCATTGCTGTCTCTTGTTGATTGTTTATAGTATTAACACTGACTAATTTGTATCTCAACATGTAGCAAAGTATCTGAAAAGGGCATATGATAAGATAATTAACAACCTCAAACAATGACAAAGTAATTGAACAACAGAAAATGGAAACCCTTGACCATACAGCAATATAGTCCAGCAGAAGCTAAACAAGTCCTGTGTGGTTACCAAGTTCTTTTTCCCCGACCCAGTGACGAAAACAAATAGTTTGATACGTTTATGATTAAAATAGTAAGCCTCACCCTGAGCTCCACTGAAACAACAATTCACCAATACACATTAAAACTTATACGTACACACATGAAGACTAGACAGCCTGTGGATTCAATCAGAATGGCTCGGAATTGCGTAAAACACATAAACATGGATTTAAGGTTTTGAAAGCCATTAAGGGTAAATGCAAGGAATGATAATAGCAGGTAGAGAGGGGCAAGGAATGATAATAGCAGGTAGAGAGGGGCAAGGATAATGACAACTTGCAACGCAGAAAAAATACCAAAAAATTGGAAGTCTTCTTAATTTCTAGATTTAGTAGTTCGTTGCCCCTCAAAGTCCGAATTGAGACATATTATCTCCAACACTATGCTGTTACCTCATGAGTTCTAAATTACCTCCAACAGACCAGATTTTAAGTAAAAACTAGAAGTTCAGATTTTTTAACATAGTTTTGTAAACTCATTGCTTGGCTTCTAGCTACAACACATTTATTATTTTGGAATATACCATCTAACCTAGAAATAATCAGGTTGTCTTTAAAGTGTTTCTGTTTATATTTCCTCTTTAAGCAATCACCAATATCCTGAATTTAATGTTCAGTAGATACAATACTGCCAAGGAATTCCTCGAAATTCCATAGAAGCAATTACATATTACAGGATTTGAAAAATACCTCTGGTCTACACTTCCTTGTGGCAATTTGCACTGCTGTATTACCCTTCTTCTCACGTTCATTCAGTATAGAGCAATCGGCAAGCAGCAGCTCCTCGATTACTAAAGGATCTTGACCTTTTGCAGCCATGTGGAGTGCAGTTTGACCCTTCTTATCTTTGATGGAGACAACTCCTGGATCTCTCTTTATAAGAGCTTTGACGATGCGAAGTAGGCCGTACCTTGCAGCAGTGTGCAACGCAGTCTTGCCATTTTTCCTCACTATCCTAACAGCGCTGGGATCTGTATCCAAAATGGCATTAACCACTTCAAGATGGTCTTTAACAGCAGCCGAATAGAGCGGGGAAGTGTTGGAAGCATCACAGTGTCTACACAGCTCAGGCCAGGTGATCAGTAGCTGTTTAACTATCCCTGATCACAACAACAAGAGAGCCTCAGTGAGTGCCGCCAATCTCTCCGAGATGCCATATGCAGTTTTGAAAGATTGACACGAAGACACTAAAAACAATCTCAGGCAGCTTCAAAACCCCCAAATCGCCCTTGATTTCCCATTCCCTAACCCTAACCAAGAATTAAGCTAAACAGCAGATTAGATTCCCTAACAAGTATGTAAACTACGAATTGAGTAACTGCACAACAAGATGCAAAGAGAGGAAGGCATACCGTAGTGACCGAGCTTAGCGGCGACGTGAAAGGCGTTGGAATCGGAGTTGGAGCGGAGGAGGGCAGTATCAAGGTCACAAAATCCGATCAAATAACTAAAAACGTCGAGCGAGTTGGCCTGGGCAGCTAAATAGAGGGCGGTCTCACCAGAGTTGTTGCGGAGAGCCATTAAAGAGGGGAGAGAAGCTGGATCGGGAGAGTCGTCACCGATGAGCTTGTCGATGACGAGCTTGAGCTGATTGAGGTCGCCGGATGCAACGGCAGAGAAGAAGGACTGCGGGGGAACGACGAAGCGAATAGGTTTGGGATCCATGTTCTTGTTGCTAGCGAGGGTTTCACAAGTGTCTGAGAATGGGATGGGCAGTGGAGAAGAAGACCTTCGTGGTGAAGGAAGGGACCAAAAAGGCAAAAACGCCACCTGGTCTGGTTAGTCGTGGAAACAAGACCTCATCTCATCGCATTCACATTCGCGAATCACATCTGAATGGATTCCCTTTTTTTTCCCCCAAAAAAACTCTAGAAACTCTCTTCCTCTCTCTCTCGTTTTTTTTTAATTAGGTAAAAAATCGACGCACCAGACAGGCCCGATGGGTCAATAGGCCGAAAAAATCGGCGACGGATAAACCGTCAATACAAGCAAATGACAAAGACACTATAAAATGCATAACCACCAAATTACAAGAGTGTAGTTATAGCCGCAGGCTAGTACTATGAAATAAAGAAACGGAAGCCGTGTGCGACAACTCTTCTGCCAGTTGGTAGAGGCACGCAGGGAATCCCTGGGGAACTAAGTGGAAACCTCAAATTTAGACTCGGATATCAACGAGCCTTAAGGCTTCGATCACGTCCACGACCTCTCGCGCGTCGACAAAGGAGAAGAACACCGCTCAAATACCGCTAGCCCCAAAGCCACGACCACACAAAGAGCAAATCGGCAGATCTAGCCAACCCAAGAATGGGATTTTTTATTTTTTTTCCTCCAAGTTGCCTCGGGCCCAAGGCAAAACCTTGGGCCCAAAGTAAAAATTCGGACCAAACCAAACAATAATGGGCCACCTCGGGCCCAAGGAAAGACCTTGGGGCCCAAGGCAAAACGGGAGCAGCCCGACTGCGACCAAGCTGTAACACAGGTCGGAAACCCGCCGGCCAATCACCGATGATCGGAGACACAAAGAAGAATCTGGTGAACAGGGGAAATCGGGCAAGCAGAAACAAGGCGGAGGCCATCGAACTCCACAAGCCCCAACCCGATTTCACAAGTTGAGAAGCCCCGACACACCAACCCGGACACCACCAGACGCGCATTCGCGAGGGTGCCGGACTGGAGGAGGACGATGACAATCCATGGACGGCGCAGTCGGAACCGAGACACACACATCCATGGACCTGGTTGAGACTAGGGCGGAAACCGCCGGGTGTTAGACCGAGGAGGAAACGAGACAAACCAACAGCCCACCAAACACTAGTGGGAGGCGATTCACAGTGAAGGGATGAACAAGATTAGAGATTGGTAGTGGAGATTAGACCGGATTGATAGGGAAAGAGGATTGGGAAATTTGGGATTTTGGGATGACGCTTCACAAGGAGAGTTGGAGAGAGAAACTCTCAAGCCCCTCCTCTCTCTCGTTTGTTTGGGTGTATGGACAAAATTGCCCGTTGTTTTTTTTTTTGATTAAGTAAAAATTCGAGCTCAGATATACCTGAAACTCGAGAGGCCGACAAGTCGGCAGACGGGAGAACTGTCAAACATACAATAAACCGAAAATACAAGAAAGAAAGAAAAAAGGCGTAATCATCACGTTACATGTGCACTGAGATGAACGAAACTAAGAAGGACTACAACCGAAACGTTGAGAACGCAGACGAAGAACGAAGCTAAGCACCACCTAAAGGAAGCACGGTAGATCAGCAGTACAGCAGGACTCTATCTCCTGTGGGCAGTGAGGACGAAACTCCAAGGACCAATCTCCCGGATACGGAGTCGCCCTTTGCACACTGCCACGACTCCAACCTATCCCGACTCCGGACGAAGCACACCCAACCAAGAAGAAGACCGCTCAGGAACACCCATGTCAACGACACACGCAACCTGAAGGAAACACCCGAAAACCGGTGAATCAAGACATGAATTTCAACTCTCGTAAAAGAGGGGTAACGAACCTCGCCAAGCAAGGGGTTAAAATAAAGATATATATATATATGTGTGTGTGTTTTATATATTTATTTATTTATTATTTTTAGTAGTACGGGCCAACTTTGGGCCCAAGGAATAGACTTGGGCCCAAAGGATGTAAGATGGGCCCGAACACCCACCCACAGGCCACTTGGGGCGCTTAACCTTGCAGAGCAAGGAGGACGGCAGACAATGTCACCAACGGGCACCGAAGCGGAAGGCGGCACATCAGTAACTGCCGACGACGATTTGTAAATAAGGCGTTGAAAAATGTGTGTGTGTCTATATATATATATATATATATATATATATATATATATATATATATATAAACATACAACATTAAATTGTATAGTTTAAATATATAGACAAATGAAACTACACGTAATATGATATATACGGAGTATAATTTGTTTCCATCCTAGGGCAGAATGGGCCCAAGCAAAATCAAGGCCCAAATGAGTAATGGCCCAAATTGCAAGCATGATTCATCCAAGGTATACACCTAATGTTGTGATTTGTGAACAGAGTCACCGCCGAAGGCAGCGAAGCAGCCACAGTGGAGCAGTGCCTAGGCAATCGGCGATGACCCAAGCCAACAACAAGAATCGAGAAGCGCCCGAACAGGTAAGACCCGAGCCCACGCCAACGCCAGCCTGGAGAAGGAAGCGAAGAAGAGGAGTCGAGAGGTTTAGCAGAAATGGGCGACGAGCCGACCTCGGTGAAACCAACGACGGTGAGGCGATGTGAATCAAATTGATTATGAACGACCTTGGATCCGAGATCCCCAACCCCGAAAAAGCAAAAGCCCCATGAGGAGGAGGCAATTCCGGGGAGGGGGAGGCCGGGCACGACCACGAGGGTCCGAGTTGGGGCACGTCGGGGCTGGGACGCAAGTCAACAACAAACCGAGACCCCCAAATGGAGGACTGCGGTGAGCGACACCAGCCAAATGCATATTTGAGGCCGGAATTTCAGGAAGAAGATAAACAAACTTTAGATAAGAACTTCCAAGCATAGTCACGAGTCTAAGGATTGAAGAATTGGGTCCGACTGAAACAAATCCAAAGAGGAGATTAAGATCCTCCGACGAGGTGCACCTCGGTTGAGAAGGAGATCCGACCTCCGAAGAGGGGTTGTTACCCTCCGAAGAGGAGTCGTTGGCCTCCGAAGAGGGGTTATAGACCTCCGAAGAGGGGTTGTTGGCCTCCAAAGAGGGGTTATAGACCTCCGAAGAGGGGTTCTCAGGCTCGGGTAGTCGGAGACTCCGACATGGAAGATGACTCTCTCACAAGATTAGGAGAGAGGAGAGAGCGTCGTCTCACAAAATTGCCCGTTGTTGAGTAGAAAATTGGAATTTTTTTTCAAAATATTCACCCAAAAATAAATATTTATCAAAATATTCATACTTTCAAATTATTTACAAAAATATTCATTTTTGTTAGACAAATCAGAAAAACACGACCTAAAATCGCGTTTTATTCCAAAAATCCCGATATTGAAACCTGGAAAAAATCAACGAAAGAAACGCGGATTGAAACCGCGTTTCATTCCCAATTTACAAAAAAACGCGGTTTGAAACCGCGTTTCTTCCCTTTTTTATTTTTCTTAATTAAAAAAACAAGAAAAAAATGTGCAAATGTAAAACCGCGTTTTACTTTGATCATAGTTTTACCCTTCAACGTAAGGCTCTAATTAGGCCACTAATTAGGCCGAGCGCTTACTTTCATCATTCAAACATAAAACGCATACTATTTGTACAGAATGGTCAAGGGGCCCTCTATGATTTATGATCATAGAAATGAAAGGCTATTTGAACCCTTACCAACTTGATCTTGTTGCCCCCGGCAACAAGCATGTATGAACCATTTCACGGAGTATATGTCCGGATAACCCAAAGTCTCGATAGTTAGCTCTAGGTCTTCCGGTCAAAAAACAACGTCGATGAAGACGTGTAGGTGCACTATTACGCGGTGGAGATTGTAACTTTCCATGAATTTCCCATTTCTCATTCAAGGACGTAACTTTACTTATTTTGTTCTTTGAGGATCGACGAATCAAATAATATTTCTGTTCCAATTTTTTTTTATTTTAATATAGAAAAAAGTATAGATTTCTATGTACCGACTAAACCAATGACTATTCATGATTCTATAATTGAATCACTTTTATACCGGTTCAAAATTTGAGGAATGTTATGGTAAAACTTCGTTTGAAACGATGTGGTAGAAAGCAACGTGCGACTTGAAGGATAGAGGAGCTTGCCCCACCCATGAGTAAATATTTCGTAGTAGCCTCATTAGACCGTACATCTTTCTTGGTATATCCAGATAATAGGTAGGAGCATAAACTGAAACATTCTGGAGCTACAAAGATAGTTATGAAATCGTTAGCGCCGCATAAAAACATTCCTCCTAGAGTAGTTGTTAATACGAATAACAGAAACTCTGTTATAGCCATTTCTGTACATTCAATGTACTCTACGGATAGAGGAATACATATAGTTGAACATAGTAAAATAAGAAATTGAAAGATTTCGTTGAAATTGTTCGTTTGGAAATTTCCCGAAAAGCTAATCATAGGTTCTTCTCTCCATCGGAACAACAGGGCCGTTATACTCATTACTAAACTTGTTGAAGAGATGAAATAGAACCAAGGTAGAATGAATGAATAATAATCATCACAATGAAATTTAGTTCGTTCTTAATTTAGATTTCTTGGTTTCAATAGGACTCCTTACGAGCGTTGTTTCTATCTACTATTATCTAAAAATAATCAAGTTATTAATGACTGGACGAAACCAAGAAATAACCCCTCACGTGCGAAATTATAGAAGATCTCCTTTAAGATCAAAGAATTCCATCGAATTGAGTATGATTGTATGTGTGATAGCATCTACTATACCAGGAATATCAATGAACCCTATTATTGCAATTGCTCAGGATACCCTTTTTTAGCTTCTAGAGTCTATTTCATCCCTCTTACTAACTGGAATCAAAGAATTAGTCGATCCGTTCCGCCCAAAATGGGAATGTGCTAGGGTTATGAACTTATAATCTGGAATCTGATGATCGAGTCGATTCCATGATTATAAGTTCATTCTATACCGGACTAGGCCGGAAGAGGGTTATTTCTCATTATGAGAAGGGGTCATTTGAGCCTATCTAAATAGATACTCTATTTCCATATGGATCCCCATGTCCTTATATTCCATTTCGGACCTTCTTTTTACATATCTCTCGTTATTTGATTTGGGACCCTATTCATCTCTTTTGGCTTCTGTTGAATCGATAAATAAGTTTGATTGTCCATCTTTTGGTATATAGTATATATAAGTATAGGACATCCTCCGGAAAATGAAAAGCGAAGCAATTGGATGTCCGACTCAGGCCTATATGACATGACCGATCAATAGCAATACTCCAACACTACACCCTTGTCATATATTCCATACATCACACTAGATAGATATCATATTCATGGAATACGAATCACTTTCAAGATGCCTTGGTGGTGAAATGGTAGACATGCGAGACTCAAAATCTCGTGCTTGACGATGCCATAGAAAATAGACCTATCAAATAGCACAAATATAGCATCATAAATAGGTCACCCAACACAAGAAGACATCTGGCCCCACTGTAGGATCCATCGCGGGTAAAGTAATCGCTCACTTTCTCAACCAAACCCTCCTCGCGACCTAAATATTAACTATGACCGCGTAACAACCAGGGAGGATCCTTTAAGTACCTCGTAGTTCTCCAGAACCCTAGCAAGCAGCTCACTGGTTCTAGCACCTCACCTTTAAACAACGCCACGTGTATTACCTACACTCCTAAACACAAGGGCATGCCTTACACGTGTCCTAGATAGAACCACGAGGTCGCCAGCCAGCTGCTCGCTTAGCCTTCCTATAAATACCCCCTTCCAATCTCAAATGCGGGATCCGATTCGAAAGATAAGAAAGAAGAGCTCTAATAATCCCCTGGATCTAAAACCCCCGGAGTTGAGTTCTTGAGATCTGTGATCGGAGAAGAACATTCCTGGAATAAGAACATCATCTGACTTCCATCCAAGTCCGCAATAGAATAACTCAAATCCTCGCGAGCCGAATATAGCACCCCACCGCTTGGATCAATAAACATATAATCTAATCATAAACCTTCTCGATCAAGGCTTGCAGGTATTTCTAGGTCATTCTGTCGTCATAATGAGGTAATAAGTAGAGATGAAATTCCACGAACGCTTCATTGGCGCCGTCTGTGGGAACCTTTCACGACGAGAGGTTCCACGTAGCAATACGCACCTTCGCATCTCATTTCCTTTAATACATTTCAACATATTTTTTCTTCATTTAGCTATTTACTACCTTTATTCGTTATACATTAATCCTATCTAAAGTAATAAATGAACATTGTTCACTTCCTCTTTTTTAATACCAACAAAATTTGCAGGAAATCATGAATTTTACGCTGTTCGGGGAAGAATTTGGTAATCAACATCACGATGCCGAAGAGGCCAACCTCCTCAACCTCAACATACCTCCCAACGAGGTAGCTCAACATGACACTAACGGGGGCATTCCCCAACAACCTCCCTGGGACACCGCTCAACTACCCCCGTTCGCACCCTATGGAATGTGGGGTGGTTACCCCCCGTACCAAGTCTTCGCAGGGAACTATCCGCAGAACGCATATTTGAACCACCAGGCAGGCGGGGTACTGATCCAGCATGACCCTCATGGTTACTACCAACAACAGGGTCCTATACCTGTGACAGTCAACCATTTCCCTAACCCTACTGGTGACCCTCTCAACGTCGGCCCGAAACTCGATGAAAACACTAACAAAATCGCCCGTCTCTTCAGCCCCAGGGATGTATCGTCGCGTTCAAACTCCCCTGGAGCACCCAGACAAGCACGCAAAGATGAACCAACTTTCCCATCAGCTTTCTGCAGAGAAATACGCGAAGCACTGGTCCCCAAGAGGTGGAGGGATATCTCCATTGCCAAGTACAAAGGAGATACCGATCCCAATGACCACCTCAACCAGTTCACCACGGTAATGGGCATGAACGAGGACAATGACGCCATGTATTGTCGCTCGTTTCCATCCACACTGAGCGGGGTAGTATTGACATGGTTCACCAATTTGGCTCAATCCTCCATCAACAACTTCGCGCAGCTAGCAGGCACATTCGTCGCCCACTTCGGCAGTGCTCGCACAAGGAAAAGAACCATGCTAGACCTCAATTCCGTCAAACAAGGTGCGAATGAATCACTGGGAAACTTCTTCAGCAGATTCACCAAAATGGTGGTTCAAATCCTGAGATTTAATCAAGAGTCTGCAAACACGATACTAATAGGCAATTTGGTCGAGGGCGATTTCAAGATCTGCCTATTTCGAAAGGAGCCGAAAAACTACGATGTTCTGAGAGAGCTCGTAACCAAGCAGATCCACGCCATGGAAGTGGCAAGCTCTAGCTCGCGACCCATCGAATCTAGGCCACCAGCTTACCACCGAGCACCTAACAAACGTCAAGGAAGAAAGAATTTTGAGGATCGGCATCACCACAATCTTCCCTGGCAATACCCGGTCATTCCCCCGCGACCTCAGGTCCAAGAAGTCCAATACAACCACAGGTCGGTTCCAGGACCTCTTGGTGCTCCAACAAATGCGATGATGGCTCATCCTGACTACATAGCACCTCCTGTATACGGGGTCCCTCCAACCCTCCATCAGAAAGAAGTACCCCTTCAGATTTGTGCACCACCGACGAATCCCAGTCATCCCATCGCAACGCCACCACAACGTCTACCCCTTGTAGTTCCTCCCCAGCAATATAAACCACCGAATGCTCCACCAAGGCCTTATAATCCTCAATATGCCGCCAGAGGAAGGGGCAGGGGAACCTACCCCCGGAACAGGGGAGAGAGAAATGAAAACAGAGGCGGATGCTACCGACCCCTCCAAGGGACATGAGGAATGCCCAGGAAACCAGGTCCTCATCCAACCGACATGATCACCCTAACCGAGATCATCGAAAGCTTCCCTCACCTGATGGGTGCATTAATACCATCGTGGGGGGGCCTGCAACATCTAGTGCCAGTAATCAGGAGAGGAAAAATTATGAAAGAGAAGCTAGATACCCTCCATCTGAGGCCAGTATCAAGCAAGCATCCACCGCGCACGCGATACTCAGTTTTTCTGTTTCAGATACCCGTGATGCTCGCGACCTAAGAATGCCACACTCAGATCCTATGGTCATTCATGTGCAGATAGGAACCAAGACTGTTAAACAAGTCATGATCGATACAGGTTCATCTGTGGACGTCCTTTACTGGGACGCTTTTGAACAACTCGGGATCGCTGAAAGCACCTTGCGCCAGTACGCAGGAAAACTGGTCTCCTTCTCTGGAGACGAAGTTGAGGTAGCTGGAACCATCGAATTGGCCCTGACGCTAGGGACCGAGCCGAATAGGAGAACACACATGATCGAATTCACAGTGGTTCGACTACCATCTATCTACAACGCTATCATGGGGCGCGTAAGTCTATTCAAATTCCAAATAGCATGCTCCATATATCATTTCAGCGTTAAATTTCCATGTACCAATGGAAAGGTGGGTGAAGAACGGGGAGAACAAGTGGAAAGCAGAGTCTGCTACTTGTCCTCGCTAAGAAAAGGCCACAACCGAATACTCGCGATTGAGACAGACGCCCAAGTATCACTAAAGGAAGAAGCAATCTATGAATGCGAACAAGAGGCAACCTCCGAACAACAGCATGCTGACTTAGAGGTTCGACCCAAAAAAGTAGCTGACAAAATTGTGGAGGAAAAATCGCCTTCTTTCCTTTCCCAAACAAGGCCGAGGCCTTGTACCACGGTCACGGTTTGACTAGCCCAGCCTTAGAGCGTCTCAAAGACATGTTAAAGAGATCACGTGATGTTTTTGCCTGGTCGCCGCAAGATCTGAAGGGACTCCCCCGAGAAATTGCAGAGCATTCGTTAAGGTTAAATCACGACGCAAAGCCTGTATGCCAAAGAAAGAGGAAAATGGCTGCCGAGAAGTCAGAGGCAGCGAAACAAGAGGTACATAAGCTTCTTCAAGCCGGATTTATTCGCGAGATTAATGATTCCACTTGGTTATCAAATGTGGTGTTAGTCAGAAAGAGTAGTGGCAAATGGAGAATGTGCGTCGATTTCAAAGATCTGAACAAAGCCTGCCCAAAAGATAGCTACCCTTTGCCATCCATCGATGAGCTAGTCGACACAACGGCAGGGCATGCCACTCTAAGCTTTCTGGATGCTTATTCCGGCTACAATCAGATCAGAATGAGTCCTCGTGATGAAAAAAGTACCGCCTTTATCACCAACCAGGGAACTTTTTGCTATAAAGTAATGCCGTTTGGGCTAAAGAACGCGGGTGCAACCTTCCAGCGAATGATAGAAAAAGTGTTTTCAGCTCAAATAGGAAGAAACGTGGCGGTCTATGTTGATGATATCATAATCAAGAGCTTCACTAAAGAGGACCATTGTAAAGATTTACAAGAAACCATCGACACACTAAGAAAAAATCGCGTCTGCCTGAATCCATAAAAATGTGTTTTTGGAGTGGATTCAGGAAAATTCCTAGATTTCATGATAAGCCATCGAGGAATAGATGTGAATCCTTCCAAGGTACAGACCATCATCGACATGGCCCCACCAAAGACGTTGAACGACATTAAAAAATTAAACGGATCAGTCAACTACTTAAGCAGGTTCTGTTCGCGATTGGCTGATCATTCACTGCCGTTCTTCGAGCAGCTTAAAAAGAAGGGCCTGGTCGAGTGGACCGTCGTTTTGGATGAAGCCTTCAAAAGCATGAAAGAATACTTAGCCACTTTGCCCACCCTTCATTTTCCGCACGAGCATGAAACACTGCAATTATACCTCGCCGTCGGCTCTACAACTATTAGCACGGTGCTTACTAGGGAGTCCAAGCTTCCTATTTACTTCGCTAGTCAAGTCTTGCAACCCGCTGAATCCAGATATACCCCAATAGAAAAAATGGCTCTATCTGTGGTTTTCGTTGCGCGAAGATTGAGGCCTTATTTTCAGGCTCACACCATTGAGGTGCTTTCGGATCTACCCCTCCATCAGATCCTACACTCACCATCACTCTCTGGAAGAATAGTCAAATGGGCAGTAGAGCTTTCTGAATTTGACATCCATTTCAGGCCCAGGAAGGCCCGTCTAGCTCAAGCCCTTGCCGATTTTGTAGTAGAAGCTGTCTTCACCGATTCTCAGGATCGCAATGGGGAAGATTAGGTCATAAAGTTGATGGATCAGTATCGACAGGAGGCTGTGGAGCCGGGGTTACCATCACAAGCCCCAATGGAGAGATAACCGATCTTTCTTTCCAGCTACTATTTGAGGCTACCAACAATGAAGTCTAGTATGAAGCTTTGTTCGCAGGTATAGAGAAAGCACTGATCAACGGGGCTTGGCAAGTCCAGATTTTCACAGATTCGGAGGTAGTTGCATGGCAGGTTAAAGGTGAATATGAGGCAAAGACGGGAATGTTACCTGAATATCTGGCACGAGTGCAGACACTCACTGCCGCCTTTGGAAAATGTTCCATTTCATCTATTCCTCGCAATCAGAATGAACGCGCCGATACCTTGGCCAGAATGGGGGCTACTTTACCTTTGGGATTAAGCGATCGCGTAGTGATCGAACAAAAGCATGCTCGAGGAAACCACCAAGGGGTATTTAGAATATCCAACCTCGGAGACTGGCGAAAACCTATCCTAGAATACATAACCGAAGGGTTTTTGTCAAGTGAATCACAAGAAGGCCATAGCATCAGAAGGAGAGCAGCCCGTTTTCGAGTAAGAGACGGCCGACTGTACAAAAGAGGATTCAACCTTCCGGATCTCCTCTGTGTGTTGGACCAAGAGGGCCTTGACCTCGTCCGAGAGCTACACGCGAGACTCTGTGGTAACCACCAGGGGTGGAGAGCCGTTGCATCCAAAATCACACGTCTAGGCTACTACTGGCCCTCTCTCAAAGCGGATGCTGAAATGATTATTCACATATGTGATCCTTGCCAGCGACACGCATCGCTCATTCATCGCCCTCCTCATCCTTTAAAGTGTATATCTGCACCTTGTCCGTTCGCAATGTGGGGAATGGACATTTTGGGACCATTCCCAACAACGCCAGCTACGCTTCATCATCGTAATTGTAGATTACTTCACAAAGTGGGTTGAGGCTGAAGCTATGGCGACCATCACGGCAGAAAAGGTACGCAAATTCCTCTGGAAAAACATGATCTACCGATTCCGTTTCTCATCGGTAGCATACCCACAATCCAATGGATAGGCTGAGACCACGAATCGAAAAATTCTGAATGCCCTCAAAAAGAGACTAGGGACAGCAAAAGGAGAATGTGCCGAGATCTTACCTTTGGTACTATGGTCATATAGGACTTCAGCAAAGAGTCCAACTGGAGAAACACCCTTCGCAATGGCCTTTGGCGTCGATGCGATCATCCCTGTCGAGTTGCTCATCCCATCGGCTAGAATTGTTGATTTCAGTAAAGATACCAATGATGAAGCCCTCGAGTTAGAACTCCACCTGCGCGAAGAAAGAAGAGACACAGCTTGTCTCAAAGCAAATAAATATCAGCGCCGGTTGGCTGAAGGATACAACAAGCGCGTCTTCGTACGCCCGCTACAAAAAGGTGACATGGTCCTCCGACAAGCAACAACTGGGGGAAAACTTGAACCTAAATGGGAAGGACCCTACGTAATCCATAAAGAAGTAGGCAAGGGTTCTTTCAAACTTCAAAACTCAGAAGGTGCCACACTCGCAAAAGCATGGAACGCCAAGAATCTCAAGGCTTATTTTGCATAAAAGCTTAGGCCTAGAAAGAAGCCTGATGATTTAGATTTTCTATGTATAGGGGTCATCAGGGTTCCCGATTGGGTACACCACTTCATATATCATAAATGAAAGTTCCAAACCCAACCTCATCGATTGCCAACACACAAAAATTTAAGCTATCGCGTGTGTTTCAAACACAGATATGCATGCAAGTAAGCCTCATAGGAGAATAAATTTAGCTATCGCGTGTGTTTTAAACACGGATATGCATGCAAGTAAGCCTCCAAGGAGAATAAATTTAAGCTATCGCGTGTGTTTTAAACACGAGTATGCATGCAACTAAGCCTCCAAGGAGAATAAATTTAGCTATCGCGTGTGTTTTAAACACGGATATGCATGCAAGTAAGCCTCCAAGGAGAATAAATTTAAGCTATCGCGTGTGTTTTAAACACGGATATGCATGCAAGTAAGCCTCCAAGGAGAATAAATTTAGCTATCGCGTGTGTTTTAAACACGGATATGCATGCAAATAAGCCTCCAAGGAGAATAAATTTAGCTATCGCGTGTGTTTTAAACACGGATATGCATGCAAGAAAGCCTCCAAGAAGAATAAATTTAGCTATCGCGTGTGTTTTAAACACGGATATGCATGCAAATAAACCTCCAAGGAGAGTAAATGTATCAATCGCGTGTGTTTCAAACACAGATATGCATACAAGTAAACCTCAAAAGGAAAATAAATCTAAATATCGTATACCTTTCGAACACAGGTTCACGAGGATGTTTCATTGACCTCTGAAAATTTAATAAAAGTGATATATTTTATTCTACTTTGTTTACAATATGGGTTGTTTGTTTATTTTCTTCAAGTCTTAATCAAAAGGTTCTTTAAACTATTTTTTCAACCTTATTAAATTTTTAAGAGATTTCGACAAAGCACATATCCAAACCAGCATGCAAAGAAGAACCCCAAAAGATATAAACGCAATACAACCCCTACAAATATTTCAAGAAACAAAAACGGTTAAACATAATAGGAGTCGCACAAAGGGTGCAATAACGAGCAGATAATACAAGTTCTGAGCTAATTCTCGCAAGCTTATCTACACGAACTCACTCATTCGCCTCTAGAACAATTATAGTAAAACGGCTACTCCCCTCATATTTGAAAATAATAAGAGACTCCCTACACGTAAACCACTGTCTACAGCAAAAGCACGCCAACCTTCAGTAAGGATATAATGATCTTGGCTATCTCGAAACAACCTTACTTGAAATTCTCGCCCAATGGGAGACACCAAGCACACATGAGTCAATCCATCACAAACGTACTGTGCGCCAAAAGATTCAGGCAAAAGCTGCGACAAACCAAAATCAGATATAAAAAAAGCAAGAGAATCACAAACATGAGAGTAGAAACAACTACCATATATTCCATCTTTTCCTCAGAATCGATGGAACGAAAAAAATCACGCCGACGAGGATGGGGAGAAGTCATAATTCCTCACGTCGGTCCACGAACAACTAAAACAAAGTACAAGTACAACGGCCCAGATTTTATCCAAAAATCTGCTATTTATTAACAAAAAAGCAAGTATAGTATTATCACATCACAAGAAAGTAATTCATATCCATCCAAAACAGTTTATCAGAAGGAAATGCATGTCAAGCAAGTGGCAGAATCACAGAGTGCACCTCTGCAGCATGAAACCCCAGTGTCAGGCCAGCAGTGGTCACATCTGGGACAGAAAGAGATACGGTAGGGAGACCCAAACCAAATACTTAAAACATTAAATAGAGAAATGATTACTTAAATCTTCGCGATTACACATACACGAACCGAATGAATAAAGTTTACAAAAGCATAACGAAAGACCAAACATCTTATAGCACCACCATTACAATTCAATCATACCCTACTCATCCTCATCCTTAAGAGCAAGAACTTTGAAGCGATGCCCTCCCATGTATTGAAAAAATACCATCGATGCTCCAACCTTAACGTCATTATTAGTCGCAAATCTGTTCCAACCTTTGATGTACATATTTGTATCTCTTTTTGTTGCATCTTTTAACTTTTTATTTCATTCGATTTCCAAAGAAAAGGTTCAAAAGAATATAAACTTGTGTAAGAATGGGCTAAAGCACAAGAAATAGAGTCTGCACAAGTTTTGAGCTAACCATGCAGGAATTCGAGCGAAATCGGAGTCAAAACGGAGAAACCAAGGAGAGCTGACCAGAGGTAGATATCGACCTTAAACATCGATATCGACCATAGTTGTCGACACACCTTCTGAGTGTCGAGATAGACCACACCTTCTGAGGATCGATCCTGACTACCCTTCCACTACAACGGGAGGAAGTCTTGTAATTATTTGCATGGGCTAGGAGTCGGATTCGCATTTAGATATCTTTATATTTGTATTTAAGATACTCGACACCTCCTCCTGCTTAACAAATTGGCGCTGTTGCCGGGGAGGCAATCAATCGCGCCCTAGTAATCTATCTCACATCTCTACCTAGTTTGGCTTTGCAGATGTATGCGACGCGCTGATCGCCCACCTGAATTTAAAGGAGTAGACGACCCTGAGCGCTATTTCCATCTAAGAGCCCAAGCTCAAAGAATCATGGCGGACAAGCGAACCAGGCTGAGTTGATTGAACAACTAAGGAAGCAGGTCGAGGACTTAACGGCTAGAGAGGCGGCACTTAAGGAGCGTGCGGATAGGGAGGAGGAAGGCCAGAGGCAAATAGAAGCCCAAATCAATGCCCTCCCTCGGAATGCCAAGCAATATATGCACCCCGCGCTCACAGTGCCTGAATCGGCGATTTTTATCCCTGCCTCTTATTTTGAAATTAAACCTAACTTCCTTACTAAGATTAGAAGACATCAATATGAAGGAAAACCTAATGAATGCCCTATGGCACATATATCGACCTTCTTAGACCTCTGTGATACTATTGCTGATGGACGAAGTCTTGAATATGTCCAACTAAAAGCCTTTCGTTGGTCTCTTATAGGAAAAGCATTGCAGTGGTTGGAGAGCTTAGCCCCAAGATCGCTCCGCACCTGGAATGAAGTCAAGGACGCGTTCCTCAACAAGTTCTTCCCTCCTTCTAAGACAGCGTTGATCCGACAGAAAATCACGGCTTTCAAACAAAAGCCTAGTGAGGCTCTGGCGACTGTTTGGGAAAGGTTTAAAGACCAACTACGATCATGCCCGACGCATAGCCAACCACCGTACGTGATTCAGGAAATCATTTACAATGCTCTTGATGCTGCAACCAAGGAGAGGATCAACACTTACACCTCCTATGGCTACCTTGAACTCGCTCCACAAGAGGCTTGGGAGACCATAGAGAGGTTGGTGGAGTTCGACAACACATATGGGACTCCTGAGGCTTCCGACACATCATCATCGTCGAGGTCTGCCCCATCTATGCCCTTATATGAACCCTCCAAGGTAATCGATCCAGATGTGAAGGAGCAATTCCATAGAGATCAACTTCGAAAGCTCCAAAAGCAAGTGAGGTTCCTTTCAGCGAACCAAGATTGCATTGAATGCGGATCCCAGCGGCACACCACCATCGAGTGCCCCTATGCTGAACAAGTACATCTAGCGGAGACTCATCAGGAGGCGTGCTACATGAGAGGTCCCAATCACCAATGTTGGATACCAAAGGTTCCATCAACCACAAAGGAACCCGGTTAACCCTAGGGACCCCCCGCCTTATAGAGCTCCTGGACACCCGGAGAGAGACCAAAAGAAGGATGATCTTCAACTTGTGCTGGATGAGATAAGGCAGAACCAAGCTAAGAATGATCAATCCAATAATGCAATCCATTCTCAACTCAATCGCCTCACCACAAGGATTAGGGAGATGGATATTTGGAAAAAGAATGTAGAGACCCAACTGGGTTAATTGACGGCACAAATCCCTAGACCGTCCGGAACGTTCCCTGGGCAACCAACTACAAATCCTAAGGGGCAATCTGGGACGAGCCATGTCGTAGCCATGCAATTAAGGAGTGGCAACAAAGTACAAAAGCCACGAACGGAATCGGAGAAAGTAGCAGATCCAGTCGACATCGACAGACCAGTCGATGTCGAGGATGAGGTCGATATCGACCCCCAGGTCGACGTCGAGGTCACTGCAGAGCCATCAGAGCCACAATAGAGGTCGACATCGACCATCCCAGTCGATATCGACCACATCCCAGTCGATGTTGATGTTCAGCAGGCCCCTCCGACCTCCGTTTTTGCCCCTCCACCAAAGAAGACGTTGCCATTCCCATCCAAAGCATTGGAAGATCCCACCAAAGGTAAGTTTAGGCGCTTCGTAAAAATTCTTCAAGGTCTTAACGTTACCATTCCTCTTACAGAAGCCCTAAGCGAGATGCCCGCCTATGTGCGATTCCTCAAAGACATCCTTAGCAAGAAGAGATCCATGGCAGAGATCGCAGAGGAGTGCTCAAAGATGGACTTCCCTAAGAAGAGGAGTGATCCAGGGAAGTTTGCAATCACCGTGGGGCTTGGCCAACATCGCTACAAAGCCCTATGTGACCTAGGGGCAAGCGTAAGTCTCATGCCTCTCTCTATTTGGAAAAAGGTGAACATTGGCGCACTTGAACCTGTGGATATGAAACTCTATATGGCTGACAACTCATTCGTCAAGCCCACAGGTATAGTTGATGATGTTCCAGTAAAGGTAGGTAAGTTCTTTGTGCCTACTGATTTCATTGTATTGGAGATGCCTGAAGATCCTCTAGTGCCTATTATACTTGGTAGGCCTTTCTTAGCTACTGCTGATGCCAATATCAATGTACGTCGAGGATTACTAACCTTTACTATAGGGAACGAAGTGATAGAATTCTCTTTCAACCCTTCCATGAGCGAAACAAAGCACCTGGAGCAAGTTGTCCTCTCGCCGGCTAAGGAAGAGCTTAGAAAATTTTTGTTGGCGAGGAAGGAAACAGCAAGCAGGGTCGACATCGACTGGAACCAGTCGATATCGACTAAAAACATCGAAATCCATCCCCCTTGGTCGAAATCGAGTATGCCAGATTATTGCCAGGAGCTTAAGTATGGGGTCATAGAGGTCGATATCGACCCCCACATGTCGGCATCGACCAACACACTCGAAATCGACCCAAATCAACCACCCCTCAGCCCGAAAATTTCTGTTTCGGGCCCACACAGGTAAGCCCAGGTATGACTCCCAACCCTCCTCTGTCCCTTATTGATAAATCAATTAAGCCACTTATTGATAATTCAACTAATGAGAGGGTCAAAGCTCCATGGTTTGCCTATATTGCTAAAGTTAGGTCAAGAAAGAGAAAGAAAGCGCCCAAAGAAGAACCTAACAATGAAGAAGCCTTGGTCGCCGAACTTAGATACTACCAAAAGGACCTAGATGATCCAAGAGAAGGCTCACGCTTGAAGCGTCCCTGCGTTAAAGGGTCGTGAAGAATTGACGGAGAAGTCGGCCTAGCGACTCAAAACTCTAGAGCATGTACATAAAACTTGATTTTCTTTCATAGATGGTTTTTAGGTTTTAACTTTTGTTTTTTTAAAATTTTAAAACTGAGATAATTCGTGGCTTTATCTATAATCTAACCAAGATTTCAGTTTGTTAAGCAAAAACAAATGACGAAGAAGAAAAGAAGCTTCTGTAAAGGCAGTCGAAATCGACCAGGCCAGTCGAAATCGACCCTCAGGGTCAACTCATCTCCTAGAGTCGACATCGAGGACTCAAGAGTGAAAAGCATAAGGTCGATATCGACCATAATCATCGATATCGACAGATGTAGTCGACATCGACCACTGACATAGATATCGACTTCTGTCATCGACCCAACCTGAAATCGACCTGAATCCACAGGTTGCGTTGTGAGTTTCTCTCTACCCTTGTTCTTCCTTTTAATACAGTGAGGACATTGTATATTATAAGTATGGGGTGGGGGAAAAACATGTCTTTTGGTCATAACTTGGTTTTCTTCTTCGCATTGCATTCATGTTTAAATTTTTGTTCTTAGTTTTACTTTTATAAAATGTCAAAAAAAATCCAAAAAAAAAAAATAGATAAATGTCAAAAATACAAAAAATGCATGTTTATTTTTAGGTTTGTTTTTTAAACCCTACTTAGATGTCCTATGATGAAAACTCAATAGCTGACTTGATCATGTAAATCCTATGGCATATTTGGATGGTTTAAGCCTAAGTCCTTAAAATTTTTATATAGATTGTGAACTTGTGATGAAATTGAACACATATGATCCTAGGCTAAAAAGCAAATCCAACAAAAATTGTCCTTGTGAGAATTTTGGCCTATAGGGAGAACATCAAAAATCCCTCCGCTTTCTTGAGTGAATTTACTCTTCCTATGCATCTCTAAATGTTGTGATAGTTATTCAAAGCCAATACATAAATATGTCTATGTTTACGAGAATTAAATGATGGAGGCATCTTTTAAGCCATTTTTTTATCCGCTCTTTACCTACCCTGCATTATCCCTGCTTGAAGCCGAAAAATTAGCCTGAGCCTGAAATTGCAAACTCCACAAAATTATCCCTAGCCGAATTAAGCCTGACTCCCATTTGGGAATTGAGACTTAGATTGGCTGGACTAATGCCTTGTGGAAATAAAAGTGCATATTGTCCAGTTTTGAGCAAGGAAATTATGGGTTGGTGCATATTTACATTTTTTCATGTTTTGTAAAAAGATTTATGGCTCAACATATAAATGCACATGTTTTTTTTAGTATTATTTATCGTTTTCGTAAAAAAAATCCAAAAATAAAAAATAAAAAAAGATGTATATATATAGTGCATGAGCCGAAATCCTTAAGTCCTTTATTTATACAAGTGTTATATTTTTGAGAGGTATATTAGAGTTTGAAAGAAGGGTTGATAGAATGGTTTCATCTTTAGAGCATATTATAGAAAGATGAGTTGGGAAAGAG
This sequence comes from Persicaria maculosa, assembly GCA_963922045.1. Lineage (NCBI taxonomy): Eukaryota > Viridiplantae > Streptophyta > Magnoliopsida > Caryophyllales > Polygonaceae > Persicaria > Persicaria maculosa. The sequence goes on along the minus strand of OY998271.1, from coordinate 20,580,858 downwards.
CATTATGGGAGATTGAGCTTGGAAAGACTTACATGGAAGAGTTATGGTCTGGATATTGCAAGTGTTGAGATTTAGGAGTCTTGATTCCCGAATTATAAAAGCACCACATAGCCAAATAATTCCGTACCCTTAATTTCTTACCAAGCCCCATTACAACCCCGCCGAATGGAGTCTTCTTTGAAGTCTTCCATTGAGCGAAAGTCCTCCTGATAGTTCTTATTGCATTTTCATAATTGGTTGCGAAGTGGATTTTTTATAAATTGCAATGTTGATGAGATTGTGTATGGAATTGAGTTGAGAGTTGATCTTCATAGCCTAAACACCTGAGAGTTGAGTGCAAACACATTATCCCTGTGAGGTTGGATCAAAATTGCATATGCCTATGGATCGCCTAAATATGTGCTATGACGTTAAATTCACTTGCTTTGCTTTGTTACCGCTTATGATGTTGCTTTTTTTTGACAAGGGCAAAGACTTGAAGGGTGTGTTGTAGGTGTTGGTTATTTCTTGGTTATTGCTTGAGGACAAGCAAGTCTAAGTATGGGGTATTTTGATGTACATATTTGTATCTCTTTTTGTTGCATCTTTTGACTTCTTATTTCATTCGATTTCCAAAGAAAAAGTTCAAAAGAATATAACCTTGTGTAAAAATGGGCTAAAGCATATAAAATAGAGTCTTCACAAGTTTTGAGCTAACCATGCAGGAATTCGAGCGAAATCGGAGTCAAAACGGAGAAACCAAGGAGAGCTGAGCAGAGGTAGATATTGACCTTAAACATCGATATCGACCATAGTTGTCGACACACCTTCTGAGTGTCGAGATAGACCACACAGACCAACCAAGAAGACATCGATATCGACCTTCTTCAATCATATCGACCTCAACATAGACATTGACTTGAGCTGGACAAGTCGAGCAGAAATACAGACATCGATATCGACCTCCAACGTCAATATCGACCTTATCTCGACAGAAGATAGATCTGATTTCGAGACTCGGATTATGAATTCTATCATCAAGGCCACGGATTATCTTGTACTTCTAGATAGTTAGCAGCTGAATTTAACTTTTCCTTTAAAGTTTTATCAAAATAAAAGACCTATCCTAATTGTTTGGATAGAGTTCATAGTTTACATAGAAGTTACAATCCTTGGATAGCGAGGATTAGTAGCCTATAAATAAAGCCCTAGGGGGCTGGCATTCAATCATCTTTCAACAATCCATCAACACATCCAATTACATTCAATAGAGTTAGAGAGAAGATTTAGGGTTTGACATTTGCGAAAGCCGACGTTGAGTTATAAAGCTTCGAAGTTTATATTTTAATGCAAGTTTATTTCTTTCAATCAATGATGAGTTCCATGATGAGGAGCGAGTAGTCCCCAAAGCTCTTAGGGTCGGGGTGAGCTCGACGTTAGCCATGCGCGCTTGAGGTAAGTATTAGATGTTGATATCGTTGTGTCTATATCATCTCCTACGATTCTATGTTTAGTCCTAATCGAAAGAAAAGGGAGTCATGCTAACAACTTGAGTTATAAACATAAAATTTGTAGAGACAATTAGGTTTATTTGCAAGAGTAATCCTAAGAGTTGGTGTACAGGGAAAGCTTGTCCCTCGGGTGAAATAGCGCAATTGTCCGTCTTATTTATCTTATCGCATGCATTGGTTAACGTTGTGTTAAACCCTAATCCTAGGAGTTGCTTTTTACATAGTTTATACACATCAAAACCCCTGTTTTATTTCTGTTCATCGCATCCTCATTCATTCTAAAGTCTTCGGTCTTTCTTTGCCGACAAAAGCTAACAACTTTGCAGGAGAAGACATCGATATCGACCACAGACGTCGATATTGACCACTGAGTTTGTCAACAGCTTTCTGAGTCGACGACAATCATCACTGTTGAGTTACTGAACATCGATATCGACCACAGACGTCGATATCGACCACCTGTGTCGACTGGCAGTCTTCTGGGCCAGTCGATTCCGTCTGCTAACATCGATATCGACCTTCCCCTATCGATATCGACTGCCGTTTATTTCTCTGTAGGTCTTCTGTTGCAGAAAGGATCGACAGCCGAGGTCGACATCGAGCTCCAAGGTCGAAATTGAGGCTTCTGGTCGACGCAAGACGTGAGATTTCCAACGCTACTAGGATCCCGCTGACACGCCTCCTCGTGGATCGATCCTGACTACCCTTCCACTACAACGGGAGGAAGTCTTGTAATTATTTGCATGGGCTAGGAGTCGGATTCGCATTTACATATCTTTATATTTGTATTTAAGATACTCGACACCTCCTCCTGCTTAACAACCTTCAGACAGCCACATACGATTCAAACCATCTTTAGAAACCTCGACACGAAAGTTTTCACCAGCCGCAGAGACCAAACATGCATGGTCAGATACAACATGACCATACATCCTCTCAAAAGCATCAGGAAGAGGATGCAGAACAAAAAAGCATTACTTCATAAACAATTCAAGCTCAAAGATACAAATCATAACCAATGTATAAAACTTACAAGGCGATACATCCTCCCCTCTACGTCAACACAACGGATAAAATCTCGCATCACAGGGTTAGGAGACGCCATCTTTCTACCAGAATAATTGTAGTTAAATAAAATAAATGGATGACTGCAAATGTTGCAAAAACCACACCTTCTTATATCCAAAAGAAGACTGTACATGCTTTGAAAATTCAGTAGAGGCATTTATTACATACATCGGAACCAGACAGAGAATCTGAAAAGTAAAATTTCACGAGATACTCTGCATGTATTACACATGGCATCAGTCATCTCAAAACCCGACCAGATGCACAGACATTTCAAATCCAAAAATAGTCATTTATTACAAAATTTCACTTACAAATCGATACCACAATAAAAGGATTTCTTCTCTACAACACAAAGGGCTCAACCTTTTTTCCCATCAGAAATCTTTCCATAGAATCATGGCAACGGATACTAGCGATCAAAATCCAAACAATCCCTTTGTTTTTGATATCTATTTAGTAGGGAGCGAACAAAACATACGCATGATGTTGCCCTACGAGTTCGCATAACATTTCCAACCTCATGTTCCCTATCAAATCTTATTGTCCACTCGCGTCGTTAAAGATTTCGCTGTCCACATCGTAGGGGGCAGTTACGGATCTCACTGGGTAGCACGCGGATGGAGGGACTTTGTCGAAACGCACGGACTCGAGTTGGAAACATCAATAAAGTTCACCCACCTAGGGGAAACAAGGTTTCAAGTCCATTTTTTCGACAAGGAAGGTTACTACATCAACGACGAACCCTACAATAACGATTACAACGGTCCAAGATCAAATGATTTCCATTAGATCCCAGAAACGGTGTGGTAAGCAATGTTCTAAATGTATTTCCCTTTTTCAATGAAACTCGAATTATCAATAAAAACCCGTTTTCCCAGAATTTATATTATTGTTACTCTCTATTTAAAAATTTATACCAGTAAAATCCTACGTCCAAAAATGATGGAGATAGACATTTCTATTTTGCGATCCATTCACTGGAGATTACTTGATTATTAAATTAATCTCCTTGACGTCCAAAAACGATGGAGATAGACATTTCTATTTCGTGATCCATTCGCTGGAGATTACTTAATTATTAAATTAATTTCCTTGACATCCAAATACGATGGAGATAGACAATTCTATATCGTGATTCATTCGCTGGAGATTACTTGATTATTAAATTAATCTCCTTAGCGTCCAAAAACGCGTAAGATAGACGTCCCTATATCACGACCAATTATCTAATGGATTGTTTGATCTTTAATTTAATCTCTTCAGCGTCCAATAAACACTGGAGATGGATATACTACTATTGCGATCAATTAGCTGGAGATTGCTTTACATTTAATTGAATCTCCTCAGCATCTAGAAACAATGGGGAAGAACGTCCCTCTATCACAACTATCGCACCTAAGACTAGCAGCTTTTTTAACACCCCCCTCGGCGCACAAAGGCACTGGAGATTGCTAGGTAGGTATCTCTATCACGAGCAGACATGTTACTCAGTTTCGCCTACGTCAAAGGATGTTAGAATTTATTAAGAATATATCCCATCCGCGATCAACAAAGTAAAGATTGGTTCACACAAAAACCAATAACTAAAGAACTACAACTCTGTTCAACCACTCTTTGCGACAAACTCTAGCAAGATATTGGTTTATTTATCATACACCAAGCAAAACTATCCAACAACAGGTAAACGATATAACCGCAGAAAAAGTTACAACAACGAAAGGTTCAAACCCAAACTGTGAAATCTAAGTCACCATTTTGATCAGAACCATGATTCACAACAACAACATCAAAACAAGAGTTTCCTTCATACTCAAAAAACAAGCGTGTCCCAATTCGAAGCTCATTCGAAACGACAAATGCGGGCCACCCAGTGGTAAACCAATAGTTGTTGGGCCCTGACGGTTCCACCCTCACCACAAATTCCTCTTCAGCACGCGTCCATAAATGGACAAACCCAAGTGCATCATATCCATAATCACGATATATAGAGGGTAAGGGCTGCAACAAAACAAATACATCACAAACGCTTTACTTATCAAGGAATAAAATTGCACGACATAGCTTACCAGCCTATATAAATGCCCCTCGACAGCAATATCTCGAGAAAAACCTCTAACACGAGGAAATACTACACCTGGAATATTAACTGGTGTCGCAGCCATCATTTTCCGCAAGAAAAACTACAAGAAACCTTTACTCTTCTTACTTTTTTATATCGATCTATGCAAAGGAAGCAACAAAGTACACCGCAGGTCTACCACGAGGTCAACATATATCAAAAAACACAACAAACAATGTCCGATAAGTACAACCTCTCACCAAGCGGTGAGGAAAATTACAAGCAAACCTCATACATCGACCTACTCGAAAAACGTACTGATAACACGCACCACCCTGCTTCATAGTAATTCAGATGACTCCACTAAACAACATCCATATCCGCAATATACAAAACTAGTATAAAATGAAAACATGAGGCAAGGTACAAACGAAATCAATCGGAGCGCAATGCCAAGCTTTGACATGGCTTCAGGAGAGCTCTCTCCACCACAAATCCCACCACCAACCTTCGTAATGAACACGATGTTTTTTCCAAATCCAAAATTCAACAAGACAATCCTTAGGGAAAGCCAATTACATAGACTTCCCCTACCATACATCTTTGTAGAATTCGGGGAAGAAGTTCTAAACCAAATCTTTCTATGCTCTCTTTCAAACCAAGAGTTTCTAGTGCGAGTCGAGAAAGATGAAGAGGATTGGTTCTCTTTCTCGGAAGGATGGAGATCATTCGTGAATTTTAACAACCTCAGAATAGGGAGTCGGCGTACATTCGAATACCAAGGAGAATCCCACTTCGATGTAGCAATAGAGCAACCAGGCCCAGAAGAAAACGAAGATGTTTTGCCCGACTACCTATGCTACGAATAAATATAACTACAGAAGATATAAATCCATCTCTAATATATTTCGTCGCTAAGAATTTATATCTTTGCTTATCATCCGCATAATATCTAATAAATCCGCGAACCCTACTTTTTGTCATCTCATGATTCATTTCATAAAACGATCAATGACAGGAGATAGGTAAGGGTATCGCGAATTCAACTATCCAGCAGAATAAACTGTTAAGGAAAACAAGCGAAAGACAAGCAAAAATATATCGCATGTTAAACATAAAATATTCACACCACAACAAGACATCGCTTGTCATGGGCCATAATGTCTAAAACATCCAAAATAAGCGCATACACAGACCGTGGCAGAGCACGAGGCTCTCACCACGGGTAAAAATGTTCGCAAATTCCCAAGCACAAAATAAAACTTCACAAAGTGTTCATAAGGCGGGGAGAGGCGGTCAATTAAGCATCCGTACAAGGGTTGTCATTACGAGCTGGCTCAGGGGTCTTCTCACCAATAAAGGGAAGATCGAGGGCAGCGGCATCGTCAACTGAAGCATCAAGGGAGGGAGGTTGTCCACGTTTAGGGTCTTTAAGTTTCATATCCTCGTTTTCATAACTAGGAGGAAAGACCCTTACATCGTTACCAAGATGAGCGAAGCGATTGACACTTTGGACAATCCCACCTTCAACCCCCTCCATGTACGCGTCAGAAATCCTGTCATAAAGGACATCCTGCCCACCCGTCTCAAGGTAATGAAAGAAAGGCCTCGTCAGCAAGATCTTAGTTGATCTAACCAGTCTCGACCAGCGTCCCCCAGAAAGTCAGATAGCCACCCCTGGCCGTCATCACTGAGCATAAACTCGCAAAGTGACTTCCTGGAGAGAACAGCATCTTCCCCGGAAGTAAAGCGCTCCAACTGACTCTTCACGCCAGAAAGCTCTTCGTAAACTCTTTCTAACTCACGCTCGACATCCACAAGCTGAACCCTCAAGCACAAGGCCTCTGATTCATGTTTAGCCCCTACTTCTTGGGCCTTCACAAGTTCAACGCGCGACAGGTCCAGCTCGCTTCTCGCCGCTTCTGCATCCTTTTGGGATTTCGTTAAAGCTTCCTTAAGACTCTCGATAGTTACTTCCTGAAGCTCCGCGTCCTTCAGCTTTTCCACTTTCGCCTTCAAAGTAGTAATTATCCCTCTTAACTCGCTCACTTTGTCATTGTAATGTCTCAAACGTCCAGTCATTTCGGACCATTGTAAATTATCCTACAACAATGCACGAAGAGTAACAAAACATATGTAAAACAAGGAAAGAAAGAAAAAAAGAGAGCATAGATCGCGAAGGAAATTACCCAGCCCATGCTTTTTTGGCCTTGCTCCACTAATTCTTCATCTGTTAGATGATGAAGATAATCTCGTTCAGCTGGACAGCTCTTCTTAGGGATCTCCAGTTTCTGAAAATCAATAGGGCCGAATCCAGGCAGCCGGTTCTAGCTCATCAACCGGCTTAGCGCTACGCCTTAAGCTGTCATGGAAATCCCCGCCTGGGTAATTGTCTCAGTGCTTAAGAGCATAGTGGCCCCTGTCCCTTCCCTTGGTCGTTTCCGCCAGCGATGAGCCAGTGGCTGCTCATCTGATGATATGTTTTCCCGATCATCAACTGGCTCCTTCCCTTTAGAACTCCTGTTTACAGGAGGAGATCTGCAGGGAATGTTTTGACGACCATCACCCGATCACGGGGCAACAGCAAGGGCAGGTCTGGATCCGCCTCGGACAACACTTTTCTTCTTCACGAGCGCAACAATCTTCGACTTATCAACTAACATATCTGCAGAAAAAAGTTTGAAACAAGTCAAAATAAAAGAAAATCACGATTAAAACACCAAGAGACTTGAGAAAAACTCTTGGACACCGACCCAGTCGATGTGGGAGATTAAGTCCAGCCATCTCCAAACGAACCGGAGTCACAACTGTTCTATAACCTCGTACCGATACAACCCCTTCCCCAAACGCGGCTCTCCATCTCTCCGCCTCAATATGCTTGACTTTAGGCGCGATATACTTGCCAGGTTTAATCACAAAATTCAGAATAGTCTTTGAGGGATCGCGAACAAGAAACCATTTCCTTCTCCATCCCGGACTGCTGGACAACCTCTCAACAATCTTTCCAGCCAAAGAAGCGGACACTATTCCCTCACTATGTCTCAAAGAAAGAACAGAGAAAAGATTATCTAATGATGGCATTTGATTAACAGTGGCACAACGCATGATGTATACCGCCAGGTACATCCATACGTTAAAAGCAAGCTGGGCTGGGCATTGGTTTATGTGCGCCAAAAAATCTGAGTATAGTGGGGGAAGAGGAAGGCGAAATCCCTGAAGCAAACTGCCCAAATGAACAACAACATGGTCTTTTTATTCATTCAAACATCCCCCATTCACGGTAGCCAAACCTATCTCTATCCCAACCGGCCATGGGTAAAGCCTCGCCACCTCCTCCAGATGCTTGGCGTTTAACATCGACTCCTCACCCAGTGTCTTGACTACGGTAGGAGCTACGTGTTCCAAAAAGATTGCTGGGGATGGAGGAGGCGCCACAAAAGTATGACTTTCACAAAAACTGCAGTCATCTACCTCTGACCGGTTGTAAGGAGGCAAGGCAAAGTCACCCGGGACCACTCGGACCGATCTTTTAGCCTCTTTGGGTACGCGAGACGACTCTCCTTTTCCCAAATTGTTTATCGACTTCGAGGTATGGCAATACTCAGGGTTATTCTTCTTCAAAGGACGTTTTATGGTTCCTGCCATCTTCCGTTTCTTCGCAATTAAACCGACCTTAGGTTTCACTTTCTCTCTTTTCTCATCGTGAGGTCTTTTACTCGGTGGGAGAGCAGCTGGACTTACTGAAGAATCCGAGTTGACATCGGCCTGGGATCTGGTTCGCGAAGAACTAACCTCTTCATACCTATAGCTCGCGCTACTGTTCTGGCTATCACTTGCTTGCGACATTTTAATTCTAAAAACAAGAAGAAAACCCCCTGGAAAAATGTAGCAAGAAGAAAAATCAACAAGGGGGAACTACCTTTACAACATCGCGATGAAGCAAAAATTGGCACCAAAAAGCCCTCTTGTGGGCCCAAGTTGGCACCTCACGCGCCTCCCGAAGGGGCGTTGAAAAGACATCTTCCCCCCCCCCCCCCCGCTGGATGACGGTTAAAAGACGCCTTTTCGTCTCCTCCATAAAGATTTCTCGATTTTTGAGAAATCACCTTTGGAAAAGGCAAGAAGAGGAGACAAAAAGGCTTCTTCCGCCCTAGTCATCAGAGGTTTTTCAGAAAAATCCAAATAAACCGCCGGAGGTTTTCCAGAAAAAACCCAAAAAAGCAACACTACCCCGTCCCAACACCGCCCCAATGTTACTAAATTTCCCTTACCCCTCCATAGAAACAGTTATGACTGAGAAAATAAAGGAGAAGGTAGGGGATGAAATGGTGGAGCAGCGGAGGAGGCGGGGAAGGAGACACCGGAACATACCCCGGTCCCCACCCCTTAACCGCCAAACACTTCACCTAGAGAGAGTAATTCCACCACTAGGTTTGGTGTCTCCGACTGCCCTAAAAAACCCCCAAAAGGAAAAACACAAACCCAGAAATTGAAAAGATCAGAAGAAAGGCCGAGAAAGACTCACTTGAGAAATAGGGATGAAACACGCCGGTAAAAACTTGGAAAACTGAAGAACGAACCGCCACCAAGCTCCGATCTTGTCTCTGAAAAACACAGAAAACCCTTGGACTCACTCTCTCCTCTTTTGTTCTCAGAAATGTGGAATAAGAAGATGGTGAGTAAAAAAACCTCACTTATAGGTCTTTGTGGGACCATTCCGCCCAATGGGCCGAAAATGCACTTTAGGCCCAACTAAAGCCCACCCAAATAAACTGGTCTTTTAACAGGAATCATCATATTTATCGAAACCTAATCGCGAATGACGTATCACTCGCGACCAGGTTACGAGGAGATATGACGATGCCATAGAAAATAGACCTATCAAATAGCACAAATATAGCGTCATAAATAGGTCACCCAACGCAAGAAGACATCTTGCTCCACTGTAGGATCCATCGCGGGTAAAGTACTCGCTCACTTTCTCAACCAAACCCTCCTCGCGACCTAAATATTAACTATGACCGCGTAACAACCAGGGAGGATCCTTTAAGTACCTCGTGGTTCTCCAGAACCCTAGCAAGCAGCTCATTGGTTCTAGCACCTCACCTCTAAACAACGCCACGTGTATTACCTACACTCCTAAGCACGAGGGCATGCCTTACACGTGTCCTAGATAGAACCACGAGGTCACCAGCCAGCTGCTCGCTTAGCCTTCCTATAAATACCCCCTTCCAATCTCAAATGCGGGATCCGATTCGAAAGATAAGAAAGAAGAGCTCTAATAATCCCCTGGATCTAAAACCCCCGGAGTTGAGTTCTTGAGATCTGTGATCGGAGAAGAACGTTCCTGGAATAAGAACATCATCTGACTTCCATCCAAGTCCGCGATAAAATAACTCAAATCCTCACGAGCCGAATATAGCACCCCACCGCTTGGATCAATAAACATACAATCTAATCATAAACCTTCTCGATCAAGGCTTGCAGGTATTTCTTGGTCATTCTGTCATCATAATGAGGTAATAAGTAGAGATGAAATTCCACGAACGCTTCAGTGCTAAAGAGCATGGAGGTTCGAGTCCTCTTCAAGGCATAGAGAATGCTCATTGAATGAGCAATTCAATAAGAAATCTTGGAATTGGAATAAGTTCGGCAGCGGATCAAGAAATCTTGGTGATCTTCTCTATCTAATGAGGGGGGAGTCCGCTTTGAAATCGTCCGCCCTGAACCCTCCCCCCCCCCCCCCCCCCGAGTATATGCTTCAATAGGAATCACACAAGGGTAGATTGATACAATAGAAACCTCTGGTAAAATGCCCGCCCGTAACGTAACTCAGAAATTACATAGTCCATTTTAGGGATTGGCGACTTACCCATTCAGTGACTTTGGCGCTGGACGTTCCCCCCAAAAATGGGTACTATCGGGCGGGTGAATTCAAGAATAGACGTATGTTGGCATTCCAGCCTCCCTTCTTATCTTTTTAACCATAGGTATTCTTTCAGGAGCAGTATGGGCTAACGAAGCGTGGGGATCCTATTGGAATTGGGACCCAAAGGATACGTGGGCATTCATTACTTGGACCATATTCGCGATTTATTTGCATATTAAAACAAATATAAATTTGAAAAGTGAAAATTCTGCGATTGTGGCTTCTATAGGATTTCTTATAATTTGGATATGCTATTTTGGGGTCAATCTATTAGGAATAGGATTACATAGTTATGGTTCATTTTTATTAAAAAATTGAATTGAAGAAAGGACCTAACCTGACGAATAAAACCACAGAACAGGGTATATCCCATATACATATCAAAAGAAGTAGGCCTCCAAATATTGATTTAGGATCCCATTGAATTTCATTCGGAGGAGGAACCATATAAAGATCGGATTAAGTCTTATAAAAAAGATACGAGGTTAACCGACGCTGTTCAAACAGGTATAGGTCAACTAAATGGTATTCTTGTAGCAATCGGGGTTATGGATTTTAAGTTTATGGGAGGTAGTATGGGATCTATAGTAGGAGAGAAAATAACTCGTTTGATTGAGTATGCTACTAATAACAAAATACCCCTTATTATAGTGTGTGCTTCCGGCGGGGAACTTATTGTCAACCTCTTTCAGATATGAATCTATCTGATTCAAAAAGGAAGAACTTGCATCAGTATCTCAATTTCAATTGAAACATGGGTTTGATTCACACTCCACGTTCTGATAAATATTTACCGCCCGAAACGAGTCAAAAATTGCGTCTTTGGCGAAATTGGCTAAAGAAAGACGTTGAGAAAGGGCGGATGCATAGAACCTTTCAACGAGATAGTGCTTTTTCAACTCTATCAAAATGGAATCTATTCCAAACATATATGCCATGGTTCTTTACTTCGACAGGGTACAAATATCTAAATTTTCTATTTTTAGATGCTTTTTCAGACCTATTGTCGATGCTTGATGTGCGCGCAAATTGCCATATTTTCTATGCACATAAAAGTCCATTTTATTGTCTTTTGCATGTATATTAATGGGAAAACATGGGAATAGTGTAGTTTACGCTTAATTGTCAAATATATGGGTTTGCACGAGTTTCTATGTGATATCGCAGAAAACAGGATAAAAGTGGGCGAATTCGGAAGAGCGGAAAAAGAACTCGAAGTCTTCTGAAGAGGTCGAAATTGACTTGGGGCCTCGACATCGAGTGCATCAGAGACATAGGAATCGAGCAGGAAATGAAACAGAGCATGTCGACATAAAAGGGGTCGATATCGACGTATGAGGTCGATATCGATGTTGCCAGATCGAACAAATTGATAGAAGTCGAGTGCTAGTTCGAGTAGGAGAAGGAGAAGCTCGAGATAAAGTTTTGAAGGGGTCGATATCGATGTCTAGGGTCGATATCGACCATGCCAGCAGAGGAATCCGACTCAGATTTTTGATAGAAATCTATCCAAAGCTTGCACGTCTATCCAAAAGTCGAGATTTCCTATCATCAAACACAAGATTTATCAGATGGAGGCTGAGTTACCATGAAGTAAAAGTTTTTTACTTTGTTTTAGTTTTATCTTAGAGAATAAAGATAAGGTTTCGAGTCCTTGTCGACATCTATAAATAGAAGCCAATAGGGCTGAGTTTAGGCATTCAAGTTAGCATCCAATAACATTCAATTTGACATACAATTCAGTTTCAATAGAGGGTAGTAACGAGTAGAGAGAGAGAGAAGGCCGAGTGAAAGTTGTAAAGCGAGAGCGGAGTGGCTTGTTCAGTTGTACTTTCTTTCGAAGTTTTAATTCAAAGTAGCTTTCTTTCAACAGTAATGATGATGATGTGCATGATGAAGAGCGAGTAGTCAACCCACTTCTAGGGTCGGGGTGAGCCCGACGATAGCAATGTGAGGTAAGTGCATCAAAGGTATGACTTTTATGCGATTTTGTCTTCTACCCCATGGATGATCCTTTACGAAAGTTAGGGAGATTCATTATTTGCATTATTGAAGCGAAAGCCACTCATATTGTGAACTTGAATTGCTCATGAATTGGATAGTAACTCTTACGAACTATGCGAGAGCCTCTAATCACCTAAGTGTTGATAACGAAAGTTATTTGACGAAAAGACATTAAATTTCGTAACTTTGGCATAAAACTTGCATTGTTATCGTTGTGGCATAAAACCCTGACTTTGGAAGCTTTTTAATTAATTGAATTCTTTATAAAAGTCTTAAGTTTTGTTTCTGTTCATCTTCCTTTCCCATTCTATTTTCTTCGGACTCTTTTCCGACAAATTGGTTACGAAAACAGTTTCTGTGACAAGCGTCGAAATTGACTGTAAGGGTCGATATCGAGGTCTAACATCGATATCGAGGTCTCTGCTCGATGTCGACTTTGCTGCTTTTGTCTTCTGCAGGAACTGCGCTAGGAAATCGACTAGAATTGAGGTCGATATCGACCAGATTACTCGATATCGAGTGTCTTCTGAGGTCGAAAGCTTTGATCGTGAATACAACAAGGGAAGCGCTGACATACCTCCTCGTGGATTCGATCCTGAATTACCCTACTACCACAAGGGAGGGGATTCTTGTATTATTTGTTTGGGACAGGGAGTTAGCCTAGTTGTGCATTGTTATATTTGAATATTTGAATCTCCTACTACTCCACCCCGCTGCGAACAAATTGGCGCCGTTGCCGGGGAGGCAATCAAAAGCCACCTTAGTTAATCACGATCTTTTGACCTTATTCTGCAGGTTTATGCGACGTTTTGATCGTGGACCTATCCTGGAACCAATCAACGAGCCTGAATGTTTCTACCATCTTCGTAACAAAGCAATTCGTATCATGGCTGACAACGAGACGCAGGCCAAAACCATAAAGCGATTAAGGAAGGAAATCGAGGACCACAACGCTACAATCGCTGCTGAAAGGGCCGCCGCTGCTGCTAAGCGAGCCCGTGCTGATAGGGAGGAGGATGCACGCAGACAAGCCCAAGAGCGGCTAAATCAGTATCCACAGACGGCGATGCAATACATGCATCCACCGCTTCATGTTCCTTAATCCGCTATTTTAATTCCTCACTCCAACTATGAAATAAAAATTAACTTCCTATCTGAGATAAAAAGAAATACTTTTGAAGGAAGACCTAATGAATGTCCCTTGCAACACATCTCTACTTTTATGGACTTATGTGAGACAGTTGCTGATGGAGTGAATTTAGAGTATGTGCGATTAAAATCTTTTCGATGGTCTTTGGCAGGGAAGGCATTACAGTGGCTTAAAAGTTTGGCTCCACGCTCGCTGAGGATATGGGCGGAGGTGAAAGATGCATTCTTGAACAAATTCTTCCCACCTTCTAAAACGGCGATGCTGCGACAAAGGATCACGGCTTTCAAACAAAAGCCAGGTGAAACCCTAGCACAGGCGTGGGAGCGATTTAAAGACTTGCTAAGATCATGCCCGATGCATGGGCAACTTCCATATGTCATCCAAGAGATCTTTTACAACGCCCTTGATGCGCCGAATAAGGAGAGGATCAATTCATATACCTCTTATCGGTATATTGAGCTTACACCAACGGAGGCATGGGAGACCATTGAGAGGCTTGTGAACTTTGACGATAAATATGGGGCTGCTGGGGACTATGATGCAAGGCCTGCCCCATCAATGCCAATATATGAGCCTCCAAGGGAGATAGTTCCTGATGTGTGGCAACAATTCCAAAACGATCAAACACGCTGCCTTCAAAAGCAAATCAGGTTCCTGAGCAATAACCAAACTTGTTAGGAGTGTGGCTCAACAAGGCATAACAATAGTGACTGTCCACATACTGAGCAAGTATCCATGGCGGAACAACATGAGGAGGTTAAGTGGACAAGAGGCTCCTATGGAGGGGGCAATCAACAATATTGGGGTGATCAAAGGTTCTATCAACAAAGGGATCCCCCACCATATAGAGCACCAGGGCACCCTGAGCGGGAGACAAGGAAGGATGACCTGCAAATCATTCTTGATGAGATGCAGAGGAATCACGCTGAGTTCAAACAAGCCAACAACTTCGTCCATACTCAGCTGCAGGGCATCAATTCTAGACTTGGGGAGATCGACGTTTGGAAGCGCAACATGGAGACTCAAATGAGTCAATTAGCGGAAGCAATGCCCAAAGCGTCAGGATCATTCCCTGGATCCACTGTGCCCAACCAAAAGGGCAAAACCACTGGTCATATTGCAGCGGTAAATCTAAGGAGTGGGCGTTAATTACAAACGCCCGAGCAAAAAGCGGGGGAGAAGGAGCCAGAACAGACGTTGATATCGACCCCCTGTTGATATCGACCCCCCTGTCGATATCGACCAAGGTGACGTCGACGTCGACCCTCCTGTCAATGTCGACCCTGATGCTGCGTCACCACAGAAATTGACTCCTCCAGTCGATATCGACCCTACTGATGTCGATGTCGACCTCACTGCAGCCGCGGGAAGGAAGAAGGTGTTGCCATTCCCATCTAGAAAGGTGATTAAGGACCCAACGGAAAAGAAGTTCCAGCGGTTCGTGAAGATGCTCCAAGGACTTAATGTCTCTATACCATTCACAGAGGCACTTCACGAAATGCCATCTTATGTAAGGTTCCTTAAAGACATCTTAGGTAAGAAGCGATCGCTCTCTGAGATCGCAGAGGAGTGCAACAGGTTGGAGCTACCACAAAAGCGGGCGGACCCAGGTAAGTTTTCTATTGCTATAGGTCTAGGTCAATTCAAATTTAATGCTTTGGTTGACTTGGGCGCTAGCGTTAGCATGATGCCACTAACCATTTGGCACAAGGTAAAGATAGGTCCTCTGGAGCCCGTTGATGCGAGGTTGTACATGGCTAACAATACGGTAGTGATTCCAACTGGGATAGTGACGGATGTGCCAGTACAAGTAGGTAAATTCTTTGTCCCTGCTGATTTCTTAGTTGTTGATATAGCGGAGGACCCTGCTTGTCCAATTATTTTAGGTAGGCCATTCCTAGCAACCGTCGATGCCAACATTAGCGTAAAGAAAGGATTACTCTCATTCACAATTAGTGACGAGGTAATAGAGTATGCCTTCAACAAGACGGTGAAAAATCAAGGGCCAATGGAGATAAAAGCCATCAATGGTGTCTACATTGCATGTGGAGAAGCAAAGGTAAGAAGTATGACACCGGAGGAGCTTGAGAAGAGGGCCATAGAAGCCCAAGTGGAAGAAGTTATGGCAATCTTGAACGAAGGATCCCAACAGAACATCGAAATCGACCCAGGTAAGTCGATATCGACCACTAACGTTCAAAATTGTATGCCAGGTCATAAGTATGGGGTCGACGGAGGAGAAAAGGAAACATCAAAATCGGGGTCAAGGGTCGATATCGACCATGCCCTATCGAAATCGACCACCATCAGCACTGAGAAAGAAGGAAAGGAGACCTCGATATCGATCTCTGAGGGTCAAAATCGACCTGATCATATCAAGCCGAAACTCTCCAAATCGATTGATCCTCCAGGAGTACAACAGGGGTCGATATCGACCTCTGAACATCGACATCGACCTGAGCCAAAGATAGAGAAAAAGGTAAGTCAAGGTACGGATTCCTCTTGTTCCATTTCAATTAAGGATTTATCATTATTTGGAAGAGGTGTGCCTTGGCATGTGCGCTTGTGTAGGGTATCCGATGATGATTCAAGCCAATATGAGATAGGAGACAAGGTCTATGTTGCCAAATCTAAGGACCATTGGTTCCCTACAAGATTCAAGGATAAGAACTTAGGACCATTCACGGTGAATCAAATCAATCCTGGCGGAATGAAGCTGCGGGATAAGAATGGAGTGATATTTGAGGCTCAAGCCACATGGGCTCTGCAGATGCCGCCTTGAGAAGCGAAAAGGGAGAAGTCGGCCTAGCGACTTAAAAGTCTAGAGCTTGTAACAAAGACTTAGTTTTAATTTTTAGACACTTTTTCTTTGGGTTGAGACACTTTATTGTTTTGCATATTTTGTTTTGGTTTTATGTTTATTAACAAGTTGCAGGAAAGAGAAAATCACACAGGAAGGGCATCGAAATCGATGTCTAACCTCGACATCGACCCCAAGGTCGACATAGATAGGGTTTGTGGTCGAGGCCGGATCACCCTGAAGCCTGAGCAGAAATCGATATGAACATCGATATCGATGTTAAGGGTCGATATCGACCCTTTCTGCTGTCTTCTTCGACTCCTGAAATTTGTGACGGTTTAGTAAGTTTTCTTCTTAACCCTAGTTCTAATACAGTGAGGACACTGTAAATTTTAAGTATGGGGTGGGGGAAAGGCTTACTTGCATATTCATACTTAGTTTAGATTTGCATATTTATTTTAATGCATATAAAAAAAAGAGAGAAATATGACCCCCATCAAAAATTTGAAAAAAAAAAGGAAGAAGAGTCATGGAAGTATAAAAAAGAGCTCTATGATGCAAAATTAGATTCATTAGAGATATAACATGAAATTGCCTAGTTAAGGGAAGTCCCAATGAAGTGCAAAAAAAAGAAATAAAATAAAGGAGATGAAAATTTGAAGTTGCTTTTGACATGTGCATGATAAGATGATGGAGGACTTTTTATGAAAATTCCATACAAATGCTTACTTATATTCATATCCTAGCCTTACCTATGCATATTTGCAAAAGCCACAAAGCCATATATGAGCCTTATCATGATCATTATTGCTCCACATATATACATATTGCCCATTTTATACCTTATATCCTATCCGGGGACAAGTTTGAGAATGGATGTCATCTTTGGAGTTATATGGAGTTGTGTATGAAGTTATTGGCAGGAATGATACAATTATAAAATATGGAAAATTAAATGAGCGAGAAAAAATTCGATCACCTCAGAAGATAAAGGTAGGTCGACCCTGCTCGTTGAGATGTTAGTTCAGCGAGATGGGACACAAGGTGAGGAGTCCGAAGTACTAAGTATCCGGGGCCATTCATGACACCCATGTTTGCGACTCGCGAGAAGGCAGTGCTAAGGTTAGAGAGGTAAAAGCATTATATTGAATAAAAGCATTGAGCGATGAGTGAAAGGTGAGACATTATGAAGAAGGAATGTGGAATGTTTTAGAAAGAAAGTATGATTGCCCGGATTTAACACCACATGGCCAAATGTTAGCCCACCTTTAGCCTTTTACCAATCTATTTCACACAAGCTTGCAAAAAGTCCTCTTGATTATTAATGCTCTATCGCTAAAATTATTTTTGCATATTACCTCCTTTTATGCGTATGAAATTGCTTTTATGCACAGGCATGGACTTCGTTGACATAAGTTCCTTATCGAGTATGGCAATTGATTGTAGGGACATATGAAAAATGAATCTATGATGTTGAGGGTTTACTTTCTTCCCCTGAATGACCATTAAAGGTATTGCTTGGGGACAAGCAAGCTTAAGTATGGGGTGTTTGATGTGCGCGCAAATTGCCATATTTTCTATGCACATAAAAGTCCATTTTATTGTCTTTTACATGCATATTAATGGGAAAACATGGGAATAGTGTAGTTTACGCTTAATTGTCAAATATATGGGTTTGCACGAGTTTCTATGTGATTTAGCATATAACAGGATAAAAATGGACGAATTCGGAAGAGCGGAAAAAGAACTCGAAGTCTTCTGAAGAGGTCGAAATCGACTTGGGACCTCGACGACATAGGAATCGAGCAGGAAATAAAACAGAGCATGTCGACACAAAAGGGGTCGATATCGACGTATGAGGTCGATATCGATGTTGCTAGATCGACCAAATTGATAGAAGTCGAGTGCTAGTTCGAGTAGGAGAAGGAGAAGCTCGAGATAAAGTTTTGAAGGGGTTGATATCGATGTCTAGGGTCGATATCGACCATGCCAGCAGAGGAATCCGACTCAGATTTTTGATAGAAATCTATCCAAAGATTGCACGTCTATCCAAAAGTCGAGATTTCCTATCATCAAACACAAGATTTATCAGATGGAGGCTGAGTTACCATGAAGTAAAAGTTTTTTACTTTGTTTTAGTTTTATCTTAGAGAATAAAGATAAGGTTTCGAGTCCTTGTCGACATCTATAAATAGAAGCCAATAGGGCTGAGTTTAGGCATTCAAGTTAGCATCCAATAACATTCAATTTGACATACAATTCAGTTTCAATAGAGGGTAGTAACGAGTAGAGAGAGAGAGAGAAGGCCGAGTGAAAGTTGTAAAGCGAGAGCGGAGTGGCTTGTTCGGTTGTACTTTCTTTCGAAGTTTTAATTCAAAGTAGCTTTCTTTCAACAGTAATGATGATGATGTGCATGATGAAGAGCGAGTAGTCAACCCACTTCTAGGGTCGGGGTGAGCCCGACGATAGCAATGTGAGGTAAGTGCATCAAAGGTATGACTTTTATGCGATTTTGTCTTCTACCCCATGGATGATCCTTTACGAAAGTTAGGGAGATTCATTATTTGTATTATTAAAGCGAAAGCCACTCATATTGTGAACTTGAATTGCTCATGAATTGGATAGTAACTCTTACGAACTATGCGAGAGCCTCTAATCACCTAAGTGTTGATAACGAAAGTTATTTGACGAAAAGACATTAAATTTCGTAACTTTGGCATAAAACTTGCATTGTTATCGTTGTGGCATAAAACCCTGACTTTGGAAGCTTTCTAATTAATTGAATTCTTTATAAAAGTCTTAAGTTTTGTTTCTGTTCATCTTCCTTTCCCATTCTATTTTCTTCGGACTCTTTTCCGACAAATTGGTTACGAAAACAGTTTCTGTGACAAGCGTCGAAATTGACTGTAAGGGTCGATATCGAGGTCTAACGTCGATATCGAGGTCTCTGCTCGACGTCGACTTTGCTGCTTTTGTCTTCTGCAGGAACTGCGCTAGGAAATCGACCAGAACTGAGGTCGATATCAACCAGATTACTCGATATCGAGTGTCTTCTGAGGTCGGAAGCTTTGATCGTGAATACAACAAGGGAAGCGCTGACATACCTCCTCGTGGATTCGATCCTGAATTACCCTACTACCACAAGGGAGGGGATTCTTGTATTATTTGTTTGGGACAGGGAGTTAGCCTAGTTGTGCATTGTTATATTTGAATATTTGAATCTCCTACTACTCCACCCCACTGCGAACAATGCTAAGTAGCAGTCACAAATTTGTATCCATTTTTCATTATATTATGCACAGATCAGCATGGCGAATTCTTAAGCTAAAATGGCGAGCTCTTAAGCTCAAATTGTGGAAGATACTTTTATTTTTAATGAGCTAAGCCAATAGAATGAGCCAAACAATTTTTGTATCATGAACTTTGTACCGCGAACAACGAACATCGTTTAGATGGTCGGTAAAAAGTCACGCAATTTAGGGGGGAAATGCAGAAATAGAAAAAAAGCAATGAGAGGAAGTCGGATTTTTTTTGTAATGTATCTGATATACATCTTGTCTACTCTCATCCTTTATTTGTTCATTACACTCTTGTCAATATGTCTGTTAAAAAAAAGAAATAATAGAAATTTAATTGAAAATTAAAGATAATAAAAGAATCAATTGAACAAATAAAAAAAGAACTTGTGTTGGATTGGCACTATCTAAATAAGGTACATGATTAGAAAGGAATGGCGATAAAAATAAAAAATAAGTCGAAAAAAGATCAATAACTATACGTCAAATAATTCATTCTTTTTTTAGTATAGTTCCAAGGAAAACCTTCTAGTTTAAAGGAA
The DNA here is from genome assembly GCA_963922045.1 of Persicaria maculosa. Classification (NCBI taxonomy): domain Eukaryota; kingdom Viridiplantae; phylum Streptophyta; class Magnoliopsida; order Caryophyllales; family Polygonaceae; genus Persicaria; species Persicaria maculosa. The sequence goes on along the minus strand of OY998271.1, from coordinate 20,560,517 downwards.
TGTTGGAATTGTCTATTGCTAGATCCAATTCCTACCGTGAGTGACTTGGTCAATATAACTTTCTTCATTTGTTCACTTGATCTTTTTTCTAGACATATCAATATAGAAGGGATGAACCATATAGCCAAGAGAAACCATGAACCAGAATAGAGGAGCTTGCCCCACCCATGAGTAAATATTTCGTAGTAGCCTCATTAGACCGTACATCTTTCTTGGTATATCCAGATAATAGGTAGGAGCATAAACTAAAACATTCTGGGGATTCACAGAAATACCTCGGATGGTGCCACAATCTCTTCTACGCATAACAATATGTTGAACTACTTCAACAAGTCTTCGCGTGAGATATGTAAAGAAAAACAACCGATTTTGTTCGTAAGGTATTCAGGTATATGACGAGAAAAAAGCCTATTTCACAACGTTTCCGACGAACCTGACTAAATATCGTTGTCAAGATAAGATCTCGATTGTCCACCAATCAAAAATGGAGTAGTACGTTACGAGATCAATATGACTTACTATTCGGCTGGAGTGAGGTTGAGTTGGGTTGCTCGCCCAGATCATGATTTTGATTCCAAAAATTGACTAGGATTGCATACAAAAAAAGGGGGGGTTCTAAAGAATATATTGGGGTGGGCGTAATAAAGAGAAAAACTCACACGCCATTAGCCTACGAGGCTGCAAGTAGAAAATGGGTTTGTTTATCCAAAATTAGAAAAATGCCGACTGGGTTCATTGAAATGTGCTTTTTTTTCTGTTTTATGCTTCGCTTAGAATGATCCCAGGGAGCAAGCTTTTGGGAATAATTTTTTACATAAGAAATGTATTGAATCGATTCTTTTTAAAAAATAGATCCGATCGCAACTTCGAATATGGCATTCAAAGGGATCAAATAGGAAACGAAGCCATTTTTTTCTGATCCTTCGATAAAAAGATTCATTCTCTTCATAAAAATAGGAGGTAGAACCAATAAAGATTTCTTTTTCGATTCATCCCTGGAGTTGAATACCTCATTCAAGAATTGTTTTTGATCCAATCCGTAGGAATCAATAGAAAAGGCAAATCCCTTATGATACACCAGATCCGGATCGGTCGCTTAAGATCTTCGGTCTCTACCCGGACCCGATGAAAAAAATTGGATCACTTCTTATAGACTCGTTGAGACGGATTCTGGTCTAGTTGATGGCCTATTAGAAGTAGTAGAAGGCGCTCTGGTGGGATCCTCGCTTCTTCGGCCCGAACCGAGGAATCCCTTAGAGATGATGGAAAATGGATGAGTATTTTTTTAACAGCAATTGCTGAATATCAAAGGCTTATTATGCGAAATCCAATTTTTTTAGAACGAGTCGAGGGGGTAGGCATTATTGGCGGAGAAGAGGCAATAAATTGGGGATTGTCAGGACCAATGTTAGATCAAAACACTATGTATGGATGGTATGAATGGCCTAAACAAGAATTCTTGAACAGTGAACAACCAGAGCCTATTACTCACTACATCAAAAATTTTCCATTAATGAAATATGTAATTCCATTGTAAAAAAAATAATACGCATGTCTGATGAAAGTTGCTATCTGCTCCAATAACGAATCATTGGTTTGACTGAATAACTCAAAAAAGACCCTATAGGGATAATACACATTCCAGTTGACCGAATTGTTTTGTTCCAAAGCAAGGGTATCCACGGGGTCGTTCGTCCTATTGATTCAGATATTCATGACCAAGAAGTACTGGATTCTCTTTCGGATAGGCCCCGAAAGGAGAAGGGAGGCTGGAATGCCAACAGGCGTCTATTCTTGAATTCACCCGCCCGATAGTACCCATTTTTGGGGGGAACGTCCAACGCCAAAGTCACTGAATGGGTAAGTCGCCAATCCCTAAAACGGACTATGTAATTTCTGAGTTACGTTATGGGCGGGCATTTTACCAAAGGTTTCTATTGTATCAATCTACCCTTGTGTGATTCCTATTGAAGCATATACTCGGGGGGGTTCAGGGCGGACGATTTCAAAGCGGACTCCCCCCTCATTAGATAGAGAAGATCACCAAGATTTCTTGATACGCTGCCGAACTTATTCCAATTCCAAGATTTCTTATTGAATTACTCATTCAATGAGCATTCTCTATGCCTTGAAGAGGACTCGAACCTCCACGCTCTTTAGCACGAGATTTTGAGTCTCGCGTGTCTACCATTTCACCCCCAAGGCATCTTGAAAGTGATTCGTATTCCATGAATATAATATCTATCTAGTGTGATGTATGGAATTGTCTACCATTTCACCCCCAAGGCATCTTGAAAGTGATTCGTATTCCATGAATATGATATCTATCTAGTGTGATGTATGGAATATATGACAAGGGTGTAGTGTTAGAGTATTTCTATTGATCGGTCATGTCATATAGGCCCGAGTCGGACATCCAATTGCTTCGCTTTTCATTTTCCGGAGGATGTCCTATACTTATATATACTATATACCAAAAGATGGACAATCAAACTTATTTATCGATTCAATAGAAGCCAAAAGAGATGAATAGGGTCCCAAATCAAATAACGAGAGATATGTAAAAAGAAGGTCCGAAATGGAATGTAAGGACGTGGGGATCCATATGGAAATAGAGTATCTATTTAGATAGGCTCGAATGACCCCTTCTCATAATGAGAATTTATATAACCCTCTTCTGGCCTAGTCTGGTATGGAATGAACTTATAGACAATTGATATTTTGAGTCTATTTTTTATTTCGATTTTTTTAGACAAAGAATCTCTTATGAATAAATAGAATCAAGAAAATTGTCTTATTTTTTCCTCTTTTTTTCATAGTGATTTAGAATTTGAGAATAGTCGGACCTAAGAAAATTTATATTTCAGGATTTCATTTGAAATTTCAAATAAAAAGGTCTTGATTTTTTTGTTATTCGAATACGGATGAAGTAATTTAGATTTATTAGATATGTAAAGAAAAACAACCGGTTTTGTTCGTAAGGTATTCAGGTATATGACGAGAAAAAAGCCTATTTCACAACGTTTCCGACGAACCTGACTAAAGATCGTTGTCAAGATAAGATCTCGATTGTCCACCAATCAAAAATAGGATCTCCAATAGCCGGAGACAAAAGATTCATATGAGAAAACATAAGTAAACGGGCCTCCGCTTGGGCCTCTAAAGATAAAGGTACATGAACAGCCATTTGATCCCCATCAAAGTCTGCGCTGAATCCTTTACAAACCAATGGATGTAAACAAATAGCGCGCCCTTCCACTAAAATGGGTTGGAATGCCTGTATACCTAATCTATGCAGAGTAGGCGCTCTATTTAACAGTACAGGATGCCCCCGCATAACTTCCTGAAGTATTTCCCATACAATGGGTTCTTTTTCCCGAATTTTACTCTTAGCAACTCCTATGTTCGAAGCAAGATCTTGTCTAATCAGACCGTGAATTACAAATGTCTGGAAAAGTTCTATTGCAATTTCACGAGGCAATCCACATCGATGTAATGAAAGTGAAGGACCTACGATAATGACGGAACGCCCTGAATAATCGACTCGTTTGCCAAGAAGAGTCTCCCAAAACCTTCCCTCTTTACCTTCAATTACATCTGAAAATGATTTGTAAACCTTATTATGACCATCCCGCATTGGTTGTCCGCGTATTCCATTATCCAGAAGTGTATCTACGGCTTCTTGTACCAATTTCTCCTGGCACATTACCAATTCTCCGGGCGTAGATCTACTTGTTGTTAATAGATCAGTAAGAGTATTGTTCCGATAGATAACTCTTCTATAGAGTTCATTAATATCCGAACTCATTAATTTCCCCAAAAAATGTTCAGTCTAAAGAATAAATGTTCAACTACTCGAACGTATATTACTTCTATTATACAGTTGTTTCCTTTTTTCTTTAAAAAAAAGTAAGAAGCAAATCCATTCTATGTTCAAATATGGATTCGGGTTTTATGAAAAAAGTAAAAAGCCCCTTATCGGATTTGAACCGATGACTTACGCCTTACCATGGCGTTACTCTACCACTGAGTTAAAGGGGCCCTTTAACTAGCAGAATTTCGTGAATGAGTCACTATGCGGATAAGCTATCTCCCTATATTACATAATATAATAAGTTATTATAGACTATACTATAGAATCAAGTAAATTCATAGCGACTAATGATTTGTTGATCTTTTTAAACTATCACTTCAATGAACCAAGCCGACCCTCGTTTTTCTTTTCTTAAATCGATGATACCTATCAGAATAAAAAGAACTTGATATATATACCTACCGGTTCAACATAGATCCAAGATATTTCATTAACTTATGTGCTCGAGAAGTGCGATTTGTACCCTTAATTAATAAAAAAACAAAATTTTCGAAATTTTATGGATCGCGAATTTTGCTTTTCTGGTTTATTACGAAGGCACTTTTCTTTTCAAAATCAAAACGAATGAATCAATAAAGTTGAAGAAGGGGAGTTGAAAGTTGTATTTTGATTTTGGGGTGTGGTGTATAAACCATTCCACAAACCTTCCCCCTCCTATTTAGTTCTATTAGTTCTAGTTATAAGAAACTAGATATTTAATCAAAACTATTTCTTTTGATTTCATATTGAATTTCGATTTTGTATTCATTTTGATGTTTTGAAATTCGAATATATTCTAATAACTAATCAAAAGAAATATATAATATGTATAATGAGAATGGCTTTCTATGTCGAATCAAATGGAATGTCGGTTAGAATTAAGGATTCATAAATAGGAATGACGAACCAAAACACTCTACGGAATAGTGCAGGCTAGAAGGATCCCTTGGAACGAATCATATTCTTACATTCGATTGACTCTATTGACAATTTTGAAAAACTGTTGATACTATGCTTATAGTATGATGGCGGTCTGACATCCGTTACTTTCCTAGACGGAAAGTTGAATACTCAGTTGATTCAAACCTTACTACCTGAACATTTCAGAATGGAAATGGATGAATTCCTTTATCATATTTTTTGACTAGAATTTCTAATTTTTTTAGTTCATAATCAATATGAATCGTTATGGCTGGCCAAATCATGAATAAAAAAAATATTCAAATACCAAATGCGTCCTATATATAATCGTCGTGAAATAGAAGAATCTTTTGCTAAGACCAAAGGAAGAAAAACCAAAGTTTTTGTACCGATCTAATAAGAACGAAATTTTTGCAAAATTCTCCATTGATACGACATGCTCTTTTTTCCATTCATTCCTTTCAGGATCAGTCGTGGTCTTACAAATTCTACCGATGGTGTGGACGAATCCCTTACTTCATCCAAATGTGTAAAAGACCCTAATATATAGAATATTATTCTATTATTTGACTTTATTACTTTAAATTTATGAGAATCAATCCTACTACTTCTAGTCCTGGGGTATCCACACTTGAAATGAATGGAAAGATAATCTACTTTCATTAAGTGATTTATTAGATAATCGAAAACTGCGAATCGTGAATACTATTCGAAATTCAGAATAACTGCGCGGAAGGGCTATTGAACAGCTAGAAAAAGCTCGGGATCGCTTACGGAAAGTAGAAAAGGAAGCAGATCAGTTTTGAGTGAATGGATATTCTGAAATAGAACGCGACAAATTGAATTTGAGTCAGTAAAACATTAAATTAAGTAGTTCCGCCTAAGACCTTATAATTTAGATAGGAGTAACAAAAAGAGCATTTTTTACACCAATACAAAGTCCATAAAGGTTTTATATTAATAAAAGGGTCTGTTGAGCGCCTCGCGGCTATGTCATAATAGATCCGAACACTTGCCTTAGATCGAATTCCCGATCATACTTGTTCTAGTGAAGAACTAAAGAAAATAGAGAGATGGGAAATAGAAGATAAACGAAGAGAGCAATCACATAGAAAATGGAATTTCCGCAATAGCTGCAAATCCCTCCGAGATCCGTTGAGAATACAAATTGTTCTTGGGCACAAAAAATTCATTTTTGTTAGAATCATTAAGAGAAAGAATCAAATGATTCTGTTGATACATTTGAATAACTAAACGTTTTACAATCAGTAAAATGTATTTTGTGTCATACCCCCTTTTTTTATTTGACAACAAAAGGGACCTATTCAAATCTAAATCCTGATCATGTACAAGTGCATAAATATATTCCTGAAAGATAAGTAGATATGAAAAGTATTGCCAAGATCTATCTAGTTCTAAATATCCTCGGAATTCCTCCATTTAAAATTAGATCGGAAACAAAAAGAAAGGTAGAGGGTTTCAGAAGTTATAAAATGATACATAGTGCGATATAGTCAAAACAAGGTATTATAGTAAAAAATAATAGATAGATACCTCGGAAATAGGTAAACTCATCAACGGACTCTCTATCTTTTTTCCATCTAATTGGTTTCCACACTTAAAGGCGGGTCAGGTTCTAATTGTTCAAGTTGACTTTGTAGTAATAAGAGCAGCAAAGCCCTATTTGGCCACCCTAGGAGCAACAGTTCATGGCCATTATGGGGAAATCATTTATGAAGGAGATACAGTAGTTACATTTATATATGAAAAATCGAGGTCGGGTGATATAACGCAAGGCCTTCCAAAGGTGGAACAAGTCTTAGAAGTTCGTTCGCTTGAGTCAATATCGATGAATCTAGAAAGGAGGATTGGTACTTGGAATGAGCGTATAACAGGACTTCTTGGATTTCCGTGGGGATTCCTGATTGGCGCTGAGCTAACTATAGCGCAAAGTCGTATCTCTTTGGTTAATAAGATCCAAAAGGTTTATCGATCCCAAGGGGTACAGATCCTTTTCGATTATCTAATAAATCACTTAATGAAAGTAGATTATCTTTCCATTCATTTCAAAACTTTCATGATCCCTTCCCGAACCAAACTTGAACCTTTCGATTCATTTGGCTCTCACGCTCAATTACTTCAATTTTTTATGGTTAATTGCCATATCTTTTTTGAATGTAATGATGTAATGAGCCTATCCTCTACTCTTTGTTCATATTCGAACACAATTGGAAATGAATCAATAATCCAAGGCCAGAATAGAATATTTGGAGGACTCTTTCTGACTTGGTAAAGAAGCGCGGTTTGAAATTGCGTTTTTTTTGTTGATATTTTTTTAATTTTTAATTTCGGGATTTTGGCAATAAAATGCGGTTCTAGCCCGCGTTTTTCTGATTTATCTGACAAAAATGAATATTTTTGTAAATAGTTTGAAAGTGTGAATTTTTCGGTAATAAGTTATTTTTGGCTGTATATTTTGAAAAAAAAATTCAGAAAATTATGCATCCCGTAGATATATTTTCTTTTTACTATCTTTTTGTTCTATGCTATAGAGTATAGGATAAGAAACTTAATCGGAAAAGATTTCTTACCAAATAAATAAGCGATCATAGGAAAGCAATATTAATAAAAGCTAAAAATAATTTAAATTTGAAAATTTTAAATTTGAAAAATCTATCCTATTCTCTTGGGGAATAGAATAGAAAACCCGTTCTTTTAAATAATCATCTAAGAGTAAGACTATAAAATATTTTCTTTTTAAATATGTTTAGAACCAATATTACTCATATTTTAAGAAACTTAGCGCGTGTTTGGCAATTGGGGGTTTTTTAGGGGTTGGATATTTTTTAGGAAGTGAAGTTTATTTCGTGTATTATGGAGGTGTGGGAGGTGGAGATTTTTTTAAAAAAATAACCTTGTAAAAAAGATGATTGATGTTTGGTGGGTATAAGGTTTGTAAGTGGGTATTATGGATGAAAAGTCAAAAATACCCTTCAGATACGAAAATGGGGAAAAATGAGCAGGGGCAAAAGTGTACAAATTTCCATAACCTGATTAAATAACCTCTCAAAGCTGCCCCCTTCCAGCTTCCAAAATCAGAAAAAATAAGCTCCACCAACAACTCCATAACCTCAAGCTAAAGCTGCTTCCAAACATGGAGCTTCAGAGCTTATTTTTTTTTAAAAACTCCATAACCTAATCTAATACACTATCAAACACGGCCTTAGATACTCATAGTATGAACATAGAAGATTTAATATATGAACTTGAATTGATACTAGATTACGAAAACAAAAAAAAGAGACTTTGACGGTAGTTTGGTGGAGCATTTGACAGTTTAGAAATAAATCCATTTTTTACCAACAAAATCTGTCACGACCACAAGATATAAAACAATTCATACATAAAACATCCTAGTATTGGGATAAAACTAAAACATTTCAGGAAGATGAACATGTCAAAAAACTCAGATCAGATTACACCAGAAGACAAATTGCATCATAGGAGACTTCAGGTCTCTATTTTATCATATAACTAAAATTTGTTGCCCACACTTTTGCGTGTTTTGTTAATAAATTATTTTTTATTTTATTATAACAAAATTATTTTTTATTAAATTTTATGTGAAGATTAAAATAATTTATTTGAATTTTTTAATAAAAATTTCAAGCAATTATAAATTAACTTAAAGTTTAAAAAGATCATGCACAATAACTTAAAGAAAAATAATTTTAATTGTGCTAAAAAATAAGTTTTGTAACGACTTAAGATATGAGGTTGAAAATTAATATAAATATTTTGATGATAAGATTTTTTTTATTTAATAATTAATTAATTAATTAATAATGAAATCTTATCATTAAATATAATGAAATAAAATAATCTCTCTTAATGACTAAAGATAAAATAAATCATGGTACAATATTTATAAATAACTCATAGTAAAATGATAGATTTTGTAAGGGGATTAATAAATACACCGCTAATTTTTATTGGATACACCAATAATTTCCACAACCAGTTGTGGAACTGTTATCGGATGCCCTACAAATTCAAGAAAAAAAAGTTTAATCGGGAATTCCGCACATTAGAAAAAGGGGTTAATTGCACTAAATATCCTAACTTTTGTAGATAGTTGCACTTAATATTCCAACCTTGTACGATTTCGCAAAATATTATGAACTTTGTTGTTAGTTGCGCTCTCTACCCCTGGATGAGTTTCTTAAATTAATAAAATCACTAACATAATATGAAAATTACACAAAAACACCCATAGTTTTTTTTTAAAAATAATAATCCCCCATTTTAATCAAAATAAAAAAGGAAATTTATGTCATACATATAAAAATGTGTGCTCTAAAAATATTTAAATAAAATCAATTACTTAAAAATAAATTTATGCCTTATCATATCTTCTTTTCCTTAAAATTATATGTTATAAAGCCATAGTTTTGATTTACGTAAGATTAATATGTAAGTACCATATTATATGCCTAATTAATCGAGTTTCCATGAGTATATACCCAATTTTTCCTATTTTTAATATATGTTTATCATATCTTTATTAATTATAAATAGTTATCATATATTTTCATATTTCTTTTTTAAAAATATATTTTATTTTATTTTTGTAAAAATATTATATTTCATTTATGTATAGTTAGCATTTTTTATAGAATATTTTTTTAATGCTATGGAATTTATATGAAAAATATTTTCTTAAGATTCAATCACAAGATACCACATAAGATGTTATGTATTAGTTTTAGTATATATAAAATAATAAGGACCAAAATATATATATATATATGTATATATAATAATAATAATATAGAGAATAGATGTACAAATCCACATGTATAGATAGGTATATATAAATTTATATTTTTTTATAACATATGTTATCAAGAAAAATAATTAAAATTAATTATTTTCAATAATTATACTCCCTCCGTCTCAAAATTTAGGTCGTTTCACTTTTTGACACGCTTTTTAATGTGTTCAAAACTCTATGAATTTTTTTTTTCAAAAATTGTAAAATAATTACTAACTTATAAATAATAAGTTTGAAATTATTTTTAAAAATTTGAAAAAAATTTAATATTTCATAGAGTTTTTAACACATTAAAAAGCGTGCAAAAAAGTCAAACGACTTAAATTTTGAGACGGAGGAAGTATTAATTATTTTCAATAATTATATTAATTATTTAAAGGAGTAAATTTGCTATTTTTCAGTTTTAAATTATATTAGGGGTACATTGAAAATATTTTATGAATATGGGTGATTTTGTGTAATTTTTCCATCATCTGTGTAATTTTTTAATTTAAGAAACTTATATAGGGTGGAGAGCGCAACTAACACTAAAGTTCAGGATATTTCGCGAAATCTTACAAGGTCGGGATATTAAACGCAACTATCTATATAGGTTAGGATATTTAGCGCAATTTTTTCTAGAAAAAGAGAAGAAGGAGTTCGCACCTTCTTGCGGAGTGCACATTTTTTTAGGGAAAATTACAGAAAACCACCCTTTAAATATGGGTATTTTCACTTAACCACCCCTAAAATTCAAAATTACAGAAAACCACCCTTTAAATGGTATTTGTTTACAACTCACCACCCATTCAACTATTTTCGTTACTTTATCATTAAATATATTATATTTTAATATTTTTAAACTCAAATTTGATTGTAAATATATTCAAATTTTGAATTTAAGGGCCCAATTATATTTTAGGGATCATTGTATTTATTTTTAAAAATAATAATCAATAAAGCCTAGAATTATTATCTTAATTTATGTTTGAAAATGTTTATAAATTTTTAAAACATTATGTAAATTACTCTTATTTAAAATATAAATAAATAAGAGTAATTTCCATAATATTTTAAAATTTTATAAACATTTTCAACCATAAATTAAGATAATAATTCTAGGCTATATTTATTATTATTTTTTTAAAATAAATAAAATAATCCCTAAAATATGATCGAGCCCTTAAATTCAAAATGTGAATATATTTACAATCAAATTTGAGTTTAAAAATATTAAAATATAATATATTTAATGATAAATTAAAGAAAATAGTTGAATGGGTGGTGAGTTGTAAACAAATACCATTTAAAGGGTGGTTTTCTGTAATTTTGAATTTAAGGGGTGGTTAAGTGAAAACACCCATATTTAAAGGGTGGTTTTCTGTAATTTTGCCTTTTTTTTTAAAAAAAAAAGGGCATAAACTCCGTACCATGTTGTGGAGTCCCTATATTTAATTTTTATTTTTTTCCTTCATAATTATGACGCATCTGACAAAGTACTTCACAACAAGTTACGGAATAAGTTTCATAACAAGTTGCTGAGTTTAACGGTGTATATTGCTTGTTGTGGAAAGCGATTGTATAAAAAAAAAGATTGTATAAAAAAAGATTCATAGAGATATTTTATCTATTAAAGTGATAAGAAGAATAAATAAATAAAAATAATTAAAGATACAATAGTTAAACAATGGGAGCTACGAGATTCAATTTTATCCTAAAATCAACACCCCGCAAGCTTACAATGTTGATTGTAGTATATCGAGTGTTAAATTCACGGGGACTTTGTGAATATTAAGTGTAGAACCTCAACCAATTTATTAAGCCAAATAAAAGATGCGATTTTAAAGAGAATTTGAGTGATAATATTTGCACCCATAAAATTTACTATATGCACCACACATGCGCCTCTTAAGACACACTCATGCCCCTCTTGCAAGTTGCAAGATTTTGTGAATAATATGATGACAAGCTAAATAAGAAAAATGCAAATCTTTCCAACAAGTTGATTATTAAGTAATCTAATTTGCAAGTTGCTTATTAAGTAGTCTAATTTGACGTCAATGCAATCTAATTTGCAGGTTGCTTATTAAGTAGTTTTTCCAACGGTCATTTCTAACAAGTTGATTATTAAGCGGTCTAATTTGCAAGTTGCTTATTAAGAATATCCCCAATAGATGTTTTATTTTGAAGAATTTTACAAATTTGGAAAATGTTGGGCTTATTTTTGGTCCAACAGTTTCTCTAACCCATTCTCCAAAATAGAGATAGGGTGTGAAAAATAGGGTGCCTTCCCTAATTTTGCAGCAATTCCCCCTTTTTTCTGCGTGAATCTCTACTCCTCCTTCGACATCGGCAGTGAGAGCCTAGGGTTCAAATTTTTCGGATCAGACTTAAGCTCCTCGTCAGAGATTGCCTCGTGTTCTCAAACGATGACGGTCTCGGCGATGACCAGATGTCGTTGTGGTGGCTGAAAAGCCCTCCGACGGTGTATGTCAATCATCTCGATCAGAAGAAGTGGAGGCCATGGGAATGAGGCTCTTCGTCGCCATGTTGATGACTCTCGTTGCGGTGTTCGCCGTCTAGAGCGTGGTCGCTCGGGATTCACCGGCTCCGACCCCAGCCCCACCTCAAACGGCGTCACATTCGACCCCGCCGCAACCATCGCCACATTGGATTTGCAGTTGACCTCGATGGGAAGAAGAAGAAGACAATTTGTAGTAGCCATGGACGATAGCAACAAGTTTTGAAGTGAGCAACTAAATAAATCAACAATGTCAATTTGAAAATACATCAAAAAATGTCAATAATTTCAACTAAAAGCTAATTTATAATTCTTTAAAATGAAGAACCCGTTGGAATTAAGACAAATATTTTTTTAGAAAATATTGATTTTCATTCTCCATTTCAAAGAAAATTTGAAGAACCTGTTCTAAGTAATCTAATTTGATGTCAATGCAGTGTAATTTGCAAGTCGCTTATTAAGCTGTCTTTTCAACAGGTCATTTCCAAAATCACTAGCTTAAATCCTTTCAATAAAAATTAAATAAATTTATTATATGAAAATTTCTAATAAGTTTTCAATAAGTCATTTCCAAAAGCACTAACTGAAATTCTATAATGTTTCCGAACTCCCTTGTTCAACATAATCTACATTCTTCAATCTTCAACATAATCTCCCATGCATCCACCTGTATATTTCCACCCACTCTTTTGTGTAATTAGATAACTCATTTTCTCAATTGATGTCTCTAATTGCGATGGCCTGTTGAAACGTTTTCCAAATTGAAGGGAAATTTTTAGTAATTTACACAAAATAAAAGAGCGAACGAAACATGAAAATTGAGAGGGCAACCAGTAACCAGTAGGCCTCTCCTTCTCTTCTCCTCTCCTCTGTGTCGTTCTCCAATGGCGGTTGAAAGGTGAGACGACAAAACAAGGGCGCCTCTTCCTAATCATTCAAATCCAGCAACAACACTCCCAAAGGCGGAATCCGTTGTGGTTGTCGCAGGTCGCAGTTGAAATGGAACAACAGAGCCAATACCCACAAATGAACCAATCTTACCACCCAATCTCAATCCCAGTCCCAATCCCAATCCCAATTCCAATCCCAGTCCCACAACAACAATCCCAATACCCTGCCGTTCTCCATCCCCCTCAAACCCTAACCCTACCCTTCTCACAGCCCCAATTCCCCCACCAGTTTCTCCACCCCTCCTACGCCCCCGTCCAGGTCCAATCCCAATCCCCTTATGACCAGCCTAGGTCTTCCGGCAAGCGACCCCGCGAAGCTCCTACCGCTTCCTCCGCCGCCGCTGGGGAGGCCGCCGATTTCCCCTCTCCCAAGAGAAAGAAGGGTCAGGATGTGCTCTTCAGAATCGTGGTTCCTTCTAAGCAGATTGGCAAGGTTATTGGCAAGGAAGGTTCTAGAATCCAGAAGATTCGAGACGAAACTAGAGCCTCCATTAAGATTGCCGATGCCATCGCTGTGAGTTTCTATACTATTATCACTATATGCTTGTGAATTCTCGTCTAGTGGGTTATAGATGTTTCATTACTTGTCTGAAAGTCCATTCGTAGTCATAAACCAATTACAAGGGCTTCTTAACAAGTTGTTGCTCCATTTCCTTTGTTTATGGTCTTGTTCTTGTTCACAAATTTCACATTTTGGAGTTGAGCTTTCGAAGGAAATTTCATCGAATGGCTGCGTTGAATCAATCCTGTGCTGGAGCTTATGATTTACGGAGAGAACCTCTTTGGGCAGATTAAGCTGGATTAATATCCATGATTTTCTTCACATAAATGCTTATATTGACTCTCTAGTTTCTTCAATGCAATCTTGTTGCTTGCTTTCTTTAACTCTTACTTCCAAAATTTCCAATATTTTGCAGAGATATGAAGACCGTGTGATCATTATTAGCTCCAAAGACAACGAAGAAGGGGTCACTGATGCAGAGAAGGCATTGCATAAAATAGCCAATCTTATCCTCCAGGTGATAACACGGGTTTTTACCTACTTATGAATACTTCCGGGCTAGTTGTTCAAGTTAGATAGGTAGCCATTAGGTTAAGGACGTGGAATCTATTTTAAATTTTCAAGGATAGCATTTTACAGTCACGGCTGTTGATTATTCTCTCTGAAAGTGCCATCCTACCATCAAAAAGGGGGAGGGGGTGTTGGAGGAAAAATCAGCTAATGTGTGATTATGGGAAGCACTTGAGAATTTTAGCATATGTGTAAGCAATGTCTTCATCCGTGTGGAGGGTTTTTGAGTGAACAGCACATTTCACTGTATTTTTTATCTTATTCAGTGTTTTGCCCCAGATCTGTTTTGTTGTGTAACAGTAAAATATATTGGGATTATTTGCTGACTGGTACAACCCCAAAATTCACTAGATTATATTATTATCTTTATATTTCCATTTTCTAGTTGGTTCCTTTAATTTCTAACATTCCTACTTTGTAGTATTTGCTAGACACTTCCCCATTTTCTTCATGTTCTCTTCCATTATTTGAATTAAAAATATAAGTTTATTAGTAACAGTAATGCGAAGTAGTTATTTTTTTTTCCTGATATAAAAATAGGCGAAACTGCAGATTTAGGGACTATGGAGTAATAATAATTTTGGAAATGAAATTGCAGATTCTGTGCTTATCCTCGTTGCTGAAGAGTGAGATCCTTGCCTTCAGTTTCCATCTCTTAATTTTCATTTATGTAGCTCAATCTCTGATAACAACATGAATATGTTCCTGTAAGTTCTCCGAGTTAATCACCCTGAATGATTTTCAAATCCAGATTTAATCCACACTAGTAGTTCAGAAAGTTAACAAAATTGATTAATCTTGCTCAATCTTTTAGCATGAGTTTATTCTTTGAGGATGATCATTCCTAAATCATTTTTTTTAATCCTTTAGGAGAAGAATCTGCTTTTTACTATTTTTTTCTTTAAAAGGAAAAGGAAAAGATTCCCACTGGCCATGTCTCCTGGCCTCGTATACTTGTTCATGCTCCAGTATGTTGCTGTGCTCATTTTGTTATGTTCTTATGGCCCTTCTTGATTACACTTATAGAAACATGTTTGAAACAGGATGATGGTACTAGTTCTGTGGCACAAAATGTCAGTGCTTCTGTTGGAGCTGCTCTTGCTGCCAGTTCTGTTGGGAGTATTGATATTGTAAATGCTGTTGGCAGCGTAGGCCCAGCTCATGTGGCTGCTAATGCCATAAGGCTTCTCATAGCTGGTTCACAAGCAGGTGGTTTGATAGGGATGTCTGGTCAGAATATTGAGAAGCTAAGAGATTCCTCTGGTGCTTCTGTCACAGTCCTTGCTCAAAATCAGTTGCCTTTTTGTGCATCTGCTCATGAATCTGACCGTCTAGTACAGGCGAGTTCTTCCATATATTTTTATTAGTAAGAGACTAAGAGTTCTTCCATATATTTTATTTCTCCCTCCGTCTCAAATTATATGACATTTTAGAGAAACTTTGGTGTCCCAAATTATTTTCCGTTTTACAAATATCAATGTAAAACACTAGTGGCAGCAAAAAAAAAAAAAACATGTAATTGAACCACTGCACTCCTGACTCCCTCTCTTCTCTCCTGAGATGAGTCATACTGTTTGTTGGAGTTTGTGATGTTTCATATGGTCCTCAAGAAGAAAAGGAAAACACTTCTTTGAAATTTGATACCAGAATAGATTGGTTTTCCTAATTAAAATGATGTTATTCACGAAAAGAGTATTTTCAACCTTCTTACAACTATTCCTCACTTGTTTGAATAAGTTATGAAACTATTCATTTAAACACAGGTATCAGGAGAGGTGCCTGCTGTACTTAAAGCTGTGGAGGAGATTGGTTCTCAATTAAGGTTCTGCAAACTCTGCTGTCTAAATTATTTATCTTGGGCGTCATACTGAGCAATAACCTTTTTTCTTTATTAATTTGGCGTTATATTCAGAGAAATGCCACCTAAACAAGTAATTTCCATTAGTCCAGCATTCAATTACAGTACAGTAAGGACAGCACAATCATATGTAGATCCAACAGCAGGTACCCTTCTGCTAGGAGCATCTGCAAATGCATTGTAATCTGCAGTTTCTTAATATTGTCTTATCATAGAATCATCTTTTAGATATGTCCCTGCAGTTGAATGTGTATCGATGAATATGATGATTTCGGAGACAATGATTGGTGGGTTCATTGGTAGATCTGGCTCCAATATATCAAGGATTAGAAATGAATCTGGTGCAACGATTAAGGTATGTTGATATTCCGTTCCTTCAAACTGCCTCTCATCTCATCTGGTAGCTCTCTAATGAACAGGTACTGACATAGAAGTATGAAATCCCTTGAAATGGAAGATAATAGAGTGACGAGACTCTGGTACAACCGTAGTTCTTTCTTTTCGAATTGTGCAATATGGGAAATCATATATGGAATGGCAAGCACTCATGGTGCATATTATTTTCTTTGAATAAGTTACCTTGGTCACTTGGGGTTTTGAAAGCCCAGGTTCACAGAGAATGAGAGACCAATTTCCTGAATAAACTTTGGTGGTTTGTCATGGGAATATGAAATCTAGAAAAAGGAAAGGAATCACTGGTTTCAACTCACTTAGTACTGTTTCTTCAGCTTCTAGTCTTTCGATAGCTCAGTTATATTCATCACTCCCAATTCCCCAAGAAATGAAAAGAAAGGATCCTCATAGATGCACTGTATGTAATGGGTTTATGCTTCCTTTGGCGACACAAAGAGCACTAGGTAGACATCCTCCTCTCTCCCTAATATAAATTAGAGAGAGATGTGCTTAGCTTAACTCCATCAATCCGAGGAGGTACTCTGTATGATGCGATTCCCCCATCCCCCTTTGGCATTCTGAACAATGCTCCCTTGTGAAATTGGAATGTAATTTACCCTTGTAGATAAAGAAATTTGCAAATTTGGTAGTTCTTTATTCCCCCTTCCCGTTCATCACCCCCCCTCCCCCCCCCCCAAAAAAAAAAAAAAAGATTTTGTCTACTGCTTTTCCCCCAAGTCCCTCTCCCGTGCCCCTCTTCATTTTCTTCGCCATCTTCCCTTCCCATATCCCTGGCATATTCTAATTTAGTTTTCTTGGACCCAGGTAGATAAAGGGTGCTTTGCCCTGCAGCTTTCTCAATATATACCTTGGGTCTCTGCTCGTTCATTGGTGTTTTGATAAAGCTACACGATGCCTTGAAGATGGAGGGAGTCAGGTGATTTTTGCCATGTTAATTCTGCTTTGCTGGACAAAAACAGAGGATTAAGACAGCAGAAACAAAAATGTTGACGGCATTGTGGATTACAGGACATTTGCGGTGGCTGATTATTAAGCCGTAGATATGGTTATTCAGCTAATGTCATCAGGTTCTATACCAAGTTTTTAGTTCTCGTCTAGAATTTCCTCCAGGTTTAATCTTATGATAGTCTAACTAAGTTCAGTGTTTGATCTTTCACAATACCCCTCCCTCTCACCTTGATCACTTGCTTTGTCATTGTGCATTTACCTTCCAGAAGTGGTTTTATTGTGTTCCAAGGGCAAAATTATAAAATTAGTAGTTCACTTGGAAAGTCTTTGATGTTGGTTTGCAGACATGCATTTTACTTGCATAGTTTAACAGAAATAAGAGTTGTATTCAGTTGGCCTTCAGTCTAATTGTTTATGGAATATCAGAGTTGTATTCAATTGGGCTGCATGGTTTTCAGGTTTACGGTGGAAAAGGTGAACAGAAACACAGGCAGATCCAGCTTGCTGGAACTCCTCAACAGGTATCATTTTCCCCCCTCTTTACGGAATACGCTTCGGGCCACATAATGAAACTCAGTCAGTCTGACTGACTTTTTCCTAAGGGAATACCCTTCATGCACATAGTGTAAAACAGACAAGTTAGTTAATTGAGTTTATAATATGTGCAGATCATAATGATTCCTGTTGACGTTTAGAGCTTTAGAAGATTTAAGTAGTAGGAGGTCGTTCAACCAAGAGATGCATATTATCCGTTATTTGTAGCCTGCTATCCCACTTTATCGATTGTATCCAATCAAACTGAACATAGCGGCAACTTTAATTTCCCTCTATTTCATTTGGTATTGTAGGCAGGCCACTATGGTTTTGAAAAATGATTTATATTCTATCGTGATGGACTTTTATTTGCTGGAAGATTGTCATAGCTTCATTTTGATAGATTTTTCACATGGGCTTTTAGGGACTCATGCTGACTATGAAGGCAACCGTTGTACTAGATGGTCCATTTTAGACTGGATTTCGTAGCTGATTTGACATCGTTAAAAATTTTCTCCTAAGATTCATTCAAACTAATATAGGAGGAAAATTAAAATCCCTAATGCCCGTCATTGGAAACAAGTATTTAGATGAAATTTTGTCAATGATATGTGCAATGTTGCAGTGGTGTCTCATTTTTTCTCTTAATAGACCCCTTTATACAAGTGAAGGAATGTCATCCTGCTTATGAGTTGCTTTCATAACACATCTTGCAGGTGGCCTTGGCAAAACAGAGAATCGATGAATATATATATTCTCAGATGATACAGTCGGGCACTCAGCTGCCTTTGTAAGATACTTGCCTCCCAACTCCCTATTGCTTTCTATGCTGTCGCACCAAGCCCTGTTTTGGGAAATTATTGTTGCTTATGGTTTTGAAATGATGCTCAAGGGTCAACTGGGTGTATTAAATATTGATGCTCACTTTACTGCAGATACGATGCTGGGGTTTATGGCGCTGGAGTGATCTGAACACGCATTTCTGCTAGCCCAATCTCTCCTCTGAAGGGCAGTCTTGGTTGATTATTGAAAACCAATGCTTTCTTTAGTAGTTTCAGTGGGGGTGCATAGGAACAGTAGAAAGTTTGTGACATGATTATAAGTTGTTGTAGTTTGATCTTTGAGACTTTTATCCTATCAGGCTTACCATGGAACAGCTAAAAAGATCTTTGGGTTTATCATCTGTGTACTGTGAATTGTGAATGCTTGTTTCAGATGCAGCTTCTTTATCAGAGCCTTTTTGGTAATGTACGTTTTGCTATGAATTTTGAATTGACTTTTTACCCGAAAGCTCAGTGAGTTTTTAGTTATTGATTCTATTTTTTTTTTGGGAACATATGGGATTATGGGGTTGGATTGAAAAGTGAAAAATTATTATCCATAGAATAATATGGAAAATTCATAGGTTAAATTGATTGGACGCAGATATAAATTCTCAACAATGAAAATTGTTTGTTTGATATAAAAATGAACTAGTACAGTTCCCGCGCCATTGCGCGGTTTATTTTTTAAATCATAATAATATGACAAATTAATATTGTAAAATTTTATAAAAGCTAGTATAAAATAAAAAAATGTATAATTTTATTGGTTGAAAAAACTACAATTAATGTAAACCATTTCGGGTTGGTTCAGCTTAAAATGACATGCGAGAAGTACCCAAAGGTCTCCGGTTCGAATCCCGCCCCGGGTGGCCACTGGAGGGTTTACCTTGTTGTTAACTTCAGGGCCCATGGGATCAGTCGGGTGCTAGTAGCCCCGAATATCCATGTAAATTCAATGCAACTACAATTAAATGTAATGATAACACCTCATTAAAAATGATTCTCACTTAAAGAAGTGTATAGATATAGATATTTTAAAATAATCTTATTAGAAAGAAAAAAAATTACTCTCATAATATTATATAAAAGATTTAACTAAAGATAATTTTACGAAAATCTCTTACATGAAAGAGAGAATTTATAAGATATGTTCTCGTACTTTTAATTTAATATAATATATAAAGAATTACATATAGGTATCGATTATTTATTAATTCAATATTTTGAACTAAACCCCTTGATTAGAAAATATAGAATATATTAAGGAAAAAACTATAATTAATGTGATGATGTCACCTCTTAAAACTTACTTTTCATTAAAATTATATATTAACATTAATATTAATATTAATTCAATGTTTTGCATTGCACCACTGGTGAGAAAATGGAGTATATAATGAATTGAAAAAAAATGACCAAAAATATCTTTGCATAAAGAGGTGACATGTGGTAGTAGGATTATGGGGTTAATACATACATACATACATACATACATACATACATACATACATACATACATACATACATACATACATACATACATACATACATACATACATACATACATACATACATACATACATACATACATACATACATACATACATACATACATACATACATACATACATACATACATACATACATACATACATACATACATACATACATACATACATACATACATACATACATACATACACACACATACATACATACACAAACATACATACATACACACACATACATACATACATATATGTGTGTGTATTGACAGATAGATAGAAAATTCAATTTGTAGAAATGAATAGATAATATTAATTTAAAACAAAAGACACAACTTCTATTATTTTATTTAACATGTTAATTTTTATTTTATTTTCTGAAAAACTAAATAGGTTAGAAGTTGGCTAGATATAGAAAGGAAGGTAATGAAATAAAATTCATGTATTTTCTTAAAATGATATGTTAAATGAAAACTTTAATCTATAATCGTTAAACCAAAATCATACTTTGGATAATTTAATAAGATCATTATATTTTTATTTATATAAACCAAAATTTTGAATTTTTTTAGGTGTATATAGATAAATTTATAAAATTTAATGGGTATATGAATATATATCCAATTATGCCTTAAGAATATTGTCTAAAATTAAATAGAATAACCTATGATAAATTATATATATATATATATATATATATATATATATATATATATATATATGGAAAGATTGAGATATATGGATAAATAATAAATAGGTTAATTGATTTACCCTAATTAATTAGATTATTATGGAAACACACTTACCTAAAATAACTTGACACAAAATGGTGACATGTGGCAAAATTGCTTCTCATTTAAAGTATAAAAAATATAGATATTTACCATACCGAAGGTGCAAGATTGTCCTCCTAAACAAAACAATTGTACCACCAAATTACACAAATATCCCCAATCAACCCTAGAAAGAAACGTTACTACCACTGCATTTTCCCAGATGTTTTAGACTTACATCTCAAGACAATGTGAGGTTTACAAGCATCAACCACCACCTAAGCACACTCGCTAGGTGTGTTACTTCTCATCCTAGAAGATATACCTATTACGTACCATCCAAACAAAATAAATGAGGGCACTAAAAACCATCTACTTGCTTTGAAAGATCAACGTCTTTTTTATGCATTCGGGTTCAAGGGTGAACCACTGTAACTATTCATCAATCAAGTTGAACCTCTGCTGCACCCCCACCGATCTCAATGCATTGTCTTGGATCGAGGTGGCAATTCGATTGATTGGGTCGTGTTCGATTAAATACCCATTCAGGTTCGGTCAATGTCGGGTCATTTCATAAATAGGGTATATTGTGTGTTTTGGTCGAGTCGGGTAAGCTCGGGTCGGATAAGTTCGGGTCAAAATTGATTTCGAGTTAGTCGGGTCGAGTCACAGTTTGTTTTATTATAAAATGATGACTACTTTTTATTTATCTTAATTGTTAACTATTAAACTTCATTTATTTAGTTATATTATGTCTCATTATAGGTAATTCTCATTATTAGTGTGTTTTAAATGAGAAAATTAAAGTAATTACAAGTAGAGCTCGTTAAATTTTACCCGACCCGAGAAACCCAACCGACTCACCCGAACTCAGACCCGACTGAAACCTGAAAATCTAAAGTCATCCATAACCCGAACTCGAGATCGAGCCCGACCCGAACTTGACCCGACTCAAAATAGACCCGAACACGGACAAAAACGACCCGACACAAACCCGACCAGACTCTCAACCCGACACTACTCCCAATCCAACCCAGCTCTCTACCCAACTCGACTCTCAATCCGACTCGACCCGACCCGACTTGAAATTATTATTTAAATAACAAATTTAATTTTTTAAAAATCGAAAATCAGGTTACAGCCCATGGGCCTTGATAACAATTATAGACCCGAGCTAAAAAAAACCCTTGGGGTGGAGGCAGAGTTACATGCATCCTAGATGCGCGTAGCTTCCTTCGGATTTAACAAAGTGACAGAAGGAAATTGTCGTTATTCCTATCAAAAGTAAAACTCAAACTTACAAACTAGTATATCAAATAAGTAAGAGATCGATCCCAAAAAGAATCAGGTATTTCTAAGTAACGTATATTTACCAATAAGTAGAAAAAGAGGGGGGTTGGTGATTGAGAATAACAAAGTAAAATAAACTATAAAAAAGTTAGTTAAGATAACAATTAAGAAAATAGTTTTATCTACAAATATCCACTTTAGTTTGGTCAATTGATCATCGATTTTTCTTCAACCACTCTTTTCATCCTATTATTGTTCATGTCCTTGCTAGTCCTATGAGTCCTAGTAACCCTTACTAGTCCTATGAGTCCTAGTAACCCTTACTAATTAGAGAACCCTACTCTGCACAACATTTTTTACTGTTCGAATTTGGTCTTGATGTCAACACAAAAGTTGTAGCTCTTGAAAAGAGCTTTCCAATACATATTTATAATAGTCAATCGTACTTCCGTTTGATCTAGTACGGAGGAGAGGCAACCAACACCTCAAACAAGTTGAAACAAAGAAAATTTAACAAGGATGAAAGGGTAAGAAGACCCCTCTATCACCCAAATGGGATGTTCACCATCAGTGTTACAAGATTGTCTAACTCTTTGAAATCTTAGAGCGTGGATCTTTAACAAATTTGATTCACCATTTTTTTTTACAGGTGTTTATCCATTGAGAGATTTCGTGGAACGACCGAGTGAGGGCTCTTATTTTCAGCTCTAGATTGTGATTGGATTGAGAGAGAAAATTTTCTTAGAACGATCTCATTTGAGATTTGAGATTTTTTTTTTGGTTGCGATGGCGGATCGCATGGGTTATAGGGTTTTTCAAAGTGAGAGTTTATTTCCTATGGGTTTTCTTTATCCTTTCTTTCTTCCTCTTTATCTTTTGCTGCCCTTATCCACCTTTCTTCTTCTTCTTCTTCTTTTTTTTTTTAATAAAAAGACTAACAGAGCTAGTTATTATATACTCTCAGTATTAATATGATAGGGTCATGATGTGAAATTACCATAAAATTGAGGGATACCTGACAAAATAGGCTAAACTCTTGTACACCAGGTAAAAAAGCCGATACCTTGATGGTGCTAGGCGAAATTTCCATAAAGAAAATTATGCAATTTATCAAAGGTTGTCTTGGCAATAACAATTTTAACATCTTTATCAATAGTAATTATGATTCTTCGACTAATTTGTTTTCATTTAACATTAGATTCACTTGTAGTGTTATGGGTTTAGCCTGCTCAATGTGTTTTTTGTATCTATATCTATCTATTCTACATCTAGCTAGCTATTAAAAAAGAAGCATTTTTGATGAAGTGTCATCACCACCATAATTATAAGGGTTTTCAACCATCTATCTATATCTATATCTAACTATTAAAAGAGAAGCATTTTTTTATGAGATGTCATCACCACCATAATTATAGGGTTTTCAACAAATCAAATTAAAACAGATTTTTTTTTATTTTCTAATCAGTTGCTCCAATTTAAAATATTAAATTAGCATATAATGTGTTTCGTGTGTGATGACTATATTTGTATGTGATGGTGTTTTCTTCTTTTTTTACTTTATTAAAAAAAAAACGGAATTTTCACCAAATACCCTTGAGGTTAAGGCTAATTCGCGTGGTGTACGAAAGTTTGTCATAATTCACTAGGTACCCCTGAGGTTTTTATTATTTTCGCCAAATGCCCTTGAGGTTTTCATTTTTTCCGCCAAATGCCCTTCTGTCGAATTTGTTAACATTTTAGATGAAAATAAAATGAAAAAAATATTACTTCATAATTATTTTTATAAGGTATTATTTGCACAATATCATTTAATTATAGTAACTAAATTATCTAATATTATTTACACAATATCCTTTCATACAACATTTTTAACCGATGGGATCAACTCAAAACTTTTTTTTAATAAATTTAATATTAACTATACAATATTATTTCATTATGTATTAATTACATGATATCATTTCATGCTATTTTTTTTAAAAAAATGGAATTAATTCAAAACTTCTTTTAAAACAAATACATAGTTCCAAATATATGAATTTTTTTCCCGGGACACCAATCTCTCTCTCTCTCTCTCTCTCTCTCTCTCTCTCTCTCTCTCTCTCTCTCTCTCCCTATCTCTCTACGTGTGTGTACATATAATAAAAACTATTTTTTTATATATAATAATCTTAATTTTTGGATTTTCACCCAATCAAACTAATCGACATAAATTTTCAAATAATAAAATTTTCAAATATTTTTTTACCAATGAGATTTATCTATTCTAACTATTAAATGAGAAATATTTTTACTTAGATGCCATAATCATTTTAATTTTATAATTTTCCCCCAATAAACTAAATCTAGAAAAAAAAAAAGCAAACTAATGAAATTTGTACATGTTTCTTTAATCAATCTAGTTATATCAAACTATTAAATCATAAACATATATTTTTTATTAGGTGTTATAACCACCTTTATTTTATGATTTTAACCCAATCAACCTATTCTACTTAAATCTTAAGTTCATGTAATTTTTACACATTTTTCATAAATATTTTTATTATTTTTTACGTAATTATCAAATCTATTTTTTCTATTTTATGTTAACATTTGATAATAGTTTATTTAACTTTATCATAGTAATTTTTTATACTTATAAAATTTTATTTTTATTGTCTAAAAAGAAAAATATGCGCCATGATGCGGGGATTGTACTAGTTTTCATCCAAAATGATAATAAATTCTTCAGAGAGGCATTTGGCGAAAAAATGAAAAACCTCAGGGACATTTGGCGAAAAAAATGAACACCTCAGGGGTATATGGAGAAATACGTTAAACTTTTGTACGTCACGTGAATTAGCCTTAACATCAGGGGCATTTGACAAAAATTCCGTTAAAAAAATACTCCCTCCGTTCGGCAAAACTTGACGTTTTACTATTCACGCACGCTTTTTTAGGAGATAAAAACTATATAAAATATCTATTTTTTAAATAATTTTTTTAACAATTTCGTAGTTATTATTAATAAGTACAAACTTGTTAAAAATTTTTTTTTTAAAAAAATGAATATTTCATATGGTTTTTATGATTCTAAAAAAGCGTGCGTGAATAGTAAACGACAAGTTTTGCCGAACGGAGGGAGTAGTAATTATGTTGACGTTAGTATTTAAGATGTTTTCAGAGATATTATCTGTTATGTTGGGGATATTAAAGGTTTTGTGTAATCTAATACCCAAGTTTTGGATTAGCGATCTGGTGATTTGACAGTTAAAAAACAGATGATTTGCGTCCTCTGGTTGATAGTTGCACAGAGAACAGATACTGGGTACCCTATTTATATATCTGTTTAGGCGTTCAGCAGTAGGTAGGATATCTAATGTAGTTTTCCAAATAAAGTTCTTGATATTCGGAGCGATATTTAGTTTCCATATCCAATCTCCAGAAGTATTATAGTTGTTTCTTGTGTTAAAGAGAGAAGAGGTAGATTTAACTGAAAAAATTCCATTTTTGTTGTAGATCCAAATTAGTCTGTCCGCGATATCAATTCTGGGGATGTAGATGTTGGATATCATTTTAGTAATGTGTGGTGGGAATATGTCGTTTAGTTTCTTAGTATCCCATTTGTTTGAGTTTGTGAATAATTCACAGACTTTTAGGTTAGGGTTGTGGTTGTTTCTAAACATTTCGAGTTTCTGAGCATTTATCCAGATGTCTGACCAGACATTAATGGTTTTTCCATTACCAACTAGCCAGAGTAAGCCTTTGGAGAAGGTATCTCTAATGTTTAAGAGTCGTCCAAATTGCCATGAGGTTTTGGTTTGGTTCTTTCCATTAATGGAATACAATCTCAGATTGGTTGTATAGTAAGAAACAATCTAGGACAAATAATTAGAATACATAAATGTAATGGTAAAACATTTTCTGTTATCCAAACAGAATGTTTAGCAATACTTGCAGGTATAAGACTAGCAGCAGAACTTGGTATACAGAGAACGATCATCGAAGGCGACTGTGCAATCATCATCAATGCCATCAACCAGAAAATCTGCCCTCCATGGGAGATTACACAAATAGTAAAAGAAATTCAAATTCTAAGCAAAGACTTTGAACTCATCAAATTTCAACATTGCTACAGAGAGGCGAATAGTGCAGCAGACTTTATCACAAAATCTCAACTGAGCTGTAACTCTATCCTTAACTATAGCTGTAATTTCCAAAACATCATCATGTTTGATGATCATGGATACTTAGAAGTATCCTAAACTTTGCCTACTGTAAAAAAAAAAAAAAATTCGAAACAAATAATGGGCCTTCGGCCCAAAGATATTCTGAAAAATAAAACAATCGTACGGCCCATCTTTACCATAGTCAGGCTTATGAGTTATGAATTACTGGCAAGCCGTTAGATCTAATAAGAACAAATAGAAACCGTCGGATCTAGGTCTTCAGATCACCTTCTTCCTCCTATAAGATGCCTGGCAAAAACCCTAGTGTTCTCCTAGCTGCAAACCCAACAATCTTCCATTTGCTCCGTAAACCCAACTCTAGCAGTAGATAGCAAGATCTGTGAGGTTAAAGAGACGGCATCGATTTGCTGTCCGCCTTGACTGAGCTCCGTTTCAGCTACGTCTTGGCCCTCGATTTTGCCCACTTTGTATTCATTTTTTTGATTTTTGTAGTAGAAAATCGAATCTTGAATCGAAAGTTGCAATGGCCCCGAAACCGACCAAAGCTGAGAAGAAGATCGCCTACGATGCCAAGCTGTGCCAGCTCCTCGACGAGTACAGCCAGATCCTGGTTGCTTCGGCCGACAACGTCGGGTCGAACCAGCTGCAGGGCATTCGCCAGGGTCTCCGTGGGGATTCCGTTGTTCTAATGGGGAAGAACACCATGATGAAGAGGTCTGTCCGGATTCATTCTGAGAATACCGGAAACAAGGCCTTCCTTAGTCTCATCCCTTGCTTGGTGGTATGTGCTCGGCTTTCTTGTTTTGATATCAATCTCATTTGTTAGGGTTTTGGTATTTTGGTTTTGATTGTCTGCGGTTCGAATTTTATAGGGTAATGTTGGTTTGATCTTCACCAAGGGTGACTTGAAGGAAGTTAGCGAGGAGGTTGCCAAGTACAAGGTCAGTTTAATGATTATTATCATTGTTATCTGTCATGAATGTACTAAACTTTTGAGTTTTCATTTGTACATTTTTGTAGTAGCTTAAATTTAGACAATTTTATTGGCGCAAATGGATTTCTTCACTGCTATAGTCATGTTTTGTTAAGTCTACATATGGATTTTGTTATGGACCTAAATTGCATTCTCAAATTTATATATGATTGGATGTAAGATCTGTCAGTTTGAGTGAGTATAGTATCTTTCACTGCTTTTCATATTCATGGCTACCCAATTTATCACCTTTTGTACATGTTATTCACCTCTTGAGTTCCTCAAAATAATGAAAATATAATCATTTAGCGAGAAAGTAAATTTATGGATCTTAAATTGCAATTATGTTTGGTTCAATGCTAATTTAAGGGTGGTTAGTTTTTGTGCAAATTGGAGTTATTGAGTTCATTGCTTTTTTGGATCATGTCATTACTTGCTTTTACACGAGTGTAGGAGTCTGTTGCCCTCTTTGAAATTCAGTGCTTTTATCTGAGCATTCGATTCATCTTTGGTGTAACAGGTTGGGGCACCTGCCCGTGTTGGTCTGGTTGCTCCCATTGATGTGGTTGTCCCTCCTGGCAACACAGGTCTTGATCCATCTCAGACCTCTTTCTTCCAGGTATGATGATACTGAGTGACTATAAGATCTAATTGAGTAATTGACACTGGTTTCGATTATACTGTAGCAATAAGCTAATGCCCACCTTATTTCTTCGTGACTTTAGGTGCTCAACATCCCCACCAAGATTAACAAGGGTACTGTTGAAATCATCACCCCTGTTGAGCTTATCAAGAAAGGTGACAAGGTGGGATCCTCTGAGGCTGCTCTGCTTGCAAAGCTTGGCATTAGGCCCTTCTCGTATGGTCTGAACATCATATCCGTGTATGACAATGGTTCTGTCTTCAGCCCCGAGGTGCTTGACCTTACCGAAGAGGCTCTCATTGAGAAGTTTGCTGTCGGTGTCTCCATGGTCACCTCCCTATCCCTCGCCATCTCCTACCCAAACCTTGCTGCTGCCCCACATATGTTCATCAATGCCTACAAGAACGCGCTGGCCATTGCTGTTGACACTGATTACTCCTTCCCGCAAGCTGACAAGGTTAAGGAGTACCTTGCTGACCCCAGCAAGTTTGCCGTGGCTGCTGCCCCATCTGAGGCCGCCGCTGGTTGTGGTGCTGCAGCTGCTGCTCCCGTCGTGGAGGAGGAAGAGCCGGCTGATGAATCTGATGGCGACCTTGGTTTCAGTTTGTTTGATTAGAAAGGTGGATGTGGCTTCGTGTTTGCGGTGCTGTTTAGGCAAATTTTCTGAATTCAAGTTGAAAGGACCTGTTTTGTTTTGGGTAGTTGCACTAATCTTTTGAGTTTTGTGGTGGCAAACTATAAGCATTTCAATTTCATAGCATATTTTGGATTACTTATGTTAAACGTGTTTTATATGATGCCCTTTACCGCCTTCCAGTTCCCGCCTCTTTCATTTTCCTTTGAATTATGGGCCACTGTACTTGTGCGAGGGCTAGGGCTGTAATGTTTCCGAGTTCAGTTGGACCCTTTGTGTGTGGATTGTAGATAAGATGTGTGCACAGGTCGACCTGGACCTTGTGGGTTTGGTCCTGGAAGGATAAGATGTGCACAGGTCGACCTGGACCTTGTGGGTTTGGTCCTGGAAGGATTTTGGGTTTAGGGTTAGGTCTGGTTGTGGAAAACTTGTAGATGGTCTATTTGGCACCTTCCAGACTTCATATTCATCATTTTTGCAAGCAGGGGGAAGGGATCTCTTTTCTGGATCCCTACTAGTAGTTATTCTTCATTTTCATTCTATCATTTGTTTGACAGCTTAAACTAGGCTCCAATTTAGATAGTTTTCAGACTTAATCAAGATAGGTCAGGGGCGCGTCGAAACGGTCGGTAGCTGCTTAGTTTCATCCGAGAGTCTAATCTCTTTGTACTACTTTTTTTCAAAGAAAAAAAAGAAGGGGTCGTTTTAGGCTCCTTCCCTGCCACTGATAGGTGCTAAATTGCTCCTTGGACAATGTTTTATTTAGGCCATGTTTATCGGTTGAAAACTACTGATACTAGGGGAGAGAGAAACAATTGGAATGTAGATAAGATGTACACAGGTAGACATGAGTTGAAGGAGAATTTTTACAACTAGAGAGATTTCGGGGCGTCTGGCATTAGGGCCAAAGAAATCTCGTCGGAGATGGAGAGATCCGGCCAGATCTGAAATTTATTCTTTGGCTGCGCTTTGCTAATAGAATGTGTCGAGGCTCTCCAAACATTTTTTAAGATAGGTTGAAGAAGAAGGTTGTCTAATAATGAATTTGAATTTGAGATGGAAAGATGGGATGGGGTTGAAGAAGGTTGAATCTTTGAGTTGAGGAGAGAGAGGACTAGAGGAGAGAGAAGACTAGGAGAGGGGCGGAGGCGTGAAAATGAATGAAAGATTGACCTGGAGAGAGAGGTGAAGTTTTAGGGTTTAGTTAAAAAAAAAAATAAAGAAGTGAAAAACAAAAACGTAAGTTTGGAGACTCAAACTCTCGAGCTCGGCCATTTGTAAAGGAGCCCCTTGCCATCTGAGCTACTTCAACATTCTATTCACTTAGCAAACCATATTAATAATATTACCTTTTTTTTCTGTTCAAAAATAAAAAAAAATTAAACGGTTCGTGTCGGGTATCCGACAAGGGGATATGCCTGATCCGAACACGAACCATTTAATGTCGTGTTTTAGCGGTTCGTGTCATTTTCGTGTCGTGTCTTTTCGGTTTCGTGTTTTTTCGTGTCGTGTTGTCGTGTTTTCGTGTCGTATCAGTCGTGTCGGATTTTTTTGCACGCCCCTGGAGAGAGAAACAATATTTTAATTAGAATTGGGGTAGTATCGATGGGGGATACTTGGCTAGTATCGGGCTAGCATCGATACTAGGGAGAGAAAGTGGAGATGTGTCAGTCCGCTTTTATTTTTTTCGCATAGCCATTGCTAAAACGACGTCGTTTTAAGTTGAAAATACACAAAACGCACTATAGCATATTGATGGAGGCAGGAGAAAAGCTGAGGAGAGGAGGACATGTGTCGAGGTGGTAGTGGAGGATGGGAGGAGTGCTTCAGATGTCGACACATGGACGGTAGTTGTGCAATATGTGTGGAGTAAAATTACATATTATATATGTAATTTTTGGTGTTAATTTTTTTTTAAAAAATTATCACAATACTAGAACCATTTTTCTCTACATATAGACATCAATTTTGAATATTTAAATAAAATATTCTTCAATATTTACTAATAATATTTTAATAGTAATAAATGAATATAATAATATAATCGAGAATGAAAATAATTGTTGGAGAGTGTATATGTGTAAATTGAATTGGTATGAAAAGATAGGTTTTGGGATACTAGGGATGCTATTGGTAAAGTGGAAAAAAGTAATATTGGGATATGTGATAGAAAGAGAAGAATAAATTATTAGTATTTCTAGTATACCTAGTATCCCTTAATAAACATGACCTTAGAAGACGGATGAAGGAGTTGGTGGATGACCAAGGTTGCGTAGAGATGTGTAGACCGCAGAGATGTGCTGTGTAGACTGTAGGGATGTGCTCAGGACGAAGATGACCAATCCAAGATGATGAATTTAAGCATATTAGCTTATACTCCATTCTATTTATTAACTAGTATTTGTTACCGTGCTTTTGCACATTTTATTAATAAATTGTACTCCATTCGTTAAGAATAAGCTCGTTTGATTTTTCGACATATTTTTTAAGGTATTAAAAACTTTATAAAATAATATTTTTTTATTTTTTAAAAATAATTTTAAACTTATAGCTAATAAGTATAAAATTATATGAAAAAAATTAAGGAAAAGATTAACATTTATATAGTTTTTAGCTCCTTAAATTTTATGTGAAGATTAAATAGTTTATTTGAAATTTTTAATAAAAATTTTCAAGCAATCATAAAAATAATAGGTTTTATAAAGATTTAAGATATGAGGTTAAAAATTAATATAAATATTTTGATGATAAGATTTTATTGTTCAATAATAGATAATTAAGTAATAATGAAATATTATCATTAAATATAATAAATTAAAATAATCAATCTTAATGACTAAAGTCAAAATAACTCAAGGTACAAATTTATAAAATAGCTAATGTTAAAATTATAGGTTTTGTAACCAGTTAAGATATGAGATGGATACATAGGATACCACATGGATAAAATAAATGAGGTCATTGTCTACCGTGATTTAAAGATATTGGATCATCATTAATTGATGTGCCCAAAAACCTAGGTCAAATTGCACCAGAAAACGACATATAGGCAAATTGTATTAGAGGAGACTTCATGTCTCTATTTTAGTATATTACTAATATTTGTTACCCGCATGTTTATGCGTTTTGACAATAAATTACATTTATTATATTAATTATATTAAAATTATTTTTTTTATTAAATTTTATGTGAAGAGTAAAATAGTTTATTTGGCATCGACCCTATGCCCTTGTCATCGACCCATTCATCAAGGTAGAGTGTGGTCGAAGTTCAAGGTCTTGAGTCGATGGTTGAGCTTTGAGCATTGTGTCCCAAGTTGGCTGAAGTCCTTGATCCATGGTTGCACCAAAATGAACAAGAAGAGCCTTTGTTGCATCTTGAATCATCTTGGCCCGACGAAGGAATGGTCGAACATGGGTTGGTGTCGACGGTTGCGGCCACTCCTCAATAGCATGAACCTTCTCAGTGTCTACCTTTAGACAATCCCTGGACACAACAAAACCAAGGAAAATGGTAGATTCCGAAGCAAAGACACACTTCTTGAAGTTAGCATAAAGTTTCTCCTTCCGAAGACAATAAAAAACACACTTTAAGTGGTGAACATGGTCATTTAGGTTCTTGCTATAAATTAAGATATCATCGAAATAGACAATGACAAACTTTCCTAAGTATGTCCTAAGTACATGGTTCATAAGCCTCATAAAGGTGGAAGGTGCATTAGTGAGACCAAAGGGCACTACAAGCCATTCATATAATCCATACTTAGTTTTGAAAGCCGTTTTCCATTCATCCCCTTGTTTCATCCTAATTTGGTGATAGCCACTCGTAAGATCAATTTTAGAAAATATGCAAGCACCATGGAGTTCATCTAACATATCATCCAAATGAGATATATGCTAGGGTGATGATACTTAAGTGTAATTTGGTTGATCGCGCGGCAATCAACGCACATTCGCCACGATCCGTCCTTCTTGGGCACCAAAATGACAGGAATGACATAAGGACTAAGGCTCTCCTGGACAAATCCTTTCTCCATCATCTCGGAGACTTGTTGTTGCAACTCCTTAGTCTCCTTCGAACTAGCATGATATGCCGCACGGTTAGGTAAGGAGGCGCCGGGCATGAAGTCTATTTGGTGCTCAATTCCACGGATGGGTGGTAAACCAGAGGGTAGCTCATCGGGCATCACATCTAAGTAGGCCTGTAATAAGTGAGAAATAGGTGCAGGCAAACTATCAAAAGAAATAGAACTGACGAGAACTTCCTTTTGAAGCAAGAGGATATAAGGGCGATCTGTGTCCCGAGTCAACTTCAAGTGTGAGGCCTGAGTTGTGAGAGCCCGCTTCTCCACGGAACCCTTGACGGAAGATGAAGGACTCAGCTTGGAAGAGGATGGGGAAGTTGCTGCAGAAGCCGCGGGGGCGGCTGGCTGGGCCGTGGTCATTGCAGCAGGTGAGGCTGTCCAGGCCGCGGGTGCGGCTTTTCCAGTAGGTGAGGTCGTGCTGCTGGGCGCCTGATTTCGTGCAGTAGCCTCCTTTTTGGCTTGATTTTGGCACTTTCGTTCATGATCCTTCAAAATAGCTTTAGGAGATAGGGGTAGAAGAGTAACTCTCCTCCTATAATAGTTAAAGGCATAGGTATTTAAGCGACCATCATGTATAACTTGCCTATCATATAACCAAGGTTGGCCTAATAAAATGTGACTATAATCCATTTTAACAACATCACACAATACTTGATCACAATAAGACCCAATTTGAAAAGAAACCAAGCATTTTTGAGTAACAAGTGTGTCGGAGTTACCGTTGGTGATGCCGTTAAGGCCGTAGTGTGTAGCTCGTAGTGTAGTAGCAAGATGGAGGTAATCAACGTCCTTCTCGTTGATCAAATTACAACAGCTCCCTCCATCGATGATGACCGTGAGTGTGGCTTCCCGGACCA
Source organism: Persicaria maculosa (assembly GCA_963922045.1). Classification (NCBI taxonomy): domain Eukaryota; kingdom Viridiplantae; phylum Streptophyta; class Magnoliopsida; order Caryophyllales; family Polygonaceae; genus Persicaria; species Persicaria maculosa. The sequence continues at coordinate 20,526,877 of OY998271.1, read as the reverse complement.
CACACTTGGTGTGAAAGATGTTCTCTCGTTGATCCACCGTCGGAGCTTCTTGAAGTGTGAGAACGCCCCAATTGACCAAACAAAGTGCCTCGTCACAGGAGTTGGGGTTGATGTCGATATTGTCCTCGTGAGACACATGGGCCAACTCCTCCACTTCGAGTGAACTAGGGGGATTTTTGAAAGCCTCTTCCTCATAGAAGTAGTCTCCTATGTCGTTGAGCAACACCTTCTTCTTTTGTGGGCAATTCCTAGCGATGTACTCCGAGCTATTGCACATGAAGCACCGTTGCTCACGGGGACGATCAAGAGGAGACAAAGCGGCAACCCTTCTTGTTTGAACTTCAAACCCTGTTTTTGATGAGTCAGAGACTCCCTTGGGCTGCGAGGAAGGGTTAGTAGAAACACTAGAATGATTGGGAGAATTAGGTGCAGGAACAAACCTTCGACCAAACGATGATTGACAGGATTGCTTCGCCTCTTGTTGTTGATCATATAAGAGCTGCGCTTTGTGACAAAGTGTGTTAATGTCTCTAAAACTATGAATAGCTAAAGAATTGCGAATAGAAACATTTAATCCAGCGAGAAATTGTCTACAAAGAGCTCTTTCGGTAAGAAAAACATTCGCCTGGTGAGAGATTCGCTCAATCTCATCCCTAAACTCCATAGGAGTCCATGTTCCTTGGCGAAGGGGGGAACTCCTTGGGGACGTGCCTCTTTTTCAAGAGGTAACACAATTGAGGCCAAGTCTCCACTAGTTGCTTACCTTGTCTTCGACGGATGTCCCTAGTGCGGAACCACCATGAGCGAGCTAAGCCTGTAAGGTGAAGAGTAACTACCTCAAGTTTTTTCATTTCATCTTAACGGAGATGGTCGAGGACGTAGTCGGTGTGAGTCTCCCAAGCAATGTAAGCTTCCGGATCGTTGGCGCCATCAAAGGTGTCTAGCTTTACCTTAACGTCTCGACGTTGGACGGCTAGATCATTGGTGCGATTCATGGTTGGGTGACAAAAGTTAGGGGCTGGAATATCATCAAAAGGCTCATCAAACTCTTGGAACGAATCCTCAAGGATGGGCATTCCGTCCACATCTTGATTGTTCCGTTGCTCCTCCCAATCGTCGAAGACCGCATGGTCTTGAATGGGTATCCGTGGGCGCCTGGGCTGCTGCCGTGGGGGAGGTGTAGGCCTAGGGCCCTCTTGATGGCCTGCATCCACTGCAAAAGAAGCTAAAGGGTCCTCTTCGGGCTCGTCGGGAAATGGGTTAGATTGATGTTTAGGTATAAAAATAGTATTATCTTCCAAATGACCTTTACCATGCCTTTGTGTAGTCGATGACGGGGGTACATCTAGCTGAATTTCAGCAAGTTGCCGGTCCATCAAACCCATCAAGTCGTTGCATAACTTGGCATTGTTGGAAGTGAACATCGCTCCTGACCTTCGATCCATTACCTTGGCTGCGGCGTTTATGATAAATTGCATTTGTGCATCCGAAATAGCCCCGGGAGGTGGAGGGGTACTAGAATTGGAAGCCTTGTCGTCGGCCATGTTCCTAAATGCAAACAGCAAACACAAGTAATCCGAACAATAGGCAAAGAAATAAGCAATGCAAGACTTTGATCCTATGAGTGATCAAATGTTTGAAATGACAATGCGATGAAAACAAGGCACTATGAATGACAATTTCCCCTGGACAAAGAACTTTGCAATGTTAAAAGTAGCAAGATCTCAAAGCAAATTCCAAAAATTCAGCCACAAAAGAGTGAGCAAGGAAATGTAATCAATGAACAAGTGGCTAGAATGATGAAATATGCAATAATAAAGAGATTGCAATGAGAATTACAATGTGATGCTAAAAAAATCAGCAAGTAGTAGAGATGATAGGAAGAAATCACAAGGGCAAATAGATGCACACACTCCGTCGACTCTTATCCGACGGTTGCAACACAGTTCGGAGAAAGATGGGTGTGAGCAAGACTCCGGTGTCGGCACAGTGCTAAATCACACAATAAAGCGGTTCTTTAAGATGCTTAAAACCTAATAGATCATCAATCATGTAGCAATGGATGCAATAGAAGCAAAAGAACAAGGTGAATGAGTTACTAACTCAAACAATGCAAGAACTCTTCTCTCTTTGTTTTTTTTTGTACTTGTTTTTTTTCTGAATTTTTTTTGAATGAATGTCGAACAAGACCTATGAGCAGAAGTAAGTTGACATCAATAACAAAATTAAAAAATAAAAATAAAAATTAAAGCCTACGATGATCTAAAAGTAAGCGAAATTAACAAATTAGGGTAAAAGGCTAGACAAGATGGAAAATTAGGGTTATTTGTGGTGCAAGTTCATGATATAAGCAATCATCCAAGAACTCAATCATAGACATGATGTATAGCAATACAAAGTAATGAAACTTGCAACTAAGAACTCAACATCTTCCAAGTTATAGATCCAAACAAGCAAATCACCAAACAAGTGCCAATTTTAGGGTTATAAGTGCCAAAATAATAAGAAATAAAACACAACTCAAATCGGCATTAGGGCTGTAAAATTTGGCACGAAATAAGATCACTCAAATAACGAATCAAGGCTTAAGACATGCATTAACCTTGTCTATGAATACCAGTTGATGCATTGTAGTTTCCAACGACTCGTTGTTCTGATCTTGCAATGTCTTAAGGGCTGATCTTGACCTGTCCTTGAAGAATCTTGGCTGTTTCTTGCATAAATAAACCGGCCCTAGGATCCCAAGGGGGGTGCCGCACCAAAGGAAGGCAAGTGCCGAGAGCACCTAGGCCTTTGACTAGGGTTTGGCGCCGATTAGGGTTTAGGTGAAGTCGGCTTAGGTAGGCTTTAGGATTAGGGTTTGTGATCTTGAATGAATCTTGAATGAAGATGAATGATGAAGAATGTGTGAAGATAACAAGAAAGAGACGTGTGAGCTAGGGTTGAAACAAGAAGAGAACACTTAACCAAGTGCTTGTTGTTGCAGGAGGCGGATATGTCGAGTAATTACAAATATAAAGATGTAAATAAATGTAAACCAACTCCTGGCTTAAGCAAATAATTACAAGACTTCCTCCCGTTGTAGTGGAAGGGTAGTCAGGATCGATCCACGAGGAGGCGTGTCAGCGGGATCCTAGTAGCGTTGGAAATCTCACGTCTGCGTCGACCAGAAGCCTCGATTTCGACCTAGGGCCTCGATGTCGACCTCGGCTGTCGATGTTCTCTGCAACAGAAGACCTGCAAAGACAAAAGCAAGTGGTCGATATCGACTGGTGGGGGTCGATATCGATGTTAGTCCACGAAATCGACTGGCTCAGAAGACTGCCAGTCGATACAGAAGGGTCGATATCGATGTCTGGTGTCGATATCGATGTCAGCAAAACTCCGCAGCGATGTTCGTTGTCGACTCAGAAAACTGTCGACGAACTCAGTGGTCGATATCGACGTCTGGGGTCGATATCGATGTCTCCCTGCAGTGTGTTAGTGGTTTTGTCGGCAAAGAAAGGCCGAAGAATTAAGGATGGAGAGAGAAGCAATGAATAAAAATCAAGCAGGGGTTTTTATATGTATAAAATATGTAAAAGGCAACTCCTAGGATTAGGGTTTACCACAACGTTAACTAATGCATGCGATGAGATAAATAAGACGGACAATTGCGCTATTTCTCCCGAGGGACAAGCTTTCGCCGTACACCAACTCTTAGGATTACTCTTTCAAATAAACCTAATTGTCTCTACCAATTTTATGTTTATAACTCAAGTTGTTAGCATGAATCCCTTTTCTTTCGATTAGGACTAAACATAGAATCGTAGGAGGAGAGATAGACACAACGATATCAACATCAAATACTTACCTCAAGCGCGCATGGCTAACGTCGGGCTCACCCCGACCCTAAGAGCTTTGGGGAACTACTCGCTTCTCATCATGGAACTCATCATTGTTTGAAAGGAAGAAACTTGCATTAAATTAAACTCCGAAGCTTTACAACTTAACGTCAACTTTCGCAAACGTCAAATCCTAAAACTTCTCTCTAACTCTAACTCTATTGTCTATGTCTTGGGTGATTGATAGTATGAAAGATCCTCTAACAAATCAGCCCTAGGGCTTTATTTATAGGCTACTAATCCTCGCTATCCAAGGATTGTAACTCCTATCTAAACTATGAACTCTATCCGAACAATTAGGATAGGTCTTTTATTTTGATAAAAAATTTGATAACTTAAAGGTAAAAGATGAATAAAACTTCAGCTGCCATCTATCTTGAAAGTATGAGATAATCCCGTGCCTCTTTGAAGATATAGTTCCAATCCGCATTCAAAATCGAGTCTATCTTCTGTCGAGATAAGGGGTCGATATCGACACCAGAGGTCGATATCGAGGTCTCTGTTCCTGCTCGACTTGTTCAGCTCTGGTCGATTTCTATGTTGAGGTCGATATGGGGGTCGATATCGACACTGGGGGTCGATATCTGGGTCTAAGGTCGATATCTACCTCTGCTCAGCTTCACTTGGCTTCTTCGTTTTGACTCCGTTTTCACTCGAATTCCTGCATGGTTAGCTCGAAACTTGTGCAGACCCTATTTCTTGTATTTTAGCCCATTCTTACTCAAGTTTATATTTTTTGAACCTTTTCTTTGGAGATCGAATGAAATATGAAGTCAAAAGATGCAATAAAAGAAGGTACAAACGTGTACATCAAAACACCCCATACTTAGACTTGCTTGTCCTCAAGCAATAACCAAGCAATAACCAACACCTACAACACACCCTTCAAGTCTTCGCCTTTGTCAAAAGCAACATCATAAGCGGTAGCAAAGCAAAGCAAGTGAATTTAACGTCATAGCACATATTTTGGCGATCCATAGGCATATGCAATTTTGATCCAACCTCACAGGGATAATGTGTTTGCACTCAACTCTCATGTGTTTAGGCTATGAGGATCAACTCTCAACTCAATTCCATATACAATCTCATAAACATTGCAATTTATAAAAATCCACTTCGCAACCAATTATGAAAATGCAATAAGAATCATCAGGAGGACTTTCGCTCAATGTAAGACTTCATAGAAGACTCCATTCGGCGGGGTTGTAATGGGGCTTGGTATGAAATAAAGGGTATGGAATTATTTGGCTATGTGGTGCTTTTATAATTCGGGAATCAAGACTCCTAAATCTCAACACTTGCAATACCCAAACCATAACTCTTCAATATAATGCTCTAAAGATGCATTCCAACAACCCTTCTTCCAAGTTCTAATATACCTCTCAAAAATATAACATTTGTATGAATAAAAGACTTAAGGATTATGGCTCATGCACTATATATAGATATCTTTTTTTTTTCTCGGAAATAATACTAAAACTATGTGCATTTATATGGTGAGCCAAAAAATCCTTTTACAAAATATGACAAAATGTAAATATGTACCATCCTATGATTTCCTTGCTCTAAACTAGACATTATGCTCTTTTCTTTCCACAAGGCATTAGTCCAACCAATCTAAGTCTCAATTCCCAAATGGGGGTCAGGCTCAATTCGGCTAGGGATAATTTTGTGGAGTTTGCAATTCAGGCTCAGGCTAATGTTCTGGCTTCAAGCAGGGATAATGTAGGGTAGGTAAAGAGAGGATAAAAATGGCTTAAAAGATGCCTCCATCATTTAATTCTCGTAAACATAAACATATATATATGCATTGGTTTTGAATAACTATCACAACACCTAGAGATGCATAGGAAGAGTAAATTCACTCAAGAAAGCGGAGGGATTTTTGATGTTCTCCCTATAGGTCAAAATTCTCACAAGGATAATTTTTGTTGGATTTGCTTTTTAGCCTAGGATCATATGTGCTCGATTTCATCACAAGTTCACAATCTACATAAAAATTTTAAAGACTTAGGCTAAACCATCCAAATATGCCATAGGATTTACATGATCAAGTCAGCTATTGAGTTTTCATCATAGGACATCAAAGTAGGGATTAAAGAAAAATAAACTTAAAAATAAACATGCATTTTTTTTTCTTTTTTTTTTCTTTTTTTTTGTATTTTGACATTTTTCTATCTTTTTGGATTTTTGACATTTTATAAAAGTAAAACTTAGAACAAAAATTTAAACATGAATGCAATGCGAAGAAGAAACCAAGTTATGACCATAAGACATGTCTTTCCCCCACCCCATACTTAAAATATACAGTGTCCTCACTGTATTAAAAAGAAGAACAAGGGTAGAGAGAAACTCACAGTGCAACCTGCGGATTCAGGTTGATTTCAGGTTTGGTCGATGCCAGAAGTCGATATCTAGGTCAGTGGTCGATGTCGACTGCATCTGTCGAAGTCGAGGAAGAAGATGAAGATAAGGGCTGCTTGATTGGGGTCGATATCGAGTATAATGGTCGATATAGACCTCTCTTTTTGCTCCTGAGTCCTCGATGTCGACTCCAGGAGATGGCTTGACCCTGGGGGGGGGGGGTCGATTTCGACTGGCCTGGTCGATTTCGACTGCCTCGGCAGAAGCTTCTTCTCTTCTACGTCATTCCTTTTGCTTGATAACCTGAAATCTTTGTTAGAAATATAGATAAAGCACGAATTATCTCAGTTTTAAAAGTTTCAAACAGCCAAAAATTAAATCCTAAAAACCATCTATGCGAAATATTTAAAGGTTTTATGTACACGCTCTAGATTTTTGAGTCGCTAGGCCGACTTCTCCGTCAATTCTTCATGACCCTTTTATGTAGGGACCCTTTGAGCGTGAGCCTTCTCCTGGATCATCTAGGTCCTTTTGGTAGTAGCAAAGTTCGGCGACCAAGGCTTCTTTGATGTTAGGTTCTTCTTTGGGCGCTTTTCTTCTCTTTCTTGACCTAACTTTAGCAATATAGGCAAACCATGGAGCTTTGACCTTCTTATTAGTAGATTTATCAATAATTGGCTTAATTGATTCATCAATAATGGACGGAGGAGGGTTAAGATTCGTACCTGGGCTTACCTGTTTGGGCCCGAAACAGAAATCTTCGGGCTGAGGGGTGGTCGATTTCGACCAAGGAGGGTCGATTTCGAGTGCTGTGGTCGATATCGATATGTGGGGGTCGATATCGACCTCTGTGACCCCATACTTAAGCTCCTGGCAGCGATCTGGCATACTTGATTTCGACCAAGGGGGGTCGATTTCGATGCTTTTAGTCGATATCGACTGGTTCCAGTCGATGTCGACCCTGCTTGTTGTTTCAGTCCTCGCCAACAAAAATTTTCGAAACTTTTCTTTGGCCGGCGAGAGGACTACTTGCTCCAGGTGCTTTGTTTCGCTCATGGTTGGGTTGAAAGAGAATTCTATCACTTCGTTCCCTATGGTAAAGGTTAGTAATCCTCGACGTACATTGATATTGGCATCTGCAGTAGCTAAGAAAGGCCTACCAAGTATAATAGGCACTACAGGATCTTCAGGCATCTCCAATACAATGAAATCAGTAGGTACAAAGAACTTACCTACCTTTACCGGAACGTCATCAACTATACCTGTGGGTCTGATGAATGAGTTGTCCGCCATATAGAGCTTCATGTCCACAGGTTCAAGGGCACCAATGTTCACCTTTTGCCAAATAGAGAGAGGCATGAGACTTACACTTGCCCCTAGGTCACATAGGGCTTTATAGCGATGTTGGCCAAGTCCCACGGTGATTGCGAACTTCCATGGATCACTCTTCTTCTCAGGGAAGTCCATCTTTGAGCACTCCTCTGCGATCTCTGCCATGGACCTCTTCTTGCTCAGGATGTCTTTGAGGAATCGTACATAGGCGGGCATCTCACTTAGGGCTTCTGTGAGAGGGATAGTGATGTTGAGTCCTTGAAGTATCTTTATGAAGCGCCTAAACTTGCCTTTGGTGGGATCCTCCAATGCTTTGGAAGGGAATGGCAACGTCTTCTTTGGTGGGGGGCCAAAACGGTGGTCGGAGGGGCCTGTTGGACTTCGACATCGACTAGAATGTGGTCGATATCGACTGGGATGGTCGATTTCGACCTCTGTTGAGGCTCTGATGGCTCTGCAGTGTCACCGACATCGACCAGGGGGTCGACATGGTGGTCGATATCGACCTCTGGGTCGACATCGACTGGTCTGTCGACGTCGACTGGGTCTGTTGCTTTCTCCTCCGTATCCGTCCGTGGCTTTTGTACTTTGGTGCCACTCCTTAATTGTATGGCTGCGACATGGCCCGTCCCGGATTGTCCCTTAGGATTTGTAGTGGGTTGCCCAGGGAGTGTTCCGGACGGCCTAGGGATTTGTGCCGCCAATTGACCCAGTTGGGTCTCTACATTCTTCTTCCAAATATCCATCTCCCCAATCCTTGTGGTAAGGTGATTGAGTTGAGAGTGGATTGCATTGTTGGATTGATCATTCTTAGCTTGGTTCCGCCTTATCTCGTCCAGTACTAGTTGAAGATCATCCTTCTTTTGGTCTCTCTCCGGGTGCCCAGGAGCTCTATAAGGCGGAGGGTCCCTAGGGTTAACCGGGTTCCTTTGTGGTTGATGGAACCTTTGGTCTCCCCAATATTGGTTGTTGGGACCCCTCATGTAGCGCGCCTCTTGGTGAGTCTCCGTTAGGTGTACTTGTTCGGCATGTGGGCACTCGATGGTGGTGTGTCGCTGCGATCCGCATTCGATGCAATCTTGGTTCGCTGAAAGGAACCTCAGTTGCTTTTGGAGCTTTCTAAGTTGATCTCTGTGGAATTGCTCCTTCACGTCCAGATCGATTATATTGGAGGGTTCATATAAGGGCATGGATGGGGCAGGCCTAGATGATGATGATGTGTCGGAAGCCTCAGGAGTCCCATATGTGTTGTCAAACTCCACCAACCTCTCTATGGTCTCCCAAGCCTCTTGTGGAGCGAGTTCAAGGTAGCCATAGGAGGTGTAGGTGTTGATCCTCTCCTTCGTTGCAGCGTCAAGAGCATTGTAAATGATCTCCTGAATTACATATGGTGGTTGGCCATGCGTCGGGCATGATCGTAGGAGGTCCTTGAACCTTTCCCAAACAGTCGCCAGAGCTTCACCAGGCTTTTGTTTGAAAGCCGTGACTTTCTGTCGGATCAACGCCGTCTTAGAAGGAGGGAAGAACTTGTTGAGGAACGCGTCCTTGACTTCATTCCAGGTGCGAAGCGATCTTGGGGCTAAACTCTCCAACCACTGCAATGCTTTACCTGTAAGAGACCAGCGAAAGGCTTTTAGTTGGACATATTCAAGACTTCGTCCATCAGCAATAGTATCACAAAGGTCTAAGAAGGTAGAAATATGTGCCATAGGGCACTCATTAGGTTTTCCTTCATATTGATGCCTTCTTATTTCAGTCAGGAAGTTAGGTTTAATTTCAAAATTAGAGGCAGGGATAAGAATTGCCGATTCAGGCACTGTGAGAGCGGGGTGCATATATTGCTTGGCATTCCTAGGGAGGGCATTGATTTGGGCTTCTATTTGCCTTCGGCCTTCCTCCTCCCTATCCGCGCGCTCCTTAAGTGCCGCCTCTCTAGTCGTTAAGTCCTCAACCTGCTTCCTTAGTTGTTCAATAAGTTCTGCTTGGTTCGCGTTTTCTGCCATGATTCTTTGAGCTTGGGCCCTTAGATGGAAATAACGCTCAGGGTCGTCTACTCCTTCAAATTCAGGTGGACGATCAGCACGTCGCATACACCTGTAAGACCAAACTAGAAAAAGACGTGAGATAGACTACTAGGGCGCGATTGATTGCCTCCCTGGCAACGGCGCCAATTTGTTGTTGCAGGAGGCGGATATGTCGAGTAATTACAAATATAAAGATGTAAATAAATGTAAACCAACTCCTGGCCTAAGCAAATAATTACAAGACTTCCTCCCGTTGTAGTGGAAGGGTAGTCAGGATCGATCCACGAGGAGGCGTGTCAGCGGGATCCTAGTAGCGTTGGAAATCTCACGTCTGCGTCGACCAGAAGCCTCGATTTTGACCTAGGGCCTCGATGTCGACCTCGGCTGTCGATGTTCTCTGCAACAGAAGACCTGCAAAGACAAAAGCAAGTGGTCGATATCGACTGGTGGGGGTCGATATCGATGTTAGTCCACAAAATCGACTGGCTCAGAAGACTGCCAGTCGATACAGAAGGGTCGATATCGATGTCTGGTGTCGATATCGATGTCAACAAAACTCCGCAGCGATGTTCGTCGTCGACTCAGAAAACTGTCGACGAACTCAGTGGTCGATATCGACGTCTGGGGTCGTTATCGATGTCTCCCTGCAGTGTGTTAGTGGTTTTGTCGGCAAAGAAAGGCCGAAGAATTAAGGATGGAGAGAGAAGCAATGAATAAAAATCAAGCAGGGGTTTTTATATGTATAAAATATGTAAAAGGCAACTCCTAGGATTAGGGTTTACCACAACGTTAACTAATGCATGCGATGAGATAAATAAGACGGACAATTGCGCTATTTCTCCCGAGGGACAAGCTTTCGCCGTACACCAACTCTTAGGATTACTCTTTCAAATAAACCTAATTGTCTCTACCAATTTTATGTTTATAACTCAAGTTGTTAGCATGAATCCCTTTTCTTTCGATTAGGACTAAACATAGAATCGTAGGAGGTGAGATAGACACAACGATATCAACATCAAATACTTACCTCAAGCGCGCATGGCTAACGTCGGGCTCACCCCGACCCTAAGAGCTTTGGGGAACTACTCGCTTCTCATCATGGAACTCATCATTGTTTGAAAGGAAGAAACTTGCATTAAATTAAACTCCGAAGCTTTACAACTTAACGTCAACTTTCGCAAACGTCAAATCCTAAAACTTCTCTCTAACTCTAACTCTATTGTCTATGTCTTGGGTGATTGATAGTATGAAAGATCCTCTAACAAATCAGCCCTAGGGCTTTATTTATAGGCTACTAATCCTCGCTATCCAAGGATTGTAACTCCTATCTAAACTATGAACTCTATCTGAACAATTAGGATAGGTCTTTTATTTTGATAAAAACTTTAATAACTTAAAGGTAAAAGATGAATAAAACTTCAGCTGCCATCTATCTTGAAAGTATGAGATAATCCCGTGCCTCTTTGAAGATATAGTTCCAATCCGCATTCGAAATCGAGTCTATCTTCTGTCGAGATAAGGGGTCGATATCGACACCAGAGGTCGATATCGAGGTCTCTGTTCCTGCTCGACTTGTTCAGCTCTGGTCGATTTCTATGTTGAGGTCGATATGGGGGTCGATATCGACACTGGGGGTCGATATCTGGGTCTAAGGTCGATATCTACCTCTGCTCAGCTTCACTTGACTTCTTCGTTTTGACTCCGTTTTCACTCGAATTCCTGCATGGTTAGCTCGAAACTTGTGCAGACCCTATTTCTTGTATTTTAGCCCATTCTTACTCAAGTTTATATTTTTTTGAACCTTTTCTTTGGAGATCGAATGAAATATGAAGTCAAAAGATGCAATAAAAGAAGGTACAAACGTGTACATCAGTGCTCTTCTATTCAATTCAACGTGAGTTTTCTAAAGGGAATAACAAAACTTAAATAGAAATGATACATAAATAGAAATGATGGTAGATGAGTTGGACTCCTATGCAAAGGAGAAACCCTAAGCCAATTCATCTTTATCTATCTAAAATAATTAAATAAAAGACTAAGATAATATCAACTAATTTTATCTATCTAAAATATCCAAAAATAGATAGAAATAATAATTTCTTGAGGAGCAAGGAGATAAATATCTCCTTACTTTTATTTCTCCTAAATAAACAAATAATAATAATTAAAATAAATAAATAATACTCCAAGTGAAACCCGACCATCCTCCCATGCCCTCGGCATCTACCCATTCATCAAGGTAGAGTGTGGTCGAAGTTCAAGGTCTTGAGTCGATGGTTGAGCTTTGAGCCTTTGTTGCATCTTGAATCATCTTGGCCCGAGCTCGAGTGATCGGATCATCAAATGACACTCTCATCTTGTCGTCAATGTCGTTCGGAGTCAGCGGGAGCTCTGTCCCTAGAGGCTTGAGTTCGATCCTTGGTCTGAACCGATTACTACCCTCGACGTATGGATTTGTTTTCCTGGATTACCATCCAAATATGTTCATGATGAAATCTTAAAAGATATTGTGGAGTAAAATGACATTGGTTAGTTTATTAAGGTCGCTGCTTTTAACTCTAAGGGTGCTAGATTTTGCTACCCTAGAGTGTGTGTCTCTGTCATTATTACTACGATTGCTGGAAGGAATGTGTTTGTGGTCAATGAATCTGGTGACATTGATAACTCATATAATGTAATATTAATCCATAATATTACTCATAAACCCAAAGATGTGATGCTTAACTAACACTAAAGTAAATAAACGCAAAAATACGTGTCCGAGTCACGAATCTAAAACTCATAAAATCCAAAACCATAGGTTTGACTCAAAAGCAAATACATCCCGACTTGGGGGATAAAAAATCTCTAAGTCAACTAATCACCTGCCTAGATGCAAAAATTGAATAATCGTCGATGTAAAGACCGAGATTTTTGATGTACATATTTAGAGTCCTTTTTATTCGCATATTTTGACTTCATATTCCATTTGATTCCTAAAGTAAAGGTTAAAAATAAATGCAAATTTGTGTAGAATGAGCTAAGGTGCAAGAAATAGAGTTTGCGCAAGTTTTGGTCTAAATATATAGGAATTGGAGCAGAATCGGAGTTAAAAAGAAGAAGCCAAGTGAAGCAGAAGGGAGGTCGATTTCAACCTATCTGGTCGATATCGACTGAAGAACTCGACGTGGACTCTGAGCGTCGAGACAGACCACAAAGAACCATTATAGAAGCCCCTTGACATGGACTCACTTGGTTGAAATCGATTGAAGATGTCGACATCGACATGGCTCCAGAGATCGAGGGAAGTAAAGATTGTCGGCACAAAGCAGAGACCTCGATATCAACTTACCTGGTCGATATCGAGTGGAAATCGACATTGTTTGGATGTGCTTTTCGAGACGCAAATTGGAAGATTTATCAATAAGCAACGGTTTTATCTTCTTTTTAGATAGAATATGTCTTAAGGGTTGTTGCCTTTTTACTTTAAGATATTTATTAGTTAATTAGTTATTTACCTTAATAAAGATTCATTCTACTTGTTTGGGATAGAATTTTAGATAGAATTTTTAGTAGGATTAAAACTACTTTCCTTGGCTAGCAAGGATTAGTAGGCTATAAATAAAGCCCTAGGGGCTGGTCTTTTATTCATTCCATCACACAAGATACAATACACAATAGAGTTAGAGTAGAGAGAAGCTTTAGGGTTTGATGTTTGCGAAATCCGGCGTTTGAGTTATAAAGCTTTGAAGGTTTAGTTAATGCAAGTTTTCTTCTTTACAATCATGGTGTTATTTGCGATAAAGAGCGAGTAGTCGTCCTACTTCTAGGGTCGGGGTGAGCCCTACAGTAGCCATGTAAGTACGCTTTATTCTCTATTTGATTATGTGATCTCTTCTTCTACCCAGCGCTCAATCTTTATGCAAGTTTAGAATCATTCCTTATTTACCTTATATGAAGCGAAAGTGGATTATACATGCATGTGAATTTGGATAGTAATTAGGTTTTGCCTGCGAAAGTTGACTAAACCCTAATTATGAAAAGGTAGAAACAATTAGGTTTTTATGCGAAAGCCTCTATATTCCTAATTGATGTTGAGAAAAGTTTAATCTTTTATGTGAGTTAAGTCATAATACATGCATGGTTATCGTTGTGGTAAATCCCTATCCTAGGAGCCTTTTAGTTTATTGAAGAAAAACCCAAAAAATCTGTTGTCTTTATTTATTTCCTTTATTCTTTACTTTATTCTCTGCATCCGACATCGCATGTGAACCAACTCGATTTCGACCTATATAGTCGATATCGACTCCCTGCATCGAGCGAACCCTACCTCGACGTTCTTCTGAGTCGACAAGAACTACTGACCCACTCAATTTCGACCACCTTAGTAGATATCGAGTGCTTCTATTGTTTTCTTTTCTTCGCATGTTCTTCACAGATCGACGTCACCCACTAGGAATCGACTGCCCCTGTCGATATCGACTCCCTAACTCGATATCGAAGTTATTGGTCAACTTGTGCAGAAATCTTAGAGACTATCCAGGCATCGCTGACCCGCCTCCTCGTGGATCGATCCTGATTCCCTTCCACTACAGCGGGAGGAAGTCTTTAAATTTATTTGCATGGATAAAGGATTGGTTTGCACTTATATTTATATTTGTTTGAGTCAATTCTTACTCCTACATCAATTTTTAAAATACTATTTTTATAATAATAAATTTCATTCTGATTTAAAATTTATTTAATTTTTTAGACTCCAATTTTTTTTGAAAGTTTTTGTCCTCGAGCAAGCGATTTATTTTATTCTTTCGAGACGAATTCCGGCATGAACTTGTTATTCGATTTGAAAATGAATTCATTTCCGCTTTATTATTCCGATTCTTGAAAATACTTTCGGGTTACGTTATTTAATTTGGATTCGAATGTTTATTTTAAATTTATTTTAATCGTGTCGGGATAAGGACGGAAAGCGGGTGTCGGGATTTATTTTCGGGTATTAATTTTGACTTTTTATACCCACTCTCACACTCCAACTCCCTCACCCTATCCTATTTCATCTACCAAACCCATCCCTCCACCGGGCACCTCCACCATCACCTGCTCATCGGCATCCAAGGCACCCAAGTGGCGCCAAATAGCCCGACCATCGCCCTTGTTTTACTGAGCCCCAAAACCGAGCTCACCATCCCTGTTCCTCCTTCTTCCTTGAAGAGAAGTAAAAGAAGCATCTAGATCTACCTCCCTGATGTCCAACAACGCCCCGAAGCAGCCCTAGAGCCCCCAGCCCCACCACCGAGTCACCAAAGTTTCGTCGACCCTGTTCGAGCACGATTAGCTTCCGGTAAGCTGTTCTCATCCGTTTTTGATCGGAACCACCATCGAGCCCACCACCACACTCACCCATGCCCAATGCAGGTCCGAAAAGCCATTCCGAGCCTCCGACGACACCCAAAACTCCGGTCGAGAGCTCTGACACTGCGAACACCTCGGTGAGCTCCCGAGCCTTCCTTCCTTTCCTCGTTTTGATTTTTTGTTTTCTTTAACTTAGATTAGTCACAGAGAGTGAGCGCGAGCTCAGTGCAGGAAGCTTGAGCGAGCACGAGAGCTCGAGGGTGGCGAGGTCGAGCGTGAATGTCGTGGGAGCAAACGGTGGTGAGCGTGAGTTCGAGCCGGGGGGGGGGAGCGGCGAGAGTGGGTGCGAGTGAGGCTAGCAAGCGAGTGAGTGGGCTAGGATGAGCGAGAGCCGAGGAGCTGGCCGCGAGCGAGGTCGAGCAGAGCAGGCGCAGCGGGAGCTCTAGCGCGAAGAAGAAGATGGCTGGACAGGCCCCTGCTTGCCTTGTCAGCTGGAGCCATATAATTTATGGGTAAGAATTATTAATCATAAATACCATAAAATGACCTATCTTATGAGGTATTCTGGTAAAGGCAATGAATCCTTGCAATGGTTGCAGTTAAAGAAGTTAATCCAGCCTTTCAAGGAAGGTTTGGTGTGGTCAGTTGGCAATGGTAGGTCCATCAACTTCTAGAGGGATAGGTGGGCTTCCACTCCGTACCTTCAACGTCACTGTATCAGCCTAAAAACTACCAATTTCAATGAAATAGTTGATGAATACATATGTAATGGAACATGGTCTCCGGGCAAACTATCTAAGGTTCTTTCTTTTAATTTAGCTCATTGTATAGAAAAAAAATTCCATTGCCAACCACTGATATTGGAGATAGACTTTATTTGTTGCCTGACAAAAAGGGATCGTTCACGAAATCTAGCGTGTATAAATTAACCTCACAGTATGTGAATCCAATGAACGATGAAAACAACTAGATTTGGAAGATTAACATCCCATCGAAAATTAAAAACTTTTTATAGAAGATTAGTCAAAATGGTCTCTCTACGACCGCTCATCTATCCAATAGGGGAATTGCGATCCCCCCATACTGTACCATCTATAATCACCATGAGGAGGATGCTGTACACCTCTCTTTTTTAATGCAAGTTTAATTCCTTCTACTTTAACCTAGATGGGAGAGTCAAATAATTGATCAACAATTTGATCAACAATTCTAGACAAATGAAACTGATTATGGCAGTACTCGCTAATAATCTCCTCTCGTGAAAAACAAAGGATGGCTTTTAGCTGGTGGAATTTATGGTTGACCCGAAACCAACTCGTATTTAGGCAAGAGAAACTCCCATCCATGAAAAGCTTTAATTGTGTCATAGATTCTCACATGGATAACTGGGACAAAGCATGTGCATATAACCAGGAAGACAATTCTGTGTCCAAAAACTTATCCCCCATTTATGTTAGCAATTACAATATCATGCAAAATCGGAAGAACTCTAAATTGAAGAAACCACACGTGGACACACTTAAACTAAATTTTTATTGCTCATCTGCTCCTAGTCGGGATAATTCTATTGGATTCATCATTCTGACAAGTAGGGAAGGCTAATTTATTTGGGCTGCGACCGTATTGGCTGACAAATTCCCCTAATATCTGAAGCTTTAGCTCTTAGGTTTAGGATCCTGAAAGCTCTCTAATTAAAGATTAATAAGCTCATTGTGGAAGGAGATTCGCTTATTATTATTAGCTATTTAAAATTAGGAGTAAAGTGTCCATGAGCAATCGAAATGCTAATGATAGATATCAACAATTTGCTTTTGAGGGTTAAGGAAATATCCTTTTCTCACATACTTCTTAATGATAATTGTGAGGATGATAAGGTTGCGCACCTTGACCGCATTACCAATAGCCCCTCTTTAATTCTTGATGCAAGTCTTTGTGACCTCATTCGCAAGGATGCTATCGGATAGCGACGCATCGCATTTGAATTCTTACCTTATCAAAAATAGTTATTCAATATCACTCAAACTAAGTGTGTCTTGACTTGATCTAACCTGAAATCAATTTGAACCAAACTTACTCAACCCGAAAACTTACTCGATCCAATCCAAACCCGACCGAATACACAATATACCCGACATATAACCCAATCCGACATATGATCGAACCCAAATGGATATACCTGAACCCGACTTGAACAACCCGATTGCCAGCTCTACTTATGACTAATGAAAGTCCCAAATTTCCTATAAATAAGAGTAAGAGAAACGTAATAAAGGTCATTTTTTTGTAGGTAGCTTAAGCTAGAGAACCAAGCTTTTCGAGATTTTTCAGAGCATAATTAGTTTTGATAAATACGAACCGTACTATTAAAAATCGGTGATCAATCAAGGGTGGATCGTAAAAAAACCCGAGCATCTTCACATTCCTTAATCTAGTATCCAAAGTTACCACAACAGTTACACTTAGAGTTGGGATCAGATTTATCAAACTTATCAAATTCAGAGCCATTCTTTTTTATCCTTTTTATTCTTCTTGAACTTATTATCCTTCTCTTCTTTACCTTGATAAATAAGTTTCAATATTTCTATTTTAGAAGTCAAGGCTTTAATCTTAAAGACCTTTATAAACTTTTTTTTTTAACAAAAAGAACCTAAACGCTCCCTTTTGAGCTTGCGCTGCCGTCGAGGCATCGACTTCACTGGCCCTCTAATGCTGCCGCTGACACGCCTAACCTCACCGGGCATCACCATCATCGGTTTGAATTGTGCCCCTCTCTCCACGACCAGGAGCCTTTGGCTACTCACTTTTCGTCACCACTTCTTCAGCCACCATCGTTGGCCCTCTCTTTCTCCTGGTCCAGGCACCGCCTTTACGACCTCGATATGTCACTACCGCCTTTCCACCACCACTCAACTTTGCCGCCTCCATCTTGTTCGCAGCTTCGCCACCTTCGACCTAGGATATGCGGGATGGGTTCACCACCTTGTGGGCCGCCTTCGATCACCTCCTTTCAGCTATTTGTACCTATGTGTCGAGGTCCACCGCTTGAAACCTCCTTGGTTCATCAACACCTTCATTTCCCTAAGCCAGACTAGTGTGGTTTCAATGTTAGTTTGCGTTTTTGAAAAAACAAATTGCTGGCTTTCAGACTAAGATCAAATTTTGTTGAGTTGTTTTTATATTGGTTTCACTATATGCATTTTTTGCCCAGTCAGTGCTTGGTGTCCAACCATTCCTTTGTCTCTACTTCAGTTTTGTTTTTTATTTGATCTCTTTTCAGGCCTATTTTATCCGCCTCGATTCCGGTTTGCCCTTGTGGTGACTTTTTTGTGGTCTTTGTTATTCTGCCTGAAGGGCTTGAGGTGAGTTTTGGATTGTTGATTGGCTGATTCAGTGCTTGGGGTGGGCTTGAACGGGTTACGATGGTGTGATTTTTATACCATAGTATTTTGAGGAAGCAATAATGCTCTTTTTTGTTATATATTATGTTGCTACGCTGCATCATTCGGTAGATGATCTCTCTTGTGAAGATTGATGAATTTGGTTGTTTACTAGCTTAAGCCGTGGATTTGTGATCAGCATTTGAAGGCTCTTAGGGAGTCCATAATCTGAGGTGTACAAAACTTCTTCTATAGGTCCTCTTGTGTTACTTGACAATCTGTCAACTTGTTTATCTATTCTTTCTTGGTCTGGTTGTTTGCCTTGTTTGGCTATTTTATTATTTCCTTTGTCATTTAAATTCTATTATTTTCTTTAGTTTTTGCTTCTATTGTACATGATGGTTAGCCCATCCACCTGCTTATTCGAACTCTCATTTTCTCCAGGTGTGTCTAGAGAAGCGAATTTATTTCTTTCTGATAAGAAAAAAAGACCTTCATAATCTCATTCTTTTCAACAATAGACTCAAAGATATTATCTTTAGATAAGTCATTTGTTTTTAATTGAATAATATCTCTAAAGTTGTTAACCATTATAGTTAGGGTTGTGCCAATCTTTTCTTAGGCTCTTTCCTAAAAAAAAGTCAAGTCTTATATTATTGATTAATTTATATTTTCTATAGCGAATTGATAAACTACTTTCCCAAACGCCTTTCAAAAGGGATGAGAGAGAATAGAGAAACCCTAGCCCTATGACGCCGCTGTCGATCCTTGAACTCGAGCCCTAAATTGCAAGATCTTTGCAACTACCCACAAAAATGCCCTAATCACCTCCGAAATCCAATCCCAAACTCAAAAGGATTTCGACAGTAGAAGCCATGAGAGGTGAAACCAGTAAACCCCCAAAAATCCCCGAAATCATAAGTCACGAGAAATTGAAGCACTTTAGCAAATCTATGTCAGGTCGAAGAAGCTTATCCAAGCTGAGAAGAATCATTCCCACATCAAAGAAGAAGGGCAAGATTTGTACATACCACAATTTTCTCAAAAAGGGAGAATAAAAGAAGAGAACAAGGCCTCTAGTGAAGAAACCCATATACCCAATCGCAATTATCATTATTACTACCTCTCAAATGATTTAGCCGAACCTCCCCATCTACCATTCATTCGCGATCATAATAAATCCTTTGAGAACCACTTGAAAATCTTATCGTCAGTCTCTTACTGGGCAACATTTTGCGGTACCGCCCACAAGGACCGCTTCATCACCTCACCTTGCTGTCAACCCCTTAGAAGGCCACCTTACTCGCAAATCCCGCCCCTACGAGAGTGATCTCACGCGCCATGGCTCTGGCAGATCCTTATTGGGTGTCGCTTTGCGGTGCTCCCGCGAGGTCTCACCGACTACTAGCCTCCATACCCTATAAATAACGTATTGACGTCATTCATAAGGACTGAAATTTAGCGAGAAAGAAAGAGAAGCTCTGCAACTACATCCCGAAGTAAAAAAATAAGGAAGTTGAGTTTCTAATTAAAGTCTCTTACAGATGAAGGAACGATTCCTAGAGAAGAAGATCATCCAGAAGTAGTATCTCAACAAGACAAAGAAGAGTAGACATTGAACGCGAACGACACGAAAGCTACTTCTATTCTTACCATAACCTCATCGCGTACACAATTATCAAATTGCAAATCATTATCCCACAGGCATTTTGTGGTCTAAATATATAGAACCAAACAAGGCATAGTTTCAAAGATGAGGGAGTCGGCGGGTAAGGATTTTTTGGGGCCGTTTCAAAATGAATAACACTCTTATGAAAAATATAAAATTTTATTTAAAAATGACATTTATAATAGAAAAAAATTTAATAGGAGTAAAAAGTAAACAACAAGAGTGACATCTTGCATTACATATGCTTCATTTCCTTTTCATTTTTACCAACTAAGCTAGACAACATTTATGTTCTTTTTTACATTTATTTATTTAAAAAAGAATCTATATATAGTTCTGCGCCAAATAAGATATTATATATTTTTAGAATGCTTCAATTCCTTGAGCACCTTGTTCCTAGTACGTACATGTTATGCAAGTCTACTATTCAATGAGATAATACTTAGATTAAGTTAGGCTTCTTTGAATACCATGTAAAGATTTTCGATTCCTTGTTGTTATTTACAGTGGAAAAAGGCATACCTCAATCTGGGTGTATATATTTTTGGCGACATTGGCATGGGTGAACTAATGTTGACAGCTAATTTAATTATATGGGTTGTAATGTAAAATTGCATATATACTCCGGTCCGTATATCAAGAAAATCATAGTAGATCGATCTTCAAACAAACACGTACAGTAAGTAAGTACGTACCTGAACCCGGTGGTTACTGCAGGTTAGGCAAGTTTGGGAGAGATTGGGTCCTCTTTATTCCAGTTGTGTGGACACATATGCCAGCCAACAAGTCGTCCAATCAACCAGGTTTTCTTTAATTTCTGTGCTCGTGTTCCCATTGCCATTATTAGCTGGAATTCACCTCTAGTAATCACTAATCATGCATGGTTGCTTACTTTCACTTCTTTCTTCGATCTGTTTTTCTTTAATTTCATCTTTTCATTTGTATTTACATTTGTATTAAATATATATATTAATCATATGGACACACACACATATATATATATATATATATATATATATATATATATATATATATATATATATATTCACTTCTTTCTTCGATCTGTTTTTCTTTAATTTCATCTTGTTTTAGTTGTGTCGCAACATAGCTTTATCGATCCTTATAGGACATGGGTACAAGGAATTATGTACACCTTTTTCGTAGAAAGCGGCTTTTTTTTACAAGGAAATTTAATACTCCACTATATATCTTCTTCATTATTTTCTCCTAATTATAAGGGGTTACTGAAGTACGTTGGGACTCGGGATCGGGGGTCGTGTGCACATGTGTACCCTTTCGCTAATAGTCTAACACATAAGTCGAGCGGGGTTCCATCCTAAAACCATTTGACATTAGGTGGGGTAGCCCACTAAGTTATATACTAAGGCTTGTTTGTTCATATTATCAATGTGAGACTCTTTTGGTCTCTTTACATTGTCTATTCTCTCAACAGAGGTACAAGGATTCTGATTCGTCTGACCTAATTAAAAAAAAATGTGGTTGATAATTGTCTCATTAGACTTTAACACGTTCAACTTTAGACTAGAGTAAGGCCCATTTTCATTAATCAAGTCTCCTAATACAATTATTGCAATTGTAGGTGTAGCGTCTGCGTATTATCCATCTGTATCATCTTTTCAAGATATATACTTGTGGGATCATCTTTCTTTTTATTTAATTTAAAAAAAAAAATCTAACTCCTCTCACATTTTGTCCACCACCTACCTTTCCTTTTTGTGTGGGTTTACATGGAAAAAAGTCAAAAAACAACAAGTAGAAAAGTGAAAATAAATAAAATCAGGGCAGGCAGGCAGGCAGGCCCCTTTTTATTAGTTAAGATGTCACATGAATAGTAATGTAGATGGAGGACATCTTTGTTGCCACTGTGAAGAGACCGAGAGGAAATAATTAAGGAAGCAGCTGGCATGGCAGTTTCTGCTTTCACTCCTGGAGTCTTGTATTGTATTGTATGTTCAATTGTTCATCCTCAATCAATCAATCAATCAGGCTGCAAATTAAATTAAGCAGCTGATGGGTAATACCAAAGTAGCTATCTCACTGTATATCACCATAAGCTGTGTTGCTTTTGTGATTTCAAAGATCATCATATCAGTCCTTTGCTACAAGAGATGGAAGAGAAACCAAATGTCTGTTCAAGACATTAGTTATTCAGGTTAATTTGTACTAGTTAACCTTCATCTGATCGATCTGATCACTTTGAATTTGAAATGATTTAATTAATTAGTGTGTACGTGGTGGTTTAGTTTTTGTATGTGACAGATGATATGATGATTCTACTAGCCTTGAATTAGTTAATTAATTAATTAATTTCCGGGCAGGTGCAGGTGCAGGTGGGAAGATGGTCATGTTTAGATCGGGATCCTCCATCACCAAAAAAACACTCAACAAGGACGCCTTGTTGCAGAAGATGATGAAGCTGACCAACAAGGATGTGTTAGGGTCGGGGGGATTCGGGACCGTTTACAGGCTCAACGTCGATGCTTCAACTGCTTTCGCCGTCAAGAAGCAGCTTCATAGTCATAGGGGAGGCGATGATGATGATGATCGGAACACAGGTTTTGAGAGGGAGTTGGAAGCAATGGGTGATATAAAGCATAGGAATATAGTCACCCTTCATGGATACTACACTTGTCCACACTTTAACCTCCTCATCTACCAGCTCATGCTTAACGGAAGCTTGGATTCCGCTCTTCATGGTACGTACGTACCTATACGTACGTTTTTTCGGGTGAGATCGATCGATCGATCGAACTTGTAGTTTTATTAATTAATTGAATTGAATTGAATTGAATTGGGTCCTTACATTTTCATGTGTAGGAGGAAGATCAAACAATGGGATCAATCTGGATTGGCCTGCCAGATACAAAATAGCGGTGGGAGCAGCGCGAGGGATTGCTTACCTTCACCATGACTGCATTCCCCACATCATCCACAGGGACATCAAGTCAAGCAACATATTGCTCGACGAAAGCATGGAGGCCCGAGTGTCCGATTTCGGGCTTGCCACGTTGATGGGGCCTGATAAGACCCATGTCACCACAATTGTCGCAGGGACTTTCGGATATTTGGCCCCAGGTACGGTTATTGATAGAATTTTACGAGGAAATAATATGAGAAGAGGCTAATTGAAGAGGAATAGAAGCTCAAATGCTTTTTGAAATGTGTTTCACTCTTATTGATATATCTCAAGCTTACAAAGGGTACCTATTTATAGGATGCTAGTACATGAAACAACCTTAAAAACTTATGAGTTATTAACTAGGATTTTAACCCTTCAACTTTAGGAAACTTAAAGATATAAAACTACTACTTGAAACATACCTCTAGCTTAATGAGAAAGAAGTAACATAAGCACTAATTAAGTTTATGTTTTTCAACACACCCCCTTAAACTTAATTTCTGGTAACTCCGAGCATCGACCGTAACTTGATGAAAGTCTCAGCTTTCAGAGGCTTCGTAAAAATATCCGCAACTTGGTCTTGAGTCTTCACATACTTGACTTCAATATCGTTCTTGGAAACACACTCACGAATAAAATGATACCTCGTGTCAATGTGTTTGCTGCGATCATGGAACACTGGATTCTTAGCCAAAGCAATGGCTGACTTGTTATCAACAAGGATCTCTGCGGCTTCTGGTTGCGGCATCTGCAAATCTCCCAACAATCTTCTCAACCAGATAGCATGACAAACATAAGATGTAGCAGCAACATACTCAGATTCGCAAGTAGAAAGAGTAACAATAGACTGCTTCTTTGAACTCCAAGTGAAAGCAGTATCTCCCATGAAGAAAACAAAACCAGAAGTACTCTTTCGATCATCAACATCTCCGGCCCAATCACTATCACTATAACCCACAAGCTTATATTCATTTGAAGAAGAATAAAGCAAACCATAGCTGATAGTACCTTTGATGCACCGAAGAATACGTTTTGCTGCTTTGAAATGTGTTGATGTCGGTGTCTCCATGTATCGACTCACGAGCCCAACTCCATACAGAATGTCTGGGCGAGTGCATGTCAAATATCTCAGGCTTCCAACAAGACTCTTGAAAGTTGTAGAATCAACCTTCTCACCTTCTTCATACTTTGACAACTTGACTCCGCAATCCGTCGGTGTAGTTACGGGTTGACAATCATCCATTCTGAACTTCTTCAGAATCTCGTTAACAAATCTTTCTTGGCAAATGAAAATCCCGTCATCAGATTGCTTAATCTCAATGCTGAGATAATAAGACATGAGGCCAAGATCAGTCATCTCAAACTCTCTCATCATGGCTTGCTTGAAATCTCCAAACATTGTCGGGTTGTTACCAGTGAAGATCAGATCATCAACATATAAGCAAACAAATAGAGTATCACCATTTTCACAGACCTTGGCATAGAGCGCATACTCATTCGGGCATTTGACAAACCCGTTCTCCTGCAAATACTTGTCAATCCTGCTATTCCATGCACGTGGTGCTTGTTTTAAGCCATATAAGGCTTTCTTCAACTTCAGCACCTTATCTTCATGGCCTTTGATGACATACCCAGGTGGTTGTTCAACATAAACATGCTCTTCTAGCACGCCATTTAAAAATGCCGATTTCACATCCATCTGGTAAACCTTCCACTTTCTCTGAGCAGCAAGTGAAATCATCAAACGAATAGTTTCTAATCGAGCAACCGGAGCAAATACCTCACCATAATCAATCCCTGGACGTTGGCTGTAGCCTTTGGCAACTAGCCTTGCCTTGTACCTCTCAACTTTTCCTTGAGCATTCTTCTTCTCCTTGAAAACCCACTTCAGACCAATGGGCTTTTCACCTTTTGGTAAAGTTGTCAACGCCCACGTATCATTCGTCTCGATCGACTTGATCTCTTCATTCATAGCAACTCTCCATTTTTCGTCATTCACTGCTTCCTGAAAATCCACGGGCTCAGAATCAGCGAAATAACAATAGAGAGTTAGATCATCATGCGAATCTTCCACTTGAGCATAAATTTCTTCAAGGCTTCTCATTTTTGGAGGTCTCCCACTTGAGCTTTCATAGGATGATGGCGATGCTGACATCCTTGAAGAATATGGTGAGCTTTGAATGCTTGGTGATGGAGAAGGCGTTGTAGGTTCTGATAAACACCTTCGCCTTGCTCTTCTTCAGTAGGAGATGGAAAGAAATCATATCTCTCCCTATCTTCAAGGCCCCAATCCCATACATCATTTTCATCGAATTGAACATCTCTGCTAATAACAATCTTGTTCGTCACTGGATCATAGAGCTTGTAGCCTTTCGATCTCTAGTCATAGCCGATGAAGACATGGTTCTTGCTTTTATCTTCAAGCTTTGTTCTCACCTGATCTGGCACATGTACATAGCCAATGCTCCCAAACACTCTCAAATGAGATGCACTTGGCTTTCTTCCACTCCATGCTTCTTGAGGAGTTTGATCTGATAAGTTTTTCGTTGGACATCAGTTGGCTAGATAGACTGAGCAGTCAACTGCCTCAGCCCAGAACTCTTTCGGCATCTTCTTTGTCATCAGCATGCTTCGGGCCATGTTGAGAATGGTCCGATTCTTTCTTTCAACCACGCCATTTTGTTGAGGAGATCTTGGCACTGTGAGAAATCTTTTGATGCCATTCAAATCACAGAACTCATTGAACTCATTAGAAGTAAACTCGCCACCTCTATCAGTTCTAAGAGACTTGATATAAAGACCAGTTTGTTTCTCCACAAGAGCTTTAAAGTTTTTGAAAATAGAAAAAACTTGGGATTTTTCTTTCAGAAAATAAACCCAGGTCTTTCTACTGAAATCATCAATGAAGAGCAGGAAATACCGATTTTTACCGAACGGCGATGGCTTTATTGGTCCACAAACATCGGCATGGACAAGTTCAAGTGGCTGATTTGCTCTTGTAGTGCTCTCTTTTGGAAAGCTTTTTCGGACTTGTTTGCCGACGAGACACCCTTCACAAATTTGATCTGGCTGATCAATTGGAGGCAAGCCATTCAACATCTTTCTTTGAGACATCAACTTTAAGCTCCCGAAGTTCACATGCCCAAGCCTTAGATGCCATAGCCATGGTGTCTCATTTACACAAGCTTTGAGACATTTGGCGACATCCGTTTGAATATTCAACAAGAACATTCTATTCTTCGTCATTGGCACCTTGGCGATCACATTCTGATGATCATCCTGGAGCAAGAGACTACGATTCTTCATGTGCACCTCGTAGTTCTTCTCCAAAAGTTGTCCCAGACTCAAAATGTTGCTCTTCATGTGAGGAACAAAATAAACATTGCTTATGAATTGATGACCACCATTCTTCATACGGATCAGAATTGTACCTTTTCCCTTGATGGGAACTTTGGAGTTGTCTCCGAACGTAACACCTCCGGTGATCGACTCATCAAGATCTACAAATTTCTTCTTATCACCACACATGTGGTTGCTCGCCGCATTGTCAAGGTACCACACATCCTTCTTGTCTTTGTCCTCGCCTTGGTAGGCTAGCAACAAAGTGGCATCATCCACTTTTGAATCATCCGCATAGTTGGCTTTCTCCTCAACAGGAGCACTCCAACAATCTCGAGCATAGTGCCCAAACTTTTGGCAATTATAACATCGAACCTTTGACTTATCCTGTCTGCCAAAGTTTCCTCTTCCTCGTCCTCTCGAGGATTGACCACCTTCTCCATCATTGGAGTCATGATTTGATTGTCCGCCTCTTCCTCTTCCTCGAAAAGATCCACGTCCACGTCCACGTCCTCGTCCTCTTCCTCTTTGAGACCTCTCGTGATCATCACCCTTCTCTTGGGTTGAGTGCTTGGTGGCTAGGACTTGCTCTGTTGGCTCATCCTTTCTGCTTTTGATTCTCTCCTCACGGGCTTGTAAAGAACCCATGAGTTCTTCAACCGTCATAGTCTCCAAGTCTTTCGACTCTTCGATGGCTACTACGACGTGATCGAACTTCGTTGGCAACGAACGAAGTATCTTCTCAACAACTAGAGCATCCTTGATGCTTTCTCCATATCGCTTCATTTGGTTGACCACGGCTAACAATCTTGCAAAGAAATCCGCAAATGATTCGGACTCTTGCATTCGGAGACCTTCAAATTCTCCTCGCAAAGATTGCAAGCGCACCTTCTTCACCTTGTCAACCCCTTGGTTAGAGGTTTTCAAGATTTCCCATGCTTCCTTGGTGGTCGTCTCATTGGCCACTCTTTCGAACATGGACTCATCCAGACATTGGTGGATGAGAGTGAGAGCTTGTTGATCCTTCTTTCGAGTCTTTTGAAAGACCTCCTTCTCGGTGGGAGTCAACAAAGCTTCATCTTGAGGCATCTGATAGCCTCTCTCGACAATCTCCCACACATCTTGGGAACCAAGAAGTGCCTTCATGCGGAGATACCAGTTCTCATAATTTCCTTTTGTGAGACGAGGAAATTGGAACGGAAAACTTGAATTAGCCATAACCGGGCTCTGATACCAATTTGATAGAATTTTACGAGGAAATAATATGAGAAGAGGCTAATTGAAGAGGAATAGAAGCTCAAATGCTTCTTGAAATGTGTTTCACTCTTATTGATATATCTCAAGCTTACAAAGGGTACCTATTTATAGGATGCTAGTACATGAAACAACCTTAAAAACTTATGAGTTATTAACTAGGATTTTAACCCTTCAACTTAATTCACAAACGTAGGAAACTTAAAGATATAAAACTACTACTTGAAACATACCTCTAGCTTAATGAGAAAGAAGTAACATAAGCACTAATTAAGTTTATGTTTTTCAACAGTTATAAGCACCAAAACTATACTACGTACCCTTAGCTAGACCTTGAATTTGAGTGATCAGTGGTGATCCATTTTACTACGTACCCTTACTTAATGTCATTCATGTCTCCAGAGTACTTTGACACCGGGAGAGCTACATCAAAGGGAGACGTGTACAGCTTCGGAGTGGTGTTACTCGAGCTTTTGACAGGGAAGAAGCCCATGGATGATGCGTTTCTGGAGGAAGGGACAAAATTGGTCACCTGGGTAACCCATTATTGATCGATCCATCCATCGATCAAGAATTTAATATATTATTGTTGCATCAAATAGATCGATAATATATAGATTGATCTTAATTTCGCTGATTGAATTGCCGCAATGGATATATCAGGTCAAGACAGTTGTCCAAGGGAAGAGGGAAGAGCAAGTGGTTGATAGCAGACTGGATTCCTATCCTAGACAACAAGTTAACCATGTCTTCAGCATTGCAATGATGTGCCTCGAGGAAGAACCGGCCAAGAGACCTACAATGTCCGACGTTCTCAAGATGCTAGACCATGTCAACCAACTCGCTCCAAACCAAGCGACTCTCAGGCCGGCCTTTGACTAATGCCATCAATTCAACCTCAACCCAAGGGTGCTTACAGCTTTGACAAGCTACCAAAGGATTCAAATTGCTTAGGATTAATTTCAGTTAACAGGAAGCAGCACTGATCTCGGCCTTTGATTACATACAACGGTACAAGTTAACATCCCGCCATATCAATGTTAGAAATAGAAAGCATCTGTCTGGATTCAGTTTAATCAATTTCATTGCTCCAAATCAAGTCATGAGATTCAGTTGGACATTAATTTGAGCTTCATAATTAAAGAACAGAGAGGAAACCATTTAATTTGTTGATGCCTCAAGGCCAATATATGGATGTAAGATATAAAATCCCCTTCCCGTGTTGGCTTGGCGGTGTTGCTGTACGTGATATGACTTTGCTGTCATAATTCTAAAGGGAGTGGAATTAACTTTGCTGCCATATTTCAAAAGACAGTAAGTAGAATGGAAGCAGGATCTAACAGCTTCTAAACTTGATTACAGATTTACAGCTATATATATATATATATATATATATATATATATATATATATATATATATATAGGGTTCGAGTGAGAACACCTCTACCGGTGAGAACGAAAGAAACAATCTAATTGGTCTATATAAAATAAAATAATATTAAAAAATACTTGTGCCAATTTGCCGCTCCTAACTGTCCCCCACTCGCACCCTCCTTTTCCTACTCGCGCGTGGGTACACGCATTGGCAAAAAAATTTTGCCGAAAATTGCTGTTGAGCTATTTCGAACTTGGAAAATTGTGGTCCCCTTTTTTGCTCAATACCGCTACACTATTGAAGCTTCCATGTTCATTGAATCATTTAATTAATACTCCATTATACTACGTAGTACGGAGTATTATACTTGGTATTGTTTTGCTTTTAATTTTTTTAATACTCCGTTTTATTTGGTTTTCCTTTTCATATTTCACACTGCATCAAACCTAGACACGTTGCACGTTTTCATGACAGCATTACAAATTATTTTTCAAATTATTTTTCGGGCATTTTCACTTGTTAAAACAATATAAAAAAATTATTTTTGAGTATAATTTAATTTTATCTACATATAAACACCCACTTTGTATATGTTTTTTGGAAAAAAATTAACAAGAAAGGAACCATTTACTACTGAACCAACCACACCCAATGAACCACACCTAGAGAACCAATCTTAACCAAATCATGTGAATCACACCCAGTGAACCAATCTTGACAAAATCCGGTGAACCACACTCAGTGAACCACACCTAGTGAACCAATCTTAACCAAAAAAATTAATGAACCACTATCTATTTAGTGAATGAACCACTCTCTATTTTTTATAATTAAATGCTATAGTCACTGAACCACTCTCTATTTTTTATAATTAAAATTTTTAGTCACTGAACCACTCTCTATTTAGTCACTGAACCAATCTCTATTTAGTCAATGAACCAATCTCTATTTAGTCATTGAACCACTCTCTATTTTTTTATAATTAAATTTTTTAGTCACTGAACCAATCTCTATTTAGTCACTGAACCACTCTCTATTTAGTCACTGAACCACTCTCTATTTTTTTATAATTACATGCTATAGTCACTGAACCAATCTCTATTTTTTATAATTAAATTTTTTAGTCATTGAACAACTCTCTATTTAGTCACTGAACCACACTCTATTTTGTCACTGAACCAATCTCTATTTAGTCATTGAACCACTCTCTATTTTTTTATAATTAAATTTTTTAGTCACTTAACCAATCTCTATTTAGTCACCGAACCACTCTCTATTTAGTCACTGGACCACTCTCTATTTTTTTTAAATTAAATTTTTTAGTCACTGAACCAATCTCTATTTAGTCACTGAACCACTCTCTATTTAGTCAGTGAACCAATATCTATTTTGTCACTGAACCACTCTCTATTTAGTCACTGAATTAATCTCTATTTTGTCACTGAACCACTCTCTATTTAGTCACTGAATTAATCTCTATTTTGTCACTGAACCACTCTATATTTTTTATAATTAATTGTTTTAGTCACTGAACCAATCTCTATTTAGTCACTGAACCACTCTCTATTTAGTCAGTGAACCAATCTTTATTTTGTCACTGAATCACTGTCTATTTAGTCACTGAACCAATCTCTATTTACTCATTGAACCACTCTTTATTTTTTTTATAATTAAATTTTTTAGTCACTGAACCAATCTCTATTTAGTCATTGAACTACTCTCTATTTTTTATAATTAAATGCTATAGCCACTGAACCAATCTCTATTTTTTATAATTAATTTTTTTAGTCACTAAACCACTCTCTATTTAGTCACTGAACCACTCTCTATTTAGTCACTGAACCAATCTCTATTTCGTCATTGAACCACTCTCTATTTTTTTTATAATTAAATTTTTTAGTCACTGAACCAATCTCTATTTAGTCACTAAATCACTCTCTATTTAGTCACTGAACCACTCTCTATTTTTTAAAATTAAATTTTTTAGTCACTGAACCAATCTCTATTTAGTCACTGAACCACTCCCTATTTAGTCAGTGAACCAATCTCTATTTTGTCACTAAACCACTTTCTATTTAGTCACTGAACCAATCTCTATTTTGTCACTGAACCACTCTATATTTTTTTATAATTAATTTTTTTTAGTGACTGAACCAATCTCTATTTAGTCACTGAACCACTCTCTATTTAGTCAGTGAACCAATCTCTATTTTGTCACTGAACCACTCTCTATTTAGTCACTGAACCAATCTCTATTTAGTCACTGAACCAATCACTATTTTGTCACTGAACCACTCTATATTTTTTTATAATTAATTTTTTTAGTCACTAAACCAATCTCTATTTAGTCACTAAACCACTGTTTATTTAGTGAGTGAACCAATCTCTATTTTATCACTGAACCACTCTCTATTTAATCAGTGAATCAATCTTTATTTTGTCACTGAACCACTCTTTATTTAGTTACTAAACCAATCTTTATTTTGTCACTGAACCACTCTCTATTTTTTTTATAATTAATTTTTTAGTCACTGAACCAATCTCTATTTAGTCACTGAACCACTCTTTATTTAGTTACTGAACCACTCTCTATTTTTTATAATTAAATTTTTTTTTTGTCACCGAACCACTCTTTATGTAGTCACTAAACCACTCTCAATTTAGTGATTCAACCGCTCTCTGTTTAGTCAATACACTTGCACTGTACCAAATCAATACACTTGCACTGTACCAAATTAGTTTAAGTACTAAAAACAAACTATACCAAATCAATACACTTCACTGTAACATACACACTATATTTTTTTCAATGCAACATTTAAAACTTGTTCATAGATATAGATACATTAATTGATCGAAAATGTAGTGATGTTTGATAGTAGCTAGTTGATAGTGGATGCATTCGATCAGTTAGCATTTATTTGGATGATACACCATACCAATAACAAGTAAACTAGAGAGGGAATTGAACTGAGCCATTGAGGGAAGACGATGATGATGAAGCTAGAACATGCGTGATAAGTTCCTGTGGGTCATCCACCTGCTGTCCCACAATAAAAGCTTGGAGGGGTTGTTCAAAATCAATTGAAGCTTGTAGGGGAGATTGAAGCTCAGAACCACCAAACAGTAAAAGCACCAAACAGTGGGTAGACATTTTGTCAAACAGGTGGAGTGCAATGAAACAGAACAAAAAAACCAGTTCATCGATTCAGTTTCCATGGTGTTTTTCCATATAATACATATTAATACATATAAAGGGACGACAAAAATAAATAAATAAAAATTCAGGGGTGCAACAAAGATAGACAATTTGGGGAAATTGAACAGAAGATTGTACAAGGTGGCAATATCACCTCTTTCTCAATCAATTCTTCGGCAAGTAAGAGTAAATAAAAAATGGCGGAGCTTTAAAATCCTGCCATGGTGGAGCGAGATCAGATGCGCGAGATCCGACCGAAGAAGCACAAGAATCAGAGGCGCGAGATCGTTGCGGCGGTGGCTGGGGAAGGCGGCCGGCGAGTACGACAACGAGGAAGCCAAGGGAATCAGATCTGATGGATTTGAGAGTGAGAGGAGTATTATGCGCGTGAGCCATTTTTTTTAATTAAAAATTAGATCGGTTTCATCTAATCAAATCGTTTCTTTCGTTCTCACAATCGGGGTGTTTTCACCTGAACCCTATCCTATATGGCTATATATATATAGAGATTGGTTCCTGTGTACTCAAGGCTTAACGTGTATCATGTACACAAATCAGGGCCGTTGATTGAATGAAATGAGTGGTTGAGATTAATAGGCAATTTTAGTTTTTTTTAATTAAAAATCAGTGGGACCCACGTCTTTTCTTGTGTGTTATGCACTCTCTTTAAATTATTCGATATTAAATTATTCGATGGTATATCTGGATTATTCGATCGTATCGACTGGATTATTCAAATCGGCTACCACCTTGAAAACGCCATGAACTTTTAACTAATAATTATTCGATGATATCGCTTGATTATTTGATGGTATCGCTTGATTATTCGATGATATAGTTTAATTATTCGATGGTGTTACAATATTATTCGGTTACTTATGTCATTTTAACGAATAACTAAATATTATTCGATGATATCGCTGGATTATTTAATGGTATCACATGATTATTCGATAGTATAAATGCATTTTTCATTCATATGACCGTCAATATAAAAAAAAACTCATTTCCTTAAACACAAAATCAGTTCATACACCTGAATAATTCGGTCCATACACCTGAATAATTCGACTTTTTCCCTTAATACCTCTGAGATTGAAAAATGAACGGGCAATTTAGGAAATTGCAGGCAAAAAGGAAATTGAAATTGCAGGCAACATTCAACCTATTCAACCTATTATAGGATGAATGGAATTGCATGGAACTTTGAAATTGCAGACAACTTTAACATTCAATTCAGGCTTCGCAATCCTCGGCCACCTTCGCAAATCGCAATCGCCGGCCACCTTCTTAATCCAGGCTTCCACCATACCTCTCACGGGCATCTTTAAGCAAATAAAAGTTTGCCATATTGCCTCTCCTTGCAAGCCAAGAACTATTCGAGAGGGGTCAAATCTTAATTAATATATATATACACAAACGAAGAGTCTGAAGAGAATGATGGGAAGGAGGACACCATGGATAAGGAACAATGGGGCAAGGTGGCAGCAAACTCAGATCTAGAACAGAGGACCAGATTTGAGGAGAGGCGAGGCGGGGAAGCAGTCAACATCGAGGTCGGTCGTCCATTGCAGCGGAGGGAGCGGCGCCAATAAACCTACAATAGACCAACTATAAATCTTCAATATTGGGTCTCAATAGCCAAAATCAAAGTTTACTCTTAGCCAAAATCAAAGTAAAATCTACCCAATGAGTTTATGTAACCGGTATTGTGTCTAAATCAAAGGAAATCTTCGATTTGGAGTTGCTGGTGTCGATCGATGAAATAGCCTCTAATGGGGGGTTACAGTCATTGGCGTCCACATCTCCCCCTATCTTCTATCCCCGGAGTTAATTTGTTGTTGACCGAACAAACTACTCCAAAGAGCCGACATCGGCGTCCGATTTCCCTTTGCCTGATGATCTCCCTCTCCTCCAAAATTGAATGGAAGTGATATAGGTAGGGTTTCAGAAAATAGGTTGATACGTACACTCTCTTTATCTTTATATATATATACATCCTTTATTTTTTTTAATTAAGGAAGATAATTATGGTGTGTTGATTACACGCGCACAAGATGAGAAGAATGAGTCCTTTTCTGATTTTTTATTAAAATAATAAATTATCTATGATTAATCCTAACCCTCCATTTTATCTTAATCAAGGGTCAATATTTGTGTACATGATACACGTTAAAACTTGAGTACATATGATCTATACTATATATATATAGGGTGTGGTTCAAGTGTACACACCCCTTATGGTGTACCTTGTGCCTAAATCTGGATAGTTGATTGAAAAGAATGAAAGATAAGGTTTAAAAGTGATTTTTTATTTTAATGTAATTTAATGTGGGACCCGCGTTATAAAAATCAGGCCACTCACCCTTGACATGCGCGTGTACACCCCCTTCCTTTTAAACCCTCTGTTGCTTTTTTTTTGTTGCTTCAACTGAAGGCCACATTGCTTGCTACTTTTTTTTTAGTTTTGTAAAAAAATAAATTATTATATGTGATTTATTGGTGGAATCCACCTTATTTTGTTTGTTATAAAGTTTTGATAATTCCACCGAATAATATTTCACATATCATCGAATAATGTTATGTTATATTTTTTCATCCAGTTCAGATCAAAATTCACCAATTCTACTGAATAAATGCTACCGAATAATGTTTTTTTCCCATCAATTTCAAATAAAAGTAACCCAAATCCCTAAACAATACTTACGATTTACACGAATAATGCTTCATATTTCATCGAATAATGTTTCACATTTTACCGAATAATGTTGTGGTGTAGTTATACTCATGTGATGAAGGTTTTTATTTTGTTTGTCAAACCGAAGACTTCATATACTAACGAATAATGAATCATATTTCACCGAATAATTGACCAGCCCATAAACACTAATAACTAAAATTCGAGACATACAATTGAAGAATAATAAATGGATACACTAAACTCGACTAAATCCGGGGCATCTCTGAATAATTCGTCGTTTTCTCCCGAATAATGTGCGGGAAAACGTCCATTTCCATTTCCAATTACAATTACAACACAAACACAAACATAATTCATCACTTCAATTACAACACAAACATAAACATAGATTTGAGTTATGATCGAAAGTAAAATTGATTCAAATTGAGCAAACCGGTCATTTTGTGCTTCTGAGGGAGAGTAGCTCCCCAAAGGATGAGAGAGAGGGGCAAACAGTTGATCCTCAATCGGACTAGGAACTTTGGCTTCACTAGGTTACATAGCACGTAAGCCCTCGATCAGACCAGGAAGCTAAGATCCATCGTCACAGGCGCCATCAGTATCCCTGTTGCCGTCCCCACCATCGTCGCACTGCTCTCGTACAACCGGAGAAAGAGAGGGGAAGGCGCCCACAAGTGCCCAAAAATCGCCGCCGCTGATAGCCCAAAATCATCGTCAACCTTTTCATCTGGATTTGATTTCGCCGCCGTTGATTGCCCATGAATCGCCTCTCCTATTTCCACCAGTTGTCGGTCGCTCCACGAATCGCCGGTCGCCACCACGACGCTTCCACGGAGGCCTACACCGGCTCGATTAAGAAGGATTGGACTTCAATGGAGGCCTTCACCGTCCGAATCGTCACCGTGGTTGCGATTGGGGAGGATTGACCTTCACTGGAGGCTTACACCGGCTCGATTCGTGATTGACCTTCAATGGAGCCCTACACCGCTCCTAGGAGCCCCTTGGATTCGATTCCCCTGGACCACCGCTTGATTCATGATCGGAGAAGTGATCAAAAAGTGACGAAGGAGATGTAAGGTAAAATGGGGTTGAGATTTGTAACTCACGCGATTTGTGAGAATGGAGGAGATGATGATGTGGGGTTCACCGTTTTTTATTTTTAAAAAAATCTGAAAATAAGAATTAATCTAAGCCCTTCATCTCATCTCAATAAAAGGTCCAGATTTGGGTACAAGATACATCTTAAGGGATGAGTACAAATGATCCATACTATATATATATATAGAGCAGGGGTAGATAGCACACTTTTTACAAAACTTTGCAAAAATAGCACACACCCTTGAAAATTTGCACAAATAACCCTTTTGCAAAAATTTGGCACAAAAGTGCCCGTCACCCAACTTGGGACAGATGGTTTAGGCAGAAAAAAAGGAAAACAAAAAGAAAAGTGGAAAAGAGGATAACAAATAAAGGGAAAATGAAAAAAGATCAAAACATTAAATGCAATACGGCGGGAGCCAAAAAAAAAGTGGAGAGAAGGCAATTCATCATCATCACACCCTCTCTCTCCATCACTTGTCTCTCTCTCCATTTAAAAAAAACCGTTCCCAGGAAGGGAAGAAGAGACGTCGGAGAAGCGAAGAACGTCGGCCACCCGTTGTAGTGGAAGGGTAGGGTGTGATGAGGAGGGCGGTTTTGGGGTATGGTTAGTGTTAAGGAGGTAAGTCGAGTACAAATAATAAGATGTAAATAAATGTAAATCGAATCCTAGCCTATGCAAATAATTACAAGACTTCCTCCCGTTGTAGTGGAAGGGTAGTCAGGATCGATCCACGAGGAGGCGTGTCAGCGGGATCCTAGTAGCTTTGGAAATCTCAAGTCTGCTTCGACTAGAAGCCTCGATTTCGACCTTGGGCCTCGATGTCGACCTCGTCTGTCGATGTTCTCTGCAACAGAAGACCTGCAGAGACAAAAACAAGTGGTCGATATCGACTAGAAGGGGTCGATATCGATGTCAGTTCACGAAATCGACTGGCTCAGAAGACTGCCAGTCGATACAGAAGGGTCGATATCGATGTTAGGTGCCGATATCGATGCTCAGCAACCTCCGCAGAATGATCGTCGTCGACTCAGAAAACTGTCGACGAACTCAATGGTCGATATCGACGTCTAGGGTCAATATCGATGTCTTCCTGCAATGAGTTAGTTCTTCGTCGGCAAAGAAAGGCCGAAGAATTGAGAATGGAGAGAGAAACAATGAACAGAAATAAAACAGAGGGTTTTGGGTGTATAAAATATGTAAAAAGCAACTCCTAGGATTAGGGTTTACCACAACGTTAACCAATGCATGCGATAAGATAAATAAGACGGTCAATTGCGCTATTTCACCCGAGGGACGAGCTTTCGCCGTACACCAACTTTTAGGATTACTCTTGCAAATAAACCTAATTGTCTCTACCAATTTTATGTTTATAACTCAAGTTGTTAGCATGAATCCCTTTTCTTTCGATTAGGACTAAACATAGAATCGTAGGAGGAGAGATAGACACAACGATATCGACATCAAATACTTACCTCAAGCGCGCATGGCTAACGTCGGGCTCACCCCGACCCTAAGAGCTTTGGGGAACTACTCGCTTCTCATCATGGAACTCATTGTTGATTGAAGAGAAGAAACTTTCATTAAAATAAACTCCGAAGCTTTACAACTCAACGTCAACTTTCGCAAACGTCAAACCCTAAAACTTCTCTCTAACTCTAACTCTATTGATTGTCTTGATTGATGATTAATTGAATGAATGAATGCCAACCCCCTAGGGCTTTATTTATAGGCTACTAATCCTTGCTATCCGAGGATTATAACTCCTATCTAAACTATGAACTCTATCCAAACAATTAGGATAGGTCTTTTATTTTGATAAAACTTGAAGGTAAAAGATAAATAAAACTTCAGCTGCCATCTATCTTGAAAGTATGAGATAAATCCGTGCCTCCTTGAAGATATAGTTCCAATCCGCATTCGAAATCGAGTCTATCTTCTGTCGAAATAAGGGGTCAATATCGACACCAGAGGTCGATATCGAGGTCTCTGTTCCTGCTCGACTTGTTCAGCTCCTGTCGATGTCTATGTTGAGGTCGATATGGGGGTCGATATCGACACCAGAGGTCGATATCTATGTCAGAGGTCAATATGATGGTCGATATCGACACCAGAGGTCGATATCTATGTCAGAGGTCGATATCTACCTCTGCTCAACTTTACTTGGCTTCTCCGTTTTGACTCCGATTTCACTCGAATTCCTGCATGGTTAGCTCAATACTTGTGCAGACCCTATTTCTTGCATTTTAGCCCATTCTTACACAAGTTTATACTCTTTTGAAACTTTTTCTTTGGAAATCGAATGAAATATGAAATCAAAACATGCAATAAACAAAGGTACAAATATGTACATCAGTTAGAGCAAATCGGCGGTTAGGGTTTAGGAAGGCCGAAGAGGGTGGGAATGGTGGGAGTTGAAATTGGGATATAGGGAAGATTAGGGGGCTGATAGAAGAAGGATTGACGTATTAGATGTGGTTTATTTCGAAATTTGTTGTTGGAAAGAGAAAGGGGGTGACATGGGAGTGGAATTTGGGTGACAGGGGCTTAGAATTTCATTTGTATTAGCGGTTGATTAGCTCTGAAAAACGATTACGGTTAGGGCTGTCTTTGATTGGTATTAGGTATGGTAAACGCAATTTCATTAGTTTGAAATTGAAATTTTAGGAATTGATGTGGAATGTATTGCGTGGAGATTGGGTATGGTAAACGCAATTTCAATTGTATTTTGCTGTCTGATATTGGTGACATGAGTTTTGAAGTTGTGTGACACGGGATATGAATTATCTGGAAAACTGATCGTGTACCCAAACTGCAAAAGACAAATGGTTCGGTCTAAAAATGCAAGGGGGAGTCGAGTGGTACCAACCAAACAGTGGGAGCCCCGTTACCGTGTTCTGGAAGAAAAGCACTTCCTGTCATGGGTAAACCAAGGGTCAAGATTGTCGATGCTTGCCAACATCGACAACTACGTCGACCCCTACGGTTGGGACAAGCTGCTGGACAACCACATTTTGGTTAAACACTGAGGTAAAAATGCCGGCTAAGCATTGTCCTTTGTTTATTGAATGACATGGTATTTAATGTCAAAGTTATTGCGTTAGTAGTGGATTGTCATGAGGGTTGTAATTGATGCAGCATATGCAGCAAGCATGCTATCTTCTACGTAAAGGGCTAATGGAGAGGGCCGGTGAAGCTGGCAGTCGAGTTGCAGTTGTGGACTTCTATTTCGGGTGCTTTCTGCAGATTGAGTGGGACAAATATATTAGCAATGTCGACACCTACGAAGCGGATGAGAAGCTACTTAGCTTCTTCGACGGCCGGTCCCCGACGATTGTGGGGATGTCGTGGGAAGGGGTGGAAATCATCCTTCTACCGTTGAACGTCATGAATATGCATTGGGTCGCCGTAGCGATTGATCTGAACGACTGGCAGGTGAGGGTTTATGATCTAGATGTTCACATCGTTCTTTCAAACCTAATAAACCTCTCAAAATATAAATTTTGCAAGAAATAAAAGAACTAAGGAATAATTGACTCATGCACTAAATATAATATATAACTCTTTTTTTTTTCTTTTTTTTTTGGATTTTTTTAATGGACAAAAATTAATAAATAAATATGTGCATTTATAATGTGAGCCAAAAATCCTTTTACAATATGTGACATAATGCAAATATTTACCAACCCATAATTCTTTGCTTAAAACTAAACATATGCACTTTCTTTCCACAATGCATTATTCTAACCATTCTAAGTCTCAATTCCCAAATGGGGGTCAGGCTCAATTCGGCTAGGGATAATTTTTTGGAGTTCACAATATATAGGCTTCAAGAAAAGATAATGCAAGGTAGGTAAAGAGAGGATAAAAATGACTTAAAAGATGCCTCCATCATTTAATTCTCATAAACATAAACATATATGTAATATATGCATTGGCTTTGAATAATTATCACAAAATTTAGAGATGTATAGGAAGAGTAAATACACTCAAGAAAGGAGAGAGATTTTTAATGTTCTCCCTATAGGCCCAAATTCTCACTAGGACAATTTTGTTGGATTTTGCTTTTTAGCCTAGGATCATATGTGCTCAATTTCATCACAAGTTCACAATCTACATAAAAACAATTTTAAGGACTTAGGCTAAACCATCCAAATATGCCATAGGATTTACATGATCAAGTCAGCTATTGAGTTTTCATCATTGGACATCTAAGTAGGGTTTTAAATAAACTAAATAAGGTAAATATGCATTTTTTTGTTTCTTTTTGATATTTTCAATTTTTTTTTGGATTTTTGTATTTTTATAAACTAATAATAAATCATAAACTTAAACATGATGCTATGCAATAAAAATTTTAGAAATAAGCCAAGATTTGACCATAAGACATGTTTCATCCCCACCCCATACTTAAAATATAAATTGTCCTCACTTTATTAAAAGAAAAACAAGGGTAAAGAGAGAAACTCACAGAGCAATCTACGGATGGAAGGGATTTCAGGTTAGGTCGATGCCAGAAGTCGATGTCGAATCAAGTAGTCGATGTCGACTGCATCTGCGTGTTGAAGAAGAAGTCAAAGTCGAGGGTCGCCAGTGAGTGTCGATATCGAGGGGCCTACTCGATATGGAGTGCAATGTTTCGCTCCTGAAAGATCAAGATCAATCACAGGAGGTGGCTCGACCCTAGGCCCCTAGGCAGTCGATGTCGACTGGCCTAGTCAATCTCGAGTGCCCCTGTAGAGGCTTCTTTTCTTCTTCATCATTCCTTTCGCTATTCACCCTGAAATTTTTGTTAGATAATAAAAGATATAGCCACAATTATCAAAGTTTTCAAAACCCCAATCCAAAATTTAAATCCCAAAAACCATCTAAGCGGAAAGTTTAAAGTTTTATGTACACGCTCTAGATTTATGAGTCGCTAGGACGACTTCTTCATCAATGCATCAAGACCCTTTAAGTTAGGGCCCCTTCAGGCTTGTTCCTTCTCTTGGATCGTCTAGGTCCTTTTGGTAGTACCCGAGCTCAGCAACCAAGGCTTCTTCTTCACTAGGCTCTTTATTGGGCGCTTTCCTTCTCTTCCTTGACCTAATTTTACTAACATGAGCAAACCATGGAGCGTTGACCCTCCCATTAGTGGAATTATAGTAATGGACAGATGAGGGTTCGAGATCATAACTGAGCTTACCTTTTCGGGCCCGAAATAGCGATCTTCGGGCTGGGGGTCAGTCGACATCGAAAGGGGGTGTCGATCTCGAGCTCTTCAGTCGACGTCGAGTAGGTGTGGTCAACATCGACGGGGGGACCCCATACTTAGGCTCCTGGCAACTGGGTTGATCATCAGGGGCACTCAACATCGAGTCAGGGGGTCGACATCAAGTATCTTGGTCGATCTCGACTGGGGGCAGTTGATCTCGATTCTCTTTGAAGCTTCTATCCTTGCCAACAAGTATTTGCGAAGCTTCTCTCTTGCAGGTGTGAGCCCAACTCCTTCTAGTCTCTTTGTTTCTTTCATCGTCGGGTTGAAGCGAAATTCGACGACTTCATTGCCGATTGTGAATGTAAGGGTGTCATTCCTCACATTGATGTTGTAAGAATGGCCTACCAAGGATGATAGGCAGAATGGGATCTTCCGGCATATCTAACACGATGAAGT
Source organism: Persicaria maculosa (assembly GCA_963922045.1). Classification (NCBI taxonomy): domain Eukaryota; kingdom Viridiplantae; phylum Streptophyta; class Magnoliopsida; order Caryophyllales; family Polygonaceae; genus Persicaria; species Persicaria maculosa. The sequence goes on along the minus strand of OY998271.1, from coordinate 20,485,356 downwards.
ACATGGGTATGAAGAACTTTCCCACCTTTAGAGGGACATCATCCACAACCCCTGTTGGTCTCACGAAGGAGTTTTCTACCATGTATAGCTTCATGTCGACGAGCTCCAATGCTCCTATGCCTACTTGTTGCCATATTGATAGGGGAATCAAACTAACACTAGCCCGAAGGTCACAAAGGGCTTTGAATTGATACTTACCTACCCCTACCATTACCGCAAACTTATCTGAATCGCCGCGCTTTTCAGGGAACTCTATGGAATGGCATTCGTCGGCGATCTCAATGATGGACCTTTTCTTAGATAAGATGTCCTTCAGGAACCTCAATATATGCCGACATCTCATTCAGGGCTTCCGTGAGTGGGATGGTGACGTTGAGTCCTTGTAGGATCTTCATGAAATGTCTAAACTTGAAGGGGAATGGAAGTGCTTTGGTTGGCTTTGGAGCCAAAGTGGTCGACTTTTTCTTTCTGGACTGGTCGATCTCGGAGGATTCTTAAATTATGGTCGAGATGCAAAGATGTCAACATTGACATGCTGGTCGATATCGAGTTGGTCACTCGAGATCAAGTGGTTCTCTGGTTCCTTGTGCACTGCAGTGGTGGGCTCAACATCGAGATGGTGTTTGACGTTGATAGAGCCCTCGACATCGACTGAGGTGTCGACATCGACAACGTCTTCATGGATTTATCCTTTACTCCGTGGCTCATGCAATTGACGTCCACTCCTTAGATTGACAGCGACAATGTGCCCGGCATGCCCCTTAGGATTTTCTTGTGGTTGTCCTGGGAGCTTGCTGGGGGGGCTTTGGGATTTGCGCTGCTGATTGACCCAGTAGGGTACTCCATGTTCTTACTCCAAGTATCCATCTCCCCCATGCGGGCATTAATCCCTTGAAGTTCATTTTGGATGGCGTTGCTCGATTGTTGACTTCCCGCTTGGTTCCTCCTTAACTCATTGAGGATGAGTTGGACATCATCTCTTCTTGGCTCTCTTTTCGGGTGGCCTAGAGCTCGGTAAGGTGGAGGATCCTTAGGGTTGTATTGGGGTGGTTGATTTCCCCAGTTTTGGTATCCCTAGCGATTAGGGTTCCTCATGTACCTCACCTCCTAGTGAGTCCCCGCCAGATCCACTTGCTCCGTGTGGGGGAAAGCGGTGGTGATGTGCCTCTCATAGCCGCATTCGGTGCATGGTTGGTTGGCAGAGAAGAACTTGACTTGCTTTTGAAGCCTCGTGAGTTGATCTTTTATGAATTGCTCTTTGACATTAGGATCAATCTCCTTGGAGGGCTCATAGAGTGACATTGATGGGGTAGGCGTTGAGTCGGAGGCTGCAGGAGTCCCATATGTGTTGTCAAATTCCACCAACCTCTCTATGGTATCCCATGCTTGTTGTGGTAGGAGATCAAGATAGCCATAGGAGGTGTATGTGTTGATCCTCTCCTTGGTGGCTACGTCCAGGGCATTATAGATGATCTCCTGGATGACATAAGGTGGTTGCCTGTGCGTAGGGCAGGACCTCATAAACTCCTTGAATAGCTCCCACATTTGCTACAGGGTTTCATGAGGCTTTCGTTTGAAAGCCATGATCTTTTGACGAATGACCGTCATCTTGGATGGTGGGAAAAACTTATTGAGAAAGGCATCCATGACATCATCCCACGTGTAGAACGATCTTTGGACTAGGCTCTCCAGCCATGCTAGTGCTTTCCCTATAAGAGACCAACGAAAAGCCTTTAGTTTTACATACTCAAGGCTTTGTCCACCAGCAATAGTGTCGCAAAGATCAAGGAAGGTAGTAATGTGCTCTAGAGGGCAATCATTAGGTTTTCCCTTAAATTGATGTCTCTTAATTTCAGTTAAGAAGCTGGGTTTAATCTCTAAATTTGAGTGAGGGATAAGAATAGCCGATTCAGGCACTAAGAGCACTGCGTACATATATTGCTTGGCGTTCTGAGGGAGGGCATTGATTTGGGCTTCATATCACCTCCTTGCCTCCTCCTCCCTGTCACCACACTCCCTTTGTGCCACCTCTCTAGTGGTGAAGTCCTCAATTTTCTTCTTTAGGTGCTCAATCTCTTGAGCCTGGTCTTCTGAGTTGGCCATAGCTCTTAGGAATCTAGAACGAAGGTGGAGATAACTCTCGGGGTCTTCTACTCCTTCGAATTCAGGCGTGTGATCAACGCGTCGCATACACCTATAAAACAAAACTCAAAAGCAGATGTGAGAAAGACTACTAGGCTGTGATTGATCGCTTCCCCGACAATGACACCAAAATTTGTTAGGAGGAAATCGAGTCTAACAAATATAAAATATAAATCAAACCGAATCCTAGTCCACACAAATAAAATACAAGACTTCTTCCCGCTGTAGTGGTAGGGAGTGAGGATCGATCCACGAGGAAGCATGTCAGTGGGATCCTAGATAGTCCTGAAATCACACGTCTGTATCGACCAGAAGCCTCAATCTCGAGTGGGGTACTCGACGTCGACCTTGGCTGTCGATTTCTACTACAATAGAAGACCTGCAGTAGATATCAACCTAGGGTGTCGATATCGAGTAGTCAGTAGCAACGTCAATCGACTCAGAAGACTATCGGTCGACACAGGGTCACTCGATGTCGAGTATGGGACTCGATCTCAAGCTCAGATGCAGGCAAAAGGTGTGTCGACATAGAAGACCATCGACGTGGACTGGGTATGTCGATATCGACCTAATATGTCGATATTGAGTGGTTCTTGCAGTGCGTTAGGGTTTGTCGGCAAAGATGGTCGAAGACAATAGGATGGAAACAAAGGATGGACAGAAAGAACATATTTTTATGATTGTAAATATGAATTAAAAGCAAATCCTAAGGCTAGGGTTTACCACGACGTTAACCAAAACATACATAAGGTAAATAAGACGGACAATTGCGCTATCTCACCCGAGGGACAAGCTTTCGCCGTACACCAACGATTAGGAATACTCTTACAAATAAACCTAATTGTCTCTACCAATTTTATGTTTATAACTCAAGTTATTAACATGAATCCCTTTTCTTGCGATAAGGACTAAATATAGAATCGTATGAGATAATCAAGACACAACGATATCAACATCAAGTACTTACCTTAAGCACGCATGGCTAACGTTGGGCTCACCTCGAACCTAAGAGCTTTGGGGAACTACTCGCACCTCATTGCAATAAACTTATTGAATGGAAAGAAACTAACTTGCATTAATTGAAACTCCGAAACTTTACAACTTAACGCCGACTTTCGCAAACGTCAAACTCTAAAGCTTCTCCTACTCTCTAACTCTATTGATTATTGTGTTGTGCTTGCTTGAATGAATAAAAACCAGCCCCCCAAGGCTTTGTTTATAGCCTACTAATCCTTGCTAGCCAAGAAAAGTAGACCTAATCCTACTAAAACTACTATTATAAAATCTATCCATAACAAGCAGAATTAATCTTTATTATGGTAAATAACAAAATAACTAATAAATATCCTAGGATAAAAAGGAAACAACCCTAGGACATAATCTATCTTAAAAAGATGTGATAAATCGTGGCCACTTAGATAGATCCTCCAATCCGCGTCTCAAAACCACGTCCAATCCGTGTCAACTTCTACTCGATATCAACATGTTCACTCGATATCGAGTACTCATTTCTGCTTGACGTGTCTTGACTTCACTCGATCTCTAGTGTCCAGTCGATATCGATATGTCCACTCGATCTCAAGTTATGTCGAGTGCTCTAATAGGTCTGTGTTGTTTGGATGTCAACTCTGGGTGTCTACGTCGAGGTGTCCAGTCGATCTCGAGTGGTCTACTCGATCTCGACCTCTTTTCTTCTTCACTTGGATTTCTTATTTTGACTCCGGTTTTGCTCCAATTCCTATACATTTAGACCAAAACCTGTGCAGACTCTATTTCTTGCACATTAGCTCATTCAACATAAATTTGCACTATTTTCAACCTTTACTTTAGGAATCGAATGAAACATGGAGTCAAAACATGCAAATAAAAGGACTCTAAATATGTACATCAGGACACTCACTCCAAGACCCAAACATCAATCGGTTATTGGCACGAGATGGGTCTTTCGAAACAAGTTGGATGAAAATGGTAAGATTGTCTGCAACAAGGCTAGGCTTGTGGCTCAAGGCTATAATCAAGAAGAAGGTATTGACTACGAGGAGACCTTTGTTCCCGTAGCAAGGTTAGAGGCCATTCGTATGTTACTTGCTTTTGCATCTTATATGGGGATTAAACTTTTTCAAATGGATGTTAAATGTACTTTTCTAAATGGGATTTTAGAAGAGGAAGTGTATGTTGCATAACCTCCTGGTTTTGAAAATGAGGATTTTCCAAGTCATGTTTATAAATTGGACAAAGCACTTTATGGTCTCAAACAAGCCCCTAAGGCTTGGTATGAGAGATTTTCCAAATATCTGCTTGAAAATGGTTTTAAACGTGGTTTGATTGACAAAACTTTATTTATTAAAACTCATGGTAATGATCTATTAGTTTTGCAAATCTATGCTGATGATATATTATTCGGTGCTACTAACAATTCCCTTTGCAAGGTATTTTCGGATATTATGTGCAGGGAATTTGAGATGAGTCTTATGGGAGAATTGACATTCTTCCTTGGACTTCAAGTACATCAAGCAAAGAAGGGCATTTTTCTAAATCAAGGCAAATATACTAGAGATCTGCTCAAAAAAATATAAGATGGACCAATCAAAGGTTGCTAAGACTCCCACGAGCTCAACTCTCTCTCTCGATTAAGATAAGAATGTAAGAGTGAACCAAAAGGAGTATCGATGTATGATTGGTTCACTCCATTATCTCACTACTAGTAGACCCAATATTATGTTTAGTGTACGTATGTGTGCAAGGTTCTAGGCTGATCCAAAGGAGTCGCATCTTATTGCGGTTAAAAGGATTTTTCGTTACATGAATGGAACTCAAGACCTTGGTCTTTGGTACCCTAGGCAAAGCAATTTTCACCTTGTTGGCTATTCAGATGCAGATTTTGCAGGTTATAAGTCGTCAGAAAAAGTACTTCAGAGTGTTGCCAACTCTTCGAATCTTCTCTCATAAGTTGGCATTCCAAGAAACAAAATTATGTCCCATTCTCAACCGCAGAAGCTGAATACATAACTGCTGGAGCCTATTGTTCTCAAGTGTTATGGATAGCTCAACAAATGCGTGATCTTGGATTTGACCTAAAAGGTATGCCTATTAAGTGCGATAATACTAGTGCTATATCTATTACTAAAAATCTTGTGCAGCACTCCAGAACCAAGCACATCGATGTAAGACATCATTTCATTCGAGATCATGTGGAGAAAGGTGATGTATCTATATCCTTTGTTTCAATTGATTTACAACTTGCAGATATTTTTACTAAACCTCTACTTGAGGAACAGTTTAATTTTATTCATTTAGAACTTGGTATACTTAATACAGATGCATTGATGTAGGGGGAGTAATACTCTGTCAACCTTTCAAGGTCTTGAAATTCTATTCAAAGCCCTTGATTGTGCAAGCAGTACATCAATAATTTTTGGATCATATACGGTGGCTATTATTTTATTAAATATTGGTCACTTGATTTTCTTTATTTTAATGATTTTCCGGGGTAAATCTCTTTACAGATTTTTAATTGTAACAAAATTTCAAAGGTCAAAGTAGATTTTATCAGATTTCAAATTTCAAGTTTTTGTATTTAATTTTCTTTTTAGGTACAGTGTACATACCGGTTTGATTCAAACAGATTTGGTTCCGTTTTGAAAGGGATCATGATGACGTTTTGGGCTTCCCAGAAAAACCTTTCACCTCCTTCTCCTTTATTTACTTCACCCATCATATCCTCTGCACACCACTCATTGTTCTAACTCCATCTTCTCCACTTCTCATAACCCTCCTCCAATGGCACCAAAGAAATCCACTCTAAGCTCTGTCAGTAAGGCAAAGCGGTTAATGTCAAAGAAAAGAAAAGAGATTGAGGATGAGGACTCCATCAGCATCCACTCCAGTTCATCAGATGAAGCCCCTCCTCCTCCTCCGGCGGCCTCGGTCATTCCTATGCCAAGCCTCCCGACGTCCTGGTTCTGGAATTTTGAAACGGATGGTAGGTGGCTCGATTCCTTTAGTGCACGGAAGCTTTGTCCTTGTGATTCGGTTGATCCCACCTTTCTAGAAACCCTAAACCTCCCTTGTATAACTCTGCTCAAGGGCAATGCTCTCTGGTCTATCTTGAACCCTGGTGATATCTTTTTCCCACGTCTTACTCATCTTTTCTTTGTCAATCTGATTTTCAAAAGAGATCGGGGAAACTTGACTCCCTCTGTACTTGCCAAGATGTTTGGTCTCCCCCAAGACATCTCTACCGATGGTCATCCCTCCAAGTCTCAGTGTGTCTGATGGGCGAAAGATCAGTTCTTTCTTCCTGCTTCTTCATCGACTAGCACTGCTCGACAGTTAACCCATACTATCCTTCCGCTTGAACCCAAAATCATTTTCACTATCCTTGCCTATTGTCTCATTCCTAGATCACACTCACGTGAACTCTTAACCGATCAGCTTCTTGAGCTTCTTTATCTGGTCATGAGTGGATACGCCATTGATGTTCCCAATTTGATCCTCAATCACATGATACACACCATTTCCTCTGTTCGGGTCATCCCTTTGCCTTACGGCAACCTTCTCCCTCACATCTTCCGTTACTTTCGCCTAGACGCTTCCCTTGAGGAAAAATTGATTCACAATGGCAAAGTCGATGTGCACTGCTTCCAGCATTGAAGGATTCACAAAGTCATCGATGGCCCCTAGAAATTGAAGTCTGATCTTACCCTTGAGGAATTGGCTGAGGTTCCTGGCTTGCAACTCAACTATGTGCCCTCTTCCTCTGTCTCTGAGTCTCACTTGGAGGATTTGGAATGGAGTCTTGATGCTCTGCGCATGGACATTATTGACTTCCAGATGGAGCTGACAGACAAGCTGGATCAGACTCACGAATTGCTCGCTATGGTGAACGCTAAGAATAACAACATGTTCCACCTCAACGCCATGACATTTACTTGTGCCGGCAACATTCTTCCTCTTGCTGACGACACTGTAGAGCATTGTAAAGCCAAGGCAGCAAATGTCAACTTCAACTGTGAGCAATTTGTGCGCAATCAGCCTATTTTGCGTCCTGTCCTCCCAGAGCCTTCCATCATCACTGTTGAAGCCTATGGTGTCATCAAGTGCTACAGAAAGGAGGCTGAGCAATGCGGCATTGATGAGATGGTCCAAGACCAAAAGCTGAATCAGGCTCATAGGCGCTTGCAACGCAAGGCAGAGAAGGACGTCCAGGCCAAGCAGCGAGAAAAAGATGGTGGGGATCCAGGCTATGGGAAGTGGCATGATGAGTGACCTCAAGACCTTTGACCTATATTTTCTGTCCTCTTTTGAACTTGGTTTTTAACCTGTTTGTTAACTTTGTATGTGTTTTCCAAACTATTACCCTCCATTGTCGAAAGACAAAAAGGAGGAGACATGGTTTGTGTTGTGGTTTCTCTTTTGCTGGTGTTTTTAAACCGTTAGGATTTGCTGGTTTTAGATGGTCTTAAAACATTTTGCTATATGATCCAACATGTTGCCTTATTATTACTGCTATTTTTTTATTTTACTACTATATATCTAACTTGCAGGACTGTCTTATTCCAATGAGTTTTGTCTTCTATCAAGGGGGAGATTGATGGCTCCCTTGATAAAATTCATATATATTCAATTTGTATTTTGCAGGTTGATGAAAGATAAACTATTTCTATCCTTATTTGTTATTTGTTATTAGATTTAAAGTTTTGTTTCAATCTAATTTATTCGATTAAGTCTTTAAATATATATATATATATATATTGCTGTCGATTTTAGACTAACCTGTGCAGGATTTAATTCATAGAAATGGATTATAGCAGCGCCGAGATTCCAGCAGGTCAAAATAGAATCTGTTACAAGCATATCTTTGCAACAAAATCTGATTATATGGGAGATCAAATCAACAAAGATCCTGATGAGAAATACCAACGACATCAAGAGAATTCAAATTCAAAAAGAAGTTCAAAGCAACGATATCTCAGGAACTAGATCAACATCAAAAGAAGAAAAGTTGGACTATAAATTTAGAGATCTCAATGTTCATCGACACACATCTCTCCAGCTCTCAAGCGCAAGAAAAGCTTTTACTTCTGCACATCATCGTCACCTGTTGATCTTTATTCTTTCTTACTCTGCTTGTAAATGCTTTATGTTTTGAGGGATAAGAAAGATTTGAGCGTTATAGGATAATTTAATCCCTGTTATACTAAGAGTATCATATACTCAAAAGTATCACACTTAGGTGTGAACAAGGGGACTTTTATTTCTCTGTATCTTGGGTTATCTAGATAGAAGCGGGTAAGGCTTCAAGAGGTAGAAGACGGGAAGGTTTTCTATGTTGTATCTAGGACTCATAAGGAAAAGAGAAATAAGAGTTGTTCATATCCTACGGGTTGGACAACCCTAGGCGGAGACATATGCTGGTTTAGAGCCGAACTTCGTTATCAATTCCTGTGTTCGTTTATTTTATTTCCGCACTTATTTTTAACTTCGCATTTTTACAGCTCAACAGGTTTCTGATAAATCCCAAGACCCTTGACGTCCGGTTCAAGACATTGAGATTAGTTTCAAGGCCCTTGAAGTTGTGTATGTAGAAAGTTGCGAGAAACTTCTATACTTTATTCACCCCCCCCTCTAGAGTATTTATATTATTGTCATTTACATTACCTACTTAGTTCTTCAAAGTATAAGGCTTAGTTTTATATATATATATATATATATATATATATATATATATATATATATATATATATATTATTAATTAATTATTAAACGAATGGATTATATTTTATATAAATTATTACCTTTTAAAATGTTGGGATTTAAAATATATTATTTGGACTTGAATTTGAATGGGGAATTTGGAAAATGGGTTTAAGGGTCGGAAATTGATTTAATTACTTGAAAAGAAAACTTTGAAACTGTCCTAACCTTGTCGGATTTATTTGAATAAAATAAGATAATAAGCCAAGTTAAAGAGTTTTGTTTTATAAATAGATTTTGACCAAATATGATTTGAGAAAAATGTTTGATTAATGAGTGATGTAACTTGATATTTAAAGAGTTTCGGGGACTTGAGGATTTTATACTTGGTTGACTTGATGAATCTTATGTGATCAGTGCGAGCATGATATTATAATATCGATATAATTGTTAAGCATAAATTATGATATGTTGATATTGTTATGATATGTTATATGATGATTATGAGATTATGAGATGTTGTTCTATGAAAACATGCTATAATATATTTTAATGTGAATATAGGTTAAGAGCATGATATGTTGATAATGTTATATTATGTTATAATGTGAATATGAGACAAGCATGTTTGATATTCGATTGTTAAGATATTTAAGAGCATGATTTATGTTGAATTGATAAGTTGAAGCATGATGGATGATATATGAATATTATATGATGAGATTATATGGAAATGATGATGAGATGATATGATGAGTTATGACGAGATGAGTGTGAGATGAGTTGTATGATGATAGTATGGAAGTGTGATGATGAGATATTCGATTATGTGAACTTATATGAGAATTATTCATGCTTGTGTATTTGAATGTAGACTTATATGTTTATTATGCTTAATAGGTGATCTTAATTTATCTCACTGCTTACTTTGTTGTTCTGCACCTCCAGGTAAGTTCCCTAGGGGGCTTACTCAAGTTGGACTTTCATGCCTGTTGTTGCATCTTATGCTTGGTATTGCATTTGCATATCACATGATCATGTAGTATCCTTCTTAGGTTGCACAATTGAATGATTATCTGTTTACTCTATGTGTTTGGTAGAACGGTCGTTAATTATGAGTGTTAGAGTCTTTTGCTAGGGCCATAGGACAACCTAGCTCCATCGGGTTCGTTCCTCATCGAGTCATCGAGTCTATGATACCATATAAGAAAGAAATGAAAATGAGATGAGCATGATATATGAAATATGAGCTATGATATTATATGATGAGATTGCTACATAGCTACGAGCTTGGGCGACGTCTACACTAACGAAAATGGGTGCAAAGGTAGGAGAGGGACATGCCACTTGGCATTCTGTACGAGTATCCTTTTATAGCATTTATTTACAAATATATAACTTCTAGCATGCTTGATTGTTTAAGATTCTTGTACTGCATTAGAAGCATCTTTATTAGGAATAGCGCATACTATGTGGCCTCAACGAGGACTTCCGATCCCACATGCATGACTCGACTTGATTCATTTCCCCGTTCTTCTTTCTAGGCATATATGCATACTCTTAACTTGTGTTGTGGGCTGTCTGGCCAGGGGTACATATGGCGTATGATCAGAGGCTGACTTGACACTTGGCACTATTTAAAATGTTTTCGTGATTTGATTACACTAGTATAAAATGTTGATTTTATCATATAACCATAATATCACGGATCTTATATATCCGTGATATTAGGACCTTTACGCTTGAAAGAAAAAAAATTTAATGGGTAAGAGGCAAATATCACGGATCTAAATAAGAAAAACCGGAATATTAGGGGTGGGTAGCATAGGTGTGATAAAAGCAAATATTCCGGACTTGAAAATAGGAGACACGCCCGGGATATTAGGGTTATTATCACATTAGAATATCCCGGATTGAATAAAGCGGGATATTAGACCTTCTTTAACCTAGCTACCCATCCCCTCTCTCTCCAACTCTGTCTCGCAGCCAAATCGCAACCGAGCTTCTTGAATCTTCAAATCGCAGCCACTGTTTACCTGTCTTCACACTCGGCTCTTGTCTCGGATCTTGAATCCTCAAATCGATTCCAAACTTAATCCTCTCGCTGTCTCGTTCCAAACTTAAATCCTCAAATCGCTTCTAAACTCAGTCGAATCCGCTCGCTCAAATCGCAGCCTCCGCGGCCATCTCGCCTCCTTTCTCGTCTCTGTTTGCCTCCGCAGCCATCTCGCCTCCCTCTGTTTGGCGCTCTCTGTTCGCCTCTCATCTCTTTTCTCCCTCTTTTGCCGCATCCATCTCAGCTTGCCCTTATTTTAGTCATGGTAAGTTCACATCTCCTCTCTTCGTTGTTATGTTGATTTAGAGATTAGAAATGGCGTGATTTAGCTTTAGAGTTGTGTATATAATTTAGAGAATTAGATTTTAAGGAAGAGGCATGTACATTATCCTTCTACTTCCCTCACTTTGAATGCATTTTATGTTATGAATTGTCATCAGTCACAACTGAAGGGGCTATACTCCTGAGGAATTCAAGATAGAGAGCGAAAGGAATGTAAGGCAGTTAGAGGTTATAAGGGTCTTCTACTGTCAGACTTGGCTGTTAGTGGATTTGCTACTATCAAAGAGATATGAGTCATATAAATAAGGAGCTACCTCTCCACCTCTTTATCCAATTTGGAAATTAGGATCATTGTTAGGCGTATGCCGTGGCCTTATGAGATTTGCTCTCCTTGGTGGCCTTTGTCAGATTTTATCTCCATTGGTGGTCCATTGAGGATTATACTTCTTTTGGATTATATAAGAAATTGGTTTATATTTCTATTATGAAGTTCTGATTCCATTAAGTATTGCAATCCTGATTCTACACTCTTATCACATTAACTAGCCCAATGGTTAAGTTTTTGATTGTGTGCTTAACTGAGACATAAAAGTAGTGACTGACTTTACAAGAAAATAATAATGATAATACATAATAATAATACAACAACGTCAACCCTGCCTATCCCTCCATTCAAATCTTCATTTTGGGCATGGGTAACAAAATCTTCACTCCCCTCCTCTAAACTCACCAAATAAGAGGAGCTTTATCTCCATTTCATTTCTTTATGAAAATTATACTATCTCAATTCCTTTTCCCTTTCATAGTTTCAATAAAATAGGCCCTTAGTATTATGAGCAGATAGCATTGATAAGACTGTTCATCCAAACATCAGATAGATGTTGAGCAATAAACTTACATTTCACATTTAATTTTTTTCTTCTTCGATTTCTGTTTGAGCACACCATATTAAGCACGATACACACAACATAATATAGTACAGTCCAACTTTTACCCTTACCTGAAGTGTCTTGAAAAATATAAGTTGCATCAGTGACCTTTTGTTCTTCACAGCAAGATTTTCACTTGTATAGTGGAGCATAGGGCTGATTAGGATCACCCCATACCTACATGACGAGAGAACATTTATAGGGCATATTGATCATGAAAAAAGTTGAAAACAAATGTTACAAAAAATGCAAGAAGAGATCTGAGGATCGTTACCTCTTGGAAGTGAAGACTCATTCCTATCTTAGCACGACTAAGGCAGCTGCAACAAGGGAGTTTACAAAGTCATTGTATTTTGTGTGATTTTCTTTGTTTTTGCTTGTTTATTGTTATTTTATATCATACGGTAAATCCGTCAATTTAGTTCAACACCTCAATTCAATAGATTTGTCTTATATGTACACTGAAATTTCTTTAAAAAATGCTTAGCATTCCAATCTAAATTTGAAGTGATCAAATCTTCTTAAAACTTTAAATGTATTCATGTATATTGTTTGCCTATTCAGCTCTTGCTGCAGCCTCTTCACGTCTTGGTGTTATTGGTGGATCACTGGCTAGTCATGGAGTTGCAACTCTGGTAGTGTCTCATCTTACAAGATTATCTGACAAATCATTATGCCTTATGACTTGAATTCTCTTCTTGAGACTAATGTATTTACTATAAACAGAATGACTTTTACTAGTTAAATTTTCTATTTCGATGAGTCTTTTTTATCTACTTCGTTTCTCTCCTAATTATGGTAGGATGCACCGGATTAACTTATTCATTCTATGCAGATTGCTGTTCTTGGAGGGTCTTTACTTAGTAGTTAGTACCTTCTTATCAGAGAAAGTGAGTTACTATCTCAGAATCTACTAACCCAGATCATGTCATTTGCTGTTCTTGGAGGGTCTTTACTCTGTTCTATGATTTTTGTTTCTTGCTGTTCCTGTCATTTGCATGCTGGACATTCTTTTCTATTTGTCTCATCTTTTCCCTTGCTTCTCCATAGTTGGTACATCACATTTTGATGGACATGTATTCAAGCCACTAGACGACGACCACTTCCATGGAATGTAAGTTTTCGTGTGATTAATGAGCAGGAGTCCTACTTAGTCTTACATTGCAAATATTTATCAAATCAATTCATGGATGGGTTAGTTACCGATCATGCATTGCATTTTTTTATTGATGTTTAAATAATGGTGTGGAAATATTGACGGTACAACTAGATAAAGTTGTAATCTCTTACTACAACTGAATAATTAGTGGATTTGAATAATACATAGGCAATCAAATAACAACTCAGCTGTTCATTTCTCCTATAGTGTGGTTGCGTTGAATTTATTCTAGCGGCTGCGTTATTTTTTATTGTATAAACTTGCTGCTGCGTTATTTGTTCTAGGATTACAACCTTCACTTTATTTTTATTGTATAAACTGCGTTATTTTTTTGAAAAAATTTGCAAAACAGGCACTTTATTTGGACAAATTGGGGAATTGTCCACCTTTTTGGACAAATTAGCAAAATGTCCACTATATATACTTTGATCCTAATTAGCATCCCCAACTTCTGATTTTGGACAAACAGAGAAACAGAGCTTGCCTCCTCGCTCGCCGCCGAGATTCACCGAGATCCGATGCCACCTCCGGCCACCAGATCGCTCCTTGTCGCCGCCGCCGCCGCTCCTTCTCTGGTCGCCGGAGTTCCCGCGGGATCTCTGCTCTGAGATCCAAGATCTTCTCGATCCGAGGTCTCCTCGATCCGAGATCTCCTTGAGATCCATGGTGCGAGATCTATTCGAGATCGCAGACGGCGTCGCGCGATTCGAGTGGGCGGCGATTTCGAGCGGTTCCATTGGTGTTCTGATTCGAGGCGATTTCTGATAGCGGAAGAAGGAGATCTGATCGTCCTAAGTACCGCTGCCTCCATCGCCAACCTGAAAGCAAATCTGACGATCTGTAAATCTCGGCGGGGAGATTGGAGATCAGTGAGTAGGAGACAAGTAATATCCACCAGCAATAACAAGCATCGATGGCAGCGGCGACCTCAATTGCGAATCAGATCCAGGTGATGCGCTCGCTTCTTTGAAGGAGATTGTAATCAGATCCAAACGACGTCCTCACCTCCCTCGTCTTGGTGGCCATGGCCGGATCTGATTGATCCTGAGGTGATGGATCCTGAGGTGATGAGAATTGCTCGGGAGCAGATGAGTGGTATGTGGCCTGCGGAGCTAGCCAAGATCCAGCAACAGGTTTCATTTTTTCCTTTTTCTTGTCAGATTCAATTGCCAATGTTTTAGGATATTTTTTGGATTTGTGCTGGAGCTGTGTAGGCGTCGAATCTGGTTGTCATTGATGGAAATTTTGCTTCAATAATATTAGTAATGATCACTTTCTAGATCAATTTTGTGGTTGAATTGAATGTTCGAAGTGTAGTGATGATAATTTCTGGAGTTTTTTCTTGCACTGATCAACTTTGAAGAAGTAAGTAGTGTAAGCAGATTGTATAGTGATGATTCTGAGCTGAATGATTTGCTAAATCTTTCTGAATTTGATTTCTAGTTTGAGCACTTTTCTTTCATTTTCTTTTGGTTATTTTTGCTTTACTTTGCTTGTCTATGTCTTCTGCACTTGCTGTTCAGCAAAATACCCTTTCATGTTGTTCTTGCTCAGAGCCCTCGCAGCCAGCACAGCAGATGATGTGTTTGATCATGAACCGTGTATATGGGTCACATCATTCACAGACAAAGCAGGGGCTACAATGTTCAATTCCTTTGATTTAGTGTCTTGGTTGGCAGTCACATTTTCTTAACAGTCTTTATATCACTCTTTACTTTTGAGGCATCTTTATCCTTAATCTCAATGTGCTTATGCATATACAACTTGATCTCTTGGCAGCTTTAAAGAGGGAAACAAACCCATTGCTGAATTGCTCAATCTCAATGTGCTTATGCATAATTAATTAACAGCTTGTTGAGGCATCTTTAAAGCCATGTTGAATTGCTCAATCTCAATGTGCTTATACAACTTTTGAGGCATCTTCATCCTCAATCTCAATGTGCTTATGCATAACATTAGTTAACAGCTTGTTGCTTCATTATTTTTGTGCATTTATTTGGAGTAATAAACTCATTGCTGAATTGCTTCCATTGCAGAATTTTTTAGTAATAAACTGATAATAATTTATCACTCAAAGTCATGTTGGCAAGAATCCTATTTGCACTGAATGCCTTTGTTTTGGAGCTATTTATTTGTTCAAAATTTGTTTGTATGTGTTGGCTGATTGCTATTCATTTGATTGTGGAGTTATTGAGTTTCTTAGTCGAACGCTTTTAGCCTATTAGCTCAAATGGGAGAGCATTGTGCTCGTGCACAAAGATGTGGGTTCGAATCCCATATAGGCATATCGCTCATGGAAGCACCGACAAGGACTTTAATGTCCTTCGGGTATACATCATTTGCATCCTGAGCAATGTAAGCTCTGTCTGCCAGCACCCTATTAGCAGCCTCGGTTGGGTAGGCGTTTCAATCTGAACATGGAGATGAGTAAGGCAAGCAGAATATCTGGCGAACCCTGCAACAGGGAGCATCGATAACTTTTAACATAACAATGTGACACTACACTCTGCAAAAACTGAGAGCAAGCTTCAAGTGGTGCTTCTCCACTAGATTTTAGCATAAGAATGTGTTTGCTGATTGAATTTGTACTGTACATTTAACTCAACTGAAGAAAAGAGCAGCACAATGTCAAGTCTTTGGCATCTAGTTCTCCCCCCACATCTATTGCTTAAGTGGCCAAAAGATGCTTCATTTTGCCTGTGGTTGCTGCATCCAGATCCACCCATCTTGTGCTACTTTGGTTTTACCTATTTTGTACCCTATAGTGCAATTGGTCAAATGACATATATATTAGTAATAAATGTCCACCCATCTTGTTTTATTATTTTGTGAAGCCTATTAGCTCAAATCGGTAGAGCGTTGTGTACAAACACAAAGATACGAATTCAAATCCCGTATAGGCTATCGTGGAAAAAAGTGCAATTTTAGTTTCAATGTGCAATTTATAACTTAAATGTGCAATTTTAGTTTGAAAAAGTGCAAATATAAAACTGAAAAGTGCAATTTTATAACTTAAATACAAAGTTGAAAAGTTCAATTTTATAAATTTATATTTGCACAACATAAACTTATATTTGCACAACACAATATTATATTTGCTCAGCGTAAACTTATATTTGCACACCAAAATAAAATTTCAAAAAGTGCTGACATGGGAAAAAAGGTGCAATTTTAGTTTAAATTTGCAATTTTAGAACTTAAATGTGCAATTTTAGTTTGAAAAAAGTGCAAATATAAAATTGAAAAGTGCAATTTCATAACTTAAATATAAAACTGAAAAGTGCAATTTTATAAACTAATATTTGCACAACACAAACTAATATTTGCACAATACAGTATTATATTTGCTTAGCGTAAACTTATATTTGCACACCAAAATAAACTTTCAAAAAGTGCTGACATGGGAAAAAAAAGTGCAATTTTAGTTTGAATTTGCAATTTTAGAACTTAAATGTGCAATTTTGTGCTCAAAATGATCTTATTTTTTCTCAATATTATTTTATAGTTGCTCAATAGATTATTGCACAACATGGTCTTATTTTTGCTCATCAATAGACTATAATTGCACAACATGAGGGATTGGTGGAAATTTGCTCAACATGATCTTATTTTTGCTCAACAATAGATTATATTTGCACAACAATTGAGACTTGTGAAATTGTGCTCAACATGAGCTTTTTTTTCTTCTTAATATTATTTTATAGTTGCTCAATAGATTATTGCACAACATGGTCTTATTTTTGCTCATCAATAGACTATAATTGCACAACATGGGGGATTGGTGGAAATTTGCTCAACGTGATCTTATTTTTGCTCAACAATAGATTATATTTGCACAACAATTGAGACTTGTGAAATTGTATTCGAAATGATCTTATTTTTCCTCAATATTATTTTATACTTGCTCAATAGATTATTACACAACATGATCTTATTTTTTCTCAATATTATTTTATAATTGCTCAATAGATTATTAAACAAGATAACCTTAATGTGCACTATTGTCATTTTCAATCATTAGGTTGCTCTTTCAACATATCATCGATAGATGATCACTGATGCATTTAGACTTTTGAATCTTCGAACTTGGATCTTCTATAATGTTACTTTTACAAACAAAATAATATGTTAAACATAAAAGTATCAAACTCTCATATATTCATATTCCTTGTTACTGTTCTAATTACATTATGATGACCAACAGGATTCCAAATCATCTTCAGAACTAATGTAAAAGTAAGTGTCTGGCTTCATGTTTGCAAGGAAATGGGCGGCCTGGTTGTCGGTCCGACGTATAAAGCTCCATCGACAGACTTGGAAATGTCGAGCCATCACCTTCACCTTGTGCACAAGCCTTCCCATCGCTCCTCGGTACCCTACTGGATTCTGGAGCTGGTGCACAGCCAGTAAGCAGTCCGTCTCGATCACCACGGCTTGCAAACCACATTCCTTAGCCAGCTGTAATCCTCACACTATCGCCTCCAGCTCGGCGACGAGAGCCTTGGACCCTACTTGAATCACTTTCGCTGCTGCCCAGATTACTTCACCAAGGCTTCAAGACTCTGAGATGAAGCACATGGTATAGATGCAGCAAGAAAGCAAATAGAAGGGGAAAAAGAA
The DNA here is from genome assembly GCA_963922045.1 of Persicaria maculosa. Taxonomy (NCBI): domain Eukaryota; kingdom Viridiplantae; phylum Streptophyta; class Magnoliopsida; order Caryophyllales; family Polygonaceae; genus Persicaria; species Persicaria maculosa. The sequence goes on along the minus strand of OY998271.1, from coordinate 20,467,472 downwards.
AAGATATAGGCAATTACCTGTTCAGAGCTATCATTCCTCCTCATCGCTGTTTTATTTTTCTACCGTATACGAAGATGCAATGTTTTCATGCCTCTGATAATCAGATATGCAACATTCTGTTCAACAAAGATTCAACAATCCGAGGTCTCCTCGATCCGAGATCTCCTCGATCGATCTCGATCTACAGGAGAGCAATCACCGAATGCGACGGGATCTGAACACACGGATCTGGACGGGATCTCGGATCTCAGAGGAGGAAGGGGATCTTCGACGATCGAGGGAGGCCGATCTGGATCTCGTATCGACTGGTTTGGATCCATTGTTGAGGCGGAGGCCGGAGGTGAAGGCGGAGGCCGAGCGGCCGGAGGGAGCGAGCGAGGTCTCCGGAGCGAGGTCGAGCGAGCGCCGGAGCGAGCGAGCAAGCGAGGGAGTGAGATCGGTGCGGAGGCCCGGAGGCGAAGGCGGAGGCCGAGCGGCCGGAGGGAGCGAGAGAGGTCTCCGGAGCGAGGTCGAGCGAGCACCGGAGCGAGCGAGTAAGCGAGGGAGTGAGATTTTCACAACAAAATGTTATACTCCCTCCGTTAATTAAAACTTGACGATTTACTATTCATGCACGCTTTTTGAGGTGTTAAAAACTATATAAAATATTAACTTTTTTAACATATTTTTTAAATAATTTCATACTTGTTACTATTAATTACGAATTTATAAAAACAAATTTTAGAAAATGTTAATATTTCATATAGTTTTTATCATTCTAAAAAAACGTGCATGAATAGTAAATGAGAAGTTTTAATGAACAGAGGGAGTATTTGCACAACTTACGGTTATATTTGCACAACGTACTCTTATATTTGCACGACAAAATGACAAGTCTTATTTTTGCTCATCAATAGACTATAATTGCACAACATGGGGGATTGGTGGAAATTTGCTCAACATGATCTTATTTTTGCTCAACAATAGATTATATTTGCACAACAATTGAGATTTGTGAAATTGTGCTCAACATGAGCTTTTTTTATCAATATTATTTTATACTTGCTCAATAGATTATTGCACAACATGGTCTTATTTTTACTCATCAATAGACTATAATTGCACAACATGGGGGATTGATGGAAATTTGCTCAACATGATCTTATTTTTGCTCAACAATATATTATATTTGCACAAGAATTGAGACTTGTGAAATGTGCTCAACATGAGCTTTTTTTTCTTCTCAATATTATTTTATAGTTGCTCAATATATTATTGCACAACATGGTCTTATTTTTGCTCATCAATAGATTATAATTGCACAACATGGGGGATTGATGGAAATTTGCTCAACATGATCTTATTATTGCTCAACAATAGATTATATTTGCACAACAATTGAGACTTGTGAAATTGTGCTCAGCATGAGCTTTTTTTTCCTCAATATTATTTTATACTTGCTCAATAGATTATTGCACAACATGGTATTATTTTTGCTCATCAATAGACTATAATTGCACAACATGGGGGATTGGTGGAAATTTGCTCAACATTATCTTATTTTTGCTCAACAATAGATTATATTTGCACAAGAATTGAGACTTGTGAAATTGTGCTCAAAATGATCTTATTTTTTCTCAATATTATTTTATAGTTGTTCAATAGATTATTGCACAACATGGTCTTATTTTTGCTCATCAATAGACTATAATTGCACAACATGAGGAATTAGTGGAAATTTGCTCAACATGATCTTGTTTTTGCTCAACAATAGATTATATTTGCACAACAATTGAGACTTGTGAAATTGTATTCAACATGATCTTATTTTTTCTCAATATTATTTTATAGCTGCTTACTAGATTATTGCACAACATGGTCTTATTTTTGCTCATCAATAGACTATAATTGCACAACATGGTCTTATTTGCACAACACAATATTATATTTGCTCAATATAAATTTATATTTCCACACCAATATAAAAATTCAAAAAGTGCTAACACGGGAAAAAAAAGGTGTAATTTTAGTTTGAATGTGCAATTTTAGAACTCATTGAATTGAACATAATCAATTTTGACTAAATGTGCAATTTTAAATTGGCTAAAATCTATCTTATTTGAACTATGGAGCCAACTGTATTGATTTTCTTAAGTGTTCAAGTGCCTCTGTACCTTGATAGGTTAATTTGCAGGAGCCAAAGTGAATAGAGGATACAATTCATGAACCAAAGTGAGAAAAAGACTGAATCTTTATTTGAGAGAACTCATTGAATTGAACATAATCAAGTGACAAAGTGGTCATTTTGATTGATCTCAGATTTCCTGAGCAATCATTTTTTACACACAAGAAAAAAAGACATGGATAAATCATTCTCCTGTCCCTCTCTCAAGATCAAGCATTTTTTCTAAGTCCTGAGATGTGTACTAGCCAGAGCTCATCTCCCACCAGTCATCGCCATCGTCTCTATGTTCAAAGATGTATCAAGTATCAACCAGTCAATCATATCCCAACTTCTTTAATTGTCTTTCTACTGCCCTAAGTAAACTTCAAAAAAAAATCTCCACACAAGCAGCACTTCTTCAACGCCCTAGGATATATGTTCAGATACATATTTATAATTAAACACACATCTCACTCCTGTGCTATGTGCATAAAAAGGACCTTCGGCCTCTCAATCTCTTCCCACACCAGTTTTGAAGACATCTCATCATTACTCGGGCACGTATTCCTGGTCAGTTTAAGAAAAATAAGATGGATTTACAATCAGATTAGGAAAGATCCTTGTTGATTAGTTCAAACAAATTTAGGATTCTTTTTGGTTACCTCAAGCTTTCTGATCAATTCCTCAGCGTTAGGTGCAGACACGGTGATACGGTCAGCAGGTGATGGGATAAATCCTTCTTCAAAGGTCTTGCCTATGAATGATAACAAGGAGTCGAAGTATCCATCAACGTTCAAGAGCCCCACTTGCATTAGCCATAAAATTTCGAAAAAAAGGTTACAATAACATCCAAATATGAAGAAGTGCCTTCTTGTGTGATTATGTTGTGACTTGTGAACTAGAACTTGAAGGCTAAGGTACTGGGAAGTTAACAAACAAGGCACATTACCCTTTAAATATGCTATATTGCATATAACCATCATTTATATACTAAATTACAACAAAGTGACCATTAAAGGCCGGTTGTGTAGAACACGCATACATAACGAGAGTTAATCTTGCAAGAGAAAAAAATTACGTAGGTATGTACTGTCAATAGTGCACTAAATATCTATATAATTAGGTTCCTACCCTTAAAAAGTTCATGGTGACAGAACTAATATAAAGAATCATATGAATTAAGCAATTTAACCTATCATGTAAGCCAAATCAAGATCCAAAACCATAATATGCAAATATATCTCAGCAACCACACCTGAGTTTCAATTATATCCTCTTAATAGTAACCATCAAAATAGAAAGAGTCATATGAAGTAAGCAATTTAAGCCAACGAAGGCATGGTGCATCATGGTGAAACTATATTTGCATAAACTATAATCCAAGTTGTCCAACCAGTAAGGCATATATATCAAAATGATATTATATTGTATTAAAAAAAAGACCAACAATTAAGTTTACAAAACAGTGCTTACTTGCACAGCACTAGCATCAGCCTCATGAATTGTTTTATAACCATGAAAAATAAAAATGATGAATGGCAATTGCTTTGATCTTTACTTGAGCAAGTAAGGTATTTGACAAACAGCACAGTAATTACTCAATTGCATTATCAAACAATACAAGTAGAAGACAACTTACATCACTTGATCGACTGATTCAGGGGATAAGCTACTGATTTTGAGTCGCTTGGTGAATCCCTATAACGAACAACATACATTTTTAAGCTCCCGCAGCTTCTCCAATGGAATCATCCTCCGCTATCACTTCTGGCATAACGAACAACATACATTTTTAAGCTCTTCATATCTACAAATTTAAGCTCCTCAAAGATATCAACTTTAGAGCTTAGAAGCCGCATAATCACCATTTTGGATCAATACAACCCTCAATGTAAGGCAAAGACTCAGCACAGTGGCTCTAATTCGTTCGCTGGATACTAACTAATGTCATCAATATATTAATTGAAGTTCCGATTCAGGAAACTAAAATTACCTGCGCCAGTGAGGAATAGAAGCCCGAATCCATGAACGGGAAGCAAAGCAGGGCGGTCCTCACTAGATTCGCCATGAAAGAAGTAATAAATGGAATGGTCACTCCAATTCCATGTAGAACACTTGTCTCTGATCTCTCTAGCCTCCAATTCCGATTTGTCGACAGTCGTTGCTGCGTTGGTTGTGGTGGTGGTGGATGAGCAATTGGAGACCCTAGTAGGGGCCCATAATCGTGAGAGAAACAAAGGAAAATAACATATATTAGTGGATCAATTTTAGTTGAGCAGATCAATTTTAGTTGATCCCACTTAGTAGACCGTATCACCAAAGTTGTGTCAGCACCAAAGAAAGAAAGAAAAGGCGGGTGGTATACCTTGGCTCTGATGAGCGGGTTCAAGCACAAGATGTTGGGGCCTTCTTCGAGAACGATGAGCCATGGCCACGGATATAAGTTTATGTTGTACATTCAAACTACATTGACATGAAAAGAGGATCAAATAAGGTTCAAAGATAACGAGATAGAGCAAAGAATTACTCACCTGGATTCCGGGCATTGTTGATAGCTTGAGGCGGAGACTGACGTTTCCTTTTATTACCACTATTCTCTGTGCTATCAGAGGAACGGGATGGCCTCTCATGTCCTTTCTGTACTTGACATCAAGTCAGGTTATATGTGACTGTATGCATACAAGTTTCATCTAAAATACAGCAACAAAAAATAAAAACATGGATAGCATTGAACAAAACCCATGAACCCAAAATCACTGATGCCCTTAGCATAAACAAATTTTGAGTTTCAAGAAACAAATACAAGCATGTTTGATAATTAAAAAAGCATTCTCAACCAGGAAAGGAGGCTTACACAGCCCAAACAAATCAATTTTAGTTTAAAAAAAAAACAGAAGTTTGCTAGAAATCCATTACTAGAAATCCATGAATAAACTATCAGTCAGCTGCATGTCTCTGTGCTGATCATGAATATCAGCCATTCCAAATAATACAGATGGGTCAAGGACCATGACATCCTAGGACAGTGGAAATAAACTATCAGTCAGCTGCAACTAAATATGTAATGCTACTAAAGAGGGACTTGATTCGCCTAAAACTCAAATACAATGGTCAAGGCATGAGAACAAAAATTCAGCACTAGCTTAATTCATGGTCTAAAGGTTGTGCAACTCTAAACTACAGTTGTGCAACTCTAAACTACAGTTGTGCAAATCTGATCAGCAGCAGCCCACTCATTCTCTTTTGTCTTCAATGCATTAAGACACACATAATTTGCATTTTGAGCATAAGAAAAAGGACTCTTCAGAAATGCTATATTTTGTGCAATATTATATGGTCAATCAACATAGATGGAATCTAAAATCCCTAGCCAACAGAAATTGCAAATCGAAATCCCTAAAAAGTCTCCTATTTTGGGTGAAAAGTCTTTATCTTAAAGTACGTTACTTGCTTTGATGTCTCTGTGTACAGTGTGTGGCACGGTTTCTTCATGAAGGAACATAAGGCTTCTAGCAGTACCTAAGCATATAGCAGAACGCTTTCCCTAGTCTAGTTTACTCTAGTCACTCGTGAAGGGAAAAATACCAGATCCGCCATCTTGATGAGGCCTTGGAGCCTGGAATCGTGCTTGATGTTGATCCGATGGAACTGGATTCGGCCTTACCTAGATTCGAGACACAAGGCAGCAGCAGCAACTAGTACTCCTCCGCGGTAGCAGCAGCAAGGGGAGATCGGAACATCACCAGCAGCACCTGGAATTGGAACATCAGATCTGAGCACAACAGATCCGTCCAGAAGGGAGAGATACCGGTCGGATCTGCACACCGCCACCGCTCGCTTGCTCGGCCTCCCTCGCTCCTTCGCTCGGCCTCCCTCACTCCGAATTCTCAGATCCAGCGAGGGCTGATGTCGACGATCTCAGAGGAGATCTCCGGCGGCAATAGAGAATGAAGTGGCCGGGGACAGCGCGGCGATGCGCCGGAGATGGAGGAAGATGGATGGAAGAGCTGGATTCATGAATCGCCGGAGAGAGCGCGCGTAGGAGAGAGAGCGCGTAACAAAGGGATGGAGTTTATATGGTGGACATTTTACCAATTTGTCCCAAAATGTGGACATTTCACCAATTAAGACATATTTTTTGGACATTTCACAAATTCCCCCTATTTTTTTTCTGGCTGCTGCGTTATTCTTGTGCCTTTTTTGCATTAAAAAAATGTAAATCTAGTATTTCCTTTTCCCCTTAAAATGCACCAGGTTACATTTGAATTCATAACTTTTAGATCCAATGTTTCTAGGAGATTAGGTGGAGTTGCTGAATAAATATATACTCTGGATATTTGTTGCCATTGAACTGTGTAGTGTTTACATTAGTGTTGAACTGCTAATCACATACAGAGTAAATTGAAACCAAAAGCTCAAAAATCATGATGTTTCTTTAGTTAGGAATGTTTAAGGTTAAGAAGAAATCAGAAGTGCAGGAATCTTAGGGTGATAAAAGCTACTGTTACCATTTAATGATGGAGTGCTATATATGTGTTTTTTCCCCATAAGTATACTATTTATTTTAATTATTTATATATCCAGTAATTCGGCAAGAAAATGACTTAAATGACCAGTTTGGGTTTTTGTCATTACCCAAGTGTCCAACTATGTCGTTATTAGATATTGTACCAAATTGACATAGAAAAAGAAAGAACACACCACTAAAGCATTAAGTTCTGTACAATTGTGCTATATTTACATAACATATGACATTGAATTCAAATCAAACTATTTAATCTGTAAAGACTGAATGTATTTTATATTATTATATTATTATATTTGAGTAAATAAATGATTATTTTATTCAATCGGTAGAAATGTGAGAAAACCCGTCCTCGAGCGTAAGTTTGATTTTAAGGACATTCCGGCATCGTTTTGAGAATTTAGATTTTAACGGATTTAATTCCGCCTTCGAGCTCCGAGTTTGATAAAATTAATTTATTTCCGTTATCTTGAAATTAGTAAATTAAATTTTAATTAAATTCGATTTAGTCGGGAATTGATAGAGTCGGGATTAGCGGGTTTTCGAATTTGAATGTCGGGAATATCCTCCTTACATTTTATATTGGGACCACACATAAATATATATATATACATATTCAATTGTTGTTTTTTCTTTCTCTCTCTCTCTTCCTCACGCTACTGCTGCAGTTAACACACCCACCCCTCCCTGCATTGCACCCACACAGCTCACCACTTTGTCTTCTTCTCCCTCTGCACTCACACAACTCATTTTTGTCCAGCCAAACCCACAAGCAAGCACACCCTTCATTCCCTTCTTTTCCATCTCTCCATCTCCTGGTTCCCTCTAAACACACTCACAAGCTCTCACCTTGGACAACCCCTTTGCTATCTTCAATCAAGCCGAGAGCCACCAAAATCACCACCAAACCATCCACCATTTCTCCTCCTTACCTCTTTCTTCTCGTCGCTGTTGCCGAATCGGACAGCCGCTGTAGCCTCCTCTCCTTCCTCCTCCTCGTTTCCATGAGCAGCAGCAACAACATCTCCGTTCCTCCTCCTTCCTCTGCGAGCCATCACGCGCTGAGCCCCTTCAGGCACCTCCGTTCTCCTTCTCCGAGCCACATCACTTCCATCACTTTCATTCGAAGCCACAACGAGCAGCTGGAGCCACCAGGAGCCTAGCCGTCGACCGTCGGAGTCCCAAGCGCAGCCCCTCCCCTGTTTTCCGTTCCGTTTGGTAAGCCTCAAATCCACCATTTTCTGACTTAAAACCGTGTAAAGGCGCACCTTTATGACCATCCACATTCTACCCAGGTCCTAGGATCACCCCTCCCTCGCCGACGCAGCCGGAGCTACCCTCGAGCACCCCGGAGTTGAAGAAACGCAGCCCTCGGTAAATCTCTCCTTCCTCTCTTCCCTGTTGCTCTCGCTTCTTTTTCTCCGTGTTGAGTGTGGTCGGGATTGTATCTCCAATCACTGGGTAAAGTTTGGGAAGAAAAGGGGCATTGGAGGCCTGAGAATCCTCGGATTCCTCCTTCGTTGTTCCGTCGGTGAAATAGGGCGTTTGGGTGATTGGGAGAGACGGGTTCAGCCTCCTCCGGTTCAGCTCCCTTCCTTTTCTAATTCACTTCCGGTTCACTTCCCTCCTCCGGTTCAGTAGAAGTAGAAACGGGCACACAGGTTGGGAGTGTTTGGATCCGGGTTTGGGTTTTCGGGCTGGGTTTTAGTAACGGGTTGTGGGCTGGGTTGATAACGGGTTGGGCTAGGTTTTTTTTGAATGGGCTATATATATATATATTATGTGTTAAATGCATGTTATTTTATTTAATAATTCTGATTTTAGGAAAATGACTATATATAATTATATGTTCTGAATTATTAATTTATATATTTAAAAAGTTTTTAAAAGTGATATTTATTGATATGGAGTTATAAATATATTTATGGATTGTTTTGAGATTATATGGATAGTAAGTGTTAAATTATTTGAATATTATTATAGTTTTGGAATTTGGTTATGATTATAATATTCTGGAAATTAATCTTTATATATTGTTTATATTGTTTTAAAATAGTATTAATTGGATTATTTATATATGATGCATTTTATGAGGATTCGAATATGCGAGTTGGAATTTTAAAAGTGAATTGTTGATTTTGACTTATAAACATGATTTGTGAACATGGGATTATTTTGATGATTTAGTATTGAAATGTATTTATATAATGTTTGAAATAAAATGCTGGAATGATTTCTATAATGTGATTTGGAGAGAGTTGGTTTTAAAGTTAAATGTTTAATGTCGGAATTTGGCCAAGTATGATTTGAGAATTATTTTGAATATGAGTTGACTTAATTTGGATTTAAGATTTTGAGGAACGGTTTTACTATCGGTCGGTTTTGAGGATGTTGAGAACTTGGGTTCGTGTGTATGAATGTTGGTCTGGTAGCTTATGGAAATGGCTTGATGATAGGTGTGTATTGCTTTTGGATTGCTTTGGACTTGCATTTGGGCCCTTGCTTGTGTTATCTTGCTGTTCTGCATCAACAGGTAAGTATCCTACGGGATTTACTCAGTAACCTGGACCTCCTGCCTGATGTGTCATGTAATGTGTAGTTTTATTGCATATTAAAGCATGCCATGTAGTATCATGCTAGGATTGCATTGAACTGAGCATGTGTTTACTTTGTGTGTTTGAATACAGAACGGCCGTTATCTGTGATAGTCCTAGAGTCGTTGCTAGGGTCATAGGGTAGCCCAGCCCCATCGGGTGCCCTGAGTCTATCGAGTCGATATGAGCATGATATGATAGCCCAGCACTATCGGGCAAGAGATGAGATGATTTGATATGATATGATTAACCCAGCACCATCGGGCATGAGCTTGATTTATGATATGATGATGGGATATGATATGATGATGAGATATGATATGATATGATGATACCGTGGTGAGTGCACCACCACGAAGAGAGTGCTATGCTATAGCCCGAACTGGCCAGTCTCTGCACTAACGGGAAGGGGTGCAGAGGTAAGAGAGGGATATGCCACTTGACATTGTCTTGGGCCCTTTACAGTTCTTTTCTGCATATTATATATATACTAGGGGCATGATAGTGTGATTTAAATCTTATACCGCATTAGTCATCTTTTATTTAGGCATAGGCATGTTATGTGGCCTCAACGCGGTCAGAGGACCCGCAGGCGATCACCAGGCCTGACTTCGTGGATAGTGTTAGGTACCGCTCTTGTTGCTCCATGCTTCTGTGACGGCGAAATCTTTTGGCGAATCGAAGAATCCGGTTAATATACTCTAACTTGACAAAAGAGCGATCACCCACTTTGTTTTGGTTTTGACCCGGCTCCGCCGTGGCTTTTGTATCTAAACCGTACTTCCGCTTTACTTTCGTTTAAACTGTATTTCTGAGACTTCGACTGATTAGAGGTTTGAAACCTCGACCCGTACCTGAATTGCAACATCCGAACGAAGGTATCCGACCTTCAAAACGTATCCCGGATATTTATATCCGGGCCGTTACAAAGTTGGTATCAGAGCGAGGTTGTGCAATTCGGGTACACTAGGGTCGAGTGTATGTTTTGGAAAACCGCCCATGGATTTCGAAAGATTTGAAAGCGTTTTAAAGGGGCAAAAGATTGATTGGTATGTCTTAACTGTTTAATGAATATTGAACGATTTGTGCGAACGGAATAGCAGGAGTACCCTTCTTCTTATATGGTTAAGCTCAGCTTTTGTGGAACCGCCCCTTTCCTTATGAACCCTTTTGATAATTCAATTGAGTCCTGCCTTCGAATATCGGTCTTCCACGGGAATTGGGTTGGTAAACACATGGTGTCGGGAATCATGATTGAATATAGAGGTTGTCCGAGAGAGTATTGGAAGACGGTCCTTGATGAAATTTCGGGTTAGAGAGTGAGATGTTTACAAGGCTGTCCTTATCAATTCTTATGACGATCCATCAGTATCCTCTTGTCACGAAAAATTCGTATCCGAGTCCCACGGAAAAGATGGGTAATGAGTCAGTTGGGAAGAGTCAATGTTGCTCTTATGGGTCTCTATCGGGTTACCTTGATTGCTCTTTCCATTATTGCGTGATACTATGTGGTACTACTCATTGACCTACAATTGATCCTTAGTGTGAAGTTGTGCTTATGTGACTTAATGTTCATAATGAATATTGTATAGGTTTGAGCTACATTTATCATATTCATATCATCCCGACATGATCTACTTAGTATATTGCATTGTCATACTAGCGAATGAATAAATATGTCATATGCTAGGATGTCGTCTAATTGATGTCCTTCCTGTGAATAGGTTCATGATAGTGTGATAGTTCGGTTCTAGTATCATGATAGAGTGAGTCCCTTACTTGATAGATACATGTTATAATTTCATGTCGACATGCCTTGTATGCTACGTAATCCTCAGTACCTGTTATGATGATGATCCTTAATGTAAATTCGTGGTTATATGACACCCTGTATCCATGCCGGTCATATTGCTTAAGTCTCGTGTTGTGTCTTGCCCTCTATCATGATTGTATGTTGTTATAGCATGTTTACTTGGCATATTGATCGTATGATTGATCGAAAACATGAACCACATGATATGAGTCTATATGATTGTTGCTTCTTCTGAATTAGGTCCATGATAGTGTGATCGACTCTACCTTACATGAATACTCGTAAGATATTCTCCTTAGCAAGCTCGCCGATGACACCTTGATGCCTATCATTCCTTCTGTGATAAGAACCTATAGCACGCCCATCTATTTTGTGGTTGTCAGATTAACTATTGTGGATTACTCTGCATATGATGGTGTTGTGTGTTCCTTGCATTAAGTGGAGAATATGTGGCATAATTGAGTCTTGAGAATGCATGTTTCCTCCGAGTATGTGCTGATTTGAACTCATGTTCCCATATCCTCGTCATATTGCCCGTTACTCAGACTTTCTCTATACATCGTTATGTTCCTCTCATGTTACCATATCGTTGGAATAGTAGTGATTGAATTCTCGCATATTGTCTGTTAATCAACTAAATACATGTATGTATCACATGTCATGCTGAGCCATTAGTATCATGCAGGACCCTTGGTTGTGACTTTTGTGAATTTGTGTCTTGCCTGCATTATTGTCGATTCTCTCTTGAGCTAGGTCCCTGATAGTGTGGCTCTTTCCTCTTTCCGTTCCCTTAACATGTTTCACTCATCCTGATTAGCTTAATGTTGAATTTGATGATTGACTAGCTTTCCATGATGGTTAAACCTAGCATGCTTACATGGTTAAAATGTCTATTACCCCATGATATTCTCTTGTGCTTTCATGAATGTATGACTTGACACCTCGCATGATCACGCACCACCCTATATCATGATTTTGCCTATGCATGACGCATGAATGTCGGAATGAATCTAGTTGAATTACCTTAATTGTACTCATGTTCGATGTGAGCTATTAGTATCTTGTAGGACTTATGATTTCCAATATGACCCGCTAAATGATCACGTGTTGTACTTGTTCTATGATACGATAACTATTGTACCATATGTGTACGCTATGATGGTTCGTTCTTAGCATGATCATAATCTAGCACCCATGATGTCCTTCTTGTTACTTTTGATGATACCTCATGTTTCGTGAATATTATGTTGAACTCCTCTTAATGAATCTTGACTATGCTTGTATCACATTATGTATTGCTTGTATCATGTAGGATCTATGCTCTCTAAATGTATCTCGTCGTATGATTACATGTCATCATTAACCTCCTAAGTGATCATTGCTGTTAGATGTGATAATTACTATGCTGCTCTTATGTGTTCTCGTATGATGTTTCACCTGGTTGCTACAACATACCTTGCCATGATATATTTGGACTCATTTGTTGATGTGTATACCATGCTTTTACATTGTTCATATGCATGATGCACGTCATCTTCACTAAATTCCACATGACTTCGGATTATGTATGATCATTGTTGGTTCCGCCCATCTTGCTTGAAGTTACTAGGCATATCTGTTTCCATGGAATACTAGAATGTTAGCTTGTTTCACATACATCAACGTAGGACTTGATTGTGTCCTTGATGTGAATACGAATGTTGCCCCGAGGTAGGTACATGTTAGTGTGGATTGATGTGATTGATATGCTCCATAATGAATTCATGCTTGTTTGTCACAAGTTGTAACCTAATGGACTCCATAAAGGCATCGTTGCTATTCCCGAGTCGGAGTCTTGTCTCTAGTCATGTCGTCTTTAACTCTGGCCTATTCCGTCTCCGAAAGAAACATTGGGTCGTCCGCCCTTGTCACTCCCCTATCTCCGCTAACTTGAACTCCTACGCGTTATCTTGGATGAGCGACCGCATGGAAAATGGGATCGGGAAGTCGAATAGCGATAGAGCAACGCAGCGGAAGCGTGGGCCCATAACCCACGGGCCTCAGGATCGACAAGGTCGACGGAACAAGCTCGCTTCGAGGATTGCGATTATTGAGTACGATATGACTTGCAGGTGGGAGCGTCCTCTATTCGAATTGCTAACCCTTTCTGAACTTGCTGATGGTGTATTGCACTGACTTGATGTGGAAAATTGTGTGTTGATGTGATGACTTGGTAATGATTATTGCCTGATTATCCGGTGTCTATGATGATATATATGATTCGGTGCCTTATAGTCCTAATGTGCTATGATGACTTGACGTGATGTAACTCTGAGTTGCTAAGCATGATCTAAATTCATTTCTTATATAGTATGAACTGCAAATGCTAAGAACCTGAACTGTTTATTAGATATGGTTATGATGAAACATGCTAGCTTGCTTTGATTAGGTTCATATATGATGTTTTGCAATATTTGTTGAGCATGACGGTAAATTGAGACTTTAAAAGCAGTTGCAATGCCTAATGATGAGCTAATGATGCTATTAATAAATGTTGATTGATATGATGTAGTCCTTCTGTGTAATAATGTCCATGATTGCTTCTTCTTGGAACATGTGAGTGAGGTCCCTTGGTAGAATGGTTAGAGAGCGGTTAAGGAAAATTGGTAGTGACAACTATGAACATGATATAATGATCCATTGCTATCCTACTATGTTGTTCTAAAAGCATGTTATAATGTGTTGAATGAATCATGAGATGATGATACGTTGTTATGTGAAAGCATGATGTTATCCTACATGGTTGATAAGCCTGATTATGAATAGGTAAGTGATGAATATGACTTGGATCATAGGTATGACTTATGTGTATATATAAGATGATGGTGCGTAACTGCTATTAATCGTTATATGACATTGTGATGAGCTAAGATGATGTCTGGAAAGCATGATGACATTTTGATGTTGATATACTGTTGATCTTCCCTTTTTGGTTGAATCTTAATAGCATGATTTTGTTGGATTGATGTGATAATATGTTATGATAATGTTGGATAGAGATTGGATAGGATAACTATGTGAATTTATGCTTTACATGATATCCCTTGTTATGACTGGTTCCACTAGTGTGCGATGTTGAGATGCGATCGTGAGATTTGACTAGAAGTAGTGTACTGACTCCATGACACCTAACCTCTTTGATCTCTTGACATGTGTGCTTGCGTGATTTATGAGAATTCGATGATGCACTTGTGATGCCTTCGGTATGAGGTAGATATACTTTATGGCTCATGGTAGTTCTGAGGTTATGAGGTAATCGAGAGGGGTTTGGGTTTTAAATAGGAGAGATTTGAGTGATGGGACGGGGTTTAGGGTTCCAATGTAAGTAATGATAACATTGCCAATTTGAAAAATATTTCAATTCAAAATTCAAATCTTCTCTTAACCATTTTAGAATAGGAGGGAAATAACCGAAAATATTTTGTTCCAAAAATATCTCTACGGATAAAATATGTGACATAAATAAATTATTTTGAAATCCGATGAAAATAATACTTGATCAAATATCTAAAAAAATATTAACCAAATATATACGATCCGATATCTGTTTCTATCATTCAGTTCACAAACCTTGACATAAAACTCAAGGGTCTTGAACTGAGTAGAATTTATCTTTCGTAAAGGGAAAGCTCCCCCTACGAAAGTGCATCCTTGTTAAGCATCCGGATCTCTCGTCTAATGAAGGTGAACCTGTCCTCTGCGAAAGGCTTAGTAAAAATGTCAGCCCATTGATAATCAGTTGAAATAAAGGAAATGGACACATCACCTTTTTCGACGTGGTCTCTAATGAAATGATGCCTTACATCAATATGTTTGGTCCTTGAATGCTGAACATGATTCTTTGTAATGGAGATGGCACTTGTATTGTCACACTTAATGGGAATGCCTTTGAGGTTGATGCCAAGATCTTGCATTTGTTGAGCTATCCAAAGGATTTGGGAGCAGCATGCTCCAGCTGCTATGTATTCGGCTTCTACAGTGGATAGGGCAACTGAGTTTTGTTTCTTAGAATGCCAACTGATCAAAGATGCTCCTAAGAATTGGCAACATCCTGATGTGCTCTTCCTATCCACCTTATAGCCTGCAAAATCTGCATCAGAATACCCGATTAATGTGAAATCCTTTTGCTTTGGGTACCATAGTCCAAGCTCCTTAGTGCCATTGAGATATCGAAAGATCCTCTTCACAGCCACGAGGTGAGATTCTTTAGGATCAGCTTGAAACCTAGCACACATGCAAATACTAAACATGATGTCAGGTCTACTAGCTGTAAGATATAGTAAAGATCCAATCATTCCCCGATACTCCTTTTGATTGACACTCTTCCCAGTCTTGTCTTGATCTAGGGATAATGTTGAGCTCATGGGAGTCTTGGCTGCTTTGGATTGATCCATCTTGAACTTCTTCAAGAGATCCTTAGTGTACTTGCTTTGGTTGACAAAGATCCCTTTCTTGGATTGATGAACTTGTAATCCCAAAAAGAAGTTGAGTTCACCCATCAAGCTCATCTCAAATTCGCTGCACATGATGTCAGAAAATTCCTTGCACAAAGATGTGTTAGTAGCACCAAATAATATATCATCAATATAAATTTGAATAACCAAAATGTCCTTTCCTTTGGTCTTGATAAAAAGAGTCTTGTCGATCAACCCCCTTTTAAAATCATTTTCTAAAAGATATTTTTGACAAGCGCTCATACCAAGCTCTTGGGGCTTGTTTCAAACCATAAAGCGCTTTATCAAGTTTATAAACGTGATTAGGAAATTCCAAACTTTCAAAACCTGGGGGTTGAGCCACATAAACTTCTTCTTCTAAGAAACCATTGAGAAAAGCACACTTGACATCCATTTGATATAGCTTTATGCCCATAAAAGATGCAAATGCTAATAATATACGAATGGCTTCAAGCCTGGCTACGGGAGCAAAGGTCTCCTCGTAGTCAATACCTTCCTCTTGATTGTAGCCTTGAGCAACAAGCCTTGCCTTGTTCCTCACGATCTTACCATTCTCATCTAGCTTGTTTCGAAATACCATCGTGTGCTAATGACTGATTGATGCTTTGGCCTAGGCTTCAAGGTCCAGACTTTGTTCCTTTCAAATTCGTTAAGCTCACTTTGCATAGCAATGATCCAATCTGGCTCTTGAAGGGCCTCATCTACCTTCTTGGGTTCTATAAGAGAGACAAACGCGTGAAAAGCACAAAGATCTTTAAGTTTAGAACGAGTTTGAACACTAGAAGTAGGGTCAGAAATGATATCCTTTAATGAGTGTGATGAGGAGTATTTGAATTTTCTTTTGCTAGTCTCAGCTCCTTGATTCGTCACACCAGCAGGATTGATTTGTGGTACATCTGACTCCATAGTCCTGTTAGGTTCAGTTTCAGCAGTTTCTGACATTTCAACACTGTTGGATTGGACACCAAGGGCTTTGGACGAATCTTCAACACCTTGGGCCAATTCTTCAGTGTTGAGAATCTGTTCCTGCATGTTCCTCTTCTCTGTGTTCTTGGTAGCAGCATCATCACCTTCCTCGTTCTCCGCATGGATGTTAAGATCTATATCTGCAACACTTTCCCTCAAAGAACCGTCATTGCATTCATCAAATATAACATGTATACTTTCTTCAACTAACTGGGTCCTTTTATTGAAGATTCTATGAGCTTTGCTACTTGTGGAGTAGCCAAGAAATATACCTTCATCACTACGCGCATCAAATTTCCCAAGGTTATCTTTTCCATTGTTATGAACAAAGCAAGTACAGCCAAAGGGTTTAAAATAAGATATAAGTGGTTTGCGGCCTTTGAAAAGTTCATAAGGAGTTTTCTTTAAGATGGAACGAATAAGACAACGATTCAAAATATAGTTAGCTGTGTTAACAGCTTCAGCCCAATAGGTTTTAGGTAATGCATTTTCTAAAAGCATAGTCCTGGCCATATCCTCTAGGGTGCGGTTCTTTCGTTCCACAACCCCATTTTGTTGAGGTGTCCTAGGAGCAGAAAAGTTATGGGAGATGCCATATTTAGCACAAAACAAATCAAACTGAAGTTGATCAAACTCCCTACCATGATCACTTCGAATTGACACTATGGGCTCGTTTCTTAAAGTTTGCAACTCCTTACAAAGTTTTGAAAACTCAAATAAGGCCTCTGATTTTTCTTTTAAAAATGCAACCCAAGTATATCTAGAAAAATCATCAACAACAACAAGCAAGTACTTTTTACCATTGGGAGATTTGACTCGCATAGGACCACATAAATCCATATGTAAAAGTTCAAGGGGTCTAGAAGAACTTACAACCTTTTTGGGTTTGAAAGAGCTACGTGTTTGTTTACCTCATGTGCATGGATTGCACATATCAATACCTTTGAAGTCCATCTCAGGTAGTCCTCTTACAAGTCCTTTGGACACAAGCTTCTGTAGTGTATGTGGACTCACATGACCGAGTCTCCTGTGCTAGAGCTTTGGATCATCCATCAAAGCTTTTAGACAGGTTAAGCTTCCTTGTGCCACTTGATCAGCATTCACAGCGTATATATTGTTGTAACGATATGCATTTAGTATAACTTCACCTGTATCTTCCCTGCACACTAGACATCTTTTCTTTTTAAATCTGACATTATTGCCACTATCACATAATTGAGAAACACTAAGCAAATTATACTTTAAACCATTCACAAGATAGACATTTTTAATACTATGGTTGGAATCACTCCCAACACTACCAATACCAACGATGTCACACTTTCCTTTGTCACCAAGAGTGATTGTTCCTGTGGATTGCTCCTTTAGATCATGAAAGAGAGAACTCTTCCCACTCATATGCCTCGAGCATCCACTATCAATAATCCATTTTTGCTCCTTCACCTTGGTGATCTCCTGCAAAACAAACATCAACCTTTGTGGCTAGACCAATAAGCAAATTTGGATCCATTATTGGGATAAACCATATTTGGTAAAATAGTGCCTTTTGGGACCCAAACTTGTGTTATCCGTTCTTTTCTCAAATGAACAGGGAATGTATTGCGAATGATATATGGATCCTTTCTTCTATAGGGGCAGGTCTCTTTTACATGTCCCTTTCGAGCACAATGGTGACATATAGGAGAGGTTCTGCTTCCTTTTGCCTTTACAAAGGTGGTAATGTGCTGCTTCTTTAAAAACCTTGGATTGTAACCAATACCACTTTTGTTTAGAGAATTTTGTTGCTCACCCAACATCCTATCAAGAGTGCCTTTGGATTTGGTAAAACTTATGAGGGCTGTCTGTTGGTCTTGAATCTTATTATTCAGGGAGATCTTCTCGTTCTCTAAGTCATGATGTTCACTTCTCAGAGACGAGAGATCTTACTTGAGTTCAGATTTCTCTGAGTCAAGAGTCTTGACTTTAATGTCAAGACCTGAATAAGAAGCTTCAAGACTTTTGACCCTCATAGACAGATCCTCAATAGTTCTTTCCTGGTCCACAGTTCTCTTAATAAGAGTGTTAGTTTGGGCAATAAGTTTCTCTTCATTGGCAATCATATTAGAAAGGAATTCCAATAATACCTCTTTTGGACTTGCCATAAGTTCTCTTACGGTTACCTCAAGCTTCTCATCGTGAGATTCATCTTCTGATGCCATAAGATAGACATTGGCCTTCTCATCGTCGGAGTCGGAGTCAGAATCGCTCCAAGTTGCCACCATGGCTTTCTTTTTCCATCTATCACCCTTCTTGGACTGGCTCTTCGCCTTTTGAGGACAATCTTTCACAAGATGATCTGTTTCACCACATTCAAAACAAGACAACGGTTTAGTCTTCTTATCATTTTTGTTGTATTGAGACTTACCTCGGAATTTAGAAGACTCTGATCCATCCTTGTTGTTGAATTGTTTCTTCATTTTGAGGATTCGAGCAAGGCCTCTTGTGATAAGAGCAAAAGGATCATCCTCATCGTCATCCTCATCTTCGGAATCAGATTCATCTTTGTTGTCATCCTTCTTAGATTTGAGCGCCAAATTCTTAATGCTTGCTGAAAGTTCTCCATCGTCTTCATTAAGGATTATCTCATGCGTGATCAGTTTCCCAAGTAGGTCGTCAAGAGGTAGAGTAGTGAGGTCTTGGGCTTCCTCTATAGCTGTTACTTTAGGACCCCACTTTTATTTTGGGAGACACCTCAATATCTTCCTTACTTTCTCAACGTTTGTAAAGCTCTTGCCGAGAGAGTCAAGGTTGTTGGTGATTTCTGTGAATCGTGTGAACATGACCTTGATAGACTCATCAGGGTTCATCTTGAAAAGTTCATACTTTCGAAGGAAGATGCTGATCTTGGTGTCCTTCACTTGGCTGGTTCCCTCATAGGTGACGACCAGCTTGTCCCAAATCTCTTTAGCTGACTTACAAGATGAAATACGGTTAAACTCATCAGTGCTAAGACCACAATAAAGTAAGTTAATAACCCTGTAGTTTTTGGAGACGAGTTCAAGATCCGCTTGGATGTATTCAGACTCCTTCTTTGCGACTTTGGTTCCATTTGGTCCGTCTTTCTCTGGAATCTTTGGCCCATTCTCTATAATGTTCCAAAGTTCCAGATCTTGGTCTATGATGAACATCTTCATCAATGATCTCCAGTGGACAAAGTTGTTTCCTACAAAGAGTGGTGGTCTGCTGGTAGACCTTCCCTGTGCAAATCCTCCGCTTGCTTCACCAGACATGATCGAAAACTCACAAGATTGTTAGATCAAAAGCAGTGACTAAAGCTCTGATACCAATTGAAGGTTCGATAATGTAAAACAAAGTAATATAGAAATACTCTAGAAGGGGGGGTTGAATAGAGTATGCCGGTTTTTCGCAGATTCTCAAGACTTTTGAAGCTCGTGCAAAATCCTTTGAGATTAGACTTAGTCTTTTCTCTGAAAACCTGAATCACAAAGTTAAACAGTCGAACCAAGTGCGGAAATAAGGTAAAGCAATAAGTAAAGGACTCGATGAGTTGTTTACGAGGTTCGGCACGAACTTGGCCTACGTCCCTGCCTAGGGTTCTTCCACAACCCTATGATTCAACCGGCTTTTATTGATTCACAAGACTTAGGATCCTAGTAGCTCACCGAGAAGCCTCTCTCCTATACAATTGCAATCTAGTCAACTCACGTTCCCTTGGAGTCCTAGACCAATCTAGAAGAGCCCCACCTCTCTATGCTATCTAGTACAATCCTCTTACACTTAGTGAATCAATCGCCTAGTGTCTACTTCCCGAGTTACAAACTCTTGAGTATAACACTCTCTCAAAATATATCCTATAAGCTCACAATATAACTCTCAAATGCTTTGAAATGAAATAACAGACTCCTAAGAACTAGCAGAGAGCACACGAAGAAGACATATCTCGCTTGAAGGCTTGAGTGTATGAAAGCTTGTGTTCAACAGGTGTATGGCTGTCTTCTTCTTCCTTTTCTTTTTATTGAAACAAATTGGCGCCTAATGATCTTCACCAACGGCTAGAGAGGATCATGGCTTGAGCTGGATCTTCTATCTTTGGAAACTTTCGGAGGCCATGATCTTCCGATTTGAATCTTCTCAATTTACAACATAAGGAAGGAAATAATATTCGAAAATACTTCCTGAAAGGTTAGTGTATATATAATAATATAATGGAAGCATATAATAACATAAAATAATATTCGAACATAATATCATATAGAACAGGTTTTGTGTTTCATCAATACTGTTAAAGCTTCAAGACCTTTGGCACAAACAGACTGTCAAGGCCTTTGAAACTTATTCCGATTTTCATCAAGGGAGTGGAGTTATCAAGAGCAATCACCCACTTTGTTTTGGTTTTGACCCGGCTCCGCCGTGGCTTTTGTATCTAAACCGTACTTCCGCTTTACTTTCGTTTAAACTGTATTTCTAAGACTTCGACTGATTAGAGGTTTAAAACCTCGACCCGTACCTGAATTGCAACATCCGAACGAAGGTATCCGACCTTCGAAACGTATCCCGGATATTTATATCCGGGCCGTTACATAATCTTTTGTAAAATAGTAGTTTGTTTTCATAGATCACAATGTCAAATTTTGTCCAACCCAAACACTTGAAATGCTCACCACTTACCTTCTTCTTTTCTTCATTACCAAAAAGATATTAAGCACAGGTGCTTAATACTTATCTCAAATTCATCTCTCAAAAACTTCCACCCCAAAAGCTGCTTAAGATTGATATGGTGATACTAAATCTTTTTTTTATACCTTTTTTTTTATTAGGATAATGCTGAATCTGGAAACTTGTGTTCTTAGGTTTATTGTTTTTCTTTTCCAAATCTCAAAATGAGCGCACAAATGCTTACCTTCCTTTCCTTACCTTCGTTTTTTTACTAGCTCTTCTTGTTTAGTTGCTTCAAGCCTTCTTTCTATGTTACCTTTAGTTTTAGCTCCATAGCCTTCATTAGAGCTTTTCCTGGATAGTTTATTACCTCTATTTCCTTTGATATTCTCCCTTTTTGTTAAATTTCAGGAGGATAAACCAAACATTTCTCTCTTTATATACTCGGCGATTGCACAAAGGTTAGTTTTACATGTCAGTCAGCTAACAGTTCTCTCTTTATATACTCGACGATTTAATTTTGAACTTATGTAGAGTTAACCCTTACTACAAGTGTTTGCAGCACTTGTAGCTGCAGATAAAAAGGTTTGAATTAGCTTTGCAAGGTAGAAATCATAATAGGGTTGTCTCATGTTATTGTACGCATATCAGTGTTGTACAAAGTGAAAGGAGCTTCTTAGTTGGTGCTTCTGTGGGACAGAAGACTATCCAATCAACTACAATATGTGCTGCTTTTGAACATGTAAACCGTAGTTTACATTTAACTAAGGTGGTTTAGTTGATAAGATGTGCTGCTTTTGATGATTCAAGCATGTAGGCTCTCTTATAAGGAATAAACATCATGGTGTACTCTCCTGCCCACTTTGCTGAATGTCTATTTTATCTGCGACTTATGTATGATCTGTTGCATTTGATTTTTTTCTTGGGACACCTATTATCCCTTTTAATTTAATATGATTGTTGTTAAATAGTTGTGCTATTTATAAGTTATAATCTCCTTTTGTAGTACTGAATTCAAGTTTATAGTTCGGATATTCAAATGGTTGCGGTAATGTAACTATGTTTGCCTATACTTGTTGACAGAGACATTCCTGAGTTTTGTATTTCACTCTCAAGTTGACGATACATGATCGAGTTCTGGAGCATGTACCCGGCATCTTTCTTAGAGTAGCGGTGTCAGCAAGCTCTAATGCTTTTCACTTGACTTTAGTTTTCTAAGTTTGAGTTGATGCCAAATGATTTCGGTTAGTAGAATCAACTTTGGTTTAGTGATGGATCAATTTAGGTTGTAATGAAGAATTCTTCTATTTTCAATTAAAGTCATGGTTATTGCGGAAATTGTGTACCTTTGCGAGTTGGAAATTGCTTGTGAAACATATAGGTGCGATTGTAGAAATAAAAGAAATATATTAAAAACCAAATATAAACAAATAGCCCGGACATTCTAAATGGTATAGGTCCGTGATATTACTCGAAGCATGAAAAAATCAGACACCTAATATCCCAGGTGTGTACACTATCATCCGTGATATTAAGCTCAAAGCTTAAAAAAACTCACCCTAATATCCCGGGCGTGTAGTTATAGGGTCTGTGATATTAGGCTAAAAGGCTTAAAAAAAACTCACCCTAATATCCCGGACGTGTAGATATATTGGTCCGTGATATTAGGTTCAAAGCTTGAAAAAAACTCACCCTAATATCCCGGGCGTGTCCATGTATTGGTCCATGATATTAGGTTGCCAGCTCTATTAGCCCACTGAGCTAAAGCCCGGGCGTGTATTTGTTTAAATCCGTGATATTAGGCCTTAAATATCCGTGATATTAGACCAATTTTGTACTAGTGTTACTTATGGATTTCTGTTTT
The DNA here is from genome assembly GCA_963922045.1 of Persicaria maculosa. NCBI lineage: Eukaryota > Viridiplantae > Streptophyta > Magnoliopsida > Caryophyllales > Polygonaceae > Persicaria > Persicaria maculosa. The sequence goes on along the minus strand of OY998271.1, from coordinate 20,444,418 downwards.
GACCTGGCTCCACCGTGACACCTTGTATCAAATTTATATTGACTGCTTGGTTAAAACTAAAATGTTTCCCGCGACATATAATATAGGACAGATATATGTGTGTTGACACCGGGTCTCCAATGGAACTTGCACTATTTTTGGGTTCAAAATCCCTCTTTGCACTCTAACACTTTGTTTTAAACATTCGACTTGTATTTGGATTGCAAGATCCAAACAAAGGTATCCAATCCTTCGAAACGTAACCTAGGTTGTATAACTCAGGTCGTTACACTAGGATCTTGATAGCCTTAATTTCTTTTGTTCATCAGATCTAGAATTCGAGTGGTGTCGGGGTCAAATCGATCCCGTTGAAGAGGCCGCTCTTCACTTCGACGTCAAATCCAGTGACGCGGGCTCGCGAGTGCCCCGAGCAGCTTCCTCCTCTTCTCCGCCCCATATTCCGGCATCCTAGGGGCCGAATCTAGCAACATCGGCGAGATTGGATAGGAGAAGGAAGATAGGGATAGAGCGAATGACATTAGAGTCCCAAAGATGGAAGAAAAGATCGAGGCGCGTGAGGAGTTTTATTAATAATTTTAATGAAGCTCTTTTTCCACCAATAAGAACGCTTTTTTCCTTCTCACCGGGATGAATTCTTCTCACCTGAACCCTCCCCTATATATGTGTGTATATATATATATATTTAACTTTTTTAACATGAGATGCTTTAGGCCCAAGAATTTGCCTTGGCCAAAAGAATGGTTATCGGGCCCAACAATGGGCTGCACATGCCCAACGAAAACTATAGACATGCGAAGAGGATGCAAGCACCCCAAGCGGTGTTGATGGAACAGACACCACCGGCGGCGATGAACGAGGGGAGCCAAACAACCATCCCAAGCGCTCGGAGGAGGAGGACGAGCCGGCGTAACAGACCAAAGCGAAGGCTTTGAACAAGATAAGGTGGGCGAAAAGGGACGGCGAAGATGGCGAACCACCCACACCAACACCACACCACAAAATCAACCTGAATTAGACGAGACAGCCAGCCTAATATAAGTTTATGTACTAAATACATTGGATGATTTATTTTTCATCAATAGAGGATTATTTTTAATATTAAAAATATATATTCCATACATATAATATTTATTTATCAAAAAGATGTATATTCATTGGGTGTTGTTATTTTCACCGCTAATTTTTACTATGTCCACCGTAAATCATCGTAACAAGTGATGGCGGCTTTAATGACAACTAATAGGAGCCACCATTGTATGTAGCGGTGGGATGACCGTATGGGAGGAGCCACCGCTATAGCGTGCGGGGGGTGACTCCGTTGTGGGGTGGTTGATGTCGTTTCGTTAGAAACCCACCGCATACACCGATGGTGGCCCGGACCGGCCCGGACCGGCCGACCAACATTCATTATATACGATGGCGAACAACATCCATAATTTGAAAAATGTCATACACTGATGGTTGTCCGGACCGGACCGGACCGGACGAGCAAATTTCAGTATATAGAAAGGACGACTGACAAAACCATTGTTCAGAAAATGTCATATATAAAAAAACGTAGTTCGAACAATCAGATATATGAAACAGTGTAGGTCAGAAAATGACAGACATAAAGCCCAAGGCTGCAAATCCAGGAAAAACGAAAATGCTAATATCGTAAATGATGGCCACCATCTTGCCGGCGGTAGGCTCTGTATCGTACAATCCTTGCCGCGAACTGCTCGTCCTACCCATTGACTGTGGGATGGTAGTGTTGCGTCCATGTAGATTTTACGGCAGGTACAAGCGATCCATACTATAACCAAATCTGCGTACAATATATGGAAAATTGGATTGAGAAGGGAAACAACGAAATGTGAAGAACGAAATGCATATTAAATTCAAGACGTACCGGTATGAAGTGGTTGTTGTTGCCAACTAAAGCTATCCCATCTAACTCATCATACGATGGTACGGACGGGCCACCAGTGGCGTAAAAAGGCAGGCACAACATCGGCATCATCTGCGACAGTATCACCAACGAACGTTGGTGCAACATGGAAAACACTTCGCCCATTATCGGAATCTCCATCCAATATGTAGTATCATGGCACGTACCATAGTAATATATTGACCCTCATGATGAGCTCATCTAAGGAAGGGTAGTAATGGTAGCGTTCTGCATGCAGCTGCAGCTCAACGTTCGTGACGGCTATGCATCTTGGCCCAAGTTCAGAAGACAAGCAAAAGATCTATATCCACAATGGCCATCACCTGCAACGTTCGTGACGGCTAGAATGAAAGTAATCATGAAGTCGTCGATGTTTCTTGTTACCCAATTGAAACCTAGGTGAGAAAGATTCTGAGGCGAAAGTGTATGAGGTGGTGCAGATGGAATGTCCCCTCTAGGCTCTGACATTGATCGGCCTCGGACACGTCCCTGGCAACGACCGCGCCCACGACCTCTTCCTCGTCCTCTTCCATGGCCAATAGAAGAGTCATCGACGTTGATAGCATTGGACCCAGTGCCCTTTTCATTTCTTTCAGATGTTTCAGCGACTGTTGATGAAGATTGACCTTGACCTTTACTTTGTCCTCTAACAGATCCGCTGCTCCCCTCTCTATCGAATCGACGCATGCTCACGTTCCCAAGGCAGATGGTTTGTTCGATAAGGGTTGCGAGTCCTCGGTCTCTCGGTCGGTCTACGGTCCTCAGGGTCAGGTGGAGTCAATTGTGTATGGGAGGGACGATCCTCGTCGTTGAATGATGAGGTGATCCTCTAACGAGTATCTTCGTCCATAGCTCCACTCTGGAACAGCATGATTAAGCGCGAGATGTCGACATCAACTCTTATGAGCGGAGTGTTATCATCAACATAGTCAATGTAGGGACGATCCCAATCCAATTGCTTCCAAAATATGTGAATCTGGGGCAGCCTTATTGGTAACTGCGCGTCTCGACAAGCTTGCATATCATGTGTACAGGGCAGACCGTGGATGGTCCTCCAGTAACTATCTCAGCATGGCTCTGATGGCAGACCTGTTTCCATGTTCGTGTATATTTCGAACAACAGGTTGAAACATTCCTTCGACACAATATGTTGAACCCGATCGAATATCCACAGGCCGTGTGAGTCTGTGAGCCATGTGTTGTAAGCTCGCCGCATCATATTCTTCACTTCACTGATTTGGTCATCCATCATTAGATCGATTACTTTGATGATGTTCGTAAGGGAGGGATGCTAGTTCGAAATAAATATCAAATAAAATATCAAACCAAACCAACTTTCTTGTCCAAGCAAATAAAATACAAGAATCCCTCCCGATGTAGTAGTAGGGTATTCAGGATCGAATCCACGAGAAGGTATGTCAGCGGTTCCTAAGCTTGCAGTCACGCTCGATTTCGACTTCAGAAGACCACTCGATATCGAGTAGATCAGTCGATATCGACTACAGTTATAGTCGATTTCCAGCAAAATTCCTACAGAAGACAAAATAGATAGTCGACGTCGAGTTGTTCACTCGATATTGGGTCAGTCATTCGATATCGACCTCTGCAGTTGATTTCGAGCCTTCAACAGAAACAGTAAAGTAACCAAATTTTGTCGAAAAGTGTCCGAAGAAATTAAGAATGATGATGGAAGGATGGACAGAATAAAAAGTCAGATTTGATAGACTTCGATAAACTTAAAAACCTCTAAGATCGGGGATTCATGCCACAACGATAACCATATAAGACTTATGCCAAATTCATGAAAGATGATGCCTTTCCGTCAAATAACTTTTATTACGAACAATTAGGTGATTTAGAGGCTCCCGCATAAACCCTAAGAGTTACTATCCAATTTCATAATTAATCCAAATTCACAAGATGATTGGCTTTCGCTCCAATAATGCAAATAAGAAATTTCCTCAACTTTCGCAAAGTATCATGCATATGGGATAGAAGACGGAATTGCATAAAGATCATACCTTTGATGCACAAACTTACATGGCTATCATCGGGCTTACCCCGACCCTAGAAGTAGGGGAACCACTCGCGCCTCATCATCATTGACATCATCATCATTGAAAAGAAACTACCTGAATTGAAATTGCAATGAAAAAGTACAACCGAACAAAGCAAAATCCCGCTCTCGCCTTCTCCTACTCTACTCGTCTCTCTCTCTCTCTCTCTCTCTCTCTCTAAATGTAATTGAAACTGAATGTTCTTGGATGATTAAACTCAGCCCTAATGGCCTCTAATTATAGATCTCAAACCTCGCTATCCAAGGATAAGAAAATCTATCTTTATTCCTAAGATAAAACTAAATAAAGTAAATAACTAAATCACTTTAGGTAAATATGAATTCACCATAAAGGATATAATGTATGATGATAAAGATAAAAGATCTCTACTTAGGATAGATGTAAGCTCTTCGGATAGAATTCTATAAAAAAACAACGTCGGATTTGTCTGCAGCTGCACTCGATATCGACCAGCTCATGTCGATATCGACCTCATCTCTTCTATCTCAAGCCAGTTCTACTCGACCTCATATTTGCACTTGAACTCTATCTATTCACTTGATTTGGGGCACTCGATATCGACCACTTATGTCGATATTGACCAGTCTGTGTCGACATGCTCTGTTCTTCTCCTGGCTCAATTTCTGGTGTCAGATTTTCATTCGATGTCAAGTCACTAGGTCGATTTTGACTGTTCAGTAGACTTCGAGTTGTTTTTCAGCTTTTCTTCCCTTCTACAAATTGCTCCAATTTTGTCTCGATTTCTACGAAATAACATAAAAACTCGTGTAGACCTCTATAATTGGCAAATAAACTTAAACTACACTAATCTTACGCTTTCCCAACCAATATGCATGAAAATATCAACAAAATGGACATAAAAGTAGATGGAAAATATGGTATTTTGCACGCATATCAGATGACATGAGTGAAGTCACCGATCGCAGAGCTGAGAGTGCTCTTTAGCACTGAATGGGCAGACTCAGCCCTACAGAAAATGATATTGGTCGTGAGTGCCGACATGTGTACAATTGATTAAGGAAATGGAATGGGGATAAAAAAAAGAATGGAATACTTGTTCATCATCCTCGTACCAAAATGTTGTATAGTATCTGTCCATGCGCGAACAATATTCTTCGAGTAATCGCGCAACCATGTCGCCTCCAAATACGGCATCAACCCTTCAGTGTGGCCTCACTCGGCATGCATACCCCTCCTTTGGGCGTTGAACGTGTCAGCTGATCTGGATTCGAAGAGGCCATAACATGCGCTCTTAAAACGACCCGCGATGTCAAGATTCTTTGACTTCTTGAATGCTGCTTCTTTGCACTTACGGAGGATGTGTACTTTGCAAAACATATGTCTGACATTGGGAAGCACCGTTCGCAGTGCGGCGATGAGGCCCAGCTCTCGATCGGTGACAACTACATTTGGCAGAGTACCTCGCAAAAGGCACAAGAGCTGTTGCAATGCCCAACTGTACGTATCTGTGTTCTTGTGTGACATGAAGCAGAAGCCAATGACGAAGTTCTTTTTTGTGCAAGTAAAGCCAATGAAATCACATGATGGGTTCCCATACCTACAAGATGACATATTTTAGTTGTAACGCCTTTCTTGTTAGAAGAAGAAGATTTGTTAGAAATAGAAACATACACATTCTTCTTGTATGTGCTGTCAACGATGATGTATGGGAAGACGTGCAGCAGGTGGCAAGACTGTGGATCTGCGAGGAAAAGATCTTGAAGCCTGTTTGCATCGTCTACGGCTCTCCTTGTAGCGTAGAAGTAGCCCCTCTCTCGCAATAGGTGGAGTGCTTCTTGGGTGACTATTCGCTCTCCTCTAGCTTCAGATTTAAATTTTTCCCTAGCATTGTACACTTGTCGGTGTGATGTTATGAACAACTGCTTTCATTTCATAGTTGTCTGATGTAAGGTTGCTAAAATTGGCTTCGGTGGTGTAACAACTATGGTCAGGGCTAATGTAGTCTCCAGCTGCTCTTTATCCATTCGTCTGAGGTATGGGTGACCTTCCAACGTACTTGGAAGGTCATGGTTGTGCCTTCCATGAATTACGTCTAACCCTCATTCGCCCTGTTTGAATTCTACACCCGACAAGGCAAATGGACATTGTTCTAGCTTCGAAATGGAGTACGACTGGCCACATCTCCAACAACTCTTGGTCTCTTGCACGGAATGTACTCACCGTACTTTTCACATGCGAGTAACACACTACCACGTCTTATAGCAGTGCTCATCCATGACAGCTTAATAGCGAGAACCATATGTATCGGTATGGCAATGTCACGACAATGTTGTATCAAGTCATCGCGATTTGACCACGTTTGCATTGTGGTGAAATCCGTTATGTAATCGGGGAATACCCGATGACGGGTGTCCATGTTGTTACACGGATCTGACATCGGGTCGGCCTGCTCTTCTCTTGGTTGTTGTGAGGTGGTCAATACAGGTATTTAGATATATGACATAACTAGTATACGAATCAGTAATTCATCCTACGGATATTGACTACATTTTGATCTTTCTAAACCTATCTGAAAAACATAATTACTGGTACGAGAATATAACGACCTTAACAATGTAATTACATCAACAACGTATGTACAGATATACGAGAACTATAAACATACGGATTTGATTACGTATTGGTTCAGGTGTATGCGGACTTCCTTCCGACCTTGGAGTGGTTGGTGTCGTATCGACTGCCATCGGAGGAACTTTCGGATGGAGATCCACCCATGTTATGATCATTCTTATAGAGATTGTTTTCCACCGCTAATTGTCACGGTGTAAGAATATTATGGTTGCCTCCGCATACTGAACGACAGGGGACGCTCCTCAGCACCGCATCTTGAGATGGTCATTGGCACCGCATAGGTTGACGGTGGTATCTATCACAAGTGTCGATGGTTGGTCAGGGTAACCGTCTCATCAGACGGTGTGGTCCTCTATTTATAGGGTCCCGTAATTACGTATCCCATTTTCAAATGCTACGAGCTATTACACGAGTGACATGCCAAGGTCATATGATTGTGACGGTTATTTCATTATTATCATGTGGCATTTCGCATGTTGCTTGAGTTTTAGTTCCTACGAAGAGAACAAAATTAATTGTCAAACCATTACGAGTTCGTATCAGCTATAAATTTGCCCAAGAGTGATGTCTCGATCAACAGGTCATTGCCTCAGGATTTCCAGCAAACAGTTAGAAATCCTGAGGCCATTGACATGTTGAACGAGGTATCCCTCGTCCAATCGAACGGAATCATAATTACATTAAATTTCTAAAGGAAGAGGCAGCCCAACATGGCTGCCCCTTTCTTTGGGCCATCCCATACCCAACATGCAGCCTTGCGGTGCACCGCAAATGGATGCGGTGAATTGTCAAAAGGGAGGGGAAGCCCAATGGGGCAGGTTCTTTGTTGGGGTCATGAATTATCCACCATGTACAAATGAGGTGCTATCACCGCATGTGGCTGCGATGCGGTAACTAAACCACCGTAGGTGGTTGCGGTGGCGGCCAGAAACCTAAGACCAAACCCCTATTTAAGAACATTCCTACCATGTTGCAAAACTGTGGACAACCAAGGTCTTCAATCGGTCAAATGGTCTAATCGATTACAAGGGTACTTGGCGTTACCGTGAGGAGCCATATTTTGCATATGATTGCAATTTTCATCATCGATCTTATCAAGAGGATGGTAGGTGCAACATTTGTCATTTCAACTGTGAAACCGACATGGGAGTCCTTGAGTCTTATTACTTGGAAGTCGAGGTGGACATCACCAGGCGCATTATGATATATGTTAATGAAGATATGATAAGCACATGCACAATCGATATTAGTAAGTTCGTATGCAAGCTATTAAGGATCACTACTAAAAACGCAGGAAATAGCTACGGCAAATAGCAATGGATTTAGACACGAATGACCGTGGCTAACCGGTTTAGCCACGGAATCAGCCACGGGCGGGCCATCCGTAGCCATATGCCTCGTGACTAATAGCGACGGCTTTTTAGCGATGAATTTTGCAACGAAAAAATATCGTCGTGGCTACGCCCGTGGCTAAGCATGTACGAACTATGTCGTGGCTATGGCAACGAAAACAGCTATGAAATGCGGACATCGCCGAATTCGTGGCTGGATTCGTTGCTGTAAATAGGTCATGGGCCTAGCCGATTCCGTGGTTGCGCCTTTGCTATGGTTGTTGCTAACATTGTTGCTCGTTGGTAATGTCGTTGCTAAGGTTGTTGGTAACATCAGTATTCATGTCATTGCTATTTTTAAGGCTAAAGTCGTGGTTGATGCTGATTTTCATTTGTTTCATGATTTTGTAGCAAATTTTGTATTCTCATATTTTGGACACATTATATATATATATATATATATATATATATATATATATATATATACAAACATATATATATATATATTCATATATATACACACATATGATATGGAAAATATATATAAACACAACAATAATAATCAACAAGTATGAGATTGACCAAATCCAAACATACATAAATGGAGTACAAAAATAAACAACAAATTTCATATACAAAAGAAACAAATTGGAGAACATATATTAGCTGCCCTCATGGATTTCCTTATCTCCACAACATCCTTTGCATGATTACTCCTTGCAGGAACAACAAAATGGAATAAATCTTGAATCATTTGACCAACAAGGCAAGAAAGTCATTACAATTACTAACAAGCATATGGACTATTGTAATTAAGTAGAGTTAACATTGTTAAATAAATGTACTTGTGCAATTTTTTGTGTGCTTTCTCCATGGGAAAATTTTATTGAGTAGTTGTTTGTTTCGGTCTTTGGCATAAAAAAGCAGAAGAGTGTTGCCAATTTATATAAAAAATGTCGAGCAATAACCAAGAAAATAAGAGGAGGCGCACTTGCTCATTGTTCAGATGCAGCATCCGCCTCAGAGAAGAAGAAGCTGACAAGAGCCTTTGTCACAGGATGATATTTAACTCGGAGGCCACAGATCGGATTACTGTCTGAATCTCCTCCTAAGAATGCCAGGAAACTGTTGGACAGGAGATCATTTTGTGCTAGAAGACCCGGATTTACATTAAGCTTGCATTTACAACTATGGCATCAGTATACACAAATCAAAAGCAAAGGCTAAAAAAGAGGGTTTGAGAACATTATAATACCTAACAGGGTGAGCACAAACCGGGGCCAAATCCAACCTGTTTGCTAACTCTTCCTCATGAAAAATAATCAAATCTGAATTAGCTATTCCAAAAGGTTTAAAAAAAAGTCACAGATTAGAAGGGGAGGGTGACTACTGTACTTCTGCAAGGGGACGCGGAGGCCGAATCCACCTCCTCCGCAACCTCAATTCGCCGGATCTTCCTTGGAACGGACCTCCCGTCGCCGTCTTTGTCAACCGCCGTGTCTCTAGGACGGTTCTTCTCGTCGAACAAGTTGAAACTGTTCTCCGCGAACGCCGATACCTGGCCTCCCCGGAGCCCAGAGGCCAGAGACCGTCTCCCATGAGGCTCGATCGACGTTGATTGTGGTACTCCAAGGAAGCGAGAGGAAAGTGAAGCCTCTTGAGCTGGAGATCTGAAGACGAAGGTCGTTCGGCGGCGACGGGACTTCGCAGATCCGAGGAGGTGGCAGCGACACAAGAAGCGAGAGGACGCGGCGGGGATACGAGACCAAGAGGAAGGAGGAAGGAGAGGCACCATGGATGAGGAATTTCAGAGAGTAGGCAGGAGAGGCACCATGGATGAGGAACTTGAGAGACGAGGCAGGAGAGGCGCCTTTACCTTTGTGAAGCCGCAGATAAAAATTGAAAAAATAGGGTTAGACTTAGAGCCTTATTTCATACAGTTTTAAATCTGGGCTAAAATTTTGGGGGGAAATTTACCGCTCAAACATACATTGGGCGGTAAAATAATTTCGAGAGTGTGAATTATTTTTTTTCCTTCACAATTTATATCTAGAAAATAAAACTATCAATACAATTATTTATTATAAAATATTTATTTCAAATAATTTTTTATAAAATTTAATTAGATATCTATATGTTTTTATAAGATTTTACCCAACATCATTATTAGTAACTTATATGAGTTTTCCTCAAAACATACTCTTATATTATTGTATTAAGAATTTACTAGTTAATATAAGGTTTTATTCAACATTTATTAGTCACTTATAATAGTTTTCCTCAAAACATACTCTTATAGTATTCTAATAAGAATTTACTAGTTAATATAAGGTTTTATTCAACATTTATAAGTCACTTATAAGAGTTTTTGTAACGGCCAGGATATAAATACCCGGGTTACGTTTCGAAGGTCGGATACCTTCGTTCGGATCTTGCAATTCAGGTACGGGTCAGTCCGGTTCTTCGCTTTCGCCCAGGAGGATCCCTCGCCATAGAAGCACAGAGCAGAAAAAGGGCGGGTACCTAACACTATCCACGAAGTCAGGCCCAGAGACGCCTGCGGGCCCTAAAGACCGCGCTGAGGCCATATAATATGCCTATTCCTCGAATAAAGGATGGTCTAATGCGATACATAATTTAAATCACACTAGCATGCTCCTAGTTGAAGTAATGTGCAGAAAAACTGTAAAGGCGCCCAAAGAATGCCAAGTGGCATATCCCCATATCTCTGTATTTCCCGTACCCACTCCGAGGTAGGGCGCTCGACCTCAGCCGAACCGTAATAGATATATTCCCGTACCCACTCCGAGGTACGGCGCTCGGTCTATGCCGAACCATATCAGATATATATATATATATATATATATATATATATATATATATATATATATATATATATATATATATATATATATCATACTCCTCGACTCGATTGGGGACCAAAACGGTATCAAACCCGAATGCCCCCATGACCCTAGCAAAGACTCTAAGACTCACAGATAACGGCCGTTCTGTTTCGCAATCACATAAAGTATTCAAATGCTCATTCGAAAGTGCAAGTCCTAAGCATGATACTACATGGCATGCTTTTATGCATATGCAACATCTACATACTATATGACACTTCAGGCAGGAGGTCCGAGTTACTGAGTAAGCTCCCGTAGGAAACTTACCTGGAGGCGCGCAGAATCCAAGCAATAATCAGCAAGTCATACATCACAGATGATAACCTATCATATATAAGTAATGTATATGAGTCTACTTCTAATTTACACTAAGCATATCTCAGTCACACAAGGCGTCCCCTAACTATCACATATAAGTTCACGAAATCATAGAATATCGCATCTTAACATTAATTCATCATTATCATCTCAAATCATCTCGTCATGCATCGCATACCATCTCACATCTCATCTCATCTCAATATCTAACATCCCATGATCTCAACATTTGATCATTTCAACTCATCATTTAGAAATCATGCACCATTATTATAAGTATATGTCATATTCATACTCTAAGGTATATTCATACTCTAATCGTCATATAACATATCATACTTCAACATTTAAGAACTTATCATGCTTCTTAATCATATAATATAACCTCATGCTTTCATTTATATCAACACATCATACTATGATTTTCATCATATAACACATCATAACACTATCAACATATCATAATTTATACTTAACAATTATATCGATATCCTACTATCATGCTCGCACTCATCACATAAGATTCATCCAGTCAAAACAAGTAGGAAATCTCCGAGTTTCCGAATCGCTCTCTAACTCTCATGTTAAGTCAAATCATTAATCAAAACAATGCTTTCAAATTATACTCGCCCCAAAAATCCATCCATAAAACATTACTCTTTAAATCAACTTATTTTATTATTTATCAAAACAGATCTGACAAGGTTAATATATTTCCAAAAATCATCTTTTAACTCTTATGAAGTCCATTTCCATTTCCCAAATCAATTTCCGACATTTGAGGACCTTTTCCAAATTCTTTTCCTTTTAAAATCCAAATCTCAAAATATTGTATTTTAAATCACCATAACAACATTATTTCCTCAAATCTCAACAATAAAATCATGTAATATTTTATATCCCATTTATTTACTATTTACATCTTTGAATTATATATATATATATAAATATATCAAGGTAAGTCTTAAACCTTATAATCAATTTAACACATTTTAAAACACATTTCAAAATCACAATATAACACATAATATAGTCCAATTATTTAATAAGTAACTAGCCGAAAATACCCGAAAATAAGTCTTTAAAACATAATATTCATTTTATCACATTTTAACATATTTTATCATATACTAAATCATATTCCAATTATTCAAAGAATTTATCTCAAATATATATATATAAGTAGGTTTAAAGCTTAATACACATTTTTATAAACCAACCCGGCCCAATGAACTAGCCCTAACCTTTTTCAAAACCGGATCCAAACAAGCCTAAACTAACACTCAAAACCAGATCCAACCAAGCCCAAACTCTCAGCCCATTTCCTTTCAGCTGCCAAGCCCGGATTCATAAAATAGAAGAGTGGGCCAGGTGCTGATGTGGTGAGCGGGACCCACAGGTGGCTGAAGGCAGGCGCGGGCCCCAGTTGAGTCGTCTTCTCCCTCTTCCTCCCGCCGGCTCCCCTGCACCCAGCTTCTTCTCTCAGCTCGCGCACACCTCTCCTCCGCTCACAGCTTGTCGCCCTCGTTCGCTCTTCTGTTCGCCTTCCCGCTCCCGCGCTCGAGCCCTCTCTCTCCCGCACACTCGAGCTCGCCGAAATCACCTCGCTCTCATCTCATTCTCGCTCACTTTCCCGCACCCGCGACTCTCCCTATTGCACTACCCACTCAGCTCAAGCATCAATGGAACGAAGGGCAACATAAGGATTCGAATACGCACGATAAGGGTCGAAGGGAGGTTTTTGGGGAAGCTTACCGAGACACGACCTAGAGACACACCGGAGATCGTTCGATTTGGCGTCGTCGGAGGTCCAGCTCTGACGAGGTTGCAATCGGCCTTCTCCTGGCCTAAGAAGGTGAAAGGATGATTAAAGGTGGTGTTTTGCTAGGTTTTACAATGAAAGGAGGAGAGAATGACCTCACCGATCGCAGCCGAAGAAACAGGGGAGGAGGAGCCTCGGCGGCGGTGGCTCCTGGGCGGCTCAGCTAGCCTGGAACTCAGAGGTGGTGCTGCTGGCTGCTGCTCGACGGAGGCTCCGGGGTGGTGACGAACAAGGAGGAGGGAAAGAAGAGTGTTACTTTAAGTGGTGGAAAGGGGGAGATGAGTGTGTTGTTCAGGCGACAAGGGAAACCAGTGAAAAGGGGAACATTTACCTCTTGGGTTTGAAAAGTTGGATGAAGATAAGGCAAGGGAGGAGAGAGGTTTAGCTGTGTGTTTTGGTTGGGGAGCCAAATCAAATAAAAGGGAGAGGGAGGAGAAATGGGAGATGGGAGTGAGGGATTTGTAGAGGTTTGTGGGTTTGAAACAAAATAAAGGGGGGAGGGCTTCTGAGCAACGAAAAAGAGATGCTTGTGATGGTGCTGCTACTGCCGGACAGGAGATGCTTGACATGGGAGCTGGGTATTGCCCGAAATGGAGGAGGCAGTGTTGTGGGAGAAGAGAAAAGAGGAGGTGTTGTGCAGCTTAAAAGAGGAAGAGACAGAGAGATGGTTGCAATCGGCAGCTGAAGGGAGGAAGAAGATAAGGCCATAAGTGGTCCCCTCAAAAATCAAAATACCCGAAAACAAATCCCAAAACCCGCTCACTCGACCTTATCCTGACTCAACTAATAAATAATCCGATAAATATTTTCGAATCTCGGAATATAAAAGCGGAATAAAATTTATTTAAAACTTTCAATTAAATAATGTCGGAACTCACTTCGAAAGATTTTGAATAAATCCAATAACTCGAGGACGAAAATTTTTAAAAATTTTCCGAAACCTTATAATCCAAATCCCAATTAAATCGATATTAAATCGAAGTTAATTCTTAATTTATATAAGATAATATTTTAAAATCCTGAGTCTTTACAGTTTTCCTCCAAACATAGTCTTATATTATTCTAATAAGAATTTACTAGTTAATACTTAATATAAGGTTTTATTCAAAATTTATTAGTCACTTATAAGAGTTTTCCTCAAAACATACTCTTATATTATTCTAATAAGAATTTACTAGTTTATATAAGGTTTTATTCAACATTTATTAGACACTTATATGAGTTTTCCTCAAAACATACTCTTATAGTATTCTAATAAGAATTTATTACTTACTATAAGGTTTTATTCAACACTTATTAGTTACTTATATGAGTTTTCCTCAAAACATACTCTTTCATTATTCTAATAAGAATTTACTAGTTAATATAAGGTTTTTTATTCAACATTTATTAGTCACTTATAAGAGTTTTTCTCAAAGCATACTCTCATAGTATTCTAATAAGAATTTACTAGTTAATATAAGGTTTTATTCAATATTTATTAGTCACTTATAAGAGTTTTCCTCAAAACATACTCTTTTATTATTCTAATAAGAATTTACTAGTTAATATAATGTTTTATTCAACATTTATTAGACACTTATATGAGTTTTCCTCAAAACTTACTCTTATAGTATTCTAAAAAGAATTTATTACTTACTATAAGGTTTTATTCAACACTTATTAGTTACTTATATGAGTTTTCCTCAAAACATACTCTTATAGTATTTTCGTAAGAATTTATTAGTTACTATATGATTCTTTTCCATACTTGTTAGTTACTTATATGAGGTTCCTCAAAACATACCCTTATAGTATTCTAATAAGAATTTACTAGTTAATATAAGGTTTTATTCAACATTTATTAGACACTTATATGATTTTTTCTCAAAGCATACTCTCATAGTATTCTAATAAGAATTTACTAGTTAATATAAGGTTTTATTCAATATTTATTAGTCACTTATAAGAGTTTTCCTCAAAACATACTCTTTTATTATTCTAATAAGAATTTACTAGTTAATATAATGTTTTATTCAACATTTATTAGACACTTATATGAGTTTTCCTCAAAACTTACTCTTATAGTATTCTAATAAGAATTTATTATTTACTATAAGGTTTTATTCAACACTTATTAGTTACTTATATGAGTTTTCCTCAAAACATACTCTTATAGTATTTTCGTAAGAATTTATTAGTTACTAGATGATTCTTTTCAATACTTGTTAGTTACTTATATGAGTTTCCTCAAAACATACTCTTATAGTATTCTAATAAGAATTTACTAGTTCATATAAGTTTTATTCAACATTTATTAGACACTTATATGAGTTTTTCTCAAAGCATACTCTCATAGTATTCTAATAAGAATTTATTAGTTAATATAAGGTTTTATTCAATATTTATTAGTCACTTATAAGAGTTTTCCTCAAAACATACTCTTTTATTATTCTAATAAGAATTTACTAGTTAATATAATGTTTTATTCAACATTTATTAGACACTTATATGAGTTTTCCTCAAAACTTACTCTTATAGTATTCTAATAAGAATTTATTATTTACTATAAGGTTTTATTCAATATTTATTAGTCACTTATAAGAGTTTTCCTCAAAACATACTCTTTTATTATTCTAATAAGAATTTACTAGTTAATATAATGTTTTTTTCAACATTTATTAGACACTTATATGAGTTTTCCTCAAAACTTACTCTTATAGTATTCTAATAAGAATTTATTATTTATTATAAGGTTTTATTCAACACTTATTAGTTACTTATATGAGTTTTCCTCAAAACACACTGTTATAGTATTTTCGTAAGAATTTATTAGTTACTAGATGATTCTTTTCAATACTTGTTAGTTACTTATATGAGTTTCCTCAAAACATACTCTTATAGTATTCTAATAAGAATTTACTAGTTCATATAAGTTTTATTCAACATTTATTAGACACTTATATGAGTTTTTCTCAAAGCATACTCTCATAGTATTCTAATAAGAATTTACTAGTTAGTATAAGGTTTTATTCAATATTTATTAGTCACTTATAAGAGTTTTCCTCAAAACATACTCTTTTATTATTCTAATAAGAATTTACTAGTTAATATAATGTTTTATTCAACATTTATTAGACACTTATATGAGTTTTCCTCAAAACTTACTCTTATAGTATTCTAATAAGAATTTATTATTTACTATAAGGTTTTATTCAACACTTATTAGTTACTTATATGAGTTTTCCTCAAAACATACTCTTATAGTATTTTCGTAAGAATTTATTAGTTACTAGATGATTCTTTTCAATACTTGTTAGTTACTTATATGAGTTTCCTCAAAACATACTCTTATAGTATTCTAATAAGAATTTACTAGTTCATATAAGTTTTATTCAACATTTATTAGACACTTATATGAGTTTTTCTCAAAGCATACTCTCATAGTATTCTAATAAGAATTTACTAGTTAATATAAGGTTTTATTCAATATTTATTAGTCACTTATAAGAGTTTTCCTCAAAACATACTCTTTTATTATTCTAATAAGAATTTACTAGTTAATATAATGTTTTATTCAACATTTATTAGACACTTATATGAGTTTTCCTCAAAACTTACTCTTATAGTATTCTAATAAGAATTTATTATTTACTATAAGGTTTTATTCAATATTTATTAGTCACTTATAAGAGTTTTCCTCAAAACATACTCTTTTATTATTCTAATAAGAATTTACTAGTTAATATAATGTTTTTTTCAACATTTATTAGACACTTATATGAGTTTTCCTCAAAACTTACTCTTATAGTATTCTAATAAGAATTTATTATTTATTATAAGGTTTTATTCAACACTTATTAGTTACTTATATGAGTTTTCCTCAAAACATACTGTTATAGTATTTTCGTAAGAATTTATTAGCTACTAGATGATTCTTTTCAATACTTGTTAGTTACTTATATGAGTTTCCTCAAAACATACTCTTATAGTATTCTAATAAGAATTTACTAGTTCATATAAGTTTTATTCAACATTTATTAGACACTTATATGAGTTTTTCTCAAAGCATACTCTCATAGTATTCTAATAAGAATTTACTAGTTAATATAAGGTTTTATTCAATATTTATTAGTCACTTATAAGTGTTTTCCTCAAAACATACTCTTTTATTATTCTAATAAGAATTTACTAGTTAATATAATGTTTTATTCAACATTTATTAGACACTTATATGAGTTTTCCTCAAAACTTACTCTTATAGTATTCTAATAAGAATTTATTATTTACTATAAGGTTTTATTCAATATTTATTAGTCACTTATAAGAGTTTTCCTCAAAACATACTCTTTTATTATTCTAATAAGAATTTACTAGTTAATATAATGTTTTTTTCAACATTTATTAGACACTTATATGAGTTTTCCTCAAAACTTACTCTTATAGTATTCTAATAAGAATTTATTATTTATTATAAGGTTTTATTCAACACTTATTAGTTACTTGTATGAGTTTTCCTCAAAACATACTGTTATAGTATTTTCGTAAGAATTTATTAGTTACTAGATGATTCTTTTCAATACTTGTTAGTTACTTATATGAGTTTCCTCAAAACATACTCTTATAGTATTCTAATAAGAATTTACTAGTTCATATAAGTTTTATTCAACATTTATTAGACACTTATATGAGTTTTTCTCAAAGCATACTCTCATAGTATTCTAATAAGAATTTACTAGTTAATATAAGGTTTTATTCAATATTTATTAGTCACTTATAAGAGTTTTCCTCAAAACATACTCTTTTATTATTCTAATAAGAATTTACTAGTTAATATAATGTTTTATTCAACATTTATTAGACACTTATATGAGTTTTCCTCAAAACTTACTCTTATAGTATTCTAATAAGAATTTATTATTTACTATAAGGTTTTATTCAACACTTATTAGTTACTTATATGAGTTTTCCTCAAAACATACTCTTATAGTATTTTCGTAAGAATTTATTAGTTACTAGATGATTCTTTTCAATACTTGTTAGTTACTTATATGAGTTTCCTCAAAACATACTCTTATAGTATTCTAATAAGAATTTACTAGTTCATATAAGTTTTATTTAACATTTATTAGACACTTATATGAGTTTTCCTCAAAGCACACTCTCATAGTATTCTAATAAGAATTCACTAGTTAATATAAGGTTTTATTCAACATTTATTAGTCACTTATAAGAGTTTTCCTCAAAACATACTCTTATAGTATTCTAATAAGAATTTACTAGTTAATATAAGGTTTTATTCAACATTTATTGTCACTTATTAGAGTTTTCCTCAAAACATAGTCTTATATTATTCTAATAAGAATTTACTAGTTAATACTTAATATAAGGTTTTATTCAACATTTATTAGTCAATTATAAGAGTTTTCCTCAAAACATACTCTTATAGTATTCTAATAAGAATTTAATAGTTAATATAACGTTTTATTCAACATTTATTAGACACTTATATGAGTTTTCCTCAAAGCATACTCTCATAGTATTCTAATAAGAATTTACTAGTTAATATCAGGTTTTATTCAACATTTATTAGTCACTTATAAGAGTTTTCCTCAAAACATACTCTTATAGTATTCTAATAAGAATTTACTAGTTAATATAAGGTTTTATTCAACATTTATTGTCACTTATAAGAGTTTTCCTCAAAACATAGTCTTATATTATTCTAATAAGAATTTACTAGTTAATACTTAATATAAGGTTTTATTCAAAATTTATTAGTCACTTATAAGAGTTTTCCTCAAAACATACTCTTATATTATTCTAATAAGAATTTACTAAATAATATAAGGTTTTATTCAACATTTATTAAACACTTATATGAGTTTTCCTCAAATCATAGTCTTATAGCATTCTTATAACAATTTACTAGTTAATATAAAGTTTTATTCAACATTTATTAGTCACTTGTAAGAGTTTTCCTCAAAACATACTCTTTCATTATTCTAATAAGAATTTACTAGTTAATATAAGGTTTTTTATTCAACATTTATTAGTCATTTATAAGAGTTTTCCTCAAAACTTACTCTTATAGTATTCTAATAAGAATTTAATAGTTACTATAAGGTTTTATTCAACATTTATTAGACACTTATATGAGTTTTTCTCAAAGCATACTCTCATAGTATTCTAATAAGAATTTACTAGTTAATATAAGGTTTTATTCAACATTTATTAGTCACTTATAAGAGTTTTCCTCAAAACATACTCTTATAGTATTCTAATAAGAATTTACTAGTTAATATAAGGTTTTATTCAACATTTATTGTCACTTATTAAAGTTTTTCTCAAAACATAGTCTTATATTATTCTAATAAGAATTTACTAGTTAATACTTAATATAACGTTTTATTCAACATTTATTAGTCAATTCTAAGAGTTTTCCTCAAAACATACTCTTATAGTATTCTAATAAGAATTTAATAGTTAATATAACGTTTTATTAAACATTTATTAGACACTTATATGAGTTTTCCTCAAAGCATACTCTCATAGTATTCTAATAAGAATTTACTAGTTAATATAAGGTTTTATTCAACATTTATTAGTCACTTATAAGAGTTTTCCTCAAAACATATTCTTATAGTATTCTAATAAGAATTTACTAGTTAATATAAGGTTTTATTCAACATTTATTGTCACTTATAAGAGTTTTCCTCAAAACATAGTCTTATATTATTCTAATAAGAATTTACTAGTTAATACTTAATATAAGGTTTTATTCAAAATTTATTAGTCACTTATAAGAGTTTTCCTCAAAACATACTCTTATATTATTCTAATAAGAATTTACTAATTAATATAAGGTTTTATTCAACATTAATTAAACACTTATATGAGTTTTCCTCAAATCATAGTCTTATAGCATTCTAATAAGAATTTACTAGTTAATATAAGGTTTTATTCAACATTTATTAGTCACTTGTAAGAGTTTTCCTCAAAACATACTCTTTTATTATTCTAACAAGAATTTACTAGTTAATATAAGGTTTTTTATTCAACATTTATTAGACACTTATATGAGTTTTCCTCAAAACTTACTCTTATAGTATTCTAATAAGAATTTATTATTTACTATAAGGTTTTATTCGACACTTATTATTTATTTATATGAGTTTTCCTCAAAACATAGTCTTATAGTATTCTAATAAGAATTTACTAGTTAATATAAGGTTTTATTCAACATTTATTAGTCACTTATAAGAGTTTTCCTCAAAACATACACTTTTATTATTCTAATAAGAATTTACTAGTTAATAAAATTTTTTATTCAACATTTATTAGACACTTATATGAATTTTCCTCAAAACTTACTCTTATAGTATTCTAATAAGAATTTATTACTTACTATAAGGTTTTATTCAACACTTATTAGTTACTTATATGAGTTTTCCTCAAAACATACTCTTATAGTATTTTCGTAAGAATTTATTAGTTACTAGATGATTCTTTTCAATACTTGTTAGTTACTTATATGAGTTTCCTCAAAACATACCCTTGTAGTATTCTAATAAGAATTTACTAGTTAATATAAGTTTTATTCAACATTTATTAGACACTTATATGAGTTTTTCTCAAAGCATACTCTCATAGTATTCTAATAAGAATTTACTAGTTAATATAAGGTTTTATTCAATATTTATTAGTCACTTATAAGAGTTTTCCTCAAAACATACTCTTTTATTATTCTAATCAGAATTTACTAGTTAATATAATGTTTTATTCAACATTTATTAGACACTTATATGAGTTTTCCTCAAAACTTACTCTTATAGTATTCTAATAAGAATTTATTACTTACTATAAGGTTTTATTCAACACTTATTAGTTACTTATATGAGTTTTCCTCAAAACATACTCTTATAGTATTTTCGTAAGAATTTATTAGTTACTAGATGATTCTTTTCAATACTTGTTAGTTACTTATATGAGTTTCCTCAAAACATACTCTTATAGTATTCTAATAAGAATTTACTAGTTAATATAAGTTTTATTCAACATTTATTAGACACTTATATGAGTTTTTCTCAAAGCATACTCTCATAGTATTCTAATAAGAATTTACTAGTTAATATAAGGTTTTATTCAATATTTATTAGTCACTTATAAGAGTTTTCCTCAAAACATACTCTTTTATTATTCTAATAAAAATTTACTAGTTAATATAATGTTTTATTCAACATTTATTAGACACTTATATGAGTTTTCCTCAAAACTTACCCTTATAGTATTCTAATATATAAAAATTAATTACTTACTATAAGGTTTTATTCAACATTTATTAGTCACTTGTAAGAGTTTTCCTTAAAACATACTCTTTTATTATTCTAACAAGAATTTACTAGTTAATATAAGGTTTTATTCAACATTTATTACACTTATATGGGTTTTCCTCAAAACTTACTCTTATAGTATTCTAATAAGAATTTATTACTTACTATAAGGTTTTATTCAACACTTATTATTTATTTATATGAGTTTTCCTCAAAACACACTCTTATAGTATTCTAATAAGAATTTACGAGTTAATATAAGGTTTTATTCAACATTTGTTAGTCACTTATAAGAGTTTTCCTCAAAACATACTCTTTTATTATTCTAATAAGAATTTACTAGTTAATATAATGTTTTATTCAACATTTATTAGACACTTATATGAGTTTTCCTCAAAACTTACTCTTATAGTATTCTAAAAAGAATTTATTACTTACTATAAGGTTTTATTCAACACTTATTAGTTACTTATATGAGTTTTCCTCAAAACATACTCTTATAGTATTTTCGTAAGAATTTATTAGTTACTATATGATTCTTTTCCATACTTGTTAGTTACTTATATGAGGTTCCTCAAAACATACCCTTATAGTATTCTAATAAGAATTTACTAGTTAATATAAGGTTTTATTCAACATTTATTAGACACTTATATGAGTTTTTCTCAAAGCATACTCTCATAGTATTCTAATAAGAATTTACTAGTTAATATAAGGTTTTATTCAATATTTATTAGTCACTTATAAGAGTTTTCATCAAAACATATTCTTTTATTATTCTAATAAGAATTTACTAGTTAATATAATGTTTTATTCAACATTTATTAGACACTTATATGAGTTTTCCTCAAAACTTACTCTTATAGTATTCTAATAAGAATTTATTATTTACTATAAGGTTTTATTCAACACTTATTAGTTACTTATATGAGTTTTCCTCAAAACATACTCTTATAGTATTTTTGTAAGAATTTATTAGTTACTAGATGATTCTTTTCAATACTTGTTAGTTACTTATATGAGTTTCCTCAAAACATACTCTTATAGTATTCTAATAAGAATTTACTAGTTCATATAAGTTTTATTCAACATTTATTAGACACTTATATGAGTTTTTCTCAAAGCATACTCTCATAGTATTCTAATAAGAATTTACTAGTTAATATAAGGTTTTATTCAATATTTATTAGTCACTTATAAGAGTTTTCCTCAAAACATACTCTTTTATTATTCTAATAAGAATTTACTAGTTAATATAATGTTTTATTCAACATTTATTAGACACTTATATGAGTTTTCCTCAAAACGTACTCTTATAGTATTCTAATATATAAGAATTTATTACTTACTATAAGGTTTTATTCAACATTTATTAGTCACTTGTAAGAGTTTTCCTTAAAACATACTCTTTTATTATTCTAA
Organism: Persicaria maculosa; assembly: GCA_963922045.1. Lineage (NCBI taxonomy): Eukaryota > Viridiplantae > Streptophyta > Magnoliopsida > Caryophyllales > Polygonaceae > Persicaria > Persicaria maculosa. The sequence continues at coordinate 20,421,707 of OY998271.1, read as the reverse complement.
CAAGAATTTACTAGTTAATATAAGGTTTTATTCAACATTTATTACACTTATATGGGTTTTCCTCAAAACTTAACCTTATAGTATTCTAATAAGAATTTATTACTTACTATAAGGTTTTATTCAACACTTATTATTTATTTATATGAGTTTTCCTCAAAACACACTCTTATAGTATTCTAATAAGAATTTACTAGTTAATATAAGGTTTTATTCAACATTTGTTAGTCACTTATAAGAGTTTTCCTCAAAACATACTCTTTTATTATTCTAATAAGAATTTACTAGTTAATATAATGTTTTATTCAACATTTATTAGATACTTATATGAGTTTTCCTTAAAACTTACTCTTATAGTATTCTAAAAAGAATTTATTACTTACTATAAGGTTTTATTCAACACTTATTAGTTACTTATATGAGTTTTCCTCAAAACATACTCTTATAGTATTTTCGTAAGAATTTATTAGTTACTATATGATTCTTTTCCATACTTGTTAGTTACTTATATGAGGTTCCTCAAAACATACCCTTATAGTATTCTAATAAGAATTTACTAGTTAATATAAGGTTTTATTCAACATTTATTAGACACTTATATGAGTTTTTCTCAAAGCAAACTCTCATAGTATTCTAATAAGAATTTACTAGTTAATATAAGGTTTTATTCAATATTTATTAGTCACTTATAAGAGTTTTCCTCAAAACATACTCTTTTATTATTCTAATAAGAATTTACTAGTTAATATAATGTTTTATTCAACATTTATTAGACACTTATATGAGTTTTCCTCAAAACTTACTCTTATAGTATTCTAATAAGAATTTATTACTTACTATAAGGTTTTATTCAACACTTATTAGTTACTTATATGAGTTTTCCTCAAAACATACTCTTATAGTATTTTCGTAAGAATTTATTAGTTACTAGATGATTCTTTTCAATACTTGTTAGTTACTTATATGAGTTTCCTCAAAACATACTCTTATAGTATTCTAATAAGAATTTACTAGTTAATATAAGTTTTATTCAACATTTATTAGACACTTATATGAGTTTTTCTCAAAGCATACTCTCATAGTATTCTAATAAGAATTTACTAGTTAATATAAGGTTTTATTCAATATTTATTAGTCACTTATAAGAGTTTTCCTCAAAACATACTCTTTTATTATTCTAATAAGAATTTACTAGTTAATATAATGTTTTATTCAACATTTATTAGACACTTATATGAGTTTTCCTCAAAACGAACTCTTATAGTATTCTAATAAGAATTTATTATTTACTATAAGGTTTTATTCAACACTTATTAGTTACTTATATGAGTTTTCCTCAAAACATACTCTTATAGTATTTTCGTAAGAATTTATTAGTTACTAGATGATTCTTTTCAATACTTGTTAGTTACTTATATGAGTTTCCTCAAAACATACTCTTATAGTATTCTAATAAGAATTTACTAGTTCATATAAGTTTTATTCAACATTTATTAGACACTTATATGAGTTTTCCTCAAAACGTACTCTTATAGTATTCTAATATATAAGAATTTATTACTTACTATAAGATTTTATTCAACATTTATTAGTCACTTGTAAGAGTTTTCCTTAAAACATACTCTTTTATTATTCTAACAAGAATTTACTAGTTAATATAAGGTTTTATTCAACATTTATTACACTTATATGGGTTTTCCTCAAAACTTACTCTTATAGTATTCTAATAAGAATTTATTACTTACTATAAGGTTTTATTCAACAGTTATTATTTATTTATATGAGTTTTTCTCAAAGCAAACTCTCATAGTATTCTAATAAGAATTTACTAGTTAATATAAGGTTTTATTCAATATTTATTAGTCACTTATAAGAGTTTTCCTCAAAACATACTCTTTTATTATTCTAATAAGAATTTACTAGTTAATATAATGTTTTATTCAACATTTATTAGACACTTATATGAGTTTTCCTCAAAACTTACTCTTATAGTATTCTAATAAGAATTTATTACTTACTATAAGGTTTTATTCAACACTTATTAGTTACTTATATGAGTTTTCCTCAAAACATACTCTTATAGTATTTTCGTAAGAATTTATTAGTTACTAGATGATTCTTTTCAATACTTGTTAGTTACTTATATGAGTTTCCTCAAAACATACTCTTATAGTATTCTAATAAGAATTTACTAGTTAATATAAGTTTTATTCAACATTTATTAGACACTTATATGAGTTTTTCTCAAAGCATACTCTCATAGTATTCTAATAAGAATTTACTAGTTAATATAAGGTTTTATTCAATATTTATTAGTCACTTATAAGAGTTTTCCTCAAAACATACTCTTTAATTATTCTAATAAGAATTTACTAGTTAATATAATGTTTTATTCAACATTTATTAGACACTTATATGAGTTTTCCTCAAAACGAACTCTTATAGTATTCTAATAAGATTTTATTATTTACTATAAGGTTTTATTCAACACTTATTAGTTACTTATATGAGTTTTCCTCAAAACATACTCTTATAGTATTTTCGTAAGAATTTATTAGTTACTAGATGATTCTTTTCAATACTTGTTAGTTACTTATATGAGTTTCCTCAAAACATACTCTTATAGTATTCTAATAAGAATTTACTAGTTCATATAAGTTTTATTCAACATTTATTAGACACTTATATGAGTTTTCCTCAAAACGTACTCTTATAGTATTCTAATATATAAGAATTTATTCCTTACTATAAGGTTTTATTCAACATTTATTAGTCACTTGTAAGAGTTTTCCTTAAAACATACTCTTTTATTATTCTAACAAGAATTTACTAGTTAATATAAGGTTTTATTCAACATTTATTACACTTATATGGGTTTTCCTCAAAACTTACTCTTATAGTATTCTAATAAGAATTTATTACTTACTATAAGGTTTTATTCAACAGTTATTATTTATTTATATGAGTTTTCCTCAAAACACAGTCTTATAGTATTCTAATAAGAATTTACTAGTTAATATAAGGTTTTATTCAACATTTGTTAGTCACTTATAAGAGTTTTCCTCAAAACATACTCTTTTATTATTCTAATAAGAATTTACTAGTTAATATAATGTTTTATTCAACATTTATTAGACACTTATATGAGTTTTCCTCAAAACTTACTCTTATAGTATTCTAAAAAGAATTTATTACTTACTATAAGGTTTTATTCAACACTTATTAGTTACTTATATGAGTTTTTCTCAAAACATACTCTTATAGTATTTTCGTAAGAATTTATTAGTTACTATATGATTCTTTTCCATACTTGTTAGTTACTTATATGAGGTTCCTCAAAACATACCCTTATAGTATTCTAATAAGAATTTACTAGTTAATATAAGGTTTTATTCAACATTTATTAGACACTTATATGAGTTTTTCTCAAAGCAAACTCTCATAGTATTCTAATAAGAATTTACTAGTTAATATAAGGTTTTATTCAATATTTATTAGTCACTTATAAGAGTTTTCCTCAAAACATACTCTTTTATTATTCTAATAAGAATTTACTAGTTAATATAATGTTTTATTCAACATTTATTAGACACTTATATGAGTTTTCCTCAAAACTTACTCTTATAGTATTCTAATAAGAATTTATTACTTACTATAAGGTTTTATTCAACACTTATTAGTTACTTATATGAGTTTTCCTCAAAACATACTCTTATAGTATTTTCGTAAGAATTTATTAGTTACTAGATGATTCTTTTCAATACTTGTTAGTTACTTATATGAGTTTCCTCAAAACATACTCTTATAGTATTCTAATAAGAATTTACTAGTTAATATAAGTTTTATTCAACATTTATTAGACACTTATATGAGTTTTTCTCAAAGCATACTCTCATAGTATTCTAATAAGAATTTACTAGTTAATATAAGGTTTTATTCAATATTTATTAGTCACTTATAAGAGTTTTCCTCAAAACATACTCTTTTATTATTCTAATAAGAATTTACTAGTTAATATAATGTTTTATTCAACATTTATTAGACACTTATATGAGTTTTCCTCAAAACTTACTCTTATAGTATTCTAATAAGAATTTATTATTTACTATAAGGTTTTATTCAACACTTATTAGTTACTTATATGAGTTTTCCTCAAAACATACTCTTATAGTATTTTCGTAAGAATTTATTAGTTACTAGATGATTCTTTTCAATACTTGTTAGTTACTTATATGAGTTTCCTCAAAACATACTCTTATAGTATTCTAATAAGAATTTACTAGTTCATATAAGTTTTATTCAACATTTATTAGACACTTATATGAGTTTTTCTCAAAGCATACTCTCATAGTATTCTAATAAGAATTACTAGTTAATATAAGGTTTTATTCAATATTTATTAGTCACTTATAAGAGTTTTCCTCAAAACATACTCTTTTATTATTCTAATAAGAATTTACTAGTTGATATAATGTTTTATTCAACATTTATTAGACACTTATATGAGTTTTCCTCAAAACGTACTCTTATAGTATTCTAATATATAAGAATTTATTACTTACTATAAGGTTTTATTCAATATTTATTAGTCACTTGTAAGAGTTTTCCTTAAAACATACTCTTTTATTATTCTAACAAGAATTTACTAGTTAATATAAGGTTTTATTCAACATTTATTACACTTATATGGGTTTTCCTCAAAACTTACTCTTATAGTATTCTAATAAGAATTTATTACTTACTATAAGGTTTTATTCAACACTTATTATTTATTTATATGAGTTTTCCTCAAAACACAGTCTTATAGTATTCTAATAAGAATTTACTAGTTAATATAAGGTTTTATTCAACATTTGTTAGTCACTTATAAGAGTTTTCCTCAAAACATACTCTTTTATTATTCTAATAAGAATTTACTAGTTAATATAATGTTTTATTCAACATTTATTAGACACTTATATGAGTTTTCCTCAAAACTTACTCTTATAGTATTCTAAAAAGAATTTATTACTTACTATAAGGTTTTATTCAACACTTATTAGTTACTTATATGAGTTTTCCTCAAAACATACTCTTATAGTATTTTCGTAAGAATTTATTAGTTACTATATGATTCTTTTCCATACTTGTTAGTTACTTATATGAGGTTCCTCAAAACATACCCTTATAGTATTCTAATAAGAATTTACTAGTTAATATAAGGTTTTATTCAACATTTATTAGACACTTATATGAGTTTTTCTCAAAGCAAACTCTCATAGTATTCTAATAAGAATTTACTAGTTAATATAAGGTTTTATTCAATATTTATTAGTCACTTATAAGAGTTTTCCTCAAAACATACTCTTTTATTATTCTAATAAGAATTTACTAGTTAATATAATGTTTTATTCAACATTTATTAGACACTTATATGAGTTTTCCTCAAAACTTACTCTTATAGTATTCTAATAAGAATTTATTACTTACTATAAGGTTTTATTCAACACTTATTAGTTACTTATATGAGTTTTCCTCAAAACATACTCTTATAGTATTTTCGTAAGAATTTATTAGTTACTAGATGATTCTTTTCAATACTTGTTAGTTACTTATATGAGTTTCCTCAAAACATACTCTTATAGTATTCTAATAAGAATTTACTAGTTAATATAAGTTTTATTCAACATTTATTAGACACTTATATGAGTTTTTCTCAAAGCATACTCTCATAGTATTCTAATAAGAATTTACTAGTTAATATAAGGTTTTATTCAATATTTATTAGTCACTTATAAGAGTTTTCCTCAAAACATACTCTTTTATTATTCTAATAAGAATTTACTAGTTAATATAATGTTTTATTCAACATTTATTAGACACTTATATGAGTTTTCCTCAAAACTTACTCTTATAATATTCTAATAAGAATTTATTATTTACTATAAGGTTTTATTCAACACTTATTAGTTACTTATATGAGTTTTCCTCAAAACATACTCTTATAGTATTTTCGTAAGAATTTATTAGTTACTAGATGATTCTTTTCAATACTTGTTAGTTACTTATATGAGTTTCCTCAAAACATACTCTTATAGTATTCTAATAAGAATTTACTAGTTCATATAAGTTTTATTCAACATTTATTAGACACTTATATGAGTTTTTCTCAAAGCATACTCTCATAGTATTCTAATAAGAATTACTAGTTAATATAAGGTTTTATTCAATATTTATTAGTCACTTATAAGAGTTTTCCTCAAAACATACTCTTTTATTATTCTAATAAGAATTTACTAGTTAATATAATGTTTTATTCAACATTTATTAGACACTTATATGAGTTTTCCTCAAAACGTACTCTTATAGTATTCTAATATATAAGAATTTATTACTTACTATAAGGTTTTATTCAACACTTATTAGTTACTTATATGAGTTTTCCTCAAAACATACTCTTATAGTATTTTCGTAAGAATTTATTAGTTACTAGATGATTCTTTTCAATACTTGTTAGTTACTTATATGAGTTTCCTCAAAACATACTCTTATAGTATTCTAATAAGAATTTACTAGTTAATATAAGTTTTATTCAACATTTATTAGACACTTATATGAGTTTTTCTCAAAGCATACTCTCATAGTATTCTAATAAGAATTTACTAGTTAATATAAGGTTTTATTCAATATTTATTAGTCACTTATAAGAGTTTTCCTCAAAACATACTCTTTTATTATTCTAATAAGAATTTACTAGTTAATATAATGTTTTATTCAACATTTATTAGACACTTATATGAGTTTTCCTCAAAACTTACTCTTATAGTATTCTAATAAGAATTTATTATTTACTATAAGGTTTTATTCAACACTTATTAGTTACTTATATGAGTTTTCCTCAAAACATACTCTTATAGTATTTTCGTAAGAATTTATTAGTTACTAGATGATTCTTTTCAATACTTGTTAGTTACTTATATGAGTTTCCTCAAAACATACTCTTATAGTATTCTAATAAGAATTTACTAGTTCATATAAGTTTTATTCAACATTTATTAGACACTTATATGAGTTTTTCTCAAAGCATACTCTCATAGTATTCTAATAAGAATTACTAGTTAATATAAGGTTTTATTCAATATTTATTAGTCACTTATAAGAGTTTTCCTCAAAACATACTCTTTTATTATTCTAATAAGAATTTACTAGTTAATATAATGTTTTATTCAACATTTATTAGACACTTATATGAGTTTTCCTCAAAACGTACTCTTATAGTATTCTAATATATAAGAATTTATTACTTACTATAAGGTTTTATTCAACATTTATTAGTCACTTGTAAGAGTTTTCCTTCAAACATACTCTTTTATTATTCTAACAAGAATTTACTAGTTAATATAAGGTTTTATTCAACATTTATTACACTTATATGGGTTTTCCTGAAAACTTACTCTTATAGTATTCTAATAAGAATTTATTACTTACTATAAGGTTTTATTCAACACTTATTATTTATTTATATGAGTTTTCTTCAAAACACACTCTTATAGTATTCTAATAAGAATTTACTAGTTAATATAAGGTTTTATTCAACATTTGTTAGTCACTTATAAGAGTTTTCCTCAAAACATACTCTTTTATTGTTCTAATAAGAATTTACTAGTTAATATAATGTTTTATTCAACATTTATTAGACACTTATATGAGTTTTCCTCAAAACTTACTCTTATAGTATTCTAATAAGAATTTATTACTTACTATAAGGTTTTATTCAACACTTATTAGTTACTTATATGAGTTTTCCTCAAAACATACTCTTATAGTATTTTCGTAAGAATTTATTAGTTACTAGATGATTCTTTTCAATACTTGTTAGTTACTTATATGAGTTTCCTCAAAACATACCCTTATAGTATTCTAATAAGAATTACTAGTTAATATAAGTTTTATTCAACATTTATTAGACACTTATATGAGTTTTTCTCAAAGCATACTCTCATAGTATTCTAATAAGAATTTACTAGTTAATATAAGGTTTTATTCAATATTTATTAGTCACTTATAAGAGTTTTCCTCAAAACATACTCTTTTATTATTCTAATATGAATTTACTAGTTAATATAATGTTTTATTCAACATTTATTAGACACTTATATGAGTTTTCCTCAAAACTTACTCTTATAGTATTCTAATAAGAATTTATTACTTACTATAAGGTTTTATTCAACACTTATTAGTTACTTATATGAGTTTTCCTCAAAACATACTCTTATAGTATTTTCGTAAGAATTTATTAGTTACTAGATGATTCTTTTCAATACTTGTTAGTTACTTATATGAGTTTCCTCAAAACATACTCTTATAGTATTCTAATAAGAATTTACTAGTTAATATAAGTTTTATTCAACATTTATTAGACACTTATATGAGTTTTTCTCAAAGCATACTCTCATAGTATTCTAATAAGAATTTACTAGTTAATATAAGGTTTTATTCAATATTTATTAGTCACTTATAAGAGTTTTCCTCAAAACATACTCTTTTATTATTCTAATAAGAATTTACTAGTTAATATAATGTTTTATTCAACATTTATTAGACACTTATATGAGTTTTCCTCAAAACTTACTCTTATAGTATTCTAATAAGAATTTATTATTTACTATAAGGTTTTATTCAACACTTATTAGTTACTTATATGAGTTTTCCTCAAAACATACTCTTATAGTATTTTCGTAAGAATTTATTAGTTACTAGATGATTCTTTTCAATACTTGTTAGTTACTCATATGAGTTTCCTCAAAACATACTCTTATAGTATTCTAATAAGAATTTACTAGTTCATATAAGTTTTATTCAACATTTATTAGACACTTATATGAGTTTTTCTCAAAGCATACTCTCATAGTATTCTAATAAGAATTACTAGTTAATATAAGGTTTTATTCAATATTTATTAGTCACTTATAAGAGTTTTCCTCAAAACATACTCTTTTATTATTCTAATAAGAATTTACTAGTTAATATAATGTTTTATTCAACATTTATTAGACACTTATATGAGTTTTCCTCAAAACTTACTCTTATAGTATTCTAATATATAAGAATTTATTACTTACTATAAGGTTTTATTCAACATTTATTAGTCACTTGTAAGAGTTTTCCTTCAAACATACTCTTTTATTATTCTAACAAGAATTTACTAGTTAATATAAGGTTTTATTCAACATTTATTACACTTATATGGGTTTTCCTCAAAACTTACTCTTATAGTATTCTAATAAGAATTTATTACTTACTATAAGGTTTTATTCAACACTTATTAGTTACTTATATGAGTTTTCCTCAAAACATACTCTTATAGTATTTTCGTAAGAATTTATTAGTTACTAGATGATTCTTTTCAATACTTGTTAGTTACTTATATGAGTTTCCTCAAAACATACTCTTATAGTATTCTAATAAGAATTTACTAGTTAATATAAGTTTTATTCAACATTTATTAGACACTTATATGAGTTTTTCTCAAAGCATACTCTCATAGTATTCTAATAAGAATTTACTAGTTAATATAAGGTTTTATTCAACATTTGTTAGTCACTTATAAGAGTTTTCCTCAAAACATACTCTTTTATTATTCTAATAAGAATTTACTAGTTAATATAATGTTTTATTCAACATTTATTAGACACTTATATGAGTTTTCCTCAAAACTTACTCTTATAGTATTCTAATAAGAATTTATTACTTACTATAAGGTTTTATTCAACACTTATTAGTTACTTATATGAGTTTTCCTCAAAACATACTCTTATAGTATTTTCGTAAGAATTTATTAGTTACTAGATGATTCTTTTCAATACTTGTTAGTTACTTATATGAGTTTCCTCAAAACATACCCTTATAGTATTCTAATAAGAATTTACTAGTTAATATAAGTTTTATTCAACATTTATTAGACACTTATATGAGTTTTTCTCAAAGCATACTCTCATAGTATTCTAATAAGAATTTACTAGTTAATATAAGGTTTTATTCAATATTTATTAGTCACTTATAAGAGTTTTCCTCAAAACATACTCTTTTATTATTCTAATCAGAATTTACTAGTTAATATAATGTTTTATTCAACATTTATTAGACACTTATATGAGTTTTCCTCAAAACATACTCTTATAGTATTCTAATAAGAATTTATTACTTACTATAAGGTTTTATTCAACACTTATTATTTATTTATATGAGTTTTCCTCAAAACACACTCTTATAGTATTCTAATAAGAATTTACTAGTTAATATAAGGTTTTATTCAACATTTGTTAGTCACTTATAAGAGTTTTCCTCAAAACATACTCTTTTATTATTCTAATAAGAATTTACTAGTTAATATAATGTTTTATTCAACATTTATTAGACACTTATATGAGTTTTCCTCAAAACTTACTCTTATAGTATTCTAATAAGAATTTATTATTTACTATAAGGTTTTATTCAACACTTATTAGTTACTTATATGAGTTTTCCTCAAAACATACTCTTATAGTATTTTCGTAAGAATTTATTAGTTACTAGATGATTCTTTTCAATACTTGTTAGTTACTTATATGAGTTTCCTCAAAACATACCCTTATAGTATTCTAATAAGAATTTACTAGTTAATATAAGTTTTATTCAACATTTATTAGACACTTATATGAGTTTTTCTCAAAGCATACTCTCATAGTATTCTAATAAGAATTTACTAGTTAATATAAGGTTTTATTCAATATTTATTAGTCACTTATAAGAGTTTTCCTCAAAACATACTCTTTTATTATTCTAATCAGAATTTACTAGTTAATATAATGTTTTATTCAACATTTATTAGACACTTATATGAGTTTTCCTCAAAACATACTCTTATAGTATTCTAATAAGAATTTATTACTTACTATAAGGTTTTATTCAACACTTATTAGTTACTTATATGAGTTTTCCTCAAAACATACTCTTATAGTATTTTCGTAAGAATTTATTAGTTACTAGATGATTCTTTTCAATACTTGTTAGTTACTTATATGAGTTTCCTCAAAACATACTCTTATAGTATTCTAATAAGAATTTACTAGTTAATATAAGTTTTATTCAACATTTATTAGACACTTATATGAGTTTTTCTCAAAGCATACTCTCATAGTATTCTAATAAGAATTTACTAGTTAATATAAGGTTTTATTCAATATTTATTAGTCACTTATAAGAGTTTTCCTCAAAACATACTCTTTTATTATTCTAATAAGAATTTACTAGTTAATATAATGTTTTATTCAACATTTATTAGACACTTATATGAGTTTTCCTCAAAACTTACTCTTATAGTATTCTAATAAGAATTTATTATTTACTATAAGGTTTTATTCAACACTTATTAGTTACTTATATGAGTTTTCCTCAAAATATACTCTTATAGTATTTTCGTAAGAATTTATTAGTTACTAGATGATTCTTTTCAATACTTGTTAGTTACTTATATGTGTTTCCTCAAAACATACTCTTATAGTATTCTAATAAGAATTTACTAGTTCATATAAGTTTTATTCAACATTTATTAGACACTTATATGAGTTTTTCTCAAAGCATACTCTCATAGTATTCTAATAAGAATTACTAGTTAATATAAGGTTTTATTCAATATTTATTAGTCACTTATAAGAGTTTTCCTCAAAACATACTCTTTTATTATTCTAATAAGAATTTACTAGTTAATATAATGTTTTATTCAACATTTATTAGACACTTATATGAGTTTTCCTCAAAACGTACTCTTATAGTATTCTAATATATAAGAATTTATTACTTACTATAAGGTTTTATTCAACATTTATTAGTCACTTGTAAGAGTTTTCCTTAAAACATACTCTTTTATTATTCTAACAAGAATTTACTAGTTAATATAAGGTTTTATTCAACATTTATTACACTTATATGGGTTTTCCTCAAAACTTACTCTTATAGTATTCTAATAAGAATTTATTACTTACTATAAGGTTTTATTCAACATTTATTATTTATTTATATGAGTTTTCCTCAAAACACAGTCTTATAGTATTCTAATAAGAATTTACTAGTTAATATAAGGTTTTATTCAACATTTGTTAGTCACTTATAAGAGTTTTCCTCAAAACATACTCTTTTATTATTCTAATAAGAATTTACTAGTTAATATAATGTTTTATTCAACATTTATTAGACACTTATATGAGTTTTCCTCAAAACTTACTCTTATAGTATTCTAAAAAGAATTTATTACTTACTATAAGGTTTTATTCAACACTTATTAGTTACTTATATGAGTTTTCCTCAAAACATACTCTTATAGTATTTTCGTAAGAATTTATTAGTTACTATATGATTCTTTTCCATACTTGTTAGTTACTTATATGAGGTTCCTCAAAACATACCCTTATAGTATTCTAATAAGAATTTACTAGTTAATATAAGGTTTTATTCAACATTTATTAGACACTTATATGAGTTTTTCTCAAAGCAAACTCTCATAGTATTCTAATAAGAATTTACTAGTTAATATAAGGTTTTATTCAATATTTATTAGTCACTTATAAGAGTTTTCCTCAAAACATACTCTTTTATTATTCTAATAAGAATTTACTAGTTAATATAATGTTTTATTCAACATTTATTAGACACTTATATGAGTTTTCCTCAAAACTTACTCTTATAGTATTCTAATAAGAATTTATTACTTACTATAAGGTTTTATTCAACACTTATTAGTTACTTATATGAGTTTTCCTCAAAACATACTCTTATAGTATTTTCGTAAGAATTTATTAGTTACTAGATGATTCTTTTCAATACTTGTTAGTTACTTATATGAGTTTCCTCAAAACATACTCTTATAGTATTCTAATAAGAATTTACTAGTTAATATATGTTTTATTCAACATTTATTAGACACTTATATGAGTTTTTCTCAAAGCATACTCTCATAGTATTCTAATAAGAATTTACTAGTTAATATAAGGTTTTATTCAATATTTATTAGTCACTTATAAGAGTTTTCCTCAAAACATACTCTTTTATTATTCTAATAAGAATTTACTAGTTAATATAATGTTTTATTCAACATTTATTAGACACTTATATGAGTTTTCCTCAAAACTTACTCTTATAGTATTCTAATAAGAATTTATTATTTACTATAAGGTTTTATTCAACACTTATTAGTTACTTATATGAGTTTTCCTCAAAACATACTCTTATAGTATTTTCGTAAGAATTTATTAGTTACTAGATGATTCTTTTCAATACTTGTTAGTTACTTATATGAGTTTCCTCAAAACATACTCTTATAGTATTCTAATAAGAATTTACTAGTTCATATAAGTTTTATTCAACATTTATTAGACACTTATATGAGTTTTTCTCAAAGCATACTCTCATAGTATTCTAATAAGAATTACTAGTTAATATAAGGTTTTATTCAATATTTATTAGTCACTTATAAGAGTTTTCCTCAAAACATACTCTTTTATTATTCTAATAAGAATTTACTAGTTAATATAATGTTTTATTCAACATTTATTAGACACTTATATGAGTTTTCCTCAAAACGAACTCTTATAGTATTCTAATATATAAGAATTTATTACTTACTATAAGGTTTTATTCAACATTTATTAGTCACTTGTAAGAGTTTTCCTTAAAACATACTCTTTTATTATTCTAACAAGAATTTACTAGTTAATATAAGGTTTTATTCAACATTTATTACACTTATATGGGTTTTCCTCATAACTTACTCTTATAGTATTCTAATAAGAATTTATTACTTACTATAAGGTTTTATTCAACACTTATTATTTATTTATATGAGTTTTCCTCAAAACACAGTCTTATAGCATTCTAATAAGAATTTACTAGTTAATATAAGGTTTTATTCAACATTTGTTAGTCACTTATAAGAGTTTTCCTCAAAACATACTCTTTTATTATTCTAATAAGAATTTACTAGTTAATATAATGTTTTATTCAACATTTATTAGACACTTATATGAGTTTTCCTCAAAACTTACTCTTATAGTATTCTAAAAAGAATTTATTACTTACTATAAGGTTTTATTCAACACTTATTAGTTACTTATATGAGTTTTCCTCAAAACATACTCTTATAGTATTTTCGTAAGAATTTATTAGTTACTATATGATTCTTTTCCATACTTGTTAGTTACTTATATGAGGTTCCTCAAAACATACCCTTATAGTATTCTAATAAGAATTTACTAGTTAATATAAGGTTTTATTCAACATTTATTAGACACTTATATGAGTTTTTCTCAAAGCATACTCTCATAGTATTCTAATAAGAATTTACTAGTTAATATAAGGTTTTATTCAATATTTATTAGTCACTTATAAGAGTTTTCCTCAAAACATACTCTTTTATTATTCTAATAAGAATTTACTAGTTAATATAATGTTTTATTCAACATTTATTAGACACTTATATGAGTTTTCCTCAAAACTTACTCTTATAGTATTCTAATAAGAATTTATTACTTACTATAAGGTTTTATTCAACACTTATTAGTTACTTATATGAGTTTTCCTCAAAACATACTCTTATAGTATTTTCGTAAGAATTTATTAGTTACTAGATGATTCTTTTCAATACTTGTTAGTTACTTATATGAGTTTCCTCAAAACATACTCTTATAGTATTCTAATAAGAATTTACTAGTTAATATAAGTTTTATTCAACATTTATTAGACACTTATATGAGTTTTTCTCAAAGCATACTCTCATAGTATTCTAATAAGAATTTACTAGTTAATATAAGGTTTTATTCAATATTTATTAGTCACTTATAAGAGTTTTCCTCAAAACATACTCTTTTATTATTCTAATAAGAATTTACTAGTTAATATAATGTTTTATTCAACATTTATTAGACACTTATATGAGTTTTCCTCAAAACTTACTCTTATAGTATTCTAATAAGAATTTATTACTTACTATAAGGTTTTATTCAACACTTATTAGTTACTTATATGAGTTTTCCTCAAAACATACTCTTATAGTATTTTCGTAAGAATTTATTAGTTACTAGATGATTCTTTTCAATACTTGTTAGTTACTTATATGAGTTTCCTCAAAACATACTCTTATAGTATTCTAATAAGAATTTACTAGTTAATATAAGTTTTATTCAACATTTATTAGACACTTATATGAGTTTTTCTCAAAGCATACTCTCATAGTATTCTAATAAGAATTTACTAGTTAATATAAGGTTTTATTCAATATTTATTAGTCACTTATAAGAGTTTTCCTCAAAACATACTCTTTTATTATTCTAATAAGAATTTACTAGTTAATATAATGTTTTATTCAACATTTATTAGACACTTATATGAGTTTTCCTCAAAACTTACTCTTATAGTATTCTAATAAGAATTTATTACTTACTATAAGGTTTTATTCAACACTTATTAGTTACTTATATGAGTTTTCCTCAAAACATACTCTTATAGTATTTTCGTAAGAATTTATTAGTTACTAGATGATTCTTTTCAATACTTGTTAGTTACTTATATGAGTTTCCTCAAAACATACTCTTATAGTATTCTAATAAGAATTTACTAGTTAATATATGTTTTATTCAACATTTATTAGACACTTATATGAGTTTTTCTCAAAGCATACTCTCATAGTATTCTAATAAGAATTTACTAGTTAATATAAGGTTTTATTCAATATTTATTAGTCACTTATAAGAGTTTTCCTCAAAACATACTCTTTTATTATTCTAATAAGAATTTACTAGTTAATATAATGTTTTATTCAACATTTATTAGACACTTATATGAGTTTTCCTCAAAACTTACTCTTATAGTATTCTAATAAGAATTTATTATTTACTATAAGGTTTTATTCAACACTTATTAGTTACTTATATGAGTTTTCCTCAAAACATACTCTTATAGTATTTTCGTAAGAATTTATTAGTTACTAGATGATTCTTTTCAATACTTGTTAGTTACTTATATGAGTTTCCTCAAAACATACTCTTATAGTATTCTAATAAGAATTTACTAGTTCATATAAGTTTTATTCAACATTTATTAGACACTTATATGAGTTTTTCTCAAAGCATACTCTCATAGTATTCTAATAAGAATTACTAGTTAATATAAGGTTTTATTCAATATTTATTAGTCACTTATAAGAGTTTTCCTCAAAACATACTCTTTTATTATTCTAATAAGAATTTACTAGTTAATATAATGTTTTATTCAACATTTATTAGACACTTATATGAGTTTTCCTCAAAACTTACTCTTATAGTATTCTAATAAGAATTTATTACTTACTATAAGGTTTTATTCAACACTTATTAGTTACTTATATGAGTTTTCCTCAAAACATACTCTTATAGTATTTTCGTAAGAATTTATTAGTTACTAGATGATTCTTTTCAATACTTGTTAGTTACTTATATGAGTTTCCTCAAAACATACTCTTATAGTATTCTAATAAGAATTTACTAGTTAATATATGTTTTATTCAACATTTATTAGACACTTATATGAGTTTTTCTCAAAGCATACTCTCATAGTATTCTAATAAGAATTTACTAGTTAATATAAGGTTTTATTCAATATTTATTAGTCACTTATAAGAGTTTTCCTCAAAACATACTCTTTTATTATTCTAATAAGAATTTACTAGTTAATATAATGTTTTATTCAACATTTATTAGACACTTATATGAGTTTTCCTCAAAACTTACTCTTATAGTATTCTAATATATAAGAATTTATTACTTACTATAAGGTTTTATTCAACACTTATTAGTTACTTATATGAGTTTTCCTCAAAACATACTCTTATAGTATTTTCGTAAGAATTTATTAGTTACTAGATGATTCTTTTCAATACTTGTTAGTTACTTATATGAGTTTCCTCAAAACATACTCTTATAGTATTCTAATAAGAATTTACTAGTTAATATAAGTTTTATTCAACATTTATTAGACACTTATATGAGTTTTTCTCAAAGCATACTCTCATAGTATTCTAATAAGAATTTACTAGTTAATATAAGGTTTTATTCAATATTTATTAGTCACTTATAAGAGTTTTCCTCAAAACATACTCTTTTATTATTCTAATAAGAATTTACTAGTTAATATAATGTTTTATTCAACATTTATTAGACACTTATATGAGTTTTCCTCAAAACTTACTCTTATAGTATTCTAATAAGAATTTATTATTTACTATAAGGTTTTATTCAACACTTATTAGTTACTTATATGAGTTTTCCTCAAAACATACTCTTATAGTATTTTCGTAAGAATTTATTAGTTACTAGATGATTCTTTTCAATACTTGTTAGTTACTTATATGAGTTTCCTCAAAACATACTCTTATAGTATTCTAATAAGAATTTACTAGTTCATATAAGTTTTATTCAACATTTATTAGACACTTATATGAGTTTTTCTCAAAGCATACTCTCATAGTATTCTAATAAGAATTACTAGTTAATATAAGGTTTTATTCAATATTTATTAGTCACTTATAAGAGTTTTCCTCAAAACATACTCTTTTATTATTCTAATAAGAATTTACTAGTTAATATAATGTTTTATTCAACATTTATTAGACACTTATATGAGTTTTCCTCAAAACGTACTCTTATAGTATTCTAATATATAAGAATTTATTATTTACTATAAGGTTTTATTCAACACTTATTAGTTACTTATATGAGTTTTCCTCAAAACATACTCTTATAGTATTTTCGTAAGAATTTATTAGTTACTAGATGATTCTTTTCAATACTTGTTAGTTACTTATATGAGTTTCCTCAAAACATACTCTTATAGTATTCTAATAAGAATTTACTAGTTCATATAAGTTTTATTCAACATTTATTAGACACTTATATGAGTTTTTCTCAAAGCATACTCTCATAGTATTCTAATAAGAATTACTAGTTAATATAAGGTTTTATTCAATATTTATTAGTCACTTATAAGAGTTTTCCTCAAAACATACTCTTTTATTATTCTAATAAGAATTTACTAGTTAATATAATGTTTTATTCAACATTTATTAGACACTTATATGAGTTTTCCTCAAAACGAACTCTTATAGTATTCTAATATATAAGAATTTATTACTTACTATAAGGTTTTATTCAACATTTATTAGTCACTTGTAAGAGTTTTCCTTAAAACATACTCTTTTATTATTCTAACAAGAATTTACTAGTTAATATAAGGTTTTATTCAACATTTATTACACTTATATGGGTTTTCCTCATAACTTACTCTTATAGTATTCTAATAAGAATTTATTACTTACTATAAGGTTTTATTCAACACTTATTATTTATTTATATGAGTTTTCCTCAAAACACAGTCTTATAGCATTCTAATAAGAATTTACTAGTTAATATAAGGTTTTATTCAACATTTGTTAGTCACTTATAAGAGTTTTCCTCAAAACATACTCTTTTATTATTCTAATAAGAATTTACTAGTTAATATAATGTTTTATTCAACATTTATTAGACACTTATATGAGTTTTCCTCAAAACTTACTCTTATAGTATTCTAAAAAGAATTTATTACTTACTATAAGGTTTTATTCAACACTTATTAGTTACTTATATGAGTTTTCCTCAAAACATACTCTTATAGTATTTTCGTAAGAATTTATTAGTTACTATATGATTCTTTTCCATACTTGTTAGTTACTTATATGAGGTTCCTCAAAACATACCCTTATAGTATTCTAATAAGAATTTACTAGTTAATATAAGGTTTTATTCAACATTTATTAGACACTTATATGAGTTTTTCTCAAAGCAAACTCTCATAGTATTCTAATAAGAATTTACTAGTTAATATAAGGTTTTATTCAATATTTATTAGTCACTTATAAGAGTTTTCCTCAAAACATACTCTTTTATTATTCTAATAAGAATTTACTAGTTAATATAATGTTTTATTCAACATTTATTAGACACTTATATGAGTTTTCCTCAAAACTTACTCTTATAGTATTCTAATAAGAATTTATTACTTACTATAAGGTTTTATTCAACACTTATTAGTTACTTATATGAGTTTTCCTCAAAACATACTCTTATAGTATTTTCGTAAGAATTTATTAGTTACTAGATGATTCTTTTCAATACTTGTTAGTTACTTATATGAGTTTCCTCAAAACATACTCTTATAGTATTCTAATAAGAATTTACTAGTTAATATAAGTTTTATTCAACATTTATTAGACACTTATATGAGTTTTTCTCAAAGCATACTCTCATAGTATTCTAATAAGAATTTACTAGTTAATATAAGGTTTTATTCAATATTTATTAGTCACTTATAAGAGTTTTCCTCAAAACATACTCTTTTATTATTCTAATAAGAATTTACTAGTTAATATAATGTTTTATTCAACATTTATTAGACACTTATATGAGTTTTCCTCAAAACTTACTCTTATAGTATTCTAATAAGAATTTATTATTTACTATAAGGTTTTATTCAACACTTATTAGTTACTTATATGAGTTTTCCTCAAAACATACTCTTATAGTATTTTCGTAAGAATTTATTAGTTACTAGATGATTCTTTTCAATACTTGTTAGTTACTTATATGAGTTTCCTCAAAACATACTCTTATAGTATTCTAATAAGAATTTACTAGTTCATATAAGTTTTATTCAACATTTATTAGACACTTATATGAGTTTTTCTCAAAGCATACTCTCATAGTATTCTAATAAGAATTACTAGTTAATATAAGGTTTTATTCAATATTTATTAGTCACTTATAAGAGTTTTCCTCAAAACATACTCTTTTATTATTCTAATAAGAATTTACTAGTTAATATAATGTTTTATTCAACATTTATTAGACACTTATATGAGTTTTCCTCAAAACGTACTCTTATAGTATTCTAATATATAAGAATTTATTACTTACTATAAGGTTTTATTCAACATTTATTAGTCACTTGTAAGAGTTTTCCTTAAAACATACTCTTTTATTATTCTAACAAGAATTTACTAGTTAATATAAGGTTTTATTCAACATTTATTACACTTATATGGGTTTTCCTCAAAACTTACTCTTATAGTATTCTAATAAGAATTTATTACTTACTATAAGGTTTTATTCAACATTTATTATTTATTTATATGAGTTTTCCTCAAAACACAGTCTTATAGTATTCTAATAAGAATTTACTAGTTAATATAAGGTTTTATTCAACATTTGTTAGTCACTTATAAGAGTTTTCCTCAAAACATACTCTTTTATTATTCTAATAAGAATTTACTAGTTAATATAATGTTTTATTCAACATTTATTAGACACTTATATGAGTTTTCCTCAAAACTTACTCTTATAGTATTCTAAAAAGAATTTATTACTTACTATAAGGTTTTATTCAACACTTATTAGTTACTTATATGAGTTTTCCTCAAAACATACTCTTATAGTATTTTCGTAAGAATTTATTAGTTACTATATGATTCTTTTCCATACTTGTTAGTTACTTATATGAGGTTCCTCAAAACATACCCTTATAGTATTCTAATAAGAATTTACTAGTTAATATAAGGTTTTATTCAACATTTATTAGACACTTATATGAGTTTTTCTCAAAGCATACTCTCATAGTATTCTAATAAGAATTTACTAGTTAATATAAGGTTTTATTCAATATTTATTAGTCACTTATAAGAGTTTTCCTCAAAACATACTCTTTTATTATTCTAATAAGAATTTACTAGTTAATATAATGTTTTATTCAACATTTATTAGACACTTATATGAGTTTTCCTCAAAACTTACTCTTATAGTATTCTAATAAGAATTTATTACTTACTATAAGGTTTTATTCAACACTTATTAGTTACTTATATGAGTTTTCCTCAAAACATACTCTTATAGTATTTTCGTAAGAATTTATTAGTTACTAGATGATTCTTTTCAATACTTGTTAGTTACTTATATGAGTTTCCTCAAAACATACTCTTATAGTATTCTAATAAGAATTTACTAGTTAATATAAGTTTTATTCAACATTTATTAGACACTTATATGAGTTTTTCTCAAAGCATACTCTCATAGTATTCTAATAAGAATTTACTAGTTAATATAAGGTTTTATTCAATATTTATTAGTCACTTATAAGAGTTTTCCTCAAAACATACTCTTTTATTATTCTAATAAGAATTTACTAGTTAATATAATGTTTTATTCAACATTTATTAGACACTTATATGAGTTTTCGTCAAAACTTACTCTTATAGTATTCTAATAAGAATTTATTATTTACTATAAGGTTTTATTCAACACTTATTAGTTACTTATATGAGTTTTCCTCAAAACATACTCTTATAGTATTTTCGTAAGAATTTATTAGTTACTAGATGATTCTTTTCAATACTTGTTAGTTACTTATATGAGTTTCCTCAAAACATACTCTTATAGTATTCTAATAAGAATTTACTAGTTCATATAAGTTTTATTCAACATTTATTAGACACTTATATGAGTTTTTCTCAAAGCATACTCTCATAGTATTCTAATAAGAATTACTAGTTAATATAAGGTTTTATTCAATATTTATTAGTCACTTATAAGAGTTTTCCTCAAAACATACTCTTTTATTATTCTAATAAGAATTTACTAGTTAATATAATGTTTTATTCAACATTTATTAGACACTTATATGAGTTTTCCTCAAAACGTACTCTTATAGTATTCTAATATATAAGAATTTATTACTTACTATAAGGTTTTATTCAACATTTATTAGTCACTTGTAAGAGTCTTCCTTAAAACATACTCTTTTATTATTCTAACAAGAATTTACTAGTTAATATAAGGTTTTATTCAACATTTATTACACTTATATGGGTTTTCCTCATAACTTACTCTTATAGTATTCTAATAAGAATTTATTACTTACTATAAGGTTTTATTCAACACTTATTATTTATTTATATGAGTTTTCCTCAAAACACAGTCTTATAGCATTCTAATAAGAATTTACTAGTTAATATAAGGTTTTATTCAACATTTGTTAGTCACTTATAAGAGTTTTCCTCAAAACATACTCTTTTATTATTCTAATAAGAATTTACTAGTTAATATAATGTTTTATTCAACATTTATTAGACACTTATATGAGTTTTCCTCAAAACTTACTCTTATAGTATTCTAAAAAGAATTTATTACTTACTATAAGGTTTTATTCAACACTTATTAGTTACTTATATGAGTTTTCCTCAAAACATACTCTTATTGTATTTTCGTAAGAATTTATTAGTTACTATATGATTCTTTTCCATACTTGTTAGTTACTTATATGAGGTTCCTCAAAACATACCCTTATAGTATTCTAATAAGAATTTACTAGTTAATATAAGGTTTTATTCAACATTTATTAGACACTTATATGAGTTTTTCTCAAAGCAAACTCTCATAGTATTCTAATAAGAATTTACTAGTTAATATAAGGTTTTATTCAATATTTATTAGTCACTTATAAGAGTTTTCCTCAAAACATACTCTTTTATTATTCTAATAAGAATTTACTAGTTAATATAATGTTTTATTCAACATTTATTAGACACTTATATGAGTTTTCCTCAAAACTTACTCTTATAGTATTCTAATAAGAATTTATTACTTACTATAAGGTTTTATTCAACACTTATTAGTTACTTATATGAGTTTTCCTCAAAACATACTCTTATAATATTTTCGTAAGAATTTATTAGTTACTAGATGATTCTTTTCAATACTTGTTAGTTACTTATATGAGTTTCCTCAAAACATACTCTTATAGTATTCTAATAAGAATTTACTAGTTAATATAAGTTTTATTCAACATTTATTAGACACTTATATGAGTTTTTCTCAAAGCATACTCTCATAGTATTCTAATAAGAATTTACTAGTTAATATAAGGTTTTATTCAATATTTATTAGTCACTTATAAGAGTTTTCCTCAAAACATACTCTTTTATTATTCTAATAAGAATTTACTAGTTAATATAATGTTTTATTCAACATTTATTAGACACTTATATGAGTTTTCCTCAAAACTTACTCTTATAGTATTCTAATAAGAATTTATTATTTACTATAAGGTTTTATTCAACACTTATTAGTTACTTATATGAGTTTTCCTCAAAACATACTCTTATAGTATTTTCGTAAGAATTTATTAGTTACTAGATGATTCTTTTCAATACTTGTTAGTTACTTATATGAGTTTCCTCAAAACATACTCTTATAGTATTCTAATAAGAATTTACTAGTTCATATAAGTTTTATTCAACATTTATTAGACACTTATATGAGTTTTTCTCAAAGCATACTCTCATAGTATTCTAATAAGAATTACTAGTTAATATAAGGTTTTATTCAATATTTATTAGTCACTTATAAGAGTTTTCCTCAAAACATACTCTTTTATTATTCTAATAAGAATTTACTAGTTAATATAATGTTTTATTCAACATTTATTAGACACTTATATGAGTTTTCCTCAAAACGTACTCTTATAGTATTCTAATATATAAGAATTTATTACTTACTATAAGGTTTTATTCAACATTTATTAGTCACTTGTAAGAGTTTTCCTTAAAACATACTCTTTTATTATTCTAACAAGAATTTACTAGTTAATATAAGGTTTTATTCAACATTTATTACACTTATATGGGTTTTCCTCAAAACTTACTCTTATAGTATTCTAATAAGAATTTATTACTTACTATAAGGTTTTATTCAACACTTATTATTTATTTATATGAGTTTTCCTCAAAACACAGTCTTATAGTATTCTAATAAGAATTTACTAGTTAATATAAGGTGTTATTCAACATTTGTTAGTCACTTATAAGAGTTTTCCTCAAAACATACTCTTTTATTATTCTAATAAGAATTTACTAGTTAATATAATGTTTTATTCAACATTTATTAGACACTTATATGAGTTTTCCTCAAAACTTACTCTTATAGTATTCTAATAAGAATTTATTACTTACTATAAGGTTTTATTCAACACTTATTAGTTACTTATATGAGTTTTCCTCAAAACATACTCTTATAGTATTTTCGTAAGAATTTTAGTTACTAGATGATTCTTTTCAATACTTGTTAGTTACTTATATGAGTTTCCTCAAAACATACCCTTATAGTATTCTAATAAGAATTTACTAGTTAATATAAGTTTTATTCAACATTTATTAGACACTTATATGAGTTTTTCTCAAAGCATACTCTCATAGTATTCTAATAAGAATTTACTAGTTAATATAAGGTTTTATTCAATATTTATTAGTCACTTATAAGAGTTTTCCTCAAAACATACTCTTTTATTATTCTAATAAGAATTTACTAGTTAATATAATGTTTTATTCAACATTTATTAGACACTTATATGAGTTTTCCTCAAAACTTACTCTTATAGTATTCTAATAAGAATTTATTATTTACTATAAGGTTTTATTCAACACTTATTAGTTACTTATATGAGTTTTCCTCAAAACATACTCTTATAGTATTTTCGTAAGAATTTATTAGTTACTAGATGATTCTTTTCAATACTTGTTAGTTACTTATATGAGTTTCCTCAAAACATACTCTTATAGTATTCTAATAAGAATTTACTAGTTCATATAAGTTTTATTCAACATTTATTAGACACTTATATGAGTTTTCCTCAAAGCACACTCTCATAGTATTCTAATAAGAATTCACTAGTTAATATAAGGTTTTATTCAACATTTATTAGTCACTTATAAGAGTTTTCCTCAAAACATACTCTTATAGTATTCTAATAAGAATTTACTAGTTAATATAAGGTTTTATTCAACATTTATTGTCACTTATTAGAGTTTTCCTCAAAACATAGTCTTATATTATTCTAATAAGAATTTACTAGTTAATACTTAATATAAGGTTTTATTCAACATTTATTAGTCAATTATAAGAGTTTTCCTCAAAACATACTCTTATAGTATTCTAATAAGAATTTAATAGTTAATATAACGTTTTATTCAACATTTATTAGACACTTATATGAGTTTTCCTCAAAGCATACTCTCATAGTATTCTAATAAGAATTTACTAGTTAATATAAGGTTTTATTCAACATTTATTAGTCACTTATAAGAGTTTTCCTCAAAACATACTCTTATAGTATTCTAATAAGAATTTACTAGTTAATATAAGGTTTTATTCAACATTTATTGTCACTTATAAGAGTTTTCCTCAAAACATAGTCTTATATTATTCTAATAAGAATTTACTAGTTAATACTTAATATAAGGTTTTATTCAAAATTTATTAGTCACTTATAAGAGTTTTCCTCAAAACATACTCTTTTATTATTCTAATAAGAATTTACTAGTTAATATAATGTTTTATTCAACATTTATTAGACACTTATATGAGTTTTCCTCAAAACTTACTCTTATAGTATTCTAATAAGAATTTATTATTTACTATAAGGTTTTATTCAACACTTATTAGTTACTTATATGAGTTTTCCTCAAAACATACTCTTATAGTATTTTCGTAAGAATTTATTAGTTACTAGATGATTCTTTTCAATACTTGTTAGTTACTTATATGAGTTTCCTCAAAACATACTCTTATAGTATTCTAATAAGAATTTACTAGTTCATATAAGTTTTATTCAACATTTATTAGACACTTATATGAGTTTTTCTCAAAGCATACTCTCATAGTATTCTAATAAGAATTACTAGTTAATATAAGGTTTTATTCAATATTTATTAGTCACTTATAAGAGTTTTCCTCAAAACATACTCTTTTATTATTCTAATAAGAATTTACTAGTTAATATAATGTTTTATTCAACATTTATTAGACACTTATATGAGTTTTCCTCAAAACGTACTCTTATAGTATTCTAATATATAAGAATTTATTACTTACTATAAGGTTTTATTCAACATTTATTAGTCACTTGTAAGAGTTTTCCTTAAAACATACTCTTTTATTATTCTAACAAGAATTTACTAGTTAATATAAGGTTTTATTCAACATTTATTACACTTATATGGGTTTTCCTCAAAACTTACTCTTATAGTATTCTAATAAGAATTTATTACTTACTATAAGGTTTTATTCAACACTTATTAGTTACTTATATGAGTTTTCCTCAAAACATACTCTTATAATATTTTCGTAAGAATTTATTAGTTACTAGATGATTCTTTTCAATACTTGTTAGTTACTTATATGAGTTTCCTCAAAACATACTCTTATAGTATTCTAATAAGAATTTACTAGTTAATATAAGTTTTATTCAACATTTATTAGACACTTATATGAGTTTTTCTCAAAGCATACTCTCATAGTATTCTAATAAGAATTTACTAGTTAATATAAGGTTTTATTCAATATTTATTAGTCACTTATAAGAGTTTTCCTCAAAACATACTCTTTTATTATTCTAATAAGAATTTACTAGTTAATATAATGTTTTATTCAACATTTATTAGACACTTATATGAGTTTTCCTCAAAACTTACTCTTATAGTATTCTAATAAGAATTTATTATTTACTATAAGGTTTTATTCAACACTTATTAGTTACTTATATGAGTTTTCCTCAAAAACATACTCTTATAGTATTTTCGTAAGAATTTATTAGTTACTAGATGATTCTTTTCAATACTTGTTAGTTACTTATATGAGTTTCCTCAAAACATACTCTTATAGTATTCTAATAAGAATTTACTAGTTCATATAAGTTTTATTCAACATTTATTAGACACTTATATGAGTTTTTCTCAAAGCATACTCTCATAGTATTCTAATAAGAATTACTAGTTAATATAAGGTTTTATTCAATATTTATTAGTCACTTATAAGAGTTTTCCTCAAAACATACTCTTTTATTATTCTAATAAGAATTTACTAGTTAATATAATGTTTTATTCAACATTTATTAGACACTTATATGAGTTTTCCTCAAAACGTACTCTTATAGTATTCTAATATATAAGAATTTATTACTTACTATAAGGTTTTATTCAACATTTATTAGTCACTTGTAAGAGTTTTCCTTAAAACATACTCTTTTATTATTCTAACAAGAATTTACTAGTTAATATAAGGTTTTATTCAACATTTATTACACTTATATGGGTTTTCCTCAAAACTTACTCTTATAGTATTCTAATAAGAATTTATTACTTACTATAAGGTTTTATTCAACACTTATTATTTATTTATATGAGTTTTCCTCAAAACACAGTCTTATAGTATTCTAATAAGAATTTACTAGTTAATATAAGGTGTTATTCAACATTTGTTAGTCACTTATAAGAGTTTTCCTCAAAACATACTCTTTTATTATTCTAATAAGAATTTACTAGTTAATATAATGTTTTATTCAACATTTATTAGACACTTATATGAGTTTTCCTCAAAACTTACTCTTATAGTATTCTAATAAGAATTTATTACTTACTATAAGGTTTTATTCAACACTTATTAGTTACTTATATGAGTTTTCCTCAAAACATACTCTTATAGTATTTTCGTAAGAATTTATTAGTTACTAGATGATTCTTTTCAATACTTGTTAGTTACTTATATGAGTTTCCTCAAAACATACCCTTATAGTATTCTAATAAGAATTTACTAGTTAATATAAGTTTTATTCAACATTTATTGGACACTTATATGAGTTTTTCTCAAAGCATACTCTCATAGTATTCTAATAAGAATTTACTAGTTAATATAAGGTTTTATTCAATATTTATTAGTCACTTATAAGAGTTTTCCTCAAAACATACTCTTTTATTATTCTAATAAGAATTTACTAGTTAATATAATGTTTTATTCAACATTTATTAGACACTTATATGAGTTTTCCTCAAAACTTACTCTTATAGTATTCTAATAAGAATTTATTATTTACTATAAGGTTTTATTCAACACTTATTAGTTACTTATATGAGTTTTCCTCAAAACATACTCTTATAGTATTTTCGTAAGAATTTATTAGTTACTAGATGATTCTTTTCAATACTTGTTAGTTACTTATATGAGTTTCCTCAAAACATACTCTTATAGTATTCTAATAAGAATTTACTAGTTCATATAAGTTTTATTCAACATTTATTAGACACTTATATGAGTTTTCCTCAAAGCACACTCTCATAGTATTCTAATAAGAATTCACTAGTTAATATAAGGTTTTATTCAACATTTATTAGTCACTTATAAGAGTTTTCCTCAAAACATACTCTTATAGTATTCTAATAAGAATTTACTAGTTAATATAAGGTTTTATTCAACATTTATTGTCACTTATTAGAGTTTTCCTCAAAACATAGTCTTATATTATTCTAATAAGAATTTACTAGTTAATACTTAATATAAGGTTTTATTCAACATTTATTAGTCAATTATAAGAGTTTTCCTCAAAACATACTCTTATAGTATTCTAATAAGAATTTAATAGTTAATATAACGTTTTATTCAACATTTATTAGACACTTATATGAGTTTTCCTCAAAGCATACTCTCATAGTATTCTAATAAGAATTTACTAGTTAATATAAGGTTTTATTCAACATTTATTAGTCACTTATAAGAGTTTTCCTCAAAACATACTCTTATAGTATTCTAATAAGAATTTACTAGTTAATATAAGGTTTTATTCAACATTTATTGTCACTTATAAGAGTTTTCCTCAAAACATAGTCTTATATTATTCTAATAAGAATTTACTAGTTAATACTTAATATAAGGTTTTATTCAAAATTTATTAGTCACTTATAAGAGTTTTCCTCAAAACATACTCTTATATTATTCTAATAAGAATTTACTAAATAATATAAGGTTTTATTCAACATTTATTAAACACTTATATGAGTTTTCCTCAAATCATAGTCTTATAGCATTCTTATAACAATTTACTAGTTAATATAAAGTTTTATTCAACATTTATTGTCACTTATTAGAGTTTTCCTCAAAACATAGTCTTATATTATTCTAATAAGAATTTACTAGTTAATACTTAATATAAGGTTTTATTCAACATTTATTAGTCAATTATAAGAGTTTTCCTCAAAACATACTCTTATAGTATTCTAATAAGAATTTAATAGTTAATATAACGTTTTATTCAACATTTATTAGACACTTATATGAGTTTTCCTCAAAGCATACTCTCATAGTATTCTAATAAGAATTTACTAGTTAATATAAGGTTTTATTCAACATTTATTAGTCACTTATAAGAGTTTTCCTCAAAACATACTCTTATAGTATTCTAATAAGAATTTACTAGTTAATATAAGGTTTTATTCAACATTTATTGTCACTTATAAGAGCTTTCCTCAAAACATAGTCTTATATTATTCTAATAAGAATTTACTAGTTAATACTTAATATAAGGTTTTATTCAAAATTTATTAGTCACTTATAAGAGTTTTCCTCAAAACATACTCTTATATTATTCTAATAAGAATTTACTAAATAATATAAGGTTTTATTCAACATTTATTAAACACTTATATGAGTTTTCCTCAAATCATAGTCTTATAGCATTCTTATAACAATTTACTAGTTAATATAAAGTTTTATTCAACATTTATTAGTCACTTGTAAGAGTTTTCCTCAAAACATACTCTTTTATTATTCTAATCAGAATTTACTAGTTAATATAATGTTTTATTCAACATTTATTAGACACTTATATGAGTTTTCCTCAAAACATACTCTTATAGTATTCTAATAAGAATTTATTACTTTCTATAAGGTTTTATTCAACACTTATTAGTTACTTATATGAGTTTTCCTCAAAACATAATCTTATAGTATTTTCGTAAGAATTTATTAGTTACTAGATGATTCTTTTCAATACTTGTTAGTTACTTATATGAGTTTCCTCAAAACATACTCTTATAGTATTCTAATAAGAATTTACTAGTTAATATAAGTTTTATTCAACATTTATTAGACACTTATATGAGTTTTTCTCAAAGCATACTCTCATAGTATTCTAATAAGAATTTACTAGTTAATATAAGGTTTTATTCAATATTTATTAGTCACTTATAAGAGTTTTCCTCAAAACATACTATTTTATTATTCTAATAAGAATTTACTAGTTAATATAATGTTTTATTCAACATTTATTAGACACTTATATGAGTTTTCCTCAAAACTTACTCTTATAGTATTCTAATAAGAATTTATTATTTACTATAAGGTTTTATTCAACACTTATTAGTTACTTATATGAGTTTTCCTCAAAACATACTCTTATAGTATTTTCGTAAGAATTTATTAGTTACTAGATGATTCTTTTCAATACTTGTTAGTTACTTATATGAGTTTCCTCAAAACATACTCTTATAGTATTCTAATAAGAATTTACTAGTTCATATAAGTTTTATTCAACATTTATTAGACACTTATATGAGTTTTTCTCAAAGCATACTCTCATAGTATTCTAATAAGAATTACTAGTTAATATAAGGTTTTATTCAATATTTATTAGTCACTTATAAGAGTTTTCCTCAAAACATACTCTTTTATTATTCTAATAAGAATTTACTAGTTAATATAATGTTTTATTCAACATTTATTAGACACTTATATGAGTTTTCCTCAAAACGTACTCTTATAGTATTCTAATATATAAGAATTTATTACTTACTATAAGGTTTTATTCAACATTTATTAGTCACTTGTAAGAGTTTTCCTTAAAACATACTCTTTTATTATTCTAACAAGAATTTACTAGTTAATATAAGGTTTTATTCAACATTTATTACACTTATATGGGTTTTCCTCAAAACTTACTCTTATAGTATTCTAATAAGAATTTATTAATTACTATAAGGTTTTATTCAACATTTATTATTTATTTATATGAGTTTTCCTCAAAACACAGTCTTATAGTATTCTAATAAGAATTTACTAGTTAATATAAGGTTTTATTCAACATTTGTTAGTCACTTATAAGAGTTTTCCTCAAAACATACTCTTTTATTATTCTAATAAGAATTTACTAGTTAATATAATGTTTTATTCAACATTTATTAGACACTTATATGAGTTTTCCTCAAAACTTACTCTTATAGTATTCTAAAAAGAATTTATTACTTACTATAAGGTTTTATTCAACACTTATTAGTTACTTATATGAGTTTTCCTCAAAACATACTCTTATAGTATTTTCGTAAGAATTTATTAGTTACTATATGATTCTTTTCCATACTTGTTAGTTACTTATATGAGGTTCCTCAAAACATACCCTTATAGTATTCTAATAAGAATTTACTAGTTAATATAAGGTTTTATTCAACATTTATTAGACACTTATATGAGTTTTTCTCAAAGCAAACTCTCATAGTATTCTAATAAGAATTTACTAGTTAATATAAGGTTTTATTCAATATTTATTAGTCACTTATAAGAGTTTTCCTCAAAACATACTCTTTTATTATTCTAATAAGAATTTACTAGTTAATATAATGTTTTATTCAACATTTATTAGACACTTATATGAGTTTTCCTCAAAACTTACTCTTATAGTATTCTAATAAGAATTTATTACTTACTATAAGGTTTTATTCAACACTTATTAGTTACTTATATGAGTTTTCCTCAAAACATACTCTTATAGTATTTTCGTAAGAATTTATTAGTTACTAGATGATTCTTTTCAATACTTGTTAGTTACTTATATGAGTTTCCTCAAAACATACTCTTATAGTATTCTAATAAGAATTTACTAGTTAATATAAGTTTTATTCAACATTTATTAGACACTTATATGAGTTTTCCTCAAAACTTACTCTTATAGTATTCTAATAAGAATTTATTATTTACTATAAGGTTTTATTCAACACTTATTAGTTACTTATATGAGTTTTCCTCAAAACATACTCTTATAGTATTTTCGTAAGAATTTATTAGTTACTAGATGATTCTTTTCAATACTTGTTAGTTACTTATATGAGTTTCCTCAAAACATACTCTTATAGTATTCTAATAAGAATTTACTAGTTCATATAAGTTTTATTCAACATTTATTAGACACTTATATGAGTTTTCCTCAAAGCACACTCTCATAGTATTCTAATAAGAATTCACTAGTTAATATAAGGTTTTATTCAACATTTATTAGTCACTTATAAGAGTTTTCCTCAAAACATACTCTTATAGTATTCTAATAAGAATTTACTAGTTAATATAAGGTTTTATTCAACATTTATTGTCACTTATTAGAGTTTTCCTCAAAACATAGTCTTATATTATTCTAATAAGAATTTACTAGTTAATACTTAATATAAGGTTTTATTCAACATTTATTAGTCAATTATAAGAGTTTTCCTCAAAACATACTCTTATAGTATTCTAATAAGAATTTAATAGTTAATATAACGTTTTATTCAACATTTATTAGACACTTATATGAGTTTTCCTCAAAGCATACTCTCATAGTATTCTAATAAGAATTTACTAGTTAATATAAGGTTTTATTCAACATTTATTAGTCACTTATAAGAGTTTTCCTCAAAACATACTCTTATAGTATTCTAATAAGAATTTACTAGTTAATATAAGGTTTTATTCAACATTTATTGTCACTTATAAGAGTTTTCCTCAAAACATAGTCTTATATTATTCTAATAAGAATTTACTAGTTAATACTTAATATAAGGTTTTATTCAAAATTTATTAGTCACTTATAAGAGTTTTCCTCAAAACATACTCTTATATTATTCTAATAAGAATTTACTAAATAATATAAGGTTTTATTCAACATTTATTAAACACTTATATGAGTTTTCCTCAAATCATAGTCTTATAGCATTCTTATAACAATTTACTAGTTAATATAAAGTTTTATTCAACATTTATTAGTCACTTGTAAGAGTTTTCCTCAAAACATACTCTTTCATTATTCTAATAAGAATTTACTAGTTAATATAAGGTTTTTTATTCAACATTTATTAGTCATTTATAAGAGTTTTCCTCAAAACTTACTCTTATAGTATTCTAATAAGAATTTAATAGTTACTATAAGGTTTTATTCAACATTTATTAGACACTTATATGAGTTTTTCTCAAAGCATACTCTCATAGTATTCTAATAAGAATTTACTAGTTAATATAAGGTTTTATTCAACATTTATTAGTCACTTATAAGAGTTTTCCTCAAAACATACTCTTTTATTATTCTAATAAGAATTTACTAGTTAATATAAGGTTTTATTCAACATTTATTGTCACTTATAAGAGTTTTCCTCAAAACATAGTCTTATATTATTCTAATAAGAATTTACTAGTTAATACTTAATATAAGGTTTTATTCAAAATTTATTAGTCACTTATAAGAGTTTTCCTCAAAACATACTTTTATATTATTCTAATAAGAATTTACTAAATAATATAAGGTTTTATTCAACATTTATTAAACACTTATATGAGTTTTCCTCAAATCATAGTCTTATAGCATTCTTATAACAATTTACTAGTTAATATAAAGTTTTATTCAACATTTATTGTCACTTATTAGAGTTTTCCTCAAAACATAGTCTTATATTATTCTAATAAGAATTTACTAGTTAATACTTAATATAAGGTTTTATTCAACATTTATTAGTCAATTATAAGAGTTTTCCTCAAAACATACTCTTATAGTATTCTAATAAGAATTTAATAGTTAATATAACGTTTTATTCAACATTTATTAGACACTTATATGAGTTTTCCTCAAAGCATACTCTCATAGTATTCTAATAAGAATTTACTAGTTAATATAAGGTTTTATTCAACATTTATTATTCACTTATAAGAGTTTTCCTCAAAACATACTCTTATAGTATTCTAATAAGAATTTACTAGTTAATATAAGGTTTTATTCAACATTTATTGTCACTTATAAGAGTTTTCCTCAAAACATAGTCTTATATTATTCTAATAAGAATTTACTAGTTAATACTTAATATAAGGTTTTATTCAAAATTTATTAGTCACTTATAAGAGTTTTCCTCAAAACATACTCTTATATTATTCTAATAAGAATTTACTAAATAATATAAGGTTTTATTCAACATTTATTAAACACTTATATGAGTTTTCCTCAAATCATAGTCTTATAGCATTCTTATAACAATTTACTAGTTAATATAAGTTTTATTCAACATTTATTAGTCACTTGTAAGAGTTTTCCTCAAAACATACTCTTTTATTATTCTAATCAGAATTTACTAGTTAATATAATGTTTTATTCAACATTTATTAGACACTTATATGAGTTTTCCTCAAAACATACTCTTATAGTATTCTAATAAGAATTTATTACTTACTATAAGGTTTTATTCAACACTTATTAGTTACTTATATGAGTTTTCCTCAAAACATAATCTTATAGTATTTTCGTAAGAATTTATTAGTTACTAGATGATTCTTTTCAATACTTGTTAGTTACTTATATGAGTTTCCTCAAAACATACTCTTATAGTATTCTAATAAGAATTTACTAGTTAATATAAGTTTTATTCAACATTTATTAGACACTTATATGAGTTTTTCTCAAAGCATACTCTCATAGTATTCTAATAAGAATTTACTAGTTCATATAAGGTTTTATTCAATATTTATTAGTCACTTATAAGAGTTTTCCTCAAAACATACTCTTTTATTATTCTAATAAGAATTTACTAGTTAATATAATGTTTTATTCAACATTTATTAGACACTTATATGAGTTTTCCTCAAAACTTACTCTTATAGTATTCTAATAAGAATTTATTATTTACTATAAGGTTTTATTCAACACTTATTAGTTACTTATATGAGTTTTCCTCAAAACATACTCTTATAGTATTTTCGTAAGAATTTATTAGTTACTAGATGATTCTTTTCAATACTTGTTAGTTACTTATATGAGTTTCCTCAAAACATACTCTTATAGTATTCTAATAAGAATTTACTAGTTCATATAAGTTTTATTCAACATTTATTAGACACTTATATGAGTTTTTCTCAAAGCATACTCTCATAGTATTCTAATAAGAATTACTAGTTAATATAAGGTTTTATTCAATATTCTTAGTCACTTATAAGAGTTTTCCTCAAAACATACTCTTTTATTATTCTAATAAGAATTTACTAGTTAATATAATGTTTTATTCAACATTTATTAGACACTTATATGAGTTTTCCTCAAAACGTACTCTTATAGTATTCTAATATATAAGAATTTATTACTTACTATAAGGTTTTATTCAACATTTATTAGTCACTTGTAAGAGTTTTCCTTAAAACATACTCTTTTATTATTCTAACAAGAATTTACTAGTTAATATAAGGTTTTATTCAACATTTATTACACTTATATGGGTTTTCCTCAAAACTTACTCTTATAGTATTCTAATAAGAATTTATTACTTACTATAAGGTTTTATTCAACATTTATTATTTATTTATATGAGTTTTTCTCAAAACACAGTCTTATAGTATTCTAATAAGAATTTACTAGTTAATATAAGGTTTTATTCAACATTTGTTAGTCACTTATAAGAGTTTTCCTCAAAACATACTCTTTTATTATTCTAATAAGAATTTACTAGTTAATATAATGTTTTATTCAACATTTATTAGACACTTATATGAGTTTTCCTCAAAACTTACTCTTATAGTATTCTAAAAAGAATTTATTACTTACTATAAGGTTTTATTCAACACTTATTAGTTACTTATATGAGTTTTCCTCAAAACATACTCTTATAGTATTTTCGTAAGAATTTATTAGTTACTATATGATTCTTTTCCATACTTGTTAGTTACTTATATGAGGTTCCTCAAAACATACCCTTATAGTATTCTAATAAGAATTTACTAGTTAATATAAGGTTTTATTCAACATTTATTAGACACTTATATGAGTTTTTCTCAAAGCAAACTCTCATAGTATTCTAATAAGAATTTACTAGTTAATATAAGGTTTTATTCAATATTTATTAGTCACTTATAAGAGTTTTCCTCAAAACATACTCTTTTATTATTCTAATAAGAATTTACTAGTTAATATAATGTTTTATTCAACATTTATTAGACACTTATATGAGTTTTCCTCAAAACTTACTCTTATAGTATTCTAATAAGAATTTATTACTTACTATAAGGTTTTATTCAACACTTATTAGTTACTTATATGAGTTTTCCTCAAAACATACTCTTATAGTATTTTCGTAAGAATTTATTAGTTACTAGATGATTCTTTTCAATACTTGTTAGTTACTTATATGAGTTTCCTCAAAACATACTCTTATAGTATTCTAATAAGAATTTACTAGTTAATATAAGTTTTATTCAACATTTATTAGACACTTATATGAGTTTTCCTCAAAACTTACTCTTATAGTATTCTAATAAGAATTTATTATTTACTATAAGGTTTTATTCAACACTTATTAGTTACTTATATGAGTTTTCCTCAAAACATACTCTTATAGTATTTTCGTAAGAATTTATTAGTTACTAGATGATTCTTTTCAATACTTGTTAGTTACTTATATGAGTTTCCTCAAAACATACTCTTATAGTATTCTAATAAGAATTTACTAGTTCATATAAGTTTTATTCAACATTTATTAGACACTTATATGAGTTTTCCTCAAAGCACACTCTCATAGTATTCTAATAAGAATTCACTAGTTAATATAAGGTTTTATTCAACATTTATTAGTCACTTATAAGAGTTTTCCTCAAAACATACTCTTATAGTATTCTAATAAGAATTTACTAGTTAATATAAGGTTTTATTCAACATTTATTGTCACTTATTAGAGTTTTCCTCAAAACATAGTCTTATATTATTCTAATAAGAATTTACTAGTTAATACTTAATATAAGGTTTTATTCAACATTTATTAGTCAATTATAAGAGTTTTCCTCAAAACATACTCTTATAGTATTCTAATAAGAATTTAATAGTTAATATAACGTTTTATTCAACATTTATTAGACACTTATATGAGTTTTCCTCAAAGCATACTCTCATAGTATTCTAATAAGAATTTACTAGTTAATATAAGGTTTTATTCAACATTTATTAGTCACTTATAAGAGTTTTCCTCAAAACATACTCTTATAGTATTCTAATAAGAATTTACTAGTTAATATAAGGTTTTATTCAACATTTATTGTCACTTATAAGAGTTTTCCTCAAAACATAGTCTTATATTATTCTAATAAGAATTTACTAGTTAATACTTAATATAAGGTTTTATTCAAAATTTATTAGTCACTTATAAGAGTTTTCCTCAAAACATACTCTTATATTATTCTAATAAGAATTTACTAAATAATATAAGGTTTTATTCAACATTTATTAAACACTTATATGAGTTTTCCTCAAATCATAGTCTTATAGCATTCTTATAACAATTTACTAGTTAATATAAAGTTTTATTCAACATTTATTAGTCACTTGTAAGAGTTTTCCTCAAAACATACTCTTTCATTATTCTAATAAGAATTTACTAGTTAATATAAGGTTTTTTATTCAACATTTATTAGTCATTTATAAGAGTTTTCCTCAAAACTTACTCTTATAGTATTCTAATAAGAATTTAATAGTTACTATAAGGTTTTATTCAACATTTATTAGACACTTATATGAGTTTTTCTCAAAGCATACTCTCATAGTATTCTAATAAGAATTTACTAGTTAATATAAGGTTTTATTCAACATTTATTAGTCACTTATAAGAGTTTTCCTCAAAACATACTCTTTTATTATTCTAATAAGAATTTACTAGTTAATATAAGGTTTTATTCAACATTTATTGTCACTTATAAGAGTTTTCCTCAAAACATAGTCTTATATTATTCTAATAAGAATTTACTAGTTAATACTTAATATAAGGTTTTATTCAAAATTTATTAGTCACTTATAAGAGTTTTCCTCAAAACATACTCTTATATTATTCTAATAAGAATTTACTAAATAATATAAGGTTTTATTCAACATTTATTAAACACTTATATGAGTTTTCCTCAAATCATAGTCTTATAGCATTCTTATAACAATTTACTAGTTAATATAAAGTTTTATTCAACATTTATTGTCACTTATTAGAGTTTTCCTCAAAACATAGTCTTATATTATTCTAATAAGAATTTACTAGTTAATACTTAATATAAGGTTTTATTCAACATTTATTAGTCAATTATAAGAGTTTTCCTCAAAACATACTCTTATAGTATTCTAATAAGAATTTAATAGTTAATATAACGTTTTATTCAACATTTATTAGACACTTATATGAGTTTTCCTCAAAGCATACTCTCATAGTATTCTAATAAGAATTTACTAGTTAATATAAGGTTTTATTCAACATTTATTAGTCACTTATAAGAGTTTTCCTCAAAACATACTCTTATAGTATTCTAATAAGAATTTACTAGTTAATATAAGGTTTTATTCAACATTTATTGTCACTTATAAGAGTTTTCCTCAAAACATAGTCTTATATTATTCTAATAAGAATTTACTAGTTAATACTTAATATAAGGTTTTATTCAAAATTTATTAGTCACTTATAAGAGTTTTCCTCAAAACATACTCTTATATTATTCTAATAAGAATTTACTAAATAATATAAGGTTTTATTCAACATTTATTAAACACTTATATGAGTTTTCCTCAAATCATAGTCTTATAGCATTCTTATAACAATTTACTAGTTAATATAAAGTTTTATTCAACATTTATTAGTCACTTGTAAGAGTTTTCCTCAAAACATACTCTTTTATTATTCTAATCAGAATTTACTAGTTAATATAATGTTTTATTCAACATTTATTAGACACTTATATGAGTTTTCCTCAAAACATACTCTTATAGTATTCTAATAAGAATTTATTACTTACTATAAGGTTTTATTCAACACTTATTAGTTACTTATATGAGTTTTCCTCAAAACATAATCTTATAGTATTTTCGTAAGAATTTATTAGTTACTAGATGATTCTTTTCAATACTTGTTAGTTACTTATATGAGTTTCCTCAAAACATACTCTTATAGTATTCTAATAAGAATTTACTAGTTAATATAAGTTTTATTCAACATTTATTAGACACTTATATGAGTTTTCCTCAAAGCATACTCTCATAGTATTCTAATAAGAATTTACTAGTTAATATAAGGTTTTATTCAACATTTATTAGTCACTTATAAGAGTTTTCCTCAAAACATACTCTTATAGTATTCTAATAAGAATTTACTAGTTAATATAAGGTTTTATTCAACATTTATTGTCACTTATAAGAGTTTTCCTCAAAACATAGTCTTATATTATTCTAATAAGAATTTACTAGTTAATACTTAATATAAGGTTTTATTCAAAATTTATTAGTCACTTATAAGAGTTTTCCTCAAAACATACTCTTATATTATTCTAATAAGAATTTACTAAATAATATAAGGTTTTATTCAACATTTATTAAACACTTATATGAGTTTTCCTCAAATCATAGTCTTATAGCATTCTTATAACAATTTACTAGTTAATATAAGTTTTATTCAACATTTATTAGTCACTTGTAAGAGTTTTCCTCAAAACATACTCTTTTATTATTCTAATCAGAATTTACTAGTTAATATAATGTTTTATTCAACATTTATTAGACACTTATATGAGTTTTCCTCAAAACATACTCTTATAGTATTCTAATAAGAATTTATTACTTACTATAAGGTTTTATTCAACACTTATTAGTTACTTATATGAGTTTTCCTCAAAACATAATCTTATAGTATTTTCGTAAGAATTTATTAGTTACTAGATGATTCTTTTCAATACTTGTTAGTTACTTATATGAGTTTCCTCAAAACATACTCTTATAGTATTCTAATAAGAATTTACTAGTTAATATAAGTTTTATTCAACATTTATTAGACACTTATATGAGTTTTTCTCAAAGCATACTCTCATAGTATTCTAATAAGAATTTACTAGTTCATATAAGGTTTTATTCAATATTTATTAGTCACTTATAAGAGTTTTCCTCAAAACATACTCTTTTATTATTCTAATAAGAATTTACTAGTTAATATAATGTTTTATTCAACATTTATTAGACACTTATATGAGTTTTCCTCAAAACTTACTCTTATAGTATTCTAATAAGAATTTATTATTTACTATAAGGTTTTATTCAACACTTATTAGTTACTTATATGAGTTTTCCTCAAAACATACTCTTATAGTATTTTCGTAAGAATTTATTAGTTACTAGATGATTCTTTTCAATACTTGTTAGTTACTTATATGAGTTTCCTCAAAACATACTCTTATAGTATTCTAATAAGAATTTACTAGTTCATATAAGTTTTATTCAACATTTATTAGACACTTATATGAGTTTTTCTCAAAGCATACTCTCATAGTATTCTAATAAGAATTACTAGTTAATATAAGGTTTTATTCAATATTTATTAGTCACTTATAAGAGTTTTCCTCAAAACATACTCTTTTATTATTCTAATAAGAATTTACTAGTTAATATAATGTTTTATTCAACATTTATTAGACACTTATATGAGTTTTCCTCAAAACGTACTCTTATAGTATTCTAATATATAAGAATTTATTACTTACTATAAGGTTTTATTCAACATTTATTAGTCACTTGTAAGAGTTTTCCTTAAAACATACTCTTTTATTATTCTAACAAGAATTTACTAGTTAATATAAGGTTTTATTCAACATTTATTACACTTATATGGGTTTTCCTCAAAACTTACTCTTATAGTATTCTAATAAGAATTTATTACTTACTATAAGGTTTTATTCAACATTTATTATTTATTTATATGAGTTTTTCTCAAAACACAGTCTTATAGTATTCTAATAAGAATTTACTAGTTAATATAAGGTTTTATTCAACATTTGTTAGTCACTTATAAGAGTTTTCCTCAAAACATACTCTTTTATTATTCTAATAAGAATTTACTAGTTAATATAATGTTTTATTCAACATTTATTAGACACTTATATGAGTTTTCCTCAAAACTTACTCTTATAGTATTCTAAAAAGAATTTATTACTTACTATAAGGTTTTATTCAACACTTATTAGTTACTTATATGAGTTTTCCTCAAAACATACTCTTATAGTATTTTCGTAAGAATTTATTAGTTACTATATGATTCTTTTCCATACTTGTTAGTTACTTATATGAGGTTCCTCAAAACATACCCTTATAGTATTCTAATAAGAATTTACTAGTTAATATAAGGTTTTATTCAACATTTATTAGACACTTATATGAGTTTTTCTCAAAGCAAACTCTCATAGTATTCTAATAAGAATTTACTAGTTAATATAAGGTTTTATTCAATATTTATTAGTCACTTATAAGAGTTTTCCTCAAAACATACTCTTTTATTATTCTAATAAGAATTTACTAGTTAATATAATGTTTTATTCAACATTTATTAGACACTTATATGAGTTTTCCTCAAAACTTACTCTTATAGTATTCTAATAAGAATTTATTACTTACTATAAGGTTTTATTCAACACTTATTAGTTACTTATATGAGTTTTCCTCAAAACATACTCTTATAGTATTTTCGTAAGAATTTATTAGTTACTAGATGATTCTTTTCAATACTTGTTAGTTACTTATATGAGTTTCCTCAAAACATACTCTTATAGTATTCTAATAAGAATTTACTAGTTAATATAAGTTTTATTCAACATTTATTAGACACTTATATGAGTTTTCCTCAAAACTTACTCTTATAGTATTCTAATAAGAATTTATTATTTACTATAAGGTTTTATTCAACACTTATTAGTTACTTATATGAGTTTTCCTCAAAACATACTCTTATAGTATTTTCGTAAGAATTTATTAGTTACTAGATGATTCTTTTCAATACTTGTTAGTTACTTATATGAGTTTCCTCAAAACATACTCTTATAGTATTCTAATAAGAATTTACTAGTTCATATAAGTTTTATTCAACATTTATTAGACACTTATATGAGTTTTCCTCAAAGCACATTCTCATAGTATTCTAATAAGAATTCACTAGTTAATATAAGGTTTTATTCAACATTTATTAGTCACTTATAAGAGTTTTCCTCAAAACATACTCTTATAGTATTCTAATAAGAATTTACTAGTTAATATAAGGTTTTATTCAACATTTATTGTCACTTATTAGAGTTTTCCTCAAAACATAGTCTTATATTATTCTAATAAGAATTTACTAGTTAATACTTAATATAAGGTTTTATTCAACATTTATTAGTCAATTATAAGAGTTTTCCTCAAAACATACTCTTATAGTATTCTAATAAGAATTTAATAGTTAATATAACGTTTTATTCAACATTTATTAGACACTTATATGAGTTTTCCTCAAAGCATACTCTCATAGTATTCTAATAAGAATTTACTAGTTAATATAAGGTTTTATTCAACATTTATTAGTCACTTATAAGAGTTTTCCTCAAAACATACTCTTATAGTATTCTAATAAGAATTTACTAGTTAATATAAGGTTTTATTCAACATTTATTGTCACTTATAAGAGTTTTCCTCAAAACATAGTCTTATATTATTCTAATAAGAATTTACTAGTTAATACTTAATATAAGGTTTTATTCAAAATTTATTAGTCACTTATAAGAGTTTTCCTCAAAACATACTCTTATATTATTCTAATAAGAATTTACTAAATAATATAAGGTTTTATTCAACATTTATTAAACACTTATATGAGTTTTCCTCAAATCATAGTCTTATAGCATTCTTATAACAATTTACTAGTTAATATAAAGTTTTATTCAACATTTATTAGTCACTTGTAAGAGTTTTCCTCAAAACATACTCTTTCATTATTCTAATAAGAATTTACTAGTTAATATAAGGTTTTTTATTCAACATTTATTAGTCATTTATAAGAGTTTTCCTCAAAACTTACTCTTATAGTATTCTAATAAGAATTTAATAGTTACTATAAGGTTTTATTCAACATTTATTAGACACTTATATGAGTTTTTCTCAAAGCATACTCTCATAGTATTCTAATAAGAATTTACTAGTTAATATAAGGTTTTATTCAACATTTATTAGTCACTTATAAGAGTTTTCCTCAAAACATACTCTTTTATTATTCTAATAAGAATTTACTAGTTAATATAAGGTTTTATTCAACATTTATTGTCACTTATAAGAGTTTTCCTCAAAACATAGTCTTATATTATTCTAATAAGAATTTACTAGTTAATACTTAATATAAGGTTTTATTCAAAATTTATTAGTCACTTATAAGAGTTTTCCTCAAAACATACTCTTATATTATTCTAATAAGAATTTACTAAATAATATAAGGTTTTATTCAACATTTATTAAACACTTATATGAGTTTTCCTCAAATCATAGTCTTATAGCATTCTTATAACAATTTACTAGTTAATATAAAGTTTTATTCAACATTTATTGTCACTTATTAGAGTTTTCCTCAAAACATAGTCTTATATTATTCTAATAAGAATTTACTAGTTAATACTTAATATAAGGTTTTATTCAACATTTATTAGTCAATTATAAGAGTTTTCCTCAAAACATACTCTTATAGTATTCTAATAAGAATTTAATAGTTAATATAACGTTTTATTCAACATTTATTAGACACTTATATGAGTTTTCCTCAAAGCATACTCTCATAGTATTCTAATAAGAATTTACTAGTTAATATAAGGTTTTATTCAACATTTATTAGTCACTTATAAGAGTTTTCCTCAAAACATACTCTTATAGTATTCTAATAAGAATTTACTAGTTAATATAAGGTTTTATTCAACATTTATTGTCACTTATAAGAGTTTTCCTCAAAACATAGTCTTATATTATTCTAATAAGAATTTACTAGTTAATACTTAATATAAGGTTTTATTCAAAATTTATTAGTCACTTATAAGAGTTTTCCTCAAAACATACTCTTATATTATTCTAATAAGAATTTACTAAATAATATAAGGTTTTATTCAACATTTATTAAACACTTATATGAGTTTTCCTCAAATCATAGTCTTATAGCATTCTTATAACAATTTACTAGTTAATATAAAGTTTTATTCAACATTTATTAGTCACTTGTAAGAGTTTTCCTCAAAACATACTCTTTTATTATTCTAATCAGAATTTACTAGTTAATATAATGTTTTATTCAACATTTATTAGACACTTATATGAGTTTTCCTCAAAACATACTCTTATAGTATTCTAATAAGAATTTATTACTTACTATAAGGTTTTATTCAACACTTATTAGTTACTTATATGAGTTTTCCTCAAAACATAATCTTATAGTATTTTCGTAAGAATTTATTAGTTACTAGATGATTCTTTTCAATACTTGTTAGTTACTTATATGAGTTTCCTCAAAACATACTCTTATAGTATTCTAATAAGAATTTACTAGTTAATATAAGTTTTATTCAACATTTATTAGACACTTATATGAGTTTTTCTCAAAGCATACTCTCATAGTATTCTAATAAGAATTTACTAGTTAATATAAGGTTTTATTCAAT
Source organism: Persicaria maculosa (assembly GCA_963922045.1). NCBI lineage: Eukaryota > Viridiplantae > Streptophyta > Magnoliopsida > Caryophyllales > Polygonaceae > Persicaria > Persicaria maculosa. The sequence goes on along the minus strand of OY998271.1, from coordinate 20,377,044 downwards.
ATTTATTAGTCACTTATAAGAGTTTTCCTCAAAACATACTCTTTTATTATTCTAATAAGAATTTACTAGTTAATATAATGTTTTATTCAACATTTATTAGACACTTATATGAGTTTTCCTCAAAACTTACTCTTATAGTATTCTAATAAGAATTTATTATTTACTATAAGGTTTTATTCAACACTTATTAGTTACTTATATGAGTTTTCCTCAAAACATACTCTTATAGTATTTTCGTAAGAATTTATTAGTTACTAGATGATTCTTTTCAATACTTGTTAGTTACTTATATGAGTTTCCTCAAAACATACTCTTATAGTATTCTAATAAGAATTTACTAGTTCATATAAGTTTTATTCAACATTTATTAGACACTTATATGAGTTTTTCTCAAAGCATACTCTCATAGTATTCTAATAAGAATTACTAGTTAATATAAGGTTTTATTCAATATTTATTAGTCACTTATAAGAGTTTTCCTCAAAACATACTCTTTTATTATTCTAATAAGAATTTACTAGTTAATATAATGTTTTATTCAACATTTATTAGACACTTATATGAGTTTTCCTCAAAACGTACTCTTATAGTATTCTAATATATAAGAATTTATTACTTACTATAAGATTTTATTCAACATTTATTAGTCACTTGTAAGAGTTTTCCTTAAAACATACTCTTTTATTATTCTAACAAGAATTTACTAGTTAATATAAGGTTTTATTCAACATTTATTACACTTATATGGGTTTTCCTCAAAACTTACTCTTATAGTATTCTAATAAGAATTTATTACTTACTATAAGGTTTTATTCAACATTTATTATTTATTTATATGAGTTTTCCTCAAAACACAGTCTTATAGTATTCTAATAAGAATTTACTAGTTAATATAAGGTTTTATTCAACATTTGTTAGTCACTTATAAGAGTTTTCCTCAAAACATACTCTTTTATTATTCTAATAAGAATTTACTAGTTAATATAATGTTTTATTCAACATTTATTAGACACTTATATGAGTTTTCCTCAAAACTTACTCTTATAGTATTCTAAAAAGAATTTATTACTTACTATAAGGTTTTATTCAACACTTATTAGTTACTTATATGAGTTTTCCTCAAAACATACTCTTATAGTATTTTCGTAAGAATTTATTAGTTACTATATGATTCTTTTCCATACTTGTTAGTTACTTATATGAGGTTCCTCAAAACATACCCTTATAGTATTCTAATAAGAATTTACTAGTTAATATAAGGTTTTATTCAACATTTATTAGACACTTATATGAGTTTTTCTCAAAGCAAACTCTCATAGTATTCTAATAAGAATTTACTAGTTAATATAAGGTTTTATTCAATATTTATTAGTCACTTATAAGAGTTTTCCTCAAAACATACTCTTTTATTATTCTAATAAGAATTTACTAGTTAATATAATGTTTTATTCAACATTTATTAGACACTTATATGAGTTTTCCTCAAAACTTACTCTTATAGTATTCTAATAAGAATTTATTACTTACTATAAGGTTTTATTCAACACTTATTAGTTACTTATATGAGTTTTCCTCAAAACATACTCTTATAGTATTTTCGTAAGAATTTATTAGTTACTAGATGATTCTTTTCAATACTTGTTAGTTACTTATATGAGTTTCCTCAAAACATACTCTTATAGTATTCTAATAAGAATTTACTAGTTAATATAAGTTTTATTCAACATTTATTAGACACTTATATGAGTTTTTCTCAAAGCATACTCTCATAGTATTCTAATAAGAATTTACTAGTTAATATAAGGTTTTATTCAATATTTATTAGTCACTTATAAGAGTTTTCCTCAAAACATACTCTTTTATTATTCTAATAAGAATTTACTAGTTAATATAATGTTTTATTCAACATTTATTAGACACTTATATGAGTTTTCCTCAAAACTTACTCTTATAGTATTCTAATAAGAATTTATTATTTACTATAAGGTTTTATTCAACACTTATTAGTTACTTATATGAGTTTTCCTCAAAACATACTCTTATAGTATTTTCGTAAGAATTTATTAGTTACTAGATGATTCTTTTCAATACTTGTTAGTTACTTATATGAGTTTCCTCAAAACATACTCTTATAGTATTCTAATAAGAATTTACTAGTTCATATAATTTTTATTCAACATTTATTAGACACTTATATGAGTTTTTCTCAAAGCATACTCTCATAGTATTCTAATAAGAATTACTAGTTAATATAAGGTTTTATTCAATATTTATTAGTCACTTATAAGAGTTTTCCTCAAAACATACTCTTTTATTATTCTAATAAGAATTTACTAGTTGATATAATGTTTTATTCAACATTTATTAGACACTTATATGAGTTTTCCTCAAAACGTACTCTTATAGTATTCAAATATATAAGAATTTATTACTTACTATAAGGTTTTATTCAACATTTATTAGTCACTTGTAAGAGTTTTCCTTAAAACATACTCTTTTATTATTCTAACAAGAATTTACTAGTTAATATAAGGTTTTATTCAACATTTATTACACTTATATGGGTTTTCCTCAAAACTTACTCTTATAGTATTCTAATAAGAATTTATTACTTACTATAAGGTTTTATTCAACACTTATTATTTATTTATATGAGTTTTCCTCAAAACACAGTCTTATAGTATTCTAATAAGAATTTACTAGTTAATATAAGGTTTTATTCAACATTTGTTAGTCACTTATAAGAGTTTTCCTCAAAACATACTCTTTTATTATTCTAATAAGAATTTACTAGTTAATATAATGTTTTATTCAACATTTATTAGACACTTATATGAGTTTTCCTCAAAACTTACTCTTATAGTATTCTAAAAAGAATTTATTACTTACTATAAGGTTTTATTCAACACTTATTAGTTACTTATATGAGTTTTCCTCAAAACATACTCTTATAGTATTTTCGTAAGAATTTATTAGTTACTATATGATTCTTTTCCATACTTGTTAGTTACTTATATGAGGTTCCTCAAAACATACCCTTATAGTATTCTAATAAGAATTTACTAGTTAATATAAGGTTTTATTCAACATTTATTAGACACTTATATGAGTTTTTCTCAAAGTAAACTCTCATAGTATTCTAATAAGAATTTACTAGTTAATATAAGGTTTTATTCAATATTTATTAGTCACTTATAAGAGTTTTCCTCAAAACATACTCTTTTATTATTCTAATAAGAATTTACTAGTTAATATAATGTTTTATTCAACATTTATTAGACACTTATATGAGTTTTCCTCAAAACTTACTCTTATAGTATTCTAATAAGAATTTATTACTTACTATAAGGTTTTATTCAACACTTATTAGTTACTTATATGAGTTTTCCTCAAAACATACTCTTATAGTATTTTCGTAAGAATTTATTAGTTACTAGATGATTCTTTTCAATACTTGTTAGTTACTTATATGAGTTTCCTCAAAACATACTCTTATAGTATTCTAATAAGAATTTACTAGTTAATATAAGTTTTATTCAACATTTATTAGACACTTATATGAGTTTTCCTCAAAACTTACTCTTATAGTATTCTAATAAGAATTTATTATTTACTATAAGGTTTTATTCAACACTTATTAGTTACTTATATGAGTTTTCCTCAAAACATACTCTTATAGTATTTTCGTAAGAATTTATTAGTTACTAGATGATTCTTTTCAATACTTGTTAGTTACTTATATGAGTTTCCTCAAAACATACTCTTATAGTATTCTAATAAGAATTTACTAGTTCATATAAGTTTTATTCAACATTTATTAGACACTTATATGAGTTTTCCTCAAAGCACACTCTCATAGTATTCTAATAAGAATTCACTAGTTAATATAAGGTTTTATTCAACATTTATTAGTCACTTATAAGAGTTTTCCTCAAAACATACTCTTATAGTATTCTAATAAGAATTTAATAGTTAATATAAGGTTTTATTCAACATTTATTGTCACTTATTAGAGTTTTCCTCAAAACATAGTCTTATATTATTCTAATAAGAATTTACTAGTTAATACTTAATATAAGGTTTTATTCAACATTTATTAGTCAATTATAAGAGTTTTCCTCAAAACATACTCTTATAGTATTCTAATAAGAATTTAATAGTTAATATAACGTTTTATTCAACATTTATTAGACACTTATATGAGTTTTCCTCAAAGCATACTCTCATAGTATTCTAATAAGAATTTACTAGTTAATATAAGGTTTTATTCAACATTTATTAGTCACTTATAAGAGTTTTCCTCAAAACATACTCTTATAGTATTCTAATAAGAATTTACTAGTTAATATAAGGTTTTATTCAACATTTATTGTCACTTATAAGAGTTTTCCTCAAAACATAGTCTTATATTATTCTAATAAGAATTTACTAGTTAATACTTAATATAAGGTTTTATTCAAAATTTATTAGTCACTTATAAGAGTTTTCCTCAAAACATACTCTTATATTATTCTAATAAGAATTTACTAAATAATATAAGGTTTTATTCAACATTTATTAAACACTTATATGAGTTTTCCTCAAATCATAGTCTTATAGCATTCTTATAACAATTTACTAGTTAATATAAAGTTTTATTCAACATTTATTAGTCACTTGTAAGAGTTTTCCTCAAAACATACTCTTTCATTATTCTAATAAGAATTTACTAGTTAATATAAGGTTTTTTATTCAACATTTATTAGTCATTTATAAGAGTTTTCCTCAAAACTTACTCTTATAGTATTCTAATAAGAATTTAATAGTTACTATAAGGTTTTATTCAACATTTATTAGACACTTATATGAGTTTTTCTCAAAGCATACTCTCATAGTATTCTAATAAGAATTTACTAGTTAATATAAGGTTTTATTCAACATTTATTAGTCACTTATAAGAGTTTTCCTCAAAACATACTCTTTTATTATTCTAATAAGAATTTACTAGTTAATATAAGGTTTTATTCAACATTTATTGTCACTTATAAGAGTTTTCCTCAAAACATAGTCTTATATTATTCTAATAAGAATTTACTAGTTAATACTTAATATAAGGTTTTATTCAAAATTTATTAGTCACTTATAAGAGTTTTCCTCAAAACATACTCTTATATTATTCTAATAAGAATTTACTAAATAATATAAGGTTTTATTCAACATTTATTAAACACTTATATGAGTTTTCCTCAAATCATAGTCTTATAGCATTCTTATAACAATTTACTAGTTAATATAAAGTTTTATTCAACATTTATTGTCACTTATTAGAGTTTTCCTCAAAACATAGTCTTATATTATTCTAATAAGAATTTACTAGTTAATACTTAATATAAGGTTTTATTCAACATTTATTAGTCAATTATAAGAGTTTTCCTCAAAACATACTCTTATAGTATTCTAATAAGAATTTAATAGTTAATATAACGTTTTATTCAACATTTATTAGACACTTATATGAGTTTTCCTCAAAGCATACTCTCATAGTATTCTAATAAGAATTTACTAGTTAATATAAGGTTTTATTCAACATTTATTAGTCACTTATAAGAGTTTTCCTCAAAACATACTCTTATAGTATTCTAATAAGAATTTACTAGTTAATATAAGGTTTTATTCAACATTTATTGTCACTTATAAGAGTTTTCCTCAAAACATAGTCTTATATTATTCTAATAAGAATTTACTAGTTAATAATTAATATAAGGTTTTATTCAAAATTTATTAGTCACTTATAAGAGTTTTCCTCTAAACATACTCTTATATTATTCTAATAAGAATTTACTAAATAATATAAGGTTTTATTCAACATTTATTAAACACTTATATGAGTTTTCCTCAAATCATAGTCTTATAGCATTCTTATAACAATTTACTAGTTAATATAAAGTTTTATTCAACATTTATTAGTCACTTGTAAGAGTTTTCCTCAAAACATACTCTTTTATTATTCTAATCAGAATTTACTAGTTAATATAATGTTTTATTCAACATTTATTAGACACTTATATGAGTTTTCCTCAAAACATACTCTTATACTATTCTAATAAGAATTTATTACTTACTATAAGGTTTTATTCAACACTTATTAGTTACTTATATGAGTTTTCCTCAAAACATAATCTTATAGTATTTTCGTAAGAATTTATTAGTTACTAGATGATTCTTTTCAATACTTGTTAGTTACTTATATGAGTTTCCTCAAAACATACTCTTATAGTATTCTAATAAGAATTTACTAGTTAATATAAGTTTTATTCAACATTTATTAGACACTTATATGAGTTTTTCTCAAAGCATACTCTCATAGTATTCTAATAAGAATTTACTAGTTAATATAAGGTTTTATTCAATATTTATTAGTCACTTATAAGAGTTTTCCTCAAAACATACTCTTTTATTATTCTAATAAGAATTTACTAGTTAATATAATGTTTTATTCAACATTTATTAGACACTTATATGAGTTTTCCTCAAAACTTACTCTTATAGTATTCTAATAAGAATTTATTATTTACTATAAGGTTTTATTCAACACTTATTAGTTACTTATATGAGTTTTCCTCAAAACATACTCTTATAGTATTTTCGTAAGAATTTATTAGTTACTAGATGATTCTTTTCAATACTTGTTAGTTACTTATATGAGTTTCCTCAAAACATACTCTTATAGTATTCTAATAAGAATTTACTAGTTCATATAAGTTTTATTCAACATTTATTAGACACTTATATGAGTTTTTCTCAAAGCATACTCTCATAGTATTCTAATAAGAATTACTAGTTAATATAAGGTTTTATTCAATATTTATTAGTCACTTATAAGAGTTTTCCTCAAAACATACTCTTTTATTATTCTAATAAGAATTTACTAGTTAATATAATGTTTTATTCAACATTTATTAGACACTTATATGAGTTTTCCTCAAAACGTACTCTTATAGTATTCTAATATATAAGAATTTATTACTTACTATAAGGTTTTATTCAACATTTATTAGTCCCTTGTAAGAGTTTTCCTTAAAACATACTCTTTTATTATTCTAACAAGAATTTACTAGTTAATATAAGGTTTTATTCAACATTTATTACACTTATATGGGTTTTCCTCAAAACTTACTCTTATAGTATTCTAATAAGAATTTATTACTTACTATAAGGTTTTATTCAACATTTATTATTTATTTATATGAGTTTTCCTCAAAACACAGTCTTATAGTATTCTAATAAGAATTTACTAGTTAATATAAGGTTTTATTCAACATTTGTTAGTCACTTATAAGAGTTTTCCTCAAAACATACTCTTTTATTATTCTAATAAGAATTTACTAGTTAATATAATGTTTTATTCAACATTTATTAGACACTTATATGAGTTTTCCTCAAAACTTACTCTTATAGTATTCTAAAAAGAATTTATTACTTACTATAAGGTTTTATTCAACACTTATTAGTTACTTATATGAGTTTTCCTCAAAACATACTCTTATAGTATTTTCGTAAGAATTTATTAGTTGCTATATGATTCTTTTCCATACTTGTTAGTTACTTATATGAGGTTCCTCAAAACATACCCTTATAGTATTCTAATAAGAATTTACTAGTTAATATAAGGTTTTATTCAACATTTATTAGACACTTATATGAGTTTTTCTCAAAGCAAACTCTCATAGTATTCTAATAAGAATTTACTAGTTAATATAAGGTTTTATTCAATATTTATTAGTCACTTATAAGAGTTTTCCTCAAAACATACTCTTTTATTATTCTAATAAGAATTTACTAGTTAATATAATGTTTTATTCAACATTTATTAGACACTTATATGAGTTTTCCTCAAAACTTACTCTTATAGTATTCTAATAAGAATTTATTACTTACTATAAGGTTTTATTCAACACTTATTAGTTACTTATATGAGTTTTCCTCAAAACATACTCTTATAGTATTTTCGTAAGAATTTATTAGTTACTAGATGATTCTTTTCAATACTTGTTAGTTACTTATATGAGTTTCCTCAAAACATACTCTTATAGTATTCTAAAAAGAATTTACTAGTTAATATAAGTTTTATTCAACATTTATTAGACACTTATATGAGTTTTTCTCAAAGCATACTCTCATAGTATTCTAATAAGAATTTACTAGTTAATATAAGGTTTTATTCAATATTTATTAGTCACTTATAAGAGTTTTCCTCAAAACATACTCTTTTATTATTCTAATAAGAATTTACTAGTTAATATAATGTTTTATTCAACATTTATTAGACACTTATATGAGTTTTCCTCAAAACGAACTCTTATAGTATTCTAATATATAAGAATTTATTACTTACTATAAGGTTTTATTCAACATTTATTAGTCACTTGTAAGAGTTTTCCTTAAAACATACTCTTTTATTATTCTAACAAGAATTTACTAGTTAATATAAGGTTTTATTCAACATTTATTACACTTATATGGGTTTTCCTCATAACTTACTCTTATAGTATTCTAATAAGAATTTATTACTTACTGTAAGGTTTTATTCAACACTTATTATTTATTTATATGAGTTTTCCTCAAAACACAGTCTTATAGCATTCTAATAAGAATTTACTAGTTAATATAAGGTTTTATTCAACATTTGTTAGTCAATTATAAGAGTTTTCCTCAAAACATACTCTTTTATTATTCTAATAAGAATTTACTAGTTAATATAATGTTTTATTCAACATTTATTAGACACTTATATGAGTTTTCCTCAAAACTTACTCTTATAGTATTCTAAAAAGAATTTATTACTTACTATAAGGTTTTATTCAACACTTATTAGTTACTTATATGAGTTTTCCTCAAAACATACTCTTATAGTATTTTCGTAAGAATTTATTAGTTACTATATGATTCTTTTCCATACTTGTTAGTTACTTATATGAGGTTCCTCAAAACATACCCTTATAGTATTCTAATAAGAATTTACTAGTTAATATAAGGTTTTATTCAACATTTATTAGACACTTATATGAGTTTTTCTCAAAGCAAACTCTCATAGTATTCTAATAAGAATTTACTAGTTAATATAAGGTTTTATTCAATATTTATTAGTCACTTATAAGAGTTTTCCTCAAAACATACTCTTTTATTATTCTAATAAGAATTTACTAGTTAATATAATGTTTTATTCAACATTTATTAGACACTTATATGAGTTTTCCTCAAAACTTACTCTTATAGTATTCTAATAAGAATTTATTACTTACTATAAGGTTTTATTCAACACTTATTAGTTACTTATATGAGTTTTCCTCAAAACATACTCTTATAGTATTTTCGTAAGAATTTATTAGTTACTAGATGATTCTTTTCAATACTTGTTAGTTACTTATATGAGTTTCCTCAAAACATACTCTTATAGTATTCTAATAAGAATTTACTAGTTAATATAAGTTTTATTCAACATTTATTAGACACTTATATGAGTTTTTCTCAAAGCATACTCTCATAGTATTCTAATAAGAATTTACTAGTTAATATAAGGTTTTATTCAATATTTATTAGTCACTTATAAGAGTTTTCCTCAAAACATACTCTTTTATTATTCTAATAAGAATTTACTAGTTAATATAATGTTTTATTCAACATTTATTAGACACTTATATGAGTTTTCCTCAAAACGAACTCTTATAGTATTCTAATATATAAGAATTTATTACTTACTATAAGGTTTTATTCAACATTTATTAGTCACTTGTAAGAGTTTTCCTTAAAACATACTCTTATAGTATTTTCGTAAGAATTTATTAGTTACTAGATGATTCTTTTCAATACTTGTTAGTTACTTATATGAGTTTCCTCAAAACATACTCTTATAGTATTCTAATAAGAATTTACTAGTTCATATAAGTTTTATTCAACATTTATTAGACACTTATATGAGTTTTTCTCAAAGCATACTCTCATAGTATTCTAATAAGAATTACTAGTTAATATAAGGTTTTATTCAATATTTATTAGTCACTTATAAGAGTTTTCCTCAAAACATACTCTTTTATTATTCTAATAAGAATTTACTAGTTAATATAATGTTTTATTCAACATTTATTAGACACTTATATGAGTTTTCCTCAAAACGTACTCTTATAGTATTCTAATATATAAGAATTTATTACTTACTATAAGGTTTTATTCAACATTTATTAGTCACTTGTAAGAGTTTTCCTTAAAACATACTCTTTTATTATTCTACCAAGAATTTACTAGTTAATATAAGGTTTTATTCAACATTTATTACACTTATATGGGTTTTCCTCAAAACTTACTCTTATAGTATTCTAATAAGAATTTATTACTTACTATAAGGTTTTATTCAACACTTATTATTTATTTATATGAGTTTTCCTCAAAACACAGTCTTATAGTATTCTAATAAGAATTTACTAGTTAATATAAGGTTTTATTCAACATTTGTTAGTCACTTATAAGAGTTTTCCTCAAAACATACTCTTTTATTATTCTAATAAGAATTTACTAGTTAATATAATGTTTTATTCAACATTTATTAGACACTTATATGAGTTTTCCTCAAAACTTACTCTTATAGTATTCTAAAAAGAATTTATTACTTACTATAAGGTTTTATTCAACACTTATTAGTTACTTATATGAGTTTTCCTAAAAACATACTCTTATAGTATTTTCGTAAGAATTTATTAGTTACTATATGATTCTTTTCCATACTTGTTAGTTACTTATATGAGGTTCCTCAAAACATAACCTTATAGTATTCTAATAAGAATTTACTAGTTAATATAAGGTTTTATTCAACATTTATTAGACACTTATATGAGTTTTTCTCAAAGCAAACTCTCATAGTATTCTAATAAGAATTTACTAGTTAATATAAGGTTTTATTCAATATTTATTAGTCACTTATAAGAGTTTTCCTCAAAACATACTCTTTTATTATTCTAATAAGAATTTACTAGTTAATATAATGTTTTATTCAACATTTATTAGACACTTATATGAGTTTTCCTCAAAACTTACTCTTATAGTATTCTAATAAGAATTTATTATTTACTATAAGGTTTTATTCAACACTTATTAGTTACTTATATGAGTTTTCCTCAAAACATACTCTTATAGTATTTTCGTAAGAATTTATTAGTTACTAGATGATTCTTTTCAATACTTGTTAGTTACTTATATGAGTTTCCTCAAAACATACTCTTATAGTATTCTAATAAGAATTTACTAGTTCATATAAGTTTTATTCAACATTTATTAGACACTTATATGAGTTTTTCTCAAAGCATACTCTCATAGTATTCTAATAAGAATTACTAGTTAATATAAGGTTTTATTCAATATTTATTAGTCACTTATAAGAGTTTTCCTCAAAACATACTCTTTTATTATTCTAATAAGAATTTACTAGTTAATATAATGTTTTATTCAACATTTATTAGACACTTATATGAGTTTTCCTCAAAACGTACTCTTATAGTATTCTAATATATAAGAATTTATTACTTACTATAAGGTTTTATTCAACATTTATTAGTCCCTTGTAAGAGTTTTCCTTAAAACATACTCTTTTATTATTCTAACAAGAATTTACTAGTTAATATAAGGTTTTATTCAACATTTATTACACTTATATGGGTTTTCCTCAAAACTTACTCTTATAGTATTCTAATAAGAATTTATTACTTACTATAAGGTTTTATTCAACATTTATTATTTATTTATATGAGTTTTCCTCAAAACACAGTCTTATAGTATTCTAATAAGAATTTACTAGTTAATATAAGGTTTTATTCAACATTTGTTAGTCACTTATAAGAGTTTTCCTCAAAACATACTCTTTTATTATTCTAATAAGAATTTACTAGTTAATATAATGTTTTATTCAACATTTATTAGACACTTATATGAGTTTTCCTCAAAACTTACTCTTATAGTATTCTAAAAAGAATTTATTACTTACTATAAGGTTTTATTCAACACTTATTAGTTACTTATATGAGTTTTCCTCAAAACATACTCTTATAGTATTTTCGTAAGAATTTATTAGTTGCTATATGATTCTTTTCCATACTTGTTAGTTACTTATATGAGGTTCCTCAAAACATACCCTTATAGTATTCTAATAAGAATTTACTAGTTAATATAAGGTTTTATTCAACATTTATTAGACACTTATATGAGTTTTTCTCAAAGCAAACTCTCATAGTATTCTAATAAGAATTTACTAGTTAATATAAGGTTTTATTCAATATTTATTAGTCACTTATAAGAGTTTTCCTCAAAACATACTCTTTTATTATTCTAATAAGAATTTACTAGTTAATATAATGTTTTATTCAACATTTATTAGACACTTATATGAGTTTTCCTCAAAACTTACTCTTATAGTATTCTAATAAGAATTTATTACTTACTATAAGGTTTTATTCAACACTTATTAGTTACTTATATGAGTTTTCCTCAAAACATACTCTTATAGTATTTTCGTAAGAATTTATTAGTTACTAGATGATTCTTTTCAATACTTGTTAGTTACTTATATGAGTTTCCTCAAAACATACTCTTATAGTATTCTAAAAAGAATTTACTAGTTAATATAAGTTTTATTCAACATTTATTAGACACTTATATGAGTTTTTCTCAAAGCATACTCTCATAGTATTCTAATAAGAATTTACTAGTTAATATAAGGTTTTATTCAATATTTATTAGTCACTTATAAGAGTTTTCCTCAAAACATACTCTTTTATTATTCTAATAAGAATTTACTAGTTAATATAATGTTTTATTCAACATTTATTAGACACTTATATGAGTTTTCCTCAAAACGAACTCTTATAGTATTCTAATATATAAGAATTTATTACTTACTATAAGGTTTTATTCAACATTTATTAGTCACTTGTAAGAGTTTTCCTTAAAACATACTCTTTTATTATTCTAACAAGAATTTACTAGTTAATATAAGGTTTTATTCAACATTTATTACACTTATATGGGTTTTCCTCATAACTTACTCTTATAGTATTCTAATAAGAATTTATTACTTACTGTAAGGTTTTATTCAACACTTATTATTTATTTATATGAGTTTTCCTCAAAACACAGTCTTATAGCATTCTAATAAGAATTTACTAGTTAATATAAGGTTTTATTCAACATTTGTTAGTCAATTATAAGAGTTTTCCTCAAAACATACTCTTTTATTATTCTAATAAGAATTTACTAGTTAATATAATGTTTTATTCAACATTTATTAGACACTTATATGAGTTTTCCTCAAAACTTACTCTTATAGTATTCTAAAAAGAATTTATTACTTACTATAAGGTTTTATTCAACACTTATTAGTTACTTATATGAGTTTTCCTCAAAACATACTCTTATAGTATTTTCGTAAGAATTTATTAGTTACTATATGATTCTTTTCCATACTTGTTAGTTACTTATATGAGGTTCCTCAAAACATACCCTTATAGTATTCTAATAAGAATTTACTAGTTAATATAAGGTTTTATTCAACATTTATTAGACACTTATATGAGTTTTTCTCAAAGCAAACTCTCATAGTATTCTAATAAGAATTTACTAGTTAATATAAGGTTTTATTCAATATTTATTAGTCACTTATAAGAGTTTTCCTCAAAACATACTCTTTTATTATTCTAATAAGAATTTACTAGTTAATATAATGTTTTATTCAACATTTATTAGACACTTATATGAGTTTTCCTCAAAACTTACTCTTATAGTATTCTAATAAGAATTTATTACTTACTATAAGGTTTTATTCAACACTTATTAGTTACTTATATGAGTTTTCCTCAAAACATACTCTTATAGTATTTTCGTAAGAATTTATTAGTTACTAGATGATTCTTTTCAATACTTGTTAGTTACTTATATGAGTTTCCTCAAAACATACTCTTATAGTATTCTAATAAGAATTTACTAGTTAATATAAGTTTTATTCAACATTTATTAGACACTTATATGAGTTTTTCTCAAAGCATACTCTCATAGTATTCTAATAAGAATTTACTAGTTAATATAAGGTTTTATTCAATATTTATTAGTCACTTATAAGAGTTTTCCTCAAAACATACTCTTTTATTATTCTAATAAGAATTTACTAGTTAATATAATGTTTTATTCAACATTTATTAGACACTTATATGAGTTTTCCTCAAAACGAACTCTTATAGTATTCTAATATATAAGAATTTATTACTTACTATAAGGTTTTATTCAACATTTATTAGTCACTTGTAAGAGTTTTCCTTAAAACATACTCTTATAGTATTTTCGTAAGAATTTATTAGTTACTAGATGATTCTTTTCAATACTTGTTAGTTACTTATATGAGTTTCCTCAAAACATACTCTTATAGTATTCTAATAAGAATTTACTAGTTCATATAAGTTTTATTCAACATTTATTAGACACTTATATGAGTTTTTCTCAAAGCATACTCTCATAGTATTCTAATAAGAATTACTAGTTAATATAAGGTTTTATTCAATATTTATTAGTCACTTATAAGAGTTTTCCTCAAAACATACTCTTTTATTATTCTAATAAGAATTTACTAGTTAATATAATGTTTTATTCAACATTTATTAGACACTTATATGAGTTTTCCTCAAAACGTACTCTTATAGTATTCTAATATATAAGAATTTATTACTTACTATAAGGTTTTATTCAACATTTATTAGTCACTTGTAAGAGTTTTCCTTAAAACATACTCTTTTATTATTCTACCAAGAATTTACTAGTTAATATAAGGTTTTATTCAACATTTATTACACTTATATGGGTTTTCCTCAAAACTTACTCTTATAGTATTCTAATAAGAATTTATTACTTACTATAAGGTTTTATTCAACACTTATTATTTATTTATATGAGTTTTCCTCAAAACACAGTCTTATAGTATTCTAATAAGAATTTACTAGTTAATATAAGGTTTTATTCAACATTTGTTAGTCACTTATAAGAGTTTTCCTCAAAACATACTCTTTTATTATTCTAATAAGAATTTACTAGTTAATATAATGTTTTATTCAACATTTATTAGACACTTATATGAGTTTTCCTCAAAACTTACTCTTATAGTATTCTAAAAAGAATTTATTACTTACTATAAGGTTTTATTCAACACTTATTAGTTACTTATATGAGTTTTCCTAAAAACATACTCTTATAGTATTTTCGTAAGAATTTATTAGTTACTATATGATTCTTTTCCATACTTGTTAGTTACTTATATGAGGTTCCTCAAAACATAACCTTATAGTATTCTAATAAGAATTTACTAGTTAATATAAGGTTTTATTCAACATTTATTAGACACTTATATGAGTTTTTCTCAAAGCAAACTCTCATAGTATTCTAATAAGAATTTACTAGTTAATATAAGGTTTTATTCAATATTTATTAGTCACTTATAAGAGTTTTCCTCAAAACATGCTCTTTTATTATTCTAATAAGAATTTACTAGTTAATATAATGTTTTATTCAACATTTATTAGACACTTATATGAGTTTTCCTCAAAACTTACTCTTATAGTATTCTAATAAGAATTTATTACTTACTATAAGGTTTTATTCAACACTTATTAGTTACTTATATGAGTTTTCCTCAAAACATACTCTTATAGTATTTTCGTAAGAATTTATTAGTTACTAGATGATTCTTTTCAATACTTGTTAGTTACTTATATGAGTTTCCTCAAAACATACTCTTATAGTATTCTAATAAGAATTTACTAGTTAATATAAGTTTTATTCAACATTTATTAGACACTTATATGAGTTTTTCTCAAAGCATACTCTCATAGTATTCTAATAAGAATTTACTAGTTAATATAAGGTTTTATTCAATATTTATTAGTCACTTATAAGAGTTTTCCTCAAAACATACTCTTTTATTATTCTAATAAGAATTTACTAGTTAATATAATGTTTTATTCAACATTTATTAGACACTTATATGAGTTTTCCTCAAAACTTACTCTTATAGTATTCTAATAAGAATTTATTATTTACTATAAGGTTTTATTCAACACTTATTAGTTACTTATATGAGTTTTCCTCAAAACATACTATTATAGTATTTTCGTAAGAATTTATTAGTTACTAGATGATTCTTTTCAATACTTGTTAGTTACTTATATGAGTTTCCTCAAAACATACTCTTATAGTATTCTAATAAGAATTTACTAGTTCATATAAGTTTTATTCAACATTTATTAGACACTTATATGAGTTTTTCTCAAAGCATACTCTCATAGTATTCTAATAAGAATTACTAGTTAATATAAGGTTTTATTCAATATTTATTAGTCACTTATAAGAGTTTTCCTCAAAACATACTCTTTTATTATTCTAATAAGAATTTACTAGTTAATATAATGTTTTATTCAACATTTATTAGACACTTATATGAGTTTTCCTCAAAACGTACTCTTATAGTATTCTAATATATAAGAATTTATTACTTACTATAAGGTTTTATTCAACATTTATTAGTCACTTGTAAGAGTTTTCCTTAAAACATACTCTTTTATTATTCTAACAAGAATTTACTAGTTAATATAAGGTTTTATTCAACATTTATTACACTTATATGGGTTTTCCTCAAAACTTACTCTTATAGTATTCTAATAAGAATTTATTACTTACTATAAGGTTTTATTCAACACTTATTATTTATTTATATGAGTTTTCCTCAAAACACAGTCTTATAGTATTCTAATAAGAATTTACTAGTTAATATAAGGTTTTATTCAACATTTGTTAGTCACTTATAAGAGTTTTCCTCAAAACATACTCTTTTATTATTCTAATAAGAATTTACTAGTTAATATAAGGTTTTATTCAACATTTATTAGACACTTATATGAGTTTTCCTCAAAACTTACTCTTATAGTATTCTAAAAAGAATTTATTACTTACTATAAGGTTTTATTCAACACTTATTAGTTACTTATATGAGTTTTCCTCAAAACATACTCTTATAGTATTTCGTAAGAATTTATTAGTTACTATATGATTCTTTTCCATACTTGTTAGTTACTTATATGAGGTTCCTCAAAACATACCCTTATAGTATTCTAATAAGAATTTACTAGTTAATATAAGGTTTTATTCAACATTTATTAGACACTTATATGAGTTTTTCTCAAAGCAAACTCTCATAGTATTCTAATAAGAATTTACTAGTTAATATAAGGTTTTATTCAATATTTATTAGTCACTTATAAGAGTTTTTCTCAAAACATACTCTTTTATTATTCTAATAAGAATTTACTAGTTAATATAATGTTTTATTCAACATTTATTAGACACTTATATGAGTTTTCCTCAAAACTTACTCTTATAGTATTCTAATAAGAATTTATTACTTACTATAAGGTTTTATTCAACACTTATTAGTTACTTATATGAGTTTTCCTCAAAACATACTCTTATAGTATTTTCGTAAGAATTTATTAGTTACTAGATGATTCTTTTCAATACTTGTTAGTTACTTATATGAGTTTCCTCAAAACATACTCTTATAGTATTCTAATAAGAATTTACTTGTTAATATAAGTTTTATTCAACATTTATTAGACACTTATATGAGTTTTTCTCAAAGCATACTCTCATAGTATTCTAATAAGAATTTACTAGTTAATATAAGGTTTTATTCAATATTTATTAGTCACTTATAAGAGTTTTCCTCAAAACATACTCTTTTATTATTCTAATAAGAATTTACTAGTTAATATAATGTTTTATTCAACATTTATTAGACACTTATATGAGTTTTCCTCAAAACGAACTCTTATAGTATTCTAATATATAAGAATTTATTACTTACTATAAGGTTTATTCAACATTTATTAGTCACTTGTAAGAGTTTTCCTTAAAACATACTCTTTTATTATTCTAACAAGAATTTACTAGTTAATATAAGGTTTTATTCAACATTTATTACACTTATATGGGTTTTCCTCATAACTTACTCTTATAGTATTCTAATAAGAATTTATTACTTACTATAAGGTTTTATTCAACACTTATTATTTATTTATATGAGTTTTCCTCAAAACACACTCTTATAGTATTCTAATAAGAATTTACTAGTTAATATAAAGTTTTATTCAACATTTGTTAGTCACTTATAAGAGTTTTCCTCAAAACATACTCTTTTATTATTCAAATAAGAATTTACTAGTTAATATAATGTTTTATTCAACATTTATTAGACACTTATATGAGTTTTCCTCAAAACTTACTCTTATAGTATTCTAAAAAGAATTTATTACTTACCATAAGGTTTTATTCAACACTTATTAGTTACTTATATGAGTTTTCCTCAAAACATACTCTTATAGTATTTTCGTAAGAATTTATTAGTTACTATATGATTCTTTTCCATACTTGTTAGTTACTTATATGAGGTTCCTCAAAACATACCCTTATAGTATTTTAATAAGAATTTACTAGTTAATATAAGGTTTTATTCAACATTTATTAGACACTTATATGAGTTTTTCTCAAAGCATACTCTCATAGTATTCTAATAAGAATTTACTAGTTAATATAAGGTGTTATTCATCATTTATTAGTCACTTATAAGAGTTTTCCTCAAAACATACTCTTTTATTATTCTAATAAGAATTTAGTAGTTAATATAAGGTTTTATTCAACATTTATTAGACACTTACATGTGCTTTTCTCAAAACATCCTTATAATATTCTAATAAGAATTTATTTGTCAATATAAGGTTTTATTAAACATTTATTATTTACTTATATCAATTTTCCTCAAAACATACTCTTATAGTATTCTAATTAGAATTTATTACTTAATATATGGTTTTATTAAACATTTATTAGTCACTTATATGAGTTTTCCTCAAAACATACCCTTATAATATTCTCATAAGAATTTATTAATTAGTTAATATATATTTTTTTTCAACACTTGTTAATTTATATTAAAAAATTTCATAGGGGTATTTGGGCTCGTCAATGGGCCAATCGGGGAAAACAGTCATATTTGGGCTCATTTAGCCACGGATTTAGACACGGATTCAATCGTCGCTAAATCACCACTTCATTCAACGGGCTGAGATGAGATAATTGGGCTTTCACTAGCTTCTAATGGGCCGAGCCCAGAAATTTTGGGAGAGTTTGTACTCGAATTCAGCCACAGATCGAGTGTCATCGAATAGCCCATTCATGCTATATATCCGGCCCGCCTACAATTAGTGACCCAAGGCCCACTCACCACATATGTTCATTTGATTTCCGATGATTAATAGCCACAGATTTAGCGACGAATATTGTGTTGTGGCCATATCAGCGTCGAAAACAGCCACGACAATCCTATTCGTAGCTACGTTCGTGGCTATTTACTGACACTGACACATATCGACCCACGAAATCAGCTACGGATATTTGGGTCGTTGCTAATAGCCACGAATGTTTTGGCATGTCATACCAGGATGAGTATTAGCCACGAATATAGCCACGGTCAGGAACAGTCGTGGCCAATGTCATCGCTAATGGCCACGAATATAGGGTCGCCTATAATCCGTGGCTAACCATCTGTAGCTATTTCCTTTTTTTAGTAATGGATGTTCAATCGACTTGTAGAAGAGTTTCTTTCAACGAGATCAAGATTTTCCTGTCGGCCAAGGAGATGTCGTCGTCAGTTGGTAGTTGTTAGATTTTTATTGTCAATCATGTCATCTGGAAAACTTGTTAGTTTGTTGAATGCAAACTTTGTTTAGCAGTTCATCGTACGATATGGAGTTTAGTTTCAACATTTTTTAGAAAAAGCACGATCATTGAAATGCATTTTTGACATGCTACTTTTGATTCAACTAATACAAAAACAACTGCCAGATGACGACTACACACCATTTCCAATCAACAACCTAACCCAACTAGTACTAACATAGTCACCTACCACCAGCTTTCAAATCTACAACAGAACAACTACCAACCGACTCATCTGCAACGCTCGAAAAGACCCTAATCTCCATTCGGTTGAAGGCGTTCTTGGTCACTGTCTCGTTCGCCGGACGCACTGCTCTGTCAACAGCTTACTTCGCTATATGCATCATGCAACTTAGACGGATATTGGGGAAGAACCCGCCTATAAGACCTGTGAGCTCCATAGTCGTCTTACCGTAGTATGACTCACGGTCGTCCATGTAGAAAGTCTCGCCCTGGATGCAGTGGAGGCCAACTGAATCCGATCTCGTCCTTGCTTCGCCGTCATAACAGAAAACTTGAAAAAGACAACATGGTTATTCCTTCCATCGCTTACGCTGACACTTACATAAATGTTGTTCGGTGGGCCGACTGAACTTTTCAAAGACCATTTTGAACTGTTTTCCACATTTTCTCAAACCGTAGACATCTACGGTACCAACCGTTAAAAGCTATGGTGGGTACATGAGGGTTTAGGGTTTAGGATTTAGGGTACGTTATGTACCCATCGTCAAGAGTGACGGTGGGGATGTTATATCAACAACGTATGCACCGTCAACAGCTACGGTGGGTACGTTAGGTTTTAGGGTACGTTATGTACCCAGCGTTAAGAGTGACGGTGAGGACGTTATATCAACAATGTATCCACCGTCAATAGCTACGATGGGTACGGTAGGTTAGGGTTTAGGGTTTAGGGTTTAACGTACGTTATATACGTACCCACCATCAATAGTGATGGTGGGTACATTATATATTTCCCCGCCAACCCAAAGCGGGTATTTGACGGAGCACCCGTACGAACTACTTCTCGCTCAACATGTGAAAGTCGTGATTATAGTTTATGGAAACCCTTGTACTACCATCACAGCTTTCACATTGTTGACCGGGTGATAGTTAAGGAAAACAGATGTTTGAATGTACATTACTAATGTCACATTTAAGATGTTATTTGTAAAGCATTAACAATTCGGAGTGATTTTTGTGAATGTTTGTACATACATTACTGTAACAATTGTACTTGCAATTGTCTTTTGTAAAGCGCGAACAAGTCAGTGTGATTTCTTTTAATGTTTCAGTGGAAATCGCTCGTTAAAGAAACAACCAATAGTACAAGTACATTAAAACATTTTCATCCATTAGTGAATACTGATACAACAGTACAACATTTCCTACAACCTGCATGAACACACTCCTACAAACGTATGAAACTATGATCATCTGGTTGAGGACATACGGAACAACTGCCAACGGACTCCTCTACAATATCCACTTGAATATCTGAATCTCCATGTAGTTCCACGCGTACTTCTTCAGTTTCTTGTACCCAGGATACACTGCTTCATCAACTGCGAATCTCTCTATCCTTAACGCACAACTTAAACGGACATCGG
Organism: Persicaria maculosa; assembly: GCA_963922045.1. Lineage (NCBI taxonomy): Eukaryota > Viridiplantae > Streptophyta > Magnoliopsida > Caryophyllales > Polygonaceae > Persicaria > Persicaria maculosa. The sequence goes on along the minus strand of OY998271.1, from coordinate 20,355,607 downwards.
CAAAAGCATCGCTGATGAGATCCTTGATCTTCTCAGCCGCATCTCGATAGTACGACTCCTGATCCTCAGTGTACGATGAATCTTCTTGCAAGCAATCTATGTCAACCGGCTCTGATGCCTTCATTGTATCACGATCGTAACAGACTACGCAAAATTAACAGCATGGAAACTCTATTCATTTTTTATGCTGACAGTTACAGAAGTAATCCTCCACTGGACGAGTATATTTGTCAACGGTTATTTCGAACCGTGTACCCTTCCTTGTCTCCGCTCTATGTCAAACTATTTTGATTGCCATTTTTCCAGTGCACCAGATGCTAGTGGTCGGGGCAAACTTATAGCACCGTCACCGTTACACCCCGCGGTGAATGCCACCGTGTGCATCTGCGGCCCTATAGACCGCAAATGTCTGCGGTGAATGCCACTGTTATACCCAACGGTGAATGCCACCATCCAAACATGATGTGTAGGCAACCACCTTCTCATATAAAAGGGTGGTAAGTGGTAACCCATAGCATGTCCACATTTTGACATGTCATACGACAGTAGCAACAGCTCCACCAACGCTGAAATAGGTTGAAGAACACTTGAAGAATATGAGGGATTACTATACACTGGTAGCCACGGTCGAAGGCCGTCGAGTTGATGATAAGGAGCCTACGGGAGGAGAATCGGTCGTTACTGGTTTCAAACCAGCAACAGAGGTGGTTTATCGACATGTTAGAGAGTCGTGTCGCGGTGCTCGAAGAGGAAAACAAGGCTTTAAACGTACAGCTGGTGCAGTCAAGCTTATTTGCAACTCAATTACGTTAGACGATGTTGTATTAAAGTTAATTATGTATTCCGTTTGTAAATTTCTGCATCCATTTCAAGTACCTTCAATATATATTTTTCTGTCAATGTCATGAGGAACGGAGGGTCTAAAATAAGTCTAAATACAGTCATCAAACACCGTAAGTCAAAAATATTCATCAAACAGTAATGAAACACCGTAAAACAAAATGTCCATACATCCATAACGAAACACCAAATGTACATGTTCGTTTAGGGGAGGTAGATTCGCTTTAAACAAAATATTAAATAAATATCACAACAAAGCCAACTCCCTGTTCAAGCAAATAAAATACAAGAATCCCTCCCAATGCAGTGGTAGGGTAATTCAGGATCGAATCCACGAGGAGGTATGTTAGCGCTTCCTTAGTTTCAATCACGATCAAGCTTTCGACTCCAGGAGACACTCGATATCGAGGTGTCTAGTCGATATCGACCTCAGTTCTGGTCGATTTCCAGTGACTTTCCTACAGAAGACAAAAGCAAAGCAGTCGACGTCAAGATAGAACTCGATATCGATGTTAGTGCTCGATATCGACCTTGCTGGTCGATTTCGATGTCTGTAACAGAAATTGTATTCGTAACCTATTGTCGGAAAAGTAGTCCGAAGAGCTTAGGATGATGTAGAAAAGATGGTCAGAAATAAAAACTCACACTTTTGATAAGAATTCAAAAAACATAAAACCTTACAAGGTCGGGGATTCATGCCACAACGATAATCATGCAAGTATAATGCTAAGGTTACGAAATTTCATGTCTTTCTGTCAAATAACTTTCGTTACCAACACTTAGGTGATTAGAGGCTCTCGCATAAAACCTAAGAGTTACTATCCAATTCATGAGTAATCCAAGTTCACAATATGATTGGCATTCGCTTCAATAATGCAAATACTGAATCTCCTAAACTTTCGCAAATGATCATGCATAGGATAGAAGACGGAATCGCATAAAATCATACCTTTGATGCAATTACCCTACATTGCTATCGTCGGGCTCACCCCGACCCTAGAAGTGTGTTGACTACTCGCACTTCATCGTTGAACTCATCATTATCATGGAAAAGAAAACTACTTTGTATTAAAATTTGCAAACGAGAAAGTACACCGACCAATGCCACTCCGCTCTCGCTTACACAACTCCACTCAGCCTCTCTCTCTCTGCAAATTCTCTGCAATAAAACTAGGGTGGTAAGTTGCGCACCGCCCTGCGCATGCTGGATGTGACACCGCCGTGCGCATCCAGGGTGTGCGCCATGCGCATCCAGGGTGTGCAGAGTGGTGGCACGCCCGCGGCGGAAACCCCGCGTGTTACCACACGTGTGGTTTATAAAAATTAAAAAAAAAGAAAAAAATTAAATAAGAAATTTATAAAAAGATCAAAATTATATAAACAAATTAAAAAAATTAAAAAATATTTAAGAAATTAAAAAATATAAATAAAAAATAACTTTAAAAATATATCAAAATTATAAAAATAACTTTAAAAATATATCAAAATTATAAAAATAACTTTAAAAATATAAATAAAAATTTAAAAAACCTATACACGGGGGGAGTAATTTTTTTTAAATTAAAACAATAAATAATAATTAAAAAAAATAAATTATATATATGAAATAAATAAAAACAATACATAATAAATAAATAAAATAAAAATAATTTGTTAACATACATACATAACTAAATAATAACTAATAAAAATAATATAATAAAGAAATAATTGCTACATAGATAAAAAAATATATCATAAACAAATAAATAATTACTTAATACAAATAAAAATTTATATAATAAATACATAGATAAAAACAATAAAACATAAATGAATAATTAATAACTACAAGAAATAAATATAAATGAAATAAAATAAAAAAAATTTGTTTATATAAATAAATAAATAAATACTTGATAAAAACAAGAATATATTTTATAAAAAAATTAGTTCAAAAATATATAAATAATTACAAATTAGTATGCATATAAATAAACATATATAAATAGAAGTCGGGGGCCACTTATCTCAAAAAATCAACTTACAAAAATATTCTTCGCCTTAACTTTCCACCCCACAATCCCGTCATATAAAAATATTTTATCTTTAAATTAATATTAATAAAATTTTAAAAATATACTCCGTACTTAAATTTTACATAATTATTAATAAATTTGAAAAAGATTCTTCATTAATCAATTTATAAATTTTTTTAAAAAATATATAGAACAGGATCATTGAAAAATAACATCTTTTTATAACTTCTAAAAATATTTCTATCTCTATTGAATTATTATAATTTTTGTAAGTTGATTTCTTGAGAATTTTTTTCCTAATATATTATGATAGTTATGTAGAAAATAAAAACTCCCACTGTTAATTAAAACTCGTCATTTTAGTAAGTAAATCTTGGTAGAAAAACTTTTCATTTTAGGTATTTTGTAATCTACTTTATAAAATTGACCTTCCAAGCCGAGGCTTGTAATGAGAGATTTGGGGTTTTAAAATTTTAATATATTTTATTATTTCATGTTATTCGTCTGGATTGGTTGACGGTGTGATGCTCGGAGTCGGGTCTGGTTGGGGTCGTGGTGGTGTGTTCAATGACGAATCCGTTTCTAGGAGACGGCTCCTTGGAGTTTTCGTCTTTACAAATTAGTATGCATATAAATAATTAATATAATTACAAAGATATATAAATAAATTAAATTTATTCATTGATAAATTAATTAATATTAAATTGTATTAATTTAAAATCTTTCGTATTTTTTTTCTGAAAATAAAACTCAATTAAATGAAATAAAACAAATATACATATATAAATAGAACTCGGGGGTTACCCGATATTTAATTATGTACTGTTTGGAGTAGGAGTTGGAGGAGTTGGGAGTCTTTTTGGTGTTGGCGTGGCAGCAAATTAAATCCCTAATGTTCCTTTGTGTTACTACTTTATTGGGCTCTCCGTTTCTAGGCAGGGTGAAACAAACCGGCAAGTACGTATGCGAATCTTGCCCTGCACCACGATCATTCATTCATCCCTATCGACAAATGCATAAGGCCAAACAACTCTTTGTTCCCTATTTTAGGCAAAAGGCCAAACAACTCCATGCCAACTGCTTTCACCCCATTTCAAAAGCAAGTTGTCAAAGACCCCTCCTCTTTTTTTGTTGGCGTTTTGTTCGAGCACCGTTCGACTCTACTTTCGACGTTTCTAGGAGGTCTTCTACTTGGCTGGGGGCATGGAGTCTAGAGTCGGGACTGACTGGGGTCGTGGTGGTGCGCTTAGGGCGACTCCGTATCCGGGCATTTAGAGTTCCTGTTGTGGCTTGGAGTTCGGATTTGTCTTGGTTCGATATTTTGCAAGTTTCTACTTCATGATGATATATGTTTTTCTTCTTTACCAAATGGATAATGTTGAATTGATTTGTATTGTTCTGAGTTTTCGGTTTTTGGAATGATGGATCTGGAATAGTACTCAAAGACATGCTGAGTAAGAAACTAAGGGGTTGTTAAAAAAAAATTACTAAACCCTAAACCCTCTAAACCCTAAACCCTGGATGCGCATCTAGGATGCGCAAATATATCTTAAACCCTAACCCTAACCCTAAACAAACTTGTCTCTATGCGCATCCTGGATGTGCACAAAGACTTTGTACGCATCCATAATGCGTACCCTAAAACCTAAACCCTAATCCCTAAACTTGTCTCTATGTGCATCCTGGATGTGCACAAAGACTTTGTACGCATCCACAATGCGTACACTAAACCCTAAACCCAACCCTAAACCCTAAACCCTAAAACCTGTCTCTATGCGCATCCAGGATGCGCAGAAAGACGTTGTACGCATCTATAATGCGTAGTTAAGAGAGGGGACATTTTCTTCACAGAAGTATTTCAAAACGTAAAGAAGATGCAATTTCTCAAGATTTGTAAAGAGAATATATACTTGAGAGAGGGGTGATGATTCATTTTTTGTAGCTTAGCAGCCGCTTCGATAGGGCATTGGGTTGGAACTTGCCATCTGAGAAGACGTTGTACGCCGCTGCCGACGAAGACGTGGTCGGAACCGTTGGGTTCGCCGGAGGGGCTGATGACACAACAAGTGGCTGACCTTGAAGCCTTCGTACATGGCCTCGAGCTCGCTTGGAGCTTAGAGATAACGAACCTTGTGTGTGCGACGAGCTGCTCATTCTCCGCCTTCATCCACTCAGCCATGGAAGTGGTGTTGACCGAGGGGCCCACACGCCGCCACGACCGATGATGACGAAGACGTGGTGTTGCTGAGGGACGTCCATCCCATTACGGGTGTTGCTCCGAAGTTAATATGATTGGCTATGGCTAGTAGGAGCAGTCGGAGGAGAGGCGGTCAATAACAACTGAACCCAAACGTCCCTGACTACCTAATGACACGCACAACGCGTGATTAGCGCTGCGCAGCGGGAGCGTCAGCAAGCCAGGGATGGGGGTGCGGTCAACCAGCTGCACCCATGCCTCCCCCTTTCCCCTAGCATCAGTGATAATATCGCACAGCTCCTCCACCTGCTTCTCTCGCCTATAAACCTTCAACTTTCTACCCACCCTAATCTGTTGGAATTAACCAAAATGAATAAACTACTCGTGAAATTCTACATTACAGTTTATAACTAATTAAGTCGACGAACACGTACTCGGTTGGGGTCCTTCCAGAGCTCGGCCGCACAGTGGCTGGTGTACCAGTCCTTCTGGAAGATCGCCTCGTCCAGGGGGCGAACATTCGTAGTGTCGAAATATTGGGCAAGAGCCCTCTGCACCCGCTCGTCGGCGTGAGCTGGTGGTCTCGACGATGAAGGCCCTGCCGCAGGTGGTCTGGACGACGAAGACCCTGCCGCAGGCGGTGGCGGCATCGACAGCTGCGAGGGCGGGGTAGGAGTGAAATCCATCGAGTCCAATGACTCGTACTGGGAAGCCGCGTCGGGGGGTGAACTCCGAAGGTCTGGCTCCGGCTCCATGCGGCAAAATCCTCGACCCCTGTAGCACCCGTAGTGGGGGTCGGATCTTCTGGAGATGCGTCCTCCGAAAAACCGTAGTACCCCGTGCCACTATCCTGGGGCACCTCTGATGTAGATATGCTGACGGCCTTCCTGGCACGTGCTGAAGCCGTCACGCCGCGACGACGAACGTCCCGCTTGTCCGACTATTCAAATGGATTAGTTGTATTAGTTCTTTATTATGTATGTACAAGTGGTTTGTACTGTATTACTTATGTGTTATTTCTTTGTTACAATATGTTACTGTATTATTTAATTTTTTTTATTATGTAGCTATACAAATGGTTTTTTAGTTGTAATATTTCTGTACAATTGGTATCTTGATTTTATTATTTTATTATTTAGTCGTATGTTACTGTACAATTGGTATCTTTGTTACAATATGTTACTGTTCTGATTTTCAGTATCTCAACAGTTTTGTCGGAACAAGAGCGTATGTAAATGAACAGATTATTTCTGTGCGAATGTTTAAGTTGTATTATTTCTTTATTATTTATGTACAAGTGGTTTTTATTGTATTATTTAGGTGTTATTTATTTGTTACTGTAGGTGACTGTACTATTTAATTTTTTTTACGTAGCTATACACATGGTTTTTACTAGTATTATTTCTTTAGTATTTCTGTACAAATGACATCTTTATTTTAGTATTTTATTATTTAGTTGTTGAATTAGTTAAGTTGTATTAATTTGATAATTATTAGGTGACGTCCGAACAAAATAAATTATGCCGACAAATTCATATAAGTAATTCCCTTAATCCCTAATCTTATTCCGATTTTCTGTAATGTAGTCTAATTCAGTAAATTATGACTACATATCAATTTATATTAAATATGAAAATAAATTAAAATTACCGCAACACGAGATCGTCGATGTGGGGGGGACGGATCCACCGAGTCGTCGCCACCATCCGTCTATTGATTTCGAAGCCGAATATAAAACTGGAAACAAAATTTCAAATTTAAAATTCGTTTCAAGTAGAGGTATGTAAATAATAAATTGACAAAATTGTACGGAGACACAAATGTAATGACTATTTACTAAAATAATAATAATTTCATCAATTTAATTTACAAAATCGTATCAAAGAAATGTAATTTAATACATTTCTAAATATAATAAATAATAATTGAAATTAATACTAAACTAATTCCAAAAAAATTTCAATCCAATTAAAATCGACAACAGTCAACAACTTCTAACAAACTAAGACATATGAATTTAACAAAATCAATAATTCCATTAAATCAATCTAATCCTAAATAATTCCGCTAATTCCAATTTAAATTTTAAAATGAAATTTAAATAATTCCCCTAATCTTAAAATAATTCCTATTAAACAATCCAAATTGTAAAATGAAATTTGAAAATTTTCGGTTAAACGAAACGAAATTACCTGTCGGGGTCGTTTCTGCGTCGGATCTATTGCCTCACTACCGCCAACCGTATCCACCACCGGACCCACCACCTCGCCGCCACCGGAGCCCTGACCCACTACCTCCTCCTACGCCACCGCCTCCCCCTGCGCCACCACCTCCTCTTGCGCCACCGCCTCCTCCTGCGTCACCGCCTCCTCCTGCGCTACCACCTCGCCACCACCGGTGCCCCGACCCACCAACTCCTCCTGCGCCTCGCCTGCTGCTCGGGAATCCTCGCCGGAGTCGGAGCCGCCTCCACGGCTCTTCCCACGCTTGAAGGCCCGCCATGGTGCAAACCACTCCGTTGCACCACCGTCGCCGCCGCTGCGGCCTGCCCGACCTTCCCAGAGTCCGCCCCTCCTTCCACCGACCATTGCAAATTTGAGGGTTTGGAGAGCGGGATTGAGTGATGGCGAGCAGGATTGAGTGATGGAGAGCGGGATTGAGAGATTGGGGACTGAGATTGAGAGATTGGGGAGCGAGATTGAGAGAGGGATTGAGAAGAATGAAGAAGAACGAAGATAAAGATGGCGGCGGGTAAAGATATTAATCAATAACCAAAAAAATAGATACAACTTATTCGTTTATGTATTTTTAAACTCCATTGTAATTTCATTTCTTTTTATGAAGATATTAATTTATTATATTTATCATTTATTTTTATATGTTTTTAATATATGTTTGTAATGCATAATGTAATTCAACTTCTTTATTATTTTCTTTTTAAATAATAAATATAATTACAAAGATATATAAATAAATTAAATCAATTAAATAATGAAATATATATAAAAACAGTAAAAAATAAATGAATAATTTTTATATGTTTTTAATATATGTTTGTAATGCATAATGTAATTTAACTTCTTTATTATTTACTTTTTGATAGTTTTTTAATTTCTTTTTGTAACTTCTTTATTAATGAAAATAAAATTAATTTCATCGAGATACACGAAAACAGTAGATTTTAATAAATATAAAATATATAAGTAATATAAAATTTTAATAGACAAATAATTAAATATATATATATAATAATAATATAAAATACGCACGGAGTATTAGGGATACATTTATTATTATTTACTTTTTGATAGTTTTTTAAATTTTTTATTTATATTTTTAAAGTTGTTTTTATAATTTTGATATATTTTTTAATTTCTTAAATATTTTTTTTAATTTGTTTTTATAATTTTGATCTTTTTATAAATTTCTTATTTAATTTATTTTCTTTTATTTTTGTAAACCACACGTTTGGTAACACGCGGGGTTTCCGCCGCGGGCGTGCCACCACCCTACACACCCTGGATGCGCACGTCGCACACCCTGGATGCGCACGACGGTGTCACATCCAGCATGCGCAGGGTGGTGCGCCTCGGTTAGCCGTAAAACTAATACTCCTGTTGTTCTTGGATTAATAAACTCAGCCCTAATGGCCTCTAATTATAGATCTCAAATCTTGCTAGCCAAGGATTCGAAAACCTATCTTTATTCTCTAAGATAAAACTTAATAAAGGTAAAATTAAATACTCCATGGTTAATAACATAAAGGATGAAGTCTGGTGCTTAATGATAGAAGATCTCGACTTTAGGATAGACGTGCAAGCTTCGGATAGAATTCTATCAACAACTGAGTCGAATCTTTCTGCAGGCAACATCGATATCGACCTTGGTCCTCGATATCGACCTCCCTTTATCTCTATCTCGAGAAGTCCTTCTCTTCCTCGGATTGACACTCGACTTCTATCAATATGCTCGATTTAGGCCTTGATATCGACCATGGGACATTGATATCGACCTCTTCTATGTCGACATGCTCTGTTCTTCCTCTTCTCGATTCCTGGTGCTCTGTTTCACTCGATGTCGAGGTTCATCATCGATTTCGACCTCTTCAGTAGACTTCGAATTCTTTTTCCGCTCTTCTTCTCTTGTCCAAATCTGTCCATTTTCGTCTCGAATTCTGCGAAATCACATAGAAACTCGTGCAGACCTCTATATTTGACAATAATTCATAAACTACACTAATCTTATGTTTTCCCATTAATATGCATGCAAATAATGATAAAATGGACTTAAATGTGCATAGAAAATATGGCAATTTGCGCACACATCAAACACCCCAAGCTTGTTTGTCCTCAAGCAATACTTTTAATGGTCATTCAGGGGAAGAAAGTAAACCCTCAACATTATATATTCATTCTTATATATCCCTACAATCAATTGCCATCCTCGATAAGGTACTAATGTCAACCAAATCCATGCCTGTGCATAAAATAAACATCTGTAACGGCCCAAATATAAATATTCGGCTTACGTTTCGAAGGATTGGATACCTTCATTCGGATCTTGCAATTCGAGTACGGGTTGAGTTTTAAAACAAAGTTTTAATGATCAAAGAAGGGATTTCACACCCTAAAATTCACGATAGGGCTGTTAGGTCCCCCGATCCGGTCCTACTTGCCTAAGTCGCTCAAAACGTTTTAAGTTCGAAAGCATAAAGAAAGAAATATCATAATACAAGTTGCCACGGCATGGCCGGGTCAAAACCAAATACGAGGAAATAAGTAGCAAAAGTGTGGAGTTCAAGTTGGTCTTTCTCTCCCTCTCACTGCGCCATGAGATATCCCCCGCCACATCAGCACATGATCAAGTAAGGGTACGAGTACCTGAAACTAACCACGAAGTCAAGGTCGAGCCACTAATGCGGGCCCTGAAGACCTCACTGAGGACATATAATATGCCTATACCTAAATAAAGGATGCTCTAATGCAGTGCCGAATATTAAACACTCAAGCATGCTAGCAGTTCGTATATATGCAGAAAGCGATTAAATGGGATCCCGCATAGAATGCCAAGTGGCATGTCCCTCTCCTACTCCCGCACCCATGCTCGTTAGTGCAGGAACCGACTGCGTTTTATACTCCCGCACCCATGCTCGTTAGTGCGGGAACCGATCGCGTTCAATATCATAACATCATCAATTATATCAATATTCATGCTCGTCAATTTACCAGTCTGACTCGATGAGGACTAAGCCCGGTGGGACTGGACCGTCCTATGACCCTAGCAATTGACTCTAGGACTCACAATTTAACGGTCGTTCTACCATACGCAAAGAGAATACGGATGCTCGATTAATTGTGCAACCTAAGCATGATACTACATGATTATGCGGGATGCAACACCTACACACTATATGACACATCAGGCATGAGGTTCTAACTTGAGTAAGCCCCGGAGGACTTACTCAAGTTAGAACTGAAATGACTGAGAAGGTGTCATATAATGTTGAGAATCGAGGTGGTTTATGGAAACAAGAATGAAATGTGATAATATAAGACGTTAAGTTAAGTTGTGATAAATAATGATGATGATGACGATGACGATGATGGTGATGATGTTATGACTAATGAATGATGGATGGATTATCTGTATTGGAAAATGGATCCCATTCTGTGCAATAAACTTATGCATGTTCATTAATACTTGCTAGGTGATATGTGACCTGCTTGCTTGTTCTCTTGCTGTTTTCCTCTTGCTGATCTGCTACTCCAGGTAAGTCCTCCGGGGCTTACTCAAGTTAGAACATCATACCTGATGTGTCATATAGTGTGTAGGTGTTGCATCTTGCATAATCATGTAGTATCATGCTTAGGTTGCACAATTAACCGAGCATCCGTATTCTCTTTGGGTATGGTAGAACGATCGTTAAATTGTGAGTCCTAGAGTCATTTGCTAGGGTCATAGGACAGTCCAGTCCCATCGGGCTTTGTCCTCATCGAGTTAGACTGTTAAATTGACGAGCATGAATATTGATATAATTGATGATGTTATGATATTGAACGTGACCGGTTCCCGCACTAACGAGCATGGGTGCGGGAGTATAAAACGCGGTCGGTTCCTGCACTAACGAGCATGGGTGCGGGAGTAGGAGAGGGACATGCCACTTGGCATTCTATGCGGGATCCCATTTAATCGCTTTCTGCATATATATACGAACCGCTAGCATGCTTGAGTGTTTAATATTCGGCACTGCATTAGAGCATCCTTTATTTAGGTATAGGCATATTATATGTCCTCAGTGAGGTCTTCAGGGCCCGCATGAGTGGCTCGACCTTGACTTCGTGGTTAGTTTCAGGTACCCGTACCCTTACTTGATCATGTGCTGATGTGGCAGGGGATATCTCACGGCGCAGTGAGAGGGAGAGAAAGACCAACTTGAACTCCACACTTTTACTACTTATTTCCTCGTATTTGGTTTTGACCCGGCCATGCTGTGGCAACTTGTATTATGATATTTCTTTCTTTATACTTTCGAACTTAAAACGTTTTGAGCGACTTAGGCAAGTAGGACCGGATCGGGGGACCTAACGGCCCTATCGTGAATTTTAGGGAGCGAAATCCCTTCTTTGATCATTAAAACTTTGTTTTAAAACTCAACCCGTACTAGAATTGTAAGATCCGAACGAAGGTATCCAATCCTTCAAAACGTAACCCGAATATTTATATTTGGGCCATTAAAACATCATACTCATAAAAGGAGGTTTATATGCATAAAACAATTTCGTAACATAGCATTGATAATCAAGAGGACTTTTGCAAGCTTTTGTGAAGTAGATTGGTAAAAGGCTAAAGGTGGGCTAATTTTTGGCCATGTGGTGTTAAATCGGGGGAAATAAAACTTTCTTTCCAACTTTCATTCCACGTTCCTTCTTCATAATATTTCTCACCTTTCACTCATCGCTCAATGCTTTTTTTTCTTTATAATGCTTTTACCTCTCTAACCTTAGCATTGCCTTCTCGCGAGTCGCAAACATGGGTGTCGTGAATGGCCCTGGATACTTAGTACGTCGGACTCCTCACCATGTGTCGTCCCAACTCACTGAACTAACATCTCAACGAGCAAGGTCGACCTACCTTTATCTCCTGAGATGATCGGATTTTTTCTCACTCATTAAATTTTCCATAATTCAATATTTCTTTCATTCCTGCCAACAACTTCAATAATAATGCACAAACTCCATATAACAACTCCAAAGATGACATCCATTCTCAAACTTGTCCCCGGATAGGGTATAAGGTATATAAAATGGACAATATGTAATATATGTTGAGCAATAATGATAATGATATAGTAAGGCTCATATATGGCTTGTGACTTTTGCAAATATGCATAGGTAAGGCTTAGGATATGAACTTTTGTAAGCACTTGTATGGAAATTTCTTAAAGTCCTCCATCATCTTATCATGCACATGTCAAAAGCAACTTCAAATTTTTCCTCACTTTCATGGTTTTCTCTAAAAAAAATCGCACTTCATTGTGACTTCCCTTAACTAGGCAATTTCATGTTATATCTCTAATGAATCTACTTTTGCATCGTAGAGTTCCTTATTAGCTTCCATGACTCTTTTCTTTATTTTCACAATTTTTGATGGGGGTCATTTTTTCTCTTTTTTTTCGAAAGTAAACTATGTATGCATAAATATAAATATGCAATGCTTAAATTCACTAAGTGTGATAATGAATAAACATGTAAAAACTATGCAATAACTATGAAAAAATTTCAAAATATGCTAAAAATATGGAAAAATATGCGAGTAAGCCTTTCCCCTACCCTATACTTAAAGATTACAGTGTCCTCACTGTATTAGAACTAGGGTTAAGAAAGAAACTTACTAAAATGTCACAAATTTCAGGAGTCGAGGAAGTCTGCAGTAGTGTTCGATAGCGACTTTTAACATCGAAATCGACTAGTATCATCGATTTCTGGTTCAAGCTTCAGGGTGATCCGGCCTCGACCACAAGCCCCTCGGAATCGACCTTTAGGTCGACATCGATGTTTGTTGCTCCCTCTTTCCTGCAACTTGTTATAAAATAAAAAAACTAAAACATGCAAATAATAATGTCTAAAGTCTCAAAACAAAGTAAAAACTGTCCAAAACCAAAAACTAAGTGTCTTCGTTACAAGCTCTAGACTTTAAAGTCGCTAGGCCGACTTCTCCTTTACGCTCTCAAGGCGGCATCTGCAGAGCCCATGTAGCTTGGGCCTCAAATAATACTCCTTTCTTGTCACGCAGCTGCATTCCGCCTGGATGGATTTGATTTACCGTGAATGGTCCCATCCTCTTATCTTTGAATCTACTAGGGAACCAATGATCTTTTGATTTGGAGACAAACACCTTATCTCCTACTTCATAATGGCTCGGATCATCATCGGATACCCTACACAAGCGCACATGCCAAGGCACACCTCTTCCAAATAATGATAAATCTTTAATAGAGATGGAAAAGGAGGAATCCGTACCTTCACTTACCGTTTCTTCTTTCTGTTGCTCAGGGTTGGGTCGATATCGATCATCAGTCGTCGATATCGAGCTCTGTTGTGCTCCTGGTGGTTCAGTCGATTTGGAGTTGTTCTGCTCGACATCATCAGGTCGATTTCGACCTCTAGAGATTGATATTGAGGTCTCTCCTCCTTCTTTCTCAGCTTCTATGGCAGTTGATTTCGACATTTGCTTATGGTCGATATCGACCTTAATGCTTAATTTCGATGTTCCTTCTCCTCCGTCGACCCCATACTTATAACCTGGCACAGAATCTTGAACTTTGTTAGTCGATATCGACTTACCTGGGTCGATTTCAATGTTCTTTCTGGCTCATTCATTCAAAAATGCCACTACCTCCTCCACTTGAGCTTCTATGGCCCTCTTTTCAAGCTCTTCCGATGTCATACTCCTTACCTTTGTTTCCCCGCATGTGATGTAGACACCATTGATGGCCTTTATCTCCATTGGCCCTTCATTGTTCCTCACCATCTTGTTGAAGGCATACTCTATCACTTCATCACTGATTGTGAATGAGAGCAATCCTTTCTTCACGCTTATATTGACATCGACGGTTGCTAGGAATGGCCTACCTAAAATAATGGACTTATATGTGCATGGATAATATGGCAATTTGCGCGCACATCAAACACCCCATACTTAAGCTTGCTTTTCCCCAAGCAATACTTTTAATGGTCATTCAGGGGAAGAAAGTAAACCCTCAACATCATAGATTCATTTTTTATATGTCCCTACAATCAATTGCCATCCTCGATAAGGTACTTGTGTCAACCAAGTTCATGCATGTGCATAAAAGCAATTTCATACTTATAAAAGGAGGTTTATATGCAAAAATAATTTTAGCGACATAGCATTAATAATCAAGAGGACTTTTGCAAGCTTGTGAGAAGTAGATTGGTAAAAGGCTAAAGGTGGGCTAATATTTGGCCATGTGGTGTTAAATCCGGGGAAACATACTTTCTTTCCAAAACATACCACATTTCTTCTTCATAATGTGTCACCTTTCACTCATCGCTCAATGCTTTTTTTCACTTAAATGCTTTTACCTCTCTAACCTTGGTACTGCCTTCTCGCGAGTCGCAAACATGGGTGTCATGAATGACCCCGGATACTTAGTACTTCGGACTTCTCACCTTGTGTCCCATCTCGCTAAACTAACATCTCAACGAGCAGGGTCGACCTACCTTTATCTCCTGAGGTGATCGGATTTTTTCTCGCTCATTCAATTTTCCATAATTCATAAATTCTTTCATTCCTGCAAACAACATCATAAATATATGCACAAACTCCATATAACTCCAAAGATGACTTCCATTCTCAAACTTGTCCCCGGATAGGGTATAGGTATAAAATGGGCAATATGATATACATGTGGAGCAATAATGATAATGATAAGGCACATATATGGCTTGTGACTTTTGCAAATATGCATAGGTAAGGCTAGGATATGAACTTGTATATGTAAGCACTTTGTATGAAAATTTCATAAAAAGTCCTCCATCATCTTATCATGCACATGTCAAAAGCAACTTCAAATTTTCAACTCTTTTATTTTTTTCCTTTTTACACTTCATTGGGACTTCCCTTAACTAGGCAATTTCATATTATATCTCTAATGACTCTAATTTTGCATCATAGAGCTTTTTTTTATACTTCAATGACTCTTTTCTTTTTAAAAATTTTTTTTTTGATGGGGGTCATTTTTTTCTGTTTTTTTTTAAATATATAAAGATGAATTTGCCAATCTAAACTAAGTATGAATATGCATAAACTAAATAAATATGCAATGACTTATAAAATATGCTAAAACATGTAAGTAAGTCTTTCCCCCCACCCCATACTTAAAACCTACAGTGTCCTCACTGTATTAGAATTAGGGTTAAGAAGAAAACTTACTAAAGCTTCACAAATTTCAGGAGTCGAAGAAGACAGCAGGCATGGTCGATATCGACCTTCAACATCGATATCGATGTTTCTCATCGATTTCTGGCTCAGGCTTCAGGGTGTTCCGGCCTCGACCACAAGCCCATTTGAATCGACCTTAAGGTCGATGTCGATCTTTAACCTCGATTTCCATGTCCTTTCTGTGTGCTTTTCTCTTTCCTGCAATTTGCTAAAAACCAAAACCAAAACAAAAATATGCAATACAATAAAGTGTCTCAAACCAAAGTAAAACTGTCTAAAACCAAAACTAAGTCTTTGTTACAAGCTCTAGACTTTTAAGTCGCTAGGCCGACTTCTTCCTTTTGCGCTTCTCAAGGCGATATCTGTAGAGCCCATGTGGCTTGGGCCTCAAATATTACTCTTTTCTTGTCACACAGCTGCATTCCGCCGGGATGGATTTGATTCACCATGAATGGTCCCAAATTCTTATCTTTGAACCTCGTAGGGAACCAATGGTCCTTGGATTTGGCTACATAGACTTTGTCTCCTATCTCATATTGGCTCGAATCATCATCGGATACCCTACATAAGCGCACATGCCAAGGCACACCTCTTCCAAATAATGATAAATCTTTAATTGTAATGGAACAGGAGGAATCTGTACCTTGACTTACCTTCTTATCTGTTTGTGGCTCAGGTCGACATCGATGTTCAGAGGTCGATATCGACCTCTGTTGTACTCCTGGATGATCAGTCGATTTTGTCACTAGGGCATGGTCGATATCGACCTTGCTGCCCGATTTCGATGTTCCTCTTTCTCCTCCGTCGACCCCATACTTATGACCTGACATAAAATCTTGAACATTATTAGTCGATATCGACTTACCTGGGTCGATTTCGATGTCCTGGTTGGCTCCTTCGTTCAAGATTACCACAACCTCCTCCACTTGGGCTTCTATGGCCCTCTTTTCTAGCTCTTCTGGTGTCATACTCCTTACCTTGGCTTCTCTACATGCAATGTAGACACCATTGATGGCTTTTATCTCCATTGGCCCTTGATTGTTCACCGTGTTGTTGAAGGCATACTCTATCACCTCGTCACTAATTGTGAATGAGAGCAATCCTTGCTTCACGCTAATGTTGGCATCGACGATTGCTAGGAATGGCCTACCTAAAATAATAGGACAAGCAGGGTCCTCCGCTATATCAACAACTAAGAAATCAGCAGGGACAAAGAATTTACCTACTTGTACTGGCACATCCGTCACTATCCCAGTTGGAATTACTACCGTATTGTTTGCCATGTATAGTCTTGCATCCACGGGCTCCAGAGGACCTATCTTTACCTTGTGCCAAATGGTTAGTGGCATCATGCTAACGCTAGCGCCCAAGTCAACTAAATCATTAAATTTAAATTGACCTAAACCTATAGCGATAGAAAACTTACCTGGGTCCGCCCGCTTTTGTGGTAGCTCCAACCTGTTGCACTTCTCTGCGATCTCAAAAAGCGATCCCTTCTTACCCAATATGTCCTTAAGGAACCTTACATAGGATGGCATCTCATGAAGTGCTTCTGTGAATGGTATAGAGACATTAAGTCCTTGAAGCATTTCATGAACCGCTGGAACTTCTTTTCCACTGGGTCCTTAATCATCTTTCTAGTTGGGAATGGCAAGACCTTCTTCCTTCCTGCGGCTGTAGGGAGGTCGACATCGACTGGAGGAGTCGTTTTCTAGGGTGATGCAGTGTCAGGGTCGACATCGACTGGAAGGTCGATTTCGATGTCACCTTTGTCGATATCGACATGGGGGGTCGATATCGATGTCTGTTCTGGCTCCTTTTCCTCCGATTTTTGCTCGGGTGTTTGTAATTGACGCCCACTCCTTAGGTTTACTGCCGCAATATGCCCAGTCATTTTTCCCTTTTGGTTGGTCACAGTGGATCCAGGGAATGATCCTGACGCTTTGGGTATTGCTTCCGCCAATTGACTCATTTGAGTTTCCATGTTGCGCTTCCAAACGTCGATCTCCCCAAGTCTAGAATTGATGCCCTGCAGCTGAGTATGGACGAAGTTGTTGGCTTGTTTGAACTCAGCATGGTTCCCCGCATCTCATCAAGAATGATCTACAGGTCATCCTTCCTTGTCTCCCGCTCAGGGTGCCCTAGTGCTCTATATGGTGGGGGATCCCTTTGATAGAACCTTTGATCACCCCAATATTGTTGATTGCCCCCTCCATAGGAGCCTCTACTCCACTTGGCTTCCTCATGTTGTTCCGCCATGGATACTTGCTCAGTATGTGGACAGGCACTAGTGTTATGCCTTGTTGAGCCACATTCCTGACAAGTTTGATTGTTGCTCAGAAACCTGACCTGCTTTTGAAGGCGGCGCGTCTGATCGTTGTGGAATTGTTGCCACACATCAGGATCTATCTCCTTTGGAGGCTAATATAGTGGCATTGATGGGGCATGTCTTGCATCATAGGCCGCAGCAGCCTCATATAGGTGTTGTCAAAGTTCACGAGCCTCTCAATGGTCTCCCAAGCCTCCGTTGGTGTAAGCTTAATGTACCGATAGGAGGTATATGAATTGATCCTCTCCTTATTCGGCGCATCAAGATCATTGTAAAATATCTCCTGGATGACATATGGAAGTTGCCCATGCGTCGGACATGATCTCAGCAAGTCCTTAAATCGCTCCCACGCCTGTGCTAGTGTTTCACCTGGCTTTTGTTTGAAAGCCGTGATCCTTTGCCGCAGCATCGCTGTTTTAGAAGGTGGAAATAACTTATTCACGAATGCATCCTTCACTTCCGCCCATGTCCTCAGAGAGTGTGGAGCCAAACTCTCAAGCCATTGTAATGCCTTCCCTGCCAAAGACCATCGAAAAGATTTCAGTCTCACATACTCTAAATTTACTCCATCAGCAACTGTTTCACATAAATCCATAAAAGTAGAGATGTGTTACAGAGGGCATTCATTAGGTCTTCCTTCAAAAGTGTTTCTTTTAATTTCAGAAAGGAAGTTAATTTTAATTTCATAATTGGAGTGAGGAATTAAATTAGCGGATTCAGGAACGTGAAGCGGCGGATGCATGTATTGCATTGCCGTCTGTGAATACTGATTGAGCAGCTCTTAGGCTTGTCAGTGCGCATCCTCCTCCCTATCAGCACGGGCTCGCTTTGCAGCAGCGGCGACTCTCTCAGCAGCGATTGTAGCATTGTGGTCCTCGATCTCCATTCTCAACTACTCTATGGTCTCAGCCTGCGTCTCGTTGTCAGCCATGATGCGAATTGCCTTATTGCGAAGATGGAAGAAACGTTCAGGCTCTTTGATGGGTTCCAGGATAGGTCCGCGATCAGAACGTCACATAAACCTTGCAAAATAAACTCTAAAAGATCGTGAGAAAATTTAGGTGGCGATTGATTGCCTCCCCGGCAACGGCGCCAATTTGTTCGCTATCGGGAAGTAGATTCAAATATTTAAAGATAATTCACAACTAGGCTAACTCCCTGTCCCAAACAAATAATACAAGAATCCCTCCCAATGTAGTAGTAGGGTAATTCAGGATTGAATCCACGAGGAGGTATGTCAGTGCTTCCCTTGTTGTAATCACGATCAAGCTTTCGACCTCACAAGACACTCGATATCGATGTGTCTAGTCAATATCGACCTCAGTTCTGGTCGATTTCCAGGAGAGTTCCTGCAGAAGACAAAAGCAACAAAGTCGACGTCGAGACAGACCTTGATATCGACGTTAGACCTCGATATCGACCTTTATAGTCGATTCCGATGTTTGTCACAGAAACTGTAATTCGTAACCAATTGTCAGAAAAGAGTCCGAAGAATATAGAATGGTAAAGAAGGATGATAAGAAACAAAACTTAAAACTTTTATGTAAATTCAATTAATTAAAAAGCTTCCAAAGTCGGGGTTTCATGTCACAACGATAACAATGCAAGTATGATGCTAAAGTTATGATCCAAAATAAATTCAATTAATTGACGTTTGCATCCTTCAATAAAGTTGTAGCCACTTAAAATATCTTTCCAAAAAGGGTTCATTGGCTTCAATCGAAATTTTATACAGGCAGAACGAGCCAAAATACCGAGGTATTGCCAAATAGTTTTCACAAATAAAAGTTGAGGTTCAGCTCCGAAGACAAACCTTTGTAGGAAAAAAGAGTCGAGCTCATGGACAACTACGATCACATCGTCCTCCTCCCCTTGAAAAGGATTCGTCCTCGAATCCGAGATGGAAACAAGGGACTTCTTCGGAAATGTTTCTGCTTCCTTGAACGGATCTTGAATCCTCTCTTCTTCTTAAATCATGAAAGGCAAGTAACACGGAATGAACGAGGTCGCGTCAAACCACTTACTCGACATGGAATTCAGAAAGCTAGGCATATTGGTTGGCATTTGTTTCTCTTTCATGGAAAGCTAGGCATATGGTCTCAGCCTGCGTCTCGTTGTCAGCCATGATGCGAATTGCCTTATTGCGAAGATGGAAGAAACGTTCAGGCTCTTTGATGGGTTCCAGGATAGGTCCGCGATCAGAACGTCACATAAACCTTGCAAAATAAACTCTAAAAGATCGTGAGAAAATTTAGGTGGCGATTGATTGCCTCCCCGGCAACGGCGCCAATTTGTTCGCTATCGGGAAGTAGATTCAAATATTTAAAGATAATTCACAACTAGGCTAACTCCCTGTTCCAAACAAATAATACAAGAATCCCTCCCAATGTAGTAGTAGGGTAATTCAGGATTGAATCCACGAGGAGGTATGTCAGTGCTTCCCTTGTTGTAATCACGATCAAGCTTTCGACCTCACAAGACACTCGATATCGATGTGTCTAGTCAATATCGACCTCAGTTCTGGTCGATTTCCAGGAGAGTTCCTGCAGAAGACAAAAGCAACAAAGTCGACGTCGAGACAGACCTTGATATCGACGTTAGACCTCGATATCGTCCTTTATAGTCGATTCCGATGTTTGTCACAGAAACTGTAATTCGTAACCAATTGTCAGAAAAGAGTCCGAAGAATATAGAATGGTAAAGAAGGATGATAAGAAACAAAACTTAAAACTTTTATGTAAATTCAATTAATTAAAAAGCTTCCAAAGTCGGGGTTTCATGCCACAACGATAACAATGCAAGTATGATGCTAAAGTTATGATCCAAAATAAATTCAATTAATTGACGTTTGCATCCTTCAATAAAGTTGTAGCCACTTAAAATATCTTTCCAAAAAGGGTTCATTGGCTTCAATCGAAATTTTATACAGGCAGAACGAGCCAAAATACCGAGGTATTGCCAAATAGTTTTCACAAATAAAAGTTGAGGTTCAGCTCTGAAGACAAACCTTTGTAGGAAAAAAGATTCGAGCTCATGGACAACTACGATCACATCGTCCTCCTCCCCTTGAAAAGGATTCGTCCTCGAATCCGAGATGGAAACAAGGGACTTCTTCGGAAATGTTTCTGCTTCCTTGAACGGATCTTGAATCCTCTCTTCTTCTTAAATCATGAAAGGCAAGTAACACGGAATGAACGAGGTCGCGTCAAACCACTTACTCGACATGGAATTCAGAAAGCTAGGCATATTGGTTGGCATTTGTTTCTCTTTCATGGAAAGCGGAACCTTGGGAACTTGGATGATTTCCTCATCTTTCTTAAGCTCGGGGTTGACCTTCGCAATCTCAATCGGAACATCCTTGGACTTGCCTTCTTTAATCTCAAGTGTCTCACCCATGGCCTTAGAGGATGTCATCTTTGAAGAGGGAGGTGGGGCTGTTGTGGGCTTCGATAGCGTCGACCCTAATGAGTTGACGAGTTTTCGAATTTCCTCTACTTGTTGCATTGAATCTTCTGCGAGCTTGCGGATCTCTTGCCAAGGTGGTTCAACCTTCTTCTTACACCGAGCCTCATCCTCTCGAGCCCTTCTCTTTCGATATCTCTTCCGGAGCTCTTGATCAACTACATCATACGTAGGACCATCCATGTCACTCCAGTGAAGATACCCATCATCATAGGCTCGAATAGCCCATCGGGTGTACTCTTCGGACAAAGGCTTGGAACTCATTTTCTTGGACATTTTGACACGAAAGCTTGAGGAACCCTTGTCATTGCTCTGATACCACTTGACGTGCTCGGACCCAGGCTCGAGCAAAAGGACCGGCGACGAGAGTTCCGAGAAGTCGGGAAATTGTGGACAGCTTCTGAGTCAACAAATCAGTCTTCAAAGATTTCCGATTTCCCGTCGATTAGCATGGCTTATGGGGACGTGCAAGTACTACTTTTGTAGATCTTGAAGTCACGGTCTCGGATTGGGGCAGATCTTATCAATTGGAGGTCAGACAAAGCGGAAAATTGCATTTTACCAAGACGTCGCCTGTGCAGAGACGATTCCAAACGGGGCTTGTTTGAGATGGATTGAGGGGCTGTTTTGGAGGGAAGTTTTGGGGGTGATTTGAGGGTGATGATGGGGCTGTGGAAGGCCTTAGAATGGTGGTAAAATAGGGGATGGGGGTTGAGGGATATGTGATGCAAGATCGCTCTCGGCCTCCCACTCCGAGCTCTCTCCAACACTCAATCTTCCACACTCTCGGCCTCGCACTCCGAGTGTTTCCGACCCTTTGATTCCGTCGTCTCTCACTAAGGAATCTCCTTCACCCTCTCACCGAAGGTTTTGTTCCCGGCCTCTCACCTAAGAACGAGATTCTTGACTCGAATCACTAGAAGCTAAAAGGCTTAACTTTTCTCAAAATTCAACTTGTCTCAAAAGAAGTTCTTACATCCCTTTATATAGGAAAATATTGATGCTAGGAAAAATAAAAGAAATTAAAATAGGTCGATAAACTAATGACGGATAATACGAAAGGGTTTCTGAGATTTATGACGGAGAGATGGGCAACCATAATGGGGAAAACAATTGGTCTTGGCTTCCATCAAAGATATTTAAGTTCGGAAGAATCTCTAAAGCCCCGTCATTTAATCCGACTTTATTCAATGCATTCCGCCTTCATTTATTTCATTTCCGACAAGCTGTCAGATTTTCGGACAGCTGCAAAGATCCCATATTTCGGCCATCTTTCAAGCTGAATTGGCATTTGCATCCTTCAATAAAGTTGTAGCCACTTAAAATATCTTTCCAACAAGGGTTCATTGGTTTCAATCGGAATTTTATACAGCCAGAACGAGCCAAAATACCGAGGTATCGCCAAACAGTTTTCACAAATAAAAGTTGAGGTTCAGCTCCGAAGACAAACCTTTGTAGGAAAAAAGAGTCGAGCTCATGGGTAACTACGATCACATCAATATATAGGATGAAGATATAAGCCCCAAACATCTCTAATCGATGTGGGATTTATTTTGATAGAAATAAAAGCACGAAAAAAACGTCTAGATTTGATCTGCTGGAAAGAACATCCAATTCTAGCATTTTCAAAGCTGATTTAGGGGAAGCATCCTTAATGGAAGTTGTAGCTACTTAAAATATCTTTCCAAAAAGTGCTCATCGGCTTCAATCAGAATTTGATAAAGCCCGAAAGAGCCAAAATACCACGGTGTCGCCATGCTGTTTTCTCAAACGAGAGTTGATATTTGGCTCCAGTGACAAAGCTTTGTAAGATAAATGAGTCGAGCTCATTGACCACTAGGATCACATCATCCTCCTCTCCTTGAAAAGGATTCAAAATTTTTGTCCTCGAATCCATGATGGAAACGAGCGACTTTTTCGAACATGCTTCTTCTTCCTTAAACGGATCTTGAATCCCCTCTTCTTCTTGAATCGTGGAAGGCAAGCAAGACGAAATGAATGGGGTCGCATCCAACCACTTAGTTGACATGGAATTCAGAAAAATAGGTACCTCGGTTGGTTTCCGTTTCTTCTTCATTGAAAGCGCAACATTAGGAAGTTGGATGATTTTCTCATCTTTCTTAAGCTCATGCATGACCTTTGTAGTCTCAATCGGAATATCTTTGGACTTGCCTTCTTTAATCTCATGTGCTTCACCCATGATGGTAGAGGATGCTGTCTTTGAAGAGAGAGGTGGTGGTGTTGTGGCCTTCGATGGCGTCGACCCCAATGAGATGACGAGTTTTCGAATTTCCCGTACTTGTTGCATTGATTCTTCCGCGAGCTTGCAGATTACTTGTCAAGGTTGTTCAACCTTCTACTTATGCCGAGCCTCATCCTCTCGAGCTCTTCCCTTTTGATATCTCCTCTAGAGCTCTTGATCAACTACATCATATGTAGCACCATCCATGTCACTCCAACGAAGATACCCATCATCATACGCTCGAATAGCCCATCAGATGTACTCTTCGGACAAAGGCTTGAAACTCGATTTCTTGAACATTTTGACTAAGAAGAAACAACTCTGTTATTAAAAGCTCGATGGACTCGATTCGATTAGCTTTGATACCACTTGGTGAGACTCGAGGACCGGGATAGACCAAGGCTCGAGCTTTTGAGCACTCTTTTTTTGTGGGGCTAAATTTTGGGATTTTCGGAAACTAAAAAAAAAAGGGATATGTGAAGCAAGATTCGCATGCCTCTCACCCTTGAATCTTCTACACTCGATCTCAAACCTCTCAGAATTGCACTTTGAGGATCTCGACCCTTTGACACCTTCGCCTCTCACTAGGGTGTCACCCTTGGCCTCTCACCAAAGGGTTCGCTCTTAGCTAGCCTCTAACCAAGAACTCGATCCTTAACCCGTAATCATAGGAAGCTATTAGTAGCTTAACCTTTGACTCAACTAAACTTGACTTGATTTAAAATGAAGGTTTTACAAGAAATATATAGGATGAAGATATAAGCCCCAAACATCTCTAATCGATGTGGGATTTATTTTTATAGAAATAAAAGCATGAAAAAACGTCTAGATTTGAGCTGCTGGAAAGAACGTCCAATTCGAGCATTTTCAAAGCTGATTTAGGGGAAGCATCTTTCATGGAATTGTAGCCACTTAAAATAGCTTTCCAACAAGTACTCATCGACTTCAATCGAAATTTTATACAGCCTGAAAAAGCAAAAATATCACGGTGGCGCCATGTTGTTTTCTCAAACGAGAGTTGATATTTGGCTCCGGTGACAAAGCTTTGTAAGATAAATTAGTCGAGCTCATTGACCACTAGGATCACATCACACCCCCCCCATCTCTGACTAACAGTGTAGTGTCATTGTACGAGTTGAGCTGATCACTCTCAAATGAACTGCAAAAATATGTCCCGTACACCGGGTGTTGAGTCTCAGGCTGATCACCTGCATGATCTGCCCCCACATGCTCACTCATCTGCAATACGACATCCTCGGTAGTATCTGTCATCAGCTCCTCCTTTATCGCCGCCAACCGAGGGTCCACCGCAGGCTCTACCATCGCATCCACCGTATGGGGGCGTACGTCAGCTACGTCGACAACTGACTGACTAGAACTACCCACCTCCCCATCGTCTCCTACCATAGTATCCCTACCTATAGGCTCCTTTACACCCTGCATATGAAAAGGAATAGACTCAATATGTGCACATGACTTGCACAACACCTTTCTTGCCTTAACAGCAGCGCTACGGGCAGTCCGCAAAACCATCCTATACTCTAATCCACACGATAATGTCTGTATACGACTAACAAACAAATTCTAATTCATATCGATTAAATATATTAATTTTTTTTAACACCCACAATTCTATATTCAATCGATTACACAAGATTCCAATTACTGTAGCTACTTTCACTTTATATTTATTCATTCTCTATATACCTATGGTACTTCTAACATATTATACTGATTTGTATATATATTGACTTGTTCGATTAAATTACTCTATTACGACATTAAACTCTATTATAACATTAATCACACATATTATACTTTTTCCTATATATATGTACTCAATCATACATACCTCTCGTATGCTGAATGATATGCCCCAAAGGATCGATCCAACAAGTTTCAAGCTTTGATCAAGCACGAGAACAAAACATGACACACAGACTCTTTTTTTTTGGGATTTTTTCTAGGTTTATAGAGAAGTAAAACAAGATATAAATGGCTAAATCTAAGAGCATCTCACCCATTGATTTACCAAACTCGCTCTCTCACTCGTCGGCATCTCACTCCCGAGTAATCAAGCCTTTGTTTGAACAACTCTAACAAGCATCTCACCGGCCGAAAAGAGTTAAACAAACGGAACCATTCCTCGGCCTCTCACTCCAGAATGATGTGTCAAAATGGCATCTCACCAAATCAACAAAACACGCACTTTTTCCAAAAATTCTCAATTCAAATATGATTTTTCATTACAAAGGTCCAACCATTTTATAGCCATAAATCAACAACAATTAAAATGAGGAATTAAAGACGGAATAGATGAAAATTTTCTCGGAAATTGATGGAGAAAGGTGGCCAGCCCCTGGTGGAAAATGGAGGGTTTGATGTCATCATTAAGTTTCAAAAATCATCAAGTTCCAATTAATGAATCCCGTTCAATGCATATTCTTCTATTCCGGCTTCATTCAATGCATCCGGAAAACTGTCCAAATTTCGGACTGCTGAATTTTTGCAAATTTCGGATATATTTTTGGATGATTTAGGCATTTTGGTCTTCGTGAAAGATGTAGCCCTTCGAATTACCTTTCCAAAAATTACTCATGAACCTTCATCGGACTAATATAGCCTATTTTTGACTGAAATACTAAGCATGCGTTGGAAGAGCCTGAATCACATCATCCTCCACTCCTTTGAAGAAGATTCGTCCTCGAATCTTGCATTACCCTTCCAAAAAATACGATACACCCTTGTATATTGGATATGCATAAGGTATCGATGGTTAGTTTTGCAAAAGCTCTTGAATCCATAAGGCCTTTCCAAATGGTACATTACGCCCCGGTACGTTGGATCTGTGTAATGCACTTCAATGGTTGGTCCCGCGAAGACTCTCATGGGTGGTTGAGGATGAAGGAGACGGTAGTACATATGGCCTTGTAAACTCATTGGATTAGCTCTGATACCAAATGATATGCCCAAAAGATCGATCCAACAAGTTTCAAGCTTTGATCAAGCACGAGAACAAAACATGACACACACGACTCTTTTTTTTAGGGATTTTTTCTAGGTTTATAGAGAAGTAAAACAAGATATGAATGGCTAAATATAAGAGCATCTCACCCATAGATTTACCAAACTCGCTCTCTCACTCGTCGGCATCTCACTCCCGAGTAATCAAGCCTTTGTTTGAACAACTCTAACAAGCATCTCACTGGAAAGAGTTAAACAAACTGAACCATTCCTCGGCCTCTCACTCCGGAATGGGGTGTCAAAATGGCATCTTACCAAATCAACTAAACACACACATTTTTTCCAAAAATTCTCAATTCAAATCTGACTTTTCATTACAAAGGTCTAACCATTTTATAGCCATAAAACAACACCAATTAAAATGACGAATTAAAGACGGAAAAGATGAAAAGTTTCTCGGAAATTGATGGAGAAAGGTGGCCAACCCCCTGGTGGAAAATGGAGGGTTTGATGTCATCATTAAGTTTCAAAAATCAGCAAGTTCCATTGAATTAATCCCGTTCAATGCATCTTCATCTATTCCGACTTCATTCAATGCATCCGTAAAACTGTCCAGATTTTGGACTGTTGGATTTTTTCCAATTTTGGACATATTTTTGGATGATTTAGGCATTTTGTTCTTCATGAAAGATGTAGCCCTTCGAATTACCTTTCCAACAATTACTCATGGACCTTTATCGGACTAATATATCCCATTTTATGACTGAAATACTAAGCATGCGTAGGAAGAGCCTGAATCACATCACTGAATGTCCCTCTCCCGCCACCAGGATGACCACGACCACGTCTCTGAATAATCGGAGCCGGCTACAATTCATACATCAATAGTAAATTAACAATTACTTATTCTCGTTCCACATAAATTGAATTAAATTTCTTCAATATTTACGGTATTACATGTAATGGATCTCTATCACCACGTCCACGGCCACCACCACGACCTCGACCTCGAGCTCCATCACGAGTACTCTCACTCACCACTGTTTGCGATATATGACGATAAACAAAAAAATAGGAGAAAAGAGAGCGGAGAAAAAGCAAGAAGCAAAAATGCGACTAGGGATGAAAAGCGGAGAAAAATCGAGAACGACACGTGGAAATATGAAAAAGGACGACAAGCAGAGATAAATCGAGAACGGATAAAAAGCGAAAATGTGAGAAAGGAGGACACGTGGAGAGAAAGCGAGAAGCGGAATTGTGGCAAAAATGGTGGGACCCTCACGCCTTATATAGGCGTCGGATCCCACTGTATACACCTACGGTGGGCTCCGAACCATTGCGTAACGGTCAGATGCCCACCTTATGTGGATGCGGTGGTTGCTTCGTTTTTGGATTTCAAAATCCACCACGAGCATCACCGTATGTTGATGCCGTGGGTTTTGTTGGATTTCAAAACCCACCGTGTATCTCCACGGTCGGTTTTGAAATAACGGCCCCATTCCCCCTAACGTCACCGCTGTATACGACGGTCGACCCATATACTGCTCCAACCCCACCGTCATGTACAGCGGTGGGTGCCACAAAGGGTCATTAAAGCCACCGTAGATATCTGCGATGATTAACGGTGGACATAGTAAAAATTAGCGGTGTAGATATGCACGCCTATATTCATTCATCAATTTTCTCAACTACGACATTGTTAAATATATAAAACATGCAATTAATTCAAGAGATGTTGCTAAAATTAACTGGAATAAATCATTGCCTATTAAAATTTATAGTATTGTATTGTATTGTACATGTTGGATATTTTTTTCATTATTAAATTTTATCATAAGAGTAGATCCAATTTTTATGCATGCATCTATTTTATCACTTTTTATTAGCCAACTTAACAATATTCAATCATTGATTAAAAAAATTCAATCCAATTTCTATTTATCCATCTATTATATCTCTTTTCTTTTTAACCAATTTAACAATATAAATTTAATATATAGGATATTATTTATATAAATTTAAAAATTTCAAGTTGGCCTTTGTGATATGTGGTAACAAAGTATCCCAACTCAATTTTACGATAATAAATTGGGTGAAAACAATGAGATTTTTTTTTACAGTAGGCAAACAGTACGACGTCTTTGCTAAGCAAATATCATCCTTGATCATCCAACTAGATGATGGAACATTGCTCCCTGTTCGAAGGGAGGGTCATCATATTACAAGTTTCCCTAGTTCTAGCAATGTAGTTAATATATAGTAGAATTTGATTCCCTATAGCAGTGTCTGAACTCAATGCTGCTAAAACTTTTCTTTATATAATGAATCTTCTCAATCATTATGAAGATTTTCCGGGGAATAATTCTGCTATCGTTGATGGCTCTGATAACTCCAAGATTATCTCCTTCAATAATGATATTTCATAAACCTCTGTTGATGGCTAGTTATGCCCTAGTATAAAAAGCAGAAGCTTTTGTTTGAAGCACTGACGTGGGGAGAATTGAATCGAAATATATAATAAAATATAAACCAATACAACTCTTAGCCTCTTCAAATAAATTCAAGACTCCCCGCTATAGTAGTAGGGAATCGGGTTCGATCCACGAGGAAGCGAGTCAGCGGGATCCTAGTAGCGTTGAAGACACGTCCTTTATGTTCGACCAGAAGCCTCGATCTCGATGTCAGACCTCGATGTCGACCTTGGATGTCGATGTTCTCTGCAACAGAAGACCTGCAGAAACAAAAACGGTAGTCGATATCGACTGGTGGGGGTCGATATCGATGTTAGTCCACGAAATCGACTGGCTCAGAAGTCTGCCAGTCGATACAGGGGGGGTTGATTTCGACACAAGGGGGTCGATATCGATGCTTGCAAAAGTTTCCCAGGAGTCTCAAGATCGACTCAGAAAACCGTCGATCTATCAGTTTTGGTCGATATCGACCTCTGCTGTCGATATCGATGTCTTCCTGCAGAGAGTTAGTTGTTTTGTCGGCAAATAAAAGGCCGAAGAATTAAGGATGGGAAGGAAGCAATGATCAGAAATAAGAAAGGGTGTTGGGTTTTTCGATGACTCAACGAACGGCGGGCAAATTTTAATGTAAACTTAATAAAGGAAAAGTCTTCCAAAGCCAAGGATTACCGCGACGACAACCATGATAGAAGAAGTAAGAATCAACTAAAGATGCATGCTTTCATCATAAAGGAAAAGGCTTTCACCTAAACCGACAAATAGGAAAAGAGATTTTTCAATTACTCCTAATTTGTGTCTACCTTTGTCATAATTTAGTTTATAATCTTTCGAATAGAAACCCTAATTACTACCCAAGTTTTACAACATGAGTTCCTTAAATTTGCATTTAAAGATGAAGAACAAGGTAGAGGGAGATAAAAGATACATTCTTTAGCGACGTACTTACCTTACCATCATGGCTATCGTCGGGCTCACCCCGACCCTAGAAGAAAGGGGGACTACTCACTCATGTTGATTGTAGACATGTCTTGAATTGAAATAACTTGCATAAATGGAAAATTTCGAATCTTTACAATCTCAACGCCAACTATCGTAAGCGCTTGAAACTTTAAAGCTAAAAAACTATAACTAGCTATTGTCTATTGTCCTTGTCTTGGATGATTGGATGCCCTAACAAATCAGCCCCTAGGGCTTTATTTATAGGCTACTAATCCTCTCTATCCAAGGATTGTAACTCCTATCTAAACTATTAACTCTATCCGAACAATTTAGGATAGGTCTTTTATTTTGATAAAAACTTAAAGGAAAAGATAATAAACAGCTGCTAATATCTAAAAGAACGAGATAACTCATGGCTTTGATGATAGACTTCACAATCCGAGTCTCAAAATCGGATTTATCTTCTGTCGAGGTAGGGTCGATATCGACACCAGAGGTCGATATCGATGCTTGTGTTTCTGCTCGACTTGTCCAGCTCCAGTCGATGTCTATGACGATGGTCGATATCGATGCATGTATGTCGATATCGAGGCTTTCTTGTCTGGTCTGTATGGCTTATCTCGACGCTCAGAAGTCGTGTCGAAATCTAGGGTCGATATCGATGTCTCCAGTCGATATCGACCTCTTCTCAACTTCACTTGGCTTGTTCGTTTTGACTCCAATTTCATCGAATTCCTGCATGGTTAGCTCAAAACTCGTGCAGACTCTATTTCTTATACTTTAGCTCATTCTTACACAAGTTTATATACTTTTGAAGCTTTTCTTTGGAAATCGAATGAAATATGAAGTCAAAAGATGCAATGAACAAAGGTACAAATATGTACATCAAAACACCCCATACTTAGACTTGCTTGTCCTCAAGCAATAACCAACACCTACAACACACCCTTCAAGTCTTCGCCTTTGTCAAAAGCAACATCATAAGTGGTAGCAAAGCAAAGCAAGTGAATTTAACGTCATAGCACATATTTTGGCGATCCATAGGCATATGCAATTTTGATCCAACCTCATAGGGATAATGTGTTTGCACTCAACTCTCATGTGTTTAGGTTATGAAGATCAACTCTCAACTCAATTCCATATACAATCTCATAAACATTGCAATTTATAATAATCCACTTCGCAACCAATTATGAAAATGCAATAAGAATCATCAGGAGGACTTTCGCTCAATGGAAGACTTCAAAGAAGACTCCATTCGGCGGGGTTGTAATGGGGCTTGGTATGAAACAAAAGGTATGGAATTATTTGGCTATGTGGTGCTTTTATAATTCGGGAATCAAGACTCCTAAATTTCAACACTTGCAATACCCAAACCATAACTCTCCATAATATGCTCTAAAGATGCAGTCCATCAACCCTTCTTTTAAACTCTAATATACCTCTCAAAAATATAACACTTGTATAACTAAAAGACTTAAGGATTTTGGCTCATTCACTATATATATATATATATATATATATATATATATATATATATATATATATATATATATATATATATATATATATATATATATATATATATATATATATCTTTGTTTATTTTTTCCGGATTTTTTTCTCGAAAATAATAAGTAAATATGTGCATTTATATGGTGAGCCAAAGGATCCTTTTACAAAATATGACAAAATGTAAATATGCCCCATCCTATAATTTCCTTGCTCGAAACTGGACATTATGCTCTTTTCTTTCCACAAGGCATTAGTCCAACCAATCTAAGTCTCAATTCCCAAATGGGGTCAGGCTCAATTCGGCTAGGGATAATTTTGTGGAGTTTGCAATTTCAGGTTCAGGCTAATGTTCTGGCTTCAAGCAGGGATAATGCAGGGTAGGTAAAGAGAGGACAAAAATGGGTTAAAAGATGCCTCCATCATTTAATTCTCGTAAACATAAACATATATATGCATTGGTTTTGAATAACTATCACAACATTTAGAGATGCATAGGAAGAGTAAATTCACTCAAGAAAGCGGAGGGATTTTTGATGTTCTCCCTATAGGTCAAAATTCTCACAAGGACAATTTTTGTTGGATTTGCTTTTTAGCCTAGGATCATATGTGCTCAATTTCATCACAAGTTCACAATCTACATAAAAATTTTAAAGACTTAGGCTAAACCATCCAAATATGCCATAGGATTTACATGATCAAGTCAGCTATTGAGTTTTCATCATAGGACATCTAAGTAGGGTTAGAAAACAAACTTAAAAAATAAACATGCATTTTTTTGTATTTTTGATATTTTTCTATTTTTTTTTTAGATTTTGACATTTTATAGACTTAACAAACTAAAAGATTAGGAACTTAAACTTTAAAACGCATAAATGTTTAAATATGATGCAATGCATACAAGTAGAAAGTAAATAAAATACAAGCCAAGTTCGCCAAGTTTTAAACCCTACCACAACCAGATAAAGCAGTTTATAATGTCCAAGTTCAATCCCCACCCCATACTTAAAGATTACAGTGTCCTCACTGTTAGAAAAGTAAAGTAGAGGGAAGGAATCACTCACGCTCACTTACGCTACACACATATCACTGCTCAGGAGGCGGGCGAGGTGGCAACAGCAAGGGCCAGCCCTATGTAGGAGCTAACCCTGAGTAGTGGGTCGGGGCGCCCTACGGGAATGTGGAAGGTCCAGCCTGCTGATCGAAGGAAAAGCCCATATATGAGCCTAAACCCTCGAGGAACCTCCCATAGCGTCGCTGCTCCTCGTGCATCTCAGTGACGGAGAGCTCCAGCCTAGTAAAGCGGGCAGACATGTCTTCTTGCCAATCAGTGGTGTAGGCGGGCTGGAAGGGAGGAGGAGGTGGAGTTACATAGCTATGGTGGCTATAATGGCTGTGGTGGGACCCTTGCGGGCCCTCTCCTCCTCCAACTGCATCATCCCTGGCGTCATCATCATCGTTGCCATCCATGCCCCCCTGGTAGGCTGGGGGCTGGTCAGCTCCGTCGGAATGGGGGTCAGCGTCCCAAGACATAGCATCCACCTCCGGCTCATGGTTGTAGAGTGGGGGTCTCCTCCGTAGGGTGGGGTCAGCAGACGGATCTATATCCGTATGATATGGCTGCCCGGTCCAAGACTGGTACCAATCTGGGATATACAGCAGATCCATGAAATCATGTCGCAGGCGCATCCCAGTCTGGGGGTGTCTCCATCCCTGTGCTCCTGTCGCGATGACTCCGCCCTGGCGCAACACCGCAGCGTCTAGGTATATGAGCTGGTAGGCCGTGTACCTCTCAGTGTGGACGCCTAGTCCCTCGGCGAGGATGGCCACCATGCCACCGTCCATAATGTCTGTAGAGACTGTGCGTCTGCGGTCTACGATATGCTCGAGCCAGGCATGGAGGTATGGTAGAGGGTCATCCTCGAAGAGCATCCTCCGTAGAGTCTCCGTCTCATGGTGTGTCGGGCGACGGAGCTCAGGCCTGGCCCATAGGGTACTCGCCAGGACCCTCAGGATGACCCTAAAAAGCGGACTGACAACCCTAGAGGTGAAGGAGTCAGTAGGAGCACGGTAGGGTATACCTGATATGTAACTCCAGATGACATTGGGGTCTTGGACCCTGAAGGCGGCCGGAGTGTGGATGAACCCAAAAATCTCGCTCATCTCCTCGAGCGATAGTCTGTGTCGCCTGTTGCCGAGCTGGAAGATGACTCGGCGGCTGGTCGAAGTGCGCTCGGGAACCTCCAATGTGGCCATAAACTCCCCAGTCAGAACGGGGTAGTGTGCCTCCAGTGGCTCAATCAGCCTGTGTAGAGAGACGTTCTCAAACGCCTCCAGAACGCCTGGGTGAAATCCTAGCTGGATCATGTCAGGGAGATGGTACCATCGTGCCCTGGTGGCTTGGGGAATCAAATCCTCAGCTAGGGAGCGCTGCTGATCATCCTCAATGCGGAGCGCGTCCTGAGGGATGTTCTTGGCTCTAACCATCGTCTGCAAAAGAAACCAATGCCAAAGATAATTCTCCTTTGTATAAAATAGGGAGAACCCCATACTTAGGTTCCATAGTATGCTAGAAATTATGTAAAGGTAAATTGTCTAAGTGAAAGAAAGTACCTAAGGATGGCAATTTATATAAACATAATTTCTTAAATTTTTAATATTAAGGAACCTAATGACTTATGGTAATTTGGCTCATATATATAAAAAAATCAGATTTAAATCTCTAAAAAAATCAGAATATAAACCCCAAAATAAATCAGATTTACAAAATCAGCCTATATATATATAAAATTCAGATTCATAACCTAAACTTATGGAAAATTCCGATTATTGCCCCATATAAATTATAAAAGTTAGATCTCACCCCATTATATATAAAAATCAGATTTCATGCCCATATACATACAAAAATCAGATCAATAGCCCCACATAAATAAAAAATCAGATTTCATGCCCCACGAACATACAAATACTCTTTCCCGCGCAATTAACGTTCAAACCCTAAACACCCAATATGAAATTTCTTCCCTAAATCAACTAATTAATCATGAAAATCCAGAAAAAATAGAGGACGGGTGAGAAATCATACCAGAAGAGTGTCGGAATTAGGGGAGAAAGAGGCTACAACCGCAAAAATCAAGAAAACAACAACCGCTATCGACAGGAGACGTCAAAATCGATGCCCAGGGGTCGAAATCGACCGGATCTGTGCGCTGTCGGGCCTGCTGGTGGCGCGGTGGGGTCTCCAGTGGCGTGGGGCGGCCGGATCTGGTGCGCCTAGGCCTCCTGTGGGGAGATTTGGTACTGGAGGCGGGAAATAGAGGGAGAGAGAGAGATAGGTCGAGAAGAGGAAGAGAGGACGGGGGTTACGAGGCTTCGGATCTGGTGTTGCAGGGCTGCAATGGCGATGACAGCAGTGGGGACTGGTGATGATAGTGGTGGGTGGGTGCGGCTGTGAGGAGGGCGGCAGGAGAGAGATGAAGAAAAGAGGTGAAGAGGAGGGGGAGGCGGCTAGGGTATCGAAAAGGGCAGGGGGGTGTCGAAGTCGAGGGGAATATAAAGGATAGAAACCCCAAAAATAAAACCGAAAAGAAATTAAAATCTGATCTGGCACTTACCTCCAGCTGTAGTCGATATCGACCATAGAGGTCGATATCGGCACCCTTCTGCAGCTGTGTTGTTCAGCCTGTTGCTCTCTTCTGTCGGCCTGTCGATATCGACTATATAGGTCGATATCGACCTTTCTTCTGGGCTAGATTTCCTTGTTGACTTTAGATAGAATAGCCACGAATGATCTAAAAAAAATATAAAATAGACTAAAAACTAAAAGAGAGAGAAAAGGAAAAGAACGGGTTGCCTCCCGGAAGCGCTTGAGTTTAAGTCGCTAGCTCGACATATTTCCCTTTTTGCGCTAGTTCAACGCCAAGGTGGCGCGAATCTCTTCTTCCGGGTCCTCCTTGTCATAATATTTCTTTACTCGGTGACCATTTACCTTAAAGGTTGATCCATAGTCGCAAAGTAACTCCACCGCTCCATGAGGGAATATTTTATGAACCTTGAAAGGTCCGCTCCACCTTGTCCTTAGTTTCCCTGGAAATAAGCGAAGTCTAGAATTGAAAACAAGGACTTTGTCACCTACCTCATATGTTTTTGGCACCATCTTCCTATCATGCCATTTTTTAGTGCGCTCCTTGTAGATTTCAGCATTCTCATATGCCCTTAGGCGCAACTCCTCCAAGGCTTGTAAGTCAATGAACCTCCTCTTTCCCGCTTCGTCGAAATCCATGTTAAGCTCCTTAAGAGCCCACATTGCTTTATGCTCAAGTTCAACGGGCAAGTGACATGACTTACCATAAACCAAGTTATAGGGAGTTGTGCGAAGTGGTGTCTTATAGGCCGTTCGGTAGGCCCAGAGCGCATCATCCAGTTTGGACGACCAATCTTTCCTTGAGCGGGAGACCGTCTTCTCCAAGATGGCTTTGATTTGGCGATTGGAGACTTCTACTTAGCCGCTAGTTTGAGGGTGATAGGGTGTTGCCACCCTATGGTTTACCCCATACTTAGCTAAAAGAGCTTCAAAGCCTCTCTCAATAAAATGCGAGCCACCATCTGAAATAAGAACTCTAGGAACACCATAGCGAGGAAAGATGTTAGTTTTCATAAACTTAGAGACTACCTTCGCGTCGTTGGTCCTAGTTGCCACAGCCTCCACCCATTTAGAGACATAGTCCACCGCTACTAGAATGTATTTGTAGGGGCCTGAAGCAGGGAATGGTCCCATGAAGTCAATGCCCCATACATCAAAGAGTTCTACCTCTAGAATGCCTGTGAGTGGTGTCTCATTCCTCCATGTGATATTACCTGCACGTTGACACTCATCACAAGAGGTTACATAGTTTTGCACATCCTTGAAAAGGTTAGGCCAATAAAAACCACATTGAAGAATTTTCGTCGCGGTCTTGAATCCTTTAGCATGGCCTCCTGTAGGGAGAGAATGACAATGGTTAATCACGCTCTCTACCTCGTCCTCCGGGATACAACGTCGAAAGATATGGTATTTCCCCTGTTTGAATAAGTAGGGTTCATCCCAATAGTATTGTTTGACGTCGTGCAAAAACTTCTTCCTTTGTTGCGAAGTTAAGCCTGAAGGAATCTCGCCTCCTACAATATAGTTAGCAAAATCCGCGTACCAAGGTACCTTCGCCCTTCTTACAGCAAATAAATCATGGATAGGACTGGAAGGAGGTGTAAAGAAGAAATCCTCACCGAAGCTTACCTCTTCGTCACCTTCGGAGGGTTTTGAAGGTGGTCGATATCGACCTGAAGGGGTCGATATCGACTGGACGGCATCGACAGGCTCAGTCGATATGGGCTGCTCGTTATGGGCCCTCGATGTCGACGTCTGGAGGTCGATTTCGACCTCTGCAGTGGACAACCTGTGATCAAAACTGGTCGACATCGATGCAAGTATTACCTTTGGGGTAGTCGATATCGACCTGTGGGAGTCGATATCGAGTGGTTCCTCTGCCCGTCTTACCTCTTGCCTCATTAGGTGCTCTTCAGGGCGGGAGTCATTGATTCGTATGTTGTCATGTGACTCTTCCAGAAGCCCTATGGGTAGCCGTGAAAGATGATCGGCTACGTAGTTCTCCGTTCCTTTCTTATCTTTAAGCTCAACGTTGAACTCTTTTAGTAAGAGCACCCATCGTAGGAGCCTAGGTTTAGCATCCTTTTTCACCATTAAGTACCTAAGAGCTGCATGGTCAGTATGAACAATAACCTTAGAACCCACTAGGTATGAGCAAAACTTCTCAAAAGCGAAGACCACTGCCAAGAACTCCTTTTCCGTCGTGGTGTACTTTGTTTGAATGACATCAAGAGTCTTGCTTGCATAGTAGATGGCGTGAAGCTTTTTGTCTCCCCTTTGTCCTAGGACAGCACCTACGACATAATCGCTTGTGTCGCACATGATCTCAAAGGGTTGCGACCAATCGGGCGATT
Organism: Persicaria maculosa; assembly: GCA_963922045.1. Classification (NCBI taxonomy): domain Eukaryota; kingdom Viridiplantae; phylum Streptophyta; class Magnoliopsida; order Caryophyllales; family Polygonaceae; genus Persicaria; species Persicaria maculosa. Next base: position 20,318,169 of record OY998271.1, on the reverse strand, counting down.
GAATGATTGGGGCGGATATAAGGGCCTCCTTTAACCTATTGAAAGCTTCAAGACAATCACTAGAAAATGCAAACTTAACATCCTTCATTAGTAGGTTAGTTAAAGGTTTGGCAATCTTAGAAAAATCTTGAATAAACCTTCTATAGAAACCTGCGTGACCAAGGAAGCTTCTTATGTCCTTAATTGATGAAGGTGGTGGCAATTTTTCAATGAGCTCTATCTTTGCCCTGTCCACCTCAATTCCCCGTTTAGAGACTTTGTGGCCTAGCACAATCCCTTCCCTTACCATAAAGTGGCACTTTTCCCAATTGAGAACCAAGTTTGTCTCTTCACATCGTGCAAGTACCCTGCGAAGGTTAGCAAGACAAACATCAAAAGTAGTGCCATAAGTAGAGAAATCATCCATAAATACCTCCACGATGTCCTCAATCATGTCGGAGAAGATGGCCATCATACATCTTTGAAAGGTAGCAGGGGCATTGCAAAGCCCAAATGGCATTCTCCTATATGCAAAAGTCCCATAGGGACAAGTGAAGGTGGTCTTCTCCTTATCGTCAGGATGAATAGGGACCTGCCAAAAGCCAGAATATCCATCCAGGTAACAAAAATAATCATGTTCGGCGAGTCTCTCTAATACATGGTCAATGAATGGAAGGGGAAAGTGATCCTTTCTAGTGGCGTTGTTGAGTTTCCTGTAATCAATACACATTCGCCAACTAGTTGTGATTCGCTTTGGCACAAGCTCGCCTTTCTCATTCTCCTCAACGGTCATTCCACCCTTCTTAGGCACCACATGGACAGGGCTCACCCATTCGCTGTCGGAGATGGCATAGATGATTCCTGCATCCAGCATGCGCATGATCTCCTTCTTCACTACCTCTCTCATGTTGGGGTTGAGCTTCCGTTGGTGTTCTATAGATGCCTTATGATCATCCTCAAGGAGGATTCTATGCATACAAGTAGCAGGTGAAATACCTTTTATGTCCTCAAGAGAATATCCAATAGCCTTACGATGAGCACGAAGTACTTCCATAAGCTTATCTACTTCCTGTGTGGTTAGTGAAGCATTGATAATTACAGGGAAAGTAGAATTTGGACCAAGAAACTCTTACCTAAGTGTGTCGGGTAAAGGCTTAAGCACCGGAGAAGGACCTTGTGGGATAAGGATTGGCTCTACCTCCTCCGTCTTCATAATCTCACCAAGGTAATCCATCTCAATTCTCTTGAAAGAAGTTCCCCAATATCGACTGAGAGTTCAGCACATACCTCGGCTTCGGAGCTGTTTGACGACAAGTGGTAAGGGTCGATTTCGACCTCTGATGTCGATATCGGCTGGTCGATTTCGACCTCTTCTGTCGACATGGGCTGGTCGATTTTGCCTGTAAGAGAAGAAGGGAGAACTTGACTTACTGAGTGTGTCGATGTCGACTGAGGGCTCTCGATATCGAGTGAATTGGTCGATGTCGACCTCTCCTCGTCGATGTCGACCTCTTCTTCGAGCTCCATAGATAGAGCATCGTCGAATATTTCCTCATCACTCATGCATGTAGCCAGGAACTCCTCAATGTCCTCGTCGGTAAGCTCCTCTGCAGCTAGGGCTAGGGCCTCTTCAGGAGTTAGGGCCCTTTCCGTCGGTTCTTTGCAATCCATGATGCTAGTGTAGACCGACTTGATTTCCATACCATTAACTTCCTTCATTGTGGGGTTGAATGAGAATTCAATGACTTCGTTCCCTATAGTAAAGGTTAGTAATCCTCTACGTACATTAATATTGGCATCCGTAGTAGCTAAGAAAGGCCTACCAAGGATGATAGGTACAATAGGATCTTCGGGCATGTCCAATACAATGAAATCAGTAGGCACAAAGAATTTACCTACCTTTACAGGGACGTCATCAACTATACCTGTGGGTCTGACGATTGAATTATCAGCCATATAAAGTTTCATACCCACAGGTTCAAGTGCTCCGATGTTCACCTTTTGCCAAATAGAGAGAGGCATGAGACTTACACTTGCCCCTAGGTCACATAGGGCTTTGTTGCGATGTTGGCCAAGTCCCACGGTGATTGCAAATTTCCCTGGATCACTCCTCTTCTCAGGGAAATCCATCTTTGAGCATTCCTCAGCGATCTCTGCCATGGACCGCTTCTTGCTAAGGATGTCTTTTAGAAATCGAACATAGGCGGGCATCTCGCTTAGGGCTTCTGTAAGAGGGATAGTAATGTTAAGTCCTTGGAGAATCTTTACAAAGCGCCTAAACTTACTTTCAGTGGGGTCCTTCAATGCTTTGGAAGGGAAGGGCAACGTCTTCTTTGGCGGAGAAGCCAAAACGGTGGTCGGAGGAGCCTGCTGAACCTCGATGTCGACAGGAGGTTGGTCGATATCGACCGGTAGGGTCGATTTCGACCTATGTTGTTCTCTCTCAGGTTGTACAGTGTCATCGACGTCGACCAGGGGGTCGACAGGGGTGTCGATATCGACCTCAGGGTCGACATCGACTGGTTTGTCGATGTCGACAGGCTCTGTTACTTCTTCCTCAGTTGCCTGTTGTGGTTTATGAACTTTGGTGCCACTCCTTAGTTGCATGGCTTCAATGTGTCCTGACCCGGATTGCCCCTTAGGATTGGTAGTTGGTTGCCCAGGGAATGTTCCGGACGGTCTAGGGATTTGTGTCGCCAATTGACCCAGTTGGGTCTCTACGTTCTTCTTCCAAATATCCATCTCTCCAATCCTTGTGGTAAGGTGATTGAGTTGAGAGTGGATAGCATTGTTGGATTGATCATTCTTAGCTTGGTTCCGCCTTATCTCGTCCAACACAAGTTAAAGATCATCCTTCTTTTGGTCTCTCTCAGGGTGCCCAGGAGCTCTATAGAGTGGGGGGTCCCTAGGGTTAACCTGGTTCCTTTGTGGTTGTTGGAACCTTTGGTCTCCCCAATATTGGCGATTGGGACCCCTCATGAAGTTGACTTCCTATGAGTCTCCGCTAGTTGCACTTGCTCAGAATGGGGGCATTCAATGGTAATATGTCGCTGCGATCCACATTCGATGCAATCCTGCTTTGCCGAAAGGAATCTTACTTGTTTCTGGAGCTTTCTAAGTTGATCCCTATGAAATTGTTCCTTTACATCCGGGTCGATCACCTTAGAGGGTTCGTACAATGGCATAGATGGGGCAGGCCTCGACGATGATGGTGCGTCAGAAGCCTCAGGAGTCCCATATGTATTGTCAAATTCCACCAACCTTTCAATGGTTTCCCAAGCCTCTTGAGGAGCGAGTTCAAGGTAGCCATAGGCGGTGTAAGTGTTAATCCGCTCCTTGGTGGCAGCATCAAGAGCATTGTATATGATCTCCTGAATTACGTACGGTGGTTGGCCATGTGTTGGGCATGATCGTAGGAGGTCTTTAAACCTTTCCCAAACAGTTGCCAGAGCCTCACCAGGCTTTTGTTTGAAAGCCGTGATTTTCTGTCGGATCAACGCCGTATTAGAAGGAGGAAAGAACTTGTTGAGAAACGCGTCCTTGACTTCATTCCAGGTGCGGAGCGATCTTGGGGCTAAGCTTTCCAACCACTGCAATGCTTTTCCTGTAAGAGACCAGCGAAATGCTTTTAGTTGGACATACTCAAGACTTTGTCCATCAGCAATTGTATCACAGAGGTCTAAGAAGGTGGATATATGTGCCATAGGGCACTCGTTAGGTTTCCCTTCATATTGATGCCTTCTTATTTCAGTTAAAAAGTTTGGTTTAATTTCAAAATTAGAAGTAGGGATTAGAATAGCCGATTCAGGCACTGTGAGCGATGGGTGCATGTATTGCTTTGCATTCCGGGGGAGGGCGTTTATTTGAATCTCATATCGTCTCCTGGCTTCCTCCTCCCTGTCAGCACGCTCCCTTAGTGCCGCTTCTCTGGTAGCGAAATCCTCTACTTGCTTCCTTAAGCGTTCAATTTGTTGTGCCTGGGTCTCGTTGTCCGCCATGATTGTTTGGACTCGAGATCTTAGGTGGAGAAAGCGTTCTGGTTCATCTAATCCTTCAAATTCAGTTTGGTCACTAGTACGTCACATACACCTATAAAATAACACTAAAAAGAACCGTGAAAATAAACTACTAGGGCGCGATTGATAGCTTCCCCGGCAACGGCGCCAAAATTTGACGTGGGGAGAATTGAATCGAAATATATAATAAAATATAAACCAATACAACTCTTAGCCTCTTCAAATAAATTCAAGACTCCCTGCTATAGTAGTAGGGAATCAGGTTCGATCCACGAGGAAGCGAGTCAGCGGGATCCTAGTAGCGTTGAAGACACGTCCTTTATGTTCGACCAGAAGCCTCGATCTCGATGTCAGACCTCGATGTCGACCTTGGCTGTCGATGTTCTCTGCAACAGAAGACCTGCAGAAACAAAAATGGTAGTCGATATCGACTGGTGGGGGTCGATATCGATGTTAGTCCACAAAATCGACTGGCTCAGAAGTCTGCCAGTCGATACAGGGGGGGTCGATTTCGACACAAGGGGGTCGATATCGATGCTTGCAGAAGTTTCCCAGGAGTCTCGAGATCGACTCAGAAAACCGTCGATCTATCAGTTTTGGTCGATATCGACCTCTGCTGTCGATATCGATGTCTTCCTGCAGAGAGTTAGTTGTTTTGTCAGCAAAGAAAAGGCCGAAGAATTAAGGATGGGAAGGAAGCAATGATCAGAAATAAGCAAGGGTGTTGGGTTTTTCGATGACTCAACGAACGGCGGGCAAATTTTAATGTAAACTTAATAAAGGAAAAGTCTTCCAAAGCCAAGGATTACCGCGACGACAACCATGATAGAAGAAGTAAGAATCAACTAAAGATGCATGCTTTCATCATAAAGGAAAAGGCTTTCACCTAAACCGACAAATAGGAAAAGAGATTTTTCAATTACTTAACCTAATTTGTGTCTACCTTTGTCATAATTTAGTTTATAATCTTTCGAATAGAAACCCTAATTACTACCCAAGTTTTACAACATGAGTTCCTTAAATTTGCATTTAAAGATGAAGAACAAGGTAGAGGGAGATAAAAGATACATTCTTTAGCGACGTACTTACCTTACCATCATGGCTATCGTCGAGCTCACCCCGACCCTAGAAGAAAGGGGGACTACTCACTCATGTTGATTGTAGACATGTCTTGAATTGAAATAACTTGCATAAATGGAAAATTTCGAATCTTTACAATCTCAACGCCAACTATCGTAAGCGCTTGAAACTTTAAAGCTAAAAAACTCTAACTAGCTATTGTCTATTGTCCTTGTCTTGGATGATTGGATGCCCCAACAAATCAGCCCCTAGGGCTTTATTTATAGGCTACTAATCCTCGCTATCCGAGGATTGTAACTCCTATCTAAACTATTAACTCTATCCGAACAATTTAGGATAGGTCTTTTATTTTGATAAAAACTTAAAGGAAAAGATAATAAACAGCTGCTAATATCTAAAAGAACGAGATAACTCATGGCTTTGATGATAGACTTCACAATCCGAGTCTCAAAATCGGATTTATCTTCTGTCGAGGTAGGGTCGATATCGACACCAGAGGTCGATATCGATGCTTGTGTTTCTGCTCGACTTGTCCAGCTCCAGTCGATGTCTTTGACGATGGTCGATATCGATGCATGTATGTCGATATCGAGGCTTTCTTGTCTGGTCTGTATGGCTTATCTCGACGCTCAGAAGTCGTGTCGAAATCTAGGGTCGATATCGATGTCTCCAGTCGATATCGACCTCTTCTCAACTTCACTTGGCTTGTTCGTTTTGACTCCAATTTCATCGAATTCCTGCATAGTTAGCTCAAAACTCGTGCAGACTCTATTTCTTATACTTTAGCTCATTCTTACACAAGTTTATATACTTTTGAAGCTTTTCTTTGGAAATCGAATGAAATATGAAGTCAAAAGATGCAATGAACAAAGGTACAAATATATACATCAAGCACAGATCCACAGTGAATTCTATGCTGAAACATATCAATAACTGACTTGCATAATTCTTGACGATACCACCAATATGACAATCACCAGAAGTTTTGACGGGGCCATCTACATTAAAAATTGTAACCAGTCCCAGATAAATACAATAATACAAAAACAAAAACAAAGAAACATTACCAAAATCTTAATTTAGTCAATTATATGTCATCGTTTTTGTTCGGATTTATAATAAAAATAAAATCGGAATACTTTATTACACCTTCCTAAAGATTGAGTTAGTTTTATTACTGTTGAAAGGTGTTAATATTATTTTTTAATACTCATTTAAATATTGAGTTATTTTAATTAGTTTTGCCAATGTATCTTTTTTAAAAAATGGTCAAATATTGTGTTATGGAGGGGGGGATAATATATAATAGGGGTGGGCGTGGGACGGGATGGAACGGGACGGGACAGGGATGAGGCCCGTCCCGCTTTAATTTTTCCGGGACGGGATTCACCTTTTTTTTAATCCCACACGGGCCTTATCCCACACGGGACGGGACGGGACCGGGACGGGACTTGTCCCTCAAATTAAAATAATAAAATATTACTATATATAAAACTTGAAAAATAAAAAAAATATTTTCATAGTTCATGCTTCATAGAATGATATCACCATAATGTTAACACTCCCAGCAGCACAATTTCATACAAAAAAACATTGCCAGTAACACAAGCCTCCTGTAACCCTAACCGATTAGAATTGAATTGAGATTTCACTATTTCAAAATGGAGAATAAATTGTTTTGTTTGCCTCCTAGAGCCCAAATCCCTAACCCCCAAGCCCATAGTAATTTTTTATTTTTAAATTGCTTACAAAACTTACAGTATTATTGTAACTTGTGTTTAAAATAACTAAATATATCATATAAATCACTAAATTATTAAAATTTTTAGTACTACCAAAATTAAAACTCTTTTCCCGTATAAATATAAATATAAATATAAATAAAAATATAAATATAAATTTGTATTTATATATATAGAGGTTGGGTCATGTGTTAACAACTCTTACGGTGTTAAATGTTAACAGATCAATATTCGGCAAAATTTATCAAATATTCATCACATTCACTCAATTATTCATCAAAGCTTTTGTTAAAATTAATCAAATATTCATCACAGTCACTCAACTATTAACAATTTCCCAAATATTCATCACAGTCACTCAAATATTCATCACAGTCACTCAATTATTCACAATTATTCACAATATCCACCTCCAATCCTGTAATTGTGTTACTGTGACGAATATTTCTTAAATCTTGCCGAATATTGATGAATATTTGAGAAATTGTGAATAATTGAGTGACTTTGATGAATATTTGAGTGACTGTGATGAATATTTGATTAATTTTAACAAAAGATTTGATGAATAATTGAGTGACTGTGATGAATATTTAATAAATTTTGCCGAATATTGATTTGTTAATATTTAACACCGTAAGAGTTGTTAACATTTGATCCGCATTATATATATATATATATATATATATATATATATATATATATATATATATATACATATATATATATATATATATATATATGCGGGATGGGACCGGGACGGGATTCACTTTTGTTTCCGTAAATCCCACCGGGACCGGAACGGGACCGGGATTTACGGGATTTGTGCCCACCCCTAATATATAATACCATAGGTTAGTTTTATAGTACCAAACCATTATAAAATAATTATATATAATATATAGTACCAAACGGTAATTTCACAAGAAGGTTGACATGTAATTGAATACAGGGAAGTCGGTAATTGTAGACAAGCTTAATGAGAAAAGGTATTGAAATACAGTCAGGATACTCTACTTCCCTTGGTACTCCCTATGGTGCAACATAAAATTATTTCGGGTATAAACAAACATTGAAAAAAATTTTAAAAAATATTTTTAGATTCTATACTTTATATTGATATGTTTATAAAATTTTATTATGAAAATTCATGTTTTAAAATTTTAGATAATTAAAATATCGATTCTTTCGGAAAATAATTTTTATTATTTTTTAAAACATGATTTTTCATAATAAAATTTTATAAACATATTAATATAAGGATATATAATCTAAAAATATATTTTTATTTTTTTTTCAATGTTTATTTATACCCGATATAATTTTGTGCTGCACCGAAGGGAGTACGGGAGGGGGGCAGGGGATCCGGACAAACACTGAAAGACTGAAGATGAGTTCAATGCTCAAATTCACTCGATACTACTAGCGTGTGTTGGTGTGTAGTTACATTAAGGGGGATTTTGTGAAATGTCCAAAAAAATGTCCTAATTGGTAAATTGTCCACGTTTTGGGACAAATTTGTGAAATGTCCACAATATAAACTGGGTGCCTCTACCCTACGTGCGCTCTCTCTCTCGCCTACGCGCGCGCTCTCTCTCTCTCGCTCCAATAATGGCGATCGCCGGTCTCCGAAGGCGCGCTACCAAATTTTCTTTGATTGATAAGGAAATCGATCTGCTCGGCACCTACACAGTCTGGTCCTGCCGCAGAGGAACATCGAGCGAGTTAGCGAGCGAGGTCGATGTTGAGCGAGCGGAGCGAGCGAGCGAGGTCGAGGGAGCGGCCTTCATCACCTCAGATCTGGTTGTATTGTAGGTAAGTGTCGATACTCTATCGAGGGAGCGTACAGCAGCAGTGTACTCATTCCATTATTGTCAATTGTGTCTTCCTTGTTACTTGCCGATTAAAATGGTATCCCTTCTGTTCTGTTCTTCTCCCAATTTTTCCCGATTAAAATGTCGTTTTTATGTTGCCCGTAGACAATGTTGCCGTGATTCCCGTTTCTAATGGTTTGAAATTGAGTTCAAGAGTGCGAATTAGTGATTATTGCTTTTTAACTGTCTGCAATATGTGACCTTTCGCTCTAATTGGGGAGGAAGTGCGGTTACTGCTCTTCGTTTCAAAATCAGATTGCTTCTGGCTTTGTCTTGCTTTGGATTCAGTTTTTTTGGATCTGTTTTCTTTGTGTCTGTTGGACTTGAAATTAGTCTCAATTTTATCTTTGAATCCATTAAATTCGAAGATAAAATTCGAAAACTGCGTTCTTAAGAAGCTTGATTCAAGCTTAGGTGGATTGTTGTCTGAAGCTTCGTCTGAAGAGGATTTCGTTGGCAAAGCAGGACAATCTCTAGTTCTGAGATGTCCGGGGTTAGGTTACAAGAGAGTAGCTTTGATCGGAATTGGCTCTCCATCTGGTGGACTTGCCGCTTACAAGAGCCTCGGTGAGGCGGTTGCTATGGCTGCAAAGACAGCACAGGCAAACAGCGTGGCGGTCGCTCTTGCTTTGTCTGACTCCCTTTCGGCCGAATTTAAGCTTAACACAGCCTATGCCATTGCATCTGGTATAATCAGTTTTTTTTTTGATTGAATGGATTGGTTTTGTTCGGATAGGTACTAATATATAAATTGAATTGTGTGGATTGGTTTTGTGGTTTTAGGAACCATTCTTGGAGCATATGAAGATAACAAGTTTAAATCGGAATCCAAGAAGCTGGTGCTCAAATCACTTGATGTAATTGGTTTAGGAGCTAGACCTGATTTGGTGAAGAAGCTCAAGTATGTAGAAGACGTTTCTTCGGGGGTCATTTTTGGGATAGAGCTTGTAAACTCGCCTGCGAATGTACTCACCCCAGGTTTGTCAAGTTCTTGTAGCTATCTTGATCTCTCAATTGATTTAGGAGCCTAATTCCAACTTTATGCAAGACAATATAGTCTGTTGAAATTCAAGTTTCTGCTTTTACATCTCAGGAGTGCTTGCTGAAGAGGCTTCAAAAATTGATGCCATGTACAGTGATGTTTTCATCTTGTTTATGTCTGCACCTGTATGAAGGAAGGGATGGGATCTATTCTAAAAAATTGGGGTAAACTGAGTACATTCCATTCTAAAAAAATCCCTTTCCCTTTTTGAAGTTTGATTCTTGTAAGGGCGGCATTTGCACTAAAAACCACTTGTCCTAAAAAGTTAGATTAAGAACGAACTTGTTTGAATCATAGTACTTGATCATGTGGAATTGGTTTCTAGATGACACAGTCTGAATCCTCGTTATATATCCTCATTTGATTAAGTTCTCCAAATGAGGCTTTTCCTTAGACCAGAATACTTGATGACATTACATCTAACTGTTAGGAAAGGATTTTTGTGCCAGTTTAAATGTGACAAAAATGAAGTTCTTCAGTCATGTGGACGGTGGATCCATATAGAAATATTTGTGGTAGATGACTTGTATGTATGATAAAATAAACACAGTTGCTAATATCCTAATTGAACAATTTCTTTTCAGGCAAGCGGCTTTGATACAAAGTTTTCACTGCCATCATTTACCAAGAAAGTAGAGAAGTTAACAGAAGATCAGAGAGCTGTCATAAGCAAAACTGGCTTTGGGAATCTGCTTAATATACATTATCAGATGATTAGTAAGGTTCTCTTAAATGAGCTAATAGAGAGATGGGACAGTGAAAATAAGACTTTTATGCTTCCTTGTGGTGAGGTAACAATCACTCCCAGAGATGTTGCCTTAATCCTAGGACTGCAGGTTGTTGGCAAACCCGTAGTTCTTGATACATCTTTCTCAGATCTGGAGCAAGAGTATGGTGCTACCCCCCTGAACAGGAAAATCAGCATTTCTTTACTCGAGAAGAGACTTGAATCCATAGGTGGGCTGGTCAATGAGGATTTCATTAGAACCTTTTTATTGTGCACATTTGGGGTTTTTCTTTTTCCGAATTCATCTGGAGAAGTGGATTCCCGTTTCCTCACTCTATTTGAAGATCTGGAAACGGTCCATGAGTATGCATGGGGCGAAGCTATGCGCGAGGAACTGTTTTCATGTATACAGAAGAGAAAAGATGAAAATGTGCGATTTGTAGGAGGTTGTCTTCTTCTTCTCCAAGTAAGTTAAAGTTGCCGACGGCAAAAGCAAGGTGGAATGCGCGTCGAGGGCCGAGACCGAAGGGCCTGTAAATGGTGGATCCTCAAACTTTTGCTCGGCTGACCTTGGAAGTAAGGAGACTCGCAACAACATCAAAGGGTCTTTATGAGGATCATAGCTTGGAATGTGAAGGGGTTAAACCTACCCCTGAAACAAAAAGGTGTAAGGAACTTAGTTCGAATGCATGATGCTAAGGTATGTGGTATACTTGAGGCTAAAGCTCATGATGGTCGTTTTAATATTCAAAATTTCATGTCTTCCTACTTTCCTCGTTGGGAGCATGCCTCCAATTTCCACCTTGATCCTAGAGGTCGGATGCTCCTTGTGTGGGATCCCAACTTTGTTCACTTGAATGTGGTCGAGGTTGGTGTTCAACACATGGGCTGCATTTTGAAGGACAAGTCTTCGGGTGTTGAGATGGGGGTATGCTTCGTCTATGGACTCCATTCGGTGGTCCATAGAAGAGGAATTTGGGAAGCTTTGGCTAACCTTTTGTGCAGATTTTCTCTCCCTTGGATGGCCTTGGGAGACTTCAATAATGTCATGAACTTTGAGGAAAGGATAAATGGTGCTCCAGTGACGAACTATGAGTGTAAGGACATGGTTGAGGCTTGCCAAAACCTTGGTTTGATCGACTCTCCCTTCACTAGTGATAGTTTGTTTACTTGGTCGAATGGTACCATCTCTAGTAAGATTGATAGGGTGCTTATTAATGCCGAATGGGTCAATAGAAATCTCTTTTGCCACACTTATTACCCGGCCTTGTGGGAGCTCTCCGACCACAAGCCGGCGGTAGTTTCTTTGTGCAGGAATGAGAGGAAGAAAGGGGGAATGTTCAAATTCCTCAATCTTTGGAGCCATGACGATAGGTTCCTTGAGATTGTAAGGGCTAATTGGAATGTGCCTAGGGGTGGGTCATTCCAATTTCGCCTTTGTAAGCTTCTCAAGGGACTCAAAAGACCCCTTAAGGCGCTAAATTGTAAGGAGTACACCCACATCTCCGTGAGAACCATGAGAGCTAATGTGGGTTTGGCTTCGGCTATGGAGGCTGCGGTGGCTAACCCTGGTTGTGGCGATGCGATGGAGGCCTTGGCTAATGCTAGACTCTTAGCTATTCGGCTCAACAAAGCGGAATACGCCTATTTGAGACAACATGCCAAAGCTAAGTACATTCTCCTTAGTGATCATTGCAACAAGTATTTTCATTCCTTAATGAAGTCTAATAGCCATAGGAATCACATTGTCTCTATGACTAAGAGTGATGGTTCTATTACAACTTCAAGCTTAGATGTTGCAAATGAGTTTATCAAGTACTACAAAAATCTTCTTGGTTGTGCAGGACCGGATGTGGAAATCGATAACTCTTGGTTTGCTAGAGGAGGGTCAATCCGTGAGGAGGATAAGTGCATGCTCATAGAACAGGTGTCAAATGAGGAGATCAAGGCGGCCTTGTGGAGCATTGGAGAGGACAAGGCCCCGGGGCCTGATGGCTACTCTTCTTGTTTCTTTAAGACCACTTGGAATGTCACGGGGCCGGAGCTTTGCTCGGCGGTGAAGGAGTTCTTCCGGAATGGGAAATTATTAAGACAAATGAACCACACTATAATCAGCTTGATCCCTAAGAAGGATGAGTCGTTTAGGGTTGAACATTTTAGGTCGATCTCTTGTTGCAATGTTGCTTACAAGGTTATTTCTAAGATCCTCACATTGAGGCTTGGGAAGTGCCTTGGCTACATTGTGGACTCCGCCCAAAATGCCTTCATCCCTAATCGACTTATTTCCGATAATATCTTTTTGGTGCAGGAGCTTCTTCGCAAATATAATGTTAAGCGTGATACTAGGAGATGTTTTCTTAACATTGACCTAGCTAAGGCTTATGACTCTTTATCGTGGAAGTTCTTACGCTTTGTGTTATGTGAATTAGGTTTCCCTCCGGAGTTTATAGCATGGGTAATGGAATGTGTTGAGACTACCTCTTTCTCCATCAAGGTGAACAATGAGATACATGGCATGTTTGAAGGTAAAAGGGGGCTTAGGCAAGGTGACCCACTCTCTCCCTTACTTTTTGTCTTAGCTATGGAATTCTTCTCTAGGATTGTCAAAGTTGAGACTAGTAAGGTTGGTTTTCATTTCCATCAACATTGTAAGAGTGTTAGACTTGCCCACCTAATGTTTGCTGATGATATAGTGCTCTTTAGCCGTGGTGACTTGAGTTCGGTTAGGTGTTTGATGACTTGTCTTCACCGATTTGAGAAGGCCTCGGGTCTCTCGGTCAACAAGGAGAAGTCTTCGGCTTTCTTAGCTTCGGTTCCTCCCAATGAAGCGCAAGCTATTTTGGGAGCAACGGGGTTCAAGAAGGGTGAATTCCCCTTCCGTTACCTTGGAGTTCCCATCAGCCCTCATGGCCTCTGGGTGGCTCATTATGGCCCGCTTTTGGACAAGATTGGTAAGAAACTTAATAGTTGGGTTGGTAAGCACTTGTCTTATGCAGGAAGAAGGGAGCTTATTGCTTCGGTGCTTCAAGGGATGGAGGGGTTTTGGCTTTCGGTACTTCCAATTCCGGAGTCCATTATGCAAGCACTTATAAGCTTGTGCCGCTCCTTCCTTTGGACTTCACCAAGAGTAAGATGGAGCAAGGTGTGCAAGCCGCGGCAAGAAGGAGGACTAGGGCTGATTGACATTCGGACTTGGAATGATGCCTTCATGTGCAAGCATCTTTGGAGGATCAAAGAGAAGAAGGAGGGCCTTTGGGTTCGGTGGGTGCACCATCGGTACCTTCAAGTGGAAGAGGTGGAGACCTGGGAAGCTCATAAGAGAGACTCACCGCTCATCAAAGCTATTGTTGAGGTAAAGAACAAAATGTTGTTTTTGAACCCTAACCTTAATAGTTTGTTTGTTGAGTGGTGTGATGGTGAGAGATTTAAGGTCAAGAGGGCGTATGAGGAGCATCGAGTTAAGGAAACTAAAGTCCATTGGTATAAGGAGGTTTGGGCGAAAGGATGCACCCCGAAGCATAGCTTCATCCTTTGGCTCGCTACCTTGGGCAAGCTCCCTACCTTGGATAGGCTTTTCTTTCTTGATATTGACCATGGGTGTAGGTTTTGTGGAGAAGACATCTTGGAGACACATGAACATCTTTTCTTCAAGTGCCCTTATACTAAGGGTATTTGGAGGAGAACGAGTGAGCGGTTCTTGATTCCGGAAGGGGTTGATAGCTTGGCTCGTGGATTAAGGTGGCTCTGGAGATACAAAAGGAAGAAAGGATGTGAAGCTAAGGCCAAAACCTTTGCCTTTTCTGCTGCCATCTATTTCATTTGGCATGCGAGAAATGCAAAGATCTATGAAGACAATCATATCCCTGAGGAGGTGGTGGCTAGACTCATAGCGACCCATGTCTTCCGCCTTCTTCATGCGTCTTTCACTCTTGATGACGTTGAAAAGATCTAAGTTTCGTTTCTCTTTTATGGCCGCTTGGTCTATGGTTGGTTGGATAGTTGAGATCTTTGGATGGTGTCCTAGGGCCTGCGTGCCTCTAGTGCCTGCGTGCACTCGGGAACCATCTCTGCTTAGTGTGTCTTTGGCTTGTGTCCCTTTGGGTACCTGCGTGGCCCGGGTGCAAGGTCTTTTTGGTGTATTTTGGAGGTGTGTTGGGTTTGCATATCCTAACCGCTCCCATTTCCTGTTTTCTTGGCATTTTGTATGTGCTCATCCAAGCTGTGCCTTGTATGGGACATACATCTGTTATTGTATTTTAGCTTTGTTCCTTTGATGAGATAGGCTGCGCCCTTTCTCATCTTTGGCTCAAACTCTTGGTGTATGATCCTTTTTGGATCCCCCAATTTTTTCATTAATATTTACATACTCCTCCCTTCACCCGGACTTAGTGCCGGGGGGTTGGTTTCCAAAAAAAAAGTTGCATGGATATCTGTGAAGTACATGTGAAGTCGTTTTTTAACTTTGAGCATCGCTATATGCTGTCGTTAGTTATCTTGCCATTGCTGATATAAAAAGGAAATTATCTTGCCATTTTTTCTTATATATTTAGAACACTTCTGTTAACTTACCAACTTAAACCCTCTCAGTTAAGATTTCGTTGTGTGACTATATAAGTTGTATTGAATATTCATTGTAATCAATTAGACAAAACTCAATGAATTCAGTTACACATTTTCTCTCAAACTCTCACATTTCTATCTTGAATTCACCTCTGTCTGCAATCTTCATTTCTTCTTCTTTCCGCTCTTAGCTATTCATGAATCTTCATCTTCACAAAACTAAGCGAACTAAAGCATCTGATGACCTTTGTTATGATTGCAGATTTGCTGGATCTGGCTGAAGGTTCAGTCTGAAGATGATAAAGGATTCCAAAAGTTTCTAGATAATGTCCAGTACAAATGCAGTGGCTGAAGAGGATCTTTTGCTGCTCAAAGATCAGTTCAAATGAAAGGGACCCGTACAGATGTTGAAAGAAGGGGATCTTTTTCTGGAATCATTGTGTAATTCTTTCAATCTGCTGATTGCAGATGAGGACTTCCGGAAGGGTTTCAATACTGTCTATGACAAATCTCTTTCTATTGGCTTGACATGTTGTTTTTCTAGACTGTGTAATGTTGTTACTAATCATATCATTTATCACTGGAGGGCAAAAGCAACCCTATTTATATATATGAACGCCCCTTTTACATTAATTGTATGAAATGGCATCAACTTTTATAGGATGAGCAAAGTGATTAACAAGTATGTGCTATTAATAATGCATGTTTAGTTAACTCTTGATTATGGAAGTATTAAACAAAATATTCCATTAGTCTCCTACCTTATGTCATCTATTATTAGTATGAAAGTATTTTTAATAAATTAATTTAAACTAAATTTGCGCTTTTTTTTTCCGTGTCAGCACTTTTTAAAATTTTATGTTGGTGTGCAAATATAGGTTTACGTTGTGCAAATATAATATATTGTTGAGCAAAAATAAGAGCATGTTGAGCAAATTTCCACCAATCCCCCATGTTGTGCAATTATAGTCTATTGATGAGCAAAAATAAGACCATGTTGTGCAATAATCTATTGAGCAAGTATAAAATAATATTGAGAAAAAATAAGATCATGTTGAGCACAATTTCACAAGTCTCAATTGGGTGTGCAAATATAATATATTGTTGAGCAAAAATAAGATCACGTTGAGCAAATTTTCACCAATCCCCCATGTTGTGCAATCATAGTCTATTGATGAGCAAAAATAAGATCATGTTGAGCATAATTTCAAACGTCTCAATTGTTGTGCAAATATAATCTATTTTTGAGCAAAAATAAGATCACGATGAGCAAATTTCCATCAATCCCCCATATTATGCAATTACAGTCTATTGATAAGCAAAAATAAGACCATGTTGTGCAATAATCTATTGAGCAACTATAAAATAATATTAAGAAAAAATAAGATCATGTTGAGCACAATTTCACAAGTCTCAATTATTGTGCAAATATAATCTATTGTTGAGCAAAAATAAGATCATGTTGAGCAAATTTCCACCAATCCCCCATGTTGTGCAATCATAGTCTATTGATGAGCAAAAATAAGACCATGTTGTGCAATAATCTATTGAGCAACTATAAAATAATATTGAGAAAAAATAAGATCATGTTGAACACAATTTCACAAGTCTCAATTATTGTGCAAATATAATCTATTGTTGAGCAAAAATAAGATCATGTTGAGCAAATCTCCACCAATCCCCCTTGTTGTGCAATCATAGTCTATTGATGAGAAAAAATAAGACCATGTTGTGCAATAATCTATTGAGCAACTATAAAATAATATTGAGAAAAAATAAGATCATGTTGAGCACAATTTCATAAGTCTCAATTATTGTGCAAATATAATCTATTGTTGAGCAAAAATAAGATCATGTTGAGCAAATTTCCATCAATCCCCCATGCTGTGCAATCGTAGTCTATTGTTTACTTAAAAAAACAATACCATGTTGAGAAACAACATGGTATTGGTTCTAAACATGGTATTCTCAACATGGTATTTCTCAACATGTTGAGCAAATTTTCACCACTAATTGTAACTAATATCAGTATCAGCACTACTTTGGGTCTTAACCACCTAGTGTCACCACATAAACTTCAATAGCAGAAAACGTCACAACATACACTTCAATATCAGAAAATACAATACTACTGTCACCAATACTTATAACTACTCTAACAAACAGTGTCAATAATACTTTGGGCATTAACCACCTCGTCCCACCACATAAACTACAAAATAAAAAAATACCAGGCTTGTGTCACCACTACTTGTAACTAATATCAGTGTCATCAATACTTTAGGCCTTAACCACCTAGTGTCACCACATAAACTTCTATCACAGAAAACGTCACAACATACACTTCAATATCAGAAAACACAATACTACTGTCACCAATACTTCTAAATACTTTAACCAATAGTGTCAACAATACTTTGGGCATTAACCACCTCGTGCCACCACATACACTTCAAAATCAAAAAATAACCTATAGTTGAGCAAAAATAAGATGATGTTGAGAAAATTTTCACCAATCCCCCCATGTTGTGCAATTATTGTCTATTGATGAGCAAAAATAAGACTATGTTGTGCAATAATCTATTAAAAAAGTATAAAATTATATTTACAAAAAATAAGATCATGTTGAGACACAATTTCACAAGTCTCGAATGTTGTGCAAAAATAAAGTATTGATGAGCAAAAATAAGAGCATGTTGTGCAATAATTTATTGAGAAAGTATGAAATTATATTGAGAGAAAATAAGATCATGTTGAGAACAAATTCACAAGTCTCGATTGTTTTGCAAAAATAACCTATAGTTGAGCAAAAATAAGATGATGTTGAGCAAAATTTCACCAATCCCCCCATGTTGTGCAATTATTGTCTATTGATGAGCAAAAATAAGATCATATTGTGCAATAATCTATTAAAAAAGTATAAAATTATATTTACAAAAAATAAGATCATGTTGAGACACAATTTCACAAGTCTCGAATGTTGTGCAAAAATAAAGTATTGATGAGAAAAAATAAGAGCATGTTGTGCAATAATTTATTGAGAAAGTATGAAATTATATTCAGAGAAAATAAGATCATGTTGAAAACAAATTCACAAGCCTCGATTGTTGTGCAAAAATAACTTATAGTTGAGCAAAAATAAGATGATGTTGAGCAAAATTTCACCAATCCCCCATGTTGTGCAATTATTGTCTATTGATGAGCAAAAATAAGACCATGTTTTGCAATAATCTATTAAAAAAGTATAAAATTATATTTAAAAAAAATAAGATCATGTTGAGACACAATTTCACAAGTCTGGAATGTTGTGCAAAAATAAAGTATTGATGAGCAAAAATAAGAGCATATTGTGCAATAATTTATTGAGAAAGTATGAATTTATATTGAGAGAAAATAAGATCTGTTGAGCAAAAATAAGATGATGTTGAGCAAATTTTCACCAATCCCCCAAGTTGTGCAATTTTACTCTATTGATGAGCAAAAATAAAACCGTGTTGTGCAATAATCTATTAAAAAAGTATAAAATTATATTTACAAAAAATAAGATTATGTTGAGACACAATTTCACAAGTCTCGATTGTTGTGCAAAAATAAAGAATTGTTGAGCAAAAATAAGAGCATGTTGAGCAAAAATTCCATTAATTCCCCATGTTCTACAATCATAGTCTATTGAGCGCAATTTCACAACTCTTCGATTATTGTGCAAATATAATCTATTATTGAGCAAAAATAAGACAATGTTGTGCAACATAACACTTCAAAATAGAAAAATACAAGGCTAGTGTCACCACTACTTGTAACTAATATCAATGTCAGCACTACTTTGAGACTTAACTACCTAGTGTCACCAAATAAACTTCAATAACAGAAAACCTCACCACATACACTTCAATATCAGAAAACACAAGGCTAGTGTCACCACTACTTGTAACTAATATCAGTGTCAGCACTACTTTGGGCCTTAACCACCTAGTGTCACCACATACACTTCAAAATCAAAAAATACAAGGCTAGTGTCACCACTACTTGTAACTAATATCAGTGTCAGCACTACTTTGAGACTTAAGCACCTAGTGTCACCACATAAACTTCAATAAAATTGAGCATCCGTTTGATCCAATTCAACACCCAATTAAACGAGAAAACCCTAAATTGATCATCCGTTTGATCAATTCATTCAAATACAGTCTATTGTCAGCATGATCATACTGAATTGATCATCCATTTGTTCCAATTCACTAATCAATTAAGTGAGAGATTGAGAAAACCATAAATTCTCACCTGAGCAGCCACAGGGATAGTTGATTCCTTGCCCCCTTCTTTACATCCTTTGCACAATTCCCTCCTTTCATTTGCATTGTACCTGCATCATCATCACCCCAAGCCTAAAACAGATAGAAAAGAGGCTATGGTAAATATATAAGATTTACAAATCACCATACATTATCCTGAATATATAAGAATTTCTACAGCACAAGTCATTCCAGAAATGAATTTTCAGTAATGAAAAGCACAAAGAACTGACCAAGTAACATCCTAATTTTCCAAATTCCTCATTTCAAATCGATGCTCTAGAAAACCATAATGATCTTAGCCTTCTAATCTCTTCAAACCTTCATCTAATCCCTTCCGAATCAACTTAGCAAAATGACAGCTACATTCCCATAAAATCCTCTAGTTCTATCCTTCCTGATGTGAAATGGAGCAAAAGAACAAAGGAACGAAATGAAATTCATGAAAATCTCAGAGGCGAAAGTACCTGGTATGGTGATGTTCGGGTAAAATTCGGTAATGGATTTGCGAATTGAGAGCTTGCTTGATAATCATGGTATCTAGTTAAATTCAAGAATAACTCAAGGTTGCAGGAATGAGCTAAACATGCTCTCAAGCTCAGGCATGGCCAAACCGATCCCTGAGAATGGTGATAGCACTGGAAAGATGCCTCTCCAGTTCATGGTTCTTGACCTCCTTCTGCCATAGGCTAAGCGAACAAGGAAGGACGACGAAGGCAGATCGGTCAAATTCGAACATCTTCATCGGTGTGCCGGAGCTCGAGCAAGGAGGAGGTCTCGGATGAAGAATGAAGATCCAACCTCTAATCACGCTCTAGGATGAAGAAGAAGGGAATCCGAGATCTGGAAACGGAGCCCTGGCCGAGATCCGAGATCCACCGAGGAGCCCTAGCCGGCATGGGTGACGGAGAAGGAGATCCACAGATATGGAAACGGAGCAGGAGGAGTGATCTCGGAAAAGGAAGGAGGGCGGCGGGCGGATCCGAGATCCACCGAGGAGATCCACCGAGGAGGAGTGATCGGGAGCGGAGAGAGATTGGAGAGACGATGAGGCAACAATCGAAAAAAAATAAAAAAAATTGAGAATTAGTATATAAAGTGGACAGTTTTTCAATTTGTCCAAAAAGTTGGACAATTAACCAATTTGTCCAAAAAAAGTGCCTGTTTGGCAAATAAGACCCAAGGCTAGGTTTTTTTTTACATTTTGTCGTGCAAAACTAAGAGTATGTTGTGCATGTGCAAAAATAATCGTATGTTCAGCAAATATAAGCCAAGTCTAGTTTGTTTTTAAACATTTTGTCGTGCAAATATAAGAGTACGTTGTGCAAATATAACCGTAAGTTGTGCAAATATGACCCAAGTCTAGTTTTTTTTTTCATTTTTATTCATTTTGTCGTGCAAATATAAGAGTATGATGTGCAAATATAACCGTGTGTTGAGCAAATATGACCTAAGTCTAGTTTTTTTATTATTATTTTTTAAATTTTTTTAACATTTTGTCGTGCAAATATAAGAGTACGATGTGCAAATATAACCGTATGTTGAGCAAATATGACCCAAGTCTAGTTTTTTTGTTGTTCTTTTTTTAAACATTTTGTCGTGCAAATATAAGAGTATGTTGTGCAAATATAACCGTAAGTTGTGCAAATATGACCCAAGTCTAGTTTTTTTTATTTTTGTTATTTTTTTATTTTTTTTTTACATTTTGTCGTGCAAATATAAGAGTACGATGTGCAAATATAATCATATGTTGTGCAAATATAACATTTTGTTGTGCAAAAATAAAAATAAAAATATAGATTATGGATCACATAATAAAATATAGATAGTTTTTTTCATTCTCATATTTATGGGTTAATTTTTGTAATTTTACAAAAATTGCTTCTTCTACCTTCCTGCTTCCTCTGTACAATCCCTGAACACACCCTCGCTCCAGCCGCTCCTCGATCCCTCGCTCCGGCCAGTCGACCTCGCTTGCTCGCTCGACCTTGACCTTGCTCGCTCCGGTCGCTCGCTCGATCTCGCTGAAGCACAGATCCAGCCATGGAGAGATGCACCCGGCGAGAGAGATTCGGTGAGGCAAGAGAGAGATCCGGCGAGAGACACAGACGAGGCAAGCCGAAGATCTGAAAACGGAGATCCGACTTCGATTTTGCAATTGATGAGGAGGTCGGCGCCGCTCATCCTCAAACACAATCACAACCATGTAGAGATGGATCGATTTCGAGATCTGAAGTCGGATCGATTTCGACATCTCGGATCTAGAATCGGAGGTGGCATCGGATCTCGGCGGTTATGGAGAAGCAACAGATGCGGCCGGCGATGTCGAAGCTTCCAGATCCGGCTGTCATGGCTGGCGCATCTCCGCCTGTCGGAATCGGGTCGGCTTGTTGATCAACAATGGTGGATTGGAGAGAACAGCGAGGAATCACCGAGTCCGCCTCTTGAGATCGGATTGGAGAGAACAGCGAGGAAGATCTGAAATTGTCCGTTGAATCCTTTGCAATACAACCAGAGATGCACGATGGAGATCGGAGGAGAAGAAGGATGAAATAGATCCGAGGGAAAGGAATAGAAGAAAGACAGAGATGCACGAGAGGGAAAGGAAGAGAACAACGATGAAATAGATATGATTGAATTAGTATATATAGTGGACAGATTTCCAATTTGTCCAAAAAGTTGGACAATTTACCAATTTGTCCATAAAAAGTGCCTGTTTGGCAAAATTTTTCTTAATAATATCTAGACATGCCATCGATCTTCCCACCTAGTGGCAAGCAGATGGACCCATTACAAGATACAAGTAGCTATACGCTCTGGCACATTTTAAATTGTGCTTTTGTGCAATATTATCCTTTAGTTTCTGCACAATGTTTCATCAGGTGATCCATTTCTTCGCACACACATGTAATGTGCCTATCTTTTGGACCTTTCAGTGCATTATGGAAGCTAAATTTATTGTACTTCCTCTAAGAGGAACTGGAAAAGGCATCAGCAGCAGTAACATATGTGTAAACCAATTATATGACAGATTCTAAATGTGGATATGCTATAAACATATAAATGTGCTGACGCTAAGAGGATAAAACACCAGCAAACATCTTAATTCTTAAAATAACTTTGATTTGTTGTTGTGCCACTGCCAAGTATATATTATATGTTACAATCTATAATGCACCAATATCTATCTTTCTCCCCTCTTTCGAAATCAATTCTCTTCACCAATTCATCTCTAGCATTCAATTCTTTCCCGAAGAAAAGTAGCAGCACCGACGTTACTAGATTGCCCCAAACCGCTGCCAGAATCCCATTCGAGATCGAGCCTCCATCAGCCTTCTCATCATTGCCATCTATACTCGTTGTGCCTTTTGGAGCATCAGCAGCGCCACCATGTTGAGTTTCCTTGACAGATTGGTTCCCAATGTCCTGAGCAACATGTTGCTTGTCCAGCGAAAAAAGCGGGGATGTTGCCGAAGGACGTTTCATTGTGCACATAGTCTCGGTGTGACCAAAGCATTTGCAATGTGAGCAACTCCACGAAAGCCATTCGAATATGACCTTCTGCAACACCTCATCTCCACGGGCATTAACAAGCTTGACATGTGACCGTATGATGTAGAAAGTATCAGCAACACCTCATACACTGTATGATGTAGAAAGTATCAGCAAACAGGTATGCTCATGGTGCAAACAGAACCAAGTTAAGACAGTTGAATGAATCGTGAATATATGCATAAATTAACACAGAAAGCAACAAACAGAAGGGTGTGTGATCAATTTAACCAACCAATAGGGGAAGATGGTGAACTAGAGGGAGAAGGCCGGATCAATCGTCACCGAGAGAGATCTGAGATCGAAGCAACAGTAGAGTAGTGGACGAAGAAGAAAAAAAGCATTCAATTTGAAATATGAAAAAGAAAACATATGTTCCTCTTATGTGTTCAGCTCCTTATGAGTAATGGTACAACTAGCCCAGCTGGTTCATAGTTTATACTATTGATTTGGGGGCGTGTTTGGAAAACATACATTTGCCTAATAAATCATTAAAAGTCAGTATCTTACCACTCTATCAGTTACCTTGGTTCTACCTTATCTAACACCATGCATTACTAACATGCTTTATATGGTTCAAGTTCTTATGCAAGAAAAATCCAAAGTTCAGTTATTATGCAGTAATACTGTATGACTAAATCATTAACCCTGAAGCAAGAGCTAGTTAGCATTATTTGTTTGCACTTATAGCTTTTTGTCTATGTTGAATTCCTTAATGATTGAAATTGAAATCAATAAAAATCAAACTTTCGCATCTTACTTTAAACTATGGCCTGTGCCAATACTTTATTTCTTGTCATTCACTTGAGTTCTTGACAAATTTTGGAGGCCTAATCGCACATCGTGCAAATCGAATTTTTAGGCACGTAAAAATGGAGAATTGCATAAATTTAAGCGAAGAAAACAAATTGAAACCAGACAAGCTCAAAATCGATCATCAAGCAAACAACAAACGTTTCAGCATATACAAATTGTATTTTATTTCTGCCTTGGAAAATAAAAAATCAGCGACCAAGGAAGAAGTAAATACCTCGATTTCAGAATCCAGATCTGGAAAACGGAGGGAGGCGGAGCCACCGGTTTCACAGCCGTCCAGTGGGCGGAACGGGGAGAAGCGCGAAGCCTCAATCAGATGTTTGAAGATGTTTTAAGATTTGGAGAAGATGAGATACACCAGAGCTTGAACCACCACATCGTCGTCAGGGCGCGACCTCTTCTAGGGGCGAGCGGCCGGGATCTGGCTCCTCAGATGAGATTCCTCGTCGTCGTCGACGCCGTCCTTGAGCACAATCACCACCAAATTGAGATCTCAAATACGCTCACTGCTTTTCTCAGATCCGAGATCCGAGATCTCCGTTGGATGGAGATCTTCGATGCCGATCGACGAAAGGGCCTTTCAGCGCCTTGCCTCCTCCAGATCCGACGTCGATTTTGCAAAATTCCAGATCCGGCGTCGAGAGAGCAAAAGAGACGAGATCGAGAGAGCAAGAGAGATCGAGAGAGCGAGAGAAGGAGAAAGAGATTGGAGAGACGATGGGGCAACTATCAGATAAAAAAAATTAAAAATTAGTATATAAAGTGGACATTTTGCTAATTTATCCAAAAAGGTGAACAATTTTCCAATTTGTTCAAATAAAGTGCCTGTTTTACAAATTTTTTCTTACATTAATTTAACTCCCTGTCAAAGATTCCCCGACTTTGCTTCCGTGTAAACTCAGATCTACTCTACCTCTGAACTCATGGTGGGAGACAAATTTGCATTTGCATTTGCTTTTCTGCAAAACCAAAAAAAAAAAAAAGGGTTAGGGTTCTTGGAAATCATCAATTCAACCTCCGGACAAACACTGAAAGACTGAAGATGAGTTCAACGCTCAAATTCACTCGATACTACTAGCGTGTGTTTGTGTGTAATTACATTAATTTAACTCCCTCTCAAAGATTCCCCGACTTTGCTTCCGTGTAAACTCAGATCTACTCTACCTCTGAACTCATATTAATTTATTCATTTTTTTAATAATTAATTTAATTTAATTTCCCGAGCAAATGCAGTCATTTAATGGGGAATTATTTATTTATTGTTTCTGGGTTTGTGACTTTGTGGGAGAAAGGGAAAACTCTTGGAAAAGCCACAAGTTTATGGCTATGGTTAATAAAAGAGAAATATTGGCTTGATTCCTTTTCTGCATTATCAATTCAGAGAAGTGACTACCAAGTGTTTGTTGAAATGCCTGAATCAGATCGATCACTTTGAGTCTTCTTCTGCTTTTTCAACCGTATGTCGTCTGAAACATAAACAGGCATGAAAATGACGCCGTTTCCCACCTCCTCGTGTATGAAGTTTGGTGCACATGCTCATTAAGCATCACCGGTTCCTCTTTCAGTTTTCCATGGAAATGAGAACAAGTAAGTTTTTCTTCTTGAATTCCTCTGTTACTAACTTATTATGTGTTCTCTGATAAATAGCTCATTTGTAATCGGAAATTCGTTATCAAGTTTACTTCGCTTTTTCTTCATCCCCATTTCAAATCAATTACCATTGGCCGGTATCACTAGTTTTTGTTTCTTCATCTCATTACTTTCTTAATACATTTTTCTTGGGTACTGTATATATTATTTGTTCATTGATCATTGATTTTGACCTATTTGGGTACCCCAAAAAAATGTGAAATATGCATTTGTGCAGAGGCAACCCCACCATGGGTTTGTGATTAGATTCTTGTATTTTTGGCTGCTTTTGGAGCTCAAAGTAAGTTTCTTGGAATATAATTCAAAAAAGGGGTCACATTTTGAACACTTTTTAATTCCACCAGCTGGCTTTGTTTGCTTGTACTTTTAACTATAAAAAGGAGGAACCAGTTAAGATAAAATATGTACTTAATTGGTTGTACTTCTCATACAAATTCAAAACTTGCATCTTCTTTAAGCAAACCTTTCACTAAGTTAATTTCTCATTTGTGTAAATACTTTGTGTGACTCTAAACTTTGTTTTATGAAGTTTTAGATTTAAAAAAAATTTGATGTGATAGCTAGAGTTTTCCTCTAATTTTATAGGAGTTTTAGTTGCTATTAAGCAGGAAAGTTTTCACCTTTTCTTATTCCATGGTTTATCGATCACTGTAACCTTAATCTCCATCCCGGCATAGCTCATTAGTTGGGAAGATAAAAGGATGTTAGCTCAACTATATGTAAGCAACTGAAAAATGTAGGTTCGATTGTTGTCGCTAGCATGGTATTTGTATGGACACTAGTTGACCACTCTTAATTCTTGAACATCTGACAATTTACATATTCACCGGGCCTTAGAGCATGTTTATTGGTGAGCCTAAGACCATCTTTATCCATGGTACTTGGAGTATTATAGCTAATTTTTTAAAAGGAAAGCAAAAAAAAATGTCAGATTTTTTGTTAAACAAAGAAAATTATGTGAGGTGAGTATCATAGTAAGATACTCATTTTATTGGTTCTCTCACATTTTATAGTATTTTATTATAAAAAATAGCCATGATACTCAACTCAAATACCACAATTAAAGATGCTCTAAGGGCTCACCAATAATCCACATAGGCAAAAAAATAAAAGAAAAATGAAAGAATAAGTGAGGTGGCCATGAGCCCGGGAAAAAACAACCTTGAAGATGAGCCCGGGCTCATTACAAGGAGTGCCACTGCAGCGCTGCCATGTGGCAGCGGTTGATTAATTTTTCTTTTAAATCGATTTTTCTCTATTTTTGTTAATGTAAAAAGTATAAAAAATTTTATTTTTGAATGTAATTTCTTTTTATCTACCCATAGACACCCATATTGCATATGTTTTTTTTTTTAAAAAAAAAAGTGAAGTTAAAAGCCCGGGAGTGGGCTCACTGATAATTTGCTGAAAAGGTAAAAAATTGGGTTGGGCTCTTTAACTGATGTGGCAGTTGAAAAGTAAGTTAAGAGCCCGAAACGAGGCTCACTAATAAACATGCTCTTAGGATGAGGGTTTATATACATCCATGTTTTTTTTGGAGGAATTTATTGGGGGCAAATTACAAAAAATAACACGAATTTTAGGGTGGTTGCGTTCGGTGGCACCAACTTTCAAAAATTTTATAATAATCACCAACTTTGAAGGGTGGTTGTGGTTAGTAGCATGACCACCCTTATTAACATTTTTTTTACAAAAAAATCACATTTTCCATTGTTTTTTTAAACCCACTCACAATTTTCTTCTTAAAAAAAAACAATTTTCATGTTTATAAACTCAATTTCAATTTAAAACATCATTTTTTTCAAAATATAATTGTCATATTAATTGGTATCTTTTGAAGACACTCATTTTTCATTTTAAAGACATTACTTATTATTTAATTTTTGAAAAAAAACTAAGTTTATGGAGAAAATAAAATTAGTTCTTTTTTTAACCGGGTGTAAATAATGAGTGTATTCTTTTAAGAAAAAAAGGGAAAATGTAGTGTTTTATAAAATAAATTATATTATTAAAAATGAAAATGGATTATTTTTAAAAATGAAATATCGGTATTTTTTTTAAATTGAAAATTGGATGATTTTTTTTTCTACAAAGAATGTTAATAAGAGGTTATATTTCAAAAAAAAAATGTGCCACTTATTGCAACCAGAACCAAAGTTGTTGATTATTTTTAAAATTTTGAAAGTTCATGCCATTAAACACAACTACCCCTAAAGTTCATGCTATTTTTTCACAATTTGCCCATTTATTGGGTATGTTTACTTGGAATAGTATGCATATGAGTAATGAACCATGACCTGTGAATCTATCACAACTCCCATGCAGTAAATTACCAAGGCAAACAAGTGTAAATTATCAAAGAGATCAACTTCTCTGTACACCCAAAAAAAAAAAAAAACAAAACAAAAATAGCAAGTTGGGGCTGACACAACACAGACTCATCAATTAATTGACAACATATGAGAGGTGAGGGAGGGAGTTTGTGCCAAAGGGAGCCACGTGGAAAGGCAGGGTGCTGAAACTAGGTATCAGCATGAAGGGCTCAGGGCCATTTGCAGCACAAGGTACTAAACCCAACCTTTGTAGTTTGTACTGTACAAGAGGGATTCATGATTTTGTTGGCCTGGTTTTCACTTTGGGTAAAAAAAAGGCACTACTACCCCTTTGTCTACTTTACCCACATTCTCTTCTTGTGAAAATAAAATTAAAATAAAATAAAATAAAATAAAAATTACCCTCCTCCAGGTGAACTTTGCTGCGAATTCCCTTCCTCCTCCTTTGCCTCCTTGTTTGGTTGTTTGTAAATTAAACACATAAACTGTGTTGCGATTGTGCTCATTCGTCAATCCGACTCTGATTACTTAGATCTCATGTTTAGCAAGCATATAGTATATGAATATCTCATTGAATTGACATATCATATATGCAAATGCAACTAGATGATCATATCCTTTTTCGAACCGTTTGTTCTCCTCCTACAAGGAGTAAAGTAGGGGACCACAAGGCACTAAGGACCCTGATCGATGTTATTTGTTACTGTTGATTGATTGAAGCACTCCCTCTTTTCTCCTTTTACCTTTGGAGCATTGTATCCATTGGGAATCTACCATGTTTTAGAAGCCCCGGCGTGTCCTTGTGCACTACAATTCATCTTAACTAAGCCAGTATTTGATTACTTGGCCTCCTCTGCAGGGTCTTGACCCATATACTACTGACCTATCAAAGCCCAGCTAGAATCCTCCTTGGAAACTCAAACTCGGGTGTATATATGGAAGAGAAGCTGCATCGTTCTCATCCCAAGAACAGGGCCCACAATGCCTGTCCATGGAGATCCTCAGGATCAAGATCAAGATCAATATCATCATCAACATCGACGACAACAACAACGTCATCGAGAAACCAAGGCAGGCTCAGGAGATGCGCAAGAGACGGAGAGGTGGAAGGACTAGAGGATGGCGCCATCGAGTGCTCGGGGAAGAGCTGCCGAGCATGCTCAGCCACCCTGGTGGCGGATTGCGTGGCCCTCTGCTGCTGCCCACTGGCAGTGGTCAGCCTCCTGGTCCTTGCATTCATAAAGGTGCCCTACGTCGTCGGGAGGAAGTGCCTGGGGAGGAACAAGGGGAAGAGGAAGCCGAAGAAGGATGGCACCGATTTCTGCGGTGTTGGCGAGAATACCGGGAGGGGGAGAGGGGCAATGGAGAGAACAAGGGACATTGTGTTTGAGTTTGGGGAGGGTGAGATGTTGGAACAAAGGAAGAGCTTGTGTAAAGGGCTGATAGAGCTGGACAATGTGTTGTTAGAGTTGTATCAAGTGGGTCATTTGGGTTTTGGTAGAGTGTCTTTCACTGGAATCCAACCCAATTTCAAGGGCATTTGAACGCCATTTTAGATTTAGATTGTTCTTCCATTAAGTACGTATCGAGATCGAGAAATCGAACAAGCCGGTAGACCCGCTAGTACCCTGTTTGCCATCCTGTTTTCATCTCATTTGCCTTACCTTTTTCTCCATCTGTTTTCACTATCCCAAGGGGTTTTTTTTTGGTGGGGGAGGCAAGTGGGGTTGAGTACTTGAGTTGTTGTTTACTATTGTACAATAATTGTGTGGCTGATGTAAAAATACAAATGTATTATTTTTTTTCAAAATAAATGTCACTTTACTATTCCGCATATATTTTAATGAGGTAAAAACTTTATAAAATATTATTTTTTTAATTCTTTTTTTTTTCATAATTTCATAATTGTTACTAAAAAGTATGAAATTATGGAAAAAATTTGATTAAAAAAATAATATTTTATAGAGTTTTTAACTCCTTAAAAAACGTGCACTAAAGTCCAAACGACTTTTATTTTGAAACGGAGGGAGTATCTTCCAGGATCTTAAATAACTTTATTTTGTAGTAAGTTCTTTTTCTTTTTCTTTTTTTTAGATGGTGTTAGATCCGACCATCACCTAAAGTAATTATTTGTAGACTGCTATGAATCTTTTGTACAAAATCTCAAGATACTTTTCAGAAATTTCACTTTTTTAGCAACAATAAGTTCACTCATTTAGTAATAAGATCAAGTCTATAAAAATCATGAAAACCCAAAAAAAAAAAAGAGTTCCTCTCTCTAGATCTAGAGAGAGCGAGACATTAATACCCAAAAAAAAACCACCACCCCTTGTTTTCATCACCATCGCCCTAGATGCAAAATCTCCATCGCCCATGACCTCCCATCCACCATCGATACTACCACCACAGCATCGGACCACAACAATAACACCACCTTGATACCGACATACCTCTTTCCTTTTTGTGCACGTGTGATCCTTTGCAAGGCTTTGATCCTTTCAGCGTTACTTATTCGTGTAAAGACTGAGATTTTTAAATAATATTTTTAAAATTTGAAATTTCATTTTGATTAAAATTTATTCAATTTCTGAAACTCTGAAAAAAATTTAAATATTTCCGTTCTCGAGCCAACGACTGATTTAAATTCTTTCAAACAATTCTGTCTTAAACTTGCTACTCAATTTGGAAACGAAATAATTCCGCTTTATTTTTCCAAGGCTTAAAAATATTTTCGGATTTCGTTATTTAATTCGGATTCGATTAATTTTTTTAAATCGTGTCGGGGTAAGGTCGGGAAAGAGGTTTCGGGATTTATTTCCGAGTATAATAGTTGACTTTCACTACAATTAATATCCCCCCTTTCTAGCCACCCTAAGACCCCTACCCAACAACCCTTAGACCCCCCCCCCCCCCCTTTACCCAAACCATCACCTGCCCTTCACCTTATACCCGACACCACTCTCCTCCATCTTTCTTTCAAAGATCTGGCAGCCCCTCAGCCTCCATCCCTCCTCCTTTAATTCATATGTCACCTCATCTTCCTGTATTCTCCCTACACCACGCCATCCCCTCCCTCAATTGTCTTCAAAACCCACTGGTCCCCCACATTTGCACCCTCTTTCATCCCCCCTATTCATACATCCAAACTCCCTCATCTGTTTTCGAAGGAGAAGCCGAGCACCTCCGAACCTCCATTCCACCTCCTCCTTCAAGCAATAGCCGCGAACCCGGGCAGAAAAGAGCACCTGGAAGCTCTCCTCTCGTCGTCGGAGTCCAGAAGCCACCTCGGAGCTTCGGCGAAGCCGCACAAGCACCCACCTCCCCTGTCTTACGTCTCCAAGATCGGTTTTTCCTCCTTTGTCCTCAATTTCAACTTGAAACTTTGTAAGGGCTTGCCTTTAACCCCTCTTACATCGTCGAAGGCAGCAACAAAGCTTCCTCCCCGTCGTCGAGCTCGGAATCCACCATTGAAGCACCCCAGAGTTGATTTTTCGAGCTCTCAGTAACATTTCCTTTCCTCATTCCCTCTTGCTCTCGCTTGCTTCTTTTTGTGTGGGTTGTGGTCGGGGATATATGTCGGTTAGGTGAGGTGAGTGTCGGGATGAGCGGAGCTCCGACGAGGTTACATTTCTTCTCCCTTTCCTCCGTCGTTTCTCCATTGTGAACAAGGACGGGTGTGAGGTTGAAGAGCGGTTCAGAAGGCCAGTTCACCTCTTTTCTTTTCTTTTGTGTCAAACCCGGTTCGGTTCAACTCCCTTCCTACCTGAACCGGTTCATTAAGTCAGATGCGAGTCTTAGGTTTGGGCCGGGTATGGATCCGGAGTCTCGGCTAGAGATTTTGGCCTTTTCTTTTGATTTGGAAATTTTGTTTTGTTATTTTATTATACATTATTATCTTAAAATGTTATAAAAGTATTTATGTAGTTATTATTAAATATTTCTGATTTAAGTAATTAAATAATTATTTTTGTAAATTTATTTATTTATTTGCTTTGAATTGCTTGAGAATTTATTTGTGTGCATAATTTGTTGTAGTGTTTACATATTATGATATATAGCTAGTATATAAATTGTTGATTTGATTGTTAAATTATTATTAGTATTCCATATTATTCTGATTTATTGGCATAATTAATGTTTTCTGTATATATATATATATATATTATAAGTTATTTTAAAAGTAGGTTTATTTGGGATATATTATGCTATGTTACATAGTTAGTGTATAATTGTTATTTGATTGTTAGATTATTATTATTATTATTATTATTATTATTATTATTATTATTATTATTATTATTATTATTATTATTCTTATTATTATATATTATTCTAAGTTTTGATATAATTAATAATTTCTATAAATAGGATTTGGTTCAAATGAAAATGCTCCTTAAAATGAAAATTTGGCTTAAAGTGAAAATGGGCTTTTTTGTATGCTGGGCTGTGGGCCGTTTAATTTTTTATCCGGTTCATTTAATTTTCTACCTTCGATCGTACGGATTTTTGAGCTCTCTCTTTCTATGCTTTTTCCGATTTCGCTTCTCTCGAGTGATTTTCGATCCGAAATTGATTTTGTGCTCTGTTCGTTATGGATTCAGCTTCGCAAGGTTAGGTTTTCTCTTTAATGTTTGTTATTCTTTGCTATGTTATTCCGATTTCCTACTAAATTTTGGGTTTTGTGGTCGACTGAGCTGCGTTTGCTAGGTTTTTGTTTTTTAGTATGTGGTTGTGTTTCGATTATGAGGTTTTGAGTTTGTTTGTTGATTCTGGAGTATAGTTTTTATATATTTCTATTAATCATCGATTATTGGTGGTCGGATGTGTTTTTTTTGGTTTAATGTGCGTTATATTTTTTGGGTGTTTTATGTGTTTTCGAGGTTTCTGTTTATTGTCGTTTGTTGATTGTTGAGTTTTTCCTTTGTTAATGTGGTTTGTGGAGTGTTGTTTTTTATTTCTGTCTTTTATTGTTGTCCGTGGTGGTAGTGGTTTGTGTTTGTTGTCTGTGGGGTAGTGCTTTGTTGTCTTATGTGTTTTATCTTATCTTTTTTAATGCATTTTTTTATTTGTGAAGGTAAATGTCCAAGGACGAGGTCTCAGTCTACTGAAATTATTGTTTCAACTACAACTGGAAAACGATTGAAAAAATCTGGTGTAAAGCGTTCTGCAGTTGATTTGTCAAAGGATTCTCCAGGGTTCTCTGATTGTCAAGTTGAAGATTCACTTGAGTCTGAAGATACACATCTCCTTATTCGGCGTTCTCAGAATGATTCTGCATCTCCAAAGTTCGTTGTTGATGTTATGTCGTTTCCTGTTCCTGTTTATGAATCTGCTTCTGAAGGGCCTAATCGTATATTTGCATCACCTGAGGTTTTGTCCAGAAGGTCTGCTATTCCAAAACTCTTGTGTGATGAGGACACTGGTGTTGATGGAGGGACTGAAGGGGGAACTGGTGTTGGTGGAGGGACTGGAGAGGTAACTGGTGATGTAGAGAGTGTCCAATGTGGTGAAGTTCCATCTCCGGGGGGAGAGGGGGGGGGGGGGGGGGGGTCCTGGTGATGCAGGTAATGGGAAGGGCACTGATGTTCATGTTGAGGATGAAATTACTGGGTTGGATGGTGTTCATCTTGAAGAGTCAGACGTGGGGAATGACAATACTATTGTGCTAACTCATCCATCTGATGTACAAGCTGATGTGGGAGGTAGGGATTTGTTTGTTAAGAAGGTGAGGCAGACTAGAGCGAAAAAGTTCCTAACATTGAAGTCAAGATGTAACATTCGCATGTTTGTATCTGCTCTTCGTAAATTGAATGACAAGCAAAAAGCTTGTATTCGGGGTATTGGATTTGGGGTCTTGTTTGAGCTTGATATAGGGTCTCTGCCTCTATCTGTGGGCTACTGGCTTGTTGATAATTTTGACGCAAATAGGTGTTGTTTGCTAATGAATGATGGGGGGAAAGTTGAAATAAGTGATATAGATGTTCATATCACTTTAGGATTACCGTTGGGAAAGAATTGGGTCTCTAGGAAGAGTTGTAAGGAGAATTTTGATGCTGTGAAGAATTGGAGGATATCACTTGGAAATGTGGAGCATATAACCCCTTCTGTTGTTATTGACAAGTTAGTAGCTGATGTTGAATGCGGTGATAAATTTCTGACCAATTTCCTTGTGGTTTTTCATTGCTTGGTAGTTGACAGTCCTAGGAATGGGCTTGCTAATCAAAATTTGGTCAGATCAGTGGGTGATTTGGGTGATTTTACAGATCTAAACTGGTGTGCTTTTTTATTAGAGAGTTTAGTTGATGCAAAGAAGGTGTGGGAGAAGAACAAGGCTGGCCACTTTCGAGGGCCTCTTCTATTCTTGATTGTGAGTTCAGTTTCTGTGTTTGTTTTTATGTGTTGTTCATACTGTTCTAATTATATTTATATGTGTTTGCTATTGTTTTCATTTTTTACCCTGTCTGTTTTAGTTGCTTTACATTGATAGGGTCAAGCTATTTACAAGTGCTGCATCTAGGAGGGCAGCTCGGTCTTTCCCTGTCTTTGTGGGGTTGAATTCTGCATTGTTGCGTCAGCGTGAGACTGATGACATTGAAAGTGGTGGGTTTAGGCGTGGGTTGATCCAGGATAGGCAATCTATCCCCTCCACTTAGGGCAATTCTGTTTTTGATTGTAATGTTCTTTTGCCGTCCACTACTCAATGCAACGATCAACCTTCTGATAAAGACCCTGTATTTGGAAAGGATCCATCCCCCGTTGAGGTTTTAAATATTTTTCTTACATTTTTTCTTATTCATCTTATTTTGATTCATATTTTTCAAATATTGCTTGTGTGTTTGTTGTATGCTATGTGATCTCCCTGATTGTGCATTTATAATCATGCGTTGTTTAAATATAATGTACTTATTTGCATCTAACCCGTTTTGCTGTGCTAATATTTTATTGTAGGGTCCTTTTATTTGTTCTTTTATTGTGTGTTTTTTGTATATATTTTGAGGCTAATTATTTTTTTTTGTACCCAGTTAGTTTATTAATTTATAATTAATTTTGTGTGTTTTTGTGTTGTGTGTTGTTGTTGTGTGTGTATGTGTTTGTATTTTTTAGGCTTGGATACAGTCTTTTGTGCAGAAGACATCAGTGCTTGCGGGTGCTATTTTTGATTTTGCTGATTTTTCTTCCAAAATCCCATATGAACTTCAAGGTGATTCTAAAGTTAAGACACTTCTTAGTGAGGATAATAAGCTGTTAGGGTTGGCGGGTGTATCAGATGTTCCTACTGCTGATCGTGCTGATAAGTCGTATATGGATGATTCTCCAAACTCAGCATTTTGGTCAAATCCTGAATTGATTGAGTGTCTTAATCAGATTGAGTTGGCATATAAGAACAAAGGGAAAATGAAAATAAATTTTTTTGAGGATTTAACTGCATTTGACATATTTGGCTCTGATCCTGCGTTTAAGTCTGATTTTGATACACAAATTGGGTCTAAATATGCTAAAAAGACTGGTAAGGATGCATCAAATTCTTCTGCTGCCACTCAAGGGATACCATAATCAGTTGTTAACATTGCTAAAGAATATGTGAATGATATACCTCTTCACCCGGGGTATCAGCCTGCTCCTGCGCAAAAAGCTTCTGATTCTGGTCCTTCAAATGGTGCCCCTCCTGCAAGTGCCATTCCTACTGGGAATCCGTTGGTGTCTAGAAAGAAGGTGAAATCTCCTATTCCATTGCCTTCTCGTAAGTCTTCTCGTGTCCGTAACTTAAGTACAATAGCTGAAAAACAAGATGCGGGGAAGGAGGGATAAGGTGCTGGCAGAAGGTCTTCCAAACCTTCTTTAACCTTGCGGAGTCCTTACTTTTCAAGAATTGTTGATATTAATGATGTTGTGTCTGGCACTGAGCGTATTGTGTGTGCCTATTTAGCTAAGAGGACAGCTTATTCCACATAAGTTTAGTTTTTTTAATCATTATTTAAGTTTTTTATTGATTATATTCTTGTTTTTATATTATGTTTAATGTTTCCGAATGCAGTGAGGTTCTGTTTAAATACAAGGGTGTAGAAGTGAGCAGGCATGATATGAAAAGTCTTGACGAGGATGTCTTTGTGTGCTATGGTGTTATTCATGCATGGTCTGTCCTTCTCAACCATAAAGAACAATTCAGAAATGATGTTTCTCCGTTAAGGTTTTTTGTGCCTGTTCATTCCTCTGTAAGTTTTATTTTTATTGTAGTCTTTTAGTTCCAAGTCCATCTTATCCTTTCTTGTTTTTTTTAACTACTATTATATTTTATTTTTTGGTGTTTGTCTTTTTTTGTAGGATTTTCCCTCTAATGTCTCTCTTGAGGGCTCTGTTAACCAGTTTGAGAAGTTTACTCTTCGACTTGATTCTTTATTGGCAATGGCTCCTCACATTGCTTTAAAAGATGTTGATATGGTACTTTTACTGTTTTTTCGTTTACTGCTTTATATAAATTAACTTCTTCTATCATCTTAAAATTTTTCTTAGTTGTTTTAAATATGTGTGTGTTTTTTGCAATTTTGTAGTTTGTGTTTGGTGTTGAACGTGAAGAAGAATTTTTCATGGTAGTCTTCAATTTGAAGAATAAACTTACCCAAATCCTTGATGTTTCCCCTCCTACTGATCCTTCAGCTGTCGCGTTTATATCAGCAGCAGACTGTTTGGTTAGTTTTATTGTTTTTTATTTTATATATTTGAAATTAAAATTTTTTTCTAATTTATTCTAGTGTGCTCTTTTTCTTATTATATAATTACTTTTTTGTCTAGGGAGATTTGCTTATTGACTATTTGAGGAATAAAGGATTAGTAGTTAGTCAGATTTAATTACTAATTTAACATCCTCAAATGTTGATCTACTGTGGGCTGGTGGTGATAAGAGCATCCATTCAGGGGTCTGTGTTATGCGTCATATGGAAACCTTTATTGGAGTTGAAAAGGGATTCAAACCTGGATTTGATAAAGGAAGTGAGAAGAATATATCCAAGTTGCGGCAGAAATATTTGGCTGATATCATATGCTCAGATCTTAATGCGGTGCACACTCAAGTTCTTGAGGCAGCCAAGTCTCACGCAAGATTGACATTAAAAGGAGTCCATGGTCAGAAGCTGCAGTTTGTTTGATATTCAATTACCACTGTTAACAGTTAGCCTTTTCTATAAGTAATCTGTTATATGTATGCTGTTTTGTTGGTTGGACAATTTTATATGTGTTTGGACAGTTGTTGGTAGGGTATACCCATTTTGGGACTTACTTGTTTAGGGGGTATAACTCTATTCGTATTTTATGGTGATACTGGGGGTACATTTTGTGAATGTTGTGTTATCTAACAACTTAGGATTTGGAATGTCTTGTGTTGAGGAATTTTATCCCTATTAGTTAAGCTGGTGCTTCTTTGTGTTTAAGTGTACTGGTTTATGCGCTCTTATGAATCTGTTTTATGGCCTGTGTCTTTATTTTATAATTTTTGTAATTAAACATAAATCTGGCGAGTGTGGTCTGTCAAAAGTATCACTTCGTGCAACAATAAATGCATGTTGTTCAAGTATAAAGATATTTTGTGCATATGTATCAGTATACCTAAATATAAATTGTTGTGTTGTAAATTAATGTTGTGCAAATATAATTTGTTTTTATGCAAACAAAAAATCATATTGTGCTTGTGCAATAATATAGTTTTAAATTTTTCTATTTTCCCTCCCAATTTGTTCATTCATTTTTAATTAATGTTATTTATATTTTTAAAACGGTTTTTTTAATTGTTTCGTGTTTTTAATCTTATTTAATTCATTTTTGGGTTGTGATGACAATCTCCTCCCATCTGTCCAAAATAACTCTTTGTTGTTCACATTTAAAATTTTGGTGTGCACATTTAAAAGCATGTTGTGTTGTTGTATCAGTAATGAATGCAAATGGAATATTGTGATGTTCAATTATAAATAAATGGTGTTCAATTTTAATCATCTTATGTTCAAATATAATTTAAAGTTTTAGTGAAATCCCTATAATGTTGTGCTCATATTCTAATATACTTTTCATTTATATTTTTGGTTAAGTGCATATTTTCTTTTCCAAGTGCATTTTTTAAATAAAAGTTTAAGTGCTTTTTTTTTTATACTATTTGAAGTATCTGTTATTCAAATATAATTTGATTTTATGCTAATAAAAAATCATATTGTGCGTGTGCAAAATCAAGTGTCTGTGACAAAACAGTAAAAAAGCAGTAATTATTACAGTTGTAGCAGTAAAAAAGCAGTAATCAAGTGTATGTGAAGTTGAAGAGGCGCCAGAAAAAGCAGTAAAAAAATAAAAGAAGTTGAAGAGGCGCCACTGGAGGTTGAAGAGGGAAGTTGAAGGGGTTAAAGTACACATTGGAAACCGCCCTTTAAAAGACAGAAAAAAACAGGAAGTTGGAAAGGGGCAGTTAGCCTATAAAACTAGAATACCCTTCCTCCTCCCTTATCCATAAAAAATCATTTGCCAATATTTATTTACACTAAATCCTTCTTCCCCCGTAACAAACAAACTTCTCCCCACCCACAAAAAACAATGGCTTTAATCAACCCAGTGCAGTTCTGCGAAGAGTACTATAGGCTGAATGGGGACCTGGACGAGATCCTATACCCAGGTTATCACATCCATCTTTTAGAAGATGCATGTGAAACGAAGACAGCAACTATTAGGAGGAATTTGATGGAAGCCGCTGAGTTCCATCAAGAGTACTCCTCTTCCATCAGAAGGCAGATAGATGCAAATGCATACAAGATCTCAGAAGCAATGAGAGAAGATGATCAGCAACTTCTACAGACGGTAATTTATATATATTTTACAGAATATGTTTTTAATCTAACTAAAATATTTAACTTTTAAATTTAAAAATGTATGTAGTTGGAAGAAAAAAAAAAGAACAACTAGCAAGAACTGGAAGAGGTACAAGGCAACATAATTGACTGCATCAGGGAGGTCTTCCATGAAGAAGACAAAAGAAGGCAGAAGATTGGTGACTTCTTGGGGATATAGTGCAGCAGCAAGAAGAAGAAAAAGAAGAAGAAGGAAGACCTCTTTTTGATTGTTAAATATTTTAATTTCTAGGTAAAATGTCTGTATAAGACTTTATTTTGAAATAGTACTAAATTTTCTGTTATTAATTGTTCTACTTAAAATGTAAGACTTTATTAACTTTTCTTTACATATTCAGTTTGAATTATTATTACTGCACATCATCATACATCAAATGCACAATATT
This sequence comes from Persicaria maculosa, assembly GCA_963922045.1. Taxonomy (NCBI): domain Eukaryota; kingdom Viridiplantae; phylum Streptophyta; class Magnoliopsida; order Caryophyllales; family Polygonaceae; genus Persicaria; species Persicaria maculosa. The sequence continues at coordinate 20,279,243 of OY998271.1, read as the reverse complement.
ATGTTATAATTGCACCACAATCTATATACCTGTAAAACTTAATGTTACCCCCTACACACATAATGTAATTATTGCACAACACTAAATTATAAAAGCACAACAGAAACGTATATGTGCACAAAATAAAGATACATTTGAAAACTTATACACCTGATATTATTGATAACAAGATATTATATTTTCAAAAAAAAAATTAAAAAGAGAAAACAATTTAAACATTTATATCTTTTACGTATAAAATAAAGTTTGCTTTGCATAATATATTTGAATTATTATTATTGCACATCAACATACTGAATGTGCATATTATGGTGGTGTAATTGCACAACATGATTGTGTGCCTGCATAACATCATGCAATATATACACAACATAATCTTATAAATGCACAACAATACATTATAACAGCACAACATAAAATTATATTATCACATTAAGGGAAATCTAATAGAAATAATAATCAGACTTTGTGCTTGACTTATTATAAATGCACTTTATTATTTACCAAATATTGTAATTTCAGTTTTTAAAATTTTTAAATTTTTAGACAGATATAATGATTGCATTTATAGGAAGTTTAAGAGGTTAAAGTGCCTAGGGAAACCGCCCTTTAGATAGAGCCATAATTTTAGTTAAAATGTCTGTATTTCTTTTTAATTTAAAGTTTAAATGTTTGGGACAATGTTATTTTGAATTGCAGAATATTATGAATCTTAAATATTAATATGAGTTTGTGATATTAGTTTTCCATGGCATATTATAATGCACATCACTTTATTATTTTTGCACAATGTAATAGTGTAATTGCACAAAAATATTGTATAATTGCAAAACTTAATATTACCCCTACACACCATAATCATATGAGTGCACAACATTATATAAAAATAGAATAAAATAAACGTATATGCGCACAAAATAAACTTATATTTAAAAACTTATGCAACTTATATTATTTTAGGCAAAATATTATATTATTATAAAAACTTATTAAAAAAGAAAAGAACGAAAATTATAAAACCAACAAAAACAAAGGGAAAAAAATAATATATCCTTGATGTTCACTGATAATAAGTAAAACTGCAAACATACATCCTTGATGTTAACTGCTAATAAGTAAAAGTGCAAACATATATCCTTGATTTTCATTGATAATAAGTAAAAGTGCATACAACGTTAAATCATAAAAAATAAGTGCTTCTGTGATCATCAGGTAAGTCTGTTTGTGAGTGCTCTCATTTTTTCCTTTCTGGGCATGTTCTGCTGTTGTGAGGAGCATATTGATTGCAGATAGAACATAATCTTTTCCCCCTTTTTGTGCTTCCATTGATATCTCCTTTCCGCTTTTCAATCGCTTCCCGCTCCCCTTTGTTTTTGCTTGTTTTGGATCCTATATTGTAACATTCTCAGGTCGGCGAACCCCGGGAAACTCATCGAATATATTTGGTTTTGAGTTTGATGAAGATTCTGAATTTGTTGTGGACATGAGGAGCTCCTGTTTTGCCTTTCTCAAGCTGTCTGTGAAACGTTTTATCTGCTCTCTATTGTCCTTAATGATGTCTACACATGAATGAAATTCTGATAACATATCTATCAACATCAGTTTTTGTTCTTCCTTTTCCCTTGATTGTCTGACAACACTGTTAGCCAGTGTAAACACATTGCTTAGTATTGCTGCCTCTGTCTAGCGTGACAGTATCAGTGTTTCTGGCAACTTCTCCACTTGCAAATCTTTCAACACTGCTAATATGTGTCTGCAAGGGTAGCCATTTCTAATGTATAAGTTGCATGAACAGCTGCAGTGATGATTATCAATCTGGTGCTCAACAGTGTACAACTTTCTGTTTTGCTGCTTCAGAGTATATAACTCTATATCTTCAATCTCTGTCACATTGGTGACTCTGCAGTTGTACAATGCAGCACTCAACTCTTCCTGAAATTTCTGCCATATTTTTAGTGTATACAATGTTGATGCATGCTTCTCCAACGGTAGTCGTGAGATCAATTTTGGTTTCAGGATTGTGCAATCATAGTTATTCTTCCCTTGATTATGCCTTTGTGTTTCAACTGCACTGTCATAATATAACACAAATTCTATTAAATTTGCTGCGCAGTTGGAAAACTTACGGAAGAAGTGGTTCATGCTCTCTGAAATAGACGTTGTTCTCACTAATCCGCTGAGCTTGACATTTCTATAGTATGCAGGTATCCAATTTTCTATGTTAAGAAACAAATCAGATAACCAAGAGTGGTTTGCCATTCCAAACTCGTCCATCAAATCTTTCCATTCTTTTTCAAACTCTTCCGGTGTCATCTCCATGTTCCAAACAATGTTTCTCAGCCTGTTTGTGAATGTGGAGTAGCCAATCATTGTGTTGTCAATTTTTTGTGACACCTTCTCCATGATGTGCCACATGCATAGTCTGTGTCTTGTCTCAGGGAAGACCTTCTCTGCAGCTATCTTCATTGATGGGTCTTGATCTGTTATGAATATTGTGGGGCAGTGACCCATTGCCTTCTTGAAATGATCAAACAACCACACGTATGATTCAACATTCTCATTTCGCAGAAGTCCTGCCCCAAATAACACACAAGTTTTGTGGTGGTCATATACTGTGAATGGGCTGAAAACCATTTTGTACCTTCCAGACAACAAACAGATGTGTTTCAGTGTACTTACATTACTGAAATATGATACTGCACTTTTAAAAATGCAATATTATAAAAAATAATATAATAATAAGTGATTTCTTTTTGTTTTACCTGTTCGTATTGTAGGTTGAGTCAAATGATACAATGTCTCCAAACAATGAGTAGTTCTTCCTAGAAACAGCGTCACTCCAGAACAATCTGTTGAGCTGGTTCTCTTTATCCACATCATATGCAAAGTAAAATGCATTGCATGTTTCTTGCTTGTTGAAGAACCGATCAATAACTACCTGAGCATCAGACCCTTTAAAATAAGCTAGGAGATCTCTTCTTTGATTTTTAAAATCAATTTCCAAAGGGCCAACGTTGTTGTACCCTCCAACCATTTATTGAAACAATCTGTAAGATCTTACTGTCCCAACTCCTTGTTTTGCACAATCAAAGACAAACTTTTGATGATGAGTATGCATCTTTCTATTTCTCTTCATGTAGACTTTTCCCGATCCATCCACTAAAGGGTGTGTGTGTTTCTCTTCAAGTTTTGTCACAACAAACCCCTTACCCTCAAAATGCTTGATTATAATCCTAGCTGTACACCCAACTCTTCTAGACAATCGATTTCTCATATTTTTTGTTTTACTCTCATTCTTGTATCCTGACTTGTTGCAATACAAGTACTTCAGTCTAGTTAACCCTCCACCCTTAACTATTGCTCTATGTCTTACATAAAAACCCGCCCTATATGCATAATCAAAATATGCTTTGATTGCCTCCTCCATTTTCTCATAAACCTTATTTTCTGATGGCTTCAATTCCTCACTGCATACTGGTATCCAGTACTTTGTAATCTTTGGTGAGACAAAAATTCTATAAGGTAGGGGCTCTTGTGGTTGTGTCTGCTCAACATCACTTTCGGGAGGCAAAACAGCAAGTGGTATTGCACTAGCAACAGTGTCAGTAGTAGAAGCATATGAACTTTGTCTATTTTCAGTGTTTGCTTCCATATCAAACTCCATTTTTAATATGCAATCTGTGATGTAAAGAATGCATCTATTAATCAATGTGTGTGTGTGGTGTAATCTGTATTTAACACAACAAATCAAACTTATCTTTGAGCCTATCTATCATTGTCATCATTTAACACATCCCAAAACTTAAAAACTAAATTGGTGTTATGGTGCATTATGAATCTCAAATGGATTCTATCTAGTTAAAGCAAGTACTGATGCATTTAATGTACTATGAATATGCTTGTATTTTATAACTAAATGTAGATCTATATGCATTTATTGAACTATCAATATGCTTGGCTTGAACAATTAAAAGAATCAGTACATATGAGTTTATTAATCGTTCTGTTAGGAATTTTTTTGGAAACCCTAGGTTGTTGTTCATATGCTATTACAAAAATTGAGTTCGATTGTGAATGTGTAAATTGTAATTTACTTTGTAATTTTGCAGCGATTTGCAATGTTTATCCAGCGATTCCAGAAATTAAGCATATTTATCAAGTTTATCGAAGTAATTGGTTTGCGTACCTCTGTGCCCTTTTTTCAAGCGATTTTTGTTTATCGAACGATTGAATTGCGTCCCTTGTGTGCTTTTGTGCCTTTGAATTGCTTCGATGCCTTATTTCTGGAGATTATTTGCAGTTTTGCGGGGTGATTATGTGAGAAGAATCCTCGAATCCGCCATGGCCGGGTGTGATCTTTGAGAGATTTTGGTCTCGCGGCGAGGAGAGAACGGAAGGAAGGAGATCCGGTCCGCTTCTGTTTTTTTCTCTTTTTTTTTTTCCGATTCACAGCGGTTCAACGTTTTTTTTAAGTGAATCGGGCCGCGTGTCTTCTTTTCCTTCATTTTCATTTTAAGCGCTTTTTTCATTTTAAGACCCTTTTTCATTATAACCACACCCTCTATAAATAATTTATATATTATAAGTTGTTTGAGAAGCAAAAAATTATTCGGGATACAGTAAGAGTGAAATATTCTGAGTATTTAAATTATTATTGTAAGCTATTAAAAATCTGATTTTTAAGTATTATTTAGTTATTTGATTAATTATATTATTTTAATGTGTGAAGGTGATTTAAATACTTCATGGATTGTGATTCTTTCTATTGTTAAGTTATTTAATTATCTTTTATCTTATTTATTTACTTAGTGATTCAAACTGATTTGTTGAGAATGATTTGTGTGAATAATCTAATTGCTAAGTTTTGATATTTAAAACGGGTGATTTGAGTTGTTGGGTTGTTTATGAAGATTTCAAAATGCGGGAATCGTTTTAATAACCTGACTTGTTGAAATGGATTTAAAATGAGGTTTAAATATTTAATATCGAAATTGGCTAAGTATTAATTTAGAATAAATTGTTATTGAAGTGAATTATGGGAATTGATGAGATGAAATATGATGATATAAGGTGATTGAGATAAGTGGAAGTGATGATGATGATGATGATGATGATGATGATGATGATGATAACGAGAATGAGATAATATATGATGGAATATGAGATGAGACGAGACTATGCGAAGATATGGCTTGATGATGATAAATGAGTTTCTTTTAGCTTTACTTAGTTCTGTGTAACGGTAAATGGGTCCTTTTGTGCTTGGACTTATAATCGTTGCTTATTAAATTGTTAGGTGATCCGTGATGTGATTAGCTTACTCTTACTGCTTTACTTTGCTGTTTGGCACATCCAGGTAAGTCCTCCGGGGCTTACTCAAGTTAGAACCTCATGTCTGATGTGTCATATAGTATGTAGGCATTATAATAACATGTCATGTGGTAGCATGCCTAGGTTCCGTATTAACAAATGAGCATACGTATTCTGAATGCGATTGGTAGAAACGGTCATAAGTCGTGAGTCTAGAGTCGTTGCTAGGGTCATAGGATAACCCAGCTCCATCAGGTTTGTCCTGATAGAGTCATCTAAGAGTATGATTTACTGAGTTATATATATGACTGCGGCCGTGACCGAGTGTCCAACCCCGGCTGAGGCATGGACATGAGAGAGATATACTGCAGCACCGACCTAGTCGTTTGGCCGCGATTGAGGTGGACATCCGACCCCGACTGAGGTACGAACATGAGATTGATACCCGCCCCGACTGAGGCATGAGTTTTGAGAGTTTGGGACATGCCACTTGGCATTCTGTGTGGGCCTATTTACTGCATTTCTGTCATTATATATGAACTGTCAACATGCTTGCGTGTTTAATATTTCAGTAATGCATTAGATCATTTTCATTTAGGCTTAGAGTGTATTATATGTCCTCAACGAGGTCTTCAGGGCCCGCATGAGTGGCTCGACCTTGAATCGTGGTATAGTTTCAGGTACCCATTCCCTTGCTTGATTCCGTGCTGTTACGACGAGGGTATCTTATGGGCGCAATTGGAGGGAGAATCTGACTATGGACTCCGCACTTTCACTACTTTATATTTTCTCATATTTGGTTTTGACCCGGCCATGCCGTGACAATTTGTATTATGAGACTTCCTTCTTTATGCTTTTCGAACATCATACGTTTTGAGCGACTTAGACAAGTAGGACAGGTTCGGGGTACCAAACGGCCCTATCGCGAATTGAGGATGCGAAATCCCTTCTTTGAACACTAAAAAGTTTGTTTTAAAACTCAACCCGTACTCAAATTGCAAGATCTGAACGAAGGTATCCAATACTTCGAATGGAACCTGAATATTTATATTTGGGCCCTTACAAAGGTGGTATCAGAGCTTGAGTTGCGCAATTCGAGTACAAATGAGTTGAAGTATGATTTTGAAAATAGCCCAATGTTTTTAAAGGATTTTGAAGAGTTTTAAAGGGCAAAATGAATTCAATATGGCTAAATTAATAAACTTGACTTAAATTAAGGAAAATCGGAAAAAGGGAAATCGAGTGGGTAAAAAGACGATAGACCATCCCTATTGGATGTAGACTTGGGAAAGGGTAGCCAAAACTTAGCTTTGTACTTTACAGAGGGCTGTTGTTGCAGGAGGAAGGTCGAGTATCTCAAATACAAATAATAAGATGTATATAAATGTAAATCGACTCCTAGCCTATGCAAATAATTACAAGACTTCCTCCCGTTGTAGTGGAAGGGTAGTCAGGATCGATCCACGAGGAGGCGTGTCAGGCGGATCCTAGTAGCGTTGGGAATCTCACGTCTTACGTCGACCAGAAGCCTCGATTTCGACCTTGGTGCTCGATGTCGACCTCGGCTATCGATCTTTTCTGCAATAGAAGACCTGCAGAGACAAAAACAAGGAGTCGATATCGATAGGGGAGGGTCGATATCGATGTTAGTCCACGAAATCGACTGGCTCAGAAGTCTGCCAGTCGACACAGAAGGGTCGATTTCGACGTCTGAGGTCAATTTCGATGTTTGCAGCAGCTACCCAGGAGACTCTAGATCGACTCAGAAAACTGTCGATCTATCAGCGTGGTCGATATCGACGTTCAGGGTCGATATCGATGTCTTCCTGCAGTGGGTTACTTCTTCGTCGGTAAAGAAAGGCCGAAGATTTAAGAATGGGAAGGAAGCAATGAACAAAATTAAACAAAGGTGTTGGGTTTTTCGATGACTCAACGAACAGCGGGCAAATTTGAATGTAAACTTAAGAAAGGAAAAATCTTCCAAAGCCAAGGATTACGGCGATGACGACCATGATAGAATAAGTAAGAATAAACTAAAGATGCATGCTTTTATCATAAAGGAAAAGGCTTTCACCTAAACCGACAAATAGGAAAAGAGATTTTGCAATTACTTAACCTAATTTGCGTCTACCTTTGACATAATTGAGTTTATAATCTTTCGAATAGAAACCCTAATTACTACCCAAGTTTTACAACATGAGTTCCTTAAATTCGCATTTAAAGATGAAGCACAAGGTAGAGGGAGATAAAAGATACATTTTCTAGCGACGTAATAACCTTACCACCATGGCTATCGTCGGGCTCACCCCGACCCTAGAAGAAAGGGCGACTACTCGCTCATGTTGATTGTAGACATGTATTGAATTGAAATAACTTGCATAAATGGAAAATTTCGAATCTTTACAATCTCAACGCAAACTATCGTAAGCGCTTGAAACTTTAAAGCTCAAAAACTCTAACTATCTATTGCCTATTGCTATTGTCTTACTTGCTTGGATGATCTAACAAACCAGCCCCTAGGGCTTTATTTATTGGCTACTAATCCTCGCTATCCAAGGATTGTAACTTCTATCTAAACTATGAACTCTATCCGAACAATTAGGATAGGTCTTTTATTTTGATAAAAACTTTAAGGAAAAGATAACAAACCAACTGCTGATCTATCTAGAAGAACAAGATAATCCGTGGCCTTGATGATAGAATTCATAATCCGAGTCTCAAAATCGGATTTATCTTCTGTCGAGGTAAGGTCGATATCGATGTCTACAGGTCGATATCGACCTCTGCCCAACTTCACTTGGCTTCTTCGTTTTGACTCCGATTTCTTCGAATTCCTGCATGGTTAGCTTAAAACTCGTGCAGACTCTATTTCTTGTACTTTAACCCATTCTTACACAAGTTTATATTCTTTTGAACCTTTTCTTTGGAAATCGAATGAAATATGAAGTCAAAAGATGTAATAAAAAGAGGTACAGATATGTACATCAAAACACCTCATACTTAGAATTGCTTGTCCTCAAGCAATAACCAAGCAATAACCAACACCTACAACACACCCTTCAAGTCTTCGCCCTTGTCAAAAGCAACATCATAAGCGGTAGCAAAGTAAAGCAAGTGAATTTAACGTCATAGCACATATTTAGGCGATCCATAGGCATATGCAATTTTGATCCAACCTCACAGGGACATGTGTTTGCACTCAACTCTCATGTGTTTAGGCTATGAAGATCAACTCTCCACTCAATTCCATACACAATCTCATAAACATTGCAATTTATAAAAATCCACTTCGCAACCAATTATGAAAATGCAATAAGAACTATCAGGAGGACTTTCGCTCAATGGAAGACTTCAAAGAAGACTCCATTCGGCGGGGTTGTAATGGGGCTTGGTAAGGAATTAAGGGCATGGAATTATTTGGCTCTGTGGTGCTTTTATAATTCGGGAATCAAGACTCCTAAATCTCAACACTTGCAATATCCAAACCATAACTCTTCAATGTTGCACTTTCCAAGCTCAATCTCCTATAATGCCCTTTCCCAACTTATCTTTATATAATATGCTCTAAAGATGCACTAAAAGATGTAAACCATACTATCAACCCTTCTTTCAAACTCTAATATACCTCTCAAAAATATAACACTTGTATGAATAAAAGACTTAAGGATTTTGGCTCATGCACTACGTATATACATCTCTTTTTCTCTATTTTTTTCTCTTTTTTTTTCTTCTTTTTTTTGACGAAAATAATAAATAAATACTAAAAAATATGTGCATTTATATGGTGAGCCAAAAATCCTTTTACAAAATATGACAAAATGTAAATATGCATCAACCCATAATTTCCTTGCTCAAAACTGAATAATATGCTCTTTTCTTTCCACAAGGCATTAGTCCATCCAATCTAAGTCTCAATTCCCAAATGGGGGTCAGGCTTAATTTGGCTAGGGATAATTTTGTGGAGTTTGCAATTTCAGGCTCAGGCTAATTTTTCGGCTTCAAGCCCGGATAATGCAGGGTAGGTAAAGAGAGGATAAAAATGGCTTAAAAGATGCCTCCATCATTTAATTCTCGTAAACATAAACATATAAATGCACTGGCTTTGAATAACTATCACAACATTTAGGGATGCATAGGAAGAGTAAATTCACTCAAGAAAGCGGAGGGATTTTTGATGTTCTCCCTATAGGCCAAAATTCTCACAGGGACAATTTTTGTTGGATTTGCTTTTTAGTCTAGGTTCATATGTGCTCAATTTCATCACAAGTTCACAATCTACATAAAATTTTTAAGGACTTAGGCTAAACCATCCAAATATGCCATAGGGTTTACATGATCAAGTTAGCTATTGAGTTTTCATCATAGGACATCTAAGTAGGGTTTAAAAACAAACTTAAAAATAAACATGCATTTTTTTGTATTTTTGACATTTTTTCTATTTTTTTGGATTTTGACATTTTTATAAACTTAACAAACTAAAAGACTAAGGAATTAAACTTTAAAATGCATAAATATTTAAATATGATGCAATGCATACAAATAGAGTAGAAAGCAAATAAAATACAAGCCAAGTTCACCAAGTTTTAACCGTTACCACAACCAGATAAAGAAGTTTATAATGTCCAATTTTAATCCCACCCCATACTTAAAAATGACAGTGTCCTCACTGTTGGAAAAGCAAAGTAGAGGGAAGGAGACACTCATGCTCACTTACGTAATAAACATCACTGCTCAGGAGGCGGAGGAGGTGGCAAAAGCAAGGGCCAGTCCTGTGTAGGAGCTGACCCTGTGTAGTAGGTCGGGGCGCCCTGTGCGAATGTCGAAGTACCAGCCTGCTGATCGAAGGAATCGCCCATGTAGGAGCCCAATCCCTCGAGCATCCTCCTATAGCGGCGCTGCTCCTCGCAGATCTCAGTGACGGATAACTCCAGCCTAGTAAAGCGGGCAGTCATGTTGTCCTGCCAGTCTGTGGAATAGGCGGGCTGAAAGGGAGGAGGAGGTGGAGGCACATAACTATGGTGGCTGTGGTGGCTGTGGTGGGACCCTTGCGGGCCCTCTCCACCTCCAGCTGCATCCTCCCTGGCGTCATCATCATCTCCGCCATCCATGCCCCCTTGGTAGGCTGGGGGCTGCTATGCTCCGTCTGAGTGGGAGTCTGCGTCCCAAGACATGACGTCTATCTCCGGCTCATGTTTGTAGAGTGGGGGTCTCCTCCGAAGTGTAGGATCGGCAGACGGATCTATATCCGTATGATATGGTTGCCCAGTCCAAGACTGGTACCAATTTGGGATATGTAGGAGATCCATAAAATCCTGTCGTAGACGCATCCCCGTTTGGGGGTGTCTCCATCCCTGTGCGCCGGTCGCAATGACTCCGCCCTGGCGTAATACAGAAGTATCAAGGTACGTGAGCTGGTAAGCAGTGTACCTCTCAGTGTGGACACCTAAACCCTGGGCGAGGATAGCAACCATGCCACCGTCCATGATATCAGATGGAGACCGTGCGTCTGCGGTCCAGGATATGCTCGAGCCAAGCGTGTAAGTATGGCAGAGGCTCATCCTCAAAGAGCATCCTCAGCAGAGTCTTTGTCTCACGGTGTGTAGGGCGACGGAGCTCTGGTCTAGCCCATAGGGTACTCGCCAGGACTCGTAGGATGACCCTGAATAGCGGACTCACGACCCTGGAGGTGAAGGAATCTGTGGGAGCGGGGTAGGGGATGCCCAATATGTAGCTCCAAATGACGTTGGGGTCTTGGACCCTGAAGGCGGCGGGAGTATGGATGAATCCAAAGATGTTGCTCATCTCCTCGAGCGATTGTCTATGACGCCTGTTGCCGAGCTGGAATATAACTCGGTGGCCGGTCGATGTGCGCTCAGGGACCTCCAGTGTGGCCATAAACTCCCCAGTCAGCACGGGGTAGTGCGCCTCCAAAGGCTAGATCAGCCTGTGCAGGGAGACATTCTCGAATGCCTCCTGAACGCCAGTGTGAAATCCCAGCTGGATCATATCGGGGAGTGCTACTGATCGTCATCAATGCGAAGTGTGTCCTGAGGGATGTTCTTAGCTCTCACCATCGTCTGCAAAAGAAATCATTGCCATAGATAATTCCCCTTTTGTATAAAATAGGGAGAACCCCATACTTAGGTTCCATAGTAGCCTAAAAATTATGTAAAAGTAAATTGACTAAGCTAAAGTGCTAAACTAGAAAACATATGGGTATGATCTAATAAGAAGTCAAGAAATTACATAAGGATGGCAATTTATATAAACATAATTTTATTGAATTTTTAGCACTAAGGAACCTAATAAATTTCAGATTTTTGACCCACATATAAAAAAAATCAGATTTTAATCCCCCTAAAAAAATCAGTATTTCAGCCCTTATTTAAAAAAAAAATCAGATTTTAATCCCCATAAAAAAATCAGAACTTAAACTCCTAAAAAAAATCAGAATTTAATCTCCTAAAAAAAATTCAGAATTTTGGCCCTTGTATAGAAATTCAGATTTTTGCCCAACATGTATATAAAATCAGATATTCAGCCCATAATTATGTAAAATTCAGATCCATGGCCAACATAAATAAGAAACTTAGTTTATCAGCCCATATGTTTGAAAAATTCAGATTCTTGCCCTACATGTATACAAAAATCAGATCTCAGCCCCTATATTTATAAAAATTAGATTCTTGCCCCATATAAATACAAAAATCAGATTCTTTGGCCCACAAAAACATGTGATTACTCTTTCCCGTGCAAATATCATTCAAACCCTAAACACCCAATATGCAATTTCCTCCCAAAATCAACTAAATAATCATGAAAATCTGCAAAAATAGATGAAGGGTAAGAAATCATACCAGAAGAGTGTCGGAATTAAGGGAGAAAGAGGCAAGAAACCGCAACAATCACGAAAAAAAACTGCAGAACTGGAACCGACGTCGATATCGGCGTTTCGGGTCGAAATCGACCGGATCTGGGCGGCTGTCTTCTTGCTGGTGCTACTGTGGGCTCGCCGGAGGGTTATAGTGGCCGGATCTGGTGGTTCTTAGCCGGAAAAATGTAGATCGTGGCTGGGGTGGGCTAGAAAACGAGAGAGGAAGGGCAGGGGTGAGAGAAGAGAGAGAAAACGAGGGCTGTCGGGGTATGGGTGCAGCAATGGGGGTCGGATCTGGTGGGGGTGACGGTTTGCAGTGGTGCGGTGATGGATGATGGAGAGCGACGGGAGAGGGATGAGAGATGAAGGAGAGAGAAGAGGAGCAAGAAGCAATGGCAGCTGATTAGGGTATCGAAAGAGGAGGTAACCTCGAAGTCGGGGCATTTAAAGGGAATAAAGAAAACCAAAAATAAAACCGAAAAAGAAAATAAAATCTGACTTGGCACCTACCTCCAGCTGTAGTCGATATCGACCTTAGAGGTCGATATCGACCCCCTCTCTGAATCTATGTAATTCTGCTCATGCACACTTCTGTCGGCCTGTCGATATCGACCTTATAGGACGAAATCGACCTCTCCTCTGGACTTGATTTCCTTGTTTTTGTTATATATAATAGCCACGAATAATCTCAAAGGTATAAAATAAAATAAAAATAAAAAAAAGACAAAGAAAAGGAAATGAGCGGGTTGCCTCCCGGAAGCGCTTGAGTTTAAGTCGTTAGCTCGACATACTTCCCTTGTTGCGCTAGTTCAACGCCAAGGTGGCGCGAATCTCTTCTTCCGGGTCCTCCTTGTCATAATATTTCTTTACCCGGTGGCCATTTCCCTTAAAGGTGGATCCATCGTCGCAAAGTAACTCCACCGCTCCATGAGGGAATATTTTATGAACCTTGAAAGGTCCGCTCCATCTTATCCTTAGTTTCCCTGGAAATAAGCGAAGTCTAGAATTAAAAACAAGGACTTTGTCACCCACCTCATATGTTTTTGGCACCAATTTCCTATCATGCCACTTCTTAGTGCGCTCCTTGTAGATTTCGACATTCTCATATGCCTTTAGGCGCAACTCCTCCAAGGCTTGTAAGTCAATGAACCTTCTTTTCCCAGCTTCGTCGAAATCCATGTTAAGCTCCTTGAGAGCCCACATTGCCTTATGCTCAAGTTCGACGGGCAAATGACATGACTTACCATACACCAAGTTATAGGGAGTTGTGCGAAGTGGTGTATTATAGGCCGTTCGGTATGCCCAGAGCGTATCATCCAATTTGGATGACCAATCCTTCCTCGAGCGGGAGACCGTCTTCTCCAAGATGGCTTTGATTTGGCGATTGGAGACTTCTACTTGGCCGCTGGTTTGAGGGTGATAGGGTGTTGCCACCCTATGGTTCACCCCATACTTGGCTAAAAGAGCTTCAAAGCCTCTCTCAATGAAATGCGAGCCACCATATGAAATAAGAACTCTAGGAAGACCAAAGCGAGGAAAGATTTAGTTTTCATAAACTTAGAGACGACCTTCGCATCGTTGGTCCTAGTTGCCACAGCCTCCACCCATTTAGAGACATAGTCCACTGCTACTAGAATGTATTTGTAGGGGCCTGAAGCAGGGAATGGTCCCATGAAGTCAATACCCCATACATCAAAAAGTTCTACCTATAGAATGCCTGTGAGCGGTGTCTCATTCCTCCATGTGATATTACCTGCACGTTGACACTCATCACAAGAGGTTACATAGTTTTGCACATCCTTGAAAAGGTTAGGCCAATAAAAACCACATTGAAGAATTTTTGCCGCGGTCTTGAATCCTTTAGCATGGCCTCCTGTAGGGAGAGAATGACAATGTGAATCACGCTCTCTACCTCTTCCTCTGGGATACAACGTCGAAAGATATGGTCTTTTCCTTGCTTGAACAAGTAGGGTTCATCCCAATAGTATTGTTTGACGTCATGTAAAAACTTCTTCTTTTGTTGCGAAGTTAAGCCTGAAGGAATCTCGCCTCCTGCAATATAGTTAGCAAAATCCGCATACCAAGGTACCTTCGCCCTTCTTACAGCAAATAACTCATGAATAGGACTGGAAGGAGGTGTAAAGAAGAAATCCTCACCGGAGCTTACCTCTTCGTCACCTTCGGAGTGTTTTGAAGGTGGTCGATATCGACCTGTAGGGGTCGATATCGACTGGACGGCATCGATATGGTCAGTCGATTTGGGCTGCTCGATATTGGTCCTCGATGTTGACGTTAGGAGGTCGATTTCAACCTCTGCAGTTGAAAACCTGTGATCAAAATTGGTCGACATCGATGCAAATTTTACCTTTGGGGCAGTCGATATCGACCTGTAGGGGTCGATATCGAGTGGATTTTCTGCCCGTTCTAACTCTTGCCTCATTAGGTGTTCGTCAGGGCAGGAGTCATTGATTGGCATGTTGTCATGTGACTCATCAAGAAGCCCTTTGTGTAGCCGTGAAAGATGATCGGCTATGGAGTTCTCCGTTCCTTTTTTATCTTTAAGCTCAACGTCGAACTCTTGTAGTAAGAGCACCCATCGTAGGAGCCTAGGTTTAGCATCCTTCATCGCCATCAAGTACCTAAGAGCTGCATGGTCAGTATGAACAATTACCTTAAAACCCACTAGGTATGAGCGGAACTTCTCAAAAGCGAAGACTACCGCCAAAAACTCCTTTTCCGTCGTGGTGTACTTAGTTTGAACGGCATCAAGAGTCTTGCTTGCATAGTAGATGGCGTGAAGCTTTTTGTCTCTCCTTTGTCCTAGGACAACACCTACAGCATAATCACTTGCGTCGCACATGATCTCAAAGGGTTGCGACCAATCAGGCGATTGAATGATAGGGGTAGATATAAGGGCTTCCTTCAACCTATTGAAAGCTTCAAGACAACCACTAGAAAACACAAACTTAACATCCTTCATTAGTAGGTTAGTTAAAGGTTTGGCAATATTAGAAAATTCCTGAATAAACCTCCTATAGAAACCTGCATGACCAAGGAAGCTCCTTATGTCCTTAATTGATGAAGGTGGTGGAAACTTTTCAATAAGCTCTATCTTTGCCCTGTCCACCTCAATTCCCCTTTTCGAGACTTTGTGGCCTAGCATAATCCCTTCCTTTACCATAAAGTTGCACTTTTCCCAATTGAGAACTAAGTTTGTCTCTTCACATCGTGCAAGTACCCTGCGAAGGTTAGCAAGACAAATATCGAAAGTAGTGCCATAGACAGAGAAATCATCCATAAATACCTCCACGATGTCCTCTATCATGTCGGAGAAGATGGCCATCATACATCTTTGAAAGGTAGCAGGAGCATTGCAGAGCCCAAATGGCATTCTCCTATATGCAAAAGTCCCATAGGGACAGGTGAAGGTGGTCTTCTCCTGATCGTAAGGATGAATAGGGACCTGCCAAAAGCCAGAATATCCATCCAGGTAACAAAAATAATCATGTTCGGCGAGTCTCTCCAATACCTGGTCAATGAATGGAAGGGGAAAATGATCCTTTCTAGTGGCGGTGTTGAGCTTCCTAATCAATACACATTCGCCAACTAGTTGTGATTCGCTTTGGCACAAGCTCACCCTTCTCATTCTCCTCAACAGTCATTCCACCCTTCTTAGGCACCACATAGACTGGGCTCACCCATTCGCTGTCGGAGATGGCATAGATGATTCCTGCATCCAGCATGCACATGATCTCCTTCTTCACCACCTCTCTCATGTTGGGGTTGAGCTTCCGTTGATGTTCTATAGATGCCTTATGATCATCCTCAAGGAGGATTCTATGCATACAAGTAGCGGGTGAAATACCTTTAATGTCCTCAAGAGAATACCCAATAGCCTTACGATGAGCGCGAAGCACTTCCATAAGCTTATCTACTTCCTGTGTGGTTAGTGAAGCATTGATAATTACAGGAAAGGTAGAATTGGGACCAAGAAACTCATACCTAAGTGTGTCGGGTAAAGGCTTAAGCACCGGAGAGGGGCCTTGTGGGATAAGGATTGGCTCTGCCTCTTCTGTCTTCATAATCTCATCAAGGTAATCCGTCTCAATTCTCTTGATTGAAGCTCCCAAATCCGCTATAGGGGTTGGCGTGGACCAAGCATAGAGTGATGCCAACTTTGATTGGGACTCTTCAAAGTATTCCTGCAGAAAAGAAGTCGAGGGCGAATAGGAATAGTCAATATCGACTGAGAGTTCAGCACATACCTCGGCTTCGGAGATGTTTGACGACAAGTGGTAAGGGTCGATTTCGACCTCTGATGTCAATATCGGCTGGTCGATTTCGACCTCTGCAGTCGACATGGGCTGGTCGATTTCGCCTGCAAGAGAAGAAGAGAAAACTTGACTTACTGAGTGCGTCGATGTCGACTGAGGGCACTCGATATCAAGTGATATGGTCGATGTCGACCTATCCTCGTCGATATCGACCTCTTCTTCGAGCTCCATAGATAAAGCATCGTCGAATATTTCCTCTTCACTCGTGCATGTAGCCAGGAACTCCTCAATATCCTCATCGGTAAGCTCCTCTGCAGCTAGGGCTAGGGCCTCCTCAGGAGTTAGGGCCCTTTCCGTCGGTTCTTTGCAATCCATGATGCTAGTGTAGACTGACTTGATTTCCATACCATTAACTTTCTTCATTGTGGGGTTGAAGGAGAATTCAATTACTTTGTTCCCTATAGTAAAGGTTAGTAATCCTCTACGTACATTAATATTGGCATCAGCAGTAGCTAAGAAAGGCCTACCAAGGATGATAGGTACAATAGGATCTTCAGGCATGTCCAATACAATAAAATCAGTAGGCACAAAGAACTTACCTACCTTTACTAGAACGTCATCAACTATACTTGTGGGTCTGACGAATGAATTATCAGCCATATAAAGTTTCATATCCACAGGTTCAAGTGCTCCGATGTTCACCTTTTGCCAAATAGAGAGAGGCATGAGACTTACACTTGCCCCTAGGTCACATAGGGCTTTGTAGCGATGTTGGCCAAGTCCCACGGTGCTTGGAAACTTCCCTGGATCACTCCTCTTCTCAGGGAAGTCCATCTTTGAGCACTCCTCTGCGATCTCTGCCATGGACCTCTTCTTGCTAAGGATGTCTTTTAGGAATCGAACGTAGGCGGGCATCTCGCTTAGGGCTTCTGTAAGAGGAATAGTAATGTTAAGTCCTTGGAGAATCTTTACAAAGTGCCTAAACTTACCTTGAGTGGGGTCCTTCAATGCTTTAGAAGGGAAAGGCAACGTCTTCTTTGGCGGAGAAGCCAAAACGGTGGTCGGAGGGGCCTGCTGAACATCGATGTCGACTGGAATCTGGTCGATATCGACTAGTATGGTCGATGTCGACCTCTGTTGGAGCTCGACATGTTCTGCTGTGGTATCGATGTCGACCAGTGGGTCGACATGGTGGTCGATATCGACCTCTGGGTCGACATCGACTAGTTTGTCGATGTCAGCTGGGTCTGTTGCTTTCTCCTCCGCTTCCATTCGTGGCTTATGTACTTTGGTGCCACTCCTTAGTTGCATGGCTGCGATGTGTCCTGACCCGGATTGCCCCTTAGGATTGGTAGTTGGTTGCCCAAGGAATGTTCCGGATGGTTTGGGGATTTGTGCCGCCAATTGACCCAGTTGGGTCTCTACGTTCTTCTTCCAAATATCCATCTCCCCAATCCTTGTGGTAAGGTGATTGAGTTGAGACTGGATAGCATTGTCGGATTGACCATTCTTAGCTTGGTTCCGCCTTATCTCATCCAGCACAAGTTGAAGATCATCCTTCTTTTGGTCTCTCTCCGGGTGCCCAGGAGCTCTATAGAGTGGGGGATCCCTAGGGTTAACCTGGTTCCTTTGTGGTTGTTGGAACCTTTGGTCTCCCCAATATTGGCGATTGGGACCCCTCATGTAGTTTGCTTCCTCATGAGTCTCCGCTAGTTGCACTTGCTCAGCATGGGGGCACTCAATGGTAGTGTGTCGCTGTGATCCACAGTCGATGCAATCCTGGTTTGCTGAAAGGAATCTTACTTGTTTCTGGAGCTTTCTAAGTTGATCTCTATGAAATTGTTCCTTTACGTCTGGATCGATCACCTTAGAGGGTTCGTATAATGGCATAGATGGGGCAGGCCTCGACGATGATGGTGTGTCGGAAGCCTCAGGAGTCCCATATGTATTGTCCAATTCCACCAACCTCTCTCTGGTTTCCCAAGCCTCTTGTGGAGCGAGTTCAAGGTAGCCATAGGAGGTGTAAGTGTTGATCATCTCCTTGGTGGCAGCATCAAGAGCATTGTATATGATCTCCTGAATTACGTACAGTGGTTGGCCATGTGTCGGCCATGATCGTAGTAGGTCCTTAAACCTTTCCCAAACAATCGCCAGAGCCTCACCAGACTTTTTCTTGAAAGTCATGATTTTCTGTCGGATCAACTCCATCTTAGAAGGAGGGAAGAACTTGTTGAGGAACGCATCATTGACTTCATTCCAGGTGTGGAGCGATCTTGGGGCTAAGCTCTCCAACCACTGCAATGCTTTTCCTGTAAGAGACCAGCGAAAGGCTTTTAATTGGACATACTCAAGACTTTGTCCATCAGCAATTGTATCACAGAGGTCTAAGAAGGTTGATATATGTGCCATAGGGCATTCGTTAGGGTTTCCTTCATATTGATGCCTTCTTATTTCAGTTAAAAAATTCGGTTTGATTTCAAAATTAGAAGTAAGGATTAGAATAGCCGATTCAGGCACTGTGAGCGATCGATGCATGTATTGCTTTGCATTCCGGGGGAGGGCATTGAGTTGAGTCTCATATCGTCTCCTGGCTTCCTCCTCCCTGTCAGCACGCTCCCTTAGTGCCGGTTCTCTGGTAGTGAAATCCTCTACTTGCTTCCTTAAGCATTGAATTTGTTGCGCCTGGGTCTCGTTGTCCACCATGATTCTTTGAACTCGAGCCCTTAGGTGGA
Organism: Persicaria maculosa; assembly: GCA_963922045.1. Taxonomy (NCBI): domain Eukaryota; kingdom Viridiplantae; phylum Streptophyta; class Magnoliopsida; order Caryophyllales; family Polygonaceae; genus Persicaria; species Persicaria maculosa. Next base: position 20,260,053 of record OY998271.1, on the reverse strand, counting down.
GAAAGCGTTCTGGTTCGTCTAGTCCTTCAAATTCAGGTTGGTCACCAGTACATCGCATAGACCTATAAAATAACACTAAAAAGGACCGTGAAAATAAACTACTAGGGCGCGATTGATAGCTTCCCCGGCAACGACGCCAATTTGTTGTTGCAGGAGGAAGGTCGAGTATCTCAAATACAAATAATAAGATGTATATAAATGTAAACCGACTCCTAGCCTATGCAAATAATTACAAGACTTCCTCCCGTTGTAGTGGAAGGGTAGTCAGGATCGATCCACGAGGAGGCGTGTCAGCGGGATCCTAGTAGCGTTAGGAATCTCACGTCTTACGTCGACCAGAAGCCTCAATTTCAACCTTGGTGCTCGATGTCGACCTCGGCTGTCGATCTTTTCTGCAACAAAAGACCTGCTGAGACAAAAACAAGCAGTCGATATCGACAGGGGAGGGTCGATATCGATGTTAGTCCACGAAATCGACTGGCTCAGAAGTCTGCCAGTCGACACAGAAGGGTCGATTTCGATGTCTGGGGTCGCTTTCGATGTTTGCAGCAGTTACCCAGGAGTCTCGAGATCGACTCAGAAAACCGTCGATCTATCAGCGTGGTCGATATCGACGTTCAGGGTCGATATCGATGTCTTCTTGCAGTGGGTTAGTTCTTCGTCGACAAAGAAAGGCCGAAGATTTAAGAATGGGAAGGAAGCAATGAACAAAATTAAACAATGGTGTTGGGTTTTTCGATGACTCAACGAACGGCGGGCAAATTTGAATGTAAACTTAAGAAAGGAAAAATCTTCCAAAGCCAAGGATTACCGCGACGACGACCATGATAGAATAAGTAAGAATCAACTAAAGATGCATGCTTTTATCATAAAGGAAAAGGCTTTCACCTAAACCGACAAATAGGAAAAGAGATTTTGCAATTACTTAACCTAATTTGCATCTACCTTTGACGTAATTGAGTTTATAATCTTTCGAATAGAAACCCTAATTACTACCCAAGTTTTACAACATGAGTTCCTTTAATTCGCATTTAAAGATGAAGCACAAGGTAGAGGGAGATAAAAGATACATTTTTTAGCGACGTACTAACCTTACCACCATGGCTATCATCGGGCTCACCCCGACCCTAGAAGAAAGGGCGACTACTCGCTCATGTTGATTGTAGACATGTATTGAATTGAAATAACTTGCATAAATGGAAAATTTCGAATCTTTACAATCTCAACGCAAACTATCGTAAACGCTTGAAACATTAAAGCTCAAAAACTCTAACTATCTATTACCTATTGCTATTGTCTTACTTGCTTGGAAATCTAACAAACCAGCCCCTAGGGCTTTATTTATTGGCTACTAATCCTCGCTATCCAAGGATTGTAACTTCTATCTAAACTATGAACTCTATCCGAACAATTAGGATAGGTCTTTTATTTTGATAAAAACTTTAAGGAAAAGATAACAAACCAACTGCTGATCTATCTAGAAGAACAAGATAATCCGTGGCCTTGATGATAGAATTCATAATCCGAGTCTCAAAATCGGATTTATCTTCTGTCGAGGTAAGGTCGATATCGATGTCTGCAGGTCGATATCGACCTCTGCTCAGCTTCACTTGACTTCTTCGTTTTGACTCCGATTTCATCGAATTCCTGCATGGTTAGCTCAAAACTCGTGCAGACTCTATTTCTTGTACTTTAGCCCATTCTTACACAAGTTTATATTCTTTTGTACCTTTTCTTTGGAAATCGAATGAAATATGAAGTCAAAAGATGTAATAAAAAGAGGTACAGATATGTACATCAAGGGCCTGGAAGACTCCAAGGAGTTTGCATCGTGGTTGTTGGAGTAGTGAGGTTAGAATATAGAGGTCGAGAGGATAATTGCCCCTGTGGTCAGTTGCCCCGCGAAGGGCAGCTTCTAGATAGATTATGTGATTTTATATAAATTGGGCTTGAGGGCGATCCCCCTCGAAGGGGACCTGATTATACACTGTTGAGTGCTTATGTGCTAGATGCCTTATTTTGACGTTCCTCTTCATGTGTTTTTTTCCTCGGTCTAGGATTTTATTTGATATATTATTGGAAGTGTGTTGAAATTCTGCAGCTAAGGTGACGACATGTCCTTTCTTATCGTTTGTTTGGGAAATGTCGATCATATGGGTGATCTTTCCACATCCTTCATTCATTGGCGTCATGATCCTTTCATTTTGCATTTTACCTTTTCCTACCTTCCATCCATATTGTCAAATGATATTTTGTGTGCCTTCTTTTCCTCATATTAGCAAAATCTTTCACGGGAAATCGGGTTGGTAATCTCACTACATTCATGGTTTCTGTTCGAGTGCGTTGATTCCTTGAGTGCATGATATGAGAGTAGGAATGTGTGAGACTTGAGGATATTTTCTAGAGTAACGATGGGATAGTATTGAAAGGTGCAAAATTTGTATAGAAAGTCCAAGGTACTAGGCTAGGAAAAAGCTGAGATGTCAACTTAGTCAATTAGAGGTGCTACCAAACTTACTTTGAGATACATGTAGGGAGTAAGAATCTAAATTTTTGTGATTGAGGATACGAAATGAGAGGATGACTCTTATAAGGTTTGTAGTGGAAGGTGATTCTTTAGAGGTGTATTAGCGACGGGAACGTCTACGGATATGGGAAGTAGAATAAGGGTATTATTTGGAAAATTCCTTTTAAAGGTAATAAGGGAATGAACCGATAAGGACATAGGTAAGGGAGATGACTTTGGTAAGAAGGCCAAATTTGGTCGTGTGAGGGATAGAGATGATTTAGGGGCCACTTCGACGTCAGCGTGATTGATGAATTTAGAGGTCGGAAAATTTTGTGCGGAATATCGAGAACTATCCGAGTGAAAGATATTGAGGTGCAAATAGTTATAGGCAATGGAAATCTTTGCTTGTGACATCTTAAGAGAATTGAATAAATAAGGCATGGAAATTTTGGAAAATTTAGAATAGGACGGCATGTGAGGATCGTAATCATTTGGGATCGTAGCAATGTTTTGAGCGATAATTGGTGTTTCGAGTAAATATGTGTAAAGATCTAGATTTTTCTTAAATATTATTTTTATGATTATAGATTTTTTTTCGATTTAAAATTTATTTAATTTCTAAGACTCCGAAGAGTTTTGAAAATTTCCGTCATCGAGCAAGCGACTTTATTTTATTTTATTATTTTAAAATAAATTTCGGCATAAACTTGTTACTTAAATTTGAAAACAAATTTATTGTGCTTTAACATACTTAGACTTGAAAATATTTTTGGATTTCATTATTTAATTCGGATTTGAAGGTTTATTTTAAATCTATTTTAATCGCTTTGGGTTAATGTCGGAAAGCGGGTTTCAGGATTTATCTGCAGGTATTAAATTTGACTCTCTCTCCCATTAATTACTTTTCCCATCTCAGCTAGACAACCACCCACCACCGACCTAGCCCCGCTGCACCCCTAACCCCTATTCTTCAAACCCATCCCCCTCTCCTCCCCTATAATGGCAGCTGCCATTACCCATCCCACACACAACCCCCTCTCCTCTTTCATTCATCCTTCACCTCACCCTCTTGCATCCTCTTCGACACCCCTCTTTCACTAGCCACCCCGTCACCAAGTCCCACTCCTTTTCTTCCCTCTTGTTTTTGCTCCAATAGGGCCCAAACCCATTCCCTTCAAACTCAATCGCACATCCGATCCGTCTCATTCGATTCGAGCTCCCTCCCGCTCACCCAACTCCACTCTAAAACTACCTCTTCCCCTGTTTCTCCTCAAGGACCAGCAGCTCCCCGATGCCACCAGGAGGACGCCACCGCCGCCCACGTACCACCTGAGTCTCCAGTGACCTCCGACGAGCACCGACGCACCACCGAGCCTCCGATGAACCTCGGTGAGCCATATTCCTTTCGCATTCCTTTCCTAGTTTTTTGGATCCTTGTTGTCCTTGTTACGGGAGAAGGGTGACGCCATTGTTGGGCAGGAGGGCTCGGCGAGGTAGAGCGAGTGGGCGGGTTCGATGAGGACTAGAGCAAGGGGTAGCGAGAGTGAGTGAGGTTCGAGCGGAGCGCAGGTGTGAGCGAATGGGGGTGCGAGGGTGAGAGCTGAGCGAAGCCGAGGGAGGAGCAGCGAGCAAGGGTTGAGCGGGGCGAGCAGAGGCGGCGGCACATGTCGGAGGTTGAAGACGATGCTGACGGGGCATAGGTGTAGGACCCGTTCCATTTTGTTTCTATTAGGTTTTATTTGTTTTCTTCAAATATGGAAATGGGATTGAAAGAAAAGATTTGGGTTGGGTGGTCTGGGCCTAATTTCTGTTTTGTTAAAATTTCTTGGGCCAGTTTTTCTTTATATTTTATTTTTCAGAAGAATCAAGTTGTACTAGGTCCGGTTCAGGGTCTATTGAATTGGTTTGGGTCCGGTTTCGAAGGGTTGTTTTTATTTATTTATTTACTTGGTTGTTTATTTAATTGAGCCGTTGTCTAATTAATTATTGATGTTCTGATTTCTAAATTATTTAATTGTTTGTTTCTTTAATTGATTGACTATTTTATGATGTTTAAATGGTTAGTTTTAAAATATATTAATTCAAATCTTTATCAAGTGTTGGAATTTGTTAAAAAAAACTTTAGAATATTGAATTTGAAATAGAAACATGGATCATTTTAATAATATAATTTTATGAAGACCGATTTAAATATTTAATGTTTAATGTTAGGATTTGGCTAAGTATGATTTCAAAAGAATTGTTTGACTATTGAATTGACTATTTTGAGATTTCATGACTTGAGAAACCTTGAAACCAATTTACTTGAGTTGATGAATTGATTAATGAACCTTACTCGTAAATCATACGAGTTATGACATGAAAATAAATATATGTGAATTGAAGCATGATTGGACATGTTAGAATCTTGAATTGAATTATGGAAATTGATGAGATGAAATGTGACGATATAAGATGATTAAGATAAGTGGAAGTGATGAAGATGATGATGATGATGATGATGATGATGTTATGACTAATTATCGATGGATAGATTCCGTGTAGCGGTAAATGGGTTTTCTATGCTTTAAACTTATATTTTGTATCTACTAAAATTGTTAGGTGATCCGTGATGTGGTTGGTTTGCTTACTGCTGGTTTATTGCTTTTGTTGATCTGCTACCCCAGGTAAGTCCTCCGGGGCTTACTCAAGTTAGAACCCCATGCCTGATGTGTCATATAGTATGCAAGTGTTGCATATGCATAAGAGCACGCCATCTAGGGTTGTGCATGATTCGGTCCAAACCAAAATTTTGGACCGAACCAACACAAACCGAACCGAACCGAACCGAAGTTTTTCGGTTCGGCTTTCAGTCCAAGAATTTTCATTTTTCAGTTTCGGTTCGGTATGTGTTAAACTGATTTTTTTTTAAATATTCCACTATGTATATATATATATGTGTGTGTGTATAATACTTTTTATACACTACCTAAATACAATATATATATATATATATATATATATATATAGATATATAGACACACATATACAGTGTATATATACACTAATACATTTTTTTTGTATATGTAGTGTGTAGTGTGTATATATACATATATATATAGTGTATATACACTAATACATATATATTTTTTTGTGTTCGGTTTGTGTTAAACCAATTTTTTTTAAAAAAGAAATTTTTAAATTTTTTATGGAAATTCGTTTCAACTATGTTAAAACCGAACCGAACACAAACCAAATCGGTAAATAATTGAACCGAACCTAATGCTTTCGGTTTGAAATTTTGAAATTTTTGGTTTCGGTTCGGTTCGGTTCGGCCCGGTTTGGTTAGGTTCTGGCCCGATGCACAGCCCTACCATGTAGTATCATGTTTAGGACTTGCACTTACGAATGAGCATCCTTATTCTCTATGCGTTTGAAACAGAATGACCGTTATCTGTGAATCTTAGAGTCTTTGCTAGGGTGTGGACTGAGGCATGAGATATACTACGGCACCGACCGAGTCGTCCGGCCTCGATTGAGGTGGACATCCGACCCCGGCTGAGGTACGGATATAAGAGAGATACCCGCCCCGACTGAGGCATGTGTTTTGAGAGATATGGGGATATGCCACTTGGCATTCTGTGTGGATCCATTTAATCGCTTGATGCATATATATATATATATAAAACTGTTAGCATGCTTGTATGTTTAATATTTTTGTACTGTATTAGAGCATCTTTTATTTAGGTATAGGCATATTATATGTCTTCAGCGAGGTCTTCAAGGCCCGCATAAGTGGCTCGACCTTGACTCGTGGTATAGTTTCAAGTATTTGATCCTTGCTTGTTCCGTGCTTCTGTTAGGGGGAAGAATTGACTTAAACAAATATAATATAAGTGCAAACCAATCCTCTATCCGTACAAATAAATTACAAGACTTCCTCCCGTTGTAGTGGAAGGGAATCAGGATCGATCCATGAGGAGGCGGGTCAGCGGTGAATGAGCAGTCTCTACGAACTTTGAGCAAGTCGACCAGAAGCCTCGATATCGAGTTGAAAAGACGATATCGACAGGGGCAGTCAATTCTTAGTGATGATGTCGATCTGGTGAGAAACCTGGGAAGAAGAGAAAACAACAGAAGAACTCGATATCGATTGGAATGGTCGATTTCGAGTGGATCAGTAGCTCTGTCGACTTATAAGACTGTCGACGAAGAATCGCTCGATGCAGGGTGGTCGATATCGACTGGAATGGTCGATATCGAGTGGCTCTTAGTCGATGTCGATTTGCAGAAAACAATAAAGAAAAGAAAAAGAAATAAAAGGCAGCAGTTTTTTAGGGTTTTAACTTCAATAAACTAAAGAGCTCCTAGGATAGTGATTCACCATGACGGTAACCATGCATGCATTATACTCAATTCACATAAAAGATTAAACTTTTCTCAACACCAATTAGGGATATAGAGGTTGTCGCATAAAAACCTAATTGTTTCTACCTTTTTCATAATTAGGGTTTATGTCAACTTTTGGAGACAAAATCTAATTACTATCCAAATTCACATATATAATCCACTTTCGCTTCATATAAGGTAAATAAGAAATGATTCTAAACTCGCATAAAGGATTGAGCGAATGGTAGAAGAAGAGATCGATCGCATAATCAAATATAGAATAAGCGTACTTACATGGCTACCGTCGGGCTCACCCCGACCCTAGAAGTGGGACGACTACTCACTCTTCATTGCAACAAACATCTTTGATTGAAAAGAAGAAACTTTCATTAAATTTAAACCTTCGAAGCTTTACAACTTAACGCCGGCTCTCGCAAACATCAAACACTAAAACTTCTCTCTAACTCTCTTGCTATTGTTGTTGTATATTTTAATGAATAAAAACCAACCCCTAGGGCTTTATTTATAGGCTTTTAATCCTTTCTATCTAAGGAAAGTATCTTCTATCTTCTATCTAAACTCTATCCAAACAAGTAGGATAAATATTTTATTTAGGTAAAAATCTAAAATAACTTAATAGAGATCTTAAGTTAAGAAGAAAACTACCCGTAAGACATAATCTTATCTAAAATAGGGGATAAACCGTGGCTTATGTAGATAGAATTGTAATCCACGTCTCGAAAAGCGCGTCCAACCCGTGTCGAAATTCAGTCGATATCGACCAAAGCAGTCGATATCGACCTCTCTGTTTCTGCTCGACGGGCTCATTTCCATTAGATTTCTGGTGCATAGTCGATATCGACTCCATCTACTTGATATCGAGTGCTCTCCTTTGTTGGTGTTCTTGGTTTGTCTCGACACTCAATATCCATGTCGAGGCCTTAGTCGATATCGAACAGTCCTGTCGATATCGACCACTTTTCTGCTTTACTTGGCATCTACGTTTTAGACCAAAATTTTACAGACTCTATTTCTTGCGGGTTAGCTCATTTTACACAAATTTGCACTATTTTTTAACCTTTTCTTAGGAAATTGAAAGAAATATGAAGTCATTAGATGCAATAAAAAGGGTACTAAATATGTACATCAAAACACCCCATACTTAGACTTCCTTGTCCTCAAGCAATAACCAAGCAGTAACCAATACCTACAACACACCCTTCAAGTCTTCCCCCTTGTCAAAAGCAACATCATAAGTGGTAGCAAAGCAAAGCAAGTGAATTTAACATCATAGCACATATTTGAGCGATCCATAGGCATATGCAATTTTGATCCAACCTCACAGGGATAATGTGTTTGCACTCAACTCTCATGTGTTTAAGCTATGAAGATCAACTCTCAACTTCATTCCATATATAAACTCATAAACATTGGAATTTATAATAATCCACTTCGCAACCAATTATGAAAATGCAATAAGAACCATCAGGAGGACTTTCGCTCAATGGAAGATTTCAAAAAAGACTCAATTCGGCGGGGTTGTAATGGGGTTTGGTATAAAATAAAAGGTATGGAATTATTTGGCTATGCGGTGCTTATAAAATTTGGGAATCAAGACTCCTAAACTTTATCACTACTATATCCAAACCATATCTCTACAGTGATGCACTTTCCAAACTTCTTTTCCGTAATACTCATCAACCTTCCTTCAAACCCTAATATGTTCTCAAAAATAAAAGAACTAAGGAATATTTGGCTCATGCACTATGTAACATTTTTTTGAACACAAAATTAAATAAATAAATAAAAAATATGCATTTATATGGTGAGCCAAAAATCCTTTTACAATGTATGACAAGATGCAAAAATCCTTTGCTCAAAACTAGATAATATGCACTTTCATTCCACAATGCATTATTCTAACCAATCTAAGTCTCAATTCCCAAATGGGGGTCAGGCTCAATTCAGCTAGGGATAATTTTGTGGAGTTTGCAATATAAGGCTCAGGCTAATATTTTGGCTTGAAGCAGAGATAATGCAGGGTAGGCAAATAGAGGATAAAAATGGCATAAAAGATGCCTCCATCATTTAATTCTCATAAACATAAACATATATATGTATTGGCTTTGAATAACTATCACAACATTTAGAGATGCATAGGAAGAGTAAATACACTTAAGAAAGCAGATGGATTTTTAATGTTCTCCCTATAGACCAAAATTCTCACTAGGACAATTTTTGTTGGATTTGCTTTTTAGCCTAGGATCATATGTGTTCAATTTCATCACAAGTTCACAATATACATAAAAACCATTTTAAGGACTTAGGCTAAACCATCCAAATATGCCATAGGATTTACATGATCAAGTCAGCTATTGAGTTCTCATCATAGGACGTCTAAGTAGGGTTTAAAAACAAACTTAAAAAGGTAAACATGCATTTTTTTGTATTTTTGACATTTTTTAATTTTTTTTGATTTTGTTTTTGATTTTTTTGATTTTTTTTATAAAAATCTAATAAAGTAAAAAACAAAAACTTAAACATGAATGCAATGCGAAGAAGAAAACCAATGTGACTACAAGACATGTTTCTCCCCCACCCCATACTTAAAATATACAGTGTCCTCACTATATTAAAAGAAAAACAAGGGTTGAGAGAAACCCACAGAGCAACTTGTGGATTCAGGTTAATTTCTGGTCAATCGATGCCAGTTTTCGATGCCGAGTTTCGTGGTCGATGTCGACTGCATCTGTCGGAGTCGAGGAAGAAGTGGAAGTCGAGGGCTGCCATAAATTGCTCGATATCGACTATGTTGGTCGATATCGACTGCTCCTTTAGTCTTCTGAGTCATCGATGTCGACTCCAAGAGATGGCTCGATCCCAGTTGGTCGATTTTGACTAGTTTGGTCAATTTCGAGTGCCTCTGCAGAAGCTTCTTTTCTTCCTCGTCGTTCCTAAAATCGTTAGCGCATAATAGATAAAACCATAGCATATCTAAAGTCTCCGAATCCCAAAAATTCAAAATTTGAAACCTAAAAATCATCTATGGCCACTACTAGAATTCTGTTATTTAATAGCGGCTCATTAACATCGGACAAAAAAACCTGCCTTGTTAAATAATTTTTTAGCATCGGTTTCTAAATTTGAGATGTAAAAAATAAAATAGACACCATCCTATATTTTAGACTGATGTTAAATACTTTTTTTGAAATTTTTTATAAAAGACGCGGAATCAAATCATGAATAAATTTAAACACCCGCCCATGAGATTTCGTGACCAGTAACCCTAAAGGCTTAAGCAGCTGCCACTTCCCTCTTGTTCCCAGTTTCCTTCTCCTGAACACCGCTCTTCACTCTCATCTCTCTCAATATCGCTGCCATTGAAGGCTCTCTTGAGTTTCCCTCCAAGCTGCCCATGAATCCTACTATTCACCCTCTTCCTCCTCTCATTCGGGGTCTGAGAGAGCCCCATGTCCTTCCTCTTCCCTGTTCTTTCTCCTCTGGCTTTTCCATGAATCCCGCGCCCTTCACAGCTTCACTCCCTCCGACCCTGACATCCTTCACATCTTCACTCGCCCCATCAATGAAAGCAAGGATCCCTAACCTCTCTGTTGGCCAGATCCATCTCCAGCTTCATTCTCTAGCAAACAACACTCTTCGCTCGCCCTGCAACAGGTGCGGTATCCTTCTTATCTTCTCTTTCTTTGCTTTGCTTGCTCGAATCTATGGCTAATTTCGATTTAGAAATCGTGGATTTTCGGGTTGTGTGATTTTTTTTTTTGTAGATCTAGGGTTGTTGTTGTTTACTGCTATTTTGTGAACTTGTGATTTCAGATTTGTGAACTTGTGATTGTAGATTTGATTGTGTAGATCTAGGGTTTGTTTGTTGTGAATTTTCTTTTTGTAGATATAAGGATGTAAATGTGAACGTGTGATTGCATATTTGAACTTGTGATTGCAATATCTCAAGGCAATTATTCTGAAATGCCTCATAAAATGGCATGTTTGATGATACCTTGTGAATCAAACTGTTTTAATTTTGAGCTCTGGTGTACTATTCAACTTTACACCAGCTGAATCATATAATCACTTCAAGTTGCTTTATTTATTGTCTCATATGGAGAGGAGTTTTTGTTCTGTATTAGTCATTCAAACACTCATGCTTTCATCCTGTGGAGACCTGCAAACATATCTTAAATTTTGGATCTTGACACCCCTTTTTTTCCTTATTGTGTGATTTTGAACCATTACTCCACGTATAATTTGTTACAAGTTCAACTGTAACCAAATGTTTGGGTGCGGAGGTCATATAGGAGGCTGACTACCTGACTCCTATAGATACTATGTAGTTGTATTTCAGTGAATTATTTTCATATTGCTTGAATTTTGATATTCTTCTCCATGTCACTGTAGGAAAAATCATATATCTCTTTGGCCCGCTAGGTATTGGAAAAACTAGCATAGGACGTTCAATAGCGCGCGCCTTAACCATCTAAATGATGCACATGTGAGCTTTTTTACATCGCCTCTTAACCATCTAAATGATGCACAAGTGAGCTTTTTTTTTTCATATAATCGTTCTTCTTTCCAGACTTCTCCCATGGAGTACTTTTGACCATCCTAGTTACTTATGTTTGTGTTGTCTCAGGGATTTGCTGAAAAGCTGTTTTCTCGCCTTCAAACCTGCAATGAGCATTTTGAGGTTAATGCTGTTTGCTTATCTTTTTTTGTTCATATTTTACACATTTATTATTAACAAGAAACCATAAATGAGTTTTGTGATCTTATACATTTTTTAATCTACTGCTTAGTAAATTCAATTTTTAGTTGTCTTAAATTTGTATAATTTAATGAATTCATTTTGTTTATTAACTTATTTTATAGGGATGCTTTTTATCTGTGAAATTTGGCTTAAACTTTTGTCAGTTAGTGAACGTGCAAATTTAACATTTCCGTTGTTATACACAGGTTAAGATGATGTTGTTAAAAGTAACTGCACGAACTATTGGGCTCCATCGCCTGCTTTTGTTGAATTTCTATCCATTCCTTCAAAAATATGTTCAAGTAAGCTATAATATTCTTATGTTCATTTTTTTTCCAGTATCAGATCTCATTCAGCTTATCATATTATGACCATCTCTTGTAGCCTCATCAACTTGATGTCACAAATCTTCTTGCTGCAGCAATTCAGGCCTGCCATGATATGGTATGCTGGAGAATTACTTATCACAAACTTTATCATTCCTAACATAAAAATACATTCTCTAAAGTAAATCGTAAACTTTATGCAAGTAATATATTTAGCTAGGTTTTTGAAAGGAAATAGATAAGTATCTAGAATAAATTATGTTATGGTGTCATGTGGGCTACAGGATACCAACAAGAGCTTATACATAAACAGGGGAGGGGTGTTACGTGTCTTGCTTTTGTAGTCTTTCATATTGAATGGTTATCATCTGCGGATAATGGTTTTAGGTTACCGAAGAACAATTGGTTGCTCTATTTATCAACCATGGACAAGTTTTAGATATGATTGTTTCTTTTCCTCTTTCCATATTAGTTTGTTATGAAGCCAAATTGCTGATGATCACTGAACTGATTCTTTATTGGAGTTTAAGGTTATTGATTGTCGTGTATGTGGTGATCCGAATTCTGTTTTTTTGCCTTGCTAATTTCATATAATAGTAATTTAATGAGGACTCGGAACTATTGGCTTGTTGCTATGTATGGGCTTGTATGATAGCATCTGTTTTATACGGTGTGCCATAACTATTCTTTAGTGGTAGTTGTGCTTATGTTACTGATTTGTATGCTTTAGGCTATATTCATTATTTTTTTTTGCTTTGTCTTTAACCCCAACAAGAGCTAAATCTTTTTCTAGTTGCTTCTAAATCTATTGTTTAATAGAAAATACAAAATATTATATCCAGACCTTTTTTTAATGTAATGCAATTCATTTCTAAAGCTATTTTTTATGTAGTGCCACTGACTCTCTTAGCACTTCTTCCCTCACCAGCCACTGACTCTCTCAGCACCACCTCCCTCGCCGCCTCACTCAAAACCACCCGCCTTAGGTATTTAACTTTTCCTCCTTGAAATTTCAATATTAAAGATTTAGGGTTTCTTTGGAGGTAAGTGAATTGCTTTCGATTCATTATAGCTAGCTGAAATTGCTTTTCACTTTGAGGCCAATGATTTAGGGTTTCTTTGTCAAATGTAAAGGGTCATAATGTATCAGAAGCACTCTCTTGTATAATAGGTAAATTAAGATATTTCTACAGACTTGCACCTATTATAGTTGTTGGTGGATCCTTCTTGCCTGGTTTAAAGGGTCATAATATATCAGAAGTTGCTGCAGCTGGCTGTGTAGTTTTGACTGGTGAATTTTTCTATTAAATGAAGTTTTAAACTTGATATACAAGATGTGATAAGCTGAGATAGGGTATCTTAGGTGGCATTGATGTTCACCGTTCAGGGTCTCATCTTGCTCATTTTTCTGACATGGTATGGACTATGCAAAAATTGAATCTCTTGTCCATTGTGCAGGTATGGAAACTTAATTTTATTGTTTCTATTATCTCAAAGATAGAGCTTTCCTTTTATTTAAGTGAAATGGGGCAATTTTTAGATTCTCTTTAAAACCCAAAGTATCTAGCTAGTTAGCAAAGTACTCATCAATTATTAATCCCTGACTTTGCAGGTTTTTGATTGACTAGACCTAGAAAAAACTCTCCTGAAACTGTGATGAGAACACTCTTGAAGTGCATCGCTCGGCTGCAAGACAAGTATTTGATTTAATTTAAGTATTTGATTTCTTCATCTCACATTAAGTGAATGCATCTCCTTTTGATCGGTCACAATATTGCCCATTAGCTTTGCTCCTTCACTTCAAAACAACAATAGAAAATAAAAAAAAAGCAACAATATAGTAGCTTTACTGCAGTATCTTCACTTCAATAGAAAATTAAAAAAAAACAGTAGCTTTACTGCAAAAACTTATGTCTCTTATGTGTTTGAGTATTGATTATGTCTCTTATGTGTTTGAGTAAGTTTTAAATGTATGAAGACCAAGTTATCTGATTTTACTGCAAAATAGTAGCTTTAACGTGATGTTTAAAAGCCAAAACAGTAGCTTTACAGCACAACAACAGTAGTTTTAAGTGTATGAAGACCAAGTTATCTGATTTTTGTTGTTATGTCTCTTATGTGTTTGAGTACTGATTACCACAGTCATCTAGACGTTTGGAAATATGAGTCAAAACAGCAATAACATGATGTTTAAATCATTTGAGGATCTATGACAGCAAGTCAAACTTGACTGCAGAAACTTATGAAAAACAACAATTACCACCTAAAATCATTTTACCACCTAAAATCATTACCACCTAAATCATTTGATCACATTTTGCACTTCATTAAAAAATCATTTGAGGATCTACATCAAGCATTAACGTGATGTTTAAAAGCCAAAACAGCAAGTCAAACTTGACTGCAGAAACTTATGAAACTAAATATTGGTATAACTTTGCATCTTTTAATTTGTAATTACCACCTAAAACCCAAAGGTATTATAGAATATGTGCCATCACACTTTTCTTTCTTATGTTCTCACCTTCATGGCATCCCTTCATTTCAGTTTTATCATCATTTACTTACAAATATCAAATTAAAAACACTTATTTGTTCCCACCTTCAAAATAATCTTTCTTATGTGTTTGTCACAGGACTTCCACCACAAAAGAGCCAGGCTTAAAGAGCTTAGAGACTATGAACGGTAACAATGTGAAAAAAGTCATCGTGCAATAGATTTCGTTAGACCTCTTTCAAGATGCTAGTTTTTATGAGCTGAATGTAACCATTCCTTCCCTGGCATTCAATTTAGCTAATGGATTTCTTTTGGTCTACAACAAGGTCTTGTTCATGTATGTTCCTCAGTTTTGCTTTCATATCTTTATTATTGCTAATTTAAAGCCTATTAGCTCAAACTGTTAGAGCGATGTGTTCAAGAACAAAGGTGCGGGTTCGAATCCCGTATAGGCTACAACGACAAAAAAAAACAAATATTTCATTTAACATCGGCTAAAAACCGATATTAATCAAAATGAAAAATCGATGTCTATGTGGGTGTTGTAAAAAGCCAAAACTTTTTAACATCGGGTAATAGCCGATGTCTTTTGATGGACGGTTTTTGGTCGCGCCCGTATAAAAATAAAACTCAAACCTACAAACGAGTATAGCAAGTAAGTAAGAGGTCGATCCCACAGAGAATCAAGTATTCCTTTGCAATGTGTATTTACCAATTAGTGAAAAAGGGGGTTTCGGGTGATTGAAATAAGAAAGAAAAAAAAAAAACTATAAACAAGTTGATGCAAAACAATTTAGGGAAGATCGCTCTACCTACAACTATCCTCTTTATTTGGTTGAATTGATATTGTAACTTCCTCTTGTCCTTTTAGTTTTCCTATGAATGCCCTTGTCCCGACCTAATATAGTTACTAGTCCAATCAATCCTAGAAACCCTTATCAATTGAACAGTCCCTAAAGAAGGATTCAACCCAATTGATAGCTTTAAGTTCAAAGATTAACCAAGGTATTTGCAGTCCCTAAAGAGGGATTTAACAACACATCCAACTTCCTACCCATCCAATTAGTTCAATCAGCCCTAAAGGGATGAGTTTGCCACTTGGGTTAAGGTTCGCAATCAGGAATCTACAAAACCCTAACAGTTGAATTGATTCTACCAAGTTGATCACGCAAGATAGAATAAAACAATCAAACATTCAAGCACAAAGAAGTCGAAACATTCAATATAGGAAATAAGGAACAAGATTTAGAAACTCACAACTCAATCCAAACAAAGCTTCAAATTGCAAATAGAACGAAGAGAGTTTAGCCTCCCATGGTGAACATCGCTCTCAATCTCCCACTAAAATCGTCTTGAATCCTAACCTAATGAATGAAAACCTAGGGCTAAGCCCTCTCTCAATTTCGTGCCCTTTTTGTGTCCAAGTCGGCCAAAAAGACAAAGATAGAATAAATAGGGTTTTGGATAGAAAACACGTCCCTAAACCATGAAACGAGTCGCTCTGGGTAAATGCGGCGGCCGCGGCATATTGCTGCGCCCGCAGCATATGGCAGCGCCCGCTACATCAGTCTTTTACGGAAAATTCAGGTCGAATCAGCTCTCGACGTTAACAGGAAAGTTGTAGCTCTCTGAAAGAGCTTTCCAACCCATGGTCATAATAGTCAATCGGACAACCGAGGACTCTAGAAAGTGCAAAACAAGTTCAGCATGTCTGGCGACAACTTCTGCAGACTTGTTCTTCGTTTAGGCTCGCTTTTTCTTCTCAGGACCTCTTTAGATCTTCATGTAAGCTTCCTTGATCAACTAGACATCCTCATCTAATGCTTCATCAACCCATGTCTCCTCCTCGAATCCACAGTTACCTGAAATAATCAATAAAAACGTGTAGATTCCGACTCCACCAACATAGAGAGCAAATATGCAAATTGTGCTTAAACCATGCATGATATGCATCTTAACTAAGCTAAATGAAACCTATTATGACCATCTAAATGCATGCTATCAAACTCCCCCACACTTAAGCTTCGCTAGTCCTCGAGCGAACAATATAAAAGCAACTTATACCTACACTTTCCTTCTTCATGTATTAGCCCAAATCAAAAGCAACATCAATTTTAAATGAACACAAGACCAAGTAAATAAACATCATAGCATATATTTAGCGATCAAAGCATAGAAGTAAAAATCATCCAACCTCACTAGGAATATGTGTTTCACTCATGCTTTCATGTGTTTAGGCTTTAAGGTTCAACCCTCAAATCAATCCAAAATGTACTAAGCTCATAGACATTGACCATAATATCACCAAATCTCCACCGAAATGTCATTACTTGCGGGACACAATAAAGAAAAATAAACAAAATGTGACTCTTTTTTTTCTTTTTGTTTTTTTTTCTTTTTTTCTTTTTTTTTTCTTTTCTATTTATTTTCTTGTTTTGGTGCTTTCCTTACGCGAGGCGCAAACATGGGTATCATGAATGGCCCCGGTCTATCAACACCTCAACCTACTTAAGTAAAGTCTACTTGAACATCTTTTGACGCGAGTTGCAAACATGGGTGTCATGAATGAACCCGGTTACTCAATGATCAAGCTTTCTTTCAAAGTGGATAGTTTTCAACACCGTTTTACGCGAATCATACCCATGGGTGTCATGCGTAGACCCGGTTACTAAGTGTATCAACCATTGCCACTTTATTTTCCTAAATATGCATAAATTCAAACAAAAGACTCAAACTATAAACATAAACTCCGCAAGCAACAACTATGTGAGTCGGTCTTGAAAAATAGATACTGAAGTCAATGCCAAGAGGTAGCAACACAAGGAGAGTAAATTACACAATTGAGCAAAAGAATTATAAATGATTCCAAATAAGGCTAAACATTCTCACAAGGGTCATGTTTGTAGGATTTCAATCATACTTTAACTCAATCATACATGCTCAATTACATCACAAAATCATGTTTCATAAGAAAACATTTCATGGATATTAGGCTAAGCAATTCAAATTCAGCGTAGGATTTACAAGTTCATGCCATAAGAATATATAATTTCGCTAACTAAGGTGGGTATTTGAAATCTATGTATATGCAATGCATGATATTTTTGGATTTTTTGAAAGTGCAATACATGAATAAAAATAATCATGACAACATAAATAAACATGATATGCAAACCCTATCTATATGCAATGCAATCCCTCCCCCACACTTAAACCTTTCATTGTCGTCAATGAAACATAAAAGACAACAAAAATAATAATAAAACATAGAGGAAGAGATGAACAAAATACTCACAATGTGGTGGACGAATAGGCTCATGGACTTTCATACACAACCAAATGGTTCGACTGGGCCTTGCGGCGGCCGCTGCCTGTCTACGGCGTCGTCGCCCTTACTTCAGCTGATTTCGGCAATTTTTCCTGAAAAGTTAGTCTATCCAAAAACTATCTAATGCCTAATAGAAAACCTAATTTATTGAAAAGAAACTAGCTAACTAGGAATTGAAATAACTAAATTGGAAACTTACCTCGGGTTGCCTCCCAAGAAGCGCCTTTCTTTAATGCCATTGGCCTGACTTATTCTCAATATCAAAATCTTACCTATCAGACATCGTCAAGGCCCTCAGTAGCCTATCATATTCCTGTGCACACATCTTACAAGGCACATCATAACACAATAAATTGAAAGCATAAAATATGAAATTCAAAAACCCTTTCAATCTATCAAAGAGTCTAGCATGACTCTCTCCTGAAGGAATATGATACCACCAACACAGTTCCGCTGGTGGCTTCTCAAAATAGCAATCAAAAGGATCAACATAATCATTATTACCTTCCAAATTGCAAAAGTTTACCTTTGTTACCTCTTGAGCCTCAGCAGATGACTCTAGACTCGGTTCATCAATGGGAGAGCTCAGAATGGATGATGCAGATGGAGTAGGAGACACATCACATGTAACCTCATTCGTCGACTCATGAGATTCCAAGTCAAGAAGCACTAGACCCTCTCTTCCATCGTCTAAGAAACAATCGTTGTCTGCAACTAATTCCTCCTCATTCGGCGTGTCATTATCATGTTGAAACCACATAGGAGGGAATGAATTTAGCACAATGACTTCGATAGGATCTTCCACTCTTTCATCATTCAATTCTTCAAGGGGTGGTGGGATGGGTTTCTTAAAATCAAGAGAAGAAGACGTTGGGTTCTCGTCAGTAGCACTGCGGCGGTCGCTGCTCCTCAGAATTATCACCCTCCGTTATGACTTCAACTCCTTCTTCTTCTTCTAAGCCCCTTTCCTTCTCACCTTTTGCACTTAAAGTTTGAAAGAGTTGGTTCATCTGATTCTCCAAGTTTTTACAGCGGCTCATTTTTACTTCCTCAACCTGTTGTACCACTTGTGTGAGAGTAGGGTGGCTCAAACGGTCCGAACCGGCCCGAACCGAACCGATTTAAATGGTTCGGTCCGGAACCGACGGCTCGATTTTTTGAGGAGGTTGAACCGAAACCCGACCCGAAACCGAGTATTCGGTTTTCGGTTTTTTCAGTCCGTGGCCCTATAAAAACCGAAAAAAAAGAACCCTTGCAATTTGGATTAACCCTTTTTCTAACATAAATTACACATTTAATATAATATATATAATATAATATGATATATATATATAATTATATATATACACTAATATATATATATATGACACTTACTGTAATCTTAAACTAATATATATATATATTACAAATACTGTAATATTATATATATACACATTATATGTATATTATATTGTATGTATATACACCTACTATAATATATATTACATGTACAATGTATGTGTATATATAACATACGCAACTCACTATCTGTTCGTAAATGGGTGGTAAAGGGGAAGGTGTATGTAAAATAGGAGAATAAAATAAAGCACAACTAGACTATCTCCCTGTCCCAAACAAATAATACAAGAATCCCCTCCCTTGTAGTAGTAGGGTAATTCAGGATCGAATCCACGAGGAGGTAGGTCAGCGCTTCCTTTGTTGTACTCACGATCAATGATTTCGACCTCAGCAGACACTCGATATCGAGTATACTGGTCGATATCGACCTCAGTTCTGGTCGATTTCCTAGTGCAGTTCCTGCAGAAGACAAAACAGCAAGTCGACGTCGAGCAGAGACCTCGATATCGATGTTAGTACTCGATATCGACCCTTAAGGTCGATTTCGATGCTTGTCACAGAAACTGTTTTTGTAACCAATTTGTCGGAAAAGGATCCGAAGAAAATAGAATGGAGAGGGAAGATGAACAGAAACAAAACTAAGACTTTTATGAAGAATTTAATTAATTAAAAAGCTTCCAAAGTCGGGGTTTTATGCCACAACGATTACAATGCGAGTTTCATGCTAAAAATATGAACTTTAATGTCTTTCCGTCAAATAACTTTCGTTATCAACACTTAGGTGATTAGAGGCTTTCGCATAATTCCTAAGAGTTACTATCCAATTCATGAGTAATTCAAGTTCGCAATATGAGTGGCTTTTGCTTCAATAATGCAAATAATGAAACTCCCTAACTTTCGCAAAGGATCATGCATGGGGTAGAAGACGGAATCGCATAAAAGTCATACCTTTGATGCACTTACCTCACATTGCTATCGTCGGGCTCACCCCGACCCTAGAAGTGGGTTGACTACTCGCTCCTCATCATGCACATCATCATCATTGTTATTGAAAGAAAGCTACTTTGAATTAAAACTCCGAAAGAAAGTACAACCGAACAAGCCACTCCGCTCTCGCTTTACAACTCCACTCGGCCACTCTCTCTCTCTTGCAACTGAATTGTCTCTAATTGAATATTGAATAATGAATCGAATCTTGAATACCTAAACTCAGCCCTATTGGCTTCTATTTGTAGATGACGATAAGGACTCGAAACCTTATCTTTATTCTCTATGATAACTAAATAAATAAATAAAAGTAAAAGCTAAAACTTCATGGTGAAATCAGCCTCCTCATGATAAAGCTGATGTTGATGATAGGAAATTTCGACCTTTGGATAGATATTGCAAGCATTGGATACAATTCTATCAAAATCGGAGTCGAATTCCTCTGCTGGCATGGTCAATATCGACCCTTCCACTCGATATCGACCCCTCCAAAATCTTATCTCGAGCTTCTCCTTCTCCTACTCGACTTCTATCAACTTGGTCGATTTGACAGCATCGATATCGACCTTCAGACGTCGATATCGACCTCTTCTGTGTCGAGGTGCTCTGTTTCCTTTCTGCTCGATTCCTATGTCTCGATGTACTCGATGTCGAGGTCTTCAGTCGATTTCGACCTCTTCAGAAGACTTCGAGTTCTTTTTTCCGCTCTTCTGAATTCATCCATTTTCATCCTGTTTTCTGCGAAATCACATGGAAACTCGTGCAAACCCATATATTTGATATTTAAGCATAAACTACACTATTCCCATGTTTTCCCACTAATGTGCATGCAAAAGACAACAAAATGAATTCATATGTGCATAGAAAATATGGCAATTTGTGCGCACATCAAACACCCCATACTTAAGCTTGCTTGTCCCCAAGCAATACTCTTAATGGTCATTCAGGGGAAGAAAGTAAACTCTCAACATCATAGATTCATTTTTCATATGTCCCTACAATCAATTGCCATCCTCGAGAAGGTACTTATGTCAACCAAGTCCATGCCTGTGCATAAAAGCAATTTCATACTTATAAAGGAGGTAATATGCAAAAAACAATTCTAGCGACATTGCATTAATAATCAAGAGGACTTTCTTCAAGCTTGTGAGAAGTGGATTGGTAAAAGGCTAAAGGTGGGCTAATATTTGGCCATGTGGTGTTAAATCCGGGGAAGTACTCTTTCTTTCCAAAATATTCCACATTCCTCCTTCATAATGTCTCACCTTTCACTCATCGTTCAATGCTTTTTTTCACTTTAATGCTTTTACCTCTCTAACCTTAGCACTGCCTTCTCGCGAGTCGCAAACATGGGTGTCATGAATGGCCCCGGATACTTAGTACTTCGGACTCCTCACCTTTGTGTCCCATCTCGCCGAACTATTATCTCAGCGAGCAGGGTCGACCTACCTTTATCTCCTGAGGTGATCGAATTTTTTCTCGCTCATTTAATTTTCCATATTGTATCATTCCTGCCAACAACTTTATAAATGCACAACTCCATATAACTCCAAAGATGTCATCCATTCAAAAAAACTTTGTCCCCGGATAGGGTATAAGGTAAAAAATGGACAATATGTATATGTGGAGCAATAATGATCATGATAAGTCTCATATATGGCTTTGTGAATATGCGTAGGTAAGGCTAGGATATGGAATTTTGCTTGTATGGAAAAAAATCCTCCATCATCTTATCATGCATATGTCAAAAGCAACTTCAAATTTTCATCTCCTTTATGATTTTCTCAAAAAAATTTGCACTTCATTGGGACTTCCCTTAACTAGGCAATCTCATGTTATATCTCTAATGAATCTAATTTTGCATCATAGAGCTCTTTTTTATACTTCCATGACTCTCTCTTTTCCAAAATTTTTGATGGGGGTTATTTATAATAAATATGCCTTAAAATAAATATGCAACCCTAAACTAAGCATGAATATGTAAATAAGCCTTTCCCCCCACCCCATACTTAAAATCTACAGTGTCCTCACTGTATTAGAACTAGGGTTAAGAAGAAAACTTACTAAACCGTCACAAATTTCAGGAGTCGAAGAAGACAACAGGGAAGGTCGATATCGACCCTTTACATCGATATCGATGTCTCTCGATTTCTGCTCGGGCTTCAGGGTGACTCGGCTTCGATCTCAAGCCCTATCCATGTCGACCTTGAGGTCGATTTCGATGTCCGACATCGATTTCGATGCCTTTCTGTGTGCTTTTCTCTCTCCTGCAATTTGAAAACTAAACACAAATTATGCGAAACGATAAAGTGTCTAAAACCAAAACAAAAGTTGTCTTAAAATCAAAACTAAGTCTTTGTTACAAGCTCTAGATTTTTAAGTCGCTAGGCCGACTTCTTCCTTTGCGCTTTTCAAGGTGGCATCTGCAGAGCCCATGTGGCTTGGGCCTCAAATATCACTCCTTTCTTGTCCCGCAGCTGCATTCCCCCGGGATTGATTTGATTCATCGTGAATGGTCCTAAGCTCTTATCCTTGAATCTTGTAGGGAACCAATGGTCTTTAGATTTGGCAACATAGACCTTGTCTCCTATCTCATATTGGCTTGAACTATCTTCGGATATCCTACATAAACGCACATGCCAAGGCACACCTCTTCCAAATAATGATAAGTCCTTTATTGTAATTGAACAAGAGGAATCCGTACCTTGACTTACCTTCTTCTCCGTCTGTGGCTCAGGTCGATGTCGATGTGCAGAGGTCGATATCGACCCCTGTTGTACACCTGTAGGATCAGTCGATTTGGGGAGTTTTGACTCGATATGATCAGGTCGATTTCGACCCTCAGAGGTCGATATCGAGGTCTCCTCGCCTCTCTTCTCAGTGCTGATGGTGGTCGATTTCGATAGGGTGTGGTCGATATCGACCCTTGACCCCGATTTCGATGCTTCCTCTTTTCCTCCGTCGACCCCATACTTATGACCTGTCATAGAATCTTGAACAATAGTGGTCGATATCGACTTACCTGGGTTGATTTCGATGTCCTGTTGAGCTCCTTCGTTCAAGATTGCTTCAACTTCCTCTACTTGGGCTTCTTTGATGGCTTTTATCTCCATTGGCCCTTGACTTTGCACCGTCTTGTTGAAGGAATACTCTATTACTTCATCACTAATTGTGAGTGAGAGCAATCCTTTCTTCACGCTGATGTTGGCATCGACCGTTGCTAAGAATGGCCTACCTAAAATAATTGGACAAGCAGGGTCCTCCGCTATGTCAACAACTAGGAAATCAGCGGGGACAAAAAATTTGCCTACTTGTACTGGCACATCTGTCACTATCCCAGTTGGAATAACCACGGTATTGTTAGCCATGTATAATCTTGCATCCACGGGCTCCAGAGGACCTATCTTTACCTTGTGCCAAATGGTTAGTGGCATCATGCTAACGCTAGCGCCCAAGTCAACTAAAGCATTAAATTTGAATTGACCTAGACCTATAGCGATAGAAAACTTACCTGGGTCCGCCCGCTTTTGTGGTAGCTCCAACCTGTTGCATTCCTCTGCGATCTCAGAGAGCGATCGCTTCTTACCCAAGATATCCTTAAGGAACCTTACATAAGATGGCATCTCGTGAAGTGCCTCTGTGAATGGTATAGAGACATTAAGCCCTTGGAGCATCTTCACGAACCGTTGGAACTTCTTTTCCGCTGGGTCCTTAGTCACTTTTCTAGTTGGGAATGGCAACACCTTCTTCCTTCCTGCAGCTGTAGTGAGGTCGATATCGGCGTCAGTGGGGTCGATATCGACTGGAAGAGTCGATTTCTGTGGTGACGCAGACTTAGGGTCGACATCGACAGGATGGTCGACATCGATGTCACTTTGGTCGATATCGACAGGGGGGGTCGATATCGACGTCTATTCTGGCTCCTTCTCCTCCACTTTTTGCTCGGGCGTTTGTAATTGACGCCCACTCCTTAGGTTTACTGCCGCGATATGACCTGTGGTTTTGCCCTTTTGGTTGGGCACAGTGGATCCAGGGAGTGATCCGGACGCTTTAGGCATTGCTTCCACCAATTGACTCATTTGAGTCTCCATGTTGCGCTTCCAAACGTCGATCTCCCCAAGTCTAGAATTTATGCCCTGCAGCTGAGTATGGACGGAGTTATTGGCTTGTTTGAACTCAGCGTGGTTCCTCCGCATCTCATCAAGGATGATTTGCAGGTCATCTTTCTTAGTTTCCCGCTCAGGGTGCCCTATAGGTTGGGGGATCCCTTTGATAGAACCTTTGATCACCCCAATTTTGTTGATTGCCCCCTCCATAGGGGCCTCTCGTCCATTTGACCTCCTCATGTTGTTCCGCCATGGATACTTGCTCAGTATGTGGACAGGCACTGGTGTTATGCCTTATTGAACCACACCCCTGACAAGGTTGATTGTTGCTCAGGAACCTTACTTGCTTTTGAAGGCGGCGTGTTTGATCGTTATGGAATTGTTGCCGTACTTCAGGATCTATCTCCCTTGGAGGCTCATATAGTGGCATAGATGGGGCAGGCCTTGCATCATAGGCCGCAGCAGCCCCATAGGTGTTGTCAAAGTTCACAAGCCTCTCAATGGTCTCCCATGCCTCCGTTGGTGTAAGCTCAATGTACCGATAGGAGGTATATGAATTGATCCTCTCCTTATTCGGCGCATCAAGGGCGTTATAAAAGATCTCTTAGATGACATATGGAAGTTGCCCATGCGTCGGGCATGATCTCAGCAAGTCTTTGAAGCGCTCCCATGCCTGTGCTAGGGTTTCACCTGGCTTTTGTTTGAAAGCCGTGATCCTTTGTCGTAGCATCGCCGTTTTAGAAGGTGGGAAGAACTTGTTCAAGAATGCATCTTTCACCTCCGCCCATGTCCTTAGCGATCGTGGAGCCAAACTTTCAAGCCATTGTAATGCCTTTCCTGCCAAAGACCATCGAAAAGATTTTAGTCGCACATACTCTAAGTTTACTCCATCAGCAACTGTTTCACATAAGTCCATAAAAGTAGAGATGTGTTGCAGGGGGCATTCATTATGTCTTCCTTCAAAAGTATTTCTATTAATCTCAGATAGGAAGTTAATTTTCAGTTCATAATTGGAGTGAGGAATTATAATGGCAGATTCAGGAACATGAAGTGGCGGATGCATGTATTGCATCGCCGTCTGTGGATACTGATTTAGCCGCTCTTAGGCTTGTCTGCGCGCATCCTCCTCCCTATCAGCACGGGCTCGCTCAGCAGCAGCAGCGGCCCTTTCAGCAGCGATTGTAGCATTATGGTCCTCGATCTCCTTTCTCAACCGCTCTATGATCTCAGC
This sequence comes from Persicaria maculosa, assembly GCA_963922045.1. Classification (NCBI taxonomy): domain Eukaryota; kingdom Viridiplantae; phylum Streptophyta; class Magnoliopsida; order Caryophyllales; family Polygonaceae; genus Persicaria; species Persicaria maculosa. The sequence continues at coordinate 20,234,601 of OY998271.1, read as the reverse complement.
CTGCGTCTCGTTGTCAGCCATGATGCGAATTGCTTTGTTGCGAAGATGGTAGAAACGTTCAGGCTCGTCAATTGGTTCCAGGATAGGTCCGCGATCAGAACGTCGCATAAACCTGCAAAATAAGCTTAGAAAAAGATCGTGATTAACTTAGGTGGCGATTGATTGCCTCCCCGGCAACGGCGCCAATTTGTTCGTAAATGGGTGGTAAAGGGGAAGGTGTATGTAAAATAGGAGAATAAAATAAAGCACAACTAGACTATCTCCCTGTCCCAAACAAATAATACAAGAATCCCCTCCCTTGTAGTAGTAGGGTAATTCAGGATCGAATCCACGAGGAGGTAGGTCAGCGCTTCCTTTGTTGTACTCACGATCAATGATTTCAACCTCAGCAGACACTCGATATCGAGTATACTGGTCGATATCGACCTCAGTTCTGGTCGATTTCCTAGTGCAGTTCCTGTAGAAGACAAAACAGCAAGTCGACGTCGAGCAGAGACCTCGATATCGATGTTAGTACTCGATATCGACCCTTAAGGTCGATTTCGATGCTTGTCACAGAAACTGTTTTTGTAACCAATTTGTCGGAAAAGGATCCGAAGAAAATAGAATGGAGAGGGAAGATGAACAGAAACAAAACTAAGACTTTTATGAAGAATTTAATTAATTAAAAAGCTTCCAAAGTCGGGGTTTTATGCCACAACGATTACAATGCGAGTTTCATGCTAAAAATATGAACTTTAATGTCTTTCCGTCAAATAACTTTCGTTATCAACACTTAGGTGATTAGAGGCTTTCGCATAATTCCTAAGAGTTACTATCCAATTCATGAGTAATTCAAGTTCGCAATATGAGTGGCTTTCGCTTCAATAATGCAAATAATGAAACTCCCTAACTTTCGCAAAGGATCATGCATGGGGTAGAAGACGGAATCGCATAAAAGTCATACCTTTGATGCACTTACCTCACATTGCTATCGTCGGGCTCACCCCGACCCTAGAAGTGGGTTGACTACTCGCTCCTCATCATGCACATCATCATCATTGTTATTGAAAGAAAGCTACTTTGAATTAAAACTCCGAAAGAAAGTACAACCGAACAAGCCACTCCGCTCTCGCTTTACAACTCCACTCGGCCACTCTCTCTCTCTTGCAACTGAATTGTCTCTAATTGAATATTGAATAATGAATCGAATCTTGAATACCTAAACTCAGCCCTATTGGCTTCTATTTGTAGATGACGATAAGGACTCGAAACCTTATCTTTATTCTCTATGATAACTAAATAAATAAATAAAAGTAAAATCGGAGTCGAATTCCTCTGCTGGCATGGTCGATATCGACCCTTCCACTCGATATCGACCCCTCCAAAATCTTATCTCGAGCTTCTCCTTCTCCTACTCGACTTCTATCAACTTGGTCGATCTGACAGCATCGATATCGACCTCCAGACGTCGATATCGACCTCTTCTGTGTCGAGATGCTCTGTTTCCTTTCTGCTCGATTCCTATGTCTCGATGTACTCGATGTCGAGGTCTTCAGTCGATTTCGACCTCTTCAGAAGACTTCGAGTTCTTTTTTCCGCTCTTCTGAATTCTTCCATTTTCATCCTGTTTTCTGCGAAATCACATGAAAACTCGTGCAAACCCATATATTTGATATTTAAGCATAAACTACACTATTCCCATGTTTTCCCACTAATGTGCATGCAAAAGACAACAAAATGAATTCATATGTGCATAGAAAATATGGCAATTTGTGCGCACATCACTATCCTTCCTCACGGTTCATTCGGGCCGAAACCGAAATTTTCGGTTCGGTTCCGGTTTTTGGCCCGAAACCAAAATATTTTTTTTGTGGATCGTTGCCCGAACCGAAACATTTTCGGGCTGGACCGAAACCGAATTTTCGGTTCGGTTTCGGTTCGGTTTTCGGGTCGGTTCACTTTTTGAGCAACCCTATGTGAGAGTATGAAATGGATCCTCCAAGTGTGTGACAGATTCCTCCATTGGAGGAGAAGACGTGGCGAGCAACCCTTCCTGTGCAGCATGGTAGTCCATATAACAGAAAAAATCCCACAACCCCGACAATCCTCCTAACCGCTTCAGGCCTCCGTTACTCATATACTCAGCAAGCGCTCGCGTCTCAACAAGCATCCCATCAATTATGCAAATAATCATATCACGGATGCTGAATTGATAACCCCATGAACCAAGGTGGTCAACATACTTATGCAATCTAGTAAAGTATTGGTGAAAGTTCTCACCTTCAAACTGCGCTAATCTCAGCATATTGAAAAAGTTAGTAGCAAGGGCGTTATGAACCGTAAGATAGGTTCACAACAAAGTTAGATATATAAACAAAAATCAATAAATACACAAAATAAAGAAATAAACTTGATTCCCCGGCAACGGCGTCAATTTGATGGACGGTTTTTAGTCGCGTAAACCGTATCAAAATAAAACTCAAACCTACAAACTAGTATAGCAAGTAAGTAAGAGGTTGATCCCACAGAGAATCAAGTATTCCTTTGCAATGTGTATTTACCAATTAGTGAAAAGGGGGGTTTTTGGGTGATTGAAATAAGAAAGAAAAAAATAAACTATAAACAAGTTGATGCAAAACATTTTAGAGAAGATCGCTCTACCTACAACTATCCACTTTATTTGGTTGAATTGATATTGTAACTTCCTCTTGTCTTTTTAGTTTTCCTATGAATGCCCTTGTCCCGACCTAATATAGTTACTAGTCCAATCAGTCCTAGAAACCCTTATCAATTGAACAGTCCCTAAAGAAGGATTTAACCCAATTGATAGCTTTAAGTTCAGAGATTAACCAAGGTATTTGCAGTCCCTAAAGAGGGATTTAACAACACATCCAACTTCCTACCCATCCAATTAGTTCAATAAGCCCTAAAGGGATAAGTTTGCCACTTGGGTTAAGGTTCGCAATCAGGAATCTACAAAACCCTAGCAGTTGAATTGATTCTACCAAGTTGATTAGGCAAGATAGAATAAAACAATCAAACATTCAAGCACAAAGAAGTCGAAACATTCAATATAGGAAATAAGGAACAAGATTTAGAAACTCACAAATCAATCCAAACAAAGCTTCAAATTGCAAATAGAACGAAGAGAGTTTAGCCGCCCATGGTGAACATCGCTCTCAATCTCCCACTAAAATCGTCTTGAATCCTAACCTAATGAATGAAAACCTAGGGCTAAGCCCTCTCTCAATTTCGTGCCCTTTTTGTGTCCAAGTCGGCCAAAAAGACAAAGATAGAATAAATAGGGTTTTGGATAGAAAACACGTCGCTGAACTATGAAACGAGTCGCTCTGGGCAAATGAGGTAGCCGCGGCATATTGTTGCTCCCGCAGCATATGGCAGCGCCCGCTGCATCAGTCTTTTACGGAAAATTCAGGTCGAATCAGCTCTCGACGTTAACAGAAAAGTTGTAGCTCTCTGAAAGAGCTTTCCAACGCATGGTCATAATAGTCAATCAGACAACCGAGGCCTCTAGAAAGTGCAAAAGAAGTTCAGCATGTCTGGCAACAACTTCTGCAGACTTGTTCTTCGTTTAGGCTCGCTTCTTCTTCTCAGGACCTCTTTAGATCTTCATGTAAGCTTCCTCGATCAACTAGACATCCTCATCTAATCCTTCATTAACCCATGTCTCCTCCTCGAATCCACAGTTACCTGAAATAATCAATAAAAACGTGTAGATTCCGACTCCACTAACATAGAGAGCAAATATGCAAATTGTGCTTAAACCATGCATGATATGCATCTTAACTAAGCTAAATGAAACCTATTATGACCATCTAAATGCATGCTATCATCTTTGTATGTTATAACATCGGATTTAAAAATATAACCGATGTTGTAAAATAGAGAGACATCGCATACTACCCGATGTTAAAAAGTTTTGACTTTTTACATCACCCACATAGACATCGATTTTTTTTTGAAAGACATCGGTTATTACCCGATGTTAAATAACAAAATTCTAGTAGTGGCCGAAATTTAAAGGGGTTTATGTACAAGCTCTAGACTCTATAGTCGCTAGGCCGACTTCTTACACGCTTTTATCCAAGGTGGCACATGTAGGGACCATATCAGAGCTTGAGTTGCGCGGTTCCAGTACAAATGGGTTGAAGTATGATTTTGGAAACTGCCCAATGATTTTAAAGGATTTTGAATAATTTTAAAGGGCAAAATTAATTTAATATTGCTAACTTAATGAACATAACTTAACAAACTTGACTTAAAGTGAGGAAATCAGAAAAGGGAAATCGAGAGGGTAGAAAGGCGATAGATCATCCCTATTGGATGTAAACTTGGGAAAGGGTAGGCAAAACTTAGCTTTGTACCTTACAGGGGGGCCTGGAAGACTCAAGGAGTTCGCACCATGGTGGTTGGAGTAGCGGGGTTAGGATATAGAGGCCGAGAGGATAGTTGCCCCTCCGGTCAGTTGCCCCTCGAAGGGCCGCTTTTAGATAGATTGTTGTGATATTTATAAATTGGGTCCGAGGGCGATCCCCCTCGATGGGGATCTGATTAATTATCATTGAATGCTTCTGTTTTATCTATTGTGTAATGTATTTAATGTATCTTGGCTAAGCATTTTATCTTGTGTAAATGGGGTAGCGGAAAATCCTTCCTTACTATATAGCCAAAATTTCAGTTCTTGTGGGAAAAATCTTTTCCATCATTTGTCCGTGCTATCTTCTTTTCATTTCACCTCCTAATTGTTTCTAGATAAGGTTGATAATTATTAAGGGAAGCCTATCCTTTTCATTCTGCTATCTTCTCCTCTTATCTCTTTTTTCTATCCTTAATAGATATTCTTATCGCTTCTTTCTTCCTTATGTTGTCGGCATCTTCCACGGGAAATTGGGTTGGTAATCTGACTATATTCGGGATTTATGATTGGGTCATCTACTTGTATCTTCTCCTTATCTTCATTAGCTAGGGCGCCCGTGAAATCTCTATGGAAAGGACGTTGACATGAACAAGAGAGAGACTAGCTGGATATCACCATAGCGGCGCAAAAAAAGCACAGTGGGCCCATAAACCATTGGTCCTAGAATCAACATCGTCGGCGGCATCGAAGGACGAGCACGCTTCAAAGGTCATGGTCATTGGATACGATTCCTAGATATGCCTTATGGAAGGGGAGTCCTCCATTTGAGCTACTGATCATTTTTGTGATGACTGAGAATGATGTTGTGCGATAGGCCTAGAATGGATATTGACGATGCCATAGAAAAAAGACCTATCAAATAGCATAAATATAGCATCATAAATAGGTCACCCAATACAAGAAGACATCTGGCCCCACTGTAGGATCCATCGCGGGTAAAGTACTCGCTCACTTTCTCAACCAAACCCTCCTCGCGACACCCAGGGAGGATCCTTTAAGTACCTCGTGGTTCTCCAGAACCCTAGCAAGCAACTCACTGGTTCTAGCACCTCACCTCTAAACAACGCCACGTGTATTACCTACACTCCTAAGCACGAGGGCATGCCTTACACGTGTCCTAGATAGAACCACGAGGTCGCCAGCCAGCTGCTCGCTTAGCCTTCCTATAAATACCCCCTTCCAATCTCAAATGCGGGATCCGATTTGAAAGATAAGAAAGAAGAGCTCTAATAATCCCCTGGATCTAAAACCCCCGGAGTTGAGTTCTTGAGATCTGTGATCGGAGAAGAACGTTCCTGGAATAAGAACATCATCTGACTTCCATCCAAGTCCGCGATAGAATAACTCAAATCCTCGCGAGCCGAATATAGCACCCCACCGCTTGGATCAATAAACATATAATCTAATCATAAACCTTCTCGATCAAGGCTTGCATGTATTTCTAGGTCATTCTGTCGTCATAATGAGGTAATAAGTAGAGATGAAATTCCACGAACGCTTCATTGGCGCCGTCTGTGGGAACCTTTCACGACGAGAGGTTCCAAGTAGCAATACGCACCTTCGCATCTCATTTCCTTTAATACATTTCAACATATTTTTTCTTCATTCATCTATTTACTACCTTTATTCGTTATACATTAATCCTATCTAAAGTAATAAATGAACATTGTTCACTTCCTCTTTTTTAATACCAACAAAATTTGCAGGAAATCATGAATTTTACGCTGTTCGGGGAAGAATTTGGGAATCAACATCACGATGCCGAAGAGGCCAACCTCCTCAACCTCAATATATCTCCTAACGAGGTAGCTCAACATGACACTAACGGGGGCATTCCCCAACAACCTCCCTGGGACACCGCTCAACTACCCCCGTTCGCACCCTATGGAATGTGGGGTGGTTACCCCCCGTACCAAGTCTTCGTGGGGAACTATCCGCAGAACACATATTTGAACCACCAGGCAGGCGGGGTACTGATCCAGCACGACCCTCGTGGTTACTACCAACAACAGGGTCCTATACTTGTGACAGTCAACCATTTCCCTAACCCTACTGGTGACCCTCTCAACGTCGGCCCGGAACTCGATGAAAACACTAACAAAATCGCCAGTGTCTTCAGCCCCAGGGATGTATCGTCGCGTTCAAACTCCCCTGGAGCACCCAGACAAGCACGCAAAGATGAACCAACTTTCCCATCAGCTTTCTACAGAGAAATACGCGAAGCACTGGTCCCCAAGAGGTGGAGGGATATCTCCATTGCCAAGTACAAAGGAGATACCGATCCCAATGACCACCTCAACCAGTTCACCACGGAAATGGGCATGAACGAGGACAATGACGCCATGTATTGTCGCTTGTTTCCATCCACACTGAGCGGGGTAGCATTGACATGGTTCACCAATTTGGCTCAATCCTCCATCAACAACTTCGCGCAGCTAGCAGGCACATTCGTCGCCCATTTCGGCAGTGCTCGCACAAGGAAAAGAACCATGCTGGACCTCAGTTCCGTCAAACAAGGTGTGAATGAATCACTGGGAAACTTCTTCAGCAGATTCACCAACATGGTGGTTCAAATCCCGAGATTCAATCAAGAGTCCGCAAGCACGATACTAATGGGAAATTTGGTCGAGGGCAATTTCAAGATCTGCCTATTTCGAAAGGAGCCGAAAAACTACGATGTTCTGAGAGAGCTCGTAACCAAGCAGATCCACGCCATGAAAGTGGCAAGCTCTAGCTCGCGACCCATCGAATCTAGGCCGCCAGCTTACCACCGAGCACCTAACAAACGTCAAGAAAGAGAGAATTTTAGGGATCAGCATCACCGCAATCTTCCCTGGCAATACCCGATCATTCCCCCGCGACCTCAAGTCCAAGAAGTCCAATACAACCACAGTTCGGTTCCAGGACCTCTTGGTGTCCCAACAAATGTGATGATGGCTCATCCTGACTACATAGCACCTCCTGTATACGGGGTCCCTCCAACCCTCCCTTAGAAAAAAGTACCCCTTCAGATTTGTGCACCACCAACGAATCCCAGTCATCCCATCGCAACGCCACCACAACGTCTACCCCCTGTGGTTCCTCCCTAGTAATATAAAACACCAAATGCTCCACCAAGGCCTTATAATCCTCAATATGCCGCCAGAGGAAGGGGCAGAGGAACCTACCCCCGAAACAGGGGAGAGAGAAATGAAAACAGAGGCCGAGGCTACCGACCCCCTCCAAGGGACATGAGGAATGTTCAGGAAGCGAGGTCCTCATTCAACCGACATGATCACCCTAACCGAGATCATCGAAAGCCTCCCTCACCTGATGGGTGCATTAATACCATCGCGGGGGGGGGGGGGCCTGCAACATCTGGTGCCAGTAATCAGATGAGGAAAAATTATGAAAGAGAAGCTAGATACCCTCCGTCTGAGGCCAGTATCAAGCAAGCATCCACTGCGCACGCGATACTCAGTTTTTCTGTTTCCGATACCCGTGATGCTCGCGACCTAAGAATGCCACACTCAGATCCTATGGTCATTCATGTGCAGATAGGAACCAAGACTGTTAAACGAGTCATGATCGATACGGGTTCATCTGTGGACGTCCTTTACTGGGACGTTTTTGAATAACTCGGGATCGCTGAAAGCGCCTTGCGCCGGTATGCACGAAAACTGGTCTCCTTTTCTGGAGACGAAGTTGAGGTAGCTGGAACCATCGAATTGGCACTGACGCTAGGGACCGAGCCGAATAGGAGAACACACATGATCGAATTCATAGTGGTTCGACTACCATCCATCTACAACGCTATCATGGGGCGCGTAAGTCTATTCAAATTCCAAATAGCCTGCTCCATATATCATTTCAGCGTTAAATTTCCATGTACCAATGGAAACGTGGGTGAAGCACGGGGAGAACAAGCGGAAAGCAGAGTCTGCTACTTGTCCTCACTAAGAAAAGGCCACAACCGAATACTCGCGATTGAGACAGACGCCCAAGGATCACTAAAGGAAGAAGCAATCGATGAATGCGAACAAGAGGCAACCTCCGAACAACAGCATGCGGACTTAGAGGTTCGACCCGAAAAAGTAGCTGACAAAATTGTGGAGGAAAAAATCGCCTTCTTTCCTTTCCCAAACAAGGCCGAGGCCTTGTACCACGGTCCCAGTTTGACTGGCCCTGCCTTAGAGCGTCTCAAAGACATGTTAAAGAGGTCACGTGATATTTTTGCCTGGTCGCCGCAAGATCTGAAGGGACTCCCCTGAGAAATTGCAGAGCATTCATTAAGGTTAAATCACAACGCAAAGCCTGTATGCCAAAGAAAGAGGAAAATGGCCGCCGAGAAGTCAGAGGCAGCGAAACAAGAGGTACATAAGCTTCTTCAAGCCGGATTTATTCGCGAGATTAGCGATTCAACTTGGTTATCAAATGTGGTGTTAGTCAGAAAGAGCAGTGGCAAATGGAGAATGTGCATCGATTTCAATGATCTGAACAAAGCCTGCCCAAAAGATAGCTACCCTTTGCCATCCATCGATGAGCTAGTTAACACAACGGCAGGGCATGCCACTCTAAGCTTCCTGGATGCTTATTCCAGCTACAATCAGATCATAATGAGTCCTCGCGATGAAAAAAGCACCACCTTCATCACCAACCAGGGAACTTTTTGCTATAAAGTAATGCCATTTGGGTTAAAGAACGCGGGTGCAACCTTCCAGCGAATGATAGAAAAAGTGTTTTCAGCTCAAATAGGAAGAAACGTGGTGGTCTATGTTGATGATATCATAATCAAGAGCTTCACCAAAGAGGACCATTGCAAATATTTACAAGAAACCATCGACACACTAAGAAAAAATCGCGTCTGTCTGAATCCAGAAAAATGTGTTTTTGGAGTGGATTCAGGAAAATTCCTAGGTTTCATGATAAGCCATCGAGGAATAGATGTGAATCCTTCCAAGGTACAGACCATCATCGACATGGCCCCACCAAAGACGTTGAACGACATTAAAAAATTAAACGAATCAGTCAACTACTTAAGCAGGTTCTGTTCGCGATTGGCTGATCATTTACTGTCGTTCTTCGAGCAGCTTAAAAAGAAGGGCCCGGTCGAGTGGACAGTCGTTTTGGATGAAGCCTTCAAAAGCATGAAAGAATACTTAGCCACGTTGCCCACCCTTCATTTTCCGCACGAGCATGAAACACTGCAAATATACCTCGCCGTCGGCTCTACAACTATTAGCACGGTGCTTACTTGGGAGTCCAAGCTTCCTATTTACTTCGCTAGTCGAGTCTTGCAACCCGCTGAATCCAGATTTACTCCGATAGAAAAAATGGCTCTATCTGTGGTTTTCGTTGCGCGAAGATTGAGGCCTTATTTTAAGGCTCACACCATTCAGGTGCTTTCGGATCTACCCCTCCATCAGATCCTACACTCACCATCACTCTCTGGAAGAATGGTCAAATGGGCAGCAGAGCTTTCTGAATTTGACATCCATTTCAGGCCCAGGAAGGCCCGTCTAGCTCAAGCCCTTGCCGATTTTGTAGTAGAAGCTGTCTTCACCGATTCTCAGGATCACGACGGGGAAGATTGGGTCATAAATGTTGATGGATCAGTATCGACAGGAGGCTGTGGAGCTGGGGTTACCATGACAAGCCTCAGTGGAGAAATAATCGATCTTTCTTTCCAGCTACTATTTGAGGCTACCAACAATGAAGCAGAGTATCAAGCTTTGATCACATGTATAGAGAAAGCACTGATCAACGGGGCTCGACAAGTCCAGATTTTCACAGATTCGGAGGTAGTTGCACGGCATGTTAAAGGTGAATATGAGGCAAAGACGGGAATGTTACCTGAATATCTGGCACGAGTGCAGACACTCACTGTCACCTTCAGAAAATGTTCCATTTCATCTATTCCTCGCAATCAGAATGAACGCGCCGATACCTTGGCCAAAATGGGGGCTACTTTACCTTTGGGATTAAGCGATCGCGTAGTGATCGAACAAAAGCATGCTCGAGGAATCCACCAAGGGGTATTTAGAATAGCCAATCTCGGAGACTGGCGAAAACCTATCCTAGAATACATAACCGAAGGGGTTTTGTCAAGTGAATCACAAGAAGGCCAGATCATCAGAAGGAAAGCAGCCCGTTTTCGAATAAGAGACGACCGACTGTACAAAAGAGGATTCAACCTTCCGGATCTCCTCTGTGTGTCGGACCAAGAGGGCCTTGACCTCGTCCGAGAGCTACACGCGGGGCTCTGTGGCAACCACCAAGGGTGGAGAGCCGTTGCATCCAAAATCACACGACTAGGCTACTACTGGCCCTCTCTCAGAGCGGATGCTGAAATGATTATTCACATATGTGATCCTTGCCAGCGACACGTGATAACTCCACTCCCTTGATGAAAATCGGAAAAGGTTTCAAAGGCTTTGACACAAAGCCTGTGTCAAAGGTCTTGAAGCTAAAGTTGTATTGATGAAATTCAAAACCTGTATTTTAGTTATTATCTTATATATATTATCTATGTATGGTTTCCAAATATTATTATACATATGTTATACTAACCATACAACAAAGATTTCGAAGAAATCTCCTTCCTTAAAGATGAAAGACATGAAGATCAAATTAGGTGGATTGTGGCTTCGCAGTTTCCCTAAATAGAAGATTGCGAAGATCCTTCCTAAGCCATGATCTCAAGTAGCCGTTAGGTGAAGATTCTTGGCGCCGATTTGATCAAGAATAAAAGGAGATGAAGAAGAAAAAAGAAAGGAGAGTTGAACACTGACGATCATTGAACTACAACGCACACTCAGCCCTCAAGTCAATCTTTCTTCTACGTGTACTCTCTGCTAGGTGTTAAGTGTTTTATCTTTTGTTTCAAAGCATTTGAGAGTTACACAGTGAGCTTATAGGATATATTCTGAGAGAGTGTTATACTCAAGAGTTTATAACTCAGGAAGTGAGCACTAGGTTATTGATTCACGAGTGTAAGAGGATTGTACTAGATAGCTGAGAGAGGTGGGGCTCTTCTAGATTGGTCTAGGACTCCAAGGGAACGAGAGTAGACTAGATTGCAATTGTATAGGAGAGAGGCTTCTCGGTGAGCTATTAAGATCCTAAGCTGTGTGAATCAATAAAGCCTATTGAATCCTAGGGTTGTGGAAGAACCCTAGGCGGGGACTAAGCCTTTAAGGAGTCGAACCACGTTAACAACATCTTTATCATTATTTCCGCACTTGTTTTGAATTTTATAACTTTGTTGTGATTTTGGTATCCCAATCGAAAGAATTGAGTTTACTCCCAGAGATTTGGAAAGTGTTTCAAAAGTCTTGAGATTGTCAGCGAAAAGTTGGCATACTCTATTCAACCCCCCTTCTAGAGTATCTTTATTCTACTTTGTTATACATTATCGAACCTTCAACACGCATCGCTCAATAATCGCCCTCCTCATCCTTTAAAGTGTATATCTGCACCTTGTCCGTTCGCAATGTGGGGAATGGACATTTTGGGACCATTTCTAACAACGCCAGGCCAGCTGCGCTTCATCATCGTAATTGTCGATTACTTCATAAAGATGGTTGAGGCTGAAGCTATGGTGACCATCACGGCAGAAAAGGTACACAAATTCCTCTTGAAAAACATGATCTACCGATTCGGAGTCCCCCAGGAAATCATCACTGATCATGGTCCCCAGTTCGACTGTGAAGCAATTCGTGATTTTTGTGCCGGTCTCCACATCGATTTCCGTTTCTCAGCGGTAGCATACCTACAATCCAATGGACAGGCTGAGACCACGAATCGACAAATTCTGAATGCCCTCAAAAAGAGACTAGGGACGGAAAAAGGAGAATGGGCCGAGATCTTACCTTTGGTACTATGGTCATATAGGACTTCAGCAAAGAGTCCAACTGGAGAAACACCCTTCGCAATGGCCTTTGGCGTCGATGCGATCATCCCTGTCGTGTTGCTCATCCCATCAAGTAGAATTGTTGATTTCAGTAAAGATACCAATGATGAAGCCCTCGAGTTAGAACTCCACCTACGCGAAGAAAGAAGAGACACAACTTGTCTCAAAGCAAATGAATATCAGCGCCGGTTGGCTGAAGGATACAAGAAGCGCGTCTTCGTACGCCCGCTACAAAAATGTGACATGGTCCTCCGACAAGCAACAACTGGGGGAAAACTTGAACCTAAATGGGAAGGACCCTACATCATCCATAAAGAAGTAGGCCATGGTTCTTTCAAACTTCAAAACTCAGAAGGCGCCACACTCGCAAAAGCATGGAACGCCAAGAATCTCAAGGCTTATTTTGCATAAAAGCTTAGGCCTAGAAAGAAGCCTGATGAATTAGATTTTCTATGTATAGGGGTCATCAGGGTTCCCGATTGGGTACACCACTTAATATATCATAAATGAAAGTTCCAAACCCAACCTCATCGATTGCCAACACGTAAAAATTTAAGCTATTGCGTGTGTTTCAAACACGGATATGCATGCAAGTAAGCCTCCAAGGAGAATAAATTTAGCTATCGTGTGTGTTTTAAACACGGATATGCATGCAAGTAAGCCTCCAAGGAGAATAAATTTAAGCTATCGCGTGTGTTTTAAACACGGATATGCATGCAAATAAGCCTCCAAGGAGAATAAATTTAGCTATCGCGTGTGTTTTAAACAAGGATAAGCATGCATGAAAGCCTCCAAGGAGAATAAATTTAGCTATCGCGTGTGTTTTAAACACGGATATGCATGCAAATAAACCTCCAAGGAGAGTAAATGTATCAATCGCGTGTGTTTCAAACACAGATATGCATACAAGTAAACCTCAAAAGGAAAATAAATCTAAATATCATATACCTTTCTAACACAGGTTCACGAGGATGTTTCATTGACCTCTGAAAATTTAATAAAAGCGATATATTTTATTCTACTTTGTTTACAATATTGGTTGTTTCTTTATTTTCTTCAAGTCTTAATCAAAAGGTTCTTTAAACTATTTTTTCAACCTTAATAAATTTTTAAGAGATTTCGACAAAGCACATATCCAAACCAGCATGCAAAGAAGAACCCCAAAAGTTATAAACGCAATACAACCCCTACAAACATTTCAAGAAACAAAAACGGTTAAACATAACAGGAGTCGCACAAAGGGTGCAATAACGAGCAGATAATACAATTTCTGAGCTAATTCTCGCAAGCTCATCTACGCGAACTCACTCATTCGCCTCTAGAACAATTATGGTAAAACGGCTACTCCCCTCATATTTAAAAATAATAAGAGACTCCCCAACACATAAACCACTGTCTACAGCAAAAGCACGCCAACCTTCAGTAAGGATATAATGATCTTGGCTATCTCGAAACAACCTTACTTGAAATTCTCGCCCAGTGGGAGACACCAAGCACACATGAGTCAATCCATCATGAACGTACTGTGTGCCAAAAGATTCAGGCAAAAGCTGCGACAAACCCAAATCAGATATAAAAAAAGCAAGAGAATCACAAACATGAGAGTAGAAACAACTACCATATATTCCATCTTTTCCTCGGAATCGATGGAACGAAAAAATTCACGCCGACGAGGATGGGGAGAAGTCATAATTCCTCACTTCGGTCCACGAACAACTAAAACAAAGTACAAGTACAACGGCCCAGATTTTATCCAAAAATCTGCTATTTATTAACAAAAAAGCAAGTATAGTATTATCACATCACAAGAAAGTAATTCATATCCGTCCAAAACAGTTTATCAGAAGGAAATGCATGCCAAGCAAGTGGCAGAATCACATAGTGCACCTCTGCAGCACGAAACCCCAGTGTCAGGCCAGCAGTGGTGACATCTGGGACAGAAAGAGATACGGTAGGGAGACCCAAACCAAATACTTAAAACATTAAATAGAGAAATGATTACTTAAATCTTCACGATTACACATAAACGAACCGAATGAATAAAGTTTACAAAAACATAACGAAAGACCAAACATCTTATAGCACCACCATTACAATTCCATCATACCCTACTCATCCTCATCCTTAAGAGCAAGAACTTTGAAGCGATGCCCTCCCATGTATTGAAAAAATACCATCGATGCTCAAACCTTAACGTCATTATTAGTCGCAAATCTGTTCCAACCTTCAGACAGCTGATGTGCGCGCAAATTGTCATATTTTCTATGCACATAAAAGTCCATTTTATCGTCTTTTTCATGCATATTAGTGGGAAAACATGGGATTAGTGTATTTTATGCTTAAATATCAAATATATGGGTCTGCATGAGTTTCTATGTGATTTCGCAGAAAACAGGATAAAAATGGACAGATTTGGAAGAGCGGAAAAAGAACTCGAAGTCTTCTGAAGAGGTCAAAATCGACTGGGGACCTCGACATCGAGTACAGCAGAGACATAGGAATCAAGCAGGAAATGAAACAGAGCATGTCGACATAGAGAGGTCGATATCGACGTCTGAAGGTCGATATCGATGTTGCCAGATCGAGCTAAATGATAGAAGTCGAGTGCTAATCCGAGTAGAAGAAGGAAAGCTCGAGATAGAGTTTCACAGAGGTCGATATCGATGTTCAAGGTCGATATCGATGTTGTCCAGCAGAGGAATCCGACTCAGATTTTGATAGAATTTTATCCGAAGCTTGCATGTCTATCCAAAAGTCGAGATTTCCTATCATCAACACCAGAGCTATCATATGAGCTGATTTACCATGGGAGTTTTAGTTTTTACTTTATTTATGTTTTATCTTAGAGAATAAAGATAAAGTTTCGAGTCTTTTGATAGCAAAGTTTGATATCTATATTTAGAGGCCATTAGGGCTGAGTTTAGGGATTCAATTAGATCCAATTACGCAGAGAATTTTAGTTTCAATAGAGAGTAATGAGTTAGAGAGAGAGAGAGAGGTTCGAGTGAGTTGGAGAGAAGCGAGTGCGGAGTTTTGGCTTGTTCGGTTGTACTTTCTTTCATAGTTTAATTCAAAGTAGCTTTCTTTCAATAATGATGATGATGATGTGCATGATGAGGAGCGAGTAGTCAACCCACTTCTAGGGTCGAGGTGAGCCCGACAATAGCGATGTAGGGTAAGTGCATCAAAGGTATGACTTTTATGCGATTCCGTCTTCTATCCTATGCATGATCCTTTGCGAAAGTTAGGGAGATTCATTATTTGCATTTTGGAAGTGAAAGCCACTCATATTGTGAACTTGGATTGCTCATGAATTGGATAGTAACTCTTAGGAACTATGCGAGAGCCTCTAATCACCTAAGTGTTGATAACGAAAGTTATTTGACGGAAAGGCATTAAATTTCATAATTTAGCATAAAACTTGCATTGTTATCGTTGTGGCATGAAACCCTGACTTTGGAAGCTTTTAATTTTATTGAAATCAATATAAAAGTTTTAGTTTTGTTTCTGATCATCCTTCTTAACCATTCTACTTTCTTCGGACTCTTTTTCGACAATTGGTTACGAATTACAGTTTCTGTGACAAACATCGGAACCAACTGTAAAGGTCGATATCGAGGTCTAACATCGATATCGAGGTCTCTGCTCGACGTTGACTTTGCTGCTTTTGTCTTATGCAGGAACTGTACTGGAAATCGACCAGAACTGAGGTCGATATCGACCAGACACATCGATATCGAGTGTCTTCTGAGGTCAAAAGCTTTGATCGTGAGTACAACAAGGGAAGCGCTGACATACCTCCTCGTGGATTCGATCCGGAATTGCCCTACTACTACAAGGGAGGGGATTCTTGTATTATTTGTTTGAGCCAGGGAGTAGTCTAGTTGTGAATTGTCTATTTAAATATTTGAATCCCTACACTCATCCCTATTAGCGAACAAATTGGCGCCGTTGCCGGGGAGGCAATCAATCGCCACCGGAGTTTAATCACGATCTTTTAGAGCTTATTTTGCAGGTTTATGCGATGTTCTGATCGCGGACCTATCCTGGAACCAATCAACGAGCCTGAACATTTCTACCATCTTCGAAACAAGGCAATTCGCATCATGGCTGACAACGAGACGCAGGCTGAGACCATAGAGCTGTTGAGGAAGGAGATCGAGGACCACAACGCTACAATCGCCGTTGAGAGGGCCGCCGCTGCTGCAGAGCAAGCCCGTGCTGATAGGGAGGAGGATGCGCGCAGACAAGCCCAAGAGCGGCTAAATCAGTATCCACAAACGGCGATGCAATACATGCATCCGCCGCTTCATGTTCCTGAATCCGCTATTTTAATTCCTCACTCCAACTATGAAATAAAAATTAACTTCCTATCTGAGATAAAAAGAAATACTTTTGAAGGAAGGCCTAATGAATGCCCCCTGCAACACATCTCCACTTTTATGGACTTATGTGAAACAGTTGCAGATGGAGTAAATTTAGAGTATGTGCGATTAAAATCTTTTCGATGGTCTTTGGCAGGGAAGGCATTACAATGGCTTGAGAGTTTGGCTCCATGCTCGCTGAGGACATGGGCGGAGGTGAAGGATGCATTCTTGAATAAGTTCTTTCCACCTTCTAAAACGGCGATGCTGCGACAAAGGATCACGACTTTCAAACAAAAGCTAGGTGAAACACTAGCACAGGCGTGGGAGTGATTTAAGGACTTGCTGAGATCATGCCCAACGCATGGGCAACTTCCATATGTCATCCAGGAGATCTTCTACAACACCCTTGATGCACCAAATAAAGAGAGGATAAATTTAAATTGGCGCATTTGCAACTTGTGCTGGATGAAATCAGGCGTAATCAGGCTAAGAATGATCAATCCAACAATGCAATCCATTCTCAACTCAATCACCTTACCACAATGATTGGGGAGATGGATATTTGGAAAAAGAACGTAGAGACCCAACTAGGTCAATTGGCGGCACAAATCCCTAGACCGTCCGGAACATTCCTTTGGCAACCAACCACCAATCCTAAGGGGCAATCCGGGATGGGCCATGTCGTAGCCATGCAATTAAGGAGTGGCAACAAAGTAAAAAAGCCACAAACAGAATCGGAGAAAGTAGCAGGTCGACCTCTTCCTCGACATCGACAGCCCTGTCGATGTCGAGGAAGAGGTCGATATCGACCACCAGGTCGACCCACTAGTCGACGTCGATGCAACTGGAGAGCCTCTGGAGCCACAACAGAGGTCGACATCGACCATTCCAGTCGATATCAACGAGAGCCCTGTCGACATCGATGTCCAACAGGCCCCTCCGACCACCGTTTCGGTCCCTCCACCAAAGAAAACGTTGCCATTCCGATCCAAAGCATTGGAAGATCCCACCAAAGGTAAGTTTAGGCACTTTGTAAAAATTCTTCAAGGTCTTAACGTTACCATTCCCCTTAATGAAGCCCTAAGCGAGATGCAAGCCTATGTGCGATTCCTCAAAGACATCCTTAGCAAGAAGAGATCCATGGCAGAGATCGCAGAGGAGTGCTCAAAGATGGACTTCCCTGAGAAGAGGAGTGATCCAGGGAAGTTTGCAATCACCGTGGGACTTGGACAATATCACTACAAAGCCCTATGTGACCTAAGGGCAAGCGTAAGTCTCACGCCTCTCTCTATTTGGCAAAAGGTGAACATTGGGGCACTTGAACCTGTGGACATGAAACTTTATATTGCTGACAACTCATTCGTCAGGCCCACAGGTATAGTTGATGACGTTCAAGTAAAAGTAGGTAAGTTCTTTGTGCCTACTAATTTCATTGTATTGGAGATGCCTGAAGATCCTGTAGTATCTATTATCCTTGGTAGGCCTTTCTTAGCTACTGTTGATGCCAATATCAATGTATGTCGAGGATTACTAACCTTTACTATAGGGAACGAAATGATAGAATTCTCTTTCAACCCAACCATGAGCGAAACGAAGCAGCTGAAGCAAGTAGTCCTCTCGCCGGCGAAGGAGAAGCTTAGAAAATTTTTGTTGGCGAGGACGGAAACAGCAAACAGGGTCGACATCGGCTGGAACCAGTCGATATCGACTAAAGACATCGAAATCGACCCCCCTTGGTCGAAATTGAGTATGCCAGATTGTTGCCAGGAGCTTAAGTATGGGGTCACAAAGGTCGATATCGACCCCCACATGTCGATATCGACCAAAGCTCTCGAAATCCACCCACCTTGGACGAAATCGACCACCCCTCAGCCCGAAGATTTCTGTTTCGGGCCTAAACAGGTAAGCCCAGGTATGAATCCTAACCCTCCTCTGTCCCTTATTGATAAATCGATTAAGCCCATTATTGATAATTCAACTAATGAGAGGGTCAAAGCTCCATGGTTTGCCTATATTGCTAAAGTTAGGTCAAGAAAGAGAAGGAAAGCACCCAAAGAAGAACCTAAAAATGAAGAAGCCTTGGTCGCCGAACTTAGCTACTACCAAATGGACCTAGATGATCTAGGAGAAGGCTCAAGCTCAAAGGGTCCCTACATAAAAGGCTCGTGAAGAATTGACGGAGAAGTCGGCCTAGCGACTCAAAACTCTAGAGCTTGTACATTAAACTTGATTTTTTTTCATAGAGGGTTTTTAGTATTTTGACTTTTGGTTTTTTAAACTTTTAAAAACTGAGATAATTCATGGCTTTATCTATACTTCTAATAAAGATTTTAGGTTTCTAAGTAAGAAGAAATGACGAAGAAGAAACAAATCTTCTACAGAGGCAGTCGAAATCGACCAGGCCAGTCGAAATCAACCCCCCAGGGTCAAGCCATCTCCTGGAGTCGACAACGAGGACTCAGGGGCAAAAAGCAGAGGTCGATATCGACCATAATCATCGATATCGACCATCATCAGACAGCCTTTGTCTTCATCTTCTTCCTCGACTTCGACAGATGCAGTCGACATCAACCACTGACATAGATATCGACTTCTGGCATCGACCTAACTTGGAAATCGACCTGAATCCGTAGGTTGCGCTGTGAGTTTCTCTCTACCCTTGTTCTTCTTTTTAATACAGTGAGGATACTGTATTTTTTAAGTATGGGGTAGGGGAAAAACATGTCTTATGGTCATAACTTGGTTTTCTTCTTCGCATTGCATTCATGTTTAAATTTTTGTTCTTAGTTTTACTTTTATAAAATGTCAAAAAAATCCAAAAAATAGAAAAATGTCAAAAATACAAAAAAATGCATGTTTACTTCTTAAGTTTGTTTTTAAACCCTACTTAGATGTCCTTTGATGAAAACTCAATAGCTGACTTGATTATGTAAATCCTATGGCATATTTGGATGGTTTAGCCTAAGTCTTTAAAATTTTTATGTAGATTGTGAACCGGTGATGAAATTAAGCAAATATGATCCTAGGCTAAAAAGCAAATCCAACAAAAATTGTCCTTGAGAGAATTTTGGCCTATAGGGAGAACATCAAAAATTCCTCCGCTTTCTTGAGTGAATTTACTCTTCTTATGTATCTCTAAATGTTGTGATAGTTATTCAAAACCAATACATAAATATGTCTATGTTTACAAGAATTAAATGATGGAGGCATCTTTTAAGCCATTTTTATCATCACTTTACCTACCCTGCATTATCCCTGCTTGATGCCGGAAAATTA
Source organism: Persicaria maculosa (assembly GCA_963922045.1). NCBI lineage: Eukaryota > Viridiplantae > Streptophyta > Magnoliopsida > Caryophyllales > Polygonaceae > Persicaria > Persicaria maculosa. Next base: position 20,214,647 of record OY998271.1, on the reverse strand, counting down.
GCTTGAGCCTGAAATTGCAAACTCCACAAAATTATCCCTAGCCAAATTGAGCCTGACCCCCATTTGGGAATTGAGACTTAGATTGGCTGGACTAATGCCTTGTGGAAATAAAAGTGCATATTGTCCAGTTTTGAGCAAGGAAATTATGAGTTGGTGCATGTTGTTGCAGGAGGCTTGATATGTCAAGTAATTACAAATATAAAGATGTAAATAAATGTAAACCAACTCCTGGCCTAAGCAAATAATTACAAGACTTCCTCCCGTTGTAGTGGAAGGGTAGTCAGGATCGATCCACGAGGAGGCGTGTCAGCGGGATCCTAGTAGCCTTGGAAATTTCACGTCTGCGTCAATCAGTAGCCTCGATTTCGACCTGGTGCCTCGATGTCGACCTCGGCTGTCGATGTTCTCTGCAACAGAAGACCTGCAAAGACAAAAACAAGTGGTCGATATCGACTGGTGGGGGTCGATATCGATGTCAGTCCACGAAATCGACTGGCTCAGAAGACTGCCAGTCGATACAGAAGGGTCGATATCGATGTCTGGTGTCGATATCGATGCCTGCAGAAGTTTCCCAGGAGTCTGGAGATCGACTCAGAAAACCGTCGATCTATCAGTTTTGGTCGATATCGACCTCTGCTGTCGATATCGACGTCTTTCCTGCAGTGGGTTAGTTCTTTGTCGGCAAAGAAAAGCCGAAGAATTTAGGATGGAGAGAGAAGCAATGAACAGAAATAAAAGTGGGTTTTGATGAATATAAAATATGTAAAAGCAACTCCTAGGATTAGGGTTTACCACAACGTTAACCAATGCATGCGATGAGATAAATAAGACGGACAATTGCGCTATTTCACCAGAGGGACGAGCTTTCGCCGTACACCAACTCTTAGGATTACTCTTTCAAATAAACCTAATTGTCTCTACCAATTTTATGTTTATAACTCAAGTTGTTAGCATGAATCCCTTTTCTTTCGATTAGGACTAAACATAGAATTGTAGGAGGAGAGATAGACACAACGATATCAACATCAAATACTTACCTCAAGCGCGCATGGCTAACGTCGGGCTCACCCCGACCCTAAGAGCTTTGGGGAACTACTCGCTTCTCATCATGGGATTCATCGTCAATTGAAAGGAAGAAACTTGCATTAAAATAAACTCCGAAGCTTTACAACTTAACGTCAACTTTCGCAAACGTCAAACCCTAAAACTTCTCTCTAACTCTAACTCTAATGTCTATGTCTTGTTTGTTCTATGATTCGATTATTGGATTCTCTAACAAATCAGCCCTAGGGCTTTATTTATAGGCTACTAATCCTCGCTATCCAAGGATTGTAACTCCTATCTAAACTAATAACTCTATCCGAACAATTAGGATAGGTCTTTTATTTTGATAAAACTTAAAGGAACTTAAAGGTAAAAGATAAATAAACTTCAGCTGCCATCTATCTTGAGAGTATGAGATAATTCCGTGCCTCCTTGAAGATATAGTTCCAATCTGCATTCGAAATCGAGTCTATCTTCTGTCGAGATAAGGGGTCGATATCGACACCAGAGGTCGATATCGAGGTCTCTGTTCCTGCTCGACTTGTTCAGCTCTGGTCGATTTCTATGTTGAGGTCGATATGGGGGTCGATATCTGGGTCTAAGGTCGATATCTACCTCTTCTCAGCTTCACTTGGCTTCTTCGTTTTGACTCCGTTTTCGCTCGAATTCCTGCATGGTTAGCTTAAAACATGTGCAAACTCTATTTCTTGCATTTTAGCCCATTCTTACACAAGTTTATATTCTTTTGAACCCTTTTATTTGGAAATCGAATGAAATACGAAGTCAAAAGATGCAATAAAAGAAAGTGCAAATGTGTACATCAAAACACCCCATACTTAGACTTGCTTGTCCTCAAGCAATAACCAAGCAATAACCAACACCTACAACACACCCTTCAAGTCTTCGCCTTTGTCAAAAGCAACATCATAAGCGGTAGCAAAGCAAAGCAAGTGAATTTAACGTCATAGCACATATTTTGGCGATCCATAGGCATATGCAATTTTGATCCATCCTCACAGGGATAATGTGTTTGCACTCAACTCTCATGTGTTTAGGCTATGAAGATCACTCTCAACTCAATTCCATATACAATCTCATAAACATTGCAATTTATAAAAATCCACTTCGCAACCAATTATGAAAATGCAATAAGAATCATCAGGAGGACTTTCGCTCAATGGAAGACTTCATAGAAGACTCCATTCGGCGGGGTTGTAATGGGGCTTGGTATGAAATAAAGGGTATGGAATTATTTGGCTATGTGGTGCTTTTCAAATTCGGGAATCAAGACTCCTAAATATCAACACTTGCAATACCCAAACCATAACTCTTCATAATATAATGCTCTAAAAGATGCATTCCATCAACTCTTCTTCCAAGTTCTAATATACCTCTCAAACGTATAACACTTGTATGAATAAAAGACTTAAGGATTTTGGCTCATGCACTTTATATATATATTTTTTTCGGATTTATTTTTTTTATTTTTTATTTTCGAACATAATACTAAAACTATGTGCATTTATATGGTGAGCCAAAACATCCTTTTACAAAATATGACAAAATGTAAATATGTACCATCCTATAATTTCCTTGCTTACAACTAGACATTATGCTCTTTTCTTTCCACAAGGCATTAGTTCCAACCAATCTAAGTCTCAATTCCCAAATGGGGGTCAGGCTCAATTCGGCTAGGGATAATTTTGTGGAGTTTGCAATTCAGGCTCAGGCTAATGTTCTGGCTTCAAGCAGGGATAATGCAGGGTAGGTAAAGAGAGGATAAAATTGGCTTAAAAGATGCCTCCATCATTTAATTCTCGTAAACATAAACATATATATGCATTGGTTTTGAATAACTATCACAACATTTAGAGATGCATAGGAAGAGTAAATTCACTCAAGAAAGCAGAGGGATTTGCTTTTTAGCCTAGGATCATATGTGCTCAATTTCATCACAAGTTCACAATCTACATAAAAATTTTAAAGACTTAGGCTAAACCATCCAAATATGCCATATGATCACGTCAGCTATTGAGTTTTCATCATAGGACATCTAAGTAGGAAAAAAAACAATCTTAAAAATAAACATGCATTTTTTTGGGTATTTTTTGACATTTTCTATTTTTTTGGATTTTCTTGACATTTTATAAAAGTAAAACTAAGAACAAAAATTTAAACATGAATGCAATGCGAAGAAGAAACCAAGTTATGACCATAAGACATGTCTTTCCCCCACCCCATACTTAAAATATACAGTGTCCTCACTGTATTAAAAAGAAGAACAAGGGTAGAGAGAGACTTACAGTGCAACATGCGGATTAAGGTCGATTTCAGGTGAGGTCGATGCCAGAAGTCGATATCTAGGTCAGTGGTCGATGTCGACTGCATCTGTCGAAGTCGAGGAAGAAAATGAAGACGAGGGCTGCCTGATTGGGGTCGATATTGAGTATAATGGTCGATATCGACCTCTCTTTTTCGCTCCTGAGTCCTCGATGTCGACTCCAGGAGGTGGCTTGACCCTGGGGGGTCGATTTTGACTGGCCTGGTCGATTTCGACTGCCTCTGCATAAGCTTTTTTTTCCTCTTCGTCGTTCCTTTTGCTTGATAACCTGAAATCTTGTTAGAAATATAGATAAAGCACGAATTATCTCAGTCTTAAAAGTTTCAAACAGCCAAAACTTAAGTCCTAAAAAACCATCCATGCGAAATTTAAATGTTTTATGTACATGCTCTAGATTTTTGAGTCGCTAGGCCGACTTCTTCGTCAATTCTTCACGAGCCTTTTATGTAGGGACCCTTCGAGCTTGAGCATTCTCCTGGATCATCTAGGTCCTTTTGATAGCTTCTAAGTTTGGCGACCAAGGCTTCTTTGATGTTAGGTTCTTCTTTGGGCGCTTTTCTTCTCTTTCTTGACCTAACTTTAGCAATATAGGCAAACCATGGAGGTTTGACCCTCTCTTTAGTAGAACTATCAATAATCGGCTTAATTGATTTATCAATAATGGACGGAGGAGGGTTAAGATTCATACCTGGGCTTACCTGTTTGGGCCCGAAACTGAAATCTTCGGGCTGAGGGGTGGTCGATTTCGACCAAGGAGGGTCGATTTCGAGTGCGATGGTCGATACCGACATGTGGGGGTCGATATCGACCTCCGTGACCCCATACTTAAGCTCCTGGCAGCGATCTGGCATTCTCGATTTCGGCCAAGGGGGGTCGATTTCGATGCTTTTAGTCGATATCGACTGGTTCCAGTCGATGTCGACCCTACTTGCTGTTTCCGTCCTTGCCAACAAAAATTTTCTAAGCTTCTCCTTAGCCGACGAGAGGACTACTTGCTCCAGGTGCTTTATTTCGCTCATGGTTGGGTTGAAAGAGAATTCTATTACTTCGTTCCCTATAGTAAAGGTTAGTAACCCTCGGCGTACATTGATATTGGCATCAGCAGTAGCTAAGAAAGGCCTACCAAGTATAATAGGCACTACAGGATCTTCAGGCATCTCCAATACAATGAAATCAGTAGGTACAAAGAACTTACCTACCTTTACCGGAACGTCATCAACTATACCTGTGGGTCTGACGAATGAGTTGTCAGCCATATAGAGTTTCATGTCCACAGGTTCAAGGGCACCAATGTTCACCTTTTGCCAAATAGAGAGAGGCATGAGACTTACACTTGCCCCTAGGTCACATAGGGCTTTATAGCGATGTTGGCCAAGTCCCACGGTGATTGCAAACTTCCCTGGATCACTCTTCTTCTCAGGGAAGTCCATCTTTGAGCACTCCTCTGTGATCTCCGCCATGGACCTCTTCTTGCTCAGGATGTCTTTGAGGAATCGCACATAGGCGGGCATCTCGCTTAGGGCTTCTGTTAGAGGGATAGTGACGTTGAGTCCTTGAAGTATCTTTATGAAGTGCCTAAACTTGCCTTTGGTGGGATCCTCCAATGCTTTGGAAGGGAATGGCAACGTCTTCTTTGGTGGAGGGGCCAAAACGGTGGTCGGAGGGGCCTGTTGGACATCGACATCGACTGGAATGTGGTCGATATCGACTGGAATGGTCGATTTCGACCTCTGTTGAGGCACTGATGACTCTGCAGTGTCACCGACATCGACCAGGGTGTCGAAATGGTGGTCGATATCGACCTCTGGGTCGACATCGACTGGTCTGTCGACGTCGACTGGGTCTGTTGCTTTCTCCTCCGTATCCGTTCGTGGCTTTTGTACTTTGGTGCCACTCCTTAATTGTATGGCTGCGACATGGCCCGTCCCGGATTGTCCCTTAGGATTTGTAGTGGGTTGCCCAGGGAGTGTTCCGGACGGCCTAGGGATTTGTGCCGCCAATTGACCCAGTTGGGTCTCTACGTTCTTCTTCCATATATCCATCTCCCCAATCCTTGTGGTGAGGTGATTGAGTTGAGAGTGGATAGCATTGTTGGATTGATCGTTCTTAGCCTGATTCCGCCTGATTTCGTCCAGTACTAGTTGAAGATCATCCTTCTTTTGGTCTCTCTCCGGGTGCCCAGGAGCTCTATAAGGCGGAGGGTCCCTAGGGTTAACCGGGTTCCTTTGTGGTTGATGGAACCTTTGGTCTCCCCAATATTGGTTATTGGGACCCCTCATGTAGCGCGCCTCTTGGTGAGTCTCCGCTAGGTGTACTTGTTCGGCATGGGGGCACTCGATGGTGGTGTGCCGCTGCGATCCGCACTCGATGCAATCTTGGTTCGCTGAAAGGAACCTCACTTGCTTTTGGAGCTTTCTATGTTGATCTCTGTGGAATTGCTCCTTCACATCCGGATCGATTACATTGGAGGGTTCATATAAGGGCATAGATGGGGCAGGCCTCGACGATGATGATGTGTCGGAAGCCTCAGGAGTCCCATATGTGTTGTCAAATTCCACCAACCTCTCTATGGTCTCCCAAGCCTCTTGTGGGGCGAGTTCAAGGTAGCCATTGGCGGTGTAGGTGTTGATTCTCTCCTTTGTTGCAGCATCGAGAGCATTGTATATGATCTCCTGAATTACATATGGTGGTTGGCCATGCGTCGGGCATGATCGTAGAAGGTCCTTGAACCTTTCCCAAACAGTCGCCAGAGCCTCACCAGGCTTTTGTTTGAAAGCCGTGATTTTCTGTCGGATCAACGCCGTCTTAGAAGGAGGGAAGAACTTGTTGAGGAACGCGTCCTTGACTTCATTCCAAGTGCGGAGCGATCTTGGGGCTAAGCTTTCCAACCACTGCAACGCTTTACCTGTAAGAGACCATCGAAAGGCTTTTAGTTGGACATATTCAAGACTTCGTCCATCAGCAATAGTATCGCAAAGGTCTAAGAAGGTAGAAATATGTGCCATAGGGCATTCATTAGGTTTTCCTTCATATTGATGCCTTCTTATTTCAGTCAGGAAGTTAGGTTTAATTTCAAAATTAGAGGCAGGGATAAGAATTGCCGATTCAGGCACTGTGAGAGCGGGATGCATATATTGCTTGGCATTCCTAGGGAGGGCATTGATTTGGGCTTCTATTTGCCTCCGGCCTTCCTCCTCCCTATCCGCACGCTCCTTAAGTGCCGCCTCTCTAGTCGTTAAGTCCTCAACCTGCTTCCTTAGTTGTTCAATAAGTTCTGCTTGGTTCGCGTTTTCCGCCATGATTCTTTGAGCTTGGGCCCTTAGATGGAAATAACGCTCAGGGTCGTCTACTCCTTCAAATTCAGGTGGGCGATCAGCGCGTCGCATACACCTGCAAGACCAAACTAAGTAGAGACGTGAGATAGACTACTAGGACGCGATTGATTGCCTCCCCGGCAACGGCGCCAATTTGTTGTTGCATGAGGCTTGATATGTCAAGTAATTACAAATATAAAGATGTAAATAAATGTAAACCAACTCCTGGCCTAAGCAAATAATTACAAGACTTCCTCCCGTTGTAGTGGAAGGGTAGTCAGGATCGATCCACGAGGAGGGGTGTCAGCGGGATCCTAGTAGCCTTGGAAATTTCACGTCTGCGTCAATCAGTAGCCTCGATTTCGACCTGGTGCCTCGATGTCGACCTCGGCTGTCGATGTTCTCTGCAACAGAAGACCTGCAAAGACAAAAACAAGTGGTCGATATCGACTGGTGGGGGTCGATATCGATGTCAGTCCACGAAATCGACTGGCTCAGAAGACTGCCAGTCGATACAGAAGGGTCGATATCGATGTCTGGTGTCGATATCGATGCCTGCAGAAGTTTCCCAGGAGTCTGGAGATCGACTCAGAAAACCGTCGATCTATCAGTTTTGGTCGATATCGACCTCTGCTGTCGATATCGACGTCTTTCCTGCAGTGGGTTAGTTCTTTGTCGGCAAAGAAAAGCCGAAGAATTTAGGATGGAGAGAGAAGCAATGAACAGAAATAAAAGTGGGTTTTGATGAATATAAAATATGTAAAAGCAACTCCTAGGATTAGGGTTTACCACAACGTTAACCAATGCATGCGATGAGATAAATAAGACGGACAATTGCGCTATTTCACCAGAGGGACGAGCTTTCGCCGTACACCAACTCTTAGGATTACTCTTTCAAATAAACCTAATTGTCTCTACCAATTTTATGTTTATAACTCAAGTTGTTAGCATGAATCCCTTTTCTTTCGATTAGGACTAAACATAGAATTGTAGGAGGAGAGATAGACACAACGATATCAACATCAAATACTTACCTCAAGCGCGCATGGCTAACGTCGGGCTCACCCCGACCCTAAGAGCTTTGGGGAACTACTCGCTTCTCATCATGGGATTCATCGTCAATTGAAAGGAAGAAACTTGCATTAAAATAAACTCCGAAGCTTTACAACTTAACGTCAACTTTCGCAAACGTCAAACCCTAAAACTTCTCTCTAACTCTAACTCTAATGTCTATGTCTTGTTTGTTCTATGATTCGATTATTGGATTCTCTAACAAATCAGCCCTAGGGCTTTATTTATAGGCTACTAATCCTCGCTATCCAAGGATTGTAACTCCTATCTAAACTAATAACTCTATCCGAACAATTAGGATAGGTCTTTTATTTTGATAAAACTTAAAGGAACTTAAAGGTAAAAGATAAATAAACTTCAGCTGCCATCTATCTTGAGAGTATGAGATAATTCCGTGCCTCCTTGAAGATATAGTTCCAATCTGCATTCGAAATCGAGTCTATCTTCTGTCGAGATAAGGGGTCGATATCGACACCAGAGGTCGATATCGAGGTCTCTGTTCCTGCTCGACTTGTTCAGCTCTGGTCGATTTCTATGTTGAGGTCGATATGGGGGTCGATATCTGGGTCTAAGGTCGATATCTACCTCTTCTCAGCTTCACTTGGCTTCTTCGTTTTGACTCCGTTTTCGCTCGAATTCCTGCATGGTTAGCTTAAAACATGTGCAAACTCTATTTCTTGCATTTTAGCCCATTCTTACACAAGTTTATATTCTTTTGAACCCTTTTATTTGGAAATCGAATGAAATACGAAGTCAAAAGATGCAATAAAAGAAAGTGCAAATGTGTACATCAAAACACCCCATACTTAGACTTGCTTGTCCTCAAGCAATAACCAAGCAATAACCAACACCTACAACACACCCTTCAAGTCTTCGCCTTTGTCAAAAGCAACATCATAAGCGGTAGCAAAGCAAAGCAAGTGAATTTAACGTCATAGCACATATTTTGGCGATCCATAGGCATATGCAATTTTGATCCATCCTCACAGGGATAATGTGTTTGCACTCAACTCTCATGTGTTTAGGCTATGAAGATCACTCTCAACTCAATTCCATATACAATCTCATAAACATTGCAATTTATAAAAATCCACTTCGCAACCAATTATGAAAATGCAATAAGAATCATCAGGAGGACTTTCGCTCAATGGAAGACTTCATAGAAGACTCCATTCGGCGGGGTTGTAATGGGGCTTGGTATGAAATAAAGGGTATGGAATTATTTGGCTATGTGGTGCTTTTCAAATTCGGGAATCAAGACTCCTAAATATCAACACTTGCAATACCCAAACCATAACTCTTCATAATATAATGCTCTAAAAGATGCATTCCATCAACTCTTCTTCCAAGTTCTAATATACCTCTCAAACGTATAACACTTGTATGAATAAAAGACTTAAGGATTTTGGCTCATGCACTTTATATATATATTTTTTTCGGATTTATTTTTTTTATTTTTTATTTTCGAACATAATACTAAAACTATGTGCATTTATATGGTGAGCCAAAACATCCTTTTACAAAATATGACAAAATGTAAATATGTACCATCCTATAATTTCCTTGCTTACAACTAGACATTATGCTCTTTTCTTTCCACAAGGCATTAGTTCCAACCAATCTAAGTCTCAATTCCCAAATGGGGGTCAGGCTCAATTCGGCTAGGGATAATTTTGTGGAGTTTGCAATTCAGGCTCAGGCTAATGTTCTGGCTTCAAGCAGGGATAATGCAGGGTAGGTAAAGAGAGGATAAAATTGGCTTAAAAGATGCCTCCATCATTTAATTCTCGTAAACATAAACATATATATGCATTGGTTTTGAATAACTATCACAACATTTAGAGATGCATAGGAAGAGTAAATTCACTCAAGAAAGCAGAGGGATTTGCTTTTTAGCCTAGGATCATATGTGCTCAATTTCATCACAAGTTCACAATCTACATAAAAATTTTAAAGACTTAGGCTAAACCATCCAAATATGCCATATGATCACGTCAGCTATTGAGTTTTCATCATAGGACATCTAAGTAGGAAAAAAAACAATCTTAAAAATAAACATGCATTTTTTTGGGTATTTTTTGACATTTTCTATTTTTTTGGATTTTCTTGACATTTTATAAAAGTAAAACTAAGAACAAAAATTTAAACATGAATGCAATGCGAAGAAGAAACCAAGTTATGACCATAAGACATGTCTTTCCCCCACCCCATACTTAAAATATACAGTGTCCTCACTGTATTAAAAAGAAGAACAAGGGTAGAGAGAGACTTACAGTGCAACATGCGGATTAAGGTCGATTTCAGGTGAGGTCGATGCCAGAAGTCGATATCTAGGTCAGTGGTCGATGTCGACTGCATCTGTCGAAGTCGAGGAAGAAAATGAAGACGAGGGCTGCCTGATTGGGGTCGATATTGAGTATAATGGTCGATATCGACCTCTCTTTTTCGCTCCTGAGTCCTCGATGTCGACTCCAGGAGGTGGCTTGACCCTGGGGGGTCGATTTTGACTGGCCTGGTCGATTTCGACTGCCTCTGCAGAAGCTTTTTTTTCCTCTTCGTCGTTCCTTTTGCTTGATAACCTGAAATCTTGTTAGAAATATAGATAAAGCACGAATTATCTCAGTCTTAAAAGTTTCAAACAGCCAAAACTTAAGTCCTAAAAAACCATCCATGCGAAATTTAAATGTTTTATGTACATGCTCTAGATTTTTGAGTTCGCTAGGCCGACTTCTCCGTCAATTCTTCACGAGCCTTTTATGTAGGGACCCTTCGAGCTTGAGCATTCTCCTGGATCATCTAGGTCCTTTTGATAGCTTCTAAGTTTGGCGACCAAGGCTTCTTTGATGTTAGGTTCTTCTTTGGGCGCTTTTCTTCTCTTTCTTGACCTAACTTTAGCAATATAGGCAAACCATGGAGGTTTGACCCTCTCTTTAGTAGAACTATCAATAATCGGCTTAATTGATTTATCAATAATGGACGGAGGAGGGTTAAGATTCATACCTGGGCTTACCTGTTTGGGCCCGAAACTGAAATCTTCGGGCTGAGGGGTGGTCGATTTCGACCAAGGAGGGTCGATTTCGAGTGCGATGGTCGATACCGACATGTGGGGGTCGATATCGACCTCCGTGACCCCATACTTAAGCTCCTGGCAGCGATCTGGCATTCTCGATTTCGGCCAAGGGGGGTCGATTTCGATGCTTTTAGTCGATATCGACTGGTTCCAGTCGATGTCGACCCTACTTGCTGTTTCCGTCCTTGCCAACAAAAATTTTCTAAGCTTCTCCTTAGCCGACGAGAGGACTACTTGCTCCAGGTGCTTTATTTCGCTCATGGTTGGGTTGAAAGAGAATTCTATTACTTCGTTCCCTATAGTAAAGGTTAGTAACCCTCGGCGTACATTGATATTGGCATCAGCAGTAGCTAAGAAAGGCCTACCAAGTATAATAGGCACTACAGGATCTTCAGGCATCTCCAATACAATGAAATCAGTAGGTACAAAGAACTTACCTACCTTTACCGGAACGTCATCAACTATACCTGTGGGTCTGACGAATGAGTTGTCAGCCATATAGAGTTTCATGTCCACAGGTTCAAGGGCACCAATGTTCACCTTTTGCCAAATAGAGAGAGGCATGAGACTTACACTTGCCCCTAGGTCACATAGGGCTTTATAGCGATGTTGGCCAAGTCCCACGGTGATTGCAAACTTCCCTGGATCACTCTTCTTCTCAGGGAAGTCCATCTTTGAGCACTCCTCTGTGATCTCCGCCATGGACCTCTTCTTGCTCAGGATGTCTTTGAGGAATCGCACATAGGCGGGCATCTCGCTTAGGGCTTCTGTTAGAGGGATAGTGACGTTGAGTCCTTGAAGTATCTTTATGAAGCGCCTAAACTTGCCTTTGGTGGGATCCTCCAATGCTTTGGAAGGGAATGGCAACGTCTTCTTTGGTGGAGGGGCCAAAACGGTGGTCGGAGGGGCCTGTTGGACATCGACATCGACTGGAATGTGGTCGATATCGACTGGAATGGTCGATTTCGACCTCTGTTGAGGCACTGATGACTCTGCAGTGTCATCGACATCGACCAGGGTGTCGAAATGGTGGTCGATATCGACCTCTGGGTCGACATCGACTGGTCTGTCGACGTCGACTGGGTCTGTTGCTTTCTCCTCCGTATCCGTTCGTGGCTTTTGTACTTTGGTGCCACTCCTTAATTGTATGGCTGCGACATGGCCCGTCCCGGATTGTCCCTTAGGATTTGTAGTGGGTTGCCCAGGGAGTGTTCCGGACGGCCTAGGGATTTGTGCCGCCAATTGACCCAGTTGGGTCTCTACGTTCTTCTTCCATATATCCATCTCCCCAATCCTTGTGGTGAGGTGATTGAGTTGAGAGTGGATAGCATTGTTGGATTGATCGTTCTTAGCCTGATTCCGCCTGATTTCGTCCAGTACTAGTTGAAGATCATCCTTCTTTTGGTCTCTCTCCGGGTGCCCAGGAGCTCTATAAGGCGGAGGGTCCCTAGGGTTAACCGGGTTCCTTTGTGGTTGATGGAACCTTTGGTCTCCCCAATATTGGTTATTGGGACCTCTCATGTAGCGCGCCTCTTGGTGAGTCTCCGCTAGGTGTACTTGTTCGGCATGGGGGCACTCGATGGTGGTGTGCCGCTGCGATCCGCACTCGATGCAATCTTGGTTCGCTGAAAGGAACCTCACTTGCTTTTGGAGCTTTCTAAGTTGATCTCTGTGGAATTGCTCCTTCACATCCGGATCGATTACATTGGAGGGTTCATATAAGGGCATAGATGGGGCAGGCCTCGACGATGATGATGTGTCGGAAGCCTCAGGAGTCCCATATGTGTTGTCAAATTCCACCAACCTCTCTATGGTCTCCCAAGCCTCTTGTGGGGCGAGTTCAAGGTAGCCATTGGCGGTGTAGGTGTTGATTCTCTCCTTTGTTGCAGCGTCGAGAGCATTGTATATGATCTCCTGAATTACATATGGTGGTTGGCCATGCGTCGGGCATGATCGTAGAAGGTCCTTGAACCTTTCCCAAACAGTCGCCAGAGCCTCACCAGGCTTTTGTTTGAAAGCCGTGATTTTCTGTCGGATCAACGACGTCTTAGAAGGAGGGAAGAACTTGTTGAGGAACGCGTCCTTGACTTCATTCCAAGTGCGGAGCGATCTTGGGGCTAAGCTTTCCAACCACTGCAACGCTTTACTTGTAAGAGACCATCGAAAGGCTTTTAGTTGGTCATATTCAAGACTTCGTCCATCAGCAATAGTATCGCAAAGGTCTAAGAAGGTAGAAATATGTGCCATAGGGCATTCATTAGGTTTTCCTTCATATTGATGCCTTCTTATTTCAGTCAGGAAGTTAGGTTTAATTTCAAAATTAGAGGCAGGGATAAGAATTGCCGATTCAGGCACTGTGAGAGCGGGATGCATATATTGCTTGGCATTCCTAGGGAGGGCATTGATTTGGGCTTCTATTTGCCTCCGGCCTTCCTCCTCCCTATCCGCACGCTCCTTAAGTGCCGCCTCTCTAGTCGTTAAGTCCTCAACCTGCTTCCTTAGTTGTTCAATAAGTTCTGCTTGGTTCGCGTTTTCCGCCATGATTCTTTGAGCTTGGGCCCTTAGATGGAAATAACGCTCAGGGTCGTCTACTCCTTCAAATTCAGGTGGGCGATCAGCGCGTCGCATACACCTGCAAGACCAAACTAAGTAGAGACGTGAGATAGACTACTAGGACGCGATTGATTGCCTCCCCGGCAACGGCGCCAATTTGTTGTTGCATGAGGCTTGATATGTCAAGTAATTACAAATATAAAGATGTAAATAAATGTAAACCAACTCCTGGCCTAAGCAAATAATTACAAGACTTCCTCCCGTTGTAGTGGAAGGGTAGTCAGGATCGATCCACGAGGAGGCGTGTCAGTGGGATCCTAGTAGCCTTGGAAATTTCACGTCTGCGTCAATCAGTAGCCTCGATTTCGACCTGGTGCCTCGATGTCGACCTCGGCTGTCGATGTTCTCTGCAACAGAAGACCTGTAAAGACAAAAACAAGTGGTCGATATCGACTGGTGGGGGTCGATATCGATGTCAGTCCACGAAATCGACTGGCTCAGAAGACTGCCAGTCGATACAGAAGGGTCGATATCGATGTCTGGTGTCGATATCGATGCCTGCAGAAGTTTCCCAGGAGTCTGGAGATCGACTCAGAAAACCGTCGATCTATCAGTTTTGGTCGATATCGACCTCTGCTGTCGATATCGACGTCTTTCCTGCAGTGGGTTAGTTCTTTGTCGGCAAAGAAAAGCCGAAGAATTTAGGATGGAGAGAGAAGCAATGAACAGAAATAACAGTGGGTTTTGATGAATATAAAATATGTAAAAGCAACTCCTAGGATTAGGGTTTACCACAACGTTAACCAATGCATGCGATGAGATAAATAAGACGGACAATTGCGCTATTTCACCAGAGGGACGAGCTTTCGCCGTACACCAACTCTTAGGATTACTCTTTCAAATAAACCTAATTGTCTCTACCAATTTTATGTTTATAACTCAAGTTGTTAGCATGAATCCCTTTTCTTTCGATTAGGACTAAACATAGAATTGTAGGAGGAGAGATAGACACAACGATATCAACATCAAATACTTACCTCAAGCGCGCATGGCTAACGTCGGGCTCACCCCGACCCTAAGAGCTTTGGGGAACTACTCGCTTCTCATCATGGGATTCATCGTCAATTGAAAGGAAGAAACTTGCATTAAAATAAACTCCGAAGCTTTACAACTTAACGTCAACTTTCGCAAACGTCAAACCCTAAAACTTCTCTCTAACTCTAACTCTAATGTCTATGTCTTGTTTGTTCTATGATTCGATTATTGGATTCTCTAACAAATCAGCCCTAGGGCTTTATTTATAGGCTACTAATCCTCGCTATCCAAGGATTGTAACTCCTATCTAAACTAATAACTCTATCCGAACAATTAGGATAGGTCTTTTATTTTGATAAAACTTAAAGGAACTTAAAGGTAAAAGATAAATAAACTTCAGCTGCCATCTATCTTGAGAGTATGAGATAATTCCGTGCCTCCTTGAAGATATAGTTCCAATCCGCATTCGAAATCGAGTCTATCTTCTGTCGAGATAAGGGGTCGATATCGACACCAGAGGTCGATATCGAGGTCTCTGTTCCTGCTCGACTTGTTCAGCTCTGGTCGATTTCTATGTTGAGGTCGATATGGGGGTCGATATCGACACTGGGGGTCGATATCTGGGTCTAAGGTCGATATCTACCTCTTCTCAGCTTCACTTGGCTTCTTCGTTTTGACTCCGTTTTCGCTCGAATTCCTGCATGGTTAGCTTAAAACATGTGCAAACTCTATTTCTTGCATTTTAGCCCATTCTTACACAAGTTTATATTCTTTTGAACCCTTTTCTTTGGAAATCGAATGAAATACGAAGTCAAAAGATGCAATAAAAGAAAGTGCAAATGTGTACATCAGTGCATATTTACATTTTGTCATATTTTGTAAAAGGATTTTTGGCTCAACATATAAATGCACATGTTTTTTTAGTATTATTTATTATTTTCGTCAAAAAAAGAGATATATGTATATAGTGCATGAGCTAAAATCCTTAAGTCTTTTATTTATTTCATACAAGTGTGATATTTTTGAGAGACATATTAGAGTGTGAAAGAAGGGTTAGTAGTATGGTTTACATCTTTTAGTGCATCTTTAGAGCATATTTTGGAAAGATGAGTTGGGAAAGAGCATTATTGGAGATTGAGCTTGGAAAAGAGCAACATGGAAGAGTTATGGTTTGGATATTGCAAGTGTTGAGATTTAGGAGTCTTGATTCCCGAATTATAAAAGCACCACATAGCCAAATAATTCCATACCCTTAATTCCTTACCAAGCCCCATTACAACCCCGCCGAATGGAGTCTTTGTTGAAGTCTTCCATTGAGCGAAAGTCCTCCTGATGGTTGTTATTGCATTTTCATAATTGGTTGCAAAGTGGATTTTTATAAATTGCAGTGTTTATGAGATTGTGTATGGAATTGAGTTGAGAGTTGATCTTCATAGCCTAAACACATGAGAGTTGAGTGCAAACACATTATCCCTGTGAGATTGGGTAAAAAATTGCATATGCCTATGGATCCCCTAAATATGTGCTATGACGTTAAATTCACTTGCTTTGCTTTGCTACCGCTTATGATGTTGCTTTTGACAAGGGCGAAGACTTGAAGGGTGTGTTGTAGGTGTTGGTTATTGCTTGGTTATTGCTTGAGGACAAGGAAGTCTAAGTATGGGGTGTTTTGATTAACATATTTGTACCTCATTTTATTGCATCTTTTGACTTCTTATTTCATTCGATTTCCAAAGAAAAGGTTCAAAAGAATATAAACTTGTGTAAGAATGGGCTAAAGCACAAGAAATAGAGTCTGCACGTGTTTTGAGCTAATCATGCAGGAATTCGATGAAATCGGAGTCAAAACGAAGAAACCAAGTGAAGCTGAGCAGAGGTAGATATCGACCTTCAACATAGATATCGACCTTCAACATCGATATCGACCTCAACATAGACATCGCTGGAGATGGATAAGTCGAGCAGAAATACAGACATCGATATCGACCTCCAACGTCGATATCGACCTTATCTCGACAGAAGATTGATCCGATTTCGAGACTCGGATTATGAATTCTATCATCAAGGCCACGGATTATCTTGTACTTCTAGATAGTTAGCAGCTGAATTTATCTTTTCCTTTAAGTTTTATCAAATTAGTTTAAGTTTTATCAAAATAAAAGACATATCCTAATTGTTTGGATAGAGTTCATAGTTTAGATAGAAGTTACAATCCTTGGCTAGCAAGGATTAGTAGCCTATAAATAAAGCCCTAGGGGGCTGGCATTCAATCATCCATGAACACATCCAATTACATTCAATAGAGTTAGAGAGAAGTTTTAGGGTTTGGCGTTTGCGAAAGCCGACGTTCATTTGTAAAGCTTCGGAGTTTATAATTTAATGCAAGTTTATTTCTTTCAATAAATGATGAGTTCCATGATGAGGTGCAAGTAGTTCCCCAAGGCTCTTAGGATCGGTTGAGCCCGACGTTAGCCATGCGTGTTCGAGGTAAGTGTTAGATGTTGATATCGTTGTGTCTATATCATCTCCTACGATTCTATGTTTAGTCCTAATCGAAAGAAAAGGGATTCTTGCTAACAACTTGAGTTATAAACATAAAATTGGTAGAGACAATTAGGTTTATTTGCAAGAGTAATCCTAAGAGTTGGTGTACAGCGAAAGCTTGTCCCTCGGGTGAAATAGCGCAATTGTCCGTCTTATTTATCTTATCGCATGCATTGGTTAACGTTGTGGTAAACCCTAATCCTAGGAGTTGCTTTTTATATAAGTTAATTCACCAAAACCACTGTTTTATTTCTGTTCATCGCATCCTCATCCATCCTAAAGTCTTCGGCCTTTCTTCGCCGAAAAAAAGCTAATAACTTTGCAGGAGAAGACATCGATATCGACCACAGACGTTGATATCGACCACTGAGTTCGTCGAAAGTTTTCTGAGTCGACGACGATCATCACTGCTAAGTTACTGAACATCGATATTGACTTTTCAACGTCAATATCGACCACCTGTGTCGACTGACAGTCTTCTGAGCCAGTCGATTCCGTCTGCTAACATCGATATCGACCTTCCCTAGTCGATATCGACTACTTGTTTTTTGTCTCTGCAGGTCTTCTGTTGCAGAGAGGATTGACAGCCGAGGTCGACATCGAGCACCAAGGTCGAAATCGAGGCTTCTGGTCGACTAAAGACATGAGATTCCGAAGCTAATAGGATCCCGCTGACACGCCCCCTCGTGGATCGATCTTGACTACCCTTCCACTACAACGGGAGGAAGTCTTGTAATTATTTGCATATGCTAGGAGTCGGATTCGCATTTACATATCTTTATATTTGTATTTAAGATACTCGACGTCCTCCTATTAACAAATTGGCGTCGTTGGGGAAGGGCTTACTTGCATATTCATACTTAGTTTAGATTTGCATATTTATCTTAATGCATATTTAGTTTTATTTTCGAAAAAAAAGAGAGAGAAAAAAGCATTACTTACAAGGCGATACTTCATAAAGCATCAGGAAGAGGCTGCAGAACAAAAAAGCATTACTTCATAAACAATTCAAGCTCAAAGATACAGATCATAGCCAATGTATAAAACTTACAAGGCGATACATCCTCCCCTCTACGTCAGCACAACGGATAAAATCCCGTATCACAGGGTTAGGGGACGCCATCTTTCTACCAGAATAATTGTCGTTAAATAAAATAAATGCATGACTGCAAATGTTGCAAACACCACATCTTCTTATATCCAAAAGAAGACTGTACATGCTTTGAAAATTCAGTAGAGGCATTTATTACATACATCAGAACCAGACAGAGAAGCTGAAAAGTAAAATTTCATGAGATACTCTGCATGTATTACACATGGCATCAGTCATCTCAAAACCCGACCAGATGCACAGACATTTCAAATCCAAAAATAGTCATTTATTACAAAATTTCACTTACAAATCGATACCACAATAAAAGGATTTCTTCTCTACAACACAAAGGGCTCAACCTTTTTTCTCATCAGAAATCTTTCCAAACACAATCATGGCAACGGATACTAGCGATCAAAATCCAAACAATCCCTTTGTTTTTTTATATCTATTTAGTAGGGAGCGAACAAAACATACGCATGATGTTGCCCTACGAGTTCGCACAACATTTCCAACTTCATGTTCCCGATCAAATCTTATTGTCCACTCGCGTCGTTAAAGATTTCCCTGTCCACATCATAGGAGGTTGTTACGGATCTCACTGGGTAGCACGCGGATGGAGGGACTTTGCCGAAACGCACGGACTCGAGTTGGAAACATCAATAACATTCACCCACCTATGGGAAACAAGGTTTCAAGTCCATTCTTCGACAAGGAAGGTTACTACATCGACGACGAATCCTACAATAACGATTACAACGGTCCAAGATCAAATGGTTTCCATTAGATCCCAGAAACGGTGTGGTAAGCAATGTTCTAAATGTATTTTCCTTTTTCAATGAAACTCGGATTATCAATAAAAACCCGTTTTCCTAGGATTTATATTATTGTTACTCTCGATTTAAAAATTTTTACCAGTAAAATCCTACGTCCAAAAACGATGGAGATAGACATTTCTATTTCGCGATCCATTCGCTGGAGATTACTTGATTATTAAATTAATCTCCTTGACATCCAAAAACGATGGAGATAGACATTTCTATTTCGTGATCCATTCGCTGGAGATTACTTAATTATTAAATTAATTTCCTTCACGTCCAAATACGACGGAGATAGACAATTCTATATCGCGATCCATTCACTGGAGATTACTTGATTATTAAATTAATCTCCTTAGCATCCAAAAACGCATAAGATAGACATCCCTATATCACGACCAATTATGTAATGGATTGTTTGATCTTTAATTTAATCTCTTCGGCGTCCAATAAACGTTGGAGATGGATACACTACTATCGCGATCAATTAGCTGGAGATTGCTTTACATTTAATCGAATCTCCTCAGCATCCAGAAACAATGGGGAAGAACGGCCCTCTATCACAAATATCGCACCTAAGACTACTCAGCTTTTTTAACACCCCCCTCGGCGCACAAAGGCACTGGAGATTGCTAGGTAGGTATCTCTATCACGAGCAGACATGTTACTCAGTTTCGCCTACGTCAAAGGATGTTAGAATTTATTAAGAATATATCCCATCCGCGATCAACAAAGTAAAGATTGGTTCACACAAAAACCAATAACTAAAGAACTACAACTCTTTTCAACCATTCTTCGCGACAAACTCCAGCAAGATATTGGTTGATTTATCATACACCAAGCAATGCTATCCAACAACAGGTAAACGATATAACCGCAGAAAAACTTACAACAACAAAAGGTTCAAACCCAAACTGTGAAATCTAAGTCACCATTTTGATCAGGACCATGATTCACATCAACAACATCAAAATAAGAGTTTCCTTCATACTCAATAAACAAGCGTGTCCCTATCCGAAGCTCATTCGAAATGACAAACGCGGGCCACCCAGTGGTAAACCAATAGTTGTTGGGCCCTAACGGTTCCACCCTCACCACAAATTCCTCTTCAGCACGCGTCCATGTTAAGTAGGAGGAAGGTCGAGTTCTTAAGTACAAATATAAAATATGTATATACATGTAAACCGACTCCTAACCTATGCAAATAATTACAAGACTTCCTCCCGTTGTAGTGGAAGGGTAGTCAGGATCGATCCACAAGGAGGCGTGTCAGCGGGATCCTAGTAGCGTTGGAAATCTCACGTCTTGCGTCGACCAGAAGCCTCGATTTCGACCTTGGAGCTCGATGGCGACCTCGGCTGTCGATCCTTTCTGCAACAGAAGACCTGCAGAGACAAAAACAAGCAGTCGATATTTACTGGAAAAGATTGATATCGATGTTAGTCAACGGAATCGACTGGCTCAGAAAACTGCCAGTCGACACAGGTGGTCGATATCGACGTCTGGGGGGTCGATATCGATGTTCAGTAGCAGTGACCCATGAGTCTCGAGATCGACTCAGAAGACTGTTGATCTATCACCGTGGTCGATATCGATGTTCAATAACTCAGCAGGATGATCGTCGTCGACTCAGAAAACTGTCGACGAACTCAGTGGTCGATATCGACGTCTGTGGTCGATATCGATGTCTTGTCGTGCAAAGTTGTTAGCTTTTTGTCGGCAAAGAAAGGCCAAAGTCTTTAGGATGGATGAAGATGCAATGAATAGAAATAAAATAGTGGTTTTGGTGAATTAACTTATATAAAAAGCAACTCCTAGGATTAGGGTTTTGCCACAACGTTAACCAATGCATGTGATAAGATAAATAAGACGGACAATTGTGCTATTTCACCCGAGGGACAAGCTTTCGCCGTACACCAACTCTTGGGATTACTCTTGCAAATAAACCTAATTGTCTCTACAAATTTTATGTTTATAACTCATGTTGTTAGCATGAATCCCTTTTTTTTCGATTAGGACTAAACATAGAATCGTAGGAGATGATATAGACACAACGATATCAACATCTAACACTTACCTCAAGCGCGCATGGCTAACGTCGGGCTCACCCCGACCCTAAGAGCTTTGGGAGAGTACTCGCACCTCATCATGGAACTCATCATTGATTGAAAGAAAGAAACTTGCATTAAAATATAAATTCCGAAGCTTTACAACTCGACGTCGGTTTTTCAATCGCCAAACCCTAAAACTTCTCTCTAACTCTATTTTATGTAATTGGATGTGTTGATTGATGATTAAAAGATTATTGAATGCCAGCCCCCTAGGGCTTTATTTATAGGCTACTAATCCTTACTAGCCAGGGATTGTAACTTCTATCTAAACTATGAACTCTATCCAAACAATTAGGATAGGTCTTTTATTTTGATAAAACTTGAACTAACTTGATAAAACTTAAAGGTAAAAAGATAAATAAGTCTTCAGCTGCCATCTATCTTTAAAGTATAAGATAATTCATGTCTTAAGGATAGACTCCACAATCCGATCCTCGAAATCGGATCTATCTTTTGTCGAGATAAGGTCGATATCGACCACAGAGGTCGATATCGATGTCTGTGTTCCTTCTCGACTTGTCCAGCTCCAGTCGATATCTATGTTGAGGTCGATATCGATGTATTATGTTGATATCGATGTCTTCTTGGTTGGTCTGTGTGGTCTATCTCGACACTCAGAAGGCGTGTCGACAACTATGGTCGATATCGATGTTTAAGGTCGATATCGACCTCTGCTCAGCTTCACTTGGCTTCTTCGTTTTGACTCCGATTTCACTCGAATTCCTGCATGGTTAGCTCAAAACTTGTGCAGACTCTATTTCTTATATTTTAACTCATTCTTACAAAAGTTTATATTCTTTTGAACCTTTTCTTTGGAAATCGAATGAAATATGAAGTCAAAAGATGCATTAAAAGGAGATTTAAATATGTGCATGAAAACACCCCATACTTAGACTTGCTTGTCCTCAAGCAATAACCAAGCAATAACCAACACCTACAACACACCCTTCAAGTCTTTGCCCTTGTCAAAAGCAACATCATATGCGGAAGCAAAGCAAATTAAAGCAAGTGAATTTAACGTCATAGCACATATTTAGGCGATCCATAGGCATATACAATTTTGATCCAACCTTACAGGGATAATGTGTTTGCACTCAACTCTCATGTGTTTAGGCTATGAAGATCAACTTTCAACTCAATTCCATATACAATCTCATAAACATTGCAATTTATAACAATCCACTTCTCAACCAATTATGAAAATGCAATAAGAATCATCAAGAGGATTTTCGCTCAATGGAAGACTTCAAAGAAGACTCCATTCGGCGGGGTTGTAATGGGGCTTGGTAAGGAATAAAAGGGTATGGAATTATTTGGCTATGTGGTGCTTATATAATTCGGGAATCAAGACTCCTAAATCTCAACACTTGCAATATCCAAACCATAATTCTTCCATGTTGCACTTTCCAAGCTTAATTCTCTATAATGCTCTTCCCAAACTATCTTTCCATAATATGCTCTAAAGATGCACTTAAAAGATGTAAACCATTCTACCAACCCTTCTTTCAAACTCTAATATGCCTCTCGAAAATATAACACTTGTATGAAATAAATAAAGGATATAAGGATTTTGGCTCATGCAGTATATATATACATCTTTTTTTTTATATCCAAAACACATTCTTACACAAGTTTATATTCTTTTTTTTTTGACGAAAATAATAAATATATACTAAAATTATGTGCATTTATATGGTGAGCCAAAAATCCTTTTACAAAATATGACATGATGAAAATATATATCAACCCATAATTTCCTTGCTCAACACTGGACAATATGCACTTTTAATTCCACAGGGCATTAGTCCAACCAGTCTAAGTCTCAATTTCCAAATGGGGGTCAAGCTCAATTTGGCTAGGGATAATTTTGTGGAGTTTGCAATTTCAGACTCAGGCTAATTTTCCGGCTTCAAGCAGGGATAATGCAGGGTAGGTAAAGAGAGGATAAAAATGGGTTAAAAGATGCCTCCATCATTTGATTCTCGTAAACATAGTCATATTTATGTATTGGCTTTGAATAACTATCACAACATTTAGAGATGCATAGGAAGAGTAAATTCACTCAAGAAAGCGGAGGGCTTTTTTATGTTCTCCCTATAGGCCAAAATTCTCACAAGGACAATTTTTGTTGGATTTGCTTTTTAGGCTAGGATCATATGTGCTCAATTTCATCACAAGTTCACAATCTACATAAAAATTTAAGGACTTGGGCTAAACCATCCAAATATGTCATAGGATTTACATGATCAAGTCAGCTATTGAGTTTTCATCATAGGACATCTAAGTAAACTTAAAAATAAACATGTATTTTTTTGTATTTTTGACATTTTTTCTATGTTTTTGGATTTTTTGACAATTTTTTTTATAAAAGTAAAACTAAGAACAAAAATTTAAACATGAATGCAATGCGAAGAAGAAAACCAAGTTATGACCATAAGACAAGTTTTTCCCCCACCCCATACTTAAAATATACAGTGTCTTCACTGTATTAAAAAAGAAGAACACGGGTAGAGAGAAACTCACAGCGCAACCTACGGATTCAGGTCGATTTCAGATTAGGTCGATACTAGAAGTCGATATCTATGTCACTGGTCGATGTCGACTGCATCTGTCGAAGTCGAGGAAGAAAGTGAAGACAAGGGCTGCCTGATGAAGGTCGATATCGATGATTATGGTCATTATCGACCTTTGCTTATCTGCTCCTGAGTCCTCGATGTCAACTCCAGGAGGTGGCTTGACCCTGGGGGGTCGATTTTGATTGGCATGGTCGATTTCGACTGCCTGTACAGAAGCTTTTCTTCTTCGTCGTTTCTTTTTGCTTAACAACCTGAAATCTTGGTTAGAAATATAGATAAAGCCACAAATTATCTCAATTTTAAAAAGTTCAAAAGCCAAAAAGTCAAATCCTAAAAACCATCTATGAAAAAAGATAGTTTTATGTAAAAGCTCTAGAGTTTTGAGTCGCTAGGCCGACTTCTCCGTCAATTCTTTAATACAGGGACCCTTTGAGGTCGAGCCTTCTCCTGGATCATCTAAGCCCTTTTGGTAGTATCTAAGCTCGGCAACCAAGGCTTCTTCATTAATAGGTTCTTCTTTGGGCGCTTTCCTTCTCTTTCTTGACCTAACTTTAGCAATATAGGCAAACCATGGAGCTTTGACCCTCTTATTAGTAGAATTATCAATAATTGGCTTAATTGATTCATCAATAAGGGACAGAGGAGGGTTAGGACTCATACCTGGGCTTACCTGTTTGGGCCCGAAACAGAAATCTTCGGGCTGAGAGGTGGTCGATTTCGACCAAGAAGGGTCGATTTAGAGTGTGTTGGTCGATACCGACATGTGGAGGTCGATTTCGACCTCTGTGACCCCATACTTAAGCTCCTGACAACAATCTGGCATACTCGATTTCGACCAAGGGGGGTCGATTTCGATGTTTTCAGTCGATATCGACTGATTCCAGTCGATGTCGACCCTGCTTGTTGTTTCCGTCCTCGCCAACAAAAATTTTCTAAGCTTCTCCTTAGCCGGCGAGAGGACTACTTGCTCCAGGTGCTTCGTTTCGCTCATGGTTTGGTTAAAAGAGAATTCTATCACTTCGTTCCCTATAGTAAAGGTTAGTAATCCTCGACGTACATTGATATTGGCATCAGCAGTAGCTAAGAAAGGCCTACCAAGGATAATAGGCACTACATGATCTTCAGGCATCTCCAATACAATGAAATCAGTAGGCACAAAGAACTTACCTACCTTAACCGGAACGTCATCAACTATACCTGTGGGCTTGTCGAATGAGTTGTCGGCCATATAAAGTTTCATATCCACAGGTTCAAGTGCGCCAATGTTCACCTTTTGCCAAATAGAGAGAGGCATGAGACATACGCTTGCCCTTAGGTCACATAGGGCTTTGTAGCGATGTTCGCCAAGTCCCACGGTGATTGCAAACTTCCCTGGATCACTCCTCTTCTCAGGGAAGTCCATCTTTGAGCATTCCACTGCGATCTCTGCCATGGATTTCTTCTTGCTAAGGATGTCTTTGAGGAATCGTACATAGGCGGGCATCTCGCTTAGGGCTTCTGTAAGAGGGATAATAACGTTAAAACCTTGAAGAATTTTTACAAAGCGCCTAAACTTACGCTTGGTGGGATCCTCCAATCCTTTGGAGGGGAATGGCAACGTCTTCTTTGGTAGAGGGGCCTGCTGGACATCGACATCGACTGGGATGTGGTCGATATCTACTGGGATGGTCGATGTCGACCTCTGTTGTGGCTCTGATGGCTCTGCAGTGGCCTCGACGTCGACCTGGGTGTCGACCTAGGGGTCGATATCGATGTCTTCCTCGACATCGACTGGGCTGTCGATGTCGACTGGATCTGCTGCTTTCTCTGATTCCGTTCATGGCTTTTATACTTTGTTGCCACTCCTTAATTGCATGGCTGCGACATGGCCCGTCCTGAATTGCCCCTAAGGATTTGCAGTGGGTTGCCCAGGGAACGTTTCGGACGGTCTAGGGATTTGTGCCACCAATTGACCCAGTTAGGTCTCCACGTTCTTTTTCCAAATATCCATCTCCCCAATCCTTGTGGTGAGGTGATTGAGTTGGGAATGGATGGCATTTTTGGATTGATCATTCTTAGCTTGGTTCCGCCTGATTTCATCCAACACAAGTTGAAGATCATCCTTACGTTGGTCCCTCTCCGGGTGCCCAGGAGCTCTACAAGGCGGGGGGTCCCTAGGGTTAACCGGGTTCCTTTGTGGTTGATGGAACCTTTGGTCTCCCCAATATTGGTGATTGGGACCCCTCATGTAGCACGCCTCTTGGTGAGTCTCCGCTAGTTGTACTTGTGCCGTATGGGGGCACTCGATGGTGGTGTGCCGCTGCGATCCGCATTCAATGGAATCTTGGTTCGCTGAAAGGAACCTCACTTGCTTTTGGAGCTTTCGAAGTTGATCTCTATGAAATTGCTCCTTTACGTCTGGATCGATCACCTTGGAGGGTTCGTATAATGGCATAGATGGGGCAGGCCTCGACGATAATGGTGTGTCGGAAGCCTCAGGAGTCCCATATGTGTTGTCGAACTCCACCAACCTCTCTATGGTCTCCCAAGCCTCTTGTGGTACGAGTTCAAGGTAGCCATAGGAGGTGTAGGTGTTGATCCTCTCCTTGGTTGCAGCGTCAAGAGCATTGTATATGATCTCCTAAATTACATACGGTGGTTGGCCATGCATCGGGCATGATCATAGTTGGGCGTTAATCCTTTCCCAAACAGTCGCCAGAGCCTCACCATGCTTTTGTTTGAAAGTCGTGACTTTCGGTCGGATCAACGCCGTCTTAGAAGGAGGGAAGAACTTGTTGAGGAACGCGTCCTTGACTTCATTCCAGGTGCGGAGCGATCTTGGGGCTAAGCTCTCCAACCACTGCAACGCTTTACCTGTAAGGGACCATCGAAAAGCTTTTAGTTGGACATATTCAAGACTCTGTCTATCAGCAATAGTATCACAGAGGTCTAAGAAGGTCGATATATGAGCCATAGGGAATTCATTAGGTTTTCCTTCATATTGATGCCTTCTAATCTCAGTCAGGAAGTTAGTTATACTTTCAAAATTAGAGGCAGGGATAAGAATCGCCGATTCAGGCACGGTGAGCGCAGGGTGCATGTATTGCTTGGCATTCTGAGAGAGGGCATTGATTTGGGCTTCGATTTGCCTCCGGCCTTCCTCCTCCCTATCCGCGCGCGCCTTAAGTGCCGCCTCTCTAGTTGTTAAGTCCTCAACCTGCTTCCTTAGTTGCTCAATTAGTGCAGCCTGGTTCGCGTTGTCAGCCATAATTCTTTGAGCTTGGGCTCTTAGATGGAAATAGCGCTCAGGGTCGTCTACTCTTTCAAATTCAGGTGGGCAATCAGCGCGTCGCATACACCTGTAAAGCGAAACTAGATAGGAATGTGAGATAGACTACTAGGGCGCGATTGATTGCCTCCCCGGCAACGGCGCCAATTTATTAAAGCAGGAGGAAGGTCGAATTCTTAAGTACAAATATAAAATATGTATATAAATGTAAACCGACTCCTAGCCTATGCAAATAATTAAAAGACTTCCTCCCGTTGTAGTGGAAGGGTAGTCAGGATCGATCCACGAGGAGGCGTGTCAGCGGGATCCTAGTAGCGTTGGAAATCTCACGTCTTCATCGACCAGAAGCCTCGATTTCGACCTAGGAGCTCGATGGCGACCTCGGCTGTCGATCCTTTCTGCAACAGAAGACCTGCAGAGATAAAAATAAGGAATCGATATCGACTGGAAAAGATCGATATCGATGTTAGTCAACGGAATCGACTGGCTCAGAAAACTGCCAGTCGACACAGGTGGTCGATATCGACATCTGGGGGGTCGATATCGATGCTCAGTAGCAGTGACCCAGGAGTCTCGAGATCAACTCAGAAGACTGTCGATCTATCACCGTCGTCGATATCGATGTTCAATAACTCAGCAGGATGATCGTCGTCGACTCAAAAAACTATCGACGAACTCAGTCGTCGATATCGACGTCTGTGGTCGATATCGATGTCTTCTCCTGCAAAGTTATTAGCTTTTTGTCGGCAAACAAAGGCCGAAGTCTTTAGGATGGATGAAGATGCGATGAACAGAAATAAAACAGTGGTTTTGGTGAATTAACTTATACAAAAAGCAACTCCTAGGATTAGGGTTTTACCACAACGTTAACCAATGCATGTGATAAGATAAATAAGACGGACAATTGTGCTATTTCACCCGAGGGACAAGCTTTCGCCGTACACCAACTCTTGGGATTACTCTTGCAAATAAACCTAATTGTCTCTACAAATTTTATGTTTATAACTCAAGTTGTTAGCATGAATCCCTTTTCTTTCGATTAGGACTAAACATAGAATCATAGGGGATGATATAGACACAACGATATCAACATCTAACACTTACCTCAAGCGCGCATGGCTAACGTCGGGCTCACCGCGACCGTAAGAGCTTTGGGAGACTACTCGCACCTCATCATTGAACTCATCATTGATTGAAAGAAAGAAACTTGCATTAAAATATAAATTCCGAAGCTTTACAACTCGACGTCGGTTTTTCAATCGCCAAACCCTAAAACTTCTCTCTAACTCTATTGTATGTAATTGGATGTGTTGATTGATGATTAAAAGATTATTGAATGCCAGCCCCCTAGGGCTTTATTTATAGGCTACTAACCCTTGCTAGCCAAGGATTGTAACTTCTATCTAAACTATGAACTCTATCCAAATAATTATAATAGGTCTTTTATTTTGATAAAACTTAAACTAACTAGATAAAACTTAAAGGTAAAAAGATAAATAAGTCTTCAGCTGCCATATATCTTAAAAGTATAAGATAATTCTTGTCTTGAGGATAGACTCCATAATTCGACCCTCGAAATCGGATCTATCTTCTGTCGAGATAAGGTCGATATCGACTACAGAGGTCGATATCGATGTCTGCTTTCCTGCTCGACTTGTCCAGCTCCAGTCGATATCTGTGTTGAGATTGATATCGATGTATTCTGTCGATATCGATGTCTTCTTGGTTGGTCTGTGTGGTCTATCTCGACACTCAGAAGGCGTGTCGACAACTATGGTCGATATCGATGTTTAAGATCGATATCGACCTCTGCTCAGCTTCACTTGGCTTCTTCGTTTTGACTCCGATTTCACTCGAATTCCTGCATGGTTAGCTCAAAACTTGTGCAGACTCTATTTCTTATATTTTAACTCATTCTTACACAAGTTTATATTCTTTTGAATCTTTTCTTTCGAAATCGAATGAAATATGAAGTCAAAAGATGCATTAAAAGGAGATATAAATATGTACATCAAATAAATGGACAAACCCAAGTGCATCATATCCATAATCACGATATATAGAGGGTAAGGGCTGCAACAAAAACAAATACATCACAAACGCTTTATTTATCAAGGAATAAAATTGCACGACATAGCTTACCAGCCTATATAAATGCCCCTCGACAGCAATATCTCGAGAAAAACCTCTAACACGAGGAAATACTACACTTGGAATATTAACTGGTGTCACAGCCATCATTTTCCGCAAGAAAAACTACAAGAAACATTTATTCTTCTTACTTTTTTATATCGATCTATGCAAAGGAAGCAACAAAGTACACCGCAGGTCTACCACGAGGTCAACATATATCAAAAAACACAACAAACAATGTCCGATAAGTACAACCTCTAACCTAGCGGTGAGGAAAATTACAGGCAAACCTCATAAATTGACCTACGCAAAAAACGTACTGATAACACGCACCACCCTGCTTCATAGTAATTCAGATGACTCCACAGAACAACATCCATATCCACAATATACAAAACTAGTATAAAATGAAAACATGAGGCAAGGTACAAACGAAATCAATCGAAGTGCAATGCCAAGCTTTGACATGGCTTCAGGAGAGCTCTCTCCACCACAAATCCCACCACCAACCTTCGTAATGAACACGATGTTTTTTCCAAATCCAAAATTCAACAAGACAATCCTTAGGGAAAGCCAATTACATAGACTTCCCCTACCATACATCTTTGTAGAATTAGGGGAAGAAGTTCTACACCAAATCTTTCTATGCTCTCCATCAAACCAAGAGTTTCTAGTGCTAGTCGAGAAAGATAAAGCTGATTGGTTCTCTCTCTCGGAAGGATGGAGATCATTCGCGAATTTTAACAACCTCAAAATAGGGAGCCGGCTTACATTCGAATACCAAGGAGAATCCCACTTCGATGTTGCAATAGAGCAACCAGGCCCAGAAGAAAACGAAGATGTTTTGCCCGACTACCTATGCTACGAATAAATATAACTACAGAAGATATAAATCCATCTCTAATATATTTCGTCGCTAAGAATTTATATCTTTGCTTATCATCCGCATAATATCTAATAAATCCGCGAACCCTACTTTTTGTCATCTCACAATCCATTTCATAAAACGATCAATGACAGGAGATAGGTAAGGGTGTCGCGAATTCAACTATCCAGCAGAATAAACTGTTAAGGAAAACAAGCGAAAGACAAGCAAAAATATGTCGCATGTTAAACATAAAATATTCACACCACAACAAGACATCGCTTGTCATGGGTCATAATGTCTAAAACATCCAAAATAAGCGCATACACAAACCGTGGCAAAGCACGAGGCTCTCACCATGGGTAAAAATGTTCGCAAATTCCCAAGCACAAAATAAAACTTCACAAAGTGTTCATAAGGCGGGGAGAGGCGGTCAATTAAGCATCCGTACAAGGGTTCTCATCACGAGCTGGCTCAGGGGTCTTCTCACCAACAAACGGAAGATCGAGGGCAGCGGCATCGTCAACTGAAGCATCAAGGGAGGGAGATTGTCCACGTTTAGGGTCTTTAAGTTTCATATCCTCGTTTTCATAACTAGGAGGAAAGACCCTTACATCATCACCAAGATGAGCGAAGCGATTGACACTTTGGACAATCCCACCTTCTGTTAAGGAGGTAGGTCGAGTACAAATAATAAGATGTAAATATGTAAATCGACTTCTAGCCTATGAAAATAATTACAAGACTTCCTCCCGTTGTAGTGGAAGGGTAGTCACGATCGATCCACGAGGAGGCGTAACAGCGGGATCCTAGTATCCTTGGAAATTTCACGTCTGCGTCGACCAGAAGCCTCGATTTCGACCTTCGGCCTCGATGTCGACTTTGGCTGTCGATGTTCTCTGCAACAGAAGACCTGCAAAGACAAAAACAAGTGGTCGATATCGACTGGTGGGGTCGATATCGATGTCAGTTCACGAAATCGACTAGCTTAGAAGACTGCCAGTCGATACAGAAGGGTCGATATCGACGCTTGGGGGTCGATATCGATGCTCAGCAAACTCCGCAGCGATGTTCGTCGTCGACTCAGAAAACTGTCGACGAACTCAGTGGTCGATATCGACGTCAGGGGTCGATATCGATGTCTCCCTGCAGTGTGTTAGTTCTTCGTCGGCAAAGAAAGGCCGAAGATTTAAGAATGGAGAGAGAAGCAATGAACAGAAATAATAGTGGGTTCTGGTGAATTAAACTATGTAAAAAGCAACTCCTAGGATTAGGGTTTACCACAACGTTAACCAATGCATGCGATGAGATAAATAAGACGGACAATTGCGCTATTTCACCCAAGGGACAAGCTTTCGCCGTACACCAACTCTTAGGATTACTCTTGCAAATAAACCTAATTGTCTCTACCAATTTTATGTTTATAACTCAAGTTGTTAGCATGAATCCCTTTTCTTTCGATTAGGACTAAACATAGATTCGTAGGAGGAGAGATAGACACAACGATATCAACATCAAATACTTACCTCAAGCGCGCATGGCTAACGTCGGGCTCATCCCGACCCTAAGAGCTTTGGGGAACTACTCGCTTCTCATCATGGGATTTATTGTCAATTGAAAGGAAGAAACTTGCATTAAACTAAACTCCGAAGCTTTACAACTCAACGTCAACTTTCGCAAACGTCAAACCCTAAAACTTCTCTCTAACTCTAACTCTATTGTCTATTGTCTTGCTAATTGATTGTTCTGGGATTGGATGATCTAACAAATCAGCCCCTAAGGCTTTATTTATAGGCTACTAATCCTCGCTATCCGAGGATTGTAACTCCTATCTAAACTATTAACTCTATCCGAGCAATTTAGGATAGGTCTTTTATTTTGATAAAACTTAAAGGAAAAGATAATAAACAACTGCTAATATCTAAAAGAACGAGATAACTCATGGCTTCGATGATAGACTTCACAATCCGAGCCTCAAAATCGGATTTATCTTCTGTCGAGGTAGGGTCGATATCGACACCAGAGGTCGATATCGATGCTTGTGTTTCTGCTCGACTTGTCCAACTCCAGTCGATGTCTATGACGATGGTCGATATCGATGCATGTGTGTCGATATCGAGGCTTCTAGTCTGGTTTGTGTGGCTTATCTTGACACTCAGAAGTCGTGTCGAAATCCAGGGTCGATATCGATGTCTCCAGTCGATATCGACCTCTTCTCAGCTTCACTCGGCTTGTCCGTTTTGACTCCGATTTCATCGAATTCCTGCATAGTTAGCTCAAAACTCGTGTAGACTCTATTTCTTACACTTTAGCTCATTCTTACACAAGATCATATGCTTTTGAAACTTTTATTCAGAAATCGAATGAAATATGAAGTCAAAAGATGCAATAAACAAAGGTACAATTATGTACATCAAAACACCCCATACTTAGACTTGCTTGTCCTCAAGCAATAACCAAGCAATAACCAATACCTACAACACACCCTTCAAGTCTTCGCCTTTGTCAAAAGCAACATCATAAGCGGTAGCAAAGCAAAGCAAGTGAATTTAACGTCATAGCACATATTTTGGCGATCCATAGGCATATACAATTTTGATCCAACCTCATATGGATAATGTGTTTGCACTCAACTCTCATGTGTTTAGGCTATGAGGATCAACTCTCAACTCAATTCCATATACAATCTCATAAACATTGCAATTTATACAAATCCACTTCGCAACCAATTATGAAAATGCAATAAGAATCATCAGGAGGACTTTCGCTCAATGGATGACTTCAAAGAAGACTCCATTCGGCGGAGTTGTAATGGGGCTTGGTATGAAATAAAGGGTATGAAATTATTTGGCTATGTGGTGCTTTTATAATTCGGGAATCAAGACTCCTAAATCTCAACACTTGCAATACCCAAACCATAACTCTTCAATGTAAGCTCAATCTCTATAATGCTTTTTCCCAACTCATCTTTCCATAATATGCTCTCAAAAATATAACACTTGTATGAATAAAGGACTTAAGGATTTTGGCTCATGCACTATATATATATATATTTATTTTTTTTCGGAATTTTTTTTTTCCGGAAATAATACTAAAGCTATGTGCATTTATATGGTGAGCCAAATATCCTTTTACAAAATATGACAAAATGTAAATATGTACCATCCTACAATTTCCTTGCTCAAAACTTGACATTATGCTCTTTTCTTTCCACAAGGCATTAGTTCCAACCAATCTAAGTCTCAATTCCCAAATGGGGGTCAGGCTTAATTCGGCTAGGGATAATTTTGTGGAGTTTGCAATTTCAGGCTCAGGCTAATGTTCTGGCTTCAAGCAGGGATAATGCATGGTAGGTAAAGAGAGGATAAAAATGGCTTAAAAGATGCCTCCATCATTTAATTCTCGTAAACATAAACATATATATGCATTGGTTTTGAATAACTATCACAACATTTAGAGATGCATAGGAAGAGTAAATTCACTCAAGAAAGCGGAGGGATTTTTGATGTTCTCCCTATAGGTCAAAATTCTCACTAGGACAATTTTTGTTGGATTTGCTTTTTAGCCTAGGATCATATGTGCTCAATTTCATCACAAGTTCACAATCTACATAAAAATAAACTTAAAAATAAACTTAAAAATAAACATGCATTTTTTTTTATTTTGACATTTTTTGTTTTTTTGTTTTTTTTTTGATTTTTTATTTTATAAAAGTAAGACTAAGAACAAAAATTTAAACATGAATGCAATGCGAAGAAGAAACCAAGTTATGACCATAAGACATGTCTTTCCCCCACCCCATACTTAAAATATACAGTGTCCTCACTGTATTAAAAAGAAGAACAAGGGTAGAGAGAAACTCACAACGCAAACCTACGGATTCAGGTTGATTTCAGGTTGGTCGATGCCAGAAGTCGATATCTAGGTCAGTGGTCGATGTCGACTGCATCTGTCGAATTCGAGGAAGAAGATGAAGACAAGGGCTGCTAGGTTGGGGTCGATATCGAGTATTAGGGTCGATATCGACTTCTCTTTTTCGCTCCTGAGTCCTCGATGTCGACTCCAGGAGATGGCTTGATCCCGGGGGGGTCGATTTCGACTGGCCTAGTCGATTTCGACTGCCTCTACAGAAGCTTCTTTTCCTCTTCGTCGTTCCTTTTGCTTGATAACCTGAAATCTTTGTTAGAAATATAGATAAAGCACGAATTATCTCAGTTTTAAAAGTTTTAAACAGCCAAAAATTAAATCCTAAAAACAATCTATGCGAAATTTAAATGTTTTATGTACATGCTCTAGATTTTTGAGTCGCTAGGCCGACTTCTCCGTCAATTCTTCATGACCCTTTTATGTAGGGACCCCTGGAGCGTGAGCCTTCTCCTGGATCATCTAGGTCCTTTTGGTAGTAGCGAAGTTTGGCGACCAAGGCTTCTTTGATGTTAGGTTCGTCTTTGGGCGCTTTTCTTCTCTTTCTTGACCTAACTATAGCAATATAGGCAAACCATGGAGGTTTGACCCTCTTATTAGTAGAATTATCAATAATGGGCTTAATTGATTCATCAATAAGGGACAAAGGAGGGTTAGGATTCATACCTGGGCTTACCTGTTTGGGCCCGAAACAGAAATCTTCGGGCTGAGGGATGGTCGATTTCGACCAAGGAGGGTCGATTTCGAGTGCTGTGGTCGATATCGACATGTGGGGGTCGATATCGACCTCTGTGACCCCATACTTAAGCTCCTGGCAGCGATCTGGCATACTCGATTTCGACCAAGGGGGGTCGATTTCGATGTTTTTAGTCGATATCGACTGGTTCCAGTCGATGTCGACCCTGCTTGCTGTTTCCGTCCTCGCCAACAAAAATTTTCTAAGCTTCTCCTTAGCCGGCGAGAGGACTACTTGCTCCAGGTGCTTTGTTTCGCTCATGGTTGGGTTGAAAGAGAATTCTATCACTTCGTTCCCTATAGTAAAGGTTATTAACCCTCGACGTACATTGATATTGGCATCAGCAGTAGCTAACAAAGGCCTACCAAGGATAATAGGCACTATAGGATCTTCAGGCATCTCCAATACAATGAAATCAGTAGGCACAAAGAACTTACCTACCTTTACCGGAACGTCATCAACTATACCTGTGGGTCTGACGAATGAGTTGTCAGCCATATAGAGCTTCATGTCCACAGGTTCAAGCGCACCAATGTTTACCTTTCGCCAAATAGAGAGAGGCATGAGACTTACACTTGCCCCTAGGTCACATAGGGCTTTATAACGATGTTGGCCAAGTCCCACGGTGATTGCAAACTTCCCTGGATCACTCTTCTTCTCAGGGAAGTCCATCTTTGAGCACTCCTCTATGATCTCTGCCATGGATCTCTTCTTGCTCAGGATGTCTTTGAGGAATCGTACATAGGCGGGCATCTCGCTTAGGGCTTCTGTCAGAGGGATAGTAATGGTGAGTCCTTGAAGTGTCTTTATGAAGCGCCTAAACATACCTTTGGTGGGATCCTCCAATGCTTTGGATGGGAATGGCAACGTCTTCTTTGGAGTAGGGGCCAAAACGGAGGTCGGAGGGGCCTGCTGAACATCGATGTCGACTGGAGTTGGGTCGATATCGACTGGTGGGGTCGATTTCGACCTCTGTTGCGGCTCTGATGGCTCTGCAGTGTCATCGACGTCGATCAGGGGGTCGACATGGGGTTCAATTTCGACCTCTGGGTCGACATCGACTGGTCTGTCGACGTCGACTGGGTCTGCTGCTTTCTCCTCTGTTTCCGTCCGTGGCTTTTGTACTTTGGTGCCACTCCTTAATTGTATGGCTGCGACATGGCCCATCCCGGATTGTCCCTTAGGATTTGTAGTGGGTTGCCCAGAGAGTGTTCCGGACGGTCTTGGGATTTGTGCCGCCAATTGACCCAGTTGGGTCTCTACGTTCTTCTTCCATATGTCCATCTCCCCAATCCTTGTGGTAAGGTGATTGAGTTGAGAATGGATGGCATTGTTGGATTGATCATTCTTAGCTTGATTCCTCCTTATCTCATCCAACACTAGTTGAAGATCATCCTTCTTTTGGTCTCTCTCCGGGTGCCCAGGAGCTCTATAAGGCGGAGGGTCCCTATGGTTAACTGGGTTCCTTTGTGGTTGATGGAACTTTCGTCTCCCCAATATTGGTGACTGGGACCCCTCATGTAGCGCGCCTCTTGGTGAGTCTCCGCTAGGTGTACTTGTTCAGCATGGGGGCACTCGATGGTGGTGTGCCGCTGCGATCCACATTCAATGCAATCTTGGTTCGCTGAAAGGAACCTCACTTGCTTTTGGAGCTTTCTAAGTTGATCTCTGTGGAATTGCTCCTTTACATCCGGATCGATTACATTGGAGGGTTCATATAAGGGCATAGATGGGGCAGGCCTCGACGATGATGGTGCGTCGGAAGCCTCAGGAGTCCCATATGTGTTGTCGAACTCCACCAACCTCTCTATGGTCTCCCAAGCCTCTTGTGGGGCGAGTTCAAGGTAGCCGTATGAGGTGTAGGTGTTGGTCCTCTCCTTCGTTGCAGCATCAAGAGCATTGTAAATGATCTCCTGAATTACATATGGTGGTGTGCCATGCGTTGGGCATGATCGTAGGAGGTCCTTAAACCTTTCCCAAACAGTCGCCAGAGCCTCACCAGGCTTTTGTTTGAAAGCCGTGATTTTCTGTCGGATCAACGCCGTCTTAGAAGGAGGGAAGAACTTGTTGAGGAACGCGTCCTTGACTTCATTCCAGGTGTGGAGCGATCTTGGGGCTAAGCTTTCCAACCACTGCAATGCTTTCCCTGTAAGAGACCATCGAAAGGCTTTTAGTTGGACATATTCAAGACTTCGTCCATCAGCAATAGTATCACAAAGGTCTAAGAAGGTAGAAATATGTGCCATAGGGCACTCATGAGGTTTTCCTTCGTATTGATGCCTTCTTATTTCAGTCAGGAAGTTAGGTTTAATTTCGAAATTAGAGGCAGGGATAAGAATTGCCGATTCAGGCACTGTGAGAGCGGGGTGCATATATTGCTTGGCATTCCTAGGGAGAGCATTGATTTGGGCTTCTATTTGCCTCCGGCCTTCCTCTTCCCTATCCGCACGCTCCTTAAGTGTCGCCTCTCTAGTCGTTAAGTCCTCAACCTGCTTCCTTAGTTGTTCAATAAGTTCTGCTTGGTTCGCGTTTTCCGCCATGATTCTTTGAGCTTGGGCCCTTAGATGGAAATAACACTCAGGGTCGTCTACTCCTTCAAATTCAGGTGGGCGATCAGCGCGTCGCATACACCTGCAAAGCCAATCTAGATAAAGACGTGAGATAGACTAATAGGGCGCGATTGATTGCCTCCCCGGCAACGGCGCCAATTTGTTAAGGAGGTAGGTCGAGTACAAATAATAAGATGTAAATATGTAAATCGACTCCTAGCCTATGCAAATAATTACAAGACTTCCTCCCGTTGTAGTGGAAGGGTAGTCAGGATCGATCCACGAGGAGGCGTGTCAGCGGGATCCTAGTAGCCTTGGAAATTTCACGTCTGCGTCGACCAGAAGCCTCGATTTCGACCTTGGGCCTCGATGTCGACCTTGGCTGTCGATGTTCTTTGCAACAGAAGACCTGCAGAGACAAAAATAAGTGGTCGATATCGACTGGTGGGGTTGATATCGATGTCAGTTCACGAAATCGACTGGCTCAGAAGACTGCCAGTCGATACAGAAGGGTCGATATCGACGCTTGGGGGTCGATATCGATGCTCAGCAAACTCCGCAGCGATGTTCGTCGTCGACTCAGAAAACTGTCGACGAACTCAGTGGTCGATATCGACGTCTGGGGTCGATATCGATGTCTCCCTGCAGTATGTTAGTTCTTCGTCGGCAAAGAAAGGCCAAAGATTTAAGAATGGAGAGAGAAGCAATGAACATAAATAATAGTGGGTTCTTGTGAATTAAACTATGTAAAAAGCAACTCCTAGGATTAGGGTTTACCACAACGTTAACCAATGCATGCGATGAGATAAATAAGACGGACAATTGCGCTATTTCACCCGAGGGACAAGCTTTCGCCGTACACCAACTCTTAGGATTACTCTTGCAAATAAACCTAATTGTCTCTACCAATTTTATGTTTATAACTCAAGTTGTTAGAATGAATCCCTTTTCTTTCGATTAGGACTAAACATAGATTCGTAGGAGGAGAGATAGACACAACGATATCAACATCAAATACTTACCTCAAGCGCGCATGGCTAACGTCGGGCTCATCCCGACCCTAAGAGCTTTGGGGAACTACTCGCTTCTCATCATGGGATTTATTGTCAATTGAAAGGAAGAAACTTGCATTAAACTAAACTCCGAAGCTTTACAACTCAACGTCAACTTTCGCAAACGTCAAACCCTAAAACTTCTCTCTAACTCTAACTCTATTGTCTATTGTCTTGCTAATTGATTGTTCTGGGATTGGATGATCTAACAAATCAGCCCCTAAGGCTTTATTTATAGGCTACTAATCCTCGCTATCCGAGGATTGTAACTCCTATCTAAACTATTAACTCTATCCGAGCAATTTAGGATAGGTCTTTTATTTTGATAAAACTTAAAGGAAAAGATAATAAACAACTGCTAATATCTAAAAGAACAAGATAACTCATGGCTTCGATGATAGACTTCACAATCCGAGCCTCAAAATCGGATTTATCTTCTGTCGAGGTAGGGTCGATATCGACACCAGAGGTCGATATCGATGCTTGTGTTTCTGCTCGACTTGTCCAACTCCAGTCGATGTCTATGACGATGGTCGATATCGATGCATGTGTGTCGATATCGAGGCTTCTAGTCTGGTTTGTGTGGCTTATCTCGACACTCAGAAGTCGTGTCAAAATCCAGGGTCGATATCGATGTCTCCAGTCGATATCAACCTCTTCTCAGCTTCACTCGGCTTGTCCGTTTTGACTCCGATTTCATCAAATTCCTGCATAGTTAGCTCAAAACTCGTGTTGACTCTATTTCTTACACTTTAGCTCATTCTTACACAAGATCATATGCTTTTGAAACTTTTATTCGGAAATCGAATGAAATATGAAGTCAAAAGATACAATAAACAAAGGTACAATTATGTACATCACCTTCAACCCCCTCCATGTACGCGTCAGAAACCCTGTCGTAAAGGACATCCTGCCCATCTGTCTCAAGGTAATGATCTAACCAGTCTCGACTAGCGTCCCCCAGAAAGTCAGATAGCTACCCCTGACCGTCATCACTGAGCATAAACTCGCGAAGTGACTTCCTGGAGAGAACAGCATCTTCCCCCGAAGTAAAGCGCTCCAACTGACTCTTCACGCTAGAAAGCTCTTCGCGAACTCTTTCTAACTCACGCTCGACATCCATAAACTGACCCCTCAAGTACAAGGCCTCTGATTCATGTTTAGCCCCTACTTCTTGGGCCTTCGCAAGTTCAACACGCGACAGGTCCAGCTCGCTCCTCGCCGCTTCTGCATCCTTCTGGGATTTCATCAAAGCTTCCTTAAGACTCTCGATAGTTACTTCCTGAAGCTCCGCGTCCTTCAACTTTTCCACTTTCGCCTTTAAAGTAGTAACTATCCCTCTTAACTCCCTCACTTTGTCATTGTAATGTCTCAAACGTCCAGTCATTTCGAACCATTGCAAATTATCCTACAACAACGCACGAAGAGTAACAAAACATATGTCAAAC
Source organism: Persicaria maculosa (assembly GCA_963922045.1). Classification (NCBI taxonomy): domain Eukaryota; kingdom Viridiplantae; phylum Streptophyta; class Magnoliopsida; order Caryophyllales; family Polygonaceae; genus Persicaria; species Persicaria maculosa. The sequence goes on along the minus strand of OY998271.1, from coordinate 20,175,102 downwards.
AAGGAACGAAAGAAAGAAAGAGAGCATAGATTGCGAAGGAAATTACCCAGCCCCTGCTTTTTTGGCCTTGCTCCACTAATTCTTCATCCGTCAGATGATGAAGATAATCTCGTTCAGCTAGACAGCTCTTCTTAGGGATCTCCAGTTTCTGAAAATCAATAGGGCCGAATCCAGGCAGCGGGTAAACTGTCATGGAAATCGCCGCCTAGGTAATTGGTTAAGAGCTTAAGAGCATAGTGGCCCCTGTCCCTTCCCTTGGTCGTTTCCGCCCGCGATGAGCTAGTGGCTGCTCATCCGATGATATGCTTTCCCGATCATCAGCTGACTCATTCCTTTTAGAACTCCTTTTTACAGGAGGTGATCTGCAGGGAATGTTTTGACAACCATCACCCGATCACGGGGCAACAGCAAGGGTAGGTCTGGATCCTTCTCAGACAACACTTTTCTTCTTCGCGAGCGCAATAATCTTCGACTTATCAACTAACATATCTGCAGAAAAAAGTTTGAAACAAGTCAAAATAAAAGAAAATCATGATTAAAACACCAAGAGACTTGAGAAAAACTCTTGGACACTGACCCGGTCGATGTGGGAGACTAAGTCCGGCCATCTCCAAACGAACCGGAGTCACAACTGTTCTATAACCTCGTACCGATACAACCCCTTCCCCAAACGCGGCTCTCCATCTCTCCGCCTCAACATGCTTGACTTTAGGCGCGATATACTTGCCAGGTTTAATCACAAAATTCAAAATAGTCTTTGAGGGATCGTGAACAAGAAACCATTTCCTTCTCCATCCCGGACTGCTGGACAACCTCTCCACAATCTTTCCAGCCAAAGAAGCGAACACTAGTCCCTCACTATGTCTCAAAGAAAGAACAGAGAAAAGATGATCTAATGATGATGTTTGATTAACAGTGGCACAACGCATGATGTATATTACGTGGTACATCCATACTTTAAAAGCAAGCTGGGCTGGGCATTGGTTTGTGTGCCAAAAAATCTGAGTATAATGGGGGAAGAAGAAGGCGAAATCCCTGAAGCAAACTGACCTTAGGTTTCACTTTCTCTCTTTTCTCATCGCGAGGTCTTTTACTCGGTGGGAGAAGAGCTGGACTTACTGAAGAATCCGAGTCAACATCGGCCTGAGATCTGGTTCGCGAAGAACTAACCTCTTCATACCTATAGCTCGTGCTACGGTTCTGGCTATCACTCGCTTGCGACATTTTAATTCTAAAAACAAGAAGAAAACCCCCTGGAAAAATGCAGCAAGAAGAAAAATCAACAAGGGGGAACTACCTTTTCAACATCGCGATGAAGCAAAAATTGGCCCCAAAAAGCCCTCTTGTGGGCCGAAGTTGGCACCTCACGCGCCTCACGAAGGGGCGTTGAAAAGATATCTTCCCCCCGCCGGATGACGGTTAAGAGACGCCTTTTCGTCTCCTCCATAAAGATTTCTCGATTTTCGAGAAATCACCTTTGGAAAAGGCAAGAAGAGGAGACGAAAAGGCTTCTTCCGCCCTAGTCATCGGAGGTTTTTCAGAAAAATCCAAATAAACCGCCGGAGGTTTTCCAGAAAAAACCCAAAAAAGCAACACTACCCCGTCCCAACACCGCCCCAATGTTACTAAATTTCCCTTACCCCTCCATAGAAACAGTTATGACTGAGAAAATAAAGGAGAAGGTAGGGGATGAAACGGTGGAGCAGCGGAGGAGGCGGGGAAGGAGACACCGGAACACACCCTGGTCTCCACCCCTTAACCGCCAAGCACTTCACCTAGGGAGAGTAATTCCACCACTAGGTTTGGTGTCTCCGACTGCCCTAAAAACCCCCAAAAGGAAAAACACAAACCCAGAAATTGAAAAGATCAGAAGAAAGGCCGAGAAAGACTCACTTGAGAAATAGGGATGAAACACGCCGGTAAAAACTTGGAAAACTAAAGAATGAATCGCCACCAAGCTCCGATCTCGTCTCTGAAAAACACAAAAAACCCTTGGACTCTCTCTCTCCTCTTTGTGTTCTCAGAATGTGGAATAAGAAGATGGTGAGTCAAAAAACCTCACTTATAGGTCTCTATGGGACCATTCCGCCCAATGGGCCGAAAACGCACTTTAGGCCCAACTAAAGCCCACCCAAATAAACTGGTCTTTTAACAGGAATCATCGTAGTTATCAAAACCTAATCGCAAATGAAGTATCACTCGCGACCAGGTTCCGAGGAGATATGACGATGCCGTTGAAAATAGACCTATCAAATAGCAAAAATATAGCGTCATAAATAGGTCACCCAACGCAAGAAGACATCTGGCCCCACTGTAGGATCCATCGCGGGTAAAGTACTCGCTCACTTTCTCAACCAAACCTTGCTCATGACCTAAATATTAACTATGACCGCGTAGCAACCAGGGAGGATCCTTTAAGTACCTCGTGGTTCTCCAGAACCCTAGCAAGCAGCTCACTGGTTCTAGCACCTCACCTCTAAACAACGCCACGTGTATTACCTACACTCCTAAGCATGAGGGCATGCCTTACACGTGTCCTAGATAGAACCACGAGGTCGCCAGCCAGCTGCTCGCTTAGCCTTCCTATAAATACCCCCTTCCAATCTCAAATGCGGGATCCGATTCGAAAGATAAGAAAGAAGAGCTCTAATAATCCCCTGGATCTAAAACCCCCGGAGTTAAGTTCTTGAGATCTGTGATCGGAGAAGAACGTTCCTGGAATAATTACATCATCTGACTTCCATCCAAGTCCACGATAGAATAACTCAAATCCTCGCGCGCCGAATATAACACCTCACCGCTTGGATCAATAAACATATAATCTAATCATAAACCTTCTCAATCAAGGCTTGCATGTATTTCTTGGTCATTCTATCGTCATAATGAGGTAATAAGTAGAGATGAAATTCCACGAATGCTTTAGATATGATACTGAACTTTGATACATTGGTGTTTTAGTTTGTTGATATTTTGAGTTAGTGAGTATTGCTTGCTTTGCTTTTTCCTATGAGGTGTGAGTTATCAATGCTAGATTATGGTTTCTTTTTCGGTATAGTTAGAGGAGTGATGGGAAAACTAGAAGTCGTAGGTTCAATCAATGAGAGTGTGAGGTAGAGTCATAGAAATGAGACATTAACTTAGACAGGATGGAGTGAATTGTAGAGCTATTAGGAGACTAGGGTTAGGAATTTTCAGACGAGCCCTCTAGATAAGCCTTAGGTAGGGCATAGGATGAGAATGACTAGGTTGCGGGAATGAGGTTGTAGTATATGTGATTAATTATTGAGTGAATGATAGGGTCAATCCGTTTGGGTATCCTTGAGGGAAGATATGACTAGACAAAGCATGTTTGATTTAGGAGCTTTTGTAGAAAGGATGTGATGATAGGTAGGTTATCATACTAGGAATAGTGGCAATGTTGCCGAGGAGCGAATTGTGGATGACTTTAATGCTTGGGTGACTAGGATGGCTTAAGGAATTGTAGACCTTGGGACTTAGGTTATTCGTACTGTGAGTAGGAATGACCTTGGTAAGGAATGAATTATGGATATCGTTAAGGTTGGATGACTATGACTGCTTGGAAATTTGTTGATCTTGGGATTCGAGTTGTTTATATGATAAGGGACGGGATGTGAGATCGATATTGAGGTTTGCTCTTGGAAATTCAGGATGCTTGTTAGAATTGTAATTGGAGGAACAATAGAGGCGAGACTGGAAGATTTTAAGAATAGGAAGAAATCGTAACTGGTATGCGTGAAAGTGATTTGAATGTTAAGGTGTTAAGAAAAAGGAAAATGAGATTTGCGGAAAGGCCTATAGCGAAGAAAAGGTATCATTAAGGTTGATTATGAGTTTGATTGATTGGGTTTAGAGACAGGAAGATTCTGAATGACGAATATAGGAACTAGTCCAGATGGAGGACATGATGCAGAAGTATCAGTACCGCCACATGAATTGTAGATGCATGAATGTGGTGGACCACTAATGGTCGTGGGATTTTGGGAATGCAATAACTTGTGATGCTTTGGGTGAATTCGAATAAAAATGATATAGAATTTCTCTTGGAAAGGGGGTTGGTGGTTAAGGTCATTAAGAGGTAAGGTGTCGTTGTTGAGGATTATGGTCTAAGGCGAGTTAGGAGTATATGGCAATAAGGAACTAGTATAAGATGGCTTGAGGGCTCGTGATTGATTGAGGCTATAGTGGGACTCTGAATGGTAAATCGGTATTGTGAATGGGTGAGATTTCTATGACCTTTTGGGAAATGTAGAGATACGATTCGGTTTGGAGGTTTTCTGGTGAGTTAGATGAGTAATACATGTTGTTGACCACTTAGGGATAGATGTTGTTGAGGAGAAACTTGATGAATTATGATTATGGGTTTAGCACTAGTTGGCTCTCTGGCTTAGAATCTGTTTAATACAGACGATTGAGTACTGCTAGGACTTTCCGACATCGCTGAGTGAGGTGTTTGTGTTGTTTAGGATGCGAGAGTAGCTTAGAAGGCGAACTTTTGTTGCTGAATGTAAAGGTTATAGAATTTAAAAATGTTCTTGTTTGAAGTTGGCAATAGGAGTTTGTTCTTTAGAGGTGGATTATTAGTGAGTGTGCTTATTGGTACCAAGATTGAGATCTAAATATCGAGGTAATTTAGGAATTCTCTCTTAGAGGCAATGATCAAATGGATTATTGAGTACATAGGAGGAATAAATATATTTGGTAAGGAATATCTATATTGATCGTGTACTTAATAAAGGTTTTGATGAGATTTGGAATATTGGGTTTGGTCTATGGTCACTTGGAGAGTTATAAATTCAAATATGTGGGCTTAGTTAGTTGGAGGAGAGGTTAAGGTCGTGAGTTTGACATTTTGCGTGAGTTGATTCTTGGAGGACTTGTTGACCTGAGCATGTAGGTGTATGATTGGATAAAATTTGGGATAGGCTTTGACCTTTAGACGTTTGTGAAACGAATTGAAGAGGATATCCCTGGGTTTTGGTTTTAATAGAAGCAAGATGTGGTTGTATTTGGAGGTTTTAAGATATGATTGAGTTGGGTGAACCTAGCTTAGGCTTGATCTTGACTTTGGGAACTTGATAGTGATGTGTGAGTATGATGGTTGCGTTCTGTTCTGATCAGTAACTATATATAGATTCCCTTGATTTTATGGCCTATCGATATGTGTTGATATGTGGTACTTGAAAAAAAAAACATGATTGGTAGTGATGTGCAGATCCTATGATATGTAAAAAAACATGATTGGTTTTACCCCTCGGGTTATTAGAGGTGTGCAAATATCTATGAGTACCTGATATGTTGATATCTTAATGTGTGATATCTTCAACTGGAAATAATGAGACTAACCTTGAAAATGAACCTAGGAAGTGGAATTGGGATTAGCCCTTAGAGGTGGATGAACTGCTGCTTAAAATTTTGAAAAATCTAGAGAGAGAATTGATTTGGGTTTTGATAGACTTCGTTGATTTTGAAAAGATTTTATTCTCGGGGACGAGACTTGTTTTTAGAGGTAGCTGATGTAAATATCGAGATTTTTCTTAAATATTATTTTTATGATTATAGATTTCTTTCCGATTTAAAATTTATTTAATTTCTAAGACTCCGAAGAGTTTTGAAAATTTTCGTCCTCAAGCAAGCGACTTTATTTTATTTTATTATTTCGAAATAAATTCCGGCATAAACTTGTTACTTAAATTTGAAAACAAATTTATTGTGCTTTAAGATACTTAGACTTGAAAATATTTTTGGATTTTGTTATTTAATTCAGATTCGAAGGTTTATTTTAAATTTATTTTAAACGCGTCGGATTAATGTCGGAAAGCGGGCTTCATGATTTATCTCCGGGCATTAAATTTGACTCTCTCTCTCTCTCTCCCATTAATTACCTCCCATTAATTACCTTTCCCATCTTATCTAGACAGCCACCCACCAGCGACCTAGCCCCGCTGCACCCCTAACCCCTAATCTGCAAACCCATCCCCCTTTTCTCCCCTATAATGGCAGCTGCCATTACCCATCCCACACACAACCCCCTCTCCTCTTTCATTCATCCTTCACCTTACCCTTTTGCATCCTCTTCAACACCCCTATTTCCCCAGCCACACTGTCACCATGTCCCACTCCTTTTCTTCCCTCCTGTTTTTGCTCCAAAAGGGCCCAAACCCATCCCCTTCCAACTCAACCGCACATCTGAACTATCTCATTCGATTCGAGCTCCCTCCCGCTCACCCAAATCCACTCTAAAACTATCTCTTCCCCTATTTCTCCTCAAGGACCAGCAGCTCAATCCCCGATGCCACTAGGAGGATGCCATCGCCGCCCACGTAGCACCTGAGTCTCCAGTGACCTCCGACGAGCACCGACGCCCCTCTGAGCCTCCGATGAACCTCGGTGAGCTATCTTCCTTTCGCCTTCCTTTTCTTGTTTTAAGGATCCTTGTTGTCATTGTTCCGGGGGAAGGGTGACACCATTTTTAGGCAGGAGGGCTTGGCGAGGTTGAGCGAGTGGGCGGGTTCGATAAGGACGAGAGCAGGGGGTGGCAAGAGTGAGCGAGGTTCGAGCAGAGCGCAGGTGTGAGCGAATGGGGGTGCGAGGGAGAGAGCTAAGCGAAGCCAAGGGAGGAACAACGAGTGAGGGTTGAGCGGGGCGAGCAGAGGCGGCGGTACACGTCGGAGGTTGAAGACGATGCTGACGGGGCATAGGTGTAGGACCCGTTCCATTTTGTTTCTATTGGGTTTTATTTGTTTTATTCAAATCTGGAAATGGGATTGAAAGAAAAGATTTGGGCTGGGTGGTCTGGGCCTAATTTCTGTTTTGTTAAAATTTCTTGGGCCAGTTTTTTTTTATATTTTATTTTTCAGAAGAATCAAGTTGAACTAGATCCGGTTCGAGGTTTATTTAATTGGTTTGGGTCCAGTTTTGAAGGGTTGTTTTTGTTTATTTACTTACTTAGATGTTTATTTAATTGAGCTGTTGTCTAATTAATTATTGATGTTCTGATTTCTTAATTATTTAATTGTTTGTTTAATTGATTGATTATTTTATGGTGTTTAAATGGTTAGTTTTAAAATATATTAATTGAAATCTTTATCATGTGTTGGAATTTGTTAAAAAAAACTTTAGAATATTGAATTTGAAATAGAAACATGTCGGGATAATTTTAATAATATAATTTTATGAAGACTGGTTTAAATATTTAGTGTTTAATGTCGGGATTTGGCTAAGTACGATTTTAAAAGAATTGTTTGACTATTGAATTGACTATTTTGAGATTTCATGACTTGAGAAAATTTGGAACCAATTTCCTTGAGTTGATGAATTGATTAATGAATCTTACTTGTAAATCATACGAGGTATGGCATGAAAATGAAAATATATGAATTGAAGCATGATTGGACATGGTAGAAAATCTTGAATTGAATTATGGAAATTGATGAGATGAAATGTGACGATATAAGATGATTAAGATAAGTGGAAGTGATGATGATGATGATGATGATGATGATGATGGTGATGAGGATGATGATGATGTTATGACTAATTATCGATGGATAGATTCCGTGTAGCGGTAAATGGGTCTTCTATGCTTTAGACTTATATTTTGTATCTACTAACATTGTTAGGTGATCCGTGACGTGGTTGGTTTGCTTACTGCTGGTTTATTGCTTTTGTTGATCTGCTACCCCAAGTAAGTCATTCGGGGCTTACTAAAGTTAGAACCTCATGCCTGATGTGTCATATAGTGTGTAGGTATTGCATATGCATAAGAGCATGCCATGTAGTATCATGTTTAGGACTTGCACTTATGAATGAGCATCGTTATTCTCTATGCGTTTGAAACAGAATGACCGTTATCTGTGAGACTTAGAGTCTTTACTAGGGTCATAGGACAACCCATTACCATCGGGTTTATTCCGATAGAGCCATCTAAGAGTATGATTTCATGATTTATATATATGACTGCGGCGGTGACCGAGTGTCCCACCCCGGCTGAGGTGTGGACTGAGGCACGAAATATAATGCGGCACTGATGTGCGCGCAAACTGCCATATTTTTCATATACTTTTACTTCGATTTCTTCTATATTTTCATGCATATTGGTTGGGAAAGCATAAGATTAGTGTAGTTTATGTTTTTTGCCAATTATAAAGGTCTACACGAGTTTTTATGTTATTTCGCAAAAATCGAGGCAAAATTAGAGCAATTTGGAGAAGAGAAGAAATGCTAAAAAATAATTCGAAGTCTACTGAGGAGTCGAAATCGACCAATTGACTCGACATCGAGTGGAAACAGAACACCAAAAATCGAGCCACATGAAGAACAATGCATGTCGACACAGACTAGTCGATATCGACTGAAGCTGTCGATATCGAGTGCCCCAAATCAAGTGATTTTTATTATTTACTTTATTTAGTTTTATCTTAGGAATAAAGATAGATTTTCTTATCCTTGGATAGCGAGGTTTGAAGTCTATAATTAGAGGCCATTAGGGTTGAGTTTATTAATCATACACAAAAGCAAGAACGTTTCAATATTCAGTAGAGTTAGAGAGAGGAGGCCGAGGGCAGTAGGAGGAAGCGAGGGCGGAAGTTTGCTTTGTTCGGTTCTACTCTTTCATTTGCAATTTCAATTCAAGTAGTTTCTTTTCCAATGATGATGATGTCTATGATGATGAGGAGCGAGTATTTCCCTTACTTCTAGGGTCGGGGTGAGCCTGACGATAGCCATGTAAGTTTATGCATCAAAGGTATGATTTTTATGCGATTCCGTCTTCTATCCCATATGCATGATTCTTCTACAAAAGTAGTAGGTGATCCTTGTTTGCAATATTGAAGCGAAAGCCAATCATATTGTGAATTTGGATTAGTTATGAAATTGGATAGTAACTGTTAGGGTTTATCTGAGAGCCTCTAAATCATCTAATTGTTGGTAACGAAAGTTATTTGACGGAAAGACATTATCTTTCATGAATATGGCATAAGTCTTATATCGGACACTTTTCCGACACAAAAGGTTACGTTTTACAGTTTCTATTGAACACTCGAAATCGACTGTAGAGGTCGATATCGAGTGGCTGACCCGATATCGAGTACTCTACTCGACGTCGACTGCTGCTTTTGTCTTATACAGGAATTTGCTGGAAATCGACTGCAACTGTAGTCAATATCGACTGATCTACTCAATATCGAGTGATCTTCTGGAGTCGAAATCAAACGTATTTGCAGGTTTAGGAACCGCTGACATACCACCTCATGGATTCAATCATGAATACCCTACTACTAAATCGGGAGGGATTCTTGTATTTTATTTGCTTGGACAAGGAGTTGGTTTGTTTTATATTTATATTTTGATCTAGCATCCCCCCCTCTACGAACAGGCACCGACCGAGTCGTCCGACCCCGATTGAGGCGGACATCGGACCCCGGCTGAGGTACAGATATAAGAGAGATACCCGCCCCGATTGAGGCATGGGTTTTGAGAGATATGGGGATATGTCACTTGGCATTTTGTGTGGATCTATTTAATCACTTTATGCATATATATATATATATAACTGTCAGCATGCTTGTGTGTTTAATATTTTTGCACTGCATTAGAGCATCCTTTATTTAGGTATAGGCATATTATATGTCCTCAGCGAGGTCTTTAAGGCCCGCATGAGTGGCTCGACCTTAACTCGTGGTATAGTTTTAGGTATTTGATCCTTTCTTGGTTCGTGCTTCCATAATGAGGGTTCCATTTGGGACGTTCGGCTAACCGAGAGACTGACTTACCACCAGACTTGACACTTTGGAGGTTTTATACTCGTTTATATTGATTTTGACCCGGCTCCACCGAGGCAAGTTGTATTGTCGATTTCCTTTCTTTATGTTCAGAATTATAAATGGTTTTGAGCGACTTAGTGAATTAGGACAGGTTATGGTCTCCATTGGAAATCTCGCGAATTTACGGTATGAAATCCCTTCTTTTAGTGCTAACACTTTGTTTTGAAACTCAACCCATACTCGGGTTGCAAGATTCGAACAAAGGTATCCAATCCTTCAAAATGTAACTCGAATATTTATATTTGGGCCGTTACAATATGTATGAAATTTGTGAAGTAAGGGAGATACGATTTGGTTCATGAGTTCTCGTATGACTTGCTTAGGCAAACCTCATGTGTGGATCAGTTGGGAAGCGATGTAGTTAAGGTTTTGCTAAAAGATTTAAGATTGGGGAGCTTTCAGATCCTTGGGTGAGTTTGGGATTTTAATGCTGAGAAAAAAAGGGGATGAGGTTCTAGAATAATTGATCTTGATCTGTGATAATAGGGTAAAATATTAATTTCAGGTTTTAGGTGAGTGAATAGCAAAATCGGGATCTTGAGCTTGGGACCGTACTTGAGTAATTGGGGAACTTGTGTGACTTGCACAATTAGGTTCTTCATGATGAACTTTCGGTGAGCTATAGGCCCTTGAACTTTTGTGGGAATCGGTGAGGGACCTAGAGGTTTGATTTTACAGAGAGTGAGATACACTAGGACTTGGGATTCGGAATAAGGCATGAGTCTTCTTGATGATCATTTACATCTTATTGAATACTTCTATGCTACGTGTTAATTCGTTGCCTTCATTCCAGCAATCATGGTTGACACCCGACATGGATCGATCGGGCATGGAGGCATAGTGCGTAGAGGTAGGGGACGACCCCGTCGTAGGGCAGCTATTGTTATGGTCGACGCTGACACTCCGACACCCGAGGGCGGCGAGACTCAGGTTCTCCTTCAGCAGACCACACCGGGGCAGATGGATCGATCTGTGATCCTATAGGTATTGTGAGAGTTTCTTGGGGAGTCACGGTCTGCAGCACTCGGGGCCCAAATTATGATCGAGCAACCTATAGCATCTGAGCCCGCTTGAGCTGTTCCCATGGCCGTTGCGCAACCCGAGAAGTGCATCGACTAGGTGAAGGCCATGGGGCAGTGTCACCCATCGCAGTTCTCAAGAGATGCCGGAGAGGATATAGAGATGTGATTTTGTGAGCTAGACGGGATCTTCGACTTTATCGATGCGCCAGCTACAAAGCGATAGAGGCTGTCAACAGGACTTCTGCGGAAGGACGCCTTCGATCGCTAGTCCATGTACAAGACAGGTCAGACTGAGTGGAGTTATGATGACTTTCAGACTTTGATGCTGAGAGAGTACAGTCCCCCGGGGACTCAGACTGCTCACGAGGTGGCATTTTATCGTGGGATCTACAACCCGTCTCTCTTTGTTGTCTATGAGGTTGTCGCCAGATGTACTACTGCATGCTTCTAGCCTAGGTGCAGTCTCGTTCGATCATTTCTTGGAGGTCATTCTTCTATACGATGAACAGCTCATTCTCTCTGATGCTGCTTATGCTTCCTCCCATTCTGAGAGGAAGAGGTCGAGGCCTGATGAGACTAGAGGAGATACGAGACCCAGAGGAGCAAGATTTAGAGGAGGATTTCCGAGAGATGCGTCGAGAGTACCATCTGCACCACAAGCTCAAAGCGGAAAGATTAGAGCCCGAGCTACATGTCATGGATGTCATGAGGAGGGACACGTTCTGCAATCTTGTCCGAGGAAGCAAACTCTGTGTTTTTCATGCGGGACTCGAGAGAATCAATCTCATCGATGTCCCCAGGCTGGAGGGACACCATCTGAACCAGTCCCCAGACTTTCGGAGGCTCTTAGGCCACCATTACTGACTTATCCTCAGAGCCATGGGAGAGGATTTACAACTAGCCGAGGACGAGGAGGTAGAGGATTCCAGGGCGACGAGGGTCGTGGTCACAGAGGATGGTCATCAGGAGGGCAAGATGCCGGCCTACCCCCTCCACCCCGCGTTTATTAGATGAACGCAGAGGAGTATTCCACCCCTCTTACTACAGGTAGTGCGGTTCTGCATGATTGATTCTGTGTTTAACTATATGCTTGGTTATGACTCTGTAAGTGATATTGATGATATGAGATTGGTTGATGTTGGAAATTGACATGCTTATAGATTTATCATGACGATGGATTTTGATGAAATGATATTCTGATTTGTTAAAACTTGGAACTTGATGTTAAGAGAGACTTGAGAAATTGAACCTAGGACGTGGAATATGGGATTAGCCCTTAGAGGTGGATGTTGCCACCTCTTGAAATTCTTAAAACCTGATTGACTTACGTAGGAGAAAATGAATCGGATTTTGAAGGACTTCATTGGTTTTGAAAAAGGATTTTAGTCTCGATGACGATACATGTTTTTAGAGGTAGATGATGTAAAGACCGAGATTTTTAAATAATATTTTCAAATTTATAAATTTTATTTTGATTAAAATTTATTCAATTTCTAAGACTCCAAATATTTTTAAATATTTCCGTTCTCGAGCCAATGATTAATTTAAATTCTTTCAAACAATTCCGGCTTAAACTAGCTACTCAATTTGGAAAGGAAATAATTTCGCTTTATTTTTCCAAGGCTTAAAAATATTTTCGGGTTTCGTTATTTAATTCGAATTCGATTAATTATTTTAAATCGTGTTGGGTTAAGGTCAGAAAGCGGGTTTCGGGATTTATTTCCGGGTATAATAGTTGACTTTCACCACAATTAATATCCCCCATTCCTTGTAAAGGCCAAAATATTTTAAATATTGTTCTAAATATTAATGTATATAATATACATTATTACCTATCCGATTCATAGAGTTAGAGAAAGCTCATCCTCGAGCACGAAATTTCGATTTAAAAATCATTTCAAATAATTCCGGCATCGTTCTAAATTTAAATTTTAACAGGTTATAATTCCCCTTCTGAGCTCCGAATTTGAGGAGATTTGACTTAATTTCGATTGTTTTAAAAATGAATTTAAAAATTTATTCAAAAATTCTAGTGTCGAGTTTCGGGTTAGCGAGCGGGTTTCGAGTTCGAGTTTGTCGAGATTTCAATTTATCTGTAGTGGGACCACGCCTTCCCCAATTTCTTTTTCTTTCTCTCTCTCTCTCTCACTCTCTCTTTATCCTTGCTCCCTCTCACGCCACTGTACACCAGCTGGCCTCTTCCAATTTTGGCTAGGCCACAACCCCTCTCCACCCTCTTCCATCACCCTCCTGCTCCCCCTTATTTTGGCAACCCAAACAAACCCCACGCCAAGCTCAGAAGACCACCCCTTCCTTACCCTTTACCTTGTCTGACCTATTATAGTACATCACCCACCCTCATTTCATTTTGAAATACACCTAAACAACTCCTCCCTCTCCCATTTTCATTTCACACCAAACCCCCACCCCCTCCTTGCTCTCTGTTTATCACCACTCCACACCCCCTTCTTCGCCCCACCACCCAGTTGAGTCACCACCACCATCCGCTGTGCCAACACCTCCGTCGAACACCCAGGGCCACCAGCAGCCTCTCAGGAGCCCGCCAGAGGAGCCCATAGCCGAGCACCACCTCCTTCCTTCCCCATTTCTCTGTTTCGCGTTCGAGCTCGGTAAAGCTTCGATTTCCTCTCCCTTTTGCTTGAAAAACTTCAAAGCCATGCCTTACTGATGTGCGTGCAAGTTGCCATATTTTTCATATACTTTTACTTCGATTTCTTCTATATTTTCATGCATATTGGTTGGGAAAGCATAAGATTTGTGTAGTTTGTGTTTATTTGCCAATTATAGAGGTCTACACGAGTTTTTATGTTATTTCGCAGAAATTGAGGCAAAATTGGAGCGATTTGGAGAAGAGAAGAAAAGCTGAAAAAGAACTCGAAGTCTACTTAGGAGTCGAAATTGATCAATTGACTCGACATCGAGTGCAACAGAACACCAGAAATCGAGCCAGAAGAAGAACAATGCATGTCGACACAGACTGGTCAATATCAACAGAAAGTGGTCGATATTGAGTGCCTCAAATTGAGTGAATAGATAGAGTTTGAGTGAAAATCCAAGGTCGAGTAGAACTGGCTCGAGATAGAAGAGATGAGGTCGATATCGACTATACCCTGTCGATATCGAGTGCTGCTGTAGACAGATCTGACGCTGTTTTCGATAGAATTCTATCCGAAGGAGTTTACATCTATCCTAAGTTGAGATCTTTTATCTTCTTTATCAGACTTACTATCATTTAGGGTGAATTCATATTTACCTAAAGTGATTTTAGTTATTTACTTTATTTAGTTTTGTCTTAGGAATAAAGATAGATTTTCTTATCCTTGGATAGCGAGGTTTGAGATCTATAATTAGAAGCCATTAGGGCTGAGTTTATTCATTCAGTTTCAAGCATTCAACAAGCAAGAAAACAGTTCATAATTACAGTAGAGAGAGAGAGGCCGAGTAGATCGAGTAGGAGGAAGCGAGAGTGGATTTTGCTTTAATCGGTTGTACTCTTTCGTTTGAAATTTCAATTCAAGTAGTTTCTTTTCAACAATGATGATGATGTCTATGATGATGAGGCACGAGTAGTTACCTTACTTCTAGAGTCGAAGTGAGCCCGCCGATAGCCTTGTAAGTTTATGCATCAAAGGTATGAGTTTTATGCGATTCTGTCTTCTATCCCATATGCATGATTCTTCTACGAAAGTAGTAGGCAATCCTTATTTGCATCATTGAAGCAAAAGCCAATCATATTGTGAATTTGGATTAATTATGAAATTGGATAGTAACTCTTAGGGTTTATGCGAGAGCCTCTAAATCATCTAATTGTTGGTAACGAAAGTTCTTTGACGGAAAGGCATTATCTTTCATGAATTTGGCATAAGTCTTATATGGTTATCGTTGTGGCATGAATCTCCGATCTTAGAGGTTTTTAAGTTTATTGAATTCATAAAAATCTGAGTTTTTATTCTGTCCATCCTTCTCTCATCATTCTTCCTTTCTTCGGAAACTTTTCCGACACAAAATGTTACATTTTACAGTTTCTGTTGAAGACTCGAAATCGACTGCAGAGGTCGATATCGATTGGCTGACCTGATATCGAGTACTCTACTCGGTGTCGACTGTTGCTTTTGTCTTATGCAGGAATTTGCTGGAAATCGACTGGAACTGTAGTCGATATCGACTGATCTACTCGATATCGAGTGATCTTCTGGAGTCGAAATCGAATGTGTTTGCAGGTTTAGGAACCGCTGACATACCTCCTCGTGCATTCGATCCTGAATACCCTACTACTACATCGGGAGGGATTCTTGTATTTTATTTGCTTGCATAGGGAGTTGGTTTGTTTTATATTTATATTTTGATCTAGCATCCCTCTTTCTACGAACACTTACTCCTTCTATACTCGTCCTAGGTCGGAAATGAAGCGATCCTGACTCCGGTGATGCAAGGTCGACACCGAATCTCTCTTTTCTCCCCTGTTTCGCGTACAAAAGAACTTGTAAGTTTCGATCCTTCGCTTCCATTCTCAAATCGTGTAAAGGTCCTCTCTTATGACCCTTCGCACTCAACCCAGGTTCCCCGGAGCTCCCCCCTTCACCGACGAGCCCAAGGCAGTCTTTGAAGCGCCCTCGGAGTAATCTTCGAAGCTTTCGGTGAGCCCTCATTTTCCCACCCTTTTTCCATTGCTGTGTTTAATCCTTTTTGTCTGGGTGTGGGTCGGGAAGTAGGTTGATTAGCTGGGGGCGGGTATCGGGATGGGAGGAGCCAGTGAGGTATGTTCTTTCGTTCTCTTCGTCGTCTCCTTTCCGTTGGTGAACAGGCTGGAGCTGAGGTTGAAGGTGAACAGAGGTATAGGTCGGTTTTTTTTTTCTGTTGGGTCAGGCCTTGGGTTCGGGTTAGGCTCTTTATACGGGTAGTTAGTTGGGTATGCTGGGTTGGTTTGGATGTGTGGTTGTTATATTAATTGTTATATGTTATATATAGATGTTATACTATATGTTAAGATTGCTTTTAATCATTTCAGTTTATTATTATATTATTATTTTGATTTTGTGAAGATATATTTTCTGAAAAGTGTTATATATTTTAAAATCATTTTAAACCAATATTATTTGGGAAATAGATTATTATTAGATGTTGTTTTATAATGTGAGTTAGGAATTGTGAAGTGTTTTATTTATGTTGGCTTTAAATGTGGTTTGTAAAATATGATTAAATTTGATGATGTATTTTAATTAAATATTGTTCGTTAAATTATTTAAAAGGGGTTTCTAAGTTCTCCCTCAAGTGTTTCTTAAAGGATTGACTGTTTTGAAAACAAGATGCTGGAAATTTCCTAATAACAACTTTGACCGAGTTTGACCAAGATTTGAATATTTCGGATATTTTCTCGGATTTTGGTTACTTTCTTTGAGAATGTCTTGTGAAAAGGTTTCTAGGTGTTAAATAGTAGAAGAGTAACTTATGACACCTTTATTGCTTATATTATTAGGTGATTGCTGACATTACTTGGATTCTGCGTCTGCCTTATCTTTTTACTCTTCGGCTTATTCAGGTAAGTTCCTTTATTGGTTTACTCAGATTCGAAAGAGAATCTCTTGCTTGTGATTATATGACGTACTAGGTGTTGCATAAGCATTAAAGCATGCCATGTAGTATCATTCTAGGATTGCACACATGAATGAGCATTTGAATACTTTGTGTGATTGCGAAACAGAACGGACGTTATTTGTGAGTCTTAGAGTCTTTGCTAGGGTCATGGGGGCATTCGTGTTTTATACTATTTTGGTCCCCGATCGAGTCGATGAGTATGATATATATATATATATATATATATATATATATATATATATATATATATATATATATATATATATATATATAGAGGTTAGTTCCGGTGTACACAGCCCTTATCGTGTATCATGTACTCAAAAATGATTCGTCTATTTATTCATGATTATTCGTTTGTTTGCACATAATTAGAATAATTTTATTCCACCGAAAAATCTCCCAATACCATCGAATAATCAGAAGTTACTTTTAATCTCATCCGTTGATCGTCTTAATTCAATGGCCCAGATTTGTTAACATGATACACAATCAGAGATGTGTACATTTGATCTATTGCCTATATATATATATATATATATATATATATATATATATATATGCAAGATTCGGTATGGACCGAGCGCCCTACCTCTGAGTGCGTACGGGAATTGATAGCACACATTTAGGTAGGCATATTAGGTTGCATTTAGTATGATTTAGATGTTTATAATGCATAGTTTAGACTAGATTTGCATTTATACTTGTTTTGTTGGTAGAGTCGGAATCTACATGCTTTTATTAATTATTTTAGGTAGATATGAATCCGACGAGGAATGAGAAAGCTCATGGATGAAGGAAGAATAAAGAGGAGGAGGAAAAGTGAAGAGCACGGGAGCGGAGTCGAATTTCGAGAGCCTAAGTGAAGAACAAGTTAGTAGAAGTTGTTGCCAAACAAGCTGAACTTGCAACTCACTTTCTGGAGGCCTCGGTGGTCCGATCGACTATTATAAGCATGCGTTGGAAAGCTCTCTTCGAGATCTAAAACTTTTGTGTTGACATCAAGACACAATTCGAAACGGAAAAAGTGCTGTAAACAGTAAGGCCGCCCCGTGGCCAACCTAGCCGCCCCGCGGCTCGAAGCTCTGCCGAACAATTTCATCATCGCCAGGCCACCCCGCGTCCTGGGTTGGCTGCCCCGCGGTTTCTGCTGAAACGAACACACTTGTTATCTCTTTAATTAGGGTTTTACATTAATTATTTTGGCCGACTTTGTTAGGTTTATTTAAGAACTATTAGGGTTATTTTCATATACATCTAACTCATCATTTAATACACTTTGAGATCATCAATTAAGAGAACCCTAGAGGGAAGCCTCCATGGCCATGGAGTGCTAAACTCTTCTGTTTCGTCTATGGATTGAAGCTTTGGATTGATAAAGTTGTGAGATTTCTATTATTGTTCTATTCCTATTGATTTGTATTGATTCTTTTGCGAATATTGTTGATTTCTTCTAGTCCGTACAACTAGTTGAGATTATTGCTAGGGTTTTGTAGATTCCTCGTAGCGAACCGTAATCCATAGTAGCAAGCATGCCTTTTTAGGACTCGTAGGACTAAATTGGTGTGTAGAGAATCAATTATATGTTAAATACTGACTCGTAGCTTGGTGTTGCATGTATCCTGGTTAATCCTTAATCTTAATGCTACTATTAGGTTAAATATTGACAGTGTTAGGGTTATCTAATTAGTAAGGGTTGCTAGGACTCGTAGGACTAGTAATTTACATAAGATAAGGACAGGAACAATAATAGGATAAAAAGAGAACTTGATGAAGAATCGAGGATCAACTAATCAAACTTAAATGGATATTTATAGATGAAACTATTTTCTCTATTGTTATCTCTACTAACTTGTTTATAGTTCCCGTTATCTACTTCAATCACCAAATCCATCTTTTCTACTAATTGGTAAATATACATTGCTTAGAAATACTTGATTCTCTGTGGGGTCAACCTCTTACTTGCTTGCTATACTAGTTTGTGGGTTTGAGTTATACTTTGATAGGAACAACGACAGTTTCCTCCTGTCAAATTTTGGCGCCGTTGCCGAGGAATCAAGTTTATTTCTTTGTTTTGTGTATTTATTAATTTTTGTGCATATAACTTACTTGTTGTGAACCTATCTTACGGTTCATAACACTCTTGCTACTAACTTTTAGATGTTGAGGTTGTTGCAGTTTGAAGGTGAGAACTTTCACCAATATCTTACTAGATTGCAAAGATATGTTGACATCCGGATTTCACGGGGTTATCAAGACTGCATCCGAGATATGATTCTTTGCATAATTGACGGGATGACTGCTGAGACGAGAGCGCTTGCTGAGTACATGAGTAACGGAGGCTTGGCACGGTTAGGTTTGTTGGGGTTGTGGGATTTTTTCTGTTATATGGATTACCATGTTGCCCAGGAAGGATCCTTCACTTCGGTATCGCCACCTGTGGAGGACTCTATCATACATCTAGATGAAATCCAAGCCCTTACTCAAGCGGTGCAGGAGAATGATGAAAAGCTAAAAAACTTGGGGGAACAATTGAGCCAACTTACTAAAACATGGAGTGAGATGATAGCAGATCAGATGGTCAGCCCTCAAGTTGATAAAGAAAGCCAACCCATCCCGCCATTCCTTGAGACATTGAAGGATGCAAGAATCTCATGAGTCGACGCATGAGGTTTCATGTGTTGTGTCTCCTACTCTATCTGATGCATTCATTTTGAGCTCCCCCATTGATGAACCATGTCTAGAGCCACCGCTGATGAGGCTCAAGAGTTAATAAAGGTAAACTTTTGCAATTTGGAAGGTAATGCTGATTATGTTGATCCTTTTAATTGCTATTTTGAGAAGCCACCAGTGGAACTGAACTGGTGGTATCATATTCCTCCATCAGAGAGTCATACTCAACTCTTTGATAAATTGAAAGGGTTTTTAAGTGTTATATTATATTGTTTCAATTTATTATTGTGCTATTATGTCTTGTGTAAGATGTGTGCACAGGAATATGATAGATTGTTGAGGGCCTTGACGATGTCTGATAGGTAGGGAATTGTGATTGAGAATAAGTCATGTCGATGACATAAAAAAAAGGCGCTGCTTGGGAGGTAACCCGAGGTATATAGTTTTAGATTTTATTAATTGCATCAATTTATTATAGTTTAGGTTTTTGTTTCGTGGGGCACTAACACGGCAGGGCTGAAAGTTAAAAAGGGAAAAGGCCGCCCAACGGCTTGTACGGGCCGCCCCGCGGCCATGTCACTTTCCCAGCCGCCCCGCGGTCTAGCATGGCTACGCCGCGACCTTTGATGGTACTCATGAATCCATCTTTCTACCACATTGTGAGTATTTCATTTATCTCTTCCTCTATGTTTTTATAATTTTGTTGTCTTTAATTTTCATTGAGGACAATGAAAGATTTAAGTGTGGGGGAGGGATTGCATTACATATAGATAGATTTTGCATATCATGTTTATTTTTTCTCATATATTGCATTTGTTTAAAAAAAAATCAAAAAAATATCATACATTTCATATACTTTAGGTCTTATTTTCCCATCTAGGCTACTTGTCCTCTATATTTATATTTTGTTCTTATCATGTGCCCCATGACATGCTTGAAGTGTTTGAAACTTTGAATTATTTTATAGACTTTTTGGGAACATGATTGATGAGATAATTGAGTATGTATAGTCTTTGGAATTTAAGTAGTATTAAAGTTCTAACAAATTGACCCTGTGAGTTATTTTGACCTTATTGGGACTACACATTCATAAGTCCTCTAGTTTCTTTGTGTGTGAATACTCTCCTTGATTACTTCCTATTTAAATTGCATTTAGATATCTTTATTGAGGCTGCATTTATATGATTTTTGCATGTAACCTTAAAGTGATTGAGGCATGATTTTCTTTTAGCCATATTATACTCTATCCACCCGTACATATTATCCTTTGCTGGAAGCCAATTTGAGCCTTATAAGCCTATTTTGTTAGCTCCACAAAATCTTCCTAGCCAATTATTAGCCTGACCTATCCGGGAATTAGGAGAAAAGTTGGTGAATATATATCTTGATATGTTGATGGTGTTGCTTTGAGTTGAGAAATTATGTTGGGTGATTCATTTGTACTTCAAAGAGATGGTTTTTATGTGCTTATTACTTGGGACCTAAGGAGGATAAAATTCACTTAGAGGTAAAAGTCAAGAAAATGAAAAAAAAAAAAGAAAAATCATAATAAAAAGCAAAACTGAATGAGTTTGTGTGGATATTTGAAGATTGTGTGCGAATTTGTATTGTGAAGGAGTACATGTTATTGGAATGGTATATGAAGTGTTTTGGTGTTGGTGTTTTTCTGGTTGTTTACTAACCCTTTTTCCTGGATTTTTAGCACCACAAGGCCTAAATATTTTCCATACCCTGTGTTCCTACCATGGCCCCATTACAACCTATTCAAAAGACCTCATGATTTTGGTTGCATGTGAAGTCACTAGGGGTGGAGATTTAGACCACTGACGTAATTTTGTTGTAGCTAAGTTTTCAAGGATTGAGTTTGAGCGTGAATGATTAGCCTAAACACATGAGCGAGAGTGAAAACACGTTTTCCTAGTAAGGTTGGATAGATGTACTTGCTTTATTCCTTGGATTGCACATATATATGTTATGACGTTATTTGTCAATCTTTGTTTCCCTATTTTTGAGTTTAAGTGTTTTACCAAAGTGATTACATGGATTGCTTGTCCGTGGGGTGTTGATTTGATTTTCATTTTCATTGCTTGAGGACAAGCAAAAGCTCAAGTGTGGGGGAATTTGATAGCACACATTTAGGTAGGCATATTAGGTTGCATTTAGCATGATTTAGATGTTTATAATGCATAGTTTAGACTAGATTTGCATTTATACTTGTTTTATTGGTAGAGTCGGAATCTACATGCTTTTATGAATTATTTCTGGTAGATGTGAATCTGACGAGGAATGAGAAAGCTCTTGGATGAAGGAAGAATGAAGAGGAGGAAAAGTGAAGAGCACGGGAGCGGAGTCGAATCTCGAGAGCCTAAGTGAAGAACAAGTTAGTAGAAGTTGTCGCCAGACAAGCTGAACTTGTAACGCACTTTCTGGAGGCCACGGTGGTTCGATCGACTATTATAAGCATGCGTTGGAAAGCTCTCTTCGAGATCTAAAACTTTTGTGTTGACATCAAGACCAAATTCGAAGCGGAAAAAGTGCTGTGAACAGTAAGGCCGCCCCGCGGCTCGAAGATCTGACGAACGATTTCGCAATTGCCTGGCCGCCCCTCGGCCTGGGTTGGCTGCCCCGCGGCTTCTGCTGAAACGAACACACTTTTTATCACTTTAATTAGGGTTTTACATTAATTATTTTGGCCGACTTTGTTAGGTTTATTTAAGAACTATTAGGGTTATTTTCATATACATCTAACTCATCATTTAATACACTTTGATATCATCAATTGAGAGAACCCTAGAGGGAAGCCTCCATGGCCATGGAGTGCTAAACTCTTCCGTTTCGTCTATGGATTGAAGCTTTGGTTTGATAAAGTTGTGAGATTTCTCTTCTTGTTCTATTCCTATTGATTCGTATTGATTCTTTTGCGAATATTGTTGATTTTTCTAGTCCGTACAACTAGTTGAGATTATTGCTAGGATTTTGTAGATTCCTCGTAGCGAATTGTAATCCATAGTAGCAAACATGCCTTTTTAGGACTCGTAGGACTAAATTGGTGTGTAGAGAGTCAATTATATGTTAAATACTGACTCGTAGATTGGTGTTGCATGTATCCTGGTTAATCCTTAATCTTAACGCTACTATTAGGTTAAATCTTGACCGTGTTAGGGTTATCTAATTAGTAAGGGTTGGTAGGACTAATAGGACTAGTAATTTACACAAGATCAGGACAGAAACAATAATAAGATGAAAAGAGAACTTGAAGAAGAATCGAGGTTCAACTAATCAAACTAAAGTGGATATTTATAGATGAAACTATTTTCTCTATTGTTATCTCTACTAACTTGCTTATAGTTTCCGTTATCTACTTCAATCACCAAATCCATCTTTTCTACTAATTGGTAAATATACATTGCTTAGAAATACTTGATTCTCTATGGGATCGACCTCTTACTTGCTTGCTATACTAGTTTGTGGGTTTAAGTTATACTTTGATAGGAACAACGACAGTTTTCTCCTGTCAGGAATATATCGGTACGGTTTGGCTGAGGCCGAGCGCCCTAACCTGGAGTGGGTACGGGAAATACAGGGATATGGGGATATGCTACTTGGCATTCTTTGGGCGCCTTTACAGTTTTCTGCATAATGTATAAACTAGGAGCATGCTAATGTGATTTAATTTTTCGTACTGCATTAAAGCATCTTTATTATAACGTATGTGTATACTTGCTTGCGGGATAGAGTGCGTTGGGGGGTCTCGGTCTGACCCCGCTCGCACAACTTGTTTTTAGGTATGATTTCTCTCTGTTTCTATGACGTGGGAATCGTCCCGGACAATTGCGAAGAACCTGCCTAAGTCCGCTAATTTGGCTAAATAAACTTAGAGTATATAAATTTTAACAATTTAGTTTTCACCCAGCCTCGACGTGGCAAGTTGTACTATACCTCCGCTTTCAACAGTTTCTCAAATGAATTTCCGCGATATAGCCTTAGGACAGGTCAAGGGTACCCAACGACCCTTCGATCATTTTGGGGTCCGAAATCCCCACTTTAAAATACTGATCCTTTGAGGTTTGAAACCTCGACCCGTACCTGAATTGCATGATCTGAATGATGGTATCCAACCTTCGAAACGTAACCCAGGTATTATATCCAGGCCGTTACATTCCTAGCCACCCTAAGACCCCTACACAACAACCCTTAGACCCCCCTTTACCCAAACCATCAGCTTCCCTTCACCTTATACCCGACACCACTCTCCTCCATCTTTCTTTCAAAGATTTGGCAGCCCCTCAGCCTCCATCCCTCCTCCTTTAATTTATCTGTCACCTCATCTTCCTGCATCCTCCCTACAGCACTCTATCCCCTCCCTCAATTGTCTTCAAAACCCACTGGTACCCCACATTTGCACCTTCTTCATCCCCCCTCTTCATACATACAAACTCCCTCCTCTGTTTTCGAAGGAGAAGTCGGGCACCTCCGAGCCTCCATTCCAACTCCTCCTTCATGCAGCAGCCGCGAACCCGAGCAGAAAAGAGCACCTGGAAGCTCTCCCCTCGTCCTCGGAGTCCAGAAGCCACCTCGGAGCTCCGGCGAAGCCGCACAAGCACCCACCTCCCCTGTCTTACGTCTCCAAGGTCGGTTTTTCCTCCTGTGTCCTCGATTTCAACTTGAAACCTTGTAAGGGCTTGCCTTTAACCCCTCTTACATCGTCGTAGGCCACAACAAAGCTTCCTCTCCATCATCGAGCTCGGAATCCGCCATTGAAGCACCCCGGAGTTGATTTTTCGAGCTCTCGGTAACATCTCCTTTCCTCATTCCCTCTTGCTCTCGCTTGCTTTGTTTTATGTGGGTTGTGGTCGGGGATATACGTCGGTTAGGTGGGATAAGTGTCGGGATGAGCGGAGCTCCGGCGAGGTTACATTTCTTCTCCCTTTCCTCCGTCGTTTCTCCGTTGTGAACAGGGACCAGTGTGAGGGTGAAGAGCGCTTCAGAAGGCCGGTTAACCTCTTTTCTTTTCTTTTGTGTCAAACCCGGTTCGGTTCAACTCCCTTCCTACTTGAGCCGGTTCATTAAGTCAGATGCGGGTCTAGGGTTTGGGCCGGGTATGGATCCGGGTTCTGGGCTACAGATTTGGGCCTTTTCTTTTAATTTGGAATATTTGTTTTGTTATTTTATCATACATTATTATCTTAAAATGTTATAAAAGTATTTATGTAGTTATTATTAAATATTTCTTATTTAAGTAGTTTTATAATTAATTTTGTAAATTTATTTATTTATTTGCTTTGAATTGCTTGAGAATTTATTTGTGTCCATAATTTGTTGTAGTGTTTACATATTATGATATATAGCTAGTATATAAATTGTTGATTTGATTGTTAAATTATTATTAGTATTCCATATTATTCTAATTTATTGGCATAATTAATATCTTCTGTATATATATATATATATATATATTATAAGTTATTTTAAAAGTAGGTTTATTTGGGATATATTATGTTATGTTTTATAGTTAGTGTATAATTGTAGGTTTAAAAGTAGGTTTACCTCCTCCAATGCATGAATGGACGGCATACCATCACCCGAGTGTCAACGGATGGGATACTCGCTTCCAAGACCAATTTGATAGATTTAGAGAATTGCGGGTTCAACAAGGTCGTCCCCTATACCATGTTTAGGAGTCATGACATGATGTTCAGTTATCGTTGCCCTATTACATTGCCAGTCATCCTTGCACGTTTGTTGTTATCAAGACGTAGAAACCATAAAAAAACAATCATTCAACCAAAATGAACATCAGTTGGCGCCAAATCGAGAATTACAAACATTTTTTAACTTAAAAGTTCAGCAAGGATTAAAACATTTTTTAACTTAAAATTTCAGCAAGGGTTCTTGTATTAAACGGAAAAGTTACCGACGGACTCCTCATGAATGTTTGGGTATATCCGAATCTGCACCTACTGGAACGCATATGTCGTCATCTCATCTTGGGCAGGGCGCGCTGCCATATCAACTGCATACTGTGCTATTCTGCGACAACACGTGGGAGACACGTCGCCATACAAAACGGTCAGCATATCCTTTATCTGCTCATATAGTACGACGCAGGGTCGTCGTCACACTCTTTACACCCGAATTGCAACTGTGGTGATCTCTCGAGGATGCAGCAACCCTGCACAGAAAATAGATTGCATCGAAATAAATGCTTATAGTTCTTGTGCTTGCAGTTGCAAGCATCATATTCATGTGGACGATGGTGTCTCTCCACTTCAACAATAAACGGGTCCCATCACGAAACATGCCATCTTTAACAAAGCTATTTAGGTTTGATGTCATGATGTGTGTTTAGTGTATGGTAGGTGATGTGCCTCGGGGAACAAGTGTTGCGGTATTTATAGATGGCCTAATTAACAACGTCCGATTGGACGTTGTTATGGAAGACCACATCGTCGAATATGATATTATTACAACGTCAAATATTACGTTGTTATGTGGCCCGACCAGGCCCACTTTACAACGTCTAATTTGACGTTGTAAAGTGCCCGACCCGCCCCGTCGTCCTCCAATTCACAACGTCGTCTATGGCACATCACAACGTCGGATTAGACGTTGTAACAACGTGACATCCAACGTTGCTACAACGTTATATCTGACGTTGTATTAGCAGCGCTAACCGCGGATTTGCGGTGTATATAAGGAGACCCTTATTATTATTATTATTATTATTATTATTATTATTATTATTATTATTATTATTATTATTATTATTTTATTATTATTATTATTATTTTATTATTATTATTATTTTATTATTATTATTATATATTATTATTATATATTATTATATATTATTCTAAGTTTTGATATAATTAATATTTTCTATAAATAATTTATATATTATAAGTTGTTTGAGAA
Organism: Persicaria maculosa; assembly: GCA_963922045.1. Taxonomy (NCBI): domain Eukaryota; kingdom Viridiplantae; phylum Streptophyta; class Magnoliopsida; order Caryophyllales; family Polygonaceae; genus Persicaria; species Persicaria maculosa. The sequence continues at coordinate 20,149,037 of OY998271.1, read as the reverse complement.
GCAGAATTATTTGGGATACAGTAAAAGTGAAATATTCTAAGTATTTAAATTATTATGGTAAGCTATTAAAAATATGATTTTTAAGTATTATTTAGTTATTTGATTAATTATATTATTTTGATGTGTGAAGGTTATTTAAATACTTCAAGGATTGTGATTCTTTCTATTGTTAAGTTATATAATTATCTTTTCTCTTATTTATTTACTTAGTGATTTAAACTGATTTGTTGAGAATGATTAGTGTGAATAATCTAATTGCTAAGTTTTGATATTTAAAATGGGTGATTTAAGTTGTTGGGTTGTTTATGAAGATTTCTAAGTGCCGGAATCATTTTAACAACCTGACTTGTTGAAATGGATTTAAAAGGAGGTTTAAATATTTAATATCGAAATTGGCTAAGTATTAATTTAGAATAAATTATTTAACTATTGAATTGAATTATGGGAATTGATGAGATGAAATATGTTGATATAAGGTGATTTAGTTAAGTGCAAGTGATGATGATGATGATGATGATGATGATGATGATAACGAGAATGAGATAATATATGATGGAATATGAGATGAGACGAGACTATGCAAAGATATGGCTTGATGATGATAAATGAGTTTCTTTTAGCTTTACTTAGTTCTGTGTAATGGTAAATGGGTCCTTTTGTGCTTGGACTTATAATCGTTTCTTATTAAATTGTTAGGTGATCCGTGATGTGATTAGCTTACTCTTGCTGCTTTACTTTGTTGTTCGGCACCTCCAAGTAAGTCCTCCGGGGCTTACTCAAGTTAGAACCTCATGCCTGATGTGTCATATAGTATGTAGGAATTATAATAACATGTCATGTAGTAGTATGCCTAGGTTCTGCATTAACAAATGAGCATACGTATTCTGAATACGATTGGTAGAAACGGTCGTAAGTCGTGAGTCTAGAGTCGTTGCTAGGGTCATAGGACAACCCAGCTCCATCGGGTTTGTCCTGATAGAGTCATCTAAGAGTATGATTTCTTGAGTTATATATGACTGCGACGTTGACCGAGTGTCCAACCCCGGCTGAGGTATGGACTGAGGCATTTGATATACTGCATCACCGACCGAGTCGTCTGGCCCCAATTGAGGCAGACATCCGACCCCGGCTGAGGTACGGACATGTGAGAGATACCCGCCCCGAATGAGGCATGGGTTTTGAGAGATGGGGACATGCCACTTGGCATTCTGTGTGGGCCTATTTACTGCATTTCTGTCATTACATATGAACTGTCAACATGCTTGCATGTTTAATATTTCATTAATGCATTAGATCATTTTCATCTAGGCTTAGAGCATATTATATGACCTCAGCGAGGCTTTCAGGGCCCGCATGAGTGGCTCGACCTTGACTCGTGGTATAGTTTCAGGTACCCGTTCCCTGTTTCGCTTTCGGGGGGTTGCGGGGTATAGGTGTATGTAAAATAGGAGAATCAAATAAGCACAACTAGACTATCTCCCTGTCCCAAACAAATAATACAAGAATCCCCTCCCTTGTAGTAGTAGGGTAATTCAGGATCGAATCCACGAGGAGGTATGTCAGCGCTTCCTTTGTTGTACTCACGATCAATGCTTTCGACCTCAGCAGACACTCGATATCGAGTATACTGGTCGATATCGACCTCAGTTCTGGTCGATTTCCTAGCACAGTTCCTGCAGAAGACAAAACAACAAGTCGACGTCGAGCAGAGACCTCGATATCGATGTTAGTACTCGATATCGACCCTTAAGGTCGATTTCGATGTTTGTCACAGAAACTGTTTTTGTAACCAATTTGTCGGAAAAGGATCCGAAGAAAATAGAATGGAGAGGGAAGATGAACAGAAGCAAAACTCAGACTTTTATGAAGGATTTAATGAATTAAAAGGCTTCCAAAGTCGGGGTTTTATGCCACAACGATAACAATGCAAGTTTCATGCTAAAAATATGAACTTTAATGTCTTTCCGTCAAATAACTTTCGTTATCAACACTTAGATGATTAGAGGCTCTCGCATAATTCCTAAGAGTTACTATCCAATTCATGAGTAATTCAAGTTCGCAATATGAGTGGCTTTCGCTTCAATAATGCAAATAATAAATCTCCCTAACTTTCGCAAAGGATCATGCATGGGGTAGAAGACGGAATCGCATAAAAGTCATACCTTTGATGCACTTACCTCACATTGCTATCGTCGGGCTCACCCCGACCCTAGAAGTGGGTTGACTACTCGCTCCTCATCATGCACATCATCATCATTGTTATTGAAAGAAAGCTACTTGAATTAAAAGTCCGAAAGAAAGTACAACCGAACAAGCCACTGCAGCTGAGTATGGACGGAGTTATTGGCTTGTTTGAACTCAGCGTGGTTCCTCCTCATCTCATCAAGGATGATTTGCAGGTCATCTTTCTTAGTCTCCCGCTCAGGGTGCCCTGGTGCCCTATAGGTTGGGGGATCCCTTTGATAGAACCTTTGATCACCCCAATTTTGTTGATTGCCCCCTCCATAAGGGCCTCTCGTCCATTTGACCTCCTCATGTTGTTCCGCCATGGATACTTGCTCAGTATGTGGACAGGCACTGGTGTTATGCCTTATTGAACCACACTCCTGACAAGGTTGATTGTTGCTCAGGAACCTTACTTGCTTTTGAAGGTGGCGTGTTTGATCGTTATGGAATTGTTGCCGTACTTCAGGATCTATCTCCCTTGGAGGCTCATATAGTGGCATAGATGGGGCAGGCCTTGCACCATAGGCCGCAGCAGTCCCATAGGTGTTGTCAAAGTTCACAAGCCTCTCAATGGTCTCCCATGCCTCCGTTGGTGTAAGCTCAATGTACCGATAGGAGGTATATGAATTGATCCTCTCCTTATTCGGCGCATCAAGGGCGTTATAAAAGATCTCTTGGATGACATATGGAAGTTGCCCATGCGTCGGGCATGATCTCAGCAAGTCTTTGAAGCGCTCCCACGCCTGTGCTAGGGTTTCACCTGGCTTTTGTTTGAAAGCCGTGATCCTTTGTCGTAGCATCGCCGTTTTAGAAGGTGGGAAGAACTTGTTCAAGAATGCATCTTTCACCTCCGCCCATGTCCTTAGCGATCGTGGAGCCAAACTTTCAAGCCATTGTAATGCCTTTCCTGCCAAAGACCATCGAAAAGATTTTAGTCGCACATACTCTAAGTTTACTCCATCAGCAACTGTTTCACATAAATCCATAAAAGTAGAGATGTGTTGCAGGGGGCATTCATTATGTCTTCCTTCAAAAGTGTTTCTTTTAATCTCAGATAGGAAGTTAATTTTCAGTTCATAATTGGAGTGAGGAATTATAATGGCAGATTCAGGAACATGAAGAGGCGGATGCATGTATTGCATCGCCGTCTGTGGATACTGATTTAGCCGCTCTTGGGCTTGTCTGCGCGCATCCTCCTCCCTATCAGCACGGGCTCGCTCAGCAGCAGCAGCGGCCCTTTCAGCAGCGATTGTAACATTGTGGTCCTCGATTTCCTTTCTCAACCGCTCTATGATCTCAGCCTGCGTCTCGTTGTCAGCCATGATGCGAATTGCTTTGTTGCGAAGATGGTAGAAACGTTCAGGCTCGTCAATTGGTTCCAGGATAGGTCCGCGATCAGAACGTCGCATAAACCTGCAAAATAAGCTTAGAAAAGATCGTGATTAACTTAGGTGGCGATTGATTGCCTCCCCGGCAACGGCGCCAATTTGTTTCGCTTTCGGGGGGTTGCGGGGTATAGGTGTATGTAAAATAGGAGAATCAAATAAGCACAACTAGACTATCTCCCTGTCCCAAACAAATAATACAAGAATCCCCTCCCTTGTAGTAGTAGGGTAATTCAGGATCGAATCCACGAGGAGGTATGTCAGCGCTTCCTTTGTTGTACTCACGATCAATGCTTTCGACCTCAGCAGACACTCGATATCGAGTATACTGGTCGATATCGATCTCAGTTCTGGTCGATTTCCTAGCGCAGTTCCTGCAGAAGACAAAACAACAAGTCGACGTCGAGCAGAGACCTCGATATCGATGTTAGTACTCGATATCGACCCTTAAGGTCGATTTCGATGTTTGTCACAGAAACTGTTTTTGTAACCAATTTGTCGGAAAAGGATCCGAAGAAAATAGAATGGAGAGGGAAGATGAACAGAAGCAAAACTCAGACTTTTATGAAGGATTTAATGAATTAAAAGGCTTCCAAAGTCGGGGTTTTATGCCACAACGATAACAATGCAAGTTTCATGCTAAAAATATGAACTTTAATGTCTTTCCGTCAAATAACTTTCGTTATCAACACTTAGGTGATTAGAGGCTCTCGCATAATTCCTAAGAGTTACTATCCAATTCATGAGTAATTCAAGTTCGCAATATGAGTGACTTTCGCTTCAATAATGCAAATAATAAATCTCCCTAACTTTCGCAAAGGATCATGCATGGGGTAGAAGACGGAATCGCATAAAAGTCATACCTTTGATGCACTTACCTCACATTGCTATCGTCGGGCTCACCCCGACCCTAGAAGTGGGTTGACTACTCACTCCTCATCATGCACATCATCATCATTGTTATTGAAAGAAAGCTACTTGAATTAAAAGTCCGAAAGAAAGTACAACCGAACAAGCCACTCCGCTTTCGCCTTACAACTCCACTCGGCCACTCTCTCTCTCTCTCTATTAATTCTCTCTATTGAAAACTGAATTCTCTGCGTGTGTGGAGTGCCTAAACTCAGCCCTAATGGCTTCTATTTGTAGATGACGATAAGGACTCGAAACCTTATCTTTATTCTCTATGATAACTAAAATAAATAAATAAAAAGTAAAAGTTAAAACTCCTTGGTGAAACCAGCCTCCTCATGATAAACCTGATGTGGATGATAGGAAATTTCGACCTTTGGATAGATATTGCAAGCATTGGATATAATTCTATCAAAATCGGAGTCGAATTCCTCTGCTGGCATGGTCGATATCGACCAGTATACTCGATATCGACCCCTCCAAAATCTTATCTCGAGCTTCTCCTTCTCCTACTCGACTTCTATCAATTTGGTCGATCTGGCAGCATCGATATCGACCTCCAGACGTCGATATCGACCTCTTCTGTGTCGAGATGCTCTGTTTCCTTTCTGCTCGATTCCTATGTCTCGATGTACTCGATGTCGAGGTCTTCAGTCGATTTCGACCTCTTCAGAAGACTTCGAGTTCTTTTTCCGCTCTTCTGAATTCATCCATTTTCATCCTGTTTTCTGCGAAATCACATGGAAACTCGTGCAAACCCATATATTTGACATTTAAGCATAAACTACACTATTCCCATGTTTTCCCATTAATGTGTATGCAAAAGACAACAAAATGAATTCATATGTGCATAGAAAATATGGCAATATGCGCGCACATCATTCCCTTGCTTGATTCCGTGCTGTTATGAGGGGGGTATCTTATGGCGCAATTGGAGGGAGAATCTGACTATGGACTCCGCACTTTCGCTACTTTATATTTTCTCATATTTGGTTTTGACCCGGCCATGCCGTGTCAATTTGTATTATGAGACTTCCTTCTTTATGCTTTTCGAACATCAAACATTTTGAGCGACTTAGACAAGTAGGACAGGTTCGGGGTACCCAATAGCCCTATCACGAATTTAGGGTGCGAAATCCCTTCTTTGAACACTAAAAACATTGTTTTAAAACTCAACCCGTACTCGAATTGCAAGATTCGAACAAAGGTATCCAATCCTTCGAAACGTAACCCGAATATTTATATTTGGGCCGTTACATTTCGAACGGTTATGTGCTAGTGCTTTTGGTGGTCCTATGTGTGCTTTGGATGGATTGAAGTCGCAACGTCACTTCAACGTCCTGAATCGGGATTGGTCGGCGTCATGGTGGTGTGTTTTGGACAACTCCGTTTATGGGAGGTGCATCCTTAAAGTTCGTCTTCACTGCACATAAGAGATAGTGTCTTGATGTACCGCTGGCCAACAGTATCACAGTAGTGGTGCTTGATTTAGTTCTTCGTCTACATCTTCGATTTGGCGGTCTTTGTTTTGTCTAGGTTACACTTTATAGTAAGGTGCTTTTAGCCTTTCACTACGCCTTTATTTTCTATTTGTTTTCCCTATATTGTATCATAACGGTTTTATCTTCCGATTTGTCGACCTCTCGAAGATTAAATAGTTGCTACCTGATTTCTCGAATATTTTCTTATATTAAAAAATAATCATATCAAATCTAAATCTTCATTCCCCATAAAAAAAATTTAGTTAGTTGGTAGCGGAAATAAGTTCATTCATTTGCTTTGGTTAGATTATGTCTTTTTTTTGTTGCATGAAAAATGATATTTCTTTTTTTGGTTCAAAGGTTATGTATTTTTTAATTATTTTTTAAGTATGTAAATGTGGCTTTTGATATATTCTACTAACTAACTCATATTTCTTGCACGAATCATTGTTTTGAAATATATGTATATACTATCTTTTACTTTTCTAACATAAAAAATATTAATATTAGTTATCTTATCTTACTCTGTAGTAAAGTAAACTTATTTGGGTCATTTATTACCCATTCATTTAACCATTATAATTATATATTTTTAAGTTTTCTTTTTTTTTTTTCAAGTTTATAAAAACTCTTCTTCTACCACAATTGTTAAATAATGGTTCACTAAGTATAAATTTTTATATTATCAAATTAAATAAAATTGAAATTTTAGTGTGAATAAAAGAATTATTAAATAAAATTATAAAACTTATAGTCATAGAATAATAAATTGAGTAAATTGGAGAAGAAAATGAAAAGAATGCAACAAGGTAAAAACTAAAATAATATTATTTATATTTTCAATAAAATAAGGAGAAAATTAAAAAATAATGTTTTTATATTTTAGTAAAAAAATAATTAGAATAAATATTATTTAGCTAAATAGCAAATGGATAAAGATAGATTAATTTAATTTATTTGAGAAAATAAGACATCAATTGATAAAAATATAATATTTATATTTATATACGCAGAAAAAAATTGACATTATAAAATAAATATGTTTTTAAAAATCACTTTCCAATGAGTACTAAATAAACTTACTTCTAAAATAAACCATTAAAAATCACATGATTTCAAAGTAAACCCGTGCGTAGCACGGGATCGTCCACTAGTTAAATAAAAATTAAGCATTCTTCAATATGTTCGATCATTAAAAAAATATATATACTAAATAATAGTAAGAAACTAAAATATTGTAATTAAATATTAATTTAATGCTATTCAAATATTAGTAAAGCTTATAAATGTTATCCGATATAGGCTAGTTTATGATTTTTGTTAAAAAAAAAACGACAATTAGTTAAAAATAAGAAAGATATGAAAAAAATAAAGATAACCATTTAAATTGTTAATCAAAAGATAAGGTTAACCTTGTCTTGCAAGTTCAAAATCGAAAGTTTAAAATAATAAAGATAGTATCTTTACAGTTAGTTTGCTATAAAATGTAAGACCATCTCCAACAATTTCTCTAAAATTTTTTCAAAATAGGAAAATAAAATACATATTTTTCAAATTATTTTTACTTTAACTCTAACAGCTTCCCCTTTTCGAAGATTAGGAGAATCATTTAGTTTAAAAAATGCTACAGATTTGGAAAATTCTCTCTATTTTTTCTGTTGCTTCTCCGTTATGGAGAATATGATGGGGAATCTGTTGGAGATGATCTAAGTAAATCATTAATTTTTAAAATTATAGGTAAATCTATTAGAAGATAAGGATAAAATATTCAAGTAATAAACCAATTTATATGTATTTAAAAAAACTATTTTTGAAAATATCTTTTTAAATTTGGTTATCTATATCTATATCTAACTATTAAAAGAGAAGCATTTTTTATGACGTGTCATCACCAACATAATTATAGGGTTTTCAACCAGTCAAATTAAAATAGATGTTTTTAATTTTTAATCATTTTCTATCTATCTATCTATCCAGCTATCTATCCAGCTATCTATCCAGCTATCCATCCATCTATCCATCCATCTATCCATCTACCTACCTACCTACCTACCTACCTACCTACCTACCTATCTATCTACTTACCTATCTACCTATATACCTATCTACCTATTTGTCTACCTACCTACCTACCTACCTATCTATCTACCTACCTATCTATTAAAAGAGAAACATTTTTGATAATGCGTCATCACCAGTATAATTATAGGGTTTTCAACCAATCAAATTAAAATAGATGTTTTTAATTTTTAATCATTTTCTACCTACCTATCTACCTACCTACCTGTAACGGCCCGAATATAAATACCCGGGTTACGTTTCGAAGGTCGGATACCTTCGTTCGGATGTTGCAATTCAGGTACGGGTCGATGTTTCAAAACCTCGAAGATCAACATTCCAAAACGGGGATCTCGAACCCCAAGCAATCAAAGTCGCGGAAATTCGATTCAAATGAAAGTAAAGCAGAAGCAAGGTTTAAATACAAGTGCCACGGCAAAACCAAAACAAAGTGGGTGATTGCGATTTGTCAAGTTAGAATATATTAGCCGGATTCTTCAATTCGCCGAGAGATTTCCCATCACAGAAGCAAGGAGCAACAAGAGCGGTACCTAACACTATCCACGAAGTCAGGCCCGGTGATCGCCTGCGGGTCCTCTGACCGCGCTGAGGCCACATAACATGCCTATACCTAAATAAAAGATGACTAATGCGGTACAAGATTTAAATCACACTATCATGCCCCTAGTATATATATAATATGCAGAAAAGAACTGTAAAGGGCCCAAGACAATGTCAAGTGGCATATCCCTCTCCTACCTCTGTACCCCTTCCCGTTAGTGCAGAGACTGGCCAGTTCGGTGCTATAGCATAGCCATTTCCTCGTGGTGGTGCACTTCACCACGGTATCATCATATCATATCATATCTCATCATCATATCATATCTCATCATCATATCATAATCATGCTCATGCCCGACGGTGTTGGGCTAATCATATCATATCGTATCATCTCATCTCTTGCCCGATAGTGCTGGGCTATCATATCATGCTCATATCGACTCGATAGACTCAGGGCACCCAATGGGGCTGGTCTACCCTATGACCCTAGCAAAGACTCTAGGACTATCACAGATAACGACCGTTCTGTTCCAAACACACAAAGTAAACACATGCTCAGTTCAATGCAATCCTAGCATGATACTACATCGCATGCTTTAATATGTTACAAAACTACACATTACATGACACATCAGGCAGGAGGTCCAGGTTACTGAGTAAGTCCCATAGGATACTTACCTGTTGATGCAGAACAGCAAGATAACACAAGCAAGGGCCCAAATGCAAGTCCAAAGCAATCCAAAAGCAATACACACCTATCATCAAGTCATTTCCATAAGCTACCGGTTCACATTCATACGTACGGAACCCAAGTTCTCAACATCCTCAAAACCAACCGATAGTAAAACCGTTTTCTAAAACCTTTTCGATACGATCAAATCGACCAAAATCATCTTCCTATCAAACCCCTTGATAAAATCATACCAACCATATTTTCAACTCATAAATCCCAATGTAAGTCAACTCATGTTCAAAATACTTTATCAAATCATACTTGGCCAAATTCCGACATTAAACGTTTAAGCCTTAACCAATTTCCCAAAATCATATTATAGGAATCATTCCGGCATGTTTCTTATTTCAAAACATTACATAAATAAATTCCAATATTAAATCATCAAAATAAACCAATGTTCACAAATCATATTTATAAATCAAAACCAACAATTCACTTTAAAATTTCTAACTCACCCATTTAAGTCCTCATAAAGTGCATCATAAATAAATAATCCAATTAATACTATTTTAAAACAATATAATCAATATATAAAGATTAATTTCCAGAATATTATAATTATAACCAAATTCAAAAACTATAATAATATTCAAATAATTTAACACTTACTATCCATATATTTTTAAAACAAACAAAAAATATATTTATAACTCCATATCAATTAATGTTACTTTTAAACCTCTTTTAAATATAAATATTAATAATAGATCACCAACAATAGATCATATGTATGCTAGGATCTAACTTATCATAGTGCACATAAAATTTGTATAACAATTATCACATTATAGGACAAGCATATTCACGTAATAGAATAAGCATGGCAAGTCACCATTTAGTGAGTCATATTGGAAACCATAAGCCTTACAGGATACTAATGGCACACATCGAACATGAGTACCATTAAAGTAATTTAACTAGGTTCATTCCGATATTCATGCGTCGTGTATATGCAAAATCATGATATAGAGTGGTGTGTGATCATGCGAGGTGTCAAGTCATACGTTCATGCAAGTGCGAGAGGATATCATAGAGTAATAGAGAAATAGCGTCGAGCGATAACATGTAAGCATGCTAGGATCAACCCACACGGAAGGCAAGTCGATCATTGAAATTAACATCAATCTAATCGGATAGTAAAACATTTACGAGGGTAGAAAGAGGGAGAATCACACTATCAAGGACCTAGTTCAAGAGAGAATGGACAATAATGCAACCAGTGCATAAATGTGCGTAAGTTATAACCAAAGATTCTATATGTTACTAATGGCTCACATAACATATGATACATTCATGCACTAGATTGATTAATACGACGGTATATAAGAGTTCAATCAATCACAACTCAACGACATAGTAACATGAGAGGAAATGTAACGAGTTATAGAGCAAGGCTAGGTAACGGGGCAACATGACTAGGAGACGGGGACAGGAGTTCTAATCGATGTATACTGGGAGGAAACATGTGTTTATCAAAACTCTCTCATACTAACATATCCTCAATTTAGCACAATTAACACATAACAATACTAATTTGCAACATCATCAACAATAGTTAATCTAAGGAAGACAAAATAGATGGGCATGCTATAGATTCTTGTCACAAGATGAATGATAAGCATCGAGGCATCATCGGCGACCATGCTAACGAGCACATCTTATGAGGCATTCGTATAAAGTAGAGTCGATCATACTATCATGGACCTAATTCAGAAGAAGCAACAATCATATAGACTCATATCATGTGGTTCATGTTTTCGATCAATCATACGATCAATATGCCAAGTAAACATGCTATAACAACATACAATCATGATAGAGGGCAAGACACAACACGAGGCTTAAGCAATATGACCAGCATGGATACAGGGTGTCATACAACCACGAATTTACATTAAGGATCATCATCATAACAGGTACTGAGGATTACGTAGCATACAAGGCATGTCGAAATGAAATTATAACATGTATCCATCAAGTAAGGGACTCACTCTATCATAATACTAGAACCGAACTATCACACTATCATGAACCTATTCACAGGAAGGACATCAATTAGACGACATCCTAGCATATGACATATTTATTCGTGCTCTAGTATGACAATGCAATATACTAAGTAGATCATGTCGGGATGATATAGATATGCAAATGTAGCTCCAACCTATACAATAGTCATTATGAACATTAAGGCACATAAGTACAACTTCACACTAAGGATCAATTGTAGGTCAAGGAGTAGTACCACATAGACCCGGCCCAGCCCAATAAATAAGAAGGACAGTCATTGTCTCCCTCCTCAAGCAGAAGCAGAGCTTCGCCGGAGTAGAGAACGAAGGAGAAGGGGAAGAAGCCTAGGCCACCGGCGGCCTTTTGGCTCGAGATTTCACCTGGAGGCTCGCAATGAGATTCCGATCACACCCAATGCCGAAAGGAGGAAGCGACATTAAGGGAGAAAGAAGGAGAAGAAGAAATTTACCGTTAGACGAGAGAACTCCGATGAGGGTGCTCCAAGCGGCGTCCGGCTGCAACGACGAAGGGAAGAGCTTCCTCCGGCCCTAGTACGATGGAAGAGGGGTTAAAGGTTTGCCTTTGAACTAATTCGAGCCAAGAGCAAGGAAAAATCGAGCGTTACCGACTTGGGTTCAAACAGGGGAGGGAAGAGGGAGGTGCAGTGGCGTCGGCTCCCGGGGATGCTCCGGGATCGGACGTTGACCTACTTGGGCATCTGGCTGCTGCTGCTGCTACAACGTCGGAGGGAGGCAATAGGGGCTCATTTCTCCCACCGACGGAACAGGGGAAAGCTTCCCCCTTGGCGACAACTAAGGCGGCGATGAGGAGGCAGAGCAAGGTGGTGGCTCAGGGGTGGCGCCGATGAAGAAACGAAGGGAGGGGATGGAGCTGTGTTTGTGTAGGAATGGAAAGAAAATGAGATGGAGAGGGAGGAGTGTGAAATGGAAGAGAAGCGTGAGGGTGTTTGTGTGTGGAGGGGGATTGGATTCCTGCAAATGGGGTGTGTTTGAACAGAAAATAGAGGAAGGGAAAAGGGCTTTGGTGGTGGGATCCAGAGACGGAAGAGAGGGTGAGGCAGAGGGGGCAAATGGGGTCATGGTGCTCTGCTACAACACAGGAAGAAGAGGCAAAGGGAGGGGACCAGCACCAATACAACAGGAAACCGGGGGAGAGAGAGAGAAAGAAAGAGAGAGAGAGAAAAAAAGGATAAAGAAAAGGGAAAATAAAATAGGATTTACCAGGATTACCAATTCAAAATTAGCGGAAAAGACTCAAAACCCCCTCGCCCGATCGAATCCCGACTAAATCAAATTTAATTAAAATTTAATTCAATCTCAAGATAACGGAATTAAAAAAATTTCAATCGAAACTCGGAGCTTAAATAGATTTTTATTAATACTCGATCTCGAAAGCGAAAATCAAATCCCGTCAAAATCCGAAATTTAAATGATGCCGGAAGGATTTAAAATTGGACTCGTGCTCGAGGACGACTTTTCTCCGCTTTTACAAATTGAAATAAATACTAACATCTTAAATTAAAATAACAATAGAATATATATAAAATATATATATTCAGTCTTTACACTACCTACCTACCTACCTACCTATAATCACAACCATAATTAGAGGGTTTTCAACCAATCAAATTAAAATAGATTTTTTTAATTTTTTAATCATTTTCTAATCCATTTATATCTAACTATTAAAAGAGAAGCATTTTTTATGATGTGTGATCACCACCATAATTATAGGGTTTTCAACTAATCAAATTAAAATCGATGTTTTTAATTTTTTAATCATTTTCTAATCAATTGGTTCAGTTTAAAACATTAAATTACTATATTTCTAACTATTAAAAGAGAAGCATTTTTAATAATGTGTCATCACCATCATAATTTTAGGATTTTCAACCAATCGAATGAAAATAGATTTTTTTTAATTTTTAATCATTTTCTAATCATATATCTAACAATTAAAAGAGAAGCATTTTTTATGATGTGTCATCACAACCATAATTAGAGGGTTTTCAACCAATCAAATTAAAATAGATTTATTTAATTTTTTAATCATTTTCTATTCAATCTATATCTAACTATTAAAAGAGAGACATTTTTTATGATGTGTCATCACCATCATAATTATAGGGTTTTCAACCAATCAAATTAAAATAGATGTTTTTAATTTTTTTTAATAATTTTCTAATCAATTGGTTCAATTTAAAACATTAAATTAGTATATAGTTTATTCCTTAGTATATTATACATTTTCTAATATATTGGTTCAAATCAAAACATTGAATCAAACATATTTTTATTTTATTTGATAGATGCCAATTACAGTTAAGCTTCTATAATTATTTCAACTTATTTTTTATTTGCTCTAATTCTATATCTGACCCTATTATTAGAGAAGCTTAATAAATAAGGTGGCACACTCCCCTTATTTCTAGGGCTCCTGGCCAATCACAATTTATATTCTATAACTAGCTATCATTAGAGAAGCTTAATAGATGAGGTGGCACGCTCCCTTTATTTCTAATGCTCCTAGCCAATTACAATTAAGCTTCTATAATTATTTCAATGCTTTGAAATTAGTTGACTGAATTGTTTTGGTTTTCCTTAGCCATCCACAATTTCGAGGTCTTTAGAAACTACCTCAGACTCAAAGGCCATTGAAATGGAGGCCATCAAGCGACTGATGTCGTCTTATTTTGACATAGTCATGAAAAATATCGAGGACTTGGTTCCCAAAGCTATCATGCACTTCTTGGTTAGTGCTTTGCGATGACCTTGCTACTCTGGTCTTACACTTCTCTACAACCATACAAACAGAACTGCTAAAACTATTTCAAGGTTACGGTTGTTAGACTAATTTCTATAGTCATGTCCAGGTGATTCATACAAGGCGTGAGCTTCACAATATCTTGATTGAAAAACTTTACAGGTGAGGTAGACAACCATTCACTAGCAAATTAAAATGCAAATCAGTGGGCATTATTGGACAAAATTGATTTTATCAAGTTGTTTATTCATCGATGATGTTTTTCCCTTTTGGTCAGAAATCAAGGAGAATGGGTTAATTTGACGAAATGTTAAAGGAACCAGAGGATGTGGTAGTTAAAAGAAAGCGTGCCCGAGAGAGTCTACGAGTTCTTCAACAAGCATTCCAAGTGACCCATCAACAATTTCTTCAATTGCATCTGCACTAAGATAAAATTTGGAAAATGAACTTGCATATTAGCCCAAAACAGAAATGCATCATGTTGAAACTCATAACTTTTAGGATATTATGTTGATTCTTTTTTTGTTCCTATCTTAGAAAAACTAAAATACTGCATTTCCAAATCCGACATTGCTTGGAAGGATGTCAAATCCGGCATTGTGTATTATTTAAATATTATACACTTAACTTTATCATTTTCTGACAGCTAATATGTGTATTTTTTCATCAAATTTTTGGTATTATTTGATATTCATTACATTAGTATTATATTACGCGTCAATCGCACCATTGGCACGGGTATAGGACTAGTATCACAACAACTTAGAAAATATTTAACAATCTTTAATAATTAGTAGTTATATGGATATCATGCAAATAAAAAAGAATCCAACCACACTGATGAGTAACTATAGTTGTAATGTTAATCTTAATTAATAACAAACTTTAAAAATATGTTCTACTACATTTTAACTATCACCTAAAAGTATTACATTATCACTTAAAATATGTTACAATAGGGTAAAGGTAATACTTTTTGACTTTTTGTTGATTACATTTGCAGTCATTGCATTTGACATAATGTAACAGTTTGTATTAGCTAATGTAACATTGTTTCACTAACGAGATAAAATGTTACATTTGATATCAAAACTATTACTTTTGAATTAAATGTTATATTTTAGGATAAATGTTACCTTAATGGGATTTGTTACCGTTGAGCAAATACGTTACATCTAAATAACAATGTTAAATTCAAAGAACAATTTTACTCTTGATTTCAACTATATATATATATATATATATATATATATATATATATATATATATATATATATATATATATATATATATATATACACACACACACACACACGGATTGACTCCGGTGAAAACCTCAAATTGTGGTAAAAATCGTGAGGACTACTTTAAATCTTGGTTTATTTGAAACCTGTGCTAAAAACCTCAATTACAAAGTGACTTTACAACTCAGTTCAACCTAAAAACTGTGCTAAAAACTCCAGTTTTAAAATAACACATGGCTTTATAGCTCGGTTAAGCCTAAAAACCGTGCTGAAAACTCATGTTTTAAAATCACATAGTGACTTTATAGCTCGGGTTTTATTTCGAACCGGGCTAACATCTATGACCTTATAGATCGGTTCTATTCAGAACCGGGCTATAAAGCTAGTGAACCGGGCTAAAAAGCCGGTCCTCACAGGTTTTTACCGCAATTTCGGTTTTCACCGGAGCGCACCCCTATATATATATATATATATATATATATATATATATATATAGAGAGAGAGAGAGAGAGAGAGGTAATGGTTCAAATGTAAAATGTTCTTAAGGGGTAAAATTACTTAAGGTGTAAAATTCTCTATATGGGTCTAAATCACTACTAGAAAACTTCAATTATACATCTGTTGACAACAGATGTCTTTCAAAAAAATTTCCCATCTTATTGTGCGTGTAGTAAAAGATCCAAACTTTCACATCGGTTTTAAGCAGATGTCTTTTCTCAATTAGAACCCCTAAATTTTTGTTATAACATATTCACTTGTTGATGAATATTCATGATTTGTCATTTGAAAACATGTGAAGATGTCCTCCTAAAGCAAAAAAGTGACATTTACATCTTTATTTATAAAATAAGTAATGTCTTAAGACAAAATAGACAACAATTTTTGTTTTAGTGATCACATTTATAATCATGTACGATCTATAATTTATGATTTTATATTGTTTTAGTTTCATCGACCACATGAAATATAGGCATAACTGATGTATTTCCATATTATCGACATCACATTCAAAGTATTCATTATCAGTGTATTAATTCCATATTCATTATATGTGATATTATATTGTTCTAAAATAATGCGCTATTGTGGTTGTATACACAAAAGATGTCGTTTCCCACATTTATATCAGTTTTTTCAAAATAAAATGATGTTGTTGCTGCAATGACACATCGATTTATTGTACAAAGAACGATGTTATTTTGATAAATATATATATCAGTTTATATATCATTTTAATGTTCAAACTAGTGTTGCACATTGATTTAAATGAATGAACTAATGTGTATAATTATACTAGCATCTATTTCCATAGACCGATCTGATGATAAAGGTATGAACACACTACTATTTTCATATATAATCTGATGTCTTTTATTTGGATACACAACATGCTTTTGTCGATACAACAAAGAAAATAAACAATTACACGCTCAAGTTGTAATTCACACAACAGCAGGCTCTGAGGTATCCATGGACCTTCGCGAACGAATACTGCCCCCAAGTCTATCCAGACTTGCCCTTCACCTCTTCAGCTTCAAGGATAAATACCAAACAAAGTTCAGTTGTGATAGTTTGCCATTCATCCAATTTTGTTCATGGAGTTGCCTCTGGTTGATTTAACCTGGTTCATCCGGCCGCACCTGCAAAATTTTCATAGACACAAATAGGACTTGCATGACCATATTACACATTTTAGAACTAATCCTCAAGATAAGTGTAACGACCTAAAAGTATGGATATCCGAATATGCCTCCATAAATCCACTTAGAGGATTTATAAGGTTCGGATGATCCGGTTATTCGGGGAACGTTATAGAAGAGTTTTGAATTCTTCCATGAGCTTTAGATCTTACGACCGAGTACGAGTTATTTAGTTAAGTTATTTGTTTTAAGCAGAAGCGATGGTTTTCGAAAGTGGGGATTTCGAACCCCTAGAAATGCGCGCGCTCGTTGGAGGCGTTCACCTGTCCTAGGTAGTATCATGTAATGATTTTCAAGTCAGAAATATAAAGTGCGGAAATAACGTACATCAACGTCGCCGCGGCATAGCCGGGTCAAAACCAAATCAAAGTAAGCGAGAAAGTAAAGAGTGCGTAAGTCATGCCTCACTCGCTCCAATCGTCCCAAAAGGTGTGTCCCGACAACCATCCACATAAGTAAGTCATATCGGGTAAGGGGTACCTGAATCTAAAAACAAGAAATAAATCGGGGTCAATCATCGGAAATATGCACACTCAATGCCATATAAAGAGGCATACTTAAACTACATGAATGTTAAAATGCAACACATAAGCAAGTGTATAGATATATATAAATGCGAAATAAAAACACAAGGGCTCGTATCATCATCGTAATCATCAGAATCATCGTAATCATCATCATCATCACCATCACATCATAATATCTTCTCAAACGTACTCATCCTTCTCAAACATACTCATTCTTCCTCATCATAAGTATTTCATCATTTCATTCTGATTCCAACTAGTCTAAGTCGTCTATTCAGATTTTGACGACCGTCCTACCATAGGCATATAGAATACATATGAATTGTTGGATTTACTAAGTTCATCCTACGTCATATTACCTGTTTATATTCCTAAACATGTTACTAGGTCGCGTGATGCATGAAGACTCTCGATAAGACAAAGAGTATCATATAAATCCATCATGAGTAAGTCCAGGGGACTTACCTGGAGTCCGGAGAATAAGCAAGCAATAAAATGTGCAACCAAGGATCCAATCAACAAGAGCCTAGAAATTTCATTAAGCTTTCATTAGGTGGTATTCTAATGCATGGTACCCAAGCTAATAATCAACATACATCCACACGAGGTTCATGATTCTATATATTATGCACTTCGGTTAAGTGATCCGGACTTAACCAGTTATAATCTATATCGTATTATCACATAATCGATTTTCTTCTTATCGGATCATAAACCAAGTTATGGGTATACTTCATTTCTGTATTTTATATGCTCTATGTTTCGGTTATGCCATCATATATTTAACCATATTCTTAGCATTCCCTTAACCAAGTTTTTTAATCAGGTCATTATAAACACTGGTTACTAAAATTAGAATAACTCTTGATCCAACCGTTGGATCGACCTCATTTTTTAAGGGCAGTTAGATAACATTTCCAAATTATATTAAGATTTCAGCCAAATCAGACTGTTGGATTGGAAATAAAGTCCAAATTACAGATGCATATATATCCATTTTATTTTTTGACGTTTGCTATAAAACGCAACCAAAAACACATAGAGGCTCCACTTCCTAAGCCCTTTCCGAGCACACAAGATCTATTCCTAGAGAGGGGGAAGGCGGATGAAGGATTACCTAGCGAGGATGCCAAAACGGACTTGAGACAACTTCCGAGACCTTTGGGACATTCCGAACACCTTGTACATATTTGTCAAAAAAAAAACCCCATACAAATGGGTTAGGACTTTGCTTGAAAATGAAGGAGAGGGGCCATAAAAGAAGTTAGAACTCAGTTTTGAAAGAAAAGGATGGAGCTTACCAAGAAAACAAGTCAACAACTCAAGATCTCTCAAGGAACACTTTCTGCAGCCTTAAAGATGCACGTTTTTGGCTGGGCAAACGACCTCGGATTTTTGTGTTTGAGATATGTATGGAAAGCTGGGTTCTAGACGGATCCATGGCCACCGAGTTAGCTCAATTTGAATGAGTATGGAGGGAGATATGCAAGTTTTGGTGCAAGGTATCCAAAAAGGACCTACAATGGAGGAGGGGGGGGGGTTTTCTTTGGGTTTTCAAGGGGAGTGCCGGCTAGGGCTTATGTGAATGGATTCCTTGAGCTGCTGGGGTCAGTTTATAAAGAGAAGGAGGAGGCAAGGGGCTCATTTAGTCAAAGCATGGGTGTGATGGGAAGGAAGTGATGGGGGTGGTTGAACTAGAATAGGAGCCTAGTTAGTTTCCATCCAAATCAAATGGGGTTGGTAGAACCTTGTTGGGCATTGCTTTAGATAGGGCAGCTGACCTCTTTAACATAACGTAAAACCCGAGCTCGCGACGCGTTAAAATCTGTTACGTTAATAAGATATGAGAAAAGTGGCTTGGGTACATATTTCTTCATAAAATCCCGAATTAAACCAATGTAAAGTCATGCATAAAATTTTTAATTTTCCGGGTTTTCATAATCATAAGGGAGGATAATATTCGGATTATCCTACGTGAAGGTTCGATAATGTAAAAAAAAGTAATATAGAAATACTCTAGAAGGGGGGTTGAATAGAGTATGCCGGTTTTTCGCAGATTCTCAAGACTTTTGAAGCTCGTGCAAAATCCTTTGAGATTAGACTTAGTCTTTTCTCTGAAAACCTGAATCACAAAGTTAAACAGTCGAACCAAGTACGGAAATAAGGTAAAGCAATAAGTAAAGGACTCGATGAGTTGTTTACGAGGTTCGGCACGAACTTGGCCTACGTCCCCGCCTAGGGTTCTTCCACAACCCTAGGATTCAACCGGCTTTTATTGATTCACAAGACTTAGGATCCTAGTAGCTCACCGAGAAGCCTCTCTCCTATACAATTACAATCTAGTCAACTCAAGTTCCCTTGGAGTCCTAGACCAATCTAGAAGAGCCCCACCTCTCTATGCTATCTAGTACAATCCTCTTACACTTAGTGAATCAATCGCCTAGTATCTACTTCCCGAGTTACAAACTCTTGAGTATAACACTCTCTCGAAATATATCCTATAAGCTCACAGTGTAACTCTCAAATGCTTTGAAATGAAATAACAGACTCTTAAGGACTAGCAGAGAGCACACGAAGAAGACAGATCTCGCTTGAAGGCTTGAGTGTATGAAAGCTTGTGTTCAACAGGTGTGTCTCTGTCTTCTTCTTCTTTTTATTTTTATTGAAACAAATCGGCGCCTAAGGATCTTCACCAACGGCTAGAGAGGATCATGGCTTGAGCTGGATCTTCTATCTTTGGAAACTTTCGGAGGCCATGATCTTCCGATTTGAATCTTCTCAATTTACAACATAAGGAAGGAAATAATATTCGAAAATACTTCCTGAAAGGTTAGTGTATATATAATAATATAATGGAAGCATATAATAACATAAAATAATATTCGAACATAATATCATATAGAACAGGTTTTGTGTTTTATCAATACTGTTGAAGCTTCAAGACCTTTGACAGAAACAGACTGTCAAGGCCTTTGAAACTTATTCCGATTTTCATCAAGGGAGTGGAGTTATCAATCTCCCCCTTGATGAAAGACAAAACCTGTGCATCCCTGCAACTTAGTCAAGCATATATAATATAAGTAAAATCGGACTAAGTACCTGCATGGGTTAGACAAATGTTGGATCAAAATTTTAAAGCAAGAAGACCATCCAACTGAAAATAAAACCAATGTCTTCCAAGACCTTTAAATCGCAACAGTTTTAAAAAGTCTAACACCACCACAGAAAAGTCTAACACCATCACAGATCATCTCCCCTTTTTTGTCTTTCAACAAAGGGAGGAGGTAAAACAGTCACCAAAAGTTTTGAAACAGTTTCCAAAAACCAGCAATGTTTCAGATTTGGGGTTAGGGTAGGGTAGGATAGGGTTAAGCTTCATCGTCCGGAACATCATCAGTGAGCCACGACCACAGACCTTGCAACAGCTTGGTTACCCCGCTCATCTCCGTCATAAACTCCTTGTGCAACTCCTTGATATCCAGGCGAACTTCCTCCAAGCCCAACTCCAAGTTGTCCATGCGTTCATCAACGGCTGAGGCAGTGGGAAGAGCTTTTGAAGGAGAGGCAAGACTCCAAGTCCCTTGGAGGGACCGAGTGATGCCAATCTTTTCAAGGCTCTTGGAGTCGAACTTACCCATATGACGCTGCTGTTCTTCATTTTTAAAATCGATTCCAGAAACTTTGAAGATTTGGGTCAAAAGTGTAGCGAAGGGGAGGGGAGTTCCTTTCCTGGCTTTTCTAGTGTGAGCCATGGATCCTAAAATGGTGTTAGCCAGATCAAGATCAAGGCCATTGAGGATTCGGTAAAGTAGGATCATGGCATTGTCGGTCAGGAGAGAGTCGGAGTTTAAACGGGGTAAGAGGCAACGCACAATGATGTTAAATATGATCTTTGCCTCTAGGGTAAGGGATGAGTGGGTTAGCTGCTTTGAGGTGTTGGTAGATGCCTCGGGTAGAAGATATTTGGATCGGGCAAGGGTAATGCAGTCTTCTTTAGAGGGGTTTTCTTGAGAGGGTGGACAAGGGCTAGGAAGGCCAAGGAAATCAGCGAAGTCAAAGGAGTTGAAAGAGATTCTAACTCCCTTGACGACAGATTCCAAGAACCAACCATCGTCAGTGTGTTTGGTTTTGAGATTTATATAGAACAGGCGGGTGAGTTGGGGATAATAGACGGTTTCAAGATTGAGAAGGGTCCAGGCTGGGGATTTTTTAAGAATAGCAATGCACGGTAAATTCAAAGCTTCAAAGAACGCAATATCTAAAAAATCAGAACAGCAGATCCTACGAGTTCGAAACTCATCTACCCACTTACCATCCATTTCAGCATTTTCAAACCATGAAGAGGGGAGGGATTGATTTACCTGAATGAGAGCGGGAGGATCAGCGATCTTCCTTCTAGCCTGTGTTGGAGCAGACCTCTTGGCAGGCGCCTCAAGGCTTCTGAGGGTGCCCTTCCTGGCGCGCTTGGGAGAAGGAGGCTTGGCTGTAGAGGCTTTCCACTTCTTTGGAGACGGGGGAGGAGGAGGAGGAGAAGGAGAGGGAGCATGCTCGGGCTCCTCTTCCTCTTCTTCCTCTGACCCTGAGTCCTCACCGGACCTTTCAGCGTTGTCTCCATCGGTATCCTCGTCCTCTCCAGATTCGTCTTGCTCCTCGTCCTCTTCCTCAGGCTCCTCTTCAGAATGAACCTCCTTGAGAGCCTCCGCCTCGGCTTCCTTCCGGATTCTCTCAGCTTCCTCCTCGACCAACTTCCTTGCAAGCTCGGCCTCCTCCTCGGCCTTTTTCTTCCTTAAAGCTTCTTCTTCGGCTTCCTTGGCTGCATCAAGATCCTCCTCTTCTTCTTCCTCATCCACCTCCTCAACAATGACCTTCTTTTTCCCTTTCTGCTTTGCACTGAGAGGCTTCTTAGCAGAGTGTTTTTGAGAGCCTGTGGTTATTGTAGTCGTGCTCTCAGCGATGGTGCTCTGGACAACAGCAGGGACGATGGCTTGAGGAGTGGGTTCAGGTGTAGGAGAAGTAGCAGTGACCTGGCGTCCCTTGGGGGTGGCGCCAAGTCTTTTGGGTGTGGAAGCTTTCTTTGATTTGGGAGCCATGGAGGTATTCGGCTAGGGTTTCAGGATAGTTTGAGAGAATAGAGAGGGAGAATTGAAAGAGTTTTGGGTAGTTCTGAGGTTATGAGGTAATCGAGAGGGGTTTGGGTTTTAAATAGGAGAGATTTGAGTGATGGGACGGGGTTTAGGGTTCCAATGTAAGTAATGATAACATTGCCCATTTGAAAAATATTTCAATTCAAAAATCAAATCTTCTCTTAAACATTTTAGAATAGGAGGGAAATAACCGAAAATATTTTGTTCCAAAAATATCTCTACGGATAAAATATGTGACATAAATAAATTATTTTGAAATCCGATGAAAATAATATTTGATCAAATATGTAAAAAGATATTAACCAAATATATACGATTCGATATCTGTTTTCTATCATTCAGTTCACAAACCTTGACATAAAACTCAAGGGTCTTGACACTGAGTAGAATTTATCTTTCTTAAAGGGAAAGCTCCCCCTACGAAAGTGCATCCTTGTTAAGCATCCCGATCTCTCGTCTAATGAAGGTGAACCTATCCTCTGTCAAAGGATCAATATGTTTGGTCCTTGAATGCTGAACAGGATTCTTTGTAATGGAGATGGCACTTGTATTGTCACACTTAATGGGAATGCCTTTGAGGTTGATGCCAATATCTCGCATTTGTTGAGCTATCCAAAGGATTTGGGAGCAGCATGCTCCAGCTGCTATGTATTTGGCTTCTGCAGTGGATAGGGCAACTGACTTTTATTTCTTAGAATGCCAACTGATCAAAGATGCTCCTAAGAATTGGCAACATCCTGACGTGCTCTTCCTATCCACCTTATAGCCTGCAAAATCTGCATCAGAATACCCGATTAATGTGAAATCCTTTTGCTTTGGGTACCATAGTCCAAGCTCCTTAGTGCCATTGAGATATCGAAAGATCCTCTTCACAGCCACGAGGTGAGATTCTTTAGGATCAGCTTGAAACCTAGCACACATGCAAACACTAAACATGATGTCAGGTCTACTAGCTGTAAGATATAGTAAAGATCCAATCATTCACCGATACTCCTTTTGATTGACACTCTTCCCAGTCTTGTCTTGATCTAGGGATAATGTTGAGCTCATGGGAGTCTTGGCTGTTTTGGATTGATCCATCTTGAACTTCTTCAAGAGATCCTTAGTGTACTTCCTTTGGTTGACAAAGATCCCATTCTTGGATTGATGAACTTGTAATCCCAAAGAGAAGTTGAGTTCACCATCAAGCTCATCTCAAATTCGCTGCACATGATGTCAGAAAATTCCTTTCACAAAGATGTGTTAGTAGCACCAAATAATATATCATCAACATAAATTTGAATAACCAAAATGTCCTTTCCTTTGGTCTTGATAAAAAGAGTCTTGTCGATCAACCCCCTTTTAAAATCATTTTCTAAAAGATATTTTGACAAGCGCTCATACCAAGCTCTTGGGGCTTGTTTCAAACCATAAAGCGCTTTGTCAAGTTTATAAACATGATTAGGAAATTCCAAACTTTCAAAACCTGGGGGTTGAGCCACATAAACTTTTTCTTCTAAGAAACCATTGAGAAAAGCACACTTGACATCCATTTGATATAACTTTATGCTCATAACAGATGCAAATGCTAATAATATACGAATGGCTTCAAGCCTGGCTACGGGAGGAAAGGTCTCCTCGTAGTCAATACCTTCCTCTTGATTGTAGCCTTGAGCAACAAGCCTTGCCTTGTTCCTCACGATCTTACCATCCTCATCTAGCTTGTTTCGAAATACCCATCGTGTGCCAATGACTGATTGATGCTTTGGCCTAGGCTTCAAGGTCCAGACTTTGTTCCTTTCAAATTCGTTAAGCTCACTTTGCGTAGCAATGATCCAATCTGGCTCTTGAAAAGCCTCATCTACCTTCTTGGTTTCTATAAGAGAGACAAACGCGTGAAAAGCACAAAGATCTTTAAGTTTAGAACGAGTTTGAACACTAGAAGTAGGGTCAGAAATGATATCCTTTAATGAGTGTGATGAGGAGTATTTGAATTTTCTTTTGCTAGTCTCAGCTCCTTGATTCGTCACACCAGCAGGGTTGGTTTGTGGTCCATCTGACTCCATAGTCCTGTTAGGTTCAGTTTCAGCAGTTTCTGACATTTCAACACTGTTGGATTGGACACCAAGGGCTTTGGACGAATCTTCAACACCTTGGGCCAATTCTTCAGTGTTGAGAATCTGTTCCTGCATGTTCCTCTTCTCTGTGTTCTTGGTAGCAGCATCATCACCTTCCTCGTTCTCCGCATGGATGTTAAGATCTATATCTGCAACACTTTCACTCAAAGAACCGTCATTGCATTCATCAAATATAACATGTATACTTTCTTCAACTAACTGGGTCCTTTTATTGAAGATTCTATAAGCTTTGCTACTTGTGGAGTAGCCAAGAAATATACCTTCATCACTACGCGCATCAAATTTCCCAAGGTTATCTTTTCCATTGTTATGAACAAAGCAAGTACAGCCAAAGGGTTTAAAATAAGATATAAGTGGTTTGCGGCCTTTGAAAAGTTCATGAAGAGTTTTCTTTAAGATGGAACGAATAAGACATCGATTCAAAATATAGTTAGCTGTGTTAACAGCTTCAGCCCAATAGGTTTTAGGTAATGCATTTTCTAAAAGCATAGTCCTGGCCAGATCCTCTAGGGTGCGGTTCTTTCGTTCCACAACCCCATTTTGTTGAGGTGTCCTAGGAGCAGAAAAGTTATGGGAGATGCCATATTTAGCACAAAACAAATCAAACTGAAGTTGATCAAACTCCCTACCATGATCACTTCGAATTGACACTATGGGCTCGTTTCTTAAAGTTTGCAACTCCTTACAAAGTTTTGAAAACTCAAATAAGGCCTCTGATTTTTCTTTTAAAAATGCAACCCAAGTATATCTAGAAAAATCATCAACAACAACAAGCATGTACTTTTTACCATTGGGAGATTTGACTCGCATAGGACCACATAAATCCATATGTAAAAGTTCAAGGGGTCTAGAAGAACTTACAACCTTTTTGGGTTTGAAAGAGTTACGTGTTTGTTTACCTCGTGTGCATGCATTGCACATATCAATACCTTCGAAGTCCATCTCAGGTAGTCCTCTTACAAGCCCTTTGGACACAAGCTTCTGTAGTGTATGTGGACTCACATGACCGAGTCTCCTGTGCCAGAGCTTTGGATCGTCCGTCAAAGCTTTTAGACAGGTTAAGCTTCCTTGGGCCACTTGATCAGCATTCACAGCGTATATATTGTTGTAACGATATGCAGTTAGTATAACTTCACCTGTATCTTCTCTGCACACTAGACATCTTTTCTTGTTAAATCTGACATTATTGCCACTATCACATAACTGAGAAACACTAAGCAAATTATACTTTAAACCATTCACAAGATAGACATTTTTAATACTATGGTTGGAATCACTCCCAACGCTACCAATACCAACGATGTCACACTTTCCTTTGTCACCAAGAGTGATTGTTCTTGTGGATTGCTCCTTTAGATCATGAAAGAGAGAACTCTTCCCACTCATATGCCTCGAGCATCCACTATCAATAATCCATTTTTGCTCCTTCACATTGGTGATCTCCTGCAAAACAAACATCAACCTTTGTGGCTAGACCAATAAGCAAATTTGGATCCATTATTGGGATAAACCATATTTGGTAAAATAGTGCCTTTTGGGACCCAAACTTGTGTTATCCGTTCTTTTCTCAAATGAACAGGGAATGTATTGCGAATGATATATGGATCCTTTCTTCTATAGGGGCAGGTCTCTTTTACATGTCCCTTTCGAGCACAATGGTGACATATAGGAGAGTTTCTGCTTCCTTTTGCCTTTACAAAGGTGGTAATGTGCTGCTTCTTTAAAAACCTTGGATTGTAACCAATACCACTTTTGTTTAGAGAACTTTGTTGCTCACCCAACATCCTATCAAGAGTGCCTTTGGATTTGGTAAAACTTATGAGGGCTGTCTGTTGGTCTTGAATCTTATTATTCAGGGAGATCTTCTCGTTCTCTAAGTCATGATGTTCACTTCTCAGAGACGAGAGATCTTGCTTGAGTTCAGATTTCTCTGAGTCAAGAGTCTTGACTTTATTGTCAAGACCTGAATAAGAAGCTTCAAGACTTTTGACCCTCATAGACAGATCCTCAATAGTTCTTTCCTGGTCCACAGTTCTCTTAATAAGAGTGTTAGTTTGGGCAATAAGTTTCTCTTCATTGGCAGTCATATTAGAAAGGAATTCCGATAATACCTCTTTTGGACTTGCCATAAGTTCTCTTACGGTTACCTCAAGCTTCTCATCGTGAGATTCATCTCCTGATGTCATAAGACAGACATTGGCCTTCTCATCGTCGGAGTCGGAGTCAGAATCGCTCCAAGTTGCCACCATGGCTTTATTTTTCCATCTATCACCCTTCTTGGACTGACTCTTCGTCTTTTGAGGGCAGTCTTTCACAAGATGATCTGTTTCACCACATTCAAAACAAGACAACGGTTTAGTCTTCTTATCATTTTTGTTGTATTGAGACTTACCTCGGAATTTAAAAGACTCTGATCCATCCTTGTTGTTGAATTCTTTCTTCATTTTGAGGATTCGAGCAAGGCCTCTTGTGATAAGAGCAAAAGGATCATCCTCATTGTCATCCTCATCTTCGGAATCAGATTCATCTTTGTTGTCATCCTTCTTAGATTTGAGCGCCAAATTCTTAGTGCTTGCAGGAAGTTCTCCATCGTCTTCATTAAGGATCATCTCGTGCGTGATCAGTTTCCCAAGCAGGTCGTCAAGAGGCAGAGTAGTGAGGTCTTGGGCTTCCTCTATAGCTGTTACTTTAGGACCCCACTTTTCTTTTGGGAGACACCTCAATATCTTCCTTACTTTCTCAACATTTGTAAAGCTCTTGCCGAGAGAGTCAAAGTTGTTGGTGATTTCTGTGAATCGTGTGAACATGACCTTGATAGACTCATCAGGCTTCATCTTGAAAAGTTCATACTTTCAAAGGAAGATGCTGATCTTGGTGTCCTTCACTTGGCTGGTTCCCTCATAGGTGACGACCAGCTTGTCCCAAATCTCTTTAGCTGACCTACAAGATGAAATACGGTTAAACTCATCAGTGCTAAGACCACAATAAAGTAAGTTAATAGCCTTGTAGTTTTTGGAGACGAGTTCAAGATCCGCTTGGATGTATTCAGACTCCTTCTTTGCGACTTTGGTTCCATTTGGTCCGTCTTTCTCTGGAATCTTTGGCCCATTCTCTATAATGTTCCAAAGTTCCAGATCTTGGTCTATGATCAACATCTTCATCAATGATCTCCAGTGGACAAAGTTGTTTCCTACAAAGAGTGGTGGTCTGCTGGTAGACCTTCCCTGTGCAAATCCTCCGCTTGCTTCACCAGACCTGATCGAAAACTCACAAGATTGTTAGATCAAAAGCAGTGAGTAAAGCTCTGATACCAATTGAAGGTTCGATAATGTAAAACAAAGTAATATAGAAATACTCTAGAAGGGGGGTTGAATAGAGTATGCTGGTTTTTCGTAGATTCTCAAGACTTTTGAAGCTCGTGCAAAATCCTTTGAGATTAGACTTAGTCTTTTCTCTGAAAACCTGAATCACAAAGTTAAACAGTCGAACCAAGTCCGGAAAAAAGGTAAAGCAATAAGTAAAGGACTCGATGAGTTGTTTACGAGGTTCGGCATGAACTTGGCCTACGTCCCCGCCTAGGGTTCTTCCACAACCCTAGGATTCAACCGGCTTTTATTGATTCACAAGACTTAGGATCCTAGTAGCTCACCGAGAAGCCTCTCTCCTATACAATTGCAATCTAGTCAACTCACGTTCCCTTGGAGTCCTAGACCAATCTAGAAGAGCCCCACCTCTCTATGCTATCTAGTACAATCCTCTTACACTTAGTGAATCAATCGCCTAGTGTCTACTTCCCGAGTTACAAACTCTTGAGTATAACACTCTCTCGAAATATATCCTATAAGCTCACAGTGTAACTCTCAAATGCTTTGAAATGAAATAACAGACTCTTTAGGACTAGCAGAGAGCACACGAAGAAGACAGATCTCGCTTGAAGGCTTAAGTGTATAAAAGCTTGTGTTCAACAGGTGTGTCACTGTCTTCTTCTTCTTTTTCTTTTTATTGAAACAAATCGGCGCCTAAGGATCTTCACCAACGGCTAGAGAGGATCATGGCTTGAGCTGGATCTTCTATCTTTGGAACCTTTCGGAGGCCATGATCTTCCGATTTGAATCTTCTCAATTTACAACATAAGAAAGGAAATAATATTCGAAAATACTTCCTGAAAGGTTAGTGTATATATAATAATATAATGGAAGCATATAATAACATAAAATAATATTCGAACATAATATCATATAGAACAGGTTTTGTGTTTCATCAATACTGTTAAAGCTTCAAGACCTTTGACACAAACAGACTGTCAAGGCCTTTGAAACTTATTCCGATTTTCATCAAGGGAGTGGAGTTATCACTATGGATATTTTATAAATATTAATTAAATTCCGGTCTTTACAATCATCCACCTCTAAAAATAAGTCTCGTCCCCGAGACAAAAGGTTTGAACCGGTGGAGAAGGTTTTAAAACTTGAGTCCTTGAATCGTAACAAAAGGCACACGATCATCCTGGATGCGTTGTCCAAGAATCTCACGCCACCTTTGTCACGACCGTAATAATCTCGAAGGTTTCATCAAGCATGTGATGGGCACCCCCATCACATCTCGCCTCAACCTTGAAAGTATCACAACTCGAGAGGATAATCACACTACCGCTCGGTCTTAGCGAAAATTCCACGAGTGCCCCCGTGGAAAGCTCGTATCCACTCCGCGAAGTATAATAGGTTTACCCGGACATTGGAACCTTAAATTGCTCATTTCCGAACTAAATCTCAAAATCAAGGTGTTTGGCGTCCCGACTCGACATTATACCTAGACACTTCTAGTCTCGACTCATCTCCCTCTCGGGAGGTGGTTATCCACCTCTAAGGATCAAACACACGATCTGACTATGATCTATTCCTCAATCAAGAGGGTGGTCTTCATCCACCCCTAAGGCTAAGCCTTATTCCGTCTGTCCTATGTTCGTCATCTCGTCATTATCTCATCATCATAAATAGGGAGTAGCACGCACTCAACTGCCTATCGGGCAAGTTGTACTCAACGATGTAATTACTAGTGCGTGCTAATACTCCATCATGTACTCATCTATCGAATCGTAATCATATCCATGTCATCACATAATCATCTATCATAAAATATCACAAAATAGTGATAACACATCATATTAGACCACTCATGGGCCCACCACGCATACAAATCATCAAAAGTGCACACTCAGCACCAAGGTAAACATCGAATCAATCAAGAGTAGAACTAAAGGATAGACATCCTAGGGGTACTCACCAGCCAAGTCACGAGGTAAGGACGATATCCTCACGTGGCTCTACATATGAGGCTAACAACTCGTCCAACTCTCCCCCATAACTGGCCCGTATGCTATCCTCGGTCTCCCAGGTGGCCTCCTCGGGACTCCCCCTAGCCCACTGGATCAAGACTAATGGCACCTCTCGTCGTCTCAGCTTCTTGACCCGACGGTCAAGAACGACTATCCGTCGCTCCACATAGATGTGGTCAGGCTCTATCTGAAGACCAGAATGATCTAGGACATGACTCGGATCATGCTTGTACCGCCTCAGCTGCGAAACGTGGAAAACATCGTGGATGCCAGCTAATGTAGTCGGTAGAGCCACTCTGTAGGCCACCTCTCCTACTCGCTCCAGGATCTCGAAAGGTCCTACATATCTAGGGCTCAGCTTGCCCTTCATGCCAAAGCGCCGGATCCCTCTCGTCGGCGACACTCTCAGCCATACATGATCTCATACATCAAAAGCCAGCTCAATCTTGCGGCGATTTGCGTACTTCTTCTGGCGGTCATGTGCGATCCTTAGATGCTCACGAATACGTCTGACCTGATCTGTAGTCTCCTGCACATACTGGGGCAACGTCCCAAGCACATCCCCCGGCTCATCCCAACATATCGGCGACTTGCATCGCCTCCCGTACAACGCCTCAAAAGGAGCCATCCTAATCGAAGAATGATAGCTGTTGTTGTACGAGAACTCCACTAGCGGAAGGTGTCTCACCCATAGGTTCCCCCACTCTAACACGCATGCTCTCAGCATATCCTCTAATGTCTGGATCGTCCACTCACTCTGTCCGTCTGTCTGCGGATGATATGCAGTACTGAAATGCAGCTTGCTCCCCAGAGCCTCGTGCACCTGCCTCTAGAATCTCGAGGTAAACCGACCATCTCGATCTGAAACAATCCTCTCCGGGACTCCATGTAACCTCAGGATATGCTGCACGAATGAGTGCACTAGTGTTGACACCGACCATGTCTCCTGAATTGGGATAAAATGGGCGGTCTTGGTCAACCTATCGACCACCACCCATATGGCATCAAAGCCTCAGACGTCCTTCCTGAGTCCAGTGTCAAAGTCCATGGTAATATCGGTCCACTTCCACACGGGGTCGGGAAGTGACCTGGTCATCCCTCCGGATCTCTAGTGCTCAATCCGCACCTGCTGACAGACCTGACATCTCGCTACAAATCCTGCAATGTCGGCCTTCATCCTACGCCACCAAAAGGTCCTCCTCAAGTCCTGATACATCTTATTCGATCCCGGGTGGATCGAATAAGGAGTAGAATGCGCCTCTCGTATAATCCTCTGCCTCAAATCGTGCACCTCCGGCACTGCAACTCGACCCTGTAGCGTCAACATCCCATCCTCTCTGACAGAAAATGCTCTATAGTGACCCTGGGTCATACGCTGTCGGATGTCTGCTATCCGTGGACACTCTGCCTGGGCTCGGTGAATCTCATCCATCAACTCAGATTGTATCTCGAGGAAACTCAGCTGACCACTCTCTCTCCGTGACCAGACCTCGACGCCGCAACTCATCAGATCTCTCTGCAACTCTGGCTGGGCTGTCAACCTCGATAAGGTAACCTCATGACGAGTTTTCCTACTTAGCGCATCGGTCACTACATTGGCCTTCCCGGGATGATAAACGATGTCGAGCTCGTAGTCCTTGATCAACTCGAGCCACCTCCTCTGACGCATGTTCAGCTCCTTCTGTGTGAAAATGTACTTCAGATTTTTGTGATCGGTCATGATCCTCACTGACGTGCCATACAGATAGTGCCTCCAGATCTTGAGCGCATGTACCACTGCGGCTAGCTCAAGATCGTGCGTGGGGTATGACTCCTCCCTTGGCTTCAGCTGGCATGAAGCATAAGCGATGACCCGATCCCTCTACTGTAGCACACAACCTAAACCTGAACTCGAAGCATTTGTGTAGACCACGAAGTCCTCCGTCCCCTCTGGTAGTGCTAACACTGGCGCGGATGTCAACTTCTGCTTCAGCAGATCAAAACTGGCCTGGCACGCCGGACTCCACTCGAAGGGTACTCCCTTCTTTGTCAGCTGCGTTAGCGGCCTAGCTATGCTGGAGAAGCACTCGACGAACCATCGGTAATAGCTAGCTAAACCTAGAAAAGACCTGATGTCTCTGACGTTCTTGGGAACCTCCCAAGCAACGATAGCATCAACCTTCGATACGTCTACTGATATCCCTGCTGCAGATATAACATGACCAAGAAACATCACCTCGGAGAGCCAGAACTCACACTTGCTAAACTTCCCGAACAGTTTATGCTTCTGCAGAATCCTCAGCACAATCCTCAGGTGCTCAGCATGCTCCTCTCTGCTCCTCGAGTAGATCAAGATGTCGTCGATAAACACCACCACGAATCTGTCAAGAAAATTGATGAACACCCTATTCATCAACTCCATCAAGGCGGCTGGCGCGTTGGTTAGCTCGAACGGCATAACCACAAACTCGTAGTGTCCGTATCTAGTCCTGAAGGCCGTCTTCAGGATGTCCTTTGCCTTCACCCTCAGCTGGTGATAACCCAAACACAAATCTATCTTCGAGAAGACGATAGCTCCCTGCAACTGATCCATCAAGTCGTCTATTCTAGGCAACGGGTAACGGTTCTTCACCGTAGCCCGGTTCAGCTCTCTGTAATCTATGCATAGCCTCAACGACCCATCCTTCTTCTTCACGAACAACACTGGTGCTCCCCACGGCGAAGCACTCGGCCTGATGTAGCCCTTCCCGGCTAGCTCCTCCAACTGTGCCTTCAGCACGGCCATCTCTGTCGGCGCCATCCTGTACGAGACCCTCAAAATCGGCCTGGTGCCCGGCTCCAACTGTATAACGAAATCAACATCTTGTGTGGTGGAAGTCCTGGTAGCTCGTATGGGAAAACGTCGGCAAACTCACTAACAACGGGGACATCTATCAGGCTGGGTCGCTCGCGATCCACCTCTAAAGCGTAACACCAGTAGCTCGTGCATCCCTGGTCTAGAAGTCTCGCTGCTCGAACGGCGCTGATCTGGGATCCGTTCCATTTGGGGTCGTTCCCCCACACCTCGTGCTCAGTCCCATCCTTCGCGAGGATGGAAACTGTACGGATCCTCAGGTTGAGGATCGCCTCGTAGAAGTTCATAAAATCCATCCTAAGGATCATCTCGTCTGTCCGCAGTGGCATGATTATAAAGTCAGTTAGCCACTCTCGCTCTCCTATCCGAATGGGGTATCCTAGGATCTCACGCCCCGTCCTAACCTTAGCCCCATCCGCCATACGTACTACTAACGCGGGACATATCGAACATACAAGTTTAAATCTAGCTACGCATGAATCTGCTATAAAGCAGTGTGTTGCCCCGGTATCGAACAAAATGTGAAGAGTAGAGCCACAAAACGATATCGTACCTATGGAAGTCAAAGCTGTCGAATCGCTGCCAGCTGTCCAGAACCTCTGCCCTGGCCTGGTCCTGCCGACCCTGCAGACGACTGTGCCTGCTGATGCTGGTAAGATCCTCAGCCGCCTCAACCTCCTCCTCTACCTCTACCTCGGCCTCCACCTCGACCTCGTCCTCCCCTAAAGCTGTTGTCTCCTCGACCACCTCCGTAGCTACTATCTCCTCGGCCAGCTCCTGAGGGAGTCCCCCTCCCCTGACCCTGTGCATAAGAAATCTGAGCGGGTCTCGGTACCTCTGGAAGGTGTAAACCTGAAGTACAGGAGTGACTGAAGATCTCTCGCCCTGCGGGCACATGATAGCACGATGTCCTACCCCTCCACATGTGTAGCATGAAATGAACTTCCTAGGGCAGTCTGTGTAGTAGTGGCCCTCCTCTCGGCAGCTGTGGCAGATAATAGCTCTCACTCTAGCCTCGCGGTATGATTATACAGGTACAGTTGGAATGGCCCAAGTGGTCCCGCTGGTCGATCCTTCTCTTGCTGGCCCCTTCCATGGGCCCCCATCAAATCTGTGCTCCGCGGGTCGTGGCCTCTTTCCGCCAGATGGAGTGCGGAAAGCTGAAGATGTGGCAGCTATCAAACGTAGCTGCTGGTCATAGCGGAGGATCATCTCTAGGAATCTGTCATATGTCATTCCCTCCATGCTGGTAGAGATCAGAAGAACGTCTAGCGGAAGCCTCATAGAAAGCATGCGGATGCGCATCTCGTCGGTCTTACAGACCCCTCCACAATAAATGAGCTCCTTCTTGAACTGGCAGACGATCTCGGAGATAGATAGCCGTGGGTCGTAGCGGGTGTTGAAAAACGCAACCTCTCGTGCTGCCTGTATCCCAGATGGACAGTACTCTCTCAGCATCAACTTCCTGAACTCCTCGTAGGTCCATGCAGTATGATCATCACGGTAGACAAGCCATCTGTCAAAAACATCTCCTCGAAGCTGCCCAGCCGCAAGCCTTTGTCTCTCCGCATCGGGTGCTCCAATCAAGCTGAAAACTCCCTCGAGTCCTCTGAAGAACTGCTCGATATCCTCTCTGGGTCCGGCCTGGAAGATAGGCGGGCTACTCTATGATGGTCTCTCACCCAGTCGGTGACGCCAGCTGATCTCTCTCGCTCCAGCAACGCGAGCAATGCCCTCTCCATCGCTGATCCCTGCTGCTGCCTATCAGCCTCTCTCTCGTGCTGTCCGGGGATCTCGACCTCAATGTCGGTCTCAGTCTCAGTCTCTGTCTCGGGAATGCGACCACGACCTCGGCCGCGTGGTCTCCCGCATCCTCTACTAATCTCAGTGTCGACCATGATGACAACTGGACATTTAAGTGTACTCAATATACACCTCAATAAAACGTCTTCTTCAAGGAAGACGACCCTCAGGCACATTCATTTCACATAATTACATCCCTTCAAGGGGATTGTCCACAGGCGCAGTTTTATATCGCACAGAAGCTAACTAGATAGCTATCCTTTGAGGGATAGCTTGGCGAGCCCGCCTCTAAATCCTATCCTACTCCAACCACCATGGTTGCTCCCTTGGAGTCTTCTTCGACCAGCTGTAAAGAAAAACTAGTATTTGCCTACCCGAATCCCGTTCTACATCTCTATAAGATGTCTATCGCCTTTATACTACCCATCGATCCTATCTCTCATCTAGAAGGATCCTAGTTCATTTTCATTTCCAAAAGGTTTTCAACTTTGCCCTTTACAACCTTTTAAAATCCTTTAAAACTTCCAAAACGGTGGGCGGGTTTTCAAAATGTTTTATAACTCGTGCGTACTCAGGTCAAGCAACCTTGGCTCTGATACCAACTTTGTAACGACCCAAAAGTATGGATATCCGAATATGCCTCCATAAATCCACTTAGAGGATTATAAGGTTCGGATGATCCGGTTATTCGGGTAACGTTATAGAAGAGTTTTGAATTCTTCCGTGAGCTTTAGATCTTACGACCGAGTACGAGTTATTTAGTTAAGTTATTTGTTTTAAGCGGAAGTGATGGTTTTCAAAAGTGGGGATTTCGAACCCCTAGAAATGCGCGCGCTCGTTGGAGGCGTTCACCTGTCCTAGGTAGTATCATGTAATGATTTTCAAGTCAAAAACATAAAGGGAAATAACGTACATCAAAGTCGCCGCGGCATAGCCGGGTCAAAACCAAATCAAAGTAAGCGAGAAAGTAAAGAGTGCGTAAGTCATGCCTCACTCGCTCTAATCGTCCCAAAAGGTCTGTCCCGACAACCATCCACATAAGTAAGTCATATCGGGTAAGGGGTACCTGAATCTAAAAACAAGAAATAAATCAGGGTCAATCATCGGAAATATGCACACTCAATGCCATATAAAGAGGCATACTTAAACTACATGAATGTTAAAATGCAACACATAAGCAAGTGTACAGATATATATAAATGCGAAATAAACACACAAGGGCCCGTATCATCATCGTAATCATCATAATCATCGTAATCATCATCATCATCACCATCATATCATAATATCTTCTCAAACGTACTCATCCTTCTCAAACATACTCATTCTTCCTCATCATAAGTATTTCATCATTTCATTCTTATTCCAACTAGTATAAGTCGTCTATTCAGATTTTGACGACCGTCCTACCATAGACATATAGCATACATATGAATTGTTGGATTTACTAAGTTCATCCTACGTCATATTACCGGTTTATATTCCTAAACATGTTACTAGGTCGCGTGATGCATGAAGACTCTCCATAAGACAAAGAGTATCACATAAATCCATCATGAGTAAGTCCAGGGGACTTACCTGGAGTCCGGAGAATAAGCAAGCAATAAAATGTGCAACCAAGGATCCAATCAACAAGAGCCTAGAAATTTCATTAAGCTTTCATTAGGTGGTATTCTAATGCATGGTACCCAAGCTAATAATCAACATAAATCCACACGAGGTTCATGATTCTATACATTATGCACTTCGGTTAAGTGATCCGGACTTAACCAGTTATAATCTATATCGTATTATCACATAATCGATTTTCTTCTTATCGGATCATAAACCAAGTTATGGGTATACTTCATTTCTGTATTTTATATGCTCTATGTTTCGGTTGTACCATCATATATTTAACCATATTCTTAGCATTCCCTTAACCAAGTTTTTTAATCGAGTCATTATAAACACTGGTTACTAAAATTATAATAACTCTTGATCCAACCGTTGGATCGACCTCATTTTTTAAGAGCAGTTAGATAACATTTCTATAAACATTATATTAAGATTTCAGCCGAATCGGACTGTTGGATTGCAAATAAAGTCCAAATTACAGAGGCATATATATCCATTTTGTTTTTTGACGTTTGCTACAAAACGCAACCAAAAACACATAGAGGCTCCACTTCCTAAGCCCTTTCCAAGCACACAAGATCTATTTCTAGAGAGGGGGAAGGTGGATGAGGGATTACCTAGCGAGGATGCCAAGAAAGGACTTGAGACAACTTCCGAGACCTTTGGGACCTTCCAAACACCTTGTACATATTTGTCAAAAAAAAACCCCATACAAATGGGTTAGGACTTTGCTTGAAAATGAAGGAGAGGGGCCATAAAAGAAGTTAGAACTCAGTTTTGAAATAAAAGGATGGAGCTTACCAAGAAAACAAGTCAAGAACTCAAGATCTCTCAAGGAACACTTTCTGCAGCCTTATAGATGCACGTTTTTGGCTGGGCAAACGACCTTGGATTTTTGTGTTTGAGATATGTATAGAAAGCTGGTTCAAGACGGATCCATGGCCACCGAGTTTGCTCAATTTGGATGAGTATGGAGGGAGATATGCAAGTTTTGGTGCAAGGTATCCAAAAAGGACCTAAAATGGAGGAGGGGAGGTTTTTCTTTGGGTTTTCAAGGGGAGTGCCGGCTAGGGCTTGTGTGAATGGATTCCTTGAGCTGCTGGGGTCAGTTTATAAAGAGAAGGAGGAGGCAAGGGGCTCATTTAGTCAAAGCATGGGTGTGATGGGAAGGAAGTGATGGGGGTGGTTGAACTAGAATAGGAGCCTAGTTAGTTTCCATCCAAATCAAATGGCGTTGGTAGCACCTTGTTGGGCATTGGTTTAGATAGGGTGGCTGACCTCTTTAACATAACGTAAAACTCGAGCTCGCGACGCGTTAAAATCCATTACGTTAATAAGATACGAGAAAAGTGGCTTGGGTACATATTTCTTCATAAAATCCCGAATTAAACCAATGTAAAGTCATCCATAAAATTTTAAATTTTCCGGGTTTTCATAATCATAAGGGAGGATAATATTCGGATTATCCTACGGATATTTTATAAATATTAATTAAATTCCGGTCTTTACAATAAGAAATGCTTTTAATCTATGAGAGTAATTCATGAGCAGATTGACTCCCATTTCAGGCATTGATTGATCATGAGTTGGGACTAGATAATTTCCATTGAAATCACAATTCCAACAGGTTGTTTGACTATCCTTCACAGCTCAGAAATTTCAGTTTCTACATGATTGTGGTTTTTCTTCAGGGACTCAGATGATAAGACTGAAAGTAACCTCAACTATAACTTATCCATTACCCCTAACATAAACGAGGGACTAGAATCAACTTTTTTCATTTTTCCCCTCTTTTAACTTATTAAAAATAGGTATACTTTTCTCAATAACTATGCCAAAAAATGATATCCTTCACAGCTCATAAACTTCACTCATGCCACTGTTTTTTTTACCTGAGTTCCAGTAAAATGGTAAGCATTAGGTTTCCAATGTCAACCATTGTCCTCCAGCTACTGAACCCAGGCAAGAGCTTGCTCCCAATGCCTTGTAATAAACACAAACTTGGTGGAATCTCAAAGAAAAAGTTTATATATCCTACAAAGAAACCCTAAATTGAAACCCTAATCTCAATACTGCAGATTCAATCTAAATGCAAGCCCTTTAAACATCTTCTGCCTGACATATTGAGACCATCATGTAAAACATTTATAATTTATGGTGAAAGCTATAAGAAAACATAATAAGAACAGATAACCTAGCAATCTTCTTATGAGAAGGCAATTGAACAAATTTTTAGTAGATGATGGAAGCTAATCCCTTTGATGCCAACTCACCTTTGATTGCATCTTCACAACTGCCATTTTCAGCTTCTCGTACCCGACAATACTCCTCATGAGCCTCACAAATCCATCTTTTGGTATTTCATTCTTCTAGTAAAAGAAAAAGCACATGTTAGAATATGATCATGGACAAAAATAGAATATCAACTTCATAAATGAATGAATTTGAAGCAACTGGTGTTTGACAACCTATAAAGAGGAATCATCTCATCCATTGAATTTTAGAACACTATTTTAAATTCCATTTCTCAACAAATTAGAGAGTCCAATCTAACCAAGTAAGCCTTTTACCATAAAAATATCCGCAATTTTTTATATAATATTTGAAGTTGCATGACACTATCTTTCTCTAGTTCAGAAAGAATGATACATAACAGACTGCCAAAAAATATTTATTTTGTATGATTGTCCTCTCCTGGCTAGCTATATGGACTAGAAACATATTGCTTCAGATCCAATTCAGTTGAATGCTTAGCCTGTCGATCCCGATTCATTCAATCTGTCTGGCTCCGATTATTTCCATTTCTGACTTGATCGGAAAGTTGCCCCCGTGAATAAATACCAGACATTTGGTTGCTTCCTTGAGGCATTCAAGCTGCTATGTAAAAGTAACATCAGAATAGGATCCGCTAAGGAACACAATCTTATGCCTTACTATCATAGATTGATTGATGTCTAGACCATGTAACATAAAGTAAAATAGAGTATGAATTTAATACCATTCAACATACACTAAAGTCAGAGCCATATTTATTTCTATCTTTTTAAACACAAATGTTACATTCTTCACATGAATTATTATGGGAATATGAAGTCTAAGTGAACCTTCAGTGCTAATATACTCTGCAAAATGATTATAAAAAAAAGGTCAACTTTCAGTAAAATCTTTTAACTTTTAGAAGTTGTGCACTTGGATGACTGATCATTTAGGAAGCCATAAGTGAACATATTAATTCTGAATGTAATGTAGTAACCTTATCAATATTAATAGTTGAATGAGAATAACCTTCAAAGTGGAAAGCTCACTAAGTGCAAGCCCTTTCTGATAAAGAGCCTCCGCTAACTGGTCTCGTCTAGTCTCGATCTGCCTCTTGATTTTCTACAATTCATTAGTAAAAAAAAGCGAAGGGGTGAAGTACAAGAAGAAAAAGCAGAAGACTAGCTAGATTAGATGACTATCTTTAGAGATTAATTAGTTCACATGGATTTCAAATCAAATGAATCCAATGAAATTTCAAGCTTTATATATGTGATATAATCAACTCGATTCCCCCTAGCTAAAACCAAATGAAAGAGAGAGAACAGCTGAAGCTAAACAAGAAGAATCGTCGAAGTTTAAACACAAAAGAGAGATGGAACAAATAAAAGGAAAGAAGGAATAGTATAGATTCTTCTTGTTTAGCTTCTAAACACATAAATAAAAGCTTTAGCTACTAAAAGAATAGTCTGCATTCTTACCTGGCTTGTGGTGGTTCCAACTCCCAAAGGATAATAGACATCCACTGCAAGTTTGATAGTTTCATTCTTAAAATATCCTAAATGACATCATTAAAGTCCTTTAGCAATCTGACAACAGTAAAGATAGTAAAATTGATTAATACAATTTAAATTTTCAATAATACTTACATCAGCCAAGCATCTCTAAGCTAATCAGTTCAATTACAACCTTATAGGTTTCAGAGTATCAGACTTTATTTTGGCACAAGGATAAATTAACTATTGTCTACTTCTTCATAAATATAGGGGTTTTATGCTTTAACATCGGGAAAAAAGTTAAGTGGAATAGTAGTCTACATACTGAAGGAATTGTTGTTTTAAGGCAAAAGGCACAAATGAAAACCCATTAACAGTTAACACATTGACAAGCTAACCTATACCTAGATTGGTGAATATAACCATATAATGAAATACTAATGACATTCAAGATTTAAAAAGCTAACCTAAATTGTAAAAGCTTTAGACATCTCCTATCTAATCCAAAATCCCCTCCTCAAATCTCTAACTGAACCGAATGAAATCTATACATTATCAGACAAGTAATACATAAAGCTAAAGTCCAGTAAAATATAATGCTTCTCATTTTTCTATTACTATTTAATATAATGCTTCTCATTATACTCCAGATTGAATTATTTGCTCAATAAAACTAGTTTTCTTTCACCAAAGTAGCATACAATTCATCTGCAATACAAAAATAATTGAGATTATTCTCCAATTGGGAACACAGTTTTGCTTATGCAGCATATATATCGTCACACATTCAATGGACTCTGTTTCAGTTTATGCAAACAAGGACAATGTCAACCTTTCTACTGTAAACTATAGTTGATCTTGTAAATGACCTATATAAAGCCAGTCTTCAACAGACAGAAGCAGCAGGTTAGACAGCAAGCACTTGAATGCCTGAGCAAATAGCGTGGTGATCAGTAAATAGTTTTGACTACTTGATCATTTGGTAGAACCAAACCTACACAAATCTTGTAACATACTGTATTAAATTCATCCAAAATATCAAGTGAAATATAATTGACAAAGACTAACATGATGCTCTTACCTCCAGGGTGAAATTTCATGTATGGGGTTATGTTATAGACATGCCCTTTGAGAACTGTCCACATAGAACCCTCTGTTTTGTGCTGCTTGACCTCATTGAGAGAGATAAGCCTTCGGTTTGACTGTCCATTCTGTCCTGAAACAAGCAAATCAAACAATTATCTTTAGTTTTTGGAAAATAATTTAACGATATAGAGACATTATTCGTCAAGAAATGATGCCAACAACTAAAGTCATCGACTCATCGTGAACCAATTGGAATTCATTAATGTAGAAGCAAATGCAACAGACTCAGATGATTGCCATATACGACAGATGGACTAAGATTATGACACCCTTTCTGCCTTAACAAGCCGCTTTTTCTCCCCTTGCCAACAAGTTTCCATGAAGCATGCCTCTTGGATCTTATTCTATGCTTGAATATGCTGCATTTACTAATCCTATATTTATATGAAACACACATATCTTAAAAGAAACAACATACTATGAACACAAAAGGGGGTGGGGGGGAGAGGTTTAGAGGACTCATAATAAAAAGTTATTGTACCTGCAAGGTCTGGATGTGTCCGGGTAAGCTTAAGCCAGTCCATTTGGCTATAACCCTTCTCAAATGGAACCTTTATTCGAATCAATATTGTGAATAGGTCCTCGAATCAAACTCTAATCAAGCTCGTGAATAAAAAATCAAACCCTAATCAACCTCACGAATCTAGATCCCCTATTTCACCAAATCAAACCCTAATCAAGCTCGTGAATTGAAAGAAGAAGAGTCAAAAAGTTTACCTGACAATGGAGGTTGAGAAAACACTCAAGAATCACTTGAACTCAGACCTGAGGAAGAGAGAGGGGGAACATCCTTGTTAAAGCACATAGAAAGGCAAAAATAAGATCTAAAATATCATATCTGAAAAGTGTTGAAAGAAGGCCTTCTGAGTCATCTTCTTCGTCGGAGGCGGTGGTTGAGTCGTCGTCGGAGGTGGGGGGATTACTATTTTCTTTGGTTCGAGAAACCCTATCAGATCCGTATGACGGGGGATTTCATGGGGGGAGAAGATGAGGGTTTGGTTTTGATATCAGAAGGGTGGGAGATAGAGGTTGGGGTCTGGATCTGGAGGGTTTGGTTTTGAAATCTGGAGGGGGAGAGATATGAGTTAGGTCATAAGGCAGTGAACAAAGGAGGCTGAGCAGAGAGGTCGAATGTTGCTGGAGGTTATTGTTGAGACTGAGAGAGAGAGAGGGGTAGGAAGTTTTATAAAGTGTTGTACTTCTCCCAAAATTTAGAAAGCCCTCCAATTTTTTTTTAAGGATTTCAGTACCGCGTGTTTTAACTTACGAATTTTAAACCGGCGCGTTTTATTTTTTTAAAATGAATAATTTCACATATGTCGAAAAATTTGACAGTTGTCTGAATGTTTTTCAACATCAAAAATTTATTAATTGATGTAACAGACTAATTTAACATCAGGTGTTTTCTTAACAGACTTAAAACATGTGATGTCTAATTGCATAATTCTAGTAGTGAATATAAATAAATAGGCCTCATTTTTACGGGTAATGAGTCAATGGGCCTAATTTAATTAGCAAACTATCAACCCCCATGTGCCCCTCTTGCCCCATGCGTGTGCCCCTGCCCCCCTTCCATGCCCCCCTTCTCGGGTCATTTTTTTTCGCACCAACAATTTTTTTTTCGTCCAAGCACTTTTTGTTGTGCAAATATTACTTGAGGTTGTGCACATATAACATTATGTTGTGCAAATACAATAATTTCTTATGGGTAAATATGTAAATGGACCTATTTCAATTATAAAAATTATTAATTTTTATAATTGAAATATAACATTATGAAGTGCACAATTAAGATTATAAAGCGCAAAAATAAAATTTTAGTTTGAATGTAGATTTTTAGAAATTAAATGTGCAATTTTAGTTTGAAAAGTGAAAATATAAAATTATAAAGTGCAAAAATAAGATCATAAAGTGCATGAAAGAGACACAAGATGGGATTTTGAAATCGATATAATAATTTTGTTTTTTACTTTTGAGAGTTTGGGTTCACCTCTCGCATAATTTAGGCTGATAGATTTCAAACGATTTTTTTCCGTAAAACAATTTCAAATTAAAGTGCATAAATAATATGATAAAGTGCAAGAATAAAATGATAAAGTACAAGAATAAAATGATGTAGTGCATGAATAAGATTATGAAGTGAATAATTAAGATTATAAAGTGCATAAATAAAATGATAAAGTGCAAGAATAAAATGATGATGTGTATGAATAATAATACGAAGTGCGCGGTTAAAATTATTGTTAATGTGCCTTCAATCATTTTTTTACCGGCGTCGCATCGGGGGGTCTGGGGGGGCGACGCGCCCCTTGCGGGGGGGGTTAGGGGGCAGCGCCAATATGGCTTTATGGTATGCAATTTTTTAGATGATTTAAAAAAAAATCATATTTCAAATGAATATTATATAGCTCACACAAATTACAAGATTTTAGCTCAGGAAAAGATGGAGCACAACAACTCCGAAAAAATACAAGATTTAGGGGGGGTGTGTTCGAAGGCCGGGGTGGTAGTAGGAGATTCAAATAATTCAAAATAAAACAAAGCACAACTAGACTATCTTCTTGTCCCAAACAAATAATACAAGAATCCCCTCCCTTGTAGTAGTAGGGTAATTCAGGATCGAATCCACGAGGAGGTATGTCAGTGCTTCCCTTGTTGTACTCACGATCAAAGTTTTCGACCTCAGCAGACACTCGATATCGA
Organism: Persicaria maculosa; assembly: GCA_963922045.1. Lineage (NCBI taxonomy): Eukaryota > Viridiplantae > Streptophyta > Magnoliopsida > Caryophyllales > Polygonaceae > Persicaria > Persicaria maculosa. The sequence continues at coordinate 20,104,966 of OY998271.1, read as the reverse complement.
GTATACAGGTCGATATCGACCTCAGTTCTGGTCGATTTCCTAGCGCAGTTCCTGCAGAAGATAAAACAGCAAGTCGACGTCGAGACAGACCTCGATATCGATGTTAGACCTCGATATCGACCACTATGGTCGATTTCGATGCTTGTCACAGAAACTGTTTTCGTAACCAATTTGTCGGAAAAGAGTCCGAAGAAAATAGGATGGAGAAGGAAGATGAACAGAAACAAAACTAAGACTTTTATGAAGAATTTAATTTATTAAAAGGCTTCCAAAGTCGGGTTTATAGCCACAACGATAACAATGCAAGTTTCATGCTAAAGATATGAACTTTAATGTCTTTCCGTCAAATAACTTTCGTTATCAACACTTATGTAATTAGAGGATCTCGCATAATTCCTAAGAGTTACTATCCAATTCATGAGCAATTCACGTTCACAATATGAGTAGCTTTCACTTCAATAATGCAAATAATGAATCTCCCTAACTTTCGTAAAGGATCATGCATGGGGTAGAAGACGGAATCGCATAAAAGTCATACCTTTTACGCACTTACCTCACAATGCTATCGTCGGGCTCACCCCGACCCTAGAAGTGGGTTGACTACTCGCTCCTCATCATGCACATCATCATCATTATTGTTGAAAGAAAGCTACTTTGAAATAAAACTCCGAAAGGAAGTACAACCGAACAAGCCACTCTGCTCTCGCTTTACAACTCCACTCGGCTTCCTCTCTCTCTCTCTACTCGTCACTACTCTCTATATAACTGAAATTCTCTGCGAAAATTAGATACCTAAACTCAGCCCTATTGGCCTCTATTTATAGATGTCGATAAGGACTCGAAACCTTATCTTTATTCTCTAAGATAAACTAAAACAAAGTAAAAGCTAAAACTTCATGGTGAAATCAGCCTCCTCATGATAGATCTGGTGTTGATGATAGGAAATCTCGACCTTTGGATAGACATTGCAAGCATTGGATCGAATTCTATTAAAAATCGGAGTCGGATTCCTCTGCTGGCATGGTCGATATCGACCCTTAGACGTCGATATCGACCCCTTCTGTGTTGACATGCTCTGTTTCCTTTTCTGCTCGATTCCTATGTCTCTGATGTACTCGATGTCGAGGTCTCCAGTCGATTTCGACCTCTTCAGAAGACTTCGAGTTCTTTTTCCGCTCTTCCGAATTTATCCATTTTTATCCTGTTTTTCTGCGAAATCACATGGAAACTCGTGCAAACCCATATATTTGACATTTAAGTATAAACTACACTAATCCCATGTTTTCCCATTAATATGCATGCAAAAGACAATAAAATGGATTCATATGTGCATAGAAAATATGGCAATTTGCGCGCACATCAAACACCCCATACTTAAGCTTGCTTGTCCCCAAGCAATACCTTTAATGGTCATTCAGGGGAAGAAATTAAACCCTCAACATCATAGATTCATTTTTCATATGTCCCTACAATCAATTGCCATCCTTGATAAGGTACTTATGTCAACCTAGTCCATGCCTGTGCATAAAAGCAATTTCATACTCATAAAGGAGGAAATATGCAAAAATAATTTTAGCGACATAGCATTAATAATCAAGAGGACTTTTGCAAGCATATGAGAAGTGGATTGGTAAAAGGCTAAAGGTGGGCTAATATTTGGCCATGTGGTGTTAAATCCGGGGAAACATAAAAACATTCCACATTCCTTCTTCATAATGTCTCATCTTTCACTCATCGCTCAATGCTTTTTTCAATATAATGCTATTACCTCTCTAACCTTAGCACTGCCTTCTCGCGAGTCGCAAACATGGGTGTCATGAATGGCCCCAGATACTTAGTACTTCGGACTCCTCACCTTGTGTCCCATCCTGCGGAACTATTATCTCAACGCAAGCAGGGTCGACCCACCTTTATCTCCTGAGGTAATCGGATTTTTTTCTCGCTCATTTAAGTTTCCATATTTCATAATTGTATCATTCCTGCACAACTCCATATAACTCCAAAGATGACATCCATTCTCAAACTTTGTCCCCGGATAAGGTATAAGGTGTAAAAACGGGCAATATGTGTATATGTGGAGCAATAATGATCATGATAAGGCTCATATATGGCTTTGTGACTTTTGCAATGATGCATAGGTAAGGCTAGGATATGAACTTGTATAAGTAAGCACTTGTATGGAATTTTCATAAAAAGTCCTCTATCATCTTATTATGCACATGTCAAAAGCAACTTCAAATTTTCATCTCCTTTATGTTTTTCTCTTCTTGCACTTCATTGGGACTTCCCTTAACTAGACAATTTCATGTTATATCTCTAATGAATCTAATTTTGCATCATAGAGCTCTTTTTTATACTTCCATGACTCTTTCTTTTTCAAAATTTTTGATGGGGGTCATATTTCTCTCTTTTTTTCGCAATTAAAGTATAAATATGCAACTCTAAACTAAGTATGAATATGCAAGTAAGCCTTTCCCCCACCCATACTTAAAGTTTACAGTGTCCTCACTGTATTAGAACTAGGGTTAAGAAGAAAACTTACTAAACCGTCACAAATTTCAGGAGTTGAAGAAGACAACAGACATGGTCGATATCGACCCTTTACATCGATATCGATGTCTCTCTTGATTTTCTGCTCAGGCTTCAGGGTGATTTGGCCTCGATCACAAACCTTATCCATGTCGACCTTGAGGTCGATTTCGATGTCTGACATCGATTTCGATGCCTTTCTGTGTGCTTTTCTCTCTCCTGCAATTTGAAAACTAAACACAAAATATGCAAAACAATAAAGTGTCTAAAACCAAAACAAAAGCTGTCTAAAACTAAGTCTTTATTACAAGCTCTAGACTTTTAAGTCGCTAGGCCGACTTCCTCTTCCGCGCTTCTCAAGGCGGCATCTGCAGAGCCCATGTTGTTGGGCCTCAAATATCACTCCTTTCTTGTCCCGCAGCTGCATTCCGCCAGGATTGATTTGATTTACTGTGAATGGTCCTAAGTTCTTATCCTTGAATCTTGTAGGGAACAAATGGTCTTTAGACTTGGCAACATAGACCTTGTCTCCTATCTCATATTGGCTTGAATCATCATCGGATACCCTATATAAGCGCACATGCCAAGGCACACCTCTTCCAAATAATGATAAGTTCTTAATTGTAATGGAACAAGAGGAATCCGTACCTTGACTTACCTTCTTCTCATTCTGTGGCTCAGGTCGATGTCGATGTTCAAAGGTCGATATCGACCCCTGTTGTACACCTGGAGGATCAGTCGATCTGGAAAGTTTTGACTCGATATGATCAGGTCGATTTCGATGTTCAGAGGTCGATATCGAGGTCTCCTTGCCTCCCTTCTCAGTGCTGATGGTGGTCGATTTCGATAGGGTGTGGTCGATATCGACCCTTGACCCCGATTTCGATGTTTCCCCTTTTCCTCCGTCGACCCCACACTTATCACCTGTCACAGAATCTTGAAAATTAGTGGTCGATATCGACTTACCTGGGTCGATTTCGATGTTCTGTTGAGCTCCTTCGTTCAAGATTGCTTCAACTTCCTCTACTTGGGCTTCATTGATGGCTTTTATCTTCATTGGCCCTTGACTTTTCACCATCTCGTTGAAGGCATACTCTATTACTTCATCACTAATTGTGAATGAGAGCAATCCTTTCTTTACGCTGATGTTGGCATCGACGGTTTCTAGGAATGGCCTACCTAAAATAATAGGACAAGCAGGGTCCTCCGCTATATCAACAACTAGAAAATCGGCAGGGACAAAGAATTTACCTACTTGTACTGGCACATCCGTTACTATCCCAGTTGGAATCACTACCGTATTGTTAGCCATGTATAATCTTGCATCTACGGGCTCCAGAGGACCTATCTTTACCTTGTGCCAAATGGTTAGTGGCATCATGCTAACGCTAGCGCCCAAGTCAACTAAAGCATTAAATTTAAATTGACCTAGACCTATAGCGATAGAAAACTTACCTGGGTCCGCCCGCTTTTATGGTAGCTCCAACCTGTTGCACTCCTCTGCGATCTCAAAGAGCAATCGCTTCTTACCCAAGATGTCCTTAAGGAACCTTACATAAGATGGCATCTCGTGAAGTGCCTCTGTGAATGGTATAGAGACATTAAGTCCTTGGAGCATCTTCACGAACTGTTGGAACTTCTTTTCTGCTGGGTCCTTAATCACCTTTCTAGTTGGGAATGGCAACACCTTTTTCTTTCCCGCGGCTGCAATAAGATCGACATCGACATCAGTAGGGTCGATATCAATTGGAGGAGTCGATTTCTGTGGTGACGCAGAATTAGGGTCGACATCGACAGGAGGGTCGACATCGACGTCACCTTGGTCGATATCGACAGGGGGGTCGATATCGACGTCTGTTCTGGATCCTTCTCCTCTGCTTTTTGCTTGGGCGTTTGTAATTGACGCCCACTCCTTAGGTTTACTGTCGCAATGTGACCAGTGGTTTTACCCTTTTGGTTGGGCACAGTGAATCCAGGGAGTAATCCTGACGCCTTGGGCATTGCTTCCGCCAATTGACTCATTTGAGTCTCCATGTTGCGTTTCCAAACGTTGATCTCCCCAAGTCTAGAATTGATGCCCTGCAGCTGAGTATGGATGGAGTTATTGGCTTGTTTGAACTCAGCGTGGTTCCTCCGCATCTTATCAAGGATGATTTGCAGGTCATCTTTCTTGGTCTCCCGCTCAGGGTGCCCTGGTGCCCTATATGTTGGGGGATCCCTTTGATAGAACCTTTGATCACCCCAATTTTGTTGATTTCCCCTTCCATAGGGGCCTCTCGTCCATTTAACCTCCTCATGTTGTTCCGCCATGGATACTTGCTCAATATGTGGACAGGCACTAGTGTTATGCCTTGTATAGCCACACTCCTAACAAGGTTGATTGTTGCTTAGGAACCTTACTTGCTTTTGAAGGCGGCGTGTTTGATTGTTATGGAATTGTTGCCGCACTTCAGGATCTATCTCCCTTGGAGGCTCATATAGTGGCATAGATGGGGCAGGCCTTGCATCATAGGCCGCAGCAGCCCCATAGGTGTTGTCAAAGTTCACAAGCCTCTCAATGGTCTCCCACGCCTGTGCTAGGGTTTCACCTGGCTTTTGCTTGAATGTCGTGATCCTTTGTCGCAGCATCACCGTTTTAGAAGGTGGGAAGAATTTGTTCAAGAATGCATCTTTCACCTCCGCCCATATCCTTAGCGATTGTGGAGCCAAACTTTCAAGCCATTGTAATTCCTTTCCTGCCAAAGACCATCGAAAAGATTTTAGTCGCACATACTATAACTTTACTCCATCAGCAACTGTTTCACATAAGTCCATAAAAGTAGAGATGTGTTGCAGCGGGCATTCATTATGTCTTCCTTCAAAAGTATTTCTTTTAATCTCAGATAGGAAGTTAATTTTCAATTCATAGTTGGAGTGAGGAATTATAATGGCAGATTCAGGAACATGAAGGGGCGGATGCATGTACTGCATCGCCGTCTGTGGATACTGATTTAGCCGCTCTTGGGCTTGTCTGCGCACATCCTCCTCCCTATCAGCACGGGCTCGCTCAGCAGCAGCGGCGGCCTTCTCAGCAGCGATTGTAGCATTGTGGTCCTCGATCTCCTTCCTCAACCGCTCTATGATCTCAGCCTGCATCTCGTTGTCAGCCATGATGCGAATTGCTTTGTTGCGAAGATGGTAGAAACGTTCAGGCTCGTTAATTGGTTCCAGGATAGGTCCGCGATCAGAACGTCGCATAAACCTGCAGAATAAGCTCAGAAAAAAATCGTGATTAACTTAGGTGGCGATTGATTGCCTCCCCGGCAACGGCGCCAATTTGTTCGCAGCGGGGGTGATAGTAGGAGATTCAAATAATTCAAAATAAAACAAAGCACAACTAGACTATCTCCCTGTCCCAAACAAATAATACAAGAATCCCCTCCCTTGTAGTAGTAGGGTAATTCAGGATCAAATCCACGAGGAGGTATGTCAGCGCTTCCCTTGTTGTACTCACGATCAAAGCTTTCGACCTCAGCAGACACTCGATATCAAGTATACAGGTCGATATCGACCTCAGTTCTGGTCGATTTCCTAGCGCAGTTCCTGCAGAAGATAAAACAACAAGTCGACATCGAGACAGACCTCGATATCGATGTTAGACGTCGATATCGACCCTTATGGTCGATTTCGATGCTTGTCACAAAAACTGTTTTCGTAACCAATTTGTCGGAAAAGAGTCCGAAGAAAATAGGATGGAGAAGGAAGATGAACAGAAACAAAACTAAGACTTTTATGAAGAATTTAATTTATTAAAAGGCTTCCAAAGTCGGGTTTCATGCCACAACGATAACAATGCAATTTTCATGCTAAAGATATGAACTTTAATGTCTTTCCGTCAAATAACTTTCGTTATCAACACTTAGGTGATTAGAGCCTCTCGCATAATTCCTAAGAGTTACTATCCAATTCTTGAGCAATTCACGTTCACAATATGAGTGGCTTTCACTTCAATAATGCAAATAATGAATCTCCTTAACTTTCGTAAAGGATCAGGCATGGGGTAGAAGACGGAATCGCATAAAAGTCATACCTTTTACGCACTTACCTCACATTGCTATCGTCGGGCTCACCACGACCCTAGTAGTGGGTTGACTACTCGCTCCTCATCATGCACATCATCATCATTATTGTTGAAAGAAAGCTACTTTGAATTAAAACTCCGAAAGGAAGTACAACCGAACAAGCCAATCCGCTCTCGCTTTACAACTCCACTCGGCTTCCTCTCTCTCTATTCGTCACTACTCTCTATATAACTGAAATTCTCTGTGAAAATTAGATACCTAAACTCAGCCCTATTGGCCTCTATTTATAGATGTCGATAAGGACTCGAAACCTTATCTCTATTCTCTAAGATAAACTAAAACAAAGTAAAAGCTAAAACTTCATGGTGAAATCAGCCTCCTCATGATAGATCTAGTGTTGATGATAGGAAATCTCGACCTTTGGATATACATTGCAAGCATTGGATCGAATTCTATCAAAAATCGGAGTCGGATTCCTCTGCTGGCATGGTCGATATCGACCCTTAGACGTCGATATCGACCCCTTGTGTGTCGACATCCTCTGTTTCCTTTTCTGCTCGATTCCTATGTCTCTGATGTACTCGATGTCGAGGTCCCCAGTCGATTTCGACCTCTTCAGAAGACTTCGAGTTCTTTTTCCTTTCTTCCGAATTTATCCATTTTTATCCTGTTTTTCTGCGAAATCACATGGAAACTCGTGCAAACCCATATATTTGACATTTAAGTATAAACTACACTAATCCCATGTTTCCCCATTAATATGCATGCAAAAGACAATAAAATGGATTCATATGTGCATAGAAAATATGGCAATTTGCGCGCACATCAGGTTGTAATCAGATTTTAGATTTCTACAAAAATCCAGGAGAAAATCGGAAAAAAAAAAAAGAAAAAGAAAAGAAAGCTAAACAAGAATCATGAAATTATTATAGCATAAAAACACACCTAGATTAGAGATTTCATATTTCAACAAAAATTAAAGATTTTAGCAAAATTTATAGAAGTGTGAGAATAACACTATAAAGTTGTAAAGGCTCGGGTTTTCAAATCATAATTTTAAAATAAAGGAAATTAAAAACGGATTTAAATCGGGTATTTCAAGAAAAACTCATCCTCAAACTAACAACTCGAGTTTAAAACTCATGGAACGGATTTCCGACCTAAAATCAAATCTTGGAAACTAACTTGAGATGGCGACACCATTCCTCGGATTCTCGAAAATTCTAATTTATCGAGAGAGCGAAAATTGGGAAACTAACTCTCGGGAACTAACTTTGGGACTCGAAATTCGCGTGTTCGAGATTTAAATTCCCGCTCTACCTTGTCCTCACTCAAATCCAAAAATCAGCCCTCTCCTTGCCCATGTGACCCATTTGAATTCAAAAACAAGTCAAAGATTCCCAATACCCAATTTAGATAGACACCCACACCTCCCTTTTTCCCTTCCATGCCTTGCACCCTCCAAAAATTGCAATGTAGGACCACATGTCTTAACCCTTCACTCCATCCGATTTCAGCCTTCCCAACAGCCCTCCTCACTCACTCAAATCTGATTTTTATGTCTCATTTATCTCACCACAAAAATCCAAACACAAACCCTGAAGCTCACTCTCCAAAAACCTTATCCAAACCTTCTTTTCCCCTCCTTTCTTCATCTTTGTGGTGAGCTCCAAGAGCCCAAAGACTCCACCATTCAGCTGCTAAAACACCACCATTACAGCCCTTTTTCCTCCCCACAGCAGCCTTACAACATCATCTCCTTCAATTCCCTCCTTCATTTCAAGTAAAAGGAGCTCCTTTCCACTTCTTGAGCTCAAGCAAGCCAAGCAAGCTCCATTTCTCTTCCTCCCCTTAATGGACAGCAGCAGCAGCCTTCCAAGCCTTCCCTTTACGTCCTCCAACCAAGAAGAAGGTGCCCAACAGCCCGGAGAAGCCCTAAAAGACCCAAACTCACTGTTTTCGATTTTAGGAATGGTAAGGGCTCATTTTTCCCTCTTTTCACCTCCTACTAACTCAAATGTCACACCTTTAACACCCTCTAACAATCGTAGGCACCTTCGTGCAAGAACGAGCCCATTCGGAGCCCGGATGAAGATTCTAGAGCAAACCGAAGGATAAGAAGAACCTTGGGTGAGCATCCTCATTTCTCTCGATTCTTTGTGTCATTTTTGTGCTATGTCTTCAAAGGTTTTATAAATGGGTTTTAAAATGAATAATTTGATGGATGAACTTGGGTTTTCAAAAAGGTATTTGAGAGATGTTTTCAAGGGCCGGAAAATCCTTTTAACTACTTTAAAAAGGGGTTGTTTTGGAAGACGAATTTAAACTAACTTGGGAACCTCTTGCTTGGACTAACTCTTTGAGTAATTGTGATATGCTATGATATATTGTGATGTGTGATATGAGTATATGACTTGATAATTATATGTGAGTAAGATAATGTTATGATGATATGTGCTATATGAATGCAAGCATGCTTATTGATATGATCTTAAGCATGATATGATGCATGATGATGTGAGTATAAATGTGCTATATGTTATGATATGAACTTATGTTAAATCATGTCTTATGTGAGATCTTGACTTGATGAATATGAAACTATGGTGTATATATGAATTGACTATGATGTGCTATAGGAGTATGAATATGATCAATGATTATGAAGCATGCAATGGTATAAGGACTATTAGATGTTACTATACGTTGAACTTATATGATGGTGAGCATGGTTGGTACTTGATGAGCTATATGAGGCTGTGATACAAAATGCAAGATGGTATATGATGATTGATGGGAGGAATTGGGAATATGATTATGAGACTTTCGATATGTGGAATTATGTGAAATCGTGTGTGCTTGTATGTTTGAATAGATAGACTTATACTTCTATTATGACAATTAGGTGACTTTGAACTGTATGATTGCTACAATGGTGTTCTGCACCGCTAGGTAAGTTCCCTCGGGGCTTACTCAGATTGATCAGACCTATCCCTTCTTATATGTGCATGATGTACTAGGTGTTGCATTTCATAATAGCATGCCATGTAGTATCATGCTAGGTTGCATTAACGTATGAGCATACTTATTCTTTATGCATTTGTAAACAGAACGGTCGTTATCTGTGAAGTTAACTAGAGTCATTGCTAGGGTCATAGGACAACCCAGTCTCATCGGGTCTTGTCCTGAGTCATATGAGTCATGAGCAATACCTTATTACTATTACGAGCATGATGATGCCTATGAGAATGATGATAATATATATGAATTGGAAATGGAATGCATTCATGAGCTGGCCAGTCTCCGGCCTATCGGGAAGGGGGGTAGAGGTAAGAGAGGGATATATATATATATATATATATATATATATATATATATATATATATATATATATATATATATATATATATATATATATATATATATATAAACTGTGAGCATGTCTTGTGTGTTAACATTCATGTCCTGCATTAGAAGCATGATATTAGGCTTGGCGTATGTGTGTGCTTATATATGGGGTGCAGCTATGCGGGCTTCGATCTAATCCTATGACCGCTTTATTTTTTTAGGTATGCATGTGTATGTGTGTGTGTGTGTGTGCAAAATCCTAGCTAATGTTATGTGTTGTTTGGCGTGGGATGTTCATGGCGAATAATTGGAAATGACTTGTCACTCGACCATATAAATGTGTAGTAGATTAACCATATAAAAAACATGTTTTGACCCGGCTCCGCCGTGGCACCTTGTATTTACGGGATTGTTGGTTTACGCAAAAATGTTTTCCCGACTTAGTATTTAGGACAGAGATAGGTGTGTTAACACCGGCTCCCGAATGGGCCTCACGAGAACTTTGGGTATGAAATCTCACTTTCACAATTGAACTTTCGAATTTCAAACTTTCAACCGGTACTTGGTGTGCAAGATCCAACGAAGGGTTTCATCCCTCAAAACGTAACTTGACGGGAGGAAAACCTGTCGTTGATCCTGTCAAAATATAACTCAAACTTATAACTATTATAGCAATAAGCAAGAGGTCGATCCCACAGGGAAATTTGCTATTCAAGGGTGATTAATGATGTACATATTTGTACCTTTGTTTATTGCATCTTTTGACTTCATATTTCATTCGATTTCCAAAGAAAAAGGTTCAAAAGAATGTAAACTTGTGTAAGAATGGGCTAAAATGCAAGAAATAGGGTCTGCACAAGTTTTGAGCTAACCCTGCAGGAATTTGAGCGAAATCGGAGTCAAAACAAAGAAGCCAAGTGAAGCTGAGCAGAGGTAGAAATCGACCTCAGAGGTAGATATCGACCCCCGGTGTCGATATCGACCTCAACATAGACATCGACCAGACCTGGACAAGTCGAGCAGGAACAGAGACCTCGATATCGACCCCCTGATGTCGATATCGACCCCTTATCTCGACAGAAGATAGACTCGGTTTCGAGATGCGGATTGAAGCTATATCTTCAAGGAGGCACGGGATTATCTTACACTTTCAAGATAGATGGCAGCTGAAGAGTTATTTATCTTTTTACCTTTAAGTTATTTAAGTTTATCAAAAATAAAAGACCTATCCTAATTGTTTGGATAGAATTCATAGTTTAGATAGGAGTTACAATCCTTGGATAGCGAGGATTAGTAGCCTATAAATAAAGCCCTAGGGGGCTGGCATTCATTCATTCAATCCAAGAAACAATCATCAATCAAGACAATAGAGTTAGAGTTAGAGAGAAGTTTTAGGGTTTGACGTTTGCGAAAGTTGACGTTGAGTTGTAAAGCTTCGGAGTTTATTTTAATGCAAGTTTCTTCCTTTCAAACAACAATGAGTTCCATGATGAGAAGCGATTAGTTCCACAAAGCTCTTAGGGTCGGGGTGAGCCCGACGTTAGCCATGCGCGCTTGAGGTAAGTATTTGATGTCGATATTGTTGTGTCTATCTCTCCTCCTATGATTCTATGTTTAGTCCTAATCGAAAGAAAAGGGATTCATGCTAACAACTTGAGTTATAAACATAAAATTAGTAGAGACAATTAGGTTTATTTGCAAGAGTAATCCTAAGAGTTGGTGTACGGCGAAAGCTTGTCCCTCGGGTGAAATAGCGCAATTGTCCGTCTTATTTATCTCATCGCAAGCATTGGTTAACGTTGTGGTAAACCCTAATCCTAGGAGTTGCTTTTTAAATAAGTTTATATTCAGTCAAAACCACTGTTATTTCTGTTCATCCCTTCTCATCCATTCTTAAATCTTCGGCTTTTCTTTGCCGACGAAAAACTAACCCACTGCAGGAAGACATCGATATCGACCCCAGACGTCGATATTCACCACTGAGTTCATCGACAGTTTTCTGATCGACGACGAACATCGCTGCGGAGGTTGCTGAGCATTTATATCGACCCCTAGCATCGATATCGACCCTTCTGTATCGACTGGTAGTCTTCTGAGCCAGTCGATTTCGTGGACTAACATCGATATCGACCCCTTCCAGTCGATATCGACTACAGTTTTTGTCTCTGTATGTCTTCTGTTGCAGAGAACATCGACAGCCGAGGTCGAAATCGAGCACTAAGGTCGAAATCGAGGCTTCTGGTCAACACAGACGTGAGATTTCCAACGCTACTAGGATCCTGCTGACACGTCTCCTCGTGGATCGATCCTGACTACCCTTCCACTACAACGGGAGGAAGTCTTGTAATTATTTGCTTAGGCTAGGAGTCGATTTACGTTTATTACATCTTTATTATTTGTAATTACTCGACATATCATCCTCCTGCAACAACAAATTGCCATTCCCTTCCAAAGCATTGGAGGATCCCACCAAAGGTAAGTTTAGGCGCTTTGTAAAAATACTTCAGGGACTTAACGTTACCATTCCTCTTACAGAAGCCCTAAGCGAAATGCCCGCCTATATACGATTCCTGAAAGACATCCTTAGCAAGAAGAGATCCACAGCAGAGATCGCAGAGGAGTGCTCAAAGATGGATTTCCCTGAGAAGAAGAGTGATCCAGGGAAGTTTGCAATCACCGTGGGACTTGGTCAACATCGCTACAAAGCCCTATGTGACCTAGGGGCAAGTGTAAGTCTCATGCCTCTCTCTATTTGGCAAAAGGTGAACATCGGAGCACTTGAACCCGTGGACATGAAACTTAATATGGCTGATAATTCATTCGTCAGACCCACAGGTATAGTTGATGACATTCCGGTAAAGGTAGGTAAGTTCTTTGTGCCTACTGATTTCATTATATTGGAGATGCCTGAAGATCCTATAGTGCCTATTATACTTGGTAGGCCTTTCTTAGCTACTGCAGATGCCAATATCAATGTACGTCGTGGGTTACTAACCTTTACTATAGGGAACGAAGTGATAGAATTCTCTTTCAACCCAACCATGAGCAAAACAAAGCACCTGGAGCAAGTAGTCCTCTCGCTGGCTAAGGAAAAGCTTAGAAAATTTTTATTGATGAGGACGGAAACAGCAAGCAGGGTCGACATCGACTGGAACCAGTCGATATCGACTAAAAACATCGAAATTGACCCCCCTTGGTCGAAATCGAGTATGCCAGATTGCTGCCAAGAGCTTAAGTATGGGGTCACAGAGGTCGATATCGACCCCAACATATCGATATCGACCAAAGCTCTCGAAATCGACCCACCATGGTCGAAATCGACTACCCCTCAGCCCGAAGATTTCTGTTTCGGGCCCAAACAGGTAAGCCCAGGTATGACTCCTAACCCTCCTCTATCCCTTATTGATAAATCAATTAAGCCCATTATTGATAATTCTACTAATGAGAGGGTTAAAGCTCCATGGTTTGCCTATATTGCTAAAGTTAGGTCAAGAAAGAGAAAGAAAGCGCCCAAAGAAGAACTTAACATCAAAGAAGCCTTGGTCGTCGAACTTAGATGCTATCAAAAGGACCTAGATGATCCAGGAGAACGCTCGAGCTCGAAGGGTCCCTAGATAAAAGGCTCGTGAAGAATTGACGGAGAAGTCGGCCTAGCGACTCAAAACTCTAGAGCGTGTACATAAAACCTTTAAATTTTTTTTCGCATTAGATGGTTTTTAGGATTTAACTTTTGGCTTTTTGAACTTTTAAAACTGAGATAATTCGTGCTTTATCTATATTTCTAACAAAGATTTCAGGTTATCAAGCAAAAGGAACGACGAAGAAGAAAAGAAGCTTCTGTAGAAGCAGTCAAAATCGACCAGGCCAGTCGAAATCGACCCCCCCAGGGTCAAGCCACCTCCTGGAGTCGACATCGAGGACTCAGGAGCGAAGAAGCAGAGGTCGATATCGACCCTAATACTCGATATCGACCCCAATCAGGCAGCCCTTGTCTTCACTTTCTTCCTCGACTTCGACAGATGCAATCGACATCGACCACTGACCTAGATATCGACTTCTGGCATCGACCTAACCTGAAATCATCCTGAATCCGCAAGGTTGCGTTGTGAGTTTCTCTCTACCCTTGTTTTTCTTTTTAATACAGTGAGGACACTGTATATTTTAAGTATGGGGTGGGGGGAAAAACATGTCTTATGGTCATAACTTGGTTTCTTCTTCGCATTGCATTCATTTTTTAAATTTTTGTTCTTAGTTTTACTTTTATAAAATGTCAAAAAAAATCCAAAAAAAAATAATAGAAAAATGTCAAAAATACAAAAAAATGCATGTTTATTTTTAAGTTTGTTTTTTTTACCCTACTTAGATGTCCTATGATGAAAACTCAATAGCTGACTTGATCATGTAAATCCTATGGCATGTTTGGATGGTTTAGCCTAAGTCCTTAAAATTTTTATGTAGATTATGAACTTGTGATGAAATTGAGCACATATGATCCTAGGCTAAAAAGCAAATCCAACAAAAATTATCCTTGTGAGAATTTTGGCCTATAGGGAGAACATCAAAAATCCATCTGCTTTCTTGAGTGTATTTACTCTTCCTATGCATCTCTAAATGTTGTGATAGTTATTCAAAACCAATGCATATATATGTTGATGTTTACGAGAATTAAATGATGGAGGCATCTTTTAAGCCATTTTTATCCTCCCTTTACCTACCCTGCATTATCCCTACTTGAAGCCAGAATATTAGCTTGAGCCTGAAATTGCAAACTCCACAAAATTATCCCTAGCCGAATTGAGCCTGACCCTCATTTGGGAATTGAGACTTAGATTGGCTGGACTAATGTCTTGTGGAAAGAAAAGAGCATATTGTCCAGTTTTGAGCAAGGAAATTATGGGTTGGTGCATATTTACATTTTGTCATATTTTGTAAAAGGATTTATGGCTCAACATATAAATGCACATATTTACTTATTATTTTCGGAAAAAAAAATATCCGAAAAAAAAAATAAAGATATATATATATAGTGCATGAGCCAAAATCCTTAAGTCTTTTATTTATACAAGTGTTATATTTTTGAGAGGTATATTAGAACTTGGAAGAAGGGTTGATAGTATGGTTTTCATCTTTTAGTGCATCTTTAGAGCATATTATGGAAAGATGAATGGGAAAGAGCATTATAAGAGATTGAGCTTGGAAAGTGTAACATTGAAGAGTTATGGTTTGGATATTGCAAGTGTTGAGATTTAGGAGTCTTGATTCCCGAATTATAAAAGCACCACATAGCCAAATAATTCCATACCCTTTATCTCATACCAAGCCCCATTACAACCCCGCCGAATGGAGTCTTCTTTGAAGTCTTCATTGAGCGAAAGTCCTCCTGATAATTCTTATTGCATTTTCATAATTGGTTGCGAAGTTGATTTTTATAAATTGCAATGTTTATGAGATTGTATATGGAATTGAGTTGAGAGTTGATCTTCATAGCCTAAACACATGAGAGTTGAGTGCAAACACATTATCCCTGTGAGGTTGGATCAAAATTGCATATGCCTATGGATCGCCAAAATATGTGCTATGATGTTAAATTCACTTGCTTTGCTTTGCGACCGCTTATGATGTTGCTTTTGACAAGGGAGAAGACTTGAAGGGTGTGTTGTAGGTATTGGTTATGGCTTGGTTATTGCTTGAGTACAAGCAAGTCTAAGTATGGGGTGTTTTCATGTACATATTTGTACCTTTGTTTATTGCATCTTTTGACTTTATATTTCATTCGATTTCCAAAGAAAAAGGTTCAAAAGAATGTAAACTTGTGTAAGAATGGGCTAAAATGCAAGAAATAGGGTCTGCAAAAGTTTTGAGCTAACCATGCAGGAATTCGAGCGAAATCGGAGTCAAAACGGAGAAACCAAGTGAAGCTGAGCAGAGGTAGAAATAGACCTCAGAGGTAGATATCGACCCCCGGTGTCGATATCGACCTCAACATAGACATCGACCAGAGCTGGACAAGTCAAGCAGGAATAGAGACCTCGATATCGACCCCCTGGTGTCGATATCGACCCCTTATCTCGACAGAAGATAGACTCGGTTTCGAGATGCGGATTGAAGCTATATCTTCAAGGAGGCACGGGATTATCTTACACTTTCAAGATAGATGGCAGCTGAAGAGTTATTTATCTTTTTACCTTTAAGTTATTTAAGTTTATCAAAAATAAAGGACCTATCCTAATTGTTTGGATAGAATTCATAGTTTAGATAGGAGTTACAATCCTTGGATAGCGAGGATTAGTAGCCTATAAATAAAGCCCTAGGGGGCTGGCATTCATTCATTCAATCCAAGAAACAATCATCAATCAAGATAATAGAGTTAGAGTTAGAGAGAAGTTTTAGGGTTTGACGTTTGCGAAAGTTGACGTTGAGTTGTAAAGCTTCGGAGTTTATTTTAATGCAAGTTTCTTCCTTTCAAACAACAATGAGTTCCATGATGAGAAGCGAGTAGTTCCACAAAGCTCTTAGGGTCGGGGTGAGCCCGACGTTAGCCATGCGCGCTTGAGGTAAGTATTTGATGTCGATATCGTTGTGTCTATCTCTCCTCCTACGATTCTATGTTTAGTCCTAATCGAAAAAAAAGGGATTCATGCTAACAACTTGAGTTATAAACATAAAATTAGTAGAGACAATTAGGTTTATTTGCAAGAGTAATTCTAAGAGTTGGTGTACGGCGAAAGCTTATCCCTCGGGTGAAATAGCGCAATTGTCCGTCCTGTTTATCTCATCGCATGCATTGGTTAACGTTGTGGTAAACCCTAATCCTAGGAGTTGCTTTTTAAATAAGTTTATATTCAGTCAAAACCACTGTTATTTCTATTCATCCCTTCTCATCCATTCATAAATCTTCGGCTTTTCTTTGCCGACGAAAAACTAACCCACTGTAGGAAGACATCGATATCGACCCCAGACGTCGATATTCACCACTGAGTTCATCAATAGTTTTCTGAGTCAATGACGAACATCACTGCGGAGGTTGCTGAGCATCGATATCAACCCCTAGCATCGATATCGACCCTTCTGTATCGACTGGTAGTCTTCTGAGCCAGTCGATTTTGTGGACTAACATCGATATCGACCCCTTCCAGTCGATATCGACTATAATTTTTGTCTCTGCAGGTCTTCTGTTGCAGAGAACATCGACAGCCGAGGTCGACATCGAGCACTAAGGTCGAAATCGAGGCTTCTGGTCGACACAGACGTGAGATTTCCAATGCTACTAGGATCCCGCTGACACGCCTCCTCGTGGATCGACCCTGACTACCCTTCCACTACAACGGGAGGAAGTCTTGTAAATATTTGCTTAGGCTAGGAGTCGATTTACGTTTATTACATCTTTATTATTTGTAATTACTCGACATATCATCCTCCTGCAACAACAATTAAGATGCCAATTGCGTAACCAAAAGGAGTCTTGGCAGATAGAAAGCTGACGCATCTGTGCAATTATTTGCTTAGGCTAGGAGTCGCTGAGCTCGAACTGAAAGGAGTCTTGGCAGATAGAAAGCTGGCGCATCTGTGCAAACATATCCTCATGCCAAGTGGACTCATCATAGGCAGAACTAGGCCCAGCAGAAGGGCCTGCAGCAAACTGAGTACTACCCCCATGGTAATCATGTATAGGATGATCTGTGGGGGGAATCTGCCCATGTGCATCCTCCTGCTCCTCCTCATCATCGTCGTCAAGAGCATCATCATCCACATCGCCTTCAATGTAGAAGGCAACATCAGTAGGACCATAAGGAAGGGCCCTAGGTAATCTCAATCTGTGGACCCCTTGAGGTCCAGCCTTCCAGACAAAGCACGTCTCCTGGGAGCCCTCCAACAAATAGGCTAGCCTCAGTTGATCCTCCGTATAGGTAAACCCGCCAGACATGCGAGCACCGCCCTGTGCTGGATCAATAAAACGCTGGGTGATAAGAGTGATCATGCCCCCTAGACCAAATCTCCCAGTCCTCTTCGCTGCAACTCTCTTGCAGCTCTCCAAAAATAAATCAACCCAATCAGGAATGATAGCTAACTGGGGCGAGAAGTACCATAACCAAGCCAAATCAGCAGCGGGGACCTTTTTCACCTTGCCCTGCCCAATGATAGCCATGGCTAGGATCTTGTGAACCGGGCGCCGACATGGATGGACAAACTTGTAGTTATATTCACCTCTGCGTCCATCAAAGGCCTCACCAGTCGCTGCATACCAAAAATCATGGGTCATCTAGTCGTTCCCATGCTCGGCCCAATCCTCGGCGGGCTCCTCAGAAATACCAAAGATCTCCCTCAACTCAGGAAACTTGAGGGAGTACGTATGATCAAGCAGATGGAAACTAATAGTCTCATCCTCCGACACCACCAATGTCGACAAAAACTCTCGGACCAACTCCGGATATGTGGGCGCGCTCAAATTGATAAAATTCCCCAAGCCCGCATGTGTTAACATCTTCTGCGTACAAACTAACATGCCCAACCTATGCAACATCGGGACATTGAAGAATTTCGTTTGCACGAACTTCTTCGACTCAAATCCGTCCCAGACTTCCCTTTGATGCCTAGATAAGTTCCTCAACTGTCGCACCATACTCAATCAACACTCAACCACAATAATAGCACTCAATCTCAATCCTCAATCAAACAAATTTACTCAAGTCACCAAACACACCAAATAATGTGGCACAAAACAACCACTCAAACACAAATATCAACCCCAAAACACAACCACGTACCGAGTCTGGCGGGGGGATGGATGCGGCGGCCGGTGCAAGCAGGGGGCAGCCATGGCATTGGTATTTGGCAGTGAGTAGACAGGCGGCCACCGCTGCACAATTGGGGCGGTCGCTGCAACGTTCTTCGACTCCTCCTTCGCCTTTGTCGTCCACGGTGGACAGATCCGGTCCCAATTTGAACAAATGGCTCGCTGGGGACAAAGATGGTCGCTGGTTAAACAATGACGGGCCGGGGTGAAGCTTGGGTGGTATAAAGGGGGAGATTAAAGTTGGTTTGGGTGTTGATTTGAAGAAATTTAGGGTGTAGTAGAGGGGATGATGGTTGAAGAAAATGGGAGAATGGTGATGGGAGGTTAGGGTTGATGGGGGAGTATTAATGGAAGTGATGGCTCTTTTGGTAGATTTGGAAGGGTAGGGTTGCCTTTAGTTATAAGGCTGGTCTATATTTTAAAAAAAAAGAAAGGTAGAAAAAAAACAAAAGACGGCAGAAAAAGAGGGTGCAGCGGCTGCTGCTTCTGTTGGTTACTGCAGCTGAGATGCGGCGGCCGCTGCCTGTTTGCGGCGGCCGCTGCCTGATTGCGGCGGCCGCTGCATCTGGTGGTAGCTGCACTGTGTTGTTCTATTCCTCATGTGCCATTCCACCTTTTTCCTGTTATGTTAGTGATTGATGTACATATTTGTACCTATTTTATTCACGAGTTTTGACTTCATATTTCATTCGATTCCTCAAACAAAGGTTGAAAATAAGAGAAATTTGTATAGAATGAGCTAACGTGCATAAGGTAGAGTCTGCACAAGTTTTGGTTTGAATATGCAGGAATTGGAATGAAATCGGAGTCAAAATGAAGAAGCCATGTGAAGCTGAGCAGAGGTCGATATCGACCTTAAACATCGATATCGACGATAGTTGTCGACACGCCTTCTGAGTGTCGAGATAGACCACACAGACCAAACAAGAAGGCACTCGATATCGATCACCCGACATCGATATCGACCTCAACATAGACATCGATGGAGAAGAACAAGTCGAGCAAAAATACATACCACGATATCGACCTCTGCGGTCGATATCGTCCTTATCTCGAGAGAAGATAGATCCAATTTCGAGACTCGGATTATGAATTTTATCCTCACGGCCATGGATTATCTTGTACTTTTAGATAGTTATCAGCTGAGATTTATCTTTACCTTTAAGTTTTATCAAGTTGTTTTAAGTTTTATCAAAATAAAAGACCTATCCTAATTGTTTGGATAGAGTTCATAGATTAGATAGAAGTTACAGTCCTTGGATAGCAAGGATTAGTAGTCTATAAATAAAGCCCTAGGGGCTGGTTTGTTAGAATCATCCAAGCAAGAAAGACAATAGCAGTAGGCAATAGAAAGTTAGAGTTTTTGTTTTTAGCTTTAAAGTTTCAAGCGCTTATGATAGTTGGCGTTGAGATTGCAAAGATTCAAAGTTTTCCATTTATGCAAGTTATTTCAATTCAAAGCATGTCTACATTCAACATGTGCAAGTAGTCCCCCAAAGTTCTTAGGGTCGGGGTGAGCCCGACGTTAGCCATTCGTGTTCGAGGTAAGTGTTAGATGTTGATATCGTTGTGTCTATATCATCTCCTACGATTCTATGTTTAGTCCTAATCGAAAGAAAAGGGATTCATGCTAACAACTTGAGATATAAACATAAAATTGGTAGAGACAATTAGGTTTATTTGCAAGAGTAATCCTAAGAGTTGGTGTACGGCGAAAGCTCGTCCCTAGGTTAACGTTGTGGTAAACCCTAATAATATTAGTTGCTTTTACATAGTTTATATTCATCAAAATTTTGTTTTATTTCTGTTCATCGCATCCTCATTCATCCTAATGTCTTCGGCCTTTCTTTGCCGACAAAAGCTAACAACTTTGCAGGAAAAGACATCGATATCGACTACAGACGTCGATATCGACCACTGAGTTTCGTCGACAGTTTTCTGAGTCGACGACGATCATTCCTGCTGAGTTACTGAGCATCGATATCGACCCCCCAGACATCGATATCGACCACTTGTGTCGAGTGGAAGTCTTCTGAGCCAGTCGATTCCGTCTGCTAACATCGATATCGACCTTCCCCTGTCGATATCGACTGCTTATTTTTGTCTCTGCAGGTCTTCTGTTGCAGAAAGGATCGACAGCCTAGGTCAACATTGAGCACCAAGGTCAAAATCGAGGCTTCTGGTCGACGAAAGACGTGATATTTCCAATGCTACTAGGATCCCTCTGACACGCCTCCTCATGGATCGATCCTGACTACCCTTCTACTACAACGGGAGGAAGTCTTGTAATTATTTGCATAGGCTAGGATTCGGATTCGGATTGCATCTATTTTATATTTGTACTTATGAACTCGACAATCCTCCTGCTTAACAAATTGGCGTCGTTGCCGGGGAAGGCAACCAATCGCGCCCTAGTAGTCTATCTCACGTTTCTATCTAGTTTGGCTTTGTAGGTGTATGCGACGCACTGATCGCCCACCTGAATTTGAAGGAGTAGATGACCTTGAGCGCTATTTCCACCTAAGAGCCCAAGCTCAGAGAATCATGGCAGACAATGCGAACCAGGCTGAACTTATTGAGCAACTAAGGAAGCAGGTCGAGGACTTAACGACTAGAGAGGCAGCACTTAAGGAGCGTGCAGATAGAGAGGAGGAAGGCCGGAGGCAAATAGAAGCCCAAATCAATGCCCTCCCTCGGAATGCCAAGCAATATATGCACCCCGCACTCACAGTGCCTGAATCGGCGATTCTTATCCATGCCTCTAATTTTGAAATTAAACCTAACTTCCTAACTGAAATAAGAAGGCATCAATACGAAGGAAAACCTAATGAATGCCCTATGGCACATATTTCTACCTTCTTAGACCTCTGTGATACTATTGCTGACGGACAGAGTCTTGAATATGTCCAACTAAAAGTCTTTCGTTGGTCCCTTACAGGAAAAGCGTTGCAGTGGTTGGATAGCTTAGCACCAAGATCGCTCCGCACCTGGAATGAAGTCAAGGACGCATTCCTCAACAAGTTCTTCCCTCCTTCTAAGACGGCGTTGATCCGACAGAAAATCACGGCTTTCAAACAAAAGCCTAGTGAGGCTCTAGAGACTGTTTGGGAAAGGTTTAAGGACCTACTACGATCATGCCCGACGCATGGCCAACCACCGTACGTGATTCAGGAGATCATTTACAATGCTCTTGATGCTGCAACCAAGGAGAGGATCAACACCTACACCTCCTATGGCTACCTTGAACTCGCTCCACAAGAGGCTTGGGACACCATAAAGAGGTTGGTGGAGTTCGACAACACATATGGGACTCTTGAGGCTTCCGACACATCATCATTGTCGAGGCCTGCCCCATCTATTCCCTTATATGAACCTTCCAAGGTGATCAATCCAGACGTAAAGGAGCAATTTCATAGAGATCAACTTCGAAAGCTCCAAAAGCAAGTGAGGTTCTTTTCAGCGAACCAAGATTGCATTGAATGCGGATCGCAGCGGCACACCACCATCGAGTGCCCCCATGCTGAACAAGTACAACTAGTGGAGGCTCACCAAGAGGCGCACTACATGAGAGGTCCCAATCACCAATATTGGGGAGACCAAAGGTTCCATCAACCACAAAGGAACCCGGTTAACCCTAGGGACCCCCCGGCTTATAGAGCTCCTAGGCACCCGGAGAGAGACCAACGAAAGGATGATCTTCAACTTGTGCTGGATGAGATAAGGCGGAACCAAGCTAAGAATGATAAATCCAACAATGCTATCCATTCTCAAATCAATCACCTTACCACAAGGATTGGGGAGATGGATATTTGGAAAAAGAACGTAGAGACCCAACTGGGTCAATTGGTGGCACAAATCCCTAGACCGTCCGGAACATTCCCTGGGCAACCAACTACCAATCCTAAGGGGCAATCCGGTTTGGGCCACATCACAGCCATGCAACTAAAGAGTGGCAACAAAGTACAAAGGCCACGAATGGAAGCGGAGGAGAAAGCAGCAGACCCAGTCAACACCGACAGACCAGTCGATGTCGATCCAGAGGTCGATATCGACCACCATGTCGACCCAAGGGTCGATGTCGATCCAGAGGTCGATATCGACCACCATGTCGACCCAAGGGTCGACGTCGATGACACTGTAGAGCCTGAGGAGCCACAACAGGTCGACATCGACCATTTCAGTCGATATCGACCAAATCCCTATCGACATCGATGTCCAGCAGGCCCCTCCGACCACCGTTTTAGCCCCTTCGCCAAAGAAGACGTTTCCATTCCTATCCAAAGCATTGGAGGATCCCACTAAAGGTAAGTTTAGGCGCTTTGTAAAAATTCTTCAAGGACTTAACGTTACCATTCCTCTTACAGAAGCCCTAAGCGAGATGCCCGCCTATGTACGATTCCTCAAAGACATCCTTAGCAAGAAGAGATCCATGGCAGAGATCGCAGAGGAGTGCTCAAAGATGGACTTCCCTGATAAGAGGAGTGATCCAGGGAAGTTTGCAATCACCGTGGGACTTGGCCAACATCGTTATAAAGCCCTATGTGACCTAGGGGAAAGCGTAAGTCTCATGCCTCTCTCTATTTGGCAAAAGGTAAATATTGGAGCACTTGAACTTGTGGATATGAAACTTTATATTGCCGACAACTCATTTGTCAGGCCCACAGGTATAGTTGATGACGTTCCGGTAAAGGTAGGTAAGTTCGTTGTGCCTACTGATTTCATTGTATTGGAGATGCCTGAAGATCCTATAGTGCCTATTATCCTTGGTAGGCCTTTCTTAGTTACTACTGATTCCAATATCAATGTACGTCGATGATTACTAACCTTTACTATAGGGAACGAAGTGATAGAATTCTCTTTCAACCCAACCATGAGCGAAACTAAGCACTTGGAGCAAGTAGTCCTCTCACCGGCTAAGGAAAAGCTTAGAAAATTTTTGTTGGCGAGGACGGAAAAAGCAAGCAGGGTCGACATCGACTGGATCAAGTCGATATCGACTAACAACATCGAAATCGACCCCCCTTGGTCGAAATCGAGCATGCCAGATTGTTGTCAGGAGCTTAAGTATGGGGTCACAGAGGTCGATATCGACCCCCACATATTGATATCGACCAAAGAACTCGAAATCGACCCACCTTGGTCGAAATCGACCCCCCCTGGCCCGAAGATTTCTGTTTCGGGACCAAACAGGTAAGCCTATGTATGACTACCAACCCTCCTCTGTCCCTTATTGATGAATCAATTAAGCCAATTATTGATAATTCAACTAAAGAGAGGGTCAAAGCTCCATGGTTTGCCTATATTGCAAAAGTTAGGTCAAGAAAGAGAAGGAAAGCGCCCAAAGAAGAACCTAACAATGAAGAAGCCTTGGTCGCCGAACTTAGATGCTATCAAAAGGACCTAGATGACCCAGGCGAATACTCGAGCTCAAAGGGTCACTGCGTTAAAGGCTCATAAAGAATTGACGGAGAAGTCGGCCTAGCGACTCAAAACTCTAGAGCATGTACATAAAACCTTTAAATTTTTCATAGATGGTTTTTAGGATTTTTGGATTTTTAATATTTTGAAACTGAGATAATTCGTGGCTTTATCTATACTTCTAACAAAGATTTCAGGTTTTAAAGCAAGAAGAAACGACGAAGAAGGAAAGAAGCTTCTGCGGAGGCAGTCGAAATCGACCAGGCCAGTCGAAATCGACCCCCAGGGTCAAGCCATCTCCTAGAGTCGACATCGAGTACTCAGGAGAAAAAAAAATCAGAGGTCGATATCGACCATAATCATCGATATCGACCATCCCCAAGCAACCCTTGTCTTCATTTTCTTCCTCGACTTCGACAGATGCAATCGACATCGACCACTGACATATATATCAACTTCTGGCATCGACCTAACCTGGAAATCGACCTGAATTCGCAGGTTGCGCTGTGAGTTTCTCTCTACCCTTGTTCTTCTTTTTAATACAGTGAGGACATTGTATATTTTAAGTATAGGGTGGGGTAAAAACATGTCTTATGGTCATAACTTGGTTTTCTTCTTCGCATTGCATTCATGTTTAAATTTTTTTCTTAGTTATACTTTTATAAAATGTCAAAAAATCCAAAAAATAGAAAAATGTCAAAAATACAAAAAAAAATGCATGTTTCCTTCTTAAGTTTGTTTTTAAACCCTACTTAGATGTCCTATGATGAAAACTCAATAGCTGACTTGATCATGTAAATCCTATGACATATTTGGAAGGTTTAGCCTAAGTGCTTAAAATTTTTATGTAGATTGTGAACTTGTGATGAAATTGAGCACATATGATCCTAGGCTAAAAAGCAAATCCAACAAAAATTGTCCATGTGAGAATTTTGGCTTATAGGGAGAACATCAAAAATCCCTCCCCTTTCTTGATTTAATTTACTCTTCCTATGCATCTCTAAATGTTGTGATAGTTATTCAAAGCCAATACATAAATATGTCTATGTTTACGAGAATTAAATGATAGAGGCATCTTTTAAGCCATTTTTATCCTCTCTTTACCTACCATGCATTATCCCTGCTTGAAGCCGAAAAATTAGCCTGAGCCTGAAATTGCAAACTCCACAAAATTATCCCTAGCTGAATTGAGCCTGACCCCCATTTGGGAATTGAGACTTAGATTGGCTGGACTAATGCCTTGTGGAAAGAAAAGTGCATATTGTCCAGTTTTGAGCAAGGAAATTATGGGTTGGTGTATATTTACATTTTGTCATATTTTGTAAAAGGATTTTTGGCTCACCATATAAATGCACATATTTTTTAGTATTTATTTATTATTTTTGTCAAAAAAAATCCGAAAAAAAAAAGAAAAAAAAGAGACATATATGTATACAGTGCATGAGCCAAAATCCTTAAGTCCTTTATTTATTTCATATAAGTGTTATATTTTTTAGAGGCATATTAGAGTTTGAAAGAAGGGTTAGTAGTATGGTTTACATCTTTTAGTGCATCTTTAAAGTATATTATGGAAAGATGAGTTTAGATAGAGCATTATGGAGAATTGAGCTTGGAAAGAGTAACATTGAAGAGTCTTCATAGCCTAAACACATGAGAGTTGAGTGCAAACACATTATCCATGTGAGGTTGGATCAAAAATTGCATATGCCTATGGATCGCCTATATATGTGCTATGACATTAAATTCACTTGCTTTGCTTTGCTACCGCTTATGACGTTGCTTTTGAAAAGGGCAAAGACTTGAAGGGTGTGTTGTAGGTGTTGGTTATTGCTTGGTTATTGCTTGAGGACAAGAAAGTATAAATATGAGGTATTTTGATGTACATATTTGTACCTATTTTATTCACGAGTTTTGACTTCATATTTCATTCGATTCCTCAAACAAAGGTTGAAAATAAGAGAAATTTGTGTAGAATGAGCTAACGTACATAAGGTAGAGTCTGCACAAGTTTTGGTTTGAATATGCAGGAATTGGATTGAAATCGGAGTCAAAATGAAGAAGCCAAGTGAAGCTGAGCAGAGGTCGATATCGACCTTAAACATCGATATCGACGACAGTTGTCGACACACCTTCTGAGTGTCGAGATAGACCACACTGACCAACCAAGAAGGCACTCGATATCAATCACCCGACATCGATATCGACCTCAACGTAGACATCGATGGAGAAGAACAAGTCGAGTCGAAATACATACCTCGATATCGACCTCTGCGGTCGATATCGACGTTATCTCGACACAAGATACATTCGATTTCGAGACTCGGATTATGAATTTTATCCTCAAGGCCACGGATTATCTTGTACTTTTAGATAGTTAGCAGCTGAGATTTATCTTTAACTTTAAGTTTTATCAAGTTGTTTTAAGTTTTATCAAAATAAAAGACCTATCCTAATTGTTTGGATAGAGTTCATAGTTTAGATAGAAGTTACAATCCTTGGATAGCAAGGATTAGTAGCCTATAAATAAAGCCCTAGGGGCTGGTTTGTTAGAATCATCCAAGCAAGAAAGACAATAGCAATAGGAAATAGAAAGTTAGAGTTTTAGTTTTGAGCTTTAAAGTTTCAAGCGCTTACGATAGTTGGCGTTGAGATTGTAAAGATTCAAAGTTTTCCATTTATGCAAGTTATTTCAATTCAAAGCATGTCTACATTCAACATGTGCGAGTAGTCCCCCAAAGCTCTTAGGGTCGGGGTGAGCCCAACGTTAGCTATGCGTGTTCGAGGTAAGTGTTAGATGTTGATATCATTGTGTCTATATCATCTCCTACGATTCTATGTTTAGTCCTAATCGAAAGAAAAGGGATTCATGCTAACAACTTGAGTTATAAACATAAAATTGGTAGAGACAATTAGGTTTATTTGCAAGAGTAATCCTAAGAGTTGGTATATGGCGAAAGCTCGTCCCTTGGGTGAAATAGTGCAATTGTCCGTCTTATTTATCTCATCGCATGCATAGGTTAACGTTGTGGTAAACCCTAATCCTAGGAGTTGCTTTTACATAGTTTATATTCATCAAAATCTTGTTTTATTTCTGTTCATTGCATCCTCATTCATCCTAAAGTCTTCGCCTTTCTTTGCCGACAAAAGCTAACAACTTTGCAGGAAAAGACATCGTTATCGACCACAGACGTCTATATCGACCACTGAGTTTCGTCGACAGTTTTCTGAGTCGACGACGATCATTCCTGTTGAGTTACTGAACATCGATATCGACCCCCCAAACATCGATATCGACCACCTGTGTCGACTGGCAGTCTTCTGATCCAGTCGATTTCGTCTGCTAACATCGATATCGACCTTCCCCTGTCGATATCGACTGCTTGTTTTTGTCTCTGCAGGTCTTCTGTTGCAGAAAAGATCGACAGCCTAGGTCGACATCGAGCACCAAGGTCGAAATCGAGGCTTCTTCTCGACGGAAGACGTGAGATTTCCAACGCTACTAGGATCCCGCAGACACGCCTCCTTGTGGATCGATCCTGACTACCCTTCCACTACAACGGGAGGAAGTCTTGTAATTATTTGCATAGGCTAGGATTCGGATTCGGATTGCATCTCTTTTATATTTGTACTTAAGAACTCGACATTCCTCCTGCTTAACAGTGATCAAATCGAAAACAAACAAACACAAAGCAGAATGAAAACTAACTAAATAAATTCAACGAAAAATAATGAAAGACTTACCTCGGGTTGCCTCCCGAGAAGCGCCTTTGTTTCACATCGTTGGCTCGACGTAATGGTCCTCAATTGGCCAAGGTTCCTCCACCAGGGTCACCTGTACTAGTCATCTGATTGACAAGTGCGGGCACCCTCGGAAGATGCAGCTTTCTTTTCAAGCATTCATCCAGCACCATTAGCTTCTCTCCTTGAGCTAATCCTGGGGGTTGTCCTGAAATCGCAAAAGCTTCCACCCCATTTGAAATAAGTTTCTCATAAGGTGAAAGAATGGGCTTAAGCTGATCAACATAACTTTCAACACCTGACTTGAGGTCTTCTTTTCTTAAAGATTGCAATTTGTTAGGGGGCTCAAATTTTAAGAAACTGTTTTCCTTAGGAGTCTCTAACAAATCACGAAAATCATTGTTGCGATCAATGTTGTTGGCAACAGGCATATCCAAAGAATTTTCAGGAGAAAGCTTAACATGATTAAAAAGAGAGAACTCTATCTTTCTTCCATCAAACTCCATAGTCAATAAACCCTCACAACAATCAATTTTCGTTTTCGCAGTTTATGTGCGCGTAAATTACCATATTTTCTATGCACATTTAAGTCCATTTTATCATTATTTCGCATGCATCATAGTGGGAAATCATGAGATTAGTGTAGTTTATGCATTATTGTCAAATATATGAGCCTGCACGAGTTTCTATATGATTTAGCAGAAAACGGGATGAAAATGGACAGATTTGGAGAGCGGAAAAAGAACTCGAAGTCTTCTGAAGAGGTAGAAATTGACTAATGAACCTCGACGTCGAGTGCAGCAGAGCAACCAGGAATCGAGCAGAAAAGAATAGAGCATGTCGACACAATAGAGGTTGATATCAATGTCTGAAGGTCGATATCGAGTGGCCTAGATCGAGCTTATTGATAGAAGTCGAGTGCCAATCCGTGGAGAAGAAGGAGTGCTCGAGATAGAGATAAACCGAGGTCGATATCGATGTCCTATGGTCGATATCGATGTTGTGCAGCAGAGAAGTCCAACTCAGATTTTGATAGAATTCTATCCGAAGCTTGCACGTCTATCCAAAAGTCGAGATCTTCTATCCAAAACACCAGACTTCATCCTTTACTATTTTTACCATGGAATTTTTAGTTTTTACTTTATTAAGTTTTAACTTAGAGAATAAAGATAAAGTTTCGAATCCTTGGCTAGCAAGATTTGAAATCTATATCTAGAGGCCGTTAGGGCTGACTTAGGCATTAAGTTTTCATTCAAATTTTAGTTATTCAAACACATAGAATGTAGAGAATTTGTAGAGAGAGAGGAGAGCCGAGTAAGTTGGGTGTGAAGCGAGAGCAGAGATTTGGCTTGGTTCGGTTGTAACTTTCTCTTTAGTTTAATCAAATTAGTTTTCTTTTCAATGATGATGATGAGTTCAATGATGAGAAGCGAGTAGTCAACCCACTTCTAGGGTCGGGGTGAGCCCGGCGATAGCAATGTATGGTAAGTGCATCAAAGATATGATTTTTATGTGATTTCGTCTTCTATCCTATGTATGATCCTTTGCGAAAGTTAGGGAGATTCATTATTTGCATTATTGAAGCGAAAGCCAATCATTGTGAACTTGGATTACTCATGAATTGGATAGTAACTCTTAGGAATTATGCGAGAGCCTCTAATCACCTAAGTGTTGGTAACGAAAGTTATTTGACAGAAAGACGTTAAATTTCATAACTTTAGCATCATACTTGCATTGTTATCGTTGTGGCATGAATCCCCAACTTTGGAAGCTTTAAGTTTATTGAATTAATATAAAGAGTTGAGTTTTGTTTCTGTCCACAGTTTCTTTACCATTCTAAGCTCTTCGGACATCTTTTTCGACACATAGGTTACGTTATACAGTTTCTGTAACAAACATCGAAATCGACTGTCAAAGTTTGATATCGAGCATTAACATCAATATCGAGGTCTGTCTCGACGTCGACTGTGTTTGCTTTTGTCTTCTGTAGTAAACTCATTGGAAATCGACCAGAACTGAGGTCGATATCGACCAGACACCTCGATATCGAGTGTCTCCTGAGGTCGAAAGCTTGATCGTGATTGCAACAAAGGAAGCGCTGACATACCTCCTCGTGGATTTGATCCTGAATTACCCTACCACTGCATCGGGAGGGGTTCTTGTATTATTTGCTTGAACAGGGAGTTAGCATAGTTGAGATATATATATATTTGAATATTTGAATCGCACCTCCCCTAGACGAACAAATTGGCGCTGTTGTCGGGGAGGCAATCAATCGCCACCTAAGTTTTCTCATGATCTTTTAGTGCTTATTAGGCAGGTTTATGCGACGTTCTGATTGCGGACCTATCCTGGAAACCATTGACGAGCCTGAACATTTCTTCAATCTTCGCAACAAAGCTATTTAAATCATGGCGGATAAAGAGACGCAGGCTGAGACCATAGAGCGGTTGAGGAAGGAGATTGAGGACCATAATGCTACAATCGTTGCTGAGAGGGCCACCGCTGCTGCAGAGCGAGCCCGTGCTGATAGGGAGGAGGATGCGCGCAGACAAGCCCAAGAGCGGCTCAATCAATATCCATAGACGGCAATGCAATACATGCATCCGCCGCTACATATTCCTGAATCCACTATACTTATCCCTCATTCAAACTATGAAATTAAAACAAACTTCCTATCTGAAATAAAAAGAAATACTTTTGAAGAAAGACCTAATGAATGCCCACTGCAACACATCTCTACTTTTATGGATTTATGTGAAACAATTGCTGATGGTGTAAATTTAGAGTATGTGAAACTGAAATCTTTTCGATGGTCTTTGGCAGGGAAGGCATTACAATGGCTTGAGAGTTTGGCTCCACGCTCGCTGAGGACATAGGCAGAGGTGAAGGACGCATTCCTAAATAAATTCTTTCCTCCCTCTAAAACGCCGATGTTGCGAATGGCGATGTTACGACAAAGGATCAAGGCTTTCAAACAAAAGCTAGGTGAAATATTGGCACATGCATGGGAGTGCTTTAAGGACTTGCTGAGATCATACCCGACGCATGGGCAACTTCCATATGTCATCCAGGAGATATTCTACAACTCCCTCGATGCGCCAAATAAGGAGAGGATCAATTCATATACCTCATATCGGTACATTGAGCTTACACCAACTGAGGCCTGGGAGACCATTGAGAGGCTCGTGAACTTTGATAACACCTATGGGACTGCTGCGGCCTATGACTCAAAGCCTGCCCCATCGATGCTACTATATGATCCTCCAAAGGAGATAGATCCTGATGTGTGGCAATGATTCTACAACGATCAGACACGCCGCCGTCAAAAGCAAGTCAGGTTCCTGAGAAACAATCAAACTTGTCAAGAATGTGGCTCAACAAGGCATAACACTAGTGCATGTCCACATACTGAGCAAGTATCTATGGCGGAACAATATGAGGAAGCCAAATGGACGAGAGGCTCCTATGGAGGGGGCAATCAACAATATTAGGGAGATCAACGATTCTATCAACAAAGGGATCCCCCACCATATAGAGCACCTGGGCACCCTAAGCGGGAAACAAGAAAGGATGATCTGCAGATCATTCTTGATGAGATGCGGAGGAACCACGCTGAGTTCAAACAAGCCAACAACTCCATCCATACTCAGCTATAGGGCATCAATTCTAGGCTTGGGGAGATAGACGTTTGGAAGCGCAACATGGAGACCCAAATGGGTCAATTGGCGGAAGCAATACCCAAAGCGTCAGGATCATTTCTTGGATCAACTGTGCCCAACCAAAAGGGCAAAACTACTAGACACATAGCGGCAATGAATCTAAGGAGTGGGCGTCAAGTACAAACGCCCGAGCAAAAAGCGGAGGAGAAGGCCCCATAACAGACATCGATATCGACCAGCCCTGTCAATATCGACCAGCCCTGTCGATATCGACCATGGTAACGTCGATGTCGACCATACTCATGTCGATGTCAACACTACTGCTGAGTCACCACAGAAATCGACTCCTCCAGTCGATGTCGACCCTCCTCATGTCGATGTCGATCTAACTCCAGCTGCAGGGAATAAGAAGGTGTTGCCATTCCCATACAAAAAGGTGATTAAGGACCCAGCAGAAAAGAAGTTCCAGCGGTTCGTGAAGATGCTTCATAGAATTAATGTCTCTATACCATTCACCGAAGCACTTCATGAGATGCCGTCCTATGTAAGGTTCCTTAAGGATATATTGGGTAAGAAGCGATCACTTTCTGAGATCGCAGAGGACTGCAACAGATTGGAGCTACCACAGAAGCGGGCGGACCCAGGTAAGTTTTCTATCGCTATAGGCTTAGGTCGATATCGCTTTAATGCTTTAGTTGATTTGGGCGCTAGCGTTAGCATGATGCCACTAACCATATGGCACAAGCTAAAGATAGGTCCTCTGGAGCCCGTGGATGCAAGGTTATACATGGTGAATAATACGGTAGTGATTCCAACAGGGTTGGTAACTGATGTGCCAGTACAAGTAGGTAAATTCTTTGTCCCTGCTAATTTCTTAGTTGTTGATATAGCAGAGGACCCTGCTTATCCCGTTATTTTAGGTAGGCCATTCCTAGCAACCGTCGATGCCAATATAAGCGTGAAGAAATGACTGCTCTCATTTACAATCAGCGATGAAGTGATAGAGTATGCCTTCAACAAGACGGTAAGGAACAATGAAGGGCCAATGGAGATTAAGGCCATCAATGGTGTCTACATCGCATGTGGAGAAGCGAAGGTAAGGAGTATGACAATGGAAGAGCTAGAAAAGAGGGCCATAGAAGCCCAAGTGAAGGAGGTCGTGGCAATCTTGAACGAAGGAGCCAAAAAGGACATCGACATCGACCCAGGTAAGTCGATATCAACTAACAATGTTCAAGATTCTGTACCAGGTCATAAGTATGGGGTCGACGGAGGAGAAGGAACCTCAAAATCGAGCATAAAGGTCAATATCGACCCTGCCTATATTACAAAATCGACACCCAGAGCAGCTGAGAAAGGAGGAACAAAGTCATCGATATCGATCTCTGAGGGTCGAAATCGACCTAATCATGTCGAGCAGAAAGCCTTCAAATCGACTGAACCTCCAGGAGCACAACAGAGCTCGATATTGACTAGTGATCATCGATGTCGACCTGAGCTACAGACAGAGAAGAAGGTAAGTCAAGGTACGGATTCCTCCTGTTCCATCTCAATAAGAAATTTATCATTATTTGGAAGAGGTGTGCCTTGGCATGTACGCTTGTGTAGGGTATCCGATGATGATTCGAACCAATATGAAGTAGGAGACAAGGTTTATGTCGCCAAATCAAAAGATCAATGGTTCCCTACTAGATTCAAAGACAAGATGACGGGACCTTTCATGGTGAATCAAATCCATCCAGGCGGAATGCAGCTGCGTGACAAGAAAGGAGTGTTATTTGAGGCCCAGGATAGGTCCGTGATCAGAACGTCGCATAAACCTGCAAAATAAGCTTAGAAAAAGATCGTGATTAACTTAGGTGGCGATTGATTGCCTCCCCGGCAACGGCGCCAATTTATTCGCAACGGGGGTGGTAAGTAGGAGATTCAAATATTTAAAATAAAACAAAGCACAACTAGACTATCTCCCTGTCCCAAACAAATAATACAAGAATCCCCTCCCTTGTAGTAGTAGGGTAATTCAGGATCGAATCCACGAGGAGGTATGTTAGCGATTCCTTTGTTGTACTCACGATCAATGCTTTCGACCTCAACAGACACTCGATATCGAGTATACAGGTCGATATCGACCTCAGTTCTGGTCGATTTCCTAGCACAGTTCCTGCAGAAGACAAAACAGCAAGTCGACGTCGAGCAGATACCTCGATATCGATGTTAGACCTCGATATCGACCCATATGGTCGATTTCGATGCTTGTCACATAAACTGTTTTTGTAACCAATTTGTCGGAAAAGAGTCCGAAGAAAATAGAATGGAGAAGGAAGATGAACAGAAACAAAACTAAGACTTTTATGAAGAATTCAATTAATTAAAAGGCTTCCAAAGTCTGGGTTTCATGCCACAACGATAACAATGCAAGTTTCATGCTAAAGATATGAACTTTAATGTCTTTCCGTCAAATAACTTTCGTTATCAACACTTAGGTGATTAGAGGCTCTCGCATAATTCCTAAGAGTTACTATCCAATTCATGAGCAATTCAAGTTCACAATATGAGTGGCTTTCGCTTCAATAATGCAAAGAATGAATCTCCCTAACTTTCGCAAAGGATCATGCATGGGGTAGAAGACGGAATCGCATAAAAGTCATACCTTTGATGCACTTACCTCACATTGCTATCGTCGGGCTCACCCCGACCCTAGAAGTGGGTTGACTACTCGCTCCTCATCATGCACATCATCATCATTGTTATTGAAAGAAAGCTACTTTGAATTAAAACTCCGAAAGAAAGTACAACCGAACAAGCCACTCCGCTCTCGCTTTACAACTCCACTCGGCCTCCTCTCTATCTCTCTACTCTCTATTGCAACTGAAATTCTCTGCGAAAATTGGATACCTAAACTCAGCCCTATTGGCCTCTATTTATAGATGTCAATAAGGACTCGAAACCTTATCTTTATTTTCGAAGATAAACTAAAACAAAGTAAAAGCTAAAACTTCATGGTGAAATCAGCCTCCTCATGATAGATCTGGTGTTGATGATAGGAAATCTCGACCTTTGAATAGATATTGCAAGCTTTGGATATAATTCTATCAAAATCGGAGTCGAATTCCTCTGCTGGCATGGTCGATATCGACCCTTAGACATCGATATCGACCCCTCCAAAACCTTATCTCGAGCTTCTCCTTCTCCTACTCGAACTGGCACTCGACTTCTATCAATTTGGTCGATCTGGCAGCATCGATATCAACCCCCAGACGTCGATATCGACCTCTTCTGTGTCGATATGCTCTGTTTCCTTTTCTGCTCGATTCCTATGTCTCTGATGTACTCGATGTCGAGGTCTTTAGTCGATTTCGACCTCTTCAGAAGAGCTCGAGTTCTTTTTCCGCTCTTCCGAATTCATCCATTTTCATCCTGTTTTCTGCGAAATCAAATAGAAACTCGTGCAAACCCATATATTTGACAATTAATCATAAACTACACTATTCCCATGTTTTCCCATTAATATGCATGCAAAAGACAATAAAATGGATTCATGTGTGCATAGAAAATATGGCAATTTGCGTGCACATCAAACACCCCATACTTAAGCTTGCTTGTCCCCAAGCGATACTTTTAATGGTCATTCAGGGGAAGAAAGTAAACCCTCAACATCATAGATTCATTTTTCATATGTCCCTACAATCAATTTCCGTCCTCGAGAAGGTACTTATGTCAACCAAGTCCATGCCTGTGCATAAAAAGCAATTTCATACTCATAAAGGAGGTAATATGCAAAAAACAATTTTGGCGACATAGCATTAATAATCAAGAGGACTTTTTTTTCAAGCTTGTGAGAAGTGGATTGGTAAAAGGCTAAAGGTGGGCTAATATTTGGCCATGTGGTGTTAAATCCGGGGAAACATACTTTCTTTCCAAAACATTCCACATTCCTTCTTCATAATGTCTCACCTTTCACTCATCGCTCAATGCTTTTTTCAATATAATGCTTTTACCTCTCTATCCTTAGCACTGCCTTCTCGCGAGTCGCAAACATGGGTGTCATAAATGGCCTCGGATACTTAGTACTTCGGACTCCTCACCTTGTGTCCCATCCTGCGGAACTATTATCTCAACGCAAGCAGGGTCGACCCACCTTTATCTCCTGAGGTGATCGGATTTTTTTCTCGCTCATTTAATTTTCCATATTTCATATTTGTATCATTCCTGCTAACAACTTCATATATGCACAACTCCATATAACTCCAAAGATGACATCCATTCAAAAAAACTTTGTCCCCGGATAGGGTATAAGGTAAAAAATGGGCAATATGTGTATATGTGGAGCAATAATGATCATGATAAGTCTCATATATGGCTTTGTGAATATGCATAGGTAGGGCTAGGATATGAACTTTGCTTGTATGGAATTTTTATAAAAGGTCATCTATCATCTTATCATGCATATGTCAAAAGCAACTTCAAATTTTCATCTCCTTTAAGTTTTTTTTCTTCTTGCACTTCATTGGGACTTCCCTTAACTAGGCAATCTCATGTTATATCTCTAATGAATCTAATTTTGCATCATAGAGCTCTTTTTTATACTTCCATGACTCTTCCTTTTCCAAAATTTTTGATGGGGGTCATTTTTCTCTTTTTTTTTATGCATTAAAATAAATATGCAACTCTAATCCAAGTATAAAGATGCAAGTAAGCCTTTCCCCCACCCCATACTTAAAATTTACAGTGTCCTCACTGTATTAGAACTAGGGTTAAGAAGAAAACTTACTAAACCGTCACAAATTTCAGGAGTCGAAGAAGACAACAGGGAAGGTCGATATCGACCCTTTACATCGATATCGATGTCTCTCTTGATTTCTGCTCAGGCTTCAGGGTGATTTGGCCTCGATCACAAACCCTATCCATGTCGACCTTAAGGTCGATTTCGATGTTTGACATCGATTTCGATGCCTTTCTGTGTGCTTTTCTCTTTCCTGCAATTTGAAAAATGAACACAAAATATGCAAAACAATAAAGTGTCTAAAACCAAAACAAAAAGTCGTCTAAAACCAAAACTAAGTCTTTGTTACAAGCTCTAGATTTTTAAGTCGCTAGGCCGATTTCTTCCTTTGCGCTTCTCAAGGTGGCATCTGCAGAGCCCATGTGGCTTGGGCCTCAAATATCACTCCTTTCTTGTCCCGCAGCTGCATTCCGCCGGGATTGATTTGATTCACCGTGAATGGATTTAAGTTCTTATCCTTGAATCTTGTAGGGAACCAATGGTCCTTAGACTTGGCAACATAGACCTTGTCTCCTATCTCATATTGGCTTGAACCATCATCGGATACCCTACATAAGCGCACATGCCAAGGAACACCTCTTCCAAATAATGATAAGTCCTTAATTGTAATTGAATAAGAGGAATTCCTACCTTGACTTACCTTCTTCTCTGTCTGTGGCTCAGGTCGATGTCGATGTTCGGAGGTCGATATCGACCTCTGTTGTACACCTGGAGGATCAGTCGATTTGGGGAGTTTTGACTCGATATGATCAGGTCGATGTGGACCCTCAAAGGTCGATATCGAGGTCTCCTTGCCTCCCTTCTCAGTGCTGATGGTGGTCGATTTCGATAGGGCATGGTCGATATCGACCCTTGACCCCGATTTCGATGCTTCCTCTTTTCCTCCATTGACCCCATACTTATGACCTGTCACAGAATCTTGAACATTAGTGGTCGATATTGACTTACCTGGGTCGATTTCGATGTTCTGTTGAGCTCCTTCGTTCAAGATTGCTTCAACTTCCTCTACTTGGGCTTCATTGATGGCTTTTCTCTCCATTGGCCCTTGAATTTGCACCGTCTTGTTGAAGAAATACTCTATTACTTCATCACTAATTGTGAGTGAGAGCAATCCTTTCTTCACGCTAATGTTGGCATCGACGGTTGCTAGGAATGACCTACCTAAAATAATTGGACAAGCAGGGTCCTCCGCTATGTCAACAACTAGGAAATCAACAGGGACAAAGAATTTACCTACTTGTACTGGCACATCCGTCACTATCCCAGTTGGAATCACTACCGTATTGTTAGCCAGGTACAATCTTGCATCCACGGGCTCCAAAGGACCTATCTTTACCTTGTGCCAAATGGTTAGTGGCATCATGCTAACGCTAGCGCCCAAGTCAACTAAAGCATTAAATTTGAATTGACCTAGACCTATAGTGATAGAAAACTTACCTGGGTCCGCCCGCTTTTGTGGTAGCTCCAACCTGTTGCATTCCTCTGCGATCTCAGAGAGTGATCGCTTCTTACCCAAGATGTCCTTAAGGAACCTTACATAAGATGGCATCTCGTGAAGTGCCTCTGTGAATGGTATAGAGATATTAAGCCCTTGGAGCATCTTCACGAACCGTTGGATCTTCTTTTCCGCTGGGTCCTTAGTCACCTTTCTAGTTGGGAATGGCAACACCTTCTTCCTTCCCGCGGCTGCAGTGAGGTCGATATCGACATCAGTAGGGTCGATATCGACGAGAGGAGTCGATTTCTGTGGTGACGCAGAATTAGGGTCGACATCAACAGGAGGGTCGACATCAATGTCACCGTGGTCGATATCGATAGGGGGGTTGATATCGACGCCTGTTCTGGCTCCTTCTCCTCCGCTTTTTGCTCGGGCGTTTGTAATTGACGCCCACTCCTTAGGTTTACTGCCGCAATATGACCAGTGGTTTTGCCGTTTTGGTTGGGCATAGTGGATCCAGGGAGTGATCCTGAGGCCTTGGGCATTGCTTC
The DNA here is from genome assembly GCA_963922045.1 of Persicaria maculosa. Lineage (NCBI taxonomy): Eukaryota > Viridiplantae > Streptophyta > Magnoliopsida > Caryophyllales > Polygonaceae > Persicaria > Persicaria maculosa. Next base: position 20,066,644 of record OY998271.1, on the reverse strand, counting down.
TGCCAATTGACTCATTTGAGTCTCCATGTTGCGCTTCCAAACGTCGATCTCCCCAAGTCTAGAATTGATGCCCTGCAGCTGAGTATGGACGGATTTATTGGCTTGTTTGAACTCAGTGTGGTTCCTCTGCATCTCATCAAGGATCATTTGCAGGTCATCTTTCTTATTCTCCCGCTCAGGGTGCCCTGGTGCCCTATATGTTGGGGGATCCCTTTGATAGAACCTTTGATCACCCCAATTTTGTTGATTGCCCCCTCCATAGGGGCCTCTCGTCCTTCTGACCTCCTCATGTTGTTCCGCCATGGATACTTGCTCAGTATGTGGACAGGCACTGGTGTTATGCCTTATTGAACCACACTCCTGACAAGGTTGATTGTTGCTCAGGAACCTTACTTGCTTTTGAAGGCGGCGTGTTTGATCGTTATGGAATTGTTGCTGCACTTCAGGATCTATCTCCCTTGGAGGCTCATATAGTGGCATAGATGGGGCAGGCCTTGCATCATAGGTCGCAGCAGCCCCATAGGTGTTGTCAAAGTTCACTAGCCTCTCAATGGTCTCCCATGCCTCTGTTGGTGTAAGCTCAATGTACCGATAGGAGGTATATGAATTGATCCTCTCCTTATTCGGCGCATCAAGGGCATTATAAAAGATCTCTTGGATGACATATGGAAGTTGCCCATGCGTCGGGCATGATCTCAGCAAGTCCTTAAAGTGCTCCCACGCCTGAGCTAGGGTTTCACCTGGCTTTTGTTTGAAAGTCGTGAACCTTTGTCGTAGCATCGCCATTTTAGAAGGTGGGAAGAATTTGTTCAAGAATGCATCTTTCACCTCCGCCCATGTCCTTAGCGATCGTGGAGCCAAACTTTCAAGCCATTGTAATGCCTTTCCTGCCAAAGACCATCGAAAAGATTTTAGTCGCACATACCCTAAGTTTACTCCATCAGCAACTGTTTCACATAAGTCCATAAAAGTAGAGATGTGTTGCAGGGGGCATTCATTATGTCTTCCTTCAAAAGTATTTCTTTTAATCTCAGATAGGAAGTTAATTTTCAATTCATAGTTAGAGTGAGGAATTATAATTGCAGATTCAGGAACATGAAGCGGCGGATGCATGTGTTGCATCGCCGTCTGTGGATACTGATTTAGCCGCTCTTGGGCTTGTCTGTGCACATCCTCCTCTCTATCAGCACGGGCTCGCTCAGCAGCAGCAGCGGCCCTTTCAGCAGCGATTGTAGCATTGTGGTCCTCGATCTCCTTCCTCAACCGCTCTATGATCTCAGCCTGCGTCTCATTGTCAGCCATGATGCGTATTGCTTTGTTGCGAAGATGGTAGAAACGTTCAGGCTCGTTAATTGGTTCCAGGATAGGTCCGCGATCAGAACGTCGCATAAACCTGCAAAATAAGCTTAGAAAAAGATCGTGATTAACTTAGGTGGCGATTGATTGCCTCCCTGGCAACGGCGCCAATTTGTTCGCAACGGGGGTGGTAAGTAGGAGATTCAAATATTTAAAATAAAACAAAGCACAACTAGACTATCCCCCTGTCCCAAACAAATAATACAAGAATCCCCTCCCTTGTAGTAGTAGGGTAATTCAGGATCGAATCCACGAGGAGGTATGTTAGCGCTTCCTTTGTTGTACTCACGATCAATGCTTTCGACCTCAGCAGACACTCGATATCGAGTATACAGGTCGATATCGACCTCAGTTCTGGTCGATTTCCTAGCACAGTTCCTGCAGAAGACAAAACAGCAAGTCGACGTCAAGCAGATACCTCGATATCGATGTTAGACCTCGATATCGACCCTTATGGTCGATTTCGATACTTGTCACATAAACTGTTTTTGTAACCAATTTGTCGGAAAAGAGTCCGAAGAAAATAGAATGGAGAAGGAAGATGAACAGAAACAAAACTAAGACTTTTATGAAGAATTCAATTAATTAAAAGGCTTCCAAAGTCGGGGTTTCATGCCACAACGATAACAATGCAAGTTTCATGCTAAAGATATGAACTTTAATGTCTTTCCGTCAAATAACTTTCGTTATCAACACTTAGGTGATTAGAGGCTCTCGCATAATTCCTAAGAGTTACTATCCAATTCATGAGCAATTCAAGTTCACAATATGAGTGGCTTTCGCTTCAATAATGCAAAGAATGAATCTCCCTAACTTTCGCAAAGGATCATGCATGGGGTAGAAGACGGAATCGCATAAAAGTCATACCTTTGATGCACTTACCTCACATTGCTATCGTCGGGCTCACCCCGACCCTAGAAGTGGGTTGACTACTCGCTCCTCATCATGCACATCATCATCATTGTTATTGAAATAAAGCTACTTTGAATTAAAACTCCGAAAGAAAGTACAACCGAACAAGCCACTCCGCTCTCGCTTTACAACTCCACTCGGCCTCCTCTCTATCTCTCTACTCTCTATTGCAACTGAAATTCTCTGCGAAAATTGGATACCTAAACTCAGCCCTATTGGCCTCTATTTATAGATGTCGATAAGGACTCGAAACCTTATCTTTATTCTCGAAGATAAACTAAAACAAATTAAAAGCTAAAACTTCATGGTGAAATCAGCCTCCTCATGATAGATATGGTGTTGATGATAGGAAATCTCGACCTTTGAATAGATATTGCAAGCTTTGGATATAATTCTATCAAAATCGGAGTCGAATTCCTCTGCTGGTGTAAGACCCGGGGTCTTAAGAGGCGCCAGCCCATGCCACCTAGCCCTCTCAGGTCCGTTGTCCTCACTTGGAGCCTGAAAATGAAGAGCTCTTGTAACATGGGTAGGGCTTGAATCACTTATAAATCACTCCCAACATCCTTATGATATCCGATGTGGGACGGGGGTATTACAATCTCCCCCACTTAAAGCACTGACGACCCCGTCAGGCCCAAGGGACTGCCCTCCGGGAGGAGCGTACCCGAGCATACTGTCAGAGTACCTCCGAGCCCGGAGTCGGCTCTGATACCATCTGTAAGACCCAGGGTCTTAAAAGGCGCCAGCCCATGCCACCTAGCCCTCTCAGGTCCGTTGTCTTCACTTGGAGCCTGAAAAGGAAGAGCTCTTGTAACATGGGTAGGGCTTGAATCACTTATAAATCACTCCCAACATCCTTATGATATCCGATGTGGGACGGGGGTATTACAGCTGGCATGGTCGATATCGACCCTTAGACATCGATATCGACCCCTCCAAAACCTTATCTCGAGCTTCTCCTTCTCCTACTCGAACTGGCACTCGACTTCTATCAATTTGGTCGATCTGGCAGCATCGATATCAACCCCCAGACGTCGATATCGACCTCTTCTGTGTCGATATGCTCTGTTTCCTTTTCTGCTTGATTCCTATGTCTCTGATGTACTCGATGTCGAGGTCTTTAGTCGATTTCGACCTCTTCATAAGACTTCGAGTTCTTTTTCCGCTCTTCCGAATTCATCCATTTTCATCCTGTTTTCTGCGAAATCACATGGAAACTCATGCAAACCCATATATTTGACAATTAAGCATAAACTACACTATTCCCATATTTTCCCATTAATATGCATGCAAAAGACAATAAAATGGATTCATGTGTGCATAGAAAATATGGCAATTTGCGCGCACATCAATACTTGCATATTTTAGGATATTTTGAGCATTTTTCATAAGTTTTTGCATATTTTAGTTATATAGTTCATGCATAATACATAGTTATTTTGGAGTTGCATATTTATCTTTAAGCTTTGCATACATAGTTATGTTTCGAAAAAAAAAAGAGAAAAAAGGACCCCCATCAAAATTGAAAATAAAGAAAAGAGTCATGGAAGTATAAAAAAAATCTCTACGATGCAAAATTAGATTCATTAGAGATATAACATGAAATTGCCTAGTTAAGGGAAGTCCCAATGAAGTGCAAAAAGAAAAAAATATAAAGGAGGTAAAAATTTGAAGTTGCTTTTGACATGTGCATGATAAGATGATGGATGACTTTTATATATTTCCATACAAGTTCTTACAAAAGATCATATCCTAGCCTTACCTATGCATATTTGCAAAAGTCACAAGCCATATATGAGCCTTATTATATCATTATGATTATTGCTCCACATATATTACATATTGCCAATTTTTTATTTCTTATACCCTATCCAGGGACAAGTTTGGGAATGGAAGTCATCTTTGGAGTTGTTATATGGAGTTTGTGCATATTTATGAAGTTGTTGGCAGGAATGAAAAATTTTTGAATTATGGAAAATTTAAGGAGTGAGAAAAAATCCGATCACCTCAGGAGATAAAGGTAGGTCGACCCTACTCGTTGACATGTTAGTTCAGTGAGATAGGACACAAGGTGAGGAGTCCGAAGTACTAAGTATCCGGGGCCATTCATGACACCCATGTTTGCGACTCGCGAGAAGGCAGTGCTAAGGTTAGTGAGGTAAAAGCATTAAATTGAAAAAAGGATTGAGCGATGAATGAAAGGTGAGAGATATTATGAAGAAGGAAGGTGGAATGAATATTTTGGAAAGAAAGTTTTATTTCCCCGGATTTAACACCACATGGCCAAATATTAGCCCACCTTTAGCCTTTTACCAATCTACTTCTCTAAAGCTTGCAAAAGTCCTCTTGATTGTTAATGCTATGTCGCTGAAATTGTTTTATGCATATAAACCTCCTTTTATGAGTAAGAAATTGCTTTTATGCACAAGCATGGATTTGGTTGACATTAGTACCTTATCGAGGATGGCAATTGATTGTAGAGACATATGAAAAATGAATCTATGATGTTGAGGGTTTACTTTCTTCCCCTGAATGACCATTAAAAGTATTGCTTGGGGACAAGCAAGCTTAAGTATGGGGTGTTTGATGTGCGCGCAAATTGCCATATTTTCTATGCACATTTAAGTCCATTTTATCATTATTTTGCATGCATATTAGTGGGAAATCATGAGATTAGTGTAGTTTATGCATTATTGTCAAATATATGGGTCTGCATGACTTTCTATGTGATTTCGCAGAAAACAGGATGAAAATGGACAGATTTGGAAGAGAGGAAAAAGAACTCGAAGTCTTCTGAAGAGGTCGAAATCGACTAATGAACCTCGACATCGAGTGCAGCAGAGCAAACAGGAATCGATCAGAGAAGAACAAAGCATGTCGACACAACAAAGGTCGATATCGAGTGGCCTAGATCGAGCTTATTGATAAAAGTTGAGTGTCAATCCGAGGAGAAGAAGGATGTGCTCGAGATAGAGATAAACCGAGGTCGATATCGATGTCCTATGGTCGATATCGATGTTGTCCAGCAGAGAAGTCCGACTCAGATTTTGATAGAATTCTATCCGAAGCTTGCACGTCTATCCAAAAGTCGAGATCTTCTATCCAAAACACCAGACTTCATCCTTTACTAGTTTTACCATGGAATTTTTAGTTTTTATTTTATTAAGTTTTATCTTAGAGAATAAAGATAAAGTTTCGAATCCTTGTCTAGCAAGATTTGGAATCTATATCTAGAGGCCGTTAGGGCTGATTTAGGCATTAAGTTTTCATTCAAATTTCAGTTATTTAAACACATAGAAAGCAGAGAATTTGTAGAGAGAGAGAGAGAGGAGAGCCGAGTGAGTTGGGTGTGAAGCGAGAGCGGAGATTTGGCTTGGTTCGGTTGTAACTTTCTCTTTAGTTTAATAAAAGTAGTTTTATTTTTCAATGATGATGATGAGTTCAATGATGAGAACCGAGTAGTCAACCCACTTCTAGGGTCGGGGTGAGCCCGACGATAGCAATGTAGGGTAAGTGCATCAAAGGTATGATTTTTATGCGATTTTGTCTTCTATCCTATGCATGATCCTTTACGAAAGTTAGGGAGATTCATTATTTGCATTATTGAAGCGAAAACCAATTATATTGTGAACTTGGATTACTCATGAATTGGATAGTAACTCCTAGGAATTATGGGAGAGCCTCTAATCATCTAAGTGTTGGTAACGAAAGTTATTTGACAGAAAGACGTTAAATTTCATAACTTTAGCATCATGCTTGCATTGTTATCGTTGTGGCATGAATCCCCGACTTTGGAAGCTTTAAGTTTATTGAATTAATATAAAGAGTTGAGTTTTGTTTCCATCCACAGTTTTTTTACCATTCTAAGCTCTTCGGACATCTTTTCCGACACATAGGTTACGTTATATAGTTTCTGTAACAAACATCGAACTCGACAGTCAAAGGTCGATATCGAGCACTAACATCGATATCGAGGTCTGTCTTGATGTCGACTGTGTTTGCTTTTGTCTTCTGCAGGAAACTCACTGGAAATCGACCAGAACTGAGGTCGATATCGACCAGACACCTCGATATCGAGTGTCTCCTAAGGTCGAAATCTTGATCGTGATTGCAACAAAGGAAGCGCTGACATACCTCCTCGTGGATTCGATCCTGAATTACCCTACCACTGCATCGGGAGGGATTCTTGTATTATTTGCTTGAACAGGGAGTTAGCATAGTTGAGATATATATTTGAATATTTGAATCGCACCTCCCCTAGACGAACAACAGTTTTCAGGAATGGTCTTCCTAGTATGATAGGTATTTCTGGGGCTCCCTGCTCCATATCTAAAACAAAGAAATCAACAGGGAAAAACAAATCATCAACCATAACCAAAACATCTTCAACAACGCCTCTTGGCTTGATCTGTGATCGATCAGCAAGTTGCACTGTAACCCCAGTCTCAGTCAGAGCACCCAAACCCAAAGATATGTACAAGTTGTAAGACATATCATTAATTGAGGCTCCTAGATCTAATATGGCTTGTTTGAATCTAGTATTCCCAATTGCACATGGAATTGTAAACATACTTGGATCTCCACACTTTTCAGGCAATTTCCTTTGCAACATAGCAGAGACATTTTCATTTAACCTCACCTTTTGCTTCTTTTTCAATCTTTGCTTCTTCTTTATGGTGCACAATTCCTTCAAGAATTTAGCATATATAGGAATGCACTTAATCAAGTTAAGTAAAGGAATGTTTACCTCGCACTTGCTGAATGTCTCAAAGATCTCCTTATCATTCTCAAACTTCCGTGTATCCTTTAGAGCTTCCGAAAAAGGTGGGATAGGCTTTGGAATATCAAATGGCACAGGAGAAGGGGCAGAAGACTTACCTTGGTTGGCGTCTGGAGGGATCCGGCGGCCGCTGCATTCATGCGGCGGCCGCTGCTCTGTCATAATGCAACGGATGCGGTGGCCGCTGCCTGTTTGCGGCGGCCATTGCACTGTGCAATCAGCGTCCTTTCCCTCTTCGTCCAAAATCTCGATCTCCTCATCCACTTTCTCCTCATCATCCACTTGTGGTGTGACAGTCAGTTCCTTGCCACTCCTAAGCGTTATTGCACTGACATTCTCCTTAGGGTTCGCAACAGTTTGTGATGGAAGCTTTCCTGAATCGTTTGCCTCTTTTGCACTTAGGACTTGAATGAGTTGACTCATTTGATTTTCCAAGTTTGTTATCCGACCAGATTGTTGCTTCTCCACCTTCAAGACTAACCGTGTCAAAGTCTGCAGAGGATCCTCAATAACCGTGTCAAATTGTTGTTGGGGTCTTGCCTTTTGCCCCCCTTGCTGATTGAAAAGGGCTTGGTAGTTCTCATAGCCTTGCCGATAGCCTCTGTTGTGATTGTTGTTGTTGAAGTACCCAAGATTTCCAAAATTGCCTTGTAACGGCCCAGATTTTAAAAATCCGGGTTACGTTTAGAGGGAAGAATTATCCCTCTGCTAGATCTTGCAATCCAAGTACGAGCTGCTAATTTATCAACTTCAAGTTATAAACCTGTTTAAGTCTTAAGGATTTTAATGATATAATTCAAGAAAAAGGGATTTCAAACCCTCAAAACAATCAAAGAATCCAATCATTATCTGTGCTTTCGCACGTGAACCTGTCCTAATTCAACTAGTCAAAACTCAAAAGAGATAAAAATGAGTTTAAATCAATATAAATACAACATGTTTCTTAATGACAAACTTAACCAAAACATTTGTAAAGTCAAGTTATAATAGGTGAAGTTTTCTTAACACTCTCGTCCCATGAGAAAACCCTGCCATAGAAGCAAATCAGCAAGCAAGAGGGAGCGGGTACCTGAAACTATACCATAAGTCAAGGTCGAGCCACTCATGCGGGATCGGAAGTCCTCGCTGAGGTCATATAATACGCATATACCTAGAATAAAGGATGCTCTAATGCAGTACTGGAATTTAAATCACACAAGCATGCTGACAGTTTATATGATGCAGAAAGCGATAAATTGGATCCACACAGAATGCCAAGTAGCATATCCCTCTCCTACCTCTGCACCCCTTCCCGTCAGTGTAGAGACTGGCCAGTTCGGTGCTATAGCATAGCAATTTCCTCGTGGTGGTGCACAAACCACGGCATCATCGTATCATCTCAGCTCATCGCTTGCCCGATGGTGCTGTGCTATCATATCATGCTCATATCGACTCGATTGACTCAGGGCAAACCCGATGGGTCTGGGCTACCCTATAACCCTAGGAAAGACTCTAGGACTATCACAGATAACGGTCGTTTTGTTTCAAACGCATAAAGAATAGGGATGCTCATTCATAAGTGCAAGTCCTAAGCATGATACTACATGGCATGCTTTTATGCATATGCAACACCTACATACTATATAACACATCAGGCATGAGGTCTAATCACTTGAGCAAGCCCCGGAGGACTTACCTGGAGTCTTCACATCCAATTATCCAGCAAACAAGCCACTCAAAGAACCATTCATCAGCAAACAAGCCACCCAGAGAATCATCCAATCACACTAGCAAGTAATAAACAAGGAATAGCTCATCAATACATGTTTAATCGACACACAAGCAGACTTCCAAGTCAACACAAGACTAAGTACTATTTTATTCAGGTAATCTGACATTCTCCTCAAACCGAATAATATCACATGTATTTTCCTATCCCACTTAATTAAGAGTTATAGAGTTATAACACTATTATTCTAAGGATCACAATTTAAGCACTACTCATATACCTTTCTTTACCCCAAAACCTTAACAGAACTCAAGCAAGATCTCATTTACCGATTCACTTCTCAAGGATTTATTCATAGTCAGAGAGCAACCAATAATAAGTTTACTTTTGGCAAAACCACTTCGGTCAGGTCCAACTAATAAGGCACCACAATCAAGTTCACCATTATAACAAGTCTAATGAGGGGAGACAAGTTAACATCTAAGATATCATTTATATATCCATGTCGAAATAGAAACTCTAAAAGGTTCTTACCTAAAATCAAGTTTGAGATTCTTAAATCATTTACTCAAGTTAAACCATAAACTTTAAGAATCTCAAAAGGAGTCAACAAAGTCTCTTTTATCCAACTATTTTATCAAGGATGGTTTATTCATTCATATTCAAAGAGTAAATAAGGACAAGGCGACATTTTTTATAATCCTTTTTTAAATTCAACTTTATCTTAATTACTCAAACGAGGTCATGACTCATAAAATATCACAAGTATAACAATTTCTCAAGATGTCTTTTACACAACCTTGTACACTTGATCCTATCTTAACTTCTCTTATCTTACTAATCAAAACATTAATCATATGACATGCAAATAAAACACTCACACTTAAGAATATGTTTCTATAAGAAGAATCTCATCTCATTGGTCAAGCAACTAGTTAATAAGATTTAATTATTATCTAACTACTCAAGTATACTCTAGTTTATCCCATTTAATCCTAATATAACTTGAATTGTCCTCATTTTATAAACTACAAATAAGCTTCCCAGTTATCAACACATCCTTTATTTCATTGTACTAGCCCAAGTCAATTGTTCGCTATGGGGATGGTGAGTGTAAGGATTCAAATATCTAAATATTACAATTCACAACTAGACTACTCCCTGTCTCAAACAAATAATACAAGAATCCCCTCCCTTATAGTAGTAGGGTAATTCAGGATCGAATCCACGAGGAGGTATGTCAGTGCTTCCTTTGTTGTACTCACGATCAAAGCTGTCGACCCCAGAAGACACTCGATATCGAGTAATTTGGTCAATATTGACCTCAGTTCTGGTCGATTTCCAGTACAGTTCCAGCAGAAGACAAAAGCAGCAAAGTCGACGTCAAGCAGAGACCTCGATATCGACGTTAGACCTCGATAACGACCTTTATAGTCGATTTCGATGTTTGTCACAGAAACTGTAATTCGTAACCAATTGTCAAAAAAGAGTCCGAAGAAAATAGAATGGTAAAGAAGGATGATCAGAAACAAAACTTAAACTTTTATATAGATTCAATTAATTTAAAGCTTCCAAAGTCAGGGTTTCATGCCACAACGATAACAATGCAAGTTTTATGCTAAAGTTATGAAATTTAATGCCTTTCCGTCAAATAACTTTCGTTATCAACACATAGGTGATTAGAGGCTCTCGCATAGTTCGTAAGAGTTACTATCCAATTCATGAGCAATCCAAGTTCACAATATGAGTGGCTTTCGCTTCAATAATGCAAATAATGAATCTCTCTAACTTCGCTAAGGATCATGCATGGGATAGAAGACGGAATCGCATAGAAGTCATACGTTTGATGCACTTACCCTACATCGTTATCGTCGGGCTCACCCCGACCCTAGAAGTGGGTTGACTACTCGCTCCTCATTATGCACATCATCATCATTGTTATTGAAAGAAAACTACTTTGAATTAAACTTTGAAAGAAAGTACAACCGAACAAGCCAAAACTCCGCTCTCGCTTCTCTCCAACTCACTCGGCCTCCTCTCTCTCTCTCTCTAACTCGTTACTACTGTAATTGAATCTCGAATTGAATGTAAATTAAATCCCTAAACTCAACCCTACTGGCCTCTAGATATAGATATCGAACTTTTCTATCCAAAGACTCGAAACTCTATCTTTATTCTCTAAGATAAAACTTAAATAAAGTAAAAACTAAAATCTCCCATGGTAAATCAGCTCGTATGATAGCTCTGGTGTTGAAGATAAGAAATCTCGACTTTAGGATAGACGTGCAAGCTTCGGATAGAATTCTATCAAAATCTGAGTCGGATTCCTCTGCTGGACAACATCGATATCGACCTTGAACATCGATATCGACCCCTGTGATACTCTATCTAGAGCTCTCCTTCTCCTACTCAAACTGGCACTCGACTTCTATCATTTAGCTCGATCTGGCAACATCGATATCGACCTTCAGACGTCGATATCGACCTCTCTGTGTCGACATGCTCTGTTTCATTTCCTGCTCGATTTCTATGTCTCTGCTGCACTCGATGTCATGGTCCCCAGTCGATTTTGACCTCTTTAGAAGACTTCGAGTTCTTTTGCCGCTCTTCCAAATCCGTCCATTTTTATCCTGTTTTCTGCGAAATCACATAGAAACTCGTGTAGACCCATATATTTGATATTTAATGCGTAAACTACACTAATCCCATGTTTTCCCACTAATATGCATGCAAAAGACGATAAAATAGACTTTTATGTGCATAGAAAATATGGCAATTTGCGCGCACATCAAACACCCCATACTTAAGCTTGCTTGTCCCCAAGCAATACCTTTAATGGTCATTTAGGGGAAGAAAGTAAACCCTCAACATCATAGATTCATTTTTCATATGTCCCTACAATCAATTTCCATCCTCGATAAGGTACTTATGTCAACCAAGTCCATGCCTGTGCATAAAAGCAATTTCATACTCTTAAAAGGAGGTAATATGCGAAAACAATTTTAGCGACATAGCATTAATAATCAAGAGGACTTTTGCAAGCTTGTGAGAAGTAGATTGGTAAAAGGCTAAAGGTGGGCTAATATTTGGCCATGTGGTGTCAAATCCGGGGAAACATACTTTCTTTCCAAAACATTCCACATTCCTTCTTCATAATGTCTCACCTTTCACTCATCGCTCAATGCTTTTATTCAATATAATGCTTTTACCTCTCTAACCTTAGCACTGCCTTCTCGCGAGTCGCAAACATGGGTCTCATGAATGGCCCCGGATACTTAGTACTTCGGACTCCTCACCTTGTGTCCCAACTCGCTGAACTAACATCTCAACGAGCAGGGTCGACCTACATTTATCTCCTGAGGTGATCGGATTTTTTCTCGCTCATTAAATTTTCCATAATTCATAATTTCTTTCATTCCTGCCAACAACTTCATAAATAATGCACAACTCCATATATAATTCCAAAAATGACATCCATTCTCAAATTTGTTCCCGAATAGGGTATAAGGTATAAAAGGGGCAATATGTAATGTATGTGGAGCAATAATGATATAAGGCTCGTATATGGCTTGTGTAATTGCAAATATGCATAGGTAAGGCTAGGATATGAACTTGTATATGTAAGCACTTGTATGGAAATAAAAATTCCTCCATCATCTTATCATGCACATGTCAAGAGCAACTTCAAATTTTTTATCTCCTTTATTTTTTTTCTTTTTGCACTTCATTGGGACATCCCTTAACTAGGCAATTTCATGTTATATCTCTAATGAATCTAATTTTGCATCATAGAGCTCTTTTTTTATACTTCCATGACTCTTCTTTTTTTTTCAAATTTTTGATGGGGGTCATCATTTTTTTTTTCGAAAATAAAACTAAATATGTATTAAGATAAATATGCAAATCTAAACTAAGTACGAATATGCAAGTAAGCCTTTACCCTACCCCATACTTAAAATTTACAGTGTCCTCATTGTAATAGAACTAGGGTTAAGAAGAAAACTTACTAAACCGTCACAAATTTCAAGAGTCGAAGAAGACAGCAGCCATGGTCGATATCGACCTTTAAAATCGATATCGATGTTTCTCATTGATTTCTGGCTCAGGAATTAGGGTGATCCGGCCTAGACCACAAACCCATCTAAGTCGACCTTAAGGTCGATGTCGATCTTGGACATCGATTTCGATGTCTTTTCTGTGTGCTTTTCTCTTTCCTGCAACTTGTTAAAAAATAAAACCAAAATATGCAAAACAATAAAATGTCTCAAACCAAAATAAAAGTTGTCTAAAACCAAAACTAAGTCTTTGTTACAAGCTCTAGACTTTTAAGTCGCTAGGCCGACTTCTTCCTTTGCGCTTCTCAAGGCGGCATCTGCAGAGCCCATGTGGCCTGGGCCTCAAATATGACTCCTTTCTTGTCACGCAACTGCATTCCGCCAGGATGGATCTGATTCACCGTGAATGGTCCCAATTTTTTTATCCTTGAATCTCGTAGGGAACCAATGGTCTTTGGATTTGGCAACATGGACCTTGTCTCCTATCTCATATTGGCTTGAATCATCATCGGATACCCTACATAAGCGCACATGCCAAGGCACACCTCTTCCAAATAATGATAAATCTTTGATTGTAATGGAACAAGAGGAATCCGTACCTTGACTTACCTTCTTCTCAGTCTGTGGCTCAGGTCGATGTCGATGTTCAGAGGTCGATATCGACCTCTGTTGTACTCCTGGAGGATCAGTCGATTTGGAGAATTCCTGCTCGATATGATCAGGTCAATTTCGACCCTCAGAGATCGATATCGAGGTCTCCGTTCCTCCCTTCTCAGCGCTGATGGTGGTCGATTTCGGCTGGGTATGGTCGATATCGACCTTAGACCCCAATTTCGATGTTTCTTTTCCTCCTCCGTCGACCCCATACTTATGACCTGGCACAGAATCTTGAACATTAGTTGTCGATATCGACTTACCTGGGTCGATTTCGATGTTCCGTTGGGCTCCTTTGTTCAAGATTGCCACAACTTCCTCCACTTGGGCTTCTATGGCCCTCTTTTCAAGCTCCTCCGGTGTCATACTTCTTACTTTGGCTTCTCCACATGCAATGTAGACACCATTTATGGCTTTTATCTCCATTGGCCCTTGATTTTTCACCGTATTGTTGAAGGCATACTCTATCACCTCGTCACTAATTGTGAATGAGAGCAATCCTTTCTTTACGCTAATGCTGGCATCGACGGTTGCTAGGAATGGCCTACCTAAAATAATGGGACAAGCAGGGTCCTCCGCTATATCAACAACTAAGAAATCAGCAGGGACAAAGAATTTACCTACTTGTACTGGCACATCTGTCACTATCCCAGTTGGAATCACTACCGTATTGTTAGCCATGTACAACCTTGCATCCATGGGCTCCAGAGGACCTATCTTTACCTTGTGCCATATGGTTAGTTGCATCATGCTAATGCTAGCGCCCAAGTCAACTAAAGCATTAAATTTAAATTGACCTAGACCTATAGCGATAGAAAACTTACCTGGGTCCGCCCGCTTTTGTGGTAGCTCCAACCTGTTGCATTCCTCTGCGATCTCATAGAGCGATCGCTTCTTACCCAAGATGTCTTTAAGGAACCTTACATAAGATGGCATTTCGTGAAGTGCCTCTGTGAATGGTATAGAGATATTGAGTCCTTGGAGCATCTTCACGAACCGCTGGAACTTCTTTTCCGCTGGGTCCTTAATCATCTTTCTAGTTGGGAATGGCAACATCTTCTTCCTCCCTGCGGCTGTAGTGGGGTCGACGTCGACATCAGTAGGGTCGACATCGATTGGAGGAGTCGATTTCTGTGGTGACACAGCATCAGGGTCGACATCGACTGGAAGGTCGACATCTACGTCACCTTGGTCGATATGGACAGGGGGGTCGATATCGACGTCTGTTCTAGCTCCTTCTCCTCCGCTTTTTGCTCGGGCATTTGTAATTGACACTCACTCCTTAGGTTTACCACTGCAATGTGTCCAGTGGTTTTGCCCTTTTGGTTGGGCACAGTGGATCCAGGCAACGATCCTGACGCTTTGGGTATTGCTTCCGCCAATTGACTCATTTGAGTCTCCATGTTGCGCTTCCAAACGTCGATCTCCCCAAGCCTAGAATTTATGCCCTGCAGCTGAGTATGGACGGAGTTGTTGGCTTGTTTGAACTCAGCATGGTTCCTTCGCATCTCATCAAGAATGATTTGCAGGTCATCTTTCCTTGTCTCCCGCTCAGGGTGCCCTGGTGCTCTATATGGTGGGGGATCCCTTTGTTGATAGAACCTTTGATCGCCCCAATATTGTTGATTGCCCCCTCCATAGGAACCTCTCATCCACTTGACCTCCTCATGTTGTTCCGCCATGGATACTTGCTCAGTATGTGGACAGGCACTAGGGTTATGCCTTGTTGAGCCACACTCCTGACAAGTTTGATTGTTGCTCAGGAACCTGACTTGCTTTTGAAGGCGGCGTGTTTGATCGTTGTGAAATTGTTGCCGCACATCAGGATCTATCTCCCTTGGAGGCTCATATAGTGGAATAGATGGGGCAGGCCTTGCATCATAGGCCGCAGCAGCCCCATAAGTGTTGTCAAAGTTCACGAGCCTCTCAATGGTCTCCCATGCCTCCGTTGGTGTAAGCTCAATGTACCGATAGGAGGTATATGAATTTATCCTCTCCTTATTCGGTGCATCAAGGGCGTTGTAGAAGATCTCCTGGATGACATATGGAAGTTGCCCATGCGTTGGGCATGATCTCAGCAAGTCCTTAAATCGCTCCCACGCATGTGCTAGTGTTTCACCTGGCTTTTGTTTGAAAGTCGTGATCCTTTGTCGCAGCATCGCCGTTTTAGAAGGTGGAAAGAACTTATTCAGGAATGCATCCTTGACCTCCGCCCATGTCCTCAGCGAGCGTGGAGCCAAACTTTCAAGCCATTGTAATGCCTTCCCTGCCAAAGACCATCGAAAAGATTTTAATCGCACATACTCTAAATTTACTCCATCAGCAACTATTTCACATAAGTCCATAAAAGTAGAGATGTGTTGCAGGGGGCATTCATTAGGTCTTCCTTCAAAAGTATTTGTTTTTATCTCAGATAGGAAGTTAATTTTTATTTCATAATTGGAGTGAGGAATTAAAATAGCGGATTCAGGAACATGAAGCGGCGGATGCATGTATTGCATCACTGTCTGTGGATACTGATTTAGCCGCTCTTGGGCTTGTTTGCGCGCATCCTCCTCCCTATCAGCACGGGCTCGCTCTACAACAGCGGCGGCCCTCTCAGCGGCGATTGTAGCATTGTGGTCCTCGATCTCCTTTCTCAACCGCTCTATGGTTTCAGCTTGCGTCTCGTTATCAGCCATGATGCGAATTGCTTTGTTGCGAAGATGGTAGAAACGTTCAGGCTCGTTGATTGGTTCCAGGATAGGTCCGCGATCAGAACGTCGCATAAACCTGCAAGATAAGCTCCAAAAAGATCGTGATTAAACTTTGGTGGTGATTGATTGCCTCCCCAGCAACGGCGCTAATTTGTTCGCTACGAGGATGGTGAGTGTAGGGAATCGCATAGAAGTCATACCTTTGATGCACTTACCCTACATCATTATCGTCGGGCTCACCCCGACCCTAGAAGTGGGTTGACTACTCGCTCCTCATCATGCACATCATCATCATTGTTATTGAAAGAAAACTACTTTGAATTAAACTTTTAAAGAAAGTACAACCGAATAAGCCAAAACTCCGCTCTCGCTTCTCTCCAACTCACTCGGCCTCCTCTCTCTCTCTAACTCATTACTACTGTAATTGAATCTCGAATTGAATGTAAATTGAATCCCTAAACTCGGCCCTACTGGCCTCTAGATATAGATATCGAACTTTGCTATCCAAAGACTCGAAACTCTATCTTTATCCTCTAAGATAAAACTTAAATAAAGTAAAAACTAAAATCTCCCATGGCAAATCAGCTCATATGATAGCTCTGGTGTTGAAGATAAGAAATCTCGACTTTAGGATAGACGTGCAAGCTTCGGATAGAATTCTATCAAAATCTGAGTCGGATTCCTCTACTGGACAACATCGATATCGACCTTGAACATCGATATTGACCCCTGTGAAACTCTATCTCGAGCTCTCCTTCTCCTACTCGAACTGGAACTCGACTTCTATCATTTAGCTCGATCTGGCAACATCGATATCGACCTTCAGACGTCGATATCGACCTCTCTGTGTCGACATGCTCTGTTTCATTTCCTGCTCGATTCCTATGTCTCTGCTGCACTCGATGTCGAGGTCCCCAGTCGATTTCGACCTCTTCAGAAGACTTCGAGTTCTTTTTTCGCTCTTCTAAATTCGTCCATTTTTATCCTGTTTTCTGCGCAATCACATAGAAACTCATGCAGACCCATATATTTGATATTTAATGCGTAAACTACACTAATCCCATGTTTTCCCACTAATATGCATGCAAAAGACGATAAAATAGACTTTTATGTGCATAGAAAATATGGTAATTTGCGCGCACATAATCAATCACCCGGATAAGTCTAACAAATTCACTCACTACATGTTGAAGTGAACAAACAGTTCCAAGTCACCAATTTAATATCAAATAGAAAGCCACTTAATAAAGAATTTATGCAGCAACCACAATAATAGCTAATTTATTTAGTCACTTAGGCCAAACGTAGTCGCAATCATATTCAACAATCAACTCAGTTTGTAAAATCTAACTAATCCAAGCCACAGCCCAAGAAGTATACCCAACTACTAAGGAGGTTGTTCGAGATTTCGGAATTGAAGGCTCTGGTTCGGCCTTGTATTCGTCGATGTTGGGCTGCGAGGGCTGGGAGATTCTCGGTGGTGGGGGCGGGGTTGTAGGTGAGGGCCTATTGTCGGCTGCGGCAGCTACACCTGAGCCTAGCAGCAACAACGAGAAGGGGAGTCGACCCCGGCGTTGAAAGGAGTCGCCAGATCTGGAGGGGGAGCGCGGGAACAGCTGCGACATGATGTTTACCTCAGCGAGGAGCCTCGAGCTCTTTTAGATCTGTGCAAGAGAGCTTCGATTCAGCCCCAATGGAGGTCGAGAGAAGCGAGAGCGAGGATTGAAGGCAACAACAGAGGGGTGTGGTCGAGGTACGGCGTCGAGGTTCTAGCGACGAGCTCGGCAGCAGAGGGGAGAGGCTGAACCGAGGCCACCATGGAGGGCTTCTGAGCGAGAGAGCGACACTGAGGGAGGAGAAGAGGGAGCCATGGAAGCTGAGAGCTCAAGGTTGTACAGTGGAGAGAGTGAGCAGGAAGGAGGCGGGAGATTGAAGAGATAAGGAGTGGCGGCCATGGTTGAGGCTTGAGGGAGCGGCTGATATGTAACAGTGTGGGAGCGGCTGAGCTTGAGCAGATAAGGGAGTATTTATATGGGTAGTCTAGGGTTACTTTTAGAAAATTACAAAATGGTTCCGCTATTTTTTGGTTTCAAAATTTCTATCCCAATAATCACTAATATTCAATCCAACAATTTCTATTTAGATTAGAATTGTAATAAAATAGTCACACACATCTCAATAGGGTCAAAACTTTATTCATCTCTTAGTTCGAAATCTGAAAAAAAAAAAATCTTCAAGTCACGGTATACAAAAGCGGAATAGATCCTTTTTTTTTAAATTGAATTCAAATATATGCCGAAACTTGCTTTAGCTAAAACGAAAGTCATTTTGATCGAGGACGGAGATTTTCAAAATTTTTGGAATCTCATAATATTTAATATTGAGGTTAAATTATAATTCATAAAATAATATTTTAAAATTTCGTTCTTTACATGCCTTGTCTAGGCCTTTGTGGAGCAAAATTCCCAATGGCATTCACATCTGCGCTAGGCTCTTGCAGAATTGGGCACATATCCATGGGATGAGTAAATTGATTACAAAGCCCGCATGCTTTCAACTGCTGAGGTGCTCTGTCAATTATCAGCTTCTTCATCATCTCTTTTATCTCAGCCATATCAGTCTGTAATGCAGCTACTAGGGCCTCAATCGCAAGTACACCCCTAGCACAAGTGCTCTTGTTGAACTGCCTTGAGCCCTCAGAGAGCTCCTTGAACACCTCCCATGCTGCCACTGGTGTTTTATTTAGGATGTCACCGTTCTGCACTCCTCATTAGTAAGCCCATTAAATAAGAATAGAACCAGATCCTTCTGAGAGAAGCCATGACATGGGCAGCTAGCGCAGAATTTCTTAAAGCATTCAAACTACTCATGAATAGACTCCGTAGCCTGCTGCTCAATGCTGCTAATCTCCCTTTTCAAGGCGTTAAGCTTAGTTGCAAGAAAGTACCTCTCCAGAAAGGTTCTCTTCATTTCAACCCAAATAGATATACTCCCAGGTGGTAGATAGAAGAACCACTCATTTGCCTCATCCTTTAGAGAGAAAGGAAAGGCCCTCAGCTTGATTTGTTCTTCAGTGACATTCTCAGGTTTCATTCCAACCACCACAGTATGAAATTCAGAAAGATGCTTGTGGGGGTCCTCCCCATTCAACCCATGGAACTTGGGTAGTAGATGAACTACCCCAGATTTTAGCTCAAAGTTCACTCCTGCCCCGAGTGCAGGAAATTGGATTGCCAGGGGTTGTTGTGCCAAGTTAGGAGCAGTAAGCTCCCTCAGAGTAAGATTGGCATCGTCAGCCATCTCTGCAGTGCTTTCTCCTTGATCAGAAGAAGATTCGTGAAAGCGATCACGAGTTTCTTGCCTTAAGGCAGAAAGGGACTTTTCGATCTCTGAATCAAACAATAGCAAAGATGGATTAGTAGCATGGGTATGGACCATATAAGATGGTCCACACCAAAATTAGCAACAAAAACACACAAGAATAAATAAATCTCCCCGGCAACGGCGCCAAATTTGACGGGAGGAAAACCCGTTGTTGATCGTGTCAAAATATAACTCAAACTTATAACTAGTATGGCAATAAGCAAGAGGTCGATCCCACAGGGAAATTTTCTATTCAAGTGTGATTAAGATGCCAATTGAGTAACCAAAAGGAGGGTTTTAGAATGGAAAATGATCTGCCTTTTCTCAAAGCGGAATGGTGCAAGCAAAAGTAAATGAACTTGGTTTTAGATAATAGTGAGAAGTAGTTCTACCTACAATTATCCACTTTATTTGGTTGAAACAATCCTTGTAACTTCTTCTTGACCGTTTAGTTTCCTATGAATGCCCTTGTCCCAACCTAATACAGTTACTAGTCCAATCAGTCCTAGAAACCCTTATCAATTGAACAGTCCCTCAGAAAAAGATTTAACCCAATTGATAGCTTTAAGTTCAGAGATTAACCAAGGTATTTGCAGTTCCTCATAAAGGAATTTAACAACACATCCAACTTCTTACTTATCTAATTAGTTCAATCAGCCCTAAAGGGACAAGTTTGCTACTTAGGTTAAGGTTCGCAATCAGGAATCTACAAAACCGTAGCAATTGAATTGATTCTACCAAGTTGATCAGGCAAGATAGAATAAAACAATCAACAATAAAGCGCAAAGAAGTTGAAGCTTTCAATGAAGGAATTAAGGAACGAGAATTAGAAACTCACAATCAATCCAAATAAAGCTTCAAATTGTAGGCAGAACAGATGAGTTTAGTTCCTCATGGAAAACATCGCTCTCCTCTCTAATTGTCTGATGAACGTAAAAATTAATTCAATAGTAACTAGGTTAAAGTCGTTCCTCCAACTAAAAGTCGGCCAAAAACAATAAAATCCGTTCAATAACTAAAACGCAGCATTCAGTTGGCATGCGGCGGCCGCTACACAGATGCGGCGGCCGCTGCCTGTGTATCATCCAAGTGTCGATGCATAGGAGCTTGCGGCGGCCGCTGCCTGTATGCTGCGGTCGCCGCCTGTGGTTGCTGCAGCTACTTCAGAACCCGCCGCATCTGTCAACAGCTTCCATATTCTCTTCTTTCACTTGCTCATTGTGTCCAATCCACGACCATTGCATCCTTTCTTTGCATTCAAATTCAACTCTATAAAATAACCACAATTGTGCGCAGAATCCGAACTCTTCCAAAATAATCATAAGATGCAATTTAGCTCCAAATCATGCATTAAATGCAACCTAACTATCCTAAAAATGCCTATAATGCCTATCTAAGATATGCATTATCATAACTCGGGAATCATAATCACGGGCCATTACAAAAGTGTGAGAATAATGCTATAAAGTGCAAGAATAATATTATAAAGTGCATAACTAATATCCGTAAGTGTTTACTTCTTTTGATCAAATATAAAGTGAATAAATAAGATTATAAAATGTATAAATAAAACTATAAATTGCATGAACAACACTCTGAATTACATGAATAGATCTAGGTGGAATCGAACCACCAACCTCCTAAACAACTATTTGTTCATACGCTTTTTCCTATTTGAGCTTATAGATCTTAGTGCTAGAATATGATTATCAAGTGCAAAATTAAGATTATAAAGTGCGCAAAAAATATTGTAAAGTGCATATATAATATTAATATGTGCATACCCCAAAACAAGGTAAACAGCACGATGCAGTTGATGATAGTGTATCAAAATTGTAACGGTCCGGGATTATGATTCACGAGTTACGTTGCGAGGGATAAAACCCCTCGTTGGATCTTGCGCACCGAGTACAGGTTGAAGGTTTGAAACCAAACATTTGCAAATCAAAGTGGGATTTCGTACCCAAAACCGTAAGGACCATTGAAATCCCCGGGTGAAACCCCTGTACCTGTCCTAAGCCTATCTCGCGAGAAATCCATTTAACCTTTAAAACCAACATAAGTCTGAGACGATACATCAGGGTGCCACGGCAGAGCCGGGTCAAAACATAGTCCAGCTAATATAAAATCTGAAAAGTCATAAGGGATGGTGAAGTCAGAGTCTCAAGTGCTCGCTCTCCGCCATGTCAAAAGGACCCCGCCATACAGCACAAAATCAACAAGGACCAATACCTGAAACTAACCACGAAGTTAGGCCAAGAGACGCCTGCGGGCCCTAAAGACCGCGCTGAGGACATATAATACGCCTATACCTAGAATAAAGGATGCTCTAATGCAGTACTAAAATATTAAACACACTAACATGCTCCTAGTTCATATGTGCAGAATCTTAAATAAGGCCTTAACAAAGAATACCAAGTGGTATATCCCTCTCCTACCTCTGCACCCCTTCCCGTTAGTGCAGAGACTGGCCAGTTCGATACTATAGCATATCATGTCTCATCATCATATCATATCTCATCATCATATTATATCTCATCATCATATCGTGTCTCGTGATATATAACTGACTCAAGGAGAACAACACCCGATGAAGCTGGGCTGTCCTATGACCCTAGCAAGGACTCTAGAACTCATAGATAATGGTCGTTCTGTATTCAAATGCATATAGAATAAGAATGCTCATTCACTTGTGCAATCCTAGCATGGTACTACATGACATGCGATGTGCATATGCAACACCTACATACTATATGACACATCAGGCAGGAGGTCCTGGTTACTGAGTAAGCTCCCGTAGGAAACTTACCTGATGAAGCGCGAAATCCAAACAATGATCAGCAATGGCAAGCAATCCAACAGATCAGAGATCACCTAGTAATCCCATGAATAACACAATCAGTCTAAGTCTAAATTACGCAAGCATGGAAATCGCATATGAACCATATAAGACACACATACATATAGCAACTCGACCGTCTCATTATTATCATTATCATTTCATCTCCAATTCTCTCCTCGTCTCATCAAATCTCATAAACCAACATCTTACGCAATTTGGTCATAACATCATCCTCATTAACTCGAATTCACATATTACCATTTCATGCTTACACTTATCATGCATATATATATATATATATATATATATATATATATATATATATATATATATATATATATATATATATATATATATATATATCATCAATATCATAATATCTAACATTTAATCTCTTAAAGTAAATCATCGCAAGCCATGCTATTAGTCACACATATCAACTCATCATGCTAATCAGTCACCGAACAAGTCAGATTTCCCAACTTAGTTCCAAAACGTTTTCAAATCTGAGTTAAACAGCTAAGAATTCCGTCATTTGAAATTGCTCGCAAAAATTCCTTTTTCAATTTATTTATTAAATCACTTTCCGACCTTAAAATTATTTTCTAAATTTCTTTTTAAAACTTCAAGTCTCACATAATATATTTTAAATCCCAATTAATATTATATGATATTTTAAACACCATTTATTAACACTTTTATAAATATTTCCAAATCCTTTTAAAATTCCAACCATTTTTATTTAATAAAATTGACCCCTTTATAAAATCTTCGAAATAATATTTTATATTTTAATCCTGAAATAATATTATAATATTTTAAATACCGTTAAATAATTAGATAAATAAACGAATAAACCTAAACCGGACCAAACCCATTTAACCCAACCGAACCAAAGCAAACCAAACTGAACACGTTAATTCAACCAAAACCTAGTTCATCAATTAAACCCAATATATATATATATATATATATATATATATATATATATATATATATATATATAAAAGGTGTGGTTAAAATAAAAATGATTCTTAAAATAAAAATCGATTTAAATAAAAATGGGCCTGATTTTGAAAAAACATTAAATCGGATCCGGCCCAATTCAACAAACCAACCTGCTTCCCCTCTCTCGTTCACAAATCTCCTCCCTCGGTCTCGTTCGTTCTGCGAGCCCGAGAGAGCCGGCGCCGGCATCCGAATGGCGTCACTGAGATCATCAATCGTTCCTGCCGGGAGCGCTTTGACACCAACCACGACGGCCTGGTCTGCTCCACCGAGCTTTCCGCGGTTCTCACCGCCCTCGGATCTAACGCCTCCGCCGATAAGGTACTAATCTATGATAGCACATGGATTTGGGCGGTTGCTTACTATTCCCTTGATTGAAGGAAGCAGGTAGGACAAGTTGAGGACTTGCTTGATTCATCCTCAGGTGTTGTTGGCTTTTCTGAGGTTTGTGTTTTGCCTATTCTTATTCCCCTGTCTTTTTTGTTTCGCAAAATTTAACACCTTTAATTTTCCAATTGTCTGATTCTCACTGCAGGGTGGTGATGATGATGTGCTGTTCATGAATCCAAATCTTGATAATAGAATGAGTAGATATGATAATACTGCATTATGGGTTCCACAGGCACCAACCATGCCACAACCTTCACTGTTCAATCCTGGATTTACCATGGTAAATGGAAGTGAAGGGGCCAAGGGAGATGTAAAAAGGAAAGCTTCTAAGAATAAAATGGATGATGGCTTTACTGTGCCACAGATAATAAGTCCACAATCTGCAGGTTTTAAGATATTTAGATATGATTTTTAGGTTTTAAATTTTAATCTAATTCATACACTTTATCATTTTGTTCTTACACTTTATCATTTTATTTATACACTTTATAATCTTAATTGTGCACTACACTTTCTTATTCATGCACTTCATATTTTTATTTATACACCATCATTTTATTCTTGCACTTATCATTTTATAATATTATCATTTTATTCTTGCACTTGATCATTTTATTTATGCACTTTATAATCTTAATTGTGCACTTCATAATCTTATTCATGTACTTTAGCATTTTATTCTTGCACTTTGTCATTTTATTTTTGCACTTAATCATTTTATTCTTGCACTTATCATTTTATTTGCACAACAGAATATTATATTTGCACAACATAATATTATATTTGCACAATATAATATTGTATTTGCACACCATAATGTTATATATGCATTATATCATCTTATTTGTGCACATTATCATTTTATTATTGCACTTTATAATCTTATTCGTGAACGGGAACAAAAAGAAGACAACCACAAATAGCCTATGTGGGATTTTGAACTCGAACCTTTGTGCATGGGCACATCGTTATACCATTTTGAGCTAATAGGCATTTAATGACACATATCACATTAAAGTACAAAACCGCCATAAAAAAGCAACCCATAGAGAAAATATTTGGTAGGAAACTTACTTTACATTAGGAAAATGCACATTTATTAATAATAATCTTTATTGTATTATTTGTTTACTTTATATTTTGTAATCTCATATTTTTCACTTTTTAAAATAAAGACAAGAAATGTGATGTAGCATATTTTGTTGCATTTTTTAATCTTATAGATGCACCTTATAATATTATTTCAAATAAAAATTACGGGCTGAAATCTTTTTATAATTGAAATAAGGGCGATATTGGTAGAAATAGAAAGTATGGGAGAGGTGATGACATTTATCTCATAATTAGGGTCATTTATCCATTTACCCATTTACATCATCATAGCGGCTTTAGGCAAGATTCGAAAACGACTATTGTCAAGATAATTTCAACTAAATTGCACATAAATCCTTTTTATTTTTTTCAAACAAATTGTAAGAGAAGACGAAATTCTCCAATTGAGGGATGAGAAACGGATTAGGGTTTTGACGGAATTCAATCGGGTTCACAAATCTGGGATTTGATCAAGGAAGAGGAATCATCCAACACATATCCTAATCATCTGATCCACCAGTTATCTCACTCCACTAGATCCGATGTCGATGCCGTTGGATCCGCCCGGCGCTGAAGACTGCAACATCGATGCCGGTGCTGAGGCGAATGGCCTCCATGGCCTCGTCGAGCTTGGATTGGCGGCGAGCGAGGATGGAGATACTTGTAGCACCGGCAACTACGTACGAATATGTCAACATAGCTTTCCTGTCTACGTTCGGCCACAGCCAAATGTCGGTGCTGAACCTCGCAAGCCACTACAACCGAATGCCAGAACTTGCACTCGTTTAAGTAGCGACATAGCCTCGTGCCAGAGCCAGGGGATCAAGGTCCTCGCTTGCAGCCAGTCCAAGCTCGACGAGGTCAGGGAGGTCGTCCGCCTCACCACCGACATCAACATTGCAGTCTTTAGCGTCGGGCAGATCCAGCGGCGTCGGCCTTGCCCTCACCCACCAGTCACCAAGCCGATGTGTGGAAGAAGCCTCAACGTCGGACGGTTCGATAAACAACAAATTGGTTGAAGAGTTGAATTTTGTTGACGAATTGATTATTGAAAGGTTCGATTAAAGCAAATTGATTTAAGGGTTCGATTTTGATTGAAGGGTAAATTGACTGCAGGGTTTGATTTAGCAAATTGATTGAAGGGTAAATTAATTGAAGGGTTCAATTAACAGCAAATTGTTTCATCAGTAGTGTATGAATTTAGGATAAATTGATTCGCATGTAGATCAGAGTTTTGGGCTTATTTGCAAGTTGTTTGGAAAAAATGAGAAGGATGTGTGCGCAATTTAGTTGAAATTATCTTGACAATAGTCGTTTTGAAATCTTGCCTAAAGCCTTACTCTTACATCATAAAATTAGGCCCTTTTACACATTAATTAGGCCCATTTATCTATTACTCATTTAATTAGGCCCATTTACCTTCAAATTGGACCATTTTTATTTTAAGAGGGATTTTCATTTTAAGAACCATTTTCATTTGAACCATTACCTATATATATATATATATATATATATATATATATATATATATATATATATATTAGTTAAAAACAAGGTGAGGCCCACGGTGGCCTTCTTCTTCCTCCGATTCAAATAACTCCTGCCGCCCTGTGCTCGCTCACGCAGCTCGACCATGCCCGACGCCGATGCTCTCAAGCTAACCCGATCATTCCGCACTCAGCTCACGCACACTCCCGACTAGTCTAAGCATCGAATGAGGCTCGAAATTGAATTGAAGCAAGGAAGAAAGTGAAAGCTCACCGAGTGGGTTTTTTCGCGACTTCGGAGCTCTCGACGGAGGTTTGGGCGTCGTCGGAGGCTCGCGATGGCTTCTCAGGCCTGCACCGGATGTGGGTGAGCATGATGGTGAAGTCCGAGGGCAGTTTCAATCGAAAACGAAGGAGAACGGCTTACCGAAACGAGGCTTCGCGAAACAGAGCAAGGAGGCTGTTCGGTGGCTCGTCGACGGCGCTGGTGGCTCCGGGGCTGCTGGTGGCACCTTGGTGGATGCCGGCGGCGCTGGTGGTGGTCCGACAACGATGGAAGGGTGGCTGGAGGTGGTGACTTGTGGCGTCGAAGGTGGCGGGGACGAATGGTGATGATGGTGAACGATGGTGAAGGAAAGTGGACGTTGGTGATGGCGTGTGATGGTGCTGGCTACTGATGAATGTGATTGCGGGGAGCTGGAGCCGAAGATGGTGATGGTAGTGTGATGGTGAAGCCGAATGGTGTTGGCAGGGGATGGTGAAGTGATGGGAGTGGGTGAGGGGTAGAGTAGAGCTGGCAATCGGGCAAGTCGGATCGGTCTCGGTCGGACGTTTCGGTTTCGGGTTGTTTCGAACTTGAATTCTTACCGGATTGACTGAAATTCGGTTTGTATCGGATCGGGTCGGGTCAATTCGGGGTTTGACTGGATTGGATAAAATCGGATTATCGAAAAAATTGATTAAGTTAAATCGGGTTTCGGCTTAATCGGGTTTCAACTTAATCGGGTTTCGACAAAATCGGGTCGGTGGAGTTAGGTTTCGATTGAATTGGAATTACACAAGATCGGGTTCAGGTTGAATGAATCGGGTTTCGGATTAATCGGATTTCGGGATAATCGGGTCGGATGAATTAAGTTTCGATTTAACTGAATATCAACTTCATTCAGTATGATGAATTGGGTTTTAGTTTAATCAGATTTTGACTTAATTAATTCCCGAATGCTCTCTATTTACCCAAAAAAAAATGGTATACGGTAGTATTACAATCCAGACAAATAATAAAAGAAGAAAAAAAAAAGTGGGGCATATATTTCTCACAACTTTCATCATTTTTTTTCAGTTATTGGGCTTTCCTTTTTTTTTATCATAAATAGGATAGACTATATATAAGTCAAAATGCAAAAAATAACAAAGAGCTAACACGCGCTTTTAAAAATTAACTAGTCTTATTACTCGCGTGTTACGCGGCATTTTAATAAATATTATTTTATGATATATATTATCCTTGATTTTTTTATAAATAAATTATAAAGACAAAAAAATAATTTGATTTTTGAAAACTTTCTAGGAAATCAATATACAATCCATTAAAATATATTAATTAAATAAATAACATCATTCACAAATTTAGAGATAAAATTAAAATAAACAAAATTGTGTTGCAACTAATAAAAATATATAAAACTTAATAAAATAAAATAATATATCCAAATATATTATTATTTAATAATTCGGATTTCGGATACAATCGGGTTTGAGTTATTTTAGATTTCAAATACAATCGGGTTCGGGTTATTCCGGATTTCAGATACAGTCAGGTTCGGGCTATTTCGGATTTCAAATTTGATCGGGTTCGGGCTGTTTCGGTTTCGGGTTAATGTCGAATTGATCCATTCGGTTATAATCAGATTCGGGTACATCACAAATTCGGGTTTTTTAAGGTTCCGGTCTAAATCGGTTCGGATCGGATCGGTCTCGGGGATCATCAAATTTTCACTCTTATCAAATATCGGTCGGGTCGGTTTCAGATCGGACGGATCGGTTTTTTCGGGTCGGGTCAATTCTTGTCAGCTCTAGGGTAGAGTGTGGAATTGGTCAAAACCAGTACCCAAAAATAAATCCCGAATACGCTAATTCTAAACCTCGAAATTAGTTTCCATATGTTAGTTTTCCCGAATCCCGCTCTCTCGATCGATTAATTTTAATTTTTTTTTAAACCAAAAAGGATAACGTCATCCGATAATTATTTTAAATTTTCGAGGTGAAATGATGGAATCGTTCGTCAAATTTTTAAATTTAGGTCGGAATCCACAAAAACAAATTTTAAATCCGATTTAAATTCATTTTTAATTTTCTTTTTCCGAAAAAATTAGGATTAATAATCCGAGCCTTGGCTGTCACTGGCATCATATCCAATTACCCAAGGCACAAGGACACACTCCAAATCTTATATAAATGAATGCGAAATCGACAAAACATTATAGTTTTATTATACCAAACTTTGATCCTTTATAATGCACACTAAGAATTTCATATGACAGAGAAATTAAAGAGGTCAACTGCTGATCCACTTGTATAATTAAAGAGGTCAACTAGCCTATATAATTAAAGAGGAAAAGAACATTATACTTCTATTATACAAAAGAGCCCGAACAACAGCCTCAGACCCATGTAACGCAACAAAATGAACACCCAAACACCACACACCAAACCAGCCAAGTTCAGCTCAATCAAGACAAATGAAAGCCAACCAAAGTGTGGGAGTGGGAGGGAATCCACACGAGTAGCGCCACACAAGCCCAAATATCCACCTCGCTTGAACCACCTTCGGACGACACAAGCATCACACTAAACCACACAACCAGGAGCGAAAACGACCCCCAACAGTAGCAGCACAGTAGTGGAGGAGCACCCAAGACACCAACACGACAGCTTCCCTACAATATGAACACAAGAGATGCCACCCTGTAGCAGTTTCCGAGCATCTGGCTATGCTCAAGAGATTTCTGATATCAAGAACTTCCTTGCAAGGACCTGATTCCAAACCAAAAAAATTAAAAAATTTTGCATCATGAAATTGATTCTTTGCCTCAGAGCCTTTCCATGAATACTGATTCTTTGCCTTCCTTGAAAGGACCTGAATCCAAACCAAAAAAAATAAAAAAAAAATTAAAGCTAACAGGAGAAACGACAGTGCTTAATAAGTGGACTATGAATGCTAAAACCAGGACTTGTCCTGGTTTTAGCATTCATAGTTGTTCTAATGGAATCAGTATTCAATTGAACAACTGCGCGATCTGAAAGCACTTAAATCAATAAAATGCTAATTCCCAATCTTCAACCCCAATTCAACCAATGTTCAATAAGAGAAAACCAGGACAAGTTGTCATTAATTTCGAACACTTGTACACACAACACCACTGCTGTTCACCAGATTCAATCGAACCCTGAGTAGGAGGTAGTACGGTATTCAATCGAAGCATAAGGGAAGAACCCTGATTAAATTGAAGCATGAATATACGAGGTTCAATAGGAGGTTATTTTAATTGAAGCCCGATTAAATCGAACCCTCTCGGTGAGCAGAAGGACAATCGAGAGAATGATGAACAGAAGGATGAATGGATGGGTAGAAGGACAATCAAAATTACATGAAATTAGAACAGAAGAAGGGACATGAAAGCAAACCTCGAAGAGCTACAGGGGGAGTTGATGAACAAGAGAAAATCTTGAGCATCCAAAAGAAGCAATTGACTGATAATCGCATCGGCGATGAAATTGTTGATCTCATTGCCCTAGAACATAATCGGCTCCCTCAAAAGCAGCTCCATAGCGTCGGATTCGGCACCGCGCATCACCGTAGTGGGAGTCTGGGGTCCGGTAGCATCGATTCGCAGGAGAAGACGGTCGGGTAGAAGAGGGTTTTTTTTTTCGGGCCGGTCCAGCCCCGGTTCGATTTTTTAAAACTAGGCCTGTCTGGTTTTGCACTAAATGATAAAATTTTACACCTTAAGGAATTTTACATCTTAAGGTCATTTTACACTTTAATCTCTCTCTATATATATATAGGTTAGATCCCGTGTGAGCACCCTTTATACAGTAATTTGTGAGCAGTGAAATTATTCGTACGTATCTCATGATTATTCGTACATAACAATTTGATTATTCGTATGTACAAACAAGGGGAATTATTCGTATGTATTTCATGAGTATAAATACTTTTTTTTTAAATTCAAATAATTCCCCTTGTTTGTACATACGAATAATCACATTGTTATGTACGAATAATCATGAGATACATACGAATAATTTCCCTGCTCACAAATTACACCATAAGAGCTGCTCACATAGGATCTATCCTATATATATATATATTTATTTATTTATTTATATAGACAAGAAATCAAATGTACACAGCTCTTATTGTGTATCATGTTTACAAATCTGAGCCATTGAATTAAGAAGATTAACGGATGAGATTAAAAGTAACTTTTGATTATTCGTTGGTATTGGGAGATTATTCAGTGGAATGAAATTATTCGGTGGTATTAGGCGATTATTCGTTAGAATAAAATTTATATTTTTTACGCTTTTTTTACAGATGAATAATTATGTGAAAACAGACGAATAATCATGAACAAATAGACGAATAATTTATGAGTACATGATACACGATAAGAGTTATGTAAATCGAAACTAACCTCTCTCTCTATATATATTATATATATATATCTACTATAAAAAGTGTGAGCAGAATTACATCTGGACTGTTGGAGTTAAAGTTATCTACGGTCCAAAACCGGCCCAAATTTAACAGCCCAAGGCAGCCGATTTTGGTGGATTCTGAGCCGCCGGATTGCTTTTCTATCAAATTATATACGGGCCTGATCACTTGCTATCTACTTTACTTCTTTACCCTTCAGAGTTTGCATTTAAAAATATTAATTTTTTTTTCAATGTCTTTTTCCGTTTTTTCCTAAATAATAAGCCTGCTTTTTGCTTTTGCCTTTGCTTTTACAAACGCTTTCCCTACCCACGTTTCCTGTAAACCTCCATGGGAGATCAGCGATGGAGAGAGATGTGCAGAAGCCGGAACGCGAACGATGACGACGAGCTCTCTCCGCGTATCTCTTCGCCACTTTCCCCCTCTCGAGCTCCTTCTCCCTACAGACCGTCGCCTTCTTCTTCTCCAGAACTCTTTATTCGCCTTGTTCTTTCGTTCACCGATCGAAGAGGTACAGTTATCCAATTTCTCATTGGTTTTGGGTACTCAGGTTTGTTTATTTCTAAATTAGGGTTTCTTCATAGATCTAATCCTTTACGATTCTTGTTTGCTATTGTTGTTTTTATTTCGATTTAAAGGAATTGAGGTTCATCTTTTTCGATTAAGGAGAAGTCGATTCCTCTGCTTGATTCGACTCAGTTTAGTTAGAATTAGGAGGTTTGTGGTTCAGTTTGCCGTTAATATTCAATAACAGTCAATTTAGATTTCAAACGCAACTGATTCCGAATTCTTTGTTCCAAATTCTTCGTTGAGAAAGTCTGAATCCATGCTTCGGAATCTTTTCGGATCTCCAATCTCAATCTCAGAAACATATAAGAATTTTGCATCTTTGGTCAGCCCCAGTTTGATCTGTTTTTTTTTTCCAGAGATATAACAATTATGAAATTGCTATGGGTCTCGTGGGTATTCGCGTTTTTTTTTGCATCTTACACCGTTAAACTGTTGGAAATGAGCCATATCTACAGCCCGTCCCCGGCAAGAAGCATACGAGAAAGCTTTTAATCTTTGATGACCTCTCCCTGTTGTCTCTGTTGACAATGCTCCCATGGTAAGTGGTTTAGAGAAACTACACCCATTCTCTCCCTCCATGAGATAAATTGAGCAATTAATTTCTTTTTTGGTGGGATTTATTGGTTGGGAATTGGATTTTTATCTAATGGAGTTACTTACTGATTTGTGTTTGATTTTTAGTGGGATTTGTGTTTAAACAATTAAGTTCTGATGGACTATTATGTTGTGATGATAGATGCTTTCTTCTACACCCACTGGAATTTGTGCAGTGCGTTACGGGAAGTGAAAGGTTTGTGGATATGTTTCACTTCCATTTCCAATCTTTGCATTTTTGGTGGAACATTTATATATCTTTTTATGTGTTGTGTTTAATGTGAAGCAAATCAATGCAATTTCTAACATTTATGCATGATGAGGCTTGCTTTAATAGTCTCATACTTTCATGACAATCACAACCATTTTTGTTATATCATGTGTTTGATGAATTCAAATCACAACCATATTTTTTTGCAAGAGTTTTCATCCAAATTATATTTCAGATCGGTAATAATTTCGTTTTCCTCCAAAATATATTTAAGATCGGTAATAATTTATCTTGCATAAATAGCCTGAAACTATATTTGGACTTCTGAATCATTATTGATTTATTCAATTGAGGAGTTAATTCTTTGAGGAACATAAATGCATCCTCCAAAATATATTTCAGATCGGTAATAATTTATCTTGCATAAATAGCCTGAAACTATATTTGGACTTCTGAATCATTATTGATTTATTCAATTGAGGAGTTAATTCTTTGAGGAACATAAATGCACCTTTGGAGATGCAATAAACAACAAAAGTTGACCTTCTTCC
This sequence comes from Persicaria maculosa, assembly GCA_963922045.1. Classification (NCBI taxonomy): domain Eukaryota; kingdom Viridiplantae; phylum Streptophyta; class Magnoliopsida; order Caryophyllales; family Polygonaceae; genus Persicaria; species Persicaria maculosa. Next base: position 20,033,652 of record OY998271.1, on the reverse strand, counting down.
CATTTCACCTAAAAATAATATGTGATCAATGTGATCAAACCGATAAGAATTATTGGCATATAACTGTAGTGCATCTGTGCCAACTAAGGCATGACCTTCTTTGATTTATCTGCAGGTCACTTATTCCTCACTTGTCTGCTTCTAACTGCTACAAGGTTGAGCATTTGAAGAAGCAAGAAAACTGGGCACTTGTTACTCAATTTATTTCTCAAACTCAGACTACAAAATTTCACTTGACCTTTTTTGGCTTATCATGAATATCTACATATGCAGTTGAGAAGGCCAAGTACTACTATATTGTTGTGGTTTTCCTCACTGTATCTCGGAATCTATTCTGCTTGTTGTGGACCATGCAGCAGCAAACAACAAGGTATGTTTGGGTACTTACAGTTAACTATGCAATTTGATTCTTGAAGGTTACCCCTCGTGAAATTTGATTTTATTTTACAGGTCTTCACGATGAATCTTTCTGCTCCCTTTATTTGTGAGTTCTTCAAGGATCCTCAGGAAAAGGCGTTGCCGTAAGCTTTCTATTCAGTGACAAGTGATTTAATGAAAGATAACTCGGAAGAGTCTTTTATATGCTTTTTTCCTTCCTTGGACATTGAGTACATGGACTATGTTTTTGGAAATGAGACAGAAGCCAGAACCTTCTCTAAATTTCATGGCTGGGAGGTAACATCAACTCAATATTTAACCCTATCTTCTGACATTGAAGTGTTTTGCTTTTCAGTTACAAGCACCATTAATCCGTTTCATTAATTAAAATGGTTGTCTAATTTTGTTATTTATCTTACCAGTCTGACAATGTTGAGGAGACAGCCATCAAGAATTCTCAGTGGCCAAAGGCATCTGATGTACGCAAGAGGATCGTTGTTATCACTCAACGCGCAAATCCTGTTGTCGTTGCTGAGGATGGAAAGGTGCAGACATTCGCAGTGGTGTTGTTGCCCAAAGAGAAATTGGTTGACACCAATGGAGCTGGTATGCCCTGACTGATATTAGTCATTGATAAGTTATGTGTTGGCTCATAAAATGAAAATTATAATGATGCATTGCCTTAAATGACCGAAGTTTTTGTATATGCATTGCATACAAGCTCATTCCTTGATTTGGTCAAATTCGCTTGTTTTGATATTTATTTCCTCTGTTTATCTGTCATTATTATCCCTTATTCCCTTTTGTTTTACCATTTTAGCAGTTCATTAGTGACTTCCTTCAAATGCTTCCTTAGAACTCTTTTTCCCTTCATCAAACGGCGAAGGTAATTGAGATAACCATGTATGAACCATTGAGATGTAGCACACCTAATAGTTAGCCAATCTTCCATTTCCTGCGTTTGTTAAAATTTACCTTCTGGCCATTCTTTCTGCATTTAAATCTTCCTTCTTCTTTTTTCAAAATAAAAATAAAAATAAATTTTCACTTTTCTGATTTGTACCTTTTTTTCTTTACATTGAAACTTTTCTAATGCGTTCTTTCCATGCCAACAGAGTATGCCTTTGTGTAACACACTGAATTTAATCTTCCTCTTGCTTTCTACTTGCTTACAGGTGCAGATAATGCTAGGAATGCTGACCCCCTAAATGTTTTGTCTTAGAACCTTAATTTTTTTGTGAACTAATCTTTTTTTCCCTTATTTCTGTTTGATGTAAAGATGGTTATGTTGCTTCTTGAATGAGTTCAGTTGCAGATGCCAAATATTCGCCAGGCATTAGTTCTACTCTTACAGAAATCAGTCCAAGGTAGCCACCAAAGTCAGCAGTCAACACCTGCAGGAGGTCCAAAGAAAAATCTGATTGTTGTACATTCCGAAGCAAATCCTCTTCCATCTACTCGCTCACAATCCTTAGGTGGCATGCCAAGTGGGCCACCGATGAGGCCTGTGCAAGCAACTTTACTACAAAATGATGTGCTTAGTGGACCCATATATTTTGGACTTGGGAAGCCTTCTATTTCAGGTGGTTCTACTATAAGAGGCAGTGAATTTCAAGTAATTTGTTTCATGCTACTTACCTCCATTGCTTAATTGAATGGATTTGAAGATGGCTTTAATTGAGGCTGAAATGGATACCTTCATTGAGAATCATCACGGACAGTGTGTTTATTTTAGATCCAAAATATGATACCTAAAAAATTTTGTTGAGTTGAGATCAGAATACACGATATGTTCTTAATATACTGAGTTAATGCTGTGTCTTTTCAACAAACAGGTACTCCACTACGTCCAGTCGGATTAGATACCAATAGTGATGCAGGAGCATAATTCTATCTTTTAGTAGCTATCTTTTATCTTTTAATTAGGGATTATTATTAAGATTTTATCTTTTCCTTTTTGACTTGATGCATTAGTTTAGATAATTTAGGAACTTCTATCTTTTATCTTAGGATATATTTAGGAAAGTTATATCTTTTATCTTAGATTAGATTTCTTCTATTTAAGTAATTGTAGGCATGAGCCATAACTATTTTTTTCATTCATATTATTAATCAAATATTGGTTTAGAGAATTTTCTCTTTATCTCCTTGGTGGATTCCAGGCATATTTCCTAGAGTTTCGTCGCTTGCGAACCCTTTATCATCAAAGACTCGCGCTTGCGTGCCTTCCACGACTTCCGACTGCGTCAATAGGGATGCTGCTATGGTTTCAGATGGGATCTGGGCTGGAAGAATGAGCCCAAATTCAAGTACTATAGTTGGGTCTTCTAATATAAATGACAGTTTGGAACAGTATGGTCGTCCCTCAAAGCTTGTCAAGTTGCATGACAGTAGGGGTTCCGCTTTTTTGAAATATTTGGAGTTGACTTCCATGGAAATATTGGATTTTATGTAACTAAGGAGAGTGACACAAGTCCATAGATACTTGAAGGAATCAATTGATTAATATCATATTCTAGCTCAAGTTTGAGCCCTTTGAAAGAGCGGGAATCATACATGCTCACACCTTCAGGTCAACCATTTGTTTTTAATCCCCATAGCAATGGCCTTCATTAGCATAGCACTTACTTTATACTCAGTGGACTCCAGATGTGCACAAAAGCAATTACTACACTTTGCCGTGCATCGCACGACCTCTAGGCCTAGTGTGTATATATATATATATATGAAGTTTAATTAGTACATACTCCATTTCGATTAGAAAGTTCATATAATCCTCCATTTTGACCATTACACAAAATGAATGATTCTTAAAAAATTGGTTCAACAATCAAACACAGTTTTAATCATTTCGCCAAATGAGCTAAATAGTTCGAAGAAGGGTCTTTCATAATTATATATTCTTCATATTCAACAAAGTCGAATGAAGAGTAATCAACGAATCATAACAGCTTCGACTGGTAGCATATTGTTCATATAGCAAGGAGGAATTTAAGTTGTGTTAAGCCTAGAATTAAACTACTCTACTAATTTGTAACTATAATGCCACCAAAGTGCAACAACAAAAATAAAATAAAACACAAAGAAATGTTGCGAAGAGTAACAATCAACTGAATCACCAAAACATTAAATTACTATTGATCGGGTGAATAACATACCTATCGATAGCATACCTTCTCTTTTCACTTGATAGACATAGTTTATAGATATAAGGTATATTGTTACAAAAAACACATTAAATCAATCTATTTTAGAACAAGCATAGCTTCATGGAGAAAAAGTCATCGAAAATTTCACGAGGTACCCCTGAGGTAAGGGCTAATTCACGAGGTGTACAACTGTTTGGTATATTTCATATGGTACCCTTGCGTTTAGTTATATTTTCGCCAAATACCCTTCTTCCGTTAACTCTAACGTTTTTTTGTCTATTTTTTTAAATTAATTAAAAGACAAACTTATTAAAACACTTTGACAAATCATTCAATAAAATATCACACTTACTATCTTCTCTGAAGTGTGACCTCGACCAACTTTGGGATAACATCCATCCATGCCCAAGCGTCATTATTTAGTGATTTCAACTTCTCCATGTGCTTTTGAAAATCAGCCATGTAAGTACTCCTTGTAGTTGCCCAAATAGTATCTTTCAAAGCGTCACCAAAATAGTGTTTCTTGAAATTTGCAATTAGGTGCCTAACACAAAACTTGTATTATGCGTTCGGAAATATACCTTTCACTGCTTGAAGTAACCCCTAAAATAAAGAATTAAAAAGGATATAAAATAATTTACTCTTCTAAAAAGAACATATAAAACACAATTTATAATGAATAAATTACCTTTTGTCTATTAGACATAAAAGTCCATTTGTGACAATTCCCTATGCCTAGCTCTTTACCAACAAGTTGTAGAAACCATTGCCATGAATCTTTCTATTCCACTTCAACAATTGCATACGCTGTCAGCCAAATACAATAATTAGGATCAATGCCCACAACTGCTAGGAGTTGCCTTCCATATGTTTCATTGAGAAAACACCCATCGATGCTTATAATTGCTCGACATCCAGCTTTAAATCCATTTTTACAGCCAAATATACTTACAAACATTCTCTGGAACACCAAGTTATTTAAAGACAAAATCAATTTAGATCCATTGTTTGTCTTCCGTAGCTCCCCTCCATAATCCGCAAGTTTCAAGTATTGTTGTTTCTCATCTCCTTTCAACCTCTTCAAAGCTTCCTTCTTAGCTCTCCATGCTTTTGCTGTTGTCACTGTGATGTTGAAGTCAGCCTGAATATGTTGCATCAAGGCATCTATTGGAATCTCTGGATTGAATCTTATAGTTTCAAGATATTCTTCAACAATCCATCCATATATAGCTTGTTTGTTAGTGAACTTCTTGCTGCAATTATGTTCTCTAATATATGTCTTCACTTATGCCCTTCCTTCATCGTGTGATGATGTGGCATTCATACCCACGAACAACCCTCTTTACATTTAGCTCGAACTCTTTTTAGATCGTTTTTCACTATCTTTACTGCACATCTATTCTTAATAGCATACCTTCTGAACACTTTCTTCAATATCATCAATGATCCAAATAACATTCCCTATAAAAATCAGAGATATTAAATAGATGTTAGAAGTGATGCTTATTGAAAGGACTAACTATTTTCATCTAAGCTATAGATGTTATAAGATGTAGTTACCTTCCTAAATGTTGGGTTACTCATATTAGTGTTTAGATTAAATCTTGGGTATCTTTCCTCGTTATCGTCACTATTTTCATCCAAGCTATGGAACGCATCAGAGTCTTCATATCTCGTGTCTACTCCAATAGGATAGCCCATCACCTGAAGTTGTTCGCTCTCAATCGCAGGTTCCCTCTTAGATGGCCTTTTGTTTGGCACTTGTAAATTCCTCCATATAGTGCTTACATCAACGTTAAGGTTAAATTCTCCATCATCTGCTATGTCATTATCAAGATCATCTAATTCAACATTGCAACTTGAAACATCATCATTTGACCCCTCTTCATTTGAGCTAGAAATATTTGACATTATTTCTTCATGTACAACATTCCCAACCAAATTACATCATTTACCATGTTGGTCTGCAAACAAACAAAAACTTGTAAAATAATGAAAGAAAGAGGACAAACACTAAGTGGACATACCATTAATTTATTAAAAAATATATTTTACATTGATCTCACCTGTCAAAACAACAAGTAGTTCTGAAAGTTTTCACACTTTACATTACGAACCTTAATCCCAACTAGACAAGAATCACAAAGTATAAACACATATGCTACACATACCGTACTTGGTTGCATCACCCAACGGGTCTCTTTCAAATGAATTCTCCATTTCTTCAAGAGCATGAACTTGCTTGAAACTAAATGGGGTTATGAGCGTTGTTTTTAGGGCGGAAATTCGAAGAAAACGAGGAGATTTGTGACTTACAGGCTAGATTTAGAGACAAAATCAAGTCAAATTTTCTTCAGTTTCCCCTTCATATTTCTCCCAATAACCCTAAAATTGTTCCTCTTTTTGTCGTTCCATCTTTCAATCGGGTTTGTAGAGATTGTTTTGATTTTGATTTTTTAATTTTGGTTTCGCCTTTTAATTTTTAATTAGGTGATAATATAATAGTTCTAATTCTACCCCCACATGTATGCCACCTCATCAACGTTAACAGATTATTAACACCTTAAAGCTTAGGGATCGAAATGAAACTAGTTGAGGACTAAAAAAGGAATTCACCCTTAATCTAGCCTAGTTAACTCAAGGCATGTACAGCAAAACAAGGAGAATGAATCTCATTCTCCTTGTTTCCAGTTTAGACGGAACTGAAACCCCAGATTGACGACCTGTTTCGAAGTTGAGACCATACCCGTCATCAACTTATTATAAGCCACTGTTCTAAGGTGTGATATTGTCATCTCAACAGAGGAGTGCTGTCCCTGCATCGTGCTTTTTGGCTTGAACTTCATCGCATTCAGCAGCTGCGTTTGACAAACTAATTCAGCAGATGGGTTGCTGCATATTCTTGGTGAACCATTTTTTTTTTCCCTATTATTTACTAACAAATTTAAGATGCATCTTTTTGTAAAGCTCCTGAAGCCAAACTGCTGAAAGCATATCGGAAACTGCACAACAAGGAAGCTACTCAATAGACTGGTGCTCATTGCCCGGATCAGATGAGGCTTGTTTACAACTCTTAACTTCATCTGAAACATGGTTTGGAAAATCTACTGCCCATTGACATAATAATACATACCATCCACATTCAAAAGGCAAAGGCAAAGGCAAATAGGCAATTAGCAAAGCAACACAAGAAGTACACCGTATTCAGAAAGAGTGAATGAATGGAATGTAGCATTTTGTGTGTCCCTCCTGATCTTTGTTGCGCTACTTGCAACATTCCCGGCAACAAACGGAAACATTCCAGAGTGGAAATAACCGGAGTGATATTAACTGCACAACGCACCCCAATTCTTCCAAAGAAAGGATTGAAACACCCAAAAAGCTTAACCCCCAACTTACCTAACAAGCTGAGTTCCAACTCTATAATCGAGCACAGATTAATTGAGATATTAGAAGCAATGATTTTTAGTTTTGACTATCCACCCATCAACATACCAACCTCAAGAGTGTCTACAATTATATGCTCACTTTGATGTCCCTAATATTAAGCATACTAATAATTTTTTAAAAAAAAGATTAATAAAAAAGAAAAGAAGAGGGCCTGTGCTTACAACATACATGGAGAGCTCCATGTATATTCCTTAAACACCAGTTCCAGAGGTCGTCAAGGGCGATGCAGGGAGCGCCTTCACCTCATCCAACAGGTCCTTCAGCCTGTTTTCCAGGTCTGATTTTATCTTGCTTGACATCTTCCCATCACCTGCCTCTGCCACCATCGTTGCCATCCCCTCAAGTTTCTGCTTCACTAGCCTCAGCCCATCGTTAGATACCGAAGCAAGAGATTGTTTCTTAGACGGCCTTTTCCTCTTCTGCGAGGCTGCTGGATTAGTAGAATCCTTCTTCGAGAATCCGTTCTCATCAGCCTCGGATGTACCTCTCAGACTGCCAACCCTGTAGGTAACCTCGGCTACTCCAAAAGGACTGCTTGCCTTAGAGCTTTTACAGGCTTCTTCAGCATCACAACTCCTCACGAAAACAAGCCTTGCTGAGTAAGATTTCTGAGAAACTTTTGTCTTTGATGTTTCCAATGCACCAAATTTACCAAACATAGCACCAAGATCATCTTCTGATGGCAATGGGTGATCTGGTGGGAATTTCAGGTGCAGAGCAGCAGATTTGGGTGTTCCTGTCATTTTACCATCTTTTTCGGAATCGACCACTTTTGCCTTGCTTTTCAATTTAGCTTTATCATTCTTGGTCCTCGACTTCTTAACACTCTTCCTCTCCTCGTTCGCAACTTCATGATCTGATCCAGGTGTGGACTCGCCCTTCCCCTCTGACTGAGTATCAGACTCGGAAGGATTGCAACCTGACACATTTTGATACTTTGAGCTTCTATAGGAAGTCAGGAACCCCTTGACAGCATTAAGGGACCGATCCCCCTTCGAAAGCCGACCACTACGCGCTGCAGATTGGATCCCAGACAGCACATTGTTTGAAGATGTAACGCTTAATGTGGGATTGCCACCTACCTTCCTACTCGAAGCTCTTCTCGGTGTAGCAGGAGCTGAGCCATTGGGCTTCCCATCTTCTTTGGGGAGCTTTTTCTTGGAAGTCTCACCACTGCACTTCATCAGAGGAGTAGACCCGCTGTCCTGGGCGGAAGCAGGAGTTGGCTTGGAACTCGTCTCTTCACTCTGAGTAACAAGAGAGGATTCCACAGCCTTTGTTTCAGCTGGTCCTCTTGGCGAGGTCATGGCTGTTTGCCTATAGTATTCTAGATTAGTATATGGTGGGCTCAAGTACTTGCTCTTCTTCCTTTCCCGGGTGCGTGGGCTCATCTCACTTTCCTCCAAGGCTGCGAGATCACTTTCAATAACGACAAGCGGTTTAAGACTCCCTTTTGCTACTTTCATCCTACTTGATCTCCTTCCCTCTTTCTTTTCATGTTCAGGCTTATCTTCGTGATCGGTTTCACCCTTTGGAGCTTCTTCCGATTTCTTTTTTCTTTTCCCTGATTGGGTAACCAAACTCTCATCCCCGACACTCTCCTCTTGATCAGCTGTCTTCATCTGATTCCCATCTGCGACCTTCCTCTTTTTCCTCCCAGATTTCAAATCCGTTTTTACACCTTTTTCCCCTTCAACCACAGCACCATCCTCATTATTACCCTTTTCATCACCATACAAGATCTCGGCAACACTCCTCTCCTTCCTTTTAGCTGGTCCTAGAGCATCTGGCATCCCTGGCACAACTTGAACAGGTTCTTCAACTGGCCCTCGCACTGAATCTTCAATTCCGACTCCAACTCCTTCATTCTCCGCAGCTTCTTGCAGCTCGTTGAACTTCAAAAGCAAAGGCCCATCTTTAGACCTGTAAACTGCGGACACCCAGCTCTTCAACGTTGTCAACTCGAGCAAATTAGGAACAGAAGCATGATTCCCTACAATCCTAAGATCAGCAAGAAAAGCAGCCGGATTAAACCTATCGACAGAATATATGCCAATACCGCCCTTATTCACATTAACTCCTCCTTTGATCCCCGCATTTAAAGCCGATGTCGGATGATGATCACTGAGCTCCCTTCTAGGACTACAGTAACACGTCATGTCCAACTCAACCAACCTACCAAATTCGCTCACAGCTTCCTCCACGGCGTTGACAAAGCTCTTAGACACGCTCTGCTTTGACATCTCAGCGAAATTCTCCACAAACGGCTTCAGCTGAGACGGGTCGCACCAAGCGAAGGTGGCATCCCCAAAGTAGGCCACCAGAATCCTCCCTTCATGTTTGTACTTGAGAGCCTGCTGAGACGCATCAGATGGATCGAACACCCTACCCGGCCACCATGGATGGCTCTTGACCTTCCCCCACACAAAATCCCCAACAGAGAACTCGGATTCCTCATCCTCCTCGTCCTCATCCTCTTCCTCTGGCTTCCGGTCTTCCTCCATCGTCTCCCCATCTTCGTCCACCTTGAGCTTCTTGGTTTCATCCCCTGGATCCACATCATTCCTGTTCCTCCTAGATCTCCTCAAGGTAACACTATCACCATCACCACCACCACTTGTATCCTCCGTTTTCTCATCTGCCAAACCTGCATCTCCCCCTTCTTTAGCTGCCGCAGCTTTGAGCTTCTTCCCAGCCCTTTTGCTAGAAAGTTCCGCCAAGGTCACAGACATATCATCATCAACAACAGCACCAGAACCACCACCGCCACCACCCTCACCCTTACCCTCCTCCTCCTGAGCAGAAACCCTAGGCCCTCTTTCCCCAATCTGGGAATCTCCAGGCCCGCCCAAATTGGGGGCATCACCGTCTTTTTTCCCATCTGGGTTCGGAGATTCTAGGGTTTCCTTGGGCTTTGCAGCTCCCATATCATCTTTCACCATTTTCTTTCCTCTTTTCTCTCTTAAGGGAAATTTTGTTGCCGAGGCTGAAATTAGGAGCATAAACAAAAACCTAGGATCAGTTTAAAGGAAAAATATCTCCACATGTAAAGACAAAATACTCAAAAATTAAATATTCCATCTTTATTTCCTTTCGGGAAGGAACCCACAAACACAACAACACAAACATTACAAACAATCAACAAAGGCCACTGATGAAGTTTCAAACCAAACAATTACTATTTAAATTGCAAATCTTGTTCATGGATGGATAAATTGTAATAGCGAAACCAGGAAAAAAAAAAGTCTCCGCACAAAAAACAAGAGACAAAACCTGAAAAAGATGAAGATATCAAGATTGAAGATAAGGGCTTTATCCCCAACTTTGGCTTCTTAAAGGAGGGATTTTCACCATGAAACCATCCTCCGTTGTGTTCTCCAGAATCTGCTAGCTCAGCTTTCTTGGTCTCATGAGAGAGAACACAGAAATAGATAGACAGATAGATAGAGAGGGGAGAGAGAGAGAAATGAAGCTCTACCAATCTACACAGATTTGCAGTTGAGGAATTTTTCTTGCAATAAACCAAAATCAAATCGACTCAAATTTAATACTCCTAATAAAAATGCAGGCGGTGACGATGTTAACTTTTTTTTAATACGGAGTCCTATTTCGAAAACACTTGTTTAACTTTAAAATTTTCTTTGTTGCAGTGCTCCAGCGTGTTAGAAAAATGGAACCAACACACGCGCTTCATTCCGCGTCGATGACACGCGCTTCATTCCGCGTCGATGACACGCGCTGGATGGAGGCCAACACGTTACCTAAAAAGAAACCAACTGTCCACCGGCCACGTGTTTGGAGGAGTGGGGCGCGTGTGGATGCCTTTAAGTTTGATGCAACGGGGAAAGAGAGTTGCCCAGAGGTTGCCACGTGTACAGAAACGAACGGTGTAGGAGTGAGTGCCATTGATCCTACGGCTCTTAAAGGACTTGCCTTGGGTTTGTTTATCTCCTACTCGTTTGCCCTAATCTTTACACACTAACATCGTCCTTATCCGGTTCGGGACCCAAAGATATCCGCATTTAAGCGGTTACCCTATTTATAATATAAAATACAAAATTCGAAATATGGTAAATAAAATAAAGGAAAAATTATCCTGAATAATAAAAACTATCACTTATGAACCAAAAATAATACAAACTTTCAAAATTATCAATTGGTGTACAAACTATTGCGTATTCAACCAATTTTGATAGAAACCATTTCCGACCAAATTTCTCGCAGCTTATATGACGTGGCAACCAAACATTAAAATTTTTTAATGACATGGCATGTCATCTCATTGAACTTTTTTAAAATGAAAAAAAAAATTGAATTAGATGAGAATTGAAAACCCTAAAACAAGAGTTGAAATCGCACCGCCGTCGCCGAAATGTTAAACCTAGGCATGAATTGCAGCCCGATGGGGAGACCATTGAGTGGCTACTCTAGCAGGCCGAACCTGCTATCGTCGCCCACCACCACTATGCCGCCCTCGCCCACCACCACTATGCCGCCCTCAGCAGGCTGAACCTGCTTTTGTTTTCCAAGTCTCCTATCGGGCCCCACCTTTTCCACACTTCCGGAATCGCCCTCGCCCACCACCACTATGTCGCCGCCGCGTTCGAATTTCACCACCAGCAGCAGTACGACTCCAAGTTCTTCGCGATTTTGACTTCTGCAAACGGCGGCGGCAGAGATAGATCCAGATGCGGAGGAGAATATCGGGAGAGAGCACTTTAGGGAGGATCTTTTCAAGGATGATAACTCCTGTGATCGGGGCGGTGAAGAAGGCAACAAGCGAATGAAATTAGTGACGAAATCAAACTAAGATGCACCCTCCGGTACAGCGGCGGCGACTTCTATGGCAGGTCTGATCCGACATCCTTGTAGAGAAGCTGTGATCGTGAAGGCAAACAACCAAAGCAAAAGCGTCAATTTCTCGAACAAGAGTCAAAATCCGGCCGCCGCCTTGGTGATCGTCATCTTCGGTGACAACGATCTCTATCCTCGTCTGTCAACATAAACCTATATTAATGATCAATATGAAGTGAATTAAATAAATCTCATCCTAAACCGAGCAATTACCGGCAGACTTGTATATATCACACCATCAACAATCAGATAGCGAAATCAATCGACTACGAAAAAGATGGAGACTAACGTTGAAGAAATTGGGGCAATGCTCCTTGAAGGAAAGAGCGAGCTGGTAGCCTTTGAGGCGGAGGTGCCGGAGCTGCTTCTTCTTCTTGGAGCCGGAGGTGCCTATGCCGGTGACTGCCGGATCCGGTCAACCACCGACCTCGCTACAAAGGCAGCGCAGATGTGGCAGTCGGGGAGCGGGTTGCAATTCATGGCTAAGTTTAACATTTCGCCGACGACGTGTGACATGGCATGCCATGTCATTAAAAAAATTTAATGGTTGGTTGCCACATCATACAGATCACGGGAAATTTGGTCAGAAATGGTTTCGTATCAAAATTGGTTTAATACGCAATAGTTTGTATACCAATTGGTAATTTTAAAAGTTTATATTATTTCGGTTCGTAGGTGATATTTTGTATTATTTGGGGTCATTTTTCCTAAAATAAATAGGGGATTGATAAATACATCGGTAATTTTTACTTGACACACCGGTAATCTTTGCAAATTGTTACAGAATCAGTTCCGTAACAGGTTGTCGAACAGGGAACATTTTGGAACAAACGAGCCCCAAAGTAACAAAGGGAGGCAATACATTCAGATATTCCACACCAAGTTGCAGAATCAATTTCATGTTAAGTTGTGAAATATCTTGAATGCTCCGCCACGACTTGCAAAACATCTCAAAGAAGATGATGGATTCCGCAACCAGTTGCAGAATTAGTTCCACAACCTATTGAGGAAGCTACGTACTAGTAAAACGACTAATAGCCTTGAACTTAGTATCGAAATTAGGCTCGCATTTAGCCTCGAAAATGACCCTGATTTTTTTTAGGGCGCATGCAAGGGCATTAGCCTCAATTTTACCCCCGAATCAGTTGTGCCTAAATCTTTGTAGCTAACCAACAATTTTCTATTAGTGGGAATTAATTAGTTCCACAACCAGTTGTGGACTTCGCAACTAGTTCCACTAAGGTCGTGTTTGATGTGGTTACCTATGCGTTCCGCAAGAGGTTGCAAAATCAACTTCGCAACAGGTTGCGAAGAATAGTGATGTATGAAGTAAAAATTTGCTGTGTATTTAGTTTTTTCGAATAGATATTATGATTAAACCACGCATATTCAAATTTAACTATTTATTTTTTTAACTCATAGCATTTTCAAACAAATTATAAAGGATCGTTTGGATGACATGGGAATTGAAATTTCATGAAGTTATATTTAGTGAACGTTAAGTTTGTTCTCAATAGAGTCCTTAAAACTATTAACAGGGATGTGGACGTTAACAATTGCCTCCACTATGTCTGGTTGTATAGATTCTTGTAATTTTTCTAAGTTATGCATTATCAAGTTCTGTGTAGCAATTGATAGTTTCTTGGTCGTTTACTTGGTTTTGTAGTCGAAATTCTTGGAGGTTTCTTTTATCATTCAACCATTTGCTTTTCAGAACCTTATTCTCTTCTCATTGTCAATTTGCCAGATTAATCCATCATAAAATTCTTCTTTTATTTTCATGATCTTTACCCATTTCCATGATGTATTATTTTTCTTTTTATAATCCCATATGTCATTTTCCTTTCGATATTTTATTTTCATTATTTTCACCCATTTGTTGTGTGGCTATGGTAATATTTTACAGAGTAGTTTCATTTGTAGTGTCTTATTCATATCCTTTGTCTTGTGTAGTCCAAACCCTCCTTTGCTTTTCGGTCTGTAGATTTTGTTCCATCCAATCAGAGGCTTATGGTTTTGGTCTTTGTTCCAAAAGAAGTTTCTGTTTAGTTTGTAAAGTTCCTTATGTACATGAGCCGGAAGCATAGAATTTTGCATTATGTAATTCGATTTTGCCTCTAGGTTTGATTGGACTAATCTTTATAAGGGCCTCGGGTTTCAACTAATAAACTTCAAATAGCGCTTTCAGGTCCACACACCTCGTCCTCAACTTATTAAATGGACTTCGAAACTCTTAAAATGAATTTCGACCTAAATTTGAATTTTTGACAAACGATTCCGACCCTCCATTTTCAGATTTAAATGAAGTTCGAATGGAGATATCCTTATTGAGGAATGAAAAATCTAATTGATCGAGAGAGTGGGATTCAGGAAACTAACTTTCGGAAACTAACGTCGGAAATTCAAACTAGCGCTTTCGGGACCACACACCTTGTCTCATCCTCCCATGTTTGAACAAAAAATTCAGCCCACTCTCTACACATGTGATGTGTTTAAATTCAAACCAAAGATTCCATTACCTCAAATGGTAAAACACCCACAAATGCTTTTCTTCCCTCCCTTACTCCCACCTCCTTGAAATAGTATGGAGTCAAGCATGCTTCCTCTTAATTTTATCCAAATCTCAACAGCCCCAATCCCTCTTTTGACCATAAAAATCCGAATTATGCCCCATTTTGTAACGCCACAAAAACAAACCCCCAAACCCTAGCAAGCAAAGCTTTAGAAATCTTATCTTAAAGCCCTCTCATTTCTCCCTTCTTCCTCCCCTTTCCGTGAGGCACCACAACCCCAATGTTCCTTCTTATTATCCCTGAGCACCACCACAACAACCCAAGCCCTTATCTTCCTCTTAACTCCCCGTTAATGGCCAAACCGAGCTCCCTAGCTCACATCCTTTGGTTTGCGCCCAAGCAAACGAGACTAGCCCACCGTTCCTCCTTCCTCATGGTGCAACAACATCTTCTCCATCTCTCCGACGCCCATGTGCACCCAAAAGCTGCCGGGAGAGCCCCCGGAGAGCCGGAGCCGCCGAGCCATCTTCTTCCTCCTTCCGCTCTATTTTCGATACTCATGGTCGGTGAGCGCTCCCCCTTCCTTTTTTCACTTCCACCCTTGAGTAAAGTTCCACCTTTATGAAGTTTCCCTTTGTCCTAGGCCTCCCTCAATGTGGATCTAGCTCAGACGCAGCCCGGAGGGCCTCCACGAATGTTTTCGATGAAAACCTAAAGCTCGATGAGCAAGCCTTCGTTTCCCTCAATTCCTTCATGTTCTAGGTATGCTAATATGGGTATTGAGGTCGGGAAAGGGTTTTGGAAAATTGAGGAGGGCTAACACTCACAAGGGAAGCCCTAACAAAGCTCAAACCAGAGTGGAGTACAAGTTTCGCCACGGCGAACCAGAACAGGTCAAGATGACCGTTGAAGGTTGACCTTCTCCACGAGGAAACTGGGTTTTGCCGCAGCGAGTATGAGCCGAGTTTGGCATCTGAGCACCGGGCCTCACCACGAAGAAATTGGATTTCACCGCGGCGAGATCCTCTCGTGGCCGTAAAGACCCCCATCTCGCGGGGTGCTTGCTGGGAGTGTTTTGCCATAGCAAAACTATGTTTCGCTGTGGCAAAATACCCCTTAGTTGATTGGTTCACTTGATGTTCTTGGGATTTTAGCGAATGAATTCAAAAGCTTGTTTTAATGTTTCCGGGGATTTGAAATGCTTGACTCGACGATTTGAACTCGGGTTTTGGAAAATGAACATAACGAGCATTTTCAAAAGTCAGAGGTCCTAACTATTTGACTCGGGATTTGAAGTGGTTTTCCACTAACTTGGGGATTTCGATGGGTTCGATGACTAACTTAGCATGATGTTGTGAATGTGTGACTAATGGCATGAATGTGTGACTAATGAAATGAATGTGTGACTAATAGCATGATAATGTGGTGATATGTTATAACATGTTGTATGTGGCATATGCGCTAAGTATGATTATAAAATGGTAGCATGCGAAATTGGCCAAGTATAATATGAAAATTGTCGTAACTAATGAGCTGGCGAATCATGTTGAATGCGGTATAAGATGTGTGATGACTGATCCTGATGAATAGGAAGGATGAATGATGTGAATTTGGTTGTGATCTGTTTATGTGTGTGATACATGTGTTTAGTGTAATCAATAGAAGCATACTCATTATGTTCTCAAATATGCATACTAGGCGACCATCTGTGACTTTTGATTGATGTATGTCGGATCTACTCTTTTGCTACTCTGCTTACTCAGGTAAGTTCCTCTTGGAGCTTACTCAGATTGAATGGAATCACTTCCCTGCATATATGTGCATGATATACTAGGTGTTGCATATGCATAAGAGCATTCCATGTAGTATCATGCTTATGACTGCACTTATGAATGAGCATTCTTATTCCGTATGCGTTTGTAAACAGAACACTCGTTATCTGTGAAGTGACTAGAGTCATTGCTAGGGTCATAGGACAGCCCAGTCCCATCGGGTCTAGTCCAAAGTCAAATCGAGTCATGAGTAACACCAAAATGAGCATGATGATGAATGGTTGGCATGAATGGATAATGGGCATAAATAACTAGAATGCATTCATGAGTTGGTCAGTTTCCGCCCTAACGGGAAGGGGGTGGAGGTAAGAGAGGGATATGCCACTTGACATTCAATGCGGGTACCCTTTAATTACAGTATTGCATTATATATATACCCTTAAAGTGTACCTTGTTCACAAATATTATTCGGTGAAATGTGAAACATTATTCGGTGAAATTTGAAGCATTATTCGGTGAAATGTGAAACATTCTACCGAATACTGTTATGTTAGAAATTATTCAGTGGAATTGGAACATTTTCATCTGAATTGAAAGGAAAAAGAAAACATAACAGTATTCGGTATAATGTTTCAAATTTCACCGAATAATGCTTCAAATTTCACCGAATAATGTTACACATTTCACCGAATAATATTTGTGAACAAGGTACACTTTAAGGGCTATGTACAAATGGATCCATACACTATATATATAAACTATCAGCATGCTTGTGTGTTAAATTCCGTCCTGCATTAGAAGCATATTATTAGGAACGCGGAAACTATATACACCACAAATCTCCACGTTAATTAAGACGTTCAAGCACGTAGAAAGAAACGTGCAGGTTGGATGGGGACACAACACAGGTACGTGCAGGCACGTCTTGGTTACCATGCCTACACATAAAAACGACGTGCATAAGTGCACGTAAAAAACGACGTGCAAAGGTGCACGTAAAAAACGAAGTGCATAAGCGCACGTAAAAAATGACGTGCAAACACGTCTTTAAAAAAACCAAAAAACGTGCCCCGTCTCCCTATTCAGAGCACAAAGAGAAAGAGAGAGAGAGAGGAAGCGACGCCAATGATGAGAGCTCAGATTCTGAGGAAAAGAGGACGAGAGCGAGAGAGATTCCGAGAGAGAGATGGAGAGAGATGGAGAGAGAGACGGAGGTGGTGGTGCCGACGTCGGAGATGGAGGCGGTGGGAGGTAGTGATGATGGTGGTTCTCTGGTAGGGGTGGAAGGGATTGGTGGAGGTGGTGGTGGTGGTGTGGTGGTTGAGGGTGGGGGTGGAGGTGGTGGTGTGTGTTCGTTTATAGGGATGAGTATAGGGATTCAAATAATTCAAATAAACAATTCACAACTAGACTACTCCCTATCTCAAACAAATAATATAAGAATTCCCTCCCTTGTAGTAGTAGGGTAATTCAGGATCGAATCCACGAGGAGGTATGTCAGCACTTCCCTTGTTGTACTCACGATCAAAGCTTTCGACCCCAGAAGACACTCGATATCGATGTGTCTGCTCGATATCGACCTCAGTTCTGGTCGATTTCCAGTACAGTTCATGCAGAAGACAAAAGCAGCAAAGTCGACGTCGAGCAGAGACCTCGATATCGACGTTAGACCTCGATATCGACCTTTACAGTCGATTCCGATGTTTGTCATAGAAACTGTAATTTATAACCAATTGTCGGAAAAGAGTCCGAAGAACGTAGAATGGTAAAGAAGGATGATCAGAAACAGAACTAAAACTTTTATATTGAATTCAATTAATTAAAAAGCTTCCAAAGTCGGGGTTTCATGCCACAACGATAACAATGCAAGTTTTATGCTAAAGTTATGAAATTTAATGCCTTTCCGTCAAATAACTTTCGTTATCAACACTTAGGTGATTAGAGGCTCTCGCATAGTTCCTAATAGTTACTATCCAATTCATGAGCAATTCAAGTTCACAATATGAGTGGTTTTCGCTTGAATAATGCAAATAATGAATCTCCCTAACTTTCGCAAAGGATCATGCATGGGATAGAAGACGGAATCGCATAAAAGTTATACCTTTGATGCACTTACCCTACATCGTTATCGTCGGGCTCACCCCGACCCTAGAAATGGGTTGACTACTCGCTCCTCATCATGCACATCATCATCATCATCATTGTTGAAAGAAAACTACTTTGAATTAAACTTTGAAAGAAAGTACAACCGAACAAGCCAAAACTCCACTCTCGCTTCTCTCCAACTCACTCGGCTCTCTCTCTCTCTCTAACTCGTTACTCTCTATTGAAACTGAAATTCTCTGCGTAATTGGATCTGAAATTGAATGCCTAATCTCAGCCCTAATGGCCTCTAGATATAGATATCGAACTTTGCTATCCAAAGACTCGAAACTTCATCTTTATTCTCTAAGATAAAACTTAAATAAAGTAAAAACTGAAAACTCGTATGGTAAATCAGCTCATATGATAGATCTGAGGTTGATGATAAGAAATCTCGACTTTAGGATAGACGTGCAAGCTTCGGATATAATTCTATCAAAATCTGAGTCGGATTCCTCTGCTGGGCAACATCGATATCGACCTTCAAACATCGATATCGACCTCTCTGTGTCGACATGCTCTGTTTCATTTCCTGCTCGATTCCTATGTCTCTGCTGCACTCGATGTCGAGGTCCCCATTCGATTTCGACCTCTTCAAAAGACTTCGAGTTCTTTTTCCGCTCTTCCAAATCTGTCCATTTTTATCCTGTTTTCTGCGAAATCACATAGAAACTTGTGCAGATCCATATATTTGACATTTAAGCGTAAACTACACTAATCCCATGTTTTCCCATTAATATGCATGCAAAAGACGATAAAATGGACTCATATGTGAATAGAAAATATGGCAATTCGCGCGCACATCAGTGTGGCTGAGGCTCTGGCGGGGGAGGTGGGGGTGGAGGCTGGGGCTAGGGGTGGTGCGGCGGCGGAGGAGCAGGAGGCTCCGGTGGTGGTGGCGCCGACGGCGCAGACGGTGGTGGAGGAGCAGGAGGCGGAGGTAGCGATGCAGGCCCTTTTACCACTGCAGAAGCGACGTGTTATGAAGGTGTCGCCCGTCCCGACCCCACCAGTATGTTATCGCCCTTTATTTAATTATTTTATTTTATGTTTATAGTTTTTATAATATAGTTTTTATGTTATTTTATGTTTATAGTTTTATAATATAGTTTTTACAATATAGTTTTTATAACTTGAAATATTTATTATATGTTTATAGTTTTATAATATAGTTTTGTAATATAGTTTTTATAATATAGTTTTATATTATAGTTTTATAATATATGTTTTTATAACTTGAAATATTTATTATATGTTTATAGTTTTATAATATAGTTTTATATTATAGTTTTATGATATAGTTTTTATAATATAGTTTTTATAATATATTTTTATATTATAGTTTTATAATATAGTTTTTATAGTTTTATAATATAGTTTTTATAATATAGTTTTATATTATAGTTTTATAATATATTTTTTATAATATATTTTTTATAATATAGTTTTATAATATAGTTTTATAATATAGTTTTATATTATAGTTTTATAATATAGCTTTTTATGTTATTATAAGGTTGTAGTTTTTATAATATAGTTTTCATAACTTGAAATATTTATTATTGTTTATAGTCTGTAGTTGATAGTTTTTATAGTTGTTAGTTTTTATAGTTTATAGTTTAAGTTATTATGTTATTTTATGCTTATAGTTTTATAATATAGTTTTTCAAAGACAAATATGAGCATATTAAAAGACATTAAAGACATTAAAAATATATGTGCATATTAAAAGACATTAAAGACATTGAAAAATATATGAGCTTATTAAAAAACATTAAAAGACATTAAAGACATTAAAAATATATGAGCATATTAAAAAATATTAAAAGACGTTAAAGACATTAAAAAAGACATTAAAAAAGGCATTAAAAAAACTATAAGTTCGTATGGTTTTTAATATACGAAAACATGGAGGAAGTCTAATATGAGCACATTAAAAGACATTAAAAAAACATAATCGACCCATACAGTAGATTAGCATAAGTAATACAAGAAGTAACATAATCTTAAACATTTCTTAATAACAGGCGACGAGACTCTTGAGGACTGACGGTACCCTACGTGTTGTTAGGGTCGGAGACCGGGCAACGGCCAGTCAGTTTAGGGTAGAGGGTGGGGGTGAGGATATGGTTAAGAGAGGCAATGAGGGAGAGACGGTACCTGCTATTAGGGAGGAGATGTCGACCCATACAGTAGATGAGCTGCTGCTATCTGCAGAGGGCGCCCAGCAGACCTTGGAGAGCCCTCGGTACGACAAGGATGACAGCTTCTGGCAGGATCTGCCTGATTTTCGTTGTTCTGGTGATCTGTTGTCTAGTCAGCAGCTGCGAATGCTGTCCCAGGATGTACTCGGGGAGTTCATCACTGATTTCCGTGCACGTAGACCGACGGAGCAAGTGCCTCCCACCATCCTTGAGGCTTCGACTTCCGCCATCCATCAGGCTTCTACTTCCGCCATCCCTGAGGCTTTGACCTCCGGCACACCGGCGCCGATATCATTGGGTTCTGCGGATGACACAATCCCTCACGTGGCAGAGGAGGTGGAGGATGGACAGAAGAGGCAGGAGGGGCAGTAGGAGCAGAGGGGTGCGGGTGATGCACCCATCCCTGCGCAGCCTGCTGACCACTTGCCTTCGGGCACTCTACTGGTGTCTTACATGCACCATCGAGCTTATATGGTGTGAAGGGATGAGACTGTGGATCTTCCGTTGCTGAAGATCCACCATCGGACGAGTCATCTAGAGGCTTTTGACCCGTATGTCTACGAGGGCCCGGGGACCTAGTAGCAGGAGCTCATTCCCACAGGCATCCCGTAGTTGCGGACCCTGCATTGGGAGGGTGTGGACGCGTAACTGGTCACAACGTTCGTGGAGCACTGGCATCCCAAGACGAGCTCTTTCCATTTTCCATGGGGCGAAATGACCATCACGCTGCACGATGTAGCTTGCTTGCTAGGGCTGCGGATTGACGGGGATGCTTGCTTGTCAGCCCTAGCAGATGTGGAGCTGATCCTCACGATCGTCGAGTACTACTAGCTGCCCGTAGAGATGCTGAGGGCGTACAAACGAGCTGGAGGCTACCACGTTGGGTTGTTGATGGACCGATGGATCGAGCGACACGGGCCGATGGACGGGGAGTTTGAGGGAGGGGGTGTTAGGAGATGACCCTGACCGACAACAATATTTGGCCCTGGCGTACCTATCCATCGCTCTCGCCGCGACTCTGTTCGTTGACAAGTCGCAGAGCCGGGTCGGATTCCGGATACTCGGCCTTGTTTGAGAGATCCCCCGAGCGGCCGGCATCGCATGGGGTGCAGGTGCCTGATGTGCGCGCAAATTGCCATATTTTCTATGCACATAAAAAGTCCATTTTTACTGTCTTTTGCATGCATATTAATGGGAAAACATGGGATTAGTGTAGTTTATACTTAAATATCAAATATATGGGTCTGCACGAGTTTCTATGTGATTTCGCAGAAAACAGGATAAAAATGGACGGATTTGGAAGAGCGGAAAAAGAACTCGAAGTCTTCTGAAGAGGTCGAAATTGACTGCAGACCTCGACATCGAGTGCATCAGAGACATAGGAATCGAGCAGGAAATGAAACAGAGCATGTCGATACAGAGAGGTCGATATTGACGTCTGGAGGTCGATATCGATGTTGCTAGATCGAGCTAAATGATAGAAATCGAGTGCCAGTTCAAGTAGGAGAAGGAAAGGTCGAGATAAAGTTTCACAGGGGTCGATATCGATGTTCAAGGTCGATATCAACCATGCCAGCAGAGGAATCCGACTCAGATTTTGATGGAATTCTATCCGAAGCTTGCACGTTGATAATGCATATCATAGATAGGCATTATAGACATTTTTAGGCTAGTTAGGTTGCATTTAGTTAATGAATTAGAGTTAAAGTGCATCTAACGATTATTTTAGAATGTTCGGATTTTACGCGAATTTGTGAGTATTGTTACAGATTAGATCCGAACACTATGGGATGCATGATAGTGGAAGACTTGAAGAAGTAGAGCAAAGAATTGGAGATCAAGCTTCTGGCAGCGGGATGAAGCAGCGGGGCATATGCCGTGGCCGCAGCATACATGCAGCGGCCGCCGCAGGGAGCTGGAGCGGCGCCTGAAGAGAACACGCGTGCAGCGGCCGCGACACCTATGCTGCGGCCGCCGCATCGGTCATCTACCGCATTTCAAGTTGTGAAACCCTAGTTTTTGTTATTTTCATTTTAAGATCGGTTTAGACTTTTAAAAGGCCGAGAGTATTTTAGTTTTGCGGACTTTTCATATTCTATTCTACGTTCATCAGACACTTTAGAGATTTGAGCGATGTCTTCCATGAGGAACTAAACTCATCTGTTCTGCCTACAATTTGACGCTTTATTTGGATTGATTGTGAGTTTCTAATTCTCGTTCCTTGTTTCCTATATTCGAATGCTTCAACTTCTTTGCGCTTGTTGATTATTGTTTTGTTCTATCTTGTCTGGCCAACTAGTTAGATCAATTCAATTGCTAGGGTTTTGTAGATTCCTGATTGTGAACCTTAACCTAAGTAGCGAACTTATCCCTTTAGGACTGATTGAACTAATTGGATAGGTAGGAAGTTGAATGTGTTGTTAAATCCCTCTTTAGGGACTGCAAATACCTTGGCTAATCTCTGAACTTAAAGCTATCAATTGGGTTAAATCCTTCTTTAGGGACTGTTCGATTGATAAGGGTTGCTAGGACTGATTAGACTAGTAACTATATTAGGTCGGGACAAGGGCATTCATAGGAAACTTAATAGGACGAGAAGAAGTTACAAGGATCGCTTCAACCAAATAAAGTGGAAAATTGTAGGTAGAACTGCTTCTCTCAATTGTTTGAATCACAACCATTTACTCTTTTCTTTCATAATTCGCATTTGCTTTCACAAACATCCTCACTTGGTTACTAAATCAGCATCTTAAATCACATTTGAATAACAAATCTCCCTGTGGATCGACCTCTTACTTATTACTATACTAGTCATAGGTTTGAGTTTACTTTGACGGATCAACGACAAGGTTTCCCCTCCGTCAAATTTGGCGCCATTGCCGGGGAGGTTTATTGATTCTTGTGTGTTTTGGTGTTGATTTTTGGTGTGGACCATCTTATATGGTCCATACCCGTGCTACTAATCCATCTTTGCTATTGTTTGATTCAGAGATTGAAAAGTCCCTTTCTGCCTTACGGCGAGAAACTCGTGATCGCTTTCACGAATCTTCTTCTGGTCAGGGAGAAAGCACTGTAGAGATGGCTTACAACGCAAATCTTACTCTAAGGGAGCTTACTGCTCCTGACTTGGCACAACAACCCCTGGCAATCCAATTCCCTGCACTTGGGGAAGGTGTGAATTTTGAGCTGAAATCTGGGGTAATTCATCTATTACCCAAGTTCCATGGGTTGAGTGGGGAAGATCCCCACAAGCATTTATCAGAATTTCATACTGTGGTGGTTGGAATGAAACCTGAGAATGTCACTGAAGAACAAATGAAGCTGAGGGCATTTCCTTTCTCTCTAAAGGATGACGCAAATGAGTGGTTCTTCTATTTACCACCTGGAAGTATATCTACTTGGGCTGAAATGAAGAGAACCTTTCTGGAGAGGTACTTTCCTGCAACTAAGTGTAACGCCTTGAAAAGGGCGATTAGCAACATTGAGCAGCAGGCAACATAGTCTATTTATGAGTATTTTGAACGCTTTAAGAAACTCTGCGCTAGCTGCCCATGTCATGGCTTTCCTCAGAAGGATCTGGTTCTATTCTTATTTAATGGGCTTACGGATGAGGAGCGCAGAACGGTGAATTCTTGTTGTGGGGGAAACATGCTGAATAAGACACCAGCGGCAACATGGGAGGTGTTCAAGGAGCTCTCTGAGGGCTCTAGGCAGTTCAACAAGAGCACTCGTGCTAGAGGTGTACTTGCCATTGATGCCCCAGTGGCTGCATTACAGACTGATATGGCAGAGATGAAAGAGATGATCAAGAAGCTCGTAGTTGACGGAGCACCTCAGCAGTTGAAAGCATGTGAATTCTACAGCGATCCATTCCATCCTATGGATATGTGCTCAACCTTGCAAGAACCTAATTTTGAGTTGAATGCAATTGGGAATTTTGCTCCACAAAGGCCTAGGCAAGGCAACTTTGGTAATCCTGGGTACTTCAACAATAATAACTACAATGGAGGCTATCAGCAGGGCTCTGGTTATGGGAACTACCAAGAACCTTTCAATTGGCAAGGAGGACCTCAGGTAAGGCCACAACAACAGTTTGATCTTCGTCAGGGAGAACAACCTCAGGCAAGTACATCTGAGGGAAATCCACTACAAGCCCTCACACAATTCGTAACGAACCAGGCTGAACGCACAAAGAACTTAGAGATGTGCACTAAGAACCTCGCACAAGCAGTCTTGGACCAAGGTGAACGATGTAAGAACTTGGAGAATCAAATGAGTCAAATCATTCAATTGCTAAGTGCAAAAGAGGCAAATGACTCAGGAAAGCTCCCATCGCAAACGATTGCGAATCCCAGGGAGAATGTCAGTGCAATAATGCTTAGGAGTGGCAAGGAACTGATTGCCACACCACTAAAGGGCGACGAGGAAATCATGGACGAAGAGATAGAAGTTATTGGCGAGGAGGATGGCAGCTGCACAGAGCGGCGGCCGCCGCAACCATGCAGCGGCCGTGGCAAACCAGGTGAGCAGCGGCCGCAACACAATGCTGCGCCCACGGCCGCGGCCCCAGCGGGAACCCCACCACCAGGTACACCCTTTGCCCCTCCTTCTTCTTTACCTTCTTCTCCTACTCCTCCTCCTCCTTCTTCATTACCTTTGGAGACTCCGAAGCCTATCCCACCTTTTCTCGAAGCTCTGAAGGATACATGAAGGTATGAAAACGATAAGGAGATCTTTGAGACATTCAGCAAGTGCGAGGTAAACATTCCTTTACTCAACTTGATTAAGTGCATTCCTAGATATGCTAAATTCTTGAAGGAATTGTGCACCATAAAGAAGAAGCAAAGATTGAAAAAGAAGGAAAAGGTAAGCTTAAATGAAAATGTCTCTGCTGTGATGCAAAGGAAATTGCCTGAAAAGTGTGGAGACCCAGGTATGTTTACGGTTCCATGTGCAATTGGGAATACTATATTCAAACAAGCCATGTTAGATCTAGGAGCCTCAATTAATGTTATATCCTATAACTTGTATATATCTTTGGGTTTGGGTGCTCTGACTGAGACTGCGGTTATAGTGCAACTTGCTGTCGATCACAGATCAAGCCAAGAGGCGTTGTTGAAGATGTTTTGGTTATGGTTGATGATTTGTTTTTCCCTGTTGATTTCTTTGTTTTAGATATGGAGCAGGGAGCCCCAAAAACACCCATCATATTAGGAAGACCATTCCTGAAAACTGCAAAAACGAAAATTGACTGTTGTGAGGTTTATTGACTATGGAGTTTGATGGAAGAAAGATAGAGTTCTCTCTCTTTAATCATGCTAAACTTTCTCCTGAAAGTTCTTTAGATATGCCTATTGCTAATAATATTGATCGCAACAATAATTTTCGTGATTTGTTATAGACATCTAAGGAAAATAGTTTCTTGAAATTTGAGCCCCTTAACAAATTGCAATCCCTAGGAAAAGAAGAACTCAGAAAAGGTGTTGATGGTTATGTTGATCCGTTTAAGCCCGCACTTTCACCTTATGAGAAACTAATTTCAAATGGTGTCGAAGCTTTTGTGATTTCAGGACAACCCCCAGGACTAGCTCAAGGAGAGAAGCTAAAAGTAATGGATGAATGCTCGGACAGAAAGCTATACCTTCCAAGGGTGCCCGCACTTGTCAATGAGATGACAAGTCTAGGTGACCTTGGTGGAGGAACCTAGGCCAATCAAGGGTCATTACGTCGAGCCAACGACTTTAAACAAAGGCACTTCTCGGGAGGCAACCCGAGGTAAGTTTTCTTGTTCTTTTCCATTAAATCATCCTTAGTTAGTTTTTCTTGTTGCTTTGCTTTTGTTTTGTTTGGAAATGGGACTAACAACTCATGAAAAAGCGGAACTGGATTCGTGCAAAGGAGAGTGCTTAGCATACATGCAAATCAGCATACATGCAGCGGCCGCAGCTTAATGCCGCGGCCACCGCATACAGCCGCAGCAAAATGCCAAATGCGGCGGCCGCAGCAACTGTGCCGCGGCCGCCGCATACCAGTCCCGTGATCACTTCTTCTGATTTTCTGGAAAAAAAAAAAGAAAAAAGAAAAAAAAATGAAATAAAAAACCCGGAACCCTTCCTTTCTAACCTTATATGCCTGCACTTCCCCATCAACCCTAACTTCCCATCACCATTTCTCCCATCTCCAACCTTCATCCTCTCCAAAAAACCACCAAAATTTTTCAAATCCAACCCCAACCGGCTGTAATCTCTTCCTCTACACCACCTAGGCTTCAACCCGACACGACATTTGTAATCGGCGGCCATATCGAGCTTCCGAGCGGGATCCATTCACCATTGCCAACAAAAGAGGAAGGAGGCGCCGATCTACCAGTGCAGCGGCCGCCCCATACTGCAGCGGCCGCCGCCTCTGCCCGCCGCCCTCTGCTGCTGCCACATACTATTGCAGCGGCCGCCCCCTGTTGCAGCGGCCGCCGCCCCTCTGCCCGCTGCCACATACTCCTGCAGCGGCCGCCCCCTGTTGCAGCGGCCGCCGCTTGCATCCCGCCGCCACTGCAGTGTTGATTGAGTATGGTGAGACAATTGAGGAATCTATCTAGGAGTCAAAGGGTCGTTTGGGATGGATTTGAGGCGAAGAAATTCGTGCAAACGAAATTCTTCAATGTTCCGATGTTGCATAGGTTGGGTATGTTAGTTTGTACACAACAGATGTTAACACATGCGGGCTTGGGGGATTTCATCAATTTGAGTGCACCTACATATCCGGAGTTGGTCAAAGAGTTTTTGTCGACATTGGTGGTGTCGGAGGATGAGACCATTAGCTTCCATCTGCTTGATCATGTGTACTCCCTCACGTTTGCTGAGTTGAGGGAGATCTTTGGTATTTCTGAGGAGCCCACCGAGGATTGGGCCGAGCATGGGAACGACCAGACGACCCATGATTTTTGGTATGCAGTGACCGGCGAGGCCTTTGATGGACACAGAGGCGAGTACAACTACAAGTTCGTCCACCCATGTCTGCGTTTGGTTCACAAGGTCCTAGCCATGGCTATCATTGGGCAGGGCGAGGTGAACAAGGTCGCCGCTGCTGATTTGGCTTGGTTATGGTGTTTCTCGCCCCAGTCTGATGTCATTCCTGATTGGGTTGATTTATTTTTGGAGAGTTGCAAGAGAGTTGCAGCGAAGAGGATGGGGAAATTTGGTCTGGGGGGCATGATTACTTTGATCGCCCAGCATTTTATAGATCCATCATAGGGCGGTGCTCGCATGTCTGGCGGGTTTACTTATACAGAGGATCAGCTGAGGCGAGCCTATCTATTGGAGGGCTCACAGGAGACGGGGTTTGTCTGGAAGGCCGGACCTCAAGGGGTCCACAGATTGAGATTACCTACGGCCCTTCCTTATGGTCCTACTGATGCTGCCTTCTACATTGAAGGCGATGTAGATGATGATGCTCCTGACGACGATGATGAGGAGGAGCAGGAGGATGCAGCTGAGCAGGTTCCCCCCGTAGATCATCCTATGCCTGACTATCATGGGGGTGGTGCTCAGTTTGCTGCAGGGCCTTCTGCTGGGCCTAGTTCCTCTTATGTTGAGTCTACTTGGCATGAGGACATGTTTGCACAAATGCACCAGCTTTCGATCCGCCAGGACTCCTTCCAGTATGAGCTCAGCGACTTGGGTCGCAATGTTCGTGATATGGCCTCTTCTATAGAGGACATGAGGAGGCAACAGGAGTACTACTATAGCATGGCGTGGCCCCAGTTTCCACCCTACCAGCCACCGCCGCCTCAGTGAGCAGTTAGTTTTCTTTACCCTCACATCGTGTTTATTTGATTTATTTTTGTTGTCTTTGATATTTCATTGAGGACAATGAAAGATTTAAGTGTGGGGGAAGGAAATTTAGTGTATATAGGTGAGTTTAGTTTATATAGTGCATTCAGTTAGATCATGTTTAAATTTCAGCACACATTTTTATTTTTGAATCATTTCATATTTACAGTTCCTGTTTACTTATGCAAAAAAAAAAAATCATGCATTGCATCCATATGTGTTATTTAAATACCCATCTGGCTTAGTTTGTCCTCTAATTTAAATTTCAGCATGATCATATAAATCCCATGGAGTTCTAGATGTTTTGGCCATGTCTATATTCTTTATTTTATATGAAGCATGACCTTGCAAATATAATTGAGCATGTATGATTGAGCTAAAGTATGATTGAAATCCTATGAACATGACCCTTGTGAGAATGTTAGCCTTATATGGAATTGTTTATAATTCTTTTGCTTAATTGTGTGATTTACTCTCCTTGTGTTGCTACCTCTTGGCATTGACTTTAGTATCACATAGTTGTTGCTTGCGGAGTATGTTTATATCTTGAGTCGTTTTGTTTTAGTTTGTGCATATTTAGGGCAATGAGGTGGCAATGGTTGATGCACTTAGTAACCGGGTCTATGCATGACACCCATGTGTATGATTCGCGCAAAACAGTGTTGAAAACTACCCACTAGGAAAGGAAGCTTGATCATTGAGTAACCGGGTTCATTCATGACACCCATGTTTGCAACTCGCGTCAAAAGATGTTCAAGTGGACTTCATTTTAGGAAGTTGAGGTGTTGATAGACCGGGGACATTCATGACACCCATGTTTGCGACTCGCGTAAGGAAAGCACCAAAACAAATAAAAAAAGAAAAAAAAGAAAAGAAAAAAAAGTGTTACATTTTATTTAGTTTTCTTTATTTTGTCCCGCAAGTAATGACATTTCGGTAGATATTTGGTGATATGGAGGTCAATGTCTATGAGCTTAGTGCATTTTGGATTGAGTTGAGAGTTGATTCTAAAGCCTAAACACATGAGAGCATGAGTGAAACACATATTCCTGGTGAGGTTGGATGATTTCTACTTATAAGCTTTGATCACTTGTATACATGCTATGACGTTTGTTTGCTTGGCTTATGTTTACAGTTGCTATAATGTTGCTTTTTGATGAGGTTGAGACTTGAAGGGATTTCCTGTGGGATGCATTGATTTATGTTCACTCTATCATTGCTTGAGGACAAGCAAAGGCTAAGTGTGGGGGAATTTGATAATGCATATCATAGATAGGCATTATAGACATTTTTAGGCTAGTTAGGTTGCATTTAGTTAATGAATTAGAGTTAAAGTGCATCTAACGATTATTTTAGAATGTTTGGATTTTACGCGAATTTGTGAGTATTGTTACAGATTAGATTCGAACACTATGGGATGCATGATAGTGGAAGACTTGAAGAAGAAGAGCAAAGAATTGGAGATCAAGCTTCTGGCAGCGGGATGAAGCAGCGGGGCATATGCCGCGGCCGCAACATACATGCAGCGGCCGCCGCAGGGAGCTGGAGCGGCGCCTGAAGAGAACACGCGTGCAGCGGCCGCGGCACCAATGCTGCGGCCGCCGCATCGGTCATCTGCCGCATTTCAAGTTGTGAAACCCTAGTTTTTGTTATTTTCATTTTAAGATCGGTTTAGACTTTTAAAAGGCCGAGAGTATTTTAGTTTTGCGGACTTTTCATATTCTATTCTACGTTCATCAGACACTTTAGAGATTTGAGCGATGTCTTCCATGAGGAACTAAACTCATCTGTTCTGCCTACAGTTTGACGCTTTATTTGGATTGATTGTGAGTTTCTAATTCTCGTTCCTTGTTTCCTATATTCGAATGCTTCAACTTCTTTGCGCTTGTTGATTGGGCCAACTAGTTAGATCAATTCAATTGCTAGGGTTTTGTAGATTCCTAATTGTGAACCTTAACCTAAGTAGCGAACTTATCCCTTTAGGACTGATTGAACTAATTGGATAGGTAGGAAGTTGAATGTGTTGTTAAATCCCTCTTTAGGGACTGCAAATACCTTGGCTAATCTTTGAACTTAAAGCTATCAATTGGGTTAAATCCTTCTTTAGGGACTGTTCGATTGATAAAGGTTGCTAGGACTGATTGGACTAGTAACTATATTAGGTCGGGACAAGGGCATTCATAGGAAACTTAATAGGACGAGAAGAAGTTACAAGGATCGCTTCAACCAAATAAAGTGGAAAATTGTAGGTAGAACTGCTTCTCTCAATTGTTTGAATCACA
Source organism: Persicaria maculosa (assembly GCA_963922045.1). Taxonomy (NCBI): domain Eukaryota; kingdom Viridiplantae; phylum Streptophyta; class Magnoliopsida; order Caryophyllales; family Polygonaceae; genus Persicaria; species Persicaria maculosa. The sequence goes on along the minus strand of OY998271.1, from coordinate 20,003,079 downwards.
ACCATTTACTCTTTTCTTTCATAATTCGCATTTGCTTTCACAAACACCCTCACTTGGTTACTAAATCAGCATCTTAAATCACATTTGAATAACAAATCTCCCTGTGGATCGACCTCTTACTTATTACTATACTAGTCATAGGTTTGAGTTTATTTTGACGGATCAACGACAGGGTTTCCCCTCCGTCACACGTCTATCCAAAAGTCGAGATTTCTTATCATCAACACCAGATATTATCATATGAGCTGAATTACCATAGGAGTTTTAGTTTTTACTTTTATTTAAGTTTTATCTTAGAGAATAAAGATAGAGTTTCGAGTCTTTGGATAGCAAAGTTCGACATCTATATATAGAGGCCATTAGGGCTGAGTTTAGGCATTCAATTAACATTCAATTTTGACATACAATTCAGTTCCAATTACAGTAGTAACGAGTTAGAGAGAGACAGAGAGAGAGAAGACCGAGTGGAGTTTGTGAAGCGAGAGCGGAGTGGCTTGTTCGGTTGTACTTTCTCTTTTGCAAAGTTTAATCCAAAGTAGTTTTCTTTCAACAATGATGATGATGATGTGCATGTTGAGGAGCGAGTAGTCAACCCACTTCTAGGGTCGGGCTGAGCCCGACGATAAAGATGTAGGGTAAGTGCATCAAAGGTATAACTTTTATGCGATTCCGTCTTCTATCCCATGCATGATCCTTTGCGAAAGTTAGGGAGATTCATTATTTGCATTATTGAAGCGAAAGCCACTCTTATTGTGAACATTGAATTGCTCATGAATTGGATAGTAACTCTTAGGAAATATGCGAGAGCCTCTAATCACCTAAGTGTTGATAACGAAAGTTATTTGACGGAAAGGCATTAAATTTCATAAATTTAGCATAAAACTTGCATTGTTATCGTTGTGGCATGAAACCCCGACTTTGGAAGCTCTTTTAATTAATTGAAATCAATATAAAAGTTTTAAATTTTGTTTCTGATCATCCTTCTTTCCCATTCTATTTTCTTCGGACTCTTTTCCGACAATTGGTTACGAAAACAGTTTCTGTGACAAACATCGAAATCGACTGTAAAGGTCGATATCGAGGTCTAACGTCGATATCGAGGTCTCTGCTCGAAATTGACTTTGCTGCTTTTGTCTTCTGCAGGAACTATACTGGAAATCGACCAGAACTAAGGTCGATATCGACCAGATTACTCGATATCGAGTGTCTTTTGAGGTCGAAAGCTTTGATCGTGAGTACAACAAAGGAAGCACTGACATACCTCCTCGTGGATTCGATCCTGAATTACCCTACTACTACAAGGGAGGGGATTCTTGTATTATTTGTTTGAGCCAAGGAGTAGTCTAGTTGTGAATTGTTTAATTTTAGATATTTGAATCTCCTACATACCCCCCGTAGCGAACAGTGCCCTTGCTTGTCTCTACAGGGGCCTAGGAGAGGCCACCTGATAAGAGGCAAAGGGTTTAGATGGATGCACGTCTTTACTGCAGGTACGAGTCCACGAAATTAGTTTTATAGGTTATTAATATTTTAGTCTCAATCTTACCAAATTGTTTTTTGTGTCAAGGCTTGGATCTAGGCATACTTCCCTCGCTTCCGTGGGGATCTGTCCAGCGATCCGGTTAGGACCGCGGATCGATGCTGGTACGCCAAGTTCGAGCCTCCAAAGGCTCCTACCCACAAGGACGATGAGGGCAAGCTCTAGCAGGTTCGACATGTGCGGAAGGAAGTCGACCGGCTTACCGTCGATGATGTAAGTCACCGATACTATACATATATTTAATGTTTTTCGTAGATATGACTTACATCTGATTGGTTTATTTGTAGGTTTGTTGGATGCCATTTGGGCGTGATCTGGACTTCGACGGCGAGTACCGGTCGTCCACCTACCGCGACACGATCAGCTTCTGCCGGGAGGAGGAGCCATATATGCCCGATCGGTGTCTTTGGCAGTTTGGGCACTTCCAGGGGGTCCCCCAGCACATCATCCCTCCGATGCAGGTCACTCGTGACGCCGGCTTGAGGAGGAGGTACGTCGCCATGTTTGCCGCCCAGCACAACAGGTGGCATAGCCAGGACGACGATCGCTTCTACCCACTGGGTGAGCGCCGGCGGACTAGCGAGGATTGTCAGGCCGGTGTCACTGCTGACTATATGGCGTGGTATGCATCTCAGAGCCAGCCGTATGTGTTGACCACCACGCCACGCCATCCGGACCCTCCAGCGCCCGTCCACCTGATCACTATGGATCCATGGGTGGACCTGCCTCAGCCTGCAATTATCCCTCCTGATCGAGAGGAGCGGATTCATGAGATCCATGGGCATCTACGGGCCTTTGCATCGACTCCTCGGTTCCACGAGCTGTGCGACGAGGTGATGGACATATTGGCTGATGTTGTACAGTCCACTCGATCACCATGATTTTGTTTGTTATGGTTTGTTACTAGCTATTATATTATATTCACTATTCTGTTCGGATCTTGTGAGGTCGTAAGTGATTCTTGAAGTGTTCTTATCGATCTTGTTTGAATCTTCAATCCTCACGAATTCACCGAACGAGTACATTAGGGTTCGGGTTTGTTCTAGGATAGGGCTAGGGTTTGGGGACTTAGGGCTAGGGTTTTAGGGTTTGGAAAGGGTAGAATTTTAGGGTTTCGGGGGGGGGGGGGGGGGTTTAGGGTTTGCACATGGTCAACGACGTGCAAATGTGCACGGGGTCAACGACGTGCAAATGTGCACGTGGTCAACGACGTGCAAATTTTGAGAGAGAAGAAGCATGTGCTGCTCGACACCATCCACAATCTACCACAGCTCGACGTGGACGCGATGATGTGTTCGGAGGGTTTAACTGGGGTCGAAACAACATTGATCCCTTCATGATCGGACATATTCAGGGTGTCAGGGACACTATTGGAGATGGTTATTGTGGCTACCTTGCTTTGGCGTCATTGACATCATCGATCGGCGAGTCTGCTTTCCCAGAAAGCGTTATTATGCAATCACTTGGAGGATCACACCGATCTCTACGCCAATTGTTATATGGGAGGGTACACATTCCAATAGTTCGTCGATAACCAGAGATGGGCAAGACCTGTGCATGGTGATAGGAGACGTTGGATAGAGCTACCCATCATGTGTTTAGTATTTTCAACGGTATATCAGATTCCTCTCACCGTCCTATCTTGGCATCATCTGTTCACATGTCTCCCCATGTCCTCGCCAACACTTGGTAACAACTCTCAATCAATAACCCTTGGTTTAGCTTGCATTAGAAACCAAGACCATTTTGCCGTGGTACGACTTCAAACGTCTTATATTACCTATTCTTACTTTTCATCTATATTTTCATACTCTTAACTCTAATTTTCCGTTCTCATAGGTCTGCTTGCGTCCTAACGCTCCTATTTCGCCCCCTGCACCAGAATGGGTTGAACATCATCAACCAAGTGTCGAAGGATGGGATGCTCCTTTTCAAGCTCAATTGGACAGATTTCGAGCCTTACGTGTCGATGTCGGTCGCCCTTTACACTTTGTCTAGAGTTTATTCCACGAGTCTATTACAATTATCGATGTAAACCTTTTTTTTCCGTGTGTTGTAATATTATTTGCATATTATTCGAATGAAAACCTTTAAAATTATTGAATTTTATTCCATTAACATCTCTCTAAACCCTAAACACCTCCCAAAACCTTAAACCCTAAACCCTTGATTTTTATTCCCTAAACCCTAAACCCTAAATCCTAAACCCTAAACCCTGAACAAACCCTAGTCGAACAAGTTGTACGTCATTGACTATGTGCAGAGTTGCACGTCGTTGACTATGTGCAGAGTTGCACGTCATTGACTACGTGCAGATTTGCACGTCATTAGTCACGTGCAGACTTACACGTTAAAAGCAACGTGCAGGCCAACGTGCACTAAGATGCCACCCACCACATTTACACGTTAATAATGACGTGCATGCACGTTAATACTGACGTGCAACTCCTTAACTACCATTTGCAGTGTATCTAACAAGAGCCTATTAGGAATGACGTGTATGTGTGCCTATTTATGGGGACTAGCCAAGTATGGGCCTTAATTTGATCCCATGCCCGTCTGTATTTTTAGGTATACATTCATGATCCTATCTAGTGTTGTATGCTATTTGATGAGGAATGATCATGATGAATAATCGGAGACTGACTTGTCACTTGATCATATAAATTGCTAGTGGATTAACCACATAATAAAACATGTTTTGACCCGGATATGCCGTGGTAACTTGTATTGGATTTATGTGATTGGTCAGTTTAAGCGGAAATGTTTTCCTGACTTAGCACTTAGGATAGGTACAAGTGTGTTAACATCGGGTCTCTAACGGACCTCACGAGAACTTTGGGTATGAAATCCCACTTTCAAAATCTAACTTTTGAATTTCAAACTTTCAACCCGTACTTGGTGCACAAGATCCGAACAAAGATATCCGACCTTCGAAACGTAACCCGGGTTAATAAACTCGGGTCATTACAAAGTTGGTATTAGAGCGAGGTTTTTTTAATCTGAGTACAAAAGGGTTGAAAAGGATTTTGGAAACCTGCCCAACAATTTCAAAGGTTTTAAACGGATTTAAAAAAAGGCAAAATGAATTTAATTGGACCTAACCCTAGGATAGGAATTAGGATCAAACGTGCGAGGTAGAGACCAAAGCGACAGACCATCCCCTAAGGATGTATACTCGGGGAACTGTAGATAAACTTAGCTTTATATTTTACAGGGCCTAGAAGACTCCAAGGAGTTGCACCGCAGAGGGTTGTGAAGCTAGGTTAGAAGACCGAGAGGTAATTTCCCCTTCCGGTCAGTTGCCCCTCGAAGGGCAACTGACCGGAGGGCGATCCCCCTCGAAGGGGATTATATTAGTCTCGTTGACTACTTCTATGCTGAGTGGTGTATGCTTAGGCTAGAGGTCTGATTGGTATGTTGACGTGGGAAGAACTGAATTGAAATATATAATAAAATATAAAGCAATACAATCCTTAGCCTCTTCAAATAAATTCAAGACTCCCCGCTATAGTAGTAGGGAATCAGGTTCGATCCTCGAGGAAGCGAGTCAGCGGGATCCTAGTAGTGTGAAGACACATCCTGAATGTTCAACTAGAAGCCTCGATCTAGAGCACAGACCTCGATGTTAACCTTGGATGTCGATGCTTTCTGCAACAGAAGACCTGCAGAGAAAAAAACGGCAGTCGATATCGACTAGAAAGGTCGATATCGATGTTAGTCAGCGAAATCGACTGGCTCAAAAGTCTGCCAGTTGATACATAAGGGTCGATTTCGACGTTGGGGGTCGATTTTGACTTCAGCAGCAGGAACTCAGGGGACTCGAGATCGACTCAGAAGACCGTCGATCTGGTAAAGTGGTCGATATCGATGTTAATGTCGATATCGATGTTCTCCTGCAAAGTGTTAGTAGTTTTGTCGGCAAAGAAAGGCCGAAGATTTAAGAATGGCAAAGGAGTAATGAACAGAAATAAACAAGGGTGTTGGGTTTTTTGATGACTCAACGAACGACAAGTAAATATTGATGTAAACATAAGAAAGAAAGAATCTTCCAAAGCCAAGGATTACCGCGACGACAACCAAGATAGAATAAGTAAGAAACCACTAAAGATGCATGCTTTCATCATAAAGGAAAAGGCTTTCACCTAAACCGGAAAATAGGAAAAGAGATCTTGCAATTACTTAACCCAATTTGTGTCTACCTTTGTCATAATTGAGTTTATAATATTTTGAATAGAAACTCTAATTACTACCCAAGTTTCACAACATGAGTTCCTTAAATTGGCATTTAAAGATGAAGCACAAGGTAGAGCGAGATAAAAGATACCTTTTTAGCGACATACAAACCTTACCACCATGGCTATCGATCAGGCTCACCGCGACCCTAGAAGAATGGGCGACTACTCGCTCATGTTGAATGTAGACATGCTTGGAATTGAATAAACTTGCATTAATGGAAAACTTTGAATCTTTACAATCTCAACGCCAACTATCGTAAGCGTCGAAACCTTAAAGCTCAAAACTAAAACTCTAACTTTATTGCCTAATTGCTATTGTCTTTCTTGTTTGGATTGTGAAAAAACGAGCCCCTAGGACTTTATTTGTAGGCTACCAACCCTTCCAATTCAAGGATGGTATCTTTTATCTTATCTCTAAAGTCTATCGCAACAAGTAGGATAGATCCTTTATTTTGATAAAACTCTAAAATAACTAAGGTAAAAGTAAATAATTCTCAGCTGCTATCTATCTAAAAGTACAAGATAATTCGTGGCTTTGAAGATAGAATTCCCAATCCGAGTCTCGAAAACGTGTTTATCTTCTGTCGAGGTATGGTCGATATCGACCAGGAAGGTCGATATCGATGTCTGTGTTTCTGCTCGACTTGTCCATCTCCGCTTGATTTCTGTGTTATGGTCGATATCGATGTCAGGTGATCGATATCGAGTGCCTTCTTGGTTGGTCTGTATGGTCTAATCTCGACACTCAGAAGTTGTGTCGATGACTGTAGTCGATATCGATGTTGATGGTCAATATCGATCTCTACTCAGCTTCACTTGGCTTCTTCGTTTTGACTCCGATTCTACTTCAATTCCTGCATATTCAAAGCAAAACTTGTGTAGACTCGTTTTCTTGCACGTTAGCTCATTCTACACAAATTCCTCTTATTTTCAACCTTTGTTTGAGGAATCGAATGAAATATGAAGTCAAAACTTGCGAATAAAATAGGTACAAATATGTATATCAAAATACCCCATACTTAGACTTGCTTGTCCTCAAGCAATAACCAAACAATAACCAATACCTACAACACACCCTTCAAGTCTTCGCCCTTGTCAAAAGCAACATCATAAGTGGTAGCAAAGCAAAGCAAGTGAATTTAACGTCATAGCACATATTTAGGCGATCAATAGGCGTATGCAATTTTTGATCCAACCTCACAGGGATAATGTGTTTGCACTCAAATCTCATGTGTTTAGGCTATGAAGATCAACTCTTAACTCAATTCCATACACAATCTCATAAACATTGCAATTTATAAAAATCCACTTCGCAACAAATTATGAAAATGCAATAAGAACCATCAGGAGGACTTTCGCTCAATGGAAGACTTCAAAGAAGACTCCATTCGACGGGGTTGTAATGGGGCTTGGTAAGGAATAAAAGGTATGGAATTATTTGGCTATGTGGTGCTAGTATAATTCGGGAATCAAGACTCCTAAATCTCAACACTTGCAATATCCAAACCATAACTCTTTAATGTTGCACTTTCCAAGCTCAATCTCCCATAATGCTCCTTTCCAACTCATCTTTCCATAATATGCTCTAAAGATGCACTAAAAGATGTAAACCATACTATCAACCCTTCTTTCAAACTTTAATATGCCTCTAAAAAATATTACGCTTGTATGAAATAAACAAAGGACTTAGGGACTTTGGCTCATGCACTATGTATACATATATCTCTTTTGTTTTTCTTTTTTTTTTCGGTTTTTTTTGACAAAAATAATAAATAAATACTAAAAAATATGTGCATTTATATGGTGAGCCAAAAATCCTTTTACAAAATATGACAAGATGCAAATATGCACCCACCCATAATTTCCTTGCTCAAAACTGGACAATATGCACTTTTCTTTCCACAAGGCATTAGTCCAGCCAATCTAAGTTTCAATTCCCAAATGGGGGTCAGGCTCAATTTGGCTAGGGATAATTTTGTGGAGTTGCAATTTCAGGCTCAGGCTAATTTTCCGGCTTCAAGAACAGATAATGCAGGGTAGGTAAAGAGAGGATAAAAATGGCTTAAAAGATGCCTCCATCATTTAATTCTCGTAAACATAGACATATTTATGTATTGGCTTTGAATAACTATCACAACATTTAGAAATGCATAGAAAGAGTAAATTCACTCAAGAAAGCGGAGGGATTTTTGATGTTCTCCCTATAGGCCAAAATTCTCACAAGGACAATTTTTGTTGGATTTGCTTTTTAGCCTAGGATCATATGTGCTCAATTTCATCACAAGTTCACAATCTACATAAAAATTTTAAGGACATAGCCTAAACCATCCAAATATGCCATAGGATTTACATGATCAAGTCAGCTATTGAGTTTTCATCATAGGACATCTAAGTAGGGTTTAAAAATAAACTTAAGGAGTAAACATGCATTTTTTTGGTATTTTTGACATTTTTCTATTTTTTGTGGATTTTGACATTTTTATAAAACTAACAAACTAAAAGACTTACATTTTGGTATTTTTGACACTTTTCTATTTTTTTTTGTGGATTTTGACATTTTTATAAAACCAACAAACTAAAAGACTAATGACTTAAACTTAAAAATGCATAAATTTTTAAACATGATGCAATGCATAAAAATAAAGTAAAAGGCAAATAAAAGGTAAATACAAGCCAAGTTGCCAAGTTTTAACCATAACCACAACCAGATAGAGAAGTTATAATGTCCAATTTCAATCCCACCCCATACTTAAAAATTACAGTGTCCTCACTGTTAAAAAAAAAAGTAAAGGGAAGGAAACACTCACGCTCACTTACTCAATAAAAATCACTGCCCAGGAGGCGGAGGAGGCGGCAAAAGCATAGGCCAATCCTGTGTAGGGGCTGACCATGGGTAGTAGGTCGGGCCACCCTGCGGAAATGTATAGGTACCAGGACCCTGCTGATCGAAGGTGTATCCCATGAAGGAGCCCAATCCCTCAAGCATCCTCCCGAAGCGGCGCTGATCATCGTGGATCTCAGCGACAGACAATTCCAACCTAGAGAAGTGGGCTGTCACGTAGTCCTGCCAGTCAGTGGAGTAGGTGGGCTGGAAGGTCGAAGGAGGTGGAGGCATATAGCTGTGGTGGGACCCTTGCAGGCCCTCCCCACCACCAACTGCATCATCTGCAACGTCATCATCATCATCGCCCCCATCATTGCCCCCTTGGTAGGGTGAGGGCTGCTGTGTTCCCTCAGAGTGGGGGTCTGCGTCCCAGGACATGGCATCCACTTCTGGGTCATGGATGTACAGCGGGAGCCTCCTCCTTAGTGTGGGATCAGCAGTCGGATCTATGTCTGTGTGATATGGTTGCCCAGTCCAGGACTGGTACCAATCAGGGACATAAAGGAGATCCATGTAGTCATGTCGGAGGGTCATCCCCGTTTGGGGGTGCCTCCATCCAAGAGGATCGGCTGCAATCACTCCGCTTTGGCGTAAAACAGTAGAGACAAGGTAAGTAAGCTGATAGGCGGTGTACCTCTTAATGTGGACACCCAAGGCCTGGGCTAAGATAGCTATCATGCAGCCATCCAGGGTCTCTGTGCTGGCCGTTCGTCTGCGGTCTAGTATGTGTTCGAGCCAAGAGTATATGAACGACAAGAACTCATCCTCGAAGAGCATCCGCCTCAAAGTCTCCGTCTCGCGGTGTGTGGGGGCGACGAAGCTCAGGTCTAGCCCATATAGTGCTCGCCAGGACTCGCAGGATGACACGGAACAATGGGTTGACGACCCTGGAAGTGAAAGAGTCTGTGGGAGCGGGGTAGGGGATCCCTGAGATGTAGCTCCAGATGGCGTTAGGGTCATGGACCCTGAAGTGGGCGGAAGTATGAACAAACCCAAAGATGTTGCTCATCTCCTCGAGTGAGAGCCTAAAACGCCTATTGCCGAGCTGGAATATGACTCGGTGGCCGGAGGATGTGTGGTCAGGATCTCCAAGGTAGCCATAAACTCCTTTGTCAGCACGGGGTAGTGGGCCTCCAAAGGTTCGATCAGCCGCTGCAGGGAGACATTCTCAAATGCCTCCTGAACTCCATTGTGAAACCCTAGCTGGACCATATCAGGGTAATGGTACCAGCGGGCCCTGCCGGCTCGGTGAATCAGGTCGGTGGCTAGAGCACTCTGCTGCTCATCCTCAATGTAAAGTGAGTCCTGGGGGGTGTTCTTTGCTCTCACTATTGATTGCAAAAGAAAATATTGCCAAAGATAATTCCCATTTGTATAAAAATAGAAAGAACCCCGTACTTAGGTTCCAAAACTAGCCTAAAAATTTTACAATGGTACATTGGCTAAGTTAAGTGCTAAAGCTTGCAACCCTAATTTTAATGATCAAATAAAGATACATTACCAATTTTTAACCATCAAAATAAGGATTATCTAATAAAAATTCAAGAAATTCCACAAAGTTGTCAACTTTTATAAACTCAATTTTCTTGAATCTTTAACACTAATAAACCTAATAAATTTCAGATTTTTGCCCAACATATATAAAAAAAATCAGATTTAATAAAAGCCCTATATCATGCAATTACTCTTTCCCGCGCAAATAACATTCAAACCCTAAACACTCAATATGAAATTTCTTCCCAAAATCAACTAAATAATCATGTAAATCTGTAAAAATAGATAAAGGGTAAGAAATCATACCAGAAGAGTGTCGAAAATTAGGGGGAAAGATGCAAGAAACCGCAAGAAAAGTGTAAACAAAGTTGTCGAACTGGAACGGAGATCGAAATCGATCTTTAAGGTCGAAATCGACCGGATCTGGGCAGCGGTTCTGCTTGCTGGTGCTGCTGCGGGCTCGCCGACGGTCCTAGGTGGCCGGATCTGGGGGATCTTGGCCGAAAAGGAGTGGATCTGGGTGAAGAGGGCTAAAAACGAGAGAGACGGAGCAGGAGCGAGAGAAGAGAGAGAAGAGAGGAGTTGCTGTCGGGTTTGAGCAGGAGGAGCCAGCAGGATCTAGGCGTGGGAGGTCGGATCTGGTGGATGAAGGCGACAGTGGTGCGGTGGTGGTTGGTTGCACAGAGAGAGACGAGAGAGAAGAGAGAAGAGAGATGAAGGAGAGAGAAGAAGAAGAAGACCTGGCGGCTGGTAGGGTTAGGGTATCGAAATGCTGGGTAAAGGGGGTGACATGTCGAAGTCGGCTATATAAAGGAAGTAAAAACCAAATTAAAAAAAAAAGAAAATAGAAAATCTGACCTAACACTTACCCCCTGCTGTAGTCGATATCGACCTCCCTCTGTGAGTCGAGTGTATCTCCTCGAACTGGTCTCTGTCGGCCAGTTGATATCGATGTCACAGGTCGATATCGACCTCTCCTCTGGACTCGATCTCCTAGTTTACTTTAGATAAAATAGCGACGAATAATCTAGAAATTTAAAATAATCTAAAAACAAAAAGAAAAAGAAAAGAATGGGTTGCCTCCCGGAAGCGCTTGAGTTTAAGTCGCTAGCTCGACATACTTCCCTTTTCACGCTAGTTCAACGCCAAGGTGGTGCGAATCTCTTCTTCCGGGTCCTCTTTTTCATAATATTTCTTTACCCGGTGACCATTTTACTTAAAGGTGGAACCATCGTCGCAAAGTAACTCCATCGCTCTATGAGGGAAAATTTGATGAACCTTGAAAGGTCCGCTCCATCTTGTCCTTAGTTTCCCTGGAAATAAGCGAAGTCTAGAATTAAAAACAAGGACTTTGTCACCTACCTCATATGTCTTTGGCACCAATTTCCTATCATGCCACTTCTTGGTGCGCTTCTTGTAGATGTTGGCATTCTCATATGCCTTTAGGCGCAACTCCTCCAAGGCTTGCAAGTCAATGAACCTTCGTTTCCCAGCTTCGTCGAAATCCATGTTAAGCTCCTTGAGAGCCCACATCGCCTTATGCTCAAGTTCAATGGACAAATGACATGACTTACCATATACCAAGTTATAAGGAGTTGTGCGAAGTGGTGTCTTATAGGCCGTTCGGTAGGCCCAGAGCACATCATCCAGTTTGAATGACCAATCCTTCCTCGAGCGGGAGACCGTCTTCTTCAAGATGGCTTTGATTTGGCGATTGGAGACTTCTACTTGACCGCTGGTTTGAGGGTGATAGGGTGTTGCCACCCTATGGTTCACCCCATACTTGGCTAAAAGTGCTTCAAGGCCTCTCTCAATGAAATGCGAGCCACCATCTGAAATAAGAACTCTAGGAACACCAAAGCGAGGAAAGATGTTAGTTTTCATAAACTTAGAGACTACCTTCGCATCGTTGGTCCTAGTTGCCACGACCTCAACCCATTTAGAGACATAGTCCACCGCTACTAGAATGTATTTGTAGGGGCCTGAGGCAGGGAATGGTCCCGTGAAGTGAATACCCCATACATCAAAGAGCTCTACCTCCAGAATGCCTGTGAGCGGTGTATCATTCCTCCATGTGATATTACCTGCACGTTGACACCCATTAGAAGAGGTTACATAGTTTTGCACATCCTCGAAAAGGTTAGGCCAATAAAAACCACATTGAAGAATTTTCACCGCGGTCTTGAATCCTTTAGCATGGCCTCCTGTAGGGAGAGAATGACAATGGCGAATCACGCTCTCTACCTCTTCCTCCGGGATACAACTTCGAAAGATATGGTCTTTCCCTTGCTTGAACAAGTAGGGTTCATCCCAATAGTATTGCTTGACATCGTGCAAAAAACTTCTTCTTCTGCTGCGAAGTTAAGCCTGAAGGGATCTCGCTTCTTGCAATATAGTTAGCAAAATCCGCATACCAAGGTACCTTCACCCCTCTTACAGCAAATAACTCATGAATAAGACTGGAGGGAGGTGTAAAGAAGAAATCCTCACCGGAGCTTACCTCTTCGTCACCTTCAGAGTCTCTTGAAGGTGGTCGATTTCGACCTGTAGAGGTCGATTTCGACTGGACGACATCGACAAATTCAGTCGATATGGGCTGCTTGATATTCTTCCTCGATTTCGACGTCTGAAGGTCAATTTCGACCTCTGTATTTGAAAACCTGTTATCAAAGTTAGTCGAAATCGGCAGGAAACTCACCTTCGGGGCAGTCGATATCGACCTGTCATGGTCGATATCGAGTGGACTTTCTACCCGTTTGGCCTCTTGCCTCATTAGGTGCTCATCAGGGCGGGAGTCATCGATTGGCATGTTGTCATGTGACTAATCCAAAAGCCCTTTGGGTAGCCGTGAAAGATGATCGGCTACGGAGTTCTCCGTTCCTTTCTTATCCTTAAGCTCAACGTCGAACTCTTGTAGTAGTAGCACCCATCATAGGAGCCTAGGTTTAGCATCCTTCTTCGCCATCAAGTACCTATGAGCTGCATGGTCAGTATGAACAATTACCTTAGAGCCCACTAGGTATGAGCGGAACTTCTCAAAAGAGAAGACCACCGCCAAGAACTCTTTTTTCGTCGTGGTGTACTTAGTTTGAATGGCATCAAGAGTCTTGCTTGCATAGTAGATGGCGTGAAGCTTTTTGTCTCTCCTTTGTCCTAGGACAGCACCTACGACATAATCACTTGCATCGCACATGATCTCAAAGGGTTGCGACCAATCTGGCGATTGAATGATAGGGGCGGATATAAGGGCTTCCTTCAACCTATTGAAAGCTTCAAGATAATCACAAGAAAACACAAAGTTAACATCCTTCATTAGTAGGTTAGTTAAAGGTTTGGCAATCTTAGAAAAATCTTGAATAAACCTTCTATAGAAACCTACGTGACCAAGGAAGCTTCTTATGTCTTTAATAGATGAAGGTGGTGGAAACTTCTCAATAAGCTCTATCTTTGCCTTGTCCACCTCAATTCCCCTTTTTGAGACTTTGTGTCCTAGCACAATCCCTTCCCTTACCATAAAGTGGCACTTTTCCCAATTGAGAACTAAGTTTGTCTCTTCACATCGTGCAAGTACCCTACGAAGGTTAGCAAGACAAACATCGAAAGTAGTGCCATAAATAGAGAAATCATCCATAAATACCTCCACGATGTCCTCTATCATGTTGGAGAAGATGGCCATCATACATCTTTTAAAGGTAGCGGGGGCATTGTAGAGCCCAAATGGCATTCTCCTATATGCAAAAGTCTCATAGGGACATGTGAAGATGGTCTTCTCTTGATCGTCAGGATAAATAGGGACCTGCCAAAAGCCAGAATATCCATCCAGGTAACAAAAGTAATCATGTTCGGCAAGTCTTTCCAATACCTGGTCAATGAATGGAAGGGGAAAGTGATCCTTTCTAGTGGCGGTGTTGAGCTTCCTATAATCAATGCACATTCGCCAACTAGTTATGATTCGCTTTGGCACAAGCTCGCCCTTCTCATTCTCCTCAATGGTCATTCCACCCTTCTTAGGCACCACATAGACAGGGCTCACCCATTCCCTGTCGGAGATGGCATAGATGATCCCTACATCAAGCATGCGCATGATCTCCTTCTTCACCACCTCTCTCATGATGGGGTTGAGCTTCCGTTGGTGTTCTATAGATGCCTTATGATCATCCTCAAGGAGGATTCTATGCATACATGTAGCGGGTGAAATACCTTTGATGTCCTCAAGAGAATACCCAATTGCCTTACAATGAGGGCGAAGCACTTCCATAAGCTTATCTACTTCCTGCGTGGTTAGCGAAGCATTGATAATTATAGGAAAAGTAGAATTGGGACCAAGAAACTCATACCTAAGCGTGTCAGGTAAAGGCTTAAGCATCGGAGAGGGGCCTTGTGGGATAAGGATTGGCTCTACCTCCTCCATCTTCATAATCTCACCGAGGTAATCTATCTCAATTCTCTTGATTGAAGCTCCCAAATCAGCTATAAGGGTTGGCGTGGACCAAACATAGAGTGATGCCAACTTTGATTGGGGCTCTTCAAAGTATTCCTGCAGAAAAGAAGTCGAGGGCGAATAGGAATAGTCAATATCAACTGAAATTTCAGCACATACCTCGGCTTATGAGCTGTCCGATGACAAGGAGACATGGTCAATTTCGACCTCTGGTATCGATATCGGCTGGTCGATTTTGACCTCTGCAGTCGACGTGGGTACCTCGATATCACCTGTAATAGAAGAAGGACAAACCTGACTTAGTGAGTGCATCGATGTCGACTTAGGGCACTCGATATCGAGTGATATGGTCAATTTCGACCTCTCCTCGTCGATGTCGATCTCTTCTTCGAACTCCATGGATATAGCATCGTCGAAGATTTCCTCATCACTCGTGCATGTAGCCAGGAACTCCTCAATGTCCTCGTCGGTAAGCTCATCTGCAGCTAGGGCTAAGGCCTCCTCATGAGTTAGGGCTCTTTCCGTCGGTTCTTTGCAATCCATGATGCTAGTGTAGACCAACTTGATCTTCATTCCCTTAACTTCCTTCATTGTGGAGTTGAAATAGAATTCTATTACTTCGTTCCCTATAGTAAAGGTTAGTAATCCTCGATGTACATTGATATTGGCATCAGTAGTAGCTAAGAAAGGCCTACCAAGGATGATAGGTACAATAGGATCTTCAAGCATCTCCAATAAAATGAAATCAGTAGGCACAAAGAACTTACCTACCTTTTCCGGAACGTCATCAACTATACCTGTGGGCCTGACGAATGAATTATCAGCCATATAAAGTTTCATATCCACAGGTTCAAGTGCTTCAATGTTCACCGTTTGCCAAATTGAAAGAGGCATAAGACTTACACTTGCCCCTAGGTCACATAGGGCCTTGTAGCGATGTTGGCCAAGTCCCACGGTGATTGCAAACTTCCCTGGATCACTCCTCTTCTCAGGGAAGTCCATCTTTGAGCACTCCTCTGCGATCTCTGCCATGGACCGCTTCTTGCTAAGGATGTCTTTCAGGAATCGAACATAGGCGGGCATCTCGCTTAGGGCTTCTGTAAGAGGAATAGTAATGTTAAGTCCTTGAAGCATCTTTATAAAGCACCTAAACTTACCTTCAGTGGGGACCTTCAATGCTTTGGAAGGGAAGGGCAACGTCTTCTTTGGCGGAGAAGCCAAAACGGTGGTCGGAGGGGCCTACTGAACATCGATGTCGACAGGGATCTAGTCGATATCGACTGGGATGGTCGATGTCGACCCCTGTTGTGGCTCCAAAGGCTCTGCAGCAGTATCGACGTCGACCCTTGGGTCGACCTGGTGGTCGATATCGACCTCTGGCTCGATATCGACTGGTCTGTCGATGTCGACTTAATTTGCTGCTTTCTCCTCCGCTTTCGTTCGTGGCTTTTGTACTTTGTTTCCACTCCTTAGTTGCATGGCTGCGATGTGGCCTGACCCGGATTGCCCTTTAGGATTGGTAGTTGGTTGCCCAGGGAACGTTCTGGACGGTCTAGGGATTTGTGACGCCAATTGATCCAGTTGGGTCTCTGCATTCTTTTTCCAAATATCCATCTCCCCAATCCTTGTGGTAAGGTGATTGAGTTGAGAATGGATTGCATTGTTGGATTGATCATTCTTAGCTTGGTTCCACCTTATCTCATCCAGCACAAGTTTTAGATCATCCTTCCGTTGGTCTCTCTCCATGTGCCCAGGAGCTCTATAGAGTGGGGGGTCCCAGGGTTAACCTGGTTCCTTTGTGGTTGTTGGATCTTTGGTCTCCCCAATATTGGCAATTGGGACCCCTCATGTAGTTGGCTTCCTCACGAGTCTCCACTAGTTGCACTTGCTCAGCATGGGGGCACTCAACGGTAGTGTGTCGCTGCGATCCACATTCAATGCAATCCTGGTTCGTTGAAAGGAACCTCACTTGCTTTTGGAGCTTACGAAGTTGATCTCTATGAAATTGCTCCTTTACGTCTGGATCGATCACCTTAGAGGGTTCATATAATGACATAGATGGGGCAGGCCTCGACGATGATGATGTGTCAGAAGCCTCAGGAGTCCCATATGTGTTGTCGAACTCCACCAACCTCTCTATGGTCTCCTACGCCTCTTGTGGAGCGAGTTCAAGGTAGCCATAGGAGGTGTAAGTGTTGATCCTCTCCTTGGTTGCAGCATCAAGATCATTGTAAATAATCTCCTGAATCACGTACGGTGGTTGGCCATGCGTCGGGCATGATCGAAGTAGGTCCTTAAACCTTTCCCAAACAGTTGCCAGAGCCTCACCAGGCTTTTGTTTGAAAGCCGTGATTTTTTGTCGGATCAACGCCGTCTTAGAAGGAGGGAAGAACTTGTTGAGGAATGCGTCCTTGACTTCATTCCAGGTGCGGAGCGATGTTGGGGCTAAGCTTTCCAACCACTGCAATGCTTTTCCTGTAAGGGACCAACGAAAAGCTTTTAGTTGGACATATTCAAGACTCTATCTGTCAGCAATAGTATCACAGAGGTCTAAGAAGGTCGATATATGTGTCATAGGGCATTCATTAGGTTTTCCGTCATATTGATGTCTTCTAATTTCAGTAAGAAAATTTGGTTTAATTTCAAAATTAGAAGTGGGGATTAGAATCGCCGATTCAGGCAATGTGAGCGATGGATGCATGTATTGCTTTGCATTTCGGGGGAGGGCGTTGATTTGAGCTTCATATCGTCTACTAGCTTTCTCCTCCATTTCAGCACGCTCCCTTAGTGCCGCTTCTCTAATAGTGAAATCCTCTACTTGCTTCCTTAAGCGTTCAATTTGTTGCGCCTGGGTCTCGTTGTCCACCATGATTCTTTGAAATCGAGCCCTTAGATGGAAAAAGCGTTTTGTATCGTCTAATCCTTCAAATTCAAGTGGGCGATCAGCACGTCGCATACACCTATAAAACAACACTAAAAAGGACAGTGAAAATAAACTACTAGGGCGCGATTGATAGCTTCCCCGGCAACAACGCCAAAATTTGACGTGGGGAGAATTGAATCGAAATATATAATAAAAAATAAAGAAATACAACCCTTAGCCTCTTGAAATAAATTCAAGACTCCCCGCTATAGTAGTAGGGAATCAGGTTCGATCCTCGAGGAAGCAAGTCAGCGGGATCCTAGTTGCGTTGAAGACACGTCCTGAATGTTCGACCAGAAGCCTCGATCTCGAGCACAGACCTCGATGTCGACCTTGGTTGTCGATGCTTTCTGCAACAGAAGACCTGCATAGATAAAAACGACAGTCGATATCGACTAGAAAGGTTAATATCGATGTTAGTCAGCGAAATCGACTGGCTCAGAAGTCTGCCAATCGATATAGAAGGGTCGATTTCGACGTTGGCGGTCAATTTTGACTTCAGCAGCAGGAACTCAGGGGACTCAAGCTCGACTCAGAAGACCGTCGATCTAGCAAAGCGGTCGATATCGATGTTAAGGTCGATATCGATGTTCTCCTGCAAAGTGTTAGTTCTTTTGTCGGCAAAGAAAGGCCGAAGATTTAAGAATGGCAAAGGAGTAATGAACAGAAATAAACAAGGGTGTTGGGTTTTTTGATGACTCAACGAACGACAAGTAAATATTGATGTAAACATAAGAAAGAAAGAATCTTCCAAAGCCAAGGATTACCGCGACGACAACCACGATAGAATAAGTAAGAAACCACTAAAGATGCATGCTTTCATCATAAAGGAAAAGGCTTTCACCTAAACCGGCAAATAGGAAAAGAGATCTTGCAATTACTTAACCCAATTTGCGTCTACCTTTGTCATAATTGAGTTTATAATATTTCGAATAGAAACTCTAATTACTACCCAAGTTTCACAACATGAGTTCCTTAAATTGGCATTTAAAGATGAAGCACAAGGTAGAGCGAGATAAAAGATACCTTTTTAGCGACATACAAACCTTACCACCATGGCTATCGTCAGGCTCACCCCGACCCTAGAAGAATGGGCGACTACTCGCTCATATTGAATGTAGACATGCTTGGAATTGAATAAACTTGCATTAATGGGAAACTTTGAATCTTTACAATCTCAACGCCAACTATCGTAAGCGCCGAAACCTTAAAGCTCAAAACTAAAACTCTAACTTTATTGCCTAATTGCTATTGTCTTTCTTGCTTGGATTGTGAAAAAACCAGCCCCTAGGGCTTTATTTGTAGGCTACCAATCCTTGCTATTCAAGGATGGTATCTTCTATCTTATCTCTAAAGTCTATCACAACAAGTAGGATAGATCCTTTATTTTGATAAAACTCTAAAACAACTAAGGTAAAAGTAAATAATTCTCAGCTGCTATCTATCTAAAAGTACAAGATAATTCGTGGCTTTGAAGATAGAATTCCCAATATGAGTCTCGAAAACGTGTCTATCTTCTGTCGAGGTATGGTCGATATCGACGAGGAAGGTCGATATCGATGTCTGTGTTTCTGCTCGACTTGTCCATCTCCGCTTGATTTATGTGTTATGGTCGATATCGATGTCAGGTGATCGATATCGAGTGCCTTCTTGGTTGGTCTATGTGGTCTATCTCGACACTCAAAGTTGTGTCGATGATTGTAGTCGATATCGATGTTGATGGTCGATATCGATCTCTACTCCGCTTCACTTGGCTTCTTCGTTTTGACTCCGATTCTGCTTCCATTCTTGCATATTCAAACCAAAACTTGTGTAGACTCTTTTTCTCGCACGTTAGCTCATTCTACACAAATTCCTCTTATTTTCAACTTTTTGTTTGAGGAATCGAATGAAATATGAAGTCAAAACTTGCGAAAAAAATAGGTACAAATATGTACATCATATGTCCTAACTAGGAAACATGTATTGATTGTTTATGCAAACGGGATAGCGAAAGAAACCTTATTCCTATGTAGTCGGGTTTTCAGTCTTTTTGGAACAATCCTTTCCCTGGTTCAACCCCCTCTTGATGATTCCAAATCCGTCACCTATCCCATAAAATGTCTAGGTGTGCTGATTAGGTTGAAGAGTGTCCATTCTCCTCATTCCGAGTCCTATTTCATATTCCAACCATTGATGCTCCTACCGAGTCTCTTGCCTAATGCCGATGTCCGCTATGTGAATTGGGTCGTCGACCAACTGCTTTTAGGGGTTATGTGTGGATGTGAGGGTTACTTGAGTGTGTGAGGGAGGGTGGTTGTTGACATGATTCCGAGTCTAGAAGTGTGTTGTCTTATGGAGTCATCCTTCTCAATTTTCGAAATGTTCAACCCGTGTCTTCTTTCCACAAGCTAGGGTCTAAACACGAACTCTACCATCTTCTCTCGGAAAACAGTGTGAATGTCCTTGTGTTCTACCAAATGAGTCATACTAGCGTCACACGGGGGAAACAGGGTGATGAGTCGGTGATTGCCCTTGGGGAATTCTGTATGGTTATAATAGTAGCCCTCTTTGTGATTGCATGACATGATGTGTTGATATATTTTCAGCATGACATACATGGCTTCTTGCACTTATGAATGAGTGTATGTGCCACATGTATGAATTCACATGACTATTACCTCCCCTTGAATTCGGTTCATGGTAGTGTGGTCAACTCTATTTGTATGTATACCCCATAAAAAGATCTCCTTAGCATGTTAGTTGATGATTCCCTCGATGCTTATCATGCCTTTTGTGACGTCTTCTCCTGCTTGCATGAATATATGACCTAACACCTTGCATGATCACACACCACGTTATATAATGACTTTGTATGCTCATTAAACATCTATGTTAGGTTGAACCTATTTGGATTACCTTGACTGTATTCATGCTTTGGTGTATATCTCGACTTGTTTGTAGTTGACCTTACCTGCTAATGTGTATGCCATGCTCGTGCAATTGTTCATATATGAAATGCCTGTGATGCTTACTATATTCTTTATGACCTCGTGTCTCACATGACCGTTACTAGCCCCGCATGCCTTGCTTAGAATTTGTCCAGCATACCTGGATTACATGAGATGATAGGTTGCTAGTTTGTCTCGCATGCACGTCCGTGTAGAACTTGATTACGTGTACATGTTATGAATGCATATGTTTTTCTTCTTTGAGATAGGAACATGCTAATGTGGATCAATATGACTGATATACTCCATGATGGCTATGTCTTATGCTTGCCGCAATTATAACCTCATACACTTCCATAAGGGCATCGTTGTCATTCTCGGGTCGGAACCTTGTCTCTAGTCTCGTCGTCTTTTTCCAGGGTCTGAGTTTGAGTCCGTTAGGAATCCGGGTTGTCCGCCTTTGTCTCTTCCCTATCTCCATTGACTTGGAACCGTATGCGATTGATGTACATATTTGTACCTTTGTTTATTGCATCTTTTGACTTCTTATTTCATTCGATTTCCAAAGAAAAGGTTCAAAAGAATATAAACTTGTGTAAGAGTGGGCTAAAATGCAAGAAATAGGGTCTGCACAAGTTTTGAGCTAACCATGCAGGAATTCGAGCGAAATCGGAGTCAAAACGGAGAAGCCAAGTGAAGCTGAGCAGAGGTAGATATCGACCCCTATATCGACCTCAACATAGAAATCGACCAGAGCTGAACAAGTCGAGCAGGAACAGAGACCTCGATATCGACCTCTGGTGTCGATATCGACCCCTTATCTCGACAGAAGATAGACTCGATTTCAAATGCGGATTGGAACTATATCTTCAAGGAGGCACGGATTTATCTCATACTTTCAAGATAGATGGCAGCTGAAGAGTTATTTATCTTTTTACCTTTAAGTCATTTAAGTTTTATCAAAATAAAAGACCTATCCTAATTGTTTGGATAGAGTTAATAGTTTAGATAGGAGTTACAATCCTCGGATAGCGAGGATTAGTAGCCTATAAATAAAGCCTTAGGGGCTGATTTGTTAGATCATCGAATCATCCAAGACAAGGACAATAGACAATAGAGAGTTAGAGTTAGAGAGAAGTTTTAGGGTTTGACGTTTGCGAAAGTTGACGTTGAGTTGTAAAGCTTTGGAGTTTATTTTAATGCAAGTTTCTTCCTTTCAAACAATGATGAGTTCCATGATGAGAAGCGAGTAGTTCCCCAAAGCTCTTAGGGTCGGGGTGAGCCCGACGTTAGCCATGAGCGCTTGAGGTAAGTATTTGATGTTGATATCGTTGTGTCTATCTCTCCTCCTACGATTCTATGTTTAGTCCTAATCGAAAGAAAAGGGATTGATGTTAACAACTTGAGTTATAAACATAAAATTGGTAGAGACAATTAGGTTTATTTGCAAGAGTAATGCTAAGAGTTGGTGTACGGCGAAAGCTTGTCCCTCGGGTGAAATAGCACAATTGTCCGTCTTATTTATCTTATCGCATGCATTGGTTAACGTTGTGGTAAACCCTAATCCTAGGAGTTGTTTTTACATATTTTATACACACAAAAACCCCTTGTTATTTCTGTTCATTGCTTCTCTCCCCATTCTTAAATCTTCGGCCTTTCTTTGCCGACGAAGAACTAACCCACTGCAGGAAGACATCGATATCGACAACAGAGGTTGATATCGACCAAAACTGATAGATCGACGATTTTTTGAGTCGATCTCGAGACTCCTGGAAAACTTCTGCAAGCATCGATATCGACCCCTTATGTCGAAATCGACCCCTCTGTATCGACTAGCAGTCTTCTGAGCCAGTCGATTTCGTGGACTGACATCGATATCGACCTTCCCCAGTTGATATCGACCACTTGTTTTTATCTCTGCAGGTCTTCTGTTGCAGAGAACATCGACAACCGAGGTCGACATCGAGGCCCAAGGTCGACATCGAGGCAGATGCAGACGTGAAATTTCCAACGCTACTAGGATCCCGCTGACACGCCTCCTCGTGGATCGATCATGACTACCCTTCCACTACAACGGGAGGAAGTCTTGTAATTATTTGCTTAGGACAGGAGTCGGTTTATGTTTATTACATCTTTATTATTTGTAATTACTTGACATATCAAGCCTCCTGCAACAACAGCGATAGTTCTAGAATTAACATGATGATGAGTTCTGACGTGCTGACTTTTAGGAGGAAAATCAAGATGTGTAAATAGAGTATATAAACTTTGAACCGATTCCTTCCTTTGAAAACAAATTCAAGACTCCCTCCCGATGTCGTAGTAGGGAATCAGGATCGATCCTCGAGAAGACGAGTCAGCAGTTTCCTGGATACTCTTTAAAAGTCTCTGCGCAGTGTCGACCAATAGCCTCGATATCGAGTTGGGGAGTTGATATCGACAAGGGCAGTCGATTCCTAGTGTCTGGCATTGATCTGTGAAACCTGCAAAGAAGGACAGAGAACAAGGGCACTCGATATCGACAGGATAGGTCGATCTCGAGTTGAATCAAAAACAGAAAGTAACAAACAGAAAGTAACAAACAGAAAATAAAGAAAGAAAATAGAGACATAATATTTTTGGTGTTTTTGTGTTTATAAACTAAAAAGCTCCTAAGTTAGGGATTCACCACAATGATAACCATGCATGTATTATTACTTTAATCAAATAAAAGATTAGGCTTTTGTCATCACCAACTAGGAATATAGAGGCTTTCGCATAAAAACCTAATTGTTTCTACCTTATCATAATTAGGGTCTAGTCATCTTTCGCAGGAAAAACCTAATTACTATCCAAATTCACATATATAATCCACTTTCGTTCATATAAGGTAAATAAGAAATTATCCTAAATTCGCATAAAGGATTGAGTGCGGGGTAGAAGATGAAATCGCAAAATCAAATATAGAACTCAAGCATACTTACATGGCTATCACCGGGCTCACCCCGACCCTAGAAGTAGGACGACTCTTCATTAGGGAAAATATCTTTGCATAAAAATAAGAACTTTTGCATTAACTTGGAAAAGAAACTAATTGTACAACCACCGCCTTCTCTCTCCGCTATCTCCTACTTCGCTCGCTCTTCCTCTTCTCCTTATGGTTTCACAATTGCTTGTGGATTCAATGAATAAAGTCAGCCCACAGGGCTTTATTTATAGCCTCCTAACCCTTGCTAGCCAAGGATTGGAGTCCTAATTCTACTAAGATTGGTATAAAGAAATTCTATCTAAACTAAATTATATCCTAAAAGAAAATATTAAAATAGGTAATATTTCCTAACATGCTTGGAATATACCCCTAAGATAGATGAATCTTGGTAGATGATAGATGTCTTTATGGCTAAGCAATATCTTCCAAAGATCCAGCCCAATCTGCGTTTGGTACGCGTCTATTGCTCCAGTCGATATCGAGTGGACATGTCGATATCGAGTGACCTATGTCGAGTCGAGTTGGTTTGTTGTGGTCGACATGGCTTTGGTCTCGATCTACTTCTTTTCTCCTCAGTCGACCTCGGGTAAATGTGTCGATGTCGAGTCACTATGTCGATATCGAGTTGTTATCTCGAGATCGAGTCTTCTCTGCTCGAGATCGAGCTCTTCTTCATTGTCTTGTTTCTTCTTCAAAATGCTCCATTTTCTGCGAAATCAAACCAAAACTTGTGTAGACCTCTATATCATGCAAATGAACTCAAACTACACAAATTCACTACTTTCCCAACCCGAAAGTATAAAATATGCATAAAAATGGAATGAATGTAAGCATGAAACATGGTGAAATAAGCGCACATCAAACACCCCATACTAAAGCTTGCTTGTCTTTAAGTAATACTCTTATTGGCCATTCCGGGGAAGGACTAAACTCTCAACATCGTAGATCCATTCTCATATAACCCTCGCAAAGGTACCATTGCCTTCAAATCCATGCCTGTGAATGAAAAGCAACATCTCGCACAAAAGGAGGGTTATGCAAAAACAATTTGTAACATAGCATTAATAATCAAAAGGGCTTTTATGCGCAATGGTGAAGTGGGGGGTAAAAGGTATAATGGTGGGCTATATTTGGCAATGTGGTGCTTAATCCGGGAAGAAATTTCCAAACTTCTTTCTTTTGATGCACTTCTCCTTTGTGATTTCCACATTCCTTCTCCTCATAATGATCTTTGCTTTTTTTCACTTATCTTGCTTTTACCTCTCTAACCTTAACGCATCCTTCTCGCGAGTCACAAACATGAGTGTCATGAATGGCCCCGGATACTTAGCGCTTTAGACTCCTTACCTTTTGTCCCATCTCACGTGAATTTTATCCTCCGCAAGCAGGGTCGATTCACCTAACTCCTAGGTGACCGGATTTTCTTCTCTCTCATTGAATTTTCCATATAAAATTCCTGCCATCAACTTCATAATAACTTCACAACATATCAAACCATATAACAACTCCATAATATGACATCCATTCTATAACATAATCTCCCGGATGGGTAAAAAGGTATCAAAATGGGCAATTTAAGAACTTGTGGAGCAAAATATGACATTAAGCACATATGGTTTAGAATATAATGTAAAGGCAATAAGCATGGGTAACGTTTAAGGTAAATAATGAAGCATGAATGGAAAATCAAGTCCTCCATCCTCTTATCATGCATATGTCAAAAGCAACTTCAAAATTTTCTCCTTTCATGGTTTTCTCTAAACATTCGCACTTCATTGAGACTTCCCTTTACTAGGCAATTTAATTGCTATATCTCTAATGGATCTACTTTTGCATCGTCAAGCTTTGTAACTTTTCCATGACACTTTTTAAATTTTCAATGGGGGTACTTTTTCTTAAAAATATCTATGAATTATAAACTTTATGCTCATGAGAAAAATATGTATATATGACGCTAATATGTAAGAACTAACCATGTGTGTAAAAACCAAGACTTTAAAATATGCATTAACTAACAATTAGGAGCAAAATAATGTAAGAATGTTTTTACCCCACCCCATAATTAAATCTTACAGTGTCCTCACTATAAGAATAAAATAAGAAGTGGAAATAAAGAGAACTTACTAGAAAATGTCGCAATGGCTCAAAACCAGTACGTCTGCAGGGGAGGTGGAGATCGAGTGGGGGTGTCAATATCAACTGGGTATGTCGACATCAGTCTTGTTCTTCAACTCAGGGTGATCTTTAGCTCGATCACAGTCACTCTGATCGATTCCCTTTGGTCGATATCGACCTGTTATGTCGATATCGAGTGCTTTTGCAGATCCTTCGTACATGAAATCGTTAGTCTTCTCCAAAAACTCAAAAAGTTTAAAGTTCAAAGTTTTAAAACCAGAAAAACCAAAAAATTAAAAACCCTAAAAATTAAAAGTCTATGTACAAGCTCTAGACTTTATAGTCGCTATGCCGATTTCTTCCGTGCTTTTATCCAAGGTGGCACATGTAGGGACCATATGGCTCTCATGTCCTCTTCAAGGCTTTCAACCTCCACTTTTAACATCGTCCCTTTCTTGTCTTTAAGCTCTAATCTCCCTGGATAGACTTTATAGATGGTCATCAATCATCTCTTTCTCCCATCCTTTCTTTTGCATCTCAAAGCGTTGCATTGCTCCATAAGCACCTTGTCGCCTGCCTTGTATTCGCTTATTGGCTTACCTATCATGTTAGTAAGGCATACAAACAAGGATACTCTTTTCATAGGGATGCTATCATTAAGCTCTAAAGGATTAGGATCGTTACCTGGACTTACATTCGATTCGTTCGGTCTCTGAGGGACTACTCGACATCGAGTCAGGGGGTTGACATCGAGTGGTTTCTTTTCTAGATGTGCAGTCAATGGAGGGGCATCGATAGGGGGATTCGATCTCGAGTGGGTCTAGTTGATATCGACTGGCCCTAGTCGATCTAGAGTGCTTCTGGTGTGTCGACCCCATACTTAGCTTCTGGCACTCGATCTGGCTCCTAGGTACTCGACATCGACTGATGGGTGTCGACATCGAGTGCTTTCTCAGGCTCCTCGTCATTGGCTTGGTGCCAAATTGCCAAAAGCTCCTCCATTTGAGCCTCTATGGCCCTCTCTTCTAGCTCTTCATGAGTCAAGGTTCTCTTCGTTGATTCATCACAAGGGATTACTCTCTTTATTGCATGCATGGCCTTGACCTCCAATTGGTTCACCTCCTTCATAGTAGGGTTGAAGGAGAACTCGATAACTTCATTGCCAATAGTGAATGACAATAGTCCCTTTCTTATACTGATATTGGTGTCGGCCATAGCTAGGAAGGACCTCACTAAGATGATGGGGCATGTAGGATCCTCCGCCATATATAGCACAATAAACTCAGTGGGTATAAAGAACTTACCCACCTTCACTAGGACGTCATCGATGATGCCTGTGGGCTTCACAAAGTTATTGTCGGCCATATATAGCTTCATGTCCACCGACATCAAGGCTCCAATGTTGACCTTTAACCGTATGGACAAAGGCATAAGGGTCACTCTAGCCCCTAGGTTGCACAAAGCCTTGTATCGTTGTTGGCTAGGCCCAACAGCAATGGCAAACCTCCCGGAATCACAATTCTCTTCTGCGGGTAGTCTACCTTGATGCACTCCTCTACGATCTCAGCGATTGATCGATTTTTGCTTAAGATGTCATTGAGGAACCGGACGTAGGATGACATATCATGAAGGGCCTCCATGAATGGTATAGTAACATTGAGGCCTTGGAGAACCTTCACGAATCTTTGGAACTTCACATCCACAGGGTCCCTTGAAGACTTGGAGGGATAAGGAAGTGACTTCGTCTTTGGTGGAGTGGGATTGGCCTGAGGTGGTAATGATGATTGGTCAATATCGACAGGGGTGTCAACATCGACTGCTGTGGTCGATCTTGGGGGCGCATGGACAGGGTCGACGTCGAAAGAGGTGTCGAAGTCGAGTAGGTCAATCAATATCAACTAGGGGGTGTCGATCTCGACTGGCTCTCTAGTGACTTTCTCCGCTGGCTCCATTTCATCATTGTTTATTTGAATCTTCTTGCCATGCCTTAAGCGTATGGCGGCGATGCGGCCTGCTGGTTGCCCCTTTGGATTGGCTTGTGGTTGGCCTGGGAGTGCTCTGGGTTGTCGTGGAATGGTGGCCGCCAATTGACCCAGTTGGGTCTCTACGCTCTTCCTCCATGTGTCTATCTCACCAAGCCTTACGTTGATGCCATGTAGTTGGGTGTGGATGGCATTGTGATATAGGGAGAATTGAATTGAATAATATAATAAAATATAAAACAACGCAACCCTTATCCTGTTCAAATAAATTCAAGACTCCCCGCTGTAGTAGTAGGGAATCAGGATCGATCCACGAGGAAGTGTGTCAGAGGGATCCTAGATAGTCTCAGAAAGCTCGCATCTTGATCAATAAGAAGCCTCGATCTTGAGTAGTGGACTCGACATCGACCCCGGCTAACAATTTCTTCTGCAACAGAAAACCCACAGAGACAAAAAACAAGCAGTCGATATCGACTAGGGTGGTCGATATCGATGTCAGTAGCAGACGTCGACCTGGCTGAGAAAACTGCAAGTCGACACAAGTACTAGATTTCAAGTTGTTCACTCGATTTTGATCTTAGGCAAAGGCAGGAAGATGCACGTCGACACAGAATACCATCGACGCAGAGCAATTGGGTCGATATCGACATGGTTGGGTCGATTTCGAGTTGTCCTGCAGTGGTTAGAGTCGGCAAAGAAGGGCCGAAGACAAATAGGATGGAATGCGAAGTATGGACATAAAAGGAACGATTTTTATGATTGAATAAAATATATAAAAGAAAACTCCTAAGGCTAGGTTTACCACAACGTTAACCAATACATGTAATAAGGCAAATGAGACGGATAATTGCGCTATCTCACCCCAGGGACAAGCTTTCGCCGTACACCAACGATTAGGAATACTCTTGCAAATAAACCTAACTCTACCAATTTTATGTTTATAACTCAATTTATTAACATGAATCCCTTTTTCTTGCGATAAGGACTAAACATAGAATCGCAGGAGATGATATAGACACAATGATATCAACATCAAGTACTTACCTCAAACACGCATGGCTAACGCTGGGCTCACCCCGACCCTAGAAGCTTTGGGGAACTACTCTCACTTCATCGCAACAAACAACATTGATCAAAAGAAAAAAACTTGCATTAAATAAACCTTCGAAACTTTACAATCCAACGCCGGCTTTCGCAAACGCCAAACCCTAAAGCTTCTCCTCTCTACTTCTCTAGCTATTGTTCTTGTGTTGTTGAATTAATAAAAGACCAGCCCCTAGGGCTTTATTTATAGCCTACTAATCCTTGATAGCCAAGGAAAGTAGTTCTAATCATCTATCTAAAATATATCCTTAACAAGTAGGATAAATCTTTATTAAAGTAAATATCTAAATAACTAATAAATATCTTAGGGTAAAAAGGCAACAACCCTAAGACATAGTCTATCTAAGTAGATATGTTAAACCGTGGCTTGTTGGTAAATCTTCTAATTCGCTTCTCGAAAAACGCGTCCAAACAGTGTATGTTCCCACTCGATATCGACCAAGTGAGTCTATGTCGAGTGGGCTTCAGTGGTTTTTTGTAGTCTGTCTCGACGCTCAGTTCTACGTCGAGTGGCCTAGTCGATTTTGACTTGTCATGTCGATATCGACCTCTATTTAGCTTTAGTTGGCTTCTTCGTTTTGACTACGATTCCACTCCAATTCCTACATATTTAGACCAAAACTTGTGCAGACTCTATTTCTTGCACATTAGCTCATTCTACACAAATTTGCATTATTTTTAACCTTTACTTTAGGAATCGAATGGAATATGAAGTCAAAACATGTAAATAAAAAGGGTACAAATATGTACATCAAAATACCCCATACTTAGACTTCCTTGTCCTCAAGCAATAACCAAGCAATGACAACCACCTACAACACACCCTTCAAGTCTTCGCCCTTGTCAAAAGCAACATCATAAATAGTAGCAAAGCAAAGCAAGTGAATTTAACGTCATCACACATATATGAGCTATCCATAGGCATATGTAATTTTAATCCAACCTCACAGGGATAATGTGTTTGCACTCAACTCTCAATGTGTTTAGGCTATGAAGATCAACTCTCAACTCAATTCCATATACAAACTCATAAACATTGCAATTTATAATAATCCACTTCGCAACCAATTATGTAGATGCAAAAAGAACCATCAGGAGGACTTTCGCTCAATGGAAGACTTCAAAGAAGACTTCATTCGGCGGGGTTGTAATGGGGCTTGTAAGAAATAAAGGGTATGGAATTATTTGGTTATGTGGTGCTTATAAAATTCGGGAATCAAGACTCCTAAAATTTAACACAACTCATCCAAACCATATCTCCTAAAATAATGCTCAACCAAACTTACTTTCCATGATGCTTATCAACCTTCTTTCAAACCCTAATAGGCTCTCAAAAATATAAATCTTGCAAAAAATAAAAGAACTAAGGAATAATTGGCTATTGCACTAATATAATAATATATATTTTTATTTTTTTTCTTATTTTCTCTTTTTTTTGCCCGAAAATAAATATATAATATGTAGAAAATGTGCAATTATATGGTGAGCCAAAAATCCTTTTACAATATGTGACAATATGCTAATATGTACGAACCCATAAATTTTCTCTGCTCAAAACTAAACAATATGCACTTTCTTTCCATAATGCATTATTCCAACCATCCTAAGTCTCAATTCCCAAATGGGGGTCAAGCTCAATTCGGCTAGGGATAATTTTGTGGAGTTTATAATATAAGGCTCAAGCTAATGTTCTGGCTTCAAGCAGAGATAATGCAGGGTAGGTAAAGAGAGGATAAAAATGACTTAAAAGATGCCTCCATCATTCAATTCTCATAAACATATATATGTATTGGTTTTGAATTACTATCAGAATATTTAGAGATGCATAGGAAGAGTAAATTGTTTATATATATGTATTGGTTTTGAATAACTATCAGAATATTTAGAGATGCATAGGAAGAGTAAATACACTCAAGAAAGTAGAGGGATTTTTAATGTTCTCCTTATAGGCCAAAATTCTCACTAGGATAATTTTTGTTGGATTTTGCTTTTTAGTTTAGAATCATATGTGCTCAATTTCATCACAAGCTCACAATCTACATAAAAACATTTTTAAGGACTTAGGCTTAACCATCCAAATATGCCATAAGATTTACATGATGAAGTCAGCTATTGAGTTCTCATCATAGGACATCTACGTAGGGTTTAACATCAAACTTAAAAAAGTAAATATGCATTTTTTGTTCGTTTTGACATTTTCTATTTTTTTTGGATTTTTTAATTTTTTTTAAAAGTAAGAAACTAAGAACATAAACTTAAACATGAATGCAATACGAAAATTAAAAAAAGCCAAGTTGTGACCATAAGACATGTTTCATCTCCACCACATACTTAAAATATACAGTGTCCTCACTGTATTAAAAGAAAAAAAGGGTGAAGAGAGAAACTCGATCACAGAGCAACCTACGAATTTAGGTCGATTTCAGGTTAGGTCGATGCTAGAAGTCGATGTCGAGTTGAGTAGTCGATGTCGACTGCATCTGTCTATGTCGAGGAATAAGGTGAAGTAGAGGATCGCCTGGGTGCGGTCGATATCGAGTAGCTTGCTCGATATCGAGTGCAGTGTTGCACTCCTGAATGATCGATGTTGAATCTAGGAGATGGCTCGACCCTTAGGAAGTCGATTTCGACTAGCCTCGTCGATTTCAAGTGCCTCTGCAATAGCTTCTTTTCTTCTTTTCTTCTTCGTCGTCCCTTTTGCTTTGTAACCCAAAATTCTTGTTAGATCATAATAATAAAGCCACGGTATATCAAAGTTTCAAAATCCAAATCCAAAATTCAAAAACCCTAAAAACCATCTAAACGGAAATTTAAAAAGTATTATGTACACGCTCTAGACTTTTGAGTCGCTAGGCCGACTTCTCCGTCAATGGTTTACGATCCTTTGAGGTAGGGACCCTTCAATCTTGTTCCTTCTCCTGGATAATCTAGGTCTTTTTGATAGTATCCAAGTTTGGCAACCAATGCTTCTTCTTCATTAAGTTCTTCTTTATTGGGTTCCTTCCTTCTCTTTCTTGACCAAACTTTTGAAATATGCGCAAAACATGGAGCCTTGACCCTCCCATTAGTTGAATCATCTGTAATGGACAAAGGAGGGTTAGGGATCATACCTGAGCTTACCTTTTTGTGCCCAAAACAGCGATCTTCGAGGTGAGAGTCAGTCGATCTCGACAGAGGGATGTCGATCTCGAGTGATGGAGTACATGTCGACTGGTGGTGGTCGATGTCGATGTCAGGGACCCCATACTTAAGCTCCTGGCTACTCGGTGGATTATCAATGTCACTCATCATCGAGTCAAGGTGGTCGATATCGAGTGCTTTAGTCGATTTCGACTTGCTCCAGTCGATCTCGATTCTCTTTGCAGCTTTCGTCCTTGCCAATAAAAATTTGTGAAGCTTCTCTTTTGAAGGTGATAGGGCAACTTGTTCTAGCCGCTTTGTCTCGCTCATTGTAGGGTTGAAGCAAAACTCAACGACCTCATTGTCGATTGTTAATGTAAGGGTACCATTCCTCACATTGATGTTGGCATCCGCTGTTGCTAAGAATGGCCTGCCAAGGATGATAGGCACTATAGGATCTTTTGTCATGTCCAACATGATGAAGTCCGTGGGTATAAAGAGCTTTCCCACCTTGACAAAGACATCATCTACAACCCCTATTAGTCTCACGAAGGAGTTGTCTGCCATGTAGAGCTTCATGTCGACGGGCTCCAATGCTCTTACACCCACTTGTTGCCATACCGATAGGAGCATCAAACTAACACTAGCCCCAAGATCACATAGGGCTTTGAATTGATGCTTATCAACCATTACCGTCACTTCAAACTTGCCTGGATCGCCGCGCTTCTCAGGGAACTCAATAGAATTGCATTCGCCGGCGATCTCTAAGATAGACCTCTTTTTGGATAAGATGTCTTTCAGGAACCTCATGTAGGCAGGCATTTCGTTTAGCGCTTCCGTGAGTGGGATGGTGAGATTAAGACCTTCTAGGATCTTCTCGAAGCGCCTAAACATGGTGTCTGCCAGATCTTGGAATGCCTTGGAAGGATACGGGGAGTGCTTTAGATGGATTTGGAGGCGAGGTGGTTGATTTCTGCTTTGTAGACTGGTCGACATCGATATCAGGGTGGTCAATATCAACATTGGTGGTCGACCTCGGAGGAGTCTGAAGCTATTGACGATTTGCAGAGGGTTCGACATCGAGTAGAGGGTCGATATCGACCGAGGCACTCGATATCGAGTGCTTCTCTAGATCCGTTGTGTGTTTCGCCGTGGGCTCGACATCGATAGGGTGTTCGACGTCGACAGGACCCTCGACATCGACTGGGGTGTCGACATCGACTGCGTCTTCAACGACTTCTCCTTCGCTCTCTGGCTCGTGCAATCGACATCCACTCCTTAGGTTGATAGCGGCAATGTGCCCAGCTTGCATCTTAGGATTTTCTTGTGGTTGTCCAGGGAATTGCCGGGTGATCGAGGGATTTGGGCCGCTAGTTCACCCAATTGGGTCTCAATGCTCTTCTTGCAAGTGTCCATCTCCCCCATGTGGGCGGTAAGATG
This sequence comes from Persicaria maculosa, assembly GCA_963922045.1. NCBI lineage: Eukaryota > Viridiplantae > Streptophyta > Magnoliopsida > Caryophyllales > Polygonaceae > Persicaria > Persicaria maculosa. Next base: position 19,969,900 of record OY998271.1, on the reverse strand, counting down.
GTTGAGCTCTTATTTGTTCTCCGCATTATTCCACCTCATCTCATCAAGGATGAGTTGGACATCATCCCTTCGTGGCTCTCTCTCCGGATGGCCTGGAGCTCGGTAAGGCGGAGGATCCCTGGGGTGGTATTAGGGTGGTTGATTTCCCCAGTTTTGGTACCCCTTTCGATTGGGATTCCTTATGTATCATGCCTCTTGGTGAGTCTCCGCTACATCTACTTGCTTCGTGTGTGGGCAAGCGGTGGTGATGTGCCTCTTGGGGCCACATTCGGCGCAAGGTTTGTTGGCGGAGAGGAATTTGACTTGGTTTTGAAATCTCCTAATTTGATCTTGCATGAATTGTGCTTTGACGTCATGATCAATCTCCTTGGATGGATCATAGAGTGGCATAGATGGGGCAGGCCTTGAGTCGGAGGCCACAGGAGTCCCATAGGTGTTGTCAAATTCTACTAACCTCTCTATAGTATCCCAAGCTTGTTGTGGTAGGAGCTCAAGATACCCATAGGAGGTGTAGGTGTTGATCCTCTCCTTAGTTGCTACGTTGAGGGCGTTGTAGATGATCTCTTGGATGACGTAGGGTGGTTGCCCATGCGTAGGGCAAGACCTCAGCATGCGCCAGGGTCTCATGTGGCTTTTGTTTGAAAGCCATGATTTTCTGACGTATTACCACCATCTTGAATGGTGGGAAGAACTTGTTGAGAAAAGCATCCTTGACTTCATCCCACGTGCAGAGCGATATCAGGGCTAGGCTCTCCAACCAAGCTAGTGCTTTCCCTGCGAGAGAGCAATGAAAAGCCTTTAATTTAATGTATTCAAGGCTTTGTCCATCAGCAATATTATCACATATATAGAGGAATAAGGTAATATGCTCTAGAGGGCAATCATTAGGTCTTCCCTCAAATTGACGTTAGGTTTAATCTCAAAATTAGAAGGAGGGATAAGAATGGCCGATTCAGGCACTGAGAGCATAAGGTGCATATATTGTTTGGCATTGTGAGGGAGGGTGATAACATCCACTCATATAGGTGTTATAGGACTTATTTAGCATAGTTTAATTATAAATAATGTCCTCATTAGTATTAATTCGTGAATTAGATTGTTATGGTTATCGAGGCGGAATCTACACATATTTATGGTCAATTTCAGGTATGAGAAGCTCATATGGGAGGTGCATGAAGTTAAGATGGGATTACAAGATTCGATCAAGGAAAGAAGGAATGAGAGTGTTGTGAACAGTGGAGCCGCGCCCGCGGTCAATGCTGAGAGGAGAATGTTGACTTATCTCCTGAGCCGCGCCCGTGGCCTCTGTCAGCGCCGAAACCCTACTTTGCCGAATTCCTTATTTTTAATTAGGTTATTTTGTAACTCTTTTGGACACCTATTTAAGGGGTTCTTAGGAGAAGTTTTATTCACCTGTTTTGGCAATTGAAGAAACCCTAGAGGAGAGCTTTTGTGCTATGGGAAACTAAACTTCTCTTTCGTTTGATTGATTAGTTTGAAGCTATCGATTTGATATTCCGTGAGATATTATCTACTCTATTTACTTTTGAGTAATCTTTATCTTCCGTTGTCATTGCTTATGATTGAGTTTGTGCTCTATTGTATTGGCCACCTAATATTACTTGAATTCAATCTATCGCTAGATCTATAGGGACGCTAGTTGAAGAACATGGATCATAGTAGCAACTTGTGATTATCTAGGGCTAGTTGACTTGGTTGATTGCATGAGGATAAAGATACAATTGGTTTATTGCTAGTTGCCTTATTTCAATTGTTCCTATTGACATTCCTTGGTGTGCATTGCTATTGTTGAATTGAATCTGGATAGTTTCTAGGTTATTCATCATTAAGGGTGTTTAGAGTCTAGTTGACATATTCACTAATTGCAGAGAAGGAATTGAAAGTTATTATCAAGGTACAATTGATTTTCACAATAGGTTGCTCAAGAGTAATAGGTTTAGGGAGTTTCAAGAATCGGAATCCAAATTGAGAGTGGATACTAATTAATCAAGCTTGTTTCTCACATATTGTTATCAATCCCCATCATTGCACCCTTTGCTTATTTTTGTGTTACTTTGCATACTTCCAAAACCCCCTTTTCATACCATTCTCATCTTAGCATACAAATTGAGCATACGAATTGTAGAAGTCTCTTTGGGTTCGACCTGTACTTGCCAACCTATACTAGTTAGGTTAGTTAAGAACTATTAGATAGGATTTAACGACCGCCAAAATATCTCTATCAGAGGGCATTGATTTGGGCTTCAATTTTCCTTCTTGCTTCCTCCTCCTTGTCAGCACGCTCTCGTTGTGCTGCCTCTCTAGTTGTGAAATCCTTGATTTGCTTCCTTAGACGCTCAATTTGTTGAGCCTGGGTCTCATTGTCTGCCATGATTCTTTGACTCGGGATCTTAGATGTAAATAGCGTTCAGGGTCTTCTACTCCTTTGAATTCGGGCGTGCGATCAGCGCGTCGCATACACCTATAAAGCAAAGCCATGAATAGAAGATGTGAGATAGACTACTAGGGCGCGATTGATTGCTTCCCCGGCAACGGCGCCAAAATTTTATGTAGGGAGAATTGAATTGAATAATATAATAAAATATAAAACAATGCAACCCTTATCTTGTTCAAATAAATTCAAGACTCCCCGCTGTAGTAGTAGGGAATCAGGATCAATCCACGAGGAAGCGTGTCAGCGGGATCCTAGATAGTCTCAAAAAGCTCACATCTTGATCGACCAAAAGCCTTGATCTCGAGTAGCGGACTCGACGTCGACCTGGGTTGTTGATTTCTTCTACTATAGAAAACCTAAAGAGACAAAAAAACAAGCAATCGATATCGACTAGGGTGGTCGATATCGATGTCAGTAGCAGATGTCGACCTAGCTCAGAAAACTGTCAATCGACACAGGTACTAAATTTTGAGTTGTTCACTCGATTTCGATCTTAGGCAGAGGCAGTGATACAGTTGGGATACCCGATACTTCGCCCGTGGGCTCAAGATCAAGAACCACGCCGTATATTTGCCCGATCTTGCAATGCTATTTGATATCTCCTGATTGGAACAAATTAACAAGTAATTAATATTCTGATTTTTTTACGACAGAACCACACATAGAATAATTTCAGCAAAACGGAATAGCGACAGAACATAAAGGAAGCGAGAGAAGAGAGGAAGCAGCGTGGAAAGGCGCGCGGCGCCTGGGAGCGCGGACGCGAAGCGCGCGCGAGCGACGGGGCGGCTGGGATGTAGCGGCCGCTGCCTAGGGTTTGTGGGTGAGGCGCGGCGACGGATTCCTTCTCTTTTCGGCGACCGAGGCGCCTGCCTTTTTGCGACAGAATTCGCTAGGGTTGTGTTTGTGTTTAGTTTTGGCCGATTGTGAGTTAGGGTTTGGTGATGTGTTTGCCGATTGTAGATAGATCACAAGAGCACTTGAAGCTTTGGGATTGAAATCGAAGAACCCTTAATCCTTAAAGGGTTTCCTCAATTCTATTCAATCTAATTAATTCAAAAGAACTATAATGTTTAAATAGAAATCTATGAGCCAATTCTACCATGCAAGATAGAATTTAGGTTGATAAAAGATGTAATTAAAATTCTAAAGATAAATAAACCTAGAAGATAAAAACTTAGTGGACAAGAATTACATCTAGGTAAGATATAATTAATTCCACCTTATTAATCTAAGTTGCATAAAACAATAACTTAATTAAATTAAAAGTGTAACTCGGCCCAACACAAGGATGGCACACGACATAGGCTAGTGGCCCACTCGACATGGGCCTTGTGTGCACTGGACATGTAAGGAATCCGAGTAGTCCATGTGTTGTGTCGAGTGGAAGCTAGTCATGGTGGATGTAGACGAGTCTTCATAAGCTCCGTGTGTGGACGCAATCTCACCTCCTGTGCTGGTGGAGTAGTCCTGAGCAAAGTGATCCAGGGTGGCCTGAACCCTTGCTCCATCTTTCCTTGGTAACGGACAAGAAGGGCTTTGGTTGCGTCTTGAATTCTCTTGGCCCTTGCACGAGTGATAGGACCATCGAATGGAACCTTCATGTTGTCCTCAATGTCACCAGGAGTCATCGACAATTGCACTACATCATTCTCCTCCACTTGATTTCGATTTGTCCTCAAATCGTCGTTAGAGTCATCGTCCAGTACGAACAAAGACAAATCAGCGACGTTAAAGGTAGAATGAACACTGTACTTGTCGGCAGGGAGATCCAACTTGTAGGCATTAGGACCCATCTTCTGAACCACTCGAAATGGTCCATCTCCCCTGGGGTCCAGCTTAGATTTCCGTTGCGGAAACCTTTCCTTCTTGAGATGCAGCCATACCAGATCACCAATATTGAACTGCACATCCTTGCAATGCTTGTCCTTCGCTGCCTTGTATTGCGCAGTCTTTCTTTCCAGCTGCGCCTTGGTACGCTCATGTAAGTGCTTGATGAAGTCCACTTGCTTAGCTGCATCCATGCTCTCTTTCTCTTTGAGAGGCTGAGTGATCATGTCCACTGGGGTGAGTGGATTTCGGCCATAGACTACCTCAAATGGAGTCCGCTTGGTTGCTGAGTGCCTAGACCTGTTATAAGCAAACTCTACAAATGGTAGGCAGTCTTCCCACCTCCGGAGGTTAGTTCGCAGCATGACTCTAAGGAGAGCCCCAAGAGTTCTATTTGTAACCTCAGTTTGGCAATCAGTTTGGGGGTGACAAGAAGTAGAAAATAATAGTTTTGTACCCAACTTAGACCATAAAGTTTTCCAAAAACAGCTTAAGAATTTAGAATCACGATCAGACACAATAGACAATGTCAATCCATTTAAGCGAACAACATCTTTAAAGAATTAATGAGCAACATGAATAGCATCATCAGTTTTGTGACATGCTATGAAATGAGCCATTTTTGAGAATATGTCTACAAAAACAAAAATAGAATCATGACCCTTAGAAGTTCTAGGCAAGCCAACAATGAAATCCATAGATACATCTTCCCAAGGTGCATTCGAAATAGGTAAAGGTTGATATAGACCATTCGAATTAGCCTTAGATTTAGCCTTAGCACATGTGACACAACTCTTGACAAATCTTAGCACATATTTAGACATTTTAGGCCAAAAGTAGTGTTCCTTTAATCCAGCTAAGGTTTTTTCGAAACCTCCATGTCCCTTAGATTCGTGTATTTCTTGAGTTAACAGTCGTCTAATAGAAGAAGATGGGATGCAAAGCTTGCCCATCTTAAATAAATAACCATTATCAAGAAAATAATAATCAACTTCACCCTTGGACACACATTGAGCATAAATAGTTTTAAAGAAACCATCAGAAGCATACAGTTCCTTTATCAAAGCAAAACCCAAAACATGTGCATCCATATGGTTTAGGAGGACATGCCTTTGTGATAGCGCGTCAGCTACCACATTATCCTTTCCCTTCTTGTGGTGAACCACGTAGGAAAAGGTCTCCAGAAACTCCACCCATCGAGCAAGTCGCCTGCTGAGCACTGCCTGACCTTTGAGGTACTTCAGAGCTTCATAATCCGAATGAATCGCAAACTCCTTAGGCCACAGGAAGTGCTGCCATGTCTGTAAGCATCGAACCAGGGCAAACAGTTCCTTGTCGTAGGTAGAATAGTTGAGCTCAGCGGGGCCCAACTTCTCGCTAAAATAGGCAATGGGGCGCCTATTCTGTAGCAGAACCCCACCAATGCCAGTGCAGAAGCATCACACTCGAGCTCGAACGGTTGTGCGAAGTCAGGTAGTTGCAGCACTAAGGCATGGGTGAGATGATCCTTGAGACCGTCGAATGCCCTCTGATGTGCGTCTGTCCAGCGAAACGTCACATCTTTCTTGGTCAACTCATGTAGGGGGCGGCAATGGTGCTGAAGTCTTTGACGAAGCGTCGATAGAAGTCAGCAAGGCCCAAGAATGAGCAGACATGAGTGGGGGTATGCGGCTGGGCCCACTCTTGAATAGCACGAACCTTCTCCTCATCTACCTTTAAACCAGAAGCAGAAATAACAAATCCAAGGAAAATAGTAGATGCGGAAGCAAAAGAGCACTTTTTCAAATTGGCATATAGTTTTTCTTTTCTGAGATAATCAAATACCAATTTTAAGTGACTAAGGTGATCATGCATGTTCTTGCTATAAATTAAGATATCATCAAAATAAACAACGACAAATTTGCCTAAGTAACGTCTAAGTACATGGTTCATAAGCCTCATAAAAGTAGAAGGAGCATTTGTCAAACCAAAAGGCATTACTAACCATTCATATAAACCATACTTAGTCTTAAAAGCTGTTTTCCATTCATCTCCCTGTTTCATCCTAATTTGATGATAGCCACTTCTAAGATCAATTTTAGAGAAAATACATGCACCATACAATTCATCAAGCATATCATCTAAACGAGGAATAGGGTGACGATACTTAACCGTTATTTGGTTGATTGCCCTGCAGTCAACACACATGCGCCAAGAGCCATCCTTCTTAGGAACCAAGATGACAGACACGACACAAGGGGAGATGCTTTCTCGAACAAAGCCCTTATCCATCAGCTCCGTGACTTGGCATTGCAGCTCCTTAGTTTCCTCAGGCTAGCCCTATAGGCGGCGCGATTATGCAAGGCTGCGCCAGGGACGAAATCAATCTGATGTTCAATCCCTCGAATAGGTGGCAATCCTTGTGGCAGATCAGCTGGAAGGACATCCAAATAATCCTGCAAAAGAGCAGCAATAGGTGCAGGAATATGACTCAAATCCACAGTATTAAGTAATACCTCTTTCATGATCAAAAAGATATGAGGTCGATGAGTATTCCAGGTGACGGTCTCTTTCTAAGGTGGAGAGACCAAAGAATGTTGTTTAACAGAGCCCTGAAGCGGAGTATGAGAGGGCTGCGTTGATGCAGAAGGAGAGGGGATATGCGCCGAGGTGGCCGCGGGTGCGGCCTTCGAGGCCGCGGGCACGGGTGATTGGGCCACGGGCGCCGAAGTGTGTCTTGTCGAGCCCTCATGTTGCTTCCCCTTCCGTTGGGCCTCCTTTTGAGCGTCCTGCTGTTGTTTCTTGCGAACATGTTCCTTCAAAACAGCTTGAGGCGAAAGGGGTAGGAGAGTAACTCTCCTCCAATCAAAAGTGAAGGAATATGTATTCGCGCGACCATCATGTATAACAGAACGATCATATAACCAAGGGCGGCCTAGCAAAATATGACTACAATCCATTCTAGCAGTATCACATAAAACTTTATCATGATATGAGCCAATATTAAATGAAACTAAGCATTGTTTAGTCACCATAATATCAGATCCATCATCAGTTATGCCATTTAAGCCATAGTGAGTAGCCCTAGAAGTAGTAGTCAAGTGTAAGAAATCCACTACCTTTTCATTGATGAGGTTGCAGCAACTCCCACCGTCGACTATGACGCTCAAGGTAGCCTCGCGAACCACACACTTGGTGTGGAAGATGTTCTCCCTTTGATCAGCCATGGGAGCTTCCTGGATGTGTAGGACCCAATAATTGACAAGACAGGGAGTCTCATGGAAGTCACTGGGGTATATTTCGTCATTAGGCTCAATCGGCTGGTCCTCCTCCACTTCACTCAAAATTACATGGTCCTCGACATTCTCCTCCTCATAATAATGGTCACCCAAATCATTGAGTAGGACCTTCTTTTTCTAAGGGCATTCGCGAGAGACATGTCCAGAACCACCACAAGTGAAGCAGCGGATTTCTTTGGTGCGTTCCTTAGATGGTGCAGTAACTCTTCTAGTTTCAACCTGATAACCCTGTTGAGGTGAGTTGGAAACTCCCTTTTGCTGTATAGAAGGGTTAGTAGAAGGTCTGGATTGACTAGAAGAAGCAAAGGGAACAAACCTGCGACCTTGGGAGGCTTGATCGAACCTGGTCCTCTGTTGTTGCTGCTGCTACTCATACAGAAGTTGTGCCTTATGAGATAAAGTGTTAATATCCCTAATAGAATGAATAGCCAAAGGATTTTTAATAGAGATATTAAGCCCAGCAAGAAATTGAGTACATAAAGCATGTTCAGTAAGATAAACATTAGCCTGATGAGCGAGTCGTTCAAGCTCGTCTCTATACTCAATGGGTGAGCGAGCTCCTTGGCGGTAAGAAGCTAGGTGCATCCTCATTGTTTCTGTGTATTCCTCAGACACATGGCGTTTCTTCAGAAGATAGCAGAGTTGGGGCCAAGTTTCAACATGTTGCTTACCTTGATGACGGCGGATTTCCCGAGTGTGAAACCACCAAGTGCGAGCCATACCTGTTAAATGTAATATAACAACTTCCAAATTCTCTGTTTCCTCATAGCGCAGATGTTCCAAAACATAATTAGTATAATCTTCCCAAACAAGATAAGCTTCAGGATTATTAGTACCATCAAAAGTTTCCAATTTTATTTTAACATCGCGCCTTTGGATAGCATGTGCATTGTCAAATCTAGGACGAACAAAATTAGGGTTAGGTAAATCATCAAAGTTAGGATCTACCTCTTGGTAAGCATCCTCCAAGTGGGGCATGTCGTTCAGATCAGCATTGCTACGACTGTCGTCCCAGTTGGCTCTGAAGAACAGAGGATTGGCGTGAGCCTGGTGAGGTGGTTGGTGCTGCTATTTTCGTCCATGTTGCTGATGCCGAGGGGGGGGGTATGGTCTCGGCGTACATCATTACCGTTAAACCCAGATAATGAATCATTGTCATTCTCTCATGCAAAAGGGTTAGGCGTAGCAGATCGCAGTTTAAAGTGTAATTGACCAGACGGGGGTGGATTACTTGACGGTGGGGTATTACCTGAGGGAGGTGCATGACCTGTAGGAGGCGGCTTACCACCTGAGGGAGGTGTAGATCCAGAAGCCTCATTCTGCCTCTCCTCGAAATGCCGAGCAATCGCCTGGCTAATCTGGGAAGATAAATCAGCACGATCCTTAGCCATATCAATGACCAAGCGATTGGTCAACTGGGTGATTGCATTCGCCATAATGGCCTCCACATTGGCTGTAGTAAGGGGGGCCGGAGGGGTAGGGGAAGAGTTTGGGTCGTTTTCGTTCGAAATGTTCCTACAATATCAGAAGAGCAACAAGTAAACAGAGCAAAGACCAGAAACCAAGTAATGCAAGCCCTTTTGATCCGAAGAGTGATTCAGTTTTAGAAATCAAAGAGGCGAGAAAACAAGGCACTCAATTCAAGTAATCTTCCCTGGACACAGAATTTTGCAATATTAAAGATAGCAAGTAGAGATTAAATTGCAAAAGAAATCAGCCACAAGTCGGATAGCAAGGATCGCAAGTATAAACAAGCGGCTAAAGTGTAGAAAATAATAGCTACAATGTGATGCTCGAAAATATAATAATATGTAGCAATAGACACGATGCAAACACAAGGGTAAGCAAGTGCACACACTCCATCAACTATTACCTGACGGTTGCAACACGGGTCAGAAAAAGAGGGGTGTGACCAAGGCTCTTATGTCGGCACAGCACAAAATCACAAAAGGGGGTTCGTTTGTGAAGCTTAAAACCAATCAGATCATCGAACAAGTAGCTAAATAAAAGAAGGAACAAGATGCAATGAGTTACTAACTCAAACAAAGGTAAGATGAATGCTTTTTTTTTAAGCTCTCGGCTTTTTTTTCTGTTTTTTTAAGCTCTTGGCTTTTTCTGTTTTTTTTACTAAAAAAACGTTGCTAGAAGCTACTGTAATGTGACAGAAATAGCAAAAAATAAAAAAAATCTAAGCTACGATGATCCAAAAGTAAGCAAAAATAAAGAAAATAAGGGAAATAGGCTAGAAATCTGGAAAATTAGGGTTTTTTAGTGGTGCAAGTTTAGATAATGCTTTAATCCAAGAACACATTCATAGGCATGATATGTACCAAATGGAATAAAAATCAAAACTTGCAATCGAGAACTCAATATCTTCCAAATTAAAGATCCAAACAAGAATATAACTAAAATAAAGTACCAATTTTTAGGGTGAATAATAAAGAACTAAAATTTATGCAGTGGGAATTGAGAAAATCAAGGCAAGAAAATAAATCACTAAAAAAGGAATCAAGAGAGTAAAGAACTTGCATAAACCTGAGAATCCGATACCACTTGATACGTTTGGGATACCCGATCCTTCGCCTGTGGGCTCAAGATCAAGAACCACGCCGTATATTTGTCCGATCTTGCAATGCTCTTTGATATCTCCTGATTGGAACAAATTAACAAGTAATTAATATTCTGATTTTTTGTGACAGAACCACACTCAGAATAATTTCAGCAAAACGGAATAGCGACAGAACATAAAGGAAGCGAGAGAAGAGAGGAAGCAGCGCGGAAAGGCGCGCGGCGCCTGCGAGCGCGGACGCGGAGCGCACACGAGCGATGGGGCGGCTAGGATGCAGCGACTGCTGTAGGCCTGGGGCGGCCGCCGCCTAGGGTTTGTGGGTGAGGCGCGGCGATGGATCCCTTCTTTTTTCGGCGACATAGGCGCCTGCCTTTTTGCGACAAAATTCGCTAGGGTTATGTTTCTGTTTGGTTTTGGCCGATTGTGAGTTAGGGTTTGGTGATGTGTTTGCCGATTGTAGATAGATCACAAGAGCACTTGAAGCTTTGGGATTGAAATCGAAGAACCCTTAATCCTTAAAGGGTTTCCTCAATTCTATTCAATCTAATTAATTCAAAAGAACTATAATGTTTAAATAGAAATCTATAAACCAATTCTACCATGCAAGATAGAATTTAGGTTGATAAAAGATATAATTAAAATTCTAAAGATAAATAAAGCTAGAAGATAAAAACTTAGTGGACAAGAATTACATCTAGGTAAGATATAATTAATTCCACCTTATTAATCTAAGTTGCATAAAATAATAACTTAATTAAATTAAAAGTGTAACTCGGCCCAACACAAGGATGGCACTCGACATAGGCTAGTGGCCCACTCGACATGGGCCTTGTGTGCACTCGACATGTAAGGAATCCGAGTAGTCCATGTGTTTTTTTGAGTGAAAGTTATTCATGGTGGATGTAGACGAGTCTTCATGAGCTCCGTGTGTGGACGCAAGCTTACCTCCTGTGCTGGTGGAGTAGTCCTAAGCAAAGTGATCCAGGGTGGCCTGAACCCTTGCTCCATCGTTCCTTGGTAACGGACAACAAGGGCTTTGGTTGCATCTTGAATTCTCTTGGCCCTTGCACGAGTGATAGGACCATCGAATGGAACCTTCATGTTGTCCTCAATGTCACCAAGAGTCATCGACAATTGCACTGCATCAGGCAGGAAGATATACGTCGACACAGAAGACCGTCGACGTAGAGTGATTGGGTCGATAAAGAAATAAAGAAATAAAGACAGCAGTTTTGTTTGGGTTTTTCTCAATAAACTAAAAGGCTCCTAGGATAGGGATTTACAGCGATGGTAACCATGCATGTATTATAACTCAATTCACATAAAAGATAAAGCATTTCTCAACACCAATTAGGAATATAGAGGCTTTCGCATAAAAACCTAATTGTTTCTACCTTTTCATAATTAGGGTTTATGTCAACTTTCGCAGGCAAAACCTAATTACTATCCAAATTCACATATATAATCCACTTTCGCTTCATATAGGGTAAATAAAGAATGATCCTAAACTCGCATATAGGATTGAGTGTAGGGTAGAAGAAGAGTTCGCATAATCAAATATAGAATAAGCGTACTTACATTGCTACCGTCGGGCTCACCCCGACCCTAGAAGTGGGACGAATACTCGCTCATCATCGCAACAAACTCCATTGATTGAAAGAAGAAAACTTGCATTAAAACTAAACCTTCGAAGCTTTATAACTCAACGTCGGCTCTCGCAAACACCAAACCCTAAAACTTCTCTCTAACTCTATTGCTATTGTGAGATATGATATCTGTGATTGAATGAATAAAAACCAGCCCCCTGGGGCTTTATTTATAGGCTAGTAATCATTGCTAGCCAAGGAAAGTAGATCCTATCTTCTATCTAAAAATAAAATCTATCCAAACAGTTAGGATAAATCTTTATTATGGTAAATATCTAAAACAACTAATAAAGATCTTAGGATAAAAAGAAAATCACTCTTAAGACATAATCTTATCTAATTAAGAAGATAAATCGTGGCCTTGATGATAGAACTTGCAATCCGCATCTCGAAAAGCGAGTCTAACCCGTGTTGAATTCCAGTCGATATCGACCAGTTAGGTCAAAATCGACCTCTCTGTTTCTACTCGACAAGCTCAATTCCACTCAATCTCTGGGGCAAGGTCGATATCGATGCTTCTACTCGATATCGTGTAGTCTGCTATGCTGGTCTTGTGGTCTGTCTCGACACTCAGAGTCCATGTCGAGGTCTTCAGTCGATATCGACCAGTGAAGTCGATTTCGACCTCTTTTCAGCTTCTCTTGGCTTCTTCGTTTTGACTCCGATTCCGCTCCGATTCCTACATAGTTAGACCAAAACTTTTGTAGACTCTATTTCTTGCACGTTAGCTCATTCTACAAAAATTTGCATTATTTTTCACCTTTTTCTTTAGGAATTAAATGGAATATGAAGTCAAAAGATGCGATAAAAAGGACCTTAAATATGTACATCAAAACACCCCATACTTAGACTTGCTTGTCCTCAAGTAATAACAAAACAATAACCAACACCTACAACACATCCTTCATGTCTTCGCCCTTGTCAAAAGCAACATCATAATGGTAGCAAAGCAAAGCAAGTGAATTTAACGTCATCACACATATATGAGCGATCCATAGGCATATGCAATTTTGATCCAACCTCACAGGGATAGCTCAACTCTCATGTGTTTAGGCTATGAAGATCAACTCTCAACTCAATTCCATATACAATCTCATAAACATTACAATATATAATAATCCACTTCGCAACCAATTATGTAGATGCAATAAGAACCATCATGAGGACTTTCGCTCAATGTAAGACTTCAAAGAAGACTCCATTCCGCGGGATTGTAATGGGGCTTGGTATAAAATATAGGGTATGGAATTATTTGGCTATATGGTGCTTATAAAATTTGGGAATCAAGACTTCTAAACTTTTAACACAACTATATCCAAACCATGTCTCTATAATAATGCTCAACCAAACTTTCTTTCTATAATGCTCATCAACCTTCTTTCAAACCTTAATATGCTCTCAAAAGTATAATCTTGTATAAAATAAAAGAACTAAGGAATGATTAGCTCGTGCACTAATATAACAATATTATTTTTTAATATGTGCATATATATATGGTGAACCAAAGATCCTTTTACAATGTATGCCAAGATGCAAATATGTACCAACCCATAATTTTCTTTGCTCACAAATAACAATATGCACTTTTCTTTCCACAATGCATTATTCTAACCAATCTATGTCTCAATTCCCAAATGGGGGTCAGGCTCAATTCGGCTAGGGATAATTATGTGGAGTTTGCAATATAAGGCTCAGGCTAATATTCTGGCTTCAAGCAAAGATAATGCAGGGTAGGTAAAGAGATGATAAAATGGCTTAAAAGATGTATCCATTATTTAATTCTCGTAAACATAAACATATATACATGCATATTGGCTTTGAATAACTATCACAACATTTAGAGATGCACAGGAAGGGTAAATACACTTAAGAAAGCAGAGGGATTTTTAATGTTCTTCCTGTAGGCCAAAATTCTCACTAGGACAATTTTTATTGGATTTTGCTTTTTAGCCTAGGATCATATGTGCTCAATTTCATCAGAAGTTCACAATCTACATAAAAACCATTTTAAGGACTTAGGCTAAACTATCCAAATATGCCATAGAATTTACATGATCAAGTCAGCTATTGAAATCTCATCATAGGACATCTAAGTAGGGTTTAAAAAAAACTTAAAAGGTAAATATGCATTTTTTGTATTTTTGACATTTTTTATTTTTTTTTTAATTTTTGTATTTTTATGAAAGTAAAACTAAGAACAAAAACATAAACATGAATGCAGTGCAAAAAAGAAAGCCAAGTTGTGACCCTAAGACATGTTTCATCCCCACCCCATACTTAAAATATACAGTGTCCTCACTGTATTAAAAGAAAAAAAGGGTGAAGAGAAACTCATAGAGCAACCTATGAGTTTAGGTCGATTTCATATTAAGTAGATGCCAGAAGTCGATGTCGAGTAAGGTGGTCGATGTCGACTGCATCAGTCTATGTCGAGGAAGAAGTTGAAGTTGAGGGTCGCCTGGATTTGGTCGATATCGACTAGCTTGGTCGATATCGAGTGCTCCTTTTGGCTCCCGAGTCATCGATGTCGACTCCAGGAGTTTGCTCGACCCTAGGATGGTCGATTTCGATTGGCCTGGTCGATTTTGACTGCCTCTGAAGAAGCTTCTTTTCTCCTTCGTCGTCCCTTTTTCTTGGTAACCTGAAATTCATAGTGCATAATAGATAAAACCACGATATATCAAAGTCTCAGAATCCAAAGTTTAAAATTTAAAACCTAGAAACCATCTATGCGGAAATTTAAAAGTTTTATATACAAGCTCTAGACTTTATAGTCGCTAGGCAAACTTCTTCCGCGCTTTCATCCAAGGTGGCACATGTAGGGACCATATCGCTCTCATGTCCTCTTCAGGGCTTTCAAGCTCTACTTTGAACACCGTCCCTTTCTTGTCTTTGAGCTCCAAACTTTCTGGATAGACTTTGTAGATCGTCATTATTGATCCCTTTCTTCCATCCTTTCTTTTGCATCTCAGGGCATTGCATTGCTCAATAAGCACCTTGTCATCTGCCTTGTATTCTCTTATTGGTTTACCTATAATGTTAATTAGGCATACAAACAAGGATACTCGCTTCATAGGGATATCAGAATTTATCTCTAAGGGTGGAGGACACTTACCTGGACTTACCTTCGAGTCCGATTTATTCTCAGGGATCACTCGATATCGAGTAGGTGGGTTGACATCGATTTCCTTCTTCTTAGTTGATGGAGGCAGGTTGAGTAGGGGGAGTCGATCTCGATGGGGCCCAGACAATATCGACTGGCCCTGGTCGATTTCGAGTGCAGTGTCGACCTCATACTTAGCTTCTAGCACTCGATTTGGCTCCATTGTGCTCGATATCAGCTAGATTGTGTCGATTTCGAGTTCTTTGTCAGGTTCTTCTTCCTCATCGGCTTGGGCCAAATCTCCAAAAGCTCCTCTATTTGGGCCTCCATGGCCCTTTTCTCTAGCTCTTCGTCGGTCAAGGCTCTCTCTGTTGGTTCATCGCAAGGGATTACTCTCCTTATTGCATGCATCGCCTTGATCTCCGTTTGATTCACCTCCTTCATTGTAGGGTTGAAGGAGAATTCGATGACCTCATTGCCAATGGTGAATAACAATAGTCCCTTCCGTACGCTGATATTGGCGTCGACCGTAGCTAGGAACGGCCTACCTAAGATGATTGGGCAAGTAGGATCCTTTTCCATATCAAACACAATGAAATCAGTGGGCCCAAAGAACATACCCACCTTTACTGGGACGTCATCGATGATGCATGTGGGCCTTAAAAAATTGTTAAGCCATGTATAACTCCATATCAACCGGCTCCAAGGCTCCAATGTTGACCTTTGACTAGATGGACAAAGGCATGAGGCTCACGCTAGCCCCTAGGTCGCACAAGGCCTTGTAGCGATGTTGGCCAAGCCCAATGGTGATGGTGAATCTACCAGGATCACTCCTCTTCTCTGGGTAGTCCACCTTGCTGCATTCCTCTGCGATCTAAGCAATTGATCGCTTCTTGCTCAAGATATCTTTAAGGAATCGGACGTATGATGGCATCTCAAGAAGGGCCTCTGTGAATGGAATTGTAACATTAAGGCCTTAGAGAACCTTCATAAAGCGTTGGAACTTCGCGTCTGTTGGATCCCTTGAAGATTTGGAGGGATAAGGCAATGACTTCTTCTTCGGCGGAGCGGGATTGGCCCGAGGTGGTGCTGATGAAGGGTCGACATCGACTAGGGGTGTTGATATCGACTGCAGTGGTCAATCTTGGGTGTGTCTTGATAGGGTCGACGTTGACAGGTGGGTCGACATCGAGTGGCTGAGTCGATATCGACTGGGGGTGGTCGATATCGATTGGCTCTCCAGGGAGTTTCTTCGCAGGCTTTGTTTCTCCGATGTTGATTGGTATCTCATTTCCATTCCTTAAGCGCATGGCGGCGATGTTGCTTGATGACTGCCCCTTTGGATTGGCCTGTGTTTGGCCAGGGAGCCCTCTGGGTTGTCGTGGAATAGATGCCGCCAATTGACCCAGTTGGGTCTCCACGCCTTTTCTCCATGTGTCAATTTCGCCAAGCCTACAGTTAATGCCATGTAGTGATGTTTGGATGGCATTGTTGGATTGTTTGTTCTCCGCTTGGTTCCACCTCATCTCGTCTAGGATGAGTTGTAGATCATCCCTCCTTTCTCTGTCGGGATGGCCAGGTTCTCTGTATGGCGGGGGTTGCTGATGTTGTTGATAATGGGGTTGTTGATAACCCCAATTCCCTTTGTTGCCTCTATAGTTGGGCCCCCACGCATACTTGACTTCGTCGTGGGTCTCCACCAATTGAACTGGCTCCGCTTGAGGACAAGCTGTCATGTTGTGTTTCTGTGACCCACATTCTAAACAAGCTTGGTTGTTAGATAGAAACATAACTTGTTTTTGAAGTCGCCTTACCTGGTCTTTCATGAACTGGTCCTTCACCTCAAGATCCACCTCCTTGGAAGGCTCATATAGTGGCATGGATGGGGGCGGCCTAGCATCAGGTGATGTAGGAGTCCCATACGTGTTGTCGAACTCCACTAGTCTTTCAATCGTATCCCAAACTTGAGTAGGGGTAAGCTTTAGGTAACGATAGGTGGTGTAGGTGTTGATCCGCTCACGTGTTGGCATGTTTAGGGCATTGAAGATGATCTCCTGGATGACATATGGTAGGTGCCTATGAGTAGGGCAGGACCTCAGCAAATCCTTGTAGTGCTCCCAGACTTGCGCTAGCGTCTCCCCTGGTCTCTGCTTGTAGGACATGATCTTTTGGCGGATCTGTGCTGTCTTTGATGGTGAAAAGAACTTGTTGAGGAAGATGTCCTTAAGTTCAGCCCATGTGCGGATAGATCGTGGCGGCAAGCTCTCCAGCCAATGTAGCGCCTTTCCTACAAGAGACCATCGAAAAGCTTTTAGGCGCACATATTCAAGATTGACACCGTCAACAATGGTGTTGCATAAATCAATATAGGTAGTAATGTGCGCCATAGGGCATTCAAAGCCCTTTCCCTCAAAGGCATATCTCCTAATCTCCGCAATAAAAGTAGTTTTAATTCCAAAAGCAACATTAGGGAGAACAATAGGAGACTCAGGCACCGCCACAGTGGGGTGCATATATTCCTTTGCATTATGGGGGATCTGGCGAAGTTGCTCTTGGGCTTCCCGGAGAGCTTGGGATTCTTGTTTGTAATGAGCGGCCACTCTTTGTTGTGCCTGGGTATGTTGTGTGCACTCGGTTTTGAAGCCCTCCACTTGCTTTCGGAGCCTTTCAAGCTCTTGTTGCATTGTTTCCTCGTTGGCCATGATCCTCTTAGCATGTTCTTGTAGACAAAGGAAGCGTTCCGGATCGTCTAAAGCTGCGAACTCAGGCGTGCGATCAGCGCGTCGCCCACACCTTCAAGAAAACACTAGGAAAAGAAGTAAGATAGACTAAACAGGGCGTGATTGATAGCCTCCCCGGCAACTGCACCAAAATTTGTTAGGAGGAAGAACTGACTTAAACAAATATATAAATATAACACTACTAAAATAGTATGATATAGGGACGACCATTAGGAATAGATTCAGGGACAAATGGTCGTCCCTAATCACGTCAGGGACGAATTTAGAGATGAATCGACTATTTGTCCCTAAACATAGAGATGGTAAAATAGCAACGACACATAGCGACAAATTTAGGGATGTGTTTTAAATTAATCTCCAATTCCTTCGCTATTACCAACGACTTCCGATACGACTTAGAATGTCCCCAATAAGAACCATAACTATGACGCCTTATATCCGTCCTTATTTTTGTCCATATATCCGCCCATATAACCATCACAAAACATATACCTATTTTGGTCTTTAAGTTCGTCGCAACATTCATCTCTACTTCTGCCTTGAAATCACCCTAAGTAGCGCCTCTAAATTTATCCCCAAATTTGTTCCTATATTTGTCTCTATACTTGTACCCAAATTAGTTCCTATATCGTCTCTATACTTGTCCCCAAATACGTCCCTATATATGCATCTATATTTGTCTCTACCTTCATTCCTATATTTGTCTCTATACTTGTCCACAAATTCGTTCCTATAGTCGCCTCTATATGTGTGCCAAAATTCATCCCTATATTGTCGCTAAACGTATACCTAAAGTCGTCTCTATATTCATCTCTATTTCATCCCAAATTCATCCATTTATTCATCTCCATATTTGTCCCACAAATTCGTCCCTATATAGTTGTCCCCGTATTTGTCCCAAAATTCATTCTTATATTCGTCCCTATATCTGTCCCTAAATTTGTCTCTATATTTGTCTATCGTAATCCTTAATGCAGTCCACTTACTATATCTAAATCCGCTCCAAATCTTTGTCATTCATAAATAAATATTCAATTATCAATGAAAATTGAATTTATAAACCAATCAAATAATTCTTGGTAAACCAACATAAAGTATTGAACTAGTAGAAACATCAGATAAATCCTAATAAAATTGTTTAGCCAATAATTAATCTCTAATACATATAACAAATGTTTCTAAAGAAAAGCTAAGAAGATTGTTTAGCAGAGAATTCCTTAACTGAGTTAATAATGGTCTCTTGAAGACTTTGATCTCTTAAATCATTGTTGAGACTTGTCTCCTTCCGCATTAGATCAACAGAGTTATCTACATAAGCCTCTATGTTGGTTATATCTTCTCTTACTTGATCTTGGTTTCGTTGCATAGTATCTACCAAGTTGGTCACATCTTTCCTTGTTTCTTCTTGGTTTTTCTGCACAATTGTCATTTTCTCATTCAAGCTTGCCATTTCATATGTTATTTGTGCCTGCAATGATGATAGATGAATCATCATGTCCTCTCTCATAGACTCAGATACTTCAGATGATCCACCTGCACCAAGGGACGTAGCACCACGCATATTGCGAGCCCTTTTCAACATGGATTCAGACTCAGATCCCATGCCTATAACTCGTTCTGTTCTTGAACCATCGGTTGCTTTCAACCATATTTCATTCTTATCAACCAAGGGAGGTGCCTCACTGTCCGGAGCCTCTTGTGTTGCTTCTTCAAGCAATGTGTCATAATTTTCCTATGAAACGAAAAACAATAAGATTTACTCTCTTTTCAAATTTCAAGTGAGATGAAAAAATTAAGAATGAGCAAGTATAAAATAGGGCGATTAACCATATAAAAAGCACACTTAAAACGTAGACTGATTATTGCAATCCAAAGAAATGACATTTCAGTTTAATGTCAGTGAACTTAGAAATACGATCATTCAATTAAATATGCGTGGTTTACCATCTAGATCAATTTCATAAGAAAAAAAATACAATAATCACACATGGAAAACAACGTTGAGAAAACTAAAGACAATACTGATTTGTAAATAATTCCCATCAAGGTGTGTACTCTACCTAAGTTTATATTTTTATGAAATCATGTTTAATCTACCTACTGTCACTACCTACGTATATGGAAATCATGTTCAAATTGAGCATGCTTACACTTCACTTTACACTAGAAAAAAATCCATATTATTGCATTCCAATCTAACACATAGAAGACAAAAAAAACTTTTACCACAATTTGTTGGCACTTCTCGCTCAAAGTACCACCCTTTTTTCTCTTATAGCATATCTCAAATAACTTTTTTGGTAATGGCTCTTGTCCATCCTTAGCCTTCTGCAAGAAGAATCATGAAGTTTGCACTTGTAAAAAAAATATTATATATATTTATAATATTACAAAATTAAATGAAATACTAAACAACTACAAAAGTATGCATGATATAATGTACAAATGTAACAAACAAAGCGGATTTATGTTCCCATGCTATTAGGAGGAAAAAAATAAAACTACATGGACAATGCTTAAGATAATTAGTTTTCGCATATGCTAGTAAAACTTTAAATAATGGTTATAAATAGATGCATGTATACAACCAACAAGGTATAACGATTTGGTGCTAGCTACTAGGCTCAAGAATGATCAAGTACTTGAATGACTCAAATGAACATTTGTCGAAAATATAAAATGAAATGATATTTGCCATTTTGTTCTTATGGTCTGTAGTAGTTATCGATCCACCTCTATAAGGGGGATACCCTTTTCCTTTGCGATGGCTCGATTACGCTTGTTCACCTCAGACTTATGTTGAAATTCAGGTGATTTCCATTTGACCCACATCTCATCCCAGATCTTTTCTTTAATCCACACCGGTCTACGTTTCTTATCGCGAGCCGTTTGTAATGTACGATCGAGATGTCTACTACCTTCATGATTGAATGCTTTATAAACCCGTTCTTCCGAGAATCGACCCTTATCCCATCAGCATTGTTTCTGTAAAAGTGAATGAGGCAATAAATATAGTGTTGTGTGTGGACCTATATGGCAATTAGATTTGTAAGGCACTTATTTGATGTGATTAAAAGTGTAACTTGTCATACATACTCCAATCAACAAGCCTATATCTTTAAACTACCCCAACTAAGAAAAATATTTACCTTATAAATCAAATTACCTTTATTTTAATTGAAAATATTCTAAATGTAAGATTAGCTAACCATTACAATTTAACCAGTGAATGTCTGTTTGGTAATTGACGAGATTTGATATATACCTTGAACATTGTCCACCACTGTTTGTGTGTTCCATCTGCAACTTCACCCCAAAAGGTATATGGGTCATCAAAATGGGAATGAATGATATGAACTAATGCAGCCCTCCCAAGCCCATCCAATCTAATCATTTTAATTATAAAAAAATACAGAATTAGTAGTGTGTATAGCATAATAATTATAATTACATATTTGGTATTGTAGGATTGAACTCACTTTTTTGTTCCTACCACTTCAATTAGCTCCCTTGTGTTCGATTGGTTGGTTTGGAGTGGAGCCCTTTCCTCATTGTTCTCAGGCACCGTAGGTGTTGAAGGTTGTGATCGAGTTCCCAAATCTATAGTAGGAGCCAAAGGAGTTGGCTGCGGATTATGCACCGATAAAATATCTGGTTGTGATGCTACGACAGTAGGTTGGTCGTCTGGTGCATTCTCAGTAGGAAGATTTGGATGCACATTAGGTGCAGAAGAAGGTTCTTCCTGGGAGACTGCATTATTTGGCGGAGAGGCTTCAACGTTCGATGAGGATTGCCTAGGTAGTAAGGCCGCAGATCTTATTCCTCTCCCTCAGACAAGTAACAATTAATAACAATAATAACTTAGAAACATAACCCATTTCAAATGTCTCATAAACATACCAAATTACAAATGAAAGAAAAGGGTGGTAACAAAAAAAAATCATAGTTAGGATTTCTAATCAAAGTTTTTTTAGTTTTTTTTTTTTTTTTTTTTTTGTGAGGAAAAGGAGAGCAGCATAGCTATGATGTTTGTTTTGATCCAGCTGCATGTAATCCATGTCTTTCTCTTACTTCCACGTCTTGCTTCAGTTATGTAGTCAATCTGTTGATCTCACTCAGTGAGTTGGTTTAATCGTATGACAATCACCAATTTTTCAGGCAAAATCTTAGCTAAAGAACAGTTAAATGTTAGTTTACTTATGAAACATGGATAATGCTTGTTAAGTAATCTAAAACCCATAACACTTCAAGAGAGGCGCATCATCCTAGCAGAATCAAGATAGTTGAATCCAAACCCCGTAGGATTATATACAAACACTTTACTAAATACAAGATAGTTGCATCCAAAACACCTTTTTGTTCATATTTTTTAAGGAGATTGATCATTTAAATTTTTATTTCCAAATCACAGACCCCTTGAACAATTTAATTTCCAAGTCATACTAGATTTTAATCTACTTGTCAAACACATTATTATTTAATTAAAACAAACCAAAAAAATCTTGTGAAATTGAGAGAAATCAAACAAATCTTGTGCTGAATCAAAACACAAAACGTACTGGATTGACAAAAGCTCGACATGAATTTCTGAAATTGAACCCTAAAATCATTTGATGCGATCAATTTTTAGAAATTGCCAAAAATTTAAAACTTTGTTGAATAATAAAGCATAAAACACAAACAAACCTGGCTGAATAAGCAATATGACGAGCCATGACTAGAGAGGAGCAAAAGATGAATCGAAATCAAGATGAGGAGGAACGGAGAGAACGAGGCAGCGGAGAGGCAATTTCGGATGGAACGAGGCAGCGGAGAGAGCTCGGGATGTCTTCCGACTAGCAGAGAGCCGGTTCTAGGGAAGGCGACATCGCCAGAGCGTGAAGATGGCAACCAGGGCCGGAGAACGCAGCTGAAGATATGAAGTGCCGAAGAAATGAAGTGCCGTACAAAAATATAGGGATTTTGAGAATGTATTATGATTAATTTGAAGATAAAATTGGTTTAAATTATTTCAGTTCCCTCCTTCATCTTTCAATTCCCTCTTTTTTTTTTAGTTATTGTAATATTATATGTGTATATATATCACGTAGTAACATACTATAGTGTAGCCATCTTTGCGTTATTTATAATATTATAAAATTCATAATTGAGGATACATTTAAATAATATTTTTGACAAAAAAAATATTACTCAATCTATTTTGAAATAAGTAACTTTTTTTTATTTATATACGTTCCAATTTTATCAGATGTCTCCGAAGAGACATATGATATTATTTTTTAATATTTTATATTTTATTTTGATAAACTCATACATACTTATTAATAATAAGTATAATATTATTGATATTATTTTTTATTTTGATAGACTCCATCTATTATTTTTTTAATATTTTATTTTGATAAACTCATGCGTACTTATTAATAATAGGTATAATATTTTTTTTAGGTAGAATGAATTGTTTATATATAGGTTTATTTTTATTTTATACTTCTCGGTACAATTTGATTGTCATTACTTTATTGGAATTTAGAGTTATTGTTTGATAGGGTTTTTTTATATAAATAATATATATAATTTTACAATAGCGTGTTAATATATTCTCGTGCACGTGATAGGACTGTAATACCCCCGTCCCACATCGGATATCATAAGGATGTTGGGAGTGATTTATAAGTGATTCAAGCCCTACCCATGTTACAAGAGCTCTGATACCATCTGTAAGACCCGGGGTCTTAAGAGGCGCCAGCCCATGCCACCTAGCCCTCTCAGGTCCGTTGTCCTCACTTGGAGCCTGAAAAGGAAGAGCTCTTGTAACATGGGTAGGGCTTGAATCACTTATATATCACTCCCAACATCCTTATGATATCCGATGTGGGACGGGGGTATTACAATCTCCCTCACTTAAAGCACTGACGACCCCGTCAGGCCCAAGGGACTGCCCTCCGGGAGGAGCGTACCCGAGCATACTGTCGGAGTACCTCCGGGCCCAGAGTCGGCTCTGATACCATCTGTAAGACCCGGGGTCTTAAGAGGCGCCAGCCCATGCCACCTAGCCCTCTCAGGTCCGTTGTCCTCACTTGGAGCCTGAAAAGGAAGAGCTCTTGTAACATGGGTAGGGCTTGAATCACTTATAAATCACTCCCAACATCCTTATGATATCCGATGTGGGACGGGGGTATTACAATCTCCCCCACTTAAAGCAGGAGGAGCGTACCCGAGCATAATGTCGGAGTACCTCCGGACCCAGAGTCGGCTCTGATACCATCTGTAAGACCCGGGGTCTTAAGAGGCGTCAGCCCATGCCACCTAGCCCTCTCAAGTCCGTTGTCCTCACTTGGAGCCTGAAAAGGAAGAGCTCTTGTAACATGGGTAGGGCCTGAATCACTTATAAATCACTCCCAACATCCTTATGATATCCGATGTGGGACGGGGGTGTTACACCATCTCGCTGAACTAACATCTCAACGAGCAGGGTCGACCTACCTTTATCTCCTGAGGTGATCGGATTTTTTCTCGCTCATTAAATTTTCCAAAATTCATAATTCTTTCATTCCTGCCAACAACTTCATAAATAATGCACAACTCCATATAACTCCAAAGATGACATCCATTCTTAACATTGTCCCCGGATAGGGTATAAGGTATAAAATGGGCAATATGTGTGTATGTGGAGCAATAATGATCATGATAAGGCTCATATATGGCTTTGTGGCTTTTGCAAATATGCATAGGTAAGGCTAGGATATGAACTTGTATAAGTAAGCACTTGTATGGAAATTTCATAAAAAGTCCTCCATCATCTTATCATGCACATGTCAAAAGCAACTTCAAATTTTCATCTCCTTTATTTTTTCTTCTTTTTGCACTTCATTGGGACTTCCCTTAACTAGGCAATTTCATGTTATATCTCTAATGAATCTAATTTTACATCATAGAGCTCTTTTTTATACTTCCATGACTCTTTCTTCTTTTTAAATTTTTGATGGGGGTCATTTTTTTTTCGAAATAAAAAACTTAAATATGGAAATCTAAACTATATGAATATGCAAGTTGATGTGCGCGCAAATTGCCATATTTTCTATGCACATATGAATCCATTTTATTGTCTTTTGCATGCACATTAATGGGAAAACATGGGAATAGTGTAGTTTATGCTTAAAATGTCAAATATATGGGTTTGCACGAGTTTCCATGTGATTTCGCAGAAAACAGGATGAAAATGGATGAATTCGGATGAGCGGAAAAAGAACTCGAAGTCTTCTGAAGAGGTCGAAATTGACTGAAGACCTCGACATCGAGTACATCAGAGACATAGGAATCGAGCAGAAAATGAAACAGAGCATATCGACACAGAAGAGGTCGATATCGACGTTTGGGGGTTGATATCGATGCTACCAGATCGACCAAGTTGATAGAAGTCGAGTGCCAGTTCGAGTAGAGAAGGAGAAGCTCGAGATAAGATTTTGGAGGGGTCGATATCGAGGTCCAAGGGTCGATATCGACCATGCCAGCAGAGGAATTCGACTCCGATTTTGATAGAATTATATCCAATGCTTGCAATATCTATCCAAAGGTCGAGATTTCCTATCATCAACACCAGATCTATCATGAGGAGGCTGATTTCACCATTGAGTTTTAGCTTTTACTTTGTTTTAATTTATCTTAGAGAATAAAGATAAGGTTTCGAATCCTTATCGACATCTATAAATAGAGGCCAATAGGGCTGAGTTTAGGTATTCAATTTCGTATCCAATTTTCGCAGAGAATTTCAGTTGCAATAGAGAATAGAGAGAGAGAGAGGAGGCCGAGTGGAGTTGTAAAGCGAGAGTGGAGTGGCTTGTTCGGTTGTACTTTCTTTCGGAGTTTTAATTCAAAGTAGCTTTCTTTCAATAACAATGATGATGATGTGCATGATGAGGAGCGAGTAGTCAACCCACTTCTAGGGTCGGGGTGAGCCCGACGATAGCAATGTGAGGTAAGTGCATCAAAGGTATGACTTTTATGCGATTCCGTCTTCTACCCCGTGCATGATCCTTTGCGAAAGTTAGGGAGATTCATTATTTGCATTATTGAAGCGAAAGCCACTCATATTGCGAACTTGAATTGCTCATGAATTGGATAGTAACTCTTAGGAATTATGCGAGAGCCCCTAATCACCTAAGTGTTGATAACGAAAGTTATTTGACGGAAAAACATTAAAGTTCATATCTTTAGCATGAAACTTGCATTGTTATCGTTGTGGCATGAAACCCCGACTTTGGAAGCCTTTTTAATTAATTGAATTCTTCATAAAAGTCTTAGTTTTGTTTCTGTTCATCTTCCTTCTCCATTCTATTTTCTTTGGATCCTTTTTCCGACAAATTGGTTACAAAAACAGTTTCTGTGGCAAGCATCGAAATCGACCATAAGGGTCGATATCGAGGTCTAACATCGATATCAAGGTCTCTGCTCGACGTCGACTTGCTGTTTTGTCTTCTGCAGGAACTGCGCTAGGAAATCGACCAGAACTGAGGTCGATATCGACCTGTATACTCGATATCGAGTGTCTGCTGAGGTCGAAAGCCTTGATCGTGAGTACAACAAAGGAAGCGCTGACATACCTCCTCGTGGATTCGATCCTGAATTACCCTACTACTACAAGGGAGGGGATTCTTGTATTATTTGTTAGGGACAGAGAGATAGTCTAGTTGTGCTTTATTTTATTCTCCTATTTTACATACACTCCCCGCCCCTTCAGCGAACAAATTGGCGCCGTTGCCGGGGAGGCCATCAATCGCCACCTAAGTTAATCACAATCTTTCTCTAAGCTTATTCTGCAGGTTTATGCGACGTTCTGATCGCGGACCTATCCTGGAACCAATTGACGAGCCTGAACGTTTCTACCATCTTCGCAACAAAGCAATTCGCATTATGGCTGACAACGAGACGCAGGCTGAGATCATAGAGCGGTTGAGAAAGGAGATCGAGGACCACAATGCTACAATCGCTGCTGAAAGGGCCGCTGCTGCTGCTGAGCGAGCCCGTGCTGATAGGGAGGAGGATGCGCGCAGACAAGCCCAAGAGCCGCTAAATCAGTATCCACAGACGGCGATGCAATACATGCATCCGCCGCTTCATGTTCCTGAATTTGCCATTATAATTCCTCACTCCAATTATGAATTGAAAATTAACTTCCTATCTGAGATTAAAAGAAATACTTTTGAAGGAAGACATAATGAATGCCCCCTGCAACACATCTCTACTTTTATGGACTTATGTGAAACAGTTGCTGATGGAGTAAACTTAGAGTATGTGCGACTAAAATCTTTTCGATGGTCTTTGGCAGGAAAGGCATTACAATGGCTTGAAAGTTTGGCTCCACGATCGCTAAGGACATGGGCGGAGGTGAAAGATGCATTCTTGAACAAATTCTTCCCACCTTCTAAAACGACGATGCTACGACAAAGGATCACGGCTTTCAAACAAAAGCCAAGTGAAACCCTAGCACAGGCGTGGGAGCGCTTTAAGGACTTGCTGAGATCACGCCCGACGCATGGGCAACTTCCATTCCAAGAGATCTTTTATAACGCCCTTGATGCGCCGAATAAGGAGAGGATCAATTCATATACCTCCTATCGGTACATTGAGCTTACACCAACGGAGGCATGGGAGACCATTGAGAGGCTTGTGAACTTTGACAACACCTATGGGGCTGCTGCGGCCTATGATACAAGGCCTGCCCCATCTATGCCACTATATGAGCCTCCAAGGGAGATAGATCCTGAAGTACGGCAACAATTCCATAACGATCAAACACGCCGCCTTCAAAAGCAAGTAAGGTTCCTGAGCAACAATCAACCTTGTCAGGAGTGTGGTTCAATAAAGCATAACACCAGTGCCTGTCCACATACTGAGCAAGTATCCATGGCGGAACAACATGAGGAGGTCAAATAGACGAGAGGCCCCTATGGAGGGGGCAATCAACAAAATTGGGGTGATCAAAGGTTCTATCAAAGGGATCCCCCAACATATAGGGCACCAGGGCACCCTGAGCGGGAGACTAAGAAAGATGACCTGCAAATCATCCTTGATGAGATGCAGAGGAACCACGCTGAGTTCAAACAAGCCAATAACTCCGTCCATACTCAGCTGCAGGGCATCAATTCTAGACATGGGGAGATCGACGTTTGGAAGCGTAACATGGAGACTCAAATGAGTCAATTGGCGGAAGCAATGCCCAAAGCGTCCGGATCACTCCCTGGATCCACTGTGCCCAACCAAAAGGGCAAAACCACAGGTCATATTGCGGCAGTAAACCTAAGGAGTGGGCGTCAATTACAAACGCCCGAGCAAAAAGCGGAGGAGAAGGAGCCAGAACAAACATCGATATCGACCCCCCTGTCGATATCGACCAAGGTGACATCGATGTCGACCCTCTTGTCGATGTCGACCCTAATTCTGCGTCACCACAGAAATCGACTCCTCCAGTCAATATCGACCCTACTGATACCGATATCGACCTCACTATAGCCGCAGGAAGGAAGAAGGCGTTGCCATTCCCAACTAGAAAGGTGACTAAGGACCCAGCGGAAAAGAAGTTCCAACGGTTCGTGAAGATGCTCCAAGGGCTTAATGTCTCTATACCATTCACAGAGGCACTTCACGAGATGTCATCTTATGTAAGGTTCCTTAAGGACATCTTGGGTAAGAAGCGATCGCTCTCTGAGATCGCAGAGGAATGCAACAGGTTGGAGCTACCACAAAAGCGGGCGGACCCAGGTAAATTTTCTATCGCTATAGGTCTAGGTCCATTCAAATTTAATGCTTTAGTTGACTTGGGCGCTAGCGTTAGCATGATGCCACTAACCATTTGGCACAAGGTAAAGATAGGTCCTCTGGAGCCCGTGGATGCAAGATTGTACATGGCTAACAATACGGTAGTGATTCCAACTGGGATAGTGACGGATGTGCCAGTACAAGTAGGTAAATTCTTTGTCCCTGCTGATTTCCTAGTTGTTGACATAGCGGAGGACCCTGCTTGTCCAATTATTTTAGGTAGGCCATTCCTAGCAACCGTCGATGCCAATATTAGCATGAAGAAAGGATTGCTCTCACTCACAATTAGTGATGAAGTAATAGAGTATTCCTTCAACAAGACGGTGCAAAGTCAAGGGCCAATGGAGATAAAAGCCATCAATGAAGCCCAAGTAGAGGAAGTTGAAGCAATCTTGAACGAAGGGGCTCAACAGAACATCGAAATTGACCCAGGTAAGTCGATATCGACCACTAATGTTCAAGATTCTGTGACAGGTCATAAGTATGGGTTCGACGGAGGAAAAGAGGAAGCATCTAAATCGGGGTCAAGGGTCGATATCGACCACACCCTATCGAAATTGACCACCATCAGCGCTGAGAAGGGAGGCAAGGAGACCTCGATATCGACCTCTGAGGGTCGAAATCGACCTGATCATATCGAGTCAAAACTCCCCAAATCGACTGATCCTCCAGGTGTACAACAGGGGTCAATATCGACCTCCGAACATCAACATCGACCTGAGCCACAGACTGAGAAGAAGGTAAGTCAAGGTACGGATTCCTCTTGTTCAATTACAATTAAGGACTTATCATTATTTGGAAGAGGTGTGCCTTGGCATGTGCGCTTATGTAGGGTATCCGATGATGATTCAAGCCAATATGAGATAGGAGACAAGGTCTATGTTGCCAAGTCTAAGGACCATTGGTTCCGTACAAGATTCAAGGATAAGAACTTAGGTCCATTCACGGTGAATCAAATCAATCTCGGCGGAATGCAGCTGCGGGACAAGAAAGGAGTGATATTTGAGGCCCAAGCCACATGGGCTCTGCAGATGCCACCTTGAGAAGCGCAAAGGAAGAAGTCGGCTTAGCGACTTAAAAATCTAGAGCTTGTAACAAAGACTTAGTTTTGGTTTTAGACAGCTTTTGTTTTGGTTTTAGACACTTTATTATTTTGCATATTTTGTGTTTAGTTTTCAAATTGCAGGAGAGAGAAAAGCACACAGAAAGGCATCGAAATCGATGTCAGACATCGAAATCGACCTTAACGTCGACATGGATAGGGTTTGTGATCGAGGCCGAATCACCCTGAAGCCTGAGCAGAAATCAAGAGAGACATCGATATCGATGTAAAGGGTCGATATCGACCTTCCCTGTTGTCTTCTTCGACTCCTGAAATTTGTGACGGTTTAGTAAGATGGCCCAGTCTCAGAAAAAAAAGAACCGAGCCTGAGGCGTCTCAAATAAGGAAACCGTAGGAACCAGAGTTTGTGGTAGATAAAGCCCCATCAAAATTGAGTTTGTGCCATCCATTTCGAGGTTTAGCCCATCTACATGTCCGCCGATTGGGTTTTGCTTTTGGTTTAGGGTCATGTGGTTGAGGTCTTAAGTCAGATTCAGCGTCCTGTTCTTTTGAGCATTTCCAGCTATAAAGATGTTCTTTGATAAAAGATAATATAGTTTGAGAGTTGGGTGTAATATTGTCGAAGGCTTTCTTATTTCGAAAATACCATAAAGTCCACCAAGCCACTGATAAGTTGGAGAATTGAGAGCACCCAAGAGCGTGTCGAATCTGAATTAAACACTCAGCTATGGTTGTGGTAGAGTCATATAAGCTTAGAACCGTGTTAGCAATGGTTGGGGAGAGCAGCTGGAGTGTCGTTCTTGTGAACGGACATCTAAAGAGGAGATGTTCAATGTCTTCATGATTCATGTCACAAGTCGGGCACGTGGTAGGCAGGCCAACACCACGCTGAGCCAATTTTGTCAGGGTAGGTAAACCATTTTTTGTAATTCGCCAAAGGAAATCTTTAACCTTAGGTACACAGTCTAAGTTCCAAATCCAGGCAAAGTCAGACTTGGAGTGTTGCTTATGATCATGTATCATTGCAATGGCAGAAGACGTACTAAACCAGCCATTGCGACTCCGATGCCAGTACAGACGGTCTTGCCTAATGTGTTTGGAAATCGGCATTAGAGTGGTCTTGTCAATTGTGTTTGGAAGTTGCAGAGCCCGGAGGGTTAATCCTCCAGCCCTGCCTAACCAGATTCTCGTAATCTTTATGCTTTTTCCATGCAAGTTCAAATCGGAAAGGTTGCATCGAGGGCCGATTGGTTGGTACTAGTTCAAGCGTAATTTGGTAGTGGTCAGATGTAGTAAAAGCGTGGTTTTTGGTTTTTAGATAAGGCATGTTTTGGAATAAGTCTTTATGGATCAGAACAAGATCAAGCTTTTCATAAATGTTATCGGGACATGACACCTTTTAAGGAACATCGATGAAATCCTGATCAAGCACTATATTAGTAAGTCTTTTCAGTCTGTGAGAAGCCATAGGAGGGCCACCTAATTTTTCGTTTGTTGATAGAATATCATTAAGGTCTCCCATTAGAAGACAGGGCAGGGAGTTGGTTTGAATAATTTGGGAAATTTCTCTCCAAAAAGCAGTTTTCTCATTTTCACGTGGAGGTGCATAAACAAATAAAACTATAGCTTGAAGATTTGTGATCATGTTTTGGTATCTGGACAAGACGAATCGATGCCCAGAATGCAGGACTTCAAAAGTTTCATTGTGGAGATGAGAAGATTTCCAATAAAGACAAAGTCCACCCGATAAACCAACAGAGGCACAGAAATAAGAGTGGTCAAATCAAGCTTTTCGCTAGAAAGATTCTTTTGGTGGGTGTCGTAGGTTCGTTTCGGCTAGAGCGAGAATCGCGATATGTTCAGATTTGCAGGTAGAATCTATCTGAGTCCAAATGCCATGTCGAGCTAAGCCTCGAACATTCCAATAACTAATCTTCATAAATTACCTCAAATCGAGCATTTGGTATAAGAGGGTTAGAATCCAGAAGACTAGATCCAAGTACTTTGGTGAGTGAGTCAATGCCAATCGAAAGAATCCAGCAGATAGTGGAATAATAAAATGGGCCCAAAACAAACATGAGCAGCAAAAGGGGCACCCAAAGCCCAATGAGATCGGGCTTATTGCAGTGATCAATAGTGGAGGTGATGATTCTGGTCCTCAATTTACAGACCAAAACAGATTTCAACCATAAAATCTTAAAAGGTATCTCGCCAATTTGTATATTTAAGCGTAATGTAGTGTTTAAAATATTGGTTACAGACTTAAATGAACAGATAATTAACAGGGTTAAATAAAGCATGTTAATCATCCACAAAATATTTTGATGGTGGGGCAGAGAGCTTTTAGGAGGGTGCATTTCAGGTGGAGAACAAGCAGAAGCCAGCAGACAGTAGCATAAGGGTAGTTGTCTCCTAAACCAAGTAAGGGAATGCTTCCGACCGAAGGAGCCAACAGCCTGGATAAAAGAGAGTGAGCAAACATTCAAGTGGAGGTTTAAGATTAGATCATAAGGGAAGGTATAGATAAGAGGTGATAAGGTAAAGGAGAGAAACCTGTAAAGCATCCTTGGGCTGCCACAAACCAGTTGTAGCAAAAGATATCTTTTGTTTTTGTGTTGTTCCTCATAAACATAAATAGATGTTAGAGCAGCCAGTATCCATTTAAATATAAAGATGCTCTAAGCATGTGTAGTAAATAGCTTGAGGTTTAGATTAAGATGCCTTGCTGTCATGAACATAATAGGAAATGTAGTAATTATAAGCATTGAAATGAGATAGCATTTGCAGAGTGTCTTGTGGTTATTAATGCATACAGTATTAATAACCACAATTAAGTGATCATTGTTAAGCTTAAACGGGATACAATTAAGTGACAGGTAGTGGTAATAGATCCAATTTAAGATGTGTATAGGAATTGCCATAGTGAGTTTAGTGGGAAAATAGTTTAACAGAATAGCTATAGAGTGATAGATGGGTAACCTTTGGTTGAGAAGGTAATAATAAACAAGCAGCATTAGATTAATTAAACAGGGTAGAACCCATGATACAGTCAGACATAATGTAGATTATTACAGAGATGAAAGAAACTGGCAAAAGCAACAGTCAGCCACTGAACATAATATAGATTGTTACATAGATGAAAGAAGTTGGCAAAAGCGTGGCATTCATCATAGTTAATGCTCACAGGAGATAGCCAAACAGAACACATATGGAAGGTGAATTTGATGGTAGACAAAAGTTGCTGTATGCAGCAAACAGCCAAGGTGGGTAACAATAGAAGAAATCTTCCTGTAGGATGAAATATCATGAGTGACTAGTTGAGATTTTTGCTCCTCTTCAGTCCGGAGCTAGCAGTATCCTCATCCCCATCCAAGAGTTTGCGCTTGATTGAGTCCGAGGTAGAGTGATCAGGAGGTGGCATCTCCATAGAGTGAAGAAGCTTGACAACAGTAGAGGTGGAATGAATGGAGTGGAAGGAAGGATAAGGATCTGAGAGAGCCTCAGGAGGGGCAGGCAACCATTCCTGAAGAAACTCAGCAGCTCCCTCCTCCAAGCAATCATAGTCCTCCAGGTCATGACCCAAAAAGTCATCCTCCTCCATGTCAAATTGAAGACAGGGCAAGACCTCGGAATCAATTTCAGCACCAATTTCTTGGTCAAGGTCAGATAAGGGGAGAAAATTTGAAACAATTTTTGGATATTATGTTACCATTAGTTATAAAAGTCAGAATATTTATCTTACATTTGAAAGGTGGAGATATATTTTTAACACCCTCTTAAAGGTTGGGTTATTTTAATTAGTTTCACCTATATTAAATGAAGTTGTATTTCCTAGTTCGATATGGATTAATATTATGAAGAATAGCAAAAAATACCCAAAATCCATAAGAGCTTTGCAAATATGCCTTGTTTTTTAATTTTTTTTTTTTTGCAAAAATGCCTAATTTTATTGCAAATCTAGCTAATAAAATTGCAAAACTACCCAAAAGGAAAAAATAACGTGAAATAATTTAACAAAAAATGAAAAACGGAAAAATAAGAGAAAAAAAAAACAGAAAAAATAAGAAAAAAATAAGAAAAATAGAAAAAATAAGAAAAAAAAACTGAAAATGGAAGATTAAAAAAAAAAGAAAAACGGAAAAATAAGAAGAAAAAAAACTAAAAATGGAAGATAAAATAAAACACATAAAAAAGGAAAGAAAAAGTGAATAAAAAAAGAAAAAAAGATCAGGAAAAAAAAAAAGAAGAACCCCACCAGACCGATCGAAGGGCAACCAAAAATCCGACCCTTTGCAAGCTCTCCTCCGCCGGCGTTGAAGCTCTCCTCTCAGACCGATCGACACGCCTCCCTACCGGCGGTTTCTCACCATCTTTGGCTCTTCGGTCTCGCCATCAGCCCTCCTCCAATCGGGCATCCGGCCTCCTCTCATTTTCCTCATCTGCTCTTGTCGACAATGTAGCCCCAAATCGTCGAACACCACCATTCCGCCGCCACCACCATCTCAGCCAGCAAACCACCGGTGAGGAGATCGTAACGGTCGTCGTCGATCATCATCAGGTCCAGTGTCGTCAATCGAAGTCATCTGTCATCAAATTCAAGTAAACCCTAGGTTTGTTACTTGATTCCTCCGTGCTTCCGAAATCCGAACCCTACATGAAACCAAACCCAATTCGCAATTTGTCGAATGCCTCGTTGAGGTTGCGATGTGTTTCAAAGGGCATGCAGTGACCCCGATCATGGTAGATACCCCTAATATTTGAATTCAAGCCTTCTCAATTCAAAATTAGGAAATTACTTTTAGATTGAACTAAAATCAGGAATTGTGATGTTATTGAAATGCTTTGAATGTTGTATGAAGCTGAATTTTTTTTTTCTGCTTCATTTGGGAATTCCGAAGGAATTGTGATGTTTTTGAAATGCTTCACCTACTAGATTCGATGTTTTTCAGGCTTAACATGTTTGCAACAAGCCACATGCATCTACTTTTAAGAAGCATGTTGAACCAAACTACAAAGTCTATTTTTGTTCATTGTTCATTTTGGTCAAGTCCTTACCTTTGAAAAAGGAATAAGAATGCTTTCATACTCATTTAGACATTCATGTTTGAAGCAACTATAAATTTTCCATTTGTCATATTTTTTAAAAATTTATTGCGGGCAACACCATATGTTTATTTCATGCTCATTTATAAATGTCGATAAGATTGTTGTAAATAATAAATCGGAAAACACTATCCATCTGTAGTTGATAATGTGGGATGCTTGACCACGTTGACAATCTACAATTGATTGATCTGCAACACATCCAAACCAGTAGCAGGCTCAGCCTTGCCTTTGGCCGACATCAAATAGCGAGCTAAGCATCCTCCCTCACCCATGTGGCTCCAAAAGAGCTGGTGTTGCTCCTTGGCCTTGCGATGATTATGCTTTTCACAGAGGGTAAAGGAGGATAATACATGGCTGCTGGTGTTGCAAATAAAAGATCGGAAAACATTAACCATCAGTAGTTGATAGTGTGGGATGCTCGATGACGTCTTACAAGTAAAAGAGGTGTGGGTCATTATTGAGTTACATTTTCACATTTGATAGGAAAGCACATATAACTTGACATGAAATTCAATATATCTTGATAAGATACGTTAGGATACAAACAAAAAATGTGTCAAAGTCGAGGGTTAAACGTCAAAAAGATTGTTGCAAGTAATGGATCAGAAAACACTAACCATCTATATTTGATCGATAGTGTCGGATGCTGACTTCATACAAGTATAAGGGGTGTGGGTCATCATTGAACTACCCCTCAGCTCTCACATTTGACAGGAAAATACATATAACGTGATAGGAAATTAAATAGATCTTGACAGGATAAGGCTATCAACATGTCGGGATACAAACCAAAAAAGGTGTTAAAGCCGAAGGTTAAACGTTGACGAGATTGTTGCAAATAATGGATCGAAAAATACTAATCATTTGTAGTTTATAGTGTGGAATGCTTGACGATGTCGTACAAGTATAAGAGGCGTAGTTCATCATTGAGCTCAACTCTCACATTTGACAAGAAAACACATATAACATGACAAGAATTGAATTCAAAGATCTTAACAGGATAGGGCTATTAACATGTGAGGATACAAATAAAAAAGGTGTCAAATTTGGGGGTTAAAACGTCGTAAAGATTGTTGCAAATAATGGATCAGAAAACACTAACTGACCATCTGTAGTTGATAGTGTGGGATATTTGTCGAGGTCTTACAAGTATAAGAGGTGTGGGTCATCATTGAGCTACGTTTTCACAATTGACAGGAATGTCAAAGCCAGGGGTTAAATGTCAAAAGATTGTTGCAAATAATGGATCGAAAAACACTAAACATCTGTAGTTCATAGTATGGACTGTGGGATGCTCGACGATGTCATACAAGTGTAAGGGGTTATCATTGAGCTCAATTCTCACATTTGACAAGAAAACACATATAACATGATAGGAAATTCAATAGATCTTAACAAGATAGGGGTATTAACATGTCAGGATACAAACCAAAAAGGTGTCAAAGCGCGTTGGGGGTTAAACGTCGAAAAGATTATTGCAAATAATGGATCGGAAAACACTAACCATATGTAGTTGATAATGTGCGATGCTTGACCACGTTGTATAAGTATAAGAGGTGTAGGTCATCATTGAGCTATGTTTTCACAATTGATGGGAAGACACTTGTATGCTGACAGGATATGGTTATACACATGTCAGGATAAAAAAACAAAATGTAGCCACCTTAAATGAAGAAATGTCGTAGCCATCTTTCGCCCCGGAATCCTAGTCTTCTTTTCGGTCAAGACATCATTCACCTGCATTTTGACACTTGTCAGGAACATACCTATATTTTGACAAGATAAGAATACAAATGTTGATAGCAAGACACTTGCATACTGACAGGATATGGTTACACACATATCAGGATAAAAAACTAAACGCAACCACCTAATTAAATGAAGAAATGTCGTAGCCATCTTTCACCCCGGAATCTTGGTCTTTTGTTTGGTCGAGACATCATTCACCTACGTTTTGACACTTGACGGGAATATACTTATAGTCTGACATGATTAAAACAAGACCTTGGCAGGATATTCTTATCAAACATGACATGATAGGAATACAAATGTTGACATGATAGCACTTCCATATTGACAGGATATGGTTATACACATATCAGGATAAAAAACAAAACGTAACCACCTCAAACAATTTCTCATAATTGACGTCAATTTTTTTTTATTGGGAAAGATTTCGGGGAGGGGATCCCTACCCGATATGAAGTCAATTGTATAAGAAGAAGATGAAAACGGTAAACAACTCTCGTTTGGTAGGTTAAACAGTTACACAATTATATCTTTCAAATATTATTTCCTTTTTTTTAGATTACAGTGTTGATTTGCAAGGAAATTTAATTATAAAAATTAAAGTTTATTTTTCAGATTTTATCTAAAAAAATCTTCCTTTTAAAATCTATCTTCTTCATATCTGGATTTTTTTTAATTTTCGAAAAACTGTTTTTTTAATTTCCAAAAATTATTTTTTTTCCATTTCCCATGAATATGTTTTTTTATTTTTATTTTTTAAACTTTCGAAAACCCAATTTTTTTCCAAATTCCAAAAATCTGTTTTTTTTTTAATTTCCAAAAATCCTATTTTCCCAATTTCTGAAATTCTAGTTTTTTTTGGAAAATAATTTTTTAAATTTTCGAAAATTCTATTTTTTCAATTTCCATAATTTTTTTTTTAATTTTTGAGAATCCTATTTTTTTTTCAATTTCTCAAAATTTGTTTTTATTTAATTTTCCGAAAATCCTATTTTCATATTTTTATATTAATTAAAAATATCTAACTTCCCAATACTTTTATTGCAAATATGCCCAAATAGGCATCCTTTGCATTTTGGTAGAAATTGGGGTATTTTTGTAACACTTTTTTTTGGGTAGGGTATTTCCGCAAATCCGCCTTAATATTATGTATAATATGAAAGATTGACTAAAAATATATTTGCACATACATATTAAGGTTATATGATATATATAGATTGAAATTTGAAAAAAAATACCTAACATATCTAAGCATAAACGATGTCATAGTGCAGTAAGTGAAATGAGTTTAAGTATTATTTATATTTATATATATATATATATATATATATATATATATATATATATATATATATATATATATATATATATATAGGTTGGATCCCGTGTAAGCAACCCTTACGCTGTAATTTGTGAGCAGAGAAATTATTCGTAGGTACCAAGTGATTATTCATGTATAATAATGTAATTATTCGTATGTAAGAACAAATGTAATTATTCATATGCAACAAAGGATTATTC
Organism: Persicaria maculosa; assembly: GCA_963922045.1. Lineage (NCBI taxonomy): Eukaryota > Viridiplantae > Streptophyta > Magnoliopsida > Caryophyllales > Polygonaceae > Persicaria > Persicaria maculosa. The sequence continues at coordinate 19,932,021 of OY998271.1, read as the reverse complement.
ATATGTATGTACATACGAATAATCACTTGGTACCTACGAATAATGTCACTGTTCACAAGTTACTTTTAATCTCATCCGTTTGATCTTCTTAATCCGACGCTCCATATTTGCTCACAAATTACACAGTAAGGCTTGCTTACACATGATCTATCCTCTATATATATATATATATATATATATATATATATATATATATATATATAATGAAGTATTTGATTGACATAGTTGTTGTAGAGTCCGTTTCGTATACACTCCCGAGAACAAAAAATAGACATTAGATATAATAGACTTTACCTATCATATAAGATAAGATTTTACCTATGTAACATATATAACAAATTTTAGAAGATATATATAGTTAGATATAACAAATTATAAGTTGTATGTAAGATATGATCACATCTTCTCCTTATCTTAAGAGTAATAACCTATCAAAAAAATTTATCTCCACCTTAATCAATTTTAAGATAATAGTTTTCAGAAGTTTTTAGAGATAGACATATTTTAGAAAGATTTTACCCAATTTTGTAAGATTTTGATAATAATTATAAAAAAGTTTGATAATACTTTTCAATATATTAATGAGAATCAATGGTAATTTTATTTAAATTGTGTAACAATTCAAAAGTGTTGAAATAAATTAATTAGCTATCTGAACGGGTATTTATATTAAATTTATTTAAATTGTAAAAAACTGCACACGATATGGGTACTGAACTAGTTTATTATATATATATATTGTTGGAAAAATAATTTATATTTATTTATTAGTGTCTATATATTATTTATAATCTTACATTAATGTATTCTTCGTTAACGGTATTTATACTAGTTTTTTTTATGTATCTTAGGTTTTTGTAATATGTATAACTAAAGTGATTAATATTTCAGTAAATCCACTCAGCTTACTTGGTTATTGGAAAAGGAAGAAATAGGGAATGGGTAATAGAACCGTGTTCATGCCTCCATAAGGGCCAGTTTTTTTGTGCGTTTTTTTTTGTTTTAGCGCTTTACACTTACTGGGTGGTTTTTTATTTCTTCCAAACTAGGCCGAAGAGCACAGTAGCGAAGGGGGAAGGGCGAAGAGAAGGTCTTGCACCCCGCACGCAGTGGCACACCCCGCTCAGTGGCTGGCTGTGGCTCCTCACTGGGGTGGTGGCGATGGTGCTCAGTGGCTGGCTGCTGCTAAGTGCTGCTCCGAGTCCCCGCTGCTGTGAACATCAGGTCTTTTTCGATCGAAAAGGTTAGTTTTTTGCACCTTTTAACTTAAATTTTGTTAATATATGCTCCAAATTTTGATTTGATATTCAGTTTGCAGGTAGGATACGAGAATTTCTTTAGGGTTTTGATTTTCGAAACCAATTTTGTAAAATTAGGGATTGTGATTTTGAATTCAGACGTAATAGGGTTTTGCCTTAACTTGATGCTAAATTGGAGCTGATTTTAGACGTAATGTTGTCTTGGGGCTCAATTTTGATTGGTATTTATTATAACAGCTCAATTGGAGGTGATTTGATTGCGATTCATTATAATAGGATTTTGCCTTAACTTGATGCTAAATTAGGTTTGTCAATGATGAGTTTACGAGATTGGAGCTGATTTCTTCACCCAGAAAAATCATGAGTTTACGAGATATAAAGCTACAATTGGAGCTGATTTCTTGACCAAGGAGATCCAATATGAAGACATGCTCTTCACTTTGCAGGTATTCGAACCATGTTTCTGTACATCATGATAGATTCATCCCATCTTATAATTCAATGGAAATGGAGTGTCCAGCTGGTGTAGTTGAGAACTTGAATTAGGGATATAATGTGTTAGTCCTGAATGCTAACTGCTAAATAGGGTCTGATTGTTTGGATTTAGAATCTCTCTTTTGCTGTCTTACCGATTTTCTATGCACTGAAACGAAGAAGTGTAGGGTATGACAGAAACTGTGGGAAATGCATCTATGACAGCAGTTGGTGCTAGTACCTGTCTCACAGCAACTGTACCAATAGAAACTTGCCATTAGTTTTTTCTGGTTATGACAACAATTGGATGTTCCTGGTTATGCAGGTTGTTTTGCCTAGTATTAAAAACACTAGATGAATAAATTCTTGCCATTAGTTATTTTAATTGAAATTAATAGCCTATTAGCTCAAATGGTAGAGCATTTGTGTTATACACATTGACGTGGGTTTGAATCCCACATAGGCTTTAATAATACTTTAAAATTTGAGAAGTCTTAATATAAAATAGCAGCTCCAATTACTGCCCAAGTCCTTTAGAGTCAAGAGTACAAATTGAGTCACAAAGCACACAAATAACTTGCTTTAATTCAGAAATATATTTAAAGTTTATAATATGTTGATAATTAACAAAGCAAATGCAAGCAATTATTTTCAGTCAATTACCAAAAGTAGACAAAACTTAAACTAACAAGAAAATAGAATCCTACATTGATGCTATAATGTGTTATTGTGATTATTCTTCATCTTGCGAGTCATCAGATTCAACATCTTCATCACCAGAGGGCTCTGTTTCATACTCTACTCCATTATTGGCATTGAATAATGCTTCCTCCTCATCACTATCATCAGGCTCCACCAACTCCTCCACAACATCATTGACTGCATTTGATGGATCACGCAAACTTGTTGGCACATTGTTTGCCATTATTTGGACATAAAGATCAGGTGTGATGATTTCATTAGATTGATAAGCAGTAGTGGGGGTGGTAGATGTCCACCGTTGTGCTATTCTCCCTCGGAGAGTTGTCTTGCATACATACCTCCAATCTGCCTAATCGCTCCTTGCTCTTGGGTATTCTGTGTAAAATACTTGCACTGCTTGTTCTGCTAGTATGAATGGTTCATACTTTTGATACTGTCTCTTGTGATTTACTTCCAAAAAACGGTACTCTCGATGAACTCTTGTACCTCTTTCAGATGGATCAAACCATTTACACTTAAATAAGATAATCTTATTTTCATTATTATGTGAACGAGGATATTCAAGCTCGATGATTTCTTCCAGAAGACCATAAAAGTTTGTTTCAACATTTTCCTGATTAGACCTCGTAACACATACCCCATTATTCATTATTGACTTGCCGACGCTATTCCCCACTGTTTGGAACATGTATCCATTAACATTGTAGGTGGTCCAACTTTTAGCTTTGACACTCAGACCACATGCACAGCTCTACAAAAGCTCATTTGTATGGACTCCATTGTTCTCATTTAGTGCCTGCAATGTTTATGCAAATATATCATTAAAATATAGGTAATAAATATTCATTCATATATACCAGATTAATAATCTAACTCTAAACTTATTTGAAAGCAAAAAACCAAGGTACACTTACATATTTTTTAAACCATCCTGCAAACTCTTTCTCGACCATATCCTAATCAACCATGCCCCTTTCTGACCCAAATATATACTTCATACCAATTATAAATATAATTATTAATCCAAACAAAAAAGTATATCATTATTAATATAATACAAAATATACCTAATGTATGATTGCACTTCCGGATAGTTGAGCAATACGTATATGTGTGCAGTATTCCACTCTTTGTCCACCATCATCCACCTTGTTTTCGCTTTGCCGCCACTTTGACCAGGATAATTGAAAAATAGAAAGAGCATTTTCATCGCCTTCAAACGCATCATTTCTCGTCGATCTACTCAATTTAGATGGAACATGAGAAGGAAAGTAATGCACAGAAAAATTGGACGACTCTTGAAGAGAGTAAGCCATGCATATTGATCCCTCAACATGATTCTTTTGCAGAATTTTGCACTTCAAGTGATACAAATATCTCTCAAAAGGGTACATCCATCGATATTGCACCGGTCCTCCTATTTGAGCTTCATACGGCAAGTGCACAACTAAATGTTCCATGGAATCAAAGAATGAAGGTGGAAAGATACGTTCCAACTTACATAATATTACAGGCACCGTAGACCGCAAATGTCTCATGTGATCGGTAGACAAAGTGGATGAACAAATTGACTGAAAAAAAATACTTAGCTCAGTCAAAGGACTCCAAAGAGATAGAGATAATAACTCTTTGATAGCAATCGGAATGAGTCTCTCCATAAACACATGACAATCATGACTCTTCATCCCTGCGAGACTGCAATTATCCTTTTGAACACATCTCCCCAATTAGATGCATAACCATCAGGAAACTTCACAGACTTCAACCATTGACAAACATGTTTCTTTTCATCCCTCGTCAATGTGTAAATTGCTTTTGGCTTCACCTCCTTATGATCGTCATTTACTTGAAGCTCTGGACAACGACAAAGTAGTCGAATATCTTTCCGTGCATTCAAGTTATCTTTAGTCTTCCCAGGAACATCCATCACAATATTAAAAATATTATCGAATACATTTTTCTCTGTGTGCATAACATCAATGTTATGTCGAATTAAAATATCTTTCCAATATGGAAGCCTCCAAAAAATACTCTGCTTCGTCCACTTGTGAGAATCTCCATAACCAGGCGGATTATTCAGTGGTTCCTCAATGGCTATTGGAAAGTGACGTACCCGTTCCCAAACTTCATTCCCACTCAGCATCGGAGGTGGCGGCGATGTTCTCACAACATTTTTGCGAAACTGATTCCTATTTTTTCGCCAACGATGATTAGCTTCTGAAAATCGTCTGTGACAATCAAACAAACAAGCTTTTCTACCATAATGTAATCGGAAAGCATCTGAATTTTCCATACATATTGGACAAGCTAACTCTCCAGCAGTACTCCATCCTGACAACATAGCATATGCGGGAAAGTCACTAATCGGCCAAAGGAGAGCTACCCACATAATAAAATTTTCCTTCCTTGACACATCATAAGTGGTCACCCCAGACTCCCATAATTGCATTAACTCATCGATCAAAGGTTGCAAACACACATCAATCAACTTCTTAGGATTTCGAGGACCTGGTACGACCAATGTCAAAAACATATATTCTGTTTTCATACACATATTGGGTGGAAGATTGTAAGGAGTAACAATAACTGGTCAACAAGAATAGTTTTGACCCGATTTAGTAAAGGGGGCAAAACCATCTTTGCACAAACCAAAACGAATATTTCGAGGCTCATAAGCAAAACTAGGATGCATTGTATTCAGCCTCTTCCATGCATCTCCATCTGAAGGATGACTCATCATCCCTCCTTCAGTACATGATTCGCATGCCAAGTTATATGGCCAGCTGTAGCCTCAGATGCATATAATCTTTGCAGCCGTGGGGTTAGAGGCAAGTATTACAGTTCTTTACACAGAGTGCTCTTATTCTCATTAGTTGTGAACCTGGAATGCCTGCAAAATTTACAAGATTCTTTGCTGACATCATCCTTCCAATATAACATACAACCATTGGGACACATGTCTATTCACTCCATCGGTAAACCTAAATTACTAACCAACTTCTCTGCCTGGTAGTAATTGGCTGGAATCTTATGATCTGGAGGTAAAACCTCATCATACAATTGGACGAAACCATTGAAGATGCTTTGAGGCACATTATATTCACATTTAAAACTCATAAGCCTTGCAGTAAAAGACAATTATGTATGTGTAGAACATCCAGGCCACACCAGTTCCTCAGCTGCTTTAAGCACATCCCAAAAACGTTGGGACATCCTATCAATATCAGTTGGTCCTGCGTCTTCTTCCATGCCATTAACATCTCTAATTTTCTCAGAAGGTTCCGTTCCCAGATTTCCATGGTAGTCATCTCTAGCTCCACAACTATTAGGTTCATTGATGTACATATTTGTACCTCTTTTTATTGCATCTTTTGACTTCATATTTCATTCGATTTTCAAAGAAAAAGTTCAAAAGAATATAAACTTCTGTAAGAATGGGCTAAAGTACAAGAAATAGAGTATGCACGAGTTTTGAGCTAACCATGCAGGAATTCGAGCGAAATCGGAGTCAAAACGGAGAAACCAAGGAGAGCTGAGCAGAGGTAGATATCGACCTTCAACATAGATATCGACCTTCAACATCGATATCGACCTCAACATAGACATCGAGTGGAGATGGACAAGTCGAGCAGAAATACAGACATCGATATCGACCTCCAACGTCGATATCGACCTTATCTCGACAGAAGATAGATCCGATTTCGAGACTCGGATTATGAATTCTATCCTCAAGGCCATGGATTATCTTGTACTTTTAGATAGTTTGCAGCTGAGATTTATCTTTACCTTTAAGTTTTATCAAAATAAAAGACCTATCCTAATTGTTTGGATAGAGTTCATAGTTTAGATAGAAGTTACAATCCTTGGATAGCAAGGATTAGTAGCCTATAAATAAAGCCCTAGGGGCTGGTTTGTTAGAATCATCCAAGCAAGAAAGACAATAGCAATAGGCAATAGAAAGTTAGAGTTTTAGTTTTGAGCTTTAAAGTTTCAAGCGCTTACGATAGTTGGCGTTGAGATTGTAAAGATTCAAAGTTTTCCATTTATGCAAGTTTATTCAATTCAAAGCATGTCTACATTCAACATGTGTGAGTAGTCCCCCAAAGCTCTTAGGGTCGGGGTGAGCCCGACGTTAGCCATGCGTGCTTGAGGTAAGTGTTAGATGTTGATATCATTGTGTCTATATCATCTCCTATGATTTTATGTTTAGTCCTAATCGAAAGAAAAGGGATTCATGCTAACAACTTGAGTTATAAACATAAAATTGGTAGAGACAATTAGGTTTATTTGCAAGAGTAATCCTAAGAGTTGGTGTACAGCGAAAGCTTGTCCCTCGGGTGAAATAGCGCAATTGTCCGTCTTATTTATCTTATCGCATGCATTGGTTAACGTTGTGGTAAACCCTAATCCTAGGAGTTGCCTTTTACATAGTTTATATTCATCAAAACCTCTGTTTATTTCTTTTCATCGCATCCTCATCCATCCTAAAAGTCTTCAACCTTTCTTCACCGACAAAAGCTAACAACTTTGCAGGAGAAGACATCGATATCGACCATAGACGTCGATATCGACCACTGAGTTCGTCGACATTTTTCTGAGTCGACGACGATCATCACTGCGGAGTTACTGAACATCGATATCGACCCCCCAGATGTTGATATCGACCACCTGTGTCGACTGGCAGTCTTCTGAGCCAGTCGATTCCGTCTGCTAACATCGATATCCACATTTCCTGTCGATATCGACTGCTTGTTTTTGTCTCTGCAGGTCTTCTGTTGCAGAGAGGATCGACAGCCGAGGTCGATATCGAGCTCCAAGTTCAAAATCGAGGCTTCTGGTCGATGCAAGACGTGAGATTTTGCGGCGCTACTAGGATCCCGCTGACACGCCTCCTCGTGGATCGATCCTGACTACCCTTCCACTACAACGGGAGGAAGTCTTGTAATTATTTGAATAGGCTAGGAGTCGGTTTACATTTATACATCTTATTATTTGTATTTGAGATACTCGACGTCCTCCTATTAACAAATTGGCGCCGTTGCCGCGGAGGCAATCAATCGCGCCCTAATAGTCTATCTCACGTTTCTATCTAGTTTGTCTTTGCAGTTGTATGCGACGCGCTAATCGCCCACCTGAATTTGAAGGAGTAGACGATCCTGAGCGCTATTTCCACCTAAGAGCCCATGCTCAGAGAATCATGGCAGACAACGCGAACCAGGCTGAACTTATTGAGCAACTAAGGAAGCAGGTTGAGGACTTAACGACTAGAGAGGCGGCACTTAAGGAGTGTGCGGATAGGGAGGAGGAAGGCCAGAGGCAAATAGAAGCCCAAATCAATGCCCTCCCTCGGAATGCCAAACAATATATGCACCCCGCGCTCACAGTGCCTGAATCGGCGATTCTTATCCCTGCCTCTAATTTTGAAATTAAACCTAACTTCCTTACTGAAATAAGAAGGCATCAATATGAAGGTAACCTAATGAATGCCATATGGCACATATATCAACCTTCTTAGACCTCTGTGATACTATTGCTGACGGACAAAGTCTTGAATATCTCCAACTAAAAGCCTTTCGTTGGTCCCTTACAGGAAAAGCATTGCAGTGGTTGGAGAGCTTAGCACCAAGATCGCTCCGCACCTGGAATGAAGTCAAGGATGCGTTCCTCAACAAGTTCTTCCCTCCTTCTAAGACGGTGTTGATCCGACAGAAAATCATGGCTTTCAAACAAATGCCCGGTGAGGCTCTGGCGACTGTTTGGGAAAGGTTTAAGGACCTACTATGATCATGCCCGACGCATGGCCAACCACAATACGTAATTCAGGAGATCATTTACAATGCTCTTGATGCTGCAACCAAGGAGAGGATCAACACTTACACCTCCTATGGCTACCTTGAACTCGCTCCACAAGAGGCTTGGGAGACCATAGAGAGGTTGGTGGAGTTCGACAACACATATGGGACTCCTGAGGCTTCCGACACATCATCATCGTTGTTCGTAAGTAGGGGGGAGGTGTATGTAAAATAGAAGAATAAAATAAGCACAACTAGACTATCTCCCTGTCCCAAACAAATAATACAAGAATCCCCTCCCTTGTAGTAGTAGGGTAATTCAGGATCGAATCCACGAGGAGGTAGGTCAGCGCTTCCTTTGTTGTACTCACGATCAATGCTTTCGACCTCAGCAGACACTCGATATCGAGTATACTGGTCGATATCGACCTCAGTTCTGGTCGATTTCCTAGCGCAGTTTCTGCAGAAGACAAAACAGCAAGTCGACGTCGAGCAGAGACCTCGATATCGATGTTAGTACTCGATATCGACCCTTAAGGTCGATTTCGATGCTTGTCACAGAAACTGTTTTTGTAACCAATTGGTCGGAAAAGGATCCGAAGAAAATAGAATGGAGAGGGAAGATGAACAGAAACAAACTAAGACTTTTATGAAGAATTTAATTAATTAAAAGGCTTCCAAAGTCGGGGTTTTATGCCACAACGATAACAATGCAAGTTTCATGCTAAAGATATGAACTTTTATGTCTTTCCGTCAAATAACTTTCGTTATCAACACTTAGGTTATTAGAGGCTTTCGCATAATTCCTAAGAGTTACTATCCAATTTATGAGTAATTCAAGTTCGCAATACGAGTGGCTTTCGCTTCAATAATGCAAATAATGAATCTCCCTAACTTTCGCAAAGGATCATGCATGTGGTAGAAGACGGAATCGCATAAAAGTCAAACCTTTGATGCACTTACCTCACATTGCTATCGTCGGGCTCACCCCGACCCTAGAAGTGGGTTGACTACTCGCTCCTCATCATGCACATCATCATCATTGTTATTGAAAGAAAGCTACTTTGAATTAAAACTCCGAAAGAAAGTACAACCGAACAAGCCACTCCGCTTTCGCCTTACAACTCCACTCGGCCACTCTCTCTCTCTCTATTCTCTATTGCAAATTAATTGTCTCTCAAACTGAATTTGGAATCTTCTTCATCGAATACCTAAACTCAGCCCTATTGGCTTCTATTTGTAGATGACGACAAGGACTCGAAACCTTATCTTTATTCTCTATGATAAATAAATAAATAAATAAAAAGTAAAAGCTAAAACTTCATGGTGAAATCAGCCTCCTCATGATAAATCTGATGTTGATGATAGGAAATCTCGACCTTTGGATAGATATTGCAAGCATTGGATACAATTCTATCAAAATCGGAGTCGAATTCCTCTGCTGGCATGGTCGATATCGACCCTTGGACCTCGATATCGACCCCTCCAAAATCTTATCTCGAGCTTCTCCTTCTCCTACTCGACTTCTATCAACTCGGTCGATCTGACAGCATCGATATCGACCCCCAGACGTCGATATCGACCTCTTCTGTGTCGAGATGCTCTGTTTCCTTTCTGCTCGATTCCTATGTCTCGATGTACTCGATGTCGAGGTCTTCAGTCGATTTCGACCTCTTCATAAGACTTCGAGTTCTTTTTCCGCTCTTCTGAATTCATCCATTTTCATCCTGTTTTCTGCGAAATCACATGGAAACTCGTGCAAACCCATATATTTGACATTTAAGCATAAACTACACCATTCCCATGTTTTCCCATTATTGTGCATGCAAAAGACAACAGAATGAATTCATATGTGCATAGAAAATATGGCAATTTGCGCGCACATCAAACACCCCATACTTAAGCTTGCTTGTCCCCAAGCAATACTGTTAATGGTCATTCAGGGGAAGAAAGTAAACCCTCAACATCATAGATTCATTTTTCATATGTCCCTACAATCAATTGCCATCCTCGAGAAGGTACTTATGTCAACCAAGTCCATGCCTGTGCATAAAAGCAATTTCATACTTATAAAGGAGGTAATATGCAAAAAACAATTTTAGCGACATTGCATTAATAATCAAGAGGACTTTCTTCAAGCTTGTGAGAAGTGGACTGGTAAAAGGCTAAAGGTGGGCTAACATTTGGCCATGTGGTGTTAAATCCGGGGAAGTACACTTTCTTTCCAAAATATTCCACATTCCTCCTTCATAATGTCTCACCTTTCACTCATCGTTCAATGCTTTTTTCACTTTAATGCTTTTACCTCTCTAACCTTAGCACTGCCTTCTCGCGAGTCGCAAACATGGGTGTCATGAATGGCCCCGGATACTTAGTACTTCGGACTCCTCACCTTTGTGTCCCATCTCGCCGAACTATTATCTCAGCGAGCAGGGTCGACCTACCTTTATCTCCTGAGGTGATCGGATTTTTTTCTCGCTCATTTAATTTTCCATATTGTATCATTCCTGCCAACAACTTTATAAATGCACAACTCCATATAACTCCAAAAGATGTCATCCATTCAAAAAAACTTTGTCCCCGGATAGGGTATAAGGTAAAAAATGGACAATATGTATATGTGGAGCAATAATGATCATAATAAGTCTCATATATGGCTTTTGTGAATATGCGTAGGTAAGGCTAGGATATGGAATTTTGCTTGTATGGACTTTTTATAAAAAAAATCCTCCATCATCTTATTATGCACATGTCAAAAGCAACTTCAAATTTTCATCTCCTTTATGATTTTCTAAAAAAAATTGCACTTCATCGGGACTTCCCTTAACTAGGCAATCTCATGTTATATCTCTAATGAATCTAATTTTGCATCATAGAGCTCTTTTTTATACTTCCATGACTCTCCTTCACTCACAAAATTTTTGATGGGGGTCAATTAAAATAAATATACATTAAAATAAATATGCAACCCTAAACTAAGCATGAATATGTAAATAAGCCTTTCCCCCACCCCATACTTAAAATTTACAGTGTCCTCACTGTATTAGAACTAGGGTTAAGAAGAAAACTTACTAAACCGTCACTAATTTCAGGAGTTGAAGAAGACAGCAGGGAAGGTCGATATCGACCCTTTACATCGATATCGATGTCTTTCTGATTTCTGCTCGGGCTTCAGGGTGATTCGGCTTCGATCACAAACCCTATCCATGTCGACCTTGAGGTCGATTTTGATGTCCGACATCGATTTCGATGCCTTTCTGTGTGCTTTTCTCTCTCCTGCAATTTGAAAACTTAACACAAAATATGCAAAACAATAAAGTGTCTGAAACCAAAACAAAAGCTGTCTTAAAACCAAAACTAAGTCTTTGTTACAAGCTCTAGATTTTTAAGTCGCTAGGCCGACTTCTTCCTTTGCGCTTTTCAAGGTGGCATCTGCAGAGCCCATGTGGCTTGGGCCTCAAATATCACTCCTTTCTTGTCCCGCAGCTGCATTCCCCCGGGATTGATTTGATTCACCGTGAATGGACCTAAGCTCTTATCCTTAAATCTTGTAGGGAACCAATGGTCTTTAGATTTGACAACATAGACCTTGTCTCCTATCTCATATTGGCTTGAACTATCATCGGATATCCTACATAAACGCACATGCCAAGGCACACCTCTTCCAAATAATGATAAGTCCTTAATTGTAATTGAACAAGAGGAATCCGTACCTTGACTTACCTTCTTCTCAGTCTGTGGTTCAGGTCGATGTCGATGTGCAGAGGTCGATATCGACCTTCCCTATTGTACACCTGTAGGATCAGTCGATTTGGGGAGTTTTGACTCGATATGATCAGGTCGATTTCGACCCTCAGAGGTCGATATCGAGGTCTCCTCGCCTCTCTTCTCAGCGCTGATGGTGGTCGATTTCGATAGAGTGTGGTCGATATCGACCCTTGACCCCGATTTCGATGCTTCCTCTTTTCTTCCGTCGACCCCATACTTATGACCTGTCACAGAATCTTGAACAATAGTGGTCGATATCGACTTACCTGGGTCGATTTCGATGTCCTGTTGAGCTCCTTCGTTCAAGATTGCTTCAACTTCCTCTACTTGGGCTTCTTTGATGGCTTTTATCTCCATTGGCCCTTGACTTTGCACCGTCTTGTTGAAGGAATACTCTATTACTTCATCACTAATTGTGAGTGAGAGCAATCCTTTCTTCACGCTAATGTTGGCATCGACGGTTGCTAGGAATGGCCTACCTAAAATAATTGGACAAGCAGGGTCCTCCGCTATGTCAACAACTAGGAAATCAGCCGGGACAAAGAATTTGCCTACTTGTACTGGCACATCTGTCACTATCCCAGTTGGAATAACTACGGTATTGTTAGCCATGTATAATCTTGCATCCACGGGCTCCAGAGGACCTATCTTTACCTTGTGCCAAATGGTTAGTGGCATCATGCTAACGCTAGCGCCCAAGTCAACTAAAGCATTAAATTTGAATTGACCTAGACCTATAGCGATAGAAAACTTACCTGGGTCCGCCCGCTTTTGTGGTAGCTCCAACCTGTTGCATTCCTCTGCGATCTCAGAGAGCGATCGCTTCTTACCCAAGATATCCTTAAGGAACCTTACATAAGATGGCATCTCGTGAAGGGCCTCTGTGAATGGTATAGAGACATTAAGCCCTTGGAGCATCTTCACGAACCGTTGGAACTTCTTTTCCGCTGGGTCCTTAGTCACTTTTCTAGTTGGGAATGGCAACACCTTCTTCCTTCCTGCGGCTGTAGTGAGGTCGATATCGGCAGCAGTGGGGTCGATATTGACTGGAAGAGTCGATTTCTGTGGTGACGCAGAATTAGGGTCGACATCGACAGGAGGGTCGACATCGATGTCACTTTGGTCGATATCGACAGGGGGGGTCGATATCGACGTCTGTTCTGGCTCCTTCTCCTCTACTTTTCGCTCGGGCGTTTGTAATTGCCGCCCACTCCTTAGGTTTACTGCCGCGATATGACCCGTGGTTTTGCCCTTTTGGTTGGGCACAGTGGATCCAGGGAGTGATCCGGACACTTTGGGCATTGCTTCCGCCAATTGACTCATTTGAGTCTCCATGTTGCGCTTCCAAACGTCGATCTCCCCAAGTCTGGAATTTATGCCCTGCAGCTGAGTATGGACGGAGTTATTCGCTTGTTTGAACTCAGCGTGGTTCCTCCGCATCTCATCAAGGATGATTTGCAGGTCATCTTTCTTAGTCTCCCGCTCAGGGTGCCCTAGTGCCCTATAGGTTGGGGGATCCCTTTGATAGAACCTTTGATCACCCCAATTTTGTTGATTGCCCCCTCCATAGGGGCCTCTCGTCCATTTGACCTCCTCATGTTGTTCCGCCATGGATACTTGCTCAGTATGCGGACAGGCACTGGTGTTATGCCTTATTGAACCACACTCCTGACAAGGTTGATTGTTGCTCAGGAACCTTACTTGCTTTTGAAGGCGGCGTGTTTGATCATTATGGAATTGTTGCCGTACTTCAGGATCTATCTCCCTTGGAGGCTCATATAGTGGCATAGATGGGGCAGGCCTTGCATCATAGGCCGCAGCAGCCCCATAGGTGTTGTCAAAGTTCACAAGCCTCTCAATGGTCTCCCATGCCTCCGTTGGTGTAAGCTCAATGTACCGATATGAGGTATATGAATTGATCCTCTCCTTATTCGGCGCATCAAGGGCGTTATAAAAGATCTCTTGGATGACATATGGAAGTTGCCCATGCGTCGGGCATGATCTCAGCAAGTCCTTAAAGCGCTCCCACGCCTGTGCTAGGGTTTCACCTGGCTTTTGTTTGAAAGCCGTGATCCTTTGTCGTAGCATCGCCGTTTTAGAAGGTGGGAAGAACTTATTCAAGAATGCATCTTTCACCTCCGCCCATGTCCTTAGCGATCGTGGAGCCAAACTTTCAAGCCATTGTAATGCCTTTCCTGCCAAAGACCATCGAAAAGATTTTAGTCGCACATACTCTAAGTTTACTCCATCAGCAACTGTTTCACATAAATCCATAAAAGTAGAGATGTGTTGCAGGGGGCATTCATTATGTCTTCCTTCAAAAGTATTTCTTTTAATCTCAGATAGGAAGTTAATTTTCAGTTCATAATTGGAGTGAGGAATTATAATGGCAGATTCAGGAACATGAAGGGGCGGATGCATGTATTGCATCGCCGTCTGTGGATACTGATTTAGCCGCTCTTGGGCTTGTCTGCGCGCATCCTCCTCCCTATCAGCACGGGCTCGCTCAGCAGCAGCAGCGGCCCTTTCAGCAGCGATTGTAGCATTGTGGTCCTCGATCTCCTTTCTCAACCGCTCTATGATCTCAGCCTGCGTCTCGTTATCAGCCATGATGCGAATTGCTTTGTTGCGAAGATGGTAGAAACGTTCAGGCTCGTCAATTGGTTCCAGGATAGGTCCGCCATCAGAACGTCGCATAAACCTGCAAAATAAGCTTAGAAAAAGATCGTGATTAACTTAGGTGGCGATTGATTGCCTCCCCGGCAACGGCGCCAATTTGTTCGTAAGTAGGGGGGAGGTGTATGTAAAATAGGAGAATAAAATAAGCACAACTAGACTATCTCCCTGTCCCAAACAAATAATACAAGAATCCCCTCCCTTGTAGTAGTAGGGTAATTCAGGATCGAATCCACGAGGAGGTAGGTCAGTGCTTCCTTTGTTGTACTCACGATCAATGCTTTCGACCTCAGCAGACACTCGATATCGAGTATACTGGTCGATATCGACCTCAGTTCTGGTCGATTTCCTAGTGCAGTTCCTGCAGAAGACAAAACAGCAAGTCGACGTCGAGCAGAGACCTCGATATCGATGTTAGTACTCGATATCGAACCTTAAGGTCGATTTCGATGCTTGTCACAGAAACTGTTTTTGTAACCAATTGGTCGGAAAAGGATCCGAAGAAAATAGAATGGAGAGGGAAGATGAACAGAAACAAACTAAGACTTTTATGAAGAATTTAATTAATTAAAAGGCTTCCAAAGTCGGGGTTTTATGCCACAACGATAACAATGCAAGTTTCATGCTAAAGATATGAACTTTTATGTCTTTCCGTCAAATAACTTTCGTTATCAACACTTAGGTTATTAGAGGCTTTCGCATAATTCCTAAGAGTTACTATCCAATTTATGAGTAATTCAAGTTCGCAATACGAGTGGCTTTCGCTTCAATAATGCAAATAATGAATCTCCCTAACTTTCGCAAAGGATCATGCATGTGGTAGAAGACGGAATCGCATAAAAGTCAAACCTTTGATGCACTTACCTCACATTGCTATCGTCGGGCTCACCCCGACCCTAGAAGTGGGTTGACTACTCGCTCCTCATCATGCACATCATCATCATTGTTATTGAAAGAAAGCTACTTTGAATTAAAACTCCGAAAGAAAGTACAACCGAACAAGCCACTCCGCTTTCGCCTTACAACTCCACTCGGCCACTCTCTCTCTCTATTCTCTATTGCAAATTAATTGTCTCTCAAACTGAATTTGGAATCTTCTTCATCGAATACCTAAACTCAGCCCTATTGGCTTCTATTTGTAGATGACGACAAGGACTCGAAACCTTATCTTTATTCTCTATGATAAATAAATAAATAAATAAAAAGTAAAAGCTAAAACTTCATGGTGAAATCAGCCTCCTCATGATAAATCTGATGTTGATGATAGGAAATCTCGACCTTTGGATAGATATTGCAAGCATTGGATACAATTCTATCAAAATCGGAGTCGAATTCCTCTGCTGGCATGGTCGATATCGACCCTTGGACCTCGATATCGACCCCTCCAAAATCTTATCTCGAGCTTCTCCTTCTCCTACTCGACTTCTATCAACTCGGTCGATCTGACAGCATCGATATCGACCCCCAGACGTCGATATCGACCTCTTCTGTGTCGAGATGCTCTGTTTCCTTTCTGCTCGATTCCTATGTCTCGATGTACTCGATGTCGAGGTCTTCAGTCGATTTCGACCTCTTCAGAAGACTTCGAGTTCTTTTTCCGCTCTTCTGAATTCATCCATTTTCATCCTGTTTTCTGCGAAATCACATGGAAACTCGTGCAAACCCATATATTTGACATTTAAGCATAAACTACACCATTCCCATGTTTTCCCATTATTGTGCATGCAAAAGACAACATAATGAATTCATATGTGCATAGAAAATATGGCAATTTGCGCGCACATCAATCGTCGAGGCCTGCCCCATCTATGCCCTTATATGAACCCTCCAATGTAATCTATCCGGACGTAAAGGAGCAATTCCATAGAGATCAACTTCAAAAGTTCCAAAAGCAAGTGAGGTTCCTTTCAGTGAACTAAGATTGCATTGAATGCGGATCACAGCGCCACATCACCATCGAGTGCCCCCATGCTGAACAAGTACAACTAGCGAGACTCACCCAGAGGCGCGCTACATGAGGGGTCCCAATCACCAATATTGGGGAGACCAAAGGTTCCATCAACCACAAAGGAACCCGGTTAACCCTAGGGACCCCCCGCCTTATAGAGCTCCTGGGCACCCCAAGAGGGACCAACGGAAGGATGATCTACAACTTGTGCTGGATGAAATCAGGCGGAATCAGGCTAAGAATGATCAATCCAACAATGCCATCCATTCTCAACTCAATCACCTTACCACAAGGATTGGGGAGATGGATATTTGGAAAAAGAACGTAGAGACCCAACTGGGTCAATTGGCGGCACAAATCCTTAGACCGTCCGGAACGTTCCCTGGGCAACCCACTACAAATCCTAAGGGGCAATCCGGGATGGGCCATGTCGCAGCCATGCAATTAAGGAGTGGCAACAAAGTACAAAAGTCACGAACGGAGTCGAAGAAAGCAGCAGATCCAGTCGGCATCGACAACCTAGTCGATGTCGAGGTAGAGGTCGATATCGACCACCAGATCGACCCACTGGTCAACGTCGAGGCCACTGCAGAACCATCAGAGCCATAACAGAGGTCGACATCAACCATTTCAGTCGATATCGACCAGAGCCCAGTCGACATCGATGTTCAGCAGGCCCCTCCGACCACCGTTTTGGCCCCTCCACCAAAGAAGACGTTGCCATTCCCATCCAAAGCATTGGAGGATCCCACCAAAGGTAAGTTTAGACGCTTTGTAAAAATTCTTCAAGGTCTTAACCTTACTATCGCCCTTACAGAAGCCCTAAGCGAGATGCCCGCCTATGTGCGATTCCTCAAAGACATCCTTAGCAAGAAGAGATCCATGGCAGAGATCACAGAGGAGTGCTCAAAGATGGATTTCCCTGAGAAGAGGAGTGATCCAGGGAAGTTTGCAATCACCGTGGGACTTGGCCAACATCGCTACAAAGCCCTATGTGACCTAGGGGCAAGCGTAAGTCTCATGCTTCTCTCTATTTGGCAAAAGGTGAACATTGGCGCACTTGAACCTGTGGATATGAAACTCTATATGGCTGACAACTCATTCGTCAAGCCCACAAGTATAGTTGATGGCATTCCTGTAAAGGTAGGTAAGTTCTTTGTGCCTACTGATTTCATTGTATTGGAGATGCCTGAAGATCTTTTAGTGCCTATTATCCTTGGTAGGCCTTTCTTAGCTACTGCTGATGCCAATATCAATGTACGTCAAGGATTACTAACCTTTACTATAGGGAACGAAGTGATAGAATTCTCTTTCAACTCAACCATTAGCGAAACGAAGCATCTGGAGCAAGTAGTCCTCTCGCCGGCTAAGGAGAAGCTTAGAAAAATTTTGTTGGCAAGGACGGAAACAACAAGCAGGGTCGACATCGACTGGAACCAGTCGATATCGACTAAAAACATTGAAATCGACCCCCTTGGTCGAAATCGAGTATGCCAGATTGTTGCCAAGAGCTTAAGTATGGGGTCACAGAGGTCGATATCGACCCCCACATATCGATATCGACCAAAGAACTCAAAATTGACCCACCTTGGTCGAAATCGACCACCCCTCAGCCCGAAGATTTCTGTTTCGGGTCCAAACAGGTAAGCCCAGGTATGAGTCCTAACCCTCCTTTGTCCCTTATTGATGAATCAATTAAGCCAATTATTGATAATTCTACTAATAAGAGGGTCAAAGCTCCATGGTTTGCCTTTATTGCTAAAGTTAGGTCAAGAAAGAGAAGGAAAGCGCCCAAAGAAGAACCTATCAATGAAGAAGCCTTGGTCGCCGAACTTAGCTACTACCAAAAGGACCTAGATGACCCGGGAGAATGCTCAACCTCAAAGGGTCCCTGCGTTAAAGGCTAATAAAGAATTGACGGAGAGTTCGGCCTAGCGACTCAAAACTCTAGAGCATGTACATAAAACCTTTAAATTTTTCATAGATGGTTTTTAGGATTTTTGGATTTCGAACTTTTTAAAACTGAGATAATTCGTGGCTTTATCTATATTTCTAACAAAGATTTCAGGTTTCTAAGCAAAATGAAACGACGAAGAAGGAAAGAAGCTTCTGCGGAGGCAGTCGAAATCGACCAGGCCAGTCGAAATCAACCCCTTAGGGTCAAGCCATCTCCTAGAGTCGACATCGAGGACTCAGGAGCAAAAGCAGAGGTCGATATCGACCATAATCATCGATATCGACCATCCCCAGGCAGCCCTTGACTTCATCTTTTTCCTCGACTTCGACAGATGCAGTCGACATCGATCACTGACATAGATATCGACTTCTGACATCGAGCCAACCTGAAATTGACCTGAATCCGCAGGTCACGTTGTGAGTTTCTCTCTACCCTTGTTCTTCTTTTTAATATAGTGAGGACACTGTATATTTTAAGTATGGGGTGGGGGAAAAACATGTCTTATGGTCATAACTTGGTTTTCTTCTTCACATTGCATTCATGTTTAAATTTTTGTTCTTAGTTTACTTTTATAAAATGTCAAAGAATAAAAAAAATAGAAAAAAATGTCAAAAATACAAAAAAATGCATCTTTATTTTTAAGTTTGTTTTTAAACCCTACTTAGATGTCCTATGATGAAAGCTCAATAGCTGACTTGATCATGTAAATCCTATGGCATATTTGGATGGTTTAGCCTAAGTCCTTAAAATTTTTATGTAGATTGTGAACTTGTGATGAAATTGAGCACATATGATCCTAGGCTAAAAAGCAAATCCAACAAAAATTGTCCATGTGAGAATTTTGGCCTATAGGGAGAACATCAAAAATCCCTCCGCTTTCTTGAGTGAATTCACTCTTCCTATGCATCTCTAAATGTTGTGATAGTTATTCAAAGCCAATACATAAATATGTCTATGTTTACGAGAATTAAATGATGGAGGCATCTTTTAAGCCATTTTTTATCCTCTCTTTACCTACCCTGCATTATCCCTGCTTCAAGCCGGAAAATTAGCCTGAGCCTGAAATTACAAACTCCACAAGATTATCCCTAGCCGAATTGAGCCTGACCCCCATTTGGGAATGGAGACTTAGATTGGCTGGACTAATGCCTGATGGAAAGAAAAGTGCATATTGTCCAGTTTTGAGCAAGGAAATTATGGGTTGGTGCATATTTACATTTTGTCATATTTTGTAAAAGGATTTTTGTCTCACCATATAAATGCACATATTTTTTAGTATTTATTTATTATTTTTGTCAAAAAAAATCCCAAAAAAAAGAAAAAAAGAGAGATATATGTATATAGTGCATGAGCCAGAACCTTAAGTCCTTTATTTATTTCATACAAGTGTTATATTTTTTAGAGGCATATTAGAGTTTGAAAGAAGGGTTGGTAGTATGGTTTACATCTTTTAGTGCATCTTTAGAGTATATTATGGAAAGATGAGTTGAGAAAGAGCATTATGGAGAATTAAGCTTGGAAAGAGCAACATGGAAGATTTATGGTTTGGATATTGCAAGTGTTGAGATTTAGGAGTCTTGATCCCCGAATTATATAAGCACCACATAGCCAAATAATTCCATACCTTTTATTCCTTATCAAGCCCCATTACAACCCCGCCGAATGGAGTCTTCTTTGAAGTCTTCCATTGAGCGAAAGTCCTCCTGATGGTTCTTATTGCATTTTCATAATTGGTTGCGAAGTGGATTTTTATAAATTGCAATGTTTATGAGATTGTGTATGGAATTGAGTTGAGAGTTGATCTTCATAGCCTAAACACATGAGAGTTGAGTACAAACACATTATCCCTGTGAGGTTGGATAAAAAATTGCATATGCCTATGGATCGCCTAAATATGTGCTATGACGTTAAATTCACTTGCTTTGCTTTGCTACCGCTTATGATGTTGCTTTTGACAAGGGCGAAGACTTGAAGGGTGTGTTGTAGGTGTTGGTTATTGCTTGGTTATTGCTTGAGGACAAGCAAGTCTAAGTATGGGGTGTTATGATGTACATATTTGTACCTCTTTTTATTGCATCTTTTGACTTCATATTTTATTCGATTTCCAACGAAATGGTTCAAAAGAATATAAACTTGTGTAAGAATGGGCTAAAGTACAGGAAATAGAGTCTGCACGAGTTTTGAGCTAACCATGCAGGAATTCGAGCGAAATCGGAGTCAAAACGGAGAAACCAAGGAGAGCTGAGCAGAGGTAGATATCGACCTTCAACATAGATATCGACCTTCAACATCGATATTGACCTCAACATAGACATCGAGTGGAGATGGACATGTCGAGCAGAAATATAGACATCGATATCGACCTCCAACGTCGATATCGACCTTATCTCGACAGAAGATAGATCCGATTTCGAAACTCGGATTATGAATTCTATCCTCAAGGCCACGAATTATCTTATACTTTTAGATAGTTTACAGCTGAGATTTATCTTTACCTTTAAGTTTTATCAAAATAAAAGACCTATCCTAAATGTTTGGATAGAGTTCATAGTTTAGATAGAAGTTACAATCCTTGGATAGCAAGGATTAGTAGCCTATAAATAAAACCTTAGGGGCTGGTTTGTTAGAATCATCCAAGCAAGAAAGACAATAGCAATAGGCAATAGAAAGTTAGAGTTTTAGTTTTGAGCTTTAAATTTTGAAGCGCTTACGGTAGTTGGCGTTGAGATTGTAAAGATTCAAAGTTTTCCATTTATGCAAGTTTATTCAATTCAAAGCATGTCTACATTCAACATGTGTGAGTAGTCCCCCAAAGCTCTTAGGGTCGGGGTGAGCCCGACGTTATCCATGCGTGCTTGAGGTAAGTGTTAGATGTTGATATTGTCGTGTCTATATCATCTCCTACGATTCTATGTTTAGTCCTAATCGAAAGTAAAGGGATTCATGCTAACAACTTGAGTTATAAACATAAAATTGGTAGAGACAATTAGGTTTATTTGCAAGAATAATCCTAAGAGTTGGTGTACAACGAAAGCTTGTCCCTCGGGTGAAATAGCGCAATTGTCCGTCTTATTTATCTTATCGCATGCATTGGTTAAAGTTGTGGTAAACCCTAATCCTAGGAGTTGCCTTTTACATAGTTTATATTCATCAAAACCTCTGTTTATTTCTGTTCATCGCATCCTCATCCATCCTAAAAGTCTTCGGCCTTTCTTCGCAGACAAAAGCTAACAACTTTGCAGGAGAAGACATCGATATCGACCACAGACGTCGATATCGACCATTGAGTTCGTCGACAGTTTTCTGAGTCGACGATGATCATCACTACGGAGTTACTGAACTTCGATATTGACCCCCAGACGTCGATATCGACCACCTGTGTCGACTGGCAGTCTTCTGAGCCAGTCGATTTCGTCTGCTAACATCGATATCGACCTTTCCTGTTGATATCGACTGCTTGTTTTTGTCTCTGCAGGTCTTCTGTTGCAGAGAGGATCGACAACCGAGGTCGACATCGAGATCCAAGGTCGAAATCGAGGCTTCTGGTCGACGCAAGACGTGAGATTTCCGACGCTACTAGGATCCCGCTGACACGCCTCCTCGTGGATCGATCCTGACTACCCATCCACTTCAACGGGAGGAAGTCTTGTAATTATTTGCATAGGCTAGGAGTCGGTTTATATTTATACATCTTATTATTTGTATTTGAGATACTCGACGTCCTCCTATTAACATTCATTAAACCACGATGGGGTAACAAAATTAGGCCCAGCCAAATCAAATATCATTTTTTGTTCTAGATTCAATTCTCGTGGGTTACTCTCATAAAGTTCTTCCTCATTTGATGCACCAATTGACTAACCATGTGTAGTCCATCGGTAATAATCACTCACAAACCCATGGTGATATAAGTCGTCCTTAACTTTACTTGCAACCTTAAATTTACAATATCGACACCTATTGCATGGACATTTTATCTTGTCTCCATCCATGTAATGTTCTTGAGAAGCAGCAAATTTCACAAACTCATCAACCCCTTGATAATATTCAGGTTTTATGCCATTAAGATTCGGCAAGTACATATCATACATCCAAGCACGATTATTCATTTTTTCTGCACATATATATTTACAAATTTAGTCTTTTCAATAAGTAAGCAATTGAGTAATATTATAAAACCCTACCATCATCCATGAATTTAGATCATATAATTCAAACATTCAAATAATACATATACGTATGTCATCCAGAAGAATAAATATATACAGATCATAAGGTACATATACTTACATTGAATTATGCAAAGAAGGAGGATGTTTGATTGATATTGAATAACGTCGTGAAATTATGGACGAAGACCAAGAAGTAGAATTAAATTGCCGGATCTGCGTTATATATTAATAACCTAATTAGCGACGAATTTAGGGACGAATTCAGGGACAAATTTGGGGGCAGATTTAGGGACGGATTCGGTGACAGTTTCAGGCGCGGCTTCTCAGGGACGAATTTGGAGACGAATGTAAGGACAGACTCAGGGCCGAATTCGGAGGCGAATTCGGGGGCAGATTCGGAGACGCATTCAGATACGGATTTAGGAACGAATTTGGAGATAGATTCAGAAACAAAATCGGGGATGGAATTAGGATTGACTTTTGTAACCAACTTAAGGTTGTGACTATTCACGAACAAATATTGTAACGCGTGCTCATTCATCCCTATATTCATTTGTAATTAGAGAGGAGTTTAGGTGCACATTCTAATTCGTCACTATAAAAAGACGGAATATAAATTGATTGCTATATTTGTTGCTATATAAAGTCAAAGATAGACACGACATTTCACCTTGTTCCCATTAGGTATGGATTTAGGAACATATTATCGGATATTGCAATTAGTAACAAAATTAGTGACGCTACGCTAATTTGTTTCAAATTTAGCGTCAATTATGACATTTTATTCCAAAATTCATCCCTAACAGGGACATAATTAGGTACAAGTAAAATCCGTCTCTAATATCCGTCCCTATATAGAACTATCCATGCAAATAAAATTCAAGACTTCCTCCCATTGTAGTGGAAGGGAATCAGGATCGATCCACGAGGAGGCGGGTCAGCGGTGCCTGGATTGTCTCTGCGAACTCTGTGCAAGTCCACCAGAAGCCTCGATATCGAGTGGGGAGGTCGATATCGAAAGGGGCAGTCGATTCCTAGTGAGTGACGTCGATCTGTGAAGAATTTGTGAAGACGAGAAAACAATAGAAGAACTCAATATCGACTGGAATGGTCGAAATTGAGTGGATCAATGGTTCATGTCAACTCAGAAGACTGTCGACGTCGAGTTGCTCGATGCAGTGTGGTCGATATCGACTAACATGGTCGATATCGAATGTCTTCTCAGACGATTTCGAATGCAGAAAAATAAATAAATAAAGAAAAGAAAAATAAAGCCAGTAGTTTTGTTTGGGTTTTTCTCAATAAACTAAAAGGCTCCTAGGACAGGGATTTACCGCGATGGTAACCATGCATGTATTATAACTCCATTCACATAAAAGATTAAGCTTTTCTCAACACCAATTACGAATATAGAGGCTTTCGCATAAAAACCTAATTGTTTCTACCTTTTCATAATTAGGGTTTATGTCAACTTTCGCAGGCAACACCTAATTACTATCCAAATTCACATATATAATCCACTTTCACATCATATAGGGTAAACAAGGAATGATCCTAAACTCGCATATAGGATTGAGCACGGGGTAGAAGAAGAGTTCGCATAATCAAATATAGAATAAGCGTACTTACATGGCTACCGTCGGGCTCACCCCGACCCTAGAAGTGGGATGACCACTCGCTCATCATCGCAATAAACTCCATTGATTGAAAGAAGAAAACTTGCATTAAAAGTAAACCTTCGAAGCTTTACTACTCAACGTCGGCTCTCGCAAACGCCAAACCCTAAAACTTCTCTCTAACTCTATTGCTATTGTGAGATATGATCTCTGTGATTGAATGAATAAAAACTAGCCCCCTAGGGCTTTATTTATAGGCTACTAATCCTTGCTAGCCAAGGAAAGTAGATCCTATCTTCTATCTAAAATCTATCCAAACAAGTAGGATAAATCTTTATTATGGTAAATATCTAAAACAATTAATAAAGATCTTATGGTAAAAAGGAAATCACCCTTAAGATATAATCTTATCTAATTAAGAAGATAAACCGTGGCCTTGATGATAGAACTTGCCATCCGTGTCTCGAAAAACGCGTCCAACTCGTGTTGAATTCCAGTCGATATCGACCAGTTAGGTCGAAATCGACCTCTCTGTTTCTACTCGACAAGCTCAATTCCACTTGATCTCTTGGGATAGGTCGATATCGATGCTTCTACTCGATATCAAGTAGTCTTTTATGCTGGTCTTGTGGTCTGTCTCCACACTCAGAGTCCATGTCGAGGTCTTCAGTCGATATCGACCAGTGAAGTCAATTTCGACCTCTTTTCAGCTTCTCTTGGCTTATTCGTTTTGACTCTGATTCCGCTCAAATTCCAACATATTTAGACCAAAACTTGTGCAGACTCTATTTCTTGCACATTCGCTCATTCTACCCAAATTTGCATTATTTTTCACATTTTTCTTTAGGAATTAAATGGAATATGAAGTCAAACGATGCGATAAAAAAGACCTTAAATATGTACATCTACCATCCCCTAGGCCTTTATTTATAGCCTACTAATCCTTGCTAGCCAAGGAAAGTAGTTATAATCTTCTATCTAAAATCTATCCTTAACAAGTAGGATAAATAAAATCTATCCTTAACAAGTAGGATAAATCTTTATTAAAGTAAATATCTAAATAACTAATAAATATCTTATTGTAAAAAGGCAACAACCCTAAGACATAATCTATCTAAATAGATATGATAAACCGTGGCTTGTTGGTAAATCTTCCAAATCGCGTCTCGAAAAGTGCATCTAAACCATGTCGGTTCCCACTCAATATCGACCAAGTGAGTCTATGTCGAGTGGGCTTCAGTGGCTCTTTGTGCTTTGTCTCGACGCTTAGTTCTACGTCGAGTTGCCCAATCGATTTCGACTTGTCATGTCGATATCGACCTCTCTTTAGCTTTACTTGGCTTCTTCATTTTGACTCCGATTCTGCTCTAATTCCTACATATTTAGACAAAAATTTGTGCATACTCTATTTCTTGCACGTTAGATCATTTTACACAAATTTGCAATATTTGTAACCTTTACTTTAGGAATCGAATGGAATATGAAGTCAAAACAATTAAATAAAAAGGGTACAAATATGTACATCAAAATACCCCATACTTATGGGTGTTATTCGGGTCAAACGAGCCGAGTAGTGGGCTGCTCATATTCGGTTCGTTTATATTCGAGCTCGAGCTGGAGCTCGGCTCGAATTTTTGTCGAGCTTAGAAGTGTACTCGAACTCGGCTCGCGAGTAGTTGAACAAGCTCGAGCTCGAGCTCGTTTTGCTCGTTTTTTCTCGAGCCGAGCTCAAGCTCGAGAGCTCGTTCGAGCTCGTGTTATTGTTGTAGCTTGTTTTGCTGGAAGTTCGTTTTTTAGCTCGTTTTTTTAGCTTAGCTTGAAGTTGTCTACTCACGACCTGAGAAGATTTGGGTTACCTGAAATTACACATTTACAGATTTTTAAATTGATGAATTAGCCACTGAAATTACAGTTTTTTAAATTTGTAAGTAATAGGTACAATTCCAGATTTTTTAATCTGTAACTAATAGATTATAAATTACATATGAATTACAGATTTTTAAATTACAGATTAGAACTTACGGATTATAAATTATAGATTTTTAAACTACTTATTTTAGTTTACAGATTCTTAAATCTATAAGATTTACATATGATAAGTAAAATTACATATTATAAATTGCAGATTTTTAAATTACAGATTTTAGTTTACAGATTTACAGATTTTTAAATTACAGATTTTAGTTTATAGATTCTTAAATCTATAAGATTTACATATGACAAGTAAAATTACAGATTTTTAAATAATAGATTTTAGTTTACAGATTTACAGATTTTTAGTTTACAGATTTTTTAGTTTATAGATGACAATATATATATAATATCAAAATACAGATTATCTAATTACATATTTTTTTAGTTTATAGATAAACTTATAATATCAAAATACAGACGATAAATACAAATTTTTAGTTTACAAAACGAGAGCTTGGAGCTGAACGTGATCTGATGGAGGAGCCAGGAGGGGTGAAGAACAAGAGGCGAAAAAAGAACCGAGATCTGATGGAGGAGGGGCGATTGGGCGAAGAACAACTGAACAAACAGGGGGCAAGATCTGATGCAGAAGGGGCGAAGAACAACTGAACAAGGGGCGAAACAACTCAACAAGAAACGAGATCTGATGGTGATGGAGGAGAGGCGAAGAAGTGAAGAACAAGGGGCAAAACGAGATCTGATGGAAGAATGGAGGAGGGGTGAACTTACCAGATTTAGGGCGACTGACGTTTGAAGAGGAGTCGAGGAGGAGGCAGACACCGGAGACGAGGCCTAGGCGACGGCGAAACTCAGGGTGGCGGCGGCGAAACTCAGGGGAGGCCTAGCATAAGAGAGGAAGCAGTTTGAATGAGGTCGGAGGAACAAGACATTGAGATAGTAATTCATAGAGAAACCCTAAATCAGTAAAACTAAAGGGAAAAAAAACCAAGGGCAAAATAGTCCGAGCAATACGAGCTACTCGAGCTCGGGCTCGTACTTGGCTCGGGCTCGATTCGAGCTCAGGAACCCGATCGAACTCGGCTCGTTTTGTAAATGTGAACGAGCTCGAGCCGAGTTTTTTGAGTTGAATCTGAGCGGCTCGTGTTCACATAACACCCCTACCCATACTTAGACTTGCTTGTCCTCAAGCAATAACCAAGCAATAACCAACACCTACAACACACCCTTCAAGTCTTCGCCCTTGTCAAAAGCAACATCATAAATGGTAGCAAAGCAAAGCAAGTGAATTTAACGTCATCACACATATATGAGCGACCCATAGGCATATGCAATTTTAATCCAACCTCATAGGGATAATGTGTTTACACTCAACTCTCAATGTGTTTAGGCTATGAAGATCAACTCTCAACTCAATTCCATATACAAAGTCATAAACATTGCAATTTATAATAATCCACATCGCAACCAATTATGTGGATGCAACAAGAACCATGAGGAGGACTTTCGCTCAATGGAAGACTTCAAAGAAGACTCCATTCGACGGGGTTGTAATGGGGGCTTGGTAAGAAATAAAGGGTATGGAATTATTTGGCTATGTGGTGCTTATAAAATTCAGGAATCAAGACTCCTAAACTTTAACACAACTCATCCAAACCATATCTACTAAAATAATGCTAAACCAAACTTACATTCCATGATGCTTATCAACCTTCTTTCAAACCCTAATAGGCTCTCAAAAAAGATAAATCTTGCAAAAAATAAAAGAACTAAGGAATAATTGGCTCATGCACTAATATAATAATATATTTTTTTCTCTTTTTTTTTCTTTTTTGAATTTTTTTTTGCACGAAAATAAATAAATAATATGTAGAAAATGTGCATTTATATGGTGAGCCAAAAATCCTTTTACAATATGTGACAAGATGCTAATATGTACCAACCCATAAATTTTCTTTGCTCAAAACTAAACAATATACACTTTCTTTTCACAATGCATTATTCCAACCATCCTAAGTCTCAATTCCCAAATGGGAGTCAGGCTCAATTCGGCTAGGGATAATTTTGTGATGTTTATAATATAAGGCTCAAGCTAATGTTCTGGCTTCAAGCAGAGATAACGCAGAGTAAATACACTCAAGAATGGATTAAAAGATGCCTCCATCATTTAATTCTCATAAACATAAACATATATATATATATATATATATATATATATTGGTTTTGAATAACTTTCACAACATTTAGAGATGCATAGGAAGAGTAAATACACTCAAGAAAGCAGAGGGATTTTTAATGTTCTACATATAGGCCAAAATTCTCACTAGGACAATTTTTGTTGGATTTTATTTTTTAGCCTAAGATCATATGCGCTCAATTTCATCACAAGTTCACAATCTACATAAAAACAATTTTAAGGACTTAGGCTAAACCATCCAAATATACCATAGGATTTACATGATCAAGTCAGCTATTGAGTTCTCATCATAGGACATCTACGTAGGTTTTAAAAACAAACTTAAAAAAGTAAATATGCATTTTTTGTTCTTTTTTACATTTTCTAATTTTTTTTGGATTTTTAAATTTTTTTTAAAAATAAGAAACTAAGAACTTAAACTTAAACATGAATGCAATACGAAAATTAAATGAAAGCCAAGTTGTGACCATAAGACATGTTTCCTTGGCTAGCAAGGATTAGTAGGCTATAAATAAAGCCCTAGAGAGCTGGTTTTTATTCATTCAAGCAAGCAAGATACAATTCACAATAGAGTTAGAGTAGAGAGAAGCTTTAGGGTTTGTCGTTTGCTAGAGCCGACGTTGGATTGTAAAGTTTCGAAGGTTTTATTAATGCAAGTTCTTTTCTTTCAATCAATGGTATTTGTTGCAATGAAGAGCGAGTAGTTTCCCAAAGCTTCTATGGTCGGGGTGAGCCCGACGTTAGCCATGTGAGTTTGAGGTAAGTACTTGACATTGATCCTGACTACCTTATACTACAGCGGGAGGAAGTCTTGTAATTATTTGCTTGGACTAGGTTTTGGTTTGCACTTATATTTATATTTGTTTGAACTCAATTCTTCCTCTTAACAAATGGGCGCCATTGTCAGGGATGCAATCAATCGCGCCCTAGTAGTCTATCTCATGTCTCTTTCTAGTTTTGGTTTACAGGTGTATTCGACACGCTGATCGAACGCCTGAATTCGAAGGAGTAGATGACCTAGAACGCTATCTCCATCTCAGGTCCCGAGTTCAAAGAATCATGGCAGATAATGAGACCTAGGCTCAGCAAATTGAGCGTTTAAGGAAGCATGTCGAGGATTTCACAACTAGAGAGGTGGTACAACGAGAGCGAGCTGACAGGGAGGAGGAAGCGAGAAGGCATATCAAAGCCCAAATCAATGCCCTCCCTCAAAATGCCAAGCAATATACGCACCCTGTGCTCTCAGTGCCTTAATCGGTCATTCTTATCCCTCATTCTAATTTTGAAATTAAACCTAGCTTCTTAAGTGAAATTAGACGATGTCAATTTGAGGGAAACCCGAATGATTGTCCTCTAGAACATATTTCTTTATTCCTCGATTTATGTGATACAATTCTTGATGGACAAAGCCTTGAATACGTGAAAGTAAAGGCTTTTCGTTGGTGTCTCACAGGGACATCACTAGCTTGGTTGGAGAGCCTAGCCCCTAGAACGCTCCGCACGTGGGATGAAGTCAAAGATGCTTTTCTCAACAAGTTCTTCCCACCATCCAAGATGGCGGTTATACGTTAGAAGATCATGGCTTTTAAACAAAAGCCACATGAAACCCTGGCGCAAGTGTGGGAGCGATTCAAGGAGCTGATGAGGTCTTGTCCTACGCATGGGTAACCACCCTACGTCATCCAGGAGATCATCTACAATGCCCTAGACGTAGCTACTAAGGAGAGGATCAACACCTACACCTCCTATGGGTATCTTGAGCTACTACCACAAAAAGCTTATGATACTATAGAGAGGCTAGTAGAGTTTGACAACACCTATGGGACTCCTGTGCCCTCCGACTCAAGGCATGCCCCATCGATGCCACTCTATGAGCCCTCCAAGGAGATTGATCCAGACATCAAAGCACAATTCATGCAAGATAAACTCAGGAGGCTCCAAAAGCAAGTCATATTCCTCTCCGCCAACCAACCTTGCACCGAATGCATCTCCGAGGGGCACATCACCACCGCTTACCCCCACACAGAGAAAGTAGATCTAGCGATGACTCACATGGAGGTGCGATAAATGAGAAATCCCAATCGCCAGGGGTACCAAAACTGGGGAAATCAACAACCCCAATACCACCCAAGGGATCTTCTGCCTTACCAAGCTCCAGGCCATCCGGAGAGAGAACCACGAAGGGATGATGTCCAACTCATCCTCGTTTAGATGAGGCGGAACCATGCGGAGAACAAAAGAAAACTCAACCATCTTACCTCCTGCATGGGGGAGAGGGACACTTGGATGAAGGGCATTGAGACGCAACTGGGTCAACTAGCAGCCCAAAAACGACATCGATCTTGAGCAGAAGGACTCGACGTCGACCTAGGCTATCGATTTCTACTGCAACAGAAAACCTGCAAAGACAAAAATAGCAGTCGATATCGACTAGAGTGGTCGATATCGATGTTAGTGGCGGAAGTCGACCTGGCTCAGAAGGCTGACAGTCAACACAGGGCAGTCGATATCGAGTAAATGACTCGAATTAAACTCAGCAACAGGAACGAAGGAAGTTGATACAGCTGTAAAGGCTCGGATTTTTAAATCCTAATTTTGTCGAAAAAAGAGAATAAACAATGAATTTAGATTGAATTAAAAGCTCGTTTAACGAATTTTGACCCGAATTTAAATTTTTGATGAATGATTCCGTCCTTTTACCTTGCGAAATTAAAATAATTATCGGATGGCGGTATCCTCTTCGATTTTAAAAATTTAATTGATTGAGAAAGCCAGAGTCGGGGAAACTAACATTCCAGAACTAATTTCGGGATTCGAAATTCACGTATTCCGGATTTATTTTCGGGTATTTAATTTTACTTCTCTCCCCTATTTAATACCTTTTCCATCCGAGCCACCCTACGGCTGCACCCTGCCGCACCTACCTTCCCCTATCTCCTAGCTGCAATCAAAGCCCCTACCTCTGCAAAACCATCCCCGCCCGCATACCTCCTTTTAAACTCCTCACCATCACCCCGCTCAACTGCATCCATCCCTCCATCTTCCAACTTTCTCCTTCTCCTCACTCCTTCTGTTGGCCTTGTATTTCAGCCGCCACAAGAGCCACCACCAGCCCCCGAAGCAACCCCGAGCCCCTAGTGCCACCACCAAGGTTGCCGCCCGATTTGTTCTTAAACCAAACTTCCAGTAAGCCGTTCTCACTCGTTTTCGATTGGAATTGCCCTCGGACTTCACCGGACGCTCACCCATGCTCGATGCAGGTCTGACGAGCCATCGCGAGCCTCCAACGACGCCCGAGACTCCGATCGAGAGCTCCGAAGTCGCGAAATCCATCGGTGAGTCCCG
The DNA here is from genome assembly GCA_963922045.1 of Persicaria maculosa. NCBI lineage: Eukaryota > Viridiplantae > Streptophyta > Magnoliopsida > Caryophyllales > Polygonaceae > Persicaria > Persicaria maculosa. Next base: position 19,900,183 of record OY998271.1, on the reverse strand, counting down.
CCTTTTCCTTCCTCTGTTTCGATTCGTTTCTGACTTGGGTCAGGCTGTGGGGGAGTGTCGAGTGTGCGTGAGCTGAGTGCGGGGCATCGGGTGAGCTCGTGAACTTCGGTGAGAGCTCCGGAGAGCTCGATTTGGCGTTGAGCGAGTACGAGCAGCAAGAGACGGACGTGGCCGAGCTGAGTAGAGGTGAGAGAGCAGCAGCGAGCGAGTTGTGCGGGCGAGGGCGCAAGCCAGCGGGCTCGAGGATGAGCCTCCAGCGAGCGCGAGCAGCGAGTAGCGAGCGGGCGAGTCGGTGGAGCAGATTGAACCAGCGAGGGCGGGACGTCCCTCTTGAATTCGGAAGAAGAAGAGCCGACGTGGCTCATGTGGGCCCCCTTGACTAACCTATATATATAATATGTGTTATTTTGTGTTAACCGGTTTGGGAATTTAGGAAATGGAATCGGTTCGGTTCGAGTTTATCCGTTTATTTATTTAATTATTTAAGGGTGTATAAAATATTAGAAAATACTATTTGAGTTTTTAAAATATAAAATATTATTTCGGGAGGTTTATAAAGGATTGGTTTATTAAATAAAAAATGGGTTGGAATTATTTTATAAAAGTTTTAGAGATGTCTTTGTAAAAGTGTTTAATAAATGGTGTTTAAAAATATAACATAAAATTATTTGGGATTTAAATAAATTATTAGATTTGTCAAATTAAATGTGGCGGCTTGGAAAAAGAATTTCAAACTCGAAAAATGATTTAGTAAATAATTGAAAAAGGAGTTTGCTAACGGTTTCAAGGGTCGGGATTCTAACTCGGATTTGAATCAGATTTGAATCTAATTTGAGGATCTGACATGTTCGGTGATTGATTAGCATGATTTTCTGACATGTGTGACTAATAGCATGACTTGTGGTGATTTACTTCAAGAGATTAAATGTTAGATGTTATGATGCTGATGATATATATCTGTATGATAAGTGTGAGTGTGAAATAATAATATGCGAATTTGGCTAAGTATGATATATATATGGAGGTTATTTTTAAACTGATGAGTTGACAAGTTATGATGAATGGTATAAGATAAGAGATGGTTGATCGTGATGAATTGAAAGTATGATTGATGAAAGTTTGCTTATCTATCTTCTAATTTGAGTGAGTAATATATTTGTTCAAAAAAGCTATAGAAGTATACTTAGCATATTCTCATTATGTAATTAAGTGATATTCTGTGATCATGACTACTGTGTGCTGGATTCTTCTTTTCCTGATCTTCTAGCCAGGTAAGTACCTCCAGGGCTTACTTAGTAACCAATACCTCCTGCCTGATGTGTCATATAGTATGTAGGTGTTGCTTATGCATAAAAGCATGTCATGAGTATCATGCTTAGGAATTGCACTTACGAATGAGCATTCTTATTTTGTATGCGTTTGAATACAGAACAGCTGTTATCTGTGAGTCCTAGAGTCGTTGTTAGGGTCATAGGACAGCCCAGCTTCATCGAGAGTTATCCTCCTTGAGTCATTTATAAATAAATAAATATATATATATATATATATATATATATATATATATCATGAGATACGAGATGAACATGAGATACGATATGATGATGAGATGTGATATGCTATAGCATCGAACTGGCCAGTCTCCACCCTATCTGGAAGGGGGTGGTGGTAGAAGAGGGATATACCACTTGGTATTCTTGGTTAAGGCCTTACTTCATATTCTGCATATATGGATTAGGAGCATGATAGTGTGATTAAAATCTCAGTACTGCATTAAGGCATCTTTATTCTAGGTATAGGCGTATTATATGTCCTCAACGCGGTCAAAGGACCCGCAGACGAACACTTGGCCTGACTTTGTGGTATAGTTTCAAGTACCCGTTCCACTGCTTGATTTCGTGATGTTATGACGGGGTCCATTCATATGGCGGAGAGTGAGTGTTTGAACCATGACTTCACCAAATTTATACTTTTGGGATTTCTTCCTACTTATACTCTGTTTTGACCCGGCATTGCCGCGACACTGGTTGTATTGTTTTCAGAACTTATGTCCTTTGCATGATAAAAGGTTTTGCGCATTGTAGATTTAGGATAGGTACATGGGTTTACCCCGGGGTCTATAACAGACCTTCTAGATTTGGGTTTGAAATCCCACTTTAAACTACGCGTCTTTGGTTTCAAACCTTCAACCTGTACTCGGGGCGCAAGATCCCAATGAGAGGTTTCATCCCTCGAAACGTAACTCGGGAATCATAATCTCGAGCTGTTACAAAGGTGGTATCAGAGCTAGGTTTTACAATCCGAGTACAATAGGTTGAAGATGGTTTTGAAAATCGCCCAATGATTTCCAATACCTCCCATATGGATGTAGAACTCGGGGAACGATAGGCAAAATACTAACTTCTATTTACAGATGGGCCTAGAAGACTCCAAGGAACACCATGGAGGTTGGAGTGTCGAGTTAGGAGGCCGTGAGATTTTGCCCCTCCGGTCAGCCGTCCCTCGAAGGACGGCATAGATTGTCTCTATGCTTACATATATATATATATATATATATATATATATATATATATATATACATATATATATATACATATATATATATATACATATATATATATATATATATATATATATATATATATATATATATATGCAATTGGGTCTGAGGGCGATCCTCCTCGAAGAGGATCATATTAATCGTTGAGTGCTTTTGTGCTGAGTGTTTAAATTAATCGTTCATGTAGCCATCATGGTCGATACTAGACGCGGTTCAGTTGGGCGTGGGGGTAGGGCACGTCATGGTAGGTGATGCCCCCGCCGGATTGCTGTTGAGAGCGTCGAGGAGTGTGCCGCTGACGATCACGCTGAGGAGGGAGCTTCGCCTCCGCCGGCTGACGACCAGGTTCTGATCTCTACAAAGACGAGGCTTGGGCAGTTAGAGACAGCGCTTCACGACATTCTGAGGGAGTTGCGAGGAGGAGCCTCACTTACAGCACCGACGCCCGAGGTTCCTGTTCAGCCGGATGAGCCCGTAGCCGATGCGCGCCCTGAGAAGCGCGTCGATTGGGTCAAGACGCTAGCTCAGTGCCATCCTCCGACATTCACTGGAGAGGTTGGGGAGGATATTGAGAGATGGTTCCATGAGATGGAGGGGTTGTTCGACCACGTTGTTGTACCCACTTCAGAGAGACAGAGACTTGCCGCCGGCCGTCTGTAGAGAGATGCTTTTGACCGCTGGTCTATACAGAAGATAGACCAGGCTGAGTGGACCTACGAGGAGTTTAGGGATATGATGCTGAGAGAGTACTGCCCTCTTGGGATTCAGATAGCCCGAGAGGTATCCTTTCTGCGAGGCTACTATGACCGATTAGCTTCTGTCTCTGCCAGCGTTTGCCAGTTCAAGAAGGAGCTGGTCTACAGTGCTCACTTGTGCCCTTCCGATGAGAGCTGTATTCGCATGTTATCTATGAGACTGCCACCTCCCGTACTTTTGCATGGCTCCAGCTTGGGAGCTGTCAGCTTTGATCAATTCCTGGAGGTCATCCTCCTGTACGACTAGCAGCGGATCTTGTCCGAGACTGCATACACCACTTCTCACCCTGAGGCGAAGAGAGCGAGACCAGCGGATGGTCGTGGAGATGACAGATCCAGGAGAGGAGGCTATGGGGGAGGATTTAGAGAAGGATATCACGGAGTTGCACTGAGGGCACCCCAGCCACCCGCTCCAGCTGTTTTTGGAGGAGATGCACGAGTGAGGAGTATCACTTGCCATGGATGCTTCGAGAGAGGTCATTATGTCGCTTCCTGCCCAGACCGTTCGACTGTCTGCTACACTTGTGGCACCATGGGACACAGAGCTACCCGTTGTCCCCAGAGCGGTAGGGCCTCGCCGACTACACAGTCGCCGAGACTTCCTGCGGCCCCTAAGCCGCCACTTCTGACATATCCCCAGGGTCAGGGGCGAGGAGATGTTTCTGGTAGAGGTCGAGGTGGAGGTAGAGGAGGTAGAGGTTTCGGACGAGGAGGTAGAGGACCATTTGGATTAGGTCAGGGTAGAGGATCAACTTCAGCGGGACCATCTGGGTCCAGGTATGATCGAGGCCAGAGTTCTGGAGGCCGAGGACCAGCATTACCCCCACCGCCCCGTGTGGTCCAGATGAGTGCTGATGACCGTACTGCCCCTACTTCCGCAGGTAATATACACTTCCATGATGAGTGCTTGTCTATATTGTTTGACACTGGTGTTACTCATTGCTTCATAGCAGAGGCGTGCGTTGATAGGCTGAGCTTGAGCTGTACGAGTGGTTCACCCCTTACTATTGGTCTGGTGGACGGGGCAAAGGTTAGGATGAGTCGGGAGATTTTAGGGTCCGCCATCCGTATAGGTGAGCGTGAGTGGCCAGCCGACCTTATTGTCATGCCATTGAGGATGGATGATCTCATTCTAGGTATGGATTTCATGGACCACTATGGAGCGATTATCAACCTGATGACGAGGACAGTGTCCATCTTGGCAGACGACGGGACTGAGCACCAGGTTTGGGGGAGCGACCCCAAGAGGAACGGGGCGCTCATCAGCGTAGTCAAAGCCGCCAGACTTCTAGATCAGGGATGCGTCAGGTATTGGTGTTACACTTTAGAGATGGACCATGCACATCCCATCTTGTCAGATGTCCCTATTGTCAGAGACTTCACAGACGTGTTTTTAGAGGAGCTACCGGGACTTCCTCCGCCGAGAGAGGTCGACTTTGCGATCGAGCTAGAGCCAGGCACCAGGCCTATTTCACGAGTCCCTTACCGCATGGCACCGACAGAGATGGCAGAGCTGAAGGCTCAACTGGAGGAGCTAGCCGAGAAGGCTTACATCTGGCCCAGTGCATCCCTTGGGGAGCACCAGTGCTGTTCGTCAAGAAGAAAGATGGGTCATTGAGGCTATGCATTGATTATAGGGAATTGAACCATGCGACGGTGAAGAACCGTTATCCCCTTCCCAGGATTGACGACTTGTTAGATCAGCTGCAGGGTACCGTTGTCTTCTTGAAGATTGATTTGAGGTCGGGTTATCACCAGCTGAGAGTGAAGCCAGAGGATGTCCAGAAGACTGCTTTCAGGACCCGCTATGGTCACTACGAGTTCGTGGTCATGCCGTTTGGGCTGACCAATGCGCCAGCTGCTTACATGGAGCTCATGAATCGCGTGTTCATCGACTACCTGGACAGATTCGTCGTCGTCTTCATAGATGACATTTTAGTCTACTCGAGGAGTAGAGAGGAGCACGAGGAGCATTTGAGGATTGTGCTCAAGACGCTGAAGAAGCATCAGCTGTATGGAAAATACAACAAGTGTGAGTTCTGGCTCACAAAGGTGGCTTTCTTAGGCCATGTGATTTCAGTTGAGGGAGTCGTCGTGGATCCGGCGAAGATTGATGCTATCGTTGCTTGGGAGGTGTCCAAGAATGTCAGGGACATCCGCTCGTTTCTATGATTTGCCAGTTACTACAGGAGATTCGTCCAGGGTTTCTTGAGCATTGCTAGGCCGATAATGCAGCTGCTGAAGAAGGATGTTCTGTTTGAGTGGAGTGTAGAGTCTCAGGCCAGCTTTGAGCTTCTGAAGGATAAGCTGACGACCGCTCCAGTTCTAGCGTTACCAAATGGGACAGAGGACATCGTCATCTACACAGACGCTTCACGTTCTGGATTGGGATGTGTTCTGTATCAGAGAGATCGGGTCATCGCTTATGCTTCGCTCCAATTAAAGCCTGCAGAGGTGTCCTATCCCGTTCATGACTTAGAGTTGGCAGCTGTAGTTCATGCTCTGAAGATTTGGAGGCATCACCTGTACGTCACTTCATGCAAGGTGATGACGGATCACAAGAGCTTGAAGTATATTTTCACTCAGAAGGAGCTGAACATGCGATAGAGACGGTGGCTAGAGCTTCTAAAGGACTATCACTTTGATATAGTTTATCACCCAGGGAAGGCCAATGTAGTGGCAGATGCGCTCAGTAGGAAGACTCACCAGGAGGCATCAATTGTGAGGCTTACAGCTCAGAAGGATTTACAGACATATTTGATGAGGTGTTGCTTCGAGGTGTGGGTTCAGCAGGAGAGTGGACAGTTGTCATTCTTGGAGGTTCAGGCTGAGTTGATCGAGGAGATTCGTCGAGGTGAGGCAGACTGTCCAGAGATTGCGGTTTTGAGGGAACGGATGGCTCAGGGTCAATTCAGAGAGCTTGCAGATAGAGTAGATGGGATGCTGACCTTTCAAGGCAGAGTTGTAGTTCCGTCGACGTCAGATCTGAGGCAGAGGATCATGCAGGACGCTCACTCCACTCCTTATTTTGTCCATCCAAGGACGAATAAGATGTATCACGATTTGAGGAGGTATTATTGGTGGCAGAGGATGCGAGAAGACATCACAGATTTTGTATCCAGATGTCAGGTTTGCTAGCAGGTTCGGATTGAGCAGCAGAGACCGGGAGGACTTATGAGGTTGCTTCCAGTTCCTGCGTGGAAGTGGACAGATATCTCGATGCACTTCGTCACTGGGCTGAGGCGAGACGTAAGAGGATTCGACGCCATTTGGGTCATGGTCGATAGATTGACCAAGTCAGCTCACTTCATTCCGATTCAGGAGAAATGGTCAGCATCGTAGTTAGCTGAGGAGTTCATTTGCCTGATCGTGAGACTTCACGGAGTACCTGAGAGGATCGTATCTGACAGGGATAGACGTTTTACCTCGAGGTTTTGGCATCAGGTTCAGGAGAGCCTAGGTACCAGACTGCATTTCAATACAGCTTTTCATCCTCAGACAGATGGCCAGAGTGAGAGGACGATTCAGACCTTGGAGGATATGCTGCGATCATGTGTTTTGGAGTGAGGAGACCATTGGGTCAAACACCTACCGTTGGTGGAGTTTTCATACAACAACAGCTGTCATGCGTCGATCGAGATGGCTCCATATGAGGCTCTATATGGGAGGCGATGCAAGTCGCCAGTTTGTTGGGATGAGCCTACGGACACGGTTTCGTCTTTGCCGGACCTAGTTAGAGAGACCGTTGATTAGGTGGGACGCATCCGTGAGCACATGAGAGTCGCCTAGGATCGCCAGAAGAAGTATGCAGACAGGCGGAAGATAGAGATTGAGTTCGAGGTGGGTTCGCATGTGTGGCTTCGAGTTTCGCCTACTAGAGGGGTCCAACGGTTTGGCATCAAAGGAAAATTGAGTCTGAGGTATATTGGCCTATTTGAGATTCTAGATAGAGTTGGCGAGGTGGCCTATCGCTTAGCCTTACCCCCATCCTTGGCTGGTGTTCATGACGTCTTTCACGTCTCCCAGCTTTGGCAGTATATCCCTGACCCTAGCCACATTCTTGACTATTCGGACCTCTAGATTGAGCCCGACCATACCTTTGTGGAGCGTCCAGTGAGGGTTCTTGACTGTCGTGTCAAGAGGCTTAGGAACAGGGAGGTTCCTTTGCTTCTAGTTTAGTGGTCTAGGAGGATCCCTGAGGAGGCCACGTGGGAGACCGAAGAGAGTATTCGGGCTAGTTATGGGGATGTCCTAGACGAGTTGCTCACGTCCTATGTCGAGCCGAGCATAGATATTTCCCTGACCTCGCGAGTGCGGTGAGTTGCCTAGTTGGATTGGGGTTGGTTGGTAGTATCTCTTTGCTTGTGTGCTTATGATTGGTAGTTGTGTGCAGATCCTTGGTGATATGATATGATGAGCCGTGATGATGTGATGACGTGCTAGATATTTTATGGTATGTGACTATACTTGACGTGTTTAGGTCATGCTATTAATATGTGATATGAGTGCCACTATATATATATATATATATGATGCTTGATGATAGAAATGATGGAAGCTGAAGTATTGGAACTTGATCATAACATGGAACCTAGGAAGAGAATGTGGGGTTAGCCCTTAGAGGTGGATGGTAGGATAAACTGAGAAGTTGGAAATGAATTTGACTAACGTCGAAGTTGAAGTTTTGAACGGTGTTTTAAAGAGGACGTTGTGATGTTTTGAGTTATGATATGACCGAGTTGTCGGAGTAAGGATGTGGTAGGGGCCCATATTACATTCTTGCTACGGTCTTTTGGGGATAATATGATCACGACAACGGTACTGTGAGGACCTCATAGGGGCACTTATGAGGTGTTTACGGGATCAATGACATGATCCTTGGACTCACCGATTTCAAACTTCATCCCCTGTTTTAAAATGATTTTAGTCTCGGGGATGAGACTTATTTTTAGAAGTGGATGATGTAAAGGCTCGGATTTTTAAATCCTGATTTTGTCGGAAAAAGAGAATAAAAAATGAATTTAGATCGAATTAAAAGCTCGTTTAACGAATTCTGACCCGGATTTAAATTTTTGACGAATGATTCCGTCTTTTTACCTCACGAAATTAAAATAATTATCGGATGGTGGAATCCTCTTCGATTTTAAAAATTTAATTGATCGAGAAAGCGAGAGTCGGGAAAACTAACATTCCAGAACTAATTTCGGGATTCGAAATTCACGTATTCCGGATTTATTTTCGGGTATTTAATTTGACTTCTCTCCCCTATTTAATACCTTTCCCATCCGAGCCACCCTACGGCTGCACCCTGCCGCACCTACCTTCCCCTATCTCCTAGCTGCAATTAAAGCCCCTACCTCTGCAAAACCATCCCCGCCCGCATACCTCCTTTTAAACTCCTCACCATCACCCCGCTCAGCTGCATCCATCCCTCCATCTTCCCACATTTTGTCCTTCTCCTCACTCCTTCTGCTGGCCTTGTATTTCAGCCGCCACAAGAGCCACCACCAGCCCCCGAAGCAACCCCGAGCTCCTAGCGCCACCACCAAGGTCGCCGCCCGATTCGTTCTCGAACCAAATTTCCGGTAAGCCGTTCTCACTCGTTTTCGATCGGAATCGCCCTCGGACTTCACCGTCACACTCACCCATGCTGGATGCAGGTCCGACGAGCCATCGCGAGCCTCCTACGATGCCTGAGACTCCGATCGAGAGCTCCGAAGTCGCAAAATCCATCGGTGAGTCCCACCTTTTCCTTCCTCTGTTTTGATTCGTTTCTGACTTGGTTCGGGCTGTAGGCAAGTGTCGAGTGTGCATGAGCTGAGTGCGGGGCGTCGGGTGAGCTTGTGAACTCCAGCGAGAGCTCCGGTAAGCTCGATTTAGTGTTGAGCGAGTGCGAGCAGCAAGAGACGGACGCGAGCGAGCTCAGTAGAGGCGAGAGAGCAGCAGGGAGCGAGTTGTGCGGGCGAGGGCGCAAGCCAGCGGGCCCGGGGATGAGCCTCCAGCGAGCGCGAGCAGCGAGTAGCGAGCAGGCGAGTCGGTGGAGCAGATTGAACCAGCGGGGGCGGGACGTCCCTCTTGAATTCGGAAGAAGAAGAGCCGACGTGGCTCATGTGGGCCCCCTTGACTAACCTATATATATAATATGTATATATAGGAAATGGAATCGGTTCGGTTCGGTTCGAGTTTATTCGTTTATTTATTTAATTATTTAAGGGTATATAAAATATTATTTCGGGAGGTTTATAAAGGATTGGTTTATTAAAAAAAATGGGTTGGAATTATTTTATAAATGTTTTAGAGATGTCTTTGTAAAAGTGTTTAATAAATGGTGTTTAAAAATATAACATAAAATCATTTGGGATTTAAATAAATTATTAGATTTGTCAAATTAAATGTAGCAGCTTGGAAAAAGAATTTTAAACTCGAAAAATGATTTAGTAAATAATTGAAAAAGGAGTTTGCTAATGGTTTCAAGGGTCGGGATTCTAACTCGGATTTGAATCAGATTTGAATCTAACTTGAGGATCTGACTTGTTCGGTTACTGATTAGCATGATCTTCTGACATGTGTGACTAATAGCATGACTTGTGGTGATTTACTTCAAGAGATTAAATGTTAGATGTTATGATGCTGATGATATATATCTGTATAATAAAGTGTGAGTGTGATAATAATATGCGAATTTGGCTAACTATGATATATATAAGGAGGTTATTTTTAAACTGATGAGTTGACAAGTTATGATGAAAGGTATGAGATAAGAGATGGTTGATCGTGATGAATTGAAAGTATGATTGATGAAAGCTTGCTTATCTATCTGCTAATTTGAGTGAGTAATATATGTGTTCAGAAAAGCTATAGAAGTATACTTAGCATATTCTCGTTATGTAATTATGTGATATTCTGTAATCGTGACTACTGTGTGCTGGATTCTTCTTTTGCTGATCTTCTAGCCAGGTAAGTACCTCCGGTGCTTACTTAGTAACCAATACCTCCTGCCTGATGTGTCATATAGTATGTAGGTGTTGCATATGCATAAAAGCATGTCATGTAGTATCATGCTTAGGAATTGCACTTACGAATGAGCATACTTATTTTGTGTGCGTTTGAATACAGAACGACCGTTATCTGTCAGTCCTAGAGTCATTTTTAGGGTCATAGGACAATCCAGCTTCATCGGGCGTTGTCCTTCTTGAGTCATTTATATATATATATATATATATATATATATATATATATATATATATATATATATATATATATATATATATATATATATATATATATATATATATATATATATCATGAGATACGAGATGAGCATGAGATACGATATGATGATGAGATGTGATATGCTATAGCATCGAACTGGCCAGTCTCCACCCTATCTGGAAGGGGGGTGGTGGTAGAAGAGGGATATACCACTTGGTATTCTTTGTTAAGGCCTTACTTCATATTCTGTATATATGGATTAGGAGCATGATAGTGTGGTTAACATCTCAGTACTACATGAAGGCATCCTTATTCTAAGTATAGGCGTATTATATGTCCTCCGCGTGTTCAAAGGACCCGCAGGCGAACACTTGGCCTGACTTTGTGGTATAGATTCAGGTACCCGTTCCACTGCTTGATTTCGTGCTGTTATGACGGGGTCCATTCATATGACGGAGAGTGAGTGTTTGAACCATGACTTCACCAAATTTATACTTTTGGGATTTCTTCCTACTTATACTCTATTTTGACATGGCATTGCCGCGGCACTTGTTGTATTGTTTTCAGAACTTATGTCCTTTGCATGATAAAAGGTTTTGTGCATTGTAGACTTAGGAAAGGTACAGGGGTTTACCGCAGGGTCTATAACGGACCTTCCAGATTTGGGTGCGAAATCCCAATTTAAACTACGCGTCTTTGGTTTCAAACCTTCAACCTGTACTCGGGGCGCAAGATCCCAATGAGGGTTTTCATCCCTCGAAACGTAACTCGGGAATCATAATCTCGAGTTGTTACATCAGCAAACGTCGACCTATGGCAAAGCGGTCGATATCGACTAGAATGGTCGATTTCAAAAAGTTCCTACAGAAGCGTTAGTTTTTGTCGGCAAAGAAAGGCCGAAGAAAGTAGAATGGAGAAGGAGCAATGAACAACAATTAACAGCAGGGTATTGGGTTTTTCGATAACTCCACGAACGACAGGCAATAATAACGTAAACAAAGAAAGAAAAGATCTTCCAAAGCCAGGGATTATCACGACGACAACCATGATAGTAGAAGTAAGAAATCAATAAAGATGCATGCTTTTATCATAAAGGAGAAGGCTTTCACCTAAACCCGGCAAATGGGAAAAGATATCTTGCAATAAATTAACCTAATTTGCGTCTACCTTTGTCATAATTGAGTTTATAATCTTTCGAATAGAAACCCTAATTACTACCCATGGTTTACAACATGAGTTCCTTAATTTCGCATATAGAGATGAAGCACAAAGTAGAGCGAGATTAAAGATACCTTCTTTAGCAACATACAAACCTTACCACCATGGCTATCGTCGGGCTCCCCCCGACCCTAGAAGAAAGGGCGACTACTCGCTCATGTTGAATGAAGACATACTTGAACTTTAAAGGAAATAACTTTGCATTGAAGAGAAAACTTGAATGTTTACAATCTGAATGCCAACTATCGTAAGCGTCGAAACCCTAAAACTATAACTTTGAATGCTTAATGCTTTTTTTCTTGCTTGCTTGAATGGATAAAAATCAGCCCTCTAGTGCTTTATTTATAGGCTACTAATCCTTGCTAGCCAAGGAAAGTAGATCCCATCTTCTATCTAAAATTCTATCCCATCATAGATAGGACGAAACATTGTTATGGTAAAAATCCAAAATAACTAACTAACCCTTTAGGGTAAAAAGAAAATAATCATAAGGCATAATCTATCCATTTAGGAAAATAATCCACGGCTTATGTGATAAGACTTCAAATCCGCCTCTCGAAAAGCGCGTCCAACCCGTGTCGAATTCCAGTCGATATCGACCAAGGCAGTCGATATACACCACTCTGTTTCTGTTCGACGGGCTTCATTCCACTCGATCTCTAGTGTCCAGTCGATGTCGGAACCTTTACTCGATATCGAGTGGTATTCGTGTTGGGCTTTGTGGTCTATCTCGACACTCAGAGTCCATGTCGAGGTCTTCAGTCGATATCGACCAATCTAGTCGATATCGACCTGCTTTCAGCTTCACTTGGCTTCTTTGTTTTGACTCTGATTCCGCTCCAATTCCTACATATTTAGACCAAAACTTGTGCAGACTCTATTTCTTGCACGTTAGCTCATTTTACAAAAATTTATATTATTTTCAACCTTTATTTTAGGAATTGAATGAAATATGAAGTCAAAACTTGTGAATAATAAGGGTACAAATATGTACATCAAAATACCCCATACTTAGACTTGCTTGTCCTCAAGCAATAACCAAGCAATAACCAACACCTACAACACACCCTTCAAGTCTTCGCCCTTGTCAAAAGCAACATCATAAGTGGTAGCAAAGCAAAGCAAGTGAATTTAATGTCATAGCACATATTTGAGCGATCCATAGACATATGCAATTTTAATCCAACCTCACAGGGATAATGTGTTTGCACTCAACTCTCATGCGTTTACGCTATGACGATCAACTCTCAACTTAATTCCATATAAAAACTCATAAACATTGCAATTTATAATAACCCACTTTGCTACCAATTATGTCGATGCAATAAGATCCATTAGGAGGACTTTCGCTCAATGGAAGACTTCAAAGAAGACTCCATTCGACGGGGTTGTAATGGGGCTTTGTATGAAATAAAGGGTATGGAATTATTTGGCTATGTGGTGCTTATAAAATTTGGGAATCAAGACTCTTAAACTTTATCACAACTCTATCCAAACCATATCTCTACAATAATGCTCATCCAAACTTATTCTCCATAATGATCATCAACCTTCTTTCAAACGCTAATATGCTCTCAAAAATATAAATCTTGTATAAAATAAAATAACTAAGGAATAATTGGCTCATGCACTAATATAACAATATTTTTTTTCTTTTTTTTTCAGAATTTTTTTGCACAAAAATAAATAAATAATAATAATTGTGCATTTATATGGTGAGCCAAAAATCCTTTTACAATGTATGCCAAGATGCAAATATGTACCAACCCAAAATTCCCTTTGCTCAAAATTAACAATATGCACTTTCTTTCCACAATACATTATTCTAACCAATCTAAGTCTCAATTCCCAAATGGGGGTCAGGCTCAATCCGGCTAGGGATAATTTTATGGAGTTTGCAATATAAGGCTCACGCTAATATTCTGGCTTGAAAGATGCATCCATCATTTAATTCTCGTAAACATAAACATATATATATATATATATATGTATTGGCTTTGAATAACTATCACAATATTTAGAGATGCATAGGAAGAATAAATACAATCAAGAAAGCAGAGGGATTTTTAATGTTCTCCCTATAGGCCAAAATTCTCACAAGGATATTTTTTTGTTAGGTTTTCTTTTTAGCCTAGGATCATATGTGCTCAATTTCATCACAAGTTCACAATCTACATAAAAACCATTTTAAGGAATTAGGCTAAACCATCCAAATATGCCATAGGATTTACATGATCAAGCCAGCTATTGAGTTCTCATCATAAGACATCTAAGTAGGGTTTAAAAACAAACTTCAAAAGGTAAACATGCATTTTTTTGTATTTTTGACATTTTATAATTTTTTTTATTTTTTGACATTCTTATAAAACTAAGAAACTAAGAATCATAAACCTTAAAATGCATAAAATTTAAACATGAATGCGATGCGGAAAAATAAAGCAAATAAAAAATTATAAGCCAAGTTTAACAGTTTTTACCAAAACCACAACCAGATATCAAAGTTATAAGGTCCAATTTTAGTCCCACCCCATACTTAAAGATGATAGTGTCCTCACTGTTGAAAAACAAAGTAAAAGGGAAGGGGGACACTCACTCTCACTTGCTCTAAAAAATATCACTCCTCAGGAGGCGGAGGTAGCGGAAGAAGCATGGGCCAGTCCTGTGAAGTTGACGACCCAGGATAATAGGATGGGCCGCTCTGCTGGAAGGTGGAGCTGCTGAGATCATGCTGCTGACCAAAGTTGTAGCCAAAGGCAGAGCCGAATCCCTCTAACATCCTACCGAATTGATGATGCTCATCACGCACCTCGGTCAGAACCTGAGACATCCTACTATTCTCCAGCTCAAGCCTGGAGAAGCGTGCAAACATATCTTCCTGCCACTCAGTAGAGTAGGCAGGCTGAAAGGGCGGAGGAGGTTGAGGAACATAGCTGTGGTGGGACCCCTATGAGCCAACTCCACCACCAACTGCGCCATCAACGGCGTCATCATCATCATCGCCGTCGGCATAGCCCACCTGATAGGCTGGGGGCTGTTGTGCCACATCTGAGTATGGATCGGCCTCCCAAGACATAGCATCCAACTCAGGTTCATGGATGTAGAGCGATGGCTTCCTCTGAGAATCGGGTCAGCAGTAGGATCTATGTCCGTGTGATATGGCTGACCAGTCCTGGACTGGTACCAATCTGGGACATACAGTAGGTCCATGTAGTCATATCGGAGAGGCACCCTATTTGGGGGTGCCTCAATCCAGATGGTCCTGCGGCAATGACACCTCCCTGTCACAATATACTCGCATCATTATAAGTAAGCTCGTAAGCAGTATACTTGTCGACGTGTACGCCCAAGGCATAGGCTAAGACAGCCACCGTGCAGCCGTCCAAGATCTAGCCATTTGTAGTGCGACGTCGATCCAATATGTGCTCGTGCCATGCATACAGGATGGGCCATGGCTCGTCCTCAAATAACATCCACCGCTGTGTCTCCGTCTCGCGGTGCTTGGGGCGGCAGAGCTCGAGTTGTGCCCAAATGGTACTCGCCAGGATGCGGAGAATGACTCTGAATAGCGGGCTGGCGACCCTGGTAGTGAATAAATCAGTGGGAGCGGGTTATGGGATCCCTGAGATGTAGCTCCAGATGAAATTTGGGTCCTCGACCCTTAAGTGCGCCGTCTCATCTGCTCCAGTGTGAAACGATACCGCCTGTTGCCGAGCTAGAAGGAGACTCGGCGGGTAGAGGAGACACGATCTGGTATCTCCAAAGTAGCCATGAACTCCCCCGTCAGGACGGGGTAATATGCATCCAGGTGCCTATCAGCCTCTCCAAAGAGACATACTCAAATGCCTCCTGGACTCTCATGTGGAAGCCCAACTATACCATGTCTGCGTAATGGTACCATCGGGCTCTGCGAGCACGGTCACGAAGGCTGATAGCTAAAGTCATCTGTGCCTCATCTGGGATGTGAAGGTCATCTCTAGCAATGTTCTTGGCATGCACAATTTTTAGAAGAGTGCCTGAAATTGGGTGAAAGGAGGAGAAATCAAAAAAGAATGAAGCAACTGTCAAAGATGGAACTGCGGTCGAAATCGATCGATTTGGTCGAAATTGAGTCGATCTGGGCAACTTCCGATTTGTTTTCACTGTTGGAGGCTTGCCGGAGGTCAAAAATGGTCGGATCTGGTGGGTTCTCGTCAGATCTGATGGGTTTTGGGCAAGAAGAAGCAAGAGAGAGAGAGCAGGAGAGAGAATCGAGGGGCTGGGTTGTTTTCTGTCGGGATTTGGGGCAAGGAGGGAGCCGAATCTAATGAATAGCGGTGTGACAACAGGGGAATGGTAACAGATGGGGGCGGTACCGGAGGTTTGCACAGAGAGAGAGATGAGAGAGAGAGAGGAGAGGCGGCCGAGAGAGAAGAAGAAGGCTAGGGTAATGTCGATGTGAGGGTAAAAGGGAAGGGCAAGTCAAAGTCGGACTTTTTTAAAACAAATAAAATGAATTAAAAAACCGATCTGTAACTTACCTGTCACCGACTGCAGTCAAAATCGACCAGAGTGGTCGATATCGACTTCCCTTTCTAATTCGATTTGGTCTAGTCGACCTATTCTTCTCTCAGCCTGTCGACATTGACTTCTCGGGTCGATATCGACCTCTCCTTCTGAGTTGACCAACTATAGTCAACCTGTGGTGCTATTCTTCAGTCCCTCGATATCGAATCAGTATATCGATATCGACCTCTCTTCTGATCACTCGATGTCCTGGTTCACTTTAGATAGAATAGCCAAAAAATATATAGAAGAAAAATAAAATAATCTAAAGAAGACTTAGAAAAAGAAAGTAACGGGTTGCCTCCTGGAAGCGCTTGAGTTTAAGTCGCTAGCTCGACATACTTCCATTTTTGTGCTAGTTCAACGCCAGGGTGGCGCGAATCTCTTCCTCTGGGTCTTCTTTGTCATAATACTTCTTTACCCGGTGACCATTTACCTTAAAGGAGGAGCCATCGTCGCTAAGTAACTCCACTGCTCCATGAGGGAAAATTTGATAAATCGTGAAGGGTCCGCTCCATCTTGTCCTTAGTTTCCTTGGAAATAAGCGGAGTCTAGAGTTAAAAACAAGGACTTTGTCATCTACTTCATATGTCTTTGGCACCAATTTCTTATCATGCCACTTCTTTGTGCGCTCCTTGTAGATTTTAGCATTCTCATATGCCTTTAGGCGCAACTCCTCCAATGCTTGCAAGTCAATGAACCTTCTTTTCCCGGCTTCGTCGAAATCCATGTTGAGCTCTTTCAGAGCCCACATCGCCTTATGCTCAAGTTCTACGGTCAAGTGACATGACTTACCATATACCAAGTTGTAGGGAGGTGTGCGAAGTGGTATCTAGCTTGGATGACCAATCCTTCCTCGAGCGGGAGACCGTCTTCTCTAGGATGGCTTTGATTTGGCGATTGGAGACTTCTACTTGACCGATGGTTTGGGGATGATAGGGCGTTGCCACCCTATGTGTCACCCCATACTTGGCTAAAAGTGCTTCAAAGCCTCTCTCAATGAAATGCGAGCCACCATTTGAAATAAGAACTCTAGGAACACCAAAGCGAGGAAAGATGTTGATTTTCATGAATTTAGAGACTACCTTCGCATCGTTAGTCCTAGTTGCAATGGCCTCAACCCATTTTGAGAGATAATCCACCGTTACTAGAATGTATTTGTAAGGGCCTGAGGCAGAAAATGGTCCCATGAAGTCAATACCCCATACATCAAAGAGCTATATACTTCCAGAATTCCTGTGAGTGGTGTCTCATTCCTCCATGTGATATTTCCTACACGTTCACACTCATTACAACAGGTTACATAGTTTTGCACATCTTTGAAAAGGTTAGGCCAATAAAAACCACATTGAAGAATTTTCGCCGCGGTCTTGAATCCTTTAGCATGGCCTCCTGTAGGGAGAGAATGACATTGACGAATCACGCTATCTACCTCTTCCTACGGGATACAACGTCGAAAGATATGGTCTTTTCCCTACTTGAACAAGTAGGGTTCATCCCAATAATATTGTTTGACGTTGTGCAAAAAATTTTCTTCCCTTGCGAAGTTAAGGATGATGGGATCTCGCCTCCTGCAATATAGCAAAATCCGTATACCAAGGTACCTTCGCCCCTTTTACAGCAAATAGATCATGAATAGGGCTAGAGGGAAGAGTAAAGAAGAAATCCTCACCGGAGCTTACCTTTTTGTCACCTTCGGAGTCACTGAAATGTGGTCGATTTCGACCTAGTGCAGTCGATTTCGACTGGTCTGTATCGACTTGGTCAATCGATATGGGCTGCTCGAGATTGGCACTCGGTGTCGACTTCATGTGGTCGATTTTGACCTCTGCAATCGTCAACCTGTCATCAGAATTACTCGACATCGATATAAAACTCACCTTATGGACAGTCGATATCGACTTGGTCTGGTCGATATCGAGTGGTTCTTCTGCCCGTTTTGCTTCTTGCTTCATCAGGTGCTCGTCAGCGTGGGAGTAATTGATTGGCATATTGTCCTTTGACTCATCTAGAAGCCCTTTGGGTAGCCGTGAGAGATGATCGGCTACGGAGTTCTCCATTCCTTTCTTATCCTTAAGCTCAACGTCAAACTCTTGGAGTAGGAGCACCCATCGTAGGAGCCTAGGATTAGCATCCTTCTTCGCCATCTAGTACCTAAGAGCTGCATGGTTAGTATGAACAATTAACTTAGAGCCCACTAGGTATGAGCGAAACTTCTCAAAAGCGAAGACCACCGCCAAGAACTCTTTCTCCGTCGTGGTGTAATTTGTTTGAACGACATCAAGAGTCTTGCTTGTATAGTAGATGGCATGGAGCTTCTTGTCTCTTCTTTGTCCTAGGACAGCTCCTACGACATAATCGCTTGCGTCACACATGATCTCAAATGGTTGCAACCAATCTGGCGATTGAATAATAGTGATGAATATAAGAGCTTCCTTCAACCTGTTGAAAGCTTCAAGACAATCGCTAGAAAACACAAACTTAACATCCTTCATCAGTAGGTTAGTTAAAGGTTTGGCAATCTTTGAAAATTCTTGAATAAACCTCCTATAGAAACCTGTGTGACCAAGGAAGCTTCTTATATCCTTAATATCTGAAGGTGGTGGCAACTTCTCAATAAGCTCTATCTTTTCCCTGTCCACCTCAATTCCCCTTTCGAAACTTTGTGGCCTAGTACAATCCCTTCTCTTACCATAAAGTGGCACTTTTCCCAATTGAGAACCAAATTTGTCTCCTCACATCACGCAAGTACCCTTCGAAGGTTAGCAAGACAAATGTAGAAAGTAGTGCCATAGACAGAGAAATCATCCATAAATACCTCCACAATATCTTCTATCATGTCAGAGAAGATAACCTTCATACACCTTTGAAAGGTAGCGGGGGCATTGAAGAGCCCAAATGGCATCCTCCTATATGCAAAAGTCCCATAGGGACATGTGAATGTGGTCTTCTCTTGATCATCAGGATGAATAGGGACCTACCAAAAGCCAGAATATCCGTCCAGGTAACAAAAGTAATCATGTTCAGCAAGTCTTTCTAATACCTAGTCAATGAATGGAAGGGGAAAATGATCTGATAGGAGGAAACTATCGTTGTTCCTATCAAAGTATAACTCAAACCTACAAACTAGTATAGCAAGCAAGTAAGAGGTCGATCCCACAGAGAATCAAGTATTCGTAAGCAATGTATATTTACCAATTAATAGAAAAGTGGGGTTTTGGTGATTGAATATAAGAAAAGAAACTATACACAAGTTAGTAGAGATAACAATGAGAAAATAGTTTCATCTAAAAATATCCACTTTAGTTTGGTTGATTGATCATCGATTCTTCTTCGAGTTCTCTTTTCATCCTATTATTGTTCCTGTCCTGATCTTGTGTAAATTACTAGTCCTACGAGTCCTAGTAACCCTTACTAATTAGATAACCCTAACACGGTCAAGATTTAACCTAATCGTAGCATTAAGATTAAGGATTAACCAGGATACATGCAACACCAAGCTACGAGTCAGCATTTAACATATAATTGATTCTCTACACACCAATTTAGTCCTACGAGTCCTAAAAAGGCATGATTGCTACTATGGATTAAGGTTCGCTACGAGGAATCTACAAAATCATAGCAATAATCTCAACTAGTTGTACAGACTAGAAGAAATCAACAATATTCGCAAAAGAATCAATACGAATCAATAGGAATAGAACAAGAATAGAAATCTCACAACTTTATCAAACCAAAGCTTCAATCCATAGATGAAACGGAAGAGTTTAGCACTCCATGGCCATGGAGGCTCCCTCTAGGGTTCTCTCAATTGATAATCTCAAAGTGTATAAGAGTTATGGAATTAGATGGTTAAAATAAAACCCTAAAACATCTTTAAAAAGCCTCAAAAGAGTCGGCTAAATAATAATTCTTAAAACCTAATTAAAGAGATAAAAAATCCATTCAGCAGATTCGGCGTTTCTGCAGAGGCCGCGGGGCAGCCAACCCTGGCCGTGGGGCGGCCAGGCGATTGCGAAATCTTCGTCAGAGCTTTGGGCCGCGGGGCGGTTTTCTTGGCCGCGGGGCGGCTTTTACTGTTCACAGCGATTTTTCGTCTTCGAATTTGGTCTTGATGTCAACATGAAAGTTGTAGATGTCGGAAAGAGCTTTCCAACGCATGCTTATAATAGTCAATCGGACCACCGAGGCCTCCAGAAAGTGCAAAACAAGTTCAGCATGTCTGACGACAACTTCTACGGACTTGTTCTTCACTTAGGCTCTCTAACTTCGAATTCGCTCCCGTGCTCTTCACTTTTCCACCTCCTCTTCACTCTTCCTTCATCCATGAGCTTCCTCATTCCTCGTCGGATCCACATATACCTGAAATAATCCATAAACGCGTGTAGATTCCGACTCCACCAACAACACAAGTATAAATGCAAATCTAGCCTAAATTATGCATTGTAAACATCTAAATCATGCTAAATGCAACCTAATATGCATACCTAAATGTGTGCT
Organism: Persicaria maculosa; assembly: GCA_963922045.1. Lineage (NCBI taxonomy): Eukaryota > Viridiplantae > Streptophyta > Magnoliopsida > Caryophyllales > Polygonaceae > Persicaria > Persicaria maculosa. Next base: position 19,879,399 of record OY998271.1, on the reverse strand, counting down.
ATCATGATCCTTTCTAGTGACGTTGTTAAGCTTTCTATAGTCAATGCACATTCGCCAACTAGTTTTGATTCGCTTTGGCACAAGCTCTCCCTTGTCATTCTCCTCAACGGATTCCACCCTTTTTAGGCACCACATGGACTAGGCTCACCCATTTGCTGTCGGAGATGGCATAGATGATTCCTGCACCCAGCATGCGCATGATCTCCTTCTTCACCACCTCTCTCATGTTGGGGTTGAGCTTCCACTGGTGCTCTATAGATGCCTTATGATCATCCTCTAGGAGGATTCTATGTATACATGTAGCGGGTGAAATAAATTTGATATTCTCAAGAGAGTACCCAATTGCCTTTCGATGAGTGTGAAGCACTTCCATAAGCTTGTCTACTTCCTGCATGGTTAGTGTAGTATTGATGATCACAGGAAAAGTAGAATTGAGACCAAGAAACTCATACCTAAGTGTGTCGGGTAAAGGCTTCAGCACCGGAGAAGGTACTTGTTGTGGGATAAGGATTGGCTCTACCTCCTCCGTCTTCATGATTTCACCTAGGTAATCCGTCTCAATTCTCTTGATTGAAGCTCCCAAATCAGCTACAGAAGTCGGCGTGGACCAAGCATATAGCGATGCCAACATTGATTCGGACTCTTCGTAGTAACCCTACAGAAAAGAGGTCGAGGTCGAGTAGGATAAATCGATATTGACTGAGAGTTCAGCACATACCTCGGCCTCTGAGCTGTCCGATATCGAGGGGATTTGGTTGATTTTGACTTCTGATGTCGATGTAGACTGGTCAATTTCGACCTCTTCTATTAATATGGACTGGTCGATTTCGACCTCTTTTGTCTATGAAGGTGCCTCGATATCGCCTGAAAAAGAGGGAGAACATACCTGACTTACTGAGTGAGTCGATGTCGAAAAAGGGCACTCGATATCGAGTGGGATGGTCGATTTCGACCGCTCTTGGTCAATTTCGAATTCTTCTTCGAACTCCATGGATAAAGCATCATCGAAGATCTCCTCATCACTCGTGCATGTATCCAGGAACTCCTCAATTTCCTCGTCGATGAGCTCTTCTACATCTATGACTAGGGCTTCCTCATGAGTTAGGGCCCTTTTTGTCGGTTCTTTACAATCCATAACATTTGTGTGTGCGTAGACCGACTTGATATCCATTCCATTGACCTCCTTCATTGTGGGGTTGAAGGAGAACTCTATCCCTTCGTTCCCTATAGTAAAGGTTAGTAATCCTCGTCGCACATTGATATTGGCATATGTAATAGCTAAGAAAGGCCAACAAGGATGATAGGTACAATAGGATCCTCGGGCATATCCAATACAATGAAATCGGTAGGCACAAAGAACTTACCTACCTTTACCGGAACGTCATCAAATATACATGTGGGCCTGACGAATGAGTTATCAGCCATGTAGAGCTTCATGCCCACAAGTTCAAGTGCTCCGATGTTCACCCTTTGCTAAATAGAAAGTAGCATAAGACTTACGCTTGCCCCTAGGTCATATAGGGCCTTATAGCGATGTTGGCCAAGCCCCACAGTGATTGCAAACATCACTGGATCATTGTTCTTATCTAGGAAGTCCATCTTTGAGCACTCCTCTGCGATCTCTGCCATGGACCGCTTCTTGTTAAGGATGTCCTTGAGGAATCGAACATAGGCGGGCATCTTGCTTAGGGCCTCCGTGAGTGGGATAGTGATGTTAAGACCTTAGAGAATCTTTACGAAGCGCCTAAACTTACCTTGAGTGGGGTCCTTCAATGCTTTAGAAGGGAAGAGCAACGTCTTCTTTGGTGGCGGAGCCAAAACGGTCATCGGAGGTGCCTTCGGGGTGTCGATGTCGACTAATGTGTGGTCGATATCAACTGGATCACTCGATATCGAGTGAGGTTGTGGGTTCGAGTGCTATGTAGTTGCCTGGACATCGACCAGGGCTGTCGATGTCGACTGGTTCTGCAGTTTTCTCCTCCGCTTCCGTTCATGGCTTTTGTAGCTTGTTGCCACTCCTTAGTTGCATGGCTGTGATGTGGCCCGACCCAGATTGCCCCTTTGGATTTGTAGTTGGTTGACCAGGGAATGTTCCGGATGATTTAGGGATTTGCGCCGCCAATTGACCCAGTTGGGTCTCTACATTCTTTTTAATATATCCATCTCCCCAATTCTTATGGTAAGGTGACTGAGTTGAGAGTGGATTGCATTGTTGGATTGATCATTCTTTGCTTGATTCCACCTTATCTTGTCCAGCACAAGTTGTAGATCATCCTTCCGTTGGTCTCTCTCCGGGTGCCCAGGAGCTCTATATAGTGGGGGTCCCTACGGTTAACCAGGTTCTTTTGTGGTTGTTGGAACCTTTGATCTCCCAAATATTGGCAATTGGGACCCCTTATGTAGTTGACTTCCTCATGAGTCTCTCCTAGTTGCACTTGTTCTGCATGAGGGCACTCGGTGGTGGTGTGCCGCTGTGATCCGCATTCGATGCAATGTTGGTTCGTTGAAAGGAACCTCACTTGCTTATGGAGCTTTCGAAGTTGATCTTTGTGGAATTGCTCCTTCATGTCCAGATCGATTACCTTGGAGGGTTCATATAGTGGCATAGATGGGGCAGGCCTCGATGATGATGATGTGTTAGAAGCCTTAGAAGTCCCATATGTATTATCGAAGTCCACCAACCTCTATATGGTGTCCCAAGCCTCTTGTGAAGCGAGGTCAAGGTAGCTATAGGAGGTCTAGGTGTTGATCCTCTCTTTGGTTGCAGCATCAAGAGCATTGTAGATAATATCTTGAATCACGTACGGTGGTTGGCCATGCGTTGGGCATGATCGTAGTAGGTCCTTGAACCATTCCCAAATAATCGCCAGAGCTTCACCAGACTTTTGTTTAAAAGTCGTGATCTTCTGCCGGATCAACGCCGTCTTGGATGAAGGGAAGAACTTGTTAAGGAACGCGTCCTTGACTTCATTCCAGGTGCGGAGCGATCTTGGGGCTCGGCTTTCCAACCACTGCAATGCTTTACTTGTAAGGGACCAACGAAAAGCCTTTAGTTTGACATATTCAAGGCTCTGTCCATCAGCAATAGTATCACAGAGATCTAAGAAGGTTGTTATATGTTCCATAAGGTATTCATTAGGTTTTCTTTCATATTGGTGTCTCCTAATCTCAGTAAGGAAACAAGGATTAATTTCAAAATTGGAAGTAGGGATAAGAATCGCTGATTCAGGCACTATGAGTGAAGGATGCATGTATTGCCTTGCGTTCCTTGGGAGGGCATTGAATTGAGCTTCATATTGTCTCCTAGCTTGATCCTCCCTATCGCCACGCTCCCTTTGTGCTGCTTCTCTGGCGGTGAAATCTTCTACTTCTTGTTCGTTTAGGGGAGGTGTGATTATGCTTAAATAAAATATCATCGACCTCCCTTTAACTCTATCTCGAGCTCTCCTGCTTCTCCTCGGATTGGCACTCGACTTCTATCAATATCATCGATCTAGGCCACTTGATATCGACCATCAGACATCGATATCGACCTCTTCTGTGTCGACATGCTCTGTTCTTCCTCTGCTCGATTCTTGGTGCTCTGTTCACTCAATGTTGAGGTTCATAGTCAATTTTGACCTCTTCAGAAGACTTCGAGTTCTTTTTCCGCTCTTGTTCTCTTGTCCAAATTTGTCCATTTTCGTCTCGTTTTCTGCGAAATCACATAGAAACTCGTGCAGACCCATATATTTGACAATAATGCATAAACTACACTAATCTTATGATTTCCCACTAATATTCATGCAAATGATGATAAAATGGACTTGAATGTGCATAGAAAATATGGCAATTTGCGCGCACATCAAACACCCCATACTTAAGCTTGCTTGTCCCCAAGCAATACCTTTAATGGTCATTCAGGGGAAGAAAGTAAACCCTCAACATCATAGATTCATTTTTCATATGTCCCTACAATCAATTGCTGTCCTCGATAAGGTACTAATGTCAACCAAATCCATGCCTGTGCAATAAAAGCAATTTCATACTTCACAAAAGGAGGTTTATGTGCATAAAACAATTTCAGCGACATAGCATTAATCATCAAGAGGACTTTTACAAGCTATAGAGAAGTAGATTGGTAAAAGGCTAAAGGTGGGCTAATATTTGGCCATGTGGTGTTAAATCCGGGGAAATAAACTTTCATTCCAAAACATTCCACATTCCTTCTTCATAATGTCTCACCTTTCACTCATCGCTCAATGCTTTTTTCATTGCTTTTACCTCTCTAACCTTAGCACTGCCTTCTCGCGAGTCACAAACATGGATGTCATGAATGGCCCCGGATACTTAGTACTTCGGACTCCTCACCTTGTGTCCCATCTCGCTGAACTAACATCTAAACGAGCAGGGTTGACCTACTTTTTATCTCCTGAGGTGATCGGATTTTTTCTCGCTCATTAAATTTTCCATATTTCAAAAATTGTTTCATTCCTGCCAACAACTTCATAATAATGCACAAAGACCATATAACAACTCCAAAGATGACATCCATTCTCAAACTTGTCCCCGGATAGGGTATAAGGTCTTAAAAATGGGCAATATGTAATATATGTGGAGCAATAATGATATAATATATAAGGCTCATATATGGCTTGTGACTTTTGTAAATATGTATAGGTAAGGCTAGGATATGAACTTTTGTAAGCACTTGTATGGAAATATATAAAAGTCCTTCATCATCTTATCATGCACATGTCAAAAGAAACTTCAAATTTTTACCTCCTTCATCATTTTTTTCTTTTTTTTTGCACTTCATTGGGACTTCTCTTAACTAGGCAATTTCATGTTATATCTCTAATGAATCTAATTTTGCATCGTAGAGTTCCTTTTTATGCTTCCATGACTCTTTTCTTTATTTTCACAATTTTTAATGGGCGTCATTTTTTCTCTTTTTTTTTTCCGAAAATATAAACTATGTATGCATGCTTAAAGATAAATATGCAATAACTATGTAATATGCATGAACATGTAAAAACTATGCAATAACTATGAAAAATTTCAAAATATGCTAAAATATGCAAGTATGGAAGTAAGCTTTTCCCCCACCCCATACTTAAATATTACAATGTTCTCACTGTATTAGAACTAGGGTTAAGAAAGAAACTTACTAAACCGTCACAAATTTCAAGAGTCGAAGAAGATTGCAGTGGTGGTTGATGTCGACCTTAAACATCGAAATCGATGTCTTTCATTGATTTCTGGCTCAAGCTTCAGGGTGATCCGGCCTCGACCACAAGCCCCTCGGAATCGACCTTAAGGTCGATATCGAGCTTTTTACTCGATTTCGATGCTTGTTTTTGCTCTTTCTTTCCTGCAACTTGTTAAAAACAAAAACAAAAACATGCAATAATAATGTAAAGTCTCAAAGCAAAGTAAAACATGTCCAAAACAAAAAACTAAGTGTCTTTTACAAGCTCTAGACTTTAAAGTCGCTAGGCTGACTTCTTCTTTCGCGCTCAAGGCAGCATCTGTAGAGCCCATGTGGCTTGGGCGTCAAATAAAACTCCTTTCTTGTCACGCAGCTGCATTCCACCTGGATGGATTTGATTCACCGTGAATGGTCCCATCCTCTTGTCTTTGAATCTATTAGGGAACCAATGATCTTTTGACTTTGACTTCGCGACATAAACCTTATCTCCTATCTCATAATGGCTCGGATCATCATCGGATACCCTACACAATCGCACATGCCAAGGCACACCTCTTCCAAATAATGATAAATCTTTAATTGAGATGGAAAAGGAGGAACCCGTACTTTGACTTACGTTCTCTTCTTTTTGTGGCTCATGTCGACATCGATCATCAGTCGTCGATATCAAGCTCTGTTGTGCTCCTGGAGGTTCTGTCGATTTGGAGTGGTTACCCTTGATATGATCAGGTCGATTTCAACCTTCAGAGATCGATATCGAGGTCTTTATTCCTCCTTTCTTAGCTTCTGTGGTGGTCGATTTAGGCATTGGGTGGTGGTCGATATTGACCTTTATGCTTGATTTCGAGGTTCCTTCTCCTCCTTCGACCCCATACTTATAACCTGGCACAGAATCTTGAACTATGTTAGTCGATATCGACTTACCTGGGTCGATGTCGATGTTCTTTTCGGCTCCTTCGTTCAAGATTTCCACAACCTCCTCAACTTGGGCTTCTATGGCCCTCTTTTCAAGCTCTTTCGATGTCATACTCCTATCTTTGCTTCTCCACATGCGATGTAGACACCATTGACGACCTTTATCTCCATTGGCCCTTCATTGTTCCTCACCGTCTTATTGAAGGCGTACTCTATCACTTCATCGCTAATGGTGAACGAGAGCAATCCTTTCTTCATGCTTATGTTGGCATCGATGGTTTCTAGGAATGGCGTACCTAAAATAATGGGACAAGCAGGGTCCTCTGCTATATCAACAACTAAGAAATCAGCAGGGACAAAGAATTTACCTACTTGTACTGGCACATCAGTTACCATCCCTGTTGGAATCACTGCCGTATTGTTCGCCATGTATAACTTTGCATCCACTGGCTCCAGAGGACCTATCTTTACCTTGTGCCATATGGTTAGTGGCATCATGCTAACGCTAGCGCTCAAATCAACTAAAGCATTAAAGCGATATCGACCTAAGCCTATAGCGATAGAAAACTTACTTGTGTCCGCCTGCTTCTGTGGTAGCTCCTATCTGTTGCACTCCTCTGCGATCTCAGAGAGCGATCACTTCTTACCCAATATGTCCTTAAAGAACCTTACATATGATGGCATCTCATGAAGTGCTTCGGTAAATGGTATTGAGACATTAAGTCCTTGCAGCATCTTCACGAACCGCTGGAACTTCTTTTCCGTCGGGTCCTTAATCACCTTCTTTGATGGGAATGGCAACACCGTCTTATTCCCTGCGACTGGAGTGGGATCAACATTGACTGGATGCTAGTCGACATCGACTGGAGGAGTCGATTTCTGTGGTCACTCATCAGTAGTGTCGACATCGAGTGGATGGTCGACATCGACGTCTGCTCTGGGGCTTTCTCCTCCGCTTTTTTCTCGGGCGTTTGTAATTGACGCCCACTCCTTAAGTTCATGGCCGCTATGTGTCCAGTGGTTTTACCCTTTTGATTGGGCACAATTGATCCAGGCAGCGATCTTGACGCTTTGGGTATTGCTTCCGCCAATTGACCCATTTGGGTCTCCATGCGGTGCTTCCAAACGTCTATCTTCCCAAGCCTAAAGTTGATGCCCTACAGCTGAGTATGGATGGAGTTATTGGCTTGTTTGAACTCAGCGTGGTTCCTCCACATCTCATCAAGAATGATCTGCAGGTCATCCTTCCTTGTTTCCCGCTTAAGGTGCCCTGGTGCTCTATATGGTGGGGGATCCCTTTGTTGATATAATCTTTGATTGCCCCCTCTATAGGAGCCTCTAGTCCATTTGGCTTCCTCATGTTGTTCCGCCATAGATACTTGCTCAATATGTGGACAGGCACTAGTGTTATGCCTTGTTGAGCCACATTCTTGACAAGTTTGATTGTTGCACAGGAACTTGACTTGCTTTTGAAGGCGGCATGTCTGATCGTTGTGGAATTGTTGCCACACATCAGGATCTATCTCCTTTGGAGGATCATATAATGGCATAGATGGGGCAGGCCTTGAATCATAGGCCGTAATAGTCCGATAAGTGTTGTCGAAGTTGACCAGCCTCTCAATCGTCTCCCAAGCCTCCGTTGGTGTGAGCGCAATGTACCGATAGGAGGTGTATGAGTTGATCCTCTCCTTATTCGGCGCATCAAGGGAATTATAGAATATCTCCTGGATGACATATGGAAGTTGCCCATGCGTCGGGCATGATCTCAGCAAGTCCTTAAAACGATCACACGCATGTGCCAATGTTTCACCTGGCTTTTGTTTGAAAATGTTAATAGGAGGAAATCGAGTTCTTTAATACAAATATAAAGATAAATAAATGTAAAGAAACTCCTAGCCTATGCAAATAATTACAAGAGTTCCTCCCGTTGTAGTAGAAGGGTAGTCAGGATCGATCCACGAGGAGGCAGGCCAGCGGGATCCTAGTAGCGTCGAAAATCTCACGTATTTCTTCGACCAGAAGCCTCAATTTTGACCTTGGTGCTTGGTGTCGACCTTGGCTTTCAATCCTTTCTACAACAGAAGACCTGCAGAGACAAAAATGGCAGTCGATATCGACAGGGGAATGTCGATATCGATGTTCGCAGACGGAATCGACTAGCTCAGAAGACTGCTAGTCGACACAGGTGGTCGATTTCGACGTTGGGGGGTCGATATTGATGTTTAGTAACTCTACAGGGATGATTGTCGTCGACTCAAGAAACTGTCGACGAACTCAGTGGTCGATATCAGTGTCTGTGGTTGATATCAATGTCTTCTCCTACAAAGTTGTTAGCTTTTGTCGGCAAAGAAAGGCCGAAGATTTTAGGATAAATGAGGATGCGATGAACAGAAATAAAGACAGGGTTTTGATGAATAAACTTATATAAAAAGCAACTCCTAGGATTAGGGTTTACCACAACATTAACCAATGCATGCGATAAGGCATTTAAGATGGACAATTGCGGTATTTCACCCGAGGGACGAGCTTTTGCTGTACACCAACTCTTAGGATTACTCTTACAAATAAACCTAATTGTCTCTACCAATTTTATGTTTATAACCAAAGGTGTTAGCATGAATCCCTTTTCTTTCGATTAGGAATAAACATAGAATCGTAGGAGATGATATAGACACAACGATATCAACATCTAACACTTACCTCAGGCCCGTATGGCTAACGTCGGGCTCACCCCGACCCTAAGAGCTTCGGGAACTACTCGCACCTCATCATGGAACTCATCTTTGATTGAAAGAAATAAACTTGCATTAAACTATAATTTTCCGAAGCTTTATAACTCAACGTCGGCTTTCACAAACGCCAAACCTTAAAACTTCTCTTTAACTCTATTGCTATTGATTGTGTGTCTGTCGATTGATGATTGAATGCCAGCCCCCTAGGGCTTTATTTATAGGCTACTAATCCTTCCTAGCTAAGGATTGTAACTTCTATATAAACTACGAACTCTATCCAAACAATTAGGATAGGTTTTTTATTTTGATAAAATTCTACTAACTTGATAAAACTTAAAGGTAAAAATTAAATAAATCCCAGCTGCTATCTATCTATAGTCATAAGATAATTCGTGCCTCTTTGAAGATAAAATTGCCAATCCGAGTGTCGAAATCGTATCTATCTTCTGTTGAGAAAAGGTCGATATCGATGTCTGCGTTTCTGCTCGACTTGTCCATCTCCACTCGATGTCTTTGTTGAGCTCGATATCAATGATGTTAGGTCGATATCGAGTGCTTTTCTCTGCTGTGTGATGGTCTGTCTCAACACTTAGTTCTGGGTCGATGATTGTAGTCGATGTCGAGGTTGTAAGGTCGATATCGATCTCTCTTCTGCTCCTCTTGGTTTCTTCGTTTTGACTCCGATTTTGCTCAAATTCCTGCATGGTTAGCTCAAAACTTGTGCAGACTATATTTCTTGCACTTTTGCCCATTCTTACACAGTTTTATATTCATTTGAACCTTTTCTTTGGAAATCGAATGAAATATGAAGTCAAAAGATGCAATAAAAAGAGGTACAAATATGTACATCAAAACACCCCATACTTAGACTTGCTTGTCCTCAACCAATAACCAAGCAATAACCAACACCAACAACACTCCTTTAAGTCTTCGCCCTTGTCAAAAGCAACATCATAAGCGGTAACAAAGCAAAGCAAGTGAATTTAACGTCATAGCACATATTTAGGTGATCCATAGGCATATTCAATTTTTGATCCAACCTCACAGGGATAATGTGTTTACACTCAACTCTCATGTGTTTAGGCTATGAAGATCAACTCTCAACTCAATTCCATACACAATCTCATAAACATCACAATTTATAAAAATCCACTTCGCAACCAATTATGAAAATGCAATAAGAACCATCAGGAGGACTTTCGCTCAATGGAAGACTTCAAAGAAGACTCCATTCGGCGGGGTTTTAATGGGGCTTGGTATGAAATAAATGGTATGGAATTATTCGGCTATGTGGTGCTTATATAATTCGGGAATCAAGACTCCTAAACTTCAACACTTGCAATATCCAAACCATAACTCTTCAATGTTGCACTTTTCAAAGCTCAATCTCCCATAATGCTCTTTCCCAACTCATCTTTCCATAATATGCTCTAAAGATGCACTAAAAGATGTCAACCATAATGTCAACCCTTCCTTAAAACCCTTAACATGCCTCTCAAAAATATAACACTTATATGCAATAAATAAAGGACTTGAGGACTTTGGCTCATGCACTATGTATACATATCTCTCTTTTTTTTTCTTTTTTCAGATTTTTTTTACGAAAATAATAAATAAATACTAAAAAATATATGCATTTATATGGTGAGCCAAAAATCCTTTTACAAAATATGAAAAGATGTAAATATGCACCAACCCATAATTTCCTTGCTCAAAACTGGACAATATGCACTTTTCTTTGCACAAGGCATTAGTCCAGCCAATCTAAGTCTCAATTCCTAAATGGGGGTCAGGCTCAATTTGGCTTGGGATACTTTTGTGGAGTTTGCAATTTCAGGCTCAAACTAATTTTCCGGCTTCAAGCAGAGATAATGCAGGGTAGGTAAAGAGAGGATAAAGATGGCTTAAAAGATGCCTCCATCATTTAATTCTCGTAAACATAGACATATTTATGTATTGGCTTTGAATAACTATCACAACATTTAGAGATGCATAGGAAGAGTAAATTCACTCAAGAAAGCGGAGGGATTTTTTATGTTCTCCCTATAGGCCAAAATTCTCAGAAGGACAATTTTTGTTGGATTTGCTTTTTAGCCTAGGATCATATGTGCTCAATTTCATCACAAGTTCACAATCTACATAAAACATTTGAGGACTTAGGCTAAACCATCCAAATATGCCATAGGATTTACATGATCAAGTCAGCTATTGAGTTTTCATCATAAGACATCTAAGTAGGGTTTAAAAACAAACTTAAGGAGTAAACATGCATTTTTTTGTATTTTTGACATTTTTGTATTTTTTTTTCTTTTTGACATTTTTATAAAAGTAAAACTAAAAACAAAAATTAAAACATGAATGCAATGCGAAGAAGAAAACCAAGATATGACCATAAGACATGTCTTTCCCCCACCCCATACTTAAAATATACAGTGTCCTCACTGTATTAAAAAGAAGAACAAGGGTCGATGCCAGAAGTCGATATCTATCTCAAAGGTCGATGTCGACTGCATCCGTCGAAGTCGAGAAAGAAAATGAAGTCAAGGGTTGCCAGGGGATGGTCGATATCGATGATTATGGTCGATATCGACCTCTGCTTTTCGCTCCTGAGTGCTCGATGTCGACTCCAGAAGATGGCTTGACCTTGGGGGGTCGATTTCGACTGGCCTGGTCGATTTCGACTGCCTCTGCAGAAGCTTCTTTTCTTCTTCATCGTTTATTTTTGCTTAGAAACCTGAAATCTTTGTTAGAAGTATAGATAAAGCCACGAATTATCTCAGTTTTAAAAGTTTAAAATGCCAAAAGTCAAAATCCTAAAAACCATATATGAAAGAAAATCAAGTTTTATGTACATGCTCTAGAGTTTTGAGTCGCTAGGCCGACTTCTCCGTCAATTCTTCACGAGCCTTTTATGTAGGGACCCTTCGAGCTTGAGCCTTCTCCTGGATCATCTAGGTCCTTTTGGTAGTATCTAAGTTCGGCGACCAAGGCTTCATCATCGTTAGGTTCTTCTTTGGGCGCTTTCCTTCTCTTTCTTGACCTAACTTTAGCAATATAAGCAAACCATAGAGCTTTGACCCTCTCATTAGTTGAATTATCAATAATTAGCTTAATTGATTTATCAATAAGGGACATAGGAGGGTTAGGAGTCATAACTGGGCTTACCTGTTTGGGCCCGAAACAGAAATCTTCGGGCTGAGGGGTGGTCGATTTCGACTAAGGTGGGTCGATTTCAAGTGCTTTGGTCGATATCGATATGTGAGGGTTGATATCGACCTCTGTGACCCCATACTTAAGCTCCTGGCAACAATCTGGCATATTCGATTTCGACCAAGGGGGGTCGATTTCGGTGTTTCTAGTCGATATCGTCTGGTTCCAATCGATGTCGACCCTGCTTGCTATTTCCGTCCACACCAATAAAAATTTTCTAAGCTTTTCCTTAGCCGGCGAAAGGACAACTTGCTCCAGATGCTTCGTTTCGCTCATGGTAGGATTGAAAGAGAATTCTATCACTTCGTTCCCTATAGTAAAGGTTAGTAATCCTCGACGTATATTGATATTGACATCAACAGTAGCTAAGAAAGGCCTACCAAGGATAATAGGTAATACAGGATCTTCAGGCATTTCCAATACAATGAAATCAGTAGGCATAAAGAACTTACCTACCTTTACTGGAACATCATCAACTATACCTGTGGGCTTGACGAATGAGTTGTCAGCCATATAGAGTTTCATATCCACAGGTTCAAGTGCGCCAATGTTCACCCTTTGCCAAATAGAGAGAGGCATGAGACTTCCCCTAGGTCACATAGAGCCTTATAACGATGTTGGCCAAGTCCCACGGTGATTGCAAACTTCCCTGGATCACTCTTCTTCTCAGGGAAGTCCATCTTTGAGCACTCTTCTGCGATCTCTGCCATGGATCTCTTCTTGCTGAGGATGTCTTTGAAGAATTGTACATAGGCGGGCATCTCTCTTAGGGCTTCTGTAAGAGGAATAGTAACGCTAAGACCTTAAAGAATCTTTACAAAGCACCTAAACATACCTTTGGTGGGATCCTCCAATGCTTTGGATGGGAATGGCAATGTCTTCTTTGGCGGAGGGGCCAACACGGTGGTCGGAGGGGCCTGTTGGACATCGACATCGACTGGGACGTGGTCGATATCGACTGGGATGGTCGATGTCGACCTTTTTTGTGGCTCTGATGGCTCTGCAATGGCCTCGACGTCGACCTGGGCGTCGACTAGGGCATCGATTTCGATGTCTCCCTCGACATCGACTGGGCTGTCGATGTCGACTGGATCTGCTGCTTTCTCCTCTGATTCCGTTCGTGGCTTTTGTACTTTGTTGCCACTCCTTAATTGTATGGTTGCGACATGGCCCATCCCAGATTGCCCCTTAGGATTAGTAGTTGGTTGCCCAGGGAACGTTCCAGATGATCTAGGGATTTGTGCCGCCAATTGACCCAGTTGGGTCTCTACTTTCTTTCTCCAAATATCCATCTCCCCAATCCTTGTGGTAAGGTGACTGAGTTGAGAATGGATTGCATTGTTGGATTGATCATTCTTAGCTTGGTTCTGCCTGATTTCATCCAGCACAAGTTGTAGATCATCCTTACGTTGGTCCCTCTCCGGGTGCCCAGGAGCTCTATAAGGCGGGGGGTTCATAGGGTTAACCGGGTTCCTTTGTGGTTGATGGAACCTTTGGTCTCCCCAATATTGGTGATTGGGATCCCTCATAGTAGCGTGCCTCTTGGTGAGTCTCCGCTAGTTGTACTTGTTCAGCATGGGGGCACTCGATGGTGGTGTGCCACAGCGATCCACATTCAATGCAATCTTGGTTCGCTGAAAGGAACCTCACTTGCTTTGGAGCTTTCGAAATTGATCTCTATGGAATTGCTCCCTCACGTCTGGATTGATTACCTTGGAGGGTTCATATAAGGGCATAGATGGGGCAGGCCTTGACGATGATGATGTGTCGGAAGCCTCAGGAGTCCCATATGTGTTGTCGAACTCCACCAACCTCTCTATGGTCTCCCAAGCCTCTTGAGGAGCGAGTTCAAGGTAGCCATAGGAGGTGTAAGTGTTGATCCTCTCCTTGGTTGCAGCATCAAGAGCATTGTAAATAATCTCTTAAATCACGTACGGTGGTTGGCCATACGTCGGGCATGATCGTAGTAGGTCCTTAAACATTTCCCAAACAATCGCCAGAGCCTCACCAGGCTTTTGTTTGAAAGCCGTGATTTTCTGTCGGATCAACGCCGTCTTAGAAGGAGGGAAGAACTTGTTGAGGAATGCGTCCTTGACTTCATTCAAGGTGCAGAGCGATCTTGGGGCTGAGCTCTCCAACCACTGCAATGCTTTTCCTGTAAGGGACCAACGAAAAGATTTTAGTTGGACATATTCAATACTTTGTCCATCATCAATAGTATCACAGAGGTCTAAGAAGGTTGATATATGTGCCATATGGCATTCATTAGGTTACCTTCATATTGATGCCTTCTTATTTCAGTAAGGAAGTTAGGTTTAATTTCAAAATTAGAGGCAGGGATAAGAATCGCCGATTCAGGCATTGTGAGCGCGGGGTGCATATATTGTTTGGCATTCCGAGGGAGGGCATTGATTTGGGCTTCTATTTTCCTCCGGCCTTCCTCCTCCCTATCTACACGCTCCTTACGTGCCGCCTCCCTAGTTGTTAAGTCCTCAACCTGCTTCTTTAGTTGCTCAATTAGTTCAGCCTGGTTCGCGTTGTCTACCATGATTCTGTGAGCTTGGGCTCTTAGGTGGAAATAGCGCTCAGGGTCGTCTACTACTTCAAATTCAGGTGGGCGATCAGCGCGTCGCATACACCTGCAAAGCCAAACTAGATAGAAGTGTGAGATAGACTACTAGGGTGCGATTGATTGCCTCCCCGACAACGACACCAATTTGTTAATAGGAGGAAATCCAGTTCTTTAATACAAATCTAAAGATATATAAATGTAAAGCGACTCCTAGCCTATGCAAATAATTACAAGACTTCCTCCCGTTGTAGTAGAAGTGTAGTCAGGATCAATCCACGAGGAGGCAGGTCAGCGGGATCCTAGTAGCGTCGGATATCTCACGTCTTTCTTCGACCAGAAGCCTCGATTTCGACCTTGGTGCTCGGTGTCAACCTCGGCTGTCGATCCTTTCTGCAACAGAAGACCTGCAGAGACAATAATGGCAGTCGATATCGACAGGGGAAGGTCGATATCGATGTTAGCAGATGGAATCGACTGGCTCATAAGACTGCCAGTCGACACAGGTGGTCGATTTCGACATTAGGGGGTCGATATCGATGTTCAGTAACTCTGCAGGGATGATTAACCAATGCATGCGATAAGGTAAATAAGACGGACAATTGCGTTATTTCATCCGAGAGACGAGCTTTCGCTGTACACCAACTCTTAGGATTACTCTTACAAATAACCTAATTGTCTCGTACCAATTTTATGTTTATAACTCAAGTTGCTAGCATGAATCCCTTTTCTTTCAATTAGGACTAAACATAGAATCGTAAGAGGTGATATAGACACAACGATATCAACATCTAACACTTACCTCAGGCCCGTATGGCTAACATCGGGCTCACCCCGACCCTATGAGCTTGGGGAACTACTCGCACCTCATCATGGAACTCATCTTTGATTGAAAGAAATAAACTTGCAATAAAACCTTAAAACTTTAAAACTTAAAACCTTAAAACTTCTCTCTAACTCTATTGCTATGGATTGTGTGTCTGTCGATCGATGATTGAATGCCAGCCCCCTAGGGCTTTATTTATAGGCTACTAATCCTTGCTAGCCAAGGATTGTAACTTCTATCTAAACTATGAACTCTATCCAAACAATTAGGATAGGTCTTTTATTTTGATAAAATTCTACTAACTTGATAAAACTTAAAGTCGTGCCTCTTCGACGATAAAATTGCCAATCCGAGTCTCAAAATCGTATCTATCTTCTGTCGAGATAAGGTCGATATCAACCATAGAGGTCGATATTGTTGTCTGCGTTTCTTCTCGACTTGTCCATCTCCACTCAATGTCTATGTTGAGCTCGATATCGATGATGTAAGGTCAATATCGAGTGCTTTTCTCTGCTGTGTGATGGTCTGTCTCAACACTTAGTTCTGTGTCGATGACTGTAGTCGATGTCGAGGTTGTAAGGTCGATATCGACCTCTCTTCTACTGCTCTTGGTTTCTTCGTTTTGACTCCGATTTTGCTCAAATTCCTGCATGGTTAGCTCAAAACTTGTGCAGACTCTATTTCTTGCACTTTAGCCCATTCTTACACAAGTTTATATTCTTTTGAACCTTTTCTTTGGAAATCGAATGAAATATGAAGTCAAAAGATGCAATAAAAAGAGGTACAAATATGTACATCAGAAAGCCGTGATCCTTTGTCGCAGGATCGCCGTTTTAGAGGGAGAAATAATTTGTTTACGAATGCGTCCTTCACCTCTGCCCATGTCCTCAGCGAGCGTGGAGCCAAACTTTTTAGCCATTGCAATGCTTTTCTACCAAAGACCATCGAAAAGATTTCAGTCTCACATACTCTAGATTTACACCATCAGCAATTGTTTCACATAAATCCATGAAAGTAGAGATGTGTTGCAGTGGGCATTAATTAGTACTTCCTTCAAAAGTGTTTCTTTTAATTTCAGAGAGGAAGTTTATTTTAATTTCATAGTTTAAAGGAGGGATAAGTATAGCGGATTCAGGAACATGAAGCGGCGGATGCATGTATTACATTGCCGTCTGTGGATACTGATTGAGCCGCTCTTGGGCTTGTCTACACACATCCTCCTCCCTATCAGCACGGGTTCGCTCTGCAGCAGCGGCGCCCCTCTCAGCAACGATTGTAGCGTTGTGGTCCTCAATCTCTTTCCTCAACCGCTCTATGGTCTAAGCCTACGTCTCATTGTCCGCCATGATTTGAATAGCTTTGTTGCGAAGATAGAAGAAACGTTTAGGCTCGTCTATGCTTTCCAGGATAGGTCCGCGATCAGAGCGTCGCATAAACCTGTAAAATAAGCACTAAGAAAAGATCATGAGAAAACTTATGTGGTGATTGATTGCCTCCTTGGCAACGGCGCCAATTTGTCAGTTTAGGGGAGGTGTAATTCTGCTTAAATAAAATAATCAAATATAAACTCTGACTATGCCAAATCCCTTATCAAGCAAATAATACAAGAATCTGTCCCGATGCAGTGGTAGGGTAATTCAGGATCGAATCCATGAGGAGGTATGTCAGCACTTCCCTTATTGCAATCACGATCAAGCTTTCGACCTCAGGAGACACTCGATATCGAGGTGTCTGGTCGATATCGACCTCAGTTTTGGTCGATGTCCAGCAAAGTTCTTGCAGAAGACAAAAGCAAACACAGTCGACATCGAGATAGACCTCGATATCGATGTTAGTGCTCAATATCGACCTTTCTAGTCGATTTCGATGTCTGTTACATAAACTGTAAAGTGATGTGCGCGCATATTGCCATATTTTCTATGCACATATGAATTCATTTTGTTGTCTTTTGCATACACATTAATGGGAAAACATGGGAATAGTGTAGTTTATGCTTAAATGTCAAATATATGGGTTTGCACGAGTTTCCATGTGATTTCGCAGAAAACAGGATGAAAATGGATAATTCAGAAGAGCGGAAAAAGAACTCGAAGTCTTCTGAAGAGGTCGAAATCGACTGAAGACCTCGACATCGAGTACATCGAGACATAGGAATCGAGCAGAAAGGAAACAGAGCATCTCGACACAGAAGAGGTCGATATCGACGTCTGGAGGTCGATATCGATGCTGCCAGATCGACCAAATTGATAGAAGTCGAGTAGGAGAAGGAGAAGCTCGAGATAAGATTTTGGAGGGGTCGATATCGAGTATACTGGTCGATATCGACCATGCCAGCAGAGGAATTCGACTCCGATTTTGATAGAATTATATCCAATGCTTGCAATACCTATCCAAAGGTCGAAATTTCCTATCATCCACATCAGGTTTATCATGAGGAGGCTGGTTTCACCAAGGAGTTTTAACTTTTACTTTTTATTTATTTATTTTAGTTATCATAGAGAATAAAGATAAGGTTTCGAGTCCTTATCGTCATCTACAAATAGAAGCCATTAGGGCTGAGTTTAGGCAATCCACACACGCAGAGAATTCAGTTTTCAATAGAGAGAATTAATAGAGAGAGAGAGAGAGAGAGTGGCCGAGTGGAGTTGTAAGGCGAAAGCGGAGTGGCTTGTTCGGTTGTACTTTCTTTCGGACTTTTAATTCAAGTAGGTTTCTTTCAATAACAATGATGATGATGTGCATGATGAGGAGCGAGTAGTCAACCCACTTCTAGGGTCGGGGTGAGCCCGACGATAGCAATGTGAGGTAAGTGCATCAAAGGTATGACTTTTATGCGATTCCGTCTTCTACCCCATGCATGATCCTTTGCGAAAGTTAGGGAGATTCATTATTTGCATTATTGAAGCGAAAGCCACTCATATTGCGAACTTGAATTACTCATGAATTGGATAGTAACTTTTAGGAACTATGCGAGAGCCTCTAATCACCTAAGTGTTGATAACGAAAGTTATTTGATGGAAAGACATTAAAGTTCATATTTTTAGCATGAAACTTGCATTGTTATCGTTGTGGCATAAAACCCCGACTTTGGAAGCCTTTTAATTCATTAAATCCTTCATAAAAGTCTGAGTTTTGCTTCTGTTCATCTTCCCTCTCCATTCTATTTTCTTCGGATCCTTTTCCGACAAATTGGTTACAAAAACAGTTTCTGTGACAAACATCGAAATCGACCTTAAGGGTCGATATCGAGTACTAACATCGATATCGAGGTCTCTGCTCGACGTCGACTTGCTGTTTTGTCTTCTGCAGGAACTGCGCTAGGAAATCGACCAGAACTGAGGTCGATATCGACCAGTATACTCGATATCGAGTGTCTGCTGAGGTCGAAAGCATTGATCGTGAGTACAACAAAGGAAGCGCTGACATACCTCCTCGTGGATTCGATCCTGAATTACCCTACTACTACAAGGGAGGGGATTCTTGTATTATTTGTTTGGGACAGGGAGATAGTCTAGTTGTGCTTATTTGATTCTCCTATTTTACATACACCTATTCCCCTTTACACCCCGTTAAGCGAAACAAATTGGCGCCGTTGCCGGGGAGGCAATCAATCGCCACCTAAGTTAATCACGATCTTTTCTAACCTTATTTTGCAGGTTTATGCGACGTTCTGATCGCGGACCTATCCTGGAACCAATTGACGAGCCTGAACGTTTCTACCATCTTCGCAACAAAGCAATTCGCATCATGGCTGACAACGAAACGCAGGCTGAGATCATAGAGCGGTTGAGAAAGGAAATCGAGGACCACAATGTTACAATCGCTGCTGAAAGGGCCGCTGCTGCTGCTGAGCGAGCCCGTGCTGATAGGGAGGAGGATGCGCGCAGACAAGCCCAAGAGCGGCTAAATCAGTATCCACAGACGGCGATGCAATACATGCATCCGCCTCTTCATGTTCCTGAATCTGCCATTATAATTCCTCACTCCAATTATGAACTGAAAATTAACTTCCTATCTGAGATTAAAAGAAACACTTTTGAAGGAAGACATAATGAATGCCCCCTGCAACACATCTCTACTTTTATGGACTTATGTGAAACAGTTGCTGATGGAGTAAACTTAGAGTATGTGCGACTAAAATCTTTTCGTTGGTCTTTGGCAGGAAAGGCATTACAATGGCTTGAAAGTTTGGCTCCACGATCGCTAAGGACATGGGCGGAAGTGAAAGATGCATTCTTGAACAAATTCTTCCCACCTTCTAAAACGGCGATGCTACGACAAAGGATCACGGCTTTCAAACAAAAGCCAGGTGAAACCCTAGCACAGGCGTGGGAGCGCTTCAAAGACTTGCTGAGATCATGCCCGACGCATAGGCAACTTCCATATGTCATCCAAGAGATCTTTTATAACGCCCTTGATGCGCCGAATAAGGAGAGGATCAATTCATATACCTCCTATCGGTACATTGAGCTTACACCAACGGAGGCATGGGAGACCATTGAGAGGCTTGTGAACTTTGACAACACCTATGGGACTGTTGCGGCCTATGATGCAAGGCCTGCCCCATCTATGCCACTATATGAGCCTCCAAGGGAGATAGATCCTGAAGTACGGCAACAATTCCATAACGATCAAACACGCCGCCTTCAAAAGCAAGTAAGGTTCCTGAGCAACAATCAACCTTGTCAGGAGTGTGGTTCAATAAGGCATAACACTAGTGCCTGTCCACATACTGAGCAAGTATCCATGGCGGAACAACATGAGGAGGTCAAATGGACGAGAGGCCCCTATGGAGGGGGCAATCAACAAAATTGGGGTGATCAAAGGTTCTATCAAAGGGATCCCCCAACCTATAGGGCACCAGGGCACCCTGAGCGGGAGACTAAGAAAGATGACCTGCAAATCATCCTTGATGAGATGCGGAGGAACCACGCTGAGTTCAAACAAGCCAATAACTCCGTCCATACTCAGCTGCAGGGCATCAATTCTAGACTTGGGGAGATCGACGTTTGGAAGCGCAACATGGAGACTCAAATGAGTCAATTGGCGGAAGCAATGCCCAAAGCGTCCGGATCACTCCCTGGATCCACTGTGCCCAACCAAAAGGGCAAAACCACAGGTCATATCGCGGCAGTAAACCTAAGGAGTGGGCGTAAATTACAAACGCCCGAGCGAAAAATGGAGGAGAAGGAGCCAGAACAGACGTCGATATCGACCCCCCCTGTCGATATCGACCAAGGTGACATCAATGTCGACCCTCCTGTCGATGTCGACCCAAATTCTGCATCACCACAGAAATCGACTCTTCCAGTCGATATCGACCCCACTGCTGCCGATATCGACCTCACTACAGCCGCAGGAAGAAAGAAGGTGTTGCCATTCCCTGCTAAGAAAGTGACTAAGGACCCAGCGGAAAAGAAGTTCCAACGGTTCGTGAAGATGCTCCAAGGGCTTAATGTCTCTATACCATTCACAGAGGCACTTCACGAGATGCCATCTTATGTGAGGTTCCTTAAAGACATCTTGGGTAAGAAGCGATCGCTCTCTGAGATCGCAGAGGAATGCAACAGGTTGGAGCTGCCACAAAAGCGGGCGGACCCAGGTAAGTTTTCTATCGCTATAGGTCTAGGTCAATTCAAATTTAATGCTTTAGTTGACTTGGGCGCTAGCGTTAGCATGATGCCACTAACCATTTGGCACAAGGTAAAGATAGGTCCTCTGGAGCCCGTGGATGCAAGATTATACATGGCTAAAAATACCGTAGTTATTCCAACTGGGATAGTGACAGATGTGCCAGTACAAGTAGGTAAATTCTTTGTCCCCGCCGATTTCCTAGTTGTTGACATAGCGGAGGACCCTGCTTGTCCAATTATTTTAGGTAGGCCATTCTTAGCAACCGTCGATGCCAACATAAGCATGAAGAAAGGATTGCTCTCACTCACAATTAGTGATGAAGTAATAGAGTATTCCTTCAACAAGACGGTGCAAAGTCAAGGGCCAATGGAGATAAAAGCCATCAAAGAAGCCCAAGTATAGGAAGTTGAAGCAATCTTGAACGAAGGAGCTCAACAAGACATCGAAATCGACCCAGGTAAGTCGATATCGACCACTATTGTTCAAGATTCTGTGACAGGTCATAAGTATGGGGTCGACGGAGGAAAAGAGGAAGCATCGAAATCGGGGTCAAGGGTCGATATCGACCACACCCTATCGAAATCGACCACCATCAGCGCTGAGAAGAGAGGCGAGGAGACCTCGATATCGACCTCTGAGGGTCGAAATCGACCTGATCATATCGAGTCTGTTCTCCCCAAATCGACTGATCCTACAGGTGTACAACAGGGGTCGATGTCGACCTCTGCACATCGACATCGACCTGAGCCACAGACGGAGAAGAAGGTAAGTCAAGGTACGGATTCCTCTTGTTCAATTACAATTAAGGACTTATCATTATTTGGAAGAGGTGTGCCTTGGCATGTGCGTTTATGTAGGATATCCGAAGATGGTTCAAGCCAATATGAGATAGGAGACAAGGTCTATGTTGCCAAATCTAAAGACCATTGGTTCCCTACAAGATTCAAGGATAAGAGCTTAGGTCCATTCACGGTGAATCAAATCAATCCCGGGGGAATGCAGCTACGGGACAAGAAAGGAATGATATTTGAGGCCCAAGCCACATGGGCTCTGCAGATGCCACCTTGAAAAGCGCAAAGGAAGAAGTCGGCCTAGCGACTTAAAAATCTAGAGCTTGTAACAAAGACTTAGTTTTGATTTTAAGACAACTTTTGTTTTGGTTTTAAACATTTTTATTGTTTTGCATATTTTGTGTTTAGTTTTCAAATTGCAGGAAAGAGAAAATCACACAGAAAGGCATCGAAATCGATGTCGGACATCGAAATCGACCTCAAGGTCGACATGGATAGGGTTTGTGATCGAAGCCGAATCACCCTGAAGCCCGAGCAGAAATCGAGAGACATCGATATCGATGTAAAGGGTCGATATCGACCTTCCCTGCTGTCTTCTTCAACTCCTGAAATTTGTGACGGTTTAGTAAGTCTTCTTCTTAACCCTAGTTCTAATACAGTGAGGACACTGTAAATTTTAAGTATGGGGTGGGGAAAAGGCTTATTTACATATTCATGCTTAGTTTAGGGTTGCATATTTATTTTAATGCATATATATAAAAAAAATAAAAATAAAAATAAATGACCCCCATCAAAAATTTTGGAAAAGAGAGAGTCATGGAAGTATAAAAAAGAGCTCTATGATGCAAAATTAGATTCATTAGAGATATAACATGAGATTGCCTAGTTAAGGGAAGTCCCAATGAAGTGCAATTTTTTGAGAAAATCATAAAGGAGATGAAAATTTGAAGTTGCTTTTGACATGTGCATGATAAGATGATGGAGGACTTTTTATAAAAATTTCATACAAGCAAAAGTTCATATCCTAGCCTTACCTACGCATATTCACAAAAGCCATATATGAGACTTATCATGATCACTATTGCTCCACATATACATATTGTCCATTTTTTACCTTATACCCTATCCGGGGACAAAGTTTTTTTGAATGGATGACATCTATGGAGTTATATGGAGATTGTGCATTTATAAAGTTGTTGGCAGGAATGATACAATATGGAAAATTAAATGAGCGAGAAAAAATCCGATCACCTCAGGAGATAAAGGTAGGTCGACCCTGCTCGCTGAGATAATAGTTCGGCGAGATGGGACACAAAGGTGAGGAGTCTGAAGTACTAAGTACCCGGGGCCATTCATGACACCCATGTTTGCGACTCGCGAGAAGGCAGTGCTAAGGTTAGAGAGGTAAAAGCATTAAAGAAAGAAAAAAGCATTGAGCGATGAGTGAAAGGTGAGACATTATGAAGAAGAATGTGGAATATTTTGGAAAGAAAGTATACTTCCCCGGATTTAACACCACATGGCCAAATATTAGCCCACCTTTAGCCTTTTACCAATCCGCTTCTCATAAGCTTGAAGAAAGTCCTCTTGATTATTAATGCAATGTCGCTAAAATTGTTTTTTGCATATTACCTCCTTTATAAGTATGAAATTGCTTTTATGCACAGGCATGGACTTGGTTGACATAAGTACCTTCTCAAGGATGGCAATTGATTGTAGGGACATATGAAAAATGAATCTATGATGTTGAGAGTTTACTTTCTTCCCCTGAATGACTATTAAGAGTATTGCTTGGGGACAAGCAAGCTTAAGTATGGGGTGTTTGATGTGCGCGCATATTGCCATATTTTCTATGCACATATGAATTCATTTTGTTGTCTTTTGCATACACATTAATGGGAAAACATGGGAATAGTGTAGTTTATGCTTAAATGTCAAATATATGGGTTTGCACGAGTTTCCATGTGATTTCGCAGAAAACAGGATGAAAATGGATAATTCAGAAGAGCGGAAAAAGAACTCGAAGTCTTCTGAAGAGGTCGAAATCGACTGAAGACCTCGACATCGAGTACATCGAGACATAGGAATCGAGCAGAAAGGAAACAGAGCATCTCGACACAGAAGAGGTCGATATCGACGTCTGGAGGTCGATATCGATGCTGCCAGATCGACCAAATTGATAGAAGTCGAGTAGGAGAAGGAGAAGCTCGAGATAAGATTTTGGAGGGGTCGATATCGAGTATACTGGTCGATATCGACCATGCCAGCAGAGGAATTCGACTCCGATTTTGATAGAATTATATCCAATGCTTGCAATACCTATCCAAAGGTCGAAATTTCCTATCATCCACATCAGGTTTATCATGAGGAGGCTGGTTTCACCAAGGAGTTTTAACTTTTACTTTTTATTTATTTATTTTAGTTATCATAGAGAATAAAGATAAGGTTTCGAGTCCTTATCGTCATCTACAAATAGAAGCCATTAGGGCTGAGTTTAGGCAATCCACACACGCAGAGAATTCAGTTTTCAATAGAGAGAATTAATAGAGAGAGAGAGAGAGAGTGGCCGAGTGGAGTTGTAAGGCGAAAGCGGAGTGGCTTGTTCGGTTGTACTTTCTTTCGGACTTTTAATTCAAGTAGCTTTCTTTCAATAACAATGATGATGATGTGCATGATGAGGAGCGAGTAGTCAACCCACTTCTAGGGTCGGGGTGAGCCCGACGATAGCAATGTGAGGTAAGTGCATCAAAGGTATGACTTTTATGCGATTCCGTCTTCTACCCCATGCATGATCCTTTGCGAAAGTTAGGGAGATTCATTATTTGCATTATTGAAGCGAAAGCCACTCATATTGCGAACTTGAATTACTCATGAATTGGATAGTAACTCTTAGGAATTATGCGAGAGCCTCTAATCACCTAAGTGTTGATAACGAAAGTTATTTGATGGAAAGACATTAAAGTTCATATTTTTAGCATGAAACTTGCATTGTTATCGTTGTGGCATAAAACCCCGACTTTGGAAGCCTTTTAATTCATTAAATCCTTCATAAAAGTCTGAGTTTTGCTTCTGTTCATCTTCCCTCTCCATTCTATTTTCTTCGGATCCTTTTCCGACAAATTGGTTACAAAAACAGTTTCTGTGACAAACATCGAAATCGACCTTAAGGGTCGATATCGAGTACTAACATCGATATCGAGGTCTCTGCTCGACGTCGACTTGCTGTTTTGTCTTCTGCAGGAACTGCGCTAGGAAATCGACCAGAACTGAGGTCGATATCGACCAGTATACTCGATATCGAGTGTCTGCTGAGGTCGAAAGCATTGATCGTGAGTACAACAAAGGAAGCGCTGACATACCTCCTCGTGGATTCGATCCTGAATTACCCTACTACTACAAGGGAGGGGATTCTTGTATTATTTGTTTGGGACAGGGAGATAGTCTAGTTGTGCTTATTTGATTCTCCTATTTTACATACACCTATTCCCCTTTACACCCCGTTAAGCGAAACATAAAGCGTAACCTATATGTCGGAAAAGTAGTCCGAAGATCTTAGAATGGTAAAGGAAAGATGAACAGAATTCAAAACTCAAACTTTTTATGAAATTCAATTAACTAAAAGCTTCCAAGGTCGGAGATTCATGCCACAATGATAACGATGCAAGTACGATGTTAAGGTTATGAAATTTAATGTCTTTCCGTCAAATAACTTTCGTTACCAACACTTAGGTGATTAAAGGCTCTCGCATAGTTCCTAAGAGTTACTATCCAATTCATGAGTAATTCAAGTTCACAATATGATTGGCTTTCACTTCAATAATGCAAATAATGAATCTCCCTATCTTTCGCAAAGGATCATGCATAGGATAGAAGACAGAATCGCATAAAAATCATACATTGATGCACTTACCCTACATTGCTATCGTCGGGCTCACCCCGACCCTATAAATGGGTTGACTACTCGCTCTTCATCATTGAACTCATCATCATCATTGAAAAGAAAACTACTTTGATTAAACTAAATAGAAAGTTACAACCGACCAAAGCCAAATCTCCGCTCTCGCTTCACACCCAACTCCACTCGGCCTCTCTCTCTCTCTGTAAATTCTCTGCGTTAAAACTAAAAACTTTTGCTGTTCTTGGATGATTAAACTCAGCCCTAATGGCGTCTAGATATAGATTTCAAATCTTGCTAGCCAAGGATTCGAAAAACTATCTTTATTCTCTAAGATAAAACTTAAATAAGTAAAAATTAAAAATTCCATGGTAAAACATCTGAAGTGATAAGTCTGGCATTGAAGATAGAAGATCTCAACTTTAGGATGAACGTGCATGCTTCGGATAGAATTATATCAAAATCTGAGTCGGACTTCTTCTGCTGACAACATCGATATCGACCTTCATCACCGATATCGACCTCCCTTTAACTCTATCTCGAGCTCTCCTGCTTCTCCTCGGACTGGCACTCGACTTCTATCAATATCATCGATCTAGGCCACCCGATATCGACCATCAAACATCGATATCGACCTCTTCTGTGTCGACATGATCTGTTCTTCCTCTTCTCGATTCCTGCTGCTCTGTTCACTTGATGTCGAGGTTCATAGTCGATTTCGACCTCTTCAGAAGACTTGGAGTTCTTTTTTCGCTCTTTTTCTCTTGTCCAAATCTGTCCATTTTTGTCTCGTTTTCTGCAAAATCACATAGAAACTCGTGCAGACCCATATATTCGACAATAATGCATAAACTACACTAATCTTATGATTTCCCACTAATATGCATGCAAATGATGATAAAATGGACTCGAATGTGCATAGAAAATTTGGCAATTTGCGCGCACATCACTGCCTTCTTTAGGCATTCAATTTGTTGAGCCTGGGTCTGTTGGTCCGCCATGGCTATTTGAATTCTAGCCCGAAGGTGAAGACAGCTTTCTGGATCGTCTAAACCTTCAAACTCAGGTGGGCGATTAGTCATCGCATACACTTATAAAACAAAACTAAAAAAGAACGTGAAAATAGACTACTAGGGCGCGATTGATAGCTTCTCTAGCAACGACGCCAAAATTTGATGTAGGGAGAATTGAATCGAAATATATAATTAAATATAAACAATGCAACCCTTAGCCTTTTCAAAGATATTCAAGACTCCCCGCTATAGTAGTCGGGAATCAGGTTTGATCTTCAAGGAAGCCAGTCAGCGGGATCCTAGTAGAGCCTGAAATCACATTTTGAATGGCGACCAGAAGCCTCGATCTCGAGAAAAGGACTTCACGTTGACCTAGGCTATCGATTTCTACTCCAACAGAAAACCCGCAGAGACAAAACAGCTGCCGATATTGACTAGAGTTGTCAATATCGATGTCAGTGGCAGAAGTCGACCTGGCTTAGAAGACTGCCAGTTGACACAGGACAGTCGATATCGAGTAAAGGACTCGAAATCGATCTCAGCAATAGGAACGAAGGAAGTCAACACAGCAAACGTCGACATAGGGCAAAATGGTCGATATAGACTAGAATGTTCGATTTCGACTAGTTCCTGCAGAAACATTAGTTTTTGTCGGCAAAAAAGGCCGAAGAAAGTAGGATGAAGAAGGAGCAATGAACAACAATTAATAGTAGGGTGTAAGGTTTTTCGATAACTCAACGAACGGCAGGCAATAATAATGTAAACAAACAAAGAAAAGATCTTCCAAAGCCAGGGATTATCGCGACGACAACCATGATAGTAGAAGTAAGAAATAAATAAAGATGCATGCTTTTATCATAAAGGAGAAGGCTTTCACCTAAACCCGGCAAATAAGAAAAGATATCTTGCAATAAATTAACCTAATTTTCGTCTACCTTTGTCATAATTGAGTTTATAATCTTTCAAATAGAAACCCTAATTACTACCCAAGTTTTACAACATGAGTTCCTTAAATTCTCACTTAAAGATGAAGCACAAGGTAGAGCGAGATAAAAGTACCTTCTTTAGAGACATACAAACCTTACCACCATGGCTATCGTCGGGACCCCCCCGACCCTAGAAGAAAGGGAGACTACTCGCTCATGTTGAATGAAGACATACTTGAACATGAAAGGAAATAACTTTGAATTGAAGAGAAAACTTGAATCTTTACAATCTCAACGCCAACTATCGTAAGCGCCAAAACCGTAAGGCTCAAAACCTAAAACTATATCTTTGAATGCTTAATGCTTTTTGTCTTACTTGCTTGAATGAATAAAAACCAGCCCCCTAGGACTTTATTTATAGGCTACTAATCCTTGCTAGCTAAGAAAAGTGGATCCTATCTTCCATCTAAAATTCTATCCCATTATAGATTGGATGAAACATTATTATGGTAAAAATAAAAAATAACTAACAAACCCTTTAGGGTAAAAAGGAAATAATCATAAGGCATAATCTATCTATTTAGGAAGATAATCCGTGGCTTATGTGATAAGACTTCAAATCTGCATCTCGAAAAGCGCGTCCAACCCGTGTCGAATTCCAGTTGATATCGACCAAGGTAGTCGATATCGACCACTCTGTTTCTACTCGACGGGCTTCATTCCCCTCGATGTCGAGGGCCCTATTGACGTCGATCACCTAGTAGATGTTGAGCCCACTGCGAAGCCCACCACGGAGCCAGAGACGCATTCGATATCAAGTGCCCCAGTCTATATCGACCCTCTACTCGATGTCGACTCCTCTGCAAATCGTCACTAACTTCAGACACCTCAGAGGTTGACCACCAATTTATGTGCGCGCAAATAGCCATGTTTTCTATGCACATATAAGTCCATTTTATCATTCTTTTGCATGCATGTTAGTGGGAAAACATGGGATTAGTGTAGTTTATGCTTTATTTTCATTCTTTTGCATGCATTTTATCCTATTTTTCGCTAAAGTTATGAAATTTAATCCCTAACTTTCGCAAAGGATCATGCATAGGATAGAAGACGGAATCGCATGAAAGTCATACCTTTGATGCACTTACCCTACATCGTTATCGTCGGGCTCACCCCGACCCTAGAAGTGCGTTGACTACTCGCTCCTCATCATGCACATCATCATCATCATTGTTGAAAGAAAACTACTTTAAATTAAACTTTGAAAGAAAGTACAACCGAACAAGCCAAAACTCCGCTCTCGCTTCTCCCCAACTCACTCGGCCTTCTCTTTCTCTCTCTAACTCGTTACTCTCTATTGAAACTGAAATTCTCTGCGTAATTGGATCTGAAATGGAATGTCTAAACTCAGCCCTACTGGCCTCTAGATATAGATATCGAACTTTGCTATCCAAAGACTCGAAACTTTATCTTTATTCTCTAAGATAAAACTTAAATAAAGTAAAAACTAAAACTCCTATGGTAAATTAGCTCATATGATAACTTTGAGGTTGATGATAAGAAATATCGACATTTGGATAGACGTGCAAGCTTCGGATAGAATTCTATCAAAATCTGAGTCGGATTCCTCTGTTGGGCAACATCGATATCGACCATGAGCATCGATATCGACCTCTGTGAAACTCTATCTCGAGCTCTCCTTCTCCTACTCGGAGTGGCACTCAACTTCTATCATTTAGCTCGATCTGGCAACATCGATATCGACCATCATCATCGATATCGACCTCTCTGTGTCGACATGCTCTGTTTCATTTCCTGCTCGATTCCTAAGTCTCTGGTGCACTCGATGTCGAGGTCCCCAGTCGATTTCGACCTCTTCAGAAGAATTCGAGTTCTTTTTCCGCTCTTCCAAATTTGTCCATTTTTATCCTGTTTTATGCGAAATCACATAGAAACTCGTGCAGACCCATATATTTGACATTTAAGCATAAACTACACTAATCCCATTAATATGCATGCAAAAGATGATAAAATGGACTTATATGTGCATATAAAATATGGCAATTTGCACGCACATCAAATACCCCATACTTAAGCTTGCTTGTCCCCAAGTAATACCTTTAATGGTCATTCAGGGGAAGAAAGTAAACCCTCAACATCATAGATTCATTTTTCGTATGTCCCTACAATCAGTTGCCATCCTCGATAAGGTACTTATGTCAACCAAGTACATGCATGTGCATAAAGCAATTTCATACTCATAAAAGGAGGTAATATGCAAAAACAATTTTAGTGACATAGCATTAATAATCAAGAGGACTTTTGCAAGCTTGTGAGAAGTAGATTGGTAAAAGGCTAAAGGTGGGCTAATATTTGGCCATGTGGTGTTAAATCCGGGGAAACATACTCTCTTTCCAAAACATTTCACATTCATATTGTCTCACCTTTCACTCATCGCTCAATGCTTTTATTTAACATATGCTTTTACCTCTCTAACCTTAGCACTGCCTTCTAGCGAGTCGCAAACATGGGTGTCATGAATGGCCCCGTATACTTAGTACTTCGGACGCCTCACCTTGTGTCCCATCTCGCTGAACTAACATCTCAACGAGCAGGGTCGACCTACCTTTATCTCCTGAGGTGATCGGAATTTTTCTCGCTCATTAAATTTTCTATATTTCATAATTTCTTTCATTCCTGCCAATAATTCACAACTCCATATAACAACTCCAAAAATGACTTCCATTCTCAAACTTGTCCCCGGATAGGGTATAAGGTACAATGGGCAATATGTATATATGTGGAGCAATAATGATGTATGATAAGGCTCATATATGGCTTGTGACTTTTGCAATCATGCATAGGTAAGGCTAGGATATGAACTTGTATATGTAAGCACTTGTATGGAATTTTCATAAAAAGTCCTCCATCATCTTATCTTGCATATGTCAAAAGCAACTTTAAATTTTCCATCTCCTTTATTTCTTTCTTTTTGCACTTCATTGGGACTTCCCTTAACTAGGCAATTTCATGTTATATCTCTAATTAATCTAATTTTGCATCATAAAGCTCTTTTTTTATACTTCCATGACTCTTTTTTTTTCGAAATATATAAAATAAGTATGCATTAAGATAAATATGCAAATCTAAACTAAGTATGAATATGCAAGTAAGCCTTTCCCCTACCCCATACTTCAAACCTACAGTGTCCTCACTGTATTAGAACTAGGGTTAAGAAGAAAACTTACTAAACCATCACAAATTTCAGGAGTCGAAGAAGACAGCTGGAATGGTCGATATCGACCTTAACATCGATATCGATGTTTCTCATCGTTTTCTAGCTCAAGCTTCAGGGTGATCCGGCCTCGACCACAAGCCCATCTAAGTCGACCTTTAGGTCGATGTCGATATTGGACATCGAAATCGATGTCTTTTCTGTGTGCTTCTTTCCTGCAACTTGTTAAAAAATAAAACCAAAACAAAACAAAATATGCAAAACAATAAAATGTCTCAAACCAAAGTAAAAGCTGTCTAAAACCAAAACTAAGTCTTTGTTACATGCTCTAGACTTTTAAGTCTCCAGGCCGACTTCTTCCTTGCGCTTCTCAAGGCGGCATCTGCAGAGCCCATGTGGCTTGGGCCTCAAATATGACTCCTTTCTTGTCACGCAGCTGCATTCTGCCGGGATGGATTTGATTCACGATGAATGGTCCCAAATTTTTATCCTTGAATCTCGTAGGAAACCAATGGTTCTTGGATTTCGCAACATAGACTTTGTCTCCTATCTCATATTGGCTTGAATCTTTATCGGATACCCTACATAAGCGCACATGCCAAGGCACACCTCTTCCAAATAATGATAAATCCTTAATTGTAATGGAACAAGAGGAATCCGTACCTTGACTTACCTTCTCATCTATCTGTTGCTCAGGTCGATTTCGATGTTCAGAGGTCGATATCGACCTCTGTTGTACACTTAGAGGATCAGTCGATTTGGAGAGTTTCTGCTCGATATGATCAGGTCGATTTCGACCCTCAGAGACCGATATCAAGGTCTCCGTTCCTCCCTTCTACGCGCTGATGATGGTCGATTTTGGCTGGGTATGGTCGATATCGACCTTAGACCCCATTTTCGATGTTTCCTCTTCTTCTCCGTCGACTCCATACTTATGACCTGGCACAGAATCTTGAACATTATCAGTCGATATGGACTTACCTGGGTCAATTTCGATGTTCTATTGGGCCCCTTCGTTCAAGATTGCAACAACTTCTGCCACTTGGACTTCTATGGCCCTCTTTTCAAGCTCCTCCGGTGTCATACTTCTTACTTTGGCTTCTCCACATGCAATGTAGACACCATTGATGGCTTTTATCTCCATTGGCCCTTGATTATTCACCGTCTTGTTGAAGTCATACTCTATCACCTCATCACTAATTGTGAATGAGAGCAATCATTTCTTCACGCTAATGTTGGCATCGACGGTTGCTAGGAATGGCCTACCTAAAATAATTGGACAAGTAGGGTCCTCTGCTATATCAACAACTAAGAAATCAGTAGGGACAAAGAATTTACCTACTTGTACTGGCACATCTGTCACTATCCCAGTTGGAATAACTACCGTATTGTTTGCCATGTACAACCTTGCATCCACGGGCTCCAGAGGACCTATCTTTACCTTGTGCCAAATGGTTAGTGGCATCATGCTAACGCTAGCACCTAAGTCAACTAAAGCATTAAATTTGAATTGACCTAGACCTATAGTGATAGAAAACTTACCTGGGTCCGCCCGCTTTTGTGGTAGCTCCAACCTATTGCACTCCTCTGTGATCTCAGAGAGTGATTGCTTCTTTCCCAAGATGTCCTTAAGGAACCTTACATAGGATGGCATCTCGTAAAGTGCCTCTGTGAATGGTATAGAGACATTAAGTCCTTAGAGCATCTTCACGAACCGCTGGAACTTATTTTCCGCTGGGTCCTTAATCATCTTCCTAGTTGGGAATGGCAACACCTTCTTCCTTCCCGCGGCTGTAGTGAGGTCGACATCGACATCAGTAGGGTCGACATCGACTGGAGGAGTCGATTTCTGTGGTGACTCAGCATCAAGGTCGACATCGACAGGAAGGTCGACATCGACGTCACCTTGGTCAATATCGACAGGGGGGTCTATATCGACGTCTGTTCTGGCTCTTTCTCCTCCGCTTTTTGCTCGGGCGTTTGTAATTGACGCCCACTCCTTAGGTTCACCGCCGCAATATGACTAGTGGTTTTGCCCTTTTGGTTGGGCACAGTGGATCCAGGGAATGATCCTGACGTTTTGGGTAATTCTTCCACCAATTGACTCATTTGAGTCTCCATGTTGCACTTCCAAACGTTGATCTCCCCAAGCCTAGAATTGATGCCCTGCAGCTGAGTATGGACGGAGTTGTTGGCTTGTTTGAACTCAGCATGATTCCTCCGCATCTCATCAAGAATGATTTGCATGTCATCTTTCCTTGTCTCCCGCTTAGGGTGCCCTGGTGCTCTATATGGTGGGGGATCCCTTTGTTGATAGAACCTTTGATCGCCCCAATATTATTTATTGCCCCCTCCATAGGAGCCTCTCATCCACTTGACCTCCTCATGTTGTTCTGCCATGGATACTTGCTCAGTATGTGGACAGGCACTAGTGTTATGCCTTGTTGAGCCACATTCCTGACAAGTTTGATTGTTGCTCAGGAACCTGACTTGCTTTTGAAGGCGGCGTGTCTGATCGTTATGGAATTGTTGCCGCACATCAGGATTTATCTCCCTTGGAGGCTTATATAGTGGCATTGATGGGGCAGGCCTCCGTTGGTGTAGGCTCAATGTACCGATAAGAGGTATATGAATTGATCCTCTCCTTATTCGGTGCATCAAGGGCATTGTAGAAGATCTCCTGGATGTCATATGGAAGTTGTCCATGCTTGGGCATGATCTCAGCAAGTCCTTAAATTGCTCCCACGCCTGTGCTAATGTTTCACCTGGCTTTTGTTTGAAAGCCGTGATCCTTTGCCGCAGCATCGCCGTTTTAGAAGGTGGAAAGAACTTATTCAGGAATGCATCCTTCACCTCCGTCCATGTCCTCAGTGAGCGTGGAGCCAAACTCTAAAGCCAGTGTAATGCCTTCCCTGCCAAAGACCATCGAAACGGTTTAAGTCTCACATACTCTAAATTTACTCCATCAGTAACTGTTTCACATAAGTCCATAAAAGTAGAGATGTGTTCCAGGGGACATTCATTAGGTCTTCCTTCAAAAGTATTTCTTTTAATTTCAGAAAGGAAGTTAATTTTTATTTCATAGTTGGAGTGAGGAATTAAAATAGCGGATACAGGAACATAAAGCGGCGGATGCATATATTGCATCGCCATCTGTGGATACTAATTTAGCCGCTCTTGGGCTTGTCTGCGCGCATCCTCCTTCCTATCAGCACGGGCTCGCTCTGCAGCAGCGGCGGCCCTCTCAGCAGCGATTGTAGCATTGTTGTCCTCGATCTCCTTCGTCAACAGCTCTATGGTCTCAGCCTGCGTCTCGTTGTCAGCCATGATGCGAATTGCTTTGTTACGAAGATGGTAGAAACGTTCAGGCTCGTTGATTGGTTCCAGGATAGGTCCGCGATCAGAACATCGCATAAACCTACAAAATAAGCTTCAAAAAGATCGTGATTAAACTCCGGTGACGATTGATTGCCTCCCCGACAACGGCGCCAATTTATTCGCTGGAAGGAATGTGTAGGGGATTCAAATAATTCAAATATAATTCACAATTAGACTACCCCCTGTCTCAAACAAATAATACAAGAATCCCCTCCCTTGTAGTAGTAGGGTAATTCAGGATCGAATCCACGAGGAGGCATGTCAGCGCTTCCCTTGTTGCAATCACGATCAAAGCTTTCGACCTCAGATATCGACCTCAGTTCTGGTCGATTTCCAGTACAGTTCCTGCAGAAGACAAAAGCAGCAAAGTCGACGTCGAGCAGAGACCTCGATATCGACGTTAGACCTCGATATCGACCTTTACAATCGATTCCGATGTTTGTCACAGAAACTGTAATTCATAACCAATTGTCGAAAAGAAGTCCGAAGAACGTAGAATGGTAAAGAAGGATGATCAGAAAATGCTTAAAACTTTTATATAAATTCAATTAATTAAAAGCTTCCAAAGTCGGAGTTTCATGCCACAATGATAATAAAGCAAGTTTATGCGAAAGTTATGAAATTTAATGCCTTTCCATCAAATAACTTCCGTTATCAACACTTAGGAGATTAGAGGCTCTCGCATAGTTCCTAAGAGTTACTATCCAATTCATGAGCAATTCAAGTTCACAATATGAGTGGCTTTCGCTTCAATAATGCAAATAATGAATCTCCCTAACTTTCGCAAAGGATCATGCATAGGATAGAAGACGGAATCGCATGAAAGTCATACCTTTGATGCACTTACCCTACATCGTTATCGTCGGGCTCACCCCGACCCTAGAAGTGCGTTGACTACTCGCTCCTCGTCATGCACATCATCATCATCATTGTTGAAAAAAAACTACTTTAAATTAAACTTTGAAAGAAAGTACAACCGAACAAGCCAAAACTCCGCTCTCGCTTCTCCCCAACTCACTCGGCCTTCTCTTTCCCTCTCTAACTCGTTACTCTCTATTTAAACTAAAATTCTCTGCGTAATTCGATCTAAAATTGAATGTTTAAACTCAGCCCTACTGGCCTCTAGATATAGATATCAAACTTTGTTATCCAAAGACTCGAAACTTTATCCTTATTCTCTAAGATAAAACTTAAATAAAGTAAAAACTAAAACTCCTATGGTAAATTAGCTCATATGATAGCTCTGAGGTTGATGATAAGAAATCTCGACAAGCTATTGGGGTCGAGCATTTCCTATAAAGCTTCGGATAGAATTCTATTAAAATCTAAGTCGGATTCCTCTGTTGGGCAACATCGATATCGACCATGAACATCGATATCGACCTCTGTGAAACTCTATCTCGACCTCTCCTTCTCCTACTCGGACTGGCACTCGACTTCTATCATTTAGCTCGATTTGGCAACATCGATATCGATCATCATCCTCGATATCGACCTCTCTGTGTCGACATGCTCTGTTTCATTTCCTGCTCGATTCATAAGTCTCTGCTGCACTCGATGTCGAGGTCCCCAGTCGATTTCGACCTCTTCAGAAGACTTCGAGTTCTTTTTCCGCTCTTCCAAATCTGTCCATTTTTATCCTGTTTTCTGCTAAATCACATAAAAACTCGTGCAAACCCATATATTTGACATTTAAGCATAAACTACACTAATCCCATGTTTTCTCATTAATATACATGCAAAAGATGATAAAATGGACTCATATGTGCATAGAAAATATGGCAATTTGCGCGCACATTAATCAACTGTGCCCAACCAAAAGGGCAAAACCACCGGACACATAGCGGCCATGAACTTAAGGAGTGGGCGTCAATTACACACGCCCGAGCAAAAAGTGGAGGAAAAGGAGCCAGAACAGACATCGATATCGACCCCCCTGTCGATATCGACCAAGGTGACGTCGATGTCGACCTTCCTATCGATGTTGACCCTGATGATGCGTCACCATAGAAATCGACTCCTCTAGTCGATGTCGACCCTACTGATGTCGATGTCGACCTAACTACAGCTGCGAGAAGGAAAAAGGTGTTGCCATTCCCAACTAGAAAGATGATTAAGGACCCGAAAGAAAAGAAGTTCCAGTGGTTCGTGAAAATGCTTCAAGGACTCAACGTCTCAACACCATTCACAGAAGCAGTTCATGAGATACCGTCGTATGTAAGGTTCCTTAAGGACATATTGGGTAAGAAGCGACCGCTTTCTGAGATCGCAAAGGAGTGCAACAGATTAGAGCTACCACAAAAGCGGGCGGACCCAAGTAAGTTTTCTATCGCTATAGACTTAGGTCGATTCAAATTTAATGCTTTAGTTGACTTAGGCGCTAGCGTTAGCATGATGCCACTAACCATATATCACAAGTTAAAGATAGGTCCTCTGGAGCCCGTGGATGCAAGGTTATACATGGCAAACAATACGGTAGTGATTCCAACAGGGATATTGATTGATGTGCCAGTACAAGTAGGTAAATTCTTTGTCCCTGTTGATTTCTTAGTTGTTGATATAGCGGAGGACCCTGCTTGTCCAATTATTTTAGGTAGGCCATTCCTAGTGACTGTCAATGCCAACATTAGCGTGAACAAAGGATTGCTCTCATTCACACTTAGTGACGAGGTGATAGAGTATGCCTTCAACAAGACGGTGAAAAATCAAGGGCCAATGGAGATAAAAGCCATCAATGGTGTCTACATCGTATGTGTAGAAGCCAAAGTAAGGAGTATGACACCGGAAAAGCTAGAAAAGAGGGCCATAGAAGCCCAAGTGGAGGAGGTTGTGGCAATCTTGAGCGAAGGAGCCAAACAGAACATCGAAATCGACCCAGGTAAGTCGATATCGACTAATAATGTTCAAGATTCTGTGACAGGTAATAAGTATGGGGTCGACAGAGGAGGAGAAGGTACATCAAAATCGGGTATGAAGGTCGATATCGACCATGCCCTAAAGCCGAAATCGACCACCATTGAAGTTGAGAAAGGAGGAAAGGAGAGCTCGATATCGATCACTGATGGCCGAAACCGACCTGATCATATCGAGCAGAAACACACCAAATCGACTTATCCTCCAGGAGTACAACAAAGCTCGATATCGAGTACTGAAGATCGATGTCGACCTGAGCCACAGAGAGAAGAAAAGGTAAGTCAAGGTACGGATTCCTCCTGTTCCATTACAATAAAAGATTTATCATTATTTGGAAGAGGTGTGCCTTGGCATGTGCGCTGATATAGGGTATCCGATGATGATTCGAACCAATATCAGATAGGAGACAATGTTTACGTCACCAAATCCAAGGACCATTGGTTCCCTACGAGATTCAAAGATAAGAATTTGGGACCTTTCATGGTGAATCAAATCCATCCCGGCTGAATGCAACTGCATGACAAGAAAGGAGTAATATTTGAGGCCCATGCCACATGGGCTCTGCAGATGCCACCTTGAAAGCGCAAAATGGGAGAAGTCGGCCTAGCGACTTTAAAAGTCTAGAGCTTGTAACAGATACACCTAGTTTTTTTGGTTTTGGACAGTTTTACTTTATATTACTTTGCATTGTTTTTTTTTAGTTTGTTTAATATGTTGTAGGAAAGAGGAAAGGGACAGAAAGACACATCGATATCGATGTTAAAGATCGACATCGACCTTAAGGTCGATTTTAGATAGGTTTGTGGTCGAGGCCGGATCACCCTGAAGCTTGAGCCAGAAATCGATGACAGATATCGATTTTGATGTTGCAAGGTCGATATCGACCATCCCTGCAGTCTTCTTCGACTCCTGAAATTTGTGACGGTTTAGTAAGTTTTTCTTAACCCTAGTTCTAATACAGTGAGGACATTGTAAACATTAAGTATGGGGTGGGGAAAAGGCTTACTTACATGTTTTAGCATATTTCATAAGTTATTGCATATTTTTCATGCATATTACATAGTTAGTTAGTCCTATTTATCTTTAAGTTATACATATAAAAAAAGAGAAAAAAAATGACCCCCATGATGTGCGCGCAAATTGCCATATTTTCTATGCACATAAAAGTCCATTTTATCGTCTTTTGCATGCATATTAGTGGGAAAACATGGGATTAGTGTAGTTTACGCTTAAATATCAAATATATGGGTCTGCACGAGTTACTATGTGATTTCACAGAAAACAGGATAAAAATGGACAGATTGGGAAGAGCGGAAAAAGAACTCGAAGTCTTCTGAAGAGGTCGAAATCGATTGGGGACCTCGACATCGAGTACAGCAGAGACATAGGAATCGAGCAGGAAATGAAGCAAAGCATGTCGACACAGAGACATCGATATCGACGTCTGAAGGTCGATATCGATGTTGCCAGATCGAACTAAATGATAGAAGTCGAGTGCCAGTTCGAGTAGGAGAAGGAGAGCTCGAGATAGAGTTTCACAGGGGTCGATATCGATGTTCAAGGTCAATATCGATGTTGCCCAGCAAAGGAATCTGACTCAGATTTTGATAGAATTCTATC
Organism: Persicaria maculosa; assembly: GCA_963922045.1. Lineage (NCBI taxonomy): Eukaryota > Viridiplantae > Streptophyta > Magnoliopsida > Caryophyllales > Polygonaceae > Persicaria > Persicaria maculosa. The sequence goes on along the minus strand of OY998271.1, from coordinate 19,840,551 downwards.
CGAAGCTTGCACGTCTATCCAAAAGTCGAGATTTCTTATCTTCAACACCAGAGCTATCATATGAAGGCTGATTTACCATGGGAGTTTTTAGTTTTGAGTTTATTTACGTTTTATCTTAGAGAATAAAGATAAAGTTTCGTGTCTTTGGATAGGAAAGTTCGATATCTATATCTAGAGGCCTTTAGGGCTGAGTTTAGGCATCAACACAAATTCATTTTCATTTATTAAAACATATATACACGCAGAGAATTAGTGGAGAGAGAGAGAAGGTCGAGTGAGTTGGAGAGAAGCGAGAGCGGAGTTTTGGCTTGTTCGGTTGTACTTTCTTTCAAAGTTTAATTCAAAGTAGTTTTCTTTCGACAATAATGATGATGATGTGCATGATGAGGAGCGAGTAGTCAACCCACTTCTAGGGTCGGGGTGAGCCCGACGATAACGATGTAGGGTAAGGGCATCAAAGGTATGACTTTTATGCGATTCCATCTTCTATCCTATGCATGATCCTTTGCGAAAGTTAGGAAGATTCATTATTTGCATTATTGAAGTGAAAGCCACTCATGTTGTGAAATTGAATTTCTCATGAATTGGATAGTAACCCTTAGGAACTATGCGAGAGCCTCTAATCACCTAAGTATTGATAATGAAAGTTATTTGATGGAAAGGCATTAAATTTCATAAATTTAACATAAAACTTGCATTGTTATCATTGTGGCGTGAAACCCCGACTTTGGAAGCTTTTAAGTTTATTGAAATCAATATAAAAGTTTTAGTTTTGTTTCTTATCATCCTTCTTAACCATTCTATTTTCTTCGGACTCTTTTCTGACAATTGGTTACGAATTACAGTTTATGTGACAAACATCGAAATCGACTGTAAAGGTCGATATCGAGGTCTAACATCGATATCAAGGTCTCTGCTCGACGTCGACTTGCTGCTTTTGTCTTCTGCAGGAACTGTACTGGAAATCGACCAGAATTGAGGTCGATATCGACCAGACACATCGATATCGAGTGTCTTCTGAGGTCGAAAGCTTTGATCGTGAGTACAACAAGGGAAGCGCTGACTTACCTCTTCGTGGATTCGATCCTGAATTACCCTACTACTACAAGGGAGGGGATTCTTGTATTATTTGTTTGAGATAGGGAGTAGTCTAGTTGTGAATTGTTTATTTGATTTATTTGAATCCCTACACACCATCCCCGTAGCGAACAAATTGGCGCCGTTGCTGGGGAGGCAATCAATCACCACCTAAGTTTAATCACGATCTTTTTCAAGCAGGTTTATGCGACGTTCTGATCGCGGACCTATCCTGGAACCAATCAACGAGCCTGAATGTTTCTACCATCTTCACAACAAAGCAATTCGCATCATGGCTAACAATGAGACACAGGCTCAAACCATAGAGCGGTTGAGAAAGGAGATCGAGGACCATAATGCTACAATCGTCGCTGAGAGGGCCGCCGCTGCTGTTGAGCGAGCCCCTGCTGATAGGGAGGAGGATGCACGCAGACAGGCCCAAGAGTGGCTAAATCAGTATCCACAGACGGCGATGCAACACATGCATCCGCCGCTTCATGTTCCTGAATCCCCTATTTTAATTCCTCACTCCAACTTTGAAATAAAAATTAACTTCCTATCTGAGATAAAAAGAAATACTTTTGAAGGAAGACCTAATGAATGCCCCCTGCAATACATCTCTACTTTTATGGACTTATGTGAAACAGTTGCTGATGGAGTAAATTTAGAGTATGTGCGATTAAAATCTTTTCGATGGTCTTTGGCAGGGAAGGCATTACAATGGCTTGAGAGTTTGGCTCCACGCTCGCTGAGGACATGGGCGGAGGTGAAGGATGCATTCCTGAATAAGTTCTTTCCACCTTCTAAAGCGGCGATGCTGCGACAAAGGATCACGGCTTTCAAACAAAAGCCAGGTGAAACACTAGCATAGGCGTGGGAGCGATTCAAGGACTTGCTGAGATCATGCCCAACGCATGAGCAACTTCCATATGTCATCCAGGAGATCTTCTACAACGCCCTTAATGCACCGAATAAGGAGAGGATAAATTCATATACCTCCTATCGATACATTGAGCTTACACCAACGGAGGCATGGGAGACCATTGAGAGGCTCGTGAACTTTGACAACACCTATGGGGCTGCTGCAGCCTATAATGCAAGGCCTGCCCCATCTATACCACCATATGAGCCTCCAAAGGAGATAGATCCTGATGTGCGGCAACAATTCCATAACGATCAAACACGCCGCCTTCAAAAGCAAATTAGGTTCCTGAGCAACAATCAAACTTGTCAGGAGTGTGGCTCAACAAGGCATAACACTAGTGCCTGTCCACATACTGAGCAAGTATCCATGGCGGAACAACATGAGGAGGTCAAATGGACGAGAGGCTCCCATGGAGGGGGCAATCAATAATATTGGGGCGATCAAAGGTTCTATCAAAGGGATCCCCCACCATATAGAGCACCAGGGCACCCTGAGCGGGAGACAAGGAAAGATGACCTGCAAATCATTCTTAATGAGATACGGAGGAATCATGTTGAGTTCAAACAAGCCAACAACTCCGTCTATACTCAGCTGTAGGGCATCAATTCTAGGCTTGGGGAGATCGACGTCTGGAAGCGCAACATGTAGAATCAAATGAGTCAATTGGCGGAAGCAATACCCAAAGCGTCAAGATCTTTCCTTGGATCCACTGTGCCCAACCAAAAGGGAAAAACCACTGGTCATATTGCGGCGGTGAACCTAAGGAGTGGGCGTCAATTACAAACGCCCGAACAAAAAGCGAAGGAGAAGGAGCCAGAACAGACGTCGATATCGACCCCCCCTGTCGATATCGACCAAGGTGACATCGATGTCGACCTTCCTGTCGATGTCGACCCTGATGCAGCGTCACCAAAGAAATCGACTCCTCCAGTCGATGTCGACCCTACTAATGTCGATGTCGACCTCACTACAGCCGCGGGAAGGAAGAAGGTGTTGCCATTCCCAACTAGAAAGATGATTAAGGACCCAGCGGAAAAGAAGTTCCAGCGGTTCGTGAAGATGCTCCAAGGACTTAATGTCTCTATACCATTCACAGAAGCCCTTCATGAGATGCCATCTTATGTAAGGTTCCTTAAAGACATCTTAGGTAAGAAGCGATCGCTCTCTGAGATCGGAGAGGAGTGCAACAGGTTGGAGCTACCACAAAAGCGGGCGGACCCAGGTAAGTTTTCTATCGCTATAGGTCTAGGTCAATTCAAATTTACTGCTTTAGTTGACTTGGGAGCTAGCGTTAGAATGATTCCACTAACCATTTGGCACAAGGTAAAGATAGGTCCTCTGGAGCCCGTGGATGAAAGATTGTACATGGCTAACAATACGGTAGTTATTCCAACTGGGATAGTGATGGATGTGCCAGTACAAGTAGGTAAATTCTTTGTCCCTGCTGATTTCTTAGTTGTTGATATAGCGGAGGACCCTGGTTGTCCCATTATTTTAGGTAGGCTATTCCTAGCAACCGTCGATGCCAACATTAGTGTGAAGAAAGGATTGCTCTCATTCACAATTAGTGACGAGGTGATAGAGTATGCCTTCAACAAGATGGTGAACAATCATGGGCCAATGGAGATAAAAGCCATCAATGGTGTCTACATTGCTTGTGGAGAAGCCAAAGTAAGAAGTATGACACCAGAGGAGCTTGAGAAGAGGGCTATAGAAGCCCAAGTGGAGGAAGTTGTGGCAATCTTGAACGAAGGAGCCCAACAAAACATCGAAATCGACCCAGGTAAGTCGATATCGATAACTAATGTTCAAAATTGTGTGCCAGGTCATAAGTATTGGGTCGACGGAGGAAAAGAAACATCGAAATCGGGGTCTAAGGTCGATATCAACCATACCCAGCCGAAATCGACCACCATCAGCGCTGAGAAGGGAGGAATGGAGACCTCGATATCAATCTCTGAGGGTCGACATCGACCTGACCATATCGAGCAGAAACTCCCCAAATCGATTGATCCTCCAGGAGTACAACAGAGGTCGATATCGTCCTCTGAACATCGACATCGACCTGAGCCATAGACAGATGAGAAGGTAAGTCAAGGTACGGATTCCTCTTGCTCCATTTCAATTAAGGATTTATCATTATTTGGAAGAGGTGTGTCTCGGCATGTGCGCTTATGTTGGGTATCCGATGATGATTCAAGCCAATATGAGATAGGAGACAAAGTTTATGTCGCCAAATTCAAGGACCATTGGTTCCCTACGAGATTCAAGGATAAGAATTTGGGACCATTCATGGTGAATCAAATCCATCCTAGCGGAATGTAGCTGCGTGACAAGAAATGAGTCATATTTGAGGCCAAAGCCACATGGGCTCTGTAGATGCCGCCTTGAGAAGCGCAAAGGAAGAAGTCGGCCTAGCGACGACTTAAAAGTCTAGAGCTTGTAATAAAGACTTAGTTTTAATTTTGGACAGCTTTTACTTTGGTTTGAGACATTTTATTGTTTTGCATATTTTGTTTTGTTTTGGTTTTATTTTTTACAAGTTGCAGGGAAGATAAAAGCACACAGAAAGGACATCGAAATCGATGTCCAAGATCGACATCGATCTTAAGGTCAACTTAGATGGGTTTGTGGTCGAGGCCGGATCACCCTGAAGCCTGAGCCAGAAATCGATGAAAAACATCGATATCGACGTTAAAGGTCGATATCGACCATGGCTGCTGTCTTCTTCGACTCCTGAAATTTGTGACGGTTTAGTAAGTTTTCTTCTTAACCCTAGTTCTAATACAGTGAGGACACTGTAAGTTTAAAGTATGGGGAGGGGGAAAAGCTTACTTCCATAGTCATACTTAGTTTAGATTTGCATATTTATCTTAATGCATACTTATTTAGTATTTCCATCAAAAAAAGAGAAAAAATGACCCCCATCCAAAAATTCCCCCATCAATAAAATTTAGAAGGAGTCACGGAAGTATAAAAAAGAGCTCTATGATGCAAAATTAGATTCATTAGAGATATAACATGAAATTGCCTAGTTAAGGGAAGTCTCAATGAAGTGCAAAAAGAAAAAAATAAAGGAGATGACAATTTGAAGTTGCTTTTGACATGTGCATGATAAGATGATGGAGGACTTTTTATGAAAATTTCCATACAAGTGCTTACATATATAAGTTTATATCCTAGCCTTACCTATGCATAATTGCAAAAGTCACAAGCCATATACGAGCCTTATCATGATCATAATTGCTCCACATATATACATATTGCCCATATACCCTATCCGGGGACAAGTTTGAGAATGGATGTCATTTTTGGAGTTATATGGAGTTGTGCATTATTTATGAAGTTGTTGGCAGGAATGAAAGAAATTATGAAATATGGAAAATTTAATGAGCGAGAAAAAATCTGATCACCTCAGGAGATAAACGTAGGTCGACCTTGCTCGTTGAGATATTAGTTCAGCGAGATGGGACACAAGGTGAAGAGTCCGAAGTACTAAGTATCCGGGGCCATTCATGACACCCATGTTTTCGACTCGCGAGAAGGCAGTGCTAAGGTTAGAGAGGTAAAAGCATTATATTGAATAAAAGCATTGAGCGATGAGTGAAAGGTGAGACATTATGAAGAAGGAATGTGAAATGTCTCGGAAAGAAAGTATGATTCCGCGGATTTAACACCACATGGCCAAATATTAGCCCACCTTTAGCCTTTTACCAATCTACTTCTCACAAGCTTGCAAAAGTCCTCTTGGTTATTAATGCTATGTAGCTAAAATTATTTTTGCATATTACCTCCTTTTATGAGTATGAAATTGCTTTTATGCACAGGCATGGACTTGGTTGACATAAGTACCTTATCGAGGATGGCAATTGATTGTATGGACATATGAAAAATGAATCTATGATGTTGAGGGTTTACTTTCTTCCCCTGAATGACCATTAAAGGTATTGCTTGGGGACAAGCAAGCTTAAGTATGGGGTGTTTGATGTGCGCGCAAATTGCCATATTTTCTATGCACATAAAAGTCCATTTTATCGTCTTTTGCATGCATATTAGTGGGAAAACATGGGATTAGTGTAGTTTATGCTTAAATAACAAATATATGGGTCTGCACGAGTTTCTATGTGATTTCGCAGAAAACAGGATAAAAATTGACAGATTGGGAAGAGCGGAAAAAGAACTCGAAGTCTTCTGAAGAGGTCGAAATCGACTGGGGACCTCGACATCGAGTACAGCAGAGACATAGGAATCGAGCAGGAAATAAAGCAGAGCATGTCGACACAGAGACATCGATATCGACGTCTGAAGGTAGATATCGATGTTGCCAGATCGAGCTAAATGATAGAAGTCGAGTGCCAGTTCGAGTGGGAGAAGGGGAACTCGAGATAGAGTTTCACAGGGGTCGATATCGATGTTCAAGGTCGATATCGATGTTGCCCAGCAAAGGAATCCGACTCAGATTTTGATAGAATTCTATCTGAATCTTGCACGTCTATCCAAAAGTGGAGATTTCTTATCTTCAACACCAGAGCTATCATATGAAGGCTGATTTACCATGGGAGTTTTTAGTTTTGACTTTATTTACGTTTTATCTTAGAGAATAAAGATAAAATTTCGAGTCTTTGGATAGCAAAGTTCGATATCTATATCTAGAGGCCTTTAGGGCTGAGTTTAGGCATCAACACACATTCATTTTCTGTTATTCAAACACATATACACGCAGAGAATTAGTGGAGAGAGAGAGAAGGCCGAGTGAGTTGGAGAGAAGCGAGAGCGGAGTTTTGGCTTGTTCGGTTGTACTTTCTTTCAAAGTTTAATTCAAAGTAGTTTTCTTTCAAAAATAATGATGATGATGTGCATGATGAGGAGCGAGTAGTCAACCCACTTCTAGGGTTGGGGTGAGCCCGACGATAACGATGTAGGGTAAGGGCATCAAAGGTATGACTTTTATGCGATTCCATCTTCTATCCTATGCATGATCCTTTTCGAAAGTTAAGGAGATTCATTATTTGCATTATTGAAGCGAAAGCCACCCATGTTGTGAACTTGAATTGCTCATTAATTGGGTAGTAACCCTTAGGAACTATGCGAGAGCCTCTAATCACCTAAGTGTAGATAACGAAAGTTATTTGACGGAAAAGCATTAAATTTCATAACTTTAACATAAAACTTGCATTGTTATCGTTGTGGCATGAAACCCCGACTTTGGAAGCTTTTAAGTTTATTGAAATCAATATAAAAGTTTTAGTTTTGTTTCTGATCATCCTTCTTAACCATTCTATTTTCTTCGGTCTCTTTTCCGACAATTGGTTACAAATTACAGTTTATGTGACAAACATCGAAATCGACTGTAAAGGTCGATATCGAGGTCTAACGTCGATATCGAGGTCTCTGCTCGACGTCGACTTTGCTGCTTTTGTCTTCTGCAGGAACCGTACTGGAAATCGACCAGAACTGAGGTCGATATCAACCAGATTACTCGATATCGAGTGTCTTCTGGGGTCGAAAGCTTTGATCGTGAGTACAACAAAGGAAGCGCTGACATACCTCCTCGTGGATTCGATCCTGAATTACCCTACTACTACAAGGGAGGGGATTCTTGTATTATTTGTTTGAGACAGGGAGTAGTCTAGTTGTGAATTGTTTATTTGAATTATTTGAATCCCTACAGACCATCCCCGTAGCGAACACCCCATCAAAAATTGAAAATAAAGGAAAGAGTCATGGAAAAGAGCTCTACGATGAAAAAGTAGATTCATTAGAGATATAACATGAAATTGCCTAGTAAAGGGAAGTCCCAATGAAGTGAAAAAGAAAAAAATAAAGGAGATGAAAATTTGAAGTTGCTTTTGACATGTGCATGATAAGATGATGGAGGGCTTTTATTAAATTTCCATACAAGTGCTTACATATACAAGTTCATATCCTAGCCTTACCTATGCATATTTGCAAAAGTCACAAGACATATATGAACCTTATCATGATCATTATTGCTCCACATATATTACACATTTCCCATTTTATACCTTATACCCTATCCGGGGGCAATGTTGAGAATGGATGTCATCTTTGGAGTTGTTATATGGAGTTGTGCATGTATATTATTGAAGTTGTTGGCAGGAATGAAAGAAATTTTAAAATATGGAAAATTTAATGAGTGAGAAAAATCTGATCGCCTCAGGAGATAAAGGTAGGTCGACCCTGCTGGTTGAGATGTTAGTTCAGCGGGATGGGACACAAGTTGAGGAGTCCGAAGTACTAAGTATCCGGGGCCATTCATGACACCCATGTTTGCGACTCGCGAGAAGGCGGTGCTAAGGTCAGAGAGCTAAAAGCATTATAAGTGAAAAAAGCATTGAGCGATGAGTGAAAGGTGAGACATTAAGAAGGAATGTGGAATGTTTTGGAAAGAAAGTATGTTTCCCCGGATTTAACACCACATGGCCAAATATTAGCCTACCTTTAGCCTTTTCCCAATCTACTTCTCACAAGCTTGAAAAAGTCCTCTTGATTATTAATGCTATGTCGTTGAAATTGTTTTTGCATATAAACCTCCTTTTATGAGTATAAAATTGCTTTATGCACAAGCATGGACTTGGTTGACATAAGTACCTTATCAAGGATGGCAATTGATTGTATGGACATATGAAAAATGAATCTATGATGTTGAGGGTTTACTTTCTTCCACTGAATGACCATTAAAGGTATTGCTTAGGGACAAGCAAGCTTAAGTATGGGGTGTTTGATGTGCGCGCAAATAGCCATATTTTCGATGCTCATATAAGTCCATTTATCATTCTTTTGCATGCATGTTAGTGGGAAAACATGGGATTAGTGTAGTTTATGCTTTATTGTAAAATATATGGGTCTGCACGAGTTTCTATATGGTTTCGCAGAATGTTAGGCAAAAATGGACAGATTTGGAAGAGCGGAAAAAGAACTCAAAGTCTTCTGAGAGGTCGAAATCGACTGAAGGACCTCGACATCGAGTACAGCAGAGACACAGAAATTGAGCAAGAAGGAAAGCAGAGCATGTCAACACCAGCAGAGATCGATATCGAGGATTCATGGTCGATATCGAGTGCCCAGATTGAGATAAATGATAAAAGTCGAGTGCCAGTCCGAGTAGAAGAAGGAGAGCTCGAGATAAGATAAAAGAGAGGTCGATATTGACGTCTGAAGGTTGATATCGATGTTGCCAACAGAGAAGTCCGACTCAGATTTTGATAGAAATCTATCCGAAACTTGCACGTCTATCCAAAAGTTGAGATTTCATATCTTCAATGTCAGAGCTACATCTTTAGCTAGTTTTACCATCAAGTTTTTAGTTTTACTTTATTTAAGTTTTATCTTAGAGAATAAAGATAAAGTTTCGAGTCTTTGTATAGCAAAGTTCGATATCTATATCTAGAGGCCGTTACGGCTGAGTTTATTCATTCAATTTCAGTTATTCAAACACATAGTTTATCGCAGAGAATTTGTAGAGAGAGAGAGAGAGGAGGCCGAGTGAGGTTGGAGAGAAGCGAGAGCGGAGATTTGGCTTTGTTTGGTTGTAATTTCTTTCATAGTTCAATTCAAAGTAGTTTTCTTTCAATGATGATGATGAGTTGCATGATGAGAAGCGATTAGTCAACCCACTTCTAGGGTCGGGGTGAGCCCAACAATAGCGATGTAGGGTAAGTGCATCAAAGGTATGACTTTTATGTGATTCCGTTTTCTATCTTATGCATGATCCTTTGCGAAAGTTAGGGAGATTCATTATTTGCATTATTGAAGCGAAATCCACTCATAGTGTGAACTTGGATTACTCATGAATTGGATAGTAACTCTTAGGAACTATGCGAGAGCCTCTTATCACCTAAGTGTTGGTAACGAAAGTTATTTGACAGAATGGCATTAAATTTCATAACTTTAGCATCAAACTTGCATTGTTATCGTTGTGGCATTAATCCCCGACTTTGGAAGCTTTAAGTTTATTGAATTTCAAATAAAAGCTAAGTTTTGATTTCTGATCATCCTTCTTTACCATTCTACGTTCTTCGGACACTTTTTCGACAATAGGTTATGCAAAACAGTTTCTGTGACAAACATCGGAATCGACTGTAAAGGTCGATATCGAGGTTTAACATCGATATTGAGGTTTGTCTCGATGTCGACTTTGCTACTTTTGTCTTCTGAAGGAACTTGGCAGGATATCGACCAGATACATCGATATCGAGTGTCTTCTGAGATCGAAAGCTTGATCGTGATTACAACAAGGGAAGCGCTGACATACCTCCTCGTGGATTCGATCCTGAATTACCCTACCACTACATCGGGAGGGATTATTGTATTATTTGCTTGGAACAGGGAGTTAGCATAGTTAGAGTTTATATTGAATATTTGAATCTACCTCCCATTTAAACCGATCACCAATGTTGATATCAACCACCGTGATGTCGATGTCGACTACTCCAGAAAGCAAAAATCGACCACCTCGCCTCCAAAGCCATCCAAAGCATTCCCTTATCCTTCCAAGGCACTGCAAGATCCAGCAGACACCAAAATCAGATGCTTCGTGAAGATCCTACAAGGTCTCAATCTCACCATCCCACTCACGGAAGCGCTAAACGTGATGCCTTCCTACATGAGGTTCCTGAAGGACATCTTGTCCAAAAAAAGGTCTATCTTAGAGATCACCGGCTAATGCCATTCCATTGAGTTACCTGAAAAGCGCGGTGATCCAGGCAAGTTTGCGGTGACGATAGGGGTAGGTAAGCAAAAATTTAAAGTCCTATGTGATTTTAGGGCTAGTGTTAGTTTGATGCCCCTATCGATATGGCAACAAGTGGGCATATGAGCATTGGAGCCCGTCGACATGAAACTCTACATGGCGGACAACTCTTTCATGAGACCAACTAGGGTGTTGGATGATGTCCCTGTCAAATTGGGAAAGTTCTTCATACCCACGGACTTCATCGTGTTGGACATGCCAGAAGATCCCATTGTGTCTATCATCCTTGGTAGGCCGTTCCTAGGAACAGCGGATGCCAACATCAATGTGAGGAATGGCACCCTTACATTCAAAATCGGCAATTAGGTCATTAAATTTCGCTTCAACCCTACGATGAGCGAGAGAAAGCAGCTAGAACAAGTTTCCCTCTCACCTGCAAGGATAAGCTTCACAAAATTTTGTTGGCGAGGACGGAAGCTGCAAAGAGAGTCGAGATTGATTGGAGCCAGTAGAAATCGACCAATCAACTCGATATCGACCTAGATGACTCAATGTCGAGTGACCCAGACAATCTACCGAGTTTCCAGGAGCTTAAGTATGGGGTCCCCGACGTCGACATCGACCACCTCCAGTCGACATTGACTTCTGCACTCGAGATCGACATTCCCATATCGACATAGCCTGACCTTCCACCCGAAGATCACTGTCTCGGGCAGGAAAAGGTAAGCTCAGGTATGACCCCTAACCCTTCTCTGTCCATTACTGATGATTCAACTAATGGGAGGGTCAAAGCTCCATGGTTTGCCCATATATCTAAAGTTAGGTCAAGAAAGAGAAGGAAAGCATCAGACAAAGAGCCTAACAAATAAGAAGCCTTGGTTGCCAAGCTTGGATACTATCAAAAGGACCTAGATGATCCAAGAGAAGGAAAAAGCTTGAAGGGTCCCTAACTTAAAGGGTCGCGAAGGATTGACAGAAAAGTCGGCCTAGCGACTCAAAAATCTAGAGCGTGTACAGAAACTTTTAAATTTCCGCTTAAATGGTTTTTAGGGTTTCAAATTTTGGATTTGGATTGAGAAACTTTGATATACAGTGGCTTTATTATTATGATCTAACAAGAATTTCATGTTACAAAGCAAAAAGAATGACAAAGAAGAAAAGAAGCTACTGGAGAGGCACTCAAAATCGACCAGGCCAGTCGAAATCAACTTCCTAAAGGTCAAGCCACCTCCTGGAGTCGACATCGATCACTCAGAAGCCAAAAAGAGCACTCGACTTCAACTTCTTCTTCGACATACACTGATGCAATCGAAATCGACCTACTTACTCGACATCGACTTCTGGCATCGACTTAACTTGAAATCTAACTAAATCCGTAGGTTGCTCTATGAGTTTCTCTCTTCACCCTTGTTTTTCTTTTAATACAGTGAAGACATTGTATATTTTAAGTATGGGGTGGGGATGAAACAGGTCTTATGGTCAAAACTTGGCTTTCTTTTATTTTCTGCATTTCATTCACGTTTAAGTTTTTGCACTAGTTATTTACTTTTAAAAAAATGCAAAAAAAATAAAAAAAATTAGAGAATGTCAAAAAGAAACAAAAAAAATGCATATTTACCTATTAAGTTTGTTTTTAAATACTACTTAGATGTCCTATGATGAGAACTCAATAGCTGACTTGATCATGTAAATCCTATGGCATATTTGGATGGTTTAGCCTAAGTCCTTAAAATGATATTTATGTAGATTGTGAACTTGTGATGAAATTGAGTGCATATGATCCTAGGCTAAAAAGCAAAATCCAACAAAATTGTCCAAGTGAGAATTTTGGCCTATATAGAGATCATTAAAAATCCCTCTGCTTTCTTCAGTGTATTTACTCTTCATATGCATCTCTAAATGTTGTGATAGTTATTCAAAACCAATACATATATATATGTTTATGTTTATGAGAATTAAATCATGGAGGCATCTTTTAAGCCATTTTTATCCTCTCTTTACCTGCCCTGCATTATCTCTGTTTGAAGCCAGAATATTAGCATAAGCCTTATATTGCAAACTCCAAAAAATTATCCCTAGCTTAATTGAGCCTGACCCCCATTTGGGAATTGAGACTTAGATTGGCTAGAATAATGCATTGTTGAAAGAAAGTGCATATTGTTTAGTTTTGAGCAATGAAAATTTATGGGTTGGTACATATTAGCATCTTGTCACATATTGTAAAAAGATTTTTGGCTCCCCATATAAATCCACATTTTTTTATTTTATTTATGTATTTTTCGTTAAAAAAAATCCGAAAAAAATTATTATATTTAGTGCATGAGCCAATTATTCCTTAGTTCATTTATTCCTTGCAAGATTTATATTTTTGAGAGCATATGAGGGTTTGAAAGAAGGTTGATGAGCATTATGGAAAGTAAGTTTGGTTGTGCATCATTGTAGGAGATATGGTTTGGATGAGTTGTGTTAAAGTTTAGGAGTCTTGATTCCCGAATTTTATAAGCACCACATAGCCAAATAATTCCATACCCTTTATTTCTTACCATGCCCCATGACAACATCGCCAAATGGAGTCTTCTTTGAAGTCTTCCATTGAACGAAATTCCTCCTGATGGTTCTTGTTGCATTTACATAATTGGTTGCGAAGTGGATTATTATAAATTGCAAAGTTTATGAGTTTTTACATGGAATCGAGTTGAGAGTTGTTCTTCATAGCCTAAACACATGAGAGTTAAGTGCAAACACATTATCCTTGTGAGGTTGGATTTAAAATTTCATATGCCTATGGATCGCTCATATATGTGTGATGACGTTAAATTCATTTGCTTTACTTTCCTACCTGATGTGCGCTCAATTGGCCATATTTTTCAACTACTTTTATGTCGATTTTTGTCTACATTTGCATGCATATTGGTTGGGAAAGCATAAGATTAGTGTAGTTTATGTTTATTTTCCAATTATGGAGGTCTACACGAGTTCTTATGTTATTTTGCGGAAATCGAGGCGAAATTTGAGTGATTTGGAGAAGAGAAGAAAAGCTGGAAAAGTACTAAAAATCTACTGAGGAGTCGAAATCGACCAAATGACTCGACATCGAGTGGACCATATCAACAGAAATTGAGCCAGAAGAAGAATAATGCAACTCGACACAGACTGGTCGATATCGACTGAAGCTGGTCGATATCGAGTGCCCCAAATCGAATAAAGTTATAGAGATCGAGTGCAGAACTAATATGCTCAGGAGGACATCTTACGAGATATTCATACAAGGAAGAGATGTTCACACTATCATGGACCTAATTCAGGAGGAGCAACAATCATATAGACTCATATCATGTGGCTCATGTTTCTAATCGATCATACGATCAATACAAAGGGGTCAAGTAGGCATGCTATGACAACATATAATAATGATAGGAAGCAAGGCACAACACGGGACCTAAGCAATGGGGCAAGCATGGGTACAGAATGTCATACAACCACGAATTTACATTAAGGATCATCATCATCATAACATGTACGGAGAATTACGTAGCATATAAGGCACGTTGTCATAAAATTATAACACGTATCCATCAAGTAAGGGACTCACTCTATCATGGTACTAGAACTGAACGATCGCACTATCATGAACCTATTCACAGGGAGGACATCAATTATACAACTTCCTAGCATATGACATATATATTCGTGCTCTAGTATGACAATGCAATATACCAAGTATATCATGTCGGGATGATATGGATATAACAAATGTAGCTCGAACCCATACAATGGTCATCATGAACATCAAAGCACATAAGCACAATTTCACACTAAGGATCAATCTGTAGGTCAAGGAGTAGTACCACATAGTATCACACAATCATGAACAGAGCAATCAAGATAACCCGATAGAGATCCATAAGGGCAAACATTGACTCTCCCTAACTGACTCATCACCCATCTTTCCCGTGAGACTCGGATACGACTTTTTATGGCAACAAGACACCGGTTGATCATCATAAGAATCAAGAAAGACACCCTCAGAAACACCTTACTTTCTAACTTGGAATTACATCAAAAGCCAACTTCCAATACTCTCCCAAGCAACCCTCATATTCAACCATGATTCCCGAAACAATAAGTTTACCAACCCGATTTCCCGTGGAGGAGACCGATATTCGAATGGAGGACTCGATTGAACTATCAAAAGGGTTCATAAGGGAAGGGGCAGTTCCACAAAAGCTGAGCTTAACCATATAAGAAGAAGGGTACTCCCGCTATCCCGTTCGCATAGATCATTCAATATTCATTACATAGTTAGGACATACCAATCAATCTTTAGCATATCAAGCACTCAACATAGAATCAGTCCATGACAATTATAACGACCTCCTTGGAATCTTCCAAACCTAGCTATAAAGAACAAGCTAATATTTCTCCTACCCATTCCCAACTACATCCAAAAGGGACGATCTAACGCCTTTTCTACCTTCTCGATCCCTTATTAGTTGGTTCTCCTCTTTTATCATAAGCCAAGTTCATATTTAGTCCAATTGAGTTAGGCATATTAAGTTCATTTTGCCCCTTTAAAACGCTTTCAAATCTTTCGAAATCCATGGGCGGTTTTACAAAACATACACTCGACCCTTGCGTACCCGAATTGCACAACCTGGCTCTGATACCAACTTTGTAACGGCCTGGATATAAATAGCCGCGTTACGTTTTGAAGGTCGGATACCTTCGTTCGGATGTTGCAATTCAGGTACGGGTCGAGGTTTCAAACCTCTAAAGATCAGTATTCAAAGCGGGGATTTCGAACCCCAATCAATCGAAGTCACAGAAATTCAATTTAAACGAAAGTAAAGCGGAAGCAAGGTTTAGATACAAGTGCCACGGCATAGCCGGGTCAAAACCAAAACATAGTGGGTGATTGCCATTTTATCAAGTTAGAATATTAGCCAGGTTCTTCGGTTCGCCAAGAGTTTCCCCGTCACAGAAGCAAGGAGCAAACAAGAGCGGTACCTAACACTATCCACGAAGTCGGGCTCGGTAATCGCTTGCGGGTCCTCTGACCACGCTGAGGCCACATAACATGCCTATACCTAAATAAAAGATGACTAATGCAGTACAAGATTTAAATCACATAAGCATGCTTGACAGTTATAATATACGGAAAAACTGTAAAGGGCCCAAGACAATGCCAAGTGGCATATCTCTCTCCTACCTCTGCACCCCTTTCCGTTAGTGCAGAGACTGGCCAGTTCGGTGCTATAGCATAGCAATTTCCTCGTGGTGGTGCACTAACCACGGCATCATCATATCATATCATATCATCTCATCTCTTGCCCGATGGTGCTGGGCTAATCATATCATATCATATCATCTCATCTCTTGTCCGATGGTGCTGGGCTAATCATATCATATCATATCATCTCATCTCTTGCCCGATGGTGCTGGGCTAATCATATCATGCTCATATCGACTCGATAGACTCAGGGCACCCGATGGGGCTGGGCTACCCAATGACCCTAGCTAAGACTCTAGGACTATCACAGATAACGGTCGTTCTGTATTCAAACACACATAGTAAACACATGCTCAGTTCAATGCAATCCTAGCATGATACTACATGGCATGCTTTAATATGCAACAAAGCTGCACATTACATGACACATCAGGCAGGAGGTCCAGGTTACTAAGTAAGTCCCGTAGGATACTTACCTGAAGATGCAGAACAGCAAGATGACATAAACAAGGGCCCAAATGCAAGTCCAAAGCAATCCAAAAGCAATACACACCTATCATCAAGCCATTTCCATAAGCTACCAGACCAACATTCATACACACGACCCAAGTTCTCAATATCCTCAAAACCGACCGATAGTAAAACCGTTTTCCAAAACCTTCCAATACGATTAAATCGACCAAAAATCATTCTTCCAATTTCCTTCTCAAAACCAACATCATCAAGCTAAGACAAAATCCCAACATTTGAAATGACACTTTTAATAAAACTTCAAGCTCAAGATCAAATAGTTCAAGTTCCGTCAAACCCTTCTTTAATAATGAACATTAAAATAATATTTCAAAACTCATTGCCCAAAGTTTTCCCAAACTCTTAAATCTTAAGTTAAGTCAACTCATATTCAAAATAATTTCTCAAGTCATACTTGGCCAAATTCCGGCATTAATCATTTAAACCTTAAAACCAATCTCTAAAAATCATATAATAGAACTAATTCCGGCATGTTGGTTTTCAAATACAATTCCTCTAAAAGGCATTTCTAAAACTTGAAAATCTCATTTTTAATACTTTATCATCAATATATTAAATAAACATAAACATACTCTATCTTTATTAATAATTCATTTCCAATTTCTCAACTTAACATATTCAAATCATCATAAAACACTTAATCCAAATAATATTACTTTTAAAATAATTCCATAATAATAAACACTTTCTGAAATTCTATTTTTATAAAATTAGATTCATCAAGATAATAACATTAGTAATAATAATAAAATAAATAAATAAAAGCCATTATATAATATAACACATAATATAATACACAACATATAAGTATGTAAATATAATACCCAAACCCAAACTCAACGGGCCCCATCCAAAAGCCCCAACCCGGAAGCCCAAACCCAAACTCAATTTTCGGAGCCCCAACCCGAAGACCCGAAAAGAAGAAGGAAAGAAAAGAAGACCAACCGACCCAAAATAAAAGGTCCAAACCACCTCTTTACCTTAACCCAGCCCGAGACATAAATAAAAAAAGAAGGGGGGACCCAGCTGACTGGGCACCACGGTGGCAAAGGCGGGCCCATGCCCATTTTGTGTTAAGTGAACCGGAGGAATAAGGTGAACCGGGAAAAGAAATAGAAAAGAAAGGGAGGTGAACCGGGGGAAGCTGAACCCGTCCCCTTCCTCTGATCTGCACAGCGCTTCGGCAACGGAGAAGAGGGTGGAACCCAACCTCTCCGGCGGCTCCCTTTCCAGCCACAACCACCAACAAACCGACCGACAGCCTATCCCGACCCTCACCCAAACCAGAAAATAGACACGAAAAGAGAGAAGAGAGGGAAGGAGTCTCACCTAAACATCGAAAATCCGACTCCGGGGACGCTTCGAGGGCGGCTCCGGCTGCGAGAGCTCGAGAGGAGATTCGAATGGGCCTAGGATGGACAGATTCGGTCATAAAAGAGGATCTTTGGCTCGGTTTTGAAGTGAAGAAGGAAAAGGAAGCTTACCCAAATCGGAGATGCAAAACCGAGCAAGAGAGGGAGAGGGGGCTGCGCTCGGCGTCTTGAAGCTTCGAACAGGGAGAAGGAGCTTCGAACAGGGGCGGTGGCGCTTACTGGTGGCGGAAAAGAGGGGAATGTGGTGGTGACTGGTTGGATGCGGTACAACAGAGGAGGAGGAACGGTTTCTGGGTGGGTTTTCTGGAGACTGCTAAGAGAATAGAGGAGAGGAGAGAGTTGCTTGGCTTCAGATAAGGATAGGAGGAGGGAATGCTCCTCTGAATTCAAAGGAAAGAGGGAGTGCACTAGGGTCTCTGCAGATGGCGTAGGAGGCAATCCGAATTGGCGTGGTGAGGCACTAAGGCCTGATTGTGGCGTGGGAGGGGTCTGATTCCAATTGTAATTTTGCCAAGATTGGGAGGAAAAAATTGCAAAAGGGAGGAGGATGGGAAGGAGTGTGCTTAGCTACTTTGGGTGCAATTGGGAGGGAGAGAGCTATTCTGTAAACAGAGAGAGAAGAAAAAGAAAATAGAGTAGAAGTGGTCCTCACAAGACCCAATTTTAAAATACTCGGAACCCGCTATCTCGACGTATCCCGACTCGTTTGAAATTTAATAAAATTTCCAAATCTGCAATAAAATAATGAACCTCAAAATAAATTTCAAATCTCGAAGTAAGAAGGCGAAAATAAAATCCGTCGGAATCAAATTTTAAAACGATGTCGGAATCATTCAAAATGATTTTAAATCAAAAATTGTGCTCGATGACAAGTTTTCCTCCAATTTTATATCTCAGATATAAAATAATATACTTTTAATTAAAATAATATTAAAATAATATTTCGGCCTTTACAGGCAGGCCTTGAGTCATAGGCCGCAGCAGTCCCATAAGTGTTATCAAAGTTCACGAGCCTCTCAATTGTCTCCCAGGCCTCCGTCGGTGTAAGCTCAATGTACCGATAGGAGGTATATGAATTGATCCTCTCCTTATTCAATGCATCAAGGGAGTTGTAGAAGATCTCCTGGATTACATAAGGTAGTTGCCCATGCATCGGGCATGATCTCATCAAGTCCTTAAATCGCTCCCACGCCTGTGCCAATGTTTCACCTGGCTTTTGTTTGAAACCCGTGATCCTTTGTCGCAGCATCGCCATTTTAGTGGGAGGAAAGAATTGTTTTTAGGAATGCATCATTCACCTCTGCCCATGTCCTCAGCGAGCGTGGAGCCAAACTTTCTAGCCATGGCAATGCCTTCCCTGCCAAAGACCATTGAAAAGATTTCAGTCTCACATACTCTAAATTTACACCATCGGCTATAGTTTCACATAAATCCATAAAAGTAGAGATGTGTTGTAGTGGGCATTCATTAGGCCTTCCTTCAAACGTGTTTCTTTTAATTTCAGAGAGGAAGTTTATTTTAATTTCAAAGTTTGAAGGAGGGATAAGAATAGCGGATTCAGGAACATGAAGTGGCGGATGCATGTATTGCATTGCCGTCTGTGGATACTGATTGAGCCACTCTTGGGCTTGTCTATGCGCATCCTCTTCCCTATTAGCACGGGCTCGCTCTGCAGCAGTGGCGGCCCTCTCAGCAGCGATTGTAGCATTATGGTCCTCAATTTCCTTCCTCAACCGCTCTATGGTCTCAGCCTGCGTCTCGTTATCCGCCATGATTTGAATAGCTTTGTTGCGAAGATGGAAGAAACGTTCAGGCTCGTCAATGGTTTCCAGGATAGGTCCGCGATCAGAACGTCGCATAAACCTGCAAAATAAGCACTAAAAGTGGGTCGTGAGAAAACTTAGGTGGCGATTGATTGCCTCCCTGGCAACGGCGCCAATTTGTTCGTTTAGGGGAGATAGATTCGCTTTAAACAAAATATTCAAATATAAACTCTAATTATGCCAACTCCCTTATCCATGCAAATAAATACAAGAATCCCTCCCGATGCAGTAGTAGGGTAATTCAGAATCGAATCCATGAGGAGGTATGTCAGTGCTTCCTTAGTTGTAATCACGATCAAGCTTTCGACCTCAAAAGACACTCGATATCGAGGTGCCTGGTCGATATCAACCTCATTTCTGGTCGATTTCCAGCAAAGTTCCTGCAGAAGACAAAAGCAAACAGATTCAACGTCGAGAGAGACCTCGATATCGATGTTAGTGCTCGATATCGACCTTTCCAGTCGATTTTGATGTCTGTAACAGAAACTGTAATGCTTAACCTATTGTCGGAAAAATAGTCCAAAGAGCTTAGAATGGTAAAGGGATTGTGCACAGAAATCAACACTCAAACTTTTTTATCAAATTCAATTAACTAAAAGCTTCCAAGGTTGGGGATTCATGCCACAACGATATTCATGCAAGTATGATGCTAAAGTTATGAAATTTAATGTCTTTCCGTCAAATAACTTTCGTTGCCAACTTTTAGGTGATTAGAGGCTCTCGCATAATTCCTAAGAGTTACTATCCAATTGATGAGTAATCCAAGTTCACAATATGATTGGCTTTCGCTTCAATAATGCAAATAATGAATCTCCCTAACATTCGCAAAGGATCATGCATAGGATAGAAGACGGAATCGCATAAAAATCATACCTTCGATGCACTTACCCTATATTGCTATCGTCGGGCTCACCCCGACCCTAGAAGTGGGTTGACTACTCGCGTCTCATCATGGAACTCATCATCATCATTGAAAAGAAAACTACTTTGATTAAGCTGAAGAGAAAGTTACAACCGAACAAAGCCAAATCTCCGCTCTCGCTTCACACCCAACATCATTCGGCCTCTCTCTCTCTCTCTAACTCGTTACTACTGTAATTGAAAATTGATTTCTTGCTTGCTTGAATGAAAACTTAATTGCTTAACTCAGCCCTAACGGCCTCTAGATCTAGATCTCAAATCTTACTAGCCAAGGATTCGAAAACCTATCTTTAGTCTCTAAGATAAAACTGAATAAAGTAAAAACTAAAAATTCCATGGTAAAACATCTAAAGTGATAAGTCTGGTGCAAAAGATAGAAGATCTCGACTTTAGGATAGACGTGCAAGCTTCAGATAGAATTCTATCAAAATCTGAGTCGGACTTCTTCTGTCGGCAACATCGATATCGACCTAAGACATTGATATCGAC
Organism: Persicaria maculosa; assembly: GCA_963922045.1. Lineage (NCBI taxonomy): Eukaryota > Viridiplantae > Streptophyta > Magnoliopsida > Caryophyllales > Polygonaceae > Persicaria > Persicaria maculosa. The sequence goes on along the minus strand of OY998271.1, from coordinate 19,819,469 downwards.
CTCTCTTTAACTCTATCTCGAGCTCTACTTCTTCTCCTCGGACTTACACTCGACTTCTATCAATATCATCGATCTAGGCCACTCGATATCGACCTTGGACATCGATCTCAACCTCTTCTGTCTCGACATTCTCTGTTCTCTGCTCGATTCCTGGTTGCTCTGTTTCACTTGATGTCGAGGTTCATAGTCGATTTCGACCTCTTCAGTAGACTTCGAGTTCTTTTTCCGCTCTTCCAAATCTGTTCATTTTTGCCTCGTTTTCTACGAAATCACATAGAAACTCATGCAAACCCATATATTTGACAAAAATGCATAAACTACACTAATCTCATCATTTTCCACTAATATGCATGCGAATGAATGATAAAATGGACATAAATGTGCATAGAAAATATGGCACTTTGCGCGCACATCAATTTATCATGCCATTAATCATAACAAGAATAACAACCTACTCGAACATAACTAACATAACCAATCATCATCTACCAGAATATTAACATAGCAAAATTCGTCATAACAAGAATGTCATCTTATCAAATCGATAACACATCGATACATCAAATCTCATCATTAACAAATCATAAATTCAGGGAAATCTGCAAATTGTTACCAATCAAATCAGACGCAACTAGCCACTCACACATCACCATCAAGCTCCCGAAGTCCAGATCAAGCCTAAGCTAGGTTCACCGTACCTAATTCGATCATGTCTTAAAACCTCCAAATACAACCACATCTTGCTTCTCTTAAAACCAAAACGCATGGATATCCTCTTCAATCTCTTTCACAAACGTCTAAGGGTCAAAGCCTATCCTAATTTCATCCAATCATATACCTACATGCTCAGGTCAACAAGTTCTCCAAAAATTAACTCACGCAAAATGTCAAACTCACGATCCCAACTTCTCGTCCAACTAACTAAGCCCATATATTTGAATCTATAACTCTCCAAGTGACGATAGACCAAACCCAATATTTCAAATCTCATCAAAACCTTTATTAAGTACACGATCAATCTAGATATTCCTTACCAAATTCGTTCATTCCTCCCATATCCTTGACGACCCATACGATCATTATCTCTACAAGTTCCCGAATCGCCTCCAATACTCTCATCCTATTTCCCATACCATTAAGCACACTCATTTCTAATCCACCTCTAAAGAACCAATGTCCATTTCTTAAGCTATTCACATACCCAAAATAACACAAGCACCTTACTCATCTAGGCCGGAAGGTCCTATCACTACCAACTGTCCTCGCTCGTCAAATTCTACGTCAAAGCCAACTAGTAATAGACTCGTAACCACGACCCATCTAGTCTCCTCAACTGTGCCTATACCCAAGTCCTCAACAAACATATTTCACCCAGCTACTCATCACAATATCTCCAAACCACATCATATCTCTACATTTCCCAAGAGGTCATAGAAATTTCACCCAAGGCATCACAATTTATTGAATCCCCAAAATCTTGCGATTATTAGTATCACCATGTCCTCCACCTGGACTAGTTCCCATATTCGTTATTCAGAATCTTCCTGTCTCTAAACTCAATCAATCAAACTCATAAGCGATCCTATGATACCTTTTTCTTAGCTTTAGGCCTTTCCTCATGGACTTACCTTTCATTTCTTAACACCTCAACATTCCAAATCGACTCCACACATATCAATTTTGATTTCTTCCATATGCTAAAAGTCTTCCAATCACACCTTAGTAATTTTCCAAATACCACTCTAGCAAGTGTCCTCAATAACATACGAGCAATACCCAAGTACAAATCTCACTTCCTATTCTACTCTCACATAAACAACTCGAATCCCAAGATCCACAAATTTTCAAGCAGTCGTGGTCACTCAAACCTTATCGATATCCATAATTTTTTCCTCATCAAAGTCGTTCTCGCTTTCTGTACGAATAATCTAAGTCTCAAGTTCTACAACTCCTCGACAATCCCAGTTATTCAAACCTTATCGCCATCCAAAACTAGTTCCTCAAAAACATCGTTTCCACTCCTAGTGCGACAACCTATCTATTATCACATCCTCTCTACGAGAATCCTCAATCGTACATGCCCTAGTTTATTCATATCTTCCCTCAAGGATACCTAATCGAATTTACTTTATCCTTCATCCAATTTTACTCACTTATATACTACAACCTTATTCCCGCAAATCTTGTCATTCTCATCCTATGCCTCACATAAGGGCTACCTAGAAGGATCATCTAAAAATCACTAACTACCATCTTCTATCTGCCTTAGAAACTCACTCAATCCTGCTTAAGCGAATGTCTCCAACCCTATGTTTCTATCTCTCATCATCATCGATCGAAACCTATGACTTCTACTGCTCATATACACCCCTTTAATCCTACTGCAAATGAGACCATAATCCTGAAGAAAAGAAAAGAGAAGAAAAGGAAATAAAGGAAAAGGAAAGAAAAAGGAAAGAGGAGAAAGGAAGATCGTCAAGCATGACCCACTATGTCAAAACTCGCTAACACATCAACAACTATCTACTCACTAGCATCAATAACCCATATCTCATATGCAAGGGCAACCAGGCCATACTCACCGACAACTCACATATCAATATAACAACATCAATGCATCAAAATGAGATCACATTAGGCCTATTGCGCACAATCATTATTCTCAATCATCACAAGGGAGGTTAGAACCTTGAATGGGGAGCGCCCCTTTCCTAAGGCATATCCACAAATCCACTGCATACTCGTCCTTCAATGTTGTTGATGACATCAGTTTGGAGACCCGTGGGTTATGGACCTACTATGCTTTTGTTGCGTCGCTCTAGTGCTATCCAGTCAGTCATTCTCTTCCTTGTGTCGACACTTCTTTCACAAGATGACAAAGGGGTTCCAAGTTAACAGAGATAGGGGAGAGACGTAAGCAGACAACCAGGATTCCTTACGGAGTCAAATACGTACCGAGGCTCAGGATGACGAGACTAAAGACAAGGTCCCAACCCGAGAATGACAATGATATCGGGAGACATGTTCAAATTAACAATTATTTGAATAAGACATTTATTTAATATAAGGTTATATCGATTAGGTAATCACAGATGGGACTACAATCATGATCAAACAGAAATCTCCAAGGCCAACATCAACCCACTGACTCAAGAGCCCATTTCCCGTGGAGTGCTTGTATGACTCGTTTGGATAAGGGAGAAGAGTACTCAAATTATTTCCTAAAGAAGGATGGTCGAGCCCTGGACAAGGTCTTATGACAAGAAGACACATGTTGACCATCGCAAGAATCGAGAGGGATAGCTCGGCAAAACAACCCATCCCTTTAGACTCGGAATCATGTCGGAAAACTTAGGTTATTCAAAGTTGATATTCTGGTACATTAATTAATTCGTGGCATGACCTATGGTGACAAGTACCATATTCGATCACACATGCACCCAAGTAATTAATGCACCCAAACAGATACCCCGAATATGATTAGATGTCCACCCCAATTTCCCGTGGAGAACGCCGATACCAAAATAAGACTTGATAAGAACATCTATGGAAGAAGATAAAAGAAAGGGAAGAAAAGAGTAGTAAAGGAGAGAAAAGAAATGAAAGGAAAAGGATGGAGAAGAAGGAAAAGGAAGAATCGATAAGACATCGTTTAAGGACATGGGAGGAGATAGAAGAAGAGGAAAGTAGAACTGAGAAGATTAGACACTATTCAGCAACCCTCGGCCTTAACTAGATATTTGTTGAACAAAAGGTGAAATGAAAAGGAAACGACACAGACAGTTGAATAATGGAAAAGTTTGTTCCACAAGAACTGAAATCCTAACTATAGAGTAAGGAAGGGCTCCCTCTCTATCCCATTCGCCTAGAAGTTTAATTCATAGCCAACAGATATCAAAGAAGTTCACAAACAGAATTCTTGCTCAGGGAAGAGATCACTCATAATAGAATCAATCAGTAACAATTAATCTGAACCCCTTCGATGGGGATCACCCTCAGGCCCAATTTATATAAAGTCACAAAATCTACCTAGAAGCTTCCCTTCGAGGGGCAACTGACCAGAGGGGCAACTATCCTCTCGGCCTCTATATCCTTACCCTGCTACTCCAACCACCACGGTGTAAACTCCTTGGAGTCTTCCAGGCCCTCTGCAAAGCATAAAGCTAAGTTTTGCCTACCCTTTCCCATGTCTACACCCAATAGGGATGGTCTATCGCCTTTCTACCCACTCGATTTCCCCTTTTTCAATTCTCCTTATTTTAAGTCAATTTTATTAAGCTTTGTTCATTAATTGAGCCATATTAAATTCATTTTTCCCTTTAAAACTCTTCGAAATCCCTTAAAAACATTTGGCGATTTTCAAAATCATACTTCAACCCATTTGTACTCGAATTGCGCAACCCAAGCTCTGATACCACCTTTGTAACGGCCCAAATATAAATATTCGGGTTATGTTTCGAAGGACTGGATACCTTCGTTTGGATCTTGCAATTTGAGTACGGGTTGAGTTTCAAAACAAAGTGTGAGCGCTAAAAGAAGGGATTTCATACCCTAAATTCGTGAGAGGTCCATTGGGGACCATAACCTGTCCTACTTGACTAAGTCGCTCAAAACCATTTATAGTTCAAAACATAAAGAAAGGAAATTGACAATACAACTTGCCTCGGCGGAGCCGGGTCAAAACCAATATAAACGAGTATAAACATCCAAAGTGTCAAGTCTGGTGATAAATTAGTCTCTTGGCCAGCTGAACATCCCAAAAAGAACCCTCGTCATGGAAGCACGGATCAAGCAAGGATCAAATACCTAAAACTATACCACAAGTCAAGGTCGAGCCACTCATGCGGGCCCTGAAGACCTCGTTGAGGACATATAATGTGTCTATACCTAAATAAAGGATGATCTAATGTAGTGCATAAATATTAAACACACAAGCAAGTTGACAGTTTATATATATGCAGAAAGCGATTAAATGGATCCACACAGAATGCCAAGTCGCATATCCCCATATCTCTCAAAACCCCATGCCTTAGTCGAGGCAGGTATCTCTCCTATATATTCGTACCTCAGCCGGGGTCGTATGTCCACCTCAATCGGGGCCGGACGACTCAATCGGTGCCGCAGTATATCTCATGCCTGAGTCCATACATCAACCGGGGTTAGACACTTGGTCACCGCCGCAGTCATATATACAGATCATGAAATCATACTCTCAGATGAATTTATCAGGACAACCCGATGGTGTTGGGTTGTCCTATGACCCTAACAAAGACTCTAAGACTCACAGATAATGGTCGTTCTCTTTCCAAACGCATAAAGAAGACGGATGCTCATTCATAAGTGCAAATCCTATGCATGGTACTACATGGCATGCTCTTATGCATATGCAACACCTACACACTATATGACACATCATGCATGAGGTTCTATCTTGAGTAAGCCCCGGAGGACTTACCTGGAGTAGCAGATCAGCAAGAGGAAAGCAGCAAGAGAACAAGCAAGCAAGTCACAGATCACCTAGCAAGTATTAATGAACATGCATAAGTTTACTGCACAAAATGGGATCCATTTTCCAGTACACATAATATATCCATCATTCATTAGTCATAACATCATCATCATCATCATTTATCACAACTTAACTTAACATCTTATATTATCACATTTCATTCTTGTTTCCATAAATCACCCCATTTGCTCATGTAATAACAACATTAGCTCGCAAGTAATTCACATAGGCAAATATCAAGAAATCACATCAATCAGTTTCCAACTAGCCCAGTCCTAAAGTCTCCCAAAAACCATTTAATCTCAATGAGTCAACTCGTTAGACAAACATTTTCTTCAAAATCGTACTTAGCCAATTTTATTTATAAAACATTAACCCTTTAACCAACTTGCAAAATTTTACTATTAAAATAATCTCGACATAACTTATTTCAAAATTATTATCTTAATAAATGCTGACATTTTAGAACCAGTTCGAATAATATAAATTCAACCCCCTTTAAAACCCACCAAATAACCACACAAGCATTTGAATAATTTAACACATGAGAAAATAGTTAATTAATAGATAATTAAATAGTAACTAATTAAATGATCAATCAAATCAGAATTGAATAGATAATAATTAAATACATAAATTAAGTAAATAACTAGTTCTTTTCCCAAACTTTGTTCGGGTTTTTTCATAATATTTTCGATCGAGGTTGATGTATTAAACAAAATATTCGACACGTCAATTTTCTACTAACATATTGCTCATATTTCTTGTCATGATGTTCTTCGAAATTTTCTTTTCTTGAGATGATCGATACTTCAAATTTGACAAAGAATGGTAAATCAGTCGCTTTCATGCTTCTCCTAACATCCGTCCTAATTGAAGGCAAAGAAAATAAACCTTATAGTTTTTTGTTTAAGAAAATTGAGTTTAGATCCTCTAAAATACTTTCTCTATTACACACATCATGTCACACCTTTTAAATTATTCAAAATTATAAACCGATTTGATAAAGACACCTTAAGTTGAAATGAATATACCCTATATAGCTAAAGAATAAAAAAATGATATTTTGTGTGTGTTTTTTATAACGTCTTAGACCTTTAATTAGAAAGAGGTACTCTATGTTTAAGTATGAACCCTAAGAGGCCAAAATATTTTAAAAAAATGTTATACCTCTCAAATTAGTGTAAATTATAAATCAATTTCAATACGACCCACTTTAAAAATTAATTTTAAATTCATTTTCATATTTGAATATTAGATACTTAGATGCATTTCATCGAACACCTTATGGGCGATGATTAAACCCATCAAGTCACAATTTATAATCTTCTATTTCACTTGAATAGCACCGGTATCTTATGGTAACTTTGATCAATAATTTATAATCTTCAATTTCACAAATTTCATCAATGGAGTAAACAATTTATGCATTGTATCTAAATATTTTGCCCAAAAAATATTCCAACAAAAATATCTTGGAACCCTTGTCAAAGCTCCAGGCTTAAATATATGATAGGTTGAGCATCGAATATTTTTGGATTTTTTTTCTCATTGTATTTAATATTGAAAATCAATTTTCATAACCATAATAGATTTCACACTATGCTTGTGAAATGGGCTGCAGAAAATGAATGATTGATGTTTTTACCCGTTTTAAGGTCGTGTGTATTTTAATCGGAGCCCAATTACTCCATTTTACCCTCTAATAGACTATTCTTTTTAGATATTTTTTTTTATTTTTGGTATTTGGTTATTCCTATTGTATTTAATATTGAAAACTAATTTTCATCGCCGTAATATATTTCACACCATGCATATGAATCAGGCTGAATAAAATGAATGATTTATGTTTTACTCGTTTTAAGGCAGTGTGTAGTTTCATGAGAATCCAATTATTCCAAATTGACATAGAATATACGATTTATTTTTAGGTGATTTTACATTTTGATTTTTTTATTCTTATTGTATTTAATATTGATACCTTATTTTACTTGTCATAATATATTTCACATCATTAAAAATATGTCATAATATATCCTTGCTAAATATATAACAATTGTTATATATGAGTTCTCTACACTTTGCTTATTATTTTATAAGTCCCTCTTGGCCAAATAGTCAACTATCCTAAATTACGCTATGTAAAACTGAATAATACAAAATAGCAATTTAGGAAGAGATGGATTCAAGAGCACCAACATTCAATAGATTTCCTTAGAGAAACACTAAAAACCAAATTACAAATCAAGACAAAGTTTTATCCCACACATAAATATATGACGGAATAAGGATCAAGTATTTATGGTTTTTAATTTATTCCCATTGTATTTAATAATGAAAATTGAGTTTCATAACCATAATATATTTCACGCCATGCATGTGAAACGGGCTGTAGAAAAAAATGATTGATTATTTTACACCTTTTAAGATCGTTTGTAATTTAATTAGAGCTCAATTATTTCACTTTGACCTATAATAGACTATTAGACATTAATTTTTTTTTATTATTTTTTGGTATTTTTTATTTCCTATTGTAATGAATAGTAAAACCTGATTTTCATCGCCATAATATATTTCACATGCATCATACTTGTGAATCAAGCTGAATAAAATATATTATTTATATTTTTACTCATTTTAAGGTTGTGTGTATTGTTATGGGCATTCAATTACTTCACATTGACCTATAATAGACGGTTTATTCTCATATGTTTTAATTGTAACATCAAGCCAAAATTTTATCATGCAAGTTAATAATTCAATCAAACGTTCAAGTGGAAACCCATCTTCCCATAGAAACAACCTTATCACGAAAACTTTTAATCTCAACCGTTCAATTTTCATCCATGGTCATTTATAAAACAGTGGTAATTTTGAAATTTACATGAAGTTTACGCCTTTTTGTAAAAATCATTAAAAAAGAGCCACGTGACTCAATATTTTACACTAACAGGTTCCTTAAAGCCAATTGAAGCCAAGTTTTTCTTATTTTTCCAGAAAAAAAAAACTATAATTCGTAGATACATTTTTATCAAACACCTTGTGTGCAATGACTCAATCAATAAAATTCATTTCAAATGTATAAACTCCTTGGAGACATTTAATCGAACACCTTATGTGCAAGAATTAAACCATAAACATAACAACTTTATAACCTCAAATTTGACCAATAAACCCCAATATATAATGCAATCATCCATACATGCACACGAAATTCACCAAATACTATCATTATTTGAGGAATAATGAAATTAATCACCAAATACCATTAGATGAGGGCTAACACTGTCTACTTCAAATTTCATTATTTCCTCTGTCTTCATAGCTTGAAACCTAAACCATAGACTAAATCACAAAATAAAACCTCCTAATTCGCAGCCTAACCCCGAAATTGAAACCTAAATCATAGCTTGAACACCTACAATCAAACTCTAATTCTAGGATAATAACCCTCAAATCAAATGGTAGAAATTTTACCTCTTGAATTCGAACAATTAGATGTCCTCCCAAAGTACTGGCGTAAAAAAAGGGAGTATTGAGAGAGAGAGAGAGAAAGCGGTTATGGAATCAATAGCAATAAGCCCTATTTGGAACAAAAGGAGGAAAATGGAGAGAAACTCCCGGCCAATTGAAACCTTCCTAACTCTCAACAAAACCATAACATCAACATTAGCAACTTTTATTTGTAACTCCCGACCTCCTAGATCAAACACAAAATTCCTTACTAAAATCAATTGTACGTCAATATCTTGACAGTCAGTACCACAATCAACAGACCAATTCCAATCCAGCATTCCACCTGGATCAAACATCAATATTTCAACTCTTTCCCTGTATGCACCAATGAGTTTAAAAGCACCATAAAATATATCATGGTTGTAAAAAAGTCCTGTCACGTAACTTTAATTTTTCACCATGAAAAATGACAACAGCTTGTCAAAAGCTAATGATTTTTATTAAATCTATGTGGTAAATAACATACAATGGTCAAAGTTGCAGAACACAAACACATCCCTGACATATTACTTAAATTAATTGATTGGAATGCAGATTGTTTCATAGGGGTACGATGAAATATGTCATGGCTGTGAAACAATCATGACACGTACCTTTAATTTTTCATTGTGAAAAATCACTCAATCCTGACAAAAGTTGATATTTTTTATTAAATCTATGTGGTGATAAAAAAAATAATAAATCATATGATGCCAACAAAGCTCGATTTCGAGTTCCAGGTCATTTCAAATTAGTTTTATGACATTCATAAAACAAAATCCACAAAACTAACTTTAAATGACGTGGAAATTGAAATCATGCATAAAACTTGTCTAATATTCTTATTGTCAAAATATTAAGATGGGTCAAAGCTCATAATGTACTCATGTACTCAGTAGATATATATATATATAGATATATATATATATATATATATATATATATATATATATATATATATATATATATATATAGTATGAATCGGATGAGAACACCCCTTAGGGTGTAAACTAGGAACAATTTTGGGCCGTCGATTAGGTTGGAATTAAGGGTTGAGATTAAATTTGATTTTCTGTTTTTTTTTTTAAATTACGTGGGGCCCATTAAAACCTCCCCAATCTAAAACGTGGCGCGTGAGTTGCACCAGTTCCAGCACCTATGCTAATCTAATTGAACACGTGCAACACATTTGAGGCCCATCATATGTTTTTATTTTTGGATTTTTTAAAATATGGTTTATCTATTTGATTTATTTAATTGATTAAAGTAATAATATACAAGTTTTCGATAATGATTTATATATATATATATATATATTCTTTTTTAAATACGGTAATGGTTTATATTTTTTTCTGGGTTAAACTTAGCAAAAAAAAAATTGTTTATCTACGAATAATAATTTTTTATTTACCAAATAATGTATAATTTTTATACAACGAGTGTAGATCCCGTCCCGTGTATGGGGAGAATACAATAATATAATATTATAAATAATTTAGATAGATTCCAATAATAATAAAATAATGAAAATCGTTTTTCCATCAAAAATTAATACTATGAAATATTTTTTATTTATATTTATATTTTTGTCAATTAACTAAAATATATAGATAGATAGATAGAAAGATTGTGGCTTATATACTTTCTATAAATTATAATAACATATTATTTTATTAATTTTTTTTTAAATCAACCACAACGCGCCACATAGGATTTTTTGCCCTAGAATCAACCACAACGCGCCACATAGGACGCTATGCATCGGTTTTAGTATATGTATATAGATAGATAGATAGATTGTTTCAAACTTCTTGGTACCTATAAATACTCTTTTTTATTTTACCAAATAATGTACAAGTTTATTGATTATTATTTTAACATTCCAAAATCAATAAATATGTAAAGAATCACCCTTTTACATACAAATAATCATTATAATATAACCGAATAATAAATCAAGTTTAACCGAATAATCAACCTTTTAAATATGAATAATTTTTCTAATTTAATCAAATAATTTAATTTCAACACAACTATCTTAGTAACAAACATAAACTATTAAGGTTTTTTTTAAATAGTACCTTTTTTCTAGTGCTACGTAATCTTAAGGTTTCTACCCAGAACTAATAAATGTGTAAATAATCGTCATCTTACATATGAATAATGGTTATAATTTAACTAAATAATCTCTCAAATTTTACCGAATAATATATCACATTTAACCGAATAATCTTTCTAATTTAACTGAATAACATTACTAGTACGATCGTCATCTTACATACGATAATGTTTATAATTTAACTAAATAATATCTCAAATTTAACCGAATAATATATCACATTTAACCGAATATTCTTTCTGATTTAACCGAATAATTTCTCAAATGTACCCGAATAATCGTCCTTTTACATACGATAATATTTCTAATTAAACTAAATAACATAATTTTACCACAAATATTAAAATCATCTTGTGAACAAATAAAAAAGAATCAATAGCTAAGATTAACAATGATTTGCGGTTTTTAGAAAAGGAAATTGTACGTATTATTTTACGAAGCCTTTTCAAAATACTAGGTAGTGTGGCGTACTACGCGCGCGTCGGTTCACCTACCTGGGTATTTTCTTTCCAATTTATCAAAGTTGGTCACTACAAAGTACAAACAAGTCATTGAACATTCACTATGATTTCCATCTTTCATTTCGACCAAGAGTATGAAAACCCAAATTAATTACAGTCAGCGAAATAAATTGTAACGGCCCAAATATAAATATTTGGGTTACGTTTCGAAGGATTGAATACCTTCGTTCGGATCTTGCAATTCGAGTACGGGTTGAGTTTCAAAACATAAAGAAAAGAAATTGACAGTACAATTTGCCTCGGCGAAGCCGGGTCAAAACTAATATAAACGAGTATAAAACCTTTAAAGTGTCGAGTATGGTGGTAAGTCGGTCTCTCGGTTAGTTGAACGCCCCAGATGAAACCCTCGTCATAGAAGCACGGAACAAGCAAGGATAAACACCTGAAACTATACCACGAGTCAAGGTCGAGCCACTCATGCGGACCCTGAAGACCTCGCTGAGGACATATAGTATGTCTATACCTAAATAAAGGATGCTCTAATGCAGTACAGAATATTAAACACTCAAGCATGCTAGCAGTTTGTATATATATGCAGAAAGCGATTAAATGGGATCCCGCACAGAATGCCAAGTGGCATGTCCCTCTCCTACTCCCGCACCCATGCTCGTTAGTGCAGGAACCGACCGCGTTTTATACTCCCGCACCCATGCTCGTTAGTGCGGGAACCGGTCGCGTTCAATATCATAACATCATCCATCGTATCAATAGTCATGCTCGTCAATTTAACAGTCTGGCTCGATGAGGACTAAGTCCGATGGGACTGGACCGTCCTATGACCCTAGCAAATGACTCTAGGACTCACAATTTAACGGTCGTTCTACCATACGCAAAGAGAATACGGATGATCGATTAATTGTGCAACCTAAGCATGATACTACATGATTATGCGGGATGCAACACCTACACACTATATGACACATCAGGCATGAGGTTCTAACTTGAGTAAGCCCCGGAGGACTTACCTGGAGGCGCGCAGAATCCAAGCAATACAGCAAGCAGTATCCAACCAGTTCACATATTACCTAACGAGTACACAAATATGCATAAGTGTCTAAGTCACACAAGGCGCCCCTAACTATCACACTTAAGTTCGCATAGTCATAGAACATCGCATCTTATCATTTCATCATTATCACCTCAACTCATCTCATCAACTCATCATATAATATCTCGTATGTCATCTTATCATTCCATATTATCTCAAGCCGTCATATCTCATCACATTTCATCTCATCATGCCTCTTAATCATTTTTCTATCATAACATCATACTTGCAATATATTCGTATCATCACATGTATCACATAATTCTCAACATTTTAAATATCATCAACGTCACATGAACATATAATCATACAACTAATACTCATGTAATTAACACTTAAACAACCAAGTAAACCTTCAAACATTTCATTAAACATTTAAGTCTTTAAAGCAACTTCACACAACTATATTATTAAAATAACCCCGGCATAATTTGAGAAAACTTTTCTCAAAATACAGGTCAAAGATCACTATCGAAAATATTAACTATTATTTCAACATTCTTTAAAACATTTTGGGAAATCTTAAACCTCTTTAAACAACTTTATCACACAATATTCAACTAAATAAAACATCAAATCATCCTATTTTTAATAAACCACATAAATGAAATAACATTAATAAATCACTTTAACTTTTCGAAAAATACATATTAAAATCATCATATCATAACATAATATATGCCAGTAATTTACTTTTAAAACAACCTATAATATATAATTAATTTACAAAAATATTAATTTATTAATAAACTAGTATAATGATAATAATAATAATAATAATAATAATAATAATACTCTAATAATAATTATATACACGTGTAAAGCCATTTTAGTAAACATTTAATATAATCATACAAATAACACTTTCGAATAGAATCTCAATAATTCAATTATCATAAATATCAACTCAATACTAACATTGTCATAAGAATGACATCTAATAAACATTTCTAACATTTAATCATCAAATAAACATATAATATATAATTAGTTAAATAATAAGTAAATAACAAGTTAAATAATATATATAAATAAGTAATTAAAACCCCTTAGAACAAATCACCCAACTGGCCCAGAAAACCCAAACAAATGGCCCAAACTCTAGCCCATAACCCATCCTCGTTTCCGGATCCAAGGCCCAAAACCAATCTGAATTTTAAAGCCAAACCGGTCCAGAAATTAAAAGGGCTGAACCGGACCCGAAACAAAAAAAAATAAAAACCGAACCCAAGCCATCTTCCTCCCCGCCCAGTTCTCTGTCCTGCGACATCTCCTTCAACTGGCGGCCCCTGCTCGGCCGCTCCCTAGCTCGCTCTCGCCCTCGGCTTCGCTCAGCTCTCTCCCTCACACTCTCTCACTCTCTCGTCCACACTCTGCTCACTCAGCTCTCTCGATTGCTCGCTCGGACTCACACCCCGCTCAATCCCCTCACCTACAACTCTCTCGTCTCCCCCCCCCCCATTCTCGTCATAACTCAAGCGAGCTATGAGACTTAAAGCTCATAAGATTTCAGAGAATAAAGAGAGGCAGGAGGAGAGGTGCTCACCGAGAGGTTCGAGGATTCGTCAGAAAGGATTCGAGGTCGCCGGAGGTGCTCGGAGTTCGATCGAGCTAGCCAGTGATGGGGGAAAGCTCCTGGGGGCTAGGAAGAGGGTGGAGTGAGTAATGGTGGATATTTGTGAGGTCGGAGACTGAGAAACGAAGGAAGGAGGGCAAACCAACCTTGGGAGCGAAAACAGGGGAAGGAGGAGGTGCGGCTGCACGGCGTCGGTGGCGGCTCCTGGGCGGCGTCGGGCTCGTCGGCGGAGCTAGGAGGAGGAGGGAGTGATGCTCAGGTGATGCTCGATGGGAGTGGTGGTGCTGATTGCTTCAAGGAGGAGGATGAAGGGTGAGGCTCGGTTAGAACTCGGAAAACAGAGGGGCGCAGCGGGAAGGTGTTTGGAGCTGCCGGTGGTGCCTCTGTGGTGGTGGCTGGCGACGAATTTGATGGTGGTGGTGATGAATCATGAAAGGGAGTAGATGGAGGGAGTGCAGGAAGGTGATGATGGTGATGGGGTGATTGAAAGGAGGATGGATATGGGTTTAAAGGCAAAAGGAGAGGGGCTGGTTTGCAGCTAGGGAATGGGACACAGTAGACTAGGAGTGAGGGTGGCTAGATGGGAAAAGGTAGTAAGTATGGGAGAAAAAGTCAAATCTAATACCCGAAAATAAACCCTGAAATCTGCTTTCCGACCTTAACCCGATGCGATAAAATTAAAATAAATATTCGATTCCAAATTAAATAACGAAACTTAAAAATATTTTCAAGCCTCGGAATAATAAAACGAAATAAATTCATTTTCAAATTCGAATAACAGGTTTATGCCGGAATTCATTCCAAAGAATTCAAATAAATTGTTTGCTTGAGGACGGAAATATTCAAAAATTTCCAGAGTCTTAAAATTTAAATAAAATTTTAAATTGTGAAGAAATCTATAATTATGAAAATAGTATTTAAAAATCTCGGTCTTTACATCATCCACCTCTAAAAACAAGTCTCGTCCCCGAGACTAAAACCCTTTTTTTTTTAACAAAGCCTTTCAAAACCCGAGTCGTTTCTCCCTATGTCAGTCAACCATATTTCAAGATTTTAAGCAGCAGTACGTTCATCCACCTCTAAGGGCTAATCCCAATCTAACTTCCTAGGTTCATTTCTCATAATCAGTTTCAATTAATCAGTCTCGAGATATTATCATAATCAATATTTACGCAACTCAAGATATCATATATTAACATAACAAAGTCAGTACATCAAGATTTATCATACCAATAGTCATGACAAGAATAACAACCTACTAGATCCTAACTAACATAACCAATCATCATCCATCGGAATATAGACATAGCATAATTCGTCATAACAGAGATGTCATTCTATCAAAAGGGTAACATATCAACACATCAAATCTCATCTTCAACAGATCATAAAATCAGAGAAATATGTACATTATTACTAGTCAAAACAGGACACAACCATCATACCCACACATCGCCATCAAGCTCCCGAAGCTAAGGTCAAGTCTAAGTTAGGTCCATCAACTCAATTCAGGTCAAAACCTCCAAATACAAACATATCTTGCTTCTCTTACCCCAGAACCCATGGATGTCCTCATCAATTATATGTATACTAGTCCAAGGATCAAGCCTATCCCAAATTCATCCAAAATATTCTGCAAGCTTAGGTCAAAGAGTCTTCTAAGGATCAATCCACTCAAGATCCCAAGGTCTCAAATCCGACTTCCTATCTACCACTCAAAGCTCGTGCGTCCGAACTCACAACTCTCCAAGAAGTCATAAATCGAACCCAATACTCCAACTCTCATCAAAACCTCTATCAAGCGCGCGAGCAATCTAGGTGTTTCCTTCCAATTTCATTCATTCTACCTATGTCCTTAAGATTCCATCCGATCAGTATCCCTACGAGAAAACTCTCAAATGCTTACATACCCTGATCTCACTTCCCATACCAACAAGCACATTCATTGTTAATCCACCTCTAAAGAACCAACTCTCATTCCCCAACCTCATACAAGGCATCACTACATCCAATATCCTTAATATGTCGTAAGCAAAGGTTCATCTCCTAAGCTACTTACGCATCCCGAACAACACAACCACCTCACTAAGCTATGTCGAAAAGTCCTATCAGTACTCAATCGTCTGCATTCGCCAGATCCTAATTCAGAGAGCCAACTAGTGCTAAACCCGAAATCATAATTCATCAAGTTCTCCTCAACTGCACCTATTCCCAAGCGGTCAAATGCACAAGTGTTACCTGAGCAACTCATCAGGATATCTCTAAACTGAATCGTGTTTCCTAATTTCCTAAGGTCATAACATTTTTACTTGCTCCCAACACTAATTCACCGCTTCAAAATCTCACTATATCCTCAACCAATCACGAGCTCTCAAGCCATCTCATACTACCTCCTTATTGCCGCATACTTCTCACTCACCTTAGACTTCAATCCTCAACAACGACATCTTATCTTTTACTGACCTTAAGCACTAACCCTCCTCACCAGAGAAATGTCACATCATTCTTATTCGAATTCACCCAAGGCATTACAATTTATTGAATTCCTAAATTCCCGCGATTATTGGTATCACGTGTCCTCCACCTGGACTAGTTCTCATATCCATCATTCAGAATCTTCCTATCTCTAAACCCAATCAATTATACCTTCTCTTCGCTATAGGCCATTCCTCAAATCTCATTTTTCTCTTCCTAGCACCTCAACATTCAAATCATTGTCACGCATGCCAATTACAATTTCTTCCTATTCTAAAGACATCCAATCTCACCTCTATTATTCCTCTAATTGCAATTCTAGCAAGTATCCTGAATTTCCACGAGCAACTTCAATAACGATCTCACCTCCTGCCCTTTATCATATAAACAACTCGAATCCCAAGGTCCACAAATTATAAGTAGTCCCAGTCACTCAAACCTTAACGATATCCATCATTCGTTCCTTACCATAGTCGCTCCTACTCATAGTACGAATAACCTAAGTCCCAAGGTCTACAATTCCTCAAGCCATCTTAGCCACCCAAGAATTAGCGTCATCCATAATTCGCTCCTCGGAAACATTGCTACAACTCCCACTACGATAACCTACTTACCATCACATCCTCCCTACGAGAGTTCTTAAATCAAACATGCCCAATCTATTCCTATTTTCCCTCAAGGATACCTAAACAAGTTTACTCTATCCTTCGCTCAAATTAATCACCTATACTACAACCTTATTTCCACAAATCTTGTCATTCTTATCCTATGTCCCCCCTAAGGCCTACCTAGAAGGCTCATTTGAAAATCCTTAGCCAACGTCTCCTATCAGCCCACGAACTCACTCGATTCCGCCTAAGTCAATGTTTCCTTTCCATGATTCTACCTCACACTCTCATCGATCGAACCTATGACTTCTAGTCTTCCCAACACTCCTCTGACTATACCGAAAAAGAAACAATAATCCAATCATCGATAACTCACCCCTCATAGGCGAATTTAAAGCAAGCAATACTCAGTAACTCTAACTACCAACATATCAAGTACCAATGCATCGAAATTTATCAACATATTAGATCTGGGCCTATTGCATAACATCATGTTCAAATATCACATAAAAGATTAGCAGCTCGAATGGAGACCGCCCCTTCCCTAAGGCATATCTATGAATCCAATGCGTACTCATCCTCCAAGGCTGCGGACGACATCAGTTCTGAGACTTGTGGTTTATGAGCTCACCATGCTTCCGCTGCGCTGCTCTAGTGCTACCCGACTGGTTGTTCTTTTCCTCATGTCGTCATTTGTTCCAAAAAGATAACACAGAGGTTCTAAGTTAACGGAGATAGGGGAGAGGCAGAAGAGGACAACCCGGATTCCCTACGGAGTCACATATGGACCAAAGACTAACGAGACTAGAGACAAGATTCCAACCCGAGAATGACACGAGGCCCTTATGGAGATCTATGAGGCATAATCGCAGCAAGTAAGATACACCTAGTTCATGAAGTACACCAATCATATCAATGAACACTATCATGTACCTATCACAATGAATAACGTTAACATATATTCATGAAACGAAAGCATATAAGGACGGTATAGTAAGCTATCACATCCTACGACGAAAAGTTCACATAAGGGGGGCGCGTGCGACTCGAAATGATATGATGAGTTATATTTGGTAAGAGCATAGTTTCTACATGACACTAGTAATTCATGGCAAAGCATAGGTACAGTAAGGGGTAATCCAAATAAGTTTAATATAACCTTCATGGGTCAGGTATACATGAAACTAGAACATATCGTGGTGTATGATCATGCGAGGTGTCACACCAGTTGTTCATGAAAGCATGAAAGAACGATAATATTATCAGGAACCTACGTTAAGAAAAAGCAAACAACCACGTGGATAAGGCACAGAATCGCGCAAATCACAATTTGTCTATCCTACAATATGCATCACATATGACACCTTCATACATTTAGACAACTAGCACAACAATATGCAAGAGATCAAGTTAATCATGCTACAACAACATAGGAATACGGAGGAACACAACGAAGTATAATACGAGCCTAAAGAAATGTGGTTGAATCTGAACATAAGGGTATAGGGACATGTATTTAGCATAATGAAATATCAGGTCACGTGATCACATATTGGACTACAATCATAACCAAACAGAAATCTCCAAGGGCAATGTTAATTCACTAACTCAAGAGCCCATTTTCCGGGGACTACTTGTATGACTCCCTTGGGGTAAGGGGAAAAGAGTACTCAACTATTTCCCAAAGAAGGATGGTCAAGCTCTAGATAAGGTTTTATGACAAAAAGACACCTGTGGACCTTTACAAAATTCGAAAAGGATGGGTCTCTAAAACAACATGTTCTATAAATTTAAAAGCATGTCGAGAATCTTAGATCGTTCGAAGTTGATATTCTAGTACACTAATTAACTCGGGGCATGACCTATGGTGCCAACTAACATACTTCGTCACACACTTAAGTGATCAATGCAACCGAAAAAAAATCCCGAATATGATTAGATTCCTAACCCAATTTCCCGTGGACGATGCTGATATGATAAAGGGAAGACTCGATAGGAACATCTACGGAAGAAGATAAAAGAAAGGGCAAGAGAAGAAAATATTAGTAAAGGAGAGAAAAGAAACGAAGGGAAAAGGAAAACAAAGAAGGAAAAGGAAAGAATCGATAAGACATCACTTAGAGGCATGAGAGATGAGGAAAATGGAATGAGAGGAATACACTCTCCGATAATTGTCAACCTTAGAAATCTGTCGAACAGAAGGCGAAATGAAAAGAAAATAACACAAGCAATTCAATAATAGAAAAGATTGCTTTACAAGTACTGAAATCCCGACTACAGAGTAAGGAATGACTCTCCCGCTATCCCGTTCACACAGAAGTTCAACTCATAACCAGCATAGGTTTAACAGATTAACAGAATTCTTTCTCAAGGAAGGCAACACTCAGCACATAATCAATCAACAATAGTTAATGTGTTCCCCTTCGAGGGGAATCGTTCTCAGGTTCAATTTATATAAAATCACAGAAGCTATCTAGAAGTTGCCCTTCGAGGGGCAACTGACCGGAGGGGCAACTATCCTCTCGGTCTCTATACCTAACCCGCTACTCCAACCACCACGGTGCAAACTCCTTGGAGTCTTCCAGGCCCACTGTAAAGTATAAAGCTAAGTTTTGCCTACCCTTTCCCAAATTTACATCCAATAGGGATGGTCTAGCGCCGTTCTACCCACTCGATTTCCCTTTCCTTTTTTTTAGGTCAAGTTTATTAAGCTAGGTTCATTAATTTAGCCATATTAAATTCATTTTGCCCTTTAAAACTCTTTAAAATCCTTTTAAAAACATTGGGCGACTTTCAAAACCATATTTCAACCCATTTGTACTCGAATCGCGCAACCCAAGCTCTGATACCACCTCTGTAACGGCCCAAATATAAATATTCGGGTTACGTTTCGAAGGATTGAATACCTTCGTTCGGATCTTGCAATTCGAGTACGGGTTGAGTTTCAAAACATAAAGAAAAGAAATTGACAGTACAATTTGCCTCGGCGAAGCCGGGTCAAAACTAATATAAACGAGTATAAAACCTTTAAAGTGTCGAGTATGGTGGTAAGTCGGTCTCTCGGTTAGTTGAACGCCCCAGATGAAACCCTCGTCATAGAAGCACGGAACAAGCAAGGATAAACACCTGAAACTATACCACGAGTCAAGGTCGAGCCACTCATGCGGGCCCTGAAGACCTCGCTGAGGACATATAGTATGTCTATACCTAAATAAAGGATGCTCTAATGCAGTACAGAATATTAAACACTCAAGCATGCTAGCAGTTTGTATATATATGCAGAAAGCGATTAAATGGGATCCCGCACAGAATGCCAAGTGGCATGTCCCTCTCCTACTCCCGCACCCATGCTCGTTAGTGCAGGAACCGACCGCGTTTTATACTCCCGCACCCATGCTCGTTAGTGCGGGAACCGGTCGCGTTCAATATCATAACATCATCCATCGTATCAATAGTCATGCTCGTCAATTTAACAGTCTGGCTCGATGAGGACTAAGTCCGATGGGACTGGACCGTCCTATGACCCTAGCAAATGACTCTAGGACTCACAATTTAACGGTCGTTCTACCATACGCAAAGAGAATACGGATGCTCGATTAATTGTGCAACCTAAGCATGATACTACATGATTATGCGGGATGCAACACCTACACACTATATGACACATCAGGCATGAGGTTCTAACTTGAGTAAGCCCCGGAGGACTTACCTGGAGGCGCGCAGAATCCAAGCAATACAGCAAGCAGTATCCAACCAGTTCACATATTACCTAACGAGTACACAAATATGCATAAGTGTCTAAGTCACACAAGGCTCCCCTAACTATCACACTTAAGTTCGCATAGTCATAGAACATCGCATCTTATCATTTCATCATTATCACCTCAACTCATCTCATCAACTCATCATATAATATCTCGTATGTCATCTTATCATTCCATATTATCTCAAGCCGTCATATCTCATCACATTTCATCTCATCATGCCTCTTAATCATTTTTCTATCATAACATCATACTTGCAATATATTCGTATCATCACATGTATCACATAATTCTCAACATTTTAAATATCATCAACGTCACATGAACATATAATCATACAACTAATACTCATGTAATTAACACTTAAACAACCAAGTAAACCTTCAAACATTTCATTAAACATTTAAGTCTTTAAAGCAACTTCACACAACTATATTATTAAAATAACCCCGGCATAATTTGAGAAAACTTTTCTCAAAATACAGGTCAAAGATCACTATCGAAAATATTAACTATTATTTCAACATTCTTTAAAACATTTTGGGAAATCTTAAACCTCTTTAAACAACTTTATCACACAATATTCAACTAAATAAAACATCAAATCATCCTATTTTTAATAAACCACATAAATGAAATAACATTAATAAATCACTTTAACTTTTCGAAAAATACATATTAAAATCATCATATCATAACATAATATATGCCAGTAATTTACTTTTAAAACAACCTATAATATATAATTAATTTACAAAAATATTAATTTATTAATAAACTAGTATAATGATAATAATAATAATAATACTCTAATAATAATTATATACACGTGTAAAGCCATTTTAGTAAACATTTAATATAATCATACAAATAACACTTTCGAATAGAATCTCAATAATTCAATTATCATAAATATCAACTCAATACTAACATTGTCATAAGAATGACATCTAATAAACATTTCTAACATTTAATCATCAAATAAACATATAATATATAATTAGTTAAATAATAAGTAAATAACAAGTTAAATAATATATATAAATAAGTAATTAAAACCCCTTAGAACAAATCACCCAACTGGCCCAGAAAACCCAAACGAATGGCCCAAACTCTAGCCCATAACCCATCCTCGTTTCCGGATCCAAGGCCCAAAACCAATCTGAATTTTAAAGCCAAACCGGTCCAGAAATTAAAAGGGCTGAACCGGACCCGAAACAAAAAAAAATAAAAACCGAACCCAAGCCATCTTCCTCCCCGCCCAGTTCTCTGTCCTGCGGCATCTCCTTCAACTGGCGGCCCCTGCTCGGCCGCTCCCTAGCTCGCTCTCGCCCTCGGCTTCGCTCAGCTCTCTCCCTCACACTCTCTCACTCTCTCGTCCACACTCTGCTCACTCAGCTCTCTCGATTGCTCGCTCGGACTCACACCCCGCTCAATCCCCTCACCTGCAACTCTCTCGTCTCCCCCCCCCCCATTCTCGTCATAACTCAAGCGAGCTATGAGACTTAAAGCTCATAAGATTTCAGAGAATAAAGAGAGGCAGGAGGAGAGGTGCTCACCGAGAGGTTCGAGGATTCGTCGGAAAGGATTCGAGGTCGCCGGAGGTGCTCGGAGCTCGATCGAGCTAGCCAGTGATGGGGGAAAGCTCCTGGGGGCTAGGAAGAGGGTGGAGTGAGTAATGGTGGATATTTGTGAGGTCGGAGACTGAGAAACGAAGGAAGGAGGGCAAACCAACCTTGGGAGCGAAAACAGGGGAAGGAGGAGTTGCGGCTGCACGGCGTCGGTGGCGGCTCCTGGGCGGCGTCGGGCTCGTCGGCGGAGCTAGGAGGAGGAGGGAGTGATGATCAGGTGATGCTCGATGGGAGTGGTGGTGCTGATTGCTTCAAGGAGGAGGATGAAGGGTGAGGCTCGGTTAGAACTCGGAAAACAAAGAGGCGCAGCGGGAAGGTGTTTGGAGCTGCCGGTGGTGCCTCTGTGGTGGTGGCTGGCGACGAATTTGATGGTGGTGGTGATGAATCATGAAAGGGAGTAGATGGAGGGAGTGCAGGAAGGTGATGATGGTGATGGGGTGATTGAAAGGAGGATGGATATGGGTTTAAAGGCAAAATGAGAGGGGCTGGTTTGCAGCTAGGGAATGGGACACAGTAGACTAGGAGTGAGGGTGGCTAGATGGGAAAAGGTAGTAAGTATGGGAGAAAAAGTCAAATCTAATACCCGAAAATAAACCCTGAAATCTGCTTTCCGACCTTAACCCGATGCGATAAAATTAAAATAAATATTCGATTCCAAATTAAATAACGAAACTTAAAAATATTTTCAAGCCTCGGAATAATAAAACGAAATAAATTCATTTTCAAATTCGAATAACAGGTTTATGCCGGAATTCATTCCAAAGAATTCAAATAAATTGTTTGCTTGAGGACGGAAATATTCAAAAATTTCCAGAGTCTTAAAATTTAAATAAAATTTTAAATTGTGAAGAAATCTATAATTATGAAAATAGTATTTAAAAATCTCGGTCTTTACATAAATTGAATGAACAAACAATTAGAATATATGGTGAAAATATTGGTGAGTGACATGACACTATAATTTACCTCAACAACGATGTGATTTGGTATTTGATTCTCAGGTTTCTCTGGCTTAACAAAGATACATGGGTGAATATGTCACCATAATTTGATGGAAGAAAAGTAAAGGGAAAGTTAAAAAGCTTATTGAAAGCACCATGGATGAAGTTCACCTTCTTCTTGAAAAAGCCAAACCTCCTATGCTTCTCTTCAAGGCTCCTGAACACCTTGTAGTGCCTCATCCTCTCTTGTAGAAATCCCAAAGCGTACTCTCAGACTCCATATGCCAAGGATGTCGATGCCTGCAAGGAGGTAATCCAAATTTTAAAAATTGCTAGCTAACTTATTGGTCTACAGTCTTATGAATTACCAGGTCACCAAACTCATGCTTTCCTAGGGTTGGGTCTCATCAAGGACTTTTTAACCTCTAATCAGCTCTATCGAAAAATTGTAAACATCAACTTTCATAGATATCCGCCCCATCACTGTAAAAGAATGGCAAAAGTCCCATCTTTACGAGCAACACCTAAACTCTGAGTCCAAAATAGAATCACAAGGTATGTAACAAGCAACAACACTAACCTTATTGATGTTGCATTGATGACTATGCTGAAAATGCATTGAATTCTGCTAGCCCATTAAGCACCATGGAAGAGAGCATGAAAATGCATTACATTGTTAGCAACAACTATTCAAAAATTCCATGCATAATGTATTATGCATGAAATGTGATGTAAAACCATAGATTCAGCCCCTAAATAGCCCTTAAAACCATAGATTTAGCCCCTAAACAACTCTCAAAACATCCGGGAAAAACAGCCCTTAAACAGCAACCAACCACCCATAAAAACAGCCCCTAAACAGCCCTCGAAACATAAGAAAAACAGCATCACAGCTGAGATAAATCACTGCAACATCGCACCCAAATGTCGATCTAGACACCGCCAAAAAACTACCATTGAAACAAAAATAAAAATAGCTCCAAATCTGTAATTTTTTAGAGGAGAAAACAGCCCCCAACTGCATCCAAATCACCTCCTGAAAAATCCAGCAAAACGCATCAGTTGTCCTAAAAAACAGCAACAAACCAACCAAAAAAAATCATCAATCGGGGCCTTAGTGTGTGTAGCAAAGAGTGCTCTAAATGAGCAGCTGCAGAGGTTGGAAGAAACCAGCCCCTCATCTATTGAGAACAGCCCCAAAAAATTAGTCGACAGCCTCCAAAGCAAGCTCCAACATCAGCACAAATTTCAATATACTTTTAGCCCCAAAATAAAATATGTCTCACCAAACTAAAACTCTAGCATAAGGGGAGTATGGTTTAAGGTTTAAGATATTAACTATGATATCACTATAACAATATAATCACATATTTGAGTGAATTCATATATTATTCCGATGCCTGTCAAAATGAAGCTGCTCTCTCTACCATCCAAAATTAATTAGCCAGGAATTGAACCGAAATATGATTATATGTTGATACTCGAATGGAAGAATAATCATTTTAGCTAGTAAAATATGAGCAAGTTGATGCGTGAATGAAAGAATACTCAAATGAAACATGAGTTTCGTAGATAGCCATGCATATGTCTTATTGCATTTTATCGCACCCACAAAATGAAGCAAAACTTAATATTGGAACGATCATCCCTTAAATCAAAATGGAAGAATAATTATGTTCCTAGAAAAGTTTAATAACCCAAACAAAAACTGAAAACTCATAATCTAGAACATATGACCTAGCCATTTCATCATTTCTCTTGGTTTCATAGATCATTTTCATATGAAAAAAAGCCAATAGAAATTCTTTACTGCTTACCAGTCCAATATTGAGTTGATGTCTAACGAAAATGTTGATTCAATAGGTTTCATAGCCTACTGAGTCGTCTGTTCAGTTCCATTAAAAATAGAATATCATGACAAAACTAACAGAGCAAGAATGACCATACTACAACTTCCAAAATTAATTATACATAGGACCAAATAACAGTTTCATCTAAACTAATCAAGTGGCACTAAGCAAGGAATGAACAATCAACCAAAAATAAAAAGTACAGTGACTTGCTGGCTTTGTAAAGAATCGGAATTTTAAAATATTAGTTTCTAAATTAAGATTTAATTTTGATTTAACATTGATTTAGTTTCAATTTAATTCCCAAGGATTCGAAAAATTTTGAATATTTCTGTCCTCGAGCAAATAATTTGAATTTAATTTCTTAGAAGCGAGTTCCGACATAAACTTGAATTTGATTTAAAAACGGACTTATTCCGCTTCCTTATACGAGACTTAAAAATATTTGTCGGATTTCATTATTTTGAATTTGAAAGTTAAATTTGAATTGAGTCGGGTTAAGGTCGGAAAGCGGGTTTTAGGGTTTATTTTCGGGTATTTATTTTAACTTTTACCACTTTTACACTCAACTCCCTCGCCTCACTTGGCCTTACCCTGCCGTGGGACACCCCTCCCTCACCTCACCATTCATTTCACCATCAAACCCATCCCTCCATCTCCCCTTTCATTCTCCATACCTCCCTGCCCCTTGATAGCCACCAGCCACATCCCCGACACCACCACACCCCAACAGCCTCTCCCTGCCTCCACCTTGCCGCCCCCGTCACACCACTACAAGACCCCCTCCCCCCCCCCCCTTGCCCCGTCAGCTGCCACCTCAGCCGGGCCCCTCCCTTTCCTTTCTCTTCTTCTGATTTCATGGGTAGGCTTCCTTTTTCCTTCTTCTCTTCTTCTGGGCTCGGCCCACATCTTTTTTTTTCCTTTCATTACAGATTTTGGGTCGGGTCCGGGTTTAGTGAAACGGGTTGGGTTTTCTTTTTTTTTCTTTTTTTGGGCCGGTTTTGGATCTGGGTTATGGGCTCGGGTTTGGACCATTCTTTTGGGTTTTCTGGGCTGGTTGGGTAAATTGTTTTACGGGTTTAATTACTTATTTTATGCATATTATTTACTTATATATTACGTGATTTTATATTATATGTTTATTAGATGTTATTTTATAACAATGTTAGTATTGAGTTGATATTTATGATAATTAAATTATGGAGATTCTATTGAAAGTGTTAGTTTTATGATTATGTTAAATCCTTACTAAAATTGCTTTACATGTTTATACTTTTTATTAGATTATTATTATTATCATTATCCTAGTTTATTAATAAAACTAATATATTCTGTAAATTATTTATATATTATAAGTTGTTTTAAAAGTAGAATTATTGGCATATTATATGTTATGATATGATGTTTTAATATGTGTTTTTAGAAAAATTTAAGTGATTTATTAATGCTATTTTATTTATGTGGTTTATTAAAAATGGGATGATTTGGTGTTTTATTTAGTTGAATAATGTTTGAGAAATTGTTTAAAGAGGTTTAAGGTTTTAAGGGATGTTGAAATCATAGTTAATATTTTCGATAGTGATCTTTGACTTGTATTTTGAGATATGGATTATTGTTTTAAAACCGATAAGCCGGAATTATTTTAATAATATAAAATTGGGAAATTGGTTTAAGGATTCAAATGTTTAATATCGGGATTTGGCTAAGCGTGATGTTAAAAGAATTGTTTGACTATTAAATTGACTTCTTGGAAATTTAAGGGCTTGTGGAGAAACTTTGAATTGATTTACTTGAGTTGACCTGATGATTTGATATTTTGGAATTTCGAGTTAATTTATGGAAATGATTATGGAGGATGTTGAAATGATATATGAAATGTTATATGATGATTTATTATGGAAGGATATGAGATGAGATGAGATAAGATGAGATGAGATGTTGAGTTGAGACGATGTTGATGATGACGGGATGGTTAACTTATATATGTTTTATGTGGATCTTATGTGTGTTATTCGATATGCTTTGTGTAAGTTAGACTTAGACTTATTATGTTATATATTGAATTACTAGGTGATCTCTGATTTGTCTGGACTTGCTATTACTTATGTTGGTTGCTTGGATTCTGCGCTTCTCCAGGTAAGTTCCTTGAACTTACTGATGATGGGCGCTTTATGCATTGGGTGTTATATAGTAGGCTAGTGTTCATGCACCATACGACTTAGAATCAAGCTTAGGATCTAAAACGGAAACCATATGACTTGCTATCTGTCTTTGCTAGAAAACGGCCGTTATAGGTGTTTATTGGTTGGGACCTTTTTCTTTATTCTTGTCATCCTAGTTGGCGCTTATATAGAAAGTTGCTTGCACTCAATGATGAGGTAGGCTTTTGGTATGGAAAGTTGCTTGCACTCGATGATGCGGTAGGCTTTCTAGTAAGTGCATTAGGACTATTAGAGCCTTAGGCCTTATATAAGTGTCATTGCTTGCCTTCCTTTCATAGTTAGTAGGCTCATTGCGTGGGGTTGGCCTGCACCGTAGGGTGAGGTAGCTCCTTTGATGGTGAGTTGCTATAGGATTTCTTAGGAGCCTAGAGGGACATGCTATTTGGCATTTCTTGTAATTGGCGCGCTTCTTTATTTAATTCTGCATTTACTTATCAGCATGCTTATCTGTTTAAATTTCGTTTTGCATTACGCATTTCATCTTAGGAATAGGATACTTATTATATGCCTATCAGAGTGTTTACACACGCGCAAGAGTGACCCGATGATTGACCCAGATCCCCTTCTTTTTTTTTAGATTCAGGTAACCGTTAGCCGATATCTTTGCTCATATGGCTGCTTGGCGGGTTCAGACTTTTGGCGTTAGATCGAGAGCTTGAGAGACCACTAAACTTCCTCTCTTTTAAAATCTTTTGCATCGTTTTGACCCGGCTCAGTCATGACACTCTTTGGATTGTATTTTGATTTAAACCTTGCTTCTTTTTATTGCGAAAACTTATGACTCGTACTCGGGTGGTAAGATCTAGTTAGAAGGTAACCTTGCCTTCTTAAACGTAACTCGGATAATTAGGTATTCTTTCCTAGTCCCAAGGGAGGGCAAATAGGGGAAAGCAGATCCTTATTTTCTGGGCCGTTACAGAAGTGGTATCAGAGCCTAGGTTGCTCAATCCGAGTACACATGAGTTGCAAATAATTTCAAAACCGCCTACCGATTTCCTATTTTAAAGAAGTTTCAAAATCATTTCAAAAAGGGAAAAGCGAATTTCAGAAATAAAACCGGTAGGATCTTTTAGTTGAGAGATAGGATCGCTGGGGTAGAACGAGGCAATAGCTCATCCCTTGTGGAGGTAGACTTGGGGAATGGGTAGGCGAAACATAGCTTATACTTTACAGATGGGCCTAGAAGACTCCAAGGAGTTTGCACCATGGTGGTTGGAGTAGCGGGGTTAGGATGTAGAGATCGAGAGGTAGTTGCCCCCTCCGGTCAGTCGTCCCTTGAAGGGCGGCTTCTAGATAGCTTGTGGTGTTATATAAACTATTGGATTAATTAATGTCTATTGATTATGTGCTGAGTGTTAGTTTTGTCTATTGATTCTGTGCTGAGTGCTAGTTCTGTCTACTGATTCTGTGTTGAGTGCTAGTTCCTCGAGCAAAAATTCAGTGTGGTTATGATGGTAGCCCTCTCTGATTGCATGACTTGATGTGTTATTGTGTTCCTGGCATGTCATACCCAGATGACCATTGAGATAAACTCATGTTTATATATTGTTATATCAATGTTTAGCCACATTGCTCTAGGCTCGTGTTGTATTCGCTATATCCCTTTCATATTTATATGTCACCACAACATGAATTATTTGGCTTCATGCATTGTCTTACTAGTAATTGAATGGATGCGTATGTCACATGTTAGGTCCCCACATGTTTGATGCCCTCTTCTTAACTAGGCGCATGATAGTGTGGTCGCTCTTTTCTTATATCATGATAATATGAGTTCTTTAATTGATGGATGTGTGTTACAACTTGATGTATGCCCCTATGATGCTTAATTCCTAGCATGCTTATCAAATTATCACATCATGATTATCTCTATACTCCTCTCATACTTTCATGAACATACGACTAGACACACCGCATGATCACACACCACGATGTATCCTGGGTTTGTATGTGCATTACACATAAATATTATGCTGAGCTTCTGTCCTTGGTTGTACCATGCTTTCACTTGTATCCCTAGTGATTCGTAGAATGCAAGCTTCCCAAATATATCTCATCCTATAATTATATGTCGTACTTACCCTAACATATTGTTGTCATAAAGGTGATAGATGTTATTCCACTTTGATGTTCCCTTTCATAGCATTGAGCCTGGCTTTTAATATGCTTTTATGATGCTGGCATGATATTATCCCTGTTCTGATTATTAGCATACTGAAGCTCGATAACTTGGCTGATTATGTTGATACATGGTATTATACAATATTGATGAGCATAATGCTATCTTGAGATTTATAACATGAGATTTCCATGAGATGATTGATGATGTGCTGAGGATGTTACGATTATGATGTGTTAGCAAGTTATGACTTGGTGAGTATGATTGATGACTATGCCATGAATGACATGTTTAGATGTTAACTATTGGGTTGAACGATGCTCTTATCATGATGAATTCTTGTGGATAATTTAAACTTGAAATGTGGAGATGTGACATCAATCGAATCTATGTGTCGTATTTGAGACGTGTGTTTGATTGTCTATCTACGTGGCGTTTACGATTATATGACTGATGGTTGTGTGCTAGATACCTAATGATATGATTGGCAATGAGAGTATGGATGTGTGATGACTTAATTCCTAATAGGATGCTAGTACGATGTTACGTATCCTTGATGTGCTTTTGATGAGTTATGGCTTATGATTCATGATATCGCTTGAGATTGATAAAATTGAAACTTATTTCTGAAATATGAACCTAGGAAGAGAATATGGGATTAGCCCTTAGAGGTGGATGACTCCACCTCTTGAGTTCTGAAATTGCTTGATTAACGGCGGATTTGAAGGATTTTGAACAGTGTTGAAAAAGACTAACTTAGGTTTTGAAAGACCAAACGCGATCGAGAATTTCAACGATTTTGAGGCAAATCTTTTCCAATTGCGGAAACCTTTTGAAACTTCCAAGTTCCGGGTCAATCTATGATACTTCACGAAGTAGATACAAGTATTTTATGGGGGCGCTTGTAGGGTGCTTGCTAAGACCTAGTGATGATATTGTAGAACTTTTAGAGTTGTGGTACTTCCGATAAGTCGAAGCGAGAATGCGATAGGGGCGCTTATTGCATACTTGTCAAGACCAATTGGAGATGTCACCACCATGACTAGGATGTTGTGAGAATCCCGGAAGACGCAACCGAGATGATTGCAAGATCCTTTGACATGGTCCTTGGACTCACATTTTAAAACTTCATCCCCTTTATTTAAAATGATTTTAGTCTCGGGGACGAGACTTGTTTTTAGAGGTGGATGATGTAAAGACTCGGAATTTTAAAATATTAGTTTCTAAATTAAGATTTAATTTTGATTTAACATTGATTTAGTTTCGATTTAATTCCCAAGGATTCAAAAAATTTTGAATATTTCTGTCCTCGAGCAAATAATTTGAATTTAATTTCTTCGAAGCGAGTTCCGATATAAACTTGAATTTGATTTAAAAACGGACTTATTCCGCTTCCTTATACGAGACTTAAAAATATTTGTCGGATTTCATTATTTTGAATTTGAAAGTTAAATTTGAATTGAGTCGGGTTAAGGTCGGAAAGCGGGTTTCGGAGTTTATTTTCGGGTATTTATTTTAACTTTTACCACTTTTACACTCAACTCCCTCACCTCACTTGGCCTTACCCTGCCGTGGGACACCCCTCCCTCACCTCACCATTCATTTCACCATCAAACCCATCCCTCCATCTCCCCTTTCATTCTCCATACCTCCCTGCCCCTTCATAGCCACCAGCCACATCCCCGACACCACCACACCCCAGCAGCCTCTCCCTGCCTCCACCTTGCCACCCCCGTCACACCACCACAAGACCCCCCCTTGCCCCGTCAGCTGCCACCTCAGCCGGACCCCTCCCTTTCCTTTCTCTTCTTCTGATTTCATGGGTGGGCTTCCTTTTTCCTTCTTCTCTTCTTCTGGGCTCGGCCCACTTCTTTTTTTTTCCTTTCATTACAGATTTTGGGTCGGGTCCGGGTTTAGTGAAACGGGTTGGGTTTTCTTTTTTTTTTCTTCTTTTGGGCCGGTTTTGGATCTGGGTTATGGGTTCGGGTTTGGACCATTCTTTTGGGTTTTCTGGGCTGGTTGGGTAAATTGTTATAAGGGTTTAATTACTTATTTTATGCATATTATTTACTTATATATTACTTGATTTTATATTATATGTTTATTAGATGTTATTTTATAACAATGTTAGTATTGAGTTGATATTTATGATAATTAAATTATGGAGATTCTATTGAAAGTGTTAGTTTTATGATTATGTTAAATGCTTACTAAAATTGTTTTACATGTTTATACTTTTTATTAGATTATTATTATTATCATTATCCTAGTTTATTAATAAAACTAATATATTCTGTAAATTATTTATATATTATAAGTTGTTTTAAAAGTAGAATTATTGGCATATTATATGTTATGATATGATGTTTTAACATGTGTTTTTAGAAAAATTTAAGTGATTTATTAATGCTATTTTATTTATGTGGTTTATTAAAAATGGGATGATTTGGTGTTTTATTTAGTTGAATAATGTTTGAGAAATTGTTTAAAGAGGTTTAAGGTTTTAAGGGATGTTGAAATCATAGTTAATATTTTCGATAGTGATCTTTGACTTGTATTTTGAGATATGGATTATTGTTTTAAAACCGATAAGCCGGAATTATTTTAATAATATAAAATTGGGAAATTGGTTTAAGGATTCAAATGTTTAAAGTCGGGATTTGGCTAAGCGTGATGTTAAAAGAATTGTTTGACTATTAAATTGACTTCTTGGAAATTTAAGGGCTTTTGGAGAAACTTTGAATTGATTTACTTGAGTTAACCTGATGATTTGATATTTTGGAATTTCGAGTTAATTTATGGAAATGATTATGGAGGATGTTGAAATAATATATGAAATGTTATATGATGATTTATTATGGAAGGATATGAGATGAGATGAGATGTTGAGTTGAGACGATGTTGGTGATGACGGGATGGTTAACTTATATATGTTTTATGTGGATCTTATGTGTGTTATTCGATATGCTTTGTGTAAGTTAGACTTAGACTTATTATGTTATATATTGAATTACTAGGCGATCTCTGATTTGTCTGGACTTGCTATTAATTTTGTTGGTTGCTTGGATTTTGCGCTTCTCCAGGTAAGTTCCTTAAACTTACTCATGATGGTCGTTTTATGCACTGGGTGTTATATAGTAGGCTAGTGTTCATGCACCATATGACTTAGAATCAAGCTTAGGATCTAAAACGGAAACCATATGACTTGCTCTCTGTCTTTGCTAGAAAACAGTCGTTATAGGTGTTTATTGGTTGGGACCTTTTTCTTTATTCTTGTCATCCTAGTTGGCGCTTATATAGAAAGTTGCTTGCACTCGATGATGCGGTAGGCTTTTGGTATGGAAAGTTGCTTGCACTCGATGATGCGGTAGGCTTTCTAGTAAGTGCATTAGGACTCTTAGAGCCTTAGGCCTTATATAAGTGTCATTGCTTGCCTTCCTTTCATAGTTAGTAGGCTCATTGCGTGGGGTTGGCCTGCACCATAGGATGAGGTAGCTCCTTTGATGGTGAGTTGATATAGGATTTCTTAGGAGCCTAGAGGGACATGCTATTTGGCATTTCTTGTAATTGGCGCGCTTCTTTATTTATTTCTGCATTTACTTATCAGCATGCTTATCTGTTTAAATTTCGTTTTGCATTACGCATTTCATCTTAGGAATAGGATGCTTATTATATGCCTCTCAGAGTGTTTACACACCCGCAGGAGTGACCCGATGATTGACCCAGATCCCCTTCTTTTTTTTAGATTCAGGTAACCGTTAGCCGATACCTTTGCTCATATGGATGCTTGGCGGGTTCAGACTTTTGGCGTTAGATCGAGAGCTTGAGAGACCACTAAACTTCCTCTCTTTTAAAATCTCTTGCATCGTTTTGACCCGGCTCAGCCGTGACACTCTTTGGATTGTATTTTGATTTAAACCTTGCTTCTTTTTATTGCGAAAACTTGTGACTCGTACTCGGGTTGTAAGATCTAGTTGGAAGGTAACCTTGCCTTCTTAAACGTAACTCGGATAATTAGGTTTTCTTTCCTAGTCCCAAGGGAGGGCAAATAGGGGAAAGAAGATCCTTATTTTCCGGGCCGTTACAGGCTTTCCCTTGAGTATGCATAAATAAACATAGATTGGTCTAGAATATAAAAGCAACATTGGTTTAATGGTGTGACTACATTCATCATCGTGCAAAGGTGTTTTAATCTTAGACCTTCCGTTTTTGCAAGAACATAATAAATTAAGATAAGAATTCTCTGAAGCCTTGGACCAAATTGAAATTGGGAGCCTTAAACACTTACCAAATTGGAAACATCATGCGAAGCAATCTCCTTGTGATCTTTGTTAAGCTGAGTTCTAACAAGTTGCATCAATTAATAGCTTACCTGCATTGTAAAAGATCCAAAAATCAAAATATCTAGACTCGATTTGTAGGCATTCAAAGTATTTCATCTATGTAAGAATACATACACAATACCTCTTTAAAGAGTGTTGAAAAAAGCATTGAATAACATAGAACACTAATTCCAATCAAAATCGAAAACTCCATTAAAAATAGTGGAAATGAAACAACCAAACATTAAGCATTTCAAGGGAAATCTAAAAGGTCTACCAATATATTACAGTTTAAAGTTGCTCTTATAATTGTTACTTTTAGTAACAGATGGGAGAGCTTAACACCAGCCAGCATCCACCCAAAATTTAAACTTCAAATGTTCCATCTCAATTCTTCAAAAGCAACTCGGGACAAGAAATAAAGAAACTCACCACATGTGATGACTGATGTTGAGAAGAGGAACAACAGGAAAAAGAGGCTCCTCGGCATTCACCTCTTTGACAGGAGGAACTTGACCACTTAATAGATATTCACTAAAAATTAAACCTACAAAACATGATAAAAGTAATAAAAACACGTCAATTAATCCTAGAAAATGACTTGATAACAACCAAATATGAAAGTCAGATCATGTGGATTCACCTCATCAGTCCATTCCATCATTCTTATAAATGCAATTAGCAGGAATTATAAAGCTGAAAAGTAATACTATACATTCATAAACAAAATTAACAGGGACAAATCACACAGTCTAATAATGTTTCGATTCACCCTTTTTCATCCCATTTTTTTTCAGACGGGACAACAAATACATAGTCAATTTCTTCCCCCAAGTCAAGAAAGCTTTGATCGAGAGAAGCAATTTGAGAGTTATTGCCCAATTTATCATTCAATTTCAAGTATAGGTCAACAAGTATTCAAGCCTATAAATTAATATCCTTCAAATTCACACACAAACACAAACATAGGGAGATTAACTTTAAGATTCCAACCATTTCCACAAAGTGAGGCCGATAACAAGGAATTATATATGCAATGCAGAGGCGGTGGTCATGCGATACGGAAGTATAGACTCTACACAAGAGCTCAATTCAACCGGAAATCTTCCCTCATGAGTCGAGACGGCAATAAAATACAGTAGTCAACAACATTAGACATAGAAAAACCTATTGTGCGTGGAAATTAAAGTAAGAAGCTTATGAAATCTACAGAAAAGAGAAACCCGAAAACGCTATTCTACCTCAGAATACAGGGGTTGTTCTATTTGGGCATGCGAAATGGCGAGGGAGCAACTCTAGAATTGGGCATGACGGTGGCGATTCTTGAAGTGGAGAATATAGCGGAGCAAGAGCGGATGAGAAACCTACCATCGGTGGGCCGGTGGCAGAAGTAGTGGCGGCGAAGTCGGCAGAGACTCCCGGAGAAGGTGGCCAGGAGAAAGAGAGAGGCACCTTTTGGAATTAGATGAAAAGACTAAAATGGACACCAAAAAAAATAAACATTTTTAAATTGATACTCTATATGGCCAATTAAGTCACTACACAATTGGGGAGTTTTGAACCGTTGATCACCTGAACTCTTTAACAATGGACGGTTAAATGTAACTTTTTTATAATGAATAGTAACTAGTACTTTTCCCGTACCTTGTACGGGTGAGTATTTTTCATGAAATTTACCGTTTTAGTTCCCTCATACCATGAATATATTTCATTTGAATTGTTGTTATGCTATCAATTGCAACCTTTGTTATAATACAATAACACTTACAGTTACAAACAAAAATCTCATAATTGATAGGAGTAAAAATGAAAATTATGCCATCAAACAGAACGGTGGGTTTTTATAACACCCAATTTCTCATAATAACCAATTTTGCAGCGGGTAGATACTTTATATACAAACATGATGTGCGTCACCTTGTGTTCTTCAGTAATTGTTTGCTAGCCTTTGTCGTCATCCATTGTCATAACAAATTTAGCCTAACAATGTCCCTAGTTGTATTGGCTTGCAGTATCACGTCCAACCGCACGAGAGCCATTTCACTTGAGCAAAATAAGCAACAATTATCCAATAGCACAAGCCACTTGACGGTGATGAATTGGTAATCTCTTGAGTATTTTGTCCCAAGTACCTTATATGAAAATGCTCCAATATCACAAACAAAATCCATTAATACTTCCCAATGATAACGTGTATGCAGTAGCGACTCTTCTAAACTTGTCCCGATCTCTTGAAGCATCACTTCCTGTCACTTTCTTTTTTATAATGAAAATCTACGACAACAACTATGAAAATCACTTTCCATGACAGCTCAGCTAGGCAACTATAACAGTAAAAAAAATTTAGACCGGCTTCATGACAACATCAAGCATTTTAGGCAGTAAAAATCAGTATGAATACATGAGGTTACTTCCTTCATCCTTCCAATAAAGTGAATCCAAAAATTAAATATTGTCATCCATATAATTTCTGATGAAAACATCAGTTGAAACCTTCCTAACCCTCAACAAAACCATAAAATCAACATTAACAACTTTTATTTGTAGCTCTCGACCTCCTAGAAGGTCAAAGAAAAAATTCCTTACTAAAATCAATTGTACGTCAATATCTCGACAGTCAGTACCACAATCAACAGACCAATTTCAACCCAGTATTTCACCTGGATCAAACATCAATATTTCAACCCTTTCCCTGTATGCACCAATGAGTTTTAGAGCACC
The DNA here is from genome assembly GCA_963922045.1 of Persicaria maculosa. Classification (NCBI taxonomy): domain Eukaryota; kingdom Viridiplantae; phylum Streptophyta; class Magnoliopsida; order Caryophyllales; family Polygonaceae; genus Persicaria; species Persicaria maculosa. Next base: position 19,782,548 of record OY998271.1, on the reverse strand, counting down.
ATAAAATATATCATGGTTGTAAAAAAGTCCTGATACGTAACTTTAATTTTTCACCGTGAAAAAGGACAGGAGCTTGTCAAAAGCTAATGATTTTTATTAAATCTATGTGGTAAATAACATACAATTATTAAAATTGCAGATCCACAAACACACCCCTGACACATTACTCAAATTAATTGATTGAAATGCAGATTGTTTGATAGGGGGACAATGAAATATTTCATGGTTGTGAAACAATCATGACATGTACCTTTAATTTTTCACTGCGAAAATTCACTCAATCCTGACAAAAGTTGATGCTTTTTATTAAATCTATGTGGTGATAAAAAAAAATAATAAATCATATGGTGCCAACCAAGCTCGATTTCGAGTTCCAAGTCATTTCAAATTAGTTTTATGACATTCATAAAACAAAATCCACAAAACTAACTTTAAATGACTTGGAACTTGAAATCATGCATAAAACTTGTCTAATATTCTTATTGTCAAGAGATTAAGATGATTTCAAAGATGATAATGTACTCATGTACTCAGTATATATATATATATATATATATATATATATATATATATATATATATATATATATATATATATATATATGAATGAATTCATCAAGCGAACAAATACGAAGATAGAAAAAACATTCAATAAATCTTAGCATGTTCAGATGATCTTCACTTCAACTAAAAGAAAAGCAAATATAAAATAAAAGGACCATGAACTCTTTTGAACATGCAAAGAGCTTAACTTCCAAAATATCATTATGCCAACTTTATCATTATTACTAATACATACCAAAAGTCAAAATTTCACATATAGCAAAAATCAATTTCAACCAAAGGAGACCTCGTCTTATCATAAAATGAAATTGTATCCTTATCTCTATTATAATCGCAATGAAGGTCATGGAGATTGCACCTCAGATTCCCAGTTGTACTCCCTCTCCTTATTCTTAATTCAAATTGGTTTTGCTTCTTGATTGAGGTTCCTTGCTCCCTGTTTGACTCCTCTCCATCAAAAGTCACAAGAGCTATTCTTATTTTGTTCTAGCTAAACATTTTGAACTTTTTAAGTTCAAATAGTAAGCGAATTAGGAATTAAGAAGTGTCCATTTTTTAGTCCTGGTTGTTGAATTGAGCCAAACTCGATGGTTTAGAGCCAGGGTCAGATTGTTTTGATGTGTAAATTAAAACCTCTCTCACGCAAATTATCCAAACTGGATGTTAGTATGTTACCCAATATCGTGGAAAGTTGATTTCATTCATATTCATTGTTAGGAGCGTGATTAGCAGCATTAGAACTTCATTTTAGATTTGATGATAATATAACAAATTTCTTTGTTAGTAGCATGATTAGCATCATTAGAACTTCATTTTAGATTAAAGAAAGTCGCTGTATTATCATTTTATTTTTCAGACATTACTTTTTAAAAATAAAGACGGTCTTGACTTTTTGATCCACTGTGGTTGATCAAACCTCAAAATTTCACCATCAAATTTAGTTCTTTGATACGTAAAAAGTCTATTCAACAACTATCTTTGATATGAGGCACACTGGCTGCTGGTTCTGACCTTGTAGCTTCCTTCTTGATCACAAACAAAAAGATTGGCTCACTGGCTTTTCTATGTTTATTATTGTAGGGCTAACAGTAGAGGTGGCGCGGGATGGGATGGGATGGGGGCCGTCCCACGTCCCGTCTCACGTAATTTTTGCGGGACGGGACCGGGACGGGATTCTCTATTTTTCTTCCAATCCCCGCACGGGCCCTATTCTTCACGGGACGGGACGGGACCGGGACGGGACGGGATGGGCCTTGTCCCTCAAATAAAAAAATATTTTAAATTCTCTAACATTTTCAATTTTTAAAAGACATAATACCTATAATTTTAAAATATTTATATATTTTATAGTTTCTAATATATATATATATAGGGAAAGGTTCTAATGAAACGGATAATAAGGTGTAACGGTGAAACGAATGAATATTGGGTCATATTCCTATGAATATTATGTTATATGAATATATAAATTTGAATATTATGTTGTGTGAATATGAATATGATTTAAATATGGGTATATGAATATGTTATTATTTATATTCAAATAATATAAAGTGGATAACACCATATTCATATCCACACACCACAATATTCATATATTCATATCCACATAATGTCATATCATATTAATATAACGCAATATTCATTCGTTTCACCGTTTCACTATATTCTTTGTTTCACTAGAACTCTTGCCTCTATATATATATATATATATATTGTATGTATACATTCAGTATTATATGTATATATACGTACTGTATATGCACATATATATATATATATACATTTGACATTGTATATATATACAAGGTATGTATATATATTGAGTGTGTATACAAACACTGTATACATTAATACTGCATAGATATACATTCACATTGTGCATAGATATACACTGCATATATGATATATACTGTATAACATATTAATATAAAAAATATATAATATATATGCGGGACGGGACGGGATTTGCGGGATGAAGAATCTTCGTCCCGCGTCCCGTCCCACGTAATTTTTGCGGGACGGGATTCACTATTTTTTTTCATATCCCACCGGGATCGCGACGGGCTCGGGATTTGCGGGATTTGTGCCCACCCCTAGCTAACCGTAGGAGTGCAAAATGTTCAATATCTGATGCTGATGTACAACTCAATGATGTCATCTCAAATTTGATATATTCTTGAGGCCAATTCTCTGAATTTGCTATCAGAAAGAAGTTATGTTGATAGAGTTTTGAAATCATTGCCCATATGTATTCTCTCAAGTGTTAACTGATCATCTCTCCTTGTGACATTGCCTTTTGTTGTTTTCTCATCATTAGATTCTTTATTTCAGGTACTAACTGAGGAAGAACAGAGCACCCTTGCTGCAACCCCAGTTCATCCTGCTGGATTATATGGTATATGCTGCTCTTTGTTGAAAAGCAGAATATTACATCAACCGATTTGATCAATTTTAGTAAACAATATAAGCAGAAGCATGTCTATGAAGTATTTTCACCACTTGGTCATGATTTTCAGGACTACATTGTTCTTTCTTCTATTCATGGAAAACAGAATACACCTGAACTGTATACCTTTATGATTTCGAATCTGAAAAGTACAAGTATATAATAAAGACAATTATAATCCTTCTTTGTTTTTTCCTCTTGGATCATTGATCTCATGTCTTTTGGATGCAACAAAGTAGTAGACATCCTACTTAAAGTTGACAATATCTTAAATGAAAATGGGATTTGACATGATTTATATGCACTTTTTAGCTCTTAATGCATGTTGCTTGGGTGGAAATTAGGTGTAACAACTTTGGAACTTTGCTTGGCCTGCTGGTATTGCATTGATTCATTCAAGTCTTCTACATGTGGCAGTAATGAGTCTCTTGACTAAGGTTTGGCATTTTCCGTTAGATCTTTATACAATGGAAATTTCTTTTTCTTTTTTCATTCTCTTCTTTCCTAGTATAAGTGATCCAAATGCACTGTAAGAGAATTGCCTCTTATAACCAGCTTGAAGCAAAAAACAGCTTGTTATGATTCTGGGTGGCCCGTTGGTTGGAAAGCTTATGGATTTTATGCCCAGGGTGCCTTGCTACAATTGTTTAAGTCTTTTTCAGGTGATCACCATTATCCACTGATGGATTTCCATCTGAACCTTTCTCTTTCCTGTACATTTTATATGTGCTTAAAAATCTCTGAATCTCGACACCTACTATAAAAATATCAGGCATCAGCTCAGTTGCTATCTGTAACCAATGTTTCAATCTCCTCCAAGTCGGATGCAAGAGCAGATGCATCGATGGATTGTTGTTTTCGAACTATCTCAAGTTGATTCTCCCAAGCTTGATCTTTTTCTTCAGATATGCCCTTGAGGTCAATAACATGAGCTTCGTTTGAAAAGTACGGCTCAGATAGCTGCTTTTATGACTCTCCAAGCTTCGAAGACACAGCTCCTAGTGCTGTTTTAGCTCCTCAGGTGTTCCTTCACCTATTTCAGATCATCCTGTAGCTCGGATATCTGAGTTTCCAACTCAGTCCCTCTACTCAGACGTTGCTTCTATCACACCATTTTAGACAATAAAATGTTAGACCGTATATGCGAGTCACTAACATAGCAAAAACGTGTAGCTTTTAGCAGATCAGAAACGATAAACATTCACATTTTGCATAAAAGATGGATCAACACTGCCAAGAAATTGAAGTCATTTGAATCTTTAGAAATATGGGTTGATAAGTACTCCTTCGCATTGGAAAAAGATGGAATAACATTGCCAAGAAATTGAAGTAATTTGAATCTTTATAATTATGGGTACATCGTAGAAAGATGCAACAACCCATGCCCTTAAGAATCTAAGTGCAAAACAACCCGTATCAGCTCAATCTTCCCAGCCTATGAAAGAGTTTTGTTGTTCCAGTAGCTAATGTTAGTCATGAATTTATCTAAAAGGGGAGTATATTGGTTAGCAGACTTCAAACTCAGAAAGAATCCACAAATTGAAAACCTCTAAGAATACTAAAGGAGAAAAATGAGAAATAACCTAACATTACTATCCTCTCTTTTCATCTTTGAAAAGGATAAAAGAAATAAAATAGCATATATTAAGCCTACATGAAGCAAAGGTTACAGCTTTCACCCACTTGACGTTGTATTACGTACATTTTTCCTACCTCAAAATATTTATTAGGAAAATAAAATATATTAGTTTCTAAAGAAAACTTCTCCAATTTACCTCAACCACAAAGCGCATCCATGTTTTATCTCCATGGCTCTCCTCCAATTTCCGTTTCAATTTTCTTGCACAAATAGAAGTTATTCCTCTTCCCCAATAAACTAAACAAAGCCCCTGCATTAGAATTTTCCATTTTGTTGGAGGCGCATGGTCCAAATTTTCTGCAAATTAAAACCACTCTAAAGTCTAACCTGATCATGCCAAGGACCCTTTCTTTCACGAAAATCTTCTTCTTCAACTGGAACATTGTCCCTGAAAAAAGTAACATAACACTTAGAGACAATTTAAATCACCTAACCATATTATTCTCTTGTAAGGGAATTTCATATCGATAATTGGAGATAGGCTTCAAAGTCTTGAGAGTAGGTTTCTTAGCCACGTTAGTATAAGAAACCGACCTAGAAAAGCGGTTAATGGCGCCCAATGTGTTACCAAGCAGCGAGTGAGAACTCCCCTTTCCCTTGTTATTTACTTCTGGAGTGAGAGGAGCTCAAAGCTGCGAATCTGGTTATTGTGGGTGCTTTTTGTTGTGCCTGAAGTGCGAGCTCTTGATGTGGGCTGGGTATCAACCCCCTGCTGGAATCTCTGGGTCGCTGTAGAAAGGTTGTTGTTGGTAGAGGTAAGCCTGCTTGTGCATGGATTACTACCAGGGTCTCCGGAGGATGTTGGCCGACTGCTTGAGACTCCAGCTCTTCTGGAGGAGCCACTGAGTCTAGAAGCATTCGCCTTCTCAGAATCGCGATGCTAAAAACAATAAATATATGCATCAAGACCAATACCTAATGCAGGACCTCTTAATTATAAATGGATATAGCGGTTTCTTTGAAATTACCACTTCTTTTGATGCTAATACATCTTGTGCACTTTTGTGTTTGGTATAGTCACCAGACGCCAAATCATTCCTTCTAGAAATGACTTCCACTGCACCAGTGAGTCGATCTCTCAGCTCTCGCCCCACTGGATATAAGAGTAGGAACCGAAGACCAAAGAACAAAAAATCTCAAGAAAGAAGAACAGTGGACTGCATTTTTATATCAGGTCCCATTGCTATCATATTATATCTACGACACCAACTGATGATTGTTAGTCTTCATAAAAAATCTGTAGTACTATCAAATTAAAACTAACCCTATGAAGTAATCCGAAATTGATAAATGGTAAAAGATCAGAGAAATGATAGACCTGATGTCCTTTCTGGTCTATCTGCAAAAGGCCCTGAAGTTAAAGTTGGTTTGGCGCCAGTAAGCTAAACACCATATAAAAGAAATGTCAAATATAACACAGTTAGAAACCAATAAATCCAAACCCTAATTTTGAAAGCAAGAAGAGAAGCATAGCGATTTCAAGCAATATACCAAAACTCTAAAACACCCAATAAACTAAATTGACAAACGTTTACCCTAAAATCCAAAATTGACATGGATGGCATGTTGAATTACCCTTACTCGATCCCTGAATAGAACAACTTTGTTTCCCATTTGTTCCATTTGAAGTGAAGCAATTGCAGAGAGCCATCCTTCAACTTCGACTAAGGCGTCTAATATTTTAGGGGAGAAAATCAAGGTTTCAATTGGTGAAATTAGCAGGAAAGGAGGAATCGAGTTTGAGTCCTCACCAATTCAAAAGACCGAGAAACCCAATTCTACGGGAGATGGAGAAAAACCGAAAAAGGAACAATGAATTGTTACCTCTTTTGCCCGCCACGCAATCGCGCCATGGCTCCACCCGATTGCCGCCTCCAGTCCTCACCGACTGCGTCGCCGCCCACCAATCGCCCTCCGGCCGCTTACCGATCGTGCATCGCCTCCACAACGACGAGTTCCAATCATTTTCGAGGAAGAAGATAACTGTGATGAAGAACGTGGAAGAGACATTCAATTTCAGATGAAGCAGTTGAAGAACAGAACGTGGGGAGAGAAAGACTACAAATTGGGGCTTCTTAGGTTTACTCAGGAAGGCCACGTGGCTCAGTATTTTACAAAAGTGTTGCTTCTGAATTTATATGTATTAGGGGTGGATTTTTCTCCCCCACGTTTATAGTAGGAGGGATGTACGTATCATTTTAGGAAGCCTTTTCATAAAAGGAAATTGTACGTATGATTTGCGTTTAGATTCTTAATAATAAATACCCAAAATCCAAGTTTTTGTTTTTTTTAAATAAACCCTACGCCTCTTGAGTCATAGGTGTGTGACTCAAGAGGCGCAGCTATTTTTTTCTATATACATACCCTGCCTCTCTTGAGTCACACGTCTATGACTCAGGAGGCGTATGGTTTATTTAAAAAAAAACTTGAATTTTGGGTGTAAATAGTAAATTTTGTGGGTGTAAAAAACAACACCCAAAATAAAACCACCTCTGTACATTGTCTTGAGAATGTACAGACTACAGAAGGTAAAGAGTGGCATTGCGCGTGACGTGTATTTTTATGGGGCCCACCGAATTTATTTATTTTTTTAAAAAGAAAATCATTATTAATCTTCACTGTTGATTTCGTTGGATTTCATGGTCCAGATTTGTTCCTAGTTTACACCCTAAGGGGTGTTTACACAGGAGCCACCCTATATATATATATATATATATATATATATATATATATATATATATATGAATTCATGAAGCGAACAAAGAAATTAAATATTTAATGTCAAAAAGAAATCAGCAATACAATCATGCATAAAACTTGTCTAATATTCTTATTGTCAAAACTAACTTTAGGCAATAATATTCTATTTGCTAGTAAATTAAATATTTAATGTCAAAAAGAAATCAGCGATACAATTAGACAATAACCGACATAGAACACTCACAAAATAGGGCAAAACAAACAGAATAATTCTCTTCTTTCTTCCAAAACAATTTCACAAATTGGCTTGGTTTTGAGTCTTTTTTTCAAACCTATACATTAAACTGGAGTAAAAGCCCTTCAATTCAACTAAAAAACTCAAAATTTAGCCACCAATTGAGAGCATGAAAATGAAAGATTTCGCCTAAAGTATTTGTTGGACTAAAAGAATAATTTTTCAACCATCATTATAGTTCTCTCCCATATCTTCTTATTTAGGCATGAGAGATACTATACACATAGAGATCATGTCAAACTCTTCAGGTATCTCAAAGGACTCGGACTCAGACTACATTAGACTCCAATCCAACTCCACATTACACCAATGGAATGAATTAATGATGAAGGTTTCATTAATAAAACCATGTGATTACACTGCAGTATTGCACCCATCCCTTAGCTAGGAGAAAGAAAGGTTCAGAAATCAATTACCCCTGATACATTATGAATTTATGATGCACAGTCACAACACAAAAGTAGCCCCTCTTTCCTCGTCAATTAAGAATTATAAACCCATAGAAAATTCACTTCTATAAACCCACATAAACATGTTCCTGCTTAATAGACACTATCTAGGCAACACAGATTTGCAAAACTGAATCAATAGTTCAATACTAACAATTCTCAGGAACCAATTACCTCATCCTCTTGCAGCTGGTCATTAGCATTCATCTGTTCCCCAAACAATTCCACTTCCTCAGCCCCTAATTGCAACTCAGACAACCTTCCTAAAACATCATCAACACCTCCACTGGTCTCACACCGATCAATTCTCCCCTCACCCACCTCCTCCTCACCATTTCCCTCTATTTTCTCCTCCTCCTTGACACCCGCGGCCTCTCTATCATCCACCGCCAGCGTTCCCAATTCAGGCTTGGAACTCAAATCGGGTTTGGGCGCATACGCAACTCGGGCCTTGGGTCCCCGTTTGTGCCGCCTGTGGCTTGATGGCTTCTGGGAGGAAGAAAGGGCATGAATATTTTCGACCGATGTCACCGTCGTCGGCGGCTTTGGAGGAGCGAATACTTCATCGATGTTGAAGTATCATTTGATGAAGAAAGAGCATGAAGAATTAAGAAACAGGTCGTTACCCATGGAAGGATTTCAAAGGGGAGAATAAAAGAAATTACCTTTGAGGAAGAAAGTGCAGGGAGAACGGTTTGAGGAACCATGGAATCCGATTACTTCAATTTGAGAAAGGGATTTTAGCAGTTGAAGAGAACGTGGGGGTGAGAAAGGTAATTCTTAAATTGTTCAGAGGGGGGACACGTGGCTCAATTTTTTGTGAAGACTTTGCTTCTGGTTTTATAAGTATTAGGGGTGGATTAAATAATTAAATAAATGAACAATTAATAAATAGAGAAGCTAATGAGTTACTAAAATTAATACAACCCAAATTAGGCCCAAACTGGATCTGGCCCAACCCGTATCTCAAACCCATGCCCTAATTTCGGATTCAGCCCCAACCTGAAGGAAAGAAACGGAATGGACCCAACCCAATTTTTCCCAACTCTGGACCCGAAAATATGAACCGAAAAAAAAAAGAAATGGACCAAGCCGGCTGATAGAGCTCATTTAGGCAGCCATAATAGGTTGCATTAATCTTAGTTAAGGTGCATAACGTGCATAAGTTAAGTAGAATTTGCATATTTACTCGCCGTGTTGGTGGAATAAGAATCTACACACTTTTATTGATTATTTCGGGTAACTGTGGATCCGAGGAGGAGACATGGGTTGATGATGCATTAGATGAGGATGTCTAGTTGATTGAAGAAGCTTATATGAAGATCTGAAGAGGTCCTGAAAAGAAGAAGCGAGCCTAAACAAAGAACAAGTCTGCAGAAGTTGTCACCAGACATGCTGAACTTGTTTTGCACTTTTTGGAGGTCTCGGTTGTCTGATTGACTATTATGACCATGCGTTGGAAAGCTCTTTTAGAGAGCTACAATTTTTCTGTTGACGTCGGGAGCATATTCGATTGGGATTTTTCGTCACTGACAGAGGCAGCGACCGTCGCATTAGATGCAGCGGCCGCCGCATATATTGCCACGAGATGTCATGTAGCAGCCAGGCAGCGGCCGCCTCATTAGTGCAGCGGCCGCCGCATGTTCCAGAGCGACGCGTTCTCAGATTTGGCGCAGTGACGTTTTCTATCAAAAAACCCTATTTATCTAATTGTTTTGTGGCCGACTTGAGTAGACGATTTTAAAGAGAACTTAGCCCTAGGTTTCCATGGATTCATTAGATTAGGATTCAAGAGAATTAGAGAGATTGAGCGATGTCTTCCATGAGGAACTAAACTCATTTGTTCTATCTACGATTTGAATCTTTATTTGGATTGATTGTGTGTTTTTGAATCTCGTTCTTAATTCCTATATTGAATGTTTTGACTTCTTTGTGCTTGATTGTTGATTGTTTTATTCTATCTTGGCTGATCAACTTGGTAGAATCAATTCAATTGCTAGGGTTTTGTAGATTCCTGATTGCGAACCTTAACCCAAGTAGCAAACTTATCCCTTTAGGGTTGATTGAACTAATTGGATAGGTAGGAAGTTGGATGTGTTGTTAAATCCCTCTTTAGGGACTGCAAATACCTTGGTTAATCTCTGAACTTAAAGCTATCGATTGGGTTAAATCCTTTTTTGAGGGACTGCTCATGAGATAAGGGTTTCTAGGACTGATTGGACTAGTAACTATATTAGATCGGCACAAAGACATTCATAGGAAACCTAAAAGGACAAGAGGAAGTTACAATATCACTCAACCAAATAAAGTGGATAGTTGTAGGTAGAGCGATCTTCTCTAAATTGTTTTGCATCAACTTGTTTATAGTTTATTTTGTTTTCTTTCTTATTTCAATCTCACAAAACCTCCTTTCCACTAATTGGTAAATATACATTTCATAGGAATACTTGATTCTCTGTGCGATCGACCTCTTACTTACTTGCTATACTAGTTTGTAGGTTTGAGTTTTACTTTTGATAGGAACCACAACGATTTCCTCTCGTCAAATTTTGGCGCCGTTGCCGGTGAATCTAGTTTATTTCTTTGTTTGGTGTATTTATCGGTTTTTATATATATATATATATATATATATATATATATATATATATATATATATATATATATATCTAACCCCGTCGTGAACCTATCTTACGGTTCACGACACCCTAGATACTAATCTTTCAAGATGGTGAGGTTATTGCAGTTTCAAGGGGAAAATTTTCACCTTTATCTCACGAGAGTGGATAATTTATTGGACGTCTTGTATGCACAGGGTTTCCAATATAGTTTGCGAGATATGGTTATTTGCGTACTTGAAGGCATGACTCTTGAGACCAAAGAACTTGCCGAGTCTATGAGTAACGGAGGCTTGGCGAGTTTCGATTTATCAGAGATGTGGGATTTTTTCTGTTACATGGGTCACCAGGTGGAGCAGGAAGAAGCTTTCACACGGCAGGTTTTGATGGAGGAAATACTTGAAAGGATGGAGCGACTTGAGGAAAAATTAAACCAACGTGCTCACATGATGAGTGAGTTGGAAGCGGAGAAAAGTGGCATACCTCAAGTTGATGAAACTCAATACGCAAACTATGATGGTTTGATTGAAGATGGAGGAGAGAGTCTGATGCTCTCTTACGTGGAGTCTCATGAGTGCACGCATGAGGATCTACATGTTTTGACTCCTAATTCATCTAAAGAAGTCATTGCTGACTTGCCTATTGAGGAACCATGTCAAGAGCCGATTTATGTGGCTCCTAAGCAAGGTACTGACATTTCTTGCATTTTTGTGGATTTTGGTGAATATGTAGATCCTTGGGAGCATTACTTTGACAAGCCACCAGCGGAACTGTGTTGGTGGTCTGACATACCCTCAACTAAATGTCAAGCTCGTGAATATGATGAGTTGGTAAGATTCTATCAACTTTTTCATATTTTGTATCCATTTATCTTTTGGATGGGCAAGAGAGTTTGATTTACTATTGAGGACGCTAACAATGTCCGAGTAAGTCTTGAATGCGCGGACGAATAAACCGTCGAGTCTATGACGTTAACTGATAACTCCACTCCCTTGATGAAAATCGGAATAAGTTTCAAAGGCTTTGACAGTCTGTTTGTGTCAAAAGTCTTGAAGCTTTAACAGTATTGATGAAACACAAAACCTGTTCTATATGATATTATGTTCGAATATTATTTTATGTTATAATATGCTTCCATTATATTATTATATATACACTAACCTTTCAGGAAGTATTTTCGAATATTATTTCCTTCCTTATGTTGTAAATTGAGAAGATTCAAATCGGAAGATCATGGCCTCCGAAAGTTTTCAAAGATAGAAGATCCAGCTCAAGCCATGATCCTCTCTAGCCGTTGGTGAAGATCCTTAGGCGCCGATTTGTTTCAATAAAAAGAAAAGGAAGAAGAAGACAGCTACACACCTGTTGAACACAAGCTTTCATACACTCAAGCCTTCAAGCGAGATATGTCTTCTTCGTGTGCTCTCTGCTAGTCCTTAAGAGTCTGTAATTTCATTTCAAAGCATTTGAGAGTTACACTGTGAGCTTATAGGATATATTTCGAGAGAGTGTTATACTCAAGAGTTTGTAACTCAGGAAGTAGACACTAGGCGATTGATTCACTAAGTGTAAGAGGATTGTACTAGATAGCATAGAGAGGTGGGGCTCTTCTAGATTGGTCTAGGACTCCAAGGGAACGTGAGTTGACTAGATTGCAATTGTATAGGAGAGAGGCTTCTCGGTGAGCTACTAGGATCCTAAGTCTTGTGAATCAATAAAAACCGGTTGAATCCTAGGGTTGTGGAAGAACCCTAGTCGGGGACGTAGGCCAAGTTCGTGCCGAACCTCGTAAACAACTCATCGAGTCCTTTACTTATTGCTTTACCTTATTTCCGCACTTGGTTCGACTGTTTAACTTTGTGATTCAGGTTTTCAGAGAAAAGACTAAGTATAATCTCAAAGGTTTTTGCACGAGCTTCAAAAGTCTTGAAAATCTGCGAAAAACCGGCATACTCTATTCAACCCCCCCCTTCTAGAGTATTTCTATATTACTTTGTTTTACATTATCGAACCTTCATTAACCAATGACGCTTCTCGGGAGGCAACCCGAGGTAAATGGTTAGATAAGTTTTAATTTGATTTTCAATAAATAAAGAGTTGGATTTTTGTGTTTTTCGGCTAACCTACAGGGGAAACAATGAGAAACTGAGCTACTGAAAAAGCCGCATGATATGCATCTTAAATAAGCTAAATGAAACATATTATGACCATCTAAATGCATGCTATCAGAGATCACCAAGGTGAAGGAGCAAAAATGGATTATTGATAGTGGATGCTCGAGGCATATGAGTGGGAAGAGGTCTCTCTTTCATGATCTAAAGGAGCAATCCACAGGAACAATCACTCTTGGTGACAAAGGAAAGTGTGACATCGTTGGTATTGGTAGCGTTGGGAGTGATTCCAACCATAGTATTAAAAAATGTCTATCTTGTGAATGGTTTAAAGTATAATTTGCTTAGTGTTTCTCAATTATGTGATAGTGGCAATAATGTCAGATTTAACAAGAAAAGATGTCTAGTGTGCATAGAAGATACAGGTGAAGTTATACTAACTGCATATCGTTACAACAATATATACGCTGTGAATGCTGATCAAGTGGCACAAGGAAGCTTAACCTGTCTAAAAGCTTTGACAGACGATCCAAAGCTCTGGCACAGGAGACTCGGTCATGTGAGTCCACATACACTACAGAAGCTTGTGTCCAAAGGGCTTGTAAGAGGACTACCTGAGATGGACTTCAAAGGTATTGATATGTGCAATGCATGCACACGAGGTAAACAAACACGTAGCTCTTTCAAACCCAAAAAGGTTGTAAGTTCTTCTAGACCCCTTGAACTTTTACTTATGGATTTATGTGGTCCTATGCGAGTCAAATCTCCCAATGGTAAAAAGTACATGCTTGTTGTTGTTGATGATTTTTCTAGATATACTTGGGTTGCATTTTTAAAAGAAAAATCAAAGGCCTTATTTGAGTTTTCAAAACTTTGTAAGGAGTTGCAAACTTTAAGAAACGAGCCCATAGTGTCAATTCGAAGTGATCATGGTAGGGAGTTTGATCAACTTCAGTTTGATTTGTTTTGTGCTAAATATGACATCTCCCATAACTTTTCTGCTCCTAGGACACCTCAACAAAATGGGGTTGTGGAACGAAAGAACCGCACTCTAGAGGATATGGCCAGGACTATGCTTTTAGAAAATGCATTACCTAAAACCTATTGGGCTGAAGCTGTTAACACAGCTAACTATATTTTGAATCGTTGTCTTATTCATTCCATCTTAAAGAAAACTCCTTATGAACTTTTCAAAGGCCGCAAACCACTTATATCTTATTTTAAACCCTTTGGCTGTACTTGCTTTGTTCATAACAATGGAAAAGATAACCTTGGGAAATTTGATGCGCGTAGTGATGAAGGTATATTTCTTGGCTACTCCACAAGTAGCAAAGCTTATAGAATCTTCAATAAAAGGACCCAGTTAGTTGAAGAAAGTATACATGTTATATTTGATGAATGCAATGACAGTTCTTTGAGTGAAAGTGTTGCAGATATAGATCTTAACATCCATGCGGAGAACGAGGAAGGTGATGATGCTGCTACCAAGAACACAGAGAAGAGGAACATGCAGGAACAGATTCTCAACACTAAAGAATTGGCCCAAGGTGTTGAAGATTCGTCCAAAGCCCTTGGTGTCCAATTCAACAGTGTTGAAATGTCAGAAACTGCTGAAATTGAACCTAACAGGACTATGGAGTCAGATGTACCACAAATCAATCCTGCTGGTGTGACGAATCAAGGAGCTGAGACTAGCAAAAGAAAATTCAAATACTCCTCATCACACTCATTAAAGGATATCATTTATGACCCTACTTCTAGTGTTCAAACTCGTTCTAAACTTAAAGATCTTTGTGCTTTTCACGCGTTTGTCTCTCTTATAGAACCCAAGAAGGTAGATGAGGCCCTTCAAGAGCCAGATTGGATCATTGCTATGTAAAGTGAGCTTAACGAATTTGAAAGGAACAAAGTCTGGACCTTGAAGCCTAGGCCAAAGCATCAATCAGTCATTGGAACACGATGGGTATTTCGAAACAAACTAGATGAGAATGGTAAGATCGTGAGGAACAAGGCAAGGCTTGTTGCTCAAGGCTATAATCAAGAGGAAGGTATTGACTACGAGGAGACCTTTGTTCCCGTAGCCAGGCTTGAAGCCATTCGCATATTATTAGCATTTGCATCTTTTATGGGCATAAAAATATATCAAATGGATGTCAAGTGTGCTTTTCTCAATGGTTTCTTAGAAGAAGAAGTTTATGTGGCTCAACCCCCAGGTTTTGAAAGTTTGGAATTTCCTAATCATGTTTATAAACTTGACAAAGCGCTTTATGGTTTGAAACAAGCCCCAAGACCTTGGTATGAGCGCTTTTCAAAATATCTTTTAGAAAATGATTTTAAAAGGGGGTTGATCGACAAGACTCTTTTTATCAAGACCAAAGGAAAGGACATTTTGGTTATTCAAATTTATGTTGATGATATATTATTTGGTGCTACTAACACATCTTTGTGCAAGGAATTTTCTGACATCATGTGCAGCGAATTTGAGATGAGCTTGATGGGTGAACTCAACTTCTTTTTGGGATTACAAGTTCATCAATCCAAGAAAGGGATCTTTGTCAACCAAAGCAAGTACACTAAGGATCTCTTGAAGAAGTTCAAGATGGATCAATCCAAAGCAGCCAAGACTCCCATGAGCTCAACATTATCCCTAGATCAAGACAAGACTGGGAAGAGTGTCAATCAAAAGGAGTATCGGGGAATGATTGGATCTTTACTATATCTTACAGCTAGAAGACCTGACATCATGTTTAGTGTTTGCATGTGTGCTAGGTTTCAAGCTGATCCTAAAGAATCTCACCTCGTGGCCGTGAAGAGGATCTTTCGATATCTCAATGGCACTAAGGAGCTTGGACTATGGTACCCAAAGCAAAAGGATTTCACATTAATCGGGTATTCCGATGCAGATTTTGCAGGCTGTAAGGTGGATAGGAAGAGTATATCAGGATGTTGCCAATTCTTAGGAGCATCTTTGATCAGTTGGCATTCTAAGAAACAAAACTCAGTTGCCCTATCCACTGCAGAAGCCGAATACATAGCAGCTGGAGCATGCTGCTCCCAAATCCTTTGGATAGCTCAACAAATGCGAGATCTTGGCATCAACCTCAAAGGCATTCCCATTAAGTATGACAATACAAGTGCTATCTCCATTACAAAGAATCTTGTTCAGCATTCAAGGACCAAACATATTGATGTAAGGCATCATTTCATTAGAGACCACGTCGAAAAAGGTGATGTGTCCATTTCCTTTATTTCAACTGATTATCAATGGGCTGACATTTTTACTAAGCCTTTGGCAAAGGACAGGTTCACCTTCATTAGATGAGAGATCAGGATGCTTAACAAGGATGCACTTTCGTAGGGGGAGCTTTCCCTTTACGAAAGATAAATTGTACTTAGTGTCAAGACCCTTGAGTTTTATGTCAAGGTTTGTGAACTGAATGATAGAAAACAAATATCGGATCGTATATATTTGGTTAATATCTTTTTAGATATTTGATCAAGTATTATTTTCATTGGATTTCAAAATAATTTATTTATGTCACATATTTTATTCGTAGAGATATTTTTGGAACAAAATATTTTCGGTTATTTCCCTCCTATTCTAAAACGGTTGAGAGAATATTTGAATTTTGAATTGAAATATTTTTCAAATTGGCAATGTTATCATTACTTACATTGAAACCCTAAACCCCGTTCCATCACTCTAATCTCTCCTATTTAAAACCCAAACCCCTCTCGATTACCTCATAACCTTAGAACCACCCAAAACTCTTCCAGTTCTCCCTCTCCCATCTCTCAAACTATCCTAAAACCCTAGCTGAATACCTCCATGGCTCCCAAATCAAAGAAAGCTTCCACACCCAAAAGACTTGGCGCCACCCCCAAGGTACGCCAGGACACTGCTACTTCTCCTACACCTGAACCCACTCCTCAAGTCATCGTCCCTGCTACTGTCCAGAGCACCATCACTGAGAGCATGACTACAGTAACCAAGGGCTCTCAAAAACGCTCTGCTAAGAAGCCTCTCAGTGCGAAGCAGAAAGGGAAAAAGAAGGTCATCACTGAGGAGGTGGATGAGGAAGAAGAAGAGGAGGATCTTGATGCTTTTTTGGAAAAGGATGCAGCCAAGGAAGCGGAAGAAGAAGCTTTAAGGAAGAAAAAGGCCGAGGAGGAGGCCGAGCTTGCAAGGAAGTTGGTCGAGGAGGAAGCTGAGAGAATCCGGAAGGAAGCCGAGGCGGAGGCTCTCAAGGAGGTTCCTTCTGAAGAGGAGCCTGAGGAATAGGACGAGGAGCAAGACGAATCCGGAGAGGACGAGGAGGATACCGATGGAGACAACGTTGAGGACTCGGGGTCAGAGGAAGAAGAGGAAGAGGAGCCCGAGCATGCTCCCTCTCCTTCTCCTCCTCCTCCTCCCCCGTCTCCAAAGAAACGGAAAGCCTCTACAGCCAAGCCTCCTCCTCCCAAGCGCACCAGGAAGGGCACCCTCAGAAGCCTTGAGGCGCCTGCCAAGAGGTCTGCTCCAACACAGGCTAGAAGGAAGAATGCTGATCCTCCCGCTCTCATTCAGGTAAATCAATCCCTCCCCTCTTCATGGTTTGAAAATGCTGAAATGGCTAGTAAGTGGGTAGATGAGTTTCGAACTCGTAGGATCTACTGTTCTGATTTTTTTAGATATTGCGTTCTTTGAAGCTTTGAATTTACCATGCATTGCTATCCTTAAACAATCCCCAGCTTGGACCCTTCTCAATCTTGAAACCATCTATTATCCCCAACTCACCCGCCTGTTCTATATAAATCTCAAAGCCAAACACACTGACGATGGTTGGTTCTTGGAATCTGTCGTCAAGGGAGTTAGAATCTCTTTCAGCTCCTTTGACTTCGCTGATTTCCTTGGCCTTCCTAGCCCTTGTCCACCCTCTCAAGAAAACCCCTCTAAAGAAGACTGCATTACCCTTGCCCGATCCAAATATCTTCTACCCGAGGCATCTACCAACACCTCAAAGCAGCTAACCCACTCATCCCTTACCCTAGAGGCAAAGATTATATTTAACATCATTGTGCGCTGCCTCTTACCCCGTCTAAACTCTGGCTCTCTCCTGACCGACAATGCCATGATCCTACTTTACCAAATCCTCAATGGCCTTGATCTTGATCTGGCCAACACCATTTTAGGATCCATGGCTCACACTAGAAAAGCCAGGAAAGGAACTCCCCTCCCCTTCGCTACCCTTTTGACCCAAATCTTCGAAGCTTCTAGAATCGATTTTAAAAATGAAGAACAGCAGCGTCATATGGGTAAGTTCGACTCCAAGAGCCTTGAAAAGATTGGCATCACTCGGTCCCCCCAAGGGACTTGGAGTCTTGCCTCTCCTTCAAAAGCTCTTCCCACTGCCTCAGCCATTGATGAACGCATGGACAACCTGGAGTTGGGCTTGGAGGAAGTTCGCCTGGATATCAAGGAGCTACACAAGGAGTTTATGACGGAGATGCGCGGGGTAACCAAGCTGTTGCAAGGTCTGTGGTCGCGGCTTACTGATGATGCTCCGGATGATGAAGCTTAACCCTATCCTACCCTACCCTAACCCCAAATCTGAAACATTGCTGGTTTTTGGAAACTGTTTCAAAACTTTTGGTGACTGTTTTACCTCCTCCCTTTGTTGAAAGACAAAAAGGGGGAGATGATCTGTGGTGGTGTTAGACTTTTTAAAACTGTTGCGATTTAAAGGTCTTGGAAGACCTTGGTTTTATTTTCAGTTGGATGGTCTTCTTGCTTTAAAATTTTGATCCAACATTTGTCTAACCCATGCAGGTACTTAGTCCGATTTTACTTATATTATATATGCTTGACTAATTTGCAGGGATGCACAGGTTTTGTCTTTCATCAAGGGGGAGATTGATAACTCCACTCCCTTGATGAAAATCGGAATAAGTTTCAAAGGCTTTGACAGTCTGTTTGTGTCAAAAGTCTTGAAGCTTTAACAATATTGATGAAACACAAAACCTGTTCTATATGATATTATGTTCGAATATTATTTTATGTTATTATATGCTTCCATTATATTATTATATATACACTAACCTTTCAGGAAGTATTTTCGAATATTATTTCCTTCCTTATGTTGTAAATTGAGAAGATTCAAATCGGAAGATCATGGCCTCCGAAAGTTTCCAAAGATAGAAGATCCAGCTCAAGCCATGATCCTCTCTAGCCGTTGATGAAGATCCTTAGGTGCCGATTTGTTTCAATAAAAAGAAAAGGAAGAAGAAGACAGCTACACACCTGTTGAACACAAGCTTTCATACACTCAAGCCTTCAAGCGAGATCTGTCTTCTTCGTGTGCTCTCTGCTAGTCCTTAAGAGTCTGTAATTTCATTTCAAAGCATTTGAGAGTTACACTGTGAGCTTATAGGATATATTTCGAGAGAGTGTTATACTCAAGAGTTTGTAACTCAGGAAGTAGACACTAGGCGATTGATTCACTAAGTGTAAGAGGATTGTACTAGATAGCATAGAGAGGTGGGGCTCTTCTAGATTGGTCTAGGACTCCAAGGGAACGTGAGTTGACTAGATTGCAATTGTATAGGAGAGAGGCTTCTCGGTGAGCTACTAGGATCCTAAGTCTTGTGAATCAATAAAAGCCGGTTGAATCCTAGGGTTGTGGAAGAACCCTAGGCGAGGACGTAGGCCAAGTTCGTGCCGAACCTCGTAAACAACTCATCGAGTCCTTTACTTATTGCTTTACCTTATTTCCGCACTTGGTTCGACTGTTTAACTTTGTGATTCAGGTTTTCAGAGAAAAGACTAAGTCTAATCTCAAAGGTTTTTGCACGAGCTTCAAAAGTCTTGAGAATCTGCGAAAAACCGGCATACTCTATTCAACCCCCCCCCTTCTAGAGTATTTCTATATTACTTTGTTTTACATTATCGAACCTTCATTAACCAATGACGCTTCTCGGGAGGCAACCCGAGGTAAATGGTTAGATAAGTTTTAATTTGATTTTCAATAAATAAAGAGTTGGATTTTTGTGTTTTTCGGCTAACCTACAGGGGAAACAATGAGAAACTGAGCTACTGAAAAAGCCGCTGGCGAAGCCGCACCCGCGGCCACCCTACGGCCAAGGCACCCTGAAAGGCCCACTACTAGAATTCTGTTATTTAACATCGGCTCCTTAACATCGGTCAGAAAAACCTACCATGTTAAACAATTTTTTAACATCGGTTTCTAAATTTGAGATATTAAAAATAAAATAGACATCACCCTATATTTTAGACCGATGTTAAATATTTATTTTGAATTTTTTTTATCAAATGCGCGGAATCAAGTCACGAATTAATTTAAACACCCGCCTATGAGACCACGGACAATATCCAATACATTCATCCTCCGTCCTTGACCCCATGTTGTATTCCCGACCTAGAAAAAATCGTCCTACTCCTCTCATTCTCCTCCCTCGTTCTTACACATCCCTCTCCCAATTTGGCTCACGGGAAAATCTCCAGATCCGACTTTTGGTGATTTTGATCAAGGAAAACCAAAAGCCTTGAAGACAGAAAGAGGGAGGGTCGATATTGAGATATAGAAAGAGGGAGGATCCGACTGTTTTTGATTTTGCAGGTTTGGCTTTCAATTTGGTTCAATTTTTCGTTTTTAGCAAGGATTCGAGTTGAATTTAAAGGTTGCTTTGATTAAGTTCCCTCTCAATCCATTTCCCCCAATTTTTCTATGGTGTTCTATCTGTGATTCTCATCTCTTCTCTCTCATTTTCGGTTATAGGGCTTTGTTCAATGTTAAATATTATTAAAAAAATTCAGAAGCGCGAAATTGAAATTAAAGGCTAGTAAACAAAGTGTTGGAAATTTTGAAATTGATTTTCACCCTTTTTCCCAAGTGACACCTTTTTGTTCTCAAACCCGTTCTCTCCTTCACAGATCTAAAAATGTCTTCTTCCGCACATACCCTCTCTCTCCTCTCCACCTGTTCTCTCCTTCTCCCTCTCTCGCCGGCGGCCGTCCTCCACCAAACCAGCGCCCCCGCTCGATCTCTTCAGATCTCCCCACCACCTCTTTTTTGTTCCCTAACCATCATCGACGACCACCGCAACAACGAAAACCTCATCGGCGACCATCCATCACATCGCCTTTTGTCTGTTGCCCTAGCCTTCTCTGTTGATGAGTATCAAGTGCATGTTTGTTTAATGGGGCACTATCACCCAAATTGAGGTCTCATTCTTTTTCCTCTCATTGATTGAAATCGTCCCTCTTCGGTTTTCGATTAGGTTTGATTGCTGAGTTGTTTTTTTTTGTAGATGATAAATGATAACAGAGGGAGGAACAAAGGATATTTGTTATGATTGAGACGCCTAAAGCTACTCAACTGCATTTGAGAAATTCAACCTATCTGTGAGTTTTCCTATTCTTCATTCTCAATTGTTGTATTTGTTTTGTCACTTGTATTATAACCCTTAATGTTTCTATTGTGTGAGAAAAATACATGCCCTGATTTTGGGATGGTATTCTGACTATCTTAATGTTTCTCTTGTGTGAGAAAAATACATGTCTTGATTTGGGATGTTAATTTGCTTCTTATTGACTGAGTGTGTGTTTCTTTCAATTACAAATCACTTTGGGAATCCAATGTTAATGTGCTTCTTGTTAACTACGTGTTTGTTTCTTCCAATTAAATGAGTGTTTCCTTTCTTATACGTGTTCTTTCATATATGTACATTTTCACATGTGCATCACAAGCATGTCAGTAATAAGCTACTTGGATGAATCAAGCTAAAATTATATTCTAGAGCAACAGATTCATCTTATTCTTTACTCCAATTAGAAGCTGGCTAAAATGTTTTGTTGGTTCCTATTCCCCACTGTCTTCATGTTTATGGCTCTTCTCATCTGATTTCAGTACCTCAAGAGAATGTTCAATGCCCTCCAATAATGCACCATTTACAAACTCTGGTTGGAGTAAAGATTCGTGCTTTTCTTTAATGTGATCCTCAGGAATGGATGTAACATATATGCAAATTGTTTTGTGTTTTCGATCCACCTGCATCATGAAAATCAGTATTCTCACTTGTGGCTTTATTGTTCAAGCCATCCTCTTGTGTTAGTATATTATCTTCAGCTCACATGCTCTGTAGACATGATTATTGTCGCTTGGAGTTTAAGTCCGACTGGTTTTTAGTAAACATTTCAGAAAAAAAAATTTATAATTGAGCATAGAAAAGAGAAAAAGTAAGAAGTAAAATAAAAGTATGGACTTTCAATTGATTATCGTTGATGGAATAGAAGCCTCTTGTGTCTCAAAAATAGCTTAGATAATTTACATGCATCTTCACACTCCCTTAGAATTGAGGATATAGCTCATACAAAACTGGTAAACTTATTCTTTACAAGACCTTGTTCTTTTTTCAACTTTGATGTCCCTCTTAATAGTTGTTATTGGATATTCATTCACGAATTCTTCATGTTGCTTGAAGATCTCATCTATTGTTTGTTGTTCATGATCTTATTGCATTCACTTTTCAGGTATGGTTCTTATGGGACGCATAGGATTGTGGAAAATAGCTTGATGCAGTAAAAGGCTCAGTTTTTACTTGATGAGGCTGTTCTTGGTCACTTTTTTGGTATCTCTATGGAAAAGGAAATGAGTCTTTTTCGTCTTATGTTGTATTTATGCATACCATAGATTATTTTGAGTTTCATACTTGTCTTTCATTTAGATGTGTGTTAGTGGTGGGGTTTGTTTGATTGATTTGAATTAGTGATCACCCCTTATTTTCCTTCTTTATGTGCCACTTACCATTCATTTAGCTATTCCTTAATAGGGTTTGCCCTGTATGAATTGTTACTGATCTGGGTTTTCTGATTTGCTGGGAGGTGCTTTTCTTGTATTTATTTCTGGTTTGCAATTGGTTCTGAATTTCTAGGAACTCTGATTTAGGTTTTCTGATTTGCTGGTATTGTTTTTGAAGATTCTCTTTTCTTGATTGGTGCACAGTTTGTTTATTTAGCTATTATTTATCAAGTGATATAGTTTCTGATTTAATTGTTAACTCTAATTTGGTTGTTGTGGTCTTAAGTGTAAGGTTTTTTCCCTCTTTTCTGTCAATTCAATTTTACATGGACCTTTAAGCTCTATTTCATTTCAGATTCTCTTGAATTGTGGTATTAAGGGTTTGGCTTCTCTCCAGGTCCTTGCTTTACTTGTTGTCAGCATCCATGGTAGATGGTTGAAGCTCTCCCTCTGTGGACATGCACAAAAGAGAGAAATCTGAGAAGACGGGACCGGAAAGCCATATCCATGGGAAGTAAGCATGAGGTTGTATGCCTAGATCTGCAATCCAGGTTCCTTCCTTCTTTTGTTTCGTTCTTCTAGAAAAAAAGAAACTGAACAGAAAGAATAAAAATGAAAACTTGTATTTCTACAGGCACTAAAGGAAGCATTCGAGATCTTCAATCCAGGTTTCTTCCTTCTTTAAATGTTTTATGTTAAGGGGTTTGCTTGAATTTATACAGGCACTAAAGGAGGCATTCAAGTGCAGAGCTATTGGCAACAAGGGGTACGTTTTGCTTTTCTTTTTGCATGCATGAAGTAGGTTTTTCCAATTTATACTCAATCTTATTAGCAGCACTACTTAAGATATGACGTTTCTCCTTGAGGCTTCACCTTGTTTTACATGTTTTGGATGCATTCCTTATAATTTCATTTTCCTATTTACTCAAAAGGTTTAATAATGTCTTTCTTAAGTTTCACATGGTCTTTTTGCTATTATGTAAGAACATTCTATCTAATTTAAAGTCTATTAGCTCAAATGGTAGAGCGTTGTGTTCAAACACAAAGATGTGGGTTCAAATCCCGCATAGGCTATAATAATAAAAAAATTACAAATACGTCGTTTAATATCATGTAATAGCCGATGTCTTTAAAAAAAATCGATGTCTATGTGGGTGATGTAAAAAGTCAAAACTTTTTAACATCGGGTAATAGCCGATGTTTTTGTATGTTATAACGTCGGGTATATTTTATAATCGATGTTATACTATATCAAAGACATTGGATTTAAAAATATAACCGATGTTATAACATACAAAGACATCGTCTATTACCCGATGTTGAAAAGTTTTGACTTTTTACATCACCCACATAGACATCGATTTTTTTTTGAAAGACATCGGCTATTACCCGATGTTAAATGACAAAATTCTAGTAGTGGCCGCACCCGCGGCCACCTGCCCAGCTAGCTCCGTGTGCTTAGCTCGCATCTTCTCTTGGCTCATTTGACGTCGTTGTTGTTCGCGACTTCTTTTCCTTTGATATACACCACATTGTGAGTCTTCGCATCACCTTTTCTCTCATGTTTTTTTCGTTTCTTGTCTTTGATTTTCATTGAGGGCAATGAAAGGTTTAAGTGTGGGGGAGGGTTCTATTCATGTAGTTCGTGCATTCATGTTTAATTTCCATTTTCTTTCACGTTTAATTTTCATTCTTATATTGCATTGAAAAAAAAATTGAAAAATGAAAAAGATCCAAAAACATCATGCATTTAGGTCTCATCTCCTCTCATGTAGACCGCTTGTCCTCATTAAGTGTTATGTATAGCCTTGTCATGAAATCCCATAACTTGTTTGAGATGTTTAAGCCTTTATTCATTTATGGAGCATGCTTTGATGATATTAATTGAGCATGTATAACTCATAGACTTTGTAATATTGAAATCCAACAAAATACACCCCTGTGAGTATTTTTGGCCTTATTGGGACGATCTTCATATTCATGTCCTCTTGTTTTGTTGTGTGTGATACTCGTCTATGTTACTACCTCTTAGAATTGTGAATGACATCTATGTTGAGGCCGTATTATATTGATCATTACTTGTGATTTTCATGTGATTAAGGCATTACTTTTTCTTAGCGATGTTATTCCCTTTCCACCTTACATATTATCTTTTGCTTGAAGCCATTTTGAGCCTTTTAGCCCATCTTTTGTAGCTCCACAAAAATATCTCATATCCAATTTTAGCCTTATCCTATCCGGGAATTAGGGAGAAGATTGGTGAAAATATATATTAGTGGAGTGTCTTGAGCATTTTGGGTATGATGTTGGGTATTATTTCTTTTTTGATACTTCATATGGATGATTATTGTGCTTAATACCCGGGGCCTAAGGAGGATAAAATTCACTTAGGAGTAAAAGTCGAGGTAAATACATAAAAAGAAATAAAAATCATATTGGAAATTATATTGAGGAAACCCTTAGCCTCTAAGGAAGCCCACCAAACCCTAGTTATTTACCTATTTAACCACTTTTATACATTTAATAAAAATCATATTGGAAATTATATTGAGGAAACCTTTTTGGCTAAAAAGGTTATTCAATCTCCCAATCCAAAAACTCTAGCAATCGATTTATGTTCTTGGTTACTCAAACTCTCAAGATCAAAACCCAATTCCCAAACACAATCCCAAAACACAAAGAACCCTAGCTGCGAAAACCGTCGCAAAAATATAAGCCAGGAATCCGTTGCAGCGCACAGCAGAACCGTCGCTGTTCACAAGGCAGCGGCCGCTGCCTGATGTACATATTTGCACCTTCTTTTATTGCATCTTTTGACTTCATATTTCATTCGAGTTCCAAAGAAAATGTTCAAAAGAATATAAACTTGTGTAAGAATGGGCTAAAATGTAAGAAATAGGGTCTGCACAAGTTTTGAGCTAACCATGCAGGAATTCGAGCGAAATCGGAGTCAAAACGGAGAAACCAAGTGAAGCTGAGCAGAGGTAGATATCGACCTCTGACATAGATATCGACCTCTGGTGTCGATATCGACCCCTTATCTCGACAGAAGATAGACTCGGTTTTGAGATGCAGATTGGAACTATATCTTCAAGGAGGCACGGAATTATCTTACACTTTCAAGATAGATGGCAGCTGAAGTTTTATTTACCTTCAAGTTTTATCAAAATAAAAGACCTATCCTAATTGTTTGGATAGAGTTCATAGTTTAGATAGAAGTTACAATCCTTGGATAGCGAGGATTAGTAGCCTATAAATAAAGCCCTAGGGGGCTGGCATTCATTCATTCAATTAACAATCAATCAATACAATCAATAGAGTTAGAGTTAGAGAGAAGTTTTAGGGGTTGACGTTTGCGACAGTTGACGTTGAGTTGTAAAGTTTCGGAGTTTATTTTAATGCATGTTTCTTCTTTTCAATCAACAATGAGTTCCATGATGAGAAGCGAGTAGTTCCCCAAAGCTCTTAGGGTCGGGGTGAGCCCGACGTTAGCCATGCGTGCTTGAGGTAAGTATTTGATGTTGATATCATTGTGTCTATCTCTCCTCCTACGATTCTATGTTTAGTCCTAATCGAGAGAAAAGGGATTCATGCTAACAACTTGAGTTATAAACATAAAATTGGTAGAGACAATTAGGTTTATTTGCAAGAGTAATCCTAAGAGTTGGTGTACGGTGAAAGCTTGTCCCTCGGGTGAAATAGCGCAATTGTCCGTCTTATTTATCTCATCGCATGCATTGGTTAACGTTGTGGTAAACCCTAATCCTAGGAGTTGCTTTTTAAAGAAGTTTATATTCAGTCAAAACCCGCCATCTTTATTTCTGTTCATCCCTTCTCATCCATTCTCAAATCTTCGGCCTTCCTTTGCCGACGAAGAACTAACTCACTGCAGGGAGACATCGATATCGACCCCAGACGTCGATATCGACCACTAAGTTCGTCGACAGTTTTCTGAGTCGACGACGAACATCGCTGCAGAGTTTGCTGAGCATCGATATCGACCCCTAGCATCGATATCGACCATACTGTGTCGACTGGCAGTCTTCTGAGCCAGTCGATTTCGTGACTGACATCGATATCGACCCTTTCCAGTCGATATCGACCACTTGTTTTTGTTTCTGCAGGTCTTCTGTTGCAGAGAACATCGACAGACGGGGTTGACATCGAGGCCCAAGGTCGAAATCGAGGCTTCTGGTCGACGCAGATTTGAGATTTCCAACGCTACTAGGATCCCGCTGACATGCTTCCTCGTGGATCGATCCTGACTACCCTTCCACTACAACGGGAGGAAGTCTTGTAATTATTTGCTTAGGCTAGGAGTCGGTTTACACATTTATACAACTTTATTATTTGTGATTTGAGAACTCGACTTACCTCCTGCTTAACACTGCCCTAGCTGCTGCGGCCGCATCATCCGTCGCCGTTGCACCTTTTCCGTCGGTGTTTCCTTTGTTAGTTTTTGCCTTAGTTTTTATTTGTTTGTTTTCGTTTCTTTCGCAATAAGTTCGAAACCTTTGATTGTAATTGATTGTAAACATTGAGAATAGCAAGGATAATTACAAGATCGGGACAAACTCAAGTTGTTGTTCTTGATTCCGAACCCACAAGCGAAGGATCGGGAATTGCTATACATCAGTTGGTATTCAGAGACATGTTATGCTACGCTCTTTGTTTCTTTGAGTTGATGTTACTAATGTTTTGATATAATGGCGTGGGAAATTTGGGGTGATTGGGATGATGATCCCGATCCATTGGATGAATTTTTTGCTTTGGAACGTGCTAAACAACGACGCCTACAAGAATTACGTCGGAGAGCTTGGATACAACAACAAACCCTAGAGCGTCAACGCGAAGACAAAAGACGCCAACTTTGGCTTCAACGTCAGGAGGAAGAACAACAACGTGCTAGGGATGTTCGCTTACGGGGGTGGAGTGTAGGAGATTCAAATAAACAATTTCAAATAAACAATGCACAACTAGGCTATCTCCATGTCCCAAACAAATAATACAAGAATCCCCTCCCTTGTAGTAGTAGGGTAATTCAGGATCGAATCCACGAGGAGGTATGTCAGCGCTTCCCTTGTTGTACTCACGATCAAAGCTTTCGACCTCAGAAGACACTCGATATCGAGTAATCTGGTCGATATCGACCCCAGTTCTGGTCGATTTCCTAGCGCAGTTCCTGCAGAAGACAAAAGCAGCAAAGTCGACGTCGAGTAGAGACCTCGATATCGACGTTAGACCTCGACATCGACCCTTACAGTCGATTTCGACGCTTGTCACAGTAATTGTTATCGTAACCAATTTTGTCGGAAAAGAGTCCGAAGAAAATAGAATGGGAAAGGAGGATGATCAGAAATAAAACTAAGACTTTTATGTTAAATTTAATTAATTAAAAAGCTTCCAAAGTCGGGGTTTCATGCCACAACGATAACAATGCAAGTTTTATGCTAAAGTTATGAAATTTAATGCCTTTCCGTCAAATAACTTTTGTTATCAACACTTAGGTGATTAGAGGCTCTCGCATAGTTCCTAAGAGTTACTATCCAATTCATGAGCAATTCAAGTTCACAATATTAGTGGCTTTCACTTCAATAATGCAAATAATGAATCTCCTTAACTTTCGTGAAGGATCATGCATGGGGTAGAAGACGGAATCGCATAAAAGACATACCTTTGATGCACTTACCTCGCATTGCTATCGTCGGGCTCACCCCGACCCTAGAAGTGGGTTGACTACTCGCTCCTCATCATGCACATCATCATCATTGTTATTGAAAGAAAGATACTTTGAATTAAAACTTCAAAAGAAAGTACAACCGAACAAGCCACTCCGCTCTCGCTTTACAAACTTCACTCGGCCTCCTCTCTCTCTCTACTAATTCTCTGCGTGTATATGTGTTTGAATAACTAAAATTGAATGTTATTGGATGTAAATTGAATGTTATTGGATGCCTAAACTCAGCCCTATTGGCTTCTATTTATAGATGTCGATAAAGACTCGAAACTTTATCTTTATTCTCTAAGATAAAACTTTAAATAAAAGTAAAAACTAAAACTCTATGGTGAATCAGCCTCCGTACGATAGAACTGGTGTTTGAAGATAAGAAATCTCGACTTTTGGATAGACGTGCAAGCTTGGGATAGATTTCTATAAAAAATCTGAGTCGGATTCCTCTACTGGCATGATCAATATCGACCCTAGACATCGATATCCACCCCTTCAAAACTTTATCTCGAGCTTCTCCTTCTCCTACTCGAACTGGCACTCGACTTCTATCATTTAGCTCGATCTGGCAACATCGATATCGACCTCCAGACGTCGATATCGATCTCTCTGTGTCGACATGCTCTGTTTCATTTCCTGCTCGATTCCTATGTCTCTGATGCACTCGATGTCGAGGTCCTCAGTCGATTTCAACCTCTTCAGAAGACTTCGAGTTCTTTTTCCGCTCTTCCAAATCTGTCCATTTTTATCCTGTTTTCTGCGATATCACATAGAAACTCGTGCAAACCCATATATTTGACATTTAAGCGTAAACTACACTAATCCCATGTTTTCCCATTAATATGCATGCAAAAGACGATAAAATGGACTTTTTTGTGCATAGAAAATATGGCAATTTACGCGCACATCAAACACCCCATACTTAAGCTTGCTTGTCCCTAAGCAATACCTTTAATGGTCATTCAGGGGAAGAAAGTAAACCCTCAACATCATAGATTCATTTTTCATATGTCCCTACAATCAATTGCCATCCTCGATAAGGTACTTATTTCAACCAAGTCCATGCCTGTGCATAAAAGCAATTTCATACTCATAAAAGGAGGTAATATGCAAAAACAATTTTAGCGACATAGCATTAATAATCAAGAGGACTTTTGCAAGCTTGTGAGAAGTAGATTGGTAAATGGCTAAAGGTGGGCTAATATTTGGCCATGTGGTGTTAAATCCGGGAAACATACTTTCTTTCCAAAACATTCCACATTCCTTCTTCATGATGTCTCACCTTTCACTCATCTCTCAATGCTTTTATTCAATATAATGCTTTTACCTCTCTAACCTTAGCACTGCCTTCTCGCGAGTCGCAAACATGGGTGTCATGAATGGCCCCGGATACTTAGTACTTCGGACTCCTCACCTTGTGTCCCATCTCGCTGAATTAACATCTCAACGTGCAGGGTCGATCTACCTTTATCTCCTGAGGTGATCGGATTTTTTCTCACTCATTAAATTTTCCATAATTCATAATTCTTTCATTTCTGCCAACAACTTCATAAATAATGCACAACTCCATATAACTCCAAAGATGACATCCATTCTCAAACTTGTCCCCGGATAGGGTATAAGGTATAAAATGGGCAATATGTATATATGTGGAGCAATAATGATCATTGATAAGGCTCATATATGGCTTTGTGGCTTTTGCAACTATGCATAGGTAAGGCTAGGATATGAAATTGAGCATATGTATGGAAATTTCATAAAAAGTCCTCCATCATCTTATCATGCACATGTCAAAAGCAACTTCAAATTTTCATCTCCTTTATTTTTTTTCTTCTTTTCTGCACTTCATTGGGACTTCCCTTAACTAGGCAATCTCATGTTATATCTCTAATGAATCTTATTTCGCATCGTGGAGCTCTTTTTTATACTTCCATGACTCTTTTTTTTTTATGGGGGTCATTTTTTCTTTTTTTTTTTCGAAATAAAAAAAATATGCATTAAAATAAATATGCAAATCTAAACTAAGTATGAATATGCAAGTAAGCCTTTCCCCCACCCCATACTTAAAATTTACAGTGTCCTCACTGTATTAGAACTAGGGTTAAAAACTTACTAAACCGTTACAAATTTCAGGAGTCGAAGAAGACAGCAGGGATGGTCAATATCGACCCTTAACATCGATATCGATGTTCACATCGATTTCTGCTCAGACTTCAGGGTGATCCGGCTTCAACCACAAACCCATCTATGTCGACCTTGAGGTCGATGTCGATCTTAGACATCGATTTCGACGTCTCTTCTGTGTGCTTTTCTCTCTCCTGCAACTTGTTAAAAAACATAAAACCAAATATGCAAAACAATAAAATGTCTAAAACCAAAATAAAAGCTGTCTAAAACCAAAACTAAGTCTTTGTTACAAGCTCTAGACTTTTAAGTCGCTAGGCCGACTTCTCCTTTGCGCTTTTCATGGCGGCATCTGTAGAGCCCATGTGGCTTGGGCCTCAAATATGACTCCTTTCTTGTCACGCAGCTGCATTCCGCCGGGATGGATCTGATTTACCGTGAATGGTCCTAAATTCTTATCCTTGAATCTTGTAGGGAATCAATGGTCCTTAGATTTGGAAACATAGACCTTGTCTCCTATCTCATATTGGCTTGAATCATCATCGGATACCCTACACAAGTGCACATGCCAAGGCACACCTCTTCCAAATAATGATAAATCTTTAATTGAAATGGAACAAAAGGAATCCGTACCTTGACTTACCTTTTTCTCAGTCTGTGGCTCAGGTCGATGTCGACGTTTAGAGGTCGATGTCGACCCCTGTTGTATTCCTGGAGGATCAGTTGATTTGGAGAGTTTCAGCTCGATATGATCAGGTCGATTTCGACCCTCAGAGATTGATATCGAGGTCTCCTTTCCTCACTTTTCAGCACTGATGGTGGTCGATTTCGGCTGGGTGTGGTCGATATCGACCCTTGACCCCGATTTCGATATTTCCTCTTCTCCTCTTTCGACCCCATACTTATGACCTGGCACATAATCTTGAACATTTTTAGTCGATATCGACTTACTTGGGTCGATTTCGATGTTCTGTTGGGCTCCTTCGTTCAAGATTGCCACAACTTCCTCCACTTGGGCTTCTATGGCCCTCTTCTCAAGCTCCTCCGGTGTCATACTTCTTACTTTTGCCTCTCCACATGCAATGTAGACACCATTGATGGCTTTTATCTCCATTGGCCCTTGATTTTTCACCGTCTTGTTGAAGGCATACTCTATCACCTCGTCACTAATTGTGAATGAGAGCAATCCTTTCTTCACGCTAATGTTGGCATCGACGGTTGCTAGGAATGGCCTACCTAAAATAATTGGACAAGTAGGGTCCTCCGCTATATCAACAACTAGGAAATCAGCAGGGACAAAGAATTTACCTACTTGTACTGGCACATCCGTCACTATCCCAGTTGGAATAACTACTGTATTGTTAGCCATGTACAACCTTGCATCTACGGGCTCCAGATGACCTATCTTTACCTTGTGACAAATGGTTAGTGGCATCATGCTAACGCTAGCGCCCAAGTCAACTGAAGCATTGAATTTGAATTGACCTAGACCTATAGCGATAGAAAACTTACCTGGGTCCGCCCGCTTTTGTAGTAGCTCCAACCTGTTGCACTCCTCTGCGATCTCAGAGAGCGATCGCTTCTTACCTAAGATGTCTTTAAGGAACCTTACATAAGATGGCATCTCGTGAAGTGCCTCTGTGAATGGTATAGAGACATTAAGTCCTTGGAGCATCTTCACGAACCGTTGGAACTTCTTTTCCGCTGGGTCCTTAATCATCTTTCTAGTTGGGAATGGTAACACCTTTTTCCTTCCCGCGGCTGCAGTGAGGTCGACATCAACATTAGGAGGGTCGATATCGACTGGAGGAGTCGATTTCTGTGGTGACGCAGCATCAGGGTCGACATCGACTGGAGGGTCGATTTCGACGTCACCCTGGTCGATATCGATAGGGGGGTCGATATCGATGTCTATTCCGGCTCCTTCTCCTCCGCTTTTTGCTCGGGCGTTTCTAATTGACGCCCACTCCTTAGGTTTACTGCCGCAATATAACCAGTGGTTTTGCCCTTTTGGTTGGGCACAGTGGATCCAGGGAATGATCCTGACGCTTTGGGCATTGCTTTCGCTAATTGACTCATTTGAGTCTCCATGTTGCGCTTCCAAACGTCGATCTCCCCAAGTCTAGAATTGATGCCCTGCAGCTGAGTATGGACGGAGTTGTTGGCTTGTTTGAACTCAGCGTGATTCCTCCGCATCTCATCAAGAATGATGTGCGGGTCATCCTTCCTTGTCTCCCGCTCAGGGTGCCCTGGTGCTCTATATGGTGGGGGATCCATTTGTTGATAGAACCTTTGATCACCCCAATATTGTTGATTGCCCCCTCCATAGGAGCATCTCGTCCACTTAACCTCCTCATGTTGTTCTGCCATGGATATTTGCTCAGTATGTGGACAGGCATTAGTGTTATGCCTTGTTGAGCCACACTCCTAACAAGTTTGATTGTTGCTCAGGAACCTGACTTGCTTTTGAAGGCGGCGTGTTTGATCGTTGTGGAATTGTTGCCACACATCAGGGTCTATCTCTTTTGGAGGCTCATATAGGGGCATAGATGGGGCAGGCCTTGCATCATAGGCCGCAGCAGCCCCATAAGTATTGTCAAAGTTCACAAGCCTCTCAATGGTCTCCCATGCCTCCGTTGGTATAAGCTCAATGTACCGATAGGAGGTATATGAATTGATCCTCTCCTTATTCGGCGCATCAAGGGCATTGTAAAAGATCTCCTGGATGACATATGGAAGTTTCCCATGCGTCGGACATGATCTCAGCAAGTCCTTAAATCGCTCCCACGCCTGTGCTAGGGTTTCACCTGGCTTTTGTTTGAAAGCCGTGATCCTTTGTCGCAACATCGCCGTTTTAGAAGGTGGGAAGAATTTGTTCAAGAATGCATCTTTCACCTCCGCCCATGTCCTCAGAGAGCGTGGAGCCAAATTTCAAGCCATTGTAATGCCTTCCCTGCCAAAGACCATCGAAAAGATTTTAATCGCACATACTCTAAGTTTACTCCATCAGCAACTGTTTCACATAAGTCCATAAAAGTAGAGATGTGTTGCAGGGGGCATTCATTAGGTCTTCTTTCAAAAGTATTTCTTTTTATTTCAGATAGGAAGTTAATTTTTATTTCATAGTTGGAGTGAGGAATTAAAATAGCGTATTCAGGAACATGAAGCGGCGGATGCATGTATTGCATCGCCGTTTGTGGATACTGATTTAGCCTCTCTTGGGCTTGTCTGCGTGCATCCTCCTCCCTATCAGCACGGGCTCGCTCTGCAGCAGCGGCGGCCCTTTCAGCAGCGATTGTAGCATTGTGGTCCTCGATTTCCTTCCTCAACCGCTCTATGGTTTCGGCTTGCGTTTCGTTGTCAGCCATGATGCGAATTGCTTTATTACGAAGATGGTAGAAACGTTCAGGCTCGTTGATTGGTTCCAGGATAGGTCCGCGATCCGTCGCATAAACCTGCAAAATATGCTCAAAAGATCGTGATTAGCTTAGGTGGCGATTGATTGCCTCCTCGGCAACGGCGCCAATTTGTTCGAAGGCTGGGTGGAGTGTAGGAGATTCAAATAAACAATTTCAAATAAACAATGCACAACTAGGCTATCTCCTTGTCCCAAACAAATAATACAAGAATCCCCTCCCTTGTAGTAGTAGGGTAATTCAGGATCGAATCCACGAGGAGGTATGTCAGCGCTTCCCTTGTTGTACTCACGATCAAAGCTTTCGACCTCAGAATACACTCGATATCGAGTAATATTGTCGATATCGACCCCAGTTCTGGTCGATTTCCTAGCGCAGTTCCTGCAGAAGACAAAAGCAGCAAAGTCGACATCGAGCAGAGACCTCGATATCGACATTAGACCTCGATATCGACGTTAGACCTCGATATCGACCCTTACAGTCAATTTCGACGCTTGTCACAAAAACTGTTTTCGTAACCAATTTTGTCGAAAAAGAGTCCGAAGAAAATAGAATAGGAAAGGAGGATGATCAGAAATATAACTAAGACTTTTATGTTGAATTTAATTAATTAAAAAGCTTCCAAAGTCGGGGTTTCATGCCACACGATAACAATGCAAGTTTTATGCTAAAGTTATGAAATTTAATGCCTTTCCGTTAAATAACTTTCGTTATCAACACTTAGGTGATTAGAGGCTCTCGCATAGTTCCTAAGAGTTACTATCCAATTCATGAGCAATTCAAGTTCACAATATTAGTGGCTTTCACTTCAATAATGCAAATAATGAATCTCCTTAACTTTCGTGAAGGATCATGCATGGGGTAGAAGACGGAATCGCATAAAAGACATACCTTTGATGCACTTACCTCACATTGCTATCGTCGGGCTCACCCCGACCCTAGAAGTGGGTTGACTACTCGCTCCTCATCATGCACATCATCATCATTGTTATTGAAAGAAAGCTACTTTGAATTAAAACTTCAAAAGAAAGTACAACCGAACAAGCCACTCCGCTCTCGCTTTACAAACTTCACTCGGCCTCCTCTCTCTCTCTACTAATTCTCTGCATGTATATGTGTTTGAATAACTAAAATTGAATGTTATTGGATGTAAATTGAATGTTATTGGATGCCTAAACTCAGCCCTATTGGCATTCATTTATAGATGTCGATAAAGACTCGAAATTTTATCTTTATTCTCTAAGATAAAACTTTAAATAAAAGTAAAAACTAAAACTCTATGGTGAATCAGCCTCCATACGATAGAACTGGTGTTTGAAGATAAGAAATCTCGACTTTTGGATAGACGTGCAAGCTTGGGATAGATTTCTATCAAAAATCTGAGTCGGATTCCTCTGCTGGCATGGTCGATATCGACCCTAGACATCAATATCGACCCCTTCAAAACTTTATCTCGAGCTTCTCCTTCTTCTACTCGAACTGGCACTCGACTTCTATCATTTAGCTCGATCTGGCAACATCGATATCGAACTCCAGACGTCGATATCGATCTCTCTGTGTCGACATGCTCTGTTTCATTTCCTGCTCGATTCCTATTTTTCTGATGCACTCGATGTCGAGGTCCTCAGTCAATTTCGACTTCTTCAGAAGACTTCGAGTTCTTTTTCCGCTCTTCCAGATCTGTCCATTTTTATCCTGTTTTCTGCGAAATCACATAGAAACTCGTGCAAACCCATATATTTGACATTTAAGCGTAAACTACACTAATCCCATGTTTTCCCATTAATATGCATGCAAAAGACGATAAAATGGACTTTTTGTGCATAGAAAATATGGAAATTTGCGCGCACATCAAGGGAACAACTTCAACTAGCACGCCAACGAGAGTACAAGCGAAATTGGTTGCGACAACATAAAGAGAAGGAATTTCGAAGTGGGAGATCTGACATTGTCGATTGGGATGTTTGGTATGCATCGTATCAGCATCGCCAAAGAGAAGAAGAGGATCGCCAACGATGCGAGAAGGAAGACGCTCGACAAAAGGTTGTGGAGGCTGTGGACAAATTCGTTGCCCATAAGACAGCACATTGCGATGCTTTTGTTTCACAGATTCCCGTTGAGTCCGACCTCGGATTCGCCTCATCTCTGCCTTGTTGTGAAGCTGACTCGGCCTCGATATCGATGTTAGTACTCGATATCGACCCTTAAAGTCGATTTCGATGTCTGTCACAGAAACTGTTTTTGTAACCAATTCGTCGGAAAAGGATCCGAAGAAAATAGAATGGAGAGGGAAGATGAACAGAAACAAACTAAGACTTTTATGAAGAATTTAATTAATTAAAAGGCTTCCAAAGTCGGGGTTTTATGCCACAACGATAACAATGCAAGTTTCATGCTAAAAATATGAACTTTCATGTCTTTCCGTCAAATAACTTTCGTTATCAACACTTAGGTGATTAGAGGCTTTCGCATAATTCCTAAGAGTTACTATCCAATTCATGAGTAATTCAAGTTCGCAATATGAGTGGCTTTCGCTTCAATAATGCAAATAATGAATCTCCCTAACTTTCGCGAAGGATCATGCATGGGGTAGAAGACGGGATCGCATAAAAGTCATACCTTTGATGCACTTACCTCACATTGCTATCGTCGGGCTCACCCCGACCCTAGAAGTGGGTTGACTACTCGCTCCTCATCATGCACATCATCATCATTGTTATTGAAAGAAAGCTATTTTGAATTAAAACTCCGAAAGAAAGTACAACCGAACAAGCCACTCCGCTCTCGCTTTACAAATCCACTCGGCCTCCTCTCTCTCTCTCTCTTTCTATTGCAACTGAATTGTCTCTCCAACTTTTGAAAATTGAATACCTAAACTCAGCCCTATTGGCTTCTATTTGTAGATGTCGACAAGGACTCGAAACCTTATCTTTATTCTCTATGATAACTAAATAAATAAAAAACTAAAAAGTAAAAGCTAAAACTTCATGGTGAAATCAGCCTCCTCGTGATAAGGCTGATGTTGATGATAGGAAATTTCGACCTTTGGATAGATATTGCAAGCATTGGATACAATTCTATCAAAATCGGAGTCGAATTCCTCTGCTGGCATGGTCGATATCGACCCTTGGACCTCGATATCGACCCCTCCAAAATCTTATCTCGAGCTTCTCCTTCTCCTACTCGACTTCTATCAACTTGGTCGATCTGGCAGCATCGATATCGACCCCCAGACGTCGATATCGACCTCTTCTGTGTCGAGATGCTCTGTTTCCTTTCTGCTCGATTCCTATGTCTCGATGTACTCGATGTCGAGGTCTTCAGTCGATTTCGACCTCTTCAGAAGACTTCGAGTTCTTTTTCCGCTCTTCTGAATTCATCCATTTTTATCCTGTTTTCTGCGAAATCACATGGAAACTCGTGCAAACCCATATATTTGACATTTAAGCATAAACTACACTATTCCCATGTTTTCCCATTAATGTGCATGCAAAAGACAACAAAATGAATTCATATGTGCATAGAAAATATGGCAATTTGCGCGCACATCAAACACCCCATACTTAAGCTTGCTTGTCCCCAAGCAATACTCTTAATGGTCATTCAGGGGAAGAAAGTAAACCCTCAACATCATAGATTCATTTTTCATATGTCCCTACATTCAATTGCCATCCTCGAGAAGGTACTTATGTCAACCAAGTCCATGCCTGTGCATAAAAGCAATTTCATACTTATAAAGGAGGTAATATGCAAAAAACAATTTTAGCGACATTGCATTAATAATCAAGAGGACTTTCTTCAAGCTTGTGAGAAGTGGATTGGTAAAAGGCTAAAGGTGGGCTAATATTTGGCCATGTGGTGTTAAATCCGGGGAAGTATACTTTCTTTCCAAAATATTCCACATTCCTCCTTCATAATGTCTCACCTTTCACTCATCGTTCAATGCTTCTTTTCACTTTAATGCTTTTACCTCTCTAACCTTAGCACTGCCTTCTCGCGAGTCGCAAACATGGGTGTCATGAATGGCCCCGGATACTTAGTACTTCGGACTCCTCACCTTTATGTCCCATCTCGCCGAACTATTATCTCAGCGAGCAGGGTCGACCTACCTTTATCTCCTGAGGTGATCGGATTTTTTCTCGCTCATTTAATTTTCCATATTGTATCATTCCTGCCAACAAATTTATAAATGCACAACTCCATATAACTCCAAAGATGTCATCCATTCAAAAAAACTTGTCCCCGGATAGGGTATAAGGTAAAAAATGGACAATATGTATATGTGGAGCAATAATGATCATAATAAGTCTCATATATGGCTTTGTGAATATGCGTAGGTAAGGCTAGGATATGGAATTTTGCTTGTATGGACTTTTTATAAAAAATCCTCCATCATCTTATTATGCATATGTCAAAAGCAACTTCAAATTTTCATCTCCTTCATGATTTTCTCAAAAAATTTGCACTTCATTGGGACTTCCCTTAACTAGGCAATCTCATGTTATATCTCTAATGAATCTAATTTTGCATCATAGAGCTCTTTTTTTTTCAAAATTTTTGATGGGGGTCAATTAAAATAAATATGCGTTAAAATAAATATGCAACCCTAAACTAAACATGAATATGCAAATAAGCCTTTCCCTCAAATTAGTTCGTTATTAGGGGGGAGGTGGTGGTGTATGTAAAATAGGAGAATAAAATAAAGCACAACTAGACTATCTCCCTGTCCCAAACAAATAATACAAGAATCCCCTCCCTTGTAGTAGTAGGGTAATTCAGGATCGAATCCACGAGGAGGTAGGTCAGCGCTTCCTTTGTTGTACTCACGATCAATGCTTTCGACCTCAGCAGACACTCGATATCGAGTATACTGGTCGATATCGACCTCAGTTCTGGTCGATTTCCTAGCGCAGTTCCTGCAGAAGACAAAACAGCAAGTCGACGTCGAGCAGAGACCTCGATATCGATGTTAGTACTCGATATCGACCCTTAAAGTCGATTTCGATGTCTGTCATAGAAACTGTTTTTGTAACCAATTCGTCGGAAAAGGATCCGAAGAAAATAGAATGGAGAGGGAAGATGAACAGAAACAAAACTAAGACTTTTATGAAGAATTTAATTAATTAAAAGGTTTCCAAAGTCGGGGTTTTATGCCACAACGATAACAATGCAAGTTTCATGCTAAAGATATGAACTTTTATGTCTTTCCGCCAAATAACTTTCGTTATCAACACTTAGGTGACTAGAGGCTTTCGCATAATTCCTAAGAGTTACTATCCAATTCATGAGTAATTCAAGTTCACAATATGAGTGGCTTTCGCTTCAATAATGCAAATAATGAATCTCCCTAACTTTCGCGAAGGATCATGCATGGGGTAGAAGACGGGATCGCATAAAAGTCATACCTTTGATGCACTTACCTCACATTGCTATCGTCGGGCTCACCCCGACCCTAGAAGTGGGTTGACTACTCGCTCCTCATCATGCACATCATCATCATTGTTATTGAAAGAAAGCTACTTTGAATTAAAACTCCGAAAGAAAATACAACCGAACAAGCCACTCCGCTCTCGCTTTACAACTCCACTCGGCCACTCTCTCTCTCTCTCTCTATTGCAACTGAATTATCTCTCAAACTGAATTCGGAATCTTCTTCCTTTGAATTTTGAATACCTAAACTCAGCCCTATTGGCTTCTATTTGTAGATGTCGACAAGGACTCGAAACCTTATCTTTATTCTCTATGATAACTAAATAAATAAAAAACTAAAAAGTAAAAGCTAAAACTTCATGGTGAAATCAGCCTCCTCGTGATAAGGCTGATGTTGATTATAGGAAATTTCGACCTTTGGATAGATATTGCAAGCATTGGATACAATTCTATCAAAATCGGAGTCGAATTCCTCTGCTGGCATGGTCGATATCGACCCTTGGACCTCGATATCGACCTCTCCAAAATCTTATCTCGAGCTTCTCCTTCTCCTACTCGACTTCTATCAACTTGGTCGATCTGGCAGCATCGATATCGACCCCCAGACGTCGATATCGACCTCTTCTGTGTCGAGATGCTCTGTTTCCTTTCTGCTCGATTCCTATGTCTCGATGTACTCGATGTCGAGGTCTTCAGTCGATTTCGACCTGTTCAGAAGACTTCGAGTTCTTTTTCCGCTCTTCTGAATTCATCCATTTTTATCCTGTTTTCTGCGAAATCACATGGAAACTCGTGCAAACCCATATATTTGACATTTAAGCATAAACTACACTATTCCCATGTTTTCCCATTAATGTGCATGCAAAAGACAACAAAATGAATTCATATGTGCATAGAAAATATGGCAATTTGCGCGCACATCAAACACCCCATACTTAAGCTTGCTTGTCCCCAAGCAATACTCTTAATGGTCATTCAGGGGAAGAAAGTAAACCCTCAACATCATAGATTCATTTTTCATATGTCCCTACATTCAATTGCCATCCTCGAGAAGGTACTTATGTCAACCAAGTCCATGCCTGTGCATAAAAGCAATTTCATACTTATAAAGGAGGTAATATGCAAAAAACAATTTTAGCGACATTGCATTAATAATCAAGAGGACTTTCTTCAAGCTTGTGAGAAGTGGATTGGTATAAGGCTAAAGGTGGGCTAATATTTGGCCATGTGGTGTTAAATCCGGGGAAGTATACTTTCTTTCCAAAATATTCCACATTCCTCCTTCATAATGTCTCACCTTTCACTCATCGTTCAATGCTTCTTTTCACTTTAATGCTTTTACCTCTCTAACCTTAGCACTGCCTTCTCGCGAGTCGCAAACATGGGTGTCATGAATGGCCCCGGATACTTAGTACTTTGGACTCCTCACCTTTATGTCCCATCTCGCCGAACTATTATCTCAGCGAGCAGGGTCGACCTACCTTTATCTCCTGAGGTGATCGGATTTTTTCTCGCTCATTTAATTTTCCATATTGTATCATTCCTGCCAACAAATTTATAAATGCACAACTCCATATAACTCCAAAGATGTCATCCATTCAAAAAAACTTGTCCCCGGATAGGGTATAAGGTAAAAAATGGACAATATGTATATGTGGAGCAATAATGATCATAATAAGTCTCATATATGGCTTTGTGAATATGCGTAGGTAAGGCTAGGATATGGAATTTTGCTTGTATGGACTTTTTATAAAAAATCCTCCATCATCTTATTATGCATATGTCAAAAGCAACTTCAAATTTTCATCTCCTTCATGATTTTCTCAAAAAATTTGCACTTCATTGGGACTTCCCTTAACTAGGCAATCTCATGTTATATCTCTAATGAATCTAATTTTGCATCATAGAGCTCTTTTTTTTTCAAAATTTTTGATGGGGGTCAATTAAAATAAATATGCGTTAAAATAAATATGCAACCCCAAACTAAACATGAATATGCAAATAAGCCTTTCCCTCACCCCATACTTAAAATTTACAGTGTCCTCACTGTATTAGAACTAGGGTTAAGAAGAAGACTTACTAAACCGTCACAAATTTCAGGAGTTGAAGAAGACAACAGGGAAGGTCGATATCGACCCTTTACATCGATATCGATGTCTCTCTTGATTTCTGCTCGGGCTTCAGGGTGACTCGGCCTCGATCACAAACCCTATCCATGTCGACCTTGAGGTCGATTTCGATGTCCGACATCGATTTCGATGCCTTTCTGTGTGCTTTTCTCTCTCCTGCAATTTGAAAACTAAACGTCGATCTCCCCAAGTCTAGAATTTATGCCCTGCAGCTGAGTATGGACGGAGTTATTGGCTTGTTTGAACTCAGCGTGGTTCCTTCGCATCTCATCAAGGATGATTTACAGGTCATCTTTCTTAGTCTCCCGCTCAGGGTGCCCTGGTGCCCTATAGGTTGGGGGATCCCTTTGATAGAACCTTTGATCACCCCAATTTTGTTGATTGCCCCCTCCATAGGGGCCTCTCGTCCATTTGACCTCCTCATGTTGTTCCGCCATGGATACTTGCTCAGTATGTGGACAGGCACTGGTGTTATGCCTTATTGAACCACACTCCTGACAAGGTTGATTGTTGCTCAGGAACCTTACTTGCTTTTGAAGGCGGCGTGTTTGATCGTTATGGAATTGTTGCTGTACTTCAGGATCTATCTCCCTTGGAGGCTCATATAGTGACATAGATGGGGCAGGCCTTGCATCATAGGCCGCAGCAGCCCCATAGGTGTTGTCAAAGTTCACAAGCCTCTCAATGGTCTCCCATGCCTCCGTTGGTGTAAGCTCAATGTACCGATAGGAGGTATATGAATTGATCCTCTCCTTATTCGGCGCATCAAAGGCGTTATAAAAAATCTCTTGGATGACATATGGAAGTTGCCCATGCGTCGGGCATGATCTCAGCAAGTCTTTGAAGCGCTCCCACGCCTGTGCTAGGGTTTCACCTGGCTTTTGCTTGAAAGTCGTGATCCTTTGTCGTAGCATTGCCGTTTTAGAAGGTGGGAAGAATTTGTTCAAGAATGCATCTTTCACTTCCGCCCATGTCCTTAGCGATCGTGGAGCCAAACTTTCAGGCCATTGTAATGCCTTTCCTGCCAAAGACCATCGAAAAGATTTTAGTCGCACATACTCTAAGTTTACTCCATCAGCGACTGTTTCACATAAATCCATAAAAGTAGAGATGTGTTGCAGGGGGCATTCATTATGTCTTCCTTCAAAAGTATTTCTTTTAATCTTAGATAGGAAGTTAATTTTCAATTCATAATTGGAGTGAGGAATTATAATGGCAGATTCAGGAACATGAAGGGGCGGATGCATGTATTGCATTGCCGTCTGTGGATACTGATTTAGCCGCTCTTGGGCTTGTCTGCGCGCATCCTCCTCCCTATCAGCACGGGCTCGCTCAGCAGCAGCAGCGGCCCTTTCAGCAGCGATTGTAGCATTGTGGTCCTCGATCTCCTTTCTCAATCGCTCTATGATCTCAGCCTGCGTCTCGTTGTCAGCCATGATGCGAATTGCTTTGTTGCGAAGATGGTAGAAATGTTCAGGCTCGTCAATTGGTTCCAGGATAGGTCCGTGATCAGAACGTCGCATAAACCTGCAAAATAAGCTTAGAAAAAGATCGTGATTAACTTAGGTGGCGATTGATTGCCTCCCCGGCAACGGCGCCAATTTTGTTCGTTATTAGGGGGGAGGTGGTGGTGTATGTAAAATAGGAGAATAAAATAAAGCACAACTAGACTATCTCCCTGTCCCAAACAAATAATACAAGAATCCCCTCCCTTGTAGTAGTAGGGTAATTCAGGATCGAATCCACGAGGAGGTAGGTCAGCGCTTCCTTTGTTGTACTCACGATCAATGCTTTCGACCTCAGCAGACACTCGATATCGAGTATACTGGTCGATATCGACCTCAGTTCTGGTCGATTTCCTAGCGCAGTTCCTGCAGAAGACAAAACAGCAAGTCGACGTCGAGCAGAGACCTCGATATCGATGTTAGTACTCGATATCGACCCTTAAAGTCGATTTCGATGTCTGTCACAGAAACTGTTTTTGTAACCAATTCGTCGGAAAAGGATCCGAAGAAAATAGAATGGAGAGGGAAGATGAACAGAAACAAAACTAAGACTTTTATGAAGAATTTAATTAATTAAAAGGTTTCCAAAGTCGGGGTTTTATGCCACAACGATAACAATGCAAGTTTCATGCTAAAGATATGAACTTTTATGTCTTTCCGCCAAATAACTTTCGTTATCAACACTTAGGTGACTAGAGGCTTTCGCATAATTCCTAAGAGTTACTATCCAATTCATGAGTAATTCAAGTTCGCAATATGAGTGGCTTTCGCTTCAATAATGCAAATAATGAATCTCCCTAACTTTCGCGAAGGATCATGCATGGGGTAGAAGACGGGATCGCATAAAAGTCATACCTTTGATGCACTTACCTCACATTGCTATCGTCGGGCTCACCCCGACCCTAGAAGTGGGTTGACTACTCGCTC
Organism: Persicaria maculosa; assembly: GCA_963922045.1. Taxonomy (NCBI): domain Eukaryota; kingdom Viridiplantae; phylum Streptophyta; class Magnoliopsida; order Caryophyllales; family Polygonaceae; genus Persicaria; species Persicaria maculosa. The sequence goes on along the minus strand of OY998271.1, from coordinate 19,738,671 downwards.
CTCATCATGCACATCATCATCATTGTTATTGAAAGATAGCTACTTTGAATTAAAACTCCGAAAGAAAATACAACCGAACAAGCCACTCCGCTCTCGCTTTACAACTCCACTCGGCCACTCTCTCTCTCTCTCTCTATTGCAACTGAATTATCTCTCAAACTGAATTCGGAATCTTCTTCCTTTGAATTTTGAATACCTAAACTCAGCCCTATTGGCTTCTATTTGTAGATGTCGACAAGGACTCGAAACCTTATCTTTATTCTCTATGATAACTAAATAAATAAAAAACTAAAAAGTAAAAGCTAAAACTTCATGGTGAAATCAGCCTCCTCGTGATAAGGCTGATGTTGATGATAGGAAATTTTGACCTTTGGATAGATATTGCAAGCATTGGATACAATTCTATCAAAATCGGAGTCGAATTCCTCTGCTGGCATGGTCGATATCGACCCTTGGACCTCGATATCGACCCCTCCAAAATCTTATCTCGAGCTTCTCCTTCTCCTTCTCGACTTCTATCAACTTGGTCGATCTGGCAGCATCGATATCGACCCCCAGACGTCGATATCGACCTCTTCTGTGTCGAGATGCTCTGTTTCCTTTCTGCTCGATTCCTATGTCTCGATGTACTCGATGTCGAGGTCTTCAGTCGATTTCGACCTCTTCAGAAGACTTCGAGTTCTTTTTCCGCTCTTCTGAATTCATCCATTTTTATCCTGTTTTCTGCGAAATCACATGGAAACTCGTGCAAACCCATATATTTGACATTTAAGCATAAACTACACTATTCCCATGTTTTCCCATTAATGCGCATGCAAAAGACAACAAAATGAATTCATATGTGCATAGAAAATATGGCAATTTGCTCGCACATCAGCGAGCTTTCCAATGATGGGTTGTACGCTGCCAGACTCTTCCAGTAAGGTCTCCGAATGTGTGCTACAATCAGACTGCGACAGTGTTCAGGACGAGCATGTTGATTCCGTTGACGAGGATGAGGTACTTGATAACGTGTCTCAAGAGTAAGCGATTGTACCTCTTGGGCATGTTCTTGGTGTTCAAGTTGCTGAGATTTGTGTGCTCATTGATCCTATACTTATTGAAGATCAAGTCCGTTCAACGATCGCGCATGAAGGTGTTGTTTTTGGGGTTCTTATACCTCGAATTCTCCTGGCACTTATTCCACCCGTTCCTCCATCATCTTCTTTGAAGTTTGCTGCTCCTTCCTCGCTGATCATCATCGACTCGATTCGAGGACGAATCGAAAATAAGAGGGGGAGAATGATGCGGGTCAAGGTGGCCTTCTGTGGGTCAAACAACGATCTTGATCCAGGCGACGACTCGAGGACGAGTCGCTTTCAAATGGAGGAGAATGATGTCATCCTCAAACGGAAGAAGAAGGCTCCACCTTGGGAGTCGTTGAAGAAACGGCGTTAATTATTTTATCATTTAGATTTCTTATTTTTAATATATTTTATTTTTAGTAACTCATATGTTAGTTGGAGTCTAATTATAGAATTGCTTATTTTTAGTATTTCTTAGTTAGGTTAAATAAGATGGTTAGGAGAGTCTATCCTTTAGGCTTTCTTAATTATCATATTTTATTATTTTCTATATTAGGATTTTAGATTAAGTTCAATTAGTTAGGATATAGATTGGTAAAGCAATCCTTAGCCTCTAAGGAAGCCGACCAAACCCTAGTTATTTACCTACTTAACCACTTTTATACATTTAATAAAAATCAGATTGGAAATTATATTGAGGAAACCTTTTTGGCTAAAATGGTTCTTCAATCTCCCAATCCAAAAACTCTAGCAATCGATTTATGTTCTTGGTTACTCAAACTCTCAAGATCAAAACCCTAATTCCCAAACACAATCCCAAAACACAAAGAACCCTAGCTATGAAAACCGTCGCAAAAAGAGAAGCCAGGAATCCGTTGCAGCGCACAGCAGAACCGTCGCTGTTCACAAGGCAGCGGCCGCTGCCCTAGCTGCTGCGGCCGCAGCATCCGTCGCTGCTGCACCTTTTCCGTCGGTGTTTCCTTTGTTCGTTTTTGCCTTAGTTTTTATTTGTTTGTTTTTGTTTCTTTCGCAATAAGTTCGAAACATTTGATTGTAATTGATTGTAAACATCGAGAATAGCAAGGATAATTACAAGATCGGGACAAACTCAAGTCGTTGTTCTTGATTCCGAGCCCACAGGCGAAGGATCGGGAATTGCTATACATCACCTCCCCTAACCCTGTTTCATCTATTAAAACCCATCCATCCAACCTCCTTTTCATTCTTCACCATCCCTCTTCTCTTCACTCCTCCATCCCGTCCATCCTCCTCCTTTGATTTGTCTTCAGCCCCTTCAACAATTCAACACCACCTTCACCCTACTATCCTACTCCCTCTCATTCTTCTTCAGCACTGCCATCCCATCCCTCCTCTTCACCCCAGCAGCAACCTCCATCTTCATTCTCCTCCCTATCCTCCAAGTGAAGCCAAGGATCGAGCTCGTGCTCCCCGTTTCATGTTCGAGAGCAGCACCATCAACAACCCTCACCACCTCTGTTTTCCAGCCAAGGAGTCGAGCCCTGCAGCAGCCCCTCCGACGCCCGAGACAAAGCCGAGCCACCCCGCTACACTCCTCTGTTTACCGAGCACCTTGGTAAGCCTTTCCCTCTTTTCGATCAAGCCACACCATAAAGCATCACCTTTATGACTCTTACCTTCGACCCAGGTTCGAGGAGAGCTTCCCGAGCCTCCGACAATCCCCGACGAAGCTCTGGTGACCCATCGAATCCAACCCACTCGGTGAGCTTCGAACTTTCCCTCCTTTGATTTCGATTTTCGTTTCCCTTTTTGTTTGTAATGGTCCGGGTGAGAAAGAGGTGAGAACGAGTTGGGGTGTGTGCGAGCTCGGGTTCCGACGAGGAAAGTGGGTCAGAGGGAGTCGAGCGAGCTCAAGCTCCTGTGAGCTCGAGAATGTGAGAGGCGAGCGGGTGAGATGGAGAGAGAGCTAGAGCGAGGTTGACGAAGGGAGTTGAGGGGTGAGGTCAAGCGCAGAAGGAGAGCCGGTTGACGAAGGGAGTTGAGGGGTGAGGTCGAGCGTAGCAGGAGAGCCGAAGCTGGGCGAGCGCGGGCGAGAGAAGGGCGGATGGGCAGGGGAGCGTGAGGTCGGGGACGAGCAGGGGTGGCCGGGTGTGTTGAGGGTGAACAGAGACGGAGGAAGGGGATGAGGCGTGGGCCCCCTGCCCAGTCAGCCCAGTTGGGCCCCACCCCCCTTTAATTTTAATTTGTTTAAATGTTGGGCTGGGTCTTTTTGTTTGTTCATAAGGAAGGGTTCGGATTGAGCTGAGGCAAATTGGGCTATTTATCAAAATTTTACTTTAAGACCATAATATGAAATGGGTTGGTTGGACTTTTATTTTGGGTCCGGTTTTATTAAAATTGGTGGGCCGATATGGGGTATCCATTTATTTATATATTTAATTATTTATTTTACTCATTTATGTATTATTTATTTATTATTTAACTGTTTATTTATTCAATTATTTATTATTTATTAATTTCCTGTTTATTTAAGTAGATGATTATTTAATAATTTGATTATCCTTGTTTATATGATTAATTGAGTGGTTATTTGTGTTACCTTAAATGATTGAGATTTTAAAAGGTGTTATTTGGAAATATTTCTCAAAGGTTGGAATCGATTTAAAATAGTAGAGCAAAGGTTTTGAGATCCACTAACTTGTGTCGGACTATTTTTGACAATATGATTTTGAAAAGTGGTTTAATGGTCTAAATGTTTAATATCAGAAATTGACTAAATATGAATTTAGAAATAAATTGTTTTAGCTAACGACTTGGCTTATTCGAGATCAAATGGTTTTTAGAAACTTTTGAACTGGTTTACTTGGAACTTGACTTGGGAATTTGATTAATGGAATTACTTGAGAATTTATGTGATTATGATATGAGTAAATATGAATTAGGAGCATGGTTTGATATGTTGGAATTTCGAGTTGATTTATGGAAATGGTTAAGGAAATTGATGAGATGATATGATATAAGACAATATGAGATTATCAGTTGAGATAAATGATGATGATGATGATATTCTGACCGAGTTGAGAAAGATGTTGGGTTATGAGATATGATGAGACGAGATGATATTGTTGATAATGATGAAATAGTTGAGTTATATTATCTATGTGTATCTTGTGTGTGTTATTGATATGCCTTGTGAAAGTTAGACTTAGACTTATACATGTTCATTAATAATTATTAGGTGATCTGTGACCTGATTGGATTGCTTGATTGTTGTATTACTTGGATTATGCGCTTCTCCAGGTAAGTTCCTTGAACTTACTCATGTTGGGCGCTTTATGCACTGGGTGTTATATAGTAGGCTAGTGTTCATGCACCATACGACTTAGAATCAAGCTTAGAATCTAAAACAGAAACCATATGACTTGCTATATGTCTTTGCTAGAAAAACGACCGTTATAGGTGTTTATCGGTTAGGACCTTTTTCTTTATTCTTGTCATCCTAGTTGGCGCTTATTATAGAAAGTTGCTTGCACTCGATGATGCGGTAGGCTTTTTGGTAGTAAGTGCCATAGGACTCTTAGAGCCTTAGGCCTTATATAAGTGTCGTTGATTGCCTTCCTTTCATAGTTAGTAGGCTCATTGCGTGGGGTTGACCTGCACCGTAGGGTGAAGTAGCTCCTTTGATGGTGAGTTGCTATAGGATTTCTTAGGAGCTTAGAGGGACATGCTATTTGGCATTTCTTGTAACTGGCGCGCTTCTTTATCTATTTCTGCATTTACTTATCCGTATGCTTACCTGTTTAATTTCCGTTTGCATTACGCATTTCATCTTAGGAATAGGATGCTTATTATATGCCTCTCAAAGTGTGTTTACACACGCGCATGAGTGACCCAATGATTGACTCATATCCCCCTCTTTTTTTTTTAGATTCAGGTAACCGTTAGCCGCTATCTTTGCTTATATGGATGCTTGGCGGGTTCGAACTTTTGGCGTTAGATCGAGAGCTTGAGAGACCACTAAACCTCCTCTCTTTTAAACTCCTTTACGTCGTTTTGACCCGGCTCTGCCATGGCACCCTTTTGGATTGTATTCTGATTTATACTTTACTTCCGTTCCGCTTTATTTCACGATTAGACTAAGGCACGTACTTGGTCCCCAAGGGACTTACGATCTTCAAGGGTTCGAAATCCCTATTTCAAAACCTTGCTTCTTTTTATTGCGAAAACTTGCGACTCGTACTCGGGTTGTAAGATCTAGTTGGAAGGTAACCTTGCCTTCTTAAACGTAACTCGGATAATTCGGTCTTCTTTCCTAGGCCCAAGGGAGGGGAAAATAGGGGAAAGAAGATCCTTATTTTCTGGGCCGTTACATATAAACAAAGAAAAATATTTTTTTAAAAAAATATAGTCAAATATATTCAAAATTGATGTCTACGTGTAGATAAAAATGAATCTAGGATTGTGGTAATTTTTTTTATTTTTTTAACATTTTTAATACGAAAATAGTGATTGAAATATTTAAAAAGCTTCCCACCAGATTCAATCCAGGTCGTCCATCACCAAACACTTGTCGCCCATGCGCCATCCGAGCTTGCAACCCAATCTCCTGACGACACGTGTCCCCTTTATTAGCTGATTTTTTTTTGCAGACTCCAACAATGGATATACGTAGTGCTGAATGAAATTTGGGTTAGTATCGATACTTAAGTAGTATCGATCTAGTATCGCATCTCCTACTATTTTAATTTTTTATTGTGAAAACTCCTAGTATTTTAAACAGTACCATAACCAATAAAAATGCCCTATACCATACGGAGTATTGTAAAAACCTATCGTTGTTTACGTGCGAGTGTGATTGCAGCAGTGAGTGCTCTTAGAGCATCTTTATCCATGGTACTTGGAGTACTATAGATAATTTTTTAAAAGAAAAATAAAAAAAATGTCAGATTTTTTATTAACCCAATAAATTTATGTGAGGTGAGTATCATAGTATGATACTCACTTTATTGGTTCTCCCCCATTTATAGTATTTTATTATAAAAAATATTTATAATACTCAACCTCAATACCACCATTAAAGATGATCTTATGTTAACAGAGCTTCTTCTAAAGTAGCCTAATCACCAGCTATGTCTATAGGCTACAGTCCCCCCTCTTTTTTTTATTTTTTTGGAAGCAAGGTAAAATTTACGAAATCTGCCGACGACCGGGCCTCTTTCCTAGTGCGTCCATCCGGACGAGAACATCAAGTTCTGGATCCACTATGCTATCATCGGCAGGGATGCTGTAGGCCAGACGTGCGATCCTATCAGCCACCGCATTCAATTCCCTGAAAATATGACCAGTCACCCAGGAGAGCCTTTATAATGACCAGACAGTCTCCTTCGATCAGAAGATATTTAACTCCCAGAAGTTTTGCCCTAGCCACACCCATGTGAAGGCCCATTGCTTCGGCAACAACTGCCGAACTGTTGTTACATCTGCCCGACCCTAAGGCAAATATGTTACCGCTATGATCACGAATAGCATAGCCGTAGGATCCTTCCTCTGACTGACAGTAAGATCCGTTAAAATTTAACTTGTAATAACCAGCGGGCGGTCTCTCCCAAGGTTTAGTTTTATGCTGCTCGTATATGCTAGGAGTTCGGTCGGTTGATTGCGCCGTGTCGGATCCATGGTGCTCCGTGGTATTACTTTTGTTAGTTGATTTGGTACTTTCATACCAAGTCTACCTTGAAGTAATGCAGAAAAGAGCAATATCCCAAGTTTTGACAAAAGTCACATGTCTGAACACAAGCTGGTTCCTAAAAAACCAAAGACCCCACCAAGCAAAGTCCAGATACCCTGATTTTATCTTGCCAAGGCTTGAAAATATGTTGTTTAGAATGGTATTTGGCTTTGAATAGGCTGTTAAGCCTATATAACCTGGTTTACAAATATTAAGGGTCGATAGAAGCTCTATTGTCATGGGGCATTCCACAAGTAAATGGAACGTAGATTCCCTAGACCTGCCGCAAAAACTACAACCAAAAGGCACCGCTATATGGGGCCGTTGTAATCTATCAGAAGTCGGTAATCCGTCTCGAGAGATTTTCCAAAGAAAATGTCTAATCTTGTAGGGGACATTTAGTTTCCAAAGCCAGTTACAGTCAAAATTTGAGTCTCCGTTATGTAGCGGGATGATGGAAGTGGCTGAGCTGGTTGAGAACCAACCGTCCTTACTAGGTCCCCAAAAGAGTCTATCATGGAACACATTGTCAGGAAGCTTAATCTGGATGATGCTGTCAATGATTTCAGTGTTTAGTACACCACCAAGGTCCGTGTAAAGGGCTGAGACATTCCAATTCTTATCCGTATCAACAAATCTATTAACAGAGCAATTGGCGGAGTCATTAGTAATCGGTCTGAGAGCGAGGTCCGTTAAGGGCACCTATCGAACCCAGTTGTCCCGCCAGAAATTAACCGATTGTCCATCTCCGATAGACCATCGGAGGCCCGATTTAAATAAATGTCTAATAGAGACTAACTTGGACCATTGCCATGAGGTGTTCCCTTTTTTTTGTGTAGTTCATGAGGGTAGTATTCTTTAGATATTTAGCTGTAATTACTTTGACCCAGATGTTATCCGGTTCGGCGATAATTTTCCAAAGCAATTTCATTTGTAAAGCTATGTTTATGGTTTCTGCCTTGTAAATACCAAGGCCACCAGATAGGGTATCTGAACAGATTTTATCCTAGCTGATCAAGGGAGTTGACTCGGGACCTTTATTCCAAAAGAATTGTCTGTATACTCTGTCAAGCTCATGCAGAATCGACGTAGGTAGCATAAAGGCCTGCATTATAAAAAGAGGTTGTGCGCTCAAATTGGACTTTATGAGTACCTTTCTACCCTCAGCAGATAGAGAAGTAGCTTTCCATTTAGTCAGCTGTTGCTTAGCTTTTAGGACCACATCCGCAAACGTATCGCGGTTAACCCTTCCATTTATAATTGGGCACCCGAGATACTTCTCAAGGCAATTTGTTTGAGGAATCCCTAGGGTTGTAGCAACCATTTAAATAGCCGAGTTAGGCGTGTTAGAGGAGACTTGGAAGCTGGATTTGTGTAAATTGATTTTAACCCCTCCCTTCCCCAAACAGAAACCCAGTTCCTTTGACAGAGAAGTATGCCGATGTAGCGTTCTAGCAAGGACTTCAGCCATAAGAATAAATAGGAAAGGTGAAAGGGGGTCACTGGTTCATCATTTATGAGGACCGAGTAGGAAACAATTCTGACACACTCTTGGTTCCACCTAATGAACCTGGTGTCAAAGCCGAATTTTTCAAGAACGGAAAAAAGGAAGGGTCATTCAACCCTATCGTAAGCCTTTTCCATATCCAGTTTGATGGCCATATAGCCACCTCTTACTTTAGTTGTTCTGAATGAGTGGAAAATTTCATGTGCGATTAGAATATTGTCCTGTATGGACCTTCCCTTCGTAAACGCGCTTTGTAACGGGTGGATCAATTTGTCAAAGACTTTTGATAGTCTAGCGGACAAAATCTTGGAGATGATTTTGTAGATCGTAGAGCAGAGACTGATCGGCCTGAAATGGTTAACACAGTTGGGGTTTTCTCTTTTTTGAATCAAAGTGATAAAGGTATGGTTAATTTGGCGCAACATTCTACCAGAGGAGAAGAAAGCCTTGACATCTTTAATGACGGATGGTCCTACAATATCCCAATAGACCTGGAAGAAACCCGCAGGCATACCATCTGGGCCCGGAGCCTTATCCGGTTTAATAGAAAACAGTGCGGACTTAATTTCTGAGTTTGTAACTGGGGCCATTAACGCTCCATTCTCTGCTTCCGTTATTTCTGTATCTATAACATTCAGATCCTCAGTGAATGCGAGTTCATGGTTGTAGGATGACTTGAAATGGTCGGAGAACTTTGAGACGAACTCGTCTCTAATCAATTTATGGTCTGTCAGCTGTAGACCCGATTCTGTTGTGAGGATTTTAATAGCTTTTTTCCCCCGCCTCGCCATGGCGATACGGTGAAAATAGGTCGAGTTAGTATCATTGAGTTTGTTGTGCTTTACTTTAGCCCTTTGGCTCCAGTAGCGCCTTTGGAAATCAAGCATTCTTTCTCTTTTATTTAAGAGTCTCTTCTGAAGCTCAAAATCGTGGTCATTTGGGTTGTTAATTAAGATCTGTTGCAATCGGAGTAATTGTTCACCTGTTTGATAAACCTGTTTGTGAATATTATTGAAAGTCCTCTTATTCCATTTTTTCGCCAGGACTTTAAGTAAAGAGGTTTTCTTTACCAATTTTAAAATGTTTGAACCCACCGGGTTAAGGCGCCAAGCTTGTTTTACAATATTTCTGAACTCAGGTTTGGTGGTCCAAGCTAATTCAAATCGAAAAGGGCGATTGTTGATATGCGTATGGGAATGTAGATCAATAGATATCGGGGCGTGATCCGAACTTGTAAAAGGGTGAATCTTGACTCGTAATCCATCGTAAGCAGCAATGATTTCGGATTGTGCCAGCATACGATCAAGTTTTGCAAAACTATTATGTGGTGATCCCGTTTTCTTCCTTTGTCAAGTATAATTTCCTCCATGTGTGGGGACGTCATTCAGTAATAGATCATTTTTTATTTGAGTCAAGCGTCTGAAGCGAGTCTGTGAAGGGACAATCCCCCCAACTTATCTTCCAGAATCGCGATTTCGTTTAGATCGCCCAAGATACAGAACGGTAAAACAAGTTGCAAAGAGTATTGCATTACAAATTCCCATAACGGGTTTTTTTTACTGGTAGTCCGGTGGTGCATACACCAGGAGGAAGGCTGTTGTTTGGTTGACGGCGTGATCATGATAATTTATATGGATTAATCTGTGTTGAACCGAGATAAGTGTAATTTCACCTTCAGACATCAACATGTCTTTCCAAAGCAAACAGATGCCACCAGAGAAACCCAAAGCCGGGTCAAAAGCCATATTGTTGAAACCGCACTTTCTCCAGACGTTTTCTGGTGGGGGCTTGTTTGTTTTAGTTTCAAGCAGCACCAAGACATTAATATAGTTATTTTTACAAAAGAGTTCTGTATTAGTCCAAAAATTACGTCTTCTTAAACCACGACAATTCCAAGAGCATATATATTCATATGAAACCAATTTTGATCCATAATCGTATGAAAAATCGCGTCCTTTAACAGAGCGAGTTGCAATTGTTTATTAATCTGTAACTTGAATTTGTATTTAACGTTGGATTCGTCCCAATTTGATAAGAAAGTATAGGTTGAGAGATAAGGCAGATGCCACTCGCTATATCGAATATGTGGGTCACAATATAATGAAAAACCGTGATCGCTTAAATTTGTATCCAAATGTGGGTAAAGACACCAAGCTTCAAACATATAGTAGGCATGGGTGTTGATCCAACATAGGAAATATACGTACAACCAATGAGAGATAACACAATATGTATAGAAATTAAGATTAATATAGGTGTAATTCACCCTTAGGTGGTTGTCTTGTAAACCAATACTTGTGAGAGCCTTGTAGGGCATATTATATCTCAAGAGATCAGTAGATGTAGTATGGTGGGTTTGAGTGATCTTGTAGGATATAAGTTTGAGAGAATAACAATGAGGATTGCTTTTATATTGGTAGTGTGTTGGTAAATCCAATGACTTAGGGGCACCGCAGCAAGAACTCCAAGCAGCTCCGAAATGCCCATTGCAGCGAAGCTGACAGCAGATACACCCAACGGCATCGAAGAAGACAAAGGGGAAACCCAAACAACAAGCACAGTGACAATGCATAAATAGTCGACAAACGTAAGGCAAGGCATCGAAAGCAACCAAGAACGCCCCAACTGCAAAAAGAAAGGTAAAGCAGCAGCAGCAACAAGGTGACAAAAACCAAGTAATATGTGTAAACATAGGCAGTAGTAAGAAGCAAATGAGAAAAGATGCATTTAGCGGTATTTAAGTTTAATTGAAGATTAAACTGAGATCTGTTATGATCAGGAATAAAGGCTTGTGAACCAAATTGGATTGGAGATTTTGTTTTTGTGTGGTTTGGTATACAGCAGCCCGTAAAGACCATGAATTCGCAACAGCAGTAGAAGAAGGAACACCCACTCTTAGTGAGACAAAAAGGATCACGAACAGCCTCCCTGTACAGCAGACAAAAGCAGCAAGAAGAAAAAAGAAGGGAGTAGCAGTATGTTAAATCGAAACTAATTGAAGCATTAGATAGGCGGTAATAGAAATCAAAATTCAGAAGGAAAATACGATAGGGAGTAAGACCCCAAATAGAAGAAGCACAACAAAGAGGAAGACGGATGACAACCCAGTAAACCCGAGTATCCGACGGGAACTTAGAAAGCAATAGGGACCCTCTACAAGGCCACAAAGCAAGCTCTCGATCCGGGTGGGATCTTCTACTCATTAAGGGAAACCGAAGCGGGTAGCTAGCGATTTGTAACAATCGGAAGGCCTTTTGAAGGCAATTGAGGCACTGGTGTTGCTGGTTAGCAAATAGAAAACCCCTTTTGCACCCCGCCAAGCAAAAGGTCCGACGAAGAAGCCAGAACGTCCCATGAAAGAAAGAGGGAGGACGACCAGCGAGAGCACCAAACAATGGAAAGAGCCATCCCTTCCACCTCCCGCCTTTGCCCTTTAGTCTTCGATTACGCTGACCATGCCGCTCACACGACCAATTTTTGTGATTTTGCACAGCAAATTTCTGATGAACGCCGATTTTGTCGAGTTTAAGAGAGGGTTTATCAATTTTGGGGAACTTAAAGCAGGATTTAGGAACCCAACTCCCAGGAAGGGAGGAGGAACAACTATTTTGCCATGAGAAGGTGGTCATGAGAGGGTGATTTCTCGGCGCCGTTAGGCACTTTAGGGTTAGGGCATGGGGATGGCTCCGGGAGAAGGAAAAAAAAAGGCGCTTGTTGGCGCGTAGTTTTTGAGGGTTTCATAGCGTTTTTAAAATGGATATGTGTCATTTCCTTGGTAGCCTGGTGATGGTAGCGAGTGTGACCCGACCCATTTTAATTTTTAATTTCCACCATTTGATATTTTTTTGTTTTGTTTTTTTTACAGTAGGCAAAGTTTAGGATACTTCTAAGTATCCATGATCATCAAACATGATGATGTTTTGGAATTCACAGCTATAGTTTAAGATAGAATTACAGCTCAGTCGAGATTTTGCAATAAAGTCTGCTGCACTATTCGCATCTCTGTAGCAGTGTTGGAATTTGATAAATTCAAAGTCTTTGCTTAGAGTTTGAATTTCTTTCACTATTTTTGTAATCTCCCATGGTGAGTTGTTTTCCTGGTTGATGGCATTGATAATGATTGCACAGTCACTTTGGATGATTGTCCTCTGCATTCCAAGTTCTGCTGCTAATCTTATACCTGTAAGCATTGCAAAACATTCTGTTTGGATGACAGAATACGTTTCACCATTACATTTATGTATTCGAATTATTTGGCCTTGATTGTTTCTTATGATACAACCAATTTAAGATTGTACCCCATTTTCTACAGAAGCGTCTACATTTATTTTCACAATATTTTTAGATGGGTATTTCCAGTTCAATTTCTGACGAGGTCTAGTGTGCTTGGGAGAAGTTTTTTTTATTTCCTCTTTTTCTCAGCATAAAATTTTATCAATAGTTTGAGTAAGAGTGTAGGCTATATTATTGTTAGAATTTTTTTGGAAGATGATTTTATTTCGAAGTTCCCAGATTGAGTGCCATAAGTGGCAAAGGTCTGTGAAATCTTTGTTTTGACTTTTAGTATTTAAAATATTTTCAGAGATATCACTTGTTAGGTTTGGGATATTAAAGGATTTATGTAGTCTGATGCCCAGGTTTTGGATAAGCGACCTGGTGATTTGACAGTTAAAAAATAAGTGATTTGCGTCCTCTAGTTCATAGTTGCAAAGTGAGCAAGTACTGGGGACTCTATTTATGTATCTGTTTAAACGCTCAGTGGTGGGTAAGATATCAAATATAGTTTTCCAAATAAAGTTTTTAATATTTGGAGCGATATTTAGTTTCCAGATCCAATCTCCAGAAATATTATTGTTATTTCTTGTGTTAAAGAGAGAAGAGGTAGATATGACTGTAAATGTTCCATTTTTATTGTAGATCCAAATTAGTCTTTCTGCGATATCAATTCTGGGGATGTAAATGTTTAAAATCATTTGAGCAATATGAGGTGGGAATATGTTGTTTAGTTTCTTAGTATCCCAAGTGTTAGAGTTTGTAAATATATCACAAACTTTTAGGTTAGGGTTGTGGTTGTTTCTAAAGTTTTCGAGTTTTTGTGCATTTACCCAGATGTCAGACCAGACATTAATGGTTTTGCCATTGCCGACTAGCCAAAGTAATCCTTTGGAGAAAGTATCTCTAATGTTTAAGAGTCGTCCAAATTGCCAGGAAGTTTTAGTTTTACTTCTTTCCATTAATGGTTCATTTGAGAGATATTTTTCAGTAATAATCTTTGACCAAATGTTGTTAGGATTTGCTATTATTCTCCAAAGAAGTTTCATTTGCATGCTTAAGTTGATTTGTTCAGCTGTTTTGAAGCCTAGTCCACCATCCTTTATAGGGGTACATAATCGTTCCCAGCTAATTAATGGGTGATAGTTATCAGATTGAAGTTTATTCCAGAAAAAGTTTTTGTTTATTTGATCAATTTTATCAAGAATTCCTTTTGGAAGAAGGAAGGATTGCATAAGATAGTTGGTTTTGGAATTGAGATTAGCTTGAATGAGGACATATCTTCCAGCTTGAGAGAGGGTGTTTGATTTCCATTTGGATAGTTGTTTTTTTAGGCTTGTAATAGCTTCGTCAAATAAACTATTTTTTACTCTACCACTAATGAGTGGTATTCCCAGATATTTTTCTAAGGTTTTAGTAACAGGGATATTTAATTGTTGAGCAAGGCTTTGAGCTTTTTGAAGGGAGATGTTTTTAGAGACTTGTAGAGAACTTTTGTTGTAATTTATAGAAAGACCTGATATGTTACAAAAGTTGTTTAAAAGGTTTTTAATCGTGTGAAGACTTAGATCATTAGCATTTCCAAAGATGAGTGTATCGTCTACAAAGGAGAGGAATGGGATAGGATCACTGTTATTTGTCAGTTTGATTCCAATTAACGGATCAAGTTTAGATGATTCTTGTTGTATCATTCTGGCTAATAGTTCCATGGCTATGACAAAAATATATGGTGCAAGAGGATCTCCTTGTCGTATACCTCGAGAAGTTTGGAATGTCTTGCCAGGTAGGTTATTAACTAAGACTGAAAAGTTAGTTTTAGTTAAGCATGTCATGACCCAGTTTATCCATTTTTGATGAAATCCAAATTTAGTCAGTACCATGCGTATGTAGTCCCAATTTATTTTGTCATAAGCTTTTTCCATGTCTAGTTTAATTGCCATCCATCCGTTTTTTCCTTTTTTGTTATGGAATGAGTGAAAGACTTCGTGGGCTATTAGGATGTTATCTTGAATATTTCTTCCCTGAACAAAGGCTCCTTGAAATGGGTTGATAATACAAGGTAAGATTGGTTTTAAATGGTTAGCTAAAAGTTTTGAGATAATTTTGTAGATATTGTTGCAAAGACTAATAGGGAGATAATGGTTGATATTGATAGGGTTATCAATTTTCGGAATGAGTGCAATGAATGTTGTATTTACTTCGTTAAGAAGAATGCCTGAATGAAAAAATGATTTGATAGCCTTGCATAGCAAGCTTCCCACAATGTTCTAGTATTTTTTATAGAATTCGGGTGGGAAGTCATCAGGGCCTGGAGATCTGTCTTCTTTCATTGAGAATAGAGTATCCTTAATTTCTTTATCTATGAAAGGTTGAGTTAGGGTTAAGTTTTCAGAGTCAGTTATTGTGCGATTTATTAAATTTGGGAGATATGTGTTATTATTGGTTGTTTGTTTGTTTGAGATGAATCTTTCAGCTAGTTCATTCGTAATTTCATCTCTAATTTGATTTTCATCTTCAATGACTAAACCACTTTTATTTGTAAAATTACGAGTGATGTTTTTTGAATTTCTGATTTTAGCTATTGATTGGTAGTATTTGGTATTCCTGTCTCCAAATTTAAGGAAGTTAGATTTAGCCCTCTGTTTCCAAAAAGTATTGTTAAAATTCATGAGTGCTTCACATTTATTTAGTAATCTTTGTCTTTTATTAATTGTGATATCATTATAGTTTCCAGTAATTTCTTGTGTTTGTAATAATAAAAGTTGATCTTCAATGTCTTTTAATTGTCTAAAGTTATTATTTGGATGTGATTTACACCAAATTTTCGTGTTTTTCTTAAGCAGTTTCTGTTTTTGTAATAGTGTAAACATGAATGATCCATAAAGTTTATTTTCCCAGGTTGATTTAACTAGTTTATTGTAGTTGTCATTGTTTGTCCAAGACATCTCAAATTTAAAGGGTGATCCTGCTCTGATTAATTTTGTTCCAATTGAGATGGATATTAGGGAATGATATGAGCTTGTAAATGGATGGTTATAGACAGTTAAGTTGGGGAATTGATTAGAGATATATGTATAGATCATAACTCTATGTAGACGTTCATAGATATTATTAGTAGGGGTTTGTCTTTTCCTCCAGGTAACTGGGCTACTAGTATAAGGGATAGTATGGATATCTAGTTCTTCATTAATTTGTTGAATACGGGTAAATCTATTATTTTGTGGGTTTGTTCCTCCAATTTTATCATTTATTGATTCTATTTCATTGAAGTCTCCCATTAGTAGGGACGGATAGTTATACTGTCGAGTTACTGTAATTATTTTATCCCAAAAGTTATTTTTGTCTGTTTGGTTTGATGGTGCATAAATAAAGTTGAGAATAAATCTGAAGTTGTTGATGTTAGCTAAGTACATAACGTAGTTATCTGATGTAGTTATTTGTTGTATTGTATATGTAAAATTAGAGGTTTTGAAAAGGATCCATAGTCCTCCTTTTGATCCATTTGAGACAATGTGATGGGCTTTATTAAATCCAGATTTTTTGTATAGATTTTCCACTGGTGGGTCAGTTGTTTTTGTTTCAGATAAGACTAGGATGTCTAAGTTACTTCTCTTTTGGATATAGGCTAGATCTTGCCAAATGTTTGATTTTCTTATACCTCTAATATTCCAATATCCTACATTTGTCATTTTAAAAAAAAAAAATTTGTGTTCACCCGCTTTTTAAGCAATTTTGATATTTTTTGGGATTCCTTTTTAGTAATTAAGTGGTCGTTGATTTGGATTATTTGTTTTGATGATTTTAAATGATATAATTTTATGGAGTGGGTGTTATTACTATTTTTTTTTATAATAAGTATTTGATAGATCTAATTTTTTGTCAAAAGATTTTTTTGATCTTAATTTGCTGTATTTATGCCCGGATTTAATTTTGGCTTTATGATTTCTTTTATTTAGTAAGTAAGTGTAATTGTTATAAGTAAGACATTTTGAAATTTCTCTCTTTTTTTTCTTCATGATTTTTTGAGTATAGGAGTTAGATGTGGGTATTAATTCAAAGGATTTATTGGTATTTATATTTGGATGTTGCCAAGTTTTCTAAATCTGATTTTTGTAGTGAAATTTAATATATATAAGATTGATAAAGATGGGTGTTGGCCCAAAATCTTTGTTATTAAGCCTATATGTGATCCAATATGTTTGATAGGTCTCAGATTTGGGTACAAGATCTGCTAATAGATAATTATACATTTTGTGATTTGTTTTCATTCATGCAAGTTTCATTATTAAAATATGTGAAACGTTGAGGATCTTTGACATTGTTGCAAGATTTTTTTTTTTATTTCAAATTTTGATTCTAAAGCGTTTTATTTTTCTATAATTACAATGATCTTAAATTTCAATTTTTGATTGAAGGTAACTCTCCCACTTCATTAATTAAATAATAATAATTCCTGCTGTATAATCTACGGAGTATCTCTATTCGATCCGGTTTCTGGAGCACCTGCTTGTTCTCCTCCTCATCTCTCTCACACACACTCTCTCTCTCTCCAATTCCGATCCTCGGTCTCCCAAACCCTAGGGCCTAGGCAGGCTTTGTGCTTCAGGTGGACAATCGATCTACCCAACCTTCAATTTCATCGCCCTCCTTCCAATTCACTCTCTCCCTCTCTCGCTTCCTCGTTCCCCGCTTCTCTATCTTTGTTATGTGAGATAAGGAGAGTTTCCCAGATCGGAACATGGATGAGGTTCCTGGCGACGTTGGTTGTGTCCTCCCGGCTATGGAGCTGAGCTGTGCCGAGTATGTTAGTGCTGCCGGCAATGCTCGGCTGCCTGGTGGCGAGTTGACGCCGAATGCTGCTCCGTCTCCGTTAGCCGTCTCCGGTTCCTTCAAGGAAGGAAGAACTTCCTCCAGGAGGCGACCCTCGAGGCGGCCTAGCTTTGACTCCGATGACTTCATTAATCTGCTTCACGGTTCGGATCCGGTCAAGGTTGAGCTGAATCGGCTGGAGAATGATGTGAGAGGTCAGAATGCGATCGGATCCCGTGTTTTTTGGTACTCGTATTTTGCCACCTTTTGGTTTGATCAGATTTGTGATTCTCCGTTTGGATGAGGTGCAGATAAGGAAAGAGAACTTTCTGAGGCACAGACAGAGATCAAGGCCCTGAGACTGTCTGAGCGTTCCAGAGAGAAGGCCGTTGAAGAGGTAATAATCTTATCTGTTTCTCCGTTAATCTCGTGTTTTAGATTCGATTATTTGCTGTTTTCAGGTGAATTTATTCGCTAAATAGATTCGATGTAACCAAAACACGTCGTATTTGAAATTTACCTTCGTTGAACTGTTGTGGAGTTACTTTATTTCTGATTTAAGCTATGTTGTGTTTTGGGTCCTGTGAAGTTATTTCAGCATTGTAATCTCTTGCAAACCGTTTGGTACGAACTTGGGAGCTCTAATACGTTCTCTGATGAATAGGCGGATTGGCTACTCTCTTTACAATGTGTCTACCTTGCGAGTTACTACTTGATTTAATATCTATGTGAGCCAGATTTTCAATCTTCTTTTTTTTTTTAAAGAATTTTTTGCAATTGTGTCATGGTTTTCATAATCTTTCCGCAATCAGTTTGCTCATCCTCTGATAAGGGAGCATTGTGGTGGAAGGTCTTGAATTTTGCACTCAAGTTTGCAGTTTGGCTTTGCTTTCTTTGACTGTTACAATAGAATAGGCAAAAAAAAATTTCCTGTATTTTTCCTTCTCGAGTACTTAAGATTCATATTTTCCATTATTTGCATATGAATTGATATTGATTTATTGTATTTTCTGTGATATCTAATAGCTTACAGAGTACCTTAGAAAGATGGAGGAGAAGCTCAAGTTGTCTGAAAACGTGTTAGAAAGCAAGGTGGTGCCATGATCCTCTTACATAGTTTTCTAGCATGCACAATAGAAGAATCCATGACCAGGATGATGAGTTTCTAAACAATTGCTTTGTGTTTTAGAATCTTGAAATTAAGAAAATCAATGATGAGAAAAGAGCCTCCATGGCGGCTCAATTTGCGGCTGAGGCAACCCTGAGAAGGGTTCATGCTGGGCAAAAGGATGATGACATGCCTCCTATTGAAGCCATTCTTGCCCCACTGGAGGCTGAACTTAAGCTTGCTCGCATGGAGGTAGGCATTTTGTCATTTGAATTTTTTTGTGGATATAACGTATTATTATGCCTTTCCATTATTTGTACAATTACATGAATGGTTGTTTTCTTGGTCCTTGTAGATAGCAAAGCTACAAGATGACAACAAAGCATTAGATCGGCTAACAAAATCAAAAGAAGCCGCTTTACTAGATGCAGAGAGGACAGTTCAGTCTGCTCTTGCAAAGGCTTCTATGGTTGATGATTTGCAGAACAAGAATCAAGAATTGATGAAACAAATTGAAATATGTCAGGTACTTAAGCTTGATTATCTCTCATTCTCTTTGGTAGTTATAACTTTGAAGGGTTAATCATGGCTGTGCTTGTGTTTGGTAGGAAGAAAATAAGATCTTGGACAAAATGCACCGTCAGAAAGTTGCAGAAGTTGAGAAGCTTACGCAAACAGTACGAGAATTAGAGGAGGCTGTCCTAGCTGGTGGTGCAGCTGCTAATGCTGTGAGGGATTACCAGAGGAAAGTCCAAGAAATGAATGTAATATTCTACGCAGGCAGTTCATCAGATTTCCCCTTAATTTTTCTCTTTTCTGCCAATAAATTCATTGTTATGTCTACATTGCTTTGTTAAATCTTTGCCTAATTTTAATCTGATTCTCAGGAGGAAAGGAAAGTATTGGATCGTGAGCTGGCTCGTGCAAAAGTGACTGCAAACAGGGTGGCAACGGTGGTAGCTAATGAATGGAAAGATGCTAATGACAAGGTGATGCCAGTGAAACAATGGCTAGAAGAGCGTCGATTCTTGCAGGTAGCCTGTTATTTTCCTTTCCCTGTTTGTTCACTTTCTGTGGCCATGATAGTATTATTCCTTACTCAATCGCATCCTCTTATGATATTTTGAAATCTGCTCTTTCAGGGTGAGATGCAGCAACTTAGGGATAAGCTTGCTATAGCGGAGCGAACTGCAAGATCTGAGGCACAGTTGAAAGTAAGATGTTTATGCACTATCTTAGAGAGTTAAGTTTGTATCCATCTTATATATTCATTCTTGTGTTTGTTCTGGTGGTCTTCTATGTTCCTTCAGGATAGATATCAACTGCGCCTTAGAGTTTTAGAAGAAAGCTTAAGAGGAAATTCAACTGGAAATAGCCGAAGTACACCTGAGGGAAGAAGTATAAGCAATGGCCGTCGTCAGTCCCTCGGTGGAGCTGATAACAACTCTAAAGGCAATGGCTTTTTACCCAAGAGGTCACCTTCTCTTCAATCAAGATCTTCTTTAACTTCTAGCACCAGTACAATGTTGAGAATTGCTAAAGGGGTATCAAAGTCATTTGATGGCGGCACAAGGTCATTAGACAGGGGTAAAGTTCCGATGAACAGGACCAGTCCAAGTTACAACCTCAGCATATCTTCCGAGGGAACTAAGGATAATCATACAAAAACCCCAGTTAAAGAAAATTCAGATGAAAAACCTAGTGAATTTCGGCCAGTGGAAATTGAGGATAGTGTCTCAGGTGCATTATATGATTTGCTACAGAAGGAAGTTGTAGCTCTGAGAAAGGCATGCCATGAAAAAGACCAAAGCCTCAAAGACAAGGATGATGCGATTGAGGTTCATGTTTTAATCTTGTTTTTATTTTAGTGACCAAGTTCAATGGTTTATCATCTAACAGTGTTTACTTTACCTTCCAGATGCTAGCAAAGAAAGTGGAAACTTTAACCAAAGCAATGGATGTTGAGGCCAAAAAAATGAGAAGGGGAGTTGCTGCTATGGAGAAGGAAGTGGCAGCCATGCGGCTTGAGAAGGAGCAAGAAAACAGGGCTAAGCGCATGGCCAATATTTCTGCTAATTCCAAGGCTTCCCCAGTCTCTAGTTCTCAGACACTCGCTGGAAGGTATGTTTGGTTGCTTCAGAGTTATGATGCTTCAAAGAATGGTTGGCTGAATTATATACTAGGCATTTTACTATGATAGTAGTCCAAGACATTGGAGCCATCAAAGTAGTTAAGGAGCATAAAAGGCTTTATTCATGAGGATGAATATTATAATGGTTTTTCCTAAATAATTGTTCCTATTTGGGAAAGATTTTCCTAATTAAACTAATTTAACCAGTTTTGAAATCTCATTATTGGGTTTATCCATTGTAATTTAGGGTGATAGTTTCCATTTCTAGACTCTTAACCTATGCCCTCATACCCTAGGTTAGAAAGACTGATAGTATAAACTACTGCAATAACAGTTGCAAAGTATGGATGAATAAACTTCAATTTTGTTCCCTTGCTGTCATGTTTTGAAATCTCCTTTAGGCTTTGACAGTGTCATATTTAATTGCTTGGGTCAATAGGATGATGAAGAGGAGTCTTGTATATTCCATATAATTCCCATGTAAAAAAAAATAGAGCTTATACAAAGTATTTGGTGCAGAAATGTAGGACGTGGTGGATTAACACGTAGCATCCAATAGCACGAAAGCCTCCATCACAGAAGGTTGAAGCAGCAGTCTGCATTGCCCTTGTTTTACTGTGAGAATCCTTGTTCCCATTTTCTTTTCGTGTTTCATTTGAAATCTGCACAACTGTCAAGTCCATTGTACCGTGTTGGCCACCTGTGCCTGAAGAACAAAGAGAAATCAAGGGCTAGCGCAAACAGACTTGACCAAGGAGGGTATTCCATGCTTCTAATGGTTTGGGCTGTTGTCCCGAAACAGGTTAGAAGGCAAGAGATATGTTATAATTCCTGAGCTAACCCATATATGGTAGGAAGGTTGTTTTCTTTAGATTGTCAGTGGTTTGGGTTGTTGTATAGATAACATATTGGTGTCTGTCATTTCACGCCCGCCCTTCTCTTTTCTTGCTATTTGTAATCTGCAGGTAGTGTGATTGTTTTATTGTTCCTGTAATCAGATCAAATCAGGGTTTGCTGCTACTACTTTCTTGTTACGCTACCCTTTTCCCTTCTTTATTCGTCTTAATTTTGGAAAATACTTCTCTTACCCTCTGGTAAGCTTACCGAAGAGTATTTGGATGTCCAAGTAAAAAGAGAATAAAAAGAAAACTTTTAATAGGGGATAAATATGTTTGTTTTTTGTGGACTTCAATGTAACCCTATATCATAATTAGTAATTACTACTCCAATATTACTTTTCCCCCTATTAAATACAATTTATGGTTCAGGTGGTAATTAGCAGTACTTCATAACAGCTACTTTCTTTTGAAGTAGTATTTGGGGTATTTGTTATACTTTGTTTATTTTTGAAGATTTATAATTTCTAATTAAATAATTTATAGACTTTGTTTATACTATAAAATTTAATTAGTTCGAGTTCCTATTTTTTATGCTTTGGAATATAATTAGTTGAGACGAAATGTGGTTTTCAACCAACTTTTTGTATATAATCTGTATGACATGAATAACCTTTTTTTCTTCTGTAAAAAAAGTACTATTTTTTATCCATATATATAATATTAATTTAGAATATGTAATGCTTATGTTATGTGTAATATTCTCCTTAATAACTATTACTTTATTATTCCCTTTTTAAATTATTTAATTACTATAATTATTAATATTATTTTATTATCCCTTTTATTTCTTTAAATAAATTAAATTTTTTCTTTTATTCTTAACATATCTAATAGCTATATATAATCTTAATTTAGAATACTTAATGCTTATGTGTAATCCCCTCCTTAATCCTCTCCTTTCCACCAATCAAGTTCTTTTTGCCCTTTTGTAATTACATATTTCATGTAATTATTATTATTTAATCATTCCTTTTATTTCTTTAAACAAATGAAGTTGTTTTCTTTTATTCTTAACATATTTACTAACTGATTGGCTTAATTCAAAACATTGAATATAACTATTGGTTATGATACATCACATTTAAACAAAGTTACAATGATATTGATATTATTATTACCGAGTGATTGAAAATATCTATATTTATATATTATACTTTACATGAGAATTCTCAAAATATAATGAAATGATTATTTCCATATTTATAAACTATATATAGACTTGCATAATATATATACCTAACTCATATAACTACTCCCTTCTAAAAAAATCAAATAAACCCGGCCTAATTACGAACTCAGCCCGACCGAATTGCTCACCCTGGAGCTGCAACCTACTCCATGCTTCGTCATGATGCAAATTGAAGCTGCAAATTGAAAACTGTAATAGGGTAACCCTCTCCAAAATTCTTCACTCCCTCTCAACGGCTTTCGACTATAAAAAACAAATCATTCCCGTAGTAGCTGGGAAAAATCGAATTGCATCTCTCCCAATTGAAAACTCCAACCGCCTTTCTTGTATCCATAGGGTCGGGCCAGTCGTCTCGTCAGGGCTGCATCACCACGACTCAATATCCAAATTGGTAAGTCGTTCTACTTGCAATCATTCCGATATGTTTGATTTTATGTTAATCAATAGTTGTTGGGCTTATCAGGTGGGTAATGGGTGCTCGTGGGTAGGCTTAGGGTTTTAAGTTTTTGGTACTGACAAAACTGAAACGAAACTTGTTGGCGTGCAAATCAGTTTATAATGGAGCCGGAATATCTCCAGTTGAATAATCTTACCGAAGAACACAAGGCCAGATGGTTGATGTTATCGAGAATGGATATTGTTCCCACTAGATTCTACGATGTTCCCGCACTTAGACGCCTAGGCATGTTTGACATTACGAAGATGATGCTTGATCACGCAGGGCTCGCAGAATTTCTGCATAAGAGTGCACCAACCTATAGAAGATATCTCCTCGAATTCCTCTCCTCTGTATCTTCCCATAATGGCAACCGAATTTCATTTCACCTCAATGATGTCGAGCGGCCCCTGTCATATGATGAGTTGCGGGACATCTTTGCGGTTTCTCGTCAACCTACAAATGGATGGAAAAACCGTCTAACAAGATCAAAGAGGTTTGGACTGACATCACAGGTGCAAAGTTTGACGGCACAGGGGTGAGACTAACTCCAGTATTGGGAATCCGTGCTTGGTCTTGGCACGCAAAGTGATTAGGATGGCTTTTGGCGGTCAGGCCAAGACTAGCAAGGTTGCTGCTGCAGATTTGGCATGGTTTCGGTGCTTCTTCCAAGACTGTAATGACGTGCCTGACTGGGCATCTATATTTGTTGCATCTTGCATTCGAGATGCAACAAGCGAAATCCCGAAGGGGAAGTTAGTCTTGGGGGGTATGATCACACTGATCGCTAGGAAATGGGAACAAGAACCGCCAGAAGGGTTCGAGCTGCTACATGGCTCTCATCTGTATGATGAAAGGAGTCTAAATGCAGCCAATCTGTTGAGCAATCTACTGCACAAGTATTTGCATTGGAAACCAACTAGCGATTACCATGCAATATATTTTCCATATCCCCTTCCGTTTGGAACTAGAGCAGTGCATTTCCGTATACTACGTGTTAAACACAATAGTACATTAGGTCAAGATCGAGATCAAGGGGGTACACCAATGGACATGGACGACCCCCCTGCACAAGAAAGGCCATACGATACGGAAGTGCTAATGAGTGCAGGTGGTTCTCCTCCTTGTCAACCAATTGGAGAGGATATGGAGTGTGACACAGAGGGGGTCCAACTAGTTCACCCGTCGAGGATGTGCAGATGGATACATATTGCCCAAGTCCTCCTAACGTAGGGAGAATTGAATTTGAATATATAATAAAATATAAAACAATACAACTCTTAGCCTCTTTAAATAAATTCAAGACTCCCTGCTATAGTAGTAGGGAATTAGGTTCGATCCTCGAGGAAGCGAGTCAGCGGGATCCTAGTAGAGTTGTAAGCACATCCTGAATGTTCGACCAGAAGCCTCGATCTCGAGCACAGACCTCGACGTTGACCTTGGCTGTCGATGCTTTCTGCAAAAGAAGACCCGCAGAGACAAAAACGGCAGTCGATATCGACTAGGAAGGTCGATATCGATGCTAGTGCAGAAATCGACTGGCTCAGAAGACTGCCAATCGACACAATGTGGTCGATTTAGACGTTGGGGGTCGATATCGACTTCAGCAGCAGGAACTCAGGAGACTCGAGATCGACACAGAAGACCGTCAATCTGGCACAGTGGTCGATATCGACGTCTATGGGTCGATATCGATGTTGGCCTGCAGAAAGGTTAGTTCTTGTCGGTGAAGAAAGAAGGATGGGAAATGAGCAATGATCAGAAATAAACCAGGGGTGTTGGGTTTTTCGATAACTCAACGAACGACAGGCAAATAGAGATGTAAACTTAAGAAAGAAAAGATCTTCCAAAGCCAGGGATCACCGCGACGACAACCATGATAGTATAAGTAAGAAACCACTAAAGATGCATGCTTTTATCATAAAGGAGAAGGCTTTCACCTAAACTGGCAAATAGGAAAAGATATCTTGCAATAAATTAACCTAATTTGCGTCTACCTTTGTCATAATTGAGTTTATAATCTTTCGAATAGAAACCCTAATTACTACCCAAGTTTCACAACATGACTTCCTTAAATTCGCATTTAAAGATGAAGCACAAGGTAGAGCGAGATAAAAGATACCTTCTTTAGTGACATACAAACCTTACCACCATGGCTATCGTCGGGCTCACCCCGACCCTAGAAGAAAGGGCGACTACTCGCTCATATTGAAAGAAGACATGCTTGAAATATAAACTTGCATTGATGAAAAACTTTGAATCTTTACAATCTCAATGCCAACTATCGCAAGCGCCAAAACCCTAAAGCTCAAAACCTAAAACTCTAACTTTATTGCTTAATGCTATTGTGTCTTTCTTGCTTGAATCGGTAAAAACCAGCCCCTAGGGCTTTGTTTATAGGCTACCAATCCTTGCTATCCAAGGATGGTATCTTCTATCTAATCTCTAAACTCTATCCCAACAAGTAGGATAGATCTTTTATTTTGATAAAACTCTAAAACAACTAAATAACTCTTTTAGGTAAAAAGTAAAAAACCTCAGTTGCTATCTATCTAAATTTACAAGATAATTCGGGCTTTAGAAGATAGAATCCCCAATCTGAGTCTTGAAAAACGTGTCTATCTCGTGTCGAAGAATGGTCGATATCGACCAGAGTGGTCGATATCGACCTCTCTGTTTCTGCTCGACGGGTCCTTCTCCACTCGATTTCTGTGATGTGGTCGATATCGACCTCAGGTAGTCGATATCGAGTGTCTTCTTGGTTGGTCTGTGTGGTTTATTTCGACACTCAGAGTATGTGTCGATGACTGTAGTCGATATCGATGTTGATGGTCGATATCGACCTCTTCTCAGCTTCACTTGGCTTCTTCGTTTTGACTCCGATTCCAATCCAATTCCTACATATTCAGACCAAAACTTGTGCAGACTCTATTTCTTGCACGTTAGCTCATTCTACACAAGTTTATATTATTTTGAACCTTTTCTTTGGCAAGCGAATGAAATATGAAGTCAAAATATGCAATAAAAAGAGGTACAAATATGTACATCAAAACACCCCATACTTAGACTTGCTTGTCCTCAAGCAATAACCAAGGAGTAACCAACACCTACAACACACCCTTCAAGTCTTCGCCCTTGTCAAAAGCAACATCATAAGTGGTAGCAAAGCAAAGCAAGTGAATTTAACGTCATAGCACATATTTGAGCGATCCATAGGCATATGCAATTTTGATCCAACCTCACAAGGATAATGTGTTTACACTCAACTCTCATGTGTTTAGGCTAAGAAGATCAACGCTCAACTCGATTCCATATACAAACTCATAAACATTGCAATTTATAAGAATCCACTTCGCAACCAATTATGAAAATGCAATAAGAACTATCAGGAGGACTTTCGCTCAATGGAAGAGTTCAAAGAAGACTCCATTCGGCGGGGTTGTAATGGGGCTTGGTATAAAATAGAGGGTATGGAATTATTTGGCTATGTGGTGCTTATAAAATTCGGGAATCAAGACTCTTAAACCTTATCACTTACAATATCCAAACCATAACTCTTACAATGTTACACTTTCCAAGCTCAATCTTCCATAATGCTTATCAACCCTTCTTTCAAACACTAATATGCTCTCAAAAAATATAGACCTTGTATGAAATAAATAAAGAACTAAGGAATTTGGCTCATGCACTATGTATATACATCTTCTCTCTCTCTCTCTCTCTCTCTCTCTCTCTCTCTCTCTCTCTCTCTCTTATTTAACGAAAATAATAAATAAATACTAAAAAAATGTGCATTTATATGGTGAGCCAAAAATCCTTTTACAAAATATGACAAGATGCAAATATATACCATCCCATAATTTCCTTTTCTTAAAACTAAATATATGCACTTTTCTTTCCACAAGGCATTAGTCCAGCCAATCTAAGTCTCAATTCCCAAATGGGGGTCAGGCTCAATTCGGCTAGGGATAATTTTGTGGAGTTTGCAATATTAGGCTCAGGCTAATATTCTGGCTTTAAGCAGAGATAATGCAGGGTAGGTAAAGAGAGGATAAAAATGGCTTAAAAGATGCCTCCATCATTTGATTCTCGTAACCATAAACATATGTATGCATTGGCTTTGAATAACTATCACAACATTTAGATATGCATAGGAAGAGTAAATTCACTCAAGAAAGCAGAGGGATTTTTGATATTCTCCCTATAGGCCAAAATTCTCACTAGGACAATTTTTGTTGGATTTGCTTTTTAGCCTAGGATCATATGTGCTCAATTTCATCACAAGTTCACAATCTACATAAAAAACATTTTAAAGACTTAGGCTAAACCATCCAAATATGCCATAAGATTTACATGATCAAGTCAACTATTGAGTTTTCATCATAGGACATCTAAGTAGGGTTTAAAAACAAACTTAAAGTAAAGATGCATTTTTTTGTATTTTTGAAAATTTTCTATTTTTTTTGGATTTTGACATTTTTATAAAACTTAATAAACTAAAAGACTAAAGACTTAAACTTTGAAGTGCATAAATTCTAAACATGATGCATAAAAATAAAACATAAAGCAAATAAAAGGTAAATACAAGCCAAGTTGCCAAGTTTTAACCATAACCACAACCAGATAGAGAAGTTATAATGTCCAAGTTCAATCCCACCACATACTTAAAAATTACAGTGTCCTCACTGTTGAAAAGCAAAGTAAAGGGAAGGGAACACTCACTCTCACTTACTCTAAAAAAATCACTGCTCAGGAGGCGGAGGAGGCGGCAGAAGCAAGGGCCAGTCTTGTGGAGTGGACGACCCTGGGTAGTAGGCTGGGCTGCCCTGCTGAAACGTAGAGCTGCTGGGACCTTGCTGATCGAAGTTGTATCCCAGGAAGGAGCCCAATCCCTCCAGCATCCTGCCAAAACGGCGCTGATCATCGCGTATCTCAGCTACAGACACCTCCAGCCTGGAGAAGCGGGCAATCACATCGTCCTGCCACTCAGTGGAGTAAGTAGGCTGGAAGGGCGGAGGAGGTGGAGGCACATAGCTGTGGTGGGACCCTTGCGGGCCATCTCCACCACCAGCTGCATTGTTTGCGGCGTCATCATCGTCATCGCCGTCATCATCGCCCCCCCCCGGTAGGCTGGGGGCTGCTGCGCTCCATCAGAGTGGGGATCTACCTCCTTGGACATGGCCTCCAAGTCTGGGTCATGGTTGTATAGCGGGGGCCTCATCCTAAGCGGGGGATCAAAAGTCGGATTTGTGTTCGTGTGATATGGTTTCCCAGTCCAGGACTGGTACCAATCAGGGACATACAGAAGATCCAGGTAGTTCTGGCGGCGGGGCATCCCCGTTTGGGGGTGCCTCCATCCAAGTGGACCGGCTGCGATCACTCCGCCCTAGCGTAAAACAATAGAATCAAGAAATGTGAGCTCATAGGCGGTATACCTCTCAACACGCACGCCCAAGGCCTGGGCTAAGACCGCCACCATGCAGCCATCTAGGATCTTAGTGTTGATCGTGCGTCGACGCTCTAGTATGTGCTCGAGCCAGGTGTACATGAACGGCAAGGGCTCATCCTCGAAGAGCATCCGCCTCAAAGTCTCAGTCTCGCGGTGTGTGGGGCGGCGGAGCTCAGGTCCAGCCCAGATAGTACTCGCCAGGATGCGCAAGATGACGTAGAACAGTAGGCTAGCGACCCTGGAAGTGAATGATGTGCGCGCAAATTGCCATATTTTCTATGCACATATAAGTCCATTTTATCATTCTTTTGCATGCATATTAGTGGGAAAACATGGGATTAGTGTAGTTTATGCTTTATTGTCAAATATATGGGTCTGCACGAGTTTCTATGTGATTTTGCATAAAACAGGATAAAAATGGACAGATTTGAAAGAGCGAAAAAAGAACTCGAAGTCTTCTGAAGAGGTCGAAATCGACTGGAGACCTCGCCATCGAGTACAACAAAGACATAGGAATCGAGCAAGAAAAGAACAGAGCATGTTGCCACCAGCAAAGGTCGATATCGAGGATGATGGTCAATATCGAGTGGCCAGATCGAGATAAAAGATAGAAGTCGAGTGCTAATCCGAGCAGAAGAAGGAGAGCTCGAGATAGAGTTTCACAGAGGTCGATATCGACGTATGAAGGTCGATATCGATGTTGCCCGGCAGAGGAATCCGACTCAGATTTTGATAGAATTCTATCCGAAGCTTGCACGTCCATCCTAAAGTCGAGATTTCTTATCTTCAACGTCAGAGCTATCCCTTTAGCTGTTTTACCATGGAACTTTTGGTTTTTTACTTTATTTAAGTTTTATCTTAGAGAATAAAGATAAAGTTTCGAGTCTTTGGATAGCAAAGTTCGATATCTATATCTAGAGGCCATTAGGGCTGAGTTTAGGCATTCAATCACATTCAATTTCAGTTATTCAAACACATAGATCGCAGAGAATTTGTAGAGAGAGAGAGGAGAGCCGGATTTGGGTTGGAGAGAAGCGAAAGCGGAGATTTAGCTTATTTTGTTGTAATTTCTTTCTTTTGCAAATACAAAGTCATTTTCTTTCAATAATAATGATGAATTGCATGATAAGAAGCGAGTAGTCTACCCACTTCTAGGGTCGGGGTGAGCCCGACGATAGCGATGTAGGGTAAGTGCATCAAAGGTATGACTTTTATGCGATTCTGTCTTCTATCCTATGCATGATTCCTTGGGAAGTTAGGGAGCTTCATTATTTGCATTATTAAAGTGAAAGCCACTCATATTGTGAACTTGGATTACTCATGAATTGGATAGTAATTCTTAGGAACTATGCGAGAGCCTCTAATCACCTAACTGTTGGTAACGAGAGTTATTTGACGGAAAGGCATTAAATTTCTTAACTTTAGCATCAAACTTGCATTGTTATCGTTGTGGCATGAAACCCCGACTTTGGAAGCTTTTTAATTAATTGAATTCATATAAAAGTTTAAATTTTGATTTCTGATCATCCTTCTTTACCATTCTACATTCTTTGGACACTTTTCCGACAATAGGTTACGCAAAGCAGTTTTTGTGACAAACATCGGAATCGACTGTAAAGGTCGATATTGAGGTCTAACGTCGATATCGAGGTTCCACTCGACGTCGAATTTGCTACTTTTTTCTTCTGCAGGAACTCTACTGGAAATCGACCAGAACTGAGGTCGATATCGACCAGACACATCGATATCGAGTGTCTTCTAAGATCGAAAGGTTGATCGTGATTGCAACCAGGGAATCGCTGACATACCTCCTCATGGATTCGATCCAGAATTACCCTACCACTACATCGGGAGGGATTCTTGTATTATTTGTTTGGGACAGGGAGTTAGCATAGTTGTGAATTATCTTTAAATATTTGAATTGCACGATCCTTTCTATAACGAACAAATTGGCGCCGTTGCCGGGGAGGCAATCAATGGCCACCTAAGTTTTCTCATGATCTTTTAGAGTTTATTTTGCATGTTTATGCGACGTTCTGGTTGCGGACCTATCCTGGAAACCATCAACGAGCCTGAACGTTTCTTCCATCTTCGAAAGAAAGCAATTCGCATCATGGCTGACAACAAGACGCAGGCTGAGACCATAGAGCGGTTGAGGAAGGAAATCGAGGACTACAATGCTACAATCGCTATTGAGAGGGCTGCCGCTGCTGCAGAGCGAGCCCGTGCTGATAGGGAGGAGGATGCGCACAAACAAGCCCAAGAGCGGCTCAATCAGTATCCACAGACGGCGATGCAATACATGCATCTGCCGCTTCACGTTCCTGAATCCGCTATCTTAATTCCTCACACCAATTATGAAATTAAAATAAACTTCCTTTCTGAAATTAAACAAAACACTTTTGAAGGAAGACCTAATGAATGTCCACTGCAACACATCTCTACTTTTATGGATTTTTGTGAAACAGTTGCTGATGGAGTAAATTTAGAGTATGTGAGACTAAAATCTTTTCGATGGTCTTTGGCAGGGAAGGCGTTACAATGGCTTGAGAGTTTGGCTCCACGATCGTTGAGGACATGGGCGGAGGTGAAGGATGCATTCCTGAATAAGTTCTTTCCACCTTTTAAAACGGCGATGATGCGGCAAAGGATTACGACTTTCAAACAAAAGCCAGGTGAAACACTAGCACAGGTGTGAGAGCGATTTAAGGACTTGCTAAGATCATGCTCGACGCATGGGCAACTTCCATATGTCATCCAGGAGATATTTTACAATGCCCTTGATGCACCGAATAAGGAGAGGATCAATTCATATACCTCCTATCGGTACATTGAGCTTACACCAACTGAGGCCTGGGAGACCATTGAGAGGCTCCTGAACTTTGATAACACCTATGGGACTGCTGCGGCCTATGATTCAAGGCTTGCCCCATCAATGCCACTATATGAGCCTCCAAGGGAGATAGATCCTGATGTGCCGCAACAATTCCATAATGATCAGACACGTCGCCTTCAAAAGCAAATCAGGGTCCTGAGCAACAATCAAACTTGTCAGGAATGTGGTTCAATAAGGCATAACACTAGTGCCTGTCCACATACTGAGCAAGTATCCATGGCGGAACAACATGAGGAAGCCAAGTGGACGAGAGGCTCCTATGGAGGGGGAAATCAACAATATTGGGGCGATCAAAGGTTCTATCAAAGGGATCCCCCACCATATAGAGCACCAGGGCACCCTGAGCGGGAGACAATGAAGGATGACCTGCAAATCATTCTTGATGAGATGCGGAGGAACCATGCTGAGTTCAAATAAGCCAACAACTTCGTCCATACTCAGCTGCAGGGCATTAATTCTAGGCTTGGGGAGATCGACGTTTGGAAGCGCAACATGGAGAACCAAATGGGTCAATTGGCGGAGGCAATACCCAAAGCGTCAGGATCATTCCCTAGATCAACTGTGCCCAACCAAAAGGGCAAAACCACTGGACATATTGCGACAGTGAACCTAAGGAGTGGGCATCAATTATAAACGTCCAAGCAAAAAGCGGTGGAAAATGAGCCAGAACAGACATCGATATCGACCCCCTTGTCGATATCGACCAAGGTGACGTCGATGTCGACCTTCCAGTCGATGTCGACCCTACTGCTGCGTCACCACAAAAATCGACTCCTCCAGTCGATGTCGACCCTACTGATGTCGATATCGACCTAACTACAACCACGAGAAGGAAGAAGGTGTTGCCATTCCCAACTAAAAAGATGATTAAGGACCCGATAGAAAAGAAATTCCAGCGGTTCGTGAAGATGCTTCAAGGACTTAATGTCTCTATACCATTCACAAAAGCGCTTCATGAAATGCCGTCCTATGTAAGGTTCCTTAAGGATATATTAGGTAAGAAGCGATCGCTTTCTGAGATTGCAGAGGAGTGCAACAGGTTGGAGCTACCACAAAAGCTGGCGGACCCAGGTAAGTTTTCTATCGCTATAGGTTTAGGTCAATTCAAATTTAATGCTTTAGTTGACTTGGGCGCTAGCGTTAGCATGATACCACTAACCATTTGGCACAAGGTAAAGATAAGTCCTCTGGAGCCCGTTGATGCAAGGTTATACATGGCAAACAATACAGTAGTAATTCCAACAGGGATGGTAACGAATGTGCCAGTACAAGTAGGTAAATTCTTTGTCCCTGCTGATTTCTTAGTGGTTGATATAGCGGAGGACCTTGCTTGTCCCATTATTTTAGGTAGGCCATTCCTAGCAACCGTCGATGCCAACATTAGCATGAAGAAATGATTGCTCTCATTCACAATTAGTGACGAGGTGATAGAGTATGCCTTCAACAAGACGGTGAAAAATCAAGGGCCAATGGAGATAAAAGCGATCAATGGTGACTACATTGCATGTGGAGAGGCCAAAGTAAGGAGTATGATGACAGAAAAGCTAGAAAAGAGGGCCATAGAAGCCCAAATAGAGGAGGTTGTGGCAATCTTGAACGAAGGGGCCAAACAGAACATCGAAATCAACCCAGGTAAGTCGATATCGACTAATAATGTTCAAGATTATGTGCCAGGTCATAAGTATGGGGTCGACGGAGGAGAAGAAGGAACATCAAAATCGAGGTTTAAGGTCGATATCGACCATACCCTAGAGCCGAAATCGACCACCATTGAAGCTGAGGAGGGAGGAACAAAGACCTCGATATCGATCTCTGAGGGTCGAAATCGACCTGATCATATCGAGCAGAAACACTCCAAATCGATTGATCCTCTAGGAGTACATCAGACCTCGATATCGAGGACTGAACATCGATGTCGACCTGAGCCACAGACAGATAAGAAGGTAAGTCAAGGTACGGATTCCTCCTGTTCCATTACAATTAAAGATTTATCATTATTTGAAAGAGGTGTGCCTTGGCCTGTGCGCTTATGTAGGGTATCCGATGATGATTCGAGCCAATATGAGATAGGAGACAAGGTTTATGTCTCCAAATCCAAAGACCATTGGTTCCCTACGAGATTCAAAGATAAGAATTTGGGACCATTCACGGTGAATCAAATCCATCCCGGCGGAATGCAGCTACGTGACAAGAAAGGAGTAATATTTGAGGCCCAAGCCACATGGGCTCTGCAGATGCCACCTTGAGAAGCGCACAAGGAAGAAGTCGGCCTAGCGACTTAAAAGTCTAGAGCGTGTAACAAAGACTTAGTTTTGGTTTTAGACAGTTTTACTTTGGTTTGAGACACTACACTTTATTGTTTTGCATGTTTTGTTTTGGTTTTGTTTTTTTAACAAGTTGCAGGAAAGAGAAAAGCACACAGAAACGACATCGAAATCGATGTTAAAGATCGACATTGACCTTATGGTCGATTTAGATGGGCTTGTGGTCGAGGTCGGATCACCCTGAGGCTTGAGCCAGAAATCGATGAGAGACACCGATATCGATGTTAAAGGTCGATATCGACCATGCCTGCTGTCTTCTTCGACTCCTCAATTTGTGACGGTTTAGTAAGTTCTTCTTAACCCTAATTCTAATGCAGTGAGGACACTGTAGGTTTTAAGTATGTGGTGGGGGAAAGGCTTACTTACATGTTTTAGCATATTTTATAAGTTATTGCATATTTATTTATAATGTTCATGCATATTACATAGTTAGTTAGTCATATTTAAGTTTTATATATTTCGAAAAAAAAAGAAAAAAAATGACCCCCATAAAAAATTTGAAATTAGAAAGAGTCATGGAAGTATAAAAAAGAGCTCTATGATGCAAAATTAGATTCATTAGAGATATAACATGAAATTGCCTAGTTAAGGGAAGTCCCAATGAAGTGCATAAAGAAGAAAATAAAGGAGATGAAAATTTGAAGTTGCTTTTGAAATGTGCATGATAAGATGATGGAGGACTTTTTATGAAATTTCCATACAAAGTGCTTACATATACAAGTTCATATCCTAGCCTTACCTATGCATATTTGCAAAAGTCACAAGCCATACATAAGCCTTATCATGATCATTATTGCTCCACATATATTACATATTGCCCATTTTATACCTTATACCCTATCCGGGGACAAGTTTGAGAATGGAAGTCATCTTTGGAGTTTTTATATGGAGTTGTGCATATATTTATGAAGTTGTTGGCAGGAATGAAAGAATTTATGAAATTATGGAAAATTTAATGAGCGAGAAAAAATCCGATCACCTCAGGAGATAAAGGTAGGTCGACCCTGCTCGTTGAGATGTTAGTTCAGCGAGATGGGACACAAGGTGAGGAGTCCGAACTACTAAGTATCCGGGGCCATTCATATGTTCAAAGGCAGGGGTGGTAGTAGGAGATTCAAATAATTCAAAATAAAACAAAGCACAACTAGACTATCTCCCTGTCCCAAACAAATAATACAAGAATCCCCTCCCTTGTAGTAGTAGGGTAATTCAGGATCGAATCCACGAGGAGGTATGTCAGCGCTTCCCTTGTTGTACTCACGATAAAAGCTTTCGACCTCAGCAGACACTCGATATCGAGTATACTGGTCGATATCGACATCAGTTCTGGTCGATTTCCTAGCGCAGTTCCTGCAGAAGACAAAACAGCAAGTCGACATCGAGACAGACCTCGATATCGATGTTAGATCTCGATATCGACCCTTATGGTCGATTTCGATGCTTGTCAAAGAAACTGTTTTCGTAACCAATTTGTCGGAAAAGAGTCCGAAGAAAATAGGATGGAGAAGGAAGATGAACAGAAACAAAACTAAGACTTTTATGAAGAATTCAATTAATTAAAAGGCTTCCAAAGTCGGGGTTTCATGCCACAACGATAACAATGCAAGTTTCATGCTAAAGATATGAACTTTAATGTCTTTCCATCAAATAACTTTCGTTATCAATACTTAGGTGATTAGAGGCTCTCGCATATTTCCTAAGAGTTACTATCCAATTCATGAGCAATTCAAGTTTACAATATGAGTGGCTTTTGCTTCAATAATGCAAATAATGAATCTCCCTAACTTTCGTAAAGGATCATGCATGGGGTAGAAGACGGAATCGCATAAAAGTCATACCTTTTACGTACCTACCTCACATTGCTATCGTCGGGCTCACCCCGACCCTAGAAGTGGGTTGACTACTCGCTCCTCATCATGCACATCATCATCATTATTGTTGAAAGAAAGCTACTTTGAATTAAAACTCCGAAAGAAAGTACAACCGAACAAGCCACTCCGCTCTCGCTTTACAACTCCACTCGGCTTCCTCTCTCTCTCTATTCATCACTACTCTCTATATAACTGAAATTCTCTGCGAAATTGGATACCTAAACTCAGCCCTATTGGCCTCTATTTATAGATGTCGATAAGGACTCGAAACCTTATCTTTATTCTCTAAGATAAACTAAAACAAAGTAAAAGCTAAAACTTCATGGTGAAATCAGCCTCCTCATGATAGATCTGGTGTTGATGATAGGAAATCTCGACCTTTGGATAGACATTGCAAGCATTGGATCGAATTCTATCAAAAATCGGAGTCGAAATCCTCTGCTGGCATGGTCGATATCGACCCTTAGACATCGATATCGACCCCTTCAAAACTTCATCTCGAGTTTCTCCTTCTCCTACTCGAACTGGCACTCGAGTTCTATCAATTTGGTCGATCTGGTAGCATCGATATCGACCCCCAGACGTCGATATCGACCCCTTCTGTGTCGACATGCTCTGTTTCCTTTTCTGCTCGATTCCTATGTCTCTGATGTACTCGATGTCGAGGTCTCCGGTCGATTTCGACCTCTTATAAAGACTTCGAGTTCTTTTTCCGCTCTTCCGAATTCATCCATTTTCATCCTGTTTTCTGCGAAATCACATGGAAACTCGTGCAAACCCATATATTTAACATTTAAGTATAAACTACACTAATCCCATATTTTCCCATTAATATGCATGCAAAAGACAATAAAATGGATTCATATGTGCATAGAAAATATGGCAATTTGCGCGCACATCATCATGACACCCATGTTTGCGACTCGCGAGAAGGCAGTGCTAAGGTTAGAGAGGTAAAAGCATTAAACTGAAAAAAAAGCATTGAGAAATGAGTGAAAGGTGAGACATTATGAAGAGGGAATGTGGAATGTTTTGGAAAGAAAGTTTATTTCCCCGGATTTAACACCACATGGCCAAATATTAGCCCACCTTTAGCCTTTTACCAATCTACTTCTCACAGGCTTGCAAAAGTCCTCTTGATTATTAATGCTATGTCGCTAAAATTGTTTTTGCACATAGACCTCCTTTTATGAGTATGAAATTGCTTTTATGCACAGGTATGGACTTGGTTGACATAAGTACCTTATCGAGGATGGCAATTGATTGTAGGGACATATGAAAAATGAATCTATGATGTTGAGGGTTTACTTTCTTCCCCTGAATGACCATTAAAAGTATTGCTTGGGGACAAGCAAGCTTAAGTATGGGGTGTTTGATGTGCGCGCAAATTTCCATATTTTCTATGCACATATAAGTCCATTTTATCATTCTTTTGCATGCATATTAGTGGGAAAACATGGGATTAGTGTAGTTTATGCTTTATTGTCAAATATATGGGTATGCACGAGTTTCTATGTGATTTCGCAGAAAACAGGATAAAAATGGACAGATTTGAAAGAGTGGAAAAAGAACTTGAAGTCTTCTGAAGAAGTCAAAATCGACTGGAGACCTCGACATCGAGTGCCGCATAGACATAGGAATCGAGCAAGAAAAGAACAGAGCATGTCGACGCAAGCAAAGGTCGATATCGAGGATGATGGTCGATATCGAGTGGCTAGATCGAGATAAAAGATAGAAGTCGATTGCTAATCCGAGCAGAAGAAGGAGAGCACGAGATAGAGTTTGACAGAGGTCGATATCGACG
The DNA here is from genome assembly GCA_963922045.1 of Persicaria maculosa. Classification (NCBI taxonomy): domain Eukaryota; kingdom Viridiplantae; phylum Streptophyta; class Magnoliopsida; order Caryophyllales; family Polygonaceae; genus Persicaria; species Persicaria maculosa. The sequence continues at coordinate 19,701,205 of OY998271.1, read as the reverse complement.
TCTGAAGGTCGATATCGATGTTGCCCAGCAGAGGAATCCGACTCCGATTTTGATAGAATTCTATTCGAAGCTTGCACATCTATCCTAAAGTCAAGATTTCTTATCTTCAACGTCAGAGCTATCCCTTTAGCTGTTTTAGCATGGAACTTTTGGTTTTTTACTTTATTTAAGTTTTATCTTAGAGAATAAAGATAAAGTTTTGAGTCTTTGGATATCAAAGTTTGATATCTATATCTAGAGGCCGTTAGGGCTGAGTTTAGGTATTCAATCACATTCAGTTTCAGTTATTCAAACACATAGATCGCAGAGAATTTGTAGAGAGAGAGAGAGGAGAGCCGGATTTGGGTTGGAGAGAAGCGAGAGCGGCGATTTGGCTTGTTCGGTTGTAATTTCTTTCTTTTGCAAATACAAAGTAGTTTTCTTTCAATAATAATGATGAATTGCATGATGACAAGCGAGTAGTCCACCCACTTCTCGGGTCGGGGTGAGCCCGACGATAGCGATGTAGGGTAAGTGCATCAAAGGTATGACTTTTATGAGATTCCATCTTCTATCCTATCCATGATTCCTTGCGAAAGTTAGGGAGCTTCATTATTTACATTATTGAAGTGAAAGCCACTCATATTGTGAACTTGGATTACTCATGAATTGGATAGTAATTCTTAGGAAATATGCGAGAGCCTCTAATCACCTAATTGTTGGTAACGAGAGTTATTTGACGGAAAGACATTAAATTTCATAACTTTAGCATCAAACTTTCATTGTTATCGTTGTGGCATGAAACCCCGACTTTGGAAGCTTTTTAATTAATTGAATTCATATAAAAGTTTAAATTTTGATTTCTGGTCATCCTTCTTTACCATTCTACATTCTTCGGACACTTTTCCGACAATAGGTTACGCAAAGCAGTTTCTGTTAAAAACATCGAAATCGACTGTAAGGTCGGTATCGAGGTCTAACATCGATATCGAGGTTCCACTCGACATCGACTTTGCTACTTTTCTCTTCTGCAAGAACTCTACTGGAAATCGACCAGAACTGAGGTCGATATCGACCAGACACATCGATATCGAGTGTCTTCTGAGGTCGAAAGCTTGATCGTGGTTACAACCAGGGAAGTGCTGATATACCTCCTCTTTGATTCGATCTTGAATTACCCTACCACTACATCGGGAGGGATTCTTGTATTATTTGTTTGGGACAAGGAGTTAGCATAGTTGTGAATTATCTTTAAATATTTGAATTGCACAATCCCTTCTATAACGAACAGTGAAGGAGTCGGGAGGGGCGGGGTATGGGATCCCCGAGATTTAACTCCAGATGACGTTGGGGTCATGGACCCTGAAGTGGGCTGTAGTATGACCGAACCCAAACAGGTTGCTCATCTCCTCAAGTGAAAGCCTGAACCGTCTGTTGCCGAGCTGAAATGTGACTTGACGGGTGGAGGAGGTGTGGTCAGGAATCTCCAATGTGGCCATAAATTCCCCTGTGAGAATGGGGTAATGGGCCTCTAAGTTGTCGATCAACCTCTCCAGGGAGACATTCTCAAATGCCTCCTGGACTCCAATGTGGAAGCCCAATTGGACCGTATCAGGATAGTGGTACCAGCGGGCTCTGCCTGCTCGGCGAATCAGGTCAGTAGCTAGATCACTCTGCTGAGCATCCTCAATGTAAAGTGAATCCTGTAGGACATTCTTTTCTCGCACCATCGTCTGCAAAAGAAAAACATGCCAAAGATAATTCCCCTTTTTCAAATAATAGAAAGAACCCCATACTTAGGTTAAAAAAGTAGCCTAATAATTTGCAATATTCACATTGGCTAATCATAGTGCTAAATCTTGCAATCCTATTTTTAATGATCAAATAAAGATAAATAACCAATTTTTAACCATCAAAATAAAGATTATCTAAAAATAATTCAAGAAATTCCATAAAGTTATAACTTATCATAAACCCAATTTCTTGAACATTTAACACTATAAACCTAATAAAATTCAGATTTTGCCCCCTATATTAAAAAAAATCAGATTTAATATAAGTCCTAAATCATGCAATTTCACTTTCCCGCGCAAATAACAATCAATCCCTAAAACACTCAATATGTAATTTCCACCCAAAATCAACTAAATAATCATGTAAATCTGTGAAAATAGATGAAGAGTAAGAAATCATACCGGAATAGTGTTGAAAATCGGAAGGAAAGAGGCAAGAAATCGCAAGAAAATTGAAACAAAGGCTGTCGAACTGTTGACGAGGTGGAAATCGACGACAAGGTCGAAATCGACCGGATCTGGGCGGCAATGAACTTTGCTGTCGCTGCTGCGGGCTTGCCTGAGGGTAAAGGTGGCCGGATCTGGTGGGATGAGGCCGGATCTGAGTGGATTTAGGCGAGGGTAGGCAAAGGACGAAGAAGAAGAGGTCGCAAGTGAGAAGAAGAGAGAGAGCGCCGGATCTGTCGTGTTTCTGGGCAAGGATGGTGCCGGATCTGGTGACACTGGGGCCGGAACAGAGAGATGAAGAGGGTGACAGAGGGGCGGTGGTGGTATGGCAGAGAGAAAGAGAGGAGAGAGAGAGTAGAATAGGAGAGAATGGCGGCTGAGAGATGAAGAAGAGGGCTAGGGTATCGAAATGCTGGGTAAAGGGGAGGAGGGGATGTCGAGAACGGGATTTAAAAGGGAAATAAAAAACAAAAATAAAAAAGGAAAAAGAAAAGAAAATATGACCTGTAACTTACCTTCGTCTGTAGTCGATATCGACCACGGTGGTCGATATCGACCTCCCTCTCTGTTGCTCGATCTGTTTTCCTGTCGGCCAATCAATATCGACGTCACAGGTCGATTTCAACCCCTCCTTCTGAGTCGATTAAGTGTGGTCGACCTGCAATATTGGTATCAGCCGTCGATATCGACTCAGAATGTCGATATTGACCTATCATCTAGGGCACTCGATCTCCTGGTTCACTTTAGATAAAATAGCCACGAATAATCTAAAAGAAATATAAAATAATCTAAAAAGAAAAGAATGGGTTGCTTCCCGGAAGCGCTTGAGTTTAAGTTGCTAGCTCGACATACTTCCCTTTTTGCGCTAGTTCAATGCCAGGGTGGCGTGAATCTCTTCTTCCGGGTCTTCTTTGTCATAATATTTCTTTACCCGGTGACCATTTACCTTAAAGGTGGAACCATCGTCGGAAAGTAACTCCACCGCTCCATGAGGGAAAATTTGATGAACCTTGAAAGGTCCGCTCCATCTTGTCCTTACTTTGGAAATAAACGAAGTCTAGAATTAAAAACAAGGACTTTGTCACCTACCTCATATGTTTTTGGCACCAATTTCCTATCATGCCACTTCTTTGTGCGCTCCTTGTAGATTTCAACATTCTCATATGCCTTTAGGCGCAAGTTCTCCAAGGATTGCAACTCAACGAACCTTCTTTTCCCGGCTTCGTCAAAGTCCATGCTGAACTCTTTAAGAGCCCACATCGCTTTATGCTCAAGTTTGATGGGCAAATGACATGATTTACCATATACCAAGTTGTAAGGAGTTGTGCGAAGTGGTGTCTTATAGGCCGTTCGGTAGGCCCAGAGCGCATCATCTAGTTTGGATGACCAATCCTTCCTCGAGCGGGAGACCGTCTTCTCCAAGATGGCTTTGATTTGGCGATTGGAGACTTCTACTTGACCGCTGGTTTGGGGATGATAGGGCGTTGCCACCCTATGGTTCAACCCATACTTGGCTAAAAGTGCTTCAAAGCTTCTCAATGAAATGCGAGCCACCATCTGAAATAAGAACTCTAGGAACACCAAAGCAAGGAAAGATGTTAGTTTTCATAAACTTAGAGACTACCTTCGCATCGTTGGTCCTAGTTGCCATGACCTCAACCCATTTTTAGACATAGTCCACCACTACTAGAATGCATTTGTAGGGGCCTGAGGCAGGGAATGGTCCCATTAAGTCAATACACCATACATCAAAGAGCTCTACCTCCAGAATTCTTGTGAGCGGTGTCTCATTCCTCCATGTGATATTTCCTGCATGTTGACACTCAACACAAGAGGTTTCATAGTTTTGCACATCCTTGAAAGGGTTAGGCTAATAAAAACCACATTGAAGAATTTTCGCCGCGGTCTTGAATCCTTTAGCATGGCCTCCTGTAGGGAGAGAATGAACATGGTGAATCACGCTCTCTACCTCTTCCCCGGGATACAACGTCGAAAGATATGGTCTTTTCCCCACTTGAACAAGTAGGGTTCATCCCAATAGTATTGCTTGACGTCGTGCAAAAAATTCTTCTTCTGCTGCGAAGTTAAGCCTGAAGGGATCTCACCTCTTGCAATATAGGTAGCAAAATCCGCATACCAAGGCACCTTCGCCCCTCTTACAGCAAATAACTCATGAATAGGACTGGAGGGAGGTGTAAAGAAGAAATCCTCACCGGAGCTTACCTTTTCGTCACCTTTGGAGTCACTTGAAGGTGGTCGATATCAACAAGGAGTGGTCGATTTCGACTGGACGACATCGACATGTTTAGTCGATATGGGCTTCGTGAGATTGGCACTCGATTTCGACGTCTATTGGTCGATGTCAACCTCTGCGATTGTCAATTTGTCGTCATGGTTAGTCGAAATCGGTAGAAAACGTACCTTAGGGGCAGTCGATATCGACCTGGTCTGGTCGATATCGAGTAGACTTTCTGCCCGTTTTGCTTCTTGCTTCATCAGGTGCTCGTCAGGGCGGGAGTCATCGATCGACATGTTATCATGTGACTCATCCAGAAGCCCTTTGGGTAGCCGTGAGAGATGATCGGCCATGGAGTTCTCCGTTCCTTTCTTATCTTTAACCTCAACGTCGAACTCTTGTAGTAGGAGCACCCATCGTAGGAGCCTAGGTTTAGGATCCTTCTTCGCCATCAAGTACCTAAGAGCTGCATGGTCAGTATGAACAATTACCTTAGAGCCCACTAGGTATGAGCGGAACTTCTCAAAAGCGAAGACCACCGCCAAGAACTCTTTCTCTGTCGTGGTGTACTTAGTTTGAATGGCATCAAGAGTCTTACTTGCATAGTAGATGGCGTGAAGCTTCTTGTCTCTTCTTTTTTCTAGGACAGCACCTACGGCAAAATCGCTTGCGTCACACATGATCTCAAAGGATTGCGACCAATCTGGCGATTGAATGATAGGGGCGAATATAAGGGCTTCCTTCAACCTGTTGAAAGCTTCAAGACAATCACTAGAAAACACAAACTTAACATCCTTCATTAGTAGGTTAGTTAAAGGTTTAACAATCTTAGAAAAATCTTGAATGAACCTCCTATAGAAACCTGCGTGACCCAGGAAGCTTCTTATGTCCTTAATAGATGAAGGTGGTGGCAACTTCTCAATAAGCCCTATCTTTGCCCTATCCACCTCAATTCCTCTTTTTGAGACTTTGTGGCCTAGCAAAATCCCTTCCCTTACCATATAGTGGCACTTTTCCCAATTCAGAACCAAGTTTGTCTCCTCACATCGTGCAAGTACCGTGCGAAGGTTAGCAAGATCAACATCGAAAGTAGTGCCATAGATAGAGAAATCATCCATAAAATCCTCCACGATGTCCTCTATCATATCGGAGAAGATGGCCATCATACATCTTTGAAAGGTAGCGGGGGCATTGCAGAGCCCAAATGGCATTCTCCTATATGCAAATGTCCCATAGGGACATGTGAAGGTGGTCTTCTCTTGATCGTCAGGATGAACAGGGACCTGCCAAAAGCCAGAATATCCATCCAGGTAATAGAAATAATCATGTTAAGCATGTCTTTTCAATACCTGGTCAATGAATGGAAGGGGAAAGTGATCCTTTCTAGTGGAGGTGTTAAGCTTTTGATAGTCAATGCATGATAGAGCATTATTAGTATTGCATAATAGATTGCATTTAGTATAGTTTGGGTGTAAATATTGCATATTTTAGTTGCATTTACATGATTACTTGTTGAGTTGGAAGATGCGGAATCTACACAACATTATGGTTTATTTCAGGAATCGTGATTCAAGGTGGAATGAATTTGAGGGGAGTTAAAGAATTAAAGGAATTGCATTATCAGCTACAGCAAATCACGTGGAGAGAAGGGGAAGATATCGCAGGCCGCCCCACGGCCCGAAGACATCTCGAAGGATTTCGCTGATCGCCAGGCCGCCCCGTCGCCTGAGCCAGCCGCCCCGCGGCCTGTCCAGAAACGCCGATTCAGTTATTCAATTTAATTAGGGTTTTTAGTATTATTTTTGGCCGATCCTTTGTAGGCCTTTAAAAGACATTTTTAGGTTATTCTACTATGCACCTTATGCACTTTTGAGAATTGTTGAGAGCACGTTGAGCATGAGCAACTAAACTCTCGAAGGTTTCGCCTATAGTTTGGATCTTGATTGTTGAATTGTGAGTTTCTTAATCTAGTTCTTATTCCTATTCGAATGTTTTGACTTCTTTGCGCTTAATTCCTTGAATGTGTTTTATTCTCTCTGGCCTGATCAACTAGTTAGAGTAGATTCATTCAATTGCTAGGGTTTTGTAGATTCCTCGTAGCGAACCTTAACCCAAGTGGCAATCATATCCCTTTAGGACTCGTAGGACTAATTGGATGTGTAGGAAGTTGAATATATGTTAAATATCGACTCGTAGCTAGATATTGCATATACCTTGGTTAATTCATAGTCTTAATGCTATCTCTAGGTTAAATCTTAACCGTGTTAGGGTTATTTAGAGATAAGGATTGCTAGGACTCGTAGGACTAGTAATTTACCTAAGATCTGGACAAGGACATTGATAGGAAAAGAAGAGAACTAGAGGCTGAAACAAGGATCAAATTCATCAATTAAAGTGACAAATTGTAGGTGAACCTATTTCTCTCTATTGCATTCTACCACATCCTTTACCTTGTTTGCTTCTTTCCGCTTTGACAAAAGGCGGATCTTTTTCTCATCAAACTCTCTTTTATTGTCAATTGCGATTAAATTAATACTTGGAGTTAATAGATTTCCCTGTGGATCGACCTCTTTCTTACCACTTATACTAGTTGTGAGTTTGAGTATTCTTTGGCAGGAACAACGACAGGTTTTCCTCTTGTCAAATTTGGCGCCGTTGCCGGGGAATTCTTTTTAATTTCTTGTGTTGTTTAATCGCTACCCTTGGTGTGGACCACATTTATGGTCCGCACCCGTGCTACTAATCCATCTTTACTTCCTTTTGATTCAGAGATTGAGAGGACTCTTTCCAACCTAAGGCGGGAGGTTCGCAACAACTCTAGCGAATTCCCTTTTGATCAAGAAGCCGAAGGAACTGCAGAGATGGGTGACAACGCATTAGATAACTCGAACCAAACCTTAAGGCAACTCACCGCACCGAATCTTCAAACACAACCATTGGCGGTGCAGTTTCCAGCGCTTGCTGATGGGACCAAGTTCGAGTTTAAGGCTCAATGGATCCACTTTCTACCTAAGTTCCATGGGTTGAGTGGCGAGGATCCCAACAAACATTTGGCGGAGTTCCATGCTATCATTGAGAGCATGAGACCCGCAGATGTCACAGAGGACCAAATCAAGCTGCGAGCTTTTCCTTTCACATTAAAAGATTCAGCTAATGATTGGTTTTATTATTTGCCTGCAGGGAGCATTACTACCTGGACAGAGATGAAAAGGTTGTTCTTAGAGAAGTACTTCCCTGCGACAAAGCTGAACTTTCTCAAAAAGGCCATCAGCAACATCGAGCAATTAGCAACTGAGACCCTGTATGAGTATGTGGAGCGATTCAAAAAGCTCTGCTCAAGTTGCCCCTACCATGGTTACTCACAACAGGACTTGGTACTCTATTTGCATGGAGGTTTGCTTGATGATGAGCGTCGAATGGTGAATGCCGCTAGTGGGGGTAACATTCTCAACAAGACCCCAAATGATGCTATGGAGTTGTTCTCAGAGCTTGCTGAAGGGTCTAGACAATATAGCAAGAGGGCAAACCCCCGTGGAGTACTGGCTGTGGATTCTTCAAGCTCCAATTTGCAAGCTGATATGATGGAGATGAAGGAGATGATGAGAAGGATGATGCTCAAAGGGACCCCTCAGGAACTCAAAGCATGTGGGCTATGTGCTGATCCTTTACATCCAAACGATATGTGCCCGCTACTTCAGGATCCTAATGTTTAGCTCAACGCCATGGGAAACTTTGTCCCGCAGAAGCCCAGGTATGGTAACTATGGTAACCCCAATCAATTCAATAACAATTATAATGCAGGTTACCAGGGGTATAGCTATGGTAATAACCAAGCCCCTTACAATCCGCAAGGGGAACACCAACAAAGGCCTCAACAACAATTCGATTCTAGGCAGAGAGCACCCCCCGCAGGGGATCAATCAACTGAGGACCCTATCAAAACCCTCACTAGGATACTCATGAGCCAGGTTGAGCACTCAAAGAATCTTGAGAAACAGGTAGGCCAATTGGCTCAATCGCTAAGTGAATTGTAGGCTAAGGACTCGGGAAAGCTACCATCTCAAACGGTGGTGAATCCTAAGGAGAACGTCAGCGCAATAACGCTAAGAAGTGGTAAGGAACTGATTACTACTCACCAGGATGCCGAAAACTATGGAGAACCTGAGCTGCATAAAGACAAAGGAGAAGAAGAGCTGCGTAATCGCAAGCCGCCTCGTCGCCCCCATGAGCCGCCCCGCGGCCAAGGCGATTCTGCAGATGTAGATTTCGGCGAGCCGCCCCGTCGCCCTCATGAGCCGCCCCGTGGCCATGGCGATTCTGCAGATGCAGATTTCGGCGAGCCGCCCCGTCGCCTCCCTGAGCCGCCCCGCGGCCTTGCCCCTGACGAACCTTCCGACTCCTATGTAAGGCCTGAATTCCCTCCTTTAAATTCTTACAAACCTGTTCCTCCTTTTCCTGAAGCTCTTAGAGATACAAGGAGGCCTGAGAATGACAAAGAGATCTTTGAGACATTTAGTAAGTGCGAGGTAAACATTCCCTTACTCAAATTGATTAAAAGTATTCCTCGTTATGCTAAATTTCTTAAGGAGCTTTGCACTATAAAGAGGAATCAGAAGTTGAAAGGGAAGCAGAAGATTAAGGTAAGAGAACATGTGTCTGCTGTGTTTCAAAAGCGTATGCCTAAGAAATGTAGCGACCCTTGCATGTTTACAATCCCATGTGTGATAGGTGAGACTAAGTTTGATAAAGCTTTGTTAGACTTAGGTGCATCTATTAATGTCTTGCCTTATTCTTTATATGAATCATTAGGCCTAGGACCTTTGCATGAGACAAGAGTGGTGATCCAACTAGCGGACCGCTCAAATGCTTATCCTAGAGGCATAGTAGAGGATGTTTTGGTTATGGTTGACAACTTGATCTTTCCTGCTGACTTTTTTGTCTTTAGACATGGAGCATGGTAAGCAAGAGGCCCCTATTCTCTTAGGAAGGCCCTTTTTGAAGACTGCTAAGACAAAAATTGATGTGTATTCTGGCTCATTAACTATGGAATTCGATGGCGAGAAGGTTGAATATAATATTTATGATGCAATGAAATTCCCTTCTGATGATCCTTCCTTATGCTTTGTAGATGCCATTGATACTTGTATGCAGGATACTTTTGACATGAGTTGTATAGATGACCTGCAGGTTGCTTTAGAAGCTCCTATTGAGGAGTTGTCATTGAATTATGCTTTGTCTACTAACCTGCAGGAGACTATAAGAGACTTGTCCACCCTCCCAATTCATTTGCAGGTAGGTACCCCTATGGAACTAACCGGTTCGAGCGAGAAGCTCTTACCTTCTGTTGTGCAGGCACCCGTTGTTGAGCTCAAGCCACTCCCTGAGCATTTGAAGTATGCATTCGTGGGGGAAGGTGATACCTTGCCTGTCATCATCTCTAACAAGCTTACTAAGGACTAAGAGGATAGGTTGGTGGCGGTGCTCAAAGAACATAAGACCGCTCTGGGATGGACCATAGCGGACATCAAGGGAATCAGCCCAGCTACTTGCATGCACAGAATCTTGTTAGAAGAGGGAGCCAAACCTTTCAGGCAACCTCAACGGAGACTCAACCCACCTATGATGGAGGTAGTAAAGAAGGAGGTGCTGAAACTCCTTCAGGCAGGTATGATCTATCCCATCTCTGATAGTCAATGGGTTAGTCCAACGCAGGTAGTACCAAAGAAGGGGGGCATAACAGTGGTTGAGAACAAAGAAGGTGAGTTGGTCCCTACTAGAGTCCAATCAGGCTGGAGAGTTTGTATCGATTATCGCAAGCTGAATGCGGTAACTCGAAAAGATCACTTTCCCTTACCTTTTATTGATCAGATGCTTGAACGGCTCGCTGGTCGTCCATATTATTGCTTTTTAGATGGATATTCAGGTTACTTTCAGATAGCCATCGCACCGGAGGATCAAGAAAAGACGACATTCACTTGTCCGTTTGGCACTTTTGCATATCGCAGGATGCCTTTTGGCTTGTGCAACGCTCCTGGGACATTCCAACGGTGTATGGTAAGCATTTTTTCTGAATATATAGAGCAATTCATTGAGGTTTTTATGGATGAATTTACTGTACATGGTGATAGTTTTGATGCTTGCTTAAACCATTTGGCACTTGTGCTTAGAAGGTGTGTGGACACTAACTTAGTGCTCAATTCAGAGAAGTGTCACTTTATGGTTGAGGAGGGCATTGTTTTAGGTCATATTGTCTCACATAAAGGGATTGAGGTTGATAAGGCAAAGATAGACATCATTCAATCATTGCCTTATCCTACTAATGTGCGTGAAGTGCGTTCCTTTTTAGGCCATGCAGGATTCTATCGCAGGTTTATTAAGGATTTCTCAAAGATCACCTCACCCTTGTGCGAGCTACTGAAGAAGGAGGTCACTTTTGCTTTTGATGAGAAGTGCAGGATGGCTTTTGATGAGTTGAAGACTTGTCTTACTAGTGCACCAATCATACAAGCGCCAAATTGGTCCCAACCCTTCGAATTGATGTGTGACGCTAGTGACTACGCCGTGGGAGCCGTGCTTGGACAAAAAGAGGGGAAGAGCTCTCATGTGATCTACTATGCATCTCTGACGTTGAATGGCGCCCAAAGGAACTACTCAACTACAGAGAAGGAACTCCTTGCTATTGTTTTTGCCCTTGAGAAATTTAGATCTTATTTGCTTGGTACAAAAGTTATTGTGTATACTGACCATGCAGCGCTTCGTTACCTTTTGACGAAGAAAGAGGCCAAGCCAAGATGGATTAGATGGATCTTGCTTTTAAGCGAGTTTGACATCGAAATCAGGGACAAAAAGGGTGCGGAGAACCTTGTTGCAGATCATCTAAGTCGTATATTGCAGGGGAAGAATGGGCAGGACGGGCAATCACATATCTTGGGGAGTTTTCCTGACGAAGAGTTACTGCAGGTTTTCAGCGTCTCAAGCTGCCCCGTCGCCGGAATGGCCGCCCCGCGGCCACCTGTCGCCGGCCGCCCCGCGGCTGACCCTGGCTGCCCCGCAGCCTCTATAGAATCTGATACTGAGCTTCTTTTGAAGGTAAGTTCTATTCCCCGTCCTTGGTTCGCTAATTTGGTGAACTTTTTAGTTTCGCAGGAGTTTCCACCCAACTTTTCCAAGGCTCAAAAGGACAAGATACGCCATGATGCTCGCTTCTACGTTTGGGATGATCCATACCTATGGAAGCATTGCGCTGATCAAGTGATGCGTCGGTGTCTTCCCGACGATGAGGTACAATCTGTCCTTAATTTCTGTCATTCACATGAATGTGGTGGGCACTTTGGACCACAAAAGACAGCAAGAAAGGTACTTGAGGCAGGGTTCTTTTGGCCGCATATATTTCGTGATTCATATGCTTTTTGTAAATCCTGTGATCGCTGTCAGAGAGTTGGGAATCTCTCTAAGAGGAATGAGATGCCACAAACCCGCATGATATTTTGTGAGATTTTTTATGTTTGGGGCATTGACTTCATGGGACCATTCCCTAGCTCGTTTGGGAACTTGTATATTTTGCTTGCGGTGGACTACGTCTCCAAGTGGGTGGAGGCGAAGGCCACCAGGACTGATGATTCAAAAGTTGTTGCAGGTTTCCTCAAAGAGCTATTCTTTAGATTCGGAGTGCCGAAAGCATTGATCAGTGATAAAGGGACTCATTTCTGCAATAAGACGGTAAGTGCTTTATTAAAGAAATATCATGTTACGCAGAGAGTGTCTACTGCATACCACCCCCAGACTAATGGGCAAGCTGAGGTGTCTAATCGCGAGATTACGACGATTTTGGAGAAGACTGTTGCCCCAAACAGGAAGGATTGGAGTGTAAGACTTGATGATGCTCTGTGGGCTTATCGAAGGGCTTACAAGACTCCCATTGGGATGTCTCCGTTTCGATTAGTTTATGGAAAGGCTTGCCATCTTCTGGTCGAGCTCGAACATAAGGCATACTGGGCGGTGAAACAATGCAATATGCAAATGGATGAAGTTGGGGAGTTCAGGAAACTTCAGCTGCAGGAGCTGGAAGAGTTGAGACTGGATGCCTATGACAACTCCGTCACTTATAATGAGAAGACTAAGGCATGGCACGACAAGCATATTTTGCGAAAGGACCTCAAAGTTAGGGACAAGGTCCTTCTATTCTAATCGCACCTTCAACTCTTCCCAGGTAAGCTTCGCTCTAGATGGGCAGGGCCATATGTGATTACTAATGTCTTTTCTCATGGTGCAATAGAGCTACTCAATGAGAGGAATGGAGACATTTTCAAAGTAAATGGTCATCGCGTGAAGCTATATTATGAGAACTTTGTCAAAGAAGATGGTGATGAGTTGGTTCTCCGTGAACCAAGCACTGAGGATCACTAGGGAGTAATGACGTCGAGCCAACGACGTTAACTAAAGGCGTTGCTTGGGAGGCAACCCAAGGTAAGTAGTTTAGATGTTATTTTCTTATTGCATTTAGTTATTTTTTTTAGTTTAGTTGTGGTGTTTTCGGCATACTAACCTCGCAGGGTAAAAAGAAGTAGAGATGGTCAAAAAAGGGGCGGGCCGCCCCGTCGCCAGCCAAGCCGCCCCGCGGCCGCGACAGCCAGCGAAATCTCTTCGCAATCGCAGGCCGCCCCGTCGCCATCCCTGGCCGCCCCGCGGCCCCTGACGGAGGACAAAAAATAATTGGGACCCGTGTGGGCCCCATTTTTCCACCCCCTTTAACCCTATCCACCCCTTTATCACCATCTCCAAATGCCCAGCCGCCCCCACGCCCTCTCTTTTCACCTATCTCCTCTATCTTCATCTTCAACCTCACACCCACAACCCAAAACCTCCATTAACACCCTTCCTCAAGCTTCAATCTTCACAAACCTCACCCCTTTCTTCAATATCTCCCATTGTCCACCTATATCTTTCACAAAACCACCCACAATCTCCTCATTCTTCCTAGATCTAAACCAAAAACACTCGATTTGAAGGATTTTCAAGGTTTTGGGAGAAATCCACCAACGGAGGGAGGAATTTGAGACGTCAGAGCGCAAATCAAAAGTCGGAGTTGCAGATCCGGCGGTTTTTCTGAGGCCGCCCCGTCGCCGACCGTCGCCGGCCGCCCCGTCGCCAGCCTTGTCGCCCAGCGGCCACCTGTCACCGGCCGCCCCGTCGCCTACCCTCGCCGCCCCGCGACCACTGCAGAAACATCCATTTTCGTGAGTTTTTACTTCGAACTTTTTCTTGGGTTAATTTCATAGCTTTAAGCACACATGTCTAGACCCCATGGAATGAGTAGGAGTCAGAAGGAGAGATGGAACACGCTGAATACTAGGAATTTCTTTCAAACCAAGTTTTTTCACGAACCTACCCTTCGGATGTTAGAAATGGATGTATGCACTAGGCAGTTGTTAGTACATGGAGGCCTAGGGGATTTCTTAGATAAGAATGCTCCGACCTATTCGGGTTTAGTTAAGGAATTCCTGGCTACGTTGAGTGTGCGGTCTACATCTATCGAGTTTAGGTTATTGGGACGGGAGTTCACGAGGACAAAGGAGAGAGTGGGACAGCTTTTTGGAGTGACAGCCGCACCCACCGCAGGTTGGTTTGATGTGTCAAAGGGAGAGGGACCTGTTGCATTTTGGCTTGCGGCGACTAGGGTGCCGTTTGAGGCCAAGAAGGCCCAATACAACTCGAGTATTCGGCACCCTGCATTACGGCTGATCCATAAGGTTTTAGCCAACACCTTCTTTGCCCAGGCTGAGGTCAACAAGATCTCACTTCGGGATATGTCATATTTGTGGTGTCTGACGCCAGAGAGTCCAGTTATTCCAGGTTGGGTAGATTTGTTCCTTTTCAACTGCAAGGACATCATAGACAAGCGCAAGACAACGACGATTAGCTTTGGGGGTCTCATCACTCTCATAGCACGGGATTGTATTGATTTGAGCGTTGTCCCTGATGCCCTGCATGGTTCATTTCTGTATGATGAGGCCCAGCTGAGGAAAGCTGGCCATTTGGAGGGGAGAGCACCGATGTGGGTCTGGAGGACAGGCCATCTTGGGGTGATTCAGCTTAGATTACCCCGGCAGCTTCCCTTTGGTCCTACGGCGGAGGATTTCTTCATGGGCGATGAGGATGAGGATGATGAGGATGAGGATGAGGATGGTGGAGATGATGGTGATCAGGGCGATGATGGTGGTGTTCCTGAGATGCAGACGGATGTAGGAGGTGGAGATGCTGGACCTTCTGGCACATCTGGGATAGGTGCTGGTCTAGATTATTATGAGCTGCAGCAGAGGATGACGGCGATGTCTCTGCGACAGGATACTATGTGGGAGCAGCAGCAGCAGATGGCAGTCCTCCAGGACACCATGTGGCAACATCAGCAGATGATTTCCCGTCGTCAGGATGATATGTGGGATCATCAGCAGCAGCTCTATGTTGATATAGGAGACATCCGTCGCGATGTGCGTGGACTGACGACTAGCATGGCGGATATGGTTGAGAGCCAGGCTGAGATGCGACGCTTACAGGAGCAGGTGCTCCAACGACAGCAGGTTGCATGGGAGGCTCAGGAGCTGCAGAGACAGAGACAGGAGGAGTTCTTCCGATTTGCATATCCTCAGTTCCGACCTTATCCACCACCACCTCCACAGTGATCATGTTAGTTTTTTCTTTTTCTTTTCTTTTCCCTTTCAGTTTATTTTGATGTTTTTGCCATTGAGGACAATGTCAGAATTAAGTGTGGGGGGAAGACTTGCATGACATGTACTTTATCTTTATGTTGCATTTTGACTTTAGATTGCATGTTGGAATATTTTAGTTGATGTTAGTCTATGTTATTCGTAAAAAAAAATCCGAAAATTATATTATTTATGTTATTATATTTATGCATTAGCTAGGATTAGGTCTGATTTTCCCATATGGATGCCACTTGTCCTCTAATTTATTTATTAAGACTTATGCCCCATGATGTGCTTGGATTGTTGAAAACCTTTGATATCTGATTTCCACACTATTTGGTGAGCATAATTGGTTGATGATTGAGCACATAAGATATTTGATTTTGGGTGATCTTGAAGTTCTAGACATGACCTGGTGAGCTATTTTGGCCTATATTTGGACAAAATATATTATGTCCTCTTGCTTGTTGAGTGTACTCTCTTTAATTGCTTCCTCTTTGGCTTGCATTTAGATATCTTATTCAAGGCTGCATATTATGATTTCTGCACATGACTTAAAAATGATTGAGGCACCTTTATTATCCCTATTTGACTCTATTCCCACCTTGTATATTATCCTCTGCTTGAAGCCAATATTGAGCCTAATTGCCTATTCTTTTGAGCTCCACAAGATTTTTCCATAGCCAATTATAGCCTAACCCATCCGGGAATTAGGAATAGTTGGTGAATATTCATATTGTGGATGATGGTTTGAGTGATGGATTGTATGTTGGGAGTACTTTTATGAGATGTTTTGATTCTTGCTAGTATTTTACACATTACTTGGGACCTAAGGAGGATAAAATTCACTTAGGGGTAAAAGTCAAGGAAAATCATTTGATATAGCATGAAGAAGAGCATATGAAAAAAAAAAGAAGAAAAAAATATAATAAGAGAATGAGTTGAGTATGGTTTGTAAAGTTTCATGCTTGAGATTGGAGTTGTATACATTGTAGAGTTATGGTATGATCTTGTGAGTGGTATTGTAATTTGGTTGCATCCTTAGTTCCTGGATTATGAGCACCACATGGCCTAAATTGTTCCATACCTTATGTTTTCTACCTTGGCCCCATTACAACCCAATTGAAAGACCTCATGATTTTTGTTGTGTGTAGAGTCACCAACGGTGGAGAGCTAGAACACTGGTGCAAGACTATTGTAGCTAAGCTTTTAAAGATTGAGTTTGAGCGTAAATATTTAACCCTAAACACTTGAGTGAGAGTAAAACACATATTCCTTGTGAGGTCTAGAATGGATATGGTTGCTTGATTTCATTAATCATGAATATTATGTGCTATGATGTTGTTAATCTATTGTGTTTGCTAGTTTTTCCTACACTTAAAGAATATTGAGGTTGATACATGAATGGCTATTCCGTGGGGTTGCAAGTTACTTTTTCTATTGCTTGAGGACAAGCAAAGGTTCAAGTGTGGGGGAATTTGATAGAGCATTATTAGTATTGCATAATAGATTGCATTTAGTATAGTTTGGGTGTAAATATTGCATATTTTAGTTGCATTTACATGATTACTTGTTGAGTTGGAAGATGCGGAATCTACACAACATTATGGTTTATTTCAGGAATCGTGATTCAAGGTGGAATGAATTTGAGGGGAGTTAAAGAATTAAAGGAATTGCATTATCAGCTACAGCAAATCACGTGGAGAGAAGGGGAAGAAATCGCAGGCCGCCCCGTCGCCTAAGCTGGCCGCCCCGCGGCCCGAAGACATCTCGAAGGATTTCGCTGATCGCCAGGCCGCCCCGTCGCCTGAGCCAGCCGCCCCGCGGCCTGTCCAGAAACGCGATTCAGTTATTCAATTTAATTAGGGTTTTTAGTATTATTTTTGGCCGATCCTTTGTAGGCCTTTAAAAGACATTTTTAGGTTATTCTACTATGCACCTTATGCACTTTTGAGAATTGTTGAGAGCACGTTGAGCATGAGCAACTAAACTCTCGAAGGTTTCGCCTACAGTTTGGATCTTGATTGTTGAATTGTGAGTTTCTTAATCTAGTTCTTATTCCTATTCGAATGTTTTGACTTCTTTGCGCTTAATTCCTTGAATGTGTTTTATTCTCTCTGGCCTGATCAACTAGTTAGAGTAGATTCATTCAATTGCTAGGGTTTTGTAGATTCCTCGTAGCGAACCTTAACCCAAGTGGCAATCATATCCCTTTAGGACTCGTAGGACTAATTGGATGTGTAGGAAGTTGAATATATGTTAAATATCGACTCGTAGCTTGATATTGCATATACCTTGGTTAATTCATAGTCTTAATGCTATCTCTAGGTTAAATCTTAACCGTGTTAGGGTTATTTAGAGATAAGGATTGCTAGGACTCGTAGGACTAGTAATTTACCTAAGATCTGGACAAGGACATTGATAGGAAAAGAAGAGAACTAGAGGCTGAAACAAGGATCAAATTCATCAATTAAAGTGAGAAATTGTAGGTGAACCTATTTCTCTCTATTGCATTCTACAACATCCTTTACCTTGTTTGCTTCTTTCCGCTTTGACAAAAGGCGGATCTTTTTCTCATCAAACTCTCTTTTATTGTCAATTGCGATTAAATTAATACTTGGAGTTAATAGATTTCCCTGTGGATCGACCTCTTTCTTACCACTTATACTAGTTGTGAGTTTGAGTATTCTTTGGCAGGAACAACGACAGGTTTTCCTCTTGTCAATGCACATTCGCCAACTGTTCGTAACGCTCTTAAGAGCGCGAGAGGTAGATTCAAATATTTAAAGATAATTCACAACTATGCTAATTCCCTATCCCAAAAAAATAATACAAGAATCCCTCCCAATGTAGTGTAGGGTAATTCAGGATCGAATCCACGATGAGGTATGTTAGCGCTTCCCTTGTTGTAATCACGATTAAGCTTTCGACCTCAGAAGACACTCGATATCGATGTGTCTGATCGATATCGACCTCGGTTCAGGTCGATTTCAAGTAGAGTTCCTGCAGAAGATAAAAGCAGCAAATTCGATGTCGAGTGGAACCTCGATATCGATGTTAGACCACGATATCGATGTTAGACCTCGATATCGACCTTTACAGTCGATTCTGATGTTTGTCACATAAGCTGTTTTGCGTAACCTATTGTCGGAAAAGTGTTCGAAGAATGTAGAATGGTAAAGAAGGATGATCAGAAACAAAACTTAAACCCTTTATATAAATTCAAATAACTTAAAGCTTCCAAAGTCGAGGTTTCATGCCACAACGATAACAATGCAAGTATGATGCTAAAGTTATGAAATTTAATGTCTTTCCATTAAATAACTTTCGTTACCAACACTTAGGTGATTAGAGGCTCTCGCATAATTCCTAAGAGTTACTATCCAATTAATGAGTAATCCAAGTTCACAATATGAGTGGCTTTCGCTTCAATAATGCAAATAATGAATCTCCTTAACTTTCGCAAAGGATCATGCATAGGATAGAAGACGGAATTGCATAAAAGTCATACCTTTGATGCACTTACACTACATCGCTATCGTCGGGCTCATCCCAACCCTAGAAGTGGGTTGACTACTCGCTTCTCATCATGCAACTCATCATCATCATTGAAAGAAAACTACTTTGTATTTGCAAAAGAAAGAAATTACAACCGAACAAACCAAATCTCCGCTCTCGCTTCCACCAAACTCAATTCGGCTCTCCTCTCTCTCTCTCTACAAATTCTCTACATTCTATGTGTTTGAATAAATGAAATTGGATGTGTGTGGATGATTAAACTCAGTCCTAATGGCCTCTAGATATAGATATCGAACTTTGCTATCCAAAGACTTGAAACTTTATCTTTATTCTCTAAGATAAAACTTTAAATAGAGTAAAAAATAAAAATTCTATGGTAAAACATCTCATGTGATAGCTCTGACATTGAAGATAAGAAATCTCGACTTTTGGATAGACGTGCAAGGTTCATATAGAATTCTATCAAAATCTTAGTCGGATTCCTCTGTTGGGCAACTTCGATATCGACCTTCAGACGTCGATATTGACCTCTGTAAAACTCTACCTTGAGCTCTCCTTCTTCTACTCGGATTAGCACTCGACTTCACTGTACTCGATGTTGAGTTCTTTTTCCGCTCTTTCAAATCTGTCCATTTTCATCCTGTTTTCTGCGAAATCATATAGAAACTCGTGCAGACCCATATATTTGACTATAATGTATAAACTACACTAATCCCATGTTTTCCTACCAATATGCATGCAAAATAATGATAAAATGGACTTATATGTGCATAGAAAATATGGCAATTTGCGCACACATCAAACACCCCATACTTAAGCTTGCTTGTCCCCAAGCAATACCTTTAATGGTCATTCAGGGGAAGAAAGTAAACCCTCAACATCATAGATTCATTTTTCATATGTCCCTACAATCAATTGCCATCCTCGATAAGGTACTTATGTCAACCAAGTCTATGCCTGTGCATAAAAGTAATTTCATAATCATAAAAGGAGGTTTATATGCAAAAACGATTTCAGCGACATAGCATTAATAAACAAGAGGACTTTTGCAAGCTTGTGAGAAGTAGATTGGTAAAAGGCTAAAGGTGGGCTAATATTTGGCCATGTGGTGTTAAATCCAGGGAAACATACTTTCTTTCCAAAATATTCCACATTCCCTCTTCAGAATGTCTCACCTTTCACTCATCGCTCAATGCTTTTTTTAACTTTAATGCTTTTACCTCTCTAACCTTAGCACTGCCTTCTCGCGAGTCGCAAACATGGGTGTCATGAATGGCCCCGGATACTTAGTACTTCGGACTCCTCACCTTGTGTCCCATCTCGCTGAACTAACATCTCAACGAGCAGGGTCGACCTACCTTTATCTCCTGAGGTGATCGGATTTTTTCTCGCTCATTAAATTTTCCATATTTCATAATTTCTTTCTTTCCTGCCAACAACTTCATAAATATTGCACAATTCCATATAACAACTCCAAAGATGACATCCATTCTCAACATAGTCCCCGGATAGGGTATAAGGTATAAAATGGGCAATATTTAATATATGTGGAGCAATAATGATCATGATAAGGCTCATATATGGCTTGTGACTTTTGCAAATATGCATAGGTAAGGCTAGCATATGAACTTGTATATGTAAGCACTTGTATGGATATTCATAAAAAGTCCTCCATCATCTTATCATGCACATGTCAAAAGTAACTTCAAATTTTCATCTCCTTTATTTTTTTCTTTTTGCACTTCATTGGGACTTCCCTTATCTAGGAAATTTCATGTTATATCTCTAATGAATCTACTTTTGCATCATAGAGCTCTTTTTTATACTTCCATGACTCTTTCTTTATTTTTAAATTTTTACGGGGGTCATTTTTTCTCTCTTTTTTTTTCGAAAATAAAATATATAAACTAAGTATGCATTAAGATAAATATGCAAATCTAAACTAAGTATGAATATGCATGAATTATATAAATATGCAATAACTTATAAGATATGCTAGAACATGTAAGTAAGCCTTTCCCCCACCCCATACGTAAAGCTTACAGTGTCCTCACTGTATTAGAACTAGGGTTAAGAAGAAAACATACTAAACCGTCACAAATTTCAGGAGTCGAAGAAGACAGCAGGGATGGTCGATATCGACCTTTAACATCGGAATCGACCTCCGTATGTCGATTTCTGGCTCAAGCTTCAAGGTGATCAGGCCTCGACCACAAGCCTATCTAAATCGACCATAAGGTCGATGTCGATCCTTAACATCGATCTCGATTGCGTTTCTGTGTGCTTTTCTTTTTCCTGCAACTTGTTAACAACAAAACCAAAACAATGCAATATAACCTAAAGTGTCTCAAAACAGAGTAAAACTGTCTAAAACCAAAACTAAGTCTTTGTTACACGCTCTAGACTTTTAAGTCCCTAGGCCGACTTCTTCCTTTTGCACTTCTCAAGGCGGCATCTGCAGAGCCCATGTGGCTTGGGCCTCAAATATTACTCCTTTCTTGTCACACAGCTGCATTCCACCGGGATGGATCTGATTTACCGTGAATGGTCCCAAATTCTTATCTTTGAATCTCGTAGGGAACCAATAGTCTTTGGATTTAGCTACATAAACTTTGTCTCCTATCTCATATTGGCTCGAATCATCATCGGATACCCTACATAAGCACACATGCCAAGGCAAACCTCTTCTAAATAATGATAAATCCTTAATTGAAATGGAGCAAGAGGAATCCGTACCTTGACTTACCTTCTTATCTGTCTATGGTTCAGGTCGATTTCGATGTTCAGTCCTCGATATCGAGGTTTGTTGTACTCCTGGAGGATCAGTCGATTTGGAGAGTTCTCCCTCGATATGATCAGGTCGATTTCGACCCTCAGTGGTCGATATCGAGGTATCTGTTCCTCCTTTCTCAGCTTCAATGGTGGTCGATTTCGTTACTAGGGCATGGTCGATATCGAACATCATCCCCGATTTCGATGTTCCTTCCCCTCCTCCGTCAACCCCATACTTATGACCTGACACAAAATCTTGAACATTATTAGTCGATATCGACTTACCTGGGTCGATTTCGATGTTATGTTTGGCCCCTTCATTCAAGATTGCCACAACTTCCTCTATTTGGGCTTCTATGGCCCTCTTCTCTAGCTCTTCTGGTGTCATACTCCTTACTTTGGCCTCTCCACATGCAATGTAGACACCATTGATGACTTTTATCTCCATTGGCCCTTGATTTTTCACCGTCTTGTTGAAGGCATACTCTATCACCTCGTCACTAATTGTGAATGAGAGCAATCCTTTCTTCACGCTAATGTTGGCATCGACGGTTGCTACTTGTACTGGCACATCCGTTACCATCCCTGTTGGAATTACTACCGTATTGTTTGCCATGTATAACCTTGCATCAACGGGCTCCAGAGGACCTATCTTTACCTTGTGCCATATGGTTAGTGGCATCATGCTAACGCTAGTGCCCAAGTCAACTAAAGCATTAAATTTGAATTGACCTAAACCTATAGTGATAGAAAACTTACCTTGGTCCGCCCGCTTTTGTGGTAGCTCCAACCTGTTGCACTCATCTGCGATCTCAGAAAGTGATCGCTTCTTACCTAATATGTCCTTAAGGAACCTTAGATAGGATAGCATCTCATGAAGTGCTTATGTGAATGGTATAGAGACATTGAGTCCCTAAAGCATCTTCACAAACTGCTAAAATTTCTTTTCTGCCGGGTCCTTAATCATCTTTTTAGTTGGGAATGGCAACACCTTCTTCCTTTCCGTGGCTGTAGTTAGGTCGACATCGGCATCAGTAGGGTCGACATCGACTGGAGGAGTCGATTTTTATGGTGACGCAGCATAAGGGTCGACATTGACAGGAAGGTCGACATCGACGTCACCTTGGTCGATATCGAGGGGGGGTCGATATCGATGTCTGTTCTAGCTCCTTTTCCACCGCTTTTTGCTTGGACGTTTGTAATTGATGCCCACTCCTTAGGTTCACTGCCGTAATATGTCCAGTGGTTTTGCCCTTTTGGTTGGGCACAGTTGATCCAGGGAATGATCCTGACGCTTTGGGTATTGCCTCCGCCAATTGACCCATTTGGGTCTCCATGTTGCGCTTCCAAACGTCGATCTCCCCAAGCCTAGAATTGATGCCCTGCAGCTGAGTATGGATGGAGTTGTTGGCTTGTTTGAACTCAGCATGGTTCCTCCGCATCTCATCAAGAATGATTTGCAGGTCATCCTTCCTTGTCTCCCGCTCAGGGTGCCCTGGTGCTCTACATGGTGGGGGATCCGTTTGTTGATAGAACCTTTGATCGCCCTAATATTGTTGATTGCCCCCTCCATAGGAGCCTCTCATCCACTTGGCTTCCTCATGTTGTTCCACCATGGATACTTGCTCAGTATGTGGACAGGCACTAATGTTATGCCTTGTTGAGCCACATTCCTGACAAGTTTGATTGTTGCTCAGGAACCTGACTTGCTTTTAAAGGCGGCTTGTCTGATCGTTGTGGAATTGTTGCTGCACATCAGGATTTATCTCCCCTGTAGGCTCATATAGTGGCATTGATGGGGCAGGCCTTGCATCATAGGCCGCAGTAGTCCCATAGGTGTTATCAAAGTTCACGAGCCTCTCAATGGTCTCTCAGGCCTCCGTTGGTGTAAGCTCAATGTACCGATAGGAGGTATATGAATTGATCCTCTCCTTATTCGGCGCATCAAGGGCGTTGTAAAATATCTCCTGGATGACATATGGAAGTTGCCCATGCGTCGGGCATGATCTCAGCAAGTCCTTAAATCGCTCTCACGCTTGTGCTAGTGTTTCATCTGGCTTTTGTTTGAAAGCCGTGATCCTTTGCCGCAGCATCACCATTTTAGAAGGTGGAAAGAACTTATTCAGGAATGCATCCTTCACCTCCGCCCATGTCCTCAGCGAGCGTGGAGCCAAACTCTCAAGCCATTGTAATGCCTTCCCTACCAAAGACCATCGAAAAGATTTTAGTCTCACATACTCTAAATTTACTCCATCAGCAACTGTTTCACATAAGTCCATAAAAGTAGAGATGTGTTGAAGTGGGCATTCATTAGGTCTTCCCTCAAAAGTGTTTCTTTTAATTTCAGAAAGGAAGTTAATTTTAATTTCATAATTGGAGTGAGGAATTAAGATAACGGATTCAGGAACGTGAAGCGGCGGATGCATGTATTGCATCGCCGTCTGTGGATACTGATTTAGCCTCTCTTGGACTTGTCTATGCGCATCCTCCTCCCTATCAGCACGGGCTCGCTCTGCAGCAGCGGCGACCCTCTCAGCAGTGATTGTGGAGTTGTGGTCCTCAATCTCCTTCCTCAACCGCTCTATGGTCTCAGCCTGCGTTTCGTTGTCAGCCATGATTCGAATTGTCTTGTTGCGAAGATGGAAGAAACGTTCAGGCTCGTCGGTGGGTTACAGGATAGGTCAGTGATCAGAACATCGCATAAACCTGCAAAATAAACTCTAAAAGATCGTGAGAAAACTTAGGTGGCGATTGATTGCCTCCCCGGCAATGGCGCCAATTTGGTCGTAACGCTCTTAAGAGCGCGGGAGGTAGATTCAAATATTTAAAGATAATTCACAACTATGCTAATTCCATGTCCCAAACAAATAATACAAGAATCCCTCCCGATGTAGTGGTAGGGTAATTCAGGATCAAATCCACGAGGAGGTATGTCAGCGCTTCCCTTGTTGTAATCACGATTAAGCTTTCGACCTCAGAAGACACTCGATATCGATGTGTCTGGTCGATATCGACCTTGGTTCTGGTCGATTTCCAGTAGAGTTCCTACAGAAGCTAAAAGCAGCAAAGTCGACGTCGAGTGGAACCTCGATATCGATGTTAGACCTCGATATCGACCTTTATAGTAGATTTCGATCTTTGTCACAGAAACTGTTTTGCGTAACCTATTGTCGGAAAAGTGTCCGAAGAATGTAGAATGGTAAAGAAGGATGATCAGAAACAAAACTTAAACTTTTATATAAATTCAATAAACTTAAAGCTTCCAAAGTCGCGGTTTCATGCCACAACGATAACAATGCAAGTATTATGCTAAAGTTATGAAATTTAATGTATTTCCATCAAATAACTTTCGTTACCAACACTTAGGTGATTAGAGGCTCTCGCATAATTCCTAAGAGTTACTCTCCAATTCATGAGTAATCCAAGTTCACAATATGAGTGGCTTTCGCTTCAATAATGCAAATAATGAATCTCCCAAACTTTCGCAAAGGATCATGCATAGGATAGAAGACGGAATCGCATAAAAGTCATACCTTTGATGCACTTACCCTACATCGCTATCGTCGGGCTCACCCCGACCCTAGAAGTGGGTTGACTACTCACTTCTCATCATGCAACTCATCATCATCATTGAAAGAAAACTACTTTGTATTTGCGAAAGAAAGAAATTACAACCGAAAAAGCCAAATCTCCGCTCTCGCTTCCACCAAAATCAATTCGGCTCTCCTCTCTCTCTACAAATTCTCTGCATTCTATGTGTTTGAATAACTGAAATTGGATGTGTGTGGATGATTAAACTCAGCCCTAATGGCCTCTAGATATAGATATCGAACTTTGCTATCCAAAGACTCAAAACTTTATCTTTCTTCTCTAAGATAAAACTTTAAATAGAGTAAAAACTAAAAATTCTATGGTAAAACATCTCATGTGATAGCTTTGATATTGAAGATAAGAAATCTCGACTTTTGGATAGACGTGCAAGCTTCAGATAGAATTCTGTCAAAATCTGAGTTGGATTCCTCTGCTGGGCAACATCGATATCGACCTTCAGACGTCGATATCGACCTCTGTAAAACTCTATCTCGAGCTCTCGTTCTTCTACTCGGATTAGCACTTGACTTCTATCATTTATCTCGATATGGGCACTCGATATCGACCATCATCCTCGATATCGACCTCTTTGGTGTCGACACGCCTTGTTCTCTTTCTGCTCGATTTCTGCCTTTGCTGCTGTACTCGATGTCGAGGTCTCCAGTCGATTTCGACCTCTTCAGAAGACTTCGAGTTCTTTTTCCGCTCTTTCAAATCTGTCCATTTTCATCCTGTTTTCTGCGAAATCACATAGAAACTCGTGCAGACCCATATATTTGACAATAATGCATAAACTACACTAATCCCATGTTTTTCTACCAATATGCATGCAAAAGAATGATAAAATGGACTTATATATGCATAGAAAATATGGCAATTTGCGTGCACATCACCAACTTGTTGTGATTCGCTTTGGCACAAGCTCGCCCTTCTCATTCTCCTCAACGGTCATTCCACCCTTCTTAGGCACCACATGGGCTGCCCTCACCCATTTGCTGTCGGAGATGACATAGATGATTCCTGCATCCAGCATGCGCATGATCTCCTTCTTCACCACCTCTCTCATGTTGGGGTTGAGCTTCCGCTAGTGTTATATAGATGCCTTATGATCATCCTCTAGGAGGATTCTATGCATACATGTAGCCGGTGAAATACCTTTTATGTCCTCAAGAGAGTACCCAATTGTCTTTCGATGAGCGCGAAGCACTTCTATAAGCTTATCTACTTCCTTCGTGGTTAGTGTAGCATTGATCATCACAGAAAAAGTAGAATTGGGACCAAGAAACTCATATCTAAGCGTGTCGGGTAAAGGCTTCAGCACCGGAGAAGGTCCTTATGGAATAAGGATTGGCTCTACCTCCTCCATCTTCATGATCTCACCTAGGTAATCTGTCTCAATTCTCTTGATTGAAGCTCCCAAATCAGCTATAGGAGTTGGCGTGGACCAAGCATAGAGCGATGCCAAGGGGACCTGGTCGATTTCGACCCCTTCTGTCGATGTCGGCTGGTCGATTTCCACCTCTGCTGTCGATGTCCACTGGTCGATTTCAACCTCTATAGTCGATATATGGTCCTCAATATCGAGTGGGATGGTTGATTTTGACCACTTTTGGTCGATTTCGAACTCTTCTTCGAACTCCATGGATAAAACATCATCGAAGATCTCCTCATCACTCGTGCATGTAGCCAGAAACTCCTCAATATCCTCGTCAATAAGCTCCTCTACAGCTATGGCTAGGGCCTCCTCATGAGTTAGGGCCCTTTCCGTCGGTTCCTTGCAATCTATGATGTTAGTGTAGACCGACTTGATCTCCATTCCATTAACTTCCTTCATTATGGGGTTGAAGGAGAATTCTATCACTTCGTTCCCTATAGTAAAGGTTAGTAATCCTCGACGTACATTGATATTGGCATCAGCAGCAGCTAAGAAAGGCCTACCAAAGATGATAGGTACAATAGGATCTTCAGGCATTTCCAATACAATGAAATCAGTAGGAACAAAGAACTTACCTACCTTTACCGAAACATCATCAACTATACCTGTGGGCCTGACAAATGAGTTGTCAGCCATATAGAGCTTCATATCCACAGGTTCAAGTGCTCCAATATTCACCCGTTGCCAAATAGAAAGAGGCATAAGACTTACGCTTGGCCTTAGGTCACATAGGGCCTTGTAGTGATGTTGGCCAAGCCCCACGGTGATTGCAAACTTCCCTGGATCGCTCCTCTTCTCTGGGAAGTCCATCTTTGAGCACTCCTCTGCGATCTCTGCCATGGACCGCTTCTTGCTAAGGATGTCTTTGAGGAATCAAACATAGGCGGGAATCTCGCTTAGGGCTTCTGTAAGAGGAATAGTAATGTTAAGACCTTGACAAATTTTTATAAAGCGCCTAAACTTACCTTGGGTTGGATCCAGTCGACATTGACTTGTCTGTCGATGTCGACTGGATCTGCAGCTTTCTCCTCCACTTCCGTTCGTGGCTTTTGTAGTTTGTTGCCACTCCTTAGTTGCATGGCTGCGATATGACCCGTCCCAGATTGCCCCTTAGGATTTGTAGTTGGTTGCCCAGGCAACATTCCGGACGGTCTAGGGATTTGTGCCGCCAATTGACCTAGTTGGGTCTCTACATTCTTTTTCCAAATATCCATCTCCCCAATCCTTGTGGTAAAGTGATTGAGTTGAGAATGGATTGCATTGTTGGATTGATCATTCTTAGCCTGATTCCACCTTATGTCATCTAGCACAAGTTGTAGATCATCCTTCCATTGGTATCTCTCCGGGTGCCAAGGAGCTTTATAGAGTGGGGGGTCCCTAGGGTTAACCGGGTTCCTTTGTAGTTGATGGAACCTTTGGTCTCCCCAATATTGGAATTTGGGACCCTTCATGTAGTTGGCTTCCTCATAAGTCTCTTCCAGTTGTACTTGTTCAGCATGGGGGCACTCGGTGGTGGTGTGCCGCTGCGATCTGTATTCTATGCAATCTTGGTTCGCTGAAAGGAACCTCACTTGCTTTTGGAGCTTTCGAAGTTGATCTCTTTGGAATTGCTCCTTCATGTCCGGATCGATTACCTTAGATGGTTCATATAATGGAGTAGATGGGGCAGGCCTCGACGATGATGATGTGTCGGAAGCCTCAGGAGTCCCATATGTGTTGTCGAACTCCACCAACCTCTCTATGGTGTCCCAAGCCTCTTGTGGAGTGAGTTCAAGGTAGCCATAGGAGGTGTAGGTGTTGATCCTCTCCTTGGTTGCAGTATCAAGAGCATTGTAAATAATTTCCTGAATCACGTACGATGGTTGGCCATGCATCGGGCATGAACGTAGTAGGTCCTTGAACCTTTCCCAAACATTCGCTAGAGGCTCACCAGGCTTTTTTTTTGAAAGCCGTGATTTTCTGTCGGATCAACGCCGTCTTGGATGGAGGGAAGAACTTGTTGAGGAACGCGTCCTTGACTTCATTCCAGGTGCGGAGCGATCTTAGGGCTAAGCTCTCCTGCCACTGCAATGCTTTACTTGTAAGGGACCAACGAAAAGCTTTTCGTTGGACATATTCAAGACTCTGTCCATCAGCAATAGTATCACAGAGATCTAAGAAGGTTGATATATGTGTCATAGGGCATTCATTAGGTTTTCCTTCATATTGGTGTCTCCTAATCTCAGTAAGGAAATTTAGCTTAATTTCAAAATTGGAAGTAGGGATAAGAATCGCCGATTCAGGCCCTGTGAGCGATGGATGCATGTATTGCTTTGCGTTTCATGGGAGGGCGTTGATTTGAGCTTCATATCATCTCATAGCTTCCTCCTCCCTTTCAGCACGCTCTCTTTGTGTCGCTTCTCTGGCAGTGAAATCTTCTACTTCCTTCTTTAGGCGTTCAATTTGTTGTGCCTGGGTTTCGTTGTCCGCCATGATTCTGATAACTCGAGCCCTTAGATGGAGATAGCATTCTGGATCGTCTACTCCTTCGAATTCAAGTGAGTGATCAGCACGTCGCATACACCTATAAAACAAAACTAAAAAGGAACGTGAAAATAAAATACTAGGGCGCGATTGATAGCTTCCCCGGCAACGACGGCAAAATTTGACGTGGGGAGAATTGAATCAGAATATATAATAAAATATTAAACAATACAACTCTTAGCCTCTTCAAATAAATTCAAGACTCCCCGCTATAGTAGTAGGGAATCAGGTTCGATCCTTGAGGAAACGAGTCAGCGGGATCCTAGTAGAGTTGTAAGCACATCTTGAATGTTTGACCAGAAGCCTTGATCTCGAGCACAGACCTCGACGTCGACCTTGGTTATCGATGCTTTCTACAACAGAAGACATGAAGAGACAAAAACAGTAGTCGATATCGACTAGGAAGGTCAATATTGATGTTAGTGCAGAAATCGACTGGCTCAGAAGACTGCCAGTCGACACAGTGTGGTCGATTTCGACGTTGGGGGTCGATATCGACTTCAGCAGTAGGAACTCAGGAGACTCGAGATCGACACAGAAGACCGTCAATCTAGCACAGTGGTCGATATCGACGTCTATGGGTCGATATCGATGTTGTCCTGCAAAAAGGATAATTCTTGTCGGCGAAGAAAGGGCGACTACTCGCTTATGTTGAAAGAAGACATGCTTGAAATATAAACTTGCATTGATGAAAAACATTGAATCTTTACAATCTCAACGCCAACTATCGCAAGCGCCGAAACCCTAAAGCTCAAAACCTAAAACTCTAACTTTATTGCTTAATGCTATTGTGTCTTTCTTGCTTGAATCAATAAAAACCAGCCCCTAGGGCTTTATTTGTAGGCTACCAATCCTTGCTATCCAAGGATGGTATCTTTTATCTAATCTCTAAACTCTATCCCAACAAGTAGGATAGATCTTTTATTTTGATAAAACTATAAAAAAACTAAATAACTCTTTAAGGTAAAAAGTAAAAAACCTCAGCTGCTTTTTATCTAAATTTACAAGATAATTCGGGCTTTAAAAGATAGAATCCCCAATTCGAGTGGTCGATATCGACCTCTCTATTTATGCTCGACGGGTCCTTCTCCACTCGATTTCTGTGATGTGGTCGATATCGACCTCAGGTAGTCGATATCGAGTGTCTTCTTGTTTGTCTGTGTGGTCTATCTCGACACTCAGAGTATGTGTCGATGACTATAGTCGATATCGATGTTGATGGTCGATATCGACCTCTTCTAAGCTTCACTTGGCTTCTTCGTTTTGACTCTGATTCCAATCCAATTCCTACATATTCAGACCAAAACTTGTGTAGACTCTATTTCTTACACGTTAGCTCATTCTACATAAATTTATATCATTTTCAACCTTTATTTTAGGAATCGAATGAAATATGAAGTCAAAACTTGTGAATAGAATAGGTACAAATATGTACATCACCTGCACGCTGTATTACTTTATCGCATCCTTCATTCGAGGGTCCGCCTTTGCAGCACGGTGAATCAAGCTCTTCTATTCGTTTTGAGAAACTGCCATAAGAGATGGCAAACCGACTATTCGATATGGATGCGACACTCTTGAGATAGCCGACAATCAAAGAGACATCTTCGATAGGCTCAACCACATATCCGACAGGCAAGATCGTTTGGCGGAAGATTTTGAGGAGATACGTGTCGGTCAGGACTTGCATCACAACAACCAGAAAGATACGGAGATGACTCTTCGGGACGTGTCGGCCAGCCAACAATCAATGTTCGATACCATCCACCAAATCGCCTATAGACTAGAAGAAGTTCCGAATTAGATGCAAGAGATTGATGATGAGGTCGAGACTCTTCGGGATCAATAAGAGTTGGTTGTGTTATATGTTAAGGCATGGGACGATTATGCCTCCTGCAACATCGAGGATTATTGCACGATTTTTGCACCCAACATAGAAAAGCTCAATGACGCTGCCACGAGAAAGCTAACCAGTGAAAGTTGTTTTAACGGTCACCGCACTTTACGTAGGTAGCAGGTCACAAGCTATTCACATGTAGGTCGCAGGGGAGGTCGGGATGGTGGTAGAGGTGGCGGTCGGTATGGAGGTTGGGGTCGTGATCGGTATGGTGGTCGTGGTGGGTATCATGGTCGATGAAATATATATATGTATTTTATGAGCCTTATGTAATATTTTTTATACTCTTTTAACTTGATGTCGATTTGTGTTTTCCAGTTTAAAAAAAATGTGTAGTGTACAAGCACAATTCAGCATGTTGTCTACGACAAGTTATAGTACATATTGGGTCAATTTCTTTGTAAATTGATACAGGCTGGCCCATGTTGTCAATACTTCAAAAACAAGTTGAATAAGAGTACTTGTAAAATTTTATACATCAAATAATTGATAATATGTGACCAAAATTTTTCCGATCTCAACTAATTATTGAATACAACATTTATATGTCCTAATATATATATATATATATATATATATATATAGGGTGTGGTTCGAGTGTACACACCCCTTAAAGTGTACCTTGTTCACAAATATTATTCGGTGAAATGTGAAACATTATTCGGTTAAATTTGAAGCATTATTCGGTGAAATGTGAAACATTCTACCGAATACTGTTATGTTTTCTTTTTCCTTTCAGTTCAGATGAAAACGTTCCAATTCCACTGAATAATTTGTAACATAACAGTATTCGGTAGAATGTTTCGCATTTCACCGAATAATGCTTCAAATTTAACCGAATAATGTTTCACATTTCACCGAATAATATTTGTGAACAAGGTACACTTTAAGGGGTGTGTACACTCGAACCACACCCTATATATATATATATATATATATATATATATATATATATATATATATATATATATATATATATATATATATATATATATATATATATATATATATATGTTCGCTGAAGGGCGGGGAGTGT
Organism: Persicaria maculosa; assembly: GCA_963922045.1. Lineage (NCBI taxonomy): Eukaryota > Viridiplantae > Streptophyta > Magnoliopsida > Caryophyllales > Polygonaceae > Persicaria > Persicaria maculosa. Next base: position 19,669,274 of record OY998271.1, on the reverse strand, counting down.
ATGTAAAGTAGGAGAATAAAATAAAGCACAACTAGACTATCTCCCTGTCCCAAACAAATAAAACAAGAATCCCCTCCCTTGTAGTAGTAGGGTAATTCAAGATCAAATCCACGAGGAGGTATGTCAGCGCTTCCTTTTTTGTACTCACGATCAAGGCTTTTGACCTCAGCAGACACTCGATATCGAGTATACAGGTCGATATCGACCTCAGTTCTGGTCGATTTCCTAGCGCAGTTCCTGCAGAAGACAAAACAGAAAGTCGACGTCGAGCAGAGACCTCGATATCGATGTTAGACCTCGATATCGACCCTTATGGTCGATTTCCATGCTTGTCACAGAAATTGTTTTTGTAACCAATTTGTCGGAAAAGGATTCGAAGAAAATAGAATGGAGAAGGAAGATGAACATAACCAAAACTAAGACTTTTATGAAGAATTTAATTAATTAAAAGGCTTCCAAAGTCGGGGTTTCATGCCACAACGATAACAATGCAAGTTTCATGCTAAAGATATGAACTTTAATGTCTTTCCGTCAAATAACTTTCGTTATCAACACTTAGGTGATTAGAGGTTCTCGCATAATTCCTAAGAGTTACTATCCAATTCATGAGCAATTCAAGTTCGCAATATGAGTGGCTTTCGCTTCAATAATGCAAATAATGAATCTCCCTAACTTTCGCAAAGGATCATGCATGGGGTAGAAGACGGAATCGCATAAAAGTCATACCTTTGATGCACTTACCTCACATTGCTATCGTCGGGCTCACCCCGACCCTAGAAGTGGGTTGACTACTCGCTCTTCATCATGCACATCATCATCATTGTTATTGAAAGAAAGCTACTTTGAATTAAAACTCCGAAAGAAAGTACAACTGAACAAGCCACTCCGCTCTCGCTTTACAACTCCACTCGGCCTCCTCTCTCTCTCTCTCTACTCTCTATTGCAACTGAATTGTGTGTAAAACGGAATACCTAAACTCAGCCCTATTGGCCTCTATTTATAGATGTCGATAAGGACTCGAAACCTTATCTTTATTCTCTAAGATAAACTAAAACAAAGTAAAAGCTAAAACTCAATGGTGAAATCAGCCTCCTCATGATAGATCTGGTGTTGATGATAGGAAATCTCGACCTTTGGATAGATATTGCAAGCATTGGATATAATTCTATCAAAATTGGAGTCGAATTCCTCTGTTGGCATGGTCGATATCGACCCTTGGACATCGATATCGACCCCTCCAAAATCTTATCTCGAGCTTCTCCTTCTCCTACTCGAACTGGCACTCGACTTCTATCAATTTGGTCGATATGGAAGCCTCGATATCGACCCCCGGACGTCGATATCGACCTCTTCTGTGTCGATATGCTCTGTTTCATTTCCTGCTCGATTCCTATGTCTTTGATGTACTCGATGTCGAGGTCTTCAGTCGATTTCGACCTCTTCAGAAGACTTCGATTTCGTTTTCCGCTCTTCCGAATTCATCCATTTTCATCCTGTTTTCTGCGAAATCACATGGAAACTCGTGCAAACCCATATATTTGACATTTTAAGCATAAACTACACTATTCCCATGTTTTCCTATTAATGTGTATGCAAAAGACAATAAAATGGATTCATATGTGCATAGAAAATATGGCAATTTGCGCGCACATCAATATATATATATCGGATCATATAATATTTGTTTTGAGATTTAAACATTACACTACATTTTAATTTAGTATGTACTTTAGACACTAACAATGGTTTCATCTAATTTTATCAATGAAGATCGATAATATGTGACGAACATTTTTTATGATCTCAACTAATTATTGAATACAACATTTATATGTCCTAATATATATATATATATATATATATATATATATATATATATATATATATATATATATATCAGATCATATAATATTTGTTTTGATATTTAAATATTACACTAAGTTTTAACAAAGTATGTACTTTAGTGTAACAGCTCGGGATTATGATTCCCGAGTTACGTTGCGAGGGATAAAACCTCTAGTTGGATCTTGCGCTCCGAGTATAGGTTCAAGGTTTGAAATCAAACATTTGCAACACAAAGTGGGATTTCGTACCCAAAACCGTAAGGACGATTGGAATCCCCGGGTGAAATCCCTCTACCTGTCCTAAGCCTGAGTCGCGAGAAATCCATTTAACATTTAAAACCAACATAAGTCTGAGATGATACATTAGGGTGCCATGGTAGAGCCTGGTCAAAACATAGTCCAGTTAATATAAAATCCGAAAAGTCATAAGGGTTGGTGAAGTCAGAGTCTCAAGTGCTCGCTCTCCACCATGTCAAAAGGACCCCGCCATACAGCACGGAATCAACAAGGATCAATACCTGAAACTAACAACGAAGTCAGATCAAGAGATGCCTGCAGGCCCTAAAGACCGCGCTGAGGACATATAATACACCTATACCTAGAATAAAGGATGATCTAATGCAATACTGAAATATTAAACACACTAATATGCTCCTATTTCATATGTGCAAAATATTAAATAAGGCCTTAACAAAGAATACCAAGTGGTATATCCCTCTCCTACCTCTGCACCCCTTCCCATTAGTGTAGAGACTAACCAGTTCGATACTATAGCATATCATGTCTCATCATCATATCATATCTCATCATCATATCGTGTCTCATGATATATAACTGACTCAAGGAGGACAACACCCGATGAAGCTGGGCTGTGCTATGACCCTAGCAAGGACTCTAGGACTCACAGATAACAGTTGTTCTGTATTTAAACGCATATAGAATAAGAATGCTCATTCACTTATGCAGTCCTAGCATGGTACTACATGGCATGCAATGTGCATATGCAAAACCTACATACTATATGACACATCAGGCAGGAGGTCCTGGTTACTGAGTAAGCTCCCGTAGGAAACTTACCTGATGAAGCGCAGAATCCAAACAATGATCAGCAATGGCAAGCAATCCAACAGATCAGAGATCACCTAGTAATTCCATGAATAACACAATCAGTCAAAGTCTAAATTACTCAAGGCATGCAAATCACTTATGAACCATAAGATACGCATATATATAATAACTCGACCGTCTCATTATTATCATTATCATTTCACCTCCAATTCTCTTCTCGTCTCATCAAATCTCATAAACCAACATCTTACTCAATTTGGTCATAACATCATCCTCATTAACTCAAATTCACATCTTGCCATTTCATACCCACACTTATCGTACAAATATATATATATATATATATATATATATATATATATATATATATATATATAGAATGTGGTTCAAATGTTAACAAGCCATACGGTGTTAAATGTTAACAAATATAGGCCGTTGATTGAATCAAATGGAAGGCTACGATTAATCTTGTATTTTCATAATTTTTTATAAAAAAAATATGGGCCCTGCATGAATTTCCACTCCAATCTCATTAGACTGTGCATGTGAAGCACATCCCTATGTTGTAACTGATCAAATCCAAGTATGGAGCAAAACGTGGGAGTACTTTGATTTTTTTATTGTGCCAATTTTTACCAATTTCCTTTTTTAAAATATATTTTGTCATACAAATCAAGATCATGATCAATGATTTTGTTACGTGAAATCTTTGTAAATCATTGACGGTTTCATCATAGCGAATATGTGCACTGTTTGAACTATTCGATAAGGTGATATTAATTATTCGCCAACTTATAGTTATTATTCGTGTGTAAAGAGGAGTTATTGTTTAGATAATAGCAAAAGGTTGGTCAATTTTGCAATTATTCGCTAGGTTAATGGTAAATATTCGCTAAATTGATTGTTATTATTCGTCTGGAAAGAGGAGTTATCATTTAGATAATAGTTGGTCAATTTTACAACTATTCGCTAGGTTGATAGTAATTATTCTCTACGTTGATAGTAAATATTCGCTAGGTTGAAAGAGTATGTAAATGTAATTCTTGATTTCACGCATCTAATTAACTATAGATATACGAATAATTCCTTATTATCAATGAATAGAAACTCTAAACTTGCCAAATAGTGTCTCTGAACGTGAATTTAATAGAAAAAAACTAGAAAAATATAAGTATGAACACAATTTGCATTTGCAACAAAGATTTGACATTGACAATAAAGATCATCAAATAGAAAAAAAAAACAATTGAACCAAAACATAAAATTTGGGAGAAAGAGATGCTTTTGGTCCTCCTTCAATCGCAGAAAGAGATGCTTCGTCGCAGGGTATCCCGTTAAGCCACACGTCTGCTGTTGCCGGAGAGAAGTGGTGTGCCACTCAGATGGCCGGATTTCACCGGATTTGACCAAGTAATCTTCACCATTCATTAAGGATTCATCCAAATCTCACAAATATTCATCCAGATCTCACAAATATTCATCAACAGCGATCACGACTTCGAGTTCCCTCCTTCTTCGATTTCATCGCAGGGTACACCGTCGAGCCGCAGGTCTGCAGGTGCCGGCGAGCAGGGTTTGCGCAGTGGTTTTCGACCACGGCGAGCAGGGTTTGTGCAGAATCTCTCCGAATAGCGACCACGGCTTCGAGTTCCCTCCTCCTTTGATTGCAGCAATAGATGCGGTGGGGTTCGTCGTCGCATGGTACACCGTCGAGCCGCAGCCTGCATGTCTGTAGATGCCGGCGAGCAGGGTTTGTGCGGTGGTTTTCGCCGGTTTCACCTGTTTCACCCTAAGAGAAGAGTGGTTTTGTGTGGTGGCTTTCGTTCGTGCGGTAGGGTCATAATCACAAATATCTTGAAATATATCTTTCTCGTTCCAAAAAAAAAGATTTGGGTTGGGTTTACACGCGCATGGGAAGAGGGAAGAGGGTGAGTTTTCAATTTTCTAATTAAAAAAAAAAAACAATTTCGGGAATGAATCTCAGCCCTCCATTTATAACGATCCAATGGCCTATAGTTGTTAACACTTAACAACGTAAGAGATAGAAACAAATGACCCAATCTCTCTCTCTCTCTCTATATATATATATATATATATATATATATATATATATATATATATATATCAGTATCATAATATCTAGCATTTAATCTCTTATATTGAATCATCGCAAGTCATGCTACTAGTCACACATATCAACTCATCATGCTAGTTAGTCACCGAACAAGTCAGATTCTCAAGTTAGATCAAATCTGTTCAAATCCGAGTTAGAATCCGATCCTTGAAAATATTAGCAAAACTCCACTTTTAATTATTTACTAAATCATTGTCTGACCTTGAAAATCTTTTTCAATTTCTTACTTTTAAATCGACCGATCTAATAAGTTATTTAAAACCCAAATGATTTTATGTTATAGTTTAAAACACCATTTAATAAACACTTTTACAAAGACATCTCTAAATCCTTTAGAAAATAATTCCAACCCATTTCTATTTAGTAAACTGATAGAGCTCATTTAGGTAGACATAATAGGTTGCATTAAGTTTAGTTAAGATGCATAACATGCATAATTTAAGTAGAATTTGCATATTTACTCGCCATGTTGGTGGAGTCGGAATCTACACGTTTTTATTGATTATTTCAGGTAGATGTGGATCCCGACAAGGAACGATGAGGCTCATGGATTAAGGAAGAGTCAAGAAGAGGAAGGTAAAAGAAGAGAACGGGAGCGGAATTGAACTTCGAGAGCCTAAGTGAAGAACAAGTCAACAAAAGTTGTCGCTCGACAAGCTGAACTTGTATCGCACTTGCTGGAGGCATCAGTGGTCTGATTGACTATTATAAGCATGCGTTGGAAAGCTCTTTTCGAGAGCTACAACTTTTTTGTTGATGTCGAGACCAAATTCATAACTAAAAAATTGCTAAAGACTGGAAAATCCGCGCCCGCGGCTCAAGAGGCCGCGGTGGGCATCCGACATCATATTCTGTAAAAGGCCGCACCCGCAGCTTGGGAGGCAGCGCCCGCGGCCTTGCTGGGCCAAATCAGCGCCGAATTTATGCAATAACTCTATCTTTCCTTATTTGAACTCTATCTTTCCTTATTTGCATTCTATCTTTTGAGGACGTCTTCTAGGGATTTAGGTCGGTTCTTAGGCCTATTTAATGTCTTGTTTTAGGTTATTTTAGGCATCTAATCTTTTGACAATCTCTTTACTATGGAGTGCTAAACTATTTTGTTCGCCTACGATTTGAGACTCCGTTTGGTTAAATTGTGAGTTTTCTATTCTTGTTCTTATTTCCATCGTATGTTTCATCTTCTTTGTGCTTGAATTCTTTATGGTGTTTGATACTATCTTGATTGATCAGTTCGCTAGGATCTCATCATCACTAGGGTTTTGAATTGTTTGTTATGATTCTTAATCTTTCATAGCAAACATGTTCTAGTGGACTTCGTTAGAAAGCTTGAATGTGTAGGAAGTTGACTCTTGAGACTTATTGCTATTCCTAGGATTAAACCTTAATCCGTGTTAAGATTTCCTAGGAGTAAGGGATTATTAGAACTCATAGGGCTAATAATCTCTTAATTATTGAGTCTCCTAACTTGTTAATATTTCTCCTTCTCAACCACTTCAAACCCATCTTTTCTACAAATTGGTAAATACACTCTACATAGGAATACTTGATTCTCTGTGGGATCGACCTCTTACATGCTCACTATACTATTTTGTAGGTTTGAGTTTTATTTTGATAGGATACACAACGATTTCGTCCTGTCAAATTTTGGCGCCGTTACCGGGGAATCTAGTTTATTTCTTTGTTTGGTGTATTTATCGGTTTTTGTATATATATACATATATATATAGAGGATAGATCCTGTGTAAGCAGCCCTTACGGTGTAATTTGTGAGCGAATTTGGAGCGTCGGATTAAGAAGATCTAACGGCTTAGATTAAAAGTAACTTGTGAATAGTGACATTATTCGTAGGTATCATATGATTATTCATATTTACATAAATACAAATAATCCTTTGGTAACTATGAATAATTACACTTGTTGGTGCATACGAATAATTACATTATTATGCACGAATAATTGTTTGATACCTACGAATAATTTCACTGCTCACAAATTACACCATAAGGGTTGCTGACACGGGATCCAACCCCTATATATATATATATATATATATATATATATATATATATATATATATATATATATCTAACCCCGTCGTGAACCTATCTTACGGTTCACGACACCCTAGATACTAATCTTTCAAGATGTTAAGGTTGTTGCAGTTTCAAGGGGAAAATTTTCACCTTTATCTCACGAGAGTGGATAATTTAATGAACGTCTTGTATGCACGGGGTTTCCAATATAGTTTGCGAGATATGGTTATTTGTGTACTTGAAGGCATGACTCCTGAGACCAAAGAACTTGCCGAGTCTATGAGTAACGGAGGCTTGGCGAGTTTCGATTTATCAGAGATGTGGGATTTTTTCTGCTACATGTGTCACCAGGTGGAGCAGGAAGAAGCTTTCACACGCCAGGTTTTGATGGAGGAAATGCTTGAAAGGATGGAGCGACTTGAGGAAAAATTAAACCAACGTGCTCACATGATAAGTGCGTTGGAAGCGGAGAAAAGTGTCACACCTCAAGTTGATGAAACTCAATACGCAAACTATGATGGTTTGATTGAAGATGTAGGAGAAAAGTGGGGGTGGTGTGTAAAAGAAGCAACCTTGGGGAAATTGGGTGATGTAAGAATGAGAAAAGTTGATGTGATTTAAAGGTGAAAAGAGTGATGTGATGGTGGAGTGTTGACTTGGTTAAAAGATTATCCAGAATTTAAATCCCGAATATTTAAAATTCGAATCCCGAGGTTCGTTCCCGAATCCCGCTACTTGATCGATTAGTTTTTAAAAATGAAAAGGATATCGCCATCCGATATTTATTTTAACTCTCGAGGTGAAAGGACGGAAATCGATCGTCAAAAATTGAATTTGGGTCGAAATCCACTTAAAGAGTTTAAAATCCGATTAAATTTCATTTTTAATTCCCTTTTTTCGAAATATATAGAATTTAAAATTCGAGCCTTTACATCATCCACCTCTAAAAACAAGTCTCATCCCAGAGACTAAAATTATTTTAAAACAGGGGATGAAGTTTGAAATGGGTGAGTCCAAGGATCAAGCTATTGATCCCGTAAGTACGTCATAAGCGCCCCTGTGAGATCCTCACAGTACCGTTTTCGTGATCATAATATTTCCAATAGGTCATAGCAAGAATGTGATATGGGCCCCTACCACATCCTTACTCCAACTTCTCGGCCATATCATAACTCAAAAAGTATGACATTGTCCATTTTAATGCCGTTAAAAACTTTCAAGCTCGACGTTAGTTAAAAGCATTCCAACTTCTCAATTTACCCTACCATCCACCTCTAAGGGCTAATCCCATATTCTCTTCCTAGGTTCCATGTCCGAATCAAGATTCAACAGTTTCAACCTTTATAATATCTACCATCAACATCATATACAAACACGCAGAACAAACATCACATCTCGCCTCTAATATCATAACATAATCACATCAAGAATAGCAGCATACCATAACATATCTAGCACATCACCACATCAATGAAGCTCAGCATATCATATCACCAAGGATCTGCACACAACTACCAAGCATAAGCACGCAATCAAAGAGATACCCTCGACCAAGCCCCAATCTAACTGGACAACTCACCGCACTCACGAGGTCAAAGAAATATCTACACTCAGCTCAACATAAGATGCAAGTATCTCATCTAGGATATCCCCAAAGCTAGCACGGATACTCTCATCAGTCTCCCATGTAGCCTCCTTTGGGCTCCTTCTAGACCACTGAACTAGAAGCAAAAGTACCTCCCTGTTCCTAAGCCTCTTGACATGACGGTCAAGTACTCTCACTGGACACTCTACAAAGGTGTGGTCTGGCTCAATCTAAAGGTCCGAATAATCCAGGATGTGGCTAGGGTCAGGAATATACAGGCAAAGCTGGGAGACGTGAAAGACATCATGCACACCAGCAAAGGATGGGGGCAACGCTAAGCGATAGGCCACCTCACCAACTCTATCCAAGATCTAGAATGGACCAATGTACCTTGGACTCAACTTCCCTTTGATACCAAACCGTCTAACTCCTCTAGTAGGTGAAACTCGAAGCCACACATGCGTACCTACCTCGAACTCAATCTCTGTCTTTCGTCTGTCTGCATACTTCTTTTGGCAATCCTGGGCGACTCTCATATGCTCTCGGATGCGACCCACCTAATCAACGATCTCTTTAACTATCTCCGGCAAGGACGATACTATATCCGCGGGCTCGTCATAACAAACTGGTGACTTGCATCGCCTTCCATATAGCGCCTCATATGGAGCCATCTCAATCGACGTGTGGTAGCTGTTGTTGTACGAAAACTCCACCAATGGTAGGTGTCTGACCAAATGGTCGCCCCACTCTAAAATACATGATCGCAGCATGTCTTTCAAGGTCTGAATCGTCCTCTCGCTTTGGCCGTCTGTCTGAGGATGAAAAGCTGTACTGAAATGCAGTCTGGTCCCTAGGCTCTCGTGAACCTGTTGCCAAAACCTCGAGGTGAAACGTCCATCTCTGTCACATACAATCCTCTCAGGTACTCCATGAAGTCTCATGATCTGGCGAATGAACTCCTCATCCAACCGCGATGCTGGCCATGTCTCCTGAATCACAATAAAGTGAGCCGACTTGGTCAACCTATCGACTACAACCCAAATGGCATCGAAACCTCGAACATCTCGTCTCAGTCTGGTGACGAAATCCATAGAGATGTCCGTCCACTTCCACTCGGGAACTGGAAGTGATCTGACAAGTCCTCCCGGCTGCTGATGCTCGATCCGAACCTGCTGGCAAACCTGACATCTGGCTACAAAGTCTGTGATGTCTACTCGCATCCTCTGCCACCAATAACACTTCCTCAAATCCTGATACATCTTATTCGTCCCTGGGTGGAAAGAATAAAGAGTGAAGTGAGCCTCCTACATGATCCTCTGTCTTAGATCTGATGTCGACGGAACCACATCTCTGTCCTGGAAAGTGAGCATCCCATCTGCTCTCTCTACAAGCTGCTTGAAATGACCCTGAGCCATCCGCTCCCTCAGAACTGCAATCTCTGGGCAATCTGCCCGACCTTGACGAATCTCCTCGGTCAACTCAACCTGAACCTCTAAGAATGACAACCGTCCACTCTCTCGTTGAACCCAAACCTCAAAGCAACATTTGATCAAATCTGTCTACAAATCCTTCTGAGATGTAGATGCCTCCTGATGAGTCTTCCTGCTGAGCGCATCTGCCACCACATTGGCCTTCCCTGGGTGATAAATTATGTCCAAGTCATAGTCCTTTAGAAGCTCCAGCCACCATCTCTGTCGCATGTTGAGCTCTTACTGAGCGCATCTGCCACCACATTGGCCTTCCCTGGGTGATAAACTATGTCCAAGTCATAGTCCTTCAGAAGCTCTAGCCACCGTCTATGTCACATGTTGAGATCCTTCTGAGCGAAAATATACTTCAAGCTCTTGTGATCTGTCATTACCTTGCATGAAGTGCCATACAAGTAATGCCTCTAAATCTTCAAAGCGTGAACTACAGCTCCCAACTCCAAGTCGTGGACGGGGTAAGACACCTCTGTAGGCTTCAACTGGCGTGAAGCATAAGCGATGGCCCGATCTCTCTAGTGCAGAACATATCCCAATCCGGAACATGAAGCGTTTGTATAGATGACAAAGTCCTCTGTCCCATCTGGCAATGCTAGAACTCGAGTGGTCATGAGCTTCTCCTTCAGAAGCTCGAAGCTGGTCTGACATTCTGTACTCTACTCGAACGAAACATCTTTCTTCAGCAAATGTGTAATCGGCCTAGCAATGCTCGAGAAACCCTGGACGAACCTCCGATAGTAACTGGCCAAACCAAGAAATGAGCGGATATCTCGGACATTCTTGGGTACCTCCCAAGCAACGATGGCGTCGATCTTCACCGGGTCCACGGCGAATCCCTCCGGTGAAATCACATGGCCTAAAAAAGCCACCTTTGAGAGCCAGAAATCACACTTGCTGTAATTCCCATACAACTGATGCTTCCTCAGCATCTCAAGCACAATCCTCAAATGTTCCTCGTGCTCCTCTCTACTCCTCGAGTAGACTAAGATGTCATCGATGAAGACGATGATGAATCTGTCCAAGTAGTCAATGAACACGCGGTTCATGAGCTCCATGAAAGCAGCTGGTGCATTGGTCAGCCAAAACGGCATGACCATGAACTCGTAGTGACCATAGAGGGTCTTGAAGGCGGTATTCGGAACGTCCTTTGGCTTCACTCTCAACTGGTGGTAACCCAACCTCAAATCAATCTTCAAGAATACAATGGCACCCTGCAGCTGATCCAACAGATCGTCGATCCTGGGAAGGGGATAGCGGTTCTTCACCGTCGCACGGTTCAGCTCTCTGTAATCGATGCACAACCTCATTGATCAATCTTTCTTCTTGACGAACAGCACTGGTGCTCCCCAAGGTGATGCACTCGGCCTGATGTAGCCCTTCTCAGCTAGCTTCTCTAGCTGAGCCTTCAGCTCTGCCATCTCTGTCGGAGCCATATGGTAAGGGACTCGCGAGATGGGCCTGGTGCCTGGCTCTAACTCAATCGCAAAGTCGACCTCTCTCGGCAGAGGAAGTCCTGGAAGCTCCTCTAGAAACAAATCTGTGAAGTCTCGGACAACGGGTACATTTGACAAGCTAAGTCGCTCTCGATCCTCCTCTAGGGCATGACACCAATATCCGATGCAACCCTGATCTACAAGTCTGGCGGCTCTGACTGTGCTTATGAGCGCCCCGTTCCTCTTTGGGTCACTCCCCCAAACCTGATGCTCGATCCCGTCATCTACCAACACGGATACTGTCCTCGTCCTCAGGTTGATAATCGCTCCATAGTGATCCATGAAATCCATAGCCAGAATGAGATCATCCACCCTAAACGGCATAACAATAAGTTTGGCTGGCCACTCACGCTCACCTATACGGATAGGGCACCCTAAAATCTCCCGACTCGTCCTAACCCTTGCCCCATTCGCCAAACCAATCGTAAGGGGTTTACCACTCGTGCAGCTCAGGCCCAGCCTAGTAACACATGCCTTTGCTATGAAGCAGTGAGTAGCACCAGTGTTAAACAATATAGACAAGAACTCATCATGAAGGAGTATAGTACATGCGGAAGTAGGGGTTGAGTGGTCATCGACTCTCATCTAAAAGACACGGGGCGGTTGGGTAATGCTAGTCCTCGGCCTCCGGAACTCTGTCCACGATCATACCCGGACTCAGATGGTCCTGCAGATGATGATCCTCTACTTTGATCTGGCCCTGTCGGCCCTCTGCCTCCACGATCGTAACCTCTACCTCCTCTACCTCTGCCTCGACCTCTACCAGAAGCATCTCCTCACCCCTGACCCTGGGGATAGGTCAGAAGTGGCGGTTGAGGAGTCGTAGGGAGCCTCTGTGGCTGTGCAGTCGGTGGGGCTCTCCTACCTTGGGGACAACGAGCAGCTCTGTGTCCCATGGTGCCGCAAGTAAAGCAGATGGTCGAACTATCCGGGCAGAAAGCGACATAGTGATCCTCTCAAAACATCCTGACAAGTGATACTCCTCACTTGCACATCTCCTCCATAAGTAGCCTGAACTGGTGGTGAGGGTACTCTCGGTGCAACTCCATGATATCTTGTTCTATAACCCCCTCTTTTGAATCTGTCATCTCCGTGGGTGTCAGCTGGTCTCGCTCTCTTCGCCTCAGGGCGAGTAGTGGAATATAGGGTCTCATACAAGATCCTCTGCTGATCATACATGAGGATGACCTCCAGGAATCGATCAAAGGCAACAGCTCCTAAGCTGGACGCGTGCAGAAGAACATCAAGTGGCAGCCTCATCGACAACATGTGAATCCTACTCTCATATAAAGGTCACAGGTGACCGCAGTATACCAGCTCCTTCTTGAATTGGCAAACAATAGCAGATACAGAGGATGATCTGTCATAAATGCCACGCAGGAAGGATACCTCACGACCCGTCTGTATCCCAGAAGGACAGTACTCCTTCAGCATCAAGTCTCTAAACTCATCGTAGGTCCACACAGCCTGCTCCATCTTATACACGGACCATCGGTCAAAAGCATCTCTCCGGAGAAGGCCGGCGACAAGTCTCTGCCTTTCGGAAACTGGTACATCATCGTGGTCGAACAGCCCATCCATCTCACGGAACCATCTCTCAACATCATCTCCAACCTCTCCAGCAAAAGTCGGCGGACGACACTGAGCTAGCGTCTTGACCTAGTTGATGTGCTTCTCACGGCGCGCACCGGCAATGGGCTCAACTGGCTGAACTGGAACCTTGGGCGTAAGAGCCGTAGATCGAGCTCCTCCTCGTAACTCGCTCAAAATATCGTGAAGCGCCGCCTCTAGTTTCCCAATCCTAGTCTTTGTGGAAACTGGAACTCTGTCATCATCTGGCGGTGGCGAAACTCGCTCCTCGGTGTGATCATCAGTGGCATGCTCCTCGGCGCCCTCAACAACAACTCGGCGGGGGCTTCTCCTGTTGCGACGTGCCCTACCCCCATGCCCAGCTGACCCACGTCTAGTATCGACCATGGTGGCTACATAAATGGTTAATCTAACACTCTGCACAGAATCACTCAATGAATTATATGATCCTCTTTGAGGAGGATCGCTCTCGGGTTCAATTTAACATATGGAAATATAAGCATAAAGACGATCTATATCGTCCTACGAGGGACGACCGACCGGAGGGGCAACAACCTCACGGCCTCCTAACCCAATACTCCATCCTCCGTGGTGCTTCTTAGAGTCTTCTAGTCCCATCTGTAAATAAAAGCTATTATTTTGCCTACCATTCCCCGAGTTCTACATCCATAAGGGATGTCTATTGCTTTGGTCTCTACCCACGAGTTTCCTTCCTATTTGATCAGTCTAGGGTTAGGTCAATTTAAATTCATTTTGCCCCTTTGAAAACATTTCTAAAACATTTGAAATTATTGGTCGATTTTCAAAAACATCTTCAACCTATCATACTCGGATTGCCAAACGTCGGCTTTGATACCACCTTTATAATGGCCCGGGATTATGATTCCCAAGTTACGTTGTGAGGGATAAAACCCCTCGTTGGATCTTGCGCTCCGAGTACAGGTTGAAGGTTTGAAATCAAACATTTACAACACAAAGTGGGATTTCGTACCCAAAACCGTAAGGACCGTTGGAATCCCCGGGTGAAATCCCTGTACCTTTCCTAAGCCTAAGACGCGAGAAATCCATTTAACATTTAAATCCATCATAAGTTTGAGATGATACATCAGGGTACCACGGCAGCGCCGGGTCAAAACATAGTCCAGTTAATATAAAATTCGGAAAGTTATAAGGGTTGGTGAACTCAGAGTCTGAAGCGCTTGCTCTCTACCATGTCAAAAGGACCCCGCCATACAGCACGAAATCAACAAGGATCAATACCTGAAACTAACCACAAAGTCAGGCCAAGAGACACCTGCGGGCCCTAAAGACCGCGCTAAGGACATATGATACGCCTATACTTAGAATAAAGGATGATATAATGCAATACTGAAATATTAAACACAATAACATGCTCCTATTTCATATGTACAGAATATTAAATAAGGCCTTAACAGAGAATACCAAGTGGTATATCCCTCTCCTACCTCTGCACCCCTTCCCGTTAGTGCAGAGACTGGCCAGTTCGATACTATAGCATATCATGTCTCATCATCATATCATATCTCATCATCATATCGTGACTCATGATATATAACTGACTCAAGGAGGACAACACCCGATGAAGCTGGGCTGTCCTATGACCCTAGCAAAGACTCTAGGACTCACAGATAACGATCGTTCTGTATTCAAACGTATATAAAATAAGAATGTTCATTCACTTGTGCAATCCTAGCATGGTACTACATGGCATGCGATGTGCATATGCAACACCTACATACTATATGACACATCAGGCAAGAGGTCCTGGTTACTGAGTAAGCTCCCGTAGGAAACTTACCTGATGAAGGGCAGAATCCAAACAATGATCAGCAATGGCAAGCAATCCAACAGAACAGAGATCATCTAGTAATCCCATGAATAACACAATCACTCTAAGTTTCCTGCAGAAGACAAAAGCAAACACAGTCGACGTCGAGAGAGACCTCGATATCGATGTTAGTGCTCGATATCGACCTTGACAGTCGATTTCGATGTCTGTTACAAAAACTGTAAAACGTAACCTATGTGTCGAAAACTTTCGTTGCTTCCAAGGTCGGGGATTCATGCCACAATGATATTCATGCAAGTATGATGCAAAATTTATGAAATTTAATGTCTTTCCGTCAAATAACTTTCTTTGCTGACACTTAGGTGATTAGAGGCTCTCGCATAATTCCTAAGAGTTACTATCCACTTCATGAGTAATCCAAGTTAACAATATGATTGGGTTTCGCTTCAATAATGCAAATAATGAATCTCCCTAACTTTCGCAAAGGATCATGCATAGGATAGAAGACGGAATCGCATAAAAATCATACCTTTGATGCAATTACCCTACATTGCTATCGTCAGGCTCACCCCGACCCTAGAAGTGGGTTGACTACTCGCGACTCATCATGGAACTCATCATCATCATTGAAAAGAAAACTACTTTGATTAAACTAAAGAGAAAGTTACAACCGAACAAAGCCAAATTTCCGCTCTCGCTTCTCTCCAACCTCACTCGGCCTCTCTCTCTCTCTCTCTCTCTCTAACTCGCTACTACTGTAATTAAAAATTGATTTCTTCTTTTCTTGAATGTACTTGGATGATTAAACTCAGCCCTAACGGCCTCTAGATATAGATCTTAAATCTTGCTAGCCAAGGATTCGAAAAACTATCTTTATTCTCTAAGATAAAACTTAATAAAGTAAAAACTAAAAACTCCATGGTAAAACTAATAAAAGATGTAGTCTGGTGTTAAAGATAGGAAATCTCGACTTTAGGATAGACGTACAAGTTTCGGATAGAATTCTATCAAAATCTGAGTCGGACTTCTTCTGTTGGCAACATCGATATCGACCTCTCTTTAACTCTATCTCGAGCTCTCCTTCTTCTCCTTGGACTGGCACTCGACTTCTATCAATATGCTCGACTTAGGCCACTCGATATCGATCATCAGACATCGATATCGACCTTCTATGTGTCGACATGCTCTGTTCTCTGCTCTGCTCGATTCCTAGTGCTCTGTTTCACTCGATGTCGAGGTTCATAGTCGATTTCGACCTCTTCAGAAGACTTCGAGTTCTTTTTTCACTCTTCCAAAATTTTCCATTTTCGCCTCGTTTTCTGTGAAATCACATAGAAACTCGTGCAGACCCATATATTTGACAATAATGCATAAACTACACTAATCTTATGATTTTCCACTAATATGCATGCAAATGATGATAAAATGGACTTAAATGTGCATAGAAAATATGGCAATTTGCACGCACATCATACATGCATACATATAATAACTTGACCGTCTCATTATTATCATTATCATTTCACCTCCAATTCTCTTCTCGTCTCATCAAATCTCATAAACCAACATCTTACATAATTTGGTCATAACATCATCCTTATTAACTCAAATTCATATCTTACCATTTCATACTCACACTTATCATACAGATATATATATCATCAGTATTATAATATCTAGCATTTAACCTCTTATATATTCAATCATCGCAAGTCATGCTACTAGTCACACATATCAACTCATCATGATAGTCAGTCACCGAACAAGTCAGATTCTCAAGTTAGATGAAATCTGTTCAAATCCGAGTTAGAATCCGATCCTTGAAAATATTAGTAAAACTCCTTTTTAATTATTTATTAAATCATTGTCCGACCTTGAAATTCTTTTCCAATTTCTTACTTTTAAATCGACCGATCTAATAAGTTATTTAAAACCCAAATGATTTTATGTTATAGTTTAAAACACTATTTAATAAATACTTTTACAAAGACATCTCTAAATCCTTTATAAATAATTCCAACCAATTTCTATTTAATAAACCAATCCTTTATAAATCTCCCAAAATAATATTTTATATTTTAAAATATTAAATAATATTTTCTAATATTTTATATACGCTTAAATAATTAAATAAATAAAAGGACAAACCCGAACCGAACCGAACCGAACCGAACCAATTTTTAAAAAACCCAAAACCGGTTTAAATCAAATAACACACATATATACTCCCTCCGTTCGGCAAAACATGTCATTTTAGGGTGCTATTTTTGTTCAAAAAAACTTGTCTTTGTAGATATTTTGCACTTCACTTTACAAAAATGCCCCCGACATGATTGATGGTTTGTTAGTTGTAGTTTTCGATAAAGTAAAAAGGAGGGTAATAATTGAGGGTAAATTAGTACATTTGTTAATTGCCTTAAAACTTGTGAAAGAAGCTAAAATGACATGTTTTGCCGAACGGAGGGAGTATAAAAGAGTAGGGCCCCCAATGTTACAAGTTCAGCTCCTTCCACCCCGGTTTTCAAACGCAGAGCATGCCTGCGACCAGCTCGCCTGCGACCCGGCTCACCTGCGACCCGGCTCGCTTGCGATCGCCGGAGCTCGATCCGCCCCCGCTGTTTCGCTCCCTCCCGCTGTCGCGGGCTCGTTGCTCCCGCTACTGCCTCTGTCCAGCTGCTCCTGCTACTGCCTCTGCCCAGCTGCTCCCGCGTCTTTCGCTCCTTCACGATCGCCGGTTGCTCTCTCCACCATCGATGATCGTCGAAGCTCTCAAACCTCACCCGACCCTCACACACAACCGTCACTCACCTCACACACCCTCGACACACACCCACAGCCCGACCCAAGACAAGAAATCGAACAAAACTGAGGAAAGAAGAGGCGGAGCTCTCTGAGGAAATTCGTGAATTCGTAGCTCTCAATTGGAGGTCTGGGCATCGTCAGGGGCTCACGATGGCTCGTTGAACCTGTGTGGGACATGGGTGAGTGCGATGGTGGAGTCCCAGAGTGATTTGGGTCAAAAAACGAAGGAGAACGACTCACCGAAAGTTTTGTTCGCGATCGATCGAAGATTAGAAAGAATGGGGCCGCGAAAGCTTCGTGGCGGCTCCGCTGGTGGCTCGACTACTGCTGGTGGCTCCGAGGGATGTTGTGGTTGCTTCTGGTGGCTCCGAGGAGGCGTTGAAGGAGCCACGGTGGTGATAAAGAATGAGCGAAGGTGACGGTGCGTGGTGATGAAGGAGGAGACGGTAGATGAAGGTGGTAATGAAGGAAGGACGGTGGTGTGGGGATAATATGATGATAATAATATATGGAAATAAGAAAGTGGGGGTAGTGTGTAAAGGAAGCAACCTTGGGGAAATTGGGTGATGTAAGGATGACAAAAGTTTATGTGATTTAAACGTGAAAAGAGTGATGTGATGGTGGAGTGTTGACTTGGTTAAAAGATTATCCGGAATTAAAAATCCCGAATATTTGAAATCCGAATCCCGAGGTTAGTTTCCGAATCCCGCTACTCGATCGATTAGTTTTTAAAACCGAAAATGATATCTCCATCCGATAATTATTTTACCTCTCGTGGTGAAAGGACGGAAATCGATCGTCAAAAATTGAATTTGGGTCGAAATCCTCTTAAAGAGTTTAAAATCCGATTAAATTTCATTTTTAATTCCCTTTCTGTGAAATATATAGAATTTAAAATCTGAGCCTTTACATTTAGACACTAACAATGGTTTGATCTAATTTTATCAATGAAGATCGATAATATGTGACGAACATTTTTTCCGATGTCAACTAATTATTGAATACAACATTTATATGTCCTAACATATATATTGGATCATATAATATTTGTTTTGAGATTTAAACATTACACTAAGTTTTAACAAAGTATGTACTTTAGACACTAATAATGGTTTCATCTAATTTTATCAATGAAGATCGATATGATGTTAACAACATTTTTTCCAATCTCAACTAATTATTAAATACAACATTTATATGTACTAGTATATATATCGGATCATATAATATTTGTTCTGAGATTTAAACATTACACTAAATTTGAACTTAGTATGTACTTTAGACGCTAATAATGGTTTCATCTAATTTTGTCAACGAAGATCGATACGATGTTACCAACATTTTTCCAATCTCAACTAATTATTGAATACAACATTTATATTGTAAATGCTCGGATTTTAAAAATCCTAAAATTCGAAAAAAAAAATTTGAAAAAAAAATTTAAAACGGATTTAATCGGATATTTTAAGAAAAACTCGTCTGTAATTTAATAAAACAAACTCGGAATTAATTAAACGAATTTCGGTCCAATCTTTAACTTTTGACAATCGATTTCATCTTTTCACCTCAGAATTTGAAAATTTTCTTCGAACAACGACATTCTTCCGTTTTTTTAAAACCTAATAGATCAAGAGGGCGGATTTAGAGATTTTAATCCGGGTATTGATTGGGGACAACTTGTACTCTTTCTTTATGCCCTTCCCCTTTTGTCTTGTTTCTCCCTCTCCCATTTGAATTTCGGACAAAGCAAGATGAGCAACAGTTCATGCCCCCTCCTCCTTCCCCTTGTCTTATAGCTCACCTTTTCCCATTTTAGTTAAACATCTCTCACACCCCCTCTTCCCCACTATCTCTTGTTTCCCCATCTTTTAGCAAGGGTCAAACGAACCTTTTCTTTTGAAATTGTAGGTCACCCGCACCTATTTCAGATCCCCACCTCCTCCTTTGACTCAACTCCAAATACAGCTCTTACACCCAAATTCAGAGATTGAAACCAAAACCCTTGCCATTTCCATGTATGATCGAAGCCCCCTCCATCTCCTTCTTGCTTGGTTTACCTCCAACCTATTACTCCCTCCTTGATTTGAATCCAAACCACCCCAACACAAAACACCTTCACTCCACCTCTTCTCGCCGCTAGCATCTCCACCATTTCTCCTGGCCGTCGGCCACCCTCTTTTCCTCCTCTCTTTTAATACACAACCCCGAGAGCCCCCCTCCTCTCCTCTGTTCGAGCCCTCCTCTCCCTCCGAGGTCCGAAAAAGCCGAAGTGGAGTAGCCCAGGGGACCATCGTAGCCGCCTCCGCTAGCTTGAACAGCCCAAGGTTCGACGCCCTGTTTTCGGTGAGTCCGAAGACATCGGTGAGCTTCGAACCCTCTTTCTTACTTTTTTCTGTTCTTGTGTGCTTTTAATCCTTTGGTTTCGAACTAACCGAGAGTGTGGGAGTGAGAGTGGGTCGGAGAGGGAATCGGCGAGAGCGGGAGTGAACCGGCGAGATCGAGCGAGGTCGGGAGCGGAAAAGGGTGAGTGGGCGAGGGCGTGAGAGGAGAAGCGAGTCGAAGAAGCCCGAGGAAAGCCAGGCGGGGAGGAACGAATGGAGGAGAGCGAGAGAGAGTCGATGTCGCCGGCCGCCTTCGAACAGAGGAGATGGAACGAAGCAGAGGAAGAAGAAGGAGGCTCCGCGGGTCCCACGTCCACTTGTCGCACCGTCAGCCGCGAGGCCCCGCTCCTTTCTTTCCCCTATTCTGATTCGGACTTCAACAGTTGAGGGAATGAGGTGGCTCTTTGGGCCTAATTTGCTTGGGCTGGGATTTTGGGTAAAACAAAAGAAGAAGGATTGTGGGCCTAATTTCTTTTAACACCAAATTTGGAAGGGTGAGGACGGTTTTGAGTTTTACAAAATAAGAGGATGGTTTATAACAATTTAAAATAAAAAGGGGGATCGGATTTGGTAGATCAATAAAAGGCCGATTTTTATAAAATAAAAATGATGGAGATTTTTAAAGGATCAAGAAGTATTTTATGAAAGCATTTAAAATGGTATTTAAAATATTAAATATTATTATTTGAGTTCTGAAATGTAAAATATTATTTTTAGATTAAGGATATAATATTATGGGCTTTGGAAAAAATATATGAAAATTTAAAATAAATTATTGGAGTTGAATGGAAGAGGGAATTGGAAAATATTTTCAAAAGTCGGAAATTGATTTAATAACCTTAAAGAGGAATTTTTGAGAATATTCTAACATTGTCGGTTTTGTTTAATAAAATAAGTTGAATTAAAGGGTACTCCCTCCGTCTCAAAATTTAGGTCGTTTTCACCTTTAATTCTTGTATCAAAATTTAGGTCGTTTTAGGTTTTCTAGGTAGGGGATAATAATGATTTGTATCGATTTGTGTGTTGTTGACTTTTTTAATGATTTTGATTGGTTAAAAAAATATAGTGGGTGTTAAAAATAATAAAATTTATGAAAAAATTAGTGGAATGATAATGTTGATTGAGGGGTGAGTGTTTTATTAAAACTTGTGCAAAATCCTAAAACGACTTAAATTTTAAGACGGAGAGAGTAATGTTTTGCAAGAGGATTTTTGAGTGAATTACGATTGGGAAAGTGTTTGAATAATGATTTGAGCTAACTTGAGATTCAAAAGAGTTTTGGGAAACCTTTGGAAAATGACTTACCTTTCCTAACTTGATGAATAACTTGATAACTTGTATGTTGATATTGCTATGATATGATATGATATAGGATTTATGATGAGATCTTGATCCGATAAGCATGTTTTGATGTGTTATGATTGTTAAGTATGAATTGTGAGATGCAATGTTGATATATGCCCTTAAACATGAGGTTGTGACGTGTTGATATATTAAAGTATGATATGACTTAGAGTATGAATATGACTTATATATATATGAGATGATGATACATGATTACTAAAAATGTTATATGATATGATAATGAGTTAAAGCATGATGAAACATTGAGATGAGATATTGATATGATGGGTTGAGATAATACATTGAGATGATGAGTTATATAGAGACTTTGCGATGAAATATGAGAAGAGTTGAATGATGATGATGATTTGGAATGTGATGATGAGACTTTCGATATGTGATGGAATCATGTGTGCTTGTATGTTTGAATAGATAGACTTATACTTCCATTATGACTACTAGGTGACCTTGAATTGTGTGATTGCTACAATGCTGATCTGCACCGGCAGGTAAGTCTCTACGGAGCTTACTCGGATTGAATAGATATTCCCTGCCTTATGTGCATGATATACTAGGTGCTTGCATTCATGATCAGCATGCCATGTAGTATCCTGCTAGGTTGCATTGACCGTTGAGCATTCTATTTTTTTATGCTTATGTAAATAGAACGGCCGTTATCTGTGAAGTAACTAGAGTCTTTGCTAGGGTCATAGGACGGCCCAGTCCCATCGGGTCTCGTCCTGAGTCAATCGGGTCATATGGAACTTCCTTTACTTATATTATGAGTATGAATACAAGATTTGGCTGCAGGCTTTATATATGATTACGGGTCGGGCCTGCAGGCCGATTCGATTATAATGGAATGGAATGCATTCATGAGCTAGCCAGTCTCCGCCCTATCAAGAAGGGGGTGGAGGTAGGAGAGGGATATACGACTTGGTATTCTGTGATAAGGCCTTATTATTATTATTATTATTATTATTATTATTATTATTATTATTATTATTATTATTATTAGGGCAAATTGTGAAAAATAGCATGAACTTTAGGGGTAGTTGCGTTTAATGGCATAAACTTTCAAAATTTTAAAAATAATCGCCAACTTTGTTTCTGGTTGCAATAAGTGGCACATCTATTGTTTTTTTGAAATATCACCTCTTATTAACATTCTTTGTAAAAAAAATCATCCAATTTTCAATTTAAAAAAAATGCCCATATTTCATTTTTAAAAACAATCCATTTTCATTTTTAATTTTAAAAAATATAATTTATTTTATAAAACACTACTTTTCCCCTTTTTTCTTAAAAGAATACACTCATTATTTATATCCGGTTAAAAAAAGAACTAATTTTATTTTCTCCATAAACTCAGTTTTTTCAAAAAATTAAATAATAAGTAATGTCTTTAAAATGAAAAATGAGTGTCTTAAAAAGATACCAATTAATATCACAATTATATTTAAAAAAATGATGTTTTTTGAAAAATTGAAATTGAGTTTATAAATATGAAAAAAAAAATTAAAAAAGAAGAAAATTGTGAGTGGGTTTGAAAAAACAATGGAAAAAGGTTTTTTTTTTTTGTAAACAAAATGTTAATAAGGGGTGCACTTTTAAAATAAAATGGGTGTGCTACTAACCACAACCAACCTTCAAAGTTGGTGATTATTATAGAATTTTTGAAAGTTGGTGCCACCGAACGCAACCACCCCTAAAGTTCGTGTTATTTTTTGCAATTTACCCTTATTATTATTATTACTATTATTATTATACACTTGATCTTAGGGGCATGCTAGTGTGTTAATATTCCGCACACCTAGAAGCATTATTATTAGGTATAGCGTATGTGTATATATATTGTGGGGGCAGCACCCTTAAGGAAGGGACAGACCCAAGTGGGCATCGATCTGATCCCACCCCCTATTAACATTTTTAGGTATCCATTATGCTTATCATTATTGCTGCTGATTTGGCTCCATGACTGCGGGGTCTAACATGGCGGAAAGAGAGAGAGTCGAGACTCTGACTTCACCAATTATTTAACGGTTTGGTTTTGGATGTTTTGATCATGTTTTAACCCAGCTCCGCCGTGAGAACCTTATGTATGAATTTGGAATCTTTCTTGGTTGTATGATCAATCAATTTCGCGACTTAGGCCATAGGGCAGGGGACATAGCCCGGGGATTCCAACGGTCCCTCTTAGTTTTTGGGTATGAAATCCCACCTTTAAAGCGAAACTATTGATTTTAAAACCTTCAACATGTACTCATAGCGCAAGATCCAACGAGGGGTTTTATCCCTTGAAACGTAACTCGGAAATCATAATCCCGGGCTGTTACAAAGTTGTTATCAAAGTCAGGTTTTGCAAACCGAGTACGATAGGTTGAAGTGGTTTTGATAATGGCCCAACGTTTTCAAATGGCTTTCAAAAGTTTTCGAAAGGGCAAAATGAATTTAATTGGACCTAACCCTAGACTAACTGGCCTTTAGGATCGAACTCGTGGGTAGAGACCCTAGCGGTAGACATCCCTTATGGATGTAGAATTCGGGGAACAGTCGACAAAATATTAGCTTTCTTTTACAGACGGGTTTCGAAGACTCCAAGGAGCCCGAGGGTTGGAGTAGCATGGGTTAGGAGGCCATGAGGTATTTGCCCCTCCGGTCAGCCGTCCCTCGAAGGACGGCATAGATCGTCTTTGTGCTTTTATAAACTTCGAAAGAGATCATATTAAACTCGTTGGTTGCTTCCGTGATGAGTGCTTTAGTGCTTAGGGTGGTATGCCTTGACTTGAAACATGTGTTGAATGTTTGTGCAAACGGGATAGCGGGAGAAACCTCATGCTTATGTAGTCGGAATTTCAGTTCGGGGAAAAGTCATTTCCATTGTCCAACCCTCCTTGACGACTCCTAACATTTCCATCGTCAATCCCACAAAATTGTCTAGGTGTGTTGATTAGGTTAAAGAGTATCCCCTCCCTCTCGTTCTGATTCCTATTTCGTGTCCCAAACCTTGGTGTTCCTTTCGAGCTCTTCTGTCTGATGATAAGCTGATTGCGTCGAAAGTTTAATTCGATACATGGTTACTTGAGTATGTGATGGGAAATGAGTGTTTTTATGACTTCGAGTCTAGAGAGTGAGTTGCCTTAGGGAGTCATCCTTCTCGATTTTTAAAATGGTCGAACTGTGTCTTCTTGTCACAAGAGTCTAAACACGAACTCTACTATCCTCTTTCGGAAAGTAAAGTAAATAACCTCTCACTGTACCATGATATGACGCACTAGAGTCGCACGGGAAATGGGGTGACGAGTCGGTTGGGATGATTCAATGATTGCCCTTAGGGATTTCTGTCTTATTATAATGGTAGCTTCTCTAGAATTGCATGCATCTAGGCGCTCCTCCTCTTCATTCTTCCTTCATTCATTAGCTTTCTCATTCCTCGTCGGATTCACATCTACCTGAAATAATTCATAAAAGCGTGTAGATTCCGACTCTACCAACAAAACAAGTATAAATGCAAATCTAGTCTAAACTATGCATTATAAACATCTAAATCATGCTAAATGCAACCTAATATGCCTACCTAAATGTGTGCTGTCAATAAGCTTCGAAGGGTTCCAGCTTCCAACACATGGGTCAATCTACAAGTCGTGGATTTGGGGATGCAAACACACTTGAATTCTATACGAGTTTGCGGTAGATTTTGCCACACAATTGGTGAAACACTCCCACAAGCAGAAGCAGCTCACACATATCCAAAGGCCACCACCTTCATGTTGATATTTCTTACCAAATGTTACATGTGGAACAAAAAGGGATGCATTTGAGATTGTGAGGGTGAATGACCAAATCTCATTGATGCGTCTTCTTATTGCTTTACAACAAGTCAAGAACCCTAGTTTAAAAGGGTGTTATGTGTGCAATTACAAAGGCAAGCAGAGCAAAAGTAGCCAAAAAAACACACATCCAACGCTAAGCAACGTGCACAGGGCTCAACCTCTTCTTCTTCCACTCTTTACAGCTCAGGCTCCTCACCAATCCCGGGAAACAATACCAAGCAGACCCAGACGGCGATTTCCTCCTTTGCAGCCCTGCAGCTGCATCCGGGGTTTCCTCATTCGGGCTCCCCTGCTTCTGATCCAAGAAGACATTTTGATCGATGTGTCGTGTCCTTTCAAAGCTCTCGCAGAAGAGCTCGCTTAGGCTCTTCTTTTGGTGCACCGGACTTTCCTTCGAGGAAGGACTGGTCTCTGGATACATGGTAAGAAAAATTCATAAGTTCAGATGCTCAAAATCGTTGTATCTGTAACAAACTAAGCTCTTCTTCTCACTGTATATGTCTTACCCCCTTGTATGCTGTAGAAGTCTTCGCTGTCCAATTCCAGCCACGCTTGAGAGTCGAAAAACGCTTCATCTTTGCTACCTGGTTGAGAAACATACATGGATATCAAAGACATGTTTGCAGTACCACTTCAACCAGTCCAAAGATTTAACAAATCATATATGGATTGAGGCAGTTACCTGTTGCATCATCTGGATGTGGCCCTGCAACTATTTTCCTACCAGAAAACACCGGCCATCTCATCTTGGAAGCTGAATCTGAATCAGGGCTTGTTTGCTTGGAAGTACTTGAACCCTTCCCCAAATAGAAAAGAACCCTTTTCATCCTCTGATCCGGAAGCTAAGTTTCACAATGATGTGCTCCATTTAGTATCAGTGCATGGGAGGGAGAGAGAAACAACGAGTAAAGTAGCTGAAAAGGAATAACAATAAATCAGTGGCCAACACAAAACAAAACAAAATAAAACAAACAAAAAGCAAGGGGAAAAATGTTATAGGAGGACTGGAGGAGGAAAAGTGCAACTCCACTGGGAGATGGACAAAAAAACAGTGATAAGATAGGGTCTTGAAAGTGAAGCCAAAAGAAAAAAAAAAAAGGCAAATATGTGACCACATTGTATCATCAAAGTCAAATTTATGTCTTGGGCCAGGGCAGCACGGAAAAAAAAAAGAAAAAAATAATAAATAAAAATTCAACCGGTTTCATATATATCTATTTTTATTTTGGTAGTGGTAAGACTAGAGTTTTGGTCTGCGAGTTGATTTACTTTGCTTTTTTTTGCTGTGTTATAGGTTACATGTGAACTGTGGCTGGTTTGTCAACCTTATAGACGTCATGGAAATGCGATCGATGCTTGTTGATTCTGTTTAGAGTCCAAGTTGTGGTGTACGCTAGTGATCCCCAGAGTTCTTTGTGAGCGTCTTTCGTTTGCCTGGTCAGTTCGTTGGTTCTGCTAGCTTGTAGTTTACAGTGTAGGATGACATGTACTTTATTTCTGCATTTTTCTTTCTAACGTTTGCTTCTTGTTATTTCCATTAAGTCATTTGCTTCTGTTATTTGGTTATCGTTGTACATGATGGTTTGTCCATCTCTCGCCTTGTTTGGGCTCTCGGTATCGAATTTCTTTCCTTATATATATATATATATATATATATATATATATATATATATATATATATATATATATAAAATATATATATATATATAATATATATATATATATGGAAGGGTTTTAGAATCCAAATCCCAAAAGGGCTTGACAACTCCCGTAAGGGTTTAGCCAAAATCCCAAAAGGGTTCGTCTAAAATTCCGAAAGGGTTTGACATAATTTTTAAAAGGGTTGGAACAAAATTCCAAAAGGTCTTGAAAAACGATCTGAATATTAATAGCTTTAATAAACCTTGTTCAGACATTAGGTTTGGTGTCGGGAGTTTACGCACAAATTTTCATCTAATGTTTAGTTCTTCCCTTTATGGCTTGCATTGGTTCCCTTTGTTGGCGTTGGATCGTTGTTTTGGCATTGGTGCGATTAGTTTCGAGTTGGGTTGCAGTATCGGGCGTCTTGTATGATCGTGGGGATTCTGGTTGTGTTTGTGGTCTTCGAAGATCCCTCATCTAGATGTGGGCAACGTCGGTGATCCGCACTTCCCCAGGTTTCGCCTTTTCCGGTGGTCGGGTATTGTTCCCCGCCTTCTCGACGTCGAGACGACGTGTGAGTCGTTGCACTCTCCCGTATTCTCGACATTCGTGGCTCGCCGTGGACCTCCCTGGACTCCTCCGTTGGCTGACAACTTATATGGGTTCTTGGGTTGTTTCTTTCATCTGTGTTAATTTGTGTGTTTAGTATATTGTATGTTGACAGTTAGTCCGCTGCCGATTTGTCGACCTCTCGAGATTCAGGCTTGTCTGAGCTTGAATTTTTACCAAATAAAAAAAATCAAATTTATTTAGTGAATGATTAGTGACCCAAATAACTCGTATCAAAAGATATCAAAGTAAAAGTAAAAGAGGAGCATGAACTTGACTGAATATAATAATCTTCCCAAGGCACTATCTAGAGTATATACATCGTGTTAATATATGTATATAGTTTATTGTTATAATAAGCATTTACATAGGGCTGGGACTTGAAATATAAGTATCCATGTAAAATATTATAATATTATTATTATGTGTAGATATACATTGAAAAATTCTAGTTTGACTTATGACACAATGCTTATAATCCCAATCACTGGTTTCTCCTCTCTTGTCTCTACCTTTTTTTTAGGGTTGGAATGAGGTGCGGGTATTCAATTCATCTGACTCCATCCACACTATTTTTACGAGCGAAAACTCGTAAAAAAGCGGATGATGGGTGATGCAGGTGATGAATAAAGTAGGTGACAGACTGGGTATGGATGATGATTTTTCATCCAAAATTCGCTCCAATAACCCGCACCAATAATCACCCAATATGTATCCAATAACTCAATTAAACATATGGGTTTACCCTTCTACCCCTTAAAAATTCCTAAATTTATTTCTTTTATTCCTCACATTTGTTTTATATTTTAAAAGTGTTTTTATATTTGAGTTTATATTGTTAGTAGAGTTCATACTTAATTTAGAAATTAGATGTAGTAGTGAATTCGAAAATGCATCAATATTGTGATTATACTAAAGATATTCCTTTTGTTTTTTTATATTTCTAAGTTATGTATATATTTTTTCACATAATGTTCAATTAGAACTCGAAACGTTTTTAGGGGAATTCGCTAAACTAACCCTTATATTCGAAAACATTGCACACCTAACCCTATCCGAAAATTTTTTGCTAAAAATCGGATATACTGGAAACCTGATGGGCAGGTGCTAGGTTGTAAGGGGGTGTCTTTGTGATATATAAAAGTAGATAGAGAGAGAGGACTGAAAAAATAAAGAAGAAGTGTACGTGAGATAGATGTAACGGCCCGGATATAAATATTCGAGATACGTTTCGAAGGTTGGATACCTTCGTTCGGATGTTGCAATTCAGGTACGGGTCGAGGCTACAGGGTGATGGGGGTAGGGGAGGGCTGTAGTGGTTAGTGTGTAGGATGGCTTAGATGTGAAAGGTATTAATTGGAGGGGAGAAAGTCAAATTAAATACTCGGAACTAAATTCCGAAATTCGCTTTCCGACCTTAACCCGACGCGATTAAAATAATTTTAAAATAAACATTCGAACCCGACCTAAATAATGAAATCCGAAAGTATTTTCAAGCCTTAGAATAATAGGGTGGAATGAATTCATTTTCGAATTTGAATAACAAATTTATGCCGGAATTGATCGAAAGAATTCAAACAAATCGTTTGCTCGAGGACGGAATTAGTCAAAATTTCCGAATCCTTGGGAATTAAACCGAACTAAATCAATATTAAATCGAAAATTAAATCTTAATTTAGAAACTAATATTTTAAAATTCCAAGTCTTTACATACGGATTATGAGATGAATTGGATAATATGGTGATGATGTGGACACTATGATGATGAGACTTTCAACTATGTGAACTTATATAGATGATAAGTAGGAGGAAATCGAGTTCTTACGTACAAATATAAAGATTTATAAATGTAAACCGACTCCTAGCCTATGCAAATAATTACAAGACTTCCTCCCGTTGTAGTGGAAGGGTAGTCAGGATCGATCCACGAGGAGGCGTGTCAGCGGGATCCTAGTAGCGTCTGAAATCTCACGTCTTTCGTCAACCAGAAGCCTAGATTTCGACCTTGGAGCTCGATGTCGACCTTGGTTGTCGATGCTCTCGGCAACAGAAGACCTGCAGAGATAAAAACAAGCAATTGATATCGACTAGGGTAGGTCGATATAGATGTTAGCAGACAAAATCGACTGACTCAGAAGACTGACGGTCGACAGAGGTGGTCGATATCGGGGTGGGAGGGTCGATATCAATCTCAGTAACTCAGCAAGGATGTTCGTTGTCGACTCAGAAAACTGTCGACGAAACTCAGTGGTCGATATCGACGTCTGTTGGTCGATATCGAAGTCTTTTCCTGCAAAGTGTTAGCTTTTTGTCGGCAAAGAATGGCCGAAGACTTAAGAATGAATGAGGATGCAATGAACAGAATAAAGACAATGTTTTTATGGATATAAACCATGTAAAAAGCAACTCCTAGGATTAGGGTTTACCACAACGTTAACTAATGCATGTGATAAGATAAATAAGACGAACAATTGCGCTATTTCACCCGAGGGACAAGCTTTCGCTGTACACCAACTCTTAGGATTACTCTTGCAAATAAACCTAATTGTCTCTACCAATTTTATGTTTATAACTCAAGTTGTTAGCATGAATCCCTTTTCTTTCGATTAGGACTAAACATAGAATCGTAGGAGATGATATAGACACAACGTTATCAACATCTAACACTTACCTCAAGCACGAATGGCTAACGTAACGTCGGGCTCACCCCGACCCTAAGAGCTTTGTGAGACTACTCGCTTCTCATTATGGAACTCATCATTGATTGAAAGAGAAATTGCATTAAAAACTTCGAAACTTTGCAACTCAACGTCGGCTCTCGCAAACGCCAAACCCTAAAGCTTCTTCTATCTCTATTGAATGTATATTCGATTCTAAAATTGGATGTAAAGTGAATGTGTGTCTGTGGATGATTGAATGCCAGCCCCCTACGTCTTTATTTATAGGCTACTAACCCTCGCTAGCCAAGGATTGTAACTTCTATCTAAACTATGAACTCTATCCAAACAATTAGGACAGGTCTTTTATTTTGATAAAACTCTAACAACTTTATAAATCTTAAAGGTAAAAACTAAGTAAAACTTTAGCTGCCATCTATCTATAGCTATAGATAATCCGTGCTCCTTGAAGATAGAATTGCCAATTCGCGTCTCGAAAAACGTGTCTATCTTGTGTCGAAATATGGTCGATATCGACCAGGAAGGTCGATTTCGATGTCTTTGTTTCTGCTCGACGAGCTCAGCTTCTCTCAATTCCTAGGTTGAGGTCGATATTGATGTATATATACAGGTCGATATCGAGTGCTTTCATTCGCTGTGTGATGGTCTGTCTCGACACTCAGTTCTGTATCGAGGTTCTATAGTCGATATCGACCAGGTGGGTCGATTTCGACCTCTCTCTGCTCTCCTTGGTTTCTTCGTTTTGACTTCGATTTCGCTCAAATTCCTGCATAATTAGCTCAAAACTTGTGCAGACTTTATTTCTTGCACTCTTGCCCATTCTTACACAAGTCTATATGATTTTGAACCTTTTCTTTGGAAATCGGATGAAATATGAAGTCAAAAGATGCAAATAAAAGAGGTACAAATATGTAAAGCACCCCATCAAAACACCCCATACTTAGACTTGCTTGTCCTCAAGCAATAACCAAGCAATAAGTAACACCTACAACACACCTTTCAAGTCTTCGCCCTTGTCAAAAGCAACATCATAAGTGGTAGCAAAGCAAAGCAAGTGAATTTAACGTCATAGCACATATTTAGGTGATCCCTAGGCATATGCAATTTTGATCCAACCTCACAGGGATAATGTGTTTGCACTCAACTCTCATGTGTTTAGGCTATGATGATCAACGCTCAACTCAATTCCATACACAATCTCTTAAACATTGCAATTTATAAGAATCCACTTCGCAACCAATTATGAAAATGCAATAAGAACCATCAGGAGGACTTTCGCTCAATGGAAGACTTCACAGAAGACTCCATTCGGCGGGGTTGTAATGAGGCTTGGTAAGGAATAAAAGGGTATGGAATTATTTGGCTATGTGGTACTTATATAATTCGGGAATCAAGACTCCTAAATCTCAACACTTACAATATCCAAACCATAACTCTTCATTGTTGCATTTTCCAAGCTCAATCTCCCATAATGCTCTTTCCAGACTCATCTTTCCATAATATCCTCTAAAGATGCACTAAAAGATATAAACCATAATATCAACCCTTCTTTCAAACTGTAATATGCCTCTCAAAAATATAACACTTGTATGAAATAAAGGACTTAAGGACTTTGGCTCATGCACTATGTATATATGTCTCTTTTTTTTGAACGAAAATAATAAATAAATACTAAAAAATATGTGCATTTATATGATGAGCAAAAAATCCTTTTTACAAAATATGATAAGATGCAAATATGTACCAACTCATAATTTCTTTGATCAAAACTGGACAATATGCACTTTTCCTTCCACAAGGCATTAGTCCAGCCAATCTAAGTCTCAATTCCCAAATGGGGGTCAGGCTCAATTTGGCTAGGGATAATTTTGTGGAGTTTGCAATTTCAGGCTCAGGCTAATTTTCCGGCTTCAGCAAAGATAATGCATGGTAGGTAAAGAGAGGATAAAAATGGCTTAAAAGATGCCTTCATCATTTAATTCTCGTAAACATAGTCATATTTATGCATTGGCTTTGAACAACTATCACAACATTTAGAGATGCATAGGAAGAGTAAATTTACTCAAGAAAGAAGAGGGATTTTTTATGTTCTCCCTATAGGC
The DNA here is from genome assembly GCA_963922045.1 of Persicaria maculosa. Taxonomy (NCBI): domain Eukaryota; kingdom Viridiplantae; phylum Streptophyta; class Magnoliopsida; order Caryophyllales; family Polygonaceae; genus Persicaria; species Persicaria maculosa. Next base: position 19,636,840 of record OY998271.1, on the reverse strand, counting down.
CAAAATTCTCACAAGGACAATTTTTGTTGGATTTACTTTTTAGCCTAGGATCATATATGCTCAATTTCATCACAAGTTCCCAATCTACATAAAAATTCTAAGGACTTAGGCTAAACCATCCAAATATGCCATAGGATTTACATGATCAAGTCAGCTATTGAGTTTTCATCATAAGACATCTAAGTAGGGTTTAAAAAATAGACATAAAAAGTAAACATGCATTTTTTTTTTTGGTATTTTTGACATTTTTCTATTTTTTTGGATTTTTTTTGACATTTTTTAGAAAAGTAAAACTAAGAACAAAAATTTAAACATGAATGTAATGCGAAGAAGAAAACCAAATTATGACCATAAGACATGTTTTTCCCCCACCCCATACTTAAAATATACAGTGTCCTCACTGTATTAAAAGAAGAACAAGGGTAGAGAGAAACTCACAGCACAACCTGCGGATTCAGGTCGATTTCAGATTGGTCGTTGCCAGAAGTCGATATCTATGTCAGTGATCGATGTCGACCGCATCTGTCGAAGTCGAGGAAGAAAATGAAGTCAAAGGGCTGCCAGGTTGGGGTCGATATCGATGATTATGGTCGATATCGACCTTTGCTTTCTGCTCTTGAGTCCTCAATGTCGACTTCAAGAGATGGCTTGACCCTGGGGGGTCGATTTCGACTGGCCTGGTCGATTTCGACTGCCTCTGCAGAAGCTTCTTTCCTTCTTCGTCGTTCTTTTTGCTTGGAAACCTGAAATCTTTGTTAGAACAATAGATAGAGCCACGAATTATCACAGTTTCAAAAGTTCAAAATCCAAAAAACCTAAAAACCATCTATGAAAAGAAATCAAAGTTTTATCTACAAGCTCTAGAGTTTTGAGTCGCTAGGCCGACTTCTCCGTTGATTCTTCATGAGCCTTTAATGTAGGGACCCTTCAAGCTCGAGACTTCTCCTGGATCATCTAAGTCCTTTTGATAATAGCGAAGTTCGGAAACCAATGCTTCTTTGTTGTTAGGTTCTTCTTTGGGTGCTTTCCTTCTCTTTCTTGACCTAACTTTAGCAATATAGGCAAATCATGGAGCTTTGACCCTCTCATTAGTTGAATTATCAATAATGGGCTTAGTTGATTTATTAATAAAGGACAGAGGAGGGTTGGGAGTCATACCTGGGCTTACCTGTTTTAGCCCGAAACAGAAATCTTCGGGCTGAGAGGTGGTCGATTTCGACCAAGGTGGGTCGATTTCGAGAGCTTTAGTCGATGTCGACATGTGGGGGTGGATACCGACGTTAGGGACCCCTTACTTAAGCTCCTAATAACAATCTGGCTTACTCGATTTCGTCCAAGGGGGGTTGATTTCGAGGTTTTCAGTCGATATCGACTGGTTCAAGTCGATGTCGACCATGCTTGCTATTTCCGTCCTCGCCAACAAAAATTTTCTAAGCTTCTCTATAGCCGGCGAGAGGATAACTTGCTCCAGATGCTTCATTTCGCTCATGGTTGGGTTGAAAGAGAACTCTATCACTTCGCTCCCTATAGTAAAGGTTACTAATCCTCGACGTACATTGATATTGGCATCAGCAGTAGCTAAGAAAGGCCTGCCAAGGATGATAGGTACAATAGTATCTTCAAGCATCTCCAATACAATGAAATCAGTAGGGACAAAGAACTTAACTACCTTTACCGGAACGTCATCAACTATACCTGTGGGCCTGACGAATGAGTTATCGGCCATATAAAGCTTCATATCCATAGGTTCAAGTGCTCCGATGTTTACCTTTTGCCAAATAGAAAGAGGCATAAGACTTACGCTTGCCCCTAGGTCACATAGGGCCTTGTACCGATGTTGGCCAAGCCCCACGGTGATTGCAAACTTCCCTGGATCACTTCTCTTCTCAGGGAAGTCCATCTTTGAGCACTCCTCTGCGATCTCTGCCATGGATCTCTTCTTGCTAAGGATGTCTTTGAGGAATCGCACATAGGCGGGCATCTTGCTTAGGGCTTCTGTAAGAGGAATGGTAACATTAAGACCTTGAAGAATCTTTACAAAGCGCCTAAACTTACCTTTGGTGGGGTCTTCCAATGCTTTGGAAGGGAATGGCAACGTCTTCTTTGGCGGAGGGGCCAAATTGGTGGTCGGAGGGAAATGCTGGACATCGACATCGACTGGGACTTGGTCGATATCGACCGGGAGGGTCGATGTTGACCCCTGTCGTGGCTCTGATGGCCCTGTAGTGGCCTCGACGTCGACCAGGGGGTCGACCTGGGGGTCGTTATCGACGTCTGCCTCGACATCGACTGGGCTGTCGATGTCGACTGGATCTGCTGCTTTCTCCTCCGATTCCGTTCGTGGCTTATGTACCTTGTTGCCACTCCTTTTTGCATGGCTGCGACGTGCCCCATCCCGGATTGCCCCTTAGGATTTGTAGTTGGTTTCCCAGGGAACGTTCCGTACGGTCTCGGGATTTTTGCCGCCAATTGACCCAGTTGGGTCTCTACATTCTTTACCAAATATCCATCTCTCCAATCCTTGTGGTAAGGTTATTGAGTTGAGAATGGATTGCATTGTTGGATTGATCATTCTTATCTTGGTTCCGCCTTATCTCATCCAGCAGATGTTGTAGATCATCCTTCCATTGGTCCCTCTCCGGGTGCCCAGGAGCTCTATAAGGCGGGGGTCCCTAGGGTTAACCGGGTTCCTTTGTGGTTGATGGAACCTTTGGTCTCCCCAATATTAGTGATTGGGACCCCTCATGTAGCGCGCCTCCTGGTGAGTCTCCACTAGTTGTACTTGTTCGGTATGGGGGCACTCAATGGTGGTGTGCCGCTGCGATCCGCATTCGATGCAATCTTGGTTCGCTGAAAGGAACCTCACTTGCTTTTGGAGCTTTCGAAGTTGATCCCTATGGAATTGGTCCTTCACGTTCGAATCGATTACCTTAGAGGGTTCATATAATGACATAGATGGGGTAGGCCTCGACGATGATGATGTGTCGGAAGCCTCAGGAGTCCCATATGTGTTGTCGAACTCCACCAACCTCTCTATGGTGTCCCAAGCCTCTTGTGGAGCGAGTTCAAGGTAGCCATAGGAGGTGTAGGTGTTGATCCTCTCCTTGGTTGCAGCATCAAGAGCATTGTAGATAATCTCCTGAATCACGTACGATGGTTGGCCATGCATCGGGCATGATCGTAGTAGGTCCTTAAACCTTTCCCAAACAGTCGCTAGAGCCTTACCAAGCTTTTGTTTGAAAGCTGTGATTTTTTGTCGGATCAACGCCGTCTTGGATGGAGGGAAGAATTTTTTGAGGAACACATCCTTGACTTCATTCCAGGTGCGGAGCGATCTTGGGGCTAAGCTTTCCAACCACTGCAATGCTTTACTTGTAAGCGACCAACGAAAAGCTTTTAGTTGGACATACTCAAGACTCTGTCCATCAGCAATAGTATCACAGAGATGTACGAAGGTTGATATATGTGCCATAGGGCATTCATTAGGTTTTCTTTCATATTGATGCCTTCTTATTTCAGTAAGGAAGTTAGGTTTAATTTTAAAATTAGAGGCAGGGATAAGAATCGCCGATTCAGGCACTGTGAGCGCGGGGTGCATATATTGCTTGGCATTCCGAGGGAGGGCATTGATTTGGGCCTCTATTTGCCTCTGGCCTTCCTCCTCCCTATCTGCACGCTCTTTAAGTGCCGCCTCTCTAGTTGTTAAGTCCTCAACCTGCTTCCTTAGTTGCTCAATTAGTTCAGCCTGGTTCGCGTTGTCTGCCATGATTCTCTAAGCTTGGGCTCTTAGGTGGAAATAGCGTTCAGGGTCGTCTACTCCTTTAAATTCAGGTGGGCGATCAGCGCGTCGTATACACCAGCAAGGCCAAACTAGATAGAAACGTAAGATAGACTACTAGGGCGCGATTGATTGCTTCCTCGGCAACGACGCCAAATTTGATAAGTAGGAGGAAATCGAGTTCTTAAGAACAAATATAAAGATATATACATGTAAACCGAATCCTAGCCTATGCAAATAATTACAAGACTTCCTCCCGTTGTAGTGGAATGATAGTCAGGATCGATCCACGAGGAGGTGTGTAAGCGGGATCCTAGTAGCGTCGGAAATCTTACGTCTTTCGTCAACCAGAAGCCTAGATGTCGACCTTGGAGCTCGATGTCTACCTTGGCTGTCGATGCTCTCTGCAATAGAAGACCTGCAAAGATAAAAACAGGAAATCGATATTGACTAGGGTAGGTGGATATCGATGTTAGCAGACGTAATCGACTGGCTCAGAAGACTGCCAGTCGACACAAATGGTCGATATCGGGGTAGGAGGGTCGATATCGATCACAGTAACTCAGCAGGGATGCTCGTTGTCGACTCAGAAAACTGTCGACGAAACTCAGTGGTCGATATCGACGTCTGTTGGTCGATATCGATGTCTTTTCCTGCAAAGTGTTAGCTTTTTGTTAGCAAAGAAAGGCCGAAGACTTAAGAATGAATGAGGGTGCGATGAACAGAACAAAGACAGTATTTTTATGGATATAAACTATGTAAAAAGCAACTCCTAGGATTAGGGTTTACCACAACGTTAACCAATGCATGCGATAAGATAAATAAGACGGACAATTGCGCTATTTCACCCGAGGGACAAGCTTTCGTTGTACACCATTGGATTACTCTTGCAAATAAACCTAATTGTCTCTACCAATTTTATGTTTATAACTCAAGTTGTTAGCATGAATCCCTTTTCTTTCGATTAGGACTAAACATAGAATCGTAGGGGATGATCTAGACAAAACGATATCAACATCTAACACTTAACTCAAGCACGAATGGCTAACTTCGGGCACACCCCGACCCTAAGAGCTTTGGGAGACTACTCGCTTCTCATCATAGAACTCATCATTGATTAAAAGAGAAATTGCATTAAAAACTTCGAGACTTTACAACTCAACGTCTGCTCTCGCAAACGCCAAACCCTAAAGCTTCTTCTAACTCTATTGAATGTATATTCGATTCTAAAATTGGATGTAAACTGAATGTGTGTCTGTGGATGATTGAATGCCAGCTCCCTAGGGCTTTATTTTTAGGCTACTAACCCTCGCTAGCAAAGGATTGTAACTTCTATCTAAACTATGAACTCTATCCAAACAATTAGGACAGGTCTTTTATTTTGATAAAACTCTTAACAACTTTATAAATCTTAAAGGTAAAAACTAAGTAAAACTTTAGCTGCCATCTATCTATAGCTATAGATAATCCGTGCTCCTTGAAAATAGAATTTGCCAATCCGCGTCTCGAAAAGCGTTTCTATCTTGTGTCGAAATATGGTCGATATCGACAAAGAAGGTCAATTTCAATGTCTCTATTTCTGCTCGACGAGCTCATCTTCTCTCGATTCCTGGGTTGAGGTCGATATCGATGTATAGAGGTCGATATCGAGTGCTTTCCTTCGCTGTGTTATGGTCTGTCTCGACACTCAGTTCTGTATCGAGGTTCTGTAGTCGATATCGACCATGTGGGTCGATTTCGACCTCTTCTCTGCTCTCCTTGGTTTCTTCGTTTTGACTCCGATTTCGCTCGAATTCCTGCATGATTAGCTCAAAACTTGTGCAAGCTCTATTTCTTGCACTCTCGCCCATTCTTACACAAGTCCATATGGTTTTGAACCTTTTCTTTGGAAATCAAATGAAAATCATGACTGTTGTTGCATTTTATTCTAGTTGTTGCATTTGCATATCACATGATCATGTAGTATTCTGCTTATGTTACACAGTCGTATGAGCATCTATTTACTTTATGCGTTTGAAAGCAGAACGGTCGTTATCTGTGAGTCGTAGAGTCTTTGCTAGGGTCATAGGACAACCCAGCACCATCGGGTTTGTCCAGATAGAGTCTGATTGATTTATATATTTATGGTGCGGCACGACCGTGCATCCTACCTCGATTGTGGTACATACATATATGGTGCGGTACGACCGTGCATCCTACCTCGGTCGTGGTACAGACATCTATGTTGATATACCTGGTGCGGCACGACCAAGCGTCCTACCTCGACTGTGGTACGGACATGTATGGTGGATTATACCTGATTCGATACGATAGTGCGTCCTACCTCGGTTGTGGTATGGACATGTATGGTATAGTTGGAGAGTGGGATATGCCACTTTTTGCATATATATATATATAGGTAATGGTTCAAAAAATCCCTCTTAAAATGAAAATGGTCTAATTTGAAGGTAAATGGGCCTAATTTAAAGGTAAATGAGCCTAATTAAATGAGTAATAGATAAATGGGCCTAATTAATGTGTAAATGAGCCTAATTTTATGGGATAAATGGGTAAATGACCGTAATTATAAGGTAAATGTCACCACTCCTCCCATACTTTCTATTTCTACCGATATCGCCCTTATTTCAATTATAAAAATTACATATTTTAGCCCATAATTTTTATTTGAAATAATATTAACTAGTGCATCTATAAGATTACAAAATGCAACAAAATAAGCGACATCACATTTTTGTCTTTATTTTAAAAAGTGAAAAATATGAGATTACAAAATATAAAGTGAACAAATAATACAATAAAGATTGTTATTAATAAATGTGCATTTTCCTAATGTAAAGTAAGTTTCCTACCAAATATTTTTTTATGGGTTGCTATTTTTATGGCGGTTTTGTACTTTAATGCGACATGTGTCATTAAAAACCTATTAGCTCAAAAATGGTATAATGATGTGCCCATGCACACAGGTTCGAGTTCAAAATCCCGCGTATCTATTTATGGTTGTCTTCATTTTGTTCCCGTTCATGAATAAGATTATAAAGTGCAATAATAAAATATTAATGTGCACAAATAAGATGATATAATGCATATATAACATTATGGTATACAAATACAATATTATATTGTGCAAATATAATATTATGTTGTGCAAATAAAATCAGGGTCCCCATAGCTGGATTAGAGGAAGCTTTCATATAATTTACCACTGTTCTAGCCTATTGCATTGCAAGGTGCGAAATCATAGGTGCTATCGAGACCCTATGGTTCGTCCTTGGAACCTAGGCAGGGCAAAATTCCTATCTAATATAATGTGCAATTGTAGTTTGATAAAGTGCATAAATAAGATGATAAAGTGCATGAATAAAGTGATGAAGTGTATGAATAATAATATAAGTGCATGAATAAGATTATGAAGTGCACAATTAAGATTATAAAGTGCATAACTAAAAGTATAAAGTGCAAGAATAAAATCATTGAGTGCATGAATAAGATTATGGAGTGCACAATTAAGATTATAAAGTGCAAGACTAAAATGATAAAGTGCATAAATAAGTAGATAAAGTGCAAGGATAAAATGATAGTGTATGAATAATAATATGAAATGTATGAATAAGATTATGAAGTGCACAATTAAGATTATAAAGTGCATAAATAAAATGATAAAGTGCAAGAACAAAATGATGAAGTGTATGAATTAGATTATGAAGTGCACAATTAATATTATAAAGTGCATAAATAAAATAATAAAGTACGAGAATAAGATTATAAAGTGCATAATTAAAATTATGAATTGCACTTTTATCATAAAATAATACAAACTATTAAAATTAAGCAATTTAGCCTATGAAGGAGTTTAACTCACGTCTCTATGCATAAGCACATTGCTCTACCACTGAGCTAATAGGCTTAAACTTAACAAGTACAAGAAATAAAAAGTGTGTAATTTGTCAGCTTATAGCTAAATTTGACAAGGCAATATATGCAACATATCTCCAGGTTATATATATTTAAACGCAGCAGACATCAAATTGACCGTGAGAAGAAAACTAATACTACCAGGAATAGAACTCAAAAATCAAAGTGGAACAGATGAACCAACTTCATGGTCATTGACTCACCTTTCTTCCAGGTTGAGACCTTAAGTAATCAACACGTAGATTTTCACCACCAATTTGTTTTCCATATTTAAACTTTTCAAAGCTGCAGAAGCATCCTCTAATTTGACATATTCAACTAATGCAGTGCAATTGAAGATGTTAACAATCATTTATGCCTAATCATTCATCAACCGCTTAAATTAGCTGATTTTTTTATATTGAGGATTAACTTAATTCTTAAACTCCACACTAAACAATCAAAGACCTAATCGCAGTAAAACTATAACAGAAAAACGTCGGCGATCACAAACAGATAGATTTTGAATAAAAGAATAATAGCTAGCGACTTATAGAGTAGCCATAGTAGCGAACATCACGAACATCGCGAGCATGAGAGTGGAGAGGCGAGATCCAAAATGTAAAGTATCGATCCAGCTGATAATCAGCGAAGGGGAGTAGATCGATATGGTCGGATCCGAAGCTTGAATTCGAATATGGTTAATCGACTCCACCGAACCGGGTGTGGCCGGAGATGGAGGCGGCGGTGGCGAGGTTCCCCGACAGCGATGAGCAGAGGCGAGATTCCGAGCACTACAAAAAAATAATAATTTAGCAACGGCTATTTACTGTGGCTGAAAGTCCATATGCTGTGGCGAAAGGGTAGTAGCAACGACTATAGCCACGGGAAACAAGCCGTGGCGAAATCTTTGGTGGCAAAAGAGTCTAGCCACGGCTGTAGCCGTGGCTAGAGGCAAAGCGACGACAAGTTGCCGTTGCTAAATTATTTCTGGAAAATAAAAAAAACACAACTTTTTAGTCCGGCTTCTTCAAGCCCAGGCTAAAAAGTCCCATATTTTAAAAAAAAAAATAATACACCACAAATTCTATTCTAAATACATTATAATAGCAGCTGAAAGAATAGTTTTCAATTATATTAAAAAGCATAACCATGTAAATGTAATACTATACAATTAAGCTAAGCTACTAGAGAATGAGATCCTATAAGTTTCGTTCTAAATACAAAAGTTCCGTTCTGTTCTACCAACTATACAACCCTCACGTAGCAATTCAACATTCTCACACAGCAATTCAACATTCTCAGACTTGTAGCATGAACTTGCACCCATGCTTTGATTTGAGATTCCTCTCGAGCTCATCGGCGCTTTGGTTGAGTTCATCAATCTGAGAGAGCATAGTGTCAAGTCAACTAATGCAAGCAATCATTAATGACTCACTTTGTCTTTATAAAAATAGAGAAAGAGGTCACAAAAGATCATTTAGATATTAAAATCAAGTTTGTGAATTATAGACAATGTACTTTTGTGAATTAGATAAAGCCAATGATAAAATAAATGATCCAATCTTCTTGTACCATATAACACATTTACATGTGACAATACTTGGTTTATATTATCATAGACGGTTTACTCTGAAGTTTAGCAAACAAAATAAGAGACTATAAGATATCATTTCAGAATAAAGAGAATATTAATAAGATTGACATTTAAGAGGCTGTTTTCTCTTAGGCTGTTTTCTCTTACCTGTTTCACTTCGCTTCGCTAAGGAGCAGGCAATATCATTGAGCTGTTCTCCAGATCTTGAGAGCAAATCTCTGCCGCTGAGAGAGGCTGTTAGAGATGTGATATCAAAATAACTATTAGGAGATCAAAGTCAATCGTTGGCGGAGAACCATGGAGAATGAAGTCGACAATCTGGAAATACGAAGATATTGTAATACTTCATTCAATAATAATAAAATCATGAGAATCAAGGCATAATTGAACTGTGAAAAACATGCTGCAAGAAACAGAAATTGACAATCTCCAATTCTGATAAATGCCAATAAAATTGAATAATAAAATTCTACTGAAAAGGATGTGGTAGTACCTGAAAAAGTGACTGTATTGGCTTGATGAGGTGATTTCCAGATCTTGATTCAATATGTCTGTTGTGACATTTTAGATTGGTAAGCCAAACTATTGAGTTACAACTTCCACGGTAACCCCTATCGTGCTTTAATCTCCTCCATGGACTGACTGGAATTCAAAATCATTATTAGGTTGCTGTCATTAAGAAGAAGAAAATGGGAGATGAAAGTACGGTGCGCAAGAAGGAAAGGTTGCGTAAAGTCTTAATCACGCTCAACCAACTAAACATACTAATAATTCGCATGCAAAAAAACAATGAAATTCAAATTTCGTACCTCATTTTTCCCAATCCCATCTAGCAAACTACAGAATTCTATTGTACCAAAATCGCGTTTTGTGTGTGTGTAACAGTCTCTTTCAAACATTAATTTCCACAAGAGGCTGATTAGGATAAGATCAGCATGATCCATCATTCATTAAATGGTTAGCTTAAGATCATCTTATAAGGAGATAGATGGATAAAGATCTAGAACCCCACAAATTTCAAAATAATAAAAGAACTTCATGAATTTCAGCCCCCATATCCTACCAACTGACACTTTGAAGAAAATTCATAGAAGATTGATGCTTGTGTACCTAAGAATTTTTTCCGAAAACTCTCTTTGGAATGACAAAGGGTGGCATCAGCTCCATTGGTGGATGCTGAATGCTCTGGGTCTTTCACTGACATACTGCTCACGTGGAACTTATCTATAGAAACACTAAAGTAGGTAGAATAGTGAACTTGCCAAAGGAAGTTATCACTCGCAGCTGCATTCCATGACCTTCAAACACACAAGGGTTCAACAAAGAAATGAAAGGAAAACATTTGTAAGGCTTTTCATAATAAGAGATGATTATATGTGGTTTAAATGAGTAAAATGATCCCAACAATCAGAATTTAGATATTGTGACAACACAAAAAGTACCTGCACACCATTCGAGCTGATAACAAAGATTGCATATCCAGGAAACTAAAAATATGCTCAAGGACATCCTGAGGTAATTCAACCAGTTCTGCAAAACAATCAAACTGTTAAAATAAAGAACTCACAAAGCTTATTAACATCTATAATATGATCAAAGACTAGGAGCTGTCTTGAATCAAACAGTGTATGTCTTGCATTACACAGGCTAAGAGCTAGGAGCTGTCTTGAATCACATTGAGTGCCAGTTTGGGTGAAAAGTATGACACAAAGAAATCAATTCATTCTTGTCAAAGGGGATTTTTTTTTTTTTTGTGATAATGAGGATGGTTTGATGGAATGATTTCCTAAACCCTGATTTAAATGGAGGTCCTGCCTTGTATATAAAACTATACCCACATTATGTAAGTATCACTCTAACCTTTCCTTTATCTCTCAAGTGCACTCATCTTGCTCTTATAGGTTTAACACAAGGATATGATCTAATTGCGTTCTTTCCCACCAAAGACATACTCAAAGAATAAAAACAGTGATTTTTCTCCAAAAAGCATGCTTCTTTTCAGGAAATTGGCACCGTATACATGCTCTTCTATCATCTACATTCTCCAACTGATGGTAAATCAACAGAAGCCACAAAAAGTAAACCTAAATCCAACAATGCGCATAAATTTTGTGCTCGAATTGTAATTAATCATCAAAACCACCAAGCAAAATCCATACAGGCAACACCAAATTTCGAATCAAACAAATAACTAGACAAATTTGAAGGAAGAGGAGAGTAAAATAGCAAACCTGGAGGCCTAGGGCGCTCAATCCGTCAAGAGCGATACAATTTCAAACCGGAGAAATCAATGGACATCGATTCAACAACTCACCTTCTCGATCTCCTCCACGACTTGGAGCGGAGATTGTGCTATGACCGCGAAGAAAGGGAAGGGGAGCGGAGAGGGATGTTGAAGGTGAGGATTCAACCGGAGAAGGAGAGCGAGAGGGGTTCGAAGGAGCAGAGAGCGAGAGGGAGAGGCGGTTTGCAGAGAGCGAGGGTTTGTGGAAGAAGAGACGGGAAGAAAGGTGGAGAATTAGGACTTCCGGCCCGATTTCAATTTTTTAGGCCCATTTTTATTTTTAGAAGTTTTTCTATTTTTATTTTAACCACACCCTATATATATAAATATATAAAAATATAAAAATATATATGTATAATGGTTCAAATGAAAATGGTTTTTAAAATGAAAATCTCTCTTAAAATGAAAATGATCAAATTTGAAGGTAAATGAGCCTAATTTAATTGTAAATGAGCCTAATTAAATGAGTAATAGATAAATGGGCCTAATTAATGTGTAAATGGGTCTAATTTTATGGTGTAAATGGGTAAGTGGGTAAATGACCCTAATTATGAGATAAATGTCACCACCTCTCCCATACTTTCTATTTCTACCAATATCGCCCTTATTTCAATTATAAAAATTACAGATTTTAGCCCGTCATTTTTATTTGAAATAAAATTATAAGGTGCATCAATAAGATTACAAAATGCAACAAAATATGTTACATCACATTTCTTGTCTTTATTTTAAAAAGTGAAAAATATGGGATTACAAAATATAAAGTGAACAAATAATACAATAAAGATTATTATTAATAAATGTGCATTTTCCTAATGTAAAGTAAGTTTCCTACCAAATATTTTCTTTATGGGTTGCTATTTTTATGGCGGTTTTGAACTTTAATGCGACATGTGTCATTAAATGCCTATTAGCTCAAAATGGTATAACGATGTGCTCATGCACATAGGTTCGAGTTCAAAATCCCACATAGGCTATTTATGGTTGTCTTCTTTTTGTTCCCGTTCATGAATAAGATTATAAAGTGCAATAATAAATGATAACCCTATCGACCAAAGCTCTCGAAATCGACCCTCCTTGGTCGAAATCGACTGCCCCTCAGCCCGAAGATTTCTGTTTCGGGTCCAAACAGGTAAGCTCAGGTATGACTCCTAACCCTCCTCTGTCCATTATTGATAAATCAATTAAGCCAATTATTGATAATTCTACTAATAAGAGGGTCAAAGCTCCATGGTTTGCCTATATTGCTAAAGTTAGGTCAAGAAAGAGAAAGAAAGCGCCCAAAGAAGAACTTAACATCAAAGAAGCCTTGGTCGCCGAGCTTAGATACTACCAAAAGGACCTAGATGATCCAGGAGAAGGCTCAAGCTCGAAGGGTCCCTACATAAAAGGCTCGTGAAGAATTGACGGAGAAGTCGGCCTAGCGACTCAAAACTCTAGAGCTTGTACATAAAACCTTTAAATTTTTCATAGATGGTTTTTAGGATTTGGACTTTTGGCGTTTTTAAAACTGAGATAATTCGTGGCTTTATCTATATTTCTAACAAAGATTTCAGGGTACCAAGCAAAAGGAACGACGAAGAAGAAAAGAAGCTTCTGCAGAGGCAGTCGAAATCGACCAGGCCAGTCGAAATCGACCCCCTAGGGTCAAGCCACCTCCTGGAGTCGACATCGAGGACTCAGGAGCGAAAAAAAGAGGTCGATATCGACCATTATACTCGATATCGACCCCAACCTGGCAGCCCTTATCTTTATTTTTCTTCCTCGACTTCGACAGATGCAGTCGACATCGACCACTGACCTAGATATCGACTTCTGGCATCGACCAAATCTGAAATCGACCTGAATCCGCAGGTTGCGCTGTGAGTTTCTCTCTACACTTGTTCTTCTTTAATACAGTAAGGACACTGTATATTTTAAGTATGGGGTGGGGGAAAAAACATGTCTTATGGTCATAACTTGGTTTTCTTCTTCGCATTGCATTCATGTTTAAATTTTTGTTCTTAGTTTTACTTTTATAAAATGTCAAAAAAAAAAAGAAAAATGTCAAAAATACAAAAAAATGCATGTTTATTTTTAAGTTTGTTTTTTAACCCTACTTAGATGTTCTATGATGAAAACTCAATAGCTGACTTGATCATGTAAACCCTATGGCATATTTGGATGGTTTAGCCTAAGTCCTTAAAATTTTTATGTAGATTGTGAACTTGTGATGAAATTGAGCACATATGATACTAGGCTAAAAAACAAATCCAACAAAAATTGTCCTTGTGAGAATTTTGGCCTACAGGGAGAACATCAAAAATCCCTCTGCTTTCTTGAGCGAATTTACTCTTCCTATGCATCTCTAAATGTTGTGATAGTTATTCAAAACCAAAACATATATATGTTTATGTTTACAAGAATTAAACGATGGAGGCATCTTTTAAGCCATTTTTATCCTCTCTTTACCTATCCTGCATTATCCCTGCTTGAAGCCAGAATATTAGCCTGAGCCTGAAATTACAAACTCCACAAAATTATCCCTAGCCGAATTGAGCCTGACCCCCATTTGGGAATTGAGACTTAGATTGGTTGGACTAATGCCTTGTGGAAAGAAAAGTGCATAATATCCAGTTTTGGGCAAGGAAATTATGGGTTGGTGCATATTTACATTTTGTCATATTTTGTAAAAGGATTTTTTTGGCTCACCATATAAATGCACATATTTTTAATATTTTCGTCAAAAAAAAGATGTATATATATAGTGCATGAGCCAAAATCCTTAAGTCTTTTATTCATACAAGTGTTATATTTTTTAGAGGTATATTAGAGTTTGGAAGAAGGGTTGATAGTATGGTTTACATCTTTTAGTGCATCTTTAGAGCATATTATATAAAGATGAGTTGGGAAAGAGCATTATAGGAGATTGAGCTTGGAAAGTGCAACATTGAAGAGTTATAGTTTGGATATTGCACGTGTTGAAATTTAGGAGTCTTGATTCCCGAATTATAAAAAGCACCACATAGCCAAATAATTCTATACCCTTTTATTTCATACCAAGCCCCATTACAACCCCGCCGAATGGAGTCTTCTTTGAAGTCTTCCATTGAGCGAAAGTCCTCCTGATAGTTCTTATTGCATTTTCATAATTGGTTGCGAAGTGGATTTTTATAAATTGCAATGTTTATGAGATTGTATATGGAATTGAGTTGAGAGTTGATCTTCATAGCCTAAACACATGAGAGTTGAGAGCAAACACATTATCCCTGTGAGGTCGGATCAAAATTGCATATGCCTATGGATCGCCAAAATATGTGCTATGACGTTAAATTCACTTGCTTTGCTTTGTTACCGCTTATGATGTTGCTTTTGACAAGGGCGAAGACTTGAAGGATGTGTTGTAGGTGTTGGTTATTGCTTGGTTATTGCTTGAGGACAAGCAAGTCTAAGTATAGGGTGTTTTGATGTACATATTTATATCTCCTTTTATTGCATCATTTGACTTCTTATTTCATTCGATTTCCAAACGAAAAGGTTCAAAAGAATATCAACTTGTGTAAGAATGGGCTAAAATGCAAGAAATAGGGTCTGCACAAGTTTTGAGCTAACCATGCAGGAATTCGAGCGAAATCGGAGTCAAAACGGAGAAGCCAAGTGAAGCTGAGCAGAGGTAGATATCGACCCTCAACATAGATATCGACCTCTGGTATCGATATCGACCCCCATATCGACCCTCAATATAGACATCGAGTGGAGCTAAACAAGTCGAGCAGTAACAGAGTCCTCGATATCGACCTATGGTGTCGATATCGACGCCTGATCTCGACAGAAGATAGACTCGGTTTCGAGATGCGAATTGGAACTTTATCTTCAAGGAGGCACGGAATTATCTTACACTTTCAAGATAGATGGCAGCTGAAGACTTAATTATCTTTTACCTTTAAGTTTTTATCAAAATAAAAGACCTATCCTAATTGTTCGGATAGAGTTCATAGTTTAGATAGAAGTTACAATCCTTGGATAGCGAGGATTAGTAGCCTATAAATAAAGCTCTAGGGGGCTGGCATTCAATCATCCAATTTTGAAGAGTTCAATTACATACAATAGAATTAGAGAGAAGTTTTAGGGTTTGACGTTAGCGAAAGTTGACGTTGAGTTGTAAAGCTTCGGAGTTTATATTTTAATGCAAGTTTCTTCCTTTCAATCAACAATGAGTTCCATGATGAGAAGCGAGTAGTTCCCCAAAGCTCTTAGGGTCGGGGTGAGCCCGACGTTAGCCATGCGCGCTTGAGGTAAGTATTTGATGTCGATATCATTGTGTCTATCTCTCCTCCTACGATTCTATGTTTAGTCCTAATCGAAAGAAAAGGGATTCATGCTAACAACTTGAGTTATAAACATAAAATTGGTAGAGACAATTAGGTTTATTTGCAAGAGTAATCCTAAGAGTTGGTGTACGGTGAAAGCTTGTCCCTCGGGTGAAATAGCGCAATTATCCGTCTTATTTATCTTATCGCATGCATTGGTTAACGTTGTGGTAAACCCTAATCCTAGGAGTTGCCCTTTTTTTACATAGTTTATACACATAAAAATAGTTGACTTTATTTCTGTTCATCCCTTCTCATCCATTCTTAAAATCTTCGGCCCTTCTTTGCCGACGAAAAACTAACCCACTGTAGGAAGACATCGATATCGACCCCAGACGTCGATATCGACCACTGAGTTCGTCGACAGTTTTCTGAGTCAACGACGATCATCATTGCGGAGGTTGCTGAGCATCGATATCGATACCTGACATCGATATCGACCTTACTGTGTCGACTAGCAGTCTTCTGAGCCAGTCGATTTCGTGACTGACATCGATATCGACCCTTTCCTGTCGATATCGACCACTTATTTTTGTCTCTGCAGGTCTTCTGTTGCAGAGAACATCGACAACCGAGGTCGACATCGAGGCCCAAGTTCGAAATCAAGGCTTCTGGTCGACGCAGACTTGAGATTTCCAAAGCTACTAGGATCCCGCTGACACGCCTCCTCGTGGATCGATCCTGACTACCCTTCCACTACAACGGGAGGAAGTCTTGTAATTATTTGCATAGGCTAGGAGTCGGTTTATGTTTACACACTTATTATTTGCAATTTGAGAACTCGACTTACCTCCTTAACAGCCTGGGACGTGAGATAAGTGAGTAAAGTTCCACCTTTATATGGTTTCTAAGTTGGAAAATCAATCAAGGGCGAAAACCGACCTTGGAGGCGAGAAACAGGGGGAGGAGACGCGGCATGGCGGCTTCGGGGATCTCCTAGGCGGTTCTGGGATCCCATGGACGTCAGAGGAGGTGAGGATGACGCCGGTGCTGCGGCTCGTCGAGGCAAGAAGAAGGTGGAGGTTGGTGGTGCTCTCGGCTTCTCAAGCTTCGAAAATAGGGAAGGAATAAAGTGACTATGGTGGTGGCTGGTGGTCCGATGGCGGCGACGACGAGGAGCTGGGGAGGAGGTGGTGATGGTGGTGGTGATGGGTTTCTGAAATTTGGATAGAAGGAGCAAGAGGGTGGAGGATCAGTGGAGGTTCGATTTGGGTTTCTTGGTGGTTTTGCAATGGCTACAAAGGGAAGAAAGGTGAGAGTTTTGAGGTCTTCTGATGGATAAGGTTTAGGGTTCCTTTTGAGGGCATCTTACAGGAGGAAGGAGGAGAGATTTCATATGAATGGTAAGGCGTGGGTGTTTAGGGAGTGTAGAGGAAGAAGACAAAAAAATGAGCTAGATGAGGCAAGGCAGGGAGGCTGTAACGACCTGGAGAGGGAGAGAGAGAGAGAGAGAAATAAAAGGAAAAGAAATAAAATAGAATTGGTCCCCAACATAAGAATTCAAAATAGCGGAATAGACTCGAAACCCGCTCGCCCGATCGAATCCCGACTAAATCAAATTTAAATCAAATTTTCAATTCAATTTCAAGTTAGACGGAATTAAATTAATTTTTATCAAAACTCAAAGCTCGAAGGCGGAATTGAAATCTGCTAGAATCTAAATTCTCAAAACGATGCCGGAATGACGTTAAAATCAAAACTTACGCTCGAGGACGGGTTTTATTCCACTTTTACAATTTGCAACGAATAATAACATACTTAATTAAAATAATAAAATATAATATATATATATAAATTATATTCCGCCTTTATATTTATCCACATCTAAAAACAAGTCTCGTCCCCGAGACTAAAATCATTTTAAGGCAAAGGCGATGAAGTTTGAAATCGGCGAGTCCGAGGACCATGTCCAAGGATCTTGTAATTATCTCGGTTGCGTCTTTCGAGATTCTCACAACATCCTAGTCACGGTCATGACATCTCCAATTGGTCTCGTCAAGTGTGTAATAAGCTCCCTTATCACATCCCTGCTTCAACCTTTCGGAAGTATTACAACTCTAAAAGTATTATAGCGTCCGACTAGGTCTTAGCAAACAATCTATAAGCGCCTCTATACATCGCTTGTATCCACTTCGTGAGACGTTATAATGTAAATCCCGTTCGTAAAACCTGAAAGTGTTTTGTAAATTGAAAGATTGTCATCTAAATCATGAAGCTCGCGACTTCTTAAAACCCCAAGTTGGTCCTTTTTAAAACCGCTCAAAATCTCCAAATTCGATGTTTAATTAAGCAGCTTTACACCAAAACAAGCCAAATCCTTTCAATCAAGATTTCGTCAAAATCTCCCAAAACCAAATCCTCTTCTCGCAAACCAATCAATCAAATTCAGAAGGTAGGAGGTGGAATCATCCACCTCTAAGGGCTAATCCCATATTCTCTTCCTAGGTTCCAAAATCGAATCAATCTATCAGTCTCAATTCAAGCAAGATGCATAAGCCATAAGAAATGCATAACTGTATAACCATCCAATCTCCAATCAACACATCACATGACAAGTTTCAACATATACCAATCGTAGTGCCACAAGGTCACATAAACATCTCCATATCATACTAAAGGTCATAATATGCATCTCAACGACATAACAAAATCATAACAACGTCTCAACATCATACCAGAAGTCATAAAAGTATCTCCCATCATAGAATCAACGAACCAAAACCCATTGTCAACACATCAACACAACAAGGTCAGGTTATTAAAATTCAGCCAAGGGGAAGGTCAATCAATATATCAATCACCAAAACGTCAGCATACTCGCTAAACATCATCTCAACTCATACAATGCCATATAACGATCATTTAGCAATCACGCACAAGTATCTCCTATATATAAGTCATATTCACGATCCAAATCAATATTCATCATTTAACATCTCCTGATCATAATATAACATCATGCTCTCACATAGCAACATATCATTATTTCATGATTCAAACAACACATCACCACATGCTTTTGGAACAACATAGTAGGATAGCAATGTATCATTATTTCATGATAATACTTGTCACTGCCAACTAGATTTCAATATTTGCATATCAACATGAAATATCATGCCATATCAGGTTCATCATGGTTGCTATCTAACATCATGCTAGTACATATTAATAAATCACATAACCAAGAAAATCCTCACATCACTACCAGTCAAAATGAAACGCAAACCCCACTCACTCATCTCCCACTCTCAAGCTAAGACCGACCTTCATCTAGACTCACCAACATCTACTCGGATACTACCTCACAGAAGAAACCCCAATTCATTTCGAACTTCCAATCTCACACCTCTTACCACCAAGCTCTCTTACTAACAATCCACCTCTAAGACTCCAACCCTCATCTCTGTTTTCACACTCGAACACCCTTGCATCCTATGATCTCGATACCCCCAAAGGTCATTTCATACATTTCTCACTCTTCCCAAGATATCACAATGTAGAACCCTTCTAACCACTCATCTTCAATAAAAATTTTCTCGGTCACTACCTAACCAGCCTATCCCTAACTATACCCCTATCCAAAATTCACCTAGGATCTCATCGAAACCACCAAGCATTACCTCTTATAATTCCCGAACTCACTCGGTCCAACCTAAGTCAACACCCCTCTTCTACAACTTTCCCCTTACCACCGTCGATCATTCTAATCTCTCAAAACCTTTCTCCACTCTCTGACCGCTCTACCAAAAGAACCTCACTCATATGCTCAAAGAAGAAGCAATCATGGACATTATTGCACATAATGATCACATCATATCAACTAGCATTTATAATAACAGCATCATTAGTTCATCATCAAACATTGCAACATGTATCAAAAGTCTCAGTTTACCGTCATGCTCAACAAGTATTGCAAACATCATATGTGAACCTAATCAAATCAAGCTAGCAAGTTTCATCATAATCTTAGCTAATAAACAGTTCAAATTCTCGGCATTTGTAGTTCATACTATATAGAAAAGGAATTTAGATCATGCTTAGCAACTCAGAATAGCATCACATCAAGTCATCATGGCACCTTAGGACAATAAGGCCCCGAATCATATATATCATCATAGACATCGGATAATCAGGCAATAATCATTACCAAGTCATCACATCAACACGCCATTTTCCACATCAAGTCAGTGCAATACACCATCAGCAAGTTCAGAAAGGGTTAGCAATTCGAATGGAGGACGCTCCCACCTGCAAGTCATATCGTACTCAATAATCGCAACCCTCGAAGCGAGCTTGTTCCGTCGACATTGTCGATCCTCAGGCTCGTGGGTTATGGGCCCATGCTTCCGCTGCGCTGCTCTATCGCTATTTGACTTCCCGGTCCCTTTTTTCATGCGGTCTCTCATCCAAGGTAATGCGTAGGAGTTTAAGTTAGCGGAGATAGGGGAGTGACAAGAGCGGACGACCCAATGTTTCTCTCGGAGACAAAATGGACCAAAGCTAAAGATGACACGACTAGAGACAAGACTCTGACCCGGGAATAGTAACGATGCCCTTAAGAAAGTCTATTAGGTTACAATTGTGACAAACACGCACGAATTCATTATGGAGCATATCAATCACATCAATCCACACTAACATGTACCTATCTCGGGGGTAACATTCGTATTCATATCAAGGACACAATCAAGTCCCACGCTGATGTATTTGAAACAAGCTATCATTCTAGTATCCCATGGAACAGATATGCCTAGCAACTTCAAGCAAGATAGGCGGAACCAACAATGATCATATATGATTCGAGGTCATGCGGAATTTAGTAAAGATAACGAGCATCATGCATATGAACACTGTAAAAGCATGGTATACACATCAACAAATGAGTCCAAATATAGCATGGCGAGGTGCATCATAATAATCAAACTAAGCATCGTACGAGAATACATAAGGGTGGCATAGTAATCATCACATCTAACAACAAGGATCATATAATAGGTTAAGAATGGCATGTAATCATACGATGGGATATACTTAAGGAGCATAGGTCCTATATAATGCCAGTGATACATGATAGGCATGGGCATAATCAGGAGTGCTTAAGAGGAGTTCAACATAATATTCACGAAACATGAGGCATCATCAAAAGTAACAAGAAGGACATCATGGGTGCTAGATTATAATCTTGCTAAGAACGAACCATCATAGAGTACATATATGGTACAATAGTTGTCACATCATAGACCAAGTACAACACGTGATCATTTAGCGTGTCATATTGGAAATCATAAGCCCTACAGGATGCTAATAGCATATATCGAACATGAATACAATCGAGGCAATTTGGCTAGATTCATTCTACATTCATGTGTCATGCGTATGCAAAATCATGATATAGGGTGATGTGTGATCATGCGAGGTGTCAAATCATATGTTCATGCAAGCACGAGAGGATATCATAGAGTAATAGAGAAATAGCGTCGGGCGATAACATGTAAGCATGCTAGGATCAACCCTCACGGAAAGCAAGTCGATCATCGAATTTAAAATCAATCTAATCGGATAGTAAAACATTTACGAGGGTAGGAAGAGGGAGAACCACACTATCAAGGACCTAGTTTAAGAGAGAATCGACAACAATGTAGGTAAGGTATAAATTCACGCAAATCACAACCAAGGGTCCTGCATGATACTAATGGCTCAGCATGACATGTGATACATACATGTATTTAGTTGGTTAACATGACAATATGCAAGAATTTAATAACTACTATTCCAACGATATAGTAACATGAGAGGAACATAACGATGCATAAAGCAAGTCTAAGCAACGGGCAATATGACGAGATTATGGGGACATGAGTTCGAATCAGCACATACTAGGAGGAAACATGCATTCTCAAGACTCAATTATGTCACATATTCTCCATTTAATGCAAGGAACACACAACACCATCATATGCAAGGTAATCCACAATAGTTAATCTGACAACTACAAAATAGATGGGCGTGCTATAGGTTCTTGTCACAAAAGGAACAATGAAAAGTTGATCACACTATCAAGAATAGTTGATCACACTATCCAGTATGTTAAGGAGGTCATTTAAAAGCATTCATACCAAGAAGAGTTGATCACACTATCATGGACCTAGTCCAGGAGAAACAACAATAATATAGGTTCACATCATGTGGTTCATGCTTCCAATCAATCATACGAGCAATACAATAGGCCAAGTAGACATGCTATGACAACATATAACCATGATAGAAAGTAAGGCATAACACGAGGCTAAACAATGCAACTAACCACAACCCGGGCTTAAACAATATAATCATGATGGAAGGCAAGGCATAACATGAGGCTAAGGAATGCAACCACCCACATGTGTAATAACATGAGCAACATTTTACTAAGAAGCATTCACAAGGTACATGTAGGATGTTACAAAATCATATCATGCAATTCAGAGAGAGTCACCATTACAACCGGACAGAGATCCCTTAGGGCAACCATTGACTTTTCCCAACCGACTCATCACCCCTCTTTCCCGTGGGACTCCAGTACGACTCTTTATAGCAAGGAGACACTAGTTGATCATCATAAGGATTGAGAAGGACAGCCTCAAAAACACCTTACTCTCGACTCAAAATGACATCAAGAACTACCTTCCAATACTCACTCAGACAACATTCACATCCATATACGATTTCCGACATAGTGTGTTTACTAACCCCATTTCCCCGTGGAAGACACTGACATCCGGGAGAAAGACTTGATAGAACTGCCAAAGGGTTAACATAGTGGAAGGGGTTGTCTCACACAAAAGCTGAGCTTAACCATATAAGAAGAAGAGTACTCCCGCTATCCCGTTTGCACAGATCATTCAATATTCAATCAATAGTTAGGACATACCAATCAAATCTTTAGCATATCAAACACTCAATATAGAATCAGTCAATGACCATTATAACGACCTCCTTGGAACCCTCCGGACCTAACTGTAAAGAACAAGCTAGTATTTCGCCTACCCATTCCCGACTACATCAAATAGGGATGGTCTAGCGCCTTTTCTACCCACTCGATCCCTTATTAGTTGGTTCCCTCTTTTATCATAAGCCAAGTTCATATTTAGTCCAATTGAGTTAGGTATATTAAGTTCATTTTGCCCCTTTAAAACGCTTTCAAATCTTTTGAAATCCATGGGCGGTTTTTCAAAACATACACTCGACCCTTGCGTACCCGAATTGCACAACCTCGCTCTGATACCAACTTTGTAACGGCCCGGATATAAATATCCGAGATACGTTTCGAAGTTTGGATACCTTCATTCGGATGTTGCAATTCAGGTACGGGTCGAGGTTTCAAACCTCTAATGATCAATCAGTATTCAAAGCGGGGATTTCGAACTCCAATCAATCAAAGTTACAGAAATTCAATTTAAATGAAAGTAAAGCGGAAGTAAGGGTTAGATACAAATGCCACGGCAGAGCCGGGTCAAAATCATAGTATAAATTCTAAGGTAGTATAGCCAAATTAGCGGGGTTAGACAGATTCTTTGCAGTCGCCCGGGGGATTTTTCCACGCCATAGAGACAGGGAGCAATCATACCTAAAAACAATTGGTGCGAGCGGGATCAGACCGAGGCCCCAACACACCCTGTCCCACAAGCGAACATACACATACGCTAATAATAAAGATGATGTAGATGCAGAAATTAAATCACACTAACATGATCCTAATTTACAATATGCGAAAAATAACTGTAAAGGCGCCCAAAGAATGCAAAGTGGCATATCCCTCTCCTACCTCTGCACCCCTTCCCGTTAGTGCAGATACTAGCCAGTTCGGTGCTATAGCATAACAATATCCTCGTGGTGGTGCACTCACCACGGCATCATCATATCATACCATATCAGCTCATCTCTTGCCTGATGGTGCTGGGCTATCATGTCATATCATATAATCTCATCTTTTGCCCGATGGTGATGGGCTATCATATCATGCTCATATCGACTCGATAGACTCAGGGCACCCGATGGGGCTGGGCTACCCTATGACCCTAACAAAGACTCTAGGACTATCACATATAACGGCCTTTCTGTTACATACGCATAAAGAAATAGAATGCTCAATCACAAGTGCAATCCTAGCATGATACTACATGGCATGCTTTAATGCTTATGCAACACCTTGTATGTCATATATTCACAAGCAGGTAATCTCTTTCGAATCTGAGTAAGCCCATAAAGGAACTTACATGAATAAGCCGAACAGTAGAGAACAAAGCAGAAGCAGAATCCAAGTAATGAGTCACCAATAGCAAGCAATGTCCAACATATCACAGTCACCTAATAACATACAAATGCATAAGTCTATCTAATTCACTCAAGGCGCCCCTAACTATCATACATCTCTTCTCTTATCTCATTTCAGATCATTCCATCTTATCTCATCATAATTCATATATCATTTCAAGTTCATCTCATCTCATCATCTTATTTCCAAAACAACCTCTCAAAGAACTCATCTTAGAAAATCAAACAATTCTTTTTTAAATTGCTTATGCAAATCCCGACATTAAACATTTTAACCTTAAAGTCAATTTCCCAAAATCATGTTATAAAATAATTCCGGCATGTTTCTTATTTCAAAAACCTTATATAGATAAATTCCAATACTAAATCATCAAAATAATTCTATGCTCACAAATAATATTTATAAATCAAAACCAACAATCCACTTTAAAATTCCTAACTCACATATTTAAATCCTCATAAAATGCATCATATATAAATAATCCAATTAATACTATTTAAAACAAATAAACAATATAAGACGATTAATTTTCCAGAATTTATAATTATAACCAATCCCAAAATAATAATAATATTCAAATAATTTACACTTACTAACCATATAATCTCAAAACAAATCATAAATATATCTATAACTCCATATCAATTAATATTACTTTTAAAACCTTTTTAAATATATATTAATAATTTCAGAACATATATATATATATATATATATATATATTTTCCTAAAATCAGAAATAATAATTAATATCATATATATATATATATATAATACTATACCCAACAAAACCCAGCCCAAATCCAAGCCCAACCCGAAACCAAAACCCAGCCGAAGACCCGACCCGGGTGCCCATTCCCAATACCCAACACGGATCCTCTGAACCAACCATTTAGATCCCAGACCGGACAAAAGAAATAAGAAAAAGAAAAGAAGGGAACCCGGTCTAGGCGAACCCGTCTCCCCCAATTAAACAGAGCTCTGTTCACGTTCGGAAAACGCAAGGGAGAAGGAGAGAGGTCGAAGGCCTGCTGACGCCCTTCCGGCCTAAGACTCACCCAGACTGAACTACATGCTTCCCCGACATCGTGATTGCAACTAAGGAAGCGCTGACATACCTCCACATGGATTCGATCCAGAATTACCCTACCACTGCATCGGGAGGGATTCTTGTATTTATTTGATTGAACAGGGAGTTAGCATAGTTGAGATATATATTTGAATATTTGAATCACATCCCTCCTAGATGAAAAAATTGGCACCGTTGTCGGGGAGGCAATCAATCGCCACCTAAGTTTTCTCACGATCTAATAGAGCTTATTTTGCATGTTTATGGGACGTTCTAATCGCGGACCTATCCTGGAAAGTCTTGACGACCCTGAATGTTTCGTCCATCTTCGTAACAAAGCTATTCAAATCATGGCGGATAACGAGACGCAGGCAGAGACCATAGAGCGGTTGAGGAAAGAGATTGAGGACCATAACGCTACAATCGCTGCTGAGAGGGCCGCTGCTGCTGCAGAGCGAGTCCGTGCTGATAGGGAGGAGGATGCATGCAGACAATCCCAAGAGCGGCTAAATCAGTATCCACAAACGGCGATGCAATACATGCATCCGCCGCTTCATGTTCCTGAATCCGCTATACTTATTCCTCCTTCCAATTATGCAATTAAAATAAACTTCCTATCTGAAATTAAAAGAAACACCTTTGAAGGAAGACCTAATGAATGTCCACTACAACACATCTCTACTTTTATGGATTTATGTCAAACTATTGCTGATGGTGTAAATTTAGAGTATGTGAGACTGAAATCTTTTCGATGGTCTTTGGCAGGGAAGGCATTGCAATGGCTAGAAAATTTGGCTTCGTGCTCACTGAGGACATGGGCAGAGGTGAAGGATGCATTCTTAAACAAATTCTTTCCTCCCTCTAAAACGGCGATGCTGCGGCAAAGGATCACGGCTTTCAAACAAAAGCCAGGTGAAACATTGGCACAGGCGTGAGAGCGTTTTAAGGACTTGTAGAGATCATGCCCGACGCATGGGAAACTTCCATATGTCATCCAGGAGATATTCTACAATTCCCTTGATGCACCAAATAACAAGAGGATCAACTCATATACCTCCTATCGGTACATTGAGCTTACACCAACGGAGGCTGGGGAGACGATTGAGAGGCTAGTCAACTTCGACAACACCTATGGGACTGCTGCGGCCTATGACTCAAGGCCGTCCCCATCGATGCCACTATATGAGCCTCCAAACAAAATTGATCCCGATGTGCGGCAACAATTCCACAACGATCAAACACGCCGCCTTAAAAAGCAAGTCAGGTTCTTGAGCAACAATCAAACTTGTCAGGAATGTGGCTTAACAAGGCTTAACACTAGTGCCTGTACACATACTGAGCAAGTATCTATGGCGGAACAACATGAGAAAGCCAAATGGACGAGAGGCTCCTATAGAGGGGGCAATCAACAATATTAGAGAGATCAAATATTCTATCAACAAAGGGATCCCCCGCCATATAGAGCACCACGGCACCTTGAGCGAGAAACAAGCAAATAACTCCGTGCATACTCAGCTGCAGGGCATCAATTCTAGACTTGGGGAGATCGACGTTTGGAAGCGCAACATGGAGACCAAAATGGGTCAATTGGCGGAAGCAATACCCAAAGCGTCAGGATCATTCCCTGGTTCAACTGTGCCCAATCAAAAGAGCAAAACTACTGGACACATAGCGACGATGAACTTAAGAAGTGGGCGTCAATTACAAATGCCTGAGCAAAAAGCGGAGGAGAAGGCCCCAGAAGGAACATCGATATCGACCCCCCTGTCGATATCGACCAAGGTGACGTCGATGTCGACCATCCACTCGATGTCGACACTGAATCTGAGTCACCACATAAATCGACTCCTCCAGTCGATGTCGACCCCCATCTAGTCGATGTCGATCTAACTCTAGTCGTAGGAAATAAGAAGGTGTTGCCATTCCCATCGAAAAAGGTGATTAAGGACCCGGCGGAAAAGAAGTTCGAGCGGTTCGTGAAGATGCTTCAAGGACTCAATGTCTCAATACCATTCACAGAAGCACTTCATGAGATGTCATCTTATGTAAGATTCCTTAAGGACATATTGGGTAAGAAGCGATCGCTTTCTGAGATCGCAGAGGAGTGCAACAGATTGGAGCTACCACAAAAGCGGGCAGACCTAGGTAAGTTTTCTATCGCTATAGGCTTAGGTCGATATCGCTTTAATGCTCTAGTTGATTTGGGTGCTAGCATTAGCATGATGCCACTAACCATATGGCACAAGGTAAAGATAGGTCCTCTGGAGCCCGTGGATGCAAAACTATAGATGGCGAACAATACGGCAGTGATTCCAACAGGGACGGTAACAGATGTGCCAGTACAATTAGGTAAATTCTTTGTCCCTGCTGATTTCTTAGTTGTTGATATAGCAGAGGACCCTGCTTGTCCCATTATTTTAGGTAGGCCATTCCTAGCAACCATCGATGCCAACATCAGTGTGAAGAAAGGGTTGCTCTCATTCACAATTAGCGACGAAGTTATAGAGTATGCCTTCAACAAGACGGTGAGGAACAATGAAGGGCCAATGGAGATAAAGGCCATTGATAGCATGCATTTAGAGGTCATAATAGGTTTCATTTATCTTATTTAAGATGCATATCATGCATGGTTTAAGCACAATTTGCATATTTGCTCTCTATGTTGGTGGAGTCGGAATCTACATGTTTTTATTGTTTATTTCAGGTAACTGCGGATCCGAGGAGGACACATGGGTTGATGAAGCATTAGATGAGGATTGTTTAGTTGATCGAGGAATCTTACATGAAGATCTAAAGAGGTCATGAGAAGAAGAAGCGAGCCTAGACGAATAGCAAGTCTGCAGAAGTTGTCGCCAGACATGCTGAACTTGTTTTGCACTTTCTGGAGGCCTTGCTTGTCTGATCAACTATTATGACCATGCGTTGGAAAGATGTTTCAGAGAGCTACAACTTTTCTTTTACCATTTAGAGCTGATTCGACCTGCATTTTCCGTAAAAGGCTGATGCAACGGGCGCCGCCATATGCAGAGGCCGCCGCATTATTGCTGCGGCCGCTGCATGTTCCAGCACCGACGCCTTTTGAGCAGCGACGTTTTATCTATCCAAACCCTATTTATCTATCGAATTGTCTTTTGGCCGAAGTGGACAATTTTAGAGAGGGCTTAGCCCTAGGTTTCCATTCATTCATTAGATTAGGATTCAAGACGATTTTAGTGGGAGATTGAGAGCGATGTTCGCCATGGGCGGCTAAACTCTCTTCGTCCTATCTATGATTTGAAGCATTGTTTGGATTGAGTTGTGAGTTTCTAAATCTTGTTCCTTATTTCTTATATTGAATGTTTCAATTTCTTTGTGCTTGAATGTTTGATTGTTTTATTCTATCTCGCCTGATCAACTTGGTAGAATCAATTAACCTGCTAGGGTTTTGTAGATTCCTGATTGCGAACCTTAACCCAAGTGGCAAACTTATCCCTATAGGGCTGATTGAACTAATTGGATGGGTAGGAAGTTGGATGTGTTGTTAAATCCCTCTTTAGGGACTGCAAATACCTTTTGTTAATCTCTGAACTTAAAGCTATCAATTGGGTTAAATCCTTCTTTAGGGACTGTTCAATTGAGAAGGGTTTCTAGGACTCATTAGACTAGTAACTATATGAGACCGCCGGGACAAGGGCATTCATAGGAAAACTAAAAGAGCAAGAGGAATTTACAATATCAATTCAACCAAATAAAGTGGATAGTTGTAGGTAGAGCGATCTTATCTAAATTGTTTTGCATCAACTTGTTTATAGTTTATTTTGTTTTCTTTATTATTTCCGTGACCAAAAACCCCCCTTTTCACTAATTGGTAAATACACATTGCAAAAGAATACTTGATTCTCTGTGGGATCGACCTCTTACTTACTTGCTATACTAGTTTGTAGGTTTGAGTTTTATTTTGATACGGTTTACGCGACTAAAAACCGTCCATCAAATTAGCACCGTTGCCGGCGAATTAAGTTTATTTTTTTTGTTTTGTGTATTTATTGATTTTTGTTTATATATCTAAATTTGTTGTGAACCTATCTTACGGTTCATAACGCCCTTGCTACTAACTTTTTCAATATGTTGAGATTAGTGCAGTTTGAAGGTGAGAACTTTCACCAATACTTCACTAGATTGCATAAGTATGTTGACCACCTTGGTTCATGGGGTTATCAATTCAACATCCGTGATATGATTATGTGCATAATTGATGGGATGACTGTTGAGACGTGAGGGCTTGTTGAGTATATGAGTAACGGAGGCCTGAAGCGGTTAGGAGGATTGTCGGGGTTGTGGGATTTTTACTGTTATCTGGACTACCATGTTGCACAGGAAGAATTGCTCGCCACGTCTCAACAGTTGAAGGAAGTAAAAATGAGCCGCTGTAAAAAACTTGGAGAATCAGATGAAACAACTCATTCAAACTTTAAGTGCAAAAGGTTAGAAGGAAAAGGGCTTAGAAGAAGAAGGAGTTGAAGTCATAATGGAGGGTGAAAATTCTGAGGAGCGGCGACCGCCGCAGTGCTACTGACAAGAACCCAACGTCTTCTTCTCTTGATTTTGAGAATCCCATCCCACCACCCTTTGAAGAATTAAAGGATGAAAGAACGAAAGATCCTATCGAAGTCATTGTGCTAAATTCATTCCCTCCTATGTGGTTTCAACATGATAATGACACGCCGAATGAGGAGGAATTGGTTGCAGACAATGCTAGTTTCTTAGAAAATGGAAGAGAGGGTCTAGTGCTTTTGACCTGGAATCTCATGAGTCATCGCATGAGGTTACATGTGATGTGTCTCCTATTCCATTTGCATCATCCATTTTGAGCTCGCCCACTGATGAACCAGGTCTAGATCCATCTACTGAGGCTCAAGAGGTAACAAAGGTAAACTTTTGCAATTTGGAAGGTAATGGTGATTATGTTGATCCTTTTGATTGCTATTTTGAGAAGCCACCAGCGGAACTGTGTTGGTGGTATCATATTTCTTCAAGAGAGAGTCATGCTAGACTCTTTGATAGATTGAAAGGGTTTTTGAATTCCATATTTTATGCTTTCAATTTATTGTGCTATGATGTGCCTTGTAAGATGTGTGCACAGGAATATGATAGGCTACTGAGGGCCTTGACGATGTCTGATAAGTAAGATCTTGATATTGAGAATAAGTCAGGCCAATGACATTAAAGAAAGGCGCTTCTCGGGAGGCAACCCGAGGTAAGTTTCTAATTTAGTTATTTCAATTCCTAGTTAGCTAGTTTTCTTTTCAATAAATTAGGTTTTCCATTAGGCATTAGATAGTTTTTAGATAGACTAACTTTTCAGGAAAAGTCGCCGGAATTAGCTGAACCAAGGGCGTCGACGCTGCAGACAGGCGGCGGCCGCCGCAAGGCCCAGTCGAACCATTTGGTTGTCTATGAAAGTCCATGAGCCTATTCGTCCACCACATTGTGAGTATTTCATTCATCTCTTCCGTTATGTTTTTTTTGTCTTTTATGTTTCATTGAGGACAATGAAAGGTTTAAGTGTGGGGGAGGGATTGCAGTGCATATAGATAAAGTTGCATATCATGTTTATTTATGTTATCATGTTTATTTATGTTGTCATATTTATTTTTATTCATGTATTGCACTTGAAAAAAATCCAAAAATATCATGCATATACATAGATTTCAAATACCCACCTTAGTTAGTGAAACTCTACATTCTTATGGCATGAACTTGTAAATCCTACGATGAATTTGAATTGCTTAGCCTGATCGCCTTAAAATGTTTTCTTATGAAGCATGATTTTGTGATGTAATTGAGCATGTATGGTTGAGCTTGAGTATGATTGAAATCCTACAAACATGACCCTTGTGAGAATGTTTTTAGCCTTATTAGAATCATTTATAATTATTTTGCTCAATTGTGTGATTTACTCTCCTTGTGTTGCTACCTCTTGGCATTGACTTCAGTATCTATTTTTCAAGACTGACTCACATGATTGTTGCTTACGGTGTTTATGTTTATAGTTTGAGTCTTTTGTTTGAATTTGTGCATACTTAGTGAAATAAGGTGGCAATGGTTGATGCACATAGTAACCGGATCTACGCATGACACCCAAGGGCATGATTCGCGCAAAACAGTGTTGAAAACTATCCACTATGAAAGAAAGCTTGATCATGAAGTAATCGGGTTCATTCATGGCACCCATGTTTGCAACTTGCGTCAAAAGATGTTCAAGTGGACTTTACTTAAGCAGGTTGAGGTGTTGATAGACCGGGGCTATTCATGACACCCATGTTTGCGCCTCGCGTAAGGAAGACACCAAGGCAAGAAAATAAATAGAAAAAAAAGAAAGAAAA
Organism: Persicaria maculosa; assembly: GCA_963922045.1. NCBI lineage: Eukaryota > Viridiplantae > Streptophyta > Magnoliopsida > Caryophyllales > Polygonaceae > Persicaria > Persicaria maculosa. The sequence goes on along the minus strand of OY998271.1, from coordinate 19,605,190 downwards.
AGAAAGAAGAAAAGAAAAAAAAAGAGTAACATTTTGTTTATTTTTCTTTATTGTGTCCCGCAAGTAATGACAATTCGTTGGAGATTTGGTGATATTGTGGTCAATGTCAATGAGCTTAGTGCATTTTGGATTGAGTTAAGGGTTAAACCTTAAAGCCTAAACACATGAAAGCATGAGTGAAACACATATTCCTGGTGAGGTTGCATGATTTCTACTTCTGTGCCTTGATCGCTAAATACATGCTATGATGTTTATTCACTTAGTCTTGTGTTCATTTAAAATTGATGTTGCTTTTGATTTGGGAAAATGCATGAAGAAGGAAACTGTAGGTATAGGTTGCTTTTATATTATTCGCTCGAGGACTAGCGAAGCTTAAGTGTGGGGGACTTTGATAGCATGCATTTAGATGGTCATAATAGGTTTTATTTAGCTTAGTTAAGATGCATATCATGCATGGTTTAAGCACAATTTGCATATTTCCTCTCTATGTTGGTGGAGTCGGAATCTACATGTTTTTATTGATTATTTCATGTAACTGTGGATCTGAGGAGGAGACATGGGTTGATGAAGCATTAGATGAGGATTGTCTAGTTGATCAAGGAATCTTACATGAAGATCTAAAGAGGTCCTGAGAAGAAGAAGCGAGCCTAGACGAAGCGCAAGTCTGCAGAAGTTGTCGCCAGACATACTGAACTTGTTTTGCATTTTCTGGAGACCTCGGTTGTCCGATCGACTATTATGACCATGCGTTGGAAATCTCTTTCAGAGAGCTACAACTTTCCTGTTGACGTCGAGAGCTGATTCGACCTGCATTTTCCGTTAAAGGCTGATGCCGAGTGCGCCGCCATATGCAGCGACGCGTTTTGAGCAGTGACGTTTTATGTATCCATACCCTATTTACCTATCGAATTGTCATTTGGCCGAAGTGGACAATTTTAGAGAGGGCTTAGCCCTAGGTTTCCATTCATTCATTAGATTAGGATTCAAGACGATTTTAGTGGGAGATTGAGAGTGATGTTCGCCATGGGCGGCTAAACTCTCTTCGTTCTATCTACGATTTGAAGCTTTGTTGGGATTGAGTTGTTAGTTTCTAAATCTTGTTCCTTATTTCTTATATTGAATGTTTCAACTTCTTTGTGCTTGAATGTTTGATTGTTTTATTCCATCTCGCCTGATCAACTTGGTAGAATCAATTCAACTGCTAGGATTTTGTAGATTCCTGATTGCGAACCTTAACCCAAGTGGCAAACTTATCCCGTTAGGGCTGATTGAATTAATTGGATGGGTAGGAAGTTGGATGTGTTGTTAAATACCTCTTTAGGGACTGCAAATACCTTGGTTAATCTCTGAACTTAAAGCTATCAATTGGGTTAAATCCTTCTTTAGGGACTTTTCAATTGATAAGGGTTTCTAGGACTGATTGGACTAGTAACTATATTAGGCCGGGACAAGGGTATTCATAGGAAAACTAAAAGAACAGGAGGAAGTTACAATATCAATTCAACCAAATAAAGTGGATAGTTGTAGGTAGAGCAATCTTCTCTAAATTGTTTTGCATCAACTTGTTTATAGTTTATTTTGTTTTCTTTCTTATTTCAATGGTGTCTACATCGCATGTGGAGAAGCCAAGGTAAGGACTATGACTCCGGATGAGCTTGAAAAGAGGGCCATAGAAGCCCAAGTGGAAGAGGTTGTGACAATCTTGAACCAAGGAGCCAAAGAGAACATCGAAATCGACCCAGGTAAGTCGATATCGACTAACAATATTCAAGATTCTATGTCAAGTTATAAGTACGGGGTCAATGGAGAAGGAGATGGAACCTCGAAATCAATGTTAAGGGTCGATATCGACCATGCCCTAAAGCCAAAATCGACCACCATTGATTCTGAGAAAAGAGAAGCAAAGTCCTTGATATCGATCTCTGAAGATCGAAATCGACCTGATCATGTCGAGCAGAAATCCTCCAAATCGACTAAACCTCCAAGAGCAAAACAGAGCTCTGATAACTCCACTCCCTTGATGAAAATCGGAATAAGTTTCAAAGGCCTTGACAGTCTGTTTGTGTCAAAGGTGTTAAAGCTTTAACAGTATTGATGAAACACAAAACCTGTTCTATATGATATTATGTTCGAATATTATTTTATGTTATTATATGCTTCCATTATATTATTATATATACACTAACCTTTCAGGAAGTATTTTCGAATAATATTTCCTTCTTTATGTCGTAAATTGAGAAGATTCAAATCGGAAGATCATGGCCTCCGAAAGTTTCCAAAGATAGAAGATCCAGCTCAAGCCATGATCCTCTCTAGCCGTTGGTCAAGATCCTTAGGCGCCGATTTGTTTCAATAAAAAGAAAAGGAAGAAGAAGACAGCTTGACACCTGTTGAACATAAGCTTTCATACACTCAAGCCTTCAAGCGAAATCTGTCTTCTTCGTGTGCTCTCTGCTAGTCCTTAAGAGTCCGTAATTTCATTTCAAAGCATTTGAGAGTTACACTGTGAGCTTATAGGATATATTTCGAGAGAGTGTTATACTCAAGAGTTTGTAACTCAGGAAGTAGACACTAGGCGATTGATTCACTAAGTGTAAGAGGATTGTACTAGATAGCATAGAGAGGTGGGGCTCTTCTAGATTGGTCTAGGACTCCAAGGGAACGTGACTTGACTAGATTACAATTGTATAGGAGAGAGGCTTCTCGGTGAGCTACTAGGATCCTAAGTCTTGTGAATCAATAAAAGCCGGTTGAATCCTAGGGTTGTGGAAGAACCCTAGGCGGGGACGTAGGCCAAGTTCGTGCCGAACCTCGTAAATAACTCATCGAGTCCTTTACTTATTGCTTTACCTTATTTCCGCACTTGGTTCGACTGTTTAACTTTGTGATTCAGGTTTTTAGAGAAAAGACTAAGTCTAATCTCAAAGGTTTTTGCACGAGCTTCAAAAGTCTTGAGAATCTGCGAAAAACCGGCATACTCTATTCAACCCCCCCTTCTAGAGTATTTCTATATTACTTTGTTTTACATTATCGAACCTTCAATTGGTATCAGAGCTTTACTCACTGCTTTTGATCTAACAATCTTGTGAGTTTTCGATCATGTCTGGTGAAGCAAGCGGAGGATTTGCACAGGGAAGATCTACCAGCAGACCACCACTCTTTGTAGGAAATAACTTTGTCCACTGGAGATCATTGATGAAGATGTTCATCATAGACCAAGATCTGGAACTTTGGAACATTATAGAGAATGGGCTAAAGATTCCAGAGAAAGACGGACCAAATGGAACCAAAGTCGCAAAGAAGGAGTCTGAATACATCCAAGCGGATCTTGAACTCGTCTCCAAAAACTACAGGGCTATTAACTTACTTTATTGTGGTCTTAGCACTGATGAGTTTAACCGTATTTCATCTTGTAGGTCAGCTAAAGAGATTTGGGACAAGCTGGTCGTCACCTATGAGGGAACCAGCCAAGTGAAGGACACCAAGATCAGCATCTTCCTTCAAAAGTATGAACTTTTCAAGATGAAGCCTGATGAGTCTATCAAGGTCATGTTCACATGATTCACAGAAATCACCAACAACCTTGACTCTCTCGGCAAGAGCTTTACAAACGTTGAGAAAGTAAGGAAGATATTGAGGTGTCTCCCAAAAGAAAAGTGGGGTCCTAAAGTAACAGCTATAGAGGAAGCCCAAGACCTCACTACTCTGCCTTTTGACGACCTGCTTGGGAAACTGATCACGCATGAGATGATCCTTAATGAAGACGATGGAGAACTTCCAGCAAGCACTAAGAATTTGGCGCTCAAATCTAAGAAGGATGACAACAAAGATGAATCTGATTCCGAAGATGAGGATGATGATGAGGATGATCCTTTTGCTCTTATCACAAGAGGCCTTGCTCGAATCCTCAAAATGAAGAAACAATTCAACAACAAGGATAGATCAGAGTCTTCTAAATTCCGAGGTAAGTCTCAATACAACAAAAATGATAAGAAGACTAAACCGTTGTCTTGTTTTGAATGTGGTGAAACAGATCATCTTGTGAAAGACTGCCCTCAAAAGATGAAGAGCCAGTCCAAGAAGGGTGATAGATGGAAAAAGAAAGCCATGGTGGCAACTTGGAGCGATTCTGACTCCGACTCCGACGATGAGAAGGCCAATGTCTGTCTTATGGCATTAGGAGATGAATCTCACGATGAGAAGCTTGAGGTAACTGTAAGAGAACTTATGGCAAGTCCAAAAGAGGTATTATCGGAATTCCTTTCTAATATGATTGCCAATGAAGAGAAACTTATTGCCCAAACTAACACTCTTATTAAGAGAACTGTGGACCAGGAAAGAACTATTGAGGATCTGTCTATGAGGGTCAAAAGTCTTGAAGCTTCTTATTCAGGTCTTGATATTAAAGTCAAGACTATTGACTCAGAGAAATCTGAACTCAGGCAAGATCTCTCGTCTCTGAGAAATGAACATCATGACTTAGAGAACGAGAAGATCTCCCTGAATAATAAGATTCAAGACCAACAGACAGCCCTCATAAGTTTTACCAAATCCAAAGGCACTCTTGATAGGATGTTGGGTGAGCAACAAAGTTCTCTAAACAAAAGTGGTATTGGTTACAATCCAAGGTTTTTAAAGAAGCAGCACATTACCACCTTTGTAAAGGCAAAAGGAAGCAGAACCTCTCCTATATGTCACCATTGTGCTCGAAAGGGACATGTAAAAGAGACCTGCCCCTATAGAAGAAAGGATCCATATATCATTCGCAAAACATTCCCTGTTCATTTGATAAAAGAACGGATAACACAAGTTTGGGTCCCAAAAGGCACTATTTTACCAAATATGGTTTATCCCAATAATGGATCTAAATTTGCTTATTGGTCTAGCCACAAAGGTTGATGTTTGTTTTGCAGGAGATCACCAAGGTGAAGGAGCAAAAATGGATTATTGATAGTGGATGCTCGAGGCATATGAGTGGGAAGAGGTCTCTCTTTCATGATCTAAAGGAGCAATCCACAGGAACAATCACTCTTGGTGACAAAGGAAAGTGTGACATCGTTGGTATTGGTAGCGTTGGGAGTGATTCCAACCATAGTATTAAAAATGTCTATCTTGTGAATGGTTTAAAGTATAATTTGCTTAGTGTTTCTCAATTATGTGATAGTGGCAATAATATCAGATTTAAAAAGAAAAGATGTCTAGTGTGCAGAGAAGATACAGGTGAAGTTATACTAACTACATATCGTTACAACAATATATACGCTGTGAATGTTGATCAAGTGGCACAAGGAAGCTTAACCTGTCTAAAAGCTTTGACGGACGATCCAAAGCTCTGGCACAGGAGACTCGGTCATGTGAGTCCACATACACTACAGAAGCTTGTGTCCAAAGGGCTTGTAAGAGGACTACCTGAGATGGACTTCAAAGGTATTGATATGTGCAATGCATGCACACGAGGTAAACAAACACGTAGCTCTTTCAAACCCAAAAAGGTTGCAAGTTCTTCTAGACACTTGAACTTTTACTTATGGATTTATGTGGTCCTATGCGAGTCAAATCTCCCAATGGTAAAAAGTACATGCTTGTTGTTGTTGATGATTTTTCTAGATATACTTGGGTTGCATTTTTAAAAGAAAAATCAGAGGCCTTATTTGAGTTTTCAAAACTTTGTAAGGAGTTGCAAACTTTAAGAAACGAGCCCATAGTGTCAATTCGAAGTGATCATGGTAGGGAGTTTGATCAACTTCAGTTTGATTTGTTTTGTGCTAAATATGGCATCTCCCATAACTTTTCTGCTCCTAGGACACCTCAACAAAATGGGGTTGTGGAACGAAAGAACCGCACCCTAGAGGATATGGCCAGGACTATGCTTTTAGAAAATGCATTACCTAAAACCTATTGGGCTGAAGCTGTTAACACAGCTAACTATATTTTGAATCTCTGTCTTATTCGTTCCATCTTAAAGAAAACTCCTTATGAACTTTTCAAAGGCCGCAAACCACTTATATCTTATTTTAAACCCTTTGGCTGTACTTGCTTTGTTCATAACAATGGAAAAGATAACCTTGGGAAATTTGATGCACGTAGTGATGAAGGTATATTTCGTGGCTACTCCACAAGTAGCAAAGCTTATAGAATCTTCAATAAAAGGACTCAATTAGTTGAAGAAAGTATACATGTTATATTTGATGAATGCAATGACGGTTCTTTGAGTGAAAGTGTTGCAGATATAGATCTTAACATCCATGCGGAGAACGAGGAAGGTGATGATGCTGCTACCAAGAACACAGAGAAGAGGAACATGCAGGAACAAATTCTCAACACTGAAGAATTGGCCCAAGGTGTTGAAGATTCGTCCAAAGCCCTTGGTGTCCAATTCAACAGTGTTGAAATGTCAGAAACTACTGAAACTAAACCTAACAGGACTATGGAGTCAGATGTACCACAAATCAATCCTGCTGGTGTGACGAATCAAGGAGCTGAGACTAGCAAAAGAAAATTCAAATACTCCTCATCACACTCATTAAAGGATATCATTTCTGACCCTACTTTTAGTGTTCAAACTCGTTCTAAACTTAAAGATCTTTGTGCTTTTCACGCGTTTGTCTCTCTTATAGAACCCAAGAAGGTAGATGAGGCCCTTCAAGAGCCAGATTGGATCATTGCTATGCAAAGTGAGCTTAACGAATTTGAAAGGAACAAAGTCTGAACCTTGAAGCCTAGGCCAAAGCATCAATCAGTCATTGGCACACGATGGGTATTTCGAAACAAACTAGATGAGAATGGTAAGATCGTGAGGAACAAGGCAAGGCTTGTTGCTCAAGGCTACAATCAAGAGGAAGGTATTGACTACGAGGAGACCTTTGCTCCCGTAGCCAGGCTTGAAGCCATTCACATATTATTAGCATTTGCATCTTTTATGGGCATAAAACTATATCAAATGTATGTCAAGTGTGCTTTTCTCAATGGTTTCTTAGAACAAGAAGTTTATGTGGCTCAAACCCCAGGTTTTGAAAGTTTGGAATTTCCTAATCATGTTTATAAACTTGACAAAGCGCTTTATGGTTTGAAACAAGCCCCAAGAGCTTGGTATGAGCGCTTGTCAAAATATCTTTTAGAAAATGATTTTAAAAGGGGGTTGATCGACAAGACTCTTTTTATCAAGACCAAAGGAAAGGACATTTTGGTTATTCAAATTTATGTTGATGATATATTATTTGGTGCTACTAACACATCTTTGTGCAAGGAATTTTCTGACATCATGTGCAGTGAATTTGAGATAAGCTTGATGGGTGAACTCAACTTCTTTTTGGGATTACAAGTTCATCAATCCAAGAAAGGGATCTTTGTCAACCAAAGCAAGTACACTAAGGATCTCTTGAAGAAGTTCAAGATGGATCAATCCAAAGCAGCCAAGACTCCCATGAGCTCAACATTATCCCTAGATCAAGACAAGACTGGGAAGAGTGTCAATCAAAAGGAGTATCGGGGAATGATTGGATCTTTACTATATCTTACAGCTAGTAGACCTGACATCATGTTTAGTGTTTGCATGTGTGCTAGGTTTCAAGCTGATCCTAAAGAATCTCACCTCGTGGCTGTGAAGAGGATCTTTCGATATCTCAATGGCACTAAGGAGCTTGGACTATGGTACCCAAAGCAAAAGGATTTCACATTAATCGGGTATTCTGATGCAGATTTTGCAGGCTATAAGGTGGATAGGAAGAGCGCATCAAGATGTTGCCAATTCTTAGGAGCATCTTTGATCAGTTGGCATTCTACGAAACAAAACTCAGTTGCCCTATCCACTGCAGAAGCCGAATACATAGCAGCTAGAGCATGCTGCTCCCAAATCCTTTGGATAGCTCAACAAATGCGAGATCTTGGCATCAACCTCAAAGGCATTCCCATTAAATGTGACAATACAAGTGCCATCTCCATTACAAAGAATCCTATTCAGCATTCAAGGATCAAACATATTGATGTAAGGCATCATTTCATTAGAGACCACGTCGAAAAAGGTGATGTGTCCATTTCCTTTATTTCAACTGATTATCAATGGGCTGACATTTTTACTAAGCCTTTGGCAGAGGACAGGTTCACCTTCATTAGACGAGAGATCGGGATGCTTAACAAGGATGCACTTTCGTAGGGGGAGCTTTCCCTTTACGAAAGATAAATTTTACTCAGTGTCAAGACCCTTAAGTTTTATGTCAAGGTTTGTGAACTGAATGATAGAAAACAGATATCGGATCGTATATATTTGGTTAATATCTTTTTAGATATTTGATCAAGTATTATTTTCATTGGATTTCAAAATAATTTATTTATGTCACATATTTTTATCCGTTGAGATATTTTTGGAACAAAATATTTTCGGTTATTTCCCTCCTATTCTAAAATGGTTAAGAGAAGATTTGAATTTTGAATTGAAATATTTTTCAAATTGGCAATGTTATCATTACTTACATTGGAACCCTAAACCCCGTCCCATCACTCAAATCTCTCCTATTTAAAACCCCAACACCTCTCGATCACCTCATAACCTCAGAACCACCCAAAACTCTTCCAGTTCTCCCTCTCCAATCTCTCAAACTATCCTGAAACCCTAGCCGAATACCTCCATGGCTCCCAAATCAAAGAAAGCTTCCACACCCAAAAGGCTTGGCGCCACCCCCAAGGGACGCCAGGACACTGCTACTTCTCCTACACCTGAACCCACTCCTCAAGCCATCGTCCCTGCTACAGTCCAGAGCACCATCACTGAGAGCACGACTACAGTAACCAAGGGCTCTCAAAAACGCTCTGCTAAGAAGCCTCTCAGTGCGAAGGAGAAAGGGAAAAAGAAGGTCATCGCTGAGGAGGTGGATGAGGAAGAAGAAAAGGAGGATCTTGATGCTATTCTGGAAAAGGATGCAGCCAAGGAAGCCGAAGAAGAAGCTTTAAGGAAGAAAAAGGCCGAGGAGGAGGCCGAGCTTGCAAGGAAGTTGGTCGAGGAGGAAGCTGAGAGAATCCGGAAGGAAGCCGAGGCGGAGGCTCTCAAGGAGGTTCCTTCTGAAGAGGAGCCTGAGGAAGAGGAGCAAGACGAATCCGGAGAGGACGAGGAGGATACCGATGGAGACAACGCTGAGGACTCGGGGTCAGAGGAAGAAGAGGATGAGGAGCCCGAGCATGCTCCCTCTCCTTCTCCTCCTCCTCCTCCCCCGTCTCCAAAGAAGCGGAAAGCCTCTACAGCCAAGCCTCCTCCTCCCAAGCGCACCAGGAAGGGCACCCTCAGAAGCCTTGAGGCGCCTGCCAAGAGGTCTGCTCCAACACAGGATAGAAGGAAGAACGCTGATCCTCCCGCTCTCATTCAGGTAAATCAATCCCTCCCCTCTTCATGGTTTGAAAATGCTGAAATGGCTGGTAAGTGGGTAGATGAGTTTCGAACTCGTAGGATCTGCTGTTCTGATTTTTTAGATATTGCGTTCTTTGAAGCTTTGAATTTACCATGCATTGCTATCCTTAAAAAATCCCCAGCTTGGACCCTTCTCAATCTTGAAACCGTCTATTATCCCCAACTCACCCGCCTGTTCTATATAAATCTCAAAGCCAAACACACTGACGATGGTTGGTTCTTGGAATCTGTCGTTAAGGAAGTTAGAATCTCTTTCAGCTCTTTTGACTTCGCTGATTTCCTTGGCCTTCCTAGCCCTTGTCCATCCTCTCAAGAAAACCCCTCTAAAGAAGACTCCATTACCCTTGCCCGATCCAAATATCTTCTACCCGAGGCATCTACCAACACCTCAAAGCAGCTAACCCACTCATCCCTTACCCTAGAGGCAAAGATTATATTTAACATCATTGTGCACTGCTTCTTACCCCGTCTAAACTCTGGCTCTCTCCTGACCGACAATGCCATGATCCTACTTTACCGAATCCTCAATGGCCTTGATCTTGATCTGGCCAACACCATTTTAGGATCCATGGCTCACACTAGAAAAGCCAAGAAAGGAACTCCCCTCCCCTTCGCTACCCTTTTGACCCAAATCTTCGAAGCTTCTGGAATTGATTTTAAAAATGAAGAACAGCAGCGTCATATAGGTAAGTTCGACTCCAAGAGCCTTGAAAAGATTGGCATCACTCGGTCCCCCCAAGGGACTTGGAGTCTTGCCTCTCCTTCAAAAGCTCTTCCCACTGCCTCAGCCATTGATGAACGCATGGACAACCTGGAGTTGGGCTTGGAGGAAGTTCGCCTGGATATCAAGGAGTTGCACAAGGAGTTTATGACGGAGATGAGTGGGGTAACCAAGCTGTTGCAAGGTCTGTGGTCGCGGCTTACTGATGATGCTCCGGACGATGAAGCTTAACCCTATCCTAGCCTACCCTAACCCCAAATCTGAAACATTGCTGGTTTTTGGAAACTGTTTCAAAACTTTTGGTGACTGTTTTACCTCCTCCCTTTGTTGAAAGACAAAAAGGGGGAGATGATCTGTGGTGGTGTTAGACTTTTTAAAACTGTTGCGATTTAAAGATCTTGGAAGACCTTGGTTTTATTTTCAGTTGGATGGTCTTCTTGCTTTAAAATTTTGATCCGACATTTGTCTAACCCATGCAGGTACTTAGTCCGATTTTACTTATATTATATATGCTTGACTAAGTTGTAGGGATGCACAGGTTTTGTCTTTCATCAAGGGGGAGATTGATAACTCCATTCCCTTGATGAAAATCGGAATAAGTTTCAAAGGCCTTGACAGTCTGTTTGTGTCAAAGGTCTTGAAGCTTTAACAGTATTGATGAAACACAAAACCTGTTTTATATGATATTATGTTCGAATATTATTTTATGTTATTATATGCTTCCATTATATTATTATATATACACTAACCTTTCAGGAAGTATTTTCGAATATTATTTCCTTCCTTATGTTGTAAATTGAGAAGATTCAAATCGGAAGATCATGGCCTCCGAAAGTTTCCAAAGATAGAAGATCCAGCTCAAGCCATGATCCTCTCTAGCCGTTGGTCAAGATCCTTAGGCGCCGATTTGTTTCAATAAAAAGAAAAGGAAGAAGAAGACAACTTGACACCTGTTGAACACAAGCTTTCATACACTCAAGCCTTCAAGCGAAATCTGTCTTCTTCGTGTGCTCTCTGCTAGTCCTTAAGAGTTTGTAATTTCATTTTAAAGCATTTGAGAGTTACACTGTGAGCTTATAGGATATATTTCGAGAGAGTGTTATACTCAAGAGTTTGTAACTCAGGAAGTAGACACTAGGCGATTGATTCACTAAGTGTAAGAGGATTGTACTAGATAGCATAGAGAGGTGGGGCTCTTCTAGATTGGTCTAGGACTCCAAGGGAACGTGAGTTGACTAGATTACAATTGTATAGGAGAGAGGCTTCTCGGTGAGCTACTAGGATCCTAAGTCTTGTGAATCAATAAAAGCCAGTTGAATCCTAGGGTTGTGGAAGAACCCTAGGCGGGGACGTAGGCCAAGTTCGTGCCGAACCTCGTAAACAACTCATCGAGTCCTTTACTTATTGCTTTACCTTATTTCCGCACTTGGTTCGACTGTTTAACTTTGTGATTCAGGTTTTCAGAGAAAAGACTAAGTCTAATCTCAAAGGTTTTTGCACGAGCTTCAAAAGTCTTGAGAATCTGCGAAAAACCGGCATACTCTATTCAACCCCCCCTTTTAGAGTATTTCTATATTACTTTGTTTTACATTATCGAACCTTCAAGCTCGATATCGACCACTGAATATCGATGTCGACCTGGGCCATAGATAGAGAAGAAGGTAAGTCAAGATACGGATTCCTCCTGTTCCATTTCAATAAGAGATTTATCATTATGTGGAAGAGGTGTGCCTTGGCATGTGCGCTTGTGTAGGGTATCCGATGATGATTCAAACCAATATGAAGTAGGAGACAAGGTGTATGTCACCAAATCAAAAGATCAATGGTTCCCTACTAGATTCAAAGATAAGAGAATGGGACCATTCACGGTAAATCAAATCTATCCAGGCCGAATGCAGCTGAGAGATAAGAAAGGAGTTCTATTTAATGCCCAAGCCACATGGGCTCTGAAGATGCCGCCTTGAGCGCAATGGAAGAAGTCGGCCTAGCGACTTTAAAGTCTAGCGCTTGTAAAAGACAACTAGTTTTTGGTTTTGGACAATCTTTGGCTTTGTTTGAGACTTTATATTATTATTTTGTTTTGTTTTTAGTTTTTTAACAAGTTGCAGAAAAGAGGAAGGAAAAGAGCACAGATCAGACATCGAAATCGAGTGAAAAGCTTGATATCGACCTTAAGGTCAATTCCGAGGGGCTTGTGGTCGAGGCCGGATCACCCTGAAGCTTGAGCCAGAAATCGATGAAAGAGATCGATTTCGATGTTAAAGGTCGACATCAACCACCACTGCAAATTTCTTCGACTCCTGAAATTTGTGACGTTTTAGTAAGCTTATTTCTTAACCCTAGTTCTAATACAGTGAGGACACTGTAATCTTTAAGTATGGGGTAGGGGAAAGGCTTACTTGCATGTTTTTAGCATATTTTGAAATTTTACATAAGTTATTGCATACTTTAGTTACAGGTTCATGCATAGTACATAGTTATTTTAGAATTGCATATTTATCTTTCATATGTTTTAAATTTTGAAAAAAATGACCCCCATCAAAACTTGAAAATAAAGAAAAGAGTCATGGAAGTATAAAAAAGAGATCTACGATGCAAAATTAGATTCATTAGAGATATAACATGAAATTTCCTAGTTAAGGAAAGTCCCAATGAAGTGCAAAAAGAAAAAAAAAACATGAAGGAGAGGAAAATTTGAAGTTGCTTTTGACAGGTGCATGATAATATGATGGAGGACTTTAATATATTTCCATACAAGTGCTTACAAAAGTTCATATCCTAGCCTTACCTATGCATATTTGCAAAAGTCACAAGCCATATATGAGTCTTACTATATCATTATCATTATTGCTCCACATATATCATATTGCCCATTTTTTATACCTTATACCCTATCTGGGGAGAAGTTTGAAAATGGATGTCATCTTTGGAGTTGTTATATGGAGTTTATGAATATTATTGAAGTTGTACGGCAAGAATGAAAGAATTTATGAAATATGAAAAATTTAATGAGCGAGAAAAAATCCGATCACCTCAGGAGTAAAAGGTAGGTCGACCCTGCTTGTTGAGATGTTAGTTCAGCGAGATGGGACACAAGGTGAGGAGTCAGAAGTACTAAGTATCCGGGGCCACTCATGACACCTATGTTTGCGACTCGCGAGAAGGTAGTGCTGAGTTTAGAGAGGTAAAAGCATTATAATTGATAAAAGCATTGAGCGATGAGTGAAAGGTGAGAAACATTATGAAGAAGGAATGTGATGTACATATTTGTATCTCTTTTTACTGCATCTTTTGACTTCTTATTTCATTCGATTTCCAAAGAAAATGTTCAAAGAATATAAACTTGTGTAAAAATGGGCTAAAATACAAGAAATAGAGTCTGCACAAGTTTTGAGCTAACCATGCAGGAATTCGATGAAATCGGAGTCAAAATGAAGAAGCCAAGTGAAGCTGAGCAGTGGTCGATATCGACCTTAAACATCGATATCGACCATAGTTGTCGACACGTCTTCTGAGTGTCGAGATAGACCACACAGACGAACCAAGAAGACATCGATATCGACATACTACATCGATATCGACCTCAACATAGACATCGAGTGGAGCTGAACAAGTCGAGCAGAAATACAGACCTCGATATCGACCTCTGTGGTCGATATCGACCTTATCTCGACAGAAGATAGACTCGATTTCGAGATGCGGATTGGAAACTATATCTTCAAGGAGGCACGAATTTATCTTGTACTTCTAGATAGATGGCAGCTAAACACTTATTTATCTTTTTACCTTTAAGTTTATCAAAATAAAAGACCTATCCTAATTGTTTGGATAGAGTTCATAGTTTAGATAGAAGTTACAATCCTTGGATAGCGAGGATTAGTGGCCTATAAATAAAGCCCTAGGGGGCTGGCATTCGATCATCTTTCAATCATCAATCAACACATCCAATTACATTCAATAGAGTTAGAGAGAAGTTTTAGGGTTTGACGTTTGCGAAAGCCGACGTTGAGTTGTAAAGCTTCGAAATTTATATTTTTATGCAAGTTTATTTCTTTCAATCAATGATGAGTTCCATGATGAGAAGCGAGTAGTCCCCAAAGCTCTTAAGGTCGGGGTGAGCCCGACGTTAGCCATGCGCGCTTGAGGTAAGTGTTAGATGTTGATATCGTTGTGTCTATGTCATCTCCTACGATTCTATGTTTAGTCCCAATCGAAAGAAAAAGGATTCATGCTAACAACTTGAGTTATAAACATAAAATTGGTAGACACAATTAGGTTTATTTGCAAGAGTAATCCTAAAAGTTGGTGTACAGCGAAAGCTTGTCCCTCGGTTGAAATAGCGCAATTGTTTGGCTTGTATATCTTATCGCATGCATTGGTTAACGTTTTGGTAAACCCTAATCCTAGGAGTTGCTTTTTACATAGTTTATACACATAAAACCTCTGTTTATTTATGTTCATCGCATCTTCATCCATCCTAAAGTCTTCGGCCTTTCTTTGCCGACAAAAAGCTAACAACTTTCAGGAGAAGACATCGATATCGACCACAGACATCGATATCGACCGCTGAGTTCGTTGACAGTTTTCTGAGTCGACGAAGATCAACACTGCGGAGTTTACTGAACATCGATATCGACCCCAGATGTCAGAATCGACCTTCTGTATCGACTGGCATACTTCTGAGCCAGTCGACTTCGTGGACTAACATCGATATCGACCTTCCCTAGTCGATATCGACTACCGTTTTTGTCTCTGCAGGTCTTCTGTTGCAGAAAGGATCGACAGCCGAGGTCGACATCGAGCTCCAAGGTCGAAATCGAGGCTTCTGGTCGACGCAAGACGTGAAATTTCCAACGCTACTAGGATCCCGCTGACACCCCTCCTCGTGGATCGATCCTGACTACCCTTCCACTACAACGGGAGGAAGTTTTGTAATTATTTGCATAGGCCAGGAGTTGGTTTACATTTATACATCTTTATTATTTGTATTTGAGATACTCGACCTTCCTCCTACAATAACAGAATGTGGAATATATTTTGGAAAGAAAGTATATTTCCCCGGATTTAATACCACATGGTCAAATATTAGCCCACCTTTAGCCTTTTACCAATCTACTTCTCTATAGCTTCCAAAAGTCCTCTTGATTATTAATGTTATTTTACGAAATTGTTTTTATGCATATAAACCTCCTTTTAAAAGTATGAAATTGCTTTTATGCACAGGCATGGATTTGGTTGACATAAGTACCTTATCAAGGATGGCAATTGATTGTAGGGACATATGAAAAATGAATCTATGATGTTGAGGGTTTACTTTCTTCCCCTGAATGACCATTAAAAGTATTGCTTGGGGACAAGCAAGCATAAGTATGGGGTGTTTGATGTGCGCGCAAATTGCCATATTTTCGATGCACATTTAAGTTAATTTTATCATTCTTTTGCATGCATATTAGTGGGAAATCATAAGATTAGTGTAGTTTATGCATAATTGTCAAATATATGGCTCTGTACGAGTTTCTATGTGATTTCGCAGAAAACATGGCGAAAATGAATAGATTTGGAAGAGCGGAATCGATTGTGAACCTCGTCATCGAGTGCAGTAGAGCAGGCAGGAATCGAGCAGAAAAGAACAGAGCATGTCGACACAAGAGAGGTCTATATCGATGTCCCAAGGTCGATATCGAGTGGCCTATATCAAGCTTATTGATAGAAGTCGATTGCTAATCCGAGGAGAAGAAGGAGTGCTCGAGATAAGAGTTAAAGAGAGGTCGATATCGATGATGGAGGTCGATATCGATGTAGTCCAGCAGAGAAGTTTGACTCAGATTTTGATAGAATTCTATCCGAAGCTTGCACGTCTATCCTCAAGTCGAGATCTTCTATCTTCAATAACAAACTTCATCTTTTGAGTTATTTACCATGGAATTTTTAGTTTTACTTTATTAAGTTTTATCCTAGAGAATAAAGACAAAGTTTTGAATCCTTGGCTAGCAAGATTTAAGATCTATATCTATAGGCCGTTAGGGCTGAGTTTATTCATTCAATCCAATTACAACAAGTTTTAGTCATACAACGCAGAGAATTAGGAGAGAGAGAGAGAGGCCGAGTGAGGTTGAAGAGAAGCGAGAGCGGAGATTTGGCTTGGTTCGGTTGTAACTTTCTCTTTAGTTTAATCAAAGTAGTTTTCTTTTCAATGATGATAATGAGTTCAACGATGAAGAACAAGTAGTCAACCCCCTTCTAGGGCCGGGGTGAGCCCGACGATAGCAATGTAGGGTAAGTGCATCAAAGGTATGATTTTTATGTGATTCCATCTTCTATCCTACGCATGATCCTTTGCGAAAGTTAGGGAGATTCATTATTTGCATTATTGAAGCAAAAGCCAATCATATTGTGAACTTGGATTACTCATGAATTGGATAGTAACTCTTAGGAATTATGCGAGAGCCTCTAATGACCTAAGTGTTGGTAACGAAAGTTATTCGACGGAAAGACATTAAATTTGATAACCTTAGCATCATACTTGCATTGTTATCATTGTGGCATGAATCCCCGAATTTGGAAGATTTTAGTTTATTGAATTCATATAAAAAGTTGAGTTATATTTCTGTCTACAGTTCCTTTACCATCCTAAGCTCTTCGGAAACTTTTCCGACACATAGGTTACATTATACAGTTTCTGTGACAAACATCGAAATCGACTGGAAAGGTCGATATCGAGCACTAACATCGATATCGAGGTCTCTCTCGACGTCGATTGTGTTTGCTTTTTTCTTCTGCAACAACTTTGCTGGAAATCGACCAAAACTGAGGTCGATATCGATCAGACACCTCGATATCGAGTATCTCCTGAGGTCGAAAGCTTGATCGTGATTGCAACTAAGGAAGCGCTGATATACCTCCTCGTGGATTCGATCCTGAATTACCCTACCACTGCATGGGGAGGGATTCTTGTATTTATTTGATTGAACAGGGAGTTAGCATAGTTGAGATATATATTTGAATATTTGAATGGCACCTCCCCTAGACAAACAATATGTATAATGATTCGCGATATTGTTGAGTATAGTGATGCCTTGAGCTGCTTGATTATGTGGGTTGAGGACCTTGGGTAGAATGATCGGAGAGCAGTGAGAGGGTTGGAGTTGTAGGACTGATCAATGATAGTATGAACTAAAGATGTAGGGAGGCGATGTTAGCTTAGATGAGACCGAGCGAGTTCTAGGATTGATTGTAGATAGGGGTTAGTGGATTTCAGATGAGCTTCTAGGTAGGCCTTAGGAGAGAAGTAGGATTAGGACGGCAGGATTTTGAGCGAGAGCTGTTGGTATATGTGGGTAGCATAGGAGGGTAGTTGGATGAGGACTAGGGTAGTTCGTTAGGGTAATCTTGAGAGTTGGTGTGATAGAGGTAGTTATGATAGTTCTAGGTGTGGATAGGTAGGGTAGAAGTTGATCAAGCTTATGGCGGAAGTGTTGATAGATAGGTTAGTGCACTAGAAGTAGGTTAGGTTATCTAGGAGCGAATCGTGGATGACGTAAGGTTGATCGACTAAGAACTGCTAGGAAATTGTAGAAATCGGGTCTAGGTCGTAGGTGTTATGATTAAGGAATGGCCTTGGTGAGAAATGAGTTGGGAACTGCTTGAGAAATCGTAACTTTAGGAGTTAGGGTGATCCTATGTTAACAGGACTGGATGAGAAATATGTAAATTGGGGTTGTTTAGGTAATGTTGAGGATTCTTGACGGAATTTTGATCGAAGGGACATGATTGGCAAATATCAGCATAAAGAAACGGAAATCGGAATTGATGTGTAGGAGTTGTTGTAGCTATTGGGGTATTAGGGAACGAAAGATGGACCTTTGAGGAAGGTCAGCATGGTGAGAATGTCGTTCAGGTTGTTGTAGGACTACATGCTTGAGGTTCAAGATAGGAATGTTTTGAGTAATGAATGAGGGAGCTAGGCAAGGTAGAGGAGATTGAGAATACTAATAGTTGGATATTGTGGAAGATTCAATCTAGTTGCGATACATTGGGGTAACTTGTGTAAGAATGATATGGAAATTCTATGGGAATGATGATTTAGTAAATAGGGGCTTAAGCGGTAATATGTCTAGGTTTGAGGAATTGCAAATTGGGCAATTAGGAATATGCGAAAACGAGGAACTAGAGTAGGACGACTTGAGAAATCGCGATTGGATAAGGTTTAGTGAGGATCGAAATGGTAAATCAGTACGATGAACAAGAGAATTGCCGTGATCCTTTGGGAAATGAAAGGTCATAATTCGGATTAGTTGGGTCTTGATGAGTTAGTAAGCTAGATATATGTCTGTTGATCAATTAAGATAGATGGGACTGAAGAGGAACTTGATGATGGGTGGTTATGAGTTAGTGATAGATATTCTCTAGGTTAGCAATTGTCGAGAGTAGGCATTCGAGAGGTGAGGTGCTTGTGGTATCCTGGGGTGTGTAGGCCGTTTAAGAAAATGAACCTTGTGTCGAGTGTTGATGATATAGTATGATGTTGTTGATGAGGCTAGCAGTAGGAGTCTGATCTTTAGAAGTGGAATAGTAGTGGGAATGCTTAGTGGTGTTGGAAGTAAGATTTGAATATTTAGGTGACTTAGATTTCCTCTTTAAGGTTTAATAGTTGGACTAGATTTGATAGACGTAGAGGAAATGGATGAATTTGGTAGGAAACACCTAGGGTGAGGGTGTACTTGATAAGGAGTCTTGGTAGACGATTGAGATGTTGAGCTTGTCGAAATCGGAAATTAAACGGTTATGAATTCTGGGATGTGGGTTCTAGATGGTTAGTTGGAATGTTAGGACTTGAGCTCGAACTATTGAGGAAAGTTGATCCTTAGATGTCTTGATGACCTCAGCTTGGAAATACCTAGTAATCGGTTTGGGAATTTGGCTTTGAATTGCGGATGTTTATGAGGCCAGGGATGTAAAGACTCGGGATTTTAAACTATTATTTTATAAATTAAGATTTAATTTCGATTTAATATTGATTTAATTGGGATTTGAATTATAAGGTTTAGAAAAATTTAAAAATTCCGTCCTCGAGCAGAATAATTTTATTTTAATTCTTTTGGAGCAGATTCCGGCATAAATTTGAATTTGATCTAAAAATGGCTTTTATATCCGATTTCTTATACCGAGATTGAAGATATTGTTCAGATTTCATTATTATTGTTGTTATTCGGATCTGAGCCTTTGGGTATAATTTTAATTGAGTCGTGATAAGATCGAGTGAGCGGATTTCGGGATTTATATTTCAGGTATTCTTTTGAATTTAGACATAGGACCACTTTCTCTCTCTCTCCCTCTCCTGCTCACTCTTGTCTTCTTAACAACCTTTCTCCCCTTTTCCTTGTCGAGTAGCAGCAGCTCCCACGCCATGCACCTTCCTCATTTCCTTGTCTTCAAATCCCCACCACCATACCATTTTAACTTTGGTCCCCATTCCCCTTTTTCATTGATTCAGAAACAGATTTCCTCTTTCTTGCAATCGAATTCAGCCCTTGACCTTGCTCTATTCCCCACGCCGAGCCTACACACCCTCACCCCCCCCCCCTTCTCATTTTGAAACCCAGTGCAGAAAACCCATTTCCCCTTTCTATTGGTTCAGTCAAATACAACTCACCCCCTCTTTCTTTCATTTTACTTCAAACCCTTCAACCTTATCCCCTCTAAGCTCCCTCCTCTGCTTCCTTCGGCCGAGAGCAGTACATCTCCCCCACCACCACAGACGCCACCAATACCCCCTATCCACCTCTTCTTCCTCTCCTCCTCCATCACCGAAGCCCTTGCTTCTCTGTTTCGTTGGGCCATTAACCGAGCGCACCTGAGCCACCACCCCGAGCGCAGTAGCGGCAAAAGAGACCTCCATTTCCTCCGACGATGCCAATCCAAGCACGAGCGAGCTCCCAGGAGCTCTAGTGGCCAGACGACGCCCAGGATCCGCCGTCGAGCCGTCACCATGGACCTCCTCTTCCCTTGTTTCTCTTCGAAACATTTGGTAAGGGTTCTCTTCCCCTCTTTTCTGATGGAAATCGAGCGAAAACTCAACCCTTATGACTTCCACCTTCGACCCAGGTCCGAGAAAAGCTCCATGAGCCTCTGACGAGCCCCAACACAGCCCGAGCACCTCCAACGGCGTTCCTCGAGCCCTCGGTGAGCTCCTTCTCTTTCCCCCTTTCTCTGCCCAATTCTCTGGTGTTGTAAGAGAGAATTCAAATATTCAAATAAACAATTCACAACTATGCTAATTCCTTGTCCCAAACAAATAATACAAGAATCCCTCCCAATGTAGTAGTAGGGTAATTCAGGATCGAATCCACGAGGAGGTATGTCAGCACTTCCTTAGTTGCAATCACGATCAAGCTTTCGACCTCAGAAGACACTGGATATCGACGTGTCTGGTCGATATCGACTGCAGTTCTGGTCGATTTCCAGTAGAGTTCCTGCAGAAGATAAAAGCAGCAAAGTCGACTACAATACAGACCTCGATATCGACGTTAGACCTCGATATCGACCTTTACAGTCGATTCCGATATTTGTCACAGAAACTGTAATTCGTAACCAATTGTCGGAAAAGAGTCCGAAGAATTTAGAATGGTTAAGAAGGATGATCAGAAACAAAACTACAACTTTTATATGAATTCAATTAATTAAAAAGCTTCCAAAGTCGAGGTTTCATGCCACTACTATAAAAATGCAAGTTTCATGCTAAAGTTATGAAATTTAATGTCTTTCCGTCAAATAACTTTCGTTATCAACACTTAGGTGATTAGAGGCTCTCGCATAGTTCCTAAGAGTTACTATCCAATTCATGAGTAATCCAAGTTCACAATATGAGTAGCTTTCGCTTCAATAATGCAAATAATGAATCTCCCTAACTTTCGCAAGGAATCATGCATAGGATAGAAGACGGAATCACATAAAAGTCATATCTTTGATTCACTTACCCTACATCGCTATCGTCGGGCTCACCCCGACCCTAGAAGTGGGTGGACTACTCGCTTCTCATCATGCAACTCATCATCATCATTGAAAGAAAACTACTCTGAATTAAACTATGAAAGAAAGATTACAACCAAACAAGCCAAATCTCCGCTCTCGCTTCCACCAACTCAATCGGCCTCATCTCTCTCTCTACTAATTCTCTCTATTGAAAACTGAATGCTCTGTGTGTATGGATGATTAAACTCAGCCCTAATGTCTTCTACATATAGATATCGAACTTTGTTATCCAAAGACTTGAAACTTTATCTTTATTCTGTACGATAAAAATTAAATAAAGTAAAAACTAAAAATCCCATGGTAAATCAGCTTCATATGATAGCTCTGATGTTGAAGATAAGAAATCTCAACTTTTGGATAGACGTGCAAGCTTCGGATAGAATTCTATCAAAATCTGAGTTGGATTCCTCTGCTGGCATAATCGGTATCGACCTTCAGACGTCGATATCGACCTTTTTGAAACTCTATCTCGAGCTCTCCCTCTCCTACTCAGATTAGCACTCGACTTCTATCTTTTAGCTCGATCTGGCCACTCGATATCGACCTCCAATCCTCGATATCGACCTCTCTGGTGTCGACATGCTCTATTTCATTTCCTACTCGATTCATATATCTCTGCTGTACTCGAGGTCGAGGTCTCCAGTCAATTTTGACCTCTTCAGAAGACTTCGAGTTCTTTTTTCGCTCTTTCAAATCTGTCCATTTTTATCCTATTTTCTGCGAAATCACATAGAAACTCGTGCAGAGCCATATATTTGATAATAAAGCATAAACTACACTAATCCCATGTTTTCCCACTAATATGCATGCAAAAGAATGATAAAATGGACTTAAATGTGCATAGAAAATATGGCAATTTGCGCGCACATCAAACACCCCATACATAAGCTTGCTTGTCCTCGAGCAATACCTTTAATGGTCATTCAGAGGAAGAAAGTAAACCCTCAACATCATAGATTCATTTTTCATATGTCCCTATAATCAATTGCCATCCTCGATAAGGTACTTGTGTCAACCAAGTCCATGCCTGTGCATAAAAGCAATTTCATACTATAAAAGGAGGTAATATGCAAAAAACAATTTTAGCGACAGAGCATTAATAATCAAGAGGACTTTTGGAAGCTTGTGAGAAGTAGATTGGTAAAAGGCTAAAGGTGGGCTAATATTTGGCCATGTGGTGTTAAATCCGGGGAAATAAACTTTCTTTCCAAAACCTTCCACATTCCTTCTTCATAATGTCTCACCTTTCACTCATCGCACAATGCTTTTATTCAATATAATGCTTTTACCTTTCTAACCTTAGTACTGCCTTCTCGCGAGTCGCAAACATGGGTGTCATGAATGACCCCGGATAATTAGTACTTCGGACTCCTCACCTTGTGTCCCATCTCACTGAACTAACATCTCAACGAGCAGCGTCGACCTACCTTTATCTCCTGAGGTGATTAGATTTTTTCTCGCTCATTAAATTTTCCATAATTCATAAATTTTTTTCATTCCTTCCAACAACTTGATAATAATATGCACAACTCTATATAACAACTCCAAAGATATATGACATCCATTCTCAAACTTGTCCCCGGATAGGGTATAAGGTATAAAATGGGTAATATGTATATGTGTGGAGTAATAATGATCATGATAAGGCTCATATATGGCTTGTGACTTTTGCAAATATGCATTGGTAAGGCTAGGATATGAAATTGTATATGTAAGCACTTGTATGGAAATTTCATAAAAAGTCCTCCATCATCTTATCATGCACATGTCAAAAGCAACTTCAAATTTTTCATCTCCTTTATTTTTTATTTTTTTTCTTTTTGCACTTCATTGGGACTTCCGTTAACTAGGCGATTTCATGTTATATCTCTAATCAATCTAATTTTGCATCGTATAGTTCTTTTTTATACTTCCATGACTCTTTCTTTATTTTTGATGGGGGTCATATTTTTTTTAAAATACTAAATATAAACTAAATATGACTAACTATGTAATATGCATGAACTAAATAAATATGCAATAACTTATAAAATATGCTAAAATATGTAAGTAAGCTTTTCCCCCACCCCATACATAAAACCTACAGTGTCCTCACTGTATTAGAACTAGGGTTAGGAAGAAAACATACTAAACCGTCACAAATTTCAGGAGTCGAAGAAGACAGCAGGAATGGTCGATATCGACCATTAACATCGATATCGATGTTTCTCATCGATTTCTGGCTCAGGCTTCAGGGTGATCTGGCCTCGACCACAAGCCCTTCTGAATCAACCATAAGGTCGATGTCGATCTTGGACATCGATTTCAATGTCTTTTCTATGTGCTTTTCTCTTTCCTGCAACTTGTTAAAAAAACCAACACAAATGCAAAACAATAAATTGTAATGTCTTAAAACAAAGCAAAATTGTTTAAAACCAAAACCAAATCTTTGTTACAAGCTCTAGACTTTTAAGTCGCGAGGCCGACTTCTTCCTTTACGCTTCTCAAGGCGGCATCTGCATAGCCCATGTGGCTTGGGCCTCAAATATTACTCCTTTCTTGTCACGCAGCTGCATTCCGCCGGGATGGATCTGATTGACCGTGAATGGTCCCAAATTCTTATCCTTGAATCTCGTAGGGAACCAATGGTCCTTGGATTTGGAAACATAGACTTTGTCTCCTATCTCATATCGGCTCGAATCATCATCGGATACCTTACATAAGCGCACATGCCAAGGCACACCTCTTCCAAATAATGATAAATCTTTGATTGAAATGGAACAGGAGGAATCCGTACCTTGACTTACCTTCTTCTCAGTCTGTGGCTCAGGTCGACATCGAGGTTTAGAGGTCGATATCGACCTTTGTTGTACTCCTGGAGGATCAGTCAATTTGGAGAGTTTCTGCGCGATATGACCAGGTCGATTTCGATTCTCAGAGATCGATATCGAGGTCTCTATTCCTCCCTCCTCAGCTTTAATGGTGGTCGATTTCGGCTGGGTATGGTCGATATCGACCTTGCTGCCCGATTTCGATGTTCCTTCTCCTCCTCCGTCGACCCTATACATATGACCTGACACAAAATCTTGAACATTATTAGTCTATATCGACTTACCTGGGTCCATTTCGATGTTCTGTTGGGCCCCTTCGTTCAAGATTGCCACAACTTCCTCCACTTGGGCTTCTATGGCCCTCTTTTCAAGCTCCTCCAGTGACATACTCCTTACTTTGGCTTCTCCACATACATGCTATGTAGACACCATTGATGGCTTTTATCTCCATTGGCCCTTGATTATTCACTGTCTTGTTGAAGGCATACTCTATCACCTCGTCACTAATTATGAATGAGAGCAATCCTTTCTTCACACTAATGTTGGCATCGACGGTTGCTAGGAATGGCCTACCTAAAATAATGGGACATGCAGGGTCCTCCGCTATATCAACAACTAAGAAATCAGCAGGGACAAAGAATTTACCTACTTGTACTGGCACATCCGTAACTATCCCAGTTGGAATTACTACCGTATTATTTACCATGTATAAACTTGCATCCATGGGCTCCAGAGGACCTATCTTTACCTTGTGCCAAATTGTTAGTGGCATCATGCTAACGCTAGCGCCCAAGTCAACTAAAGCATTAAATTTGAATTGATTTAAACCTATAGCGATAGAAAACTTACTTGGGTCCGCCCGGTTTTGTGGTAGCTCGAACCTGTTACACTCCTCTGCGATCTTAGAAAGTGATCGCTTCTTACCCAAGATGTCCTTAAGGAACCTTACATAGGATTGCATCTCATCAATTGCTTATGTGAATGGTATAGATACATTGAGTCCCTGAAGTATATTCACGAACCTTTGGAACTTCTTTTCTGCTGGGTCGTTAATCATCTTTCTAGTTGGGAATGGCAACACCTTCTTCTTCCCTGCGGCTGTAGTGAGGTCGACATCGACATCAGTAGGGTCAACATCGACTGGAGGAGTCGATTTCTGTGGTGACTGTTCGCTAAGGGGAGTGTGGTAAAGTAGGAGATTCAAATATTTAAAATAAAACAAAGCACAACTATACTATCTCCCTGTCCCAAACAAATAATACAAGAATCCCCTCCCTTGTAGTAGTAGGGTAATTCAGGATCGAATCCACGAGGAGGTATGTCAGCGCTTCCTTTGTTGTACTCACGCTCAAGGCTTTCGAACTCAGCAGACACTCGATATCGAGTATACAGGTCGATATCGACCTCAGTTCTGGTCGATTTCCTAGCGCAGTCCCTGCAGAAGACAAAACAGCAAGTCGACGTCGAGCAGATACCTCGATATCGATGTTAGACCTCGATATCGACCCTTATGGTCGATTTCGATGCTTGTCACATAAACTGTTTTTGTAACCAATTTGTCGGAAAAGAGTCCGAAGAAAATAGAATGGAGAAGGAAGATGAACAGAAACAAAACTAAGACTTTTAAGTTGATTTCAATTAATTAAAAGGCTTCCAAAGTTGGGGTTTCATGCCACAACGATAACAATGCAAGTTTTATGCTAAAGATATGAACTTTAATGTCTTTCCGTCAAATAACTTTCGTTATAAACACTTAGGTGATTAGAGGCTCTCGCATTATTCCTAAGAGTTACTATCCAATTCATGAGCAATTCAAGTTCACAATATGAGTGGCTTTCGCTTCAATAATGCAAAGAATGAATCTCCCTAACTTTCGTAAAGGATCATGCATGGGGTAGAAGACGAAATCGCATAAAAGTCAAACCTTTAATGCACTTACCTCACATTTCTATCGTCGGGCTCACCCCGACCCTAGAAGTGGGTTGACTACTCGCTCCTCGTCATGCACATCATCATCATTGTTATTGAAAGAAAGCTACTTTGAATTAAAACTCCGAAAGAAAGTACAACCGAACAAGCCACTCCACTCTCGCTTTACAACTCCACTCGGCCTCCTCTCTCTCTCTCTACTCTCTATTGAAACTGAAATTCTCTGCGAAATTGGATGTTATTCGATCTGAAATTGAATACCTAAACTCAGCCCTATTGGCCTCTATTTATAGATGTCGATAAGGACTCGAAACCTTATCTTTATTCTCTAAGATAAACTAAAACAAAGTAAAAGCTAAAACTTCATGGTGAAATCAGCATCCTCATGATAGATCTGGTGTTGATGATAGGAAATCTCGACCTTTGGATAGATATTGCAAGCTTTGGATATAATTCTATCAAAATCGGAGTCGAATTCCTCTGCTGGCGTGGTCGATATCGACCCTTAGACATCGATATCGACCCTTCCAAAACCTTATCTCGAGCTTCTCCTTCTCCTACTCGAACTGGCACTCGACTTCTATCAATTTGGTCGATCTGGCAGCATCGATATCGACCCCCAGACGTCGATATCGACCTCTTCTGTGTCGATATGCTCTGTTTTCTTTTCTGCTCGATTCCTATGTCTCTGATGTACTCGATGTCGAGGTCTTTAGTCGATTTTGACCTCTTCAGAAGACTTCGAGTTCTTTTTCTGCTCTTCCGAATTCATCCATTTTTATCCTGTTTTCTGCGAAATCACATGGAAACTCGTGCAAACCCATATATTTGACATTTAAGCATAAACTACACTATTCCCATGTTTTCCTATTAATATGTATGCAAAAGACAATAAAATGGATTCATGTGTGCGTAGAAAATATGGCAATTTGCGCGGACATCAGTGACGCAGCATCAGGGTCGACATCGACAGGAAGGTCAACATCGACGTCACCTTGGTCGATATCTACAGGAGGGGTCGATATCGATGTCTATTCTGGGTCCTTTTCCTCCACTTTTTGCTCGGGCGTTTGTAATTGACGCCCACTCCTTAGGTTTACTGCCGTAATATGTCCAGTGGTTTTGCCCTTTTGGTTGGGCACAGTGGATCCAGGGAATGATCCTGATGCTTTTGGTATTGCTTCCGCCAATTGACTCATTTGAGTCTCCATGTTGCGCTTCCAAACGTCGATCTCCCCAAGTCTAGAATTGATGCACTACAACTGAGTATGGATGGAGTTGTTGGCTTATTTAAACTCAGCATGGTTCCTCCACATCTCATCAAGAATGATTTGTAGGTCATCCTTCATTGTCTCTCGCTCAGGGTGCCCTGGTGCTCTATATGGTGGGGGATCCCTTTGATAGAACCTTTGGTCGCCCCAATATTGTTGATTGCCCCCTCCATAGGAGCCTCTCATCCACTTGGCTTCCTCATGTTGTTCCGCCATGGATACTTGCTCAGTATGTGGACAGGCGCTAATGTTATGCCTTGTCGAGCCACATTCCTGACAAGTTTGATTGTTGCTCGGGAATCTGACTTGCTTTTGAAGGTGGCGCATCTGATCGTTGTGGAATTGTTGCCATACCTCAGGATCTATCTCCCTTGGAGGCTCATATAGTGGCATTGATGGGGCAGGCCTTGCATCATTGGCCGCAGCAGCCCCATAGGTGTTGTCAAAGTTCATGAGCCCCTCAATGGTCTCCCAGGCCTCCGTTGGTGTAAGCTCAATGTACCGATAAGAGGTGTATGAATTTATCCTCTCCTTATTCAGCGTATCAAGGGCATTGTAGAATATCTCTTGGATGACATATGGAAGTTGCTCATGCGTCGGGCATGATCTCAACAAGTCCTTAAATCGCTCCCACGCCTTTGCTAGTGTTTCACCAGGCTTTTGTTTGAAAGTCGTGATCCTTTGCCGCAACATCGCCGTTTTAGAAGGTGGAAAGAACTTATTCAAGAATGCATTCTTCACCTCCGCCCATGTCCTCAGCGAGCGTGGAGTCAAACTCTCAAGCCATTGTAATGCCTTCCCTTCCAAAGACCATCGAAAAGATTTTAGTCTCACATACTCTAAATTTACTCCATCAGCTACGGTTTCACATAAATCCATAAAAGTAGAGATGTGTGGCAAAGGGCATTCATTAGGTTTTCCTTCAAAAGTATTTCTTTTAATTTCAGAAATGAAGTTAAGTTTAATTTCATAATTGGAGTGAGGAATTAGAATAGCGGATTCAGGAACGTGAAGCGGCGGATGGATATATTGCATCGCCGTCTGTGGATACTGATTGAGCCGCTCTTGGGCTTGTCGGCACGCATCCTCCTCCCTATCAGCACGGGCTCGCTCTACAGCAGCGGCGGCCCTCTCAGCAGCGATTATAGCATTGTGGTCCTCAATCTCCTTCCTCAACCGCTCTATGGTTTCAGCCTGCGTCTCATTGTCAACCATGATGCGAATCGCTTTGTTGCGAAGATGGAAGAAACGTTCAGGCTTGTTGGTGGGTTCCAGGATAGGTACACGATTAGAACATCGCATAAACCTGTAAAATAAGCTTCAAAAAGATCGTGAGAAAACTCAGGTGGCGATTGATTGCCTCCTCGGCAACGGCGCCAATTTGTTGTAATGGAGAATTCAAATATTCAAATAAACAATTCACAACTATTCTAACTGTAAAGACTGAATATATATTTTATATATATTATATTATTATTTTAATTAAATATGTTAGTATTTATTTCAATTTGTAAAAGCGGAGAAAAATCGTCCTCGAGCACGAGTTCAAAATTTAAAATCCTTCCGGGATCATTTTAAATTAGGATTTTGACGGGATTTAATTTTCGCCTTCGAGTTCGGGTATTAATAAAAATTTATTTAAGCTCCGAGTTTTGATTGAAATTTATTTAATTCCGTTATCTTGAGATTGAATTGAAATTTGATTAAATTTGATTTAGTCGGGATTCGATCGGGCGAGCGGGTTTTGAGCCTATTCCGCTAATTTGAATTGGTATTGTGGAACCTCTTTTATTTCCTTTTTTTTCTTTTCTTTTCTTTTCTTTTCTTTTCTTTTCTATATCTCTCTCCTCCCTCTCACGCCACTATACCCAGCTGCCCCTTTTCCCCTATTGGCAAGACAACAACACTTCCTACTCTCCTCCTCCCCTACCTTGTTTCTCTATGGATGGCAAGAGGCCAAAACACCACCCAAAAGCACTGTTTTCTGGATGCAACAACAGCTCACACCCACACCTCCGTCCTGCCTCACATCTTCTTCATCCAATCACACAAATCCATCCTCCTCACTACACACCTTATCCTCTCATTCACCCTTATCCCTCCTCTCTTCCCATTGGGTTGCCGTGAGCCCCTAAGGGAGCCCAAGCTCTCCCCCTTCTTGCATTTGAACACCACCTTACCATCTCACCACCTGGTCACCAGCCGAGCCCACCTCTACAGCATCTCTCCTCCTCCGTCGAGCAACAGCCACCGTCACCACCCTCCTCCTCCCCTGTTTTCGAAATCCACCGGAGCACCTACCTACCTCCTTTCATGGAAGACTAGAGCCACCACTCCCTCCTCCCAGCGATTCCGGCGAGCCTGAAGTAGCCCGAGATAAGCTCCATAGTCACCGGCCATACCCGAACTCCGACGCACCCCCGACCACCTTGGGTCTCCTTCTCGGTGAGCACTTTCTCTCTCTCCTTTTCTTGTCATTTTGAAACCATGTGCGTCGGGTAGTCGGTGTCAGGTAGTCGGAGTCGGGAGCGCCTCCGCCGACCTCCCCCTTCCCTCTTCCTCCTCCGTCGTTCCAAGTTCAACAACAGGTCCTCTGTTTTTTTTCCTCCCTCTGTCGACAATGGGGAAGAAGGGGAACCGGTGGGCCCCGCCTCCACATAAGCTGACACCTCAGGCGCAGGCCCCCCCCCCCTTCTCCTTTTATTTCTGATTTCAGTCTTGGGTTTGGGCCTAATTGGATGGGGCCTTTTCACGGGTTAAGGGTTTGGGCTTCTTCTTTTCTTTCTTTCTTCTCTTATTCTTCCGGGTCTTTCTTTTCCTTCTCTTTTCTAGTGGATCCGGGTTTGTTTTTTTAACAAATTGGGCCGAGGTTAGGGATCCGAAATGGGTTGGGGTTGGGCCAGCTGAGGTTACTTTATTTTATTCCTTATGGTTGTTACCTATTTTACATATAAGTCATATATTATAGGATGACTTTTATTATTTTATTATTATGATTATTATTATTATTATAATATTGTGACTTTGTGATTACATATTTTCTGAAAATTGTATCTATTATAAAAGTAATTGGAAATAATATTATTTGGGATAAGTATTGTGTGATGATTTAAATATATGATTTTGGGACATTTAAAATGAATTATTAATAAAGATAGGGGATGTTTATGTTTATTAGATTTATTGATGATAAATTATTTAAAGAAGATTTTTAAGTTTTAGAAATGTCCTTTAAAAGAAATGTTATTTGAAAACCATCATGCCGGAATTATTTTAAGTGGTATAAATTTGCAAGTTGACTAAGAGTTAATGTTTTGTATATAGGTTTTGAGAAGATGGATTTATTATGAAATTGAAAATGCCGGAATAATTTCTATAATGTGATTTTGAGGGATTGGTTTTAAGGCCTAAGTGTTTGATGTCGGGATTTGGATAAGCGATTTTAAAAGAATTGTTGATTTTCTAAGTGGAGTTCTTTGAGAGATTGTTTTGAAAATGAGATGATGAGATGAGATGAACATGAAATGATATATGGATTGTGATGAGATAAGATGGAGTAATCTGAAATAAGATATGAGAAGTATGGATGATAGTTAGGGGCACCTTGTGTGAACTAGATAGACTTATGCATTTGTTTGTTATTAGGTAATTGTGATATGTTGGACATTGCTTACTATTGGAGGATTCATTACTTGGACTCTGCTTCAGCCTTGTTTCTATGTTGTTCGGCTTATTCAGGTAAGTTCCTTTATGGGCTTACTCAGATTCGAAAGAGATTACCTGCTTGTGAATATATGACATACTAGGTATTGCATAAGCATTAAAGCATGCCATGTAGTATCATGCTAGGATTGCACTTATGATTGAGCATTCTATTTCTTTATGCGTATGTCAACAGAACGGTAGTTATCTGTGATAGTCCTAGAGTCTTTGTTAGGGTCATAGGGTAGCCCAGCCCCATTGGGTGCCCTGAGTCTATCGAGTCGATATGATATGGTGATGAGATAGCCCAGTACCATCGGGCATGAACAATGTATATGATATGACGACCCACCACCATCGGGCATGAGCATGATATATGATATGATGATGATATATGAAATGATGATGAGATATGATATGATGATGAGATATGATATGATGATGAGATATGATATGCTATAGCATCGAACTGGCCAGTCTCTACACTAACGGGAAGGGGTGCAGAGGTAGGAGAGGGATATGCCACTTGGCATTCTTTGGGCGCCTTTACCGTTCTTTTTTGCCTATTGTAAATTAAGATCATGTTAGTATGATTTAATTTCCACACTTGCATCATCTTTATATTAGCATATGTGTATGTTTGCTTGGGGGACAGGGTGTATTGGGATCTCGGTCTGATCCCGCTCGCACCAATTGTTTTTAGGTATGATTGCTCCCTGTCTCTATGGCGTGGGAAAATCCCCCGGGCGATTGCAAAGAATCTGTCTAACCCCGCTAATTTGGCTATACTACCTTAGAATTTATACTATGGTTTTGACCCGGCACTGCCGTGACATTTGTATCTAAACCTTACTTCTGCTTTACTTTCATTTAAATTGAATTTCTATGACTTTGATTGATTGGGGTTCGAAATCCCCTCTTTGAATACTGATTGATCTTTAGAGGTTTGAAACCTCGACCCGTACCTGAATTGCAACATCCAAACGAAGGTATCCAACCTTCGAAACGTATCTCGGAAATTTATATCCGGGCCGTTACAAAGTTGGTATCAGAGCGAGGTTGTGCAATTCGGGTACGCAAGGGTCGAGTGTATGTTTTGGAAAACCGCCCATGGATTTCAAAGGATTTGAAGATGTTTTCAAGGGGCAAAATGAACTTAATATGCCTAACTCAATTGGACTAAATATGAACTTGGCTTATGATAAAAGAGGAGAACCAACTAATAAGGGATCGAGTGTGTTGAAAAGGCGCTAGACCATCCCTATTGGATGTAGTCGGGAACGGGTAGGCGAAATACTAGCTTGTTCTTTACAGATGGGTCAGGAAGACTCCAAGAAGATCATTGTAATTGCCATTAACTGATTCTATGTTGAGTGCTTGATATGTTAAAGATTTGATTGGTATGCCCTAATTATTGTATGAATATTGAATGATCTGTGAACGAGATAGCGGGAGTACCCTTATTTCCCTACGGTTAAGCCAGCTTGTGTGAAACAGTCCCTCCACTATATTGACCCCTTGATGGTTCTATCGAGTTTTTCTCTCAGATGTCAGTGTGTTCCATGGGGAATTGGGTTGGTAGAGACATTGTGTCGGAAATCATGTATGGATGTGAAGGTTGTCTGAGTGAGTATTGGAAGGTGGTTCTTGATGTCCCTTTGAGTAAAAAGTAAGGTGTTTCTGAGGGTGTCTTTCTTGATTCTTATGACGATCAACCGGTGTCTTCTTGCCATGAAAAGTCGCATCCGAGTCTCACGGGAAAGATGGGGTGATGAGTCAGTAGGGAGAGTCAATGGTTGCCCTTATGGATCTCTACCGGGTCATCTTGATTGCTCCGTCCATGATTGTGTGATACTATGTGGTACTACCCCTTGACCTACAGATTGACCCTTAGTGTTAAATTGTGCTTATGTGCTTTGATGTCCATAATGACTATTGTATGGGTTCGTGCTACATTTATTATATACATATCAATCTCGACATGATCTACTTAGTATATTACATTGTCATATTAGGGCACGAATATATATGTCATATGCTATGAAGTTGTATAATTGATGCCCTCTCTGTGAATAGGTTCATGATAGTGTGATCGTTCAGTTCTAGTATCATGATAGGGTGAGTCCCTTACTTGATGGATACGAGTTATAATTTGATGTCAACATGCCTTATATGCTATGAAATTCTCAGTGCATATTATGATGATGACCTTAATGTGAATTCGTGGTTGTATGACGTTCTGTACCCATGCTTGTCCCATTGCTTGGGTCCCGTGTTATGCCTTTCTATCTCTCATGATTATATGTTGTCATCGCATGTCTACTTGGCCTATTGATCGTTGATTGATTAGAAACATAAACCACATGATATGAGTCTATATGATTGTTGCTTCTCTTGGATTAGGTCCATGATAGTGTTATCAATTATTCTTTGTATGAATGCTCGTAAGATATTCTCCTTAGCATGCTCGCCGATGACGCCTTGATGCCTATTGTTCCTTCTGTGACAAGAACCTATATCACGCCCATCTATGTTGTAGTTGTTAGATTAACTATTGTGGATTACCTTGCTTATGATGGTGTTGTGTGTTCCTTGCATTGAATGGAGAATATGTGGCATAATTGAGTCTTGAGAATGCATGTTTCCTCCTAGTATGTGCTGATTCGAACTCATGTCCCCATAATCTCGTCATATTGCCCGTTACTTAGACTTGCTTTATACATCATTATGTTCCTCTCATGTTACTATACCGTGGGAATAGTAGTGATTGAATTCTTGCATATTGTCATGTTAATCAACTAAATACATGTATGTATCACATGTCATGCCGAGCCATTAGTATCATGCAGGACCCTTGGTTGTGATTTGTGTGAATTTATACCTTATCTACATTATTGCCGATTCTCTCTTGAACTAGGTCCTTGATAGTGTGGTTCTCCCTCTTTCTACCCTCGTAAATGTTTTACTATCCGGTTAGATTAATGTTAAATTCGATGATCGACTTGCTTTCCGTGAGGGTTGATCCTAGCATGCTTACATGTTATCGCCCGCGCTATTTCTCTATTACTCTATGATATCCTCTCGTACTTGCATGAACGTATGACTTGATACGTCGCGTGATCACACACCACCCTATATCATGATTTTGCATATGCGTGATGCACGAATATCAGGAATAAATCTGGTTGGATCACTTTGGTTGTACTCCTGTTCGATGTGTGCTATTAGTATCATGTAAGACTTATGATTTCCAATATGACCCGCTAAATAATCACGTGTTGTACTTGTTCTATGATGTGACAACTATTGTACCATATATGTACTCTATGATGGTTCGTTCTTAACATGATTATAATCTAGCACCCATGATGTCCTTCTTGTTACTTTTGATGATGCCTCATGTTTCGTGAACTAGACTTATGCATTTGTATGTTATTAGGTGATTGGGATATGTTGGACATTGGTTACTATTGGATGATTCATTACTTGGACTCTGCTTCTGCCTTGTTTCTCTGCTGTTCGGCTTATTCAGGTAAGTTCCTTTATGGGCTTACTCAGATTCGAAAGAGATTAGCTGCTTGTGAATATATGACATACTAGGTGTTGCATAAGCATTAAAGCATGCCATGTAGTATCATGCTAGGATTGCACTTATGATTGAGCATTCTATTTCTTTATGCGTATGTAAACAGAACGGTAGTTATCTGTGATAGTCCTAGAGTCTTTGTTAGGGTCATAGGGTAGCACAGCACCATCGGGTGCCCTGAGTCTATCGAGTCAATATGATATGATGATGAGATAGCCCAGTACCATCGGGCATGAACAATGTATATGATATGATGACCCAGCACCATCGGGCATGAGCATGATATATGATATGATGATGATATATGAAATGATAATGAGATATGATATGATGATGAGATATGATATGCTATAGCATCGAACTGGCCAGTCTCTACACTAACGGGAAGGGGTGCAGATGTAGGAGAGGGATATGCCACTTGGCATTCTTTGGGCGCCTTTACCGTTCTTTTTTGCCTATTGTAAATTAAGATCATGTTAGTGTGATTTAATTTCCACACTAGCATCATCTTTATATTAGCATATGTGTATGTTTGCTTGGGGGACAGGGTGTATTGGGATCTCGGTTTGATCCCGCTCGCACCAATTGTTTTTAGGAATGATTGCTCCCTGTCTCTATGGCGTGGGAAAATCCCCCGGGCGATTGCAAAGAATCTGTCTAACCCCGCTAATTTGGCTATACTACCTTAGAATTTATACTATGATTTTGACCCGGCACTGCCGTGGCATTTGTATCTAAACCTTACTTCTGCTTTAATTTCATTTAAATTGAATTTCTGTGACTTTGATTGATTGGGGTTCGAAATCCCCGCTTTGAATACTGATTGATCTTTAGAGGTTTGAAACCTCGACCCGTACCTGAATTGCAACATCCAAACGAAGGTATCCAACCTTCGAAACGTATCTCGGAAATTTATATCCGGGCCGTTACAAAGTCGCATCCGAGTCTTTCTTGATTCTTATGACGATCAACCGGTGTCTTCTTGCCATGAAAAGTCGCATCCGAGTCTCACTGGAAAGATGGGGTGATGAGTCAGCAGGGAGAGTCAATGGTTGCCCTTATGGATCTCTACCGGGTCATCTTGATTGCTCCGTCCATGATTGTGTGATACTATGTGGTACTACCCCTTGACCTACAGATTGACCCTTAGTGTTAAATTGTGCTTATGTGCTTTGATGTCCATAATGACTATTGTATGGGTTCGTGCTACATTTATTATATACATATCAATCTCGACATGATCTACTTAGTATATTACATTGTCATATTAGGGCACGAATATATATGTCATATGCTATGAAGTTGTATAATTGATGCCCTCTCTGTGAATAGGTTCATGATAGTGTGATCGTTCAGTTCTAGTATCATGATAGGGTGAGTGCCTTACTTGATGGATACGAGTTATAATTTGATGTCAACATGCCTTATATGCTATGAAATTCTCAGTGCATATTATGATGATGACCTTAATGTGAATTCGTGGTTGTATGACGTTCTGTACCCATACTTGTCCCATTGCTTGGGTCCCGTGTTATGCCTTTCTATCTCTCATGATTATATGTTGTCATCGCATGTCTACTTGGCCTATTGATCGTTGATTGATTAGAATCATGAACCACATGATATGAGTCTATATGATTGTTGCTTCTCTTGGATTAGGTCCATGATAGTGTGATCAATTCTTCATTGTATGAATGCTCATAAGATATTCTCCTTAGCATGCTCGCCGATGACGCCTTGATGCCTATTGTTCCTTCTGTGACAAGAACCTATATCACTCCCATCTATGTTGTAGTTGTTAGATTAACTATTGTGGATTACCTTGCATATGATGGTGTTGTGTGTTCCTTGCATTGAATGGAGAATATGTGGCATAATTGAGTCTTGAGAATGCATGTTTCCTCCTAGTATGTGCTGATTCGAACTCATGTCCCCATAATCTCGTCATATTGCCCATTACTTAGACTTGCTTTATACATCGTTATGTTCCTCTCATGTTACTATACCGTGGGAATAGTAGTGATTGAATTCTTGCATATTGTCATGTTAATCAACTAAATACATGTATGTATCACATGTCATGCCGAGCCATTAGTATCATGCAGGACCCTTGGTTGTGATTTGTGTGAATTTATACCTTATCTACATTATTGCCGATTCTCTCTTGAACTAGGTCCTTGATAGTGTGGTTCTCCCTCTTTCTACCCTTGTAAATGTTTTACTATCCGGTTAGATTGATGTTAAATTCGATGATCGAGTTGCTTTCCGTGAGGGTTGATCCTAGCATGCTTACATCTTATCGCCCGACGCTATTTCTCTATTACTCTATGATATCCTCTCGTACTTGCATGAACGTATGACTTGATACCTCGCGTGATCACACACCACCCTATATCATGATTTTGCATATGCGTGATGCATGAATATCAGGAATAAATCTGGTTGGATCACTTTGGTTGTACTCCTGTTCGATGTGTGCTATTAGTATCATGTAAGACTTATGATTTCCAATATGACCCGCTAAATAATCACGTGTTGTACTTGTTCTATGATGTGACAACTATTGTACCATATATCACTAGTACAAAAGAGCAATCTTACGGCACAAAATTCTCAGGAGTTTTTAAAAACCCCAGAAAAAAAAACTCGGTCAGGAGTTTTTAAAATAAACTCCCGATAAATATTTTTATTTTATTTTTATATTAGAAGATATAATTTCTCGGGAGTTTTTATATAAACTCCTGAGAACCACATTGTTTTCTCAGGAGTTTTTTTGTAAAAACACCCGAAAAAACATCTGTAGAAAAAATAAAACCCTAACCTTCGATCAATTCAGCCTACCGTCTCGGACTCTCGCTCGACCTATCTGTTGTAGATGAACTTCGGCGAAAATCAAACTCTTCAATCTCCATAAATTGTGAATTTTCTCTCTTCCTCTTTCATACTCAGCCATGAATCTTTTTCTTCTCTGTTAATTTCTCTTCCCTTCACGACCATCTCCATTCTCCACCACATACTCTTTGTTTCAATCGATTCTTCCTTTTGCTCGGAGAAAGCATGAATTTTGACGATGCTGTGTAACTAGGCACTCGAATCAGGTATATCACCTCCCTGCTATTCTAATTTCCGACTGTGCACTTTGATTGGGTAGATTTCTTCCGATTTGTGTTTACTTAGGGTTACATGTTTTCCAAGTTTTGTAGATTTTGAGTAATTGATGTTCCAACTGTGATGTTACATAGGTGGATTGAGGATATTGGAGTTAATTTTGGAGATAGATTAGAAGTGAGGTGAAGATTTTTGGAGGAAATAGGTTTTCATCGATTAGAAGTGAGGTGAAAAAGCTCCATGGAGCAAACGATTCCTGTGGAGCAATGAGACTAAATCCTTCAGTTGTAGCTTGTCTGTTGATCTTCATTCCCATCAGCCCGATCGAAATCTCGTAGCCTACTGCGGCTGCGACAAGGCACAAGGTTTTTCAGCGAGATCCCGGCCATCCGCAGTGGCACCATGGAGCTTTTCAGGACGTTAGGGATATTGTCTGCTCCGACGTTCACTATATGCTCCACTCTGGTGCCAAGGTACTTCTCTCGACTATTTTAGGGATTTTGCACAAATCTATGGGTAAATTGGAAATTCCAGATTGAGTTAGTTCATTTCTCAGAGTTAAACAGTGAATAGAGTAGAATAATTACTTCGTTTTGATTAGTATTTAAACAGTAATATCAGCTCTCGGCAGGAGGAAATTGTGATCTTGGCATTGTTGGCTCAAGGCGATATCTAGGTTATAGAGAGCTTTTTGTGTTTTTAGATTCAGCTATGGACTTGTTTTAGATAGTAGCCTTCCGTATTTAGTTCTTGAACACTCAATTAATAGCTCTAGTGCTGAAGATTTTGTGCTAAAGTGATATTTCCTTAACCTTGCTAAGGACAATGTTAGGGACTTAATAGTTAAAATCACACCTATGCTGCAGTCAGAACTTATCAAACAATATGTTGTCACTAGGAGTTCAAATAATTGGCATTCCATGAATGAGAAAATCAATCTATTCATGAATGAGTATTGTTAATTGAATGGGTAAAGCTAGTTGATGTGAGCTAATGTTCCAACTGTACATGAAAAGGGGAAGACA
Source organism: Persicaria maculosa (assembly GCA_963922045.1). Taxonomy (NCBI): domain Eukaryota; kingdom Viridiplantae; phylum Streptophyta; class Magnoliopsida; order Caryophyllales; family Polygonaceae; genus Persicaria; species Persicaria maculosa. Next base: position 19,566,610 of record OY998271.1, on the reverse strand, counting down.
TGTTCCTTTAACCTAATCTAGCAAGCATTTATGTTGGATATGATGATACACTAGTGATATAAAATTTGCAATCACCAAGTCTGATCCAGTACTGTTTGGTGGAAATTTCAGGTTATTTTGGGAATGCGGTGCTGCCTATTCAGTTCATATAATTGGATTACTTTAGGTGTGTTATATACATATATTTGTCATTGACTTATTTCTCATTAGCTTAGTGATTTTTGCTCATGTTCAAAAAACGATTTTGCTTTGCTGCTAATATTTATACAATATATACATACTAATCTCAAAACCTGTTCGGCTTAGTCCGTGTTAGTGACTTATTGTATTTTATACTGATTCCTATTCTTCTTCTGTAATTTCAGTTTCATTTACTTTATGTAGTCTGTGACTTCTGTATCTTAACTTGGACAATTGTTTCACGTTGAATCAGTCAACCTAGTCTGGACTTTATGCCCAAGTTCTGATGTATTGTCTACTGCAGGTTCCCTTTCAGGTACCACTTGAAGTAAACATTGTTCTTTTAACAAGTTTGTAATACAAATGTCGATGAGGAATATGTAGTTAAAACACCTCTGCCTCCCTCCATTGTTAGCCATACCATCATTTGGCAAGTAAATTCATGTTAGCGTATTTTTTTTGCTAATCATTTTGTTATTAATGACTATACACTACTTCCCAGGGAATATATATGCATCATCTTCTCTGGAATTTTGAGAATTGGAAACAGCTATAATGTACACGTTGAGTCTTCTAAGTACTTTTCATTGTAATCATTGCTACCATGTAGATTTCAAAGTTATTAGTTATGTTTTGGAGATAGTTTTCCATCTACGATTGTCACAATTTGTGTGTAATGTCGTTAACTTGATATATATTGTAATGTCATTTATTGTTGTTGACATACCATGGTTTGTATTTTAATTAAACAAGTAGTGTTTTATGGGTTATTGATTAGTATAATTAACAAATAGGGCCTTCTATCCTGATATTTTTTTTAAATATCATGGTAGAAAGCCCCCTATTTTTTTAAAAAACTCACCCCCTTTCTCGGGAGTTTTTTTAAAAAGCTCCTGATAGAAATAAACGCAGGATGGCTTTTTAGGAAACACCATCTCTCGAGAGTTTTTTTTAAAAACTACTGACCGAAAATTGTCTCTCAGGGGTTTTTATAAAACTCCCGAGAGACATCTATCACCTAGGGAAATAAAAGGAGTTAGAAAACTCCTGTCCGCTTTGTAAAAAAAACCCCGAAATACGTTCAATCTGTACTAGTGTATGTACTCTATGATGGTTCGTTCTTAACATGATTATAATCTAGCACCCATGATGTCCTTCTTGTTACTTTTGATGATGCCTCATGTTTCGTGAACTAGACTTATGCATTTGTATGTTATTAGGTGATTGGGATATGTTGGACATTGGTTACTATTGGATGACTCATTACTTGGACTCTGCTTCTGCCTTGTTTCTCTGCTGTTCGGCTTATTCAGGTAAGTTCCTTTATGGGCTTACTCAGATTTGAAAGAGATTAGCTGCTTGTGAATATATGACATACTAGGTGTTGCATAAGCATTAAAGCATGCCATGTAGTATCATGCTAGGATTGCACTTATGATTGAGCATTCTATTTCTTCATGTGTATGTAAAAAGAACGGCAGTTATCTGTGATAGTCCTAGAGTCTTTATTAGGGTCATAGGGTAGCCCAGCCCCATCGGGTGCCCTGAGTCTATCGAGTCAATATGATATCATGATGAGATATCCCAGTACCATCGGGCATGAACAATGTATATGATATGATGACCCAGCACCATCGGGCATGAGCATGATATATGATATAATGATGATATATGAAATGATGATGAGATATGATATGATGATGAGATATGATATGCTATAGCATCGAACTGGCAAGTCTCTACACTAACGGGAAGGGGTTCAGAGGTAGGAGAGGGATATGCCACTTGGCATTCTTTGGGCGCCTTTACCGTTCTTTTTTGCCTATTGTAAATTAAGATCATGTTAGTGTGATTTAATTTCCACACTTGCATCATCTTTATATTAGCATATGTGTATGTTTGCTTGGGGGACAGGGTGTATTGGGATCTCGGTCTGATCCCGCTCGCACCAATTGTTTTTAGGTATGATTGCTCCCTGTCTCTATGGCGTGGGAAAATCCCCCGGGCGATTGCAAAGAATCTGTCTAACCCCGCTAATTTGGCTATACTACCTTAGAATTTATACTATGGTTTTGACCCGGCACTGCCGTGGCATTTGTATCTAAACCTTACTTCTGCTTTAATTTCATTTAAGTTGAATTTCTGTGACTTTGATTGATTGGGGTTCGAAATCCCCGCTTTGAATACTGATTGATCTTTAGAGGTTTGAAACCTCAACCCGTACCTGAATTGCAACATCCAAACGAAGGTATCCAACCTTCGAAACGTATCTCGGAAATTTATATCCGGGCCGTTACAAAGTTGGTATCAGAGCGAGGTTGTGCAATTCGGGTACGCAAGGGTCGAGTGTATGTTTTGGAAAACCGCCCATGGATTTCAAAGGATTCGAAGATGTTTTCAAGGGGCAAAATGAACTTAATATGCCTAACTCAATTGGACTAAATATGAACTTGGCTTATGATAAAAGAGGAGAACCAACTAATAAGGGATCGAGTGTGTTGAAAAGGCACTAGACCATCCCTATTGGATGTAGTCGGGAACGGGTAGGCGAAATACTAGCTTGTTCTTTACAGATGGGTCGGGAAGACTCCAAGGAGATCATTGTAATTGCCATTAACTGATTCTATGTTGAGTGCTTGATATGTTAAAGATTTTATTGGTATGCTCTAATTATTGTATGAATATTGAATGATCTGTGAACGAGATAGCGGGAGTACCCTTATTTCCCTACGGTTAAGCCAGCTTGTGTGAAACAGCCCCTCCACTATATTGACCCCTTGACGGTTCTATCGAGTTTTTCTCTCGGATGTCAGTGTGTTCCACGGGGAATTGGGTTGGTAGAGACATTGTGTCGGAAATCATGTATGGATGTGAAGGTTGTCTGAGTGAGTATTAGAAGGGGGTTCTTGATGTCCCTTTGAGTAAAAAGTAAGGTGTTTCTGAGGGTGTCTTTCTTGATTCTTATGACGATCAACCGGTGTCTTCTTGCCATGAAAAGTCGCATCCGAGTCTCACTGGAAAGATGGGGTGATGAGTCAGTAGGGAGAGTCAATGGTTGCCCTTATGGATCTCTACCGGGTCATCTTGATTGCTCCGTCCATGATTGTGTGATACTATGTGGTACTACCCCTTGACCTACAGATTGACCCTTAGTGTTAAATTGTGCTTATGTGCTTTGATGTCCATAATGACTATTGTATGGGTTCGTGCTACATTTATTATATACATATCAATCTCGCCATGATCTACTTAGTATATTACATTGTCATATTAGGGCATGAAATATATGTCATATGCTATAAAGTTGTATAATTGATGCCCTCTCTGTGAATAGGTTCATGATAGTGTGATCGTTCAGTTCTAGTATCATGATAGGGTGAGTCCCTTACTTGATGGATACGAGTTATAATTTGATGTCAACATGCCTTATATGCTATGAAATTCTCAGTGCATATTATGATGATGACCTTAATGTGAATTCGTGGTTGAATGACGTTCTGTACCCATGCTTGTCCCATTGCTTGGGTCCCGTGTTATGCCTTTCTATCACTCATGATTATATGTTGTCATCGCATGTCTAATTGGCCTATTGATCGTTTATTGATTAGAAACATGAACCACATGATATGAGTCTATATGATTGTTGCTTCTCTTGGATTAGGTCCATGATAGTGTGATCAATTCTTCTTTGTATGAATGCTCGTAAGATATTCTCCTTAGCATGCTCGCCAATGACGCCTTGATGCCTATCGTTCCTTCTCTGACAAGAACCTATAGCACGCCCATCTATGTTGTAGTTGTTAGATTAAGTATTGTGAATTACCTTGCATATGATGGTGTTGTGTGTTCCTTGCATTGAATCGAGAATATGTGGCATAATTGAGTCTTGAGAATGCATGTTTCCTCCTAGTATGTGCTGATTCGAACTCATGTCCCCATAATCTCGTCATATTGCCCGTTACTTAGACTTGCTTTATACATCGTTATGTTCCTCTCATGTTACTATACCGTGGGAATAGTAATGATTGAATTCTTGCATATTGTCATGTTAATCAACTAAATACATGTATGTATCACATGTCATGCCGAGCCATTAGTATCATGCAGGACCCTTGGTTGTGATTTGTGTGAATTTATACCTTATCTACATTATTGCCGATTCTCTCTTGAACTAGGTCCTTGATAGTGTGGTTCTCCCTCTTTCTACCCTCGTAAATGTTTTACTATCCGGTTAGATTGATGTTAAATTCGATGATCGACTTGCTTTCTGTGAGGGTTGATCCTAGCATGCTTACATGTTATCGCCCGACGCTATTTCTCTATTACTCTATGATATCCTCTCGTACTTGCATGAACGTATGACTTGATACCTCGCGTGATCACACACCATCCTATATCATGATTTTGCATATGCGTGATGCATGAATATCAGGAATAAATCTGGTTGGATCACTTTAGTTGTACTCCTGTTCGATGTGTGCTATTAGTATCATGTAAGACTTATGATTTCCAATATGACCCGCTAAATAATCACGTGTTGTACTTGTTCTATGATGTGACAACTATTGTGCCATATATGTACTCTATGATGGTTCGTTCTTAGCATGATTATAATCTAGCACCCATGATGTCCTTCTTGTTACTTTTGATGATGCCTCATGTTTCGTGAACTAGACTTATGCATTTGTATGTTATTAGGTGATTGGGATATGTTGGACATTGGTTACTATTGGATGATTCATTACTTGGACTCTGCTTCTACCTTGTTTCTCTGCTGTTCGGCTTATTCAGGTAAGTTCCTTTGTGGGCTTACTCAGATTCGAAAGAGATTAGCTGCTTGTGAATATATGACATACTAGGTGTTGCATAAGCATTAAAGCATTCCATGTAGTATCATGCTAGGATTGCACTTATGATTGAGCATTCTATTTCTTTATGCGTATGTAAACAGAACGGTCGTTATCTGTGATAGTCCTAGAGTCTTTGTTAGGGTCATAGGGTAGCACAGCCCTATCGGGTACCCTGAGTCTATCGAGTCGATATGATATGATGATGAGATAGCCCAGTACCATCGGGCATGATCATGATATATGATATGAAGACCCAGCACCATCGGGCATGAGCATGATATATGATATGATGATGATATATGAAATGATGATGAGATATGATATGATGATGAGATATGATATGATGATGAGATATGATATGATGATGAGATATGATATGTTATAGCATCGAACTGGCCAGTCTCTGCACTAAAGGGAAGGGGTGCAGAGGTAGGAGAGGGATATGCCACTTGGCATTCTTTGGGCGCCTTTACCGTTCTTTTTCGCCTATTGTAAATTAGGATCATGTTAGTGTGATTTAATTTCCGCATTTGCATCATCTTTATATTAGCGTATGTGTATGTTTGCTTGCGGGACAGGGTGTGTTGGGGTCTCGGTCTGATCCCGCTCGCACCAATTGTTTTTAGGTATGATTGCTCCCTGTCTCTATGGCGTGGGAAAATCCCCCGGGCGATTGCAAAGAATCTGTTTAACCCCGCTAATTTGGCTATACTACCTTAGAATTTATACTATGGTTTGACTCGGCACTGCCGTGGCATTTGTATCTAAACCTTACTTCCGCTTTACTTTCATTTAAATTGAATTTATGTGACTTTGATTGATTGGGGTTTGAAATCCCCGCTTTGAATACTGATTGATCTTTAGAGGTTTGAAACCTCGACCCTTACCTGAATTGCAACATCCGAACGAAGGTATCCAACCTTCGAAACGTATCTCGGATATTTATATCCGGGCCGTTACACTAACTCGCTGTCCCAAACAAATAATACAAGAATCCCTTCCAATGTAGTAGTAGGGTAATTCATGACCGAATCCACGAGGAGGTATGTCAGCGCTTCCTTAGTTGTAATCACGATCAAGCTTTCGACCTCAGAAGACACTCGATATCGATGTCTCTGCTCGATATCAACCTCAGTTCTGGGCGATTTCCAGTAGAGTTCCAGCAGAAGACAAAAGCAGCAAAGTCGACTTCGATACAGACCTCGATATCGACGTTAGACCTCGATATCGATCTTTACTGTCGATTTTGATGCTTGTCACAGAAACTGTAATTCGTAACCAATTGTCGAAAAAGAGTCCGAAGAATTTAGAATGGTTAAGAAGGATGATTAGAAACAAAACTAAAACTTTTATATGAATTCAATTAATTAAAAAGCTTCCAAAGTCGGGGATTCATGCCACAACGATAACAATGAAAGTTTTATGCTAAAGTTATGAAATTTAATGCCTTTCCGTCAAATAACTTTCGTTATCAACACTTGCATAAAAGTCCTATCCTTGATGCACTTACCCTACATCGCTATCGTCGGGCTCACCCCGAACCTAGAAGTGGGTGGACTACTCGCTTCTCATCATGCAACTCATCATCATCATTGAAAAAAAACTAATTTGAATTAAACTATGAAAGAAAGATTACAACCGAACAAGCCAAATCTCCGCTCTCGCTTCCACCAACTCAATCAGCCTCCTCTCTCTCTCTCTCTCTACTAATTCTCTCTATTCAAAACTGAATTCTCTGTATGTATGGATGATTAAACGCGGCCCTAATGGCCTCTAGATATAGATATCAAAATTTGTTATCCAAAGACTCAAAACTTTATCTTTATTCTCTAAGATAAAACATAAATAAAGTAAAAACTAAAAATCCCATGGTAAATCAGCTTCATATGATAGCTCTGATGTTGAAGATAAGAAATCTCGACTTTTGTATAGACGTGCAAGCTTCGGATAGAATTCTATCAAAATCTGAGTCGGATTCCTCTGCTGGCATCATCGATATCGACCTTCAGATATCGATATCGACCTTTGTGAAACTCTATCTCGAGCTCTCCTTCTCCTACTTGGATTAGCACTCGACTTTTATCTTTTAGCTCGATTTGGCCACTCGATATCGACCTCCAATCCTCGATATCGACCTCTCTGGTGTCGACATGCTCTGTTTCATTTACTGCTCGATTCCTATGTCTCTGCTGTAGTCGATGTCGAGGTCTCCAGTCGATTTTGACCTCTTCAGAAGACTTCGAGTTCTTTTTCCGCTCGTCCAAATCTGTCCATTTTTATCCTATTTTCTGCGAAATCACATAGAAACTCATGCAGACCCATAATAAAGCATAAACTACACTAATCCCATGTTTTTCCACTAATATGCATGCAAAAGAATGATAAAATGGACTTAAATGTGCATAGAAAATATGGAAATTTGCGCGCACATCATCTGGTCATTGGAGTCTGGAAGTGGTTCGGGTTGAGAGCAAGAAAGCTCCGGCGAACAATCGACCTCTCCTTCTTTTCTTTCTTCTCCCGCTTTATGCGCAGTAGCTTAGGTTGAAGACGGGTTCAGGGGCTGGGATTTTCTTTTAAAACTAGTTCAGTGTTTTAAACAAAATACAAAAGGGGGCTGGTTTGGTTTATTAATAAGGAGTTTGGGTTGTGGATTTTGCTTGGATCCGAGATTTGAGAAATGGGGCCGGGCCTTGATCTTGGATCCGGTTTTATAAAAAAAAAGAGTTGTGCTTTTACTTTGACTTATTTTGGAAAAATATGATAAAGAGGTATATTGTGTATTTATGTGTTATATGCTATGGTTGTATTTAAATATGGTTAGTTCATTTTTATTGTTATATTATTTCTGATTTATGAATATAAATTATAATTTCTATATAGTATATATATATATATATATATATATATATATGTATATTTTATCAGTTGTTTTAAGAGTAGATATTTGGGGGTTATAATATATTGTGAATGTTATGTCTTAAGACAAAAATTGATTTCGTTTTATTATATTAGATAAAGGTGATATTTTAAAATATTGTTATTAAGATTTAAAGATATAATATTATTATTGAGATTTAAGGATATAATATCAAGGGATTTGGATTTTAAAAGAAAAAGAATTTGTAAAGGGGTTTTAAAGGTTAGAACTTGATTTGGCAAAAGGAATTGGATTTAGTGAGATAAAAAATGGGAATTTCTAGGAATGAACTAACCCTGTCGGATGTATTTTGATAAAATAATTATAATAAGTTGATTTAAAAGGCAATGCTTTGTAAAGGGCTTTTGGGTCGAGTATGATTTGAGAAAATGGTTTAAAGAATGATTTAGTCTAACTTGAGATTTAAGAGTTCGGGAATCTGGGGAAATTGACTTGCTTGTATGACTTGTAAATTATGATATATGATATTGATGTGTTATGTGTTGATTATGAAGCATGCTATGAGGTGTTGTGTTATGATATCGATATAATGATTAAGTATGAATTAGGATATGAGATGTTGATATATGTCCTTAAATATGATATCGTGATGTGTTGTCATATATATGCAAGTATGATGTTATGTTATATGATCGAGAAGTATGATATGTTCTTAAATATGATTATGGATATGTTATATGATGATCCATTAGAATATGAATATGACTTATATATGAGATAATGATACATGTTTTCTAAAACGATCGATATATGGTAAAATAATGAGTTGAGATGATGACACTAATGAGATGTTATATGATGCTATGAGTTAGGAGATAATGATGATGATGTTGAGACAAGATGCGAGATGATATGATTGAATAAATAAGATGATATGATAAGATATGAGGTAAGTTGATATGAGGGTGATGATGATAACGAGACCTATAAAATATGTGAAGTTACGTATGATAGTTAGGGGCACCTTGTGTGACTTAGATAGACTTATGCATATTTGTATGTTTGTTAGGTGATTTGTGATCTATTGGACATTGCTTATTATTGGTGTTGATTGCTTGGATTTTGCGCGCCTCCAGGTAAGTTTCCTACGGGAGCTTACTCAGTAACCCGGACCTCATGCCTGATGTGTCATATAGTATGTAGGTGTTGCATATGCATAAAAGAATGCCATGTAGTATCATGCTTAGAACTTGCACTTATGAATGAGCATCCCTATTCTTTATGCTTTTAAAAAGAGAACCACCGTTATCTGTGAGTCTTAGAGTCTTTGTTAGGGCCATAGGGTAGCCCAGCTTCATCGGGTGCCCTGAGTCAGTATTGTCGATATATGAGCATGATGATGAGATAACCCAGCACCATCGGGCATGAGCATGATGATGAGATAGGCCGGCACCATCGGGCATGAGCATGATATATGATTTGATGATGAGATATGATATGCTATGATGGGATATGATATGCTATAGCATCGAACTGGTCAGTCTCTGCACTAACGGGAAGGGGTGTAGAGGTAGGAGAGGGATATGCCACTTGACATTCTTTGGGCGCCTTTACAGTTCTTTTCTGCATATTATATATACTAGGAGCATCATAGTGTGATTTAATTTCCGTATTGCATTAGAACATCCTTTATTCTAGGTATAGGCATATTATATGTCCTCAACGAGGTCTTTAGGGCCCGCATGCGTCTCTGGGCCTGACTTCGTGGATAGACTTAGGTACCCGCCCTTTTGCTGCTCTATGCTTCTATGGCGAGAGATCCTCCTGGGCAAAAGCGAAGAACCGGACTGACCCATACCTGAATTGCAAGATCCGAACGAAGGTATCCGACCTTCGAAACGTAACCCAGGTATTTATATCCGGGCCGTTACAAGGGAGGTTGGCTATGAGTGGAATATATGATAAGCGAGATGCAATTGTACTTAGGACTATTATCAGATTTGAGTTGGTAGAGGTAGATGAGGTTGATCTTGACTTGAGAGTTGATGATGGATGAGTGGCGATTGTGTTCGGTTATGATTGGTAGATATACGCAAGTTTACTTGATGATGTGACTCATTACTATGTGTTGATAGGGTAGAGATAACTGTGATATATGTTGCCCTTGTGATGAAATGAGAATCCCTGACATGAATAATTATATGATATGATGACCTCCGATATGTTGCTAGGTGTTAGGGTGTTCGATTGACTTGAGAATGTGATTGTGGATTGTTATACTATATGACATCTTGAGTTCTGAAATGTGAAACTGATAAAAACAGAATTGATAGACCCTGATCCTGACTTGGAACCTAGGAAGGGAATATGGGATTAGCCCTTAGAGGTGGATGGTAGGATAATTGGGAAGTTGGGGATGTTCTGACTACTTTCGAATTTAAAGGATTTTGAACGGAGATTTAAAAAGAACTCACTTAGATATTAAGGAAACTATTGCGACCCGAGTTTTACATTATGATGCCCTACGAAGTGGATACAAGCATTTATAGGGGCACCTGTGGATTGCTTGCTAAGACCTAGAAGAGATGCTATGATGTTCTTTTGAGTTATGATATGACCGAAAAGTTTGAGTGAGGTTGTGGTAGGGGCCCATACCATATTCTTGCTACGATCGATTAGGAGTATTATGGTCATGTCGACGGTACTATGAGACCTCATGGGGGCACTTATGAGCTACTTACGGGATCAATGGCATGATCCTTGGAGTCACCGTTTTCAAACATCTTTTTAGAGGTGGATGATGTAAAGGCTCGGATTCTGAAAATCCTAAATTTTGGAAAAAGAAAATTTAAAATGAATCTAAAACAAATTCCAACCCAATCTTGACCCTTTTAAGATCGATTCCGTCTTTTCATCTTGGGATTCGAAGAAATCCTTCGGATAGAGACATCCTATTTGGTTTTGGTAAATAAAATAAATGACCGGTTTTATAACATAAAAATGGTTGGGATTTTTTTAGGTATTTGGAAATATTTTATGAAAGTGTTTAATAAATGGAAAATAAAATATTATATAATATTATTGTTGAAAATTTTAAGATATAGTAATGATAGGTTTAAATGAAATAAGTGTCTGTAGACGTTTTGGACTTGAGTTTTAAAAGAAATTGAAAAAGGTTTTAAAAGTTGAAAATTGACTTGAGAAATGGGAATTGTTTTAATAAATTAAAAAGAGGAGTTTTCGAAATATCCTAACTTGCTCGGATTTGTTTTGATAAAATGATAAAGTAAGTTGATTTAAAAACTAATGTTTATGCACGGATTTTTGGGTTAAGTATGAGTAGAGAAAATGTTTTAGATGATGATTTGAGCTAAATTGATATTTTAAAAGAGTTTTGGAAAAAATTGGGGAAGATGACCTAGTTTACCTAACTTGATGAATAACTTGATAACTTGTGTGAGTATAAAGTATGATATGTTGATATTGCTATGATATGATATGATATGATATAGGATGTATGAGGATATCTTGATCGAATAAGCATGTTTTGACGTGTTATGATTGTTAGGTATGAATTGTGAGATGCAATGTTGATATATGCCCTTAAATATGAGCTTGTGATGTGTTGATATATTAAAGTACGATATGACTTAGAGTATGAATATGACTTATATATATATATGAAATGATGATACATGATTACAAAAAATGTTATATGATATGATAATGAGTTAAGCATGATGAAACATTGAGAGGAGATATTGATATGATGAGTTGAGATAATACATTGAGATGGTGAGTTATATCGAGATATGATATATGAGATGAACGGATGACGATGAGGAAATGATAATGATGAGACTTTCGATTGTGTGAACTTATGCAGAATGATTGTGCTTGTGTGATTGAATATAGACTTATATACTCATTGTAACACTACTAGAAAAATGCAGTTAGACATCTGTTGTGAACAGATGTCTTTCAAAAAAAATTCCGACCTTATTGTGCATGTAGTAAAAGATCAACTTTTCCACATCGGTTTTAAGCCGATGTCTTTTCTTGGTTAAAACATCTATTTTATTTTGAATATAGATATAAATCAGCCCCTCAAATTTATTTTTGCCATGTTCATTTGTTGTTAAAGCCTCGTTATTTTTCATTTATAAGCTTTTGAAGATGTCCACACCAAGCCTAAATTTTACATTTACATCACTATTTTTAAAATAATCAATGTATTAAAACAAAATAGACATCTTTTTTATTATATTGATTTTGTGTATATTAATTTCATATGTATAATTTGTGATTTTTTTATTGTTTTAAAATAATCTATCGTATGATATATGTACATAACTGATGTATTCATATGATATAAACATCATTTTAGATTTTTTATAAAGATGTTGTTGTTAGCAATATATATCAATTTATATTAACATTGTGATGTAAAAATATATGTTACACAGTGGTTTAGATTATTTAGACGATGTCTATAATGATACTAGCATCCGTTTTTATGTAATGATTCGATTTCATAGCTATTCAAGCACAACACTTTTCACCTATAATTCAATGTTTTTTCATTCAATACACAACACCCTTTGTTCATATAATAAGATTCCGCAAATGATGAGTACGTAAAGAACATATACATTAACATAAACTAAAACATACACAACACCCTTTACAAATGTTTTACAAATGATAGGTACTTAAAAAATACACTTTACAAATGATGAATACTTTTAAATGACGGGTACAAAGGATAGTTTGAGCACACTTCCAAAAACTAAAACTATGTAGTCTGGACACCCTACTAAAAGAGCCAAGCATATTCAGAAATCACTCCAAGAGCCAAGCATATTCAAAAATCACTCTTGGTTCACAATTTGTGTCCTACTTTGCTGCATGGGTCAAGGGACACATTGCAGAGCCACAAAAGTAACAACATAAAAATATAAATAAATAAATAAATTTTGGACTAAAAAGGAGTGATATTGCCTAATGTCATACAAATAAAATGTAAATAAACAAATTCTGAACATAAAAAATATAACTAAATAAATTCTGGACAAAAATAAGAGCATAAAAAGTAAGAACAAAAAAATATAAATACATAAATAAATTCTGGACCAAAACGATAAGCATATTTATGTTTTATCTAAATCTTGATAATAGTCCTAATGTGATATTGTAAAGCACCAACCTGAACTATCATCCACACGATCAGTGGAAGCGTATCTCATCCTCGATATTTTATATTATCCCTCATTGTGGGTAACACACTAACAAGTGCTTCAGGTTTCCGTCATAAAACCTGAAAAATTGCAAGAAATTACAACAATAAGAATAAGATTTTAGAGAAGTCATTGAGAGCCTCATAACTACTATCAGAAGTCCTATATAATGAAAACTTTTCTGCATTCAAAAGATATATAAGTACTTTCATCTCCCTTAGAAAAGGGTAAGTCCTTAGGAGAGTAAAAAGAAAGATACAAACTACTCTAATTTCAAATAGGCGAAGCTTATATGAAATGAGTTCAGCATACTCAACAAAGTCACTTTCAGATTTTGGGATGAAGTTGTCAAGAGTCTTCTCATCACCTTTCTTACCAAACAGTTCAGTGGTGGATTTATAGTCAGCCTCTTCAACCAGCCTGCAATAGGGACATTGTACAATACAGAGTATAAGATTACAGAAGAATATGAAAAGCAAATCAAAAAGGGGCAAAATAAAGGTTTTTTCAGGTCAAACACACTGGAATGGGAATTGGACAAAGCAAGAACATGAGGGTAAAAATATAAGGCATTTCAAGATTAGCTTAATACATATGTTTTGGCCCTTCTAGGCCAGACATTATTTCTTAAATATATTAAGAAGCATCTTTGTGCACTAAACTTTCAAGTTGCAGATAAAGTTTTGTTGCATCTTTGTCTTTCAGTTTCAGTTGTAAGGCATACTATCTAAGAAGAAGCATTTCATTTTCAAACAAAACTTGTGATTAACATATTTTCAACCGAATTTGAGAGAGGGGCGGATGGGTGGAGAGAGGCTGAAGATCAACAGTGATGGAGGCAGTGACCAGGGGAATGAGTCAGGCATCAGCAACAGAGACTGCTACAGAACATTGGTCACTGTAGTTTCACATCATTGTTGTTACACTGAATAAGGATGACTGAGATTTCAACTTTCACCTATCAATATATAATAACCTAAAACTTGAGTAACTCAAATTTTAGTTCAATGATAGTAACAATACATCGATATGCATCTTAAATCATGACGTCTCAGAAACACGCGGATTCGAATGGATGCAAATAATTAACATCATGAACACAGACAATCACATATCTACAGAAGGATCTCAGTGTGAATCACATAGTGAAGGAAGTTGGATGGTTAGCAAAAAATCAAGTTGTAATCTTAGTTGAAACAAAAATCAAATTTCAGTAATTTAATTACTAGTCAAAACACAATCCTAGGTCACAAAAAATTGCCACAACCTCAAATTTCACCAAGAAATTAGATGAAAAGAAGAACAAAAAGAGCACCTTTATCCGAATAATGTTTCGAGCGCCTTTGGGACTTGTCGCACTCTTTCTCATCTCTTATACTGCTTCCTCTTCAAGATTTCTCATCATCTTCTAAAATTGTCGCAGGGACTGAATATGTAACAAGCAATTTGGCATTTTGCCTGAAATTAGGCATTAAGTTTGACAATCGAATCTAGCCTAAAACTTTGATCTATCCAATTCTACATCCAGAAAATAAAACATTGAACTCATTAAACCATAGAGGTAGAGCTACTAAGTAAAAACCCTAATAAATCAAAGCTAGAAATCTCTAAAAGGGGAACTGTAAAAGAATCGACTCAAATTCCATTTGCAATAAGCATCTATTACCTAAAATAGATGAGCATCCAAACGCACCCCAAAAGGCTTCAAAATCTCCTCTCCCTTCTCTGTATGTCCTTCGAATTCATACTGAACTGAGAAAAAGAATTAGATCCGAGAGTCCAAACATCAGAATCCGAGAGTACAAACTTCAGAATCTCAAGAAAATTGAAAGTAAAGCCAGGAAAGAGAGAAGTTACTGGAATCCACAAAATTAAACCCTAAACAAACTTCAATGGCCCTCGAAATCAAACCCTAACTAGACAGTAATCAAGATTTTAAATTGAAATTAAAAAGGTTTGAAGAGATTACCGGATAAATGGAGAAGCCGAAGATATGAGAATGGTGCTCGAGATCCACTTATGTCGAAGGTGGTCGAGATCTACTGTTGAAGATGTCAGAGATCTAATGGAAAACGAGCAGCAATTTAGCTTGCCGAAGTCACAGCGCCAGCAGAGTCATGGTGGAGTCACCCTCTCTGTCAGATCTGGGAATGGAGAAGTCCCCGACGATGGAGGAGGAGGTGGTGCTCTGAATGGAATGATGGCGAGGGTTTTGAAGGGGTGAGGGATAGAGGGGAAGAGAAGTCGCGAATGAGAGGTCGATGAGGGTTGAGGAGATCTCAGATCTCATATCTATGGGAGGAGGAGGAGAAGTGGAAGATTGAAGTAGGGAGAGAGAAGAAAGGTGGCGACGGTGGTGGTGGCAGCGGCGACGGGGGCAGAGTCGGTGGCGAGGACATCCGGGAGAACTGGTGAGAGAAGAGAGGATTTTGAAAGATATTCGGGAGAGAAGAGAGTGAACAGATCTGATGAATGTGGAGAGAGGGGAGAGAGAAAAGAAGATAGAAAATTTTTAAGTGCCAGATTTTTTTTAGTGTTCAAAACTACTAGGTATTTGAAAAAGAAGCTCAATTTTTTTTTAAAGTGTTAACTTTATTTTCAAATTTGAAAGTCCGGGCTTTAATTTTTTTTCAAAGTGTTTTGATCCCGCCTCTTCCCTAAACGGGCGCGTTTTTAATTTTTTCAGAACTAATAATTTCACATCTGTCCATATATTTGACCATTGTGTAAACTGTTTTAAACATCAGAAAAAAATTATCGATGTAATAGATCAATTTAATATCTGCTGCTTTTTTGACAGACTTAAATCACATGATGTCTAATTGCAGTATTCTAGTAGTGTGATTACTAGGTGATCTTAAACTGTCTTAGCGCTACATTACTGTTGTTCTGCACCTCCAGGTAAGTCTCTGTGATAAGGCAATATTATTATTATTATTATTATTATTATTATTATTATTATTATTATTATTATTATTATTATTATTATTATTATTATTATTATTATTATTATTATTATTATTATTATTATTATGCACTTGATCTTAGGGGCATGCTAGTGTGTTAATATTCCGCCTTGCACCTAGAAGCATGATTATTAGGTATAGCGTATGTGTGTACATATGGTCGTATGTGTGTACATATGGTGGGGCCAACACTCTTAATGAAGGGGCGGACCCAAGTGGGCATCGATCTGATCCCGCCCACTATTAATTTTTTTAGGTATCCATTATGCTTATCATTGTTGCTGCTGATTTGGCTCCATTACTGCGGGATCTAACATGGCGGAAAGGGAGAGTCGAGACTCTGACTTCATCAAGTGGTTAACGGTTTGGTTTTGGATGTTTTGATCATGTTTTGACCCGGCTCCACCGTGGCAACCTTACGTATGAATTTGGAATCTTTCTTGGTTGTATGATCATTGAATTTCACAACTGAGGCCATAGGGCAGGTACAGGGGACTTACCCCAGGATTCTCACGGTCCGTCTCGGTTTTTGGGTATGAAATCCCACCTTTAAAGCGAAATTGTTGATTTTAAACCTTCAACCTGTACTCGGGGCGCAATATTCTATCGAGGGGTTGCATCCCTCGAAACGTAACTCGGGAATCATAATCTCGGGCCGTTACAGGTTGTGGTACGGACATCTATGTTGATATACCTTCTTGCGGCACGACCGAGCGTCCTACCTCAAATGTGGTACATACATGTATGATGGATTATACCTGGTTCGATACGACAGTGCGTCCTACCCCGGTTGTGGTATGGACATGTATGGTATAGTTGGAGAGTGGGATATGCCGCTTGGCATTGTTTGGGCCATTTACCGCTTTTTCCATATATATATATAGAATACGGATCAAATGTTAACAACTCTTACGGTGTTAAATGTTAACAAATCAATATTCAGCAAAATTTATCAAATATTCATCACAATCACTCAATTATTCATCAACGCTTTTCGACAACATTTAAGAGATTCATTTCAATTAATAATTATTGCCAATTAAAAAAATATTATCACCCAAAAAACTCAAACCCTTGCACGTGTATCCACCCCCAATCCCGTAATTGTGTTACTGTGATGAATATTTCTTAAATGTTGCCGAATATTGATGAATATTTGGGAAATTGTGAATAATTGAGTGACTGTAATGAATATTTGATTAATTTTAACAAAAGCTTTGATGAATAATTGAGTGACTATGATGAATATTTGATAAATTTTCCCGAATATTGATTTGTTAACATTTAACACCGTAAGAGTTGTTAACACATGACCCAACATATATATATATATATATATATATATATATATAGGTTGGGTCTTGTATACTCACCCCTTACGGTGTTAAACGTTAACAAATCTCTGTTGTTGATTAATAGTAAATAAATGGTGTCGATTAATTTAGAATTTTCTAATTTTTTTAAGGGCAAATTGCAAAAAATAACACAAACTTTTGGGGTGGTTGCGTTGTAACGGCCCAGATTATAAATCCGGGTTACGTTTAGAGGGAAGAATTATCCCTCTGTCAAGTCTTGCAATCCAAGTACGAGCTGCTTATTTATCAACTTCAAGTTATAATCCTGTTATGTCTTAAGAATTTAATGAAGAAAACGGAAATTTCAATCCCTCAAAACAGTCAAATAATCCAATCATAATATGCGCTTTGCACGTGAACCTATCCTAATTCAACTAGTCAAAACTCAAAAGAGACAAAACAAGTTTAAATCAATATAAATGTACATTACTTCTAAATGTGCAACTAAACCAAAATAATTATAAAATCAAGGCTGTACGAAGTCTTCTTAACACTCTCGTCCCGTGAGGAAAACCCGACCATAGAAGTACTCAGCAAGCAAAAGGAGCGGGTACCTGAAACTAACCACGAAGACAGGCCAAGAGACACATGCGGGCCCTAAAGACGTCGTTGAGGACATATAATACGCCTATACCTTAAATAAAGGATGTTCTAGTGTAGTACGGAATTTAAATCACACAAGCGCGCTGACAGTTTATATATATGTAGAAAGCGATTAAATGGATCCACACAAAATGCCAAGTGGCATATCCCCAATTTATGTGCCCTATATGGTGAGGGGTCCCTTTGTTGATAGAACCTTTGATCACCCCAATATTGTTGATTGCCCCCTCCATAGGAGCCTCTTGTCCACTTAACCTCCTCATGTTGTTCCGCCATGGATACTTGCTCAGTATGTGGACAGGCACTAGTGCGATGCCTTGTTGAACCACACTCCTGACATGTTTGATTGTTGCTTAGGAACCTGACTTGCTTTTGAAGGCGGCGTGTTTGATCGTTATGGAATTGTTGCCGCACATCAGGATCTATCTCCCTTGGAGGCTCATATAGTGGCATTGATGGGGCAGGCCTTGCATCGTAGGCCGCAGCAGCCCCATAAGTATTGTCAAAGTTCACAAGCCTTTCAATGGTCTCCCAGGCCTCCATTGGTGTAAGCTCAATGTACCGATAGGAGGTATATGAATTTATCCTCTCCTTATTCGGCGCATCAAGGGCATTGTAAAAGATCTCCTGGATGACATATGGAAGTTGCCCATGCGTCGGGCATGATCTTAGCAAGTCCTTAAATCGGTCCCACGCTTGTGCTAGGGTTTCACCTGGCTTTTGTTTGAAAGTCGTGATCCTTTGTCGCAACATCGCCGTTTTAGAAGGTGGAAAGAATTTGTTCAATAATGCATCTTTCACCTCCGCCCATGTCCTCAGCGAGCGTGGAGCCAAACTTTCAAGCCATTGCAATGCCTTTCCTGCCAATGACCATCGAAAAGATTTTAATCGCACATACTCTAAATTTACTCCATCAGCAACTGTTTCACATAAGTCCATAAAAGTAGAGATGTGTTACAGGGGGCATTCATTAGGTCTTCCTTCAAAAGTATTTCTTTTTATCTCAGATAAGAAGTTAATTTTTATTTCATAGTTGAAGTGAGGAATTAAAATAGCGGATTCAGGAACATGAAGCGGCGGATGCATGTATTGCATCGCCGTCTATGGATACTGATTTAGCCGCTCTTGGGGTTGTCTGCGTGCATCATCCTCCCTATCAGCACGGGCTCGCTCAGCAGCAGTGGCGGCCCTTTCAGCAGCGATTGTAGGATTGTGGTCCTCGATTTCCTTCCTCAACCGCTCTATGGTTTCGGCATGCGTTTCATTGTCAGCCATGATGCGAATTGCTTTGTTACGAAGATGGTAGAAATGTTCAGGCTCGTTGATTGGTTCCAGGATAGGTCCGCGATCAGAACGTCGCATAAACCTGCAAAATATGCTCAAAAGATCGTGGTTAACTTAGGTGGCGATTGATTGCCTCTCCGACAACGGTGCCAATTTGTTCGCTAACGGGGTGGAGTGTAGGGATTCAAACAATAAAACAATTGCACAACTAGGCTAACTCCATGTCCCAAACAAATAATACAAGAATCCCCTCCCTTGTAGTAGTAGGGTAATTCAGGATCGAATCCACGAGGAGGTATGTCAGCGCTTCCCTTGTTGTACTAACGATCAAAGTTTCCGACCTCAGAAGACACTTGATATCGAGTAATCTGGTCAATATCGACCTCAGTTCTGGTCGATTTCCTAGCGCAGTTCCTGCAGAAGAGAAAAGCAGCAAAGTCGACGTCGAGCAGAGACCTCGATATCGATGTTAGACCTCGATATTGACCCTTACAGTCGATTTCGATGCTTGTCACAGAAATTGTTTTCGTAACCAATTTGTCGGAAAAGAGTCCGAAGAAAACAGAATGGGAAAGGAGGATGATCAGAAACAAAACTAAGACTTTTATATTGATTTCAATTGATTAAAAAGCTTCCAAAGTCGGGGTTTCATGCCACAACGACAACAATGCAATTTTTATGCTAAAGTTATGAAATTTAATGCCTTTTCGTCAAATAACTTTCGTTACCAACACTTAGGTGATTAGAGGCTCTCGCATAGTTCCTAAGAGTTACTATCCAATTCATGAGCAATTCAAGTTCACAATATGAGTGGCTTTCGCTTCAATAATGAAAATAATGAATCTCCCTTCCTTTCGCAAATGATCATGCATGGGGTAGAAGATGGAATCGCATAAAAGTCATACCTTTGATGCACTTACCTCACATTGCTATCGTCGGGCTCACCCCGACCCTAGAAGTGGGTTGACTACTCGCTCCTCATCATGCACATCATCATCATTATTGTTGAAAGAAAGCTACTTTGAATTAAAACTTCGAAAGAAAGTACAACCGAACAAGCCACTCCGCTCTCGCTTTACAACTTCACTCGGCCTTCTCTCTCTCTACTCGTTACTACTGTAATTGGAACTGAAATTCTCTACGTAATTAGATACCTAAACTCAGCCCTATTGGCCTCTATTTATAGATGTCGATAAAGATTCGAAACTTTATCTTTGTTCTCTAAGATAAACTTAAATAAAAGTAAAAACTAAAACTCTATGGTGAAATCAGCCTTCTCATGATAGATCTGGTGTGGAAGATAAGAAATCTCGACTTTTGGATAGACGTGCAAGCTTTGGATAGATTTCTATCAAAAATCTGAGTCGGATTCCTCTGTTGGTATGGTCGATATCGACCCTAAGACATCGATGTCGACCCCTTCAAAACCTTATCTCGAGCTCTCCTTCTCCTACTCGAACTGGCACTCGACTTCTATCATTTAGCTCGATTTGGCACATCGATATCGACCTCCAAACGTCGATATCGACCTCTTTGTATCGACGTGCTCTGTTACATTTCCTGCTCGATTCCTATGTCTCTGATGCACTCGATGTCGAAGTCCCCAATCGATTTCGACCTCTTCAGAAGACTTCGAGTTCTTTTTTTGTTCTTCCAAAACCGTCCATTTTTATCCTGTTTTCTGCAAAATCACATAGAAACTCGTGCAGACCCATATATTTGACATTTAAGTGTAAACTACACTATTCTCATTTTTCCCATTAATATGCATGCAAAAGACAATAAAATGGACTTGTATGTGCATAGAAAATATGGCAATTTGCGCGCACATCATGTAAGTGTGAGCTTCATGCATTTGTGTCACCAAAGCATACATCAACACATACTTCATACCACTATAAGCTCAACATGGTAGATAGCTTAACATCAACAATTCTTAAGCAAAATGTGCTGCATAGACATGCAAGTGCAATTTAAACTATTGGGATGGACGTACGAGCATACGAGGCTTACAACTATTAGTGCATAATGAGTATAGAAAGACATCATGTGGTAATTAAAAGTAAGCTTGTGCAATATTATACGGTACCATCCATATAAAGTAGAGTAGGATGATGTCAAAAGTTAGCAAGATAGCTCTAATGATGATATTCAAAATGCGTAAGTAATCATAATCTCATAAAATCACATAACAAGGGTGAATATGTAAGATTTGTATAATACCAAAACCCTATTAAATGGGTGATCATACAAATAATATAGAGAGTGCAATAAATCACATAGTCATTTTCTCAATTACATAATTTCCAAATATAACATATGGCAAGGTGTAAGTACGCGGAGGTATGGTCTAATCACTAACATCACGATTCGCAACTAGCCAAACAAACTATATAACCACACTACCTGAATATATGTAAGGTATAATCGAAATAATGTGAATCTAAAATGGTGTTGACTAAGCATAGATATACAAAGTGTAATGATACAGATATGTATACCTAGCTAAGATACGGATAAAAGGCACGGACAGAGCTATCATGAGTCATACAGTAGTAATGATTAAACAACGTTACAACTAGGGCAAAAAACCAAATAATCATTTCTTTGAAAGTGTAAACCATGTGAGGAATACTAGGAGCACACTACACAGTAAGGGTGCATAGAAGTAGCATATGACAACATACATGACAACAACACGTAATAAGCCAAAATAATCATGCGAAAACCTAACAGGAGCATGAGAAATGTGAAAAAAGGAAATAATACAACCATTAGAAAGTAGTGACTCTCTGTAGTTACACAAAACATAGGTTATGCATATACATGTCAACAAAGGTATGAATATTACAAGTAACTAAGTGTAATGTCATATCAAGTAATGGATGCCTAAGTGTCGCTATCGTTACAATCAGATAATGTTTTCTAAGGGCGATGTACTATAAGAGAATAACACGTCGTATATGTCGAAAGGCCATCACATAAATTTACATAGCTATCGTGGTGTGTGGACATGCGATGTGTAAGGTCCTTAACGCGGGACAATCATAGGGTTATAGCACGGATTAGGAAGAAACAACAATGAGAGGTATATAGTTAAACCAGACGTTAACAACATAAGGCATGAAATCATAATATAGCTGAATCAATATCATTTATCAAGTATAACCAGACAGAGATCAAAGGATCTTATGACAAAACACACAAGAAGGATGACCATTCTATTATATTCTAGCGATAGAAATAATAAAGACATGATGTAGAGGGGGCATACAGGCACGACATTATTAATTCAATTATACCTAACATTCTTAAGCATCTAAAATGGCAAGTGGTAACAAAAGGAGGAATAAAGAGAGCATCCTGAATCTATGATTAGGAGAAATAACAATAATATAGATGGAGAATAAAATCACGCAGTTCTCAAATCATGGACCCTATATGACACTAGTAACACCAAATGAGCCACGATACTTAAACATATGATATACATGTATAG
Organism: Persicaria maculosa; assembly: GCA_963922045.1. NCBI lineage: Eukaryota > Viridiplantae > Streptophyta > Magnoliopsida > Caryophyllales > Polygonaceae > Persicaria > Persicaria maculosa. Next base: position 19,543,755 of record OY998271.1, on the reverse strand, counting down.
GGCTAACATGTCAATGCATCATAGGTCAACTAATCATATGACTAGGTGAGAGAAACACAAAAGAAGTACTATAGAAGGTATTACGATCCTATGATAATGCGTATAAAGCATGGATGCATCAAGTGCAACAGGATAGATATGCATATCAACGTAGATCCAAGTGGAACAAGTATATAACACAATAATACATCAAAACATGGAAAAACAACCAAGACTACCATCATAACCAAATAGAAGTTTCTCAGGGCAACATCGACTCATCCCCACTGACTCCATAACCCAGTCCGAAAAGAAGCCTAATTGTTTCTTAAGGAGATAATATACTTTTGGCTGATAACCCACCATAAGGAAGACCTTCAAACAATTTTTACTGGATAAACAAAGACTTCAAAGAATTCTCGGTAAAAAAGATGACATCCAACAGATTTCTAAGAGTCGCTCATCAAGACCCTTTTTTGGTATTGTACTCTCTCAAAACAATCGACACTCTAACTTATATACCAGTTCGTAACAAGTTAGACACATAAGTTTTGGAACGTAGGTAACCAACATGAAAGGAACTTAGAAGGAACCAGAGCGACAAGGTAGAAGATGTGTGTCCAAGGGAGACAAGGAATTGTCATTGCAATTTATCGAGGTTCTCAAAGATCGCAAAAAAACTTCACCAAGAATCTAAGGAGGTCAATCAATAGGTCAACTTGCTATCTTATCGAGTCTCACCATTAACAAGTTAGCTTGAATATAGAGTCTCTTTCCTAACCAAGTAGACAAGCAAGAATAACATCATCTTATTGGAACAAGGGACATATCAGGCATCAATTATACAACTTAGACAATTATAATATAACGAGTAGCTACATAAGCAATACTTCATAATTAACCATCGTCGTTCGAAGATAGAGGTGCATGACATAAATTCACAAAACCTCATAAAATCACAACATGTGAACGATAAAACGTCGAGGGTAGAAGGGACAATGTCATATCAATCACATAAATCATATTTTATGACTAAGCAATTCATGTCTATTCATTGATTCACATATATTTTAGTCAAGTTGTATACACATGATCCTCTATTGAAATAAATTCACATGGGAGATGAAAATAATTATAATTCATCAGGTAAAGCATGTAAGGAATCAAATAAATAAGTCATATGGTAACATCATGCCAAAATATCTCAACTCGACATTTAAGCAGAACACCACAACCCAATATCAAGAGCAGTTCATTTTAGAATAGAAGTGCATGATATAGTCTCAGATAAAATCAAAAGACACAACATACCAAGGAGAACACATCGAGCATATAAGACATATCGTCATATAGGTCAATTTTCATAATCTCTTTCCCTAGACAAGCATACAAGCAAGGATAACATCATGATGTTGGAACAAGTGTTATGTAAGACATTGATTATATAAACCATATAAACAGCGCATTTTGGGATCCCTGCAAGTATTCCATAAGCATCCCCATGAAATACTTGTATAAGTATCACAAAATCATCACAAAATTCTCACTAAGTTAGACCAAGTACTTTACAAGCGTCCCTGTAAAATACTTGTGTCGACTCGGTGAAAACATTATCATATAAGCAAGAATCAAAATTTTATATCAAGAATCCAAATTCCATAAGCATCTCTTATCAACTCGACCAACAAGTCTCAAAATCATAATATCATGGCTCTCAAATCAACAAACATAATTTCTCAGTTCTCAAAACCATAAGTTTTTTTTTCCATCAACTAGAGTAAGGTTCTCAAGTCTGAGCTCATAAGCCCTAATCTAACCAATACGAAACATCATCTATATCCATGTAAATTCTCATAATCTCATCTCATTTCCTCATCAAACCAAGGCAAAAAAAAGGCACCAATAATTTCCATCATAAGTGATATAAGTGACGTAACAAATACGTATAAGTCAAACACATCAAGAATGATAACAGCTGTCCAAACCAAGTCATCAAGTACCATAAATTACAAGTGCATAACAGGATCAAAGCATGTTATACGAATCACGTCAGATGTCATAACAAGGGAAACTCATATAAACGAATATCCTACCAACTCATCAAGAGTAACACACATGAATCATCAAACTTCCCTCCCAAATTTACCTATCACTATAATCAAGTTTACGAATTACCCAACAAGATTTTCATATGTCTTCCATACTCATCTGTAAAGTATAAAGCTAAGGGTCTCTACCAATCCCAATCTATATCCTTAAGAGATAGACTATCGCCATGACTACCCGATTGAATCTCGATTCTCACTTCTCAAAGTGGTTATCTTACTTATCCGTATTAAATTTGTTTTACCCCTTTAAAACATTCAAAACACATGAAAACCTTTGGGCCATTTTATTTTCAAAACTCAAAATCACCAATCGCTTTACAACTCATTTGTACTCGGATTGCACAACCTGGATCTGATACCAACTTTGTAACGGCCCAGATTATAAATCCGGGTTACGTTTAGAGGGAAGAATTATCCCTCCACCAGATCTTGTAATCCAAGGACGAGCTGCTTATTTATCAACTTCAAGTTTTAACCCTGTTATGTCTTAAGAATTTAATGAAGAAAAAGGGAATTTCAAACCCTCAAAACAATCAAATAATCCAATCATAATATGTGCTTTGCACGTGAACCTGTCCTAATTCAACTAGTCAAAACTCAAAAGAGACAAAACAAGTTTAAATCAATATAAATGTACATTGCTTCTAAATGTCCAACTAAACCAAAACACTTATAAAATGAAGGTTGTACGAAGTCTTCTTAACACTCTCCTCCCGTGAGGAAAACCCCGCCATAGAAGCACTCAGCAAGCAAAAGGGGCGGGTATCTGAAACTAACCACGAAGTCAGGCCAAGAGACGCATGCGGGACCTAAAGACCTCACTGAGGACATATAATACGCCTATACCTAATATAAAGGATGTTCTAGTGCAATACGGAATTTAAATCACACAAGCATGCTGACAGTTTATATATATGCAGAAAGCGATTAAATGGATCCACACAGAATGCCAAGTGGGCAATCTGTGCCCACTCCGGGGTCATACATGTTCGTACCCTACTACGAGGTAGGATGCTCGGTCCGTGCCGCAACCATCATATGTCCGTACCCAACTCCGAGATAGGACGCTCGGTCACCGCCGCAGCCATATCATAATATAAGACTCGATTGGGACCGAAACGATATGAAACAGGAATGCCCCAATCACCCTATCAACGACTCTAAGGACTCACAAATAACGGTTGTTCTCTTTTCAAACGCATAAAGAATAGGGATGCTGATTCATAAGAGCAAGTCCTAGGCATGATACTACATGGCATGCTTTTATGCATATGCAACACCTACATACTATATGACACATCAGGTATGAGGTCCTGGTTACTGAGTAAGCTCCCGTAGGAAACTTACGTAGAGTCTTCACATCCCATTAGCCAACAACAAGCCACTCAAAGAATCATCCATCAGCAAACAAGCCACCAAAGAATCATCCCATCACACTAGCAGGTAATAAGCAAGGAATTATTCATCAATACATATTTAATCAACACACAAGCAGACTTCCAAGTCAACACAAGACTAAGTACTATTTTATTCAGGTAACTGACATTCTCCTCAAAACCGAATAATATCACTTGTATTTTCATATCCCACTTAATTAAGAGTTGTAGAGTTATAACACTATTATTCTAAGTATCACAATTTAAGCACTACTCATATACCTTCCTTTACCCCAAAACCTTAACAGAACTCAAGTAAGATCTCATTTATCGATTCACTTCTCAAGAATTTATTCATAGTCAGAGAGCAACAAAAATAAGTTTACTTATGGCAAAACCACTTCATTCAGGCCCAACTAATAAGGCACCGCAATCAAGTTCACCATTGTAACAAGTCCAATGAGGGGAGTAAGACAAGTTGACATCTAAGATATCATGTATAAACCCATGTTGAAATAGAAACTCTAAAACATTCATACTTAAAATAAAGCTCGAGATTCTTAAATCATTTACTCAAGTTAAACCATAAACTCTAAGAATCTCAAAGAGAGTCAAAAAAGTCTCTTTTGTCCAATTATTTTATCAAGAATCATTTATTCATTCATATTTAAAGAGTAAACAAGGACAAGTCGACATTTCGTATAATCCTTTTTAAATTCAACTTTAACTTAATTACTCAAACGAGGTCGTGACTCATAAAATATGATAATAACTTGTAAGATAATAAGCCCCAAAATATATTCGTACGTTTCTAGCCAAATCATCATGTTTAAGCCATGAAAGTATTTACCATTACTAAGTGGCAAATCAAGACACTCCTCAAGACACAACACAAAATCTCTTTACTTTTAAGTTCAATCAGTTAAAATATCAAGGTAGTGATATCAACGCAATCCAATGAATTTTATCTCAAGGTAGAAATTGTTTTACCCACTTGTCCATAAAACCACTTATTCGTATTTAATCGTTCTAATGATCAAATTCTAATTCCCTTAAATTTATCTAAAACATCTATAATAAACATACCAATCTAGCTAACTTATTTATCCGCATTACCTAATTACAACAACCAATATAGTTTCAACAACTTCAAGCTTAGCCAATTTATCCGATTAACAAGGTCACAAGACATCACAAATTCTCAAGACATCTTTTATTTATCTTAGACACTTTGAATATGTCTTATTTAACTACTTATCAATCGATCTAGTCACGGGAATTATCTGGCTATAACACCCCATTATATTATAAATTTAAACCTTAAAGACATCTAATAATTAAATCAACTTGGTTATATATTCAGTTGCTTTTGCTCAAACGAGTCATGACAATCAATAGTTGTTGATAGAAATAGCCAAAACCAAAAACTAAAACAAAAATAAATTTCAACTTCAATAAATCACCCAATTCAAATTCACATTTCAACAAAACCCAAAATTCCTTAACAATAACCGCTGCAATCAAGACCAGACTCGACAAGTAAGGACCCATGAGTTCATACCACTCCTGATGAGGTTGCGGGGCAAGGCTCGAGATCGAGGAGGGAGGGTCGGACCTCTGATGGCAATCAAGAGCGAGAGGGAAATGAGGCAGCGGTAGGGGCACCGATTTCGCCCTCGACGGCGGCGAGCAGAGGATAAGGAAATGGAGGCGGCAGGGGCACCCTCGACGGTGGAGAGCAGGTCGAGAGGAGGGCGTCGAGAGGGGAGAGAGCTCGGGCTCGATGTCGGGGAAGCCAGGGATGAATGGAGGCGGCGAGCTTCAAACTTGAGGAATGACGAGAGAGATGGCGGGAGGGCGAGTACGGAAGCGGCCCTGGGAACTCGGAAATCGAGATCGGTGAATATGTGGTGGCTTGGAGTATGAGACAGGAAGAGGAAGGTCGTCGTGACTCAGTGACGAGCTCGACGAGCTGAGCCGAGGGGCGCATAAGAGAAGACCGAGAGAGAGAGAGAGAGAGAGAGAGAGAGAGAGAGAGAGAGAGAGAGAGAGAGAGAGAGAGAGAGAGAGAGAGAGAGAGAGCCATGGGAGCTCCTTGTGCTACTCAGATATGAAAAAAAAAGCAAAGCTGAGTGAAGGGCGGGGCTCCGAGGACAAAACGAGAGGTCAGGAAGTAGCGAGAGTGAGACGCGAGGTAGGGGACGGACGAACAGGGCAACAGCCATGGAAGAAGAGGTAGCCATGGGAGGGATCTGGAATGAATGGTGAGGGAGAGAGAGATCTGAGGTGTGGCGGCTAGATCTGGAATGAATGGCGAGGGAAGGGGATGAATAGTGACTCCTAATATATATACCCGCAGATTAGGGTTAAAATTAAATTGTAGAAAATCACATAATCGTCCACATTTTTTTTGTTTTATAAAAATTCTATAAAAAAATAACAAAATTCAACCCAACACTTTTTTTTAATTTATAATTTGTCATAAAAGTTGTCACACTCATCTCGATAGGTTCGACACAATATTCACCTCTTAGCTCGGAATCCGAAAAAATATCTTCAAGTCCCGGTATAGGAAAGCGGAATAGATCTATTTTTAAATCGAATCTAAATATATGTCGGAATTTGCGTTTGAATAAAATAGAAATCATTGGGATCGAGGATGGAGGTTTTTAAAATTTTCGGAATCTCATAAATTCAATATTTAATTTAAATCATAAGTTTTAAAATAATATTTTCAAGTTTTGGGTCCTTACATACGTTTTATGGCACCAACTTTCAAAATTTCTATAATAATCACCAACTTTGAAGGGTGGTTGTGGTTAATAGCACAACCATTTTATTTTAAAAGTACACCCCTTATTAACATTTTGTTTACAAAAAATCACATTTATCCATTGTTTTTTTAAACTCACTCACAATTTTCTTCTTTTTGTTAAAAAAAAAACAATTTTCATATTTATAAACTCAATTTCAATTTTTCAAAAAACATCATTTTTAAAAAAAATGTAATTGTGATATTAATTGGTATCTTTTTAAGACACTCATTTTTCATTTTAAAGACATTACTTATTATTTAATTAAAAAAAACTGAGTTTCTGGAGAAAATAAAATTAGTTTTTTTAACGGGGTGTAAATAATGAGTGCATTCTTTTAAGAAAAAAGGGGAAAGTAGTGTTTTATAAAATAAATTATATTTTTTAAAATTAAAAATGAAAATGGATTATTTTTTAAAATGAAATATGGGAATTTTTTAAAAAAATTGAAAATTGGATGATTTTTTTCCTAAAAAGAATGTTAATAAGAAGTGATATTAAAAAAAAAAAGGTTGTCCCACTTATTGCAACCAGAACCAAAGTTGGTGATTATTTTTAACATTTTTAAAGTTCATGCCATTAAACGCAACTATCCTTAAAGCTCATGCTATTTTTTACAATTTTCCCTTTTAAAATTACACCCCTTATTAAAATTTTGTTTACAAAAAAATCACATTTTTCCATTGTTTTTTTAAACCCACTCACAATTTTCTTCTTTTTTTTAAAAAAAAAAACAATTTTCATGTTTATAAACTCAATTTCAATTTTTCAAAAAACATCATTTAAAAAAATATAATTGTGATATTAATTGGTATCTTTTTAAGACAATCATTTTTCATTTTAAAGACATTACTTATTATTTAATTTTTTGAAAAAAAAAACTGAGTTTATGGAGAAAATAAAATTAGTTTTTTTGAACGGGGTGTAAATAATGAGTGTATTATTTTAAGAAAAAAGGGGAAAAGTAGTGTTTTACAAAATAAATTATATTTTTTAAAATTAAAAATGAAAATGAATTATTTTTTAAAATGAAATATGGGCATTTTTTAAAAAATTGGATGATTTTTTTTCTACAAAAAATGTTAATAAGAAGTGATGTCTTTTTAAAAAAAAAAGATGTGCCACTTATTGCAACCAGAACCAAAGTTGGTGATTATTTTTAACATATTTAAAGTTCATGCCATTAAGCACAACTATCCCTAAAGTTCATGCTATTTTTCACAATTTGCCATTTTTTAATTAAAAGTTGGTGGGTCCCATTGTTAAAATTCAACCACTTTCACCTTTGTGGAATTTTGGCGCGTGTCATCTGACATTTTAGTTAAGGAAATCAACATTGTGTGAAGATACAAATGGTGATTTGTGTGGGTGAGTCCCCTGGGCTAATTTTTTACTGATTTTTTTAAACTCGTACATCATGTTGTTTCAGTTTCAACGAATAATTCTTTGCATTTCAACGAATAGTTCTTTCAGTTTCAACGAATAACATATCAATTGACCTTTTATGATTTATTATTCAATAAAATAGTTCTTTCAGTTTCAACGAATAAAATATCTAACATATAAATGAATAATTCTTCACATTTCAACGAATAGTGCTTTCAGTTTCAACGAATAACATATCAGTTGACCTTTTATGATTTATTATTCAACAGTTGATAGTAATTATTCGCTAAATTGATTGTTATTATTCGTCTTTAAAGAGGAGTTATCGTTTACATAATAGCGAAAGGGTTGGTTAATTTTGCAACTATTCGCTAGGTTGATAGTAATTATTCGCTAAGTTCATAGTAATTATTCATTGTAAAGACCGAAAATTTTAATTATGATTAATTAAGATTTAATTAATTTCCGAGGGATAATTCGATCAATTATCCTTCTTTTGACGATTTTGAAAACCCGGAAAATTTTTGGATGACATATTTTATATGGAAAGAGGATTACAATTCTAATCTAATGGAATTCGTATGATAATTTTCCGAGAAATATCGGTGAGGCAAAGGCCTTGTCATCCGTTTATTTCGGTAATTTTCGTAACTTGTCGCGACGTTACGGGACTTTGTTTTACCATGTAATTGCCGCCCAAACCACCCCATTTCAGCCCTTTATATGATCAAATATGAGCCATATGTTTTTGCATTAAACAAATAGAAGCCATGTTGGATGAATGACTTGTTCCTATTTGGCCACTATTCTACCTAAGCCTTACCAACTCCTTGACCAACTTGGCTTCACCTTTTGGCTCTCTTAAAGACACATTTCTGGCCTCATTCAGCCACTCCACAAGCCAAAAATCAGAGAGGAAAGAAGAAGGAAAGAAAGAAAAAGAAAGAGAGAAAGAAAGAGAGAGCAAGTTTGCCCTAGCAACCTTGCCACCTTCAAACACACATAACTCACTCCTCCCTCAACCAAATTGGCTGATTCTTGAAGCCAAATCACCAAAAAAGAGAGGCCTTTCCAGCCATAGTAACCACACAAAGATCCAGTCCTAGTAAGCCGCCCGTTGAGCCCCTTTTCCGAGCCAGCTGTACCGAGCCCTTTGTGTTCTTGAGGTTTTCAAGTGTGTTTGGGTGAGTCTTGGTTTCCTCCCCTTCAAATCTGATTTTATACTTGTTTTACAACTAATTTTGAAGGTTTTTGTCTAAGGCTTCCTTTTATGTTTTGGTTTGGATTTGTCAAAAATGCTAGGTGTTTGGCGCAAGGTCCCGGGAAGCTTGCAGGGGTAATTTGGTAATTTGGTCCCTCTGTAGATTAGGAGCCTTATGTGTAAATTAGGGCTTAGGAAGTGGAGCCTCTATGTGTTTTTGGTTGCGTTTTGTAGCAAACGTCACAAAAAACAAAATGGATATATGTGCCTCTGTAATTTGGACTTTAATTCCAATCCAACGGTCTGATTCAGCTGAAATCTTAATATGATGTTCATGGAAATGTTATCTAGCTTCCCTTCAAAAATTACGGCAATCCGATGGTTGGATCAAGAGTAATTATAATTTTAGTAACCAGTGTTTATAATGACTCGATTAAAAAACTTGGTTAAGGGAATGCTAAGAATATGGTTAAATATATGATGGCATAACCGAAACTTAGAGCATATAAAACATAGAAATGAAGTATACCCATAACTTGGCTTATGATCCGATAAGAAGAAAATCGATTATGTGATAATACAATATAGATTATAACTGGTTAAGTCAGGAACACTTAACCAAAGTGCGTAATCTATAGAATCGTGAACCTCATGTGGATGTATGTTGATTATTAGGTTGGGTACCATGCATTAGAATACCACCTAATGAAAGCTTAATGAAATTAATAGGCTCTTGTTGATTGGATCCTTGGTTGTGCACTTTATTGCTTGCTTATTCTCCGGACTCCAGGTAAGTCCCCTGGACTTACTCATGATGGATTTATGTGATACTCTTTGTCTTATCGAGAGTCTTCATGCATCACGCGACCTAGTAACATGCTTAGGAATATAAACTGGTAATATGACGTAGGATGAACTTAGTAAATCCAATAATTCATATGTATGCTATGTGTCTATGGTAGGACGGCCGTCAAAATCTGAATAAATGACTTATACTCGATGGAACACGAATGAAATGATGAAAGACTTATGATGAGAAAGAATGAGTATGTTTGAGAAGGATGAGTACGTTTGAGAAGATATTATGATATGATGGTGATGATGATGATGATGATGATTATGATGATGATACGGGCCCTTTAACATTCATGTAGTTTAAGTATGCCTCTTTATATGGCATTGAGTGTGCATATTTCCGATGATTGACCCCGATTTATTTCTTGTTTTTAGATTCAGGTACCCCTTACCCGATATGACTTACTTATGTGGATGGTTGTCGGGACAGACCTTTTGGATGATTAGAGTGAGGGAGGCGCTTGACATTCGTACTCTTTTGCTCATACGTTTTATCGTTTTGACCCGGCGCGGCCGTGGCGTTTTGTTGTATTTATGATTTCCGCTTTTATTTCTGTTCGAAACGTTTTCGTGATAGTCTAGGACAGGTAAAGCCTCCAACGGGCTTACGATCTTTTCGGGGTTCGCAATCCCCATCTTTTGACAACTAAATCTTCCGCTTAAATGAACCTAATAATAACTCGTATTCGGTCGTAAGATCCAAAGCTCACGGGAGAAGATCAAACTTCTCCTATAATGTTCCCCGATAATCTAGTATTCCAAACCTTATTTACCTTCTAAGTAGGTTTATGGAGGTTAATTCGGGTACTTAAATTTTGGGTCGTTACAAAGTTGGTATCAGGGCCAAGGTTGTTCGACCTGAGTACGCACGAGTTAAAAAATTAATTTTCAAAAGCCGCCCACCGTTTTGGAAATTTTCAAGGATTTCGAAGTGTTTAAAGGGCAAAGATGAAAACCCTTTGGAAAATGAAAATGGTTAGGATCCTTATAGACGAGAGATAGGATCGACGGGTAGAGACAAGGCGATAGGCGTCCTTAGAGATGTAGAAGGGTTCGGGTAGACTGCCTAGCTTTTCCTTACAGACGGGCCTAGAAGACTCCAAGGGAGCAACCATGGTGGTTGGAGTAGGATAGGATTTAGAGGCGGGCTCGCCAAGCTATCCCTCGAAGGATAGCTATCTAGTTAGCTTCCGTGCGATATAAAACTGTGCCTGCGGGCCATCCCCTTGAAGGGATGTAATTATGTGAAATGAATGTGCCTGAGGGCTGTCTTCCTTGAAGAAGACGTTTTATTTAGTTGTATATTGAGTACACTTAAATGTCCAGTTGTCAGCATGGTCGACACCCAGATTAGTAGAGGACGCGGGAGACCACGTGGCCGAGGTCGTGGCCGTATTCCCGAGACAAAGACTGAGACTGAGACCGATGCTGTGGTCGAGATCCCCAGACAGCACGAGGGAGAGGCTGATAGGCAGTAGCAGGGATCAGCGATAGAGAGGGCATTACTCGTGTTGCTAGAGCGAGAGAGATCAGCTGGCGTCACCGACTGGGTGAAGAGACTATCACAGAGTAGCCTGTCTATCTTCGAGGCCGGACTCGGAGAGGATATCGAGCAGTTCTTCAGAGGACTCGAGGGAGTTTTCAGCTTGATTGGAGTACCCGATGCGGAGAGACAGAGGCTTGCGGCTGGGCAGCTTCGAGGAGATGCTTTTGACAGATGGCTTGTCTACTGTGATGAAGGTACTGCATGGACCTACGAGGAGTTCAGGAAGTTGATGCTAAGAGAGTACTGTCCATCTGGGACACAAGCAGCACGAGAGGTTGCGTTCTTCAGCACCCGCTATGACCCACGACTATCTCTCTCCGAGATCGTCTGCCAGTTCAAGAAGGAGCTCATCTATTGTGGAAAGGTCTGTAACACCGACGAGATGCGCATCCGCATGCTTTCTATGAGGCTTCCGCCAGACGTTCTTCTAATCTCTACCAGCATGGAGGGAATGATATATGACAGATTTCTAGAGATGATCCTCCGCTATGACCAGCAGCTATGTCTGACAGCTGCCACGTCTTCAACTTTCCACACTGCATCTGGCGGAAAGAGGCCACGACCCGCGGAGCACAGATTTGATAGGGGCCCATGGAAGGGGCTAGCGAGAGGAGGATCGACTAGCGGGACCACTTGGGCCATTCCAGCTGTACCTGTATCATCATACCGCGAGGCTAGAGTGAGAGCTATTATCTGCCACAGCTGCCGCGAGGAGGGCCACTACCAGACAGACTGCCCTAGGAAGTTCATTTCCTGCTACACGTGTGGAGGGGTAGGACATCGTGCTATCATGTGTCCGCAGGGCGAGAGATCTTCAGTCACTCCTACAGCTTTAGCTTTACGCCTTCCAGAGGCACCGAGACCTGCTCAGATTTCTTATGCACAGGGTCAAGAGAGGGGGACTCCCTCGGGAGCTGGCCGAGGAGATAGTAGCTACGGAGGTGGCCGAGGAGACAACAGCTTTAGAGGAGGACGAGGCCGAGGTGGAGGTGGAGGTAGAGGTAGAGGAGGAGGTCGAGGCGGCCGAGGATCTTACCAGCATCAGCAGGCACAGTCGTCGGCAAGGTCGGCAGGACCAGGCTAGGGCAGAGGTTCTGCACAGCTGGCAGCGATAGCTGTAGACACTGATTTCTTACCACCCCCGCCGCCCCGCACGTTCCCGATGCGGAACAGCGATTTGACAGCTCCGACTTCCATAGGTATGATATCGTTCTGTGGCTTTACTCTTCGCATTTTGTTCGATACCGGGGCAACCCACTGCTTTATAGCATATTCATGCATAGCTAGATTTAAACTTGTATGTTCGATATGTCCCGCGTTAGTAGTACGTATGGCGGATGGGGCTATGGTTAGGACGGGGCGTGAGATCCTAGGATGCCCCATTCGGATAGGAGAGCGAGAGTGGCCCACTGACTTGATAGTCATGCCACTACGGACAGACGAGATGATCCTGGGGATGGATTTTATGAACTTCTACGGGGCGATCCTCAACCTGAGGACCCGTACAGTTTCCATCCTCGCATAGGATGGGACTGAGCATGAGGTGTGGGGGAACGACCCCAAACAGAAGGGAGCCCAGATCAGCGCCATTCGAGCGGCGAGACTTCTAGACCAGGGATACACGAGCTACTGGTGTTACGCTTTAGAGGTGGATCGCGAGCGACCCAGCCTGACAAATGTCCCCGTTTTTAGTGAGTTTGCTGACGTTTTCCCAGACGAGCTACCAGGACTTCTGCCACAGCGAGATGTTAATTTCGCTATACAGTTGGAGCCGGGCACCAGGCCGATTTCGAGGGTCCCATACAGGATGGCGCCGACAGAGATGGCCGAGCTGAAGGCACAGTTGGAGGAGCTAGCCGGGAAGGGCTACATCAGGCTGAGTGCTTCGCCGTGGGGAGCACCAGTGTTGTTCGTGAAGAAGAAGGATGGGTCGTTGAGGCTATGCATAGATTACAGAGAGTTGAACCGGGCTACGGTGAAGAACCGTTACCCGTTGCCGAGAATAGACGACTTGATGGATCAACTACAGGGAGCTGTCGTCTTCTCGAAGATAGATTTGCGTTCGGGTTATCACCAGCTGAGGGTGAAGGCAGAGGACATCCCGAAGACGGCCTTCAGGACTAGATACGGACACTACGAGTTTGTGGTTATGTCATTCGGGCTAACCAACGCGCCAGCCGCCTTCATGGAGTTGATGAACATGGTGTTCATCAATTTTCTTGACAGATTCGTGGTGGTATTTATCAACGATATCTTGATCTACTCGAGGAGCAGAGAGGAGCATGCTGAGCACCTGAGGATTGTGCTGAGGATTCTGCCGAAGCATAAATTGTTCGGGAAGTTTAGCAAGTGTGAGTTCTGGCTCTCCGAGGTGATGTTTCTTGGTCATGTTATATCCGCAGCAGGGATATCAGTAGACGCATCGAAGGTTGATGCTATCGTTGCTTGGGAGGTCCCCAAGAACGTCATAGACATCAGGTCTTTTCTAGGTTTGGCTAGCTATTACCGACGGTTCGTCGAGGGCTTCTCCACCATAGCTAGGCCGATGACGCAGCTGACGAAGAAGGGAGTACCCTTCGAGTGGAGTCTGGCGTGCCAGGCCAGTTTTGATCTGCTGAAGCAGAAGTTGACATCCGCGCCAGTGTTAGCACTACCAGAGGGGACGGAGGACTTCGTGGTCTACACGGATGCTTCGAGTTCAGGTTTAGGTTGTGTGCTACAGAAGAGGGATCGGGTCATCGCTTACGCTTCACGCCAGCTGAAGCCAGGGGAGGAGTCATACCCCACGCATGATCTTGAGCTAGCCGTAGTGGTACATGCGCTGAAGATCTGGAGGCACTATCTGTATGGCACGTCAGTGAGGATCATGACTGATCACAAAAATCTGAAGTACATTTTCACGCAGAAGGAGCTGAACATGCGTCAGAGGAGGTGGCTGGAGTTGATCAAGGACTACGAGTTAGAGATTGAGTATCACCCGGGGAAGGCCAATGTGGTGGTCGACGCCTTGAGTCAGAAGACTCGTCAGGAGATTGTTTTATCCAGATTGACGGCTCGACCTGAGTTGCAGCGGGATTTGATCAGTTGTGGGATAGAGGTCTGGTCACAGCGAGAGCGTGGACAGCTGAGTTTTCTAGAGGTTCAGTCATAGTTGATGGATGAGATCTGACGAGCGCAGGCAGAGTGTCCGCGGATTGCCGATATCTGACAGCGCATGGCCCAGGGCCACTGTAGGTCTTTTTCCGTCCGAGATGATGGGTTGTTGATGTTGCAGGGACGAGTTGATGTGCCTGATGTGCACAACCTGAAGCAGAAGATCATGATAGAGGCACATTCCACTCCTTATTTGGTCCATCCGGGATCGAATAAGATGTACCAGGACTTGAGGAGGACATTCTGGTGACGCAATATGAAGACTGACGTTGCTTTGTTTGTAGCGCGATGTCAGGTCTGCCAGCATGTGCGGATAGAATTCTCAATCACAAGTGCAATCCTAGCATGATACTACATGGCATGCTTTAATGCTTATGCAACACCTAGTATGTCATATATTCACAAGCAAGTAATCTCTTTCGAATCTGAGTAAGCCCATAAAGGAACTTACCTATGTAAGCCGAACAGCAGGGAAACAGGCAGAAGCAGAATCCAAGTAATGAATCATCCAATAGTAAGCAATGTCCCAACATATCACAATCACCTAATAACATACAAATGCATAAGTCTATCTAATTCACACAAGACGCCCCTAACTATCATACATCTCTTCTCATATCTCATTTCGGATCATTCCATCTTATCTCATCACCATTCATATATCATTTCAAGTTCATCTCATCTCATCATCTCATTTCCAAGACAATCTTCCAAAGAACTCAATTTAGAAAATCAAACATCTCCTTTAAAATCGCTTATCAAATCCCGACATTAAACATTTAGGCCTTAAAACCAATTTTCTAAAATTATATTATATAAATAAATTCCAATATTAAATCATCAAAATAATTATATGCTCACAAATCATATTTATAAATCAAAACCAACAATTCACTTTAAAAATTCCTAAAATCACATTCTTAACCAACATCTAACAACACACAACAAATAACATTTAAGTATATAAAAAAAAAATCACCAACAATCAATCCATTATAATATCCCAAATTTATAAGTCAATAACTAAATCACCTTATTAAACATTATATATATATATATATATATATATATATATATATATATATATATATATATATATATATATATATATATATATATATATAAAATAACCCATCTCAACTAATATTACTTTTAAACCCTTATAATATATATAGAATATTTTCAGAAAATATATATATATATATATATATATTTATCACAATACCTCAGAATAATAATAATGATAATAATAATAATCTAACAAAATAACAAATATATCAACTATATGATAACATAACATATAAATATAATAAAAACACAAACCCCCCCCCCCCCTTTTTTTTTCTTTCCAATTTAAAGTCTAAATTATATATATACTTTAAATCCCAATAATTTAAGATTCATAATTTTATAAGATACATAATTTTCAGAAATATATTAACACAAAATAATAATATAATAATAACTAACAACAACCATATAATATAATAACCTAACACATAATATACATAACAACTAACAATGATCACAACCCCAAAAGAACTCAACAGGCCCAATCCATACCCGAATCCGGATCCGGCCCAGAACCCGGCCCAAGGCTGAAGCAAGCTAGTGAACCAAAGAAAGGCCTGAACCGGAAAAAAGAAATAGAAAAAGAAAAGGAGTGGACCGGTGCTGAACCCGTCCCAAACCTCTGTTCAGCGGATGAACATGGGAGAAAGAGAGGGAAGAACCGACCCCTACCCACCCGAATCCACTCCCAACCACTCGACTCACTTTCCCGACCTCAAGATACACAGAAAGACTCAAAAGGGACCAAGGGAGAGGGAGTAGAAGAAGCTCAACGAGGGGTTTTTCGAGTTGTTCACTGGAGGCGCTAGGAGCTCGATTAAACTCGCTAGAGACTCGGTCTAGCTCGAAGGAGGTGCTGGGAGGATCTGGGGACCTAGGATGGATAGAATGGGTCAAAAGGAGCACCTTTAGGGTGTTTTTTCAAGGGAAAACGAAGAATCGAGGTCTTAACGACCTTACTCATGAAGCAGCGGAGATGGGGGTCTCGCGACTTCAAGGGCTGCCGGCTCCAGCTCCTGGGCTTCGAAAGGGGCTCCTGGCTGCGTCTTTGAACACCGGAGAGGAGGTTTGGAGGTGGTGCTTGTCGTGAATATGGTGGTATGCTCAGTTGAGCAGAAATGGGTTCCCAGAAAAAAAAGGGAGCTTGGGTTGAAATTGAAAGATGCAATGGGAAGGAGAGATGCTGCATGTTTTGGCATGGGATCTGAGTGCATCAGGGAGGGTGGAGAGCTGCTGCTACTGAAATTTGAAGGAAGGAGACAAAATGGAGGGGTAGGGGTGTTTGGACAATTTGGGAAATCAGACAAGGAAAGGAGCTGGGTGCTACTGCAGCTATTCAAGGCAACCCGGGAGAGAGAGAGAGAGAGAGAGAGAGAGAGAGAGAGAGAGAGAGAGAAGAAAAGAGAGAAAAAAAAAAGAAAATTAAATTAGGAGAAGAGTAGTCCCATGATCTCAAATTTGAATTCCCGACGTCCGACCCCAATTTCGCTCATGAAAACAAAACCCGACACTCGACAATTTAAAATCAAAATTTAAATCATCTCGGAATCTTAAATTAATTTTATTAATACCCGGAACTCGAAAGTGAAAATCAAATCCCGTCAAAATCCAAAATCTAACTGATGTCGGAAGGATTTTAAAATTGAACTCGTGCTCGAGGACGACTTTTTCTCCGCTTTTGCAATTTGAAATGAACAATAACATATTTAATTAAAATTGCAAATATAAAATATGTATATATATATTATATTCCGCCTTTACATTTATCCACCTCTAAAAACAAGTCTCGTCCCCGAGACTAAATCATTTTTAAAGCAATGGGGAGGAGTTTGAAATCGGTGAGTCGAGGACCATGTCCAAGGATCTTGCAATCATCTCGGTTGCGTCTTCCGGGATTCTCACAACATCTTGGTCACGGTCGTGACATCGCCAAATGGGTCTTGTCGAGTGTGTAACAAGCGCCCCTATCACATCCTCGCTTCGACATTTCGGAAGTATCACAACTCTAAAAGCATTATAGCGTCCGACTAGGTCTTAGCAAGCAATCTATAAGAGCCCCTATAAAATGCTTGTATCCACTTCTTGAGACGTCATAATGTAAATCGAGTTCGTAAATTCTCAAAGCGTTTTGTAAATGGAAAGGTTGTCATCCAAATCATTGAAACTCTCAACTTCTTTAAAACCCCAAGTTGACCATTTTTTAAAACCGCTCAAAATCTTCAAATCCGATGTTTAATCAAGCAACTTTACACCAAAACAAGTCAAATATCCTTTCAAATCAAGATTTCGTCAAAATCTCCCAAAACCCAAATCAGCTTCTCGCAAACCAATCAATCAAATTCAGAAGGTAGGAGGTGGAACCATCCACCTCTAAGGGCTAATCCCATATTCTCTTCCTAGTTTCCAAAATCGAATCAGTCTATCAGTCTCAATTCAAGTAAGATACATAAGCCATAAGAAATGCATAACTGTATAACCATCCAATCTCCAATCAACACATCACACGACAAGTTTCAACATATACCAATCGTAGTGCCACAAGGTCACATCAACATCTCCATATCATACTAAAGGTCATAATATGCATCTCAACGACATAACAAAATCAGAACAACGTCTCAACATCACACCAGAAGTCATAAAAGTATCTCCCATCATAGAATCAACGAACCAAAACCCATTGTCAACACATCAACACAACAAGGTCAGGTTATTAAAATTCAGCCAAGGGGAAGGTCAATCAATATATCAATCACCAAAACGTCAGCATACTCGCAAAACATCATCTCAACTCATACAATGCCATATAACGATCATTTAGCAATCACGCACAAGTATCTCCTATATATAAGTCATATTCACGATCCAAATCAATATTCATCATTTAACATCTCCTGATCATAATATAACATCATGCTCTCACATAGCAACATATCATTATTTCATGATTCATACAACAGATCACCACATGCTTCTGGAACAACATAGTAGGATAGCCATGTATCATTATTTCATGATAATACTTGTTACTGACAACTAGATTTCAAATATTGCATATCAACAGGTAATATCAGGCCATATCAGGTTTATCATGGTCGCTATCTAACATCATGCCAGTACATATTAGCAATTCACGAAATCAAGAAAATCCTCACATCGCTACCAGTCAAAATGAAATGCAAACCCCGCTCGCTCGTCTCCCACTCTCAAGCCAAGACCGACCTTCATCTAGACCTACCAACATCTACTCGGATACTACCCCACAGAAGAAACCCCAATTCATTCCGACCTTTAATCTCACACCTCTTCCCGCCAAGCACTCTCACTAACAATCCACCTCTAAGACTCCAATCCCTATCTCTGTTTTCACACCCGAGCACCCCTGCATACTACGTTTCCGATATCCGCAAGGTCATTTCTTACACTTCTCCCTCTTCCCAAGATATCACAACGTAGAACCCTTCTAACCACACATCTTCAATAAAATCTTCTCGGTCACTACCTAACCAACCTATCCTAACCATACCCCTTATCCAGGATTCACCTAAGAGCTCATCGAAACCACCAAGCATTGCCTCTTATAATTCCCGAACTCACTCGGTCCAACCTAAGTCAACACCCCTCTTCTGCAACTTTCTCTTACCACCGTCAATCATTCTAATCACTCAAAACCTTTCTCCACTCTCTGACCACCCTACCAAAAGGACCTCACTCACATGTTCAAAGAAGAATCAATCATGGACATTATTGCACATAAGGACTACATCATATCAACTAGCATTTATATTAAATGGCATCATTAGTTCATCATCAGATATTGCAACATGTATCAAAAGTCTTAATTTACCGTCATGCTCAACGAGTATCGTAAAACATCATAGATGAACCTAATCGAATCAAATTAGCAAGTTTCATCATAATCTTAGCTAATAACCAGTTCAGATTCTAAGCATTTGCATTTCATACTTATAGGCAAGGAATTTAGATCATGCTTAGCAACTCAGAATAGCATCACATCAAGTCATCATGGCACATTAGGACTGTCAGGCATCGAAGCATATATATCGTCATAGACAACGGATATTCAGGCAATAATCATTACCAAGTCATCACATCAACACACAATTTCCCACATCAAGTCAGTGCAATACACCATCAACAAGTTCGGAAGGGGGTTAGCAATTCGAATGGAGGACGCTCCCACCTGCAAGTCATATCGTACTCAATGATAGCAACCCTCAAAGCGAGCTTGTTCCGTCGACATTGTCGATCCTGATGCCCGTGGGTTATGGGCCCACGCTTCCGCTGCACTGCTCTATCGCTATTCGACTTCCCGTTCCCTTTTTCCATGCGGTCGCTCGTCCAATGTACGTGTAGGAGTCTAAGTTAGCGGAGATAGGGGAGTGACAAGAGCGGACAACCCAACGTTTCTCTCGGAGACAAAATGGACCAAAGCTAAAGACGACACGGCTAGAGACAAGACTCCGACCCGGGAATAGTAACGATGCCTTTATGGAAGTCCATTAGGTTACAATTTGTGACAGCAAGCACGAATTCGTCATGGAGCATATCAATCACATTAATCCACACTAACATGTACCTATATCAAGGAACAACGACATACGCATTCATTCTAACGACACAATCGAGTCCTATACTGATGCATGTTAAACAAGCTAGCATTCTAGTATTCCATGGAAACAGATATGCCTAGCAACTTCAAGCAAGATAGGCGGAACCAACAATGATTATATATGATTCGAAGTCATGCGAAATTTAGTGAAGATAACGAGCATCATGCATATGAACAATGTAAAAGCATGGTATACACATCAACAAATGAGTCCAATATATCATGGCAAGGTATGTCGTAACAAACAGGTGAAGCATCATACGAGAACACATAAGAGCAGCATAGTAAGTATCACATATATGAACAGTGCACGAGTTTGGTGTATGCATCATACAAGATCATATAAGGGCAACATAGTAACTATCTCATCTGACACAATGATCATATACTAGATCAAGCATATCACGTAATCATATGACAGATACATTTAGATAGCATAGGTCCTACATGATACTAGCGATACATAATGTGATGCAAGCATAGTCAAGATTCATTTAGAGGAGTTCAGCATAATATTCACGAAACATGAGGCACCATCAAAAGTAACAAGAAGGACATCATGGATGCTAGATTATAATCATGCTAAGAACGAACCATCATAGAGTAGATATATGGCACAATAGTTGTCACATCATAGAACAAGTACAAAACGTGATCATTCAGCGGGTCATATTGGAAATCATAAGTCTTAGATGATACTAATAGCACGTATCGAACATGAGTACAACTAAAGTGATTCAACTAGATTCATTCCCATATTCATGCGTCATGCATATGCAAAATCATGATATAACGTGGTGTGTGACCATGCGAGGTGGCAAATCATACATTCACGGAAGCACGAGAGGATATCATAGAGTAATAGAAGAACACTACCGGACATAACATGTACGCATGCTAGGATCAATCATCACAGTAAGCAAGTCGATCCTTGAATCCAACATTAATCTAATAAGGAGGAGTGAAACATGTTTACGATGATAGAAAAGGAAAGAATCACACTATCAGGGACCTAGCTCGAGAGAGAATCAACAATAACGTAGGCAAGGTAGAGTTCGCACCAGTCACAATCAAGGGTACTGCATGATACTAATGGCTCAGCATGACATATGATACATACATGTATTTAGTTGATTAACATGACAATATGCAAGAATTCAATCAGTACTATTCCAACAATATAGTAACATGAGAGGAATATAGCGATGTATAAAGGAAGTCTAAGTAATGGGGCAACATGACTAGCATACGGGGACATGAGTCCAATTCAATGTATACGGGGAGGAAACAGGTGTTTATCAAGACTCATTCGCACTAACATATCCTCAATTTAGCACAATTAACACATAACAATACAAATTATAGAATAATCAACAATGGTTAATGTGAGGAAGATAAAATAGATGGGCATGCTATAGATTCTTGTCACAAAATGAATGATAAGCATCGAGGCATCATCGGCGAGCACGCTAAGGAGCACATCTTATGAGGCATTCATATAAAGAAGAGTCGATCACACTATCATGGACCTAATCCAGGAGAAAACAACAATCATATAGGTTCATATCATGTGGTTCATGCTTCCAATCAATCATACGAGCAATACAATAGGCCAAGTATACATGATGTGACAACATATAACCATGATAGAAAGTAGGGCATAACACGAGGCTAAGCAATGCAACTAACCACAACCCGAGCTTAACAATATAATCATGACTGAAGGCAAGGCATAACATGAGGCTAAGGAATGCAACCACCCACAGGTGTAATAATCATGAGCAACATTTTACTAAGAAGCATTCGCAAGGTACATGCAGGATATTATAAAATCATGTCATGCAATTCAGAGAGAGTCACCATTACAACCGGACAGAGATCCCTAAGGGTAACCATTGACTTTTCCCAACCGACTAATCACCCCTCTTTCCCGTGGGACTCCGGTACGACTCTTTATAGCAAGGAGACACTGGTTGATCATCATAAGGATTGAGAAGGACAGCCTCAGAAACGCCTTACTCTCGACTCAAAATGACATCAAGAACTACCTTCCAATACTCACTCAGACAACCTTCATATTCGTACATGATTTTCAGACACAATGTGTTTACCAACCTGATTTCCCGTGGAAGGGACCGATATTCAAGACAGAGACTCGATAAGACCATCAATGGTTAACATAGTGGAAGGGGTTATTCCACCCAAGCTGGGCTTAACCATAGGAAAATAAGGGTACTCCCGCTATCTCGTTCACAGATCATTCAATATTCATTCAATAGTTAGGAAATACCAATCAAATCTTTAGCATATCAAGCAATCAACAAAGAATCAGTCAATGACGATTATAACGATCTCCTTGGAGTCTTCCCGACCCATTTGTAAAGAACAAGCTAATATTTCGCCTACCCATTCCCGACTACATCCAATAGGGATGGTCTAGCGCCTTTTCTACCCACTCGATCCCTTTTTTAGTTGGTTCTCCCCTTTTATCATAAGCCAAGTTCATATTTATTCCAATTGAGTTAGGCATATTAAGTTCATTTTGCCCCTTTAAAACGCTTTCAAATCTTTTGAAATCCATGGGCGGTTTTCCAAAACATACACCCGACCCTTGCGTACCCGAATTGCACAACCTGGCTCTAATACCAACTTTGTAACGGCCCAGATATAAATATCCGAGATATGTTTCGAAGGTTGGATACCTTCGTTCGGATGTTGCAATTCAGGTACGGGTCGAGGTTTCAAACCTCTAATGATCAATCAGTATTCAAAGCAGGGATTTCGAACCTCAAGCAATCAAAGTTACAGAAATTCAATTTAAATGAGAGTACAATGGAAGTAAGGGTTAGATACAAATGCCACGGCAGAGCCGGGTCAAAACCATAGTATAAATTATAAGGTGGTATAGCCAAATCAGCGGGGTTAGACAGATTCTTTGCAATCGCCCGGGGAATTTTCCCACGCCATAGAGACAGGGAGCAATCATACCTAAAAACAATTGGTGCGAGCGGGATCAGACCGAGGCCCCAACACACCCTGTCCCGCAAGCGAACATACACATATGCTAATAATAAAGATGATGCAGATGCGGAATTAAATCACACTAGCATGATCCTAATTTACAATATGCGAAAAGAACTGTAAAGGCGCCCAAAGAATGCCAAGTGGCATATCCCTCTCCTACCTCTGTACCCCTTCCCGTTAGTGCAGAGACTGGCCAGTTCGGTGCTATAGCATAGCAATATCCTCGTGGTGGTGCACTCACCACGGCATCATCACATCATATCATATCATCTCATCTCTTGCCCGATGGTGCTGGGCTATCATATCATGCTCATATCGACTCGATAGACTCAGGGCACCCGATGGGGCTGGGCTACCCTATGACCCTAACAAAGACTCTAGGACTATCACAGATAACGACCGTTCTGTTACATACGCATAAAGAAATAGAATGCTCAATCACAAGTGAAATCCTATCATGATACTACATGGCATGTTTTAATGCTTATGCAACACCTAGTATGTCATATATTCACAAGCAGGTAATTTCTTTCGAATCTGAGTAAGCCCATAAAGGAACTTACCTGTGTAAGCTGAACAGCAGGGAAACAGGCAGAAGCAGAATCCAAGTAATGAATCATCCAATAGTAAGCAATGTCCAACATATCACAATCACCTAATAACATACAAATGCATAAGTCTATCTAATTCACACAAGGCGCCCCTAACTATCATATATCTCTTCTCATATCTCATTTCGGATCATTCCATCTTATCTCATCACCATTCATATATCATTTCAATTTCATCTCATCTCATCATCTCATTTCCAAGACAATCTTTCAAAGAACTCAACTTAGAAAATCAAACATCTCCTTTAAAATCGCTTATCAAATCCTCACATTAAACACTTAGGCCTTAAAACCAATTTTCCAAAATTATATTATATAAATAAATTCCAATATTAAATCATCAAAATAATTCTATGCTCACAAATCATATTTATAAATCAAAACCAACAATTCACTTTAAAAATTCCTAAAATCACATTCTTAACCAACATCTAATAACACACACCAAATAACATTTAAGTATATAAAAAAAATCACCAACAATCAATGCATTATAATATCCCAAATTTATAAGTCAATAAATAAATCACCTTATAAAACATTATATATATATATATATATATATATATATTTATATATATATATATATAAAATAACCCATCTCAAATAATATTACTTTTAAACCCTTATAATATATATAGAATATTTTCAGAAAATATATATATATTTTTCACAATACCTCAGAATAATAATAATGATAATAATAATAATCTAACAAAATAACAAATATATCAACTATATGATAACATAACATATAAATATAATAAAAACACAAACCCCCCCCCCCCCTTTTTTTTTTCTTTCCCAATTCAAGTCTAAATTATATATATACTTTCAATCCCAACAATTTAAGATTCATAATTTTATAATATACATAATTTTCAGAAATATATTAACACAAAATAATAATATAATAATAACTAACAACAACCATATAATATAATAACCTAACACATAATATACATAACAACTAACAATGATCATAACCCCAAAAGAACTCAGCAGGCCCAATCCATACCCGAATCCGAATCCGGCCCAAAACCCGGCCCAAGGCTGAAGCAAGCTAGTGAACCAAAGAAAGGCCTAAACCGGAAAAAAGAAATAGAAAAAGAAAAGAAGTGGACCGGTGCTGAACCCGTCCCTAACCTTTGTTCAGCGGAAGAACACGGGAGAAAGAGAGGGAAGAACAGACCCCTACCCACCCGAATCCACTCCCAACCACTCGACTCACTTTCCCGACCTCAAGATACACAAAAAGACTCAAAAGGGACCAAGGGAGAGGGAGGAGAAGAAGCTCACCGAGGGGCTTTTCGAGTTGTTCACTGGAGGCGCTCGGAGCTCGATTAAGCTCGCCGGAGACTCGGTGTAGCTCGAAGGAGGTGCTGGGAGGATCTGGGGACCTAGGATGGATAGAATGGGTCAAAACGAGCACCTTTAGGGTGTTTTTTCAAGGGAAAACGAAGAATCGAGGTCTTACCGACCTTACTCATGAAGCAGGGGAGATGGGGGTCTCGCGACTTCAAGGGCTGCCGGCTCCAGCTCCTGGGCTTCGAAAGGGGCTCCTGGCTGCGTCTTTGAACACCGGAGAGGTGGTTTGGAGGTGGTGCTTGTGGTGAATGTGGTGGTATGCTCAGTTGAGCAGAAATGGGTTCCTAGAAAAAAAAGAAGCTTGGGTTGAAATTGAAAGATGCAAGGGGAAGGAGAGATGCTGCAGGTTTTGGCGTGGGATCTGAGTGCATCAGGGAGGGTGGAGAGTTGCTGCTACTGAAATTTGATGGAAGGAGACAAAATGCAGGGGTAGGGGTGTTTGGACAATTTGGGAAATGAGACAAGGAAAGGAGCTGGGTGCTACTGTAGCTATTTAAGGCAACCCGAGAGAGAGAGAGAGAGAGAGAGAGAGAGAGAGAGAGAGAGAGAGAGAGAGAGAATGGAGAAAAGAGAGAAAAAAAAAGAAAATTAAATTAGGAGAAGAGTGGTCCCATGATCTCAAATTTGAATTCCCGACGTCCGACCCCAATTCCGCTCACGAAAACAAAATCCGACACTCGACAATTTAAAATCAAAATTTAAATCATCTCGGAATCTTAAATTAATTTTATTAATACCCGGAACTCGAAAGCGAAAATCAAATCCCGTCAAAATCCAAAATATAAATTATGCCGGAAGGATTTTAAAATTGAACTCGTGCTCGAGGACAACTTTTTCTCCGCTTTTGCAATTTGAAATGAACAATAACATATTTAATTAAAATTATAAATATAATATATATATATATATATATTATATTCCGCCTTTATACATACTCTATATATATATGTATATGTATATATATATATATATATAAACTGTCAGCATGCTTGAGTGTTTAATATTTCGCACTGCATTAGAGCATCTTTATTTAGGATTAACGCATACTATGTGGCCTCAGCGAGGTCTCCAAGACCCGCATGCGTGGCTCGACTTGACTCCTTTCCCCATTCTTATTTTTAGATATATAAATGCATAATCTTAACTCACGTTGTATTAATCTTATTTTTAGGTATTTAAATCGAATTTAAAACTTGTTTAGCGGATTCCAGCCGGAATATAAAATTTAACAAACGATTTCAGTCCTTTTAC
Source organism: Persicaria maculosa (assembly GCA_963922045.1). Lineage (NCBI taxonomy): Eukaryota > Viridiplantae > Streptophyta > Magnoliopsida > Caryophyllales > Polygonaceae > Persicaria > Persicaria maculosa. The sequence goes on along the minus strand of OY998271.1, from coordinate 19,517,380 downwards.
CTAGAAAATTCAAAATAATTATCGGATGGCGATATCTTTGTCGATTTTTAAAATCTAATTGATCGAGTAAGCGAGATTCCGGGAAACTAACATCGGAAAACTAATTTCGGGATTCGAGATTCGCGTATTCGGGATTTATTTCCGGGTATTGGTTTAACCAATTTCACACTCCACCCTTACCCACTCCCATAACCTCACCATACCCTTTCAAATTCATCCCTATCCCTCTCCCTCCATCCCCATTTCTGTGAATCACCATCCCCGCTCACCACTCTCAATTTTTTTTAATTCATCATCACTACCATCACCGTACCTTCCATCCAACACCGTCACCTCCATTCATCACCTTCCATCACCGCCGCGGCTCCTTCGACACCTCCGAAGAGCAACCAGCAGCAACCGCGTCATCCCTCGGAGCCACCAGCAGCAACAACGGACACCACCGGAGCCGCCACGAAGCCACCGCAGCCCATTCCTTTCTAATCTTCGATCAATCGCGAAGCTAATTTTCGGTAAGCGTCCCTCCTTCGTTTTTGATCGAAATTGCTTGCGGTCTTCACCATCACACTCACCCACATTCGGTGTAGGTCCGACAAGCCATCGCGAGCCACCGACAAAGCCCAGAACTCCGATCGAGAGCTCCGAAGTCACGAACATCCTCGGTGAGCGTTCGAACCTCATTCCTTTTCCTTGGTTCGTTTCGATTCTTTTCTTTTCCTCGGGTGGTCAGAGAGTGCGTGAGGGCTGAGTGTGGAGAGGGTGGGCGAGATCGAGAGCTCTGGCAAGCTCGAGAGCGGCGAGGTCGAGTGTGAAGGCCGTGAGCGTGAGATGCAAGCGTGAGAGCGAGGAGGTGAGTGGGAGAGTGCGAGAGGAGGCGAGCAAGCTTGTGAGGACGAGCTGACTGGCGCCGATGAGCCGGGCTCGATCTCCGTCTATCAGCGCGGGTGACATCGAGCTTTGTCGATCAGCGCGAGGAAGGAGATGGCTAGGCGGCGGGAGCTTCTTTTGTAATTGGAGGAAGAGGACCCTTAGGCCCCACCTTATATATATATATATATATATATATATATATATATATATATATATATATATATATATATATATATATATATATATATATTATTTGTTTTAACATTAAACTGGTTTGGGGTTAATGAGTATGGTTTTCATTCGGTCCGGTTCGGTTCGGTTAGGTTTAAATGGGTTTGGTTCGGTTCGGGTTTATTCGTTTATTTATTTAATTATTTAATTATATTTTAAAATATTATAATATTGTGTGACGATTAAAATATAAAATATTATTTCAGATATTTTATAAAGGGTCGGTTTTACTAAATAAAAATAATTGGGACTTTAAAACATTTGAATATATTTTTCAAAAGTAATTAACAAGTGGTATTTAAATATTATATAATAGTAAAAGGGAATTTTATGAACATTTTCAAGGGTCAGAACCCTTAACTATTTAACTGGGATTTTAAACGGTTTTGAAACTAACTTGGGAATAAGGCTTATTCGATGACTAACTAGCATGATAATAAAATCGTTTGACTAACGGTATGATACGTATGACTAACAGCATGATATTGTGGTGATTTTTTTAGAAGAGACTAAATGATCGATACTTGTGATGATAATGATATATGTCCTTATGGAGAGTATGAGTATGGAATAGTAATATGCGAATTTGGATAAGAATGATATAGAGGTTATCTTAAGCTGATGAGATGACGGATTATATGTGTTGAACGATATGAGATGGGAGATGATTGATCAGGATGAACTGGAAGTATGATGGATGCAAACTTGTTTATTTATCTATTTGTATGAGTGTGTGATATATGTGTTCAGAGAGACTATAGAAGTTTACTCAGTATATTCTCGTTATGTAATTAGGTGATATTCTCTGATCGTGACTATTGTGTGCTGGATTCTTCTTTTGCTGAACTTCTAGCCAGGTAAGTACCTCCGGGGCTTAATCAGTAACCAATACCTCCTGCCTGATGTGTCATATAGTATGTAGGTGTTGCATATGCATAAAAGTATGTCATGTAGTATCATGCTTAGGAATTGCACTTACGAATGAGCATTCTTATTATGTATGTGTTTGAATGCAGAATGACCGTTATCTGTGAGTCCTAGAGTCGTTGTTATGGTCATAGGACAGCCCAGCTTCATCGGGCGTTGTCCTCCTTGAGTAATTTACATATGTATCATGAGATACGAGATGAGCATGAGATACGATATGATGAGGAGATGTGATATGCTATAGCATCGAACTGGCCAGTCTCCACCCTATCCCGAAAGGGGGTGGTGGTAGAAGAGGGATATACCACTTGGTATTCTTTGTTAAGGCCTTACTTCATATTCTGCATATATGAATTAAGAGCATGATAGTGTGGTTAACATTTCAGTACTGCATGAAGGCATCCTTATTCTAGGTATAGGCGTATTATATGTTCTCAGCGTGGTCAAAGGACCCGCAGGCGAACTCTTGGCCTGACTTGGTGGTATAGTTTCAGGTACCCGATCCACTGCTTGATTTTGTGTTGTTATGACGGGGTCCATTCATATGGCGGAGAGTGAGTGTTTGAACCCTGACTTCACCAGATTCATACTTTTGGGATTTCTTCCTAATTATACTCTGTTTTGATCCGGCTCTGCCGCGACACTGGTTGTATCATTTCATAATTTATGTCCTTTGCATGATAAAAGATTTTCCGCTTTATAGACTTAGGACAGGTACAGGGGTTACCCCGGGGTCTCCAGCAGACCTTCCGGATTTGGGTGCGAAATCCCGGTTTAAACTACAAATCCTTGATTTCAAACCTTCAACCTGTACTCGGGGCGCAAGATCTTAACGAGGGGTTTTATCCCTCGAAACGTAACTCGGGAATCACAATCCCGGGCCGTTACAAAGGTGGTATCAGAACCTTGTTTTGCAATCCGAGTACAATAGGTTCAAGATGGTTTTGAAAATCGCCCAATGATTTCAAATGGTTTTAGAAAATGTTTAAAGGGAAAAATGAATTTAATTGGACTTAAAACCTAAATGAATAAAGGGGAAACAATCTCGTGGGTAGAGACCAAAGCGATAGACGTCCCTTATGGATGTAGAACTCGGGGAACGGTAGGCAAAATACTAGCTTTTATTTACATATAGGCCTAGAAGACTCCAAGGAACACCACGGAGGTCGGAGTGTCGAGTTAGGAGGCCGTTAGGTTTTGCCCCTCCGGTCAACCGTCCCTCGAAGGACGGCATAGATCGTCTCTATGCTTACATATATATATATATATATATAGGGTGTGGTTCATGTGTACACACCCCTTAAAGTGTACTTTGTTCACAAATATTATTCGGTGAAATGTGAAACATTATTCGGTGAAATTTGAAGCATTATTCGGTGAAATGTGAAACATTCTACCGAATACTGTTATGTTACAAATTATTCAGTGGAATTGGAACGTTTTCATATGAACTGAACGGAAAAAGAAAACATAACAGTATTCGGTAGAATATTTCACATTTCACTGAATAATGCTTCAAATTTCACCGAATAATGTTTCACATTTCACCGAATAATATTTGTGAACAAGGTACACTTTAAGGGCTGTGTACAAATGATCCATACACTATATATATATATATATATATATATATATATATATATATATATATATATATATATATATATATATATATATATATATATATATATATATATATATATATATATATATATATATACATACAGATTGACTCCGGTGAAATCCTCAAATTGTGGTAAAAACCGTGAGAACTACTTTATAGCTTGGTTTATTTGAAACCTGTGCTAAAAACCTCAATTACACATTGACTTTACAACTCAGTTCAACCTAAAAACCGTGCTAAAAACTCCATTTTTAAAATAGTCACATGATTTTACAGCTCGGTTAAGCCTAAATAACTGTGCTGAAAACTCATGTTTTAAAATCAAATAGTGACTTTATAGCTCGGTTTTATTTAGAACCGGGCTAAAATATGTGACCTTATAGATCGGTTCTATTCATAGCCAGGCTATAAAGCTAGTGAACCGGGCTAAAAAGCCGGTCCTCACAGGTTTTTACCGCAATTTTGGTTTTCACCAGAGCACAACCCTATATATATATATATATATATATAGAGGTTGGATCCAGTGTAAGCATCCCTTACGGTGTAATTTGTGAGCAGAGAAATTATTCGTAGGTACCAAGCGATTATTTGTATGTACAAACAAATGTAATTATTCATATGTAACAAAATATTATTCATATGTATGTACATACGAATAATCACATGGTACCTACGAATAATGTTACTATTCACAATTTACTTTTAATCTCAACCGTTCGATATTCTTAATCTGACGTTCCAGATTTGCTCACAAATTACACAGTAAGACTTGCTTACACATGATCTATCCTCTATATATATATATATATATATATATATATATATATATATTTGCAATTGGGCCTGAGGGCGATCCTCCTCAAAGAGGGTCATATTAATCGTTGAGTGCTTCTGTGCTGAGTGTTTAAATTAATCGTTCATATAGCCATCATGATCGATACTAGACACGGTTCAGTTGGGCGTGGGGGTAGGGCACGTCGTGGTAGGGGACGCCCCCGCCGGATTGTCGTTGAGAGCGTCGAGGAGCGCGCCACTGACGATCACGCTGAGGAGCGAGCTTCGCCTCCGCCGGCTGACGACCAGGTTTCGATTTCCACAGAGACGAGGCTTGGGCAGTTAGAGACAGCGCTTCACGACATTCTGAGTGAGTTGCGAGGAGGAGCCCCACCTACAGCACCGACGTCCGAGGTTCCTGTTCAGCCAACTGAGCCCGTAGCCGATGCGTGCCCTGAGAAGCGCGTCGATTGGATCAAGACGCTAGCTCAGTGCCATCCTCCGTCATTTACTGGAGAGGTTGGGGATGATATTGAGAGATGGTTCCGTGAGATGGAGGGGTTGTTCGACCACGTTGTTGTACCCACTTTCGAGAGATAGAGACTTGCCGCCGGCCGTCTACAGAGAGATGCTTTTGACCGCTGGTCTGTATAGAAGATAGACCAGGCTGAGTGGACCTACGAGGAGTTTAGGGATCTGATGCTGAGAGAATACCGCCCTCCTGGGATTCAGATAGCCCGAGAGGTATCCTTTCTGCGAGGCTACTACGACCGATCAACTTCTGTCTCTGCCATCGTCTGCCAGTTCAAGAAGGAGTTGGTCTACTGTGCTCACTTGTGCCCTTCCAATGAGAGCCGTATTCGCATGTTATCGATGAGACTGCCGCCTCCGGTACTTCTGCATGCCTCCAGCTTGAGAGCTGTCAGCTTTGATCGATTCTTGGACGTCATCCTCCTGTACTACCAGCAGCGGATCTTGTCCGAGACTGCATACACCACTTCTCGCCCTGAGGCGAAGAGAGCGAGACCAGCGGATGGTCGCGGAGACGACAGATCCAGGAGAGGAGGCTATGGAGGAGGATTTAGAGGAGGATATCACGGAGTTGCACCGAGGGCACCTCAGCCGCCCGCCCCAGCTGTTTATGGAGGAGATGCACGAGTGGGGAGTGTCACTTGCAATGGATGCTTCGAGAGAGGTCATTATGTCACTTCCTGCCCAGATCGTTGTATCGTCTGCTTCACTTGTGGCACCATGGGACACAGAGCTGCCCGTTGTCCCCAGGGCGGTAGAGCCCCACCGACTGTACAACCACCGAGACTTCCTGCGGCTCCTCAGCCGCCACTTCGGACTTATCCCCAGGGTCAGGAGCGAGGAGATGCTTCTGGTAGAGGTCGAGGGGGAGGTAGAGGAGGTAGAGGTTACGATCGTGGAGGTAGAGGGCCGTCAGTGATACGTTTGGAATTCCCGATCCTTTGCCTGTGGGCTTGGAATCAAGAACACCAACTTGTTGATGGCCCGATCTTGCAATTATCCTTGCTATTCTCGATGTTTACAATCAATTACAATCAAGACTTTGAACTATTGTGAAAGAAAAGAAAACAAACAAATAAAAACTAAAACCAACAAAGGAAACGGCGACGGAAGCAAAGCAGCAGTGACGGTCGCTGGGATGGCCGCGGGGCGGCCAAGGGAGCCGCGGGGCGGCCCGGATTCAGCGACGGTTCTGGGCAGACTCTGCGACGGCTTCTCTGATCCAGCGACGGTTTCTCAGGATGGGTTTCTCCTTTGTGTTTGTGTTTAGGGATTAGGGTTTGGTATCGGATGATTGATCGAACTATAACTTGAAGGCAAAAGCTTTTGGATTGGGGAATCGAAGAACCTTTTTAGCCAAAAAGGTTTCTTCAATATTAATTCCAATCTAATTAAATCAATGAAAATACAAGAGTTTAAATAAGGAACTATACCAATTCTATCTTTGCAAAAGATAGAGTTTTGGCTTAGATAACTAAATATTAAATCCTAATAATAATCATAGATAAATATTCCTACTTAGTGGATAAGGAAAATATCTAGATGAGATAAACTTTCCTTTTCCCTTTTATTCACCTAACTAAGTATTACTAAAAATAAGATATTCCATAAATAGCTCCAACTAACAAAGGAGTTACTAAATATGGAAAGAAAATAAAAACTAATAATAATAATAATAATTAAATAAAATATCTTTTCTTCAAGCCATGGTGGCGCCTTCTTCTTCCTCTTGAGGATGACACTCTTTGCCATCAATAGCCCTCGAATCGATCTTGAGAGCTCGCCTGGATCAAGATCATTGTTTAACCCACAAAAGGCCATCTTGATCCGCATCAGTCAGGGCCAGGTCAGGGGAGAGGTTCATCATCTGCAGGACCATCTGGGTCCGGGTATGATCGTGGCTAGAGTTTCGGAGGCCGAGGACCAGCATTACCCCCATCGCCCCGCGTGTTCCAGATGAGAGCTGATGACCGTACTACCCCTACTTCCGCAGGCACTATACACTTCCATGATGAGTGCTTGTCTATATTGTTTGACACTGGTGCTACTCACTGCTTCATAACAGAGGCGTGCGTTGCTAGGCTGAGCCTGGGCTACACGAGTGGTTCACCCTTTACTATTGGTCTGGCGGACAGCGCAAAGGTTAGGACGAGTCGGGAGATTTTAGGGTGCCCCATCCGTATAGGTGAGCGTGATTGGCCAGCCGACCTTATTGTCATGCCATTGAGGATGGATGATCTCATTCTAGGTATGGATTTCATGGACCACTATGGAGCGATAATCAACCTGAGGATGAGGAAGACGACGGGACTGAGCACCAGGTCTGGGGGAGCGACCCTAAGAGGAACGGGGTGCTCATCAGCACAGTCAAAGCCACTAGACTTCTAGATTAGGACGCATCGGATATTGGTGTTACGCTTTAAAGGTGGATCGTGCACATCCTAGCTTGTCAGATGTCCCTGTTGTTAGAGACTTCACAGACGTGTTTCCAGGGGAGCTACCGGGACTTCCCCCGTCGAGAGAGGTCGACTTTGCGATCGAGCTAGAGCCAGGTACCAGGCCCATTTCGCGAGTCCCTTACTGCATGGCACCGAGGGAGATGGCAGAGCTAAAGGCTCGGCTGGAGGAGCTAGCCACGAAGGGTTACATCAGGCCTAGTGCATCCCCTTGGGGAGCACCAGTGCTGTTCGTCAAGAAGAAAGATGGGTTATTGAGGCAGTGCATCGATTATAGGGAACTGAACCGTGCGACGGTGAAGAACCATTATCCCCTTCCTAGGATTGATGACTTGTTAGATCAGCTACAGGGCGCCGTTGTCTTCTCGAAGATTGATTTGAGGTTGGGTTATCACCAGCTGAGAGTGAAGCCAAAGGATGTCCAGAAGACCGCTTTCAGGACCCGCTATGGTCACTACGAGTTCGTTGTCATGCCGTTTGGGCTTACCAATGCGCCAGCTGCTTTCATGGAGCTCATGAACCGCGTGTTCATCGACTACCTCGACAGCTTCGTCGTCGTCTTCATAGATGACATTTTAGTCTACTCGAGGAGTAGAGAGGAGCACGAGGAGCATTTGAGGATTGTCCTCGAGACACTAAGGAAGCATCAGCTGTATGGGAAATACAGCAAGTGTGAGTTCTGGCTCACAGCGGTGGCTTTCTTAGGCCATGTGATTTCAGCTGAGGGAGTCTTCGTGGATCCGGCGAAGATTGATGCTATCGTTGCTTGGGTGGTGCCCAAGAATGTCAAGGACATCCGCTCGTTTCTAGGATTGGCCAATTACTACAGGAGATTCGTCCAGGGTTTCTCGAGCATTGCTAGGCCGATGACGCAGCTGCTAAAGAAGGATGTTCCGTTTGAGTGGAGTGTAGAGTGTCAGGCCAGCTTTAAGCTTCTGAAGGATAAGCTGACGACCGCTCCAGTTCTAGCGTTACAAAATGGGACAGAGGACTTCGTCATCTACACAGACGCTTCACGTTCTGGATGGGGATGTGTTCTGCATCAGAGAGATCGGGTCATCGCTTATGCTTCGCGCCAGTTGAAGCCTGCAGAGGTGTCCTATCACATTCATAACTTGGAGTTGGCAGCTGTAGTTCATGCTCTGAAGATTTGGAGGCATTACCTGTACGGCACATCATGCAAGGTGATGACGGATCACAAGAGCTTGAAGTATATTTTCACTCAGACGGAGCTGAATATGCGACAGAGACGGTGGCTAGAGCTTCTAAAGAACTATCACTTGGACATAGTTTATCCCCAAGGGAAGGCCAATGTGGTGGCAGATGCACTCAGTAGGAAGACTCACCAAGAGGCATCAGTTGCGAGGCATACAACTTAGAAGGATTTGTAGACAGATTCGATGAGGTGTTGCTTCGAGGTGTGGGTTCAGCGGGAGAGTGGATAGTTTTCATTCTTGGAGGTTCAGGCTGAGTTGATCGAGGAGATTCGTTGATGTTAGGTAGACTGTCTAGAGATTGCAGTTCTAAGGGATCGGATGGCTCAGGGTCGATTCAGAGAGCTTGCAGAGAGAGTAGATGGGATGCTGACCTTTCAGGGCAGAGTTGTAGTTTCGTCGACGTCAGATCTGAGGCAGAGGATCATGCAAGAGGCTCACTCCACTCCTTATTCTGTCCATCCAGGGACGAATAAGATGTATTAGGATTTGAGGAGGTATTATTGGTGGTAGAGGATGCGAGCAGACATCACAGATTTTGTGGATAGATATTATTGGTCGCTTCCAGTTCCCGCGTGGATGTGGATAGATATCTCGATGGACTTCGTCAATGGACTGAGGTGAGACGTCAGAGGATTCGATGCCATTTGGGTCGTGGTCGATAGGTTGACCAAGTCATCTCACTTCATTCCGATTCAGGAGACATGGTCAGCATCACGGTTAGTTGAGGAGTTCATTTGCATGATCGTGAGACTTCACGGAGTACCTGAGAGGATCGTATCTGACAGGGATGGATGTTTTACCTCGAGGTTTTGGCATCAAGTTCAAGAGAGCATAGGTACCAGACTGCGTTTCAGTACAGCTTTTCATCCTCAGACAGATGGCCAGAGTGAGAGGACGATTCAGACCTTGGAGGATATGCTACGATCATGTGTTTTGGAGTGGGGAGACCGTTGGGTCAGACACATACCGTTGGTGGACTTTTCATACAACAACAGCTACCATGCGTCGATCGAGATGGCTCCATATGAGGCTCTGTATGGGAGGCGATGCAAGTCGCCAGTTTGTTGGGATGAGCCTACGGACACGGTTTCGTCTTTGCCGGACCTAGTTAGAGAGATCGTTGATAAGGTGGGACGCATCCGTGAGCACATGAGAGTCGCCCAGGATCGCCAGAAGAAGTATGCAGACAGGAGGAAGACAGAGATTGAGTTCGAGGTGGGTTTGCATGTGTGGCTTCGAGTTTCGCCTACCAGAGGGGTTCGACGGTTTGGCATCAAAGGAAAGTTGAGTCTGAGGTATATTGGCCCGTTTGAGATTTTGGATAGAGTTGGCGAGGTGGCCTATCGCTTAGCTTTGCCCCCATCCTTGGCCGGTGTTCATGACGTCTTTCACGTCTCACAGCTTCGCCAGTATATCCCTCACCCTAGCCACATCCTTGACTATTCGGACCTCCAGATTGAGCCCAACCATACCTTTGTGGAGCGTCCAGTGAGGGTTCTTGACCATCGTGTCAAGAGGCTTATGAACAGGGAGGTTCCTTTGCTTCTAGTTTAGTGGTCTAGGAGGAGCCCTGAGGAGGCCACGTGGGAGACCGAGGAGAGTATTCGGGCTAGTTATAGGGATGTCCTAGACGATTTGCTCACGTCCTATATCAAGCCGAGCGTAGAAATTTCCCTGACCTCGCGAGTGCGGTGAGTTGACTAGTTGGATTGGGGTTGGTTAGTAGTATCTCTTTGTTTGTGTGCTTATGAGTGGTAGTTGTGTGCAGATCCTTGGTGATATGATGTGATGAGCCGTGATGATGTGATGACGTGCTAGATATTTTATTTTATGCGACTATTCTTGACGTGTTTAGGTCATGCTATTAATATGTGATATGAGTGCCACTATATATATATATATATATATATATATATATATATATATATATATATATATATATATATATATATATATATATATATATATATATATATATATATATATATATATATATATATATATATATATATATATATATATATATATATATATATATATATATATATATATATATATATATATATATATATGATGCTTGATGATAGAAATGATGGAAGCTGAAGTATTGAAAATTGATCATAACATGGAACCTAGGAAGAGAATATGGGATTAGCCCTTAGAGGTGGATGATTCCACCTCCTGAGATTTGAAAATTTGCTTGACTAACGTCAGGTTAGGGAATTTTGAACGGTGTTATAAAAAGGACGTTGTGATGTTTTGAGTTATGATATGACCGAGGAGTCAGAGTAAGGATGTGGTAGGGGCCCATATTACATTCTGATGTGTGAGTAAATTGCCATATTTTCTATGCACATAAAAGTCCATTTTTCCGTCTTTTGCATTCATATTAATGGGAAAACATGGGATTAGTGTAGTTTACGCTTAAATATCAAATATATGGGTCTGCACGAGTTTCTATGTGATTTCGCAGAAAACAGGATAAAAATGGACAGATCTGGAAGAGCGAAAAAAGAACTCGAAGTCTTCTGAAGAGGTCGAAATCGACTAGGGACCTCGATATCGAGTGCATCAGAGACATAGGAATCGAGCAGGAAATGAAACAGAGGATGTCGACACAGAGAGGTCGATATCGACGTCTGGAGGTCGATATCGATGTTGCCAGATCGAGCTAAATGATAGAAGTCGAGTGCCAGTTCGAATAGGAGAAGGAAAGCTCGAGATAAAGTTTTGAAGGGGTCGATATCGATGTTCAAGGTCGATATCGACCATGCCAGCAGAGGAATCCGACTCAGATTTTGATATAATTCTATCCAAAGCTTGCACGTCTATCCAAAAGTCGAGATTTCTTATCTTCAATACCAAATCTATCATGAGAAGGCTGGTTTAACATAGGAGTTTTAGTTTTTACCTTTATTTAAGTTTTATCTTAGAGAATAAAGATAAAGTTTCGAGTCTTTATCGACATCTATAAATAGAGGCCAATAGGGCTGAGTTTAGGAATCCAATAACATTCAATTTACATACAATTCAGTTTCAATAGAGAGTAGTGACGAGTTAGAGAGAGAGAGAAGGCTGAGTGGAGTTTGTAAAGCGAAAGCGGAGTGGCTTGTTCGGTTGTACTTTCTCTTTTGCGAAGTTTTAATTCAAAGTAGCTTTCTTTCAATAAAAAATGATGATGTGCATGATGAGGAGCGAGTAGTCAACCCACTTCTAGGGTCGGGGTGAGCCCGACGATAGCAATGTGAGGTAAGTGCATCAAAGGTATGACTTTTATCCGATTTCGTCTTCTATCCCATGCATGATCCTTTGCGAAAGTTAGGGAGATTCATTATTTGCATTATTGAAGCGAAAGCCACTCATATTGTGAACTTGAATTGCTCATGAATTGGATAGTAACTCTTAGGAACTATGCGAGAGCCTCTAATCACCTAAGTGTTGATAACGAAAGTTATTTGACGGAAAGACATTAAATTTCATAACTTTAGCATAAAACTTGCATTGTTATCGTTGTGGCATGAAACCCCGACTTTGGAAGCTTTTTAATTAATTGAAATCGACATAAAAGTTTTAAGTTTTGATTCTGAACATCCTCCTTTCCCATTCTATTTTCTTCAGACTCTTTTCCGACAAATTGGTTACGAAAACAGTTTATGTGACAAGCGTCGAAATCGAATGTAAGGGTCCATATCGAGGTCTAACGTCGATATCGAGGTCTCTGCTCGACGTCGACTTTGTTGCTTTTGTCTTATGCAGGAACTGCGCTAGGAAATCGTCCAGAACTGAGGTCGATATCGATGAGATTACTCGATATCGAGTGTCTTCTGAGGTCAAAAGCTTTGATCGTGAGTACAACAAGGGAAGCACTGACATACCTCCTCGTGGATTCGATCCTGAATTACCCTACTACTACAAGGGAGGGGATTCTTGTATTATTTGTTTGGGACAGAGAGTTAGCCTAGTTGTGCATTGTTTATTTAAATTATTTGAATCTCCTACACCACCCCCGTAGCGAACACATTCTTGTTACGGTCTTTTGGGGATATTATGATCACGGCAATGGTATTGTGAGGATCTCATGGGGGCACTTATGAGATGCTTAAGGAATCAATTGCATGATCCTTGGACTCACCAATTTCAAACTTCATCCTCAGTTTTAAAAATGATTTTAGTCTCGGGGACGAGACTTGTTTTTAGAGGTGGATGATGTAAAGGCTCGGATTTTCACAATCCTAATTTTCTAGAAAAAGAGAATTAAAAACGAATTTAAATCGAATTTTAAACTCGTTTAGCGGATTTCGGCCGGAATATAAAATTTAACAAACGATTTCCGTCCTTTTACCTCAAAAATTCAAAATACTTATCGGATGGCGGTATCGTTTTCGATTTTAAAAATCTAATTGATCAAGTAAGCGAGGTTCGGGGAAACTAACATCGGAAAACTAATTTCGAGATTCAAGATTCGCATATTCGGGATTTATTTCCGGGTATTGGTTTAACCAATTTCACACTCCACCCTTACCCACTCCCATCACCTCACCATACCCTTTCAAATTCATCCCTATCTCTCTCCCTCCATCCCCATTTCTGTGAATCACCATCCCCGCTCACCACTCCTCTCCATTTTTTTTTAATTCATCATCACTACCATCACCGTACCTTCCATCCAACACTGTCACCTCCATTCATCACCTTCCATCACCGCTGTAGATCCTTCGACAACTCCTCGGAGCAACCAGCAGCAACCGCGGCATCCCTCGGAGCCACCAGCAGCAACAACGGACACCACCGGAGCCGCCACGGAGCCACCGCAGCCCATTCCTTTCTAATCTTTGATCAATCGCGAAGCTAACTTCCGGTAAGCGTCCCTCCTTCGTTTTTGATCGAAATTGCTTGCGGTCTTCACCATCACACTCACCCACATTCGGTGTAGGTCCGACAAGCCATCGTGAGCCACCGGCGAAGCCCAGAACTCCGATCGAGAGCTCCGAAGTCGCGAACATCCTCGGTGAGCGTTCGAACATCATTCCTTTTCCTTGGTTCGTTTCGATTCTTTTCTTGTCCTCGGGTGGTCGGAGAGTGCGTGAGGGCTGAGTGTGGAGAGGGTGTGCGAGATCGAGAGCTCCGGCAAGCTCGAGAGCGGCGAGGTCGAGCGTGAAGGCCGTGAGCGTGAGAGGCAAGCGTGAGAGCGAGGGGGTGAGTGGGAGAGTGCGAGCGGAGGCGAGCGAGCTGGTGAGGACGAGCTGGCTGGCGCCGATGAGCCGGGCTCGATCTCCGTCGATCAGCGCGGGTGACGTCCAGCTCCGTCGATCAGCGCGAGGAAGGAGATGGCTAGGCGGCGGGAGTTTCTTTTGAAATTGGAGGAAGAGGACCCTTAGGCCCCACATTTATATATATATATATATATTATTTGTTCTAAGATTAAACCGGTTTGGGGTTAATTAGTATGGGTTTGGTTCGGTCCGGTTCGGTTCGGTTGGGTTTAAATGTGTTTGGTTCGGTTCGGGTTTATTCGTTTAATTATTTAATTATTTAATGATATTTTAAAATATTATAATATTGTGTGAGGCTTAAAATATAAAATATTATTTCGGATATTTTATAAAGGGTCGGTTTTACTAAATAAAAATAATTGGGACTAAAAGATTTGAATATATTTTTCAAAAGTAATTAACAAGTGGTTTTTAAATATTATATAATAGTAAAAGGGAATTTTATGAACATTTTCAAGGGTCAGAACCCTTAACTATTTAATTGGGATTTTAAACGGTTTTGAAACTAACTTGGGAGTAAGACTTATTCGATGACTAACTAGTATGATAATAAAATCATTTGACTAACGGTATGATATGTATGACTAATAGCATGATATTGTGGTGATTTTTTTAGAAGAGACTAAATGATCGATACTTGTGATGATAATGATATATGTCCTTATGGAGAGTGTGAGTATGGAATAGTAATATGCGAATTTGGCTAAGAATGATATAGAGGTTATCTTAAGCTGATGAGATGACGGATTATATATGTTGAACGGTATGAGATGGGAGATGATTGATCAGGATGAACTAGAAGTATGATGGATGCGAACATGTTTATTTATTTGTTTGTATGAGTTTGTGATATATGTGTTTAGAGAGACTATAGAAGTTTACTCAGTATATTCTCGTTATGTAATTAGGTGATATTATGTGATCATGACTACTGTGTGCTGGATTCTTCTTTTGCTGATCTTCTAGCTAGGTAAGTACCTCCGGGGCTTACTCAGTAACCAATACCTCCTGCCTGATGTGTCATATAGTATGTAGGTGTTGCATATGCATAAAAGTATTTCATGTAGTATCATGCTTAGGAATTGCACTTACGAATGAGCATTCTTATTCTGTATGCGTTTGAATGCAGAACGGCCGTTATCTGTGAGTCCTAGAGTCGTTGTTAGGGTCATAGGACAGCCCAGCTTCATCGAGCGTTGTCCTTCTTGAGTCATTTATATATGTATCATGAGATACGAGATGAGCATGAGATACGATATGATGATGAGATGTGATATGCTATAGCATCGAACTAGCCAGTCTCCACCCTATCTGGAAAGGGGGTGGTGGTAGAAGAGGGATATACCACTTGGTATTCTTTGTTAAGGCCTTACTTCATATTCTGCATATATGAATTAGGAGCATGATAGTGTGGTTAACATTTCAGTACTGCATGAAGGCATCCTTATTCTAGGTATAGGCGAATTATATGTCCTCAGCGCGGTCAAAGGACCCGCAGGCTAACTCTTGGCCTGACTTGGTGGTGTAGTTTCAGGTACCCGATGCACTACTTGATTTTGTGCTGTTATGACGGGGTCCATTCATATGGCGGAGAGTGAGTATTTGAACCCTGACTTCACCAGATTCACACTTTTGGGATTTCTTCCTAATTATACTCTGTTTTGATCTGGCTCTGCCACGAAACTGGTTGTATCGTTTCAGAATTTATGTCCTTTGCATGATAAAAGATTTTCCGCTTTGTAGACTTAGGACAGGCACAGGGGTTACCCCAGGGTCTCCAGCAGACCTTCCGGATTTGGGTGCGAAATCCCGCTTTAAACTACAAATCCTTGATTTCAAACCTTTAACCTGTACTCGGGGCGCAAGATCCTAACGAGGGGTTTTATCCCTCGAAACGTAACTCGGGAATCATAATCCCCGGCCGTTACAGACTTGAGACTTGACACTACTACAATGTTTTGGGTATTTCGAGTACTTGCATATTTCTGTTTTGACCCGGCTCCGCCGTGGTGTCTTGTATAGAATTTATATTGATTACTTGTTTTGCAATTGAAATGTTTTCCGCGACTTAGAATATAGGATAAGTACAGGTGTGTCAACACCGGGTCCCTAATGGACTTCTCGAAATTTAGGGTACGTAATCCCTACTTTCCCACCAATCCTTTGTTTTGAAATCTCGGCCTGTACCTGGATTGCAAGATCCGGACGAAGGTATCCAACCTTCGAAACGTAACCCGAATATTTATATTTGGGCCGTTACATTATCTATATTTATATTATTTTATATTAGATAATTTATATATCTATTCTTAAAATAGAATATTTTATGCCTACGTGTCGGTCTCTCATTTACACTAATCACAAATTTTCTATAATTATTATTACTATTCTTATTACCCGCGTCGTACGCGGTTTTTTTTATAAATTTTATTTATATATAATTATTTTTATTGATTTAAATAAATTAATTTTTATTTATATATAAAATACTCACGTTTCATTTATATATATAAAGTATTTTTCTGTATTTTAGCAAAATCGCTAAGTCATAAGGTTGTGTTTTTTCTTTAAGATATTATAAATTTATAATTAATGAAATTATGTAAATGGTAGTATATTGTGATAGAATCTCATAAAATAAAATATCATTTACAAAAAATTGATTAATGTACCATAACAATTATAATTTATAAATTATAAATAGTTTGTTCTAATTAACCTATGATCTGGCCAAATAAAATTTCCAATAATAAATTTAATCAATATTTACTCAATCTTAAGTAAAAATTATGTTTATATTAATAAATTATAAAAAAATTGTAAACATTAATTATTTTTATTCCACTAAGGGTGTGTTTAGATTCTAATTAATGCATTATCTTTATATAATTATAATTATTTTATAATAGGGTTAAAACAACGTAAATTTTAAATGAAATACATTAAAACTAATTAATTCCACCTATGATTGGAATCGTTCAACTATAGCTGAAACATTTTTTGCTCAAATTTATCTTTCAATTTTAGTACTGTTAGAATTATATAATCATATCGATATTTTAATAAACTATAGTATATTAATAAATACAAACGATTCTTATTTAAATAAAATATATTAAACCTAATTGATTTTAAATAAAAGATAAGTTTTCTAAATAAAATTTATAAATAAAATATTTATAAAATAACTTAAGATAAAATGATAAGATTTGTAAGATATAAGGTTGAATATTTATATTAAAAATTAATTTAATCGTTAATTAAATTGGACACATAAGATGACACATGTATAAATAAATGATGCAATCGTCTGATGTGGCTTAAATATATTGGATCATTATTAATTGACGTGTCAAAGATCCGAACCAAATTGCACAAGAAAACGACACATAAGCAAATCGCACCAGAACCCGCCACATAGGATTTCCACGTCTCTGTTTTAGTATTATATATTGATTATTATTATTATTATTATTATTATTATTATTATTATTATTATTATTATTATTATTATTATTATTCCTTTTCTCTTTATCTCTTTAAACCAATCATATTTATTCTTTTTATTTTTAGCTCATTTACTAACCAATGAGTTTAATTCAAAACATTGAATTAAATCTAATGTCTCCTGTTAATATATATATATATATATATATATATATATATATATATATATATATATATATATATATATATATATATATATATATATATATATATAATACTAAAGCAGAGGCCTGAAATGGCCTCTGGTGCGATCTCGCGTCCATGGAATTTTCTGGATAAAACGGAATTATTTTTGCTTACGTGTCATATTTTGTATTAAAGTAGTATTATATTTTTGGGTCATATCGATTAATAAGCTAATATAATTAGGTAAAAAACTTATCTTTTCAGTTCAATAATCTTTCCAATATAACCTTATATTTATAATTTTAAAATTATGATTTAAGAAAACGAGCCGACCAAATAAGGTCAGACGATCAATTGTTGTGGACATTTGCCGATTTTCTTCTTTGAAAAACGTTGAATTTGAATGAATTTTATTTCAATTTCTATTTGATGACATCTTGTGCATCCAATTAGGGATGATATTCATAGTTTTCGATAATCCTTCATCGTAACATTGTTTGGTTCATACTTCCTAACATTGTTTGATTCATACTTTTGATAATATTTTTCTTTTAGGAGGGTTTTTACTTTTGGCATTGTTTTCATTGATAATATTTTTCCATTTTAGGAGATTTTTTACTTTTGGCGCGAATTGTTTTCATTGTTTTCACGTGATGTTATATTTTTATCTCGATTGGATTGTATTATTATACACTTATCCTCCACATACATTTTTTTACAAAAAATTTAATTTATCTCATATTTAATTGTATTATGTAAATTAATATTATATTAGATTTAAAAAAAAGGATATGAATAACAAACCAAGCACTATTCTCTTATATAAAAAATCTATTAGTTGTTCCGTGTTTTACAAGCTCTTTCTCACCTTATTAGTTGTTCCATTTATCTTTGAATATTTTATTTATTATTATCATTAAGATTCGTATATAGGCTTAAATCTTAAGCATGTTCAACTATCCATATACATACACACACTACCTTCTTATTTATTCTGATTTAATTTTGATTATAAATATTCAACCATATATTTTTATCATTTGAACAACAAAATCTAATCAACAATATATATATATATATATATATATATATATATTGATATATATTCATTTTTAATATAAATATTACCATCATATATTAATTGGAGAAAAAATATTATTATGAAGATATTTAATATAATTTTTCATAATTAATTAGTAGATGTGTTTGATAAAAAAAAATTGGTACTTACTACTTCGCATCCTACATGAATTAGGTACAGGTACGTAGTTCCTTAATTAATACATATACTACATGTATTGTCATCTTTAAATTGTATTTTTAAATATAAACTTGAAAAGATAAATACTTAAAAAAGTAGTGATCTCAATTAACTTATCTTTTCATAATTAATTAATCCCTTTTTTCTTTTCTTTCTTTTTTACAAAAGATAGTGTTATTTGTTAGGGTATTATAAATCGATTTAACTAAAAGACATCTAACATAAAAGATATCATCGGATTTCTTTTCATATATTTTCTAATACTTTAGATAGATTTGGTCAAATAAGTTGGTTTTTAATTGATATGTTTAAAAGGGATTAGCCTACATGACAAAACGATACATAAATGAAATTAACCTCTTAGTTTGTATATTGAATTTCACCGAATATGATTTCGCGTTAATTTCTTTTATGATGGGCTGCAAGTTTTATTCAAATATTTCAAGCATAAAATATAATAAAAAATATTTCAAACAAATTAATATAATAAACTATGATTTATTAACAAAGCGGCAAAAGCGCGGGTACAAAATACTAGTGTATATATATATATATAGTGTATGGATCATTTGTACACAACCCTTAAAGTGTACCTTGTTCACAAATATTATTCGGTGAAATGCGAAACATGATTCGGTGAAATTTGAAGCATTATTCGGTGAAATGGGAAACATTCTACGGAATACTGTTATGTTTTCTTTTTCTCTTCAGTTCAGATGAAAACGTTCCAATTCCACTGAATAATTTGTAACATAACAGTATTCAGTAGAATGTTTCACATTTCACCAAATAATGCTTCAAATTTCACCGAATAATGTCTCACATTTCACCGAATAATATTTGTGAACAAGGTACACTTTAAGTGGTGTGTATACTTTATGGGAAACATTCTACCGAATACTGTTATGTATATATATAGGGGAGGGTTGAAGTGAGAAGTCATCGGTTTGGGAAGAAGGAAAGAAGCGATCTTATTGGTGGAAACGAGTATGATTTTTTCAATAAAAAAGATATCCCCACGCGCTTCTCTTTTTTCCATAAAAGAGATCTATATACGCTTCTTCCTTCATCCCGGAACATTTTCGATGTTCCGTCTTCTTCTTCTTTTGTTGGCTGCTCGTCTCCACCGTGCTCTTACTCGTCGTCTTCGTCTCCTTCGGTTGGATCTCACAGTCTCATGGTCGCTAGCTTTGTCACCCGACATCGTCGTGCTCTCCGTCTCCTTCGCAGATTTGCGACACCACCACCATTGCAGCAGTTTGAAGGTGCAACGCAACGAGTACCTGCCACCGAATTCGATCGGCACCTAGGTCGCCGGAATCTGAGGCGGAGAAGAGGACCTTGACTCCCCCTTCTGTTTTTTTGATTCAGATCTGATTTTCCCCGTTTCGGTCGGAGTGGGATGGTAGGGATTGGATGTGCAGCGAATTGGAATTGGAATCCGGTCCTCTAGCTTGGAATTGGGAGAATTGGAAGAGAAGTGAGGTCAAGTGTCAATTTTATCAACACATGTAAAAGCAATCAAGGATTTATAACTCGAAGGGAGAAATTTCGTACAACCATCGCAACAATGCTGACAGCAGATGGGACAGCCACGAGTGGGATCGTGAAGGGAAAATACTTCTTTTACCATCTGGTAAGCTTACCCAAGGGTATTTGGATGTCTAAAATTAAAAGGAATAAAAAAGAAAAAATTCAATAGGAAAAAAATAGGTTTGCTTTATTGTTGATTTCAATGTACCCCTATATCATAATTATTACACCTATATTACTTCTCCCCCTATTAAATAGAATGTGTTAAATAATTTCTAGCGGTATTAACAATTCTATGTAGTGTGGTTAACTAATTTTAGGCGGTAATTAGTACTCATTGGGGTATTTTTTATACTTGGTTTTTAACAGCTACTTTCTTCTGAAGTAGTATATAGTTTGAGCTCTCGTTAACCTGGATAAGATACATGAAGGCACGGATGCAATCGGGAATATGCAGTCAAAATCAAACATGATATAGGAATAGATAATATAAAGTCGAAAAACACTTGTTTCACTAAATTAGCTTGCATAAAAAGATAGAATGTGATTTTCACCCTTTTTTATATAATCTATTAATCTGTATGAAGAACATATTTTTCCTCACTAAAAAAATTAGTAAAAGACCGATATCATAACTATTTTTTAGATATTTCATCATTATTCTTATGTGTACTTATGATAAATTAATTAGTTTTTTAAGTTGTATTATTTTAAGGCAAAGTTGTATAGTTTTCTTCAAAATAGAGATGGATTTATAATTGTACTTTATTATAATATAAAGTATTAGAAAAAATGTTTTTATGCAAAATAAAATGTCTTTAATTAAATGTTTTATTATTTTTATAATTTACTCCGTGTGGAATTTTACTAAATTAAATTTTGGATATATATATACACGAATTGACTCCGGTGAAAACCTCAAATTGTGGTTAAAACCATGAGGACTACTTTATTGCTTGGTTTATTTAAAACCTCTACTAAAACCCTCAATTACACAATGACTTTACAACTCAGTTCAACCTAAAAACCATACTAAAAACTCCAGTTTTAAAATAACACATGACTTTATAGCTCGGTTAAGCCTAAAAACTGTGTTGAAAACTCATGTTTTAAAATCACATAGTGACTTTATAGCTCGGTTTTATTTAGAACCGGGCTTTAATCTGTGACCTTATAGATCGGTTCTATTTAGAACCGGGCTATAAAGCTAGTGAACCTGTAAAGGCTCGGATTTTTAAATCCTAATTTTGTCGGAAAAAGGAAATTAAAATGAATTTTAATCGGATTTAAAACTCATTTAGCGGACTCCGACCGGAATATAAAATTTGGCGAACGATTTCCGTCTTTTTACCTCAAAAATTCAAAATAATTATCGGTTGATTAACGGTATGACATGTGTGACTAATAGCATGACTTGTGGTGATTTACTTCAAGAGATTAAATGTTAGATATTATGATGATAATGACATATATTATATGCTAAGTGTTAGTATGAAATGGTAATATGCGAATTTGGCTAAGTATGATATATATATATATGGAGGTTATTTTTTAAACTGATGAGTTGACAAGTTATGATGAGACGAGATGAGAACTGAAGATGAGATGATAATGTTAATAATGATGAGACAGTCAGGTTATCACATTTATGTGTATCTTATAAGTTCATATGTGACTTGTGTGCCTTGCGTAAATTAGACTTAGACTGATTATGTTATTTATGGGATTACTAGGTGATCTTTGATCTGTTGGATTGCTTGTCATTGCTGATTATTGTTTGGATTCTGCGCTTCTCCAGGTAAGTCCTCCGGGGCTTACTCAGTAACCAAGGCCCCCTGCCTGATGTGTCATATAGTATATAGGTGTTGCATATGCATAAAAGCATGCCATGTAGTATCATGCTTAGGACTTGCACTTATGAATGAGCATTCTTATTCTGTATGCGTTTGAATACAGAACGGCCGTTATCTGTGAGTCCTAGAGTCGTTTTTAGGGTCATAGGGCAGCCCAGCTTCATCGGGTGTTGTCCTCCTCTAGTCATTTATTTATATATATATCATGAGATACGAGATGAGCACGAGATACGATATGATGATGAGATGTAATGTAAAGACCGGAAGATTTTAAAATAGTATCTTATAAATTAAGAATTGATGTTGATTTAGTATTGATTTAAATTAGGATTTGAATTATAAGATTTTGGAGAATTTAAAAAAAAAAATTCCGTCCTCGAGCGAAATAATCTTATTTTATTTCTTTTGGAGCGAATTCCGGAATAAATTTTAATTTGATCGAAAATGGATTTTATTTCCGATTTCTTATACCGAGACTAAAGATATTGTTCGGATTTCAAGTTTAGAAATATAATATGGATCTTATTATTCTATATTCAGATTCGAGATCTCGATTTAAAATTTCGTTTGAGTTGGGATTAGGTCGAGAGAACGGGTTTCGGGATTTATTGTTCCGGGTATTCTTGAATCTCCTTGGGACCACTTTGTTCCCTCTGCTATTTTGGCATCTTCCCCTTCAAATTTCCGATTTCTATAATGTGCACCCAATCTTTCCTCTCCCTCTCTCACCACCGTGCTTCACCAATTCTAGCAAAATGCCAAGATCTGCAGCTCTCTCTCCTCCCTTGCTTCAGTCGGCAGTAACAGAGCAACAAACCCCTTTGAGGAGGACCACCTCCCTCTCCTCCATATCTGATTTCTAAACACCACCCCCTTCCCCTATAAATGGAATCCAAGCTCTCAAACCTTCACCCTTATCCATCTCCAATCCTCCTTGTCCTCTATTTGCGCTGACAGCTCCCATCGAGTGCCTCATCTGTCCTCCTGAGCATCAGCTCGAGCTCCCCGGAACCTCCCCACAGCCACCATCTCCTTCCTCCTCCTGGTGAAGTCGCAGCCTCCCCTCTTCTCCCCATTTCCCTTGTCTTGCCGACGCCGCCGCCAAGGGTCCCTTCCTTCCTCCTTCGTCCTTCTTCCTCGAGCCAGGAGCAAGAGTACCCTCCGACACCTCCTCGGCGCCATAAGCAACAGCAGCAGCGGGAGGATCCCGGAGACGCCGAGAGCGCAACATTTGGCACCCCTTCCCCTGTTTCTTCGATTTCGGTTAGGTAATCACCCCTTTCTCCCTCCTTTCTCTTCTTATCACCTCCAAACCTCTTAAAGGTGAATCCTTGCTCACCTTCTTGACCTTCTAGGCCATCTCCGACGCCGTCCAAGCTCTGGCGAGGCCACACCAAAGCTTCGAGCTTTTCCGGTGAAGTAGAAACCCCCCTCGGTGAGCACCTCCTTCTTCCTCTTTTTTTTTCAGTTCCGTTCCTTTGGGTGTTGATTGGGTGGTCCGAGTTCAGTAGCATTGCCGGCGAGGTCCCCCTCTCCGTCCTCCTCCTTCTGATTTTTTTCAAACAAGGTTCTTTGGAGAGAAAGATGAACAGTGAGCCGGTTTTGCTTATGTTTTAAAGGAAATGGGTCCGGTTCTTTACAAAAAAAAAACAATCAGTAAACCATTTTTTTTTTGGGGGTTGGGTTGGTTTGACATGGATCCGAAAATGGGTAATGGGTTGGGCCTTATCTTGGGCCGGGGCTGGGAATTGGATTGCACTCGGGTTTGGGCCTCTGATTTTCTTTTGGTTGGGCTGGCCTTAGGGTTGTTTAAAGGTTATTAATTGTGTTATATGTTATGATATATTATGTGGTTAGTATATAATTGTTATTTGATTAAAAGATTATTATTATTATATATTATTAATATATATTATATATATATTGTTTTAGAAATAGATTATTGGGATATATTATGTGTTATATTGTGTTTTTTTTGAAATGTGTATTAAAATGTGATAAAATTAATAGTATATTTAAAGACTTATTTTGGGGTAATTTTGGTTATTTACTAAATTATTAAATAAGTAGACTATATATTATATAAATTTATGACTTTTAAAATTATTGGGAAGTAAGATACATTATTAATCGGACTTGAGTTTTAAAAAGAATTTATGAGTCCTTTATATATCCGATATAGGATATATTGAATAAGTGGAATATAAATACTATTATATTTTGAGGTTTAAAAGTATAATATTATGATATATGGATTTTAAAAAGGAAAGGATTCGGACAAAGGGTTTTAAAGGTTAGAAGTTGATTTAGTAAAAGGGAATTGATTTAATAAATGAAAAGAGGAATTTTGGAAATATCCTTATCTTGTCGGATTTTATTTTGATAAAATAATAAAATAAGTTGATTTAAAGGGCAATGATTTGTAAAGGGGTTTTGGATCGAGTATGATTTGAGAAAATGGTTTAAAGAATGATTTGGTCTCACTTGAGATTTAAGAGTTCGGGAATCTTGGGAAATTGACTTGCTTGTATGACTTGTAAATTAGGATATGAGATGTTGATATGTGTCCATAAATATGATATCGTGATGTGTTGTTGTATATATGAAAGTATGATGTTATGTTATATGATTGAGAAGCATGATATGTTCTTAAATATGATTATGGATATGCTATATGATGATTCATTAGAGTATGACTATTATGACTTATATATGAGATAATGATGCATGTTCCTAAATGGTCGATATATGGTATAATAATGAGTGGAAATGATATCTAATGAGTTATGCTGATGTTATGCGACGAGATATTGATATGAGATGAGATGCGAGATGGTATACGATGAATAATGATTATGAGTAGAGTTGATTCTTGATGAGTTATATGAGACCATTCTATGGGATATGTGGGATGAATGGATGATAATATGATGAGGTTCTGAGTGAGGAAATCTGTAGTTCTGAGTACATGTGTGATTGATTTATGCTTAGTGTAAATTAGAAGTAGACTCATATACATTACTTATATATGATAGGTTATCATATGTGATGCATGACTTGCTGTATACATGGATTCTGCCTTTTGTTGTTCTGCCTATCCTGGTATGTTCCTTTATGGGCTTACTTAGATTCGAAAGAGAATACCTGCTTGTGAATATATGACATATTAGGTGTTGCATAAGCATTAAAGCATGCCATGTAGTATCATGCTAGGATTGCACTTATGAATGAGCATTCGGTTACTTTGTGTGTTTGAATACAGAACGGCCGTTATCTGTGATAGTCCTAGAGTCTTTGCTAGGGTCATAGGGTAGCCCAGCCCCATCGGGTGCCCTGAGTCTATCGAGTAATTATGATATGATGATGAGATAGCCCAGTACCATCGGGCGTGAGCATGATATATGATATGATGACCCAGCACCATCGGGCATGAGCATGATATATGATATGATGATGATATATGAAATGCTGATGAGATATGATATGATGATGAGAAATGATATGCTATAGCATCGAACTGGCCAGTCTCTGCACTAACGGGAAGGGGTGCAGAGGTAGGAGAGGGATATGCCTCTTGGCATTCTTTGGGCGCCTTTACAGTTTATTTCCGCATATTGTAAATTAGGATCATGTTAGTGTGATTTAATTTCCGCATTTGCATCATCTTTATATTAGCGTATGTGTATGTTTGCTTGCGGAACAGGGTGCGTTGGGGTCTCGGTCTGATCCCGCTCGTACTACATTTTTTTAGGTATGATTTCTCTTTGTCTCTATGGCGTGGGAAAACCCCCGGGCGCTTGCAAAGAATCTGACTAACCCTGCTAACTTGGCCTTACAATTTTTGAATTTTGTGTTTTGGTTTTGACCCGCCCTCGCCGTGGCAAGTTGTACTTTACTTTCGCTTTCCTTTAGTTTGCAAACGAATTTCCGCGACATAGCCTTAGGACAGCTCGAAGATTCTACGTGGCCCTCCGGCTATTTCGGGGTCCGAATTGCAAGATCCGAACGAAGGTACTCAACCTTCAAAACGTATCTCGGATATTTATATCCGGGCTGTTACAAAGTTGGTATCAGAGCGAGGTTGTGCAATTCGGGTATGCAAGGGTCGGGTGTATGTTTTGGAAAATTGCCCATGGATTTCAAAGGATTTGAAGATGCTTTAAAGGGGCAAAATGAACTTAATATGACTAACTCAAATGGAATAAATGTGAACTTGGCCTATTAAATAAGAGAATTCAAACAAAAGGGATCGAGTGGGTAGAAAGGCGCTAGACCATCCCTGTTGGATGTAGTTGGAAACGACTAGGCGAAATATTAGCTTATTCTTTACAGGTGGGTTGGAAGACTCCAAGGAATTGCACCGAGGTGGTTGGAGTGGCAAATTAGGTAGAGATCGTGAGGTTTTTGCCCCTCCAGTCAGTCGCTCCTCGAAAAGCAGCATTAGATAGCTTGATGTGCTTTATGTATTAATTGGACCTGAGAACGATCTCCTTCAAAGGAGATCGTTATAATTGTCAATGACTGATTCTGTGTTGAGTGCTATTATGGTAGAACTAGAAATCTGTTGATATGTTTAGAATGAGTGTTGCATCTCTATGTGAGTGGGATAAGCGAGGGAGCCTTTCCCTTCGGTATAGATGGAATTTCTATCTTATAGAGCAGTCTCCTCCATGATTCGCTTGTTGGTGTCCTCCCATTTCGTTTTATCTCTGGATCGACGAAGTTTGGTTAAAGGTTGGTGATAGTTAAGTGATGTCTATTTTTTTCATTCTGATTTCCTCCCCTTCTATCTTCTTCAATGTATCTATTGGTATTCTGATCGGGTCGTTCTTTATGGTATCGATGTCTTTCACGGGAGACGGAATTGGGAATCTAATCCTCCTATCTGGGAATTAGGTTCGGGAACGTTGACTACTTGAGCGTGTGATGAGTATGGTACTTGACACCATAGGTCATGCCCCGAGATGGTCAATGTGCTAGAGTATCAACCTTTGAAGGGTTCTGAGTCTATGAGACGAGTTATTTTATGGAGTCATCCTCCTCGATTCTCATAGTGGTCGACTGATGTCTCCTTGTCATGAACTTCTATACGAACTCCGTCATCTTCTTTCAGGAGTAATTTGAGTACCCTTCTATGTTCCCGAAATGAGTCATATAAGCATTCCACGGGAAATGGGCTTTTGAGTCTGTGGGGATAAGTCGATATTGCCCTTGGAAATCTCTGTTTGGTTATAATGGTGGCCCTATCTATGTTTACATGACTTGATACCTTACTATGTTGTGTGACTTGATGCATGACTTGATATATCATTGTGTTAAATACATGTCGTACCTATATTTATTGATTTATACCCATGTACATGTATCTCCTATGTTCATGTGAAGTCACAGTATCCTAGGCTCATGTTGTCCCCTTCTATGTTTCCTCCTTATTCCATATGATTGTGTCATTGTCGTCTTGACCTCTTGCTTAAGTTGGTACAAAGTTGTTTAATGTACATATGTCATATGATGCACATCTATGCCTTTCAATCGAGACGTTAGTATTCTGTAGGACCCATGACTTGTGGCTTGTTCAAATTCATGCCTTACTTGTTTTATGATCTGCTCCTTCTTAAAATAGGCCCCCGGTAGTATTGACATTCGTTCCTTATGTCCCTAAAATATGATTGGTGTTACACCTGAATGCTCATTATGCCTTATGTGATTCTAACTAGTATCATGCCTATCTACTCGCCCTATGATGATATTCCTCCATGTCCCATGACAATCCTTGATGCTTTAAGAATTAATAGGTTGACACCTTGCGTGTGCACACACCACATTGTATTTAGATTCCGTGTATACTATTAGTATCATATAGGATGTATGTCTTCTCAAATGCAACTTATCATGAGAATATGTGCTCTAATTGTCTCCTTTTATGTATACGAGTGGCACCTTAAATGATCATCTTGCCATCATTGATCTTATACTCTAATGACCTCAGTATGGCCATGATATGTTACATCCCTTGTTACACCCTTGCTTGAGATGTTATCTTTACAAGTGTAGATATCCTGACCTTTGCATGAACACACCCACCACGATAGTTGTAAGATACTCGCATGATTACTTTTATGTATATGAATGAAGTTATATATATGAATATAACGTGTCGTTCTCTTGTAATATGACACCTTAAGAGCATTACCTTGTTCTGCATTATGACGTGCGCATGATTCACATGTTATACTTGTTTGTACACCCTTTTATGTATCAATGGTCGTTGTAATGGTAGCCTTGCTTAGGCCTCTATGACTCACCATGCCACTATGTGAAGTTATTCGATGCACTTTATTCTCGCTTATCCATGACTTGTCATGCGCTATTGTATCATGAGAAATCTAAGCCTTAGAAATATGATATGTATAATCCCTATGCTCACTTTGTATCATCATTCAGTTACTCTTGTCATAAGGTTGTGATAGCTTTGTTATGTTCCCTTGCATAACTCTATGACTATCTGAGCATGTTTTATGTTGGTAACCTAGTTATTATGTTATGCCTCAACAACCTAGTAGCACGCTTAACATGACTAATGACGTGTTTATGTGAGTGTCTCATATAAATTATTGTTCTTCCCATATGATGCTCTTGTGATGCTTATTGTATTTTGGTAGCTTGTACCTCATCCGACTCCGTGCCCCGTATTATAGTTAAAATCATGCCTAGGTTCACACGTTATAATTTTACCTAGGACGTATCGTCAATCTATGCTTATCTTGATAAGCACCTATAATTGCGAGTCTTGTGTTAATTAGTAACTGTGTGCCACCATGCATGTTACATCTTGCGTGATTATTTATTAATTGCGTTAATTAGTAGTTGGGTGCATGTTACATACTATGACATGATGAAATGCACATATACATGAAATATGATCTGATGTTGAACTTGGACCTTAGTAATAATCTTTGGTTATACTTATGTCACGTCATGATCGGTTGGACTCGTGTACGACATGCATTCCGATTATAGCTCATCATATGGTTACATGTCATACCTATCCTATCATGTGGACCTTGTTGTTGTATGATGTGATAGTTGTTATGCCCCCCTTATGTGTTCCTTTTATAGTGCTATGACGTGTTTGAGCATCTTAGTATCGGATTCTATATTGATGTGACTTGTCTATGTGTGTATCCGACATGGGTAATTAATTGTTATTTGAATATTCTATATTAAATCTTGAGGTATATAAAAATGTGGTTTTAAGGGGCTATCAAATTGTTAGTTGTATTATTATTCGGGATTATTATTTTAAATGTTGTTTGAGGTCGGGGAAGGATATCGGAAATGATGAGATTAGTTGGGAAGGAAAGGATCGAGTTTAAATCAAAAGCGAGCTCACAGTTGCTTGTTCCGCCGCGACGAAACCATGGTCGCCGCGACGAAACCAGGACTAGGAACAAAGGAAGAGAATGATGCTTGCCGCGTGTAGCGAGAGGCATCACTCGCGAGGGACGAAGAACTGGATTTCGCCGTGACGAGCGTCCAATTCGTTCCGACGAAAATCAGGTCTGGGCTCTTGGCCGGAGCTGGTTCTCTCCTTTCTTTGGTCGTTGACTCGGGTTTGGTTTAAACCCGGTTTGGGTTATTCTATATATGTATGTGATTTAAATTCTTATGTTATGCTATATGATTTGATGAAAAAGGGATTTAAAAATGATTTATGATTCCATGATTTATACGGATTTGGACTTGAATTAGTTATGATGATAGGTATATGTGATGTTCTGTGATTTTGTTGAACATGAGTACTTAACCATACATGTGATGTTGTGGTAATACTATGTTTTGCATAGCTTTGTGTCATATAAGTTTATTGTTGAAATCATGCATCCTTGTTTCTTAACCATGTTGAGCTCGCCTACTACTTGAGATGATAGGTGACTAGATTGTCTTATATGTACGTCCATGTAGAACTTGCTCATGTTCTTTATTATCAATATATGTTGTCGTTGTTCAGCGAGATAGGTACATGTTAGTGTGTATTGATGTGACTAGTATGCTTCATGATTAATTGCTATGTGATTTTCTTGCCGCAATTATGACCTCATAGAATTCCATAAGGGCACTATTGTCGTTCTCGGGTTGGGATCTTGTCTTTCATTCTCGTCATCGTCAGTTCTGGTCTATGTTTGGTTCCGTAGAGAATCCGAGTTGTCTGCCTTTACCTCTCCTCTACCTCTGTTAACTTAGTATCCTTGCGTACTTTTGACGAGCGAAGACTTGAAGAAGAGAACGATCAGCTGAATAGTACTCGAGTTGCGCAGCAGAAGCATGGTGGGCCCATAACCCACCGGTCCCAGGACTTGAGGCAGAGGATTACGTGAAAGGCGCACTTCATCGCTATTCAAGAGACTTGGCATGTTTCGAGGCTAGCTGAGGAGTCCGTCCGACGGATTTCGAGGTTCTATGGGGTTCTTGAAAGGATAGTTCCCGACAGAGGTGGACAGTTCACTCTAAGATTCTGACTGCATGTTCACGAGTTTCGCTGCATTGACAAGGATCGAGATTCTCTTTGATATGGGAGCACATGTATGACCGAGAGTATCACCTCGTGAGGGGTCCGACGTTTTGACATCATAGTTGAACTAAGCCTTACATTTGTTGATCCTTCTGAGATTCTCGAGGGATAGCATGTCGCTTAGCTTTATCCCCGTCCTTAGCTGGAGTACACGATGTCTTTCTTGTCTCAGCTTTGTCGATATGTTTCCGATCCTAGCCACCTTCTTAACTATTCTGATCTCCATGTTGAGGCCGATCATTTCTTGGTAGAGAGTCTTGAGGAGAGTATTCAGGCTAGTTGTAGAGATACTTTAGGTGAGCTACTCGCGTCTTACGTGGAGCCTAGCGTAGACTTTACCTTGACCTTTTGACCTAGTGGTGAGTACACCCTAGTGCCTTGTGTTGAGATGTGTGCCTTGATGTTTATCTCTATGTCGTTATGCTTCTATGATGGTTACGTGCAGAAAATACAGTGGTATGATGTGATTAGTGGTGAGCCTATTGATATGTGGTGACTTGCTTGCATGATATTGGTATAATAACACCCTTGATATGGTTGTTAGCATGATGAAACTTGATCGCTTGGCTTGATTATTGTGATATATGGAATCCTGAGACTTGTTTTGAGATGATTGTCGTTGAGATCGATGATACCTTGAGATTGATAGTTGAAACTGATCTTTTAAAGATGAACCTAGGAAGAGAATATGGGATTAGCCCTTAGAGGTGGAATCATCCACCTCTTGAGTTCTGACCACTTGGTTGACCGATGTAGGATAGAATCGACTTGGGCTCTTGCATGAGTTTGTTTGGTTCTGTGTTTTGAGAAAAGCTTTATTGGTTTCAGAAAGAATTTTAGTCTCGAGGACGAAACTTGTTTTTAGAGGTGGATAATGTAAAGACCGGAAGATTTTAAAATAGTATCTTATAAATTAAGAATTAATGTTGATTCAGTATTGATTTAAATTAGGATTTGAATTATAAGATTTTGGAGAATTTTTAAAAAAAAATTCCGTCCTCGAGCGAAATAATCTTATTTTATTTCTTTTGGAGCGAATTCCGGAATAAATTTTAATTTGATCTAAAATTGATTTTATTTCCGATTTCTTATATCGAGACTGAAGATATTGTTCGGATTTCAAGTTTAGAAATGTTATATGGATCTTATTATTCTATATTCGGATTCGAGATCTCGATTTTAAATTTCGTTTGAGTCGGGATTGGATCAAGAGAACGGGTTTCGGGATTTATTGTTCCGGGTATTTTTGAATCTCCTTGGGACCACTTTGTTCCCTCTCCTATTTTGACATCTTCCCCTTCAAATTTCTGATTTCTATAATGTGCACCCACTCTTTCCTCTCCCTCCCTCACCACCTTGCTTTACCAATTCTAGCAAAATGCCAAGACCTGAAGCTCTCTCTCCTCCCTTGCTTCAGTTGGCAGTAGCAGAGCAATAAACCCCTTTGAGGAGGACCACCTCCCTCTCATCCATATCTGATTTCTAAACACCACCCCCTTACCCTCAAAATGGAATCTAAGCTCTCAAACCTTCACCCTTATCCATCTCCAATCCTCCTTGTCCTCTATTTGCGCTGACAGCTCCCACCGAGCGCCTCCTCTGTCCTCCTGAGCATCAGCTCGAGCTCCCCGGAACCTCCCCACAGCCACCATCTCCTTCCTCCTCCTGGTGATGTTGCAGCCTCCCCTCTTCTCCCAATTTCCCCTTTCTTGCCGAGGACGCCGCCAAGGGTCCCTTCCTTCCTCCTTCGTCCTTCTTCCTCGAGCCAGGTGCGGGAGCACCCTTCGACACCCCCTCGGCGCCATAAGCAACAGCAGCAGCGGGAGGATCCCGGAGACGCCGAGAGCGCAACCATCGGTACCCCTTCCCCTGTTTCTTCGATTTCGGTTCGGTAATCACCCCTTTCTCCCTCCTTTCTCTTCTTATCACCTCCAAACCTCTTAAAGGTGAATCCTTGCTCACCTTCTTGACCTTCTAGGCCATCTCCGACACAGTCCAAGCTCTGGCGAGGCCACACCAAAGCTTCGAGCTTTTCCGGTGAAGTAGAAACCCCCCTCGGTGAGCACCTCCTTCTTCCTCCTTTTTTTTTCAATTTCGTGCCTTTGGGTGTTGATTGGGTGGTCGGAGTTCAGTAGCATTGCCGGCGAGGTCCCCCTCTCCCTCCTCCTCCTTCTGTTTTTTCTTGGAACAAGGTTCTTTGGAGAGAAAGATAAACAGTGGGCCGGTTTTGCTTATGTTTTAAAGGAAATGGGTCCGGTTCTTTACAAAAAAAAACAATCAGTGAACCGTTTTTTTTGGGGTTGGGTTGGTTTGACCCGGATCCGAAAATGGGTAATGGGTTGGGCCTTATCTTGGGCCGGGTCTCGGAATTGGATTGCACTCGGGTTTGGGCCTCTGATTTTCTTATGGTTGGGCTGGCCTTTGGGTTGTTTAAAGGTTATTAATTGTGTTATATGTTATGATATATTATGTGGTTAGTATATAATTGTTATTTGATTAAAAGATTATTATTATTATATATTATTAATATATATATTATATATATTGTTTTAGAAATAGATTATTGGGAAATATTATGTGTTATATTGTGTTTTTTTTTAAATGTGTATTAAAATGTGATAAAATTAATAGTATATTTAAAGACTTATTTTGGGGTAATTTTGGTTATTTACTAAATTATTGAATAAGTAGACTATATATTATATAAATTTATGACTTTTAAAATTATTGGGAAGTAAGATACATTATTAATCGGACTTGAGTTTTAAAAAGAATTTCTGAGTCCTATATATATCCGATATAGGATATATTGAATAAGTGGAATATAAATACTATTATATTTTGAGGTTTAAAAGTATAATATTATGATATATGGATTTTAAAAAGGAAAGGCTTCGGACAAAGGGTTTTAAAGGTTAGAAGTTGATTTAGTAAAAGGGAATTGATTTAATAAATGAAAACAGGAATTTTGGAAATATCCTTATCTAGTCGGATTTTATTTTGATAAAATAATAAAATAAGTTGATTTAAAGGGTAATGCTTTGTAAAGGGGTTTTGGGTCGAGTATGA
This sequence comes from Persicaria maculosa, assembly GCA_963922045.1. NCBI lineage: Eukaryota > Viridiplantae > Streptophyta > Magnoliopsida > Caryophyllales > Polygonaceae > Persicaria > Persicaria maculosa. The sequence goes on along the minus strand of OY998271.1, from coordinate 19,483,556 downwards.
TTTGAGAAAATGGTTTAAAGAATGATTTGGTCTAACTTGAGATTTAAGAGTTCGGGAATCTTGGGAAATTAACTTGCTTGTATGACTTGTAAATTAGGATATGAGATGTTGATATGTGTCCATAAATATGATATCATGATGTGTTGTTGTATATATGAAAGTATGATGTTATGTTATATGATTGAGACGCATGATATGTTCTTAAATATGATTATGGATATGCTATATGATGATTCATTAGAGTATGACTCTTATGACTTATATATGAGATAATGATGCATGTTCCTAAATGGTCGATATATGGTATAATAATGAGTGGAAATGATATCTGATGAGTTATGCTGATGTTATCCGACGAGATATTGATATGAGATGAGATGTGAGATGGTATACGATGAATGATGATGATGAGTAGAGTTGATTCTTGATGAGTTATATGAGACCATGCTATGGGATATGTGGAATGAATGGATGATAATATGATGAGGTTCTGAGTGAGGAAATCTGTAGTTCTGAGTACTTGTGTGATTGATTTATGCTTAGTGTAAATTAGAAGTAGACTCATATACATTACTTATATATATGATAGGTTATCATCTGTGATGTATGACTTGCTGTATACATGGATTCTGCCTTTTGCTGTTCTGCCTATCCAGGTAAGTTCCTTTATGGGCTTACTCAAATTCGAAAGAGAATACCTGCTTGTGAATATATGACATACTAGGTGTTGCATAAGCATTAAAGCATGCCATGTAGTATCTTGCTAGGATTGCACTTATGAATGAGCATTCGGTTACTTTGTGTGTTTGAATACAGAACGGTCGTTATCTGTGATAGTCCTAGAGTATTTGCTAGGGTCATAGGGTAGCCCAGCCCCATCGGGTGCCCTGAGTCTATCGAGTCGATATGATATGATGATGAGATAGCCCAGTACCATCGGGCATGAGCATGATATATGATATGATGACCCAGCACCATTGGGCATGAGCATGATATATGAAATGACGATGACATATGAAATGCTGATGAGATATGATATGATGATGAGAAATGATATGCTATAGCATCGAACTGGCCAGTCTCTGCACTAACGGGAAGGGGTGCAGAGGTAGGAGAGGGATATGCCACTTCGCATTCTTCGGGCGCCTTTACAGTTTATTTCCGCATATTGTAAATTAGGATCATGTTAGTGTGATTTAATTTCCACATTTGCATCATCTTTATATTAGCGTATGTGTATGTTTGCTTGCGGGACATGGTGCGTTGGGGTCTCGGTCTGATCCCGCTCGCACCACATTTTTTTAGGTATGATTGCTCTTTGTCTCTATGGCGTGGGAAAACCCCCGGGCGCTTGCAAAGAATCTGCCTAACCCCGCTAACATGGCCTTACAATTTTTGAATTTTTTGTTTTTGTTTTGACCCGGCCTAGCCGTGGCAAGTTGTACTTTACTTTCGCTTTCCTTTAGTTTGCAAACGAATTTCCACGACATAGCCTTAGGACAGCTCGAAGATTCTATGTGGCCCTCCGGCTATTTCGGGGTCCGAAATCCCCACTTTAAAAATACTAATCTTGAGTTTTAAAACCTCGACCCGTACTCGAATTGCAAGATCTGAATGAAGGTACCCAACCTTCGAAACGTATCTCGAATATTTATATCCGGGCCGTTACATGTGATATGCAATAGCATCAAACTGGCCAGTCTCCACCCTATCTGGAAGGGGGGTGGTGGTAGAAGAGGGATATACCACTTGGTATTCTTTGTTAAGGCCTTACTTCATATTCTGCATATATAAATTAGGAGCATGATAGTGTGGTTAGTATATTAGTACTGCATGAAGGCATCCTTTATTCTAGGCATAGGCGTATTATATGTCCTCAGCGCGGTCAAAGAACCCGCAGGCGAACACTTGGCCTGACTTTGTGGTATAGTTTCAGGTACCCGTTCCATTGCTTGATTCTGTGCTGTTTTGACGGGGTACATTCATATGGCAGAGAGTGAGTGTTTGAACCCTGACTTCACCAGATTCATACTTTTGGGATTTCTTCCTACTTATACTCAGTTTTGACCCGGCTCTGCCGTGACACTGGTTGTATCGTTTCAGAATTTATGTCCTTGGCATGATAAAATATTTTCCGCTTTGTAGACATAGGACAGGTATAGGGGTTACTCTGGGGTCTCCAGCAGACCTTTCGGATTTTGGTGCGAAATCCCGCTTTCAACTACAAATCCTTGATTTCAAACCTTCAACCTGTACTCGGGGCGCAAGATCCTAACGAGGGGTTTTATCCCTCAAAACGTAACTCGGGAATCATAATCTCGGGCCGTTACAAAGGTGGTATCAGAGCGGAGGTTTTGCAATCCGAGTACAATAGGTTGAAGATGGTTTTCGAAATCGCCCAATGATTTCAAATGGTTTTGGAAAATGTTTAAAGGGCAAAATGAATTTAATTGGACTTAAAACCTAAATGAATAAAGGGGAAACAATCTCGTGGGTAAAGACCAAAGCGATAGACCTCCCTTATGGATGTAGAACTTGGGGAACGGTAGGCAAAATACTAGCTTTTATTTACAGATGAGCCTAGAAGACTCCAACGAACACCACGGAGGTTGGAGTGTCGAGTTAGGAGGCCGTGAGGTTCTTGCCCCTCCGGTCAGCCGTCCCTCGAAGGACGGCATAGATCGTCTCTGTGATTGTATGCATTACATCCAATTGAGCTCGAGGGCGATCCTCCTCGAAGAGGATCATATCAATCTTGTTGAGTGCTATTGTGCATAGGATAACGAACTAATCAGTATGCCTTAACTAGAATCATGTATTGAACGTGTAAACAGTATAGCGGGAGGAAACCTTGACCTTGTGTAATTGGAATACATGTCTTGTCGGAATAGCCCTTCCATAACTCAACCCCCTTGATGATTCTGATTCCGTCATCCGTCCCACCAAAATATCTAGGCATGTTAGCAAGGGTCGAGAAGCATCCGCTCTCCCCGTTTCGAGTCTTGTTTCGTATCCCACCATCGATGCTTCTATCGAGTCTCGTACCTGAGGTTGGGCTCTTCCACGGGAAATTTGGGTCGGTGAACTAATTACCTTCGAAAATCGTGTCAGATGTGAGGGTTAATTGAATATGATAGCGGGGGTGAGGATTTAAATCATTTCGAGATAGAAGTGAATTGTCTTATGGAGTCATCCCTTTCGATACTCGTAATGGCCAACCATGTCTTCTTACCACAAGAGTCTAAACACGAGTTCTACCCTCGCCTCTTGAAAACAGTGTGAGTGCCCTTGTGTCCTACCCAACGAGTCATACTAGTGCCCCACGGGGAAATGGGGTGATGAGTTGGTGAATGGCCTTGGAGAATTCTGTTGGTTATAGTCGTAGCCATTCTTGTGGTTGCATGACATAGTATACTGGTGTATTTCAGCATGACTTGCCTGATATCTTGCACGGTTGCTCTTATGAGATGTATGTGTCACATGTATGGAACTTCCATGATTATTGTCTTCCCAAGAATTAGGCCCATGATAGTGTGGTCAACCCTCGTTGTATGTTTAATATATGAGATGACTGTCCTAGCATGCTGAATTAATTTAATTAGACCATGTTGACCGTGTACATGTTTAATGAGCAATTCTAGTATCATGTGAGACATATACCTCCCATTTATAGGCCCTCGTATGACTATGTGCCGTCCTTGTCTTACGATGTGAATATGGATGTATGTGATGCGATAGGTGCCTCCTAGCATGTTTGCCTTGGCCCCATGATATTACGACCTGCTTATGTGTATCTAACTGAGTGATAGGTCATGTATATAATGTCCTTGGATGTTTCTAAAACTAGTGCAACTTATGCCACACATGTCCCATGTCCGTTCATGCATGTATGTTCTTATTATATCAATCATGATTAGTGAATGAAATGATGGGTTGCTAGCTTCTTCTGTGAACGTGTAAAGTGGATGATATGAACATGTTATGAATGCATAGATCGCTACTTCTCGAGATAGGTGCATGTTAGTGTGGAATGATGTGATGATATTCGTGATTATTATATGTTCGCGTGCCACAGTTATAACTTCATGGAATACCCTAAGGGCATCGTTGTAACTCTCGGGTTGGGATCTTGTCTCTGGTCTTGTTGTCTCTAGTCGTGGTCTATGTCTGAATCCTTATGGAAGTCATGTTGTCCTCCCTTGTCTCTCACCTATCTCCGTAACTTTGAACCTTTGCGATTCCTTCATGAGCGTCGACATGGAAGAATGAACGAATGGCCAGATGGCACCAGAGTGGCGCAACGGAAGCATGACGAGTCCATGTCCCATAGACTCCAGGAACGATATCACCGATGGCAAAAAGGACGAATATGCTTCAAAGATGACAATTGTGAACAGGTTCTTCCCAGCTGACACGAGGAAGAGCATTCTTAATTCAAATCGTGGATTCTTCTTTAATAATAGAAATTGATATTGTTTGATAGGCCTAGAACTGGCATAATTGAATGTGTGATGAAGGATGTGCTGAACTGGTTGCAATGATTGCCTGACTAACTTGTTTCTATGATGATGTGCCTTGGTGCTTGGTATACTGACTTGCTGGTGAGTAGGTTATGGGTTATATGTCTAGTGGTGATTCTTCTTGGGCATGAGTCGAGAGATTCTTCGGTAAGCTAGGTTGAAAAGTGGCAGAGGGATTGGAGTCTTTGTTCTTGGTCATGAGATGAGCGAGAGGGTGTGCAGGATAGATACGTTAGCTTGGGTAGAGCCGAGTGAGTTGGGACTGGTCGGAGATAGTGGCCAGTGAGTTTAGTTGAGCTCCAGGCAGGTCTTAGGTGAGGAGTGGAGTAGTATGGCGAGACTTCGAGGGAAATGTCCTAGTGAGAAGTGGTAGTCTAGGCAGGTAGTGTGTGCGGGTAGTATAAGAGAGTGGTTGGCTTAGGTCTAGACTAGTTTCATTAAGGTGATCTTGAGATTGGGTATGGGTAGAGGTAGTTAAGATAGTTCTAGAGGTGGAGGGGCGAGCTAGGATTTGATCGGGGGATTCTTGAGGGAGGAGTTGTGAGACGGATTAGTGTGCTAAGGAAGGTGTCTAGATGGTCGATAAGCGGATCGTGGGCGGCGTCGAGGATGATCGATTAAGGAACATCTGAGGAATCGTAGAATTTGGGACTAGGTGGTGTGTGCTGTGAGTGGGAGCGATTTCGGTAAGGGATGAGGTTGAGGAATTGCCAAGGAAGAGTAGTATGAGGTTTCTTGGGAAATTATCGATCAGGGTTGTTCGTGTGATGAGTATTTGGGGTTGTTTAGATAGGATTGGTAATGCTTGGGGAAATTATGAGTGAAGGATTTCTAGATGCGTTGTTGAAGGATTTTGGCATAGGGAATGAATCGGGATTTGTGAGTGGAGGTTATTGTGGCTATTGAGGTATTTGAGGATGTGAGATGAATCTTCGAGGAAAGGCTGGTAGCTAGGCAAGGATGTAGTTGAGATTCCTAGTAAGACTGTGGGCTTAAGGTTGAGATAGGGAGATTATGAGTAAGGATTTGGGATCTAGGCAAAGCAGAAGGTATTGAGGATGCTAGAGGATAAGTGATTTTATAAGGTTGGTGAAGTTGCGATACTTAGGAAATTCGGACGAGGATGTCATATGAATTCGGTGAAAATGATGATCGGTGCATAAGGGTTTAAGCGGTAGAGATTTCAAAGTTGAGTAAGCGTGACCTGAGGCAATTTGGGGAAACATGCGGAGTTGAGGGAACTAGTCCAGGTAGAGTATGCTGGGAAGAGGATCTAGAGTGGGTCGGCTCGAGGGTCATGGTGATTCGTGGTTGGGAGTACCACTAGTTAAGTTTCTGCGTTAGAATTGGTCGGGAGTGTCAGGTGTGAGATGGTCAGCATGAGTTGGGTCCTTAGAGGTGGATGGTTAGTGGCATGGGAAGTATGATTAAGTTAGCAAGGTGATTCAAGATGTCTCTTTAGGAGATGATGGTCGGGCGGAGTCTTGAGAGCCTAGGAAGAGTAAGCGAGATTGTTAAGAAGTGTCTTCTAGATCAATCATGAGAGCGGTTCAGTTGAGGACTCAGAATTTTCTATTAGAGGGTAAAGATGGGACTGATAGAGGGCCCCTAGGGCAAGGATGTGTTATATATGGAGTCTTGGTAGTAGATCGAGTTGTTCAGCTTGTCGAAATGAGGGAATTTTGTGATTTGGGAACTCCGAGAGATAGTTTTAAATAGTCGAATGGAAGGTAGGACTTGAGATCGGGATGTCGAAGTGGATTGGCCCATAGATGGCTTGATGGCATAGGAGTTGGGATATCTAGTAGTTGGTTTGGTTATTCGGCCTTGATTGCGAATAGTTATGAGGCTAGAAAGGTTGTATGTGAGCAGGATACAATGGTGCCTAGAACTGGTAATGGATTGAGTTGGTAGACCTCGGTGAAGTTGATCTTAGTGCAAGGGATGGTGAGTAGTGGTCGTGTCTCGTCATGATTGGTAGTGTAGGCAGATTCTCCTAAGGTAGTGATCTAGTGTATACTTTACTTGGGGCCGAATGTTGTGCGAATTCTACGCAATAGACGATGTTGATTCTCTGATGTGTTGCCGTTGACAATAGGGAACTGTTAGTACTTACATAGTTATCCCTGAACTCGATGGAATGCCACTGTACGGAAGCAGTTGTTTGCCTCTAATGCGATGATGCTTGGTTGTTAGAATGAGTATGATGTACTTATCTAATTGATATAACGTGCTTATCTGATTGATATGGTCTGTAACTTCCGTGAGATGATGTGATAAATCCTACCATATATGATACGATGCTAGATATGTTATGGTGTGTGACTGTCCGTGTAATGAGTATGACCTGGTTAGGAATGCGTGATGTAATTGCTATGTTATATGATGCCTTGAATTGGAATTGCTAAGATGCTAGAACCGAATTGGTGAAATTTGACTCGGACTTGAAACCTAGGAAGGAAATATGAGATTAGCCTTAGAGGTGGATGATTCCACCTCTTGAGTTCTGAAATTGTTCGACTAACTTGGATTCTGAGAAATTTAACGCGAACGAGAACTTCAATGATTCTGAGACCAAACCTTTTCAAACTGAGAAACCCTCTTGAATTTTTCTGACCAAGCTTGCATTATAACGCCCCCCGAAGTGGATACATGCATTTTATAGGGGCCCTTATAGACTGCTTGCTAAGACCTAGGGGAGATGTTGTGATGCTTTTCGAGCTATGATATGACCGAGAAGTCGGAATAAGGATGTGGTAGGGGCCCATATTACATTCTTGCTACGACCTATTAACGATATTATGATCACGGCAACGGTACTGTGAGGACCTCATAAGGGTACTTATGAGATGTTTACGGGATCAATGGTATGATCCTTGGACTCACCGATTTCAAACTTCATCCCCTGTTTTAAAACGATTTTAGTCTCGGGGACGAGACTTGTTTTTAGAGGTGGATGATGTAAAGGCTCGGATTTTTAAATCCTAATTTTGTCGAAAAAAGGAAATTAAAATGAATTTTAATCGGATTTAAAACTCATTTAGCGGACTCCGATCGGAATATAAAATTTGGCGAACGATTTCCGTCTTTTGACCTCAGAAATTCAAAATAATTATCGGTTGATTAACGGTATGACATGTGTGAATAATAGCATGACTTGTGGTGATTTACTTCAAGAGATTAAATGTTAGATATTATGATGATGATGACATATATTATATGCTAAGTGTGAGTATGAAATGGTAATATGCGAATTTGGCTAAGTAAGATATATATATATATATATATATATGGAGGTTATTTTTTAAACTGATGACTTGACAAGTTATGATGAGACGAGATGAGAACTGAAGATGAGATGCTAATGTTAATAATGATGAGACAGTCGAGTTATCACATTTATGTGTATCTTATAAGTTCATATGTGACTTGTGTGCCTTGCGTAAATTAGACATAGACTGATTATGTTATTTATGGGATTACTAGGTGATCTTTGATCTGTTGGATTGCTTGTCATTGCTGATTATTGTTTGGATTCTACGCTTCTCCAAGTAAGTCCTCCGGGGCTTACTCAACAACCAGGGCCTCTTGCCTGATGTGTCATATAGTATGTAGGTGTTGCATATGCATAAAAGCATGCCATGTAGTATCATGCTTAGGACTTGCACTTATGAATGAGCATTCTTATTCTGTATGCGTTTGAATACAGAACGGCCGTTATCTGTGAGTCCTAGACTCGTTGTTAGGGTCATAGGGCCGCCCAGCTTCATCGGGTGTTGTCCTCCTCAAGTCATTTATTTATATATATATCATGAGATACGAGATGAGCACGAGATACGATATGATGATGAGATGTGATATGCAATAGTATCGAACTGGACAGTCTCCACCCTATCTGGAAGGGGGGTGGTGGTAGAAGAGGGATATACCACTTGTTATTCTTTGTTAAGGCCTTACTTCATATTCTGCATATATGAATTAGGAGCATGACACTACAACAGAAATGTCTATTAGCAGGAAAATTTTTCGTCACTAAAAATTGAGTTTTTGTCGTTGAAGAGATTTGGCGAGGAAATACATTTCGTCGTCAGTTCATCGCGAAAAGCTCGTCAAGGAAAGGTTAATCGAGGGAAAAAAATTTCAACGCTAAAAGTATTAGCGATGAAATAATTTTATCTTGCAGTAACTATTAGTGACTAATAATTTCCTCGTAAAAAGTCAATTTTTTTGTCACCAATCAAGTGGAAGGATTCAAAAATAGTCATTGAATGTGTTTGGCGTCAAATGCAATTTCATCGCTAATATTTTTTTTCGACGTTAATGATGACATCGAATTGTGTCCATTGTATTAGCGATTAAAATTTTCATCGCAAAAAGACATATATTTTGTCGCAAAAATAGGTGAAAGATTCGAAAATAGTCGTTGAATATATATTTATAGATAAACGGGATTTCCTCGCTAAAAGATTTATTTCCTCTTTAATGATAAATAGTAATTTTTTTTTTCTAATTATGCTAGTAGCCTATGCAGGATTTAAACCTGCATCTTTGCGCTTAAGCACATCGCTCTATCATTTGAGCTAATAGGCTTAAAAATTAATATTATCTTTCTCCACCCTATGATTTGCATTCTTTCTGTTTAGAAACACATTAGAGCTAAAGACTCCTTGAATAACCATACCATAACATCAGTTTTGCAACCATTAAGAATATATACAAGAGTTGCAAAATAAATAAAGTCTATGCATGCAACTAATTGTAAAGGAATAAGATATCATCATCAGATAATTAACCAATTACTGAATTCTATAGAGAACAGACTTGACATAAAAAGCAAGTCGGAATAAATGGTTGAAACTTGCTGCCAAGTTATCCATAAGATCGAGGTTGCCTACCGACATCAGCAACATCAACGTCTAGAATACCATAATACGGTAGCCATATCTACAAAGGGCATACATAAACGAGTCTATGTTAAGATCATGTCAAGTACTTTGATTAAACACACTTGGGACTTCCAACTTACTCTATGAGAGGATCTTTTCCACAAGGAGTTGAACTATCAAAGTGCTAATAGTAAAGGTATTTGCAAAGGGCATACATAAAAAGGTAAAATATGAATTCTACCATAATAGGAGTAATGACCATAACACATAGTATGATGAGAACCCTTCAATCAACCACAAGTTTTACTTATCGAATACACAATGCAGTCACAATCATCTACACAAGCGATTATTGAAGTACTCCAAAATCATACAAGACCTAATATAAAGAAAAGCTTAATATCATTTGACCACCTTCCAAATAGTAAAGGAGCTCCCACAACATGCTAAAGAAAACAACATAGCTGCTAACTACCTAATTTTATACATTTTTGTTAGGTAATGTGACAATAACCTAGTGCAAGTCATAATTATAATAACGATGTTGCTTAAATAATTTCTCTTGTTATAGTACTACTCTATTAAATCTAAAGAGAGAAGACATCAGTGTACCTGCATGCTACCTGCATCTGAAGCTCTTGTACAAAAAGGAAATGCCCAGAGAGATCAAACCCAGATATGAAGCTGCAAAAAGTGCACAAACCAAATAATCAATGACTAAACCTGAATTTCTAGGAGCATTGCCCATTAAAATGTCCATAAAGCTACAAACAGAGGTTGAGATTAAGAAATGCATTACTAGACATATCAAATATATATATTAATAATCACAATATATCGAGAATGAGGAACTTACGCAAGATGATGGACGAGAATGTTGCATGAACGGAATAAGTAGGGCAGGGAGCACTCACTCCAACTAGTGTTGTTACATCAATTCATTGAAAGAGATGGGGTATCAAGTGCCGTATATGCCTACACACAAGAAAATTTAAATTAAATGAAATGAATTACTAGATATCCGATATAGACTAACGCAAGATTACTGTTTGAGACTTTAAGTTTCTAGGCATGTGCATCTGTTATAAATCGCTTAAACTACCCTTTTATCAGGTCTAGAAAAAGTAATGAAAGATAGACTCTTAACAAAAGTTTAATGAAGCTATATAAGTTTAAAATGATGTGAGCCCCTTTTTATGTAAACTTGGTTAGTGACAAAAATATAAATATCTGGCATTATAGCTGTTCGCTGGGGGGAGTTGGGGGGTGTGTATGTAAAATAGGAGAATAAAATAAAGCACAACTAGACTATCTCCCTATCCCAAACAAATAATACAAGAATCCCCTCCCTTGTAGTAGTAGGGTAATTCAGGATCGAATCCACGAGGAGGTAGGTCAGCGCTTCCTTTGTTGTACTCACGATCAAGGCTTTTGACCTCAGCAGACACTCGATATCGAGTATACTGGTCGATATCGACCTCAGTTCTGGTCGATTTCCTAGCGCAGTTCCTGCAGAAGACAAAACAGCAAGTCGACGTCGAGCAGAGACCTCGATATCGATGTTAGTCCTCGATATCGACCCTTAAGGTCGATTTCTATGCTTGTCACAGAAACTGTTTTTGTAACCAATTTGTCGGAAAAGGATCCGAAGAAAATAGAATGGAGAGGAAAGATGAACAGAAACAAAACTAAAACTTTTATGAAGAATTTAATTAATTAAAAGGCTTCCAAAGTCGGGGTTTTATGCCACAACGATAACAATGCAAGTTTCATGCTAAAGATATGAACCTTAATGTCTTTCCGTCAAATAACTTTCGTTATCAACACTTAGGTGATTAGAGGCTTTCGCATAATTCCTAAGAGTTACTATCCAATTTATGAGTAATTCAAGTTCGCAATATGAGTGGCTTTCGCTTCAATAATGCAAATAATGAATCTCCCTAACTTTCGCAAAGGATCATGCATGGGGTAAAAGACGGAATTGCATAAAAGTCATACCTTTGATGCACTTACCTCACATTGCTATCGACGGGCTCACCCCGACCCTTGAAGTGGGTTGACTACTCGCTCCTCATCATGCACATCATCATCATTGTTATTGAAAGAAAGCTACTTTGAATTAAAACTCCGAAAGAAAGTACAACCGAACAAGCCACTCCGCTCTCGCTTTACAACTCCACTCGGCCTCCTCTCTCTCTCTCTCTTTATTCTCTATTGCAACTGGATTGTCTCTAAAAACGGGCTCCCTAAACTCAGCCCTATTGGCTTCTAGTTATAGATGTCGATAGGGACTCGAACCCTTATCTTTATTCTCTATGATAAATTAAAACAAAGTAAAAGCTAAAACTTCATGGTAAAATCAGCCTCCTCATCATAAATCTGATGTTGATGATAGGAAATCTCGACCTTTGGATAGATATTGCAAGCATTGGATATAATTCTATCGAAATCGGAGTCGAATTCCTCTGCTGGCATGGTCGATATCGACCCTTGGACCTCGATATCGACCCCTCCAAAATCTTATCTCGAGCTTCTCCTTCTCCTACTCGACTTCTATCAACTTGGTCGATCTGGTAGCATCGATATCGACCCCCAGACGTCGATATCGACCTCTTCTGTGTCGAAATGCTCTGTTTCCTTTTTTGCTCGATTCTTATGTCTCTGATGTACTCGATGTCGAGGTCTTCAGTCGATTTCGACCTCTTCAGAAGACTTCGAGTTCTTTTTCCGCTCTTCTGAATTCATCCATTTTCATCCTGTTTTCTGCGAAATCACATGGAAACTCGTGCAAACCCATATATTTGATATTTAAGCATAAACTACACCATTCCCATGTTTTCCCATTAATGTGCATGCAAAAGACAACAAAATGAATTCATATGTGCATAGAAAATATGGTAATTTGCGCGCACATCAAACACCCCATAGTTAAGCTTGCTTGTCCCCAAGCAATACTCTTAATGGTCATTCAGGGGAAGAAAGTAAACCCTCAACATCATAGATTCATTTTTCATATGTCCCTACAATCAATTGTTATCCTCGAGAAGGTACTTATGTCAACCAAGTCCATGCCTGTGCATAAAAGCAATTTCATACTTATAAAGGAGGTAATATGCAAAAAAAAAAACAATTTTAGCGACATTGCATTAATAATCAAGAGGACTTTCTTCAAGCTTGTGAGAAGTGGATTGGTAAAAGGCTAAGGTGGGCTAATATTTGGCCATGTGGTGTTAAATCCGGGGAAGTATACTTTCTTTCCGAAATATTCCACATTCCTCCTTCATAATGTCTCACCTTTCACTCATCGTTCAATGCTTTTTTTTTCAATATAATGCTTTTACCTCTCTAACCTTAGCACTGCCTTCTCGCGAGTCGCAAACATGGGTGTCATGAATGGCCCCGGATACTTAGTAATTCGGACTCCTCACCTTTGTGTCCCATCTCGCCGAACTATTATCTCAGCGAGCAGGGTCGACCTACCTTTATCTCCTGAGGTGATCGGATTTTTTCTCGCTCATTTAATTTTCCATATTGTATCATTCCTGCCAACAACTTTATAAATGCACAACTCCATATAACTCCAAAGATGTCATCCATTCAAAAAATAACTTTGTCCCCGGATAGGGTATAAGGTAAAAAATGGACAATATGTATATGTGGAGCAATAATGATCATGATAAGTCTTATATGTGGCTTTGTGAATATGCGTAGGTAAGGCTAGGATATGAACTTTGCTTGTATGGAATTTTTATAAAAAAATCCTCCATCATCTTATCATGCACATGTCAAAAGCAACTTCAGATTTTCATCTCCTTTATGATTTTCTCAAAAAATTTGCACTTCATTGGGACTTCCCTTAACTAGGGAATCTCATGTTATATCTCTAATGAATCTAATTTTGCATCATAGAGCTCTTTTTTATACTTCCATAACTCTCTCTTTTCCAAGATTTTTGATGGGGGTCATTTTTTTTTTTATGCATTAAAATGAATATGCAACCCTAAACTAAGTATGAATATGCAAATAAGCCTTTCCCCCACCCCATACTTAAAATCTACAGTGTCCTCACTGTATTAGAACTAGGGTTAAGAAGAAGACTTACTAAACCGTCACAAATTTCAGGAGTCGAAGAAGACAACAGGGAAGGTCGATATCGATGTCTCTCTTCATTTCTGCCCAGGCTTCAGGGTGATTCGGCCTCGATCACAAACCCTATCCATGTCGACCTGGAGGTCGATTTCGATGTCCGACATCGATTTCGATGCCTTTCTGTGTGCTTTTCTCTCTCCTGCAATTTGAAAACTAAACACAAAATATGCAAAACAATAAAGTGTCTAAAACCAAAACAAAAGCTGTCTTAAAACCAAAACTAAGTCTTTGTTACAAGCTCTAGATTTTTAAGTCGCTAGGCCGACTTCTTCCTTTGCGCTTTTCAAGGTGGCATTTGCAGAGCCCATGTGGCTTGGGCCTCAAATATCACTCCTTTCTTGTCCCGTAGCTGCATTCCCCCGGGATTGATTTGATTCACCGTGAATGGACCTAAGCTCTTATCCTTGAATCTTGTAGGGAACCAATGGTCTTTAGATTTGGCAACATAGACCTTGTCTCCTATCTCATATTGGCTTGAACTATCATCGGATACCCTACATAAACGCACATGCCAAGGCACACCTCTTCCAAATAATGATAAGTCCTTAATTGTAATTGAACAAGAGGAATCCGTACCTTGACTTACCTTCTTCTCAGTCTGTGGTTCAGGTCGATGTCGATGTGCAGAGGTCGATATCGATCCCTGTTGTACACCTGTAGGATCAGTCGATTTGGGGAGTTTTGACTCGATATGATCAGGTCGATTTCGACCCTCAGAGGTCGATATCGAGGTCTCCTCGCCTCTCTTCTCAGCGCTGATGGTGGTCGATTTCGATAGGGTGTGGTCGATATCGACCCTTGAACCTGATATCGATGCTTCCTCTTTTCCTCCATCGACCCCATACTTATGACCTCTCACAGAATCTTGAACATTAGTGGTCGATATCGACTTACCTGGGTCGATTTCGATGTTTTGTTGAGCTCCTTCGTTCAAGATTGCTTCAACTTCCCCTACTTGGGCTTCATTGATGGCTTTTATCTCCATTGGCCCTTGACTTTGTACCGTCTTGTTGAAGGAATACTCTATTACTTCATCACTAATTGTGAGTGAGAGAAATCCTTTCTTCACGCTAATGTTGGCATCGACGGTTGCTAGGAATGGCCTACCTAAAATAATTGGACAAGCAGGGTCCTCCGCTATGTCAACAACTAGGAAATCAGCAGGGACAAAGAATTTGCTTACTTGTACTGGCACATCCGTCACTATCCCAGTTGGAATCACTACGGTATTGTTAGCCATGTATAATCTTGCATCCACGGGCTCCAGAGGACCTATCTTTACCTTGTGCCAAATGGTTAGTGGCATCATGCTAACGCTAGCGCCCAAGTCAACTAAAGCATTAAATTTGAATTGACCTAGACCTATAGCGATAGAAAACTTACCTGGGTCCGCCCGCTTTTGTGGTAGCTCCAATCTGTTGCATTCCTCTGCGATCTCGGAGAGCGATCGCTTCTTACCCAAGATATCCTTAAGGAACCTTACATAAGATGGCATCTCGTGAAGTGCCTCTGTGAATGGTATAGAGACATTAAGCCCTTGGAGCATCTTCACGAACCGTTGGAACTTCTTTTCCGCTGGGTCCTTAGTCACCTTTCTAGTTGGGAATGGCAACACCTTCTTCCATCCTGCGGCTGTAGTGAGGTCGATATCGGCAGCAGTAGGGTCGATATCGACTAGAAGAGTTGATTTCTGTGGTGACGCAGAATTAGGGTCGACATCGACAGGAGGGTCGACATCGATGTCACCTTGGTCGATATCGACAGGGGGGGTCGATATCGACGTCTGTTGTGGCTCCTTCTCCTCCACTTTTCGCTCGGGCGTTTGTAATTGACGCCCACTCCTTAGGTTTACTGCCGCAATATGACATGTGGTTTTGCCCTTTTGGTTTGGCACAGTGGATCGAGGGAGTGATCCGGACGCTTTGGGCATTGCTTCCGCCAATTGACTCATTTGAGTCTCCATGTTGCGCTTCCAAACGTCGATCTCCCCAAGTCTAGAATTGATGCCCTGCAGCTGAGTATGGACGGAGTTATTGGCTTGTTTGAACTCAGCGTGGTTCCTTCGCATCTCATCAAGGATGATTTGCAGGTCATCTTTCTTAGTCTCCCGCTCAGGGTGCCCTGGTGCCCTATAGGTTGGGGGATCCCTTTGATAGAACCTTTGATCACCCCAATTTTGTTGATTGCCCCCTCCATAGGGGCCTCTCGTCCATTTGACCTCCTCATGTTGTTCCGCCATGGATACTTGCTCAGTATGTGGACAGGCACTGGTGTTATGCCTTATTGAACCACACTCCTGACAAGGTTGATTGTTGCTCAGGAACCTTACTTGCTTTTGAAGGCGGCGTGTTTGATCGTTATGGAATTGTTGCCGTACTTCAGGATCTATCTCCCTTGGAGGCTCATATAGTGGCATAGATGGGGCAGGCCTTGCATCATAGGCCGCAGCAGCCCCATAGGTGTTGTCGAAGTTCACAAGCCTCTCAATGGTCTCCCATGCCTCCGTTGGTGTAAGCTCAATGTACCGATAGGAGGTATATGAATTGATCCTCTCCTTATTCGGCGCATCAAGGGCGTTATAAAAGATCTCTTGGATGACATATGGAAGTTGCCCATGCGTCGGGCATGATCTCAGCAAGTCTTTAAAGCGCTCCCACGCCTGTGCTAGGGTTTCACCTGGCTTTTGTTTGAAAGCAGTTATCCTTTGTCGTAGCATCGCCGTTTTAGAAGGTGGGAAGAACTTGTTCAAGAATGCATCTTTCACTTCCGCCCATGTCCTTAGTGATCGTGGAGCCAAACTTTCAAGCCATTGTAATGCCTTTCCTGCCAAAGAGCATCGAAAAGATTTTAGTCGCACATACTCTAAGTTTACTCCATCAGCAACTGTTTCACATAAGTCCATAAAAGTAGAGATGTGTTGCAGGGGGCATTCATTATGTCTTCCTTCAAAAGTATTTCTTTTAATCTCAGATAGGAAGTTAATTTTCAATTCATAATTGGAGTGAGGAATTATAATGGCAGATTCAGGAACATGAAGGGGCGGATGCATGTATTGCATCGCCGTCTGTGGATACTGATTTAGCCGCTCTTGGGCTTGTCTGCGCGCATCCTCCTCCCTATCAGCACGGGCTCGCTCAGCAGCAGCAGCGGCCCTTTCAGCAGCGATTGTAGCATTGTGGTCCTCGATCTCCTTTCTCAACCGCTCTATGATCTCAGCCTGCGTCTCGTTGTCAGCCATGATGCGAATTGCTTTGTTGCGAAGATGGTAGAAACGTTCAGGCTCGTCAATTGGTTCCAGGATAGGTCCGCGATCAGAACGTCGCATAAACCTGCAAAATAAGCTTAGAAAAAGATCGTGATTAACTTAGGTGGCGATTGATTGCCTCCCCGGCAACGGCGCCAATTTTGTTCGCTGGGGGGAGTTGGGGGGTGTGTATGTAAAATAGGAGAATAAAATAAAGCACAACTAGACTATCTCCCTGTCCCAAACAAATAATACAAGAATCCCCTCCCTTGTAGTAGTAGGGTAATTCAGGATCGAATCCACGAGGAGGTAGGTCAGCGCTTCCTTTGTTGTACTCACGATCAAGGCTTTTGACCTCAGCAGACACTCGATATCGAGTATACTGGTCGATATCGACCTCAGTTCTGGTCGATTTCCTAGCGCAGTTCCTGCAGAAGACAAAACAGCAAGTCGACGTCGAGCAGAGACCTCGATATCGATGTTAGTCCTCGATATCGACCCTTAAGGTCGATTTCGATGCTTGTCACAGAAACTGTTTTTGTAACCAATTTGTCGGAAAAGGATCCGAAGAAAATAGAATGGAGAGGGAAGATGAACAGAAACAAAACTAAAACTTTTATGAAGAATTTAATTAATTAAAAGGCTTCCAAAGTCGGGGTTTTATGCCACAACGATAACAATGCAAGTTTCATGCTAAAGATATGAACCTTAATGTCTTTCCGTCAAATAACTTTCGTTATCAACACTTAGGTGATTAGAGGCTTTCGCATAATTCCTAAGAGTTACTATCCAATTTATGAGTAATTCAAGTTCGCAATATGAGTGGCTTTCGCTTCAATAATGCAAATAATGAATCTCCCTAACTTTCGCAAAGGATCATGCATGGGGTAGAAGACGGAATTGCATAAAAGTCATACCTTTGATGCACTTACCTCACATTGCTATCGACGGGCTCACCCCGACCCTAGAAGTGGGTTGACTACTCGCTCCTCATCATGCACATCATCATCATTGTTATTGAAAGAAAGCTACTTTGAATTAAAACTCCGAAAGAAAGTACAACCGAACAAGCCACTCCGCTCTCGCTTTACAACTCCACTCGGCCTCCTCTCTCTCTCTCTATTCTCTATTGCAACTGGATTGTCTCTAAAAACGGGCTCCCTAAACTCAGCCCTATTGGCTTCTAGTTATAGATGTCGATAGGGACTCGAACCCTTATCTTTATTCTCTATGATAAATTAAAACAAAGTAAAAGCTAAAACTTCATGGTAAAATCAGCCTCCTCATCATAAATCTGATGTTGATGATAGGAAATCTCGACCTTTGGATAGATATTGCAAGCATTGGATATAATTCTATCGAAATCGGAGTCGAATTCCTCTGCTGGCATGGTCGATATCGACCCTTGGACCTCGATATCGACCCCTCCAAAATCTTATCTCGAGCTTCTCCTTCTCCTACTCGACTTCTATCAACTTGGTCGATCTGGTAGCATCGATATCGACCCCCCAGACGTCGATATCGACCTCTTCTGTGTCGAAATGCTCTGTTTCCTTTTCTGCTCGATTCCTATGTCTCTGATGTACTCGATGTCGAGGTCTTCAGTCGATTTCGACCTCTTCAGAAGACTTCGAGTTCTTTTTCCGCTCTTCTGAATTCATCCATTTTCATCCTGTTTTCTGCGAAATCACATGGAAACTCGTGCAAACCCATATATTTGATATTTAAGCATAAACTACACCATTCCCATGTTTTCCCATTAATGTGCATGCAAAAGACAACAAAATGAATTCATATGTGCATAGAAAATATAGTAATTTGCGCGCACATCAATAGCAACATTAATGGCATCTGAAGGCGGAAGGTCAAGAGTTATACACTCGGCATCGTTGTCAATCCATATCTATAAGTAAAAGAAATTAGAAACTATATGGCAACCAACATTGAACTCATACTTAGTAGTTTATTGAACTGACTCATACATTACCAATACATTAACAATAGGATGAGGTGCAATAGAATGTCAGTATCAGCACCAGGAAGCTACAAAAAGTGTTAAAATATAAGAGTTTATGGCAGTGAGGTTAAGTGAGCGAACTTTCACAATTATATGAATGGGTAAGAAGATTCCCTTCTATATCCCAATCCCTGTGGCAAGACCCTCTACAATCCCTGCATTTTTAAGGAACTCGATATATAACAAAATAATTGATCAAAAAGAAGGCATGATACAGGAACTGCTCATTTGGATAATCTAATAAAATAATTGAAAGAAATAATAAAAACAACAGAAGGTTGATGAAAAAGCAGAAATGAATCTAACTATTATGATTGGGTTTGTTTTATATGATAATGTTGCAGGGATGCTAACCTTTAGATCCCCTAGTTCTCCGTAGATTTTGGACTCACCATCCTCATAGAATACCACCTCCTGCATAGGAAGCACTAAGTATATGTGACTATGAAGAAAACTAGAACATAATTTGACCGGACTAGATCAAAAAAACAATGCAGTTTAACAAGGATGTTTTATTTTTAATGTTGATCAAAAGAACACATCCATCATAGCGTACATTTTTTTCTTTTAACTGCAGGAGCTATAAACTATAATGTTGCTCAAAAGAACATGGCCTGAGACTTAAGTCTTGTTCCTTCCATAGGTCTACAAAAATTTTGTTGGAGAAAGCTACTAATAAATGCATGGAGAAAACACATAAATGACATATCATTTTTACATAAAGCAAATAGACAGATCATTTAAAATATTTCAGATTAGAAGGAGTAAGTGTCATACTCCTTGGAGCTGTCAGAACTTGCAAGAAAACTCAACAATAAATCCCTTATACATTAACCTATCCAGCACAACAACCAGTAGAAAAAAAACACCCCGAAACTAGTAAAAGAAAGCCACAAATAAAAAAATGAAGTTTCCTACATGAGCAAAATAAGCAAGACCAAAACAATAACAATGTGCCAATATAACTTAGGGTCAGGACTCAACACCTAGATATTACTTCATACTCGAGATACTTTTGTCGAGTGGAGATATTGGGGAGCATAAAACTGGTAGGTGAAGACCAAGTACTAAACCAAAACAAGTAAGCAACACTTTCACCAAATAAGTGTAATTGATGACTAAATTTTCTAAAGCCAAAGTGATCAATTTTCAGCAGCAAACATCAATCAAGTTCCACTTCTAAATTTAATTCAAAAGTGAAGGCTAGTAAGATCACAATCAAAGCAACATCACCAATAAAGCTCAATAAATCAATGACTGATTTGAGCCTAGACCAATTAGCACATTTTCAAAATAGATTCAAATGACCCAACATGGTTGAAATAGCAGATTCCAATCAATCTCAGCAGAGGACGATTTAACAACCAAATTCTATACATGCAATAAACAAGAAAATCAAAAATAAAATATGAGCAATTTTATAAAATCTAAATCAACACTGGCCCTCTTCCATTAAATCAGAGGGTCGGATATCAAGCAACAAGGTAAAGAGGGATATATAACTACACTTACTTGGTCGGAATCGAAATCAAGAAAATTCGGAGTCGCTTGGATGAAGGCGAATTGGGTAAGCCAATTGGGAATAGCGGAGACCTACCTTCGAGAAGAGGGATTAGCGGCATCAGGTGCGATGAACGGAGGCGGAGCAGTGGCTACGTGGTCAGATTAGGAGAAGGCTCGCGACGAGGCGTCGAGCGAGGACTACGATCAGAGGTGTGACGATGGCGATTAGGCGTTGGGTGATGTCGATGCTCTCTCGAGATAGGCAGCCTCTTTGGTTTCCCATAATAGCGATTCCGACAGGGGAGATGAGGTCGTTCCCGAGAAGCGACGATAAGAGGTACCGGAGAAGGAGGCGAGAAGAGGAACTCGATCAGATCTGAAAATGAAGGGCTGAAGAGTAGGTTTTGAGACGTACTGTGTGGATCCAGGGCTTTGAAATTTTTTTAAAATAGCATTTAACTTCAGAAGATTAGAAAGTTAAAATAATGTTTATATATTTTTTATTTAAATTGCAAATATAAATACTGTAACATATTTAATATCATGTATTTTTTATAGATTTTTTTTCATAGATTTAAATGAAGTGATATTAATTATATAATATAATTCTAGACGTATCATGCCGGTACTATACTAAAAAATTAATTATTATTACAACTTTAATTTATATACTAAAAAATTAAATATTATTATGACTTTAATTTATTAACTAGTTCAGTACCCGCACCTTGTGCGGTTTTTTGAAATATAAATATTAATGCATTTTAAATTAAAAAACGTATAAAAAATTTGTAAATAACATTAAACCCTAATATTCTTTCATTTTTTTGAATTCATATAATTTTTCTAATAACATCCATTCAACTAATTAATTTTCTTTGATATTTTTTTATTTTTATATCAATTTAAAAACAACAATCAAATGAGACGAACTCAATTTATATCTATTCTTTCAATTTTTTTTAATTTAAGTAAATTTTTCATTAAAACCTGTTGGATAAAAAGTTGGCAAAAATTATATCTCTAGCAAAGATACTTAACAAAATTGTAATCGTAAATAAATTCATAAATAATCTACAATAACAACACCAAAAAGAAGGGAGAAGATGTCAACATTTGTGAAATAACATTAACAATATAGATCTAAACTATATATAGGTCAAAATCTACAAATCTATCCATAATTATATATTTATAAAATCCAAAAATATATCTCATAAATATATCAATACCTTCAAGATAGGAAACTTTTATTTTTTATCCACAAAAGCGATAGATCTTCCATAAAAAATTGTGATTAAACTCTCCCAAAATTATATACATATTTAGAAACTATATTAACAAAAATTGAATTTCATGAGTTGATAAATTTTATACGGCTAAGTATTATTTCAATTTCGTCAAAACCTTTTACCTTCTAAAAATATGTTCATATTGTTAAAGTTATTTAATTAGTATGATCATGCAATGATCATGCTTGAAATTCTTCTTATTCACTTTCATCACTTCTTGATACACCCCTTCGTATCAAATTTATCAACATTTATAACCAGATTACATTATTATATATATTTACCTTTTTTTCAGACCCAAGACCCTAAATTTATTTTTATTTCCTTAGTTATCTTAATATATATTTACCATAGATACCTTAATAATTATTATTTTAGGTTTGTGTGTACTATTTCTTACCCAAATATATTGCTTCTTAATTTGTTTATATTTTTTTCTAGATAGAGATACATAAAAAGAAAAGACTGCTATAAGAGTAAATTATGGCAAGGGATTTAAAATTTCCTCACCATTGAAATTAGGTCGTTATTTGTTCTAATTCCACATAAACCAATAACAATGAAAATGATATTTTCTCTCAAATTGATATGTTTAGTGACACATTGTTCATCGAAAAATAAATACTTTTAGCAAGAAATAACAATATTTGTCCCCAATAAATTTGATGGGTTTTCCCCATATAAGTAGCGATGAAATTTTTATTTCCTCGCTAAATGGTTGTTTGAACAACAAAAATATTTCTCGTAAAAGATCAAAATATGACGAGGAATTGAAACTTTTCTCGTTAATAAATTTGAGAAATTTTCCATATTTCACCCAAGCCAATAACGTCGAAAATGGAGTTTCCTTGTTGATTAATATGTTTGGCGACTTATTTTTTCCTTGAGAAACACATACTTTTAGCGAGTAATAAAATCTTTGTCACTAATAAATTTGGCGAGTTTTACATAATTCCCACCAAATAAATAACGACAAAATTAAAAATTCCTCGATAAATGTATTTTTAGAGATGAAAATATTCCTCAATAAAAGTTCCAAATTCGTCGCTATTTTCCATGTGATTTATGAGACCACATTATATTAACTATTAGCGACGAGACAAAAAATTTGTAGTTGAATACCACTTTCAACGAGGAATATAGGTTTCTTACTAACGTTCATGTGCCATTCTATGAGGAGCAGATATGTTCGTCGCCAAAGCCCACATTTGCCGAGGAAAAATAATTCATCGCTAAAATTTTGGTCGCTAAAAGACTTTTCTGTTATGGTGTGATAGTGTGGTTAGTATTTCAGTACTGCTATGAGGCATCCTTTATTCTAGGTATAGGCGTATTATATGTCATCAGCGCGGTCAAAGGACCTGCAGGCGAACACTTGGCATGACTTTGTGGTATAGTTTCAGGTATCCGTTCCATTGCTTGATTCTGTGCTGTTTTGACGGGGTCCATTCATATGGCGGAGAGTGAGTGTTTGAACCCTGACTTCACCAGATTCATACTTTTGTGATTTCTTCCTACTTATTCTCTGTTTTGACCCGGCTCTGCCGCAACACTGGTTGTATCGTTTCAGAATTTATGTCCTTGGCATGATAAAAGATTTTCCGCTTTGTAGACTTAGGACAGGTATAGGGGTTACTCCGGGGTCTCCAGCAGACCTTCCGGATTTGGGTGCGAAATCCCGCTTTAAACTACAAATCCTTGATTTCAAACCTTCAACCTGTACTCGGGGCGCAAAATCCTAACGAGGGGTTTTATCCCTCGAAACGTAACTCGAGAATCATAATCTCGGGCCGTTACAGAACCGAGCTAAAAAACCGGTCCTCACAGGTTTTTACCGCAATTTTGGTTTTCACCGGAGCGCACCCCTATATATATATATATATATATATATATATATATATATATATATATATATATATATATATATATATATATATATATATATATATATATATATATATATATATATATATATATATATATATATATATATATGATAGATCATATATATATATATATGATAGATCATATGTACTCAGCCCTTAATGTGTATCATGTACACAAATCTGGGTCGTTGATTAGTTGAGATGGAGGGTGGAGATTAATTAGCCCATTTGTGGTAGATTTCCTGCATAGATGATTATTCGATCGAGTATAAATGATTATGCACTAGTATATGAAGGATTATTCAGTCTTATGAGTCTGTTTAGTAGGTTAGTCATTATTCGATCGTATTGACGAATTATGCGATGGTAATTTTTAGGTAAAAGTTAGGGGCATTTTCTTGGTGCTAGCTATTAGAAAAATCTATCGATACCATCGCATAATCCGTCAATACGATCGAATAATATTGTAATGCCATCGAATAATTAAGTTATACCATTGAATAATAAAGCAATACCATCGCATAATCCGTCAATACGATTGAATAATATAGTGAAACCATCGAATAATCAAAATGAGTAACCTACTAAACAAACTGATACGACTGAATAATCCTTCATATACTAGTGCATAATCATTTATACTCGACCGAATAATCATCTATGCAGGCAATCAAACAAATGGGCTAATTAATCTCTACCCTCCATCTCAACTAATCAACGACCCAGATTTGTGTACATGATACACGTTAAGGGCTGATTACATCGGAACTAACCTCTCTCTCTCTCTCTCTATATATATATATATATAGACACACACACGCATAGATATGTCACAAACATAAGAAGTTAAAATAAGATAAAATGATGATTAAAATCAAATTAATTAATAGATATGTAAACATATATGGAGTAAATTGAAACAAGCTTTTGGTTTGTGAAATCGGATGAACCGGACCACATCAAAAATAAAATAAAGAGAAAAAAATGGTGAATCGGTTCAGGTGAACCACTTCCCCTTCCTCCTTCCTCTTCCCCTGTACAGCTCAAGACCCTTCAATGGTGGTTTTTCATTTTGCGATGTTTCGCCTCCAAAACGTCTTCATTAACTACTATTCAACATCCCCATGTCAAAAACGTGTGTAACTTGTGTTATGATAAACGAATTCAGCCCTGTTTTCGTCCAAATTCGTTTTGCCCCAAATCGAATTTGGTGTCGTTTGGGATGATTTTTTTAACCATTTATTGCAATTGAATATATTAGATTGATCAGCATCCGAAGAGAAACAATTTGGTATACTCAATTTTGAATTTGGTTCACATTTTAAGACTGACTAGGAGAGAAAGAAGGAGAAAGGGGTGGTGGTTGTTGGTGTGAGAGGTTCAAGGAGGAGTAGACTAGGTGGCTCTCCGGCCCTCACCTGCCAACTCCTCTGGCCACCTTCTTCGGCCCTCACCGGCAATGGCTGGGGCTCCGCCTCGCTTTTCATGCGCCTTTCCTCTCTCCCCCAGATCTCTCTCTCCCTGCGCCCCTTCCTGTCTCCCCCAACCTCCTCTCTCCCCCAGACCTCCGCCTTCCTTCTCCCTGCGCCCTCTCCGGCCCTAACCCCACTTTCCCTCTCCCTGGGCCCCTTCAGTTTGCTCTCTCCTCCGACCTCCTCTCTCCCATTTGTCTTTGTTTCAATTTTCCGTAAAAAAATAAGAGAAAATTTGTGCCTTCGGCACAAATTTTTGGCCAAATTAGGAGAGTATCCATGATTTGGAAATATTTAGCAAACTTTCCAGGTCTAATCCCTGTTCACACACTCTATCTCTCACATCGTTCTCTCTTTCCGCTTTCACACTCTTTTTTCTCAAATCCATCGCTCCATCTCTCCATCGCTCTCCATAGTCGAGACTCGCACAAATCGAAGAATGTGCGAGCCGATCCCGGTGTCCCTTTCAGTCGAACCGCCTATTAGATCTGGAATCTCGGATCTGGAATCATCTTCATCTTCAATTTCGCCGATGTAGTGATGGATGCACTGTCGACTTCGACTGCTACTCCTCGCTCCATGGCTACACCTTCGATCTCCTTGCTATCCTCGAGGCGCTCCAGATCCAATCATGTATCTTCGTCGGCCACTCGGTTTCCTCCATCGTCGGTGCCCTCGCTTCCATCGCCCGCCCCGATCTCTTCTCCAAGCTCGTCATGTTCTCCGCTTCGCCTAGGTTTGCCCTTTGCACCTCCGTCTTTTACCGATTCGTGTTTTTGCTTCAATTTTGGTTAATCACCACGCTCAATTGAGTTTGATTGCGAGGTTTTATGAATCGAAATTCTTTGAAACTACAGGATTTGGATTTTGAGGTTTTATAAATCTAATTTGATGTTTGTT
Source organism: Persicaria maculosa (assembly GCA_963922045.1). Lineage (NCBI taxonomy): Eukaryota > Viridiplantae > Streptophyta > Magnoliopsida > Caryophyllales > Polygonaceae > Persicaria > Persicaria maculosa. Next base: position 19,457,687 of record OY998271.1, on the reverse strand, counting down.
TTTATCATAATCATCTGCTAAATCGAGCTCAATTTGAAAAATCATCTTCTAAAGGGACACAACAATTAATTATCAAAATCATCTCACTTTTGTGATATTGGAAGTTTGTGTGAGCTTTGCAAGGCCTTGGTTGGAGGCTACAGTTGCTGAACCGGTTCCTCCCAAGGCCTTGGATTGGAATCGTCTTCATCCACGTCTTAATTATTGCTTCTTCTTCTTCTGTCACTGCATAGATTAATTTGCTAGAAATTATTAGAAGTAAAACTAGCTAGGAGTTCTCGTATTTGAAATTTGGGTTTGTTTATCACTGATTAGTATATGACAATTCATTTGTAACAACTTTGTATATGTAGTTGAATATTGGGAACTGTTATGAAGTACTTGCTTCTGTCTAAATTGTGATGATGCCTTCCACTTCTAATTTACAGTAGCTCTTTGTCAAATGATTTGTCAAATAGTCAATTCATTAGGTAGTGGCTTTAGCTTAAATAGGCTTTTTGTTGTTTTTTTATCTTTATTTTTTAGTTTCTTGGTAGTGGCTTAGTTTTGGTCTTAATTTATTTTTTGTGAAAGCATATTTGTTTAGATAGTTTACACGTTTTAGGGTGTATGAAAGCATAAGTTATGTTTTTAAGTTAATGATTTTTATCTACTGATTTTTTGAGGTGGTTGATTTTTTTTGCGAGTAATGCGATTTGTATCCAATTTATTTTAGTGCTGACATCCTTTTTATGCGCATTTTTATGTGCTGACATCGTTTTTATGCGTATTTTATGTGCTGACATCGTTTTTATACATATTTTTTAGTGCTGACACCATTTTATGCATATTTTTTAGTGCTGACATCGTTTTATGTGTATTTTTATGTAGGTATATAGGTGCTGACATTGTTTTTGCAATATAAGAGATGGAGGAGGAAAGATGTACAGTGATTTTGAGCATTTCGGTGGCATCGTCGGACGTCAACGGAGGAGCCTCCAATGTCACCGTCGATGGAGCTAGGAGGAAGATGTACATTGATTTTGAAATTTGATTTAATGACACTTTTGCCTAACTTCTATATTTATTAAACATTTGTGGTAATATTTGATTTAGTGTCAACAAACATTATAAAAATCCAGTGTCAGCAAACGTTATTGTTAATATTCCCGTCAGAAATCGTATATATTTTTTCTTTGAAAGTTTCTCGTCAACAATTGTTTTCTCCGACATCGATGTCAGCATAGTTGGCGTCAACATCCCCGACGTCAGCATCGTCGACATTCCCGGTGTTAGCATTGTCGACGTCCCCCGCGTCAGCATTGTCGGAGTCCCCGGTGTCAGCGTCGGCATCGCCGACATAGGCGTCAGCATACCCAAAATCGGTGTCAGCAAATTCGATGTATTTGGTGTTGGCGTCAGCAATGCTGACACGGAAAAAAATCCGCTGACGCAGAGGGGGGGCAAGGGGGGCACACGGAGGGAGGGGGGGCACGCATGGAGGGGCACATGAGGATAGACACTTTGCTAATTATTTCAATTAGGTGGATACTTTGCTAATTTGGCCACTATTTTTGGACACTTTACAAAATGCCCCAAAAAATTTAAAAAATACCCCGCGTCTCATGAGTTTTTAGGATTTAAATTTGGCTTAAATTTTTGTTGGGAAAAAATGATTTTTCTTGACTGCTATACAACTACCCATACTTTTTTTTGTTAAAATCAGCACTTTAAGCCTTTAATAATTGTCCATACTTTTCTTTTTTTTTTATTCCAAATCAGCACCCTACATGTATGCAAAATTCGTAAACATAAATAAAAAAAGATAACTCAAATTCATAAAATATATATGAATGAATAAAATCTAATTTCATGAACTTATATGATCAAATCAAAACCAATTCCATAAGTTTTACCTATATCAATCCAAATTCATTAGAAATATCCAAATTGTACAATTGATACTTATAAACTCAAATTATTTTTATTATTTACTTCGTGTAGAACTTTACTAAATACATTTAGATAAACAAATACTGTTGATCAAGAAAAATAAAATACAATTGAGTAAGAATCAAACTTACTATTGATGTACATATTTGTATCTCTTTTCATTGCATCTTTTGGCTTCTTATTTCATTCGATTTCCAAAGAAAAGGTTCAAAAGAACATAAACTGGTGTAAGAATGGGCTAAAATACAAGAAATAGAGTATGCACGAGTTTTGAGCTAACCATGCAGGAATTCGATGAAATCAGAGTCAAAACGAAGGAGCCAAGTGACGCTGAGCAGAGGTCGATATCGACCTCTGCTCTCTATTTGGCAACATCGCTACAAAGCCCTATGTGACCTAGGGGCAAGCGTAAGTCTCATGCCTCTCTCTATTTGGCAAAAGGTAAACATTGGGGCACTTGAACCTGTGGACATGAAACTCTATACGGCTGACAATTCATTCATCAAGCCCACATGTATAGTTGATGACGTTCCAGTAAAGGTAGGTAAGTTCTTTGTGCCTACTGATTTTATTGTATTGGAGATGCGTGAAGATCCTCTAGTACCTATTATACTTGGTAGGCCTTTCTTAGCTACTGCTGATGCCAATATCAATGTACGTCGAGGATTACTAACCTTTACTATAGGGAACGAAGTGATAGAATTCTCTTTCAACCCAACCATGAGCGAAACAAAGCACCTGGAGCAAGTAGTCCTCTCGCCGGCAAAGGAAAAGCTTAGAAAATTTTTGTTGGCGAGGACAGAAACAGCAAGCAGGGTAAACATCGACTGGAACAAGTCGATATCGACTAAAAACATCGAAATCGACCCCCCTTGGTCGAAATCGAGCATGCCAGATTGTTGTCAAGAGCTTAAATATGGGGTCACAGAGGTCGATATCGACCCCCACATATCGATATCGACCAAAGCTCTCTAAATTGACCCACCTTGGTCGAAATCGACCACCCCTCAGCCCGAAGATTTCTGTTTCGGGCCCAAACAGGTAAGTCCAGGTATAACTCCTAACCCTCCTCTGTCCCTTATTGATGAATCAATTAAGCCAATTAGTGATAATTCTACTAATAAGAGGGTCAAAGCTCCATGGTTTGCTTATATTGCTAAAGTTAGGTCAAGAAAGAGAAAGAAAGCACCCAAAGAAGAACCTAACATCAAATAAGCCTTGGTCGCCGAGCTTAGATACTACCAAAAGGACCTAGATGATCCAAGAGAAGGCTCAAGCTCGAAGGGTCCCTACATAAAAGGCTCATGAAGAATTCACGGAGAAGTCGGCCTAGCGACTCAAAACTCTAGAGCTTGTACATAAAACTTGATTTTTTTTTCATAGATGGTTTTTAGGATTTGACTTTTGTTTTTTTTAACTTTTAAAACTGAGATAATTCGTGGCTTTACCTATATTTCTAACAAAGATTTCAGGTTTCTAAGGAAAAGGAACGATGAAGAAGGAAAGAAGCTTCTGTAGAGGCAGTCGAAATCGACCAGGCCAATCGAAATCGACACCCCCAGGGTCAAGCCATCTCCTGGAGTCGACATCGAGGACTCAGGAGCAAAAAGCAGAGGTCGATATCGACCATAATCATCGATATCGACCATCATCAGGCAGCCCTTGTCTTCATTTTCTTCCTCGACTTCGACAGATGCAGTCGACATCGACCACTAACAGGCATCGACCCAACCTGAAATCGACCTGAATCCACAGGTTGCGCTGTGAGTTTCTCTCTACCCTTGTTCTTCTTTTTAATACAGTGAGGACACTGTATATTTTAAGTATGGGGTGGGGGAAAAACATGTCTTATGATCATAACTTGGTTTTCTTCTTCGCATTGCATTCATGTTTAAATTTTTTGTTCTTAGTGTTACTTTTATAAAATGTCAAAAAAATTCCAAAAAAATAGAAAAATGTCAAAAATACAAAAAATGCATGTTTATATTTTAAGTTTATTTTAAACCCTACTTAGATGTCCTATGATGAAAACTCAATAGCTGACTTGATCATGTAAATCCTATGGCATATTTGGATGGTTTAGCCTAAGTCCTTAAAATTTTTATGTAGATTGTGAACTTGTGGTGAAATTGAGCACATATGATCCTAGGCTAAAAAGCGAATCCAAAATAATTGTCCTAGTGAGAATTTTGGCCTATAGGGAGAACATAAAAAATCCCTCCACTTTCTTAAGTGAATTTACTCTTCCTATGCATCTCTAAATGTTGTGATAGTTATTCAAAGCCAATGTATATATATGTTTATGTTTACGAGAATTAAATGATGGAGGCATCTTTTAAGCCACTTTTATCATCTCTTTACCTACCTTGCATTATCCCTGCTTGAAGCCGGAAAATTAGCCTGAGCCTGATATTGCAAACTCCACAAAATTATCCCTAGCCGAATTGAGCCTGACCCCCATTTGGGAATTGAGACTTAGATTGGCTGGACTAATGCCTTGTGGAAATAAAAGTGCATATTGTCCAGTTTTGAGCAAGGAAATTATGGGTTGGTGCATATTTACATTTTGTCATATTTTGTAAAAGGATTTATGGCTCAACATATAAATGCACATGTTTTTTAGTATTATTTATCATTTTCGTCAAAAAAAATCCGAACAAAAAAGGAAAAAAAAAGAGATATATGTATACAGTGCATGAGCCAAAATCCTTAAGTCCTTTATTTATTTCATACAAGTGTTATATTTTTTAGAGGCATATTAGAGTTTGAAAGAAGGGGTTGATAGAATGGTTTGCATCTTTTAGTGCATCTTTAGAGCATATTATATAAAGATGAGTGGGGAAAGAGCATTATGGGAGATTAAGCTTGGAAAGTGTAACATTGAAGAGTTATGGTTTGGATATTGTAAGTGTTGAGATTTAGGAGTCTTGATTCCCAAATTATATAAGCACCACATAGCCAAATAATTCCATACCCTTAATACCTTACCAAGCCCCATTATAACCCCGCCGAATGGAGTCTTCTTTGAAGTCTTCCATTGAGCGAAAGTCCTCCTGATAGTTCTTATTGCATTTTCATAATTGGTTGCGAAGTGGATTGTTATAAATTGCTATGTTTATGAGATTGTGTATGGAATTGAGTTGAGTGTTGATCTTCATAGCCTAAACACATGAGAGTTGAGTGCAAACACATTATCCCTGTGAGGTTGGATCAAAATTGCATATGCCTATGGATCGCCTAAATATGTGCTATGAAGTTAGATTCACTTGCTTTGCTTTGCTACCGCTTATGATGTTGCTTTTGACAAGGGCGAAGACTTGAAGGGTGTGTTGTAGGTGTTGGTTATTGCTTGGTTATTGCTTGAGGACAAGCAAGTCTAAGTATGGGGTGTTTTGATGTACATATTTGTATCTCTTTTTATTGCATCTTTTGGCTTCTTATTTCATTCGATTTCTAAAGAAAAGGTTCAAAAGAAAATAAACTTGTGTAAGAATGGGCTAAAGTACAAGAAATAGAGTCTGCACGAGTTTTGAGCTAACCATGCAGGAATTCGATGAAATCGGAGTCAAAACAAAGGAGCCAAGTGACGCTGAGTAGAGGTCGATATCGACCTAAAGACATCGATATCGACCATAGTTGTCGACACGCCTTTTGAGTGTCGAGATAGACCACACAGACCAACCAAGAAGACATCGATATCGACATACTACATCGATATCGACCTCAACATAGACATCGACTGGAGCTGGACAAGTCGAGCAGACACACAGACATCGATATCGACCTCTGGTGTCGATATCGACCTTACCTCGACAGAAGATAAATCCAATTTCGAGACTCGGATTATGAATTCTATCATCAAAGGCCACGAATCATCTTGTTCTTCTAGATAGATAGCAGCTGGAGTTTTATTTACTTTTTAGCTTTAAGTTTTATCAAGTTAGTTTAAGTTTATCAAAATAAAAGACCTATCCTAATTGTTTGGATAGGGTTTATAGTTTAGATAGAAGTTACAATCCTCGGATAGCAAGGATTAGTAGCCTATAAATAAAGCCCTAAGGGGCTGGCATTCAAGAATCTTTCAATCTTTCAATCTTTCAATCTTTCAATCATCAATCAATACAATCAATAGCAATAGAGTTAGAGAGAAGTTTTAGGGTTTGGCTTTTGCGAAAGCCGACGTTGAGTCGTGAAGCTTCGGAGTTTATATTTTAATGCAAGTTTCTTTCTTTCAATCAATGATGAGTTCCATGATGAGAAGCGAGTAGTCCCCCGAAGCCCTTAGGGTCAGGGTGAGCCCGACGTTAGCCATGCGTGTTTGAGGTAAGTGTTCGATGTTGATATCGTTGTGTCTATATCATCTCCTACGATTCTATGTTTAGTCCTAATCGAAAGAGTAATCCTAAGAGTTGGTGTATAGCGAAAGCTCATCCCTCGGGTGAAATAGCACAATTGTCCATCTTGTTTATCTTATCGCATGCTTTGGTTAACGTTGTGCTAAACCCGAATCCTAGGAGTTGCCTTTTACATAGTTTATATAAGTTAATTCGTCAAAACCTTTGTTTCATTCTGTTCATTACTTCTTTTCCATTCTTAAGTCTTCGGCCTTTCTTTGCCGATGAAGAATTAACCCACTGCAGGAAGACATTGATATCGACCCTGAACGTCGATATCGACAACGCTGATAGATCGAGAGTTTTCTGAGTCGATCTCGAGACTCCTGGATCACTGCTGCAAACATCGATATCGACCCCAGACGTCGATATCGACCACCTGTGTCGACTGGCAGTCTTCTGAGCCAGTCGATTTCGTTGACTGACATCGATATGGACCTTCTCCTGTCGATATCGACTACAGTTTTTGTCTCTGCAGGTCTTCTGTTGCAGAAAGCATCGACAGCAAAGGTCGAAATCGAGGCTTCTGGTCGACGCAGGACGTGAGATTCCAACGCTACTAGGATCCCGCTGACACGCCTCCTCGTGGATCGATCCTGACTACCCTTCCACTACAACGGAAGGAAGTCTTGTAATTATTTGCATAGGCTAGGAGTCGGTTTACATATACGTCTTTATTATTTGTAACTTAAGAACTCGACCTTCCTCCTGCTTAACAACTATAAGAACCTAATTGATCAAACATCAAACTACATACGAGATAAATTAAAACATTAAACTAGGGGTGGGCACAAATCCCGCAAATCCCGGGCCCATCCTGGTCCCGTCCCGGGCCCATCCTAGTCCCGTCCCGGGCCCGTCCCGATCCCGGTGGGATTTGAAAAAAAAATAATGAATCCCGTCCCGGTCCCGTCCCTTAAAAATTATGCAGGACGGGACGCGGGACGAGGATTTCTTATCCTGCAAATTCCGTCCCGTCCCGCATGTAATATATATATATATATATATATTTATATATATTTACAGTGTATGTTACCTTGTCTTCATATATATGCTACCTAATCAATGCAAATATATATATACTACACAATGTATATAATGCAGTGGCATATATGTATTCTAATATATGAATACAGTTGTATATATACATGTACATGCTATTGCAGCTACTGTATACAGTAGCGTTTTTTTTTAGGTAAGCATACATGCATACAGTAATATATATATGTGTGTATATATACATTGTTTAATATATATATATATATATATATATATATGTTATATTGTATAAGGAAAATCGTAAAATATAAAAATATTATAAATTTATATATGATACACTTTAAAACCACAAAATATATAAAAATTTTAGATTTTTTATAATATTTTTTATTTGAGGGACAAGGCCCGTCCCCTCCTGTCCCGCGAGGGACAAGTCCCGCGCGGGATTGAAAAAAAAATAGTGAATCCCGTCCCGGTCTTGTCCCTCAAAAATTATGCGGGACGGGACACGGGACGACCCCCATCCCCTCCCGTCACGTCCCACGCCCACCCCGACATCAAATAACATAAAATTTCAACTTGTGAAAAAATTTCACATTTTTAACCACTAAGATAAATTCAAAACAAACTTTTTTTCAATCCATGTCTAATTATGATATCTAGCAACCAATAATATATAATATAACTTCATGTTAGTACTAATATATATATATATATATATATATATATATATATATATATATATATATATATATATATATATATATATATATATATATATTATACTCCCTCTGTTAATTAAAACTTGTCGTTTACTATTCATGCACGCTTTTTTATAATGATAAAAACTATATAAAATATTAACGTTTTTTAAAATTTGTTTTTATAAATGGATACTTAATAGTAAGAAGTATGAAATTATATTAAAAATTATTTAAAAAGTCATTATTTTATATAGTTTTTAACACCTAAAAAAGTTGTGTGATAATTAACGGATGGAGTATTGTAAAGACTGAAAATATTATTATATTATTATTTTCAGTAAATAAATTATTATTTTATTCAATCGGTAAAAATGGGAGAAAACTCGTCCTCGAGCGTAAGTTTTGATTTTAAAGTCATTCCGGCATCGTTTTAGAATTTAGATTTTTTCTTCTTTACGAGATTTAATTCCGCTTTCGAGTTGCGAGTATTGATAAATTAATTTGATTTCGATAATGATTTAATAATTCGATTTTTTCTTCTCTCTCTCTCTCTCTCCCGTTGCCAGCCCAGCACTATACCCCCTTTTGTCTTCTTCTCCATTGTGTGCAGCAAACCCACGCCAAGAGCAAGACTCTCCTTTCCCCTATGAAACAGGCAGCCCTCTTGAACCCTAAATCACCCACAATCGAATCCTCTCTACTCTCCTCCTTGCACTCTCTCAAACCCCTAGAGAATTCCCTAAAACACAGCTAAAATGAGCCCCTTTTTCTACTGGTTTTGCCGAGCTGCGACATCACCTTGCACCACCTTGCTCACTCCTCCATTCCTCTCGTTTTCATTCAATTCCCCACCACCCGCTAGCCGACGTCGCAATCGACCGCCCAGGAGCCACGAAGGACCATTCCCGACCTCGAAGAAGCCACCAGGAGATCCCCGGAGTTGCCGACGCCGTCTCCCCGCGGACATCTCCCCTGTTTCTGATATAGCTTTGGTAAGCCACTTCCTCCCTTCCTTCTACTCTCAAATTCAATAAAAACCCACCTTTGACATCTCATTGTCGTCCTTGACTAAGAACGAGGTGTATCCGCCATCGCTTGAGTCAAATTGAACCATCAGGCGTTTTCCAGCGAAGCAATTCGAGCCTCAGTAAGCTCCTCCTTCTCCTTTTTTTTCTGGTTCGTTTTGAATGTCTAGGGGTTCCTGGTAGTTGGTTATGTTGGGAGGGTCGGGTTGGTGGCGGGACGGCAACCGGAGGAGACTCCCCCTCCTCCTCCCCTCTTTCGTTTTCGAACGCAGGAAACAGAGGTGGGAGACGGGTCCAGCAACAGTCCACCTAGCTTCTTTCTTTTTCTATTTTATTTCTGGTTCAGCCTTTATCCCCTTTTCCTGGTTCGGTTCGTTTCTATTAAAATCTGATTTAGTGGGTATGGGCTGGTGGAAATGGATCCGGGTGGGGAAAGTGGGCTAGTACATTGGGCTGGCTTGGGTTGTTATTTTGTTGTTATGTTTGAATATGTATGTTTATTTATGTTATATTGATATATTATGTATATATTATGACTAGTAGTTAAACTTTGTTAGATATTATTATTATAATTCAGATTTTGTGATAAATATATATTCTAAAATTTTAATATATTTAAAAAGGTTTTAAAAGTGATATTAATTGATTTTGGGTTATAAATCTATTTATGATTATTGTTTTGAGAGTATATGGATAGTAAGTGTTAAATTACTTGAATATTATTATTATTATTTTGGGATTTGGTTATAATTTTAATTTGTAGAAATTAATCGTTATATATTGTTTATTTGTTTTAAAATAGTATTAATTGGATTATTTATTTATGATGCATTCTATGAGGATTTAAATATGTGAGTTAGGAATTTTAAAGTGAATTGTTGGTTTTGATTTATAAACATGAATTGTGAACATAGAATTATTTTGATGATTTAATATTGGAATTTATTTATATAATGTTTTTGAAATGAGAAACATGCCAGAATGATTTCTATAATATGATTTTAAGAAATTGGTTTTAAGGCCTAAGTGTTTAATGTCGGGATTTGGAAAAGCGATTTTAAAATAATTGTTTGATTTTCTAAGTTGAGTTCTCTGAGAGATTGTTATGAAAATGAGATGATGAGATGAGATGAACATGAAATGATATATGGATTGTGATGAGATAAGATGGAATAATCTGAAATGAGATATGTGAAGATATGTATGATAGTTAGGGGCGCCTTGTGTGAATTAGATAGAATTATCCATTTGTATGTTATTAAGTGCTTGGGATATGTTGGACATTGCTTACTATTGGTGATTAATTACTTCGATGATTTAATATTGGAATTTATTTATATAATGTTTTTGAAATGAGAAACATGCCGGAATGATTTCTATAATATGATTTTGGGAAATTGGTTTTAAGGCCAAAGTGTTTAATGTCGGGATTTGGATAAGCGATTTGAAAAAAATTGTTTGATTTTCTAAGTTGAGTTCTTTGAGAGATTGTTTTGAAAACGACATGATGAGATGAGATGAACATGAAATGATATATGGATTGTGATGAGATAAGATGGAATAATCTGAAATGAGATATGTGAAGATATGTATGATAGTTAGGGGTGCCTTGTGTGAATTAGATAGACTTATGCATTTGCATGTTATTAGGTGATTATGATATGTTGGACATTGCTTACTATTGGTGACTCATTACTTGGATTCTGCTTCTGCCTTGTTTCTCTGTTGTTCGGCTTATTCAGGTAAGTTCCTTTATGGGCTTACTCAGATTCGAAAGAGAATACCTGCTTGTGAATATATGACATACTAGGTGTTGCATTAGCATTAAAGCATGCCATGTAGTATCATGCTAGGTTGCACTTATGAATTAGCATTCGGTTACTTTGTGTGATTGAGAACAGAACGGCCGTTATCTGTGATAGTCCTAGAGTCTTTGCTAGGGTCATAGGGTAGCCCAGCCCCATCGGGTGCCCTGAGTCTATCGAGTCGATATGAGCATGATGATAGCCCAGCACCATCGGGCATGAGTATGATATATGATATGATGATGAGATATGATATGCTATGATGAGATATGATATGCTATAGCATCGAACTGGCCAGTCTCTACACTAACGGAAAGGGGTGTAGAGGTAGGAGAGGGATATGCCACTTGGCATTCTTTGGGCGCCTTTACAGTTCTTTTCTGCATATTGTAAATTAGGAGCATATTAGTGTGATTAAATTTCCGCATTGCAACAAAGCATCTTTATATTAGCGTATGTGTATGTTTGCTTGCGGGACAGGGTGTGTTGGTGTCTCGGTCTGATCCCGCTTGCACCACTTGTTTTTAGGTATGATTGCTCCCTGTCTCTATGGCGTGGGAAAATCCCCCGGGCGATTGCAAAGAATCTTTCTAACCCCGCTAATTTGGCTATACGACTTTAGAATATATGTTTTGGTTTTGACCCGGCTCTGTCGTGGCATTTGTATCTAAACCTTTCTTCCGCTTTAATTTCGTTTAAATTGAATTTATGTGACTTCGATTGATTTGGGTTCGAAATCCCCGCTTTGAATATTGATTGATCTTTAGAGGTTTGAAACCTCGACCCGTACCTGAATTGTGACATCCAAACGAAGGTATCCAACCTTCGATATGTATCTCGGATATTTATATCCGGGCCGTTACAAGTATTATATTATATTATATTATATATATTACTTTATCAGTTTGACTTACTTTATCATTTATACTAACAATATTTTTTGAATAAAAAATATGTATAACTTCATGTTAGTACTACAATCTAATAATCGTGTCTTTTAAGGTTGAACTTGGGGTTCTCATTTGAAAAAAATTGAAAAGTTTGGGAGGGTGTACAAGAACTAGGGTGTTCATTTGAGAGAAAGAAAAGGGTTCAGACGATTACGTAAGAAATAGGGTGCTGTTTTGAAAAAATATAGGAAGTTTAAGCATCAGATTGTAAGAACAAAATGCTTTCTATGTAAAGCCCATATCAATATAGCCCAATACAGCCCAATATTATCATCAGATCCTAGGAAACCCTAAAGCCAAACTCTAAACTAATGAACGCCTATCAATGTAACGGCCCAAATATAAATATTCGGGTTACGTTTCGAAGGATTGGATACCTTCGTTCGGATCTTGCAATTCGAGTACGGGTTGAGTTTCAAAACAAAGTGTGAGTGCTAAAAGAGGGGATTTCATACCCCAAAATTCGTGAGAGGTCCATGGGAGTTTAGAACCTGTCCTACTTGACTATGTCGCTCAAAACCATTTATAGTTCAAAACATAGAGAAAGAAAATTGACAGTACAACTTGCCTCGGCGGAGCCGGGGCAAAACCAATATGAACGAGTATAAAACCTCTAAAGTGTCAATTTTGGTGGTAGTCATTCTCTCGGTTAGTTGAACGCCCCAGAAGAAACCCTCGTCATGGAAGCACGGAACAAGCAAGGATCAAATACCTAAAACTATACCACGTGTCAAGGTCGAGCCACTCATACGGTCTCTGAAGACCTCGCTGAGGACATATAATGTGCCTATACCTAAATAAAGGATGCTCTAATGCAGTGCGGAAATATTAAACACACAAGCATGCTAACACTATATATATATATATATATATATATATATATATATATATATATATATATATATATATATATATATAGGTTGGATCCCGTGTAAGCAACCCTTACGGTGTAATTTGTGAGCAGAGAAATTATTCGTAGGTACCAAGCATTTATTCGTGTATAATAATGTAATTATTCGTATGTATGAACAAATGTAATTATTTGTATGCAACAAAGGATTATTCATATGTATGTACATACGAATAATCACTTGGTACCTACGAATAATGTCACTGTTCACAAGTTACTTGTAATCTCATCCGTTTGATCTTCTTAATCCGACGCTCCAGATTTGCTCACAAATTACACAGTAAGGCTTGCTTACACAGGATCTATCCTCTATATGTATATTTATATATGTATATATATATATATATATATATATATATATATATATATATATATATATGCAGAAAGCGATTAAATGGGATCCCGCACAGAATGCCAAGTGGCATATCCCTCTCCTACTCCCGCACCCATGCTCGTTAGTGCAGGAACCGTCCGCGTTCAGTGCTATATAGCAACATCTCATCATGTCATATATCATGTCTCATGTCATATATCATGCTTTTCATTCTTTCTTTTTCATGGTATAATATCAGACTCGATGAGGAACAAACCCGATGGGACTGGGTCGTCCTATGACCCTAGCAAATGACTCTAGGACTCACAATTTAACGGCTGTTCTACCATACGCAAAGAGAATACGGATGCTCGATCAGTGGTGCAACCTAAGCATGCTACTACATGAATATGCAGGATGCAACACCTACACACTATATGACACATCAGGCATGAGGTTCTAACTTGAATAAGCCCCGGAGGACTTACCTGGAGTTGCAGATCAGCAAAAGCAATAAACCAGCAATAAGCAAGCCAATCACATCACGGATCACCTAACAATTTTAATAGATACAGAATATAAGTCTAAAGCATAGATGACCCATTTACCGCTACACAAAATCTATCCATCGATAATTAGTCATAACATCATCATCATCATCATTTATCTCAACTTAACTCAGATATCTTCTATCATCTCATTCCATTCTCATTTCCATAACTCATCTCGAATTTCTAACGACTCAAATCATGCTTCCAATTCGTATAACTTCACAAGGAAGATTCACCAACCAATTCACAAGTCAAATCCAATTAAATCGGTTTAAAAGGTTCCAAAAGCAAATTTATCTCAAGTTCACATAGCAAAAACAATATCCTTTAGAAGTCTCAATACTTTAAATATCCCAAATATCACATAAACATATAATCATATAGCTTATAATCATATAAATAGCATTTAAACCTTTTCAGACCATCTTTATCAAGCCACATCAGTAAATAATTCCGACATATTTTAGTCCAAAACTTCATCCTAATAAATTTTCCGACATTTAGAAATATTTTCCGAACAATCTACATAATTCAAAACTAACTTTTTAAATGGAAATAGTTATCAAATAAATTATCTACACAAGTAAATACCTTACAAATCAGATTAAATAAATCATCTAAATAAATCAGAATATATATACTTAAATAATTTAATAAATAATGACGAGTTAATAAGTTAATGAATTATTTTGATAACACTATTAACCTCAAAACAATATATATATACCAATTAAATAGACACTCAAATAAATCATATTTTAAATAACTTATCATAAATAATTAAATAATTAACTAATAAACGGAATAAAATAACAATGATAATAATAATTGAATAACATATAACATAAGTAATTAAAACAATTAAACACAATCCGAATTGGGCCCAGAAAAACCCAACAAAAGCCCAAACTCAAACCCTTACCCAAGCCCAGCTCCGTACCCAATATCAAAACCCCAAACCTGATTGTTTTTAAAACAAGTGAACCGGTTCAAGGGAAAAGGAAAAAAGAAGGCCGGACCGGCTCCATGAACCCGTCTCCCCCAATCCGCCCCTGTTCACAGTTGAAACAGAAGAAAAGGAGGGGAAGGTAAGGCTCGTCGGGGACCTCTCACTTGTTCTGACCACTCTCAACTGATCGGCCCCCACTTCCCGACCACAACCAATACCAAAGGATGCAAGCGAGAGCAAGGAGGAAGGAAGAAAAGAGATCTCACCGAGGTTGGAAGTTCTCACCGGAAAAAAACTCGGAGTGGCTCAATTGGTGCTCGGTCTACCTCGTCGGAGTTGGTTCTGCATCAGAGATGGCCTAGGGATGATGAAGGAGGATTAAAGGATTGCCTTTGGGGAGTTTTGAGTTGAAAGCGAAAACAAAGTGAAAACCGACCTTACTCGTGAGACATGGGAGATGGGGCACTCGAGCAGCTCCTGGGCTGTTCTTCGGCGTCGAGGGAGATGGTAGAGGGGACGCCATTGCTGCTCAGCCTTGCTTCGACAAAAGAACAGAAGGTGGGGGAAAGGAGCTTAAGCTTGGCTTCAAATGAAGGAGGATAATAGATGGAGATGGAGGTGGTGCTGGTGGGGTAAGGAGGAAGGTTGTTGGTGGTGTGATCGACGACGAAAACGAAGGTGGTGATGGTGTGGTGGTGGCGCTGCTGAAGATCGAAGGAGAGCAGCAGGAGGGATGAATGAAGGAGAAGAGTGGGGGCTTGTGTGATTGATTGTGTTTGGGTGTGGAGATGGGTTTAGCCTTTAGGGGCTGCAAATAGGGAGATTAGAGGGGAATGAGTGCTATTGTTGAAATAGGGAGTAGGATGGGGGCTGGTTCAGTTGCAGGGGATGGATGAAGGAAGTAGGTGGAAGAGTGGAGTGTATAATTGTATAAAGATTAGAAATAAATACCCGAAAATAAACTCTGAAACCCGTTTTCCGATCTTAACCCGACACGATTAAAATAAATTTAAAATAAATATTCGAATTCGAATTAAATAACGAAACCCGTAAATATTTCTAAGCTTCGGAAGAAAAAGGCGGAATAAATTTCATTTTCAAATTTGGATAACAAGTTTATGCCGAAATTGGTCTCGAGAAAGTAAAATAAATCAGTTACTTGAGGACGCAACTTTCAAAATTTTCGTTTTTGATGTCTTAGAACATAATGGAATTTAAATTAGAATAAAATCTTTAATTTATATAAATAATATCTTTTAAAAATCTAGGTCCTTCCATTATCCACCTCTAAAAACAAGTCTCGTCCCCGAGACTAAAACCATTTTAAAACCCTACGAAACTTTCTTTATTTTAAACCAACCCAAAATCCTTCAAAATATCAAGTTAGTCAAGCAAGCCTCAGAACTCAAGAGGTGGAGTCATCCACCTCTAAGGGCTAATCCCATATTTTCTTCCTAGTTTCCGTTTGTAGAGTCAGTGTTAATTCTATCAGTCTCAATCATGTCATGGATCATAAGTAAGCAAAATGCATAATCTCGTATACCAGATAACCAATCAACCCCGAGGGTACATCATAACAAGAACCACATCAAATATAGCAAAATATCATCAAACTTTACACCTCATAACACAAAAGGGCCTATCACAGCATCTCATCACAAGGGTAACACATATATATATATATATATATATATATATATATACAATATCGTCATCGACATTTCACGTTCAAGGCGTATCGCATCCAAAGATCTCGAAGCGTCTCATTCCAAGATAACGCATTTTATTATATCATCACCACCCATCAAGATGCATAATATCAAGGTTATTATCATGCCAATTTATAGAATATGAGCACATCAGAATATCAACAAAATTAGACATTAGCATTCCATGTTTCAGGTATCAACATGTCAGAATTCGTCATAACTAAGATGTCACTTTATCAAATGGGTATCATATTTACACATCAAGACTCTCCCTTAAAAGGTAAATCATCAACAAATACAAAGAAAATCAGAAATCTGTATATCGTCATCAATCAGAACAGGACGCCACCGTCAACTCCTGAAGTCAAGGTCAAGTCTAACAAAGGTTCATTCACTCAAACATACTACAACTTTCAAATACAACCGCATCTCGCTCCCTTTATAACAAAACTCATAGGCATCTTCCCTAATTTCATTCACAAAAGTCGCAAGGTCAAAGTCTAGTTCCAATTCATTCACTATAAACTTAAATTATCAGGCCAATAAGTTCTCCAAGAATCATCTCACATAAGATCTCAACTCACAATCCCAACTTTCTATCTAACTAAGTTAAGCCCATATATCGGAGATCATAACTCTCTAGGGAATCATAAAACGAGCCCTATACTCCAACTCTCGTCAGAACCTCTATCAAACGCGCGAGCAATCTAGTGGGTTTTCTTCCGAATTCCGTTATTCTACTTATATCCTTAAGAATCCATCCGATCAGCATCCCTACGAGAGAACTCCTAAATTGTTCCCATACCCTGATCTCGCTTCCCGTACCAATAAGTACACCCACTGCAAATTCACCTCTTAGAACCAACTCCTACTGCTAACCTCTTACAAGAGAACTCTTACACTCTATGTCCTCAATATCCAACGACAAAGGTTCATATCCCAGGCTTTTCATGCATCCCAAATAACGTAAGCACCACACTCAGCTATATCGAAGGGCCCTAGCAATACACAATCGCCTGCACTCCTCAGATTCTAAATCAGAGAGCCGACTAATGATAATCCTGTAATCATAAAACACTAAGTTTCTCCTCATTTGCACCCATCCTCAAGTAGTCAAGCACACAAGTGTTACCCAAGCAGCTCATCAAAATATCTCTAAACCGAATCGCATCTCCTCATTTTCCGAAGGTCACAACATTTTCACTTACTCCCAACACTAATTCATCGCTCGAAATTCCACTATTTTACCAAAACAGTCACAATCTCTCAAGACGTCTTATTCTAATTCCTTATTGTTGCACACTCCTAATTAGCCCTAGACCACAATCCTCAACTAATGATAGTTTACCTCTAATTGACCATTATTACCAATCATTTGCTAAGAGAATCTCTATGTTATCCTTTTCTGGAATTACCCAATGCATCACAAGCTATTTAAATTTCCCAAAGTTCTACAACAATTGATATTCCTATATCCTCCACCTGAACTAATCCCCAGATTCATCATTCAAACTCTTACATCCACTCAAATGGACCTACAATCCACCATAACAATATCTTTTACTCAACTATAGTCTTTTCCTCGAAATCTCATATTTCCTTCCCTAATACCTCAGCATTCGGATCACTGCTATTCATATCAATTATAATCTCCTTCCTTTTCTGGAATTCTCCCGATTACGCCTCTAATAATTCTCCAATTATCTCCTAGCAAGTATCCTCAATACCATACGAGTCGATCTCCAAGTGAAAATTTCATATTCTACCGCCTATCATGAGAACAACCAAATTCCCAAGATCTACTAATCCTCGACTGTCCTAGCCACTCAAACTCTAGAGGTATCCACAAATCATTCTTTTATCCCTAGTCGTTCGTACTCATAATACGAATAACCTAAGTCCCAAAGTCGACAACTCCCCAAGCAATCCTTTTCATCCAAACCTTAGCGCCGATCAAGACTAGTTCCTTGACAACATTAGTACCACTCTTAGTACGACGGTCTACCTATCACATCCCTTCTACAAGGTTCCCCGATCAATAAGCCCTAGTCCATTCATATTTTCTCTCAAGGACGCCTAATCGGACTTATTAGATTCCTTCACCCAAAGGTACTCATCCATACTGCAACCTTAATTCCATAACCTCGCCATTTTTATCCTATGCCTTATCTAAGGCCTACCTAGAAGACTGATCTGAAAATTCCTAACCACCATTTCCTACATGCCCTATAAACCCTATCACCGTCTCCTAACCCAATGTCTCGCTTCTAAGACTCTACCTTACACCAACCTCGATCAAAACCTAGGGCTTTTAGTTCTCCTATCACTCTGTAGACTATTCCTGATGCGGGACCATCTTCTACACCTTCGGACATGCCTATCATACTTGGGGATGGACCTATGACTCGAGCTCATGCTAAGAAGCTTCAACGACGCTCTTTCATGTTCATGAGTCATGCTTTGTTCTCATGCACGGTTCAACTTCCAGAAGCACGAATGAAGTCTTACCTTTGGTTAGGGATTGAAGTGGCCGAATCCACCTAGTCCTAGGGATGGCCGAATTTACTAAGTGTTGGAACCTTTTGTTGCTATTTTTAGTACTTTCTTTACTTATGCTATTTTTAGTAATTTAGTAATTTAATTATTTTAATTGTTATTTCTTTAGAAATCAGCCTCCTAGGGTTATAAAACAAACGGTTGATCCCCTTGTCAAACACACGTACAATTCTATTGAAAAGCTTTCTCTTTTGTGTGAAACACATTAAGTGCAAAGACAGTCGATTCGAAGCATTGCTCATCGATTGCAAATTGGTATTGATTTCAGCTTGATTTGCCTTGTGCTTGTCAATCTCGCGAAGCTTGGTAAGTCCTGGTATCCACAAGCCCCCTCCTTGTGCCTCCAAGTAGTCCGCTTGGTTGTATAGTCATTGGTGTTGGTTCCTACCTTCTACGGAAGCCTGGGGTCTTCATCTTGTTCTATATAGATTGTTTCACCAATTTATTGAGTCTTTATTGTTCAATTTCGAGTCTTCCTTTCAAATTACAGCCGCACCACATCTCTTCTTGAGTTCTTGATCTAGTCTTGTTTGAGTCTTTGAGTTCTTGCATCGTTTTCGATTTAGTTCTTGCAATTGAGTCTTGATTGTCGAAAGATCGGGCATCCTACGGCTAACCCTATATCAAATTGGCATCAGAGCTTAGGTTTTGGACATCAATGTTGAGTCTTTCTTTTGTTCATCATAAAAACACAAAAACCTACAAAAAAAAAAAGTTGAGTCTAGTTGTAATTTTTGGTCTTTTACTTCTATTTCTTGATTTTGATTACTACTAACCTTTCGTATGTGATTGTTGTGGTTTCGATCTTAGCCCTAAACACAGCCTAGCCATGAACCATATCAAGCATTGGAGCTGAGCCCTATTGTGGTGCAGCCGACATCTCCTTGTTGCACCAACCCTATATCGGCACCACCTATAGGAAACCTTAATGACGTGGGGAGAATGGAATCGAAATATATAATAAAATATAAAGCAATACAACTCTTAGCCTCTTCAAATAAATTCAAGACTCCACGCTATAGTAGTAGGGAATCAGGTTCGATCTACGAGGAAGCGAGTCAGCGGGATCCTAGTAGCGTTGAAGACACGTCCTTTATGTTCGACCAGAAGCCTCGATATCGATGTCAGACCTCGATGTCGACCTTGGCTGTCGATGTTCTCTGCAACAGAAGACCTGCAGAAACAAAAACGGTAGTCGATATCGACTAGTGGGGGTCGATATCGATGTTAATTCACGAAATCGACTGGCTCAGAAGTCTGCCAGTCGATACAGAGGGGTCGATTTTTACACAAGGGGGTCGATATTGATGCTTGCAGAAGTTTTTCAGGAGTCTCAAGATCGACTCAAAAAACCATCGATCTATCAGTTTTGGTCGATATCGACCTCTGCTGTCGATATCGATGTCTTCCTGCAGTGAGTTAATTGTTTTGTCGGCAAAGAAAAGGCCGAAGAATTAAGAATGGGAAGGAAGCAATGATCAGAAATAAGCAAGGGTGTTGGGTTTTTTGATGACTCAACGAACGGCGGGCAAATTTTAATGTAAACTTAATAAAGAAAAAGTCTTCCAAAGCCAAGGATTACGGCGACGACAACCATGATAGAAGAAGTAAGAATCAACTAAAGATGCATGCTTTCATCATAAAGGAAAAGGCTTTCACCCAAACCGACAAATAGGAAAAGAGATTTTTCAATTACTTAACCTAATTTGTGTCTACCTTTTTCATAATTGAGTTTATAATCTTTCGAATAGAAACCCTAATTACTACCCAAGTTTTACAACATGAGTTCCTTAAATTTGCAAAAGATGATGCACAAGGTAGAGGGAGATAAAAGATACATTCTTTAGCGACGTACTTACCTTACCATCATGGCTATCGTCGGGCTCACCCCGACCCTAGAAGAAAGGGGGACTACTCACTCATGTTGATTGTAGACATGTCTTGAATTGAAATAACTTGCATAAATGGAAAATTTTGAATCTTTACAATCTCAACGCCAACTATCGTAAGCGCTTGAAACTTTAAAGCTCAAAAACTCTAACTATCTATTGTCTATTGTCCTTGTCTTGCTTCTTGTCTTGGATTCTAAGATTGGATGATCTAACAAATCAGCCCTTAGGGCTTTATTTATAGGCTACTAATCCTCGCTATCCGAGGATTGTAACTCCTATCTAAACTATTAACTCTATCCGAACAATTTAGGATAGGTCTTTTATTTTGATAAAAACTTAAAGGAAAAGATAATAAACAACTGCTAATATCTAAAAGAACGAGATAACTCATGGCTTTGATGATAGACTTCACAATCCGAGTCTCAAAATCGGATTTATCTTCTGTCGAGGTAGGGTCGATATCGACACCAGAGGTCGATATCGATGCTTGTGTTTCTTCTCGACTTGTCCAGCTCCAGTCGATGTCTATGACGATGGTCGATATCAATGCATGTATGTCGATATCGAGGCTTTCATGTCTGGTCTGTGTGGCCTAT
This sequence comes from Persicaria maculosa, assembly GCA_963922045.1. Lineage (NCBI taxonomy): Eukaryota > Viridiplantae > Streptophyta > Magnoliopsida > Caryophyllales > Polygonaceae > Persicaria > Persicaria maculosa. The sequence goes on along the minus strand of OY998271.1, from coordinate 19,436,402 downwards.
CTCGATGCTCAGAAGTCGTGTCGAAATCTAGGGTCAATGTCGATATCTCCAGTCGATATCGACCTCTTCTCAGCTTCACTTGACTTGTTCGTTTTGACTTCGATTTCATCGAATTCCTGCATGGTTAGCTCAAAACTCGTGCAGACTCTATTTCTTATACTTTAGCTCATTCTTACACAAGTTTATATACTTTTGAAACTTTTCTTTGGAAATCGAATGAAATATGAAGTCAAAAGATGCAATAAACAAAGGTACAAATATGTACATCAAAACACCTCATACTTAGACTTGCTTGTCCTCAAGCAATAACCAAGCAATAACCAACACCTACAACACACCCTTCAAGTCTTCGCCTTTGTCAAAATCAACATCATAAGCGGTACCAAAGCAAAGCAAGTGAATTTAACGTCATAACACATATTCTAGCGATCCATAGGCATATGCAATTTTGATCCAACCTCACAGGGATAATGTGTTTGCACTCAACTCTCATGTGTTTAGGCTATGAAGATCAACTCTCAACTCAATTCCATATACAATCTCATAAACATTGCAATTTATAATAATCCACTTCGCAACCAATTATGAAAATGCAATAAGAATCATCAGGAGGACTTTCGCTCAATGGAAGACTTCAAAGAAGACTCCATTCAGCGGGGTTGTAATGGGGCTTGGTATGAAATAAAAGGTATGGAATTATTTGGCTATGTGGTGCTTTTAAAATTCGGGAATCAAGACTCCTAAATCTCAACACTTGCAATACCCAAACCATAACTCCTCATAATATGCTCTAAAGATGCATTCCATCAACCCTTCTTCCAAGTTCTAATATACCTCTGAAAAATATAACACTTGTATGAATAAAAGACTTAAGGATTTTGGCTCATGCACTATATATAGATATCTTTATTTATTTTTTTTGGATTTTTTTTTCGAAAATAATAAGTAAATATGTGCATTTATATGTTGAGCCATAAATCCTTTTACAAAATATGACAAAATGTAAATATGTACCATCCTATAATTTCCTTGCTCAAAACTAGACATTATGCTCTTTTCTTTCCACAAGGCATTGGTCCAACCAATCTAAGTCTCAATTCCCAAATGGGGATCAGGCTCAATTCGGCTAGGGATAATTTTGTGGAGTTTGCAATTTCAGGCTCAAGCTAATGTTCTGGCTTCAAGCAGGGATAATGCAGGGTAGGTAAAGAGAGGATAAAAATGGCTTAAAAGATGCCTCCATCATTTCATTCTCGTAAACATAATCATTTATATGCATTGGTTTTGAATAACTATCACAACATTTAGAGATGCATAGGAAGAGTAAATTCACTCAAGAAAGCGGAGGGATTTTTGATGTTCTCCCTATAGGTCAAAATTCTCACAAGGACAGTTTTTGTTGGATTTGCCTTTTAGCCTAGGATCATATGTGCTCAATTTCATCACAAGTTCACAATCTACATAAAAATTTCAAAGACTTAAGCTAAACCATCCAAATATGCCATAGGGTTTACATGATTAAGTCAGCTATTGAGTTTTCATCATATGACATCTAAGTAGGGTTAGAAAATAAACTTAAAAATAAACATGCATTTTTTTGTATTTTTGACATTTTTCTATTTTTTTTTAGATTTTGACATTTTATAGACTTAACAAACTAAAAGATTAAGGACTTAAACTTTAAAATGCTTAAATGTTTAAATATGATGCAATGCATACAAATAGAGTAGAAAATAAAATACAAGCCAAGTTCGCCAAGTTTTAAACCCTACCACAACCAGATAAAGCAGTTTATAATGTCCAAGTTCAATCCCCACCCCATACTTAAAGATTACAGTGTCCTCACTGTTAGAAAAGTAAAGTAGAGGGAAGGAATCACTCACGCTCACTTGCGTTACACACATATCACTGCTCAGGAGGCGGGGGAGGTGGCAACAGCAAGGGCCAGCCCTGTGTAGGAGCTGACCCTGAGTAGTAGGTCGGGGCGCCCTGCGGGAATGTGGAAGGTCCAGCCTGCTGATTGAAGGAAAAGCCCATATATGAGCCCAAACCCTCGAGGAACCTCCCATAGTGTCGCTGCTCCTCGCGCATCTCAGTGACGGAGAGCTCCATCCTAGTAAAGCGGGCAGACATGTCTTCCTGCCAATCAGTGGTGTAGGCGGGCTGGAAGGGAGGAGGTGGTGGAGGTACATAGCTATGGTGGCTATGATGGCTGTGGTGGCTGTGGTGGGACCCTTGCGGGCCCTCTCCTCCTCCAACTGCATCATCCCTGGCGTCATCATCATCGTTGCCATCCATGCCCCCCTAGTAGGCTGGGGGCTGCTCTGCTCCGTCGGAATGGGGGTCAGCGTCCCAAGACATAGCGTCCACCTCCGGCTCATGGTTGTAGAGTGGGGGTCTCCTCCGTAGGGTGGGGTCAGCAGACGGATCTATATCCGTATGATATGGCTGCCCAGTCCAAGACTGGTACCAATCTGGGATATACAACAGATCCATGAAATCGTGTCGCAGGCGCATCCCTGTCTGGGGGTGTCTCCATCCCTGTGCTCCTGTCGCGATGACTCCGCCCTGGCGCAGCACTGCAGCGTCTAGGAATGTGAGCTGGTAGGCCGTGTACCTCTCAGTGTGGACGCCTAGTCCCTCGGCGAGGATGGCCACCATGCCACCGTCCAAAATGTCTGTAAAGACCGTGCGTCTGCGGTCTACGATATGCTCGAGCCAGGCGTGGAGGTATGGTAGAGGGTCATCCTCGAAGAGCATCGTCCGTAGAGTCTCCGTCTCACGGTGTGTGGGGCGACGGAGCTCAGGCCTGGCCCAAAGGGTACTCGCCAAGACCCTCAGGATGACCCTAAAAAGCGGACTAACAACCCTAGAGGTGAAGGAGTCGGTAGTAGCAGGGTAGGGTATACCTGATATGTAACTCCATATGACATTGGGGTCCTGGACCCTGAAGGCGGCTGGAGTGTGGATGAACCCAAAAATGTTGCTCATCTCCTCGAGCGATAGTCTGTGTCGCCTGTTGCCGAGCTGGAAGATGACTCGGTGGCCAGTCGAAGTGCGCTCGGGGACCTCCAATGTAGCCATAAACTCCCCAGTTAGAACGGGGTAGTGTGCCTCCAGTGGCTCAATCAGCCTGTGTAAAGAGACGTTCTCAAACGCCTCCTGAATGCCTGGGTGAAATCCTAGCTGGATCATGTCAGGGAGATGGTACCATCGCGCCCTGGTGGCTCGGGAAATCAACTCCTCAGCTAGGGAGCGCTGCTGATCATCCTCAATGCGGAGCGTGTCCTGAGGGATGTTCTTGGCTCTAACCATCGTCTGCAAAAGAAACCATTGCCAAAGATAATTCTCCTCTGTATAAAATAGGGAGAACCCCATACTTAGGTTCCATATTATGCTAGAAATTATGTAAAGTTAAATTCTCTAAGTGAAAGTGGTAATAGGTTCTAAAAAGAAAGTACCTAAGGATGACAATTTATATAAACAAAATTTCTCGAATTTTTAATATTAAGGAACCTAATTACTTATAGAAATTTGGCCCATATATATAAAAAAAATCAGATTTAAATCTCAAAAAAAAAATCAGAATATAAACCCCAAAATAAATCAGATTTACAAAATCAGCCCATATATATATAAAATTTAGATTCATAGCCCAAACTTATGGAAAATTCCGATTATTGCCCCACATAAATTATAAAAGTTAGTTCTCGCCCCATTATATATAAAAATCAGATTTATGCCCATCTACATACAAAAATCAGATTCATAGCCTCACATAAATAAAAAAAATCAGATTCCATGCCCCACAAACATACTATTACTCTTTCCCGCGCAATTTACGTTCAAACCCTAAACACCCAATATGTAAATTCTTCCCTAAATCAACTAATAAATCATGAAAATCCAGAAAAAATAGAGGAAGGGTGAGAAATCATACCTGAAGAGTGTTGGAATTAGGGGAGAAAGAGGCTACAACCGCAAAAATCAAGAAAACGAAAACCGTTGTCGACAGGAGACGTCGAAATCGATGCCCAGGGGTCGAAATCGACCGGATCTGTACGCTGTCAGGGCTATAGGTGGCGCGGTGGGCTCTCCGGTGGCTTGGGGCGGCCGGATCTGGTGCACCTTGGCCTCCTGTGGGTAGAACCGGCTCTGTCGGCTTGAAAAAGAGGGAGAGAGGGAGATAGGGCGAGAAGAGGAAGAGAGGACGGGGGTTACGGGGCTGCGGATCTGGTGTTGCAGGGGGCTGGTGGTGATGACAGTGGTGGGTGGGTGCGGCTGTGAGGAGGGTGACCGGAGGGTTGAGAGATATGAAGAAGAGAGGTGAAGAGGAAGAGCGGCGGCTAGGGTATCGAAAAGGAGAGGGGGGTGTCGAAGTCGTGGGGGATATAAAGGATAGAAAACCCAAAAAAATAAAACCGAAAAGAAATTAAAATCTGCCCTGGCACTTACCTCCAGCTGTAGTCGATATCGACCTTAGAGGTCGATATCGACCCCCTTCTGTATCTGTGTTGTTCAGCCTGTCGCTCTCTTCTGTCGGCCTGTCGATATCGACCATATAGGTCGATATCGACCTCTCTTCTGGGCTGGATTTCCTTGTTGACTTTAGATAGAATAGCCACGAATGATCTAAAAAATATAAAATAGACTAAAAACAAAAAGAGAAAGAAAAGGAAAAGAACGGGTTGCCTCCCGGAAGCGCTTGAGTTTAAGTCGCTAGCTCGACATATTTCCCCTTTTGCGCTAGGTCAACTCCAAGGTGGCGCGAATCTCTTCTTCCGGGTCCTCCTTGTCATAATATTTCTTTACTCGGTGGCCATTTACCTTAAAGGTTGATCCATTGTCGCAAAGTAACTCCACCGCTCCATGAGGGAATATTTTATGAACCTTGAAAGGTCCGCTCCATCTTGTCCTTAGTTTCCCTGGAAATAAGCGAAGTCTAGAATTGAAAACAAGGACTTTGTCACCTACCTCATATGTTTTAGGCACCAACTTCCTATCATGACATTCTTAGTGCGCTCCTTGTAGATTTCGGCATTCTCATATGCCTTTAGGCGCAACTCCTCCAAGGCTTGTAAGTCAATGAACCTCCTCTTTCCCGCTTCGTCGAAATCCATTTTAAGCTCCTTAAGAGCCCACATTGCTTTATGCTCAAGTTGAACGGGCAAGTGACATGACTTACCATATACCAAGTTATAGGGAGTAGTGTGAAGTGGTGTCTTATAGGCCGTTCGGTAGGCTCAGAGCGCATCATCCAGTTTGGACGACCAATCTTTCCTTGAGCGGGAGACCGTCTTCTCCAAGATGGCTTTGATTTGGCGATTGGAGACTTATACTTGGCCGCTAGTTTGAGAGAGATAGGGTGTTGCCACCCTATGGTTTACCCCATACTTAGCTAAAAGAGCTTCAAAGCCTCTCTCAATAAAATGCGAGCCACCATCTGAAATAAGAACTCTAGGAACACCAAAGCGAGGAAAGATGTTAGTTTTCATAAACTTAGAGACTACCTTCGCGTCGTTGGTCCTAGTTGCCAAAGCCCTCACCCATTTAGAGACATAGTCCACAGCTACTAGAATGTATTTGTAGGGTCCTGAAGCAGGGAATAGTCCCATGAAGTCAATGCCCCATACATCAAAGAGTTCTACCTCCAGAATGCCTGTGAGTGGTGTCTCATTCCTCCATGTGATATTACCTGCACGTTGACACTCATCACAAGAGGTTACATAGTTTTGCACATCCCTGAAAAGGTTAGGCCAATAAAAACCACATTGAAGAATTTTCACCGCGGTCTTGTATCCTTTAGCATGGCCTCCTGTAGGGAGAGAATGACAATGGTGAATCACGCTCTCTACCTCGTCCTCCGGGATACAACGTCGAAATATATAGTCTTTCCCCTGTTTGAATAAGTAGGGTTCATCCCAATAGTATTGTTTGACGTCGTGCAAAAACTTCTTCCTTTGTTGCGAAGTTAAGCCTGAAGGAATCTCGCCTCCTACAATATAGTTAGCAAAATCCGCATACCAAGGTACCTTCGCCCTTCTTACAGCAAATAAATCGTGGGTAGGACTGGAAGGAGGTGTAAAGAAGAAATCCTCACCGAAGCTTACCTCTTCGTCACCTTCGGAGGGTTTTGAAGGTGGACGATATCGACCTGCAGGGGTCGATATCGACTGGACGGCATCGACAGGTTCAGTCGATATGGGCTGCTCGATATGGGTCCTCGATGTCGACGTCTGGAGGTCGATTTCGACCTCTACAGTGGACAACATGTGATCAAAACTGGTCGACATCGATGCAAGTATTACCTTCGGGGCAGTCGATACCTCTTGCCTCATTAGGTGCTCGTCAGGGGGGGAGTCATTGATTGGTATGTTGTCATGTGACTCTTTTAGAAGCCCTATGGGTAGCCGTGAAAGATGATCGGCTGCGGAGTTCTCCGTTCCTTTTTTATCTTTAAGCTCAACGTCGAACTCTTGTAGTAAGAGCACCCATCGTATGAGCCTAGGTTTAGCATCCTTCTTCGCCATTAAGTACCTAAGAGCTGCATGGTCAGTATGAACAATTACCTTAAAACCCACTAGGTATGAGCGGAACTTCTCAAAAGCGAAGACCACTGCCAAGAACTCCTTTTCCGTCGTGGTGTACTTTGTTTGAACGGCATCAAGAGTCTTTCTTGCATAGTAGATGGCGTGAAGCTTTTTGTCTCTCCTTTGTCCTAGGACAGCTCCTACGGCATAATCGCTTGCGTCGCACATGATCTCAAAGGGTTGCGACCAATCGGGCGATTGAATGATTGGGGCGGATATAAGGGCTTCCTTCAACCTACTGAAAGCTTCAAGACAATCACTAGAAAATGCAAACTTAACATCCTTCATTAGTAGGTTAGTTAAAGGTTTGGCAATCTTAGAAAAATCTTGAATAAACCTCCGATAGAAACCTGCGTGACCAAGGAAGCTTCTTATGTCCTTAATTGATGAAGGTGGTGGCAATTTTTCAATGAGCTCTATCTTTGCCCTGTCCACCTCAATTCCCCGTTTAGAGACTTTGTGGCCTAGCACAATCCTCTCCCTTACCATAAAGTGGCACTTTTCCCAATTGAGAACCAAGTTTGTCTCTTCACATCGTGCAAGTACCCTGCGAAGGTTAGCAAGATAAACATCAAAAGTAGTGCCATAAACAGAGAAATCATCCATAAATACCTCCACGATGTCCTCAATCATGTCGGAGAAGATGGCCATCATACATCTTTGAAAGGTAGCAGGGGCATTGCAGAGCCCAAATGGCATTCTCCTATATGCAAAAGTCCCATAGGGACAAGTGAAGGTGGTCTTCTCCTGATCGTCAGGATGAATAGGGACCTGCCAAAAGCCAGAATATCCATCCAGGTAACAAAAATAATCATGTTCGGCGAGTCTCTCTAATACCTGGTCAATGAATGGAAGGGGAAAATGATCCTTTCTAGTGGCATTGTTGAGTTTCCTGTAATCAATACACATTCGCCAACTAGTTGTGATTCGCTTTGGCACAAGCTCACCCTTCTCATTCTCCTCAACGGTCATTCTACCCTTCTTAGGCACCACATGGACCGGGCTCACGCATTCGCTGTCGGAGATAGCATAGATGATTCCTGCATCCAGCATGCGCATGATCTCCTTCTTCACTACCTCTCTCATGTTGGGGTTGAGCTTCCGTTGGTGTTCTATAGATGCCTTATGATCATCCTCAAGGAGGATTCTATGCATACAAGTAGCGAGTGAAATACCTTTGATGTCCTCAAGAGAATATCCAATAGCCTTACGATGAGCACGAAGTACTTCCATAAGCTTATCTACTTCCTGTGTGGTTAGTGAAGCATTGATAATTACAGGGAAAGTAGAATTTGGACCAAGAAACTCATACCTAAGTGTGTCGGGTAAAGGCTTAAGCGCCGGAGAAGGGCCTTGTGGGATAAGGATTGGCTCTACCTCCTCCGTCTTCATAATCTCACCAAGGTAATCTGTCTCAATTCTCTTGATAGAAGTTCCCAAATCAGTTATAGGGGTTGGCGTGGACCAAAAATAGAGTGATGCCAACTTTGATTGGGACTCTTCAAAATATTCCTGCAGAAAAGAAGTCGAGGGCGAGTAGGAATAGTCAATATCGACTGAGAGTTCAGCACATACCTCGGCTTCGGAGCTGTTTGACGACAAGTGGTAAGGGTCGATATTGACCTCTGATGTCGATATCGGCTGGTCGATTTCGACCTCTTCTGTCGACATGGGCTGGTCGATTTCGCCTATAAGAGAAGAAGGGGGAACTTGACTTACTGAGTGTGTCGATGTCGACCTCTCCTCGTCGATATCGACCTCTTCTTCGAGCTCCATGGATAAAGCATCGTCGAATATTTCCTCATCACTCGTGCATGTAGCCAGGAACTCCTCAATGTCCTCGTCGGTAAGCTCCTCTGCAGCTAGAGCTAGGGCCTCCTCAGGAGTTAGGGCCCTTTTCGTCGGTTCTTTGCAATCCATGACGCTAGTGTAGACCGACTTGATTTCCATACCATTAACTTCCTTCATTGTGGGGTTGAAGGAGAATTCAATGACTTCGTTCCCTATAGTAAAGGTTAGTAGTCCTCTACGTACATTAATATTGGCATCAGCAGTAGCTAAGAAAGGCCTACCAAGGATGATAGGTACAATAGGATCTTCGGGCATGTCCAATACAATGAAACCAGTAGGCACAAAGAATTTACCTACCTTTACAGAGAGAGGCATGAGACTTACACTTGCCCCTAGGTCACATAGGGCTTTGTAGCGATGTTGGTCGAGTCCCACGGTGATTGCAAATTTCCCTGGATCACTCCTCTTCTCAGGGAAATCCATCTTTGAGCACTCCTCTGCGATCTCTGCCATGGACCGCTTCTTGCTAAGGATGTCTTTTAGGAATCTAACATAGGCGGGCATCTCGCTTAGGGCTTCTGTAAGAGGGATAGTAATGTTAAGTCCTTGGAGAATCTTTACAAAGCGCCTAAACTTACCTTGAGTGGGGTCCTTCAATGCTTTGGAAGGGAAGGGCAACGTCTTCTTTGGCGGAGAAGCCAAAACGATGGTCGGAGGAGCCTGCTGAACCTCGATGTCGACAGGAGGTTGGTCGATATCGACTGGTAGGGTCGATTTCGACCTCTGTTTTTCTCTCTCAGGTCCTGCAGTGTTATCGACGTCGACCAGGGGGTCGACAGGGGTGTCGATATCGACCTCAGGGTCGACATCGACTGGTTTGTCGATGTCGACAGGCTCTGTTACTCTTCCACCGTTGCCTTTTGTTGTTTATGAACTTTGGTGCCACTCCTTAGTTGCATGGCTGCAATGTGTCCTGACCCGGATTGCCCTTGAGGATTGGTAGTTGGTTGCCCAGGGAATGATCCGGACGGTCTAGGGATTTGTGCCGCCAATTGACCCAGTTGGGTCTCTACGTTCTTCTTCCAAATATCCATCTCCCCAATCCTTGTGGTAAGGTGATTGAGTTGAGAGTGGATAGCATTGTTGGATTGATCATTCTTAGCTTGAATCCGCCTTATCTCGTCCAACACAAATTGAAGATCATCCTTCTTTTGGTCTCTCTTCGGGTGCCCAGGAGCTCAATAGAGTGGGGGGTCCCTAGGGTTAACCTGGCTCCTTTGTGGTTGTTGGAACCTTTGGTCTCCCCAATATTGGCGATTGGGACCCCTCATGAAGTTGACTTCCTCATGAGTCTCCGCTAGTTGCACTTGCTCAGCATGGGGGCATTCAATGGTAGTGCGTCGCTGCGATCCACATTCGATGCAATCCTGGTTTGCCGAAAGGAATCTTACTTGTTTCTGGAGCTTTCTAAGTTGATCCTTATGAAATTGTTCCTTTACATCCAGATCGATCATCTTAGAGGGTTCGTACAATGGCATAGATGGGGCAGGCCTCGACGATGATGGTGCGTCGGAAGCCTCAGGAGTCCCATATGTATTGTCAAATTCCACCAACCTTTCAATGGTTTCCCAAGCCTCTTGAGGAGCGAGTTCAAGGTAGCCATAGGCGGTGTAAGTGTTGATCCTCTCCTTGGTGGCAGCATCAAGAGCATTGTATATGATCTCCTAGATTACGTCCGGTGGTTGGCCATGCGTCGGGCATGATCGTAGGAGGTCCTTAAACCTTTCCCAAACAGTTGCCAGAGCCTCACCAGGCTTTTGTTTGAAAGCCGTGATTTTCTGTCGGATCAACGCCGTCTTAGAAGGAGGAAAGAACTTATTGAGAAACGCGTCCTTGACTCATTCCAGGTGCGGAGCGATCTTGGGGCTAAGCTCTCCAACCACTGCAATGCTTTTCCTGTAAGAGACCAGCGAAATGCTTTTAGTTGGACATACTCAAGACTTTGTCCATCAGCAATTGTATCACAGAGGTCTAAGAAGGTTGATATATGCACCATAGGGCATTCGTTAGGTTTCCCTTCATATTGATGCCTTCTTATTTCAGTTAAAAAGTTTGGTTTAATTTCAAAATTAGAAGTAGGGATTAGAATAACCGATTCAGGCACTGTGAGCGATGGGTGCATGTATTGTTTTGCATTCCGGGGGAGGGCGTTGATTTGAGTCTCATATCGTCTCCTGGCTTCCTCCTCCCTGTCAACACGCTCCCTTAGTGCCGCTTCCCTGGTAGTGAAATCCTCTACTTGCTTCCTTAAGCGTTCAATTTGTTGTGCCTGGGTCTCGTTGTCCGCCATGATTCTTTCGACTCGAGATCTTAGGTGGAGAAAGCGTTCTGGTTCGTCTAGTCCTTCAAATTCAGGTTGGTCACCAGTACGTCGCATACACCTATAAAATAACACTAAAAAGAACCGTGAAAATAAACTACTAGGGCGCGATTAATAGCTTCCCCAGCAACGGCGCCAAAATTTGACGTGGGGAGAATTAAATCGAAATATATAATAAAATATAAAGCAATACAACTCTTAGCCTCTTCAAATAAATTCAAGACTCCCCGCTATAGTAGTAGGGAATCAGGTTCGATCCACGAGGAAGCGAGTCAGCGGGATCCTAGTAGCGTTGAAGACACGTCCTTTATGTTCGACCAGAAGCCTCGATATCGATGTCAGACCTCGATGTCGACCTTGGTTGTCGATGTTCTCTGCAACAGAAGACCTGCAGAAACAAAAACGGTAGTCAATATCGACTAGTGGGGGTCGATATCGATGTTAGTTCACGAAATCGACTGGCTCAGAAGTCTGCCAGTCAATACAGAGGGGTCGATTTCGACACAAGGGGGTCGATATCGTTGCTTGCAGAAGTTTTCCAGGAGTCTCGAGATCGACTCAGAAAACCATCGATCTATCAGTTTTGGTCGATATCGACCTCTGCTGTCGATATCGATGTCTTCCTACAGTGAGTTAATTGTTTTGTCGGCAAAGAAAAGGCCGAAGAATTAAGAATGGGAAGGAAGCAATGATCAGAAATAAGCAAGGGTGTTGGGTTTTTCGATGACTCAACGAACGGCGGGCAAATTTTAATGTAAACTTAATAAAGAAAAAGTCTTCCAAAGCCAAGGATTACCGCGACGACAACCATGATAGAAGAAGTAAGAATCAACTAAAGATGCATGCTTTCATCATAAAGGAAAAGGCTTTCACCCAAACCGACAAATAGAAAAAGAGATTTTTTAATTACTTAACCTAATTTGTGTCTACCTTTGTCATAATTGAGTTTATAATCTTTCGAATAGAAACCCTAATTACTACCCAAGTTTTACAACATAAGTTCCTTAAATTTGCAAAAGATGAAGCACAAGGTAAAGGGAGATAAAAGATACATTCTTTAGCGACGTACTTACCTTACCATCATGGCTATTGTCGGGCTCACCCCAACCCTAGAAGAAAGGGGGACTACTCACTCATGTTGATTGTAGACATGTCTTGAATTGAAATAACTTGCATAAATGGAAAATTTCGAATCTTTACAATCTCAACGCCAGCTATCGTAAGCGCTTGAAACTTTAAAGCTCAAAAACTCTAACTATCTATTGTCTATTGTCCTTGTCTTGCTTCTTGTCTTGGATTCTAAGATTGGATGATCTAACAAATCAGCCCCTAGGGCTTTATTTATAGGCTACTAATCCTCGCTATCCGAGGATTGTAACTCCTATCTAAACTATTAACTCTATCCGAACAATTTAGGATAGGTCTTTTATTTTGATAAAAACTTAAAGGAAAAGATAATAAACAGCTGCTAATATCTAAAAGAACGAGATAACTCATGGCTTTGATGATAGACTTCACAATCCGAGTCTCAAAATCGGATTTATCTTCTGTCGAGGTAGGGTCGATATCGACACCAGAGGTCGATATCGATGCTTGTGTTTCTGCTTGACTTGTCCAGCTCCAGTCGATGTCTATGACGATGGTCGATATCGATGCATGTATGTCGATATCGAGGCTTTCTTGTCTGGTCTGTGTGACCTATCTCGACGCTCAGAAGTCGTGTCGAAATCTTGGGTCGATATCGATATCTCCAGTCGATATCGACCTCTTCTCAGCTTCACTTGACTTGTTCGTTTTGACTCCGATTTCATCAAATTCCTGCATGGTTAGCTCAAAACTCGTGCAGACTTTATTTCTTATACTTTAGCTCATTCTTACACAAGTTTATATACTTTTGAAACTTTTCTTTGGAAATCGAATGAAATATGAAGTCAAAAGATGCAATAAACAAAGGTACAAATATGTACATCACTTAACCCTAGTTTGTTCTATCTTTGATCTATCTTTTATCTATCTATTTGCCTTATTAAATTCTGAATTCTTGGTAGATATAATCACTTTTTATCTATCTTGGATTATAAAGGCATAGATAGAACCCTACTTACCAAAATTAGCCCAAAACCCTAGCCTATTTCTATCTTCTTAGGGCTGAATTTTATTTTATTCACCTAGTTTTCATTATTTTCGAAATTCCCTTCATATTTTCGAAATTCCCTTCGTATTTTCTGTAATTTCTTGCATTAGGTACTGAAAAAAAAAATCAGTTCGAAAATTCAAAAAAAAAAAAAGCAAGAAGTTTGATTGATCTAGTGCAAGAAAGCTTCAAGGGATCCTCTTGGTGAATCCCAGCAGCCCTAGTCGACACATATTGCCTCCTAAACACAACCTTGAAACCCTACCCTTCCAACTACAACATCCTTACTTAGGGTTACAATCAAAAGAGGTAAATCATCAAAGGTTGTTTCTTTTCTCTTCTTTTTCCACAAAATCAGTCCATATTGTGTCTTATATTGCTACTATCGAACCCTTGTTCATTGAGCAATTGCTGTGTCGAGTGCTTATTGCCATTGTCGAGTGAGTCTTGCTTGTATCGAGTCGATACCTGCTTGCACCGAGTCAATAGTTGCTAGTACCGATTCGATACTTTCTTGTATCTAGTGCTGGTTGTTTGTGCCGAGCTACTGGTTTGCTCTTGTCGAGTCCTTACAACCTTGATTCATTCATTATTCCTTGATCTTTTGATATTATATACCTTGTGTTTGCTATGTCCTAGCTTGAGTATTGATTTGCCCAAGGCGGATTGAAAACAACAGGCATAACATACCACTTGGAGAGGGAGTGTTGAGTAATACACTTGCGAGGTTGTTTTAGTCTATTACTAACCTTCACATAGTTCTTTATTTGTCTTTATTTGCAATGTCTAATAACCAGGGCAACAGCGGAAACAATGGTAACAACGGTGGTAAAAACTCTACCAATACCTCGACCACACTTCCGCCTGAGATGTTCAACATGTTCAACATGGCGAGGATGATGGAGAGGTTGGCGGCAGTTGAAGCAAGGCCATCCGGTTCTAACACCGTGGTTGGGAGGGCAAGGCAATCCCTTGCGTGATGAACCGCCTCATGATGAAAGGGAAGTAACTAATCTTAATCCCCCTCCTAATCCCAATGCTAATCGGCAAAATATTCCCCCTCATGTAGATAATCCTTTATTTGATGAGAACATCTCTCCACGTGTAGGAATAATGGGTTTGCTAATGCGCAGGGACGACGAGGTCGTAGGCAACAAGAGGAGTACTACCCTTCGGAGGATGAGTATGACTTCCAAGAGAAGGATCATTGGGAGCCACGTCGTAGGCGGAATGATAGAGGAGGTCGACATCACCATCGAGTGCCTAGGGAGCCTGAGCAAGATGGCATAGGCAAGGTGAAGGTTAAAATTCCTCCGTTTGAAGGTAAGTGCGATCTAGATGCATACATCGATTGGGAAACCAAGATGGATCAAATCTGGAATTGCCATAACTTCTCCGATGCTAAAAAGGTACAACTTGCTTCTCTTGAATTTCAGGGTTTCGCATTAATTTGGTGGGATAACCTAGTTAACGAGAGAAGAAGAGCTTAGATGCGCCTATTGCTTCATGGGAGCAATTGAAAGCGCTAATGAGAAGATTTGTTCTCCAACACTACACCCGTGAGCTTAGACAACGTTTAGAAAATGTTAAACAGGGTAGTAAAAGTGTAGAAGTGACTTTTAATGCAATGCAGAAAACCATGGCTAGAGCTAATGTAGTTGAAAATGATGAAGATACTATGGCTAGGTTTCATAGAATTTTGCATCCTGCCTTAGCTCATGAAATTGATTGCTTTTCCTATTCTACACTTACTGATATATTGCATTTAGCTATGCAAGTAGAAAGGAATATTAGATACAGGAGCCAGGGAGGAAGGATTTCGAGTGGCCAACCCCAAGGGTGGCGCCAAAACCGAGGCCAGCAGCCCCAAGGTAAGAGTGACGTGGGCTTTAAGGAGAGAAGCAGCCAAGGTCGAGCACCCCAGGAACCACTCGACAAAGGGAAGGCGCCTATGGTCGCCAAGAACTCGTCTGGGGCATCTACTGGCCCTAAAGGGAGTAATCCTAACCCCTCTACTATTAGATCTAGGGAAATTGTATGTTTTAAATGCCAAGGTAGAGGTCATGACATGAAGGATTGCCCTAATAAGAAGACTATCATGATTAATCACTTAGGCGAATATGCATGTGAAAATTCATGTGATGAAAATGATGAGCATGTTGATAATGATCACGAACTTAACTTACTTGCTTCTGATGATGATTGCATTGAATATGAACATGGTGATTCTTTGATTGTTAGGAGAGTATTGAGTGTTCAATCTACACCCTGTGATGATAATCAAAGAGAAAACTTGTTTCATACTAGATGTTTAGTTAAAGGCAAGGTTTGTAATGTGATCATTGATGGTGGAAGTTGTTGTAACTTAGCTAGCCAGGAAATGATTGATAAACTTCAACATCATACTATACAACACCATATACCTTATAAATTGCATTGGATGAATGATTGTGGTAATTTAAAGGTTAACAAGCAAGCTAAAGTGCATATTAAATTAGGACATTATGAGGATGATGTTTTATGTGATATTGTGCCTATGCAAGCTTTTCATATACTTTTAGGTCGTCCTTGGCAATTTGATCGTAAGGTCTTGCATGATAGCTTCACTAACCACTGTTCCTTTGTTTTTCAGGGAAAGAACATCGTCCTCAAGCCTATGACACCAACACCGGTGGCTGAGGAGATTGAGAATAGGAAGGTAAGTGAAGGTAAGGTAGTTCGGGAGGCCCAAGCAAGCCAAGTTACTACCCCTACTCGGCCTAAGGATGTTCTCTTGGCATCCAAGAGAGCGTTTGTAGACGAGTTTGTAGATGGGTAAACAACCCTCATGCTCCTATGCAAAGGGTTGAATATGTTGAGTGAGGAGCTTCGAGCTACCCTCCCTCCTCACATCCTATCTCTTATTGAAGAGTATAAGGATGTCTTCCCCGATGACATACCACCAGGCCTACCCCCAATTCGTGGCATTGAGCATCAAATTGATCTCATCCCGATGGCTGCATTACCTAATAGGCCTGTTTATCTCATGAATCCCACTGACACTGAACAAGTTCAATCCCAAGTCAAAGAGTTATTGGATAAGGGATACATTAGAGAAAGTTTGAGTCCTTGTGCGGTTCCTGTGTTATTAGTCCCTAAGAAAGATGGTTCATGGAGAATGTGTGTAGATTGTAGGGCTATTAACAACATTACTGTAAAATATCGTCACCCTATTCCTCTCTTAGATGATATGCTAGATGAATTGCATGGTGCATCTATATTCTCTAAAATTGATTTAAAAAGTGGTTACCATCAAATTAGAATGAAGGAAGGGGATGAATGGAAAACAGCCTTTAAAACAAAATTTGGCCTCTATGAATGGTTAGTCATGCCCTTTGGATTAACTTACGCCCCTAGTACTTTCATGCGCTTAATGAATCATGTGCTTAGAAACTTCATAGGTAAGTTTCTTATTTACAGCAAGTCACCTAAAGAACATGAAACACATTGAAGGGAAGTACTCTCTATACTTAGATTAGAGCACTTGTATGCAAATCTTAAGAAATGTGAATTGTGAAATAATCAAGTGTCCTTTCTTGGTTTTGTAGTGAGCTCTGATGGATTACAAGTTGACGAAGCCAAGATCAAGGCGATCCAGGAGTGGCCGATCCCTACTTCAACCGGCCATGTCAGGAGTTTTCATGGACTGGCGAGCTTCTACAGGCGGTTTGTGCGCGACTTCAGCTCCATCACAGCTCCACTTGCAACGGCCTGGATATAGATACCCGGGTTACGTTTTGAAGGTTGGTTACCTTCGTTCGGATCTTGCAATTTGAGTACGGGTCGAGGTTTCGAAACTCAAAGGATTAGTATTTTAAAGTGGGGATTTCGAACCCAAAAATAGTCGAAGGGCCACGAGGAATCTTCAAGCTGTCCTAGGACTATATCGCGGAAATTCATTTGCAAAACTAGTGAAAGCGGAAGTAAAGTACAACTTGCCACGGCGAGGCTGGGTCAAAACCAAATCATATATTCTGAAATCATTTAACCAAATTAGTGGGGTTAGGCAGGTTCTTTGCAATCGCTCGGGGATCTCCCACGCCATAGAGACGGAGAGCAATCATACCTAAAAGCAAGTTGTGCGAGCGGGATCAGACCGAGACCCCAACACACTCTGTCCCGCAAGCGAATATACACATACGCTATAATAAAGATGCTTCGATGCAATACGAAAATTAAATCACACTAACATGTTCCTAGGTTATAATATGCAGATAAGAACTGTAAAGGCGCCCAAAGAATGCCAAGTGGCATATTCCCATGTCTCTATATTTCCCGTACCCACTCCGACGTAGGGCGCTCGGCCTCAGCCGAACCGTAACAAATATATTCCCGTACCCACTCCAAGGTAGGGCGCTCGGTCTATACCGAACCATGAAGAGGCATATATACAGATCATACTCATCGACTCGATCATGGACCAAAACGATATCAAACCTGAATGCTCCCATGACCCTAGCAAAGACCCTAAGACTCATAGATAACAACCGTTCTGTTTCGCAATCACATAAAGTATTCAAATGCTCATTCATGTGTGCAATCCTAGCATGATACTACATGGCATGCTTTGATTCTTATTAATGTACATATTTGCACCTCTTTTTATTGCATCTTTTGACTTCATATTTCATTCGATTTCCAAAGAAAAGGTTCAAAAGAATATAAACTTGTGTAAGAATGGGCTAAAGTACAAGAAATAGAGTCTGCACGAGTTTTGAGCTAACCATGCAGGAATTCGAGTGAAATCGGAGTCAAAACGGAGAAACCAATGAGAGCAGAAGAGAGGTCGATATCGACCTTAAACGTCGGCATCGACCATAATGGTCGACACACCTTTTGAGTATCGAGATAGACCACACAGACCAACCAAGAAGGCACTCGATATCGATCTTACATCATCGATATCGACCTCAACATAGACATCGAGTGGAGATGGACAAGTCGAGCCGAAATATAGACCTCGATATCGACCTCCGTGGTCGATATCGACCTTATCTCAACAGAAGATAGATCCGATTTCGAGACTCGGATTATGAATTCTATCCTCAAGGCCACAAATTATCTTGTACTTTTAGATAGTCAGCAGCTGAGATTTATCTTTACCTTTAAGTTTTATCAAGTTGTTTAATGTTTTATCAAAATAAAAGACCTATCCAAATTGTTTGGATAGAGTTCATAGTTTAGATAGAAGTTCCAATCCTTGGATAGCAAGGATTAGTAGCCTATAAATAAAGCCCTAGGAGGCTGGCATTCAATCATCCATCAACACATCCAATTTTAGAGTTCAATTACATTCAATAGAATATAGAGAAGTTTTAAGGTTTGGCGTTTGCGAAAGCCGACGTTGAGTTGTAAAGCTTCGAAGTTTATAGTTTAATGCAAGTTTATTTCTTTCAATCAATGATGAGTTCCATAATGAGCTGTGAGTAGTCTCCCAAAGCTCTTAGGTTCGGGGTGAGCCCGACGTTAGCCATGCATGCTTTAGGTAAGTGTTAGATGTTGATATCGTTGTGTCTATATCATCTCCTACGATTCTATGTTTAGTCCTAGTCGAAAGAAAAGGGATTCATGCTACCAACTTGAGTTATAAACATAAAATTGGTAGAGACAATTAGGTTTATTTGCAAGAATAATCCTAAGAGTTGGTGTACAACGAAAGCTCGTCCCTCGGATGAAATAGCGCAATTGTCCGTCTTATTTACCTTATCGCATGCATTGGTTCACTACTAGAATTTTGTCATTTAACATCGGGTAATAGCCGATGTCTTTCAAAAAAAATCGATGTCTATGTGGGGGATGTTAAAAGTCAAAACTTTTTAATATCGGGTAATAGCCGATGTCTTTGTATGTTATAACATCGTTTATATTTTAAAATCCGATGTCTTTGTATGTTATAACATCGGGTTTTGTCCGATGTTAAACATTTTTTACTTTTAACATCACCCACATAGACATCAATATTATTTTTTGAAAGACATCGGCTATTACCCGATGTTAAATGATATATTTGTAGTTTTTTTATTACGGTAACCTATGCGGGATTTGAACCCGCGTCTTTGTGCTTGAGCACAACGCTCTACCAATTGAGCTAATAGGCTTAATTACATCAACCAAAAGTAGCAAGATTCATAGAAAAATAACAAAGGCTCTCATCTTTCATACTTAAAAAAACACAACAAGATTACGAATGAACTTTACAAAGTTCCTCTTACTGAAATTGAATCACTGAGCTCTATGGTATCATCTACCAACTACAAGTTCCTCTTACTGAAATTGAATCACTGAGCTATGGTATCATCTACCAACTACGAGTTTGTTATTAAGGTTGTAGCATTCTATTATCCATCGTATGATCAACGCGGGTCATGAGTTGGAATACTACAATAACTATAACCAAAGCCAACTGAAGAACTATAGAACTAGAGCACATTGAGTATTGTACGAGTAATCAGTATTTGTGAAATTGGCCAGCTGACTGCTCCGGTTGTGTTGCAACTGTTGACTGAGGCATGGGATCAACATCAAAATCAATCAACGAACCATCCCTCTTAATGTCTGTTCGATTACCACTACTAGATACCAAGCTGCTAGATGACGCAGTTCTCTAAAACAAGGCCATTTACTAATATTTTAAGTCCACAGTAGTAGTTGACAGGACAAGACAAAATTCATAACAATACATAACACACAAAGTACATATGCTGCGACACAAACTTTGTATGGCAAGATAAAGGGGAACCAAGTGAAGGTCAATTATCAAACTTTGCTTTTATTTTTCAGGACATAGATCCGTCAAAGATGCATGATCAATATTAAAAGTTAAAACTTGCAAATAAGCTTTTCAAACAGGAATTGGACTCTAGAAAGATCAAACAAAGCCATACTGACAAAGCACTTAATCGGGACATAAACACCCCACTATTAAACAAATATTAGTGAGAATATCAATTAAACCAAAGAGAAGGTGCCCACAAGTATGTGGACATCTTAGATAGAGGATCCCCATATGAGAGGCTGAAAAGAGAAACTACACTTGACTTTCATGTTTTAACAAGATGAGGTAAACTTAGATCACAAGAGCAGTACAGGGATAACCACTTTGGTTATTCCCAACCAATGATGTCTTGTTGAGTTCATGTAGTATCCAATTTTGAGATCACACAATGATAAATCAGACACTTGATACAGTATTTGATTAACATGAAAATTAATGTGTAGCTTTCAAATTTCTGTGTTTCGCGATTTAGGATGTGAAATTAAGCTGTTTCGAGCATTTCAAACCAAGTAAGAATTTAGGATGGTGCTTAAGATAGTGACCATACCAGAAACTTAGCAAAAACCATGGAAGCATCCCAAACAGTTGTTCCTAAATGGTTTGAGTTTGGGTCCTGCATATGACCAAAGGAAAGGTCAATTTCAGTTAGCATGTAAGATATTAAGAACCCTCTCCCTAAAGCAAAGAAAGAAAACTTGGTTTAAAAAATCTAGTAAGAAGAATAAACCTCACTATAAACAACGATCAAAGATGATATTGGAATGGGAAACAAATTAAAGTCTATTATGCAAAATTTTCTATTTTGGTTCCCAAGTAGTTCATTTTCAACTTAATCATATACATTTTTTTATCAGTACATCCAAAGGAGTTTTAGCAGAATACTAATTTCCATTAGAAAAATAAGGTTTTCAAAAACTACCTTGACAATGAACAAGTCAAGCAACAATACCTGCAAAAACTGAAGTTGATAGCCCAGTAATTCAATTGTGATTGTCGACGTGCTTGGTGAATTTAACCTGGACGAAACACATACGATTGAAGGGTTACCAAAAGCAAAACCCAAAAGTAACTCAACAGATATCTCGCAAAATCCTGAGCATGTAATTTTATTGTTTGAGATGGCATCTTCTCATCACAGTATAACTAGTTTCCCCTACTTCTATAGGATAATTGATAAATCAATGTATTAACAAAATCAAGAAAAATATACCTGTCATGATCCATTTCAGCACCAACTGTGATGCAACTTTCACTGAACCAAAAAAATATACCTGTCATGATCAAAGTATATACATATTTATATTTAGTGTTCATCTTCCAATAATTTCCCATTCAATTTAGACAAACCAGTAGAAGGGAAGCCGATCGACAACATTAAAAAAAAAAGGAAATCAAGGCTGCAATCTAAATGCCACACAAGAAGCCAAACACAAGGGCAGCAATCTGAATGCAACAGAAGAAGCCAAACAAAAGAAGCCAAACACAAGGGAAGCAATCTGAATGCAACAGAAACACAGGAGGAGGGAGTCGATTCTCAAAACGTCGAAAAAATCGAGAAATCGAGAAAATACCTGATTAAAATCGAGAA
Organism: Persicaria maculosa; assembly: GCA_963922045.1. Classification (NCBI taxonomy): domain Eukaryota; kingdom Viridiplantae; phylum Streptophyta; class Magnoliopsida; order Caryophyllales; family Polygonaceae; genus Persicaria; species Persicaria maculosa. The sequence goes on along the minus strand of OY998271.1, from coordinate 19,415,105 downwards.
AATACCTTATTAAAATTGATAAAACCCTGTGAAAGACCTTCAGTCAATAATTGACAATCAACAATCAATATTTGAATACAAAAATCAAGAGGTTTAAGCAAATTCGAGTTTGAATCCAAGAGTTTCGAACCCTAAACCCAAGAATTGGAACACTAAACCCTAGAATCCAAAATTTTCAAACCGTAGAGAGAAAAGAGGATACATGTGTTACCTCGGAGGTGCTGCAGTAGTTGTGTAGTCATAGAAGGAAGGATAAGGCTCGCGGCGAGGTGTCGGACGAGGCCAACAAGCACAGGTGCAATGATGGAGATTTTACGGTGGGGACTTCTGTGCTATATTTTGAGAGAGATAGAGAGAGCAGGCAGCGGATGACATCTCTGGGAGAAGAGGGTGAGAAGAGGGTGGTTAGGGTTCCGGCGGGGAAGCAAACCAGAAGAGGGAGAGAGATATACCAGAGAAGAAAAGGCTTCCAGTGGGCTCGAGCGAAACGAGAATGAAAGGGATTTTGCTGCTGTTGAGGAAGGAGCTGAGAGCTGGCGAGATTGGAGGAGGAAGGGAATGGGGATGAACAAGGAGGACTGGTTCGCGGCTGCGAGTCGGGGCTGAGAGGAAAGGGAGCAGAGTCCAGATTTGGAATTGGAAGAGGAATGAGCTCGGCTTTCTTTCTTTTTTCTTTGTAAAGAATTCATTTGTTTTTTTTCCCTCAGTGTTGAAGTTTTGGGGGGTGTTTTTAATTTTGAAAGCACAAACACAAATTTCTGAAAAATTTTCTAAGTGTTAAATTACCGCGTGTATTTGACATAGGCGGGATTTTCCGCGCGCTTAATTTTTTTCCAAAAATTATTTTTTAATATCGGTCAAAAAAACATGTGGTGTCTGTTTTATTTTCAACATTACAAATTTATCGACCGATGTTAAAAACATATTTAACATCACATGTTTTTCTGACTGATGTTAATTGACCGATGTTAAATAACAGAATTCTAGTAGTGGTTAACGTTGTGGTAAACCCTAATCCTAGGAGTTGCTTTTTATATAAGTTTATTCATCAAAACACTATCTTTATTTCTGATCATCGCATCCTTTTCCATTCTTAAGTTTTCGGCCTTTCTTTTCCGACAAAAGCTAACAACTTTGCAGGAGATGACATCGATATCGACCACAGACGTCGATATCGACTACTGAGTTTCGTCGACAGTTTTCTGAGTCGACGACGATCATCCTGCTGAGTTACTGAACATCGATATCGACCCCTCCAACGTTGATATCGACCACCTATGTCGACTAGCAATCTTCTGAGCCAGTCGATTCCGTTTGCTAACATCGATATCGACCATCCCCTGTCAATATCGACTGCTTGTTTTTTGTCTCTACAGGTCTTCTGTTGCAGAAAGGATCGACAGCCGAGGTCGACATCGAGCACCAAAGTCGAAATCGAGGCTTCTGGTCGATGCAAGACGTGAGATTTCCAACGCTACTAGGATCCCGCTGACACGCCTCCTCGTGGATTGATCCTGACTACCCTTCCACTACAACGGGAGGAAGTCTTGTAATTATTTGCATAGGCTAGGAGTCGGTTTACATTTACATCTTATTATTTGTATTTAAGAACTAGACCTCCTCCTATTAACACTTATGCAACACCTAGTATGTCATATAATCACAAGCAGGTATTCTCTTTCGAATCTGAGTAAGCCCATAAAGGAACTTACCTGAATAAGCCAAACAGCAAAGCGACACGGTAGAAGCAGAATCCAAGCAATATCAACAACCACCTAATAATATAAGCGATAAAAGTGCCATAAGATAATCTTCTACTCTTCTACTATTCAACACATAGAAACCTTTCCACAAGACATTCTCAAAGGAAGTAACTAAATTCCGAGATAATATCCTAAATATTCAAATCTTGGTCAAACTCGATCAAAGTTGCTATTGAGAATTTCCGACATCTTGTTTTCCAACAAAATTCTCAAAAGATATTTCCACAAACATAGAAATTCCTTTACAAATAATTTCATATAATATATATAAGACTAAAATAACACACCTCCATATTTATGAATAAATCATTTCAAGTTTCTCAACGTAACATTTCTAATCATCATAAAAGTACATAATCCCATTAATATTACTTTAAACAATTTCATAATATAAAACACTTTCAGAAATTTTATTTTAAAAAAATCAGATTTATCATAACAATAATATTAATGATAATAGTAATAAATAAATAAAAGTCATCACATAATATATCACATATATGTACAATAATGACAAGCAAAACAAAATAAAACAAATCAAAACCTAACTGACCCAACACCCTAACCCGATGCTTCCAGACCACACCCGAGCCCAACGAATCAAAGGAGAGATGGATCCGGATTAACCTTCTACTCAGCCTACCCAAACCGAAATCCATTTTCAATACCCAAAACCGAACCCATTCCTTTACCCAACCCAGGTTGTGAAAACAAAAAGGAAAGGCCCAATATTCATTTTATTTAACCCAATCCGTCTGACCCAAAGAAAAGGCCCACCCTCTCCTATCTCTATTATAACCCAGCCCGAACACAACTTAAAAAGAAGGGGGGACCCACAACCGAAGCTAGCTCATAACAACGTATAAAAAAAGAAGGGGCCCAGCTGACTGGGCACCAACGTGGCAAGGGGAGGGACCCACACCCACCTTCTTCTTCCTCCCCTTGTCGACAAAAGGGCCAAAAACTCAGAAGAAGAGTGCAGCCTCCTGCGCGTGGAAATGGAGGAAGAAGAGGACGCTCGGAGCTCACCGACGACAACCTGGACTCGACTCCGACTATCCTAACCGACAACCCACACATGGAAGGAAGAAGAGAGAGAAAGGGCTCACCGAAGGCCTTCGACGTCGGAAAGCTCGGAGCTTTGGGGGCGGCGTTCAGGCTCGTCGGTGTCGATACTTCAAGTGGGTGCGCCTGGGAGAGATGGGGGAGGATTAAAGGAAGGAGCTTTACTCAATTTTAAGGTGAAAGGAGGAGAAAGAAAATCAAATTCGAGCTCTTACATTTGTTCAAGTCGAAACAGAGGAGGAAGAATGACGGGGTGTGGCTCGGCTCTCCTGGGTGCTTCCTTGTGCTCGAATACGTCGAGGGAGTTGTGAGTGAGCACCTGGGCTACTATCTTCGCTGGTGGGGAGAGCTTCGGTCTTGTCTTTGGTAAAACAGGGGAAGGGGTTGGGTGGCTCGGCTCCGTCAGTGGGGTGGTGGTGACAGTGGAGTGAGGTGGTGGTGGAGTGGTGGTGTGGTGATGGTGGAAGGAGGTGGGCGAAAGAAGTGGAGGAAGAGGGGATGGGTTCTTTTGGGCAAAACAGTGAGAGAGAGGGAGTTGATTTTGAATCTGAAATGTGGTGGGGGATGGGGAGAAGAATTCAGACTGTTGAAGAGGGGAAGGCAAGGCTGCAGCCCCATTGGCATCTTGCCAAGGTTGGTAGGTGCAAGGCACAAGAGAGGAGGGAGGGAAGTGAGGGTGTTTGCCCATTTGGGGTAAGGCACTGCACTTCTTCCAGGGCAGGCCGAGAGAGAGGGAAGAGAGAGAGAGAAGAAAAGAAAAGAAAAGGAAAAGAAAATAGGAGAGAAGTGATCCTCACAAGACCCAAATTTCAAAATACCCGGAACCCTCTCTCTCGACGTTATTCCAATTCGTAAAAAAATTAAATGAAAATTCTGAATCCGAACTAAAATAATGGACCCCAACATAACTCTCAAATCTCGAAGTAAGAAGGCGGAATTAAGGACCGTCAGAGTCAAAAGTTTTTATTTAAAACGATGCCGGAATCAATCATAATGATTTTTAAATCGAAAATTCCGTGCTCGAGGACGAGTTTTCTCTAGCTCTATGAATCAGATAGGTAATAATATATATACTATATAAATTAATATTTAAATAATATTTAAAATATTTCAGCCTTTACATCATCAACTTCTAAAAACAAGTGTCGTCCCCGAGACTAAAATCATTCTAAAGCAAGGGGGTGAAGTTTGAAATCGGTGAGTCCGAGGATCATGCCATTGATTCCGTAAGTACCTCATAAGGGCCCATATGAGATTCTCACAGGGTCCTCGACGTGACCATGCTACTCCCAACTGGTCGGAGCAAGTATGTGATATGGGCCCTTATCACATCCTTACCCCGACCTCTCGGTCGTATCATAACTCAAAATCATCATGATGTAAAAATGACTTGGAAGGGTTCAAAAGCGTTTGAAATGGGGAGTTTGACCTCGAATTCATTGAACTCTTGATAGCGTTTATCCCTTTAATAGAACCAAAATGATCCTCTTCAAAAACTGCTCAAAATTTTCAATTCCGATGTTTAATCAAGAAATCCCTGGTTGCGCGAGGTGGAATCATCCACATCTAAGGGTTAATCCCACATTCTCTTCCTATGTTCCAAGTCATTCAATCATCATTCTCAACTCATCAAGGATCATAAAGCCATAATCTCATCAACTCATATATAGATAGCTACCATAATATCAACCACCTCCCACGTGGTAAGTCTCAAACATCAACGAGATAGTCTCAATAAGTCAAGCAGCTCAAACGCATAAACTGTCTAAAACACAATCATGAGGGATGCTAGCATCTCAAAACGTGCCAAAATGGAGACAGGGTCTCAAACATACTATGAGTCAATAAAGTATCTCGAAATCCTACGAAAAGCATCCCAAGTCCCAACGAACATCACATCAAGAACATCAGCACGCAAGCCATGAGAACCGATCTCCAGCCACGTCATCTCAGCATAGAATCTGCACAAAGAAAGCAATCATAAGCACGCAATCACAGAGATGCCCATTCCTAAAATAAAAGACTAATAAGGCTCACCACTAGCTCGCAAGGTCAAGCATAGGTCAACACTCGGCTCAACATAGGATGCGAAGAGCTCGTCTACGACACTCCCATAACTCGACCGGAGACTATCCTTCGTCTCCCAAGTCGCCTCCTCGGGACTCCTCCTAGACCACTGGACCAGAAGAAGAGGAATCTCCTTGGTCCTCAACTTCTTGACTCGACGGTCAAGCACCCTAACTGGGCTCTCTACATAAGTGTGGTCAGGCTCTATCCGGAGATCGAAATAGTCAAGGGTATGGCTCGGGTCAGGAATATATCGTCGAAGCTGGGACACATGAAACACATCGTGCACGCCGGCGAATGATGGGGGTATGGCTAATCGGTACGCGACCTCACCGACCCTCTCAAGAATCTCGAATGGTCCCACAAATCTAGGGCTTAGCTTGCCCTTGATGCCAAAGCGGTGAACAACTCTGGTCGGCGACACTCTAAGCCATACATGCGATCCAACCTCAAACTCGATCTCTATCCGCATGCGATCTACATACTTCTTTTGTCGGTCCTGAGCGACCCTCATATGCTCCCGTATGCGCCCGATGAAGCTGGGCTGCCCTATGACCCTAACAACGACTCTAGGACTCACATATAACGGCCGTTTTGTATTCAAACGCATACAGAATAAGAATGCTCATTCGTAAGTGCAATTCCTAAGCATGATACTACATGACATGCTTTTATGCATATGCAACACCTACATACTATATGACACATTAGGCAGGAGGTATTGGTTACTGAGTAAGCCCCGGAGGTACTTACCTGGCTAGAAGATCAACAAAAGAAGGGTCCAGCACACAATAGTCACGATCACAGAGTATCACCTAATTACATAACGAGAATATACTGAGTATACTTCTATAGCTTTTCTGATCACATATATTACACACTCATACAAGTAGATAAATAAGCAAGCTCACACCAACCATACTTTCTGTTCATCATGAACAACATTTCTTATCAACTTAAGATAACCTCCATCTCATACTTCGCCAGATTTGCATTTTACTATATCATACTCATACTTTCCATAAGATCACATCGCTCACCAGAAATCATCAACCGATTCCGTATGTTCAAATTCATCATATCTGCAAATATCCCAGCAGTTCATCCCAATCATAAGGCATAATTTGTACGATAACATACTACTAACTCGTCATAATTATATAACCCTTCCGCCTCTTATAATAAATCACCACAAATCATGCTATTAGTCACACATATCATGCCGTTAGTCAAACACTCATATTATCATGCTAGTCAATCAACGAGTAAGTCTTATCCCCAAGTAAGTTTCAAAACCGTTTCAAATCCGAATTAAATAGTTAAGAATTCCGACCCTTGAAAATACTCGCTAAATTCCTTTTTAAACTTATTTATTAGATTACTTTCCAACTTTGAAATTCTTTTCCAATTTCTTTATAAATCTTTAAGTCCCAATAATATATTTTAAACACCATTTATTAAATACTTTCATAAACCATTCCAAATCCTTTAAAATTCTCAACTATTTTTATTTAATAAAACCAACCCTTATAAATCTCCCGAAATAATATTTTATCTTTTAAATCCTCAAATATTATATAATAACTTAAATACCGCTAATTAGTTAAATAAATAAACGGATAACCTGAACTGAACCTATATAAATAATCCCACCCGGTTAAAATTGAATAACAATATATATACTCCGTAAGTTAGTAAAGGGCCCCACAAGCCATGTCTTCTTCATCTTCCTCCCAATTCAAATGCAAGCTCGCCCGCGCTCGCCGGCCTCGATCCCGTCGGCTCCTCACTCGCATCTCGCTGCTCGCGCTCGCTAGAGGCTCATCCCCGCGCCCGCTGGCCTCTGCTCGCTCTCACCAGCGCTAGATGGTGTTGCCTCTGCTCGCTGCTGCTCGCTCTGCTTGCCTCGTCTCACTCTCTCGCTCGTCGACACCCGTTGCGCCAATTCGAGCTCGCCGGAGCTCCGCCTGAGTTCACACGCACCACCTGATACCCCGCACTCAGCTCACGCACACTCGACACTAGCCCTCGGCCCAAACCCAGTCAGAAATCGGATTGAAACAGAGGGAGGAAAGGTGGAACTCACCCATGGATTTCGAGATTTCAAAGCTCTCGATCGGAGTCTCGGGCATCGTCGGAGGCTCGCGATGGCTCGTCGGACCTGCATCAAGCATGGGTGAGCGTGAAGGTGAAGTCCGAGGGCGATTCCGATCGAAAACGAGTGAGAACGGCTTACCGGAAGTTTGGTTCGAGAACGAATAGGGTGGCGACCTTGGTGGTGGCGCTAGGGGCTCGGGGTTGCTTCGGAGGCTGGTGGCTCCGAGGGGTGTTGCTGCTGCCGTGATCCTGAGGGGTGCGTGGGACCTTCCGCTAGTGCTTCGAGATTGAAGGAGGGAAGAAGGAGGAGGAGACGGTGGTGATGGTGTGATGATGAGTGAAGATGACGGTAAATTGGTGATGAAGATGGAATGCCGCAGGAGAGCGGGGAGGAGCTGAAGACTTTAAAGGAGGGAGAGATGTGAAGTGATGGGGAGATGGCGTACAGAAGAAGGGAACGGAGTAGCTGTAGTTGTAGGAGGTAGGGGAGATGCGGGTGTGAAAGGAACTGACGGACGGGGGATGTGACCGGTTTTTATTACGGGCATCTGTGTAATTAAATACCCGGTAATAAATCCCGAATACGTGAATTTCAAATCCCGAAATTAGTTCTCGAATGTTAGTTTCCCCGACTTTCGCTTCCTCGATCAATTAGATTTTTAAAATCGAAGAGGATACCGCCATCCGATAATTATTTTAAATTCGCGAGGTAAAAGGACGGAATCATTCGTCAAAAATTTAATTTCGGGTCAGAATTCGTTAAACGAGCTTTTAATTCGATTTAAATTCATTTTTAATTCTCTTTTTCCGAAAAATTAGGATTTTGAAAATCCGAGCCTTTACATTGTTCGGTATAGGTAAAGGGGAGGTGTATGTAAAATAGGAGAATAAAATAAAGCACGACTAGACTATCTCCCTGTCCCAAACAAATAATACAAGAATCCCCTCCCTTGTAGTAGTAGGGTAATTCAGGATCGAATCCACGAGGAGGTAGGTCAGCGCTTCCTTTGTTGTACTCACGATCAATGATTTCGACCTCAGCAGACACTCGATATCGAGTATACTGGTCGATATCGACCTCAGTTCTGGTCGATTTCCTAGCGCAGTTCCTGCAGAAGACAAAACAGCAAGTCGACGTCGAGCAGAGACCTCGATATCGATGTTAGTACTCGATATCGACCCTTAAGGTCGATTTCGATGCTTGTCACAGAAACTGTTTTTGTAACCAATTTGTCGGAAAAGGATCCGAAGAAAATAGAATGGAGAGGGAAGATGAACAGAAGCAAAACTAAGACTTTTATGGAGAATTAAATGAATTAAAAAGCTTCCAAAGTCGGGGTTTTATGCCACAACGATAACAATGCAAGTTTCATGCTAAAGACATGAACTTTAATGTCTTTCCGTCAAATAACTTTCGTTATCAACACTTAGGTGATTAGAGGCTTTCGCATAATTCCTAAGAGTTACTATCCAATTCATGAGTAATTCAAGTTCGCAATATGAGTGGCTTTCGCTTCAATAATGCAAATAATGAAACTCCCTAACTTTCGCAAAGGATCATGCATGGGGTAGAAGACGGGATCGCATAAAAGTCATACCTTTGATGCACTTACCTCACATTGCTATCGTCGGGCTCACCCCGACCCTAGAAGTGGGTTGACTACTCGCTCCTCATCATGCACATCATCATCATTGTTATTGAAAGAAAGCTACTTTGAATTAAAACTCCGAAAGAAAGTACAACCGAACAAGCCACTCTGCTCTCGCTTTACAACTCCACTCGGCCACTCTCTCTCTCTCTCTTGCAACTGAATTCGGAATCTCTAATTGAATATTGAATGAATCTTGAATCCCTAAACTCAGCCCTATTGGCTTCTATTTGTAGATGACGATAAGGACTCGAAACCTTATCTTTATTCTCTATGATAAATAAATAAATAAATAAAAAGAAAAAGCTAAAACTTCATGGTGAAATCAGCCTCCTCATGATAAATCTGATGTTGATGATAGGAAATCTCGACCTTTGGATAGATATTGCAAGCCTTGGATATAATTCTATCAAAATCGGAGTCGAATTCCTCTGCTGGCATGGTCGATATCGACCCTTCCACTCGATATCGACCCCTCCAAAATCTTATCTCGAGCTTCTCCTTCTCCTACTCGACTTCTATCAACTTGGTCGATCTGGCATGATCGATATCGACCTCCAGACGTCGATATCGACCTCTTCTGTGTGGAGATGCTCTGTTTCCTTTCTGCTCGATTCCTATGTCTCGATGTACTCGATGTCGAGGTCTTCAGTCGATTTCGACCTCTTCAGAAGACTTCGAGTTCCTTTTCCGCTCTTCTGAATTCATCCATTTTCATCTTGTTTTCTGCGAAATCACATGGAAACTCGTGCAAACCCATATATTTGATATTTAAGCATAAACTACACTATTCCCATGTTTTCCCATCAATGTGCATGCAAAAGACAACAAAATGAATTCATATGTGCATAGAAAATATGGCAATATGCGCGCACATCAAACACCCCATACTTAAGCTTGCTTGTCCCCAAGCAATACTCTTAATGGTCATTCAGGGGAAGAAAGTAAACCCTCAACATCATAGATTCATTTTTCATATGTCCCTACAATCAATTGCCATCCTCGAGAAGGTACTTATGTCAACCAAGTCCATGCCTGTGCATAAAAGCAATTTCATACTTATAAAGGAGGTAATATGCAAAAAACAATTTTAGCGACATTGCATTAATAATCAAGAGGACTTTCTTCAAGCTTGTGAGAAGTGGATTGGTAAAAGGCTAAAGGTGGGCTAATATTTGGCCATGTGGTGTTAAATCCGGGGAAGTACACTTTCTTTCCAAAATATTCCACATTCCTCCTTCATAATGTCTCACCTTTCACTCATCATTCAATGCTTTTTTTCACTTTAATGCTTTTACCTCTCTAACCTTAGCACGGCCTTCTCGCGAGTCGCAAACATGGGTGTCATGAATGGCCCCGGATACTTAGTACTTCGGACTCCTCACCTTTGTGTCCCATCTCGCCGAACTATTATCTCAGCGAGCAGGGTCGACCTACCTTTATCTCCTGAGGTGATCGGATTTTTTCTCGCTCATTAAATTTTCCATATTGTATCATTCCTGCCAACAACTTTATAAATGCACAACTCCATATAACTCCAAAGATGTCATCCATTCAAAAAAACTTTGTCCCCAGATAGGGTATAAGGTAAAAAATGGACAATATGTATATGTGGAGCAATAATGATCATGATAAGTCTCATATATGGCTTTGTGAATATGCGTAGGTAAGGCTAGGATATGGAATTTTGCTTGTATGGAATTTTTATAAAAAATTCTCCATCATCTTATCATGCATATGTCAAAAGCAACTTCAAATTTTCATCTCCTTCATGATTTTCTCAAAAAATTTGCACTTCATTGGGACTTCCCTTAACTAGGCAATCTCATGTTATATCTCTAATGAATCTAATTTTGCATCATAGAGCTCTTTTTTATACTTCCATGACTTTCTCTTTTCCAAAATTTTTGATGGGGGTCATTTTTTTTTTATGCATTAAAATAAATATGCAACCCTAAACTAAGTATGAATATGTAAATAAGCCTTTCCCCCACCCCATACTTAAAATTTACAGTGTCCTCACTGTATTAGAACTAGGGTTAAGAAGAAAACTTACTAAACCGTCACAATGTTCAGGAGTCGAAGAAGACAGCAGGGAAGGTCGATATCGACCTCTTTATATCGATATCGATGTCTCTCTGATTTCTGCTCGGGCTTCAGGGTGATTCGGCCTCGATCACAAACCCTATCCATGTCGACCTTGAGGTCGATTTCGATGTCCGACATCGATTTCGATGCCTTTCTGTGTGCTTTTCTCTCTCCTGCAATTTGAAAACTAAACACACAATATGCAAAACAATAAAATGTCTAAAACCAAAACTAAGTCTTTGTTACAAGCTCTAGATTTTTAAGTCGCTAGGCCGACTTCTTCCTTTGCGCTTTTCAAGGTGGCATCTGCAGAGCCCATGTGGCTTGGGCCTCAAATATCACTCCTTTCTTGTCCCGCAACTGCATTCCCCCGGGATTGATTTGATTCACCGTGAATGGACCTAAGCTCTTATCCTTAAATCTTGTAGGGAACCAATGGTCTTTAGATTTGGCAACATAGACCTTGTCTCCTATCTCATATTGGCTTGAACCATCATCGGATATCCTACATAAACGCACATGCCAAGGCACACCTCTTCCAAATAATGATAAGTCCTTTATTGTAATTGAACAAGAGGAATCCGTACCTTGACTTACCTTCTTCTCCGTCTGTGGCTCAGGTCGATGTCGATGTGCACAGGTCGATATCGACCCCTGTTGTACACCTGTAGGATCAGTCGATTTGGGGAGTTTTGACTCGATATGATCAGGTCGATTTCGACCCTCAGAGGTCGATATCGAGGTCTCCTCGCCTCTCTTCTCAGCGCTGATGGTGGTCGATTTCGATAGGGTGTGGTCGATATCGACCCTTGACCCCGATTTCGATGCTTCCTCTTTTCCTCCGTCGACCCCATACTTATGACCTGTCACAGAATCTTGAACAATAGTGGTCGATATCGACTTACCTGGGTCGATTTTGATGTCCTGTTGAGCTCCTTCGTTCAAGATTGCTTCAACTTCCTCTACTTGGGTTTCTTTGATGGCTTTTATCTCCATTGGCCCTTGACTTTGCACCGTCTTGTTGAAGGAATACTCTATTACTTCATCACTAATTGTGAGTGAGAGCAATCCCTTCTTCACGCTAATGTTGGCATCGACCGTTGCTAAGAATGGCCTACCTAAAATAATTGGACAAGCAGGGTCCTCCGCTATGTCAACAACTAGGAAATCAGCGGGGACAAAGAATTTGCCTACTTGTACTGGCACATCTGTCACTATCCCAGTTGGAATAACTACGGTATTGTTAGCCATGTATAATCTTGCATCCACGGGCTCCAGAGGACCTATCTTTACCTTGTGCCAAATGGTTAGTGGCATCATGCTAACGCTAGCGCCCAAGTCAACTAAAGCATTAAATTTGAATTGACCTAGACCTATAGCGATAGAAAACTTACCTGGGTCCGCCCGCTTTTGTGGTAGCTCCAACCTGTTGCATTCCTCTGCGATCTCAGAGAGCGATCGCTTCTTACCCAAGATATCCTTAAGGAACCTCACATAAGATGGCATCTCGTGAAGTGCCTCTGTGAATGGTATAGAGACATTAAGCCCTTGGAGCATCTTCACGAACCGTTGGAACTTCTTTTCCGCTGGGTCCTTAGTCACTTTTCTAGTTGGGAATGGCAACACCTTCTTCCTTCCTGCGGCTGTAGTGAGGTCGATATCGGCAGCAGTGGGGTCGATATCGACTGGAAGAGTCGATTTCTGTGGTGACGCAGAATTAGGGTCGACATCGACAGGAGGGTCGACATCGATGTCACCTTGGTCGATATCGACAAGGGGGGTCGATATCGACGTCTGTTCTGGCTCCTTCTCCTCCACTTTTCGCTCGGGCGTTTGTAATTGACGCCCACTCCTTAGGTTTACTGCCGCGATATGACCTGTGGTTTTGCCCTTTTGGTTGGGCACAGTGGATCCAGGGAGTGATCCGAACGCTTAGGGCATTGCTTCCGCCAATTGACTCATTTGAGTCTCCATGTTGCGCTTCCAAACGTCGATCTCCCCAAGTCTAGAATTGATGCCCTGCAGCTGAGTATGGACGGAGTTATTGGCTTGTTTGAACTCAGCGTGGTTCCTCCGCATCTCATCAAGGATGATTTGCAGGTCATCTTTCTTAGTCTCCCGCTCAGGGTGCCCTGGTGCCCTATAGGTTGGGGGATCCCTTTGATAGAACCTTTGATCACCCCAATTTTGTTGATTGCCCCCTCCATAGGGGCCTCTCGTCCATTTGACCTCCTCATGTTGTTCCGCCATGGATACTTGCTCAGTATGTGGGCAGGCACTGGTGTTATGCCTTATTGAACCACACTCCTGACAAGGTTGATTGTTGCTCAGGAACCTTACTTGCTTTTGAAGGCGGCGTGTTTGATCGTTATGGAACTGTTGCCGTACTTTAGGATCTATCTCCCTTGGAGGGTCATATAGTGGCATAGATGGGGCAGGCCTTGCATCATAGGCCGCAGCAGCCCCATAGGTGTTGTCAAAGTTCACAAGCCTCTCAATTGTCTCCCATGCCTCCGTTGGTGTAAGCTCAATGTACCGATAGGAGGTATATGAATTGATCCTCTCCTTATTCGGCGCATCAAGGGCGTTATAAAAGATCTCTTGGATGACATATGGAAGTTGCCCATGCGTCGGGCATGATCTCAGCAAGTCTTTGAAGCGCTCCCACGCCTGTGCTAGGGTTTCACCTGGCTTTTGTTTGAAAGCCGTGATCCTTTGTCGTAGCATCGCCGTTTTAGAAGGTGGGAAGAATTTGTTCAAGAATGCATCTTTCACCTCCGCCCATGTCCTTAGCGATCGTGGAGCCAAACTTTCAAGCCATTGTAATGCCTTTCCTGCCAAAGACCATCGAAAAGATTTTAGTCGCACATACTCTAAGTTTACTCCATCAGCAACTGTTTCACATAAATCCATAAAAGTAGAGATGTGTTGCAGGGGGCATTCATTATGTCTTCCTTCAAAAGTATTTCTTTTAATCTCAGATAGGAAGTTAATTTTCAGTTCATAATTGGAGTGAGGAATTATAATGGCAGATTCAGGAACATGAAGGGGCGGATGCATGTATTGCATCGCCGTCTGTGGATACTGATTTAGCCGCTCTTGGGCTTGTCTGCGCGCATCCTCCTCCCTATCAGCACGGGCTCGCTCAGCAGCAGCAGCGGCCCTTTCAGCAGCGATTGTAGCATTGTGGTCCTCGATTTCCTTTCTCAACCGCTCTATGATCTCAGCCTGCGTCTCGTTGTCAGCCATGATGCGAATTGCTTTGTTGCGAAGATGGTAGAAACGTTCAGGCTCGTCAATTGGTTCCATGATAGGTCCGCGATCAGAACGTCGCATAAACCTGCAAAATAAGCTTAGAAAAAGATCGTGGTTAACTTAGGTGGCGATTGATTGCCTCCCCGGCAACGGCGCCAATTTGTTCGGTATAGGTAAAGGGGAGGTGTATGTAAAATAGGAGAATAAAATAAAGCACAACTAGACTATCTCCCTGTCCCAAACAAATAATACAAGAATCCCCTCCCTTGTAGTAGTAGGGTAATTCAGGATCGAATCCACGAGGAGGTAGGTCAGCGCTTCCTTTGTTGTACTCACGATCAATGATTTCGACCTCAGCAGACACTCGATATCGAGTATACTGGTCGATATCGACCTTAGTTCTGGTCGATTTCCTAGCGCAGTTCCTGCAGAAGACAAAACAGCAAGTCGACGTCGAGCAGAGACCTCGATATCGATGTTAGTACTCGATATCGACCCTTAAGGTCGATTTCGATGCTTGTCACAGAAACTGTTTTTGTAACCAATTTGTCGGAAAAGGATCCGAAGAAAATAGAATGGAGAGGGAAGATAAACAGAAGCAAAACTAAGACTTTTATGGAGAATTAAATGAATTAAAAAGCTTCCAAAGTCGGGGTTTTATGCCACAACGATAACAATGCAAGTTTCATGCTAAAGACATGAACTTTAATGTCTTTCCGTCAAATAACTTTCGTTATCAACACTTAGGTGATTAGAGGCTTTCGCATAATTCCTAAGAGTTACTATCCAATTCATGAGTAATTCAAGTTCGCAATATGAGTGGCTTTCGCTTCAATAATGCAAATAATGAAACTCCCTAACTTTCGCAAAGGATCATGCATGGGGTAGAAGACGGGATCGCATAAAAGTCATACCTTTGATGCACTTACCTCACATTGCTATCGTCGGGCTCACCCCGACCCTAGAAGTGGGTTGACTACTCGCTCCTCATCATGCACATCATCATCATTGTTATTGAAAGAAAGCTACTTTGAATTAAAACTCCGAAAGAAAGTACAACCGAACAAGCCACTCCGCTCTCGCTTTACAACTCCACTCGGCCACTCTCTCTCTCTCTCTTGCAACTGAATTCGGAATCTCTAATTGAATATTGAATGAATCTTGAATCCCTAAACTCAGCCCTATTGGCTTCTATTTGTAGATGACGATAAGGACTCGAAACCTTATCTTTATTCTCTATGATAAATAAATAAATAAATAAAAAGCAAAAGCTAAAACTTCATGGTGAAATCAGCCTCCTCATGATAAATCTGATGTTGATGATAGGAAATCTCGACCTTTGGATAGATATTGCAAGCCTTGGATATAATTCTATCAAAATCGGAGTCGAATTCCTCTGCTGGCATGGTCGATATCGACCCTTCCACTCGATATCGACCCCTCCAAAATCTTATCTCGAGCTTCTCCTTCTCCTACTCGACTTCTATCAACTTGGTCGATCTGGCATGATCGATATCGACCTCCAGACGTCGATATCGACCTCTTCTGTGTCGAGATGCTCTGTTTCCTTTCTGCTCGATTCCTATGTCTCGATGTACTCGATGTCGAGGTCTTCAGTCGATTTCGACCTCTTCAGAAGACTTCGAGTTCCTTTTCCGCTCTTCTGAATTCATCCATTTTCATCCTGTTTTCTGCGAAATCACATGGAAACTCGTGCAAACCCATATATTTGATATTTAAGCATAAACTACACTATTCCCATGTTTTTCCATCAATGTGCATGCAAAAGACAACAAAATGAATTCATATGTGCATAGAAAATATGGCAATATGCGCGCACATCATACATCATCCACCTCTAAAAACAAGTCTCGTCCCCGAGACTAAAATCATTTTAAAACTGGGGATGAAGTTTGAAATTGGTGAGTCCAAGGATCATGCAATTGATCCCGTAAGCATCTCATATGTGCCCCTATGAGATCCTCACAATACCGTTGTCGTGATCATAATATCCCCAAAAGACCGTAGCAAGAATGTAATATGGGCCCCTACCACATCCTTACTCCGACTCCTCGGTCATATCATAACTCAAAACATCACAACGTCCTCTTTAAAACACCGTTCGAAATTCCCTAACCCGACGATAGTCAAGCAATTTTCAAATCTCAGGAGGTGAAATCATCCGCCTCTAAAGGCTAATCCCATATTCTCTTCCTAGGTTCAATGTTATGATCAAATTCCAATTCTTCAGCTTCCATCATTTCTATCATCAAGCATTATATATATATAGAGTGGCACTCATATCACATATTAATAGCATGACCTAAACACGTCAAGTATAGTCGCATACCATAAAATATCTAGCACGTCATCACATCATCACGGATCATCACATCATATCACCAAGGATCTGCACACAACTACCAATCATAAGCACACAAGCAAAGAGATACTACCAACCAACCCCAATCCAACTAGGCAACTCACCACACTCGCGAGCTCAGGGAAATATCTACGCTCAGCTCGACATAGGACGTGAGCAACTCGTCTAGGACATCCCCATAACTAGCCCGAATACTCTCCTCGGTCTCCCACGTGGCCTCCTCAGGGCTCCTCCTAGACCACTGAACTAGAAGCAAAGGAACCTCCCTGTTCCTAAGCCTCTTGACACGACGGTCAAGAACCCTCACTGGACGCACCACATAGGTATGGTCGAGCTCAATCTGGAGGTCCGAATAGTCAAGGATGTGGCTAGGGTCAGGGATATACTGCCCAAGCTGGGAGACGTGAAAGATGTCATGAACATCGGCCAAGGATGGGGGCAAGGCTAAGCGATAGGCCACCTCGCCAACTCTATCCAGAATCTCAAACGGGCCAATATACCTCGGACTCAATTTTCCTTTGATGCCAAACCGTCGGACCCCTCTGGTAGGCGAAACTCGAAGCCACACATGCGAACCCACCTCGAACTCAATCTCTGTCTTCCGCCTGTCTGCAAATCCTTCTGAGCTGTAAGCCTCGCAACTGATGCCTCCTGGTGAGTCTTCCTACTGAGCGCATCTGCCACCACATTGGCCTTCCCTGGGTGGTAAACTATGTCCAAGTCATAGTCCTTTAGAAGCTCTAGCCACCATCTCTGCCGCATGTTGAGCTCCTTCTGAGTGAAAATATACTTCAAGCTCTTGTGATCCGTCATCACCTTGCATGGGTAATGCCTCCAAATCTTCAGAGCATGAACTACAGCTGCCAACTCCAAGTCATGAACGGGATAGGACACCTCTGCAGGCTTCAACCGGCGCGAAGCATAAGCGATGACCCGATCTCTCTGATGCAGAACACAACCCAATCCAGAACGTGAAGCGCCTGTGTAGATGACGAAGTCCTCTGTCCCATCTAGTAATGCTAGAACTGGAACGGTCCTCAGCTTCTCCTTCAGAAGTTCAAAGCTGGCCTGACGCTCTACACTCCACTCAAACGGAACATCCTTCTTCAGCAGCTGCATCATCGGCCTAGCAATGCTCGAGAAACCCTGGGCGAATCTCCTGTAGTAACTGGCCAATCCTAGAAATGAGCGGATGTCCCTGACGTTCTTGGGCACCTCCTAAGCAACGATAGCATCAATCTTCGCCGGATCCACGGCGACCCCCTCAGCTGAAATCACATGGCCTAAGAAAGCCACCTCTGTGAGCCAGAACTCACACTTGCTCTATTTCCCATACAACTGCTGCTTCCTCAGCGTCTCGAGCACAATCCTCAAATGCTCCTCGTGCTCCACTCTACTCCTCGAGTAGACTAAAATGTCATCTATGAAGATGATGAAGAATCTGTCCAGGTAGTCGATGAACACGCGGTTCATGAGCTCCATGAAAGCAGCTGGCGTATTGGTCAGCCCAAACGGCATGACCACGAACTCGTAGTGACCATAGCGGGTCCTGAAAGTGGTCTTTTGGACATCCTCTAGCTTCACTCTCAACTGGTGATAACCCGACCTCAAATCAATCTTCGAGAAGACAACGGCGCCCTACAGCTGATCTAATAAGTCGTCAATCTTGGGTAGGGGATAACGGTTCTTCACCGTCACACGGTTCAGTTCCCTATAATCGATGCATGTTCGAAGGCGGGGGTATGAAGGAGATTCAAATAATTTAAATAAACAATGCAAAACTAGGCTAACTCCCTGCCCCAAACAAATAATACAAGAATCCCCTCCCTTGTAGTAGTAGGGTAATTCAGGATCGAATCCACGAGGAGGTATGTCAGCGCTTCCTTGTTAGACTCACGATCAAAGCTTTCGACCTCAGAAGACACTCGATATCGAGTAATCTGGTCGATATCGACCTCAGTTCTGGTCGATTTCCTAGCGCAGTTCCTGCAGAAGACAAAAGCAGCAAAGTCAACATCGAGCAGAGACCTCGATATCGACATTAGACCTTGATATCGAACCTTACAGTTGATTTCGACGCTTGTCACAAAAACTGTTTTCGTAAACAATTTGTCGGAAAAGAGTCCGAAGAAAATAGAATGGGAAAGGAGGATGATCAGAAACAAAACTAAAACTTTTATATTGAATTCAATTAATTAAAAAGCTTCTAAAGTCGGGGTTTCATGCCACAACGATAACAATGCAAGTTTTATGCTAAAGTTATGAAATTCAGTGCCTTTCCGTCAAATAACATTCGTTATCAACACTTAGGTGATTAGAGGCTCTCGCATAGTTCCTAAGGGTTACTATCCAATTCATGAGCAATTCAAGTTCACAATATGAGTGGCTTTCGCTTCAATAATGCAAATAATGAATCTCCCTAACTTTCGCAAAGGATCATGCATGGGATAGAAGACGGAATCGCTTAAAAGACATACCTTTGATGCACTTACCCTACATCGTTATCGTCGGGCTCACCCCGACCCTAGATGTGGGTTGATTACTCACTCCTCATCATGCACATCATCATCATCATTGTTGAAAGAAAACTACTTTGAATTAAAACTTCGAAAGAAAGTACAACCGAACAAGCCACTCCGCTTTCGCTTTACAAACTTCACTCGATCTTCTCTCTTTCTCTCTACAAATTCTCTGCTGTAATTGTGTTTTAATAACTAAAATTGAATCTAAATTTAATTGCTAAACTCAGCCCTATTGGCCTTTATTTATAGATGTCGATAAAGGCTCGAAAATTTATCTTTATTCTCTAAGATAAAACTTAAATAAAAGTAAAAACTAAAACTCCTATGGTAAAATCAGCCTTCACATGATAGATCTGGTGTTGAAGATAAGAAATCTCGACTTTTGGATAGACGTGCAAGCTTCAGATAGAATTCTATCAAAATCTGAGTCGGATTCTTTTGCTGGCTTTGTCGATATCGACCTCGAACATCGATATCGACCCCTGTGAAACTCTATCTCGAGCTCTCCTTCTTCTACTCGAACTAGCACTCGACTTCTATCATTTAGCTCGATCTAGCAACATCGATATCGGCCTCCATACGTCGATATCGACCTCTCTGTGTAAACATGCTCTGTTTCATTTCTTGCTCGATTCCTATGTCTCTGATGCACTCGATGTCGAGGTCCCCAGTCGATTTCGACCTCTTCAGAAGACTTCGAGTTCTTTTTTCGCTTTTCCAGATCCGTCCATTTTTATCCTGTTTTCTGCGAAATCACATAGAAACTCGTGCAGACCCATATATTTGACATTTAAGCGTAAACTACACTAATCCCATGTTTTCCCATTAATATGCATGCAAAAGACGATAAAATGGACTTTTATGTGCATAGAAAATATGGTAATTTGCGCGCACATCAAACACCTCATACTTAAGCTTGCTTGTCCTTAAGCAATACCTTTAAAGGTCATTCAGGGGAAGAAAGTAAACCCTTAACATCATAGATTCATTTTTCATATGTCCCTACAATTAATTTCCATCCTCGATAAGGTACTTATGTCAACCAAGTCCATGCCTGTGCATAAAAGCAATTTCATACTCTTAAAAGGAGGTAATACGCAAAAACAATTTTAGCGACATAGCATTAATAATCAAGAGGACTTTTGCAAGCTTGTTGAGAAGTAGATTGGTAAAAGGCTAAAGGTGGGCTAATATTTGGCCATGTGGTGTTAAATCCGGGGAATCATACTTTCTTTCCAAAACATCCCACATTCCTTCTTCATGATGTCTCACCTTTCACTCATCGCTCAATGCTTTTATTCAATATAATGCTTTTACCTCTCTAACCTTAGTACTGCCTTCTCGCAAGTCGTAAATATGGGTGTCATGAATGGCCCCAGATACTTAGTACTTCGGACTCCTCACCTTGTGTCCCATCTCGCTGAACTAACATCTCAACAAGCAGGGTCGACCTACCTTTATCTCCTGAGGTGATCGGATTTTTTCTCGCTCATTAAATTTTCCATATTTCATAATTTCCTTTCATTCATGCCAATAACTTCATGAATAATGCACAACTCCATATAACTCCAAAGATGACATCCATTCTCAACATTGTCCCCGGATAGGGTATAAGGTATAAAATGGGCAATGTGTATATATGTGGAGCAATAATGATCATGATAAGGCTTATATATGGTTTTGTGACTTTTGCAAATATGCATAGGTAAGGCTAGGATATGAACTTGTATATGTAAGCACTTGTATGGAATAAAAAGTCCTCCATCATCTTATCATGCACATGTCAAAAGCAACTTCAAATTTTTCATCTCCTTTTTTTTTTATTTTTGCACTTCATTGGGACTTCCCTTAACTAGGCAATTTCATGTTATATCTCTAATTAATCTAATTTTGCATCATAGAGCCCTTTTTTATACTTCCATGACTCTTTCTTTTTTTTTCAAATTTTTGATGGGGGTCAATTTTTTTTTCTTTTTTTTTCGAAAATAAAACTAAATATGCATTAAGATAAATATGCAAATCTAAACTAAGTATGAATATGTAAGTAAGCCTTTTCCCCACCCCATACTTAAAACTTACAGTGTGCTCACTGTATTAGAACTAGGGTTAAGAAGAAAACTTACTAAACCGTCATAAATTTCAGGAGTCGAAGAAGACAACAGGAGTGGTCGATATCGACCCTTAACATCGATATCGATGTTTACATCGATTTCTGCTCAGGCTTCAGGGTGATCCGGCCTTGATCACAAACCCATCTATGTCGACCTTAAGGTCGATATCGATCTTTGACATCGATTTCGACGTCTCTTCTGTGTGCTTTTCTCTCTCCTGCAACTTGTTTAAAAAACAAAACCAAATATGCAAAACAATAAAGTGTCTCGAACCAAAGAAAAAGCTGTCTAAAAATCAAAACTAAGTCTTTGATACAAGCTCTAGTCTTTTAAGTCGCTAGGCCGACTTCTTTCTTTGCGCTTCTCAAGGTGGCATCTGCAGAGCCCATGTGGCTTGGGCCTCAAAAATCACTCCCTTCTTGTCACGCAGTTGCATTCCACCGGGATTGATTTGATTCACCGTGAATGGCCCTAAATTCTTATCCTTGAATCTTGTAGGGAACCAATGGTCCTTGGATTTGGCAACATAGACCTTGTCTCCTATCTCATATTGGCTCGAATCATCATCGGATACCCTACACAAGCGCACATGCCAAGGCACACCTCTTCCAAATAATGATAAATCCTTAATTGAAATGGAACAAGAGGAATCCGTACCTTGACTTACCTTCTTCTAAGTATGTGGCTCAGATCGATTTCGATGTTCAAAGGTCGATATCGACCCCTGTTGTACTCCTGGAGGATCAGTCGATTTGGAGAGTTTCGGCTCGATATGATCAGGTCGATTTCGACCCTCAGAGATCGATATCGAGGTCTCCTTTCCTCCCTTTTCAGCGCTGATGGTGGTCGATTTCGGCAGGTTGTGGTCGATATCGACCCCTGACCCCGATTTTGATGTTTCCTTTCCTCCTTCGTCGACCCCATACTTATGACCTGGCACATAATCTTGAACATTAGTAGTCGATATCGACTTACCTGGGTCGATTTCGATGTTCTGTTGGGCTCCTTCGTTCAAGATTGCCACAACTTCCTCCACTTGGGCTTCTATGGCCCTCTTCTCAAGCTCCTCCGGTGTCATACTTCTTACCTTTGCTTCTCCACATGCAATGTAGACACCATTGATGGCTTTTATCTCCATTGGCCCTTGATTTTTCACCGTCTTGTTGAAGGCATACTCTATCACCTCGTCACTAATTGTGAATGAGAGCAATCCTTTCTTCACGCTAATGTTGGCATCGACGGTTGCTAGGAATGGCCTACCTAAAATAATTGGACAAGCATGGTCCTCCGCTATATCAATAACTAGGAAATCAGCAGTGACAAAGAATTTACCTACTTGTACTGGCACATCCGTCACTATCCCAGTTGGAATTACTACCGTATTGTTAGCCATGTACAATCTTGCATCCACGGGCTCCAGAGGACCTATCTTTACCTTGTGCCAAATGGTTAGTGGCATCATGCTAATGCTAGCGCCCAAGTCAACTAAAGCATTAAATTTGAATTGACCTAGACCTATAGCGATAGAAAACTTACCTGGGTCCGCCCGCTTTTGTTGTAGCTCCAACCTGTTGCACTCCTCTGCGATCTCAGAGAGCGATCGCTTCTTACCTAAGATATCCTTAAGGAACCTTACATAAGATGGCATCTCGTGAAGTGCCTCTGTGAATGGTATAGAGACATTAAGTCCTTGGAGCATCTTCATGAACCGCTGGAACTTCTTTTCCGCTGGGTCCTTAATCATCTTTCTAGTTGGGAATGGCAACACCTTCTTCCTTCCCGCAGCTGCAGTGAGGGTTGACATCGACTGGAGGAGTCAATTTCATTGGTGACGCTGCATCAGGGTCGACATCGACAGGAAGGTCGATATCGACGTCACCTTGGTCGATATCGACAGGGGGTCGATATCGACGTCTGTTCTGGCGCCTTCTCCTCCGCTTTTTGCTTGGGCGTTTGTAATTGACGCCCACTCCTTAGGTTCACTGCCGCAATGTGACCAGTGGTTTTGCCCTTTTGGTTGGGCACAGTGGATCCAGGGAATGATCCTGACACTTTGGGTATTGCTTCCGCCAATTGACTCATTTGAGTCTCCATGTTGCGCTTCCAAACGTCGATCTCCCCAAGCCTAGAATTTATGCCCTGCAGCTGAGTATGGATGGAGTTGTTGGCTTGTTTGAACTCAGCATGGTTCCTCCGCATCTCATCAAGAATGATTTGCAAGTCATCTTTCCTTGTCTCCCGCTCAGAGTGCCCTGGTGCCCTATATGGAGGGGGATCCCTTTGTTGATAGAACCTTTGATCACCCCAATATTGTTGATTGCCCCTCCATAGGAGCCTCTCATCCACTTAACCTCCTCATGTTGTTCCGCCATGGATAATTGCTCAGTATGTGGACAGGCACTAGTGTTATGCCTTGTTGAGCCACACTCTTGACAAGTTTGATTGTTGATCGTTATGGAATTGTTGTCGCACATCAGGATCTATCTCCATTGGAGGCTCATATAGTGGCATTGATGGGGCAGGCTTTGCATCATAGGCCGCAACAGCCCCATAAGTGTTGTCAAAGTTCACGACCCTCTCAATGGTCTCCCATGCCTCCGTTGGTGTAAGCTCAATGTACCGATAGGAGGTATATGAATTTATCCTCTCCTTATTCGGCGCATCAAAGGCATTGTAGAAGATCTCCTGGATGACATATGGAAGTTGCCCATGCGTTGGGCATGATCTCAGCAAGTCCTAAATCGCTCCCACGCCTGTGCTAAGGTTTCACTTGGCTTTTGTTTGAAAGCCGTGATCCTTTGCCGCAGCATCGCTGTTTTAGAAGGTGGAAAGAACTTATTCAAGAATGCATCCTTCAACTCCGCCCATGTCCTCAGCGAGCGTGGAGCCAAACTTTGAAGCCATTGTAATGCCTTCCCTGCCAAAGACCATTGAAAAGATTTTAATCGCACATACTCTAAATTCACTCCATCACCAATTGTCTCACATAAGTCCATAAAAGTAGAGATGTGTTGCAGGGGGCATTCATTAGGTCTTCCTTCAAAAGTATTTCTTTTTATCTCAGATAGGAAGTTAATTTTTATTTCATTATTGGAGTGAGGAATTAAAATAGCGGATTCAGGAACATGAAACGGCGGATGCATGTATTGCATTGCCGTTTGTGGATACTGATTTAGCCGCTCTTGGGCTTGTCTGCCCGCATCCTCCTCCCTATCAGCACGGGCTCGCTCTGCAGCAGCGGTGGCCCTTTCAGCAGCGATTGTAGTGTTGTGGTCCTCGATCTCCTTCCTCAACCGCTCTATAGTTTCAGCCTGCGTTTTGTTGTCAGCCATGATGCGAATTTCTTTGTTGCGAAGATGGTAGAAATGTTCAGGCTCGTTGATTGGTTCCAGGATAGGTCCGCGATCAAAATGTTGCATAAACCTACAAAATATGCTCAAAAGATCGTGATTAACTTAGGTGGCGATTGATTGCCTCCCCGGCAACGGCGCCAATTTGTTCGAAGGCGGGGGGTATGTAGGAGATTCAAATAATTTAAATAAACAATGCACAACTAGGCTAACTCCCTGTCCCAAACAAATAATACAAGAATCCCCTCCCTTGTAGTAGTTGGGTAATTCAGGATCGAATCCACGAGGAGGTATGTCAGCGCTTCCTTGTTGTACTCATGATCAAAGCTTTCGACCTCAGAAGACACTCGATATCGAGTAATCTGGTCGATATCGACCTCAGTTCTGGTCGATTTCCTAGCGCAGTTCCTGCAGAAGACAAGAGCAGCAAAGTCGACATCGAGCAGAGATCTCGATATCGACGTTAGACCTCGATATCGACCCTTACAGTTGATTTCGACGCTTGTCACAGAAACTGTTTTCGTAACCAATTTGTCGGAAAAGAGTCCGAAGAAAATAGAATGGGAAAGGAGGATGATCAGAAACAAAACTAAAACTTTTATATTGAATTCAATTAATTAAAAAGCTTCTAAAGTCGGGGTTTCATGCCACAACGATAACAATGCAAGTTTTATGCTAAAGTTATGAAATTCAATGCCTTTCCGTCAAATAACTTTCGTTATCAACACTTAGGTGATTAGAGGCTCTCGCATAGTTCCTAAAGGTTACTATCCAATTCATGAGCAATTCAAGTTCACAATATGAGTGGCTTTCGCTTCAATAATGCAAATAATGAATCTCTCTAACTTTCGCAAAGGATCATGCATGGGATAGAAGACGGAATCGCTTAAAAGTCATACCTTTGATGCACTTACCCTACATCATTATCGTCAGGCTCACCCCGACCCTAGAAGTGGGTTGACTACTCGCTCCTCATCATGCACATCATCATCATCATTGTTGAAAGAAAACTACTTTGAATTAAAACTTGGAAAGAAAGTACAACCGAACAAGCCACTCCGCTTTCGCTTTACAAACTTCACTCGGCCTTCTCTCTTTCTCTCTACTAATTCTCTGCTGTAATTGTGTTTTAATAACTGAAATTGAATCCAAATTGAATTGCTAAACTCAGCCCTATTGGCCTTTATTTATAGATGTCGATAAAGGCTCAAAACTTTATCTTTATTCTCTAAGATAAAACTTAAATAAAAGTAAAAACCAAAACTCCTATGGTAAAATCAGCCTTCACATGATAGATCTGGTGTTGAAGATAAGAAATCTCGACTTTTGGATAGACGTGCAAGCTTCGGATAGAATCCTATCAAAATCTGAGTCGGATTCTTCTGCTGGCTTGGTCGATATCGACCTCGAACATCGATATCGACCCCTGTGAAACTCTATCTCGAGCTCCCCTTCTTCTACTCCAACTAGCACTCGACTTCTATCATTTAGCTCGATCTAGCAACATCGATATCGACCTCCAAACGTCGATATCGACCTCTCTGTGTCGACATGCTCTGTTTCATTTCTTGCTCGATTCCTATGTCTCTGATGCACTCGATGTCGAGGTCCCCAGTCGATTTCAACCTCTTCAGAAGACTTCGAGTTCTTTTTCCGCTTTTCCAAATCCGTCCATTTTTATCCTGTTTTCTGCGAAATCACATAGAAACTCGTGCAGACCCATATATTTGACATTTAAGCGTAAACTACACTAATCCCATATTTTCACATTAATATGCATGCAAAAGACGATAAAATGGACTTTTATGTGCATAGAAAATATGGCAATTTGCGCGCACATTAATGCATAGCCTCAATGACCCATCTTTCTTCTTGATGAACAGCACTGGTGCTCCCCAAGGTGATGCAATGGGCCTGATGTAACCCTTCTCGACTAGCTCCTCCAACTGAGCCTTCAGCTCTGCCATCTCCGTCGGTGCCATGCGGTAAGGGACTCGCGAAATGGGCCTGGTGCCTGGCTCTAGCTCGATCGCAAAGTCGACCTCTCTCGGTGGAGGAAGTCCCGGTAGCTCCTCTGGAAACACGTCCGTGAAGTCTCTAACAACAGGGACATTTAACAAGTTGGGATATGCCCGATCCACCTCTAAAGCGTAACACCAATACCCGACGCATCCCTCACCTAGAAGTTTGGCGGCTCTGACTGCGCTGATGAGCGCCCCGTTCCTCATGGGGTCGTTCCCCCAAACCTGGTGCTCAGTTCCGTCGTCTGCCAAGATGGACACCGTCCTCGTCCTCAGGTTGATAATCGCTCCATAGTGGTTCATGAAATCCATACCTAGAATGAGATCATCCATCCTCAATGGCTTGACAATAAGGTCAGCTGGCCACTCACGCTCACCTATATGGATGGGGCACCCTAAAATCTCTCGACTCGTCCTACCCTTTGCCCCGTCCGCCAGACCAATAGTAAGGGCTGAACCACTCATGCAGCTCAGGCTTAGCCTAGCAACGCACGCCTCTGCTATGAAGCAGTGAGTAGCACCAGTTTCAAACAATATAGACAAGCACTCATCATGGAAGTGTATAGTACCTGCGGAAGTAGGGGCAGTACGGTCATCAGCTCTCATTTGGAACACGCGGGGCGGTGGGGTTAATGCTGGTCCTCGGCCTCCAAAACTCTGGCCTCGATCATACCCAGACCCAGATGGTCCCGCTGAAGATGATCCTCTACCCTGACCTAACCCAGATGGTCCTCTACCTCCTCGTCTGAAACCTCTACCTCCTCTACCTCCACCTCGACCTCTACCAGAAGCATCTCCTCGCCCCTGACCCTGGGGATATGTCAGAAGTGGCGGCTGAGGAGCCGCAGGAAGTCTCGGCGGTTGTGCAGTCGGTGGGGCCCTACCGCTCTGGGGACAACGGGCAGCTTTGTGTCCCATGGTGCCACAAGTGAAGTAGACAATCGAACGGTCTGGGCAGGAAGAGACATAATGACCTCTCTCGAAGCATCCATGGCAAGTGACACTCATCACTCGTGCATCTCCTCCATAAACAGCTGAAGCGAGTGGCTGGGGTGCCCTCGGTGCAACTCTGTGATATCCTCCTCTAAATCCTCCCTCATAGCCTCCTCTCCTGGATCTGTCATCTCTGCGACCATCCGCTGGTCTCGCTCTCTTCGCCTCAGGGCGAGAAGTGGTGTATGCAGTCTCGGACAAGATCCGCTGCTGGTCGTACAGGAGGATGACCTCCGGGAATCGATCAAAGCTGACAGCTCCCAAGCTGGAGGCATGCAGAAGTACGGGAGGCGACAGTCTCATAGATAACATGCGAATACGGCTCTCATCGGAAGGGCACAAGTGAGCATAGTAGACCAGCTCCTTCTTGAACTGGCAGACGATGGCAGAGACAGAAGCTGATCGGTCGTAGTAGCCTCGCACAAAGGATACCTCTCGGGCTATCTGAATCCTAGGAGGGCGGTACTCTCTCAGCATCATATCCCTAAACTCCTCGTAGGTCCACTCAGCCTGGTGTATCTTTTCTACAAACCACTGGTCAAAAGCATCTCTCTGCAGACGGACGGTGGCAAGTCTTTGTCTCTCTGAAGTGGGTATAGCAACGTGGTCGAACAACCCCTCCATCTCACGGAACCGTCTCTCAATATCCTCCCTAACCTCTCCAGTAAATGTCGGAGGATGGCACTGAGCTAGCGTCTTGACCCAATCGACGCGCTTCTCAGGGCACGCATCGGCTACGGGCTCAGCTCGCTGAACAGGAACCTCGGGCGTCGGTGTTGTAGATGGGGCTCCTCCTCGTAACTCACTCAGAATATCGTGAAGCGCTGTCTCTAACTGCCCAAGCCTCGTCTCTGTGGAAATCAGAACCTGGTCGTCAGCCGGCGGAGGCGAAGCTTGCTCCTCAGCGTGATCGTCAGCGGCGCGCTCCTCGACGCTCTCAACAGCAATCCGTCGAGGGCATCCCCTGCCACGACGTGCCCTACCCCCACGCCCAACTGAACCATGTCTAGTATCGACCATGATGGCTACATGAATGATTAATTTAAACACTCAGCACAGAAGCACTCAACGATTAATATGATCCTCTTCGAGGAGGATCGCCCTCAGGCCCAATTGCATATATATATAAATGTAAGCATAGAGACGATCTATGCCATCCTTCGAGGGACGGCTGACCGGAGGGGCAAAACCTCACGGCCTCCTAACTCGACACTCCAACCTTTGTCGTGTTCCTTGGAGTCTTCTAGGCCCATCTGTAAATAAAAGCTAGTATTTTGCCTACCGTTCCCCGAGTTCTACATCCATAAGGGAGGTCTATCGCTTTGGTCTCTACCCACGAGATTGTTTCCCCTTTATTCATTTAGGCTTTAAGTCCAATTAAATTTATTTTGCCCTTTAAACATTTTCCAAAACCATTTGAAATCGCTGGGAGATTTTCAAAACCATCTTCAACCTATTGTACTCGGATTGCTGTTTCGCTTTCAGGGGGTTGCGGGGTATAGGTGTATATAAAATAGGAGAATCAAATAAGCACAACTAGACTATCTCCCTGTCCCAAACAAATAATACAAGAATCCCCTCCCTTGTAGTAGTAGGGTAATTCAGGATCGAATCCACGAGGAGGTATGTCAGCGCTTCCTTTGTTGTACTCACGATCAATGCTTTCGACCTCAGCAGACACTCGATATCGAGTATACTGGTCGATATCGACCTCAGTTCTGGTCGATTTCCTAGCGCAGTTCCTGCAGAAGATAAAACAACAAGTCGACGTCGAGCAGAGACCTCGATATCGATGTTAGTACTCGATATCGACCCTTAAGGTCGATTTCGATGTTTGTCACAGAAACTGTTTTTGTAACCAATTTGTCGGAAAAGGATCCGAAGAAAATAGAATGGAGAGGGAAGATGAACAGAAGCAAAACTCAGACTTTTATGAAGGATTTAATGAATTAAAAGGCTTCCAAAGTCGGGGTTTTATGCCACAACGATAACAATGCAAGTTTCATGCTAAAAATATGAACTTTAATGTCTTTCCGTCAAATAACTTTCGTTATCAACACTTAGGTGATTAGAGGCTCTCGCATAATTCCTAAGAGTTACTATCCAATTCATGAGTAATTCAAGTTCGCAATATGAGTGGCTTTCGCTTCAATAATGCAAATAATAAATCTCCCTAACTTTCGCAAAGGATCATGCATGGGGTAGAAGACGGAATCGCATAAAAGTCATACCTTTGATGCACTTACCTCACATTGCTATCGTCGGGCTCACCCCGACCCTAGAAGTGGGTTGACTACTCGCTCCTCATCATGCACATCATCATCATTGTTATTGAAAGAAAGCTACTTGAATTAAAAGTCCGAAAGAAAGTACAACCGAACAAGCCACTCCGCTTTCGCCTTACAACTCCACTCGGCCACTCTCTCTCTCTCTCTCTATTAATTCTCTCTATTGAAAACTGAATTCTCTGCGTGTGTGGATTGCCTAAACTCAGCCCTAATGGCTTCTATTTGTAGATGACGATAAGGACTCGAAACCTTATCTTTATTCTCTATGATAACTAAAATAAATAAATAAAAAGTAAAAGTTAAAACTCCTTGGTGAAACCAGCCTCCTCATGATAAACCTGATGTGGATGATAGGAAATTTCGACCTTTGGATAGATATTGCAAGCATTGGATATAATTCTATCAAAATCGGAGTCGAATTCCTCTGCTGGCATGGTCGATATCGACCAGTATACTCGATATCGACCCCTCCAAAATCTTATCTCGAGCTTCTCCTTCTCCTACTCGACTTCTATCAATTTGGTCGATCTGGCAGTATCGATATCGACCTCCAGACGTCGATATCGACCTCTTCTGTGTCGAGATGCTCTGTTTCCTTTCTGCTCGATTCCTATGTCTCGATGTACTCGATGTCGAGGTCTTCAGTCGATTTCGACCTCTTCAGAAGACTTCGAGTTCTTTTTCCGCTCTTCTGAATTCATCCATTTTCATCCTGTTTTCTGCGAAATCACATGGAAACTCGTGCAAACCCATATATTTGACATTTAAGCATAAACTACACTATTCCCATGTTTTCCCATTAATGTGTATGCAAAAGACAACAAAATGAATTCATATGTGCATAGAAAATATGGCAATATGCGCGCACATCAAACACCCCATACTTAAGCTTGCTTGTCCCCAAGCAATACTCTTAATAGTCATTCAGGGGAAGAAAGTAAACCCTCAACATCATAGATTCATTTTTCATATGTCCCTACAATCAATTGCCATCCTCGAGAAGGTACTTATGTCAACCAAGTCCATGCCTGTGCATAAAAGCAATTTCATACTTATAAAGGAGGTAATATGCAAAAAACAATTTTAGCGACATTGCATTAATAATCAAGAGGACTTTCTTCAAGCTTGTGAGAAGTGGATTGGTAAAAAGGCTAAAGGTGGGCTAATATTTGGCCATGTGGTGTTAAATCCGGGGAAGTATACTTTCTTTCCAAAATATTCCACATTCTTCTTCATAATGTCTCACCTTTCACTCATCGCTCAATGCTTTTTTTTTTCTTTAATGCTTTTACCTCTCTAACCTTAGCACTGCCTTCTCGCGAGTCGCAAACATGGGTGTCATGAATGGCCCCGGGTACTTAGTACTTCGGACTCCTCACCTTTGTGTCCCATCTCGCCGAACTATTATCTCAGCGAGCAGGGTCGACCTACCTTTATCTCCTGAGGTGATCGGATTTTTTCTCGCTCATTTAATTTTCCATATTGTATCATTCCTGCCAACAACTTTATAAATGCACAACTCCATATAACTCCATAGATGTCATCCATTCAAAAAAACTTTGTCCCCGGATAGGGTATAAGATAAAAAATGGACAATATGTATATGTGGAGCAATAATGATCATGATAAGTCTCATATATGGCTTTTGTGAATATGCGTAGGTAAGGCTAGGGTATGAACTTTTGCTTGTATGGAATTTTTATAAAAAGTCCTCCATCATCTTATCATGCACATGTCAAAAGCAACTTCAAATTTTCATCTCCTTTATGATTTTCTCAAAAAATTGCACTTCATTGGGACTTCCTTTAACTAGGCAATCTCATGTTATATCTCTAATGAATCTAATTTTGCATCATAGAGCTCTTTTTTATACTTCCATGACTCTCTCTTTTCCAAAATTTTTGATGGGGGTCATTTAAAATAAATATGCATTAAAATAAATATGCAACCCTAAACTAAGCATGAATATGTAAATAAGCCTTTCCCCCACCCCATACTTAAAATTTACAGTGTCCTCACTGTATTAGAACTAGGGTTAAGAAGAAGACTTACTAAACCGTCACAAATTTCAGGAGTTGAAGAAGACAGCAGGGAAGGTCGATATCGACCCTTTACATCGATATCGATGTCTCTCGATTTCTGCTCGGGCTTCAGGGTGATTCGGCTTCGATCACAAACCCTATCCATGTCGACCTTGAGGTCGATTTCGATGTCCGACATCGATTTCGATGCCTTTCTGTGTGCTTTTCTCTTTCCTGCAATTTGAAAACTAAACACAAAATATGCAAAACAATAAAAATGTTTAAAACCAAAACAAAAGTTGTCTTAAAATCAAAACTAAGTCTTTGTTACAAGCTCTAGATTTTTAAGTCGCTAGGCCGACTTCTTCCTTTGCGCTTTTCAAGGTGGCATCTGCAGAGCCCATGTGGCTTGGGCCTCAAATATCACTCCTTTCTTGTCCCGCAGCTGCATTCCCCCGGGATTGATTTGATTCACCGTGAATGGACCTAAGCTCTTATCCTTGAATCTTGTAGGGAACCAATGGTCTTTAGATTTGGCAACATAGACCTTGTCTCCTATCTCATATTGGCTTGAACCATCTTCGGATATCCTACATAAACGCACATGCCAAGGCACACCTCTTCCAAATAATGATAAGTCCTTAATTGTAATTGAACAAGAGGAATCCGTACCTTGACTTACCTTCTTCTCCGTCTGTGGCTCAGGTCGATGTCGATGTGCAGAGGTCGATATCGATCCCTGTTGTACACCTGTAGGATCAGTCGATTTGGGGAGAACAGACTCGATATGATCAGGTCGATTTCGACCCTCAGAGGTCGATATCGAGGTCTCCTCGCCTCTCTTCTCAGCGCTGATGGTGGTCGATTTCGATAGGGTGTGGTCGATATCGACCCTTGACCCCGATTTCGATGCTTCCTCTTTTCCTCCGTCGACCCCATACTTATGACCTGTCACATAATCTTGAACAATAGTGGTCGATATCGACTTACCTGGGTCGATTTCGATGTCTTGTTGAGCTCCTTCGTTCAAGATTGCTTCAACTTCCTCTACTTGGGCTTCTTTGATGGCTTTTATCTCCATTGGCCCTTGACTTTGCACCGTCTTGTTGAAGGAATACTCTATTACTTCATCACTAATTGTGAGTGAGAGCAATCCTTTCTTCACGCTTATGTTGGCATCGACGGTTGCTAAGAATGGCCTACCTAAAATAATTGGACAAGCAGGGTCCTCCGCTATGTCAACAACTAGGAAATCGGCGGGGACAAAGAACTTACCTACTTGTACTGGCACATCTGTCACTATCCCAGTTGGAATAACTACGGTATTGTAAGCCATGTATAATCTTGCATCCACGGGCTCCAGAGGACCTATCTTTACCTTGTGCCAAATGGTTAGTGGCATCATGCTAACGCTAGCGCCCAAGTCAACTAAAGCATTAAATTTGAATTGACCTAGACCTATAGCGATAGAAAACTTACCTGGGTCCGCCCGCTTTTGTGGTAGCTCCAACCTGTTGCATTCCTCTGCGATCTCAGAGAGCGATCGCTTCTTACCCAAGATGTCTTTAAGGAACCTCACATAAGATGGCATCTCGTGAAGTGCCTCTGTGAATGGTATAGAGACGTTAAGCCCTTGGAGCATCTTCACGAACCGTTGGAACTTCTTTTCCGCTGGGTCCTTAGTCACTTTCCTAGTAGGGAATGGCAACACCTTCTTTCTTCCTGCGGCTGTAGTGAGGTCGATATCGGCAGCAGTGGGGTCGATATCGACTGGAAGAGTCGATTTCTGTGGTGACGCAGAATTAGGGTCGACATCGACAGGAGGGTCGATATCGATGTCACCTTGGTCGATATCGACAGGGGGGGTCGATATCGACGTCTGTTCTGGCTCCTTCTCCTCCATTTTTCGCTCGGGCGTTTGTAATTGACGCCCACTCCTTAGGTTTACTGCCGCGATATGACCTGTGGTTTTGCCCTTTTGGTTGGGCACAGTGGATCCAGGAAGTGATCCGGACGCTTTGGGCATTGCTTCCGCCAATTGACTCATTTGAGTCTCCATGTTGCGCTTCCAAACGTCGATCTCCCCAAGTCTAGAATTTATGCCCTGCAGCTGAGTATGGACGGAGTTATTGGCTTGTTTGAACTCAGCGTGGTTCCTCCTCATCTCATCAAGGATGATTTGCAGGTCATCTTTCTTAGTCTCCCGCTCAGGGTGCCCTGGTGCCCTATAGGTTGGGGGATCCCTTTGATAGAACCTTTGATCACCCCAATTTTGTTGATTGCCCCCTCCATAAGGGCCTCTCATCCATTTGACCTCCTCATGTTGTTCCGCCATGGATACTTGCTCAGTATGTGGACAGGCACTGGTGTTATGCCTTATTGAACCACACTCCTGACAAGGTTGATTGTTGCTCAGGAACCTTACTTGCTTTTGAAGGCGGCGTGTTTGATCGTTATGGAATTGTTGCCGTACTTCAGGGTCTATCTCCCTTGGAGGCTCATATAGTGGCATAGATGGGGCAGGCCTTGCATCATAGGCCGCAGCAGTCCCATAGGTGTTGTCAAAGTTCACAAGCCTCTCAATGGTCTCCCATGCCTCCGTTGGTGTAAGCTCAATGTACCGATAGGAGGTATATGAATTGATCCTCTCCTTATTCGGCGCATCAAGGACGTTATAAAAGATCTCTTGGATGACATATGGAAGTTGCCCATGCGTCGGGCATGATCTCAGCAAGTCTTTGAAGCGCTCCCACGCCTGTGCTAGGGTTTCACCTGGCTTTTGTTTGAAAGTCGTGATCCTTTGTCGTAGCATCGCCGTTTTAGAAGGTGGGAAGAACTTGTTCAAGAATGCATCTTTCACCTCCGCCCATGTCCTTAGCGATCGTGGAGCCAAACTTTCAAGCCATTGTAATGCCTTTCCTGCCAAAGACCATCGAAAAGATTTTAGTCGCACATACTCTAAGTTTACTCCATCAGCAACTGTTTCACATAAATCCATAAAAGTAGAGATGTGTTGCAGGGGGCATTCATTATGTCTTCCTTCAAAAGTGTGTCTTTTAATCTCAGATAGGAAGTTAATTTTCAGTTCATAATTGGAGTGAGGAATTATAATGGCAGATTCAGGAACATGAAGAGGCGGATGCATGTATTGCATCGCCGTCTGTGGATACTGATTTAGCCGCTCTTGGGCTTGTCTGCGCGCATCCTCCTCCCTATCAGCACGGGCTCGCTCAGCAGCAGCAGCGGCCCTTTCAGCAGCGATTGTAACATTGTGGTCCTCGATTTCCTTTCTCAACCGCTCTATGATCTCAGCCTGCGTCTCGTTGTCAGCCATGATGCGAATTGCTTTGTTGCGAAGATGGTAGAAACGTTCAGGCTCGTCAATTGGTTCCAGGATAGGTCCGCGATCAGAACGTCGCATAAACCTGCAAAATAAGCTTAGAAAAGATCGTGATTAACTTAGGTGGCGATTGATTGCCTCCCCGGCAACGGCGCCAATTTGTTTCGCTTTCGGGGGGTTGCGGGGTATAGGTGTATGTAAAATAGGAGAATCAAATAAGCACAACTAGACTATCTCCCTGTCCCAAACAAATAATACAAGAATCCCCTCCCTTGTAGTAGTAGGGTAATTCAGGATCGAATCCACGAGGAGGTATGTCAGCGCTTCCTTTGTTGTACTCACGATCAATGCTTTCGACCTCAGCAGACACTCGATATCGAGTATACTGGTCGATATCGACCTCAGTTCTAGTCGATTTCCTAGCGCAGTTCCTGCAGAAGATAAAACAACAAGTCGACGTCGAGCAGAGACCTCGATATCGATGTTAGTACTCGATATCGACCCTTAAGGTCGATTTCGATGTTTGTCACAGAAACTGTTTTTGTAACCAATTTGTCGGAAAAGGATCCGAAGAAAATAGAATGGAGAGGGAAGATGAACAGAAGCAAAACTCAGACTTTTATGAAGGATTTAATGAATTAAAAGGCTTCCAAAGTCGGGGTTTTATGCCACAACGATAACAATGCAAGTTTCATGCTAAAAATATGAACTTTAATGTCTTTCCGTCAAATAACTTTCGTTATCAACACTTAGGTGATTAGAGGCTCTCGCATAATTCCTAAGAGTTACTATCCAATTCATGAGTAATTCAAGTTCGCAATATGAGTGGCTTTCGCTTCAATAATGCAAATAATAAATCTCCCTAACTTTCGCAAAGGATCATGCATGGGGTAGAAGACGGAATCGCATAAAAGTCATACCTTTGATGCACTTACCTCACATTGCTATCGTCGGGCTCACCCCGACCCTAGAAGTGGGTTGACTACTCGCTCCTCATCATGCACATCATCATCATTGTTATTGAAAGAAAGCTACTTGAATTAAAAGTCCGAAAGAAAGTACAACCGAACAAGCCACTCCGCTTTCGCCTTACAACTCCACTCGGCCACTCTCTCTCTCTCTCTCTATTAATTCTCTCTATTGAAAACTGAATTCTCTGCGTGTGTGGATTGCCTAAACTCAACCCTAATGGCTTCTATTTGTAGATGACGATAAGGACTCGAAACCTTATCTTTATTCTCTATGATAACTAAAATAAATAAATAAAAAGTAAAAGTTAAAACTCCTTGGTGAAACCAGCCTCCTCATGATAAACCTGATGTGGATGATAGGAAATTTCGACCTTTGGATAGATATTGCAAGCATTGGATATAATTCTATCAATATCGGAGTCGAATTCCTCTGCTGGCATGGTCGATATCGACCAGTATACTCGATATCGACCCCTCCAAAATCTTATCTCGAGCTTCTCCTTCTCCTACTCGACTTCTATCAATTTGGTCGATCTGGCAGCATCGATATCGACCTCCAGACGTCGATATCGACCTCTTCTGTGTCGAGATGCTCTGTTTCCTTTCTGCTCGATTCCTATGTCTCGATGTACTCGATGTCGAGGTCTTCAGTCGATTTCGACCTCTTCAGAAGACTTCGAGTTCTTTTTCCGCTCTTCTGAATTCATCCATTTTCATCCTGTTTTCTGCGAAATCACATGGAAACTCGTGCAAACCCATATATTTGACATTTAAGCATAAACTACACTATTCCCATGTTTTCCCATTAATGTGTATGCAAAAGACAACAAAATGAATTCATATGTGCATAGAAAATATGGCAATATGCGCGCACATCAATTGCAAAACCTCAGCTCTGATACCACCTTTGTAATGGCCCAAGATTATGATTCCCAAGTTACGTTTCGAGGGATGAAACCCCTCGTTGGGATCTTGCGCCCCGAGTACAGGTTGAAGGTTTGAAACCAAAGATGCGTAGTTTAAAGTGGGATTTCGCACCCAAATCTGGAAGGTCCGTTATAGACCCCGGGGTAAACCCCTGTACCTGTCCTAAGTCTACAACGCGCAAAACCTTTTATCATGCAAAGGACATAAGTTCTGAAAACGATACAACCAGTGTCGCGGCAGAGCCGGGTCAAAACAGAGTATAAGTAGGAAGAAATCTCAAAAGTATGAATCTGGTGAAGTCAGGGTTCAAACACTCACTCTCCGCCATATGAATGGACCCCGTCATAACAGCAGAAAATCAAGCAGTGGATCGAGTACATGAAACTATACCACAAAGTCAGGCCAAGAGTTCGCCTGCGGGTCCTCTGACCACGCTGAAGAAATATAATACGCCTATACCTAGAATAAAGGATGCCTTCATGTAGTACTGAAATATTAACCACACTATCATGCTCCTAATTCATATATGTAGAATATGAAGTAAGGCCTTAACAAAGATTACCAAGTGGTATATCCCTCTTCTACCACCACCCCCCTTCCAGATAGGGTGGAGACTGGCCAGTTCGATGCTATAGCATATCACATCTCATCATCATATCGTATCTCATGCTCATCTCATATCTCATGATATATATATATATATATATATATATATATGACTCAAGGAGGACAACGCCCGATGAAGCTGGGCTGCCCTATGACTCTAACAACGACTCTAGGACTCACAGATAATGGTCGTTCTGTATTCAAACGCATACAGAATAAGAATGCTCATTCGTAAGTGCAATTCCTAAGCATGATACTACATGACATGCTTTTATGCATATGCAACACCTACATACTATATGACACATCAGGCAGGAGGTATTGGTTACTAAGTAAGCCCCGGAGGTACTTACCTGGCTAGAAGATCAACAAAAGAAGGGTCCAGCACACAATAGTCACGATCACAGAGTATCACCTAATTACATAACGAGAATATACTGAGTATACTTCTATAGCTTTTCTGATCACATATATTACACACTCATACAAGTAGATAAATAAGCAAGCTCACACCAACCATACTTTCTGTTCATCATGAACAACATTTCTTATCAACTTAAGATAACCTCCATCTCATACTTCGCCAGATTCGCATTTTACTATATCATACTCATACTTTCCATACGATCACATCGCTCACCAGAAATCATCAACCAATTCCGTATGTTCAAATTCATCATATCTGCAAATATCCCAGCAGTTCATCCCAATCATAAGGCATAATTTGTACGATAACATACTACTAACTCGTCATAATTATATAACCCTTCCGCCTCTTATAATAAATCACCACAAATCATGCTATTAGTCACACATATCATGCCGTTAGTCAAACACTCATATTATCATGCTAGTCAATCAACGAGTAAGTCTTATCCTCAAGTAAGTTTCAAAACCGTTTCAAATCCGAATTAAATAGTTAAGAATTCCGACCCTTGAAAATACTCGCTAAATTCCTTTTTAAATT
Organism: Persicaria maculosa; assembly: GCA_963922045.1. Lineage (NCBI taxonomy): Eukaryota > Viridiplantae > Streptophyta > Magnoliopsida > Caryophyllales > Polygonaceae > Persicaria > Persicaria maculosa. Next base: position 19,376,621 of record OY998271.1, on the reverse strand, counting down.
TATTTATTAGATTACTTTCCAACTTTGAAATTCTTTTCCAATTTCTTTATAAATCTTTAAATCCCAATAATATATTTTAAACACCATTTATTAAATACTTTCGTAAACCATTCCAAATCCTTTAAAATTCTCAACTATTTTTATTTAATAAAACTAACCCTTATAAATCTCCCGAAATAATATTTTATCTTTTAAATCCTCAAATATTATATAATAACTTAGATACCGCTAATTAGTTAAATAAATAAACGGATAACCCAAACCGAACCTATATAAATAATCCCACCCGGTTAAAATTGAAGAACAATATATATACTTCGTAAGTTAGTAAAGGGCCTCACAAGCCACGTCTTCTTCATCTTCCTCCCAATTCAAATGGAAGCTCGCCCGCGCTCACCAGCCTCGATCCCGTCGGCTCCTCACTCGCATCTCGCTGCTCGCGCTCACTAGAGGCTCATCCCCGCGCCCGCTGGCCTCTGCTCGCTCTCACCAGCGCTAGATGGTGTTGCCTCTGCTCGCTGCTGCTCGCTCTGCTTGCCTCGTCTCACTCTCTCGCTCGTCGACACCCGCTGCGCCAATTCGAGCTCGCCGGAGCTCCGCCTGAATTCACACGCGCCACCCGATACCCCGCACTCAGCTCACGCACACTCGACACTAGCCCTCGGCCCAAACCCAATCAGAAATCGGATTGAAACAGAGGGAGGAAAGGTGGAACTCACCGATGGATTTCGCGACTTCGGAGCTCTCGATCGGAGTCTCGGGCATCGTCAGAGGCTCGCGATGGCTCGTCGGACCTGCATCAAGCATGGGTGAGCGTGTCGGTGAAGTCCAAGGGCAATTTCGATCGAAAACGAGTGAGAACGGCTTACCGGAAGTTTGGTTCGAGAAAGAATCGGGCGGTGACCTTGGTGGTGGCGCTAGGGGCTCGGGGTTGCTTCGAGGGCTGGTGGATCCGAGGGGTGTTGCTGCTGCCGTGGTCCCGAGGGGTGCGTGGGACCTTCCGCTAGTGGCTCGAGATTGAAGGAGTGAAGAAGGAGGAGGAGACGGTGGTGATGGTGTGATGATGAGTGAAGATGACGGTGATTTGGTGATGAAGATGGAATGCCGCAGGAGAGCGGGGAGGAGCTGAAGACTCTAAAGGAGGGAGAGATGTGAAGTGATGGGGGGATGGCGTACAGAAGAAGGGAACGGAGTAGCTGTAGTTGCAGGAGGTAGGGGAGAGGCGGGTGTGAAAGGAACTGACGGGCGGGGAATGTGACCGGTATTTATTACTGGCATCTGTTTAATTAAATACCCGGTAATAAATCCCGAATACGTGAATTTCGAATCCTGAAATTATTTCTCGGATGTTAGTTTACCCGACTCTCGCTTCCTCGATCAATTAGATTTTTAAAATCAAAGAGGATACCACCATCCGATAATTATTTTCAATTCGCGAGGTAAAAGGACGGAATCATTCGTCAAAAATTTAAATTCGAGTCAAAATTCGTTAAACGAGCTTTTAACTCGATTTAAATTCATTTTTAATTCTCTTTTTCCGGAAAATTAGGATTTTGAAAATCTGAGCCTTTACATCTTTATAGGTTCTCTATAGGTTCATGAACCACTTTTTTATAGGTTCATGAAACACTTCTTTTTTTGTTCCTGAACCACTTCTTTATAGGTTCATGAACCACTTCTTTATAGCTTCATGAACCACTTCTTTATAAGTTCATGAACCACTTCTTTATAGCTTCATGAACCACTTCTTTATAGGGTTGAACCACTATGAGTAAAATAGCTGAACCACTATAAGTAAAAGGGCTGAACCACACGAGTAAAAGGGTTGAACCACTGTGAGTAAAATGGCTGAACCACTAAGAGTAAAAGGGTTGAACCACTAAGAGTAAAAGGGCTGAACCACTGAGAGTAAAAAGGGCTGAACCAAACGAGTAAAAGGGATGAACCAGTATGAATAAAAGGCCTGAACCACTAAGAGTAAAAAGGCTGAACTATTAAGAGTAAAAGGGATGAACCACTTCTTTATAACTTGTGAACCGCTTTTTTTTCAACAAAACATATACAAAGTGGGTGTCTATTTGTAGATAAAATTAAATTACACCCAAAAATATATTTTTTATATTTTTTCAACAAGTGAAAATGCCACAAAATAATTTTTAAAAGTCCATTTAAACACTTCCACATGTACGTAAATTGTCTAATTAATTAGTAAGTTGTGTTGATTGACGCGTGCAATTAATTAGTGTTATATGTGAAAGTGGGGCTCTAATACCAAGTAGTTCAGGGTTTTAATACCAAGTGGTTGAAGGATTTAATACCAAGTGGTTCAGGGGTTTTATACCAAGTGGTTCATTAAAGAGTAGTAGTTCATCAAGTAAATAGTATTGGTTCATAAATAAATAGTATTGGTTCATGAACCATTTTATTTTTAAAAAAATAAATAAATAATTACAAAATTAATATTAAAAGAAATTAAAAGAAGAATAAAAATTTTAAAATTATTAAATAGTAGTGGTTAATGAAATAAATAGTATTGGTTCGTGAAATATAGAGTAGTGGTTCATGAAATAAAGAGTAGTGGTTCATCAAATAAATAGTATTGGTTCATATTTTGAACCATTTTATTTTTTAAAAAATAAATAAATAAAAATAAATATTAAAATAAAATAAAATAAGAATGAAAATATTATAATTGGTTCATATTTTGAACCAATTGGTTCATGGATTTTACAGTAACCGGTTCATGGCCAGAACACGCGCAGCAGTTCATCCCAATATAAATTACTTTGAAATGTGGAATACAAGTTGGCAGGGTGGCCCTTAAACAGATAAGGGCTTGCGCTTTCCATCAGTCCGGTTTCCCGAGGTTCGAGACTTTGCGTTCTAAAGGGGCGTTTTTTTTTTAATATGATAAAAGGAGCGTGACCAGAACACGCGCAGACAGTAAAGCGCGTGGGAGTGGACACATACAGACTAATTATTGCTTCTTTCCTTCTCACCGGTTAATCTCTTCTCACCTGAACCCGACCCACATGCCAAAAATCCATATATATAGGGTGTGGTTCGGGTGTACACACACCTTAAGATGTACTTTGTACACAAATTTGAGTCTTTGATTGAAAGAAGATGGAAGACTAGAATTAAAAGGGATTTTATTTTTTTTTGTTAATAAAATTATGGGACCCACATGCCAAAAATCCACCCACTCTCATTTGCACTGCGTGCTAATCACTCCAACCCCTATTCTTTATTTTTTTAGCTTTTTTTTTTAAAACATATAAAATATTTGATAAAAATAAATAATTATGGTGATTCGTCGGTGGGACCCACCTGATTTCGTTCGTTTTTTAAATTAGGCGATTCCACCGAATAATGTCTTACCTACTACCGAATTATGTTATATTTTCTTTTTCCATCTAGTTCATATCAGAATTTACCAATTCCACTTAATAATTTGTCATATGCTACTGAATAATGTTTTTTTGTTCGATCAATTTTAGATAAAAGAAACCTCGAATCCCTAAACAATACTTACGATTTATACGAATAATGCTTCTTATTTTACCAAATAATATTTTAGATTTCAACGAATAATGTTCAGTTGTGTAGTGATACTCGTGCGATAAAGGTTTTTTAATGTTGTTTTTCAAACGAATACTATATATACCGACGAATAATAAATCGGATTTCATCGAATAATTGATCAACTCATTACCACTAGCAACTAAAATTTGACACATACGTCTTAATAATTGACGAATAATGAATCAAATCATGTATCTCGAAAATCCTACACTTAATTCGACATATACATCTGAATAATTCTTCGTTTTTCCTCGAATAATGTTGGAATCACATACGATTTAACATCAATCGAAAATGATTTCGCAATAACAAATAACATATTAAATTCAAATATGGAACTAGATCTACTATTATTTTTTTCATAAACGAATTCCAGTTGAGGCAACTCGATACCCAACAACTGCACTAATCGAAGATGTATGAAATTTTTTAAATGCAAATCACCACTCATCACATTCATGAACAAAAGCAGCGAAAAAGAATAAATATTTATTAGCTCCAAAAACTCGTCAATTGCAAGTTCTAATTGTGAACTTTCCTAATGGTACCCAAAAATCATCACTGGTTCATGAAACGGCGTCAATAACAGTAAGTTATTGGAATCCCTTCCCCAAGCCATTAATTTCATCATGCAAAACCAAAAATGGTGATAGAATTACAAAATTGCGGGAGGGATTTCACCTCTGCCAGAAGATAAAACAAACAAACCAATAATGGCGCCTCCTCTTCCCCGACCTTCGCCTCCCGGTGAGGCGCCGACCTTCACCTACTCGTGTCTTCACCAGCCTTTGCCTATCGCCGCCTCCGATCGTGTCGACGCTCCGTCTTCCCACTAATTGAATCGCCATCCTTCGCCACCCTCCAACTGATTTCGACGCTGCGCCAGCCTTTGCACACGAATCGCCTTGTGATTGAAAGACATGGGACACGGGTTTTACTCCTTATACACGCTCAGAGGATTTCCTTTGGCGGTGAACTTGTCGAGTCCTGCAGTAGGCAATGGGCGACGTGGGAGCGATTCTTGGCGGCGACGTTGCCCGGAGTGGATGGATCACAAAAAGATGAGGGAGAGGAAGGACAGAGGAAAGTAGGGAGAAATTGTAACTCACGCACCGTTTAATCAACCTTGTTATCAATTTATATGGGGCCCATAATTTTTTTATTAAAAAAAAAAGAAAAAATTAGATTAATCTTGATCATCCATCTCAACTCAATCAACGGTCTGAATTTGTGTACAAGGTACACCTTAAGACTTGTGTATAAAAAATTCATACTCTATATATATAAACCCTAATCTTATATATATATATATATAATAGATGTCCATCCATGATAGAACAAAGATTGGTTGATCTAGGAGGCTCTAGGTGGCTCAAGCACCCCTAGTTCGGAATAAATGCTAAGAAAAAATATATTGTGTTTTTTGGTAATTTTTACTAATTTTAGAAATAAAATTTTTTAAAATGAATAAGAAATTATGAAAATAGCTTAGCTTAATCGATAAGGAGGAGTGTTTTGTTTAGAATCCTGAGTTCAAAACTCTTTAGCTACACTTTTTTGCTTTTCTTAGTTTCCTCACCGAAAACAAACTAACCCGATGGAAGTGTGGTTGCCTCACTCGTGTTCAAACCAGCTAAATCTCATAAGGTCATACATAATGCCATCAGACCAGACCACATATACTAATCATGATCTTTGATAGGGGTGGAAATGGGGCGGGTGTTGGGTGAAAATCATCAATTCAACACTTGCCCCGCTCTATCACCTGCAAACCCTTCACCCACATCCAAACTGTGCTGTGCGGGTGAGCGGGTTATGCGACTAATTATTGGATATCCAATAAGACTCGTTAATAATTTTTAATTTAAAACTTAAATAAAATGTCTTACAAACACATTCTAGTATTTCAACAATACGTGAAAAATGTATAACTTATAAATCATTTCATAATACACGGAAAATACATATTCTAAATAAAATATATCTTCAATATGTGAGTGTCATATCAACAACGGAAAAAAATAAAAAAATATTATATATATTATGTTAATTAAATAAACTCGATACCTTGGTTGTGGTCTCGATGTTCAAGTCTACAGAAGAATTGTGAACGTGACTACATGAGTTGCCTACTACTGATAGGGTTGATAGGAGTATAGGACTGATATTTGATTTAATAAACGGTTGGAACAAAGGAAGCCAAGTATTATGCATCTTTAAAAAAGCTTCTCTTGAGGCACCAGCAATGAGGCTCAAATGCCCCATGTTTTTTATTTGTTTTGGATTGTAAATTGCTCGTGTACTTTTTATGTTACTCGATCATTCAGTTCGATTGTTTTCTTTCTTTCTTTGCTGTCGGTTGTATTACCCATGTTTGTTGTATTACTCTGATGATTCAGCTCATGTTTTGTTGTATTAATCGATAACAACAGTGGCATTTGCTAAACACAACAAGGGAACATTTAGAAATAAGAGATCTTACGGCAGTTGGTAGGGACAACTCAAATAAGGAAATCAAGAAATGTCAGCTTCCTTTGCATTGTTGGCACAGCTGTTTGTGTATTGACTCACTTCAAGTAGGGTAAATCGTAAGGAATAGAACACTTGAAAGTGCTCCATTCCCAGCCTAATCGGTGTTAAGGATGAAGATCACTATCAACATGTTATACTGCACCTTAAAACTGCAGACTCAGACTGCAAGATGAGCCATAAGGGGCTACAAAAAATCTCAGCTGAAAATACAGACATTAATTTAACAGACATTCTTTTTTGTCTTCCTCGACAGTATTTGAGAGCTCTGTTAGTACAGCTCATCCCGAGTTCTTCCATGCTTCTGTGAAAAGCAAAGCGAACAATGGTAAATAATTTTTTTTAAAAAAATACAGCAGCAGCAGCAACACAGCTACAGGAACTTTATTGAATGCCTGCATTTGTTTTTTCCCCTTTTTTCTCAGGAAACGTCTAGGGTCCACTGCTCATGGTGAAGGGAGCAATCAGAGTATGCTTTCTCTTTTCTTCATTGCCCCCCAAAATATGTACAGTTACAAAGATGAATGAATTCTTAGGGAGCCTATTTGCTTCCTTGAGCCCAAGGGTTGAGGAATTCACCTGCCATTAACATTCGCTCACCTGATGATGGGATTGCTTCCGTATCTATCGAAGAACAGCTCAAATGGCCAGTTAATCAGCATACAGTTCGCCCATAGCAAATGGACGCGATATAAAGGTTTTTGGACCACTTCTCCTGTTCAAGATAGCAAGAAATAATCAATTTAATTCTACACTACTAAGCAAAACATAGATGATGTAATTAATCAGCAAGTCCAGCATTTGCAAGTCAAACTTTGTGCCTTAGGAGGTTGATATCAAACATAGTAGTCCAAAGCAAGATTAAGTATATAATGAAACACTGAATAATGATCTATTAAGCAGGTTCCCCCGAAGCCATTAACTCAGTACCACCGCCAAAAAATGAGACAAAGAAAACAAGAAAATGATCGATAAACGCAGTACCTTGACATGGGTGCTTGGAAAGGCAAACAAGAAAATTATCGATAAACGCAATACCTTGACATGGGTGCTTGGAAAGGCAGAAGTTCTAAGAGTTTCTTGAGTTTCATCCATAATTTTCCGTTTAGGAATGCTCAATATAAGGGCCGCTTGATCGGTGGTTGCAGCCATGGAAGTGATGCGATAACCACTTTCCCATCTTCGGTGTATACCTTCACTTGGATACAGGAAATCAAGCTCCACAACCTTCAAGCAAGAGGCAATAACATTAGTATTTAAGATTTTTTTTTTTGTGTGTGTGTGTGTGGGGGGGGGGGGGGGGGGTGGGGGTGGAGGTTGTAAAGGGATAGCTGGGCTTTTAAGCTTGCTAGATACCTGATCTGAAAATCCAGCATTCCTAGACATCACGACTCCCCATCTACCTCCAGCAGTAGTCATCGAGGTCACATGGAATCCCTCTTTCCACTTCTTATTTATCCACTTGAAGGGAAAAGATTCACTCACTTTGTATGATTGCTGAGTATAAGGAGTACCTGAATATTAATTTGATAATGTCATGTATATGCGCATATGATTAACAAAGTAGAGAAAGGTTCAACATGTTCTTCTTTACAGCTTTCTATTTTTGGGTTATTTGCTGAGTGGAATAGGAGACTGACCTTTAGACATTACAACCAAGGAGCTTCCATTGGCTGCACCAGCAATTGCGCTGATGTAGTAATTCTTTTCCCATTGCTCCATGATCCAATCCTGCTTAAAAAAAAAACAGGAAATTGTCAGAGACCGTCACGAGAATACTAATATGCCCTGAGCTTGCATCAAAAAAGATCCTTCAATGACTACCTTGTGCAAGAACACAGCTGATAGATCATAAACCTGGGAACAGAAACCTGTACCCGCATCCATGATTAAGGCCCAAAGATTAGTAGCTGAAGCTACACAACTGATATGCAATCCATCTTCATTCCCTTTCTCTATGTGCTGTCGAAGCCTCGAATCGGCTACATTGTAATGGTATCTGCAACCCAACAAAATAATAAATAAGACTATGAGAATAGGAAATAAAAGCAGACGCCGCATTATACAGGGACATATAGATGGTAAGTTGGAAAGACAAGTAAAACTTCAAAGTATCAAGTTTTCAAGATGCAATGCATCCTCTTCTCTACGAAACATGCAACTTGTATCTTAGACAACCCTAAATATATTAAATGATTCCTCCTAACTAAATAAGAGAAATATCATTCAACCATAGCTTCATCTTATAACTTTCTTTGCTTGGCTAGCTTCATCTTATAAATTCTTCGCTTGGCTAGCTTCATCTTATAAATTCTTCGCTTGGCCATAATATATATTTCAAATGTCTACAAGCCAATGTAAGGACAGCATGACGACAGACACAGACTCACGGAGAACCATCCCCACATGGCATGACTGACCTCAGAGGGGCATCCTGTTTCAAGAAATATTGCTAAAACAAGCAACACGCTACAGAAGCTTCATGTAAATCATTTCACTTTAGGTTTTAAAAATATATATTGTATGACAATATCCACCTGATGGTCACAACGAGCAAATCATTTAGAAGAAATAGAAAAATCAGACAAATAAATAGAAAGAAAGCAATAGAAAGAATAGAAAGAACATCAAATGCTAACAATAATGCAAGACAATTCTTCATTAAGAAGTTTTGATGAAGATCCAATTCCATACCCAAGAAAAAAATAACCAAACAACACATTTATCTTCTTTAATGTGCCGACATTTTATATAATTCAACAATCCAAAACAAATCCAAGACACTTCACATCATGATTCACAAAAAATCTCATCAATTCTGCATGTGTTTGCATCATAAATCGCTAAAGCGTCATCCTTAAAAACCTTTTTTATAAATGGAATAAATAAAAAAAACTCACCTTTGCTTCATAGGACGACGTGCATTATAGACAGAAATCCACTGCGTTGCAGGACTACCTAATCTTATTTTCTTCTTAGGTTGCTCATCTTCTTCTAGGTTGATAAGCAGTCGTCCTCGTTTTTGCCCAACCTACGGATGGAGAAAACAAGAGAGAAAGTCAGATAAAGAATTAAAAATGAAGCCCCACGAGTCATAATAAAAAATGCTCAAAAGATTTAGAGAGATGTCGAAACCAAAACTTGCAACCTTAAGAGCTCCATCAATTTTGATTGGTCTGAGTGGCGCACAAGGCTCTATCAAGCATTCAAAAAATGAAATAAGCTTAGAATAATTTGGTTCCTCGTCAAACTTTATATTCGTCACTGCTTCAAGGAACTGTTTGAAGGGTGGGGGGCAGAAGCAACACATCATCTCAGGAGAAGTCCCCATTTTCTTTTTACAAACAAGAAAGCTCTTATTGTCTCCCTGATAAGGAATAAAAGAAGATATTTAGACAAGTTATGAGTTTCAACAGATAAGACAAAATGAGTGTATGAACTCACTTGATAACCCTGCCAAGGTAGCCTGCCCTTGATAAGAAAAATCAAGGTGTACGCCAATGACTCAAGGTCATCCCTTCTACTACCAGTTCGGCCTAAATGTGCATGTACACTTGCATATCTAATTGTTCCCCTGGCAAAAGGATACAATCATTAACAATATCACGTGCACGCCTCATATATGAGTAGAGGATATTCCTCCTACTGCATAAACCTAGGATAGAACTTTCTTAAAATGTAACCATATAAGGATTGTCAAAAACAGACCTGAACACATCGGGCCTCTGATCATACTCGACATGATGACCTGATGATGCATCTTTCCACCTTGAAGCTGATTTTTTTTTAAAAAAAAAAGGGGGCAAATATAAGGATAAACAATTGACACCATATCTGAAATTAGAAAACCACACAAACATAACAGTAATATCATGACATCCTTCAAGTAACGCTGGAATCAGAATAAAGCTGAAATTTCATTATTATGTAATTTAGGATATTAACTATTAAATAGAGATAAAAATTCAGAAAATGTTGGCCCCAAATAGTTGGATAGTTGTTTTTGTTAGTTGGCAATTTGGGCAGTTCAGATCTAATTCCAGATTTTAGAATCCGATAGCATACCCAAACCAAGATCAATGAGATAGAGCTTCTTCTCGTCATCAGTCCCTGGTTGACCGAGTAAAAAGTTTTCTGGCTTCACATCTCCATGCACAAAACTATAAGGAAGAAGAGCAAAGTTTAAAGGTATAGTTCGACACAGGATCCTTATAGCAACAACACACTACAACTTATTATGAAAGATACTCACCCTTTTGAATGAAGCTTCTCTAGAATTGAAATGGCTTCTACTGCAATACAAGCGACCATCTGTGGAGACATCCTATGACAGTGAAGAAAAAATTACAAATTATTTGGTAGGGGATGTGTAAAAAGAGCAAAGAGGTATGACAAGAAAGTATTATAATGAGGAAAAGACTTACGATTGGCCTAAGGAATTCCACACATCCCAAAGACTAGGACCCAGCATGTCCATGACCTGCACATAAACAAATTATTAATGAGAACGTGAAAAATGACAAATAGATTTTTCTTTTCAGTCTCTTACTCAAATATTAAAGTAAAACTTACAAGGATGTAGTAGTCTCCCTGCCGACCTTTATAGTGAACCCATGGAACCCCATAGCATCCATTCAGATTGCTTCGTCAACATAAAAATATACTATTAGCAGACAAGTTACAAGCTTATGAAGTACAGACATTTAATCCCTACAAAGACAAAACTAAACAACCTAATTTCATACTCACTTGTAAACTTGCCACTCGTATGGAGGACCATAATTGCATCCTTTACTATTACGGTGCTCAAATTTTATGGCAACCTAATAACATAAAATTGTCCATGTTAAATGTCAGGATAAATGGAATAAGAAAGTCGAAAAATAGTAATAATTAAAACACATTAATACCTCAACAGCATCAGGTCCAATTCGGTCAGTGCCACCACTTACTCTCCTACCAACATACACCTGACCAAAACCTCCTTTACCCAGCTTCCTTTCAACGGTATATACAGGTGAATTACCAACTTGCACCTGGAAAAGGCAGTGTGCAATATCTTACAGACGTATAATAAAGAACATCAAATAAAAGGCCATCTAAAATAGAAGAAAATTTGTTTTATAAAGCAAGGAAAGAATGACTATAAGAGATGCTCAATCAAACGGAGATGTTTACTCTGTCAGGAACGGGGGTTTGGTTTGCATCCTCTTCAACCCCCACCAGTTTATCCGCACTTCCGCCCTCCATCACAACTTTCTTAGCCGCTGCCCCCTCCACTCGATTATGAGCACCTGCAGCTCCTAGTGGTGCAACCGGAGGAGCAATCTCGGTAGGAATTTCAGGGTCTAAATCTATCAATTTAATGCCCCTACCTCTACCAGCACCAGTTTGCCGAGTCCCTACAGCCGCACCTTTAGCTACAGCTGTGGCATTACCACCTCTTCCTCTTCCACCACCACCTCCTCTCCTCCTTGTTTTGTTCTGCACAGGCGGTACCAAATTATCTGCTTGATCATTCACTTGAGCAGCAGGCTGTTGTAGGTCATTAAGTCTTCTCGATCTTCTTGCTCCACTTCTCAGCTCAGGCATCCTCGACCCATGCAATTCACCGTTTTTCTTGAATTAGACCATAACCCCTTCAGATCTCCTGAAGAAAGACAAAAAGAAGCATTCAGTCATTGAAACATAAAACACGGAGTATATCTAAACCAAAACAACACTGACTGCCATTGCACAATGGCCATTCAGCTTAAAAACAACAAGCATTGTACTTTACAGGCGCACTAAACAAAACAAAAATGGCCAAGCTACACGTTTTTGCGTTGATATTTTGAGGTTCTTTCTAGCGAAACTGACGAAGGCTATCAAAATAGCCTCACACATCAATATCCTTTCTATCATGCTCTTCCGAGCACTATCTTCCCAAACACAGTAAAATGCAGCTATAAGCACTAACTTCATGCCTATCATTTTACCTATGATATTGATTCTTACACCAAAAAAATTAAATAAATAAATCAAACACTGGCAAGAAAATGAACAATCAAAAGATCTTCAGAAACAACCAAAAAAAGAGAGAGAAACCAGAAAGCAAAAAAAAAAAAAGCTAGCTTATATAAATGACTCACCTAGCTTAAGATTAGAAGCTGTCAATAGAGGAAACAGACAAACAAGTTCCGAATCAAGCAAAGCAAACCTAACAACCCGATCATTCAAAACCAGAACTTCACCCCAACAACGACCGAAAACAATCAGAAACAAACTGGCAACCGATCGGATGAGCTGGAAAAGACGGAAAGCACTCACGGATCGTGTTTTTCCCCGAAAAGAAGCGGAAACAAGGAGGATCGGCGGCTGAAAAACTGTTCGAAACGGTTGAGCTGACCAAATAGCCCGAATATTCAACCCTATCGGAGTCAGATCTTCAGTAAATCCGCTGTTCCTCTCCCCAAATCCAATCCAGACGAAACGAAAGCCACTGAATGTTGTACAGGACTACAAGAGGATGAATTCTTCGCAGACGCCCTCGCGATTGCAGCGATCCAATTCGAACGAGGATCGGAAGCGAAGCGAAGCTCTGCAACAAAAGGTGGCGGGGGAGAAAACGAGGAAAATCTTTCGGCGTTGATGGGGGGGTTACATGAGTGTTGTTAGGGTGAGGCCGTGAGGGGAAACCAGGGCAAAGGGTGCATCTGTGAATGCCGATATATCTTTTGAGCGTCTATTGACGATTTTGTCCCTCTCTCTCGGTGGGTAGTGGGTGGTGCCGGATAACTCTTCCTGCTTTTAAACGCAAAAGGGTGTTGCTATATACACCGCAAATCCGGATTAAGGATTTGCACGTCCTTAGGGACGTGCTTGCACGTCCTTAAGGACGTGCAAGTATGGGACTATGCACGTCCACTAGCAAAGGCTGCACGTCCTTAACAACGTTCTTGCACGTCCTTAAGGACGTGCAAGTATTGCACGTTGTTAAGGACGTGCAAACCCTAGTAGGGTTTTAGGGTTTAGGGTTTAGGAATTCCGAGGGTTTTGTAATGTTAATTGATAAAATTGAAGTGTTAGCTAGTGGAGTTGAAGGATTTCGGGTAAAAGTAAATAGAAAACAATATTTGTTAAGGTTTTCATTCGGATAATATGTGAATAACGTTACAAGGAACGGAAAAAAAAAGTTTACATTCATAATTTTAATAAACTTGTGGAATAAAATCTAGGAAAATAGTAAAGGGCGGCCGGACTCGACACGCAAGGCTCGAAATCTCTCAAACTGAGCTTGAAACGGAGCATCCCATCCTTCGACGCTCGGATGATGATGTGCGACCCATTCTGGCGGTGGCGGCGGAATAGGAGCGTTACGACGCAACCAGATCTATGAGAACGAAAAATTAGAGTTAGAGTATTGACATATATATGAAAAGCAAGAATAGGTAATAAAAGAAGACGTTTGAAGTCGTACCGCGGCAAAATGGTCTTGGTTTCCGATGCAGGCTACACCAAAGGTTGCTGATTGAGGGTTGTTAGCAGGTGTCGGCGAGGTCATGGGAAGACATGTGAACGGATGATGCCAAGCTAGGACGACGAGAGGAATCTGATATACCGTTGCAAATACTAAACCCATAATTGGTAGCTCTATCCACCGTCTCCTATCACCATGCACAGCTCCCGCCCATCTCTGGTAGTCGACGAACTGCTGGAATTGGTACCCTCCCGTATAACAACCGGCGTACAGATCGGCGTGATCCTCCAAGTGATTGCATAGTAACGTTTTGAGTTCCGGGAAAGCAGTCTCGCCGATCGGTGATGTCAAAGCCGCCAAAGCACGGTAGCCACAATGACCATCTCCAACAGTGTCCCTCACCGTCTCAATATGACCGAGCATGAAGGGATCAACGTTGTTTCGACCCCAGTTGAACCCTCCGAACACATCATCACGTCCACGTCGAGCTGAGGTCGCTTGTGGACGATGCCGAGCAGCACGTCGAGCAGCACGCGCTTCTTCTCTCTTAAACCTTTCCCTTACCTCCTCGTACGGCAATGGGTTGGTTCTGCAGGCATTCCTCGACCCCCGAGGCCTCCCCTTCCTTCGGACGCTTGCTGATGAGGGTGGGTGCAGCTCATCCTCGCATAAATCGTTGGAAGCCGTATATGAAGATGACAGCTCATACGGCAGTGGGGTGTCGTCGATGTCAGTCCATGACAAATCCATCCAGAACGGGTGGATGTCCTCGGCGGGTATCGGAGTACCGGAGTTGACGTATTCCTGAATCTCATGGACACATGGGATCCCGTAACAAACCCTCCAATGTCGGTCCGTGCATACCGGAGGAACCTTTTGGTCCACGACGTCCTGCCACATCTTGTACAGATAATCGAAGCACTTTTTGGAGATTAAAGTCTTTACCTCATCGAAAAGGTTGACTTTAAACGCCGCTGTTGGCCATTTGAAGCGGTCGATCTCCAAAGCAGTTTGCAGCTCATGCAGTTGACAATCGTTGACTCTATGGATTGCATCGATCACGATGCGAAAGTCACCAGTCGATGAGTGAAGTGCCTCCTTCAGAACCTTGTGTTGACCCTCAACCCTATTTGTCGTACGGGTGCCGAGATGGAAGACATTATCTACGTAGCATCGTACGATGCTCCTGCTGTGTGGAAGCCACACCGCCTCTAAATACGCCACCACACCTGGGAATGGGTGCCATGCAGCGTGTAGCGCCCGACGACGTCGGTTGAATGATTCCTCCGACCTCGATTCGAACAGCCCCCAACAGTTGCCCTTAAAGATGCCAGCGTGGTTTAAATTCTTCGTGATCTTCAGAGCAGCTTCCTCGCATTTTCTCGTCACGTGTAACCAGCAAAGGAGATGCTGGACGTCGGGGAAGACAACATTCAGCGCCGCCATGAGACCTAGCTCCCGATCAGTCATGATAGCTTGAGGCTGAACCGTCCCAAGCAAGTTCTGAAGCTGACGCAACACCCAGGCGTATGTGTCTTCGTTCTCTTTCGACATGAAGGCATAGGCGATGCAGTAAGTATTGCCTGAGGGTGTGAACCCGACCACTTCGCACAATGGAATCCCATATCTGCAAGTGTAAATTTGTTACATGTAAAATATTTTATAATATATGTGCAATAATGTAATCGTTATTAAATAAGTTACGCATTTGTTTTGTACGTGCTGTCCATTACGATGACGTAATGGAACCTTCGGAGAAGCCGGATCCCGTCGGGATGCGCCAGGAAGAGGTCGCTCAAGACGTTGTCGTCATCCGGATGCCGTCTGAATTCGTAGTAGTACCCTCTTTCCCGCAGATGGTGCAAGGTATCCTGGGTCATCGTCCGACTACCTCTTTCTTCGGCGACCATCATGGAGAGCGTGTTGGTAAGGCTCTTCCTTGATGTGACGCTGGTCTCATCCAACTGCCTCAATCCGTACCCAATGGATTTTGGAGGAGTGCCAATTTCCTTCATCCACCTGGCCATCTTCTTTTCCCCCTCTGTCATCTGTCCGGCGATGGCGTGACCCTTCAAGATCGTTGGAAGCCCATGGTTATGAACACCGTGGGTTACCGTCATAACTCAGTGACCCGGCGGAGCTTCGTGTCCGTGTAGAGAGAATGGACAACCATTTATCTTCGACTGCGTGCTCCGGAGCTTCCGCCCGCGTGGTCGGTACTCCCCATACTGCTCGCAAGCAAGACAAACCCCGCCTGGACGATTCGACGCCCCCGTCCAAGACCGCTTGATTACTAAAATCATGCAGTGTCTCCGACCCAAGTCCTTGAAATGCGTAACCATTTCGTCACGGTCATTCCAAACCCTTGGGTCCGAGAACTCAGGTGTAAAGTCTCGAAACTGTATCAACATTAGTGGAATATGAACAAAACGGAAGGAATACGCAATATATTCACTATACGAAACGTATCCGTACCTCGGAAACTTGGAGATGAGGATTGCTTTGCGGCTCGGCCATAACGATTCTAACGGTGAATGAATATATCGACACAAGTCGGACTTTGTTTTGGAGTGCGGAATGAAGCTGTCTCCCTTCGCTTCAAATAGGCACTGCTGCGTCAATTGTAAGCAGAAATGCACGTCCTTAAGGACGTGCATTTCTGCTTACAATTGACGCAGCGGTCTCCAAAAAAGGCTGCAACCCCATCATCGCATCGCCAGAAGGATCCCAAGCTGGCAGACCCTTCCAGAAGCTGTCGTGCTCGTCGGCCGGGGGGGTACCCATCGACTGCTGGTACCGCTCTGCAGACGCAAGCAGATCGTCGACTGTGGCTGTCGGAATGTCGGGTACCGTCTCCTCTGGAATCTGGCTGACCGCTGCCCGGCCGGCGATCGTAACAGGCCGGAGGGTACCATCACCCCTCATGAGCCTCCCTGCCTGTTATTATGAAATTTAATGTTTTTATTGTCTTTTATTTAGAATTTATTTGTATGTAGTTTAATATATTTTAATATATTTTAATATTTTTATTTTCATTTATCTTAATGTCTTTTAATATATTTTAATATGTTTTAATATCTTGTAATATATATTAATCGTTTTTATTGTTTTTCCATTAAAACTATCAAAATGACAAACTATATAATATCTATCAAACTATATACTAAAACTATAAGATCTCTTTTTTTATTGTTTTTCAATTAGAATTTATTTGTATGTAGTTTAATATTTTCATATATTTTAATGTTTTTATTTTCATTTATTTTAATGTCTTTTATTATATTTTAATATATTATAATATCTTGTCATATATATTAATCGTTTTTATTGTTTTTACATTAAAACTATCAAACTATATACTAAAATAATCTATCAAATTATATTATAAAACTATATTAAAATATAAACTATATTATAAAACTATATTAAAATATAAACTATATTATAAAACTATATTAAAATATAAACTATATTATAAAACTATATTAAAATATAAACTATATTATAAAACTATAAAAATAAATCAAACAATTTAAATAAATCAAAAACATACCGGTGGGGTCGGGACCGGCGAAACCTCTACAGACCGCCGCTTCCGCGGCGGTAATAGGTCCGCCTCCACCACTCCGTCGCCATCACCACCACCACCACTACCGGATGCCGCCGCCGCCGCCGCCGCCGCCGCCGCTGCTCCACCACCACCACCATCACCACCCTCCTCAACCTCCATGGGTGCCACCCCACCACCACCCCCGGCCACCTGCTCCACCGCCACCCCCTCCCCCAGTGCTCCACCCCCACCACCACCCTCATCAGCTACCGGCTCCACCACCACCTCTCTCTCCGGCTCCATCTCTCTCTCAGTCTCGATCTCTCAGTCTCACCTCCGGCAATCTCTCTCTCTCTATCGATTTCTCTGACGAAGACGAAGAGGACGAAGAGGCACGTCCTCTTCGTCTTTTGTAGACGGGCTTGCACGTCCTTAAGGACGTGCAAGCCCGTCCTTAAGACCGTGCACTTTGCACGTCCTTAAGGACGTGCAAGCCCGTCCCTGAGGACGTGCAAGCACGTTTTAAAAAAAAATTAAAAACGTGCTTGCACGTCCGGGCTCGGGTGGCTGTATAATATCTTGCACGTCCTTAAGGACGTGGGGATTTGCGGTGTATATAGCCGGAACGTAAACATGAAGCATGCAAATTTCCAAATATTTATGTGGCCTTCCATTTAACCAAGTGATTTTTTTGGTCGGTTTATTTTGCTAAAAAAATACTCAAAATACTATTTTAGTACCCGCACGTTTGTGCGGATAGTTTGTATAAAATAATTTTATACATATATAAAACCTTTATATAAGATAAAATAGAATTATCAAAGATTTTCATAATAACGTTCAAACCTATTTAACTTAGGATTTGGTTCAAACTAATTAAAACAAAATATGATAATAAAAGGAGAATATATCATTTTATCCAAATATTTTTAAGAACATATTGTTGGTGAATACTTTAAATATGCAAGATCATTTGAGGCAGCAAAAGAATTACTGGGTAAGCTCAATCTTAGCCTTTCTACCAAATGTCCAAACAGTCCGGTCAACTCGACTGACCCTTAAAAGGGATTCTTGAGGTGTTTTGTTGTTGTGGTAGTAACTCGTCCAGGTAATGAAATTGTCTATCGCCTGAAAAAATCAGTTTTATAATGAATAATCATTGAAGTGAAGAAGATGATTGCAGTGTTAATAAATTAAATATTTAACGATAAGAGATTAGAGGGATATATATATAACCAACTGACCCTATAAACTAAATACCTAACGTACCTCTCCTTTTCACATTACTGTTGTTCTCTATGGGTGTCTTGCCTTTGTTTTTTGACATCGCGTTGAATGTGATCTAAACTTTGACACGGTAGCCACTGATTCTCTGCATATAACCACAATTAGATCCGTATTTATCAACTTGTATACTTTGATTACAGTATATATAAAAGCCTAAAACTCTAAGAAAAAACACACAAAAAAAGAGATATCACCAAATGAATGGATTTATCACCTTAGTCTTATTCGGGAGGTACAACCGGCCACGTACCAAATCATTATAAATATCACGTTGCTTTTTCTAATTTTTTTTCTTATTAAGTAGTTAGTTAAGATTTGGTTATATCCTCTAAATTAGATAAGGTAGAATCTAAATAAATCAATTAAAACAAATTTGGTCAAAATATTATTAATTTGATAAGGTAGTTACTTAATAAGATTTTGTTATTAGTTAAGATTTGGTTTTATCCTCTAACTTAGATAAGGTAGGATCTAAATAAAGGATAAAATCAAATCTAATTTATTATGCGAAAAAATAAAAAAAAATAAGTTTGTTAAGATTTGAACAAGCAATTAACATAAATCAATTAATCTCATTAAAAAAGCTACATTAAAGGAGAAGCCGCCACATGTCGTAGGCGACTTCTCCTTTAGTATTATAACTAGCACAGTACCCGTGCGTAACGCACGGGATTTCTAAAATATATTATATTTTTTAGAAGATATTATCATAATTTATCTAAATTATCTAAATTATAATATTATGATATTATAAAAACTATATAGCGAAATACTATCAAATCCAAACATCCAAATAATCCTAAAAATAAATAAAATCCAAACATCCAAATGATAAATATACTAAACAGGTTTCATTCACTCGATTCACATATTAGATCGATAATTAAAAGGGTGCTATATATAACATAATATTATGATAGCGTTGTAGTGTAAAATCGTGAGTTTTAACTTTTGTTGGGATAAACAATGTAATATTAAAAATAAGGGAATTTTACATAAAATTACCCTTTAAATATGGATGTTTTCACTTAATCACCCCTTAAATTCAAAATTATAGAAAACCACCCTTTAAATGATATTTGTTTACAATTCACCACCCATTCAACCATTTTCGTTAATTTATCATTAAATACACTATATTTTAATATTTTGAAACTCAAATTTGATTGTAAATATATTCAAATTTTGAATTTAAGGGTTTGATTATATTTTAGGGATCATTTTATTTATTTTTAAAAATAATAATCAATAAAGCCTAGAATTATTATCTTATTTTTTGTTTGAAAATGTTCATAAATTTTGAAAACATTATTTAAATTACTATTTTATTTATAATATGATTAGAAATCAGAATTTATATTTATAACTTCAAAAAAAATTAAAATTATTATTTATTTATAGTTTAAATATTTTCGTATTAATAATTAAACTTTGTTAAATATTCAAAAATGTCTATAATTATGTTTAAGTTATACGATTAATCAATAACCTTTTTTTAATTTAGGAAAATTTAAAGAAAACATTATCTATGACAAATAAAATGGAACAAACTCATATTTTAAGTTGAAAATATTAACTTTTTTAATAGATAACTTTCTTTTTATATATAAAAAAATTTATATATTTAGGGGAATTCACATTCCTTTTACCCAAATTTTTTTAAAAAAGTTTATTCATTAATTGTATAACTTAAATATAATTATAGACCTTTTTCAATTTTTTTCATCAAAGATAATTATTGAACAAAAATAGTCAAACTATAGACAAATAATAACATTTTAAAAATATTTAAAATATAAATAAATAAGAGTAATTTACATAATATTTTAAAATTGTATAAACATTTTCAAACATAAACTAAGATAATAATTCTATACTATAGTTATTATCATTTTTTAAAAATAAATAAAATAATCCCTAAAATATAATCGAGTTCTCAAATTCAAAATATGAATATATTTATAATCAAATTTGAGTTTAAAAGTACTAAAATATAATATATTTAATGATAAATTAACAAAAATAGATTAAGGGGTGGTGAGTTATAAACAAACATCATTTAAAAGGTCGTTTTTTATAATTTTAAATTTAAGAGGTGGATAAGTGAAAACACATATATTTAAAGGGTGCGTTTATGTAAATTTACCTAAAATAATAGTGGAACCTTTTGAAAAATCAAGTCATCTTCTTCTGAATAGAAGAAGTACGATACAGAGGAGAGGAGGCATAGACGATAGGTGATTTGTGTCTTCGTTAGTGGTGGCGACTGGTGACTCTGGTGGCTTCAACGGAGAGACATTTTTTTTATTCTTCCGTTCATCCTCTTCCTGGTGACAAAAAAAAGAACGCTACGGTTTTTTTTTTTCGAAGCAGCTGTGGCGCCCATTAGCATGCCACCTTGAAGGCTCGAAGCTTTGGCTTTGGGCAACTGAAACGAAAAAGGAAGGAGGTAGAGAAATGGCGAAGTGAGGGCGGAGTGAACCGAAGCCACTCCGGTCCAAGACATATGCTAGAGTTTTTTTGTTTGCGAATTTCAGCCCCAAATATTCTACTCGGGTGATATTTGAAAGGTCAAAGCACAAATTAAGAACTTCTTTTGCCCTTCCCTCTAATCGTATACCCAATTTTCGAGATTAACCGATTTTTGTTTGCAATTTCTAGGGTTGCAATTTGTGCCATTTAGGGCTTTCGGCTTGGGTTATTGACGAAGGGAGGCGAGCAAATTCTACACACGAGCTATTTCAATCAAGTATGTTTCGACTTCGTTTTTTCAATGAATCTGGCCCTGTAAATTTCAGATTGAGTTTAGGAATTCTTGTAATTCCTGTCTTGCATTGTTGATTGCTAAAATTGAATCTTGATCAGGATCTGCTGCCATCGTTTTGTGTGTTTATTTTGTTCTGTTCATTTAGTTTGGGGTACTACAGCTACCCCTTTCCTTTATGTTAGAATTGATTCTATTTGCTGGATTTTTGTGGTCTAGCACGTGCGAAGATTTGTGCAACCTACTTCTTACGGCTTGATGTTTAATATGAGAGTTATCCCGCTTGGATTTATGTGGATTAAGGGCATCGACTAAAGCCTTTAGAACATTTTTTGCTCATTGTTCCGTTTAGCAATTCCCTGCTATGTTTGCTTTGTTGCTCCGCTGTGCGCAAGGGTTGACCAATATTATCATTCCTTAAATTTGGAATCAGGGCAAATTCATGCCAGGATGCTCAAATTTGAGATTAAATAGTGATAGTGACTATAGCTGTGAACAATTCAAATTTGTATGTTGCATACCTAAAATAGTAAAGATGAATAGATCGTCAAAATCCTACAATGTAAAATGTTTAAACATTAATAGTGTTCGAAAAAAAACATTAAAAGATGAATAGATGGTCGACAGAGAATGGAAAATAGATAGGAAATGGTGGAAGAGGATGGAGTAGAAGTGAGTTCTTTGTTATCTTCCAATCAGAATATATATAGAGTAGTGTTGGTGAGTAGGTTAGGGTGCATTAGATTCAAACGGTGTAAACTAACTTTTAGAGGATAAATGTGCAATTGATGTACATATTTGCACCTTTGTTTATTGCATCTTTTGACTTCATATTTCATTCGATTTCCAAAGAAAAGGTTCAAAAGAATATAAACTTGTGTAAGAATGGGCTAAAATGCAAGAAATAGAGTCTGCACAAGTTTTGAGCTAACCATGCAGGAATTCGAGCAAAAACGGAGTCAAAACGGAGAAGCCAAGTGAAGCTGAGCAGAGGTAGATATCGACCCTAGACCCAGATATCGACCTCTGGGGTAGATATCGACCTTCAACATAGATATCGACCTCAACATAGACATCAAGTGAAGCTGAGAAGAGGTAGATATCGACCTTAGACCCAGATATTGACCCCCAGTGTCGATATCGACCCCCATATCGACCTCAACATAGACATCGACCAGAGCTGAACAAGTCGAGCAGGAACAGAGACCTCGATATCGACCCCTAGTGTCGATATCAACCCCTTATCTCGACAGAAGATAGACTCGATTTCGAATGCGGATCGGAACTATATCTTCAAAGAGGCACGAAATTATCTCATACTTTCAAGATAGATGGCAGCTGAAGACTTAGTTATCTTCTACCTTTAAGTTATTTAAGTTTTTATCAAAATAAAAGACCTATCCTAATTGTTCGGATAGAGTTATTAGTTTAGATAGGAGTTACAATCCTTGGATAGCGAGGATTAGTAGCCTATAAATAAAGCCTTAGGGGCTGATTTGTTAGAACAATCCAATCCGAGAACAATCATCGAATCCCAGAACAATCCATTGACCAAAGACAAGAGACAATCAATAGAGTTAGAGAGAAGTTTTAGGGTTTGACGTTTGCGAAAGTTGACGTTGAGTTGTAAAGCTTCGGAGTTTATTTTAATGCAAGTTTCTTCCTTTCAAACAATGATGAGTTCCATGATGAGAAGCGAGTAGTTCCCCAAAGCTCTTAGGGTCGGGGTGAGCCCGGCGTTAGCCATTGCGCGCTTGAGGTAAGTATTTGATGTTGATATCGTTGTGTCTATCTCTCCTCCTACAATTCTATGTTTAGTCCTAATCGAAAGAAAAGGGATTCATGCTAACAACTTGAGTTATAAACATAAAATTGGTAGAGACAATTAGGTTTATTTGAAAGAATAATCCTAAGAGTTGGTGTACGGCGAAAGCTTGTCCCTCGGGTGAAATAGCGCAATTGTCCGTCTTATTTATCTCATCGCATGCATTGGTTAACGTTGTGGTAAACCCTAATCCTAGGAGTTGCTTTTTAAATAGTTTATACACATAAAACAACTGTCTTTATTTCTGTTCATTGCTTCTCTCTCCATCCTAAAGTCTTCGGCCTTTCTTTGCCGACGAAGAACTAACTCACTGCAGGGAGACATCGATATCGACCCCAGACGTTGATATCGACCACTGAGTTCATCGACAGTTTTCTGAGTCGACGACGAACATCGCTGTGGAGTTTGCTGAGCATCGATATCGACCCTTTGTGTCGAAATCGACCCTTCTGTATCGACTGGCAGTCTTCTGAGCCAGTCGATTTCGTGGACTGACATCGATATCGACCCCCACCAGTCGATATCGACCACTTGTTTTTGTCTTTGCAGGTCTTCTATTGCAGAGAACATCGACAGCCGAGGTCGACATCGAGGCCCAAGGTCGAAATCGAGGCTTCTGGTCGACGCAGACGTGAGATTTCCAAAAGCTACTAGGATCCCGCTGACAGGCCTCCTCGT
The DNA here is from genome assembly GCA_963922045.1 of Persicaria maculosa. Lineage (NCBI taxonomy): Eukaryota > Viridiplantae > Streptophyta > Magnoliopsida > Caryophyllales > Polygonaceae > Persicaria > Persicaria maculosa. The sequence goes on along the minus strand of OY998271.1, from coordinate 19,352,944 downwards.
GGATCGATCCTGACTACCCTTCCACTACAACGGGAGGAAGTCTTGTAATTATTTGAATAGGCTAGGAGTCGATTTACATTTATTTACATCTTTATATTTGTAATTACTTGACATATCAAGCCTCATGCAACAACAAATTGGCGCCGTTGCCGGGGAGGCAATCAATCGCGCCCTAGTAGTCTATCTCACGTCTTTTTCTAGTTTGGTCTTGCAGGTGTATGCGACGCGCTGATCGCCCACCTGAATTTGAAGGAGTAGATGACCCTGAGCGTTATTTCCATCTAAGGGCCCAAGCTCAAAGAATCATGGCGGAAAACGCGAACCAAGCAGAACTTATTGAACAACTAAGGAAGCAGGTTGAGGACTTAACGACTAGAGAGGGGACACTTAAGGAGCGTGCGGATAGGGAAGAGGAAGGCCGGAGGCAAATAGAAGCCCAAATCAATGCCCTCCCTAGGAATGCCAAGCAATATATGCACCCCGCTCTCACAGTGCCTGAATCGGCAATTCTTATCCCTGCCTCTAATTTTGAAATAAAACCTAACTTCCTTACTGAGATTAGAAGGCACCAATATGAAGGAAAACCTAACGAATGCCCTATGGCACATATTTCTACCTTCTTAGACCTTTGTGATACTATTGCTGATGGAAGAAGTCTTGAATATGTCCAACTAAAAGCCTTCCGATGGTCTCTTACAGGGAAAGCATTGCAGTGGTTGGAAAGCTTAGCCCCAAGATCGCTCCGCACCTGGAATGAAGTCAAGGACGCGTTTCTCAACAAGTTCTTTCCTCCTTCTAAGACGGCGTTGATCCGACAGAAAATCACGGCTTTCAAACAAAATCCTGGTGAGGCTCTGGCGACTGTTTGGGAAAGGTTTAAGGACCTCCTACGATCATGCCCGACGCATGGCCAACCACCGTATGTAATTCAGGAGATCATTTACAATGCTCTTGACGCTGCAACGAAGGAGAGGATCAACACCTACACCTCCTATGGCTACCTTGAACTCGCTCCACAAGAGGCTTGAGAGACCATAGAGAGGTTGGTGGAGTTCGACAACACATATGGGACTCCTGAGGCTTCCGACGCACCATCATCGTCGAGGCCTGCCCCATCTATGCCCTTATATGAACCCTCCAATGTAATCGATCCGGATGTGAAGGAGCAATTCCACAGAGATCAACTTAGAAAGCTCCAAAAGCAAGTGAAGTTCCTTTCAGCGAACCAAGATTGCATCGAATGCGGATCGCAGCGGCACACCACCATCGAGTGCCCACATGCCGAACAAGTACACCTAGCGGAGACTCACCAAGAGGCGCGCTACATGAGGGGTCCCAATCACCAATATTGGGGAGACCAAAGGTTCCATCAACCACAAAGGAACCCGGTTAACCCTAGGGACCCTCCGCCTTATAGAGCTCCTGGGCACCCGGAGAGAGACCAAAAGAAGGATGATCTTCAACTTGTGCTGGATGAAATCAGGAGGAATCAAGCTAAGAATGATCAATCCAACAATGCTATCCACTCTCAACTCAATCACCTTACCACAAGGATTGGGGAGATGGATATTTGGAAAAAGAACGTAGAGACCCAACTGGGTCAATTGGGGGAACAAATCCCTAGACCGTCCGGAACACTCCCTGGGCAACCCACTACAAATCCTAAGGGACAATCCGGGACGGGTCATGATGCGGGACCATCCCAGACACCTTCAGACACACCTATACTTGGGAATGGACCTATGATTCAAGCTCACGAGAATGATGTTATTCTCAAGAGGAAGAAGAAGGCTCCACCATGGGAGAAGGTGCAAAGGTGGAAGCTTGACGTTTTTAGATTCGTTCAGCAGTTTGACAGCTTTTCGACGTCTCAGTAAAATGAGTCGTACGGATTCAATATTAATCGGATTGGATCGTGCCATATCTTGTTGGAACGAGGACGACGAGATCTACAACTTTGCTGTTAAAGGTTTTTCCAGATTCGACAGGGAGCTTGGCCGAAAATCACATTCTTTGCAGCTGTCACTGTTTTGATGGGAAATTGTTAAGTGTTGGAACTTTCCTTGTTGCTATTTTTAGAGACCTTATTTACTTAAGTTATTTTAGGTAATTTAGGGTTTTATTTTAATTTCTCTTTTAATTATTATTTTCATTAAAATCAGCCTTTAGGGTTATAAGAAGGGGCTGATCTCCATTGTAGAAAAAAACACGTACAAATTTTATGAAAATTCTCTCTTTGGTGTGAAACACAAGAGTGCAAGTCAATTGATTCGAAGCGTTGCTCATCGATTGCAATTGGTTATAGATCCTGCTTGGTTTGCTTTGAGTTCGTCAACCTCGCGAGAGCTTGGTGATCCAGGTAATCACAAGTCCCCTCCTTGTGCCTCCAAGTTGTCCGCTTGGTTGTGTAAGGTTGTAGAGGCGGGCTTTGTAGTCGTTGGTATTTGGTTCCTACCCTCTTAAGAGGCCTGGGGTCTTTGCCTCGTTCTATTTTAGTTCGAATCACCCTTCTATCGGTCTTTCTTTCATTGTTTTGTTGAGTCTTTGCTTCCGTTCTTGTCTTTGAGTCTTGATTGTCGAAGATCGGGCCACCCTGCAGCTAACCCCGTATCAAATTGGTATCAGAGCTTTGGTTTCCGACATCAATTGTGTCTTTTGTTATTCATAAACACAAAAACCTACAAAAAAAATAGAGTCTTTCCTTGTTCTTGGTTTTTACTTCTTGAATTTTTGAAATTGATTGCTACTAATCCTTGTTTGTGATAGTTGTGGTTGCTAGCCTTAAACACTAAGCCAGCCGAGACCCTCACAAGTGTAGCCGACATCACCTTGGGTAGTCGACATTGATTTCATCAAGGACCCAACTCGGCTGCACCTTCTTCTCTCACAAACCCTAGTTTATTGTTCTATCTTTGGCCTATTTTGATCTATCTTGTTTTATCTATTTTGCCTATTTAATTTCTGATTTTGTGGTAGATATAATTCATTTTATCTATCATAGGTTATACAAAGGCATAGATAGATAGACTTACCAAAGTTAGCCAAAGTTCCATCTATATATATTTCATTAGGGCTACATAAATTTTATTTTCCTTTCACCATAGTTTAAATTTTCAATAGTCCTTTTATTTCATTGTTAAGTGTTCTTGCATTAGTCAAAAAAAAAAACAGTCATCCGAAAAAGTCAAAAAAAAAAGTATACATTCAAAGCTTTGACCTAGGAGGATAAAATTCACTAGGGGCAAAAAAGTAAGCTTCAAAAAAAAAAAGAGGATTGTCGAGTCTAGTGCAAGAAGCTTCAAGGACCAATTTTGGTGAAATTTCATAGCCCTAGTTCAAAATTCTCAAACACATACCTCCCAAAACACAAAATTTTTTTAAGCCCTACCTTGCAACTACAACGTCCTTGCTAAGGGTTGAAATCAAAAAGAGGTAAAAATCATAGTCTTTCTTTCTTTTCTTTCATTTTCTTTTCGTATTTTGGTCTGTCGAGCATTGCAGTGGCCATACCGACCCCGTACCGACCCTGTACCGACCCCCCTTGCCTCGGTACAGCTCCTGTCGAGTGCGTCGAATCCTGCAGTGGCCATACCGACCCCGTACCGACCCCGTACCGACCCCCCTTGCCTCGGTACAGCTCCTGTCGCGTGCGTCGAATCCTCCAGTCCCTGTACCGACCCCATACCGACCCTGTACCGACCCCCCTGCCTCGGTACAGCTTCTGTCGAGTCTGTTTCGGGTCGATTTCGAGTCCTTTGTTGCGTGTTTCTTTGTCCTTTCCCTTGCTTACTCTCTTTTGATCGTTAAGTCCTTGCTTGAGTGTTGATTTGCCCAAAGCGGATTGCCCCAACAAGCTTATCATAACCAATTAGAGAGAAGTGTGTGAGAGAAACACTTGTGAGATTGTTTATATTTTTACTAACTGTCACATAGTTCTTTGTTTGTCTTTCTTTGCCATGTCTAACCAGGGCAACAATATGATTACTAGAGCTGAGATGATCAAACAGTTGGAAGCCGTGAATGAGACATTGGTACGAATAAATGAAAGATTGACGGCAGTAGAGGCACGACATTCTTCTGGGGCATCTACTGGCCCTAAAGGGAGTAATCCTAACTCTTCTACTCTTAAACCTATGTACATTCCTTGCTTTATATGCCAAGGTAGAGGACATGTTATGAAGGATTGCCCAAATAAGAAGATTTTCATGATTAATCCCCTAGGCAAAAATGGATATGCAAATTCTAGTGGTGAAAATGATGCGCATGTTAATAATGATCAGGATCTTAGTTTACTTGCCTCTAAAGATGATTGCATTGAATATGAGCATGATGATTCTTTGATTGTTCATAAAGTTTTAAGTGTTCAACCTATGCCTTGTGATGATAATCAAAGTGAAGATTTGTGTCATACTAAATGCTTAGAAAAAGGCATAATTTGTAATATGATCATTGATAGTGAAACTTGTTCTAATATTGCTAGCCTTGATATGATTGACAATCCAGCCTTGAAAAAGGAAGAAAACTTGCTAGCATTGGAAGAAAACTTAGAGATAATTGAACAAGCTAAAGTGCATATTCAATTAGAACCTTATGAAAATGAAATACAATATGAATTGTGCACTAATCAAGTTTTTTTTCTTGGTTTTGTAGAAAGCTCTAATAGTCTACAAGATGGCGACGCCAAGATCAAAACCATCCAGACGTGGTCAACCCCTACTACAATCGGCCTTGTGAGGAGTTTCCATGGGCATGAGGTATTTGATCCAGGAGCTCGTGTGGATGCTTTTGCGGAATCTTATGCGACCTTGGATTCGAGGTCGAATCCTTTTCAAGAAAGGGAGGACGATGCGGGACCATCCCAGACACCTTTAGACACACCTATACTTGGGGATGGACCTATGATTCGAGCTCACGAGAATGATGTCATTCTCAAGAGGAAGAACAAGGCTCCACCATGGGAGAAGGTGCAAAGGTGGAAGCTTGACGTTTTTAGATTCGTTCAGCAGTTTGACAGCTTTTCGACGTCTCAGTAAAATGAGTCGTACGGATTCAATATTAATCGGATTGGATCGTGCCATACCTTGTTGGAACGAGGACGACGAGATCTACAACTTTTCTGTTAAAGGTGTTTCCAGATTCAACATGGAGCTTGGCCGAAAATCACATTCTTTGCAGCTGTCACTGTTTTGACGGGAATTTGTTAAGTGTTTGAACTTTCCTTTTTGCTATTTTTAGAGACCTTATTTACTTAAGTTATTTTAGGTAATTTAGGGTTTTATTTTAATTTCTCTTTTAATTATTATTTTCATTAAAATCAGCCTTTAGGGTTATAAGAAGGGGCTGATCTCCATTGTAGAAAAAAACACGTACAAATTTTATGAAAATTCTCTCTTTGGTGTGAAACACAAGAGTGCAAGTCAATTGATTCGAAGCGTTGCTCATCGATTGCAATTGGTTATAGATCCTGCTTGGTTTGCTTTGAGTTCGTCAACCTCGCGAGAGCTTGGTGATCCAGGTAATCACAAGTCCCCTCCTTGTGCCTCCAAGTTGTCCGCTTGGTTGTGTAAGGTTGTAGAGGCGGGCTTTGTAGTCGTTGGTATTTGGTTCCTACCCTCTTAAGAGGCCTGGGGTCTTTGCCTCGTTCTATTTTAGTTCGAATCACCCTTCTATCGGTCTTTCTTTCATTGTTTTGTTGAGTCTTTGCTTCCGTTCTTGTCTTTGAGTCTTGATTGTCGAAGATCGGGCCACCCTGCGGCTAACCCCGTATCAGGTCATGTCGCAGACATACAATTAAGGAGTGGCACCAAAGTACAAAAGCCACGGACGGAAACGGAGGAGAAAGCAGCAGACCCAGTCGACGTCGACAGACCAGTCGATGTCGACCCAGAGGTCGAAATCGACCGCCATGTCGACCCCTTGGTCGACCTCGATGACACTGCAGAGCCATCAGAGCCATAACAGAGGTCGAAATCGACCCTACCAGTCGATATCGACCCAACTCCAGTCGATATCGATGTTCAGCAGGCCCCTCCGACCTCCGTTTTGGCCCCTACTCCAAAGAAGACGTTGCCATTCCCTTCCAAAGCATTGGAGGACCCCACCAAAGGTAAGTTTAGGCGCTTCATAAAGATACTTCAAGGACTCAACATCACTATCCCTCTAATAGAAGCCCTAAGCGAGATGCCCGCCTATGTACGATTCCTCAAAGACATCCTGAGCAAGAAGAGGTCCATGGCAGAGATCGCAGAGGAGTGCTCAAAGATGGACTTCCCTGAGAAGAAAAGTGATCCAAGGAAGTTTGCAATCACCGTGGGACTTGGCCAACATCGCTATAAAGCCCTATGTGACCTAGGGGCAAGTGTAAGTCTCATGCCTCTTTCTATTTGGCAGAAGGTGAACATTGGTGCCCTTGAACCTGTGGACATGAAACTTTATATGACTGACAACTCATTCGTCAGACCCACATGTATAGTTGATGACGTTCCGGTAAAGGTAGGTAAGTTCTTTGTGCCTACTGATTTCATTGTATTGGAGATGCCTGAAGATCCTGTAGTGCCTATTATACTTGGTAGGCCTTTCTTAGCTACTGCTGATGCCAATATCAATGTACGTCGAGGGTTACTAACCTTTACTATAGGGAACGAAGTGATAGAATTCTCTTTCAACCCAACCATGAGCGAAACAAAGCACCTGGAGCAAGTAGTCCTCTCGCCGGCCAAAGAAAAGCTTAGAAAATTTCTGTTGGCGAGGACAGAAACAGCAAGCAGGGTCGACATCGACTGGAACCAGTCGATATCGACTAAAAACATCGAAATCGACCCCCCTTGGTCGAAATTGAGTATGCCAGATCGCTGCCAGGAGCTTAAGTATGGGGTCACAGAGGTCGATATCGACCCCCACATGTCGACATCGACCACAGCACTCGAAATCGACCCTCTTTGGTCGAAATCGACCACCCCTCAGTCCGAAGATTTCTGTTTCGGGCCCAAACAGGTAAGCCCAGGTATGACTCCTAACCCTCCTCTGTCCCTTATTGATGAATCAATTAAGCCAATTATTGATAAATCTACTAAAGAGAGAGTCAAAGCTCCATGGTTTGCCTATATTGCTAAAGTTAGGTCAAGAAAGAGAAGAAAAGCGCCCAAAGAAGAACCTAACATCAAAAAAGCCTTGGTCGCCGAACTTCGCTACTACCAAAAGGACCTAGATGATCCAGGAGAAGGCTCACGCTCGAAGGGTCCCTACATAAAAGGGTCATGAAGAATTGACGGAGAAGTCGGCCTAGCGACTCAAAAATCTAGAGCATGTACATAAAAACTTTTAAATTTTTGCATAGATGGTTTTTAGGATTTAATTTTTGGCTGTTTGAAACTTCTAAAACTGAGATAATTCATGCTTTATCTATATTTCTAACAAAGATTTCAGGTTATCAAGCAAAAGGAACGACGAAGAAGAAAAGAAGCTTCTGCAGAGGCAGTCGAAATCGACCAGGCCAGTCAAAATCGACCCCCCCCGGGTCAAGCCACCTCCTGGAGTCGACATCGAGGACTCAGGAGCAAAAAGCAGAGGTCGATATCGACCCTAATACTCGATATCGATCCCAATCAGGCAGCCCTTGTCTTCATCTTCTTCCTCGACTTCGACAGATGCAGTCGACATCGACCACTGACCTAGATATCGACTTCTGGCATCGACTCAACTTGAAATCGACCTGAATCCGCAGGTTGCGCTGTAAGTCTCTCTCTACCCTTGTTCTTCTTTTTAATACAGTGAGGACACTGTATATTTTAAGTATGGGGTGGGGGAAAGACATATCTTATGGTCATAACTTGGTTTCTTCTTCGCATTGCATTCATGTTTAAATTTTTTTTCTTAGTCTTACTTTTATAAAATCAAAAAATAAATAAATAAATAAAAAAATGTCAAAAATACAAAAATGCATGTTTATTTTAAAGTTTGTTTTTAAACCCTACTTAGATGTCCTATGATGAAAACTCAATAGCTGACTTGATCATGTAAATCCTATGGCATATTTGGATGGTTTAGCCTAAGTCTTTAAAATTTTTATGTAGATTGTGAACTTGTGATGAAATTGAGCACATATGATCCTAGGCTAAAAAGCAAACCCAACAAAAATTGTCCTTGTGAGAATTTTGACCTATAGGGAGAACATCAAAAATCGCTCCACTTTCTTGAGTGAATTTACTCTTCCTATGCATCTCTAAATGTTGTGATAGTTATTCAAAACCAATGCATATATATGTTTATGTTTACGAGAATTAAATGATGGAGGCATCTTTTAAGCCATTTTTATCCTCTCTTTACCTACCCTGCATTATCCCTGCTTGAAGCCAGAACATTAGCCTGAGCCTGAAATTGCAAACTCCACAAAATTATCCTTAGCCGAATTAAGCCTGACCCCCATTTGGGAATTGAGACTTAGATTGGTTGGAACTAATGCCTTGTGGAAAGAAAAGAGCATAATGTCTAGTTTTGAGCAAGGAAATTGTAGGATGGTACATATTTACATTTTGTCATATTTTGTAAAAGGATTTTTTGGCTCACCATATAAATGCACATAGCTTTAGTATTATTTCCGGAAAAAAAATCCAAAAAAAAATAAATATATATATATATATATAGTGCATGAGCCAAAATCCTTAAGTCCTTTATTCATACAAGTGTTATATTTTTTAGAGCATATTATGGAAAGATGAGTTGGGAAAAAGCATTATAGAGATTGAGCTTACATTGAAGAGTTATGGTTTGGGTATTGCAAGTGTTGAGATTTAGGAGTCTTGATTCCCGAATTATAAAAGCACCACATAGCCAAATAATTCCATACCTTTTATTTCATACCAAGCCCCATTACAACCCCGCCGAATGGAGTCTTCTTTGAAGTCTTCCATTGAGCGAAAGTCCTCCTGATAGTTCTTATTGCATTTTCATAATTGGTTGCAAAGTGGATTTTTATAAATTGCAATGTTTATGAGATTGTATATGGAATTGAGTTGAGAGTTGATCTTCATAGCCTAAACACATGAGAGTTGAGTGCAAACACATTATCCCTGTGAGGTTGGATCAAAATTGCATATGCCTATGGATCGCTAAAATATGTGCTATGACGTTAAAATCACTTGCTTTGCTTTGCTACCGCTTATGATGTTGCTTTTGACAAGGGCGAAGACTTGAAGGGTGTGTTGTAGGTGTTCGTTATTGATTGGTTATTGCTTGAGGACAAGCAAGTCTAAGTATAGGGTGTTTTGATGTACATATTTGCACCTTTGTTTATTGCATCTTTTGACTTCATATTTCATTCGATTTCCAAAGAAAAGGTTCAAAAGAATATAAACTTGTGTAAGAATGGGCTAAAATGCAAGAAATAGAGTCTGCACAAGTTTTGAGCTAACCATGCAGGAATTCGAGCAAAAACGAAGTCAAAACGGAGAAGCCAAGTGAAGCTGAGCAGAGGTAGATATCGACCCTAGACCCAGATATCGACCTCTGGGGTAGATATCGACCTTCAACATAGATATCGACCTCAACATAGACATCAAGTGAAGCTGAGAAGAGGTAGATATCGACCTTAGACCCAGATATCGACCCCCAGTGTCGATATCGACCCCCATATCGACCTCAACATAGACATCGACCAGAGCTGAACAAGTCGAGCAGGAACAGAGACCTCGATATCGACCCCTAGTGTCGATATCGACCCCTTATCTCGACAGAAGATAGACTCGATTTCGAATGCGGATTGGAACTATATCTTCAAAGAGGCACGAAATTATCTCATACTTTCAAGATAGATGGCAGCTGAAGACTTAGTTATCTTCTACCTTTAAGTTATTTAAGTTTTTATCAAAATAAAAGACCTATCCTAATTGTTCGGATAGAGTTATTAGTTTAGATAGGAGTTACAATCCTTGGATAGCGAGGATTAGTAGCCTATAAATAAAGCCTTAGGGGCTGATTTGTTAGAACAATCCAATCCGAGAACAATCATCGAATCCCAGAACAATCCATTGACCAAAGACAAGAGACAATCAATAGAGTTAGAGAGAAGTTTTAGGGTTTGACGTTTGCAAAAGTTGACGTTGAGTTGTAAAGCTTCGGAGTTTATTTTAATGCAAGTTTCTTCCTTTCAAACAATGATGAGTTCCATGATGAGAAGTGAGTAGTTCCCCAAAGCTCTTAGGGTCGGGGTGAGCCCGACGTTAGCCATTGCGCACTTGAGGTAAGTATTTGATGTTGATATCGTTGTGTCTATCTCTCCTCCTACAATTCTATGTTTAGTCCTAATCGAAAGAAAAGGGATTCATGCTAACAACTTGAGTTATAAACATAAAATTGGTAGAGACAATTAGGTTTATTTGAAAGAATAATCCTAAGAGTTGGTGTACGGCGAAAGCTTGTCCCTCGGGTGAAATAGCGCAATTGTCCGTCTTATTTATCTCATCGCATGCATTGGTTAACGTTGTGGTAAACCCTAATCCTAGGAGTTGCTTTTTAAATAGTTTATACACATAAAACAGCTGTCTTTATTTCTGTTCATTGCTTCTCTCTCCATCCTAAAGTCTTCGGCCTTTCTTTGCCGACGAAGAACTAACTCACTGCAGGGAGACATCGATATCGACCCTAGACGTTGATATCGACCACTAAGTTCGTCGATAGTTTTCTGAGTCGACGACGAACATCGATGCGGAGTTTGCTGAGCATCGATATCGACCCCTTGTGTCGAAATCGACCCTTCTGTATCGACTGGCAGTCTTCTGAGCCAGTCGATTTCGTGGACTGATATCGATATCGACCCCCACCAGTCGATATCGACCACTTGTTTTTGTCTTTGCAGGTCTTCTGTTGCAGAGAACATCGACAGCCGAGGTCGACATCGAGGCCCAAGGTCGAAATCGAGGCTTCTGGTCGACGTAGACGTGAGATTTCCAAAAGCTACTAGGATCCCGCTGACACGCCTCCTCGTGGATCGATCCTGACTACCCTTCCACTACAACGGGAGGAAGTCTTGTAATTATTTGCATAGGCTAGGAGTCGATTTACATTTATTTACATCTTTATATTTGTAATTACTTGACATATCAAGCCTCCTGCAACAACAGCAATATATCTAAGTTGCTGATTATTCTTTTTATTTAGTGCTGAAATTGTTATTTTTATTTTGATTTAGTGTTGTAATATAGTAGATATCTGTACATGTGTATATATATATAGTAGATTTAGAGTAGATTATAAGAGATATGCAATCTTTTAGGTAACAAAAAGGTAAGTGTTAAAAATGTAATTAAAACAATCTGTGGAGGAGGGTTTTTAATTTTTTTTTTACAGTAGGCAAGAAGTAGATCGACGAAGCGATCTTGAAGCCATCAAAAGATGGCTTGATAACCCTATGCAGAGGGTCGCCAGTAAAAAAAAAAGAAAAAACATTAGAAGCTAAGATTACAACGGCTAAAAATGGAGCTTTGATTCTTGATTTCTGCTTCTAAAGCGGTGATGATTGCGGATATGAAACCAGATATTGCAACGGCTCATCAATATTATTGCATGTGATGCCTTGGACACAAAATCTGAGATCTGAAATTGCATAACTATAGACAAGAGTATTAGGGTTTTTTTTTTGGCTATCGAGGAGGCTGCACCTCCAACGCCATCGAGGGAGATCACTCCCAACGAAGGGGCTCAGAGAGATCTGACCATGGGGAGATCTATTTAGGTGGTGTTGGTGTCGGATCTATCATATTTGGGTTTTTGGGTTTTCAATTTTTGTGGGTTTATCATATTTGGAAGAAGAGGGAAGGTGGGGGAAAATTGTATATGGGTCTTCGATTTGTGTAAAATCAGATTTGAGTTTTCAATTTTGTAGATTAGGGGATGAAATCAGATTTGGAGAGGAGATTTGAGTTTTCAATTTTGTAGATTAGGGGATGAAATCAAGGTGTTACGTGGGAAAGGAGGGGGAGACGGAGAGGGCGCATGTGAAGCGGGAGTCGGAGACGAGGGATAGGCGGAGGTTGTCACAGAGGGAGTTGGCACCGTCGACCCAGCAGCGGGGGAGGAGGCCCGAGAGGAGGAGGTCATCAGTGGAGGAGAGGGTCTCTTGGAGGAGAGCAGCCACACCGAGCCATCAAAGGATGAATAGGGGCGGTGGTGGCAAATTCATACTTCAAGCTGAAGAACCGAGCAGAGATTGAAAGGAGGTTGGGCTAGCCGGAGGAGCGGGATGCGGGAGCGACGATCGGCGGCGGCGGCAGAGGCGGCAGCAGCGGCGGGTTAAGGGCTAAGGGTTGATTGAAGGGTTTGTGGGAGAGGGTTTTTTAGTGTTTTTCTCTTGCTTGCCGCTCATCGACGTCGCCAGAGACCAGCATAACCAGGGCCTGGGAGACGTCGACGACGGGGTGGGTCATGGCGGCGAGGCCGCCGGTTGGGAGCACGGTTAGGGAAGAAGATGAGAGGCGGCTAGGGTTTTTGAGTGAGGGAGAGAGCGTTTCTCCGTTCACCCTAAATAGGAGGGTTTTTAATTGTTGTAAAAATCTTTGCAGATCTGAATTTGTTATTTTTATTTTATTTTTATTTAGGGGTGTATTTAGGGGTTTTTTATTAGGAAGATCATCATATCTTCAAATTTTTTTGGTTCTACGATTAGGATTCACTTAAAGATTAGGATTTATGAATTATCCAAAAAATCCAGAAAATCCAATATTAAATCTATTTGTTACACAAATCCTAAATTGTTGGATTTATTATAATAAGTCATATTAGGATTATCTGAATGTTTGTTATGGAATAATTATCTGTTTAATTATATATAATCAATTTAATCCGACAATTTAGGATTTGTTTAATAGAAAGATTTAATATTGGATTTTTTGGATTTGTTTAACAGATAAACATTGGTTAAATGTGCAATATTTTGTTTAAATAAAAGAGATAAACATTGGTTAATTGAATTTCGACTGCTGATTATTATTTTTATTTCGGTTGCTGATTATTCTTTTTATTTACTGTTGAAATTGTTATTTTCATTTTTGATTATTTTTTTAATTAGAAATATGATATTTTCAAATCAACCCATATTCTGATTTACTTGAGGATTATTTTTTTTCTTGAAAAATATTATAATTTGTTTGAAAAAATCCCAGAAAATATTAAAATGGATGTTTAAAATCCCCGAAAATATTAGATTTTATTTATGGATTTTATTTTCTAAGGAAAAAACCTGATTTTATCTTCTCAACAATCCCCCTCAAAGAGGTAAACATTAGATTTTATTTTAACAAAACATTGGATTTTAACAAATCTATTTTGTTTGAAAAAATCCCTGAAAATATTAAAAATCCATGCGCCAATAGATAAACATTAGATTCAAGATTACGATTTGTTAGAAAAAATCCCGGAATTATTAAAAGTGATGTTTAAAATCAGTATTGGATAAATATTATGTGTCAACTTATCGTCAAGCATGGTCCCACCATTCAATTGTAAAGTTGAGACTTTATTGTAACAAATCGAAGAAGTCGAAGACATATTTTTAGTAATTAATATGAAATGTTTAAGCATTTGATTTTGTTTTAATGATTCCAATTGAATGGTTAAGTATTTGGAGATGTGGCTTAAGTAAGTATTTGATCGACACGTGACATTTTAAATGTGAGGGCGCCACGTGGTAGCAGAAATAACTGCTTTAGTATTATATTAGATTAGATATGAGATATAGAGTTATTAGAAGAATATAATAATAATAATAATAATAATAATAATAATAATAATAATAATAATATTTAAAAATAAATTGGAATCAAATTTGTTGGAAGGTGAATCATATCAGAAATTAAAATCAATGATTTTTAACAAACTAAAATATTTTGTCAAAATGCGTTTTTGAATTAGGGAATTTAAGTATATTGTATATTTTTAAAATGAGATAATTACTAATGAAGAAATTAGTTAAAATGGGATAATTTATAATGAATATTTAGTTCAAGAAGAGCCATAAAAATTAAGTTAATTAATTATTTAATGTGGGTCCAATAGCCATAAAAATTCGCCACATAGGATTTTTAGGTCTATAATTAAGGAGAGCTTGCCAAGTGGCATCATCAACATCTGTTTTAGTATTATACTAGTATGATTCCCGTGCCATGACGCATTTTTTTTTAAACTAAAATATTATATATAAAAATATTAATAAATGTTAAGATAAAAATCATAAAAAAAACTTTACAACAAATGTATCTTACAATTATCTAAGAAAATTATTTTTAAAAAATCTTATGTAAAGTATAATACATAAATATAGATATTTTAAATTACTCAGGAATAATAATATCAATATTATTATAACATTGTTTAAATGTGATGTGTCATAATCAATAGTTATATTCAATGTTTTGAATTAAGCTCAACAGTTAGTAAATAAATTTGAATTAAGCCCAATGGTTATATAGATTGAATTCAATGTTTTGAATTAAGCCCAATAGTTATTAAAATTAAAGAAAAAAGAGAATTAAAGGAATAAAGAAGAAAAAAAGAGAATTAAAGAAAATCAAAGAAAAATGGCGAAAAAATATGATTGGTTAAAACTCCTAAAATGCCTCTAAGATTGACACATCATCTTAAACTCTTCTAAATTAAGAGTTTATATAGATATAGATTAGATATTAGATATTGATTTTTTATTTTTTTAGACAAAAGTGAAAACTTTAATTGCAATATCAATAAACATAAAATTATTTTTAAAAAAATAACAAAAATTTTAATATTTTATACAATTTTTATTCTACGTATCTTAAAATATTTGGTCATGATTTGAGTATTCGATGCGCTTTTTAAAATTTTAAAAATTCTATAAAATATTAATTTTCAAAAAATAATTTCATACTTTAGAGCATGGTTTAAAAGCACTGGATACAAGATAAGGGAAAATGCTCTCTCTCTTGGTAGGAGAGAAACTTGAGCAAACGTGTCTCTCCACCTTCCCAAAGCAAACTCTTCCACTTACCAGTACCCCTCTGAAGAACCCCTGGTATGATAAAACCGCCCCCAAAAATCCTTCTTTTTGTCAAATCAGTAATGAAAATGGCTATACCAAGACCAAAAGCGGATCCAATCCAACTCCCAAAGATGTTGTTTCTGAAATCCCCCTTCAAATTTCTGATTATCCCTTTTGGCAACGTCTTCTTTTGCCGGAGCTTGGGCTGAGTCAGATGCTGAAAACCTCTTTTGTCCCCTCGGAAGTGTTTGGTTGGGGCATGGTACTGGGGTTCTGCCACCCTTTCAAAGGTCAACGCTCGGGGTGGAGAGTCCGTCCCCCTCCTTGGCCGCTGCTGGCTAGTATGGTGCGATGGTGTCCTGTAGTCGGTGTATTCTCTTTTTCCATCCGTGTTCTGATGAGTGCGGCCCTGTCCTCCTGCTGTGGAGATCTTGCTTCTGGTCGGCTCATCCGTTTGCAGAGGTGATTTCTCTGCCTCCCTCCATTATTTCTTCACATCTATTTAAAGTGTGCGGGTGATGCTCTTCTTCCCCACACCTCTACTCCATTTCCTCTTCTCTCTTCTTATCTTCCTCATATTCCTGTTACTAATCGCTTTCCTGTGTTTGTTTTGCTTATGGCGTCCAATCCCAAAAACAAAGGGAAAGAACCCATGGGGGATGATTCCATCATCCCTCAACCAAATGCCCCCTAAAGGGCCCCTCTCAGGGAATATTGGGAGAAATCCCACCGATGATGAACCCCACTGTTGATGGAGCGGGTGGAAGCAAAATCAAGAAGACCAAGAAGGTGAAGGTGCCCAAGGTGGATATGCAGAAACTGAAGGAGATCCAAAGTTCAATTCAACAGAACATCCAGACCATGAATACCTGCTCGTTGTTCGCCACCATCATTGGTGAACCGGTGGAAGCTAAGGAAGTCCGTAAGAGGATTAGATCGGAGTGGAAATTCCTTGAAGGAGGCTTCCAACTCGTGCCCGTGGCAAACAAGTGGTTTGATTTGTATTTCGACCACTCCTCTGATCGGGACAAGGTGTGGAACAGGCGCCCTTTCCACATTGCTAGCCAATTGCTCCTTGTCTGGCCATGGAGCAACACCTTTGATCCATGGAAGGAATCTGTTACTTGCCTAGACCTCTAGATTAGGCTCCCAGGACTTCCAATTAAGTATGTAAGTGCCTCTATCTTGACCTCTATTATTGAAGGAAACAAGATTGGTGTGGTGCTTCGGGTAGCCGCCTTCAATGCCAAAGGAGCTCGTCTCCGCTACCCGAGGATATGCATTTCTACCGATCTCACCCTCATCAGGGAGAGAAAGGTTACCATGCTCAATGAGAACGGGGAGATTGAAAGCTATCCAGTGTGGTTCGAGGACTTTCCGGAAGGGTGTGGCTGCTGCGGTTTGCTTGACCATCTTTTTGAGAACTACCCTCTACGAAGGGTGTGTAATGCTACTAGAGAGAGCATTTTGGGCCAAGCCCCCGGGGCGGATAACAATGGGGAGGGTGATCCCCTTCCCCCTGGTGGTGACGCTTGGGTTCAAGTGGCTGCAAGAAAGGCCCCTCCTCCTACCTTTGGTCATCCTAAGGCGGAGCTGTGGAGTTATTTCGGGAAAAATGTGGTTGAGTCCTCTGACTCCTCCTCCTCAGACTCCCTCTTGATCACTGCAGAAGGGTCCACTACCCATATTGAGCTTACTGCTCAGGGGATGAGGTATT
This sequence comes from Persicaria maculosa, assembly GCA_963922045.1. Lineage (NCBI taxonomy): Eukaryota > Viridiplantae > Streptophyta > Magnoliopsida > Caryophyllales > Polygonaceae > Persicaria > Persicaria maculosa. The sequence continues at coordinate 19,336,223 of OY998271.1, read as the reverse complement.
CTCCACCCCTCTTGTTGTCCAAGCTCCCACCTTCACTCTTGCTACTGCACCCCCAAATGATGATGCCCCTCTGTCTCCTACTGACGTTGACTTACTTGACCCTGAGCCTTTCAATACTGATGATGATGAGCTTGTGGATTATGAGGATGAAGCCGAGTTTGCTGGTGGCTTCAATGGGATCCCTGCTGACATGACGCAAGAATACTTTGATGCTATGCTTGCCAATATCCCGGTGTCAGAAGAATTTGTGCTCCCATCTTTGAGCAACCCAGCTCGGCTTCTCACTGCTAAGAACCACCCCTCCGTTGCTCCTCCGGGCCTGCCTAGTGTGGGTCAGAAGTTGCAGCAGCTGAGGGTTGAGGAAACCTCCAAGTCTAAATCAGGAAAGAGAAAGCTCGGGGAAGAGGAGGGTGAATCTGCCAGCTCTGATCTGATGGGTGGTGGCAGCAAACAGGGAAAGCATGGTATGTAGCTAATCCGTATCCCTCTCGCTCGGTCCTCTGGTAGTGGGTTCTCAAGTGGTATGAGGTTGATGTCTAAACTACCTCTGTTTTGGTGGCTTGGGCCTGGTTGCCCCTTTTGGATTGCCCTCCCTTTTGGGTGCCTCCCTAGAGGTAGTTCACTCATGAACTCAATTCGCTCCCTTTTGTGTCAAGCAGCTAAGAAGAATGGTAGTGAACTGCAGGTTATTTGTAGGTTTTTTCATGAAATTGTAGTCTATTATGTATGTTATCGACATGTATTCTCTGTTCTCTTTTTCTTCTCCTATTATCGAATTACAAAAACTGTTGGCAATGAATCGACTTTGTACTGGTTTAACTTGTTTGTTAATGGAAGTATGTTTAGTTATGTCTACTTGGTCTGCCCTTTCCAATGTTCTTGCAATATTAGCTGTCATGAAGTGTATATTAATGTAATGAGAATCCTCTTTCCCCTTCAGCTCTCCTTCTGGATGGACAAATCAAATTACCTTCTGAAAATTAATATTTGCAAAGCATCCACCTCTATTAACTCTCCAAGTTTCAATTCCCATCAAATCCATCCACAATTAAATATTTGTCCAATTATCAAGTCCTCGAACTGCTCTCTGCTAGAGCCTTTGCGCCATAAGGCTCTAGTTAGGAACCTTATAAGCACCCTCATGAAGCTCAGTAGCAGCTCCTGTCAAAATTGGCTACTTACTTACTTCCTAAGGAGGTCATATCATAGTGCAGATTGGATGCATTCCATGCTCTTGTGCCCCCTATAAGGACCATTCCTGAGAATAATCATGTGCTTCTCCCCCACAACCAACATACAATTCTCCTAAAAAACATCTATAATAGAAACGTCTCATCAAGCAACAAAACCAGATTTACCACGAATGGTATTAACATAGGGAAGCATACAATCCTTGCTAACTCATGCTCTTACAGTGGAAAATTTTCAAACAACAAAGATTATCTTACACGGTGGTTGTTTAGAGAAATCCACCAAGGGTCATCTAGTTTTCCCCTTTGTGCGGTTTCTCTCCGTAGCCCATGTTCGTTAAAGGGATGGATCGTACAATTCAAATATTCAAATATAATTCACAACTATGCTAACTCCCTTATCAACCAAATAATACAAGAATCCCTCCCGATGTAGTGGTAGGGTAATCCAGGATCGAATCCACGAGGAGGTGTGTCAGCGCTTCCCTTGTTGAAATCACGATCAAGCTTTCGACCTCAGAAGACACTCGATATTGATGTGTCTGGTCGATATCGACCTCAGCTCTGGTCGATTTCCAGTAGAGTTCCTGCAGAGGACAAAAGCAGCAAAGTCAACGTTGAGTTTGACCTCGATATCGACGTTAGACCTCGATATCGACCTTACCCAGTCGATTCCGATGTTTGTCACAGAAACTTCAAAGTGTAACCTATTATCGGAAAAGTGTCCGAAGAACGTAGAATGGTAAAGAAGGATGATCAGAAATCAAAACTTAAACTTTTATATAAATTCAATTAATTAAAAGCTTTCAAAGTCGGGGTTTCATGCCACAACGATAACAATGCAAATATGATGTTAACGTTATAAAATTTAATGCCTTTCCGTCAAATAACTTTCGTTACCAATACTTAGGTGATTAGAGGCTCTCGCATAATTCCTAAGAGTTACTATCCAATTCATAAGCAATTCAATTTCATGATATGAGTGGCTTTCACTTCAATAATGCAAATAATGAATCTCCCTAACTTTCGCAAAGGAATCATGCATAGGATAGAAGACGGAATTGCATAAAAGTCATACCTTTAATGCACTTACCCTACATCTCTATCGTCGGGCTCACCCCGACCCTAGAAGTGGGTTGACTACTCGCTTCTCATCATGCAACTCATCATCATCATTGAAAGAAAACTACTTTGAATTAAACTATTAAACTATGAAAGAAATTACAACCGAACAAAACCAAATCTCCGCTCTCGCTTCTCTCCAACCTCACTCGGCCTCCTCTCTCTCTCTCTACAAATTCTCTGCGATAAACTACTAAAACTCACTGTGCTTGGATGATTAAACTCAGCCCTAACGGCCTCTAGATATAGATATCGAAGTTTTCTATCCAAAGACTCGAAACTTTATCTATATTCTCTAAGATAAAACTTAAATAATGTAAAAACTAAAATTTCTATGGTAAAACAGCTCATGTGATATCTCTGACGTTGAAGATAAGAAATCTCGACTTTAGGATAGACATGTAAGCTTCGGATAGAATTCTATCAAAATCTGAGTCGGACTTCTCTGCTGGCAACATCGATATCGACCTTCAGACGTCGATATCGACCTTTGTGAAACTCCATCTCGAGCTCTCCTTCTTCTACTCGGACTAGCACTCGACTTCTATCGTTTATCTCAATCTGGGCACTCGATATCGAGGAGGTCGATATCGACCTTGCATCCTCGATATCGACCTCTGCTGGTGTCGACATGCTCTGCTTCATTCTTGCTCAATTTCTACCTTTGCTGTTGTACTCAATGTCGAGGTCTGTCAGTCGATTTCGACCTCTTCAGAAGACTTCGAGTTCTTTTTCCGCTCTTTTAAATCTGTCCATTTTTGCCCTGTTTTACGTGAAATCAGATAAAAACTCGTGCAGACCCATATATTTGATATTTAAGCGTAAACTACACTAATCCCATGTTTTCCCACTAATATGCATGCAAAAGAATGATAAAATGGACTTATATGTGCATAGAAAATATGGCAATTTGCGCACACATCAGCCCAACTATGACTAAAAGATGCCACAACTCAAAGAACACAATTAAGAATTCGAAGGAAGACCTCCTTATGCGAAAGATAACAGAAATCACAATAAGGGCAACATCTGGGTTTGGGAGGGGTAACCTTTTGGTCGCCCATACAAACAGAGTATGGTCATGATTGTAAGATATTGGAACTGCTGGGGAATGGGAAATAAAACCTTCTGGACCAACATTAACGGATGGCACACTCTAGATCATATACAAATGCTTATTTTAGCAGAGACAAAGACCGAAATAGCTCCAACTGAAATTCTATGGAAGAACGCGGGTTTTTCGAACAGCTGTTGGTCACCGGCCTCTGGTCATGCTGGAGGAATTACGCTCTTTTGGAATGCCAACTCATTTATAGATGAAACCATTTCGGTGGTTATCCACCTCCCAAGAATAATCGGAGTAAAATATGAGAACACAAAGGAAAACTTTGTATGTCAGATGCTCTTTGTATACGCCCCCCAATCCTACAGAAAAAGAGGTTTTCTGGAGACAACTAACTACTCTAGTTGTCGAAAGCGACCTTCCTAGCTTAATTATGGGAGACCTAAACGAAATAAGTCAACCTTCGGACAAGTGCGGAGGTGCAAAAACCCTACCTAGCATATTTATGAGAATAATGGAATTCAAAAATGCATGTTCCTTGATAGAGATCCCTTCTTTTGGAAATCCATTTACATAAAGAAAAAAGCATTGCGGACCAAATAACATATTGGAAAAATTGGACAGGGTACTTCTCCATCATGAGATCCTTAACATGTTCCCTGATCTGGCAACAAAAAATGGAGCATTCTCAAAATCTGACCACTGCCCCATCACAATTAACATTTCCAAAAATATCACATTTAAACCACCCGCTTTTAAATTCGAGAACGTCTGGCTGCAACGGAAAGACTTTCGGAATATTGTCAAACAAGCATGGAGAGCTCCGTGTGCTGGCTCAACTATGTTTCAGGTAACGTACAAATCGAAAATCCTCAAACAAAAAGCCAAAAGATGGAATAAGATTACATTTGGAAACATATTTCGCCAGCTTCAAGATGTTGATGAGGCACTAATAGAGTTACAATCACTACAACCACATCACCAAAACCTACACTCATACATAAAAGAACAAAATCTCTTGTCGAAAAAAGAAAAACTACTATGTTTTCACAAAACTTACGGGAATCAAAGAGCCAAGTCAAAACACCTAAAACTAGCAGATACCAATTCCTCCTATTTCCATAGGGTAGCCACTGGGAGAAGAATCGGAAGATAATAAGAACAATTACCTCAGCAGAAGGAACCCAGATTGTAGGTGATGAAAATATAAAAAAGGAAATCCAAAGAGATTTCGAAAAAAGATTTAGCCGGGAGCAAAACTATACAAACTCACAATTGGAAGAATATCTCTCAATGATCAATCCGGTTATTACAAAAGAGGAAAACATACTACTTATTCACCCTCCAACGAATAGTGAAATTAAAAAGGCAGTCTCCTCATTAGGGAAAAACAAATCTCCTGGCGCGGATGGAATGACAACGGAATTCTATGCAAAATATTGGGACATTGTTGGAAATGACATCATCAGGGCTATCAAAGCCTTTTTCCACTCCGGCAATCTTCTAAGACAAATTAAACACACCTTTATTTCCCTAATAACAAAAAATGATAACCCTTCAACGACTGCACATTACCGCCTGATTAGTCTATGCTCTATCCTGTACAAGATCATCTCCAAGATAATAACAGAACGGCTAAAAACTATAATGGGTAAACTTATACATCCACTACAAGGAGCCTTTGTATCTGATCGTGCAATTCAGGACAATGTCCTAATTGCACATGAGATTTTCCACTCCTTTCGTACAAGAAAAGGTTCTAAAGCTTACGATAGAGTAGATTGGCAATTCACGAAACTAGTCCTACAGAAATTCGGATTCCACCAAAGATTCATAAATATTATTATGGAATGTGTCACCACGGTCTCCTTCTCTGTATTAGTAAACAACGGGCCCACAGACCTTTTCAAACCTTCAAAGGGCTTAAGGCAAGGGGACCCCCTCTCCCCTTTTCTCTTCCTACTCGGGACAGAGGTTCTTGCTCGCAAACTGTCAATGGATGCTAATTCAGAACACAACAGCGTCGGGTTTAAATTTGGTCTAACAGGCCCCTGTGTCCCATTCTTAGCCTTTGCAGATGATATTATTATTTTTTCTAAAGGTAGTAACACCGCCTGTATAAAAATAAAAGAAATAATCGAAGATTATTGCAAATTCTCAGGACAAAAAGTGAACTATCATAAATCGTTCTTTCAAACCACTCCAGGAATTTCTAGAGCCAGAGCCCGAGACCTTGAAGGAATACTCAACATACCACTACAACAAAACCTAGAAAAATACTTGGGTTGTCCCATTGTAAATGGGAAGGTCACCAAGGAAACCTTTGGAGAAATAATTTGCAAATCCAAAAATCAGTTGAGTAAATGGCGCACTGATGCCCTTTCACAACAAGGTAGAGCAACCTTAATAGTATCTAACCTATCATCAAAACCCCTTTACACGATGCAGAGCTTCATGCTCCCGTCAGCGGTTCATAAACAACTCGATCAAATCAACAGAACTTTCTTTTGGAACAAAGACGCACAGCACAATCCACTCACCAGCTTGGACAAAATCTGTAAATCAAAAGCGCAAGGAGGACTGGGGATAAGGAAAACCAGAGACATGAACGAGGCACTCCAACTAAAACTCCTATGGAAAATTCTAGAAGAACCGGAGAATAAATGGGTTAAAATCATACAATACAAATATTTAAAAGAAAACCACTTACTTTCCTGTTCCAGGAAAGGTAGTGCCTCTTGGCAATGGGCAAAACTGAGCTCCCTGATTCCGAAATTCAAATCGGAGCTCTGTTGGCTAGTGGGGGATGGGAAATCAATTAAGTTTTGGCATGATAATTGGATAACAATGACTCCCCTCGTTAGAAGAATAGAACCCCAACAAAACATAAATACACAAGATACAGTGACTCAGTGAGTGACTTCATCTTAGGAGGACAATGGTGGAGGGAGAAACTTCTGTCTATCCTCCCAATCATAATAACAGAAGAAATTATGCAAATTCCCTTACCAATTACCCCCTTCGCAGACAGATTATATTGGTGGCCAGCCAAAAAGGGCTGGTTCACAACTACAAGTGCTCACAAGTTAATTTCTTCCACGTCGGTTAGATCCTCCGGGGAATTCTCTTGGATCTGGAATCTAGATGTCCCTCCAAAAGTTAAAAACTTTATTTGGAAAATAAAACATCAAGGCCTTGCCACTGCTACCCGGCGGTGCCAAACACATGTGTCTTTTGTAATCAACATGAGGAAGATGATATTCACCTTTTCTTAGAATGTCCCATCAATAATTTCCAAGAACAATTTCATACAGAGATATCTCATAATGTTCAGTCTATCCTATCCGAAAATAGAGACATGGACCAAGTGCTACAATTATTAGGCACCATTCTTCCGACGAATAGGAGAAGAGATATAACATTCAGATGGTGGACGATATGGTATGTGAGGAACCAAACTATCTTTAAACATGTTAATATCCCCTCTACAGAGGGTTTTAAAAAGTTGGTCCGGGACAACATTGAAAATTGGATAAGAGCTAACAGATGGCACATGACCGAAACTGACAAAGTAGAAAATCATAACGTGGGGAAACAACACACAAAAACCAATGCAAAAAAATGTCGATGGAAGAAGCCCCAACCGGGAAAGCATTAATTAAACTTTGATGGATCATCTGTCTTTATCGTGAGATAAACTTAGGTGGCGATTGATTGCCTCCCCGGCAACGGCGCCAATTTGCCCACCAATTCTCTTCCCCCCAATACTAACCGGGTCGCCATTCCTAGGGGTGGGCGTGGGATGGGACGGGACGGGATGGGGGTTGTCCCGCGTCCCGTTCCGCGTAATTTTTGTGGGACGGGACCGGGACGGGATTCACTATTTTTTTTCAATCCCCCGCGGGACTTGTCCCTCCCGGGACGAGATGAGACCGGGACGGGACGGGCCTTGTCCCTCAAATAAAAAATATTATAAAAAATCTAAAATTTTTATATATTTTGCGGTTTTAAAGTGTAACATATATAAATTTATGATATTTTTTATATTTTACGATTTTCCTTATACAATATAATATATATATATATTAAACAATGTATATATACACACACATATATATATATATATATATATATATATATATATATATATATATATATATATATATATATATATATATATATATATATTACTGTATGCATGTATGCTTACCTAAAAAAAAATGCTACTGTATACAGTAGCTGCAATAGCATGTACGTGTATATATACAACTGTATTCATATACTAGTATACATATATGCCACTGCATTATATACATTGTGTAGTATATATATTTGCATTGATTAGGTAGCATATATATGAAGACAAGGTAATATACACTGTAAATATAAATAAATAAATATATATATATATATATATATATATTATATGCGGGACGGGACGGGATTTGCGGGATAAGAAATCCTCGTCCCGCGTCCCGTCCCGCATAATTTTTGCGGGATGGGACCGGGACGGGATTCATTATTTTTTTTTCAAATCCCACCGGGATCGAGACGGGCCCGGGATTTGCGGGATTTGTGCTCACCCCTAGCCATGCCAATTCCTAATGATGTAGCCAGTCGAACTGTTTGAAATTTTAGTGCTTATTTTGCAGGTTTATGCGACGCTCTGATTGCGAACCTATCCTGGAAAGTCTTGACGAGCCTGAACGTTTCTTCCATCTTCGCAACAAAGCTATTCAAATCATAGTGGATAACGAGACACAGACTGAGACCATTGAGTGGTTGAGGAAAACAGTTGAGGACCATAATGCTACAATCGCTGCTGAAAGGGCCGCCGCTGCTGTAGAGCAAGCCCATGCTGATAGAGAGGAGGATGCGTGCAGACAAGCCCAAGAGCGGCTCAATCAGTATCCACAAACGGCGATGCAATACATGCATCCGCCGCTACATGTTCCTGAATCCGCTATTTTAATTCCTCCTTCCAATTATGAATTTAAAATAAATTTCCTATATGAGATATAAAGAAACACTTTTGAAGGAAGACCTAATGAATGCCCCTTGCAACATATATCTACTTTCATGGACTTATGTGAAACTATTGTTGATGGTGTGAATTTAGAGTATGTTAGACTAAAGTCTTTTCGATGGTCTTTGGCAGGGAAGACATTGCAATGGCTAGAGAGTTTGGCTCCACGCTCGTTGAGGACATGGGCAGAGGTGAAGGATGCGTTCCTAAACAAGTTCTTTCCTCCATATAAAACGGCGATGCTACGGCAAAGGATCACAACTTTCAAACAAAAGTCTGGTGAGACATTGGCACATGCGTGGGAGTGTTTTAAGGACTTGCTGAGATCATGCCCTACGCATGGGCAATTACCTTATGTCATTTAGGAGATCTTCTACAACTCCCTTGATGCACCGAATAAGGAGAGAATCAATTCATACACCTCCTATCGGTACATTGAGCTCACACCAATGGAGGCCTGGGAGACGATTGAGAGGCTGGTCAATTTTGATAACACATATGGGACTGATGCGGCCTATGACGCAAGGCCTGCCCCATCTATGCCACTTTATGAGCCTCCAAAGGAGATTGATCCTGATGTGTGACAACAATTCCATAACGATCAAACACGCCGCCTTCAAAAGCAAGTAAGGTTCTTGAGCAACAATCAATCTTGTTAGGAATGTGGCTCAACAAGGCATAACACTAGTGCCTGTCCACATCTTGAGCAAGTATCTATGACGTAACAACATGAGGAAGCCAAGTGGATGAGAGACCCCTATGGAGGGGGCAATCAACAGTATTGGGGAGATCAACGGTTCTATCAATCACATCAACAAAGGGATCCCCCACCATATAGAGCACCAGGGCACCCTGAGAGGGAAACAAGGAAGGATGACCTGCAGATCATTCTTGATGAGATGCGGAGGAACCACACCAAGTTCAAACAAGCCAATAACTCCATTCATACTTAACTACAGGGCATCAACTCTATGCTTAGGGAGATAGACGTTTGGAAGCGCAACATGGAGACCCAAATGGATCAATTGGCTGAATCAATACCCAAACCGTCAAGATCGCTGCCTGGATCAACTGTGCCCAATCAAAAGGGCAAAAATATTGGACACATAGTGACCATGAACTTAAGGAGTGGGCATCAATGACAAATGCCCGAGCAAAAAGCGGAGGAGAAAGAGCCAGAACAAATGTCGATATTGACCAACCCTGTCGATATCAACCAAGGTGATATCGATGTCGAGCATCCAGAGCTCGATGTCGACACTGCTGTTGAATTACCACAGAAATCAACTCCTCCAGTCGATATCGACCCCCATCCAGTCGATGTCGATCTCACTCCAGCCGTAGGGAAAAAGAAGGTGTTGCCATTCCCATCAAAGAAAGTGATTAAGGACCCGGCGAAAAAGAAGTTCCAGCGATTCGTGAAGATGCTTCAAGGACTTAATGTCTCAATTACTTTCATAGAAGCACTTCATGAGATGCCATCATATGTGAGGTTCCTTAAGGATATATTAGGTAAGCAGCGATCAATTGTTGAGATCGCATAGGAGTGCAACAGATTGGAGTACCACAGAAGCGGGCGGACCCAGGTAAGTTTTCTATCGCTATAGGCTTAGGTCGATATCGCTTTAATGCTTTAGTTGATTGGGCGCTAGCATTAGCATGATGCCACTAACCATATGACACAAGATAAAAATAGGTCCCCTGGAGCCCGTGGATGCAAAGTTATACATGGCGAACAATACGGTAGTGATTCCAACAGGGATGGTAGATGATGTGCCAGTGCAAGTAGGTAAATTCTTTGTCCTTGCTGACTTCTTAGTTGTTGATATGGCAGAGAACCCTGCTTGTCCCATTATTTTAGGTAGGTCATTCCTAGCAACCGTCGATGCCAACATAAGCGTGAAGAAAGGATTGCTCTCATTCACCATGAGTGACGAAGTGATAGAGTACGCCTTCAACAAGACGGTAAGCAAGAATGAAGGGCCAATGGAGATAAAGGCCATCAATGGTGTCTACATCACATGCGGGGAAGCAAAGGTAAGGAGTATAACACCGGAAGAGCTTAAAAAGAGGGCCATAGAAGCCCAAGTGGAGGAAGTCGTGGCAATCTTGAATGAAGGAGCCAAAAAGAACATCGAAATCGACCCAGGTAAGTCGATATCGACTAACAAAGTTCAAGATTCTGTGCCAGGTTATAAGTATGGGGTCGACGGAGGAGAAGAAACATCAAAATCGAGCATAAAGGTCGATATCGACCATAAGCCTATGCCGAAATCGACTGCCCTAGAAGCTGAGAAAGAAGGAGGAGAGACCTCGATATCGAGGTTAGAAGGTCGAAATCGACCTACCCATGTCGAGCAGAACCACTCCAAATCAATAGGACCTCCAGGAGCACAACAAAGCTCGATATCGACTACTAATGATCGATGTCGACTTGAGCCACTTACAGAAGAGAAGGTAAGCAAAGATACGGACTCCTCCTATTCCATCTCTATTAGGGATTTATCATTATTTGGAAGAGGTTTGCCTTGGCATATGCACTTGTGTAGGGTATCCGATGATGATTCGAGCCATTATGAAGTAGGAGATAAGGTATTTGTCTCTAAATCAAAAGATCATTGGTTCCCTAGTAGATTCAAAGATAAGAGAATGGGACTATTCACTGTGAATCAAATCCATCCAGGCAGAATGCAGCTGAGAGACAAGAAAGCACTACTAGAATTTTGTTATTTAACATCAGTTCATTAACATCGGTCAGAAAAACCTGCCATGTAAAATAGTTTTTTTACATCGGTTGATAAATTTGTGATGTTGAAAATAAAACAGACACCACACTATTTTTTGACCGATGTTAAAAAAAAGTTTTTGGAGAAAAAATAAGAGCGGGACAAATCCCGCCCGTATGAAATACAAGCGAAATAATTTAACACTTCGAAAATAAAAGAAACTCTAGGAACCCTTTTCATTCCCTCTTCCAAATCCCGACTCAGCCTCCCGCGACTGCGAAAGACTCCTTCCTGTTCACCCCTTCCTCCTCCGATCTCGCTGGTGTTCGAACTCGAGGGTGGCTCCGGTGGGGATGTAGGCTCTCCGGTGAAATCCCACTTCTTGTCTCTCGTTCCGGCCTCTCAGCTCTTTCCTCAACAGCTCTTTACCTCTATTAGTGGTGTCTCTCTCGCCGTCAAAACCGAGCTGGGCTGTCGAAATCCGTCACTGCCTCTCCGTCGCTTCTCCTTCATCAACAATCGAAATCCCAACTTATTAGGGCACCAGAGCACGACCTATCCCTCCAGGCTGCTATCTCTTCAGGGGTTCTTCAGGTGACCTTTCCTCCTTTTTCTTTTCTTGCTGTTATTATTATTATTATTATTATTATTATTATTATTATTATTATTATTATTATTATTATTATTATTATTACAGTTTTATATTGATTTTTGGTGTTCCTAGCAATGGATTTCTAGATAGGGTCTGCCGTTTACCACTGATATGAAATCTGCAAGGGTAGAAAATTGTCTGTTTTGTGGTATGTTTTAGGTGTGTGATTTTGGACAATAAGCCTTCTTAACTTATGATTTTGTGTATGTGTTTGTGGAACTGGTCCATTGAAACATTTGAATGAAACTATAATTAGAATATGAAGGATATCTTCTTTATTTAAGAGTATGCAGTCAGTGCTGAAATCTTGCTTGATATTGTAAATAGAATCTTGCTCTCACTGTTATCATTGGTTTTTTCTTTCGGTGATATGGGTGCTTCATTACATCTTCTCTGTGTCAATAGGATCCTGGCAAGCTTTCTTTGATGGCAGTTCGATCTTTTGGAACAGAGGGTCGTAGAAAGGATGGTCCACAAATTCCCCCTATTGACAAGGTTTATAAATACATAGTATTTAGAGGAAGTGACATTAAGGTGAGCTAGGCAGCTATACAGGCAGTGAAAATTTCCAATTAAAAAACAAAAGTCTGAATCATATTAATTAATTCGAATGTCTCTTGTGTCCTGAGTCCTGCCATGAAGATTTGAATTGCTTAAAATGTAATATTATTTGCTGATTTCTTTATCTGTGACGCATTCGAATGTCTCTTGTGTCCTGGTGTTGTTTTTATCCGTTAGCATACAAGTTTTGTGTTTTTAGTAAGTTATTTTTGTGTTTTAAAGTTTCTGACTTATTATTATAGTACATAAATGGTATATATGATGACATACCGTTCTGAATTCATTATATGGTATGATTTGCAAACACATACTGTGTGTGTCCCAATCATGGCAATGTTATGTAATCTTGTGACAGGGAAACTTAGCTTCCTAATATTCAATGGATGGCTTTGGCTGAAACCTCATTTGACACTTGATAACTATCATTGTGTTTAGAAAATGTATTATCTGCTTGATGAGAGAGAGTGATATCATGCATTTAGGTAGGCATATTAGGTTGCATTTAGTATGATTTAGATGTTTATAATGCATAGTTTAAACTAGGTTTGCATTTATACTTGTTTTGTTGGTAGAGTCAGAATCTACACGCTTTTATGGATTATTTCAGGTAGATGTGAATCCGACGAGTAATGAGAAAGCTCATGAATGAAGGAAGAATGAAGAGGAGGAGGAAAACTGAAGAGCACGGGAGCAGAGTCGAATTTCGAGAGCCTAAGTGAAGAACAAGTCAGCAGAAGTTGTCGCCAGACAAGCTGAACTTGTCATGCACTTTATGGAGGCCTCGGTGGTCCGATTGACTATTATAAGCATGCGTTGGAAAGCTCTTTGTGAGATCTACAACTTTCATGTTGACATCGAGACCAGATTCGAAACGGAAAAATTGCTGTGAACAGTAAAAGCCGCCCCGCGGCCCGAAGCTCTGACGAAGGATTTCGCAATCGCCTGGCCGCCCCGCGGACTGGGTTGGCTGCCCCGCGGCCTCTGTAGAAACGCCGAATCTACTGAATGGACTTTTTATCCACTTAATTAGGTTTTTAGAATTATTTTTGGCCGACTCTTTTGAGGCTATTTAAGGACTATTAGGGTTATTTTCATATACATCTAACTCATCATTTTAATACACTTTAGAGATTATCAATTGAGAGAACCCTAGAGGGAAGCCTCCATGGCCATGGAGTGCTAAACTCTTCCGTTTCGTCTATGGATTGAAGCTTTGGTTTGATAAAGTTGTGAGATTTCTATTCTTGTTCTATTCCTATTGATTCGTATTGATTCTTTTGCGAATATTGTTGATTTCTTCTAGTCCGTACAACTAGTTGAGATTATTGTTAGGATTTTGTAGATTCCTCGTAGCAAACCTTAATCCATTGTAGCAAGCATGCCTTTTTAGGACTCGTAGGACTAAATTGTTGGTAGAGAATCAATTATATGTTAAATACTGACTTGTAGATTGGTGTTGCATGTATCCTGGTTAATCCTTAATCTTAATGCTATTATTAGGTTAAATCTTGACCGTGTTAGGGTTATCTAATTAGTAAGGGTTGCTAGGACTCGTAGGACTAGTAATTTACACAAGATCAGGATATGGACAATAATAGGATGAAAAGAGAACTTGAAGAAGAATCGAGGATCAACTAATCAAACTAAAGTGGATATTTATAGATGAAACTATTTTCTCTATTGTTATCTCTACTAACTTGTTTATAGTTTCCGTTATCTACTTCAATCACCAAATCCATCTTTTCTACTAATTGGTAAATATACATTGCTTAGAAATAATTGATTCTCTGTGGGATCGACCTCTTACTTGCTTGCTATACTAGTTTGTGGGTTTGAGTTATACTTTGATAGGAACAACGACAGCTTCCTCCTATCAAATTTTGGCGCCGTTGCCAGGGAATAAAAGTTATTTCTTTGTTTTGTGTGTTTGCCAATTATTATATATAACTAAATTTGTTGTGAACCTATCTTACGATTCATAACACTCTTGCTACTAACTTTTAGATGTTAAGGTTGTTGCAGTTTGAAGGTGAGAACTTTCACCAATATCTTACCAGATTACAGAGATATGTTGACATCCGGAATTCCACGGGGTTACCAAGACAGCATCCGAGATATGATTCTTTGCATAATTGACGGGATGACTGCTGAGACGAGAGCGCTTGCTGAGTACATGAGCAACGGAGGCTTGGCGCGGTTAGGTTTGTCGGGGTTGTGGGATTTTTTCTGTTATATGGATTACCATGTTGCGCAGGAAGGATCCTTCACTTCGGTTTCGCCACCTGTGGAGGACTCTGTCATACACCTAGATGAAATCCAAGCCCTTACTCAAGCGGTGCTGGAGAATGGTGAGAAGCTAAAAAAACTTGGGGGAACAATTGAGCCAACTTACTAAAACATGTAGCGAGATAATAGCAGATCAGATGGTCAGCCCTCAAGTTGATAAAGAAAGCCAACCCATCCCGCCATTCCTTGAGACATTGAAGGATGCAAGAATAGAAGATCCTGTCGAAGTCATTGTGCTTAATTCATTCCCTCCTAGTTGGTTTCAACATGATAATGATGTTCAGAACAAGGAGGAATTGTTCGCAGATAACGATAGTTTCTTTGACGATGGAGAAGATGGTCTAGTGCTTCCTGACATGGAATCTCATGAGTTGACGCATGAGGTTTCATGTGTTGTGTCTCCTACTCTATCCGATGCATTCATTCTGAGCTCCCCCGTTGATGAACCATGTCTAGAGCCACCTGCTGAGGCTCGAGAGGTAATAAAGGTAAACTCTTTCAATTTGGAAGGTAATGGTGATTATGTTAATCCTTTTAATTGCTATTTTGAGAAGCCACCAGTGGAACTGAACTGGTGGTATCATATTCCTCGATCAGAGAGTCATACTCAACTCTTTGATAAATTGAAAAGGTTTTTAAGTGTTATATTATATTGTTTCAATTTATTATTGTGCTATTATGTCTTTTGTAAGATGTGTGCACAGGAATATGATAGGTTGTTGAGGGCCTTGACGATGTCTGATAGGTAAGGAATTGTGATTGAGAATAAGTCATGCCGATGACATAAAAAAAAGGTGCTGCTTGGGAGGCAACTCGAGGTATATAGTTTTAGATTTTATTAATTGCATCAATTTATTATAGTTTAGGTTTTTGTTTCGTGGGGCACTAACATAGCAGGGCTGAAAGTTGAAAAGGGAAAAGGCCGCCCCGCGGCTTGTACGGGCCGCCCCGCGGCCATGTCACTTTCCCAGCCGCCCTGCGGCCTCTGATGGGAGTCATGAAACCACCTTTCTACCACATTGTGAGTATTCCATTTATCTCTTCCTATACGTTTTTATAATTTTGTTGTCTTTAATTTTCATTGAGGACAATGAAAGATTTAAGTGTGGGGAAGGAATTGCATTACATATAGATAGATTTAAAAAAAATCAAAACAAAAATGCATATCATGTTTATTTATGTTTTCATATTTATTTTTACTCATATATTGCATTTGTAAAAAAAAAATAAAAATAAAATATCATGCATTTCATATACTTTAGGTCTTATTTTCCCACTAGGCTACTTGTCCTCTATATTTATATTTTGTTCTTATCATGTGCCCCATGACTTGAAGTGTTTGAAACTTTGAATTGTTTTATAGACTTTTTGGGAACATGATTGATGAGATAATTGAGTATATATAGTCTTTGGAATTTAAGTAGTATTGAAGTTCTAACAAATTGATCATGTGAGTTATTTTGGCCTTATTGGGACTACACATTCATAAGTCCTCTAGTTTCTTTGTGTGTGAATACTCTCCTTGATTACTTCCTATTTAAATTGCGTTTAGATATCTTTATTGAGGCTGCATTTATATGATTTTTGAATGTAACCTTAAAGTGATTGAGACGTGATTTTCTTTTAGCTATATTATACTATATCCACCCGTACACATTATCCTTTGTTTGAAGCCAATTTAAGCCTTATAAGCCTATTTTGTTAGCTCCACAAAATCTTCCTAGCCAATTATTAGCCTGACCCATCCGGGAATTAGGAGAAGAGTTGGTGAATATATATCTTGATATGTTGATGGAGTTGCTTTGAGTGGAGAAATTATGTCGGGTGATTCAGTTGTACTTCATAGAGATGGTTTTTATATGCTTATTACTTGGGACCTAAGGAGGATAAAATTCACTTAGGGGTGAAAGTCAAGAAAATAAAAAAAAGAAAAAGAAAAAGAAAAATGATAATAAAAAGCAAAAATGAATGAGTTTGTGTGGATACTTGAAAATTGTGTGCGAATTTGTATTGTGAAGGAGTATATGTTATTGGAATGGTATATGAAGTATTTTGGTGTTGGTGTTTTTCTGGTTGTTTACTAACCCTTTTTCCCGGATTTTTAGCACCACAAGGCCTAAATATTTTCCATACCCTGTGTTCCTACCATGGCCCCATTACAACCTATTCAAAAGACCTCATGATTTTGGTTGCATGTGAAGTCACTAGCGGTGGAGATTTAGACCACTGACGTAATTTTGTTGTAGCTAAGTTTTCAAGGATTGAGTTTGAGCACGAATGATTAGCCTAAACACATGAGCGAGAGTGAAAACACATTTTCCTGGTGAGGTTGGATAGATGCACTTGCTTTATTCCTTGAATTGCACCTATACATGTTATGACGTTATTTGTCAATCTTTGTTTCCCTATTTTTGAGCTTAAGTGTTTTACCAAAGTGATTACATGGATTGCTTGTCTGTGGGGTGTTGATTTGATTTTGATTTTCATTGCTTGAGGACAAGCAAAAGCTCAAGTGTGGGGGAATTTGATAGCCTGCATTTAGGTAGGCATATTAGGTTGCATTTAGTATGATTTAGATGTTTATAATGCATAGTTTAAGCTTGGTTTGCATTTATACTTGTTTTGTTGGTAGATTCGGAATCTACACGCTTTTATAGATTATTTCAGGTAGATCTGAATCCGACGAGTAATGAGAAAGCTCATGGATGAAGGAAGAATGAAGAGGAGGAGGAGGAGGAAAACTGAAGAGCACGGGAGCGGAGTCGAATTTCGAGAGCCTAAGTGAAGAACAAGTCAGCAGAAGTTGTCGCCAGACAAGCTGAACTTGTCATGCACTTTATCAAGGCCTCGGTGGTCCGATTGACTATTATAAGCATGCGTTGGAAAGCTCTTTTTGAGATCTACAACTTTCATCTTGACATCAAGACCAGATTCGAAACGGAAAAATCGCTGTGAACAGTAAAAGCCGCCCCGCGACCCGAAGCTCTGACGAAGGATTTCGCAATCGCCTGGCCGCCCCGCAGACTGGGTTGGCTGCCCCGCGGCCTCTGCAGAAACGCCGAATCTACTGAATGGACTTTTTATCCACTTAATTAGGGTTTTAGAATTATTTTTGGCCGACTCTTTTGAGGCTATTTAAGGACTATTAGGGTTGTTTTCATATACATCTAACTCATCATTTTAATACACTTTAGAGATTATCAATTGAGAGAACCCTAGGGGGAAGCCTCCATGGCCATGGAGTGCTAAACTCTTCCATTTCATCTATGGATTGAAGCTTTGGTTTGATAAAGTTGTGAGATTTCTATTCTTGTTCTATTCCTATTGATTCGTATTGATTCTTTTGCGAATATTGTTGATTTCTTATAGTCCGTACAACTAGCTGAGATTATTGCTAGGATTTTGTAGATTCCTCATAGCAAACCTTAATCCATTGTAGCAAGCATGCCTTTTTAGGACTCGTAGGACTAAATTGGTGTGTAGAGAATCAATTATATGTTAAATACTGACTCGTAGATTGGTGTTGCATGTATCCTGGTTAATTCTTAATCTTAATGCTACTATTAGGTTAAATCTTGACCGTGTTAGGGTTATCTAATTAGTAAGGGTTGCTAGGACTCGTAGGACTAGTAATTTACACAAGATCAGGACAGGAACAATAATAGGATGAAAAGAGAACTTGAAGAAGAATCGAGGATCAACTAATCAAACTAAAGTGGATATTTATAGATGAAACTATTTTCTCTATTGTTATCTCTACTAACTTGTTTATAGTTTCCGTTATCTACTTCAATCACCAAATCCATCTTTTTTATTAATTGGTAAATATGCATTGCTTAGAAATACTTGATTCTCTGTGGGATCGACCTCTTACTTGCTTGCTATACTAGTTTGTGGGTTTGAGTTATACTTTGATAGGAACAACGACAGTTTCCTCCTGTCAGAGGGTCATGTTGTCATGTTACAAGGGCACATTTTAGTCTGACAGGCACATCTTAATCATGCCTTTGTGCTTATTACAGGACTTGCAAGTTAAATCTTCTCCATCTCTCCAGACTTCTTCTATACATAATGATCCTGCTATTATTCAGGTAAGAGAAAGAGATGTACAACAAAAGCATTGCTGTATGAATTTCTGATTGTTGGATTTTTTTATATGGATGACATTTTTCATTGTCAGTTATTGCTACTGATTTCTTGACATAAAACTGAACTTTATGTGACATATTTGCACTTTTTTAATTACAAGAAAAGAAGAAGATTTTTGTATCAATTTCTTAATTAATTTCACTTATTTTTTAATTCTCTCACATGTGATCCTGTAAAACATGTTGCTTGTCATGGTCTTGATGAATTGTGACTCTACAACTTTTTACGTTATAGTGTTTTCTATGCTGATTTAGCCCATAGTGATAACTCCTCTGTCTCTTCCTGTGCCCCCTCCAAATTAAAAATTCTTGGTTAAACTAGTCTCAGTACATTCAAGCACCAACAAGTACAAGCCTGCCTCATGTTAGTAATGCAGCTGTATCAGATGTTAGTCTCAGTACTAGTTTAAAGCAGCTCCCATTTAATTCATAGCCCAAGTGCCAAAATTCAAGAGCTAATCCCACTTAAATTCATAACATGAGAGCTGCTCCCTTGCCCCGTTCCATTAGTACAAGCTTTCCAGCCCGCGAAGTGAAGACCTTGTGAGCTGCGAGCTTGATTACCCAACTTCAAGAGGTGCTCCTATGTTGTATACGCAGAGAGCTCACTGTCCATGTTCGCCTCTTCGATCCCGAGTGGTCTTGTGTGAGTTTTGTTGTTACATACTTACATCCACTTTCTTCCATCATTTCAAGCTAAAGACATTTTTTTAGTAGTATTTGCAGCAAGATCTCTCTAGATCTACTAATACTCATTATATTTTTTCAACTCAAATTTATGATTTTGAGTTTGGATTTCTACAAATGGTAGGGATGTGGAGCTGAGGTGGAGCTTGAAGTTAAAAGAGACATTTTTTTTTCTAGTTTTCCAGCATCTGGTGAGCATTATTCCTCTTGACCTTTGTGTGCTTGAATGTATGAAAATGTCTCCCTTGTTGAAGTGTAATATGTGACTAGGCTTAGTTTTGAGTTGCTTGTTGTGTGATTTGTGAAGAACATAAGTTACACTCATGTCTACCTGAAATTTGGGAGAACTGTAAATCTGCGCAGCTGATCCATTTTGGTTAGATCTTTAGTTTGAGACAACATATTTGCTTGATTCTACTTGGAATAGTTCACCAACTGAGTTGATCAGCTTGTGTTAAAATAAAATTGATAGAATCATAGCCAATTTTGAGATATGAATGATTTACTAAGCCTCATGTTCCCCAAGAAACTGTTTTCCCAGCTTGACTTGATTAAGTCATAACTTGAGCGGCATAACTCCAAATGAAGCGATTCCACTTGGATTAGAACTTTAGATGACCCTAACTTGTGATCTTAAAATGGGAGTATATGATTCGAAGCCAATCATTCCTAGAATTCTAAACAAGTTAGTAACCTGCTTAGATGTTTCAGCTTGACCTTGACAAGATGTTTTGCTTATAACTTTGGTGTTTGAAATTTTTTGTCCCTAAATGAGTAGTTGAATTGAAGATAAAAAGGTTGTCTTTGCTGTCATGAGGTTTACTTGGTCATTTGATGCATTGAATCGTGCTTATTGGGTCCATAACTGAAGTATGTTGTAGGAGAAGTAAGATATGTATAAGATAACATAAAAGATGCATGTAGAACTTGCTATACTTGTAAGTTTGTTGTTGTGCTTATTGAGTTATGAATTTGGTTACTAAGACTACTTAATAGATGTTTTATATATTATTATACTCGTGTAATTTATGTAAAATTTACTGTTCGTTTAGTTTGACATCATGCAATTAAGTGTGTTTGTTATGTTGTTTCTCTTGTATTTGTTGGTTTAATTTGTAAATCTATCAAGCTTGTGAAGTTGTCCATAATTTGCTTGCCTTAATTTGGTCATTTTCACGTTTTTAATGCTTACATGTTCATGGTGAATCCTCTGACTTCTTGAGCACTGGCACATTCAATCTTATGAATGCATATATACAGGGAAAAGGCTTCTCAGGAACAACAAGATACTTTGGTGATCTTGGGAATACAGTAAGCATACAATCATCTCTCCTTTTGCATTTATGACATTGGTTTCTTATCCTCCTAACTTCATTAAGCCACACCTCATTAAGTCATCTCTCTGCAGTCCAGTTCTTGCTTGAAAAGCTTATTTGCAACTTTTAACTTTTAATATTGATCATGCATCTTCGACGGATCTATGTCCTGAAAATTGAATCTATTACTAGTTTTAGCAAGGAAATTTGGCTTTTCTTCCTTAGCCAAAAAAGTATAATTGCAAGGAAATTCATTTTCCAGTCCATCTTTTTTTGGCAAATGAACAAATTATGCTATTTACTCATGAACCTTTATTTCATACTTGAAGAGCTAAGTTCGGCTTGTCATATACTTAAAACGAAATGGTTGAATAATCCCTTTCTTATGCATAGCTTCACTAGCTTATGTTTTGTTCTGTAACTTTGCTTAATGGTTGTTATTAGACCTGTCAAACGGGTCATTCGAGTCGGGTTCGGGTCGGGTCACTTCGGGTCCCGGATAATACGGGTCCCGGGTAATACGGGTTTCGGGTATTTTCGGGTCCCGAGTAATACGGGTTTGACCGGGTTTTTGGGTCATTTCGGGTCGATTTCGGGTTGGTCAATTTTTTCTTTTTTAAATTTAAAAAAATCATGATTTGATAATTTTGCGATAAATTTAAAATTCTAAAGTTAAAGACGTTGTTCATAAGTTCTGGTGCTTGTAATTATATACTATATTTGATCTAAAATATTTGATTTTTATTATTTCTCGTAATTTTTAATAAAATGTAATAATATATAAAATATCAAATTTTCATATAATTTTTTAAAAATAATTTCATGCAATTAGTAATAAGCATAGAATTGTTTTAATGTTTTAATATTTTTTAGAATTTTTATCTTCTTAAAAAAGTCCGTTGAAAAATAAAAAATCAAATACTATCGATCGGATGGAGTATTACACAATACAAATAAATATAAAAGTTGATTTGAAAATGAAATATCAAGTGATTGTAATTATAAAATGTAATAAATTAGAATCTCCATAAAAAAATTTAATCATATATATATAATTATAAATCAATCGGGTCAATCGGGTCGAAACCCAGATTACCCAGAAAATTTTTGGGTTTTCGGGTTCGGGTCAGAAAAAATTTCCGGGTCGAAATTCCCGGGTTCGGGTCGAAATATTTTTCGGGCGTTCGGGTCGGGTCGACCGGGTCGGGTTGTGTTTTGACAGGTCTAGTTGTTATTATGTAAGAACATTCTATCTAATTTAAAGCATATTAGCTCAAATGGTAGAGCATTGCGTTCAAACACAAAGATGCGGGTTCAAATCCCGCATAGGCTACGATAATAAGAAAAACGGCAAATATGTCATTTCACATCGGATAATAGCCGATGTCTTTAAAAAAAATCGATTTCTATGTGGGGGATGTAAAAAGTCAAAACTTTTTAAAATTGGGTAATAGCCGATGTCTGTGTATGTTATAACATCGGTTATATTTTATAATCGATGTTATAAGATAACAAAGACATCGGATTTAAAAATATAAACGATGTTATAACATACAAAGACATCGGGTTCTGGCCGATGTGAAAAACTTTTGACTTTTTACATCCCCCACATAGACATCGATTTTTTTTGAAAGACATCGGCTATTACCCGATGTTAAATAACAAATTTCTAGTAGTGAAGGAGTTCTATTTGAGGCCCAAGCTACATGGGCTCTGCAGATGCCGTCTTGAGGAGCGTAAAGGAAGAAGTCGGCCTAGCGACTTTAAAGTCTAGAGCTTGTAAAAGACAATTAGCTTTTGGTTTTGGACATCTTTAGTTTTGTTTGAAGACATTATTATGTGCATTATTATTTGTTTGGTTTTAGTTTTTATTGTCTAACAAGTTGCAAAAAGAAGGAGACAAACACACACATCGAAATCGAGTGCAAAGCTCGATATCGACCAAGATGGTCGATTCCGAGGAGCTTGTGGTCGAGGCCGGATCACCCTGAAGCTTGAACCAAAAATCGATAGAACTAGTGGATATCGACTGCTAAGCTCGATATCGACCACCATTGCTTACACCTTTGACTCCTGAAATTTGTGATGTTTTAGTAAGTTTCTTTCTTAACCCTAGTTTTTAATATAGTGAGGACACTGTAATCTCTAAGTATGGGGTGGGGGAAAGGCTTACTCGCATATTTTAGCATATTTTTAGCATATTTTGAAATTTTTCGTAAGTTATTGCATAGTTTTTACATAGTTTATCCATATTCATACTTAGTTAATTTAGATGTCTTTATCTTTAAGCATAACATCTTTATCTTTAGCATCTTTTTTTAATTTTTGAAAAAAAAGAAGAGAAAAATGAACCCCATCAAAACATGGATCAATAAAGAAAAGAGTCATGGAAGCTTTTAAGGAACTCGACGATGTAAAAGTAAATTCATTAGAGATATAACATGAAATTGCCTAGTTAAGGGAAGTCACAATGAAGTGTAATTTTTTAGAGAAAACCATGAAAGTGAGGTAAAACTTGAAGTTGCTTTTGACATGTGCATGATAAGATGATGGAGGACTTTATATAATTTCCATACATATGCTCAAGTTCATATCCTAGCCTTACCTATACATATTTGCAAAAGTCACAAGCCATATATGAGCCTTATATTATCATTATTGCTCCACATATATTACATATTTCCCATTTTATACCTTATACCCTATCCGGGGACAAGTTTGAGAATGGATGTCATCTTTGGAGTTGTTATATGGAGTTTGTGCATTATCCTTGAAGTTGTTGGCAGGAATGAAAGAAATTTGAAATATGGAAAAATTAATGAGTGAGAAAAAATCCGATCACCTTAGAAGATGAAGGTAGGTCGACCCTGCTCGTTGAGATATTAATTCAGCGAGATGGGACACAAGGTGAGGAGTCCGAAGTACTAAGTATCCGGGGCCATTCATGACACCCATGTTTGCGACTCGCGAGAAGGCAGTACTAAGGTTAGAGAGGTAAAAGCATTATAGTGAAAAAAAATCATTGAGCGAAGAGTGAAAGGTGAGGATTATTATGAAGAAGGAATGTGGAATATTTTGGAAAGAAAGTTTATTTCCCCGGATTTAACACCACATGGCCAAATATTAGCCCACCTTTAGCCCTTTACCAATCTACTTCTCTATAGCTTGCAAAAGTCCTCTTGATTATTAATGCTATGTTGCAAAATTGTTTTATGCATATAAACCTCCTTTTGTGAGTATGATGTTGCTTTTATTCACAGGCATGGATTTGGTTGACATTAGTACCTCCTCGAGGATGGAAATGGAATGTAGGGACATATGAGAATGAATCTATGATGTTGAGGGTTTACTTTCTTCCCCTGAATGACCATTAAAAGTATTGCTTGGGGACAAGCAAGCTTAAGTATGGGGTGTTTGATGTGCGCGCAAATTGCCATATTTTCTATGCACATTTATGTCCATTTTGTCGTTATTTGCATGCATATTGGTTGGGAAAATATAAGATTAGTTTAGTTTATGCTTATTTGTCAAATATAGAGGTCTACACGAGTTTTTATGATATTTCACAGAAAACGAGACGAAAATGGACAGAATTTGGACAAGAGAAGAAGAGCGGAAAAAGAACTCGAAGTCTACTGAGAGGTTAAAATCGATGATTAACCTCGACATCGAGTGAAACAGAGCAACCAGGAATCGAGCAGAGGAGAAACAGAGCATGTCGACACAAAAGAGATCGAGATCGATGTCTGAAGGTCGATATCGAGTGACCTGAATCGATGATATTGATAGAAGTCGAGTGCCAATCCCAGGTCAAGAAGGACTGCTCGAGATAGAGATAGAGAAGGTCGATATCGAGGTCCCAAGGTCGATATCGATGTTGCTGCAGAAACGATTCGACTCAGTTTTGATAGAATTCTATCCGAAGCGTTCGAGATAATCCTAAAGTCGAGATCTTATATCATATCTATATCAGATTCATCCTTTATGAGTTTTTACTAAGGAGTTTTTAATTTTACCTTTATCAAGTTTTATCTTAGAGAATAAAGATTGGTTTTCGAATCCTTGGATAGCGAGGTAAGAGATCTATAATTAGAGGCCATTAGGGCTGAGTTTAATCATCCAACAACAACAAGAGTTTTAGTAGTTACGCAGAGAATAGTTAGAGAGAGAGAGGCCGAGTGGGGTGGAGAAGCGAGAGCGGAGTGGCTTTGTTCAGTTGTACTTTCTCTTTTTCAATTTCGATACAAAGTAGTTTCTTTTACATGATGATGATGAGTTCAATGATGAAGCGCAAGTAGTCAACCCACTTCTAGGGTCGAGGTGAGCCCGACAATAGCAATGTAGGGTAAGTGCATCAAAGGTATGATTTTTATGCGATTCCGTCTTCTATCCTATGCATGATCCTTTGCGAAAGTTTAGGAGATTCATTATTTTCATTATTGAAGCAAAAGCCAATCATATTGTGAACTTGGATTTCTCATGAATTGGATAGTAACTCTTAGGTTTTATGCGAGATCCTCTAATCACCTAAAAGTTGGTAACGAAAGTTATTTGACAGAAAGACATTAAATTTCATAACTTTAGCATCATACTTGCATGATTATCATTGTGGCATGAATCCCCGACCTTGGAAGCCCTTAGTTTATTGAATTTACATAAAAAGTTTGAGTTTTTATTCTGTCCATACTTCCATCACCATTCTACGCTCTTCGGACTACTTTTCCGACAAATAGGTTACGTATACAGTTTCTGTTGTTGACATTGAAATTGACTGACAAAGTCAATATTGAGCACTAACATCGATATCGAGGTTCCATCTCGACGTCGACTGCTTTGCTTTTGTCTTCTGCAGGAAACTCACTGGAAATCGACCAGAACTGAGGTCGATAACGACCAGACACATCGATATCGAGTGTCTCCTGGAGTCGAAAACTTGATCGTGATTGCAACTTAGGAAGCGCTGACATACCTCTTCGTGGATTCGATCCTGAAATACCCTACCACTACATCTGTAGGGATTCTTGTATTTTATTTGCTTGGATAAGGGAGTTAGCTTAGTTTGAATTTGAATATTTTATATCTGAGCGAATCAACCTCCCCTTGCGAACAGTTTTTCACCCTCGAGCTCTCAGATGCTACGCTGTCGTTTCTGTTACACAGGCGCAGAACAACACATTCTAGTGTTTGTTTTTGCTAATATATGTCACTTGCATTTGGGTCTTGGTTAGCTCTCACTCTTACCGAGATTATTTCCATTTTGATGCAATTCAGGTGTTTGTGAGGTTTGGTCTCTTGTTGATTACTGCTCCTTTACTCACCATCTACTGGTGCCTAAAAAAATCTGGTGCTAGAGGTCTCCTCTTCACTACGTACCCCCTGATTTTCGAGCCTTGAACGAAATGTGGATTTTGGGGCCTTTATTGCTCTTTTCTCCAGTTCTGATGAAGAAGTGTTCTTAGTAAATTCCGTTCTTGAAAACACGAGTCTTGATTCGGCTGTTCTAATGTTTTGCTCTAATTGCGTTGGTCTCTTAGCTAGAACACACCCATATCAGGTTCATTTCCCTTATGATGCTCATCAGGGGTATAACATGGTTAGATTCATGGTTTTAATTTTTTGCAATTCATGGGTGGAAGGTATTTGGTCTGATTATGATGCTAGCTTGTTGATCAATGGCTTAGTAAAGCCAATTGGTAAAATCTTTTATGGAGTATTGTATAATTTTGATCATATTAGTCGTGCTGAATCGCCCTCTGCTCCTATTGTTGCTCCTTATGTCTCTTTTGCTGAGTTTAATGGGTTTGAGCAGCTAGGTCAATACGACCTCCGTCCTTCCACCCCCGGGGGTTACAAACTTGATTCATATGAATGGATTTCATTGCCCCTTCTGAAGGGAATGGGAAAAAATATCAAAACAATTGACTTTGCTTATATCTTTATTAAGAATATTTGGTTTTCTTTATTTGGCGAATCATATAAGTGTATTCATACTCAACTAACTTGTTTCTTAGTGATCATGGTGGGGTGGAAACTCTGCTGGAAGGGTAGCTTGTTCACTTTGAAGGTATCCAGTGTATTCTTGGCTCCTTCGTATGCTTATACCCGTTGGTGCGGCTGGTGTACTTATGACTGCTTGAGCATTGTACATCTTAGATTGGTCTATCAGATACCGCTTGTAACTATGAATATGTATCATTGCTTGAAATGTGCATGTATTCAGTGTACCCATGAATATAGACTGTTGCTTTTGAGCTCCCATTGTATTAAGAACGCCTATTTAACCTATGAATGTATCTTGTTGGTTTAAAAAATGCCTACCTTCGTTTCCAACATTTGTAAGGTTGGTCTCTATATAGCTTATATGGCATTTTCGGAGCTGCTGGGTGAGCAAAACAGGTGGCATTCACATGCGGTTTGGTTTGTTTGCTACTTTATCCTTCCTTTTGGACATTTTATTGAAAAAACGCTTATGTTTATAGGTGATTTTGTTCTCTCGCTATGGTCAGATACAATTCTATGTGATCCTAATGCCACATTGGAAAAACCTTTAAAAACTAAATAATTTTCCCTTAGTCTTCACATAGTGTTTTCAATTATTAAATTTGGGAACATAGCCTTTTCTTGTGCCAAATATATTTTGATCAGCCCCCACTCAACCAAAATCGACTCGTTGTATGTGTGCATTGCATAGCTCACCCACATTATTACCTGGTTGCATTCACCACGTCTGCTTGGTCTGGAACTAATTCACACACACACCCGCTTACAAACCCACAACAAACAACGCATTGATATGAGGAATTTTACCAGGTCTCCTCATATCTTACTAAGTGGCTCATGAAAATAAGCTATTGGAATTGCAGAGGCATTGGAAAAAAACTTTATGGACAGAAGTTAATGCGCTGTGTAGAAATGAACATATACAATTGTTGGCCCTGGCAGAAATAAAGTCGGAAGCCTTACCAACTGAAAATCTATGGAAACATATTGGATTTGATTCGGCTGTCTGGTCACCGAGCATTAGCCGGTCGGGTGGTCTTGGTGTATTATGGAAATCCTACCAATTGTCAAATGAAACCCTCTCAATTATGTTCCACCTTCCGAGAATCATAGGATTACGATATGAAAATCTAAGTGATAATCTCACGATCCTCCTTTTGTTTCTTTATGCCCTGCCTGACCCTCGGGATAAGGATCAGTTCTGGGTTGAGTTACAAAAATCGTCACCGAGTCGTCCATCCCATGCATTGTTATGGGAGATTTGAACGAAATCCTGTTTATAGAAGATAAACTTGGCGGTGCTACCACTTCGCCGTCTAGGTTCACACATCTCCTTGATTTTAAGAACACTTCCTCTCTTTTGAATTTGCCAACTTTCGGAAATCCTTTTACATGGAGGAAATCTACCGAGGCCCCTGGTAACATCTTCAAAAAACTGGATCGAGTGCTTTTTCATCACCAAATTCTCGATCAAATGCCAAATCTCATCACCAAAAATGGTGCGTTCTCTTCCTCGAACCACTGCCCCATACAAATAACCCTTGATTGTAGCACCATCAAAGTACACCCATTTAAATTCAAAAATACATGGCTTCAATGCAAGGACTTTCGCAATATAGTTAAACAATCCTGGCGAGCTTTTTGTCCAGGATCCGCTATGTTTCAACTCGTTTTTAAGCAAAAAATCCTAAAACAGAAAGCTAAAGAATGGAACAAGCGTTCCTTAGGCAACATGTTCCGTCAGTTGTTTAAGGTAGAGAATGAATTGGTGGAAATTCAATCGGCAATTTCTAGCGGACACTTCCAAAGCCAAAATAGTAAAGAAAGTCGCCATTAAGGAAACGGGAAAAGCTTCTGCTTTTTCAAAAAAACATTTTGGAATCAAAGAGCCAAGACAAAGCATCTCAAGCTTTTTGATTCAAATACATCCTACTTTCACCACGTCGCTTCTGGTCGACGACACAGGAAACAAATATGAAATATTACTACCACAGAAGGTACCCTCATAGTTGGAGAAGAGAACGTTAGAGAAGAAGTCAAGAAGGATTTTAAAAAAGATTCAAGAAGGAAGCTATTGATGACACACTTCTTAATGACATGACCAACATTATTCAACCCTCCATCTCCACAACGGAGAATGAATTTTTTATACGCGTCCCATCCAATGGAGAAATAAAGTCCGCTGTGTTCAGCCTAGGGAAAAATAAATCCCCAGGTCCCGATGGAATGACTGCTGAATTCTATAGGCATTATTGGGATATTTTAGGTAACTCGATTATTAATGCCATCAAAGGCTTCTTCAACTCCGGAAAAATCCTTAAACAAATCAATCATACCTTTATTTCGCTACTACCAAAGCAAGATAACCCGACAACTACTAACCACTACCGACCTATAAGCTTGGTTCCACCTTATACAAAATCATTTCAAAAATCCTAACAGAAAGACTAAAAGCCGTAATAGGTCGGTTAATTCATCCCTTACAGGGGGCGTTTGTGTTAGATAGGTCGATACAAGATAACATGCTGATAGCCCACGAAATCTTCCATTCATTTAGATCGCGTCTGGGTCGGGAAGGCTGGTTGGCAATCAAATTGGATATGGAGAAAGTTTATGACAGGGTAGATTGGAACTTCACAAAAAAGACTCTGGATAAGTTTGGGTTCCACTTTAAATTCGTCTCCTGGGTCATGAAATGCGTTACAACGGTATCTTACTCTATACTTGTTAATAATGGTCCTACAGATATGTTCCTTCTTGATAGGGGACTTCGCCAGGGGGATCCCCTCTCCCCATTTTTGTTTATTCTAGGTGCAGAATTCTGGCACGTCACCTGTCGGCTGATGAAAATAGGGATAGAAGCCCAATTGGCTTCACTTTTGGAAGAAGTGGCCCGAGAATTCCATTTCTATCTTTCGCCGATGATATCATCATATTCTCTGAAGGTAGTTTAGATGCTTGTAGAAGAGTTAAAACAATTATTGACTCCTACTGTAAAGTCTCGGGGCAAAAAGTAAACTATCATAAATCTTGCTTCCAAGCTACTAAAGGAATCATCCAATCTAGAGTTCTCAAGCACAGCAGCTGCCTAAACATTCCCAACGCTATCTCTTTGGAAAAATATCTTAGTTATCCAATTATTAATGGAAGAGTAACCAAAGAAACTTTCGAAGATATTATCTGCAAATCTCGAGAATAGCTCAGTAAATGGTGGGCTAATTCTTTATCACAGCAAGGCCGAGCTACTCTCATAAACACAAATCTATCAGCCAAACCCCTGTATACGATGCAAAGCTTCTTATTGGCATACTCAATCCATAAAGAACTTGATCAGATCAATATAACCTTTTTTTAGAATAAAGATCTCCAACACCGACCTCTAATTAGCTGGGATAGGGTCTGTATGACAAAAAAGTGTGGGGGATTAGGGCTTAGAAAGTCCAAAGAAATGAATGAAGCTTTACAAATGAAGCTCCTATGGAAAACGCTGACAGAACCTACTAATGTATGGGTACAAATCATTAATTATAAATATCTTCGAGCACATAACATCCTCGAATGTAACAAGAGTGGCCCCTCCTCATGGAAATGGGCGAAACTTACATCTCTAATTGAAATGTTTAAAACGGGCCTTATTTGGTCAGTTGGCTCCAGGACCTCTATCAAATTTTGGACTGATCATTGGATTACAACCTCTTCTATTCAGTCAAGGGATGACTGCCCAATTATTGAGAACATAGACGACAAAGTTAGCGACTACATTGTTGGGAGAAAATGGTGGGAGGAGAAACTCTTTGCTGTTCTCCTATCCAATATTGTGGAGGAAATCTGTGACATTCCTCTTCCAATCTCAAACTTTGAGGACAAATTATACTGGTGGCCTAACCGAGCCGGGTGGTTCACCACGTCAAGTGCATACAAATTGGCAACAACCGAATCATCCATTCCCTTAGATAGCAACTCCTGGATATGGCGTCTTGATATCCCACCTAAGGTCAAAAATTTCTTGTGGAAAACCTGCCAGAATGGCCTACCTACAACAACCTGCCTCGCCCTGCGGGGGGTTTCTGTCCCCACTACATGCAGTCTCTATAATTGCTCTATGGAAGATGACGCTCACCTACTGTTACAATGCCAATACACGAGATCTCTCCTTCAATTCCCGGGTCAAATTAACTCTTCAATATCCAGCCAGGTCGCACGATCAAGAGACATAAACCCCATTATATCATTTATTGGTAATCACCTATCTAAGGTTGCGCTAGGTAAACTTGCTTTTGCTTGGTGGATAACTTGGTATATTCGAAATCAATATGTGTTCAAAAAGGTTCCAATCCGTACTAGGGACGCTGCCTAGAAACTTATCAAAACTCACAAGTTAAACTGGAATAACACGCACCAACATGATAGCATGTTAGACGAGAACACCACCCCTCAATCACGCTGCAACAACCATCCCATAAAGAAGGTCAAGGCACGCCGGGTTTTATGGAACAAGCCCCCAATTGGTACTTTCAAACTCAACTTTGATGGATCAACAATCGCAAATAACTGCAGTACCGCAGGGGTTATTATCAGAGACTGGAATGGAATCCCGATACACATAGGATATAAAAGGTTAGGAGCAAAAAGCGCGCTGCAAGCGGAAACCTTGGCTCTCTGTTGTTAGGAGGATGTCGAGTATCTAAGTTACAAATATAAAGATGTGTAAATGCGAATCCGACTCCTAGCCTATGCAGATAATTACAAGACTTCCTCCCATTGTAGTGGAAGGGTAATCGGGATCGATCCACGAGGAGGCATGTCAGCGGGATCCTAGTAGCGTTGGAATTCTCACGTCTTACGTCGACTAGAAGCCTCGATTTCGACCTTGGTGCTCGATGTCGACCTCGGTTGTTGATCCTCTCTGCAATAGAAGACCTGCAGAGATAAAAACAAGCAGTCGATATCGACAGGGGAGGTCGATATCGATGTTAGTCAACGAAATCGACTGGCTCAGAAAACTGCCAGTCGACACATGTGGTCGATATCGACGTCTGGGGGGTCGATATCGATGTTCAGTAAACTCCGCAGTGTTGATCGTCGTCGACTCAGAAAACTATCGACGAACTCAGTGGTCGATATCGACGTCTGTGGAAGATATCGATGTCTTCCTGCAGTGGGTTAGTTCTTCGTCGGCAAAGAAAGGCCGAAGTTTTAAGAATGGATGAGGATGCGATGAACAGAAATAAAGTCAACTATTTTTATGTGTATAAACTATATAAAAGGCAACTCCTAGGATTAGGGTTTACCACAACGTTTAACCAATGCATGTGATAAGATAAATAAGACGGACACTTGTGCTATTTCACCCGAGGGACAAGCTTTCGCCGTACACCAACTCTTAGGATTACTCTTGCAAATAAACCTAATTGTCTCTACAAATTTTATGTTTATAACTCAAGTTGTTAGCATGAATCCCTTTTCTTTCGATTAGGACTAAACATAGAATCGTAGGAGATGATATAGACACAACGATATCAGCATATAACACTTACCTCAAGCGCGCATGGCTAACGTCGGGCTCACCCCGACCCTAAGAGCTTTGGGGGACTACTCGCTTCTCATCATGGAACTCATCATTGATTGAAATAAAGAAACTTGCATTAAACTATAAAATCCAAAGCTTTACAACTCAACGTCGGCTTTCGCAAACGCCAATCCCTAAAACTTCTCTCTAACTCTATTGAATGTAATTGGATCTCTTGATTGATTGAAAGATTGTTGAAAAGATGATTGAATGCCAGCCCCCTAGGGATTTATTTATAGGCTACGAATCCTCGCTATCCAAGGATTGTAACTTCTATCTAAACTATGAACTCTATCCGAACAAATAGGATACGTCTTTTATTTTGATAAAACTTAAAAGGAAAAGATAAATTCAGCTGCTAACTATCTAGAAGAACAAGATAATCCGTGGCCTTGATGATAGAATTCATAATCCGAGTCTCGAAATCGGATTTATCTTCTGTCGAGGTAAGTTCGATATCGACACCAGAGGTCGATAACGATGTATATGTTTCTGCTCGACTTGTCCAGCTCCAGTCGATGTCTATGATGAGGTCGACATCGATGTAGTATGTCGATATCGATGTCTTCTTGGTTGGTCTGTGTGGTCTATCTCGACACTCAGGAGGCGTGTGGACAACTATGGTCGATATCGATGTCTTCAGGTCGATATCGACCTCTGCTCAGCTTCACTTGGCTTCTTCGTTTTGACTCCGATTTCATCGAATTCCTGCGTGGTTAGCTCAAAACTTGTGCAAACTCTATTTCTTATTCTTTAGCCCATTCTTACACAAGTTTATATCCTTTTGAACATTTTCTTTGGAAATCGAATGAAATAAGAAGTCAAAAGATGCAATAAAAAGAGGTACAAATATGTACATCAAAACACCCCATACTTAGACTTGCTTGTCCTCAAGCAATAACCAACACCTACAACACACCCTTCAAGTCTTTGCCCTTGTCAAAAGCAACATCATAAGTGGTAGCAAAGCAAAACAAGTGAATTTAACGTCATAGCACATATTTAGGTGATCCATAGGCATATGCAATTTTGATCCAACCTCACAGGGATAATGTGTTTGCACTCAACTCTCATGTGTTTAGGCTATGAAGATCAACTATCAACTCAATTCCATACACAATCTCATAAACATTGCAATTTATAATAATCCACTTCGCAACCAATTATGAAAATGCAATAAGAATCATCAGGAGGACTTTCGCTCAATGGAAGACTTCAAAGAAGACTCCATTCGGCGGGGTTGTAATGGGGCTTGGTAAAGAATTAAGGGTATGGAATTATTTGGCTATGTGGTGCTTTTATAATTCGGGAATCAAGACTCCTAAATCTCAACACTTGCAATATCCAAACCATAACTCTTTAATGTTACACTTTCCAAGCTCAATTCTCCATAATGCTCTTTCTCAACTCATCTTTCCATAATATGCTCTAAAGATGCACTAAAAGATGTAAACCATACTATCAACCCTTCTTTCAATCCTTATATGCCTCTAAAAAATATAACACTTGTATGAATAAAAGACTTAAGGATTTTGGCTCATGCACTACGTATATACATCTCTATTTTTTTTTCGATTTTTTTTGACAAAAATAATAAATAAATATTAAAAATATGTGCATTTATATGGTGAGCCAAAAATCCTTTTACAAAATATGACAAGATGAAAATATTACCAACCCATAATTTCCTTGCTCAAAACTGGACAATATGCTCTTTTCTTTCCACAAGGCATTAGTCCAGCCAATCTAAGCCTCAATTCCCAAATAGGGGTCAGGCTCAATTCGGCTAGGGATAATTTTGTGGAGTTTGCAATTTCAGGCTCAGGCTGATTTTCTGGCTTCAAGCAGAGATAATGCAGGGTAGGTAAAGAGAGGATAAAAATGGCTTAAAAGATGCCTCCATCATTTAATTCTCATAAACATTGACACTTTTATGCATTGGCTTTGAATAACTATCACAACATTTAGAGACGCATAGGAAGAGTAAATTCACTCAAGAAAGCGGAGGGATTTTTGATGTTCTCCCTATAGGCCAAAATTCTCACTAGGACAATTTTTGTTGGATTTGCTTTTTAGCCTAGGATCATATGTGCTCAATTTCATCACAAGTTCACAATCTACATAAAAATTTTAAGGACTTAGGCTAAACCATCCAAATGTGCCATATGATTTACATGATCAAGTCAGCTATTGAGTTTTCATTATAGGACATCTAAGTAGGGTTTAAAAAACAAACTTACAAATAAACATGCATTTTTTTTTGTATTTTTGACATTTTTCTATTTTTTGGATTTTTTGATATTTTATAAAAGTAAAACTAAGAACAAAAATTTAAACATGAATGCAATGCGAAGAAGAAAACCAAGTTATGACCATAAGACATGTTTTTCCCCCACCCCATACTTAAAATATACAGTGTCCTCACTGTATTAAAAAGAAGAACAAGGGTAGAGAGAAACTCACAGCGCAACCTATGGATTCAGGTCGATTTCCAGGTGGGGTCGATGCCAGAAGTCGATATCTATGTCAGAGGTCGATGTCGATTGCATCTGTCGAAGTCGAGGAAGAAAATGAAGACAAGGGCTGCCAGGTTGGGGTCGATATCGATGATTAGGGTCGATATCGACCTCTCTTTTCCGCTCCTGAGTCCTCGATGTCGACTCTAGGAGGTGGCTTGACCCTTGGGTGGGTCGATTTCGACTGGCCTGGTCGATTTCGACTGCCTCTGCAGAAGCTTCTTTTCTTCTTCGTCGTTCTTTTTTTGTTTAGAAACCTGAAATTTTTGTTAGAGGTTGACAAGAGGAAAACCTGTCGTTGTTCCTGCCAAAGAATTACTCAAACCTACAACTAGTATAGTTGGTAAGAAAGAGGTCGATCCACAGGGAAATCTATTAACTTCAAGTATCAATTTAATCGCAATTAACAACAAAAGAGAGTTTAGTGATGGAAATATCCGCCTTTTGTCAAAGCGGAAAGAAACAAACAAACTGAAGTGGGTTGTAAGATGCAATGGAGAGAATTAGGTTCACCTACAATTTGTCACTTCAATTGATGAATTTGATCCTTGTTTCAGCCTCTAGTTCTCTTCTTTTCCTATCAATGTCCTTGTCCAGATCTTAGGTAAATTACTAGTCCTACGAGTCCTAGCAATCCTTATCTCTAAATAACCCTAACACGGTTAAGATTTAACCTAGAGATAGCATTAAGACTATGAATTAACCAAGGTATATGCAATATCAAGCTACGAGTCGATATTTAACATATATTCAACTTCCTACACATCCAATTAGTCCTACGAGTCCTAAAGGGATATGATTGCCACTTGGGTTAAGGTTCGCTACGAGGAATCTACAAAACCCTAGCAATTGAATGAATCTACTCTAACTAGTTGATCAGGCCAGAGAGAATAAAACACATTCAAGGAATTAAGCGCAAAGAAGTCAAAATATTCAAATAGGAATAAGAACTAGATTAAGAAACTCACAATTCAACAATCAAGATCCAAAGTGTAGGCGAAACCTTCGAGAGTTTAGTTGCTCATGCTCAACGTGCTCTCAACAATTCTCAAAAGTGCATAAGGTGAATAATAGAATAACCTAAAAATGTCTTTTAAAGGCCTACAAAGGATCGACAAAAAATAATACTAAAAACCCTAATTAAATTGAATAACTGAATCGGCGTTTCTGGACAGGCCGCGGGGCGGCTGGCTCAGGCGACGGGGCGGCCTGACGATCAGCGAAATCCTTCGAGATGTCTTCGGGCCACGGGGCGGCCAGGTCAGGCGACGGGGCGGCCAGCGATTTCTTCCGCTTCTCTCCACGTGATTTGCTGTAGCTGATAATGCAATTCCTTTAATTCTTTAACTCCCCTCAAATTCATTCCACCTTGAATCACGATTCCTGAAATAAACCATAATGTTGTGTAGATTCCGCATCTTCCAACTCAACAAGTAATCATGTAAATGCAACTAAAATATGCAATATTTACACCCAAACTATACTAAATGCAATCTATTATGCACTACTAATAATGCTCTATCAAATTCCCCCACACTTGAACCTTTGCTTGTCCTCAAGCAATAGAAAAAGTAACTTGCAATCCCACAGAATAGCCATTCATGTATCAACCTCAATATTCTTTAAGTGTAGGAAAAACTAGCAAACACAATAGATTAACAACATCATAGCACATAATATTCATGATTAATGAAATTAAGCAACCATATCCATTCTAGACCTCACAAGGAATATGTGTTTCACTCTCACTCAAGTGTTTAGGGTTAGATATTTACGCTCAAACTCAATCTTTAAAAGCTTAGCTACAATAGTCTTGCACCAGTGTTCTAGCTCTCCACCGCTGGTGACTCTACACATAACAAAAATCATGAGGTCTTTCAATTGGGTTGTAATGGGGCCAAGGTAGAAAACATAAGGTATGGAACAATTTATGCCATGTGGTGTTCATAATCCGGGAACTAAGGATGCAACCAAATTACAATACCACTCACAAGATCATACCATAACTCTACAATGTATACAACTCCAATCTCAAGCATCAAACTTTACAAACCATACTCAACTCATTCTCTTATATTTTTTCTTTTTTTTTTTTCATATGCTCTTCTTCATGCTATATCAAATGATTTTCCTTGACTTTTACCCCTAAGTGAATTTTATCCTCCTTAGGTCCCAAGTAATGTGTAAACTACTAGCAAGAATCAAAACATCTCATAAAAGTACTCCCAACATACAATCCATCACTCAAACCATCATCCACAATATGAATATTCACCAACTATTCCTAATTCCCGGATGGGTCAGGCTATAATTGGCTATGGAAAAATCTTGTGGAGCTCAAAAGAATAGGCAATTAGGCTCAATATTGGCTTCAAGCAGAGGATAATATGCAAGGTGGGAATAGAGTCAAATAGGGCTAATAAAGGTGCCTCAATCATTTTTAAGTCATGTGCAGAAATCATAATATGCAGCCTTGAATAAGATATCTAAATGCAAGCCAAAGAGGAAGCAATTAAAGAGAGTACACTCAACAAGCAAGAGGACATAATATATTTTGTCCAAATATAGGCCAAAATAGCTCACCAGGTCATGTCTAGAACTTCAAGATCACCCAAAATCAAATATCTTATGTGCTCAATCATCAACCAATTATGCTCACCAAATAGTGTGGAAATCAGATATCAAAGGTTTTCAACAATCCAAGCACATCATGGGGCATAAGTCTTAATAAATAAATTAGAGGACAAGTGGCATCCATATGGGAAAATAAGACCTAATCCTAGCTAATGCATAAATATAATAACATAAATAATATAATTTTCGGAATTTTTTTTTTTTGCGAATAACATAGACTAACATCAACTAAAATATTCCAACATGCAATCTAAAGTCAAAATGCAACATAAAGATAAAGTACATGTCATGCAAGTCTTCCCCCCACACTTAATTCTGACATTGTCCTCAATGGCAAAAACATCAAAATAAACTGAAAGGGAAAAGAAAAGAAAAAGAAAAAACTAACATGATCACTGTGGAGGTGGTGGTGGATAAGGTGGGAACTGAGGATATGCAAATCGGAAGAACTCCTCCTGTCTCTGTCTCTGCAGCTCTTGAGCCTCCCATGCAGCCTGCTGTCGTTGGAGCACCTGCTCCTGTAAGCGTCGCATCTCAGCATGGCTCTCAACCATATCTGCTATGCTAGTCGTCAGCCCACGCACATCGCGACGGATGTCTCCTATATCAACATGAAGCTGCTGCTGATGATCCCACATATCATCCTGACGACGGGAAATCATCTGCTGATGCTGCCACATGGTGTCCTGGAGCACAGCCATCTGCTGCTGCTGCTCCCACATAGTATCTTGTCGTAGAGACATCGCCGTCATCCTCTGCTGCAGCTCATAATAATCTGGACCAGCACCTACCCCAGATGTGCCAGAAGGTCCAGCATCTCCACCTCCTACATCCGTCTGCATCTCAGGAACACCACCATCATCGCCCTGATCATCATCATCTCCACCATCCTCATCCTCATCCTCATCATCCTCATCCTCATCGACCATGAAAAAATCCTCCGCCGTAGGACCAAAGGGAAGCTGCCGGGGTAATCTAAGCTGAATCACCCCAAGATGGCCTGTCCTCCAGACCCACATCGGTGCTCTCCCCTCCAAATGGCCAGCTTTCCTCAGCTGGGCCTCATCATACAGAAATGAACCATGCAGGGCATCAGGGACAACGCTCAAATCAATACAATCTCGTGCTATGAGAGTGATGAGACCCCCAAAGCTAATCGTCGCTGTCTTGTGCTTGTCTATGATGTCCTTGCAGTTGAAAAGGAACAAATCTACCCACCCTGGAATAACTGGGCTCTCTGGCGTCAGACACCACAAATATGACATATCCCGAAGTGAGATCTTGTTGACCTCAGCCTGGGCAAAGAAGGTGTTGGCTAAAACCTTATGGATCAGCCGTAATGCAGGGTGCCGAATACTCGAGTTGTATTGGCCCTTTTTGGCCTCAAACGGCACCCTAGTCGCCGCAAGCCAAAATGCAACAGGTCCCTCTCCCTTTGACACATCAATCCAACCTGCGGTGGGTGCGGCTGTCACTCCAAAAAGCTGTCCCACTCTCTCCTTTGTCCTCGTGAACTCCCGTCCCAATAACCTAAACTCAATAGATGTAGACCGCACACTCAACGTAGCCAGGAATTCCTTAACTAAACCCGAATATGTCAGAGCATTCTTATCTAAGAAATCCCCTAGGCCTCCATGTACTAACAACTGCCTAGTGCATACATCCATTTCTAACATCCGAAGGGTAGGTTCGTGAAAAAACTTGGTTTGAAAGAAATTCCTAGTATTCAGCGCGTTCCATCTCTCCTTCTGACTCCTACTCATTCCATGGGGTCTAGACATGTTTGCTTAAAGCTATGAAATTAACCCAAGAAAAAGTTCGAAGTAAAAACTCACGAAAATGGATGTTTCTGCAGTGGCCGTGGGGCGGCGAGGGTAGGCGACGGGGCGGCCGGCGACAGGTGGCCGCTGGGCGGCAAGGCTGGTGACGGGGCGGCCGGCGACGATGGGCGACGGGGCGGCTGGTACGACGACGGGGCGGCCTCAGAAAAACCGCCGGATCTGCAACTCCGACTTCTGATTTGCGCTCCGACGTCTCAAATTCCTCCCTCCGTTGGTGGATTTCTCCCAAAACCTTGAAGATTCTTCAAATCGGGTGTTTTTGGTTTAGATCTAGGAAGAATGAGGAGAATGTGGGTGGTTGGGTGAAAGTTATAAGTGAACAATGGAAGATATTGAAGAAAGGGGTGAGGTTTGTGAAGATTGAAGCTTGAGGGAGGATTTTAATGGAGGTTTTGGGGTTGTGGGTGTGAGGTTGAAGATGAAGATAGAGAAGATGGGTAAAGAGAGAGGGCGTGGGGGTGGCTGGGGCGTGAGTGGATGGTAATAAAGGGGTGGATAGGGTTAAAGGGGGTGGGATATGGGGCCCACACGGGTCCCAATATTTTTTTTGTCATCCGTCAGGGGCCGCGGGGCGGCCAGGGCTGGCGACGGGGCGGCCTGCGATTGCGAAGAGATTTCGCTCGCTGTCGCGGCCGCAGGGCGGCCTGGCTGGCGACGGGGCGGCCCGCCCCTTTTTTGACCACCTCTACTTCTTTTTACCCTGCGGGGTTAGTATGCCGAAAACACCACAACTAAACTAAAAGAAAGTAACTAAATGCAATAAGAAAATAACATCTAAACTACTTACCTTGGGTTGCCTCCCAAGCAGCGCCTTTAGTTAACGTCGTTGGCTCGACATCATTACTCCCTAGTGATCCTCAATGCTTGGTTCACGGAGAACCAACTCATCACCATTCTCTTTGACAAAGTTCTCATAATATGGCTTCACGCGATGACCATTTACTTTGAAAATGTCTCCATTCCTCTCATTGAGTAGCTCTATTGCACCATGAGAAAAGACATTAGTAATCACATATGGCCCTGCCCATCTAGAGCGAAGCTTACCTGGGAAGAGTTGAAGGCGCGATTGGAATAGAAGGACCTTGTCCCCAACTTTGAGGTCCTTTCGCAAAATATGCTTGTCGTGCCATGCCTTAGTCTTCTCCTTATAAGTGACGGAGTTGTCATAGGCATCCAGTCTCAACTCTTCCAGCTCCTGCAGCTGAAGTTTCCTGAACTCCCCAACTTCATCCATTTGCATATTGCATTGTTTCACCGCCCAGTATGCCTTATGTTCGAGCTCGACAGGAAGATGGCAAGCCTTTCCATAAACTAATCGAAACGGAGACATCCCAATGGGAGTCTTGTAAGCCGTTCGATAAGCCCACAGAGCATCATCAAGTCTTACACTCCAATCCTTCCTGTTTGGGGCAACAGTCTTCTCCAAGATCGTCTTAATCTCACGATTAGACACCTCAGCTTGCCCATTAGTCTGGGGGTGGTATGCAGTAGACACTCTCTGCGTAACATGATATTTCTTTAATAAAGCACTTACCGTCTTATTGCAGAAATGAGTCCCTTTATCACTTATCAATGCTTTCGGCACTCCGAATCTAGAGAATAGCTCTTTGAGGAAACCTGCAACAACTTTTGAATCATCAGTCCTGGTGGCCTTCGCCTCCACCCACTTGGAGACGTAGTCCACCGCAAGCAAAATATACAAGTTCCCAAACGAGCTAGGGAATGGTCCCATGAAGTCAATGCCCCAAACATCAAAAATCTCACAAAATATCATGCGGGTTTGTGGCATCTCATTCCTCTTAGAGAGATTCCCAACTCTCTGACAGCGATCACAGGATTTACAAAAAGCATATGAATCACGAAATATATGCGGCCAAAAGAACCCTGCCTCAAGTACCTTTCTTGCTGTCTTTTGTGGTCCAAAGTGCCCACCACATTCATGTGAATGACAGAAATTAAGGACAGATTGTACCTCATCGTCGGGAAGACACCGACGTATCACTTGATCAGCGCAATGCTTCCATAGGTATGGATCATCCCAAACGTAGAAGCGAGCATCATGGCGTATCTTGTCCTTTTGAG
This sequence comes from Persicaria maculosa, assembly GCA_963922045.1. NCBI lineage: Eukaryota > Viridiplantae > Streptophyta > Magnoliopsida > Caryophyllales > Polygonaceae > Persicaria > Persicaria maculosa. Next base: position 19,294,804 of record OY998271.1, on the reverse strand, counting down.
CCTTGGAAAAGTTGGGTGGAAACTCCTGCAAAACTAAAAAATTCACCAAATTAGCGAACCAAGGGCGGGGAATAGAACTTACCTTCAAAAGAAGCTCAATATCATATTCTGCAGAGGCCGCGGGGCGGCCAGGGTCAGCCGCGGGGCGGCCGGCAGGTGGCCGCGGGGCGGCCAGTCCGGCGACGGGGCGGCTGGAGACGCTGAAAACCTGCAGTAACTCTTCGTCAGGAAAACTCCCCAAGATATGTGATTGCTCGTCCTGCCCATTCTTCCCCTGCAATATACGACTTAGATGATCTGCAACAAGGTTCTCCGCACCCTTTTTGTCCCTGATTTCGATGTCAAACTCGCTTAAAAGCAAGATCCATCTAATCAATCTTGGCTTGGCCTCTTTCTTCGTCAAAAGGTAACGAAGCGCTGCATGGTCAGTATACACAATAACTTTTGTACCAAGCAAATAAGATCTAAATTTCTCAAGGGCAAAAACAATAGCAAGGAGTTCCTTCTCTGTAGTTGAGTAGTTCCTTTGGGCGCCATTCAACGTCAGAGATGCATAGTAGATCACATGAGAGCTTTTCCCCTCTTTTTGTCCAAGCACGGCTCCCACGGCGTATTCACTAGCGTCACACATCAATTCGAAGGGTTGTGACCAATTTGGCGCTTGTATGATTGGTGCACTAGTAAGACAAGTCTTCAACTCATCAAACGCCATCCTGCACTTCTCATCAAAAGCAAAAGTGACCTCCTTCTTCAGTAGCTCGCACAAGGGTGAGGTGATCTTTGAGAAATTCTTAATAAACCTGCGATAGAATCCTTCATGGCCTAAAAAGGAACGCACTTCACGCACATTAGTAGGATAAGGCAATGATTGAATGATGTCTATCTTTGCCTTATCAACCTCAATCCCTTTATGTGAGACAATGTGACCTAAAACAATGCCCTCCTCAACCATAAAGTGACACTTCTCTGAATTGAGCACTAAGTTAGTGTCCACACACCTTCTAAGCACAAGTGCCAAATGGTTTAAGCAAGCATCAAAACTATCACCATGTACAGTAAAGTCATCCATAAAAACCTCAATGAATTGCTCTATATATTCAGAAAAAATGCTTACCATACACCGTTGGAATGTCCCAGGAGCGTTGCACAAGCCAAAAGGCATCCTTCGATATGCAAAAGTGCCAAACGGACAAGTGAATGTCGTCTTTTCTTGATCCTCCGGTGCGATGGCTATCTGAAAGTAACCTGAATATCCATCTAAAAAGCAATAATATGGACGACCAGCGAGCCGTTCAAGCATCTGATCAATAAAAGGTAAGGGAAAGTGATCTTTTCGAGTTACCGCATTCAGCTTGCGATAATAGATACAAACTCTCCAGCCTGATTGGACTCTGGTAGGGACCAACTCACCTTCTTTGTTCTCAACCACTGTTATGCCTCCCTTCTTTGGTACTACCTGCGTTGGACTAACCCATTGACTATCAGAGATGGGATAGATCATACCTGCCTGAAGGAGTTTCAGCACCTCCTTCTTTACTACATCCATCATAGGTGGGTTGAGTCTCCGTTGAGGTTGCCTGGAAGGTTTGGCTCCCTCTTCTAACAAGATTCTGTGCATGCAAGTAGCTGGGCTGATTCCCTTAATGTCCGCTATGGTCCATCCCAGAGCGGTCTTATGTTCTTTGATCACCGCCACTAACCTATCCTCTTGTTCCTTAGTAAGCTTGTTGGAGATAATGGCAGGCAAGGTATCACCTTCCCCCACGAATGCATACTTCAAATGCTCAGGAAGTGGCTTGAGCTCAACAACGGGTGCCTGCACAATAGAAGGTAAGAGCTTCTCGCTCGAACCGGTGAGTTCCATAGGCGTACCTACCTGCAAATGAGTAGGAAGGGTGGACAAGTCTCTTATAGTCTCCTGCAGGTTAGTAGACAAAGCATAATTCAATGACAACTCCTCAATAGGAGCTTCTAAAGCAACCTGCAGGTCATCTACACAACTCATGTCAAAAGTATCCTGCATACAAGTATCAATGGCATCTACAAAGCATAAGGAAGGATCATCAGAAGGGAATTTCATTGCATCATAAATATTATATTCAACCTTCTCACCATCGAATTCCATAGTTAATGAGCCAGAATACACATCAATTTTTGTCTTAGCAGTCTTCAAAAAGGGTCTTCCTAAGATAATAGGGGACTCTTGCTTACCATGCTCCATGTCTAAGACAAAAAAGTCAGCAGGAAAGATCAAGTTGTCAACCATGACCAAAACATCCTCTACTATACCTCTAGGATAAGCATTTGAGCGGTCCGCTAGTTGGATCACCACTCTAGTCTCATGCAAAGGTCCTAAGCCTAATGATTCATATAAAGAATAAGGCAAGACATTAATAGATGCACCTAAGTCTAACAAAGCTTTATCAAACTTAGTCTCACCTATCACACATGGGATTGTAAACATGCCAGGGTCGCTACATTTCTTAGGCATACGCTTTTGAAACACAGCAGACACATGTTCGCTTACCTTAATCTTCTGCTTCCCTTTCAACTTCTGATTCCTCTTTATGGTGCAAAGTTCCTTAAGAAATTTAGCATAACGAGGAATACTTTTAATCAATTTGAGTAAGGGAATGTTTACCTCGCACTTACTAAATGTCTCAAAGATCTCTTTGTCATTCTCAGGCCTCCTTGTATCTTTAAGAGCTTCAGGAAAAGGAGGAACAGGTTTATAAGAATTCAAAGGAGGGAATTCAGGCCTTACATAGGAGTCGGCAGGTTCGTCAGGGGCAAGGCCGCGGGACGGCTCAGGGTGGCGACGGGGCGGCTCGCCGAAATCTGCCTCTGCAGAATCGCCTTGGCCGCGGGGCAGCTCATGAGGGCGACGGGGCGGCTCGCCGAAATCTGCATCTGCAGAATCGCCTTGGCCGCGGGGCGGCTCATGGGGGCGACGGGGCGGCTCGCGATTACGCAACCCTCCTTCTCCTTTGTCTTTATGCATCTCAGGTTCTCCATAGTTTTCGTCATCCTGGTGAGTAGTAATCAGTTCCTTACCACTTCTTAGCATTATTGCGCTGACGTTCTCCTTAGGATTCACCACCGTTTGAGATGGTAGCTTTCCTGAGTCCTTAGCCTGCAATTCACTTACCGATTGAGCCAATTGGCCTACCTGTTTCTCAAGATTCTTTGAGTGCTCAACCTGGCTCATGAGTATCCTAGTGAGGGTTTTGATAGGGTCCTCAGTTGATTGATCCCCTGCGGGGGGTGCTCTCTGCCTAGAATCGAATTGTTGTTGAGGCCTTTGTTGGTGTCCCCCTTGCGGATTGTAAGGGGCTTGGTTATTACCATAGCCATACCCCTGGTAACCTGCATTATAATTATTATTGAATTGATTGGGGTTACCATAGTTACCATACCTGGGCTTCTGCGGGACAAAGTTTCCCATGGCGTTGAGCTCAACATTAGGATCCTGAAGTAGCGGGCACATATCGTTTGGATGTAAAGGATCAGCACATAGCCCACATGCTTTGAGTTCCTGAGGGGTCCCTTTGAGCATCATCCTTCTCATCATCTCCTTCATCTCCATCATATCAGCTTGTAAATTGGAGCTTGAAGAATCCACAGCCAGTACTCCACAGGGGTTTGCCCTTTTGCTATATTGTCTAGACCCTTCAGCAAGCTCTGAGAACAAATCCATAGCATCATTTGGGGTCTTGTTGAGAATGTTACCCCCACTAGCGGCATTCACCATTCGACGCTCATCATCAAGCAAACCTCCATGCAAATAAAGTACCAAATCCTGTTGTGAGTAACCATGGTACGGGCAACTTGAGTAGAGCTTTTTGAATCGCTCCACATACTCACATAGGGTCTCAGTTGCTAATTGCTCGATGTTGCTGATGGCCTTTTTGAGAAAGTTCAGCTTTGTCGCAGGGAAGTACTTCTCTAAGAACAACCTTTTCATCTCTGTCCAGGTAGTAATGCTCCCTGCAGGCAAATAATAAAACCAATCATTAGCTGAATCTTTTAATGTGAAAGGAAAAGCTCGCAGCTTGATTTGGTCCTCTGTGACATCTGCGGGTCTCATGCTCTCAATGATAGCATGGAACTCCGCCAAATGTTTGTTGGGATCCTCGCCACTCAACCCATGGAACTTAGGTAGAAAGTGGATCCATTGAGCCTTAAACTCGAACTTGGTCCCATCAGCAAGCGCTGGAAACTGCACCGCCAATGGTTGTGTTTGAAGATTCGGTGCGGTGAGTTGCCTTAAGGTTTGGTTCGCGTTATCTAACGCGTTGTCACCCATCTCTGCAGTTCCTTCGGCTTCTTGATCAAAAGGTAATTCGCTAGAGTTGTTGCGAACCTCACGCCTTAGGTTGGAAAGAGTCCTCTCAATCTCTGAATCAAAAGGAAGTAAAGATGGATTAGTAGCACGGGTGCGGACCATAAACGTGGTCCACACCAAGGGTAGCGATTAAACAACACAGGAAATTAAAAAGATTTCCCCGGCAACGGCGCCAAATTTGACAAGAGGAAAACCTGTCGTTGTTCCTGCCAAAGAATTACTCAAACCTACAACTAGTATAGTTGGTAAGAAAAAGGTCGATCCACAGGGAAATCTATTAACTTCAAGTATCAATTTAATCGCAATTAACAACAAAAGAGAGTTTGGTGATGGAAATATCCGCCTTTTGTCAAAGCGGAAAGAAACAAACAAACTGAAGTGGGTTGTAAGATGCAATGGAGAGAATTAGGTTCACCTACAATTTGTCACTTCAATTGATGAATTTGATCCTTGTTTCAGCCTCTAGTTCTCTTCTTTTCCTATCAATGTCCTTGTCCAGATCTTAGGTAAATTACTAGTCCTACGAGTCCTAGCAATCCTTATCTCTAAATAACCCTAACATGGTTAAGATTTAACCTAGAGATAGCATTAAGACTATGAATTAACCAAGGTATATGCAATATCAAACTACGAGTCGATATTTAACATATATTCAACTTCCTACACATCCAATTAGTCCTACGAGTCCTAAAGGGATATGATTGCCACTTGGGTTAAGGTTCGCTACGAGGAATCTACAAAACCCTAGCAATTGAATGAATCTACTCTAACTAGTTGATCAGGCCAGAGAGAATAAAACACATTCAAGGAATTAAGCGCAAAGAAGTCAAAATATTCAAATAGGAATAAGAACTAGATTAAGAAACTCACAATTCAACAATCAAGATCCAAACTGTAGGCGAAACCTTCGAGAGTTTAGTTGCTCATGCTCAACGTGCTCTCAACAATTCTCAAAAGTGCATAAGGTGAATAATAGAATAACCTAAAAATGTCTTTTAAAGGCCTACAAAGGATCGGCCAAAAATAATACTAAAAACCCTAATTAAATTGAATAACTGAATCGGCGTTTCTGGACAGGCCGCGGGGCGGCTGGCTCAGGCGACGGGGCGGCCTGGCGATCAGTGAAATCCTTCGAGATGTCTTCGGGCCGCGGGGCGGCCAGGTCAGGCGACGGGGCGGCCAGCGATTTCTTCCGCTTCTCTCCACGTGATTTGCTGTAGCTGATAATGCAATTCCTTTAATTCTTTAACTCCCCTCAAATTCATTCCACCTTGAATCACGATTCCTGAAATAAACCATAATGTTGTGTAGATTCCGCATCTTCCAACTCAACAAGTAATCATGTAAATGCAACTAAAATATGCAATATTTACACCCAAACTATACTAAATGCAATCTATTATGCACTACTAATAATGTTCTATCAGAGGTATAGATAAAGCCACGAATTATCTCAGTTTTAAAAGTTTAATAAAACAAAAGTCCAATCCTAAAAACCATCTATGAAAAATAATTAAGTTTTATGTACAAGCTCTAGAGTTTTGAGTCGCTAGGCCGACTTCTCCGTCAATTCTTCACGAGCCTTTTATGTAGGGACCCTTCGAGCTTGAACCTTCTCCTGGATCATCTAGGTCCTTTTGGTAGTAGCGAAGTTCGGCGACCAAGGCTTCTTTGATGTTAGGTTCTTCTTTGGGCGCTTTCCTTCTCTTTCTTGACCTGACTTTAGCAATATAGGCAAACCATGGAGCTTTGACCCTATCATTAGTAGAATTATCAATAATTGGCTTGATTGATTTATCAATAAGGGACAGAGGAGGGTTAGGAGTCATACCTGGGCTTACCTGTTTGGACCCGAAACAGAAATCTTCAGGCTGAGGGGTGGTCGATGTCGACCAAGGAGGGTCGATTTCGAGAGTTTTGGTAGATATCGATATGAGGGGGTCGATGTCGACCTCTTTGACCCCATACTTAAGCTTCTGGCAGCGATCTGGCATACTCGATTTCGACTAAGTGGGGTCGATTTCGATGTTTTTAGTCGATATCGACTGGTTCCAGTTGATGTCGACCCTGCTTGCTGTTTCCGTCCTTGCCAATAAAAATTTCCAAGCTTTTCCTTAGCCGGCGAGAGGACTACTTGCTCCAGGTGCTTTGTTTCGCTCATGGTCGGGTTGAAAGAGAATTCTATTACTTCGTTCCCTATAGTAAAGGTTAGTAATCCTCGACGTACATTGATATTGGCATCAGCAGTAGCTAAGAAAGGCCCACCAAGTATAATAGGCACTACAGGATCTTCAGGCATCTCCAATACAATGAAATCAGTAGGCACAAACAACTTACCTACCTTTACTGGAACGTCATCAACTATACCTGTGGGCCTAACGAATGAATTGTCAGCCATGTAGAGTTTCATGTCCACAGGTTCAAGTGCGCCAATGTTCACCTTTTGCCAAATAGAGAGAGGCATGAGACTTACGCTTGCCCCTAGGTCACATAGGGCTTTATAACGATGTTGGCCAAGTCCCACGGTGATTGCAAACTTCCCTGGATCACTCCTCTTCTCTGGGAAGTCCATCTTTGAGCACTCCTCTGCGATCTCTGCCATGGATCTTTTCTTGCTAAGGATGTCTTTCAGGAATCGTACATAGGCAGGCATCTCGCTTAGGGCTTCTGTAAGAGGAATGGTAACATTAAGACCTTGAAGAATTTTTACAAAGCACCTAAACTTACCTTTGGTTGGATCATCCAATGCTTTGGATGGGAATGGAAACGTCTTCTTTGGCGGAGGGGCCAAAACGGTGGTCGGAGGGGCCTTTTGGGCATCGATGTCGACTGTGCACTGGTCGATATCGACTGGAATGGTCGATGTCGACCTTTGTTGTGGCTCTGATGGCTCTGCAGTGGCCTCGATATCGACCTGGGGGCCGACTTGGGGGTCGATATCGACCTCATCCTCGACATTGACAGTCGATGTCGACTGGATCTGCTGCTTTCTCCAATTCCGTTCGTGGCTTTTGTACTTTGTTGCCACTCCTTAATTGCATGGCTGCGACATGGCCCGTCCCGGATTGCCCCTTAGGATTTGTAGTGGGTTGCCCAGGGAACGTTCCGGACGGTCTAGGGATTTGCGCCGGCAATTGACCCAGTTGGGTCTCTACGTTCTTTTTCCAAATATCCATCTCCCCAATCCTTGTGGTAAGGTGATTGAGTTGAGAATGGATAGCATTGTTGGATTGATCATTTTTAGCTTGATTTTTCCTGATTTCATCCAACACTAGTTGAAGATCATCCTTCTTTTGGTCTCTCTCCGGGTGCCTAGGAGCTCTATAAGGCGGGGGGTCCCTAGGGTTAACCTGGTTCCTTTGTGGTTGATGGAACCTTTGGTCTCCCCAATATTGGTGATTGGGGCCCCTCATGTAGCGCGCCTCCTGGTGAGTCTCCGCTAGATGCACTTGTTCAGCATGGGGGCACTCGATGGTGGTGTGCCGCTGCGATCCGCATTCAATGCAATCTTGGTTCGCCGAAAGGAACCTTACTTGCTTTTGGAGCTTTCTAAGTTGATCTCTATGGAATTGCTCCTTCACATCAGGATCGATTACATTGGAGGGTTCATATAAGGGCATAGATGGGGCAGGCCTCGACGATGATGATGTGTCGGAAGCCTCAGGAGTCCCATATGTGTTGTCGAACTCCACCAACCTCTCTGTGGTTTCCCAAGCCTCTTGTGGAGCGAGTTCAAGGTAGCCATAAGAGGTGTAAGTGTTGATCCTCTCCTTAGTTGCAGCGTCAAGAGCATTGTATATGATCTCCTAAATTACCTACGGTGGTTGGCCATGCGTCGGGCATGAGCGTAGTAGGTCCTTAAACCTTTCCCAAACAATCGCCAGAGCCTCACCATGCTTTTGTTTGAAAGCCGTGATTTTCTGTCGGATCAACGCCATTTTAGAAGGAGGGAAGAACTTATTGAGGAACGCATCCTTGACTTCATTCCAGGTGCGGAGTGATCTTGGGGCTAAGCTCTCCAACCACTGCAATGCTTTTCCTCTAAGAGACCAGCAAAAGGCTTTTAGTTGGACATATTCAAGACTTCCTCCATCAACAATAGTATCACAGAGGTCTAAGAAGGTTGAAATATGTGCCATAGGGCATTCATTAGGTTTTCCTTCATATTGATGCCTTCTTATTTCAGTCAGGAAGTTAGGTTTAATTTCAAAATTAGAGGCAGGGATAAGAATCGCCGATTCAGGCACTGTGAGCGCGGGGGTGCATGTATTGCTTTGCATTCCGAGGGAGGGCATTGATTTGGGCATCTATTTGCCTCCGGCCTTCCTCCTCCCTATCCGCACGCTCCTTAAGTGCCGCCTCTCTAGTCGTTAAGTCCTCAGCCTGCTTCCTTAGTTGCTCAATTAGTTCAGCCTGGTTCACATTGTCCGCCATGATTCTTTGAGCTTGGGCTCTTAGATGGAAGTAGCGTTCAGGGTCGTCTATTCTTTCGAATTTAGGTGGGCGATCAGCGCATTGCATACACCTGTAAAATCAAACTAGGTAGAGACGTGAGATAGACTACTAGGGCGCGATTCATTGCCTCCCCGGCAACGGCACCAATTTGTTGTTAGGAGGATGTCGAGTATCTAACTTACAAATATAAAGATGTATAAATGCGAATCCGACTCCTAGCCTATGCAAATAATTACAAGACTTCCTCCCGTTGTAGTGGAAGGGTAGTCAGGATCGATCCACGAGGAGACGTGTCAGCGGGATCCTAGTAGCGTTGGAATTCTCACGTCTTACGTCGACCAAAAGCCTCGATTTCGACCTTGGTGCTCGATGTCGACCTCGGTTGTCGATCCTCTCTGCAACAGAACACCTGCAGAGACAAAAACAAGCAGTCGATATCGACAGGGGAGGTCGATATCGATGTTAGTCAACGAAATCGACTGGCTCAGAAAACTGCCAGTCGACACATGTGGTCGATATCGACGTCTGGGGGGTCGATATCGATGTTCAGTAAACTCCGCAGTGTTGATCGTCGTCGACTCAGAAAACTGTCGACGAACTCAGTGGTCGATATCGACGTCTGTGGTCGATATCGATGTCTTCCTGCAGTGGGTTAGTTCTTCGTCGGCAAAGAAAGACCGAAGTTTTAAGAATGGATGAGGATGCGATGAACAAAAATAAAGTCAACTGTTTTTATGTGTATAAACTATGTAAAAGGCAACTCCTAGGATTATGGTTTACCACAACGTTTAACCAATGCATGTGATAAGATAAATAAGACGGACAGTTGTGCTATTTCACCCGAGGGACAAGCTTTCGCCGTACACCAACTCTTAGGATTACTCTTGCAAATAAACCTAATTGTCTCTACAAATTTTATGTTTATAACTCAAGTTGTTAGCATGAATCCCTTTTCTTTCGATTAGGACTAAACATGGAATCGTAGGAGATGATATAGACACAACGATATCAACATCTAACACTAACCTCAAGCGCACATGGCTAACGTCGAGCTCACCCCGACCCTAAGAGCTTTGGGGGACTACTCGCTTCTCATCATGGAACTCATCATTGATTGAAATAAAGAAACTTGCATTAAACTATAAACTCCGAAGCTTTACAACTCAACGTCGGCTTTCACAAACGCCAATCCCTAAAACTTTTCTCTAACTCTATTGAATGTAATTGGATCTCTTGATTGATTGAAAGATTGTTGAAAAGATGATCGAATGCCAGCCCCCTAGGGCTTTATTTATAGGCTACTAATCCTCGCTATCCAAGGATTGTAACTTCTATCTAAACTATGAACTCTATCCGAACAAATAGGATAGGTCTTTTATTTGGATAAAACTTAAAAGGAAAAGATAAATTCAGCTGCTAACTATCTAGAAGAACAAGATAATCCGTGGCCTTGATGATAGAATTCATAATCCGAGTCTCGAAATCGGATTTATCTTCTGTCGAGGTAAGGTCGATATCGACACCAGAGGTCGATATCGATGTCTGTGTTTCTACTCGACTTGTCCAGCTCCAGTCGATGTCTATGATGAGGTCGACATCGATGTAGTATATCGACATCGATGTCTTCTTGGTTGGTCTGTGTGGTCTATCTTGACACTTAGAAGGCGTGTCGACAACAATGGTCGATATCGATGTCTTCAGGTCGATATCGACCTCTGCTCAACTTCACTTGGCTTCTTCGTTTTGACTCCGATTTCATCGAATTCCTGCATGGTTAGCTCAAAACTTGTGCAGACTCTATTTCTTGTTCTTTAGCCCATTCTTACACAAGTTTATATCCTTTTGAACATTTTCTTTGGAAATCGAATGAAATAAGAAGTCAAAAGATGCAATAAAAAGAGGTACAAATATGAACATCACTCTCAAACATAGAGTACAACTTCTCCTCCATCTTCATATTGACAAAATTCAAATTGAAGGAGATTCTAGTATAATTATTAACCATCTGAACAAAAAGTCCCGCTGTCCATGAGAGATTGAACTCATTATGTCTGACATACAACTCCTGCAATCAACTTTGAAAGAAGCATCCTTCTTTCATGTACCCCGTCTTGGCAATAGAGTGGCTGATAAGGTTGCATACCTTTGCAACTCTGACTGGGGTGCCGATATTTATAACAATTCCGGTCTTACAGACCTCAACCGCAAGGATGCCTTCGGGTAGAGCCTGCTCACCCGAATTTTTTCCTAATAATATATATATATATATATATATATATATAGATTACTAATATTAATTTTATGTTTCCTTATTATTAATTTTATATTTTGAATTAATCCCATTGTTTTTAAAAAAAAACTACTAAAATTATAATTTCGGCTAAGATCATGGATTAATTGCATTTTATTAAAAAATTAATTAAATAACCTACTTTTAAGGAGAGAGTGACACCTCATCAAAGTGCTTCTCTTTTAATAATTAGATTTATAGATTTATGTTTCCTTATTATTAATTTTATTTTTTGAATTAATCCCATTGTTTTTTTTAAAAAACTACTAAAATTATAATTTAGGATAAGATCATGGATTAATTGAATTTTATTAAAAAAAATTAAGTGAATAACCTACTTTTAAGGAGAGAGTGGCACCTCATAAAAAATGCTTCTCTTTTAATAATTAGATATAGATAGATAGATGGATAGATGGGTGATATTCGAGTCAAACGTGTCAAGCTTTTATGTTCAAGCTTGCATGTACAAACACAAAACTAAAATTAGAAGCTTGTTGAAGTGGAAGCCAACTACTTGGACTTCTCTAACTTCTTGCCTTCCTCGATTCTTCCACAACTTGAAACAAAAATACAAAATAAGTTGAAATGAGCTTGGGGTACAAAATAAAGTATATATAAACAATGAAGAAAATATATTTATTAATATACTTATATCAATTTTGGTATTTAACTCAAAACCAATTTGATACACAAAGAAGTCCTTCTACCGTATCATCATCTAGTAAACAACGATCATCCCTTATAACTATACAATCAGGCATTAAATGTTGACTCGAAAGGTTCAGTAATTACCAAAATGGAAATAATATCTCGAACCATCTTAGATAAGTATTTTTTTTGGTAATCACCATCTTAGATAAGACAGGAAACTTTAAAATGTTTAATCTCCAACAAATCATCAAAACCATCGTCTACACTTGTCAACACAACTTTTTTTTATCAAGATAAACGACAAACTCCTTTCTACTTACCTTAGATGAATCGTCTTTTTTTCAGTGAATGCATGGTTCCCCTTAGATGAATCGGCTACGTTGAAGGGTTTCTCCGGCTCGAGGTAGAGGATGATTGCTTGATGTTGATCAACGTCATGAAGGGGATCTAACGGTGCCCTTGGGAGATTGAGATGACAGTCTCGGATGCCATTGGTTTCTATCATGCTTTTGAGAGGGTCAACTTCTCGCACACTTTCCGCTAGAGGAACTAGGTTGCTGATAGGTTGGCGGTGGTGCATATCGGTATCTCTTCATCGTTTGTCGCTGACGGCGAGATTTATGATGTCGTTGATCCCTGTCAAAAGTAATATTTATAATCCAAACAGACAAACTAATATAGTGAGTAAATAAGGAGTCGAACCCACAAAGAGATCTAGTTTCGTAATTCTAATGTTGATTTAGAGTAAACAAGAATAAGATTGAGATGAATGAAGAAGAATAAATAAAGTAAAAGAAAGTAATGACTGTAAAGTTGTTACCAATAGGATGAAAGTGCTTCACCTACAATTCTTAACAATGGTTGGGGTTCATGATCCTTAGCCTAATTTCATTGTTATTCTAATTCAATGCAATGCAATTGATGATAGAGTTATTCCGACTTTGGTTTGAATAAAAAGATAGTCGGTTGAAGATATGTCAATCCCTTACACTATATGCGACCCGTTTTTGATTCTTAAACACATAGCAGTACAAATTCCCAAAGTACTTGGCAGTTCGCCAGTACCAACCCTCTTAATCAACTAGCATGTCAAAGGTTTGCAAATCCTCTAACTCTAATCTCAAACGAACCAATATTTGACCAAGTGTCATTACCCTGCATAGCCAATCGAGGCTTTCACAGGATCAATTACCTATTGCTTGCTACCATGGATTAACTATTCTCACAAAATCATTCATCACTAGCGTGAATGCAAATCCTGTCTAGATGATCAATCAAGAGAGAATATATGCTATCAAGAATTATGAGCACAAGGATAATGAAATAACTTAATGAATAACAATAGAGATCAAAACCTCACAATTCAACCAACCATGTCTTCGAATCAAGACGAAACAAATGAGTTTAGCAACTCATAATTTAAAGAACAATGAATTGATTGTGACTATAGATCACTTTTTCTTAGATGTCTCTCTAAGATGATAAAAGGCGGCCTAAATTGCTTAAGAGTTGGGCCCTTCAAAACCCTAGAACAAAATAATAATAAACTAATAAGATAAATTCGAATTAAAATGCCGTTTGTTGAATCCTGCGAAACCGGTTGGCGCCGGTAAAATAGCGACGTGCGCCGCTACTCTGGCTTCCCGATTTCTTCCATTTTTGCTTCGATATTCTACTTTTTAGCTACCTTGATGATCTTTCCTTGCCTCTTTTAAGCTCAAAACTAGTCTCCTCTAGCCATCCTTAGCCTCTCATCAAACTCGGATTATAAAACAACAAAATAAACACAAAATAGCGTAGATTTCGAACTTGATTTCCCAAATGGATAACAATGCAAAATAACTATAAAACATGCAACGAACATATCCTAAATGCATCTAAACCTATATATAATGCCTATTTAAAATATGCATTATCAGTGACTTCTTGCTGAAATTATTGACATCATCTGTTTGGACGCTCTTGAGGGATGGGTTAACCGTGGTTGACCTTTCCCCAAATCCTCACCTTGTATAAAAAAATTGGCTTTTTTTAAGCACATTTCAAATGTTAACAACCGTTCATTGTGTTATTTTTCACTCCCTCTACCCATACTATGCTAAATATTATCACCACTTCAAAGGCTAACCTCCATTCATTGGACTCTTTTTGTATAAAGCTCTCTACTTGCATACTTAGGAAAAGAATAAAGAATAGAAAAGATAAAAATATAAAATGTTGAGAAAATCAATAAACTATTTTATGATTTTATCTCATGTAAAGCTCATTACATATATTCGAAAAAATAATGTATAAAAATAATATAGCAAGATATTCAATATAAATTGAAAAATAATTCAAATTCAATCAAGTAACATATATGATAAGCTCATTATAAATATAAAAATATGATAAGCTCATTATGCATATGACAATTAGATATATAACTCATCATTTTCCTTGTACTCTACTTTAACTTAAAAAAATAAAAGAAGAGAATAGTTGTATACCTAATAAAAGCATATTTGAAGATGAGAGCTCTTTCCAACATATAATATGCCGAATTTTACCGAGTAGAAACATCAAGAATCAATGTTTTATTGGTGGGCAAAAATATATTCTTGACAAGTTCATTTCACTTGTAGAGGCATGAAGGGCTCAAAAGTATGAACTTGACACTCTCACAATGTAAGGAACTCAGGTTTTTAAATATTAATTAAATATCTGTATGATGTAAGGGAGAATTGAATGAAAATATATAAATAATTTAAAAATAATTACAACCCTAGCCTTTCAAATAAATTCAAGTCTCCCCCACTGTAGTGGAAAGGTCAAGATCGATCCACGAGGAAGCGTGTTAGTGGATCCTAAGTAATTCGCACAAACATTCTGCAAAAGTCAACCAGGAGCTATCGATATTGACCAGGTTAGTCGATGTCGATCCAAGCAGTCGATCTCGAGTGTTGAAACCTGCATAAATAAAAGGCAAAGTAATCGACGTCGACCAGTTCACTTGACGTCGAGTTAGTAGCAGAGATTGATCGACACAGAAGACCATCGATTGATAGGAGTCAGTAGATATCGACCTAACCAGTCAATCTCGACCTTTGAAACAAAAACAGAAAGTCGGCAAAGAATGACCAAAGAATGTAGGATGGATAAGAAGCAATGATCAGAAATTCCATGGGGTAAGACGATGAATAAAAAGGGATGTAAACAATAATAAAAATAATCTCCTAAGGCAAATGATCACCACAATGTTAACCAAACATGTATAAGATAAGTAAGACGGACAATTACGCTATCTCATCAAAGGGAGAAGCTTTCCCCGTACACCAACAAGTAGGAATACTCTTGCAAATAAACCTAATTATCTCTACCAATTTTATATTTATAATCCACGTTGTTAGCATGAATTCCTTTTCTTGCGATAAGGGCTAAACACAAAAGGGGTAGGAGATTATCAAGACGTAATAAATATCAACATCAAACATTTACCTCAAGCATACATGGCTAACGTCGGGCTCACCCCGATCCTAAGAGATAAGCGACTACTCGCTCATGGTTGAGGTAGACATATTTGAATAAAAGGAATAAACTTGCATTGAAAGAACAACTTTGAAGTCTTCATAATCCCAACGTCGGCTTTCGTATACGCCAAAACCCTAAAGCTTCTCGAAACTAAAACCTAAAACTACTACTTTGTTGTTGTGTTTGTTGCTCAGATTGGATGCCTAAAACCAGCCCCCATGGGCTTCATTTATAGCCTCACAACTCCTAGCTTGCCTAGAAGATGGAGTCATAATTCTACGAAAACTTGTGTAAGTAAATTCTATCTAATAATGAAAGGGATAAAAAACTTAATAAGAAACTAAACTATATCCTTAGGGAAGATAGGCATAAACCCTTAAGGATTGAATCTATCAATAAAAGATATTAAAACGTGGCTTTATATCTTCTTTTACTCAGATTGCTGAAAACGCATCGGTTACTGTCATTAGGTTCAGTTGACATCGACTCATGCTCTCGATGTCTAGTGCCTTGATTCTGCTCAATCTCACTTGACTCCACTCGACCTCGGGTACTCTATTGATGTCGAGCACTTCGCTTGATCTAAATCTATATCGAGCACTCCTCTAGTAGGTTGTCTTTCCCATGTCTTTGTAATGTGTTTCTGAGTGATTAATCCAGTCGATGTCGAGCTGGTTGGTCGAGACCGACCACTCTGTTCTGGTCCTTTGTTTCTCATTTCGGCTTCGATTCTGCTCCAATTTCGACACATTTAAATACAAATTTGAGTAGACCTCTATATCTTGTAAATATGCATATATTACACAAATTCAGAGCATTCCCAAATCATAATGCAAATATAAGTGAGAAATTGGCATAAAAGATAGGCATAAAACATGGTCATTTTAGAAAACATCTTAACACCCCTTACTTAAGCTTGCTTGTCCTCAAGCAATACTTTTCATGGTCACACAACGTAAGGACTAAACTCTCAACATCATAGATCCATTCTTATACAACCCTACAATCAATTACCATCCTCACAAAGGTACTATTGTCTTCAAATTCATGCATGTGAATGAGAAGCAACATCTCACACAAAAAGAGGGTTAAAAGGAAGGTTATGCAAATTTTTTTTTGGTAACATAGCATTAATAATCAAGAGGACTTTTATGCGCCTGGTGAAGTGAAGGTAAAAGGTATAATGGTGAGCTATATTTCGCAATGTGGTGCTTAATCCGGGGAGAAATTTCCAAACTTTTTCATTTGATGCACTTTCTCCTTTATGATTTCCACATTCCTCTTCCTCATAATGATCTTTGCTTTTTTCACTTATATTGCTTTTATCTCTCTAACCTTAATGATGCCTTCTCACTAGTCACAAACATGGATGGCATGAATGACCCCGGATACTTAGCGCTTTGGACTCCTCACCTTGTGTCCCATCTCGCGTGAATTTTATCCTCCGCAAGCAGGTCGATCCACCTAACTCCTAGGTGACGGATTTTCTTTTCACTCATTAAATTTTCCATAAAAAATATCTTCTGCCATCATTTTTATAATATATTCACAACATATCAACCATATAACAACTCCATAATATAACTTCCATTTCATAACATAATCTCCCGGATGAGTAATAAGGTATAAAAATGGGCAATTTAAGAACTTGTGGAGAAAATATGACATAAGGCAAATATGGCTTAGAATATGATGTAAGGCAATAAGCATGGGTAATGGTAAGGTAAAATAATGATCGAATAGAAAATAAAGTCATCCATCCTCTTATCATGCATATGTCAAAAGTAACTTCAAATTTTACCTCCTTTCATGGTTTTCTCTTAAATCGCACTTCCACTACTAGAATTCTGTTATTTAACATCGGCTCATTAATATCGGTCAGAAAAACCTACCATTTTAAACAATTTTTTAACATCGGTTTCTAAATTTAAGATGTTAAAAATAAAATAGACATCGCCCTACATTTTAGAACGATGTTAAATATTTATTTTGAAATTTTTTTATCTAAGGTGCGGAATCAAGTCATGAATTAATTTAAACACCCGTATGAGATCCCTGACAATATCCAACACTTTCACCCTCCGTCCTTGACCCTATGTCGTATTCCCGACCTAGAAAAAATTGCCCTACTCCTCTCATTCTCCTCCCTCGTTCTTACACATCCCTCTCCTAATTTGGCTCAAAGGAAAATCTCCAGATCCGAACATTGGTGATTTTCATCAAGGAAAACCAAAAGCCTTGAAGACGGATAGGGGGAGGGTCAATATTGAGATATAGAAAGAGGGAGGATCCGACTGTTTGTGATTTTGGAGGTTTGGCTTTCAATTTGGTTCATTTTTTCGTTTTCAGCTAGGATTCGAGCTGAATTCAAAGGTTGCTTTGATTAATTTCCATCTCAATCCATTTCCCTCAATTTTTCTATGGTGTTCTATCTGTGATTCTCATCTCTTCACTCTCATTTTCAGTGTTTTAGGGCTTTGTTCGAAGTTAATGGTTTGCAATGAATGACCAGTCCTAAATGATGAACCAGCACCGCCACTAGGTAATCAATTACTCAGTCAAACAAATTGAATCACCATTCAACAATGGAGATCTTTACTGCCCTACCTCTTCCTCTTTTCGTCTCCCTCTATACTACCACACCTCCACTATCCAGATCGGAAAGAAAATCATCCCTGACACCCTCGTTGCCCTCTCCGACTGATTTCAACCCTCTCCGTTCAATCCGTGGTAAGTTTCTCACTCTTTCTTCTTTGAATCTCTAGTTTCTATATGCCCAACTGCTCTCCCACTTTAGCTATTCTCTCTATTTGGACATCCATATCCACAACATTTACCATCTGTTATTGAATCCATTTGAATCTGGGCACTCTCATCTCATTTTGAGTTTATTTGAATATGTTACCTGCTGCTAACCATCTGCTTCTATACGTTGTTACCTGTTATGGGGTACGATTTAGTCTTTGCTCCTTTTTGGTTCATGTTATTTTTTTTAAATTTTACTATGAATTTATATTTAATATCAAATGACAGGTTAAGGATTAGCCTCCATTGTTACGATATGAGGAAGCCTAGCGGCCTAGCTTTGTAGTAGTTCAAGGGCAATTGATAAAGTTAGAAGCTTAATTAAGTGACATACTCTTTTTGTTGGTCAAATTTCTAGTTCTTCTGCAAAGCATTATGTATCTTGGTGCAGTGCTGTCTCTCTTGGTGCAGCGCTGTCTCTCATTAGCTCTTTTGAGTCATAACTTTATACATTTTATGGTTACCTAAGTTAACTGGAAATTCTGTAAAAGAGAGGAAAGAATTTAAATAGCTATTTTTTGGTGATATAGATAGATTATTGCTTATTAATGGCCATTGATAATTGTAATATGGATTTCAGTCAGTATCATTATGACACAGTAATTGATGCTCTAATCTTTCTTTGAATTCGAATGGATGGAAAGGGAGTACAGGCACTATCCTTGGTGTTGAAAAATCAGCAGAGTAGGTATTGCGTCTTACATCATATTTTGAAGATGAGTGTATTTTGAATCTCATTTTAGTAGAGCAGGTATTGCGTCTTACATCATATTTTGAAGATGAGTGTATTTTGAATCTCATTTTAGTATTCTTATTTGTTTATGAACTTTTTAGATTGATGCAGATAAGGCTTCAGTAGGTGAAGAAGGTGAAGTTGATTTTAAGGAAGACGGGAAGTTTGCTCAACACTTGAAAAAGGATAAGGCTGTCAGTGAGTTTACAAAGAACAAAACCATAGCTCAGCAAAGCAATATCTTCCAATCTTTTCTGTATGAGATGAGTTATTACAAGTTCGATATTATTTTAAGGTACCTATTTCTTTATCTTCAATATTATGCTATTTTGTATATCCTTTTCCTTCTTGTTCTGCATTGTGTTAATTGTTCATTTTGACCATTTCCTGGTTGGGGTTGTGTTTGATTATATGCTTGATTTTGTAGTCATGCTTCAGATTTTTAGGGACATTATCTTTGATTTGCTGACTTACCTTTAATATATGCATATTCAATCTCTAAGTTGACAGGTTGTTCGGGAAAATCAAGTTGTGGTGGTGGTTGGAGAAACTGGTTTAGAAAAAACAACTTAACTTACTCAGGTATCTACTGATTCTAGTTGTTTTCACCATTTAAAGCCAGTGAGATTGGGGGCCAGATGTTTGGGAAATTTGATTGATTATGAGGTCCATAAGGTTTTCTTTATCTTGTAAGGTAAATTCAATTGAGAGGAAATTCAATTCCAAAGTTATTAGGTGAAATAAGTAAGCTACTAGTAAGGTTAATGAAGTAGGTTGAGGCCAAATCATCAAAGAAAAACAACATCTACAATTAATTAAATGCGAATTTAGATGCTTAAACAGTAGCTTGGAGTTTATGATATCAGTATTGGTGATTGCTAGATGAGCCATCATAACCTTGTAATGGGTCAACAATAGCTCATTGGCGTTGAATTGATCGGTGGACACTATACCTTTGTACTTAAGAATATAGTGAAGAGAAAACAACTCAACTTACTCAGGTATCTACTGATTCTGGTTGTTGGTTTCACCATTGAAAGAGGTTGTTATATTATATTACGATTCTTCATGAATCCCCTTATTTAATTTAACACATAAAACGTAACCTCACTACAAAGTTATTTATTATTTTGATTTAGTTCAATGTAAATACTCTATCATTATTCACATGTAAGCAAAAATAATATACTGCATGTCTTGGACGAGAATACGTTGGGTTGTTAGAAACGAAAAAATCCCATGGCATTGATTGTTGCTTTAATCACATGAACTACAGGCTCATTTCTAGGAACTAACGCCACATTTTCTCTTCTTAGGGAAGATGTTGGACCAAATTTTTCTGCACGGCAAAATTATTAGGAAACTATATTTTAGAATGAACAATTTTTATATTGTGGGATGTGTTTGCTGCCTAACCCTAAATGTTAGAACTTGCTTACAGTATCTGCATGAGGATGGTTATACATCAAATGGTGTTGTTGGGTGCAAACAGCCTAGGCGGGTTGCTTCCATGAGTGTGGAAAAAAGAGTCAGTGAAGAGATGGAAACTGAGCTTGGGGATAAATTTCGCTATGCTATCCGTTTTGCATGCATGAAGTAGGTTCTTCCCATTTATACTCAATCTTATTAGTTGCACTACTTAACATATAACATTTCTTCTTGAGGTTTAACCTTGTTTTACATGTTCGGGATGCATTCTTATAATTTCATTTTCTTATTAGTCAGAAGGTTTAATAAATGGCTTTTTTAAGTTTTACATGCTCTTATTGCTAGTATTAAATAAGAACATTCTATCTAATTTAAAGCCTATTAGCTTAAATGGTAGAGCATTGCGTTCAAACACAAAGATGCGGGTTCAAATCCCGCATAGGCTACGATAACAAAAAAACTACAAATATGTAATTTAACATCGGGCAATAGCCGATGTCTTTAAAAAAATCGATGTCTATGTTGGTGATGTAAAAAATCAAAACTTTTTAACATCGGGTAATAGCCGATGTCTTTTTATGTTATAACATCAGTTATATTTTATAATTGATGTTATACCATATCAAATACATTAGATTTAAAAATATAACCAATGTTATAACATACAAAGACATTGCTATTACCCGATGTTAAAAAGTTTTGACTTTTTACATCGCCAACATAGACATCGATTTTTTTTAATACCCGATGTTAAATAACAAAATTCTAGTAGTGTTCATTGAGACTTCCCTTTACTAGGCAATTTAATTGCTATATATCTAACTGATCTACTTTTGCATTGTCGAGTTTTGATAAAAACTTCCATGCCACTTTTTTTTTCTAGGTGTACGAGTCTTTAAATTCTTTTCAAAACTCTTTTGGATCATTCTAAATAGCATATATAATATCAAAAGAGAACAATAAAATCTAGACCATTCAGAAGTTTTAGCCATAAAAATTAAAAATTTTACCAAAAAAATGAAAATATGAAACAATGCATGAGATAACTAAGCAAAGATATCAATGATATGCACATAAGCTCTTCCCCCACCCCATACTTCAAATATACAGTGTTGTCACTATATTAAATTAAAGAAAAACAAGGGTAAAAGAAGGAACTCACCGAATAACGTGCAGAGGAGTCAATTTCAGGTTCCGTCGAGTAGTTGCCAGCAGTCGACATTGACCAGAGCAGTCGATGTCGACAACAACTTTTATTGTTGGTCGATTCAGGTATGGTCGACCTAGTTGCCAATAGTCGACATCGACCAGAGCAGTCGATGTCGACAACAACTTTTGCTGTGAAGGAAGATGGTCGAAGTCGAGGGTCGCCATGGTGGTCGACATCGAGTGCGCCTCTCGATGTCGACTGCATTGTGATGCTCCAAAGTGGTCTATGTCGACCACTGTGCTTGGTGTGGCTCGACCCTTGCGGTCGATGTCGACTGACATACTCGATTTCGTCCGCTTCTGTAGGGACTTCATTTCTTCTTCTTTGTATCCTTTTGCTTTTGCAATCTTGAAATTTTGTTAGTGCATAATACTAAACCACGTTTTAAACAAGTTTTCAAAACCAAAATCCAAATCCAAAACCAAAAAATCTAAAATTTTAAAACTTTAAGTTTTATTTAAAGCTTTAGATTTTTCAGTCGTTAGACCGACTTCTTCATTGAAGCTCATGACTCTTTAAGGTAGGGCCTCTTAGTGCTAGACCCTTCTCCTGGATCATCAAGGTCCTTGTCATAATACCATAGCTCGGTAAATATGGCGTCATCTTCAAAAAGCTCCTTTCTTAGATCATATTCAATTGGCTCCTTCTCTTTGACTTTCTATTTCCTAGACCTTATTTTGGAATAGTAGGCACATCATGGAGCTTTGACCCTCCTATTAGTGAAATCATCATTAATGGATAAAGGAGGGTTAGAAATCATACATGAGCTTCCCTTTTCAAATCCGAAACAGCGATCTTCAGGTTGGGGGTCAACCGACATCGATAGAGGGTGATCGACATCGGTGGACTCAGTTCACTTCGACAGGGGAGGGTCGACATCGAGTGCTTTGACAGAGGGGACTGATGTGCGCGCAAATTGCCATATTTTCTATGCACATTTAAGTCCATTTTAACATTCATTTGCATGCATATTAGTGGGAAAACATGAGATTAGTGTAATTTATGCATAATTGTCAAATATATGGGTCTGCACGAGTTTCTATGTGATTTTGAAGAAAACAGGAAAAAAAATGGACAGATTTGGAAGAGCGAAAAAGAACTCAAAGTCTTCTGCAGAGGTCGAAATTGACTATGAACCTCGACATCGAGTGCAGTAGAGCAACCAGGAATCGAGTAGAGGAAGAACAAAGCATGTCGACACAGGCAAGGTCGATATCGATGTCTGTAGGTCGATATCGAGTGGCCTAGATCGAGCTTATTGATAGAAGTCAAGTGCCACTCCGAGGAGAAGAAGGAGTACTCGAGATAGAGTAAAGAGAGGTCGATATCGATGATGAAGGTCGATATCGATGTTGCCAGCAGAGAAGTCCGACTCAGATTTTGATAGAATTCATTCCAAATCTTGCACGTCTATCCTACAGTCAAGATTTCCTATCCAATGCACCAGACTTCATCCTTTACATATTTTACCATGGCATTTTTAGTTTTACTTTATTAAGTTTTATCTTAGAGAATAAAGATAGTTTTTCGAATCCTTGGCAAGCAAGATTTGAGATCTATATCTAGAGGCCATTAGGGCTAAGTTTATTCATTCAATTACATTAAGTTTTCATCCAAGCAATCAGTTTTACAGTATAGAACACAGAGAATTAAGAGAGGGAGAGAGAGAGAGGCCGAGTGAGGTTGTGTGGAAGCGAGAGCTGAGATTTGGCTTTGTTCGGTTGTAACTTTCTCTTTAGTTTAATCAAAGTAGTTTTCTTTTCAATGATGATGATGAGTGCAACGATGAGACGTGAGTAGTCAACCCACTTCTAGGTTCGGGGTGAGCCCGACGATAGCAATGTAGGGTAAGTGCATCAAAGTTATGATCTTTATGCGATTCCGTCTTCTATCCTATGCATGATCCTTTGCGAAAGTTAGGGAGATTCATTATTAGCATTATTGAAGCGAAAGCCAATCATATTGGGAACTTGGATTTTTCATGAATTGGATAGTAACTCTTAGGAATTACGCGAGAGCCTCTAATCAACTAAGTGTCGGTAACAAAAGTTATTTGACGGAAAGACATTAAATTTCATAACTTTAGCATCATACTTGCATTTCCACAATCTTCCACGCTCGCTGAGGACATGGGCAGAGGTGAAGGATGCATTCCTAAACAAATTCTTTCCTCCCTCTAAGACGGCGATGCTGCGACAAAGGATCACGACTTTCGAACAAAAGCCAGGTGAAACATTGTCACATGTGTGGGAGTGATTTAAGGACTTGCTGAGATCATGTCCGATGCATGGGCAACTTCCATATGTCATCCAGGAGATATTCTATAATTCCCTTAATGCGTCAAATAAGGAGAGGATCAATTCATATACCTCATATCGGTACATTGAGCTCACACCAACGGAGGCCTGGGAGACGATTGAGAGGCTCGTGAACTTTGATAACACCTATGGGACTGCTGCGGCCTATGATTCAAGGCATGCCCCATTGATGTCACTTTATGAGCCTCCAAAGGAGATTGATCCTGATGTGTGGCAACAATTCCACAACGATCAAACGCGCCACCTTCAAAAGCATGTCAGGTTCCTGAGCAACAATCAAACTTGTCAAGAATGTGGCTCAACAAGGCATAACACTAGTGCCTGTCCACATATTGAGCAAGTATCTATGGCGGAGTAACATGAGGAAGCCAAATGGACGAGAGGCTCCTATGGAGGGAGCAATCAACAATATTGGGGAGATCAAAGGTTCTATCAATAAAGGGATCCCCTACCATATAGAGCACCAGGGCACCTTGAGCGGGAAACAAGGAAGGATGACCTGCAGATCATTCTTGATGAGATGCGGAGGAACCATGCTGAGTTCAAACAAGCCAACAAATCCATCCATACTCAGCTGCAGGGCATCAACTCTACGCTTGGGGAGATGGACGTTTGGAAGCGCAACATAGACACCCAAATGGGTCAATTGGTGGAAGCAATACCCAAAGCGTCAGGATCTTTCCCTGGATCAACTGTGCCCAACCAAAAGGGCAAAAGTACTGGACACATAGCGGCGATGAATCTAAGGAGTGGGCGTCAAGTTCAAACAACCGAGCAAAAAGTGGAGGAGAAGGCCGCAGAATAGATGTCGATATCGACTACCCAAGTCGATATCGACCAAGGTGACGTCGATGTCGACCATCCATTTGATGTCGACCCTGATGCTGAGTCACCACCAAAATCGACTCCACCAGTCGTTGTCGACCCCCATCCAGTCGATGTCGACCTCACTCCAGCCGTAGGGAATAAGAATGTGTTGCCATTCCTGTTGTTGCAGGAGGATGATATGTCAAGCAATTACAAATAATAAAGATGTAAATAAATGTAATCCAACTCCTGGCCTAAGCAAATAATTACAAGACTTCCTCCCGTTGTAGTGGAAGGGTAGTTAGGATCGATCCACGAGGAGGCGTGTCAGCGGGATCCTAGTAGCGTTGGAAATCTCAAGTCTGCGTCGACCAGTAGCCTCGATTTCGACCTTGGGCCTCGATGTCGACCTCGGCTGTCGATGTTCTCTGCAACAGAAGACCTGCAAAGACAAAAACAAGTGGTCGATATCGACTAGAAGGGGTCGATATCGCTGTTGGTCCACGAAATCGACTGGCTCAGAAGACTGCCAGTCGATACAGAAGGGTCGATTTCGACACAAGGGGTCGATATCGATGTCAGCAAAACTCCGCAGCGATGTTCGTCGTCGACTCAGAAAACTGTCGACGAACTCAGTGGTCGATATCGACGTCTGGGGTCGATATCGATGTCTCCCTGCAGTGTGTTAGTTTCTCGTCGGCAAAGAAAGGCCGAAGACTTTAGGAGTGGAGAGAGAAGCAATGAATAGAAATAAAGCAGTGGGTTTTGGTGTGTATAAACTAAGTAAAAAGCAACTCCTAGGATTAGGGTTTACCACAACGTTAACCAATGCATGCGATGAGATAAATAAGACGGACAATTGCGCTATTTCACTCGAGGGACAAGCTTTCGCCGTACACCAACTCTTAGGATTACTCTTTCAAATAAACCTAATTGTCTCTACCAATTTTATGTTTATAACTCAAGTTGTTAGCATGAATCCCTTTTCTTTCGATTAGGACTAAACATAGAATTGTAGGAGGAGAGATAGACACAGCGATATCAACATCAAATACTTAACTTAAGCGCACATGGCTAACGTCGGGCTCACCCCGACCCTAAGAGCTTTGGGGAACTACTCGCTTCTTATCATGGAACTCATCGTCAATTGAAAGGAAGAAACTTGCATTAAACTAAACTCCGAAGCTTTACAACTTAACGTCAACTTTCGCAAACGTCAAACCCTAAAACTTCTCTCTAATTCTAACTCTATTGTCTATGTCTTGTTAATTGATTGTATGAAAGATTCTTGGATGATTAAAAGATGATTGAATCCCAGCCCTAGGGCTTTATTTATAGGCTACTAATCCTCGCTATCCAAGGATTGTAACTCCTATCTAAACTATGAACTCTATCCGAACAATTAGGATAGGTCTTTTATTTTGATAAAACTTAAATAACATAAAGGTAAAAGATGAATAAAACTTCAGCTGTCCTCTATCTTGAAAGTATGAGATAATCCCGTGCCTCCTTGAAGATATAGTTCAAATCCGCATTCGAAATCGAGTCTATCTTCTGTCGAGATAAGGGGTCGATATCGACACCAGAGGTCGATATCGAGGTCTCTGTTCCTGCTCGATTTGTTCAGCTCTGGTCGATTTCTATGTTGAGGTCGATATGGGGGTCGATATCGACACTGGGGGTCGATATCTGGGTCTGAGGTCGATGTCTACCTCTTCTCAGCTTCACTTGATGTCTTCGTTTTGACTCCGTTTTCGCTCGAATTCCTGCATGGTTAGCTCAAAACTTGTGTAGACTCTATTTCTTGCATTTTAGCCCATTCTTACTCAAGTTTATATTCTTTTGAACCTTTTCTTTGGAGATCGAATGAAATACGAAGTCAAAAGATGCAATAAAAGAAGGTGCAAATGTGTACATCAAAACACCCCATACTTAGACTTGCTTGTCCTCAAGCAATAACCAAGCAATAACCAATACCTACAACACATCCTTCAAGTCTTCGCCTTTGTCAAAAGCAACATCATGAGCGGTAGCAAAGCAAAGCAAGTGAATTTAACGTCATAGCACATATTTTGGCGATCCATAGGCATATGCAATTTTAATCCAACCTCACAGGGATAATGTGTTTGCACTCAACTCTCATGTGTTTAGGCTATGAAGATCACTCTCAACTCAATTCCATATACAATCTCATAAACATTGCAATTTATAATAATCCACTTCGCAACCAATTATGAAAATGCAATAAGAACCATTAGGAGGACTTTCGCTCAATGGAAGACTTCATAGAAGACTCCATTCGGCGGGGTTGTAATGGGGCTTGGTATGAAATAAAGGGTATGGAATTATTTGGCTATGTGGTGCTTTTATAATTCGGGAATCAAGACTCCTAAATCTCAACACTTGCAATACCCAAACCATAATTCTTCAATATAAGCTCAATCTCTATAATGCTCTTTCCCAACTCATCTTTCCATTATATGCTCTCAAAAATATAACACTTGTATGAATAAAGGACTTAAGGATTTTGGCTCATGCACTATATATATATATATATATATTTTCGGATTTTTTTTCTTTTTTTTTCGGAAATAATACTAAAACTATGTGCATTTATATGGTGAGCCAAAAAATCCTTTTACAAAATATGACAAAATGTAAGTATGTACCATCCTATAATTTCCTTGCTCAAAACTAGGTATTATGCTCTTTTCTTTCCACAAGGCATTAGTCCAATCAATCTAAGTCTCAATTCCCAAATGGGGGTCAGGCTCAATTTGGCTAGGGATAATTTTGTGGAGTTTGCAATTCAGGCTCAGGCTAATGTTCTGGCTTCAAGCAGGGATAATGCAGGGTAGGTAAAGAGAGGATAAAAATGGCTTAAAAGATGCCTCCATCATTTAATTCTCGTAAACATAAACATATATATATGCATTGGTTTTGAATAACTATCACAACATTTAGAGATGCATAGGAAGAGTAAATTCACTCAAGAAAGCGGAGGGATTTTTGATGTTCTCCCTATAGGTCAAAATTCTCACAAGGACAATTTTTGTTGGATTTGCTTTTTAGCCTAGGATCATATGTGCTCAATTTCATCACAAGTTCACGATCTACATAAAAATTTTAAAGACTTAGGCTAAACCTTCCAAATATGCCATAGGGTTTACATGATCAAGTCAGCTATTGAGTTTTCATCATAGGACATTAAAGTAGGGATTAAAAAAAATAAACTTAAAAATAAACATGCATTTTTTTTGTATTTTTGACATTTTATAAAAGTAAAACTAAGAACAATAATTTAAACATTAATGCAATGCGAAGAAGAAACCAAGTTATGACCATAAGACATGTCTTTCCCCCACCCCATACTTAAAATATACAGTGTCCTCACTGTATTAAAAAGAAAAACAAGGGTAGAGAGAGACTTACAGTGCAACCTGCGGATTCAGGTCGATTTCAGGTGAGGTCGATGCCAGAAGTCGATATCTAGGTCAGTGGTTGATGTCGACTGCATCTGTCGAATTCGAGGAAGAAGATGAAGACAAGGCTGCCTGATTGGGGTCGATATCGAGTATTATGGTCGATATCGACCTCTCTTTTTGCTCCTGAGTCCTCGATGTCGACTCAAGGAGATGGCTTGACCCTGGGGGGGTCGATTTCGACTGGCCTGGTCGATTTCGACGGCCTCTGCAGAAGCTTCTTTTCCTCTTCGTCGTTCCGTTTGCTTGATAGCCTGAAATCTTGGTTAGGAATATAAATAAAGCACGAATTATCTCAGTTTTAAAAGTTTCAAACAGCCAAAAGTTAAATCCTAAAAACCATCTATGAAAAATTTAAAGGTTTTATGTACATGCTCTAGATTTTTGAGTCGCTAGGCCGACTTGTCCGTCAATTCTTCATGACCCTTTTATGTAGGGACCCTTCGAGCGTGAGCCTTCTCCTGGATCATCTAGGTCCTTTTGGTAGCATCTAAGTTCGGCGACCAAGGCTTCTTCATCATTAGGTTCTTCTTTGGGCGCTTTTCTTCTCTTTCTTGACCTAACTTTAGCAATATAGGCAAACCATGGAGCTTTGACCCTCTCTTTAGTAGATTTATCAATAATTGGATTAATTGATGCATCAATAAGGGACAGAGGAGGGTTGGGAGTCATACCTGGGCTTACCTGTTTGGGCCCGAAACAGAAATCTTCGAGCTGAGGGGTGGTCGATTTCGACCAAGGAGGGTCGATTTCGAGTGTTGTGGTCGATATCGACATGTGGGGGTCGACATCGACCTTTGTGACCCCATACTTAAGCTCCTGGCAGCGATCTGGCATACTCGATTTCGACCAAGTGGGGTCGATTTCGATGCTTTTAGTCGATATCGACTGGTTCCAGTCGATGTCGACCCTGCTTGCTGTTTCCGTCCTTGCCCACAAGAATTTTCTAAGCTTCTCCTTAGCCGGCGCTACTTGCTCCAGGTGCTTGGTTTCGCTCATGGTAGGGTTGAAAGAGAATTCAATTACTTCGTTCCCTATAGTAAAGGTTAGTAATCCTCGACGTACATTGATATTGGCATCAGCAGTAGCTAAGAAAGGCCTACCAAGTATAATAGGCACTACAGGATCTTCAGGCATCTCCAATATAATGAAATCAGTAGGCACAAAGAACTTACCTACCTTTACCGGAACGTCATCAACTATACCTGTGGGCTTGACGAATGAGTTGTCAGCCATATAGAGCTTCATGTCCACAGGTTCAAGTGCACCAATGTTCACCTTTCGCCAAATAGAGAGAGGCATGAGACTTACACTTGCCCCTAGGTCACATAGGGCTTTATAACGATGTTGGCCAAGTCCCACGGTGATTGCAAACTTCCCTGGATCACTCTTTTTCTCAGGGAAGTCCATCTTTGAGCATTCCTCTGCGATCTCTGCCATGGATCTCTTCTTGCTCAGGATGTCTTTAAGGAATCGCACATAGGCAGGCATCTCGCTTAGGGCTTCTGTTAGCGGGATAGTGATGTTGAGTCCTTGAAGTATCTTTATGAAGCGCCTAAACTTACCTTTGGTGGGGTCCTCCAATGCTTTGGAAGGGAATGGCAACGTCTTCTTTGGTGGAGGGGCCAAAACGGTGGTCGGAGGGGCCTGTTGGACATCGACATCGACTGGAATGTGGTCGATATCGATTGGAATGGTCGATTTCGACCTCTGTTCAGGCACTGATGGCTCTGCAGTGTCACCGACATCGACCAGGGTGTCGAAATGGTGGTCGATATCGACCTCTGGGTCGACATCGACTGGTCTGTCGACGTCGACTGGGTCTGCTGCTTTCTCCTCCGTTTCCGTCCGTGGCTTTTGTACTTTGGTGCCACTCCTTAATTGTATGGCTGCGATATGGCCTGTCCCGGATTGTCCCATAGGATTAGTGGTGGGTTGCCCAGGGAGTGTTCCGGACGGCCTAGGGATTTGTGCCGCCAATTGACCCAGTTGGGTCTCTACGTTCTTCTTCCATATATCCATCTCCCCAATCCTTGTGGTAAGGTGATTGAGTTGAGAGTGGATAGCATTGTTGGATTGATCGTTCTTAGCTTGGTTCCGCCTTATCTCATCCAGTACTAGTTGAAGATCATCCTTCTTTTGGTCTCTCTCCGGGTGCCCAGGAGCTCTATAAGGCGGAGGGTCCCTAGGGTTAACCGGGTTCCTTTGTGGTTGATGGAACCTTTGGTCTCCCCAATATTGGTTGTTGGGACCCCTCATGTAGCGCGCCTCTTGGTGAGTCTCCGCTAGGTGTACTTGTTCGGCATGTGGGCACTCGATGGTGGTGTGTCGCTGCAATCCGCATTCGATGCAATCTTGGTTCGCTGAAAGGAACCTCACTTGCTTTTGGAGCTTTCTAAGTTGATCTCTGTGAAATTGCTCCTTCACATCCGGATCGATTATGTTGGAGGGTTCGTACAATGGCATAGATGGGGCAGGCCTCGACAATGATGGTGCGTCGGAAGCCTCAGGAGTCCCATATGTATTGTCAAATTCCACCAACCTTTCAATGGTTTCCCAAGCCTCTTGAGGAGCGAGTTCAAGGTAGCCATAGGCGGTGTATGTGTTGATCCTCTCCTTGGTGGCAGCGTCAAGAGCATTGTATATGATCTCCTGAATGACGTACGGTGGTTGGCCATGCGTCGGGCATGATCGTAGGAGGTCCTTAAACCTCTCCTAAACAGTTGCCAGAGCCTCACCAGGCTTTTGTTTGAAAGCCGTGATTTTCTGTCGGATCAACGCCGTCTTAGAAGGAGGAAAGAACTTGTTGAGAAACGCGTCCTTGACTTCATTCCAGGTGCGGAGCGATCTTGGGGCTAAGCTTTCCAACCACTGCAATGCTTTCCCTGTAAGAGACCATCGAAAGGCTTTTAGTTGGACATATTCAAGACTTTGTCCATCAGCAATAGTATCACAAAGGTCTAAGAAGGTAGAAATATGTGCCATAGGGCACTCATTAGGTTTTCCTTCATATTGGTGCCTTCTAATCTCAGTTAAGAAGTTAGGTTTTATTTCAAAATTAGAGGCAGGGATAAGAATTGCCGATTCAGGCACTGTGAGAGCGGGGTGCATATATTGCTTGGCATTCCTAGGGAGGGCATTGATTTGGGCTTCTATTTGCCTTCGGCCTTCCTCCTCCCTATCCGCACACTCCTTAAGTGCCGCCTCTCTAGTCGTTAGGTCCTCAACCTGTCTCCTTAGTTGTTCAATAAGTTCTGCTTGGTTCGCGTTTTCCGCCATGATTCTTTGAGCTTGGGCCCTTAGATGGAAATAACGCTCAGGGTCGTCTACTCCTTCAAATTCAGGTGGGCGATCAGCGCGTCGCATGCACCTGCAAAACCACACTAGGTAGAGATGTGAGATAGGTTACTAGGGCGCGATTGATTGCCTCCCCGGCAACGGCGCCAATTTGTTGTTGCAGGAGGATGATATGTCAAGTAATTACAAATAATAAAGATGTAAATAAATGTAATCCAACTCCTGGCCTAAGCAAATAATTACAAGACTTCCTCCCGTTGTAGTGGAAGGGTAGTCAGGATCGATCCACGAGGAGGCGTGTCAGCGGGATCCTAGTAGCGTTGGAAATCTCAAGTCTGCGTCGACCAGTAGCCTCGATTTCGACCTTGGGCCTCGATGTCGACCTCGGCTGTCGATGTTCTCTGCAACAGAAGACCTGCAAAGACAAAAACAAGTGGTCGATATCGACTAGAAGGGGTCGATATCGCTGTTAGTCCACGAAATCGACTGGCTCAGAAGACTGCCAGTCGATACAGAAGGGTCGATTTCGACACAAGGGGTCGATATCGATGTCAGCAAAACTCCGCAGCAATGTTCGTCGTCGACTCAGAAAATTGTCGACGAACTCAGTGGTCGATATCGACGTCTAGGGTCGATATCGATGTCTCCCTGCAGTGTGTTAGTTTCTCGTCGGCAAAGAAAGGCCGAAGACTTTAGGAGTGGAGAGAGAAGCAATAAACTAAGTAAAAAGCAACTCCTAGGATTAGGGTTTACCACAACGTTAACCAATGCATGCGATGAGATAAATAAGACGGACAATTGCGCTATTTCACCCGAGGGACAAGCTTTCGCCGTACACCAACTCTTAGGATTACTCT
This sequence comes from Persicaria maculosa, assembly GCA_963922045.1. Classification (NCBI taxonomy): domain Eukaryota; kingdom Viridiplantae; phylum Streptophyta; class Magnoliopsida; order Caryophyllales; family Polygonaceae; genus Persicaria; species Persicaria maculosa. The sequence continues at coordinate 19,262,616 of OY998271.1, read as the reverse complement.
TTCAAATAAACCTAATTGTCTCTACCAATTTTATGTTTATAACTCAAGTTGTTAGCATGAATCCCTTTTCTTTCGATTAGGACTAAACATAGAATTGTAGGAGGAGAGATAGACACAACGATATCAACATCAAATACTTACCTTAAGCGCGCATGGCTAACGTCGGGCTCACCCCGACCCTAAGAGCTTTGGGGAACTACTCGCTTCTTATCATGGAACTCATCGTCAATTGAAAGGAAGAAACTTGCATTAAACTAAACTCCGAAGCTTTACAACTTAACGTCAACTTTCGCAAACGTCAAACCCTAAAACTTCTCTCTAATTCTAACTCTATTGTCTATGTCTTGTTAATTGATTGTATGAAAGATTCTTGGATGATTGAAAGATGATTGAATGCCAGCCCTAGGGCTTTATTTATAGGCTACTAATCCTCGCTATCCAAGGATTGTAACTCCTATCTAAACTATGAACTCTATCCGAACAATTAGGATAGGTCTTTTATTTTGATAAAACTTAAATAACTTAAAGGTAAAAGATGAATAAAACTTCAGCTGTCCTCTATCTTGAAAGTATGAGATAATCCCGTGCCTCCTTGAAGATATAGTTCAAATCCGCATTCGAAATCGAGTCTATCTTCTGTCGAGATAAGGGGTCGATATCGACACCAGAGGTCGATATTGAGGTCTCTGTTCCTGCTCGATTTGTTCAGCTCTGGTCGATTTCTATGTTGAGGTCGATATGGGGGTCGATATCGACACTGGGGGTCGATATCTGGGTCTGAGGTCGATGTCTACCTCTTCTCAGCATCACTTGATGTCTTCGTTTTGACTCCGTTTTCGCTCGAATTCCTGCATGGTTAGCTCAAAACTTGTGTAGACTCTATTTCTTGCATTTTAGCCCATTCTTACTCAAGTTTATATTCTTTTGAACCTTTTCTTTGGAGATCGAATGAAATACGAAGTCAAAAGATGCAATAAAAGAAGGTGAAAATGTGTACATCAATTCCCAACAAGAAAGATGATTAAGGACCCGACGGAAAAGAAGTTCCAGCGATTCGCGAAGATGCTTCAAGGACTCAATGTCTCAATACCATTCACCGAAGCACTTCATGAGATACCGTCCTATGTAAGGTTCCTTAAGGACATATTGGGTAAGAAGTGATCTCTTTCTGAGGTCACTGAGGAGTGCAACAGATTGGAGCTACCACAAAAGCGGGCGGACCCAGATAAGTTTTCTATCGCTAAAGGCTTAGGTCGATATTGCTTTAATGCTTTAGTTGATTTGGGTGCTAGCGTTAGCATGATGCCACTAAACATATGGCACAAGGTAAAGATAGGTCATCTGGAGCCCGTGGATGCAAGGTTATACATTGCGAATAATACGGTAGTGATTCCAACAGGGTTGGTAACTGATGTGCCAGTACAATAGGTAAATTCTTTGTCCCTGCTGATTTCTTAGTTGTTGATATAGCGGAGGACCCTGCTTGTCCCATTATTTTAGGTAGGCCATTCCTAGCAACCGTCGATGCCAATATAAGCGTGAAGAAAGGATTGCTCTCATTTACAATTAGTGACGAAGTGATAGAGTATGCCTTCAACAAGATGGTAAGGAGCAATGAAGGGCTAATGGAGATTAAAGCCATCAATGGTGTCTACATCGCATGTGGAGAAGCAAAGGTAAGGAGTATGACAACGGAAGAGCTTGAAAGGAGGGCCATCGAAGCCCAAGTAGAGGAAGTTGTGGCAATCTTGAACGAAGGAGCCAAAGAAAACATCGATATCGAACCAGGTAAGTCGATATCGACTAACAAAGTTCAAGATTCTGTGGCAGGTCATAAGTATGGGGTCGACGGAGGAGAAGGAACCTCAAAATCGGGCATGAAGGTCGATATCGACCATGCTCATATGACAAAATCGACCACCATAGAAGTTGAGAAAGGAGAAGCAAAGTCCTCGATATCGATCTCTAAGGGTCGAAATTGACCTGATCATGTCGAGGGTAACCACTCCAAATTGACTGAACCTCCAGGAGCACAGCAGATCTCGATATCGACTACTGAATATCGATGTTGACCTGAGCCACAGAAAGAGAAGAAGGTAAGTCAAGGAACGGATTCCTCCTGTTCCATCTCAATTAAAAATTTATCATTATTTGGAAGAGGTGTGCCTTGGCATGTGCGCTTGTGTAGGGTATCCGATGATGATTCAAACCAATATGAGATAGGAGACAAGGTGTATGTCGCCAAATTAAAAGATCAATGGTTCCCTACTAGATTCAAAGATAAGATGATGGGACCTTTCACGGTGAATCAAATTCATCTGGGCGGAATGCAGCTGAGAGACAAGAAAAGAGTATTATTTGATGCCCAAGCCACATGGGCTCTGCAGATGCCACCTTGAGCGCAAAGGAAGAAGTCGGCCTAGCGACTTTAAAGTCTAGAGCTTGTAATAAAGACACCTAGTTTTTGGTTTTGGACAGTTTTTACTTTGCTTTGAGACTTTCCATATTGCATGTTTTGGTTTTAGTGTTTAACAAGTTGCAGGAAAGAGAACAGAACAGAGATCGAAATCGATTAAGACGCTCGATATCGGCCTTAAGGTCGATTCCGAGGGGCTTGTGGTCGAGGCCGGATCACCCTGAAGCCTGAGCCAGAAATCAATGAAAGAGATCGATTTCGATGTTTAAGGTCGATTACGACCATCACTGCAGTCTTCTTGAACTCCTGAAATTTGTGACGTTTTAGTAAGTTTTCTTTCTTAACCCTAGTTCTAATACAGTGAGGACACTGTAATCTTTAAGTATGGGGTGGGGGAAAGGCTAACTTGCATTTTTTCGCATATTTTTAGCATATTTTGAAAATTTTCATAAGTTTTTACATATTTTTAGTTCATACATATTACATAATTATTTTAGAATTGCATATTTATCTTTAAGCATTGCATACATAGTTATATTTCAGAAAAAAAATGAGAAAAATGACCCCCATCAAAAATTGAAAATAAAGAAAAGAGTCGTGGAAGTATAAAAAAGAGCTCTACGATGCAAAATTAGATTCATTAGAGATATAACATGAAATTACCTAGTTAAGGAAAGTCCCAATGAAGTGCAAAAAGAAAAAAAATGAAGGGAGGTAAAAATTTGAAGTTGCTTTTGACATGTGCATGATAAGATGATGGAGGACTTTATAAATTTCCATACATGTGCTTACAAAAGTTCATATCCTAGCCTTACCTATGCAAAAGTCACAAGCCATATATGAGCCTTACTATGTCATTATCATTATTGCTCCACATATATTACATATTGCCCATTTTATATCTTATACCCTATCCGGGGACAAGCTTGAGAATGGATGTCATCTTTGGAGTTATTATATGGATTTTGTGCATATTATGAAGTTGTTGGCAGGAATGAAACAAATTATGAATTATGGAAAATTTAATGAGCGAGAAAAAATCCGTTCACCTCAGGAGATAAAGGTAGGTCGACCCTGCTCATTGAGATGTTAGTTCAGCGAAATGGGACACAAGGTGAGGAGTCCGAAGTACTAAATATCCGGGGCCATTCATGACACCCATGTTTGCGACTCGTGAGAAGGTAGTGCTAAGGTTAGAGAGGTAAAAGCATTATAAATAAAAAAAAAGCATTTAGCGATGAGTGAAAGGTGAGAAACGTTATGAAGAAGGAATGTGGAATGAAAGTTGGAAAGAAAGTTTTATTTCCCCGGATTTAACACCACATGGCCAAATATTAGCCACCTTTAGCCTTTTACCAATCTACTTCTCTATAGCTTGAAGAAGTCATCTTGATTATTAATGTTATATCCTTGAAATTGTTTTATGCATATAAACCTCCTTTTATGAGTATGATGTTGCTTTATGCACAGACATGGATTTGGTTGACATTAGTACCTTATCGAGGATGGTACTTGATTGTAGGGACATATAAAAATGAATCTATGATGTTGAGGGTTTACTTTCTTCCCCTGAATGACCATTATAGGTATTGCTTGGGGACAAGCAAGCTTAAGTATGGGGTGTTTGATGTGCGCGCAAATTGCCATATTTTCTATGCACATTTAAGTCCATTTTAACATTCATTTGCATGCATATTAGTGGGAAAATATGAGATTAGTGTAGTTTATGCATAATTGTCAAATATATGGGTCTGCACGAGTTTCTATGTGATTTCGCAGAAAACATGACAAATATGGACAGATTTGGAAGAGCGGAAAAAGAACTCGAAGTCTTCTGTAGAGGTCGAAATGGACTATAAACCTCCACTTCAAGTGCAGCAGAGCAGCCAGGAATCGAGCAGAGGAAGAACAAAGCATGTCGACACAGTCAAGGTCGATATCAAGTGGCCTAGATCGAGCTTATTGATAGAAGTCGAGTGCCAGTCCAAGGAGAAGAAGGAGTACTCGAGATAGAGTAAAGAGAGGTCGATATCGATGATGAAGGTCGATATCAATGTTGCCAGCAGAGAAGTCCGACTAAGATTTTGATAGAATTCTATCTAAAGCTTGCACGTCTATCCCACAGTCGAGATTTCCTATCCAATGCACCAAGCTTCATCCTTTACATATTTTACCATGGAATTTTTAGTTTTACTTTATTAAGTTTTATCTTAGAGAATAAAGATAGTTTTTCGAATCCTTGACTAGCAAAATTTGAGATCTATATCTAGAGACCGTTAGGGCTGAGTTTATTCATTCAATTATATTAAGTTTTCATCCAAGCAATCAGTTTTACATTATAGAACACAGAGAATTAGGAGAGGGAGAGAGAGAGGCCGAGTGAGGTTGTGTGGAAGCGAGAGCTGAGATTTGGCTTTGTTCGGTTGTAACTTTCTCTTTAGTTTAATCAAAGTAGTTTTCTTTTCAGTGATGATGATGAGTGCAACGATGAGACGCAAGTAGTCAACCCACTTCTACGGTCGGGGTGAGCCCGGCGATAGCAATGTAGAGTAAGTGCATCAAAGGTCTGATCTTTATGCGATTCCATCTTCTATCCTATGCATGATCCTTTGTGAAAGTTAGGTAGATTCATTATTTGCATTATTGAAGTGAAAGCCAATCATATCGTGAACTTGGATGTTTCGTGAATTGGATAGTAACTCTTAGGAATTATGCGAGAGCCTCTAATCACCTAAGTGTTGGTAATGAAAGTTATTTGATGGAAAGACATTCAATTTCATAACTTTAGCATCATACTTGCATTGTTATCGTTGTGGCATGAATCCCTGACTTTGGAAGCTTTTAATTAATTGAATTTCATAAAAAGTTGAGTTTTGATTTCTGTCCACAGTTTCTTTACCATTCTAAGCTCTTTGGACACTTTTCCGACACATAGGTTACGCTTTACAATTTCTGTGACAAACATCGAAATCGACTGGCAAAGGTCGATATCGAGCACTAACGTCGATATCAAGGTTCCACTCGACGTCGATTTGTGTTGCTTTTGTCTTCTGCAGGAATTTAATGGAAATCGACCAGAACTGAGGTCGATATTGACCAGACACCTTGATATCGAGTGTCTTCTGAGGTCGAAAGGTTGATCGTGATTACGACAAGGGAAGCGCTGACATACCTCCTCGTGGATTCGATCCTGAATTACCCTACCACTGTATCGGGAGGGATTCTTGTATTTATTTACTCAAAAAGGGAGTTGGCATAGTTAGAGTTTTATTTGAATATTTTATTTGAGCAAAGAATCTACCTCCCCTAAATGAATAGGGACCCCATACTTAAGCTCTTGGAAACTCTAGTAGTTGTATGTTATAGTCGATCTCGATAAGGTTTGGTTGATCCCGAGCTCTTTGGTCGACATCGACTGGGGGCAATCGATCTTGACCTTCTTTGCAGCACCTATCTTTATCAACAAATAATCGCACAGCTTATCCTCTTCGGGTGTGAACCCACTCTCTCCATAGATTCCAGGGGTGAGAGCGCCTTGTATTGCCTCCTCACAAAGGACATAGTCCTCGCTTAAGCCGATGCTCTTCACCTCTAGCTTTTTGGTTTCCTTCATCGTCGGGTTGAAGTGGAACTCGACGACTTCATGTCGATGTGCTCCAATGTTCCTACTCCAACTTGTTGCCATATGGATAGGGGCATCAAACTTACACTAGCCCTAAGGTCATAAAGGGCTTTGAATTGGTGATTTCCTACCCCTACCGTGATGGAAAACTTTACCGAATCGCCTCTCTTTTCAGGGAGTTCTATTGCATGGCACTCTCTAGCGATCTCGGCGATGGATCTCTTCTTCGCTAGGATGTCTTTCAAGAACCTCATGTATGTCGGCATCTCATTGAGGGCTTCCGTGAGTGGTATAGTGATGTTCAAGGCTTGTAGTACCTTCACAAAGTGCCTAAACATGGTATCCGCCGGATCCTTCAATGCCTTAGAGGGGAATGTGAGCGTCTTTGTTTGCTTCGGAATCAAAGCAGTTCATGTGGGTATTTTGGATCGATCAACATCGACTAGTGAGCTCAATCTTGATGGAGTCTGTCGTCCAATGTGTTCTATAGAGGCCTCGACATCGACATTGTGTTCTACATCACCTAGGGAACTCGATCTCGAGTGGGTGTGAGGCTTTGTTGGCTTTGCAGTGGGCTCGTCATCGACTGGGTGGTTGACATCGACAGGGCCCTCGACATCGACTGGGTGGTTGATGTCGATTGCTTCTCCAGTGACTTCTTCTTTGTCCGCTTTTCTCCTTGGCTCTTGCAATGTTTGCCCACTCCTTAGGTTTACAATGGCGATGTGTCCGGCTTGCCCCTTTGTATTTGCTTGTGGTTGCCCTGGGAGCGTTCCGGATGGTCTTGGAACTTGTTCCGCTAGTTGACCCAATTGGGTCTCCACGTTCTCCCTCCATATATCCATCTCTCTAAAGCGGGCATTAAGCCCATGCAATTGAGTTTGGATGGCGTTGTTGGCCTGTTGATTGTGCGCTTGGTTCTTCATTAGCTCATCAAGGATAAGTTGAAGGTCATCCTTCCTTGGTTCTCTCTCCGGGTGGCATGGAGCTCGATAAGGTGGAGGGTCCCTTGTGTTATATTGGGGTGGCAGATTACCCCAATTTTGATATCCTTGGCAGTTGGGATTCCTCATAAATCTCACCTCTTGATGAGTCTTCGTTATGTCCACTTGCTTTGTGTAGGGACAAGCGGTGATGATGTGCTTCTCGGAGCCGCACTCGGGGCAGGGTTGGTTGGCGGAGAGGAACTTGACTTGTTTTTGAAGCCTCCTAAGTTGATCCTTCATGAATTGGTCTTTGACGTCGGGATCTATCTCTTAGGATGGGTCATATAAGGGCATTGATGGGGCGGGCCTTGAGTCGGAAGCCGTGGGAGTCCCATAAGTGTTGTCAAGCATGTTGCGGTGGGAGATCAAGATACCCATATGAGGTATAGGTGTTAATTATCTCCTTCGTGGCTATGTTAAGAGCGTTGTAGATGATTTCTTTGATGACATAGGGTGGTTGCCCATGCATAGGACAAGACCTCAATAGCTCTTTGAATCGCTCCCACACTTGCACCAATCTCTCATTAGGCTTTTGCTTAAAAGCCATGATCTTTTGACGAATAACCGCCGTCTTGGATGGAGGGAAGAATTTATTGAGGAACGCATCCTTAAGTTCATTCCATGTGCGGAGCGATCTTGGTGTTTGATGTGCGCATAAATTGCCATATTTTCTATGCACATAAAAGTCCATTTTATCATTCTTTTGCATGCATATTAGTGGGAAAACATGGGATTAGTGTAGTTTACGTTTAAATGTCAAATATATGGGTCTGCACGAGTTTCTATGTGATTTCGCAGAAAATATGGTAAAAATGGACAGATAAGAGCGGAAAAAGAACTCGAAGTCTTCTGAAGAGGTCGAAATCGACTGGGGACCTCGACATCGAGTGCAGCAGCGATATAGGAATCGAGCATAAAAGAGAACAAAGCATGTCGACACCAGAGAGGTCGATATCGAGGATGCAAGGTCGATATCGAGTGGCCAGATCGAGCTAAAAGATAGAAGTCGAGTGCTAATCCGAGTAGAAGAAGGAGAGCTTTAGATAAAGTTTCACAGAGGTCGATATCGACGTCTGAAGGTCGATATCGATGTTGCCAACAGAAGGATCCGACTCAGATTTTGAAAAAATTCTATCCGAAGCTTGCACGTCTATCCCAAAGTCGAGATTTCTTATCTTCAACACCAGAGCTATCATATTAGCTGATTTACCATAGAATTTTTAGTTTTTACTTTATTTAAGTTTTATCTTAGAGAATAAAGATAAAGTTTCGAGTCTTTGGATAGCAAAGTTCGATATCTATATCTACAGGCCATTAGGGCTGAGTTTATTCATTCAATTTAAGATCCAATTACAGTAGTAACGAGTTAGAGAGAGAGGGGGCCGAGTGAGTTGGAGAGAAGCGAGAGCGGAGATTTGGCTTGTTCGGTTGTAATTTCTTTCATAGTTTAATTCAAAGTAGTTTTCTTTCAATAATGATGATGATGTGCATGATGAGAAGTGAGTAGTCAACCCACTTCTAGGGTCGGGGTGAGGCCGACGATAGCGATGTAGGGTAAGTGCATCAAAGGTATGACTTGTATGCGATTCCGTTTTCTATCCTATGCATGATTCCTTGCGAAAGTTAGGGAGATTCATCATTTGAATTATTGAAGCGAAAGCACTCATATTGTGAACTTGGATTACTCATGAATTGGATAGTAACTCTTAGGAACTATACGAGAGCCTCTAACCACCTAAGTGTTGGTAACGAAAGTTATTTGATGGAGAGGCATTAAATTTCATAACTTTGGCATCAAACTTGCATTGTTATCATTGTGGCATGAAACCCCGACTTTGGAAGCTTTTTAATTAATTGAATTCACATAAAATTTTTAGTTTTGTTTGTGATCATCCTTCTTTACTAGACCTGTCAAACGGGTCATTCGGGTCGGGTTCGGGTCGGGTCACTTCGGGTCCTGGGTAATACGGGTCCCAAGTAATACGGGTTTCGGGTATTTCCGGGTTGAATCGAACCCAGGTTTGACCGGGTTTCGGGTCATTTCGGGTCGATTTTGGGTTCGTCAATTTTTTCTTTTTTAAATTAAAAAAATCATAATTTGATAATTTTGCAATAAATTTAAAAATCTAAAATTAAAGGCGTTATGCATAAGTTCTAGTGCTTGTAATTATATACTATATCTAATCTAAAATATTTGATTTTTATTATTTCTCGTAATTTTTAATAAAATGTAATAATATATAAATATCAAATTTTAAATAATTTTTTTAAAATAATTTCATGCAATTAGTAATAAGCATAATTTTTTTTAATATTTTCATATTTTTTAGAATTTTTATCTTCTTAAAAAAGTCTGTTGAAAAACAAAAAATCAAATACTATCGATTGGACGGAGTATTACACAACACAAATAAATATAAAAGTTGATTTGAAAATGAAAGATCAAGTGATTGTAATTATAAAATGTAATAAATTGGAATCTCCATAAAAAAATTTAATCATATATAATTATAAATCAACCAGGTCAATCGGGTCACCGGGTCAATTGGGTAAATCGGGTCACAATTACCGTGTCAATCGGGTCACCGGGTTGAAACCCAGATTACCTAGAAAATTTCCGAGTTTTTGGGTTCGGGTCAGAAAAAATTTCCAGGTCAAAATTTCCGGGTTCGGGTCGGAAATTTTCCGGGCGTTCGGGTCGGGTTGTATTTTGACAGGTCTATTCTTTACCATTCTACGTTCGTCGGACTCTTTTCCGACAATTGGTTACGAATTACAGTTTCTGTGACAAATATCGGAATTGACTGTAAAGGTCGATATCGAGGTCTAACGTCGATATCGAGGTCTGTCTCGACGTTGACGTTGCTGCTTTTGTCTTCTGCAGGAACTCTACTGGAAATCGACCCGAATTGAGGTCGATATCGACCAGACACATCGATATCGAGTGTCTTCTGAGGTCGAAAGCTTGATCGTGATTGCAACAAGGGAAGCGCTGACATACCTCCTCGAGGATTCGATCCTGAATTACCCTAGGCCTACTACTACATTGGGAGAGATTCTTGTATTATTTGTTTGGGGCAGGGAGTTAGCCTAAGTTATGAATTATATATAAATATTTGAATCTACCCCCCTTAGTGAACAAATTGGCGCCGTTGTCGGGGAGGCAATCAATCGCCAACTAAGTTTTCTCACGATCTTTTAGAAGCTTATTTTGCAGGTTTATGCGACGTTCTGATCGCGGACTTATCCTGGAACCCATCAACGAGCCTGAACATTTCTACCATCTTCGCAACAAAGCAATTCGCATCATGGCTGACAACGAGACGCAGGTTGAGACTATAGAGCGGTTGAGAAAGGAGATATAGGACCACAATGCTATAATCGCTGCTGAGAGGGCCGCCACTGCTGCAGAGTGAGCCCGTGCTGATAGGGAGAAGGATGCGTGCAGACAAGCCCAAGAGCGGCTCAATCAGTATCCACAGACGGCGATGCAATACGTGCATCCGCCACTTCACGTTTCTGAATCCGCTATTTTAATTCCTCACCGCTATTTTAATTCCTCACTCCAATTATGAAATTAAAATTAACTTCCTTTCTGAAATTAAAAGAAATACTTTTGAAGGAAGACCTAATGAATGCCCTCTGCAACACATCTCTACTTTTATTGATTTATGTGAAACAATCGTTGATGGAGTAAATTTAGAGTATGTGAGACTACAATCTTTTCGATGGTCTTTGGCAGGGAAGGCATTACAATGGATTGAGAGTTTGGCTCCACGCTCGCTAAGGACATGGGTGGAGGTGAAGGATGCATTCCTGAATAAGTTCTTTCCACCTTCTAAAACGGTGATGCTGCGACAAAGGATCATGGCTTTCGAACAAAAGCCAGGTGAAACACTAGCACAGGCGTGGGAGCGATTTAAGGACTTGCTGAGATCATGCCCGACACATGGACAACTTCCATATGTCATCCAGGAGATATTCTACAATGCCCTTGATGCGCCGAATAAGGAGAGGATCAATTCATATACCTCTTATCGATACATTGAGCTTACACAGACGGAGGCATGGGAGACCATTGAGAGGCTCGTGAACTTTGACAGCACCTGTGGGGCTGCTGGGGCCTATGATGCAAGGCCTGCCCCATCTATGCCACTATGTGAGCCTCCAAGGGAGATAGATCCTGATGTGTGGCAACAATTCCACAACGACCAGACCCGCCGCCTTTAAAAGCAAGTCAGGTTCCTGAGCAACAATCAAACTTGTCAGGAATGTGGCTCAACAAGGCATAACACTTGTGCCTGTCCACGTACTGAGCAAGTATCCATGGCGGAACAACATGAGGAAGCCAAGTGGACGAGAGGCTCCTATGGAGGGGGCAATCAATAATATTGGGGCGATCAAAGGTTCTATCAAAGGGATCCCCCACCATATAGAGCACCAGGGCACCTTGAGCGGGAGACAAGGAAGGATGACCTGCAAATCCATTCTTGATGAGATACGGAGGAACCATGCTGAGTTCAAACAAGCCAACAACTCCGTCCATACCCAGCTGCAGGGCATCAATTCTAGGCTTGGGGAGATCGACGTTTGGAAGCGCAACATGGAGACTCAAATGAGTCAATTGGCGGAAGCAATACCCAAAGCGTTAGTATCATTCCCTGGATCCATTGTGCCCAACAAAAAGGGCAAAACCACTGGATATATTGCGGCAGTAAACCTAAGGAGTGGGCGTCAATTACAAATGCCCGAGCAAAAAGCGGAGGAAAAGGAGCCAAAACAGACATCGATATCGACCCCCTGTCGATATCGACAAAGGTGGCGTCGAAATCGACCTTCTAGTCGATGTCGACCCTGATGCTGAGTCACCAGAGAAATCGACTCCTCCAGTTGATGTCGACCCTACTGATGTCGATGTCAACCTCACTACAGCCGCGGGAAAGAAGAATGTGTTGCCATTCCCAACTAGAAAGGTGATTAAGGACCCGGCGGAAAAGAAGTTCCAACGGTTCGTGAAGATGCTTCAGGGACTCAATGTCTCTATACCATTCACAGAAGCACTTCATGAGATGCCATCCTATGTAAGGTTCCTTAAGGACATATTGGGTAAGAAGCGATCGCTTTCTGAGATCGCAGAGGAGTGCAACAGGTTGGAGCTACCACAAAAGCGGGCGGACCCAGGTAAGTTTTCAATCGCTATAGGTTTAGGTCAATTCAAATTTAATGCTTTAGTTGACTTGGGCGCTAGCGTTAGCATGATGCCACTAACCATATGGCATAAGGTAAAGATAGGTCCCCTGGAGCCCGTGGATGCAAGGTTATACATGGAAAACAATACGGTAGTAATTCCAACTGGGATAGTGACGGATGTGCCAGTACAAGTAGGTAAATTCTTTGTCCCTGTTGATTTCTTAGTTGTTGATATAGCGGACGACCCTGCTTGTTCCATTATTTTAGGTAGGTCATTCCTAGCAACCGTCGATGCCAACATTAGCGTGAAGAAAGGATTGCTCTCATTCACAATTAGTGACGAGATGATAGAGAGTATGCCTTCAACAAGACGGTGAACAATCAAGGGCCAATGGAGATAAAAGCCATCAATGGTGTCTACATTGAATGTGGAGAAGCCAAAGTAAGGAGTATGACACCGGAAGAGCTTGAAAAGAGGGCCATAGAAGCCCAAGTGGAGGAGGTTGTGGCAATCTTGAACGAAGGGGTCCAACAGAACATCGAAATCGACCCAGGTAAGTCGATATCGACTAATAATGTTCAAGATTCTGTGACAGGTCATAAGTATGGGGTCGACGGAGAAGAAGAAGGAACATCGAAATCGGGCAGCAAGGTCGATATCGACCATGCCCTAATGACGAAATCGACCACCATTGGAACTGAAAAAGGAGGAACGGAGACCTCAATATCGACCACTGAGGGTCGAAATCGACTTTTCATATCGAGCAGAAACTCCCCAAATCGACTAATCCTCCAGGAGTACAACAGAGGTCGATATCGACCTTTGAACATCGATGTCGACCTGAGCCACAGACGGATAAGAAGGTAAGTCAAGGTACGGATTCCTCCTGTTCCATTACGATTAAAGATTTATCATTATTTGGAAGAGGTGTGCCGTGGCATATACGCTTATATAGGGTATCCGATGAGACAAGGTTTATGTTGCCAAATCCAAGGACCATTGGTTCCCTACGAGATTCAAAGATAAGAATTTGGGACCATTCACGGTGAATCAGATCCATCCCGGCGGAATGCAGCTGCGTGACAAGAAAGGAGTAATATTTGAGGTCCAAGCCACATGGGCTCTGCAGATGCCGCCTTGAGAAGCGCAAAAGAAGAAGTCAGCCTAGCGACTTAAAAGTCTAGAGCTTGTAATAAAGACTTAGTTTTGGTTTTAGACAGTTTTTCTTTGGTTTGGGACATTAAACTTTATTGTTTTGCATATTTTTTGCTTTGGTTTTATTTATAACAAGTGCAGGAAAATGAAAAAAGAGCAAAAACAAAGATTGAAATCGATGATGAAGATCGATATCGACCTTAAGGTCGATTCAGAGGGGCTTGTGGTCGAGGCCGGATCACCCTGAAGCTTGAGCAAAAAATCGATGATAAACATCAATATCGATGTTAAAGGTCGATATCGACCATGCCTGCTGTCTTCTTCGACTCCTGAAATTTGTGACGGTTTAGTAAGTTTTCTTCTTAACCCTTGTTCTAATACAGTGAGGACACTGTAAACTTTAAGTATGGGGTGGGGGAAAGGCTTACTTATATGTTTTAGCATATTTTATAAGTTATTGCATTCATTCATGCTCATACTTAGTTTAGATTTGCGTACTTAACTTAATGCATACTTAGTTTTATTATTCGAAAAAAAATGTGACCCCCATTGAAAATTTGAGGAAAAAAAAAGAAAGAGTCATGGAAGTATAAAAAAGAGCTCTATGATGCAAAATTAGATTCAATAGAGATATAACATGAAATTGCCTAGTTAAGGGAAGTCCCAACGAAGTGCAAAAAGAAAAAAATAAAGGAGATGAAAAATTTGATGTTGCTTTTGACATGTGCATGATAAGATGATGGAGGACTTTTTATGAAAATTCCATACAAGTGCTTACTTATACAAGTTCATATCCTAGCCTTACCTACGCATATTTGCAAAAGCCACAAAGCCATATATGAGCCAAAAAATCCGATCACCTCAGGAGATAAAGGTAGGTCGACCCTGCTCATTGAGATGTTAGTTCAGCGAGATGGGACACAAAGTTAGGAGTCCGAAGTACTAAGTATCCGGGGCCATTCATGACACCCATGTTTGCGACTCGCGAGAAGGCAGTGCTAAGGTTAGAGAGGTAAAAGCATTATATTGACTAAAAGCATTGAGCGATGAGTGAAAGGTGAGACATTATGAAGAAGGAATGTGGAATGTTTTGGAAAGAAAGTATGTTTCCCCGGATTTAATACCACATGGCCAAATATTAGCCCATCTTTAGCCTTTGACCAATCTACTTCTCACAAGCTTGCAAAGGTCCTCTTGATTATTAAGGTTATGTCGCTTAAAATTGTTTTTGCATATTACCTCCTTTTATGAGTATGAAATTGCTTTTATGCACAGGCATGGACTTGGTTGACATAAGTACCTTATCGAGGATGGCAATTGATTGTAGGGACATATGAAAAATGAATCTATGATGTTGAGGGTTTACTTTCTTCCCCTAAATGACCATTAAAGGTATTGCTTGGGGACAAGCAAGCTTAAGTATGGGGTACGTGTTCGATGTGCGCGCAAATTGTCATATTTCTATGCACATAAAAGTCCATTTTATCATTCTTTTACATGCATATTAGTGGGAAAACATGGGATTAGTGTAGTTTACGTTTAAATGTCAAATATATGGGTCTGCACGAGTTTATATGTGATTTTGCAGAAAACAAGGTAAAAATGGACAGATTTGGAAGAGCGGAAAAAGAACTTGAAGTCTTCTGAAGAGGTCGAAATCGACTGGGGATCTCACTATCGAGTGCAGCAGAGACATAGGAATCGAGCAGAAAAGAGAACAAAGCATGTCGACACCAGAGAGGTCGATATTGAGGATGCAAGGTCGATATCGAGTGGCCAGATCGAGCTAAAAGATAGAAGTCGAGTGCTAATCCGAGTAGGAGAAGGAGATCTCGAGATAAAGTTTCACAGAGGTCGATTTCGACGTCTGAAGGTCGATATCGATGTTGCCAGCAGAAGAATCCGACTCAGATTTTGATAAAATTCTATCTGAAGCTTGCACATCTATCCAAAATTCTATATGGGTCTTCACGAGTTTCTATGTGATTTCGCAGAAAACAGGATAAAAATGGACAAATCTGAAAGAGCGGAAAAAGAACTCGAGGTCTTCTGAAGAGGTCGAAATCGACTGGGGACCTCGACATCGAGTGTATAAGAGACATAGGAATCGAGTAGGAAATGAAACAGAGCATGTCGGCACAGAGAGGTCGATATCAACGTCTGGAGGTCGATATCGATGTTGCCAGATCGAGCTAAATGATAGAAGTCAAGTGCCAGTTCGAGTAGGAGAAGGAGAGCTCGAGATAGAGTTTTGAAGGGGTCGATATCGATGTTCAAGGTCGATATCGACCATGCCAGCAGAAGAATCCGACTCAGATTTTTGATAGAAATCTATCCGAAGCTTGCACGTCTATCCAAAAGTCGAGATTTCTTATCTTCAATACCAGATCTATCATGAGGAGGCTGATTTACCATAGAGTTTTAGTTTTTACTTTTATTTAAGTTTTATCTTAGAGAATAAAGATAAAGTTTCGAGTCTTTATCGACATCTATAAATAGAAGCCAATAGGGCTGAGTTTAGGCATTAGATTTCAGATCCAAGAACATTGAATTTCAGTAGTTCAAACACATATACACGTAGAGAATTAGTACATAGAGAGAGAGAGAAGGCCGAGTGAAGTTTGTAAAGCGAGAGCGGAGTGGCTTGTTCGGTTGTACTTTCTTTCGAAGTTTTAATTCAAGGTAGCTTTCTTTCAATAATAATGATGATGATGTGCATGATGAGGAGCGAGTAGTCAACCCGCTTCTAGGGTCGGGGTGAGCCCGATGATAGCAATGTGAGGTAAGTGCATCAAAGGTATGTCTTTTATGCGATTCCGTCTTCTACCCCATGCATGATCCTTTGCGAAAGTTAAGGAGATTCATTATTTGCATTATTGAAGCAAAAGCCACTCATATTGTGAACTTGAATTGCTCATGAATTGGATAGTAACTCTTAGGGACTATGTGAGAGCCTCTAATCACCTAAGTGTTGATAACGAAAGTTATTTGACGAAAAGGCATTAAATTTCATAACTTTAGCATAAAACTTACATTGTTATCGTTGTGGCATGAAACCCTGACTTTGGAAGCTTTTTAATTAATTAAAATCAACATAAAAGTCTTAGTTTTATTTCTGATCATCCTTCTTTCCCATTCTATTTTCTTCGGTCTCTTTTCCGACAAATTGGTTACGAAAACAGTTTCTGTCACAAGCGTCGAAATCGACTGTAAGGGTTGATATCGAGGTCTAACGTCGATATCGAGGTCTCTGCTCGACGTCGACTTTGCTGCTTTTGTCTTCTGCAGGAACTGCGCTAGGAAATCGACCAGAACTGGGATCGATATCGACCAGATTACTCGATATCGAGTGTCTTCTGAGGTCGAAAGCTTTGATCGTGAGTACAACAAAGGAAGCGCTGACATACCTCCTCGTGGATTCGATCCTGAATTACCCTACTACTACAAGGGAGGGGATTCTTGTATTATTTGTTTGGGACAGGGAGTTGATGTATGCATTTTTAGTCATATTTTGCATCATATTTTCATTTCATTTAAGTCATTTTATTTACTTTTGTATTGGGAAAGTGTGTCGTTTGTGTTAGTTTTCGTATTATTCAAGATATGGAGTCTACACAAGCTTTGGTGGTGTTTTTGTAGGTTTTGAAGCTGATTTGAAGGAGTTTGGACACACTTTAGAGCTTAATGAAAAATCATGAAGGCAATGGAGATGCCAAGCAAAAGCAAAAAGTGGTGCTGCTGGAGAAAAGCCTTATTTTCGCCATCCAACACTTCGATTCAAGCTCTGGAGCCTTCATGAAAGTTGTAGTCCTTGAAAAGAGCTTTCCAACGCATATTCATATGCGTCAATCGGATAAACGAGGACTCGGAAAAGTGCATTTGAAGTCAGAGTCGAAAAGCTGGAGAAAAACAGAAGTTACTGCATTCAAACAGACCCTCGGCGCCGACACCTCAGACCTCGGCGCCGAGGTATCTGCGAACAGGAGAAGATTTTACGGGCTGATTTTATTACTTAATGGGCTTTTTAATTAGGATTTTCATCTGAATTTCTTTTAGGATCTTTTAGTTAGATAGACTTGGGATATTTTATCCTTCCTTAGATGGATTTTATTATTTTCCTAAGATAAAATCTCTTTTCCTTGGGGATTAAGTCTTAATTTTTATCCTTTAAAATAAAGGCTATTAGGGGCTGATTTAGAAGAGGAGGAGATAGCGCAAGGCTGCGCGCAGCAGCTGTAGGACGAGTTTAGGGTTTTTGTTTGGCGTTTGGGCGAAAGCTTGGGCGTTTGTTGTTGCGATTGAACGCTTATTTCCAGGTTTTATATTATTGCAAGTTTGGTTTATGTTTTCTTCTCTTAAATTCATGTTTTCCATTGTTATGTTTGAGTAGTTATCTTCCTTCTAGGGTTGGGGTGTGCCCAACAATAGGCACGTGTGTGATGGATGAATCTATAATTGTGTGATGTTTTTATTGTCTTCTACCTATGTGCTTAACCTTTGATGAAAGTTTAAGGAATTCATAGTTGCAATTAAACTTGAAAGAGGAAATTGTTAACTTGATAGTAATTAGGGTTTTCTAATGAAAGTTAAAAGATCCTAATTAAGAGAAGGTAGAAACAAGTAGGTCTTTTATGCGAAAGTGAATGGATTTACTTGTTGATTGATGAAAGTCAATTGTTTGATGATAAAAGCATGACCTTTTATGTGATTCATTGATTTTCCCATGTGTTTATTGTTGTGGTGATCCTTTGCCTTGGAAGTTTTCCCTTTTATTAATTAAAATTCATATTTTATTCTCTTATGACCACCCATCTCTCTTCCATCTCTTTTGTTAGTTTCAACCCGACAAAGCAACTAAATAAGAAACGCTGACTCTCTCCTGTGGACGATCCTGACTCCCTATGCTATAGCGGGGTCTTGACTACAAATTTATTTGGTCGAGAAACCCTCTCATCAAATTGGCGCCGTTGCCGGGGAGAGTTCAATCGCGCCTTGTTTAGTTGTTTTTAGGGTTTGGAAATAGCCCACCTCCTTTATTTTGTAAATATTATTTTATTTTCTTTTATTTTCTTTATTTTAGTTTTTTTTTATTTTTTAGAATACCACACCTCCCACCACTCCCCTCCTCGGTACCGACATGGTGTCGAGCCCTTTCTATTTGATTTGTGCACTTGTTTGAGTTTTCAAGATTAGGTACAAGATGCAGTACACGTATGATTATTTTGAAACAAGGGATGAACAAGAAAGACGACAAGCAAGGAAAAAGGAGTATGCAAGCTATCTAGCCGAGGTTGATGAGGAGGATGAAGATTTCATTGATTTTGATAGTTGGAAAGCAAAGAAGTCCTTCGAGGATTCAACCAAAACCCAAGAGTCATATGGGTCCTATCAACCAACGGAGAGGTATTATCCTCAACTTGACTATAAGGACTCGTATGAGCCCTCCCAACCATGGAATCTCTATCATGAACCACCTCCTCCTTATGAGCAATGGGAGCGGCCTCCGGAAGAATCATATTGGTATCCTGAGCATCAGGAACCACCATCATGGGTACAAGAGCTCAAGGAGGAATTCAATGGGCTTTGCGAGGATATGAGTTCCCAATTGAAGGGTATCCAAGTGCAATTGGGAGATTTGGCCGCAGGGAAGGAGGATCTGTCAGTATCACCATCACAAGACGCAGCCTCACAACCAATAGAGACGTCATATAGGTACGAGGTTGGTTCATTTGATAACATTATTTTTTGCGAGTTAGTAGGTGGAGAAGAGCTTGAGGAGGAGTTGGTTCCTATCCCAACCAAGTCAACATACACTTGTGCTAACTCTACTCAGGCCCCTGACGACGCCATTGCGTGTCCTAATGAGGAAGAAGAGAGTTGCCATGATCCTACAGAGCTACATGTAAGGTTAGATATGGTTTTCAACCTCTTTTCTCATGATGAACATGTTGGTATCGAGACATTTCAGGAGGAGCCATGTGAGGAACCCCAACAAGAGGAAGAAGTGCTCGAAGAGAAAGAGGAACCCCAAGAAGAGAACTTCCAAGATCCTACCGAGCCACAGGTAAGCTCAGGTATGATCCCTAACCTCTTTTCTCATGATGAACAAGCGAGCTTTAGCATTCCCACCGAGCCATCGCCACCTTTGCCATTCGAGGTGAAGGAGATTCCCAATGATCTCGGGCAATCGACTGTCGCGTTTAAGTATGGGGTTCTTGCGAAGTGGCACAATGAAGATGAGGCAATAGAGGATGAAGTGGAGGAATCTCTTCCCCCTCCACCATTGTACACCAAACTCAACAATGAAGCACATCTATTTGTGTACGATGGTGGGGCAACAAATCAAAGCCATACCATGAAGAGGAAGAGAGGCGCAAATGAGGAACACACGTTTGCTAAGCGCTTTCCAAGACAGTTGCTAGCTAGAGCCAAGAGAGATGAATGGGTGGAATGTTGGAGTGTCCACTCGGGAAGGTTCAAGCTCATCCATAAGGAAAGGAGGAGAGGCATAAAAAGGTACAAGGAGCAAGAGCCATATCACTTGACAATCTATCCCGATGTACCACCGGAGGATGTTTTCCCACCGCCTCCACCAGCGGAGCCACCGGATCCACCACCTCCTCCTGACCCGGTTTGAAGAAAAAAAGGGAAGTATGTCGAGCTATAGACTTTAAATATAGCGCTTACGGGAGGCAATACATGCATCCGCTGCTAAATCAGTATCCACAGACAGCGATGCAATACATGCATCCGCTGCTTCATGTTCCTGAATCCGCTATTTTAATTCCTCACTCCAACTATGAAATAAAAATTAACTTCCTATCTGAGATAAAAAGAAATACTTTTGAAGGAAGACCTAATGAATGCCCCATGCAACACATCTCTACTTTTATGGACTTATGTGAAACAGTTACAGATGGAGTAAACTTAGAGTATGTGCCATTAAAATCTTTTCGATGGTCTTTGGCAGGGAAGGCATTACAGTGGCTTGAAAGTTTGGCTCCACGCTCGCTGAGGACATGGGCGGAGGTGAAAGATGCATTCTTAGACAAATTCTTCCCACCTTCTAAAACGGCGATGCTACAAGATCACGACTTTCAAACAAAAGCCAGGTGAAACCCTAGCACATGCGTGGGAGCGATTTAAGGACTTGCTGAGATCATGCCCGACGCATGGGCAACTTCCATATGTCATCCAGGAGATCTTTTACAACGCCCTTGATGCACCGAATAAGGAGAGGATCAATTCATATACCTCTTATCGGTACATTGAGCTTACACCAACGGAGGCATGGGAGACCATTGAGAGGCTTGTGAACTTTGACAATACTTATGGGGCTGCTGCGGCCTATGATGCAAGGCCTGCCCCATCTATGCCACTATATGAGCCTCCAAGGGAGATAGATCCTGATGTGCGGCAACAATTCCATAACGATCAAACACGCCGCCTTCAAAAGCAAGTCAGGTTCCTGAGCAACAATTAAACTTGTCAGGAGTGTGGCTCAACAAGGCATTACACTAATGCTTGTCCTTATACCGAGCAAGTATCCATGGCAGAATAACATGAGGAGGTTAAGTGGACGAGAGGCTCCTATGGAGGGGGCAATCAACAATATTGGGGTGATCAAAGGTTCTATCAACAAAGGGATCCCCCATCATATAAGGCATCAGGGAACCCTGAGCGGGAAACAAGGAAGGATGACCTGCAAATCATTCTTGATGAGATGCGGAGGAATCACACTGAGTTCAAACAAGCCAATAACTCCGTTCATACTCAGCTGCAGGGCATCAATTCTAGACTTAGGGAGATCGACGTTTGGAAGCGCAACATGGAGACTCAAATGAGTTAATTGGCGGAAGCAATACCCAAAGCATCAGGATCATTCCCTGGATCCACTGTGCCCAACCAAAAGGGCAAAACCACTGGTCATATTACGGCAGTAAACCTAAGGAGTGGGAGTCAATTACAAACGCCCGAGCAAAAAGTGGAGGAGAAGGAGCCAGAACTGACGTCGATATCGACCCCCCTGTCGATATCGACCAGGGTGACGTCGAAATCGACCCTCCAGTCGATGTCAACCCTGATGATGCGTCACCACAGAAATCGACCCCTCCAGTCTCTATCGACCCTCCTAATGTCGATGTCGACCTCACTGCAGCCACGGGAAGGAAGAAGGTGTTGCCATTCCCAACTAGAAAGATGATTAAGGACCCAGCAGAAAAGAAGTTCCAACGATTCGTGAAGATGCTCCAAGGACTTAATGTCTCTATACCATTAACAGAGGCACTTCACGAGATGCCATCTTATGTAAGGTTCCTTAAAGACATCTTAGGTAAGAAGCGATCGCTCTCTGAGATCGTAGAGGAGTGCAACAGGTTGGAGCTACCACAAAAGCGGGCGGACCCAGGTAAGTTTTCTATCGCTATAGGTCTAGGTCAATTCAAATTCAATGCTTTAGTTGACTTGGGCGCTAGCGATAGCATGATGCCACTAACCATATGGCACAAGGTAAAGATAGGTCCTCTGGAGCCCGTGGATGCAAGATTATACATGGATAACAATACGGTAGTTATTCCAACTGGGATAGTGACGGATGTGCCAGTACAAGTAGGTAAATTCTTTGTCCCTACTGATTTCCTAGTTGTTGATATAGCGGAGGACCCTGCTTGTCCAATTATTTTAGGTAGGCCATTCCTAGTAACCGTCGATGCCAACATTAGCGTAAAGAAAGGATTGCTCTCATTCACAATTAGTGACGAAGTGATAGAGTATGCCTTCAAAAAGACGGTGAAAAATCAAGGGCCAATGGAGATAAAAGCCATTAATGGTGTCTATATTGTGTGTGGAGAAGCAAAGGTAAGAAGTATGACACCGGAGGAGCTTGAGAAGAGGGCCATAGAAGCCCAAGTGGAGGAAGTTGTGGCAATCTTGAACGAAGGGGCCCAACAGAACATCGAAATTGACCCAGGTATGTCGATATCGACTAATAATGTTCAAGATTATGTGCCAGGTCATAAGTATGGGGTCAACGGAGGAGGAAAAGAAACATCGAAATCAGGGTCTGAGGTCGATATCGACCATACCCAGCCGAAATTGACCACCATCAGCGCTGAGAAGGGAGGAAAGAAGACCTCGATATCGATCTCTGAGGGTCGAAATCGACCTGATCATATCGAGCCAAAACTTTCCAAATCGACTGATCCTCCAGGAGTACAACAGAGGTCGATATCGACCCCTGAACATCGACATCGACCTGAGCCACAAATTGAGAAAAAGGTAAGTCAAGGTACGGATTCCTCTTGTTCTATTTCAATTAAGGATTTATCATTATTTGGAAGAGGTGTGCCTCGGCATGTGCGCTTGTGTAGGGTATCTGATAATGATTCGAGCCAATATGAGATAGGAGACAAGGCCTATGTTGCCAAATCCAAAGACCATTGGTTCCCTACAAGATTCAAGGATAAGAATTTAGGACCATTCACGGTAAATCAGATCCATCCCGGCGGAATGCAGCTGCGTGACAAGAAAGGAGTGATATTTGAGGCCCAAGCCACATGGGCTCTGCAGATGCCGCCTTGAGAAGCGCAAAGGAAGAAGTCGGCCTAGCGACTTAAAAGTCTAGAGCATGTAACAAAAACATAGTTTTGAGTTTTAGACACTTTTTCTTTGGTTTTAGACACTTTATTGTTTTGCATATTTGGTTTTATGTTTTTTAAGTTGCAGGAGAGAGAAAAAGCACACTGAGAAGACAACGAAATCGATGTCCAACATCGACATCGACCTTAAGGTCGACCTAGATAGGGTTTGTGGTCAAGGCCGGATCACCCTGAAGCCTGAGCAGAAATCGATATGAGCATCGATATCGATGTTAAGGGTCGATATCGACCACTCCTGCTGTTTTCTTCCACTCCTGAAATTTGTGACGGTTTAGTAAGTTTTCTTCTTAACCCTAGTTCTAATACAGTGAGGACACTGTAAATTTTTAAGTATGGGGTGGGGGAAAGGATTACTTGCATATTGATACTTAGTTTAGATTTGCATATTTATTTTTATGCATATTTAAGTTTTTATTTCGAAAAAAAAGACCCCCATCAAAAATTTGAAAAAAAGAGAGTCATGGAAGTATAGAAAAGAGGTCTATGATGCAAAATTAGATTCATTAGAGATATAACATGAGATTGCCTAGTTAAGGGAAGTCCCAATAAAGTGCAAAAAAGAAGAAAAAAATAAAGGAGATAAAAATTTGAAGTTGCTTTTGACATGTGCATGATAAGATGATGGAGGACTTTTTATGAAAATTCCATACAAGTGCTTACTTATACAAGTTTATATCCTAGTCTTACCTATGCATATTTGCAAAAAGCCACAAAGCCATATATGAGCCTTATCATGAAATTTATTGTTCCACATATATACATATTGCCCATTTTATACCTTATACCCTATCCGGGGACAATGTAGAGAATGGATGTCATATTTGGAGTTATATGGAGTTGCGCATTATTTATGAAGTTGTTGGCAGGAATGAAAGAATTATGAAATATGCAAAATTTAATGAGCGAGAAAAAATCCGATCACCTCAGGAGATAAAGGTAGGTCAACCCTGCTCGTTGAGATGTTAGTTCAGCGAGATGGGACACAAGGTGAGGAGTCCGAAGTACTAAGTATCCGGGGCCATTCATGACACCCATGTTTGCAACTCGTGAGAAGGCAGTGCTAAGGTTAGAGAGGTAAAAGCATTATATTGAATAAAAGGATTGAGCGATGAGTGAAAGGTGAGACATTATGAAGAAGGAATGTGGAAGTCTTGGAAAGAAAGTATGTTTCCCCGGATTTAACACCACATGGCCAAATATTAGCCCACCTTTAGCCTTTTACAAATCTATTTCTCACAAGCTTGAAAAAGTCCTCTTCTGCAGGAATTGCGCTAGGAAATCGACCAGAACTGGGGTCGATATCAACCAGATTACTCGATATCGAGTGTCTTCTGAGGTCGAAAGCTTTGATCGTGAGTACAACAAAGGAAGCGCTGACATACCTCCTCGTGGATTCGATCCTGAATTACCCTACTACTACAAGGGAGGGGATTCTTGTATTATTTGTTTGCGACAGGGAGTTAGCCTAGTTGTGCATTGTTATATTTATTTTATTTGAATCTCCTACACTCCACCCCGCCTGCGAACATCCGACGATAGCGATGTAGGGTAAGTGCATCAAAGGTATGACTTTTATGCGATTCTGTTTTCTATCCTTTGCATGATTCCTTGCGAAAGTTAGGGAGATTCGTCATTTGCATTATTGAAGTGAAAGCACTCATATTGTGAACTTGGATTACTCATGAATTGGATAGTAACTCTTAGGAACTATGCGAGAGCCTCTAACCACCTAAGTGGTGGTAACGAAAGTTATTTGACGGAAAGGCATTAAATTTCATAACTTTGGCATCAAACTTGCATTGTTATCGTTATGACATAAAACCCCGACTTTGGAAGCTTTTTAATTAATTGAATTCAAATAAAAGTTTTAGTTTTGTTTCTGATCATCCTTCTTTACCATTCTACGTTCTTCGGACTCATTTCCGACAATTGGTTACGAATTACAGTTTCTGTGACAAATATCAGAATTGATTGTAAAGGTCGATATCAAGGTCTAACGTCGATATCGAGGTCTATTTCGACGTCGACTTAGATGCTTTTGTCTTCTATAGGAACTCTACTGGAAATCGACCAGAACTGAGGTGGATATCGACCAGATACATCGATATCGAGTGTCTTCTGAGGTTGAAAGCTTGATCGTGATTGCAACAATGGAAGCACTGACATACCTCCTCGTGGATTCGATCCTGAATTACCCTACTACTACATTGGGAGGGATTCTTGTATTATTTGTTTGGGACAGGGAGTTAGCCTAAGTTGTAAATTATATTTAAATATTTGAATCTACCCCCCCCCCCTAGCGAACAGTGTTAAGCTCTCCAACCATTGCCATTCTTTCCCTGCGAGAGACCAACGGAATGGCTTTAGTTTAACATATTCTAAATTTTGTCAATCGACAATAGTATCACATAAGTCTAGGAAAGTAGTAATATGCGCTAGAGGGCATTAATTAGGTTTTCCCTCAAAAGTATGTCTTCTAATTCCGGTTAGGAAACTTGTTTTGATTTCAAAATTAGAGGGAGGGATGAGAATAACCGATTCGGGCACTATAAGCGATGGATTCATATATTGCTTTGTGTTTTGAGAGAGTGCATTGAGTTGGGTTTTATATCGCCTTCTTGCTTCCTCCTCCTTATCGTCGCGTGCCCTTTGTGCCGCTTCTCTAGCGATATAGTCTTCAATTTGCTTCCTTAGATGCTCGATCTCTTGAGCTTGGGATTCTTAATCGGCCATGATTATTTGGAGCCTTGATGAAAGATGCAGAAATCATTCGGGGTCTTCTAGGCGTTCGAATTCCGGTGTGCGATCAGCGTGTCGCATAAACCCTATAAAACAACACTCATAAGAACGTTAGAACAAACTACCTAGGGTGCGGATGATTGTTTCTCCGGCAACGATGCCAAAATTTGATGTAAGGGAGAATCGAATTGAAATATATAAATAATATAAAAACAATTGCAACCCTAGCCTTTCAAATAAATTCAAGACTCCCCCGCTGTAGTGGAAGGGTCAGGATCAATCCATGAGGAAGTGTGTCAGCGGATCCTAAGTAATTCACACAAACATTCTACTGAAGTCAACCTGGAGCTATCGATATCGACTAGGTCAGTTGATGTCGATCCAAGCAGTCAATCTCGTGTGTTAAAACCTGCACAAACAGAAGGCAAAGCAATCGACGTCGACTAGTTCACTCGACGTCGAATTAGTAGTAGAGATCGATCGACACAGAAGACTGTCGATCGATGGGAGGCAGTCGATATTGACCTAACCAGTCAATCTCGACCTCTCAAACAGAAACAAAAAGTCGGAAAAGAACGACTGAAGAATGTAGGATGGATAAGAAGCAATGATAAGAAATTCCAAGGGGTAAGACGATGAATAAAAAGGGATGTAAACAATAATAAAAAGGAATCTCCTAAGGGAAAGGATCACCACAACATTAACCAAACATGCATAAGATAAGTATGACGGACAATTACGCTATCTCATCAAAGGGACAAGCTTTCGCCGTACACCAACAAGTAGGAATACTCCTGCAAATAAACCTAATTATCTCTACCAATTTTATATTTATAATCCACGTTGTTAGCATGAATTCCTTTTCTTGTGATAAGGGCTGAACACAAAAGGGGTAGGAGATGATCAAGACGTAATAAATATCAACATCAAATACTTACCTCAAGCATGCATGGCTAACGTCGGGCTCACCCCGACCCTAAGAGATAAGCGACTACTCGCTCATGGTTGAGGTAGACATCTTTGAATAAAAGGAATAAACTTGCACTGAAAGAAGAAACTTTGAAGTCTTCACAATCCCAACGTTGGCTTTCGCAAACGCCGAAACCCTAAAGCTTTTCGAAACTAAAACCTAAAACTACTACTTTTTTGTTGTGTTTCTTGCTGAGATTGGATGCCTAAAACCAGCCCCCATGGGTTTTATTTATAGCCTTACAACTCCTAGCTAGCCTAGAAGATGGAGTCCTAATCCTACTAAAACTTGTATAGGTAAATTCTATCTAATAATGAAAGGGATAAAAACTTAATAAGAAACTAAACTATATTCTTAGGGTAGATAGACATAAACCCTTAAGGATTGAATCTATCAATAAAAGATATTAAAACGTGGCTTTATATCTTCTTTTAACTCGGATTGCTGAAAACACGTCGGCTACAGTCATTAGGTTCAGTCGACATTGAATCATGCTCTCGATGTCGAGTGCGTGTATTCTGCTCGATCTCACTTGACTCCACTCGACCTCAGGTACTCTGTCGATGTCGAGCACTTCACTCGATCTAAATCTGTGTCGACCACTCCTCTAGTAGGTTGTCTTTCCCATGTCTTTGTACTTAGTTTTTGAGTGATTAATCCAGTCGATGTCGAGCTGGTAGGTCGAGATCGACCACTCAGTTCTGGTCCTTCGCTTCTCATTTCGGCTTTGATTCGCTCCAATTTCTGCACATTTGAACCAAAACTTGTGTAGACCTCTATATCTTGTAAATATGCATATACTACACAAATTCAAGGCGTTCCCAAATCATAATGCAAATATAAGAGAGAAATTGGCATATAAGATAGGCATAAAACATGGTCTTTTTAGCGGACATCAATGTATTGGAAAATGGATTTAAGTTGGAGATTTAAGTTGGCATATAAGATAGGCATATAATTATTGTAATTCCTTTGGAGTGAATTCCGGTATAATTTTGAACTTTGATATAAAAATAGATTTATTCCGCTTTTGATTCCGAGACTTGAAATACTTTTCGGGTTTCATCGTTCCCTCTCGAATTTGAAAATTTATTTTGAATTACGATGGGATAAGGTCGAGAGAGCGAGTTTTGGGATTTAATATTTAGGCATTTCAAATTTTAATTGGGACCACATACTACCTTTGTCTTCTTCTCCCACACACATCCAAATTCTAGCTCACCTCCTTGTGTTTCTTTCCCCAATAAAGCAAAATAACTCCGACACATCCTCCTCACTTTCCTTCCACCCCCATTCCTGGCACACTGCCAAACGGACCTTTATTGCTGCCCACACCACACTAAGCACATTCAGAGCATCATCCCCTTCTGTTTCTTATACAAGCCCAGCTCTCCCTTGTCTTGATGCAAGCCCCAAACATATCCATCCCCACCTCCCTCTTTTTGAAGCCTAAGCACATCTCCTATCCTCTCCTCTCTTCCAAATCACCCCAAGCTCTCTTGCTTTGGTCCTTGCCGCCAGGGGCGGATCCAAGGGTGGGCGACACCGGGTCATCGCCCACCCCGGAAAATGATACAAGAATATATGTGTTATATAAAAAATTAAAAGGTAAAATACAAGTATCTTGAGTGGCTTGGTGGTTAAGCTCACCTCCTTTTAAATAGAATTCAATCAACCCTTGTTCAAATCCCACTAGACACATATTTTCATTTATTTTTTCCTCAATCCATTTTCCATTATTTTAAAATTCTTATAATTTATTTGATATTTTACAATGAAATAATAATAATTTTTCTTGTAAATTTAAGATATTCTCTTCATATTTTTTTAAAAAATTATTTTTAATAAAAATAATATAAAAATTATCTATAAAAAATTGTGCCCACCCCGGAAAAATTTCTAGATCCGCCCCCTTCTTGCCGCCACCATTACCTCCACCTTTCGCCCTCTGGTCACCAGTGCCATTAGCAGCTTCACCATCAACCTCCACCGAGCACCTGGACCTCTGTTTTGAAGAGCCATCACCGAGCCCCTCCTCGACACCCTTGTTTTCGCAGCCCCAAGAAGCCAAGCACCACCTCCTTCTACCCTCTTCCTTCAAGCAACATCTACAACAACTTCCACCGACTTCTGACATAGCCTAGAACCATCCCCATGCCCGAGCTGCAGCCCCGGAGTCGCCAAGCCCCATTCCTTCCTCCTCTTCCCCTGTTTTCCGTCCATTCTGGTCGGTAAACTCATCCTCCTTCGCCTTTTGCGCTAAGACATTGTAAAGCTCTATCTATAAGCCCTCTTCCTCCTTTCTAGGTCAAGCTCACTTTGACTCCGTCTCTGACAAGCCGAAGGACACCTCCGAGAACCTCCGACACCCACGAATCCCTCATTGAGCTTCCCACCCTTCCTTCCATCTTTCGTTTTCAATTGCCGGATGTTTTTACTTTTGTCCCTTTTCTTGAAACCAATGAGAGAGAGAGAGAGTCGGAGAGGGGATGGCGAGGAGCGAGGTCTCGAACGAGTGCGAGGGAGTTGTGTGAGCGAGCACGGGGGGAACGTGAGCGAGGTGACGGCGAGAGCGAGAGGTCGAACGAGAGGGCGAGAGCAGGGTTTAGGGTTTAGGGTTTATGGTAAGGGAATCAGACCGGAGAGATGAGGGTGGGCGCCTGAGCGGAAGGAAGGAGAAATGTGCAGGGGATTAGGCCGGAGGAAGAAGAAGGTCAGCGGGGCCCGCCTCCCTTCCCTCTCTCCCCGCGGGTCCCACTTGCCTTCATTTTTTTTATTTTATTAGTTGTTGGGAAACCGATAGAAAGACAGAGATTTTTTTTACAGTAGGGAAAGATTTGGATACTAAGAGTATCCATGATCATCTAGCATGATGATGTTTTGAAATTCGCAACTAAAATTTAAAATAGAATTACAACTGAGATGCGATTTTGCAACGAAATCAGCCGCTTTATTCGCCTCTCTGTAGCAATGCTGGAATTTGATAAATTCAAACTCTTTGCTTAGAGCCTGTATTTCTTCCACCATTTGTATAATCTCCTATGGTGTTTTCTCTACCTGGTTGATGGAATTGATAATGACTGCACATTCACTTTCAATAATGGTCCTCTGTATTCCAAGTTCTGCTGCCAGTCTTGTACCTACAAGTACTGCAAAGCATTCTGTTTGGGTGATAGAATCTGTTTTCCCATTGCTTTTATGTATTTGAATTCTATGACCCTGATTATTCCTAATAATGCATCGTATTTGAGATTGTACACCGCTTTTGACAGAAGCATCTACATTGATTTTAAAAATATTTTTCGGTGGATATTTCCATATTAATTTGTCACGAGCCCTGATGTGTTTGGGTAAGTTTGATATTTTTTCTTGTTTTTTCCAGCTTAAAATTTTATCTATGGTTTGAGTTAAGGTGTTGGTAATATTCTTGTTGGATTGTTTTTGGAAGATGATTTTGTTTCGGAGTTCCCAGATAGAGTGCCATAAGTGACAGAGGTCGGTAAAATCTTTGTTTTCGGCTTTGGTATTTATAATGTTTTCAGAGATATTATCTATTAATTCTGGTATTACGAACGATTTTTTAAGTTGATACCCAGGTTATTAATGAGAGATTTGGGGATGTGGCAATTAAAAAGTAAATGATTTGCATCTTCTAAATCATAGTTATAACGAGAACAAGTACTAAGGACTCCGTTTATGTATCTATTTAAGCGTGCTCTGGTGGGTAAAATATCTAGAATAATTTTCCAAATGAAGTTTTTTATATTTGGAGCAATGTTGAGTTTCCAGATCCAATCGGCACATATTTGGTTATTATTTCTTCTATTAAAGAGAGAAGCAGTGGATTTAACAGTAAATGTTCCATTTTTATTGTAGATCCAAATAAGTCTGTCAGGGATGTCAATGTTTGGGATATAAATGTTTGATATCATTTGTACAATGTGAGGGGGGAAAATATTGTCTAATTTTTCAATATCCTATTTTTTAAGGTCTGTAAAGATATTACAGACTTTTAAGTTAGGGTTACGATCATGTCTGAAGTTTTCAAGGTATTGTGCATTTACCCAGATGTCGGACCAGACATTGATGGTTTTACCATTACCTACTAGCCATAAGAGGCCTTTAGAGAAAAGATCTCTGATGTTAAGAAGTCGTCCAAATTGCCAGGAGGTTTTTGTTTTTCCTCTTTCCATCAGAGATTCCCTAGAGAGATATTTTTCAGTAATTACTTTTAACCAAATATTGTTTGGATTTGCTATTATTCTCCAGAGTAGTTTCAATTGCATGCCTATATTGATTTGTTCAGCTGATTTGAATCCTAGCCCTCTGTCCTTTTTAGGGGTACATAAACGTTCCCAACTAATTAGAGGATGATAGTGATCAGATTGGAGTTTATTCCAGAAGAAGTTTTTGTTAATTTGATCGATTTTATCAAGAATGCATTTTGGAAGAAGAAAGGATTGCATTAAGTAATTTGTTTTAGAATTCATATTTGCCTGGATGAGAACAGATCTTCCAGCTTGGGAGAGAGTATTAGATTTCCATTTGGAAAGTTATTTTTTTAGGTTTATGATTGCCTCGTCAAATAGGTTATTATTAACTCTACCACTAATAAGTGGTATTCCTAAGTATTTTTCCATGGTTTTTGTAACAGGAATATTTAATTGTTGGGCAAGATTTTGAGCTTTTTGAAGCGGGATGTTTTTGGAAACTTGTAAGAAACTCTTATTGTAGTTGATAGAAAGACCTGATGTATTACAGAAATTGTTTAAAAGATTTTTAATAGTGTGTAGGCTTAGATCATTTGCGTTTCCAAAGATAAGTGTGTCATCTGCAAAGGAGAGAAATGGTATTGGGTTACTATTGTTTGTGAGTGTGATTCCAATAAGAGGTCCGTATTCTAATGATTCTTATTGAATCATTCTTCCTGATAGTTCCATAACTATAACAAAGATATATGGTGCAAGAGGGTCACCTTGTCGAATACCTCGAGAAGTTTGGAAAGTCTTACCTGGCAGGTTATTGACTAGTACTGAAAAATTTGTTTTGGTAAGGCATGTCATGACCCAGTTGATCCACTTTTGGTGGAATCCAAATTTCTTTAGTATGATACGTATATAATTCCAACTTATTTTATCATATGCTTTTTCCATGTCTAGTTTTATTGCCATCCAACCATCCTTTCCTTTTTTGTTATGTAATGAGTGGAAAACTTCATGAGCTATTAAGATGTTGTCTTGAATATTTCTTCCTTGTACAAAGGCTCCTTGAAATGGATTAATAATCCGGGGTAAGATGGGTTTAAGACGTTTGGCTAGTAGTTTAGAAATAATTTTATAAATTGTGTTGCATAAGCTTATCGGACGATAATGGTTAATACTAGTAGGTTTGTCAATTTTGGGAATAAGTGCAATAAAAGTTGTGTTTACCTCGTTAAGAAGAATACCAGAATGAAAAAAAGATTTGATAGCTTTGCAAAGCAGGCTTCCTACAATGTTCCAGTATTTTTTATAAAATTCGGGTAGGAAACCATCAGGTCCTGGAGATTTATCTTCTGTCATAGAGAATAGAGTATCTTTCATTTCTTTATCTGTAAAAGGTTGAGTTAGGGTTATGTTTTCAGATTCAGTAATAGTATGGTTTATTAAGTTTAAAAAATCTAAGTTACTATTGGTTGGTTCATTGTTTGAGATGAATCTTTCAGCTAATTCATTTGTAATTTCATCTCTGATTTATTTCTCATCTTCAATTAATTGACCACTCTTATTTGTGAAACTGCGAGTGATATTTTTTGAGTTTCTGATTTTAGTTATTGATTGGTAGTATTTGGTGTTGCTGTCTCCAAATTTAAGGAAGTTAGATTTGACCCTTTGTTTTCAAAAAGTGTTGTTAAAGTCCATGAGTATTTTGCGTTTATTTAATAGTCTTTGTCTTTTTTTATTTATAATATCGTTATGGTTTATGTAAAGATCGAGTATATTTTATATATTATGATTATTTAATCAAATAAATTATTATTGTATTGAATCGGTAAAAATGGAAGAAAACCCGTCCTCGAGCGTGAATTTGATTTTAAAGTCATTCTGGCATCGTTTTAAAAATGTAGATTCTATCGGATTTTCATTCCGCCTTCGAGCTCCGAGTTTTGATAAAAAATTAAATTAACTTCCGTTTAACTTGATATTAGTAATTGAATTTTATTTAAATTTGATTTAGTCGGGATTCGACCGGGCGAGCGGGTTTCGAGTCTATTCCGCTAATTCGAATTCGTTCGTGGGGACCAATAACATTTATTTTATTTCCCCTTTTCCTTATTCTCTCTCTCTCTCTCTCTCTCTCTCTCTCTCTCTCCCCTCCCTCTCGGATTTCTGCAATATGCAACTGGTCCCCTCCTTGTATTCTTTTTCATGTGTGTAGAGAAGCAACAACTCATACCTCAGTTTCCTTCACTCCTCATCAACCCCACTGCCTTATCCTCATTCCACTTCTAGGAAACCCACAACCCATTCATCACCTTATCTCTTTCCCTCTCTCTGCACTGGCCACTCTTATCACCACACCACCGTGACCTCCACTTCCCTCCTCCTCTTCAGTCGAGTAACAACCCACCACACTGCCACCTCCTCCTCGGCACCACCTTCCTCCTCCTTGTCGTCGTCGTCAGCCACCATTGTCGTCGGAGAAGCCACCTCGCAGCGCCGCCCCTGTTCTCACAGGCCAAACAACCGAGCCCTCTTCGAGCCCCTGTTTTGCCGACAATGAGCCAAGCTCCACTTCCCTCCGAGTCTGAGCAGCAGCAGTAAGCACGAGCTCCATAGAGCTTCCCCTGAAGCCGAGCGCACCCCGGAGCCACCGTCGGAGCAGCTAGACGCCCTCTTCCCTCCTTTGTTTTAAATCCGAATAGGTAATCCTCGATTTCCTTCGTTCTTGGCTTGAATCTGCGTAAAGGTGATCTTTTACACCACCTCCTATCGCCCTAGGCCCTGATCTAGGTTCTTCCCTCGCCGATCGGAGACAGAGGCCACCCTGAGTACCCTCACTGGAGTTATCCCTCAGAGCTCGGTAAATCCCTCTTCCTCGCTTCCTTCTTGCTTTCGTTTCTTTGTTACTGAGTGGGTTGGGTTCGGAATTTCAAAGCAATCCTCTGGGTAAAATCTGAGGCCAAACGGCCACCGGAGAAGCCTGAATCCCGCCTCCCTTCTTCGTCCTTTTCTTCCGTCAGAACAGAGCCGTGGGAAGGGGACGGGTTCACTTGGCCGGATGGCCTCCTTTTCTTTCTTTTATTTTTAGCCGGTTCGGCTCTCCTTTCTGGTTCGCTAAAACTGAAATGGGGTTGAGGTGGGGATCCGGATATGCGCTTGTCGGGTTAGGCTTCAGTGTGGGCTCGGGTCGGGTCACTCTTTGGGATGGCTTCCTGGTTCTAGTTGGGTATATGTTGTTAGTTGTTTCACTTACTTGTGTTGATTTATGCTAAGTTGTTACTATAAAATATGATATTTTATATACTTCTGATTTTATGGAAAATGTTTATTTTCTGAAATTATATTTATATATATTATAAAATTACTTGAAGGTTATTATTATTTGAAATATGTAGTTATGATAGTTTAAATATGTGTCTTGGGAATTTTGAAATGTTGTTGATCCTCAACTAAATAGAGTTGTGATAAATGAATTTATTTGAAGAGTTATTTTAGTTATATATTATTATTGTTAAACTATTATTAGATGTTATTTTCCGAGGTAGGGAGATAATATATTATTCTGAAAATATTATATATATACATACATATTATAAATGGTTTTAAAATTAATATTTATTGAGATGGGTGATTATATTATGTTTTATAAAGGTAATTTTAAGATGAGGATTTTAAAGTAAGTTATGCCGGAATTATTTAAATGGTATGATTCTATAAGTTGGCCAAGATTTTAATGTTTATAAATGGGATTGACTAGATATGGTTGAGAAATTGTTTTGAATATGAGTTGACGTTACTTGAGATTTAAGAGTTTGGAAAACTTTGGAAAATGATATACTTGATTTAATTCGGGGAATCTATTGTTGGTTTCTGCTTGAGAATTTTATGAACTTTAAGTAAGATATGAAATGTTATATGATGACACAAGATGAAATGATGAGATGAGATGAACATGGAATGATATATGGATTTGGATGAGATAAGAGGGAATAATCTGAAATAAGATATGAGAGATATGTATGATAGTTAGGGGCGCCTCGTGTGAATTAGCTAGACTTATGCATTTGTATGTTATTAGGTGATTGTGATATGTTGGACATTGCTTGCTATTGGTGACTCATTACTTGGATTCTGCTTCTGCCTTGTTCTCTGCTGTTCGGCATATTCAGGTAAGTTCCTTTATGGGCTTACTCAGATTCAAAAGAGATTACCTGCTTATGAATATATGACATACTAGGTGTTGCATAAGCATTAAAGCATGCCATGTAGTATCATGCTAGGATTGCACTTGTGATTGAGCATTCTATTTCTTTATGCGTATGAAACAGAACGGCCGTTATCTGTGATAGTCCTAGAGTATTTGCTAGGGTCATAGGGTAGCCCAGCCCCATCGGGTGCCCTGAGTCTATCAAGTCGATATGAGCATGATATGATAGCCCAGCACCATCGGGCAAGAGATGATATATGATATGATATGATATGATTAGCCCAGCACCATCGGGCATGAGCATGATATATGATATGATGATGATATATGAAATGATGATGAGATATGATATGATATGATGATGCCGTGGTGAGTGCACCACCACGAGGAAAGTGATATGCTATAGCCCGAACTGGCCAGTCTCTGCACTAACGGGAAGGGGTGCAGAGGTAGGAGAGGGATATGCCACTTGGCATTCTTTGGGCGCCTTTACAGTTCTTTTCGCATATTGTAAATTAGGATCATGTTAGTGTGATTTAATTCTGCATCTGCATCATCTTTATTATTAGCGTATGTGTATGTTCGCTTGTGGGACAAGGTGTGTTGGGGCCTCGGTCTGATCCCGCTCGCACCAGTTGTTTTTTGGTTTGATTGCTCCCTGTCTCTATGGCGTGGGAATGTCCCCCGGGCGATTGCAAAGAAATATGTCTAACCCTGCCAATTTGGCTATACGACTTAGAATATATGTTTTGGTTTTGACCCGGCTCTGCCGTGGCTTTTGTATCTAAATCTTACTTCCGCTCTACTTTTGTTTATATTGAATTTCTGTAACTAAGATTGATTGGGGTTCGAAATCCCCGCTTTGAATACTGACTGTTCATTAGAGGTTTGAAACCTCGACCCGTACCTGAATTGCAACATCCGAACGAAGGTATCCAACCTTCGAAACGTATCTCGGATATTTATATCCGGGCCGTTACAGTTTCCAGTGACTTGTTGTGTTTGTAATAATAGTAGGTTGTCCTCAATATTTTTTAATTGTCTAAAATTATTGTTTGGATGTGATTTGCACCAGATTTTTGTGTTTTTCTTAAGAAGTTTTTGTTTTTGTAATAATGTAAACATAAAGGATCCGTGAAGCTTGTTCTACCAAGTTGATTTAACTAGGTTATTGTAGTTGTCATTATTTGTCCATGACATTTCAAATTTGAAAGGTGATCCTGAGAAGGTGAGTGGTAAGAGAGAGAAACTCTCAAAGGTGAAAAAAACCCACCTTGCGTCCTCCCCTTGGCAGATCTTCTCCACCACAAAAGTCATGGTTTCCGGCAAACTTTAGTGGTTTTCCGCCGTACCTATCGTACCACCGGCGAGGCAAAGAGCCACCAATCATCCCTTCACCCTCCCCCACCATTGTCTTGCACCTTGAGTCCACTAAAAGCCTAATTACAAATTGTTTTTATAAGTCTGTCAAGCGTCAAAATGGCCTGAGTTCCTTAGGTCTTGCTTAGATCTAGGCCGCCTCCGGCGGTGGCTGGACCCTCCCTCCACCCCACGGTGCTACTCCCTACCTCCCCGTCCAGATCCACCATCTCTTGCTTAGAGATTTGTCCTCCTTGGCTCAAATCGTTTCATCTTGACCTGTTTGCAGCCTGCGTTTCTCCTATGGCTTGATTCTGCTCCGGCTTTCCCCCTAGTCTCCGGCAAAGCCAAGTGCCATCGGTGGCACCCAAAGCACCTACCTCCCTCCTTACTACTTACTTACCTCCTCAGATTTACCCCATGTGCTCCAGCTATTTGAAAACCAAACTCAATACCCCTTCGTTTTGCGTGTTGAAAATATCAGATCTCCGCCGCCTATGCGGTAGCCGGAGCCTTCCACCACCACTTTGGTCCTCCCCGACACCATAGCTCTTAGATCCGGCCACTAACTCTCCAGATCTGTCGCGTCTTGGGTCAGATCTGAACATTTTGCTCGAGACTTGTGTGTTCTTGCCCGACTTGATCCAGTGCAAATGGACCCCGGGTGAGCTCTCCTCAAGCTCTTCTCTGATTATGCGAGCACTCCTACCGCACCCTCGTCCCCTATTCTTTGTGGTTTAACTTTACTTGGGTCAGGTTCGCTCTCCTTTCTTGTTTTTCTGTTCTGGTCTGCTGGTTTTCCATGGGTTAGCTTTGCTTGTCTTTAAACTTTGTAACCTCCGGTGAGGCCAAGTGCCGCTGGGAGCCCCCCTCTCCCCCTCTCCCTCCGTCCTCTCTTTGCTCCGTGTTCTTCCCCCTTTTTTTCTTTCTTTCCATCAGATATGGTGATCTGCTTTTCCGTTTGAGGTTTTGTCCGTAATAGCTTGGTCCGTACAGTTTCCAACGTGTCCTCCATTGTCTCCGGCATGTCCTGTTCTTTCTTCCTTCATGACGTCTTCACCTGCAGGGGCCCACCTGCTTTGTCCACTCCCACAAGCTTCCTCAGCCTTTGACCACCCGTGACTTGTCCTTCTCCTGCCTACAAGCGGTCCCCACTACAGCTCACATGTCTACTTGTTTCTCCTGGCTTTCTTTTTCGGTCAAACTTCCCTTCTTGTGTGCTGACTCACCTCCTCCACATCAACCTTTTACTTCCTCCTCAGCCCACATTTTGAGAGTCGGAGGCAGGTAATCGAGTTACCTCCCCTCCTTCCCAGTCTCGCCCCTTTCTGAACTCTCCTCGTGCCTTACCTTCCTGACGGGGAGCTCATCCACTCTTTTGGGCTCCCCTTCGGGCCTTTCTTATGGAAGATTTCGGCTCTCTCCTAGACACGGTTCTGCCTCATCCTTGCCCACCTTAGGTCTTGGTCCCCTTAGGCTGACTTCACTTTTGGGTTGTGAAATCAAGGACCCTCCCGCACCTCCTCACGCCCGTACATCCTAGCAGAAATAGAGTCGGTTGTCCCCCCGACTAGTACTAAATTCTTTCATCTTGTCTTCGGGGTGGGTTCCCATGAGTTGTGTTCTAACCATTACTTTCCTTTTCCTCTTGTGTTTTTTTGTCCTTATGGTTCCTCGGGTCCTTGTGTGTTTTAGGCGTGGCCCCCTGCGGCTTGGGAGGCCCGGAGTCTTGCCTTACTGATGGTGATTGGTATTGTGGATGTCGGTTGCTTCCATGATGTATTTTGAGTAGTTCTATAGTTTACGTTGCTTTAGGTTGTAGGGGCCTGCGTGCCCTAGTCTATTGCCTTCGTCCGTACCTAGGGGTTGCATCCCTTGGGTATGACCCATTGTTTGGTATCCTTAGTTTGGTAGTTGTAGGTTGGCCCTCCCGGTGCTTGTATGCACCTTAGGTTTGGTTGTTGAGGCTCTCTTTAGGGTGACTTGTATGACCCTGGTTATGGCTCTTTCTTGCTCTTTAGGGGTTTACGCCTAAGAGTTAGGACCCATGGTATGGTTCTCCCCTAACGTGGTCCCTGGACCTTGCTAGGGATAACCATTCGTCTTTTATTTTCCGCACTTTATTTGTAAAAATTATATTATTAATACAATTTACCCTTAAAATAAAAAAAAATGAAAGGTGATCATGCTCTGATTATTTTTGTTCCAATTGAGATGGATATTAGAGAGTGATCAGAGCTTGTGAATGGATGGTTGTGAACTGTTGAGTTAGGGAATTGGTTAGAGATATCCGTGTGGATCATGACTCTGTCAAGTCGTTCATAGATATTATCTATGAGAGTTTGTCTTTTTCTCCAGGTAACTGGACTTCCAGTATAAGGGATAGTATGAATGTCTAATTCTTCCTTGATCTGTTGGATACGGATAAATCTATTCTTGTGTGGATTTGTACCTCCAATTTTATCATTTATGGATTCTATTTCGTTAAAGTCTCCCATTATTATGGACGGAAGATTATGTTGTCGAGTTATATTAATTATGTCGTTCCAGAACTTGTTTTTCTCTATTTGATTTGAGGGTGCGTAAATGAAGTTAAGAGTAGATCTAAAGTTATTAATATTAACTAGATATATTACATAATTTTTGGATATGGTTATTTGTTGGCTTGAGTCGCTAAAGTTAGAATTTTTGAAAAGGATCTATAGTCCATCTTTTGTGCCTTCTGAAGCAATATGGTGTGCTTTATTAAACCCAGATTTTCTATAGAGGCTTTCATTTGGTGCCTCACTTGTTTTTGTTTCTGCTAGTACTAAGATATCTAAGTTATTTCTTTTTTGGATATAGGCTAGGTCTTGACATAAGTTAGGTTTTCTTACTCCTCTTATATTCCAGTAAGCTATATATGTCATTTAAATTTAAAATTTTTGTATAAACGCCTTTTGAGCCTTTTAGATATGTAACGGTGTTTCTTTTTAATATTTGAGTGGTTAGTAATGGTATAATTTTTTTGTTTTAAAGACTTTATAAGGTGTAGTATTATGATATGTGTGTTATAAATATTTATGAATTTGTTTGAGAGATATACTGTTTTTTTTGGGTATATAATTTTTTAAACCTACTTTATTATATTTATGGGTTATTTTAAAGTTTGCAGAGTGGTGTGATTCGTTTAATGAGTAGGTATGATTTGTGTTTAGTAAGTTTGTGATTTCCCATGTTTTCTTTTTAGTTATAGTTTTTTGAATGTGTGTGTTATGATTGGCTGTTATGCCGAAGTATTTGTTGTGAGTGTTGGTTTTAGTTCAAAGTCGGTTAGTTATAACAAATTTTAAAATGGTAAGATTATACTTTTTATGGTAATTAGAGGTAGTTAGTATATTAATATGGGGGTGTTTGATCCTAAAAGGGTTATGGCTTTGTGTTATGTTCCTTAATTTGTAAAAAACGAGTGGTATTAATTTGGACCTTCTGTTGTTAGTTTTTGGGTTAGGGTAATTGGGCCGGATTTGTTCGTGGGCTGGTAGTGGATTTTGATAATAGGTTTAGTATATTTGTCTTTGGTACTAGGTAGTTGGGCGCGCAGATGCGCACCTATAATGTCGGTATTTTGTAACAATCTAGTTAAATTTGATGTTTTGACTTTTTGAACTGCAGAAGAAACATATTACAGTATAACAAAGAACTATAACTGTAATACAGATTTGGGCATGACCTAAATGTATGAGTCTATAGGTTCAGTTGCACCATAGCACAACATCATGGAAAAAAAATAGAAACCCCCTAAAAAAGAATATCACAAGAATAGAACATATCATAAGAAACTTTGTAAAACGTATCTTGTCCTTACAACTTTGAGAAAATGAAGAAAAGGAAAATGTATTTGAAAATCTATTTGTTGGTAAGCAGCAACCAGCTCAGCATCAGCTTTCTTGCCAACAATTGTCCAGCCTCCCAGCTAAAGATGAAGAAAGCCATTAGATATCTAGAATTTTTGCTGTAAGATGAAGAAAACCATTAGAAATAGGTTACCGGTTAAACTCATCTAAGTCACGAGCTAAAAGGAAAAATAAATAATCATCAGAAAGATCAGACTAAAGGCGGATAGGTGCGCTGAAGCCCCTTAACAAAGATGGAACCGACTTCTTATAAATATAAGCGGACACAAATTCGATCTTCCTCTTTCTTTCCAGGAATAAAAATGGGGGGAAACACAAAATCAACAGTGAGGACAAAAATAAAAAGGTCAAAGCGAAATGTTCTTAACCAATGCATCAACTTTATGATGAAATAAAAGAGCTATCATGATAAATGCAAGAACGGAAAGTAATTCCAACTAAAACCCTTTGAAAGTTAATATATAACAGCCTAGTTTTGATTGTTTATGATGAAGAAGAATTGCATTGGAAACAGAAGGGAAAATGAAAATATTCTCCTTGGTAACCTTAATAGATAGCATTTATTCGCAGTAGATATCGGTGGCAAACGTATAAAAAGGTTCAACAAAGTGGCATCATACCTTTGTTAGGGGAAGCACGGTGGGGTTGCTACCAACGTTCTGAAGCTTTCCATCATGATAAATACCAGTTAGAGGCATGTCCTTCCCACTTTACTCAAGCAAAACCTCTGAATAGGAATAAACATGGGTTCTTTTTCTGGATGTCCAGAAGTAGGTGGGACCTCTTGGCTGCAAGAGCCGTGGATAAAAAATAAAAACAAAACATGGGGAAAAAAGCAGTAAGGACATCAAGGTTATTCAATCAGGTATCCTGACCTGAACATCAGAGTGAAGGTTTGATTTCTGCATCGTAAGATGAAGTGACTTTAAGAACAGATGTTCCAGTTTATGAATGCCTGCATCATTGTCTCGTTAAAACTTGTATCATAGATCATAAAGATGAAGAAGAAGACAAAAGAATTGTATACCAGTGTAAAAATTAGTAGCATATGCATTATTTGCATCTTGCATTGCAATAAAAAAGTCTTCGCAAGTCACAACTCGCGCATCGTGTTTGTTGAAGTACAAATCCATGCCCTGAATCATGTGGAAAGAAGAAATAAGGATAACACAAAGATACAGTCATACATGCTAACATATATCAACTTTAGAATTATGTGATCATCTTTTCACCTTTCAGAATCCTTCACTTCCAAGTAAAGTCTTGTACATTTTGACAACTTCATCTCCATGTCAGTAAAAACACAAGACAAAGCTCTAAAAAAATCAATCAGGAGGCAACCCACAGGGATTGATTTGGAAGTGAGAGATCACATAGCAAGAAGAACAAGGGTGTAGATGATATATCGTCGGTACCTTTTCATAGACCTGGAAAAAAACGACAATAAGCACAGTTTGAAAGGGGGAGCATGAGTAGCACCTACAGTTAGTATTTGGTGCGTATAACCTCCTTTTACATGAAGCCCAGTTATTGAGCCACAAATCAATATGTCTTCATATCTTTCTTGTGGGTATAATTAAGTGATGTAATGTGACCATTAAGGTCTAAAACACTTTGATTAACAAGAGTATTTTTAGGCCAGAACATGGATTTAGCAGAGAACATGATAGGTGGTGTCATGAGAACAAAAATTTTGAGTTAGACAAACTAATGAAAACTGAATAAAAATTCTACAATAAATTTAGGTTCAATGGTCTATAAATCCAATAGTTCACTATAATTAGATTCTCTCTCTTTTTGTAAACATAATTCAGTGGATTAACATTTTGTCAGCTAAAGCATATACACAACTAATAAATCAATGAATTTGGATACCCTAACACTAATCTCCATTGTGGAGCATAAGCAATCTTTAGAAATCAAACATCCAAAGCAAGTCAACAGTTGAGTATTTAGATCAGAGTATAAAATAACAGATAGAGCAATCATACCTAGATGAAAACACATCCGTCGTTGCTTTCTCAATTACTCATATCCATGTTAGGATGCATGATTCAACTATGGTTTTAAACTGAGCCCCATTGCTGCCTCAAATTACTGCTACAACATCCTCAAATAAGACTAAATGCATGCTGATTTCCATCAAACATAATTAGTCTTTGATGGCCAAGGTCTATACTGCAATATGAGACAAAGAGGAGAATTTATGATTAAATGAATGAATAATATTAAATTAAAAAGAAATTGATGGATCTTTATTTGTTCTTATTAACCTTTTTGTAGCGAAACTGTAACAACTGTGTCAACAATGTTATGACATTATTCTTAGTCACAACATTGTTATAGAAGTTGATTACAAGGTTGATAGTTAGTCAACACCGTTAACACTTGTAACTCCAGCTCTTGACAACACATCAAAGCAAACAACATTGACAGTTTGATTTTTTGCAACATTTACCTCAACTGTTGTAGGAATGAAAACTTGCAAAGCATTGCGGTTACGTACTCTTGAAAATGCTACATATAATTGACCGTGAGAGAAACAAGGTTGACGTAAAAATACACAGACTTTGTCTAAAGTTTGTCCTTGAGACTTATTAATAGTCATTGCAAAGCACAGTTTAATAGGAAATTGTTTTCGTTGAAATTCAAATGGATAGGTTGAGGCAGTAGGTCTTAAATTTATTCTAGGAAGTAATACTTGAGTGCCTTTGTAATAACCACTGGATATTTCACATAATATCACTTCCTTTCGGAATTCTCTACAAATTAATCTAGTACCATTGCATAAGCCATTTGCTGGGTCCAAATTGCGAAGATGTATTACTGGGCAATTTAACTTCAACACTAACTCATGTGGACTCATTCCGGGAGAGCATAAAGTATGTAAGAATTCAACCGGATATAAATTACAGTTGTCATCAATCACAGAATCAAAGCTTCTGTAAACATGAGGAGGACCTGGGAATATTGAAATAACCGAATAATTTATTTCATCAACACCATCATTTGTAGGGGTTAAAATTGCACGACCATTAAATATATGTGCATCAAAATGAGGTTGCATAATTTCAGGAAACATCGCAGCAATTAAAATAGCAATATGCTCATCTTCAATATGAAAACAATGTATGAAATCAGGTAAAACAATAGTAGAACTACTTCCAGTTTGGAGACTGCCATTTCCAAGTTGTAATAAAAAGGAAGCAAATTCAATATCTTCTTCTGCTCTAATGTTAATGCATAGTTTAAGCTTATGGAAATGTGGCCAAAGATATGAGCTAACTAAAATTGAGTTAATAACTTCAGTCTCGGATTTATGAGGTATAACAGGTAGTACTTGTCTAAAATCACCACCAAATATGACAATCTTACCTCCGAAAAGAAGTTTCGAATCACATATGTCTTGTAGTAGAGAATCTACAACCTCGATATTTTGCTTTTTTGCCATAGAAGCTTCATCCCACATAATAACAGCTGTAGCACGTAACAAGTTAGCCAAGCTACTTTGTTTAGACACAGGACAACTAATACTACCTGTCTCACTGATAGGAATTTTGAATCTTGAATGAGCAGTTCGACCCGTAGGTATATTTGAAGCTGCAATACCAGATGATGCAGTTGGCAATACAATAAGACCCATTTCTCGAAGTGTAGCATACAATGCAAAGTATAAATAGGTTTTAACAGTTCCTCCAGGACCATCAATAAATAAACACACCAGGCAATTTATGAATAACATGATCCATAATAGTATCATAAGCAATACGTTGTTGAACATTAAGATTTATGTGTGCATTTCTATATTCAGATGGAATGGGAGCATCAATAGCATCACTGATATCTCGAGTAATTTTGAAACCTATCATATTAGGAATGATGGGAAGATTAAAATGAAAATGTGTCATACTTCGCCCCATACCTTCTAAATATTTTTCAATTTCATAATAAGTTAATTGAAACACTTTGGCAGGTTGTCCTTTGTGAAAGTGGAAAAAATCTTCAGATAAGTAAGGGAAAAAGTCATCCCACAACTATTGCAGATGAATAGGTTCACAAAAAGTAAGTACAGTTGCAAATAACCTGCACAAAACACAAGGCATTTGCACTTCCACGGCTTCCTGCATACAGGCTTCAGCATAATCGTCT
Organism: Persicaria maculosa; assembly: GCA_963922045.1. NCBI lineage: Eukaryota > Viridiplantae > Streptophyta > Magnoliopsida > Caryophyllales > Polygonaceae > Persicaria > Persicaria maculosa. Next base: position 19,218,068 of record OY998271.1, on the reverse strand, counting down.
TTCCCTAGCAATGAATGGTATTCTGCAGCTTCTTTGAAAGTCTTACAAGTAATTCCATCTACAGTCAACAAATCAACAAAAGAGGTTGCACCCTTGACATTTATGAGTAAAAGTCGTAAGTAGTATCGCTCTCTTTCACAAGGACTTACATATGTCAACCTACCTACACATTTAGGACCTTTCCTTTCTTTCCATACTTTCAAACTATTATTCCAAGTAAAGTACTGAGGGAATTCAGAGTACAGAAATTGTTTAGCATTTGGAAGCACAAAATTTGCAGTAAAATATTCAGTCAACATAGTTGCATGTCGATGTTCATCATCAATAACATTATTTAGGTTATCTCGTTCATTAAAAGTGACCATATGCATATGAGGTAAGTGTACTTGCAACGGATAAACACATGGGGACATAGAATACAATGGGAATGCAAATAGTCTCCATGATGATTCCGGTGGACTAATCCATCTTCCCGATTGATATGCAGTAATTTCATTCTGTATAGGTCTCTTATGCACATTAATATCAAAGCGAACTTTGTCATGTCCTTTATATACGTACTTATAAATGTACTTGACAGCTTGAATAGTTGAACATATTTCTACATTCAAATGACAGTCAAATGCTGCTAGCAAGTATGGGTTATACGGAACAACTGAACGGTTGTCTAATTGGAATTTTTTAACAAGCACTACATCTCCATTGTTACGCCTCTTATATACAGGATATGCATCTTTGTTTTGTGTAGTCATTTCAGCAAAATTACGGGGATAGTCGGCTTTGCACGTTGTAACTAATCCGATTTTTTTCATACAAGGGCAATTTGGGTTTTTATCACCACAAGGACCATGCATCATATGCTTGACAACAAGATGACGTAATTCAGGGTATTCCTCGGATGGTAATTCTGCACTCACATATTTATCAAAACTATCTGTAGCAACTATTTTAGAGCCAAATGCAAAGATAAGCAACATATGTAAATGAGGCAAACCACGTTTTTGGAACTCAATAACATCAACACTTGCAGCAACTGGTCCAAATATGTTATCTTTTAATATTAAGTTCTTCAACAAATGAACTTTGGCATAGAAAATTCTAGCTACTAAATCAGGTCTGTGTTCAGAACCCTCACCTGGTAGTAGCTGTTCTTTTATTTCAGACCTATTTGGATTGCAAGTCATGGTTAAAAACAAATCACGCTTTCCAAACTTCTGGACAAGAGCCATTGCATTTAAATATCTACATTTCATATCTCTAGGCCCACCTATGAATGATGCAGGGAGTACTACACGATGTCCAACATCAGAGGCTCTACAACTACCATCATTAACACTGTCAACTATTCCCTGATATAATTCGCTTCTGATTAAAACCTGATTACGACGAATGAAATCAAGTCGTGTATTCTCCACTTTTACATACATATCAACAATATATTGTAGAAATAAACGAGCAGTATGGATAAGAAAGTTTCCTACACGGATTTGAAATCTGTAACAGTAATATTGCCTACATGATAAAGCTTTACCTGATTCCAATGGATGTGTATTTGATGCTAGAAGAACAACATTTTGAAGACAGATTATAAGTACCATTAAATGAATAACAAAATAAAGATAGTTAATATATGCATTTCATTAAGAGGTACCTGCTAACTCGTTTGATATAAGGGTCTCCGCACTTTGTATCTTATGATGAGAGAGAGGAAATGTCGTTGCATTACAAGGAATGGCAGAGCAGACAAGAACTTGTTTAAGACCTTGATGCCAACCAGATTCACCTTTATTGAATAAAAGTGGATATTGTAAAGGATCATAACATCCATAGTAATGTAAGATTTGATGTTCATGATTAGACTTTCCATACACTACAATATGAGGACTATTAATACGATCAGATGATGTATTATCAACTATAATAGCAGCAACCTCATCACAGGTAGGCATATTAAAGACCCTTTGATAATGCATATCATAGATAGGCATTATAGACATTTTTAGGCTAGTTAGGTTGCATTTAGTTAATGAATTAGAGTTAAAGTGCATCTAGCGATTATTTTAGAATGTTCGGATTTTACGCGAATTTGTGAGTATTGTTACAGATTAGATTCGAACACTATGGGATGCATGATAGTGGAAGACTTGAAGAAGAAGAGCAAAGAATTGGAGATCAAGCTTCTGGCAGCGGGATGAAGCAGCGGGGCATATGCCGCGGCCGCGGCATACATGCAGCGGCCGCCGCAAGGAGCTGGAGCGGCGCCTGAAGAGAACATACGTGCAGCGGCCGCGTCACATATGCTGCGGCCGCCGCATCGGTCATCCGCCGCATTTCAAGTTGTGAAACCCTAGTTTTTGTTATTTTCATTTTAAGATCGGTTTAGACTTTTAAAAGGCCGAGAGTACTTTAGTTTGGAGTACTTTTCATATTTTCATTCTACGTTCATCAGATAATTTAGAGATTGAGCGATGTCTTCCATGAGGAACTAAACTCATACTACAGGCCTCTTGAATCTTCTCTTTCCCTATCCATGCGCTTCCTATTCGCATGGAGTGTTCTACGCTATATTTCGATTCTGCTCTTCGAAAAGGAACATCGGCTCGAACAACTGTTTCGGTGCGGGCCGCGAGAGCGGCTCCGGAACCACACGAATGCTTTATTTGGATTGATTGTGAGTTTCTAATTCTCGTTCCTTATTTCCTATATTTGAATGCTTCAACTTCTTTGTGCTTGATTGATTATTGTTTTGTTCTATCTAGCCTGCGCAACTAGTTAGAATCAATTTAATTGCTAGGGTTTTATAGATTCCTGATTGTGAACCTTAACCTAAGTAGCAAACTTATCCCTTTAAGACTGATTGAACTAATTGGATAGGTAGGAAGTTGAATGTGTTGTTAAATCCCTCTTTAGGGACTACAAATACCTTGGCTAATCTCTAAACTTAAAGCTATCAATTGGGTTAAATCCTTCTTTAGGGACTGTTCGATTGATAAGGGTTGCTAGGACTGATTGGACTAGTAACTATATTAGGTCGGGACAAGGGCATTCATAGGAACCTCAATAGGACGAGAAGAAGTTACAAGGATCGCTTCAACCAAATAAAGTGGAAAATTGTTGGTAGAACTACTTCTCTCATTTGTTTAAATCAAAACCCTTTACCTTGCCTTTCATAAATTGCTTTGCTCTCACAAACCCCCCATCTGGTTACTTAATCGGCACTTGAATCATACTTGAGCAACAAATCTCCCTGTGGGATCGACCTCTTGCTTATTACTATACTAGTTATAAGTTTGAGTTTACTTTAACGGATCAACGACAGGTTTCCCCTCCGTCACCCGTTGATCTAGATTAATAGATTTGAAAAGTCTTATTTCAGTATTTGCAGTTATTGGGAATGTACATAAAGAACGAAAAAACGCAGCATAAGGATTGACCGATGTAATGTTTATTAGAACATCAATTATGTCAGGACAAAGGTCAGACAAAGTATTGCAACGTATATCAAACTCGGAAGCACCATCATAAAAATACAGTTGCATAAATTTTGGATGGTCATCCTTGGATAAAAGATTAGGAAGGAAATGATAAAGTTGACCCTTCAACAAGAATGTGTGAATTCCTTTTTTATTACTACTTTTGTCATAGTTTCCACCAAGGCAACTAAAAGCGAACAAATTGTTATAAGCTCTTGAATAACAACGAAAATGGTCACCCACGGCATCTTGTCTTGTAAATAAATCATAAAGTTGGTCACAGAAGTCTATATTAACCAACTTAATACTACCATTTGCACAGCAAAAACCGGGGCTCTCAAAAGCAAATTTGGTTGCTGAACAATATTGACATGTTAATGGTACGGGCAAAGGAATTGGGGTACTTAATAAGTTTGTCATACCTAGACCAATAAGAATGCAGGGAGGATGTGATGCATTTGAAATGTTTGCTTGTTCCATCACACCAAGCAAAGCACATTCACTATCAATCTAGGCAAAACACAAGGCAATAACAATATAAGTAATTCAATATGAACAAGATGTATAGTTGAGAGTTAGAAAAACAAGATGTTTATATTGTTGAATAAACCATAGAATTTTAATAAAATAGGCTCATTAGCAAATTAAGACGTATAGTAACCATAATAATATAGCACCTCAAGACGAGTACGCCTGATTTTGCGAAAAACATTTGAAAGAGATATCTCATCATTCACCTACATCAAAATATAACACAAAATGATAGAATAATTAATAATTAATAAGATCTATAAACTACCAAAGCTATTTAATTAACTGGTAAAAACATTACAACATGCAAAAAATAACAACAACGCAGGTAGTGCAAAATAAACCGCAATGGTAACCATATCCAAGTATATCACCTTAAATGGAATTTTTCTTTTACGGGTACCATGAGGATCGGATGTAGATGCTTCTTTACCCATCTGTGAATGAGAGAATCTCAATAAATATGTATATTAATTGCACATGAAATAAGTACCCGACCATGGGTATAAAACTTTAAACAAACATATAAACAAATAACGTGAGCTAATTATGCAAGTGATGATATGTGTAAAACCTCTTTAGATGTAGGAGTTGTAATACCAGCCGCAAAATCAGCAGTAATCTGATAGAAAGTAACACATCATAAAATCTCAGTGAAATCAAATATGGTATATTTTATCAATACCAGAGAAAAAATAAAAGGTTTACTTCAGCAGGAGTGCGACGTCGTCTGCGTTTTATTAAACGTGGTGGAAGCCCTTCAAGAGCACTTGATATATTACCAGAGACATCAGTAACTACCTAAACAACAACATAAAGTTTCTTGGTGAGAATGTAAATATGACGCATAGTATTTGGTGAGAATGTAAATATTACGCATGTATAATATGTGAAGGTACTACTAAAAAAACAAAGTACAAAAGCAAAGAAGGAAATAAATGATGCACAATAGGGAAACTAATTATAAGCACCAAAAATGAAGTCACAAAAGGAACAAAATAATATATAGGTTGAGGTTGCAGATCAGTAACATAGGAAGATCACTTGATAAATCAATCGCCGCTTCAGTTTTACCACCAGATATACCTTTACGTTGTTACGTATATGTTTACGACATGCTGTAAATTCTGTAGATGTAGGGGTTGAAATTCCTGCTAGAGCATCAGCAGCAATCTGAAATAAAACAATGGTTATGAGCCATTTGATATTTAATATAAAGAAAATGAAGAACTTGTAAAATAGTGGTTGACCACAAATGTAAAAATCATACAATAGTACCTGGGCATGAGTACGTCGGCGGCGACGTTGGAAGAACTCAGATGGGTCTTTACTTGATCCTTGGGTTGAGGCAGCCACAGTAGTCTAAACCAATTGGTAAATAATAAAGATAATCATTATGAATCATAATGTATTATTTAAATGTAAATCTTGCTAAATTAAATGTAAATGTTGCGGTATATATATATATATATATATATATATATATATATATATATATATATATATATATAATTAAGTGATATCTGTGTTTGGTAATTGTGGCATAATGTTTCTTCTCCGATGTTACTAAAACAATGCAATCATAACAAAGGTACAACTGGGAAACGACAATTTACAGTTTCAGATTGCACTGTAATCGCAGGTGAAATGTCAGTTGTCGCAACATTATGCGTTTGATCTGCATGAGGAAGAGGACAAGGAGGCTCAACCACATTCGCGTTTTCAGTATAATACAATTCAAGTGCATCCTCAAGGCACCATTTTTTTGCCTACAAATTACAACACACATCAATAGTGATTAAGAGCAAAAGGAAATACATTAAGAGTGAATTATGAAGCAAACACGAAACTCACATTTAGAAATTGATTTGCACTATCCACAGTTTCACCCAGGGCAATGCTAAGGAAAGTAGAAACCAATTGTTGCTTGGCCAAAGGTGAGAGTTTGTCATCCATTAGAGAGATTAAATGAGAGTCAGGAAATGCAACTACAAAGCAAGAAACAAAAAAAAAATTATAGAAAAAAGTAAATCAAATAAACAAAGGACCACATGTACAAGAAGTTAATGCAAATCTTTATAAAAACCAACATAATGAGTTGAACTGAACCTTTGGTGAATAACTATATAAGAAGGGATGAAGCCTAAATGAAACAAAAAATGAGGGAAACATGTGAAGCATGACAGAGAAATTGGAAAAACACCATTAATATAGGAAGAGCAAGCCCAAAAAGACGAAAAACCTTAAAAATGAAAGAGAAGGTATTGAATATAGTCAACCAAAACAAAAGAGCTAAAAATATGAGAACTTATAAACCAAACAACAAATGAAGGAAGCCTGTGAAGAATGGTAGTAAAGGGATGAAACACAAACAGGAAGGAAATATATCTTTAAAAATGAAGGATTTTTTTACTTTACCTCTGAGACCTGTTACTCTTACAAACGGTGGACAATCATCTGCTATCAACAACTTTCAAATCTTTAGAAAAAAGGCCTGAATAGCCTACCCTAATTGCCGTTTTTTGTTAAAGTAATTTATGCTATTTGTACTTGTTATTGTATCTCTCCTAGGGGTTTCTGTAATTTCAGCTAATCAATTCCCCATCATCCGTCACGTCGCTTTTATTGCGGTTGATCTCATCTGTCCCTTTGTTAATCCCTCGTGGTCTCTTACTTGGGTGAGATTTGGGTTTGTAAATTTTTTCTTTTTAAAGTTAAGACTTGTAGCTGGACATCATTCCGAATATTGTAGTTGAGCAAATGATAATCACTTTCTTGACTTTGGAATCAGTGGCTTTGTGGACTTAATTAAATGCATGCCTTCAATTAGTCCTAATTCATGCTACTTTGATGTGATAACATATTGTATATTCTGGGTGCATATTGGTGCTAGTGTCAGTATGTTCAAGCTTTTCTTCGTTTTGTTTTCTGATTTTGGGATCCATTATCATGATGCTGTTTTTGTTCCTGCTACAGATTTATGAAGATGAAAATTGTGTGTGCATTGGACAGGAACCCCCTCAGTCACCTTTATCTTAAATTGTGATTTAACATTGATTTTTCAAGATTCTTAAATTCTATCTCTACACTATAGATCCCTTCTATTTTGGTGCTTTATTCATGTGCAAAGTATTAGAACATTGCATTAAAACCAGGCAAGCAAGACCCTAAATCAAATCATCAATTTGAAGGCCATAACCCTTAATTCCAAGACCCTAATCCTAGATTTCAAGATTACATGAGGCGTTCAATTTCGAGTCTCCAATCCTCAATTTGAATTCGAAACCCTCCATAACTTATAATGTGTTTTTATCAAAGGCTCACAACTCTTCAAGTATGCAATGGCGGATTTACCCCTTAAACATTGATTTTGAAATTATTCATTTTTTTGTTTCAATGACCTTTATCGTCTTTTCATCTAAATCTCTACTCTCTCCTGTGGCCTCTCTGACTCCTCTTTGCTCGCCGATTTCCATCTCCTGAAGAAGCTCTCTGCTTCTCTTTATTTCCCCCAATTTCCCTGCTTCATCCGATGAAATCTTCCTCTTCTTTCTTCGAATCTCGCGAGAAAATGACGGGCAAGGTGAATTCCAGGGCGGCGGAGACGGTGATGATCCGAATGCGAGATCTGTAGGAGGGAGCTTGCAGTCTAAGATGGAAATGGCTCATTCCTATGCTAGGCAAGATGTATGTATGGACTATGGAGTAATTATTTCTGTTTGTTTTTATGTTTACTACTTCTGCCTCCAAATTGTTGACCATGTTCATGTCGTATCAATTGTTGATTTTTAGGTAGCATCTTTAAGTTTATTAAAACTGCTTTCCAGTTGATACGGGGATTAGCCGTGGATGTCCCGATCTTCCGACAACAAGCACAAAAACACAAAGAACACAAGTTAGACAATAATGACTCGACAAAGACTCAAAGGACTCGACAATGGTAATGAAAAAGATAGATAGGGCAGGAGAAAGTCTAGGTAGAACGAGCGAATAGACCCTTGATCCCAATTGAACAAAGTCCTAAACCAACGACTAGCTAACCAATCTCTACGATCTTACACAACCTAGGACGTATCCTAGGAGCACAAGAAAGGGGCTCGTGAAAGCTTGATAGCACCAATCAACTAGCGAAGATCGACACACACAAGACAAACCAAGCAAGGTCAATTCACCAAGAATCCTCTCGGTCTCTCTCTTGAATCCTCAAGAAACAATGTGTTTGCAAAGCAATGCTTTTCATTAATCAAATATGGGTTTTGTTCCTAATACAACCGGCCTAGGAGGCTATTTATAGCCTTAAATGGAGATAGAAAAGGCTGAAAATAAATGACAACAAAAGAAATTCAGAAAATTGCAAGAAATTTAGAAAATTAAATGGAAATTAAAACAAATTCAGAAATTGCAAATAAAATCCCTAAAAGATAGGAAGTGGCCTTGACTTCTTCAATCATGGCTCCTAAAGAATAGGTCTTCATGGCTGGCCACTTGAGCACTTAGCAAGGCTGTCAACGGCTAGTATTTGGACCCGGTCTTCACGGAGCAAGGTAGGCACATGTGCTCGGTACAACCTCGGCATCAATCCAAACAAGGGTCCGTGGCTTGGGCTGCGTTGATTCCTTGAGGCCTCGTCGGTTCTTGAGCTAGGGCATAGCTCACAAGAGTGTAAGGCCTTAGCTTGTTGGCTTGGGCTACATTGATTCCTTGAGGCCTCGTCGGCTCTTGAGCTAGGGCATAGCTCACAAGAGTGTAAGGCCTTAGCTTGGATGGTCCCGCATCAACCTCCCCTTCTTTGAAAGGATTCGACCACGAATCCAAGTTCTTGTCCACGAACTCCCTCTTGGCGGCAAGGAACACTTTTGATGGCACCGACCCTCCACTTTCCTTCTTCTCAAACTCCCCGGCTATTTGAGTAGGGGTCATTGGCTTTAGAGTGAAGTTCCTGCCCTTATACTCAAAGGAATAGCGGTTAGTGAAACCATCATGTAAGACTTTTCGATCAAATTGCCATGGACGACCAAAAAGTAAGTGAGAAGCTTGCATAGGTACTATATCACACAAAACATCATCTTCATAATGTCCTAGCTTAAAAGAAACCTTAACTTGCTTATTCACTTTTAATGCACCGCAATCATTCATCCAATGCAATTTATAGGGCCTAGGGTGGTGTATAGTGGAAAGTTGTAGTTTTTCAACCAATTCAGTGCTAGCAAGATTACAACAACTTCCACCATCAATAATGACATTACAAACCTTACCCTTTACTAAGCATCTAGTATGAAATAAGTTCTCTCGTTGGTTATCATCACATGGAGTTGGATTGACATGCAAAGCTCTCCTCACAATCAAACTTTCACCATGTTCATACTCAATGCCTTCATCATCACAATCATCATAGGAATTTAAGATAGGATCACAATCAAAATGCAAACACTCATCATTTTCATGCTCAATTTCAAAATTGGTGTTGCCTAAGTGATCAACCATGAGAGCTTTCCTATGTGGGCAATCTTTCATCATGTGTCCTCTATCTTGGCACTTAAAACACACAACTTCCCTATTTCGCAAATTAGAAGGGTTAGGGGTACCTCCTTTAGGGTTACCGAGAGGGTTAGGTGGCTTGGCACTCGATATGGCTTGAACTCCTCCTCGATTCCCTTGTTCTCCTCCATTACCGAGACTAGGATTCTCCCTTGGTGCTAGGGCATCTCGGCCATAGGGCTGCGTGCTTGAGCTTCGGTTTCCTTGAGCTCCTAAGCTTCTTGCCTTCAATTTCCTATCAACCTTCACGGCTAAATGTAAGAGATCAATGCTAGTATTATAAGGATAACAATCAACTTCTCTAGCCAAGTAAGGGTGTAGGATTCTTAAGAACCGAGCATTGGTGTCTTCCTCATCTTCTACCACGTTTGCCCTTGCCATAGCCAATTGCATGGCATTGAATGCTTCCTCCACACTCATGGAACCTTGCTTGAGGTTCTCAAGCCGCTGCTTGAGTTCCCTAGCGTAGTGTTGAGGGATGAATCGTGCCCTCATGAGTGCCTTCATTTGTTCCCACGTGGCTACGGGTGCGTCTAGGGCTCTTCTCCTTTCCTTCACAAGGGTATCCCACCATATTAGTGCAAAACCGCTAAATTCAAGGGTGGCTAGTTGTACCTTCTTGTAATCGGTGAAGTTGTGGCAGCTCCAAATGTGCTCGATCTTGGTCTCCCATTCGAGGTAAGTGTCCGGATCGCACTTTCCCTCAAAAGGTGGGATTGTGACCTTGACCTTGCCAACTCCGTCTTGCTCGGGCTCTCGGGGCCTCCGTGGACGGGGTCCTTGTTCATGCCTTCTCGATTGGCGCTCCCATTGATCCTCTTCTTCTTGGAAACCCTCAAAGTGTTCATAGGGCTCAAAGTCATCCTGCACATCACGAAAATGATTAAAACGACCACGCCTCTCACGAGGAGGTGGGTTCTCTTCCGGTGGAGTATTTCGTGCATAAATAGGAGTTCTAGGAGGATCTTCCCGGTTGTCTTGGGTGTGCTCCGGGGGTGGAACGCGGCTGTGATGTCCGGAAGCCGAAGGCTGGCCTTGGGGTGCCCTAGGCATCTCCGTGGACGTCGAAGGACGTGCCTCTAGGGCTGCCATCCTTTCCATCAACGTCGTGATGTTGTTGTTCATTTTGTTCAACATGTTGAACAACTCCGGGGAAATGGGCTCGGAAGTCTCCGACCTTGGTGATTTGTTACCTATAGTCATCACAACTCAAACAAACACGTAAATAGGTTAAGGTTAGACAAAACAAAAACTTCCTCAAAAGTGTTTGCTCTCGACACTCCTCTCCCTTTGGTGCTGAAATGCTTGTTGTTGCAATTTGTCTTACGATAGTCAATCACTCAAGCTAGTCAAAAGGACAATAAAAAATCCTCTAACCAAAAGAGATTAGCTAGACAATCAATGATAAGGGTCCAAGCTGAAAATTTCAGAAATGAATCAAAGAAAGTGAGATCAAGAGATAATAGAAACAAAAGACAAGAATAAAATGGTAAGAAAGGACTAAGCACAAAACTTGATCAAATCAACCTTGTCTAACCTTCAAACTACAAGCAAGATAGTTGTTGGTAGGCTAAGGATAGGTTGAATGGTAAGATGGTGTTTAGGCTTTCTTGGCTCACAATGGCTCTTTTTCACTTGCAATGCTTACTCTTGCACTTCTCTTGTACACTTAGAACAATCAACAACAATGCAACTCAAATCTGATTTTTTTTTGAATTCTTTTTCTTTCTTTCTTCTCTTTTTTTTTTCACTGTCGACTTCTCTTTCTTTTTTTTTTTGAAGTCTGATTTTTTTTTTTTTTTTTTGACTTTCAGCAATTAAATAACAAATGAAAAATCTGAAAATGAAAATAAAAGAGACCTTGTAACTAATAGAGCTGTTGGGATGGAAGTGTGGCTAAAAAATAGGAGCTGGAAATGGTATGGCTAAAATGTAGGGATTTTTTTTGACTTTTTCTTTTGAATTTCAGAAAATAGCAAAAATAGAAGACCAAAAATCTGATTTTTCTTGGTGGTGATGAAAGGGTGGTCGAATGGTGGTCTGATGGTGGTGATAGGGTGGCGGTATGGTGGTGATGAATTGGTGATGGGGTCGGCAGAAGGTAATGCCTAAGCAAACCAACAACAACCAATGCTAATAGTAAGAAAAATCAAACAAAAGAAGAGATGATCAAACCTTGCACTCCAATGGAGTTTTTGAGTTTTTTTTGATGATGACAATGGAGATGAGACACTTGATGTCGGTAGCCGAAGCTCTGATACCAATTTGATACGGGGATTAGCCGTGGATGTCCCGATCTTCCGACAACAAGCACAAAAACACAAAGAACACAAGTTAGACAATAATGACTCGACAAAGACTCAAAGGACTCGACAATGGTAATGAAAAAGATAGATAGGGCAGGAGAAAGTCTAGGTAGAACGAGCGAATAGACCCTTGATCCCAATTGAACAAAGTCCTAAACCAACGACTAGCTAACCAATCTCTACGATCTTACACAACCTAGGACGTATCCTAGGAGCACAAGAAAGGGGCTCGTGAAAGCTTGATAGCACCAATCAACTAGCGAAGATCGACACACACAAGACAAACCAAGCAAGGTCAATTCACCAAGAATCCTCTCGGTCTCTCTCTTGAATCCTCAAGAAACAATGTGTTTGCAAAGCAATGCTTTTCATTAATCAAATATGGGTTTGTTCCTAATACAACCGGCCTAGGAGGCTATTTATAGCCTTAAATGGAGATAGAAAAGGCTGAAAATAAATGACAACAAAAGAAATTCAGAAAATTGCAAGAAATTTAGAAAATTAAATGGAAATTAAAACAAATTCAGAAATTGCAAATAAAATCCCTAAAAGATAGGAAGTGGCCTTGACTTCTTCAATCATGGCTCCTAAAGAATAGGTCTTCATGGCTGGCCACTTGAGCACTTAGCAAGGCTGTCAACGGCTAGTATTTGGACCCGGTCTTCACGGAGCAAGGTAGGCACATGTGCTCGGTACAACCTCGGCATCAATCCAAACAAGGGTCCGTGGCTTGGGCTGCGTTGATTCCTTGAGGCCTCGTCGGTTCTTGAGCTAGGGCATAGCTCACAAGAGTGTAAGGCCTTAGCTTGTTGGCTTGGGCTACATTGATTCCTTGAGGCCTCGTCGGCTCTTGAGCTAGGGCATAGCTCACAAGAGTGTAAGGCCTTAGCTTGGATGGTCCCGCATCACCAGTTCATTGCAGTTCTTTTCCTGGTTGACATGGCTATGGATGAAATTTGGTTTGCCTGATGAATTTTGATAAAAATGGAATTGCAGTTAGAGTTCAGGTGTGATGGTATTTCCCCTTCCTAGATCTTACAACTCTATCCTTTTTGCAGATTCAATTTGTTGATCATTAGGTAGAGCATGTTTGCGGTTTTTATACTGATTGAGAGGTCATACAAATTCTTCCAGAGAAGGCGAATGTTGTCGAAATGTTTTAGAATATATAACGCCTATTCATTCCAGTTTTTTCATATGTTGAAATGGTCATGGATGAAGTTTGATTTACCTGGTGAATATTGTTTTTTTTAATGCTTATTTGTAACTTGTTCAAACTTCTTTCTCCAATTTATGACATTAGATTTTCATTAAACGGTTCATATCAATATGGATTTTTCAGATGTTTAACTTGTGAGACTGTAAGTATTTTACTAATGTAGATACTTTGGATTCAAATGGTGCTTGTCTCATCATCTTGTTTCTCTTTTCAATCCTATATGTCTACTGCTTGCATAAATTTATAATGACTGTAACTGTGATGGATGCAGATGTATGATAGAACTGTTAAACTGTACGCCAAATTAGCTAAAGTAGCTGTAAATAGCTTTTTTATATCAAAGGGTTCTCTTGTAATTGAACCAGTTAGAATTCATTTAGGCATGGAGGAGAATAATGAAGCTTTGAGAAAGTCTTATGGCGAAGAAGATGAGGATTTCCAGATCATGGAGTATCAGGCTCAAAAAGGAAATGCTGTAGCTATGCATAAAATTGGTCTTTTCTATTATTATGGACTGAGAGTATTAAGACGCGATCCTTTAAAGGCTCTGTTGTGGTTCCTGAAAGCAGTGGGAAAGGGAGAACCAAGGTCCATGGAGCTTCTGGGAGAGAGATATATATTAAGGGAATGGGTGCTGAAAGGAATTATACAAAAGCTCCAATCCTCAGTTTCAAGGCCATAAACTTTAATTTCAAGGCTGTAATCCTCAATTAGAAGGTCATAACCCAATGTCTCTTTGAGAAAATGAATGGATGTTAAAGGAACAAAATCATGACTTACCATGTATTATGTATACAACCAAATATTGGCTCAATCATTCATTGCATTTGGTGATCTATAATTTCAGAGATTCCTTGCTTGCTTATATCGCTACACATGGAAGATTGCTTGCTTGCCTTTTTCACCTAGTTATTTTAATTCATAGGAATATTTTTATTATATTGCCATTTGAGGTTAGCTCATCATGCACTGTACACAAGAGTGATCATAAAAGCCATAGATGTGCAACTTATGAAAACCTTATTTTCTTCTTGTTTTTACCCTTATAAGTATATAACCTAGGTCCTATGATATGATTCGCCTTAGATCGATTGAGGATGAAACAAGGTTCTGCAAGGGTTTTTTTATTCATTTTTTCCTATATGTAGGGTTCTAATTATAAGCTTTTAAAAACCCAGGAAGTTGCACATCAGGATATAATTTAAAGAGATGAAAATTTAGAACTATAAATAGTGGAAAGAGAGATTACAGTGGAGTACCATTGGCTTCCCTAGCTGCAGCCTGAAAAAGAGGGTGTAGGTTCCTCTCGGAAATTCGAAGTCCAGGTCTCCGTTTGCTTCAAACCACCAGATTTGTTGGAGGTATGCTACTGTTTGGAATCTACGGGCAACGGGAAAATGACTGGTCAGAACCAATCATTAATTTGAATCAGCAGCATAAGAACTGCACCCCAATGCAACATCATTATATTGAATTCAATTTAGGGGTCAAAAGCAATCTACCAATGGATTTTTGAATTTGTGATCCGTAGCCTAAACCCGAAATTACAAGCCTAGTCGACAACCTCAACGAATTAGAGGGACAGAAGATAAAATGATTAGTGAAAGGCATGATCGAACCATAATTGATGGAATTTGATGGATCATGGTGGTGGATTATGGACTTTCTTATTTTTCCTCACATATGATCAAGTGTTGTTAATCTGCTGGAATGGAAATTGTTTGCTAAAAATGGAGTGGATGTTTTCTAGTGTAGTTTGGGGCATTGTGAAATTTTTCTTTAGGTCTGAATGTTAGTGATAATTAATTAAATGTTTTCTAGTGTAGTTTGGGGAATTATCTCCTCTTTGTATTTTGAATTATTGAGTTATCCCTTTGAATGATCAATTCTCTACAGAATTGTGAGCATTTGATAACCATTATCATGACATTCCTATGTTAACTGACCTTATATTTGGAATTGTGTTGCATTACAGAAATTTATGAAACTCTTATCATGTCATTCATTAGTTTCTTCATGGAATGGAAATTGTTTGCTGAAAATGGAATGGACATATAAATGCATATTTTTTCTCGGTAAATTTATATTGGAGATATTTGAGAATTTGATATTCCATTTGACCCCTTATCATGCCATTAAACTCTTATCATGCCATTTTTTAATTCATTTATCACTTTTAAACCTATAGGCATGCTCTCATAATTCCACAAATCCATTGTTGTGCCTTAGATGCAACTCCACCAACTGTAAGTGATCCTAATCTATGCAATGAGTTTAAGTGTGTTCATGGAGTAGCTCTGTTTTAAAGGTTACATTGTCCTTTTTTTAGCTTGGACAGATTAAAAAAACATTAGATTTGCTCATCACTTTAAATCAATTTACCCCCTTGTTTTTCTGAGTACACTGACACACTTGTAACTAATTTTAATGGGAATCTAGTTAACAAAAGATGGGCAACTATAATCTAGGCTGTGTATACTATTTATATAAAGTTATCATGTAACTGCATACAAGGCAAAATTTGAACCACAATAATCACACTTGGAAGATTTCGTTGTTGAAGTCAACATTGTCCTATAAACTATAAAGCAGCTACCTTTTATCAATTGCCTCTTAAATTCAACGTGTCTCAATTTTGTAAACTTCAATTTCAATTCTACAATCCTCAATTTCAAGTCCCATACCTTCAATTTGAAGACCACAATCCTCAATTTAAAGGTCTGATGTGCATGTGTTTAGTTATATTTTCCCATATGTTTTGATGTCAATTTGAGTCATTTTCATAGGGTTTTGCATTGGGTTTAAGGTCTTTTGCATGTGTTTTCATATTTCATGAGAAATAGATGTCTTCACTAGCTTTTATGTATTTTACAGGAATTTAGAAGCTGATTTTGGAGAAGTTTTCAACTATGAAAAGAAGCGGAAAAGAATTTGGAGCGCATAGGAAAAAGAACGGAAGCAATCGGAGTTCAAACGAAGGAGATATAAGCATTTTTCCGAGCCGTACCGACCCTGTACCGACCCCACCTGGGTCGGTACCGAGGCCTGATCTGGACAAGCAAGACGAGATGAGCAACAGTGGCCATACCGACCCTAGAGGGGGTCGGTACCGAGGTCTTCCGCTTCGGTATAGTTCCCAGCGGAGCTTATTTACCCGGATTTAATTATTTTTACCTATTTTCCTTAGATAGAATTTAGATAAAATTCATATATTTGTTATTTCCTAATTAGGTTTATGGGATACTAAGTATATATAGGATTTTTAGGGTTTGGAGGAGCTCTCTCTTCTTGATACCGAATTTTCAGCCTACGTTAGAATTCTCAGCACTCGTTTAGGAGCGTTTGTGAGCGGATTTGAGAGCTTTTTGAAGCGATTTCTTCGGCGAAAGTTGAGGAACGTTTTGTAAGGCTTTTGGGACGCATTGTTGACATTATTCTCAGGTTTTTATTCAATTTAAATTTCTGATTTTTAGTTATTTCATGAATTTTGAGTTATTCACCATGAATATGCGTGAGTAGTCGCCTTTTCTAGGGTTGGGGTGATCCCAACGATAGTTATGCTTGCGATTTTGCTATGAATTGGTAAATTGATTGGTTCTTATCTATTTATATGCTCAAGTACTCAATGAAAATTTGGGGAAATTCCTTTTTGCAATTGAATTGAAAGATTGAATTGTGAATTGGATAGTAATTAGGGTTTTGAATGAAAGTTTGATAACCCAATTAAGATTGTTAGTAAAGTTTATTAATTTGTGAAAATAAATTGATTACTTTGCTAGGGTTGATGCAAATTGACCTATTTAATAGATAAAAACATGATTTTTATATGATTCATTGCAATGCTTGCATGATTATCGTTGTGGTGATCTCTATGCCCTAGACTTTTATTATTATTGATTTTTCCTAAAAATTCCAGCAGCCCACAAACCCCCATAATTCTATAATTTTCCATCTCTTCTTGCTATTTCTTGCTCTTTGGTAACTAGAATTGAGTCACTGACTTTCTCCCTGCGAACGAACTTGACCCTACTATACTATAGCGGGGTTTCGATCTTATAAATTTATTTGATTGAAAATAAACCCTTCAACAAATTGGCGCCGTTGCTGGGGAGATTTCAATTGTGTCAAAGTTTTAGTTACTATTAGGGTTTGGGAATAGCCCATCCCCTTTGCTTTTAATTGTGGTGTCTTTGTTTTTGTTTGTGGTTTCAGTTTATGCCATCGGGGCGACGTCGGCTTGATTTTGATTTTGCTATCGATCCCGAACCGGAACGCTCTTTTCATCGCAGACTACGAGAAGCCAGGACAATGGGAGACAACACAGGAAACAATGTTGACGTTGCTGCGCAGATGGCTGACCTCCGTCGTCAGATGGAGCAATTTCGGCTCACTGCAGAAAGAGAAAGGGAGGCTGCAGCGAGAGAAAGGGAAGCGACTGCTCGTCTGCAACAGCAGTTGGATGCTATCCCAAGGAATGCAAAGCAATACATGCACCCAGAACTGAGGGTGCCCGAATCTGCAATCGTCCTCCCCGAGATTGAGCGAAATTTTGAGATTAAATCCCACTTTATTTCTTTAATTAAAAGATCTCAATTTAAGGGCAAAGCTCATGAATGCCTTATGCTTCATATTAAGAACTTTATTGATTTATGCGATACAATTGCTGCTGATGATGTATCGTTGGAATATGTGCAACTAAAGGCATTTAAATGGTCTCTTTCAGGAAAGGCTCTGAATTGGTTGGAGAGTTTGGCGCCTAGGTCCATCACTACATGGAAGGCTCTGTATGACTTGTTCATGACAAAGTTCTTTCCACCGGCAAAGACAACGGAGCTTAGGAAGAAAATCACCTCCTTTCACCAATTGCCAGGAGAGACATTTTTGGAGACTTGGGAGAGATTCAAGGAGTTGCAGAGACAATGCCCTACCCACGGGCAACCTGAGTATGTCCTCCAAGAAATCTTCTTCCAAGGCATCAATGCGGAGACTAAGACTCGATTGAACCTACACACCGATTGTGGGTTCCTCGAGATGAATCCAACTGATGCATGGGCTCTATTGGACAAGCTAACGGAGTACGACGCTATGTATGGCACCCCAGTGGCGAGACCGTCAGGTAAGAAACTTTATGAGCCTGCTAATGAAATTGACCCAGATGTGCGTAGGCAATTCCATGAGGATGAGACCCGACGCCTCAAGAAACAAGTAAGTTTTCTATCTAGAAATCAACCTTGTTTAGAATGCGGTTCTCTAGCTCATAATACTATAGATTGCAATAATATTAGCCAGGTACAAAGGGCGGAACACTACGAAGAGGTGAATTATATGAGGGCTCCTTATAGGAACCCAATAATAATAATAATTATGCGGGGAATCAAAATAACAATTATGCAGGGAGGAACAACAATTACCCTAATTGGGGTAACTATGGACAAGGACAAGGGAGTCAACCTCCTCCGCAACAAGATCAAAGGGTTCCCCCATATAAGCCCCCTGGGTATCAAGAACCACCATCATGGGTACAAGAGCTTAAGGAAGGATTCAATGGGCTTCGTGCCGATGTGAATTCCCAATTTAAGGGAGTTCATGCACAACTAGGAGAGTTAGAAACATGGAAGAAGGGAGTCGAGTCCCAACTAGGTAATCTCGCGGCACAAATCCCACGGCCTCAAGGGAAGCTCCCAGTCTGCACCGACGAGAACCCTAGGGGGCAAATAGCTGCAATACACCTAAGAAGTGGAAAGGAGGTGCCTAGTCGAGAAAGCACGCCAAACGAGGAAGAAAACGGGGACAACAGTGTCCATACCGAGGCCGTACCGACCCCCACAGCCTCGGTACCGACCCCCCCAGCAGGTACGATCTCTTCTTCTCCCGTTTCTCCTAATTCCAGTGTCCATACCGAGGTCGTACCGACCCCCACAGCCTCGGTACCGACCCCCCCAGCAGGTACGATCTCTTCTTCTCCCGTTTCTCTTAATTCCAGTAGCCATACCGAGGCCGTACCGACCCCCACAGCCTCGGTACCGACCCCCTCAGCAGCGACGGATTCTTTTGCAGGGCCTATTTCAGCCCCGAATCCGATGAAGGTGCTCCCATATCCTCCGAAAAAGGTAAAGGACACAGCGGAAGGTAAGTTTCAAAAGTTTGTGAAGATGCTTCAAAGTTTGAATATATCTATTCCTTTCACTGACGCTTTGAGTGAGATTCCAGCTTACACTAAGTTTTTGAAAGACATCTTAGCTAAGAAGAGATCCATGTCTGAGCTTGCTGACGAGGTCCGTTCAGTGAAGCTCCCTGAGAAACTTGGAGATCCAGGTAAGTTTGCCATTACTATTGGTGTAGGATCTTACCGTTTCAAGGCTTTGTGTGATTTAGGTGCAAGTGTAAGCCTTCTCCCCCTTTCGATATGGGCTAAAACAAGCTTGGGAGCCCTAGAGCCGGTCAACATGAGAGTATCCATGGCAAATGGAGCGGTTGTATCACCAACTGGGGTGATTGATGATGTGCCTGTCCGGGTAGGTAAGTTTTTTGTCCCCACTGATTTTATTGTTATGGATATGCCAGAGGATCCAGTGGTGCCTATCATTCTTGGAAGGCCCTTCTTAGCAACCGCTGGAGCAATAATTGATGTTAGGAAGGGACTCCTAACATTTGAGATTGGGGAGGACATCGTTGAGTTTCGCTTCAATCCAACGATGAAGGAAACCACGGACATGGTAGAGGTAAGCTATTTTGATTGTCTTGAGTCTGCAGGCCCAGTCCCAGGTCTTCTGGCGGATCAAGAAGAAATTTATTCTTTAGAGGTCCTAGAAGCAATATTGAGGACGGATGAGGAAGAGGCCAAACTTGTTCCAATCGAGCCTTCCCCAGAGCTTAAGCCACTTCCGGAAGGTTTGAGGTATGTTTTCTTGGGTCCTAATTCTACTTTTCCTGTGATCATTAATTCGAAATTGAATAAGGTAGAAGTAGAAAAGTTACTTGATGTGCTTAGAACCTATAGGAAGGCTATTGGTTATTCTTTGGATGATATCATTGGAATTTCACCTTCTTTATGCATGCATAGAATATTCATGGAGGATGATCATAAGCCGACCATAGAACGTCAGCGTAGGCTTAACCCAAATATGCAAGAAGTAGTCAAATCTGAAATTTTAAAAATGTTAGATGCTGGAATTATTTATGCTATTTCTGACAGTAAATGGGTGAGCCCGGTTCATGTTGTCCCTAAGAAAGGGGGAATGACTGTGATAGAGAATGAGAAAGGTGAGTTAGTACCTACTAGGACCACTACTAAATGGCGCATGTGCATTGATTATAGGAAGTTGAATAGTGCTACTAGGAAAGATCATTTTCCTCTTCCTTTTATTGATCAAGTTCTTGAGCGTCTAGCACAACACAATTATTTTTGCTATTTGGATGGCTATAGTGGTTTTTGGCAGATTCCCATTCATCCGGATGATCAGGAGAAGACAACTTTTACTTGTCCTTATGGAACTTTTGCTTACAGGAGGATGCCATTTGGGCTCTGTAATGCCCCTGCAACTTTTCAAAGGTGTATGATGGCTATTTTTTCTGAGATGATTGAGGATATAGTAGAAGTGTTTATGGATGATTTTTCTGTTTATGGTTCTTCTTTTGATTCATGTCTTGCCAACTTGAGTAGGGTGCTGGAAAGATGTGAAAAAACTAATTTGGTGCTTAATTGGGAAAAATGTCACTTTATGGTTCAAGAGGGAATTGTTTTAGGGCATTTGGTTTCAAATAGGGGAATTGAGGTAGATCGTGCTAAAATTGAATTGATTGAGAAACTACCTCCTCCCTCCAATGTGAAAGATATTAGGAGCTTTCTAGGACATGCAGGCTTTTATAGGAGATTCATTCAAGACTTCTCAAAAATTGCTAAACCTTTAACTAACTTGCTTATGAAGGATGTAGCTTTTGAGTTTTCTGCTGAGTGTCTTGAAGCGTTCAACAAATTGAGAGAAGCCCTTGTCTCCGCTCCTATTATGCAATCGCCCGATTGGAACCTACCCTTTGAGATCATGTGTGATGCTAGTGACTATGCCGTAGGTGCTATGCTTGGGCAAAGGAAGGACAAGAAGCTTCATGCCATCTACTATGCAAGTAAGACACTTGAAGAAGCGCAGAGTAAGTACACCACGACGGAGAAGGAATTCCTTGCCGTAGTATTTGCTTTTGAAAAGTTTCGCACTTATTTAGTAGGTTCTAAAGTCATTGTCTATACGGATCATGCTGCGGTAAGATATTTGATGACTAAAAAGGATGCCAAGCCTAGGCTCCTTCGTTGGATGCTTTTGTTGCAGGAATTCGATTGTGACATTAGGGACAAGAAAGGAGCAAAGAACTTGGTGGCTGACCATCTGTCTAGGTTGCCCTTGGACCACCTCATGGAGTCCGAAAATCAAGTTCCAATCAATGACTCCAGGCCGGACGAAAACCTCATGAGGAACGAGTCGGTGAGTTCCGGTGAGGACTCCTTTTACACCCCTCCTTCTTCTCCTAGTTCTCATCATATTTGTGCTATTAGAGGGTCGAGGACCCCTTGGTTCGCGGATTTTGCTAATTATATTGTAGGGGGAGAAATCCCTAAGGATTTGACTTCGCAAGCCAAGAAGAAGTTCCTCCACGACGTCAAGCAATACTATTGGGATGAGCCTTACTTGTTCAAGCAAGGAAGTGACCATATCTTTAGACGTTGTGTGCCAGAGGAAGAGATTGAGAGCATCATCAACCATTGTCACACCCTTCCGACGGGTGGCCACGCAAAGAGCTTCAAGACCACGGCGAAGATTCTTCAAAGTGGCTTCTATTGGCCTACCTTGTTCAAAGATGTACATGCTTACATTGAAGGTTGCGATGAATGCCAAAGAGCGGGGAATATTACTTGGAGACATGAGAACCCTCTCACCGGAATCCTTGAGGTTGAACTTTTCGACGTATGGGGTATTGATTTTATGGGGCCCTTCCCTTCATCAGGGCCTTATAAATATATCTTGGTAGCTGTCGATTATGTTTCTAAATGGGTTGAGGCAATAGCTACACGTACTAATGATTCTAAAGTTGTAGCTAAATTTATGAAGACTAACATATTTCCCAGGTTTGGAGTCCCAAGGGTTCTTATTAGCGATGGAGGATCTCATTTCATAGAAAGGGGCTTCGAGGCTCTTTTGGCTAAGTATGGGGTGACTCATAGGGTGGCAACACCTTATCACCCTCAAACTAGCGGCCAAGTGGAGGTTTCAAATCGGCAAATAAAGAGCATCCTAAAGAAGACGGTGTCGCACTCACGAAAGGATTGGTCATCTAAGCTAGATGATGCACTTTGGGCTTATAGGACAGCGTACAAGACACCATTGCGCACAACTCCCTACAACTTGGTTTACGGTAAGTCTTGTCATTTGCCCGTCGAGCTTGAGCATAAAGCATTATGGGCTCTTAAGGAGCTCAACATGAACCTCGACGCGGCCGGAGCAAAGAGATTCATGGACTTGCAAGAGTTGGAGGAGTTGAGGCTCAAGGCTTATCAAAACGCCGAAATCTACAAAGAGCGCACCAAGAAGTGGCATGACAAGAAGTTGGTACCAAAGACATATGAGGTAGGTGATAAGGTTCTTCTTTTCAATTCTAGATTGCGTTTGTTCCCAGGGAAGCTTAGATGACGATGGAGTGGACCATTCGTGGTTCATCATATCTATCCCCATGGAGCGGTGGATCTAGTTGATGAAGGAGGAGCCATATTCAAGGTCAATGGTCATCGACTCAAGAAGTACTATGATAGAGTGGATCCGGAGGAAGAAATAAGAGTCACTTGGGCTCTTACAACATTGGAATGAAGATGAGGTAACCACGTCAAGCTAACGACGTTAAAGGTAGCGCTTACGGGAGGCAACCCGCTTTATTTCTTTTTCTTTCTAAGTTTTATTTTTAGTTTTTAAATTTTAGGATAGGTAGGACAGTTGGGGTGGAGCGTATTGCACTAACCATGCAGGTCTTAGGAGGGAACCACTGCGAAAACGGGCGAAAAACGGAAAAGGAAGCTCAACAGAAGCTGTACCGAGGCCATACCGAGGTCCCTAGGGTCGGTACCGACCCTCCTGACGGACAGGTAAGTGAATCTCGGAAAACCGAAAAATTCCAGTAGTTGTACCGAGGCTGTACCGAGGCCCCTAGGGTCGGTACCGACCCTCCTGACGGACAGGTAAGTGAATCTCGAAAAATCGAGAAATTCCAGTAGGCATACCGAGGCCATACCGACCCCCCTTCCCTCAGTACCGACCCCCACTCGAAAAAAAAAAAAAATTTAATTCCTTTTTATTTTACCTTTTTCTTTTATTCCTTTTTCTTTCTTTTCTTTTTCTTTCCTTTCTCTTTCTTTTTCTTTTTTCTTCTCTCCTCTTTCTTTCTCTCCTTCCACTGCGCACCCACCCAGCCGGTTGGCACCCCCACCCCAGTGCGCACCCGCTGAGCCACCTCTGGCCACGCCTACCCAGCCGGTTGGCACCCCCACCCCAGTGCGCACCCTCTGACCCCTCACCCACCCCGCCTCGAGCCTCCAGCAGCCCACACCGAGCCCTCGGTTCCCACTGCGCACCCGCACTCAGCCACTATGTAGAGCTTATGGTTACATATATGGGTAATTGCTTATATTGTTTATAAGCAATTATTTCTTTAGGTGGTATCTCTTGCGCTTGGCTATTTATATGCACTCGGGCTTTATGTGTTTATATGTTTTTCTAGTGCATATTATCATTCTTAATTTGCATGGTTAGATGTTAGCTTCTTTTGAGTTTAGCTGATTTGGTTTGGTTTCACTGTTCTAGAAAGAATTTTAGTTTTCAATTGGTTTGTCTTGTCCAGGAAAATGTTCAGTCGTCAACGTAGCAAGAGGGCTAGGGAGTCATCCGCTACAGTTCCGTTGGACAATGTCATCATCTCCGACTCCCGTTTGAAGAAGGATTACAAGGAGTTCCATAAGAAGGGCAATCTGAAGGCCCGATGGTATAGCCCTGATGATGGAGAGCGCCTTGGGGTACATGATGACTTATTGGAGGCCTTCTCTTACTTAGGCGCCACTAGTCTTCTGGATCATGTCCACCACCACTACCCCGCTCTTACTACAGAGTTCACGGCTACATTGGCAAGCGATATGGCTAGTCCAGATTTTGTGGGCCCTATTACATTCCAGCTGGGGAATGTTCATCACTCCTTCACGTTGCAGCAATTTAATGCATTGCTAGGATTTCCTAACCCACGGGCATCTTACAATCATCTCAGCTGCAAGGCCCTTCAGACTTGGACTCTAATTACGGGCAACCCCTATTGGCCTTCTCGAGGAGCACTTCAGGGTAAGGACATTGCGAACCCTCTTTTCCGTATTATTTTAAGAATTTTTGGTAGCACTATATGGGCCAAGAAGGAATTATCTAGACCAACTAGAACTGAAGTGGCTTGTTTGAGAGGGGTACTATTTGAGATGCAGACACCCCTGAACTTGGGGTTTGAGTTCATTATGCATGTCTTGGCCTATAGAGCACGCACGGAAGAAATCTGGTATGGAGGCCTGGTAACGCTGTTGGCCAGGCGCCTTGAGGTTGACTTCACCAGATACAAGGCTGTGCCCATTCTGATGATTGACACTGCATACTTGATTGGTGCTAATGTGATCAAGCGCAACGGAGACAAGTTTCTGTCAGTTTTTTATGATCACGAGGTGGAGATTACCAAGCCGAATATGGACTTGTTGTACGTCCCTAACTGGATTATCACTTGGGCTTCTGAACCTTCATCGACTCCAGAGGATATTCTGAATGATCCTTTGAGACGACAGAGACCATCGAGATACCCCCGCCCGGACAACACTTTTGCCTTGGTGGTGCGTCCACCTAGTTTATTTGACGGTTTTGGATCCTTTGGGCAAGGATCCTACCCTGAGCATAGGCAGCAAGAGCACGACACTAACTATATGGATCATGACACTAGGCCTAGTAGCCGTCCCTTTTCTAACGGGGCTGGCCCGAGCAGATCTGCGCCTCAGTATTCTCCTAGCCTTACTGACGTCATGGATGAGCTTAGATCTCTGAGACTGGGCCAGGAAGCCCTACAGAATGGGCAGGGTGCTCTTATGGAGGAGTTTGCACGCTTGAACAAGAGGATGGACAAGCATGAAACGCACCAGTATTCCTTCATGGCTTGGGCATCTTCTTTCTTTCCACATCATCGATTACCACCACCACCTTCTCCGTAGAGTTTATGAATGTCTTCAGCAGCTTCTGATTTTCTTTGTGAGTTTCTGAGTCTTTTCCCTTTTACTTTGATTTTTCTTTTGACAGTGGGGACACTGTCTATTTTTAAGTATGGGGTGGGGGATTCAGAAACTATGGTTATTTAGGTGTTTTGTACTATATTTATGTTTATGTGTTACATTTTACCTTAGTTGGATTATGTTATGCATTCATGTTTAAGTTTTTTTATGCATTTGAGTCTTTTGTCATATTTTAGTCACTTGAGTCTTGCTTTTGTCATACTTTAGTTTCAAAAAAAAAAAGGTGTCGAAAAAGAAAGAAAAAAATGCATGTTTATTTTCATTTTGTCTTATGTTTTAGTGAGTTTATACCCTAACTTAGATGTCCTATGATGAAATCTAATAATTGAGCTTGATCATGTAATATCCTAAGGCATAGTTCGGATGGTTTAGCCTAAGTCGCACAAAATATTTTTATGTCAAGTTTGACTTGCAAATGAAATTGAGCATATATGACTTTAGGATTTAGGTGATTGGAATCCAACATGTCCTAGTGAGTTGCTTGGCCTATTGGGAATTGTACTTTATATATTTTTCCCTTCTTTTTGATGTGTGTATTACTCTCCTTATACATTACCTCTTGATATTGCGATGTATATCTAAGTCTTGAAACCAATATGAGATAGCTAGTCATTGCATCATTTAATCAAATGATAGAGGCACTCTTTATTAGCCACTTTTTATCCTCTTTTACCTACCTTATATATGTTTCCTTTGCTTGTAACCACTTTGAGCCTTATAGCCTATTCTTGTAACTCCACAAAATTATCCTTAGCCAAATTGAGCCTGACCCCCATTTGGGAATTAAGACTTAGAGTTGGTTGGAATGATGGTTTATGGAAGGAATGAGCTTGTGTTTGATTTCAAGTGAGAAGGATTTTCGAGTTTATTGAGTTATGGGTTGGTTTGATATTTTTATCTTGCTATGCGTATTATGTAAAAGGATTTTTGGCTCACCCTATAAATGCACTATTATTTTTATTATGTTATTTTTCTTTTTCGAAAAAAAAAATTCAGAAAAAAAAAAAGAGAAGAAGAAGAGAACAAGTATAGTTTGTGTTTATATGTTTGTGAATAAAGTGCATGAGCCAAATTTACCTTATTTCCTTTACTTTTGCAAGCTTCATATTATTGAGAGGTTATTTGAGTTTGAGAGGTTGTGTTCTTCATTAAGATGAGTTGGAGAGCTTGGTTGATTCATATGATTGAGAGTTATGGTTTGGTTGAGTTGTGTTGGAAATTTAGGAGTCTTGATTCCCGAATTTTATTAAGCACCACATAGCCTAAATGATTCCTACCTTTATTTTCTTACCAAGCCAAGTTACAACCCGGCCGAATGAGTCCTTCTTTGAAGGCCATTGAGCCAAAGTCCTCTTGATGGTTAATGCATGTTTTGACATCTCGGTGAATCGATTGGTGATATTAATTGCAATTTCTATGTAGCTTAATGTCATAAAGGATTGAGTTGAGAGATGTACTTCAAGCCTAAACACATTTGAAAGGGAGTGAAAACACATTATTCCCCTTGAGTGGTTGGATTCTAGTTGCTTTGCCTAAGGTTATCTAAATATATGTGATGATGGTTCAATGCTTGTTCTTATTTGCACTATGCTAAATTGATGTTGCTTTTGACTAAGGCGAAGACTCGAAGGCATGTTAAGGGTTTTGGTCATAGTTTGGTTATTGCTTGAGGACAAGCAAGTTTAAGTATGGGGTATTTTGATGTGCATGTGTTTAGTTATATTTTCCCATATGTTTTGATGTCAATTTGAGTCATTTTCATAGGGTTTTGCATTGGGTTTAAGGTCTTTTGCATGTGTTTTCATATTTCATGAGAAATAGATGTCTTCACTAGCTTTTGTGTATTTTACAGGAATTTAGAAGCTGATTTTGGAGAAGTTTTCAACTATGAAAAGAAGCGGAAAAGAATTTGGAGCGCATAGGAAAAAGAACGGAAGCAATCGGAGTTCAAACGAAGGAGATATAAGCATTTTTCCGAGCCGTACCGACCCTGTACCGACCCCACCTGGGTCGGTACCGAGGCCTGATCTGGACAAGCAAGACGAGATGAGCAACAGTGGCCATACCGACCCTAGGGGGGGTCGGTACCGAGGTCTTCCGCTTCGATATAGGTCCCAGCGGAGCTTATTTACCCGGATTTAATTATTTTTACCTATTTTCCTTAGATAGAATTTAGATAAAATTCATATATTTGTTATTTCCTAATTAGGTTTATGGGATACTAAGTATATATAGGATTTTTAGGGTTTGGAGGAGCTCTCTCTTCTTGATACCGAATTTTCAGCCTACGTTAGAATTCTCAGCACTCGTTTAGGAGCGTTTGTGAGCGGATTTGAGAGCTTTTTGAAGCGATTTCTTCGGCGAAAGTTGAGGAACGTTTTGTAAGGCTTTTGGGACGCATTGTTGACATTATTCTCAGGTTTTTATTCAATTTAAATTTCTGATTTTTAGTTATTTCATGAATTTTGAGTTATTCACCATGAATATGCGTGAGTAGTCGCCTTTTCTAGGGTTGGGGTGATCCCAACGATAGTTATGCTTGCGATTTTGCTATGAATTGGTAAATTGATTGGTTCTTATCTATTTATATGCTTAAGTACTCAATGAAAATTTGGGGAAATTCCTTTTTGCAATTGAATTGAAAGATTGAATTGTGAATTGGATAGTAATTAGGGTTTTGAATGAAAGTTTGATAACCCAATTAAGATTGTTAGTAAAGTTTATTAATTTGTGAAAATAAATTGATTACTTTGCTAGGGTTGATGCAAATTGACCTATTTAATAGATAAAAACATGATTTTTATATGATTCATTGCAATGCTTGCATGATTATCGTTGTGGTGATCTCTATGCCCTAGACTTTTATTATTATTGATTTTTCCTAAAAATTCCAGCAGCCCACAAACCCCCATAATTCTATAATTTTCCATCTCTTCTTGCTATTTCTTGCTCTTTGGTAACTAGAATTGAGTCACTGACTTTCTCCCTGCGAACGAACTTGACCCTACTATACTATAGCGGGGTTTCGATCTTATAAATTTATTTGATTGAAAATAAACCCTTCAACAAGGTCATAGCCCTTAATTGCAAGACCCCAAGCCTGGGTTTTGCAAGTCTTCAATCCTCAATTTGAAGGTCATGACCCCTAATTTCCTAATCTTGGATTTCAATATTACATCAGGCAATATAGTTCAATTTGAAGTCCCCAATCCTCAATTTGAAGACCACAAGCCTCAATTTGAAGGGCATAACCCTTAATTGCAAGTCCCTAACCCTTGATTGTTGCAACCTATGTTTATTATGCTTTAATCGAAAAAACCTAAAACAGAATATATGTTGAGCATTTCTACGAACACCTTAGAGGCATAATAACAAACAACTACAACTACAACTAAAGCAAATGACGAAGCATAATTTAGAGTTGGAATCAAACTTACCAGATGGAAACTGCTATTCGGAAAGTGAAAGACGGAGCAGCGGTTGAATATGCTTGCAGGCCAGGAGAAAGATTGACAAAAACCAGGTCAGACAATCCGAAAAAGACGGCACAAGGAGAGACAAACAAGAAAGAGAAAGCAAAGAAGGTGCAACGAAGAAAGAACAGACCCAAACAAGAGGAAGGCTCCAATCAAACTGGGACTCTGGGAGACGGAAGTATACAATAACAACAACCCTTACACACCCGGGGGAAAAGAAAGTTGGATTGTATGTACCTTCTCGTCACCAAAGTTGGCGATGACGGCGAAATCCACAACCGGCGACTGGCAATTCGAGTGCGATACGGAGAGCGCCGGAGATCAAGAAAGGCGGAGATAGGGCTTTAGAAATATCAATTAAATTAGTATGAATTCAATTAGGGAGGTAAAAAGGCAACGTGGTGGATTAGAAAGTAGGAGCAGTCGGCAAAAGTGAGGAAGCAGGTTGTGGAACGCAACAACATGAAGCAGGAGGTGGAGAAAGAAAGAGTGAAGCAAGAGGCAGCCGTTGATCTGAAATTTTAACAAAAGTGAGCGGACGGCCGGATAGCAAGCTCTTCCCATTCTTTTATAGTAGTAAGGATTGTTATAGCTGTTAGTAGTCTTGTGTTTGAATTTAATTAGATAAGCTTTCTTTTTATCAAAATAATTTAATTTATAATAATATGCGTTTTTATATTTGGTTTTAGTTGTTATAAAATTTGTATTATTATTATTTTTTAATTCAGTAGAGTGAGTAAAGTTTAGTTTGTAAATATTATAGGTGAATTTATGGTAAAGTTTGTTTATACTTTGATTTTTGATATTTTCAGTTTTGATCAAAGGGTTAATGATAGTTTGTTTAAATTTCATATAGCTAATGTTGGTATAATAAGGATCAGATTTGGATAATAAAATTTTGTTGAGCTTTTTCCTCTTTTTTCCTCTGTTCGCTAACTGACTAGTTATGTAATTGGTTGATATATTGGGATCTAAACTGTAATAATAACGAATGTTGTAAATGGGTTTGCTATAGATTTTACTGGTTATTAATTTGGAATTATTATCTTTCCCTATGCTTTGGTAAAATAATTTAATTTTATTTGGATTTGAGTGGTCATATGCAAGGGTGTTTGTTTTAGGTTCTTTATTGATTGTCTATCTTTCTTTATGTTGATAAGCATCAGATTTTGTTCTGTTTGATAAGAGGGGTGTTGACCCAAAACTATAGTTGTTCAGCTGTTCTAAGATGTATGTAAACCATATGGATTTGTGGCTGATGTTAATAGTATATGTGATTGACTTATAAGATTTGTTTTGAGGACTGTTGTACCAGTGTGAAGATCTGTGGATGATCAGCATCTGTTGTAAGGTGTTGTCTCTAAGTATGGTTCTACAAAGAGATAAGAAAGCATATTCAAAGTATTTTGACAGAAGTAATTCCCTTATGAACACAAAAGTGGAAATCTTCTGTTTCCAGATTATACAAGCATGGACTAAGTGAAGTTGCAAAGCCCCTAGGGATCTAAACCAAAGAAAAGTACTAAAGGAAAAGTTGTTCTTAGGTTTATTACAGAACCAAAATTTGAGGGGAGAATGGGTTATGACCCATAGTAGTAGAATTACGGTCCTAAAGAGTTTTGCTGTCATAAAACTAATGGGGAGAAGCTTTCTGTTTCTTGTTGACATGATCACTAGAGTCTGCTTCATACTCTTCTTCTGGTTCCTTCCCCTTCCTGTGGCTCATAGCTTTGTTTTGATCTTGGTCTTGGTGAGAGATATGGATGTCAGACATGTGTCTTACCATGGAGCCAGCAGAGTTCATGGATTGATATGAGGAGATAGTTTGATCACCATTCTGTCCTTCAATAGCATAAGGGTTAAGATCACTGCAAAGGTTGCTAAGATGTTAGTCAGATGGGACAGAGGATGAGGCATGGTTAGGATCATTGCTTAAGATGGTGTGCAGTATAGCAAGAGAGATTTGGAATGCAGGAATGGCTGTGTCAGCTGCGATCATAGAGGCATGGGCATTATTAAGCATGATAAGGTTGTTGATCAGTTCCTGTGAGAAGTAAGGGTTAATCATGGGATTATTGCTACCTAGGCTAGGTTGTATGTTTGAGATAGTATTACTTGGGGTGGTTAGAAAGGGTAAAGGGCCAAAGTCTTCTCTAACAGCCTGAACAGAGGTGCTAATCTCAATGATGGTGTTGGTTTGTGTCATGTTCATGTTTCCTTCTGGAGGTGGGGTGATATTTTTATCAGTGTTGTAGGTTGACCTTTCAAAACGAGCATTGTCTTCTAAGAGATTTACTCCTGTCCTCTCCTGAATTCTCAGTTCAAACAGTCTTGGTTTAGGGACATTGCTTGGGCACTCTGGGTACATGTGATCTTCCTTGCCACAACAGCCACATCCAATAGAATAATCTTCATACCAAATACGTAAACTAATTTTCTTCACAGTTGGCATTTTCCATTTGATGTAGGAAATAAGCATGTGTTGAAATGAAACATGGATGCAGAGTCTCACAAATCTAAATATGCTTTTAAAGTAAGCTTCTTTGTCCACTTTGAACAGAGTTCCCACACGGCATGTTTTGATAATATCAGCTACGATTTCATTTGTGTTAAGTTGTGAAGGTAGATTAGGAATACGTACCCAAAGTTATCCTGTGAGTGTGTCAGCTTCAGCTTGATCAAAGGATGGAGTCCATGGATAGATTGCCAGAAGGGCTCCTGCAACATGATATGGCCTCTTAGCCCACACCTTGGATCTATCTTCACTGCGGTAAATCTGAAGAGGAGCCAGTCATAACCGATGAGGTCTATGAACCACTGTCCCTTTAAGTATCTCCATTCACTTCTCATCTTTGTGAGGATCTGATTGAATTCCACCTGCCTGTTAACAAAACGTCCAACTAAAGCTGTGTCTTGCATCTTGTTGTAGATTTCATTGATGATTGGAATTTCAATGAGTTGGAACGGGAATTGGGCTGGGCCGTTGCGTAGGGTAGGTTTGATAAATTTTTATATTGATTTATTTGTTATATTGATTGTTTTAAGTGTAATATTAAATTTGAGGTTAAATTATTATAGAAAAATTATTATACCTTAGTATTCTAGATTATTTTATCAAAATGGTGAAATTCATTTTGATGGCCCAATATGTTAACTTATGATATCAAGTATTATCGGGAATTATTAAAACATTAGAATAACGATTTCGAAATAAACGAACTCATGTTGAATTATTTTAACAATATAATTTTAGGAAATTGGTTTAAAGGTTTTCTTGGTTGTTAAATGTTATTTATATGATTATTTGGTATATGATTATATATTTATGTGATATTGATGATATTTAAAGTGTTGAGACTTTTAAAAGATGTTACTTTTGCTATTTGAACTTGAGATTTAAAAAGAGTTTTTGGGAAACTTGGGAATTGACTCACTTGATGTAACTTGGTGAATTACTTGATGAATCTTAGGTGTGAAATTATGTGAATTATGTTACGATATGAATATGTTGAAGCATGATGTGTTAATACGTGAGTTATTATATGATCAAATATGATGATGATGAGATGATGGAGGAGATATATATGAGATGATATATGCGATGTGACATTTGATGAGACAAGATGAACTGATTTGAGATGAGTGAGAAGAGTTATGATGAATTGAGATGATGATGATATAGAAGATAGGATGATAAGTTCTATGAAATATGTGAAGTTATATATGATAGATAGGGGCGCCTTGTGTGACTTAGTCATAGACTTATGCATATCTTATATTATATGTTAGGTGAACTGTGACATACTTGGATTGCTTGCTATTGCTGCTTATTGCTTGGATTCTGCACTTCTCTAGGTAAGTTTTCTACGGGAGCTTACTCAGTGATCGGACCTCATGCTTGATGTGTCATATAGTGTGTAGGTGTTGCATATCACATGCCATGTAGTATCATGCTTATGACCTGCATATATGAATGAGCATCCCTATTCTCCATGCGTTTGGATAGAATGGTCGTTATTTGTGAGTCATTAGAGTCATTGCTAGAGTCATAGGACAACCCAACCCATCGGGATTGTCCTTTTGTCCTTAGTCGAGTCATATGAGTCTGATTATCCGAGCATGATTTCTGAGATTGAGATATTTATACATTGAGCTTGATATATAACTACAGCTACGACTGAGTCTCCACCCTAGGTATGAGAGTGGATGAATCGCCACCCTAGGTATGGGCGTGGTTTTTGAGTGGGATATGGCGCTTGGCATTCTTTGGGCGCCTTTACAACTTTTCTGCATACTATAAACTGCGAGCATGCTTGTGTGATTTAAATTCCCGCACTGCATTAGAGCATCATTTATTTAGGCTTAGCATGCTTTATGTCCTCAGTGTGGTCTTTAGGGCCAGCATGCGTCTCTTGGCCTGACTTCGTGGTTAGTTTCAGGGATATGATCTTTACTTGTTGAATGCTTCCATGGCGGGTTTATCTCTAATTTGGCGCATTGTTGATCGAGAGACTGACTATTACCGAACTTACATACTTAAATGATTTATACTCATTACTTGGTTTTGACTCGGCCATGTCGTGGCAAGTTGTATTTCGAGATTTCCGTTGATTATGTTTTGAGCGACTTAGACAAATAGGACAGATTTTGGGTACCCAATGGCCCTTCGCTAGATTTGGGGTATGAAATCCCCTTTTTCAAAACACTAACTTTTGAGGTTTGAAACCTCGACCCGTAATAGGATTGCAAGATCTGAACAAATGTATCCAACCTTCAGAAGGTAACCCGAATATTTATATTTGGGCCGTTACAAGGTTGGTATCAGAGCCAGGTTGCGCAATCCGGGTACAAAAGGGTTGAGCATATGTTTTGAAAACCACCCATGAATTTTAGGGGATTTTGAAGAGTTTTAAAGGGCAAAATGAATTTAATAAGGCTAACTTAATGCACCTGACTTAATAAACTTGACTTATAGTGAGAAAATCGAAAGAAGGGTAATCGAGTAGGTAGAAAGGCGATAAACCACCTCTATTGGATGTAGACTTGGGAAAGGGTATGCAAAACTTAGATTTATACTTACAGAGGGCCTGAAAGACTCCAAGGAGTTTGCACCACGGTGGTTGGAGTAGTAGGGTTAAGGTATAGAGATCGAGAGGTAGTTTGCCACTCCGGTAGGTCGCCCCTTGAAGGGTGGCTTCTAGATAGCCTTCTTGATATATACATTGGGCCCGAGGGAGATACCACTCGAAGGGGATCAAACTAACTATTGTTGACTGTTCTATGCTGAATGCTGTTGTGTATTGCTTGCGCTGAATTTAGAATATGTTGGTATAATTGAACTTTGAATTGAATCTCTGTATGAATGGAATAGTGAGGGAGACCTTTCTTGCTATAGAGTAGGGATTTCAGTCCTTGTGGGATCACCCTTGACCTTCTCCAGATTTATTGCCTACCTTTCCCCAGTTCTCTTCCACGACTGCGCGCAAATAGCCATATTTTCTATACACATTTAAGTCCATTTTATCATTCTTTTGCATACATATTAGTGGGAAAACATGAGATTAGTGTAGTTTATGCTTAATTGTCAAATATATGGGTCTGCACGAGTTTCTATGTGATTTCGCAGAAAATAGAGCTAAAATGGACAGATTTGGAAGAGCGAAAAAAGAACTCAAAGTCTTCTGAAGAGGTCGAAATCGACTGAAGGACCTCGACATCGAGTGTAGCAGAAAGGCAGAAATCGAGCAGAGGAAGAACAGAGCATGTCGACACAGACAAGGTCGATATCGATGTCTGATGGTCGATATTGAGTGCCTAGATCGATGTTATTGATAGAAGTCGAGTGCCAATTTGAGGAGAAGAAGGAGAGCTCGATGATAGAGTTAAATCGAGGTCGATATATATCGGTGTCCTTAGGTCGATATCGATGTTGTTCATCAGAGAAGTCCGACTCAGATTTTGAAAGAATTCTATCCTAAGCTTGCACGTCTATCCAAAAGTCGAGATCTTCTATCATCAATGTCAGACCTATCTATTATGTTATTTACCATAAAATTTTTAGTTTTTACTTTGTTAAGTTTAATCTTAGAGAATAAAGATAAAGTTTCGAGTCTTTGGATAGCAAAGTTCGATATCTATATCTAGAGGCCGTTAGGGCTGAGTTTAATCGTCGAAGCAATCAGTTTTACATTATAGAAGGTAGAGAATTTGTAGAGAGAGAGAGAGGCCGAGTGAGGTTGGAGAGAAGCGAGAGCGGAATTGGCTTTGTTCGGTTGTAATTTCTTTCTTTTGCAATTCAAAGTAATTTCTTTTCAATGATGATGATGAGTTCCACGATGAGAAGCGAGTAGTCAACCCACTTCTAGGGTCGGGGTGAGCCCGATGATAGCAATGTAGGGTAAGTGCATCAAAGGTATGATTTTTATGCGATTCCGTCTTCTATCCTATGCATGATCCTTTGCGAAAGTTAGGGAGATTCATTATTTGCATTATTGAAGCGAAAGGCAATCATATTGTGAACTTGAATTACTCATGAATTGGATAGTAACTCTTAGGAATTATGCGAGAGCCTCTAATCACTAAGTGTTGGTAATGAAAGTTATTTGACGGAAAGACATTAAATTTCATAAGTTTAGCATCATATTTGCATTGTTATCGTGGTGGCATGAAACCCCGACTTTGGAAGCTTTTAATTAATTGAATTTGATAAAAAGTTGAGTTTTGTTTCTGTCCACAGTTTCTTTACCATTCTAAGCTCTTCGGACGACTTTTCCGACAATAGGTTACGCTTTGCAGTTTCTGTGACAAACGTCGAAATCGACTGGGTAAGGTCGATATCGATCACTAACATCGATATCGAGGTTCCACTCGATGTCGACTTGTGTTGCTTTTATCTTCTGCAGGAACTTTGATATGCTACACTTAGAAAAAATCTGTCCAAGATAAACTGAATAATTTGTACAAAATTATGTCCCCATTCGATAAGTTTCTTGCTTCGTCCCTGTTTATATTGATTTAATTTTTTTATGTTTCATTCATCCCATCCTGGAGTTTATTATGCCATTTTTTGTTGTGTGTTTTGTAACTCTTTTTTTTTTTGGTTTGTTTTTACCTACGTCTCTTGTGATAGATTGTACTATCACATCTCTTATTTCTTACGGAGTACTATACATTGTTTTATACGTACAAAATAATTCACTTTTTAGTCAATGATAGATCTGACTATTTGTTTCACTCGTGTCCCCTAAAGCCGCAATTAATTGGTCCTCGATAGCAACTGGACGTTGATGAAAATATTTGGGGGTTACGCTAGTGGAAATATTAGTTGGATGATATTGATGATGCTCGGCCCTAATTGTGCAGTCCTCTCGGATAATGCATAAATAAATCCTTTTTCAGTTGATTTGGGAGGACTATCAACATTAGTTGGTCAATCTTGGTGCTAGGTACTAGCTAGAATGCCTTGATGGATGGGTTTCAGATGAAACTTCCTGCCTCTTTGGAGAAGAAAAAGAAATTTATTCTACTGTGTTTTGACATTGTTTTGCTGTATGATATTATTATTGGATCTGTATGATGATGAGTCGCCAGGTTTGGTGACTTATTGCTTTCCCTTTCCTCATATCCACTAATGCTTTAAAAAACTGTCTGGTGGCTGGTGTTTTGGGCATAGTCCTTTCTAAATTCTGATGCTGTGATTTCTTTCTATAAAAAGAATCCAAACCCAGAAACAATCTGGTATTGAGTTTTGCTTGCCCTCAAATACATTACTTATTCTACTGTGTTTTGACATTGTTTTGCTATGTTTTTTTCTGCCCCTCATTTTGCCATAAAACCACATAGTTTATTACTTCTCTTGAAAATGGAATGTCATGAACTTAGTAGTCAGGTTCAGGTAGGGCCTCCTTTCTGTTGGTTGGGCTTCATGTACTCTGATTTACGTTCGTGAAATACTAATAATCGACCAGAACTGAGGTCGATATCGACCAGACAACCTCGATATCGAGTGTCTTCTGAGGTCAAAAGCTTGATCATAATTACAACAAGGGAAGCGCTGACATACCTCCTCATGGATTCGATCCTGAATTACCCTACCATTGCATCGGGAGGGATTATTGTATTATTTGATTGATAAGGGAGTTAGCATAGTCGTGAATTATATTTGAATATTTGAATCGCACCTCCCCTAAACGCATCAACGTCTCTATTGAGCCCTTTCTTGTGATGTCGGTGTTTTTACCTGGGAAAATTTAGATGGGAGATTAACCACATTCGAGATTGTATTGGAGTATGATGTTATTCGAGCACTTTGCTACCTTACCAATTAGTCATACAGACCTTCCACGGGAAATGGGCTATTGAGTCAGTAAGCCAATGTTTCCCTTGGATATTTTATTTGGTTATAATAGTAGTTGCATTTGTGATCACGTTATTTGATGTATTATCATGATAAATGCATGTCTTATTCAGGTATCTATTGATTTGAACACATGTCCCTATATTTTATTTACATCTCCACATTACTTAGACTCGTATTATACCTTGCTACATTTCTTCCATGCTCCTATATCGTTGGAATAAAATTTATTTGATTTCTTGCAGACCGTCGTATTAATTCATTAAATGTATGTATGTATCGTATATTATTTTGAGCCATTAGTATCATGTAGGACCCTTGGTTGTGACTTGTGCAAATTTATAGCCTGCCCGCATTATTGCTCATTCTCTCTTGAAATAGGTTCCTGATAGTGTGGTCCTTCCTTCTTTATATCCTCTTGAAATGATTTACTTATCTTGATTAGATTAATGTTGCACTCGATGATTGATACGCTTTCTGTGACGGTTAATCCTAGCATGCTTACCAAGTTATCACTCGGTGGTGTTCTCTTTATTACTCTATGACATCCTCTCACGCTTTCATGAACAACTGGTCTGACACCTCGCATGATCACACACCATGATATATTCCTGTTTTGTGTATGCATGACCCATGAATGTTACATAAAACATACTCAGATCTTCTGTGATTAAACATATGCCTTGCCATGAATTACTAGTGTCATGTAGGACATATGCCTCTAGAATACGACCCATCATGTGATTTCGTGCCGTACTTGTTCCATTATGAGAATGCCATTGTTATTAGAGGTGATTGCCTTTCTATACCACTCTTACATGGTTCCTTGTTATGAATATATGTTATCGTTATGCATTAAGATAGGTACATGCTAGTGTTAATTGAACTGACTTGTGTACCTTATGTTGCTATGTGTCTCGCTTGCTGCGATTATAACTGATAGAGCATTATTAGTATTGCATAATAGATTATATTTAGCATAGTTTAGTTGTGAATATTGCATATTTTATTTGCATTTACATAATCACTTGTTGAGTTGGAAGAGGCAGAATCTACACAATGCTATGGGTTATTTCAGGTATCGCAGATTCAAGGTGAAGTGAATTTGAGGAGAGCAAAAGAGGCTAAAGAGGATGCATTAGCAGCTCGAGAAGCGACGTTTAGAGAAGTTGAAGAAATCGCTGGCCGCCCCGCGGCTTGATGACCTGTCGAGGGATTTCGCTCATCGCCTGGCCACCCGGCGGCTTGTGGTAGCCGTTTCACGGCTCGTGCAGAATTGCCGAATCAGACTTGAATTTTAATTAGGGTTTTTTTTACATTATTTTTGGCCCACTCTTTGGAGGATTTTAAAAGACATTTCTAGGTTATTCTACTATTCCCCTTATGCACTTTAGAGAATTATTGAGACCACGTTTGAGCATGAGCAACTAAACTCTCAAGGTTTCGCCTACAGTTTGGATCTTTGATTGTTGAATTGTGAGTTTCTTAATCTAGTTCTTATTCCTATTCAAATGTTTTGACTTCTTTGCGCTTTATTCATTGAATGTGTTTTATTCTCTCTGGCCTTATCAACTAGTTAGAGTAGATTCATTCAATTTCTAGGATTTTGTAGATTCCTCGCAGCGAACCTTAACCCATGTGGCAATCATATCCCTTTAGGACTTGTAAGACTGATTAGATGTGTAGGAAGTTGAATATATGTTAAATATCGAGTCGTAGCTTGATATTGCATATACCTTTGTTAATTCATATTCTTAATGTTATCTCTAGGTTAAATCTTAACCATGTTAGGGTTATTTAGAAATAAGAATTACTAGGACTTGTAGGACTAGTAATTTACCTAAGATCTGGACAAGGACACTCGTAGGAAAAGACAAGAACTAGAGGTTGAACCAAGGATGAAATTCATCAATTGAAGTGACAAATTGTAGGTGAACCTATTTCTCTCTATTACATTCTACAGCCTCTATTACTTTGTTTGCTTGCTTCCGCTTTGCTAAAAGGCGGACATTTCCCTTACAAACTCTATTTTCTCTACTTGCAATTGAATTGACATAGGAATTTATTAGATTTCCTTGCGGATTGACCTCTTTCTTACCAACTATACTAGTTGTGAGTTTGAGTATTTTTTGGCAGGAACAACGACAGATTTTCCTTTTGTCAAATTTGGCGCCGTTGCTGGGGAATTCTTGTTAATTTCTTGTGTTATTTAATCGCTAATGATGTGCGCGCAAATTGCCATATTTTCTATGCACATAAAAGTCCATTTTATCATTCGTTTGCATGCATATTAGCGGGAAAACATGGGATTAGTGTCGTTTACGCTTAAATATCAAATATATGGGTCTACATGAGTTTCTATGTGATTTCGCAGAAAACAGGATAAAAATGGACATATTTGGAAGAGCAGAAAAAGAACTCGAAGTCTTCTGAAGAGGTCGAAATCGACTGGGGACCTCGACATCGAGTGCAGCAGAGACATAGGAATCGAACAGAGCATGTCGACACAGAAAGGTCGATATCGAGGATTGAAGATCGATATCGATGTTGCCAGATCGAGCTAAAAGATAGAAGTCGAGTGCCAATCCGAGTAGAAGAAGGTGAGCTCAAGATAAAGTTTCACAGAGGTCGATATCGATGTCCATAGTTGATATCGATGTTTCCCAGAAAGATAAATCCGACTCAGATTTTGATAGAAATCTATCCAAAGCTTGCACATCTATCCAAAAGTCGAGATTTCTTATCATCAACATCAGAGCTATCATATGAGCTGATTTACCATAGAACTTTTAGTTTTTACTTTATTTAAGTTTTATCTTAGAGAATAAAGATAAAGTTTCGAGTCTTTGGATAGCAAAGTTCGATATCTATATCTAGAGGCCATTAGGGCTGAGTTTAGGTATCCACACACGCAGAGAATTCAGTTTTCAATAGAGAGAATTAGGAGAGAGAGGAAGAGAAGGCCGAATTTTTTTGGTGGAGTAGTCAACCCACTTCTAGGGTCGGGGTGAGCCCGACGATAGCAATGTAGGGTAAGTGCATCAAAGGTATGACTTTTATGCGATTCCGCCTTCTATCCTATGCATGATCCTTTGCGAAAGTTAGGGAGATTAATTATTTGCATTATTGAAGCGAAAGCCACTCATATTGTGAACTTGAATTGCTCATGAATTGGATAGTGACTCTTAGGAACTATGCGAGAGCCTCTAATCACCTAAGTGTTGATAACCAAAGTTATTTGACGGAAAGGCATTAAATTTCATAACTTTAGCATAAAACTTGCATGTTATCGTTGTGGCATGAAACCCCGACTTTGGAAGCTTTTAATTAATTGAATCCATATAAAAGTTTTAGTTATCTTCTGATCATCCTTCTTTACCATTCTACTTTCTTCGGGCTCTTTTCCGACAATTGGTTACGAATTACAGTTTCTGTTACAAAAATCGGAATCGACTATAAAGGCCGATATCGAGGTCTAACGTCGATATCGAGGTCTCTGCTCGACGTCGACTTTGCTGCTTTTGTCTTCTGCAGGAACTCTACTGGAAATCGACCAGAACTGAGGTCGATATCGACCAGACACATTGATATCGAGTGTCTTCTGAGGTCGAAAGCTTCGATTTTTATTGCAATAAGGGAAGCGCTGACATACCTCCTCATGGATTCGATCCTGAATTACCCTACTACTACATTGGGAGGGATTCTTGTTTTATTTGTTTGAGACAAGGAGTAGTCTAG
Organism: Persicaria maculosa; assembly: GCA_963922045.1. Taxonomy (NCBI): domain Eukaryota; kingdom Viridiplantae; phylum Streptophyta; class Magnoliopsida; order Caryophyllales; family Polygonaceae; genus Persicaria; species Persicaria maculosa. Next base: position 19,177,088 of record OY998271.1, on the reverse strand, counting down.
TTGTGAATTATATTTGAATTATTTGAATCCTACTTCTCCCTTTATCAACAAATTGGCGCCGTTGCCGGGGAGGCAATCAATCGCCACCTAAGTTTTCTCATGATCTTTTTGAAGCTTATTTTGCAGGTTTATGCGACGTTCTGATCGCGGACCTATCCTAGAACCAATCAACGAGCCTGAACGTTTCTACCATCTTCGCAACAAAGCAATTCGCATCATGGCTGACAACGAGACGCAAGCTGAGACCATAGAGCGGTTGAGGAAGGAGATCGTGGACCACAATGCTACAATCGCTGCTGAGAGGGACGCCGCGGCTGCAGAGCGAGCCCGTGCTGATAAGGAGGAGGATGCGCGCAGACAAGCCCAATAGCGGCTAAATCAGTATCCACGGACGGCGATGCAATACATGCATCTGCCGCTTCATGTTCCTGAATCCGCTATTTTAATTACTCACTCCAATTATGAAATTAAAATTAACTTCCTATCTGAGATAAAAAGAAATACTTTTGAAGGAAGACCTAACGAATGCCCACTGCAACACATCTCTACTTTTATGGATTTATGTGAAACATTTGCTGATGGAGTAAATTTAGAGTATGTGAGACTGAAATCTTTTCGATGGTCTTTGGCAGGGAAGGCATTACAATGGTTTGAGAGTTTGGCTCCACGCTCGCTGAGGACATGGGCGGAGGTGAAGGATGCATTCCTGAATAAGTTCTTTCCACCTTCTAAAACGGTGATGCTGCGGCAAAGGATCACGACTTTCAAACAAAAGCCAGGTGAAACATTAGCACACGTGTGGAAGCGATTTAAGGACTTGCTGAGATCATGCCCGACGCATAGACAATTTCCATATGTCATCCAGGAGATCTTCTACAACGCCCTTGATGCGCCGAATAAGGAGAGGATCAATTCATACACCTCTTATCGGTACATTGAGCTTACACCAACGGAGGCATGGGAGACCACTGAGAGGCTTGTGAAGATTGACAACACCTATGGGGCTGCTGCGGCCTATGATGCAAGGCTTTCCCCATCAATGCCACTATATGAGCCTCCAAGGGAGATAGATCCTGATATGCAGCAACAATTCCATAACGATCAAACGCGCCGCCTTCAAAAGCAAGTCAGGTTCCTAAGCAACAATCAAACTTGTCAGGAGTGTAGCTCAACAAGGCACAATACTAGTGCCTGTCCACATACTGAGCAAGTATCCATGGCGAAACAACATGAGGAAGCAAAGTGGACGAGAGGCTCCTATGGAGGGGGCAATCAACAATATTGGGGTGATCAAAGGTTCTATCAAAGGGACCCTCCACCATATAGAGAACCAGGGCACCCTGAGCTGGAGACAAGGAAGGATGACCTGCAAATCATTCTTGATGAGATGCGGAGGAATCATGCTGAGTTCAAACAAGCCAACAACTCCATCCGTACTCAGCTGCAGGGCATCAATTCTAGGCTTGGGGAGATCGACGCTTGGAAGCACAAAATGGAGACTCAAATGAGTCAATTGGCGGAGGCGATACCCAAAGCGTTAGGATCATTCCCTGGATCCACTGTGCCCAACCAAAAGGGCAAAACTACTGGACATATTGCGGCAGTAAACCTAAGGAATGGGCATCAATTACAAACGCCCGAGCAAAAAGCAGAGGAAAAGGAGCCAAAACAGACATCGATATCGACCCCCCAGTCGATATTGACCAAGGTGACGTCGATGTCGACCTTCCAGTCGATGTCGACCCTGATGTTGCGTCACCATAGAAATCGACTCCTCCAGTCGGTGTCGACCATACTGATCTCGATGTCGACCTCACTACAACCGCAGGAAGGAAGAAGGTGTTGCCATTCCCAACTAGAAAGGTGATTAAGGACCCAACGGAAAAGAAGTTCCAGCGATTCGTGAAGATGCTTCAGGGACTTAATGTCTCTATACCATTCACATAAGCACTTTATAAGATGCCATCCTATGTAAGGTTCCTTAAGGACATCTTGGGTAAGAAGCGATCGCTTTCTGAGATCGCAGAGGAGTGCAACAGGTTGGAGCTACCACAAAAGCGGGCGGACCCATGTAAGTTTTCTATCGCTATAGGTTTAGGTCAATTCAAATTTAATGCTTTAGTTGACTTGGGCGCAAGCGTTAGCATGATGCCACTAACCATATGGCACAAGGTAAAGATAGGTCCTCTGGAGCCCGTGGATGCAAGACTATACATGGCAAACAATAGGGTAGTGATTCCCACTGGGTTAGTAACGGATGTGCCAGTACAAGTAGGTAAGTTCTTTGTCTCTGCTGATTTCTTAGTTGTTGATATAGCGGAGGACCCTACTTGTCCCATTATTTTAGGTAGGCCATTCCTAGCAACCGTCGATGCCAACATTAGCGTGAAGAAAGGATTGCTCTCATTCACAATTAGTGACGAGGTGATAGAGTATGCCTTCAACAAGACGGTGAATAATCAAGGGCCAATGGAGATAAAAGTCATCAATGGTGTCTACATTGCATGTGGAGAAGCCAAAGTAAGGAATATGACACCGGAGGAGCTTGTGAAGAGGGCCATAGAAGCCCAAGTGGAGGAAGTTGTGGCAATCTTGAATGAAGGGGTCCAACAGAACATCGAAATGGACCCAGGTAAGTCGATATCGACTAATAATGTTCAAGATTCTGTGACAGGTCATAAGTATGGGGTCAAGGGAGAAAAAGAAGGAACATCGAAATCAGGGTTAAAGGTCGATATCGACCATACCCAACCGAAATCCACCCCCATTGAAGTTGAGGAGGGAGGAACAGAGACCTCGATATCGATCTCTGAGGGTCGAAATCGACCTGATCATATCGAGCAGAAACTCTCCAAATCGACTGATCCTCTAGGAGTTCAACAGAGGTCGATATCGACCTCTGAACATCGATGTCAACCTGAGCCACAGACAGAGAAGAAGGTAAGTCAATGTATGGATTCCTCATGTTCCATTACAATTAAGGATCTATCATTATTTGGAAGAGGTGTGCCTTGGCATGTGCGCTTATGTAGGGTATTCGATGATGATTCGAGTCAATATGAGATAGGAGACAAGGTCTATGTTGCCAAATCCAAGGACCATTGGTTCCCTACGAGATTCAAAGATAAGAATTTTGGACCATTCAGGGTGAATCAAATCCATCCAGGCGGAATGCAGCGGCTTGACAAAAAAGGAGTCATATTTGAGGCCCAAGCCACATGGGCTCTGCAGATGCCGCCTTGAGAAGCGCAAAGGAAGGAGTCGGCCTAGCGACTTAAAAGTCTAGAGCATGTAACAAAGACTTAGTTTTGGTTTTAGACAGTTTTACATTGGTTTGAGACACTTTATTGTTTTGCATATTTTGTTTTTTACAAGTTGCAGGAAAGAGAAAAGCACACAGAAAAGACATCAAAATCGATGTCCAAAATCGACATTGACCTTAAGGTCGACTTAGATGGACTTGTGGTCGAGGCCGAATCACCCTAAAGCTTGAGCCAGAAATCGATGAGAAACATCGATATCGATGTTAAGGTCGATATCGACTATGCCTGCCGTCTTCTTCGACTCCTGAAATTTGTGACGGTTTAGTAAGTCTTCTTCTTAACCCTAGTTCTAATATAGTGAGGACACTGTAAACTTTAAGTATGGGGTGAGGGAAAGGCTTATTCACATGTGTTATGCATATTCATACTTAGTTTAGATTCACATATTTATCTTAATGCATACTTAGTTTATATTTTAATTCAAAAAAAAAAATTGACCCCCATCAAAAATTTGAAAAAATAAAGAAAGAATCATGGAAGTATAAAAAAGAGCTCTATGATTCAAAATTAGATTCATTAGAGATATAAAAAGAAATTGCCTAGTTAAGGGAAGTCCCAATGAAGTGCAAAAAGAAAAAAAATAAAGGAGATGGAAAATTTGAAGTTGCTTTTGACATGTGGATAATAAGATGATGGAGGACTTTTTATGAAAATTTCCATACAAATGCTTACATATACAAGTTCATATCCTAGCCTTACCTATGCATATTTGCAAAAGTCACAAGCCATATATGAGCCTTATCATGATCATTATTGCTCCACATATATATCATATTACCTATCTTATAACCCAACCGGGGACAAGTTTGAGAATGGATGTCATCTTTGGAGTTATTATATGTAGTTGTGAAGTATTTATGAAGTTGTTGGCAGGAATGAAAGAATTTATGAAATATGGAAAATTTAATAAGCGAGAAAAAATCCGATCACCTCAGGAGATAAAGGTAGGTCGACCCTGCTCGTTGAGATGTTAGTTCAGCGAGATGGGACACAAGGTGAGGAGTCCAAAGTACTAAGTATCCGGGGCTATTCATGACACCCATGTTTGTGACTCGCGAGAAGGCAGTACTAAGGTTAGAGAGGTAAAAGAATTATATTGAATAAAAGCATTGAGCGATGAGTGAAAGGTGAGACATTATGAAGAAGGAATGTGGAACGTTTTGGAAAGAAAGTTTATTTCCCCGGATTTAACACCACATGGCCAAATATTAGCCCACATTTAGCCTTTTACCAATCTACTTCTCACAAGCTTGCAAAATTCCTTTTGATTATTAATGCTATGTCGCTAAAATTGTTTTTGCATATTACCTCCTTTTATGAGTATGAAATTGCTTTTATGCACAGGCATGAACTTGGTTGACATAAGTACCTTATCGAGGATGGCAATTGATTGTAGGGACATATGAAAAATGAATCTTTGATGTTGAGGGTTTACTTTCTTCCCCTGAATGACCATTAAAGATATTGCTTGAGGACAAGCAAGCTTAAGTATGGGATGTTTGATGTGCGCGCAGATTGCCATATTTTCTATGCACATAAAAGTCCATTTTATCATTCTTTTGCATGCATATTAGTAGGAAAACATGGGATTAGTGTATTTTACGCTTAAATATCAAATATATGGGTCTGCACGAGTTTCTATGTGATTTCGCAGAAAACAGGATAAATGGACAGATTTGGAAGAGCGGAAAAAGAACTCGAAGTCTTCTGAAGAGGTCGAAATCGACTGGGGACCTCGACATCGAGTGCAGCAGAGACATAGGAATTGAACAAAGCATGTCGACACAAAAAGGTCGATATCGAGGATTGAAGGTCGATATCGATGTTGTCAGATCGAGCTAAAAGATAGAAGTCGAGTGCCAATCCGAGTAGAAGAAGGAGAGCTCGAGATAAAGTTTCACAGAGGTCGATATTGATGTCCATCGTCGATATCAATGTTGCCCAGAAAGTTAAATCCGACTCAGATTTTGATAGAATTCTATCCAAAGCTTGCACGTCTATCCAAAAGTCGAGATTTCTTATCATCAACATCAGAGCTATCATATGAGCTGATTTACCATAGAACTTTTGGTTTTTACTTTATTTAAGTTTTATCTTAGAGAATAAAGATAAAGTTTCGAGTCTTTGGATAGCAAAGTTCGATATCTATATCTAGAGGCCATTAGGGCTGAGTTTAGGTATCCACACACGCAGAGAATTCAGTTTTCAATAGAGAGAATTAGGAGAGAGAGAGAGAGAAGGCCGAATTTGTTTGGTGGAAGCGAGAGCTGAGATTTGGCTTGTTCGGTTGTACTTTCTTTCATAGTTTAATTCAAAGTAGTTTTCTTTCAATGATGATGATGAGTTGCATGATGAGAAGTGAGTAGTCAACCCACTTCTAGGGTCGGGGTGAGCCCGGCGATAGCAATGTAGGGTAAGTGCATCAAAGGTATGACTTGTATGCGATTCCGCCTTCTATCCTATGCATGATCCTTTGCGAAAGTTAGGGAGATTCATTATTTGCATTATTGAAGAGAAAGCCACTCATATTGTGAACTTGAATTGCTCATGAATTGGATAGTAACTCTTAGGAACTATGCGAGAGCCTCTAATCACCTAAGTGTTGATAACGAAAGTTATTTGACGGAAAGGCATTAAATTTCATAACTTTAGCACAAAACTTGCATTGTTATCGTTTTGGCATGAAACCCCGACTTTGGAAGCTTTTAATTAATTGAATCCATATAAAAGTTTTAGTTTTGCTTCTGATCATCCTTCTTTACCATTCTACTTTCTTCGGGCTCTTTTCCAACAATTGGTTATGAATTACAGTTTCTGTGACAAACATCGAAATCAACTGTAAAGGTCGATATCGAGGTCTAACATCGATATCGAGGTCTCTGCTCGATGTCGACTTTGCTGCTTTTGTCTTCTGTAAGAACTCTACTGGAAATCAACCAGAACTGAGGTCGATATCGACCAGACACATCGATATTGAGTGTCTTCTGAGGTCGAAAGCTTCGATCGTGATTGCAACAAGGGAAGCGCTGACATACCTCCTCGTGGATTCCATCCTGAATTACCTTACTACTACATTGGGAGGGATTCTTGTATTATTTGTTTGAGACAGGGAGTAGTCTAGTTGTGAATTATATTTGAATTATTTGAATCCTACTTCTCCCTTTAACAACAGCTAACCTTGGTGTGGACCACTTTTATGGTATGCACCTGTGCTACTAATCCATCTTTTGATTCAGAGATCGAGAGGACTCTTTCCAACCTAAGGCGGGAGATTCACAATAACTTTCACGAATTACCTTTCCATTAAGAAGCCGAAGGGACTGTAGAGATGGGTGACAACATGTTGGATAACGCGAACCAAACTTTAAGGCAACTCATCGCACCGAATATGCAAACACAACCATTGGCGGTGCAGTTTCCAGCGCTTACTGATGAGACCATGTTCGAGTTCAAGGCTCAATGGATCCAATTTCTACCTAAGTTCCATGGGTTGAGTGGCAAGGATCCCAACAAACATTTCGCGGAGTTCCATGCCCTCATTGAGAGCATGAGGACCAATTCAAGCTGCGAGCTTTTCCTTTCACATTGAAAGATTCGGCTCATGATTGGTTTTATTACTTGCATACAGGGAGCATTACCGCCTGAACAGAGATGAAAAGGTTGTTCTTAGAAAAGTACTTCCCTGCTACAAAGCTGAACTTTCTTAAGAAGGCCATCAGCAACATCGAGCAATTAGCAACTAAGACTTTGTATGAGTATATGGAGCGATTCAAAAAGCTCTACTCAAGTTGCCCCTACCATGGTTACTGTCAATAGGACTTGGTGCTTTATATGCATGGAGGTTTGCTTGACGATGAGCGTCGAATGGTGAATACCGCTAGTGGGGGTAACATTCTCAACAAGACCCCAAATGATGCTATGGAGTTGTTTTCAAAGTTTGCTGAGGGGTCTTGACACTATAGTAAGAGAGCAAACCCCCGTGGAGTATTGGCTTTAGATTCTTCAAGCTCCAATTTGCAAGCCGATATGATGGAAATGAAGGAGATGATGAGAAGGATGATGCTCAAAGGGACACCTGAACAACTCAAGGCATGTGGGCTTTGTGCTCTTCCCTCACATCCAAACGATATGTGCCCACTACTTTAGGAGCCTAATGTTGAGCTTAACACCATGGGAAACTTTGTTCAGCAGATGCCCAAGTATGGTAATAATGCTAACCCAAATTAGTTCAATAACAATTATAATGTAGGTTACTAGGGGTATGGCTATGGTAATCACCAGGCCCCTTTCAATCCACAAGGGGGACCCCAACATAGGCCTCAACAACAATTTGATTCTAGGCAGAGAGGACCTCCACCAGAGGATCAATCAACTGAGGACCCTATCAAGACCCTCACAAGGATAGTCATGAGCCTGGTTGAGCATTCCAAGAATCTGGAGAAGCAAATGGGCCAATTAGCTCAATCGTTGAGCGAATTGCAGGCAAAAGACTCAAGAAAGCTATCATCTCAAACCGTAGTGAATCCCAAGGAGAACGTCAACCCAATAACACTAGGAAGTGGTAAGGGACTGATTACCACTCACCAAGATGACGGAAACCATAGGGAATTTGAGCTGCGTAAAGAAGAGGAAGAAGAAGAGCTTTGAAATTGCAAGCCGCGCCCCTCTGAGCCGCCCCGCGGCCAAGGTGATTATGAAGAGGCGGATTTCAGTGAGCCGCGCGGCCACACCCAGCCGCCCCGCGACCTTGCTCTTGACGATTCCTCTGATTCTTATGTAAGGCCTGAATTTCCTCCTCTTAACTCTTACAAACCCGTTCCTCCCTTTCCTGAAGCTCTCAGAGACCACTACAAAAAATAATGAAATTTTCCACCCTTGGTAGCTTCGACATGCATGTTCCGTAGCAATTGATACCCTTTTGCTACGGCATTAGTCACGGCAGGCGTGGCAGTAGGAAAAAAATAAAGATAGTAGCTTCGGGGTGAAGTTTCCATAGCTACAACTTCAAAACCAAAGAATTTTGCCACACACGGTAGCAATGGCAAGGGTCTGTCAAAGCTAGTAAGTAGATTTTGGGTGTCGTGTAGCAACGGATGAGGAGTCGTAGCTGAAATTTTCCACGGCAACAACTATCCTGTAGCTAGCTTCACTTCAGGTGCGCGGGCATGGGTGTGACAGCAAGACTCATCCGTGGCAAAAAAATTGGGATGGCGCCAAAGACTCGCGCCCTCCAAATCTACTCTACACCGAAAAATTAATCTAAACCCCTTTTCACTTTCTATCTTCTTATCTCTCCACTTTCTATCTTCTCTCTCCACGATCAAACCCTAAATCCCAAATCGGAAATACCAATCTCCCACATTTAACCCTAAATCTCCCCACAGTGAAGCCTAAATCACTCAAGTCCGAGCCACGAAAAGCAAACTCCTCTCCAGATGTAGATAGCTTCGAACATGGATGGGAGTTGAAGGTGAAAATCGCAATTCGTTAGTTCATCTCGGTCTGAAGTCGGCCTACATCCGAAGCCCAATTTGGTTCCTCCCGCCTCCGGTGCCGTCGTTTGTCCTTCCGGTCTGAAGTCGGCCTACATCTAAGCACGTCTTCCTCTTCCGGCCGCTGTCTCTCCCTCCTCCTCCTCCTCTCTTACCGCAATTGACGTCGGTAAGCCCTCTTCCTCCCCGAATCTTCTTCCACCCAGATTTCTAGCTAGGGTTTTCTGTTAAGACGTCGTTTCCGTGTTAATTTTTAGAAATCAAAGGTCTAGAGGGGACTATTTACGTCGGCGGTATTTTCACCATCCGAATCCAAATTCCTAAGAGGTTAAGTTGTCGAAATTTCTCCTCTAGCGTTATATTATGTTACATGGAAGGATATTTGTTGATGGATCTAAATTTGGATTTGATCTGGCTTACGCTTTGCCATGTGATTGAATGTTTAGGTGTAAAGACCGGATTTTAATTAATATTTATAAAATATCCGTAGGATAATCCGAATATTATCCTCCCTTATGATTATAAAAACCCGGAAAATTTAAAATTTATGGATGGCTTTACATTGGTTTAATTATGGATTTTATGAAAGAAATATATACCCGAACCACTTTTCTCGTATCTTGTAAACGTAACGGATTTTAACGCGTCACGAACACGGGATTTACGTCTTGCTAATATAAGGGCAGCCGCCCCATCCATTCCTTGCACACATCTCACCCACTCCCTTTGATTTGATCATATGACAAGCTAGGATCCTATTCATCTCACCCACTCTCTTTCCCATCACCCCTCCCATGCTTTGACCAAAGGAGCCCTCTCCCATTCTTTGAATCTGATCCCCAAGGCTCAGCCTCACTCATTCACAAAGAACAAGCCGTCACTTGAGAGGAAAGGGAGAGAAAAGAAGCCTATCTCCATTGCTAGTCCTTTTTGGCTGCCTTCCATTCAAAAAGCCATAACGGCCTCAATATTGATCCAAATGGAGTGATTCTTGAGCCCAAAGCTCCGCTTTGAATCAGATGTCAATACATATATCAAATATCCAAATCCAAGGTGATTTGCCCCTCCAAACTTACCGATCTTTGGGGCTGCAGTGGAGTGTTCTAGGAGGACCATGGGTTTTTCAACTTGATCTTTCGTAAGTCCTCTTGGTTCCTTTCAAAACTGAGTTCCAACATGTTTTATAACTCCTTTTCTTCAACTTTGAGTAAGAATCTAAATCATGTTTTGGGATTTTTGGTGACAAAATGGCAAGGTGTATGGAAGTTGTTCCGAAGGACTCCCGAGGGTGTTCTTGAGTCGTTTGTGTGGGATTCTTCGAAGGTAATCTCTTATCCGCCTTCCCGTCTCCAGGATAGATGTGTTTTGGTGTGGAAAAGGCTTAGAAAGTGGAGCCTCTATGTGTTTTGGTTGTGTTTTGTAGCAAAAACGTCAAAAAACAAAATGGATATATGTGCCTCTGTAATTTCGACTTTATTTCCAATCCAATGATCTGATCCAGCTGAAATCTTATTATGATGTTAATGACAATGTTATCTAACTGCCCTCCAAAAATGAAGACGATCCAACGGTTGGATAAAGAGTTATTATAATTTTAGTAAACAATGTTTATAATGACTAATTTAAAAACATGGTTAAGGGAATGCTAAGAATATGGTTAAATATATGATGGCATAACCGAAAATTAGGGCATATAAAATACAGAAATGAAGTATACCCATAACTTGGCCAATAATAAGGATGAAAAGGTTAGGATTACGTGATGATATGACCCGGATTATAACTTGTTAAGTGTGGATACTTAACCAAGCTTATAAGTCCTTAAGCCATTAACCTTATGTGAATGTGTGTGATTATCTTGCGGTATGGGTTTATGTGATGCATTAATAAGAAGAACCTAATGTGAAATAATTACAATTGTTATGCACTTGATTCGTGTTTACACTTGGTGCTTGTTGGTTTCCGTGCTTACCTTCGGATTTCAGGTTAGACCCCTAGACTTACTCATGAGGTTACTCGTGACACATGAGTGTCGTAATGAGATAGATTCATGCATATTTTATGACATAGAATTGTTGTAGGGTATAAACCGGAATTATAACATAGAACGGAACATAGGGAACGAAATGAACCCTTGTCTTCTCTTTGTCTTTGTTATAATAGGTGGCCATCCTATTCTATGTTGTTTGGTGATTATCGGGATTCCCTAAAGGCTGCAGCGTAGTCGAACCTTCGAGCATTTGATAAAGGTTGGCACATCCTCCAAGAATTTGGGTGATAAAGGATGGTGTAACCTCCAAGCATTTGGAAAGGGATTTTATGGTTGATTGTTATCATTTGGGTACCCATTACCGCATTTATTTATATATTCAGATTAGGCCTTAGGAGCATGATGGTGTATTTACAGTTTTATCGCATCACGTTTATATGCCTTTTTACGTACTCGCAGAGTATGCTGGTGCATACGTGTATGAGTAATCAATGATTGACCCCGTTATCTTTCTTGTTTTTAGATTCAAGTACCCCCGATACCCGATATGCGTGATCATATGTGGATGTTTGCCGGGCACAGCCTATAGGACGATAGAGTGACCGAGACATGGACCACGTTTTAGTATTTTCTCACTACTTATTACTTTTGCGTTTTGACCAGGCTAGGCCGCGGCATGTGTTGTACTTTAATTCCGCCTTTATCTTCCGCTTAAAAAACCATTTTGCGATAGTTACCTAGGAAAGGTTCTAGCCTCCAATGGGCATACGTTTGCTTTGGGGGTTCGAAATCCCCGTTTTAACAACTTATCTACGCTTCCGCTAAATAAATAATCTAAGTAATAACTCGTACTTGGTCGTAAGATCTAAAGCTCACGGAAGAATTCAAAACTCTTCCTTAATGTACCCCGAATAACCGGATCACTGAACCTTATTAATCCTCTAAGTGGATTAATGGAGGCATATTCGGATATCCAAACTTTTGGTCATTACAAAGTTGGTATCAGAGCCAAGGTTGCTCGACTTGAGTACGTACGAGTTATAAAACATTTTCAAAACCCGCCCACCGTTTTGGAAGTTTTAAAGGATTTTAAAAGGTTTTAAAGGTCAAAGTTGAAAACCCTTTTGGAATGAAAATGAACTAGGATCCTTCTAGATGAGAGATAGGATTGATGGGTAGTATAAATGCGATAGACATCTTATAGAGATGTAGAGCGGGATTCTGATAGGAAAAATACTAGTTTTCCTTTACAACTGGTCAAAGAAGACTCCAAGGAAGCAACCATGCATGTTGGAGTGGGATAGGATTTAGAGGCGGGCTCGCCAAGCTATCCCTCGAAGGATAGCTATCTAGTTAGCTTTCGTGCGATATAAAACTGTGCCTACGAGCCATCCCCTTGAAGGGACGTGATTATGTGAAATGAATGTGCCTGAGGGCTGTCTTCCTTGAAGAAGACGTTTCATTGAGGTGTATATTGAGTACACTTATATGTTCAGTTGCTCCATGGTTGAGACGAGAGGATAGACTGGTCCTGGAGATGCGAGCGGCCGAGGTAGAGGCCGAGGTATACCTCGTGGAGGTCGTACCACTGGAGATAGACAGACTGAGACTCAGACTAAGCTGTCTACCGATAGAGATAGGTTAGAGGAGTTGGTGCGCACGCTGATGGCATCGATGCAGCAGCAGCAGGATCAGGAGAGTGCACCCAAAGGGGGTGACCGTAGAGAGCAGCAGCAGACCGAGACCCCGCCTGGGGGAGACCAGCGACAGGGTTAGGAGGAGGAGCCTAGATCTAAGGGACGTCGTGTGGATTGGGTGAAGAGGTTCGCCCAAAGTAGCCCGCCACAGTTTCTAGGTAGTCCGAGAGAGGATGTAGAGTAGTGGTTTTATATGATCGAGAGGTTGTTCGAGCTGCTGGCCGTACCCGAGACTGAGCATCAGAGACTCGCAGTGGGACAGCTGCGTTATGCTGCATTTGACACATGGAGAGTCTGCAGAGTCGAGAGAGAGAGACCTGGACATATGCTGAGTTCAGGGAGATGATTCTACGCGAGTATTGCACACCAGGGACGCAGGATGCCCGAGAGACTGCCTTCTACGATCGTGGTTACGATCCCTCGCTTTCTATCACCCAGGCCGTTCATTAGTTTAAGGCCGAGTTAGTATACTGTGGGGAGCATTGTAGGACGGATACTGCAAAGATTAGGATGTTATCGAGGAGGCTTCCTCATGAGGTTCTGCTGCACGCCTCCCGCCTAGGGTCTACTACCTTTGATAGGTTTCTAGATGTTGTGTTGAGATATGATCAACAGCTACAGCTGGGCAGTTTGAGTTCTCGCTCCACCCGCGATCCTTCAGGCGAGAAGAGGCCGCAACCTGCAGAGAGGATGTCTGAGGGAGGCACCTAGATCAGGCCAGTGGCGAGAGGAGAAGGACATGGCGGTAGAGGCACCGGACCCATTCCAGCTATACCGGTGTCATCTTACAGAGAGACGAAGGTGAGGGCTGTCACTTGTCACGGATGTTACGAGGAGGGTCACTATCATTCAGCGTGCTCGAGGAAGGCGATGGCCTGTTATACGTACGGAGTACTTGGGCACCGTTCTATTGTCTGTTCACAGCGCATAGCCCTATCTGCATCATCAGCTGCACCTACCTTACACCTTCCGGAGGCTCCGCAGCAGTACCAGCAGGGCCAAGGGAGAGGGACTTCCGCTGGCCAGGGATGGGGAGATGGTGGATACCGTGGAGGCCGAGGTGGAGGCGGAGGCGGCCGAGGGGCTTACCAGCAGCAGTCGTCACAGTCTTCGGCAGGGCCAGTACGAGGCTGAGGTTCTGCTCAGCTGGCAGTTATTGCAGCAGACACCAGTTTCATGCCACCCCCACCGCCCTGTGCGTTCCCGCTACGGAACGGTGATATGTTAGCTCCGACTTCCACAGGTACTATTACTTTCTGTGGAACTACTAGACGCATTTTGTTTGACACTGGGGCAACCCACTGCTTTATAGCAAATGCATGCGTAGCTAGGTTGAAGCTAGTATGTACAGTTTGTCCTGCATTAGTAGTGCGTCTGGCGGACGGGGCTAGGGTTAGGACAGGACGTGAGATTATAGGATGCCCCATCCGGATAGGGGAACGAGAGTGGCCCGCCGATCTTATAGTCATGCCGATGCAGAAGGATGAGATGATCCGTGGTATGGATTTCATGGACTTCTATGGAGCGATTATCAACCTGAGGACCCGCACAGTTTCAATCCTTGCAGAGGATGGGACGGAGCACCAGGTTTGGGGGAGTGACCCCAAGAGGAATGGATCCCAGATCAGCGCAGTGCGAGCGGTGAGAATCTTAGATCAAGGATGCACGAGCTATGTGTGCTACACTTTGGAGGTGGATCGCGAGCGAACCAACCTAGCAGATGTGCTAGTTGTTAGCGAGTTCACTAATGTCTTTCCCGACGAGCTACCAGGACTTCCGCCGCAGCGAGATGTTAATTTCGCCATTCAGTTAGAGCCGGGCACGAGGCCGATATCGAGGGTTCCGTATAGGATGGCACCGACGGAGATGGCTAAGCTGAAGGCTCAGCTAGAGGAGTTAGCCTCGAAGGGCTACACTCGACCGAGCGCTCCGCCATGGGGAGCACCAGTGCTGTTCGTCAAGAAGAAGAATGGATCATTGAGGTTGTAATTGATTACCAGCAGCTGAACCGAGCCACAGTGAAGAACTGTTATCCGCTGCTAAAGATAGACGACGTGATGGACCAGCTGCAGGGAGCCGTTGTGGTTTCGAAGATAGATCTGAGATCAGATTACCACCAATCGAGAGTGAAGGGCGAGGACATCCCGAAGACCGCTTTCAGAACCAGATACGGTCATTACGAGTTTGTGGTTATGCCGTTCGGGCTAACCAATGCGCCAGCAGCTTTTATGGAGTTGATGAACAGGGTATTCATCGACTATCTTGACAGATTCGTGGTTGTATTCATTGATGATATCCTGATCTACTCGAGGAGTAGAGAGGAGCATGTCGAGCACCTGAGGATTGTGCTGAGGATTCTACAGAAGCACAAGTTATTTGGGAAGTTCAGCAAGTGTGAGTTCTGGCTCTCAGAGGTGATGTTTTTGGGGCACATCATATCTGCAGCAGGGATAGCAGTAGACGCCTCGAAGGTTGAGGCTATCGTTGCTTGGGAGGTCCCCAAGATCGTCAGAGACATCCGGTCTTTCTTGGGTTTGGCTACCTATTACCGACGGTTCGTCGAGGGTTTCTCCAGCATAGCTAGGCCGATGACACAGCTGACGAAGAAGGGAGAGCCCTTCGAGTGGAGTCCGGCCTGTCAGGCCAGTTTCGAGCTTCTGAAGATGAAGTTGACGTCCGCGCCAGTGTTAGCGTTACCCGAGGGGAAGGAGGACTTCATGGTCTACACCGATGCTTCGAGTTCAGGGTTAGGATGTGTGTTACAGCAGAGAGATTGGGTCATCGCTTATGCTTCACGCCAGCTGAAGACGGGGGAGGAGTCGTACCCCACTCACGATCTTGAGCTAGCTGCGGTGGTTCATCCGCTCAAGATTTGGAGGCATTACCTGTATGGTACATCAGTGAGGATTATGACCGATGACAAGAACTTGAAGTATATCTTCCCGTAGAAGGAGCTGAACATGCGCCAGAGGAGGTGGCTTGAGTTGATAAAGGACTATGACCTCGACATAGTTTATCATCCCGGGAAGGCCAGGAGATCACCTTGTCGAGGTTGACAACACGACCAGAGTTGTAGAGAAATCTGATGAGTTATGGTATCGAGGTCTGGTCATAGAGAGAGAGTGGTCAGTTGAGCTTCCTCGAGATCCAGTCTGAGCTGATGGATGAGATTCGCCGAGCACAGGCAGAGTGTCCACGGATAGCGGACATCCAACAGCGTATGGCTCAGGGGCACTGCAATTCGTTTTCCATCAGAGAGGATGGGATGTTAGTGTTGTAGGGTCGAGTTGCGGTACCCGAGGTACACGATCTGAGGCAGAAGATTATGATAGAGGTGCACTCTACTCCTTATTCGGTCCACCCGGGATCGAATAAGATGTATCAGGACCTGAGGAGGACCTTTTAGTGGCGCTAGATGAAGACTGACGTCGCATTGTTTGTTACAAGATGTCAGGTCTGCCAACAGGTGAGGATTGAGCACCAGAAGCCTGGAGGGTTGATCAGGTCACTTCCCGACCCCGTGTGGAAGTGGACAGATATCACCATGGACTTTGCTACCAGACTTAGGAGAGATGTCCGAGGATTTGATGCAATATAGGTGGTGGTCGATAGCTTGACCAAAACCGCTCATTTTATTCCGATTCAGGAGACGTGGCCGGTGTCCACATTGGTACAGTCGTTTGTGCAGCATATTGTGAGGCTACATGGAGTCCCTAAGAGGATTGTGTCGGACAGAGATGGCAGGTTCACCTTGAGATTCTGGAGGCAGGTGCACGAGGCTCTAGGGAGCAAGTTGCACTTTAGTACAGCTTATCATCCGTAGACGGATGGTTAGAGTGAGCAGACGATACCGACCTTGGAGGATATGCTGAGAGCATGTGTACTTGAGTGGAGAAACCTATGGGTGAGACATCTTCCGCTGGTGGAGTTCTCGTACAACAACAACTATCATTCTTCGATTCAGATGGCTCCTTTTGAAGCGTTGTACGGGAGGCGATGCAAGTCGCCGATATGCTGGGATGAGTCTGGGGATGTAGTTGGTACATTGCCCCAGTATGTGCAGGAGGCTACCGATCAGGTTAGGCGCATTCGCGAGCATCTAAGGGTCGCACATGATCGTCAGAAGAAGTATGCAGACCGTCGCATGACGGAGTTGGCTTTTGATGTGGGTGACCATGTTTGGTTGTGAGTATCGCAGACGAGAGGGATCCGGCGTTTTGGTATTAAGGGCAAGCTGAGCCCTAGATATGTAGGACCATTCGAGATCCTAGAACGAGTAGGAGAGGTAGCCTACAGATTGGCTCTACCGACTACATTAGGTGGCATCCACGACGTGTTCCACGTCTCGCAGCTTCGGAAGTACGAGCCCGATCCGAGTCATGTTCTTGATCACTCTGGTCTCGAGTTAGAGCCCGACCACACCTTCGTGGAGCGCCCGATAGCCGTTCTTAACCGCCTGGTCAAGAAGGTGAGACGTAGAGAGGTGCCTTTGGTCTTGATTCAGTGGGCTAGGAGGAGTCCCGAGGAGGCTACATGGGAGACAGAGGATAGTATACGGGCCAGTTTTGGGGTAGACGAGCTATTAGCCTCGTATGTAGAGCCACGTGAGGATATTGTCCTTACCTCGTGAGACGGCTGGTGAGTGTCACTTAGGATGTTTATACTTTAATTGCATTTTTTATGATTCTGTGTTTACTTTAGTGCTGAGTGTGCACTTATGTGATTTATATGCGTGGTGGGCCAATGAGTGGCCGCTATCATATGCTATGTTATGCCTTGATATGATGTGTTATCACTGTTTAGTGATATTTTACGACGGGATGATTAGATGGCGTATAGATGAGTTATGTGTTGAGGGTGCTAGCACACACTTGTTACGTAACCTGGTATCACTAGCCCGAGGGGCAGTCGTGTGCAAGTTACAGTAACATGGCTATGTGCTACTCCTTATTAGGTGAGAGCGGTATTAGGGAACACCCTAATATGCTCCACAATTAGTAGACAATGACCCTGACTACACGGAGGAGTTGCCTTGTAGTAGAGTATCTTGATAGAGGAATCTGAACCTAGAAGGATGGAATATGGGAGTAACCCTTAGAGGTGGATGAAGTCCACCCTCTCGTTCGAGGAATAGGTTATAGTGAGACCTTATGGATGAACCTTAGAGGTGGATGAGCCACCTCTACCGTATGAGAAATTGGGAAGGAGAAATGTGTAGATGAGATATCTTTGGTAAGATCATGGGTTTTGACCTTAGAGGTGGATGCCCACCTCTCGAGGGTCGAGTTGAGTTGAGACTAGGAGTGTCTAGGTCTAAGATCGTGTCGGGACACCAAACACCTTGAATTCTGAGATTGATTCGAAAATAAGGGAGTTTAAGGTTCCATTATCTGTGTAAACCAGTTATTCTTCGCAAAGAGGATACGAGCTTTTCACGGGGGCACTCATGGAATTTTCGCTAAGACCTAGCGGTAGTATGATGAACCCTCTCGAGTTGTGATATTTTCGGCGGTCGAGGCGAGATGTGATGGGGGCGCCCATCACATGCTTGGCAAAACCGTTCGAGGCTATTACGATTGTGGCAAAGGTGACATGAGATTCTTGGACGACGCATCCGAGATGATTGTGTGCCCTTCGTCCCGATTCTAGGAATCAAATTTTAAAACCTTCTCCACTGGTTCAAATCTTTTTGGTCTCGGGGACGAGACTTGTTTTAGAGGTAGATGTTTGTAAAGACCACAATTTAATTAATATTTGTAAAATATACGTAGGATAATCCGAATATTATCCTCCCTTATGATTATGAAAACCCGGAAAATTTAAAATTTATGGATGGCTTTACATTGGTTTAATTATGGATTTTATGAAAGAAATATATACCCGAGCCACTTTTCTCGTATCATGTAAACGTAATGGATTTTAATGCATCATGAACTAGGGATTTACATCTTGCTAATATAAGGGCAGCCGCCCCATCCATTCTTTGCACACATCTCACCCACTCCCTTTGATTTGATCATATGACAAGCTAGGATCCTATTCATCTCACCCACTCTCTTTCCCATCACCCTTCCCATGCTTTGACCAAAGGAGCCCTCTCCCATTCTTTAAATTTGATCCCCAAGGCTCAGCCTCACTCATTCACAATGAACAAGCCGTCACTTGAGAGGAAAGGGAGAGAAAAGAAGCCTATCTCCATTGCTAGTCCTTTTTGGCCGCCTTCCATTCAAAAAGCCATAAGTCCCTCAATATTGATCCAAATGGAGTGATTTTTGGAGGAGTTGCCTGACTACACGGAGGAGTTGCCTTCCGCTAAATAAATAATCTAAGTAATAACTCGTACTTGGTCATAAGATCTAAAGCTCACGGAAGAATTCAATACTCTTCCTTAACGTACCCCGAATAACTGGATCATCCAAACCTTATTAATCCTCTAAGTGGATTAATGGAGGCATATTCGGATATCCAAACCTTTAGGTTGTTACATTAGGTATCCCTTCCAGTCTCCTATTCTCCCTATGGTACCAGTGCTTGCCCTAAAGTGACTACAAATTTACGTCATTTTGGAAATTTTTGGTTGCAAGCATTTAGTGAGTCATAGCTATAAATATAGAATGCACATTTTGGGGATGCTAATTTGTTTAAGGCACATTTAGTTAGTGAGTCATAGCTGTAAATATACAATGCACATTTAGTTAGTTACTTGGAATGTATGAATGCCTTTTATAGGCCTTGACTTGAAGAAAATGAAAATGTCCAAGTATATAGAGTGATCATTGATGGTCTAGAGCCATTGCTCTAAACATAAAATGTATATTTTTTGTCTGAATATGATTGGGATATCAAGGAAGTTCTCTCCATTTCCTTTTGAAATTGGCACTTGAAACGCTTCGTTTGAATGGTTTCGGAATAAAGTTAGTATATCATCAGAAAATAAATTAATAAAATTATGTAAGCATTTGGGTCGAGATTTTTAAATGCTCACCCAAGTATTTTTATTAGCATCTTTTGCATTGTATCTCATATTCTCATGTACCCTAGACTATTATAATCCTAAAAATGCCCAAATACTTTATAACATGAGTGTCTAGAAGAGCAAATTTATGAAGAAATCAAATTATGAAGGTGACAGTAAGTAATAATGCAATTAATGAGCAGTAAATAATAAAAAATCAACTTCAAATATCTAAAAAATTTATTAAGGGAACAAGAACAACTGATTAACAAGCTAATAACTACCATTTTATCCTTTTTTTAAGAGTGAAACAAAGTCAACCAAGTAAACGATGATAGTGAATTGCTAATTTATATAAATGAATGTTTTTTGGTCAATTGATTCGCTTACAAGTGCTGATTTTTTTCCTGATAATTGGTATAATTTTGACCAATCTGCCTATGGTCTTTTATGATTTATTTCCCAAGTTATAATTGTTATTAGAAGTGTATCATACAACTAAACTATTGATTTAGTGCCATTTAAGAAAGGGGATGAAAGCTAAAATTCATGGTATTAAAACACAAAAATATTTCCAAGATTATATACGTACTATAACTCATGTAATATATTCCCAAGTTATAACTGATTGCATGTTGGATGACTACAAGTTTATAAGCTTCATTATTTATTCTTACAAGAAGATATGTTAGACTATATTAATGAGCAGTAAATAATTAAAAAAAATTAACTTCATTATTTATTCTTATAAAAAGATATGCAACTCAATACATCCTGGTTCCCAATGCTGGTTTATTTCTTATGGAAAAAAAAGGAAAAGAGATATAAAAAGACCATGTTCACTGATGAGAAGAAAAACCCCAAACCCACTGAATTTCAATATCTAACTCTCTGCTGAGGCAATTCTTCTTATAACAATTTGATCAACATACCTTTGACTACATAAAAAAAAGGAGAACCATTCGTACAAGAAGGTATGCTTTGATTATGTTTTTCTATCAAATCTCCCTCCTTTAGCTTCCTTCCTACTCACTTCATATTGAATGTGCAATTGATACGTAGGGCATCGAGATTTTTTTGTTAAAACAATTTAACCAGAAAGTAACTACTATCATAAATAGAAGACTAACGAAAAAAATAAACCAGAACATAGATAACAGATAACACTTGCCAGAATCACAAGTAGCAAAGTACATAACAATGAGTAGCAAAATACATAACAAATAACACAACAATGACAGAAACATTTAAAACCCTCCACCAAACAATAATATCCATAAAAAACAACGAGATTAGACCAATAAAACACATTCAAATAGAAATTTATCGTAACAAGAACTGAAAATGCGGCTACGTAATCCATTTGTATCCATCCCAGTCGAAGTGTGGGCGCAATTTGTGGCCACGATAAACCTGATTGTCCCCGGTCAGAGGAAAGTCAACCCTGTAAGTTCGGTCATTCCCAAAAAAAACACACCTCAATCACAATACCCGACCAATACCCTTCTCTTGCGTGACAATCTACACGGTCATACATCTCGTAGGCGTCATATGAAATACGAGGTGTCTGGGGACAAATTCGGAGAACCGAAACGATTTCCTTTAGCTTATCTTTTCTGTTCTCGTCTAGAAGGGTTACATATTCCACCTCCCAATTGGTTGGATCCATTTTGCGAACAAGGATCGCCTCGAAGAACGATCCTAGCATCCCACCCTCGCCCCCGACGACCTCGACCTTTTGATTTCGTCGGTATGCCGGCGGCGCTGGTGCTACATAAATAAACATAAACAAGATATATAATCATGCACGTAACAAAAATGAAATCTAAACCAACAAATTCATTGACTAACCTGAACTCTCCTGAGTTTCCTACCCATCGTCCGAGCTATGCGATGATATATTGATAGGGACAGGGCGGGGAGGGAGGCCTGATGAGGAGGCCTAGTGGTGTGATGAGTAAGCCATTTTTGTCAAGGGGAGAGGGTTGTGGGAAAGAGGGTTGTGAGAGAGATGGTAGAATGCCTTATGGAATTTTTTGAACTCTTACCCCTTACCAAGCCCTGGATCGGTATTTATTGTATGAAATTGGGGTTGAACTATTGAACATGTGAACATGTGATTGGGATCGGGGTGGATTTCTGATTTCTGTATGTTGATTTCTTAATTTATGCACTATTGAACATGTGATGGGGGTGAATTTCTATTTTATGAATTTATTGAATTTTTGAAATTTGTGCAGTACTTCATTTCTGTTGCTTCTGTATTTCTGATTTTCTATATTTTTGTATTTTTGTATTTTTGTATTTTTGTATTTTTGTATGTTTTACTTTCTGAATTTTCTGTATTACTGTGTGTTTTACTTTTTGTTTCTTCTGTATTTTTGGTTTTCTACATTTCTGTATTTTCTGTATGTTTTACTTTCTGAATTTTCTGTATATTTGTATTTATGAAGCTCTGAATTTTCTGTAGTTCTGAAATTTCTGGAATTCTGTATTTTTGGACTTTTATGGCCTTTTATTTTAAATATATGTTCATGTACATTTAAAGTGTTGTAAACATAATAAATGTAGTTTTTACATTGAAGTTATTACAATTACCTTTTATAGCATTTATGAATGTTTTATGGAAGAGTGGTTTATGGTTAATTCTAACTGTTTGTGTCAATGGACAAGTGCAAGACCAATTACCTTTTATAGCATTTATACCCCTTGTCTACTGTTAGTGGACAAGTGCAAGACCAATGAGCTTTTATAGCTATTATAGCCCTTGTTTCTTTTCCTCCTACTACCTTTTATAGCCCTCTTAAAAGGACCAATAACACATACTTTACAAATCTGAATAGTACTGTCAGTGGACAAGTGCAAAGCGCATTGGTACACTAAGTTTCGTTTTCTGTTTTTTTATGACTTTTTCAGTACATAGAAAACCACAGTAGCATCTCACTGTTTTTTTTCTATTTCTCTGTTTTCCATTACTGTCTTTTTTTTGTTACATATGCTTTGTAATTTTCTGAAGCATGCTTACAAAATAGTTGCATGGTGATGTGCGCGCAAATTGCTATATTTTCTATGCATATTTAAGTCCATTTTATCATTCATTTGCATGCATATTAGTGGGAAATCATGAGATTAGTGTAGTTTATGCATTATTGTCAAATATATGGGTCTGCACGAGTTTCTATGTGATTTCAAAGAAAACAGGACAAAAATGGACAGATTTGGAAGAGCGGAAAAAGAACTTGAAGTCTTATGAAGAGGTCGAAATCGACTATGAACCTCGACAT
Source organism: Persicaria maculosa (assembly GCA_963922045.1). Taxonomy (NCBI): domain Eukaryota; kingdom Viridiplantae; phylum Streptophyta; class Magnoliopsida; order Caryophyllales; family Polygonaceae; genus Persicaria; species Persicaria maculosa. The sequence goes on along the minus strand of OY998271.1, from coordinate 19,154,347 downwards.
CGAGTGAATAGAGCAACCAGGAATCGAGCAGAGCAGAGAACAGAGCATGTCGACACAAAAGAGGTCGATATCGATGTCTGATGGTCGATATCGAGTGCCTAGATCGAGCTTATGGATAGAAGTCGAGTGCCAATCTGAGGAGAAGAAGGAGTGCTCGAGATAGAGTAAAAGAGAGGACGATATCGATGTCCTATGGTCGATATGTATGTTGCCAGCAGAGAAGTCTGACTCAGATTTTGGTAGAATTCTATCCGAAGCTTGCACGTCTATCCTAAAGTCGAGATTTCCTATCTTCAACACCAGACTTCATCCTTTAGATGTTTTACAACAGAATTTTTAGTTTTTACTTTATTAAGTTTTATCTTAGAGAATAAAGATAGTTTTTCGAATCCTTGGCTAGCAAGATTTGAGATCTATATCTAGAGGCCGTTAGGGCCGAATTTAATCATCCAAGTAGATCCAAGCAAGCAAGCAATCAGTTTTACATTATAGTTACATAGAGATTTTGTAGAGAGAGAGAGAAGAGCCGAGTGAGTTGGGTGTGAAGCGAGAACGGAGATTTGGCTTTGTTCGGTTGTAACTTTCTCTTTAGTTTAATCAAAGTAGTTTTCTTTTCAATGATGATGATGAGTTCAATGATGAGAAGTGAGTAGTCAACCCACTTCTAGGGTCAGGGTGAGCCCGACGATAGCAATGTATGGTAAGTGCATCAAAGGTATGATTTTTATGCGATTCCGTCTTCTATCTTATGCATGATCCTTTGCGAAAGTTAGGGAGATTCATTATTTGCATTATTGAAGTGAAAGCCAATCATATTGTGGACTTGGATTACTCATGAATTGGATAGTAAGGTAACGAAAGTTATTTGACGGAAAGACATTAAATTTCATAACTTTAGCATCATACTTTCATTGTTATCGTTGTGGCATGAATCTCTGACTTTGGAAGATTTTAGTTTATTGAATTACATAAAAAGTTGAGTTTTATTTCTGTCCATAGTTTCTTCACCATTCTAAGATCTTCGGACTACTTTTCCGACACATAGGTTACGTACATAGTTTCTGTTACAGACATCGAAATCGACTGTAACGGTCGATATCGAGCACTGACATCGATATCGAGGTTTGTCTCGACGTCGAATGTGTTTGGTTTTGTCTTCTATAGGAACTTTGCTAGAAATCGACCAGAACTGAGATCGATATCAACCAGACACCTCGATATCGAGTGTCTCCTAAGGTGGAAAGCTTGATCGTGATTATAACAAGGGAAGTGCTGACATACCTCCTCGTGGATTCGATCCTGAATTACCCTACCACTGTATCGAGAGGGATTCTTGTATTTATTTGCTTGATAAGGGAGTATAGTTAGATTTCATATTTGAATATTTTATTTGAGCAGAATCACACCTCTCCTAAACGAACAAATTAGCGCCGTTGCCGGGGAGGTAATCAATCGTCACCTATGTTTTCACACGATCTTCTTCTTAGTGCTTATTTTGCAGGTTTATGCGACGTTCTGATCGCGGACCTATCCCGGAAACCATTGACGAGCCTGAATGTTTCTTCCATCTTTGCAACAAAGCTATTCAAATCATGGCGGACAACGAGACACAGGCTGAGACCATAGAGCGGTTGAGGAAGGAAATTGAGGATCATAATGCTACAATCGCTGCTGAGAGGGCTGCCACTGCTGCAGAGCGAGCCCCTGCTGATAGGGATGAGGATGCACGTAAACAAGCCCAAGAGCGGCTAAATTAGTATCCACAGACGGCGATGCAATACATGCATCCGTTGCTTCATGTTCTTGAATCCGCTATACTTATTCCTCCTTCTAACTATGAAATTAAAATAAACTTCCTATCTGAAATTAAAAGAAACACTTTTGAAGGAAGACCAAATGAATGCTCACTGTAACACATCTCTACTTTTATGGATTTATGTGAAACTATTGCTGATGGTGTAAATCTAGAGTATGTGAGACTAAAATCTTTTCGATGGTCTTTGGCAGGGAAGGCATTGCAAGGGCTAGAAAGTTTGGCTCCGCGCTCGCTGAGGACATGGGCAGAGGTGAAGGATGCATTCCTAAACAAATTCTTTCCTCCTTCTAAAACGGCGATGCTGCGACAAAGGATCACGACTTTCAAACAAAAGTCAGGTGAAACATTGGCACAGGCGTGAGAGCATTTTAAGGAATTGCTGAGATCATGGCCGACGCATGGGCAACTACCCTATGTCATCCAAGAGATCTTCTACAACTCCCTTCATGGGCCGAATAAGGAGAGGATCAATTTATATACCTCCTATCGGTACATTGAGTTCACACCAACGAAGGCCTGGGAGACTATTGAGAGGCTAGTCAACTTTGACAACACCTATGGGACTGTTGTGGCCTATGATTCGAGGCCTGCCCTATCTATGCCACTATATGAGCCTCCGAAGGAGATTGATCCGGATGTGCGGCAACAATTCCACAACGATCAGACATGCCGCCTTCAAAAGCAAGTCAGGTTCCTGAGCAACAATCAAACTTGTCAGGAATGTTGCTCAACAAGGCATAACACTAGTGCCTGTCCACATATTGAGCAAGTATCTATGGCGGAAGAACACGAGGAAGCCAAATGGACGAGAGGGTCCTATGGAGGGGGCAATCAATAATATTAGAGAGATCAAAGATTCTATCAACAAAGGGATCCCCTATCATATAAAGCACCTGGGCACCCTGAGCGGGAAACAAGGAAGGATGACCTGCAGATCATTCTTGATGAGATATGGAGGAACCATGCTGAGTTCAAACAAGCCCATAACACAGTCCATACTCAGCTGTAGGGCATCAATTCTAGGCTTGGGGAGATAGACGTTTGGAAGCGCAACATGGAGACCCAAATGGGTCAATTGGTGGAAGCAATACCCAAAGCGTTAGGATCGCTGCCTGGATCAACTGTGCCCAATCAAAAGGGCAAACCTACTGGACACATAGCGGCCATGAAATTAAGGAGTGGGCGTCAATTACAAATGCCCGAGCAAAAAGCGGAGGAGAAGGCCCAGAACAGACGTCGATATCGACCCCCCTGTCGATATCGACCAAGGTGACGTCGATGTCGACCATCCACTCGATATCGATACTGAATCTGAGTCACCACAGAAATTGACTCCTCCAGTTGATGTCGAACCCCATCCAGTCGATGTCGATCTAACTCCAGCCGCAGGGAATAAGAAGGTGTTGCCATTCCCATTAAAAAGGTGATTAAGGACCCAACGGAAAAGAAATTTCAGCGATTCGTGAAGATGCGTCAAGGGCTTAATGTCTCAATTCCATTCACCGAAGCACTTCATGAGATGCCATCATATGTAAGGTTCCTTAAGGACATATTGGGTAAGAAGTGATCGCTTTCTAAGATCGCAGAGGAGTGCAACAGATTGGAGCTACCACAAAAACGGGCGGATCCAGGTAAAGATAGGTCCCCCGGAGTGATTTGGGCGACAGATTGGAGCTACCAACAGATTGCTTTAATGCTTTAGTTGATTTGGGCGCTAGCGTTAGCATGATGCCACTAACCATATGCACAAGGTAAAGATAGGTCCCCCGGAGCCCGTGGATGCAAAACTATACATGGCGAATAATACGGTAGTGATTCCAACAGGGATGGTAACTGATGTGCCAGTAGAAGTAGGTAAATTCTTTTTCCCTACTGATTTCTTAGTTGTTGATATAGCAGAGGACCCTGTTTGTCCCATTATTTTAGGTATGCCGTTCCTAGCAACTGTCGATGCCAACATAAGCGTGAAGAAAGGAATGCTCTCATTCACAATCAGTGACGAAGTTATAGAGTACGCCTTCAACAAGTCGGTAAAGAAGCATGAGGGACCAATGGAGATAAAGGCCATCAATGGTGTCTACATCGCATGTGGAGAAGCAAAGGTAAGGAGTATGACACCGGAAGAGCTAGAAAAGAGGGCCATAGAAGCCCAAGTAGAGGAGGTCGTGGCAATCTTGAATGAAGGAGCCAGACAGAACATCAACATCGACCCAGGTACGTCGATATCAACTAACAAAGTTCAAGATTTTGTGCCATGTTATAAGTATGGGGTCGACGGAGGAGAAGGAACCTCGAAATCGAGCATAAAGGTCGATATCGACCATACCCATATGACGAAATCGACGCCCATAGAAGCTGAGAAAGGAGTAACAAAGACCTCGATATCGATCTCTGAAGGTCAAAATCGACCTGATCATGTCGAGCAGAAAGCCTCCAAATCGACTGAACCTCCAGGAGCACAACAGAACTCGATATCGACTGCTGATGATCGAAATCGACCTGAGCCACAGAAAGAAGAAAAGGTAAGTTAAGGTACGGATTCCTCCTGTTCCATCTTAATTAAAGATTTATCATTATTTGGAAGAGGTGTGCCTTGGCATGTGCGCTTATGTAAGGTATCCGATGATGATCCAAACCAATATGAGATAGGAGATAAAGTTTATGTCCCCAAATCAAAAGATCATTGGTTCCCTATTAGATTCAAAGACAGAAGGATGGGACCATTCACGGTAAATCAAATCCATCGAGGTGGAATGCAGCTGAGAGACAAGAAAGGAGTTCTATTTGAGGCCCAAGCCACCTGGGCTCTGCAGATGTCGCCTTGAGCACAAAGGAAGAAGTCGGCCTAGCGACTTTAAAGTCTAGAGCTTGTAACGAAGACACTTAGTTTTTGGTTTTAAACACTTTTGGTGTTGCTTTGAGACTTTACATTAGACATTATTGTTTTGTTTTGTTTGGTTTTATTTTTAAAGCTGCAGGAAAGAAGGAGAAAACAGACATCGAAATCGATGATGAAGCTTGATATCGACCAAAAGGTTGATTCCGAGGGGCTTGTGGTCGAGGCCGGATCACCCTGAAGCTTGAGCCAGCAATCGATGAAAAGAAGTCAATTTCGATGTTAAAGGTCGATATCGACCACCACTGCAGTCTTCTTCGACTCCTGAAATTTGTGACGTTTTAGTAAGTTTCTTTCTTAACCCTAGTTCTAATACAGTGAGAACACTGTAATCTTTAAGCATGTTCATGCATAATACATAATTATTTCAATTGCATATTTATCTTTAAGCATTGCCTACATATTTATATTTCAAAAAAAAAGAAGAAAAAAATGACCCCCATCAAAAAGGAACTCTACGATGCAAAATTAGATTTATTAGAGATAGAGCTGGCAATTCGGGTCATCCGGTCGGGTTCGGGTTGATCATATTCGGGTCGGGTCACTGATGAGTCGGGTCAACTCGGTCAAAATTTCTGTGTCGGGCTTGGTCGAGTCGGATCGGGTTGGATTCGATCTAAATGAAATTCAGATTGGTCGGGTTTCGGTCAGAATCGGGTTGGACCCATTCGGGTTTTCGGTTAGAATCGGGTCGGTCTCGTTCGGGTTTCGGGTCGGTCTCAGTCAGGTTTCAATTGGAAGCGGGTCTACGTTTGTTTCAAACTTTTAATTGTTTGGGTTGAATATGTTGAATCATGTTCGTTCGGGATTTTTGGGTAATCAATTTTATAAATTGAATATGTAATTCATGTTTATTTATGTATTTCAAAAAGTATTTTTTAGTAAAATTCAATATGATTCAATATATAATCTACTCATTGTCTCATAAAGCTCATTCTATTCATCATTAATTTCATTGAAATTTGGCAATATATTGTTATCAAAATCATATTTGATTCCCTATCTAAAAGATAATTCACGTTATTTGTGTGATTGTTATTTGTGTCTTTTAAAAAGTTGTTTTCAAAAGAAATTTCACTGTGTATATGATTCAAATTATAATATCCTTATTGTACTCATCTTTTATTAGTGAGAAATGAGATTTTTGAATTCAAGTCGATCATTCATCATTAAATGAGTAAACAAGTAATAATTTACATCAATCTATATGAATATACTAATTAGTTGATGACTTTTGGAGTTTTGAATAATCTTGTAAACCGAATCCTTTGTGAGTTAATCTTAAATACTGATAAAGTAAATAAATTATAGCCTATATGAAAATAACTAAACAATATTAACTTAATTCTCATATATAACTTCATCTCCGATTATTCGATAAATTAGAATATTCGATGGATTCGAATATTCGATGCATTTAAAGTATTCCCTTCAACCCTCATCAAATTTTGAAAAATAAGGTAATCTAAAATTACGAATCCAACTTATAAAACTATCATATATTCATAATTCATAATTTCATATATTCATATTCTCGTAATCTTGTTTTTTTTTTAAATCATATTCAATTATTTATGTTTGATTATTAAGTATTTAAGTAGATGATATAAATTTTGTTATAGAAAAATTATTATCTAAATACAAATATTAAAATTAAGTATACAACTTATAAAGAGGGAATTGCACTAACTAGCACATGACCCAAAATGCTTTGCAAATATAGCATCCGGCCCACTAGCTTAATTGCAAAGTGTAGCAGCCCAATTAAAAGAATTGGCCCTCTCACCCGGTAAAGAGGAAGGGAAAACCAGTTATTAAAGGCGATTTGACAGTTATGGGGAGTTTGAAAAAACAACCGTCCCATTAAACTGTGACACTTTGGGGGCGTCCCATCAAACTGTGACAGTTATGGGAAGGAGGAGGGACGGATCAACAGGAAAGAGAAACAAACTACAAAGGAAAGAGAAAGAAAGGGCAAGAGAGAGGTCAACGAAAACGACTTGGGAGAGAACGAAGGCAGTGGGAGAGACAGACAGAGAAGGAAGAAGAAGAAGAACGAACGAACAGTTCAGAACACGCCCCCAAGTACGTAACTGCTACCTTTCAGGCTCTATGGAATTGTGCAATGGACAAGGGGGAAATGGATTTGTGGTGGGCATTGGGAGAAATTGAGGGATGTTCAGTTGGGCAATGTACACCAAGGGAGAGGGGAGGGGTCGGTAATGGCTAATTTCAGATGAATAGGTGGAAATCGGGGATGGTAACAGACTGAGAATGAAATAGGGTTGGGCGAAAATGGTGAAATGAAAGGGTTGAATGAAAAACCAGCAGGTAGCAAGTGCAATTTCCCTTCTGTCATGTAGGAATAGAGAAGCGTCAAGAAAAAATTAGGTCTGTGGAAGGGCTAGAAATTGGGTTTGGGGAAGTATATGAAAGGGTGAGTTATAATATGCCTAGGGTAAAACCCAAAAGGGGGAACTGAATATTGATATCAATAGGTAGAAATTACATATCAATATGTTGAGAATCGGTTGAAATGTGAAATGTATAGGCTGGAAAGTTCATGTGCACATTGTTACATTTGTTGCTGTCAATAACGAATGGAAACTGGTGAGTTACATATGTGGTTATTCGGCGCAGTAAATGTTGATATGAATAGGCTAAAATTGGATGTGTCTAGGTTGAACATTGTTTTCAATTTTGACATGAAAACAAAAGAAAATGTGGTTGCTGTCATGTACCAGTTAATAGGTGACATGTTTAAAGGTGTTTCTGTCATGTAGAAATAATTACATTTGTTGGTGTCAAGTAGGAATGCAAAACTAGTGAGTTGCATGTGGTTATTCCGTGCATTACAAATTCTGAAATGAATACGTTAACAGTGGAGGTGTCTTGGTTAAACTTGGTATCCAAAAACACCAGAAATTATGGTTGCTGTCATGTAACAGTGTACATGTGACATGTTGATATGTGTTTCTGTCATGTAGAAAAGCTGATGTACATATTTGTACCTCTTTTTATTGCATCTTTTGACTTCATATTTCATTCGATTTCCAAAGAAAAGTTTCAAAAGTATATAAACTTGTGTAAGAAGGGCTAAAATGCAAGAAATAGGGTCTGCACAAGTTTTGAGCTAACCCTGCAGGAAATCGAGCGAAATCGGAGTCAAAACGGAGAAGCCAAGTGAAGCTGAGCAGAGGTAGATATCGACCTTCAACGTAGATATCGACCTTCAACATAGATATCGACCTCTGGTGTCGATATCGACCCTCATATCGACCTCAACATAGACATCGAGTGGAGCTGGACAAGTCGAGCAGGAACAGAGACCTCGATATCGACCTCTGGTGTCGATATCGACCCCTTATCTCGACAGAAGATAGACTCGAGTTTGAGATGCGGATTGGAAACTTTATCTTCAAGGAGGCACGGAATTATCTTACACTTTCAAGATAGATGGCAACTGAAGACTTATTTATCTTTTTACCTTTAAGTTAGTTTAAGTTTTATCAAAATAAAAGACCTATCCTAATTGTTTGGATAGAGTTCATAGTTTAGATAGAATTTACAATCCTTGGACAACGAGGATTAGTAGCCTATAAATAAAGCCCTAGGGGGCTGGCATTCAATCATCGGATATCCAAGAAACAATCAAGAATCAAGACAATCAATAGAGTTAGAGTTAGAGAGAAGTTTTAGGGTTTGACGTTTGCGAAAGTTGACGTTGAGTTGTAAAGCTTCGGAGTTTATTTTAACGCAAGTTTACTTCTTTCAATCAACAATGAGTTCCATGATGAGAAGCGAGTAGTTCCCCAAAGCTCTTAGGGTCGGGGTGAGCCCGACGTTAGCCATGCGTGTTCGAGGTAAGTATTAGATGTTGATATCGTTGTGTCTATCTCTCCTCCTACGATTCTATGTTTAGTCCTAATCGAAAGAAAAGGGATTCATGCTAACAACTTGAGTTATAAACATAAAATTGGTAGAGACAAATAGGTTTATTTGCAAGAGTAATCCTAAGAGTTGGTGTACAACGAAAGCTTGTCCCTCGGGTGAAATAGCGTAATTGTCCGTCTTATTTATCTTATCGCATGTCCTAGGAGTTGCCTTTTACATAGTTTATATTCATTAAAACCTCTGTTTATTTCTGATCATCGCATCCTCATCCATCCTAAAGTCTTCGGCCCTTCTTTGCCGACGAAAAACTAACCCACTGCAGGAAGACATCGATATCGACCACAGACGTCGATATCGACCACTGAGTTCGTCGACAGTTTTCTGAGTCGACGACGATCATCACTGCGGAGTTACTGAACATCGATATCGACACCAGACATTGATATCGACCCTACTGTGTCGACTGGCAGTCTTCTGAGCCAGTCGATTTCGTGACTGACATCGATATCGACCCTTTCCAGTCGATATCGACCCTTTCCAGTCGATATCGATTGCTTGTTTTTGTCTCTGCAGGTCTTCTGTTGCAGAAAACATCGACAACCAAGGTCGACATTGAGGCCCAAGGTCGAAATCGAGGTTTCTGGTTGACGCAGACTTGAGATTTCCAACGCTACTAGGATCTCGCTGACACGCCTCCTCGTGGATCGATCCTGACTACCCTTCCACTACAACGGGAGGAAGTCTTGTAATTATTTGCATAGGCTAGGAGTTGGTTTACGTTTATTACATCTTTATTATTTGTAATTACTCGACATATCATCCCTCCTCCTATAAACAAATTGGCACCGTTGCCGGGGAGGCAATCAATCGCACCCTAGTAGTCTATCTCACGTCTCTATCTAGATTGGCTTTGCAGGTGTATGCGACGCATTGATCGCCCACCTGAATTTGAAGGAGTAGACGACCCTGAGCGTTATTTCCATCTAAGGGCCCAAGCTCAAAGAATCATGGCGGACAACGCGAACTAGGCTGAACTTATTGAGTAACTAAGGAAGCAGGTTGAGGACCTAACAACTAGAGAGGCGGCACTTAAGGAGCGTGCGGATAGGGAGGAGGAAGGCCGGAGGCAAATAGAAGCCCAAATCAATGCCCTCCCTAGGAATGCCAAGCAATATATGCACCGCGCTCTCACAGTGCCTGAATCGGCAATTCTTATCCCTGCCTCTAATTTTGAAATAAAACCTAACTTCCTAATTGAGATTAGAAGGCACCAATATGAAGGAAAACCTAATGAATGCCCTATGGCACATATTTCAACCTTCTTAAACCTTTGTGATACTATTGCTGATGGACGAAGTCTTGAATATGTCCAACTAAAAGCCTTTCGATGGTCTCTTACAGGGAAAGCATTGCAGTGGTTGGAAAGCTTAGCCCCAAGATCGCTCCGCACCTGGAATGAAGTCAAGGATGCGTTCCTCAACAAGTTCTTCCCTCCTTCTAAGACGGCGTTGATCCGACGAAAAATCACGGCTTTCAAACAAAAGCATGGTGAGGCTCTGGCGACTGTTTAGGAAAGGTTTAAGGACCTACTTCGATCATGCCCGACGCATGGCCAACCACCGTACGTAATTTAGGAGATCATATACAATGCTCTTGACGCTGCAACAAAGGAGAGGATCAACACCTACACCGCCTATGGCTACCTTGAACTCGCTCCACAAGAGGCTTGGGAAACCATAGAGAGGTTGGTGGAATTTAACAATACATATGGGACTCCTGAGGCTTCTGACACACCATCATTGTCGAGGCCTGCCCCATCTATGCCCTTATATGAACCCTCCAATGTCATCGATCCGGATGTGAAGGAGCAATTCCAAAGAGATCAACTTAGAAAGCTCCAAAAGCAAGTGAGGTTCCTTTCAACGAACCAAGATTGCATTGAATGCGGATCGCAGCGGAACACTACCATTGAGTGCCCCCATGCTGAGCAAGTGCAACTAGCGGAGACTCATGAGGAAGCCAACTTCATGAGGGGTCCCAATCGCCAATATTGTGGAAACCAAAGGTTCTAACAAACACAAAGGAACCAGGTTAACCCTAGGGACCCCCCACTCTATAGAGCTCCTGGGCACCCGGAGAGAGACCAAAAGAAGGATGATCTTCAACTTGTACTGAATGAGATAAGGCGGAACCAAGCTAAGAATGATCAATCCAATAATGCTATCCATTCCCAACTCAATCACCTTACCACAAGGAATGGAGAGATGGATATTTGGAAGAAGAACGTAGAGACCCAACTGGGTCAATTGGCGGCACAAATCCCTAGACCGTTCGGAACATTCCATGGGCAACCAACTACCAATCCGAAGGGGCAATCCGGGTCAAGACACATAGCAGCCATGCAACTAAGGAGTGGCACCAAAGTACATAAGCCATGAACGGAAACGAAGGAGAAAGCAACATACCTAGTCGACATCGACAGATCAGTCGATGTCGACCCAGAGGCCGATATCGACCACCATGTCGACCCTCTGGTCGACATCGATACCACTGCAGAACCTGTCGAGCTCCAACAGAGGTCGACATCGACCATACCAGTCGATATCGACCAGATTCCGGTCGACATCGATGTTCAGCAGGCCCCTCCGACCACCGTTTTGGCTTCTCCGCCAAAGAAGACGTTGCCTTTCCCTTCCAAAGCATTGAAGGACCCCACTCAAGGTAAGTTTAGGCGCTTTGTAAAGATTCTCCAAGGACTTAACATTACTATTCCTCTTACAGAAGCCCTAAGGGAGATGCCTGCCTATGTGCGATTCCTGAAAGACATCCTTAGCAAGAAGCGGTCCATGGCAGAGATCGCAGAGGAGTGCTCAAAGATGGACTTCCCTGAGAAGAAAAGTGATCCAGGGAAGTTTGCAATCACCGTGGGACTTGGCCAACATCGTTATAAAGCCCTATGTGACCTAGGGGCAAGTGTGCCTCTTTCTATTTGGGAAAAGGTGAACATTGGCGCCCTTGAACCTGTGGACATGAAACTCTATATGGCTGATAACTCATTCGTCAAGCCCACAGGTATAGTTGATGACGTTCCTGTAAAGGTAGGTAAGTTCTTTGTGCCTACTGATTTCATTGTATTGGAAATGCCTGAAGATCTTATAGTGCCTCTCATCCTTGGTAGGCCTTTCTTAGCTACTGCTGATGCCAATATCAATGTATGTCGAGGATTACTAACCTTTACTATAGGGAACGAAGTAATAGAATTCTCTTTCAACCCAACCATGAGCGAAACAAAGCACCTGGAGCAAGTAGACCTCTCGCCGGCTAAGGAGAAGCTTAGAAAATTTTTATTGGCGAGGACGGAAACAGCAAACAGGGTCGACATCGACTGGAACCAGTTGATATCGACTAAAAACATCAAAATCGACCCCCCTTGGTCGAAATCGAGTATGCCAGATTGTTGCCAAGAGCTTAAGTATGGGGTCACAGAGGTCGATATCGACCCCCACATATCGATATCAACCAAAGCACTCGAAATCGATCCTCCTTGGTCGAAATCGACGACCTCTCAGCCCGAAGATTTCTGTTTCGGGCCCAAACAGGTAAGCCCAGGTATGACTCCCAACCCTCCTCCGTCCATTATTGATAAATCAATTAAGCCAATTATTGATAATTCTACTAATAAGAGGGTCAAAGCTCCATGGTTTGCCTATATTGCTAAAGTTAGGTCAAGAAAGAGAAGGAAACCCCCCAAAGAAGAACCTAAAATCGAAGAAGCCTTGGTCGCCGAACTTCGCAACTACCAAAAGGACCTAGATGATCCAGGAGAAGGCTCGAGCTCGAAGGGTCCCTACATAAAAGGCTCGTAAAGAATTGACGGAGAAGTCGGCCTAGCGACTCAAAACTCTAGAGCATGTACATAAAAACTTTAAATTCTTCGCATAGATGGTTTTTAGTTTTTTTTTTAAATTTGAGATTTTGAACTTTTAAAGATAAGATAATTCGTGGCTTTATCTATTATTCTAACAAAGATTCCAGGTTATCAAGCAAAAGGAACGACGAAGAAGAAAAGAAGCTTCTGCAGAGGCAGTCGAAATCGACCAGGCCAGTCGACATCGACCCCCCCAGGGTCAAGCCACCTCCTGGAGTCGACATCGAGGACTCAGGAGCGAAAAGCAGAGGTCGATATCGACCATAATCATCGATATCGACCCCAATCAGGCAGCCCTTGTCTTCATTTTTCTTCCTCGACTTCGACAGATGCAGTCGACATCAACCACTATACCCGATATCGACTTCTGGCATCGACCCAACCTGAAATCGACTTGAATCCACAGGTAGCGCTGTGAGTTTCTCTCTACCCTTGTTCTTCTTTTTAATACAGTGAGGACACTGTATATTTTAAGTATGGGGTGGAGGAAAACATGTCTTATGGTCATAACTTGGTTTTCTTCTACGCATTGCATTCATGTTTAAATTTTTGTTCTTAGTTCTACTTTTATAAAATATAAAAAAATAGAAAAATGTCAAAAATACAAAAAAATGCATGTTTATTTTTAAGTTTGTTTATAAACCCTACTTAGATGTCCTATGATGAAAACTCAATAGCTGACTTGATCATGTAAACCCTATGGCATATTTGGATGGTTTAGCCTAAGTCCTTCAAATTTTTATGTAGATTGTGAACTTGTGATGAAATTGAGCACATATGATCCTAGGCTAAAAAGCAAATCCAACAAAAATTGTCCTAGTGAGAATTTTGGCCTATAGGGAGAACATCAAAAATCCCTCCGCTTTCTTGAGTGAATTTACTCTTCCTATGCATCTCTAAACGTTGTGATAGTTATTCAAAGCCAATACATAAATATGTCTATGTTTACGAGAATTAAATAATGGAGGCATCTTTTAAGCCATTTTTATCCTCTCTTTACCTACCCTGCATTATCCCTGCTTGAAGCCAGAATATTAGCCTGAGCCTGAAATTGCAAACTCCATAAAATTATCCCTAGCCGAATTGAGCCTGACCCCCATTTGGAAATTGAGACTTAGATTGGTTGGACTAATGCCTTGTGGAAAGAAAAGTGCATATATTCAGTTTTGAGCAAGGAAATTATGGGTTGGTGCATATTTACATTTTGTCATATTTTGTAAAAGGATTTTTTTGGCTCACCATATAAATGAAAAAAAAAGAAAAAAATCCGAAAAAAAGAGAGATGTATATATATATAGTGCATGAGCCAAAATCCTTAAGTCTTTTATTCATACAATTGTTATATTTTTTAGAGGTATATTAGAGTTCAAAAGAAGGGTTGATAGAATGGTTTACATCTTTTAGTGCATCTTTAGAGCATATTATGGAAAGATGTGTTGAGAAAGAGCATTATGGGAGATTGAGCTTGGAAAGTGCAACATTGAAGAGTTATGGTTTGGATATAGCAAGTGTTGAGATTTAGGAGTCTTGATTCCCGAATTATAAAAGCACCACATAGCCAAATAATTCCATACCCTTTTATTTCATACCAAGCCCCATTACAACCCCGCCGAATGGAGTCTTCTTTGAAGTCTTCCATTGAGCGAAAGTCCTCCTGATGGTTCTTATTGCATTTTCATAATTGGTTGCGAAGTGGATTATTATAAATTCCAATGTTTATGAGATTGTATATGGAATCGAGTTGAGAGTTGATCTTCATAGCATAAACACATGAGAGTTGAGTGCAAACACATTATCCCTGTGAGGTTGGATCAAAATTGCATATGCCTATGGATCGCCAAAATATGTGCTATGACGTTAAATTCACTTGCTTTGCTTTGCTATCGCTTATGATGTTGCTTTTGACAAGGGCGAAGACTTGAAGGGTGTGTTGTAGGTATTGGTTATTGCTTGGTTATTGCTTGAGGACAAGCAAGTCTAAGTATGGGGTGTTTTGATGTACATATTTGTACCTCTTTTTATTGCATCTTTTGACTTCATATTTCATTCGATTTCCAAAGAAAATTTCAAAAGTATATAAACTTGTGTAAGAAGGGATAAAATGCAAGAAATAGGGTCTGCACAAGTTTTGAGCTAACCCTGCAGGAATTCGAGCGAAATCGGAGTCAAAACGGAGAAGCCAAGTGAAGCTGAGCAGAGGTAGATATTGACCTTCAACGTAGATATCGACCTTCAACATAGATATCAACCTCTGGTGTCAATAACGACCCTCATATCGACCTCAACATAGACATCAAGTGGAGCTGGACAAGTCGAGCAGCAACAGAGACCTCGATATCGACCTTTGGTGTCGATATCGACCTCTTTTTATTGCATCTTTTGTCATGTCAAAAGTAACTACTGACATGTGAAGCCTATCATATGACATGTGAATAGATATTAACTGGCCAGTCACGTGGTTGTAGTTACCCTTAAGTCCTGCGTCGCTTCGTGTACTTCCGCTCTCATTGCGAGGGGTACCGTGATGTCTTCGGCCTCCCAGGAAGGGCCTTTATGAGGGGGGGGGGGGACGCAACGCTTCTCTTTGATGGCCTGGGGGACTCTCCATGTTTCCCGAGAAGGGAGGGGGTAGATAACCTCCTGGTAGCACGCACGCCATGCGTCGACCTTGTAAAAGTAATTCACAAGAGAGTACACATCGACCCCCCGATGGTTGGCTGCTGCAAGTGCGTGGGCACACGGATACTGGTCAACGTTGAAGCGTCTGCAACTGCACAACTGCCCGGTAAGATTGACGAGCCAAATTGAAGAACCCTTGCGGACCTCGAACTCATGGGCGCTCAACGGCCTTACAGCCAGGGTGATGGACTGTGCGTAGTTCGCCTTCATGGCGTCAGCGACCCGGTCGCTAACGACCTTGTCAGGGGATGAGCTGGCCTCTCTGCGAGTTGTGAACCACTTACCAACAGTTTCGATGATTGCATCGATGAGGGCAGTCAAAGGCAAGTCCCTAGGGTGCATGAAAACGGAGTTGAGGCACTTGGAATTGTTAGTGGTTGGGATATTGTACCTAATCAAGGTGTCATGTTAAAAAAAAGGAGGTGTCATGTTAATTAAAGCATATGTCATGTTATATATAGTAAATGTCATGTTATTTTAATAAGCTGGCATGTAAATAAGTACAAGTGGTGGTGATGTTTAACCTAATGACGATATCATGTTCATTAAAACAGGATTGATCATACTTAAGCCAAGTTTCATGTCATTTATATATGATGACAGGTCATGTTAACTAAAGCATGTGTCATGTTAATTCACCTAAGTGTCATGTTAATTATATAAGCTGGCATGTTAACTATAACAGGTGTCACGTAGTATATAAAAAGTGGCATGTAAAATAAGGGGTGGTGATGTGGAACCTGTTTGCTGGGAAGAAGGCTCTAGCCTAGTTGTTGAACCCTGCCTCCTTCAGGTATTGTCCCGCAGCGGGAGCCTGTGCCGAGAAGTCCGTGAAAAGCGCATGGAACTCGTCATAGGTATACGCCTTCGCCATGATAAATTAGAGGTCCTGCAACGTGCCAATCTTGTACTCGAATCGCACATTCTACCATAGGTGTCATGTGCAAATGTCGTGCTTCGCGAAGACATATGTATCCCGTATCCCCTTGAGAATGCTTATGTGGCGGTCAGACACCCAGACAAGGTCAGGCGTGTCTTCAACGACCCGCAACATTTGCCTGAAAAAGAACCCCCACGAACCGTCGTCTTCCCCGTCGACCATGGCAAACACGACTGGGTATATAGAGTGGTTAGCGTCTTGTGCAGTTGCGAACAACATGCAACCATGAAACTTCCCCTTCAAGAACCCCCCATCGACAGATAAGACCTACTCAGATATCAGATGTTGTCACATACAAGAGGCGTCATGTAACATAGAAGAGGTGTCATGTAACATAGAAGAGGTGTCATGTCATATATAAGAGGCGTCATGTCACATAGAAGATGCGTCATGTATACGCTCCTTTATGACAAGTACGAGTGTTTTAGCTGGAAGGTAGCAGATGGCATGTAGAGTATAGCGGTATTAGGGGACAAGAACGACGAACCTTACGTAGGTGGGGGATGGCCCTCCTCCATACACCTATACCAACAAAGGCGTACTTGAAGTGCCCGTTCGAGTCACAATCAACCCTCGTGTATGTCCTTGGGTTAGCTTGCTCGAGCATGTTCATGTATGAGAAAATGGAGTGGTAGCTTTCCTCGTCAGTCCCGTACATAGTATCCCTCGCTGTCATCCGTGCTCTGCGAGCCTTCCAGTAGCTACAGGTCACCCCCAGTTGTGACTTCATCATTGTGCTTACTTGTTCCGGAAGGAGTGACTTCTTTGATCCAACGAAACTTCACATTTTAATTAACAAAGGCGTTACCCGATAATAACAGGGGTAAAGTAACAACTACAACAAAAACAGGAAACCACTACAACATGACAAGTAGACAACTGTAGGATGTCTAGTAGAGAGCTTATGCTTGAGCGGTTATACCCTATTGGGTGGACAGTTGGTATTGACAGGAGGTGTTTTGTGTACATTTCATATGCAATTGCCTCAGGCGTGCCGGAATGAACCGGTTATGGGCCACAACGTACCTTTGGACTAGCGTCTGTCCCAACTACCTGTATGTTGCCCGACGCTTGTGTGTGAGCCTGACATTGAGATCGCAACTATGTTCATCGATAAGCTTTCGGATCATCCACAAATACGACTTCTTGTAAGTGGATGCCCGACATGCCCACTTACAGTTGGGCCCCACACACTCCACGACATACATTGTCTTCATCGACCTCTTCACCTTTGTATCGAAGCACCTAGAAAGTGCCGCCATCCTTATCGTATGTTGCACCTCCTCCTTGCTTCGAAACACTTGTCCCTCCCGGAGCTCTACACCCTGCTGGTACAGGGCCCCTTGGACAACCTTCTCCGTTGTTGGTTGCGACTCCCTTTCCAGAAGCTTCTCCGTCGCTCCTAACAACGCTTTTCGACGTTCATATGCTTCTTCGACTTCCCTCACTGCTTGCTCTGCCTCATAATCCCATGAGTACGATTTCGTCGTCATAGATCCCCCATACTCGACTTTTACCGTAGCTGAAATGACTTCGTCATCGTCCGACGAGCTACCAAGGTCAATTGTGACTCGTCCTTCACCACAGGGGACGCTCACTACGTCTTCCAGGTCGCTGCTAAGTTGGATGACCTGCTTTCCACGTTTTATGGCAGCAACTTTCTTTGCCCTGTCGTCTACCTCCAACTCCAACTCCTGTTCTGTCCCTAACTTGTCATTATTGTTTTTTCCCTTGTCACCTGATTTAATCGGCTGGACATGTGTTTGTTTTTCCTCGCCATGTAAGGGTCTCTCCAGTTCGTGTTCTTTATCAACTCTGCAGGGGGGATCTGTCCCAGGGTGATCTTCTGGGGTGACGATGGGCCCACTTAACGGTAGGACGACATCATCACCCCCCAAACGCGACATACCCATCCCAATCGACGCTCCCGTGGTTGATCCTTCGCTCATGGGTGCGCCCTCACTAACCTTGCTTTGCAGGGAGACATGAAGCTCAATAGGCCAGTTCCGTTCTCCGTCTATAGAGCTGACAAACTTGAAGGCGTGTAGGTCATCATCGTCCCCAATAGCGAAGGGATTGCACCCCTCCTTCTTCGGGTTAATATATGTGAGTTGTACATCGTACCTTGTCCCGTCCACACCAAGCTTGTCCATCAACAATTTCTTCATTGACAAATAGTCGATCTTTTCATCGACAACCACAGCTTTCCGGCTCTTCGTACCCTTGAAGACCCAACCTCTCCCTTGACAGGCCCACCAACCACCAAACAAGACGGTCATACACACGGAAGATATGTCCCCTGTTGCAATACAAACAAGGGTAGCTCATTATTCCTAAGGGAAGAAGTACAAATAAAGTGGGGGTCTCTCCAATTTATATATCTAAATCGAAGGTCTACTTACCCATCTGCTGAATCTTTTTTTCTGACGACCGAGGTGCCATGTAAATTCCAACAGCCGCTTAGTATTTTTGCTTAATGTGGCTAGTAGAACCCCAAATCTGTCATGTAAAATACATGTGATAAAAATGTTCCTCTTGAATCTTCTCCTACTTCTATGGTGATTCTCTGAACTTGAACATTTAATGACCCCCTCCCTATTAAATGCCGCTTGAATGATTAGGATGAGACCCATAGAGCTCCTTATATACCCCATCTATTCTCCCTTCTCCCCTTTCCCTTGATTGGCCGAGAACAGACCTTCTTATAGTTCATGCGGCTCTTCTACTTCCTCCCTTTGTTACCCTCCTGCAAACCATTAATGGTGGATAATCATTGGTTCAGCAAGCATTTCAATGCTTAAATACCCTCCTCTCACAGCCGGCCCTCTCTTTCCCTTTTGGGCGCCAAATTTCTAGCGCCAAAATGCCCAAGCCCATGAGGTTCCCCCTCTTCTCTCTCTGACTGTATCTCTCTCTCTCTCCGTCTGTCACTCTCTCTCTGTCTGTCTCTCTCTCTCTCTCTCATATGTACTTTGATGTACAGGTACACATCTCCCCCTCTCTCTCTCCATGGGTTTCCTTTTTTTTTAAACCTCACATGACCCCAAATGGTTTTAACCGGCAACCGGCCCTCTCGGTTCCAGTACTACCCGATTCCCCTAATTTTTTACCCCCATGTGATAGCCATGCAAGCTTTTCCCCTTATGTGTGTTACTTTAGCAAATTGTCCACTTATAAAACTATCATATATTCATATTCTGTAATCTTGTTTTTTAAACTATATTCAATTATTTATGTTAGATTATTAAGTATTTAAGTATATGATATAAAATTCGTTATAAATAAATCATTATCTTTTACGTCTAAATAAACTTATGATTTTATATTTTATTCATTACAAATGATTTGATTGATCATTTTATTTTTGTTAAATAGATTATTACATAAGTAAAATTTTATTTTTGTCTCGTCGAATTTTATTTTTGTTAATTAGATTATTCTTTACAAAAAAAATTTCATAAACTAGGAAGGAAATGAAAGTAAGAGTGGATGAAAATTTATTGGGAGGGAATGAAATTTAAGGAGGGAAGCGAGAAAAATATAAGAGGGAATGAAATTTGAGGAGGGAAGGGAGAAAAATATAAGAGGGAAATTTAAAAGTAAAAAAAATAGTAAAATAGTAAAATGGTAAAAATATAGGAGGGAAATTTATTGTCTCCTCGAATTTTTTTTTTGTTTTGTAGTATAAATGTATAATAGATATTCAAGAAATTTCATAAACTAGGAATTAAATGAAAATAAGAGGGGATGAAAATTTATTGGGAGGGAATGAAATTTGAGGAGGGAAGGGAGAAAAATATAGGAGGGAATGAAATTTGAGGAGGGAAGGGAGAAAAATATAGGAGGGAATGAAATTTGAGGATGGAAGGGAGAAAAATATAAGAGGAAAATTTAAAAAAATATATATTAAAATAGTAAAATGGTGAAAATATAGGAGGGAAATTTATTGTCTCGTCGATTTTTTTTTGGTTTTGTAGTATAAATGTATAATAGATATTCAAGGATATTCGAGTCAGGTTGGGAGTCGGGTTGGTTGGAAGTCGGGTCGGGTTGGGAGTCGAGTCGGGTTGAGATTCGGGTCGGGTTGGATGTTTGGTCGGGTCTTGTTTGAGTCGGATCCGGGTTGAGTCGGGTTTGTCTGTATTCGGGTCACTTTGGGTTTCGGGTCAACATCGGTCGGGCCTGGTTTCGGGTTCGGGTTAAGCATAACGCTAAATTTTCGGATTCGGTCGGGTTTCGGTTCGGGTGAGTCGATCGGGTTTCTCGAGTCGGGTCAGATCTTGCCAGCTCTAATTAGAGATATAACATAAAATTGCCTAGTTAAGGGAAGTCCCAATGAAGTGCAAAAAGAAAACTATAAAGGAGGTAAAAAATTGAAGTTGCTTTTGACATGTGCATGATAAGATGATGGAGGATTTTAAGAAATTTCCAATATGCTTACAAAAGTTCATATCTTAGCCTTACCTATGCATATTTGCAAAAGTCATAAGCCATATATGAGCCTTATTACATACATTATCATTATTGCTCCACATACATTACATATTGCCCATTTTTTATACCTTATACCCTATCCGGGGACAAGTTTGAGAATGAATGTCATCTTTGGAGTTGTTATATGGAGTTTGAGCATATTATTGAAGTTGTTGGCAGGAGGGAAACAATTTTGAAATATGGAAAATTTAATGACCGAGAAAAAATCCGATTACCTCAGGAGATAAAGGTAGGTCGACCCTGCTCGTTGAGATGTTAGTTCAGCGAGATGGGACACAAGGTGAGGAGTCCGAAGTACTAAGTATCCGGGGCCATTCATGACACCCATGTTTGTGACTCGCGAAAAGGCATTGCTAAGGTTAGAGAGGTAAAAGCATTAGTATCCATGAATGAGAGTCACAAAGGCCACCGGTTACAAACGAATGTAACGCATGGCCATTATGAGCGGCCACTAATGCCAATGACATAATAGCACAAATGCAATTTGGGCGTTAGCATGCGTTGCTGTGTGTGTGTCTATATATATATATATATATATATATATATATATATATATATATATATATATAGATGAGTGATGATAAAAAAAGGAGAGAGAGAAAAAAGGCCGAAGCCAAAAGAAAAAAAGAAGTAAAAAAATTGAGGCAAGGAGAGCACTCATTACGCAAAAATCACGCAAACATCTGTGATAAAAAAAAAAGAGAAACAGGTAGATTTTATTGTCTCCTTCTTCTATATGATTTGCAGGAACATCGACCGGGCTTGAAAACTAGAAATTTCACCCGGGTTATAACCATTTGAAGACCGGTGGGATGCTAGGCTTGAAGATTAAAATTTTCGTATAGGGTCAGAACAATTTTGTACTTGATTTGAAAGCTAAATTTTTCATCACTACACCATTCCTACGGGGTCGATACACTAAGTCGAATTGCTACTAAAATTTTACCAAGGCTGCTTGCGCTACACATCAACTGGATTCCACCAATTTGGGTTACAAATGACCCTGCATAATTCTCACCAAGAAATTAAAAGAACGTTGATGATGACCGAATCTAAGTTCTAAAACGAGTATTCAGGAAGCATCTTGAGAAATTTGAAATCAAACCTTAGTCTCATAAGATCAACATAAAATCAATTCCTCAACTCAGTGGCTAATTTAACTACATCTAATAAAAAATTAAAAAAATAGCCGCACAAGCCTTGCGCTTTAGCAATTACGGTCACTCGGGAGACATCTAGATCAAGTCAAAAAAAAAAACGAACGAAAAAACACCGAAATGTGGCTAAACAAAAAAAAAAAAAATAGACGGTCAAGTGAACCTTCTTTGAAGCTATGGTCGTCGGTTGATATTCAATGTCACCAAACCGGCCTTGACTTTTGACCTTTGTGCTTGTTGAACGTTTGCAATCACCGAGCCTTGGAAATAAAGATGGTAGAGGTGAAGTGTAAATTATAGAAGGCTTTAGCAAGGGGTCGGCTCTCTCGATGAATCGACAGTGGTTGTGGTGGCCAAGTTATTTGAACCATTACATATATATATATATATATATATATATATATATATATATATATATATATATATATATATATATATATATAGAGGTAATGGTTCAAATGAAAATAGTTCTTAAAATGAAAATCCCTCTAAAAATGAAAATGATCCAATTTGAAGGTAAATGGGCATAATTTAAAGGTAAATGGGGCTAATTAAATGAGTAATAGATAAATGGGCCTAACTAATATGTAAATGGACCTAATTTTATGTTGTAAATGGGTAAATATGTAAATGACCCTAATTATGAGATAAATGTCACCACCTCTCCCATACTTTCTATTTCTACCAATATCGCCCTTATTTCAATTATAAAAATTACAGATTTTAGCCCGTAATTTTTATTTGAAATAATATTATAAAGTGCATCTATAAGATTACAAAATGCAACAAAATATGTTACATCACATTTCTTGTCTTTATTTTAAAAAGTGAAAAAATACGAGATTACAAAATATAAAGTGAACAAATAATACAATAAAGATTATTATTAATAAATGTGCATTTTTCTAATGTAAAGTAAGTTTCCTACCAAATATTTTCTTTATGGGTTGCTATTTTTATGGCGGTTTTGTACTTTAATGCGACATGTGTCATTAAATGCCTATTAGCTCAAAATGGTATAACGATATGCCCATGCACAAAGGTTCGAGTTCAAAATCCCACATAGGCTATTTATGGTTGTCTTCTTTTTGTTCCCGTTCGTGAATAAGATTATAAAGTGCAATAATAAATGATAACGTGTATAAATAAGATGCTAAAATGCATATATAACATTATGGTTTGCAAATATAACATTGTGTTGTGCAAATATAACATTATGTTGTGCATATCTAATAATATAATGTTACGTTGTGCACATATAATATTATGTTGTGCAAATATAATATTATGTTGTGCAAATATAACTTTAAGCTGTGCAAATATAATATTATGTTGTGCAAATAAAATGACAAAGTGCGAGAATAAAATGATGGTGTATGAATAATAATAATATTAAGTGCATGAATAAGATTAAGAAGTACACAATTAAGATTAAGTGCATAAATAAAATGATAGGGCATAAATAAGATTATGAAGTGCACACTTAAGATTATAAAGTGCATAAATACAATATCTATTAAATTAGGCAACACTTCAGTGACTTCCTCTTTCTCTTCCTCTTTATCCATGGAAGAAGGCCACAAGTGTGGGCATGAACCAGTGAAGTAGGAAGCGACAATTAGGCAGCACTTCGGCGACTTCCTCTTTCTCCTTAGCGCTAGTGTCTTGTCTTGTAGTTGTAAAGGTAGGGATGAATGTGAGCACCCCATCGCTTTAGTTAAATATCCATTAAATTTAAGGGGTAGAATGGTAATTCAATATGATATAACAGATAGTTAACGAAAAACCTAACGAAATCAAAGAATGGGCGGCTTTTTGCTAACAAAGTATATTTAACGGGTGGTTTATTGCAATTTTGTATATAAATGGTGGTTTTGTGCAATATGGCATATTTTAAGTGTGGTTTTCTACAGTTTACCTTAAATAAAATGATTAAGATCTTGATCGGTACACTTGGAATTCAATTGGGCCTAATTAGAGGGCCCAAGACCCTCTCCAAATATTAAGCTTCCTAATATCTTCCTAATTAAGGGTGTGTTTTCCTCCACCCTTTTTTAAGGGGTGGAGAGGGGTGGAGTGGGGTGGGAGGGGGTGGAGGTGGGGGGAAATTCCCCACCTTGGGAGGGGAAGGTGGGGAGGTGGAGGGTGTTTCCACCCCTTAAATGAAGGTGGGGTGGGTGGGGAAGAAAACGCAGCCTAAAACATCTAAACCGTTTAAATCAATCAATGGGATTATCTCTTCTCCTCTAAATAATATTAAGCTTCCTAATATCTTCCTAATTAAAACATCTAAACCGTTTAAATCAATCAACGGGGATTATCTCTTCTCCTCTAAATAAATTCATGCTAATTAATTCCTATCTTCCCTATTATCACGTACTCCTTTCCTTTTCTTCCCTCATGACTATCTTCTGCATCTCATTCATATGTTTCAACATCCTCCGCCACCCTCTCTATCAAACCCGTTATCATTCTCTTTCAGTGGTTTAGGGTGCAGTACTGTTGTCGGCCTCTCTCTCTCACCACAACCGAAATCAACCACATGAATAGAATGTAATTAAGGGAAAATGTATAACAAAGGTTTTGCAATTGAGTAGCAGTCCATCTCCGTCTCTCAAATACAAAAACAAGTACTTGTATCTATTCACTGATCAATGACAAAATCAGGGGAAAATAATCAAACCAAAACCCAATTACAAAATCGAAGCATTATTTGCGCATCTTGCTCATTCAACTAATTCAATGTCCATTTTAAAGTCACCCCAAATTTCATAAAAAAATCTAATTTGCTTCTTTGAATATCTTATTCAATCGATAATACCGCGCTCCACTACATGGAGATATGAGGGTGGCATCGAGCTTCGATGCGCTAAGGGAGGACGGTGAAAGCAGGCCTCGGATGGGCGTGAGGGAGCTTGCAGGAGACAATGGGTTATTCCCAACGCTGGAGGAGCTGAGTACGACTACGGCAGGCCTCCAATGGGCGACCGCTGACCGGAGGTTAATTGTCGATCGACAGTGGCGAAGTATGTCAGAATATATACGAAAGAGAAGAAGGGATTCGAGGAGAAAACGTGAAATTAATTAGGAATTAATTAAGTGAGCACATATATTGATCGTTGATTAATTTGAACGGTGGAAATTTATGTATTAGGAAGATATTAGGAGGTTTAATATTAGGAGTGGATCCTATTCCGTTTAATTGGGCCGATTAGTTTTCATTTTTTTTTAAAATTAAACTCATTTTCACTTTAAGTCATTTTTCACTTTAAACACCATTTTCATTTTAACCCCAATATATCATTAGAAATGGAGGGCCTAGATTCATTCCCGAATTTACATTTTTTAATTTGGAAAATTAAAAACCCACCCCATTTCCTCCTTCCTGGCGCGTGCAATCCCACCCAAAAAATCTGATTTTTTTGGATAAAACACAAAGAGCATCTTCATTATCGAGATCCTCGGGACCTAACGCACGAACGATACCCACCTTGCAAAAGCTCTCTGAAACCGTGGAACTGCAACTCCGAGCAACGCCAGAAATCGCCAGCACCTGAATTGGAAGGAGGTGCGCCACCAGATCTCGCCGCCACCACATCTCTTTCGGCGCGCGAAGGGGGAGCCACCGCCTCTCTGCCGGTGTTCAACGATTTGCTGCAGAATCGTCCGAAGGGGTTCAAATAAGCAAAATCAACATCAAGATGGGTAAGTTCCGGTTCTTTGTGACTCCTTGCTGAATCTGTAGTTCAAAATCATTGTGTGTTGTGTGTTTCGATTGAACATCGATTGATTTTAGTACATTGTAGGTCGGATGGGGTTTTTTGTGAATTTTTGTTAAATCTCGCTACCTATCGGTTGATTAAAGATGAAATTGGATGAATGAATTGGTTATTCTGATGAATATAGTTGAAATTTTTTGGATTGAGTCGAATGGGGTTTGGAGCTATAAAACTGCATAAATAACTAGATGAATATTTGACAACAGATGGTGCATATGTGTGAGAACTAAATGAACATACTGAATATTACTGAATATTTGACAACAGATGGTGCATATGGTAAGCACCCTACCTACATAACAGTAAAGCCTTATAATCGTCGGAAGTATGTTACTGAATATTTAATGAAACTTGAGATGAATATTTACTGCATCTGTATGAATATTTGATAATACGTGATGAATATATGATGAATAAATTTGAAATATTGATGAATCTTTTATGAAATCTTGATGAATATCTCTGAGATCTGAATGAATGTTTATTAATTCTAGATGAATAACTGTGATATCTTGATGAAATTGGATGACCAGGTGATGGGTATTTGTGAGATATAGATGAATACTTGATGAATAGTTTTGAAATGTGGCTTAAACCTTATTGAATGATGAATATTACTAGGTCAATTCGAATAAGTGTGTGATATAGATGAGCACTTTGAATATTGTGATGAATTTTGACGTTCGTATATTAGGTATTTAAATGAATACTAATGTAGTTGTTTGTATGTACAGATGATGTTTCCCATATATGAAAATGGAGATTATTAACCAGGTTGCACGAAAGAATGGTCCGGACAATGTTAACCAGGTTGCACGAAAGAAAATCCATCCTTAAATGCTTCTGGACATGTCGGGCTTACACCATTTGCAATTTCCCTTTTAAAGTTGAATAATTGCACAATTCAAAAAGAGTAATTATTCATGTTGATGAATAGTTGTGGTATTATTCGATTAAAAAGAGTAATTATTCATGTGTATGTGGGTTTGGATTTGTTGTTGGATTCTAATGGACATGTATTCAATGAAATATAGGTATTATTCGATTAAACAGAGTAATTATTCATGTGCATGTGGGATTGTTCGAAAAAGGATATAGTTACAACCGAATAATTGCATAGTTACAACGAATAATTGCTAACAACTAATGAACATAAAAACTGGTAATGGCGTTTTCTACAATGAATTACAGAGATCTCACTTCACAAAAACGGAGATCGTGATCTTTATTTGTTTGATAGAATATTTTTTTTAAAAAGGAAATGGATAACCATTGGAATAATTTAAAAAAAAAAACAAGTGGTGCCCCGATTCTCTCCTCTCCCGGATTTCACAGTTACATGCATTCGAGAGTGCTTCACACGTCCAAACTGAGAGCGTTTAGTGTATAACTGAGTGGGCCCCACGATTTTAATTAAAAAAAATCATAGAAATCCAGGATTAATCATAGCCTTCCATTCTGATTCGATCAACGGCTAATATTTGTTAACATTTAACACCGTAAGGCTTGTTAACATTTGAACCACATTCTATATATATATATATATATATTTGGAGGGAAAAGAAGAAAGACTTGAAGAAAGAAGAGACAAGAGATTGGAGTGCTCTCGGCTTGGCTGCGAGGACCTGGCAGCGAGAGATGCAGTGGCCGCAGCAAGCGTGCCGCGGCCGCCGCAAGGAGAGATGCAGCAAGTAGTGGAAGAGCCCGCGTGCAGTTGCCGCAGCACTATGCCGCAGCCGCGGCCGCAGCACTACTCGATGTCGGGGTTTCATGCCACAATGATAACAATGCAAGTTTAATGCTAAAGTTATGAAATTTAATGCCTTTCCGTCAAATAACTTTTGTTATCAACACTTAGGTGATTAGAGGCTCTCGCATAGATCCTAAGGGTTACTATCCAATTCATGAGTAATCCAAGTTCACAATATGAGTGGCTTTCGCTTCAATAATGCAAATAATGAATCTCCCTAACGTTCGCAAATGAATCATGCATAGGATAGAAGACGGAATCGCATAAAAGTCATACCTTTGATGCACTTACCCTACATCGCTATCGTCGGGCTCACCCCGACCCTAGAAGTGGGTTGACTACTCACTTCTCATCATGCAACTCATCATCATTATTGAAAGAAAACTACTTTGAATTAAACGATGAAAGAAATTACAACCGAACAAGCCAAATCTCCGCTCTCGCTTCCACCAACTCACTCGGCCTCCTCTCTCTCTCTCTAACTCGTTACTCTCTATTGAAACTGAAATTCTCTGCGTCATTGGATGTAATTGAATTGCCTAAACTCAGCCCTAACGGCCTCTAGATATAGATATCGAACTTTGCTATCCAAAGACTCGAAACTTTATCTTTATTCTCTAAGATAAAACTTAAATAAAGTAAAAACTAAAAGTTCTAGGGTAAATAAGCTCATATGATGTCTCTGATGTGGAAGATAAGAAATCTCGACATTTGGATAGACATGCAAGCTTCGGATAGAATTCTATCAAAATCTGATTCGGATTTATCTTCTGGGAAACATCGATATCGACCATGAACATCGATATCGACCTCTGTGAAACTTTATCTCGATCTCTCCTTCTCATACTCGGATTGGCACTCAACTTCTATCTTTTATCTCGATCTGGCCACTCGATATCGACCTTCAGACGTCGTTATCGATCTCTCTAGTTTAGACATGCTTTGTTCTCTTTTCTGCTCAATTTTTGCCTTTGCTGCACTCGATGTCGAGGTCTCTAGTCGATTTCAACCTCTTCAGAAGACTTCGAGTTCTTTTTCCGCTCTTTCAAATCTGTCTATTTTTATCCTGTTTTCTGCGAAATCACATAGAAACTCGTGCAGACCCATATATTTGATATTTAAGTGTAAACTACACTAATCCCATATTTTCCATTAATATGCATGCAAATGACGATAAAATGGACTTATATGTGCATAGAAAATATGACAATTTGCGCGCACATCAGGTTGCTTTATATTGCTTGAATAAGGTCATTATCTTGGAAACTGTTTTCTTTGCAGAAAATTATTCACTCCAAGAACGTTGACAGAGATTCTCTACACATTCCTGATGAGGAGAAGTGGGACCTAGCCACTCGCCTTATTTCCAGAGCCCATCGAGCGTGATGGTCCAACCCCGCCGACATGATCTACCTGGGCTTCCACACTGGAGTCCAGAAAGCATTGGAGTACTTATCTTTGGAGCGGCTCATCGGCACCCTCCAGGCATACTACCCCATTCTGACAGGGGAGTTTATGGCGACACTGGAGATCCCTGCTCGTGCCTCATCCACACGCCGAGTCGCTTTCCAACTCGACAACCGGTAGTACCGCTTCACCATCGATGAGCTGAGCGATCTTTTTGGGTTCATCTACACCCCTCAGCACTTCACCGTATAGGATCCCAACATCATCTAGAGCTATCTCTCTGGGATCCCAAACCCCGCCACTACAGACGTCCTCACCAACAAGGTCTCCAGCCCGCTCTTTCGGGTGATCCTCCGTGATGTGCGCTCAATTTACCATGTTTTTTTATCTACTTTTACTTCGATTTATGTCTATATTTTCATGCATATTGGTTGGGAATGCATAAGATTTGTGTAGTTTATGTTTATTTTCCAATTATGGAGGTCTACACGAGTTCTTGTGTTATTTCATAGAAATCGATACAAAATCGGAGCGAGTGCAACTGATCACCAAAAATCGAGCAAGGAAGAGAACTACTCTACTCGATGCAAACAAGTCGATATCGACTGACGCCACTTGATATCGAGTGCAGGAGATCGAGTGCAAACTCGAGGTCGAGTAGAGCTGACTCAAAATAAAGATGACAAGTTTATATCGACTAGACCCAGTCGATATCGAGTGACGCTGCAGAAGATCCGACGACGTTTTGACGAAATCTTATCCGAAGTGGTTTACTTCTAAATTAAGTCGGGAACCTTTTATCTTTTTATGAGAATTTCTATTCTTTATGATGAATTCTATATTTACCTAAAGAGATTTTATTTATTTACTTTAGCAAGTTTTATCTTAAGAATAAGATAGATTTTCCTTTCCTTGGATAGAAAGGTTTGAAATCTATAATTAGAGTCATTAGGGCTAAGATTCAATCATCCAATATCAAAGAAAACACTTTCAATTCTGTTTAGGTATAAAGAGAGAGAGAGAGAAAGCCGAGTGAAGGAGAAAGAAGCGAGAGCGGGAGTTTGCTTGTTCGGTTGTAATTTCTCGACGTTTGCAATTTGAATTCAAGTTTGTTATTTTCCAATGATTATGATGATGTCTATGGCTATGAAGCGTGAGTAGTTCCCTTACTTCTAGGGTCAGAGTGAGCCCGACGATAGCCATGTAAGTTTATGCATCAAAGGTATGATTTTTATGCAATTTCGTCTTCTATCCTATACGCATGATTCTTCTACGAGAGTAGTAGGCGATCCTTATTTGCATTATTGAAGCGAAAGCAATCTTATTGTGAATTTTGATTAATGATGAAATTAGGATAGTAACTCTTAGGGTTTATGCGAGAGGCTCTAAATTACCTAATTGTTAATAACGAATGTTATTTGATGAAAAGGCATAATCTTTCATGAATTTGGCATTGGCTTATATGGTTATCGTTGTCGAATGAGATCCCCGATCTTGGAGATTTTTAGTTTATTGAGTTTTATACAAATCTACGAATTTATTTTGTTCATCTTTCCTAAATCATTCTCATATTCTTCGGACACTTTTCCGATAAATAGGTTACGTTTCAAGCTTTCTGTCGAAGACTCGATTTCGACTTCTATATTCGATATCGAGTGACTAACTCGATATCGACTGTTCTACTCGACATCGACTGTTTTTGTCTCT
This sequence comes from Persicaria maculosa, assembly GCA_963922045.1. Lineage (NCBI taxonomy): Eukaryota > Viridiplantae > Streptophyta > Magnoliopsida > Caryophyllales > Polygonaceae > Persicaria > Persicaria maculosa. The sequence goes on along the minus strand of OY998271.1, from coordinate 19,123,900 downwards.
TTTGCAGGAAGTTGACTAGAAATTGACTGTATCTCCGGATATCGAGTGATCTACTGAGTCGAAATAGAACGTGGTTGCAAGCTTAGGATCCGCTGACAAACTGATGTGCGCGCAAATTGCCATATTTTCTATGCACATTTATGTCCATTTTATCGTTATTTGCATGCATATTAGTGGGAATACATAAGATTAGTGTAGTTTATGCATAATTAATATTGTCAAATATATAGGTCTGCACGAGTTTTTATGTGATTTCGCAGAAATCAAGGCAAAAATGGACAGATTTGGACAAGAGATGAAGAGCAGAAAAAGAACTCGAAGTCTTCTGAAGAGGTCAAAATGGATGATGAACCTCGACATCGAGTAAAACAGAGCAGCAGGAATCAAGCAGAGGAGAAACAGAGCATGTCGACACAATAGAGGTCGATATCGATGTCCAAGGTCGATATCGAGTGGCCTACATCGAGCATATTGATAGAAGTCGAGTGCCAATCCGAGGAAGAGAAGGACTGCTCAAAATAAGATAAAGAGAGGTCGATGTCGAGGTCCTAAGGTCGTTATCGATGTTGCCAGCAGAAAGATTCGACTCGGTTTTTGGTAGAATTCTATCCGAAGCTTGCACGTCTATCCTAAAGTCGAGATCTGTTATCGTCTATCCTAAAGTCGAGATCTGTTATCTTCGACTCGGTTTTTGGTAGAATGTTATCGAGGTCTGCACTAGTTTTTACCTTTATTTAGTTTTATCTTAGAGAATAAAGATAGAGTTTCGAGTCCTTGGATAGTGAGGTTCGATATCTATAATTAGAGGCCATTAGGGCTGAGTTTAATCATCCAAGAACAGCAACAGTTTTAGTTTATCACAGAGAATTTGTAGAGAGAGAGAGGCCGAGTGGGGTGTGAAGCGAGAGCGGAGTGACTTTGTTCGGTTGTACTTTCTTTCTTTTGCAATTTGAATCAAAGTAGTTTCTTTTCCATGATGATGATGAGTTGAACGATGAAGCGCGAGTAGTCAACCCACTTCTAGGGTAGGGGTGAGCCCGACGATAGCAATGTAGGGTAAGTGCATCAAAGGTATGATTTTTATGCGATTCCGTCTTCTATCCTATGCATGATCCTTTCCGAAAGTTGAGGAGATTCATTATTTGCATTATTGAAGCGAAAGCCAATCATATTGTGAACTTGGATTACTCATGAATTGGATAGTAACTCTTAGGAATTATGCGAGAGCCTCTAATCACCTAAAAGTTGGTAACGAAAGTTATTTGACGGAAAGACATTAAATTTTATAACTTTAGCATCATACTTGCATGAATATCGTTGTGGCATGAATCCCCGACCTTGGAAGATCTTAGTTTATTGAATTCTTATACAAAGTTTGAGTTTTGATTTCTGTCCATCTTTCCTACATCATTCTACGCTCTTCGGACTACTTTTCCGACAAATAGGTTACGTTTACAGTTTCTGTTACAGACATTGAAATCGACTAGCAAGGTCGATATCGAGCACTAACATCGATATCGAGGTTCAACTCAACGCCGACTGCTTTGCTTTTATCTTCTGCAAGAAACTCACTGGAAGTCGACCTGCACTGAGGTCGATATCGACCAGACACCTCGATATCGAGTGTCTCCTGGAGTCGAAAGCTTGATCGTGATTGCAACTAAGGAAGCGCTGACATACCTCCTCGTGGATTCGATCCTGAATTACCCTACCACTACATCGGGAGGGATTCTTGTATTTATTTTCTTGAATAGGGAGTTGTCTTAGTTGTGATATTTATTTAATATTTGTTTAAGCGGAATCACACCTCCCCCTATGAACACACACCTCCTCGTGGATCGATCCTGAATACCCTACCACTACATCGGGAGGGTTTCTTGTAATTTATTTGCTTGGACAAGGAGTTGGTTTAGTTCATATTTATATTTATTTGACTAGTTTCCCTCCCCCTAACAAATTTTGGTGCCATTGCCGGGGAGGCAATCATTCGCGCCCTAAGTTTTTACTCACGTTCTTTTCTAGTGCTAATTTTGTAGGTTTGTGCGATGCTTTGATCGCGTACCTATCTTGGAAAGTCTAGACGAGCCTGAACATTTCCTCCACTTTCAAAACAGAGCAATCCAAATCATGGCAGAGAACGAAACACAGGCTCAACTCATAGAGAGATTGAGGAAGGAGATTGAGGACCACAATGCTACCATTGCCAATGAAAGGGCAACTGCAGCTGCAGAGAGAGCTCGTGCCGATTGAGAGGAGGATGCACGCAGACAAGCCCAAGAGACGCTCAATTAATTTCCACAAACGACAATGCAATACATGCACCCTACGCTCATCGTGCTTGAATTTGTGATCATCATACCTCTTTCTAATTATGAGATTAAAATTAACTTCCTTTCTAAAATTAAACGCAATACTTTTGAAGAAAGAACTAATGAATACCCCTTGTAACCTATTACTACTTTCATGGTTTTATGTGAGACTGTCGCCGATGGCGCTAATTTAAAATATGCTAGACTAAAATCTTTTCGATGTTCTCTTGCAGGGTAGGCTTTGGAATGGCTTGAAAGCTGGGCTCCACGCTCGCTAAGGACATGGGCAGAGGTGAAGGATGCGTTCCTCAACAAGTTCTTCCCTCCATTAAAAACGGAGATGTTGCGACAAAGGATCACGACTTTTAAACAAACGCCTGGCGAGACATTGGCGCGGGCATGGGAGCGCTTCAAGGACCTATTTCGATCATGCCTTACTCATGGGCCACTAACTTACGTCATCCAGAAGATCTTCTACAACTCCCTCGATGCACCGAATAAGTAGAGAATCAACTCTTACACCTCATATCGGTACATTGAGCTTACACCTACGGAGGCCTGGGACACATTTGAGAGGCTTCTCAACTTCGACAACACATATGGGACTGCTGCGGCCTATGACTCAAGGTCTGCCCCATCTATGCCACTTTATGAGCCTCCAAGGGAGATCGAACCTGATGTAAGGCAACAATTCAACAATGATCATGCATGCCGCCTACAAAAGCAAGTAAGTTTCCTCTCTAATAACCAACCTTGCTAGGAATGTGGGTCTACTAGGCACAACACCAACGCCTGCCCACGTCTTGAGCAAGTCAGCATTGTAGAGACACATGAGGAAGCTAAATGGATAAGAGGCCCCTATGGAGGGGGCAACCAGCAGTTTTGGGGGATCAAAGATTCTACCAACCTCAGCACCAACAAAGGGATCCCCCAACTTATAGAGCACCTGGACACCCCGAGCGAGAACCAAGGAAAGATGACTTGCAGATCAAAGTTGATGAGATACGGAGGAACCACACTAAGTTTAAACAATCCAGCAACTCATTCCATACTCAGCTGCACGACATCAACTCTAGGCTCTGGGAGATCAACGTTTGGAAGAAAAGCATGGAGACCCAAATGGGTCAATTGGCTGAACAAATTCCCAAACCGTCAAGATCACTGCCAGGATCTAATGTGCCCAATCTTAAGGGTAAATCTATGGGTCACATAGTGGCTATGAATCTAAAGAGTGGGCGTCAGCTGTGAACACCTGAGCAAAAAGCGGAGGAAGAAGCCACTAGAGAGGACTCGATATCGACTCATCCAGTTGATATCGACCGAGATGCAGTCGACATCGAGTCCCCTTTACTCGATGTCGAACAAGAAGTTGTACCACACCTGCAATCGACTCCTCTAGTCGATATCGACCCAACCTTACTCAATATCGACTAAGCTCCAGCAGCAGTAAAGAAGAAGACGCTGCCATTTCCAAAGCAAACTTTGAAGGACCCGGCGGAAAAAAAGTTCTAGCGCTTTGTGAAGATGTTTCAAGGGATAAATGTTACAATTCCATTCACGGAAGCTCTTTATGAGATGCCATCTTATGTAAGGTTTCTCAAGGACACACTGGGGAAGAAGCAATCAATTGCTGAGATCGCAAAGGAGTGTAGCAAGATGGAGCTACCAGAGAAGCGGCCAGACCCAGGTATGTTCGCTATCACCATAGGCTTAGGTCAACACCGATTCAATGCTTTATGTGATTTAGGGGCGAGTGTTAGCATTATGCCACTAACAATATGGTCAAAGGTAAAGATTGGTACCCTAGAGCCTGTGGATGCTAAATTCTATATGGCAAACAACACGGTGGTCATTCCAACAGGCCTAGTAGACGATGTGCCGTTTCAAGTAGGTAAGTTCTTTGTCCCTGCTAATTTTCTAGTTGTTGATATAGTAGAGGATCCTGCTTGTCCAATTATTTTAGGAAGGCCCTTCTTGGCAACCGTTGATGCAAACATAAGCGTAAGGAAAGGATTGCTCTTATTCACCATCAGCGATGAAGTTATAGAGTACTCCTTCAACAAAACAGTAAAAAGGCATAAAGGTCCTATGGAGGTGACATCAATCTTGAACGAAGGCACTAAAGTACCACTCGAAATCGACCCAGGGAAGTCGATATCGACTGACAATTTTCCAGATAATGTGCTAGGTCTTAAGTATGGGGTCAATGTTGGATCGCAACACTCAAAATCGAGTGAATCACTCAAAATCGAACAGCCCCCATCGACTGAGTCAAAAGCTGAAGGAAGCCACTCGATATCGAGTCAACTAAGTCGATATTGAGTCGATTAGATCGAGTTGACTTCTCCCATGTCGACTGAATCACCAGGAGCAGAAGATGACTCGATATCGAGTGACGCTAGTCGATATCAATTGGACCCTCAGACAGAAAAGGAAAGCTCCACAAAGGTAAGCCGAGGTATGGATCCCTCTTCCCCAATTTCAATAAATGACTTATCTATATATGGGAGAGGTTTTCCTTGGTATGTGCGCTTGTGCAGGATATCCAATAATGATCAGAGCGACTACGAAGTAGGTGACAAGGTGTATGTCTCCAAATCAAAAGATCATTGGTTCCCGAGCAAGTTCAAAACAAAGAATATGGGTCCATTTACAGTGAACAAGATCCATCCAGGAGGGATATAGCTGCGAGACAAGAACGGAGTACTATTTGAAGCCCAGGCTACATGGGCTCTGCAGATGCCGCCTTAAGAGCATGATAGAAGAAGTCGGCCTAGCGACTATAAAGTCTAGAGCTTATAATGAGACAAATAGTGTTTAGGGTTTGGATATTTTTGTTTTGAGACTTTATGTTTTGGTTTGGCTTTTTGTTTTATTATCTACCAAATTTTAGAAGCAAGAAGCAGCGAAAAGAGGACTCAATATCGACTGCGCATGTCGATTTAGAGAAGTTGTGATCGACAGAGGATCACCCTGAAGCTTAATTTCACCAGGAATCGAGTGACACTAATCGATATCAACTGGATCATTCGATATCGACTGACCCTGCAAATGCCTTCAGCACCTGATTTTCGCGATTTTGCGCTAATTTTTAGTAAGTTTCTTTCTTAACCCTAGTTCTTATACAATGAGGACATTGTAATCTTTAAGTATGGGGTGGGGAAAGGCTTACTTGCATAATTAATTATTTTTGCGCATATTTCATATCTTTTTATATATTTATGCATACTTCTCTAATTGCATTATATATGGTTACTTTGGATATGTTTATCTATCGATATGCATCATTGCCATTGTCCAAAGTCTAAAAAAATCACCCCCATTGAAAAATTTTAAAATTTATGATAAGGGTCATGGAAGTTTAATAGAACTCGATGATGCAAAAGTAGATTCATTAGAGATATAGCATAAAATTGCCTAGTAAAGGAAAGTCATAATGAAGTGCGATTTTTAGAGAAAACCATGAAGGGAGGTAAAATCTGAAGTTGCTTTTGACATATGCATAGTAAGAGAATGGAGGACTTTATATTTTCGATACATGTGCTCAATTTCATATCCTACCCTTACCTATGCATATTTGCATTACACAAGACATATATGAGCCTTACATTATTATTGCTCCACATACATTACATATTGCCCATTTTTATACTTTATACCCTATCCGGGGATTATGTTGAGAATGGATGTAATATTTGGAGATTATATATGGAGTTTGTGCATATTATTATTGAAGTGGTTGGCAGGATGAAAGAAAATTTGAATTATGGAAAATTTAATGAGCGAGAAAAAATCTGATCACCTCAGAAGATAAAGGTAGATCGACCCTGCTCGTTGAGATGTTAGTTCGGTGAGATGGGACACCAAGGTGAGGAGTCCAAAGCACTAAGTATGTGGGGCCATTCATGACACCCATATTTGTGACTCGCGAGAAGGCAGTGCTAAGGTTAGCGAGGTAAAAGCAGTATAGTGAATAAAAAGTATTGAGCGAAGAGCTAAATGTGAGAAATATTAAGAAGAAGGAATGTGGTAGGGATGTTTGGAAAGAAAGTTTATTTCCCCGGATTTAACACAACATGGCCAAAAATTAGCCCAGCTTTAACCTTTTACCAATCTACTTCTCTATAAGCTTGCATAAAAGTCGTCCTGATTATTGATGCCTTGCCGCATGAAATTGTTTTATGCATAACACTCCTTTTGTGCGTATGATGTTCCTTTTATTCACAGGCATGGAATTGTTGACTGTTTCGCTTTCGGGGGGTTGCGGGGTATAGGTGTATGTAAAATAGGAGAATCAAATAAGCACAACTAGACTATCTCCCTGTCCCAAACAAATAATACAAGAATCCCCTCCCTTGTAGTAGTAGGGTAATTCAGGATCGAATCCACGAGGAGGTATGTCAGCGCTTCCTTTGTTGTACTCACGATCAATGCTTTAGACCTCAACAGACACTCGATATCGAGTATACTGGTCGATATCGACCTCAGTTCTGGTCGATTTCCTAGCGCAGTTCCTGCAGAAGACAAAACAACAAGTCGACGTCGAGCAGAGACCTCGATATCGATGTTAGTACTCGATATCGACCCTTAAGGTCGATTTCGATGTTTGTCACAGAAACTGTTTTTGTAACCAATTTGTCGGAAAAGGATCCGAAGAAAATAGAATGGAGAGGGAAGATGAACAGAAGCAAAACTCAGACTTTTATGAAGGATTTAATGAATTAAAAGGCTTCCAAAGTCGGGGTTTTATGCCACAACGATAACAATGCAAGTTTCATGCTAAAAATATGAACTTTAATGTCTTTCCGTCAAATAACTTTCGTTATCAACACTTAGGTGATTAGAGGCTCTCACATAATTCCTAAGAGTTACTATCCAATTCATGAGTAATTCAAGTTCGCAATATGAGTGGCTTTCGCTTCAATAATGCAAATAATAAATCTCCCTAACTTTCGCAAAGGATCATGCATGGGGTAGAAGACGGAATCGCATAAAAGTCATACCTTTGATGCACTTACCTCACATTGCTATCGTCGGGCTCACCCCGACCCTAGAAGTGGGTTGACTACTCGCTCCTCATCATGCACATCATCATCATTGTTATTAAAAGAAAGCTACTTGAATTAAAAGTCCGAAAGAAAGTACAACCGAACAAGCCACTCCGCTTTCGCCTTACAACTCCACTCGGCCACTCTCTCTCTCTCTCTATTAATTCTCTCTATTGAAAACTGAATTCTCTGCGTGTGTCGATTGCCTAAACTCAGCCCTAATGGCTTCTATTTGTAGATGACGATAAGGACTCGAAACCTTATCTTTATTCTCTATGATAACTAAAATAAATAAATAAAAAGTAAAAGTTAAAACTCCTTGGTGAAACCAGCCTCCTCATGATAAACCTAATGTGGATGATAGGAAATTTCGACCTTTGGATAGATATTGCAAGCATTGGATATAATTCTATCAAAATCGGAGTCGAATTCCTCTGCTGGCATGGTCGATATCGACCAGTATACTCGATATCGACCCCTCCAAAATCTTATCTCGAGCTTCTCCTTCTCCTACTCGACTTCTATCAATTTGGTCGATCTGGCAGCATCGATATCGACCTCCAGACGTCGATATCGACCTCCAGACGTCGATATCGACCTCCAGACGTCGATATCGACCTCTTCTGTGTCGAGATGCTCTGTTTCCTTTCTGCTCGATTCCTATGTCTCGATGTACTCGATGTCGAGGTCTTCAGTCGATTTTGACCTCTTCAGAAGACTTCGAGTTCTTTTTCCGCTCTTTTGAATTCATCCATTTTCATCCTGTTTTCTGCGAAATCACATGGAAACTCGTGCAAACCCATATATTTGACATTTAAGCATAAACTACACTATTCCCATGTTTTCCCATTAATGTGTATGCAAAAGACAACAAAATGAATTCATATGTGCATAGAAAATATGGCAATATGCGCGCACATCAAACACCCCATACTTAAGCTTGCTTGTCCCCAAGCAATACTCTTAATAGTCATTCAGGGGAAGAAAGTAAACCCTCAACATCATAGATTCATTTTTCATATGTCCCTACAATCAATTGCCATCCTCGAGAAGGTACTTATGTCAACCAAGTCCATGCCTGTGCATAAAAGCAATTTCATACTTATAAAGGAGGTAATATGCAAAAAACAATTTTAGCGACATTGCATTAATAATCAAGAGGACTTTCTTCAAGCTTGTGAGAAGTGGATTGGTAAAAAGGATAAAGGTGGGCTAATATTTGGCCATGTGGTGTTAAATCCGGGGAAGTATACTTTCTTTCCAAAATATTCCACATTCTTCTTCATAATGTCTCACCTTTCACTCATCGCTCAATGCTTTTTTTTTTCTTTAATGCTTTTACCTCTCTAACCTTAGCACTGCCTTCTCGCGAGTCGCAAACATGGGTGTCATGAATGGCCCCGGGTACTTAGTACTTCGGACTCCTCACCTTTGTGTCCCATCTCGCCGAACTATTATCTCAGCGAGCAGGGTCGACCTACCTTTATCTCCTGAGGTGATCGGATTTTTTCTCGCTCATTTAATTTTCCATATTGTATCATTCCTGCCAACAACTTTATAAATGCACAACTCCATATAACTCCATAGATGTCATCCATTCAAAAAAACTTTGTCCCCGGATAGGGTATAAGGTAAAAAATGGACAATATGTATATGTGGAGCAATAATGATCATGATAAGTCTCATATATGGCTTTTGTGAATATGCGTAGGTAAGGCTAGGGTATGAACTTTTGCTTGTATGGAATTTTTATAAAAAGTCCTCCATCATCTTATCATGCACATGTCAAAAGCAACTTCAAATTTTCATCTCCTTTATGATTTTCTCAAAAAATTGCACTTCATTGGGACTTCCCTTAACTAGGCAATCTCATGTTATATCTCTAATGAATCTAATTTTGCATCATAGAGCTCTTTTTTATACTTCCATGACTCTCTCTTTTCCAAAATTTTTGATGGGGGTCATTTAAAATAAATATGCATTAAAATAAATATGCAACCCTAAACTAAGCATGAATATGTAAATAAGCCTTTCCCCCACCCCATACTTAAAATTTACAGTGTCCTCACTGTATTAGAACTAGGGTTAAGAAGAAGACTTACTAAACCGTCACAAATTTCAGGAGTTGAAGAAGACAGCAGGGAAGGTCGATATCGACCCTTTACATCGATATCGATGTCTCTCGATTTCTGCTCGGGCTTCAGGGTGATTCGGCTTCGATCACAAACCCTATCCATGTCGACCTTGAGGTCGATTTCGATGTCCGACATCGATTTCGATGCCTTTCTGTGTGCTTTTCTCTTTCCTGCAATTTGAAAACTAAACACAAAATATGCAAAACAATAAAAATGTTTAAAACCAAAACAAAAGTTGTCTTAAAATCAAAACTAAGTCTTTGTTACAAGCTCTAGATTTTTAAGTCGCTAGGCCGACTTCTTCCTTTGCGCTTTTCAAGGTGGCATCTGCAGAGCCCATGTGGCTTGGGCCTCAAATATCACTCCTTTCTTGTCCCGCAGCTGCATTCCCCCGGGATTGATTTGATTCACCGTGAATGGACCTAAGCTCTTATCCTTGAATCTTGTAGGGAACCAATGGTCTTTAGATTTGGCAACATAGACCTTGTCTCCTATCTCATATTGGCTTGAACCATCTTCGGATATCCTACATAAACGCACATGCCAAGGCACACCTCTTCCAAATAATGATAAGTCCTTAATTGTAATTGAACAAGAGGAATCCGTACCTTGACTTACCTTCTTCTCCGTCTGTGGCTCAGGTCGATGTCGATGTGCAGAGGTCGATATCGATCCCTGTTGTACACCTGTAGGATCAGTCGATTTGGGGAGAACAGACTCGATATGATCAGGTCGATTTCGACCCTCAGAGGTCGATATCGAGGTCTCCTCGCCTCTCTTCTCAGCGCTGATGGTGGTCGATTTCGATAGGGTGTGGTCGATATCGACCCTTGACCCCGATTTCGATGCTTCCTCTTTTCCTCCGTCGACCCCATACTTATGACCTGTCACAGAATCTTGCACAATAGTGGTCGATATCGACTTACCTGGGTCGATTTCGATGTCTTGTTGAGCTCCTTCGTTCAAGATTGCTTCAACTTCCTCTACTTGGGCTTCTTTGATGGCTTTTATCTCCATTGGCCCTTGACTTTGCACCGTCTTGTTGAAGGAATACTCTATTACTTCATCACTAATTGTGAGTGAGAGCAATCCTTTCTTCACGCTTATGTTGGCATCGACGGTTGCTAAGAATGGCCTACCTAAAATAATTGGACAAGCAGGGTCCTCCGCTATGTCAACAACTAGGAAATCGGCGGGGACAAAGAACTTACCTACTTGTACTGGCACATCTGTCACTATCCCAGTTGGAATAACTACGGTATTGTTAGCCATGTATAATCTTGCATCCACGGGCTCCAGAGGACCTATCTTTACCTTGTGCCAAATGGTTAGTGGCATCATGCTAACGCTAGCGCCCAAGTCAACTAAAGCATTAAATTTGAATTGACCTAGACCTATAGCGATAGAAAACTTACCTGGGTCCGCCCGCTTTTGTGGTAGCTCCAACCTGTTGCATTCCTCTGCGATCTTAGAGAGCGATCGCTTCTTACCCAAGATGTCTTTAAGGAACCTCACATAAGATGGCATCTCGTGAAGTGCCTCTGTGAATGGTATAGAGACGTTAAGCCCTTGGAGCATCTTCACGAACCGTTGGAACTTCTTTTCCGCTGGGTCCTTAGTCACTTTCCTAGTAGGGAATGGCAACACCTTCTTTCTTCCTGCGGCTGTAGTGAGGTCGATATCGGCAGCAGTGGGGTCGATATCGACTGGAAGAGTCGATTTCTGTGGTGACGCAGAATTAGGGTCGACATCGATAGGAGGGTCGACATCGATGTCCTCTTGGTCGATATCGACAGGGGGGTCGATATCGACGTCTGTTCTGGCTCCTTCTCCTCCATTTTTCGCTCGGGCGTTTGTAATTGACGCCCACTCCTTAGGTTTACTGCCGCGATATGACCTGTGGTTTTGCCCTTTTGGTTGGGCACAGTGGATCCAGGAAGTGATCCGGACGCTTTGGGCATTGCTTCCGCCAATTGACTCATTTGAGTCTCCATGTTGCGCTTCCAAACGTCGATCTCCCCAAGTCTAGAATTTATGCCCTGCAGCTGAGTATGGACGGAGTTATTGGCTTGTTTGAACTCAGCGTGGTTCCTCCTCATCTCATCAAGGATGATTTGCAGGTCATCTTTCTTAGTCTCCCGCTCAGGGTGCCCTGGTGCCCTATAGGTTGGGGGATCCCTTTGATAGAACCTTTGATCACCCCAATTTTGTTGATTGCCCCCTCCATAAGGGCCTCTCGTCCATTTGACCTCCTCATGTTGTTCCGCCATGGATACTTGCTCAGTATGTGGACAGGCACTGGTGTTATGCCTTATTGAACCACACTCCTGACAAGGTTGATTGTTGCTCAGGAACCTTACTTGCTTTTGAAGGCGGCGTGTTTGATCGTTATGGAATTGTTGCCGTACTTCAGGATCTATCTCCCTTGGAGGCTCATATAGTGGCATAGATGGGGCAGGCCTTGCATCATAGGCCGCAGCAGTCCCATAGGTGTTGTCAAAGTTCACAAGCCTCTCAATGGTCTCCCATGCCTCCGTTGGTGTAAGCTCAATGTACCGATAGGAGGTATATGAATTGATCCTCTCCTTATTCGGCGCATCAAGGGCGTTATAAAAGATCTCTTGGATGACATATGGAAGTTGCCCATTCGTCGGGCATGATCTCAGCAAGTCTTTGAAGCGCTCCCACGCCTGTGCTAGGGTTTCACCTGGCTTTTGTTTGAAAGCCGTGATCCTTTGTCGTAGCATCGCCGTTTTAGAAGGTGGGAAGAACTTGTTCAAGAATGCATCTTTCACCTCCGCCCATGTCCTTAGCGATCGTGGAGCCAAACTTTCAAGCCATTGTAATGCCTTTCCTGCCAAAGACCATCGAAAAGATTTTAGTCGCACATACTCTAAGTTTACTCCATCAGCAACTGTTTCACATAAATCCATAAAAGTAGAGATGTGTTGCAGGGGGCATTCATTATGTCTTCCTTCAAAAGTGTTTCTTTTAATCTCAGATAGGAAGTTAATTTTCAGTTTATAATTGGAGTGAGGAATTATAATGGCAGATTCAGGAACATGAAGAGGCGGATGCATGTATTGCATCGCCGTCTGTGGATACTGATTTAGCCGCTCTTGGGCTTGTCTGCGCGCATCCTCCTCCCTATCAGCACGGGCTCGCTCAGCAGCAGCAGCGGCCCTTTCAGCAGCGATTGTAACATTGTGGTCCTCGATTTCCTTTCTCAACCGCTCTATGATCTCAGCCTGCGTCTCGTTGTCAGCCATGATGCGAATTGCTTTGTTGCGAAGATGGTAGAAACGTTCAGGCTCGTCAATTGGTTCTAGGATAGGTCCGCGATCAGAACGTCGCATAAACCTGCAAAATAAGCTTAGAAAAGATCGTGATTAACTTAGGTGGCGATTGATTGCCTCCCCGGCAACGGCGCCAATTTGTTTCGCTTTCGGGGGGTTGCGGGGTATAGGTGTATGTAAAATAGGAGAATCAAATAAGCACAACTAGACTATCTCCCTGTCCCAAACAAATAATACAAGAATCCCCTCCCTTGTAGTAGTAGGGTAATTCAGGATCGAATCCACGAGGAGGTATGTCAGCGCTTCCTTTGTTGTACTCATGATCAATGCTTTCGACCTCAGCAGACACTCGATATCGAGTATACTGGTCGATATCGACCTCAGTTCTGGTCGATTTCCTAGCGCAGTTCCTGCAGAAGACAAAACAACAAGTCGACGTCGAGCAGAGACCTCGATATCGATGTTAGTACTCGATATCGACCCTTAAGGTCGATTTCGATGTTTGTCACAGAAACTGTTTTTGTAACCAATTTGTCGGAAAAGGATCCGAAGAAAATAGAATGGAGAGGGAAGATGAACAGAAGCAAAACTCAGACTTTTATGAAGGATTTAATGAATTAAAAGGCTTCCAAAGTCGGGGTTTTATGCCACAACGATAACAATGCAAGTTTCATGCTAAAAATATGAACTTTAATGTCTTTCCGTCAAATAACTTTCGTTATCAAACTTAGGTGATTAGAGGCTCTCGCATAATTCCTAATAGTTACTATCCAATTCATGAGTAATTCAAGTTCGCAATATGAGTGGCTTTCGCTTCAATAATGCAAATAATAAATCTCCCTAACTTTCGCAAAGGATCATGCATTGGGTAGAAGACGGAATCGCATAAAAGTCATACCTTTGATGCACTTACCTCACATTGCTATCGTCGGGCTCACCCCGACCCTAGAAGTGGGTTGACTACTCGCTCCTCATCATGCACATCATCATCATTGTTATTGAAAGAAAGCTACTTGAATTAAAAGTCCGAAAGAAAGTACAACCGAATAAGCCACTCCGCTTTCGCCTTACAACTCCACTCGGCCACTCTCTCTCTCTCTCTCTATTAATTCTCTCTATTGAAAACTGAATTCTCTGCGTGTGTCGATTGCCTAAACTCAGCCCTAATGGCTTCTATTTGTAGATGACGATAAGGACTCGAAACCTTATCTTTATTCTCTATGATAACTAAAATAAATAAATAAAAAGTAAAAGTTAAAACTCCTTGGTGAAACCAGCCTCCTCATGATAAACCTGATGTGGATGATAGGAAATTTCGACCTTTGGATAGATATTGCAAGCATTGGATATAATTCTATCAAAATCGGAGTCGAATTCCTCTGCTGGCATGGTCGATATCGACCAGTATACTCGATATCGACCCCTCCAAAATCTTATCTCGAGCTTCTCCTTCTCCTACTCGACTTCTATCAATTTGGTCGATCTGGCAGCATCGATATCGACCTCCAGACGTCGATATCGACCTCTTCTGTGTCGAGATGCTCTGTTTCCTTTCTGCTCGATTCCTATGTCTCGATGTACTCGATGTCGAGGTCTTCAGTCGATTTCGACCTCTTCAGAAGACTTCGAGTTCTTTTTCCGCTCTTCTGAATTCATCCATTTTCATCCTGTTTTCTGCGAAATCACATGGAAACTCGTGCAAACCCATATATTTGACATTTAAGCATAAACTACACTATTCCCATGTTTTCCCATTAATGTGTATGCAAAAGACAACAAAATGAATTCATATGTGCATAGAAAATATGGCAATATGCGCGCACATCATTGACATTAGTACCTTTTCGAGGATGGTAATTGATTGTAGGGACATATAACAATGAATCTATGATGTTGAGGGTTTAGTTTCTTCCGCTGAATGACCGCTAAAAGTATTGCTTGAGGAGAAGCAAGCTTAAGTATGGGGTGTTGATGTGCGCTCAATTTACCATGTTTTTCATCTACTTTTACTTCAATTTATGTCTATATTTTCATGCATATTGGTTGAGAAAGCATAAGATTTGTGTAGTTTACATTTATTTGCCAATTATGGAGGTCTATACGAGTTCTTGTGTTATTTCGCAGAAATCGATGCAAAATCGGAGCGATTTGGATAAGAGAAGATTAGTTGGGAAATCACTCAACATCGAGTGCAACTGATCACCAGAAATCGAGCCAGCAAGAGAACTACTTTACTCGATGCAAACAAGTCGATATCGACTGACACCAATCGATATCGAGTGCAGGAGATCGAGTGCAGAGCCGAGCTCGAGTAGAGCTGACTCGAAATGAAGATGACAAGTCAATATCGACTAGACCCAGTCGATATCGAGTGACGCTGCATAATACCCGACGACGTTTTGACGAAATCTTATCCGAAGTGGTGTACTTCTGCATTAAGTCGGGAATCTTTTATCTTTTTATGAGACTTTCTATACTTTAGGGTGAATTCCATATTTACCTAAAGAGATTTTATTTATTTACTTTAGCAAGTTTTATCTTAGGAATAAGATAGATTTTCCTTCCCTTAGATAGCAAGGTTTGAAATCGATAATTAGAGACATTAGGGCTGAGATTCAATCATCCAATATCGAAGAAAACACTTTCAATCCAGTTTAGGTATAGAGAGAGAGAGAGAGAAGGCCGAGTGAAGGAGAAAGAAGCGAGATCAGGAGTTTGCTTGTTCAGTTGTAATTTCTCGACGTTTGCAATTTTAATTCAAGTTTGTTATTTTCCAATGATTTTGATGATGTCTATGGCTATAAAGCACGAGTAGTTCCCTTACTTCTAGGGTCTGGGTAAGTCCGACGATAGCCATGTAAGTTTATGCATCAAATATATGATTTTTATGCAATTTCGTCTTCTATCCTATACGCATGATTCTTCTACGAGAGTAGTAGGCGATCCGTATTTGCATTATTGAAGCGAAAGAAATCTTATTGTGAATTTGGATTAATTATGAAATTGGGATAGTAACTCTTAGGTTTTATGTGAGAGCCTCTAAATTACCTAATTGTTAATATCGAAAGTTATTTGATGAAAAGGCATAATTTTTCATGAATTTGGCATAGGCTTATATGGTTATCGTTGTGGCATGAGATCCCCGATCTTGGAGGTTTTTAGTTTATTGAGTTTTATACAAATCTGCAAATTTATTCTGTTCATGTTTCCTAAATGATTCTCATATTCTTCAAACACATTTCTGACAAATAGATTACATTTTAAGCTTTCTGTTGAAGACTCAATTTCGACTTCTGTAGTCGATATCGAGTGACTGACTCGATATCGAGTGTTCTACTCGACGTCGACTTTTTTTGTCTGTTTTATAGGAAGTTGACTGGAAATCGACTAAACCTTAGTCGTTATCGACTATATCACCCGATATCGAGTGATCTGCTGAGTCGAAATAGAACGTGGTTGCAAGCTTAGGATCCGCTGACACACCTCCTCGTGGATCGATCATGAATACCCTAATAATACATCGGGAGGGTTTCTTGTAATTTATTTGGTTGGACAGGGAGTTGGTTTAGTTCATATTTATATTTATTCGACTAGTTTCCCTCCCCTTAACACTCTGCATCTTAGGGAGCACCATTTAGGATAGACTTCAGCTCCGCCGCCCCAACCACTGTGAGACTGAGACTTTGCGGCAGATGCTCTTTGAGAATAAGCCATTGATCATTATGTATGCATGGCTCGAGCACATCCTCAAGCGGAGGAGCACCGAGCGAGGAGACATCCTCGAGCGGAGGCGCACCGAGCAAGGAGACATCCTTGACGGCAGCATGGTGGCCATCCTAGCCCATGCCCTCAACGTCAACATCGATAGGTACACTACCTTCGACCTTACTTACATGAATGCTGGTATCTTATGTCAGGGAGGTGTTATAAAGGCAGGAGCAGATGGATGGAGGCACCCCCAAATGGGGATGCCTCTCAGATACGACTACATGGATCTCTTATACATCCCAGATTGGTTCCAGTCCTAGATTGGTCAACCATATCATGTGGACATAGATCCTACAGCAGACCCTACCTTGTGGAGGCGGCCGATGCTCTACAACCATGAGCCAGAGATTGAGGCAATGTCGTGGGATGCTGATGCACATTCTGCTGGTGTACAGCAGCCCCCAGCCTATCAGGGGGACGACGGTGATGGTGGTGGTGGTGGTGGTGGTGGTGGTTGATCGGTTTAAACGGGAGGTAGATTCAAATATTCGATATAAACTCTAACAATGCCAACTCCCGGTTCCAAGAAAATAATACAAGAATCTCTCCCGATGTAGTGGTAGGGTAATTCAGGATCGAATCCATGAAGAGGTATGTTAGCGCTTCCCTTGTTGTAATCACGATCAAGCTTGTTGTAATCACGATCAAGCTTTCGTCCTCAGAAGACACTCGATATCGATGTGTCTGGTCGATATCAACCTCAATTCTGGTCGATTTCCAGGCAAGTTCCTACAGAAGACAAAAGTAGCAAAGTCGACGTTGAGACATACCTCGATATCGACGTTAGACCTCGATATCAACCTTTATAGTCGATTTCGATATTTGTCACAGAAACTGCAAAACGTAACCTATTGTCGGAAAAGTGTCCGAAGAACTTAGAATGATTAAGAAGGATGGTCAGAAATCAAAACATAAACTTTTATATGAATTCAATTAACTAAAAGCTTCCAAAGTTGGGGATTAATGCCACAACGATGACAATGCAAGTATGATGCTAAAGTTATGAAATTTAATGCCTTTTCGTCAAATAACTTTCGTTACCAACACTTAGGTGATTAGAGGCTCTCACATAATTCCTAAGAGTTACTATCCAATTCATCAGTAATCCAAGTTCACAATATGAGCGACTTTCACTTTAATAATGCAAATAATGAATCTCCCTAACTTTTGCAAAGGATCATGCATAGGATAGAAGACGGAACCGCATAAAAGTCATACCTTTGATGCACTTACCCTACATTGCTACCGTCGGGCTCACCCCGACCTTAGAAATGGGTTGACTACTCGCTTCTCATCATGCAACTCATCATCATCATTGAAAGAAAACTACTGTGTATTGAACTACAAAGGAAATATTACAACCGAACCAAGCCAATTCCGCTCTCGCTTCCACCAACCTCACTCGGCCTTCTCTCTCTCTACAAATTATTTGCGTTAAACTACTAAAACTCGATGTGCTTGGATGTAATTGAATGATTAAACTCAGCCCTAACGGCCTCTAGATATAGATATCGAACTTTGTTATCCAAAGACT
The DNA here is from genome assembly GCA_963922045.1 of Persicaria maculosa. Taxonomy (NCBI): domain Eukaryota; kingdom Viridiplantae; phylum Streptophyta; class Magnoliopsida; order Caryophyllales; family Polygonaceae; genus Persicaria; species Persicaria maculosa. The sequence goes on along the minus strand of OY998271.1, from coordinate 19,105,810 downwards.
TGAAACTTTATCTTTATTCTCTAAGATAAAACTTAAATAAGGTAAAACTAAAAACATCATGGTAAACTAGTAAAAGATATAGTTTGGTGTTGATGATAAGAAATCTCGACTTTAGGATAGACGTGCAAGCTTCGGATAGAATTCTATCAAAATCTGAGTCAGACTTTTCTGCTGGACAACATCGATATCAATCTTTAGATATCGATATCGACCTCTCTTTTATCTTATCTGGATCTCTCCTTCTTCTACTCGGACTGGCACTCGACTTCTATCAATTAGCTCGATCTGGCCACTCGATATCGATCATTGATCATCGATATCGACCTCTGTATGTCGACATGCTCTGCTTTCTGTTGATCGATTTCTGCCTCTCTGCTGCACTCGATGTCGAGGTCCTTCAGTCGATTTCGACCTCTTCAAAAGACTTCGAGTTCTTTTTCCGCTCTTTCAAATTTGTCCATTTTTTCCTGTTTTTTGCGAAATCACATAGAAACTCGTTTAGACCCATATATTTGACAATTAAGCATAAACTACACTAACCCCATGTTTTCCTACTAATATGCATGCGAATGAATGATAAAATGGACTTATATATGCATAGAAAATATGGCAATTTGCGCGCACATCAGTGATGGCCTGCAAGGGTCACACCATAGTTATATTCCAAATGCTTCACCAGTGCAGCCTACCTTTCCTACTGAGTGGCAGGATGATGTTTCTGCACGGATGTCCAGAGTGGAGTTGGAGTGTAGGGAGATGCAACAGTTCATGCACGAGATATGAGATGATCAACGATGATTTGCATACTCTCAAGAGTGATTCACCAGGATCTTCGAGCGATCCATCTTTAGATTTGGCTACTACCTACGTGGCCAGCCATACTATGGTCAGCCAGGACCATCCTACTCAATATCGGGTCCATTATACCAGCAGAACCAACATCATTACATCCTGCCAGCTCCTTCTTTCACTAAGGCGGCCCTTCCTATCATCTTGGGTCTTCATCTTCACAGGGCTGGCCCAGTTTCTTCCACCTCCACCTCTGCCTCCTGAGGAGTGATCCTGAGCGTATGTGAGAGTGAGCATCCACCTCCCTTTACTTTGATCTTTAAACAGTGAGGACACTTTCATTTTGAAGTATGGGGTGGGACTGAAATTGGACATTATAATGTTGTTATCTGGTTGTTGGTTCTTGTTAAAATTGGCAAAACATGGCTTGTAATAACTTTTATTTTGCTTTATGTTTTCTTTTCTGCATTGCATCATGTTTAAAGTTTATGTATTTTAAAGTTTATGTTTTTCGTACTTTTGCTTTATAAAAATGCAAAAATCCAAAAAAATTACAAAATGTCAAAAGCAACAAAAAAATGCATATTTAGTTTATTTAGTTTATTTTAAGCCCTACTTAGATATACAATGATGAAAACTCAATAGCTGACTTGATCTTGTAAATCCTATGGCATATTGGGATGGTTTAGTCTAAGTCCTTAAGATTGTTTTTATGTAAATTGTGAACTTGTGAGGAAATTGAGCACATATGATCCTAGGCTAAAAAGCAAAATCCAACAAAACTGTCCTAGTGAGAAATTTGGCCTATAGGGAGAACATTAAAAATCCCTTTGCTTTCTTGAGTGTATTTACTCTTTCTATGCATCTCTAAATGTTGTGATAGTTATTCAAAGCCAATGCATATATATGTTTATGTTTATAAGAATTAAATGACGGAGGCATCTTTTAAGTCATTTTTATCCTCTCTTTACCTACCCTACATTATCTCTGCTTGTAGCCAAAACATTAGCATGAGCCTATATATTGTAAACTCCACAAAATTATCCCTAGCCGAATTGAGCCTGACCCCCATTTGGGAATTGAGACTTAGAGTTGGTTAGAATCATAAGTTATGGAAAGAAAGTGCATATGTTTGGTTTTAAGTAAAGAAGCATTATGGGTTGGTATATATTCATATTTATCTTGTCACATATTGTAAAAGGATTTTTGGCTCACCATATAAATGCACATAGTTTGTTATTTATTAATTTTCGTCCAAAAAAATTCGAAAAAGAAGCTATTATTTACATTTAGTGCATGAGCGAATTATTCCTTAGTTCTTTTATTTTTTATGCAAGATTTATATTTTGGAGAGGTCGATGGGGTTTGAAAGAAAGGTTGAAGTTCATCATGAGAAGTAAGTTTGTAAAGTGCTTTATTTTAGGAGATATGGTTTGGATAAGTTGTGTTGAAGTTTAGGAGTCTTGATTCCCGAATTTTAATAAGCACCACATAACCAAATAATTCCATACCCTTTATTCCTTACCAAGCCCCATTACAACCGCGCCGAATGGAGTCTTCTTTGAAGTCTTCCGTTGAGCGAAAGTCCTCCTAATGGTTCTTGTTGCATTTACATAATTGGTTGCGAAGTGGATTATTATAAATTGCAATGTTTATGAGTTTGTAGATGGAATTGAGTCGAGAGCTGATCTTCATAGCCTAAACACATTGAGAGTTGAGTGAAACACATTATCCCTGTGAGGTTGGATTTAAAATTGCCTATGCCTATGGATCGCTCATATATGTGTGATGACGTTAAATTCACTTGCTTTGCTTTGCATTGCTACCATTTATGATATTGCTTTTGACAAGGGCAAAGACTTGAAGGATGTGTGACAGGAGGAAACTGTCGTTGTTCCTATCAAAGTATAACTTAAACCTACAAACTAGTATAGTAAGCAAGTAAGAGGTCGATCCCACAGAAAATCAAGTATTCCTAAGCAATGTATATTTACCAATTAATAGAAAAGAGGGGTTTTGGTGATTGAATATAAGAAAAGAAACTATAGACAAGTTAGTAGAGATAACAATGAGAAAATAGTTTCATCTACAAATATCCACTTTAGTTTGGTTGATTGATCATCGATTCTTCTTCGAGTTCTCTTTTCATCCTATTATTGTTCCTGTCCTGATCTTGTGTAAATTACTAGTCCTACGAGTCCTAGTAACCCTTACTAATTAGATAACCCTAACACGGTCAAGATTTAACCTAATCGTAGCATTAAGATTAAGGATTAACCAGGATACATGCAACACCAAGCTACGAGTCAGCATTTAACATATAATTGATTCTCTACACACCAATTTAGTCCTACGAGTCCTAAAAAGGCATGATTGCTACTATGGATTAAGGTTCGCTACGAGGAATCTACAAAATCCTAGCAATAATCTCAACTAGTTGTACGGACTAGAAGAAATCAACAATATTCGCAAAAGAATCAATACGAATCAATAGGAATAGAACAAGAATAGAAATCTCACAACTTTATCAAACCAAAGCTTCAATCCATAGATGAAACGGAAGAGTTTAGCACTCCATGGCCATGGAGGCTCCCCTCTAGGGTTCTCTCAATTGATAATCTCCAATTGTATAAACTAAGGAATTAGATCTCTAAAATAAAACCCTAAAACGTCCTTAAAAAGCCTCAAAAGAGTCGGCCAAATAATAATTCTAAAAACCTAATTAAGTGGATAAAAAGTCCACTCAGCAGATTCGGCGTTTCTGCAGAGGCCGCGGGGCAGCCAACCCTGGCCACGGGGCGGCCAGGCGATTGCGAAATCCTTCGTCAGAGCTTCGGGCCGCGGGGCGGTTTTCTTGGCCGCGGGGCGGCTTTTACTGTTCACAGCGATTTTTCCTCTTCGAATTTGGTCTCGATGTCAACACGAAAGTTGTAGATCTCGGAAAGAGCTTTCCAACACATGCTTATAATAGTCAATCGGAGTACCGAGGCCTCCAGAAAGTGCAAAACAAGTTCAGCATGTCTGACGACAACTTCTACGGACTTGTTCTTCACTTAGGCTCTCTAACTTCGACTTCGCTCCCGTGCTCTTCACTTTTCCACCTCCTCTTCACTCTTCCTTCATCCATGAGCTTCCTCATTCCTCGTCGGATCCACATATACCTGAAATAATCCATAAACGTGTGTAGATTCCGACTCCACCAACAACACAAGTATAAATGCAAATCTAGCCTAAATTATGCATTGTAAACATCTAAATCATGCTAAATGCAACCTAATATGCATACCTAAATGTGTGCTATCAAATTCCCCCACACTTGAGCTTTTGCTTGTCCTCAAGCAATGAAAATCAAAATCAAATCAACACCCCACGTACAAGCAATCCATGTAATTACTTTGGTAAAACACTTGAGCTCAAAACGAGGGAAACAAAGATTGACAAATAACGTCATAATATGTATAGGTGCAATCTAAGGAATAAAGCAAGTACATCTATCCAACCTCACCAAGAAAATGTGTTTTCACTCTCGCTCATGTGTTTAGGCTAATCATTCACGCTCAAACTCAATTCCTGAAAACTTAGCTACAACAAAATTGCGTCAGTGGTCTAAATCTCCACCGCTAGTGACTTCACATGCAACCAAAATCATGAGGTCTTTTGAATAGGTTGTAATGGGGCCATGGTAGGAACATAGGGTATGGAAAATATTTAGGCTATGTGGTGCTAAAAATCCGGGAAAAAGGGTTAGTAACAACCAGAAAAATACCAACACCAAACACTTCAAATACCATTCCAATAACATATACTCCTTCACAATACAAATTCGCACACAATTTTCAAATATCCACACAAACTCATTCATTTTTTTTTCTTTTTATTATGATTTTTCTTTTTCTTTTTTTTTTTATTTTCTTGACTTTTACCCCTAAGTGAATTTTATCCTCCTTAGGTCCCAAGTAATAAGCACATAAAAACCATCTCTATGAAGTACAAATGAATCACCCAACATAATTTCTCCACTCAAAGCAACTCCATCAACATATCAAGATATATATTCACCAACTCTTCTCCTAATTCCCGGATGGGTCAGGCTAATAATTGGCTAGGAAGATTTTGTGGAGCTAACAAAATAGGCTTATAAGGCTCAAATTGGCTTCAAGCAAAGGATAATGTGTACGGGTGGGTAGAGTATAATATAGCTAAAAGAAAATCATGCCTCAATCACTTTAAGGTTACATGCAAAAATCATATAAATGCAGCCTCAATAAAGATATCTAAACACAATTTAAAGAGGAAGTAATCAAGGAGAGTATTCACACATAAAGAAACTAGAGGACATATATGTGTAGTCCCAATAAGGCCAAAAAAACTCACAAGGTCAAATTGTTAGAACTTCAATACCACTTAAATTCCAAAGACTATACATACTCAATTATCTCATCAATCATATTCCCAAAAAGTATACAAAAACAATTCAAAGCTTCAAACACTTCAAGCATGTCATGGGGCACATGATAAGATAAATATAGAGGACAAGTAGCCTAGATGGGAAAATAAGACCTAAAGTACATGAAATTCATGATATTTTTGGATTTTTTTTTAACAAATGCAATATACGAGTAAAAATAAATATGAAAACATAAATAAACATGATATGCATTTTTTTTGATTTTTTTTTCTATCTATATGTAATGCAATCCCTCCCCCACACTTAAATCTTTCATTGTCCTCAATGAAAACTAAAGACAACAAAATTATAAAAACGTAGAGAAAGAAAGAAAAACTGACTTTTTCACCGCGGTGGTGGTAGGTCAAGTGGGAGGTGAGGAAGAGAAACCTGTCAGTCCCGTCAGAGGCCGCGGGGCGGCCATGCTAGGCCGCGGGGCGGCTGGAGACACGACCTAGCCGCGGGGCGGCCCGTACAAGCCGCGGGGCGGCCTCTGCCCTTTTCAACTTTCATCCCTGCGGTGTTACTGCCCCCACAAAAAATGCCAAAACCAAGCCAATTCAATGATATTTAAGAAAAAGAAATCTAGAACTACTTACCTTGGGTTGCCTCCCAAGTAGCGCCTTTGTTTTATGTCATCGGCATGACTTATTCTCAATCTTAATTCCTTACCTATCAGACATCGTCAAGGCCCTCAGTAACCTATCATATTCCTGTGCACACATCTTCCACAAGACATTATAGCACACTAAATTGAAATTATAAATTATAGAAGTTATAAACCTTTTCAATTTATCATGAATGTCTACTGAAGGAATATGATACCACCAGTTCAGTTCCACTGGTGGCTTTTCAAAATAACAATTAAAAGGATCAACATAATCACCATCACCTTTCAAATTGCAAAAGTTTACCTTTATTACCTCTCGAGCCTCAACAGGTGGCTCTAGACATGGTTCATCAATGGGGGAGCTGAGAATGAATGCATCGGATGGAGTAGGAGACACATTACATAAAACCTCATGTGTCGACTCATGAGATTCCATGTCAGGAAGCACCAGACCCTCTTCTCCATCGTCAAAGAAACTGTCTTCATCTGTGAACAATTCCTCCTCATTCTGAACAACATCATCACGTTGAAACCAACTAGGATAGAATGAATTGAGCACAATGACTTCGACAGGATCTTCCATTCTTTCATCCTTCAATGTCTCATGGGATGGCGGAATGGGTTTGCTTTCTTTATCAACTTGAGGGGCGGCCATCCGATCTGCTATTATCTCGCTCGATGTTTGAATAAGGTGGCTCAATTGTTCCCCCAAGTTTTTTAGTCTTTCAGCATTCTCCTGTATTGCTTGAGTAAGGGCTTGGATTTCATCATCTAAGTGTGTGACAGAGTCCTCCATTGGTGGATAAGACGTGGTGAGCAACTCTTCCTGTTCAACATGATAACCCATGTAACAGAAAAAATCCCACAACCCCGACAAACCCAATCGTGCTAGGCCTCCGTTACTCATGTACTCAGCAAGCACTCGTGTCTCAGCAGTCATCCCGTCAATTATGCAAATAATCATATCTCGGATGTTGTCTTGATAACCTCGTGATTCACGGATGTCCACATACCTCTGCAATCTGGTAAGATATTGGTGAAAGTTCTCACCTTCAAACTGCAATAACCTCAACATCCTAAAAGTTAGTAGCAAGGGTGTTATGAACCGTAAGATAGGTTCACAACAAATTAGATATATACAAAAAGTGATAAACACACAAAACAAAGAAATAAACTTTGATTCCCCGGCAACGGCGCCAAAATTTGACAGGAGGAAACTGTCGTTGTTCCTATCAAAGTATAACTCAAACCTATAAACTAGTATAGTAAGCAAGTAAGAGGTCGATCCCACAGAAAATCAAGTATTCCTAAGCAATGTATATTTACCAATTAATAGAAAAGAGGGGTTTTGGTGATTGAATATAAGAAAAGAAACTATAGACAAGTTAGTAGAGATAACAATGAGAAAATAGTTTCATCTACAAATATCCACTTTAGTTTGGTTGATTGATCATCGATTCTTCTTCGAGTTCTCTTTTCATCCTATTATTGTTCCTGTCCTGATCTTGTGTAAATTACTAGTCCTACGAGTCCTAGTAACCCTTACTAATTAGATAACCCTAACACGGTCAAGATTTAACCTAATCGTAGCATTAAGATTAAGGATTAACCAGGATACATGCAACACCAAGCTACGAGTCAGCATTTAACATATAATTGATTCTCTACACACCAATTTAGTCCTACGAGTCCTAAAAAGGCATGATTGCTTCTTTGGATTAAGGTTCGCTACGAGGAATCTACAAAATCCTAGCAATAATCTCAACTAGTTGTACGGACTAGAAGAAATCAACAATATTCGCAAAAGAATCAATACGAATCAATAGGAATAGAACAAGAATAGAAATCTCACAACTTTATCAAACCAAAGCTTCAATCCATAGATGAAACGGAAGAGTTTAGCACTCCATGGCCATGGAGGCTCCCCTCTAGGGTTCTCTCAATTGATAATCTCCAATTGTATAAACTAAGGAATTAGATCTCTAAAATAAAACCCTAAAACGTCCTTAAAAAGCCTCAAAAGAGTCGGCCAAATAATAATTCTAAAAACCTAATTAAGTGGATAAAAAGTCCACTCAGCAGATTCGGCGTTTCTGCAGAGGCCGCGGGGCAGCCAACCCTGGCCGCGGGGCGGCCAGGCGATTGCGAAATCCTTCGTCAGAGCTTCGGGCCGCGGGGCGGTTTTTTCTGGCCGCGGGGCGGCTTTTACTGTTCACAGCGATTTGTCCTCTTCGAATTTGGTCTCGATGTCAACACGAAAGTTGTAGATCTCGGAAAGAGCTTTCCAACACATGCTTATAATAGTCAATCGGACCACCGAGGCCTCCAGAAAGTGCAAAACAAGTTCAGCATGTCTGACGACAACTTCTACGGACTTGTTCTTCACTTAGGCTCTCTAACTTCGACTTCGCTCCCGTGCTCTTCACTTTTCCACCTCCTCTTCACTCTTCCTTCATCCATGAGCTTCCTCATTCCTCGTCGGATCTACATATACCTGAAATAATCCATAAACGCGTGTAGATTCCGACTCCACCAACAACACAAGTATAAATGCAAATCTAGCCTAAATTATGCATTGTAAACATCTAAATCATGCTAAATGCAACCTAATATGCATACCTAAATGTGTGCTATCAATGTGTTATAGGTGTTGGTCATTGCTTGAGGACAAGCAAGTCTAAGTATGGGGTGTTTTGATGTACATATTTATAGTCTTTTTAATCGGATGTTTTGAAATCATATTCCATTCGATTCCTAAATTATAGATTAAAAATAATGAAAATTTATGTAGAATGAGCTAACGTGCAAGAAATAGAGTTTGCACAAGTTTTGGTTTAAATGTATAGGAATTGGAGTGGAATCGGAGTCAAAACGAGGAAGCCAAGTGAGAGAAAGAAGAGGTCGATATCGACCAGAGTTGTCGAGATTGACTGGATGGATCGACATAGACACCAGGAGTCGACAGCCAAGCAACACATCTACTAAAGAAGCACTCGACACAACTTCATATCGAGTGGACATGTCGACATTGACAGGACACCAGAGATCGAGTGAAGTCAAGACACGTCGAGCAAAAATGAAGCACTAGATATCGAGTGACCATGTCGATATCGAGTGGAAGTTTACACGGATTAGACGCGGTTTTGAGACGTGGATTGAGGATCTATCCAAAGAAGCCACGATTTATCTTTCCTTTTTAGATTAGATTGTGTCTTAGGGTATTTTCCTTTTTACCCTAGGATTTTTATAATTTACCATAATAATGTTTCATCCTATCTATGATAGAATAGAACTTTAAATAGGAGTTTTAGTAGGATTAAAACTACTTTCCTTCGCTAGCAAGGATTAGTAGGCTATAAATAAAGTCCTAGGGGGGCTGGTTTTTATTCATTCAAGCAAGCAAGTTTCAAAGCATTAAGCGATCAAAGCAATAGTTTAAGGTTTTGAGCTTTAGGGTTTCGGCGCTTACGATAGTTGGCGTTGGGATTGTAAAGATTCAAGTTTCAATGCAAAGTTCATTCCTTTCAAGTGTGTCTTCCATAACCATGAGCAAGTAGTCGCCCTTTCTTCTAGGGTCGGGGTGAGCCCGACGATAGCCATGGTGGTAAGGTTTGTATGTCGCTAAAAAAGGGTATCTTTTATCTCGCTCTACCTTTTTAAGGAACTCATGTTGTGAAACTTGGGTTGTAATTAGGGTTTCTATTCGAAAGATTATAAACTCTATTATGACAAAGGTAGACGCAAATTAGGTTAATTTATTACAAGATATCTTTTCCTATTTGCCGGGTTTAGGTGAAAGTCTTCTCCTTTACGATAAAAGCATGCATCTTTATTGATTTATCTCCTTTACTCTCATGGTTGTTGATGCAATGCAAATGGTGATCACTCCAGGTGACATTGAGGACAACGTTAAGGTGGCCTTTGATGGTCCGATCACTCGTGCAAAGGCCAAGAAGATGCAAAATGCTAACAAGACGCTTATCATTCATTGCCAAGGAGCTATGGAGCAAGGATTCAAGCCACCTTGGGTCGCTTTGCCCAAAACCAGACCACCAGTCCAAGAATTGAGCTTGTGACCTCAGACCAAGCTAATGAAGGCGAGGCCTGATCCACCATGAGGCCCATTTTGTGCCTACTCTTAGGGCTGGTGGGAATTTTCAGAATTTTACCTATTTTTATTGTATTTATGTCATATTAGATAAATAAGGTAAAAAGGAAAGTCTATCTACTTAGATTCTTCTTTAACCACTAAGGTTTGACTTTTCAAACTAAATCTAGGGTTGTAAATAATTATTATTATTTTTAGTCAGCTATGCTGATCCTTTGCAAGGTGAGGATGGCTTATCAATTTCTATTTAACGTACGTTCGAGTCTTTAGGAAAAGTTAGATTGAAATATAGAATTGAGGAAACACTTTGGCTAAAGGGTTCTTCAATCTTCAACCCAAACACTTTGATTCATAATTTCAGATTGTTATTCATCCTTTGAATCATCCAAACAATTACCTTTCGAAACCCTAACCTCAAACACAACCCAAGAACACAAACACAAAATCTGCAGAAAATCGTCGCTGATACAAAGGAGGAGCTATCGCAGAAAGAGAGAAACCCCGTCGCTGAACCCTCACACCAGCATAGGCGGCAGCCGCCCCTGACTTTGCAGCGGCCGCTGCCATCCCGCGGCATCCCCGCTGTGTCCCCGCGGCGTCCAGGCGCTCCGTCGCTTTCCCTTGCCTTTCTGTCGCTATTTCCTGTTTCCAGATTTGCTGAACTTTGACTAAGTTTAAAACTGTCGCTATATCAAATTTTAATCACTTGCTTAATTTGTTCCAAAATCAGGAGATATCAAAGAGCATTGCAAGATCGGGCAAATATACGACGTGGTTCTTGATCTTGAGCCCACAGGCGAAGGATCGGGTATCCCAAACGTATCAAGTGGTATCGGATTCTCAGGTTTATGCAAGTTCTTTACTATCTTGATTCCTTTTTGAGTGATTTATTTTCGTGCCTTGATTTTCACCATTCCCGCTGCATAAATTTTAGTTCTTTATTATTCACCCTAAAAATTGACACTTCATTTTAGTTATTTTCTTGTTGGATCTTTAATTTCGAAGATATTGAGTTCTTGATTGCAAGTTTTGATTTTTATTCCTTTTTGCTACATATCATGCCTATGAATGTGATTCTTGGATTAAAGCATTATATGAACTTGCACCACTAAAGAACCCTAATTTTCCAGATTTCTAGCCTATTTCCCTTATTTTCTTTATTTTTACTTACTTTTGGATCATCGTAACTTAGAGTTTTTTTTCATTTTTTGTTGTTTCTATCGCATTACAACAACTTTACAACAGCGTTCTAGTCAAAAAATAATTAGAAAAAGTCGAGAGCTTCAAAAAAAACAAAAAAAAAAAGAGCATTCATCTTACCTTTGTTTGAGTTAGTAACTCATTGCATCTTATTCTTTCTTTTAGTTAGCTACTTGTTCGATGATCTGATTGGTTTTAAGCTTCAGAAAAGAACCCCCTTTGTGTGATTTTGTGTTGTGCCGACACAGGAGCCTTGGTCACACCCCTCTTTTTCTGAACAGTGTTGCAACCGACAGATAATAGTTGACGGAGTGTGTGCACTTGCTTACCATTGTGATTGCATCGTGTCTATTGCTACATATTATTATATTTTCGAGCATCACATTGTCGCTATTATTTTTTTCAACTAGCCGCTTGTTTATACTTGCGATCCTTGCTATCCGACTTGTGGTTGATCTCTTTTGCAATTTAATCTCTACTTGCTATCTTCAATATTGCAAAATTCTGTGTCCAGGGAAGATTACTTGAATTAAGTGCCTTGTTTTCTCGCCTCTTTGATTTCCAAAACTAAATCACTCTTAGGATCAACAGGGCTTGCATTACTTGGTTTCTGGTCTTTGCTCCGTTTACTTGTTTCTCTTCTAATATTGTAGGAACATGTCAAACGGAAACGACCCAAACTCTTCCCCTACCCCTCCTGCACCACTTACTGCAGCCGATATACAGTCCATCATGGCGACTGAAATTGCCCAATTGACCAATCGCTTGGCCATTGAAAGGGCCCAGGACCGTGCTGACTTTCTGGCTCAGATCAACCAAGCCATTGATCGGAGACTTGAGGAAAGGAAACAGAATGAGGCTTCTGAATCTACACCTCCCTCAGGTGGTAAGCCGCCTCCTGCAGGTCATACACCTCCCTCAGGTAATAACCCCCCATCAGGTAATCCACCCCCGTCTGGTCAATTACACTTTAAACTGCGATTTGCTATGCCTAACCCTTTTGCAGGAGAGAATGACAATGATCCGTTATCTGGCTTTAATGGTAATGATATACGCCGAGACCATACCCCCCTCGGCATCAGCAACATGGACGGCAACAGCAGTATCAACCACCTCACCAGGCTCACGCCAATCCTCTGTTCGTCAAAGCCAACTGGGACGACAGTCGTAGCAATGCTGATCTGAACGACATGCCCCACTTGGAGGACGCTTACCAAGAGGTAGATCCTAACTTTGATGATTTACCTAACTCAAATTTTGGTCGTCCTAGATTTGATAATGCACAGGCTATCCGAAGGCGCGATGTTACAATAAAATTGGAAACTTTTGATGGTACTAATAATCCTGAAGCTTATCTTGTTTGGGAAGATTATACTATGTTTTGGAACATCTGCGCTATGAGGAAACAAAGTGATACGGGGTTAGCCGTAGGATGGCCCGATCTTCAACAATCAAGACTCAAAGACAAGAACGGAAGCAAAAGACTCAAAGAAACGCAGCAATAATGGGAAAGACACGACCGATAAGGACTGAGTCGATCTATATAGAACAAGATAAAGACCCCAGGCCTCCTTAGAGGGTAGGAACCAATACCAATGACTATATAACCCGCCTCTACAACCCTACACAACCAAGCGGACAACTTGGAGGCACAAGGAGGGGGCTTGTGGATACTAGGATCACCAAGTCTTGCGAAGTTGACGAACACAAAGCAAACCAAGCTGAGACAAGAACCAATTTGCAATCGATGAGCAATGCTTCGAATCGATTGACTTTCACTCAATGTGTTTAACACAAATCTGATTTTTCATTCAAAGATAGACGTCTTCTTTACAAAGGCTGAAATCAGCATTATATAACCCTAATATGGGCTTATGGGCCGAAAATAATAAAAGGAGCAATTAAAGAAATTAACCCTAAAGTTTCCTAAAATAACTCAAGTAAAAATAATACTAAAAATAGGCTAAATTCGTCTAAACATGTGACAGCCTCAAAGAAGTTGAATTTCGGCCAAACTCTAGGTCGAATCTGGAAAAACCTTCAACAGAAAAGTTGTAGATCTCGTCGTCCTCGTTCCAACAAGGTATGGCACCATCCAATCCGATTAATATTGAATCCGTACGACTCATTTTACTGAGACATCGAAAAGCTGTCAAACTGCTGAACGAATCTAAAAATGAACGACCCATCAAACTTGCACCTTTGGACATTCTCCCATGGTGGAGCCTTCTTCTTCCTCTTGAGGATGACAACATTCTCACGAGCTCGAATCATAGGTCCATCCCCAAGTATAGGTGTGCCCGAAGGTGTGTTGGATGGTCCCGCATCACAAAGAAGTTGGAAGTTGTTATATTACATTTGACAGGTATGGCTCGCACTTGGTGGTTCCGCACTCGTGAGATCCGCCGTCGTCAAGGTAAGCAAGGTGTTGAAACTTGGCTCAACTTTGCTACCTGTCGAAGAAACGCCACGTTCCTAAGGAATACATAGAAACCATGAGGATGCGTCTAGCTTCTTGCTGCCAAGGAGCTCGCTCACCCATGGAATATAGAGACGAGCTTGAACGACTCGCTCATCAGGCTAATGTTTATCTTACTGAGCGTGCTTTATGTACTCAATTTCTTGTTGGGCTTAATATCTCTATTAAAAATCCTTTGGCTATTAATTCTATTAGGGATATTAACACTTTATCTCATAAGGCACAGCTTCTGTATGAGCAGCAGCAGCAGCAACATCAGAGGACCAGGATCGATCAGGCCTCCCAAGGTCGCAGGTTTGTTCCCTTTGCTTCTTCTAGTCAATCCAGACCCTCTACTAACCCTTCTATATAGCAAAAGGGAGTTTCTAACTCACCTCAACAGGGTTATCAAGTTGAAACTAGAAGAGTTGCTGCACCATCTAAGGAACGCACCAAAGACATTCGCTGCTTCACTTGTGGTGGTTTTGGACATGTCTCTCACGAATGCCCTCAGAAAAGGAAGGTTCTTCTCAATGATTTGGGAGACCATTACTATTAGGAGGAGACTGTCGAGGACCATGTAATTTTGAGTGAAGTGGAGGAGGACCAGCCGATTGAGCCTAACGAAGAAATAGACCTCAGTGACTTCCAGGAGACTCTTTGTCTTGTCAATCGTCGGGTCCTACACATCCAGGAAGCTCCCATGGCTGATCAAAGGGAGAACATTTTCCACACCAAGTGTGTGGTTAGCAAGGCCACCTTGAGCATCATAGTCGACGGTGGGAGTTGCTGCAACCTCATCAATGAAAAGGTAGTGGATTTCTTACACTTGACTACTACTCCTAGGGCTACTCACTATGGTTTAAATGGCATAACTGATGATGGATCTGATATTATGGTTACTAAACAATGCTTAGTTTCTTTGTCTATTGGTTCCTATCATGATCAAATTTTATGTGATGTCGCTAGGATGGATTGTAGTCATATCTTACTTGGTCGTCCTTGGCTTTATGATCGTTCTGTGTTGCATGATGGTCGTGCGAATACCTATTCTTTCACTTTTGATGGGAGGAGAGTTACTCTCCTGCCTTTGTCTCCTCAAGCTATTTAAAGGAACAGGTACGCAAGCAACAACACCAAGACGCTCAGAAGGAGGCCCAGAAATAAGCTGCTGCCCGCGAGGAGGAACTCGCTGCATCCAATGCAGCGGCCGCTGCACCACAGGAAGCGGCCGCAGCACTTGATCCCGCGGCCGCAGCTTCTGCATCATCGTCTTCACCTTCTTCCGCTTTGGTGAAGGCCCCATCTACTTCCATTAAGGGCTCCGTTGAACAAAAGACACTTCTTTCTCAGCCCCAGCAGGAGATGGTTCCTGGGAATGACTCCGCCCACGATTTGAGGACAAATCGTGTTCAAGTGGAGGAGAATGATGCAATGCAAATGGTGATGACTCCTGGTGACATTGAGGACAACGTTAAGGTGGCCTTTGATGGTCCGATCACTCATGAAAAGGCCAAGAAGATGCAAAATGCTAACAAGGCGCTTATCATTCGTTACCAAGGAGCTATGGAGCAAGGATTCAAGCCAACTTGGGTCGCTTTGCCCAAAACCAGACCACCAGTCCAAGAATTGAGCTTGCGACCTCAGACCAAGCTAATGAAGGCGAGGCCCGATCCACCATGAGGCCCATTTCGTGCCTACTCTTAGGGCTGGTGGGAATTTTCAGAATTTTACCTATTTTTATTGTATTTATGTCATATTAGATAAATAAGGTAAAAAGGAAAGTCTATCTACTTAGATTCTTCCTTAACCACTAAGGTTTGACTTTTCAAACTAAATCTAGGGTTTTAATTAATTATTATTATTATTAGTCAGCCATGCTGATCCTTTGCAAGGTGAGGATGGCTTATCAATTTCTATTTGACGTACGTTCGAGTCTTTAGGAAAAGTCATATTGAAATATAGAATTGAGGAAACCCTTTGGCTAAACGGTTCTTCAATCTTCAATCCAGACACTTTGATTCATAATTTCATATTGTTATTCATCCTTTGAATCATCCAAACAATTACCTTTCGAAACCCTAACCTCAAGCACAACCCAAGAACACAAACACAAAATCTGCAGAAAACCGTCGCTGAAACAAAGGAGGAGCTGTCGCAGAAAGAGAGAAACCCCGTCGCTGAACCCTCACACCAGCATAGGCGGCGGCCGTCCCTGACTTTGCAGCGGCCGCTGCCATCCCGCGGCATCCCCGCTGCGTCCCCGCGGCGTCCAGGCGCTCCGTCGCTTTCCCTTGCCTTTCTGTCGCTATTTCCTGTTTCCAGATTTGCTGAATTTTGACTGTTTAAAAATGTCGCTATATCAGATTTTAATCACTTGCTTAATTTGTTCCAAAATCAGGAGATATCAAAGAGCATTGCAAGATCGG
The DNA here is from genome assembly GCA_963922045.1 of Persicaria maculosa. Taxonomy (NCBI): domain Eukaryota; kingdom Viridiplantae; phylum Streptophyta; class Magnoliopsida; order Caryophyllales; family Polygonaceae; genus Persicaria; species Persicaria maculosa. The sequence continues at coordinate 19,089,769 of OY998271.1, read as the reverse complement.
GCAAATATACAGCGTGGTTCTTGATCTTGAGCCCACATGCGAAGGATCGGGTATCCCAAACGTATTAGTTGTCGCCGTGGTAATCCCTGGCTTTGGAAGATCTTTTCATTATTTGTTTACATCGTCATCCCTTACCATTCATTGAGTTACCAAAAAACCCCAACAACCCATTGTTATTTGCTCATCATTGCTCCTTCTCCATCCTACTTCTTCGGCCTTTCTTTGTCGACTGCCCTTACTGCTTCTTTCTGAACATGATATCAAGTAAAAAACTTGAGATCGAATGCCCTAAGATCAACCAACATTCTTCTGAGTCGATCGACCTCGCTACTGATACTCTATACCGACACCCTATGTCAATATCGACTACTTGTTTTTTGTCTCTGCAAGTCTTCTATTGTAGTAGAAATCGAAAGCCAAGGTCGACGTCGAGTACCATACTTGAGATCGAGGCTTCTGGTCGACATCAAAATGTGATTTAGGCTCTTCTAGGATCCCGCTGACTCGTTTCATCATGGATCGAACCTGATTTCCCTACTACCGCAGCGGGGAGTCTTGAATATCTTTGAAAAGGCTAAGGGTTGCAATTGTCTATATTTAATTATATTATTCAATTCAATTCTCCCTACATCAATATAAATTTGAACCAATTCCTTCCCTAAGAAATAAATTCAAGACTCCCTCACGATGCAGCAGTGGGGAATCAGGATCGATCCTCGAGGAGGTGAGTCAGCGGTTTCTTGAATATTTTTTGGAGTTCCTGCGTTGTGTCTACCAGAAGCCTTGATATCAACTAGATAGGTCGATATCGACAGGGGCTGTCGATTCCTAGTGATGCCTGTCGATCTATGAAACTAGCAAAAGAAACAAAGGCACTCGAAATCGACTAGGTAGGTCGATCTCGAGTAGGTCAGTGTTTCCTTGTCGACACAGAAGACTGTTGACTTTCTTTCTCCGATTGCAGTGTACTCGATATCAAGTATGGGTGTCGATCTCGAGTGGTGTCTCAGACAGTGGCAGAAATTAAGTACGAAAATAAAAATAAAAGAAATAAATAAAATAAAAGACAGATTTTTGTTTTGGTTTTTCTTGATATAACTAAAACCTCCTAAGGTAGGGATTCACCTCGACAATATCCATGCATGCATTATTACATAAACCACATAAAAGATTATGCTTTTATCATCAACCCATTAGGAAAATAGAGGCTTTCGCATAAAAACCTAATTGTTTCTATCCTTTTCATAATTAGGGTTTAGTCAATTTTCGTAGGCAAAACCTAATTACTATCCAAATTCACATATATAATCCACTTTCGCTTCATATAAGGTAAATAAGGACTGATCCTAAATTTTCATGGAGGATTGAGCGCGGGGTAGAAGATGAAAGCGCATAATCAAATAAGGAATTCAAGCATACTTACATGGCTATTGCCGAGCTCACCCCGACCCTAGAAGTGGGACGACTACTCACGCCTCATTCTGGAAAATATCTTTCAATAAAAGAAAGAACTTTGCATTAAACTTGAAAGGAAACTTTAATCGTACAACCACCGCTTCTCTCTATCTCTCTCTACTCGCTACTTCCCCTTCTCATTGGTTGAATGATTGTTGGATGAGTGAATGACTAAAGACAGTTCCTTAAGGCTTTATTTATAGCCGCACAACCCTTGCTAGCCAAGGATTAGAGTCCTAATCCTACTAAGATTGGTAAAAGGAAATTCTATCTAAACTAAATTATATCCTAAAATAAAATAATAAAATAGGTAATATTCCCTAACATACTTGGAATATACTCCATACTTAGGCTTGCTTGTCCCCAAGCAATACTCTCATTGGTCATTCAGGGGAAGGACTAAACTCTCAACATCGTAGATTCATTCTCATATAAACCTACAATCAATTACCATCCTTGCAAAGGTACCATTACCTTCAAATCCATGCTTGTGAATGAAAAGCAACATCTCACACAAAAGGACTTTTATGCGCAGTGGTGAAGAGAGGCTAAAAGGTATAATGGTGGGCTTTATTTAATAATGTGGTGCTTAATCCGGGGAGAAACTTTCAAACTTTCTTTATTTAAAAAACTTTCTCCTTTGTGATTTCCACATTCCTCATTCTCATACTGATCTTTGCTTTTTCACTAATATGCTTTTACCTCTCTAACCTTAACGCTGCCTTCTCTCGAGTCGCAAACATGGGTGTCATGAATGGCCTCAGATTTTATCCTCCACAAGCAGAGTCGATCCACCTAACTCCTAGGTGACCGGATTTTCTTTTCACTCATTAAATTTTCCATATAAAATTCATGTCATGAACTTCATAATAACTTCACAACATATCAAACCATACAACAACTCCATAATATGACTTCTATACTATAACATAATCTTCCGAATGGGTAAAAAGGTATAAAAATGGGGAATTTAAGAAAAGACTTGTGGAGCAAATATTACATTAAGCACATATGGCTTAGAATATGATGTAAAGGCTAATAAGCATGGGCAATGGTAAGGGTAAATAAAGCTTGGATGGAAAATAAAGTTCTCCCTTCTATTATCATGCATATGTCAAAAGCAACTTCAAATTTTACTCATCTATGGTTTTCTCTAAAATCGCACTTCATTGAGACTTCCCTTGACTAGGCAATTTAGTTGCTATATCTCTAACAAATCTACTTTTGCATCATCGAGCTTTGTAACTACTTCCATGACACTTTTCGATTTTTTAATGGAGTTACTTTTTCTAAAAAATATTTGTGAAATGTAAAGTTTATGCTCATAAGAGAAACATGTGTATATGATGCCTATTATGTAAGAACTAACCATGTATGCAAAAAACAAGACTAACAATATGCACTCAAATAAACTAACAATTGCAATGGAGCGAAAGATGTAAGAATGCTTTTACCCCACCCTATACTTAAATCTTACAGTGTCCCCACTGTAAAAATAAAATTAGAAGTAGAATCAAAGAGAACTTACTAGAAAACATCGCAATGGCTCGAACCAGGTACATCTGCAGGGGAGGTCGAGATCGAGTCTGGTAGTCGATATCGATTGGGTCGATCGACTTCGAACTTTTGCTTCAACTCAGGGTGATCTCAGGTCGATCACAGTTTCTCTTCTCGATTTCCCTTGGTCAACATCGACCAGTTTGGTCGACATCGAGTGCTTTTGCAAACCCTGCCTACCTGAAATTGTAAGTCTTCTCCGAAAATCCAAAAGTTTAAAGTTCAAAGTTTCAAAACAAATCCAAAATCCTAAAACTCAAACCCTAAAAACCAAACCAAAAAAGTCTATGTACAGGCTCTAGATTTTATAGTCGCTAGGCTGACTTCTTCCGCTCTTCTATCCAGGTTGGGACATATAGGGACCATATTGCTCGCACGTCCTCTTCAGAGCTTTCAAGCTCTACTCTGAACACTGTCCCCTTATTATCTTCAAGCTCCAACCTTCCTAGATAAACCTTATCGATGGTCACTAATCCTCTTTTCCTTCCATCATTTCGCTTGCATCCCATTATGTTGCATTGTTCCATAAGAACCTTGTCGCCCGTCTTATATTTTCTTATCAGCTTTCATGACACGTTAGTAAGGTATACAAACAAGGATACCCTTTTCATAGGGGTATTAGATTGAGGCTCTAAAGGATGAGGATCTTTACCTGGGCTTACCTTTGAGTCGTTCATGCTCTGAGGGAGTGCTCGACATCGAGTACAGGGGTCGACATCGAGTGGGTTCTTCTTTGGAGGTGCAATCGATGGAGGATGGTCGATCATAGGTAATTGATATCGAGTGGGTCCGGTCGATATCGACTGGCCCTGGTCGATCTTGGGTGTTTTGTCTGCATCGACCCCATACTTAGCTTCTCACATTCGATCAGGCTCCAATGTAGTCGACATCGTCTGGTGGGTGTTGATATCGAGTGCTTTCTCAGGCTCCTCCTCTTCGTCAGCTTGGTGCCAAATAGCCAAAAGTTCCTCCATTTGGGCCTCCATGTCCCTTTCCTCTAGTTCTTCATGGGTCAAAGCCCTCTCTTTTAGGTCATCACAAGGGATTACTCTCCCTATTGCATATAAGTCCTTGACTTCCATTTGGTTCACCTCCTTCATAGTAGGGTTGAAGGAGAACTAGATGAATTTATTGCGAATGGTTAATGACAATAGTCCCTTTCTCACGCTGATATTGGCGTCGGCCGAGGCTAGGAACAACCTCCCTAAGATGATGGGGCATGTAGGATCCTCCGCCATATCTAGCACAATAAAATTTGTGGTTATATAGAATTTACCCACCTTTACAAGGAAGTCATCAATTATGCCTATGGGCTTCACGAAGTTGTTGTCGGCCATATAAAGCTTCATATCCACCGGCTCCAAGGCTCCAATATTGACCTTTGACCATATGGACAAAGGCATGAAGCTCACGCTAGCCCCTAAGTCGCACAAGGCCTTGAAGCAATGTTGGCCAAGCCCTATTGTAATGACAAATCTCCCCGGATCACTTCTCTTCTCCGGGTAGTCCACTTTGCTGCATTCCTCCGCGATCTCAGCGATTGATCGCTTCTTGCTCAAGATGTCCTTTAGGAATCGGACGTATGATGGCATCTCCTGAAGGGCCTTCGTGAATGGTATGGTGATATTTAGGCCTTGGAGAACCTTCACAAATCTTTAAAACTTCACGTCAGTAGGGTCCCTTAATGCTTTGGAGGGGAAGAGAAGTGGCTTCTTCTTTGTCGGAGCGGGATTGGCCCGAGGTGGTGAAGATGACTAGTCGACATCGACAGGGGTGTCGACATCGACTACTGTGGTTGATCTCAGGTGTGCATAGACAGGATTGACGTTGACAGGGGTGTCGACATCGAATGCGTCAGTCGACATCGAATGAGGTTGGTCGATATCGACTGGCTCTCTAGTAAATTTATTCGTTGGCTCCATTTTGTTGTTGCTAATTTGGATCTCTTTGCCATTCCTTAAGTGTATGGTGGCAATATAGCCTGATGGTTGCCTCTCAGGACTGGCCTGAGGTTGGCCTGGAAGCACTCCGACTTGTCATGGAACGTTGGCTACCAATTGACCTAGTTGGGTCTCTACGCTCTTCCTCCATGTATCGATTTCACCAAGCCTTGCATTAATGCCATTTAGTTGGGTGTGGATGGCATTGTTGTATTGTTTATTCTCCACTTGATTCCTCCTCATTTCATCCAAGATGAGTTGTAAATCATCCCTTTTTTCCCTCTCCGGATGGCCAGGTGCTCTATAGGACAGGGGGTTTTGGTATTGTTGATGTTGGGGCTGTTGATATCCACAATTTTCTTGATAGCCTCCTCCGTAGTTAGGCCTCCATGTAAACTTTACCTCCTCATGGGTCTCCGCCATTTGTACTTACTCTGTGTAGGGACTAGTCGTCGTTTTATGCTTCTGTCACCCACATTCTAAACAAGCTTGGTTATTAGTAAAAAACCTAACTTGGTTTTGGAGATGCTTTAACTGGTCCTTCATAAATTGATCCTTCACCACAGGATCCACCTCCTTTGATGGCTTATATAGTGGCATGCATGGGGGCGGCCTCGCGTCGGAGGTCGCGAGAGTCCCATAGGTGTTATCGAACTCCACGAGCCTTTCAATCGTCTCCCAGGCATGATATGGTGTAAGCTCTACGTAGCGATAGGTGGTATAGGTGTTGATCCGCTCACTTGTAGGCACGTCCAGGTCATTGTAGATGATCTCTTGGATAATATATGGCGGTTGCCCATGTGTAGGGTAGGATCTTAGCAGATCTTTATAGCACTCCCAGACTTGCGCTAATGTCTCACCTGGTCTTTCCTTGAAGGCCATTATCCTCTGCCGAATCTGCGCAGTCTTGGATGGTGGCAAAAACTTGTTGAGGAAGATATCTCTAAGTTCACCCTAGGTGCGGATAGATCATGGGGGCAAGCTTTCCAACCAATGTAGAGCCTTTCCTGCAAGCGGTCATCTAAAAGCTTTTAGGCGCACATATTCTAAATTGACACCATCAGCAATGGTGTCACACAAGTCAATATAAGTTGTAATGTGCATCATAGGGCATTCGGAGCCCTTTCCATCAAAGGTATGTCTCCTAATCTCCACTATCAAAGTAGTTTTAATTTCAAAAGACACGCTAGGGAGAGCAATAGGAGATTCAGGCACCGCCAGCGTTGGGTGCATATATTCCTTGGCATTCTGTGGGATCTGGCGTAATTGCTCTTGGGATTCTCGGCGGGTTTGGGCCTCTTGTTTATATCTTGCAGTCATTCATTGTTGCACCCGCGTATGTTGAGTGCGCTCAGTTTCAAACCCCTCAACTTGCTTTCTAAGCCTCTCGAGCTCTTGTTGCATCGTCTCCTCGTTTGCCATGATCCTTTTTGCCCTTTCTTGTAGACAAAGGAAGCATTCCAGATCGTATAATGCAGCGAATTTGGGTGTGCGATCAGTGCGTCGCATACACCTTCAAAACAACACTAGGTAAAGAAGTTAATAGGACTAGACAGGGCATGATTGATAGCATCCCCGGCAACGGCGCCAAAATTTGTTAGGATGGGAATATAGATACGTAAATAAAATATATAATTTTGAACTAATTCCTTCCCTAGCAAATAAATTAAAGACTTCCTCCCGATGCAGCATTGTGAAATCAGGATCGATCCTCGAGGAGGCAAGTCAGCCATTTCCTGAATAATCTTTGGAGTTCCTTCGTTGTGTCGACCAGAAGCCTCGATATTGACTAGATAGGTCAATATCGACAGGGGCTGTCGATTCCTAGTGATGCCTATCGATCTGTGAAACCTGCAAAAGAAACAAAGGCGCCCGATATCGACCAGGTAGGTCGATCTCGAGGAGGTCAGTACTTCCCTGTCGACACAAAAGACCGTCGACTTGCTTTCTCTGATTGCAGTGTACTCGATATCGAGTATGGGTGTCGATCTCGACTGGTTTCTCAGACAGTGACAAAAATAAAAGTATGAAAACAGAAACAAAATAAAGAAATAAAATAAAAGACAGATTTTTGTTTTGGTTTTTCTTAATATAACTAAAAGCTCCTAAGGTAGGGATTCACCTCGATAATAACCATGCATGCATTATTACTTAAACAACATAAAAGATTATGCTTTTATCATCAACCAATTAGGAAAATAGAGGTTTTCTCATAAAAACCTAATTGTTTCTATCCTTTTCATAATTAGGGTTTAGTCAACTTTCGTAGGCAAAACCTAATTACTATCTAAATTCATATATATAATCCACTTTCGCTTCATATAAGGTAAATAAGGAATTATCCTAAATTTTCATGGAAGATTGAGCGCGGGGTAGAAGATGAAATTGCATAATCAAATAAGGAATTCAAGCATACTTACATGGCTATTGCCGAGCTCACCCCGACCCTAGAAGTGGGACGACTACTCACGCCTCATTGTGGAAAAGATCTTTAAATAAAAGAAAGAACTTTGCATTAAACTTGAAAGGAAACTTTAATCGTACAACCACCGCTTCTCTCTATCTCTCTCTACTCGCTACTTCCCCTTCTCGTTGGTTGAATGATTGTTGGATGAGTGAATGACTAAAGACAATTCCTTAAGGCTTTATTTATAGCCGCACAACCCTTGCTAGCCAAGGATTAGAGTCCTAATCCTACTAAGATTGGTAAAATGAAATTCTATCTAAACTAAATTATATCCTAAAATAAAATAATAAAATAGGCAATATTTCCTAACATGCTTGAAATATACCCCTAAGGATAGATGATCTTGGTAGATGATAGAATATCTCATGGCTAATTAATCTCTCAAAGATCCATCCCAATCTGCGTCTCTTATGCGTCTGTTGCTCCAGTCGATGTCGAGTGGAGCACTTGATGTCCAATGCCTGATGTCGAGTGGACATGGTTGATTTCTGGTCAACATTGCCTTAGTCTCGATCTGGCTCTTTTCCTTCAGTCGACCTCGGGTGTTGTAGTCGATATCGAGTTAGTTGGTCGAGATCGAGTGCCTCTGCTTGAGAGAACCGCCTGAATCACTGTAGAAAAGCCCTATCAAGCTCTTCTTCAGTGTCTTGTTTCCACTCTAAAATGCTCCGTTTTCTGCTAAATCAAACCAAAACTTGTGTAGACCTCTATATCTTGCAATTAAACTCAAACTACATAAATTCACTACTTTTCCAACCCAAAATTATAAAATATGCAATAAAGAGGAATGAATGTAAGCATGAAACATGGTGAAATATACGCACATCAGCCATCTCTCCTTTGAGATAATATGTGACACCAACGTCTACGCAGTTGGGAACGTGCTGGGTCAAAAGAAGGATAACAAGCTTCATGCCATCTACTATACCAGTAGGACTTTGGACGAAGCTCAGAGAAATTATGCCATAATAGAGAAGGAATTGCTTTCTATGGTCTTTGCTTTTGAGAATTTTGGTCTTATCTGGTGGGTGCTAAAGTAATTGTGTATACGGATCATGTTGTGATTCGATATTTGCTGCAAAAGAAAGATGCAAAGCCGCATCTGATTAGGTGGATCCTTCTCTCTAAGAGTTCGATTTGGAGACTAAGGATAAGAATGGCGCGGAGAACATGGTTGCTAATCACTTGTCAAGGTTACCATCGGAGCAGCTAGAGCACACTTCATCTAAGTTTCCCATCAATGAGTCTTTTCCAAATGAGCATCTGCTTGATTTCGCCGCTGAGATCTTGAGCAACACTTCTGTGGTACCATGATATGCTGATTTTGTGAATTACATTGTATGTAATGAGTTGCCTGGTGATCTGTCATTTCAGCAAAGGAAGAAATTCTTGAAGGATGTTGTGCAATATTATTGGAGCGAGCCATACCTCTTTAAAAGGTGCTCCGATGGGCTTTTTAGGAGATGTATTCCGAGGGAAGAAGTCCTTAGTGTCATCAAACATTGTCATTCTTTACCAGTTGGAGGTCATGCTAGCACCTCCAAGACTGTAGCCAAGGTATTTTAATTTGGTTTCTATTGGCATACTATGTTCAAAGATGTTAGAGAATTTATTGTTTCTTGTGATGAGTGTCTAAGGATAGGAAATATCTCGAGAAGAAATGAGATGCCGCTTAATAGCATTTTAGAGGTTGAGTTGTTTGATGTGTGGGGAATCGATTTTACGGGACCTTTCCATCTTTTGGGCCATACAAGTATATACTTGTGGCCGTGGATTGTGTATCGAAATGTGTTGAAGCTGTGGAAACCCCCACTAATGATGCTAAGGTGGTCACAAAGTTCATCAAGAATGTGATCTTCTTGAGGTTTGGAGTTCCTCGATTTCTGATTAGTGATGGCGGTTCACATTTCATTGAGAGGAATGTTGAGGCTTTGCTGAAGAAGTATGGGGTTCAACACCGGATTACAACCCCATACCATCTTCAAATGAGTGGGCAAGTAGAGGTCTCCAACCGGGAGATAAAGAGCATCTTGGAGAAAACTGTATCTCGTTCGCGGAAAGATTGGGAAACAAATTTAGATGATGCTTTGTGGACTTACATGACTGCTTTTAAGGCTCCGATTGGTACTACTCCGTACAAGCTAGTGTACGAAAAAACTTGTCATCTCCCCGTTGAGTTATAGCACAAAGCCAATTGGGCGATTAAGACATTAAACCTGGAAATGAAGCTAGCGGAAGAAAAGTGACAGTTACAGTTGTAAGAGCTTGAGGAGCTGCGTTTGGAGGCCTGTGAGAATGCCAAGATTTACAAGGAGAGAACTAAAAAGTGGCATGACAAGCACATCTCGCCTAGGAATATTGAAGAAGGCGACCTCGTCTTACTCTTCAACTCGAGGTTGAGATTGTTTCCGGGCAAGTTAAAGTTGAGATGGACTGGCCCTTTCACAGTAAAGAAGGTTTATCCCCATGGTGCTGTTGATGTTTTGAGTGAAAGGACAGGCGACTTCAAGGTAAATGGGCAAAGGTTGAAGAAGTATTCCGTCGGGCATCCGATCGAGAGGGTCATTACCATCGACCGCCTCGATCCAAGCACTTGAAGGTGATGGAAGGTCGGCTTCAGACCTTAAACCAGCGCTTCTCGGGAGGCAACCCAAGGAAAGTCTTCTTTCTCATGAAAAAAAATTCACAAAAAAAAAAATTGGTTTGAAATTTTTCGAAAATGGGAGTGTTGTGTTCACTTGACTGAGTGGAATTTCCACTCGACTCGAGTTTTTGCTCGAGTGGTTTCCAGGAAAAAGAGCAAATCAGCCACTCGGTCGAGTGGTTTTGCCACTAGCAGAGTAGGTTTTTTTCCCCCAAAAAATAGTTTTTTTCATTTTATTTTTTTTCTTTCTTTTTCCTTCACTTGCCCCGTTGCTCGCCTCTCTCACTCAGCTCTCTCACACTCAACCCTCTCTCTCACTTGCCCCACCTTTCTCCTACACCGGCGCCGCCCAGCAATTCTGCCACCACAGCTGTCACCGCCCACCACCAGGGCCTCCGGCCGCCCTGCAGCCGCTAGAGTTGCCCAGCACATCCGCCACTTCTCCTTTCTCTCTTTCTTCCACTTCTAATCTCTCGTTTCATCCCTTTTTGTTCAAGAACTTGGTAAGTTTCTTTCACTTCTAGTCTCTTTTACTCAGATTTGGTTACTTCATCCACTAATTTGTGGTTTGAGTGGTTGTTTTGAGGAATTGAAATTGTTAGGGTTTGTGGAGATTGAATTGGGGGAAAATTGGGGGTTTGTGATTTGGATGAGTTTATGGGTGAATTTGTGCTTGTGCATCTCATGAATTAGATTGTTGGTGGTTAATGTGGAAATGTGATTAAATTTTGATGTATTTGGATGTCTTTGAAGGAGATGAATGTGTTATTGAATTTTTGCAAGTCTGGTGTGAATTCGAATGAATCTTATGGCTTGTTTAAATTTTTTATATCAATTAAACACACGATGGAGTTCATCACACTACAACAGAAATCACTTTTAGCGATGAAATTTTTCCTCGATAAAAAGTGATATTTCGTTGCTAAAACTATTTAGCGAGGAAATATGCTTCCTTTTTAGGTGGTCGTTGAAAGCTCGTCACAAAAAGGTCTAGTGTGGAAATATGAAATCATCGCAAAAAAACATTTAGCGACAAATTTTCATTTGTCGTTATAAGTCGTTAGCGACTATTAAATTCATCGTAAAAGGTAATTAATTTGTCACCAAATAAGGCTACCGATCCCACATTAGTCGTTGAATGCACATGGCGACAAACATTAATTCCTCCAAAATTGTATATTTCATCGTTAATGATGATATGAAGTGAAGCCGATATTATTTCGCGACTTATATTTTCATCACAAAAAATTATTAATTTCATCGGAAAAAATGTTAAAGGAATCAACAATAGTCGCTAAATGTACTTTGTGATAACATAAAATTCATCACTAATATATTAGTTTCTTCGCGAATAATGAATTACAATTACAAAATTTGATATAAAAAAAATCATTGACGAGGAAATTATTTGTTACTATAGGCATGCTATTACAATGAGGTCGAATTCTGATTTACAAGCATTCTATCAGTTTGCAATAAGAACCCAAAAGACCTACACTTCAATCGAAGCTGACTTGCAAACACGCATACCACTGCACCAAGAGAATACTGCCACTGTCCAGCTCAAGGGAAATATTGCAATTGTTCAGCAATAATAAACATTTGCCTAACTCATCCTAGGCCCATTGCAGCTCAAGGGAATATTGCCATTGTCAGCAACCATAAACATGCACATGTAAACACTCAAATGGAGCATTTCACTATGCTTGAAATCATTTCCCAAACTCTACAAGGGCTCCTTGATAACAAGAACATGACATGCTACATTAAAACAAGCGACATCAAAGAATCAGATCGGAACATGTGTCACAAGAGGCATGGGCTAGAATAACTCTCATATGAGCAATGATTTATTCTCGGTTGAAACACACAAAAAGAAATGAAGATAAAATAGAGGTACTCTAGCTAACTCACTCTTTTATGATTGCAAGCAGCCGTCCCACAGAGCCTGGCTCATTATATGAGTGCATCCAAGATTTGTATTTGTTGCTCAACAAATCTCATCTCCTCCTTGCAAGCAAATGAATCTGTTAACACTTGCAAACATAAATACTAATGTATACTTAAGTAGAACTCATCCAAAAGGTAGAAAGGATATCAAGTCTTGTATATTCTACCTTACTTGTAGATAATCTTTTCTTAGCCTACATTTAAGTATATAAGCCTTACATTGTCATCTTTACGCCTCCCTTGTCTTGATAATCAATCCTCACAAAATACAAAGAATCAAATCTGATCCACAACATCACAACATAGCAACAAATCATTTTAATTTAAATTCAAAAGCAGAAAAGCCCCTAATCTACCCGAAAAGGCCCTAATCTACCATAACATCGCAGACTTGGGTAGATCCTCCTAAACAATAATAAAATGCAGCACCCAAAAAATTGAAAAGAAAAAGAAGAAACTTAGAGAGGAACCAAAGAATACATTTTGCCTTAGGCTACCTTGATGGCTTGATCTTCATTTGAAATCCTACATCCAATTGACCATTTCCTCTTCACAAGATAACCTCGAACATTAAGTAGATGCACAACACTAATTATACTACATAAAATTCAAAATACATTTTTTTAAAATAATAACTTCTAAAGAAGACAGGTATCGACTCGAGAGAGGAGAGGCATTTCTTTAGAGTGTATCTGCAATCGAGATAATACCGTATCAGTAGATGAAATACCCAATTAGTCACTTCCCTCCCAAGATAACCTTATAAATTCACAAGATATAAAACAGGTCGGATAAGCTAAAATTAAAGAAATCAAAGGAAGTCAAGAGAAACATGAAGAGATTTTGGAAGCGAGAGATACCTTGATCCATTTGATCATATAAAGGATGAAAATGAATGAAAGATTCATCAATAACATAAAGAAGATTTCCTGTTGGCTTCACCATAAACAAAGATTTTATGGTGGACAACGATCATGCCCTAGGAATAAAAAAGTTAGATAAGTAGAGGAGACTTGAAACTCAAGTGTTTTCACTCAATAGGATGAAATAGGTCATTTTATCAAGCACCTAATATGCATTCAGTCTCATTCAGTCCTCAACTTTATCATTGTCAATAATTCAATATAAGAAATAAAATTAACAAAAATTGAGTACAAAGTCGCTTACATACAACTACGAATCAACACAACTTTTCGGGTTATGCAGGTTCAAATTCCAAAAAATGAATAACGTTTCAACTGACCGAGATTACAATCCTAGGCATAATAGATAAAGCTTTGATAAAAGTTCAATCACTTTTACCAATGATATAAAAGGCCCAGAAATGAAATTTCAGCAGAACCTTGTTCAACTTTGGAATTGATAAACAAAATTTAAGCAAAACCTAAAATCACAATGCAACAGAGGTACTTGGTGGTGGTCTTAACTTCGAGTACTTAAGAAATTGCATTTCCAAATAACATTTTTATCAACATACAGGTACCACCTTCTTTCCAGTCATCCATAAGCACATATCATTAAATACCAATATAATCTAGATTATATAAATACCATTATAACCTAGATTATATAAATATGCAAATCATTTTGGGTGTGCTGGGCAATATGCTGTTTACATAGAAGACTTCCATGTCAGTTATCTTCTTAGGTCTTCTCAACTACCTTTTCAAACCTTATCAACACCTTTTTTACATTATTGCATGTCTAACAAAAATACTCTTTAAATCGGTAATAACCTTCTTGGAGCCATTTTCCTTGAGCCACTTAATAGAAGCTTCAATGTCTTTGACGGCCCAAATTGTACATTAAATGTTGTGCCTCAGCTGCATCCAAACCTACTTTCCCACGGTATAAGCTATAATATCAAGGGGAAAAAAAAGAAAAACAGAATCATTCATCCACCAAATTCTACAACTAAACTGAATTATAGCGGATGGGGAGCAAAATAAAATGGAAAGGTAAAAATATATTACTCAGGGATGAGTGCTTTGAAGCCGGGCTCTAGCTGAGAAATCTTGATGGCGTGATTGTTAATCTCAAAATCCACACCCCACCATTCTTGGAGCACAACAATACCAGGAGCATAGTCTTTCCCAACCACATAAGCATCGAATTTCTGCAGATACACAAGTGTGTCGAGTTGTCAAGTCAATTCAAAACAAGGCCAGCCAGATAAAATCCAAATCACCATTTCTTCGGATAAGCTAAACCGCTAATCATCGGCAATAGCACAATCGAAACGAGTAGAATGATAATCAGTTCATATTTAAACTCAATTACAAGCGACCGAATCGGATAGCATTAAAGACAAATTAGGTCTTATGTTGTGGTGCCGAAATCAAAACGGTGGAGAGCTCACAGTTGAGGAGAGATAGGGAAAAGTAGGCATTGTTACCAGCATTTGTACTGAAGCAATCGAAATAGAGGAAGTGAGGCGGCGAACTCGGATCTGGAGTCGACTAGCCTTCCAGCGTCGACGTCTTCTTCTGTCTCGGGTCCTCTGGCTGAACAGCAACCCTGGCCTTCGAGAGATCGAGAAACAGAAGGCGAGGGCAGGAGAGGAATGTCGATCGATCAATCGATCGATCCGATCGAGAGAGTAATCCAGGGTCACAGGGAGGAGAGTCGAATCTGGTTTTTGAGGTTTTTGTTTGGAGAACGAATGGGCCGGTTGATAAAAGTTGTAAAATTTCAACCTTTAGTCAATTTCAACCTTTAGTCTATTTTAATTATGCTCTTTATTTTAATTTTGGGCTTTTAATTTTTTGTTAAAAAATATTTTAATATTGGCCAAGAAAATAGGTGATTTATATGTTTTTTTTCGACATTGTAAATTTAAAAAATGATGTTAAAAAATAATTTAACATCATGCATTTTTTGAACAGATGTAAATGGTTCGATATTAAATGTATAATTCAAGTAGCGCTATAATGACAAATTTGAAATTTGTCATAGTTTCCCTATACGAGTATTTCCTCGCTAACTGGTTGTTTAAATGAAAAAAATATTTCTCATAAAATAGGAAAAAATAGCGAGGAATTTAAACTTTTCTCGTTAATGACTTTGGGAAATTTTTTCTATTTTTATCCAAGACAACAACAACAAAAATAGAATTTCCTCACTAATTAATACATTTAGCAATAAATTATTTTATCGAGAAACACATAATTTTCGTGAGAAATTACAATCTTTGTTGCAAATAAATTTCGCTGGTTTTACATAATTCACACCCAACGTATATCGACGAAAATGAAAATTCCTTGACGAATGTGTTTTTAGTGATGAATTCATTCCTCAATAAAAATTCTAAAGTCGTCGCTATTTTTTTATGGTTTAAGCGACCACATTATGATAATAATTAACGACGAGTCAACAATTTTGTCGTTAAATGTCACTTTTAGCGAGGAATATAGGTTGCTCTCTAAAGTTCACGTCCCCTTTTATGAGGAGCAGATATATTCATCGCTAAATGCCACATTTATCGAGGACAAAGAATTTAACACTAAAACTTTTGTCGTTAATAAGTCTTTCTGTTGTAGTGTCATGTTGGCTTGTTGGGGGTTTCATGGTAGTGTTGAAATTTTGTTGAGCTTGATGGTGTTCTAGGGTGATTTTTCTAATCCATGAATTTATTTAAAATCCTTTTTATAGGGGATGTGTGCATAAATTGATAAATTTTTGTTGGTATTGGGGGTGTCTATTTGTTGAGCTTCATAAGAATATTTCTTTGTACTCCCTAGTTTGAAATTGCTTGATGGTGCTTTTGAGTAGAGATTGTTGCCTTGGAGCTTTGCGCATGGATTTTTATTTGAACAGATATATTGAATTGCAAAAGTTTAAGTATGGGGTGCAAGATGTGTAGTCTTTGATGATGTTTTCTTGCTTGTATCTAGTTGTTCATTCCCTTTTTCGTGCCGCTATTTTTAGGCTGTGATGGTTTACTCGTCTTGATGCAGGTTTTTCCATGGGTGACCAACCACCTCTCCGTTTTTCCATGAATGAGCAAAGGAAGTTGTACTCAACGGAGAAGGATCGGGCCATTCGTCCGACACAATTCATGAACCCTAAAGTCCTCGACAGATTGGGGCTTTTGGAGGATATGAACTTTCTCGTCGACAAGCTCTCCCTTCGAGCTATATGGAATTGTCGGCTACCCTCTAGTCCTCAACTGATTAGGGAGCTCGTTTGCACAATCAAGTATGAAAGGGGAAAGATGAAATTTTGGATGGGGAATGTGAATCATGCACTTACTATGGATCAATTTTGCGCTGCATACGGACTCACTAACACCGGCCCGAAGCTACCCTTGGCGAAGGTTGATCAGAATAGATTTTGGTTCAAGCTAAATGGTGAACCTGTTTATCGGGCGGGTAGAGCAAAAAGTTCATCTTCCTTACATCCTTCAATCTGACAATTCCATCATTTCCTCGGGAGTACCGTTTTTGCTAGAGAAGGGAGTCAAGGGTGTTTGGGAGCACTCGAGTTACGTGCTTTGTATGGTGCATTACATGACGAGTCCGTCAATCTAGGGTATACAATGTTCCATCGGTGGATGAAAGAGATCAAGCACACGGACGCTATCGCTCTCGGGGGCTAGTTTCCATATTAGCTATTGTTGTAGGTATAGACATGTCCACATATGAGCAGCTCGACACTATAGTTGAGTGGTCCCTTCAGGAGCTCAAGCGCTGCCAGCTACTTACCGATGTGAGCATATTTTACCATGTTTCATGCTTACATCTATTCCGTTTTCATGCATATTTTATACTTTCAGGTCGGGAAAGTAGTGAATTTGTGTAGTTTGAGTTCATTTGCAAGGTACAGAGGTCTACACAAGTTTTAGTTTGATTTTGCAAAAAACAGAGCATTTTAGAGGAGAAACAAGACACTAAAGAAGAGCTTGATCTCAAGCAGAAAAGACTCGATCTCGACAGGAGAACTCGATCTTGACATGATGACTCGACATCAACACACTTACCTGAGATCGACTAAAGAGAAAAGAAGCAGATCGACACCAAATCCATGTCGACCACAACAAACCAACTCGACTCGACATGGGTCACTCGATATCGACATGTCCACTCGATATCGACATGTCCACTTGACATCAACT
Organism: Persicaria maculosa; assembly: GCA_963922045.1. NCBI lineage: Eukaryota > Viridiplantae > Streptophyta > Magnoliopsida > Caryophyllales > Polygonaceae > Persicaria > Persicaria maculosa. Next base: position 19,072,643 of record OY998271.1, on the reverse strand, counting down.
AGAGCAACAGACGCGTATGAGACGCGGATTGGGCTGGATCTTTGGAAGATTTTGCTTAGCCATGAAGATATTTATCATCTACCAAGATCATCTATCCTCAGGGGTATATTCCAAGCATATTAGGGAATATTACCTATTTTAATATTGTATTTTAAGATATAATTTAGTTTAGATAGAATTTACCTTTACCAATCGTAGTAGGATTAGGACTCCCATCCTTGGCTAGCCAGGGTTGTGAAGCTATAAATAAATCCCTAGGGGGGCTGGCTTTAGTCATTCAATCATAAACAATTAATCAACCAAGAGAAGGAGAAGAGGAAGAGCGATATGAGAGAGAGAGATAGCGGAGAGAGAAGGCGATGGTTGTATGATTAGTTTCTTTCCAAGTTTTAATGCAAAGTTCTTTCCTTTATGCAATGATGTTTTGCCCAATAAAGAGTGAGTAGTCGTCCTACTTCTAGGGTCGGGGTGAGCTCGGTGATAGCCATGTAAGTATGCTTGAGTTCCTTATTTGATTATGCAATTTCATCTTCTACCCCGCACTCAATCCTTTATGCAAATTTAGGATCATTCCTTATTTACCATATATGAAGCAAAAGTGGATTATACATGTGAATTTGGTTAGTAATTAGGTTTTGCCTGCGAAAGTTGACTAAACCCTAATTATAAAAAGGTAGAAACAATTAGATTTTATGCGAAAGCCTCTATATTCCTAATTGGTGATGATAAAAGCTTAATCTTTTATTTGATTAAAGTAATAATGCATGCATGGTTATCGTTGTGGTGAATCCTTACCTTATGAGCTTTTAATTATATAAATCAAAAACATAAAAATATTGTCTTTTATTTTATTTCTTTATTATTTTCTGTTTTCGTTTTCGTTACTGTATGTGAACCCACTCGATCTCGACATACATACTCGATATTGAGTGCAATGCATCGAGAGATCCCACATCGATAGTCTTTTGAGTCGATCGAAGCACACTGACCTACTCGAGATCGACATACCTAGTCGATATCGAGTGCCTCTATTCTCTGTTCTTCTTTGCAGGTTACACAGATCGACGTACATCACAAGGAATCGACTGCCCCTGTCGATATCAATATAACTGGTTGATATCGAGGCTATTGGTTGACACTGTGTGGGAATCACAAAGACTATTTAGGAAACCGCTGACCCGCCTCCTCGAGGATCGATCCTGAATTCACTACTGCTACATCGGGAGGAAGTCTTGTATTTTATTTGCGTAGACTAGGATTTGGTTTGATTTATATTTCATATTTATTAGACTCGATTTCTTCCTAACACTTACCATCTGAGGGTCATCGCTCTTTTTCACAGATAGATCTCCAGCAAAGCTTCATTTACCACTCTCTTTTCCTCCACACTTGACCGACCATAATGCACACAACTGGCATGAAGGGATTCTAGCCCACCTGGATACTCTTTGCGGTGCTGCTGATACACTACCTTCCTCGGCTAGTCCCTCCTGGGCCTCTAGTGCTCCGACCGCTGCTGACTACAAGGACGCTGGGTCGAGCAAGCCTCCTCAGTTTACCAGAGATAACCTTATTTCGATTACCAGTTTGGCCAGCTACGGAGCTACATCGGTGAGTGCTTAGACACTTTAGAATCTCAGGTACCCAGCTTGCAGTCTCAATAAAATGACTCAAGTGAGAAAGAGGACGACTAGAAAGACTCAAGTGAGGATGGTGACTCGGATGGCGCCGAGTCACCTGCCTTTTAGACACATAACCCTCCATGCCAATCACCAATTGTGAGTCATCTCTCTCTCTCTCTCTCTCACTTATTTTCTCCATTGAGGACAATGTTTCATTCAAGTGTGGGGTGGGGGTTATTCGCAGCATTGGTGTGTTATTTGTGTTTTTTTTCTTTTAGTTTTTTTCTAGAGTCTGCGCTTTTATTATTATCATCTGTGTCATGTATATATTTTTATCTTGGGTCTTGCTCCTTTTGAACTTTTGGACCTAGCTCTAATTTTGGAATGTTGTGTTGATTGAAATTTTTGATGATTGCTTGAGCATTGAGCTACTGCCTTGTTTGATTATCTTGCATGTATACACTCTTGCTTGATTATGTGTATATCTTGCCTCATACTTGGATACTAAAGCTTGATTGTTTGGTTGAGACTTGAAACCGCATTATTTGGTTTATGTGCACAATTGAAATATGATTGAGGCAATTTTGTTAGCCCATTTCTCCTTTCCTACCCTTGCATCTGATCCTCTTCTTGAAGCCTTCTGGGCCTTAGAAGCTTGTTTCTTTGGTAGCACCACAAGATTGCCATAGCAGCTACTTGCCTTTCCCCAATCCAAGATTTTGGGTCATGGTGGTGTATTTGGTTTTGTGGATGTGCTTCGAGTATGAGGTGATTTTTCTTGATGGTGATTGGAAAAAAATAAAGAACAGTCTTGGGATAAAGGGAAGATAAAATTCACTCTTGTGCAAAAGTCAAGAAAAGAAAAAAATACGGTTAGTAACCGATCCTGTTTGTGGAAAATAAAATTCACATAAGAAGGAAAAAGTGCAAAGTGAGAAGGCCAAGATACTTAGTAATCTGGTGCATTCATCACACATTTTTGTATTCGTGTAAAACGGTGTCGAGGCTAGAGAGTGAAAATCATTGAAAAGAAAAAAAAAACAAAACACATAAATTTTTTTGGATGTGGTTGACAAAAGTGAAGATGAAAGAGTTGTTGTGATGGAGTTTGTTTGATGGATTGGTATGAATTCGATTATTTGAAGTGGGTATTTTTTTCGGTCATTCTCGCATGATCCTTTTTCCCGGATTTTAGCACCACATGGCCTGAAATTTTCCATACCTAACTGTTTTCGCCTTAGCTCCATCATAACCCTATAAAGCCCTCATGATTTTGTTGTGTGCATAAATTCAAGCGGTGATTTTGTTGATGATTTTCAAGCTTTGTGGATGATGAGTTTTTGAGGTTGAGATTTGAAGAGCTAGTCAAGCTTGGTCGTTGGCTATGATATGTTAGGATGGCATTCGTCGAGTGTTTTGAAATAGTAGATGCTATTTTGTGATTATTGACTTAGTCTTGCTTGGGGACAAGCAAGGTTAAGTATGGGGTATTTTGATAGCGTCTATTTAGTGATGATTATAGGGCATGTTTACATCGGGTTTAGAGCATTTAAATTAAGTATTTTATATATTTTTTGGCCCTTTTTGTTTAGTTTTGTGGAATCGGTGTCTACCGCGGTTATATTGCAATTTCAGGTGTTTCGGAGTGGTTTTGGTGTAGATTCAAGAGCTTAAGAAGAAAGAGATAATTCAGGGCTCTTTGGTAAGCCTAGAAGTTGTCAAAGACGAGCTACATGGATGGAATCGAGGAGACGTACCAAAAGAAGCGAAGTAGGCTCGACCAAGCTTAACCTCCAAAAACCACTCAGCCGAGTGGTGCAAGAGTGAAGCCAAGGTGAATAAGCTAGAAGCCTGATAGGACGAAGTCGCTGTGTTTCCTATCAAAATAAAACTCAAACCTACAAACTAGTATAGTGAGCAAGTAAGAGGTCAATCCCACAGAGAATCAAGTATTCCAATGTAGAGTGTATTTACCAATTTGTAGAAAAGAGGGTTTTGAGTGGTTGAGAATGAGAAATATTAACAAGTTAAGAGAATCAATAATTACGAGATAGTTTCACCTATAATTCTCAACCCTGTTTGGTGAATTTGATCGTTGTTTCTACTCAAATTCTTTTCCTTTTCCAATCAAATGTTCTTATCTTGATTTGAATAGATTATTAGCCCTATGAGTTCTAATAATCCCTTACTCCTAGGCAATCTTAACACGGATTAAGGTTTAATCCTAGGAATAGCAATAAGACTCAAGATGTATAAAGCTTATAAGCAATATTAATCCCCTAAAGAACTAATATTTAACATATAGTCAACTTCCTACACATTCAAGCTTTCTAACGAAGTCCACTAGAACATGTTTGCTACGAAAGATTAAGAATCATAACGAACAATTCAAAACCCTAGCGATGATGAGATCCTAGCGAGGCGGTCAATCAAGATAGCATCAAACACCATAAAGCATTCAAGCAAAAAGAAGATGAAACATACGATGGAAATAAGAGCAAGAATAGAAAACTCACAATTCAACCAAACAGAGTCTCAAATCGTAGGCAAAAAAAATAGTTTAGCACTCCATTATCAAGACTTTGTCAAAAGATAAGAACCTAAAACAACCTAAAACAAGCGATTAAATAGGCCTAAGAACCTCCCTCAAACCCTAGAAGAGGTCCTCAAAAGATAGAATGCAAATAACGAAAGATAGAGTTCTTGGATAAATTCAGCGCTGATTCGGCCCAGCAAGGCCGCGGGTGCGGCCTCCCAAGCAGCGGGTGCGGCTTTTACAGAATATGACGTTGGCTACCCAGGTTCTAGTCGCGGGTGCGGCCTCTTACGCCGCGGGCGCGGCTTTTCCAGTCTATAGCAATTTTCGCCATTATGAATTTGGTCTCGACATCAACATAAAAGTTATTGTTCTCGAAAAGAGCTTTCCAACGCATGCTTAAAATAGTCAATCGAACCACCAAGACCTCTAGAAAGTGCGATACAAGTTCAGCTTGTCAGGCGACAACTTTTGTTGACTTGTTCTTCACTTAGGCTCTGTAACTTCAATTCCGCTCCCGTTCTCTTCTCTTAGCTTCCTCTTTTTGTCTCTTCCTTAATCCATGAACCTCCTCGTTAGTTGTTGGGATCCATATCTACCTAAAATAATCAATAAAAACGTGTAGATTCCGACTCCACCACTAACGAGAGTAACTATGCAAATTCTACTTAAATTATGGATGTTATGCATCATAACTAAGCTAAATGCAACCTATTATGCCTACCTTAATGGACTCTGACAAATCCCCACACTTGAACCTTTTCTTGTCCTCAAGCAAACAAAAATAAATCAAACCACTTATCCCACAAACAAATTATCGACATCTTCACCTCATAAACCACAAGGTTTGAAAATATAGGACCATAAAATAATGCATAACATCATAGCATGTATTTTGAAACTCAAAGAACAAAGTAATATCTACATCCAACCTCACCGGGAAGTGTTTCTCTCTCTCGCTTATGTGTTTAGGGTAAATCAATATCGCTCAAACTCAAATCCATGAAGCTATGCTACATAAAAATTGAAATTAACATCACGAATCTCCACCGTGAATGACATTACAAGTAATAAACATCATGAGGTCTTGTATAGGGTTGTAATGGGGCTTGGTAAGAACATCAAGGTAGGGAAACATTTAGGCTTGTGATGCTAAAAATCCGAGAAAAAGAGTTAGTACTATACACGACCGGAAGAACACTAAAACAAAACACTTCTTATACCACTAATGACATCAAACTCAACTACATAAACTCATAACAAGTTTAAACACAACTCTTATTAACCACATCACTCTTTCTTTCTTCTTTTTTCTCCTTTGATTTTTTGATGATTTTTCTTCTTTTTCTTCTTTTTTTTAATGAATTTTCCTCGACTTTTACTCATAAGTGAATTTTATCCTCCTTAGGCCCCGAGTATTAAGCACAATAATCATCCATATGAAGTACAAAAAGAAATAATACCCAACATCATACCCCAAATGCTCAAGACATTCCACTAATATGCATTTTCACCAATCTTCTCCCTAATTCCCGGATAGGGTAAGGCTAAATTGGCTAGGTAATATTTTTATGGAGCTACAAAAGATGGGATAAAAGGCTCAAAATGGCTTCAAGCAAAGGATATTATGTAAGGTGGAAAGGGAATAACATGCTTAAGAAAAAGTAATGCTTCAATCACATGAAAATCACAAGTAATGATCAATATAATACGGCCTCAACATAGATGTCATTCGTAATTCTAAGAGGTGGTAACATGGATGAGTATCACACACAACAAAACAAGAGGACATGAATATGAAGATCGTCCCAATAAGGCCAAAAATACTAACAAGGGTATATTTTGTTGGATTAATTTCAATATTACAAAGTCTAAGAGTTATACATGCTCAATTAATATCATCAAATCATGCTCCATAAATGAATAAAGGCTTAAACATCTCAAACAAGTTATGAGATTTCATGACAAGACTATACATAACACTTAATGAGGACAAGTGGTCTACATGAGAGGAGATGAGACCTCAATGCATGATGTTTTTGGATCTTTTTCATTATTCAAATTTTCTTCTTTTCAATGCAATATAAGAATGAAAATTAAACATGAATGAAAATGGAAATTAACCATGAATGCAAGAACTACATGAACAGAACCCTCCCCCACACTTAAACCTTTCATTGCCCTCAATGAAAATCAAAGACAAGAAACGAAAAAAAACATGAGAGAAAAGGTGATGCGAAGACTCAAAATGTGGTGTATATCAAAGGAAAAGAAGTCGCGAACAACGACGACGATAGATGGGCCAAGAGAAGATGTGAGCTAAGCATGCGGAGATGGCTGGGCAGGTGGCCGCAGGTGCGGCTTTTTAGGGTGCCTTGGCCACAGGGTGGCCGCGGGTGCGGCTTCACCAGCGGCTTTTTCAGCAACTCTGTTTCTCATTGTTTCCCTTGCTGGTTAGTCGAAAACACAAAAATCCAACTCTTTATTTATTTAAAAACAAAAGAAACCCTTATCTAACCCCTTACCTCGGGTTGCCTTCCAAGAAGCGTCCTTGGTTAACGTCATAGACTCGACGGTTTATTCGTTCGCGCATTCAAGACTTACTCGGACATTGTTAGCACCCTCAATAGTAAATCAAACTCTCTTGCCCATCCAAAAGATAAATTGATACAAAATATGAAAAATTTGATAGAAAATAGTACTGTGTTCAAGAATCTTACGAACTCATCATATTCACGAGCTTGACTTTCAGTTGAGGGTATGTAAGACCACCAACACAGTTCCGATGGTGGCTTGTCAAAGTAATGCTCCCAAGGATCTACATATTCACCAAAATCCAAAAAAATATAAGAAATGTCAGTACCTTGCTTAGGAGCCACAGAAATCGACTCTTGACATGGTTCCTCAATGGGCAAGTCAGGGATGACTTCTTTAGATGAATTAGGAGCCAAAACATGTAGATCCTCATGCGTGCACTCATGAGACTCCATGTAAGAGAGCATCAGACTCTCTCCTCCATCTTCAATCAAACCATCATAGTTTGCGTATTGAGTTTCATCAACTTGAGGTATGACACTTTTCTCTGCTTCCCACTCACTCATCATGTGAGCACGTTGGTTTAATTTTTCCTCAAGTCGCTTCATCCTTTCAAGCATTTCCTCCATCAAAACCTAGCATGTGAAAGCTTCTTCTTGCTCCACCTGGTGACCCATGTAGCAAAAAAAAATCCCACATCTCTGATAAATCGAAACTCGCCAAGCCTCCATTACTCATAGACTCGGCAAGTTCTTTAGTCTCAGGAGTCATGCCTTCAAGTACGCAAATAACCATATCTCGCAAACTATATTGGTAACCTCATGCATACCAGGCGTCCAATAAATTATCCACTCTCGTGAGATAAAGGTGAAAATTTTCCCCTTGAAACTGTAGCAACCTCAACATCTTGAAAGATTAGTAGCTAGGGTGTCGTGAACCGTAAGATAAGTCCATGACAGGGTTAGATATATATATATATATATATATATATATATATATATATATATATATACAAAAAATAATAAATACACAAAACAAAAGAAATACACTTGATTCCCCGGCAACGGCGCCAAAATTTGACAGGACGAAGTCGCTATGTTTTCTATCAAAATAAAACTCAAACCTACAAACTAGTATAGTGAGCAAGTAAGAGGTCGATCCCACATAGAATCAAGTATTCCAATGTGGAGTGCATTTACCAATTTGTAGAAAAGAGGGTTTTGAGTGGCTGCGAATGAGAAATATTAACAAGTTAAGAGAATCAATAATTATGAGATAGTTTCACCTACAATTCTCAACCCTATTTGGTGAATTTGATCCTTGTTTTCTACTCAAATTCTTTTCCTTTTCCAATTAAATGTTCTTATCTTGATTTGAATAGATTATTAGCCCTATGAGTTCTAATAATCCTTTACTCCTAGGCAATCTTAACACAAATTAAGGTTTAATCCTAGGAAGAGCAATAAGTCTCAAGATGTATAAAGCTTATAAGCAATGTCGATCCCCTAAAGAACTAATATTTAACCTATAGTCAACTTCCTACACATTCAAGTTTCTAACGAAGTCCACTAGAACATGTTTGCTACGAAAGAATAAGAATCACAATGAACAATTCAAAACCCTAGCGATGATAAGATCATAGCGAGGCGATCAATCAAGATAGCATCAAACACCATAAAGCGTTCAAGCACAAAGAAGATGAAACATACGATGGAAATAAGAGAAAGAATAGAAAACTCACAATTCAACCAAACGGAGTCTCAAATCGTAGGCAAAACAAAATAGTTTAGCACTCCATTGTCAAGAGATTGTCGAAAGATAAGATCCTAAAACAACATAAAATAACCCATTAAATAGGCCTAAGAACCGCCCTCAAACCCTAGAAGACGTCCTCAAAAGATAAAATGCAAATAAGGAAAGATAGAGTTCTTGGATAAATTCGGCGCTAATTCGGCCCAGCAAGGCTGCGGGTGCAGCCTCCCAAGCCGCGGGTGCGGTTTTTACAGAATATGACATTGGCTACCCAGGTTCTAGCCGCGGGTGCGGCCTCTTGAGCCGCGGGCCCGGCTTTTCTAGTCTATAGCAATTTTTTCATTATGAATTTGGTCTCAACATCAACATAAAAGTTGTAGCTCTCGAAAAGACCTTTCCAGAGCATGCTTATAATAGTCAATCGGATCATAGAGGCCTCTAGAAAGTGCGATACAAGTTCAGCTTGTCATGTGACAACTTTTGTTGACTTGTTCTTCACTTAGGCTTAGAACTTCAATTCCGCTCCCGTTCTGTTCTCTTAGCTTCCTCTTCTTGACTCTTCCTTAATCCATGAACCTCCTCCTTCATTGTCGGGATCCATATCTACCTGAAATAATCAATAAAAACGTGTAGATTCCGACTCCACCACTAACGAGAGTAAATATGCAAATTCTACTTAAATTATGGATGTTATGCATCTTAACTAAGATAAATGCAACCTATTATGCCTACCTAAATGGACTCTATCAAAGCCACTCCACCGAGTGCAGAAACCAGTCGAGTGCTTTACAGACAATGCTTCACAGAGTCCACTCGACTGAGTGTAGAAACCACTCGACCGAGTGTTGCCTATGTTCCGAATTTAATTCATTTTTTTTCTAAAACTGGGATGGTTCAAAAGGTTGGGAGTTCAGATTAGGTGGGGCCAAAAATCAGGACTTATGGAGACTTGTTTGGAAGTTTTTGGGGATTCAAATCGGGAACTTGTTTAATTCTTCATTTTTTGTAAAGCTCTCTCCCTCTTCTTGTAGATTCATGTTTGCTTTGTCGAATTTGAATGAATTGAGCATGAAATTCTCAATGAGTGGCTAGATTTCTTATTTTAGGGTACGTATTGTCCCAACAATGTGGAAATAGGCTTGTTCATCGTATCTCTCAAATCATTCTGAATTAGATTGTGGTTTAATCATGTTGTGCTTACTTTGACTGATGTGAATCGATTAGATTCAATTTAGGATTTGAAATCGAAAGACAAAAACCCTAAATTTCGAATTTAGATGGTGATTTGACATCGAAAGGCAATTAGGATCTATCGGAACTACATGATTAAACCCGAAGTTTATTGATCGAAAGTGAAACTAAACTTCTTGAGGACTCATGGGTTGTCATAGATGTTCTAGGCCATTTTCATATTATTCGAAGCCGAAGGGCGACGTTAGTGTGATTATTGTCTAGAACTCTACGAACTTAAAGGGCCTAAATCAGTTGCTTGGGTTCGAAAAGAGAATTGCTAACCGATTTAGGCACATTCACACTGAACCCAAAAGGGGATGCGTGATTACCTTAGATAACCTACCTCCACATTTCGATTTCGGAATCACTCGAGCGAGAAAACATTTGTTTTGCCTATTGATGATGCATTGTTGGTAAATCCTTAACCCTAGTCGCCTTCCCTATATATATTTATGGTGGCAGACGAACGTCATTAGCTTTCGACTCTCCCCCAATATGCAATAATATCCTAACTTAATGCTCAACCAAAAGATTAGAATAGCAATGAAGTCCGAAGTCGAACCCACAGGGAAAAAGGTATCGCTTATATAACTATATTGTTGATCTCTTGTGACAATAGCAAGTAAATTGTAGGCAGCTAACGAAATAGAAAAATAAAGCAAATAGAGTAATGATTGCGAAGTAGTGATAATATGACAGAAAAGCGTTTCACCTGTAATTCTCAACAATGGTTGAGGTTCATGACCCTAGGATTGATTTCAGCATTATTTATATAGTTTATGTCGACTACCTAGTATCGATTGTTCCGCAAAGATACAATATCTTATTCAAGGCGGCATCACTCAAGAATAGCATTAACGATTCGAGTACTTAAGACCAATTGGCACGTGATTCAATGCAATTAGGAAAAAAGGGAACAACCCACTCGACCCTAAGAAAATCTACTCGACATAGATCAGTTGTTATCATCCACTACAAAGGCATAGAAATATCACTAAATCAATGACTTTGTTTGCTATCGAGAAACCAACAACGGATTCATAGCATAGATGCAATTCCTAACATGGTGATCAAGCATAGAAAGGAATACAAATAAATATCAATAAGAACAAGATGTTAAATAGACTCATAAATAACTAATTGGAATCAAAACCTCATAATTCATTCAACCATGTCTTTGAATCATACGCAAAACTATGATTTTAGCAACTCGTAGTCGAATCGCTCATCTTTCTCTGTCTCTAATGTCATGCATAACACACAAACACTCGACACGGCTGAATAATGATGAAAACATCCTAAATAGAGTCGGCAAAACCCTAAAGGAATAATAATAAAATAATCTAATAATAATCGATTCGGACTTAATTCGGCGTTTGTTGAATACGGGACAACGGTGGGCGCCGGTTGAATAGCGGCGGGCGCCGCTCTTCAGGCTCCGCGATTCTTCCTTAGCTTCGACGTTGTGCTTCCTTGCTCCCTTGATGCTCCTTCCTTATGCTCCAAAATAAGTTATTTAAGCTCCTCCAAGATCCCATCCAAGCTCGGGATATAAAACTGCGGAATAAACATTAAAGAGGTGTAGATTCCGAACTCGAATACTTCACAAGAAAGATATAGAAATAGACCAAAACATATGCAATATGACTACCTAAATGCAAATAGACCTACCTATAATGCCTATCTAAAATATGCATTATCAGTTTCTCAACACTTAATCGGTTTTCCTGGTTACTTTATATATACACACACTCTTAATTTGCTTTTTTATTCTGAACTTGGTCAAACTAGCTCTAATTTACAATCGATATTCCTCCAGTCATTATGGATACGACACTTGATTACTACAACTAAACTCCATACACTTGTGGGTGTAGGTTTTTAGCTTATCAGGATCTTTTTGGATTCTATCAATCTTTTATCCTTTGTCCTTACCTTTTTCCAACTAGACACTTTCCATCTTCTATCTTTTACATTTTCTCTAACTTTTTCCCCAAGCAACACAAGAAACCCTTAGACCCTCTCACTCAAATCCAAATTCCAAATCCTAAATCCTTGAGTTCTAATCAAAAAGCCTGATTTTTACCATTCACCATCACCCATCCATATCATCTTTATTCCCAAATCCCAAATTCATTGACAACTACCCTTCATCCATCGATTCTAAACCCGAACTCTAAGCTTTCATCAAATTCAAGTTTCTTCCACTAACACTACCATCTTTTTCATACAAGAAGTCTTTGGAACCAAGTTGTGCACCTCAAGAAGGCGATTGGAAGAAGTTTCAACGTTTGGACAGCAACGCTTGAAACTCGGATTTTTTAGATCACCATTTAACGGCGCCCGCCGCTCCAAAACCGGCGCCCATCGTCGTTGCAGAGAGGCAGTTTTTCTCGGTTTCATGTGAGTTCTCTCATTCTTTTGCTTGTTTTCTTCATTATGGAAGTGTGGTTTGATAGGATGATACCCTAATACTTTGATGATCTGGAGAGAGCTTGTTGGAATAGGCTTAGTAATCAAACTTTTGCACAAACTAAGTTCTTTCATGTAAAAGCTTTGAAGCATCTTGGGTTGTTAGACTTAGTTGTGGAATTGCTTGATCATGATGGCTTTGGAGGTTTGGTGAAAAGGAAGGCACCAACCTATCCACATTTAGTTAAGGAATTATTGACAACATTAGAGGTGCAATCGTCTAAGTATATTCAATTCAAGTTAATGGGAAGAGAATGCTATGCTATGAAGGGATCATTCATGGAAGCTTTTAGGGTGAGTAGGGCATGCTCTCCCAGATGAGAATCCACCATGAACGCGCTCAAATCCGCTGAAATTTGGAAAAGTTTGACGGGAATGCCTAAGGAGTTTGAGGGCATGAGAGTGATTGTATGACCACACATCCGGCTCTTCGCTTATGCCTCCAGGTACTAGGCTCGACATTCTTTGATTTTGAGGATTCTAGAGTGGTGAGGATGGGCATGGTTGATTTGCTATATTGTTTGACCCCAGAGGCTACCATTACTCCTGAATGGGTGTAGCATTTCCTTGGAGCTTGTAAGAGGGTTCGCACGAACCACCATGAGAACCGCCCTATGGTTGTTTCATTTGGAGGTATGGTTACCTTATTAGCACACTATTATAGAGTTGATGTTAGTTCCCTACAACCGGAGAGATCATCTTACAGATTTAACATGGACACATTGATTCTTGAGCATAGTGTTGAGAGAGTACAGCTACCTCATGCACCAAAGAGATTCTGCTAGCTATTGGGGACACGTGAGACACATCGCAGACACCTCCCTTCCATCTTGCCCATGGGCCCTACTCTTGCAGAATTTGATTTACGTCATGTGGCAGCCAACGAGAATGTGAGGAGACCATCTGGTCTACTGATTGACTCAGAGAGTGGCCCTGAGGACATGCAAAACTGAGCCTTCACTAGTTGTCAGCTAGGATTATGCAAGCATTGCAGATTTGGAGCACAGATTGTCTGATTTTGAGACACAGCAGGCGAGCTGGTTTGATGAGTTAGCCCGGGCACAAGATGCTCTTACAAAGAAGATTGACAAGATCCAGCACATTTGTATGAGTCTTCTGAGTCATCTCCGACAGCATTCTGGATTCCACCCTCCACGTCCCCAGTGATAGGTTAGCATCGCTTCCTTCACCCTTACTTTATTTTCTTTGTTCTATATGTTTATGCATTGAGGATAATGCTTCATTTAAGTGTGGAGGGAGTGGTGTATTTTAGTTAGTTTAGTTCATGTTTATATTTTTAGTTTCATGTTTTGTTTAAGTTGTTTTGAATTTTATTTAAATTTAAGTTGTTGTTGTTTCACGTTTATGTTTATTGTTCTTATTAAATTTGAAAAAAAAAATGAAAAATGTCAAAAAAAAAAAACAAAAATATCATGCATTGCATACATATGTGTTATTCAAATACCCATCTAGCTTATTTTGTCCTCTATTTCATTTTGGCATGATTATATAAATCCCATGGAATTTTTGACATTGTCTTGGAAATTTATTTTATATGACTTGGCATATGTAATTGAGCATGTATGATCTAAGTTCCTAGGCATGATTGAGATCCAACAAAGAATTGTCCTAGTGAGAATTTTTAGCCTTATAAGGGATTGCAATTATATTTTCCCTTTCACTTTTGTTGTGTGATTTACTCTTCCTATGCATCTATCTATGTGTATTGACATGGTTATCTATTTTTGAGACCAATTATATACATGATCATTGCTTATGATTTGCATATGATAGAGGCATATTTCTTGGCCACATTTTATCCATACCTACCTTATGTTATGTCTTTGCTTGAAGCCAATTTGAGCCTTTAGCCTTTTTCTTTGAAGCTCCACCAAAATTCATGTTTCCTAACTTATAATAAGCCTTTTCCATCCGGGAATTAAGATTTAGAGTTGGTTATGGATGATATTTTGAGTTTTGAGGGAAAACCTAAAGTGAGTGCATATTGTGATGGTTTTGAGTGAGATGTAATGTTATGTGCTTATGGTCCTCATATTTGTAATTTATTTTTATGGCTCAAAAAGGAAAAAAAAAAGAAAAAAAACGGAAAGAAAAAAAACCGAAAAAAAAAAGATAAAAGAGTTATGAAATAAGAGCCTTGTTATTTATTTGCAAATGAGAGTTGGGTAAATGTTTGGTTGAGAGTTATTATGTTTGAGAGTTATTATATTTTTAAAGCTTATTGTTTATATTTTGAGAGTTATGTTCTTATGAGAGTTTGATGTTACTTTTGAGTTGATTTGAGTTATGTTGAAAGTTTTAGGAATCTTAGTTCCTAGAATTGAAAGCATCACATGACCAAATACAATGTCTTGCTCTTATGTTTTTACCAAGCCTCATTACAACCCCGCCGAATTGAGTCTTCTTTGAAGATTTCCATTGAGCGAAAGTCCTCTTGATGTTTCTTGTTTGCTTTGATGTATCCAGTGGAGATTTTGTGATATAAGTGTCAATATTTATGATGATGTTTGCATATGGAATTGAGTTGAGTGTATGCTTAAAAGCCTAAACACATGAGAGTGAGAGAAATACATATTTACCCTTGTGAGGTTGGATTGATAAGCATGCAGGCTACTTGATCAACTACATACATGTTATGATGTTTATGTGCTTTGTTCATATTTGAGCTTTGATTTGATATTGTTTTTTATGATGTTGATTTATGAAGGAATCTCCTGTGGGATGCATTGATTTATGTCTATTCATCATTTGCTCGAGGACAAACAAGAGCTTAAGTGTAGGGGGATTTGATAATGCATATTTTAGATAGGCATTATAAATAGGTCTTATTGCATTTAGGTAGTCATATTGCATATGTTTTGTGTTATTTACATTGTTTTGCATTTGGAGTATTTGAGTTCGTAATCTACGCTAATTTGTGTTTATTTTGCAGTTTTACATTTCGAGCTTGAATGGAGGCTTGGGAGACTAAGAAAGGATGATTTTGGAGCATTAGAGAGTCCACGGGAAGAGCTCCCTTGGGAAGAGCTATGGAGCATAACGTTGAAGACATAAGAAGATTCGATTCGTGCAAAGATCTTTCTATTAGTTTATTATTATTTTATTTCCTAGGGTTTTCCACGACGGTATTTTAGGTTATTTTATAAATCTTTTGATTGTGGTTGAACAAGGTAGAACAATGAGAACAATTAGAGAAAGAGAGAGAGAGAGAGAGAGAGAGAGAGAGATAATTAGGTTTACATTGACTATGAGTTACTAAACTCATAGTTTCGCCTGCAGTTCGAAGACATGGTTGGATGGATTGTGAGGATTTGATTTCTTATTAGTTATTCTTTGGTTATGTATCATCCTTGTTCTATATTGCTTGATATTTGCACATGTTCTCTCTATGACTGATCATCTAGATAGAAACTACATTTCCGCTAGCGATTTCTATCTTAAGATTGGTTTCTTTGTAGCAAGCGGGGGAATGGACTGCGTAAGTTTATCGATTGCTCTGCAGGATGGTAACTAATATTGCTATAAGGCCAAGTACTTAGGTAAACCAACGCTATTCTTGTAATGTTACTTGAGTAAGTGATTGCTCTTGCGAGTGATCTACAAAAGCCAAGTCAGGCATAACTTTAGGAATACTAATAAAATCAATTCGAGGACCATGAATTCCAAACCATTGTCGAGAGTTGCAGATGAAGCATTTTCCAATATTGTTATCAACTTACAATCATTATTTCTATGCATCTTTAGTTTATTTCAATTGCTTACTACAATCTTGTTGCCTTTAGTTTAGATAATCTTCTTAAGAACTACGAATCAGTCTTCTCTATGGGATTGACTCCTTACTTGTCTGCTATACGAATCTTTTGTTTAGCATTGAGTTAGGATATTCTGTATTTAGGGGACCAGAACCGACGACACATTTACACCTAGTAAAAATAGTCCACCAATACCAGATCCAAGGATGTCTTTTGAGGTTCTCCATCAAAGAATTTGCAGTGGTAGCAGGGATGAGTTGCAAATGCCTAGATAGAGTCAAAAGAGCACAAAAAGATAAGGCTGCACTAAAGAGTTTCTTTGCAACGCACAAGGTCATATTGGGTGATGTCATTAGAGCCTACCAAAATGCTACTGTGGTGGAGAAGAGCGATAGCGGCAGTTCAACATGGCGTTATTGTTGATCGTGGAGGGAGTCTTGTTCAGCTCGGTGAACTCAAAAAAAATAAAAGGGTGGGTAGTGCAGATGCTAGACGACATGGAGACATTTCTGATCTATCTGTGGGAAAGGGTTGTTTACAAAATTATGCACAAATACTTGTCGACCGCTTATGAGCAAAGGGTTGATCAGAGTATAAACCCCAAGGTGGTGAGGCCCAAGTACACGCTCGACAGGTTCTCGGTTGCCTTCTAGGTATGATCCTTATAAAACCACAACATTTTATTTTCATAACGATATCATTAATTCTGTAATGGTTGCTAACCAGAAATCTGACCCATTTGCGATATGGATTTACAAGGCAGTCAGAGGCATCGCTGGAAAGTTTGTGGTGAGCCCCCCCTCCAAGATATTTCCTCAATGCTTGTGTTAGACGACTCTAGTGGATTCCTAAATAATGTATGATAGGGTGTCAAAACTGATAGATGAGGAAAACGAGGACAAAATCAAGTTGACGATAAGGTGCAAACCATCATACAACCCAAGTATGTGAAGAGGGAACTTCTGGTCGGAAATCAGTTCAAACACGAGTCTCCTGACAAGTTCTTTGACAAAATAGTGAAAGAGTACAAGATCGACCACCCGGTTGTGATGTTAGACCCCACCCAATAATGGACTCAACCTTCATAGTCACATGCGGTGAGGTAGCGATGAGAGGGTCCTCAAAATACTAATGTAGCTGCTGGGGAAAGTTGATGGGATGGAGAAGAATCTATAGGCTATGAAGGTTAAGTTGGATGAGCTAATGAAGGCTACCCATTGACAAGACGATGTAAGTGAATTCGTTTTATGTGATGCATGGGTTTGTAACTACCATAACCATCCTCGTAGGCGCTATGTGTAAGTTAGTGAATGCCATGACATTGACAATATCCATTCATGTGTGCAGGAAGTAGTCTCACTAGGGGGTCGACCATAAAGAACGGAGGGGAGGGGGTTTCTTGGTCAGGGAGAGAAAAAGGATCCACGTAAAAGGAAGAAAAACATAGTGTAGATGTCGAGGCATGTGCAACTTACAAGAGGCAAAATTTGACTCAGGAGACAATTGGGGGATTGGTTGGGGATGTTGGTCCAGAGTTGGAGGTAAGTACTAGCCCAAATTTTTACCTTATAACGGTTTATTCCATGGGAAACCATGTGAATGCCAGAGAAAATCGGATGTCGTGTATTGATTTTTTTGTTCATGTGCTTTGGCTTTAGGTAACAGACATGGCAGGGGATCCTACAAGTGATGTAGATGCATCAACAGATACCCAATGGGTATCTCAGGTAGAGATAAGTATCATTTTAGATGATTGAAATGTTTTGTTGTCGATAACTCGGTGTATGCCATGAGAGACGAAGTGTATGCCGAACCTGGCCTTGATCCTCGGGAGTGCCATGAAATATAGGCTTCCATGTGTTTATTGGTTATTTCATGGGCTTTTCCTTGTAGGTTACAAACATTGCAGGAGAGCATACACATGCTGAAGTTGTAACAACGGATGTCTATAGGGTATCTCAAGTGAATGTACATACCATTACAGTTTACAGAAAAAGTCTTGGTTGGCATAGATAACCCAATATATCCCATGAGAAAGTTAGTCTACACCATGAGAAGCACATTAAGTGCCACAAAGGATGGGCTGCTCTGGTTGTTGAATGGTTTTTTCATTTATTTTGACTTGTAGGCTATGGACATGGGAATGGAGCCATCAAAAGAAGCAGATGCAACACAAGATTCAAAGGGCGTTTCTCAAGTGAAGGTATGTTTGTTTTTGCCACTGGTTTGATAGTTGTGTAAACGAAAAATAATATATGCACCATGGGAACGTATGTACGTGCATGCATGGTATTTAGGGACAAATATTTTTTGAGGAGAGATGTAATGGATGCTGTCTTTATGTGCAGGTCGGGCTAAAGGCCACGTAAATGTTAGTAATTTCGTATTTTAATTCCAACCCTACCATCGGTATTTGATTATAGTAGTTGTGAGTTGGGTACATAGTTGTAAGTATTTTATTCCCGTAACTGTCATTTTTCAAGTTAGTTTTAACATTCGTTACAAATTTTTCCGTAACATGCTTGAGTTTATTTTTTCCTAGTTACACACGAACAGTATACGTAGTTACAATTCTAAACACTCCTATTACAATGTCACAGAACCCCATAGAAGAGCAGATTGATCCGATGTCTCCAACGTGTAATGAAATAAAATCCCATAATCGAGGATTCCACGATTACACACCAGATTTCACAACAACAAAGAAGTGGTCAAATTGCGATGAGATGATCCAACATTGTCGTGACATCGCCTAAAAGCTTAATATGGTTCTAACTATTAAGCGATCTTGGGGGAGCACTAATACACGACGTGGGAGTGTCTTGCTCGCGTGTGAGAAATAGGGTGTGTACACTTCTAGAAAGAGGGCGAGAGTTGCCGGAGACGTCACCCATTGTCAAAATCGCAGGGTCATATCGAAGCTAGAAGAGTGTCCATTCGCCTTATCCAGCGTGGAATTCAAACGGGGCGAATGAGGCATAGATGTTCTTCATGGAAGGCACAACCATGACCTTCCAACTTCGTTGGAAGGTTACGTGTACGTGGGTCAGTTGGATAGAGAGCATATGGAGATGACATTAGCACTTATCGTAGCAGGCACTCCACCGAATTCGATTTTAGCATGCTTACATCAAACAGCTACTGCATGGAAGAAGTTGTTTGTCACATCACGACGACAAATATACAATAAATATACAATGCAAGGGCAAAGTTCAAGGCTGAAGCTAGAGGAGAGAGAACGGTCATGCAGGAAGCACTCTAACTGTTGAGAGAGAAGGGCTACTTTTACGCTGCAAGGAGAGCTGTTAAGTAGGAGGAATGTCGAGTTCTTAAGTACAAATATAAAGATATGTAAATGTGAATCTGAATCCTAGCATATGCAAATAATTAAAAGACTTCCTCCCATTGTAGTGGAAGGGTAGTCAGGATCGATCCACGAGGAGGCGTGTCAGCGAGATCCTAGTAGCATTGAAATCTCACGTCTTACATCGACCAGAAGCCTCGATCTCGACCTTGGTGCTCGATTCTGACCTTGGCTGTCGATCCTTTCTGCAACAGAAGACCTGCAAAGACAAAAACAAGCAGTCGATATTAAAAAGGGTAGGTCAATATCGATGTTAGCAGATGAAATCGACTGGCTCAGAAGACTGCCAGTCGACATAGGTGGTCGATATCGAAGTTAAGGGGTCGATATCAATCTCAGTAACTCAACAGGGATGATCTTCGTCGACTCAGAAAACTGTCGATGAAACTCAGTGGTCGATATCGATGTCTGTGGTCGATATCGATGTCTTCTCCTGCAAGGTGTTAGCTTTTTGTCGGCAAAGAAAGGCCGAAGACTTAAGGATGAATGAGGATGCGATGAACAGAAATAAAGACAGTGGTTTTGATGACTATAAACTATGTAAAAAGCAACTTCTAGGATTAGGGTTTACCACAACGCTAACCAATGCATGCGATAAGATAAATAAGACGGACAATTGCGCTATTTCACCTGAGGGACAAGCTTTCGTTGTACACCAACTCTTAGGATTACTCTTGCAAATAAACTTAATTATCTCTACCAATTTTATGTTTATAACTCAAGTTGTTAGTATGAATCCCTTTTCTTTCGATTAGGACTAAACATATAATCGTATAAGATGATATAGACACAACGATATCAACATCTAGCACTTACCTCAGGCACGCATGGCTAACGTCGGGCTCACCCCGGCCCTAGAAGCTTTGGGAGACTACTCGCACCTAATCATGGAACTCATCTTTGATTGAAAGAAATAAACTTGCATTAAACTATAAACTCCGAAGCTTTACAACTCAACGTCGGCTTTCGCAAACGTCAAACCTTAAAACTTCTCTCTAACTCTATTGCTATTGATTGTGTGTCTGTGGATGATTGAATGCCAGCCCCCTAGGGCTTTATTTATAGGCTACTAATCCTTGCTATCCAAGGATAGTATCTTCTATCTAAACTATAGATTCTATCCAAACAAGTAGGATAGATCTTTTATTTTCATAAAACTCTAAACAACTTGATAAAACTTAAAGATAAAGATAAATAAATCTCGGCTGCTATCTATCTAATTGTTACAAGATAATTCGTGCCTCTTTGAAGATAGAATTGCAAATTCGTGTCTCAAAAAGCGTGTCCAACCCGTGTTGAAATAAGGTTGATATCGACCAGGAAGGTCGATTTCGATGTCTCTGTTTCTGCTCGACTTGTCCTTCTCCACTCGATTTCTGTGTTATGGTCGATATCGATGTCAGGTGATCGATATCGAGTGCCTTCTTGGTTGGTCTGTGTGGTCTATCTCGACACTCAGAAGTGGTGTCAATGACTGTAGTCGATATCGATGTTGATGGTCGATATCGACCTCTACTCAGCTTCACTTGGCTTCTTCGTTTTGACTCCGATTTCAATCCAATTCTTGCATATTCAAACCAAAACTTGTGCAGACTCTATTTCTTGGACATTAGCTCATTCTACATAAATTCCTCTTATTTTCAACCTTTATTTGAGGAATCGAATGAAATATGAAGTCAAAACTTGCGAATAAAATAGGTACAAATATGTACATCAAGAGCCGCCTGCGATGCTAATATGCTCCAAGATCTATTCCTCGCACATCAAAAATCTCGACACCTGCTGAAGTAATCGACAACACGTACAAGACGAATGTGTATGTTTCTATTTTGACAAATCTTATATTACTAATATGCGGTATGTGAATACTAATATATGGCATATGCAGGTACGGTATACCACTGTGTAAGTTCATTGTTCACTTGTATGGGGAAGAATTTTGTCATTGCTTTGTGCTTCATGTCATGCGAGAATACATATACATACAGTTGGGTGTTGCAACAAATTTTGTACCTCTTTCGAGGTAAGATGCCAAACTTTGTTGTCACAAATCGAGAGTTGGGGCTCATTAGAGCGATGCAGGAAGTGCTTTCCAATGTCAGGCATATGTTGTGCACCGTCCACATCCTTCGAAAATGCGAAGAAGCTGCTTTTAAGAAGTCAATGAACCTCGACGTTGCGAATAGATTTCAGAGCGCATGTTATGGACTCTTCGAATCTAGATCAGCTCAGACGTTTAACGACCGAAGAAGGGCTATGCATGTCGAGCGGGGCCACATCAAACGATTGATGCCTTATTTGGAGGCGATTTGGTTGCGCGATTACTCGGATAATATTATTCGTGCATGAACAAATACCATACAACATTTTGAGATGAGGACGACAAATAGGTACAGACAACTTCTTCTACCGCATGTCAAATCCTATTCAATTGAATACATTTTCCTTTCATGTGTGAATTCGTTTTATGCAGAGTTGAGTCTGCACATTAAGTGTTGAAGAGCATCTTAAACTCTTCCATTAGTAATTTCACCCACGTTTTAAAAGTAGTCGATCTTATGATGGAGGACTAAATGAGTGAAGTGAAGATTACAATGTGTTGCGCGTACAACACATGGTCAACAGACTCACACAGCCTATGGATATTCGATCATGTAAGAGATATTGTGTTGAATGAATGTTTTAACCTATTGTTCGATATTATACACAACAATGGAAACAAATCCTCCAACAGAGCCATGTAGAGATAGATTTTGGAGGGACGTCTACGGTCTACCCTACACACATGAAATGCAAACTTGTCGAGATTCACAATCACCGATAAGACCGTCGCAGATTCACATTTTTTGAAAGTAGTTGGATTGGGATCGTCCACCGATGATCACACTCCGCTCACAAGAGCGGATTTCAACATGACGTGCTTAATCACATTATTCCAGAGTGGATATATGGACCAGGACACCCGTTGGAGGATATCATCGACATTCAACGATGGGGATCGACCATCCCATATGCCATTGACTCCACCTGATCCAGAGGCTCGTCGGCCAATAGGGAGACTCAGGACTCGCCACCCATGCCAAACGAACCCTTTGCAATGGGAACATGAGCGTACTCAAGCCCAACATCAAGATGATAGAGAGGGGAACAACGTCTCAAAAATAGGACGAAGTCGAGGATGATCATCATCGGATGAAGCTGTTGTGGCTGTAGGGAATGAAGAGGTCACTGGGTCTAATGCACTTAATGTCGACGATTCTACAAGTGGGCATATAATGGGACGAGAAACAAGTCGTGCTCGAGGTCGTGATCAAGGGCAAGGGTGAGGATGATCATCGTCGGATCCTAGGGTTGATACTCCCTCTACACCACCGACTACAGTTCCACCTGATGTTGATATTCCCTCTGCACCATCGATTACACTTCCACCCGAGGGTGTTATGCACCTTGGTTTCAATTGGGGAACTGACAACGTCGGCGAGTTCATGATACGTTTCATCTGAGCTATCACAAATGTTGCAGGTGATGGTCATTTTGGATACAAATCCCTTGTTTGTCTTCTGAACTTGGGGCAAGACGCATGGCCACATGTTCGACGATAGTTGCTCGCTGAGTTGCACGTGCATGCAGATCGCTACCATTACTATCCAATATTAGATGAGCTCATCATGAGGGTCAACTACTTTGGAATGTGTCATGATGCTACTTATTGGATGGAGATTCCGATCATGGGTGATGTGTTTGCGACGGTTTACCAACGTCCATTGGTTATATTGTCACATATGATGCTGATATTGTGCCTCCCACTGTATGCCACCAGTGGTCCTTCATTACCGTCATACGAAGAGTTAGATGTGGTAGCTTCAGTTGGTAATAGCAACCACTTCGTACCTGTATGTTTGTTATTTTTCATATAGTACGTGGGTAAACATTCATTTCTCCCTTCTAATTCCGATATTCATATGTTATGCTCAGATTTGGTTGTTGATTGGATCACCTTTACCGCCAGTATACACTACATGGACTACGCAGCACCACCCACTGTAAACGGGTGGGAAGACCAATTTGCGGCAAGGATTGCAGGATAACCGTGGGTGAGATGGTGGTCATCAACTGCCTTATTAGCATTTTCCATTTCACTTTCATTTGCAACTTTGTACGTGTTATTCCTAGATTTCTAGATCACATTTAATGAATAATGTTTCTTTTCTCTTTTCTATGTTATTCTGTTTGATGGTGTATGATTTACTGATGTTCCTGTTCCTGTTATGTTTCGATTTTTCCATTTTTCCTTAGATTTTCGATGTTTTCATGTTTCCAATTTGCGGCAAGGATTGCAGGATAACCGTGGGTGAGATGGTGGTCATCAACTGCCTTATTAGCATTTTCCATTTCACTTTCATTTGCAACTTTGTACGTGTTATTCCTAGATTTCTAGATCACATTTAATGAACAATGTTTCTTTTCTCTTTTCTATGTTATTCTGTTTGATGGTGTATGATTTACTGATGTTCCTGTTCCTGTTATGTTTCGATTTTTCCATTTTTCCTTAGATTTTCGATGTTTTCATGTTTATGCTCAAATCCACCGCAACATGATGCGGTGGGTCCAGTCCGGTCCATGGATTGAGGTGCACGGACTTCCTTCCCCATGCCATCACACCATATTGCGGTGGGTTTGAACGGGACGGACCACCCCACCGCACCATACTGCGGTGGACTTCGGCATATACACAATCCACCGCAGCATATCATCGCTGCGGTGATAAGCGGTAGATATAGTAAAAATTAGGGGTGGAAATAACAACTCCCGTTAAAAATGTTTCAAGTATAACCGGACTAGGGTTTTTGCTAGGGTTGCGTAGACCCGGTTCTTAAAAACCGGGCCGGGGAATTTACCAATGCGAACCACGTCAAATAGGAAACCAAAAACAAATAAAAAGAAGCAAGTCCTTGTTCCTGCTCCTAGGGCTTTCTTCGTCTCGCTTCGCCTTAAAACTCCTCCAGTTTCTCTACTGCAATCCTTCACTCTCTCTCTCAGTTGCATACCAGACGAGCAGTTCTCAGATCCGTGACCTCGCGGTAGTAGAAAAATGGGGTACCAATTGAAACAGTATGGGGTGCAATCTATGCTCAAAGAAGGCCACAAGCATCTCTCCGGTCTCGATGAAGCCGTTCTCAAGAACATCGAAGCTTGCAAGGAGCTCTCCAACATCACTCGTTCTTCTCTCGGTCCCAATGGTATCGCCTCTATCAGATCACGCTTTTTCTCGCGATTTCTTCCAGTTTATCCGTTGTGCATTTCTTCCGTCACTGCTACTTTTCCGAGCTGCTGTGTTGCTTTTCTAGTTTATGTCTTGTTTAGGTTATCTGTGTATTTATTTTTTGGTCGATTGATTGTATAGAAGTTGTGGATTTGAAGAAACTACTAGTTCTTCCTCTAAGTGTCTTTCGGCATCTCCGCCGTCAGGGTTTCTTCTTCTAGTGAGGTTGTGTTTTTATAGGCTTTACTTTCAAAGTTTAAAGTTGGTTTGATTGTCTTTGAAGAGGCACATCCAGATTCATCTTTCCTATTGATTCAATGCGACAGCTTACAATGGATTTTTTTCCTTGGCTCATAAAACTGTTGTTTATTCAAATTTTCTTCTATTCCAGGGATGAATAAGATGGTCATCAATCACCTGGATAAGCTATTTGTGACAAATGATGCTGCAACCATTGTTAATGAGTTGGAGGTGCAGCACCCGGCAGCCAAGATTTTGGTTTTGGCTGGAAAGGCTCAGCAGGAAGAGATTGGTGATGGAGCCAACTTGACAATTTCTTTTGCTGGGGAGCTGCTTCAAGCCGCTGAGGAGCTGATAAGGATGGGATTGCACCCGAGCGAAATCATCAGTGGATATACAAAAGCAATGAAGAAGGTATTTTTGTTTTTTGTTCATGTTTGTCAACATGGGAGACTAACCTTGGATTCATTCAACAGTACATCTAACACACTGAGTTTATTTTGTTTGTAATTACTTTAGACAATGGAGTTATTAGATGAATTGGTTGAGAAAGATTCGGATAAAATGGACGTCAGGAACAAGGATGAAGTTATTACTCGAATGAGAGCAGCTGTTGCTAGCAAGCAATTTGGACAGGAAGATACTCTGTGCAGTCTTATTGCTGATGTGAGTCGTCTTTCCTTTGGATTTTAGTCATATGATTATGAAATCAGCCGATATAAACTTTTTTGGTTTTCAATACGGGTTATAGGCATGCATACAAGTATGTCCCAAGAACCCAATGAACTTCAATGTGGATAATGTTCGTGTTGCGAAACTTTTGGGTGGTGGTCTCCTTAACAGCTCAGTGGTCAGGGGCATGGTTTTGAAAAATGATGCTGCTGGAAGTATCAAACGTGTGGAGAAGGCCAAGGTAAGACTTCTTCCTTCTCTATCGTGGCTGTATAGTTGTTACTATATTTTTTTTATAAAAAATCACGTTCATGCCTGCTTGCTCTTGTTTTCTCTTAAATTTTTAGCTTGTGTTAAAGTTTATTCATTTTAGTGTTTTGCACATCTTCCTACAAGGGAAATATACACATTTAATCCTCAAAAACTTTTGCCATGCTTGTACAGGTTGCTGTTTTTGTTAGTGGAGTTGATACTACTGCCACTGAAACAAAAGGCACTGTTCTTATTCACAGTGCTGAACAGGTGATTTGTTTACCCTTGATATATATGTATGTGTGTGTATATACATACATACATACATATATATATATATATATATATATATATATATATATATATATATATATATATATATTTCCCATGTGTCAGCATTCAGCAAAGTAGCCAGAGCTTTATCATGTGTATATATATATATTTCGTTACTTCTTTGTTGTTCTTTCCCTTGATGGATCATTTCAAAACATGCAGCTGGAATCTTATGCAAAAACCGAAGAAGCAAAAGTTGAGGAACTTATTAAGGCTGTTGTGGAAAGTGGTGCCAAAGTCATTGTTAGTGGTGGAACCATTGGGGAAATGGCGTTGCACTTCTGTGAGCGTTACAAGTATGTCAGTCACTTATTTCTTTCCCCAGAAATTTAAATATCTATTTGTCCTGTCATTTGTAGCTACATTTATTTTGCCATCTTGATCTACAATTTGGGCTACTAGTTTTCTTTTAGTTTTAATATTTTTTTGTTTTTTCTAGTAGCAGTAGTTCCTTTTTTCGTAGAAAATATTTTATTTTTGTATATGCCTTTCCTTGTCTGATCTTGATTGTTGTCTCCAGGCTTATGGTTCTTAAGATCAGTTCCAAATTTGAATTGCGAAGGTTTTGCCGCACAACTGGTGCTGTTGCCATTGTAAGCAACCTGATGCTTGCATATTATAAGTGTTTCCATGTGTTTATCTGCTGTCTTTTTTTCCTTCCTAATACCTCTCTCTGATCAAATATCTATTTTGGATTACAGTTGAAGCTCGGCCAACCAAACCCTGATGACCTTGGATATGTTGATTCTGTTTCAGTTGAGGAAATTGGTGGCACTAGGGTACAACTTGGAAGGCCTTGGTTCTTCGTTCTTTTTAGATATTATATTTATATTTATTGTTTGTATATGCATTAGATCATTGTTTTTAGGCGAACTGCAGATATGCTCTGTTGATATTCTGCATCTCTCTTATTTTGACTTTTGACTTTTGATGGTCATGTGCTGTAGGTTACAGTTGTGAAGAATGAAGAGGGTGGGAACTCTGTATCTACAGTGGTTTTAAGAGGCAGCACTGATAGTATATTGGACGACCTTGAAAGAGCTGTGGATGATGGTGTTAATACCTATAAGGTAATAATTGTTGGTTCTGACTAGTTGATACACGTTGAGCTGTTTTAAGAGTTCAATCTTGTCTTTGTGCGAAGTACAAGATGCTAGTCGATGTTTTTGCTGTAAAATTTTTTTTTTTTCTGTAGTCGATGTGTAGTGATAGTTGATTGAACCAAGTATAAGATGGTTATTATTTCTAGCTTTTCAAACAAAAATGAAATTTAATATGCATTCACTGTCAAATAATATAGCTATTTTTCTGTAGTCAATGTGCAGGGATAGTCGAATAGTACCTGGTGCTGCAGCTACAGAAATTGAGTTAGCTAGAAAACTGAAAGAATTTTCTTTCAAGGAAACTGGGTAAGTGATGGGGATAGTTACTCTTTATTGTAGCTATCTCTCTTAATTCGTTTCATAATCATTGTGAAAACAGTTTTCATGTGAGCTTTGTCATTGCCGTACAATAATTTGATGAAAGCTGCTCTGTTTTTGGCTTCATTTTCACGTATTAATCTAGAGCTGCCTTGGATTAGAGATTTGGCCTCTTGTTAATAATTGAGCAAATTCATATATCTTTAATTTCTCGGTGAATATGCTAATAGAAAAGGTAAGTTAATCATGTGTTTCTTAATCTTCAAAAGCGCAAGCATAGGTCTTAAAAAAGGTGCCAATGATCGAGTATGGTACTTGTGCTCATTGAGTGCCTTATTCTTAAAATTTTATCACATTGATTTTGAGTTATTCAAGTGTGCTTGGCCCGTTGTGCAGATTGGATCAGTATGCGATCGCAAAATTTGCCGAGTGTTTTGAGATGATCCCAAAAACTCTATCAGAAAACGCTGGGCTTAACGCCATGGAGATTATATCTTCTCTTTACGCTGAACACTCGTCTGGTAACACCAAAGTGGGCATCGAGTTGCAAGAGGGTGCGCAAAAGGATGCATCAGCGATGGGTGTGTGGGACCTCCACATCACCAAGTAAGACGAGTATTAAGATTCTTTTTCTTTCCTCAGTAAGGTGTTATTCAGATAAGCATTGTTCTTATTCCTATCTATATACTTCACATCTGGTGAAACCATTGAAGGGCATTAGTTAGTTCAACTGTGTAGAACTAAGATATGAAAGACTTTTTAGTTGCTTTTAAAGAACATTGGATGACGCAGATGATTAAGAAATTATCTGTTTATGACTGTAGCTGGGAATTTAACCATTGGGGGACCTGTTGAAGCTAGGTCTAGAGAATCACATGTAATGCTAGAGCATCGGAATCTTTGGTTTGGGATACTCAGCATTGGTAATACATGTACATGTAATTCAATTTGATTGAGAAGGTCATATGATATGATATTTGTTGTTGCTGTAACTTCATGCTTACCAATTTCCCTTCCATTCAAGATTTGTTCACGTGTGTAAATCCTAGTCCATTCCATTCTTGATTGTTTTGGCCACTACAATTTTCTTTATAAACGCGAGTGTTTCTTTACTGTGGGCCTGCGGTGGAGGAAGGATGAGTGTGATGCTCCTGTTCAGACACATTTGTGGCCTGTTATACTCAGCATCGGTAATACATGTACATGTAATTCAATTTGATTGAGAAGGTCATATGATATGATATTTGTTGTTGATGTAACTTCATGCTTACCAGTTTCCTTTCCATTCAAGACTTGTTCTCATTTGTAAATCCTAGTCCATTCCATTATTGATTGTCTTGCCCACTACAATTTTTTTTATTTTTTTTGGTGGGGACTACAATTTTCTTTATAAACGTGAGTGTTTCTTCACTGTGGGCCTGTGTTGGAGGAAGGATGAGTGTGATGCTCTTGTTCAGACACATTTGTGGCCTGTTATTCTCTCTCAAAAGTAGTGAAATCTTAGCCTGGTCAGCCTTTTGCATTACCTTCAAGGATACAAGCCTAAATTATATGCATGCAATGTTGTGACAGATTGTTCGCTCTCAAGTATGCTTCAGATGCTGCCTGCACAGTTCTTCGAGTAGACCAGGTATTTGGCAATCAACTGTAGTCCTGACATGTGCTATTGCATTCTAATTATATTCTAAGGGCAAATCTTGACCTGGTTTGATCTTATATCTCCCGAAAAGATAGACACTGTATTTCTTATTTTCTCATGAATATTTAGGGCAAAAAATAGCCATAAACAGTTCATAGATTTACTTAAAATCATATAATAATCTGAAGTACCATCAAGTAATCCAGTGACAAGCATGACAATACTAGCATTAACCTAGTAATCACACAAGTAAATTGTAGTGCGGACATTAGTATCCTTTCTTTGTCTCCATAATCCTTCATTGATTTACTGCTGTTTACTTTGATCCTACAGATCATCATGGCTAAACCCGCGGGTGGCCCTGCTCCCAGGAGAGATCAGGGTCCTGCAGACGAGGACTAACTGTGCGGTGATACAGTTGAATCTATAGTCTCCATTCAAATTCACAGCCTGCCTGTTCTGGTCTCTTTTCTTGCCTGTTTTTCATGTTCATGAATTCTACAATGCTGGTAGAAGTTTTGGAAACACTCGCAGATCTCTGTTTTAGTTTCTGCATTGTCCAAAGTTTAGCTAGTGAACTGCTTGTTGTCAAATTCTAATGAGTAGATGTTTGCTTTCAACATGATCACTTCACTTGTTCCTGACATAGTTTGCATTGAGTTCAGAGTAAGGATTTCGTTCATGTTCTATGGTTTATACTTATAGATATGGGATTGATATCAGGAATCAAGTTACATCAGTTTGCCTCTTGGGTTTGGAACTGATTATATCAGTTTTTCAATTATTTTTTAGTTGAATTTTACGGGGCTTTGTTTATAAAAAAAACTGAGCCGGAGTGCAAAAAGATAAACCTGTAAGTTTAAAAATCAGCTTTAAATGAGATTCCGGTTAAGGCTGGAAATCACCTGAGGGTGATTGACTCACTTGACTGACCGACTTACCTGATCCACCCGACTTGATTATAAGGGTGAAAATCCGAGCAAAACCGGGTGAGTGATTGGTGATGGATATTCCACTTGTTACTCAATCCATCACCCGATCCATTACCCGACCCGCTTAATCATCTGTTAGCGTACCTGATTATTAAAAAGAAAAGTGAGTATATAAATAATACTCACTTCATTTTTACTTGTCGTTTACTATTCACGCATGTTTTCTTAGAATGATAAAAACTATATAAAATATTATTTTTTTAATATATTTTTTTAACAATCTCATACTTATTACTAAAAAGTATGAAATTATTAAAAAAATTAATTAAAAATTTAATATTTTATATAACTTTTATCATCCTAAAAAAATGTGCGTGAATAGTAAATGACAAATAAAAGTGAGCGAAGGGAGTATAATTTAAAATAACTAACATATTTCTCTGGCTACGCTTCTGCATGTTTTTTGATTAGAGATGACGAAAGAAGATTGATCGCTTGCGATGCCAAAAGATGCGAAAAGGTGTCAACATTACAAGTTGAGGCGGTTGCATTGCAGCTCGGACCAGTGGAAGCTCGGAAGAGGGGGATTCGAAGACTTGCTGTGGAAGATGATTGTCCCCCAATCGTGAATGCGATCAAGGGAGCATGGTTGACACCTTGGGAGATCGAAATGCTTATTTCGGATGATCTTCGGTTGGTTGGTTCCTCTGAGACGGTCTCTGTCTCCCACATCATTAGGGAGGCTAACAGGGCAGCCGATCGTCTTGCTCACATGACATTGGATTCCGTTTCTTCCCCTTAGAGTTCCGATCTTCGGTTCCAGGCTCTCGTCCGCAAGGACGCTCTTGGGCGGTGATACAACCGTGGTTGACACACCCCAATTTTCGCCTTGTAACCCCCCCCCCCAAAAAAAAAACTAACATATTTCTCTTTTTTCTACCTCTAGTTTCCCATTCTCCAATTGTTTTTTTTGAAAAAGATCTAAAAAATATATTCTTGCATTATTTAACTACATGTCTTTTAAAAATTTGTTTTATTTGTTTTGCACATACCGATAATCCTATTTTGTTGGCAATTTGGCTATTTTCAACGACTTTGTTAGCATTTAGTGTATTATTGCATAATTAACCAAATTGTATTTTCTCAATTTGTCAAGAGATTTGTAATAATAATCCTCTTCATGCAAAGAGAATAAAGAAAGGACATCGAGTCTGTTTTTTAAGCACATCATATATATATATATATATATATTGTTTACTATATTCGAGTTAAATTCATCTCATCTAGTTTGATATTAAACTTTTAATACTAATTGTGTAAGTTAAGGATAGTGATATAATGTATGAATAAATTTTTTATTTATTTAGTAAGATTCATATGTTGATGATGTAGGGAGAATTGAATCAAAATATATAATTAAATATAAACAATGCAACTCTTAGCCTTTTCAAAGATATTCAAGACTCCCCGCTATAGTAGTAGGGAATCAAGTTCGATCCTCGAGGAAGCGAGTCAGTGGGATCCTAGTAGAGTCTGAAAGCACGTTCTGAATGTTGACCAGAAGCCTCGATCTCGAGCAAAGGACTCGACGTCGACCTAGGCTATTGATTCCTACTGCAACAAAAAACCTGCAGAGACAAAAACGGCAGTCGATATTGACTGAAGTGGTCGATATCGATGTTAGTGGCAGAAGTCGACCTGGCTCAGAAGACTGCTAGTCGACACAGGGCAGTCGATATCGAGTGGATTACTCGAAATCGACCTCAGCAACAGGAACAAAAGGAGTCGACACAACAAACGTCGACCTAGGGCAAGGTGGTCGATATCGACTATAGTGGGATGGAGAAGGATTAGTTTTGTCGGCAAAGAAAGGCCGAAGAAAGTAGGATGGAGAAGGAGCAATGAACAATAAACGAGGGGGTGTTGGGTTTTTTGATAACTCAATGAACGACAGGAGATAATGATGTAAATAAAGAAAGAACAGATCTTCCAAAGCCAGGGATTACCACGACGACAACCATGATAATAGAAGTAAGAAATCAATAAAGATGCATGCTTTTATCATAAATGAGAAGGCTTTCACCTAAACCCGGCAAATAGGAAAAGATATCTTGCAATAAATTAAACTAATTTGCGTCTACCTTTGTCATAATTGAGTTTATTATCTTTTGAATAGAAACCCTAATTACTACCCAAGTTTTACAACATGAGTTCCTTAAATTCGCATTTAAAGATGAAGCACAAGGTAGAGCGAGATAAAAGATACCTTCTTTAGCGACGTATAAACCTTACCACCATGGCTATCGTCGGGCTCACCCCGACCCTAGAAGAAAGGGAGACTACTCGCTCATGTTGAATGAAGACATACTTGAACTTGAAAGGAAATAACTTTGCATTGAAGAGAAGACTTGAATCTTTACAATCTCAACACCAACTATCGTAAGCGCCGAAAACCTAAAGCTCACAACCTAAAACTATAACTTTGAATGCTTAATTCTTTGTGTCTTGCTTGCTTGAATGAATAAAAACCAGCCCCCTAGGGCTTTATTTATAGGCTACTAATCCTTGCTAGCCAAGGAAAGTAGATCTAATCTTCTATCTAAAATTCTATCCCATCATAGATAGGATGAAACATTATTATGGTAAAAATCTAAAATAACTAACAAACCCTTTAGGGTAAAAAGGAAATAATCATAAGGTATATTCTATCTACTTAGGAAGATAATTCGTGGCTTAGATGATAAAACTTCAAATCCGCGTCTCAAAAAGCGCGTCCAGCCCGCGTCAAATTCCAGTCGATATCGACCAAGGTAGTCGATATCGACCTCTCTGTTTCTGCTCGATGGGTTCAATTTCTCTCGATTTCTGGTGCCATGTCGATGATGACATCATCACTCGATATCGATTGGTCTTCTTGGTTGGTCTTTGTGGTCTATCTCGACACTCAGAGTCCATGTCGAGGTCTTCAGTCGATATCAACTAGTCCTGTCGATATCGACCTCTTTTCAGCTTTACTTGGCTTCTTCGATTTGACTCCGATTCCGCTCCAATTCCTACATAATTAGACCAAAACTTGTGCAGACTCTATTTATTGCACGTTAGCTCATTCTACACAAATTTATATTATTTTTAACTTTTGCTTTAGGAATGGAATGGAATATGAAGTCAAAAGATGCGAATAAAAAGGCTACAAAAATGTACATCAAAATACCCCATACTTAGAATTGCTTGTCCTCAAGCCATAACCAAGCAATAACCAACACCTAAAACATACCCTTCAAGTCTTCGCCCTTGTCAAAAGCAACATCATAATGGTAGTAAAGCAAAACAAATGAATTTAACGTCATCACACATATTTGAGCGATCCATAGGCATATGCAATTTTGATCCAACCTCACAGGGATAATGCGTTTGCACTCAACTCTCATGTGTTTAGGGTATGCAGATCAACTCTCAACTCAATTCCATATACACTCATAAACATTGCAATTTATAATAATCCACTTCGCAACCAATTATGAAAATGCAATAACAACCATCAGGAGGAATTTCGTTCAATGGAAGCTTCAAAGAAGACTCCATTCGGCGGGGGTGTAATGGGGCTTGGTATAAAATAGAAGGGTATGGAATTATTTGGCTATGTGGCGCTTATAAAATTCGGGAATCAAGACTCCTAAACTTTATCACAACTCTATCTAAACCATATCTCTACAATAATGCTCAACCAAACTTATCTTACATAATGCTCATAAACCTTCTTCCAAACCCTAATATGCCCACAAAAATATAAATCTTGTATAAAATAAAAGAGCTAAGGAATAATTGGCTCATGCACTGATATAACAATATAATTTTTTTTCTTTTTTTTCTGATTTTTTTGCACGAAAATAAATAAAATAAAATAAGAATGTGCATTTATATGGTGAGCCAAAAATCCTTTTACAATGTATGACAAGATGCAAATATGTACCAACCCAATATTTTCCTTTGCTCAAAACTAGAGAATATGCACTTTCTTTCCACAACGCATTATTTTAACCAATCTAAGTCTCAATTCCCAAATGGGGGTCAGGCTCAATTTGGCTATGGATAATTTTATGGAGTTTGCAATATAAGGCTCAGGCTAATATTCTGGCTTCAAGCAGAGATAATGTAGGGTAGGTAAAGAGAGGATAAAATGGCTTAAAAGATGCCTCCATCATTTAATTCCCGTAAACATAAACATATATATGTATTGACTTTTAATAACTGTCACAACATATAGAGATGCAAAGGAAAAGTAAATACACTCAAGAAAGCAGAGGGATTTTTGATGTTCTCCCTATAGGCCAAAAATCTTACTAGGACAATTTTTTTGGATTTGCTTTTTATTCTAGGATCATATATGCTCAATTTCATCACAGGTTCACAATCTACATAAAAAACCATTTTAAGGACTTAGGTTAAACCATCCAAATATGCCATAGGATTTACATGATCAAGTCAACTATTGAGTTCTCATCATAGGACGTCTAAGTAGGGTTTAAAAACAAACTTCAAAAGGTAAACATGCATTTTTTTGTATTTTTGACATTTTCTAATTTTTTTGGATCTTTGCATTTTTTTGAAAAGCTAATAAACTAAAAGACATAAACCTTAAAAATGAATAAAATTTAAAACATGAATGTAATGCAGAAACATAAAGCAAATAAAACATAAAAATTACAAGCCAAGTTTAACAGATTACCAAAACCACAACCAGATAGCAAAGTTATAAGGTCCAATTTTAGTCCCACCCCATACTTAAAGATGACAGTGTCTTCACTGTTGAAAAATAATGTAAAAGGGAAGGGGAACACTCACTCTCACTTACTCTAAAAAAAATATCACTTCTCGGGAGGCAGAGGTGGCAGAAGAAGAAGCATGGGCCAGTCCTGTGAAGCCGACGACCCAAGATAGTAGGATGGGCCTCTCTGCTGGAAGGTAGAGCTGCTGAGATCATGCTGCTGACAAAAGTTGAAGCCAAAGGCAGAGCCGAATCTCTCTAACATCCTGCCGAATCAGCTCTGCTCATCACGCACCTCGTGTAGAACCTGGGACATCCTGCTATTATCCAGCTCAAGCCTGGGGAAGCATGCAGTCATATCTTCCTACCACTCAGTAGAGTAGGCAGGCTGAAAGGGAGGAGGAGGTGGAGGAACATAGCTGTGGTGGGACCCTTGCGGGCCATCTCCACCACCACCAACATCATCAATATCAGCGTCATCAGCGTAACCTTCCTAATAGGCTGGGGGTTGTTGTGCCCCAGCGGAGTGTGGGTCGGCGTCCCACGATATAACATCCACCTCTGGCTCATGGTTGTAGAGTGGTGGTCTCCTCCTCAGCGTGGGGTCAACAGTAGGATCTATGTCTGTATGATATGGCTGACTAGTCCAGGACTGGTACCAATCTGGGACATACAGTAGATACATGTAGTCATATCGGAGAGGCATCCCCGTTTGTGGGTGCCTCCATCGAGCTGGTCCTGCTGCAATGACGCCTCCCTGTCGCATTATGCTAGCATCAATATAAGTAAGCTCGTAAGCATTATACCTGTCGACGTGTATGCCCAAGGCATGGGCTAAGCCACCATGTAGCCGTCCAAGATCTCGTCGCTCGTAGTGCGACGATGCTCCAATATGTCCTTGAGCAATGCATATAGGATGAGCAATGGCTCATCCTTAAATAACATCCACCGTAGTGTCTCTGTCTCGTGGTGCGTGGGGCGGCGGTGCTCAGGTCGCGCCGAAATGGTACTCGCCAGGATGCGGAGAATGATTCTGAATAGCGGGCTGGTGACTGGTGGCGAGGACATCAGTGGGAGCGGGGTATGGGATTCCTGAGAGGTAGCTCCAGATGACATTCGAGTCCTTGACCTTGAAGTGCACCGGAGTGTAAGCAAACCCAAAAAGGTTGCTCATCTCCTCGAGGGTGAAACGATACTGCCTGTTGCCGAGTTGGAAGGAGACTCGGCGGGTAAAAGACACACGATCTGGTATCTCTAAAGTAGCCATGAACTCCCCCGTCAGGACGGGGTAGTGTGCGTCCAGGTTGCCGATGAGTCTTTCCAAAGAGACATACTCCAATGCCTCTTGGACTCCCGTGTGGAAGCCCAACTGCACCATGTCTGCATAATGGTACCATCGG
This sequence comes from Persicaria maculosa, assembly GCA_963922045.1. Taxonomy (NCBI): domain Eukaryota; kingdom Viridiplantae; phylum Streptophyta; class Magnoliopsida; order Caryophyllales; family Polygonaceae; genus Persicaria; species Persicaria maculosa. The sequence goes on along the minus strand of OY998271.1, from coordinate 19,036,439 downwards.
GCTCTGCGAGCTCGGTCAATAAGGTGGGTAGCTAAAGTCATCTGCTCCTCATCGGGGATGTGAAGGGAGTCTCTCGAAAAGTTCTTGGCACGCACCATTTTCTGCAAAGAAAATAGTGTCCAAGATAAAAACCTTTTTCAAACAATACAAAGCAACCCCATACTTAGTTTCAGAAACTAGCCTAGAAAATTGCAGTATTAACATCGGCTAATTTTAGTGCTAAATCTTGCAATCTTAAATTCAATGCTCAAAATAAAGATTAATAATCCATTTTTAAACATAAAAAATTAAGGATTATCTAAAGAACTTCAAGAAATTCCATAAACTTGTCAAATTCATAAACCAAATTTCTTGAATATTTAGCACCTATCCAAACCTAATCAAATCTCAAATATACCCTATCATATCAAAAAAATCAGATCCAACACAAGCCCTAAATCATACAATTTCAATTTCCCGCGCAAAAATATTCAAACCCTAAAACACCCAATATGAAATTTCAACCCTAAATTCAACAAATACATATATCAAAATCTGTAAATAAAGATAAGGGGGAAGAAATCATACCAGAAGAGTGCTTGAAATCATGTGAAAAGAGGAGAAATCGAAAAAGAACGAAGCAAACTGTCAAAACTGGAATCTTGGTCGAAATCGAGCAAACTGGTCGAAATCGAGTCGATCTGGACAATGTCGAGTTGCTGTCGCTGTTGGAGGCTCGCGCGGAGGTGTGGAGGTGGCCGGATCTGGTTGATTGAGGTCGGATCTGATGGGATCTGGGCAAGGGTGGGTCAAGAACAAAGAAAGGGGGCACGCGAGAGAGAAAAGAGAGGGCTGGGTGTGTGTCTTTCGGGATTTTGGGGCAAGGGGGATGAAGGGACGCCAGATCCGGTTTTGGTGGTGTGGTAGAAGGAGGAGGAGGGTGACAGCGGGGGGCGGCGCCGATTTGGGTAGCAGAGAGAGAGAGAGAGAAGGAAGTAAGAGAGAAGAGGCGACCGAGAGAGATGATGTGGGGCTAGGGTGAAGTCGATGTGAGGGTAAAAGTCGAAGTCGAGTTATTTAAACCCAAAATAAAATGAATTAAAAAATTACCTGGAACTCACCTGTTCGCGACTGTAGTCGAAATCGACCAAAGTGGTTGATATCGACTTCTCTTTCTAAGTCGACTGGGTCTAGTCGACCTGTTCTTCTCTTAGCTTGTCGACGTCGACTTCTCCTGTCGATATCGACCTCTCCTTCTGGGTCAACTGGGTGTAGTCGACCTGTGGGTTGCTGTTCTCAGTCTGTCGATATCGACTCAGTCTGTCGATATCGACTCAGTATGTCGATATCAACCTCTCTTCTGGGCACTCACTCGATCTCCTGGTTCACTTTAGATAGAATAGGCACGAAAATATCTAGAAAAATAAAATAATCTAAAGAAGACTTAGAAAAAGAAAGTAACGGGTTGCCTCCTGGGAGTGCTTGAGTTTAAGTCCCTAGCTCGACATACTTCCCTTTTTGCGCTAGTTCAATGACAGGGTGGCGCGAATCTCTTCTTCCGGGTCTTCTTTGTCATAATACTTCTTTACTCGGTGACCATTTACCTTAAAGGTGGAGCCATCGTCGCTAAGTAACTCCACCGCTCCATGAGGGAAAATTTGATGAACCGTGAAGGGTCAACTCCATCTTGTTCTTAGTTTCCCTGGAAATAAGCGGAGTCTAGAGTTAAAAAGAAGGACTTTGTCACCTACCTCATATGTCTTTGGCACCAATTTCCTATCATGCAACTTCTTTTTGCGCTCTTTATAGATTTTGACATTCTCATATGCCTTTAGGCGCAACTCCTCCAAGGCTTGCAGGTCAATGAACCTTCCTTTCCAGGCTTCGTTGAAATCCATGTTGAGCTCCTTGAGAGCCTATATCGCCTTATGCTCAAGTTCGACGGGCAAATGACATGACTTACCATACACCAAGTTATAGGGAGTTGTGCGAAGTGGTGTCTTATAGGCCGTTCGGTAGGCCCTGAGCGCATCATCTAGTTTGGATGACCAATCCTTCCTCGAGTGAGAGACCGTCTTCTCTAGGATGGCTTTGATTTGGCGATTAGAGACTTCTACTTGACCGCTGATTTGGGGATGATAGGGCGTTGCCACCTCACCCCATACTTGGCTAAAAGCGCTTCAAAGCCTCTCTTAAAGAAATGTGAGCCACCATCTGAAATAAGAACTCTAGGAACACCAAAGCGAGGAAAGATGTTAGTTTTCATGAATTTAGAGACTACCTTTGCATCGTTGGTCCTATTTACAACGGCCTCAACCCATTTTGAGACATAATCCATCGCTACTAGAATGTATTTTTAGGGGCCTGAGGCAGGGAATGGTCCCATGAAATCTATACTCCATACATCAAAGAGCTCTACTTCCAGAATTCATGTAAGCGGTGTCTCATTCCTCCATGTGATATTTCCTGCACGTTCACACTCATCACAAGTGGTTACATAGTTTTGCACATCTTTGAAAAGGTTAGGCCAATAAAAACCACATTGAAGAATTTTCGCCGCTGTCTTGAATCCTTTAGCATGGCCTCCTATAAGGAGAGAATGACAATGGCGAATCACGCTCTCTACCTCTTCCTCCGGGATACAACGTCGAAAGATATGGTCTTTTCCCTACTTGAACAAGTAGGGTTCATCCCAATAGTATTGCTTGACTTCGTGGAAAAACTTCTTCTTGCCTGCGAAGTTAAGCCTGATGGTATCTCGCCTCCTACGATATAGTTAGAAAAATCCGCATAAGAAGGTACCTTCACCGCTCTTACAGCAAATAGATCATGAATAGGGCTAGAGGGAGGAGTAAAGAATAAATCCTCACCGGAGCTTCCCTTTTCGTCACCTTCGGAGTCACTGGAAGGTTGTTGATTTCGACCTGCTGTAGTCGATTTCGACTGGTCTGCATCAACTTGGTCAGTCGATATGGGCTGCTCGAGATTGGCACTCGATGTCGACTTCATGTGGTCGGTTTCGACCACTTCCATCGTCAACCTTTTGATGTACATATTTTTACCTCTTTTTATCGCATCTTTTGACTTCATATTTTATTCTATTTCCAAAGAAAAGGGTCAAAATCATATAAACTTGTGTAAGAATGAGGTAACGTGCAAGCAATAGAGTCTGTACAAGTTTTGATCTAATTATGTAGGAATTCGAGCGAAATCGGAGTCAAAACGGAGAAGCCAAGGAAAGCTCAATAGAGGTCGAAATCGACCTACATGGTCGATATCGACTACAGAACATCGAGACAGAACTGAGTGTCAAGACATACCATCACACAGTAGAAGAAAAGCACTCGATATCGATCTCCTATCATCGATATCGACCTGGTTCCAGAAATCGAGTGAAGCTGAGCTCGTCGAGCAGAAACAGAGAGGTCGATTTCGACCTTCCTGGTCGATATCGACCATACTTCGACACGGGTTGGACACGCTTTTCAAGACGTGGATTGGCCATTCTATGTTCAAAGCCACAGAATATCTTGTAACTTTAGATAGATTGTAGCTCAAATTATTTACTTTTTTACCTTAAAGATTTATAAAGTTGTTTAGAGATTTATCAAAATAAAAGATCTATCCTACTTGTTTAGATAGAGTCTATAGTTTAGATAGAAGATACAATCCTTGGATAGCAAGGATTAGTAGCCTATAAAAAAAGCCCTAGGGGGATGGCATTCAAGAATTCAAGGACACATATCCAATTACACACATTCAGTTTACAATAGAGTTAGAGTTAGGAAGCAGCTTTAGGGTTTGGCGTTTGCGAGAGCCGACGTTGAGTTGTAAAGTTTTGAAGGTTTTAATGCAAGTTCTTTCTTTTATATCAATTATGGTTCCGACGATGAGGTGCGAGTGCTAGGGTCGGGGTGAGCCCGACGTTAGCCATGCGTGCCTGAGGTAAGTGTTAGATGTTGATATCATTGTGTCTATATCATCTCCTACGATTCTATGTTTAGTCCTAATCGAAAGAAAAGGGATTCATGCTAACAACTTGAGTTATAAACATAAAATTGGTAGAGACAATTAGGTTTATTTGCAAGAGTAATCCTAAGAGTTAGTGTACAGCGAAAGCTTGTCCCTCGGGTGAAATAGCGCAATTGTCCGTCTTATTTGCCTTATCGCATGCATTGGTTAATGTTTTGGTAAACCCTAATCCTAGGAGTTGCTTTTTATATAGTTTATTCATTAAAACTACTACCTTTATTCAGTTCATCGCTCATTATTCCTCCTTTAGTCTTCAGCCTTTCTTTACCGACAAAAAGCTAACAACTTTGCAGGAACAGACATCGATATCGACCCCAAGACATCGATATCGACCACTTGCTTCGTCGACAGTCTTTTGAGTCGACGACGATCATCATGCACAAGTTACTGAGATCGATATCGACCCCCAACGTCGAAATCGACCACACTGTGTCGACTGGCAGTCTTTTGAGCCAGTCGATTTTGTTTACTAACATCGATATCGACCTTTCCCAGTCGATATCGATTGCTTGTTTTTGTCTCTACAGGTCTTCTGTTGTAGAAAGGATCGACAGCCAAGGTCGACATTAAGCACCAAGGTCGAGATCGAGGCTTTTGGTCAACCAAAGACGTGAGCTTTCCGACACTACTAGGATGCCGCTGACCTGCCTCCTCATGGATCGATCCTGACTACCCTTCCACTACAATGGGAGGAAGTCTTATAATTATTTGCATAGGTTAGGAGTCGGTTTGCATTTATATATCTTTATATTTGTATTTAAGAACTCAACGTTTCCTCCTACCTAACACCTTTCATCAGAATTAGTCGACATCGATATAAAACACACCTTATGGGCAGTCGATATCGACTTGGTTTGGTCGATATCGAGTGGAACTTCTGCCCGTTTCACTTCTTGCTTCATCAAGTGCTCGTCAGGGCGCGAGTCATTGATTGGCATGTTGTACTTTGACTCAACTAGAAGCCCTTTTGGTAGCCGTGAGAAATGATTGGCTACGGAGTTCTCCGTTCCTTTCTTATCCTTAAGCTCAACGTCAAACTCTTGGAGTAGGAGCACCCATCGTAGGAGCCTAGGTTTAGCATCCTTCTTTGCCATCAAGTAACTAAGAGCTGCATGGTCAGTATGAACAATTACCTTAGAGTCCACTAGGTATGAGGAGAACTTCTCTAAAGCGAAGACCACCGCCAAGAACTCTTTCTCCGTCGTGGTGTACTTTGTTTGAACGACATCAAGAGTCTTGCTTGCATAGTAGATGGCATGGAGCTTCTTGTCTCTCCTTTGTCCTAGGACAACTCCTACGACATAATCACTTGCGTTGCACATGATCTCAAATGGTTGCGACCAATCTGGCGATTGAATGATAGGGGCAGATATAAGAGGTTCCGTCAACCTGTTGAAAGCTTCAAGACATTCGCTAGAAAACACAAACTTAACATCCTTCATAAGTAGGTTAGTTAAAGGTTTGGCAATCTTTGAAAAATCTTGAATAAACCTCCTATAGAAACCTGTGTAACCAAGGAAGCGTCTTATGTCCTTAATAGATGAAGGTGGTGGCAACTTCTCACTAAGCTTTATCTTTGCCCTATCCACATCAATTCCCTTCTTTGAAACCTTATGGCCTAGCACAATCCCTTCTCTTACCATAAAGTGGCACTTTTCCCAATTGAGAACAAAATTTGTCATCTCACATCGCGCAAGTACCCTGCGAAGGTTAGCAAGACAAATATCGAAAGTAGTGCCATAGACAGAGAAATCATCCATAAATACCTCCACAATGTCCTCTATCATGTCAGAGAAGATGGCCATCATACTACTTTGAAAGGTAGCGGGGGCGTTGCAGAGCCCAAATGGCATCCTCTTATATGCAAAAGTCCCATAGGGACATGTGAAGGTGGTCTTCTCTTGATCATCAGGATGACTATGGACCTGCCAAAAGCCAGAATATCCATCCAGGCAACAAAAATAATCATGTTCAATAAGTCTTTCCAATACCTGGTCAATGAATGGAAGGGGAAAATGATCCTTTCTAGTGGCGTTGTTAAGCTTTCTATAGTCGATGCACATTTGCCAACTAGTTGTGATTCGCTTTGGCACAAGCTCTCCCTTCTCATTCTCCTCAACGGTCATTCCACCCTTTTTAGGCACCACATGGACTGGGCTCACCCATTCACTGCCGGAGATGGCATAGATGATTCCTGCATCCAGCATGCTCATGATGTCCTTCTTCACCACCTCTCTCACGTTGGGGTTGAGCTTCCGCTGGTGTTCTATAGATGCCTTATGATCATCCTCTAGGAGGATTCTATGCATACATGTAGCGGGTGAAATACCTTTGATGTCCTCAAGAGAGTACCCAATTGCCTTTCGATGAGTGCGAAGCACTTCCATAAGCTTGTCTACTTCCTGCGTGGTTAGTGTAGCATTGATAATCACAGAAAAAGTAGAATTGGGACCAAGAAACTCATACCTAAGTGTGTCGGGTAAAGGCTTCAGCACCGGAGAAGGTCCTTGTGGGATAAAGATTGGCTCTACCTCCTCCGTCTTCATGATCTTACCTAGGTAATCCATCTCAATTCTCTTGATTGAAGCTCCCAAATCAGCTACAGGAGTTGGCGTGGACCAAGCATATAGCGATGCTAATGTTGATTTGGACTCTTCGTAGTAGCCCTGCAGAAAAGAGGTCGAGGTCGAGGTCGAGTAAGATAAATCGATATCGACTGAGAGTTCAGCACATAACTTGGCCTCTGAGCCGTCCGATGTCGAGGGGAATCGGTTGATTTTGACTACTGATGTCAATGTGGACTGGTCAATTTCGACCTCTACTGTCGATATGGATTGGTCGATTTCGACCTCTTCTGTCAACGAAAGTGCCTCGATATCATCTGAAAAAGAGGAAGAACATACCTGACTTACTGAGTGAGTCGATGTCGACAGAGGGTACTCGATATCAAGTGGCGTGGTCGATTTTGACCTCTCCTAGTCGATTTCAAATTCTTCTTCGAACTCCATGGATAAAGCATTGTCGAAGATCTCCTCATCACTCGTGCATGTAGCCAGGAACTTTTCAATTTCCTCATCGGTGAGCTCTTCTGCAGCTATGGCTAGGGCTTCCTCATGAGTTAGGTCCCTTTCCATTTGTTCTTTGTAATCCATCACATTGGTGTGTGTAGACCGACTTGACCTCTATCCCAATGACCTCCTTCATTGTGGGGTTGAAGGAGAACTCTGTCACTTCGTTCCATATAGTAAAGGTTAGTAATATCTGTCGCACATTGATATTGGCATCTGCAGTAGCTAAGAAAAGCCTACCAAGGATTATAGGTACAATAGGATCTTTAGGCATATCCAATACAATGATATCAGTAGGCACAAATAACGTACCTACCTTTACCGGAACGTCATCAACTATACCTGTGGGCCTGGTTAATGAGTTATTAGCCATGTAGAGCATACGACTTATGCTTGCCCCTAGGTCACATAGGGCCTTGTAGTGATGTTGACCAAGTTCCACAGTGATTGCGAACTTCCTTGGATCACTGTTCATCTCTGGGAACTCCATCTTTGAGCACTCCTCTGCGATCTCTACCATGGACCGCTTCTTGCTAAGGATGTCCTTGAGGAATCGGACATAGGCAGGCATCTTGCTCAGGGCCTCCGTGAGTGGGATAGTGATGTTAAGACCTTGAAGGATCTTTACGAAGTGTCTAAACTTACCTTGAGTGGGGTCCTTCAATGCTTTGGAAGAGAAGGGCAACGTATTCTTTGGTGGAGGAGCCAAAACGGTCGTCGGAGGTGCCTTCGGGGTGTCGATATCGACTGGAGTGTGGTCGATTTCGACTGGATCACTCTATATCGAGTGGGGTTTGGGCTCCAACTGCTCTGCAGTGGCTTTAACATCAACCAGAGGGTTTATATCGACTTCTGACTCGACATCGACTGGTCTATCGATGTCGACCGGGTCTGCAGTCTTCTCATTCGCTTCCGTTCGTGGCTTTTGTAGCTTGTTGCCACTCCTTAGTTACATGGCTGTGATATGGCCTGACCAGGATTGCCCCTTAGGATATGCAGTTGGTTGCCCAGGGAACGTTCCGGACGGTCTAGGGATTTGCGCCGCCAATTGACCCAGTTGGGTCTCTATGTTCTTCTTCCATACATCCATCTCCCCGAACCTTGTGGTAAGATGATGTAGTGCTTCCTTACTCTCCGCATGATTCCACCTCATTTCTTCAAGGATAAGATGATGGTCATCCTTCCGTTGGTCTCTCTTCGGGTGCCCAGGAGCTCTATAGAGTGGGGGTCCCAAGGGTTATCCGGGTTCCTTTGTGGTTTTTGGAACCTTTGGTCTCCGCAATATTGGCAAGTGGACACCTCATGTAGTTGACTTCCTCATGAGGCTCTCCTAGTTGCACTTGTTTCGCATGAGGACACTCGGTGGTGGTGTGCCGCTGCGATCCGCATTCGATGCAATCTTGGTTCGCTGAAAGGAACCTCACTTGCTTTTGGAGCTTTCGAAGTTTATCTTTGTGAAATTTCTCCTACACGTCCGTATTGATTACCTTGGAGGGTTCATATAGTGGCATAGATGGGGTAGGCCTCGATGATGATGATGTGTCGGAAGCCTCAAGAGTCCCATATGTGTTGTCGAACTCCATCAACCTCTCTATGGTGTCTCAAGCCTCTTGTGGAGCGAGTTCAAGGTAGCCATAGAAGGTGTAGATGTTGATCCTCTCATTGGTTGCAACATCAAGAGCATTGTAAATAATCTCTTGAATCACGTACGGTGGTTGGCCATGCGTCGGGCATGATCGTAGTAGGTCCTTTAGTCTTTCCCAAACAGTTGCCAGAGCTTCACCAGGCTTTTGTTTGAAAGTCGTGATCTTCTGTCGGATCAACAATGTATTGGATGGAGGGAAGAATTTGTTAAGGAACGCGTCCTTGACTTCATTCCAGGTGTGGAGCGATCTTGGGGCTACGCTTTCCAACCACTGCAATGCTTTGCCTGTAAGGGACCAAAGAAAAGCCTTTAGTTTGACATATTCAAGGCTCTGTCCATCAGCAATAGTATCGCAGAGATCTAAGAAGGTTGTTATATATGCCATAGGGCATTCATCAGGTTTTCCTTCACATTGGTGTCTCCTAATCTCAGTAAAGAAACTAGGCTTAATTTCAAAATTGGAAGTAGGGATAAGAATCGCCGATTCAGCCACTGTGAGCAAGGGATGCATGTATTGCTTTGCGTTCCATGGGAGTGCGTTTATTTGAGCTTCATATTGTCTCCTAGATTGCTCCTCCCTATCACCACGCTCCCTTTTTGCCACTTCTCTGGCGGTGAAATCCTCTACTTGCTTCTTTAGGCGTTCAATCTGTTGAGCTTGGGTCTCTTGTTCTGCCATGGCTCTTTGAATTCTAGTGCGAAGGTGAAGATATCTTTCAGGATCATCTAAACCTTCGAACTCAGGTGGGCAATCAGCGCTTCGCATACACCCTTAAAACAAAACAAAAAAAACGTGAAAATAGATTACTAGGGCGTGATTGATAGCTTCCCCAGCAATGGCGCCAAAATATGGTGTAGGGAGAATTGAATCGAAATATATAATTAAATATAAACGATGGAATCCTTAGCCTTTTCAGAGATATTCAAGACTCCCCGCTATAGTAGTAGGGAATCAGGTTCGATCATCAAGGAAGCGAGTCATCAGGATCCTAGTAGAGTCTGAAATCACATTCTGAATGTCGACCAGAAGCCTCAATCTCGAGCAAAGGACTCGACGTCGACCTAGGCTGTCGGTTCCTACTGCAACAGAAAACCTACAAAGACAAAAACGGCAGTCGATATCGACTGAAGTGGTCGATATCGATGTTAGTGGCAGAAGTCGACCTGGCTCAGAAGACTGCCAGTCGACACAGGTCAATCGATATCGAGTGGATTACTCGAAATTGACCTCAGCAACAGGAACAAAAGGAGTCGACACAACAAACGTTGGCCTAGGGCAAGGTGTTCGATATCGACTATAGTGGTCGAAATCGACTGGTTCATGCAGAAAGATTAGTTTTTGACGGCAAAGAAGGCCGAAGAAAGTAGGATGGAGAAGGAGCAATGAACAACAATAAACCAGGGGGTGTTTGAGTTTTTCGATAACTCAATGAACAACATGCGATAATGATGTAAATAAAGAAAGAACAGATCTTCCAAAGCTAGGGATTACCACGATGACAACCATGATAGTAGAAGTAAGAAATCATTAAAGATGCATGCTTTTATCATAAAGGAGAAGGTTTTCACCTAAATCCGGCAAATAGGAAAAGATATCTTGCAATAAGTTAACCTAATTTGTGTCTACTCACTACTAGAAAACTTCAATTAGACATCTGTTGACAACAGATGTCTTTCAAAAAAATTTTCGATCTTATTGTGCGTGTAGTAAAAGATCCAAACTTTAACATCGGTTTTAAGCAGATGACTTTTCTTAATTAGAACCCCTAAATTTTGGTTATGACATATTCACTTGTTGATGAATATCCATGATTTGTCATTTGAAAACATGTGGAGATGTCCTCCTAAAGCAAAAAAAATTACATATAGGCATAACTGATGTATTTCCATATTATCGACACCGCATTCAAAGTATTTATTCTCTATGTATTAAGTTCATGTTCATCATATGTGATATTATATTGTTCTAAAATAATGCAGTATTGTGGTTGTATACACAGAAGATGTCATTTTCCACATTTAAATCAGTTCTTTCAAAATAAAATGATGTTGTTGCTACAATGACACATCAATTTATTTGGCTAATAACGATGTTATTTTGATAAATATATATCAGTTAATATATCATTTTAATGTTCAAGCTGGTGTTGCACATTGAATTAAATGAGTGAACTGATGTGTATAATTATACTAGCAACTGTTTTTATAGACCAATATGATGTTAAAGGTATGAATGCACTACTATTGCCATATATAATCCGATGTATGTTATTTGGATACAAAACACGCTTTTGTCAAAAGAACATTACATTTTGTTTCTTCATCGAAATGATAGGTCGTTTAATGAAAACATGTACATAAATACTAGCATCATATTGTAACATTTACAAAATATGACGCCGCTATTCATAGCCATAAAATTGGCTAGCCACAATGTCATCTACATCCTCTTCTTCCTCAATGTCGAGACATGGAGCGAAGTCCCCATCTTTGCTCAACACCTACATCAACCACATATCTCTGTAATTTAAAAACATCGAAATCATTTATTAATTATAAGTAATATCATGCAAATCGTTTAGAAAACTAGCAAGTATTTTATAACTAAAAAAAGTAAACAAACTAATACCACAAGTGCGTAAAAAGTAATAAATGTTACAATAGAAATCAAGGGAAAACAATTATGAATGTTGTTACATAGAAATTTTACCTAATTTAGAATGAAATGCCCAACAGCAACAAGTCAGCAGCACAACAGCAACTCCATGAACTCAGCAGCATAACAACAACTCCATCAAAGGGAAGAAAGGCAATTCCAGATGATTGCACAAGCAAAATTACCCAATGAAAAGCAGGAAATTGAATCAAGTACAAAACACAAATCAGTGAAGGATTCAAAGATGTTTGAGACTCTACTCACATGATTTAGCAGAAGCTCGGGGCTAGTCCTGCAAAAATAAAACCTCCCAATGAAGGTCAACTGCACCGAAAATCAACAAAGGTACATAAGTGCAATGTGTAACAGAAATGCAGATAAAAAACGTTATTTTGGTTTAATTTCTACCTTTTCTTGTGCACTTGAGCAACTCACAGCCTCTCGCCAGGATCTCTCTTCCACATGTGGCGAGAAAGTTCCCCTCTAGAGTAAGCTCGCCACTATTGCTGCAACTAGAAGCATTACTTGCAGGTCGAGTATTACCACCTATGGCTGTCTCTATAGGAAGCATAGCCGAGATATTCCAAACTTCATTCAAAGCCCTTGCTTTCAATGTTGCTGCCCCACCAAGTGCTGCAACATACATGGTGGAATTCATATCAACAAGTGGAAACAAAATATGTAAAGTGACTTCTAGCTAATATGACTCAACTTCAGCCATAAATTTTACCACAAAATCTGTTTACCAACAAGAAATCAAGCAATTTAGCAAGAATTTTTAAGTACATCCAATAAGTCATTTAAACAACATTCCAAACATGATGAGTTTATGAGTAAAACCTGTCGCAACCGCTGCATTTATTGTCATAATATCACCAGCTGAACGGACATTGACAGCCGAGCTAATGACAAAAGCCAAGTGCTCCCGCTCAGCGCCCATAGCCTCTGCTGCTTCCACACACTGAGCTGCTACCAGTGTGGCCGTAGAAGCCATAGCCATGTCATTCCTGGCCATTTCTTAGTCCTTTCCAGAGGCAGAGGAAGCGGCGGTTGCAGCAGCTATGCCTGCCACCACAGATGCAACACCAGCAACAGACACTGTAGCATGAAGCTAGGCATTGTAGGCCCTGGTTTTTTCCTTCTTCTTCTCCCTCCTGTCTTTCAACCACCTACCCACCGTTTTCGCATTGTTGGGGGCAGCAGTAGAACAGTAGCAACAATGCTTGGCCTATAGTACTGGCTGTTGGATTGATTGTTCAGGCGGCAATAATGCATTTCAGAATTGATTTCAAAAGGATAATAACCATACAAGAGTCCAAGTGTGTGAAAGGAAATGAGAGTTATTGCAGACTTGCAGTACTCAAAGCACATAAAGGCAAAACGAGGCTAATTTAATATTTGGATCAACTTGCAAGAAAACATGGAATATCATAATGAAAGTGATGGAGGAATGTTGATCGCACAAGTCAACAAATGAAGGAAATTGAAGAACAAAGTGAAAGTATATAGTCCTCTACTCTCAAAATTGCTAGGCTGGAAGGTCATAATCAGAGGCCACTTTGGGAACCCATAATCTATTAATAAATTGCTATAAAAATCCAGGTCTCTGCAATTTAGGCCACTCAGGACCAAATGCATGGATTTCTAGTAGCATATGTCCTAGAAGAGCTAAACTATTTCAGATAACAAGGAAGATTAGATTCCCCACTATGTCATTTAAAAATTGAAATTAGCAGATAAACTAATTTCACCAGACAAATTAAGCTTCCAAAATGTCCCCTAAAGTTGGGCATGGAATCAATCAACAGAGGATTTACTGGTGTTTGTATGGTATTGTACTCCTACTTTCTTTTCTTTTCTTTTCTTTTCTTCAATGGCAACACATTCAATTTACTAGTGTAGAAGCAATTCCAGATGATTGAACAAGCAAAATCACCCAATGAAAAGCAGGAAATTGAATCAAGTACAAAACACAAATCAGTGAAGGATTCAAAGATGTTTGAGTCTCTACTCACATGATTTAGCAGAAGCTCGGGGCTAGTCCTGCAAAAAAAACCATTCAATAATAAACATACCAAAATATAGGAATGACATTAAATAATCCATTCAATTCGACAATTTCCGAAAAAATAACCCTGTTTAACCTTAACTCAGAGCATATAAAAAACAGAAATTCTCAGCACTATTCACATAAACTAAAAATTTACAATTTTCAGACAATGGAATCTGGAAAAAAAATCAAAGACATACTTAAATTCAACCTCAGGTTTGTTATGTCTCTCCATTTTCTGGAAGGAAAAATTCTGCAAACAACGATGGAAAGGTGTCATCATGGAACAAACTAGATTTTTCGGTTCTTTAATTTTTTAGTTCTAACTTCTAAATAATAAATTATAGAAATAAAGTCATCAAACATTGTAGCCAATCCTAATATTGTCAATTAGTAATTACTATTGTATCTAGAGAAGCTAATGTGAATAGAATGCATACATACAGAAAATTTATTGTATGTCAAGTCTCTCCAGCCTAAGCAATTCACTACTCTAGACTTTTGTTTGCTGTCTCATATTTGCATTTACAGATTCTCAATCTACATTCAAAAAGGAGGAGAACCATTAATCACTCAAATAGAATTAAAACTTAGATAACAGCAAATAGAACTGATTTTTCAAACTTTTTTAGCATCAAATTGAAGAGAACCATTAATAATCACTCAAATAACAACATATTTCGGAAACCTAATTTCAATAGAGACATACAAGCATCGAAATCGAAGGAGAAGAAATCCATACCACCAGAAAGAGAGGTTGAGTCTCGTCCAGTATAACAATGTAGAGGTGCCGGGGTGGAGTCATGTTTGTGTGGGCTGCAGTGAGAACAGGAAGAACGAAGGGTTGGAGGAGGTTCCGTAAGGAGTGTGCTCGGAGAACAGATATGGTGAGGTTTAGGGTTTTGGATAGGGATTGCGCAAGAGAGAGAGGGAGCGGTCACAAGGATGAATGCAGGAGAGGAGTTTAGCAGAAGAGTTGGCCTTGAGAGTTCTCAGATCTGGTTAGAGAGTGGTAAGGTTTGGGGTTTCGGGAGAAGGTCAAGAGAAAGAGGATATCTCAGATCCAGAGGGAGAGGAGGAGGAGAAGTTGAGGACAATAGGGATCGAGAAAGAGGAAAGGTGGTGGCGGCGGACCGGCGGTGGTGGTGGAGTTGGCAATAGTGGCGGCGGTGGCGAGGATGACAGCAGGAGAGGAGCTAAGTGGGCGAATGGGTCTTGGACTCTTGAGGAGAGAACTGGTGAGAGGATACATCATAGAAAGTATGGGCATTTTTTTCAAGTACGGGCGGGTGTTCAAATTTTTTTCAAGTACGGGCGGGTGTTCAAAATTTTTCTAAGTACTTCTCCGCGCCTTTCAAATTCAGAACCGCGCTTTTTAATTATTTTTAGAATGAATAATTTCACATATGTAAAAAAAATTTCACTAATCTCTAATGTTTTTTCAACATCGCAAATTTAAAAACTGATATCACAGACTAATTTAACATCAGATGTTTCATCGACAGACTTAAATCACATGATGTCTAATTGTAGTATTCTAGTAGTGACCTTTGTCATAATTACTACCCAAGTTTTACAACATGAGTTCCTTAAATTCGCATTTAAAGATGAAACACAAGGTAGAGTGAGATAAAAGATACCTTCTTTAGCGATATACAAACCTTACCACCATGGCTATCGTCGGGCTAACCCCGACCTTAGAAGAAAGGGCGACTACTCACTCATTTTGAATGAAGACATACTTGAACTTGAAAGGAAATAACTTTGTATTGAAGAGAAAACTTGAATCTTTACAATCTCAACGCCAACTATCATAAGTGCCGAAACCCTAAAGCTCAAAACTAAAACTATAATTTTGAATGCTTAATGCTTTGTGTCTTGCTTGCTTGAATGAATAAAAACCAGCCTCCTAAGGCTTTATTTATAGGCTACTAATCCTTGCTAGTCAAGGAAAGTAGATCTAATCTTCTATCTAAAATTTTATCCCATCATAGATAGGATGAAACATTATTATGGTAAAAATCTAAAATAACTAACAAACCCTTTAGGGTTAAAAGGAAATAATCATAAGGTATATTCTATCTACTTAGGAAGATAATCTATGGCTTAGATGAAAAAATTCAAATCCGCGTCTCGAAAAGCGCGTCCTTCCCGCGTCAAATTCCAGTCGATATCGACCAAGATAGTCGATATCGACCTCTCTGTTTTTGCTCGACGGGTTCAATTTCCCTCGATTTCTGGTGCCATGTCGATGTCGACATCATCACTCAATATCGAGTGGTCTTCCTGGTTGGTCTTTGTGGTCTATCTCGACACTCAGAGTCCATGTCGAGGTCTTCAGTCGATATCGACCAGTCCTGTCGATATCGACCTCTTTTCACTTTTACTTGGCTTCTTCGTTTTGACTTTGATTCTGTTTCAATTCCTACATAATTAGACCAAAACTTGTGCAGACTCTATTTCTTGCACGTTAGCTCATTCTACACAACTTTATATTATTTTTAACCTTTGCTTTAGGAATTGAATGGAATAGAAGTCAAAAGATGCGAATAAAAAGGCTACAAATATGTACATCAGTTGACATGCTTGATAAAATTATCGAATATGAATGATTTTTGAGAATTTCATGTGAGTTATGACTCATTTTCTTCTAACTTCTTTCCCCGATTTACCACCCGACCCACCCGATGGATCAGATGATGGGTGAAACATTCGATTGGTGGGTGACAGGTTAGGTGAAATTTTTTTTGTGATGGGTCGGGTGAAAAAATGGGTCCACCTATCCATCACTCGACTCATTTCCACCCCTAATAACCGTCGACGATGCTAGACAATGAGGTTGCTTTTTAAGACAAACTATACTCACCAGTATAAATGGATGATTTTCTACGACATCAACATTGAACATGATCATAGAACATAATAGAATGTCAACATTTAGATAACCGATGGATATGGAAGATAGAATGTTTTCCAAAAGTGATAAAATTCCCGTGGAAGCTAATACAAAAAGGTCTACTAATAAAAGCAAGACTTTCTAAAAAGGGGGTACTGATTCCAATCGTATTTTCTACTCCTGCACACTCAATGTAGACACTCAGTGGAGTTAATTAATGAAATTGGTTCTGGCATTGAGACACATTAAAAAAATGAGCCAACAAAGAAAGACAACCAAGGAAATAATCACTGAGATCTTCTCATAATTAAGAAAGAAACAAAAGACATGCATAGTCACAATATGGTAAGGAATCTGGACAATCAGGAACAAAGTCGTGTTTAATGACATCACCCTATCAGCTAAACAATCACAAATAGAATATTTAAGGCAACAATTACAAAACTGAAACAATCAAAGAAACTTTTCGAGGGAAGACAATGGAAACAAAGGAACTGAAAACAAGGCCAAAGGTAAGGAAAACACAAAACCTAAGATGGGAAAAAAGGGTAAATTGCATCTATCATCCTTAACCTTCAACCACTGTTTCATTAAGTCTTTAAGCTTTATTTTGTTCCATGTGGTCCTTAAAATTTGGTTTTGTTTCCAAATATGGTCCTTCCGTCAAACTAGACGTTAATTGCTGTTAAATGGTAAGTGTTAATTTAGTTTTTTTTTAAATATAGGAGTGTTAATTTGGTTTTGGGGTGTGTGGTAGCTTGACCATCCATAATGGTTTTGGGTAAAATGTACACATTTGTACAAAATGTGTAAAAATATATACCACTTTTTAACAATTTGCTTCATTGGTAAAATGTGCATTTTTTACACACAATTCAAATACAATTTATTTAAAATAAAA
Source organism: Persicaria maculosa (assembly GCA_963922045.1). Classification (NCBI taxonomy): domain Eukaryota; kingdom Viridiplantae; phylum Streptophyta; class Magnoliopsida; order Caryophyllales; family Polygonaceae; genus Persicaria; species Persicaria maculosa. The sequence continues at coordinate 19,019,212 of OY998271.1, read as the reverse complement.
AGGAAAATAAAATCATAAAAAATCAACCAATGAAATTGTCTTGCTTTTTATAAAAAGTTTTGCATATAGGGTAGATGGTGTGCTCAAATTTGCATATTACATGCTCAAATGTGCACATTTGCACACACCCAAAACATCCAATGGAGTTAAAAAAATGTCTAAAAAATACACATTTGCACATTTACACACAACCATTTTGGATGGTCTAATTGTTTGTGTGCACCCAATGCAAATGACATATTAGTATGTTGTTAACACTATTTTATCATTTCATTAAAATTAAAGAAAAATATATTTTTCTACTATAGCTATAAAGGTGAGAGATTAACATAGTAATCCCGACTAAAATTATTTTGTCATTCATAATATATGTTCTTAAGTCATATATATATATATATATATATATATATATATATATATATATATATATATATATATATATCAAAGAAACTTTTCGAGGGAAGACAATGGAAACAAAGGAACTGAAAACAAGGCCAAAGGTAAGGAAAACACAAAACCTAAGATGGGAAAAAAAGGGTAAATTGCATCTATCATCCTTAACCTTCAACCACTGTTTCATTAAGTCTCTAAGCTTTATTTTGTTCCATGTGGTCCTTAAAATTTGGTTTTGTTTCCAAATATGGTCCTTCCATCAAACTAGACGTTAATTGATGTTAAATGGTAAGTATTAATTTAGTTTTTTTTTTAAATATAGGAGTGTTAATTTGGTTTTGGGGTGTGTGGTAGCTTGACCATCCATAATGGTTTTGGGTAAAATGTACACATTTGTACAAAATGTGTAAAAATATATATCACTTTTTAACAATTTGCTTCATTGGTAAAATGTGCATTTTTTGCACACAATTCAAATACAATTTATTTAAAATAAAAAGGAAAATAAAATCATAAAAAATCAACCAATGAAATTGTGTTGCTTTTTATAAAAAGTTTTGCACATAGGGTAGATGGTGTGCTCAAATTTGCATATTACATGCTCAAATGTGTACATTTGCACACACCCAAAACATCCAATGGAGTTAAAAAAAAGTCTAAAAAATACATATTTGCACATTTGCACACAACCATTTTGGATGGTCTAATTGTTTGTGTGCACCCAATGCAAATGACATATTAGTATGTTGTTAACACTATTTTATCATTTCGTTAAAATTAAAGAAAAATATATTTTTCTACTATATCTATAAAGGTGAGAGATTAACATAGTAATCCCCACTAAAATTATTTTATCATTCATAATATATGTTCATAAGTCATATATATATATATATATATATATATATATATATATATATATTTATATATAGGGTGTGGTTCGGGTGTACACACCCCTTAGGGTGTACCTTATTCACAAATATTATTCAGTGAAATGTGAAGCATTATTCGGTAAAATTTGAAGCATTATTTGGTGAAATGTGAAACATTCTACAAAATAATGTTATGTTTCTTTTTCCGTTCAGTTCAGATGAAAACGTTCTAATTCCACTGAATAATTTATAACATTCTACTGAATGATGTTTAGTTTTTTATTCATTTATTTCAAATAAAAGAAACCTTAATTCCCTTAACAATACTTACAATTTATATGAATACTGCTTCAAATTTCACCAAATAATGTTTCACATTCCCTTAAACAATACTCACATTTCACCGAATAATATTTGTGAACAAGGTACACCCTAAGGCTTGTGTACAAATGATCCATACACTATAAATATATATATATAGGGATTGACTCCGGTGAAAACCTCAAATTGTGGTAAAAACCGTGAGAACTACTTTATAGCTTGGTTTATTTGAAACCCGTGCTAAAAATCTCAATGACACAGTGACTTTACAACTCAGTTCAACCTAAAAACTGTGCTAAAAACTCAAGTTTTCAAATAACACATGACTTTATATCTCGAGTAAACCTAAAAACCGTGATGAAAACTCATGTTTTGAAATTACAATAGTTACTTTATAGCTCGGTTTTATTCAGAACCGGGCTAAAATATGTGACTATATAGATCGGTTTTATTCAGAACCGGGCTATAAAGCTAGTGAACCGGGCTAAAAAGCCGGTCGTCACAGGTTTTTACCGCAATTTTTGTTTTCACCAGAGCGCACCCCTATATATATATTTAATAAGGAAAATATTCGGCGGCAGCAAGGGTGAGTCTTATGTCAACCGAGATCATCCTGACGGATAAGGCCTAAAAGACGTGAATGGTATTGTATTTGAGTTCCTACAGTATGGGGACTAAGGTGTACGACCTTATCTGTCACCACATTACCTTCACGGAACACATGGTTGATAACTACTGATTGGAAAGGTTGGAGGTGATTGAAGGAATCTGATATGAGCATCTCAATATCCCAAGGGCCCTTCCATGTGTTTTTAAGTGCATTGATCACGTAAGATTATCTCCCTATATTTCAAGTTGTTGGAGGCCTAGTTCCTTTGCCGCTGTTATTTCTTTAGGAAGGGTAATTGCTTCAGTTTTCATAACAACTTGGTTTTTGCATTTCCCATGTCCTATGTAAATACTGTCCCCTCTATAATTTCTAATGATAAATCCAAAAGTGCTTTCTCCCGATTCACTTACAGATCCATCAAAATTTAATTGAGCAAAGCCTTGTCTTGGCATTTACCATCTTGTTCTTTCTCTTGTTCTTCTTCCCTGTTGTATGATGGGTTGTCATGGGTAGCCCTCTACCTCTTGTTGGTAGTTTTCTGTTCTACTCCACTTATTGTGTGATGTCTGTATGAATCTTTTAACATCTTGGGGGGTTTGGGATTTGTATATGTTCAAAGAGGAATTTGTTTCGAAAATGTCAGATACTCCACCAGACTACTGCTAGGAGCTGCTTATCCTCTTTTCCTACTCTAGATCCCAAATCTCCCAATAAGTCAACTATGTTTTTGTTTTTGGTATATAGGTTTTTTACAATTTGGGTTAATTTGGTGCTAATTGTTGCCATGATTTGGATAGTATGAGGACACTGAAAAAAAGAGATGAGACACATTTTCGCATTGACAATTGCAAAAGATGCATTGAAGAGGAACATCCACCCCTTTTTGGGACAGTCTTAGCTTAGTTGGTAATCCATTGTTCCCTAATTTCCACAAGAAATTCTTAATTTTAAGATATGTGTCCATGTTCTAGACCCAATCAAACTTAACAAGCTCTAATGTAGCTGTTTTGGTAATGAATTTCATGGCGCTGATTGTAGTGAACCAACCATGTCTATTCAGCCACCAATATAGTATATCTTGTATGTCATTGCCGGGTATGTGTATTTAGAGGACTTCCTCTACTAATTCTGTTGGAAGTATTCGACGTATGTGACTTTCTTTCCATTTTTTATTATTGTCAATGAATTCGCTAACCTTCTGGCTAACTTCCATTCCAGGTGTTAATATGATTTGCTCGATAAGCGGTGTAGGTGAGACCCATTGACGTAGGGAGGTCTTGAATTGAAATATATAATAAAATATTCTCAACCTTAGCTACTCAAATAAATTCAAGACTCCCCGCTGTAGTAGTAGGGAATCAGGATCGATCCACGAGGAAGCGTGTCAACGGGATCCTAGATAGTCCAAATATCACGTCTGTGTCGACCAGAAGCCTCAATCTCGAGTTGATGACTCGACGTCGATGGTGGCTGTCGATTCCTAGTGCAGTAGAAGACCTATACAAGCAAAAGCAACATTTGATCTCGACCTAGGAGGTCGATCTCGAGCGTCGGTAACTACGTCGATCGACTCAGAAGATTATCGGACGATCTTGGGCACTCGATGTCGAGTAGGTCACTCGATATTAAACTCAGATGCAGATTCAGATGTGTGTTGTCGACTCAGAAAACCATCGACTCAATGCTTGGTGTCGATATCGACTTCAGGTATCGATATCGAGTGGTCCTGCAGTGCGTTAGGGTTATCAACAAAGAATGGCCGAAGAGAATAGAATGGGAGTAGAAGTATGGACAGAAATAAACAAGTTTTGTATGAATGTAAATATGTATTAAAAGCAACTCCTAAGGCTGGAGTTTACCACAACGTTAACTAAACATGCATAAGATAAGTAAGACGGACAATTGCGCTATCTCACCCGAGGGACAAGCTTTCACCGTACAACAACAATTAGGAATACTCTTGCAAATAAACTTAAATGTCTCTACAAATTTTATGTTTATAACCCAAGTTGTTAACATGAATCCATTTTCTTGTGATAAGGACTAAACATAAAATCATAGGAGATGATTAAGACACAACGATATCCACAACAAGTACTTACCTCAAGCACGCATGGCTAACGTCGAGCTCACCCTGACCCTAAGAGCTTGGGGAACTACTCGCTCTTCATCAAAACAAACATCTTTGCTTCAAAGGAGACAACTTGCATTGAAAGTAAACTTCGAAACTTTATCCAACGTCGACTTTCGCAAACGCCAAACCCTAAAGCCTTTTCTACTCTCTAACTCTATTTCTTGTGATTGTTGTGTTGTGGAATGAATAAAAACCAGCCCCCTAGGGCTTTATTTATAGCCTACTAATCCTTGCTAGCCAAGGAAAGTAGTCCTAATCCTACTAAAACTACTATTCTAAATTCTATCCTATTACAGATAGGATGAAGCATTATTATGGAAAATAATAAATATCCTAGGGTAAAAAGGAAAGTTCCCTAAGACATAATCTATCTAAAATATATGATAAACCGTGGCCTTCAAGTATATCTTCCATCCGCGTTCTTAAACCGCGTTCAATCCGTGGACACTTATACTCGATATCGAGTACAACACTCGATATTGACTGCTTTATTTTTGCTCAATGTGTCCTTACTTCACTCGACTTCTGGTGTGGTGTCGATGTCGAGTTCATCACTTGATCTAATATAATGTCGAGTGCTCTCCAGTAGGTTTGTGTTACCTTGGCTCAACACTTGGTGTCTACGTCGATATGTCTAGTCAATCTCGAGTGCAGGGCTCGATCTCGACCACTCTTTAGTTTCTCTTGGATTTCTCGTTTTGGCTTTGATTCCGCTCTAATCCCTATACATTTAAACCGAAACTTGTGCAGGCTCTATTTCTTGCACTTTAGCTCATTCTACACAAATTCTCATTATTCTCAATCCATGATTTACAAATTATGAAGTCAAAACATGCAATTAAAATGACTATAAATATGTACATCACCTATCTATCTGTCCAACAGTTACTCGATCAGAGGCACTCAATCTCGACATGATAACTCAATATCAACCAAAGAACCCGAGGTCGATTGAAGGAAAGGAGCCAGATCGAGACTAAGGCAATGTCGACCAGAAATCACCCATGTCGACTTGACATGAAGCACTCGACATGGAGTAATCCACTCGACATCGACTAGAGCAACAGACGCATAAGTGACGCGTGATGTGCCAGGGTCTTTGGGATATTACTTAGCCATGTGTTACATCTATCATCTACCAAGATCTTCTATCCTTAGGGGTATATTCCAAATATGTTAGGAAATATTACCTTATATTTATTTTAGGACACAATTTAGTTTAGACAGAATTTCTTTTACCAATCTTAGTAGGATTAGGATTTCCATTCTTGTCTAGCAAGGGTTGTGAGGCTATAAATAATGCCCCAGGGGCTAGTTTTAGGAGGTAGAGAAGAAGGCAAGTAGCGAGTAGAGATAGAGAGATAGAGAAGAAGGCATAATAGCGAGTAGAGATAGAGAGATAGAGAAGAAGACATAATAGCGAGTAGAGATAAAGAGATAGAGAAGAAGGCATAGTTTGGTTGTACGATTAGAGTTTCTTTCTAAGGTTTAATGCAAAGTTATTTCTTTTATTCAACACTATTTTCCCTGATGAGGTGTGAGTATTCGTCCTACTTCTAGGGTCGGGGTGACCCCGACAGTAGCCATGTAATTATGCTTGAATTTTTTATTTAATTATGCGATTTCATCTTCTATCCCGCGTTCAATCCTTCATGAGAATTTAGGATCATTCCTTATTTACCTTATATGAAGAAAAAGTGGATTATGTATGTGAATTCGAATAGTAATTAGGTTTTGCCTGCGAAAATTGAGTAAACCCTAGTTATGAAAAGGATAGAAACAATTAGGTGTTTATGCGAAAGCCTTTATGTCCCTAATTGGTTGATGACAAAAACATAATCTTTTATGTGATTTAAGTATTTATACATGCATGACTATTGTCGCGGTAAATCCCTACCTTATGAGCTTTTAGTTTATAAAGTTAACCCCCTCCCCCCCCCAAAAAAAAATATGTCTTTTTATTATTTCTTTACTTCTCTATTTACTTATTTATTTTCTGTTACAATCTGTGAAACCAATCGACGTCGACACATCCACTCGATATCGAGTACACTAAACATGAAGAATTCAAGTCGACGGTCTTCTAAATTGACAGGGAAGCACTGACCCACTCAAGATCGACCTACCTAGTCGATATCAAGTGCTCTCTGTTTCTGTTGCAGGTTTCAAAGATTGACTGCAACACTAGGAATTGACAGCCCTATCTAGTCGATATCGAGGCTTCTGGTCGATGTGGCGCAGGAACTTCACAAGACTATGACCGGTGACTCACCTCCTCGAAGATCGATCCTGATTCCCTACTGCTGCATCGGGAGGGATTCTTGAATTTTATTTTCTAGGGAAGGAATTGGTTCGATTCACATCTTTTATTTACATATCTAGAGTTTCCCTCCTACCAAATTTTTGGCGTCTTTGCCAGGGAGGCATCAATCGCGCCTTATCTAGTCTTATTATTCTTTCTACCTAGTGTTATTTTGAAGGTGTATATGACACGCTGATCGCACACCCGAATTTGCAGCTTTAGACTATCCGGAACACTTCCTTCGTCTACATGAAAGGGCAAAAAGGATCATGGCAAACGAGGAGACAATACAACAAGAGCTCGAGAGGCTTAGGAAGCAAGTTGAGGAGTTCGACACCGAGCGCACTCAACATACGCAGGCACAATAATGAATGACGACTAGATATAACCAAGAGGTCCAAGCCCGTAGAGAAGCCTAGGAGCTATTACGCGAGATCCCACATAATGCCAAAGAGTACTTGCACCCGACGCTAGCGGTGCCTGAATGTTCTATTGTTTTGCCTAACATTTCCTTTGAGATTAAAACTACTTTTATAGCGGAGATTAGGAGACATACCTATGAGGGAAAGGGCTCCGAATACCCTATGGCGCATATTACTACATATATTGACTTGTGTGATACCATTGCTGATGGTGTCAATTTAGAATATGTGCGCCTAAAAGCTTTTAGATGGTCTCTTACAGGAAAGGCTCTGCACTAGTTGGAGAGGTTACCCACAAGATCTATCTGCACCTGGGGTGAACTTAGAGACGTCTTCTTGAACAAGTTCTTTCCACCATCCAAGACGGTGCAGATTCGCCAAAGGATTATGTCCTTCAAGCAGAGACCAGGATCCTGCCCTACGCATGGGCAACTGCCTTATGTTATCCAGGAGATCATCTACAATGCCCTAGACATCCCTACAAGAGAGCGGATCAACACCTATACCACCTACCGCTACCTAGAGCTTACACCTAATCAAACCTGGGAGTCGATTGAAAGGCTCGTGGAGTTTGACAACACTTTTGGGACTCTTGCGGCCCCCGATGCGAGGCCGTCCCCATCCATGCCACTATACGAGCCATCAAAAGAGGTGGATCAAGAGGTGAAGGATCAATTCATAAAAGACCAAGTAAAGCATCTCCAAAAGCATATTAGGTTTTTAACTAATAACCAAGCTTGTTTAGAATGTGGGTCACAGAAGCGTAACACGATTGCTTGATGTCGCGTCCGCGGCCTATGTACCTAGAAAGCTGAACGCTCGATCTGCAACCTATTGATTAGACTTATGTGTAGGTGTGCTTGTATGCACAATTATTGGCTCGTAGTATGTTTTGGGGGCTTGCACGCCCTGGCTACAGGCATTAGGCATTGTCTTATGACGTTTGTAGGCCTCGATTATAATATTGGTCTTTGCTTGGGGTTTGCAACCTTGAGTAGGACCCATGGTGGTATCCCCTAACTAGGTTTTCCGGCCTAATTAGGGATGACATCTCATTTCATTTCCTGCATTTTTATGGAGGAGGAAGTAAAGTTTGCGCGGGGCCTAACTATGGAGGAGGCTATCAAGAAAATTGGGGATATCAACAACTCCAACAACAACCATATCAATAAATCCCGCCCTATAGAGCACCTGGCCATCCGGAGAGGGAAAGAAGGGATGACTTACAACTCATCCTGGATAAAATAAGGAGGAACCAAGCAGAGAACAAACAATCCAATAATGCCATCCACACTTAACTAAATGGCATTAATGCAAGGCTTGGTGAGATAGATACATGGAGGAAAACCGTAGAGACCCAATTGGGTCAATTGGCGCCCAATGTTCCACGACAAGCCAGAGCGCTCCTAGAGTCCCAGGCCAAACTCAGGCCAATCCTAAGGGGCAACCAGCAGGCCACATCGCCGCTATCCGCTTAAAGAGTGGCAAAGAAATCCAAATTAATCATGATAAAATGGAGCCATCAGAGAAAATTACTGGAGAGCCAGTTGATATCGACAAACCCATGTCGAGATCGAGTGACCCACTCGATGTCGAGCCCACTGTCGAGGTCGATCCTGTCCAGGCACACTTGAGATTGAACACAACACTCGATGTCGACTCCCCTATTGATGTCGACCAGTCATCTACAACACCTCGGGACAATCCCACTCCCATAAAGCAGAAGCCACTTCCCTTTCCCTCCAAAGCACTACGGAACCCTGCGAACGTAAAGTTTCAAGGATTTGTGAAGGTACTAAAATGCCTAAATGTCACTATACCATTCACGATGGCTCTTCATGAGATGTCATCATACATCCGGTTCCTAAAGGACATCTTGAGAAAGAAGCGATCAATCGCTGAGATCGCGGAGGAATGCAACAAAGTAGACTACGAGGAGAAGAGAAGTGATCCGATGAAATTTGCCATTACAATTGGGCTTGGCCAACATCGCTACAAGGCCTTGTGCGACTTAGGGGCTAGCGTGAGCCTCATGCCTTTGTCCATATGGTCAAATGTCAATATTGGAGCCTTGGAGCATGTGGATATGAAACTTTATATGGCCGACAACAACTTCGTGAAGCCCACAGGAATCAACGATGACGTCCCAGTAATGGTGGTTAAGTTCTATGTATCAACGGATTTTATTATGCTAGATATGGCAGAGGATCCTACATGCCCCATCATCCTAGGGAGGCCATTCCTAGCTACGACCGACACCAATATCAGCGTGAGAAAGGGATTATTGTCATTCATAATTGGCAATGAAGTCATAGAGTTCTCCTTCAACCATACTATGAAGGTGGTGAACCAAATGGAAGTCAAGGCCTTACATATGATAGGGAGAGTAATCCATTATGATGTGCCAACGGAGAGGACCTTGACCAATGAAGAACTAGAGGAAAGGGCCATGGAGGCCCCAATGGAGGAGCTTTTGGATATTTGGTACCAGGCGGACGACGAAGAAGGGACTGAGAAAGCAGTCGATGTCGACACCCACCTGTTGATGTTGACCACATTGGAGCCACTACTGATGCCAGAAGCAAAGTATGGGGTTTACGTTGAAGAAAGACTCGAAATCCACTAAGGTCAGTCGCTATCGACTGGACCTACTCGAGATCGACTCCCCCTCATCGACCTACCTTCATCGAATCCACCTCCAGAAGAAAAGACACTCGATGTCGATCCTTGTACTCGATGTCGAGCACTCCCTCAGTGCCTAAACAAATCAAAGGTAAGTCCAGGTGAAGATCCTCATCCTTTAGAACATAAAGATAAAATCCCTATGAAAAGAGTACCCTTGTTTGTATGCCTTAGTAACATGATAGGTGATGTGTGCATATTTCACCATGTTTTATGCTTACATCTTTTCCGTTTTCATGCATATTTTATAATTTCGGGTTGGGAAAGTAGTGAATTTGTGTAGTTTGAGTTCATTTGCTAGATATAGAGGTCTACACAAGTTTTGGTTTGATTTCGCAGAAAATGGAGCATTTTGGAGGGAAGAAAAGACAAAGCAGAAGAGCTCGATCTCGAGCAGAAAGTAGTCGATCTCGACCAAACAACTCAACATCGACCTATGTACCCAAGATTGACTGAGGAGAAAAGAGAAAGATCAAGATGAATCCATGTCGACCACAACAAACCAACTCGACTCGACATAGGTCACTCGATATTCACCTGTCCACTCGACATCAACTGGTGCAACAGACGTGTGAGAAACGCGGATTGGACCGAATCTTTGGAGGATATTACTTAACCACAAAGACATCTATCATCTACCAAGATTCATCTATCTTAGGGGTATATTCAAAGCATGTTAGGGAATATTACCTATTTTAATATTTTATTTTAGGAGATAATTTAGTTTAGATAAACTTTCCTTATAACAATCTTACTAGGATTAGGACTCCAATCCTTGGCTAGAAAGGGATAAAAGGCTATAAATAAAGCCCTAGGAGGCTGGTTTTTATGAATTCAATTCATAAACAATCAAACAACCAAAGAGAAGAGAGAGACAAAGGCGAGAGAGTAGGAGATAGCGGAGAAGAAGGCGGTGGTTGTACGGTTAGTTTCTTTCCCAGTTTAATGCAAAGTTCTTGTTTTTATGCAATGTTGTCCATGGCAAACGAGGAGACCATACAACAAGAGCTCGAGAGGCTTAGGAAGCAAGTTGAGGAGTTCGACACCGAGCGCACCCAACATACGCAGGCACAGTAATGAATGACGGCTAGATATAACCAAGAGTTACAAGCCCGCAGAGAAGCCTAGGAGCTATTACGCGAGATCCCACATAATGCCAAAGAGTACTTGCACCCGACGCTAGCGGTGCCTGAATGTTCTATTGTTCTCCCTAACATTTCCTTTGAGATTAAAACTACTTTTATAGCGGAGATTAGGAGACATACCTATGAGGGAAAGGGCTCCGAATGCCCTATGGCGCATATTACTACATATATTGACTTGTGTGATACCATTGCTGATGGTGTCAATTTAGAATATGTGTGCCTAAAAGCTTTTAGATGGTCTCTTGCAGGAAAGGCTCTGCACTGGTTGGAGAGGTTACCCCCAAGATCTATCTGCCCCTGGGGTGAACTTAGAGACGTCTTCTTGAACAAGTTCTTTCCACCATCCAAGACGGTGCAGATTCGCCAAAGGATTATGGCCTTCAAGTAGAGACCAGGAGAGATGCTAGCGCAAGTCCGGGAGCACTACAAAGACCAATTATGATCCTGCCCTACGCATGGGCAACTGCCTTATGTTATCCAGGAGATCATCTACAATGCCCTAGACGTCCCTACAAGAGAGCGGATCAACACCTATACCACCTACCGCTACCTAGAGCTTACACCTAGCTAATCAAGCCTGGGAGACGATTGAAAGGCTCGTGGAGTTTGACAAATCCTCTGGGACTCATGCGGCCCCCGATGCGAGGCCGTCCCCATCCACGCCACTATACGAGCCATCAAAAGAGGTGGATCAAGAGGTGAAGGATCAATTCATGAAAGACCAAGTAAAGCATCTCCAAAAGCATATTAGGTTTTTAACTAATAACCCTTGCTTGTTTAGAATGTGGGTCACAGAAGCGTAACACGATTGCTTGATGTCAAGTCCGTGGCCCATGGACCTAGACAGCTGAACGCTCGATCTGCAGCCTATTGATTAGACTTATGTGTAGGTGATGTGCGCGCAAATTGCCATATTTTCTATGCACACATGAATCCATTTTATTTTCTTTTGCATGCATATTAATGGAAAAATATGGGAATAGTGTAGTTTATGCTTAATTGTCAAATATATGGGTTTGCACGAGTTTCCATGTGATTTCGCAGAAAACAGGATGAAAATGGATGAATTCGGAAGAGCGGAAAAAGAACTCAAAGTCTTCTGAAGAGGTCGAAATCGTCTAAAGACCTCGACATCGACTACATCAGAGACATAGGAATCGAGCAGAAAAGGAAACAGAGCATATCGACACAGAAGAGGTCGATATTGATAGAAGTCGAGTGCCAGTTCGAGTAGGAGAAGGAGAAGCTCGAGATAAGGTTTTGGAGGGGTCGATATCGATGTCTAAGGGTCGATATCGACCATGCCAACTGAGGAATTCGACTCCGATTTTGATAGAATTATATCCAAAGCTTGCAATATCTATCCAAAGGTCGAGATTTCCTATCATCAACAATAGATCTATCATGAGGAGGCTGATTTCACCATGAAGTTTTAGCTTTTACTTTGTTTTAGATTATCTTCGAGAATAAAGATAAGGTTTCGAGTCCTTATCGACATCTATAAATAGAGGCCAATAAGGCTGACTTTAGGTATCCAATTTTCACAGAGAATTTCAGTTGCAATAGAGAGTAGAGAGATAGAGAGGAGGCCGAGTGGAGTTGTAAAGCGAGAGCGGAGTGGCTTGTTCGGTTGTACTTTCTTTCGGAGTTTTAATTCAATGTAGCTTTCTTTCAATAACAATGATGATGATGTGCACGATGAGGAGCGAGTAGTCAACCCACTTCTAGGGTCGGGGTGAGCCCGACGATAGCAATGTGAGGTAAGTTTATCAAAGGTATGACTTTTATGCGATTCCGTCTTCTACCCCATGCATGATCCTTTGCGAAAGTTAGGGAGATTCATTCTTTGGATTATTGAAGCGAAAGCCACTCATATTGTGAACTTGAATTGCTCATGAATTGGATAGTAACTCTTAGGAATTATGCGAGAGCCTCTAATCACCTAAGTGTTGATAACGAAAGTTATTTGACCAAAAGACATTAATGTTCATATCTTTTGCATGAAACTTGCATTGTTATCGTTGTGGCATGAAACCCCGACTTTGGAAGCCTTTTAATTAATTGAATTCTTCATAAAAGTCTTAGTTTTGTTTCTGTTCATCTTCCTTCTCCATTCTATTTTCTTCGGACTCTTTTCCGATAAATTGGTTACAAAAACAGTTTCTGTGACAAGCATCGAAATCGACCACAAGGGTCGATATCGAGGTCTAACATCGATATCTAGGTCTCTGCTCGACGTCGACTTTCTGTTTTGTCTTCTGTAGGAACTGCGCTAGGAAATCGACCAGAACTGAGGTCGATATCGACCTGTATACTCGATATCGAGTGTCTGCTGAGGTCGAAAGCCTTGATCGTGAGTACAACAAAGGAAGCCCTGACATACCTCCTCGTGGATTCGATCCTGAATTACCCTACTACTACAAGGGAGGGGATTCTTGTATTATTTTTTTGGGACAGGGAGATAGTCTAGTTGTGCTTTGTTTTATTTTAAATATTTGAATCTCCTACTTACCACCCAAGTTGCGAACAAATTGGCGCCGTTGCTGGGGAGGCAATCAATCGCCACCTAAGTTAATGACGATCTTTTTCTAAGCTTATTCTGCAGGTTTATGCGACGTTCTGATCGCGGACCTATCCTGGAACCAATTAACGAGCCTGAACGTTTCTACCATCTTCGCAACAAAGCCATACGCATCATGACTGACAATGAGACGCAGGCTGAGATCATAGAGTGGTTGAGGAAGGAGATCGAGGACCACAATGCTACAATCGCTGCTGAAAGGGTCGCTGCTGCTGCTGAGCGAGCCCGTGCTGATAGAGAGGAGGATGCGCGCAGACAAGCCCAAGAGCGGCTAAATCAGTATCCACAGACGGCGATGCAATACATGCATCCGCCACTTCATGTTCCTGAATCTGCCATTATAATTCCTCACTCTAACTATGAATTGAAAATTAACTTCCTCTTTGAGATTAAAAGAAATACTTTTGAAGGAAGACATAATGAATGCCCCCTACAACACATCTCTACTTTTATGGACTTATTTGAAACGGTTGCTGATGGAGTAAACTTAGAGTATGTGTGACTAAAATCTTTTCGATGGTCTTTAGCAGGAAAGGCATTACAATGGCTTGAAAGTTTAGCTCCACGATCGCTAAGGACATGGGCGGAGGTGAAAGATGCATTCTTGAATAAATTCTTCCCACCTTCTAAAATGGTGATGCTACGACAAAGGATCACGGCTTTCAAACAAAAGCCAGGTGAAACCCTAGCTCAGGCGTGGGAGCACTTTACGGACTTGCTGAGATCATGCCCGATGCATGGACAACTTCCATATGTCATCCAAGAGATCTTTTATAACGCCCTTGATGCACCGAATAAGGAGAGGATCAATTCATATACCTCCTATCGGTACATTGAGCTTACACCAACGGAGGCATGGGAGACCATTGAGAGGCTAGTGAACTTTGACAACACCTATGGGGCTGCTGCGGCCTATGATGCAAGGCCTGCCCCATCTATGCCACTATATGAGCCTCCAAGGGAGATAGATCCTGAAGTGCGGCAACAATTCCATAACGATCAAACACGCTGCCTTCAAAAGCAAGTAAGGTTCCTGAGCAACAATCAACCTTGTCAGGAGTGTGGTTCAATAAGGCATAACACCAGTGCCTGTCCACATACTGAGCAAGTATCCATGGCGAAACAACATGAGGAGGTCAAATGGACGAGAGGCCCCTATGGAGGGGGCAATCAACAAAATTGGGGTGATCAAAGGTTCTATCAAAGGGATCCCCCAACATATAGGGCACCAGGGCACCCTGAGCGGGAGAATAAGAAAGATGACCTGCAAATCATCCTTGATGAGATGTGGAGGAACCACGCTGAGTTCAAACAAGCCAATAACTCCGTCCATACTCAGCTGCAGGGCATCAATTCTAGACTTGGGGAGATCGACGTTTGAAAGCGCAACATGGAGACTCAAATGAGTCAATTGGCGGAAGCAATGCCCAAGGCGTCAGGATCACTCCCTAGATCCACTGTGCCCAACCAAAAGTGCAAAACCACTGGTCACATTGCGGCAGTAAACCTAAGGAGTGGGCGTGAATTACAAACGCCCGAGCAAAAAGCGGAGGAGAAGGAGCCAGAACAGGCGTCGATATCGACCCCCCCTGTCGATATCGACCAAGGTGACATCGATGTCGACACTCCTGTCGATGTTGACCCTAATTCTGCATCACCACAGAAATCGACTCCTTCCGTTGATATCGACCCTACTGATGTCGATATCGACCTCACTACAGCCGCGGGAAAGAAGAAGGTGTTGCCATTCCCAACTAGAAAGGTGACTAAGGACCCAGCGGAAAAGAAGTTCCAACGGTTCGTGAAGATGCTCCAAGGGCTTAATGTCTCTATACCATTCACAGAGGCACTTCACGAGATGCCATGTTATGTAAGGTTCCTTAAGGACATCTTGGGTAAGAAGCGATCGCTCTCTGAGATCGCAGAGGAATGCAACAGGTTGGAGCTACCACAAAAGCGGGCGGACCCAGGTAAGTTTTCTATCGCTATAGGTCTAGGTCAATTCAAATTTAATGCTTTAGTTGACTTGGGCGCTAGCGTTAGCATGATGCCACTAACCATTTGGCACAAGGTAAAGATAGGTCCTCTGGAGCCCGTGGATGCAAGATTGTACATGGCTAACAATACGGCAGTGATTCCAACTGGGATAGTGACGGATGTGCCAGTAAAAGTAGGTAAATTCTTTGTCCCTGCTGATTTCCTAGTTGTTGACATAGCGGAGGACCCTGCTTGTCCAATTATTTTAGGTAGGCCATTCCTAGCAACCGTCGATGCCAACATTAGCGTGAAGAAAGGATTGCTCTCACTCACAATTAGTGATGAAGTAATAGAGTATTCCTTCAACAAGACAGTGCAAAGTCAAGGGCCAATGGAGATAAAAGCCATCAATGAAGCCCAAGTAGAGGAAGTTGAAGCAATCTTGAACGAAGGAGCTCAACAAAACATTGAAATCGACCCAGGTAAGTCGATATTGACCACTAATGTTCAAGATTATGTGACAGGTCATAAGTATGGGGTCGACGGAGGAAAAGAGGAAGCATCGAAATCGGGGTCAAGGGTCGATATCGACCATGCCTTATCGAAATCGACCACCATCAGCACTGAGAAGGGAGGCAAGGAGACCTCGATATCGACCTGATCATATCGAGTCAAAACTCCCCAAATCGACTGATCCTCCTGGTGTACAACAGAGGTCGATATCGACCGCCGAACATCGACATCAACCTGAGCCACAAACAGAGAAGAAGGTAAGTCAAGGTACGAATTCCTCTTGTTCAATTACAATTAAGGACTTATCATTATTTGGAAGAGGTGTGCCTTGGCATGTGCGCTTATGTAGGGTATCCGATGATGGTTCAAGCCAATATGAGATAGGAGACAAGGTCTATGTTGCCAAGTCTAAGGACCATTGGTTCCCTACAAGATTCAAGGATACGAACTTAGGTCCATTCACGGTGAATCAAATCAATCCCGGCGGAATGCAGCTGCGGGACAAGAAAGGAGTGATATTTGAGGCCCAAGCCACATGGGCTCTGCAGATGCCACCTCGAGAAGCGCAAAGGAAGAAGTTGGCCTAGCGACTTAAAAATCTAGAGCTTGTAACAAAGACTTAGTTTTGGTTTTAGACGGCTTTTTGTTTTGGTTTTAGACACTTTATTGTTTTGCATATTTTGTGTTTATTTTTCAAATTGCAGGAAAGAGAAAAGCACACAGAAAGGCATCAAAATTGATGTCAGACATCGAAATCGACCTTAAGGTCGACATGGATAGGGTTTGTGATCGAGGTCAAATCACCCTGAAGCCTGAGCAGAAATCAAGAGAGACATCGATATCGATGTAAAGGGTCGATATCGACCTTCCCTGTTGTCTTCTTCGACTCCTGAAATTTGTGACGGTTTAGTAAGTTTTCTTCTTAACCCTAGTTCTAATACAGTGAGGACACTGTAAATTTTAAGTATGGGGTAGGGGAAAGGCTTACTTGCATATTCATACTTAGATTAGAGTTGCATATTTATTTTAATGCATAAAAAAAAAGAGAAAAATGACCACCATCAGCACTGAGAAGGGAGGCAAGGAGACCTCGATATCGACCTGATCATATCGAGTCAAAACTCCCCAAATCGACTGATCCTACAGGTGTACAACAGGGGTCGATATCGACCTGTGCACATCGACATCGACCTGAGCCACAGACGGAGAAGAAGGTAAGTCAAGGTACTGATTCCTCTTGTTCAATTACAATAAAGGACTTATCATTATTTGGAAGAGGTGTGCCTTGGCATGTGCGTTTATGTAGGATATCCGATGATGGTTCAAGCCAATATGAGATAGGAGACAAGGTCTATGTTGCCAAATCTAAAGACCATTGGTTCCCTACAAGATTCAAGGATAAGAGCTTAGGTCCATTCACGGTGAATCAAATCAATCCCGGGGGAATGCAGTTGCGGGACAAGAAAGGAGTGATATTTGAGGCCCAAGCCACATGGGCTCTGCAGATGCCACCTTGAAAAGCGCAAAGGAAGAAGTCGGCCTAGCGACTTAAAAATCTAGAGCTTGTAACAAAGACTTAGTTTTGGTTTTAGACATTTTATTGTTTTGCATATTGTGTGTTTAGTTTTCAAATTGCAGGAGAGAGAAAAGCACACAGAAAGGCATCGAAATCGATGTCGGACATCGAAATCGACCTCAAGGTTGACATGGATAGGGTTTGTGATCGAGGCCGAATCACCCTGAAGCCCGAGCAGAAATCAGAGAGACATCGATATCGATATAAAGAGGTCGATATCGACCTTCCCTGCTGTCTTCTTCGACTCCTGAACATTGTGACGGTTTAGTAAGTTTTCTTCTTAACCCTAGTTCTAATACAGTGAGGACACTGTAAATTTTAAGTATGGGGTGGGGGAAAGGCTTATTTACATATTCATACTTAGTTTAGGGTTGCATATTTATTTTAATGCATAAAAAAAAAAAATGACCCCCATCAAAAATTTTGGAAAAGAGAAAGTCATGGAATTATAAAAAAGAGCTCTATGATGCAAAATTAGATTCATTAGAGATATAACATGAGATTGCCTAGTTAAGGGAAGTCCCAATGAAGTGCAAGAAGAAAAAAAACTTAAAGGAGATGAAAATTTGAAGTTGCTTTTGACATATGCATGATAAGATGATATAGGACTTTTTATAAAAATTCCATACTAGCAAAGTTCATATCCTAGCCCTACCTATGCATATTCACAAAGCCATATATGAGACTTATCATGATCATTATTGCTCCACATATACACATATTGCCCATTTTTTACCTTATACCCTATCCGGGGACAAAGTTTTTTTGAATGGATGTCATCTTTGGAGTTATATGGATTTGTGCATATATGAAGTTGTTAGCAGGAATGATACAAATATGAAATATGGAAAATTAAATGAGTGAGAAAAAAAACTGATCACCTCAGGAGATAAAGGTGGGTCGACCCTGCTTGCGTTGAGATAATAGTTCCGCAGGATGGGACACAAGGTGAGGAGTCCGAAGTACTAAGTATCCGGGGCCATTCATGACACCCATGTTTACGACTCGCGAGAAGACAGTGCTAAGGATAGAGAGGTAAAATCATTATATTGAAAAAAGCATTGAGCGATGAGTGAAAGGTGAGATATTATGAAGAAGGAATGTGGAATATTTTGGAAAGAAAGTATGTTTCCCTGGATTTAACACCACATGGCCAAATATTAGCCCACCTTTAGCCTTTTACCAATCCACTTCTCACAAGCTTGAAAAAAAAGTCCTCTTGATTATTAATGCTATGTCGCTAAAATTATTTTTTGCATATTACCTCCTTTATGAGTATGAATTTGCTTTTTATGCACAGGCATGGACTTGGTTGACATAAGTACCTTCTCGAGGACGGCAATTGATTGTAGGGACATATGAAAAATGAATCTATGATGTTGAGGGTTTATTTTCTTCCCCTGAATGACCATTAAAAGTATTGCTTGGGGACAAGCAAGCATATTAATGGGAAAACATGGGAATAGTGTAGTTTATGCTTAATTGTCAAATATATGGGTTTGCACGAGTTTCCATGTGATTTCGCAGAAAACAGGATAAAAATGGATGAATTCGGAAGAGCGGAAAAAGAACTCGAAGTCTTCTGAAGAGGTCGAAATCGACTAAAGACCTCGACATCGAGTACATCAGAGACATAGGAATCGAGCAAAAAAGGAAACAGAGCATATCGACATAGAAGAGATCGATATCGACGTCTGGGGGTCGATATCGATGCTGCCAGATCGACCAAATTGATAGAAGTCGAGTGCCAGTTCGAGTAGGAGAAGGAGAAGCTCGAGATAAGGTTTTGGAGGGGTCGATATTGATGTCTAAGGGTCGATATCGACCATGCCAGCAGAGGAATTCGACTCTGATTTTGATATAATTATATCCAAAGCTTGCAATATCTATCCAAAGGTCGAGATTTCCTATCATCAACACCAGATCTATCATGAGGAGGCTGATTTCACCATGAAGTTTTAGCTTTTACTTTGTTTTAGTTTATCTTCGAGAATAAAGATAAGGTTTCGAGTCCTTATCGACATCTATAAATAGAGTCCAATAGGGCTGAGTTTAGGTATCCAATTTTCGCAGAGAATTTCAGTTGCAATAGAGAGTAGAGAGATAGAGAGGAGGCCGAGTGGAGTTGTAAAGCGAGAACGGAGTGGCTTGTTTGGTTGTACTTTATTTCGGAGTTTTAATTCAAAGTAGCTGTTCACAACGGGGGTGGTAAGTAGGAGATTCAAATATTTAAAACAAAGCACAACTAGACTATCTCCCTGTCCCAAACAAATAATACAAGAATCCCCTCCCTTGTAGTAGTAGGGTAATTCAGGATCGAATCCACGAGGAGGTATGTCAGCGCTTCCTTTGTTGTACTCACGATCAAGGCTTTCGACCTCAGCAGACACTCGATATCGAGTATACAGGTCGATATCGACCTCAATTCTGGTCGATTTCCTAGCGCAGTTCCTGCAGAAGACAAAACAGCAAGTCGACGTCAAGCAGAGACCTCGACATCGATGTTAGACCTCGATATTGACCCTTGTGGTCGATTTCGATGCTTGTAACAGAAACTGTTTTTGTAACCAATTTGTCGGAAAAGAGTCCGAAGAAAATAGAATGGAGAAGGAAGATGAACAGAAACAAAACTAAGACTTTTATGAAGAATTCAATTAATTAAAAGGCTTCCAAAGTCGGGGTTTCATGACACAACGATAACAATGCAAGTTTCATGCTAAAGATATGAACTTTAATGTTTTTCCGTCAAATAACTTTCGTTATCAACACTTAGGTGATTAGAGGCTCTCGCATAATTCCTAAGAGTTACTATCCAATTCATGAGCAATTCAAGTTCACAATATGAGTGGCTTTCGCTTCAATAATGCAAAGAATGAATCTTCCTAACTTTCGTAAAAGATCATGCATGGGGTAGAAGACGGAATTGCATAAAAGTCATACCTTTGATGCACTTACCTCACATTGCTATCGTCGGGCTCACCCCGACCCTAGAAGTGGGTTGACTACTCGCTCCTCATCATGCACATCATCATCATTGTTATTGAAAGAAAGCTACTTTGAAGTAAAACTCCGAAAGAAAGTACAACCAAACAAGCCACTCCACTCTCGCTTTACAACTCCACTTGGTCTTCTTTCTCTCTCTCTACTTTCTATTGCAACTGAATTGTGTGTAAAAATTAGATGTTCTTCGATACCTAAACTCAGCCCTATTGGCCTCTATTTATAGATGTCGATAAGGACTCGAAACCTTATCTTTATTCTCTAAGATAAACTAAAACAAAGTAAAAGCTAAAACTTCATGGTGAAATCAGCCTCCTCATGATAGATCTGGTGTTGATGATAGGAAATCTCGACCTTTGGATAGATATTGCAAGCTTTGGATATTATTCTATCAAAATCGGAGTCGAATTCCTCTGCTGGCATGGTCGATATCGACCCTTAGACATCGATATCGACCCCTCCAAAACCTTATCTCGAGCTTCTCCTTCTCCTACTCGAACTGGCACTCGAGTTCTATCAATTTGGTCGATCTGGCAGCATCGATATCAACCCCCAGACGTCGATATCGACCTCTTCTGTGTCGATATGCTCTGTTTCCTTTTCTGCTCGATTCCTATGTCTCTGATGTACTCGATGTCGAGGTATTTAGTCGATTTCGACCTCTTCAGAAGACTTCGAGTTCTTTTTCCGCTCTTCCGAATTCATCCATTTTCATCCTGTTTTCTGCGAAATCACATGGAAACTCGTGCAAACCCATATATTTGACATTTAAGCATAAACTACACTATTCTCATGTTTTCCCATAAATGTGCATGCAAAAGACAATAAAATGGATTCATGTATGCATAGAAAATATGGCAATTTGCGCGCACATCCAACACCCCATACTTAAGCTTGCTTGTCCCCAAGCAATACTTTTAATGGTCATTCAGGGGAAGAAAGTAAACCCTTAACATCATAGATTCATTTTTCATATGTCCCTACAATCAATTTCCATCCTCGAGAAGGTACTTATGCCAACCAAGTCCATGCCTGTGCATAAAAAGCAATTTCATACTCATAAAGGAGGTAATATGCAAAAAACAATTTTAGCGACATAGCATTAATAATCAAGAGGACTTTTTTTCAAGCTTGTGAGAAGTGGATTGGTAAAAGGCTAACGGTGGGCTAATATTTGGCCATGTGGTGTTAAATCCGGGGAAACATACTTTCTTTCCAAAATCTTCCACATTCCTTCTTCATAATGTCTCACCTTTCACTCATCGCTCAATGCTTTTTTCAATATAATGCTTTTACCTCTCTAACCTTAGCACTGCCTTCTCGCGAGTCACAAACATGGGTGTCATGAATGGCCCCGGATACTTAGTACTTCGGACTCCTCACCTTGTGTGTCCCATCATGCGGAACTATTATCTCAACGCAAGCAGGGTCGACCCACCTTTATCTCCTGAGGTGATCGGATTTTTTCTCGCTCATTTAATTTTCCATATTTCATAATTGTATCATTCCTGCTAACAACTTCATATATGCACAACTCCATACAACTCCAAAGAAGACATCCATTCAAAAAAACTTTGTCCCCGGATAGGGTATAAGGTAAAAAATGGGCAATATGTGTATATGTGGAGCAATAATGATCATGATAAGTCTCATATATGGCTTTGTGAATATGCATAGGTAAGGCTAGGATATGAACTTTGCTTGTATGGAATTTTTATAAAAAGTCCTCCATCATCTTATCATGCATATGTCAAAAGCAACTTCAAATTTTCATCTCCTTAAAGTTTTTTTTCTTCTTGCACTTCATTGGGACTTCCCTTAACTAGGCAATCTCATGTTATATCTCTAATGAATCTAATTTTGCATCATAGAGCTCTTTTTTATACTTCCATGACTCTTTCTTTTCCAAAATTTTTGATGGGGTCATTTTTCTCTTTTTTTTTATGCATTAAAATAAATATGCAACTCTAATCTAAGTATGAATATGCAAGTAAGCCTTTCCCCCACCCCATACTTAAAATTTACAGTGTCCTCACTGTATTAGAACTAGGGTTAAGAAGAAAACTTACTAAACCGTCACAAATTTCAGGTATCGAAGAAGACAACAGGGAAGGTCGATATCGACCCTTTATATCGATATCGATGTCTCTCTTGATTTCTGCTCAGGCTTCAGGGTGATTTGGCCTCGATCACAAACCCTATCCATGCCGACCTTAAGGTCGATTTCGATGTCTGACCTCGATTTCGATGCCTTTCTGTGTGCTTTTCTCTTTCCTGCAATTTGAAAAATAAACACAAAATATGCAAAACAATAAAGTGTCTAAAACCGAAACTAAGTCTTTGTTACAAGCTCTAGATTTTTAAGTCGCTAGGCGGACTTCTTCCTTTGCACTTCTCAATGTGGCATCTGCAGAGCCCATGTGGCTTGGGCCTCAAATATCATTCCTTTCTTGTCCCACAGCTGCATTCCGCCAGGATTGATTTGATTCACCGTGAATGGACCTAAGTTCTTATCCTTGAATCTTGTAGGGAACCAATGGTCCTTAGACTTGGCAACATAGACCTTGTCTCCTATCTCATATTGGCTTGAACCATCATCGGATACCCTACATAAGCGCACATGCCAAGGCACACCTCTTCCAAATAATGATAAGTCCTTAATTGTAATTGAACAAGAGGAATTCGTACCTTGAATTACCTTCTTCTCTGTCTGTGGCTCAGGTCGATGTCGATGTTCGGAGGTCGATATCGACCCCTGTTGTACACCTGGAGGATCAGTCGATTTGGGGAGTTTTGACTCGATATGATCAGGTCGATGTCGACCCTCAGAGGTCGATATCGAGGTCTCCTTGCCTCCCTTCTCAGTGCTGATGGTGGACGATTTTGATAGGGCATGGTCGATATCGACCCTTCACCCCGATTTCGATGCTTTCTCTTTTCCTCCGTCGACCCCATACTTATGACCTGTCACAGAATCTTGAACATTAGTGGTCGATATCGACTTACATGGGTCGATTTCGATGTTCTGTTGAGCTCCTTCGTTTAAGGCTGCTTCAACTTCCTCTACTTGGGCTTCATTGATGGCTTTTATCTCCATTGGCCCTTGACTTTGCACCGTCTTGTTGAAGGAATACTCTATTACTTCATCACTAATTGTGAGTGAGAGCAATCCTTTCTTCACGCTAATGTTGGCATCGACGGTTGCTAGGAATGGCCTACCTAAAATAATTGGACAAGCAGGGTCCTCCGCTATTTCAACAACTAGGAAATCAGCAGGGACAAAGAATTTACCTACTTGTACTGGCACATCCGTCACTATCCCAGTTGGAATCACTACCGTATTGTTAGCCATGTACAATCTTGCATCCACGGGCTCTAGAGGACCTATCTTTACCTTGTGCCAAATGGTTAGTGGCATCATGCTAACGCTAGCTCCCAAGTCAACTAAAGCATTAAATTTGAATTGACCTAGACCTATAGCGATAGAAAACTTACCTGGGTCCGCCCGCTTTTGTGGTAGCTCTAACCTGTTGCATTCCTCTGCGATCTCAGAGAGCGATCGCTTCTTACCCAAGATGTCCTTAAGGAACCTTACATAAGATGGCATCTCATGAAGTGCCTCTGTGAATGGTATAGAGACATTAAGCCCTTGGAGCATCTTCACGAACCGTTGGAACTTCTTTTCCGCTGGGTCCTTAGTCACCTTTCTAGTTGGGAATGGCAACACCTTCTTCCTTCCTGTGGCTGCAGTGAGGTCGATATCGACATCAGTAGGGTCGATATCGACTGGAGGAGTCAATTTCTATGGTGACGCAGAATTAGGGTCGACATCGACAGGAGGGTCGACATCGATGTCACCTTGGTCGATATCGACAGGGGGGTCGATTTCGACGTCTGTTCTGGCTCCTTCTCCTCCGCTTTTTGCTCGGGCGTTTGTAATTGACGCCCATTTCTTAGGTTTACTGCCGCAATATGACCTGTGGTTTTGCCCTTTTGGTTGGGCACAGTGGATCCAGGGAGTGATCCTGACGCCTTGGGCATTGCTTCCGCCAATTGACTCATTTGAGTCTCCATGTTGCGCTTTCAAACGTTGATCTCCCCAAGTCTAGAATTGATGCCCTGCAGCTGAGTATGGATGGAGTTATTGGCTTGTTTGAACTCAGTGTGTTCCTCCGCATCTCATCAAAGATGATTTGCAGGTCATCTTTCTTATTCTCCCGCTCAGGGTGCCCTGGTGCCCTATATGTTGGGGGATCCCTTTGATAGAACCTTTGATCACCCCAATTTTGTTGATGGCCCCCTCCATAGGGGCCTCTCGTCCATTTGACCTCCTCATGTTGTTCCGCCATGGATACTTGCTCAGTATGTGGACAGGCACTGGTGTTATGCCTTATTGAACCACACTCCTGACAAGGTTGATTGTTGCTCAGGAACCTTGCTTTTGAAGGCGGCGTGTTTGATCGTTATGGAATTGTTGCCGCACCTCAAGATCTATCTCCCTTAGAGGCTCATATAGTTGCATAGATGGGGCAGGCCTTGCATCATAGGCCGCAGCAGCCCCATAGGTGTTGTCAAAGTTTACTAGCCTCTCAATGGTCTCCCATGCCTCCGTTGGTGTAAGCTCAATGTACCGATAGGAGGTATATGAATTGATCCTCTCCTTATTCGGCGCATCAAGGGCGTTATAAAAGATCTCTTGGATGACATATGGAAGTTGCCGATGCGTCGGGCATGATCTCAGCAAGTCCTTAAAGCGCTCGCACGCCTGTGCTAGGGTTTCACCTGGCTTTTGTTTAAAAGTCGTGATCCTTTGTCGTAGCATCGCCGTTTTAGAAGGTGGGAAGAATTTTTTCAAGAATGCATCTTTCACCTCCGCCCATGTCCTTAGCGATCGTGGAGCCAAACTTTCAAGCCATTGTAATGACTTTCCAGCCAAAGACCATCGAAAAGATTTTAGTCGCACATACTCTAAGTTTACTCCATCAGCAACTGTTTCACATAAGTCCATAAAAGTAGAGATGTGTTGCAGGGGGCATTCATTATGTCTTCCTTCAAAAGTATTTCTTTTAATCTCAGATAGGAAGTTAATTTTCAATTCATAGTTGGAGTGAGGAATTATAATGGCAGATTCAGGAACATGAAGCGGCGGATGCATGTATTGCATCGCCGTCTGTGGATACTGATTCAGCCGCTCTTGGGCATGTCTGCGCGCATCCTCCTCCCTATCAGCACGGGCTCGCTCAGCAGCAGCAGCTGCCCTTTCAGCAGCGATTGTAGCATTGTGGTCTTCGATCTCCTTCCTCAACCGCTCTATGATCTCAGCCTGCATCTCGTTGTCAGGCATGATGCGAATTGCTTTGTTGCGAAGATGGTAGAAACGTTTAGGCTCGTTGATTGGTTCCAGGATAGGTCCGCGATCAGAACGTCGCATAAACCTGCAGAATAAGCTTAGAAAAAGATCGTGATTAACTTAGGTGGCGATTGATTGCCTCCCCGACAACGGCGCCAATTTTGTTCGCAACAGGGGTGGTAAGTAGGAGATTCAAATATTTAAAATAAAACAAAGCACAACTAGACTATGTCCCTGTCCCAAACAAATAATACAAGAATCCCCTCCCTTGTAGTAGTAGGGTAATTCAGGATCGAATCCACGAGGAGGTATGTCAGCGCTTCCTTTTTTTGTACTCACAATCAAGGCTTTCGACCTCAGCAGACACTCGATATCGAGTATACAGGTCGATATCGACCTCAGTTCTGGTCGATTTCCTAGCGCAGTTCCTGCAGAAGATAAAACAGCAAGTCGACGTCGAGCAGAGACCTCGATATCGATGTTAGACCTCGATATCGACCCTTGTGGTCGATTTCGATGCTTGTCACAGAAACTGTTTTTGTAACCAATTTGTCGGAAAAGAGTCCGAAGAAAATAGAATGGAGAAGGAAGATGAACAGAAACAAAACTAAGACTTTTATGAAGAATTCAATTAATTAAAAGGCTTCCAAAGTCGGGGTTTCATGCCACAACGATAACAATGCATGTTTCATGCTAAAGATATGAACTTTAATGTTTTTCCGTCAAATAACTTTCGTTATCAACACTTAGGTGATTAGAGGCTCTCGCATAATTCCTAAGAGTTACTATCCAATTCATGAGTAATTCAAGTTCACAATATGAGTGGCTTTCGCTTCAATAATGTAAAGAATGAATCTTCCTAACTTTCGTAAAGGATCATGCATGGGGTAGAAGACGGAATCGCATAAAAGTCATACCTTTGATGCACTTACCTCACATTGCTATCGTCGGGCTCACCCCGACCCTAGAAGTGGGTTGACTACTCGCTCCTCATCATGCACATCATCATCATTGTTATTGAAAGAAAGCTACTTTGAAGTAAAACTCCGAAAGAAAGTACAACCAAACAAGCCACTCCACTCTCGCTTTACAACTCCACTCGGTCTTCTTTCTCTCTCTCTACTCTCTATTGCAACTGAATTGTGTGTAAAAATTAGATGTTCTTCGATACCTAAACTCAGCCCTATTGGCCTCTATTTATAGATGTCGATAAGGACTCGAAACCTTATCTTTATTCTCTAAGATAAAATAAAACAAAGTAAAAGCTAAAACATCATGGTGAAATCAGCCTCCTCATGATAGATCTGGTGTTGATAATAGGAAATCTCAACTTTTGGATAGATATTGCAAGCTTTGGATATAATTATATCAAAATCGGAGTTGAATTCCTCTGTTGGCATGGTCGATATCGACCCTTAGACATCGATATCGACCCCTCCAAAACCTTATCTCGAGCTTCTCCTTCTCCTACTCGAACTGGCACTCGACTTCTATCAATTTGGTCGATCTGGCAGCATTGATATCGACCCCCAGACGTCGATATCGACCTCTTCTGTGTCGATATGCTCTGTTTCCTTTTCTGCTCGATTCCTATGTCTCTGATGTACTCGATGTCGAGGTCTTTAGTCGATTTCGACCTCTTCAGAAGACTTCGAGTTCTTTTTCCGCTCTTCTGAAGTCATCAATTTTCATCCTGTTTTCTGCGAAATCACATGGAAACTCGTGCAAACGCATATATATGACATTTAAGCATAAACTACACTATTCTCATGTTTTCTCATAAATGTGCATGCAAAAGACAATAAAATGGATTCATGTGTGCATAGAAAATATGGCTATTTGCGCGCACATCAGTAGCTTTCTTTCAATAACAATGATGATGATGTGCATGATGAGGAGCGAGTAGTCAACCCACTTCTAGGGTCGGGGTGAGCCCGACGATAGCAATGTGAGGTAAGTGAATCAAAGGTATGACTTTTATGCGATTCCGTCTTCTACCCCACTCATGATCCTTTGCGAAAGTTAGGGAGATTCATTATTTGCATTATTGAAGCGAAAGCCACTCATATTGTGAACTGGAATTGCTCATGAATTAGATAGTAACTCTTAGGAATTATGCGAGAGCCTCTAATCACCTAAGTGTTGATAACAAAAGTTATTTGACAGAAAGACATTAAAGTTCATATCTTTAGCATGAAACTTGCATTGTTATCGTTGTGGCATGGAACCCCGACTTTGGAAGCCTTTTAATTAATTGAATTCTTCATAAAAGTCTTAGTTTTGTTTCTGTTCATCTTCCTTCTCCATTCTATTTTCTTCGGACTCTTTTCCGACAAATTGGTTACAAAAACAGTTTCTGTGACAAGCATCGAAATCGACCATAAGGGTCGATATCGAGGTCTAACATCGATATCGAGGTATCTGCTCGATGTCGACTTGCTGTTTTGTCTTCTGCAGGAACTGCGCTAGGAAATCGACCAGAACTGAGGTCGATATCGACCTGTATACTCGATATCGAGTGTCTGCTGAGGTCGAAAGCATTGATCGTGAGTACAACAAAGGAAGCGCTGACATACCTCCTCGTGGATTCGATCCTGAATTACCCTACTACTACAAGGGATGGGATTCTTGTATTATTTGTTTGGGACAAGGATATAGTCTAGTTATGCTTTGTTTTATTTTAAATATTTGAATCTCCTACTTACCACCCCCGTTGCGAACAGTAGGTGTGCTTGTATGCACAATTATTGGCTCATAGTATGTTTTGGGAGCTTGCACGCCCTGGCTACAGGCATTAAGCATTGTCTTATGACGCTTGTAGGCCTCGATTATAGTATTGGTCTTTACTTGGGGTTTGCAACCTTGAGTAGGACCCATGGTGGTATCCCCTAACTAGGTTTTCCGGCCTAATTAGGGATGACATCTCATTTCATTTCCTGCATTTTTATTTCCTGCACTATGTAAAAATACTTAGTATTAATACAATTTACCCTTAAAATCAAAAAAAAAATTACGGAAACCCATGAGGAAGTAATGTTTGCGCGGGGCCTAACTATGGAAGAGGCTATCAAGAAAATTGGGGATATCAATAACCCCAACAACAACCATGTCAATAAATCCCACCGTCTAGAGCACCTGGCCATCCGGAGAGGGAAAGAAGGGATGACTTACAACTCATCCTAGATAAAATAAGGAGGAACCAAGCAGAGAACAAACAATCCAATAATGCCATCCACACTTAACTAAATGGCATTAATGCAAGGCTTGGTGAGATATATACATGGAGGAAAAGCGTAGAGACCTAATTGGGTTAATTGGCGCCCAATGTTCCACGACAAGCCAGAGCGCTCCTAGAGTCCCAGGCTAATCCTAACGGGCAACCAGCAGGCCACATCGCCGTCATCTGCTTAAAGAGTGGCAAAGAAATCCAAATTAATCATGATAAAATGGAGCCATTAGAGAAAATTACTAGAGCGCCAGTTGATATCGACCAACCCATGTCGAGATCGAGTGACCCACTCGATGTCGAGCCCACTGTCGAAGTCGATCCTGTCCAGGCACACTTGAGATTGAACACAACACTCGATGTCGACTGCCCTATTGATGTCGACCAGTCATCTACAACACCTCGGGCCAATCCCACTCCCATAAAGCAGAAGCCACTTCCCTTTCCCTCCAAAGCACTATGGAACCCTGCGGACGTAAAGTTTCAAAGATTTGTGAAGGTACTAAAATGCCTAAATGTCACTATACCATTCACGAAGGCTCTTCATGAGATGTCATCATACATCCGGTTCCTAAAGGACATCTTGAGAAAGAAGCGATCGATTGTTGAGATCGCGGAGGAATGCAACAAAGTAGAGTACCCGGAGAAGAGAAGTGATCCGAGGAGATTTGCCATTACAATTGGGCTTGGCCAACATCGCTACAAGGCCTTGTGCGAATTAGGGGCTAGCGTGAGCCTCATGCCTTTGTCCATATGGTCAAATGTCAACATTGGAGCCTTGGGGCATGTGGATATGAAACTTTATATGGCCGACAACAACTTCGTGAAGCCCACAGGAATCATCGACGACGTCCCAGTAAAGGTGGTTAAGTTCTATGTATCAACGGATTTTATTGTGCTAGATATGGCAGAGGATCCTACATGCCCCATCATCCTAGGGAGGCCATTCCTAGCTACGACTGATACCAATATCAGTGTGAGAAAGGGATTATTGTCATTCATAATTGGCAATGAAGTCATAGAGTTATCCGTCAACCATACTATGAAGGAGGTGAACCAAATGGAAGTCAAGGCCTTACATGCGATAGGGAGAGTAATCCCTTGTGATGAGCCAACGAAGAGGACCTTGATCAATGAAGAACTAGAGGAAAGGGCCATGGAGGCCCTAATGGAGGAGCTTTTGGATATTTGGTACCAGGCGGACGACGAAGAAGGGACTGAGAAAGCAGTCGATGTCGACACCCACCTGTTGATGTTGACCACATTGGAGCCACCACTAATGCCAAAAGTGAAGTATGGGGTTGACGTTGAAGAAAGACTCGAAATCGACCAAGGTCAGTCGATATCGACGGGACCTACTCGAGATCGACTCCCCCTGATCGACCTACCTTCATCGACTCCACGTCCAGAAGAAAAGACACTCGATGTCGATCCTTGTACTCGATGTCGAGCACTCCCTCAGTGCCTAAACAAATCAAAGGTAAGTCCAGGTGAAGATCCTCATCCTTTAGAACTTAAAGATAAAATCCCTATGAAAAGAGTACCCTTGTTTGTATGCCTTAGTAACATGATAGGTGATGTGTGCATATTTCACCATGTTTTATGCTTACATCTTTTCCGTTTTCATGCATATTTTATAATTTCGGGTTGGGAAAGTAGTGAATTTGTGTAGTTTGAGTTCATTTGCCAGATATAGAGGTCTACACAAGTTTTGGTTTGTTGTTTTATCTTTTCTGCAATTTTCACAGATCGATGTTGTACATTAGGAATCGACTACCCCTGTCGATATCGACTCCCCAACTCTATCACTGAGGCTACCGGTCGACTTACGCAGAGTTATTAAAGACTATCCAGGAAATCGCTGACCCGCCTCCTCGTGGATCAATCCTGATTCCCTTCCACTACAGCGGGAGGAAGTTTTGTAATTTATTTGCATGGACTAAGGATACGGTTTAATTTATATTTATTATTTATTGGACTCGATTTCCTCCAACATCAAATTTTGTCCCCGTTTCCGGGGAGGCTATCAATTGCGCCCTGTTTAGTCTTACTTACCAGTTTACCTAGTGTTGTTTTGAAGGTGTATGCGACGTGCTGATTGCACAACCGAGTTTGCTACTTTAGAAGATCCAAAATGCTTCCTTCGTCTACAAGAAAGAGTTAAGAGGATCATGGCACGAAGAAATGATGCAACAAGAGCTTGAAAGACTTTGAAAGCAAGTTGAGGGGTTCAAAACCGAGCGCACTCAACATACCCATACGCAACAAAGAATGGCCGCTCGCTACGAAGAAGAAGCCCAAGCTCGCCGCGAAGCCCAAGAGCAACTACGCCATATCCCGCATAATGCGAAAGAGTATATGCACCCTACTGTGGCGGTGCCAGAGTCTCCTATTGTTCTCCCTAATGTTTCTTTTGAGATTAAAACTACTTTTATAGTGGAGATTAGGAGACAAGCTTTTGAGGGAAAGGGCTCCGAATGCCTTATGACGCACATAACTACTTATATTGATTTACGCGACACAATTGTTGATGGTGTCAATCTTGAATATGTGCGTCTAAAAGCTTTTAGATGGTCTCTTGCAGGAAATGCATTACATTGGTTGGAGAGCTTGCCCCAACGATCGATCTGCACCTGGTGTGAACTTAGGGACATCTTCCTCAACAAGTTCTTTCCACCATCAATGACGTCGCATATTTGTCAGAAAATCATGTCCTACAAGCATAGACCAGGGGAGATGCTAGCGCAAGTCTGGGAGCGCTACAAAGATTTGCTGATGTCATGCCCTACGCATGGGCAACCGCCATATGTTTTTTAGGAGATCATCTAAAATGCCCTAAACGTGCCTACACGAGAGCAGATTAACACTTATACCACCTATCACTACCTGGAGCTTACCCCTAATCAAGCCTGGGAGATGATTGAAAGGCTAGTGGAGTTTGACAACACCTATGGGACTCCTTTGACACCCGATGTGAGGCCGCCCCCATCCATGCCACTATATGAGCCTTCAAAAGAGGTGGATCCTGAGGTGAAGGACCAGTTCATTAAAGACCAGGTAAAGCGTCTTCAAAAATAAGTTAGGTTTCTCACTAACAACCATGCTTGTTTAGAATGTGGGTCGCAGAAACATAACATGACGACTTGTCCCTACATGAAGCAAGTACAATTGGCGGAGACCCACGATAAAGTAAAGTATGCGTAGGGGCCCAACTATGGAGGCAACCAAGGGAATTGGGGATATCAACAACCCCAATATCAATAATATCAACAACCCCCGCCATATAGAGCACCTGACCATCTTGAGAGAGAAAGGAGGGATGATCTACAACTCATTCTCGACGAGATGTAGAGGAACCAAGTGGAGACAAAGCAATCCAACTATGCTATCCACACCCAACTACATGGCATTAACGCTAGGCTTTGTGAGATAGACACATGGAGGAAGAGCATAGAGACCCAACTGGGTCAATTGGTGGCAACTATTCCATGACAACCCGGAGGGCTCCTAGGCCAATCCAAAGGAGCAGCCAGTGGGCCACATCGCCGATATACGCTTTAGGAATGGCAAGGAAATACAAATCAACCATGAGGAAACGGAGCCAGCGGAGAAAGTCACTAGAGAGCCAGTCGATATTGACACACCCAACTCGATATCTACTGACCCACTCGATGTCGACACCCCAATCAACGTCGACCTTGTCCAAGAGCACCCGAGATCGACCACAATAGTCGATGTCGACACCCCTCAATCGATGTCGACCAATCATCTTCACAACCTCGAGCCAATCCCGCTTCACCAAAGAAGAAGTAATGACCTTATCCTTCCAAATCTTTAAGGGGCCTTGCGGACGCGAAGTTCCAATGCTTTGTGAAGGTACTCGAAGGCCTTAATATCACCATTCCACTCACGGAGGACCTTCACAAGATGCCATCCTATGTCCGGTTGTTGAAAGATATCCTTAGAAAGAAGCGATAAATTGTTGAGATCACAGAGGAGTGCAGCAAAGTAGACTACCCGGAGAAGAGAAGTGATCCCGGACGGTTTGCCATTACTATTGGGCTTGGCCAACATTGCTACAAGGCTTTGTGCGACCTAGGGGCTAGCTTGAGCCTCATGCCTTTGTCCATATGGTCAAAGGTCAACATTGGAGCCTTGGAGCCAGTAGATATGAAGCTATATATGGCCGACAACTACTTTATATGGCCCACAAGCATCATCGATGACGTCCCAGTGAAGGTGGATAAGTTCTTTGTACCCACTGACTTTATTGTGCTAGATATGGCAGAGGATCCTACATGCCCTATCATCTTATGGAGGTCATTCCTAGCTACGGTCGACGCCAATATCAGCGTGCAGAAGGGACTATTGTCATTAACCATTGGCAATGAATTCATCGACTTCTCCTTCAAACCTACCATGAAGGAGGTGAATCAAATGGAGGTCAAGGCCATGCATGCAATAAGGAGAGTAATCCCTTTTGATGAACAGACGGAGAGAGCCTAGACCAATAAAGAGCTAGAGGAGAGGGCCATGGAAGCCTAAATGGAGGACCTTTTGGCCATTTCGCATCAAGCCGACAATAAAGAAGAGCCTGACAAAGCACTCGATGCTGACACTCACCAGTCGATGTCGAGTACACTGGAGCCAAATCGGGTGCCAGAAGCTAAGTATGGGGTCGATACCAATAGAGCACTCGAGATCGACTAGGGTCAGTCGATATCGACTGTGCCCACTCAAGATCGACTCCCCCTAATCGACACCCCTCCATCGATTGCACATTCAGGAGAAAAGGCACTCGATGTCGACCCCCTGACTCGATGTCGAGTGATCCCTCAGAGCATAACGGACTCAAAGGTAAGTCCAAGTAAAGATCATAATCCCTTAGAACCTAACGATAATATCCCTATAAGGCGATTATCCTTATTTGTATACCTAACTAACATGATAGATAAGCCAATAAGTGAATACAATGCAGGAGACAAGGTGCTTATGGAGCAATGCAATGCCTTGGGATGCAAAAGAAAGGATGGGAGAAAAGAAAGCTTAATGAACATATACAAAGTCTATCCAGAAAGGTTGGAACTCAAAGACAAGAAAGGGACGGTGTTCAAAGTAGAGCTTGAAGGCTCTGAAGAGGACATGAGAGCAATATGGTCCCTACATGTGCCACCTTGGATAGAAGCGTGGAAGAAGTCGGCCTAGCGACTATAAAATCTAGAGCTTGTACAAAGACTTTTAAAATTATTAGGGTTTAAATTTCTAGTTTGGATTTGTTTTAAAACTTTAAACTTTAAACTTTTTGAGTTTTTGGAGAGGACTAACAATTTTAGGTACAAAGGAATATGCAAAAGCACTCGATATCAACATAATAGGTCGATATCAACCAAGGGAATCGAGCAGAGCTAATTCTGATCGACACTGAGATCACCCTGAGTCGAAGTAGAAGATCGATATCGACATAGCTAGTCGATATCGACACCATCACTCGATCTCGACCTCCCCTGCAAACGTACCTAATTTGAGTTGTTGCGACGTTTTCTAGTAAGTTCTCTTTAATTCCACTTCTTATTTTGTTTTTAGAGTGAGGACACTGGAGGATCTATGTATGGGTGGGGTAAAAGCATTCTTACATTATTTTGCTCTCAATTTTTAGTTTAATGCATAAAGTCTTGTTTTTGCACACATGGTTAGTTCTTACATATTAGCATCATATACATATTTCTCACATGAGCATAAAGTTCAATTCATATTTTGACAAAAAGTACACCCATTGAAAAATTGAAAAGTGTTATGGAAGTAGTTGCAAGGCTCAACGATGCAAAAGTAGATCCGTTAGAAATATAGCAATTAAATTGCCTAGTAAAGGGAAGTCTCAATGAAGTGCATTATTTATAGAAAAACATGGAAGGAGTAAAATTTGAATTTGTTTTTGACATATGCATGATAAGAGGATGGAAGAATTTAGTTTCCATTCATGCTTCATTATTTACCTTAATCATTACCCATGCTATTTGCCTTTACTTCATATCCTAAGCCATATGTGCTTTATGTCATATTTTGCTCCACAAGTTCATAAATTGCCCATTTTTTATACCTTGTTACCCATCCGGAAGATTATGTTATAGAATGGAAGTCATATTGTGGAGTTTCCATATGTTATGATACGTTGTGAAGTTATTATAAAGTTAATGGAAAGAATTTTATATGGAAAATTTAATGAGTGAAAAGAAAATCCGGTCACCTAGGAGTTAGTTGAATCAACCCTGCTTGCGGAGGATAAAATTCACGTGAGATGGGACACAAGGTGAGGAGTCCGAAGTGCTAAGTATCCGGGGCCATTCATGACATCCATGTTTGCGACTTGTGAGAAGGCAGCGTTAAGGTTAGAGAGGTAAAATCAATATAAGTGAAAAAAGCAAAGATCATTATGAGGAGAGGAATGTGGAAATCACAAAGGAGAAAGTGCATTAAAGAGAGAAGTTTTGGAAGTATCTCTCCGGATTAGCACCACATTGCCAAATATAGCCCACCACTATACCTTTTACCCGCTCTTCACTGTTGCACATAAAAGTCCTCTTGATTATTAATTCTATGTTACCAAATTGTGTTTTTGCATAACCCTTCTTTTGTCCGAGATGTTGTTTTTCATTCACATGCATGGATTTGAAGGCATTAGTACCTTTGCGAGGACGGTAATTGATTGTATGGTTCTATGAGAATGGATCTACGATGTTGAGAGTT
This sequence comes from Persicaria maculosa, assembly GCA_963922045.1. Taxonomy (NCBI): domain Eukaryota; kingdom Viridiplantae; phylum Streptophyta; class Magnoliopsida; order Caryophyllales; family Polygonaceae; genus Persicaria; species Persicaria maculosa. The sequence goes on along the minus strand of OY998271.1, from coordinate 18,983,364 downwards.
TTAGTCCTTCCCCTGAATGACCAATAAGAGTATTGCTTGAGGACAAGCAAGCTTAAGAGTGTTTTGATGTGCGCGTATTTCACCATGTTTCATGCTTACATCTTGTCTGTTTTCATGCATATTTTATACTTTCGGATTGGAAAACTAGTGAATTTTTGTAGTTTGAGTTCATTTGTCAGATATAGAGGTCTACACAAGTTTTGGTTTGATTTCACAGAAAACGGAGCATTTCGGAGTGAAGATAAGACAAAGCAGCAGAAGAGTTCGATCTCGAGCAGAAAGTACTTGATCTCGACAGACAACTCGACATCGACCTAAGTACCAGAGATCGACTGAGGAGAAAAGAGAAAGATCGAGCCAAAGCCATGTTGACCAAAACAAACCAACTCGACTCGACATAGGTCACTCGATATCGACCTGTCCACTTGACATCGACTGGTGCAACAGACGTGTGAGAAACGCGGATTGGGCCGAATCTTTGGAGGATATCGCTTAGCAACGAAGACATCTATCATCTACCAAGATTCATCTATCTTAGGGGTATATTACAAGCATGTTAGGGAATATTACCTATTTTAATATTTTATTTTAGGATATAATTTAGTTTAGATAAACTTTCCTTATAGCAATCTTAGTAGGATTAGGACTCCAATCCTTGGCTAACAAGGGTAAGAAGGCTATAAATAAAGCCCTAGGGGGCTGGTTTTTATGAATTCAATTCACAAAAAATCAAGCAACCAAAGAGAAGAGAGAGAGTAAGGCGAGAGAGCAGGAGATAGCGGAGGAGAAGGCGGTGGTTGTACGATTAGTATCTTTCCCATTTTAATGCAAAGTTCTTATTTTTATGCAATGATGTTTTCCCCAATTAAGAGTGAGTAGTCGTTCTACTTCTAGGGTCGGGGTGAGCCCGGCGGTAGCCTAGTAAGTACGCTTTATTCCCTATTTGATTATGCGATTTCATTTTCTACCCCGCGCTCAATCCTTTATGAGAGTTTAGGATCATTCCTTATTTAGCTTATATGATGCGAAAGTGGATTATACATGTGAATTTGGATAGTGATTAGGTTTTGCCTGCGAAATTTGACTAAACCCTAATTATGAAAAGGTATAAACAAATTGTGTTTTTATGCGAAAGCCTCTATATTCCTAATTGGTGATGAGAAAAGCTTAATCTTTTATGTGAATAAAGTAATTATGCATGCATGGTTTTCGTCATGGTAAATCCCTATCTTAATAGCTTTTAGTTATATTAAATCAAAAACACCAAAATTTTTTTCTTTATTTACTTTCTCTATTTTATTTTCTATTTTCTGTTCATTACTTTCTATCTGTGAAGACACTCGAAATCGACAACCTAAGTCGATATCGACCACCCTGCATTGAGGAACCCTACGTCGACAGTCTTCTGAGTCAACAACACCCACTAACCTACTCGAGATCGACCTTCCCTATCGATATCAAGTGGCTTTGTTGTTTTCTCTTTTCTAAAGTTTTCACAGATCGACGTTGGACACTGGCAATTGACTTCCCCTATCGATATCGACTCCCCAACTCGATATCGAGGCTACTGGTCAACTTGTGCAGAGTTCTTAAAGAGTATCCAGGAAATCGCAGACCCGCCTCCTCGTGGATCGATCCTGATTCCCTTCCACTACAACGAGAGGAAGTCTTGTAATTTATTTGCGTGGACTAAGGATACAGTTTGATTTATATTTATTATTTATTGGACTCGATTTCCTCCTACATCAATAGGAAAGTCAATAAGCGAATACAAGGCGGGCGACAAGGTGCTTATGGAACAATGCAATATTATGGGATGCAAGAGAAAGGATGTAGGAAAAAGAGGATTAGTGACCATCAATAAAGTCTATCCAGGAAGGTTGGAGCTTAGAGATAAGAAAGGGACAATGTTCAAAGTGGAGCTTGAAAGCCCTGAAGAGGATGTGCGAGCCATATGGTCCTTATATGTCCCAATTTGGATAGAAGAGCGGAAGAAGATAACCTTGCGATTATAAAATGTAGGGCTTGTAAATAAACTTTTATTGTTTGGATAACTTGGTTTTTAGGGTTTGAATTTTTGGCTTTGGTTTAAAACTTCAAGTTTTTGAGGTTTTCGGAGAAGACTAACAGTTGTAGGTACGATGGAGCTGCAAAAGCACTTGATGTCGACCAAACTGGTAGATGTCAACCAAGGGAACTCGAGTGAGCAAATGTGATCAAGCTGAGATCACCTTGATTTGAAGCAAGAGATCGAATTCAACCAACCTAGTTGATATCGACTGCATCACTTGATCTCGACCTCCCTTGCAGACGTACCTATTTCGAGCCATTGCGACGTTTTCTAGTAAGTTCTCTTTAATTCCACTTCTGATTTTATTTTTATTTTGAGGACACTGTAAGATTTAAGTATGGGTGGGGTAAAAGCATACTTATATATCTTGCTCAAATGTAATTCGTTGGTTTTTACTAGTTTATTAAAGTATTGTTTTTGCATACATGGTTAAAACTTATACATATTAGGCATCATATACACATGAGCATAAAGTTTATAATTCATAGATATTCTTGATAAAAATAACCCCCATTGAAAAATTGAAAAGTGTCATGGAAGTAGTTACAAGACTCAATGATGCAAAAGTAGATCCGTTAGAGCTATAGCAATTAAATTGCCTAGTAAAGGGAAGTCTCAATGAAGTGCAATTTTAAGGATAACCCAAAAAAGGAGTAAAAGTTGAAGTTTCTTTTGACATATGCATAATAAGAGGGCAAAGGACTTTATTTTCCATTTCAGCATTATTTACCTTAACCATTACCCATGCTTATTACCTTTCCATCATATTCTGAGTCATATGTGCTTAATGTCATAGTTGCTCCACAAGTTCTTAAATTGCCCATTATTATACCTTTTTACCCGTCCGGGAGATTGTGTTATGAAATGGAAGTCATGTTACGGAGTAGTTATATGGTTTGATATGTTGTGAAGTTATTATAAAGTTGATGACAAGAATTTTATACATGGAAAATTCAATGAGTGAAAAGAAAATCCATTCACCTAGAAGTTAGGTGAATCGACCCTGCTTGCAGAGGATAAAATTCACGCGAGATGGGACATAAGGTTAGGAGTCTAAAGCGCTAAGTATCCGGGGCCATTCATGACACCCATTTTTGCGACTCGCGAGAAGGCAGGGTAAAGGTTAGAGAGGTAAAAGCAATATTAGTGAAAAAAACAAAGATCATTTTGAGAAAGAGGAATGTGGAAATCATAAAGGATAAAGTGCATCAAGGAAACAAAGTTTAAAAGTTTCTCCGCGGATTAAGTACCACATTGCCAAATATAGCCCACCACTATACCTTTTACCTGCTCCTTACCATTTGCGCATAAAATTCCTCTTGATTATTAATGTTATGTTATAAATTATTTTTGCATAACCCTCCTTTTGTGTGAGATGTTGCTTTTCATTCATAGACATGGATTTGAAGCCATTTGTACCTTTGCGAGGATGGTAATAGATTGTAGGGTTATATGAGAATGGATCTATGATGTTGAGAGTTTAGTCCTTCCCTTGCATGACCAATAAATGTATTACTTGAGGTGTTTGATGTGCGCATATTTCACCATGTTCTATGCTTACATTTAGTCCGTTTGTTATGCATATTTTATACTTTTGGGTTGGTAAAGTAGTGAATTTGTGTAGTTTGAGTTTATTTACAAGTTATAGAGGTCTACACAAGGTTTGGTTTAATTTCACAGGAAATAGAACATTTTAGAGTGAAAGCAAGACACTGAAGAAGAGCTCGATCTCGACCAGAGAGACTCGATCTCGACATGATAACTCGATATCGACCGAAGAACCCGAGATCAATTGAAAGATGAGCCAGATCGAGACTAAGGCAATGTCGACCAGAAATCACCCATGTCGGCTCGACATGAAGCACTCGACATCGAGTAGTCCACTCAATATCGACTGGAGCAACAAACGCGTAAGAGACGCGTGATGGGCCCGAATCTTTGGGAGATTACTTACCCACGTGATACATCTATCAACTACCAAGATCTTCTATCCTTAGGGGTATATTCCAATTATGTTAGGGAATATTACCTTTTCAATTATATTTATTTTAGGATATAATTTAGTTTAGATAGAATTTCCTTTACCAATCTTAGTAGGATTAGGACTCCAATCCTTGGCTAGAAAGGGTTGTGAGGCTATAAATAAGACCCTAGGGGAAGGTTTTAGGAGACATCCAATCAACAAAGCCTTGATCGATCAAGTAAAGAAAAGCAAGTAGCGAGTAGAGATAGAGAGATAGAGAAGAAGGCGGAGTTTGGTTGTACGATTAGAGTTTCTTTCTAAGGTTTAATGCGAAGTTATTTCTTTTATTCAATAATATTTTCGCCGATGAGGCACGAGTAGTCGTCCTACTTCTAGGGTCGGGGTGATCCCGGCAATAGCCATGTAAGTATGCCTGAATTCCTTATTTGATTATGTGATTTCATCTTCTATCCCACGCTCAATCCTTCATGAGAATTTAGGATCATTCCTTATTTACCTTATATGAAGCAAAAGTGGATTATATAAGTGAATTTAGATAGTAATTAGGTTTTACCTGTGAAAGTTGACTAAACAATAATTATGAAAAGGATAGAAACAATTAGGTGTTTATGCAAAAGCCTCTATATCCCTAATTGGTTGATGATAAAAACATAATCTTTTATGTGATTTAAGTGTTAATGCATGCATGGTTATTGTCGTGGTAAATCCCTACCTTAGAAGCTTTTAGTTTATAAAGTTAAAAACCCCCCAAAAAAATCTGTCTTTTTATTATTTCTTTACTTCTCTGTTTACATATTTATTTTCTATTAGAATCTGCAAAACCAATATACGTCGACACATCCACTCGATATCGAGTACACTAAACAGGAAGAATTCAAGTCGACGGTCTTCTAAGTTGACAGGGAAGCACTGACCCACTCGCGATGGACCTACCTAGTCGATATCGAGTGCTCTCTGTTTCTGTTGCAGGTTTCACAGATTGACTGCAACACTAGGAATCGACAGCCCTTGTCAATATCAACCTATCTAGTCGATATCAAGGCTTCTGGTTGACATAGCGCAAGAATTTCACAAGACTATTCAGGAACCGCTGACTCACCTCCTCGAGGATCGATCCTGATTCCCTACTGCTGCATCGGGAGGGAATCTTGAATTTTATTTGCTAGGGAAGGAATTGGTTCGATTTACATCTTATATTTACATATCTAGAGTTTCCTTCCTAACATATACATTGGTTAGTTTCTTATATTCTAGTATGTGGGTGTCTTTTAGGTATTTTTCCTTAACAATTCTAACCCAAATATTTGATGGTTCTGCCAGAATTTTCCAAAGCAATTTCATTTGGAGAGCTTCGTTCATATCTTTTATTTTTCTCAATCCTAGTCCTCCTTTATTTTTGGTCTACATATTTTATCCCAACTAATCAGTGGTTTATATGTAAGGTTCTTGTTCCAGAAGAAGGTCCTATTTATTTGGTCTAGTGCATGATGAATACTTACCGGAAACATGAAGCTTTGCATCACATAATTTGGTTTGGTGGTCAGGTTTGATCTGATAAGGATTGTTCTTCCCTCTTGTGATAGAGAATTTGCTCTCCATTTACTTAATTGTTCTTTTATTTTACAAACTACATCTTCAAAGGTTTCCCTATTAATCTTACTGTTAATAATAGGGCATCGTAGAAATTTGTCAAGAGTTGTCGAATTTTTAATGTTAAGGATATTTTGAAGATCTGTTTTTCGTTGATTTGAGACTTTGCTTGTGACTTTGAATGCCGATTTATGAAAATTTACTTTTTGTCCCAAAATTGCACAGTAGTCATCAATTATTTGCCTAACTTTCCAGAAGGAGGACTGAGTGGCTTTAGCAAAAATCATGATGTCATCAGCAAACGCCAAGAATGGGATCTTAGAACCCCTTCTAGTTATATTGAAACCAATAGTTCCCTGACTTGTCATGGTTTCTTGTTTTAGTAGTCTGGCTTATATATTTCTATTCCAAGGATGAATAGGAACGGTGATAAGGGGTCTCCCTGACGAAGACCCCATTCTGGGCTAAATAGATCCATTGGTCTATTATTAACCAACACCGAGAAGGACACTATTTTGATACATTCACTAATCCATAACACAAACTTCCTACAAAAGCCAAATTTTTCAAAAATAGAGTGAGTGAAGTCCCATTAAACTCTATCATATGCTTTTTCCATATCCAGTTTGATGGGAATCCATCCTTCTTTACCTAATCTTGAGTGGAAATAATGGAAGATCTCATGGGCAATGAGTACATTGTCTTGGATTGCTTTATCTGAAGCAATTGCTCCTTGAAGCGGGTGGATGAGTTTTCCTATAACTTTCTTCAATCGTTCCGTAATAATTTTAGATATAGCCTTATAAATCGTTGAGCATAAGCTAATTGGTCTATAATGGTTAGTAGTGGTAGGATTATCATACTTTGGTATAAGTGTGATGAAAGTATGATTAATCTGTTTTAGGATTTTCCAAGATGAGAAAAACCCTTTGATTGCTTTAGTCACCATTGGTCCCACAATATCCCAATATTTCTTATAAAATTCAGCTGGCATCCCGTCTGGTCCTGTAGACTTATTGTTCCAATGCTAAACATAGCATTTTTTATTTCCCCGTTCATGACAGGTTTAGTTAGTTCCTTATTGTCTTCTTCCATGATCTTTGTGTTAATCAAGTTAAGATACTCAAACAGTAGCCTCTTATTGGTTGCCCCCTTCTTGAATCGTTTGGCAAAGTCATTCCTAATCTCATTTTTAATATTGTCTTCCCCTATGATACATGTCCCTTCTGAAGTTATTATTTCCCTTATTATTTTTCGATTTCTCCTCCCTGAAGCAAATCTATGGAAATAACCTGAGTTTGTATCTACAAGTTTGATATGTTTTCTTTTAGGTCTTTGTCCCCTATATTTTCTTTGGAAAAGTAGGATTTTCTCCTTTTCGTTAATCAATCGTTGTTGTTTGTTGATGTGGTGTAGATTACGGGTTTAAGGATATTCACCTTGAAGTAGAATGAGTTTGTCCTCAATATCTTGTAGTTGTGAGAAGATATTCCCAAATGTTCTTTTGTTCCACTGTTTCGCTTGTTGCTTCACTACTCTTGTTTTGTTTACAAGCTGAAACATTGCAGACCTGTGATAGTTTGATCGCAAAGCTTGTCTAAACACATTTTTAAAATCCTCCCTTTCCATCGACATACTTCGAATTTGAACGGTAGAGCTTTGAAGGGTTGGTTATCATTTAAGTTCACCGAGATAGGACAGTGGTCAGACGTCGTGAAAGCATGATTTTTAGTTTGGATATCTGGGAAGTAGTCAATGATCTGTGAACTCACCAAGACGCGATCAAGTTTTTCATAATTATTATTTATATGTGCATTGTTTTTCCGCCAAATGAATTTGTTTCCTATTGGATTAATATCAGAAAATTACACTGATTTTTAAAGTTAATAAGTTGCTCAAATCTTTGTGGATTTGGCGTAACACCTCCCATCTTTTCATCACTATTTTGGATCTCGTTAAGGTCACCCACAACTCTACACGGAGTCGGGGAGTTGTATATTAAGTTTGATAAGTGATCCCAGAATGTGTTCTTTTCTCCCCCTCCTGGAGGAGCGTAAACAAAAAAGATAGTGTATATAAATTGGATTCTTTTGTTTTCGTATTTAATGGAAATGATTCTTTGTTCTTGTAAGATAACACTAAATGACTCATGAATCGGTTGGTGCTCTTTCCACAAAACTCCTAGTCCTCCTGATCTCCCCGTTGCTGGAGACCACACCGCATAGTCAAATCCTGCTCCTTTCCAAAGGTTTTAGGGGGGATTGTCTCAGTTTTTGTTTTGGATATTTCCATCAATTGGATTCTTTCAATTTTACAAAAGGAATCAATATATGTCAGAAGGTTCTCCTTCCGATGGCTTGACTATTCCAAGCTCAGAGTTTCATAATGTAAAAAGTTTGTGAACTTGGATTGGCACTTGATCACATAACCCAAAAGTCTTTGGCTCTGTTATTTATTTGTTGTCACCCAATTCTTGTCTTTGTTAGGAGCTATCTTTTCTCTATGGTTGTGGTCACCGTCTTTACTGTTTGAATAACTTTGTTCCCGAAAATCTACGATATTATTATGTCCAGATGATGAAGGATTTTCAGTCGCCCTAATCTTATCAAATGTATCCGTAACCTAACTAATGTAGTTTGGCAAGTAGGGGACGATCCCACAGAGAGTCAATGATTCGTATGCAAGTCAGTGTGTGTCAACAAGAACAAGAAACAAAGAGGGGGGATTTTGATGGTTTAAACTAACTAACTAAGAAACAAAAGTAAACAAAAGTAGCACGATAAAACAGATTTAGTGAATGAATATGAGAGAAATAGCTTAGGTCAATCAATCTCAGCAATCAGGTTTGTTCATTGATCATCGAAATAAAAAAGATAACTTCCTCTTGAATACTTTGTTGTGGAAAGACCAAGTCTTTTCAATCCAATTCCTTATCAAATCTAGTTAACAAGACAACCAGACCCTAAAAACCCTAATTATCAAACAATCCTGAAACTATCAAGATTCGATTCAATAATTTACGAAGCTTAAAGGAAATCAACAAAGACAATCGACGCGCACAACCAGTTATTGCATCAATTGCAAATCAATTCTCTATACAAATCCCTAAATTAACCAGTTTTAGAGATTTATACTTTGCTACTCAGAAATATATATAATTCAACCAGAAATTACCTATATCTAGCTATAGATTATCATGAAAAAGCATCAGTTGATCAGGCTAATGGAAATTCACAAAAACCCTAAACATTCAACAGAAAGAATTGATAATATTCAAAGAGGAGTATTAAGATAGAGAAATCTCACAATGAAATGATAAACCCGACGCTTCGATTAATCTTCCCAAGTAAAGAGGATTAGTTGTTCATACTTGAGAAAATCACCAAAAGTCTCCTAAAATCCTGTCTACCCAAAATCCTTCTCGACCAAATCCACCCAGCAAAAACCCCATTTCGTTTTTTTGTTTTTCCACCACATAAAAATAAAAGTTAAAAAAAATATAAAATAACATCTTTCATAAAGTCATCGAAGTAACAGCTATTTCTTGAATTCGCTAAAAAACTCGGGTGCGCCACATAACTCGGCCGGGTTTTTTCTTGACCCGCTCGAGTTCTTCTTGAATCCACAACTCGGTTTTCCTCAAATGACTCGGCTGAGTTTCATGCTATCTTGACCCGAGTTCCCTTGGCAGTTTCCTCCTTTGCATATGCTTGGCTCCTCTCTTCGGCTCTACTGCTCAAGCCTTCGATTTCCGTCTCATCTTCTATCATTTATACGAGCTCAGCTCCACCTTTCCTCAATCACCTGAAATCATGCATAAAACTTGTAGATTCCGACTCTAATTGAAACATAATGAAACCATGAAAACTACTCTAACTCATGCATTTTACCCTGCCTAAATGCATCTAAATGATTATATTAATACTACCTAAAATTGTATGATCAAACTCCCCCACACTTGAACCTTTCTTGTCCTCAAGAAAACAAAATCAATCCAATCAAACATCCCACAAATACACTCTTCATGAATTCACCTCGTCAAAACAAAATCCAAACCAAGTACAAGACCATAATCAACATCCTCACAGGTATTTGAGCAACTCAAAGGCTTAGGCACATTTCAATCCAACCTCACCGGGTATATAAAGTGTTTCACTCATCGCTCTTGTGTTTAGGCTAATTCAATTCTGCTCAAACTCAATCCAATGCAACTAAGCTCCATGAAAATTGAAATCCACATCAGAATCTCCACCGTTAGCGACATTACAAGCAATAATCATCATGAGGTCTTGTAAGGGTTATAATGAGGCTCGGTGAGAAAATTAAGGTAGAGAATGTTTTTGGCTTGTGGTGCAAATAATCCGGGAACTAAGCTCCAAGCAACCAATTACAAGCTCAACCAAAACTTATCACAAACCATCAAACTCAACACTCAAGCACAACACAATACAAGAACTTTCTTTAGACCAAATCATACTCCCAAATCATTTCTAAAGATGATGAAGAATGGTTCTTTTTTTTTCTTTTTTCTCGACTTTTACTCCTAAGTGAATTTTATCCTCCTTAGGCCCCGAGTATATATATATATATATATATATATATATATATATCTTCATAGAACCAATCCTCATAATAAGCGCCAAATGAATCAGCACAATACATATTCTCATTCTCAAAGCACTCACTCAACTCAAACCATCATTTCACCAATTCTAATCCTAATTCCCGGATGGGCTAGGCTACAATTGGATAAGGATAATTTTTGTGGAGCTACAAAGATAGGCTACTAGGCTCAGTTTGGCTTCAAACAATGAATGATATGTAAGGGAAGATAGGGAATATCATGGCTCAGTAACAATCATGTGAAAATCACAAGTAATGATCAAAATATACAGCCTTGACATAGATATCAATCCCAATTCTCAGAGGTAGTCACATTGGAGAGTATCACACACAAGAAGCAAAGAGGACATCCATAAAGCATAGTCCCAAAAAGGCTAACAAAAACTCACAAGGTAAATTTTTTGTTGGATTTCAATGCCACCTAAAATGTAAGAGTCATACATGCTCAATCAATCCATTATCTCATGCTCCAATAGATCAAACAACCTAGACGATGATCAACAATTCAAGCATATCATGGGACTTACAGTTAGATTAAGAAGACAAGTGGTACAGATGTGGTTATCATAAAGATCCTAAATCTAGAATGTTATGCATGCTGATTTTTTTTTTCAGTTTTTTTTATATATGCAAGACTAAGAATAATAACCATGAAATGCAAAAACAAGAAAGAAATATATACAATGCAACCTAAATGCAAACATGTAAATGTTCCCTCCCCCAGACTTAATTCATACATTGTCCTCAATGTGAAAAATAAAAGAGAAAGGAAGAAAACACTTACAGAGTCATCTACATGTCATGCGAAGGCGGAGGTGGAAACCCATGTTGCCAACCATAAGGGTTCCAAGCATCAAATCTGCCATTCAGCAACTGGAACTACTCTTGCATTAGACGAAAATGCTCATCCTGTCTCTCACCCAGCAGGCGAAATTGTTCATTCACATAAGACCTCAAACCTGACACTGACTCCATCACAGTGTCAAACCTGGAATTATAATCCGTACTGCTCTGCTGGCCCCTCTCCTCAGAGACATAATCCATATCTTCCGCCTCCTCCTACTCATCACCATCATTCCTTTCTTTGTCCTCATTCCCTTCTTCGTCCGAACCTTCTTGAACTTGCTCTTTGTGACGAAGTTCTTACGAAAATTCATATCCTCAAGGTGAAGATCATCCTCCCTTACTGAGATCGGCCAGTTGGCCTCCCTTTCCAAAGAAGTACGCCTGACATCCGGAAGATGCATTACCCTCTTCGAGTTTCCAATAAGCCAATAGTATTCTCCTCTAAACTGATAAAGAATCCGCATATGATGTATAGCTTTGAAATCCAACGGAGTAGACTCGATATCTGCTGGTCTAGTAAGTGGGATCCGAAAATGGTGGGCAAATTTTGTGACAATCCCACCTATACCAATACCACCCTTACCTCGATGGCTCACTGTCGCTAAGTGGTGCATAAGAAAACCGGCTGAGTTGACTGGCATCCTTCTCAAAGCAGCTGCTATCATCACTAACTCCTTCCTCGGGAAATTGTTTTCTCCATCTGCTCGCCCGAAGATAGTGTGGGCCATGAATTGCTGGATGATCCGGATCGCCGGGTTAGTGATGCGGGAGGCCTTTGAGGATGAAGGGTTGTAGTCAGGTCCTGTAGCAATCTTATCCCAAAAATTATTCTAGCACCAAATAGCTCCGCTTTCACATCTCGTGACGTCATCATTCACCACTTTGAAACCAAAAATCTGGTTGATTTGATTCAGCGTGAGCGTCCGCTTACTTCCGCCAAGCTGAAATGTGCAAATTCCCTTTTTTACTCCCGGGCCCCCACGAGTTTGTACATCAAGTGTGCTCAAGAACTCCAGCGTGAGTCCCTTGTAAGTAGGCTCACTAAATTCCTCCCATCCTAAAGCACTCGCCAATCACTCTACATCAACCCAAATGCCCATCTCAAAAAGTAAGGTAAAGTCCAGATGGCGTTTACCCTTCCACTCCTTTTCTTTCAACTGGTGGAAAGTGGTTAGATGTGCGGTCTCCCTCAGACGGAAACCAAATGACTCCGGGGTCAACTCCCCCACTCTAGTGGGAGGTTCATGAGCTATGAGTCTTCGGGACGAGGAAGATGATGCATCTTTCTTTCTCCTTTGGAATACTCTCGGCGGCATGACAAAGTGATACCCCTGCACACCGTAAACAACAAACACCAACAAAGCACAAAAATTGTTGTCTCGGCAAGGACAACTCTCACAATAATGCAATGGTGTAATATCAATCCACACAACCACAACCAAACCTCAAATCTTCAAAACTAGTGCAAGTTAACAAGAAGCAAGCCAAAATCCATCAATGCTAATGTCAATAAGCTCAACAAGACAATTATATCAAGTTTTATAGCATAGATGAAAATCAACTCAATGCCTAAACTCAATAAACCCCACTTTGCAAATTCTTCTCCAACATGGCATCCCAAACTATAAAATCAAGACAAGTTCCCAACTCAATCCCCTTCCATCAACAAATATAGCACAAATAAGGTTTAATTTCACCCAATCAACTCCTAAATTACACAAATTTATTCAATTTGATAAAACCTAGAAATTGGGTGTTTTTGAAAACTTACCTCGACACCTTCAATGGAGGAGAGAAAGAAGAGGACGGGGCTGACCGGAGACTGGGGCGACTGCGGCAGGGCGGAACGGCGGCGCCGGCGCGGTCGGGTGAGGGTGGTGCTGCGTGATGACTGGTAGAGGAGGGGGAGGTAACTCGGGAGAGAGAGAGAGATAGAGAGAGAGAGATGGGAGGGAGAGTTAGCTGCCTTTCTTTAATATGCCTTTCCGCTTTTTTTTATATGGGACGGAAACTAACTCTGGTGGGGGAAAGAACTCGACCGAGTCCCTCACCCGAGTTAGCTACTGTTATTCTCTTGCTGAAAAGAACTCGGGTAGGCCAATGAGCTCGGCAGAGTTTCTTACCCGAGTTGCCTAGGGAACTAACTCGGGTGGGGCAAAGAACTCGGCCGAGTTCATCACCCGAGTTACCTACTGTAATTCTCTTGCTTCTGGCCCTTTTTTAACAAACTTTTTTTTTGAACTTGAAATTGAAAACTCAACCGAAAAGAAATGAAATGAAAAAAAAATTCAAATCTAAACTACTCATCTTGGGTTGCCTCCGAAGAAGCGCTTGGTTATGGTCGCTAGCTCGACCCAATGCATGCTCACTCCTTGAGTTCTGGCTCCCTAAGAGCCAACTCTTCAATGACTTCTTTACTAGCTCCCTCATAGTATAATTTCAAGCGTTGTCCATTTACTTTGAAAGTTGTATGTGTGGCAGCTTTATAAATCTCTATAACTCCATAAGGAAACACTTGAGCAACCACATATGGACCAGCCCAACGGGAGCGGAGCTTACTAGAAAAGAGACGCAGGCGCGATTGAAATAGGAGAACCTTGTCCCCGACATTTAATTCCTTCCTCAAAATGTTGCTATCGTGCCAAGCTCTTGTCTTTTCCTTGTAGATTGATGCATTATCATATGCCTCGAGACGTAGCTCCTCTAACTCTTGTAATTGTAGCTTCCGACCTTTGCCAGCTTCGTCAAAATCCATGTTGAAGCTCTTCACTGCCCAATATGCTTGGTGCTCTAGCTCTACGGGAAGATGCCATGCCTTCCCAAACACCAACCGATATGGTGACATACCAATCGGTGTTTTATAGGTTGTTCTGTAAGCCCATAATGCATCATCTAACCTCATGCTCCAATCTTTTTTATTCAGAGCAATTGTCTTCTCCATGATGGATTTGACCTCTCTGTTAGACACTTCCGCTTGGCCATTTATTTGTGGATGATAAGCCATGGACACACGGTGTGTGACATGATACTTTTTCAACAGAGCACTCACATTTCGGTTACAGAAATGCGTTCCCCGATCACTTATCAAAGCTCTTAGGATCCCAAACCTTGCAAAAATGTTTTTCTTGAAGAAATCTGCCACCACCTTAGAATCATCAGTTTTGGTGGGCTTCGCTTCCACCCATTTGGAAACGTAGTCCACCGCTAACAAGATGTAAAGATTACCAAAGGAGTTTGGAAACGGTCCCATGAAGTCAATGCCCCAAACGTCAAATATTTCACAAAAAATCATGGGAGCTTGAGGCATCTCATGCCTCCGGGATATGTTTCCAAATCATTGGCATCTGTTACACGACTTACAAAAACCATATGCATCTCTAAAAAGAGTGGGCCAATAGAATCCAGAGTCTAATACCTTTCTCGCTCTCTTTTTGGGTCCAAAGTGACCCCCGCATGCATAAGAATGAAAGAAGGCTAGGACAGAGGTTCCCTCATTATCAGGAAGGCAACGATGGACTACTTGATCTGAGCAGTGCTTCCACAAATATGGGTCATCCCATACATAATACCTTGATTTACTGCGTATCCTATCTTTTTGAGCCTTGGAGAAAGCGAGAGGAGTCTCACCTGTTGCAAGAAAGTTCACAATGTGGGCATACCATGGCTTCAGAGCTTGGACGACGAACAATGTATCTTCAGGGAATGTTCCTGGAATGGGTTCCTTCCGTTTGCACTCGTCATCCTCTTGGATGAGCCTACTGAGATGATCAGCTACCAAGTTTTCGGCGTCTTTCTTGTCCTTGATCTCGATGTTGAACTCACTCAATAGCAAGATCCATCTAATTAATCATGTCTTCACCTCCTTCGTCGTCAACAGATAACGAAGAGTTGCATGATCTATATACACGATCACCTTTGTGCCAAGTAAATAGGATCTGAACTTCTCTAAGGAGAAAACCACTGCTAGGAGCTCTTTTTCTTAGTGGAGTAGTTCCTCTGCGCACCATTGAGAGTCATGGACGCATAATGTATCACATGAGATGCTCTCCCATTCTTTTGTCCCAGAACAGCCCCAATAGCGTAGTCACTCGCATCGCACATGATCTCAAATGGTAGAGACCAATCTGGTGCCTGGATGATCGGTGCACTAACCAGATGCTTCTTCAGCTCATCAAACGCCTTCTTGCACTCTCCATTAAAGTCAAACACCACATCCTTTTGCAGTAGCTCGCATAGGGGAGAGGAAATCTTGGAGAAATCTTTAATAAACCTGCGATAAAAACCGGCATGGCCTAGAAAAGAGCGAACTTCACGAATGTTAGTTGGATAGGGTAAGGACTGAATGACATCAACCTTGGCCCTATCGACCTCAATTCCTGTTATGGAGACTATATGACCCAGTAGTATACCCTGTTTGACCATAAAATGGCATTTCTCAGTGTTTAATACTAGGTTGGTATCCACACACCTTTTGAGCACAAGTGTAAGGTGTTCTAAGCATGACTCAAAATCGTCTTCGTGGACTGTAAAGTCGTCCATAAAGACTTCTATGAAGTGTTCAATATAGTCAGAGAAAATACATACCATGCACCTTTGAAATGTTAACTGCGCATTACACAACCCGAATGGCATTCTGCGATAAGCGAATGTCCCAACGACGGTAATCCCACCCTTTTTAGGAACAACTTGGGTGGGACTCACCCATGCACTATCAAAGATTGGGTAGATCATACTTGCTTGAAGAAGTTTCAGGACTTCCTTCTTCACCACCTCCATCATAGGCGGGTTGAGCCTCCTTTGAGGTTGCCTGGATGGTTTTGCTTCATCCTCTAATAAGATCCTATGCATACATGTCGAGGGACTAATCCCCTTAATGTCTGCAATAGTCCATCGTATAGCCGCTTTGTGTTCCTTGAGGACCGCTACTAGGTCGCCTTCTTGCTCCTTAGAAAGTTTGCTTGAGATGATGACTGGTAATGTTTCTCCTTCTCCTAGAAAGACATACTTGAGATGACTCGGAAGTTGCTTTAGCTCTACCTCCGGTGCCTGCACAATACAGGGCAAAAGCTTCTCGCTGGGCGAGGATAGTAGCATGGGTTTTGAGCTCATTGGAGAGAGAGGTAGCTTAGAGTAAGCATCTAACTCCATCACAACTTCCTGCAGGTTATTGCACAATCCATAATCCATAGAAATGTCTTCTAGAGGAGTTTCTAAAGCAACCTGAACATCATCCACACAATTCAATTCAAAGATATCTTGCACTAGTGGCTCAAGAACATCAACGAAGCACAAAGAATGATCATCGGAGGGGTATTTCATAGCATCATAAATGTTATAAGTAACCCTCTCACCATCAAATTCCATTGTTAATGACCTTGAATACACATCAATTTTGGTTTTCGTGGTCCTTAAAAATGGCCTCCCTAAAAGAGTAGGAGCTTCATGACTAACTTGTCCCATATCCAAGACAAAAAAATCAGCGGGAAAGACCAACTTATCCACCATCACAAGAACATCATATATCACTCCTTTAGGGTACACATTAGAGCGATCAGCCAATTGAATCACTACCCTAGTTTCAAGCAAAGGGCCAAGTCCTAAGGATTCATACAGAGAGTAAGGTAAAACATTGATATATGTACCCAAATCCAACATTGCCCTTTCAATTCGGGTTTCAGCTATCACACAAGGTATAGTAAACATGCCAGGGTCACTACATTTCTTAGGGAGATGCTTCTGAAATACAGCAGACACATGTTCACTAACCCTAATCTTCTCTTTTCCCTTATATTTTTTATTCCTCTTAATTGTACACAATTCTTTCAGAAATTTTGCATAGCGAGGAATACTCTTAATCAAATTAAGTAAAGGGATATTTACCTCACATTTGCTGAATGTTTCAAATATTTCCTTTTCACTCTCTGGCCTGCGGGTATCTCTCAATGCATCAGAGAAGGGTGGGATTGGTTTGTATGAACTCAGTGGTGGCGTGTCCGGCTTGCTCACCACCTCCTTGGTCTCTTTGTCCTTCTCCTGAGACTCTTTAGGGCTCTCTGTAGCTTGAGAGTCCTCTACTACCCTCTCTTCATCCTCATCCTCTATGAGGATTGTGTTCTCATCCCGAGTCTCTAAGTTCTTACCACTCCTTAGAGTGATAGCACTCACATTCTGCTTTGGATTCAACTCAGTGTGAGATGGAAACTTACCAGAATCCTTAGCCTCCAGTTGGCTCAATGCGGATGGAATCTGCCCAAGTTGGTTTTCCAAATTCTGAATGCTAGATTTGGTCTCCTGTTGGAATTGCAACATGTTATTCTGCATTGTAGTCACATTCTGTGTTAGGGCCTTGATCATGTCCTCAGCTGACATGGATGAGCTTAAATTCCACCCTTGAGGCCTAGGTCCATAATGTTGTCTGAATGGTGCACCTCTCTGCTGGTTAAAATGCTGCTGTTGAGGATTCCCATACCTAAAGTTCGGATGATCTCTCCAGTCAGGGTTGTAGCTATTAGAGTAAGGGTCATGCCTCGGCCTTTGTGGTACAAAGCCCCCACTGCATTCAATTCAACATTCGGCTCTTGAAGGATTGGGCATGCATCGGTGGGATGCTGAAAATCTTGACAAATTCCACATGCTTTAACCTGCTGCTGAGTCCCGTTGAGCATGAATTTTCGCATCATCTCTTTCAACTCATTCACATCAGTCTGGAGTGATGAGTTTGTCTCCGCCGCGCTCACAGTTCTAGAGGATGTCTTCCTGAATTGTCTTGGCCCCTCTACAAGCTCAGAAAACATCTCAAATGCTTCCGCAGGAGTCTTATTCAGGATGTTACCACCACATGCAGCATTAACCATCCTTCTCTCATCATCTAATAGACCTCCATGTAGGTAGAGAACGAGGTCCTGATTAGAGTAGCCATGGTAAGGACAACTGGCCACTAGCTTCTTATACCTCTCATAGTAATCATACAAGTTCTCTGTAGCATGCTGCTCAATGTTGTTGATGCTCTTCTTGAGACTATTCAATTTTGTTGCTGGAAAGTATTTCTCCAAGAAGGCTTTCTGCATCTGAGCCCATGTATTTATGCTCCCTAGAGTGAGGTAATAGCGCCAGTCACTAGCCGAATCCCTCAAAGAGAAAGGAAAGGCTATTAGCTTGATTTGATCATCCGTTACATTCCTTGGCTTCATGCCTGTACAGACAGCATGAAACTCTGTCAGGTGCTTATTAGGGTCTTCTCCACTAAGACCATGAAACTTCGGCAGCAAATGCATCAGTCCAGTTTTCAACTCAAAGCTTACACCGTCAACAAGCTCCGGAAACTCTATAGCAAGCGGTTGTTGTGTCAGATTCGGGGCAGTCAACTGCCTCAAAGTCTGATTCAGATCAGCCATCTCAACTGTTTTGGACCGATTCTGATTTCCACGAGATTCTCTACGAAGCCTGGAAAGTGTTCTTTCGATTTCTGGATCAAAATGTAAATCAGATGTACTAGTAGCACGGGTGCAAACTGACGTGGGGAGAATTGAATTGAAATATATAATAAAATATAAAGGAATACAACTATTAGCCTCTTCAAATAAATTCAAGACTCCGCGCTATAGTATTAGGGAATCAGGTTTGATCCACGAGGAAGCGAGTCAGCGGGATCCTAGTAACGTTGAAGACACGTCCTAAATGTTCGACCAGAAGCCTCGATCTCGAGCACAGACCTCGATGTCGACCTTGGCTGTTGATGCTTTTTGCAACAGAAGACCTACAGAGACAAAAACGGTAGTCGATATCGACTGGAAAGGTCGATATCGATGTTAGTCCATGAAATCGATTGGCTCAGAAGTCTACCAGTCGATACAGAAGGTCGATTTCGACGTTAGGGGTCAATTTCGATGTTTGCAGCAGTGACCCAGGAATCTCGAGATCGACTCAGAAGACTATCGATCTGTCAGTGTGGTCGATATCGATGTTCAGGGTCGATATCGATGTTCTCCTGCAGTGGGTTAGTTCTTCGTCGGCAAAGAAAGGCCGAAGATTTGAGAATGGAAAAGAAGCAATGAACATAAATAAACAAAGGTGTTGGGTTTTTCGAGGACTCAACGAACGGCGGCAAATATGTTTCTAAACTTAAGAAAGAAAAGATCTTCCAAAGCCAAGGATTACCGCGACGACAACCATGATAGAATAAGTAAGAATCGACTAAAGATGCATGCTTTTATCATGAAGGAAAAGGCTTTCACCTAAATCGACAAATAGGAAAATAGATCTTGTAATTACTTAACCTAATTTGCGTCTACCTTTGTCATAATTGAGTTCATAATCTTTCGAATAGAAACCCTAACTTTCTACCTTAAATTCGCATTTAAAGATGAAGCACAAGGTAGAGCGAGATAAAAGATACCTTCTTTAGCGACGTACAAACCTTACAACCATGGCTATCGTCGGGCTCACCACGACCCTAGAAGAAAGGGCGACTACTCGCTCATGTTGAATGTAGACATGCTTTGAATTGAAATAACTTTCATAAATGGAAAATTTCGAATCTTTACAATATCAACGCCAACTATCGTAAGCGCTTGAAACTGTAAAGCTCAAAAACTCTAACTTTCTATTGCCTATTGCTATTGTCTTACTTGCTTGGATGATCTAACAAACCATCCCCTAGGGCTTTATTTATAGGCTACTAATCCTTGTTAGCCAAGGATTGTAACTTCTATCTAAACTATGAACTCTATCCAAATAATTAGGATAGGTCTTTTATTTTGATAAAACTTTAAACAATTTGATAAAACTTAAAGGAAACGATAAATTCAGTTGCTAACTATCTAGAAGAATAAGATAATCTGTGGCCTTGATGATAGAATTCATAATCCAAGTCTCGAAATCGGATCTATCTTCTGTCGAGATAAGGTCGATATCGATGTTGGAGGTCGATATCGAGGTCTGTGTTTCTGCTCGACTTGTCCAACTCCAGTCGATGTCTATGTTGAGGTCGATATCGACGATGAAGGTCGATATCGACGATGAAGGTCGATATCGAGTGCCTTCTTGGTTGGTCTATGTGGTCTATCTTGACACTCAGAAGGTGTGTCGACAACTATGGTCGATATCGATGTCTAAGGTCGATATCGACCTCTGCTCAGCTTCACTTGACTTCTTCGTTTTGACTCCGATTTCCCTCGAATTTCTGCATGGTTAACTCAAAACTTGTGCAGACTCTATTTCTTGTATTTTAGCCCATTCTTACACAAGTTTATATTCTTTTGACCCTTTTCTTTGGGAATCGAATGAAATATGAAGTCAAAAGATGCAATAAAAAGAGGTACAAATATGTACATCAAAACACCCCATACTTAGACTTGCTTGTCCTCAAGCAATAACCAAGCAATAACCAATACCTACAACACACCCTTCAAGTCTTCGCCCTTGTCAAAAGAAACATTATAAGCGGTAGCAAAGCAAAGCAAGTGAATTTAACGTCATAGCACATATTTAGGCGATCCATAGGCATATGCAATTTTGATCCAACCTCACAGGGATAATGTGTTTGCACTCAACTCTCATGTATTTAGGCTATGAAGATCAACTCTCAACTCAATTCCATATACAATCTCATAAATATTGCAATTTATAAAAATCCACTTCGCAACCAATTATGAAAATGCAATAAGAACCATCAGGAGGACTTTCGCTCATTGGAAGACTTCAAAGAAAAATCCATTCGGCGGGGTTGTAATGGGGCTTGGTAAGAAATTAAGGGTATGGAATTATTTGGCTATGTGGTGCTTTTATAATTCGGGAATCAAGACTCCTAAATCTCAACACTTACAATATGCAAACCATAATTCTTCCATGTTGCTCTTTTCCAA
The DNA here is from genome assembly GCA_963922045.1 of Persicaria maculosa. NCBI lineage: Eukaryota > Viridiplantae > Streptophyta > Magnoliopsida > Caryophyllales > Polygonaceae > Persicaria > Persicaria maculosa. The sequence continues at coordinate 18,962,387 of OY998271.1, read as the reverse complement.
GCTCAATCTCCATAATGCTCTTTCCCAACTCATCTTTCTATAATATGCTCTAAAGATGCACTAAAAGATGTAAACCATACTATCAACCCTTCTTTCAAACTCTAATATGCCTCTAAAAAATATAACATTTGTACAAAATAAAATAAAGAAACTTAAGGATTTTGGCTCAGGCACTATATACATATATATATCTCTCTCTTTTTTTTCGGATTTTTTTTCGACGAAAATGATAAATAATACTAAAAAATATGTGCATTTATATGTTGAGCCATAAATCCTTTTACAAAATATGACAAAATGTAAATATGCACCAACCCATAATTTCCTTTCTCAAAACTGGACAATATGCACTTTTCTTTCCACAATGCATTAGTCCAGCCAATCTAAGTCTTAATTCCTAAATGGGGGTCAGGCTCAATTCGGCTAGGGATAATTTTGTGGAGTTTGTAATTTCAGGCTCAGGCTAATTTTCCGGCTTCAAGCAGGGATAATGCAGGGTAGGTAAAGAGAGGATAAAAATGGCTTAAAAGATGCCTCCATCATTTAATTCTCGTAAACATAGACATATTTATGTATTGGTTTTGAATAACTATTACAACATTTAGAGATGCATAGGAAGAGTAAATTCACTCAAGAAAGCGGAAGGATATTTGATGTTCTCCCTATAGGCCAAAATTCTCACAAGGACAATTTTTGTTGGATTTGCTTTTTAGCCTAGGATCATATGTGCTCAATTTCATCACAAGTTCACAATCTACATAAAAATTTTAAGGACTTAGGCTAAACCATCCAAATATGCCATAGGGTATACATGATCAAGTCAACTATTGAGTTTTCATCATAGGACATCTAAGTAGGGTTTAAAAAATAAACTTAAGAAGTAAACATGTATTTTTTTGTATTTTTGACATTTTTTATAAACTAACACACTTAAAAGACTAAGGACTTAAACTTTTGAAATGCATAAATGTTTAAATATGATGCAATGCATAAAATTAAAGTAGAAAGCAAATAAAAGATAAATACAAGCCAAGTTCGCCAAGTTTTAAGCATAACCACAACCAGATAAAGAAGTTTATAATGTCCAATTTTAATCCCACCCCATACTTAAAAATTACAGTGTCCTCATTGTTGGAAAAGCAAAGTAGAGCGACGTCACAGCTTTTGTCAGCCTCTGCTCGAGGGAAGGAGACACTCACGCTCACTTACGCAATAAACATCACTGCTCTGGAGGCGGAGGAGGTGGCAAAGGTAAGGGCCAGTCCTGTATAGGAGCTGACCCTGAGTAGTAGGTCGGGGCGCCCTGTGGGAATGTCGAAGTACCAGCCTACTGATCGAAGGAATATCCCATGTAGGAGCCCAGTCCCTCGAGCATCCTCCCATAGCGGCGCCGCTCATCGCGGATCTCAGCGACGGACAACTCCAGCCTAGTGAAGCGGGCAGTCACGTCGTCCTGCCAGTCTGTGGAATAGGCGGGCTGGAAGGGAGGAGGAGGTGGAGGCATATAACGGTGGTGGCTGTGGTGGCTATGGTGGGACCCTTGCGGGCCCTCTCCACCCCCAACTGCATCGTCCCCGACGTCATCATCATCATCACCGCCGCCATCCATGCCCCCCTGGTAGGCTGGGGGCTGCTGTGCTCCGTCTTAGTGGGAGTGTGCGTCCCAAGACATGTCGTCCACCTCTGGCTCATGGTTGTAGAGTGGGGGCCTCCTCCGAAGTGTAGGATCAGCAAATGGATCTATATCCGTATGATATGGTTGCCCAGTCCAAGACTGGTACCAATCTGGGATATACAGGAGATCTATAAAGTCCTGCCGGAGACGCATCCCCGTTTGGGGGTGTCTCCATCCCTGTGGACCGGCCGCAATGACGTCGCCCTGGCGTAATACAGAAGAATCAAGGTACGTGAGCTGGTAAGCGGTGTACCTCTCAGTGTGGACACCCAAGCCCTGGGCTAGGATGTGCTCGAGCCAAGCGTGTAGGAACAACAGAAGCTCATCCTCAAAGAGCATCCTCCTCAAAGTCTCCGCCTCACGGTGTGTGGGGCGACGGAGCTCAGGTCTAGCCCATAGGGTACTCGCCAGGACTCGCAGTATGACCCTGAATAATGGACTCACGACCCTGGAGGTGAAGGAGTCGGTGGGAGCGGGGTAGGGGATGCCCGAAATGTAGCTCCAAATGATGTTGGGGTCCTGGACCCTGAAGGCGGCATGAGTATGGATGAATTCAAAGATGTTGCTCATATCCTCGAGCGATAGTCTATGACACCTGTTACCGAGCTGGAATATAACTCGGCGGCCGGTAGATGTGCGCTCAGGAACCTCCAGGGTGGTCATAAACTCCCCAGTCAACCCGGGGTAGTGTGCCTCCAAAGGCTCAATTAGCCGGTGTAAGGAGACATTCTCGAATGCCTCCTGAACGCTAGTGTGAAACCCCAGCTGGATCATATCGGGGAGATGGTACCAGCGGGCCCTACCGGCTCGGCGAATCAGATCCTCGGCTAGGTTGTGCTGCTGATCGTCATCAATGCGAAGTGTGTCCTGAGGGATGTTCTTAGCTCTCACCATCGTCTGCAAAAGAAAACATTACCAAAGATAATTTCGCTTTGTATAAAATTGGGAGAACCCCATACTTAGGTTCCATATTAGCCTAAAAAAAATTTATAATGGTAAATTGGCTAAGTTAAAGTGATAAACTTGCAAAACCAATTTTAATGATCAAATAAGGATATATTATCAAATTTTTAACCATAAAAAATAAACATGATCTAATAAGAAGTCAAGAAATTACATAAGATTGTAAATTTATATAAACTGACTTTTCTTGAATCTTTAACACTAAGGAACCTAATAAATTTCAGATTTTCGTCCCACATATATATAAAAATCAGATTTTAACCCCCGTAAAAAAATCAGAATTTCAGCCCCTATATAAAAAAATCAGAATTTCAGCCCCTATATATATAAAAATTCAGATTCTAACCCTTATATATAAGAAATTTCAGATTCTAGCCCAACATATATATAAAATCAGATTTTCAGCCCAACATGTATAAAAAATCAGATTTTCGGCCTATATATATAAATCAGATTCTTGGCCCACAAATCATGCGATTACTCTTTCCCGTGCAAATATCATTCAAACCCTAAACACCCAATATGCAATTTCCCCCCAAAATCAACTAAATAATCATGTAAATCTGTAAAAATAGATAAAGGGTAAGAAATCATACCAGAAGAGTGTCGGAATTAAGGGAGAAAAATGTAAGAAACCGCAAAGAACGACGAAACAACACAACGGATCTGAAACAGGGGTCGAAATCGATGTTAAGGGTCGAAATCGACTGGATCTGGGCAGCACTTCGTTCATCGTTGCAGTTGTGGGCTCAGGAATGTGGTGGGCTGAAAAATGTAGGTCGGGGATGTGGTGGGCTGAAAAACGAGAGAGAGAGGGCAGGGGCGAGAGAAAAAAAAAAGAAACGAAGGGCTGTCGGGTTTTGTTCAGGGTGAGGGTGCCAGATCTGGTGGGGGTGACGGGTTGCAGCGGTGGGGGTGGAGAGCGACGAGAGAGGGACGAGAGATGAAGGAGAGAGAAGAAGAAGAAGAAGAAGAAGCAATGGCGGCTGGTAGGGTTGGGTATCGAAAAACGGGCTAGAGTGTCGACATCGGGGAATATAAAGGGAGATAAAAACAAAATAAAAAAAAAAAGAAAAAGAAAATAAAATCTGACCTGGCACCAACCTCCAGCTGTAGTCGATATCGACCTTAGAGGTCGATATCGACCCCCCCCCCCTCTGAATCGATGTAATTCTGCTCATCCTATGCTTCTATCGGCCTGTCGATATCGACCTTATAGGTAGAAATCGACCTCTCCTCTGGACTCGATTTCCTAGTTTACTTTAGATAAAATAGCCACGAATAATTTAAAAAGTATAAAATAAACTAAAAAAAGAGAAAGAAAAGGAAAAGAACGGGTTGCCTCCCGGAAGCGCTTGAGTTTAAGTCGCTAGCTCGACATACTTCCCTTTTTGCGCTAGTTCAACGCCAAGGTGGTGCGAATTTCTTCCTCCGGGTCCTCCTTGTCATAATATTTCTTTACCCGGTGGCCATTTACCTTAAAGGTGGATCCATCGTCGCAAAATAACTCCACCGCTCCATGAGGGAATATTTTATGAACCTTGAAAGGTCCACTCCATCTTGTCCTTAGTTTCCCTGGAAATAAGCGAAGTCTAGAATTAAAAACAAGGACTTTGTCACCTACCTCATATGTTTTTGGCACCAATTTCCTATCATGCCACTTCTTAGTGTGCTCCTTGTAGATTTCGGCATTCTCATATGCCTTTAGGCGCAACTCTTCCAAGGCTTGCAAGTCAATGAACCTTCTTTTCCCAGCTTCGTCGAAATCCATGTTAAGCTCCTTAAGAGCCCATATCGCCTTATGCTCAAGTTCGATGGGCAAATGACATGACTTACCATATACCAAGTCATAGGGAGTTGTGCGAAGTGGTGTCTTATAGGCCGTTCGGTAGGCCCATTGCGCATCATCCAGTTTTGATGACCAATCCTTCCTCGAACGGGAGACCGTCTTCTCCAAGATGGCTTTGATTTGGCGATTGGAGACTTCTACTTGGCCGCTGGTTTGAGGGTGATAGGGTGTTGCCACCCTGTGGTTCACCCCATACTTGGCTAAAAGAGCTTTAAAGCCTCTCTCTCAATGAAATGCGAACCACCATCTGAAATAAGAACTCTAGGAACACCAAAGCGAGGAAAGATGTTAGTTTTCATAAACTTAGAGACTAGCTTCACATCGTTGGTCCTAGTTGCCACGGCCTCCACCCATTTAGAGACATAGTCCACCGCTACTAGAATGTATTTATAGGGGCCTGAGGCAGGGAATGGTCCCATGAAGTCAATACCTCATACATCAAAGAGTTCTACCTCTAGAATGCCTGTGAGCGGTGTCTCATTCCTCCATGTGATATTACCTGCACGTTGACACTCATCACAGGAGGTTATATAGTTTTGCACATCCTTGAAAAGGTTAGACCAATAAAAACCACATTGAAGAATTTTTGCCGCGGTCTTGAATCCTTTATCATGGCCTCCTGTAGGGAGAGAATGACAATGGTGAATCACGCTCTCTACCTCTTCCTCTGAGATACAACGTCGAAAGATATGGTCTTTCCCTTGCTTGAACAAGTAGCGTTCATCCCAATTGTATTACTTGACGTCATGTAAAAACTTCTTCTTTTGTTGCGAAGTTAGGCCTGAAGGAATCTCGCCTCCTGCAATATAGTTAGCAAAATCCGCATACCAAGGTACCTTCGCCCTTCTTACAGCAAATAACTCATGAATAGGACTGGAATGAGGTGTAAAGAAGAAATCATCACCGGAGCTTACCTCTTCGTCACCTTCGGAGTGTTTTGAAAGTGGTCGATATCGACCTGTACAGGTCGATATCGACTGGATGGCATCGACATGTTCAGTCGATATGGGCTGCTCGATATTGGTCCTCGATGTCAACGTTTAGAGGTCGATTTCGACCTCTACAGTTGAAAACCTGTGATCAAAACTGTTCGACATCGATGCAAATCTTACCTTTAGGGCAGTCGATATCGAATTGTCATGGTCGATATCGAGTGGATTTCTTGCCCGTTCAGCATCTTGCCTCATTAGGTGCTCGTCAGGGCGGGAGTCATTGATTGGCACGTTGCCATGTGACTCATCCAGAAGTACTTTGGGTAGCCGTGAAAGATGATCGGCTACGGAGTTCTCCATTCCTTTTTTATCTTTAAGCTCAACGTCGAACTCTTGTAGTAGGACCACCCATCGTAGGAGCCTAGGTTTAGCATCCTTCTTCGCCATCAAGTACCTAAGAGTTGCATGGTCAGTATGAACAATTACCTTAGAGCCCACTAGGTATGAGCGGAACTTCTCAAAACCGAAGACCACCGCCAAGAACTCTTTTTCCGTCATGGTGCACTTAGTTTGAACGGCATCAAGAGTCTTGCTTGCATAGTAGATGGCGTGAAGCTTTTTGTCTCTCCTTTGTCCTAGGACAGCACCTACGGCATAATCACTTGCATCGCACATGATCTCAAAGGGTTGCGACCAATCTGGCGATTGAATGATAGGGGCGGATATAAGGGCTTCCTTCAACCTATTGAAAGCTTCAAGACAATCACTAGAAAACACAAACTTAACATCCTTCATTAGTAGGTTAGTTAAAGGTTTGGCAATCTTACACTACTAGAATTCTGTTATTTAACTTCGGGTGATTAACATCGGTCAGAAAAACCTGCCATATTAAAAAGTTTTTTAACATCGGTTTCTAAATTTGAGATGTGAAAAATAAAGTAGACATCGTCCTATTTTTTTGACAGATGTCAAAAGTTTTCTTTGAAAAATAATTTCAAGCGCGTAATTCAAGATCCGAATTTTTTTAAACACCTGCTAGTACTTACTAGTGAACAAATTGAGATGAGTCCACTAACCTCCTTTCTCCAAAATCTCCGTCTCATTTGAGCACCTTTTCTTCTCAAACCAAAAATCCCTCTTCTATAAACCAGATCTGAAAACCTATCACTTTCCTCCCTCTTTCTATCTTCTCGATGAAAATCATATCTGAAAGGGAGATTGAAAGGGAGATTCGTTTGGATTTCTCGAATGTTGCTTGGATTTCTCGAAGCTAGGAAGGAGATTGAAAGGGATATTCATTCGAATATGTTCGAGACGAGTGCTTCGCGGGGTGCCCAATCAGATTTGGGTGGATTCGATGGCGTTAAGAGCGAAGTGGATCTAGGTGAAGCTGGTTCATCCTCCTCTCCTTCCATTCCCCTGGAGGAGCTGTGTTCCTCCCCTTCTCCCAGTAATGGTGGATCTTACTTCTCGGGGAAGGTGTCGTCCACTTCGCTGAATCTGGGTGTTCAGCGGGTTGAGGAAAGAGGTAATATTTATCCGAATTAAGTGTCTAAAAATGGAGATTTGTCGAGAGCCAGGGCTCGACGGTCAGATCAGGTCCCCTCGCCCTCGTCACCGTCTCCGCTCTTCCCTCAGTTCGACTGGTGAGGGGCTTTCCCTCTTTTATTTTGCAAAATCAAATGGGGTCTTGAACCTCCAACAATGGTGACCTATCTTATTCATTTCTTTCAAAGCTTCTGATTGTTGTAGCCTTATACTTCACATTGAATATTGATTCCTCCATTTTTGCTCTTCCAATGCATATGGCTTCTTCAGGAGAGTGTTGTCCTACCAAGGTTCTCCTGATGAATTCCTCTATAGGCCGTTCAGGAATCAGGAAGCCATCAAGCCTCAGGTATTCTCCTTGCTTCTTACATCTGTTTCTGCTTCTCTGCTTGTGTTGTTCGTGTTATTGCTGCTTTCCTCTAAAATTTTTTTTTAGATGCTTAGTCTATTGATATGTCACTGAACTAAAGAGTGCAATTAAGCTTCTCTGCTTGTGTTGATATGGAGATGGACTAACCATACCTTCAATAGATGCTTAGTCTATTTGATAACTAAGTATAAAATACAATTGACTAACCATACCTGCAATAGATGCTTAATTCCATACATAATTTGATAGCTAAAGAGTGCATCTGATCAATGTTTTGTTTGATATGTCACTGAACTAACATTTTGACAAGTAATGTACATACTTTTACCATATTAGGTGTTTGAGATAGAAAGCCATCTTTGAAATATAACATTATTCTAGCGATGTACTTCTAAATTCTGATCTTTTTTAGCGAGGTGTTGCTATCTTCAGATAAAAAGTGCCAGTGGATGAGATTGTCATATTATGCCATCAGATTCTGGCAATAAAGGAAATGAAAACAATATAATTTTTTTTATTACAGAGTATGTGATAGCCAGTCTACACACTAGAAGTTTATTTCACTCTTCGTGCTTTGTCTCGTCCTCCTTGCCCCAAATTTGGGTCATTTTAGGTCAGCACTTCTTCTTGTTCTTCCATTAGTATTTTCTACCATTTTTACACCTACCTAGATGGTGATTTCCACTCTTAACTAATTTTGATTGAGCATTAATATCGAAATAAAGTTGAAATTGAAACTATTAAGATTCATATCTGCACCTATTTTGTTTGCTTCAAAGCTATGATTGCTGCACAGTTCAATCATTTGGCTAATCTTCAACTAGATCCTTGTAGCTACTGAATCCAACTCTTTGAGGGTCGCTTGGTATGCCTTTAGCTACTGATTTCCACTCTTAACTAATTTCGCCTTCTCTCTGGTAATTTCTCCTCTCCCTAACTGCATGCGATCGAGTCTCTAAATCATCATTTGTATAACAAGCAGCTGATCTGAATGGCTCTTCTATTAAGATGTGTTTGGATTTTGCTGAAATTTCCCTACCTTGAGTTATTTAGTATTTACACGTAACTTAAATCAAAGGATGAGTTTTCTTCTCCAAGTGCTTGCAAGTTGATGAGATTTCCAACTTCTGAGATTATTAACTGAAATATCCAACTATTTACAGGTAGGTTAAATATTTTATTTTTAAGAATGCGATGGAAAAAGGTTGATCTAATGGGCTAGAATTACTGATATGTACTGGTGTTTTTTTTTTTTGTCAGTTCATCTGCCAACCTTGTTTTGATACTCACATTTTAGGATCTTCATTCTCCTCTTCTGTTTATTTCAAGTGTGTTGAAATAAACATAAAATAGCAGTTGAGCATAAGTAGCATGAGTAGGATAAATGAGTAACTTGTGTTGAGATCATCAGATGAGGCAAGGATCCTATTGGCCACTGTGCATTTCCTTGGTCAAATCATCATAAGAGATGTACCTGTTATTCAATTAAATTGCTCTTTGTAATTTAATAGTTGTGCTTGATTATTGAATTATTTCACGTTGGCTTATAGTCCTTCTGATATGCAGGAAATTTTTGAACTGCTTAGCCTTTCAGGTGCTTTGTCTGAACTGACATGGCCTGTAATACTAAATAAAGGTATTTTTAGGTAACAATCAACTTGTTATTGCTGGCTTAAGTGCATTCTCCTAGACCCATATAAACAAACAAATCACCCTGAATGCAAATCAAGGCATGATAATGGTCTTTCAGCAATAATAGAGCTTGATGTTAAAAAAATTTGAAAAAAAATAAACGCGCGGTATTGAAATCTGAACTATTTGAAATCCCGCTCATCTCAAATACGCGCGGTAGATTTAGTCATCTAGTGAAATGATACAGTGCTACTAGTTATAAGATATGATCTATCATGTTTTTGAAAATAATTGCTTGATTTCTCATTTTAGCTTGTGGTTAAACTGATTATATTCTCAATTCTCTTTGTTTCTTAAATATATATATTAATTCTCTTTGTTTCTTAAATATATATGCTTTGTAGATTGCTCCATCAGTTAAATGATTTTGTCTATGTGCTTTGGTGATAGGTATGAGTAGTCTGAGTATACAGAGAGAGAGAGAGACCTTGAACAGATGACAGAGCAGATCAAATTGATTATTCAGGAACTAAATGCCAGCATGGTAAAACTGTCATTAGCTTAATCTTTTCCCGAACTAGTTGTTCCTAATAAACAATACTAATTTCTGTAATTTCGTTTTTCTATTTAGGGTGGAGAACTTGATGCAATAGAAGGGATGGGTTCATTAGATGTGGTAGTGAGGATCTTAAACAATCAGCTTAGTTCATTGATGTGGATTTTTTAGAAGGTGAGCAAGATGCGTTGTCTTTCTAGCCTTTATTCTTTCTTGGGTTATAAATATTTACTTTAGGATTTCAATTATTGTTCTGGTTCATACTTATCAAATTTATAATTTGCATTATAATCAGTTCCCTCCCTATCAAAAAGGCATGCTCATTTTTCTTTATTCTTGTGATTTCTTTCTGCTTTTTAATGTATGTATAGTCAATTCATATGCTTGGTTTCCATGACTAATGCCAAGCCAACCTCAGCTAAGGCCGCAACAAGTGCTAGGGGTTTGAACTTTATAGAAGGTGTCTCTAAATCATCATTTCACTATTTCCTTGAGTTATTAAGTATTTACAGGTAGCTTAAATCAATGGACGAGTTTTCTTCTCCAAGTGCTTGCAAGTTTATGAGATTTCTAACTTATGGGAGTATTCACTGAAGATCCAACTGTTGCAATTCCTGCAGATTCCCAATCTCTAAGAGTATTGATCCAACAATAAGTTCAGTCCAGCTCGTAAATAAATCTGGCGAGATCTCCCCTGACAGAGCATTGTCAAAAATAAGAAATCTTTTATTTTTGAGAATGCGATGGGAAAAGGTTGATCTGATGGGCTAGAACTACCTGATATATCAGGTACAACTGATGTTTCATTTGTCTTAGATCCACCAACGTTGTTTTGATAATCACTTTTAGGATGGTCATTCTCCTCTTCTGTTTATTTCAGGTATGTTGAAATAAAGGTAGAATGAGTAGTTGAGCATAAGTAGCTTGATTAGGATAAAAGAGTAACTTGTGCTGAGATCATCAGATGAGGCAAGGATTTATCTGCTGATGTCATGTTCAACTGCTGTTGTCATACTTTTGTTGTCATGTTTAACTGCTACTGTCATACTCTTGGTTTGGTCTTGCTCTTTTTGTTACTCCTAGACTTATGCATATATCTATATATTTACCATTTCAGACACTAGTACATACTCTCTGCATTGAGAGCCTTTGTTATTTTTCTATGAATCTTGCTACTTTTAGTTGATGTAATTAAGCCTATTAGCTCAATTGGCAGAGCGTTGTGCTCAAGCACAAAGATGCGGGTTCAAATCCCGCATAGGTTACCGTAATAAAAAAACTACAAATATATCATTTAACATCGGGTAATAACCGATGTCTTTTAAAAATTAATATCGATGTCTATGTGGGTGATGTTAAAAGTAAAAAATGTTTAACATCGGCCAAAGCCCGATGTTAAAACATACAAAGACATCAGATTTTAAAATATAAACGATGTTATAACATACAAAGACATCGGCTATTACCCGATGTTAAAAAGTTTTGACTTTTAACATCCCCCACATAGACATCGATTTTTTTTTGAAAGACATCGGCTATTACCCGATGTTCAATAACAAAATTCTAGTAGTGTTAGAAAAATCCTGAATAAACCTCCTATAGAAAACTTCATGACCAAGGAAGCTTCTTATGTCCTTAATAGATGAAGGTGGTGGCAACTTTTCAATAAGCTCTATCTTTGCCTTGTCCACCTCAATTCCCCTTTTCGAGACTTTGTGACCTGGCACAATTGATGTGAGCGCAAATAGCCATATTTTCTATGCACATAAAAGTCCATTTTATCGTCTTTTGCATGCATATTAATGGGAAAACATGGGATTAGTGTAGTTTACGCTTAAATATCAAATATATGGGTTTGCACGAGTTTCTATGTGATTTCGCAGAAAACAGGATAAAAATGGACAGATTTGGAAAGAGCGGAAAAAGAACTCGAAGTCTTCTGAAGAGGTCGATATCGACTGGGGACCTCGACATCGAGTGCATCAGAGACATAGAAATCGAGCAGGAAATTAAACAGAGCATGTCGACACAGAGAGGTCGATATCGACGTTTGGAGGTTGATATCGAAGTTGCCAGATCGAGCTAAATGATAGAAGTCGAGTGCCAATTTGAGTAGGAGAAGGAAAGCTCGATATAAAGTTTTGAAGGGGTCGATATCGATGTTCAAGGTCAACATCGACCATGCCAGCAGAAGAATCCGACTCAGATTTTGATAGAATTCTATCCGAAGCCTGCACGTCTATCTAAAAGTCAAGATTTCTTATCTTCAATACCAGATCTATCATGAGAAGGCTGATTTACCATAGGAGTTTAAGTTTTTACTTTTATTTAAGTTTATCTTAGAGAATAAAGATAAAGTTTCGAGTCTTTATCTACATCTATAAATAGAGGCCAATAGGGCTGAGTTTAGGCATTCAATTTAGATCCAATTTAGATTGAATTCAATCCAAGGCCAATAGGGCCGAGTGGAGTTTGTAAAGCGAAAGCGGAGTGGCTTGTTTGGTTGTACTTTCTTTTAAGTTTTAATTCAAAGTAGTTTTCCTTCAACAATGATGATGATGTGCATGATGAAGAGCGAGTAGTCAACCCACTTCTAGGGTCGGGGTGAGCCCGACGATAACGATGTGAGGTAAGTGCATCAAAGGTATGACTTTTATGCGATTCCGTCTTCTATCTCATGCATGATCCTTTGCAAAAGTTAGGGAGATTCATTATTTGCATTATTGAAGCGAAAGCCACTCTTTTTGAACTTGAATTGCTCATGAATTGGATAGTAACTCTTAGGAACTATGCGAGAGCCTCTAATAGCCTAAGTATTAATAACGAAAGTTATTTGACGGAAAGGCATGAAATTTCATAACTTTAGCATAAAACTTGCATTGTTATCGTCGTGGCATGAAACCCCGACTTTGGAAGCTTTTTAATTAATTGAAATCAACATAAAAGTTTTAGGTTTTGATTCTGATCATCCTCCTTTCCCATTCTATTTTCTTCGGACTCTTTTTCGACAAATTGGTTACGAAAAAAGTTTCTGTGACAAGCGTCGAAATCGACTGTAAGGGTAGATATCGAGGTCTAACGTCGATATCGAGGTCTCTGCTCGACGTTGACTTTGCTGCTTTTGTCTTCTGCAGGAACTGCGCTAGGAAATCGACCAACTGAGGTCGATATCGACCTGTATACTCGATATCGAGTGTCTTCTGAGGTCGAAAGCCTTGATCGTGAGTACAAAAAAAGGAAGTGCTGACATACCTCCTCGTGGATTCGATCCTGAATTACCCTACTACTACAAGGGAGGGGATTCTTGTATTATTTGTTTGGGACAGGGAGTTAGCCTAGTTGTGCATTGTTTATTTGAATTATTTAGATATTTGGATCTCCTACACTCCACCCCCGTAGCGAAACAAATTGGCGCCGTTGTCGGGGAGGCAATCAATCGCCACCTAAATTAATCACGATCTTTTGAGCAAATTTTGCAGGTTTATGCGACGTTCTGATTGCGAACCTATCCTGGAACCAATTAACGAGCATGAACGTTTCTACCATCTTCGCAATAAAGCAATTCGCATCATGGCTGACAACGAAACGCATGCCAAAACCATAGAGCGGTTGAGGAAGGATATCGAGAACCAAAATCCTACAATCGCTGCTAAAAGGGTCGCCGCTGCTACTGAGCGAGCCCGTGCTGATAGGGAGGAGGATGCGCGCAGACAAGCCTAAGAGCGGCTAAATCAGTATCCACAGACGGCGATGCAATACATTCATCCGCCGCTTTATGTTCCTGAATCCGCTATTTTAATTCCTCACTCCAACTATGAAATAAAAATTAACTTCCTATCTGAGATAAAAAGAAATACTTTTGAAGGAAGACCTAATGAATGCCCCCTGCAACACATCTCTACTTTTATGGACTTATGTGAAACAGTTGCTGATGGAGTGAATTTAGAGTATGTGCGATTAAAATCTTTTCGATGGTCTTTGGCAGGGAAGGCATTACAGTGGCTTGAAAGTTTGGCTCCATGCTCGCTGAGGACATGGGCGGAGGTGAAAGATGCATTCTTGAACAAATTCTTCCCACCTTCTAAAACGGCAATGCTGCGACAAAGGATCACGACTTTCAAACAAAAGTCAGGTGAAACCCTAGCACATGCGTGGGAGCGATTTAAGGACTTGCTGAGATCATGCCCGACGCATGGGCAACTTCCATATGTCATCCAGGAGATCTTTTACAACGCCCTTGATGCGCCGAATAAAGAGAGGATCAATTCATATACCTCATATCGGTACATTGAGCTTACACCAACGGAGGCATAGGAGACCATTGAGAGGCTCGTGAACTTTGACAACACTTATGGGGCTGCTGCGGCCTATGATGCAAGGCCTGCCCCATCAATGCCACTATATGAGCCTCCAAGGGAGATTGATCCTGATGTGTGGCAACAATTCCATAACGATCAAACACGCCGCCTTCAAAAGCAAGTAAGGTTCCTGAGCAACAATCAAACTTGTCAGGAGTGTGGCTCAAAAAGGCATAACACTAGTGCCTGTCCACATACTGAGCAAGTATCCATGGCGGAACAACATGAGGAGGTTAAGTGGACGAGAGGCTCCTATGGAGGGGGCAATCAACAATATTGGGGTGATCAAAGGTTCTATCAACAAAGGGAACCCCCACCATATAGGGCACCAGGGCACCCTGAGCGAGAGACAAGGAAGGATGACCTGCAAATCATTCTTGATGAGATGTGGAGGAATCACGCTGAGTTCAAACAAGCCAACAACTCCATCCATACTCAGCTGCAGGGCATCGATTCTAGACTTGGGGAGATCGACGTTTGGAAGCGCAACATGGAGACTCAAATGAGTCAATTAGCGGAAGCAATGCCCAAAGCGTCAGGATCATTCCCTGGATCCATTGTGCCCAACCAAAAGGGCAAAACCATTGGTCATATTGCGGCGGTGAACCTAAGGAGTGGGCGTCAATTACAAACGCCCGAGCAAAAAGCGGAGGAGAAAGAGCCAGAACAGACGTCGATATCGAACCCCCCCTGTCGATATCGACCAGGGTGACGTCGAAATCGACCCTCCAATCGATGTCGACCCTGATGCTACGTCACCACAGAAATCGACTCCTCCAGTCGATATCGACCCTACTAATGTCAATGTCGACCTCACTGCAGCCGCGGGAAGGAAGAAGGTGTTGCCATTCCCAACTAGAAAAATGATTAAGGACCCAGCGGAAAAGAAGTTCCAACGGTTCGTGAAGATGCTCCAAGGACTTAATGTCTCTATACCGTTCACAGAGGCACTTCACGAGATGCCATCTTATGTAAGGTTCCTTAAAGACATCTTAGGTAAGAAGCGATCGCTCTCGGAGATCGCAGAGGAGTGCAACAGGTTGGAGCTACCACAAAAGCGGGCGGACCCAGGTAAGTTTTCTATCGCTATAGGTCTAGGTCAATATAAATTTAATGCTTTAGTTGACTTGGGCGCTAGCATTAGCATGATGCCACTAACCATTTGGCACAAGGTAAAGATAGGTCCTCTGGAGCCCGTGGATGCAAGATTGTACATGGCTAACAATACGGTAGTGATTCCAACTGGGATAGTGACGGATGTGCCAGTACAAGTAGGTAAATTCTTTGTCCCTGCTGATTTCCTAGTTGTTGATATAGCAGAGGACCCTGCTTGTCCAATTATTTTAGGTAGGCCATTCCTAGCAACCGTCGATGGCAACATCAGCGTAAAGAAAGGATTGCTCTCATTCAAAATTAGTGACGAAGTGATAGAGTATGCCTTCAACAAGACGGTGAAAAATCAAGGGCCAATGGAGATAAAAGCCATTATTGGTGTCTACATTGCATGTGGAGAGGCAAAGGTAAGAAGTATGACACCGGAGGAGCTTGAGAAGAGGGCCATAGAAGCCCAAGTGGAGGAAGTTGTGGCAATCTTGAATGAAGGAGCCCAACAGAACATCGAAATCGACCCAGGTAAGTCGATATCGACCACTAATGTTCAAGATTATGTGCCAGGTCATAAGTATGGGGTCGACGGAGGAGGAGAGGAAACATCGAAATCGGGGTCAAGGGTCGATATCGAGCACACTCAGCCGAAATCGACCACCATCAGCGCTGAGAAGGGTGGAACAGAGACCTCGATATCGATCTCTGAGGGTCGAAATCGACCTGATCATATCGAGCCAAAACTCTCCAAATTGACTGATCCTCCAGGAGTACAACAGGGCTCGATATCGACCTCTGAACATCGACATCGACCTGAGCCACAGACTGAGAAAAAGGTAAGTCAAGGTAGGGATTCCTCTTGTTCCATTTCAATTAAAGATTTATCATTATTTGGAAGAGGTGTGCCTTGGTATGTGCGCTTATGTAGGGTATCCGATGATGATTCAAGGCAATATGAGATAGGAGACAAGGTCTATGTTGCGAAATCTAAGGACCATTGGTTCCCTACAAGATTCAAGGATAAGAATTTGGGACCATTCACGGTGAATCAAATCAATCCTGGCGGAATGCAGCTGCGTGACAAGAAAGGAGTGATTTTTGAGGCCCAAGCCAGATGGGCTCTGCAGATGCCGCCTTGAGAAGCGCAAAGGAAGAAGTCGGCCTAGCGACTTAAAAATCTAGAGCTTGTAACAAAAACTTAGTTTGAATTTTTAGACAGCTTTTTCTTTGGTTTTGAGACACTTTATCGTTTTGCATATTTTGTTTTGGTTTTGGTTTTAACGAGTTGCAGGAGAGAGAAAACCACACAGAAAAGACGTCGAAATTGATGTCCAACATCGACATCGACCTTAAGGTCGACATAGATGGGTTTGTGATCGAGCCCGGATCACCCTGAAGCCTGAGCCAGAAATCGATATGAACATCGATATCGATGTTAAGGGTCGATATCGACCATCCCTGCTGTCTTCTTCGACTCCTGAAATTTGTGACGGTTTAGTAAGTTTTCTTCTTAACCCTAGTTCTAATACAGTGAGGACACTGTAAATTTTAAGTATGGGGTGGGGGAAAGGCTTACTTGCATATTCATACTTAGTTTAGATTCGTATATTTATTTTAATGCATATTTAAGTTTTTTCGAAAAAAAATTGACCCCCATCAAAAATTTGAAAAAGAAGAGTCATGGAAGTATAAAAAAAGAGCTCTATGATGCAAAATTAGATTCATTAGAGATATAACATGAAATTGCCTAGTTAAAGGAAGTCCCAATGAAGTGCAAAAAGAAGAAAAAAATAAAGGAGATGAAAATTTGAAGTTGCTTTTGAGATGTGCATGATAAGATGATGGAGGACTTTTTATGAAATTTCCATACAAGTGCTTACTTATACAAGTTCATATCCTAGCCTTACCTATGCATATTTGCAAAAGCCACAAAGCCATATATGAGCCTTATCATGATCATTATTGCTCCACATATATACATATTGTCCATTTTATACCTTATACCCTATATGGGGACATGTTTAAGAATGGATGTCATCTTTGGAGTTATATGGAGTTGTGCATTACTTATGAAGTTGTTGGCAGGAATGAAAGAATTATGAATTATGGAAAATTTAATGAGCGAGAAAAAATTTGATCGCCTCAGGAGATAAAGGTAGGTCGACCCTGATCGTTGAGATGTTAGTTCAGCGAGATGGGACACAAGGTGAGGAGTCCGAAGTACTAAGTATCCGGGGCCATTCATGACACCCATGTTTGCGACTCGCGAGAAGGCAGTGCTAAGGTTAGAGAGGTAAAAGCATTATATTGAATAAAAGCATTGAGCGATGAGTGAAAGGTGAGACATTATGAAGAAGGAATGTGGAATGTGTTGGAAAGAAAGTATGTTTCCCCGGATTTAACACCACATGGCCAAATATTAGCCCACCTTTAGCCTTTTACCAATCTACTTCTCACAAGCTTGCAAAAGTCCTCTTGATTATTAATGTTATGTCGCTAAAATTGTTTTTGCATATTACCTCCATTATGAATATGAAATTGCTTTTATGCACAGGCATGGACTTGGTTGACATAAGTACCTTATCGAGGATGGCAATTGATTGTAGGGACATATGAAAAATGAATCTATGATGTTGAGGGTTTACTTTCTTCCCCTGAATGACCATTAAAGGTATTGCTTGAGGACAAGCAAGCTTAAGTATGGGGTGTTTGATGTGCGCGCAAATAGCCATATTTTCTATGCACATAAAAGTCCATTTTATCGTCTTTTGCATACATATTAATGGGAAAACATGGGATTAGTGTAGTTTACGCTTAAATATCAAATATATGGGTTTGCATGAGTTTCTATGTGATTTCGCAAAAAACAGGATAAAAATTGACAGATTTGAAAGAGCGGAAAAAGAACTCAAAGTCTTCTGAAGAGGTCGAAATCGACTGGGGACCTCGACATCGAGTGCATCAGAGACATAGGAATCGAGCAGGAAATGAAACAGAGCATGTCGACACAGAGAGGTCGATATCGACGTCTGGAGGTCGATATCGATGTTGCCAGATCGAGCTAAATGATAGAAGTCGAGTGCCAGTTCGAGTAGGAGAAGGAAAGCTCGAGATAAAGTTTTGAAGGGGTCGATATCGATGTTCAAGGTCGATATCGACCATGCCAGCAGAAGAATCCGACTCAGATTTTGATAGAATTCTATCCGAAACTTGCACGTCTATCTAAAAGTCGAAATTTGTTATCTTCAATACCAGATCTATCAAGAGAAGGCTGATTTACCATAGGAGTTTTAGTTTTTAGTTTTATTTAAGTTTATCTTAGAGAATAAAGATAAAGTTTCGAGTCTTTATCTACATCTATAAATAGAGGCCAATAGGGCTGAGTTTAAGCATTCAATTTAGATCCAATTTAGATTGAATTCAATCCAAGGACATACAATTCAGTTTCAATAGAGAGTAGTAACGAGTTAGAGAGAGAGAAAGGAGGCCGAGTGGAGTTTGTAAAGCGAAAGCGGAGTGGCTTGTTCGGTTGTACTTTCTTTCGAAGTTTTAATTCAAAGTAGTTTTCCTTCAACAATGATGATGATGTGCATGATGAGGAGCGAGTAGTCAACCCACTTCTAGGGTCGGGGTGAGCCTGGCGATAACGATGTGAGGTAAGTGCATCAAAGGTATGACTTTTATGCGATTCCGTCTTCTATCCCATGCATGATCCTTTGCGAAAGTTAGGGACATTCATTATTTGCATTATTGAAGCGAAAGCCACTCATATTGTGAACTTGAATTGCTCATGAATTGGATAGTAACTCTTAGGAACTATGTGAGAGCCTCTAATAACCTAAGTATTAATAATGAAAGTTATTTGACGGAAAGGCATTAAATTTCATAACTTTAGCATAAAACTTGCATTGTTATCGTTGTGGCATGAAACCCCGACTTTGGAAGCTTTTTAATTAATTGAAATCAACATAAAAGTTTTAAGTTTTGATTCTGATTATCCTCCTTTCCCATTCTATTTTCTTCGGACTCTTTTTTGACAAATTGGTTACGAAAACAGTTTATGTGACAAGCGTCGAAATCTACTGTAAGGGTCGATATCGAGGTCTAACGTTGATATCGAGGTCTCTGCTCGACGTCAACTTTGCTGCTTTTGTCTTCTACAGGAACTGCGCTAGGAAATCGACCAGAATTGAGGTCGATATCGACCAGATTACTCGATATCGAGTGTCTTCTGAGGTCGAAAGCTTTGATCGTGAATACAACAAGGGAAGCGCTGACATACCTCCTCGTGGATTCGATCCTGAATTACCCTACTACTACAAGGGAGGGGATTCTTGTATTTTTTGTTTGGGACTGGGAGTTAGCCTAGTTGTGCATTGTTTATTTGAATTATTTAGATATTTGGATCTCCTACACTCCACCCCCGTAGCGAAACAACAATCCCTTCTCTTACCATAAAGTGGCACTTTTCCCAATTGAGAACTAAGTTTGTCTCTTCACATCGTGCAAGTACCCTGCGAAGGTTAGCAAGACAAACATCGAAAGTAGTGCCATAAATAGAGAAATCATCCATAAATACCTCTACGATGTCCTCTATCATGTCGGAGAAGATGGCCATCATCCATCTTTGAAAGGTAGCAGGGGCATTGCAGAGCCCAAATGGCATTCTCCTATATGCAAAAGTCCCATAGGGACAGGTGAAGGTGGTCTTCTCCTGATCGTCAGGATGAATAGGGACCTGCCAAAAGCCAGAGTATCCATCCAGGTAACAAAAATAATCATGTTCGGCAAGTCTTTCCAATACGTGGTCAATGAATGGAAGGGGAAAGTGATCATTTCTAGTGGCGGTGTTGCGCTTCCTGTAATCAATGCACATTCGCCAACTAGTTGTGATTCGCTTTGGCACAAGCTCGCCCTTCTCATTCTCCACAACGGTTATTCCACCCTTCTTAGGCACCACATGAACTGGGCTTACCCATTCGCTGTCGGAGATGGCATAGATGATTCCTGCATCCAGCATGCGCATGATCTCCTTCTTCACCACCTCTCTCATGTTGGGGTTGAGCTTCCATTGGTGTTCTATAGATGCCTTATGATCATCCTCAAGGAGGATTCTATGCATACAAGTAGCGGGTGAAATACTTTTAATGTCCTCAAGAGAATACCCAATAGCCTTACGATGAGCACGAAGCACTTCCATAAGCTTATCTACTTCCTGTGTGGTTAGTGAAGCATTGATAGTTACAGGAAAGGTAGAATTGGGACCTAGAAACTCATACCTAAGTGTGTCGGGTAAAGGCTTAAGCACCGGAGTGGGGTCCTTCAATGCTTTGGAAGGGAAAGGCAACGTCTTCTTTGGCGGAGAAGCCAAAACGGTGGTCGGAGGGGCCTGCTGAACATCGATGTCGACTGGAATGTGGTCGATATCGACTGGTATGGTCGATGTCGACCTCTGTTGTGGCTCCATAGGTTCTGCAGTTGCATTGATGTTGACCATTGGGTCGACATGGTGGTCGATATCGACCTCTGGGTCGATATCGACTGGTTTGTCGATGTCGACTGGGTCTGCTGCTTTCTCCTCCGTTTCCATTCGTGGCTTATGTACTTTCGTGCCACTCCTTAGTTGCATGGCTGCGGGATTGGCCCTTAGGATTGGTAGATTGTTGCCCAGGGAATGTTACGGACAGTCTAGGGATTTGTGCCGCCAATTGACCCAGTTGGGTCTCTACGTTCTTTTTCCAAATATCCATCTCCCCAATCCTTGTGGTAAGGTGATTGAGTTGAGAATGGATAGCATTGTTAGATTGATCATTCTTAGCTTGGTTCTGCCCTATCTCATCCAGCACAAGTTGAAGATCATCCTTCTTTTGGTCTCTCTCCGGGTGCCCAGGAGCTCTATAGAGTGGGGGTCCCTAGGGTTAACCTGGCTCCTTTGTGGTTGATGGAACCTTTGGTCTCCCAAATATTGGCGATTGGGACTAGGGGTGTGCATGATTCGGTCCAAACCGAATTTTTGGGCCGAACCAACACAAACCGAACCGAACCGAACCTAACCGAAGTTTTTCGGTTCGGCTTTCGGTTCGAGAATTTTCATTTTTCGGTTTCGGTTCGGTTTGTGTTCGGTTTCGGTTCGGTTTGTGTTAAACCGATTTTTTAAAAATATTCCAATATATATAAATATATTACTTTTTATACACTGCATAAATTATATATATTACTTTTTATACACTACATAAATTATATATATATATATATGTATTTATACACTTTATAAAATATATATACACTATACAGTGTATATATACACTAATACACATATTGTCTTGTGTGTGTAGTGTTACTGTGTATATATACACATATATAAAGTGTATATACACACATATATAAACTAATACATTTATTATTTTTTTGTTCGGTTTGTGTTAAATCGAATTTTTTTAAAAGATTTTTTTTTAAATTTCTTTTTATGGAAATTTGGTTCAACTATGTTAAAACCGAACCGAACACAAACCGAACCGGTAAATAACCGAACCGAACCTAATGCTTTCGGTTCGGCTTTCGGTTTTGAAATTTTAAGATTTTCGGTTTCGGTTCGGTTCGGTTTTAGACCGATGCACAGCCCTAATTGGGACCTCTCATGAAGTTGGCTTCCTCATGAGTCTCCGCTAGTTGCACTTGCTCAGCATGGGGGCACTCAATGATGGTGTGTCGCTGTGATCCACATTCGATGCAATCCTGGTTCGCCGAAAGGAACCTTACTTGCTTCTGGAGCTTTCTAAGTTGATCTCTATGAAATTGCTCCTTTACGTCTGGATCGATCACCTTAGAAGGTTCGCATAATGGCATAGATGGGGCAGCCCTCGACAATGATGGTGTGTCGGAAGCCTCATGAGTCCCATATGTATTGTCGAATTCCACCAACCTCTCTATGGTTTTCCAAGCCTCTTGTGGAGCGAGTTCAAGGTAGCCACATGAGGTGTAAGTGTTGATCCTCTCCTTGGTGGCAGCATCAAAAGCATTGTTAATGATTTCTTGAATCACGTACGGTGGTTGGCCATGCGTCGGGCATGATCGTAGTAGGTCCTTAAACCTTTCCCAAACAGTCGCCAGAGCCTCACCAGGCTTTTGTTTGAAAGCCGTGATTTTCTGTCGGATCAACGCCGTCTTAGAAAGAGGGAAGAACTTGTTGAGGAACGCGTCCTTGACTTCATTCCAGGTGCGAAGCGATCTTGGGGCTAAGCTCTCCAACCACTGCAATGCTTTTCCTGTAAGAGACCAACGAAAGGCTTTTAGTTGGACATATTCAAGACTTTGTCCATCAGCAATTATATCACAGAGGGCTAAGAAGGTTGATATATGTGCCATAGGGCATTCATTAGGTTTTCCTTCATATTGATGCCTTCTTATTTCAGTTAGAAAATTTGGTTTGATTTCAAAATTAGAAGTAGGTATTAGAATCGCTGATTCAGGCATTGTGAGCGATGGATGCATGTATTGCTTTGCATTCCGGGGGAGGGTGTTGAGTTGAGTCTCATATCTTCTTCTGGCTTCCTCCTCCCTTTCAACACGCTCCCTTAGTGCCACTTCTCTGGTAGTGAAATCCTCTACTTGCTTCCTTAAGCGTTCAATTTGTTGCGCCTGGGTCTCGTTGTCTGCCATGATTCTTTGAACTCGAGCCCTTAGGTGGAGAAAGCGTTATGGTTCGTCTAATCCTTCAAATTCAGGTTGGTGACCAGTACGTCGCATACACCTATAAAACAACACTAAAAAGGACCGTGAAATTAAACTACTTAGGCTCGATTGATAGCTTCCCCGGCAACGGCGCCAAAATTTGACGTAGGGAGAATTGAATCGAAATATATAATAAAATATAAAGCGATACAACTCTTAGCCTCTTCAAATAAATTCAAGACTCCCCGCTATAGTAGTAGGGAATCAGGTTCGATCCACGAGGAAGCGAGTCAGCGGGATCCTAGTAGCGTTGAAGACACGTCCTAAATGTTCGACCAGAAGCCTCGATCTCGAGCTCAAACCTCGATGTCGACCTTGGCTGTCGATGCTTTCTGCAACAGAAGACCTGCAGAGACAAAAACGGTAGTCGATATCGACTGGAAAGGTCGATATCGATGTTAGTCAACGAAATCGACTGGCTCAGAAGTCTGCTAGTCGATACAGAAGGTCGATTTCGACGTTAGGGGTCGATTTCGATATTTGCAGCAGTGACCAAGGAATCTCGAGATCGACTCAGAAGACTGTCGATCTGTCAGTGTGGTCGATATCGATGTTCAGGGTCGATATCGATGTTCTCCTGCAGTGGATTAGTTCTTCGTTGGCAAAGAAAGGCCGAAGATTTGAGAATGAAAAAGAAGCAATGAACAGAAATAAACAAAGGTGTTGGGTTTTTCGAGGACTCAACGAACGGTGGCAAATATGTTTGTAAACATAAGAAAGAAAAGATCTTCCAAAGCCAAGGATTACCGCGACGAGAACCATGATAGAATAAGTAAGAATCGACTAAAGATGCATGCTTTTATCATAAAGGAAAAGTCTTTCACCTAAACCGACAAATAGGAAAAGAGATCTTGCAATTACTTAACCTAATTTGCGTCTACCTTTGTCATAATTGAGTTCATAATCTTTCGAATAGAAACCCTAATTACTACCCAAGTTTTACAACATGAGTTCCTTAAATTCGCATTTAAAGATGAAGCACAAGGTAGAGCGAGATAACAGATACCTTCTTTAGCGACGTACAAACCTTACCACCATGGCTATCGTGGGGCTCACCCGACCCTAGAAGAAAGGGTAACTACTCGCTCATGTTGAATGTAGACATGCTTTCAATTGAAATAACTTGCATAAATGGAAAATTTCGAATCTTTACAATCTCAACGCCAACTATCGTAAGCGCTTGAAACTTTAAAGCTCAAAAACTCTAACTTTCTATTGCCTATTTCTATTGTCTTACTTGCTTGGATGATCTAACAAACCAGCCCCTAGGGCTTTATTTATAGGCTACTAATGCTTGCTAGCCAAGGATTTTAACTTCTATCTAAACTATGAACTCTATCCAAACAATTAGGATAGGTCTTTTATTTTGATAAAATTTTAAACAATTTGATAAAACTTAAAGGAAAAGATAAATTCAGCTGCTAACTATCTAGAAGAATAAGATAATTTGTGGCCTTGATGATAGAATTCATAATCCGAGTCTCGAAATCGGATCTATCTTCTGTCGAGATAAGGTCGATATCGAGGTCTGTGTTTCTACTCGACTTGTCCAACTCCAGTCGATGTCTATGTTGAGGTCGATATCGACGATGAAGGTCGATATCGAGTGCCTTCTTGGTTGGTCTGTGTGGTCTATCTCGACACTCAGAAGGTGTGTCGACAACTATGGTCGATATTGATGTCTAAGGTCGATATCCACCTCTGCTCAGCTTCACTTGGCTTCTTCGTTTTGACTCCGATTTCCCTCGAATTCCTGCATGGTTAGCTCAAAACTTGTGCAGACTCTATTTCTTGTATTTTAGCCCATTCTTACACAAGTTTATATTCTTTTGACCCTTTTCTTTGGGAATCGAATGAAATATGAAGTCAAAAGATGCAATAAAAGGAGGTACAAATATGTACATCACGAACCATAAGCCAGGTTCACAACCCAATTAACACACAAAAACTAGCACACAAATAACAATTTGATTCCCTGGCAACGGCGCCAAATTGGATGAAGGATTTTCAGTCGCCTTAATCCTATCAAATGTATCCGACTAACCTAACTAATGTAGTTTGGCAAGTACGGGTCGATCCCACAGAGAGTCAACGATTCGTATGCAAGTCAGAGTGTGTCAACAAGAACAAGAAACAAAGAGGGGGGATTTTGATGGTTTAAACTAACTAACTAAGAAACAAAAGTAAACAAAAGTAGCAGGATAAAACAGATTTAGTGAATGAATATTAGAGAAATAGCTTAGGTCAATCAATCTTAGCAATCAGGTTTTTTCATTGATCATCGAAATCAAAAAGATAACTTCCTCTTGAATACTTTGTTGTGGAAAGACTAAGTCTTTTCAATCCAATTCCTTATCAAATCTAGTTAACAGGACAACCAGACCCTGAAAACTCTAATTATCAAACAATCCTGAAACTATCAAGATTCGATTCAATAATTGACGAAGCTTAAAGGAAATCAACAAAGGCAATCGACGCGCACAACCAGTTATTGCATCAATTGCAAATCAATTCTCTATACAAATCCCTAAATCAACCAGTTTCAGAGATTTATACTTTGCTACTCAGAAATATAGATAATTCAACCAGAAATTACCTATATCTAGCTATAGATTATCATGAAAAAGCATCAGTTGATCAGGCTAATGGAAATTCACGAAAACCCTAAACATTCAACACAAAGAATTGATAATATTCAAAGAGGAGTATTAAGATAGAGAAATCTCACAATGAAATGATAAACCCGACGCTTCGATTAATCTTCCCAAGCAAAGAAGATTAGTTGTTTATACTTGAGAAAATCACCAAAAGTCTCCTAAAATCCCGTCTACCGAAAATCCTTCTCGACCAAATCCACCCAGCAAAAACCCCGTTTCGTTTTTTTGTTTTTCCACCACATAAAAATAAAAGTTAAAAAAAATATAAAATAACATATTTCATAAAGTCATCGAAGTAACGGCTCTTTCTTGAATTCGCTAAAAAACTCGAGTGCGCCACATAACTCGGCCGAGTTTTTTCTTGACCCGCCCGAGTTCTTCCTGAATCCACAACTCGGTTTTCTTCAGATGACTCGGCCGAGTTTCATGCTATCTTGACCCGAGTTCCCTTGGCAGTTTCCTCCTTTGCATATGCTTGCCTCCTCTCTTCGGCTCTACTGCTCAAGGCTTCGATTTCCGTCTCATCTTCTATCATTTATACGAGCTCAGCTCCACCTTTCCACAATCACCTGAAATCATGCACAAAACTTGTAGATTTCGACTCTAATTGAAACATAATGAAACCATGAAAACTACTCTAAACTCAAGCATTTTACCCTACCTAAACGCATCTAAATGCTTATATTAATACTACCTAAAAGTGTATGATCCCCAGACCTTGTTCATTTTGCTTTGGAGGGTTCAGTTTGTTCCTCTTGATGTCTATCTCAGTAGTGCAACCCTTCATTTATGCCCCATAGAGGAGAGAAACAGTGCACATTGGTTCATGAGTCATGCTAGTCTATTTTTCTTCCTCATTCTTCAAAGAAGATGAGTATGGTAATTCTCAGCGGAAACTCTGGAGTGGTTTCGTGGTGGATTTGAGGACTGCTCTCCTCGATAATAAGTGGTAAGTCTTCTTATATGGTTTAATACGGGATCTCAATGTATGAATACAATTTATTACTAGATAGCAATTAGTAATGTAAAGAGTATATTGTGATACCCCATATTAATAATATTAAAATAAATAAATAAATAACCTCTGTTAGTATTTTTCCTTTTATGACGTCAGTTTGTAAGGGATTGTGTCAATTAAAAAAAAATATCGGGAATGAAGTTTTAAGGTAAAATTTTATGGAGTTTTATCAAGTTTGAAATTAAGTGAGATCTAGAGAAGATCCGCTAGCATGTCAAGGATGAAGCAAAGAGGCTATAAAATTTATTGGATATTTAAGGCATACATAAGAATAAGTTGGTAAAATATTCCAAAGTGATAGATGAAAGATTGTTGGAATATATATTTAAGGAGGGCAAAATATGTAACTTTAGAAACTTTGGTTTGTTTCTTGTAATTATAATTTAAAGTGGGCCAAAACCCAAATTAACTGCCACTTTGCATGTTGATATGTATAAAATTGAAAGAGAAGTATGGTTTGGACATGAGTATGTACACGTAGTCTTCTCTGATTGGATGAAGAAGACTATATAAAGGGGTTGCACACATTCCTTTTTACGTACAAAGGGAATGAACGTATACGTCGTTATATCACCTCGATTCCGGGGGACGTCGATCCTGCATTATTCTTCTCGTAAAATCCCTCTCATTTATTTTAAGATGTTGAATATTTTATATCGTTATAATACCCGTATACAGTGTTCTAAAAATCGCATTTAGGCGGTGCTTAGCCGTCGCCTAAGCGCTAGGCGGGAGGGGACTTAGGAATTGTTAAGCCTAGGCGACCCTCTAGGCGGAATCCGCCTAGGCACTGCTTGGGCGCCGTCTAGACCCGTCTAGGCGCCGCCTAGACCCCACCTAGTCTCGTCTAGGCGCTGGCTAGTCTCGCATACCCCGACGATTATTCAATTTTAGCTTTTATACATGTGATTAGTCAACTTAGAGTTTTTTTTATCTCCCGGTCGAGATATATTTGTTTTTTTAGTTAAAACTATGGTTTTGGATTTTAGGAGGTTTAGAGTCGTTAGTCGGACGCGTACTTTTGCATTTATTTATTTTAATGTTAGTTAAGCACCGCAAATTTGGGTTTATGAGTGATATATTGGATTATTATTACATTATATAAATTATTGACATGTGTTATACGTTAAAGATAAGAAAATAATCAAGTTTGTTATAAGTCCGCCTAGGCACCCGCCTAGCCGCCTAAGAGCTAGGCGGTCACCTGCCGCCTAGCGCGCCTTTTAGAACATTGCCCGTATATAATTTAAGGTATTTACTTATTAGTTTTTATAAGCCGTTATGATGCCCGTTAATATTAAGAAATTTGGGTACTTCTTATGACGATATAACGGTGGACAAAACGGGTATATCTTTTAAGTCAATATAATGCCTAATCATTTTGAATTATATGGCATTCCTAAACCGTTATAATGCCCAATTAAATTTAGGAAAGGAAATCCTAAATTACGTTCGCAAGTCTTAATACTTCCTGGACATTTTTAAAATAATGTTGGATAAGTGATTATCAGAAAGTAAAGGATATAAGTTTTATCGGATTAATTAAGGATTATTTTAAAGGGGGACTCTGCTGGAGTTTAAGGGTAAAATTGTTGGATGTAAGCTAATTAAATTATTATTTTTCTGTTATGTACGACGTGGCTGGATATGCTGTGATATACAGTTGGTGACGTCAGTCGGGATTCTACGTTATCAGAAGGATATAAATTTCTTGGTTTATCCTAATCTTTATTATCCACAAACTTCAAGTTTATAACCAAGGCAAGCGAGTTTTATTTGTTGCTACTATCGAATCTAATTATCTTGTATATTTGTGAAAAAATAATAGCTCTTTGTAAACTAGTCAATAGTTCAAAACGTGGAAAATGTATATATGGACATGAGTGCTAGTCTCTAGGTGATACGTGGCAGTGGTAGTATCACCCATGTCCGCGGAGGTATTATACCCTCATTTTATTCTGGAATGCAAAAGTGGGATATCAAGGTTTTCTAGTGAGATCTCCTTGGACTTGTCCTGTGGGTTGATTGGTAGAGAGACAATCAGTCCTTAAAATTAGTATTATCCTATCTAGTCCTACTAGTGTAGTAATTAGCATTGAAATTGGTAGAACAGTGTGTATATTTGTGTTACGAATGTAACTTACAATTAGTGTCATTATGTTTATTTTGCCAGTATATAACCTGACCAATCATAGTAATTGACTATGGTTGGCTGGTGTTCCTATTATACATCAGTCAACCATATTTCAGGTTTTGACAGGAGCTGGAGTAGAGATTGATTCTGTTTGAAATATAAAAAAAATTGGTATACAATTTCCTCTTTTTGAAAATAACGTTTCTAAGTCTATTTTAATATTCATAAGAAAATGGGATGTTTTAATGTTTTGGTATCAGAGCCAAGGTTCATATTTTTTCGAAATCCTATTTTTATTATGATTTCAAACGGATCAGGCCTACTCTAGGTATCGTTACCATTTTATTTTTTATAATTACTTGGGCTTGCTTTATTCTAATATAGGAAGTGATGTTTTTTTATTTTTATGATTAGTATGGTGCACACTGATTCTAAATCTAGTAGTTTCAAGCTTCGAATGGAAGAAGCTGGTAAAGCTAAGGGGAAGACTATTAAAGTGGAACCAGACTCTCCTCCGCACCTTGAACCACCAGGGTTCAATGAGTTTGACTAGTTCCCTAGTCCACCACCCCTTACTTGGTCAGATAAGTATTACTCAGGATTTTGCAAGATTACGAGCCACTACCCCCTAAAAAGGCTTACCAATATAACCAAGGACCTAGCAATAGAAGGCATCCAAATTTTGAATTAGGATGGGTACCACCAGTTAATAATATGTATCCTGAAGCATATGGAAATTATGAACCCAATTTAAGTGCATCTTCTATATATGAGGTTTCCCTACCAAACTATGTAGTTGAGGAGTTAATACCCATGCCCGACCCAATGGAAATAGAAAATGTGATTACGGGGTACAATCTTCCCGGAGAAATAGAAGGAATTCTCAGTTTTGAGGAGCAATCGGATAGTGTTATATCAGTAGCAGAAGTCACCCAGCCTAGGACTTCAACTCAGAAATGGGAAGATGCAATGAGGATACTTAGGAAACTCAAAGAAGAACTTCTAGATGTGGAAGATACAATTTTAGAACTTATGAAGGAGCTAGAGGAAACCACAGTGGAATCTTCACTTCATACAGGACCTCGAATCAGAAGCACAACTAGGAAGAAAGTCCGTAGCAACTTTCGGATATTCAAATTAACCCACGATATATGACTACTGAGGAAAACATGATATGTAGATAGGAGTAAAACTATGTATGTATAATGCCTTAGAAAGAAATTGATTCCCTACAATTTTCCATTCTCTGTAAGAAACAGGGACCACGGAGTAAGCAAATAGTGACTAGATGGTTGTAATACCTTTATATGATGTCTATATACATAAATAAAGGAGGTAATAATTTGAATTGGGATATTTACGAATGTTATGTTACTAATGTAGATGGATAATCAGATAGATAAACCAACAAAAGGTCAACCAAATAGCTCTAAGAACCATCAGGTTCCTCGAGAACAAATTGCATAATCTATTGGAATTGCAGCATCACAACATTCGGTTTCACCAA
This sequence comes from Persicaria maculosa, assembly GCA_963922045.1. NCBI lineage: Eukaryota > Viridiplantae > Streptophyta > Magnoliopsida > Caryophyllales > Polygonaceae > Persicaria > Persicaria maculosa. The sequence continues at coordinate 18,932,353 of OY998271.1, read as the reverse complement.
TCACTCTCAAATCTTTGTGGATTTGGCGTAACACCTCCCATCTTTTCATCACTATTTTGGATCTCGTTAAGGTCACCCACAACTATACATGGAGTCGGGGAGTTGTATATTAAGTTTGATAAGCGATCCCAAAATGTGTTCTTTTCTCCCTCTCCTGGAGGAGGGTAAAAAAAAGATAGTGTATATAAATTGGATTCTTTTGTTTTCGTATTTAATGGAAATGTTTCTTTGTTCTTGTAAGATAACACTGATGTTAAGAATGTAAGTTACAATTAGTGTCATTATGTTTATTTTGCCGGTATATAAACTGACCAATCATAGTAATTGACTATGGTTGGCTAGTGTTCCTATGATACACTAGTCAACCACATTTCAGGTTTTGACAGCAGCTGGAGTAGAGACTGATTCTGTTTGAAATATAAAAAAAACTGGTATACAATTTCCTCAACATTTCTAAGTCTATTTTAATATTCATAAGAAAATGGGGTGTTTTATTGTTTTGGTATCAGAGCCAAGATTCATATTTTTTCGAAATCCTATTTTTATTATGATTTTAAACGGATCAGGCCTACTCCAGGTATCGTTATCATTTTATTTTTTATAATTACTTAGGCTTGGTTTATTCTAATATAGGAAGTGATGTTTTTTTATTTTTATGATTAGTATGGTGCACACTGATTCTGAAACTAGTAGTGTCAAGCTTCGGATGGAAGAAGCTCGTAAAGCTAAACGGGAGACTATTAAAGTGGAACCAGACTCTCTTCCGCACCTTGAACCACCAGGGTTCAATGAGTTTGACCAGTTCCCTAGTCCACCACCCCTTACATGGTTAGATATGTATTACCCAGGATTTTCGCAAGATTACGAGCCACTACCACCTAAAAAGGCTTACCAATATAACCCATGACTTAGCAATAAAAGGCATCCAAATTTTGAATTAGGATGGGTACCACCAGCTAATAATATGTATCCGAAGCATATGGAAAAAAATGAACCCAATTTAAGTGCATCTCCTATATATGAGGTTTCCCTACCAAACCATGCAGTTGAGGAGTTAATACCCATGCCCAACCCAATGGAAATAGAAAATGTGATTGCGGGGTACAATCTTCCCGGAGAAATAGAAGGAAATCTCAATTTTGAGGAACAATCGGATAGTGTTATATCAGTAGCAAAAGTCACCCAGCCTAGGACTTCAACTCAGAAATTGGAAGATGTAATGAGGATACTTAGGAAACTCAAGGAAGAACATCTAGCGGTGGAAGATACAATTTTAAAACTTACGAAGGAGCTAGAGGAAACCACAATGGATCTTCACTTCATACAGGACCCCGAATCAGAAGCACAGCTAGGAAGAAGGTCCTTAGTGATGCCATCAAGATTGGCCCTCTGTGGGCAAAGGCGGTTCGAGGACCCGATCATCCCGAGAAAGAAGAAGGCGCCGCCATGGATTCAATCTTGTTGAAGGGTCTACGTCAAGGGTCCTGGGATCGGCACCGAGGGTTCTCTAGGGCTGGTCGGTTTTGCCTCATTTACTAGACTTTCTATTTTTATCTATCTTATCTATTTATAGTATTAGTTAGATAAATAAAAGGTGAGGAGATATTTATCTCCTTGCTCATCAATTAAGACATTATCTACCTTTATCTTTATTTATTTTAAATAGATAAATTAGGGTAGGAATTATCTTAGGAATATCTATTATTATGTTTTATTATTAGATAGATAAAGATGAGTTGGATTAGGGTTTCCTCTTTTGCATAGGAGGCCAACTCATCTAAGCATCCTTTCTCTACTTAAGTTGTAATTTGTCATTTAGAAAGACACGTTTAAATTAAAAGAGAAGCACTTGGCTAAGTGCTTTCTCTACGTCAACCCCTCTTCATCTTCTACGTTCTTCCTTTCTCATGTTCATCACCATTCAACAATCAATTCAAGTTTTTATTACAAAGATCAATCAAGAATCGACCAAGATCTCTCAAGAAGTTCAAGATCCGGCTTCATCAAGATCCTCCTGGGGGAATTAGCACACGATCGAGCTTTTATTTTAGCAATTGGTCCGCCTAGCCAATTGCTATACATCAACTGGTATTCATAGCCAAGGTTTGTGCGTATTCTCTTTGATCTTGATATGGCTGTCTTGCTAATTTGATGACTTGGGAGATATGGGGAGATGGGGATGATGACCCCGAACTCTTGAGGTATTGGCAGCGACAAAGGGAGGCTCAAAGGCGTCACCTTTGGCTTCAACGGCAAGCGGAGATCGATGAGAAAAGGAAACGTCAACAACAACTTCAACGTCATCGACAGATTTGGCTTCTCCAACAACGAGAGGCTGAGGAAGAACGACGACGGGAGGAGGAGAGACTGTTCGCAAAAATCGCACGGCTAAAGAGTCGCGCCCGCGGCTTAAACAGCGGCATCAGTAGCGTCCCTACAGATCAGCGCGATGATTTTGTTTTGCAGATTCCTGTTGATTCCGAACTCGGAATCGCCTCATCTCAGATTCCCTGGGTAGATAACTTCGAGATCTTTCCAACAGTGGGTTATACGCAATCAGACTCTCCCGGGAAGGCCTCCGAATCTGATATGCAAGTAGGCAGTGATTCTGCACAGGATGTGCTTAACGTGTCCGTCGATGTTCATGAGGTTGTCTTCGCTGATGTTAAGTCTAAGGAGGAGGTCGTTGATGTTGTGAAAAGTGTGCCCGAGGAGCCAATTCAGATCGTTGATGTTGATTGCTCCAAGGCCATCATGGACGCTATTGTTTTTGAGGTTTCTCGACCTCGAAATCTGCTGGTAGTTGTCCATTATAATCCTCTTTTTGTTCAAGACAAAGCTGCTGCTCCCCTAGTTCCCTACAACGAGTCGATTCGAGGACGAATCGAAGCTAAGTGGGGGAGAATGATGCCATCAAGATTGGCCCTCTGTGGGCAAAGGCGGTTCGAGGACCCGATCATCCCGAGAAAGAAGAAGGCGCCACCATGGATTCAATCTTGTTGAAGGGTCTACGTCAACGGTCCTGGGATCGGCACCGAGGGTTCTCTAGGGCTGGCCGGTTTTGCCTCATTTACTAGACTTTCTATTTTATCTATCTTATCTATTTATAGTATTAGTTAGATAAATAAAAGGTGAGGAGATATTTATCTCCTTGCTCATCAAGTAAGACATTATCTACCTTTATCTTTATTTATTTTAAATAGATAAATTAGGGTAGGAATTATCTTAGGAATATCTATTATTATGTTTTATTATTAGATAGATAAAGATGAGTTGGATTAGGGTTTCCTCCTTTGCATAGGAGGCCAACTCATCTAAGCATCCTTTCTCTACTTAAGTTGTAATTTGTCATTTAGAAAGACACGTTGAAATTAAAAGAGAAGCACTTGGCTAAGTGCTTTCTCTTCGTCAACCCTAATTGCTCTTCATCTTCTACGTTCTTCCTTTCTCACGTTCATCACCATTCAACAACCAATTCAATTTTTTATTACAAAGATCAATCAAGAATCGACCAAGATCTCTCAAGAAGTTCAAGATCCGGCTTCATCAAGATCCTCCTGGGGAATTAGCACATGATCGAGCTTTTATTTTAACAATTGGTCCGCCTAGCCAATTGCTATACATCACTTACCAACTTTCGCAGATTCAAATTAACCCATGATGACTACTGAGGAAAACATGATATGTAGATAGGAGTAAAACTATGTATGTGTAATGCCTTAGAAAGAAATTGGTTCCCTACAATTTTCCATTCTCTGTAAGAAACAGGGACCACAGAGTAAGCAAATAGTGACTAGATGGTTGCAATACCTTTATATGATGTATATATAAATAAATAAAGGAGGCAACGGTTTGAATTGGGATATATACGAATGCTATGTTACTAATGTAGATGGATAATCAGATGGATAACCCAACAAAAGGTCAACCAAATAGCTCTAAGAACCATCAGGTTCCTCAAGAACAAATTGCAAAATATATTGGAATTGCATCATCACAACATTCGGTTTCACCAACCAAACCGAAGTCACCAATATTTGAGTTTGGAAATGCCACAACTCAGGAGGCGATTTGGAATATGATTCAAGCTGCGGTAAATCAAGCTTTTCAATGGGAGCAACCCCAACAAGAGCAAGTTGGCAGGTACTCACAACAGTCACTAGCATCTCAGATACCTGGTAAACCGCTAGAACCAACAGTATTAGCCCTTGAACCACAAACAATAGCACCCTTCCTAGCCCAAGGGGAGGAATGGAGTTTTGATCGATCTTATCAAATTATTCGATCAATGAAGCTAGATAACTACGATGGTAGCGGTGAGCCAATGAAGTTGCACTACTGGTTGAGTCATATGGAACAAAGATTTAGAGGAGTCAAATGTTCAGAAGCCAATAACGTTCGCATAGCTTCTCTGTACTTGCGAGATAGTGCTCATGCTTGGTGGGAAACAACAAAACCAACTAATGAAGACATAATCAAGTGGGAATTATTCAAGACAAAGATGATGGATCGTTTCTTCTCAATGGCCCAACGAGTAAAGAAGCGGAGGGAATTTCTTTTCCCTAGGGTGGAGGGACTTAAAGTTCCTCAGTTGGCAAATAAATTTATGGAACTGCTACCATATGTCGGGCCTATAATTCGTACAGAGGAAGACAAAATTCGTCAATTTTATGAATGGTTGCCCCCAGAAATAGGACCGACTATGTTATGCCATACATGCACAACACTAGAGCAGTTCATGGATGAGGTGCATCGAATGGAAGTAGCATTGGATAATGTAAATAATGGGTGGGGAATCGAAGCAAGAAGAACGGAGTTTTGTCGAATATTGGATTTAAGAGGCCTGCACCCCCTCTGGAAGCAGGGAGGCAAGGGCCAAATCAGGTTAACCAGCCAGCTCTGAGCTCAAGTGTAAAAACTACTAGGGAAGAACGACGTTGTTTTAATTGTGATAGCCCTAGTCATATTAAGGTGGCATGTGATAAGAAAGATCGGATTTGTGGGAACTGTGGGAGAAGTGTTCATATCATGAAGTATTGTCGAAGTAGTAAACAACCACAAACTCCATCCTATCAAGCATTGACGATTAATCCAAAGCTTAAGCTACCTCAGGGGACCCAACAAACTACCCCAGATGTCTCCCAAGCCACGGCGTAAAACAAAGGGAGGTCTCTTGGCAAAACTCTTAATACAGGGCCTCAGCTCTACCAGATGCGGCAGAATGGAACACCTGACGCACCCATTACCCAAGGTATTCTCTGTATTGGTCCCACAATGATAGATATTCTATTTGACTCTAGTGCAACACATTCTTTTATATCAGAAGGGTGTGTTGATAATCTTGGATTACAATGTGACGTTTCATTTGAACCTTATGTTGTGATTTTATCCAATAGAAGCAAGATAAGAGGCACTAAGGGACTATCTGGCTTCCCGATTACTATTGAAGGGCAAAAAGTTTGTGCCAATCTGATTGTTATTCCGATGATTCCTCATGACATCATACTCGGGACAGATGGGTTGACAAAACATGGAGCTGTAATTAAATTTGAAGCCAGGATAGTCAGAATAAAGGGGGATGGAAAGTTTAGATGTAAATTAGAGGTAGAATTCCTATTAAGGAAGGTCACATAATAAATGCTATGACAGCCGCAAGACTACTTCGTTAAGGCTGTGTTGGGTACCTCTGCTACATGGAGAAGCCGGAAGAAAAAATTGAGGATGTATCCAGAATTCCAACAGTGCAAGAATTTCCAGATTTATTTCCTGAGGAAATTCCTGGAATGCATCCTAAGTGAGAAGTTGAATTTGCTATTGAGTTAGAGTCTGGAGCTGCCCCAATATCTAAGGCACCATATCGAATGGACCCATTGGAGATGCAAGAGTTAAATAAACAACTAGAGGAGCTACTTGAGAAAGGTTATATTCGACCTAGTGCTTCACCATGGGGAGCACCCGTTCTATTTGTCAAGAAGAAGGATGGCTCACTCAGACTTTGTATAGATTATCGAGAGCTAAACAGAGTAACTATTAAAAATAAATACCCACTACCTCGAATTGATGACCTGTTGGACAAACTACAAGGAGCTAAAGTATTCTCTAAGATCGATTTAAGGTCTGGATACCATCAACTCAGAGTTCGATAAGCAGATGTTGCCAAGACAACATTCAGAACTAGATATGGACATTATGAATTTGTAGTCATGCCCTTTGGATTGACAAATGCTCCAGCTGTATTTATGGATTTCATGAACCGATGTTTTCACTGTTATTTGGATGAATTTGTGGTTGTATTTGTTGATGAAATCCTCATATATTCATCAAGTTTGGAGTTACACACTGAGCATTTGAGAACCGTTCTGACTTTGCTAAGACAACATCAATTGTATGCTAAGCTTTCAAAGTGTGAGTTTTGGATGAAAAAGGTAGCCTTTCTAGGCCATGTGATCTCAGAAGAAGGAGTAATGGTAGACCCTCAAAAGGTTGAAGCAATTGCCAGTTGGAAACAACCTTAGAGTGTGAAGGAAGTTCGCAATTTCCTGGGACTCGCTGGATACTATAGGCGATTTGTGAAGGGATTTTCTAAAATTACCGAACCTCTTACACATCTTCTACAAAAATCCCATAAGTTTGACTGGAATCAACAATGTGAGGATAATTTCCAAGAATTGAAGAAATGTCTTACTAGTGCCCCTGTATTAACTTTTCCACAAGGAACTGAGGGGTACGTGGTGTATAGTGATGCCTCAAAGCAGGGGTTGGGGTGTGTATTAATGCAACACAATAAATTAATAGCTTATGCATCTCGTTAGTTGAAGCCATATGAGGAAAGTTATCCTACATGATCTAGAATTGGTTGCCATTGTATTTGCTCTTAAAATCTAGCGTCACTATCTCTATGGAGTACATTGTCAAGTTTTCACAGATCACAAAATTTGAAGTATGTGTTTACTCAAAGAGAGTTGAATATGAGGCAACGAAGATGGTTAGAGCACATTAAAGATTATGATATTGAGATCTTATACCATCCCGAAAAAGCAAATGTTGTTGCAGATGCGTTAAGTTGAAAAGGGGTACAAGAGGGGTTGATAGCATGTTTGACAGCTCAACCAGCCCTACAGCAGGATTTACAGAAACTAGAAGTGGAGGTATGGTTTCAGAAGCACCAAGGTCAACTCTGTTTTATGGAAATTGAGTCAGATCTTTTGGGGAAGATTAAATCATCTCAAATGCAAGATTCAACTTTAGTTAAGTTATGTGCAGATTTTTATGAAGGAAAAGCCCCAGGTTTTGTGATTCAATACGATGGTTCCTTGTGGTATGGGAAATGAATTTGTGTACCAAACGATTCGGAACTTCGTCATATAATATTTCAGGAAGCTCATACATCAGCTTATTCTGTACATCCAGGTTCATGTAAGATGTACAAAGATCTCAAACGTAACTACTGGTGGCCAGGCATGAAGAATGAAGTGGCTGAGCATGTGTCCAAATGCTTAGTTTGCCAGCAAATTAAAATTGAGCATCGACAACCGGCTGGTAAATGTCAACCCCTTCCAGTACCGTAGTGGAAGTGGGATCAAATCTCGATGGACTTTGTCATAGGTTTACCTAAAGTCCATGGAGGAAAAGATGTCGTATGGGTGATAGTGGATATGTTGACAAAGTGTGCACATTTTGTTCCAATTAAGTCAGCCTGGAAAGTGCCGAAGTTGGCAGAGCTATATATCAAGCATATTGTACGACTCCATGGGATTTCAACAACCATAGTATCAGACCGTGATGGGCGATTCATCTCTAACTTCTGGCAAAAACTTCAGGACGGTTTGGGAATGAAACTCAAATTTAGTACGACCTTTCACCCCCAAACAGATGGCCAATCTGAACGCACTATACAAATTCTGGAGGATACGTTAATAGCATGTGTAATGGATAGACACACTGATTGGGAAGCTAGTTTGAGTTTGATTGAGTTCACATACAACAACATTTGGCAGGCATCGATTGGAATGGCCCCTTTTGAGGCATTATATGGACGAAAGTGTAGGTCACCTATTTGTTGGGATGATTCAATTGATACGATTATTCTGGGTCCTGAATTACTATAAAAGACTACCGCGGAGATGCATATAATCAGGCAATGCATTTTGGCTACACAAAGTCGACAAAAAGCATACGCCGATGGCAAGAGAAGAGATTTAGAGTTTCGAGTTGGTGAAAAGGTATTTTTAAAAATATCATCAACAAAGGGTGTGTTTTGTTTTTGAAAGCATGGGAAATTAAATTCTCGCTTTGTGGGACCATTTGAGATACTTGAACGGGTGGGTATGGTTTCTTATCGTCTAGCTTTACCACCAACAGCTCATCCAGTACATGATGTCTTTCATATCTCGTTGCTTCAGAAATATGTGCCTGACCCATCTCACATCCTGAATTACCAGGACATTGAGGTTCGTCCTACTGGGACATATGAATAAGAACCCGTCCGTATTTTGGAATGAAAGGAAAAGAAACTTCGTGCGAAGATAATTCCTCTCGTAAAAGTACTCTGGTCTAAATACGGAACGGAAGAAATGACTTGGGAAACTGAAGCGGATATGAAGAATAAATTTCCTCAGTTATTTGAAGTTTAAGTTGCAGAATAAAACTTATCGTCTTGCATTCTTTTTTTCCTCTTATTATCATGGTAAGTGATGGTATATATTAATAAAAATGTTGGAGATGAAGTTTTGAGATATATATATATATATATATATATATATATATATATATATATATATATATATATATATATATATATATATATATATATATATATATATATATATATATAGTTTGAGACCCATTTCTTGGAATAATTATAGAATAAACTTCGGGGACGAAGTTTGTTATAAGGGAGGGGAAGTTTAATACCCCGTATTAATAATATTAAAATAAATAAATAAATAAATAACCTTCGGTAGTATTTTTCCTTTTATGACGTCACTTTGTAAAGGATTGTGTAAATTAATAAAAATATCAGGAATGAAGTTTTAAGGTAAAATTTTACGAAGTTTTATCAAGTTGGGAATTTAGTGACATCTAGGGAAGATCCGCTAGCATGTCAAGGATGAAGTAAAGAGGCTATAAAATTTATTAGATATTTAAGGCATACTTAAGAATAGGTTGGAAAAATATTCCAAAGTGGTAGAATGAAAGATTGTTGGAATATATACGCCCTTGCTATATACACCCCAAATCATGCACGTCCTTAAGGACGTGCATGGTTAAAAGGGGTTAATTAATTTTTTTAAAATGTTAATTAGTCACAAGGCTTGCACGTCCTTAAGGACGTGCAAATCCTTAACCCGGATTTGCGGTGTATATATCAACACCCGAAGGAGGGCAAAATATGTAACTTTAGAAACTTTGGGCTCTTTCTCGTAATTATCATTTAAAGTGGGCCAAAGCCCAAATTAAGTGCCACGTTGCATGTTGATATGTATAAAATTGAAAGAGAAGTATGGTTTGGACGTGTGTGTACACGTAGTCTTCTCAGATGATGAACAAGAAGACTATACAAAGGGGTTGCAGACATTCCCTTTTTACGTACGAAGGGAATCAACGTATACGGCTATATGATCATCAGCCTTAATAACTCGTTATATCACCTAACGTCGATCCTGCATTATTCCACTAGTAAAATCCCTCTCATTTATTTTAAGAAATTGAATATTTTATATCGTTATAATACCTGTATATAATTTAAGGTATTTACTTATTAGCTTTTATAAACCGTTGTGATGCCCGTTAATACTAAGAAAATTGGGTATTTCTTAAGACGATATAACGGTGGAAAAAACGGGTATATCTTTTAAGTCAATATAATGCCCAATTATTTTGAATTATATGGCATTCCTAAGCCGTTATAATGGCCAATTAAATTTAGGAAAGGAAATCCTAAATTACGTTCGCAAGTCCTTATACTTCATGGACATTTTTAAAATAATGTTGGACAAGTGATTGTCAGAAAGGAAATGATATAAGTTTTATCGGATTAATTAAGAATTATTTTAAATGGGGACTCTGCCGGAGTTTAAGGGTAAAATTATTGGACGTAAGCTAATTCAATTATTATTTGTCTGCTATGTACGACGTGGCTCGATGCGCCGTGATATATAGTTGGTGATGTCAATCGGGATTCTACGTCTTCAGAAGGATATAAATTTCTTGGTTAATCCTAATCTTTATTATCTGCAAACTTCAAGTTTATAACCAAGGCAAGTGAGTTTTATTTGTTGCTACTATCGAATCTAATTATCTTGTATATTTGTGAAAAATAGTAGCTCTTTGTAAACTAGTCAATAGTTCAAAATGTGGAAAATGTATATATGGACATGAGTGCTAGTCTCTAGGTGATACGTGGCAGTGGTAGTATCACCCATGTTCGCGGAGGTATGATACCCTCATTTTATTCCGGAATGCAAACGTGGGATGTCAAGGGTTTCTAGTGAGATCTCCTTGGACTTGTTATGTGGGTTGATTGTTAGAGAGACAATCAGTCTTTAAAATTAGTATTATCCTATCTAGACCTACTGGTGTAGTAATTAGTATTGAAATTGGTAGAACAGTGTGTATATATGTGTTACGAATGTAAGTTACAATTAGTGTCATTATGTTTGTTTTGTCAGTATATAAACTGACCAATCATAATAATTGACTATGGTTGGCTAGTGTTCCTATGATACACCAGTCAACCACATTTCATGTTTTTACAACAGCTGGAGTAGAGACTGATTCCGTTTAAAATATAAAAAAAACTCGTATACAGTTTCCTCTCTTTGAAAATAACGCTTCTAAGTCTATTTTAATATTTATAAGAAAATGGGGTGTTTCATATATATACAAAGATCACAGTGATATGCATCAATTCAAGTGTATATAATCCAGTAAAGGTCTAACGTGTCTGCCACAAAATTCATATCATTCAAAAGGATACCTATCTCCAAAGATCTATCATGTCCCAAGTAGCATTTCCAGTAGTGTTTATTTCTATTCATCAAGATGGGCATACGACTGAATACATATAAGGCACTTTGCAAAATCAAACAAATTATAAAGCAATTAAGGATTATTTTCTTCGAAGCTTGAAATTCACAATCAAAGAAGGTCGGATCATCGCAACCAGGAAGGTCAGAGATAGAGGGAGACCTGTAGATATGTGTCTCGCCACCAAGATGTAGGTCGATCGCGGGCCAAGGATGCACCGGAACAGAAACCCGCCTTATAAAAGGGATCCGCACCACCGCCCTCAGGCAATGGGGAAAAAGGATTTTCGAGCCAACGGAGATGAGCCTGATGCCGCCACCCCAAACCAAACACCACCTCAAACGCCGCCAACAAACATCTTGCTTTAAGCAAACTTGTGATTTCGATCGTCTTTTCTCACAAATTTAACCTCTTCAACAGCACTCCCCATGCGAATCATAAGCACTTGCATGAGACGGAGGAGTTTTTCCTTTGAGGAACCGAACCGCACTGATTTTGACGGCTCTTCATCCATCTCTCAAATTCGCCTCTGAGAGATTCCTTGGAGAGGTGCTGCACTCTTTCACGGTGTTCCATATCACTTCCTTCCGATCGATCTTCGGGATGATAGGATTCAAGAGTTGAATTTGCAGGCATTGATTGATTTGGGGGCTAGGGTTTTCACGGTGGTTTGGGGTTCTTGGCATCGGGTTTGATAATTGTTGTTACTAAGATTGATTAATTCTTAAGTCATATATAGTTTAAGAACTTGGAAAAGAATACTAAAAAATTAAGAGTGAATCCTAGAAAATCTATTTGAATTTTTTTTTAAAAAAAATATTATCCAATTAAATCTCTTAACTTATACACTCCATTGAACCCTATCATTTGTCAATGTAGCTAGTAGAAAATATAATTATTTTTCTTTTATCTTAATAAAATGATAGAATCTTCTATATATACATATACTAAAACTGATGCATAGCATTCTATGTGGCGCGTTATGATTGATTCTAGGAGAAAAAAATTAATAAAATAATATGTTATCATAGTTTATAGATAGTTATATAAGTCACAATATATATATATATATATTTAATTGACAAAAACATAAATAAAAAGTATTTCATAGTCATACTTACCAAAAATATTAATAGATAAATATATAGTTTTTAATAAGTGATATTTTACTTATATCTAGATTATTTTTTTGGTAAAAAAATTATTTATATCAAAATTAATTATTTAATAATTGTTATTTTATTTATATCTACATTATTTTTTGAGACCAAAATAATTTATCAAAAAATTTTGTAGCCACAATCCATCTGTGGATAGATATTTTAGTAAACTAACGTAATAAATATACTATATATATAATAAAAATAATATTAAAATATTTTTAAAAAACATTTATATATTAAATTACATGAGATTCAATTAATGTTAGATTAGAAAAAAATTACCTTATAAATGTGAATTTTATTTATATTTTGAGAGAATCTAGACAAAAGATATTTAGATTTTTTATAATCTGTCAAACTAATTTTATTTATATTTATATTATTTTTTGTTGGAAAAATGATTTATATTTAGATTATTATTATTATTATTATATTATTTATTGGAATCTATCTAATGTATTTTTCGCCCATGAGACGAGACCCACACTAGTAGTATATATACATGATGTGTCATTCACAGTAGACAAACACTTACTGATATCTCCCTTGATAAAAATATATTATGTGCATATTATAGGGATGATAAAAGACAAAGATAAAAGGTAGTGTTTTATACAAATTATTATATTGATATTGCTTAGATTTAAAGGGTTATTTAAATCTGATTTTGGATAGCATCATTCTCCCCCTATCCAATATGTTTTCGGTTAAGATTTGTTTGGGATTTGCTAAGATTAACATGTGCAAATTTAAAAGAATTTAAAGTAAGAAATTTAAATTCAAAGCATCTCTCAATCCTCAACAACAAGGTCCAAAAATCTAGGAAACAAATCCAGATATAAATTCAAACAGCACTGATATCTACTAAGATTCAAAATTCAGATGTCGCGCCAATCTACTGAGATTTTAACGTAACAAGTTCAACGAAGGCTCTTGATCATTGATTGATTCAAACAGCTCCAAGTTTCAAATTCAAAAGGTTATTCTAGCAAATGAGAATATCTTGGAGCAAGATCAGCGGAAATGGAGTGGGGCCGAGCCTAGAAATATAGAGCCTCTCCATGTTCATCGATACACATCTCTCCAGCTCTCATTGCAAAGAAAAGCTCTCACTTCGGTTCATCATCATCTGCTGATCATTCAGTTTTCTTACTTTTGTTGTAATTGCTTTATGTTTTGAGAGATAAGAAAAAAAATCTGAGCGTCATATTATAAGTCAATCCCCGTTATACTAAGAGTATCATATACTCAAATGTACGCACACTTAGGTGTGAAAAAGGGGCTTTTATTTTCTCTGAAATTTCGGTTGTCTAGATAGAAGCGGGTAAAGCTTCGAGAGGTAGAATAGGTAAGTTCCTTTAGGTTGTATCTAAGACTCATAAGGAAAAGACAAATAAAAGTGTGTGAAATCCTACCGGTTGGATAACCCTAGGCGGAGATGTAGGCTGGTTTAGAGCCGAACTTTGTTAACCATTCTCGTGTTCTTTATATTTTATTTCCACACTTATATTTAACATTTTACTTTCATAGCAAAACAGGTTTCTGACTTATCTCAAGACTCTTGAAGTTTAGTTCAAGACTTTGAGATCAGTTTCAAGACCCTTGAAGTAGCGTCGGCAGAAAGTTTGCGAGAAACTTCCATACTCTATTCAACCCCCTTTCTAGAGTATTTATATTATTCTTATTTGCATTACCTACTCTGTTTCTTCAACTGGTATCAGAGCTTAACTCACACTTATTTGATTTAACAATCTGTGAGATCAATCATGAGTACTGTAGGTGATGGAGGTTTCGCTCAAGGAAGATCAGCTAATCGCCCACCCCTTTTCTGTGGTGACAACTTTGTGCACTGGAGGTTCTTAATGCAGATGTTCATCATCAACCAAGATATGGAAATTTAGGAGCTTATTAAGAAGGGTACTCATGTGCCAAAGAAGCCCAATGCTGCAGGAGTAGATGTGGGTAAGGATGAGAGCGAATACAATCAAACCGATTTGGAGAATGTGGCCAAAAACTACAAGGCCATGAACCTATTGTATTGTGGTTTAAATGATGAACAATTTAATCGTGTTTCTTCTTGCAGGAGTGTTAAAGAAATCTGGGATAAATTGGGTGTAACCTATAAGGGTACAAGCCAAGTAAAGGAGACAAAGATAAGCATATTCCTACGCCAGTACGAGCTATTCAAGATGCTTCCCTCTGAAACTGTGAAGGAAATGTGCACGAGGTTTACGCAGATGGTAAACAACCTGGATTCACTCGGCAAAATCTTCACTAATGAAGAGAAAGTTAGAAAGATCTTGAGTAGCTTGCCAAAAGCTAAATGGGGACCAAAGGTAACCGCAATAGAGGAAGCATAGAACCTTTCAACTCTACAATTAGATGATCTCTTAGGTAAGCTTTATTACCCACGAGATGATCCTCGAAGAGGAGGATGGAGAAGTCGTCTTTAGTGTGAAGCATTTGGCCCTAAAAGCTAAGAAAGAATAAGTTTCCTCATACGATGACAAAAGTGAAGATGAGGAGGATCCCTTTGCTTTAATCACAAGAGGGCTAGCAAGAATACTAAAGATGAAGAAGCAATTCGCCAACCGAGAATATAATGGCTCATCGAAATACAAAGGTAAGTCTGCTTATCCTAGTAAAAAGACTAAACCTATGGCTTGCTATGAATGTGGTGATACAAAACATCTAGTCAAGGATTGTCCATAAGAGAAGAGAAACAAATTTAGAAAGGACAACCGAAAGAAGAAGGCTATGGTTGTTGCATGGAGCGATTCAGACTCCTCATAATTCTTGCAAAATATGATTTTGAATGAAGAAAATTTCATCAATGAGACTAACACCTTGAAAGAAAGACTTTTGGAATAGGAGAAATGCATAAGTGGAATGTCGTTGGAAGTGAAAGATCTCAAAGCCTCTCAGTCAGCTCTTGACGTTAGAGTTAAGGCCTTGGAGACAAAGAATTCTATCTTGAAGCATAATCTCTCTTATCTAAATTTTCGCAATGAGGAATTAGAGAAAGAAAAGATTTCACTGGCTGAGAAGTGTAGAGACCAGCAGACATCACTTGTTCGTTTCACTCATTCCAAGGCCAATCTCGATAGGATGTTAGGTGAGCACCAATCATCCCTAAACAAAAGTGGTATTGGATACAACAAAAAATTTTATTCCGAGAAATGTCTAATAAAAAAACAAGAAATCTGGAGATCTCATACTCACTGGCCCTAGGTGTAATAATGTTTATTCCATGAGTACTAAACAAGTTGTATAAACAAACTTGAAGTGTCTTAAGGCCTTGACAGACGATCCAAGACTTTGGCATAGAAGGCTTAGACATGTTAGTTTGCACACTATGAACGAGCTTCTCTCAAGGGACTTGGTTCTTGGCCTTCCAGATTTGAATTTTAAGGTAGATGAGTTATGTAATGCATGCTCACGAGGTAAGCAAACTCAAGGGTCTTTTAAACCCAAAAAGGTAGTAAGTACTTCTTGCCCTATTGAATTATTACATATGGATTTATGTTGTCCTATGCGTGTCAAGTCTCCCAAAGGTAAACCATATATTCTTGTCATTGTTGATGACTATTCCCGTTTTACTCGGGTTTTGTTTTTAAGAGAAAAATCAGAGGCTCTATTTGAATTTTCAAAACTATGTAAGAAGTTACAAAGTTTAAAAAACATGCCTATTGTTTCCATTAAGAGCGATCATGGGCGTGGATTTGATCAAATTAAGTTTGATTTATTTTGCGCAAAATATGGAATTTCACATAATTTTCCGGCTCCTAGAACGCCTCAATAAAACGGGGTTGTGGAACGAAAGAACCGCACCTTGGATGACATGTCTAGGACTATGCTTTTGGAAAATGATTTGCCAAAATCCTTTTGGGCCGAAGTTGTTAATACGGCCAATTATATTTTAAATCAGTGTTTGATCCAACCTATTTTAAAGAAAACTCCTTATGAACTATTTAACGGAAGAAAACCCAGTGTTTCTTATTTCAAACCCTTTGGATGTAAATGTTTTGTTCACAATAATGGCAAGGACAATAATCCACTTTCGCTTCATATAAGGTAAATAAAGAATGATCCTAAATTCACATAAAGGATTGAGCACCGGGTAGAAGATGAAATCGCATAATCAAATAAGGAATAAAGCGTACTTACATGGCTATCACCGGGCTCACCCTGACCCTAGAAGTAGGACAACTACTCACTCTTCATTGGGGGAAACATCATTGCATAAAGAAAATAACTTTGCATTAAAACTTCAACAGAAAACTTCACTCTTACAACCACCTTCTCTCTCTCTCTATTTCACTTCTCCTTCTCCTTGCTTGTGATCGGATGATCGTTGGTTGGTTGAATGAATTGAACTAGTCCCCTAGGGTTTTATTTATAGCCTCCTAACCCTTGCTAGCCAAGGATTAGAGTTCTAATCCTACTAAGATTTATAAAGGTAAATTCTATCTAATCTAAAATATATCCTAAAATAAAATATTAAAATAGTTAATATTCCCTAACATGCTTGGAATATACCCCTAAGATAGAAGATCTTTGTAGATGATAGATGTCTTCGTGGCTAAGTAATATCTTCCAAAGATCCGACCCAATCCGCGTTTCATACGCGTCTGTTGCTCGAGTCGATGTCGAGTGGACATGTCGATATCGAGTGACCTATGTCAAGTCGAGTTGATTTGTTGTGGTCGACATGGATTTATCTTGATCTGCTTCTTTTCTCCTCAGTCGAGCTCGGGTAAATGTGTCGATTTCGAGTCATCATGTCGAGATCGTGTACTTCTCTCAAGATTGAGTCTTCTCTTCATTGTCTTGTCTTTACTCCAAAATGCTCCGTTTTATGTGAAATCAAACCAAAACTTGTGTAGACCTCTATATCTTGCAAATGTACTCAAACTACACAAATTCACTACTTTCCCAACCCGAAAGTATAAAATATGCATAAAAACGGAATAGATGTAAGCATGAAACATGGTGAAATATGCGCACATCACAGCCTCAAAGTCTCCTAGATCAAGGATTTGAAATCTCTGTTCAAGGTTTTGAACTTGCAGATCCAGGTTTTGAGGTTGCTCGGACGTGTCGTGAATTTGCTCCTGCATGTTTCGACGTCAAGCCTTTTTATTTTCCTCTTCA
This sequence comes from Persicaria maculosa, assembly GCA_963922045.1. Taxonomy (NCBI): domain Eukaryota; kingdom Viridiplantae; phylum Streptophyta; class Magnoliopsida; order Caryophyllales; family Polygonaceae; genus Persicaria; species Persicaria maculosa. The sequence goes on along the minus strand of OY998271.1, from coordinate 18,915,008 downwards.
TCATCAGTACCTGGATCTTTATGTTGGTTCAAATTTAAATCTACAAAACTATCACTTAACGTCCCATTTTTGCTTTCATCAAATATCTGTCTGTGATTCAACTCGAGATCGACCTAAACACTTGCTTTCATCAAATATCTGTCCTTGGGAAATGTGCGTGTCGTCTTTTATTTTATTTTATTTCTTCCTTTATTTTCTATTCGTTATTATCTGTCTGTGATTCAACTCGAGATCGACCTAAACACTCGATATGGAGTGCACTGCATCGAGAGATCCTACGTCGACAGTCTTCTGAGCCGACCGAAGCGCACCGACCCACTCGAGATCGACCTACCCTATCGATATCGAGTGCTTTTGTTCTCTGTTCTTCTTTGCAGTTTTCATAGATCGACGCCACACACTAGGAATTGACTTCCCTTGTTGATATCGACCTCCCAACTCGATATTGAGGCTACTGGTCGACATTGCACATGAATTTCTAAAGAGTATTCAGAAATCGCTGACCCACCTCCTCGAGGATCGATCTTGATTCCCTTCTACTACAGCGGGAGGATGTCTTGAATTTTATTTGCGAAGGAAGGAATCTGTTTGAGTTTTATATCTTTATTTACACATCTTGATTTTCCTCAGTCAACAAATTTTGGCGCCGTTGCCGGGGACACCCCTCCATCGACTCCCCCTAATCGACACCCCTCCATCGACTGCACCTCCAGAAATAAGTCCACTCGATGTCGACTCCCTGACTCGATGTCGAGTGATCCGACATAGCCCTAACGACTCGAAGGTAAGTCCAATCCTCATCCTTTAGAGCCTAATGATAATATCCATATGAAGCGAGTGTCCTTGTTTGTATACCTTACTAACATGATAGGTAAGCCGATAAGTGAATAGAAGGCAGGCGACAAGTTGCTTATGGAGAAATGCAACGCTTTGGGATGCAAGAGAAATGATGGAAAGAAGAAAGGATTGATGACTATCTATAAAGTCTATCCAGGAAGGTTAGAGCTAAAGGACAAGAAAGGGACGATTATTAAAGTAGAGTTTGAAAGCCCTGAAGAGGACATGAGAGCCATATGATCCCTACATGTGCCACCTTGGATAGAAGCGCGGAAGAAGTCGGCCTAGTGACTATAAAATCTAGAGCATGTACACAGACTTCTTTTAGTTTGGTTTTTAGGGTTTTGGATTCTGTTTTGAAAACTTTAAAACTTTGAACTTTCTTTTTGGAGTTTCGTGAGAAGACTAACAATCGCAAGTACAAAGGATCAGCAAAAGCACTCGATATCGACACAACAGGTCGATATCGACCAAGGGAAATCGAGCAGAGCCAACTTTGATCGAGCTGAGATCAGCCTCAGTTGGAGCAGAAGATTGATGTTGACATACCCAGTCGATATCGACACCCCCACTCGATCTCGACCTCCCCTGCAAACATACCTGTTTTGAGTCGTTTCGATGTTTTCTAGTAAGTTCTTATTAATTCCACTTCTTATTTTGTTTTTACAGTGGGGACACCGTAAGATTTAAGTATGGGGTGGGGTAAAAGCATTCTTACATTATTTAGCTCATATTTGTTAGTTTAATGCATAAGTCTTGTTTTTTCACACATGGTTAGTTCTTACATATTAGCATCATATATACATATTTCTCATGAGTATAAAGTTTACAATTCATAGATTTTTGAGAAAAAGTACCCCCTTTGAAAAAAATTGAAAAGTGTCATGGAAGTAGTTACAAGGCTCGACGATGCAAAACTAGATCTGTTAGAGATATACCAATTAAATTGCCTAGTAAAGGAAAGTCTCAATGAAGTGCAATTATTAGAGAAAAACCATGAAATGAGTAAAATTGAAGTTGTTTTTAACATATGCATGATAAGAGGACGGATGACTTTATTTTCCATTCATACATTATTTACCTTAAACATTACCCAAGCTTATTGCTTTACTTCATATTACAAGCCATATATGCTTAATGTCATTATTGCTCCACAAGTTCTATAAATTGCCCCTTTTTATACCTTTTTACCCATCCAGGAGATTATGTTATGAAATGGATGTCATATTATAGAGTTGTTATATGTTTGATATGTTGTGAAGATATTATGAAGTTGATGGTAGGAACTTATATATGGAAAATTTAATGAGTGAAAAGAAAATCCGGTCACCTTGGAGTTAGATGAATTGACCCTGCTTGTGGAGGATAAAACTATTTAAACTCTTATTATTGAGTTGGCTATTTTATAATAGAAAGGAAACCATCTTAAAAAATCAGCATTCTAAACTCGATCAATTACCCCAAATTTTAGAAATTTTGCTCCAGGACAAATTAATATAAATTGGATTCAAATCCATACGAAATTACCATCAACCAAGTACTAACCCCAAATGAAAGTGCAATTTATATGAAGAACTTAAGAAATAAAAATAATAATAATAAATGATGCTAATCTCCATGGCTTTCCGGTGGTTCTGGATTCTTCACTTGATTGATTAATTAGGGCAGATCTTTGTCAGAGCTCTAGCAGTTGGGGCCCACGGGTAAAATTCTGCTGCTGGTAGGCTGGCCCCCATCAAATTCTGCGGCACTCCGTACAACTCCGGCACCTCCTGGTGGTGGTGCCCGTTGTTGCTGCTGTGGCGGTGATGGAGATGGTAGCCTTGCTGGTCGAACTGATTATGCTGCGCCGTTGCTGCTGCTGCGGCGGCGTTAGTCGGCGAAAAGTCCTGCCGGTCGTCCTGATCACACAGCGGCAGCCGGTCGAAAGTCGCGTTCATGAAAGTGGCCGCCATTATGACCACTGGCCCCGCCGCCACAAGCGCGCCCACCAAACCGCCGCCGACAACCTGCCCCTGCGCCCCGGCGAGGAAGACGGTCAGCCCCGTCACCCCGGGCGGCGCCGGCGGCGGCAGTATCGACCCCAGCAAGGACAGGATGTCGAAGCGCCCGTGAAGGGTGACGATGGCGCCTCCTCCTCCTCCGCCGGCTCCCGCGCCCTGCCCAGCGGCCGCTTGCCGGAGCGTGACGTTTGTGACGCAACCGACCCCGCTGAGAACGCAAATCCCCCTTTGCTTCCTCCTAGCGTAGGTGACGAGGGTCTCATTGACATCGCAGCCTGGGGTGATCTCGAGGGCATGGGCTCGTAGGGCATGGGCACCATCCCGAGTGATGATGATTGGGGGCTTCGGCTTGTTCTTGGAGCCAGCTGGCCTGCCACGTGGCCTCCGTGGGGCCCCCTCATTGTGACTCCCACTGTGAGCTTGTTGTGGTGCCGGTGGAGCCACGCCTAGTGGGACCGCCTTTACTACTTCGATGCAGTTGCTCATCTCTATATTCCCACCCATTTCAATTCTCTCGATCTGTTTTTAACTTTTAAATTTTTTATATATAATATATGTGTGTTTTTTTTTTCTTCTTCTTTGAGTTGGATTAATTGTAATGTGAAGATTTATATATATGCGCATGATGGAGGCTGTGGAGTTTTGGAGGATGGGAAGGTGAAGGGGAAAATAAATATTAGTAATGATTGGGGGTCCAAAAAGGATGATCAGATTTTTAGGAGAGGGTTAAGTATAACTACAACAAGCGATTGATTATATCTGGCTTTAATAATAATAATATATGTTTACCAAAAAACATAATAATAATAATAATAATAATAATAATAATAATAATAATAATAATAATAATAATAATAATAATAATAATAATAATAATTATCGCTAAGGGAGTGGGTGCTCAGATAGTATCTCGGCTACCCACTAACTTCTTGTAAATAGTAATTGGTTAATAATAATAATAATAATAATAATAATAATAATAATAATAATAATAATAATAATAAATATAAAATTGATGACTGTATAATAATAATAATAATAACCTTGTTGTGCGCGACACTTTATTAGATATCTGTTATAGGGCAGGAATTTCTATGAGTAAGGAGGTTCATATCGGTTTGGTTGATAGGCATGATAAGCACCTTCGTCCGTCGGATTTGCTTCTTTATTCCTGGGATAGCGGACGGGATGTGTCTGTCGATCTGACGGGATCCTCCCCCTTGACTCAGTCTGGGATGACTGACTTTCAGCACGGTCGTGTTGTTGTTGATGTTGTTCAGCTTAAGTGTGCCAAGTATCGAGATTTGTGTATTGCGGCTAGTTATATGATTTCCTACCCTTCTCCTTCTTTTCGTTGGGAGAGCTAGATACGGATGTTGTTATGATTTCCTACCCTTCTCCTTCTTTTCGTTGGGAGAGCTAGATACGGATGTTGTTACCTTATTGAAGCAGATTAAGAAATTCTCGATATCTCAGGATGTTGGGGCTCGTCCTGTCGTTTATATTTTTACTAGAGTTAGCTTTGTTATCGCTAAGGGAGTGGGTGTTCAGATAGTATCTCTCAGTTACCCACTAATTTCTTGTAATATGCTTTTTTATGCAATGGTATAATAATAATAATAACAATAATAATAATAATAATAATAATAATAATAATAATAATAATAATAATAATAATATGAGTTTTCGTATATATGTTTAATTTTTGAAGTGATAAATTACTTCTTATATATACCGGCCCTGCTAAAGCCGCAGCAAGATTATCATGTTGTGAACCTTATTTAATTCTAATTGTAAACTCCTTGAATTACTTCATTAAGTCATTTTGGATTAATTTTTGCGGTGGTAAAGATGACATTTTGTTGAGCTAATCACTTCTAACAACAGCCATTTTGGATGAATTGTATGGATTGAGGAATATGATTCACTTAAATATTTATGCTAATTTCTTACCCCTAATTGGGAGAAATATTTATGCTAGATCAAAATATTTCTGAGGGGATGGTGACCAAGCGACCACATTCAAGCGACGATTTTTCCGTCACATGAGAGTTCAAGCAACCACTTTGCCCTTCAGGCAATGTTTTGATGTCCGTCACTTGAGTGTCTTTTTGGCATAGTGTCTTGTATTTTAAATTTTGGATTGAAATTTCATTGCGAATCTAAACATATGCACCATTATTACTACACACTAGCTCGTGCTTAGGCCTCATTGCGCTCAAGGAATCATGGCGAAGGCAGTGAAAATACTTATTTATAACATCATATTTGAACGACTTATGTAAAATAGGTGATGTAATTTAAAAATTGGTTGTAAATTGACATTTGTATGATCAATTAATATAATTTTATTTAATATTATGTATGTAATTATTTGAAAGTTTAGTGATGTGTGTTTATAATGAATTAGAAATTCAATTATTACAAATATATTAGTAATGTGTGTTTACTATATATCTACCGCACAGATTATAAAATGGATGATCGTACATGGATGTATGACATGTACTTGTCGGATCGTGGAGGATTAAAACCCGAATGCTTCGATGGGGTGGAGAAGTTTATAAATTTTGCTTGTAGACAAACATATTACGTCGATGAAGGTAGGATAAAATGTCTGTGTCGGAGATGTGAGAATTGCAAATTCGAGAAACTAGATGATGTGAAGGAGCATTTATATCGTCGTGGGTTTATGTTCGGTTATTATCGTTGGACAGCACATGGTGAAACTATTGCACTTCCATACCATGAGATAATGGTAGGGGGCAACCAGTGGGCTATGTATGAGCAGTCGTTAACTGCAGAACAGAGGGTTGTAATGTCGATGGTGTTCCGAATAATGGAGTTGATGTTGAATTCCAACCAGCGGAAGGTAATGATGTCGATGATATGATGCAAGATTCGGTAGCAAACGAGGAGGCTAATCTCTTGTCCACACGGTTCAAAGACGTTCTAAGAGCAGCTGATGAACCTGTGTATCCTGGGTGTAATACACATACACAATTGTCCTTTGTGAGCCGACTTATGAGCTTAAAGTGTGAATATAATGTTTCTCAAAGCCTCTTTAATGGTTTCTTGGAACTGTACGATGAAGTGCTACCTCCTACCCACAAGATTCCCACGAGTTACTATGAAATCTGAGAAGATAGTTCAAAATTTGGGGCTACCGGTGGAAAGAATAGCCATGTGTCCAAACGGTTATATGTTGTATTGGAAGAATGATGCGAACGAAGAATCATGTAAGATCTGTGGTCAATCAAATATAATGTTAGTGCTACAGGGAACCGTCGTCCACATAAGGTTTTATTCTACTTGCCTTTAACTCCAAGACTACAGAGATTATATGCTTCCGAGGTGATAGCCATCCACACTATAAGAAAACTGTTTTTGGGCGACAAAAAATATAAAATAAAGGTGACAAAAAAATTATCGTCGCCCAAACTTACCTTTAAGTGACAAAAACGCACTTGGTCGCCCAAAACATGCTTTCTGTGACGAAACTCTAAAATTGTCGCCCTAAAGAACTTTGGGCTACAAAAAAGGGTATTTTCGTTGCCCATTATTCAGTAATAAAAATTAAAGAAAAATAAATTGTACTCGCAGCCCCTCCGCTGACGCTCACTCCCTCTGAAGCCCTAGATCTCAGCACCCAAAACCTAAGAATAGTTCAGATCCAGCGGCGAATCTCTGCAAAGATAAAATCGCAGATCAGATCGAGCAAATCAATAATCGAGAAGATCGAAGGGACGATGGTTGGCGAAGCGAGTTCATGGTTAGAGCGCTCATCCAGATCTCCCTTTACACCATCACCGCCATCGGGATTGCACTCTCCAAGAGCGCCAAATCAATCTTAAGGAGCGACAAATCGCAGATCAAATCGAGCAAATCAATCTCAAGGAGCGCCAAATCGAGGATATCGAAGGGACATTGGTTGGCGAAGCGAGTTCATGGTCAAGAGCGCTTGTCAGATCTCCCCTTACACCTTCGCCGCCATCGGATTGCACTCTCCATCGACGTCTCCGTCCTCAGCGCCGCCTGGTACTCCACTTCTCTTTCTCTCCATCTTCTCTTTCATTACAACAATTTCATCCTCGGATTCAACTGCCTTAGGGATTTCGAAATTCGGTGCATGTGAATTCCGAAACACGTAGCAATTGCCTTGTAGAGTAGTGTTCAAACCACAAATGTGTGTTGAGTTTCGACATTGCTCTCAGTTATTATGCATAAATCCTCCTGCACTAGGCCAATCCTTCTTTGCATTCTGGCCGCCATATGATCAACAGCTAATCGATGCAGGTCCATTTTAGGATATTTGAACCATATCATTTGAAACTACCTTATTCAACTTCATTTGTCTTCTCTGTAATGATCTCGCACACGGCCCCAACATTTGATCTCCCATTCTCGCATGAGCTCTGTTGTGTAGTACCTGTTGCCGAGGATCTTGCCATCTCTTGCTTTTGAAGATCATGCACCAACACCAGGTAGCTTTGGATTTTCTCTCACATAATCTATCTCTTCTAATCAGATTGACCTCTTCCCAATCTACCTGATTAATCAAAGCTTTATTTCCAGGAAAATAACTCTTTGGAGCTCTGTACCCAAAATAATACATAAGAAGCCTTAGACTTTATAGCAACGAAGCCATTCAAAGTATACAACTTTGAAACATTAAAGGAGATAAGAATTGAGTTTGAGTTAGAGTTAATATTAAAGGAGATAAGAATTGAAGGTTACATTTGCATGGCCCAATTTCACACAGTTATTGAATTGTTGAGTTTAGTCTTTTGTGTTCTGCAATTTTATCTGCACATGTATCATTTGATCATTCAGATAATCTCCATGACTTCTTCCCTAATAATGAAATTTCTTGACTAACAGGAAACTAAAGAGAGAGTGAGTGAAAAATGTTGGCGCTTCAGCAGCTTGTTTCTCCATATCGCTAGGTGTGGATGACAATTTTGCTGAAAAAATTCGTGTTTTCTAAATTGTTTTATTTTTATTTGGTGAACATTTTCTAAATTGTTAGAACTTGGTATATATCTGTTTGTGTGTTTTATCTATAGCAGTCCATTTTAACTTGTTGTGGTAAGAATTGCATTCAACCGATAAAGCTCCTATTATTTAATTATTTTTCATTTTAGGACATGACTGAATTATATTAATGCATTTAGTATTCCACTTTAGTAGGCTTACGAATACATAGCAATGCTTTCAAAATATGTTCAATGCTCAAGGGACAGGTGTTAACTCTTGGCAGCATCTTTTCAAATATAATAGAGTTAGCTTCTTGTTTCCTTTTTACTAATAAGCTAAGCAAAAATACCTTTTTTTAATCAGATCTTTAAGGAGGCCTAGATCTGAGTTCCTGATGGAATTTTTTTTCATTCATTTTTCTTAATCTTCTTTCCCCTGAAAAAAAAGTAGCTTAGCATGGTTCTAATTCCTGATTTTTGGTTGAGTTTTGTGAGTCAAAATTTTCCTTTTTAGTATCTCTTTAATTTGTTCCTTAAATACACTAGTATAACTATAAAATCATTATATCTGATTTGAGTTAATAAAGATCTCTGTTGACCTATATTTTCATTGGTGTCCATCAATCCCTTGCATTGATATGTGTAAGGGTTTCATTAGTGAAGTACTTAATACTTTAGCTAGGCAATGCAATTATTTGCATCAAAAGTAACGCTTAATTAAACAAATTTCATGCATTTACATTATAACATTAACCAAATATCAGATGACCATGATCTGATGCTTATTCATGTCCCTTGTGTGTGTTTTATCAGCATGCTCAAAACGCTGGAGCGATACCAGAAGTGCAGTTTTAGTAGCTCTGAAATTGGAAGGCCTAACAAGGAGTTGGAGGTGATTAATTATGAGTTTAATTTATTGTTACATTTCCAGAAGATCCAATCTTATGTCCTTTAAGTTTTAAAAATTTGTTGTCAGTAATATACTCGTATTAGATTGAATCCATAATAATAAAATGCCAAAGAAAAATGAATGAAATAAATGACTGAAAATATTTTTTCCCTTGTTCTCGTTAAAAAGAAATAGCTTTATAGGTTACATTTCAATTCAATACATGTTCCCTTGAATTTCGTTTTTTAAAAATTTATTGCTAGCATTTGAATGCCCTTCCAAAATAATATTTTTTTGATTGGGTTCAGCTAAAGAGTCTTAATATTCCTAATGAAGGTATCTCCTGAAGAAGCTCGCAAGCTGAATCTTCCTCCAGAATGTGTTTAACAAAACTCCATCTGGTGGAACCTTGGTCAAACCAGAACTTTAGAAGGTATATAATAGTGTGTTAAGTAGCGTTTGTGGAGCTAAGCTTAGACAATTTCTACCTTCATCCACCTAATAATTATTTATTTGTTGAAATCCAATACCAATATGTTTCCAGGGAATACTTCTAGAAATTCTTGAGGAGCTCATTGCTGGCTTGCTGCTCGAAAAAGGGCCAAAGCTGTTCTGAAGGTTCATTCAACATTTTATATTTGTTTTCACCTAGTTAATTGTTAGAATTTATCTCTGCACATATTAATTTTGGCCTCTTATTATATCATCTCAATTTAGGAAGCAAAATATCCTCTTGAAAAGGTATATTAATTGTTAGATTATTAAGCTTTATAATTAGTGTCTGACTGCTTTATCATTAGCTTCAGATTCACATTTTCTGTTGTTTCTATTGTGCATTTGTGCTTTCAGGTCAGTGCAAACTCTGTTTATGGATTTACCGGAGTCACGGTTTTCCAGTTGCCTTGTCTAGAAATATCATCAAGTGTTACAAGCTATGGTAATTATTCTCTGGCTTCTACTATTTCATATTTCTCTTGATTGCCACTCTGAGTCCTCAAAATGGTTTATATTGCTTGATATATCAGATGTAGCTACACTGTTGTTAATCTTTTTTAACTGTCATTATTTTGAATGAGACTTGCAAAGGAAGATAGGTCATTATGTTTTTAAGGTCTGACAAATGATTGACCACACAAAGAAATTTTGTTAAGGTCGACCTTTTTTCATCACCGTTGAATTTGCAATTCTGAGTGGTTTTGTATTTTGTTTGTTAATTAGGTTATGCAAACCTACTTTTAGGCCTTGTTATTCATCTATTAATATTAGGTTATGCTACATACATTAGGTTTCCTCCTAGGCTACTTTTCTGCTTTATTCTGAATTATTTTGGTTTTGGTGAAACAGGTTGCGAATGGAGAAGCTTTTGAGTTCTTACATAGTTGGTCTGCGTTTTCACTCGCAAGGATATGGTATAAGCAAAGCCTTGGTATTAGGCGAAGAAGCTTTTGAGTCCTTACATAGTTGGTCTACATTTTCATATATCGAACATTTTGTGGATCGAAACAAACTATTGTGAACATGATATAACTACTTTATTATGGTACTCGTGTAAAAGTTGATTATCTATTAATATAGTTCTATTTTGTTTCAATGGGAAGTACTCCTAGAATTGTGAAAGCTTTAGTAATGTTTTATAATTTAATTTGGGTATATCAAATAAATTTCAAAAAATGAAGAAGAAAAGAAATAAGCCAAGGTGATAAAATTTGCTTATTTTTAGTAGTTTGGGCGACAAAAGGGTTACTTAAGGTCAAGTGCGACAGCTTTTGATTTTCGTCACAAAAGGGTTACTTAAGGTGACGGAATTAAGTTCTATCGCCCTAACTTTGGGCGACGCGGCTAAGGCGACCAACTGGTGACGAAGTTGTTTTTGTCACAAAATACTTTGTGCGACGAAATATCTATTTTTGGTGATGAATTATTTGGTTGCCCAAAGCCTTTTTTCTTGTAGTGATATGACTTGGGATGCAGAACAAGTAACAGAGGAGGGAATGATGTGTCATCCTTCAGATGGAGCAGCATGGAAGAGGTTAGACACAAAGCATCATGATTTTGCTAGCGAGGCTTGTAATATCCGTTTGGGCTTATGCATGGATGGTTTTCCTTCATTTAACAAATCTGGTCAGAATTATTCATGTTGGCCCATGATTGTCACTCCTTATAATCTTCCACTTCATTTTATGCATGAGAACCGAGCACATGTTTCTGTTGTTGATAGTGCCAAGTCCTCGAAACCCAAAGAAGTTGATGGATATTTGCCTCTAACCTCTTATTGATGAGTTGATGCAGTTGATGCAGTTGTGGAACATTGGTATCGTAACCTACAATGCCTCGAGGAGAGAAAACTTCATTCTACGAGCAGCTTTACTTTGAATTGTCAGTGATTTCCCGGCATATGCTATGTTGTCTGGATGGAGCATTGCAGGTCAGTTGGCTTGTCCGATTTGCATGGAAGCAGGATCTGATGCTTTTCACCTTGAAAACGGACGGGAGGCTTCTTGGTTCGATTGCCATTAGAAATCCTTAGATGTTTCTCATCCCTTCAACGGAAATAAGAAGGACTTCTACAGAGGGCATGTGGAAACAACATTGTCACCTCCATTGCTATCGGGGGAGCAGATATGGGAACGGGTTCGTGATTTGCCAACTGCCATGGAGGATCCTTCCTACAAGTCGGATGACTATGGGGTTTCACATAAGTGGACAAAACAAAGCCTTTTATAGAGACTTTCATATTGGAAGGACCTTCTAATCCGACACAATCTCGATGTTATGCATATTGAGAAAAATGTGTTTGACAATGTTTTCAACACTGTCATGGATATCCCCGGGAAGAAAAAGGATAACTTGAATGCCCAGAAGGACCTTCGGCTATATTGTCATCGACCTGACATGGAGGTAGATGATGATTACAAGGGTGCAAAACCTAAAGCAATATATACATTGGCAAGAGAGGCGGACAGAAAGGTGGGTCAATGATTGAGGACCGTCAAATTTCCTGATGGCTACGCTTCTAATCTAGGAAGATGTGTTCAGAGTGACGAATGTAGTCTCACTAGGATGAAGAGCCATGATTGTCACGTGTTTATGGAGAGACTCCTGCCGATTGCTTTCAAAGAGTTGTTACATGCAACCATATGGGGTCCTTTAACCGAGTTGAGTAGCTTTTTCGAAATAATTTGTTCATTGATATTATCAGTTTCTGTCATGGATCAGCTCATAGCCATGATTCCTCTGTTGGTATGTAAGTTGGATCATATCTTCCCGCCATCATTTTTTGACTCCATGGAGCATGTCGTTGTCTATTTTCCATGTAAGGCCCAAATAAGTGGACTGGTTCATTATCGATGGATGTATCCATTCAAGAGATATCTATTTCAATTGAAACGAAAGATCGTTAAAACGAGTAATGTGGAAGGGTCGATCTTGATGGCCTACTTACGAGAAGAAATAGCGTATTTCTCCTTGAACTACTTCCTATCGTATGTTCCTTCAAAGTTGAGGAGACCCGCGAGAAACGACGTCGTTGACGGTGGCAATTGTGCCTTCTCTATTTTCAATTATCCCAACAAGGGTAGTGGGAAGCAGCAAATAAGGTGGTTGACTGAAGATGAAGAGTGGAGGGCCGCACACATATACGTGTTGCTCAACTGTCCAGAAGGGCAACCATACATTGAGTAAGGAAAAACCCAACACATATATACTATTTCTGATTGTCTTGATCAATATATCTATTTATTGACCATGATTGCTTTATTATGGTGTAGGATATTTGAGACTATCATGGGCGACAATGTCGGAGATGACCTCATTGAAAAGGAATTTGCAAACTCGTTTAAGAATTATGTAAGTGTGACCTTATTGACCGAATGTGCAAGCACGTTCTTGGCCAACATACTTCTCCAATGGGTATAAGTTTCACACTCTAAAACATGGTGTTGGGAAATCTAAAATGAACAGTGGGGTTTGTTTTCTAGGGTCTAACTACGCAAGTGCTGAATCGGCTTTCTTTGGTCTCCTCGAAGAAATAATCGAGCTTGACTACCCAAGTGCACTTGCTCATTCTCTTAAAGTTGTCCTATTCAAGTGTCGATGGTTTGATCAGACGCCATGTGGAACACAAGTTCATCCAAACTACCAGTTTGTCGAAATAAACCAGAAGAAATTGTATAGAAGGTATAAGCCTTTTGTACTCGCACAACAAGTGCAGTTTTATTATCTTTAATATCCAAGAGCCACATGCGAGCGTATGGATTGGTGGCATGTTTGCAAGACAAGGCATCGCAACCAGATTGAACAATGATGGAATGTCGAGGGCAAAGCTATCGCAGATGCTTATCAGTTGGATGAAGTCATCACCCTAGAATTCTTCATCAACATAGAAGTAGACAACTTGCCCACAACCTTGCGAGATCCTTCAGGTGCGATTGAAGTCTACAAGGACACCGACGATGTGGTAGTTGAGCACGTCGAGGATGAGTTTCATATTGTAGGAGAAGAAGACGACTTTGAGGTCACAACAACCTCTAAAGAATCACTAGACCAAAAATCCCATTTTTATCACATTCCATATATCACGGTTCCGTTGCTTTCTGGCTTAAACACTCACCTTGCTCTTTTATATCTCGCATGTGTAACTTGCCCGGGATATATTGTAAAGTAAACTGGTGTCGTTTAGGAAAAAACATAATTTATCCTGGTTGACGACACCCAGGATATAAAAGTGGCGGCATTTTAATAAGTTACTAAGATTTTTTTTAATTCTTAATAACACAGAGTAGCGTTTAAATCCCTAAACCTAAAATCACCTTTTCATCTTAATCTCCTTCTTCCCCCGTTCTCTTCCTTCAGTCCTGCAACCACTGTTCTCTCCCTTCAACCCTACAACCAGCACTCCATCACCGGCCATTTCATCCATGCAACCATCGTTCCATCACCGGCGGTTATTCATTCGAAATTACTAGGGCCATCGTCTCTACTATAGCGATTGCTGAAGAAATTGGTGCCCACTTGACCCAATTCTTTCTCAACTCTACTAATTACCATAGCTGCTCAAATCCTCCATTAAAGGTACGAAATTTGAAATACTAAACCTATTTTGTGGAATGATTGCAACTTTTATTGAAAATTGGGATTTTTTCCTCCATAATTGCAACTGTTCGTGAGGCATTCGACTAAGCCATGAGAATCATGAGATTGTTCAATCACCGTTCGACTTCTATTGTAACTATTCGAGTCCTCAATAATTGAAATTAACAATTGTTAATTGAATTTTTCCTATTTTATTGAAATTATTGATTGATGTGGAAAACTTGCTTGTCTGTCATAGTTATTCAATGTTTGAGTTTTGGTAGAAAAAGGATACATCTTTTAACAATATTCTTTATTTGAGTGGCTGAGAGATAATAGAAAAAAATAGTCTTAAGCAATTATGATTCCTTATTGAGAGTTTGAGACAATTTCCATACATTTTAGGCTTTAGCAATTTGGAAAAAGTACTAACTAGTTCCCCTGTAGAAGAATCAGTCACAAGCATCTTCAATTTGTACCTAGTTTTTCTTTTACAGTTAGGAAACACTTCAAGTCTTAAAAACTGATAAAAGCAAAATGAAAGGTACAAACATCTCAACATAAGCCTATTTAAATTCTTCTGTTTTTTATGCCAATAAGCTACTAAAATACTATGGTGATAAACTTTGGTTTCAAATCCATGTTCCTTCTCAATCAGTAATGAAAACATTTGTGAGGATTTTATAGTAGTTGATTTCTTCTTAGCAATGTTATTCTCATGCTTCAATTATACTGATAACATTGGTGAAAATTATGTGATTTCAAAAAGGGTTGTTAATTAAGGCATTTGATATTGAAAATAAAGAGACTAGGTTATTTTATTCGTAAAACCTTTGATAATGTTCCCCTTTTAGTTTTTTTTTTAAAGCTTGATTAGAATAAATTTTGGGATTGGAAATAAGAGACTAACTTATTTTATTTATAAAACATTTGATACTGGAAATAACGAGCCAAGTAAAAATTCAAGGGAATGACATATAACCTGGGTAACTATGTCAGTCTTAGACATGAGTTTATTTATAAGATCTCTAAATGTTAATATTTGCTCTTACGTAAAGTTAATTACCGCCGACCAAATAAAGGAACATCTTATTACTAAAGGTTTTTCGAGACGTAAGTGAATTTATAGTAATATAACCGGTTTTGACATGACATCTTATATGTTTTAGTTATAATTATATTATTATTTTTATTGGATAGGAGGTCAAAGGTGTTTTGGGCTAATAGGTAACGAAGAAAACATCGTATGCAAACAGGATGGGTGAAAGTAAATGCAATATATTTTTTTTTATCTATCTCTATTACTTTTTTTTATATGAAGCTATTTGATATGTTTTTACTAATATATTTATAACGTCATGACTGACGTGTCCTCGAAGTTCAGGCAAAGTTGATTTTGGATACTATATGTTAAGATTCATGCGAGAGGTTATTGAAAAACGATATACAAATTTGATCCCAGAGCAGGTTTTAGTTCTAGCCTTGTATATATATGATTCATTTTATTGTTTGTATATCATAGGAGTTTATATTGATATAATTTGTGTTCAATTTTATAGTATTTTGGAAGACAACACAATACTTATAGCAAAGAAGAAATCGATGAGATCCGAGTGGAGTGGTTGGATTATTCTAGTCAAATAAATGATGAATAGGTAAAATTTGATAACGTGCGGTTACTAAATCTATAATAATGAGATTATAGATACTTGACATATGTATTAGGTCCAACCTAACATGAAGTGTAGGTTGAAAGGTTGAAACCATTTGATCAAGTTGAAACAAGATTTGAAAACTTCTGGAGGGCAGTTTGGACATCCCTTTTTTTAATATATCATTCAATATTTTAGGGTGTTATGTTTTATTGATAATATATTCTAGTTTTATTTTTGTTATTGAAACATGATGTCTCAAATCAATGTGATTAGATTAGCTATTTTATTATTTGATTAATTGATCAATTTGTAGTATCATACAGTTGATTGGTTCTGACAAATGCTAATGAGATGAATTTATTTGTTTGTTTTTATATCTTTTACGTTGATTGTGCAAATGAATTGTGAAATGTGTGAATTGAATGAATTGAATGAATGCTCAGGGAAACAATTGTGAGATTATTAAAATTATATATATAATACTTATATATATAATAATTGTATTTATCTCGGTTGATAGAAGTTTATATCACGGTTATAATCCGGATTGTAAAATCATCTTGGATTGGCGCCGCATTATTTATCCTGGTTTATAGGGATTTTATCACGGTTATTAAACGGGATGTAAAATGTGTCTACAATTTTTCGCGTGCTTCTTAGTACGGTTTTGGGGGGATTTTATCACGATTATTAACCGTGATATATAGCCTCTTTTTATCTCGTTTCTGTCACCCTATTCTTTTTATCCCACAACAAAACAAGTCGGTTAAAAACCAAGATATATGACCATACGGAACCGGGATAAAACAATGTTTTTGGCCTAGTGAATGCTCTAACTAACATTTAACAAGGTGATAAGAAGCTCCTGATGCCCAGGTAAATTCATTTTATCAAACCACCTTCAGCAAATCACATCATATACCAACAACAGTGCTCTCACATTATCAGTTTCTAATCTGTGTTCTATTGGTCATTCTTAACAGGATTTCATATCATATACCAACAACAGTGCTCTCCCTTTAGTTTCTGATATGTGTTCTATATTTCTGATCTTTGTTCTATGAATGCTGTTTACTTACGTGTTCTAACTGGCCTATGAGGGAATCGAACCCCCATCTTTGTGAGACACACAATGCTCTTCCATTGAGCTATTAGGCCTACCAACTAAGAATTAAGTGTCTGCACTTAGTTTGTTTTCTGAATTATATATGATATCAGTTGTGCTTATTTCATCATCCATGACTTACATAGATGAGATACTGGAATTCACAAATAGATAATCAAATTCACTGGCACATATTCAAAGGATGCAATTCGCACAGATCAGAAACAGTCATACAGATACCGAATTCACACAAATAACCAATTCATACACTTACACCGCTCACACCGCTCAACAACTGCTCACACCGTTCAACAACCGCTTGCACCGCTCACACCGCTCATCAACCGCTCGCACCACTCGGTGTTAAAACCTAACTCGGATATAATTGTATTGGGACAAATTATTCGACTATTGGGCCAAATTATTATTCGAGTATTGGGCCAAGTTATTAAACCCAAATTATTAAACCCAAATTATCCGATCTGATTTTGTCGGATATGTAAAATAGTATTTTTAAATTAATTACAAAAAAATAAAACCTTATATCGCAACTAGACATATATATATAAAGAAAAAGGGGTTTGTAAGGACCCATGGAGTACCGAAGTTGGAAGTACGCGCGGCACGCGCTGCGATTAATATTCCCTTTGTACGAAACCCAGAAATCCCCAATTCAGATTGTGGGAAAACCTAGCCTCTCAAAACCTCTTCACCCAAATCCCATCTCAAGTCAAATCTCTTCTGTAATCCTTGATCATACAAGTAATAATGATGATTTCTTTGGGTGCAATCTTCCTCCTGCAAGAATTTGGAGGAGGCACTGCCTTGCTGGGTTGGATCTCCTCCTCAGAAAGACTCGTAGAACTCATATGGGGTGGAGGGATAGGAAGTACGGTTTGGCGTCTGAAGATCAAGCTATTGTTGAGAGGCTAGGCGTCCTTCTGGCTTGGTTTGATGGGGCTATGTGTAATCGGCCTCCCCCGTGGCCTAATCCACATTCTATGGCCGTACGGTGCTCGTCGTTGAAGATAAGCCTGTGTGTTTGCTGTCTTTTCGGAGTGCAGTGTGTTCGTGTTCGTTTGCTGAGCACGGCATCGGAATGGTACGGCTTTTCGAAGGTCAGCGGGACTTGCTTCTCTTCCCTTTCTCTTCAAATCTTTTTAAGGAAACCTAAGTGTGTTGATGTTCTTCACACTATCAGCAACTTCTTCTTTTCTGAAAATCTTCTTCCTCTGCTATCTACTAACCAATTTCCTGTGTCTGCTTTTATGGCTGAGTCCATCGTGGACAAAGGCAGAAAACCCATGGAGAATGAATCTTTCATTCCTCCTGAGAAAAACTCCCGAAAGGGCCCAAAATTCATGGCGGCTGGTTTTCCCACAGAAAGAACTCCGGTTCTGTCTGTTGGTTTGCCACCTGCCAACCAAAAACTTTTGCAGAAAATGCTCAAGAAAGCAAAGATCGATGCCCAGGCGCTCAAAGAAATTCAATCGGAGGTTCAACTTAACATCTCCACACTCAACAGTACCTCTCTCTTTGCAACAATTGTGGGGAACCCAATTGAGGCCAAGGAGGTTAGAAGGAAGATCAAGGTGGATTGGAAATTTTTGGAAGCGGGGTTCCAATTGGTTCCTCTAGCAAACCACTGGTTCGAATTGCGCTTCGATCTGGAAGGGGATAGGGACAAAGTCTGGGCTGGTCGTCCTTTCCATGTTGCTGGCCAACTAATGTTGGTTCGGCCTTGGCGCATTGATTTCGACCCCTGGACTGAGTCTGTGTCCACAATGGATCTTTGGGTCCGCTTTCCTGGACTTCCGACAAAATTTGTAAGTGAATCCCTCTTGAAGTCTATTGTGGAAAAGAACAAGATTGGAGAAGTGATTAGGGTGGCTGCCTTTAATCCGAATGGAGCAAGACTTAGGTATCCCAGGGTTTGTGTTAGCACTGATATCACAAGGATTCCTAGCAAAAGTGTCATGGTACCAAATGAGTTGGGAGAATTGGAGGTCTATCCAATTTGGTTTGAAGATTTTCCTGAAGGATGTGGCTGTTGTGGTCTTGCTGATCATGCTTTTGAGAACTGTCCCAAGAGAAGGGAGTGCAGCTTTGGAGGTGGAGGTGTTATGGGTGCTGGTCCTGGTGCACCTGCTCAGGCCACGGAGGACGAGGCTCCTGATAACGACGGTGGGGAATGGGTGAAGGTGGCTAGCAAAAAGTCCTTGGCCATTCCTGCCCCTTCGTTTGGGCATTCAAAAACTGAATTATGGAAATGCTTTGGCTCCAATGTGGATGTTGATTCTGATTCATCCTCCCTTGTCACCTCCTCTCCTTCTTCTGCTGAGGTGTCTGCTACTGCAGCCACTTTTTTGGTTGAAGAGGAGGTTGGGAATCTGGCTACCTCTGAGGTTATTCCTACTGCCCCTGACCCTATATCTGTCACCACTGTTGGCGCTCTTCAAAACCCTCTCGCTGTGATCCCAAATGATGCTAATATGGAGGCAATTGAGGCTGACTTCCAAGACCCTGAGTACTACGAAGCTGACGATGAGGAGATGGATGACTACGAAGGTGGATATGGAAGTGAAGGAGGCTATGGCATCCCTGCAGATTTTACTCAAGAAGACTTTGACCGTATGCTCGGTAATATTCCTGCCTCTGCTGAGTTTATCCTTCCTAATTTATGCAAGCCTGCTGCCATACCACCTTCGTCTCTCAACCCTCTTGTTGCTCCCTCGGACTCCCCTTCGGCGATTCTGAGGTTCGAGCAGCTTGGGGTTGAGGGAGCTGTCAAATCTGAGTCTGGCAAGCGGAAACTCGGGGTCGAGGAAGGTGATTCTGCCTGCTCCAAACTGATGGGTGGAGGCAGCAAGAGGGGTAAGAATGAGTGTTAATCTGCAAATTGTTGGGCATTGCAGCCTCTCCTGGGAGTGGGATGCTGTTTGTGCTTTGATTCACAATACTCCCTGTTTTAAACAAGGCTTGCTGTTTATCTATGCTAACCAATCGGGGTGGATCCTTCCTCGATTTGGAATAATAATTGTAGTGTCAAGGATTGTTTGTCTAGGAGTGCTTAGGTGTTGTGAGTGGCTGTTATATATTTCTCTAGAGTCTATCATGGTATCATCTATGAACTATATAAAATATGGTAGTTGGGCTTATCCATTATGTAACTTGTACTGTAAGTGGTGGTTCCCTTGTTTAAACATTATGGTTAATGTATGGTTTTATAAATCTGTTGCACCCTATATTCATGGTGCTAACTGGGTTGGCCTTGTCTGCATTTATCTGAGATGGAGAGTTTGCGGTGGGTGCTTTTGGCTAAAACATTGTTTAGTAGAGTCTTGGTCTAACTTCTTTGCTGTACCTTGGCTCTTGTGGTGGCTTTGGCAAGTCCTTGAGTACTTTCATTCGATACTAATCCTCTTTTTTTCATCAACTCCTTACTTGGTGTTTGGAAGCTGCAATTATAGGACCTCCTTTTGGTCTCAGTACTTTCGGGTAGTATGTTTAATAACCACTTCTAGATACAAAATTAGTCATTCCAGCGATAAACGGGTTGAAAAACACAGGTTTTTAGTGATAACAATAGCTTCCAAGTTTAATGCATCTAAGGAGGTATTTTTTGAATGTACGTGTAGTTTGATGTATATGCTCAGCTTTTCTCGGGAAGCTGTTGGTTTTTGGCTAACAAGGCCTCCTATAGGTTCCTTAGCCGAGACCAGTTCTAGGAGGTTTTTTCTTATAAGTAACTGCATTTGTGATGTACAACAAGGAACGAGTAGGAAGAAGTTTCTTCTGATGTGTAAACTCTGTAAGGAAAGGGCTGAAATAGTTTGCTTATGAGGATAGGAGCATGGAATATTAGAGGTATTGGAAGGCCAAATTTCTGGACCGAAATAAATGTTTTCTGCAAAATACAACACATCCAACTTTTAGCGATCTCGGAAACTAAGTCGGAAAAAATACCTGACGAGAAATTATGGAAATCAATAGGCTTCGATGAAGCGTATTGGGTGCCAGCTATTGGGAAATCGGGAGGTTTAGGTGTACTATGGAAATCTAATCTCCTAGTCCATGAGTCGATCTCCTTTGTAAGAAGCGGTCAAAGATATGTCTGTATAGAGTATGTCAATAATGAGAGAGCTTTCCGATGTAGAATTTTCCTTGTTTATGCTCCGGCTCAAGAGAAGGATAAACCAAATTTCTGGAATGAGGTCAAAATTTTGATTAAGGAATCCGAGGTGCCATGTATGGTGATTGGTGATCTAAACGATATTCTGTCTAGCAAGGATAAGGCGGGTGGGATAGATGTGTCCCTTGCCAGGATACAACGCCTAACGGACATTACCAATGAGTGTGAATTGATAGATCTTCCTTTTGCTGGTAATAGATTTACTTGGAGGAAAAAGAGAGCAGGATCTGACAATATAATGGAAAGATTAGATAGAGTTCTGGTACAAAATGGCATTTTAGAAGCGATCCCGGATATCCAAGTCTACCACCACGCTTTTTCCTCCTCGGATCATTGTCCAATAACAACTGAGCTTTGCTTGGGAGATCCCCCCAAGCCAGCTCCTTTCAGATTCGAAAATATGTGGCTTGTCAGAAGAGATTTACGAAACATAATAAAGCAAGCTTGGAGAATAAACTGTGGCGGATCTGCCCTCTATCAATTGATCTTTAAAATGAAAGTACTTAAGGTTAGGATCAAAGAGTGGAATCATAGGACCTTTGGAAATATCTTCCGCCAGCTAAAGGAAGTTGAGAACGAACTCGTGATGCTCCAAGGGTCCTCTGCCCTGCAGCTTGATCCGGTTCTCCATAAGAAACAAGACAATCTGATTAAAAAGAAAGAGGCGCTTATCAAATTTCACAAAACATTCTGGAACCAACGGGCAAAAACAAAACATATTAAGTTTAATGACACAAACTCGTCATATTTCCATAGAATCGCTACGGGTCGTAGAAATAGAAAAATCATTAGATCTATTACGACTATGGAAGGAACCCAGATCCTCGGGGAGGAAAACGTCAGAAGAGAAATACAACATGATTTCGAGAAAAGATTTAGAAATGATAGGCATGCTAATGTGCAGTGGGGAGACCATCTTAACTTAATTACTAATGAGATATTAGAGGCGGAAAATAGCTATCTAATCAGGCCTGTATCTAATAGTGAAATAAAGAATGCAGTTTTTCAGTTTAGGTAGGAATAAGTCCCCCGGTCCTGATGGCTTTACAGCTGAATTCTACAAAACTTATTGGGACATTGTGGGCCCCTCGGTAATCAGGGCAGTGAAAAGCTACTTCATCTCTGGGAAAATGCTTCGACAGATAAATCATACTTTCATAACCCTCCTTCCGAAAATTGATAATCCGAGTACTACAAGTCAATACAGGCCTATTAGTTTGTGCTCAACTTTATATAAAATTATTTCTAAAATTCTCACTGACAGACTAAAAAATGTCCTAGGCAAGCTAATACACCCGCTGCAAGGTGCTTTTGTTGCAGATAGAGCAATACAGGACAACGTTCTCATAGTGCATGAAATTTTTCACTCGTTCAAAACCCGCAAGGGAAATGAGGGTTGGATGGCAATAAAATTGAATATGGAAAAAGCTTACGACCGATTAAACTGGGATTTCATTTTCGAAATATTGAATAGATTTGGATTTCACCCCAAATTCATCGGCTGGATCAAGGAATGTATATCTTCGGTGTCATTTTCGGTACTTGTCAATAATTCCCCAACACATATCTTTTCTCCCTCCAGAGGAATTCGACAGGGTGACCCTCTTTCCCCTTTTATCTTCATCCTTGGCGCTGAACTCTTAGCGAGAAAACTTCAGAATGCATCTACTTTGTATAACAGTTGCCTAGGATTTAGGTTCGGCTTTGGGGGCCCGCGTGTACCATTCCTTGCTTTCGCAGATGATATAATCATTTTTGCAAAAGCCAGTCTAACAGCTAGTGTCAAAATAAAAGAAATATTGGATGAATATTGCTTCCTTTCGGGGCAAAAAGTAAATTTCCACAAATCTTCCTTCCAAACAACAATGGGGGTTCCGGTTGCTAGAATTCAAGGGTTGCAAAACTCACTTCAAATCCCACATACAAGGACAATGGAAAAATACTTAGGATGTCCCATTATTAATGGAAGAGTTAACCAGGAAACCTTCGAAGAAATCATCTGTAAAACTAAAGAGCAACTATCCAAATGGAGGGCCAATTCTTTATCGCAGCAGGGCAGATCTATCCTAATCAATTCAAATTTGGCCGCTAAACCATTGTATGTTATGCAAAGCTTCATGCTTCCGCCTAAAATCCACACACAATTGGACCAGTTAAATAGAACTTTCTTTTGGAATAAAGACTGGCAACACAAACCACTAATCAGCTGGGATAGGGTATGCAAACCTAAATGTAAAGGGGGAATGGGGATCAGAAAATCTAAATCGATGAATGAAGCACTCCAAATGAAACTTCTTTGGAAAACTCTGGCGGAGCCTGAGAATTGTTGGGTACAAATTATTAAACATAAATACCTTAAGGATGGAGACATTTTATGTTATAAGAAAAGAAATAATACATCATGGCAAGGGAGGAATGCATCTAATCTAATAGGAAAATTTAAGGAAGGGCTATGTTGGTCAATAGGTAACGGACAAACAGTAAAATTCTGGTATGATAACTGGGTCTCTCAGACCCCTTTATGTCAACAGATTCCTCTTCCTCTCCTTCCTACACATCTCGACGAGAACACTAAAGTGTCTGAATTTATTTGCAACGACAAATGGAACCGACAGAAGCTTACAGAAATACTAAACCAAAATTGGGTGGACAAAATAATGATGACCCCGCTACCATCAAATCCTACGGAGGACAGGCTTTATTGGTGGCCAGATAAGCATGGGTGGTTCTCTACTTCTAGTGCTATCAAATTCATAACTAATGGGGATTCTTTTACAAACGATAGTTGTAGCTGGATTTGGAAGGTGAATACCCTCCCCAAAATCAAGCATTTCCTGTGGAAAATCGCTCAAAACGGCCTACCAACAAAAGACAGATTAAGTAGACGTGGTTATGCTATTCACAATGAATGTGTTTTCTGTAACAACTTAGTGGAAGACGAGTTCCATTTATTTGTAGATTGCCCCTTTGTTCAAAATATAGGGTTACACTCCCCAGCTTTATCCCTCATTTGTCAAAATGCCCCAGCAACAATGTGGAGTGGTCACGCCTTAATAGAGTGGTTGGGTACACAGCTAAAAATGGAAAAAATAGAGGAAACAACAATTAAATGGTGGGCAATATGGTTCTATAGGAATCAGGTTTCCTTTGGAAACAAATTAAAACCAACTAGAATGGAAGTTCAGATGTTCATTGATAGTATACAGAAAAATTGGAAGATTGGAGCCAAGCAGGATTTGGAAGACACAATCCATTACAACAATTCTAATAATATGGCTAGGAAACAAAAATTAAGTAGAAAAAATGTCCGATGGCGAAAACCTGATAAGGAATTTGTTAAAATAAATTTTGATGGAGCAATAACTGAAGGGGGAATTGCTGTTGCTGGCTTCTTAATTCGAAATAGTGAAGGAAGAGTCAAGAATTTGGGTTGCAAGTAGTTAGGTCAGCTTTCTCCCATTCTCGTAGAAGCTCTGGCGCTTAGAGAAGGTGTTATTAATGCAAGAAACTCCAATTATGATAAAATTATTATTGAAGGAGACTCACTTATCATCATTAACCATCTCAAATCGAATGGTAAATGCCCATGGGAAATCGAGTTGCTTATGGGCGACATAAAACGGCTCATTCAGGCCTTCCAAACTGTGACTTTCTCTCATGTGCCCCGTGAGGGTAACAAAGCGGCAGACAAGATTGCACATCTTGGTCGCTTTGTTAGCAGGGTTGCACTTGAGACTAACATCGATCTTCTTGATCTCATCCGCAAGGATGCTATCGGTTAGGCCTGCCAACCGAATTCTTACTTACTCAAAAAAAAACTAGACATATATATATACGAGTCATATTTTAGTAAAAAATTTATAATTCATATAAGTATAGTATTTTGTTTCGAAGAAGCCTCCTTTATTCCAATTTAGGGTTTAGGATTTAGGGTTAGGTTTTAGGGTTTAGGGTTTAGATCAAGATAGTTAACCTATTAATCACTCAATAGAGTGGTCGAGCTAGTTTGTTTTACTTGTCTATTTGCAATTATGAATCTTACAACTCGTTATCAGTTAACGTAATTCTTACATTTCGTACATATTTCTTATATTTTCTCGTGATCGAGATAGATTGTTTCGTATTCCGAAAATGTGACTCTTATATGATTGACCCGATTCATTGGGACATACTTTTGATCGAGGTAGTTTTGATCAAGATAGTTGAAATATTGATTACTGCATATAGTGATCGAGGTAGTTCATGGCATTGACCTTATATTTGCAGGTATGATGCTTACAAGCATTTCATTTTCAATTATCATTCTTACACTGTCGAGAAAATATATGCGCTCACATTTCTTATATTTGGTGTTGTGTTGGACATAGCTTTTTTCCATTCTCACATAATGTTAATCGTAAGGTTTAGGGTTTACATATGTTCTTGATTCACTGAGATAGTTTCGATCAAGCTAGTTGGAATGTTAAGTACTCAATTAATGTTGTCATCGAGATAGTTTGTTTGGACCTTGGTTTTATTGGTAAATATGAAACATATATTATGTACCTAGTAAAACCTTTGTTTTAAAAAAACTTTAGCAATTTAATTGGGGTCTTGTTAGATACACCGCAAATTGTCATTAAGAAGTTGCACGTCGTTATTAATGTGCATGCACGTCGTTATTAACGTTCAAGTCCAGTGGGTGGGTTCTTAGTGCACGTCGGCCTACACGTTAAAAGGAACGTGCACCCTGCACGTTAATAACGACGTGTGATGTACATATTTGTACCTTTTTTTATTGCATCTTTTGACTTCATATTTCATTCGATTTCCAAAGAAAAGGTTCAAAATCATATAGACATGTGTTAGAATGATCTAACGTGCAAGAAATAGAGTCTGCACAAGTTTTGAGCTAATCATGCAGGAATTCAAGCGACCGGAGTCAAAACGAAGAAACCAAGGAGAGCAGAGAAGAGGTCGAAATCGACCCAGAAGGTTGATATCGACTACAGAGCATCGACACAGAACCGAGTGCCGAGACAGACCATGCATAGCAGAGAAAAACACTCGATATCGACCCCCATACATCGACATCGACCTGAACCCAGGAATCGAGTGAAGCTGAGATTGTCGAGCAGAAATAGAGACATCGAAATCGACCTTCCTGGTCGATATCGACCATACTTCGACACAAGATAGACACGCTTTTCGAGACACAGATTGGCAATTCTATCTTCAAGGAGCACGAATTATCTTGTAACTATAGATAGATGGCAGCTGAAGTCTTACATACTTTTTACCTTAGAGATTTATCAAAGTTGTTAGAGTTTTATCAAAATAAAAGACCTATCCTAATTGTTTGGATAGAGTTCATAGTTTAGATAGAAGTTACAATCCTTGACTAGCAAGGGTTAGTGGCTATAAATAAAGCCCTAGGGGGCTGGCATTCAATCATCCAATTTTTAGAGTTCAATTACATTCAATAGAGTTAGAAGAAGCATTAGGGTTTGGCGTTTGCGAGAGCCGACGTTGAGTTGTAAAGTTTTGAAGTTTTTAATGCAATTTCCCTTTCAATCAATGATGAGTTCTACGATGAGGTGCGAATAGTCTCCCAAAGCTTCTAGGATCGGGGTGAGCCCGACTTTAGCCATGCGTGCCTGAGGTAAGTGTTAGATGTTGATATCATTGTGTCTATATCATCTCCTACGATTCTATGTTTAGTCCTAATCGAAAGAAAAGGGATTCATGCTAACAACTTGAGTCATAAACATAAATTTGGTAGACCACAATTAGGATTATTTGCAAGAGTAATCCTAAGAGTTGGTGTACAGTGAAAGCTTGTCCCTTGGGTGAAATAGCACAATTGTCCGTCTTATTTATCTTATCGCATGCATTGGTTAACGTTGTGGTAAACCCTAATCCTAGGAGTCGTTTTTATATAGTTTATATTCATTTAAGACACTGTCCTTATTCTGTTCATCGCATCCTCATTCATCCTTAAGTCTTCGGCCTTTCTTTGCCAACAAAAAGCTAATAACTTTGCAGGTGAAGACATCGATATCGACCCCAAATGTCGATATTGACCACTGAGTTTCGTCGACAGTTTTCTGAGTCGACGACGATGATCCCTGCCGAGTTACTAAGATCGATATCGACCCTCCAACCTCGATATCGACCACCTGTGTCGACTGGTAGTCCTCTAAGCCAGCCGATTCCGTTTGCTAACATCGATATCGACCTACCCTAGTCGATATCGACTGCCTGTTTTTTTGTCTTTGCAGGTCTTCTGTTGCAGAGAGGAGCGACAACCAAGGTTGACATCGAGCACCAAGGTCGAGATCGAGGCTTCTGGTCAACGAAAGATGTGAGATTTCCAACGCTACTAGAATCCCGCTGACCTGCCTCCTCGTGGATCGATCCTGACTACCCTTCCACTACAACGGGAGGAAGTCTTGTAATTGTTTGCATAGGCTAGGATTCGGATTCGCATTTACATATCTTTATATTTGTACTTAAGAACTCGATTTCCTCCTAAACGTGCACACTTACCACGTACATTCCAACGTGCAACTTTGTTCTGTATTTAGTTTGTCCGAGTAGGGTTGAGGGGTTGGGGTTTAAGGTTTAGGGTTTAGGGTTTAGATGTTTATAGAATAAAATCTAGTTGAAACGAAAAAAATATAATGTTTTTCCATTCGGATAAGATGCGAATAATATTACATGAAACGGAAAAAAAAGGTTTACATCAATAATTGTAATAGCCTCGTGGAATAAAATCTAGACAAAGTGTAAAGGTCAACCGACATTGAAACGGAAGGCTCAAAATCTATCAAACTAAGCTTGAAAAAAAGCATCCCATCCATCGACGCTCGATTGATGATATGCAACCCATTCAAGCGTAGGCAGCGGAATAGGAGTGTTATGACGCAACAAGACCTATGAGAACAGAAAATTAGAGTTAGAGTATTAAAATATAGATGAAAAGTATGAATAGGTAATATAAGACATTTGAAGTCGTACCGCAGCAAAATGGTCTTGGTTTCCGATGCAGACTAAACCAAGGGTTTTTGATTGAGGGTTGTTACCAGGTGTCGGCGAGGATATGGGGGGACATGTGAACAGATGATGCGAAGCTAGGACGATGAGAGGAATCTGATATACCGTTGCAAATACTAAACCCATGATGGGTAGCTCTATCCAACGTGTCCTATCACCATGCACAGGTCCCGTCCAACTCTGGTTGTCGATGAATTGTTGTAATGTGTACCCTCCTATATAACAACCCGCGTAGAGATCTGCGTGATCCTCCAAGTGATTGCATAATAACACTTTCAGTTCTGGGAAAGCAGACTCGCCGATCGATGATGTCAATGCCGCCAAAGCACGATAGCCACAATGACCATCTCCAATAGTGTCCTTGACACTCTGAATATGTTTGAACATGAAGGGATCAACGTTGTTTTGACCCCAGTTAAACCCTCCGAACACATCATCACGTCCACGTCAAGCTGTGGTAGCTTGTGGACGATGTCGAGAAGCACGTGCTTCTTCTCTCTCAAAATTTGCCTTGAACTCCTCGTATTGCCATGGGTTGATTCTATAGGTATCCTCGACCCCCGAGGTCTCCCTTTCGACCGGATGCTTGAAGATGAGGGTGGGTGGAGGGCATCGTCGAATACGTGGTTGGAAGCCATGTATGAAAATGACAGTTCATACGAGAGTGGGGTGTCATCGATGTCAGTCCATGACAAATCCATCCAGAACGGGTGGATGTCCTCAGCGGTATCGGAGTACCGGAACTAATGTACGCCCGAATCTCATGGACACAAGGAATCACGTAACAAACCCTCCAATGTCGGTCCGTGCATTCCGAAGGAATATTTTGGTTTACGAGATCCTCCCACAACTTGTATATGTAGTCGAAGCACTTTTTGGAGATTAAAGTCTTTACCTGATCAAAAATGCTGACTTTATGCGCACTCGTTGGCCATTTGAAGCGTTCGATCTCCAAAGCAGTTTACAGCTCATGCAGTTGGAAATCATTGACTCTATAGATTGCCTCTACCACGACGCAGAAGTCACCAGTCGATGAGTGAAGTGACTCCTATAGAACCTTGTGTTGACCCTCAACTGTGTACATAGTTTCATGTAAAATTTGAAGTTCATACAACTAAATGTTTATAGCATATTGTAACGGGAGATAGGAAGGAGGGTGTACCTGTTTGTTGCACGCGTGCTGAAATATAGAACATTATATGTGTAGCATCGTACGAGGTTCCTTCTATATGGAAGCCACACCGATTCTAAATACGCCATCAAACATGGGAATGGGTGCCATCTCTTGTGTAACGCCCGACGACGTCGCTGGAATGATTCCTCCGTCTTCGATTGGAACAACCCCCAACAGTTGCCCTTGAAGATGACAACGTAGCTTAAATTCTTTGTGATTTTTAGTGCAACTTCCTCGCATTTTCTCATGACATGTAACTAGTAAAGGAGATGCTGCACGTTGAGGAAGACAACATTTAGCGCTATGAAGAGACCTAGCTCCCGATCAGTCATAATAGCTTGAGGCTGAATAGTCCCAAGCAAGATCTGAAGCTGACTCAACACCCAAGCGTACGTGTCTTTGTTTTCTTGCAACATGAAAGCATAGGAGATGTAGTAATTATTGCATGAGGGTGTGAATCCAACCACCTCGCACAATGGAATCCCATATCTTCAAGTGTAAATTTGTTACGTGTGCAGTACTTTATAATTGGTTGCATATGTAATAATGTAATCGTAGTTGATTGAGTTACATATTTGTTTTGTACGTGCTGTCCAATATGATGACATAATGGAACATTTGGAGTAGCCGTATCCCATCCGGGTGCGCTAGGAAGAGGTCACTCAAGACGTTGTTGGCATCTGGTGGTCGTCTGAACTCGTAGTAGCAACCTCTTTTCCGTAGACGATGCGGAGTATCTTCGGTCACCGTTCGGCTCCCCCTTTCTTTGGCGGCCATCTTGTTAAGCGTATTGGTAAAAGAACGCGATGACGTGGTCAAAGACGTGCAAGCATGCACGTGGTCAAAGACGTGCAAGTATGCATGTGGTAGACGATGTGCACTCATGCACGTGGTAAACAACGTGCATACTTGCACGTCTTTGACCATGTGCATACTTGCACGTCGTTATTAACATGCATCCCTAACCCTAATGAAACCCTAACCGTAACACTAAAACCCTAACCCTAACGAAACCCTAACCCTACCCTCAAAACCCTAACGAAACACTAACACTAAAACCCTAATCCTAACGAAACCCTAACACTAAAACCCTAAGCCTAATGAAACCCTAACCCTAAACCCATGACCGGGACCTGTATTGCGGTTTTGTAAATAAAAGAGGCGACTTATACACTCATTTAAACACATTTAACGCAAAAATCAATAATAATAACATAAAAACATAATAATAACATAAAAATCCATCACATACAGACATTGGAGACTAGACACTAGAGTTCATACAGTCACTATACATTCTCCTATAAGTGAGCGCTCAACGTCTCCAACAGCTCGTCGCACAGGTCGTCAAACCGAGGAATGCCTGCCAAGGACTGTAGTGTAAAGACCGAGATTATTAAATAATATTTTTATAATTATAAAGTTGATTTCGATAAAAAAAATTATTCAATTTTCGAGACTCCGAAAAATTTCAAAAAAAATCTCCGTTCTCGAGCCAATAACTAATTTAAATTCTTTTGAACAATTCCGGCGTAAACTTGTGACTCAAATTTGAAAACGAATAATCCCGCTTTATCTTTCCAAGGCTTAAAAATATTTTCGGCTTTCGTTATTTATTTCGGATTCGATTAATTATTTTAAAACGTGTTGGGTTAAGGTCAGAAAGTGGGTTTCGGGGTTTATTACCGGGTATTATAGTTGACTTTCACCCCCTAGCCACCCAAAACCCCTACCAATAGCTAGGAGGTTCCCCCTTTCCCACACAATACCCGTCACCTTTAGCCTCACCAGCTCCCTCTACACCTCCATCTTTTCACGCTAACCCGTCACCTCCATCCCCTTTTATTTTTGAGCATCCCACCTCCTGCATTCCTCACTCCTCACCTCACCCTCCAGGCCACCCACCACCTCTTCTTCAATCAGCAGTAGCCCGCCACCCCCCACTTCAACTCCAGCCCCTGCCGCACTTCTGTTCTTCAACAATTCGGGTGCCTTGCCCGTCACCTTGCCCACCCTCTATCATCACCATCACACCCCACCTCCTCCTACCCTCGACGAGCAGCAGTCCAGGCGCAGCCTAAGCCACGACGACACCGGAGCCACCCCCCTCACGCAGAGCATCCCTTTTCGCTCCTCCCTCCCCTATTCTCACATCCGGATCGGTAAGCACACTCCTCCCTCCTTCCTCTTACTCTTTACCTCAAAACGAAATAAAGGTGGGACCTTAACCCCCCTTTCATTGCCCGCAGGCCACCTTCGGCGAAACTCTGTCTCCGACGAAGCCAAATCGAGCCCGACGAAGGTTTTTCGGCGAAATCTCGAGTCCTCGAACCTCCTCCTTTTTCCTTGGTCTTGCTTCTGGGTTAGTAGTGGTCGGGAAATTCGATTGAAAGTGTCCGAAGGGGGAGCCAACCGCCGGCGGAGCCCCACCTCTCTCCCCCTGCTTCTTCGCGCCGAACAGGCCTTTGAACGAGGAAGAAGATGGCCGGTCCGGTTCACTCCTTTTCTTTTATTTTTGGGTCCGGTCCGGTTTTCCCTTTTTCTTTCTTTTTCCGGTTTCTTTTTACTGTTGGGTTGCTGGGTGGATCCGAATCTGGGTGGGTAAGGACCCGGGTTTGGGCCGAGTAAAGGGAGGTGAATTGGGCTTCGTTTTGGGCTGATCTGGTGGGTTATTTTGATTTATAAAATTTATATATTGGTTATATAAATGTTATTCTAATTATTATTAAATTTATTTTTCTGATTTATTTATTTAATTAATCCATTATTTACTTTTTTACTATAAGTTATTAAAATCTGAATTATTTGATTAATTAATTAATTATATTATTTTAAGGTTATAGTTCAACAACTTGTGAACCCTTTGTTAGTTAATGAAATTATTTACTTATATTTTTCAGAATTTTATTTGAATATGATATGGAATAAATTGGAGTATTTAATTTTCTACTTTAATATATATATTTAAATCTGATTTTTAAAATATTATTTAGTTGCTTGACTACATTATTTTAATGGGTAAAGGTTATTTAAATATTTTATGGATTGTGATCCTTTATATGGTTAAGTAATTGATTATCTTTCCTCGATCTATTTATTTAGTTATTTAATCTAATTTGATGAGAATGATTTATATGAATAAACTAATTCCTAGGTTTTGATATTTGAAATGGGTGATTTGGGATATTGGACTAATTCATGGAAATGAGGATGTGATGAGATGACTAATGATGATGATGATGATGATATCATGATGGCATTGAGAAAGATATCGGATTATGAGAGATAATGAAACTAAATGAGAAATGGAGATGAAATGATAATGGTGATAATGATGAAATGGATGGGTTATGTTATTATGTGTATCTTATATGTTTCATATGTGACTTGTGTGCTTGTGTAAATTAGACTTAGACTTATTATATTATTTATTTATGAAATTTCTAGGTGATTTCTGATCTGTTGGATTGCTCACTCCTGCTGCCTTATTTTGCTGCCCTGCGTTTCCAAGTAAGTCCTCCGGGGCTTACTCAAGTTAGAACCTCATACCCAATGTGTCATATAGTGTGTAGGTGTTGCATCCTGCATATTCATGTAGTATCATGATTAGGTTGCACAAATTAATCGAGCATCTGTATTCTCTTTGCGTATTGTAGAACGACCGTTAAATTGTGAGTCCTAGAGTCATTTGCTAGGGTCATAGGACGGTCCAGTCCCATCGGGCTTTGTCCTCATCGAGTCAAACTGTTAAATTGACGAGCATGACTATTGATGCGATTGATGATGTTATGATATTGAACGCGGCCGGTTCCCGCACTAACGAGCATGGGTGCAGGAGTAGAAAACGCGACCGGTTCCTGCACTAACGAGCATGGGTGCGGGAGTAGGAGAGGGACATGTCACTTGGCATTCTGTGTGGGATCCCATTTAATCGCTTTCTACATATATAAACTGTTAGCATGCTTGTGTGTTTAATATTTCCGCACTGCATTAGAGCATCTTTTATTTAGGTATAGGCATATTATATGTCCTCAGCAAGGTCTTCAGGGCCCGCATGAGTGGCTCGACCTTGACTTCTTGGTTAATTTCAGGTACCCGTACCCTTACTTGATCATGTGCTGTTGTGGCGGGGGATATCTTACGACGCAGTGAGAGGGAGAGAAAGACCGACTTGAACTCCATACTTTTGCTACTTATTTCCTCGTATTTGGTTTTGACCCGGCCATGCCGTGGCAATTTGTATTATGGTATTTCCTTCTTTATGCTTTCGAACTTAAAACGTTTTGAGCGACTTAGGCAAGTAGGACAGGTTCGGGGGACCTAACGGCCCTATCGCGAATTTTAGGGTGGGAAATCCCTTCTTTGATCACTAAAACATTGTTTTAAAACATTGTTCTAAATCATTCGAAACGTAACCCGAATATTTATATTTGGGCTGTTACAAAGGTGGTATCAGAGCTTGGGTTGCGCGATTCGAGTACAAATGGGTTGAAGTATGATTTTGAAAAGCTGCATAATGTTTTCAAAGATTGTGAAGAATTTTTAAGGGCAAAATGAATTTAGTATGGCTAAATTAATGAACAAAGCTTAATAAACTTGACTTAAAATAAGAAAAATCGGAAAAAGGGAAATCGAGTGGGTAGAAAGGCGATAGACCATCCTATTGGATGTAGACTTTGGAAAGGGTAGGCAAAACTTAGCTTTGTACTTTACAGAGGGCCTGGAAGACTCCAAGGAGTTGCACCATGGTGGTTGGAGTAGCGGGGTTAGAATGTAGAGGCCGAGAGGATAGTTGCCCCTCCGGTCAGTTGTCCCTCGAAGGGCAGCTTCTAGATAGATTCTGTGATTTTATAAATGGGGCCTGAGGGCGGTCCCCCGCCCTTCTATCGATACACGAGGTGGACGGATCGGGCGTGGGGGCCCAGTGCGTGGAGGTAGAGGACGACCCCGTCGTAGGGCAGCTACTGTTACGACCGATGCTGACACTTCGACACCTGAGGGCGGCGAGACTCAGGTCCCCATTCAGCAGACCACACCGGGGAAGATGGACCGAGCTGCGATCTTGGAGGTCTTGCGAGAGTTTCTTAGGGAGTCACTGTCTGCAGCACCCGGGGCCCAGATCCCGATCGAGCCGCCCATAGCACCTGATCCCGCTCGAGCTGTTCCTATGGCCGTTGCGCGACCCGAGAAGCGCATCGACTGGGTGAAAGTCATGAGGCAGTGTAGGCCGTCGCAGTTCTCAGGAGGCACTCGAGAGGATGTAGAGATGTGGTTCCGTCAGCTAGACGGGATCTTCGACCATATCGATGCGCCAACTACAAAGCGACAGAGGCTAGCAGCAGGACATGTACGGGAGGACGCCTTTGATCGTTGGTCCGTGTACAAGACGGAGCAGACCGAGTGGAGTTATGATGCCTTCCAGACTTTGATGCTAAAGGAGTATAGTCCCCCGAGGACTCAGATTGCTCGCGAGGTGGCATTTTATCGTGGGACCTACAACCCGCCTCTCTCTGTTGTTGATGTTGTCCGCCAGTTCAAGAAGGAGCTGGTTTACTGTGCACACCTATGTCCCACTGATGAGAGTCGCATTCGATTGTTGTCGATGAGGTTGTCACCAGCGGTACTACTGCATGCTTCTAGTCTGGGCGCAGTCTCGTTCGATCGTTTCCTGGAGGTGGTCCTTCTATATGATCAGCAACGTATCCTCTCCGCGACTACATATGCTTCCTCTCATTCTGAGGGGAAGAGACATAGACCCGCTGAGACCAGATGAGAGACGAGACCTAGAGGAGGGTTACGAGGAGGATTCGGAGGAGGAGTATCGAGGATTCCATTAGCACAGTCTGCTCCGACTAGAGAGGTTCGAGTTAGGAGCATTACTTGTCACGGCTGCTACGAGGAGGGTCATTATGTTGCTGCATGTCCGATGAGAGATACTAGGTGCTATTCATGTTGACTTTTAGAGCATAGATCTCGCTACTGCCCCCAAAGTAGAGGGACTCCATCTGCACCAGCTCTCCAACTTCTAGAGGCTCCCAGACCCCTACAGCTGACTTACCCCAGGGTCAGGGGAGAGGTTCTGCTCCTAGTAGAGGTCGCGGAGGATTGAGAGGCGGCAGATGTTCTGGTCGTGGAGGTAGAGGATCGACTTCAGCCGGGCCATCTGGGTCGAGTTATGACAGAGGACAGACTTCAAGAGGTCGTGGTTCCACGTTGCCCCCACCGCCCCGCGTGTTTCAGATGCGAGTTGATGATCATTCCGCTCCGACTGCAGCAGGTACCATCTCTCTCTATGATGTGTGTCTGCGTATGTTGTTCGATACTAGTACTACACACTGCTTTATAGTAGAGACATGCGTTGCTAGGCTGAGCCTTAGTTGCACGAGTGGTCCATCCCTCTTAGTAGGCATGCCGGATGGATGTAGGGTTAGAACTAGTCGAGAGATCCTAGGATGCCTTGTCCGTATAGGAGAGCGTGAGTGGCCTGCAGACCTGATTGTGATGCCTCTGAAGACGGACGACCTCATTTTCGGCATGGATTTCATGGGACGATATGGAGCGATCGTCAACCTTCGGACGAGGACTGTGACACTCCTAGCTGATGATGAGACTGAGCACCAAGTTTGGGGAAGTGACCCCAAATAGAACGGGGTGCTTATCAGCGCAGTTCGAGCAGCCAGACTTTTGGATCAGGGATGCATGGGGTATTGGTGCTATGCCTTAGAGGTGGATCGTGAGCAGCCCATCATGGCCGATGTACCTATTGTGCGGGACTTTGCTGACGTGTTTCCCGATGAGCTGCCAGGACTTCCTCCGTAGAGAGACATCGACTTCGCCATAGAGTTAGAGCCGGGCAGGAGGCCCATTTCACGTGTACCATACCGGATTGCGCCGACTGAGATGGCAAAGCTGAAGACTCAGTTGGAGGAGTTGGCCGAGAAGGGCTACATCAGACCTAGTGCGTCGCCGTAGGGAGCACCGATCCTCTTCGTTAAGAAGAAAGACGGATCGTTGATATTGTGCATTGACTACCGGGAGTTGAACCGAGCGACGGTGAAGAACCGTTATCCTCTCCCTCGGATTGATAACTTGTTGGATCAGCTTTAGGGAGCAGTTGTGTTCTCGAAGATCGATTTGAGATCCGGTTATCATCAGCTTCGAGTGAAGCCTGAGGATGTACCGAAGACCGCCTTCCGGACTCGTTATGGACATTACGAGTTCCTAGTCATGCCATTTGGGCTGACCAATGCACCTGCAACTTTTATGGAGCTCATGAACTGAGTGTTCATCGATTACTTGGATCGTTTCATTGTTGTCTTCATCGATGATATTCTGGTGCATTCGAGGAGTAGGGAGGAGCACGAGGAGCACTTGAGGATTGTGCTAGAGACGCTGAGGAAGCGTCCGCTGTATGGCAAATACAACAAGTGTGATTTTTGGATCTCTGAGGTGACTTTCTTGGGTCACGTGATTTCAGCAGAGGGTGTCGCCATGGATCCGACAAAGATAGAGGCTATAATAGCTTGGGAGGTGCCCAAGAATGTCAGGGATATCCGCTCCTTCCTTGGCTTAGCGAGTTACTACAGGAGATTCGTTCAGGGGTTCTCGAGTATCGCACGACCGATGACACAGCTGTTGCAGAAGGACGTTCCTTTTGAGTGAAGCTTAGTTTCGAGCTTCTGAAGGAGAAGCTGACCACTGCACCAGTTCTAGCCTTGCCAGATGGGACTAAGTATTTCGTTGTCTACACTGATGCATCCAGAGCCGGATTGGGTGCGTGCTTCATCAGAGGGATCGAGTTATTGCCTATGCTTCACGTCAGCTGAAGCCTGGGGAGTTGTCTTACCCCACTCATGACCTAGAGCTAGCAGCTGTAGTTCATGCTCTGAAGATATAGAGGCAATATCTGTATGGCACGTCGTGCAAGGTGACGACGGATCACAAGAGTTTGAAGTACATCTTCACGCAGAAGGAGCTGAACATGAGACAGAGGCGATGGCTGGAGTTGCTCAAGGACTATGATATGGAGATTATGTACCACCCTTGGAAGGCCAACGTGGTCGCAGATGCGCTCAGCAGGAAGACTCATCAGGAGGTGACAATAGCTAGGCTCACTGCTCAAGAGCGACTACAGTCAGATTTGAGATCGAGTGGTATTGAGGTTTGGATTCAGCGAGAGAGCGGACAATTGACCTTCTTAGAGGTGCAGTCAGATCTGTTAGAGGAGATTCGCAGAGCCCAGACAGATTGCCCAGAGATTGTAGCTCTTAGAGAGCGGATGGCTCAGGGACGCGCCAAAGAGTTGTCAGAGAGAGAGGACGGGACGCTGACATTTCAGGATCGCGTTGTGGTACCATCTACTCAGGATCTTAGATAGAGGATCATGCGAGAGGTGCACACCACTCCTTATTCTGTCCATCCCGGGACGAATAAGATGTACTAGGATTTGAGGAGGTCTTACTGGTGGCAGAGGATGAGAGCAGACATCACTGACTTCGTAGCTAGATGCCAGGTTTGTCAGCAGATTCGTATTGAGCACCAGCGGCCAGGAGGACTTGTCAGGTCACTTCTAGTCCCTGAGTGGAAGTGGACTAACATTTCTATGGACTTTTTCACCGGACTGAGGAGAGATGTCATAGGATTTGATGCCATCTGGGTTGTGGTCGATAGGTTGACCAAGTCCGCACATTTTATTGCCATACAGGAGACATGGCCAGTATCGAGATTAGCTGAGGAGTTCGTCCGACAGATTGTCCGTCTGCATGGGGTGCCAGAGAGGATTGTTTCTGACAGAGACGGCCGCTTTACTTCACGATTTTGGCAGCATGTGCACGAAGCTCTAGGGACCAGATTATAGTTCAGTACTTCCTTCAATCCACAGACAGATGGACAGAGCGAGAGGACTATACAAATACTTGAGGACATTTTGAGGTCTTTATGTGCTAGAGTGGGGAGACAGATGGGTGAAATACCTATCGCTGGTCGAGTTCTCGTACAACAACATCTATCATTCTTCGATCGAGATGGCTCCTTATGAGGCGTTGTACAGGAGGCGCTGCAAGTCGCCAGTTTATTGAGATGAGCCCGCAGATACAGTCACGTCCTTGCCAGAGCTAGTACGAGAGACCGTGGATCAAGTTGGCCGCATCAGAGAGCACATGAGGATCGCTCAAGACCGCCAAAAGAAGTATGCTGATCGATAGAGGACAGAGATAGCTCATGTTTGGCTGAGAGTGTCACCCACCAGGGGAGTCCGACGATTTGGCATCAAGGGCAAGCTGAGCCCTAGGTATATTGGACCCTTTGAGATCCTGGAGCGCGTAGGTGAGGTGGCCTATAGATTAGCCCTACCCCCGTCCTTAGCTGGAGTTCATGATGTGTTCCACGTGTCTCAGCTCCGTAGATATGTGCCCAATCATAGCCACACCCTTGATCACTCTGACCTCCATGTTGAGCCCGACCATACCTTTATAGAGCACCCTATTAGGATCCTTGACCGACGTGTCAAGAAGCTCAGGAACAGGGAGGTTCTTTTGCTTTTGGTTCAGTGGTCTAGGCGGGGTCCTGAGGAGGCTACCTGGGAGACCGAGGACAGTATTCGGGCTAGTTATGGGGGAGTATTAGACGAGTTACTTGCATCTTACATGTAGCCTAGCGTGGACATTTCTTTGACCTCGTGAGTTAGTTGGTGAGTATTGTCCGGTCCTTGCTATAAGATGTGCCTTGTCATTGTTTGATTATGTGATTGTGCATATCTGCTTGATAATTATGTACCATTTCTATGAGTATATGATATGTTGATATCTTGATGTGTTATACCTTGAACTAAGAATGCTGAGATTGACTTTGAGAATGAACCTAGGAAGTGGAATATGGGATTAGCCCTTAGAGGTGGATGTTGCCACCTCTTAAAATTCTTGAAATCTGATAGACTTAAAATAAGAGAAATGACTTGGATTTGGAAAAACTGAACATGATCGAGAATTTGCTTCATTAACTTGAATTGAGAACCCTTTTGAAGCTTTTTTCGACCCGAGTTTACATTATAATGTCCCACGAAGTGGATACAAGCATTTATAGGGGCACTTATAGATTGTTTGCTAAGACCTAGTGGAGACGTTATGATTCTTTTGAGTTATAATGTAACCAAGAACTCCGGGTAAGGTTGTGATAAGGGCCCATATCACATTCTTGCTACGACCAATTGGGAATATTATGATCGTGACGAAGATACTACGAGGATCTCATGGGGGCACTTATGGGGTACTCACGGGATCAATAGCGTGATCCTCGGACTCACCAATTTCGAACTTCATCCCCTCACTTTTAAAAGGATTTTAGTCTCGAGGACGAGACTTGTTTTTAGAGGTAGATGTTATTGCAGGAGGTAGGTCTAGTATCTCTAATACAAATAATAAAGATGTATAAATGTAAACCGACTCCTAGCCTATGCAAATAATTACAAGACTTCCTCCCATTGTAGTGGAAGGGTAGTCAGGATCGATCCACGAGGAGGCGTGTCAGCGGGATCCTAGTAGCGTCGGGAATTATCATGTCTTACGTCGACCAGAAGCCTCGATTTCGACCTTGGAGCTCGATGTCGACCTCAGCTGTCGATCCTCTCTGCAACAGAAGAGCTGCAGAGACAAAAACAAGTAGTCGATATCGACAGGGGAAGGTCGATATTGATGTTAGTCCATGAAATCGACTGGCTCAGAAGACTGCCAATCGACACAGAGGGTCGATTTCGACGTCGGGGGTCGATTTCGATGTTCAGCAACTCCGCAGTGATGATCGTAGTCGACTCAGAAAACTGTCGACAATCTCAGTGGTCGATATCGACGTCTGGGGTCGATATCGATGTCTTCTCCAGCAAATTCGTTAGCTTTTGTCGGCAAAGAAAGGCCGAAGACTCTAGGATGGATGAGGATGTGACGAACAGAAATAAACAGAGGTTTTGATGAATATAAACTTATATAAAAGGCAACTCCTAGGATTAGGGTTTACCACAACGTTAACCAATGCATGCGATAAGATAAATAAGATGGACAATTGCGCTATTTCACCCGAGGGACAAGCTTTCTCCGTACACCAACTCTTAGGATTACTCTTGCAAATAAACCCAATTGTCTCTACTAATTTTATGTTTATAACTCAAGTTGTTAGCATGAATCCCTTTTCTTTCTATTAGGACTAAACATAGAATCGTAGGAGATGATATAGACACAACGATATCAACATCTAATACTTACCTCAAGCACGCATGGCTAACGTCGGGCTCACCCCGACCCTAAGAGCTTTGGGGGACTACTCGCTTCTCATCATGGAACTCATCATTGATTGAAAGAACGAAACTTGCATTAAAATATAAACTCCGAAGCTTTACAACTCAACGTCGGCTTTCGCAAACGCCAAACCCAAAAACTTCTCTCTAACTCTATTGCTATTGATTGTGTCGATTAAAGATGATTGAATGCCAGCCCCCTAGGGCTTTATTTATAGGCTACTAATCCTCGCTATCCAAGGATTGTAACTTCTATCTAAACTATGAACTCTATCCAAACAATTAGGATAGGTCTTTTATTTTGATAAAACTTAAACTAACTTGATAAAACTTATAAGTAAAAAGTAAATAAATCCCAGCTGCTATCTATCTAGAATTACAAGATAATCCCCTGCCTCCTTGAAGATAAAGTTCCAAATCCGCAACTCGAAATCGAGTCTATCTTCTGTC
Source organism: Persicaria maculosa (assembly GCA_963922045.1). NCBI lineage: Eukaryota > Viridiplantae > Streptophyta > Magnoliopsida > Caryophyllales > Polygonaceae > Persicaria > Persicaria maculosa. Next base: position 18,874,338 of record OY998271.1, on the reverse strand, counting down.
GAGATAAGGTCGATATCGACACCAGAAGTCGATATCAATGTCTGTGTTTCTGCTCGACTTGTTCAGCTCCATTCGATGTCTATGTTGAGGTCGATATCGATGATGAAGGTCGATATCGATGTCTTCTTGGTTGGTCTGTGTGGTCTATCTTGACACTCAGAAGGCGTGTCGACAACTATGGTCGATATCGATGTTTAAGGTCGATATCGACCTCTGCTCAGCTTCGCTTGGCTTCTCCGTTTTGACTCCAATTTCACTCGAATTCCTGCATGGTTAGCTCGAAACTTGTGCAGAATCTATTTCTTGTATTTTAGCTCATTCTTACAGAAGTTTATATTCTTTTGAACCTTTTCTTTGGAAATAGAATGAAATAAGAAGTCAAAAGATGCAATAAAAAGAGGTACAAATATGTACATCAAAACACCCCATACTTAGACTTGCTTGTCCTTAAGCAATAACCAAGCAATAACCAATACCTACAACACACCCTTCAAGTCTTCGCCCTTGTCAAAAGCAACATCATAAGTGGTAGCAAAGCAAAGCAGGTGAATTTAACGTCATAACACATATTTTAGCGATCCATAGGCATATGCAATTTTGATCCAACCTCACAGGGATAATGTGTTTGCACTCAACTCTCATGTGTTTAGGCTATGAAGATCAACTCTCAACTCAATTCCATATAGAATCTCATAAACATTGCAATTTATATAAATCCACTTCGCAACCAATTATGAAAATGCAATAAGAACCATCAGGAGGACTTTTGCTCAATGGAAGACTTCAAAGAAGACTCCATTCGGCGGGGTTGTAATGGGGCTTGGTATGAAATAAAAGGGTATGAGATTATTTGGCTATGTGGTGCTTATATAATTCGGGAATCAAGACTCCTAAATCTCAACACTTACAATATCCAAACCATAACTCTTCCATGTTGCTCTTTCCAAGCTCAATCTCCCATAATGCTCTTTCTCAACTCATCTTTCCATAATATGCTCTAAAGAAGCACTAAAAGATGTTAACCATACTATCAACCCTTCTTTCAAACTCTAATATGCCTCTCAAAAATATAACACTTTGTATGAAATAAATAAAAGACTTCAGGACTTTGGCTCATGCACTACGTATATACATCTCTTTTTTTTTCTTTTTTTTTTTCTCTTTTTTTCTTTTTTTTTTCTTCTTTTTATTGACGAAAATAATAAATAAATACTAAAAAATATGTGCATTTATATGGTGAGCCAAAAATCCCTTTACAAAATATGAGAAGATGAAAATATATACCAACCCATAATTTCCTTGCTCAAAACTAAATATATGCACTTTTCTTTCAACAATGCATTAATCTAACCATTCTAAGTCTCAATTCCCAAATGGGGGTCAGGCTCAATTCGGCTAGGGATAATTTTGTGTAGTTTGCAATATCAGGCTCAGGCTAATATTCTGGCTTCAAGCAGAGATAATGCAGGGTAGGTAAAGAGAGGACAAAATGGCTTAAAAGATGCCTCCATCATTTAATTCTCGTAAACATAAACATATGTATGCATTGGCTTAAAATAACTATCACAACATTTAGAGATGCATAGGAAGAGTAAATTCACTCAAGAAAGCGGAGGGATTTTTGATGTTCTCCCTATAGGCCAAAATCCTCACAACGACAATTTTTGTTGGATTTGCTTTTTAGCCTAGGATCATATGTGCTCAATTTCATCACAAGTTCACAATCTACATAAAAATTTTAAGGACTTAGGCTAAACCATCCAAATATGCCATAGGATTTACATGATCAAGTCAGCTATTGAGTTTTCATCATAGGACATCTAAGTAGGGTTTAAAAACAAACTTAAGAAGTAAACATGCATTTTTTTTGTAATTTTGACCTCTTTCTATTTTTTTTGATTTTTTTGACATTTCATAAAAGTAGAACTAAGAACAAAAATTTAAACATGAATGCAATGCGAAGAAGAAAACCAAGTTATGACCATAAGATATGTTTTTTCCCCACCTCATACTTAAAATATACAGTGTCCTCACTGTATTAAAAGAAAAACAAGGGTAGAGAGAAACTCACAGCGCAACCTGCGGATTCAGGTCGATTTCAAGGTTAGGGAGATGCCAGAAGTCGATATCTATGTCAATGGTCGATGTCGACTGCATCTATCGAAGTCGAGGAAGTAAATGAAGACAAGGGCTGCCTGATGATGGTCAATATCGATGATTATGGTCGATATCGACCTTTGCTTTTCTGCTCCTGAGTCATCGATGTCGACTCCAGGAGATGGCTTGACCCTGGGGGGTCGATTTCGACTGGCCTGGTCGATTTCGACTGCCTCTGCAGAAGCTTCTTTTCTTCTTCGTCGTTTCTTTTTGCTTAACAACCTGAAATCTTTGTTAGAAGTATAGATAAAGCCACGAATTATCTCAGTTTCTAAAAGTTCAAAATCCAAAAATCCTAAAAACCATATATGAAAAATTTAAAGGTTTTATATACATGCTCTAGAGTTTTGAGTCTCTAGGCCGACTTCTCCATCAATTCTTTATGAGCCTTTAATGTAGGGACCCTTTGAGCTCAAGCCTTCTCCTGGATCATCTAGGTCCTTTTGGTAGTATCTAAACTCGGCGACCAAGGCTTCTTCATTGTTAGGTTCTTCTTTGGGCGCTTTCCTTCTCTTTCTTGACCTAACTTTAGCAATATAAGCAAACCATGGAGCTTTGACCCTCTCATTAGTAGAATTATCAATAAGTGGATTAATTTATTTATCAATAAGGGACAGAGGAGGGTTGGGAGTCATACCTGGGCTTACCTGTTTGGGCCCGAAACAGAAATCTTCGGGCTGAGGGGTGGTCGATTTCGACCAAGGTGGGTCGATTTCGAGAGCTTTGGTCGATATCGATATGTGGGGGTCGATATCGACCTCCTGAACACAATTTGGCATACTCGATTTCGACCAAGGGGGGTCGATTTCGATGTTTTTAGTCGATATCGACTGGTTCCAGTCGATGTCGACCCTGCTTGCTGTTTCTGTCCTCGCCATAAAAATTTTTCTAAGCTTTTCCTTAGCCGACGAGAGGACTACTTGCTCCAGGTGCTTCGTTTCGCTCATGGTTGGGTTGAAAGAGAATTCTATCACTTCGTTCCCTATAGTAAAGGTTAGTAATCCTCGACGTACATTGATATTGGCATCAACAGTAGCTAAGAAAGGCCTACCAAGGATAATAGGCACTATAGGATCTTCAGGCATCTCCAATACAATGAAATCAGTAGGCACAAAGAACTTACCTACCTTTACCGGAACGTCATCAACTATACCTGTGGGCTTGACGAATGAGTTGTCAGCCATGTAAAGTTTCATGTCCACAAGTTCAAGTGTGCTAATGTTCACCTTTTTCCAAATAGAGAGAGGCATGAGACTTACGCTTGCCCCTAGGTCACATAGGGCTTTATAACGATGTTGGCCAAGTCCCACGGTGATTGCAAACTTCCCTGGATCACTCCTTTTCTCAGGGAAGTCCATTTTTTAGCATTCCTCTGCGATCTCTGCCATGGATCTCTTCTTGCTAAGGATGTCTTTCAGGAATCGTACATAAGCGGGCATCTCGCTTAGGGCTTCTGTAAGAGGAATAGTAACGTTAAGTCCTTGAAGAATTTTTACAAAGCGCTTAAACTTACCTTTGGTGGGATTCTCCAATGCTTTGGATGGGAATGGCAACGTCTTCTTTGGTGGAGGGGCCAAAACGGAGGTCGGAGGGGCCTGTTGGACATCGATGTCGACTGGGCGCTGGTCGATATCGACTGGAATGGTCGATTTCGACCTCTTTTGTGGCTCTAACGACTCTGCAGTGGCCTCGACATCGACCTGGGGGTCGATATCGACCTCTTCCTCGACATTGATTGTGCTATCGATGTCGACTGGATCTGCTGCTTTCTCCGATTTCGTTCGTGGCTTTTGTATTTTGTTGCCACTCCTTAATTGCATGGCTGCGACATGGCCCGTCCCGGATTACCCCTTAGGATTTGTAGTGGGTTGCCCACCCCAGGGAATGTTCCGGATGGTATAGGGATTTGTGCCGCCAATTGATCCAGTTGGGTCTCTACGTTCTTTTTCCAAATATCCATCTCCCCAATCCTTGTGGTAAGGTGATTGAGTTAAGAATGGATAGCATTGTTGGATTGATCATTCTTAGCTTGGTTCCGCCTTATCTCATCCAACACAAGTTGAAGATCATCCTTTCGTTGGTCCCTCTCTGGGTGCCCAGGAGCTCTATAAGGCGGGGGGTCCCTAGGGTTAACCGTGTTCCTTTATGGTTGATGGAACCTTTGGTCTCCCCAATATTGGTGACTGCGGCCCCTCATGTAGCGCGCCTCTTGATGAGTCTCCGCTAGTTGTACTTGTTCAGTGTGGGGGCACTCGATGGTGGTGTGCCGCTGCGATCCGTATTCAATGCAATCTTGGTTCGCTGAAAGGAACCTTACTTGCTTTTGGAGCTTTCGAAGTTGATCTCTATGGAATTGCTCCTTCACGTCCGGATCGATTACATTGGAGGGTTCATATAAGGGCATAGATGGGGCAGGCCTCGACGATGATGATGTGTCGGAAGCCTCAGGAGTCCCATATGTGTTGTTGAACTCTACCAACCTCTCTATTGTTTCCCAAGTCTCTCGTGGAGCGAGTTCAAGGTAGCCATAGGAGGTGTAGCTGTTGATCCTCTCCTTGGTTACAGCGTCCAGAGCATTGTATATGATCTCCTGAATTACGTACAGTGGTTGGCCATGCGTCGGGGATGATCGTAGTAGGTCCTTAAACCTTTCCCAAACAGTCGCCAAAGCCTCACCAGGCTTTTGTTTGAAAGCCGTGATTTTCTGTCGGATCAACGTCGTCTTAGAAGGAGGGAAGAACTTGTTGAGGAACACGTCCTTGACTTCATTCCAGGTGCGGAGCGATCTTGGGGCTAAGCTCTCCAACCACTGCAATGCTTTTCCTGTAAGAGACCAACAAAAAGCTTTTAGTTGGACATATTCAAGAGTTCGTCCATTAGCAATAGTATCACAGAGGTCTAAGAAGGTTGAAATATGTACCATAGGGCACTCATTAGGTTTTCCTTCATTTTGATGCCTTTTTATTTCAGTCAAGAAGTTAGGTTTAATTTCAAAATTAGAGGCAGGGATAAGAATCGCCGATTCAGGCACTGTGAGCGCGGGGTACATGTATTGCTTGGCATTCCGAGGGAGGGCATTGATTTGGGCTTCTATTTGCCTCCGACCTTCCTCCTCCCTATCCGCATGCTCCTTAAGTGCAGCCTCTCTAGTCGTTAAGTCCTCAACCTGCTTCCTTAGTTGCTCAATTAGTTCATCTTGGTTCGCGTTGTCTGCCATGATTCTTTGAGCTTGGGCTCTTAGATGGAAATAGCACTCAGGGTCGTCTACTCCTTCGAATTCAGGTGGGCAATCAGCACGTCGCATATACCTGCAAAACCAAACTAGGTAGAGACGTGAGATAGACTACTAGGGCGCGATTGATTGCCTCCCCGGCAACGGCGCCAATTTGTTATTGCAGGAGGTAGGTCTGGTATCTCTAATACAAATAATAAAGATGTATAAATGTAAACCGACTCCTAGCCTATGCAAATATTTACAAGACTTCCTCCCGTTGTAGTGGAAGGGTAGTCAGGATCGATCCACGAGGAGGCGTGTCAGCGGGATCCTAGTAGCATCGGGAATTCTCACGTCTTACGTCGACCAGAAGCCTCGATTTCGACCTTGGAGCACGATGTCGACCTCTGACGTGGGGAGAATTGAATCGAAATATATAATAAAATATAAAGCAATACAACTCTTAGCCTCTTCAAATAAATTCAAGACTCCCCGCTATAGTAATAGGGAATCAGGTTCGATCCACGAGGAAGCGAGTCAGCGGGATCCTAGTAGCGTTGAAGGTACGTCCTTAATGTTCGACCAGAAGCCTCGATCTCGAGCTCAGACCTCGATGTCGACCTTGGCTGTCGATGCTTTCTACAACAAAAGACCTGCACAAACAAAAACTGTACTCGATATCGACTGGAAGGGGTCGATATTGATGTTAGTTCACGAAATCAACTGGCTTAGAAGTCTACCAGTCGATATAGAGGGGTCGATTTCGACGTCGGGTGTCAATATCGATGCTTGCAGAAGTTAACTAGGAGTCTCGAGATCGACTCAGAAAACTGTCGATCTATCAGTGTGGTCGATATCGACGCTCAGGGTTGATATCGATGTCTTCCTGCAGTGGGTTAGTTGTTCCGTCGGCAAAGAAAGGCCGAAGATTTAAGAATGGGAAGGAAGCAACGAACAGAATTAAACAAAGGTGTTGGGTTTTTCGATGACTCAATGAACGGCGGGCAAATTTAAATGTAAACTTAAGAAAGGAAAAATCTTCCAAAGCCAAGGATTACCACGACGACAACCATGATAGAATAAGTAAGAATCAACTAAAGATGCATGCTTTCATCATAAAGGGAAAGGCTTTCACCTAAACCGACAAATAGGAAAAGAGATTTTGCAATTACTTAACCTAATTTGTGTCTACCTTTGTCATAATTGAGTTTATAATCTTTCGAATAGAAACCCTAATTACTACCCTAGTTTTACAACATGAGTTCCTTAAATTCGCATTTAAAGATGAAGCACAAGGTAGAGGGAGATAAAAGATACATTCTTTAGCGACGTACTTACCTTACCACCATGGCTATCGTCGGGCTCACCCCGACCCTAGAAGAAAGGGCGACTACTCGCTCATGTTGATTGTAGACATGTCTTGAATTGAATTAACTTGCATAAATGGAAAATTTCGAATCTTTAAAATCTCAACGCCAACTATCGTAAGCGCTTGAAACTTTAAAGCTCAAAAACTCTAACTATCTATTGCCTATTGCTATTGTGTTACTTGCTTGGATGCTCTAACAAATCAGCCCCTAGGGCTTTATTTATAGGCTACTAATCCTCGCTATCCGAGGATTGTAACTTCTATCTAAACTATGAACTCTATCCGAACAATTAGGATATGTCTTTTATTTTGATAAAACTTTAAAGGAAAAGATAACAATCCATCTGCTAATACCTAGAAGAATGAGATAATTGGTGGCCTTGATGATAGAATTCACAATCCGAGTCTCGAAATCGGATTTATCTTCTGTAGAGGTAAGGTCGATATCGACACCAGAGGTCGATATCGATGTCAGTGTTTCTGCTCGACTTGTCCAGCTCCAGTCGATGTCTATGAGGAGGTCGATATCGAGGTAGTATGTCGATATCGATGTCTTTTGGTTGGTCTGTGTGGTCCATCTCGACATTCAGAAGGCGTGTCGACAACTATGGTCGATATCGATGTCTTCAGGTCGATATCGACCTCTGCTCAGCTTCACTTGGCTTCTCCATTTTGACTCTGATTTCATCGAATTCCTGCATGGTTAGCTCAAAACTTGTGCAGACTCTATTTCTTGTACTTTAGCCCATTCTTACACAAGTTTATATACTTTTGAAACTTTTCTTTGGAAATCGAATGAAATATGAAGTCAAACGATGCAATAAAAAGAGATACAAATATGTACATCAAAACACCCCATACTTAGACTTGCTTGTCCTCAAGCAATAACCAAGCAATAACCAACACCTACAACACATTCTTCAAGTCTTCGCCCTTGTCAAAAGCAACATCATAAGCGGTAGCAAAGCAAAGCAAGTGAATTTAACGTCATAGCACATATTTTGGCGATCCATAGGCATATGCAATTTTTTATCCAACCTCACGGGGATAATGTGTTTGCACTCAACTGTCATGTGTTTAGGCTATGAAGATCAACTCTCAACTCAATTCCATATACAATCTCATAAACATTGCAATATATAACAATCCACTTTGCAACCAATTATGAAAATGCAATAAGAACTATCAGGAGGACTTTCGCTCAATGGAAGACTTCAAAGAAGACTCCATTCGGCGGGGTTGTAATGGGGCTTGGTATGAAATAAAAGGGTATGGAATTATTTGGCTATGTGGTGCTTATATAATTCGGGAATCAAGACTCCTAAATTTCAACACATGCAATATCCAAACCATAACTTCTTCAATATTGCACTTTCCAAGCTCAATCTCCTATAATGCTCTGTTTCAACTCATCTTTATATAATATGCTCTAAAGATGGACTTAAAAGATGTAAACCATACTATCAACCCTTCTTCCAAGCTCTAATATACCTCTAAAAAATATAACACTTGTATGAATAAAAGACTTAAGGATTTTGGCTCATGCACTATATATATATATATCTATTTTTTCGAATTTTTTTAAAACAAAAATAATGAATAAAAACATGTGCATTTATATGGTGAGCCAAAAATCCTTTTACAAAATATGACAAAATGCAAATATGCACCAACCCATACTTTCCTTTCTCAAAACTGGACATTATGCTCTTTTCTTTCCACAAGGCATTAGTCTAACCAATCTAAGTCTCAATTCCCAAATGGGGGTCAGGCTCAATTTGGCTAGGGATAATTTTGTGGAGTTTGTAATTTCAGGCTCAGGCTAATATTCTGGCTTCAAGCAGGGATAATGCAGGGTAGGTAAAGAGAGGATAAAAATGGCTTAAAAGATGCCTCCATCATTTAATTCTCGTAAACATAGACATATATATGTATTGGTTTTGAATAACTATCACAACATTTAGAGATGCATAGGAAGAGTAAATACACTCAAGAAAGCGGAGGGATTTTTGATGTTCTCCCTATAGGCAAAAATTCTCACAAGGACAATTTTTGTTGGATTTGCTTTTTAGCCTAGGATCATATGTGCTCAATTTCATCACAAGTTCACAATCTACGTAAAAATTTTAAGGACTTAGGATAAACCATCCAAATATGCCATAGGATTTACATGATCAAGTCAGCTATTGAGTTTTCATTATAGGACATCTAAGTAGGGTTTAAAAACAAATTTAAAAATAAACATGCATTTTTTTTTGTATTTTTGACATTTTTTCTATTTTTTTGGATTTTGACATTTTTATAGACATAACAAACTAAAAGACTAAGGACTTAAACTTAAAAATGCATAAATGTTTAAATATGATGCAATGCATATAAATAGAGTAGAAAGCAAATAACATACAAGCCAAGTTTGCCAAGTTTTAAACATTACGACAACCAGATAAAGCATTTTATAATGTCCAATTTGAATCCCCTCCCCATACTTAAAGATTACAGTGTCGTCACTGTTAGAGAAGTAAAGTAGAGGGAAGGAATCATTCACGCTTACTTACGCAACACACATCACTGCTCAGGAGGCGGAGGAGGTGGCAACAGCAAGGGCCAGTCCTGTGTAGGAGTTGACCCTGAGTAGTAGGTCGGGGCACCCTGTGGGAATGTGGAAGTGCCAGCCTGCGGATCGAAAGAATATCCCATATAGGAGCCCAATCCCTCGAGCATCCTCCCATAGCGGTGCTGCTCCTCGCGGATCTCAGTGACAGATAGCTCCAGCCTAGTAAAGCGGGCAGTCATGTCGTCCTGCCAATCTGTGGAATAGGCGGGCTGGAAGGGAGGAGGAGGTGGAGGCACATAGCTATAGTGGCTGTGGTGGCTGTGATGGCTGTGGTGGGACCCTTGCGAGCCCTCTCCACCTCCAGTTGTATCGTCTCTGGCATCATCATCATCGTCGCCATCCATGCCCCCCTGGTAGGCTGGGGGCTGCTGTGCTCCGTCTGAGTGGGGGTCTGTTCGAAGGCGGGGGTGGTAGTGGGAGATTCAAATAGTTCAAAATAAAATAAAGCACAACTAGACTATCTATCTGTCCCAAACAAATAATACAAGAATCCCCTCCCTTGTAGTAGTAGGGTAATTCAGGATCGAATCCACGAGGAGGTATGTCAGCGCTTCCTTTGTTGTACTCACGATCAAAGCTTTCGACCTCAGCAGACACTCGATATCAAGTATACTGGTCGATATCGACCTCAGTTCTGGTAGATTTCCTAGCGCAGTTCCTGCAGAAGACAAAACAGCAAGTCGACGTCGACACAGACCTCGATATCGATGTTAGACCTCGATATCGACCCTTATGGTCGATTTCGATGCTTGTCACAGAAACTGTTTTCGTAACCAATTTGTCGGAAAAGAGTCCGAAGAAAATAGGATGGAGAAGGAAGATGAACAGAAACAAAACTAAGACTTTTATGAAGAATTCAATTAATTAAAAGGCTTCCAAAGTCGGGGTTTCATGCCACAATGATAACAATGCAAATTTCATGCTAAAGATATGAACTTTAATGTCTTTCCGTCAAATAACTTTCGTTATCAACACTTAGGTGATTAGAGGCTCTCGCATAATTCCTAAGAGTTACTATCCAATTCATGAGCAATTCAAGTTTACAATATGAGTGGCTTTCGCTTCAACAATGCAAATAATGAATCTCCCTAACTTTCGTAAAGGATCATGCATGGGGTAGAAGACGGAATCACATAAAAGTCATACCTTTTACGCACTTACCTCACATTGCTATCGTCGGGCTCACCCCGACCCTAGAAGTGGGTTGACTACTCGCTCCTCATCATGCACATCATCATCATTATTGTTGAAAGAAAGCTACTTTGAATTAAAACTCCGAAAGAAAGTACAACCGAACTAGCCACTCCGCTCTCGCTTTACAACTCCACTCGGCTTCTTCTCTCTCTCTATTCGTCACTACTCTCTATATAACTGAAATTCTCTGCGAAATTGGATACCTAAACTCAGCCCTATTGGCCTCTATTTATAGATGTCGAAGGACTCGAAACCTTATCTTTATTCTCTAAGATAAACTAAAACAAAGTAAAAGCTAAAAATTCATGGTGAAATCAGCCTCCTCATGATAGATCTGGTGTTGATGATAGGAAATCTCGACCTTTGGATAGACATTGCAAGCATTGGATCGAATTCTATCAAAAATCGGAGTCCGATTCCTCTGTTGGCATGGTCGATATCGACCCTTAGACATCGATATCGACCCCTTTAAAACTTCATCTCGAGCTTCTCTTTCTCCTACTCGAACTGGCACTCGACTTCTATCAATTTGGTCGATCTGGCAGCATCGATATTGACCCCCAGACGTCGTTATCGACCCCTTCTGTGTCGATATGCTCTGTTTCCTTTTCTGCTCGATTCCTATGTCTTTGATGTACTCGATGTCGAGGTCTCCAGTCGATTTCGACCTCTTCAGAAGACTTCGAGTTCTTTTTCCGCTCTTCTGAATTCATCCATTTTTATCCTGTTTTCTGTGAAATCACATGGAAACTCGTGCAAACCCATATATTTGACATTTAAGTATAAACTACACTAATCCCATGTTTTCCCATTAATATGCATGAAAAAAGACAATAAAATGGATCCATATGTGCATAGAAATATGGCAATTTGCGCGCACATCAGGGTCAGCGTCCCAAGACATGGCGTCTATCTCCGGCTCATGGTTGTAGAGTGGGGGTCTCCCCCGAAGTGTAGGATCAGCAGACGGATCTATATCCGTATGATATGGTTGCCTAGTCCAAGACTAGTACCAATCTGGGATATGCATGAGATCTATCAAATCCTGTCGTAGACGCATCCATGTCTGGGGGTGTCTCCATCCCTGTGGGCCTCTCGCGATGACCCTGCCCTGGCGCAATACTGAAGCATCAAGGAACGTGAGCTGGTAAGCTGTGTACCTCTCAGTGTGGATGCCTAGACCCTTGGCGAGGATAGCTACCATGCCGCTATCCATGATATCAGTGGAGACCGTGCATTTGCGGTCCAGGATATGCTCGAGCCAGGCGTGTAGGTATGGTAGAGGCTCATCCTCAAAGAGCATCCTCCGCAGAGTCTCCGTCTCACGGTGTGTGGGGCGACGGAGCTTAGGTCTAGCCCAAAGGGTACTCGCCAGGACACGCAGGATGACCCTGAATAGGGGACTCACGACCCTGGAGGTGAAGGAGTCCGTGGGAGCGAGGTAGGGTATGCCTGATATGTAGCTCCAAATGATGTTGGGTTCCTGGACCCTAAAGGCGGTGGGAGTGTGGATGAACTAAAAAATGTTGCTCATCTCCTCAAGCGATAATCTGTGACGCCTGTTGTCGAGCTGGAAGATAACTCGGCGGCTGGTCGAGGTGCGCTCAGGGACCTCTAGTGTGGCCATAAACTCCCCAGTCCGCACGGGTTAGTGCGCCTCCAAAGGCTCAATCAGCCTGTGCAGGGAGACATTCTCAAATGCCTCCTGAACGCTGGTGTGAAATCCCAGCTGGATCATGTCGGGGAGATGGTACCATCGAGCCCTGTTGGCTTGGGCAATCAGATCCTCGGCTAGGGAACGCTGCTTATCGTCATCAATGCGAAGCGCGTCCTGAGGGATGTTCTTGGCTCTCACCATCGTCTGCAAAAGAAACCATTGCCATAGATAATTCCCATTTGTATAAAATAGGGAGAACCCCATACTTAGGTTCCATATTATCCTAAAAATTATGTAAAGGTAAATTGACTAAGTTAGAGTGGTAAACATGATCTAATAAGAAGACAAGAAAGTACATAAGGATGGCAATTTATATAAACATAATTTTCTTGAATTTTTAACACTAAGGAACCTAATGAATTATAGAATTTTGTCCCACATATATAAAAAATCAAATTTTAATCCCCTAAAAAAATCAGTATTTTAGCCCTTAAAAAAATCAGAATTTAAACTCCAAAATAAATCAGCATTTAAACTCCAAAATAAATCAGAATTTCAGCCCTTGTAAAAAAAATCAGAATTTAAATTCCAAAAAAATCAGAAATTCAGCCCCTAAAAAAAATTTCAGAATCAGCCCATAAAGTATAAAAAATCAGATATTTAGCCCATACTTATGTAAAATTCAGATTCATGGCCAACATAAACAAAAAACTCAATTTAGCAGCCCATATATTTATAAAGTTCATATTCTTGCCCCACATGTATAAAAAAAAATCAGATCTTAACCCATATATATATAACAATCAGATTTATTAGCCCATACATATACAAAAATCAGAATCTTGCCCCACACAATATGTGATTACTCTTTCCCGCGTAAATATCGTTCAAACCTTAAACACTCAATATGCAATTTCCTCCCAAAATCAACTAAATAATCATGAAAATCAGTAAAAATAGATGAAGGGTAAGAAATCATACCAGAAGAGTGTCGGAATTAAGGGAGAAAAAGGCAAGCAACTGCAAAAATCAAGAAAAACCCACTGTCGAACAGAAAATCGACGTCGGTATCGGGGCTTGGGGTCGAAATCGAACGGATCTGGCGCGCTGTCGGTTTGCTGGTGCTGCTGTGGGCTCTTCGGTGGCTTGTAGTGGCCGGATCTGGTGGTTCTTGGCCGAAATGGACTAGATCTGGGCAAGGGGGCTTGAAAACGAGAGAGAGAGAGAGAGAGGGCAAGGGCGAGAAGAGAAAGAGAGAATGAGGGTTGTCGGGGTTGAGGAGTTCTGTCGAGGTTCGGATCTGGTGGGGGTGACAGATGGCTGTGGTACGGCAATAAGAGCGACGGGAGAAGGATGAGAGATGAAGGAGAGAGATGAAGAAGAGAGGGCAACAATGGCGGCTGGTAGGGTATCGAAAGAGGGGAGGGGTGTCGAAGTCGGGGATATTTAAAGGGAATAAAAAAACCTAAAATTAAAACAGAAAAAGAAAATAAAATCTGACCTGGCACCTACCTCCAACTGTAGTCGATATCGACCTTAGAGGTCGATATCCCCCTTCTAAATCTGTGTAACTCTGGTCATGCTCACTTTTGTCGGCCTGTCGATATCGACCTTATAGGTCAATATCGACCTCTCTTCTGGACTTGATTTCCTTGTTTACTTTAGATAGAATAGCCACGGATGATCTAAAAAAATATAAAATAGACTAAAAAGAAAAAGAGAAAGAAAAGGAAAAGAACGGGTTGCCTCCCGGAAGCGCTTGAGTTTAAGTCGCTAACTCGACATATTTCCCTTTTTGCGCTAGTTCAACGCCAAGGTGGCGCAAATCTCTTCTTCCGGGTCCTCCTTGTCATAATATTTCTTTACCCGGTGGCCATTTACCTTAAAGGTGGATCTATCGTCGCAAAGTAACTCCACCGCTGCATGAGGGAATATTTTATGAACCTTGAAAGGTCCGCTCCATCTCGTCCTTAGTTTCCCTGGAAATAAGCGAAGTCTAGAATTAAAAACAAGGACTTTGTCACCTACCTCATATGTTTTTGGCACCAATTTCCTATCATGCCATTTCTTAGTGCGCTCCTTGTAGATTTCAGCATTCTCATATGCCTTTAGGCGCAACTCCTCCAAGGCTTGTAAGTCAATGAACCTTCTTTTTCCAGCTTCGTCGAAATCCATGTTAAGCTCCTTAAGAGCCCACATTGCCTTATGCTCAAGTTCGACGGGAAAATGACATGACTTACCATATACCAAGTTATAGGGAGTTCTGCGAAGTTGTGTCTTGAAGGCCGTTTGGTAGGCCCAGAGCGCATCATCCAGTTTGGATGACCAATCTTTCCTCGAGCGGGAGACCGTCTTCTCCAAGATGGCTTTGATTTGGCGTTTGGAGACTTCTACTTGGCCGCTGGTTTGAGGTTGATAGGGCGTTGCCACCCTATGGTTCACCCCATACTTGGCTAAAAGAGCTTCAAAGCCTCTCTCAATGAAATGCGAGCCACCATCTGAAATAAGAACTCTAGGAACACCAAAGCGAGAAAATATGTTAGTTTTCATAAACTTAGAGACTACCTTCGCATCGTTGGTCCTAGTTGCCACGGCCTCCACCCATTTAAAGACATAGTCTACCCCTACTAGAATGTATTTGTAGGGGCTCGAAGTAGGGAGTGGTCCCATGAAGTCAATACCCCATACATCAAAGAATTCTACCTCTAGAATGCCTGTGAGTGGTGTCTCATTCCTCCATGTGATATTACCTGCACGTTGACACTCATCACAAGAGGTTACATAGTTTTGTACATCCTTGAAAAGGTTAGGCCAATAAAAACCACATTGAAGAATTTTCGCCGCGGTCTTGAATCCTTTAGCATGGCCTCCTGTAGGGAGAGAATGACAATGGTGAATCACGCTCTCTACCTCTTCCTCCGGGATACAACGTCGAAAGATATGGTCTTTCCCTTGTTTGAATAAGTAGGGTTCATCCCAATAGTATTGTTTGACGTCGTGCAAAAACTTCTTCTTTTGTTGTGAAGTTAAGCCTGAAGGAATCTCGCCTCCTCCAATATAGTTAGCAAAATCCGCATACCAAGGTACCTTCTCCCTTCTTACAGCAAATAAATCAAGAATAGGACTGGAAGGAGGTGTAAAGAAGAAATCCTCACCGGAGCTAACCTCTTCGTCACCTTCGGAGTGTTTTGAAGGTGGTCGATATCGACCTGTAGGGGTCGATATCGACTGAACGGCATCGACAGATTCAGTCGATATGGGCTGCTCAATATGGGTCCTCGATGTCGACGTTTGGAGGTCGATTTCGACCTCTGCAGTGGAAAACCTATGATCAAAATTGGTTGACATCGATGCAAGTTTTACCTTCGGGGCAGTCGATAACGAGTAGATTTTCTGCCCGTTTTACCTCTTGCCTCATTAAGTGCTCATCAGGGCGGGAGTCATTGATTGGTATGTTGTTATGTGACTCATCCAGAAGCCCTTTGGGTATCAGTGAAAGATGATCGGCTACGGAGTTCTCCGTTCATTTCTTATCTTTAAGCTCAACGTCGAACTCTTGTAGTAGGAGCACCCATCGTAGGAGCCTAGGTTTAGCATCCTTCTTCGCCATCAAGTACCTAAGAGCTGCATGGTCAGTATGAACAATTACCTTAGAACCCACTAGGTATGAGCGGAACGTCTTAAAAGCGAAGACCACAGCTAAAAACTCCTTTTCCGTCGTGGTGTACTTCGTTTGAACGACATCAAGAGTCTTGCTTGCATAGTAGATGACGTGAAGCTTTTTGTCTCTCCTTTGTCCTATGACAGCACCTACGACATAGTCAGTTGTGTCGCACATGATCTCAAAGGGTTGCGACCAATCGGGCAATTGAATGATAGGGGCAGATATAAGGGCCACCTTCAACCTATTGAAAGCTTCAAGACAATCACTAGAAAACGCAAACTTAACATCCTTCATTAGTAGGTTAGTTAAAGGTTTGGCAATCTTAGAAAAATCCTGAATAAACCTCCTATAGAAACCTGCGTGACCAAGGAAGCTTCTTATGTCCTTAATTGATGAAGGTGGTGGCAATTTTTCAATAAGCTATATTTTTGCCCTGTCCACCTCAATTCCCCTTTTCGAGACTTTGTGGCCTAGCACAATCCCTTCCCTTACCATAAAGTGGCACTTTTCCCAATTGAGAACTAAGTTTGTCTCTTCACATCGTGCAAGTACCCTGCGAAGGTCAGCAAGACAAACATCGAAAATAGTGCCATAAATAGAGAAATCATCCATAAATACCTCCACGATGTCCTATATCATGTCGGAGAAGATGGCCATCATACATCTTTGAAAGGTAGCAGGGGCATTGCAGAGCCCAAATGGCATTCTCCTATATGCAAAAGTCCCATAGGGACAAGTGAAAGTGGTCTTTTCCTGATCATCAGGATGAATAGGGACCTGCCAAAAGCCAGAATATCCATCTAGGTAACAAAAATAATCATGTTCGGCGAGTCTCTCTAATACCTGGTCAATGAATGGAAGGGGAAAGTGATCCTTTCTAGTGGCATTGTTGAGTTTCCTGTAATCAATACACATTCGCCAACTAGTTGTGATTCGCTTTGGCACAAGCTCACCATTCGCATTCTCCTCAACGGTCATTCCACCCTTCTTAGGCACCACATGGACTGGGCTCACCCATTCGCTGTCGGAGATGGCATAGATGATTCCTGCATCCAGCATGCGCATGATGTCCTTCTTCACTACCTCTCTCATGTTGGGTTTGAGCTTCCGTTGGTGTTCTATAGATGCCTTATGATCATCCTCCAGGAGGATTCTATGCATACAAGTAGCGGGTGAAATACCTTTAATGTCCTCAAGAGAATACCCAATAGCCTTACGATGCGCACGAAGTACTTCCATCAGCTTATCTACTTCCTATGTGGTTAGTGAAGCATTGATAATTATAGGAAAGGTAGAATTGGGACCAAGAAACTCATACCTAAGTGTGTCGGGTAAAGGCTTAAGCATCGGAGAAGGGCCTTGTGGGATAAGGATTGGCTCTTCCTCCTCCGTCTTCATAATCTCACCAAGGTAATCCGTCTCAATTCTCTTGATTGAAGTTCCCAAATCAGCTATAGGGGTTGGCGTGGACCAAACATAGAGTGATGCCAACTTTGATTGGGACTCTTCAAAGTATTCCTGTAGAAAAGAAGTCGAGGGCGAATAGGAATAGTCAATATCGACTGAGAGTTCAGCACATACCTCGGCTTCAGAGCTGTTTGACGACAAGTGGTAAGGGTCGATTTCGACCTCTGATGTCGATATCGGCTGGTCGATTTCGACTTCTGCAGTCGACATGGGCTGGTCGATTTCGCCTGTAAGGGAAGAAGAGAGAACTTGACTTACTGAGTGTGTCGATGTCGACTGAGGGCACTCGATATCGAGTGATATGGTCAATGTCGACCTCTCCTCATCGATATCGACCTCTTCTTCGAGCTCCATAGATAAAGCATCATCGAATATTTCCTCATCACTCGTGCATGTAGCCAGGAACTCCTCAATGTCCTCGTCGGTAAGCTCCTCTGCAGCAAGGGCTAGGGCCTCCTCAGGAGTTAGGGCCCTTTCCGTCAGTTCTTTGCAGTCCATGAAGCTAGTGTAGACCAACTTGATTTCCATACCATTAACTTCCTTCATTGTGGGGTTGAAGGAGAATTCAATTACTTCGTTCACTATAGTAAAGGTTAGTAATCCTCTACGTACATTAATATTGGCATCAGCAGTAGCTAAGAAAGGCCTACCAAGGATGATAGGTACAATAGGATCTTCGGGCATGTCCAATACAATGAAATTAGTAGGCACAAAGAACTTACCTACCTTTACTGGAACGTCATCAACTATACCTGTGGGTCTGACAAATGAATTATCAGCCATATAAAGTTTCATATCCACAAGTTCAAGTGCTCCGATGTTCACCTTTTGCCAAATAGAGAGAGGCATTAGACTTACACTTGCCCCTAGGTCACATAGGGCTTTGTAGCGATGTTGGCCAAGTGCCACGGTGATTGCAAACTTCCCTGGATCACTCCTCTTCTCAGGGAAGTCCATCTTTGAGCACTCCTCTGCAATCTCTGCCATGGACCGCTTCTTGCTAAGGATGTCTTTCAGGAATCGAACATAGGCGGGCATCTCGCTTAGGGCTTTTGTAAGAGGAATAGTAATGTTAAGTCCTTGGAGAATCTTTACAAAGCGCCTAAACTTACCTTGAGTGGGGTCCTTCAATGCTTTGGAAGGGAAAGGCAACGTCTTCTTTGGCGGAGAACCAAAATGGTGGCAGAGGGGCTTGTTAAACATCGATGTCGACTGGAGTTGGGTCGATATCGACTGGTAGGGTCGATTTCGACCTCTGTTGTGATTTCTCAGGCTCTGCAGTGTCATCGACGTCGACTAGGGGGTCGACATAGTGGTCGATATCGACCTCTGGGTCGACATCGACTGGTTTGTCGATGTCGACAAGGTCTGTTGTTTCTTCCTCTGTTGCCGTTCGTGGTTTATGAACTTTGGTGCCACTTCTTAGTTGCATGGCTGCTATGTGTCCTAACCCGGATTGCCCCTTAGGATTGGTAGTTGGTTGCCCAGGGAATGTTCCGGACGGTCTAGGGATTTGTGCCACCAATTGACCCAGTTGGGTCTCTACGTTCTTCTTCCAAATATCCATCTCCCCAATCCTTGTGGTAAGGTGATTGAGTTGGGAATGGATAGCATTGTTGGATTGATCATTCTTAGCTTGGTTCCGCCTTATCTCATCTAGCACAAGTATAAGATCATCCTTCTTTTGGTCTCTCTCTGGGTGCCCAGGGGCTCTATAGAGTGGGGGGTCCCTAGGGTTAACCTGATTCCTTTATGGTTGTTGGAACCTTTGGTCTCCCCAATATTGTCGATTGGGACCCCTCATGAAGTTGGCTTCCTCATGAGTCTCCGCTAGTTGCACTTGCTCAGCATGGGGGCACTCAATGGTAGTGTGTCGCTGCGATCCACATTCGATGCAATCCTGGTTTGCCGAATGGAATCTTACTTGTTTCTGGAGCTTTCTAAGTTGATCCCTATGAAATTGTTCCTTTACATCCGGATCGATCACCTTAGAGGGTTCGTATAATGGCATAGATGGGGCAGGACTCGACGATGATGATGCGTCGGAAGCCTCAGGAGTCCCATATGTATTGTCAAATTCCACCAACCTTTCTATGGTTTCCCAAGCCTCTTTTGGAGCGAGTTCAAGATAGCCATAGGCGGTGTAAGTGTTGATCCTCTCCTTGGTGGTAGCATCAAGAGCATTGTATATGATCTCCTGAATTATGTACGGTGGTTGGCCATGCGTTGGGCATGATCGTAGTAGGTCCTTAAACCTTTCCCAAACAGTCGCCAGAGCCTCACCAGGCTTTTGTTTGAAAGCCGTGATTTTCTGTCGGATCAACGCCATCTTAGAAGGAGGAAAGAAGTTGTTGAGGAACGCGTCCTTGACTTCATTCCAGGTGCGGAGCGATCTTGGGGCTAAGCTCTCCAACCACTGCAATGCTTTTCCTGTAAGAGACCAGCGAAAGGCTTTTAGTTGGACATACTCAAGACTTTGTCCATCAGCAATCGTATCACAGAGGTCTAAGAAGGTCGATATATATGCCATAGGGCATTTGTTAGGTTTCCCTTCATATTGATGCCTTCTTATTTCAGTTAAAAAATTCGGTTTGACTTCAAAATTAGAAGTAGGGATTAGAATAGCCGATTCAGGCACTGTGAGCGATGTATGCAGGTATTGCTTTGCATTCCGGGGGAGGGCGTTGAGTTGAGTCTCATATCGTCTCCTGGCTTCCTCATCCCTGTCAGCCCGCTCCCTTAGTGCCGCTTCTCTGGTAGTGAAATCCTCTACTTGCTTCCTTAAGCGTTCAATTTGTTGTGCCTGGGTCTCGTTGTCCGCCATGATTCTTTGAACTCGAGCCCTTAGGTGGAGAAAGCGTTCTGGTTCGTCTAGTCCTTCAAGTTCAGGTTGGTCACCAGTACGTCGCATACACCTATAAAATAACACTAAAAAGGACCATGAAAATAATCTACTAGGGCGCGATTGATAGCTTCCCCGGCAACGGCGCCAAAATTTGACGTGGGGAGAATTGAATCGAAATATATAATAAAATATAAAGCAACACAACTCTTAGCCTCTTCAAATAAATTCAAGACTCCCCGCTATAGTAGTAGGGAATCAGGTTCGATCCACGAGGAAGCGAGTCAGCGAGATCCTAGCAGCGTTGAAGGTACGTCCTTAATGTTCGACCAGAAGCCTCGATCTCGAGCTCAGACCTCGATGTCGACCTTGGCTGTCGATGCTTTCTACAACAGAAGACCTGCAGAAACAAAAACTGTAGTCGATATCGACTGGAAGGGGTCGATATCAATGTTAGTTTACGAAATCGACTGGCTCAGAAGTCTGCCAGTCGATACAGAGGGTTCGATTTCGACGTCGGGTGTCGATATCGATGCTTGCAGAAGTTACCCAGGAGTCTCGAGATCGACTCAGAAAACTGTCGATCTATCAGTGTGGTCGATATCGACGCTCAGGGTCCTGTATTTTATTTACGTGGACTAGGATTCAGTTTGATTCATATTTACATTTATTAGACTCGATTTACTCCTCTCATCAAATTTTGGCGCCGTTGTCGGGGAGGCTATCAATCGCGCCCTTTTCAGTCTTACTTACCTGTTTACCCAGTGTTGTCTTGAAGATGTATGTGATGCGCTGATCGCATGCCTGAGTTCGCTGCTTTAGATGAACTGGAACGCTTCCTTCATCTACAAGAAAGGGCTAAGAGGATCATGGCTAACGAAGAGACTATGCAAGAAGAGCTCGAAAGACTTAGAAAGCAAGTACGGAGTGTTCAAAATGGAGCGCGATCAACATACCCAAGCGCAACAAAGAATGACCGCTCGCTACGAATAAGAAGATCAAGCTCAGCGACAAGCCCAAGAGCAACTACG
This sequence comes from Persicaria maculosa, assembly GCA_963922045.1. NCBI lineage: Eukaryota > Viridiplantae > Streptophyta > Magnoliopsida > Caryophyllales > Polygonaceae > Persicaria > Persicaria maculosa. Next base: position 18,853,129 of record OY998271.1, on the reverse strand, counting down.
TCATATGCCACAGAATGCCAAAGAATATATGCACCTAATTGTGGCGGTGCCAGAGTCTCTTATTGTTCTCCCTAATGTTTCTTTTGAGATTAAAAATACTTTTATAGCGGAGATTAGGAGACATGCTTTTGAGGGGAAGGGCTCTGAATGCCCTATGACACACATAACTATTTATATTGATCTTTGTGACACCATTGCTGACCATGTCAATCTTGAATATGTGCGTCTAAAAGCTTTTAGATGGTCTCTTGCAAGAAAGGCGCTAGATTGGTTGGAGAGCTTGCCCCCGCGATCTATCCGCACCTAGGGTGAACTTAGGGATATCTTCCTCAACAAGTTCTTTTCACCATCAAAGACGGCGCAAATTCGCCAAAAGATCATGTCCTACAAGCAGAGACCAGGGGACACGCTAGCGCAAGTCTGGGAGCGCTACAAAGATTTGCTGAGGTCCTACCTTACGCATGGGCAACCGCCATATGTTATTCAGGAGATCATCTACAATGCCCTGGACGTGCCAACATGAGAATGGATTAACACCTATACAACCTATCACTGCCAAGAGCTTACCCTACAGAAGCCCGGGAGACGATTGAAAGGATAGTGGAGTTCGACAACACCTATGGGACTCCTACGGCACCCGATACTAGGCCGCCCCCATCTATGCCACTATATGAGCCTTCAAAAGAGGTGGAACTTGAGGTGAAGGACCAGTTTATGAAAGACCATGTAAAGCATCTTCAAAAACAAGTTAAATTTCTTACTAACAACCAAGCTTATGTAGAATGTGGATCGCAAAACACAAAGTGGATGAAAGACCATGTAGAGCACTTGGCCATCCTGACAGGTAAAGGAGGGATGATCTGCAACTCATCCTAGACGAGATGAGAAGGAACAAAGTGGAAACAAAGCAATCCAACAATGCCATCCACACCCAACTACATGGCATTAATGCTAGGCTTGGTGAAATTGATACATGGAGGAAGAGCATAGAGACCCAATTGCGTCAATTGGCGGCAACCATTCCATGACAACCCGGAGGGTTCCCAGGCCAACCACAGGCCAATCCAAATGGGCAACAAACGGGTCACATCGCCACCATATGCTTAAGGAATGACAAGGAGATAGGAATCAACCATGAGGAAACGGAGCCAGCGCAGAAAGTCACTGGAGAGCCAGTCGATATTGACACACCCTACTCGATGTCGATTGACCCACTCGATGTTGACACCCCAGTCGACGTCGACCCTGCCTAGGCGCCCCCCGAGATTGACCACAGCAGTCGATGTCGACACCCCTCTGTCGATGTCGATGAATCATCATCACCACCTCGGGCCAATTCTGCTCCACCAAAGAAGAAGCCATTACCCTATCCCTCTAAGTCTTCAAGGGACCCTTTGGACGTGAAGTTCCAAAAGTTTGTGAAGGTTCTCCAAAGCCTTAATGTTAGCATACCATTCACGGAGGCCCTTCATGAGATGCCATCCTATGTTCAGTTCTTGAAAGATATCTTGAGCAATAAGCGATCAATTGCTGAGATCGCAGAGGAGTGTAGCAAGGTGGACTACCCGGAGAAATGGAGTGATCCCGGGAGATTTGCCATCACTATTGGGCTTGGTTAGCATCGCTACAAGGCTTTGTGCGACCTAGGTGCTAGCGTGAGCCTCATGCATTTGTCCATATAATCGAAGGTCAACATTGGAGCCTTGGAGCCTGCAGATATGAAGCTATACATGGCCGATAACAATATTGTAAGGCCCAGAAGCATTATCGATGACATCCTAGTGAAGGTGGGTAAGTTCTTTGTACCCACTGACTTTATCGTACTTGATGTACATATTTGTACCTCTTTTTATTGCATCTTTTGACTTCTTATTTCATTCGATTTCCAAAGAAAATGTTCAAAAGGATAAAAACTTGTGTAAGAATGGGATAAAATACAACAAATAGAGTCTGCATAAGTTTTGAGCTAACCATGCAGGAATTCGAGTGAAATTGGAGTCAAAACGAAAGAAGTCAAGCGAAGCTGAGCAGAGGTCGATATCGACCTTAAACATCGATATCGACACACCTTTTGAGTGTCGAGATAGACCACACAGACTAACCAAGAAGGCACTCGATATCGACCTTAAACATCGATATCGACCTCAACATAGACATCGACTTGAGATGGACAAGTCGAGCAGAAATACAGACATCGATATCGTCCTCCAACGTCGATATCGACCTTATCTCGACAGAAGATAGATCCGATTTCGAGACTCGGATTATGAATTCTATCATCAAGGCCACGGATTATCTTGTACTTCTAGATAGTTAGCAGCTGAATTTATCTTTTCCTTTAAGTTTTATCAAGTTGTTTTAAGTTTTATCAAAATAAAAGACCTATCCTAATTGTTTGGATAGAGTTCATAGTTTAGATAGGAGTTACAAGCCTTGGATAGAAAGGATTAGTAGCCTATAAATAAAGCCCCAGGGGCTTGTTTGTTGGAATCATCCAAGCAAGAAAGACAATTGTAATAGGTAATAGAAAGTTAGAGTTTTAGTTTTGAGCTTTAAAGTTTCAAGCGCTTACGATAGTTGGCGTTGAGATTGTAAAGATTCAAAGTTTTCCATTATGCAAGTTATTTCAATTCAAAGTATGTCTACATTCAACATAAGCGAGTAGTCGCCCTTTCTTCTAGGGTCGGGGTGAGCCAGACGATAGCCATGGTGGTAAGGTTTGTACGTCGCTAAAAAAGGTATCTTTTATCTCGCTCTACCTTGTGCTTCATCTTTAAATGCGAATTTAAGGAACTCATGTTGTAAAACTTGGGTAGTAATTAGGGTTTCTATTCGAAAGATTATAAACTCAATTATGACAAAGGTGGACGCAAATTAGGTTAAGTAATTGCAAGATGTCTTTTCCTATTTGTCGGCTTAAGTGAAAGCCTTTTCCTTTATGATAAAAGCATGCACCTTTAGTGGATTCTTACTTATTCTATCATGGTTATCGTTGCAGTAATCCTTGGCTTTGGAAGATCTTTTCTCTCTTAAGTTTACATCCATATTTGCCCGCCGTTCGTTGAGTCATCGAAAAACCCAACACCTTTGTTTATTTCTGTTCATTACTTCTTTTCCATTCTTAAATCTTCGGCCTTTCTTTGCCGACGAAGAACTAACCCACTGCCGGAGAACATCGATATCGAGGTTAAACATCGATATCGACCACGCTGATAGATCGACAGTCTTTTGAGTCGATCTCGAGACTCTTGGGTCGCTGCTGCTGAACATCGAAATCGACCCCCAACGTCGAAATCGACCTTCTGTATTGATTGGAAGACTTTTGAGCCAGTCGATTTCGTTGACTAACATCGATATCGACCTTTCTAGTCGATATCGACTACCGTTTTTGTCTCTGCAGGTCTTCTGTTGCAGAATACATCGAAAGCCAACGTCGACATCGAGGTCTGAGCTCGAGATCGAGGCTTCTGGTCGAAATATTCAGGCCTTGTCTTCAACGCTACTAGGATCCCGCTGACTCGCTTCCTCGTGGATCGAACCTGATTCCCTACTGCTATAGCGGGGAGTCTAGAATTTATTTGAAGAGGCTAAGAGTTGTATTGCTTTACATTTTATTATATATTTCAATTCCATTCTCCCCACGTCAAATTTTGGAGCAGTAGCTGGGAAGGCTATCAATCGCGCCCTAGTAGTTTATTTTCACGGTCCTTTTTAGTGTTGTTTTATAGGTGTATGCGACGTACTGGTCACCAACCTGAATTTGAAGGATTAGACGAACCAGAACGCTTTCTCCACCTAAGGGCTCGAGTTCAAAGAATCATTGCGAACAACGAGACCCAGGCGCAACAAATTGAAAGCTTAAGGAAGCAAGTAGAGGATTTCACTACCAGAGAAGCGGCACTAAGGGAGCATGCTGAAAGGGAGGAGGAAGCCAGGAGAAGATATGAGACTCAACTCAACGCCCTCCCCCGGAATGCAAAGCAATACTTCTAATTTTGAAATCAAACCAAATTTTCTAACTGAAATAAGAAGGCATCAATATGAAGGAAAACCTAATGAATGCCCTATTGCATATATATCGACCTTCTTAGACATCTGTGATACTATTGCTGATGGACAAAGTCTTGAATATGTCCAACTAAAAGCCTTTCGTTGGTCTCTTACAGGAAAAGCATTGCAGCGGTTGGAGAGTTTAGCCCCAAGATCGCTCCGCACCTGGAATGAAGTCAAGGATGCGTTCCTCAATAAGTTCTTCCCTCCTTCTAAGATGGCGGTGATCCGACAGAAAATCACGGCTTTCAAACAAAAGCCCGGTGAGGCTCCGGCGACTGTTTGGGAAAGGTTTAAGGACCTACTACGATCATGCCCAACGTATGGCCAACCACCATACGTGATTCAGGAAATCATTTACAATGCTCTTGATGCTGCCACCAAGGAGAGGATCAACACTTACACCTCCAATGGCTACCTTGAACTCGCTCCACAAGAGGCTTGGGAAACCATAGAGAGGTTGGTGGAATTCAACAATACATATGGGACTCCTGAGGCTTCCGACACACCATCATCGTCGAGGCCTGCCCCATCTATGCCATTATGCAAACCCTCTAAGGTGATCGATCCAGACGTAAAGGAGCAATTTCATAGAGATCAACTTAGAAAGCTCCAAAAGCAAGTAAGGTTCCTTTCAGCAAACTAGGATTGCATCGAATGTGGATCGCAACGACACACCACAATTGAGTGCCCCCATGTTGAGCAAGTACAACTAGCGGAGACTCATGAGGAAGCCAACTATATGAGGGGTCCCAATCGCCAATATTGGGGAGACTAAAGGTTCCAACAACCATAAAGGAACCAGGTTAACCCTAGGGACCCCCCACTCTATAGAGCTCCTGGGCACCCGGAGAGAGACCAAAAGAAGGATGATCTTCAACTTGTGCTGGATGAGATAAGGCGGAACCAAGCTAAGAATGATCAATCCAATAATGCTATCCATTCTCAACTCAATCACCATACCACAAGGATTGGGGAGATGGATATTTGGAAAAAGAACGTAGAGACCCAACTAGGGCAATTGGCGGCACAAATCCCTACACCGTCCGGAACATTCCCTGGGCAACCAACTACCAATCCTAAGGGGCAATCCGGGTCAGGACACATCCCAGCATGCAACTAAGGAGTGGCACCAAAGTACATAAGCCACGAACGGAAGCGGAGGAGAAAGCAGCAGACCCAGTCGACATCGACAAACCAGTCGATGTCGACCCAGAGGTCGATATCGACCACCATGTCGACCCAATCATCGACATCGATACAACTGCAGAACCTGTGGAGCAACAAAAGAGGTCGACATCGACCATACCAGTCGATATCGACTAGATCCTAGTCGACATCGATGTTCAACAGGCCCCTCCGACCACCGTTTTGGCTTCTCCGCCAAAGAAGACGTTGCCTTTCCCTTCCAAAGCATTGAAGGACCCCACTCAAGGTAAGTTTAGGCGCTTTGTAAAGATACTTCAAGGACTTAACATTACTATTCCTCTTATAGAATCCCTAAGCGAGATGCCCGCCTATGTTCGATTCCTAAAAGACATCCTTAGCAAGAAGTAGTCCATGGCAGAGATCGCAGAGGAGTGCTCAAAGATGGACTTCCCTGAGAAGAGGAGTTATCCTGGGAAGTTAGCAATCACCGTGGGACTTGGACAACATCGCTACAAAGCCCTATGTGACCTAGGGGCAAGTGTAAGTCTCATGCCTCTCTCTATTTGGCGAAAGGTGAACATCGGAGCACTTGAACCTGTGGATATGAAACTCTATATGGCTGATAATTCATTCGTCAGATCCACAGGTATAGTTGATGACGTTCCAGTAAAGGTAGGTAAGTTCTTTGTGCCTACTGATTTCATTGTATTGGACATGCCTGAAGATCCTATTGTACCTATCATCCTTGGTAGGCCTTTCTTAGCTACTGCTGATGCCAATATCAATGGACGTCGAGGATTACTAACCTTTACTATAGGGAACGAAGTAATTGAATTCTCCTTCAACCCCACAATGAAGAAAGTTAATGGTATGGAGATCAAGTCAGTCTACACTTTTTTTTTGATTTTAAGGGTAAATATATTGAAAATAAAGATTATAATTACAGAGTGCTAGGAAGAGGCCTATTTGCCTGTGGGCTATGTAGGCATGTGGTCAAAAATATTGGAACCACCTAAAGTGTTTCCAATCCCAAAAAGGTGTGTTGAACTCTAGGCTCTGGTGCATCTCCTGTTTCATCAAGCCAAAGCTATCAGACATCGGACCTGCACCCTAAAATTGATAACATAAGTCTCCCTACGGCTATGCCATCAAGAGATTTAGATCATCACAATCTTAGCACACCTAGATATTCTATACCGAGGCTATTAAGGCCCTAGAACAGATAGTCAAAAGGAGAAGGTCCATTAAGCCATTGCATATAGAGAAACTAACAGTCAAGTGCTAATCACATTAAAACTCAGGAAAAGGTGAACTCCTCGTTGTAGCTGAAGGAGTGCATCTAGGATCCAAATTGTCTTCACTCCATTTGTTAAAGTTGTATGTTTCCGTCCATCATTTGTTCAGCTTCATGAATGTGTCCTTGTTGCAGTTCTGTTGATGTTGTGAAGAGTAGGGAGAAATCATGGTGCAGCATCTTGTACACGTGCAGTTTGATCATATGGACAGTCTCCTCAACACTCTTGGTGGTATTATCAAAAAGTTTTTCATTTTGAGCCTTCCAAATCTGGTATACAGTGGCTGCAAAAGCTGCTCTCCTAGCTTTAGATTTCCAACTGTTTCCTCTAGCCTCTTTTTTGAGCCATTTCAGTCCACTTTTTAGAGTGTTCATTCCTCTCCAAATGCCCAGTCATGCCTTGATCTGTGACCAAACAGAAGAGGAAAAATTACAAGCAAAATATATGTGTTCATGTGATTCATTTGTGAATCCACATAAGTGACAGTGTAGATAAACTTCCCTTGTTTTTATGAGATCATTTGTTGCTAATCTTCTTCTTGCAGCTAACCATAGGATGAAGGAGTGCTTGGGGAGTATGCTTTTATCCCACACAACAGAGCACCATGGTCTTTTTATTGCTCTTCTTCTGAAAAAAATTGTAAGCCCTCCCAATGTTGTATTTTCCTCCTAAGCACCAGCTTTGTATCAGTTGAGAGGCATCTTCTATTGATCCTGCAGTGGTTAGTAAATGATCCCTAATAGATAAAACCTTTTTAATAAGAGGGGAGTCATTTTGGGGTGTATTTGCCAAGACCATACACTTCCTTGTTGTATGTATTGGTGGTGTACCCATCGTAGCCAAAGGCTGTCCTTCTTTCTGATAATGTCCCATAGAATCCTAGAAAGGAAGGGTGTATTCCAGGTTCTTTGATCCTTTAGACCAAGGCCTCCTTCTTCCTTTGGTAGGCACACATCCTTCCACTTGATCCTGTGTGATTTCCATAGAAATTTTGCACAAAGGCTATTTATCTTGTCAACAAGAGTGGAGGGGGAAGGGAGTATAGAAAACCAGAAGGCCTGGATTCCTTGAAGCACAGATCTTATAAGTTCAACTTTACCTGCATAAGACAAAGTTTTTGTATTCCAGTAGCTAATATTTGTTAACATTTTGTCTAAAAAGGGGGCAAATTGTGAAATGGTTAGCTTCCCAGAGGAAATAGGTATCCCAAGATACCTAAAAGGGAAGGTACCCTAGGAGAACCCAGATCTATTAGCCAAGTATTCCAGATCCTCAATGTTTACACCTGCTGTGAAAAAAGCAGATTTCATAGTACTTATTTCCAAACCTGAAACAGCTGTGAAGTGCTCGAGGGTGTCTAGCAGGATGCCCATAGAGTTTTTGTCACCTCTAGACATTAGGACAATATCATCTGCATATGCTAAGTGAGAGAGTTGCAAGTGATTACATTTAGGATGAAATTTGAAATCAGGTGATCTAGTTTTGCATCTTAATACACGAGATAGATAATCAACAGATAGAACAAAAACAAGAGGGGAGATAGGATCTCCTTGTCTCAAACCCCTCTTTCCATTGAAAAAACCATGGAGGTTGCCATTAACATTAACAGAGAAAGAGGCAGTGCAGATACATTCAAGAATCCAGTACGTGAAAGTGGAGGGAAAGTTTAGATGGTTAAACATTTGAGCAATAAATTTCCATGAAATAGTGTCATAAGCCTTCTTGAGATCAAGATTTAAAATGCATCTGGGGCTGATTCTTTTATGAGAATATTATCTAATAAGTTCTTGCAACAGAAGGATATTTTCTCCCATGAGTCTACCTTCTATGAAACCAATCTGTGAAGGAGATATAATGTTTTTCAGTATAGGAGCAAGTCTGGAAGCTAGGATCTTAGTAATGATTTTGTAACTCACATTGCAACAGGAGATAGGACGAAAATCAAATACACAGTTAGCATTTAGAGATTTAGCAATCAGAGCAATAGAGGTGTGGTTGGATTGTTTTAAAAGTTTGCCAGTTCTGAAAAATTCTTTAATTGCCTTAGTTAGGTGAGGCCCTGTAATTCCCCACGTGTCCTTGAAGAACTTTGAAGTGTACCTATTAGGTCCAGGTGATTTCTCATCCCCAATACTCCACAAGGTGTCCTTTATCTCAGTTTCTGTGACAGGTCTTATCAATTCATCAGGTGATTTCTCATCATGTTTGTCATTTAGAGATTTAGCAATCAGAGCAATAGAGGTGTGGTCTTATCAATCTGTGAAGGAGATATAATGTTTTTCAGTATAGGAGCAAGTCTGGAAGCTAGGATCTTAGTAATGATTTTGTAACTCACATTGCAACAGGAGATAGGACGAAAATCAAATACACAGTTAGCATTTAGAGATTTAGCAATCAGAGCAATAGAGGTGTGGTTGGATTGTTTTAAAAGTTTGCCAGTTCTGAAAAATTCTTTAATTGCCTTAGTTAGGTGAGGCCCTGCAATTCCCCACGTGTCCTTGAAGAACTTTGAAGTGTACCTATTAGGTCCAGGTGATTTCTCATCCCCAATACTCCACAAGGTGTCCTTTATCTCAGTTTCTGTGACAGGTCTTATCAATTCATCATGTTTGTCATTGCTAAGCAAAGGCCCTCCATTTCTGATGTATCTCCCATCTACTGCCCTTGTATCTCTTTCTGTACCAAATAAACCCTTATAGAAGTTGACAAATTGATCAGCCACCTCATCTACAGATAGGGTTTCAGTGCCATCCTCCTTAAGTAGAGAGCTCACATGATTTCTTTTCATATTTTTTTTCATTATCCCATGAAAGTATGTAGTGCATTTGTCCCCCTCAAAGGTGTGTTTAACCATTGCAAGTTGAGAGTTGAACTTATGTTCTGCCTCCTTGAGCCTGGAAGCCTTTTTTCCTGCTGTCTCTAAGTTCTGTAGAAGCTCTTGAGAGTTTGGGTCCGACCTTACATTTTGAAAGGCAATTTCATACTCCTTTTCAGCAATGTTTGATCTCTCTTTAATGTTAGAGAATTGGGATTGGTTTAGGAGCTTTAATGGTTTCTTGAGATTTTGTAGAAGCTTACACAAGATGAACTGATCTATCTGAACCATTGCCATTATACACCCAATTCTCAGAAATATATTGCTGAAAATTCTCATGCTGGCACCACATATTGAAGTATTTAAAAGGTCCTTTTTCTTCATCTGATTATCAAGCACTTCAACCACAACTCGTACATGGTCACAGAAAGATTTAGGCAGAAGGAAGTAGGCTTTACAGTGCATGTTTAAAGAGTCCCATATGCCATTAATCATGACTCTATCAATTTTTGAGGATTTGTTACCTTTAAACCATGTATGATCAAGCCCCTGACTCATTGCATCATGGAGGTCAAGTTCTGCACATGTCTCCCATAGATCTGAAGTTTCATAAGCAGTGACAGAGGCACCATTCTTTCTCTCACATGACCTCATGATAGCATTGAAATCTCCCTGCACTAACCAAGGACCATCTCTTCCCCCAACTTCAGTTTTGAGTTCATTCCACAATCCTCTTCTCTTCACTATTGTATGCAGCCCATATACCTGTGCCAAATTAATTGATTTCCCAGTTGTCCTACACTTGATAATCCCAGATATCATCTGCTCAGTAGTTCTGCAGTGGGTGTAAGTCACTCTTTGAGGATCCCATAAGATGACAATCCTTCCAGCCTCACTATGTTCAAAGTTATGCATAAAGTTCCACTGGCTGAACCCTTTAGTCATAATGGCATTAAGCTTGTTCACATTAAGCTTAGTTTCCACAATCCCCAAAAACACAATGTTCTTTGTTTTCAAGAACTCTCTAACAGCTCTTTGCTTAGGGGTGCTGCTAAGACCCCTTATGTTCCATGATGCTATAATCATTTGGACCTTTTTGGTAGGGTGCTAGGCCCTTTTTCTACATGGATGCTCTTGCCATTTGTTGGGTCAGGCCAATATTTAAGTCCTAGCACCACCTTTTCATCACTTTCATCTGAGTGAGAACCTTGAGTGTGATTTTGTTGGCTGTTATTATTCATTTTGTTTAGCCTACAACTTCTTCTGATTTCCAAACCTTGTTTTCTGTGCTCAGTCTCCCTCAACTGATCTTTGTCCTTCTGTGGGAGGTTAGTATAACATACCAAAGCAGATTCTGGATTGTCACAGTTAAGTTGTTCCTGCTCAGGTCTGTCATTTTCTTGTTCTGTATATTGAAGGACTTCAAAGGTATTTTGATCAACAAAAGAGACTCTCTTCACTCCTTTTCCATCTGTTTTTTTCTGGGTGTTTTTTGTACTCTCAAGCCATTGCATTTCTTTCTCCATTCTCTGTGTAGCTTCTTTGTAGAGTATTTGGGTCTCTAGGTAGTCCACAGCTGTAGGAGGGGGAGGGGGGAAGCTTTCTTTCTGTGATAGGCTTTGTTGATTCTGTCAATAGAAGAGAAGAGGGAGGATTTGACAGTAGATCTAGTGGTGTGAGAAATGGTGGAGGTGTGGATCCTCGAGGGAGTCCCAATAGGAGGAGTTGGGAGAAGAGGAGGGTGTAAAGGGGGAGTAGCAGAGGTAGAAGGGATGGAACTGGAGGAAGGGGGGAGCTAGATAGAGTACTATTTGGAACCCCTGAAGTTAGAGCAGAAGGAGGACCAGTAGAAGTGTCATTTTGAGGATCACTGTGAGGGGGAGGGGTAGGGAGGAGAGGTTGAGAGGTAACCTGGGCTACAGGAGGGGAAGGGATAGAGACATCTTGGACAAAAAACGGGGGGGGGGGGGGGGGGTTGCCTCCTAGGGCCCTGTAGTCCAGATGTGTGACCATAGGGAGCAGTGTGGTGTGTTTCATCAGAGGTTCCATTTTTTCCTCTAGTTTGAGTGGTATTCCTTGCAGCTGGGCATTTTTGTGTTTCATGTCCATATGTTGTACAGTTGTTGCATCTGGGAGGTAGATTCTCATACTCTATGAAGCATGTGTGGTCAGGGGCATCTTGAAATTCTATGTGGATAGCCCTTTTGAGCTCTACTGAGCAATCCATCTCAACTAGAACCCTAGCATACAGCTGTTTGGTTCTCTGTTCAGTGTAGGAGTCAGTCATCAAGGGATCACCTATTTTTGTTGCAATTCTTTGTAGCATAGTTGGTGTCCAGAATTCAGTGGGCAGTTTGTGGATTCTGATCCAGATAGGAAGTTTGGAGAAGAGGGCTTTATCAAAGGTAAACCTTTCTGGTACACATTTAAGCAAGAGGGTGTATCCTGGACCAGTGAAGGGACCCTTGAGTAACACTTGGTCTCTATCCTCTTCATTAAAAAATCTAAACATAAGCCATCCTCCTTGGTTGTTAAACAGATGCTTGGGCTAGTTTTCCTTTATTTTCCCTATAGCCTGAAGCCCTGGGAATCTACCTACAACATAGCCTACTAGAGAGAACCCCCATGCCTCTTCTAAGGAAAGGAGGTCATCCTTAGATGCTTTGATTATATCACCAGTGCTAGAGCCTTCAGGTTCTAGTTTAAAACCTCTAACTTTCCTATTGTTGCCAGTTAGGTTATGATTCAAGGCCCCTGCTCCTTGTAGTGCAGGTGTTCCATTTTGAGTCAATGGAGGAGGGGGAGGCTGGGAGTTTGAGGTGGAGGTTTTTTTATAAGCTTCTGCAGGAGTGGGGGTACTATCCTCAATATTCAAAGAAGGAGGAGTGGAGGAGGTTGGGATAGCTTCTATGTTTATAGTAGCCAAGAGAGGAGGTTGAGAGGAGCTGAGAGGTGGGGGGTGATCAGCAGAACCCATAGTTGAGCCAGCTGTGTTACATACATCAGTACTAGTGGAGGTTGTGACAGAGGGGAGGGACGTAGAAACCAAGCTAGCATTTGTCAAGGAGCATTCAGTCATAACAGCAGAGGAGTCACTAAGAGCAGACGTCAAGCAAGACGAAGAAGGATCAAGTAAGACAGGTTGCCCCTCCTTAGGGGTCTTCTGAACATCAATAAACAAGTTATGTCCCTCCTTTAGGATCTTCTGCATACCAAGTACTATCCTAGAGGACCCGGCTGGCTCTGGGGAAAGGGAGGAAGAGGAACATACCTGAGCATTGTTGTTAGCAATGGTAGAAACCGTGGGGGGAGGTTCACCTGGATTTAGCTTTGCAGAGTCGCCCGCGGCTTGAGAGCTGAGCTGTTGCTGTTGAATCTGAGCAGTAGTGGACACCTTTGGTAGCTTTCTAAGCACAGTCATCTTTGAAGGAGTTGACTTCTTTGTAGCATCAATAATGGGGCTAGGTGTGAGGGAGATCGCTTTTCTCCCCTGAGCTGGGAGCGGGCCTTTTCTGCCATTGTCAACCATCAAAAGAGGGCTTCCCTTAATACACTATCAGCACAGCAATTGGTGAAGGGAGAAGTTAGTGTTGCTGTGGACGAGCTTGTGAGGATATTCAATTTCTTCCTACAGGGGTGGTAATGGACCCCTATACCGATTAAGTACCCCGACAGTGAAGAACCCTAATATTTGGGGGTTTTTTGAATCCTTTACAAATCACGAAATTGGTAAGGATGAGGGCCTTTAGGAAGCTTAAGAAGATGATGGCATGTTTAATTTGTAGACAACATTTGAAACATAGACCCCCCGATCAACTGAAACACAGTGGAGCTGTAGGAACCCTAGAATTCAGGGGAAAATTGTATAAGCCACCAACAACCAAATTGGTAAGGATGAAGAGCCGGAAGAAGGTTAGGAAGCAGGGGAGAGGTCCAATTTTGGTGTAGGAGAGAAAGAGAGAACCCCTTGTTCAAAAGAGCTTCGAGCTGTAGTAGCTATGGACAGCAGGAAGCCTAGAAAAGGGGGTAAACTTCGTCTGTTACTCAAACACAAAATTGGTAAGGCTGGAGGGTTGTAGTGGGGTTAGGAAGCTGTAGGGATGATCAATTTTGTGAAAGCTATGACAATGGTGATCCCCCGATCAAAACGAATGTCCCCCTGGGTTAACCCCCGTAGGAGGAGCCCTAGAAAAGAGGGTTTTCAGCAAGGATGAACGAAACACGAAATTGAAAAGGCTGTAAGAGCGCAGAGGTGAGGTGAGGACAAGGGTGGTGTCAATTTCCAGGGATCAACACAGACGGCAACCCTATGAACGAAAAACCAGTGTGGCACTGTTCATCATCGTGTAGAGGGGCTAACTCGACAGCAGGAATTGGGGAAAACTCAAGGGGAGCTTAAAAAACAAAGAGCTTAAGGAGGAGAGGTCGTCAGGGTGGTGGAAGGTCGGAACCGGAGCATACAGCGGCTTCCGGCCACCGGCAGGTGCCCCACCAAACGTGAACCGGTTTTAGACTGTTAGTCAAACTCGGGTCAACCCTGAACAACGGTCAAAAAATTTGAACGAGAATAACAGAAAAAAGACCGTTACTGTGAGTAACGGCTAGTTGGGTTGGTACGGACCACGAAAGGAAGGCTGGTTTGAGGTAGGGGTTGAGCAGATGAGCTCCGGCGCCGAGCGCCGCCGCCTGAGGCAGCTTGGAAAACGAACAGGAGCCCAGGAAACAGAAAAGAGACGAGAAAAAAGAAAAAGAAGAGAGAGGGGAGTAGAAAACTCAGGTGGGAGGTTGAATTTGTGGTAGTTGCAAGCTGGAAACGAAGTGGGTCGGTAGGTAGTGCGAATTTAATGCTTCAACTGCTTCATAAATGCACCATAGGAGCCTTTGACCAACGTGGGTTGGGATTTTCCACTACTAGCCACACCGAAGGTGTAACGAGCACCAGGTGAGTCCGTGAGAAGCTTGCTCGGAGGCAATGGGGTCGCCGGAGAGCAAGACCGAGTGAGTGTCGAGCTTGCCTAGGCAAGGGGGAAGGCAAGAAGGGGTTTCCTTCTTTAAGAGTTTCTCTCTCTTACCACCCGCTTGAAAAGGCCAATTTTGTAATAAAATTTCAAGTCGGTCTACACTAGCATCATGGATTGCAAAGAACCGACGGAAAGGGCCCTAACTCCTGAGGAGGCCCTAGCCCTAGCTGCAGAGGAGCTTACCGACGAGGACATTGAGGAGTTCCTGGCTACATGCATGAGTGATAAGGAAATATTCGACGATGCCTTATCCATGGAGCTCGAAGAAGAGGTCGACATCGACGAGGAGAGGTCCAAATCGACCATATCACTCGATATCGATTGCCCTCTGTCGACATCAACGCACTCAGTAAGTCAAGTTCTCCCTTCTTCTCTTGCTGGCGATATCGACGTACCCATGTCGACTGCAGAGGTCGAAATCGACCAGCCGATATCGACATCAGAGGTCGAAATCGACCATAACCACTTGTCGTCAAACAGCTCCGAAGCCGAGGTATGTGCTGAACTCTCAGTCGATATTAACTATTCCTATTCGCCCTCGACTTCTTTTTTGCAGGAATACTTTAAAGAGTCACAATCAAAGTTGGCATCACTCTATGTTTGGTCCACGCCAACCCCTTTAGCTTAGGGAACTTCAATCAAGAGAATTGAGACGGATTACCTTGGTGAGATTATGAAGACGGAGGAGGTAGAGCCAATCCTTATCCCACAAGGCCCCTCTACGGTGCTTAATCCTTTAGCCGACACACTTAGGTATGAGTTTCTTGGTCCCAATTCTACCTTTCCTGTAATTATCAATGGTTCACTAAGCACACAGGACGTAGATAAGCTTATGGAAGTGCTTCGCGCTCATCGTAAGGCTATTGGGTATTCTCTTGAGGACATTAAAGGTATTTCACCCGCTACTTGTATGCATATAATCCTCCTTGAGGATGATCATAAGGCATCTATAGAACACCAACAGAAGCTCAACCCCAATATGAGAGAGGTGGTGAAGAAAGAGATCATGCGCATGCTGGATGCAGGAATTATCTATGCCATCTCCGACAGTGAATGGGTGAGCCCAGTCCATGTGGTGCCTAAGAAGGTTGGAATGACCGTTGAGGAGAATGAGAAGGGTGAGCTTGTGCCAAAGCGAATCACAACTAGTTGGCGAATGTGCATTGATTACAAGAAGCTCAACACCGCCACTAGAAAGGATCACTTTCCCCTTCCATTCATTGACCAGGTATTGGAAAGACTTGCCGAACATGATTATTTTTGTTACCTGGATGGATATTCTGGCTTTTGGCAAGTCCCTATTCATCCTGACGATCAAGAGAAGACCACCTTCACCTGTCCCTATGGGACTTTTGCATATAGGAGAATGCCATTTGGGCTCTGCAATGCCCCTTCTACCTTTCAAAGATGTATGATGGCCATCTTCTCCGACATGATAGAGGACATCGTGGAGTTATTTATGGATGATTTCTCTGTTTATGGCACTACTTTCGATGTTTGTCTTGCTAACCTTCGCAGGGTACTTGCACGATACGAAGAGACAAAATTAGTTCTCTATTGGGAAAATTACCACTTTATGGTAAGGGAAGGGATTGTGCTAGGCCACAAACTCTAAAAAATGGGAATTGAGGTGGACAGGGCAAAGATAGAGCTTATTGAAAAGTTTAGGTTTCTATAGGAGGTTTATTCAAGATTTTTCTAAGATTGCCAAACCTTTAACTAACCTACTAATGAAGGATGTTAAGTTTGTGTTTTCTAGTGATTGTCTTGAAGCTTTCAATAGGTTGAAGGAAGCCCTTATATCCGCCCCTATCATTCGACGCAAGTGATTATGCCGTAGGTGCTGTCCTAGGACAAAGGAGAGACAAAAAGCTTCACGCCATCTACTATGCAAGCAAGACTCTTGATGCCGTTCAAACTAAGTACACCACAACGAAAAAGGAGTTCTTGACGGTGGTCTTTGCTTTTGAGAAGTTCCGCTCATACCTAGTGGGCTCTAAGGTAATTGTTCATACTGACCATGTAGCTCTTAGGTACTTGATGGCAAAGAAGGATGCTAAACCTAGGCTCCTACGATGGGTGTCCCTACTAACGTTGAGCTTAAAGATAAGAAAGGAACGGAGAACTCCGTAGCCGATCATCTTTCACGGCTACCCAAAGGGCTTCTGGATGAGTCGCATGACAACATGCCAATCAATCACTCCCGCCCTGACGAGCACCTAATGAGGCAAGAGGCAAAACGGGCATGAAATCCACTCGATATCGACCATGATAGGTCGATATCGACTCCCCCAAAGGTAAGATTTGCATCGATGTCGACCAATTTTGATCATAGGTTTTCAACTGCAGAGGTTGAAATCGACCTCCAAACGTCAACATCGAGGACCAATATCGAGCAGCCCATATCGACTGACCATGTCGATGCCGTCCAGTCGATATCGACCTCTACAGGTCGATATCGACCACCTTCAAAACACTCCAAATGTGACGAAGAGGTAAGCTCCGGTGAGGATTTCTTCTTTACACCTCCTTCCAGTCCTATTCATGAGTTATTTGTTGTAAGAAGGGCGAAGGTACCTTGGTATGCGGATTTTGCTAACTATATTGCAGGAGGCGAGATTCCTTCAAGCTTAACTTCGCAACAAAGGAAGAAGTTTTTGCACGACGTCAAGCAATACTACTGGGATGAACCCTACTTGTTCAAGCAAGGGAAAGACCATATCTTTCGACGTTGTATCCCAGAGGAAGAGGTAGAGAGCGTGATTCACCATTGTCATTCTCTCCTTACAGGAGGCCATGCTAAAGGATTCAAGACCGCGGCGAAAATTCTTCAATGTGGTTTTTATTGGCCTAACCTTTTCAAGGATGTGCAAAACTATGTAACCTCTTATGATGAGTGTCAACGTGCAGGTAATATCACATGGAGGAATGAGACACCGCTCACAGGCATTCTAGAGGTAGATCTCTTTGATGTATGGGGTATTGACTTCATGGGACCATTCCCTACTTCAGGCCCCTACAAATACATTCTAGTAGCTGTGGACTATGTCTCTAAATGGGTGGAGGCCGTGGCAACTAGGACTAACGATGTGAAGGTTGTCTCTAAGTTTATGAAAACTAACATCTTTCCTCGCTTTGGTGTTCCTAGAATTCTTATTTCAGATGGTGGCTCGCATTTCATTGAGAGAGGCTTCAAAGCACTTTTAGCCAAGTATGAGGTGAATCATAGGGTGGCAACGCCCTATCACCCTCAAACCAGCGGCCAAGTAGAAGTGTCCAATCGCCAAATCAAAGCCATCTTGAAGAAGGCAGTCTCCCGTTCGTGGAAGGATTGGTCATCCAAACTAGATGATGCGCTCTGGGCCTACCGAACGGCCTATAAGACACCACTTCACACAACTCCCTATAACTTGGTATATGGTAAGTCATGTCATTTGCCCATCGAACTTGAGCATTAGGTGATGTGGGCTCTCAAGGAGCTTAACATGGATTTCGACGAAGCTGGGAAAAGAAGGTACGTTTATTGACTTGCAAACCTTGGAGGAGTTGCGCCTAAAGGCATATGAGAATGCTGAAATCTACAAGGAGCGCACTAAGATGTGGCATGATAGGAAATTTGTGCCAAAAACATATGAGGTAGGTGACAAAGTCCTTGTTTTTAATTCTAGACTTCGCTTATTTTCAGGGAAACTAAGGACAAGATGGAGCGGACCTTTCAAGGTTCATAAAATATTCCCTCATAGAGCGGTGGAGTTACTTTTCGACGATGGATCCACCTTTAAGGTAAATGGCCACCGGATAAGATATATTATGACAAGGAGGACCCGGAAGAAGAGATTCGCGCCACCTTGGTGTTGAACTAGCGCAAAAAGGGAAGTATGTCGAGCTAGCGACTTAAACTCAAGCGCTTCCGGTAGGCAACCCGTTCTTTTTCTTTTCTTTCTCTTTTTGTTTTTAGTTTATTTTATACTTTTTAGATTATTCGTGGCTATTTTATGTAAAGTAAACTAGGAAATCGAGTCCAGAGGAGAGGTCGATTTCGACCTATAAGGTCGATATCGACTGGCCGACAGAAGCGTAGGATTGGCAGAATTACATCGATTCAGAGGGGGTCGATATCGACCTCTAAGGTCGATATCGACTACAGTTGGAGGTAGGTGCCAGGTCAAATTTTACTTTCTCTTTCCTGTTTTATTTTTGTTTTCTTTATCTCCCTTTAAATACCCCGATGTCGACACTCCAGCCTCCTTTCGATACCCTAACAACCGCCGCATCTTGTTTTTCTTCTCTCTCCTTCATCTCTCGTCCCTCTCCCGTCGCTCTCCATTGTCCACCACCGCTGCACCACTATCACCCATCTCCCCCACCAGATCCGACACCCCACTGCTGCAACCACACCCTGACAGCCCCTCGGTTCTCTCTCTTCTCTAGCCCTTGCTCCATCCCTTTCGTTTTTAACCCACCACAGCCCCGACCTACATTTTTCCGACCAAGAACCTCCAGATCCGGCGACCTAGGACCACCGGCGAGCCCACATCTGGAACGTCGAACGAACTGCTGCCCAGATCCGGTCGATTTTGACCCTTGACACCGATTCCGACCTCTGTTTCAGATCCGCTGTGTTGTTTCGTCATTCTTTGCGGTTTCTTGCCTCTTCCTCCCTTAATTCTGACACTCTTCTGGTATGATTTCTTACCCTTTATCTATTTTTACAGATTTACATGATTATTTAGTTGATTTTGGGGGGAAATTGCATATTGGGTGTTTAAGGTTTAAATGATTTTTGCGCGGGAAAAAGTAATCGCGTGATTTGTGGGCCACAAATCTGAAATTTATATATATATGGCTGAGATCTGAATTTGTATATATGTTGGGCTAGAATCTGAATTTTTTATATATAAGGGTTAGAATTTGAATTTTATATATATAAGGGCTAAAAATCTGTTTTTTTGATTGATTTAAATAGGGGCTCAAATTCTGATTTTTTTATATATGGGGGTTAAAATCTGATTTTTATATATATATGTGGGACAAAAATCTAAAATTTATTAGGTTCCTTAGTGTTAAAGACTCAGGAAAATTAAGTTTATACAAATTGACAACCTTATGTAATTTCTTGACTCCTTATTAGATCATGCCTATTTTTGATGGTTAAAAATTTGATAATATATCCTTATTTGATCATTAAAATTGGGTTTGCAAGGTTAGCACTTTAACTTAGCCAATTTACCATTACAACATTTTTTAGGCTAATATGGAACCAAAGTATGGGGTTCTCCCTATTTTATACAAAGGGGAATTATCTTTGGCAATGATTTCTTTTGCAGACGATGGTGTGAGCAAAGAACATCCCCCAGGACACACTTCACATTGATGACGATCAACAGCGCACCCTAGCTGAAGATCTGATTCGCTGAGCCAGCAGGGCCCGCTGGTACCATCTCCCCGATATGATCTAGCTGGGGTTCCACACTGGAGTTCAGGAGGCATTCGTGAATGTCTCCCTACAGCGGCTGATCGAGCCTTTGGAGGAGCACTACCCCGTGCTGACTGGGGAGTTTATGGCTACCCTAGAGGTTCCTGAGTGCGCATCTACCGGCCGTCGAGTTATATTCCAGCTCGGCAACAGGCATCATAGGCTATCGCTCGAGGAGATGAGCAACATCTTTGGTTTCATCCATACCCCCACCGCCTTCAGGGTCCAGGACCCCAACATCATTTGGAGCTACATTTTGGGCATTCCCTACCCCGCTTCCACAGACTCCTTTACCTCCAGAGTCGCGAGTCCATTATTCAGGGTCATACTGCGAGTCCTGGCTAGTACCCTATGGGCTACACTTGAGCTCCGTCGCCCCACACACCGTGAGACGGAGACTTTGCGGATGATGCTCTTTGAGGATGAGCCTCTGTCGTTCCTACACGCTTGGATCAAGCACATCCTGGACCGCAGACGCACGGTCTCCACGGATATCATGGACGGCGACATGGTGGCTATCCTAGCCCAGGGCTTGGGTTTCCACATTGAGAGGTACACCGCTTACCAGCTTACGTACCTAGATTCTTTTGTATTACACAAGGGCGGAGTCATTGCGGTCGGCCCACAGGGATGGAGACACCCCCGAACGGGGATGCGTCTCCGGCAGGACTTTATGGATCTCCTGTATATCCCTGATTAGTACCAGTCTTGGACTGGGCAACCATATCATATGGATATAGATCCATCTGCTGATCCTACACTTCGGAGGAGGCCTCCAATCTACAACCATGAGCCAGAGGTGGACGCCATGTCTTGGGACGCAGACTCCCACTCAAAGGGAGCACAGCAGCCCCCAGCCTACCAAGGGGGCATAGATGGCGGCGATGACGATGATGATGACGCCGGGGATGATGCAGCTGGGGATGGAGAGGGCCCGCAAGGGTCCCACCACAGCCACCACAGCTATATGCCTCCACCTCCTCCTCCCTTCCAGCCCGCCTATTCCACAGACTGACTGCCCGCTTCACTAGCTGGAGTTGTCCGTTGCTGAGATCTGCGATGAGCAGCGCCGCTATGGGAGGATGCTTGAGGGATTGGGCTCCTACATGGGGTATTCCTTCGATCAGTAGGCTGGTACTTTGACATTCCCACAGGGCGCCCCAACCTACTACTCAGGGTCAGCTCCTACACAGGACTGGCCCTTGCTTTTGCCACCTCCTCCGCCTCCTGAGCAGTGATGTTTATTGCGTAAGTGAGTGTTTCCTTCCCTCTACTTTACTTTTCCAACAGTGAGGACACTGTAATTTTTAAGTATGGGGTGGGATTAAAATTGGACATTATAAACTTCTTTATCTAGTTATGGTTATGGTTAAAACTTGGCGAACTTGGCTTGTATTTATCTTTTATTTCTTTCTACTTTATTTTTATGCATTGCATCATATTTAAACATTTATGCATTTTAAAGTTTAAGTCCATAGTCTTTTACGTTTATTAATTTTATAAAAATGTCAAAATCCAAAAAAATAGAAAAATGTCAAAAATACAAAAAAAATGAATGTTTACTTCTTAAGTTTGTTTTTTAACCCTACTTAGATGTCTTATGATGAAAACTCAATAGCTGACTTGATCATGTAAATCCTATGGCATATTTGGATGGTTTAGCCTAAGTCCTTAAATTTTTACGTAGATTGTGAACTTGTGATGAAATTGAGCACATATGATCCTAGGCTAAAAAGCAAATCCAACAAAAAAATTGTCCTTGTGAGAATTTTGGCCTATAGGGAGAACATCAAAAATCCCTCCGCTTTCTTGAGTGAATTTACTCTTCCTGTGCATCTCTAAATGTTGTGATAGTTATTCAAAGCCAATACATAAATATGTCTATGTTTACGAGAATTAAATGATGGAGGCATCTTTTAATCCATTTTTATCCTCGCTTTACCTACCCTGCATTATCCCTGCTTGAAGCCCGAAAATTAGCCTGAGCCTGAAATTACAAACTCCACAAAATTATCCCAAGCCGAATTGAGCCTGACCCCCATTTGGGAATTAAGACTTAGATTGGCTGGACTAATGCCTTGTGGAAAGAAAAGTGCATATTGTCCAGTTTTGAACAAGGAAATTATGGGTTGGTGCATATTTACATTTTGTCATAGTTTGTAAAAGGATTTTTGGCTCACCATATAAATGCACATGTTTTTTAATATTATTTATCATTTTCGTCAAAAAAAAGAGATCGATGTATATAGTGCATGAGCCAAAATCCTTAAGTCCTTTATTTATACAAGTGTTATATTTTTGAGAAGCATATTAGGGTTTGAAAGAAGGGTTGATAGAATGGTTTACATCTTTTAGTACATCTTTAGAGCATATTATAGAAAGATGAGTTGGAAAAGAGCATTATGGAGAATTGAGCTTGGAAAGACTTACATGGAAGAGTTATGGTTTGGATATAGCAAGTGTTGAGATTTAGGAGTCTTGATTGCCGAATTATAAAAGCACCACATAGCCAAATAATTTCATACCCTTTATTTCATACCAAGCCCCATTACAACCCCGCAAGTCTTCTTTGAAGTCTTCCATTGAGCGAAAGTCCTCCTGATAGTTCTTATTGCATTTTCATAATTGGTTGCAAAGTGGATTGTTATAAATTGCAATGTTTATGAGATTGTGTATGGAATTGAGTTGAGAGTTGATCTTCATAACCTAAACACATGAGAGTTGAGTGCAAACACATTATCCCTGTGAGGTTGGATAAAAAATTGCATATGCCTATGGATCGCCTAAATATGTGCTATGACATTAAATTCACTTGCTTTGCTTTGCTACCGCTTATGATGTTGCTTTTGAAAAGGGCGAAGACCTGAAAGGTGTGTTGTAGGTGTTGGTTAATCCTTGGTTATTGCTTGAGGACAAGCAAGTCTAAGTAAGGTGTGTTGTAGGTGTTGGTTATTCATTCGATTTCCAAAGAAAATGTTCATAAGGATAAAAACTTGTGTAAGAATGGGCTAAAATACAAGAAATAGAGTTTGCACAAGTTTTGAGCTAACCATGCAGGAATTTGAGTGAAATCGGAGTCCAAACGAAGAAGTCAAGTGAAGCTGAGCAGAAGTCGATATCGACCTTAAAAATCGATATCGACCATAGTTGTCGACACACCTTCTGAGTGTCGAGATAGACCACACAGACCAACCAAGAAGGCACTCGATATCGACCTTAAACATTGTTATCGACCTCAACATAGACATCGACTGGAGATGGACAAGTCGAGCAGAAATACAGAGATCGATATCGACCTCCAACGTCGATATCGACCTTATGTCGACAGAAGATAGATCCGATTTCGAGACTCGGATTATGAATTCTATCATCAAGGCCACGGATTATCTTGTACTTCTAGATAGTTAGCAGCTGAATTTATCATTTCCTTTATGTTTTATCAAGTTGTTTTAAGTTTTATCAAAATAAAAGACATATCCTAATTGGTTGGATAGAGTTCATAGTTTAGATAGGAGTTATAAGCCTTGGATAGCAAGGATTAGTAGCATATAAATAAAGCCCTAGGGGCTGGTTTGTTGGAATCATCCAAGCAAGAAAGACAATAGCAATAGGTAATAGAAATTTAGAGTTTTAGTTTTGAGCTTTAAAGTTTCAAGCGCTTACGATAGTTGGCGTTGAGATTGTAAAGATTCAAAGTTTTCCATTTATGCAAGTTATTTCAATTCAAAGCATGTCTACATTCAACATGAGCGAGTAGTCGCCCTTTCTTCTAGGGTCGGGGTGAGCCCGATGATAGCCATGGTGGTAAGGTTTGTACGTCGCTAAAAAAGGTATCTTTTATCTCGCTCTACCTTGTGCTTCATCTTTAAATGCGAATTTAAGGAACTCATGTTGTAAAACTTGGGTAGTAATTAGGGTTTCTATTCGAAAGATTATAAACTCAATTATGACAAAGGTGGACGCAAATTAGGTTAAGTAATTGCAAGATGTATTTTCCTATTTGTCGGCTTAAGTGAAAGCCTTTTCCTTTATGATAAAAGCATGCATCTTTAGTGGATTCTTATTTATTCTATCATGGTTATCGTTGCGGTAATCCTTGGCTTTGGAAGATCTTTTCTCTCTTAAGTTTACATCCATATTTGCCCGTCGTTCGTTGAGTTCCTTACTTCTTTTCCATTCTTAAATCTTCGGCCTTTCTTTGCCGACGAAGAACTAACCCACTGCCGGAGAACATCGATATCGAGGTTAAACATCGATATCGACCACGCTGATAGATCGACAGTCTTCTGAGTCGATCTCGAGACTCCTGAGTCACTGCTGCTGAACATCGAAATCGACCCCCAACGTCGAAATCGACCTTCTGTATCGACTGGCAGACTTCTGAGCCAGTAGATTTCGTTGACTAACATCGATATCGACCTTTCCAGTCGATATCGACTATCGTTTTTGTCTCTGCAGGTCTTCTGTTGCAGAATACATCGACAGCAAAGGTCGACATTGAGGTCTGAGTTCGAGATCGAGGCTTCTGGTCGAACTATTCAGGCCTTGTCTTCAACGCTACTAGGATCCCACTGACTCGCTTCCTCGTGGATCGAACCTGATTCCCTACTACTACAGTAGGGAGTCTTGAATTTATTGGAAGAGGCTAAGAGTTGTATTGCTTTATATTTTATTATATATTTCAATTCAATTCTCCCCACGTCAGTACTAGATATGGCGGAGTATCCTACATGCCCCATCATCTTTGGGAGGCCGTTCCTAGCTACGGCCGACGCCAATATCAGTGTGCAAAAGGGACTATTGTCATTCACCATTGGCAATCAAGTCATCGAGTTCTCCTTCAACCCTACCATGAAGGACGTGAATCAAATGGAGGTCAAGGCCATGTATGCAATAGGGAGAGTAATCCCTTGTGATGAACCAACGAAGAGAGCCTTGACTGACGAAGAGCTAGAAGAGAGGGCCATGGAGGCCCAAATGGAGGAGCTTTTGGCAATTTGGCACCAAGCCGACAAAGAAGAGCTTGACAAAGCACTCGATGTCGACACCCACCAGTCGATGTCGAGTACATTGGAGCCAAATCGAGTGCCAGAAGCTATGTATGGGGTCGAGATTGACTAAGGCCAATCGATATCGACTGGACCCACTCGAGATCGACTCCCCCTGATCGAAACCCCTCCATCAACTGCACCCTCGGGAGAAAAGCCACTTGATGTTGACCCTTGTACTCGATGTCGAGTGATCCCTCAAAGCATAACGGACTCGAAGGTAAGTCCAGGTAAAAATCCTCCTCCCTTAAAGTTAAATTCTAATATCCCTATGAAGCGAGTATCCTTATTTCTATGCCTTGCTAACATGATAGGTAAGCAAATAAGTGAATACAAGGCAGGCGACAAGGTGCTTATGGAGCAATGCAACGCCCTGGGATGCAAAAGAAAGGATGGAAGAAAGAAAGCATTGATGATGATCTATAAAGTCTATCTAGTAAAGCTGGAACTCAAAGACAAGAAACGGACACTTTTCAAAGTATAGCTTGAAGGACCTGAAGAGCACATGAGAGCAATATGGTCCCTACATGTGCCACCTTGGAAAGAAGCGAGGAAGAAGTCAGCCTAGCGACTATAAAGTCTAGAGCATGTACATAGACTTTTTAAATTTTAGGGTTTTGAATTTTCGGTTTTGTTTTGGTTTTCAAACTTTAAAACTTTGAACTTTTAGGGATTCGTGAGAAGAACTAATGATTTCAGGTACGAAGGAATCTATAAAAAGCACTCGATATCGACTTAACCAGTCGATATCGACTAAGGGAATCAAAAGGAGCGATTGTGATCAACACTGAGACCACCCTGAGTCGAAACAGAAGACCGATATCGACATAACTAGTCGATATTGACACCATCACTCGAAATCGACCTCCCCTGCAAACGTACCTGATTTGAGTCGTTGCGACGTTTTCTAGTAAGTTCTCTTTCACTCCACTTCTTATTTTATTTTAATAGTGAGGACATTGTAGGATCTAAGTATGGAGTGGGGTAAAAGCATACTTACCCTATTTCAACAGCTCAATTGTTAGTTTAATGCATAAATCTAGTTTTTTGCTCACATGGTTGGTTCTTACATATTTGCATCATATACATATTCTCACACGAGCACAAAGTTTCATACATATTTTGAGAAAAGTACCCCCATTGAAAAATTGAAAAGTGTCATGGAAGTAGTTACAAAGATCGATGATGCAAAAGTAGATCCGTTAGAGATATAGCAATTAAATTGCCTAGTAAAGGGAATTCTCAATGAAGTACAATTTTTAAGGAAAAACCATGAAAGGAGTAAAATTTGAAGTTGCTTTTAACATGTGCATGATAAGAGGACGGAAGACTTTATTTTCCATTCAAGCTTCATTATTTACCTTAACCATTACCAATGCTTGTTGCATTTACATCATATTCTAAGCCATATATGCTTAATGTCATATTTACTACACAAGTCTTAAATTGCCCATTTTTATACCTTTTTACCCATCCGGGAGATTATGTTATAGAATGAATGTCATATTATGGAGTTGTTATATGGTTTGATATGTTGTGAAGTTATTATAAAGTTGATAGCATGAATTTTATTAATAGAAAATTTAATGAGTGAAAGAAAATCCGGTCACCTAGGAGTTAGGTGAATCGACCCTACTTGCGGAAGATAAAATTCACGCGAGATGGGGCACAAGGTGAGGAGTCCGAAACGCTAATTATCTGGGGCCATTTATGACACCCACTCTTCACCTTCACCTTTGCGCATAAAGTTCCTCTTGATTATTAATACTATGTTACAAATTGTTTTTACATAGCCCTTCTTTTGTGCGAGATGTTGCTTTTCATTCACAGGCATGGATTTGATGGCATTAGTACCTTTGCGAGGATGACAATTGATTGTAGGGATATATGAGGATGGATCTACAATGTTGAGAGTTTGAGTCCTTCCCCTGAATGACCAATAAGAGTATTGCATGAGGACAAGCAAGCTTATGTATGGGGTGTTTGATGTGCGCATATTTGACCATATTTCATGCTTACATCTATTCCGTTTTCATGCATATTTTATACTTTTAGGTTGGGAAAGTAGTGAATTTGTGTAGTTTGAGTACATTTGCAAGATATAGATGTCTACACAATTTTGGTTTGATTTCGCAGAAAACGGAGAATTTGGAGTGAAGACAAGATAAGACAGAAGAACTCGATCTCGAGTAGAAAGAACTCGATCTCGATACATGCACCCGACATCAACCTAAGTACCCGAGATCGACTGAAGAGAAAAGAAGCAGATCGAGCCAAAGCCATGTCGACCACAACAAACCAACTCGACTCGACATAGGTCACTCGATATCGACCAATCCACTAGACATCAACTGGTGCAACAGACGCGGATTGGGCCGAATCTTTGGAGGATATTGCTTAGCCACGAAGACATCAATCATCTACCAAGATTCATCTATCTTAGGGGTATATTCCAATCATGTTAGGGAATATTACCTATTTTAATATTTTATTTTAGGATATAATTTAGTTTAGATAAACTTTCCTTTTACCAATGTTAGTAGGATTAGGAGTACAATCCTTGGCTAGCAAGGGTTAGGAGACTATATATAAAGCCCTATGGGGGCTGGCATTCATCATATTTCAAATTACGACAATCAAGCAACCAAGAGAAGAAGGCGGTGGTTGTACGATTAGTTTCTTTCATGTTTTTAATGCAAAGTTTCTATTTTTATGCAATGATGTTTTCCCCAATGAAGAGTGAGTAGTCATCCTACTTATAGTGTGGGGGTGAGCCCGACGGTAGCCATGTAAGTATGCTTGAGTTCTATATTTGATTATGCGATTTCATCTTCTACCCCGCACTCAATCCTTTATGCGAATTTAGGATCATTACTTATTTACCTTATATTAAGTTAAAGTGGATTATAAATGTGAATTTTGATAGTAATTAGGTTTTTCCTGCATAAGTTGACTAAACCCTAATTATGAAAAGGTAGAAACAATTAGGTTTTTATGCGAGAGCCTCTATATTCTTAATTGGTGATGAGAAAAGCTTATCTTTTATGTGATTAAAGTAATAATGCCTGCATGGTTATTGTTGTGGTAAATCCGTACCTTAGGAGCTTTTAGTTATATTAAACAAAAAACCCAAAAATATTATTTCTTTATTTACATCTTTATTTTATTTTTTTTATTTTCTACATTCGATATCGTTTGTGATTCAACTCGAAATCGACAATCCTAGTCGATATCGACCACCCTGCATCGAGAGACCCTGAGTCGACAGTCTTCTGAGACAACAGGAACCCACTGACCTACATAAGATCGACCTACCTAGTCGATATCGAGTGCTTCTGTTGTCTTCTCTTCTCTGCAGGTTTTCACAGATCGATGTTGAGCAATAGGAATCGGCTGCCCCTGTCGATATCGACTCCCCAACTCGATATCGAGGTTACTGGTCGACTTGTGCAGATTTCTTAAAGACTATGCATGCATCGCTAACCTGCCTCCTCGTGGATCGATCCAGATTCCCTTCCACTACAGCGGGAGGAAGTCTTGTATTTTATTTGTGTGAACTAGGATTCGGTTTGATTCATATTTACATTTATTAGAATCGATTTCCTCCTCTCATCAATGGCATAGATGGGGGCAGCGGCGATGGGAGGGAGGAAGAAGGAGGAGGAGTGTGATTGGAGAGAGAGGAGATTCGACGGCGACGAGGGTATCTAGATCTTAAGGTATGATCATCGACTGCTATAGGAGGAGGAACGATGAGTCTTCGATTTGGTAGAGGAGAAGGAGTCTTCCATTTGCCTTCAGATATGAAGGAGGAGGAGAAGGAGTCGATTTAGCAGAGGCGACGACGCTATAGGAGGAAGAACGAAGAAGGTGGATGATCAGCAATTGGCATTGGCATGATTAATCCATCTTCTTCGTCTGTTGGTGGCTTCCAAAGAGTTCTCGCGGAGAAGAAGAGACAATATAGGAGATATAGATAAAGTGCGTGATTATGTATTTTAGTTTAACCAATCAGATCACTTCTTTCCATCTCAACGGACTGAGTACTTCTCACCCCAACACAATATATATATATATTAAGGGTAGGGTTCGGGTAAGAACACCTCTACCGGTTATTAAGTATGGGATGTTTGATGTGCGCGCAAATTTCCATATTTTCTATGCACATATGAATCCATTTCGTCTTTTGCATGCATATTAATGGGAAAACATGGGATAAGTGTAGTTTACACTTAAATGTCAAATATATAGGTTTGCACGAGTTTCTACGTGATTTCGCAGAAAACATGATAAAAATCGACGAATTTGGAAGAGCGGAAAAAAGAACTCGAAGTCTTCTGAAGAGGTAGAAATCGACTGGGGACCTCGAC
This sequence comes from Persicaria maculosa, assembly GCA_963922045.1. Taxonomy (NCBI): domain Eukaryota; kingdom Viridiplantae; phylum Streptophyta; class Magnoliopsida; order Caryophyllales; family Polygonaceae; genus Persicaria; species Persicaria maculosa. Next base: position 18,823,905 of record OY998271.1, on the reverse strand, counting down.
ATCGAGTACATCAGAAACATAGGAATCGAGCAGGAAATGAAACAGAGCATATCGACACAGAGAGGTCGATATCGATGCTTCCATATTGAGCTAAAAGATAGAAGTCGAGTGCCAGTTCGAGTAGGAGAAGGAGAGCTCGAGATAAAGTTTTGAAGGGGTCGATATCGATGTCTAGGGTCGATATCGACCATGCCAGCAGAGGAATCCGACTTAGATTTTTGATAGAAATCTATCCAAAGCTTGCACGTCTATCCAAAAGTCAAGATTTCTTATCTTCCACACCAGATCTATCATGAGGAGGCTGATTTCACCATGGAGTTTTAGTTTTTACTTTTATTTTAGTTTTATCTTAGAGAATAAAGATAAGGTTTCGAGTCCTTGTCGGCATCTATAAATAGAGGCCAATACGGCTGAGTTTAGGAATTCAATTTACATTGAAGTTAGCATCCAGTAGCAATCTAATTTAGAAGACATTTCAGTTTCAATAGAGAGTAGTAACGAGTAGAGAGAGAGAGAAGGCCGAGTGAAGTTGTAAAGCGAGAGCGGAGTGGCTTGTTCGGTTGTACTTTCTTTCGAAGTTTTAATTCAATGTAGCTTTCTTTCAACAATAATGATGATGATGTGCACGATAAGGAGCGAGTAGTCAACCCACTTCTAGGGTCGGGGTGAGCCCGACGATAGCAATGTGAGGTAAGTGCATCAAAGGTATGACTTTTATGTGATTCCGTCTTCTACCCCATGCATGATCCTTTACAAAAGTTAGGGAGATTCATTATTTGAATTATTGAAGCGAAAGCCACTCATATTGTGAACTTGGATTACTCATGAATTGGATAGTAACTCTTAGGAACTATGCGAGAGTCTCTAATCACCTAAGTGTTGGTAACAAAAGTTATTTGACGGAAAGGCATTAAATTTCATAACTTTAGCATAAAACTTGCGTTATTATCGTTGTGGCATGAAACCCCGACTTTGGAAGCCTTTTAATTCATTGAATTCTTTATAAAACTCTTAAGTTTTGTTTTTGTTCATCTTCTTTTTCCATTCTATTTTCTTTGGACTCTTTTCCAACAAATTGGTTACGAAAACAGTTTCTGTGACAAGCATCGAAATCGACTATAAGGGTCGATATCGAGGTCTAACATCGATATCGACCCTAAGGGTCTGTCTCGACGTCGACTTTGCTGCTTTTGTCTTCTGCAGGAACTGCGCTAGGAAATCGACCAGAACTGAGGTCGATATCGACCAGTATACTCGATATCGAGGTCTGCTGAAGTCGAAAGCTTTGATCGTGAGTACAACAAAGGAAGCGCTAACCTACCTCCTCGTGGATTCGATCCTAAATTACCCTACTACTACAAGGGAGGGGATTCTTGTATTATTTGTTTGGGACAGGGAGTTAGCGTAGTTGTGCATTGTTATATTTGAATATTTGAATCTCCTATACTCCACCCCGTTAGCGAACAGAAGACCAGAAATCGAGCCAGGAAGAGAACAACTCTACTCGTTGTAGAAAAGTCGATATCGACTAAAGCCACTAGATATCGAGTGCAAGACATCGAGTGAAGAGCCGAGGTCGAGTAGAGCTGACTCGAAATGAAGATGAGTGGTCGATATCGACTAAAGCCGTTCGATATCGAATGACGCTGTAGAAGACCCGACAAAGTTTTGATGAAATCTTATCTGAGGCAGATTACTTCTACATTAAGTCAAGAATCTTCTATCTTTTATGAGACTTTCTATCCTTTAGAGTGAATTCCATATTTAGCTAATGAGATTTTGTTTATTGACTTTAGCAAGTTTTATCTTAGGAATAAGATAGATTTTCCTTTCCTTGGATAGCAAGGTTTGAAATCTATAATTGGAGCCATTAGGGCTGAGATTCCATCATCCAATATTGAAGAAAACCATTTTACAATTCAGTTTACAGAGAGAGAGGAGGCCGAGTGAAGGAGAGAGAAGCGAGAGCGGACGTTTGCTTTGTTCGGTTGTACTTTCGACGTTTGCAGTTTCAATTCAAGTTTGTTATTTTCTAACAATGATGATGATGCCTATGGATATGAAGCGTGAGTAGTTCCCTTACTTCTAGGGCCGGGGTGAGCCCGACGTTAGCCATGAATGTTTATGCATCAAAGGTATGATTTTTATGCAATTTCGTCTTCTATCCTATACACACGATTCTTCTACGAAAGTAGTAGGCGATCCTTATTTGCATTATTGAAGCGAAAGCCTTCTTATTGTGGAATTGGATTAATTATGAAATTGGATAGTAACACTTAGGGTTTATACGAGAGCCTCTAAATTACCTAATTGTTAGTAACGAAAGTTATTTGATGAAATGGCATAATCTTTCATGAATTTGGCATGGCTTATATGGTTATCGTTGTGGCACGAGATCCCCGATCTTGGACGTTTTTAGTTTATTGAGTTTTATACAAATCTGCGATTTTATTCTGTTCATCTGTCGTGAATCATTATCATATTCTTTGGACACTTTTCCGACAAATTGGTTACGTTTTACACTTTCTGTTGAAGACTGGATTTTGACTGCTGTAGTCGATATCGAGTGACGGACTCGATATCGAGTGTTCTACTCGACTTCGACTGTCTTTTTCTGTTTTGCAGGAAGTTGTTGGAAATCGACTGAACCTCAGTCGATATTGACTATATTACTCGATATCGAGTGATCTGCTGAGTCGAAATAGAACGTGGTTTCAAGCTTAGGATCCGCTGATAAACCTCCTCGTAGATCGATCCTAAATACCCTACCACTATATTGGGAGGGTTTCTTGTAATTTATTTGCTTTGAGAGGGAGTTGGTTTAGCTCATATTTATATTTTTTCGACTAGTTTCCCTCCCGCTAACAAATTTTGGTGTCGTTGCCGGGGAGGCAATCATTCGCACCTTATGTTTCACTCGCGTTCTTTTCTAGTCCTGATTTTATAGGTTTATGCGACGCTCTGATCGCGTACCTATCTTGGAAAGTCTAGACAAGCCCAAACGTTTCCTCCACATTTGAAACAGAGCAATCCGAATCACAGCCGAGAACGAGACATAGGCTCAACTCATAGAGAGAGTGAGGAAGGAAATTGAGGACCATAGTACTACCATTGCCAATGAAAGGGCAACTGCAACTGCAGATAAAGCTCGCTTCGATCGAGAGGATGATGCACGCAGACAAGCCCAAGAGAGGCTCAATCAATATCTGCATACGGAAATGCAATACATGCACCCTACGTATTACTTTTGAAGGAAGAAATAATGAATGTCCCTTGCAACATATTACTACTTTCATGGATTTATGTGAGACTTGATGTACATATTTGTATCTCTATTTATTACATCGTTTGACTTCTTATTTCATTCGATTTCCAAAGAAAAGGTTCAAAAGAATATAAACTTGTGTAAGAATGGGCTAAAATACAAGAAATAAAGTCTGCACAAGTTTTGAGCTAACCATGCAGGAATTCGAGCGAAATCGGAGTCAAAACGAAGAAGCCAAGTGAAGTAGAGTAGAGGTCGATATCGACCTTAAACATCGATATCGACCATAGTTGTCGACACACCTTCTGAGTGTCGAGATAGACCACACAGACCCACCCAGAAGGCACTCGATATCGACCTTAAACATCGATATCGACCTCAACATAGAAATCGAGTGGAGATGGACAAGTCGAGCAGGAACAGAGACATCGATATCGACCTACAACGTCGATATCAACCTTATCTCGATAGAAGATAGATCCGATTTCGTGACTCAAATTATGAATTCTATCATCAAAGCCACGGATTACCTTGTACTTCTAGATAGTTAGCAGCTGAATTTATCTTTTCCTTTAAAGTTTTATCAAAATAAAGGACCTATCCTAATTGTTCGGATAGAGTTCATAGTTTGGATAGAAGTTACAATCCGTGGATAGCGAGGATTAGTAGCCTATAAATAAAGCCATAGGGGGCTGGCATTCAATCATCAATCAACACATCCAATTACATTCAATAGAGTTAGAGAGAAGTTTTAGGGTTTGGCATTCGCGAGAGCCGACGTTGAGTTGTAAAGCTTCGGAGTTTATAGTTAAATGCAAGTTTATTTCTTTCAATCAATGATGAGTCTCATAATGAGGTGCGAGTAGTTCCCCAAAGCTCTTAGGGTCGGGGTGAGCTCGACGTTAGCCATGCGTGCTTGAGGTAAGTATTAGATGTTGATATCGTTGTGTGTATATCATCTCCTACAATTCTATGTTTAGTCCTAATCGAAAGAAAAGGGATTAATGCTAACAACTTGAGTTATAAACATAAAATTGGTAGAGACAATTAGGTTTATTTGCAAGAATAAAACTAAGAGTTGGTGTACGGCGAAAGCTTGTCCCTCGGGTGAAATAGCGCAATTGTCCGTCTTATTTATCTCGTCGCATGCATTGGTTAACGTTGTGGTAAACCATAATCCTAGGAGTTGCTTTTTACATAGTTTATACACATAAAACCTCTGTTTATTTATGATCATTACTTCTTTCCCATTCTTAAATCTTCGGCCTTTCTTTGCCGACGAGGAACTAACCCACAGCAGGAGAACATCGATATCGAGGTGAAACATCGATATCGACCATGCTGATAGATGGATAGTCTTCTGAGTCGATCTCGAGACTCCTGGGTCACTGCTGTTGAAACATCGATATCGACCCCCAGACGTCGATATCGACCACCTGTGTCGACTGGCAGTCTTCTGAGCCAATCGATTTCGTCTGCTAACATCGATATCGACCTTTCCTTGTCGATATCGACTGCTTATTTTTGTCTCTGCAGGTCTTCTGTTGCAGAAAGCATCGACAGCCGAAGTCGACATCGAGCTCCAAGGTCGAAATCGAGGCTGTTGGTCGATGCAAGACGTGAGATTTCCGACGGTACTAGGATCCCGTTGACACGCCTCCTCGTGGATCGATCCTGACTACCCTTCCACTACAACGGGAGGAAGTCTTGTAATTATATGCATAGGCTAGGAGTCAGTTTACATTTATACATATTTTATATTTGTACTTAAGAAACTCGACGTTCCTCCTGCTTAACAAGACTGTCGCCGATGGTGCTAATTTAGAATATGTTAGACTAAAATCCTTTTGATGGTCTCTTGTAGGGAAGGCTTTGCAATGGCTTGAAAGCTTGGCTCCACACTCGCTAAGGACATGGGCAGAGGTGAAGGATGCGTTCCTCAACATGTTCCTCCCTCCATAAAAAACGGCGATGCTGCGACAAAGGATCATGGCTTTTAAACAAAAGCCTTGCGAGACATTAGCGCAGGCATGGAAGCGCTTCAAGGACCTATTGCGATCATGCCCTACGCATGGGTAACTACCTTACATCATCCAGGAGATCTTCTATAACTCCCGCGACGCACTAAATAAGGAAACAATCAACTCTTACACCACCTATCGGTACATTGAGCTTACACCTACGGAGGCCCGAGACACAATTGAGAGGCTTGTCAACTTTGACAACACATATGGGACTGCCAGAAATGTGGGTCTACTAGGTACAACACCAACGCCTCCCCACATCTTAAGCAAGTCAGCATTGTAGAGACACATGGAGAACCTAAATGGATGAGAGGCCCCTATGGAGGTGGAAATCACCAGTATTGGGGGGGATCAAAGGTTCTACCAACCTTAGCATCAATAGAGGGATCCCCCACCTTATAGAGCCCCTGGACATCCCGAGCGGGAACCAAAGAAAGATGACCATCAGATCATACTTGATGAGATGTAGAGGAACCACGCTGAGTTTAAACAATCCAACAACTCAGTCCATACTCAGCTGCACGGCATCAACTTTAGACTCGAGGAGATCGACGTTTGGAAAAAGAGCATGGAGATAAAAATGGGTCAATTGGTTGATCAAATTCCCAAACCGTTAGGATTGCTGCCAGGATCTACTGTGCCCAATCTTAAGGGCAAATCTACTGGTCACATAGCGGCTATGAATCTAAGGAGTGGGCGTCAGCTGTGAACGCTCGAGCAAAAAGCAGAGGAAGAAGCCACTGGAGAGGACTTGATATCGACTCATCCAGTCGATATCGACCGAGATGCAGTCGACATCGAGTCCCCTTTACTCGATGTTGAACCAGAAGCTGAACCACACAAAAAATTGATTCCTCCAGTCGATATTGACCCAACCTTACTCGATATCGACACAGCTCCAGCCGCAGTAAAGAAGAAGATGATGCCATTCCCAAAGAAAACTTTGAAGGACCCGGCGGAAAAGAAGTTCTAGCGCTTTGTGAAGATGCTTCAAGGGCTAAACGTTACAATTCCATTCACCGAAGCTCTTCATGAGATACTATCTTATGTAAGGTTTCTCAAAGACATACTGGGGAAGAAGTGATCAATTCCTGAGATTCCATAGGAATGCAGCAAGATGGAGCTACCAGAGAAGCGACAAGACATAGGTAAGTTTGCTATCACTATACACATAGGTCAACACCGATTCAATGCTTTATGTGATTTAGGGGCGAGTGTTAGCATTATGCCACTAACAATATGGTCAAAGCTAAAAATTGGTGCCCTAGAGCCTGTGGATGCTAAACTCTATATGGCGAACAACACGGTGGTCATTCCTACAGGCCTTGTTGATGATGTGCCGATTTAAGTAGGTAAGTTCTTTGTCCATGTTGATTTTCTAGTTGTTGATATGGCAGAGGACCCTGCTTGTTCAATTATTTTAGGAAGGCCCTTCTTAGCAAACGTTGATGCAAACAAAAGCGTAAGGAAAGGATTGCTCTCATTAACCATCAGCGACGAAGTTATAGAGTACACATTCAACAAGACGGTAAAGTGGCATGAAGGTCCTATGGAGGTGAAATCAATCAAGGGCATCTACATCGCTTGCGGGGAACCTAAGGTAAGAACTATGACACCTGAAGAGTTAGAGAAAAAGGGCTATAGAAGCCCAAATGGAGGAAATCATGGCATTCTTGAACAAAGGCACTGAAGTACCACTCGAAATCGACCCAAGTAAGTCAATATCGACTAACAATTTTCCAGATGATGTGCCAGGTTTTAAGTATGGGGTTGATGTCAGATCACACCACTCGAAATCGAGTGAATCACTCGAAATCGACCAGCCTCCATCGACTAAGTCAAAAGCTAAGAAAAGCCACTCGATATCGAGTCAACTAAGTCAATATTGAGTCGATCAGGCCGAGTCGACTTCCCCTATGTCGACTGAACCACCAGGAGCAAAACATGACTCGATATCGAGTAACAACAGTCGATATCGATTGGACCCTCAGATAAAAAAGGAAAGCTTGGTAAAGGTAAGCCGATGTATGGATCCCTCTTCCCCAATTTCAATAAATGATTTATCTATATATGGGAGAGGTTTGCCTTGGTATGTGCGCTTGTGCAGGATATCCAATGATGATCTAAGCAACTACAAAGTAGAAGATAAGGTGTATGTCTCCAAATCAAAGGATCATTGGTTCCCGAGCAAGTTCAAAACAAAGAAGATGGGTCCATTTACAGTAAACAAGAGCCATTCAGGGGGGATGCAGATGCGAGACAAGAACGGAGTACTATTTAAAGCCCATGCTACATGGGCTCTGTAGATGCCGCCTTTAGAGCATGAAAGAAGAAGTCGGCCTAGCGACTATAAAGTCTAGAACTTGTAATGAGACAAATAGTTTTTAAGTTTTGGATATTTTTGGTTTTGTTTTGAGACTTTATGTTTTGGTTTGGCTTTTGTTTTATTATCTAATGAATTTCAGGAAAAAGAAGCTGCGAAAAGGGGACTCGATATCAAGTCTATTACTCGATATCGACTGCGCATGTCGATTTAGAGAAGTTGTGATCGATTGAGGATCATACTGAAAATTAAAATCACCAGGAATTGAGTGACATCATTCGATATCGACTGGATAATTCTATATCGAGTCACCATACAGACGTCTTCAAAACCTGATTTTCGCGATTCTGCGCTAATTTTTATTATGTTCTTTCTTAAACCTAGTTCTTATACAGTGAGGACACTATAATCTTTATGTCTGGGGTGGGGGAAAGGCTTGCTTGCTTATTTTAATTATTTTTGCGCATATTTCACATTTTTTTCATATTTATTCATAATTCTCCAATTGCATTATACATGGTTACTTTGGATATGTTTATCTATCTATACGCGTCATGTTTATTGTCTAAAGTCAAAAAAAATCACCCCTATTGAAAAATTTTGAAATTGGATAAGTGTCTTGGAAGTTTAATAGAACTCGATGATGCAAAAGTAGATTCATTAGAGTTATAGCATGAAATTGCCTAGTAAAGGGAAGTCACAATGAAGTGCCATTTTTAGAGAAATCCATGAAAGGAGGAAAAATCTGAAGTTGCTTCTGACATGTGCATAAACAGAGGATGGAGGACTTTATATTTTCCATACATGTACTCAATTTCATATCCTAGCCTTACCTATGCATATTTGCCTTACACAAAGCCATATATGAGCCTTACATTATTATTGCTACACATACAATACATATTACCCATTTTTATACCTTATACCTTATCCGGGGATTATGTTGAGAATGGATGTCATATTTGGAGTTGTTATATGGAGTTTGTGCATATTATTATTAAAGTTGTTGGCAGGATGAAAGAAAATTTGAATTATGAAAAATTTAATGAGCGAGAAAAAATCCGATCACCTCAGGAGATAAAAGGTAGATCGACCCTGCTCGTTTAGATGTTAGTTCGGCGACATGGGACACCAATATGAGGAGTCTGAAGTACTAAGTATCCGGGGCCATTCATGACACCCATATTTGCGATTCACGAAAAGGCAGTGCTAAGGTTAGAGAGGTAAAAGCATCATAGAAAAAAAAGCATTGAGCGAAGAGCGAAAGGTGAGAAATCTTATAAAGAAGGAATGTTGTATGGAAGTTTGAAAAGAAAGTTTATTTCCCCGGAATTAACACCACATGGCCAAAAATTTGCCCACCTTTAGCCTTTTACCAATCTACTTCTCTATGAGCTTGCATAAAAGTCCTCTTGATTATTAATGCTTTGTCACATGAAATTGTTTTATGCATAACCCTCCTTTTGTGCGTATGATGTTGCTTTTATTCACATGCATGGATTTGTTGACATTAGTCCCTTTTCGAGGATGGCAATTGATTGTAGGGACATATAACAATGAATCTATGATGTTGAGGGTTTAGTTTCTTCCCCTGAATGACCGCTAAAATTATTGCTTGAGGAGAGGCAATCATAAGTATGGGGTGTTGATGTGCGCTCAATTTACCATGTTTTTCATCTATGTTTACTTCGATTTCTGTCGATATTTTCATACATATTGGTTGGGAAAGCATAAGATTTATGTAGTTTATGTTTATTTGCAAATTATGGAGGTCTACACGAGGTCTTGTGTTATTTCGTAGAAATCGAGGCAAAATCGAAGCGATTTGGAGAAGAGAAGAGAAAGCTGGAAAATCACTTGAAGTCTACTGAGGATAGGGTTTGTGATCGACATGGATAGGGTTTGTGATCGAAGCCGAATCACCCTGAAGCCCGAGCAGAAATCAGAAAGACATCGATATCGATGTAAAGGGTCGATATCGACCTTCCCTGCTGTCTTCTTCAACTCCTGAAATTAGTGACGGTTTAGTAAGTTTTCTTCTTAACCCTAGTTCTAATACAGTGAGGACACTGTAAATTTTAAGTATGGGGTGGGGGAAAGGCTTATTTACATATTCATGCTTAGTTTAGGGTTGCATATTTATTTTAATGCATATTTATTTTAATTGACCCCCATCAAAAATTTTATGAGTGAAGGAGAGTCATGGAAGTATAAAAAAGAGCTCTATGATGCAAAATTAGATTCATTAGAGATATAACATGAGATTGCCTAGTTAAGGGAAGTCCCGATGAAGTGCAAATTTTTTGAGAAAATCATAAAGGAGATGAAAATTTGAAGTTTCTTTTGACATCTGCATAATAAGATGATGGAGGATTTTTTTTATAAAAAGTCCATACAAGCAAAATTCCATATCCTAGCCTTACCTACGCATATTCACAAAAGCCATATATGAGACTTATTATGATCATTATTGCTCCACATATACATATTGTCCATTTTTTACCTTATACCCTATCCGGGGACAAAGTTTTTTTGAATGGATGACATCTTTTGGAGTTATATGGAGTTGTGCATTTATAAAGTTGTTGGCAGGAATGATACAATATGGAAAATTAAATGAGCGAGAAAAAAATCCGATCACCTCAGGAGATAAAGGTAGGTCGACCCTGCTCGCTGAGATAATAGTTCGGCGAGATGGGACACAAAGGTGAGGAGTCCGAAGTACTAAGTATCCGGGGCCATTCATGACACCCATGTTTGCGACTCGCGAGAAGGCAGTGCTAAGGTTAGAGAGGTAAAAGCATTAAAGTGAAAAAAGCATTGAACGATGAGTGAAAGGTGAGACATTATGAAGGAGGAATGTGGAATATTTTGGAAAGAAAGTGTACTTCCCCGGATTTAACACCACATTGTCAAATGTTAGCCCACCTTTAGCCTTTTACCAATCCACTTCTCACAAGCTTGAAGAAAGTCCTCTTGATTATTAATGCAATGTCACTAAAATTGTTTTTTGCATATTACCTCCTTTATAAGTATGAAATTGCTTTTATGCACAGGCATGGACTTGGTTGACATAAGTACCTTCTCGAGGATGGCAATTGATTGTAGGGACATATGAAAAATGAATCTATGATGTTGAGGGTTTACTTTCTTCCCCTGAATGACCATTAAGAGTATTGCTTGGGGACAAGCAAGCTTAAGTATGGGGTGTTTGATGTGCGCGCAAATTGCCATATTTTCTATGCACATATGAATTCATTCTGTTGTCTTTTGCATGCACAATAATGGGAAAACATGGGAATGGTGTAGGTTATGCTTAAATGTCAAATATATGGGTTTGCACGAGTTTCCATGTGATTTCGCAGAAAACAGGATGAAAATGGATGAATTCAGAAGAGCGGAAAAAGAACTCGAAGTCTTCTGAAGAGGTCGAAATCGACTGAAGACCTCGACATCGAGTACATCGAGACATAGGAATCGAGCAGAAAGGAAACAGAGCATCTCGACACAGAAGAGGTCGATATCGACGTTTGGGGGTCGATATCGATGCTGTCAGATCGACCGAGTTGATAGAAGTCGAGTAGGAGAAGGAGAAGCTCGAGATAAGATTTTGGAGGGGTCGATATCGAGGTCCAAGGGTCGATATCGACCATGCCAGCAGAGGAATTCGACTCCGATTTTGATAGAATTGTATCCAATGCTTGCAATATCTATCCAAAGGTCGAGATTTCCTATCATCAACATCAGATTTATCATGAGGAGGCTGATTTCACCATGAAGTTTTAGCCTTTACTTTTTATTTATTTATTTATTTATCATAGAGAATAAAGATAAGGTTTCGAGTCCTTGTCGTCATCTACAAATAGAAGCCAATAGGGCTGAGTTTAGGTATTCGATGAAGAAGATTCCAAATTCAGTTTGAGAGACAATTAATTTGCAATAGAGAATAGAGAGAGAGAGAGAGTGGCCGAGTGGAGTTGTAAGGCAAAAGCGGAGTGGCTTGTTCGGTTGTACTTTCTTTCGGAGTTTTAATTCAAAGTAGCTTTCTTTCAATAACAATGATGATGATGTGCATGATGAGGAGCGAGTAGTCAACCCACTTCTAGGGTCGGGGTGAGCCCGACGATAGCAATGTGAGGTAAGTGCAACAAAGGTTTGACTTTTATGCGATTCCGTCTTCTACCACATGCATGATCCTTTGCGAAAGTTAGGGAGATTCATTATTTGCATTATTGAAGCGAAAGCCACACGTATTGCGAACTTGAATTACTCATAAATTGGATAGTAACTCTTAGGAATTATGCGAAAGCCTCTAATAACCTAAGTGTTGATAACGAAAGTTATTTGACGGAAAGACATAAAAGTTCATATCTTTAGCATGAAACTTGCATTGTTATCGTTGTGGCATAAAACCCCGACTTTGGAAGCGTTTTAATTAATTAAATTCTTCATAAAAGTCTTAGTTTGTTTCTGTTCATCTTCCCTCTCCATTCTATTTTCTTCGGATCCTTTTCCGACCAATTGGTTACAAAAACAGTTTCTGTGACAAGCATCGAAATCGACCTTAAGGGTCGATATCGAGTACTAACATCGATATCGAGGTCTCTGCTCGACGTCGACTTGCTGTTTTGTCTTCTGCAGGAACTGCGCTAGGAAATCGACCAGAACTGAGGTCGATATCGACCAGTATACTCGATATCGAGTGTCTGCTGAGGTCGAAAGCATTGATCGTGAGTACAACAAAGGAAGCGCTGACCTACCTCCTCGTGGATTCGATCCTGAATTACCCTACTACTACAAGGGAGGGGATTCTTGTATTATTTGTTTGGGACAGGGAGATAGTCTAGTTGTGCTTATTTTATTCTCCTATTTTACATACACCTCCCCCCTACTTATGAACATTCCTCAATACCAGTCTCAAAGGCCTCCTCTTCTTTTCTATCAATTTCATCCGAATTTGACCTGATTTTAAAAAATTCATAAATCGGAGAGAAGGCTTTGGCAAATTGTTTGCAGACTTGCAGGTGGATTTGGTGGAACGTTGGTTGCAGGTGATTTGGTGGGATGAATGTGATCAAAAATACGAGGAGAACAATTAGCACTTCACTTGCAGGCATCCAATTTGATGCTTTTTTTGTGTGTGTGGGGGGCGGGTGGGGGTGGGGGATAGTTTGTGTTTGTGTTAAGGGTCGGTGATATCGGGTGGGTGGGTAAGGTTTTCGATATGCATAATTTTAATTCATTATTCATCAATTATTCAGATATATGTGACAAATTTTTGTTACTAGTGGTATTGAGTTGATAAATTATTCGGTGAAATCTAATTTATTATTCGTCAAACTATGGATTCCTCGGTTTGGCAACAAAATAAAACAAAACGTTATTAAGTGAAATATGAAAGATTATTCGGTGAAACATTATTCATATAAAATGTAAGTATTGTTTAGAGATTTGAGGCTTCTTTTATCTGAAATTAATTGACAAAAAAAACTAATCATCTTTCGGTAACATATGACAAACTATTCAATGGAATTGATAAATTTTGATCTGAATTGGATCAAAAAAGGTAACATAACATTATTCCGTAGGATGTAAAACATTATTCGGTAGAATTGTCAAATTTTAAAGAAACTAAATTAGATGAGTCCCTTCGATAAATCACCCATAATAATATATTTTTCACAAAATCATTAATATTCTCTATATTTTCAAGAAAATTAGTTTTAAAAATGTGGAAGGGTGGTGAGTTACACGTACAACAAAAGAGGGAAAGAGGAGGGGGTGAGTGATTTTTTATGTGGGTCCCATAAGATTTTCAAGCAAATTCAAACAAAAAATAACTTAAATCATAACCATCCATTCCGTTTAGATGAAGGGCCCAAATTTGTGTACAATGTACATCCTAAGGGGTGTGCACACCCAAACCACCATGAAAGACGCCAGGGTAAGAGTCGGGAAAAGTGGGAAGAGATAACAGCCATGAAAGAGGCCTTAACGAGCTCGATTTAGAGCTCGAAGTTATAGACTCACCGCCACGAGTTAAACTCGCCGCCGCGAGCTAGATATCGCCGTCACGAGCCTGCACTGGGCCATGAGGAGTTGGCTCTCACCACAGTGAGTGATCCTCGTTGCCGCTGCGAGTGATATATGTTCTTAAAGATTACAGTGTCCTCACTGTATTAGAACTAGGGTTAAGAAAGTAACTTACTAAAACGTCACAAATTTCAGGAGTCGAAGAATCTGCAGTGGTGGTCGATATCGACCATTAATATCGAAATCGACTTCTTTCATCGATTTCTGACTCAAGCTTCAGGGTGATCCGGCCTCGACCACAAGCCCGTCAGAATCGACCTTAAGGTCGATATCAAACATTGCACTCGATTTCGATGCTTGTCTTCTCTCCTTTCCTGCAACTTGTTAGAAAAATAAAACTAAACCAAAAACATGCATGATGATGTAAAGTCTCAAAGCAAAGTAAAAACTGTCCAAAACCAAAAACTAAGACTTTGTTACAAGCTCTAGACTTTAAAGTCGCTAGGCCGACCTCTTCCTTTCAAGCTCTCAAGGCGACATCTGCAGAGCCCATGTGGCTTGGGCCTCAAATAAAACTCCTTTCTTGTCTCTCAACTACATTCCGCATGGATGTATTTGATTCACTGTGAATGGTCCCATCCTCTTATCTTTGAATCTATTAGGGAAACAATGATCTTTTGATTGGCGACATAAACCTTGTCTCCTATCTCATAATGGCTCGGATCATCATCGGATACCCTACACAAACGCAGATGCCAAGGCACACCTCTTCCAAATAATGATAAATCTCTTATGGAGATGGAAAAGGAGGAATCCGTACCTTAACTTACCTTCTCTTCTTTCTGTGGCTCAGGTCGACATCAGTCTTCAGTTGTCGATATCGAGCTCTGTTGTGCTCCTGGAGGTTCAGTCGATTTGGAGTGGTTCTGCTCGACATGACCATGTTGATTTTGACCTTCAGAGATTGATATCGAGGTCTTTGCTCCTTTCTCAGCTTTTATGGCAGTCAATTTTAGTATTGGTTTGTGGTCGATATCGACCTTTATACTCAATTTCGAGGTTTCTTCTCCTCCATCGACCCGATACTTATGACCTGGCAAAGAATCTTGAACTATGTTAGTCGATATCGACTTACCTGGGTCGATTTTGATGTTCTTTCTGGCTCCTTCATTCAAGATTGCCACAACCTCCTCCACTTGGGCTTCTATGGCCCTCTTTTCATGCTCTTCCGGTGTCATACTCCTTACCTTTGTCTCCCCGTATGTGATGTAGACACCATTGATGGCCTTTTATCTCCATTGGCCCATTGTTGTTTCTCACCGTCTTGTTGTAAATGAGAGCAATTGTAAATGACAGCAACCCTTTCTTCACGCTTATGTTTGCATCAACGGTTGCTAGGAATGGCCTACCTAAAATAATGGGACAAGCAGGGTCCTTTGTCTTATCAACAACTAAGAAATCAGCAAGGACAAAGAATTTACCTACTTGCACTAGTACATCATGAACCATCCCTGTTTGAATTACTACCGCGTTGTTCGCCATATATAACTTTGCATTCACGGGCTCCAAAGGACCTATCTTTACCTTGTGCCATATGGTTATTGGCATCATGCTAACGCTAGGGCCCAAATCAACTAAATCATTAAACTGATATCGACCTAAGCCTATAGCGATAGAAAACTTACTTGGGTCCGCCCACTTCTGTGGTAGCTCCAATCAGTTGCACTCCTCTGCGATCTCAGCAATTGATCGCTTCTTACCCAATATGTCCTTAAGGAATCTCACATATGATGGCATCTCATGAAGTGCTTCTGTGAATGGTATTGAGACATTAAGTCCTTGAAGCATCTTCACGAACCGCTAGAACTTCTTTTCCGCCGGGTCCTTAGTTACCTTTTTTGATGGGAATGTAAACATCTTCTTCTTTCCTGCGGCTGGAGTTAGATCGACATCCCCCCGAGCGTTTGTAATTGACGCTCACTCCTCAAGTTCATGGCCGCTATGTGTTTAGTAGTTTTGCCCTTTTGGTTGGGCACAGTTGATCCAAGCAATGCTCCTGACGCTTTGGGTATTGCTTCCGCCAATTGATCCATTTGGGTTTCCATGTTGCACTTTCAAACGTCTATCTCCCCAAGTCTAGAGTTGATGCCCTGCAGCTGAGTGTGCATGGATTTGTTGGCTTGTTTGAACTCAGCGTGGTTCCTCCGCATCTCATCAAGAATGATCTGCAGGACATCCTTCCTTGTTTCACGCTCAGGGTGGCCACGTGCTCTATATGGTGGGGGATCCCTTTGTTGATAGAATCATTGATCTCCTCAATATTGTTGATTGCCCCATCCATAGGTGCCTCTCGTGCACTTGGCTTCCTCATGTTGTTCCGCCGTAGATACTTTCTCAAGATGTGGATAGGCACTAGTGTTATGCCTTGTTGAACCACATTCCCAACAAGGTTGATTGTTGCTCAGGAACCTGACTTGCTTTTGAAGGCGGTGTGTTTGATCGTTATGTAATTGTTGCCGCACATCAGGATCTATCACATTTGGAGGCTCATAATGTGGCAAAAATGGGGCATGCCTTGAGTCATAGGCCGCAGCAGTCCCATAGGTGTTATCAAAGTTCACGAGCCTCTCAATGGTCTCCCAGGCCTCCGTTGGTGTGAGCTCAATGTACCGATAGGAGGTGTATGAATTGATTCTCTCCTTATTCAGCGCATCAAGGGAGAAGTAGAAGATCTCCTGGATGACATATGGAAGTTGCCCATGCATCGGGCAGGATCTCAACAAGTCCTTAAAACGCTCCCACGCCTGTGCCAATGTCTCACTAGGCTTTTGTTTGAAAGTCGTGATCCTTTGCAGCAGCATCGCCGTTTTAGATGGGGGAAAGAATTTGTTTAGGAATGCATCCTTCACCTATGCCCATGTCCTCAGCAAGCGTGGAGCCAAACTCCCTAGTCATTACAATGCCTTCCCAGCCAAAGACCATCAAAAAGATTTTAGTCACACATATTCTAGATTCACACCATCAGCAATGGTTTCACATAAGTCCATGAAAGTAGAGATATGTTGTAGTGGGCATTCATTTGGTCTTCCTTCAAAAGTATTTCTTTTAATCTCAGATAGGAAGTTTATTTTAATTTCATAGTTAGAAGGAGGAATTAAAATAGCGGATTCAGGAACAAGTAGCGTCGGATGCATGTATTGCATCGCCGTCTGTGGATATTGATTGAGCCAATTTGGGCTTGCCTACGCGCATCCTCCTCCCTATCAGCACGGGCTCGCTCTGCAGCAGCGGCGGCCCTCTCAGTAGCGATTGTAGCATTATGGTCCTCAATTTCCTTCCTCAACCGCTCTATGGTCTCAGCCTGTGTCTCGTTATCCACCATAATTTGAATAACTTTGTTGCGAAGATGGAAGAAACGTTCAGGCTAGTCAAGACTTTCCAGGATAGGTCCGCGATCAGTGCGTCGCATAAACCTGCAAGATAAGCACTAAAGGTAGATCGTTAGAAAACTTAGGTAGCGATTGATTGCCTTCCCGGTAACGGCGCCAATTTGTTCGTTTAGGGGAGGTGTGATTCTGCTTAAATAAAATATTCAAATATAAACTCTAACTATGCCAACTCCCTTATCAAGCAAATAAATATAAAAATCCCTCTAGATGCAGTGGTAGGGTAATTCAAGATCGAATCCACGAGGAGGTATGTCAGTGCTTCCTTAGTTGCAATCACGATTAGGCTTTCGACCTCATGAGACACTCAATAACGAGGTGCCTGGTCGATATCGACCTCAGTTCTAATCGATTTCTAATGAGTTTCCTACAGAAGACAAAAGCTAACACATTCGATGTCGAGATGGACTTTGATATCGATGTTAGTGCTCGATATTGACCTTTGTCAGTCAATTTCGATGTCTGTAACAGAAATTGTAAACGTAACCTATTTTTCGGAAAAGTAGACCGAAGATTGTAGAATGGTGTAGGAAAGATGGACAGAAATAAAAACTCAAACTTTTTTATCAAATTCAATTAACTAAAAACTTCCAAGGTTGGGGATTCATGCCACAATGATATTTATGCAAGTATGATGCTAAAGTTATGAAATTTAATGTCTTTCCGTCAAATTACATTCGTTACCAACACTTAGGTGATTAGAGGCTCTTGCATAAAACCTAAGAGTTACTATCCAAGATAAAACTTAATAAAGGTAAAAACAAAAAATTCCTTGGTAAATAACATAAAGGATGAAGTCTTTCATGGCTTGCCTTGGTCCTCCCTCGACTCCTCTGCTGGCTGACGACTTATATGGGTTCTTAGGGTTGTTTCTTTCATCTGTGTTTTTTGTGTGTCTATTATATTGTATGTTGACGGTTAGTCCGCCTTCCGATTCGTCGGCCTATCAAGTTTCAGGCCTGTCTGAACTCGAATTTTTACCTTATAAAAAAAATAAATAAATAAAGGATGAAGTCTGGTGTATTGGATAGAAGATCTCTACTTTAGGATAGATGTGCATGCTTCGGATATAATTCTATCAAAATCTGAGTTGGACTTCTTTTGCAGGCAACATCGATATCGACCTTTATCCTCGATATCGACCTTCAGACATCGATATCGACCTCTTCTGTGTCGACATGCTCTGTTTCTCCTCTTCTCGATTCCTGGTGCTCTGTTTCACTTGATGTCGACCTCTTTCGAAGACCTCTATCTTTGACAATAATGCATAAACCACACTAATCTTATGATATCCCCCTAATATGCATGCAAATGATGACGAAATGGACATAAATGTGAATAGAAAATATTGCAATTTGCGCGCACATCAGGTAGTTACTCTTCACCTTATAGGTATAGCCGTTCGTGGTAGTTCTTAACTCGGGACATGAGAAGGCGTTAAGATAAACAATCGGTGGAGACATGGCCTAAACTCCACTACCTTTTACATCGAAGGCATGTCCCCGAGGAGTATGTGGAGTCTATGAGGTTAATGTTAGCCACTCTTTGCCAAGGACTGAGGACACCCATGGAGTTCCGCGATGAGATTGAAAGGGTGTCTCACCAAGCTAACGTGTACCTCACCGATCACGCTCTTTGTCGCCAATTTCTTGTGGGATTGAACATCGCCATTTGAAACCCCTTAGCCATTCATGGTTTTTAGGATATCAACACCCTATGTCACAAGGCGCGTCTCCTATATGAATAACAACAACAACAATCTGCGAGATCCGGCCAAACTCCTTACATCCGTAGGTTTGTACCCGCTCCGAATGCTTCAAATCACTCCCATTGGTCCTCTAACTCTATTTGGCAGCCCAAGGGAGTCTTCGACTCACCTAATTCAGGTTTTCAAGTTCAAACTAGGACAATTATTGCACCATCTCCTCAAACGAACACCTGTGAGCAACGATGCTTTACTTGCAATAGTCCGGACCACATTGCCCGGAATTTCCCACAACGAAAGAAGGTGTTGCTCAATGACATGGGAGATTACTAATACGAGGAGGATGAGCCCATGGAGTTCGCTCATGAGGACGGCATTGCGATTGACCCTGATGCTTTTGATGATGCCTTTTGCCTAGTCAATCGACGTGTCCTCATCTTACAAGAAGCTCCCTTGGCCGATCAAAGGGAGAAAATTTTCCACACTAAGTGTGTGGTTCCTAAGGCCACCCTCCCCGTCATCATCAATGGCGGAAGCTGCTGCAATTTGATCAACGAGAAGATGTTCGACTACCTCCACCTGGCCCCCATTCCTCGAGCCACACACTACAGCTTGAATGGTATTTTGGATGGCCATTCTAAAATGATGGTAACTCGCCAATGCTTGGTCTCCCATAAACTCGGTTCTTATTGTGATCAAGTATGGTGTGATGTGGTATGGATGGATTGTAGTCATATATTGCTAGGACGCCCTTGGCTATATGATAGGCATGTTATTCATGATGGTTGTTTGAACACATATTCTTTTAAATTTGACGGGAGAAGCGTTACTCTATTAACATTGTCTCCTCAAGCTGTTTTGAAGGAACAAATGCGAAAATGATAGCAACAAGCCCTGACGGATGCTCAACACAAAGAGGCGGACACCACCAAACCTAAGGAGACCTCGACCACCCCCTTACAGCCCTCGCAACCAGCCCCAAACCTTCCTCCAGCCAATTTGAAAGGTTATGTGGAGAATCAGGCACTTGCTACTCAACCCTTACAAGTTGAGCGGGGTAAACATCGACCATATAACCTTTTCCTTCGAAAGGAAGTTCTTGTCAATTCCATTGATTTAAATATGGTCCCTACCGCTATCTCTTGCTTATTGCAGGATTACTTAGATGTGATGCGCGATGAGCTCCCACATGGTTTGCCACCCGTTCGAGGGATTGAGCACCAGATTGACTTCGTGCCTAGCGCCCCTTGCCAAACCAAGCCGTATATCGAGCGACCCCCAAGGAAATGAAGGAATTACAACGATAAGTCTCCGAACTAATGGAGAAGGGTTACATTCAAGAAAGCTTCAACCCCTGCGCAGTGCTGGTGATATTAGTGCCCAAGAAGGACGGATCATGGAGGATGTGCGTGGATTGTCTAGCCATCAACCAAATAATAGTTAAGTATCTTCATCCTATCCCTCGTTTAGATGATATGCTTGATGAACTCCATGGTGCTTGTTTATTTTAAAAAATCGACCTTAGGAGTGGCTATCACCAGATTAGAATGAAACAAGGGGATGAATGGAAAACAGCTTTTAAAACTAAACATGGCTTATATGAATGGCTTGGAATGCCTTTTGGTTTAACTAATGCACCATCCACTTTCATGAGGCTTATGAACCATGTTCTTCATAAATACTTAGGCAAATTTGTCGTGGTCTACTTTGATGAAATCTTAATCTATAGTAAGACCCTTGATGAGCATGTTCAACTCTATGCTAATGTGGACAAATGTATGTTTTCTTTGGAATCTACCACCTTCCTTGTTTTTTTGTGTCTAGGAGTGGTTTGAAGGTGGATACTAAGAAGGTGCGAGCAACTGAGGAGTGGTCACAGCCAAGAACACCTACCCATGTCCGATCATTCCTTGGCCTTACGGGATTCTATCGACGCTTCGTCAAAGACTTTAGCATCATTGCTGGCCCACACATGAGCTTAGCAAGAAGGATGTATCATTTCGTTAGAATGATGCCCATCCAAAAGCATTCGATGCCTTGAAGGACCGCCTGACTCATGCTCCGGTGCTCCAACTCCCGGACTCCTCAAAATCCTTTGAAGTCGAGTGTGATGCATCCAACATTGGGATTGGAGGTATCCTACTTCAGGATAGGTGGCCAATTGCCTACTTTAGCAAGAAATTAGGCCCTGCGGAACTCAACTATACCACCTACGATAAGGAATTACTGGCCCTTGTCCGTTGCCTTCGCACTTGGCAACACTACTTATGGCCTAAGGTGTTCGTCGTCCATTCGAACCACGAAGCACTCAAATATCTCAAAGGCCAGACAATATTAAGTAGACAACTAGCAAGGTGGGTGGAGTTCTTGGAGACCTTCTCCTACGTGGTGCAACATAAGAAAGAAAAGGATAACATGGTATCCAATGCCCTATCACGCATGTATGTTCTCTTGAACCACTGTGATGCACATATTCTCGGATTTTCCTTACATAAGGAACTCTATGAGCATAATCCCTTCTTTGGACCGATTTTTGCTAGATATCTATCGAAAGGTGAATTTGAGTCATATTAGGTGGATAAGGGTTATTTGTTTAGATCGGGTAAGTTGTGTATCCTGACATCATCTGTTAGGAAGCTTCTCACCTTGGAGGTTCATGAACCTTGAGGCCATGGCGGCCTAGAGAAGACCCTAGCTGGTTTGAAAGAACACTATTTTTGGCCTAAGATGACTAATTATGCGCTGCGTTTTGTCAACAGTTGTGTTATTTGTGCTAGGGCTAAGTCTAAAATAAACCCCCATGGCTTGTACATCCCTTTACACATTCCCGTAGCCCCTTGGGAGGATGTGTCTATGGATTTCCTTATTGGCTTACCTAGGACTTCTAGGGGATATGACTCAAATTTTATGGTGGTGGATATATTTTCGAAAATGGCTCACTTTATTCCTTGTCACAAGACCGATGATGCTATACATGTTGCTAGTTTCTTCTTCAAGGGTATAGTTAGGTTACATGTTGTTCCTTTGACTGTTGTGTCTGATCGTGACCCGAAATTTGTGAGTTGTTTTTGGAAAGCTTTATGGTCTAAATTGGGTACTAAATTGCTTTTCTCAACCTTTGCTTATGTTCTCAGCGAGCGTGGACCCAAACTCTCTAGCCATTGTAATGTCTTCCCTGCCAAAGACCATCGAAAAGATTTTAGTCTCACATACTCTACGTTCACACCATCAGCAATAGTTTCACATAAATCCATGAAAGTACAGATATGTTGCAGTGGGCATTCATTAGGTCTTCCTTCAAAAGTATTTCTTTTAATCTCAGATAGGAATTATATTTTTATTTCATAATTGGAAGGAGGAATTAAGATAGCGGATTCAGGAACATGTAACGGCGGAGGCATGTATTGCATCGCCATCTGTGGATACTGATTTAGCCCCTCTTGGGCTTGTCTACGCGTGTCCTCCTCTCTACCAGCACGGGCTCGTTTGCAGCAGCGGCGGCCCTTTCAGCAGCGATTGTAGCATTATGATCCTCAATTTCCTTCCTCAACCGCTCTATGGTCTCAGCCTGTGTCTCGTTGTCCGCCATGATTTGAATAGCTTTGTTGCGAAGATGGATGAAACTTTCAGGCTCGTCTATGCTTTCCAGGATAGGTCCGCGATCAAAACGTCGCATAAACCTGCAAAATAAGCACTAAGAAAAGATCGTGAGAAAACTTAGGTGGCGATTGATTGCCTCCCCGGCAACGGCGCCAATTTGTTCGTTTAGGGGAGGTGTGATTCACTTAAATAAAATATTCAAATATAAACTCTAACTATGCCAACTCCCTTATCAAGCAAATAAATACAAGAATCCCTCCCGATGCATTGGTAGGGTAATTCAGGATCGAATCCACGAGGAGGTATGTCAGCACTTCCTTAGTTGCAATCACGATCAAGCTTTCGACCTCAACAGACACTCGATATCGAGGTGTGTGGTTGATATCGACCTCAGTTCTGGTCGATTTCCATTGAGTTTCCTGCAGAAGACAAAAGCAAAGCAGTCGACATCGAGATAGACCTCGATATCGATGTTAGTGCTTGATATCGACCTTGCCAGTCGATTTCGGTGTCTGTTACAAAAACTGTAAAACGTAACCTATGTGTCGGAAAAGTAGTCCGAAGAGCTTAAGATGGTGTAGGAAAGATGGTTAGAAATAAAACTTAAATCTTTTTATGTAATTCAATAAACTAAAGCTTCCAGAGTCGGGGTTTCATGCCACAATGATATTAATGCAAGTCTTTGCTAAAGTTATGAAAGTTAATGTCTTTCCGTCAAATAACTTTCGTTACCGACACTTAGGTGATTAGAGGCTCTCGCATAATTCCTAAGAGCTACTATCCGATTCATGAGTAATCCAAGTTCACAAGATGATTGGCTTTCACTTCAATAATTCAAATAATGAATCTCCTCAACCTTCGCAAAGGATCATGCATAGGATAGAAGACGGACTCGCATAAAAATCATACCTTTGATGCACTTACCCTACATTGCTATCGTCGGGCTCACCCCGACCCTAGAAGTGGGTTGACTACTCGCACTTCATCGTTGAACTCATCTTCATCATGTAAAAGAAACTACTTTGATTTGCAAAAGAAAGAAATTACAACCGAACAAAGCCACTCCGCTCTCGCTTACACAACTACACTCGGCTCTCCTCTCTCTCTCTCTCTTTCTCTCTCTCTCTCCACTCGCTACTATTGAATGTAAAACTGAAATTATGTGTGCTTCGATGTGTGTGGATGACTGAAATTGAATGAATAAACTCAGCCCTAATGGCCTCTAGATATAGATCTCAAATCTTGCTAGCCAAGGATTCAGAACTCTATCTTTATTCTCTAAGATAAAACTTAATAAAGTAAAAACTAAAAACTCCATGGGAAATAACTCAAAGGATAACTCTGGTGATGATTGGATAGAAGATCTCGAATTAGGATACACGTGCATGCTTCGGATAGAATTCTATCAAAAACTGGGTCGGACTTCTTCTGCTAGCAACATTGATATCGACCTCTCTTTATCTTATCTGGAGCACTCCTTCTCTTCCTCAGATTGACACTCGACTTCGATAAATAACCTCAATCTGGCCACTCAATATTGACCTTGGACATCGATATCGACCTCTTCTGTGTCGACATGCTTTGTTTCTGCTCTGCTCGATTCCTGATTGCTCTGTTCACTCGATGTCGAGGTTAATCATCGATTTCGACCTCTTCAATAGACTTCGAGTTCTTTTTCCCCTCCTTTTCTCTTGTCCAAATCTGTCCATTTTTGTCTTGATTTCTGCGAAATCACATAGAAACTCGTGCAGACCCATATATTTGATCAAATTCATCAACTACACTAATCTTATGATTTCCCAGTAATATGCATGCAAATGATGATAAAATGGACTTTAAAAGTGCATAGAAAATATGGAAGTTTGCACACACATCATTTGCTTACAAGAGGTCTCTTCACTCAGCTACTAAAAGGACTCTGTTTGAGGTAGTGTATGGACGAAACCCCCTTATGCCGATGGACTTGAATCCGAAGCCATTCAAGGAAAAAGAGCACTTCGACACCGCCAAGCATGCCGAGTTCATTAAACAACTCCATGATCGAATGAGGGCACAGTTAGAAAGGAAAGCAGCCCAATACAAGGTGGCCAAGGACAAGCACCGATGGGATGCCCAATTTGACATCGGGGACCTAGTGTGGCTACATTTAAGGAAGGAACGGTTTCCATAACAACAGAAGTCCAAACTCGACCCACGGGGTGAGGGCCCATTCTGAGTTATCCAAAAGATGGGACCTAACGCCTACAAGCTCGACCCTCCCGCGGACAAGTATAGAGCCCACACTACCTTCAATGTAGTTGATTTGTCCTCGTTTATTCTGGACGACACTTTTGAAGATGATTCGAGGACTAATTGGGATCAAGTGGAGGAGAATGATAGCTCTAAAGGTCCAATGACTCCGGACAACTTCGAGGACAATATGAGGGTGCCATTTGACGACCCGATTACTAGACAGCGGGCCAAGATGATCCACGATGCAACTCAGGCCATTCTTGTTCGAATTGGTTCTACTTTAGAGATTGGGCTTAGAACTACATGGGTCTCATAGCTTCAAGTCCAAAACAACAAGCCCAAGTGATCAATTTAAAGGCCATTCAAGCATAAATGGAGACAAAGGCCCACCAAACTCCAAGCCCCATGGGATGGCCGACCATGCTCTCTCTCTCTCTCTCTCTCTTAGATATTTTATTCATTTGATGCATGTTTTTAAGAAGGGTTGATGGAAGAGTCTAGTCATTAAGCCTAGTTTTAAGGGGAGTCTTTAAGGAGTGTGTTAAGAAGTGAAAGAGTCCCTCTTTTACTACATGAGGCCAGCCCTCCTATCCCCCTTATGTACTATATCAAGGCTCATTTTTTATTGGAAAAATCAAGATGTATTGAGTGAAGCACTTGGCTAAGTGTCTTCACCTTCAACCAAACACTTCTTGCCTCAATTTCTTCCTTTGTTCAAATCTGCACAACTCTATACGAGGCCGACACTTTCCCCTATTCAAGTCAGTTCCCTTGGCCATCCTTGAGTCATTTGAAGGCTCTCTCGGTGTTCTACAAATAGGAAAAGGAATCAACCATGAAGCATCCCTAAATCGTTCAAAACAGACCCGGAATCAAAGTCCTTGAAAAATGATATTTGCAAGATCGGGCCAACACTTGTGTTCAAGAATTACAACACATCATTAAGGGGATTAAAGTTATCTTTAAACTAAATAACGAAGTGTATAATTACTTGGAAAAAGCTGATTTTCAGAAATGGTGTTTACATCATGATGACAGTCGCAGATATGGAGCCATGACGACAAACCTGACCGTGTATTTTAATGGTGTGATGAAGGGGGCTAGATATTTTCTAATCAAATCTATTGTGCAATAATCTTTTTATCGGGTGAACGACTACTTTGTTAGTAGGCGTGGTTGGGCTGCAGCACGTGTGGCACTTGGCCATACTTTGACAGAGAAGGCCGAGGAGAAGATTACCAAGAACATGAGAGCAAAAGTGGGTGCTCAAGTGATAACATATGATCTACAACAAGGGATATTTGAGGTGTTAATGATGCCAAGTTTGTCACAAAGTGGAACGATTGGTCGGATTATTTTTTATGAACTTGAGATAGATGACATGCACCTTTTAAAGATGGAAGTGAATGAAAGTTCCATGCTCCCAACAGGAAATGTGCAAGGCTCAAGCCACTTTGTACACACCATTTGTAGATCGATGCATTACAGCAGAGATATACCTAATGAGGTACCAAGCGTCATTTCGACCAGTCGATGAGCCCTTCGACTTGCCAGTGGTGGAGGGGCCAAAATTGGTTACAGGTCCCACAAAAAATGAGTTAAAAGAAGACCTTTAACTTGTCGGATAGCGAATGAGATGGATGAGGATGTACCGAGATCGATCAGTTGTGGGAGGTGCAAGTAATCCGATCACAACATGAGGAGCTGCTCAAAACGTACCAGTACTTCTTGTTTTCTTATAACAAAAACGTGCTAGTACCTCAGGTACTACTATTGTGTGTTGATTATTTTCAATTTTGATTAAGATGGATGAGAATGTAATTAATGCAAGCTACTAATTAATTGAATGTGGTAAGTGGAATCTTTTGGATATTTAGGTAAAAGGTTATCTCAATTAAAGCTGTTTCCCAAACCACGTTTTTTTTGCTATTTCAGAAAATAAGTTTGATACATGGCTATCTTGTTAAATATTTTAATTTTTTGGGTATTTAGGGAAAAATTCCCTAAAGTATTGATGTGCGCGCAAATTGACATATTTTCTATGCACATATAAGTCCATTTTATCGTCTTTTGCATGCATATTAATGGGAAAACATGGGATTAGTGTAGTTTATGCTTAAATATCAAATATATGGGTCTGCACGAGTTTCTATGTGATTTTGCAGAAAACAGGAACGAAAATGGACATATCTGGAAGGGCGGAAAAAGAAATCGAAGTCTTTTGAAGAGGTCGAAATCGACTGGGGACCTCGACATCGAGTGCATCAAAGACATAGGAATCGAGCAGGAAATGAAACAGAGCATGTCGACACAGAGAGGTCGATATCGACGTCAGGAGGTCGATATCGATGTTTCCAGATCGAGCTAAAAGATAGAAGTCGAGTGCTAGTTCGAGTAGGAGAAGGAGAGCTCGAGATAAAGTTTTGAAGGAGTCGATATTGATGTTCAAGGTCGATATGGACCATGCCAGTAGAAGAATCCGACTCAGATTTTGATAGAATTCTATCCAAAGCTTGCACGTCTAACCAAAAGTTGAGATTTCTTATCTTCAACACCAAATCTATCATGAGAAGGCTGATTTACCATAGAGTTTTAGTTTTTACTTTATTGAAGTTTATCTTAGAGAATAAAGATAAAGTTTCGAATCTTTATCGACGTCTATAAATAGAAGCCAGTAGGGCTGAGTTCTGTTGTACTTTCTTTCGAAGTTTTAATTCAAAGTAGCTTTCTTTCAACAAAAATGATGATTATGTGCATGATGAGGAGCGAGTAGTCAACCCACTTCTAGGGTCGGGGTGAGCCCGACGATAGCGATGTGAGGTAAGTGCATCAAAGGTATGATTTTTATGCGATTCCGTCTTCTATCCCATGCATGATCCTTTGCGAAAGTTAGGGAGATTCATTATTTGCATTATTGAAGCGAAAGCCACTCATATTGTAAACTTGAATTGCTCATGAATTGGATAGTAACTCCTAGGAACTATGCGAGAGCCTCTAATCACCTAAGTGTTGATAACGAAAGTTATTTGACGGAAAGGCGTTAAATTTCATAACTTTAGCATAAAACTTGCATTGTTATCGTTGTGGCATGAAACACTGACTTTGGAATATTTTTAATTAATTGAATTCAACATAAAAGTTTAAGTTTTGTTTCAGATCATCCTCTTTTCAAATTCTATTTTCTTCGGACTCTTTTCCGACAAATTGGCGACGAAAACAGTTTTTGTGACAAGCGTCGAAATCGACTGTAAGGGTCGATATCGAGCTCTAACGTCGATATCGAGGTCTCTGCTCGACGTCGACTTTGCTGCTTTTGTCTTCTGCAGGAACTGCGCTAGGAAATCGACCAAAACTGAGGTCGATATCGACCAGATTACTCGATATTGAGTGTCTTCTGAGGTCGAAAGATTTGATCATGAATACCACAAGGGAAGCGCTGACATACTTCCTCGTGGATTCGATCCTGAATTACCCTACTACTACAAGGGAGGGGATTCTTGTATTATTTGTTTGGGACAAGGAGTTAGCCTAGTTGCGCATTGTTTATTTGAATTATTTAGATATTTGAATCTCTTACACTCCACCCCCGTAGCGAAAAAATTGGCGCCGTTCCTGGGGAGGCAATCAATCGCCACCTAAGTTAATCACGATCTTTTGAGCATATTTTGCAGGTTTATGCGACGTTCTGATCGCGGACCTATCCTGGAACCAATTAACAAGCCTGAACGTTTCTACCATCTTCGTAACAAAGTAATTCGCATCATGGCTGACAACGAAACGCAGGCCGAAACCATAGAGCAGTTGAGGAAGGAAATCGAGGACCACAATGCTACAATCGCTGCTGAAAGGGCCGCCACTGCTGCTGAGCGAGCTCGTGCTGATAGGGAGGAGGATGCGCGCAGACAAGCCCAGGAGCGGCTAAATCAGTATCCACAGACGGCGATGCAATACATGCATCCTCCACTTCATGTTACTGAATCCGCTATTTTAATTCCTCACTCCAACTATGAAATAAAAATTAACTTCCTATCTGAGATAAAAAGAAATACTTTTGAAGGAAGACCTAATGAATGGCCCTGCAACACATCTCTACTTTTATGGACTTATGTAAAACAGTTGCTGATGTAGTAAACATAGAGTATGTGCGATTAAAATCTTTTTGATGGTCTTTGGCAGGGAAGGCATTACAATGGCTTGAAAGTTTGGCTCCACGCTCGCTGAGGACATGGGCGGAGGTGAAAGATGCATTCTTGAATAAGTTCTTTCCACCTTCTAAAACGGCGATGCTGAGACAAAGGATCACGGCTTTCAAACAAAAGCCAGGTGAAACCCTAGCACAGGCGTTGGAGCGATTTAAGGACTTGCTGAGATCATGCCCGACGCATGGGCAACTTCCATATGTCATACAAGAGATCTTCTACAATGCCCTTGATGCACCGAATAAGGAGAGGATCAATTCATATACCTATTATCGGTACATTGAGCTTACACCAACGGAGGCATGGGAGACCATTGAGAGGCTCGTGAACTTTGACAACACTTATGGGGCTGCTGCGGCCTATGATGCAAGGCCTGCCCCATCTATGCCCCTATATGAGCCTCCAAAGGAGATAGATCCTGATGTGTGGCAACAATTCCATAACAATCAAACACGTCGCCTTCAAAAGCAAGTCAGGTTCCTGAGCAACAATCGAACTTGTCAGGAGTGTGGTTCAACAAGGCATAACACTAGTGACTGTGCACATACTGAGCAAGTATCCATGGCGGAACAACATGAGGAGGTTAAGTGGACGAGAGGCTCCTATGGAGGGGGCAATCAACAATATTGGGGTGATTAAAGGTTCTATCAACAAAGGGATCCCCCACCATATAGAGCACCAGGGCACCCTGAGCAGGAAACAAAGAAAGATGACCTGCAAATCATTCTTGATGAGATGCGGAGGAATCACGCTGAGTTCAAACAAGCCAACAACTCCGTACATACTCAGCTGCAGGGCATCAATTCTAGGCTTGGGGAGATCGACGTTTGGAAGCGCAACATGGAGACTCAAGTGAGTCAATTGGCGGAAGCAATGCCTAAAGAGTCAGGATCATTCCCTGGATCCACTCTGCCCAACCAAAAGGGCAAAACCACTGGTCATATTGCTGCGGTGAACCTAAGGAGTGGGCGTCAATTACAAATGCCCGAGCAAAAAGCGGAGGAGAAAGAGTCAGAACAGACGTCGATATCGACCCCCCTGTCGATATCGACCAAGGTGACGTCGAAATCGACCCCCCTGTCGATATCGACCAAGGTGACGTCGAAATCGACCTCCAGTCGATGTCGACCCTGATGCTTCGTCATTTTAGAAATCGACTCCTCTAGTCAATATCGACCCTACTAATGTCGATGTCGACCTCAATGCAGCCGCGGGAAGGAAAAAGGTGTTGCCATTCCCAACTAGAAAAATGATTAAGGACCCAGCGGAAAAGAAGTTCCATCAGTTCGTGAAGATGCTCCAAGGACTTAATGTCTCTATACCATTCACAGAGGCACTTCACGAGATGCCATCTTATGTAAGGTTCCTTAAAGACATCTTAGGTAAGAAGCGATCACTCTCTGAGATCGCAGAGGAGTGCAACAGGTTGGAGCTACCACAAAAGCGGGCGGACCCAGGTAAGTTTTCTATCGCTATAGGTCTAGGTCAATTCAAATTTAATGCTTTAGTTGACTTGGGCGCTAGCGTTAGCATGATGCCACTAACCATTTGGCACTAGGTAAAGATAGGTCCTCTGGAGCCCGTGGATGCAAGATTGTACATGGCTAACAATACGGTAGTGATTCCAACTTGGATAGTGACGGATGTGCCATTACAAGTAGGTAAATTCTTTGTCCCTGCTGATTTCATAGTTGTTGATATAGCGGAGGACCCTGCTTGTCCAATTATTTTAGGAAGGTCATTCCTATCCACCGTCGATGCCAACATTAGCGTGAAGAAAGGATTGCTCTCATTCACAATTAGTGACAAAGTGATAGAGTATGCCTTCAACAAGACGGTGAAAAATCAAGGGCCAATGGAGATAAAAGCCATCAATGGTGTCTACATTGTATATGGAGAAGCAAAGGTAAGAAGTATGACACCGGAGGAGCTTGAGAAGAGGGCCATAGAAGCCCATGTGAAAGAAGTTGTGGCAATCTTGAACAAAGGAGCCCAACAGAACATCGAAATCGACCCAGGTAAGTCGATATCGACTACTAATGTTCAAGATTCTGTGCCAGGTCATAAGTATGGGGTCGACGAAGGAGGAAAAGAAACATCGAAATCAGGGTTAAAGGTTGATATCGACCACACCCAGCCAAAATCGACCACCATCAGCGCTGAAAAGGGAGGAAAGGAGACCTCAATATCGATCTCTGAGGGTCGAAATCAACCTGATCATATCGAGCCAAAACTCTCCAAATCGACTAATCCTCCAGGAGTACAACAGGGGTCGATATCGACCACTGAACATCGACATCGACCCGAGCCACAAACTGAGAAAAAGGTAAATCAAGGTACGGATTCCTTTTGTTCCATTTCAATTAAAGATTTATCATTATTTGGAAGAGGTGTGCCTTGGCATGTGCGCTTGTTTAGGGTATCCGATGATGATTCGAGCCAATATGAGATAGGAGACAAGGTCTATGTTGCCAAATCTAAGGACCATTGGTTCCCTACAAGATTCAAGGATAAGAATTTAGGAGCATTCACGGTGAATCAAATCCATCCCGGCGGAATGCAAGTGCGTGACAAGAAATGAGTGATATTTGAGGCCCAAGCCACATGGGCTCTGCAGATGCCGCCTTGAAAAGAGCAAAGGAAGAAGTCGGCCTAGCGACTTAAAAATCTAGAGCTTGTAACAAAGACTTAGTTTTAATTTTTAGACAATTTTTTTCTTTGGTTTGAGACACTTTATTGTTTTGCATATTTGGTTTTATGTTTATTAACAAGTTGCAGGAGAGAGAAAAAAGCACACTGAGAACACATCGAAATCGATGTCCAAGCTCGACATCGACCTCAAGGTCGACATAGATGGGTTTGTGATCGAGGCCGGATCACCCTGAAACCTGAGCAGAAATCGATATGAACATCGATATCGATGTTAAGGGTCGACATCGACCATCCCTACTGTCTTCTTAGACTCCTGAAATTTGTGACGGTTTAGTAAGTTTTCTTCTTAACCCTAGTTCTAATACAGTGAGGACACTGTAAATTTTAAGTATGGGGTGGGGGAAAGGCTTACTTGCATATTCATACTTAGTTTAGATTCGCATATTTATTTTAATGCATATTTAGTTTTTATTTTGAAAAAAAATAATAATAAAATGACCGCCATGAAAAATTTGAAAAATGAAAAGTCATGGAAGTATAAAAAAGAGCTCTACGATGCAAAATTAGATTCATTAGAGATATAACATGAGATTGCCTAGTTAAAGGAAGTCCCAATGAAGTGCAAAAAAAAAAATATAAAGGAGATGAAAATTTGAAGTTGCTTTTGACTTGTGCATGATAAGATGATGGAGGACTTTTTATGAAATTTCCATACAAGTACTAATACAAGTTCATATCCTAGCCTTACCTATGCATATTTGCAAAAGCCACAAAGCCATATATGAGCCTTATCATGATCATTATTGCTCCACATATATACATATTGCCCATTTTATAGCTTATACCCTATCCGGGGACAATGTTAAGAATGGAAGTCATCTTTGGAGTTATATGAAGTTGTGCATTATTTATGAAGTTGTTGGCAGGAATGATAGAATTATGAAAAATGGAAAATTTAATGAGCGAGAAAAAATCCGATCAGCTCAGGAGATAAAGGTAGGTCGACCCTGCTCGTTGAGATGTTGGTTCAACGAGATGTGACACAAGATGAGGTGTCCGAAGTACTAAATATCCAGGGCCATTCATGACACCCATGTTTGCGACTCCCGAGAAGGCAGTGCTAAGGTTAGAGAGGTAAAAGCATTAAATTCAATAAAAGCAATTGAGCGATGAGTGAAAGGTGAGACATTATGAAGAAGGAATGTGGAAAGAAAGTATGTTTCCCCGGATTTAACACCACATGGCCAAATATTAGCCCACCTTTAGCCTTTTACCAATCTATTTCTCACAAGCTTGCAAAAGTCCTCTTGATTATTAATGCTATGTCGCTAAAATTGTTTTTGCATATTACCTCCTTTTATGAGTATGAAATTGCTTTTATGCACGCATAGACTTGGTTGACATAAGTACCTTATCGAGGATGGCAATTGATTGTAGGGACATATGAAAAAATGAATCTATGATGTTGAGGGTTTACTTTCTTCCCCTTAATGACCATTAAAGGTATTGCTTGGGGACAAGCAAGCTTAAGTATGGGGTGTTTGATGTGCGCGCAAATTGCCATATTTTCTATGCACATATAAGTCCATTTTATCGTCTTTTGCATGCATATTAATGGGAAAACATGGGATTAGTGTAGTTTATGCTTAAATAACAAATTTATGGGTCTGCACGAGTTTCTATGTGATTTTGTAGAAAATAGGAACGAAAATGGACAGATCTGGAAGGGCGGAAAAAAGAACTCGAAGTCTTCTGAAGAGGTCGAAATCGACTGGGGACCTCGACATCGAGTGCATCAGAGACATAGGAATCGAGTAGGAAATGAAACAGAGCATGTCGACACAGAGAGGTCGATATCGACGTCAGGAGGTCGATATCGATGTTTCCAGATCGAGCTAAAAGATAGAAGTTGAGTGCCAGTTCGAGTAGGAGAAGAAGAGCTCGAGATAATGTTTTGATGGGGTCGATATCGATGTTCAAGGTCGATATCGACCATGCTAGCAGAAGAATCCGACTCAGATTTTGATAGAATTCTATCCGAAGCTTGCACGTCTATCCAAAAGTCGAGATTTCTTATCTCTAATACCAGATCTATCATGAGAAGGCTGATTTACCATATACTTTTAGTTTTTACTTTATTTAAGTTTATCTTAGAGAATAAATATAAAGTTTCTAATAACATTCAATTTCATATCCAATAACATCTAATTACTCATACAATTCAGTTTCAATAGAGTAGTGAAAAGTTAGAGAGAGAGAGAGGAGGCCGAGTGAAGTTTGTAAAGCGAGAGTGGAGTGGCTTGTTCGGTTGTACTTTCTTTCGAAGTTTTAATTCAAAGTAGCTTTCTTTCAACAAAAATGATGATTATGTGCATGATGAGGAGCGAGTAGTCAACCCACTTCTAGGGCCGGGGTGAGCCCGACGATAGCGATGTGAGGTAAGTGCATCAAAGGTATGAGTTTTATGCGATTCCGTCTTCTATCCCATGCATGATCCTTTGCGAAAGTTAGAGAGATTCATTATTTGCATTATTGAAGCGAAAGCCACTCATATTGTAAACTTGAATTGCACATGAATTGGATAGTAACTCCTAGGAACTATGCGAGAGCCTCTAATCACCTAAGTGTTGATAACGAAAGTTATTTGACGGAAAGGCTTTAAATTTCATAACTTTAGCATAAAACTTGCATTGTTATCGTTGTGGCATGAAACCCCGACTTTGGAAGATTTTTAATTAATTGAATCCAACATAAAAGTTTAAGTTTTTTTTCTGATTATCCTCCTTTCCCATTCTATTTTCTTCGGACTCTTTTCCGACAAATTGGTGACGAAAACAGTTTTTGTGATGAGCGTCGAAATCGACTGTAAGGGTCGATATCGAGGTCTAACGTCGATATCAAGGTCTCTGCTCGATGTCGACGTTGCTGCTTTTGTCTTCTGCACGAACTGCGCTAGGAAATCGACCAGAACTGAGGTCGATATCGACCAGATTACTCGATATCGAGTGTCTTCTGAGGTCGAAAGCTTTGATCGTGAATACAGCAAGGGAAGCGCTGACATACCTCCTCGTGGATTCGATCCTGAATTACCCTACTACTACAAGGGAGGGGATTCTTGTATTATTTGTTTGGGACAGGGAGTTAGCCTAGTTGTGCATTGTTTATTTGAATTATTTAGATATTTGAATCTCCTACACTCCACCCCCGTAGCGAACAAGTATTATGTTTTATGAATATATATATAGATATAGATATGAACTTTAAAAAATACCAAAGATAATATCAACTATTTCACATGAAATCAATTTCAATATGGAAAAAATTTCAATCTTTTTGGCCAGTTTTTCAACGTGTCAAAAAAATGTTCAAAAAATTAATGACATGGCAAAATATAATATTTGAAAATAAAAAATAATTATTAATACAAATTGGATTCTATGTTTAATTTACTCGTCTAATTTGCACTCAATTTTGGTGTTTCTTTAGAAAAAATACATTGAGCGCTTTGATGTGTTACAACGTCATTAAATTTTCCAACGTTCGATTGCCAGGTCGAAAGATTGGACAAAAATTTGATCGCAATTTATTTCGTTTCAAAATTGATTCAATATGAAATACAGTAGTTCGTATTTTTTTTTGGTAGTTTTTAAAGTTCATATTAATATTAGTTAATAGCTCATAGTTTTTTTTTATTTTAAGGGTAAATATATTGAAACGAAAATTATGGTATGTACAATGGTAGTGACTAAGCCTTGTGAGAACCTAATGGTTATCATCGGAGGCTACCAAAATTATGGATACCTTTAAAAGGTTCCATTCAGAAAGGGTGTGTTGAACCTAAGGTTCGGTGCGACTCCTATCTCTTAAAGCCTAGGCTATCGAAAGTCGGACCCACACCCTAAAGTTATGTGAGTAGTAAATCCCCCTTCGGCTTGGCCAATAAGGGATTTAAACACCCACAACTTCAACACACCAATATCAAAATCCTAGCCACATTACACAAGTTCTTTGCTGACCATGGAGGAGCTTGCAAGCATCCTGACAGTAACATATAAAAGTGATACCACTCAACATTTAACCCCTAATACAGTTAGAGTTACTAAGGTTGAGAAGCGCCACTGGAAGAGTTAACACTCATTGAAGAACTGTAGTGGCCAAACAGAAGTAGTGACCTTGCCCTAGACATGTGAGTGGACATCTAAGTTATAATGTGCGCTTCACCTAGAGTGGTTTCCGTTGAGAATTGTAAAGCAAAATCGTGGTTGATGATTTTGTAGACATGAATCCTGCCCCAACACTGAATCTTCCACCTTGACCCCATGATTGAAGTAATAGGGAGGCATTCTCACTCGAACCTATAGAGGTTAGTAGCTCATTTATGATAGATTGATTCTTTTTTATTAAAGGTGAGTCATTCACTTTGTGCACATTCCAATTCAACACATTTTCATGTTGTAAATATTGGTGATGAATCCACCTAATCCAAAGACTATCTTTCCTCCTATGAATGTCCTATAATTGTCTCGATATGAAGGCCGTGTTTCATGTTTTTAAATCTTTAAGACCTAGGCCTTCATCATTCTTTGGTAGGCAAACATCTTTCCATTTGACCCTATGTGACTTCCATAGGAATTTAGCACATGAGCTATTAACCTTTTGTATGAGGGTGGCAGAGCTTGATCGTGATTGCAACAAAGGAAGCGCTGACATACCTCCTTGTGGATTCGATCCTGAATTACCCTACCCCTGCATCGAGAGGGATTCTTGTATTTATTTGCTTAAACAGGGGGTTAGCATAGTTGTGATATTTATTGAATATTTTATTTAAGCAAAAAGTCTACCTCCCATAAACGAACAAATTGGCGCCGTTGCCGGGGACGCAATCAATCGCCACCTAAGTTTTCTCACGATCTTTTAGAGCTTATTTTGCAGGTTTATGCGACGTTCTAATTGCGGACCTATCCTGGAAAGCATAGACGAGCCTGAATGTTTCTTCCATCTTCACAATAAAGCTATTCAAATCATGGCGGACAACGAGACGCATGCTGAGACCATAGACCGTTTGAGGAAAGTAATTAAGGATCACAATGCTACAATCGCTGCTTAGAGGGCCGCCGCTGCTGTAGAGCGAGCTCGTGCTGATAGGGAGGAGAATGCGCGCAGACAAGCCCAAGAGCGGCTCAATTAGTATCCACAGACGGCGATGCAATACATGCATCTGCCGATTCATGTTCCTGAATCCGCTATACTTATTCCTCCTTCAAACTATGAAATTAAAATTAACTTCCTGTCTGAAATTAAAAGAAACACCTTTGAAGGAAGACCAAATGAACGTCCACTACAACACATCTATACTTTTATGGATTTATGTGAAACTATTGCGGATGGTGTAAATTTAGAGTATGTGAGACTGAAATCTTTTAGATGGTCTTTGGCAGGGAAGGCAATGCAATGGCTAGAAAGTTTGGCTCCATGCTTGCTGAGGACATGGGCAGAGGTTAAGGACGCATTCCTAAACAAATTCTTTACTCCCTCTAAAACGGCAATGTTGCGGCAAAGGATCACGACTTTCAAACAAAAGCGAGGTGAAACATTAGCACAGGCGTGGGAGCGCGGAGATCATCCCCGATGCATGTGCAACTACCTTATTGTAACGGCCCGGATATAAATATCCGAGACACGTTTTGAAGGTTGGATACCTTCATTCGGATGTTGCAATTCAGGTACGGGTCGAGGTTTCAAACCTCTAAAGATCAATATTTAAAGTGGGGATTTCAAACTCCAAGCAATCGAAGTAGCGGAAATGCATTAGAAGAAACTGTGAAAGCGGAATTAAAGTACAACTTGCCACGGCAAGGCCGGGTCAAAACCAAATTCATAAAGTATAGATTCAAGAAAGCCTTTGGCCAAGTTAGCGGGTTAGTCCGGTTCTTCGCATTCGCCCGGGGGGGATTCCCACGCCATGAGAACGTAAACAAGCATACCTAAAAATAATTTGTGTGAGCGGGGTCAGACCGAGTCCCCCAAACGCACTCTGTCTCACAAGCAAGCATACACATACGCTATACCTATAATAAAGATGCCTAGGGCAGTACAAGATTTAAATCATACTATCATGCCCCTAGTATATATAATATGCAGAAAGAACTGTAAAGGCCCCAAGACAATGCCAAGTGGCATATCCCTCTCCTACCTCTGATCCCCTTCCCGTTGGTGCAGAGACTGGCCAGTTCGGTGCTATATCATAGCAATTTCCTCGTGGTGGTGCACTAACCACGACATCATCATATCATATCATATCATCTCATCGCTTGCCTGATGGTGATGGGCTATCATATCATGCTCATAACGACTCGATAGACTCAGGGCACCCGATGGGGCTGGGCTACCCTAAGACCCTAGCAAAGACTCTAGGACTATCACAGATAACGACCGTTCTGTATTCAAACACACATAGTAACCAAATGCTCAGTTCAATACAGTCCTAGCATGATACTACATGGCATGCTTTAAATGCATATGAAGCACGTAGTATGTCATATGATCACAAGCAGGAGATTTCTCTTTAAAATCTGAGTAAGCCCATAAAGGAACTTACCTGGATAGGCAGAACAGCAAAAGGCAGGATCCATGTATACAGCTAGTCATACATCACAAATGATAACCTATCATATATAAGTAATGTATACGAGTCTACTTCTAATTTACACTAAGCATAAATCAATCACACAAGTACCCAGAACTACAGATTTCCTCACTTAGAACCTCATCATATTATCATCCATTCATCCCATATCCCATAGCATGGTCTCATATAACTCATTAAGAACCAACTCTACTCATCATCATCATTCATCGTATACCATCTTACGTCAATATCTCATCGCATAACATCAACATAACTCATCAGATATCATTCCCACTCATTATTATACCATATATCGACCTTTTAGGAACATGCATCATTATCTCATATATAAGTCATAATATTCATACTCTAATGAACCATAATATAACATATCCATACTCATATTTAAGAACATATCATGCTTATCAGATTAAGACATCACCATAAATTATATATATCATAACATATCATAAAAATATCAATATATCATAATTTACACACACACAAGGTAGACAAGTAAGTCAACTTCCCAAGATTATGTTATTAAAATAATCCCGACATATCGGTTTTAAAACACAAATCCTTTTGAGGAACATTTTCAAAATACAAGTTTAAGGCTCAATCTCTATTTAGATGTTTTCTCAAGTCATCAAAAATCCATTCATAAAACATTGCTCTTTAATCAATTTATATTATTATTTTATCAAAATAAATCTGACAAGAATAGGATATTTCCAAAAATCTCGCTTTTAACTTTATTAAATCCATTTCCATTTCCAAATCAATTCCGACATTTGAGGACCTTTTCCAAATTGTTTTCCAATTTCAAGTCCAATAATATTATATTTTTAAGTCTCAAAATAATAATATTACATCTTTAAAACTCATCAGTAATATTACATAATATCCCATTTATTTAATAATTAAGTAAATAACCGAAAATACCCCAAAATAAGTCTTTAAAAATATACTATTCATTTTATCACAATTTAATACACATTTCAAAATCACAATATAACACATAATATATCTCAATAATCTATCTCTGAAACAATATATATATATATATAATATTAAATTTTTTGGAAATTATTATTTATCTCAAATCTCATAATAATATATAATAATAATAATCTTTTAATCAAATAATAAATATATCAAACTATATAATAACATAAAATATAAATATAATATAATCATAAAACCTTTAAAACACCCAACTCCAAAAGCCCAATTCTCAGCCCATCCCCTTACCCGGAAGAAAACCCGACCCGAGCCCAGTCCCAAGCCCATACCCGCATCAGAGTTAGTGAACCGGCCCCCTCCCCATTTAGGTTGAACCGGACCCATAAAATAAGAAAAAAAAAAGAAGAAAACCGGTTTTCCCCCAAACCCATCTTCAACCTCTCCTACAAGTGAACGGGAGACGGAGGAAGAGGAAGGGAGATTCCTAGGCGGCGCTCGCTCTACCCACTCACACAAGTCCTTTCCTGGCATCAAGCACACAAAAGCACTTCGAAAGGACACAAGAAGGATGGAGAAAAAGAAGGTTACCGTGACTCGAAGGGCCTCACCGGAAAGTGTTCGATTGGAGCTCGATTGGGCTCGTCGGAGTTGGAAGTAGGGAGCTCTTGGCCTTGGTCGGAGATAGGATTTATAAAGGTGGAGCTTTCGCTCTATTTCGATCAGAAAAAAGGGGAAGAGAACCCTTATCGAATGTTTCGAAGAGAAACAGGGGAAGAGGAGGAGAAAGGCGGCTCCTGGGCAACGCTGGAGGCTCCTGGGCGGCGCTTGGGCATTTCTGGGCATCAGAGGGAGTCTGTGGAGGAACCTCTACCTCGCGGCTCGCAGTGGATGGAAGGGGAATGGAGGAGATGTGCTCGGCGGTGTGCGCAACGGAAAACAGGGAGGAGCTTGGCTCCTTGCGTGCGGCTTCAATGGTGGACGACGACGATGGTGGTGGCTGAGGAGTTGAGGAGGCAGTGCTGTGGTGGTGATGGTGTGGTGGTGCTCGGGAGAAACTGAGACAAGGCGCTCGGGGGTGTTGAGTGTTTGAACAGAAGCTAGATAGGGCTGCTGTTTGGGGTGGTTCTAGCTGGGAAATAAGGGATCAAAAAGGGCAGGGGAGCTGCAGATCGATGGGAGGTGGATAAGGAAGGGAGATGTGGGTTGTTCTTTTGTGAGGTGAAACAGAGGGAATGGGAAGGTTGGTCTTCAAAGCCAAAGGAGGTAATGGGGTATGGGTGAGGGGAGGTAGGAGGAGCGGTGTGTTGGTCTTTAAATGGAAAGAAACAAAAGAGGAGAGTAAGGGAGGCTGAGCAGTTGGCGTGGGAGGGATCTGAGAGATAAAGAGAGAGAGAGAGAGGAAAAGAAAAGGAAATTGGGAATCGTCCCAAAAATTTTGAATACGCGGAATATATCCTGAAAACTAATCCCAAAACCCGCCCACTCGATCTTATCCCGACTCAATTAAAATTATCCAAAGGTTCAAATCCGAATAATAACAATAATAATGAAATCCGAACGATATCTTCGATATCGGTAGAAGAAATCAGAAATAAAACCCATTTTTAGATCCAATCCAAATTTATGCCGGAATCCACTCCAAAGAACTAAAATAAAATTATTCTGCTCGAGGACGGAATTTTCAAAATTTTACGAAAAAATATAATTCAAATCCCAATTGAATCAATATTAAATCGAAATTAATTCTAAATTTAAAATTAATATTTTAAAATCTTACGGTCTTTACATCATCCACCTCTAAAAATAAGTCTCATCCTCAAGACTAAAATCGTTTTCAAAATCGATCAAGTCTTTCTCAAAACATAGAACACTACAACTCATTCCAAACCTGGGCCAAACCATTTTCAAAACCTCGAATCCTATAAAATATTTCGAAAGCTCAAGTCAATCCTTCCTGTGTCATTCAATCAAGTTTCAGAACTCAAGAGGTGGAAATCATCCACCTCTAAGGGCTAATCCCATATTCTCTTCCTAGGTTCATCTTTCAAAAATCAGTTTCAAGTTTCAACTATCAATCTCAGGGTATCATCGTGCTCAATCATCATTCATTTCAAACAATCTCAAGACCTCATATATCAGAATAATCAAGTCAAGCTATCAAGTCTCATCATGCTAGCAAGCATATCAAGGATGGTACCATATATGTTTCAAGCTAGCAAGTCATTACACATCAAGAGGCTCATCGCCAATCACATCATATCATCATATATTTGCACATAACTATCAATCATATGAGCTCAACGGCATAAAAATAAACATCAAAGCACACATCTCAAAACAAGGCATTATGGTATACTCACCACTAGGTCAAGAGTTCAAGGTAATGTCTACGCTAGGCTCCATATAAACGCAAGTAGCTCACCTTAAATATCTCTACAACTGGCCCGAATACTCTCCTCAAGACGCTCTAACAAGGAATGATCGACGTCAACATGGAGGTCAGAAACATATCGACAAAGTTGAGACAAGAAAGACATCGTGCACTCCAGCTAAGAACATGGATAAAGCTAAGAGATAAGCTATCTCTCAAGAATCTCAAAATGATCAACAAACCTAAGGCTCATTTCGCCTATGATGTCAAAACGTCGGACCCCTCAGGAGGTGATACTCTCGGCCATACATGTGCTCCCACATCAAAGAGAATCTCGATCCTTGTCAATGCCTCAGAACTCGTGAACATGTCGTTAGAATCTTAGAGTGAACTGTCCATCTCTATCGGGAACTATCCTCTCATGAACTCCATAGAGCCTCGAAACATGCCAAGTCTCTTGAATAGCGATGAAGTGCGCCTCTCACATAATCCTCTGCCTCATGTCCTGGGACCGGTGGGTTATGGGCCCACCATGCTTCCGCTGCGCAACTCGAGTACTATCCAGCTGATCGTTCTCTTCTCCAAGTCGTCACTCGTCGAAAGTACGCAAGGATACTAAGTTAACGGAGGTAGAGGAGAAGTAAAGGCGGACAACACGGATTCTCTACGGAACCAAACATAGACCAGAACTGACGACGATGAGAATGAAAGATAAGATCCCAACCCGAGAACGACAATAGTGCCCTTATGGAATTCTACGAGGTTATAATTGCGGGAAGAAAATCACATATCAATCAAT
The DNA here is from genome assembly GCA_963922045.1 of Persicaria maculosa. Classification (NCBI taxonomy): domain Eukaryota; kingdom Viridiplantae; phylum Streptophyta; class Magnoliopsida; order Caryophyllales; family Polygonaceae; genus Persicaria; species Persicaria maculosa. Next base: position 18,781,662 of record OY998271.1, on the reverse strand, counting down.
CATGAAGCATACTAGTCACACCAATACACACTAACATGTACCTATCTCGATGAACAACGACAAAATATATTGGTAATAAAGAACATGAGCGAGTTCTACACGGACGTATATATAAGACAATCTAGTCACCTATCATCTCAAGTAGTAGACAAGCTCGACATAGTAATAATCACGTATGCATGAATTCAACAATAAATCGGTGTGGTACAAGCCAAACAAAACATAGTAACATAGCGGGTATCACATGTATGGCTGACTACTCATGTTCAACAAAATCCCATAACCTCGTATATACCTATCATCATAATCATATAGCATCATATAAGAATTTAAATCACAAACATAAAATAACCCAAATCGGGTTTAAACCAAACACGAGTCAACGACAAAAGAAAGGAGAGAGCCGGCTCCGGCAAAGAGCCCAGACCTGGTTTTCGTCGCGACGAGTTGGCCGCTCGCCACGGCGAAATGCAGTTCTTCGTCTCTCGTGAGTGATGCCTCTCGCTACGCCCGACAAGCATCATTCTCTTCCTTTGTTCCTTGTCCTTATTCGTCGCGACAACCATGGTTTCGTCGCGGCGAAACAAGCGACTGTGAGCTCGCTTTTGATCTAAACTCTATCTTTCTTTCCCAACTAATCTAACCCTTTTCGACATCCTCCCCCGATCTCAAACAACATTTAAAATAATAATCCCAAATAATAATATAACTAACCATTAGATAACCGTTTAAAATCACATTTTTAAATACCTTAAGATTTAATAAAGGATATCTAAATAATAATCAATTATTCATCTCGGGTACACATATAGACAGGTCATATCAATGTAGAATCCGAAACTAAGATGCTTAGACATCCCATAGCACTATAAAAGGAATATATAAGGGGGCACAATAGCTGTCACATTATACAACAATGAGGTCTACATGATAGGATGAGTACGACATGTAATCATACGATGAGCTATAATAGGAAAGCATATCCTAGATGATCCTAATTGGTCACGACATGGCACAAGTATAACCAAAGATTACTACTGAGGTGCAAGTTCAACATCATATCATTTTTCATGCGTATGTGCATTGCATCATGACATAGTATGTAACATGCACCTAACTACTAATTAACACAATTACTAAATAATCACACAAGATGTAACATGTATGGTGGCACACAATTACTAATTAACACAAGACTCGCAATTATAGGTGCTCATCAATATAAGCATACATTGGCGATATATCCTAGGCAAATTTTTAACGTGTGAACTTAGGCGTGATTTTTACTATAATACGGGGCATGGGGTCGAATGAGGTACAAGCTACCAGAATACAATAAGCATCACAAGAGCATTATATGGTAAGAATACTAATTTATACGAGACACTCACATAAACACGTCATTAGTAATATCGAGCATGGTACTAGGTTGTTGAGGCATAACATAATAACTAGGTTACCAACATAAAACATGCTCAGATAGTCATAAGATCATATAAAGGGGAACATCATGGTTATCACAGCCTATGGTAAGTGTAACTGAACGATGGTACAAAGTGGGCATGGGATTATACATATCATATTTCTAAGGGCTTAGATTTCACATGATACAATAGTGCATGAAAAGTCATGGATAAGTGAGAATAAAGTGCATCGAATAACTTCACATAATGGCATGGTGAGTCATAGAGGCTCAAGCAAGGTTACCATTACAACGAGCATCAATGCATATAAGGGGAATACAAACAAGTACAACATGTGAATCATGCGCACGTCATAATGCAGAACAAGATAATGCTCTTAAGATGTCATATTACAAGAGAACAATACGCTATATTCATATATATAACTATATTCATATACATAAAAGTAATCATGCGAGTATCTTACAACTATCGTGGTGGGTGTGTTCATGCAAAGGTCAAGATCTCCACACGGTAAAGATATCGTCTCAAGCAAGGGTGTAACAAGAGATGTAACATACCCTAGTCACCTCGAGGTCATCAGAGTATAAGATCAATGATGGTAAGATGATTATATAAGGTGCCACTAGATACTAAGATGCAGGGGACAACATGACATTAGGAATGCAATATTCGCGTACATAAATTAGACAATTAGAGCACATATCCTCATGATAAGTTACATTTTAGAAGACATACGTCATGTATGATACTAATAGCACACGCGGAATCTAATCACATTGTGGTGTGTGAGCATGCACGGTGTCAGATCATTCATTCTTAAAAGCATAAAAGAATGTCATGGGGCATGAAGGAACAATATCATGAGACAAGTAGATAGGCCTGATGCTAGTTGGAGTCACATAAGACGAAATGAGTATCAAGGTGTAACACCAGTTATATTTCAAGGACATAAGGAACAATTGTCAATACTATCGGGGACCTATTCTATGTAGGAACATGTCATAAACAAGTAGGGCATAAATGTGCACAAGCCACAAGTCATGGGTCCTACAGGATACTAATGTCTCGGTGAAGGGCGTAGATGTGCATCATATGATACATATACATTAAACAACTTAGCACCAACATATACAAGGGGTCAAGACAACAATAACACAATCATATGGAAGCAAGTAAGAAACATAGCGGGGGACAACACGAGCCTAAGATAGTGTGACGTCACATATGTACATGGATACAAGTCAATAAATATCGGTGCATGACATGTATTTAACACAACGATATATCAAGTCATCCAACATGGTAATGAATCAAGTCACGTAAACACATATAAGGCTACCGTTATAACCAAACCAAGATTTCCAAGAGCAATATCGACTTATCCCCACAGACTCAAAAGCTCATTTCCCGTGGAATGCTTGTGCGACTCATTTCGAGAGCATAAGAGGGTACTCAAATTACTCCTGAAAGAAGATGGCGGAGTTTGTATTGAATCCCATGACAAGGAGATATCAATTAACCATACGAGAATCGAGGAGGATGACTCCACAAAATAACCCATCTCATCGACTCGGAACTGTTCGAAGTTTTGATACTCTAGCACACAGACCATCCCGTGGCATGACCTATGGGGTCAAGTACCATACTCATCAAACTCTCAAGTAGTCAACGCTCCCGAACCTAATTCTCAGATAAGATTGGATTCCCAATTCCATTTCCCATAAAAGACATCAATACCATAACGAACAACTCGATCAGAATACCAATTGAGACATGGAAGAAGATAGAATGGGAGGAAATCAGAATGAATAAAATAGGCATCCCTCAACCATCACCAACCTTTAAACGAACATCATCGAACCAGAGACAGAACCAAAGGGAAAGACACCAACAAGTGAATCATGGAGGAGACTGCTCTATAAGATAGAAATTCCGACTATACCGAAAGGAAATAATCTTTCGTTTATCTCGCTCACATAGAGATGCAACACTTTGTTCAAATATACCAATAGATTTCTAGTTCTAGCATAATAGCACTCAACACAGAATCAGTCAGTGAAAATTATAACGATCCCTTCAAGGGAGATCGTTCTCAGGCCAAATAAATAAATAAAGCACATCATGCTATCTAATGCCGCTCTTCGAGGAGCGACTGACCGGAGGGGCAAAAACCTCACGATCTCTACCTAACTCGCCACTCCAACCACCTCGATGCAATTCCTTGGAGTCTTCCAACCCATCTGTAAAGAATAAGCTAATATTTCGCCTAGTCGTTCCCAACTACATCCAATAGGGATGGTCTAGCGCCTTTTCTACCCACTCGATCCCTTTGGTTTGATCCATCATATTTAATAAGCCGAGTTCATATTTAGTCCAATTGAGTTAGGAGTATTAAATTCATTTTGCCCCTTTAAAACATCTTCAAATCCTTTGAAATTCATGGGCACTTTTCCAAAACATACACCCGACCCTTGCGTACCCGAATTGCACAACCTTCCTCTGATACCAACTATGTAACGGCCCAGATATAAATATCCGAGATACGTTTTGAAGGTTGGATACCTTCGTTCGGATGTTGCAATTCAGGTACGGGTCGAGGTTTCAAACCTCTAAAGATCACTATTTAAAGCGGGGATTTCGAACCCCAAGCAATCGAAGTAGCGGAAATGCATTTGAAGAAATTGTGAAAGCGGAATTAAAGTACAACTTGCAACGGCAAGGCCGGGTCAAAACCAAATTCGTAAAGCATAAATTCAAGAAAGCCTTTTGCCAAGTTAGCGGGTTAGTCCGGTTCTTAGCATTCGCCCGGGGGGATTCCCACGCCATAGGAACATAAACAAGCATACTTAAAAACAATTTGTGCGAGCGGGGTCAGACCGAGTCCCCCGAACGCACTCTTTCCCGCAAGCAAGCATACACATACGATATACCTATAATAAAGAAGCCTAGTGTAGTACAAGATTTAAATCACACTATCATGCCCCTAGTATATATAATATGCAGAAAGAACTATAAAGGGCCCAAGACAATGCCAAGTGGCATATCCCTCTCCTCCCTCTGCACCCCTTCTTGTTAGTGCAGAGACTGGCCAGTTCGGTGCTATAGCATAGCAATTTCCTCGTGGTGGTGCACTAACCACGGCATCATCATATCATGCTCATAATGACTCGATATACTCAGGGCACCCGATGGGGCTGCGCTACCCTATGACCCTAGCAATGACTCTAGGACTATCACAGATAACAGCCGTTCTGTATTCAAACACACATAGTAACCATATGCTCAGTTCAATGCAACCCTAGCATGATACTACATGGCATGCTTTAAATGCATATGAAGCACCTAGTATGTCATATGATCACAAGCAGGAGATTTCTCTTTCGAATCTGAGTAACCCCATAAAGGAACTTACCTGGATTGGCAGAACAGCAAAAGGCAGGATCCATGTATACAGCAACTCATACATCACAGATGATAACCTATCATATATAAGTAATGTATATGAGTCTACTTCTAATTTACACTAAGCATAAATCAATCAGACAAGTACCCAGAACTACTGATTTCCTCACTCAGAACCTCATCATATTATCATCCATTCATCCCATATCCCATAGCATGGTCTCATATAACTCATCAAGAATCAACTCTACTCATCATCATCATTCATCGTATACCATCTTACATCAATATCTCGTCGCATAACATCAACATAACTCATCAGATATCATTCCCACTCATTATTATACCATATATCGACCATTTAGGAACATGCATCATTATCTCATATATAAGTCATAATATTCATACTCTAATGAATCATCATATAACATATCCATAATCATATTTAAGAACATATCATGCTTATCAGATTAAGATATCACCATAAATTATATATATCATAACATATCATAGAAATATCAATATATCATAATTTATACACACACAAGGTAGACAAGTAAGTCAACTTCCCAAGATTATATTATTAAAATAATCCCGACATATCGGTTTTAAAACACAAATCCTTTTGAGGAACATTTTCAAAATACAAGTTTAAGGCTCAATATCTATTTATACGTTATCTCAAGTCATCAAAAATCCATTCATTATCCCCAGTCGGGGTGGCTCACTGGTGGGGAGCAAGGGGGGATGTCAGGAGGTCTCGGGTTCGATCCCTACCTCCGCCCCTTTCCTTGGATAAAAAAATCCAAGGTTTGCTTTGCTCATTTCCAGTGGGTCGAGCCGGTCGGCGCAAGCCGGTTTACCTGGTGCGTCACGTGCCCGGGGTTTGCCACCGAAGGTGGGTTCCTCGTCATAAAAAAAATCCATTCATAAAACATTGCTCTTTAATCTATTTATATTATTATTTTATCAAAATAAATCTGACAAGGTTAGGATATTTTCAAAAATCTCGCTATTAACTTTATTAAATCCATTGCCATTTCCAAATTAATTCTGACATTTGAGGACCTTTTCCAAATTCTTTTTCAATTTCAAGTCCAATAATATTATATTTTTAAATCTCAAAATAATAATATTACATCTTTAAATCTCGTCAGTAATATTACATAATATCCCATTTATTTAATAATTAAGTAAATAACCGAAAATACCCCAAAATAAGTCTTGAAAAATATACTATTCATTTTATCACATTTTAATACACATTTCAAAATCATAATATAACACATAATATATCCCAATAATCTATTTCTAAAACAATATATATATATATAATATATATATATTAAATTTTCTGGAAAATATTATTTATCTCAAATCTCAAAATAATATATAATAATAATAATCTTTTAATTAAATAATAAATATATCAAACTATATAATAACATAACATATAATCTTTTACGCGGAAGGAAACCCGACCCGAGCCCAGTCCCAAGCCCATACCCGCATCAGAGTTAGTGAACCGGCCCCCTCCCCATTCAGGTTGAACCGGACCCATAAAATAAGAAAAAGAAAAGAAGAAAACCGGTTTTTCCCCAAACCCATCTTCAACCTCTGCTACAAGCGAACGGGAGACGGAGGAAGAGGAAGGGAGATTCCCAGGCGGCGCTCGCTCGACCCACTCACACAAGTCCTTCCCCGACATCAAGCACATGAAAGCACTTCGAAAGGACACAAGAAGGAGGGAGAAAAAAAGGTTACCATGACTGGAAGGGCCTCACCGGAAAGTGTTCGATTGGAGCTCGATTGGGCTCGCCGGAGTTGGAAGCAGGGAGCTCTTGCACTGGGTCGGAGATAGGAGTTATAAAGATGGAGCTTTCGCTCGATTTCGATCAGAAAAGAGGGGAAGAGAACCCTTACCGAATGTTTCAAAGAGAAACATGGGAAGAGAAAGAGAAAGGCGGCTCCTGGGCGGCGTTGGAGGCTCCTGGGCGGCGCTTGGGCGTTTCTGGGCATCAGAGGGAGTCTGTGGAGGAACCTCTAGCTCGCGGCTCACAGTGGATGGAAGGGCAATGGAGGAGATGTGCTCGGCGGTGTGCGCAGCGGAAAACAGGGAGGAGCTTGGCTCCTTGCGTGCGGCTTCAATGGTAGACGACGACGATGGTGGTGGCTGAGGAGTTGAGGAGGCAGTGTTGTCGTGGTGATGGTGTGGTGGTGCTCGGGAAAAACTAAGATAAGGTGCTCGGGGGTGTTGTGTGTTTGAACAGAAGCTAGAGGGGGCTACTGTTTGGGGTGTTTCTAGCTGGGAGATAGGGGATCAAAAAGGGCAGGGGAGCTGCAGATCGAACGGAGGTGGATAAGGAAGGGAGATGTGGGTTGTTCTTTTGTGAGGTGAAATAGAGGGAATGGGAAGGTTGGTCTTCAAAGCCAAAGGAGGTAAGGGGGTATGGGTGAGGGGAGGTAGGAGGAGCAGTGTGTTGGTCTTCAAATGGAAAGAAACAAATGAGGAGAGTAAGGGAGGCTGAGCAGTTGGCGTGGGAGGTATCTGAGAGAGAGGAAAAGAAAAGGAAATTGGGAGTGTTCCCAAAAATTTTGAATACGCGGAATATATCCTGAAAACTAATCTCAAAACCCGCTCACTCGATCTTATCCCGACTCAATTAAAATTATCCAATGGTTCAAATCCGAATAATAACAATAATAATGAAATCCAAACGATATCTTCGATATCGGTAGAAGAAATCAGAAATAAAACCCATTTTTAGATCCAATCCAAATTTATGCCGGAATCCACTCCAAAGAATTAAAATAAAATTATTCTGCTCGAGGACGGAATTTTAAAATTTCTTTGAAATAATATAATTCAAATCCCAATTGAATCAATATTAAATCAAAATTAATTCTAAATTTAAAAATTATATTTTAAAATCTTCCGGTCTTTACATGTTCCACCTCTAAAAATAAGTCTCGTCCTCGAGACTAAAATCGTTTTATAAATCGATCAAGTCTTTCTCAAAACATAGATACCTACGAATCATTCCAAAGCCGGGCCAAACCATTTTCAAAACCTCGAATCCTAGAAAATATTTCAAAAGCTCAAGTCAATTCTTCCTATGTCATTCAATCAAGTTTCATAACTCAAGAGGTGGAAATCATCCACCTCTAAGGGCTAATCCAATATTCTCTTCCTAGGTTCATCTTTCAAAAATCAGTTTCAAGTTTCAACTATCAATCTCAGGGTATCATCATGCTCAATCATCATTCATTTCAAACAATCTTAGGACCTCCTATATCAGAATAATCAAGTCAATCAATCAAGTCTCATCATGCTAGCAAGCATATAAAGGATGGTACCATATCAGTTTCAAGCTAGCAAGTCATTACACATCAAGAGGCTCATCGCCAATCACATCATATCATCATATATTTGCACATACCTATCAATCATATGAGCTCAATGGCATAAAGATAAACATCAAAGCACATATCTCAAAACAAGGCATTAGGGTATACTCACCACTAGGTCAAGAGTTCAAGGTAATGTCTACGCTAGGCTCAATATAAACGCAAGTAGCTCACCTGAAATATCTCCACAACTGGCCCGAATACTCTCCTCAGGACGCTCTAACAAGGAATGATCGACCTCAACATGGAGGTCAGAAATATATCGACAAAGTTGAGATAAGAAAGACATCGTGCACTCCAGCTAAGAACATGGATAACGCTAAGCGATAAGCTATCTCTCGAGAGTCTTAAAAGGATCAACAAACCTAAGGCTCAGTTCGCCTTTGATGTCAAAACGTTGGACCCCTCAGGAGGTGATACTCTCGGCCGTACATGTGCTCCCACATCAAAGAGAATCTCGATCTTGTCAATGCCTCGGAACTCGTGAACATGCCGTCAAAATCTCAGAGTGAATTGTCCATCTCTGTCGGGAACTATCCTCTCACGAACTCCATAGAGCCTCGAAACATGCCAAGTCTCTTGAATGGCAATGAAGTGCGCCTCTCACGTAATCCTCTACCTCAAGTCCTGGGACCGGTGGGTTATGGGCCCACTATGCTTCCGCTGCGCAGCTCGAGTACTATCCAGCTGATCGCTCTCTTCTCCAAGTCTTCGCTCGTCGAAAGTATGCAAGGATACTAAGTTAACGGAGGTAGAGGAGAAGTAAAGGCGGACAACTCGGATTCTCTACGGAACCAAACATAGACCAGAACTAACGACGATGAGAATGAAAGATAAGATCCCAACCCGAGAACGACAATAGTGCCCTTATGGAATTCTATGAGGTTATAATTGCGGGAAGAAAATCACATATCAATCAATCATGAAGCATACTAGTCACATCAATACACACTAACATGTACCTATCTCGATGAACAACGACAAAATATATTGGTAATAAAGAACACGAGCGAGTTCTACACGGACGTACATATAAGACAATCTAGTCACCTATCATCTCAAGTAGTAGACAAGCTCGGCATAGTAATAATCACATATGCATGAATTGAACAATAAATTGGTGTGGTACAAGCCAAACAAAACATAGTAACATAGCGGGTATCCCATGTATGGTTGACTACTCATGTTCAACAAAATCCCATAACCTCGTATATACCTATCATTATAATCATATAGCATCACATAAGAATTTAAATCACATACATAAAATAACCCAAATCGGGTATAAACTAAACTCGAGTAACCGACCAAAGAAAGGAGAGAGTCGGCTCTGGCCAAGAGCCCAGACCTTGTTTTTGTCGCGATAAGTTGGCCGCTCGCCACGGCGAAATCCAGTTCTTCATCTCCCGCGAGTGATGCCTCTCGCTACGCACGACAAGCATCATTCTCTTCCTTTGTTCCTAGTCCTTGTTCGTCGCGACGACCATGGTTTTGCGGCGGCGAAACAAGCGGAACTTCGACAACACCTATGGGACTGTTGTGGCCTATGAATTCATCCTCTTCTTATTTGGTGCATCAAGGGAGATCTTCTACAACTCCCTTGATGCACCAAATAAGGAGCGGATCAATTCATACACCTCCTATCGGTTCATTGAGCTCACACAAACGGAGGATTGGGAGACGATTGAGAGGCTCGTTAACTTCGACAACACCTATGGGACTGTTGCGGCCTATGATTTAACTCCTGCCCCATCAATGCCACTATATGAGCCTCCAAAGGAGATTGATCCTGATGTGTGGCAAAAATTCCACAACGATCAGACACGCCGCCTTCAAAAGCAAGTCAGGTTCCTGAGAAACAATCAAACTTGTCAGGAATGTTGTTCAACAAGGCATAAAACTAGTGCCTGTCCGCATACTAAGCAAGTATTTATGGCGGAACAACATGAGGAAGCCAAGTGGATGCGAGGCTCCTATGGAGGGGGCAATCAAGAATATTGGGGGGATCAAAGATTCTATCAACAAAGGGATCCCCCACCATATAGAGCACCATGGCACCCTAAGCGGGAAACAAAGAAGGACGACCTGCAGATCATTCTGGATGATGATAGGCTAGAAACCTACTCCCACAAGTGTAAGGGATCGATTATAGTATATCAAGGTGTCGAACTCATGGACTATAGGAGTATTAATCGAATCTTTGGAACTAGTTGACTAAGCCAAAATAGTATAGAAATTGAGATTTTATGAAATAACTAATAAAACAAGTTAAAACAAGCAAATGGAAGTTTTTGGGCAAATTAATAGGGACAAAATATTCTAGAATTGGGAATTAACCACCATGTGTCGTCGATAGACTTAAGAGATTTTTCTCGCTGGAATGAATTTGATTCTGTTTGAAGGTAGGTTGTCTACGTTCTTTATTAATCTCCTCTCGGTCTCATAGTAAATTGTACCTAACCGGTTAACAATCACTCTCGTGCAAAGTTAAACTAAAGTTAGGTCCATTACGCTCTTAAAATCTAAGCAAGTTCATTAAAATGTCTCCTCTCGGTCTCAATTAGAACTAACAAACCTAGAATTTCTATGACAACCTATAAATTCTCAAGAGATATTGATTCGTGCTATTAATCACTCATAAGCAAACATCATCTCAGGTTCAATCCTATAGCTCCAATGACAACAATCACCTCTCGGTATCATGCAATCATCTATTTTCCTCTTACGGTTATCTCCTCTCGGTCTCAACCCCTAATAGGATCTAGTCACATATCGATTAGGCTATGCTCAATTGGATTAAATCAAACAAAAATCAAATTGCATTCAAGTGATAGTAAGTAACGGTCTATCTCAACATGGTGGGATCACCCCCACCCTAGAACGATTGAATTAGCTAGACATGATGGAAGAGAACAAATCAAAAGCAAAATAAGATGACATAGCAAAAAAGAGTAAGAGAAATACTTGATCTTCTATAGCGGAAATCGTCTTAAGCATCCAATTTGCAATCTTTTAGCACCCACTAATCTAGTGTTCTTTCAAGTTTTCTCCCAAAATCTGAGTGTTTCCAGCCCTTTGCACAAAACGTAACCCCCCTTTACAAAATCTGGAAATTCCCCTTTTTAATTCATCCCCCAAAACAAATGAAACAAACAACGGAAATATGAAAGGTTTGGCTGATCTGGCACTGTCACGACTCGTGAAGAGTCTGTCACAGGTCGTGACAGCCTGCAGTAGGCCACAAAACAGATGAGTTCACTTATCACGACTCGTGAAGGCCTCCCACGAGTCGTGACATCTTGTTGTAGCTGAAAATTGGACTAACGCCTTTGTCCCGCGAGTTGTGCTACACCACCTTGAGCTCCTATGAGTGTTTCTCTTGATATACTTGCTCTATGAACCGTCTCTTTTGCTTTTCTTTCAATCCCCTTCCATTAGATGCATGCAATTTAGCCTAAATCACCGACCCAAACCTACAAAACATAAACAAAGCTTGTGTAGATATCTGAATCATAAATAATACAGAAACCACACAAAAAGACAATAAAAATACCCTAAAGTGATGCATGAAACTAACCTAAATGCACATGAATAATATATAAAACTAGGTGCTATCAAAATACCCCATACTTAAACCTTGCTTGTCCCCAAGCAAAATTCGGTATTCAAAATCACAAGTGCAAGACATGTCCAACAATCTCAACTCATCTGATGCTTGGAATTACAAATTTTTGATCAATTCACATAAACACATGCCATCCTTGCTAAATCATCATCATTGATCGAGAAAAATGCAATCATCAACCCCTAAACCTCACATGGAATATCTTTAGTGAATCACACTCACTAAAATGTGTTTAGAGGGATCAATTTCGCTCGGTCTCACGATGATGCTAATCAACCAAAAACTTGCACAACGTTCTAGATATCCACCACCCACACATGTATATGACTAAAATCAAGAGGTCTTTATACGATTGTAATGGGGCCATGGTAAGACATAGAGGGAAAGGCGGTATTTTTGGAATTGTGGTGCTAAAATCCGGGACTTAGACCATATAAACTCATGCACCATTTTCATATGAAAACACTCCACCTCTTATCTTACATTGACACACCAAAACATAAACAATGAAGCTCACTCTTGGCTCTTCTCTCTTTATTGTGCTACACTTGCATTCTTTTATTGCACATTAGTGATGAACTAGCCTTTTCATTTCAAACTTCTTCTTTCATTTTTCTTTAGAACCTTTTTCTTTTTTTTTTCTCTCCTTTTTTTCCCTTCTTTCACTTTCATTAGTAAACATCAATATCAAGACAACTCTTCCATTTCTTATCCATACACAACATTCAACTTTCAACAACCATCACACTCCAAAAACCATCACTACTCATGGTCCACTCCCGGATGGGTAATAGGCTTAATAATAAGGTTCGGGATGTTTTGAGGAGCTACAAAAATAGGCAATTAAAGGCTCAGTGGGCTGTCAAGCAGAGGATTAGTATAGGACAAGGAAAAAGAAGGCAAAATAGGCTCAGAAACAAATATCATGCCTCTATCACATTGAAGTTATGCATATGCACAGAATAGCTTCAACCCAGATTCTAATGCAAGTTCAAGAGATTAAGCAATCATGTGAGAGACACTCAATATGGTATACGAGGACTCAAGTTATGTCCTTTTAGGCTCCTTCCATCAGGGTGTTTGCTTAGGAAGTTGAATTATGCATGATTCTTCTCAATGACTCCTAAGCTAGGCAATTCATCCATGCAAACTGAGCTTAACACATAAATCAAGAGCAACTTTGAGCTTCCTAGATCATCAACATATCATTGTGAATTCTTTAAAAGCATGGGGATTTATCACACACACTAGCCAAACATAGATGGAAAAGAAAAAGAAAACTAAGAATATAAAAATAAAAATGCAGAATGCAAGTGGAAATGCAATGCAATGAAGACTATATATACAATGCAAATGCAAGTACACCCCACCCCATACTTATGTTTTACATTGTCCCCAATATAGAAATAAACAAAAGGAAGGGAGAGACTCACAAATTCCTATGTAGGTGGTGGTGGGAAAGGGGCATCATGGTCATATAGATGACCCGTTACATGGTAATAAATCTGTTTCTGAAGGTGATCTTGAAAATCCAATCGTCGAAAAACCTCATAAAACTGGTCATCGACGTGAGTACGTAAATCCTTCATATCCCGACGGAGGGAAAAGATTTGCTCATCCAAAGAAACCCCACCGTGCTTATGATGCCTCAAATCACCCATGAGACCATCTTCAGCCGCATCGCCAGCCCTCTCGTTGTCCTCTCTCTCATCATCTCTGCGCGGAGTGGGACTTCCAACCCAAGACTCATACCAATTGACTGGGTTTTCTATGCTTACAGGGCCATCACGAAAGGGCTTGAACCTTCCTATCTGATTGATCTTTAAAGCATAAGAAGCCCCATCCCCCTGAATAATCCCTGAACTCTTCAGATGAGCTAAATCCACATACTGAGGGGAGATGGAAGAGTACTTGGAGAGGTCAATATCACACGCATCTGCAATTCTGGCAATGAGTCCTCCTATGTGGACTTTTCCTTTGGGAGTGACGGCAAGAGCGACTAACTTAGAGGCGACCTCAGCAGCCAAATTGATGGGCCGTTTGTGGACCATGCACCAAGGGCAAATAAGCTCTCCTTGTCGTAATTTGGTGCACTCACTCTGCACGTATATTGTGTTCCCAAGAAGACGTTGGATGATGCGGAAGGCCGGGTGGACAATGTCTACACTCGAAGATGAGCTCGTGCTGTAATCAGAGCGGCCGGTGAGTTGAAGCCAAAAGTGCTTGAGGTCCTTGATCGTGACCTTATGATCGTCACATTTCTCTGGGAACGAGAGGAATCCATTTAGGTCCTTCAAACCGATATCAAAATCCTTGTTTCCAAGTCGGAATGTAATGGTGACCTTACTATCCCACACACTTTCCTTTTCCACCTTAAATGTGCTAAGCAATTCAGAAGTCAATGCCGGGTAAGAGGGGTATTGCATGCTCAATAACGTTTCCGCCCCGATAGTCGCCAAGAGGCGCGAAATCTTATCCTGAAGTCCCAACGCTTGCATAGAAGTATTATGGTACCAACGTGTGCCCACGTGCGTCCTCTTCATATGCTCCTCATATTTCTCCTTTTGATCGGCATTAGCAAATTTCACAACATCGATAGCCTTTGATGAAGAAGCAACCGACTTCCGCTTTCTTGACCCTCCCGCCATGTCCTACACACGAAATTAAACCAACCACCAAAAACACAAGCCAAACCAAACATGCCCAATGTAAGTTCACAAGTAAGGGAGGTGAATCAATAGCAATGTTGCCATGTAATGACGTAAAAACGCACCCCATACTTGTCATTTAACCTTAACCTCAATTTGCAATTTAGGCACCTATTTCCCCAAATAACCAAAATTATCCCATTAACAAGCTAGGTCAATCCCCATGCTCAACATGAATGGTCCCAAATCAAGCATGACATTAAACAATTCAATCACAAAATCCTCAATTTATCTCAAACAAATAGTGCCCCCAAAGTAACAATTCAATCACAAAATGCCCAATTTATCTCCTAAACCCTAGGTATTCACAATTTGCATGATTCTCACAAATTAGCATCTCAAATTGAAGGAATGACAGGGTTAGAGTAGGAGGATACCTTGGACAGCCAGAGATTTCGAAGAAATTAAGAACAAAAATAAAGATTTGGGGTTTGAAGAATTTGGGTTTATGGGTAACACTAGAGGGCTACGCAATGGGCGGACACGGCTCGGGCGCGGACATGGTAGCGCGAGGGCATTGCTGAACCGCTGGGTGCCAGAGGGCGCAAGCGGGGGCGCTGGGCGGGCGCTGGACGGGCGCCGGACGGGGCCGCTAGCTGGGCGCTAGCGCGGAGAGAGGGAAGAAGATGGGTGCCCTTTGTTTTGAAATGCAGTAGATGCGTTTCATCCTTTCTCCCGTTTTTTTTATATTAGCAAACATGCAAGCAGATGCGTTTTTTTTAGAAACGAAAAGGAAGAAAAAAAATAAATAAAATAAAATAAAATAAAATAAAATAAAACATACAATACAAGTGGCCACGACTCGTGAGACTTCACCACGACTCGTGAGAGTCATCAGTAGGTTGAGCTGAGATCAAGACTGGTCCCCGAGACTCATGAGATTCATCCCGCGACTCGTGAGATTTCTCAACAAAATTTAGCTAAGGTCTAGGCTCAACACCACGACTTGTGGGACTTGTTTTAGACAAAAGAAACAAAATAAAGAAAAATTTACCTACTACTTACCTCGGGTTGCCTCCCGAATAGCGCTTCTTTTAAGTCGTTAGATAGACTTTCCCCCGCTTTAGGTCCTCGGATCAAGATGGACCGTGGAAACGACCTTCTCAATCGGATGTCCTGATATATACCGCTTGAGGCGCCGACCATTTACTTTGAATGTGCCCTTTTCTTCACTCCACACATCAACTGCTCCATGCGGATAGACTTTTTGCACCAAGAATGGGCCACTCCATATCTACTTCAACTTGCCCGAAAATAGCCGTAACCTCGAGTTGAAAAGCAAGACAAGGTCGCATTCATAAAGCTCATTAGGTGAGATATGCTTGTCATGCCACTTTTTAGTTTTTTCCTTGAAAATTTTTGCATTCTCATAAGCCTCCAAACGCAGCTCTTCAAGCTCTTGTAGTTGCAATTGCCGTTTTTCTCCCGCTAGCTTCATATCCAAATTTAGTGTCTTAATCGCCCAATAGGCTTTGTGCTCCAACTCAACGGGGAGATGACAAGATTTTCCATACACCAACTTGTATGGAGTAGTACCAATCGGAGTCTTAAAAGCAGTCCTGTAAGCCCACAAAGCATCATCTAACTTCGTCGCCCAATCCTTCCGTGAGCGGGAGACGGTTTTCTATAATATGCTCTTTATCTCCCGGTTGGAGACCTCTACTTGCCCACTCGTTTGAGGATGGTATGGGGTTGCAACCTGGTGATGAACCCCATACTTCTTCAGCAAAGCCTCAAAATTCCTCTCAATGAAATGGGAACCTCCATCACTAATCAGAAATCGAGGAACCCCGAACCTCGAGAAGATCACATTCTTGATGAACTTTGTGACCACCTTAGCATCATTAATGAGGGTTACCACATCTTCAACCCATTTCGACACATAATCCAACGCCACAAGTATATATTTGTATGGCCAAGAAGATGGAAAAGGCCCCATATAATCGATTCCCCACACATCAAATAACTCAACCTCTAAAATGCTATTCAGCGGCATCTCATTTCTCCTTGAGATATTCCCTGTCCTTTGACACTCATCACAAGAAACAACAAATTCTCTAACATCTTTGAACATAGTAGGCCAATAGAAACCAGATTGAAATACCTTGGCCACGGTCTTGGAAGTGCTAGCATGACCTCGAACCGGTAGAGAATGACAATGTTTGATGACACTAAGGACTTCTTCCCTTGGGATGCATCTCCTGAAAAGCCCATCGGAGCACCTTTTAAAGAGGTATGGCTCACTCCAATAATAATGCATAACGTCCTTCAAGAATTTCTTCCTTTGCTGAATGACAGATCACCGGGCAACTCATTACATATAATGTAATTCACAAAATCAGCATACCATGGTACATCAGAAGTGGTGCTCAATATCTCAGCAGCGAAATCAAGTAGATGCTCGTCCAGAAAAGACTCATCGATGGGAGGCTCGGATGAAGTGCACTCTAGTTGCTCCAACGGTAACCTGGACAAGTGATCAGCAACAAGGTTCTTCGCGCCCTTTTTGTCCTTAATCTCCAAATCGAACTCTTGGAGAAGAAGGATCCACCTAAAGAGACGCGGCTTTGCATCTTTCTTTTGCAGCAAGTATCAGATCGCAGCATGATCCGTATACACAATCACTTTAGCACCCAACAGATAAGACCGAAACTTCTCAAAAGAAAAGACTATAGCAAGCAATTCCTTCTCTGTTGTGGCATAATTTCTCTGAGCTTCATCCAAAGTCCTACTAGCATAGTAGATGGCATGGAGCTTGCTATCCTTCTTTTGACCCAGGACGGCTCCAACTGCATAGTCGCTGGCGTCACACATTATCTCGAAGGGGAGATCCCAATCAAGAGACTGCATAATAGGGGCTGAGATCAATGCCTCCTTCAACCTGCAAAAGGACTCATGGCATTCCGGAGAAAAATAAAAAGTGACATCTTTCATTAGCAAGTTAGAAAGAGGCTTAGCAATTTTGGAAAAATCCTTTATGAACCTCCTGTAAAAGCCAGCATGGCCTAGAAAACTCCTAACGCCCTTAACCGAGGTAGGAGGTGGTAATTTCTCAATCAAATCTATCTTAGCCCGATCCACCTCAATACCACGGTTAGAAACTAAATGTCCAAGGACAATACCTTCCCTTACCATAAAATGACATTTCTCCCAGTTCAAGACAAGGTTCACTTCTTCGCAACGCTGCAAGACTCAAGACAAGTTAGACAAGCAAGCATCAAAAGATGAACCGTATATAGAGAAATCATCCATGAACACTTCCATAATGTCCTCAATGAAATCAGAAAATATCGCCATCATGCAACGCTGAAAAGTAGCAGGGGCATTACACAAACCGAAAGGCATTCTCCTATATGCAAAGGTTCCATAAGGGCAAGTGAAAGTAGTTTTTTCCTGATCATCCGGATGGATATGAATTTGAAAGAATCCGCTATATCTATCCAAATAACAGTAATAAGAGTGCTTAGCTAGCCTCTCAAGCATCTGATCTATGAAGGGAAGGGGGAAATGATCTTTTCGGGAGGAGGCATTCAACTTCCTTTAATCTATACACATTCTCCAACGTGTAACAGTCCTAGTAGGGATCAATTCATTCCTATCATTCTTGACAACAGTCATCCCTCCTTTCTTAGGAACCACATGAACGGGACTAACCCATTTGCTATCAAAAATAGGAAAAATAATCCCAGCATCTAACAGTTTAAGCACTTCCTTTTTCACAACCTCTTTCATGTTAGGGTTAAGCCTTCTTTGATGCTCTCGGGTAGGTTTATGATCATCCTCCATCAAAATCCTATGCATGCACATGGAGGGGCTAATCCTTTTCAAATCATCAATGGTGTAGCTTATAGCCTTCTTATGCAATCTAAGCTCATGCAACAGCTTTTCAGTTTCGTCCAGACTTAGAGTAGCACTGACAATCACGGGATAAGTGGAATCAGGACCCAAGAATTCATACCTCAAATTAGAAGGAAATGGCTTCAACTCCAGCATAGGTGCACCTCCCAAGTCTTCATCATCTCTTTGCAAAACCTCAAAAACAGCTTTGGGGTGTTCTAAAGCAGCTTCCAACTCCTCAACTACTCCAGCAAGTAGCTCATCATCACCAGCATCAGTCATACTCTCCATAAGACATAGCTCTAGAGGGTCCCGCTCAATCACCTCCGTCATGACATCTTGAGCTCTTTCATCTATTACATTAATCTTGCGACATTCATCCTAAAAAACAAGGGCTTTCAAAGATTTAGGGAGGTTAAACACAATTTTCTCATCCCCTATTTCAAAGGAAAAAGTCCCTTTCCGAACATCAATCACAGCACCTGCAGTGGCCAAAAAGGGCTTTCCAAGAATAACAGGACAACGAATGTCGGCATCCATATCTAAAACAACAAAATCAACAGGTACAAAGAACTTACCCACCTTTATAGGAACATCCTCCAAGATACCAGCGGGGTGGGCTACGGACCTGTTCGCCATAATAAGCTGCATCCTAGCAGGCCTAAGCTCTCCTAAGTCTAGGTTGTTACAAATAGAGAGAGGAAGCAAGCTTGTACTAGCTCCCAAATCACACAGAGCCTTATAATCAGGACCATGACCAAAAGAAATAGGGAAAACAAAACTACTTGGGTCCTCCAGCTTAGGTGGCAGCTGGTTTTGGAACAAGGCACTACACTCCTCATTAAAAAACATCGTCTGACACTCATCTAATTTCCTCTTGTTAGAGAGGATCTCCTTCAAAAACTTCACATAGGAGGGCATTTGGGACAAAGCATCGGTGAATGGGATGTTGATATAGAGCTTCTTCAACACCTACAAGAACTTCCCGTATTGCTTCTCGATCCGAGCTTGAGCCTTCCTTTGTGGAAATGGAAGCGGTGGCTTGTAAGGAGGAGGTGGGACATATGGTGGCTCTATCACCGACTTAACAACTTTCTCTCCTTCCTTAGCATTCTCTTGAGCTCTAGTTGGCTCAAAGGACCTCGGATCTTCTAATTGCTTACCACTCCTTAAGGACACATCATAAATATTTCCTTTGGGGTTATCTTCCGTTTTCCCCGGAAACTGACCAGTAGGCCTAGCGGAGTTGTTGGCCTGCTGAGCTACTTGAGTCTCAAGCATCTTTTGGCCTCTAGTGAGATTCTGCACTTCTCCAGCTGGACTCTTAACGGTTCCCATAAGCTGTTCTATCATTATCTCCATCTTGTCCTTCTGTGGCGGGGCTTTTGGTGGGAAACCAGGAGGCGGTTCTTCTGCGGCTTGCTTGTTGGCATAGGAGAAACCGGGGTGGTCCCTCGCTCGAGTTTTGTAGTTGTTAAAGTTTCGGTTATACCCTTGACTCCTATTGTAGTTGTTGCCCATGTAGCCAACTTCCTCCTCTTGACTTTCATCACCTTGGGAGGCGTAGATCTGGCAAGCTGAAATAGTGTGATCTTGGGATCCACAGAACTAGCATGGCATCGGTCTAGAGCCCGCAACACTCACCTCCTTGGTGGACAAGGACTTCTCCATAACTAAGACTAGACATTTAATTTCAGCAGCCAATGAGTCATATCTAGCATCCTTATAAGTTGCAGTGTCCACCTCATAGATCCCTGCACCCCTTTTGACAGTAGAGAGCGCCCTGGGTTGCGAGTATTTCCCACATCTCTTAGCCGACATCTCGATGAACCCCTAAGCATCTTCTGCTCCCATTTCCAAAAACTCTCCTCCAGATGAGGAGTCAATAAGCACTCTAGTATTGTCATTGACAGCCTTGTAGAAAATCTCCCAAAGATTCAGCTTTGATATCCCATGGTGAGGACATTAAAAAAAAGATCCTTGAATCTCTCCCACGATGAATGGATGTTCTGCCCATCTCTAACCACGAAAGAATTTATCTTCTGCCTCATCTCAGCAGTCTTGGCTGGCGGGAAGAACTGATTGAGGAATTTAGATGACAGTTCCTCCCAAGTGGTGACTGTGCCAGCAGGTATAGAGTTGTACCATTGTCTAGCTTTCCCTGCAAGTGAGAAGGAGAATGATCGCAATAACAACTCTTCAGGAGCGACACCCTGAACTCTCACTATATCTATAAATTCTTTGAAGGTGGATATGTGCTGATGAGGACTCTCAGCAGGAAGCCCATTGAACATATTCTGCCTTATCATATTCAACAGTGCAGGCTTTAGCTCAAAATTAGCGGGTTTTAAAGCAGGAAGGACAACACCTGGTTGTGGTAGGAACTGAGCTGGATCCATTCGCTCTCCTAGGGTTGCCGGCCCTTGCGGCTGACCGAGCTGTAATTGTTGATTAGCTAGCTGTTGTCGAATGTCGGCATTTTCTTGATCTCTTTGAGCCATTTGCCGCTCCAGTTCTGCCAATTTGGTCGTTGCATCATCCATCGTTTCAGCTCTAGCACCTTGTTGTTCAGCTCTTCTTTTGTGGAATGTGCGTTCAGGTTCAGGATCAAAAGGCACTAGATTGCGAGAGCCTTTCTTTTTTCGCATTCAAAGCACAACCTGAGACCAAAAACAAAAAGAAAAACAAATAAAAGCAACAAAAAAACTTAGCAAACTAGTTGTCAAGCAACGATCGATACTAGCTCTTGTCCCTGGCAACGGCGCCAAAAACTTGATAGGCTAGAAACCTACTCCCACAAGTGTATGGGATCGATTGTAGTATATCAAGATGTCGAACTCAAGGACTATAGGAGTATTAATCGAATCTTTGCAACCAGTTGACTAAGCCAAAATAGTAGAGAAATTGAGGTTTTATGAAATAACTAATAAAACAAGTTAAAACAAGCAAATCGAAGTTTTTGGGCAAATTAATATGGAGAAAATATTCTAGAATTGGGAATTAACCACCATGTGTCGTCGATAGACTTAATAGATTTTTCTCGCTCGAATGAATTTGATTGTGTTTGAAGGTAGGTTATCTAAGTTCTTTATTAATCTCCTCTCGGTCTCATAGAATATTGTACCTAACCGGTTAACAATCACTCTCGTGCAAAGCTAAACTAAAGTTAGGTCCATTACGCTCTTAGAATCTAAGCAAGTTTATTCAAATGTCTCCTCTCGGTCTCAATTAGAACAAACAAACCTAGAATTTCTATGACAACCTATAAATCCTCAAAAGATATTGATTCGTGCTATTATGTCACTCATAAGCAAACATTAATATCTCAGGTTCAATCCTATAGCTCCAATGAAAACAATCACCTCCGGTATCATGCAATCATCTATTTTCCTATTAGGGCTATCTCCTCTCGGTCTCAAACCCTAATAGGATCTAATCACATATCGATTAGGCTATCCTCAATAGGATTAAATCAAACAAAAATCAAATTGCATTCAAGCGATAGTAAGTAACGGTCTATCTCAACATGGTGGGATTACCCCAACCCTAGAACGATTGAATTAGCTAGACATGATGTAAGAGAACAAATCAAAAGCAAAATAAGATGACATAGAAAAGAAGAGTAAGAGAAATACTTGATCTTCTATAGTAGAAATCGTCTTAAGCATCCAATTTGCAATCTTTTAGCACCCACTAATCTAGGGTTCTTTCAAGTTTTCTCCCAAAATCTGAGTGTTTCCAGCCCTTTGCACAAAACGTAACCCCCCTTTAAAAAATCTGGAAATTCCCCTTTTTAATTCATCCCCCAAAACAAATGAAACAAACAACGGAAATATGAAAGGTTTGGCTGATCTGGCACTGTCACGACTCATGAAGAGTCTGTCACGGATCGTGAGAGCCTGCAGTAGGCCACAAAACAGATGAGTTCACTTGTCACGACTCGTGAAGGCCTCCCACGAGTCGTGACATCTTGTTGTAGCTGAAAATTGCACTAACGCCTTTGTCCCGCGAGTTGTGCTACACCACCTTGAGCTCCTATGAGTGTTTCTCTTGATATACTTGCTCTATGAACCGTCTCTTTTGCTTTTCTTTCAATCCCCTTCCATTAGATACATGCAATTTAGCCCAAATCACCGACCCAAACCTACAAAACACAAACAAAGCTTGTGTAGATCTCTTAATAATAAATAATACAGAAACCACACAAAAAGACAATAAAAATACCCTAAAATGATGCATGAAACCAACCTAAATGCACATGAATAATATATAAAACTAGGTGCTATCAGATGAGAGGCGGAGGAACCACGCTAAGTTCAAACAAGCCAATAACTCCGTGCATACTCAGCTGCAGGGCAACAACTCTAGGTTCGGGGAGATAGACGTTTGGAAGTGCAACATAGGGACCCAAATGGGTCAATTGGCGGAAGCAACACCCAAAGCGTCAGGATTATTCCCTAGATCAACTGTGCCCAACCAAATGGGCAAAACTACTGGACACATAGCGGCAATGAATTTAAGGAGTGGGCATCAAGTACAAATGCCCGAGCAAAAAGTGGAGGAGAAGGCCCCAGAACAGACATCGATATCGACCCTCCTGTTGATACCGACCACGGTGACGTCGATGTCGACCATACTCATATCGATGTCGAAACTGCTGCTGAGTCACCACACAAATCGACTCCTCTAGTTGATATCGACCCCCATCCAGTCGATGTCAACCTAACTCCAGCCGCAGGGAATAAGAAGGTGTTGCCATTCCCATCAAAGAAGATGATTAAGGACCCAGCAGAAAAGAACTTCCAGCGGTTCGTGAAGATGCTTCAAGGACTCAATGTCTCAATACCATTCACCGAAGCACTTCATGAGATGCCATCTTATGTGATGTTCCTTAAGGACATATTGGGTAAGAAGCAATCGCTTTCTGAGATCGCGAAGGAGTGCAACAGATTGGAACTACCACAGAAGCGGGCGGACCCAGGTAAGTTTTCTATCGCTATAGGCTTAGGTCGATATCGCTTTAATGCTTTAGTTGATTTGGGCGCTAGCGTTAGCATGATGCCACTAACCATATGGCACAAGGTAAAGATAGGTCCTGTGGAGCCCGTGGATGCAAAACTATACATGGGGAATAATACGGTAGTGATTCCAACAGAGATGGTAACTGATGTCCCAGTACAAGTAGGTAAATTCTTTGTCCTTGCTGATTTCTAAGTTGTTGATATAACACAGGACCCTGCTTGTCCCATTATTTTAGGTAGGCCATTCCTAGCAACCGTCGATGCCAACATAAGCGTGAAGAAAGGATTACTCGCATTCACAATTAGCGATGAAGTGACAGAGTACGCCTTCAACAAGACGATGAGGAACAATGAAGGGCCAATGCAGATAAAAGCAATCAATGGTGTCTACATCACATGTGGAGAAGAAAAGGTAAGGAGTATGACACCGGAAGAGCTAGAAAAGAGGGCCATAGAAGCCCAAGTAGAGGAGGTCTTGGAAATCTTGAACGAAGGAGCCATGTAGAACATCGACATCAACCCAGGTAAGTCGATATCGACTAACAAAGTTCAAGATTCCGTGCCAGGTCATAAGTATGGGGTCGACGGAGGAGAAGGAACATCGAAATTGGGCATAAAGGTCGATATCGACCATGCCCTAATGATGAAATCGACTGCCATTGATGCTGAGAAAGGAGAAGCAAAGTCCTCGATATCGATCTCTGAGGGTCGACATCGACCTGATCATGTCGAGCAGAAATCCTCCAAATCGATAGAACCTCCAGGAGCACAACAGAGCTCGATATGGACTACTGATGGTCGATGTGGACCTGAGCCACAGAAAGAAGAAAAGGTAAGTCAAGGTACGGATTCCTCCTATTCCATCTCAATTAAAGATTTATCATTATTTGGAAGAGGTGTGCCTTGGCATGTGCGCTTGTGTAGGGTATCCGATGATGATTCGAACCAATAGAAGATAGGTGATAAAGCCTATGTCGCTAAATCAAAAGATCATTGGTTCCCTACCAGATTAAAATACAAGGGGATGGGACCATTCACGGTGAATCAAATCCATCCAGGCAGAATGCAGCTACGAGATAGGAAAGGAGTACTGTTTGAGGCCCCAGCCACATGGGCTCTGCAGATGCCGCCTTGAGAGCACGAAGGAAGAAGTCGGCCTAGCAACATTAAAATCTAGAGCTTGTAACAAAGACACTTTTGTTTTAGTTTTGGAAAATCTTATTGGTTTTGTTTTTAGACACTTAACATTATTGTTTTGTTTGGTTTTAAGTTTTCTAACAAGTTGCAGGAAAGAAGGAAAAAGACACACCGAAATCGAGTGCAAAGCTCGATATTGACCTTAAGGACGATTCCGAGGGGCTTGTGGTCGAGGTCGAATCACCCTGAAGCTTGAGCCAGAAATCGATGAAAGAAATCGATTTCGATGTTAAAGGTCGATATCGACCACCACTGCAGTCTTCTTTGACTCCTGAAATTTGTGATATTTTAGTAAGTTGCTTTCTTAACCCTAGTTCTAATACAGTGAGGACACTGTAATCTTTAAGTATGGGGTGGGGGAAAGGCTTACATGCATATTTTAGCATATTTTAAGCATTTTCATAAGTTATTGCATATTTTTTACATGTTTTTGCATATTATTCATACATAGTTATTTAGAATTGCATAATGCCATATTTATCTTTAAGTATTGCATCATAATTAGTTTTTTTATATTTCGGAAAAAAAAATGACCCCCATCAAAAATTGAAAAGAGTCATCGAAGTGTAAAAAAGAGCTCTACGATGCAAAATTAGATTCATTAGAGATATAACATGAAATTGCCTAGTTAAGGGAAGTCCCAATGAAGTGCAAGAAAAAATATGAAGGGGGTAAACATTTGAAGTTGCTTTTGAAATGAGCATGATAAGATGACGGAGGACTTTTATATTTCCATACAAGTGCTTACAAGTTCATATCCTAGCCTTACCTATGCATATTTGCAAAAGTCACAAGCCATATATGAGCCTTACTATATCATTATCATTATTGCTCCACATATATTACATATTGCCCATTTTTTATACCTTATACCCTATCCAGGAACAAGTTTGAGAATGGATGTCATCTTTGGAGTTGTTATATGGAGTTTGTGCATATTATTATTGTAGTTGTTGGCAGGAATGAAACAATTTTTAAAATATGGAAAATTTAATGAGCGAGAAAAAAATCCGATCACCTCACGAGATAAAGGTAGGTCGACCCTGCTCGTTGAGATGTCAGTTAAGCTAGATGGGACACAAGGTGAGGAGTCCGAAGTACTAAGTATCTAGGGCCATTCATGACACCCATGTTTGCGACTCGCGAGAAGGCAGTGCTAAGGTTAGAGAGGTAAAAGCATTATAATAGTGAAAAAAGCATTGAGCGATGAGTGAAAAGTGAGACATTATGAAGAAGGAATGTGGAATGAAAGTTGGAAAGAAAGTTTATTTCCCTGGATTTATCACCACATGGCCAAATATTAGCCCACCTTTAGCCTTTTACCAATCTACTTCTCTAAAGCTTGCAAAAGTCCTCTTAATTATTAATGCTATGTTGCTGAAATTGTTTTTATGCATATAAACCTCCTTTTATGAGTATGATATTGCTTTTATGCACAGGTATGGATTTGGTTGACATTAGTACCTTATCGAGGATGGCAATTGATTGTAAGGACATATGAAAAATGAATCTATGATGTTGAGGGTTTACTTTCTTCCCCTGAATGCCAATTAAAAGTATTGCTTGGGGACAAGCAAGCTTAAGTATGGGGTGTTTGATGTGCGCGCAAATTGCCATATTTTCTATGCACATTTAAGTCCACTTTATCATTCATTTGCATGCATATTAGCGGGAAATCATGAGATAAGTGTAGTTTATGCATTATTGTCAAATATGTGGGTCTGCACGAGTTCTTATATGATTTCGCAGAAAACAGGACGAAAATGGACAGATTTAGAAGAGCGGAAAAAGAACTCGAAGTCTTCTGAAGAGGTCGAAATCGACTATGAAGCTCAACATCGAGTGATACAAAGCACCAAGAATCGAGCAGAGGGAGAACAGAGCATGTCGACACAACAGAGGTCGATATCGATGTCTGATGGTCGATATCGAGTGGCCTAGATCGAGCTTATTGATAGAAGTTGAGTTCCAGTCCGAGGAGAAGAAGGAGTGCTCGAGATAGAGTTAAAGAGAGGTCGATATCGATGATGAAGGTCAATATCGATGTTGTTCAGCAGAGAAGTCCGACTCTGATTTTGATAGAATTCTATCCGAAGCTTGCACGTCTATCCAAAAGTTGAGATCTTCTATCTAATGCATCAGACTTCATCCTTCGATGTTTTACCATGGAATTTTTAGTTTTACTTTATTAAGTTTTATCTTAGAGAATAAAGATAGTTTTTCAAATCCTTGGCTAGCAAGATTTGAGATCTATATCTAGAGGCCGTTAGGGCTGAGTTTAATCATCCAAGCCATCAGTTTTACATTATAGAATGCAGAGAATTTGTAGAGAGAGAGAGGAGGCCGAGTGGAGTTGGGTGTTAAGCGAGGGCGGAGATTTGGCTTGGTTCGGTTGTAACTTTCTCTTTAGTTTAATCAAAATAGTTTTCTTTTCAATGATGATGTTGAGTTCAACGATAAGACGCGAGTGGTCAACCCACTTCTAGGGTCGGGGTGAGCCCGACGATAGCAATGTAGGGTAAGTGCATGAAAGGTATGATTTTTATGCGATTCCGTCTTCTATCCCATGCATGATCCTTTGCGAAAGTTAGGGAGATTCATTATTTGCATTATTGAAGCGAAAGCCAATCATATTGTGAACTTGGATTATTCATGAATTGGATAGTAACTCTTAGGAATTATGCGAGGGCCTCTAAACCACCTAAGTGTTGGTAACGAAAGTTATTTGACAGAAAGACATTAAATTTCATAACCTTAGCATCATACATGTAATTTTATCGTTATGGCATGAATCCCCGAATTTGGAAGCTTTTAGTTAATTGAATTAATATAAAAAGTTTAAGTTTTGATTTCTGTTCATCTTTCCTTTACCATTCTAAGATCTTCGGACTACTTTTCCGACACATAGGTTATGCATTACAGTTTCTGTAACAGACATCGAAATCAACTGTAAAGGTCGATATCGAGCACCAACATCATCGAGGTCTATCTCGACGTCGACTGTGGTTGCTTTTGTCTTCTACAGGAAACTCACTAGAAATCGACCAAAACTGAGGTCGATATCGACCAAACACCTCGATATCGAGTGTCTCCTGAGGTCAAAAGCTTGATCGTGCAGGCAACAAAGGAAGCGCTGACATACCTCCTCGTGGATTCGATCCTGAATTACCCTACCACTGCATCGGGAGGGATTCTTGTATTATTTGATTGAACAGGGAGTTAGCATAGTTGAGATATATATTTAAATATTTGAATCGCACCTCCCCTAAACGAACAGCAAGGAGCGAGCTGGGCGCAGAGTGACGCCGGCAATGGATGCTGGAGACGATGAAGAGAGGTGAGATGAATCCGGGAGAGCTCGGCGCCACTGGGATCGAGGGTTCTAGCAGAGCACTAATGGTGGGCGGGGGCTTGCTTTTGAATTTGGGAGGAAGAAGAGTCGATGTGGCTTGTGGCCCCCACACCTAGCTAACATATATATATATATATATATATATATATAGTATATAGGATTTGGTTCAAATGAAAATTTGGCTTAAAGTGAAAATGGCCTTTTTTGTATGCTGGGCTTTGGGCCGTTTAATTTTGTATCCGGTTCATTTAATTTGCTACCTTCGATCGTACGGATTTTTGAGGTCTCTCTTTCTGTACCTCGTTCCTCACATATCTCTCTCTTTCTTTGCTTTTTCCGATTTTGCTTCTCTCGAGTGATTTTCGATCCGAAATTGATTTTGAGCTCTGTTCGTCATGGATTCAGCTTCGCAAGGTGAGGTTTTCTCTTTAATCTTTGTTATTTTTTGCTATGTTATTCCAGTTTCCTACTGAATTTTGGGTTTTGTGGTCGACTGAGCTGTGTTTGCTAGGTTTTTTGTTTTTTAGTATGCGATTGTGTTTCAATTTTGAGGTTTTGAGTTTGTTTGTTGATTCTGGAGTATAATTGTTCTATATTTCTGTTAATCATCGATTATTGGTGGTCGGATGTGTTTTTTTTTGGTTTAATGTGTGTTATATTTTTTGGGGGCTTTATGTGTTTTCGAGGTTTGTGTTTATTGTCGTTTGTTGATTGTTGAGTTTTTCCTTTGTTAATGTGGTTTGTGGAGTATTGTTTTTTATTACTGTCTTTTATTGTTGTCTGTGGCGTAGCGGTTTGTGTTTGTTGTCTGTGGGGTAGTGCTTTGTTGTCTTATGTGTTTGATCTTATCTTTTTTAATGCATTTTTTTATTTGTGAAGGTAAACGTCCACGGACGAGGTCTCAGTCTACTGAAATTATTGTTCCAACTAGAACTGAAAAACGATTGAAAAAATCTGGTGTAAAGCGCTCTGAAGTTGATTTGTCAAAGGATTCTCCAGGTTTCTCTGATTGTCAAGTTGAAGATTCACTTGAGTCTGAAGATACACACCTCCTTATTCGGCGTTGTCGGAATGATTCTGCATCTCCAAAGGTCGATGTTGATGTTATGTCGTCTCCTGTTCCTGTTTATGAATCTGCTTCTGATGGGCCCATTCGTATATTTGCATCACCTGAGGTTTTATCCAGAAGGTCTGCTATTCCAAAACTCTTGTGTGATGAGGACACTAGTGTTGGTGGAGGGACTGAAGGGGGAACTGGTGTTGGTGGAGGGACTGGAGAGGTAACTGGTGATGTAGGGAGTGTCCAATTTTGTGAAGTTCCATCTCAGGGGGTGGGTCACGGTAATGCAGGTAATGGGAAGGGCACTGATGTTCATGTTGAGGAAGAGATTATTGGGTTGGATGGTGTTCATCTTGAAGAGCCAGATGTGGGGAATGACAATACTGATGTGCTATCTCATCCATCTAATGTACAAGCTGATGTGGGAGGTATGGATTTGTTTGTTAAGAAGGTGAGGCAGAATAGAGCGAAAAAGTTCCCAACATTGAAGTCAAGATGCAACATTCGCATGTTTGTATCTACTTTTCGTAAATTGAATGACAAGCAAAAAGCTTGTATTCGGGGTATTGGATTTGGGGTCTTGTTTGAGCTTGATATAGGGTCTCTGCCTCTATCTTTGGGCTACTAGCATGTTGATAATTTTGACGCGGACAGGTGTTGTTTGCTAATGAATGATTGGGGGAAAGTTGAAATGAGTGATATAGATGTTCATATCAATTTCGGATTACCGTTGGGAAAGAATTTTGTCTCTAGGAAGAGTTGTAAAGAGAATTTTGATGTTTTGAAGAATTGGAGGATATCACTTGGAAATGTGGAACATATAACCCGGTCTGTTGTTATTGACAAGTTAGTAGCTGATGTTGAATGTGGTGATAAATTTCTGACCAATTTCCTTGTTGTTTTTCATTCTTTGGTAGTTGACAGTCCTGGGAATGGTCTTGCTAATCAAAATTTGGTCAGATCAGTGGGTGATTTGGGTGATTTCAAAGATTTACACCGGTGAGCTTTTTTATTAGAGAGTTTAGTTGATGCAAAGAAGGTGTGGGAGAAGAACAAGTCTGGCCACTTTTGAGGGCCTCTTCTATTCTTGATTGTGAGTTCAGTTTCTGTGTTTGTTTTTACGTGTTTTTCATATTGTTCTAATTATATTCATATGTGATTGCTATTGTTTTCATTTTTTACCCTGTCTGTTTTAGTTGCTTTACATTGATAGGGTCAAGCTATTTACAAGTGCTGTATCTAGGAGGGCAGCTCGGTCTTTCCCTGTCAGTTTTAGTTGCTTTACATTGTGGGGTTGAATTCTGCATTGTTGCATCAGCGTGAGACTGATGACATTGAAAGTGGTGGGTTTGGGCGTGGGTGGATCAAGGATAGGCAATCTATCCCCTCACTCAGGGCAATCCTGTTTTTGATTGTAATGTTCTTTCGCCATCCACTACTCAATGCAACGATCAACCTTCTGATAAAGACCCTGTATTTGGAAAGGATCCATCCCCCCTTGAGGTTTTAAATATTTTTCTTACATTTTTTCATATTACTCTTATTTTGATTCATAGTTTTCAAATATTGCTTGGGTGTTTGTTGTATGCTATGTGATCCCCCTGATTGTGCATTTATAATCATGAGTTGTTTAAATATAATGTACTTATTTGCATCTAACCCGTTTTGTTGTGCTAATATTTTATTGCAGGGTCCTTTTATTGGGTCTTTTATTGTGTGTTTTTTATATATATTTTGAGGCTAATTATTTTTTTTACCCAGTTAGTTGATGAATTTATAATTAATTGTATGTGTTTTTGTGTTGTTGTTGTTGTGTGTTTGTGTATGTGTTTGTATTTTTTAGGCCTGGATACAGTCTTTTGTGCAGAAGATATCAGTGCTTACGGGTGCTATTTCTGATTTTGCTGATTTTTCTACCAAAATCCCATCTGAGCTTCCAGGCGATGCTAAAGTTAAGACACTTCTTATTGAGGGTAATAAGTTGTTAGGGTTGGCAGGTCTATCAGATGTTCCTACTGCTGATCGTGTTGATAAGTCGTATATGGATGATTCTCCAAACTCGGCATTTTGGTAAGATCCTGAATTAATTGAGTGTCTTAATCAGATTGAGTTGGCTTATAAGAACAAAGGGAAAATGAAAATAAATGTTTTTGAGGACTTAACTGCATTTGACATATTTGGCTCTGATCCTGCGTTTAAGTTTGATTTTGATACACAAAGTAGGTCTGAATATGCAAAAAAGACTGGTAAGGATGCATCAAATTCTTCTGCTGCCACGCAAGGGATACCAGAATCAGTTGTTAATATTGCTAAAGAATATGTGAATGATATACGTCTTCACCCGGGGTATCAGGCTGCTCCTGCGCAAAAAGCTTCTGATTCTGGTCCTTCAACGGGTATCCCTCATGTAAGTGCCATTCCTACTGGGAAACCGTTGGCGTCTAGAAAGAAGGTGAAATCTTCTATTCCATTGCCTTCTCGTAAGTCTTCTCGTGTCCGTAACTTAAGTACAGTAGCTGAAAAACAAGATGTTGGGAAGGGGGGAGATGGTGCTGGTAGAAGGTCTTCCAAACCTTCTTTAACCCTGCGGAGTCCTTACTTTTCAAGAATTGTTGAGATTAATGATGCTGTTTCTGGCACTGAGCGTATTGTGTGTGCCTATTTAGCTAAGAGGACAGCTCCTTCCACGTAAGTTTAGTTTTTTTAATCATTATTTTAAGTTTTTTTATTGTTTTTATTCTTGTTTTTATATTATGTTTAATGTTTCCCAATGTAGTGAGGTTCTGTTTAAATACAAGGGTGTAGAAGTGAGCAGGCATGATATGAAAAGTCTTGAAGAGGATGTCTATGTGTCCTATGGTGTTATTCATGCATGGTCTGTCCTTCTCAACCATAAAGAACAATTCAGAAGTGATGTTTCTCCGTTAAGGTTTTTTGTGCCAGTTCATTCCTGTGTAAGTTGTATTTTTATTGTAGTCTTTTAGTTCTAAGTCCATCTTATCCTTTCTTGTTTTTTTAACTACTATTTTATTTTATTTTTTGGTGTTTGTCTTTTCTGTAGGATTTTCCCTCCAATGTCTCTCTTGAGGGCTCTGTTAACCAGTTTGAGAAGTTTACTCTTCGACTTGATTCTTTATTGGCAATGGCTCCTCACATTGCTTTAAAAGATGTTGATATGTTACTTTTACTGTTTCTTTGTTTACTGCTTTATATAAATTAACTTCTTCTATCATCTTAAAATTTTTCTTAGTTTTTTTAAATATGTGTGTGTTTTTTGCATTTTTGTAGTTTGTGTTTGCTGTTAAACGTGAAGAAGAATTTTTCAAGGTAGTCTTTAATTTGAAGAATAAACTTACCCAAATCCTTGATGTTTCCCCTCCTACTGCTCCTTCAGTTGTCTCGTTTATATCAGCAGCAGACTGTTTGGTTAGTTTTATTATTTTTTATTTTATATATTTGAAATTAAAATTTATTTCTAATTTATTCAAGTTTGCTCTTTTTCTTATTATATAATTACTTTTTTGTTTAGAGAGATTTGCTTATTGACTATTTGAGGAATAAAGGATTAGTAGTTAAGTCAGATTTAATTACAAATTCAACATCCTCAAATGTTGATCTACCGTGGGTTGGTGGTGATAAGAGCGTCCATTCAAGGGTCTGTGTTATGCGTCATATGGAAACATTTATTGGAGTTGAAAAGGGATTCAAACCTGGATTTGATAAAGGAAGTGAGAAGAATATATCCAAGCTGCGGCAGAAATATTTGGCTGATATCATATGCTCAGATCTTAATGCGGTGCGCACTCAAGTTCTTGAGGCAGCCAAGTCTCACGCAAGATTGACATTAAAAGGAGTCCATGGTCAGAAGCTGCAGTTTGTTTGATATTCAATTACCACTGTTAACAGGGAGCCTCTTCTATAAGTATATATCTGTTATATGTAGGCTGTTTTGTTGGATTGGACAGTTTTATCTGTGTTTGGACAGTTGTTGGTAGGGTATACCCATATTGGGGCTTACTTGTTTTGGGGGTATAACTCTATTCGTATTTTATGGTGATAGTGGGGGTACATTTTGTGAATGGTGTGGGATCTAACAACTTAGGATTTGGAATGTCTTGTGTTGAGGAATTTTATCACTATTAGTTATGCTCGTGCTTCTTTGTGTTTAAGTGTACTAGTTTATGCGCTCTTATGAATCTGTTTTATGGCCTGTGTCTTGATTTTATAATTTTTGTAATTAAACTTAAATCTGGCGAGTGTGGTCTGTCAAAAGTATCACTTTGTGCAACAATAAATGCATGTTGTGCAAATATAAAGATATGTTGTGCATATGTATCAATATACCTAAATATGAATTGTTGTATTGTAAATTAATGTTGTGCAAATATAATTTGTTTTTATGCAAACAAAAAATCATATTGTGCATGTGCAATAATTTGTTTTTAAAACGGTTTTTTAAATTGTTTCGTGTTTTTAATCTTATTTAATTCATTTTTAGGTTGTGATGGCAATCTCCTCCAATTTGTCCAAAATAACTCTTTGTTGTTCACATTTAAAATTTTGGTGTGCACATTTAAAATCATGTTGTGTTGTTGTATCAGTAATGAATGCAGATGGAATATTGTGATGTTCAATTATAAATAAATGGTGTTCAAATTTAATCATCTTATGTTCAAATATAAATTAAAGTTTTAGTGAAATCCCCATAATGTTGTGCTCATATTCTAATATACTTTTCATTTATATTTTTGGTTAAGTGCATATTTTCTTTTCCAAGTGCATTTTTTAAATAAAAGTTTAAGTGCTTTTTTTTATACTGTTTGAAGTATCTGTTATTCAAATATAATTTGATTTTATGCTAATAAAAAATCATATTGCGCGTGTGCAAAATCAAGTGCATGTGACAAAACAGTAAAAAAGCATTAATTATTACCGTTGTAGCAGTGAAAAAGCAGTAATCAAGTGTATGTGAAGTTGAAGAGACGCCAGAAAAAGCAGTAAAAAAATAAAAGAAGTTGAAGAGGCGCCACTGGAGGTTGAAGAGGGAAGTTGATGGGGTTAAATTACATTGGAAAACCGCCCTTTAAAAGACAGAAAAAAAAGGAAGTTGGAAAGTGGCAACTGCCTATAAAACTAGAATACCCTTCCTCCTCCCTTATCCATCAAAAATCATCTGCCAATATTTATTTACACTAAATCCCTCTACCCCCGTAACAAACTAACCTCTCCCCACCCACAAAAAAAAATGGCTTTAATCAACCCAATGCAGTTCTGCGAAGAGTATTATAGGCTGAATGGGGACCTGGACGAGATCTTATACCCAGGTTATCACATCCATCTTTTAGAAGATGCATGTCAAACGAACACAACAACTATTAGGAGAATCTGATGGAAGCCGTTGAGTTCCATCAAGACTACTCCTCTTTAATCAGAAGGCAAATAGATGCAAATGCATACAAGATCTTAGAGGCAACGAGAGAAGATGATGAGCAACTTCTACAGACGGTAATATATAGATATTTTACAGAATATGTTTTTAATCTAAATAAAATATTTAACTTTTAAATTTAAAAATGTATGTAGTTGGAAGAAAAAAAAGAACTACTAGAGCAATAACTGGAAGAGGTACAAGGCAACATAATCGACTGCATCAGGGAGGTCTTCCATGAAGAAGACAAAAGAAGGCAGAAGATTGGGGACTTCTTGGGGATATAGTGCAGCAGCAAGAAGAAGAAGAAGAAGAAAAAGATGAAGAAGAAGGAGGAGGAAGACCTCTTTTTGATTGTTAAATATTTTAATTTCTAGTTAAATTGTCTGTATAATACTTTATTTTAAAATAGTACTAAATTTTCTGTTATTAAGTGTTCTACTGAAAATGTAAGACTTTATTAACTTTTATTTACATATTAAGTTTGAATTATTATTACTGCACATCATCATACACCAAATGCACATTTGAAAACTTATACACCAGATATTATTGATAACAAGATATTAGATTTTCAAAAAAAATTTAAAAAGACAAAACAATTTACACATTACTATCTTTTACGTATAAAATAAAGTTTCCTTTGCATAATATATTTGAATTATTATTAGTGCACATCAACATACTGAATGTGCACACTATGGTGGTGTAATTGCACAACATGATGTGTGTGCTGCACAACATCATGCAATATATACACAACATAATCTTATAAATGCACAACAATAAATTATAACAGCACAACATAAAATTATATTAGCATACTAAGGGAAATCTAATAGAAATAATAATCAGACTTTGTGCTTGACTTATTATAAATGCACTTTATTATTTACCAAATATTGTAATTTCAGTTTTTTAAATTTTTTAATTTTTAGATAGATATAATGATTGCATTTATAAGAAGTTTAAGAGGTTAAAGTGCCTAGGAAAACCGCCCTTTAGATACAACCAACCAGATGATAGCAGTTAAAGAGCCACAACTACCTATATTACTCCCCTTCCCCTAAAAAACCATCACTCCTCCCCCTATCAAATCATACCCCGTCAAAAATCTTCTGAAAATAGTCACCCCCATCAAATCGCACCCCATCAAAAATAGTCTAAAAAGTGTCAGCCCCCCCTCCCCAATCAAATCCTACACCCATCAAAAACCGTCGTTAAAGAGTCATAAAAATTATTACTCCCCTTTCTATCAAAAACCAACAAATCTCCACCCTTAACCCAAAAAAATGAAGGCATTCAACCCAGTGAGTTTCTGTGAAGAATACTACAAAATCAATGGAGAGATCGACAATATCCTGTACTCAGGATATCATATGTCTCTTTTAAAAGAAGCAGCAGAAACCAACACAAAGACCATCAGAAGGGACCTGATGTATGCCGCAGAGAAACGTCAAGATTTCCTCTCTGCACTCAAAAAGGAGAAAAATGCAAATGCTTACAAGATCTTGGAGGCAACCACAAATGGTGATCAACAAGTACTGGAAGCGGTAAGTTATAAAGCTTTTATACAGTATCATTTAAATAAGAATCCAATATTATTTAACTTCTGAATATATAAATTTATGTAGTTGCAAAAAAACAAGAAGAAGTGGAGGAAGAACTGGTGGAGTACATAGGATACGTCATTCAATGCATCAGGGAGGTCTTTGAAGAAGAAGACAAGAGAAGGAGGAAGATTGCAAACTTCCTTGGAAAGTAGGCCATCAAGAGAAGGAAGAAGAAGAAAATGAAGAATACAAACTTTACTTTTGCAATCTTAATTATCCATAATTTTAGTTAAAATGTCTGTATTTCTTTTTAATTTAAAGTTTAAATGTTTGAAACAATGTTATTTTGAATTGCAGAATATTATGAATCTTAAATATTAATATGGGTTTGTGATATTAGTGTTCCATTGCATATTATGATGCACATCACTTTATTATATTTGCACAATGTAATAGTGTATTTGCACAAAAATATTGTATAATTGCAAAACTTAATATTACCCCTACACACCCTAATCATATGAGTGCACAACATTATATAAAAATAGAATAAAATAAACGTATATGTGCACGAAATAAACTTATATTTAAAAACTTATGCAACTGATATTATTTTAGGCAAAATATTATATCATTATAAAAATTGATTAAAAAAGAAAAGAACAAAAATTATAAAACCAACAAAAACAAAGGGAAAAAAATATATCCTTGATGTTCACTGATAATAAGTAAAACTGCAAACATACGTCCTTGATGTTAACTGCTAATAAGTAAAAGTGCAAACATATATCCTTGATTTTCATTGATAGCAAGTAAAACTACAAACAACGTTAAATCATAAAAAATAAGTGCTTATGTGATCATTAGGTAAGTCGGTTGTTGAGTGCTCTCATTTTTTCTTTTCTGGGCATGTTCTGCTGTTGTGAGGAGCATATTGATTGCAGATAGACCATAATCTTTTCCCCCCTTTTTTGCGCTTCCATTGATATCTCCTTTCTGCTTTTCAATCGCTTCCCGCTCCCCTTTGTTTTTGCTTGTTTTGGATCCTGTATTGTAACATTCTCAGGTCGGCGAACCCCAGCAAACTCATCGAATATATTTGGTTTTGAGTTTGATGAAGATTCTGAATTTGTTGTGCACATCAGGAGCTCATGTTTTGCCTTTCTAAAGCTGTCTGTGAAACGTTTGATCTGCTCTCTATTGTCCTTAATGATGTCTACACATGAATGAAATTCTGATAACATATCTGTCAACATCAGTTTTTGTTCCTCCTTTTCCCTTGATTGTCTGAGAACACTGTTATCCAGTGTAAACACATTGCTTAGTGTTGCTGCCTTTGTCCAACGTGACAGTATCAGTGTTTCTGGCAACTTCTCCACTTGCAAATCTTTCAAAACTTCTAATATGTGTATGCAAGGGTAGCCATTTCTGATGAATAAGTTGCATGAACAGCTGCAGTGATGATTATCAATCTGGTGCTCAACAGTGTACAACTTTCTGTTTTGCTGCTTTAGAGTATATAACTCTATATCTTCAATCTCTGTCACATTGGTGACTCTACAGTTGTACAATGCAGCACTGAACTCTTCGTGAAATTTCTGCCATATTTTCAGTATTTACAATGTTGATGCATGCTTCTCCAACGGTAGTGGTGAGATCAGTTTTGGTTTTAGGATTGTGCAATCATAGTTATTCTTCCCTTGATTATGCCTTTGTGTTTCAACTGCACTGTCATAATATAACACAAATTCTATTAAATTGGCTGCACAGTTGGAAAACGTACGGAAGAAGTGGTTCATGCTCTCTAAAAATGGATGTTGTTCTCACTAATCCGCTGAGCTTGACATTTCTATAGTATGCAGGTATCCAATTTTCTCTGTTAAGAAACAAATCAGATAACCAAGAGTGGTTTGTCATTCGAAACTCTTCCATCAAATCTTTCCATTCTTTTTCAAAATCTTTCGGTGTCATCTCCATGTTCCAAACAATGTTTCTCAGCCTATTTGTGAATGTGGAGTAGGCAATCATTGTGTTGTCAATTTTCTGTGACACCTTCTCCATGATGTGCCACATGCATAGTCTGTGTCTTGTCTCAAGGAAGACCTTCTCTGCAGCTATCTTCATTGATGGGTCTTGATCTGGTGTGAATATTGTTGGGCAGTGACCCATTGCCTTCTTGAAATGATCAACCAGCCACACGTATGATTCAACTCCTTGTTTTGCACAATCAAGGACAAGCTTTTTATGATGAGTATGGATCTTTCTATTTCTCTTCATGTAGACTTTTCCCAATTCATCCATTAAAGGGTGTGTGTGTTTCTTTTCAAGTTTTGTCACAACAAACCCCTTACCCTCAAAATGCTTGATTATAATCCTAGTTGTATACCCAACTCTTCTAGACAATCGATTTCTCATATTTTTTATTTTACTCTCATTCTTGTATCCTGACTTGTTGCAATACAAGTACTTCAGTCTAGTTAACCCTCCACCCTTTACTATTGCTCCATGTCTTACATCAAAACCAGCCCTATATGCATAATCAAAATATGCTTTGATTGCCTCCTCCATTTTCTTATAAACCTTATTTTCTGATGGCTTCAATTCCTCACTATATACTGGTATCTAGTACTTTGTACTATTTGGTGAGATAAAAATTCTATAAGGTAGGGGCTCTTGTGGTTGCGTCTGCTCAACATCACTTTTGGCAGGCAAAACAGCAAGTGGTATTGCACTAGCAATAGTGTCAGTAGTAGATGCATCTGAACTTTGTCTATTTTCAGTGTTTGCTTCCATATCAAACTCCATTTTTAATATGCAATCTGTGATGTAAAGAATGCATCTATTAATCAATGTGTGTGTGTGTGTTGTAATCTGTATTTAACACAGCAAATCAAATTTATGTTTGAGCCTACCTATCACTGTCATCATTTAACACATCCCAAAACATAAAAACTAAATTGGTGTTATAGTGCATTATGAATCTCAAATGTATTCTATCTAGTTAAAGCAAGTACTGATGCATTTAATGTACTATGAATATGCTTGTATTTAATAACTAAATGTAGATCTATATGCATTTATTGAACTATCAATATGCTTGGCTTGAACAATTAAAAGAATCAGTACATATGAGTTTATTAATCGTTCTGTTAGGAATTTTTTTGGAAACCCTAGGTAGTTGTTCATATGCGATTACAGAAATTGAAGTTCGATTGTGAATGTGTGCTGTTAGAAATTGTAATTTACTTTGTAATTTTGTAGTGATATACAATATTTATTCAGCGATTCCAGAAATTAAGCATAATTATCAAGTTTATCGAAGTAATTGGTTTGCGTACCTCTGTGCCCTTTTTTCAAGCGATTTTTGTTTATCCAGCGATTGAATTGCATCGCTCTGTGTGCTTTTATGCCTTTGAATTGCTTCGATACCTTATTTTTGGAGATTATTTGCAGTTTTGCGGTTGATTATGTGAGAAGAATCCTCGATTCCACCATGGTCGGGTGTGATCTTTGAGAGATTTTGGTCTCGCGGCGAGGAGAGAACGGGAGGAAGGAGATCCGGTCCGCTTCTTTTTTTTCTCTTTTTTTTTTCCAGTTCACCTCGGTTCAGTGTTTTTTTAAATGAACCGGGCCGCGTGTCTTCTTTTCCTTCTTTTTCATTTTAAGCGCTTTATTCATTTTAAGACCCTTTATAACCACACCCTATAGATATATATATATTATTCATTTTAGTGGTGGATCGGTTGGAATTAAATTAGGCGGGTTCGGTTCGGTTCGGTTTGAATGGGTTGCTTTGGTTCGGGTTTATTCGTTTAATTATTATTCTATTATTTATTGGCGTTTAATTAATTATTATTTTATTTATTTATCAATTATGACAATTGATTATTTAGAAGGGGTCGAATTTTATGTGTCGATAGTTAAAAGATCGGTTTTAAAGTATATAATTGGAAATTATTTCTCAAGTGTTGAAATTTATTTAAAACATTGGTTTGGTTCGGGATCCGGTAGGAAAAATTATTTGAAGGGTTTAATTAACTTATTATATATATATATATTATATAATTGTTATATATAATTTATTATTTAATTATTATTATTATTTTATTCTATTTATTTATTAGTTAACTATTTAAAAAATATGATTTATTTGAGTGTTTAATTAATTGTTATGTATATATTGTTTTGAGGTTCATGGTGTTATAAAAAAATAGTTCATTAACTTATTAACTCGTTATTAATCATTTTATTAAATTATTTATGTATATATCATGATTCATTTAGATGTTTTATTTAATATGATTTATAAGGAATTTACTTATGTGAATAATCGATTGGATAACTATTTGTATTTAAAAAGTTAGTTTTGAAATATTTGGCATGAGTCATAAATTATAAAAGCTTTAAGATTATGGTTTTGGAAATTTTTAACGTAAGTCAGATTATTTTAATAATATAATTTTGGTAAATTGGTTTAATGATTCAAATTTCAATGTCAGGATTTGGCTAAGTATGATTTAAAAAGAATTGTTTGATTATTGAGTTGATTATGAGCATGATTATAAAGCATGATATGTTGAAATGATGAGTTGATGATAATGAGAATGAGAGGATATATGATGATGATGATGATGGTATGAATAAGATGTGATGACGAGAATATGCCCAAGTTGTGGGAACGAGATGAGGAATTGAATTGAGACATTAATGTTGATGATGATGGGATGATTAACTTATAAATGTTTCATGTGAATCTTATGTGTGTTATTTGATATGCTTTGTTTAAGGTAGACTTAGACTTATTATGTTACTTAATTATCTTCTAGGCGGTTACTAATCTGTCTGGATTTGCTTGATTGTTGTATTGCTTGCATTATACGCTTCTCCAGGTAAGTTCCTTGAACTTACTCATTATGGGTGCTTTATACACTGGGTGTTATATAATAGGCTAGTGTTCATGCACCATACGACTTAGAATCCAGCTTAGGATAAAAAACGGAAACCATATGACTTGTTATCTGTCTTTGCTAGAAAACGGCCGTTATAGGTGTTTATCGAATGAGACCTTTTTCTTTATTCTTGTCATCCTAGTTGGTGCTTATTATAGAAAGTTGCTTGCACTCGATGATGCGGTAGACTTTTGATATAGAAAGTTGCTTGCACTCAATGATGCGGTAGGCTTTTCGGTAGTAAGTGCCATAGGACTCTTAGAGCCTTAGGCCTTATATAAGTGTCGTTGCTTGCCTTCCTTTCATAGTTAGTCGGCTCATCACATGGGGTTGGCCTGCACCGTAGGGAGAGGTAGCTCCTTTGATGGTGAGTTGCTATAGGATTTCTTAGGAGCCTAGAGGGACATGCTATTTGACATTTCTTATAACTGGCGCGCTTCTTTATCTATTTCTGCATTTACTTATCTGCATGCTTATCTTTTTAATTTCCGTTTTACATTACGCATTTTATCTCAGGAATAGGATGCTTATTATATGCCTCTCAAAGTGTGTTTACACACGCGCAGGAGTGACCCGATGATTGACCCAGATCCCCTTCTTTTTTTTAGATTCAGGTAATCGTTAGTCGCTATCTTTGCTCATATGGATATTTGGCGGGTTCAGACTTTTTGTGTTAGATCGAGAGCTTGAGAGACCACTACACTTCCTCTCTTTGAAACTCTTTTACGTCGCTCTGTTGTGGCACCCTTTTGGATTGTATTCTGATTTATACTTTACTTCCGTTTTCACTCAATTTCACGATTAGACTAAGGCAGGTACTTGGTCCCAATTGGACATACGATCTTTAAGGGATCGAAATCCCTATTTCAAAACCTTGCTTCTTTTTATTGCGAAAACTTGTGACTCGTACTCGGGTTGTAAGATCTAGTTGGAAGGTAGCCTTGCCTTCTTAAACGTAACATGAATAATTAGGTTTTCTTTCCTAGGCCCAAGGGAGGGCAAATAGGGGAAAGAAGATCCTTACTTTCCGGGCCGTTACAGAAGTGGTATCAGAGCCTAGGTTGCTCAATCCGAGTACACATGAGTTGCAAAATAATTTTAAAACCGCCCGTCGATTTTCTATTTTAAAGAAGTTTTAAAATCATTTCAAAAAGGGCAAAACAAATTTCAGAATAAAACCGGTAGGATCTTTT
This sequence comes from Persicaria maculosa, assembly GCA_963922045.1. NCBI lineage: Eukaryota > Viridiplantae > Streptophyta > Magnoliopsida > Caryophyllales > Polygonaceae > Persicaria > Persicaria maculosa. Next base: position 18,739,502 of record OY998271.1, on the reverse strand, counting down.
AGTTGAGAGATGGATCGCTTGGGTAGAACGAGGCGGTAGCACATCCCTTATGGATGTAGACTTGGGGAATGGGTAACCGAAACATAGCTTACACTTTACTGATGGGCCTAGAATACTCTAAGGAGTTTGCACCGTGGTGGTTGAAGTAGCGGGGTTTGGATGTAGAGATCGAGAGGTAATTGCCCCCTGCGGTCAGTCGTCCCTTGAAGGGCGGCTTCTAGGTAGCTTGTGGTGTTATATAAACTTTCATATTAATTACTGTCTATTGATTCTGTACTGAGTGCTAGTTTCTTGAGCAAAAACTCAATGTGGTTATGATTGTAGCCCTCTCTATGCTTGCATGACCTGATGTGTTATTGTGTTCCTAGCATGTCCTACCCAAATGACCATTGAGATAAACTCATGCTTATATGTTGTTATATCTATGTTTAGTCACATTACTCTAGGCTCGTGTTGTATTCGCTATATCCCTTTCATATTCCTATGTCGCCATAACATGAAATATTTGGCTTCTTGCATTGTCGTACTAGTGATTGAATGAATGCATATGTCATATATTAGGGCCCCGCATGTTTGATGTCCTCTCCTTAACTAGGCGCATGATAGCGTGGTTCCTCTTTTCTTATATCAGGATTATATGAGTTCTTTAATTGATGGATGTGTGTTACAACTTGATGTATGCCTCAAATGGCGCTTAATTGCTAGCATGCTTCTCAAATTATCACGCCATGATTATCTCTATGCTTCTCTCATACTTTCATGAACATATGACCTGACACACCACCCGATCACACACCACGATGTATCCTAGGTTTGTATATGCATTACACATAAATATTGTGTTGAGCTTCTATCCTTGATTGTAACATGCTTTCACTTGTATCCCTAGTGTTCCGTAGAATGCAAGCTTCCCAAATATAGCTCATCCTATAATTACGTGTCGTACTTACCCTATCATATTTTTGTCATAAAGGTGATAGATGTTATTCCACTTTGATGTGCCCTTTCATAGAATGCAACCTGAATGTTAATATGCTTTTATGATGCTGGGATGATATTATCACTGTTCTGATTATTAGCATGTTGAAGCTCGATAACTTGGTTGATTATGTCGATACATGATATTCTACAATATTGCTAAGCATACACTATCTTGAGATTTATAACATGAGATTTCCTTGAAATGATTGATGATGTGCTGAGGATGTTACGATTATGATGTGTTAGCATGTTATGACTTGGTGCGTATGATTGATGACTATACCAAGAATGACATGTTTAGATGTTGACTATTAGATTGAATGTTGCTCTTATCATGATGAATTCTTGTGGATAATTTAAACTTGAAATGCGGAGATGTGACTTCAATCGACATTCCCTATGCATTGATACCCTAGGGAAGTAATCGAATCTATGTGCCGTATTCGAGACATGTGTTTTGATTGTCCATCTATGTGATGTTGTGCTTATATGATTGATGGTTGTGTGCTAAATACCTGATGATATGACTGGCGATGAGACTATTGATGTGTGATGACTTGCTAATAGGACATTAGCACGATGTTACCCTTGATGTGCTATTGATGAGCTATGACTTATGATTCATGATATGACTTGATATTGATAAAATTGAAACTGATTTCTGAAAGATGAACCTAGGAAGAGAATATAGGATTAGCCCTTAGAGGTGGATGACTCCACCTCTTGAGTTCTGAAATTGCTTGACTAACGTCGGATTTGAAGGATTTTTAACGGTGTTGAAAAGGGCTAACTTGGTTTTGAAAGACCAAACACGATCGAGAATTTCAACGATTTGAGGTAAATCTTTTCCAACCGCGGAACCCTTTTGAAACATTCAACTCCCGGGTAAATCTATGATACTTCACGAAGTGGATACAAGCATTTTATGGGGGCGCTTGTAGGGTGCTTGCTAAGAACTAGTGATGATATTGTAGAACTTTTAGAGTTGTGGTACTTCCGAAAAGTCAAAGCAAGGATGTGATGGGGCGCTTATTGCATACTTGTCAAGACCAATTGGAGATGTCACGACCATGACTAGGATGTTGTCAGAATCTCGGAAGACGCAACCGAGATGATTGCAAGATCATTGGACATGGTCGTTGGACTCGCGTTTTAAAACATCCTCCTCTTACTTTGAAGTAATTTTAGTCTTGGGGACGAGACTTGTTTTTAGAGGTGGATGATGTAAAGACTTGAAATTTTAAAATATTATTTTCTAAATTAAGATTTAATTTTCGACTTAATATTGATTTAATCTCGATTTAATTCCCAAGGATTCGAAAAATATTAAAAATTTCTGTCCTCGAAAAAACGATTTTATTTTTATTCTTTCGAAATGAATTCCGACATGAACTTGATATTTGATTTGAAATGAAATTATTTTCGCTTTATTATTCCGAGGCTTGAAAATATTTTTTGGTTTCATTATTTAATTCGGGTTCGAATGTGTATTTTAAATTTATTTTAATCGCGTCAGGTCAACAACGGATTTCGGATTTATTTCCGGGTATCAATTTGACTTTTATACTCACTCCTACACTCAATCTCTCCACTCATTCCCTTCGGCCATTCCCTGCAAAACCCATCGTCTCCTATAATTACAGCTGCACACCCACACCATCTCCCATCTCTTCACTCCTCCATCCCATCCATCCTCCTTCCTTCATTCTTTTCAACTCCTTCAACAATCAAACACCACCAACACTTCTCAGCTCCACCTTCGTACACCATTGAGGCGCCACCAGTAGCACAGCTTCACCTTCGTACATCACTGAGGCATCACCAGTAGCAGCCCCAAGCTCCTCGTCCTCTATTTTCCCGAGCCTAGAACATGCACCATCGCCCTGTCCCTTCTTCCTCGAAGAGCAGCAGCAGCATTGATTCCCACCTTCCTCGATGTCCACCAATGTCCCGAGGCAGCCCAAAAAACCCCCAATGCCACCACCGAGCCACTGAAGCTCTGTCGCCTCCGTTCGAGTAGGAACGATATTCTGGTAAGCCGTTCTCCTTCGTTTTCGATCCAAACCACTCTTGAGCCCTACCATCGCGCTCACCCATGTCCCACGTAGGACCGACGAGCCATCGCGAGCCTCCAACGATGCCTAGAACTCCAATCGAAGATCCGACATCCGCGAAATTACCTCGGTGTGCTTCTTTCCTTTTGTTCCTTGCCTTCGATCTTTTGTTTCATATTATTATGGGTTGGGAGGAGAGTGTGAGCTGAGTGCAGGTCGATTTGGTGTGCTTGAGAGCTTAGGCAGCTGGAGAGCGAGGCCGTGAGTGAGAGGCGAGCGTCAAGCGAGAGCAGGAGAGCGGTGCGAGTGAGCTGCGAGGGAGAGAACAGTACGAGGACGCGAGGCAAGGAGTGAGCTGGGCACAGAGTGACACCAGCGATGGATGCTGAAGATGACGAGGAGAGGCCAGGTGCATTCGGGAGAGCTCGGCGCCAGCGGGATCAAGGGCTTGAGGTGAGCACTAATGGTGGACGGGGGCCCCACTCCTAGCTAACATATATATATATATAGATGGGTATGGTTAAAATGAAAATGGTGTTTAAAATGAAAATGGCTTAAAGTGAAAACGGGCCTATTTAAAAAAAATCGAGTCCGGCCCAACTGAGCACCCTATCTGTTTACCCCTAAAAAAATAACTTTTCTATCTCTAACCCTAACTCTCTCTCTACGTATCACATCCTTCCTCTTTAGTTATCTTCTCGTCGTTCTCCATTTCCCACGATCGCACCTTCTTCTTTCCAATGGTGGTGTTCCTCTCTCTCTCTCTCTTTGATAATCCTTGTCGACTTCCGCTGCCTCGACGTTGCTCGGGCTCATAATAAAGGTGGTGAGATCTGCTTTTCTTTCACCTTCATCATCGGTTTGTGACTCCACCTCCACCGTTGTTACGTCGACCATCTTCACGAGCATACCTTCGTTGTAGATTACCTAGCCATCTCCTAGCTGATTTCATTGATGACCTTGTCACTCATATATCGTTATCAATCATTCTATCTTAAAATTCATTTTTTTTGTGTAATTAGTTGACATAGTATGCCTGTTGAATTGGGGATTTGAAATTTTTGTTAAATTAGGGTTTTTATTTTGAATAGAATTTCATCAATTGACTAAGGGTTTTATGTGAATCTGTGATTGAGTTGTGAAAACAAAATTTGCACTTGTTGCTATTTTATCTGTTTTGATTTTGGTTATGGAGTTTCTGCCTATGGTTATTTTATCTGTTCAGTTTTGTTTATATTTCAATTTAAAATCATTGAAGCCTTAAAAAGGTATACAAAAGTTGGAATCATGATTCCAGTATAGCTCTTATCAGACATTCAAAATCAAACTCTGGACTTGGTAATCTCAGACCATTTTTCTTGTTGACTTTAAGCATTTTTGTGCATGTTGTTTGGTACTTGCTGAAGCTCTCAAGGTAATAGCATTATAGCAGTACTTTCTTTGACCAATTCAAGCTCCTTACACATATTTTGAGCTTGGAAACACTTAAGGTAAAACAGATTAGTAATCGGAGATGTTGAGTTTATGTGTTGATTGCTTATCGAAACACCTTATAGCTCTTATTAAGTTTTAAAAGCCTATTAGCTCAATGGTAGAGCAATGTGCTTATGCGTAGAGAAGTGGGTTCGACTCCTACATAGGCTAAATTGCCTAATTTTAATAAATTGTAATATTTTCTAATAAAAGTGCAATTCATAGTCTTAATTCTGCATTTCATGATCTTATTCTTGCACTTTATCATTTTATTTATGCACTTTATAATCTTAATTGTGCACTTCATAATCTAATTGATACACTTCATCATTTTGTTCTTACACTTTATCATTTTATTTATGCATTTTATAATCTCAATTGTGCACTTCACAATCTTATTCATGCACTTCATATTTTTATTCATATACCATCATTTTATTCTTGCACTTATCATTTTATTTGTACAACATAATATTATATTTACACAACACAATATATGCACTTTATCATCTTATTTGTGCACGTTATCATTTTATTTGCACAACATAATATTATATTTGCATAACACAATTTTATATTTGCACACCATAATGTTATATATGCACTTTATCATCTTATTTGTGCACGTTATCATTTTATTATTGCACTTTATAATCTTATTCATGAACGGGAACAAAAAGAAGACAACCATAAATAGCTTATGCAGGATTTTGAACTCGAACCTTTGTGCATGGCACATTGCTATACCATTTTTAATTGAGCTAATAGACTTTTAATGGCACATGTCACATTAAATTACAAACCCGCTATAAAAATAGTAGCCCATAAAGAAAATATTTGGTAGGAAACTTACTTTACATTAGGAAAATGCATATTTATTAATAATAATCTTTATTGTATTATTTGTTCACTTTATATTTTGTAATCTCATATTTTTCACTTTTTAAAATAAAGAAAAGAAATGTAATGTAGCATATTTTGTTGCATTTTGTAATCTGATAGATGCACCTTATAATATTATTTCAAATAAAAATTACGGGCTAAAATATGTAATTTTATAATTGAAATAAGGGCGATATTGGTAGAAATAGAAAGTATGGGAGAGGTGGTGACATTTATCTCATAATTAGGGTCATTTACCCATTTTCCCATTTACACCATAAAATTAGGCCTATTTACACATTAATTAGGCTCATTTATCTATTACTTATTTAATTAGGCCCATTTACCATCAAATCAGATCTTTTTCATTTTAAGAACCATTTTCATTTGAACCATTACATATATATATATATATATATATATTATTCATTTTAGTGGTGAACCAGTTGGGATTAAATTAGACGGGTTCGGTTCGGTTCGGTTTGAATGGGTTGGTTTGGTTTGGGTTTATTCGTTTAATTATTATTCTATTATTTATTGGCGTTTAATTAATTATTATTTTATTTATTTATTAATTATGACAATTGATTATTTAAAAGGGGTCGAATTATATGTGTCGATAGTTAAAAGATCGGTTTTAAAGTATATAATTGGAAATTATTTCTGAAGTGTTGAAATTTATTTAAAACATTGGTTTGGTTCGGGATCCGGTAGGAAAAATTATTTGAAGGGTTTAATTAACTTATTATATATATATATATATATATATTATATAATTTTTATATATAATTTATTATTTAATTATTATTATTATTTTATTCTATTTATTTATTAGTTAACTATTTAAAAAATATGATTTATTTGAGTGTTTAATTAATTGTTATGTATATATTGTTTTGAGGTTCATGGTGTTATAAAAAAAAATAGTTCATTAACGTATTAACTCGTTATTAATCATTATTTATTAAATTATTTATGTATATATCATGATTCATCTAGATGTTTTATTTAATATGATTTATAAGGAATTTACTTTTGTGAATAATCGATTTGATAACTATTTGCATTTAAAAAGTTAGTTTTGAAATATTTGGCAAGAGTCGGAAATTATTAAAGCTTTAAGATTAAGGTTTTGGAAATTCGTAACTTATGTCGGATTATTTTAATAATATAATTTTTGGAAATTGGTTTAAGGATTCAAATGTTCAATGTCAAGATTTGGCTAAGTATGATTTTAAATAAATTGTTTTATTATTGAGTTGATTATGAGCATGATTATAAAGTATGATATGTTGAGATGATAAGTTGATGATAACGAGAATGAGATGATATATGATGATGATGATGATGATGATGATGATGGTATGAATAAGATGTGATGACGAGAATATGCCAAAGTTGTGGGAACGAGACGAGCAATTGAATTTAGACATTAATGTTAATGATGATGGGATGATTAACTTATATATGTTTTATGTGAATCTTATGTGTGTTATTTGATATGCTTTGTGTAAGTTAGACTTAGACTTATTATGTTACTTAATGATCTTCTAGGTGATCACTAATCTGTATGGATTTGCTTGATTGCTGTATTGCTTGGATTATACGCTTCTCCAGGTAAGTTCCTTGAACTAACTCATGATGGGCGCTTTATGCACTGGGTGTTATGTAATAGGCTAGTGTTCATGCACCATACGACTTAGAATCAAGCTTAGGATCTAAAATGAAAACCATATGACTTCTTATCTGTCTTTGCTAGAAAACGGCCGTTATAGGTGTTTATCGAATGAGACCTTTTTCTTTATTCTTGTCATCCTAGTTGGCGCTTATTATAGAAAGTTGCTTGCACTCGATGATGCGGTAGGCTTTTGATATAGAAAGTTGCTTGCACTCGACGATGCGGTAGGCTTTTTGGTAGTATGTGCCATAGGACTCTTAGAGCCTTAGGCCTTATTTAAATGTCGTTGCTTGCCTTCCTTTCATAGTTAGTAGGCTCATCACGTGGGGTTGGCTTGCACCATAGGGTGCAGTAGCTCCTTTGATGGTGAGTTGCTATAGGATTTCTTAGGAGCCTAGAGGGACATCCTATTTGGCATTTCTTGTAACTAGCGCGCTTCTTTATCTATTTCTGCATTTACTTATCCCCATGCTTATCTGTTTAATTTCCATTTTGCATTACGCATTTCATCTTAGGAATAGGATGCATATTATATGCCTCTCCGAGTGTGTTTACACACGCGCAAGAGTGACCCAATGATTGACCCTGATCCCCTTCTTTTTTTTAGATTCAGGTAACCGTTAGCCGCTATCTTTGCTCATATGGATATTTGGCGGGTTCAGAATTTTGGCGTTAGATCGAGAGCTTGAGAGACCACTACACTTCCTCTCTTTTAAACTCTATTACGTCGCTCTGTCGTGGCACCCTTTTGGATTGTATTCTGATTTATACTTTACTTCCGTTTTCGCTCGATTTTACGATTAGACTAAGGCATGTACTTGGTCCCTAATGGACCTACGATCTTTAGGGTTCGAAATCCCTATTTCAAAACCTTGCTTCTTTTTATTGCGAAAACTAGCAACTCGTACTCGGGTTGTAAGATCTAGTTGGAAGGTAGGCTTGCCTTCTTAAACGTAACTCTGATAATTAGGTTTTCTTTCCTAGGCCCAATGGAGGGCAAATAGGGGATAGAAGATCCTTACTTTCCGGGCCATTACATTGTTGTGGCAAGTTGTACTTTAATTCCGTTTTCGCATTTTCGTTCAAACGAATTTCCGTGACTTAGAATGGCCCTTCTATTGCTTTGGGGTTCGAAATCCCTGCTTTAAATACTAATCTTTATTGGTTCGAAACCTCGACCCATACCTGAATTGCAACATCTGAACAAAGGTATCCAACCTTCATAACGTATCTCGGATATTTATATCCGGGCCCTTACAAAGTTAGTATCAGAGCGAGGTTGTGCAATTCGGGTACAAAAGGGTCGGGTGTCTGTTTTGAAAACCGCCCATGAATTTCAAATGATTTTGAAAAAGTTTTAAAAGGGAAAAATGAATTTAATATGGCTAGAATAATAAAAGGAATCAACCTAATAAACTTGACTTAGGAAAATAAATTGGAAAGGGGATCGAATGGGTAGAAACGGCGTTAGACCATCCCAATTGGATGTAGTTGAGAACGGGTAGGCGAAATATAGCTTATTCTTACAGATGGGCTTGGAAGACTCCGAGGGATTGCACCGCGGTGGTTGGAGTGACGAGTTAGGTAGAGATCGTGAGGTATTTGCCCCTCCGGTTAGTTGCTCCTCGAAGAGCAGCATTAGATAGCTTGACGTTTTCTATCTATCAATTGAGCTCGAGGGAGATCCCCCTCGAAGGGGATCAGGTTAAATCACGATGATTGCTTTTGTGCTGAGTGCTATTATGCTATAACTATAAATTTGTTGATATATTTAGACTGAATGTTGTGTCTCTATATGAGTAGGATAAGCGAGGGAACCTTTCTTTTCTGAGTAGTCGGAATTTCTATCTTATAGAGCAGTCTCCTCCATGATTCACTTGTTGGTGTCTTTCCCTTTGGTTTTGTGTCTAGTTCGATGAAGTTCGGTTAAAGGTTGGTGATGGTTGAGAGATGTCTATTCCTTTCATTCTGATTTCCTCCCCCTTATCTTCTTTCATGTCTCAATTTGGTATTCTGATCGAGTTGTCTTTTATGGTATCGAGTATCGACGTCTTTTACGGGAAACGGAATTGGGAATCTAATCGTATCTGAGAATTAGGTTCGGGAACATTGACTAATTGAGCGCGTGATGAGAATGATACTTGACACCATAGGTCATGCTATGAGATGGTTAGTGTGCTAGAGTTTCCAACTTTGAACGATTCTGAGTCTATGGGATGAGTTGTTTTGAGGAGTCATCCTCCTTGATTCTCGTAGTGGTCAACTGATGTCTCCTTGTCACGAACTTCTATACGAACTCCGCCATCTTCTTTCAAGAGTAATTTGAGTACCCTTTTTATGTTCTCAAAATGAGTTACACAAGCATTCTACGGGAAATGGGCTTTTGAGTCTGTGGGGATGAGTTGATATTGCCATTGGAAATCTCTGTTTGGTTATAATGATAGCCTATCTATGTTTACCTGACTTGATACATTACCACGTTTTGTGACTTGATAAATTACCGTGTTAAATACATGCCCCGTATAGATATATATTAATTTATACTGTAACGGCCCAAATATAAATATTCGGGTTACGTTTCGAAGGATTGGATACCTTCGTTTGGATCTTGTAATTCGAGTACGGGTTGAGTTTTAAAATAAAATTTTTAATACTCAAAGAAGGGATTTCGCACCCTAAATTCGCGATAGGGCCATTAGGTCCCCCGAACCTATCCTACTTGCCTAAGTCGCTCAAAACGTTTTAAGTTTGAAAGCATAAAGAAGGAGATATCATAATATAAATTGCCATGGCATAGCCGGGTCAAAACCAAACACGAGGAAATAAGCAACAAAAGTGTGGAGTTCAAGTCAGTCTTTCTCTCCCTCTCACTGCGCCATAGAATATCCCCCGCCACAACAACACACGATATAGCAAGGGTAAGGGTACCTGAAACTAACTACGAAGTCAAGGTCGAGCCACTCATACGGGCCCTGAAAACCTCGCTGAGGACATATAATATGCCTATACCTAGATAAATGATGCTCTAATGCAGTGCGGAAATATTAAACACACAAGCACGCTAGCAGTTATATATATATATATATATATATATATATATATATATATATATATATATATATATATATATATATATATATATATATATATATATATATATATATATATATATATGCAGAAAGCGATTAAATGGGATCCCGCATAGAATGCCAAGTGGCATGTCCCTCTCCTACTCCTGCACCCATGCTCGTTAGTGCAGGAACCGACCGCGTTTTATACTCCCGCACCCATGCTCGTTAGTGCGGGAACTGGTCGCGTTCAATATCATAACATCATCAATCGTATCAATAGTCATGCTCGTCAATTTAACAGTCTGACTCGATGAGGACTAAGCCCGATGGGACTGGACCGTCCTATGACCCTAGCAAATGACTCTAGGACTCACAATTTAACGGCCGTTCTTCCATACGCAAAGAGAATACAGATGCTCGATTAATTTGTGCAACCTAAGCATGATACTACATGAATATGCAGGATGAAACACCTACACACTATATGACACATCAGGCATGAGGTTCTAACTTGAGTAAGCCCCGAAGGACTTACCTGGAGAAGCGCAGAATCCAAGCAAACCACAAGGTAAGAGCGAGTCCAGACATATCAGAGATCACCTAGCAATTTCGATAAATAATATAATAAGTCTAAGTCTAACTTTCACAAGGCATATCCATAACACACAGAAGATACACATAAATCGTATACATTAACCATCTCGTCATCCTTAACATTAACATCTCAACTCAATTTCTCATCTCGTCTCAACTCATCTCAACTCATTTCCAATTGGTTCATCTCATCACTTTCCTTAATCATTTTCATAAATCAACGCAGAATCCAACATATCAAATCATGCTCCAATTTCATATATATGCATATCCATGTCATAATTCATATAATTTACAAGTAAGGTTCATTAATCAATTCATCAAGTCAACTCAAGTAAATGGGTTCCAAAGTTAGTCAAAACCATTTAAATTTCAAGGAAGTCAACTTGATAGTCAATCAATTCTTTTAAATCATACTTAGACAAATTCCATTTATAAAACATTGCACCTTTAGCCACTTAAAAAAAAAGATTATACCATTAAAATAATTCTGTCATAACTTATTTCAAAATCTCTATCTTACTAAATTCTGACATTTTGAAACATTTCAAATAATATATATTAACCCCTTTAAAACCACCAAATAGTCACACAAGCACTTAAATACTTTAACACATAAGAAAATAGCCAATGAATAAGTATTTGAACAAGAATCAATTAGATAATAAATTAAATTATAATAATTAAATAATAATTAAATAATTAAGAATAAGTAATAAATAAATAAATAAATCATAAATTAATTAAATAAATAAAACCAAAACCGGACCAATCAAAACCCATAAAACCGGCCCAAGCTAAATCTATTTCCAGAAAATAAAATTTGGCCCAATGTTCAGAATTCCTTTTAAAAACATACTAATCCCGGCCCAGGAAAAGAATCTGACCCGAAATAAAACTCAGCCCATAAAACCCAAAGAATTCCCAGCCCAGCCCATAGTCATTTGACATCTTCTGAACAAATTAAACAAGGAAATAAAAGAATAAATAAAAAAAGAAATGCGGGCCCCACAGAAGAGAGGGGGACGGGACCCACCTCTTCTCCTACCTCCCGCCTCCCTGCTCGCACCACCCTCTCCCTCTCGGCCCTCCGGCTCTCGCTCGCTGCTCTCTCATCCCCGCTCGCCCAGATTCCCACCCACAAAGCTCCAGCTCTCCCGCTTGCTCGCTCCGGCCATACTCCCTCTCGCCCGACGCCCTCGCTCTCGCCTCATGAACCACTCACCTCGCATATTCAAGCTCGCCGGAGTGCTCGACGGAACCCTCACCTCGTCTCTCTCCCGGCAACCCAAGAATAAGGAAAAAAGACCGGAATCGAATCAAGGGAAAGGTAAAGGAGTTCAACCTCTCACTGAAAGGATCGAGTTCGTCGAGCTTCGCCGGAGGTACGTCGGAGATACTTCGGTTTCGTCGGAGGCTCAGGGATGCGCCAGCTCGACCGGCTTTGAACGGGGAAGGAGAGGCCGATGTTCCGAGGGATTTGGGTGGCTCGGGCTCCGCTTTGCCTTGGACGTCGGAGTGCACGGGCTGCTGGACACGAACGAAAGGTGGAGGGCGCTCGGGGCTTGAGGCTTCGAAACAAAGAAATGGAGGGGAGTGCAGGAGTGTGATGGTGATGGGGTGAAATGGTGAATGAAAGGATGAAGAGGGGTTTGAAGAAAAAGGAGGGGGCGGGTTTACAACTAGGACATAGGGAGGGTTAGGGATGCTATGGGAGTATGGGAGGTTAGGCAGGAGAGTGGCTAGGGCTGTGATAGGTAATAGTTATAAGATTAACGTCGAACTTAATACCCGAAAATAAATCTCGAACCGGTTTTTGAAATTAATTTGACGTGATAAAATAAATAAATTTTGAACAAATATTCAAATCCGAATTAAATATCGAAACCCGAAAATATTTCCAAGCCTCGGAAAAAATAAAGCCGAATAAATTCGTTTTCGAGTCGAATAACAAGTTGTGCTGGAATTTGTCACGTAAGAATAAAATGAAATCGCTTGCTCAAGGACGGAAATTTTCAAAAACAAGTCTAAAAACAAGTCTCGTCCTTGAGACTGAAATCATTTTTAAAAGCAAGGGGATGAAGTTCGAAATTGGTGAGTCCGAGGATCACCCCATTGATCCTGTGAGTACCTCATTAGTGCCCCTACGAGATCCTCGCAATATCTTCTTCATGATCATAATATTCCCAATTGGTCGTAGCAAGAATGTGATATGGGCCCCTATCACAACCTTACCCCAACTTCTTGGTTACATTATAACTCAAAAGAATCATAACGTCTCCACTAGGTCTTAGCAAACAATCTATAAGTGCCCCTATAAATGCTTGTATCCACTTCGTGGGACATTATAATGTAAACTTGGGTCGAAAAAATTTCAAAAGGGTTCTCAATTCAAGTTAATCAAGCAAATTCTCGATCGCGTTTGGTCTTTCAAAATCCAAATCATTTCTCTTATTTTAAGTCTATCAGATTTCAAGAATTTCAAGAGGTGGCAACACCCACCTCTAAGGGCTAATCCCATATTCCATTTCCTAGGTTCATTTCTCAGAGTTTGTTTCAATCTATCAAGCTCAAGATATCATCAAAATCAACACAAATCATCTCAGAATATCATATACCAACATAACAAAGTCAGTCCATCAAGATTTATCATGCCATTAATCACAACAAGAATAACAACCTACCCGATCATAGCTAACATAACCAATCATCATCTATCGAAATATTAACATAGCGGAATTCGTCATAACAGGGATGTCGTTTTATCAGTAGGGCAACACATCAACACATCAAATCTCACCTTTGACAAATCATAAAATCAGAGGAATCTGTATATTGTTACTAATCAGAACGGGTCACAACCATCATACTCAATTCAGGTTAAAATCTCTAAATACAACCATATCTCGCTTCTCTCAAACCAGAACCCATGGATCCTCTCTTCAATTCTATGTATACAAGTCCAAGGATCAAGCCTATCCCAAATTCATCCAACATATTCCTTAAGCTCAGGTCAATGAGTCTTCTAAGAATCAATTCACTTAAGATATCAAGCTTACAATCCCAACTTCCTACCTAACCAATCAAAGCCCATGTGTCGGAACTCATAGCTCTCCCAGTAACCATAACCCAAGCCTAATATCCCAAACTCTCATGAAAACCTCTATTAAGTGCATGATCAATCCAAGCGTTTCTTACCGAGTTCACTTATTCCGCATATGCCCTTAAGTATCCATCCAATCATTGTCTATACAAGTTCCTGATTCGCTCCAATACTCTTAACCTTCTTTCCTTACGAATAAGCACACCCATTTCTAATCCACCTCTAAAGAACTAACTCCTAGCGCCAACCTCATACAAGAGTATTCTCTCATCCTACATCCTCAATATTCATCGATAAAGTTCATCTCTTAAGCTGCTCACGGATCCCAACAACACAAGTATCTCACTCCGACAGCAACACCTAATCTTCTGCACTCGTTGGATTCTAAGCTAGAGAGCCAACTAGTGATAACTTGAAACACGACCTATCCAGTCTCCTCAACCACGGATATACCCTAGTGGACAACATTAATGTCTTACCCAACTAACTCATCAGATCAAATCAAACCCAAATCGTACCTCCTGTCATCCTAAAAGATCATAGCATCGTCACTTAGTTACAACATCAGTTCATCATTTGAAGTTCCATTATTTTCCCAAACAATTACGATCCCCCTAGTCGTCTTACTCTAATTCCTTATTGTTGCATATTCTAATTAATTCGTCTTTGACCACAATACTCAAACAACGATACCTTACTTCTTAATGACCTTAACTACCAACCATCATCCTAAGAAGTTCTAGGTCCTTCTTATCCGAATTTACCCAAGGCATCACAATTTACTCGAAATTCCATAATCTTGTGATCATTAGGATCATCATGTCCTCTACCTGGACTAGTTACCATATTCGTCATTCAGAATTTTCCTGTCTCTAAACTCCATCAATCAAACTCATAAGCGATCCTACGATATCCTTTACTTAGCTTTAGGCATTTTCTGAGGGACTTACCTTTCATTCCTTAACACCTCAACATTCCAAATCGATTCCACACATATCAATTACAATTTCTTCCCTATGCTAAAAATCATTCAATCACACCTTAGTAATTTTCCAAATACCACTCTAGCAAGTGTCCTAATAACATACGAGCAATATCCAAGTACAAATCTTACTTCCTATCCTAGTATCACATAAACAACTCGAATCCCAGAATCCATAATTTTCAAGCAGTCATAGTCACTCAAACCTTAATGATGTCCATAATTCATTCCTCAACAACATCGTTTTCACTCATAGCACAACTAATCTATCCATAACCAAATTCTCTCTACAAGAATCCCTAATCATTCACGTCTGGTACACTCATATCTTCCTTATTCATACCTAATCGGATTCACCCTATCCTTCATCCATTTCTCACTTATACTACAACCTCAATTCCTCAAATCTTGCCATTCTCATCTTATGCCCCAATCTAAGGCCTACCTAGAAGGCTCATTTGAAAATCCCTAACCACCGTCTCCTACCAGTCCTAGAAACTCTCTCGGTCTTGCCTAAACCAATGTCTCCTTCCTATGACTCTATCTCACACTATCATCGAACAAAACTTATGACTTATATCCCTCTTATCTCTCTCCATCTATTCTACGAAAGAGCCTCAAACCACACGATAAATAAAAGGGGAACATCACACATAAGCCCTAGGTCATACTAGTCCGCACACCCTTATAGGCAATAAACAACTAGGCAATACTCACCAACTCAGAATGTCAACATGTCAAAAATCGTTATCATATCAACTATAGACTTATCGCACACCGTCCTTCCTAATTAACACAGAAAGGATCAAGTAACTCGTTTGGAGGTCGCCCATTCTGAAGTCATCTTCATGGATCACAACCAACGACTACGGTCTATGAAAAGTGTTGTGCTCGTCCCCTAATGCCGCTGATGATGTCTGTTCTAGGACCTGTGGGTTACGACCCACTACGCTTCCGCTGCGCCGCTCTAATGCTATCCAGTTGACCGTCCTCCTTTCCATGCTGGCATTCGACCGAGGTAATGCAGGGATTCTAAGTTAACAAAGATAGAGGAGAGATAAAGGCGGACAACCCAGATTCTCTATGAAGTCTAATACGAACCAAGACCAACGAGACTAAAGACAAGGTCCCAACCCGAGAATAACAATGATGCCCTATGGGAATCTCACAAGGTTATAATCACAGCAAGCGAGACATACCTCAACATAAGGTATACGAGCTGATTCAATTAACATTATCATGTACCTATCTCAATGCATAATAATAACATATATTCGTGACAAGAAACCATGTAAGAGTGGTATGGAAAGCAATCACCTCTTATGAAAACGGCATTCTCTTAATAGAACAAGTACGACACTCAATCGCATGATGAGTTGTATTTTAGAGGCATACATCCTACATGACAGTAGTAACTCATGGCAAGGCATAAGCACAATCATGGGTGATCTAAATAAGCTTAATATAACATTCACGTTTCATACATACACGAAAACAGAACATATCGGGGTGTGTGGTCATGCAAGTTGTGAGACTAGTTGTTCATGAAAGCATGCTAGCATATCGATTATCGAGTGAAACATTAATCTAATCAAGATAAGTAAGTCGTATCATGAAGATATAAGGGAGGAATGACCACACTATCAGAAACCTATTTAGGGAGGGAGCAAACAATAATGCGGGCATAGCAAGAAATTATACAAGTCACAATCAAGGGTCCTACATGATACTAATCGCTCGATATAGTGTACGATATATATATATATATATATATATATATATATATATATATATATATATATATATATATGCATTGAATCAGTTAACACAACGATATGCAAGAATTTGATTAAATCATATTACAGTGATATAGAAGCATTGAAGAAATGTACTGATGCATAATACGAACCCCAAATAGCGTGGCAATATGAATAAATATAGGAAAATGTGTTCAAATCATTAGATATCTGAATAAGACATGCATTTATCATGATACTACATCAAATAATGTGACCACATATGGGACTGCTATTATAACCTAGCCAAATCTCCAAGGGCATCATTCGCTTACTGACTCAATAGTCAATTTCCCGAGGAACGTACGTACGACTCATTTTGGGTAAAGTAGAAGAGTACCCAAGTTGTTTCCCGAGGAAGGAGGTGGCCAAGCTCTAGATAAAGCCTTATGATGAGAAGGCACCTGTGGACCCCTTACAGGAATCGAAAAGGTCGGCTCTCCAAAACAACATGTTCTATAGACTCAAAATCATGTCGAAAATCTTAGATCATTCAAAGTTGATATTCAGTACATTAGTTAGATCGTGGCATGACCTATGGTGTCAAGTACCATACTCCATCACACTCTTAAGTAATCAATGCTCCCGAACAGAGATCCCGAATATGAGAAGATTCCCAACCCAATTTCCCATGGAAGACGATAATATGATAGAGAAGATTCGATAAAACATCAATGGAAGGGGATAAAAGAAAGAGAAGAAGAAAAGAATAGTAAAGGAGAGGAAAGGAAAAGGAAGGAAAAAGAATGAAAAGGATAGGGTCGATAAGACATCATTTAAGGACATCGGAGGAGATAGGAGAAGAGAAAAAAAACGGAATGAAAAGAATAGAAACTCATCAACAATCCTCAACCTTAACTAGAAGTCTGTTGAACATAAGGCGAAATGGAAAGAAAATGACACAGACTATTGAATAACGGAAAAGAATGTTTCACAAGAACTGAAATCTCGATGATAGAGTAAAGAAAGGCTCCTCCGCTTTCTCATTTGCACATAAGTTCAATTTATAGTCAACAGGTATCAAAGAAGTTAACAACAAAATTCTTGCTCAAGGAAGATAGCAATCAGCACAGAATCAATAAGCAATAATTTAATTGATACCCTTCGAGAAGGATCGCCCTCGGGCCCAATTTATATAGAGTCACAGAATCTACATAGAAGCCGCCCTTCGAGGGGCAACTGACCGGAGGGGAAACTATCCTCTCGGCCTATATATCCTAACCCCGCTACTCCAACCACCACGGTGCAACTCCTTGGAGTCTTCCCAGCCCTCTGTAAAGTACAAAGCTAAGTTTTTGCCTACCCTTTCCCAACTCTACATCCACTAAGGATAGTCTATCGCCTTTCTACCCACTCGATTTCTCTTTTCTGATTTTTCTTATTTTAAGTCAAGTTTATTAAGCTTTGTTTATTAATTTAGCCATATTAAATTCATTTTGCCCTTCAAAACTCTCAAAAATCCTTTAAAACATTCGGCGATTTTCAAAATCATATTTAGCCCATTTGTACTCGAATCGCGCAACCCAAGCTCTGATACCACCTTTGTAACGGCCCAAATATAAATATTCGCATGGCCGGGTCAAAACCAAACACGAGGAAATAAGCAACAAAAGTGTGGAGTTCACGTCGGTCTTTCTCTCCCTCTCACTGCGCCATAGAATATCCCCGCCACAACAACACACGATAAAGCAAGGGTAAGGGTACTTGAAACTAACCACGAAGTCAAGGTCGATCCACTCATGTGGGCCCTGAAGACCTCGCTGAGGACATATAATATGCCTATACCTAGATAAATGATGCTCTAATGCAATGCGGAAATATTAAACACACAAGCATGCTAGCAGTTTTATATATATATGCATAAAGCGATTAAATGGGATCCCGCATAGAATGCCAAGTGGCATGTCCCTCTCCTACTCCCGCACCCATGCTCGCTAGTGCAGGAACCGACCGCGTTTTATACTCCCATACCCATGCTCGTTAGTGCGGGAACCGGTCGCGTTCAATATCATAACATCATCAATCGTATCAATAGTCATGCTCGTCAATTTAACAGTCTATCTCGATGAGGACTAAGCCCGATGGGACTGGACCGTCCTATGACCCTAGCAAATGACTCTAGGACTCACAATTTAACGACCGTTCTACCATACGCAAAGAGAATACAGATGCTCGATTAATTTGTGCAACCTAAGCATGATACTACATGAATATGCAGGATGCAACACCTACACACTATATGACACATCAGGCATGAGGTTCTAACTTGAGTAAGCCCCGGAGGACTTACTTGGAGAAGCGCAGAATCCAAGCAAACCACAAGGTAATAGCGAGTCCAGACATATCAGAGATCACCTAGCAATATCGATAAATAATATAATAAGTCTAAGTCTAACTTTCACAAGGCATATCCATAACACACAGAAGATACACATAAATCGTATACATTAACCATCTCGTCATCCTTAACATTAACATCTCAACTCAATTTCTCATCTCGTCTCAACTCATCTCAACTCATTTCCAATTGGTTCATCTCATCACTTTCCTTAATCATTTTCATAAATCAACGCAGAATCCAACATATCAAATCATGCTTCAATTTCATATATATGCATATCCATGTCATAATTCATATAATTTACAAGTAAGGTTCATTAATCAATTCATCAAGTCAACTCAAGTAAATGGGTTCCAAAGTTAGTCAAAACAATTTAAATCTCAAGGAAGTCAACTTGATAGTCAATCAATTCTTTTAAATCATACTTAGACAAATTCCATTTATAAAACATTGCACCTTTAGCCACTTAAAAAAAAAGATTATACCATTAAAATAATTATGTCATAACTTATTTCAAAATCTCTATCTTACTAAATTCTGACATTTTGAAACATTTCAAATAATATATATTAACCCCTTTAAAACCACCAAATAGTCACACAAGCACTTAAATACTTTAACACATAAGAAAATAGCCAATGAATAAGTATTTGAACAATAATCAATTAGATAATAAATTAAATTATAATAATTAAATAATAATTAAATAATTAAGAATAAGTAATAAATAAATAAATAAATCATAAATTAATTAAATAAATAAAACCAAAACCGGACCAATCAAAACCCATAAAACCGGCCCAAGCTAAATCTATTTCCAGAAAATAAAATTTGGCCCAATGTTCAGAATTCCTTTTAAAAACATACTAATCCCGCCCCAGGAAAAGAATTTGACCCGAAATAAAACTCAGCCCATAAAACCTAAAGAATTCCCAGCCCAGCCCATAGTCATTTGACATCTTCTGAACAAATTAAACAAGGAAATAAAAGAATAAATAAAAAAGGAAATGCGGGCCCCACAGAAGAGAGGGGGACGGGACCCACCTCTTCTCATACCTCCCGCCTCCCTGCTCGCACCACCCTCTCCCTCTCGGCCCTCCGGCTCTCGCTCGCTGCTCTCTCATCCCCGCTCGCCCAGATTCCCACCCACAAAGCTCCAGCTCTCCCGCTTGCTCGCTCCGGCCATACTCCCTCTCGCCCGACGCCCTCGCTCTCGCCTCGTGAACCACTCACCTTGAATATTCAAGCTCGACGGAGTGCTCGATGGAACCCTCACCTCGTCTCTCTCCCGACAACCAAAGAATAAGGAAAAAGGACCGGAATCGAATCAAGGGAAAGGTAAAGGAGTTCAACCACTCACCGAAAGGATCGAGTTCGTCGAGCTTCGTCGGAGGTACGTTGGAGATACTTCGGTTTCGTCGGAGGCTCAGGGATGCGCCAGCTCGACCGGCTTTGAACGGGGAAGGAGAGGCCGATGTTCCGAGGGCTTTGGGTGGCTCGGGCTCCGCTTTGCCTTGGACGTCGGAGTGCACGGGCTGCTGGACACGAACGAAAGGTGGAGGGCGCTCGGGGCTTGTGGCTTCGAAACAAAGAAATGGAGGGGAGTGCAGGAGTGTGATGGTGATGGGGTGAAATGGTGAATGAAAGGATGAAGAGGGGTTTGAAGAAAAAGGAGGGGGCGGGTTTACAGCTAGGACATAGGAAGGGTTAGGGATGCTATGGGAGTATGGGAGGTTAGGTAGGAGAGTGGCTAGGGATGTGATAGGTAATAGTTATGGGATTAACGTCGAACTTAATACCCGAAAATAAATCTCGAACCCGTTTTTGACATTAATTTGACGCGATAAAATAAATAAATTTTGAACAAATATTCAAATCCGAATTAAATATCGAAACCCGAAAATATTTCCAAGCCTCGGAAAAATAAAGCGGAATAAATTCGTTTTCGAGTCGAATAACAAGTTGTGCCGGAATTTGTCTCGTAAGAATAAAATGAAATCGCTTGCTCAAGGATGGAAATTTTCAAAAAAATTTCGAACACCTTAGAATCCAAATAGATTCTAAATAAATTATGAATCAGAATAAAATCCATAATTATAAAAATAATATTTAAAAATTTCGGTCTTTACATATACCCATGTACATGTATCCCTTGTATCCATGCGAAGCCACACTATCCTAGGCTCGTATTGTTTCCCGCAATGTTTCTTTCTTGGTTCCGTATGATTGCTTATGATTTTTTACCTCTTTCATATGTTGGTGCTAAGTTGTTTAATGTACATGTATCATATGATTCACATCTACGCCTTTCACCGAGACATTAGTATCCTGTAGGACCCATGACTTGTGGCTTGTGTACATTTATGCCCTACTTGCTTTATGATATGCTCCTACTTAAAATAGGTCCCCAATAATATCGACATTCATTTCTTATGTCCTTGGAATATGATTGGTGTTACACGTTGATACTCAATATGCCTTATGTGATTCCGACATGTATCATGCCTATCTACTTGTCTCGTGATATTGGTCCTCCATGCCCCATGACATTCCTTTATGCTTTTAAGAATGAATAGGTTGACACCTTGCATGCGCACACACCACATTGTATTTAGATTCCGTGTATGCTATTAGTATCATATAGGATGTATATTCTCTAAAATGCAACTTATCATGAGACTATGTGCCTTAATTGTCTCCTTTTATGTATGCAAGCATTGCATTCATGACGTTATATTGTTCCCTGTATCTTAATATCTAGTAGCCCCTTATATGATCATCTTGTCATCTTTGATCTTATACTCTAATGACCTCAATATGACCATGATATGTTACACCCCTGTTACACCCTTGCTTGAGACGATATCTTTACACGTGTGGAGATCCTGACCTTTGCATGAACACACCCACCCCGATAGTTGTAAGATACTTGCATGATTACTTTTTATGTACATGAACATAGTATGTATATGAATATAGCGTATTGGTCTCTCGAAGCATGACACCTTAGGAGCATTATATATCCTGTTTTGCATTATGACATGTGCATGATTCACATGTTACAGTTGCTTATATTCTCCTTATATACATTGATGTTCGTTGTGATGGTAGCCTTGATTAAGCCTCTATGAATCCCCATGTTATTATGTGAAGTTATTCGATGCACCTTATTCTCACCTATCTAGGACTTATCATGCACTATTAGTATCATGTGGAATCTAAGCTCTTAGAAAAGTGACTTGTATAATTCCATGCCCACTTTGTATGATCGTTCAGTTACACTTGCCATAGGTTGTGATAACCATGATGTTCCCCTTTATATGATCTTATGACTAACCGAGCATGCTTTATGTTGGTAACCTAGTTATCATGTTATGCCTCAACAAACTAGTAGCATGCTTAATATGACTAATGACGTGTTTATGTAGGTGTCTCATCTAAATTATTATTCATACCATGTGATGCTCTTGTGATGCTTATTGTATTCTAGTAGCTTGTACCTCATCCGACTACGCACCCCTTATTATAGTTAAAATCATGCCCAGGTCACACATTATAATTTTGCTTAGAATATATCGTCGATCCATGCTTCTCTTGTTGAACTCATATATTTGCGAGTCATATGTTAATTAGTAATTGGGTGCTACATTGCATGTTTATATACTACGACATGATGGATGCAAGTATACATGAAATATGGTTTATAGTGTTAAACTTGTTCCTCATTGATCATCTTTGGTTGTACTTATGCCATGTCATGACCGGCTAGAATCATGTAGGACATGCTTTCCTATTATAGCTCATCGTATGATTACACGTCATACTTATCCTATCATGTAGATCTCATTGTTGTATAATGTGTAGTTACTGTGCACCCTTATATGTTCGTTCTTATAGTGTTATGACATGTTTGAGCATCTTAGTATCAGATTCTATATTGATATGACTTGTCTATGTGTGTATCCGACATGAGTAATTAATTATTATTTAAATATCCTTATTAAGTCATGAGGTATATAAAAACGTTATTTTATGCATTGTTAGTTATACTATTGTTCGCAATTATTATTTAAATGATTGTTTGAGATCGAGGGAGGGTATCGGAAATGATGAGATTATTTGGGAAAGAAAGATCGAGTTTAGATCAAAAGCGAGCTCACAGTCGCTTGTTTCTCCGCGGCGAAACCATGGTCGTCGCGACAAACAAGGACTAGGAACAAAGGAAGAGAATGATGCTTATCGCGTGTTAAGGAGGTAAAGTCGAGTACAAATATAAAGATGTAAATAAACGTAAACCGACTCCTGGCCTAAGCAAATAATGACAAGACTTCCTCCCGTTGTAGTAGAAGGGTAGTCAGGATCGATCCACGAGGAGGCGTGTCAGCGAGATCCTAGTAGCTTTGGAAATCTCAAGTCTACGTCGACCAGAAGCCTCGATTTCGACCTTTGACCTCGATGTCGACCTCGGCTGTCGATGTTCTCTGCAACAGAAGACCTGCAGAAACAAAAACAAGTGGTCGATATCGACTGGAGAGGGTCGATATCGATGTTAATCCAAGAAATCGACTGGCTCAGAAGACTGCCAGTCGACACAGAAGGGTCGATATCGATGCTAGGGGTTGATATCGATGCTCAGCAAACTCCGCAGCGATGTTCGTCGTCGACTCAGAAAACTATCGACGAAACTCAGTGGTCGATATCGACCTCTGGGGTCGATATCGATGTCTCCCTGCAGTGGGTTAGTACTTCGTCGGCAAAGAAAGGCCGAAGATTTTGGAATGGAGAGAGAAGCAATGAACAGAAATAACAGGAGGTTTTTGTGTGTATAAACTATGTAAAAAGTAACTCCTAGGATTAGGGTTTACCACAACGTTAACCAATGCATGCGGTAAGATAAATAAGACGGACAATTGCGCTATTTCACCCGAGGGACAAGCTTTCGCCGTACACCAACTCTTAGGATTACTCTTGCAAATAAACCTAATTGTCTCTATCAATTTTATGTTTATAACTCAAGTTGTTAGCATGAATCCCTTTTCTTTCGATTAGAACTAAACATAGAATCGTAGGAGGAGAGATAGACACAACGATAACGACATCAAATACTTACCTCAAGCGCGCATGGCTAACGTCGGGCTCACCCCGACCCTAAGAGCTTTGAGGAACTACTCGCTTCTCATCATGGATTTCATTGTTGATTGAAAGGAAGAAACTTGCATTAAAATAAACTCCGAAGCTTTACAACTCAACGTCAACTTTCGCAAACGTCAAACCCTAAAACTTCTCTCTAACTCTAACTCTATTGATTGTCTTTATTTATTTCTTGGATTGGATTCTAAGATTGGATTCTCTAACAAATCAGCCCCTAGGGCTTTATTTATAGGCTACTAATCCTCGCTATCCAAGGATTGTAACTCCTATCTAAACAATGAACTCTATCCAAACAATTAGGATAGGTCTTTTATTTTGATAAAACTTAAATGACTTAAAGGTAAAAAGATAAATAACTCTTCAGCTGCCATCTATCTTGAAAGTATGAGACAATTTCGTGCCTCCTTAAAGATATAGTTCCAATCCGCATTCGAAATCGAGTCTATCTTCTGTCGAGATAAGGGGTCGATATCGACACCAGGGGGTCGATATCGAGGTCTCTGTTCCTGCTCGACTTGTTCAGCTCTGGTCGATTTCTATGTTGAGGTCGATATGGGGGTCGATTTCGACACTGGGGGTCGATATCTGAGTCTAAGGTCGATATCTACCTCTTTTCAGCTTCACTTGATGTCTATGTTGAGGTCGATATGGGGGTCGATATCGACACCAGAGGTCGATATATGGGTCTAAGGTCGATATCTACCTCTGCTCAGCTTCACTTGGCTTCTCCGTTTTGACTCCGTTTTCGCTCGAATTCCTGCAGGGTTAGCTCAAAACTTGTGCAGACCCTATTTCTTGCATTGTAGCCCATTCTTACACAAGTTTATATTCTTTTGAACCTTTTCTTTGGAAATCGAATGAAATATGAAGTCAAACGATGCAATAAAAGAGGTGCAAATATGTACATCAAAACACCCCATACTTAGACTTGTTTGTCCTCAAGCAATAACCAAGCAATAACCAACACCTACAACACATCCTTCAAGTCTTCGCCCTTGTCAAAAGCAACATCATAAGTGGTAGCAAAGCAAAGCAAGTGAATTTAACGTCATAGCACATATTTTGGCGATCCATAGGCATATGCAATTTTGATCCAACCTCACAGGGATAATGTGTTTGCACTCAACTCTCATGTGTTTAGGCTATGAAGATCAACTCTCAACTCAATTCCATATACAACCTCATAAACATTGCAATTTATAATAATCCACTTCGCAACCAATTATGAAAATGCAATAAGAATCATCAGGAGGACTTTCGCTCAATGGAAGACTTCAAAGAAGACTCCATTCGGCGGGGTTGTAATGGGGCTTGGTATAAAATAAAAGGCATGGAATTATTTGGCTATGTGGTGCTTTTATAATTCGGGAATCAAGATTCCTAAATCTCAACACTTGCAATGTCCAAACCATAACTCTTCAATGTAAGCTCAATCTCCATAATGCTCTTTCCCAACTCATCTTTATATAATATGCTCTAAAGATGCACTAAAAGATGTAAACCATATATCAACCCTTCTTCCAAACTCTAATATACCTCTAAAAAATATAAGACTTGTATGAATAAAAGACTTTAGGATTTTGGCTCATGCACTATATATATATCTCTATTTTTTTTCGAAAATAATAAGTAAATATGTGCATTTATATGTTGAGCCATAAATCCTTTTACAAAGTATGACAAAATGTAAATATGTACCAACCCATAACTTCCTTGCTCAAAACTGGACATTATGCTCTTTTCTTTCCACAAGGCATTAATCCAACCAATCTAAGTCTCAATTCCCAAATGGGGGTCAGGCTCAATTCGGCTAGGGATAATTTTGTGGAGTTTGCAAATTCAGGCTCAGGCTAATGTTCTGGCTTCAAGCAGGGATAATGCAGGGTAGGTAAAGAGAGGATAAAAATGGCTTAAAAGATGCCTCCATCATTTAATTCTCGTAAATATAAACATATATATACATTGGTTTTGAATAACTATCACAATATTTAGAGATGCATAGGAAGAGTAAATTCACTCAAGAAAGCGGAGGGATTTTTTATGTTCTCCCTATAGGTCAAAATTCTCACTAGGACAATTTTTGTTGGATTTGCTTTTTAGCCTAGGATCATATGTGCTCAATTTCATCGCAAGTTCACAATCTACATAAAAAATTTTAAGGACTTAGGCTAAACCATCCAAATATGCCATAGGATTTACATGATCAAGTCAGCTATTGAGTTTTCATCATAGGACATCTGAGTAGGGTAAAAAAAACAAACTTAAAATAAACATGCATTTTTTGTATTTTTGACATTTTTGTATTTTTTTTTTAGATTTTGACATTTTATAAAAGTAAGACTAAGAACAAAAATTTAAACATGAATGTAATGCGAAGAAGAAACCAAGTTAAGACCATAAGACATGTCTTTCCCCCACCCCATACTTAAAATATACAGTGTCCTCACTGTATTAAAAAGAAGAACAAGGGTAGAGAGAAACTTACAGCGCCACCTGCGGATTCAGGTCGATTTCAGATTTGATCGATGCTAGAAGTCGATATCTAGGTCAGTGGTCGATGTCGACTGCATCTGTCGAAGTCGAGGAAGAAAATGAAGACAAGGGCTGCCTGATTGGGGTCGATATCGAGTTTTAGGGTCGATATCGACCTCTTTTTTTTTCGCTCCTGAGTCCTCGATGTCGACTCCAGGAGGTGGCTTGACCCTGGGGGGGGGGGTCGATTTCGACTGGCCTTGTCGATTTTGACTGCTTCTGCAGGAGCTTCTTTCCTTCTTCGTCGTTTCTTTTGCTTGATAACCTAAAATCTTGGTTAGAAACATAGATAAAGCACGAATTATCTCAGTTTTAAAAGTTCAAAAAGCCGAAAATTAAATCCTAAAAAACCATCTATGAAAAATTTAAAAGTTTTATGTACATGCTCTAGATTTTTGAGTCGCTAGGCTGACTTCTCCGTCAATTCTTCATGACCCTTTAATGTAGGGGCCCTTCGAGCTTGAGCCTTCTCTTGGATCATCTAGGTCCTTTTGGTAGTAACTAAGTTCGGCGACCAAGGCTTCTTTGATTTTAAGTTCTTCTTCGGGCGCTTTCCTTCTCTTTCTTGACCTAACTTTAGCAATATAGGCAAACCATGGAGCTTTGACCCTCTCTTTAGTAGAATTATCAATAATAGGTTTACTTGATTTATCAATAATGGACGGAGGAGGGTTAGGAGTCATACCTGGGCTTACCTGTTTAGGCCCGAAACAGAAATCTTCGGGCTGAAGGGTGGTCGATGTCGACCAAGGTGGGTCGATTTCGAGAGCTTTGCTCGATGTCGATATGTGGGGGTTCATATTGAACTCGGTGACCCCATACTTAAGATCCTGGCAGCGATCTGGCATACTCGATTTCGACCAAGGGGGGCCGATTTCGATGTTTTTAGTCGATATCGAATGGTTCCAGTCAATGTCGACCCTGCTTGCTGTTTCCGTCCTCGCCAACAAAATTTTTCTAAGCTTTTCCTTAGCCGGCGAGAGGACTACTTGCTCCAGGTGCTTTGTTTCGCTCATGGTTGGGTTGAAAGAGAATTCTATTACTTCGTTCCCTATAGTAAAGGTTAGTAACCCTCGACGTACATTGATATTAGCATCTGCAGTAGCTAAGAAAGGCCTAGCAAGGATAATAGGCACTACAAGATCTTCAAGCATCTCCAATACAATGAAATCAGTAGGCACAAAGAACTTACCTACCTTTACCGGAACGTCATCAACTATACCTGTGGGTCTGACGAATGAGTTGTCAGCCATATAAAGTTTCATGTCCACAGGTTCAAGGGCGCCAATGTTCACCTTTTGCTAAATAGAGAGAGGCATTAGACTTACACTTGCCCCTAGGTCACATAGGGCTTTATAACGATGTTGGCCAAGTCCCACGGTGATTGCAAACTTCCCTGGATCACTCTTTTTCTCAGGGAAGTCCATCTTCGAGCACTCCTCTGCGATCTCTGCCATGGATCTCTTCTTGCTCAGGATGTCTTTCAGGAATCGCACATAGGCAGGCATTTCGCTTAGGGCTTCTGTAAGAGGGATAGTAACGTTAAGTCCTTGAAGTATTTTTACAAAGCACCTAAACTTACCTTTTGTGGGATCCTCCAATGCTTTGGAAGGGAATGGCAACGTCTTCTTCGGCAGAGAAGGCAAAACGGTGGTCGGAGGGGCCTGCTGGACATCGATGTCAACTGGGCTCTGGTCGGTATCGACTGGAATGGTCGATTTCGACCTCTGTTGTGACTTCTCAGGCTCTGCAGTGTCATCGACGTCGACCAGGGGGTCGACATGGTGGTCGATATCGACCTCTAGGTCGACATCGACTGGTCTGCCGATGTCGACTGGGTCTGTTGTTTCTTCCTCCGTTTCCGTCCGTGGCTTGTTTACTTTGGTGCCACTTCTCAATTGCATGGCTGGGACATGACCTGTCCCGGATTGTCCCTTAGGATTTATAGTGGGTTGCCCAGGCAGTGTTCCGGACGGCCTAGGGATTTGTGCCGCCAATTGACCCAGTTGGGTCTCTACGTTCTTTTTCCATATGTCCATCTCCCCCAATCCTTGTGGTAAGGTCATTGAGTTGAGAATGGATGGCATTGTTGGATTGATCATTCTTAGCCTGATTCCACCTGATTTCATCCAGTACTAGTTGAAGATCATCTTTCTTTTGGTCTCTCTCCGGGTGCCCAGGAGCTCTATAAGGCGGAGGGTCCCTAGGGTTAACCTGGTTCCTTTGTGGTCGATGGAACCTTTCGTCTCTCCAATATTGGTGATTGGGACCCCTCATGTATCGCGCCTCTTGGTGAGTCTCCGCTAGGTGTACTTGTTCAGCATGGGGGCACTCGATGGTGGTGTGCCGCTGCGATCCGCATTCTATGCAATCTTGGTTCGCTGAAAGGAACCGCACTTGCTTTTGGAGCTTTCGAAGTTGATCCCTATGAAATTGCTCCTTTACATCTGGATCGATTACATTGGAGGGTTCATATAAGGGCATAGATGGGGCAGGCCTCGATGATGAGTCGGGCATGATTGTAGTAGGTCTTTAAACCTTTCCCAAACAGTCGCCAGAGCCTCACCAGGCTTTTGTTTGAAAGCCGTGATTTTTTGTCGGATCAACGCCGTCTTAGAAGGAGGAAAGAACTTGTTGAGGAACGCGTCCTTGACTTCATTCCAGGTGCGGATCGATCTTGGGGCTAAGCTTTCCAACCACTGCAATGCTTTCCCTGTAAGAGACCATCGAAAGGCTTTTAGTTGGACATATTCAAGACTTCGTCCATCAGCAATAGTATCACAAAGGTCTAAGAAGGTAGAAATATGTGCCATAGGGCATTCGTTAGGTTTTCCTTTATATTGGTGCCTTCTAATCTCAGTAAGGAAGTTAGTTTTTATTTCAAAATTAGAGGCAGGGATAAGAATTGCCGATTCAGGCACTGTGAGAGCGGGGTGCATATATTGCTTGACATTCCTAGGGAGGGCATTGATTTGGGCTTCTATTTGCCTCAGGCTTTCCTCCTCCCTATCCGCACGCTCCTTAAGTGCCGCCTCTCTAGTCGTTAGGTTCTCAACCTGCTTCCTTAGTTGCTCGATAAGTTCAGCCTGGTTCGCGTTGTCCGCCATGATTCTTTGAGCTTGGGCTCTTAGATGGAAGTAGCGTTCAGGGTCGTCTACTCCTTCGAATTCAGGTGGGCGATCAACAAGTCGCAAATAAATTTATAGTCAAGACCCCCGCTATAGTATAGGGGAGTCAGGTTCGTCCTCAGGAGAGAAGTCAACGGTTCTAGGTTTAGTTGGTTTTGGGGTTTGGGAGTAGCGGGAAAAGGTGGCGGTCGGTTGCTGTCGATATTGACTGAGACTGGTCGATGTCAAGGGATGGAGAGGGGACGGTGGTTGGTGTCGTGTGGCTGCGCAAAAGCTTTAAAATAACAAAAATAGAATAATAAAAGAGCAAACTTCCAAGGTTAGGGATCACCGCAACAATAAACATATGTGTAGACTATAAATCACATAAAGATGCATGCTTTATATCAAATAACTTTCGTTATTAACAAATAGGAATATAGAGGCTTTCGCAAATAAACCCTAATTGTTACTACCTTTTCTTAATTAGGACTAGTCGGCTCTCGCAGGCAAAACCTAATTACTATCCAAATTCATAATAAGATCGCTTTTGCTTTAATATCATAATTAAGGAATTTCCTCAACTCTTGCAAAGGATTAAGCACATAGGTAGATGATGATAAAAACTTTCAAATTCATAAATTCATATATCAAACACATATATCTATGATGGGATCACCCCAAACCTAGAAGATGGAAATTAGAAACAAGACATAATAAAATAAACTAACTTTATCATAAAATCTAAAAGTTACAAAACCTTCCAAACGTTCCTCCTCTCTCTCTCTCCTCTCTTCCTCCTAACTATTGCGCCCGAAGACGACTTGGCTTGAATGAATAAAAATCAGCCCCCTAGGGCTTTATTTAGAGGCTCCAATCTAGCTATTCTAGGAAAGGAACAACTATATCTTCTATCTAATTCTATCTATCTATATAAAGATAAAACATGGAAATAAATAATTAAAGGAACTATATCTAAAATAGATAAATCTTCTCCATCTTGATAGAACTTGATAAATGTGGAAGGAATCTTCTCTCGAAAATATCTCCATTGGACTTTGGATAGAACTTTGAGTAGAGCTCAGATATGCTCGAAATCAGCTACTGGGCATCAGTCGATATCGACCAACATAGGTCGATATTGACCTCGTCTTCTCAGCTTCAGCTCTGACACTCGATATTGGCCTCTGGAGTGAAAATCGACCACCTCTTCAGTTCTCAGCATTCTCTGGTCGATTTCTGGGCTTTCTGGCCGATTTGATCCGCTCGATATCGACCAAAAGTGGTCGATATCGACCTCTTCTGCAGTTTTCAGCATGCTACTCTATTCTTGAAACGCACTTTCCCGAGTCCTCGTTCGTCAGATTGATGCATATAAGCATGCGTTGGAAAGCTCTTTCCAAGGGCTACAACTCTTATGAAGACATTAAAGCTTGATTTGGAATGATGAATGGCGAAAAGTGGTCTTTCCTCCAGCTGCACCATCCTTAGCTTCTTCATGACTTTCCTTTAAGCTCCAAAGTGCGTTTGATTTATGTGAAATATAACAAAAACTTGTGTAGACCTCCATATATTGCAAATAAGCATAAACTACACAAATTATGTGCTATTCTAACCCAAATGTATGAAATGTTTGCAGAAATCGATATAAAAGATAGTAGAAAACATGGCAAATTAGGCTCACATCAAACACCCTATACTTAAGCTTGCTTGTCCTCAAGCAATACTTTTAATGGTCATACAGGGGAAGAAATCAAAACTCTCAACATCTTAGATTCATTGCCATATAACCCAGCAATCAATTACCATTCTCGAAAAGGTACTAATGTTATAAATCCATACATGTGCAATAATAAAAGCAACATCTACTCACAAAAGGAGGGTTATGCAAAAACATTCATGTGACAAAGCATTAATAATCAAGAGGACTTTAATTAAGCTCAAATAAGGAGTAGATTGGTAAAAGGCCCAGATATAAAAATCCGGGATACGTTTCGAAGGTCGGATACCTGCGTTCGGATGTTGCAATTCAGGTACGGGTCGAGGTTTCAAACCTCTAATCAGTCGAAGTCTCAGAAATACAATTTAACAAAAATAAAGCGGAAGTAAGATTTAGATACAAAAGCCACGGCAGAGCCGGGTCAAAACAAAACCAAAGTGGGTGATTTCCCATTTGTCAAGTTAGAATATATTAGCCGGATTCCTCGATTCGCCAAAAGATTTCCCCGTCACAGAAGCATAGAGCAATAGGAGCGGTACCTAACACTATCCACGAAGTCAGGCCTGGTGATCGCCTGCAGGTCCTCTGACCGCGCTGAGGCCACATAACATGCCTATGCCTAAATAAAAGATGACTAATGCAGTACAAGATTTAAATCACACTATCATGCCCCTATTATATATAACATGCGGAAAATAACTGTAAAGGGCCCAAGACAATGCCAAGTGGCATATCCCTCTCCTACCTCTGCACCCCTTCCCGTTAGTGCAGAGACTGGCCAGTTCGTTGCTATAGCATAGCATATCCTCGTGGTGGTGCACTCACCCACGACATCATCATCATAACATAAATTAAATATAAATTAAACATGCCCGATGGTGCTGGGCTATCATCATGCTCATATCGACTCGATAGACTCAGGGCACCCGATGGGGCTGGGCTACCCTATGACCCTAGCAAAGACTCTAGGACTATCACAGATAACGACCGTTCTGTTTCAAACACACAAAGTAAACACATGCTCAGTTCAATGCAATCCTAACATGATACTACATGGCATGCTTTAATATGCAACAAAATTACACATTAAATGACACATCAGGCAGGAGGTCCAGGTTACTGAGTAAGTCCCGTAGGATACTTACCTGTTGATGCAGAACAGCAAGATAACACAAGCAAGGGCCCAAATGTAAGTCCAAAGCAATCCAAAAGCAATACACACCTATCATCAAGTCATTTCCATAAGCTACCAGATCAACATTCATACTCACGAACCCAAGTTCTCAACATTCTCAAAACCGACCGATGGTAATACGGTTTTCCAAAATCTTTCCTGATACGATCAAATCGACCAAAATCATTCTTTCAATCAAACCCATGGATAAAATCATACCAACCACATTTTCAAACTCATAAATCCCAAATTAAGTCAACTCATATTCGAAATGATTTCTCAACTCATGCTTGGCCGAATTCCGACATTAACACTTAAGCCTTAAAACCAATTTCCAAAAATCATATTATAAAACAATTCCGGCATGTTTCTTATTTCAAAACATTATATAATAATTCTCATCACTAAATCATCAAAATAATTCTAAGCTCCCAAATAATACTTATAAATCAAAACCAACAATTTACTTTAAAATCCTAGCTCACATAGTTAAATCTTCTTAAAATGCATCGATTAAATAATCCAATTAATATTATTTTAAAACAATAAACCATATAAGATGATAAACAATATAAGATGATATATATATATATTCCTAAAATCAGAAATAATAATAATTATCATATATATATATAATACCGAAATTAAAGAATAAAACACAACCCATAATATAACCCAAAAAAAACTGAATAGGGAAGCCCAACCCGGAAGCAAACCCAGCCCAAAACTCAAGCCCTGCCCGACACCAAGACCCAGCCCAGACCCGCAACCATACCTGGATCCTTTTTACCCAGTTTAATGAACCAAGAGTATTAACTGAACCGGCTATAAAAAGAAAGAAAGAAAAGAAGCCAACCGGCCAAGTGAACCGGTCTTCAACCTCCAGAACAGAGGCTCGGCGGCGCTGCAACGGAAGAAGAAAAGGGAAGCTCAGGCCGCCGGCGCCTCCTTTCCGGCCCAAAGCTCCCCAACCCGACCGACAATCAATTCCGACCTCACCCGACCCAACAAGACTCAAACGCATCAAGGGAGGAAGGAGGGAGAGAGAGATTACCGAGAGCCGCGTTTCTTCAACTCCGGGGTGCTCGAGGGCGGCTCCGGCCACGTCGGTGAGAGAGGGGTGTCAAGGGAGGCTGAGAGGAGGCTGCTGCTGCTCGAACGTCGGAGAAGAGGGTGATGGAGGTGGTGTGGAGGTGTTGCTCGCCTCGACTTCCTCATCGGAAAACAGGGGAGCTCGGGCTGGTGGCGGCGCTGGTGGCTCCGACGGTGGCATCTGGCGGCGCTCCTAGGCTCGGCCTCTGGGATGCCATTGTTGCTGCTCAACTCGGGGAGGAAGAGGAAGGAGAGAAGGTGGTGGAGTGGTGGTGCTAAGGCTGTGCAGCGGCTGCCAAGGGAGGAGGAGGACGGTTCCTCGGGTCTGGGTTTTCTGAAGAGGAGGCAATGGATGAGTGAGAGAGAGAGAGAGGGTGGGTTCCCTTTGGTGAATGGATGAAGGGGAAAGTGTGGGCAGAGGTGTGGGTGTTGGCTCCAATTGAAGGGGATGAAGACAAAGAGAGAGAGGGGACCCCTGTGTGCAGGCATCCGAGAGAGAGGGAGGGAGAGAGAGAGAGAGAGAAAATAAAGAAAAGGTAAAGAAAATAAAAGAATTGGGTCTACTAATGAATTCAAATTAGCGGAAAGGACTCAAAACCCGCTCGCCCGATCGAATCCCGACTAAAACAATTATAATAAATCAAAGTTCGATCAAATTTCAAGATAACGGAATTAAATAAATTTTTCGATACTCGGAGCTTAAATTAATTTTATTAATATCCGGAACTCGAAAGCGAAAGTCAAATCCCGTCAGAATCGAAAATTCAAATGATGCCGGAAGGATTTTAAAATTGAACTCGTACTCGAGGACGACTTTTTCTCCGCTTTTACAAATTGCAATAAATACTAACATATTTAATTAAAATAGTAATATAATATATATATAAAATATATTCAGTCTTTACATTTATCCACCTCTAAAAACAAGTCTCGTCCCCGAGACTAAAATCATTTTAAAGAAATGGGAAGGAGTTTGAAATCGGTGAGTCCGAGGACCATGTCCAAGGATCTTGTAATCATCTCGGTTGCGTCTTACGGGATTCTCACAACATCCTGGTCACGGTCGTGACATCTCCAATTGGTCTAGTCAAGTGTGTAATAAGCGCCCCTATCACATCCTTGCTTCGACCTTTCGGAAGTATCACAACTCTAAAAGCATTATAGCGTCCGACTAGGTCTTAGCAAGAAATCTATAAGCGCCCCTATAAAATTCTTGTATCCACTTCGTGAGACGTCATAATGTAAATCCAGTTCGTAAATTCTTAAAGCATTTTTTAAATGGAAAGGTTGTCATCCAAATCATTGAAAGTCTCAACTTCTTTAAAACCCAAAGTTGGCCATTTTCAAAACCGCTTAAAATCTTCAAATTCAATTTTTAATCAAGCAACTTTACACCAAAACAAGTCAAATCCTCTCAAATCAAGATTTTGTCAAAAATCTTCCGAAAACCAAATCAGCTTCACACATACCAATTAATCAAATTCCGAGGGTAGGAGGTGGAGTCATCCACCTCTAAGGGCTAATCCCATATTCTCTTCCTAGGTTCCAAAATCATTCTTTCATCATTCACAACTAAACATGAACAAAAGTAAATCAACTCATCAACTCATAATATCATCAACCACCTCTCATATGGCAATCCTCAACATCAATCATGATAATCTCAACCAATCAACATCGTAACCGCATAACAGGTTTACCCATAACATAAAGCATACCATTCTTTCAAACACATCAAAAGCAACAACAAAATCTCAACGTCATATCACGAGTCATAAAGTGTATCTATATCATACCGAAGGCATCACAAGTGTATCATTGAATTCTCATAATCATGCCAGCACACATGTCAAGAGATCAAAGAGGTTAGGTGTCATGGAGTCAGTACACTACTACAAGTCAAATCTCACAATCGCATCTCAACATCGCACACTTAGCAATCACGCACCATTATCTCATATATATAAGTCAGATTCAGATTCATTATCTCATATTTGCACCTTCTTTTATTGCATCTTTTGACTTCGTATTTCATTCAATCTCCAAAGAAAAGGTTCAAAAGAATATAAACTTGTGTAAGAATGGGCTAAAATACAAGAAATAGAGTCTGCACAAGTTTTAAGCTAACCATGCAGGAATTCGAGCAAAATTGGAGTCAAAACGGAGAAGCCAAGTGAAGCTGAGCAGAGGTAGATATCGACCCTAGACCCAGATATCGACCTCTGGGGTAGATATCGACCTTCAACATAGATATCGACCTCAACATAGACATCAAGTGAAGCTGAGAAGAGGTAGATATCGACCTTAGACCCAGATATCGACCCCCGGTGTCGATATCGACCCCCATATTGACCTCAACATAGAAATCGACCAGAGCTGAACAAGTCGAGCAGGAACAGAGACCTCGATATCGACCTCTGGTGTCGATATCGACCCCTTATCTCGACAGAAGATAGACTCGATTTCGAATGCGGATTGGAACTATATCTTCAAGGAGGCACGGGATTATCTCATACTTTCAAGATAGATGGCAGCTGAAGTTTTATTCATCTTTTACCTTTAAGTTCCTTTAAGTTTTATCAAAATAAAAGACCTATCCTAATTGTTCGGATAGAGTTATTAGTTTAGATAGGAGTTACAATCCTTGGATAGCGAGGATTAGTAGCCTATAAATAAAGCCCTAAGGGGCTGGCATTCAATAATCTTTCATACAATCAAACAACCCAAGACAATAGAAAATAGAGTTAGAGTTAGAGAGAAGTTTTAGGGTTTGACGTTTGTGAAAGTTGACGTTGAGTTGTAAAGCTTCGAAGTTTAGTTTAATGCAAGTTTCTTCCTTTCAATTGACAATGAATCCCATGATGAGAAGCGAGTAGTTCCCCAAAGCTCTTAGGGTCGGGGTGAGCCCGACGTTAGCCATGCGCGCTTGAGGTAAGTATTTGATGTTGATATCGTTGTGTCTATCTCTCCTCCTACAATTCTATGTTTAGTCCTAATCGAAAGAAAAGGGATTCATGCTAACAACTTGAGTTATAAACATAAAATTGGTAGAGACAATTAGGTTTATTTGAAAGAGTAATCCTAAGAGTTGGTGTACGGCGAAACCTTGTCCCTCGGGTGAAATAGCGCAATTGTCCGTCTTATTTATCTCATCGCATGCATTGGTTAACGTTGTGGTAAATCCTAATCCTAGGAGTTGCCTTTTTACATAGTTTATACACACCAAAACCCACTGTTATTTCTGTTCATTGCTTCTCTCTCCATCCTTAATTCTTCGGCCTTTGCCTTGCCGACAAAACCACTAACTCACTGCAGGAAGACATCGATATCGACCCCAGACATCGATATCGACCACTGAGTTCGTCGACAGTTTTCTGAGTCGACGACGAACATCGCTGCGGAGTTACTGGACATCGATATCGACCCTTTGTGTCGAAATCGACCCTTCTGTATCGACTGGCAGTCTTCTGAGCCAGTCGATTTCGTGGACTGACATCGATATCGACCCCCACCAGTCGATATCGACCACTTGTTTTTGTCTTTGCAGGTCTTCTGTTGCAGAGAACATCGACAGCCGAGGTCGACATCGAGGCCCAAGGTCGAAATCGAGGCTTCTGGTCGACGCAGACGTGAAATTTCCAAAGCTACTAGGATCCCGCTGACACGCCTCCTCGTGGATCGATCCTGACTACCCTTCCACTACAACGGGAGGAAGTCTTGTAATTATTTGCTTAGGCCAGGAGTCGGTTTACATTTATTTACATCTTTATATTTGTAATTACTTGACATATCAAGCCTCCTGCAATAACAAATTGGCGCCGTTGCCGGGGAGGCAATCAATCGCGCCCTAGTAGTCTATCTTCCGTCTCTACCTAGTTTGGTCTTGCAGGCGTATGCGACGCGCTGATCGCCCACCTGAATTTGAAGGAGTAGACGACCCTGAGCGTTATTTCCATCTAAGGGCCCAAGCTCAAAGAATCATGGCGGAAAACGCGAACCAAGCAGAACTTATTGAACAACTAAGGAGGCAGGTTGAGGACCTAACGACTAGAGAGGCGGCACTTAAGGAGCGTGCGGATAGGGAGGAGGAAGGCCGAAGGCAAATAGAAGCCCAAATCAATGCCCTCCCTAGGAATGCCAAACAAGATATGCACCCCGCTCTCACAGTGCCTGAATCGGCAATTCTTATCCCTGCCTCTAATTTTGAAATAAAACCAAACTTCTTAACTGAGATTAGAAGGCACCAATATGAAGGAAAACCTAATGAGTGCCCTATGGCACATATTTCTACCTTCTTAGACCTTTGTGATACTATTGCTGATGGACGAAGTCTTGAGTATGTCCAACTAAAAGCCTTTCGCTGGTCTCTTACAGGGAAAGCATTGCAGTGGTTGGAAAGCTTAGCCCCAAGATCGCTCCGCACCTGGAATGTAGTCAAGGACGCATTTCTCAACAAGTTCTTCCCTCCTTCTAAGACGGCGTTGATCCGACAGAAAATCACGACTTTCAAACAAAAGCCTGGTGAAGCTCTAGCGACTGTTTGGGAAAGGTTCAAGGACCTTCTACGATCATGCCCGACGCATGGCCAACCACCATATGTAATTCAGGAGATCATATACAATGCTCTTGACGCTGCAACAAAGGAGAGGATCAACACCTACACCGCCTATGGCTACCTTGAACTCGCCCCACAAGAGGCTTGGGAGACCATAGAGAGGTTGGTGGAGTTTGAAAACACATATGGGACTCTTGAGGCTTCCGACACATCATCATCATCGAGGCCTGCCCCATCTATGCCCTTATATGAACCCTCCAATGTAATCGATCCGGACGTGAAGGAGCAATTCCATAGAGATCAACTTAGAAAGCTCCAAAAGCAAGTGAGGGTCCTTTCAGCGAACCAAGATTGCATCGAATGCGGATCGCAACGACACACCACCATCGAGTGCCCACATGCCGAACAAGTACACCTAGCAGAGACTCACCAAGAGGCGCGCTACATGAGGGGTCCTAATAACCAATATTGGGGAGACCAAAGGTTCCATCAACCACAAAGGAACCCGGTTAACCCTAGGGACCCTCCGCCTTATAGAGCTCCTGGGCACCCGGAGAGAGACCAAAAGAAGGATGATCTTCAACTAGTACTGGACGAGATAAGGCGGAACCAAGCTAAGAATGATCAATCCAACAATGCAATCCACTCTCAACTCAATCACCTTACCACAAGGATTGGGGAGATGGATATTTGGAAGAAGAACGTAGAGACCCAACTGGGTCAATTGGCGGCACAAATCCCTAGGCCGTCCGGAACACTCCCTAGGCAACCCACTACAAATCCTAAGGGACAATCCGGGATGGGCCATGTCGCAGCCATACAATTAAGGAGTGGCACCAAAGTACAAAAGCCACGGACGGAAACAGAGGAGAAAGCAGCAGACCCAGTCGACGTCGACAGACCAGTCGATGTCGACCTAGAGGTCAAAATCGACCCCCATGTCGACCCCCTAATTGACGTCGATGACACTGCAGACCCATCAGAGCCACAACAGAGGTCGAAATCGACCCTACCAGTCGATATCGACCCAACTCCAGTCGACATCGATGTTCAGCAGGCCCCTCCGACCTCCGTTTTGGCCCCTACTCCAAAGAAGACGTTGCCATTCCCTTCCAAAGCATTGGAGGACCCCACCAAAGGTAAGTTTAGGCGCTTCATAAAGATACTTCAAGGACTCAACATCACTATCCCTCTAACAGAAGCCCTAAGCGAGATGCCCGCCTATGTACGATTCCTCAAAAACATCCTGAGCAAGAAGAGGTCCATGGCAGAGATCGTAGAGGAGTGCTCAAAGATGGACTTCCCTGAGAAGAAGAGTGATCCGGGGAAGTTTGCAATCACCGTGGGACTTGGCCAACATCGCTATAAAGCCCTATGTGACCTAGGGGCAAGTGTAAGTCTCATGCCTCTCTCTATTTGGCAAAAGGTGAACATTGGTGCGCTTGAACCTGTGGACATGAAACTCTATGTGGCTGACAACTCATTCGTCAGACCCACAGGTATAGTTGATGACGTTCCGGTAAAGGTAGGTAAGTTCTTTGTGCCTACTGATTTCATTGTATTGGAGATGCCTGAAGATCCTGTAGTGCCTATTATCCTTGGTAGGCCTTTCTTAGCTACTGTAGATGCCAATATCAATGTACGTCGAGGGTTACTGTTGTTGCAGGAGGCTTGATATGTCAAGTAATTACAAATATAAAGATGTAAATAAATGTAAACCGACTCCTGGCCTAAGCAAATAATTACAAGACTTCCTCCCGTTGTAGTGGAAGGGTAGTCAGGATCGATCCACGAGGAGGCGTGTCAGCGGGATTCTAGTAGCTTTGGAAATCTCAAGTCTGCGTCGACCAGAAGCCTCGATTTCGACCTTGGGCCTCGATGTCGACCTCGGCTGTCGATGTTCTCTGCAACAGAAGACCTGCAAAGACAAAAACAAGTGGTCGATATCGACTGGGGGGTCGATATCGATGTCAGTCCATGAAATCGACTGGCTCAAAAGTCTGCCAGTCGATACAGGGGGTCGATGTCGACACAAGGGGGTCGATATCGATGCTTGCAGAAGTTTCCCAGGAGTCTCTAGATTGACTCAGAAAATCATCGATCTATCAGTTTTGGTCGATATCGACCTCTGCTGTCGATATCGATGTCTTTCCTGCAGTGAGTTAGTGGTTTTGTCGGCAAAGAAAAGGCCGAAGAATCAAGGATGGAGAGAGAAGCAATTGACAGAAATAAAGCAGTGGGTTTTGGTAAATATAAAATATGTAAAAGCAACTCCTAGGATTAGGGTTTACCACAACGTTAACCAATGCATGCGATGAGATAAATAAGACGGACAATTGCGCTATTTCACCCGAGGGACAAGCTTTCGCCGCACACCAACTCTTAGGATTACTCTTTCAAATAACCTAATTGTCTCTACTAATTTTATGTTTATAACTCAAGTTGTTAGCATGAATCCCTTTTCTTTCGATAAGGACTAAACATAGAATTGTAGGAGGAGAGATAGACACAACGATATCAACATCAAATACTTACCTTAAGCACGCATGGCTAACGTCGGGCTCACCCCGACCCTAAGAGCTTTGGGGAACTACTCGCTTCTCATCATGGAACTCATTGTCAATTGAAAGGAAGAAACTTGCATTAAACTAAACTTCGAAGCTTTACAACTCAACGTCAACTTTCGCAAATGTCAAACCCTAAAACTTCTCTCTAACTCTAACTCTATTGTCTTCGTCTTGGGTTGTTCTATGATTGTATGATTGGATGATTAAAATATCAGCCCCTAGGGCTTTATTTATAGGCTACTAATCCTTGCTATCCAAGGATGATAAAACTTAAATAACGTAAAGGTAAAAGATGAATAAAACT
Organism: Persicaria maculosa; assembly: GCA_963922045.1. NCBI lineage: Eukaryota > Viridiplantae > Streptophyta > Magnoliopsida > Caryophyllales > Polygonaceae > Persicaria > Persicaria maculosa. The sequence goes on along the minus strand of OY998271.1, from coordinate 18,698,345 downwards.
TCAGCTGCCATCTATCTTGAAAGTATGAGATAATTCCGTGTCTCCTTGAAGATATAGTTCCAACCCGCATTCGAAACCGAGTCTATCTTCTGTCGAGATAAGGGGTCGATATTGACACCAGAGGTCGATATCGAGGTCTCTGTTCCTGCTCGACTTGTTCAGCTCTGGTCGATTTCTATGTTGAGGTCGATATGGGGGTCGATATCGACACTGGGGGTCGATATCTGGGTCTAAGGTCGATATCTGCCTCTTCTCAGCTTCACTTGATGTCTATGTTGAGGTCGATATCTATGTTGAAGGTCGATATCTACCCTAGAGGTCGATATCTGGGTCTAGGGTCGATATCTACCTCTGCTCAGCTTCACTTGGCTTCTCCGTTTTGACTTCGTTTTCGCTCGAATTCCTGCATGGTTAGCTCAAAACATGTGCAAACTCTATTTTTTGCATTTTAGCCCATTCTTACACAAGTTTATATACTTTTCAACCTTTTCTTTGGAAATCGAATGAAATACGAAGTCAAAAGATGCAATAAAAGAAGGTGCAAATGTGTACATCAGTTACTAACCTTTACTATAGGGAACGAAGTGATAGAATTCTCTTTCAACCCAACCATGAGCGAAACAAAGCACCTGGAGCAAGTAGTCCTCTCGCCGGCCAAAGAAAATCTTAGAAAATTCTTGTTGGCGAGAACGGAAACAGCAAGCAGGGTCGACATCGACTGGAACCAGTCGATTTCGACTAAAAACATCGAAATCGCCCCCCCTTGGTCGAAATCGAGTATGCCAAATCGCTGCCAGGAGCTTAAGTATGGGGTCACGGAGGTCGATATCGACCCCCACATGTCGATATCGACCACATCACTCGAAATCGACCCACCTTGGCCGAAATCGACCACCCCTCAGCCCGAAGATTTCTGTTTCGGGCCTAAACAGGTAAGCCCAGGTATGACTCCTAACCCTCCTCCGTCCATTATTGATAAATCAAATAAGCTGGTTATTGATAATTCTACTAAAGAGAGGGTCAAAGCTCCATGGTTTGCCTATATTGCTAAAGTTAGGTCAAGAAAGAGAAGAAAAGCACCCAAAGAAGAACCTAATGATGAAGAAGCCTTGGTCGCCGAACTTAGATGCTACGAAAAGGACCTAGATGATCCAGGAGAAGGCTCACGCTCGAAGGGTCCCTACATAAAAGGGTCATGAAGAATTGACGGAGAAGTCGGCCTAGCGACTCAAAAAATCTAGAGCATGTACATAAAACATTTAAATTTCGCATGGATGGTTTTTAGGACATAAGTTTTGGCTGTTTGAAACTTTTAAAACTGAGATAATTCGTGCTTTATCTATATTCCTAACAAAGATTTCAGGTTATCAAGCAAATGGAATGACGAAGAGGAAAAGAAGCTTCTGCAGAGGCAGTCGAAATCGACCAGGCCAGTCGAAATCGACCCCCCCAGGGTCAAGCCATCTCCTTGAGTCGACATCGAGGACTCAAGAGCGAAAAAGAGAGGTCGATATCGACCATAATACTCGATATCGACCCCAATCAGGCAGCCTTGTCTTCATCTTCTTCCTCGACTTCGACAGATGCAGTCGACATCGACCAGTGACCTAGATATCGACTTCTGGCATCGCCCTAATCTGGAAATCGACCTGAATCCGCAGGTTGCACTGTGAGTTTCTCTCTACCCTTGTTCTTCCTTTTAATACAGTGAGGACACTGTATATTTTAAGTATGGGGTGGGGGAAAGACATGTCTTGTGGTCATAACTTGGTTTCTTCTTCGCATTGCATTCATGTTTAAATTTTTGTTTTTAGTTTTACTTTTATAAAATGTCAATAATTCCATAAAATGTCAGAAAATCCAAAAAAATAGAAAAATGTCAAAAATACAAAAAAATGCATGTTTATTTTTAAGTTTGTTTCTTTACCCTACTTAGATGTCCTATGATGAAAACTCAATAGCTGACTTGATCATGTAAATCCTATGGCATATTTGGATGGTTTAGCCTAAGTCCTTAAAATTTTTATGTATATTGTGAACTTGTGATGAAATTGAGCACATATGATCCTAGGCTAAAAAGCAAATCCAACAAAAATTGTCCTTGAGAGAATTTTGACCTATAGGGAGAACATCAAAAATCCCTCCGCTTTCTTGAGTGAATTTACTCTTCCTATGCATCTCTAAATGTTGTGATAGTTATTCAAAACCAATGCATATATATGTTTATGTTTACGAGAATTAAATGATGGAGGCAACTTTTAAGCCATTTTCATCCTCTCTTTACCTACCCTGCATTATCCCTGCTTGAAGCCAGAACATTAGCCTGAGCCTGAAATTGCAAACTCCACAAATTTATCCCTAGCCGAATTGAGCCTGACCCCCATTTGGGAATTGAGACTTAGATTGGGTGGACTAATGCCTTGTGGAAAGAAAAGAGCATAATGTCTAGTTTTGAGCAAGGAAATTATAGGATGGTACATATTTACATTTTGTCATATTTTGTAAAAGGATTTTTTGGCTCACCATATAAATGCACATAGCGTTAGTATTATTTCCGAAAAAAAAAATCCGAAAATATATATATATATATATATATATATATATATATATATATATATATATAGTGCATGAGCCAAAATCCTTAAGTCCTTTATTCATACAAGTGTTATATTTTTGAGAGCATATTATGGAAAGATGAGTTGGGGAAAAAGCATTATAGATATTGAGCTTACATTGAATAGTTATGGTTTGGGTATTGCAAGCCCCATTACAACCCCGCCGAATGGAGTCTTCTATGAAGTCTTCCATTGAGCGAAAGTCCTCTTGATGATTCTTATTGCATTTTCATAATTGGTTGCGAAGTGGATTATTTTAAATTGCAATGTTTATGAGATTGTATATGGAATTGAGTTGAGAGTTGATCTTCATAGCCTAAACACATGAGAGTTGAGTGCAAACACATTATCCCTGTGAGGTTGGATCAAAATTGCATATGCCTATGGATCACCAAAATATGTGCTATGACGTTAAATTCACTTGCTTTGCTTTGCTACTGCTTATGATGTTGCTTTTGACAAGCGCGAAGACTTGAAGGGTGTGTTGTAGGTGTTGGTTATTGCTTGGTTATTGCTTGAGGACAAGCAAGTCTAAGTATGGGGTGTTTTGATGTACATATTTGCACCTTCTTTTATTGCATCTTTTGACTTCGTATTTCATTCAATCTCCAAAGAAAAGGTTCAAAAGAATATAAACTTGTGTAAGAATGGGCTAAAATACAAGAAATAGAGTCTGCACAAGTTTTAAGCTAACCATGCAGGAATTCGAGCAAAATTGGAGTCAAAACGGAGAAGCCAAGTGAAGCTGAGCAGAGGTAGATATCGACCCTAGACCCAGATATCGACCTCTGGGGTAGATATCGACCTTCAACATAGATATCGACCTCAACATAGACATCAAGTGAAGCTGAGAAGAGGTAGATATCGACCTTAGACCCAGATATCGACCCCCGGTGTCGATATCGACCCCCATATCGACCTCAACATAGAAATCGACCAGAGCTGAACAAGTCGAGCAGGAACAGAGACCTCGATGTCGACCTCTGGTGTCGATATCGACCCCTTATCTCGACAGAAGATAGACTCGATTTCGAATGCGGATTGGAACTATATCTTCAAGGAGGCACGGGATTATCTCATACTTTCAAGATAGATGGCAGCTGAAGTTTTATTCATCTTTTACCTTTAAGTTCCTTTAAGTTTTATCAAAATAAAAGACCTATCCTAATTGTTCGGATAGAGTTATTAGTTTAGATAGGAGTTACAATCCTTGGATAGCGAGGATTAGTAGCCTATAAATAAAGCCCTAGGGGGCTGGCATTCAATAATCTTTCATACAATCAAACAACCCAAGACAATAGACAATAGAGTTAGAGTTAGAGAGAAGTTTTAGGGTTTGACGTTTGCGAAAGTTGACGTTGAGTTGTAAAGCTTCGAAGTTTAGTTTAATGCAAGTTTCTTCCTTTCAATTGACAATGAATCCCATGATGAGAAGCGAGTAGTTCCCCAAAGCTCTTAGGGTCGGGGTGAGCCCGACGTTAGCCATGCGCGCTTGAGGTAAGTATTTGATGTTGATATCGTTGTGTCTATCTCTCCTCCTACAATTCTATGTTTAGTCCTAATCGAAAGAAAAGGGATTCATGCTAACAACTTGAGTTATAAACATAAAATTGGTAGAGACAATTAGGTTTATTTGAAAGAGTAATCCTAAGAGTTGGTGTACGGCGAAACCTTGTCCCTCGGGTGAAATAGCGCAATTGTCCGTCTTATTTATCTCATCGCATGCATTGGTTAACGTTGTGGTAAATCCTAATCCTAGGAGTTGCCTTTTTACATAGTTTATACACACCAAAACCCACTGTTATTTCTGTTCATTGCTTCTCTCTCCATCCTTAATTCTTCGGCCTTTGCCTTGCCGACAAAACCACTAACTCACTGCAGGAAGACATCGATATCGACCCCAGACATCGATATCGACCACTGAGTTCGTCGACAGTTTTCTGAGTCGACGACGAACATCGCTGCGGAGTTACTGGACATCGATATCGACCCTTTGTGTCGAAATCGACCCTTCTGTATCGACTGGCAGTCTTCTGAGCCAGTCGATTTCGTGGACTGACATCGATATCGACCCCCACCAGTCGATATCGACCACTTGTTTTTGTCTTTGCAGGTCTTCTGTTGCAGAGAACATCGACAGCCGAGGTCGACATCGAGGCCCAAGGTCGAAATCGAGGCTTCTGGTCGACGCAGACGTGAAATTTCCAATGCTACTAGGATCCCGCTGACACGCCTCCTCGTGGATCGATCCTGACTACCCTTCCACTACAACGGGAGGAAGTCTTGTAATTATTTGCTTAGGCCAGGAGTCGGTTTACATTTATTTACATCTTTATATTTGTAATTACTTGACATATCAAGCCTCCTGCAACAACAAACCCCTAACTCTGTTTTCACACCGAGCACCCCTGCATACTATGTTCTCGATACCCCCAAATGTCATTTCTTACATTTCCCACTCTTCCCAAGATATGACAACGTAGAACCCTTCTAACCACGCATCTTCAATAAAATTTCCTCGGTCACTACCTAAGTCAACACCCCTCTTCTGGAACTTTCCCTTACCACCGTCGATCATTCTAATCACTCAAAACCTTTCCCCACTCTCTGACCGCTCAACCAAAAGGACCTCACTCACATGTTCAAAGAAGAAGCAATCATGGACATTATTGCACACAAGGACTACATCATATCAATCAGCATTTATCAATAGCATCATTAACTCATCATTAAGCATTGCAACTGTGTTTTTAAAGTCTCAATCTACTGTCATGCTCAATAAATATTGCAAAACATCATATATGAACCTAATCAGGTCAAGCTAACACACCTCATCATAACCACATCTAATAAACAGTTCAGGTTCTCAGCATTTGCAGTTCACATTATAGGCAAGGAATTTAGATCATGCTTGGCATCTCAGAATAGCACCACATCAAGTCGTCAAGGCACTTTAGGATTGTAAGGCATCGAATCATATCATCATAATCAACAGACAATCAAGCAACAGTCATCACATCAACACGCAGCTTTCAACATCAAGTCAGTGCAATATCATCATCAACAAGCTCAGAAAGGGTTAGCAATTCGAATAGAGGACGCTCCCACTTGCAAGTCATATCGTACTCAACAATCGTAATCCTCAAAGCGAGCTCGTTCCGTCGACATTATCGATCCTGAGGCCCGTGGGTTATGGGCCCATGCTTCCGCTGCGCTGCTCTATCGCTATTCGACTTTTCGATCCCTTTTTCCATGCGGTCGCTCATCCAAGGTAACGCGTAGGAGTTTAAGTTAGCGGAGATAGGGGAGTGACAAGAGCGGATGACCCAATGTTTCTTTCGGAGACGGAATAGACCAAAGCTAAAGACGACATGACTAGAGACAAGACTCCGACTTGGGAATAGTAACGATGCCCTTAAGAAAGTCTATAGGGTCACAATTGTGACAACACGCACGAATTCATTATGGAGCATATCAATCACATCAATCCACACTAATATGTACCTATCTCGGGGGAAACATTCGTATTCATATCAAAGACACAATCAAGTCCTACGCTGATGCATGTGAAACAAGCTAACATTCTAGTATTCCGTGGAAATAGATCTGCCTAGTAACTTCGAGCAAGATAGGCGGAACCAACAATGATCATATATGATTCGAAGTCAAGCGGAATTTAGTGAAGATGACGACCATCATGCATATGAACAATGTAAGAGCATGGTATACACATCAACAAATGAGTCCAAATATATCATGGCAAAGTATATTATAATAATCAGATGAAGCGTCATACGAGGGCTCATAAGAACAGCATAGTAACTATCACACCTAACAACAATGATCAGATAGTAAGTTAAGGATGACATGTAATCATACAACGAGATATATTTAGGGAGCATAGATCCTACATGATACTAGCGATATATAATGTGATACAAGCATAGACAAGAGTCATTAAGAGGAGTTCAACATATTATTCACGAAACATGGGGCATCATCAAAAGTAACAAGAAGAACATCATGGGTGTTAGATTATAATAATGCTAAGAACGAACCATCATAGAGCACATGTGTGGTACAATAGTTGTCACATTATAGAACAAGCATGATATGAAATCATTCAGCGGGTCATATTGGATGTCATAAGCTCTACATGATGCTAATAGCACACATCGAACATGAGTACAACTAGAGAAATTCAACTAGGTTCATTCCGATATTCATGCGTCATGCAGATGCAAAATCATGATATAGGGTGGTGTGTGATCAAGCGGGGTGTCAAGTCATAGGTTCATGCAAGCACGAGAGAATAACATAGAGTAGTAGGCATTTTAACCATTCAAGCATGCGAGGTTTAACCATCACGGAAGGCTAGTCAATCATCGAATTCAACATTAAGCTAATCAAGACGAGTGAAACATGTTAACAGCACGGGAAGAGGAAAGAGCCACACTATCAGGTACCTAGTTCAAGAGTGAATCAACAATAACGTAGGCAAAGTAGAATTTACACAAGTCACAACCAAGGGCCCAACATGTTACTAGTGGTTCAATATAACATATGGTACATACATGCTCTCGACTGGTTAATACGACGGTATGCAAGAGTTCATTCAATCACATCTCAATGATATAGTGGCACGAGAGGAAAACGCAACGAGGTATACAACAAGTCTAAGCAACATGGCGACATGACTAGAATATGGGGACATGAGCTCGAATCAACACATAATATGCCAAAACATGCATTCTTCAAGGTTCAATTATAACACATATTCTCCGTTCAACACAACTAATCACACACAATATTAACTTGTAAAATAATCAACAATAGTTAATCTGACGAATTCGGAATAGATGGGCATGCTATAGATTCTTGTCACAAAATGAACGATAAGCATCGAGGCATCATCGGCTAGCATGCTAAAGAGTACATCTTATGAGGTATTCATATAAAGAAGAGTCGATCACACTATCATTAACCTATTCATGGGGAGTACATCAATTGTACAACTTCCTAGCATATGACATCTATAATCGTGCCCTAGTATGACAATGTAATATACTAAACAGATCATGTCGGAATGATATGGACATAATAAATGTAGTTCGAACCTATACAATGGTCATCATGAGTATCAAAGCACATAAGCACAAATTCACACTGAGGATCAATTGTAGGTCAAGGAGTAGTGCATATAGAATCACACAATCATGAACAGGGCAATCAAGATAACCCGATAGAAGTCCATAAGGGCAACATTGACTGTTCCCAACTGACTCATTACCCATCTTTCCCGTGTGACTCGGATACGAATTTTCCATGACAAGAGGACACTGATGGATCGTCATAAGAATTATTAACGACAGCCTCGTAAACATCTCACTCTCTCGCTCGGAATTTCATCAAGGACCGTCTTTCAATACTCTCTTGGACAACCTCTATATTCAATCATGATTCCCGACACCATGTGTTTACCAACCCGATTCCCCGTGGAGGACACTGACATCCGGGAGAGAATCGATAGAACCGTCAAGAGGTCAATATAGTGGAGGGCTTCTCACACAAGCTGGCTTAACCATAGGGAAATAAGGGTACTCCCGCTATCTCGTTCGCACAGATCATTCAATATTCATTCAATAGTTAGAACATAACAATCAAATCTTTAGCATATCAAGCACTCAATCATATAATCAGTTAATGACAATTACAATGATCTCCTTGGAGTCTTCCCGACCCATCTGTAAAGAACAAGCTAGTATTTCGCCTACCCATTTCCGACTACATCCAAAAGTGATGGTCTAACGCCGTTTCTACCCACTCGATCCCTTATTAGTCGGTTCTCCTCTTTTATAACAAGTCAAGTTCATTACTTAGTCCAATTGGAGTTAGGCATCTTAAGTTCATTTTGCCCCTCTTTAAATCTTGAAATCCTTTGAAATTCATGGGCGGTTTTCCAAAACATACACTCGACCCTTGCGTACCCGAATTGCACAACCTCGCTCTGATACCAACTTTGTAACGACCCAGATATAAAAATCCGGGATACGTTTCGAAGGTCGGATACCTTCGTTCGGATGTTGCAATTCAGGTACCGGTCGAGGTTTCAAACCTCTAATCAGTCGAAGTCTCAGAAATACAATTTAACAGAAATAAAGCGGAAGTAAGATTTAGATACAAAAGCCACGGCAGAGTCGGGATCAAAACCAAACCAAAGTGGGTGATTTGCCATTTGTAAAGTTAGAATATATTAGCCGGATTCCTCGATTCGCCAAAAGATTTCCCCGTCACAGAAGCATGGAGCAATAGGAGCGGTACCTAACACTATCCACGAAGTCAGACCTGGTGATCGCCTGCGGGTCCTCTGACCGCGCTGAGGCCACATAACATGCCTATGCCTAAATAAAAGATGACTAATGCAGTACAAGATTTAAATCACACTATCATGCCCCTATTATATATAACATGCGGAAAATAACTGTAAAGGGCCCAAGACAATGCCAAGTGGCATATCCCTCTCCTACCTCTACACCCCTTCCCGTTAGTGCAGAGACTAGCCAGTTCGTTGCTATAGCATAGCATATCCTCCTGGTGGTGCACTCACCCACGGTATCATCATCATAACATAAATTAAATATAAATTAAACATGCCCGATGGTGCTGGGCTATCATCATGCTCATATCGACTCGATAGACTCAGGGCACCCGATGGGGCTAGGGTACCCTATGACCCTAGCAAAGACTCTAGGACTATCACAGATAACGGCCGTTCTGTTTCAAACACACAAAGTAAACACATGCTCAGTTCAATGCAATCCTAACATGATACTACATGGCATGCTTTAATATGCAACAAAACTACACATTACATGACACATCAGGCAGGAGGTCCAGGTTACTGAGTAAGTCCCGTAGGGTACTTACCTGTTGATGCAGAACAGCAAGATAACACAAGCAAGGGCCCAAATGTAAGTCCAAAGCAATCCAAAAGCAATACACACCTATCATCAAGTCATTTCCATAAGCTACCAGATCAACATTCATACTCACGAACCCAAGTTCTCAACATTCTCAAAACCGACCGATAGTAATACCGTTTTCCAAAATCTTTCCTGATACGATCAAATCGACCAAAATCATTCTTTCAATCAAACCCATGGATAAAATCATACCAACCACATTTTCAAACTCATAAATCCCAAATTAAGTCAACTCATATTCAAAATGATTTCTCAACTCATGCTTGGCCAAATTCCGACATTAACACTTAAGCCTTAAAACCAATTTCCAAAAATCATATTATAAAACAATTCCGGCATGTTTCTTATTTCAAAACATTATATAATAATTCTCATCACTAAATCATCAAAATAATTCTAAGCTCCCAAATAATACTTATAAAATCAAAACCAACAATTTACTTTAAAATCCTAGCTCACATAGTTAAATCTTCTTAAAATGCATCAATTAAATAATCCAATTAATATTATTTTAAAACAATAAACAATATAAGATGATATATATATATATATATATTTTCCTAAAATCAGAAATAATAATAATTATCATATATATATATATAATACCGAAATTAAAGAATAAAACACAACCCATAATATAACCCAAAAAAAAACTGAATAGGGAAGCCCAACCCGGAAGCAAACCCAGCCCAAAACTCAAGCCCTGCCCGACACCAAGACCCAGCCCAGACCCGCAACCATACCCGAATCCCTTTTACCCAGTTTAATGAACCAAGAGTATTAACTGAACCGGCTAAAAAAAGAAAGAAAGAAAAGAAGCCAACCGGCCAAGTGAACCGGTCTTCAACCTCCAGAATAGAGGCTCGGCGGCGCTGCAACGGAAGAAGAAAAGGGAAGCTCAGGCCGCCGGCGCCTCCTTTTTGGCCCAAAGCTCCCCAACCCGACCAACAACCAATTCCGACCTCACCCGACCCAACAAGACTCAAACGCATCAAGGGAGGAAGGAGGGAGAGAGAGATTACCCAGAGCCGCGTTTCTTCAACTCCGGGGTGCACGAGGGCGGCTCCGGCCGCGTCGGTGAGAGAGGGGTGTCAAGGGAGGCTGAGAGGAGGCTGCTGCTGCTCGAACGTCAGAGAAGAAGGTGATGGAGGTGGTGTGGAGGTGTTGCTCGCCTCGACTTCCTCACTGGAAAACAGGGGAGCTCGGGCTGGTGGCGGCGCTGGTGGCTCCGACGGTGGCTTCTGGCGGCGCTCCTAGGCTCGGCCTCTGGGATGCCATTGTTGCTGCTCAACTCCGGGAGGAAGAGGAAGGAGAGAAGGTGGTGGAGTGGTGGTGCTAATACTCTGCAGCGGCTGCCAAGGGAGGAGGAGGACGGTTCCTCGGGTCTGGGTTTTCTGAAGAGGAGGCAATGGATGAGAGAGAGAGAGAGAGAGTGGGTTCCCTTTGGTGAATGGATGAAGGGGAAAGTGTGGGCAGAGGTGTGGGTGTTGGCTCCAATTGAAGGGGATGAAGACAAAGAGAGGGAGGGGACCCTTGTGTGCAGGCATCCGAGAGAGAGAGGGAGGGAGAGAGAGAGAGAGAGAAAAAAAAAATAAAGAAAAGGTAAAGAAAATAAAAGAATTGGGTCCACTAATGAATTCAAATTAGCGGAAAGGACTCAAAACCCGCTCGCCCGATCGAATCCCGACTAAAACAATTTTAATAAATCAAAGTTCGATCAAATTTCAAGATAACGGAATTAAATAAATTTTTCGATACTCGGAGCTTAAATTAATTTTATTAATACCCGGAACTCGAAAGCGAAAGTCAAATCTCATCAGAATCGAAAATTCAAATGATGCCGGAAGGATTTTAAAATTGAACTCGTACTCGAGGACGACTTTTTCTCCGCTTTTACAAATTGCAATAAATACTAACATATTTAATTAAAATAGTAATATAATATATATAAAATATATTCAGTCTTTACATAATGTAACATCATTCTCAACATAATCCCCGGATGGAAATAAGGTAAAGAATGGACAATATTTAGATCATGTGGAGCAAATATGAAAAAAAGGCTCAATATGGCTTTCGTAATTGCAAATATGCATAGGTAAGGCTAGGATGTGAAATTGAGCACATGTATGGAAAATATAAAGTCCTTCATCATCTTATCATGCATATGTCAAAAGCAACTTCAAATTTTACCTCACTTTCATGGTTTTTTTTTCTAAAAAATTGCACTTCATTGTGACTTCCCTTTACTAGGCAATTTCATGTTATATCTCTAATGAATCTACTTTTGCATCGTCGAGTTCAATAAAAGCTTCCATGACACTTATTCTTTATTTTCAAAAATTTTTCGATGGGGGTGATTTTTTCTAGACTTTATTCTTTTTAGACTTTGGATAATAAACTTGATAATGAACATGATAAATATAGATAGACTCGATGCATATAGATAGATATATCCAAAGTAACCATGTATGATGCAATTGGAGAAGTATGCATAACTATGCTCAAAATTTTTAAAATATGTTAAAAAATGATTAAAAATATGCAAGTAAGCTTTTCCCCCACCCCATACTTAAAGATTACAGTGTCCTCACTGTATAAGAACTAGGGTTAAGAGAGAAACTTACTAGACATAGACGTATAAGCTCGAAATAGGTGTTGTAACATACTGCCAAGAGTCGACGTCGAGTAGGCTTCTAGTTCTCCGAATTACCTAAAGTCGTCAAAGGGAAAGAAAACCTTGCACGAAGTAAAGAAAATAAATGAAAAAAAATTTTATTAAAGAAGAAAAATAACAACGGGTTGCCTCCCGTAAGCGCTAAATTTTAAGTCTCTAGCTCGACCTACTTCCCTTTTAGCCTTAGCTTGGCTCATCTTTGTCCGGAGGTATAGGTGGATCTGGTGGTTCCTCCGGTGGTGGGAAGCGTGGGATGTCATCCGGGGGCATCGTATGAAGAAGCTTGAATCTCCTCGAGTGAACGCTCCATGGCTCCACCCATTCATCTTCCCTGGCTCCAGCTAGCATGCATAAAGGAAGATATAAAGAAGATCTACATACCTCATTATCATATCTCTTCCGCTTCATTGGTTGATTTGGTTGTGCGTCTCCACCCAAGCAAAACGGTGGAGTGGGAAGAGATATTTCCTCCTCATCCTGTGGAGCTTCGTGCCACTTTGCTAGGACCCCATACTTGAATATGAACATCGGTTGCTCAAAATCGTTGGGGATAGCCTTCACCTTGTAAGGTAAAAGCGACCTTGAACCACCTTGGGCAACGACATCCGGCTTCTTTGTTTCTAGATCTTCCTTTTCTCGGGATCCTTCAAATGGTTCATCAAAGATAGGCAACAAAGATGTAATCGAAATCGGGGAAAGACATACCTGAAATTCTCTGGGACAATCGATTTCGACTGAAGTACAGTTGATATCGAATGTTTGGTCAATATCAAGTGAGGTACACTCAACATCGACTGATGTCTCTGGATCAGTTCCTCCAGAATGCATATACGTCGAGTCCAGGTGGTCGATATCGACTGAAGGGTAGTCGATGTCGACTGGCTCATAGAAGGGGACGTTGTCAAGCCAGCCTTCTTCTGCTGGAGGTGGATCAATTGGCTTGTCGGGTGGAGAATGATAGGAAGCCTCAAGCCTTCGGATCAAGTCTTCCAGCCGGGCTATTTCCCTTAATCGTGCCTTCTCTTGTGCGAGCCTATTTCGCCGTCTCAAATCTTCGAACCATCTTTCCTGTTCGAGATCTTATAGTTCTTTCATCTTTGTACCTAACCTTTGAAATCACAATAAAGAACACAAATTAGTAGCAAAAGCTCGGCACCTAGGGGTACTGATGAGGTAGGTTGTGGTAGGGTATGTGATAGGGTAAGAAACAAGGGATGGGCTACTCCTAAACTTTAAACAAAACTAAACTAGGCGCGATTGATACCTCCCCAGCAACGGCGCCAATTTCTTAAGGAGGTAAAGTCGAGTACAAATATAAAGATGTAAATAAACATAAACCGACTCCTAGCCTAAGCAAATAATTACAAGACTTCCTCTCGTTGTAGTGGAAGGGTAGTCAGGATCGATCCACGAGGAGGCGTGTCAGCGGTATCCTAGTAGCTTTGGAAATGTCAAGTCTGCGTCGACCAGAAGCCTCGATTTTGACCTTTGACCTCGATGTCGACCTCGGCTGTTGATGTTCTCTGCAATAGAAGACCTGCAGAAACAAAAACAAGTGGTCGATATCGACTGGAGAGGGTCGATATCGATGTTAGTCCAAGAAATCGATTGGCTCAGAAGACTGCCAGTCGACACAGAAGGGTCGATATCGATGCTAGGGGTCGATATCGATGCTCAGCAAACTCCGCAGCGATGTTCATCATCGACTCAGAAAACTGTCGACGAAACTCAATGGTCGATATCGACGTCTGGGGTCGATATCGATGTCTCCCTGCAGTGGGTTAGTACTTCGTCGGCAAAGAAAGGCCGAAGATTTTAGAATGGAGAGAGAAGCAATGAACAGAAATAACAGGAGGTTTTTGTGTGTATAAACTATGTAAAAAGTAACTCCTAGGTTTAGGGTTTACCACAACGTTAACCAATGCATGCAGTAAGATAAATTAGACGGAAAATTGCGCTATTTCACCAGAGGGACAAACTTTCGCAGTACACCAACTCTTAGGATTACTCTTGCAAATAAACCTAATTGTCTCTACCAATTTTATGTTTATAACTCAAGTTGTTAGCATGAATCCATTTTCTTTCGATTAGGACTAAACATAGAATCGTAGGAGGAGAGATAGACACAACGATATCGACATCAAATACTTACCTCAAGCGCGCATGGCTAACGTCGGGCTCACCCCGACCCTAAGAGCTTTGGGGAACTACTCGCTTCTCATCATGGAATTCATTGTTGATTGAAAGGAAGAAACTTGCATTAAAATAAACTCCGAAGCTTTACAACTCAACGTCAACTTTCGCAAACGTCAAACCCTAAAACTTATCTCTAACTCTAACTCTATTGATTGTCTTGATTGATTTCTTGGATTGGATCTAAGATTGGATTCTCTAACAAATCAGCCCCTAGGGCTTTATTTATAGGCTACTAATCCTCGCTATCCAAGGATTGTAACTCCTATCTAAACTATGAACTCTATCCAAACAATTAGGATAGGTCTTTTATTTTGATAAAACTTAAATGACTTAAAGGTAAAAAGATAAATAACTCTTCAGCTGCCATCTATCTTGAAAGTATAAGATAATTCCGTGCCTCCTTGAAGATATAGTTCCAATCCGCATTTGAAATCGAGTCTATCTTCTGTCGAGATAAGGGGTCGATATCAACACCAGGGGGTCAATATCGAGGTCTTTGTTCCTGCTCGACTTGTTCAGCTCTGGTCGATTTCCATGTTAAGGTCGATATGGGGGTTGATATCGACACTGGGGGTCGATATCTGGGTCTAAGGTCGATATCTACCTCTTCTCAGCTTCACTTGATGTTTATGTTGAGGTCGATATGGGGGTCGATATCGACACCAGAGGTCGATATCTGGGTCTAAGGTCGATATCTACCTCTGCTCAGCTTCACTTGGCTTCTCCGTTTTGACTCCGTTTTCGCTCGAATTCCTGCATGGTTAGCTCAAAACTTGTGCAGACCCTATTTCTTGCATTTTAGCCCATTCTTGCACATGTTTATATTCTTTTGAACCTTTTCTTTGGAAATCGAATGAAATATAAAGTCAAACGATGTAATAAAAGAGGTGCAAATATGTACATCATCGCGCGTAGCGAGAGGCATCACTCATGAGGGACGAGGAGCTGGATTTCGCCATGGCAAGCGGCCAATTCGCCGCGACGAAAACCAGGTCTAGGCTCTTGGCCGGAGTCGGTTCTCTCTTTTCTTTGGGCGTTGACTCGGGTTTGGTTTAAACTCGGTTGGGTTATTTTATATATGTGATTTAAATTTCTATGTGATGCTATATAATTTGATAAAAAGGGGATCTAAAAATGATTTGTGATTCCATGCTTTATATGGATTTGGACATGGATTGATTATGATGATAGGTATATATGATGTTCTGTGATTTGTTTGGACATGAGTAGTGAACCATATATGTGATACTCTTTACATAACTATGTTTTGCCTGGCTTGTACTACACCGATCTATTGTTGAATTCATGCATACGTGATTCTTAATATGTCGAGCTTGTCTATTAATTGAGGAATGATATGTGGCTAGATTGTCTCATATGTACGTCCGTGTAGAACTCGATCATGATCCTTGCTACCAATGTTTGTTGTTGTTATTCATCGAGATTGGTACATCTTAGTGTGTATTGATGCAACTAGTATGCTTATGTAAGACCTGAGGTCTTAAGAGGCGCCAGCCCATGCCACCTAGCACTCTCAGGTCCGTTGTCCTCACGTGGAGCCTGAAAAGGAAGAGCTCTTGTGACATGGGTAGGGCTTGAATCACTTATAAACTACTCCCAACATCCTTATGATATCCGATGTGGGACGGGGGTGTTACAATCTCCCCCACTTAAAGCACTGACGACCCCGTCAGGCCCAAGGGACTGCCCTCCGGGAGGAGCGTACCCGAGCATATTGTTGGCGCACCTCCGAGCCTGGAGTCGGCTCTGATACCATTTGTAAGACCTCATAAACTACTCCCAACATCCTTATGATATCCGATGTGGGACGGAGGTGTTACAATCTCCCCCACTTAAAGCACTGACGACCCCGTCAGGCCCAAGGGACTGCCCTCCGGGAGGAGCGTACCCGAGCATATTGTCGGCGCACCTCCGAGCCTGGAGTCGGCTCTGATACCATCTGTAAGACCCGAGGTCTTAAGAGGCGCCAGCCTATGCCCCCTAGCCCTCTCAGGTCCGTTGTCCTCACTTGTAGCCTGAAAGGAAGAGCTCTTGTGACATGGGTAGGGCTTGAATCACTTATAAACCACTCCCAACATCCTTATGATATCCGATATGGGACGGGGGTGTTACAATAATGATTGTTTCATATGTGTTTTTCTTGCCACAATTATAACCTCATAGAATTCCATAAGGCCACTATTGTCATTCTTGGGTTGGGATCTTGTCTTCTCGTCTTGTCATCGTCAATCATGGTCCGTGTTTGGTTCCGTAGGGAATTCGGGTTGTCCGTTTTTGTCTCTCCCCTACCTCCGTTAACTTGGTAACCTTGCGCTATTTTCGACGAGTGACGATATGGAGAAGAGAACGGTCAGCTGAGTAGTGCTCGAGTGTTCGCTATGGGGGTGATGTGTAGGGATTCAAATAATTCAAATAAACAATGCACAACTAGGCTAACTCCCTGTCCCAAACAAATAATACAAGAATCCCCTCCCTTGTAGTAGTAGGGTAATTCAGGATCGAATCCACGAGGAGGTATGACAGTGCTTCCCTTGTTGTACTCACGATCAAAGCTTTCTACCTTAGAAGACACTCGATATCGAGTAATCTGGTCGATATCGACCTCAGTTCTAGTCGATTTCCAATATAGTTCCTGCAGAAGACAAAAGCAGCAAAGTCGACATCGAGCAGAGACCTCGATATCGATGTTAGACCTCGATATCGACCCTTACAGTCGATTTCGATGTTTGTCACAGAAACTGTTTTCGTAACCAATTTGCCGGAAAAGAGTCCGAAGAAAGTATAATGGTAAAGGAGGATGATCAGAAACAAAACTAAAACTTTTATATTGATTTCAATTAATTAAAAAGCTTCCAAAGTCGGGGTTTCATGCCACAACGATAACAATGCAAGATTTATGCTAAAGTTATGAAATTTAATGCCTTTCCGTCAAATAACTTTCGTTATCAACACTTAGGTGATTAGAGGCTCTCGCATAGTTCCTAAGGGTTACTTTCCAATTCATGAGCAATTCAAGTTCACAATATGAGTGGATTTCGCTTCAATAATGCAAATAATAAATCTCCCTAACTTTCGCAAAGGATCATGTATGGGATAGAAGACGGAATCGCATAAAAGTCATACCTTTGATGCACTTACCCTACATCGTTATCGTCGGGCTCACCCAAACTCTAGAAGTGGGTTGACTACTCGCTCCTCATCATGCACATCATCATCATCATTGTTGAAAGAAAAATACTTTGAATTAAACATTGCAAAAGAGAAAGTACAACCGAACAAGCCACTCCGCTCTCGCTTCACAAACTCCACTCGGCCTCCTCTCTCTCTCTCTCTCTAACTCGTTACTACTGTAATGGGAATTGAATTGTATGTTAAATTGAATGCCTAAACTCAGCCCTACTGACCTCTATATATAGATGTCGAACTTTGCTATCAAAAGACTCGAAACTGTATCTTTATTCTCTAAGATAAAACTTAAATAAAAGTAAAAACTAAAACTCCTATGGTAATTCAGCTCATATGATAACATCTTGTGTTGATGATAAGAAATCTAGACTTTTGGATAGACATGCAAGCTTCGGATAGAATTATATTAAAATCTGAGTCGGATTCTTCTGCTGGCATGGTTGATATCGACCTTGAACATCGATATCGACCCCTGTGAAAGTCTATCTCGAGCTTTCCTTCTCCTACTCGAACTGGCACTCAGCTTCTATCATTTAGCTTGATCTGGCAACATTGATATCGACCTCCAGATGTTGATATCGGCCTCTCTGTGTCGACATGCTCTGTTTCATTTCCTGCTCGATTCCTATGTCTCTGATGCACTCAATGTCGAGGTCCCCAGTCGATTTGGACCTCTTCAGAAGACTTCGAGTTCTTTTTCCGCTCTTCCAAATTCGTCCATTTTTATCCTGTTTTCTGCGAAATCACATGCAGACCCATATATTTGATATTTAAGCGTAAACTACACTAATCCCATGTTTTCCCATTAATATGCATGTAAAAGACGATAAAATAGATTTTTATGTGCATAGAAAATATGGCAATTTGCGCGCACATCATCGAGGAGTGTAGCGGAAGCGTGGTAGGCCAATAACCCACCGATCTCAGGACTTGAGGCAAAGAATTATGCGAGAGGCGCACTTGATTGCTATTCAAGAGACTTGGCATGTTTCGAGGCTAGCTGAAGAGTTCATCCGACGGATTTCGAGGCTCTATGAAGTTCCTGAGAGGATAGTTCCCGATAGAGATGGACGGTTCACTCTGAGATTCTGGCAATCAGTTCACGCGTTCCGAGGCATTGACAAGACCGATATTATCTTTGATGTGGGAGCACACGTATAGCTGAGAGTATAACCTCCCGAGGGGTCTGATGTTTTGACATCATAGGCGAGTCGAGCCTTAGGTTTGTTGATCTTTTTGAGGTTCTAGAGACGTAGCTTGTCGTTTAGCTTTATCCCCGTTCTTAGCTGGAGTGCATGATGTCTCTCTTGTGTCTCAACTTTGTTGATATGTTCTCGTTACTAGCCACATTCTTGGCTATTTTGATCTCCATGTTGAGGTCGATCATTCCTTGGTGGAGAATCCTGAGGAGAGTATTCGGGCTAGTTGTGGAGATACTTCAGAAGAGCTACTCTCGTCTTACGTGGAGCCTAGTATAGACATTACCTTGACTTCTTGACCTAGTGACAAGTATACCCTAGTGCCTTGTTTTAAGATGTGTGCTTGATGTTTATTTCTATGTCGTTGTGCTTATATGATGGATAGTTATGTGCAGAATATATGATGTGATCGGCAATGAGCCTCTTGATGAGTGATAAATCCTTGCACGATGCTCGTATGATACCTGATATGCGCGCAAATTGCCATATTTTCTATGCACATATGAATCCATTTTATTGTCTTTTGCATGCATATTAATGGGAAAACATGGGATTAGTGTAGTTTATACTTAAATGTCAAATATATGGGTTTGCACGGGTTTTCATGTGATTTCGCAGAAAACAGGATGAAAATGGATGAATTCGGAAGAGCGGAAAAAAAAGAACTTGAAGTCTTCTGAAGAGGTCGAAATCGACTGGAGACCTCGACATCGAGTACATCAGAGACATAGGAATCGAGCAGAAAAGGAAACAGAGCATGTCGACACAGAAGGTGTCGATATCGACGTCTAGGGGTCGATATCGATGCTACTAGATCGAACAAATTGATAGAAGTCGAGTGCCAGTTCGAGTAGGAGAAGGAGAAGCTCGAGATGAAGTTTTGAAGGGGTCGATATCGATGTCTAAGGGTCGATATCGACCATGGCAGCAGAGGAATCCGACTCTGATTTTTGATAGAATTTGATCCAATGCTTGCAATGTCTATCCAAAGGTCGAGATTTCCTATCATCA
This sequence comes from Persicaria maculosa, assembly GCA_963922045.1. NCBI lineage: Eukaryota > Viridiplantae > Streptophyta > Magnoliopsida > Caryophyllales > Polygonaceae > Persicaria > Persicaria maculosa. Next base: position 18,678,457 of record OY998271.1, on the reverse strand, counting down.
ACACCAGATATATCATGAGGAGGCTGATTTCACCATGAAGTTTTAGCTTTTACTTTGTTTTAGTTTATCTTAGAGAATAAAGATAAGATTTCGAGTCCTTATCGACATCTATAAATAGAGGCCAATAGGGCTGAGTTTAGAGATTCAATTTGAGATTCAATTTTACACACAATTCAGTTGCAATAGAGAGTAGAGAGAGAGAGAGGAGGCCGAGTGGAGTTGTAAAGCGAGAGCGGAGTGGCTTGTTCGGTTGTACTTTTTTTCGGAGTTTTAATTCCAATTAGCTTTCTTTCAACAAAAATGATGATGATGTGCATGATGAGGAGCGAGTAGTCAACCCACTTCTAGGGTCGAGGTGAGCCCGACGATAGCAATGTGAGGTAAGTGCGTCAAAGGTATGACTTTTATGCGATTCCGTCTTCTACCCCATGCATGATCCTTTACGAAAGTGAGGGAGATTCATTATTTGCATTATTGAAGCGAAAGCCACTCATATTGTAAACTTGAATTGCTCATGAATTGGATAGTAACTCTTAGGAAATATGCGAGAGCCTCTAATCACCTAAGTGTTGATAACGAAAGTTATTTGACGGAAAGACATTAAAGTTCATATCTTTAGCATGAAACTTGCATTGTTATCGTTGTGGCATGAAACCCCGACTTTGGAAGCCTTTTAATTAATTGAATTCTTCATAAAAGTCTTAGTTTTGTTTCTGTTCATCTTCCTTCTCCATCCTATTTTCTTCGGACTCTTTTCCGACAAATTGGTTACGAAAACAGTTTCTGTGACAAGCATCGAAATCGACCATAAGGGTCGATATCGAGGTCTAACATCGATATCGAGGTCTGTCTCGACGTCGACTTGTTGTTTTGTCTTCTGCAGGAACTGCGCTAGGAAATCGACCAAAACTGAGGTCGATATCGACCAGTATACTCGATATCGAGTGTCTGCTGAGGTAGAAAGCTTTGATCGTGAGTACAACAAGGGAAGCACTGACATACCTCCTCGTGGATTCGATCCTGAATTACCCTACTACTACAAGGGAGGGGATTCTTGTATTATTTGTTTGGGATAGGGAGATAGTCTAGTTGTGCTTTGTTTTATTTTGAATTATTTGAATCTCCTGCTACCACCCCCGTGGGCGAACAATACCACCCTTGAAATGCTTGTTAGCGTGAGAAAACTTGATAACTTGGCTTGGTTATTTTGATATATGAGATTCTGAGATAATGTTTTATTTTGAATTATTTGAATCTCCTGCTACCACCCCCGTGTGCTCGGCAGCTCGGTGTCTCTGGGCTCTCCTGGGTGGCTCTGGGATCTCGTGGTCATCGGAGGATGTGCTTCAGGGACAGTTGCTCGACAACCAAGGAAGGGACATGGGAGGAGATGCGGGTTGGTGGTGCGGTGGCATTTGAAGGCAAAACAAAGAGTATAGGGGAGATGCAAGGGAGCTTTGTGGTGGTGGTGGTGTTCTTTGCACAGGAAGGAAGAGCAATGGAGGAGGAGAAAGGTGGAGTGTGGTGTCTCTGTGGTGAATCGGAGGTGCTTGGTGGTGCTCGGTTCCTTGCTCACGGAAACAGGGAGGCTCGGAAGAGCTATCGGCTTTGGCTCAAGGGGATGAACGATGACGAGGTGGGGAGATGGTGGTGTTGCTGAGGTGTGGGGTGGCGCTGTGGTAGTATCCAGACGAGAAAGGAGGGGGTTTTGGAATCAAATGAAAGGTGGAAGATGGAGATATTTTTAGTTGAATCCAAATGAAAAGGAGAAGATGGGTACTCTTCAAGTGCTACTGAGATAAATAGGGGGGGAGTGTGTAGCAGTGTAGGTGTCTATCTGGTAAAAGAAAATGGGCAGATGGGGAGTAGCTGTCTGCTACACGCCAAGGAAAGGGAGCGAGACCACTGGTGGTCTGATCAAGGCAAGGTGAAGAAGACAAGGGAGTAGGAAAATACAAAAGTGGTCCCAAAATCACATTTTTAAATAAATACCCGATAATAAAACCCGGAACCCGCTCTTTTGACTTTATCCGACCCAATTCAAAATGATTTAAAAAAATTTCCAAACCCGAATTTAATTATGAAATCCGAACATTATTTTCAAATTCTCGGCATATGAAAGCGGAATAAGATATTTTAAATTTTCAATCAAATAATGTTGGAACTCGCTTCAGAAGATTTAAAATAAATATATTGCTCGAGGATGGAATTTTCAAAATTTTTCGAAGTTAGAATTTAACCCGATCATAAATCAATATTTTAATAAAATAATAATTTAAAATTTTCGGTCTTTACATCATCCACCTCTAAAAATAAGTCTCGTCCTCGAGACTAAAAATCTTTTCAAAACGCAAAACGTCTTTAAGGCCAACAAAACTTTTCGAAAACCCAAATCAATCCTCGCTAATTTAGTCAATCAAGTTTTCAGAACTCTAGAGGTGGAATCATCCACCTCTAAGGGCTAATCCCATATTCTCTTCCTAGGTTCATCTTTCATAATCGGTTTCAACTATCAATCTCAAGATATCATCGTGCTCAACATCAATTATGTCAAATTATCTTAGAATCTCATATATCAAAATAACCAAGCCAAGTTATCAAGTTTTCTCACGCTAACAAGCATTTCAAGGGTGGTATTGTTCGCCCACGTGGGTGGTAGCAGGAGATTCAAATAATTCAAAATAAAACAAAGCACAACTAGACTATCTCCCTGTCCCAAACAAATAATACAAGAATCCCCTCCCTTGTAGTAGTAGGGTAATTCAGGATCGAATCCACGAGGAGGTATGTCAGTGCTTCCCTTGTTGTACTCACGATCAAAGCTTTCTACCTCAGCAGACACTCGATATCGAGTATACTGGTCGATATCGACCTCAGTTTTGGTCGATTTCCTAGCGCAGTTCCTGTAGAAGACAAAACAACAAGTCGACGTCGAGACAGACCTCGATATCGATGTTAGACCTCGATATCGACCCTTATGTTCGATTTCGATGCTTGTCACAGAAACTGTTTTCGTAACCAATTTGTCGGAAAAGAGTCCGAAGAAAATAGGATGGAGAAGGAAGATGAACAGAAACAAAACTAAGACTTTTATGAAGAATTCAATTAATTAAAAGGCTTCCAAAGTCGGGGTTTCATGCCACAACGATAACAATGCAAGTTTCATGCTAAAGATATGAACTTTAATGTCTTTCCGTCAAATAACTTTCGTTATCAACACTTAGGTGATTAGAGGCTCTCGCATATTTCCTAAGAGTTACTATCCAATTCATGAGCAATTCAAGTTTACAATATGAGTGGCTTTCGCTTCAATAATACAAATAATGAATCTCCCTCACTTTCATAAAGGATCATGCATGGGGTAGAAGACGGAATCGCATAAAAGTCATACCTTTGACGCACTTACCTCACATTGCTATCGTCGGGCTCACCTCGACCCTAGAAGTGGGTTGACTACTCGCTCCTCATCATGCACATCATCATCATTTTTGTTGAAAGAAAGCTAATTGGAATTAAAACTCCGAAAAAAAGTACAACCGAACAAGCCACTCCGCTCTCGCTTTACAACTCCACTCGGCCTCCTCTCTCTCTCTCTACTCTCTATTGCAACTGAATTGTGTGTAAAATTGAATCTCAAATTGAATCTCTAAACTCAACCCTATTGGCCTCTATTTATAGATGTCGATAAGGACTCGAAATCTTATCTTTATTCTCTAAGATAAACTAAAACAAAGTAAAAGCTAAAACTTGATGGTGAAATCAGCCTCCTCATGATATATCTGGTGTTGATGATAGGAAATCTCGACCTTTGGATAGACATTGCAAGCATTGGATCAAATTCTATAAAAAATCAGAGTCGGATTCCTCTGCTGCCATGGTCGATATCGACCCTTAGACATCGATATCGACCCCTTCAAAACTTCATCTCGAGCTTCTCCTTCTCCTACTCGAACTGGCACTCGACTTCTATCAATTTGTTCGATCTAGTAGCATCGATATCGACCCCTAGACGTCGATATCGACACCTTCTGTGTCAACATGCTCTGTTTCCTTTTCTGCTCGATTCCTATGTCTCTGATGTACTCGATGTCGAGGTCTCCAGTCGATTTCGACCTCTTCAGAAGACTTCAAGTTCTTTTTTTTCCGCTCTTCCGAATTCATCCATTTTCATCCTGTTTTCTGCGAAATCACATGAAAACCCGTGCAAACCCATATATTTGACATTTAAGTATAAACTACACTAATCCCATGTTTTCCCATTAATATGCATGCAAAAGACAATAAAATGGATTCATATGTGCATAGAAAATATGGCAATTTGCGCGCACATCAGGTATCATACGAGCATCATGCAAGCAAGTTATCACTCATCAAGAGGCTCATTGCCGATCACATCATATATTCTGCACATAACTATCCATCATATAAGCACAACGACATAGAAATAAACATCAAGCACACATCTTAAAACAAGGCACTAGGGTATACTTGTCACTAGGTCAAGAAGTCAAGGTAATGTCTATACTAGGCTCCACGTAAGACGAGAGTAGCTCTTCTGAAGTATCTCCACAACTAGCCCAAATACTCTCCTCAGGATTCTCCACCAAGGAATGATCGACCTCAACATGGAGATCAAAATAGCCAAGAATGTGGCTAGTAACGAGAACATATCAACAAAGTTGAGACACAAGAGAGACATCATGCACTCCAGCTAAGAACGGGGATAAAGCTAAACGACAAGCTACGTCTCTAGAACCTCAAAAAGATCAACAAACCTAAGGCTTGACTCGCCTATGATGTCAAAACATCAGACCCCTCGGGAGGTTATACTCTCAGCCATATGTGTGCTCCCACATCAAAGATAATATCGGTCTTGTCAATGCCTCGGAATGCGTGAACTGATTGCCAGAATCTCAGAGTGAACCGTCCATCTCTATCGGGAACTATCCTCTCAGGAACTTCATAGAGCCTCGAAATCCGTCGGATGAACTCTTCAGCTAGCCTCGAAACATGCCAAGTCTCTTGAATAGCAATCAAGTGCGCCTCTCGCATAATTCTTTGCCTCAAGTCCTGAGATCGGTGGGTTATTGGCCTACCACGCTTCCGCTACACTGCTCGATGATGTGCGCGCAAATTGCCATATTTTCTATGCACATAAAAATCTATTTTATCGTCTTTTACATACATATTAATGGGAAAACATGGGATTAGTGTAGTTTACGCTTAAATATCAAATATATGGGTCTGCATGTGATTTCGCAGAAAACAGGATAAAAATGGACGAATTTGGAAGAGCGGAAAAAGAACTCGAAGTCTTCTGAAGAGGTCGAAATCGACTGGGGACCTCGACATTGAGTGCATCAGAGACATAGGAATCGAGCAGGAAATGAAACAGAGCATGTCGACACAGAGAGGCCGATATCAACATCTGGAGGTCGATATCAATGTTGCCAGATCAAGCTAAATGATAGAAGCTGAGTGCCAGTTCGAGTAGGAGAAGGAAAGCTCGAGATAGAGTTTCACAGGGGTCGATATCGATGTTCAAGGTCGATATCAACCATGCTAGCAGAAGAATCCGACTCAGATTTTGATAGAATTCTATCCGAAGCTTGCATGTCTATCCAAAAGTCTAGATTTCTTATCATCAACACAAGATGTTATCATATGAGCTGAATTACCATAGGAGTTTTAGTTTTTACTTTTATTTAAGTTTTATCTTAAAGAATAAAGATAGAGTTTCGAGTCTTTTGATAGCAAAGTTCGACATCTATATATAGAGGTCAGTAGGGCTGAGTTTAGGCATTCAATTTAACATACAATTCAGTTCCCATTACAGTAGTAACGAGTTAGAGAGAGAGAGAGAGGAGGCCGAGTGGAGTTTGTGAAGCGAGAGCGGAGTGGCTTGTTCGGTTGTACTTTCTCTTTTGCAATGTTTAATTCAAAGTAGTTTTCTTTCAACAATGATGATGATGATGTGCATGATGAGGAGCGAGTAGTCAACCCACTTCTAGAGTTTGGGTGAGCCCGACGATAACGATGTAGGGTAAGTGCATCAAAGCTATGACTTTTATGCGATTCCGTCTTCTATCCCATACATGATCCTTTGCGAAAGTTAGGGAGATTTATTATTTGCATTATTGAAGCGAAATCCACTCATATTGTGAACTTGAATTGCTCATGAATTGGAAAGTAACCCTTAGGAACTATGTGAGAGCCTCTAATCACCTAAGTGTTGATAACGAAAGTTATTTGACGGAAAGGCATTAAATTTCATAACTTTAGCATAAATCTTGCATTGTTATCGTTGTGGCATGAAACCCCGACTTTGGAAGCTTTTTAATTAATTGAAATCAATATAAAAGTTTTAGTTTTGTTTCTGATCATCCTCCTTTACCATTCTACTTTCTTCGGACTCTTTTCCGGCAAATTGGTTACGAAAACAGTTTCTGTGACAAACATCGAAATCGACTGTATGGGTCGATATCGAGGTCTAACATCGATATCGAGGTCTCTGCTCGATGTCGACTTTGCTGCTTTTGTCTTCTGCAGGAACTGTATTGGAAATCGACCAGAACTGAGGTCGATATCGACCAGATTACTCGATATCGAGTGTCTTCTGAGGTAGAAAGCTTTGATCGTGAGTACAACAAGGGAAGCACTGACATACCTCCTCGTGGATTCGATCCTGAATTACCCTACTACTACAAGGGAGGGGATTCTTGTATTATTTGTTTGGGACAGGGAGTTAGCCTAGTTGTGCATTGTTTATTTGAATTATTTGAATCCCTACACATCACCCCCATAGCGAACACTCGAGCACTACTCAGCTGACCGTTCTCTTCTCCATATCGTTACTCGTCGAAAATAGCGCAAGGTTACCAAGTTAATGGAGGTAGGGGAGAGACAAAAACGGACAACTCGAATTCCCTACGGAACCAAACACGGACCAAGATTGACGATGACAAGACGAGAAGACAAGATCCCAACCCAAGAATGACAATAGTGGCCTTATGGAATTCTATGAGGTTATAATTGTGGCAAGAAAAACACATATGAATCAATCATTATTGTAACACCCCCGTCCCATATCGGATATCATAAGGATGTTGGGAGTGGTTTATAAGTGATTCAAGCCCTACCCATGTCACAAGAGCTCTTCCTTTCAGGCTACAAGTGAGGACAACGGACCTGACAGGGCTAGGGGGCATGGGCCGGCGCCTCTTAAGACCTCGGGTCTTACAGATGGTATCAGAGCCGACTCCAGGCTCGGAGGTGCGCCGACAATATGCTCGGGTACGCTCCTCCCGGAGGGCAATCCCTTGGGCCTGACGGGGTCGTCAGTGCTTTAAGTGGGGGAGATTGTAACACCTCCGTCCCACATCGGATATCATAAGGATGTTGGGAGTAGTTTATGAGGTCTTACAGATGGTATCAGAGCCGACTCCAGGCTCGGAGGTGCGCCGACAATATGCTCGGGTACGCTCCTCCTGGAGGGCAGTCCCTTGGGCCTGACGGGGTCGTCAGTGCTTTAAGTGGAGGAGATTATAACACCCCCGTCCCACATCGGATATCATAAGGATGTTGGGAGTAGTTTATAAGTGATTCAAGCCCTACCCATGTCACAAGATCTCTTCCTTTTCAGGCTCCACGTGAGGACAACGGACCTGAGAGTGCTAGGTGGCATGGGCTGGCGCCTCTTAAGACCTCAGGTCTTACATAAGCATACTAGTCGCATCAATACACACTAAGATGTACCAATCTCGATGAATAACGACAACAAACATTGGTAGCAAGGATCATGATCGAGTTCTACACGGACGTACATATGAGACAATCTAGCCATATATCATTCCTCAATTAATAGACAAGCTCGACATATTAAGAATCACGTATGCATGAATTCAACAATATATCGGTGTAGTACAAGCCAGGCAAAACATAGTTATGTAAAGAGTGTCACATATATGGTTCACTACTCATGTCCAAACAAATCACAGAACATCATATATACCTATCATCATAATCAATCCCTGTCCAAATCCATATAAAGCATGGAATCACAAATCATTTTTAGATCCCCTTTTTATCAAATTATATAGCATCACATAGGAATTTAAATCACATATATAAAATAACCCAACCAAGTTTAAACCAAACCCGAGTCAACACCCAAAGAAAAGAGAGAACCGACTCCGCCCAAGAGCCTAGACCTGGTTTTCGTCGCGGCGAATTGGCCGCTTGCCATGGCGAAATCCAGCTCCTCGTCCCTCGTGAGTGATGCCTCTCACTACGCGTGATGATGTACATATTTGCACCTCTTTTATTGCATCGTTTGACTTCATATTTCATTCGATTTCCAAAGAAAAGGTTCAAAAGAATATAAACATGTGCAAGAATGGGCTAAAATGCAAGAAATAGGGTCTGCACAAGTTTTGAGCTAACCATGCAGGAATTCGAGCGAAAACGGAGTCAAAACAGAGAAGCCAAGTGAAGCTGAGCAGAGGTAGATATCGACCTTAGACCCAGATATCGACCTCTGGTGTCGATATCGACCCTCCATATCGACCTCAACATAAACATCAAGTGAAGCTGAGAAGAGGTAGATATCGACCTTAGACCCAGATATCGACCCCCAGTGTCGATATCGACCCCCATATCGACCTTAACATGGAAATCGACCAGAGCTGAACAAGTCGAGCAGGAACAAAGACCTCGATATTGACCCTCTGGTGTCGATATCGACCCCTTATCTCGACAGAAGATAGACTCGATTTCGAATGCGGATTGGAACTATATCTTCAAGGAGGCACGGAATTATCTCATACTTTCAAGATAGATGGCAGCTGAAGAGTTGTTTATCAAAATAAAAGACCTATCCTAATTGTTTGGATAGAGTTCATAGTTTAGATAGGAGTTACAATCCTTGGATAGCGAGGATTAGTAGCCTATAAATAAAGCCCTAGGGGCTGATTTGTTAGAGAATCCAATCTTAGATCCAATCCAAGAAATCAATCAAGACAATCAATAGAGTTAGAGTTAGAGAGAAGTTTTAGGGTTTGACGTTTGCGAAAGTTGACGTTGAGTTGTAAAGCTTCGGAGTTTATTTTAATGCAAGTTTCTTCCTTTCAATCAACAATGAATTCCATGATGAGAAGCGAGTAGTTCCCCAAAGCTCTTAGGGTCGGGGTGAGCCCGACGTTAGCCATGCGCGCTTGAGGTAAGTATTTGATGTCGATATCGTTGTGTCTATCTCTCCTCCTACGATTCTATGTTTAGTCCTAATCGAAAGAAAATGGATTCATGCTAACAACTTGAGTTATAAACATAAAATTGGTAGAGACAATTAGGTTTATTTGCAAGAGTAATCCTAAGAGTTGGTGTACGGCGAAAGCTTGTCCCTCGGGTGAAATAGCGCAATTTTCCGTCTAATTTATCTTACCGCATGCATTGGTTAACGTTGTGGTAAACCCTAAACCTAGGAGTTACTTTTTACATAGTTTATACACACAAAATCCTCGGGTGAAATAGCGCAATTTTCCGTCTAATTTTCTGTTAATTGCTTCTCTCTCCATTCTAAAATCTTCGGCCTTTCTTTGCCGACGAAGTACTAACCCACTGCAGGGAGACATCGATATCGACCCCAGACGTCGATATCGACCCCAGACGTGGATATCGACCATTGAGTTTCGTCGACAGTTTTCTGAGTCGACAACGAACATCGCTGCGGAGTTTGCTGAGCATCGATATCGACCCCTAGCATCGATATCGACCCTTCTGTGTCGACTGGCAGTCTTCTGAGCCAGTCGATTTCTTGGACTAACATCGATATCGACCCTCTCCAGTCGATATCGACCACTTGTTTTTGTTTCTACAGGTCTTCTGTTGCAGAGAACATCAACAGCCGAGGTCGACATCGAGGTCAAAGGTCGAAATCGAGGCTTCTGGTCGACGCAGACTTGACATTTCCAAAGCTACTAGGATACCGCTGACACGCCTCCTCGTGGATCGATCCTGACTACCCTTCCACTACAACGGGAGGAAGTCTTGTAATTATTTGCTTAGGCCAGGAGTCGGTTTATGTTTATTTACATCTTTATATTTGTACTCGACTTTACCTCCTTAAGAAATTGGCGCCGTTGCTGGGGAGGTATCAATCGCGCCTAGTTTAGTTTTGTTTAATGTTTAGGAGTAGCCCATCCCTTGTTTCTTACCCTATCACATACCCTACCACAACCTACCTCATCAGTACCCCTAGGTGCCGAGCTTTTGCTACTAATTTGTGTTCTTTATTGTGATTTCAAAGGTTAGGTACAAAGATGAAAGAACTATAAGATCTCGAACAGGAAAGATGGTTCGAAGATTTGAGACGGCGAAATAGGCTCGCACAAGAGAAGGCACGATTAAGGGAAATAGCCTGGCTGGAAGACTTGATCCGAAGGCTTGAGGCTTCCTATCATTCTCCACCCGACAAGCCAATTGATCCACCTCCAGCAGAAGAAGGCTGGCTTGACAACGTCCCCTTCTATGAGCCAGTCGACATAAATTACCCTTCAGTCGATATCGACCACCTGGACTCGACGTATATGCATTCTGGAGGAACTGATGCAGAGACATCAGTCGATGTTGAGTGTACCTCACTTGATATTGACCAAACATTCGATATCAACTGTACTTCAGTCGAAATCGATTGTCCCAGAGAATTTCAGGTATGTCTTTCCCCGATTTCGATTACATCTTTGTTGCCTATCTTTGATGAACCATTTGAAGGATCCCGAGAAAAGGAAGATCTAGAAACAAATAAGCCGGATGTCGTTGCCCAAGGTGGTTCAAGGTCGCTTTTACCTTACAAGGTGAAGGCTATCCCCAACGATTTTGAGCAACCGATGTTCATATTCAAGTATGGAGTCCTAGCAAAGTGGCACGAACCTCCACAGGATGAGGAGGAAATATCTCTTCCCACTCCACCGTTTTGCTTGGGTGGAGACGCACAACCAAATCAACCAATGAAGCGGAAGAGATATGATAATGAGGTATGTAGATCTTCTTTATATCTTCCTTTATGCATGCTAGCTGGAGCCAGGGAAGATGAATGGGTGGAGCCATGGAGCGTTCACTCGAGGAGATTCAAGCTTCTTCATACGATGCCCCCGGATGACATCCCACGCTTCCCACCACCGGAGGAACCACCAGATCCACCTATACCTCCGGACAAAGATGAGCCAAGCTAAGGCTAAAAGGGAAGTAGGTCGAGCTAGAGACTTAAAATTTAGCGCTTACGGGAGGCAACCCGTTGTTATTTTTCTTCTTTAATAAAAATTTTTTTCTTTTATTTTCTTTACTTCGTGCAAGGTTTTCTTTCCCTTTGACGACTTTAGGTAATTCGGAGAACTAGAAGCCTACTCGACGTCGACTCTTGGCAGTATGTTACAACACCTATTTCGAGCTTATACGTCTATGTCTAGTAAGTTTCTCTCTTAACCCTAGTTCTTATACAGTGAGGACACTGTAATCTTTAAGTATGGGGTGGGGGAAAAGCTTACTTGCATATTTTTAATCATTTTTTAACATATTTTAAAAAATTTGAGCATAGTTATGCATACTTCTCCAATTGCATCATACATGGTTACTTTGGATATATCTATCTATATGCATCGAGTCTATCTATATTTATCATGTTCATTATCAAGTTTATTATCCAAAGTCTAAAAAGAATAAAGTCTAGAAAAAATCACCCCCATCGAAAAATTTTTGAAAATAAAGAATAAGTGTCATGGAAGCTTTTATTGAACTCGACGATGCAAAAGTAGATTCATTAGAGATATAACATGAAATTGCCTAGTAAAGGGAAGTCACAATGAAGTGCAATTTTTTAGAAAAAAAAAACCATGAAAGTGAGGTAAAATTTGAAGTTGCTTTTGACATATGCATGATAAGATGATGAAGGACTTTATATTTTCCATACATGTGCTCAATTTCACATCCTAGCCTTACCTATGCATATTTGCAATTACGAAAGCCATATTGAGCCTTTTTTCATATTTGCTCCACATGATCTAAATATTGTCCATTCTTTACCTTATTTCCATCCGGGGATTATGTTGAGAATGATGTTACATTATGTAAAGACTGAATATATTTTATATATATTATATTACTATTTTAATTAAATATGTTAGTATTTATTGCAATTTGTAAAAGCGGAGAAAAAGTCGTCCTCGAGTACGAGTTCAATTTTAAAATCCTTTCGGCATCATTTGAATTTTCGATTCTGATGAGATTTGACTTTCGCTTTCGAGTTCCGGGTATTAATAAAATTAATTTAAGCTCCGAGTATCGAAAAATTTATTTAATTCCGTTATCTTGAAATTTGATCGAACTTTGATTTATTAAAATTGTTTTAGTCGGGATTCGATCGGGCGAGCGGGTTTTGAGTCCTTTCCGCTAATTTGAATTCATTAGTGGACCCAATTCTTTTATTTTCTTTACCTTTTCTTTATTTTTTTTCTCTCTCTCTCTCTCTCCCTCCCTCTCTCTCTCGGATGCCTGCACACAAGGGTCCCCTCCCTCTCTTTGTCTTCATCCCCTTCAATTGGAGCCAACACCCACACCTCTGCCCACACTTTCCCCTTCATCCATTCACCAAAGGGAACCCACTCTCTCTCTCTCTCTCTCATCCATTGCCTCCTCTTCAGAAAACCCAGACCCGAGGAACCGTCCTCCTCCTCCCTTGGCAGCCGCTGCAGAGTCTTAGCACCACCACTCCACCACCTTCTCTCCTTCCTCTTCCTCCCGGAGTTGAGCAGCAACAATGGCATCCCAGAGGCCGAGCCTAGGAGCGCCGCCAGAAGCCACCGTCGGAGCCACCAGCGCCGCCACCAGCCCGAGCTCCCCTGTTTTCCAGTGAGGAAGTCGAGGCGAGCAACACCTCCACACCACCTCCATCACCTTCTTCTCTGACGTTCGAGCAGCAGCAGCCTCCTCTCAGCCTCCCTTGACACCCCTCTCTCACCGACGCGGCCGGAGCCGCCCTCGTGCACCCCGGAGTTGAAGAAACGCGGCTCTGGGTAATCTCTCTCTCCCTCCTTCCTCCCTTGATGCGTTTGAGTCTTGTTGGGTCGGGTGAGGTCGGAATTGGTTGTTGGTCGGGTTGGGGAGCTTTGGGCCAAAAAGGAGGCGCCGGCGGCCTGAGCTTCCCTTTTCTTCTTCCGTTGCAGCGCCGCCGAGCCTCTATTCTGGAGGTTGAAGACCGGTTCACTTGGCCGGTTGGCTTCTTTTCTTTCTTTCTTTTTTTAGCCGGTTCAGTTAATACTCTTGGTTCATTAAACTGGGTAAAAGGGATTCGGGTATGGTTGCGGGTCTGGGCTGGGTCTTGGTGTCGGGCAGGGCTTGAGTTTTGGGCTGGGTTTGCTTCCGGGTTGGGCTTCCCTATTCAGTTTTTTTTTGGGTTATATTATGGGTTGTGTTTTATTCTTTAATTTCGGTATTATATATATATATATGATAATTATTATTATTTCTGATTTTAGGAAAATATATATATATATATATATATATATATATATCATCTTATATTGTTTATTGTTTTAAAATAATATTAATTGGATTATTTAATTGATGCATTTTAAGAAGATTTAACTATGTGAGCTAGGATTTTAAAGTAAATTGTTGGTTTTGATTTTATAAGTATTATTTGGGAGCTTAGAATTATTTTGATGATTTAGTGATGAGAATTATTATATAATGTTTTGAAATAAGAAACATGCCGGAATTGTTTTATAATATGATTTTTGGAAATTGGTTTTAAGGCTTAAGTGTTAATGTCGGAATTTGGCCAAGCATGAGTTGAGAAATCATTTTGAATATGAGTTGACTTAATTTGGGATTTATGAGTTTGAAAATGTGGTTGGTATGATTTTATCCATGGGTTTGATTGAAAGAATGATTTTGGTCGATTTGATCGTATCAGGAAAGATTTTGGAAAACGGTATTACTATCGGTCGGTTTTGAGAATGTTGAGAACTTGGGTTCGTGAGTATGAATGTTGATCTGGTAGCTTATGGAAATGACTTGATGATAGGTGTGTATTGCTTTTGGATTGCTTTGGACTTACATTTGGGCCCTTGCTTGTGTTATCTTGCTGTTCTGCATCAACAGGTAAGTACCCTACGGGACTTACTCAGTAACCTGGACCTCCTGCCTGATGTGTCATGTAATGTGTAGTTTTGTTGCATATTAAAGCATGCCATGTAGTATCATGTTAGGATTGCATTGAACTGAGCATGTGTTTACTTTGTGTGTTTGAAACAGAACGGCCGTTATCTGTGATAGTCCTAGAGTCTTTGCTAGGGTCATAGGGTACCCCAGCCCCATCGGGTGCCCTGAGTCTATCGAGTCGATATGAGCATGATGATAGCCCAGCACCATCGGGCATGTTTAATTTATATTTAATTTATGTTATGATGATGATACCGTGGGTGAGTGCACCACCAGGAGGATATGCTATGCTATAGCAACGAACTGGCTAGTCTCTGCACTAACGGGAAGGGGTGTAGAGGTAGGAGAGGGATATGCCACTTGGCATTGTCTTGGGCCCTTTACAGTTATTTTCCGCATGTTATATATAATAGGGGCATGATAGTGTGATTTAAATCTTGTACTGCATTAGTCATCTTTTATTTAGGCATAGGCATGTTATGTGGCCTCAGCGCGGTCAGAGGACCCGCAGGCGATCACCAGGTCTGACTTCATGGATAGTGTTAGGTACCGCTCCTATTGCTCCATGCTTCTGTGACGGGGAAATCTTTTGGCGAATCGAGGAATCCGGCTAATATATTCTAACTTTACAAATGGCAAATCACCCACTTTGGTTTGGTTTTGATCCCGACTCTGCCGTGGCTTTTGTATCTAAATCTTACTTCCGCTTTATTTCTGTTAAATTGTATTTCTGAGACTTCGACTGCTTAGAGGTTTGAAACCTCGACCCGTACCTGAATTGCAACATCCGAACGAAGGTATCCGACCTTCGAAACGTATCCCGGATTTTTATATCTGGGTCGTTACAAAGTTGGTATCAGAGCGAGGTTGTGCAATTCGGGTACGCAAGGGTCGAGTGTATGTTTTGGAAAACCGCCCATGAATTTCAAAGGATTTCAAGATTTAAAGAGGGGCAAAATGAACTTAAGATGCCTAACTCCAATTGGACTAAGTAATGAACTTGACTTGTTATAAAAGAGGAGAACCGACTAATAAGGGATCGAGTGGGTAGAAACGGCGTTAGACCATCACTTTTGGATGTAGTCGGAAATGGGTAGGCGAAATACTAGCTTGTTCTTTACAGATGGGTCGGGAAGACTCCAAGGAGATCATTGTAATTGTCATTAACTGATTATATGATTGAGTGCTTGATATGCTAAAGATTTGATTGTTATGTTCTAACTATTGAATGAATATTGAATGATCTGTGCGAACGAGATAGCGGGAGTACCCTTATTTCCCTATGGTTAAGCCAGCTTGTGTGAGAAGCCCTCCACTATATTGACCTCTTGACGGTTCTATCGATTCTCTCCCGGATGTCAGTGTCCTCCACGGGGAATCGGGTTGGTAAACACATGGTGTCGGGAATCATGATTGAATATAGAGGTTGTCCAAGAGAGTATTGAAAGACGGTCCTTGATGAAATTCCGAGCGAGAGAGTGAGATGTTTACGAGGCTGTCGTTAATAATTCTTATGACGATCCATCAGTGTCCTCTTGTCATGGAAAATTCGTATCCGAGTCCCACGGGAAAGATGGGTAATGAGTCAGTTGGGAACAGTCAATGTTGCCCTTATGGACTTCTATCGGGTTATCTTGATTGCCCTGTTCATGATTGTGTGATTCTATATGCACTACTCCTTGACCTACAATTGATCCTCAGTGTGAATTTGTGCTTATGTGCTTTGATACTCATGATGACCATTGTATAGGTTCGAACTACATTTATTATGTCCATATCATTCCGACATGATCTGTTTAGTATATTACATTGTCATACTAGGGCACGATTATAGATGTCATATGCTAGGAAGTTGTACAATTGATGTACTCCCCATGAATAGGTTAATGATAGTGTGATCGACTCTTCTTTATATGAATACCTCATAAGATGTACTCTTTAGCATGCTAGCCGATGATGCCTCGATGCTTATCGTTCATTTTGTGACAAGAATCTATAGCATGCCCATCTATTCCGAATTCGTCAGATTAACTATTGTTGATTATTTTACAAGTTAATATTGTGTGTGATTAGTTGTGTTGAACGGAGAATATGTGTTATAATTGAACCTTGAAGAATGCATGTTTTGGCATATTATGTGTTGATTCGAGCTCATGTCCCCATATTCTAGTCATGTCGCCATGTTGCTTAGACTTGTTGTATACCTCGTTGCGTTTTCCTCTCGTGCCACTATATCATTGAGATGTGATTGAATGAACTCTTGCATACCGTCGTATTAACCAGTCGAGAGCATGTATGTACCATATGTTATATTGAACCACTAGTAACATGTTGGGCCCTTGGTTGTGACTTGTGTAAATTCTACTTTGCCTACGTTATTGTTGATTCACTCTTGAACTAGGTACCTGATAGTGTGGCTCTTTCCTCTTCCCGTGCTGTTAACATGTTTCACTCGTCTTGATTAGCTTAATGTTGAATTCGATGATTGACTAGCCTTCCGTGATGGTTAAACCTCGCATGCTTGAATGGTTAAAATGCCTACTACTCTATGTTATTCTCTCGTGCTTGCATGAACCTATGACTTGACACCCCGCTTGATCACACACCACCCTATATCATGATTTTGCATCTGCATGACGCATGAATATCGGAATGAACCTAGTTGAATTTCTCTAGTTGTACTCATGTTCGATGTGTGCTATTAGCATCATGTAGAGCTTATGACTTCCAATATGACCCGCTGAATGATTTCATATCATGCTTGTTCTATAATGTGACAACTATTGTACCACACATGTGCTCTATGATGGTTCGTTCTTAGCATTATTATAATCTAACACCCATGATGTTCTTCTTGTTACTTTTGATGATGCCCCATGTTTCGTGAATAATATGTTGAACTCCTCTTAATGACTCTTGTCTATGCTTGTATCACATTATATATCGCTAGTATCATGTAGGATCTATGCTCCCTAAATATATCTCGTTGTATGATTACATGTCATCCTTAACTTACTATCTGATCATTGCTGTTAGGTGTGATAGTTACTATGCTGTTCTTATGAGCCCTCGTATGACGCTTCATCTGATTATTATAATATACTTTTCCATGATATATTTGGACTCATTTGTTGATGTGTATACCATGCTCTTACATTGTTCATATGCATGATGGTCGTCATCTTCACTAAATTCCACTTGACTTCGAATCATATATGATCATTGTTGGTTCCGCCTATCTTGCTCGAAGTTACTAGGCAGATCTGTTTCCACGGAATACTAGAATGTTAGCTTGTTTCACATGCATCAGCGTAGGACTTGATTGTGTCTTTGATATGAATACGAATGTTTCCCCCGAGATAGGTACATGTTAGTGTGGATTGATGTGATTGATATGCTCCATAATGAATTCGTGCGTGTTGTCACAATTGTGACCCTATAGACTTTCTTAAGGGCATCGTTACTATTCCCGAGTCGGAGTCTTGTCTCTAGTCATGTCGTCTTTAGCTTTGGTCTATTCCGTCTCCGAAAGAAACATTGGGTCGTCCGCTCATGTCACTCCCCTATCTCCGCTAACTTAAACTCCTACGCGTTACCTTGGATGAGCGACCGCATGGAAAAAGGGATCGAAAAGTCGAATAGCGATAGAGCAGCACAGCGGAAGCATGGGCCCATAACCCACGGGCCTCAGGATCGATAATGTCGACGGAACGAGCTCGCTTTGAGGATTACGAATGTTGAGTACGATATGACTTACAAGTGGGAGCGTCCTCTATTCGAATTGCTAACCCTTTCTGAGCTTGTTGATGATGATATTGCACTGACTTGATGTTGAAAGCTGCGTGTTGATGTGATGATTGTTGCTTGATTGTCTGTTGATTATGATGATATGATTCGATGCCTTACAATCCTAAAGTGCCTTGACGACTTGATGTGGTGCTATTCTGAGATGCCAAGCATGATCTAAATTCCTTACCTATAATGTGAACTACAAATGCTGAGAACCTGAACTGTTTATTAGATGTGGTTATGATGAGGTGTGTTAGCTTGACCTGATTAGGTTCATATATGATGTTTTGCAATATTTATTGAGCATGACAGTAGATTGAGACTTTAAAAACACAGTTGCAATGCTTAATGATGAGTTAATGATGCTATTGATAAATGCTGATTGATATGATGTAGTCCTTGTGTGCAATAATGTCCATGATTGCTATTGATAAATGTTGATCGAATTAGAGATGTTTTGATGATCGGCTTGGGTAACACTTCAGCGTTGGACCACCTTGAGGAATTGCGATTGGTTAAGGATACATTGAGGCTCTGAATGGTGAGTTAGCTTCATGAACAGATGAATTGCCATGATCTTATTAGAAAATGATGCGATGCGGTTCAAGCTAGTTAGGTTGTGATGAGTTAGTTAGGAAGAATAAGTCTATTGGTTATTGGGGATAGATGTGGATAAGAAGGAACTTGGTGAGTCGTGATTATGAGTTAACATTAGAAGGTTCTCTAGGGTAGAAATTGTCGGGAGTAGGCGGTCGAGTATTTTTATCGAGGAGAGGTACTTGTGTTGTCTTGGGATATGTAAGCCGTTAGGAAAATGAATCTTGTGTTGAATATTAAGGACATGGTACGATGTTGTTGATGAGGCTAGCAGTAGAAGTCTAATCTTTAGAGGTGGATTATTGTTGGGAAGGCTTAGTGGTATCGAAAGTAAAATTTGAATACCTAGGATGAGGATGTACTTGATAGGGATTCTTGGTAGATGATTGAGAGGTTGAGATTGGCGAGATAGGTAATTGGACGGTTGTGGATTCCGAGATAGGGGTTCTAGATGGTTAGGTAGAATGTTAGGACTTGAGCTTGAATTATTGAGGAAAATTGATCCTTAGATGACTTGATGACCTAAGAGTTAAAATACCTAGTAATTGGTTTGGGACTTAGGCTTTGATTGCGGGTGTTATGAGGCTAAAGAGATGATCTATGAGTGGGATAGAGAATAACCAAGATACAATGGTACTTAGGACTATTATCGGATTGAGTTGGTAGACCTAGATGAGGTTGATCTTTACTTGAGAGTGATGATGGATGAGTGATGGTTGTGTTCTGTTATAGTTGGTAGTTATGTGCATGTTTCCTTGATGATGTGACCCATTGCTATGTGATGATTTGATAGAGTCAGCTATGATATATGTTGTCTTTATGATAAAATGAGAATTCTTGACATGAATAATTATATGATATGATGACCTCCGATATGTTGCTAGGCGTTAGGCTGATGTGTAGTACTGACATAGTGACTCCTTGATCCTCGACATAATGATGATATGCGACAATTGTATGACTCTAACATGATAATTCTTGACAGTTAGCGCGACTATGATGTTATGTGATTGTCTGGTTAGCATGACATGCAACTTTTGTGATATAATGTGATGAGCCCTACTGATGTGTGATGCTATTCTAGATGTGTTAGGGTATGCGATTGATTTAAGAATGTGAATGTGAATTGATATACTATATGATCTCTTGAATTGCAATTGCTAGTTAGATAGAAACTGAATTAATAGACCTTGATTCTGACTTGGAACCTATGAAGAAAATACGGGATTAGCCCTTAGAGGTGGATGATTCCACCTCTTGAGTTCTGAAATCGCCTGACTAACGTCGGATTTGAAAGATTTTGAACTGTGCTAAAAAGGACTAACCTGGGTTTTGAAAGGCCAACGCGACTAAGAATTTCAACAATTTTGAGACCGATCTTTTTCAAATCGAGAAATCCTTTCGAAACTTTCCCGACCCGATTAACATTATAACGCCACATGAAGTGGATACAAGCATTTTATAGGAGCACTTATAGATTGCTTGCTAAGACCTAGTGGAGATGCTATGATATTTTTCGAGTTATAATATAACCGAGAAGTCGGGGTAAGGATGTGATAGGGGCCCATATCACATTCTTGCTACGACCAATTGGAAATATTATGATCACGACGAAGATACTGTAAGGATCTCATAGGGGCACTTATGAGGTACTTGCGGGATCGATGGCATGATCCTTAAACTCACCAATTTCAAACTTCATCCCCTTGCATTAGAATAATTTTAGTCTCGAGGACGAAACTTGTTTTTAGAGGTGGATGATGTAAAGAACGAAAATTTTTAAAATATTATTTTATTAAGATCTTGGGATATAATTGATTTTAAAATTTAGATGATTCGGAAAATTTTGGAAAAATTCGTCCTCGAGCAACTTATCGCTATAAAAATCTTTTAAAAAAATAATAATAATAAATTCTGACATTTTTAAATCGGAGATTTAATGGGTTTTAATTCCGCTTCCAGGCTCTAGAATTTAAAATTTGATTAAAATTTAATAGAGTCAAATTTTGGGTGGGTCGAGCTAGCGGGATTCGAGATTTATTTTCGGGTATCCAAAATAGGGGTTTTGGGACCACTTGTGGCTTTGCTTTTGTTTCCCCTCCTTTCATCCAAATTGTAGACACAAAAGCACCTCCCTCCTTGCTTTGATCGACAGTAGTAGCAACTGTACAATCCTTGTCTTCTTCCTCTTCTTTCCTTTACAAATAAGACAACAACCTCTCTTTCAAAGCTGCAACCTATTTCCCCATTTGAGCAGCTACCACCCAACACACTGCCTCACTGCTTCCCCCATTTCAGAACTTGTTGACTCATTTAAAAAACACCCAAAACATAAACCCCAAAGACACAAACTCCAGCAGCCCTTCTTTTGCCACCAAACAGCCCTTCCTTGTCTCCTTGCTGCCATCACAACCCTCTCCAAGCAACTCTCCCCTTGAGCCCTATTCTCCATCACAATCACCTCCATTGAGTACTCCCAATCGCTCCTCAAGCACCTGCCGAGCGCCGTGGAGCGCCGTGTAATGACCCGGGATTATGATTCCCGAGTTACGTTTCGAGGGATGAAACCCCTCGTTAGGATCTTGCGCCCCGAGTACAGGTTGAAGGTTTGAAATCAATGATTGGTAGTTTAAAGCGGGATTTCGCACCCGAATCCGGAAGGTTAGCTGGAGACCCCAGGGTAAACCCTTGTACATGTCCTAAGTCTACAATGCGCAAAACCTTTTATCATGCAAAAGACATAAGTTCTGAAAACAGTACAACCAGTGTCGCGGCAGAGCCGGGTCAAAAGAGAGTATAAGTAGGAAGAAATCCCAAAAGTATGAATCTGGTGAAGTCAGGGTTCAAAAAACTCACTCTCCGCCATATGAATGGACCGCGTCATAACAGCACAAAATCAAGCAGTGGATCGGGTACCTAAAACTATACCACAAAGTCAGACCAAGAGTTTGCCTGCGGGTCCTCTGACCGTGCTGAGGACATATAATACGCCTATACCTATAATAAAGGATGCCTTCATGCAGTACTGAAATATTAACCACACTATCATGCTCCTAATTCATATATGCAGAATATGAAGTAAGGCCTTAACAAATAATACCAAGTGGTATATCCCTCTTCTACCACCGCCCCCTTCTAGATAGGGTGGAGACTGGCCAGTTTGATGCTATAGCATATCACATCTCATCATCAGATCGTATCTCATGCTCATCTCGTATCTCATGATACATATATAAATGACTCAAGGAGGAAAACCGCCCGATGAAGTTGGGCTGTCCTATGACCCTAACAATGACTCTAGGACTCATAGATAACGGTCGTTCTGCATTCAAACGCATACAGAATAAGAATGCTCATTCGTAAGTGCAATTCCTAAGCATGATACTACATGACATGCTTTTATGCATATGCAACACCTACATACTATATGACACATCAGGCAGGAGGTATTGGTTACTGAGTAAGCCCCGAAGGTACTTACTTGGCTAGAAGATCATCAAAAGAAGAATCCATCACACAGTAGTCACGACCAAAGAATATCACCTAATTGCATAACGAGAATATGCTAAGTATACTTCTATAGCTTTTCTGAACACATATATTACTCACTCAAATTAGCAGATAGATAAGCAAGCTTTCATCAATCATACTTTCAATTCATCACGATCAACCATGTCTTATCTCATACCATTCATCATAACTTGTCAACTCATCAGTTTAAAAATAACCTCCATATATATCATACTTAGCCAAATTCGCATATTATTATTTCATACTCATACTTCCCATATATATATATACATCATCATCATCATAAGCAACCAATATTCAATCTCTTAAAATAAATCATCATACGTCATGCTATTAGTCACACATATCATGTCGTTAGTCAAACGATCATATCATCATGCTAGTTAGTCATCGAACAAGTCGGGTTCCTAAGTTAGTCCCAAAACCATTTCAAAATCCTTGTCAAGTAATTCAGAATTTCGACTCTTGAAAACTACTCGCCAAAATTACTTTTTCAATTATTTACTAAATCATTTTTCGAGTTTGAAATTCTTTTTCCAAGCCGCCACATTTAATTTGACAAATCTAATAATTTATTTAAATCCCAAATGATTTTATGTTATATTTTTAAACACCATTTACTAAACACTTTTACAAAGACATCTCTAAAACTTTTATAAAATAATTCCAACCCATCCTTTATAAGCCTCCCGAAATAATATTTTATATTTTAAAACCTCAAATAATATTTTCTAATATTATATATAACCTTAAATAATTAAATAAATAAACGGATAAACCCGAACCGAACCGAACCCATATTATAAATCCCCAAACCGTTTTAACAATTAATACATAATATATATATTAGTAAGAGGGTGGGCCCACAATCCACATCGGATCCTTCTTCCTCCCGGATTCAAGAAGGACGTCCCGCCCCCGCTGGTTCAATTTGCGCCACCGACTCGCCCGCTCGCTACTCGCTGCTCGCGCTCGCTGGAGGCTCATCCCCGAGCCCGCTGGCTCATTCCTCCCACGCTCGCTGCTGCTCTCTCGCCTCTACTCAGCTCGCCCGCGTCCGTCTCTTGCTGCTCGCACTCGTTCAATGCCAAATTGAGCTCGCCGGAGCTCTCGCCGGAGTTCACGAGCTCACCCGATGCCCCACACTCAGCTCACGCACACTCGACACTCGCCCACAGCCCGACCCAAGTCAGAAACGATGGCTCGTCAGACCGGAAGTTTGGTTCGAGAATGAATCAGGCGGTGACCTTGGTGGTGGCCCTAGGGGCTCGGGGTTGCTTCGGGGGCTGGTGGTGGCTCTTGTGGCGGCTGAAATACAAGGCCAGCAGAAGGAGTGAGGAGAAGGAGAAAGTGGGAAGATGGAGGGATGGATGCAGTTGAGCGGGGTGATGGTGATGAGTTTAAAAGGAGGTATGCGGGCGGGGATGGTTTTGCAGAGGTAGGAGCTTTGATTGCAGCTAGGAGATAGGGGAAGGTAGGTGCGGCAGGGTGCAGTCGTAGGGTGGCTCGGATGGGAAAGGTATTAAATAGGGGAGAGAAGTCAAATTAAATACCCGAAAATAAATCTCGAATAAGTGAATTTCGAATCCCGAAATTATTTCTCGAATGTTAGTTTTCCCGACTCTCGTTTTCTCGATCAATTAAATTTTTAAAATCGAAGAGGATATCGCCATCCGATAATTATTTTAAATTCGCGAGGTAAAAGGACGGAATCGTTCGTCAAAATTTTAAATTCGGGTCCAAATTCGTTAAATGAGCTTTTAATTCGATCTAAATTCTTTTTTAATTCTCTTTTTCCAGAAAATTAGGATTTTGAAAATCCGAGCCTTTACATCATCCACCTCTAAAAACAAGTCTCGTCCCCGAGACTAAAATCATTTTAAAACTGGGGATGAAGTTTGAAATTGGTGAGTCCAAGGATCATGCAATTGATCCCGTAAGCATCTCACAAGTGCCCCTATGAGATCCTCATAGTACCATTGTCGTGATCATAATATCCCCAAAAGACCGTAGCAAGAATGTAATATGGGCCCCTACCACATCCTTACTCCGACTCCTCGGTCATATCATAACTCAAAACATCACAACATCCTCTTTAAAACACCGTTCAAAATTCCCTAACCCGACGTTAGTCAAGCAATTTTCAAATCTCAGGAGGTGGAATCAAATCTCATCAATTCGGTTCTATCATCCTAGAATTTCAATTCAAGGCATCATATATCATAGCAATTGTTCAACATAGAAATCGTATCATACATTAATAACCAGGTCATACTCATGTCACAGATAGTCACATAACATAACATACCTAGCATCGTATCGTTCATGGTAGGATTTATCACATCATCTCACAGAAGTTACACACCATATCAATCAGATAAGCACGTCATATCAATGAGATAAGCACATCATACTCATGCTACTGCCAAGCGTCATCCCATTAGAGGCAAACAAGTACTTCTATACACTAGCATTCCATCGAGTTCAGCTATGTTAGTACTAACAGTTCACTATTGTCAATGACAATACATCATAGAATCAACATCGTCTATAGCATAGAATTCGCCCCACATTCGGCCCCAAGTAAAGCATACGCTAGATCACATCCTCAAGAGAACCTGCCTATAACTACCAATCATGACAAGACATGACCACTACCCATCAGCTCTTGCGTTAAGATCAACTTCACCAAGGTCTACCAACTCAATCCATACAACCCTTCTAGCCTCATAACTACCCACAATCAAGGCTAATTACCCAAACCAACTACTAGGTATTCCAACTCCTATGCCATCAAACCATCTAAGGGTCAATTACTTCGACATCCCGATCTCAAGTTCACTTTCCATTTGACCATTTAAAACTATCTCTCGGAGTTCCCAAATCACAAAATTCCCCCATTCCGAAAAGCTGAACAACTCGATCTACTACCAAGACTCCATATAGAGAACGCCCTTGCCCTAGGGGTCCCCTACGAGCCCCATCTTTACCCACTAAGTGAAATCTCGAGTCCTCAACTGAACAACTCTCACGATTGATCTAGACGCTTCTTAACAATCTTGTTTACTCTTCCTAGGCTCTCAAGACTATGCTCAATCATCATCCCCCAATGAGACATCTCGAATCACCTTACTAACCTCATCATACTCCCCGCACCACTAACCACTCTCACTAACCATCCACCTCTAAGAACCCAACTCATACTGATCATCTCACACCTGTCACTCTCGACCATCTCTAACGCAGAAATCCATCTCGTGCTACCCCCAACCACGAATTTCTAAGACCCTCATCACCAGCGCCTCTCCTCAAAGACCAACCACCGATTTTACCTACTCATCCCATTCTAGAACTCACGAAACCTGAACCACTCATTACTCCTCAAGCTGACCTACCTTAGATACTCTTCCCAGCATTATCCGAATTTACCTCAAGTTACCACCCCTTAACAACGACCATTATCCCCAACAAAACCTTATGTCACCCTAGCTCGAATTACAAATAACATCGCAACTTGACCAATTCTCCAGCGATTTTCCAACCGATAGAATTCCCACTGAACTCCTATGACTTCCTCATCCGAATCTCCCCAGTGCCGCAACTTTGCCAATCTTCCAAAACCTTCTTCTTCTAGCGATCTCAATGCCTTCTGCCTTGCCTATTTCCCAAATCCATGCTCAGAATCCCCCTATCTAAATCGCAAGCCCATAGTCTCACTAAAATCTCAACGACATCCTTGTCTAGTTACCCGTCTTTCCTCGAAGATTCATCTTATACTTCAAATATCTCAATAGCCACAATAATCTCCCCACATCAATCTCGACTCTTTCCTGATACTAAAATTCCTCCAACATTGCATCTAGAAATTCTTTCCTCATGAATTCTCCAAGCATTACCAATCCTACCTAGACAACCCCAATACTCATCACACGTACAGCCTTATATGAACAACCTAACATCCAAAACCGATGATTTCCCATGCAATCTTATACTACTCTTCCTTAGCACTTCCTCAACCTCATCCTTTACCGAAATCGCTCCAACTCACAGCACACATCACCTAGTCCCAAATTCTACGATCCTCGACACCGCCCACGATCCGCTCATAGACTATCTACAAACCTTCCTTAGCACACCAATCCGTCTCACAACACCTCCACTCAAGAATCCCCCGATCAACTCCTAACTCGGCCATCCACCTCTAGAACTATCCTAACTACCTCTACCCACACCCAATCTCAAGACCACCCTAATGAAACTAGTCCAGACCTCAGCCAACCACTCTCTTATACTACCCGCACACACTACCTGCCTAGACTAACACTTCTCACTAGGACATCTCCCTCAAAATCTCGCTATACGAGCCCCACTGCTCACCTAAGTCCTACCTGGAAGTTCATCTATACTCACAGACCACTATCTTCGACACATCCCAACTCACTCGGATTTACCCAAGCTAATGCATCCTTCCTGCACCCCATCTCACACTACCAATGACCTAATCCGAAGACCTCAATCCACCTTTTACTTTCCGACCTAGCTTACTGAAGAATCTCTCGACTCATGCCCAAGAAGAAGCACCACTAGGCATATAACCCATAACCTACTCACCAGCAAGTCGGTATACCAAGCATCAAGGCACATCATCATAGAAACAAGTTAGTCAAGCAATCATTGCTACCAGTTCAGCACATCCATCATCACACATTCAATTATGTCAGTTCTAGGCCTATCACACAACATCAATTTCGATTAGTATAGAAGAATCCACGATTTGAATTAAGAATGCTCTTCCTCGTGTCTGCTGGGAGGAACCTGTTAACAATTGTCATCTTTGAAGCATATTCGTCCTTTTTGCCATCGGTGACGTTGTTCATGGGGCCTAGGGGTCATGGACCAATCACATTTCCGTTGCGCCGCTCCGGTGCCACTTGGTCGTCGGTCCTTTCTTGCATATCGGCGCTCATCGAAGGATCGCAAGGGTTAGAAGTTACAGAGATAGGGGAGAGACAAGGGCGGATAACACAACTTCTTTAAGGGTTCAGACATGGACCAGGACTAGGGACAACGAGACGAAGGAGAAGATCCCAACCCGAGAGTTACAACGATGCCCTTATAATTGTGGCACACAAACACATAAAAATCAAGAGATATTATCACATTATTTTACACTAGTATGCACCTATCTCAAGGAATATCGATTTATGCATTGATAATATGTTCATATAATCATCTTTATATGGGCACAGAACAAGCTAGCAACCTATCATTTCATTGACCAATCATGCTTGACAGACTAAGAACATGTATGCACAGACTGACATGGGACATATATGGCATAAGTTATACAAGACCTATCAAACATCACAGGATATCATATACATGACTTATCACTCAATTTAGATAGACACATAAGCAAGTCATAATATTTCGGGATTGAGGCAAGCATGCTTAGATGTACCTTAAAAATCATGCTAAGGGTATGGTCAGTTCATGCAGGGTTGGTATAGCAACTATCTCATCACATACATCCATATTCGCATACTAAGACTAGGACGTCACACAATCATATGAGGGCCTATAACTGGGAGGTATATATCCTACATGATACTAGCAATACTTATTAAACATGTACACAATCATGAGGTCCAATCAGGTTCATCTAGCATGCTAAGTCATCCAATTCACGTTTTAAACATACAACGAGAGTTGACCATACTATCATAGACCTAGTTCATAGGGAGATAGTAATCATGGGAATTCAATACATACGACACATACATCCACTCATAAGTGCAAACATGCAAGGTACGAGTCAACTCATGCTTAATTATACCAATATACAATTTCATAAAATCACAAGGAGGCTATCTTTATAACTTGATAGAATTCTCTAAGGACAATCACTGACTCACCACCTCGTTTCCTCATGGGGCGCTTGTATGACTCGCTGAACACAAGGACATTCACGTCGTTTCCGAGAGGTGAGGGTAGAACTCGTGTTTAGACTCTTGTGGCAAGAAGACATGGTTGGCCATTACAAGTATCGGAAGGAATGACTCCATAAGATAACTCACTTCTATCTCGAAACGATTTAATTCCTCACCCCCACTATAATACTCAAGTAACCCTCACATCTGACACGATTTCCGAAGGTAATTAGTCGACCGACCCAAATTTCCCGTGGAAGAGCCCAACCTCAGGTAGAGACTCGATAGAAGCATCAATGGTGGGATACGAACAAGACTCGAAACGGGGAGAGCGGATGCTTCTCGACCCTTGCTAACATGCCTAGATGTTTTGGTGGGGCGGATGATAGAGTCAGAACCATCAGGGGGTTTGAATTATGAAAGGGCTATTTCGACAAGACAGGAATTCCGATTACATAAGAACAAGGTTTTCTCCCGCTATCCCATTTGCACAATTATTCAACACATGATTCAAGTCAAGGCATAATGATTAGTTCGCTATCCTAAACACAATAGCACTCAGCACGGAAGCAATCAACAAGATTAGTATAATCCTCTTCGAGGGGGATATAAGACATACATGCACATAGACGATCTATGCCGTCCTTCGAGGGACGGCTGACCGGAGGGGCAAAAACCTCACGGCCTCCTAACTCAACACTCCAACCTCTGTGGTGTTCCTTGGAGTCTTCTAGGCCCATATGTAAGTAAAAGCTAGTGTTTTTCCTACCGTTCCCCGAGTTCTACATCCATAAGAGAGGTCTATCACTTTGGTCTCTACCCAAGAGATCGTTTCCCCTTTATTCATTTTAGATTTAATTCCAATTAAATTCATTTTGCCCTTTTTTTTAAAAACATTTTTTCAAAACCATTTGAAAACATTGGGCGATTTTCAAAACCATCTTCAATCTAATGTACTCGGATTGCAAAACCTCAGCTCTAATACCACCCTTTGTAACAGCCTGGGATTATGATTCCCGAGTTATGTAACGAGGGGTTTTATCCCTCGAAACGTAACTCGGGAATCATAATCCTTGGTCGTTACACGCCGCACCTCTATTTTCCGAATAAGCCTAGCACCATCAACAGCCCTCCTCACCTCTGTTACGAAGCCAAGGAGCCAAGCCCAGATAAGCATCACCCTGAGCGCAGCCTGAGCACTACTCGTCGAGCCGCTTTCACCCACGTTCCTCTGTTTCCCCTCAAATCCAAGCGGTAAGGTCCCTCCTTCACTCCCTTTCACTCTCAAATGCATAAAAGTCCGCCTTTAACCCTTTAATACCCTCCCTAGGCCATCTCGGGCGTGGATCCCGCTGCGACGAAGCTAGAAGAACACCGACGAGCGATTTTTCAACAAGCTCGAAGGCCCTCGGTGAGAACCTCTCTCTCTCTCCCTCTCTCCTTACCTTGTCTAATTTCATGCTCCTCGGTGTCGGGTGGCCTTATCGGAGTCGGAGTTCGGGTTGTCGTCGACCCTTCCTCCTGTTCCTCCTTCGGTTTTCCGAATACATAGGAGATTTTTCTCTTTCTTTCTTTTGATTAGAAAGGTAGAAGAAAGAGGTGTGGGTCCCCTTTCCATCTCACTTGCCACTTCAACCGTGGGCCTCACGCCACCTCAGCAGCCACATCAGCCAACCCCACCCCCCTAATTTCTTTCTTCTGTTCGTCTTCAGAAAAGGGGAATGTGAGATTTAGAAATGGCTTGGGCCTAAATCTTTGTATGGGTCGAAGTCTTGTTTTAAAAAGAGAACAAAGAGTTGGGCCTAATTGTTAAAATTGGATTCGATTTGGAGTCTTTCAAACAAGAGAACTCGGTTTGGGGTTTTAACAAGAGGGAGGGGTCGATTTTGAATTTTACAAATATAAGGGGTCAGTTTAATAATTTAAAAAGGGTTGATCTCATTAAATAAAAATAGTTGGGATTTTTAAGGGACTTGGAAATATTTTATGAAAGTGTTTAATAAAATAGGTATCTAAAATCTTATATAGTATTATTTAAGATTTAAAATATAAAATATTATTTTGAGATTAAAGATATAATATTATGGTCTTATAAAGTTTGAGGACTTAAAATATATGATCGGACTAAATCAGAAAAGGGATTTGATGAACGTTTTCAAGGATCGGAATCTCTAACTAATTGACTCGGATTTTGAAATGGTTTTGGGAACTAACTTGGGAATCCGACTTGTTCGATGACTAACTAGAATGATGATATGATTGTGTGACTAATAGCATGTATGCGTGATTAATGGCATGATATTGTAGTATTAAGTTATGGCTTGAGTAATATCTTACGAATGTTATACATGATGATGAGAGATAATATATAAAAGTATGAATATGATCTATATATGAGGCGATGAAATGTTACTATATGTTGTTGTATGATATGATGATAAGTCAAAGCATGACGAGATGTTGAGATGATGAGTAGAGATGGTACATGATGATTTATATAGAGCCCTTGTGATGAAATATGAGATGAGTTGAATGATGATGATGATATGGAATGTGATTTTGAGACTTTCGATTGTGTGAACTTATGTAGAATGAATTGTGCTTGTGTTCTTGAATGTAGACTTATACGTTTATTATGCTCACTAGGTGACCATAGACTATCTAATACTATATCGATGTTCTGCACCGCTAGGTATGTTCCCTCGAAGCTTACTCAGATTGATCAGACCTATCCCTGCTTATATATGCATGATGTACAAGGTGCTACATTTCATAATTGCATGCTATGTAGTATCATAATAGGTTGCAC
The DNA here is from genome assembly GCA_963922045.1 of Persicaria maculosa. NCBI lineage: Eukaryota > Viridiplantae > Streptophyta > Magnoliopsida > Caryophyllales > Polygonaceae > Persicaria > Persicaria maculosa. The sequence continues at coordinate 18,647,587 of OY998271.1, read as the reverse complement.
TTACATTTGAGCATACTCATTCTTTATGCGTTTATAAATAGAACAGTCATTATCTGTGAAGTTAACTAGAGTCGTTGCTAGGGTCATAGGACAGCCCAGTCCCATCGGGTCTTGTCCTGAGTCATATGAGTTTTGAGCAATACCTTGTTACTATTACGAGCATGATGATAATTATGAGCATGATGATAATACGAATGAATCGACAATGGAATGCATTCATGAGCCGGCCAGTCTCCACCCTATCGGGATGAGGGTGGAGATAGGAGAGGGATATCCCACATGGCATTCTGTGTGTGTCCTTTTACCACTTTTTGCATATATATATATATATACATATATATATATATAATCTGCTAGTATGCTTGCATGATTTAAAATATTGTCCTGCATTAGAAGCATGATATTAGGACTAGCGTATATGTGTGCTTATATGTGGGGTGCAGCTATGCAGGCTTCGATCTGATCCTATGCCCGCTTTATTTTTTTTAGGTATATATATGCATGATCCTACCTAATGTTTTATGTTGTTTGGCGTGGGATGTTCATGGAGAATAATTGAAAATGACTTGTTACTCAACCATATAAATGTGTAGTAGATTAACCATATAATAAGCATGTTTTGACCCGGCTCCGCCATGGCACCTTGTATTTGCGGGATTGTTGGTTTACTCGGAAATGTTTTCCTGACTTAGTATTTAGGACAGGTACAGCTGTGTTAACACCGGGTCTCCAACAGGCCTCAAGAGAACTTTGATTATGAAATCCCACTTTCACAACAGCACTTTCGAATTTCAAACTTTCAACCCATACTAGTGAGGAAGATCCAATGAAGGGTTTCATCCCTCAAAACGTAACTCGGGAATCATAATCCCGGGTCGTTTCATTATTTGCGTTGTGATTTTTTCCCTAATGTACGCGTACACTTTTTTTTTTGCCCACACCTAGCACACAAGACATATTTTTTCAACCAATCAAATTGCTCCTCACGGTTTGTACCATAATTTTGGTTTTCACCAGACGAGGCAGAGAAGAGACGATTCAGCAGGGAGGGAAGGCGGAGGCGAGCCCAATATGTTCGAAATCGAGTACAAATGATCTTCTTCATTGATGTGGACCCGCGGAGCCCAGGCTGGGCAGTGGGAGGCTTAGAAGCGGCGGCGACAAAGGGAGGCATCTCAGAGGGAGAGTAGGATGGCGGTGAAAAAGGGAGGATGGAGATGAGTCAACGAAGGAGGTACGATGGTGCCATATTTGGCCGGTGGTGGCGATGGAGGACGATGAAGGACGATGGAGGACAATGGAGGACGATGGAGGTAAGGCTAGCGGGGCGGACGACTCGGAAATAGGGATTGAGGCTAGAGGAGTCTGGTTGATGATGGAGGTGAGGCTGGCGGGGCGGACGATGGATGCGAGGCTGGCGGTGACTGAAGCGATTCTAGAATTTCACCTATACTTATTACCTCAAGGTGATGACAAAAGTCCTTTAATACCTATAGTATTATATGATAATACTTAATTTTGCGATCAAATGGTTCTTTTATTGCTGAGTGTGATCTTACAGGTGTCCGAGGTTTGCGATCAGTTATATTTACTATTTAATCATCGTCTTTAGAGGAAGTTTGCTTTGATTATGTGTCTTTCCTAGAAAAGCTTCTTGTCCGATTTAAGGATCTAAAGAGCTCAGACCTAAGGGTTTTACGTCAAAGGAAGTTGCAGAGCTCCTTTTCTTATCTCTTCTTTCGGATCCATTTTCTTATGGGCATTAGGGGGTATTTATAGTAGTATCCAAGCGAGCAACTGGCTGGTGACCTCGTGGTTTATGTAGGGGACACGTGTAACTCATGCCCTCATGCCAGCAGTCTAGGTTAGCTACACGTGGCGATGTTAGAGGAGAGGTGCTTCATCAGCGAGCTGCTTGCCCTTCTGAGGGAGTTTTAGTCGGTCTTGGAGCTTCCATTCGCGATCTTGATTCTGAGGGGCGACATTTTCAGTCAGACCCGAGCCTTGGCTTATGTGAATTGAGAAAACTCTGATCGCGATGATATAATCTTTAGTATGTACATGACTTTCGTATGTATATGATTTTTGTGTGGGGTAGCCTATTTATGATGTCATAACATTATCAAAAGGGGTTATTTTTCATGGCATCGTCATATCTCCTCGGGACTAGATCGCGAGGAAAATTGACACACGATCAAGTCTCGATAAAAAGCGATGCCTCCTTTTTCCTTAATGGGGGAACGTGAGGCTTGTGTGGAGATGGGCTTAGGCAGTCAAGACCAACAAGTTCATGGGTTTTTAGAGCGGAAACTGGTACGGTCCCACAGATACTTATAAATATGGTTTTTACTTCCTTTTTCTTGTCATTTCATTTTATCTTGAATTAGGAGGAGAGAGAGAGAAAGAGAGGAAAAAAAAGAGAGGTGGCCCTTTTGGAAACAAGAAGAAGTTGCTTGGATCTTCTGGTTCAGTGATTTCGAGTACAGTTACTCCCCAGATTGGAGCTTCTTTTTCGATCAGTTCCTCCATTTCAAAGTAAGTGGCCCTCGATCCCGTTTCTTTTTTACAGTTTTCTGTAGCCATGCATTTTCTATCTATGGTTTTTTTTCCACTTTCGGTTTTCTTCGTCTTTTCCCCCTAATTTCTTTTGGATTTTGGGGTAAAAGGGGAAATTCTTTTTGGAGGGGTTGCTTTCGAAGAGTGGTGTTTAGGGACGGTTGGACCAGCGGCCCTTGGTTCCCTTCTCGGATTTCATGATTGGACCACCCTGGGCATGGTAGGTTGAGGTTGATCAGGTGGCGGTTCCCCGATGGGACAAAAGGCAAAATCTTTGGGGATCTTCTGCTATATTTTCTTTTAGGGACGCTTTGTTTTCTGTCTTGGGAAAAGGGATTTTTAGGAAGGCAAAAAGGCGTTTTTCAGCCGTCATTCCTTGGGAAAAGAGTCTTTTCATTGTCTTTTCAAGGAGGTGCGTGAGGCGCCAATCTGACCTTCAAAGGGCTTTTTTGGCATCATTTCTTATCTAATCGCGATTTCGAAAAGAATGTTTTCCCCGTGTTTGATTTTCATTCTTCACGTCTTTTCAGTGAGTTTGTTTCTTAGAAAGGTCTTTACTTTTTTAGGGAAAAATAGACAATGTCATCAGCATGCGACAACCAGAATATGAGCGTGGGGGATGTAAGAGAGGAATTCAGCTCATCAAGAACTTCACATTCAGTCGCGAAAAATGACTCAGATGCCACGACATCCTCCATTCGTATCCCCCCACTTCATTTGGAAGAAAGTGGGGGTAAAAGAAAGAAGGTAGTATCGTTAAAAGGCAAAAAATAGGCCCCCCTAGCTGGATCGTTTAAGCAACCTCTGTCGAAAAAGGACCTCGCGTATTACCGTACATCCGAATATGAGGATGGTCATGGTAAGCGAAGAAAAGTTCTTCGTGATGGTAAGAAACATAAAGAGATTCGCGTGGCACCCGGGGAATTCTCCATGCCTTCTTACAATGTTGAAGAGTTTGCGAACAATAGTTTCTGTGAAGGCTTTACCCCTTCTCACCCTCCTCATGTCCCTTCCGTTCTTGAGGAGTGGGTAGCCCCTACAACATCGGAGACTGGGGGGAGGTATCTAGTTTAGAGCCCATGCACTTGCATTTTGCAGCTCGTGCTTTTCCTTGGCCTGTGGGGGTGGAATTGGTTTTTCCTTCTGTGAGAGGGGGTTGCTTAAACATATACCCTAACCACCTGGTGGTTCATCTGGAGAGTTTGCTTCAAGGGTTTCGTCTCCCTTTGCCTAGACTTCATGCAAAATTTCTGGGGAAAATTCGAGTGTGCCCAGCTCAGGTTTTCTTTAACGTATGGATGTTTTTAGCCGTTTAAACCATGCGATGTGTAGCTTTAAACCAGGATATGTCGTTAGATCATCTGTTTACGCTCTTATCCCTTAGGCATGGGAAAGATGGGTTGGTGTCCGCGTCTCTCAGTGGCGACAAGGTAACGAGACTGTCAAGTAGTCCCGGATGGAGGAAAAAATGGTTCTTATTTCGCGATCCTTCTGGGGCTATTTTAAACTTTAAAACCAGCTCAGACAATTATCAGGCCCCTCCCAAGAACAAGACCACATCGACTGAACAATGGAATGCAATGTTCGGATGCAGAAAGAAAATGGGCAAGCGTAGTTATTAGGAGTTCATAAATCCTGCCCGCATAGAAATAGCAAGACTCGGCCTCCCACATCCTCGGGGTGGGTATTCAGTGTTTCATTCGACCCGCGATACATTATAATTTTCTTTCCCTTGTATATAAAGATAAGTATTCTTACCTCAATCTACACCCGTATATATCATGCTTCCTTTCTTTGGCAGGTATGCTGGATCTTACTAAACTCTCCGCGGGAGCTTTGAAAGGAAGGAAGACCTCAAAATCATCGGTAGCCAGTGTTTCAACCGTAGCTCGTGAAATTGCTCTGCCTTTAGTTCCCACCGAGAGTTATCCTGTGGAGGACGTAGCAAGCACCCTGCCCGTCCTTGATTTGGATCAGAGTCCGATCAGAGACGATGAGCCTCCAGTCTGAGAAATAGGTAAGAAAAGGAAGGCAGGGGACAAAGGCCTAGGCATTCCTTCATCAGAAGAGCCTCTCACTCAGTCTAGAATAGCCATATCAGGTTATCGGCAACCCGGTTTCACACCGATCGACTATCAGAAACTTGCTCTTCCTACCAGGAGTTGTCCGGCTGAAAGTGATTATCTTCGGGCCCTCGCGGACGAGGACCTAGCCGACCAAGGGCAGAAGGCCGTGGGTTGGGTAAGCTTAAATTGCTCTTTTTGCTTCGCTATGAAACATTCACTTCTTTTGGATTTTCCACTTTTCACATGTCTTATTGTTTGATTATTAGTACAATCTCTATTGGGAAGAAGTGAAAAGACGCCTGAAGGAGTATGGAGATCGTGTATCTCAGCTGTAGAAGGAAGTAAAAATCCTTCATGTTAAGTTATCCATGCTGAAAGATGCAGAGATGCAAGAAGGGACCATCAAGAGTTTGCAGGATGCTTTGGAAAAGACCGAGAAGGAGCTTGAGAAGGTGAAGAGGGAGCTAGATCTTTCAAATGTAAAGTCCATGAATTTAAGGGAAAAGAATGCAGAAAGTGCTTCGCGAATATCAACCTTAGAGAGTCAGCTGGAGAAGTATACAACCGACGATGTTGTTCATCTGACTAAAGCTACCCTTTTCGAGTATCTTCTGACTGATGAGGGTAAAGAACGACACAGTAAAGTTTTAGAGACGGTTGGGGATTCCATTCTCTACAGCTACCTAGATGAGGCGTTCACGAAAGGTGTCGATGGTGGAGTCGTTCAGAGTGTGAACCGGTTCGCCCATCTCCACAGTTTTGTTAGAATGTTTACGCCTAGTTATGAAGCCAGCCATATGGTACTCACGGACCCGTCTCTAGGTTTGGCCCCTTCTTCCCCGTCACCGTCGCTTAAAACGGGCATGGTTGGTAATTCCGACGACTAAAATCGCGATCCCGCTACTAGTTCTTAAGAAAAACTTGTGTTGGTTGTTTTTTGAACATTAGTTTGTTCTTTTTGCTTGGTGTAATGGTTTTTCGAACAATTTCACCCGCAGTATTTAGGTCGATTGTTTTGTCGCGGTTTATGATTTTTATAAGTATATAATTTCTACTCTTACTTGTTTCTTTGGCTTGCTATTTTTGTTTACTTCGCGATACCCTTACCAATCTCCTGTTTTTGAGCGCTTTATAAGATAATGTGTGAAATAACATAAAATAAAAGGGACCACTATATTTTTATTTATGGCTAAAATTTGATCTTTGTGGATCAAATTTGTTACAAAACCTTGTTCAGTAATTTTTAGTTTTGCGTGGTATCTCCTATGTGTTCATGGCAAATGAGATCATAAGAGATATCTCTATTATGCTCTGGTCCAGGCTCATGTATGGTAACTTGGAAACGAGCGTCTCCTTCATATTCGAATGTAAGGCACGCTCCAATTCTGAGGTTATTGATTCTTACAAAATCTCTCCATCCTTCAAAAAGGGAGTACCAGTTTCCTTCATCTCTTTCTACTAGGATCATGAAGTGTTGGTTTGAGGGAGAGCGGAGGAATACATGGCCTAGGATTTCTTCTTCAAGCTCTATAAATATATATGGAAGGGGGAGCCTGACCATATGACTCTGAAGAAGGATCATTCTGATGAACCTACGGTTGGGGTATGTTATAACACTTGGGATAAATCTAGGAGGGGAAAGATTTTGAGAGAGTGCATCGAAACTTGGCATTGTATGAGAATGTTCTATTTTAAACTTTGTAGGTTAAGGGCAGGTGTATTTATATGAATTCGTTGTAAGAGAAAGGGAAATGGTGTATAGGTTTTTGAATTATCAGCAAGACGCATGTTGATTGAACCTTGTTGCTGAGCTTTTGGTATGATTCTTGCTTGTGGATAAGTTTAAAGTTAGATCGTGTCTTGTGACAATCTTTTTGTCAGGATAAAGATAAGGACCATGGTTTATCATTTGCCATGGTTATCTCGAAATTTTAACCTTTTATAAATAGCGTTATGCTAGTTTTGAAAACTAGAATTTTTGTATTGATGATGTCAAATAGCTCATTGACTGGATCAAGGACCAACTTTCCCATGCTTGGGAGTTTTATAGTTAACGTTGTTGTGGAGAGTTATCTACATCGGCTTGTATGTTTTATAAATTCTTTGTTTTTCTCTAAAGGATTTATGAATTCTGAATTATTGAATTTTGTTCTTCTTTTCTTTTTTAGCCTCTTGCATATGGATATGTGTCTTATGGCGATGATGTTTTGAGGCAAGTGATTTTGTCTTCGCGAGATGACGATATGTTTTGGGTAACAGTCGAAAAACTGAGCACTTATCGTTATTGGTTTACCGAAGGGTGGTCACAATTTGTGTCAATGAATGAGATTCGAGTTGGTATGCGGTTGGTTTTTTATTATGATGGGAATTCTCTGTTTGATGATATCGCGATCGAACCAGAACCTGATCAGAATGGTGATGTGGCGTTTAATGTTCGTTGTTGAAGATAGAGGTTGGATTTGATGTTGTGACTTGTTAAATAAATAAATGGGGTGATTGAAAAGGTTCTTAGTTCTTGTTGTTTGCAATAATATTGATGATGTTGGCGTAAGCCATAAAGTTAAGAAGCTTATATGTTTCTGTTGATTTAAAGATCGCGATTAATCTGTAAAGCTTATATCTTATATCTTTCGGTCGTTTGACACGTGTACGGATAGGGATAATATGCAGTGTTTGCAGGTTCTGCATATTGTCTTTGACATATGTGTGGATAGGGATAAGGTTTGCAGGTTTTGTCTGCAATTTTCCACATGTCTGATGTGCAGAAGTTTTAAAGGATTTGCTCTTGGTTTGTCACGTCTCTTCTGTCATGTTTTAATATGTGTTGATGTTTTGCCATTCCCGATCCTTCGCCTTTGGGCTCGGAATCAAAAACAACGACTTAGATTTGTCCCGATCTTGCAATTATCCTTTCTATATTCTCGATGTTTACAATCAATTACAATAAAGGCTTTGAACTATTGTGGAAGGACAACAAATGACTGTTATAGCGATGGAGCCAAGGATGCAGCGGCCGCTGCATTAAGGGGGCGGCCGCCGCTTGTTGCTGGTCACAAGTTCAGCGACAGAGGCGCCTGTTCTCTGGCGACAGTGGTGCCTAGGGTTTCAGCGACGGTTTTTCAGGATCCTCTTTGTGTTTTGGCTTTGTGTTTGAAGTTAGGGTTTCGAAGGTGGTTTGTTTGGATGATTCAAATTAAGAACATCGATTTGAATGGAGAAAGTAAGGTATTTGGATTGAAGATTGAAGAACCCTTTAGCCAAAGGGTTTCCTCAATTCTATAATTCAATCTGACTTTTCCTAATGACTTGAACGTACGTTAAATAGAATTCCTAAGCCATCCTCACATTGCAAAAGATCAGCATGGTTGACTTAAAATAATAATAAAATATATAAAACCTTAGATTTTTTGAAAAGTCAAACCTTAGTGGTTAAGGAAAAATCTACGTAGATAGATTTTCCTTTTTACCTTATTCACCTAACTAAGTATTACTAAAAATAAGACATTCCATAAATAGCTTCAACTAACATAGGAGTTACTAAATATGGAAAGAACTAAAAACTAATAATAATAATAACTAAATAATAAAATATCTTTGTCGATGGCAACTTCTTCTCTTCAAGCCATGGTGGCGCCTTCTTCTTCCTCTTGAGGACCACACTCTCTTCCATCGATAGCCCTCGAATCGGTCTTGAGAGCTCGCCTGGATCAAGATCATTGTTTGACCGACAGAAGGCCAGCTTGATCCGCATCATTCTCCCCCTCTTAGCTTCGATTTGTCCTCACATCGAGTCATTGAAGAGCAGTGGGGAAGGAGCAGCAATCAGAAAGTTACTTCCCTGAGCATCAACTTGAGATGGCGCCAGCAGAATTCGAGGCATAGTAACCTCAAAAACAACACCTGTCATAGCGATCATTGAGCAATCAAAAGGAACAATATCAATAGGCTCAATAACCCTATGAACTTCATCATTCTCAACTTTAGGAACATTCTCAAGAGGTACAATAGCTAACTCAAGAGAAGTGTCCCGAACGTCCTCATCGTCGTCGTCAGAAGTGACCAAAACATTGTGCAGAAAATTACAGCCAGCTTGCAGATCAGATTCGGATGTCTTCCCGGGAGAGTCTTGCTTTGTGTGACCCACCGTTGGAAAGCTTGTCGAGTCACCTTCACAACAAGACTGAGATGAGGTGAATCCGAGGTCGGAGTCAGCGGGACTTTGCGAAACAAGATCAGCGCACTGTGCTAAATCCTGGGCAACGAATTCAACACTAGGCTCCGTAGGCTCAATTACCTCGTCGTTGGTTGAGGCAACTATAACCGCTGGGGCAGGGGTGAAGGCCGAAGCAAAAGCTTGATTAAAGCCCTTCATGAACTGATGCGGGGTTAGCCGCTGTTTTCCCGACCTTCTTGACGTTGTAGACTCGGACTCACAAGAACACAAAAGAGGGGCACGAGTTAGACAAGAAAACGCAGCAAAGGGAGGGTAAAACCTTAGAGACAAGGCTCGACCAAGTGAAAGGGAGAAACAGAACAAAACAAAAGGAAAGGAAAAGATAGGAGGAATCAAACTTGATGAACAACAAGAAGACCCATTGGGACAATGCACCAAGAACCAACTTGAATGACACCAAAACCAACCCTATACAACCTTACACAACCATGGCTGGCCATGGAAGCACAAGGAGGAGGTTCGTGCTCATCTCGGAATCACCAATCTTCGGGAAGTTGATAAAACCAAGTACAACCCGAACTAGATGCAACACACATGCACACAAGGCATGAAGCTCTCACCTTTGGGGAGCGAAACCAACTAGGTTTTCATAAAACAAGATTCAAGTGTCCTCCAAATGAGAGGTTACAAGCCTTAAATAGGAGAGAAAATCAGCCCAAAAGCAAGGGCCTAAAAACACAAAGTTTCAACAAGTCCTACTAAACCCAAACAATGGCCCAAAACACAAAGTCCAAATCAAGCAAGAAAATCAAAAGCTAAATGCTATTTTCATACAATCCAAAGCATCAAAAATTAGTTTCAAATGAATATTGCTTCCTGGAATTGCAGAGGCTTCAAGAGATGAAATTTTTGGACAAACACCGAGATCTTCTGTAGGAATAATCAGATCAACGCTTTAGTCTTAATGGAAACAAAAGCTAATAACCCTCCACCAGATTACTCTTGGAAAAAATGTGGCTTCCAAAACATCGCGTTCGATCCGGCACGAGGCTTTTCGGGAGGAATATGTCTACTATGGAAAGACCTCTCGCCTGCCGAGGGCGAAATGAACCTGGTTTCGGTTCACCATAGATTCATCTATATTGATTACCATGATTGCATTCGAAACAAAATTGTAGCCTTCCTATTGGTGTACGCCCCTCCGGACTACGGCTCAAAAACTCAGTTTTGGGACATTGTAGCACATTACTCATCGTCTCTACTAGTACCATTCTGTATCTTGGGCGATCTTAATGAGATTGCTATTCCGAATGACAAATTGGGAGGATGCCCTCCCAACCCAAGACGATTCGTTAAAATACATCAACTTAAAAACGACCTACTATTGAATGACGTTCCAACTCATGGCGGAAACTATACCTGGCAAAGAAAAAAAACTGGTTCGGCTGATAACAGCTACACGAAACTGGACCGTCTCCTTGCTCAAAATGAGGTCATCTCGGGATTTGATGGCATTCGAGTTAAGATTCACCCATTTACTTCCTCTGACCATGCTCCAATTTCGGTTGACTTACGTTCAACGACTCATTTACACAAGCGCCCATTCAGGTTTGAGTTAGCTTGGACAACGAAGATGGAATTTAAAAATATTGTAACTCAAGCATGGCACATTAATCCGACAGGATCCAATCTCTTCAAGCTTACGAAAAAAACGGCTTTCCTTAAGACCTTGGCTAAAAAATGGCATAAGCGGACCTTCAATAACATGCACAAACAAATTTTCCAGACAGATGAAGAGCTATTGCGATTATAAAAAATCTTAACTACAAACTACAACGCTGATCTTTTTGATCGACATAGGAGGTTACTTAACAAGATAGAGCGAATGCTCGATTTCCAAAGACGTTATTGGAGCCAAAGAGCAAAACTAAAACACGCTAAACTTAACGACACCAACTCAGCTTATTTTCACCGCATAGCCTCTGCTAAACGAGGAAAAAAACTAATCAAGCATCTACAAACGACTTCAAGGTTACAACTTAATGATAACAACCTGATTAGAGAAGAGTTTGTCTCTGACTTCTCTGCCCGATTTAGGTTGACTTACAGCCACGAGTTGTCTTTTACAAACGATCTTGAGGTTATAGGGTCTGAAATCTCCGACGGTGACAACAACAATCTTACTTCCGCTGTAACAAACTCTGAAATAAAAGCTGCTCTGTTTTCTATCAAATCGGACAAAACTCCTAGCCTAGATGGTATACCGGCAGGCTTTTACCAAACTTACTGGGATATCGTTGGACCTTTAATTATTAAAGCGGTAAAGTCCTTTTTCCTTTCCGGAAGAATGCTTCGTCAGATCAATCACACTTTCATCACCTTAATCCAAAAAAGGGATAACCCGGAAACTGTTAACCACTACAGACCTATCAGTCTGTGCTCTACAATTTACAAGATCATTTCTAAAATTCTGACTAACCGTCTGTCCAAGGTTTTCGACAAACTCATCCACCCACTTCAAAGTGCTTTCACGAAAGGCAGATCCATCCAAGATAATATTCTGATCGCACATGAAATTTTTCACTCTTTCAGAATTAGCAAGGCTAAATGTGGCTACATGGCCCTAAAACTAGATATGGAAAAAGCCTATGATAGAATCGAATGGCCCTTCCTCGTGGCTGTTCTACAGAAATTCGGCTTTGATGGTAAGTTCATCCATTGGATAACAGAATGTGTACAAACTGTCTCTTACTCTATATTAATCAATGACGAACCATTTACACCCACAAGGGGCCTCAGACAGGGAGACCCTCTGTCTCCGTTCCTTTTTATCCTTACTATAGAGGTTCTGGCAAGAACTCTCCAATGACAAGCTTCAGTTTCCAGTAACCTGGGCTTCTCACTTGGCCGGGGGGTGGGGGGAATTAAGATTCCCTTTCTATCTTTCATGGATAACATCCTTTTATTCGGAAAAGCAAACCAGGCAACATTCATCACTTTATCCACCATAATCCAATGTTTCTGCCTCATATCGGGTCAAAAAGTTAACCTACATAAATCCAGTTTCCAAGTTTCCACTGGAACTACAACTGCAGCCACTGACACCATTTCAACAATATTAGGTATCCCGCAAACAAATAATCTGGAAAAATACCTAGGATGCCCGATCATAAATGGACGTGTCAATCGCGATACTTTCGCAGATGTGGTTCTCAAAGCAAAGCAACAATTTGCAAAATGGAAAGCGAGTACCCTTTCAGCAGAAGGCCGCAAGGTTCTAATCAAATCCAACATGTGCGCGCAACCGCTGTTCATAATGCAAGCGTTTATGCTGCCATCATCGATTTTAAACGAATTAGATAAAGTTTATAGACAATTCTTTTGGAACAAAGATCAGAATTCTACTTCCTTATCAGCTGGGACAAAATTTGCTCCGACACCATGGAGGGGGGCTTAGGCCATGTTTATCAGTTACTATTCAAGATACTAAAATTACTACTTTTTTATTCATCTCTCTCCGCCACATCAGCATAGCATCCCTTTCTCACTTTTTCCAGTTTAACAATAGCATCCCTAGCATCCCACAATCCATCTTTTTTTACCAATTCAATTTACGAATATACCCTTCTATAACAATTATTTCCAACATGTTTATAATATGATTATAATATTATATTGGTATTTAATTACTAAAATGTAATTATAAAATTTAGATTTAACATAAAATAGAAAACTTCATTGATTAAAAAAAGAAATTACACAAAAGCTAATACATTTTCTAAATTGCAACGTACGAAACATAATACGAAATTTGCGAAATCTAATTGCCTCCACGTGTGGATCCAAATTTTTGCCAAATATGTTCCTTCAAGTCTTCCTTAAGTCGGCGGTGCGTACCATTATCACGAAGTTCATGCCTCTTCTTTTTATACTCTTACATAGTTGTGTGGCGCTCGGTCGAAAACGTCCAAGCATCGTCTTCAACCGGTGTAGCCTCACCGCTTATACCTTCCTCGAATTGTGGAAATTTCGTATCCATGATGACTATAATCTTCTCGCTCGTCTTCCACGATCATATTGTGCAAAATGATGCATGCTCTCATTATCTTCCCGACCAAAATTGGATCCCAAGATAATGCTAGATGACGAACTATTGCGAAACGAGCTTGCAGCACTCCAAATGCTCTTTCCACATCTTTGCGAGCGGAAGCCACGTATTGAGCAAATAGCTTCATTTTGGTTCCTTGAGGAGTCTTTGGTGATTTGACAAATGTAGCCCATTCAGGGTAGATCCCGTCAGTAAGATAGTACCCCATGGAGTACTCGTGTCGCCCGATATTGAAATTAACATTTGGAGCTCTACCTTGTAAAATATCATCAATCACAGGGGATCGATCAAGAACGTTAATATCATTATTTGTACCTGGGACTCCGAAGAAAGCATGCCATATCCATAGGTCGTAGGATGCAACGGCCTCGAGTATAATTGTTGGATGGCCATGATATCCACCCGCGAATTGACCTTTCCATGCAGTTGGGCAATTCTTCCAAGCCCAATGCATACAATCAAGTCTACCCAACATTCCTGGAAAACCACGAGACTCTCCTACGCTCAGCAGACGTTGTATGTCTGCTGCATTTGGTCGTCGAAGGTACTCGTCTCCAAAATAGTTGATGATTCCATCAACAAAATGGGACAAGCACAATCTTGCTGTGGCCCCTGATAGATGAAGGTATTCATCACAAGCATCAGCAACAAGGCCATATGTCAGAATGCGAATTGCACTTATGGTTTTCTGCAACGCAGAAATGCCCATCCGTCCAGTGCAATCCGGTCGTTGCTGGAAGTACACCATCTTCGATTCCAAACGTTGAACGATGTGGTTGAAAACTCCCTTACTCATCCTGAACCTGCTTCGGATGACCTCATCTGGGTAGGTTCACACCTCCGAGAAGTAATCGCTTGACAATTGAGTGAAGCCCCTCTCCCTCCCTCCTTCAATGTGGGTGTGGCGACGTCTCGTTCTTGAACTTTCAGGTTGTTGAAAAGTTTCTTGAACTCGAACAGTAGCAGCTTTCCATGCTTCAAAGAAAGCTTGAAGCTCACCGTCTCCGTCAGAGCTACTGCTAGAAAGGAAAGGGTTTGTCTTTGAAGAATCTGAATCGGGGCTAGCCATTTGTTGGTGCTTTGGGAAGGGATGAGTTCTGGATGTGGTGTGATTTTCTTCAAAGTATGCAATGTTCATTTATATAGAAATTTAGAAGTCACATTTCAAATTCATATTTTATAATTCAAATTTCAAAATTTGGAATCTCGAAGACTGACATTAAGTAGACAAGGCTCTACCAAAAACCGACAACTCTCTATCACATGCAATTTCAGAATTTGGAATCTCGAAGACTGAAATTGAGTAGACAAGGCTCTACCACAAACCGAAAACTCTCTATCACATGCAATTTCAGAATTTGGAATCTCAAAGACTGACATTGAGTAGACAAGGCTCTACCACAAACCGACAACTCTCTATCACATTCAGATTCAAAATTTAAAAATGACACAATATTTTAAATAAAGATAACTTCCATTACATGAAGGTCACCTGCATTACATTACAGAAACATGCATTACATTAAAGAAACATGCATTACATTAAGGAAACATGCATTACATTAAGGAAACATGCGTTACAAGAAGGAAACATGCATTAAATGAAGGAAACATGCATAAACACGAATGAATTTAAGCTTTGATCTCTCATGGGAAAGAGTCCTCCGCAAGCTCCTTGAATAACTTCATTTTGAGAGTTTCACCTTCCGGTGGAAGATTTGGAGCTGCCATGAGTTGACTAAGCAAGTCCATCTTCTTCACTCGCGTGTAACCTTGCACCTTCTCCCTCTTGCGAACCTCCTTCGCCATCTGCAACTCATAAATTTGTTTGAACTTTTTAGCTTCTTCCTTTGCCTGTTCGACGACAACCTCTCTCTGTGCAGCTTGATTAGATGGCATGACTTCTTTTCCTTTTCTCTTGGATTTCTTGATGCCCATTGGACGCTGAATTGGATTGACGGTAAAGACACTCGGGGTAGTATCTAAACCAGGGGTATCCTCTCCACCAGTTGTTCTAGATCTCTTCGAACTCCCACTACTTGTATTGTAACGGTTGATTTTATCTAAACAATCAACACTCCACTTCGGCTCATCACGCAGTAGTACCCATGCATGCTCCTCTTTGAATCGCTTTCCATCAGTCCTTGAAGCATAAGACTCATGTGCCCTCGTAATGACATCCTTGTCCGCCTCGCCAGATGCTCTCATTCGACTTGCCTCCTGAAAACAACCAACAAACTTAGCTACATTCGAATTGATTTTTTGCCAGTGCGCTTTACATTTCTTTCCATCTCTTTCCACTTGGTGTGGTTTCCTATACTTCTCATATAAGGCTCCAATTCTGTCCCAAAATGCATTTGAATCTTGGTCGGTGTTGATGACCGCGTCGGTCGAGATGTTTATCCAAGTGCTAACGAGAAGATTATCGTCTTCCACACTCCAAGTGGAGCGAGAAGAACGAATTGCATCAGCACCTTCTCCAACTTCACCATGGCCTGAACCACGAGCCCCGACACGACCTCGCCCACGAGCACTGAGGCGACCTCGACCTCGAGAACTAGAACCGACACCTTGTTGGGTGCTATAAGTTGGGATAGGTTGGGATTGTTGTGAATTTTCACTTCCAACAGTGTCTGGGGTAAGATTTTGTGGGTTTGAAGATAGAAATTGCTCGTAATAGCCTAGCCCATATTATGAAGAAAGGGACATATTGCTCAAGCCAGATAAGAAGAAATTATCAGCTTGATTT
This sequence comes from Persicaria maculosa, assembly GCA_963922045.1. Lineage (NCBI taxonomy): Eukaryota > Viridiplantae > Streptophyta > Magnoliopsida > Caryophyllales > Polygonaceae > Persicaria > Persicaria maculosa. The sequence goes on along the minus strand of OY998271.1, from coordinate 18,631,934 downwards.
TGAGATGGATCCATGATGAGAAGAAGATGAAGAAGAATTGGTGTGTTCTGAAATGGTTGTGATGATAGGTTTTTATAGCCAAAATCAGAACACAGTCCAACTGAGGAGACAAGACTACACAATACATCTAAATTTGATGGGACAACACACTTCATCTATACAGATCATTTATACCAATGTCAGAAATAGCTTGACCACATTTTTACATCCTCCAAGCATTCAATTAAGTGTGTTATACGAACTAAAAAAAATTAACTGGACTCAGTATGAAGTTTCGAAAATTGCAAGAAAGTTTCGAACACAGTAAAATCCTAATTTGAGCCCTGAAACGACCCCAAATGGCCGAAAAAGCTCGTACATCACTACAAAGTAGTGTGTTTTGTTCGTGACACAATTCCCTATCTGGAAAGGTATTATAATAAGCAATCGGACACAGAATGACCAAGATCTAATTTACCGAGCAAAATTACAATATAATTATATCAAAATAAATCATTCTTTTCAAATTACGTCGAAACATATTCAAATTTGATGTCTATGTGTAGAGAAAAATGAATATAGTATTATGGTAATTTTTAAATTTTTTTTACATTTTACATACCGAAATTAGCATTATTTGAAATTAATTAAAATCGGCTAGATTACATCCTGGCCGTCCGTGCCATTCAATCACAGCCGTCCATGCCCTCCTCCTGTGGTGTTGCAACAGCTGTCCTCCCCCCTCTGCAGAAGTGCGTCAGCCACATCTCCCTCCCTCCTGTGGTGTTGCGACATGTGTCCATTTTTTGCTTTTCATTTCCGGAAAAAAAAAATTACAATTTGACACAGCATTAATCCCCCCCCCTATAGCATCGATTCCAATTTAGAATCGCACAAGCATCCGAGAATGCCCTTCCTCATTATTTTATATTTTTTTTAACCTTAGCATCTCAAATAGTGCAACCGTTATAATTGCTCTTAGGCATTTATAAAGCAGAAACTATGAATATAGCACTACAAATGAAACTGCTATGGAAAATCATTGCCGAACCTGATAATATCTGGGTCAAGGTCATATTAGCGAAATGTCTGAAAGGAGCTCCGTTGCTGGACTATGTGAAAAAAAAAAATACTTCTTGGCAATGGTCGAAACTGACAGCCATTAGACACTTGTTCAAACCGGGCCTACGATGGTCCATTGGAGATGGTAATTCGGTCAGGTTTTGGAAGGACAACTGGGTGCTCCCCACTCCTTTAATTGACTCAGCCATGACATCGATAGATGATAACATGGCTAGCTGGACGGTACAACGCTTCATTACCACCGATAATAGGTGGGATACTGAGGCTCTAGAAAATGATCTACAAGGTTTGCTTAGTGCGGCGGTCATAAAAGATATTACAGAAGTTAGACTACCAGTGAACAGCTTTTCTGATAGACTCCATTGGGGTCCTAGTAGAAATGGTTGGTTCTCGACCAAATCTGCCACAAACATTATTCACCTACATAAAGGAGACCCTAACTATGACTGTCATTGGCTGTGGAATTTAGATATCCCTCACAAGATCAAACACTTCCTTTGGAAAGTCTCCCGTGATGGGCTTCCGACGTCAGATCGCTTACAAAGATCCCATGTCGCTATTCCTTCGGGGTGCAATTTCTGCAATGGGTCCACAGAATCGACCTTACACATGCTGCTAGAATGCACTATGACTTTAAATCTACTCTCCGATGTTAATATTAGCATCCCACATCAACAAGGGATTGGCAACAGGTCAAAACCGAATAGTATACTAAATCACATTTATACCTTGGTGGGAAAAATAATCTCAGCAAACTGGCTTTTGCGTGGTGGGGGATGTGGTTCTCCCGTAATAAGTTAGTTTTTCAACTAGCAACCGTTAACTCTAGTCAGGCTATAGCCCTATTCTGTACATCCACTAGACAAACTTGGTTTGCTCGTTTGGATGTTGAGGACAGTAATGTCATTAACCGAGAGAGTAACCAACACAATTATGCGGTGGAACATAACTATGCAAACAAGAGAAAGGATAAACAAAAACAGTTTTGAGAAAAACCACTGCTGGGTTTTTTCAAACTAAATTTCGACGGCTCCCACAGTCAGAACATGACGGGAACTTACGGGTTTGCAATTCGCGACCATGAGGGACACGTCGTCTCGCTGGGTTCAGGACCTTGTAATAATTCTTCGGCAGTTTTCGCTGAGGCTATGTGGCTCCACATGGGTGTGTCTAGGGCGACAAGCATGGGAATACAGAAACTTCTAATCGAAGGGGACTGTCTGGTGGTCATTAAGGCTCTCCTTGGGGACTGGGTGTGCCCTTGAAATATCGAGCTACTTATGGCCGACACTAATACTATCCTTAATTCTATTTCTCATGTTGCTATTCATCATATTTTCAGGGAATCGAATGCGGTTGCGGACATGATTGCGCGTCTGGCTTACTACATCCTTGCCGATGGTAGCTTCATCACAGATCCAGAACTCCGTGTTCTCGTCCGCTTAGACGCGCTAGGAAAGAAGCCGGGTCGTCGGCGACTTTCTTAATCTTTATCCTGCTTCCAATAAAAAAAATTATAATTATGATTCTCTCTATTTTTAAAGAAATATAAATTTACCATTACATAATAACATAAAAATAATTTATTTATTATAAATGTACATAAAAGAATATCCAAAAATAAAATACTATTGAAATTAATTATAATTACGAATTGTTGTATGTTTGATGTGCTAAGTGTGTTCTAGTGTGTTTGAATGATTAATGGTTCCTACACTTATGATTGTTGATCCTACATGACTTAAGTATTATAAATTGGGACATGGTACTCTTATATAATACTAGTTCCTAGAAGTGGATGACTTTGAGCTACACTTCAGTTCTCGTGCACACAAGGCGTTTTGTGACATCCCTTCCCAGAGGTCACGTTTGAGGATGCGTGTTTACATATAGTTGACTCCCGAACTTAGGATATGTCTCGAGTGGTCAGTGTAACAATTTGCTAACTTTCTTGATATGCTTGACTTATGCATACTTTTTTTGTTGCTTATGTCATTTATGGTGATATTTGTTTTATGCACCTTGAGACCTTGGATCGATGTGGATATGAGATGAGACTATGAGTATATATGTGGTTTTGAGCTGATATTCATACTAGTTGGTTGAAGTTTGTTATTGATTGACCGGAGAACTTATGGTTTGGGGATTTGAGACCTTGTGTTGTATGATTTGAGAGCTTGATTTTTTTTACTTTGAGATTTTGTGATTGGGTTGATGGAGAAGCCTAAGGATTTTGGATTTGAGGTTAAGTTGTAAATTTTAAAAATTGAAATGATTAGTTTTGAAAACTTTGGAGATCTGTTTGAGTTTTCATTGAGCGAGAATAAATTAATTTCACTTTCAAGCAATTGAGTTTAGAAATGGTATTAATCTTGGTTTAATTTCAAGAATTTCAAATGGCAACTTCCATGTTTTAATGATTATACGAGCAATTTAGAAGTGATGATTTTGATTATGTTTTCCAATTTGAGATAAATAGTTGTATTATGAGATTTTGATTACAGATGTACAATTTGGAGATCTTTGATGACAGGTGAGTTGAAAATGAATGCTACGTAGTAGTTTTTTTTATTAGGTAAAAATTCGAGACCAGATAACCTAGACCTCGATGGCCGACAAGTCGGCAGACGGACACCTGTCAAAAAAACAAGATGGTGCAACAAACAGACAAAAGCGTTCTACAAAGCGAAATAAAACACAACTAATCCGAACAAGACAAGGACGTAGACGAAGGACGAAGCCAAGCACTACCCTGGAGCAGCACCGTAAGCCAGCGGCACATCAGGAGTCACCTGTGGGCAGTGAAGATGAACCTCCAAGGAACCATTCTTACGGTAAAAGGAGACGCCTCGATACACACTACCAGTGGCGGACCCAGGATTTTCCCCAGAGGGGGGCTGAAAATTATAAAGAACTATGATATTCTTGAATAGGTTTTCGTAATCCCTGATCACTAATAATCCCCCATTGTTTTTCCAATCGATTTTTTTCTCACTCCTTACATTATCTCTATGAATACTAATAACATCATCTCCACTTCCAATATGGATTAGGAATATGATTGATTGAAGAAATATATCTAACAGTAGGAATAGATGACTTAGAGTACTAATTGAAAAAGTACAAATTATAAGTATGAAACACTAACCTTTTCAATTGATATTATATATTTGTATAAAAAAAAGAATCCCCAAATTAAAAATTCAATTCACAAATCTCAAATTCATTTCACAAAATTGATTCTTAAAAGAAAGAAAAAAAGCTAAGTGGAACTAATGTGTAAAAAAACGTAAGAAAGAAAAAAAACTAAGTGGAACTAATGTGTAAAAAACCCCAATTAGTGTAACGGCCCGGATATAAACACTAACCTTCGTTCGGATGTTGCAATTCAGCTATGGGTCGAGGTTTCAAACCTCTAAAGATCAGTATTTAAAGCGGGGATTTCGAACCCCAAGCAATCGAAGTCGCAGAAATGCATTTGAGAGAAACCGCGAAAGCGGAATTAAAGTACAACTTGCCACGGCAAGGCCGGGTCAAAACCAAATCCATAAAACATAGATTTAAGAAAGCCTTTAGCCAAGTTAGCGGGTTAGTCCGGTTCTTCGCATTCGCCCGGGGGGGATTCCCACGCCATAGGAACATAATACAAGCATACCTAAAAACAATTTGTGCGAGCAGGGTCAGACCGAGTCCCCCCAACGCACTCTGTCCCGCAAGCGAGCATACACATACGCTATACCTATAATAAAGATGCTCTAATGCAGTACAGAAATTTAAATCACACTAGCATGCTCCTAGTTGGAAGAATATGCAAAACAACTGTAAAGGCGCCTAAAGAATGCCAAGTGGCATATCCCTCTCCTACCTCTGCACCCCTTCCCGTTAGTGCAAAGACTGGCCAGTTCGATGCTATAGCATATCATATCTCATCATAGCATATCGTATCTCATCATCATATCATATCTCATCATCATATCATATATCATGCTCATGCCCGATGGTGCTGGGCTATCTCATCATCATGCTCATATATCGACAATACTGACTCAGGGCACCCGATGAAGCTGGGCTACCCTATGAACATAGCAAAGACTCTATGACTCACAGATAACGGCCGTTCTGTTTTCAAACACACAAAGTAACGAAATGCTCATTCACAAGTGCAATCCTAGCATGATACTACATGGCATGCTTTAAATGCATGTGAAGCACCTAGTATGTCATATGATCACAAGCAGGAGATTTCTCTCTTGAATCTGAGTAAGCCCATAAAGGAACTTACTTGAATAGGCAGAACAGCAAAAGGCAGAATCCATGTATACAACAAGTCATACATCACAAATGATAACCTATCATATATAAGTAATGCATATGAGTCTACTTCTAATTTACACTAAGCATATCTCAGTCACACAAGGCGCCCCTAACTATCACATATAAGTTCACGAAATCATAGAATATCGCATCTTAACATTAATTTATCATTATCATCTCAAATCATCTCGTCATGCATCGCATACCATCTCCCATCTCATCTCATCTCAATATCTAATATCCCATAATCTCAAACATTTGATCATTTCAACTCATCATTTAGAAATCATGCACCATTATTATAAATATAAGTCATATTCATACTCTAAGGTATACTCACACTCTAATCATCATATAACATATCATACTTCAACAGTTAAGAACTTATCATGCTTCTTAATCATATACTATAACATCATGCTTCCATTTATATCAACACATCATAATATCATGTAACATCTCATCATGCTTCATAATTCAATTCAAGATTCTAATAGGTCAAATAATGCTTCAATTCACATAAATCCATATCATAACTTATCACAACACAATTCGCACCATTTTCATAATTTAAGATTCAACAATTAATTTACCAAGTTAAATTAAGTAAGTCAATTCCCAAGTTAGATAAAGCAAATCAATTTCCCAAGATTCCCGAAACTCTTAGCCTCAAAATAAGTCAACACAATAATCAACAATTCCTTTAAAATCACACTTAGCCAAATCCCGACATTAAGCATTTGAATCCTTAAACCAATTTCTCAAAATTATATTATTATTATTATTAAAATAATCCCAGCATATCGGTTTTAAAACAACAAATCCTTTTGAGGAACATTTCCAAAATACAAGTTTAAAGATCAATCTTTATTCAAAACATTTTCTCAAGTCATCCAAAAATCCATTTATAAAACATTATTCTTGAAATCAACTTATTATTATTATTTTATCAAAATAAATCCGACAAGGTTAGGAGATTTCCAAAAATCTTCTTTTAACTTTGTTAATTTCATTTCCAAACTTTAAAACCTTTTCCAAATTCTTTTCTTTGTAAAATCCAAGTTCAATAATATATTTATAAATCTCACCACTTAAGGTCATAACATATTTATAGTTTTAATTAGCCTTGACAACATTTTATCAAAGTTAGGATTTAATTATTTTTATTTTATAAAAACCGGCCATCATTATTTATTTTCCCAATACCGCCCCTTTTTTTCAAACTTCAAAACTTGCCATTTTTCTAAATTACAGAACCAGCCCTTCTTTTATTAACCCGAAAAAAATGACCCAAAATACGTACTAGATTTTTTGGATAAACAAATAGGCCCACTATCATTTTCTTTTAAAACAAAACAATCCGGCCTAAAACACAGCCCAACCCATCCTTCTTTTAAAAAAAATCTGGTTCCTTCATCTTTAAACCCAGACCAAAAAGAAACAGAGAACCCATTTGGGTCACTGTTCACCTTCTCCCCCAACAGCCTATTCAACAATCTGGAAGGAGGAGGAGGGGAGAGGAGTTCGCCGGCAATGGATTGTGCTCCGAAAACCCTGCGACACCGAGGGTTCAAGAATCGGCTAGGAAAGGAGGGGAGATAGAGTCCTCACCAAGGTTTCTTCGAGCCCGGAAATTGTTCGATTCGCCTCGGGAATGCTCGCCGGAGCTGGGGTTCTGTCGGAGGTGGCCTAGGGAGAGTGAGACGGGGTTAAAGATCCGCTTTTGTGGTGTTTAAAGGTGACATGAAGAGAAAGGAGGGAGAGGGGTGTTCATTACCGTTTTTTTTCAAACCGAATGGGGGAAAGAGGAAGGACGGTCGGGGCTGCGCTTGGGCTCGGCCTCTAGGCTCTTCCAACTTCTTCTACTGCTCATGGCTCCGAGGAGGTGAGGAGAGAGCTTTTGATGCTGGCTCGTGGTAGAAGGAGGAAGAACAAGGGAGGGGAGCTTTGGTGTTGGCCCTCGGCAAAACAGAGGAGGAAAAGGGAGGCTACGACTCCTTCAAGGGAAATGGAGAAAGAGAGAGAGGTGAGCTGCAGGCTTTGAGGACAATAGGAGAGGGAGTGAAGGATGTGTAGAGGTTTGTGGGTTTGAAAACAAAATAAAGAGGGGAGGTGTGCATTTGGAATTCAAAAGGAGGGAGTGCTTTCTGAAATGAAACAGGTGGGAGGGAGGGGTTTGTTGGCTGCAATTGGTGGATCAGGCAAAAAGGCAGAGGGAGGTGGTCAGTAGAGCTGGCATTGGGGCTGTGTGTGGCTGTAGGCAGCAATGGGTTGGCTTGACATTTGCCGAAATTGGAGAGACAAAGCAGAGAGGAAGGGTGAGGGAAAGCTGGCTGAAATTCGGGTGGAAATGGGAAGAAGAAGACAAATGAAGGGGGAAAGCAAAAGCAAGTGGTCCCAAGAAAATACCCGAAAATAAATCTGAAATCCGCTCTCTCGACCTTATCCCGTCATAATTCAAAATAAATTTTTACATTCGAAATAACAATGGAATCCGACAAATAATTTCAAGCCTCGGTAAAAGGAAGTAGAAATAAAATCTGTTTTTTTAAACAAAATTCAAATTTATACTGAAATTTGCTTCGAAGAATTAAATAGAAATTAATTGCTCGGGGACGGAGATTTTCAAAACTTTTCGAAATCAAATAATTCAAATCCCTATTAAATTAATATCAAATCAAAATTAATTCTTAATTTATATAAAAAAAATATTTTAAAAAATCTTCCGGTCTTTACAATTAGTGTGTAAAAAACCCAACTAACTTGTGTAAAAAAACAAAGAATAAAAAGAAAGGTGAATTAAAAAAGTGGGCGGGTGGGTGAAAAAAAAACAAAAGAAAAATAAATGTGGGGGCGGGTGGCCGGGTGGGTAAAAAAAAACAAAAGAAAGAATTGAAAAAAAAGTGGGCAGAAAAATGTAAAAGAAAATGTGGGAATGGTAGTAGTACTTATGAGTCGAACTCACAACCTCAGTGTAATATCCCTTCCCGCGTGCTTATGCTCTTACCAACTAGGCTAATTGGAACTAGTGATACATACTCAATCTTGTTTTATTTATTACAAATTAAAACCCATATATACATATATAAACATTTTTCTTCCCAAACTCGGAGGGGTGCTAAAGCCACCCGGAGCCCCCCTCTGGGTCCGCCACTGCACACTACCACGACCCCAGCCTATCCCGACTCCGACTGCCAGAACCTCATCAAACAGAAAAGAAAGTCCAACCTCGCCAAACGAAGAGTCACACGACGCCTGACTGAAACACACCAGAAACCCGATCGGGATGTACGCAAACCCTAGATGAAATTATTTATAAATATAGAGTATTGTAACCTCGAAGTAGTTTTGTTTTTGTTTAAAGGTTTAAACATTATAGTGTTTTTACGAAGTGGATACAAATATTTTACATGGACGCTTGCGAGTTACTTGCAAAGTCTTAATGAGAATGTTATAATGATTTAGTAGACTTATGCGAGGATTTCACAGGGATGCATGTGAGATGCTTGTAAGAATCACAAAAGGCCTCATTAAAGTTTCTTTTTTTTATACAGGCGAGAATTTGGGGGTGTCAACCGCGGTTGTACAACCACTCAAGAGCGTCCCTACGGATGAGAGTTTGAAACTCTAAATCAGAACTCCAAGATGACGAGCCAGGCTCCAAAGCCATATGAGTGAGTCGATCAGCCGCTCTGTTCGCCTCCCTAAAAACGGGGGACATGGAGGCCATCTCAAACAAGTGAAGTAAACAGAGTGCGTCTGAAATAAGAATCTCGATCTCCTAGGAAGTCGAGCAAACGCCATTAATCGCATTCACGATCGTGAGACAGTCTCCTTCTACAGCAACTCTTCGGTTCCTCAGTCTTTGAGTTTCCAGCAATCCGAGCTGCAAACCAACTGCTTCGGCTTGGACCGCAGACATCCTCCCACACCTGCAGGCATCGCAAGCGATCATCCTACCATCATCATCTTTGATTACAAACCCTGCAGAAGCAAAGCCAGACAGAGATTTACTAGTTTAAGAAATGTTTTAAGATATTTACTTGTTTATTAACCGTTCTTTGCATGACTTGTTGATTGAAACTATATATATATATATATATATATATATATATATATATATATATATATATATATTGATTAGGTAAGAATTCGGATGTCCTTAGCCAAGAACTATCTGAAAGCATCCTTTTGGACGAGGTCCATGAGATCCAGATCTGTGTACCAGGCTCCCATACTGGAGCTATTGTGCCTAAGGTGTGCGACCTTATCCGCCACTCTATTACCACTTCGGTAAATATGATAAAAAGAAACATTCCTGAATTTATGAAGCAAGCATTTTATGTCCGAAAGGAGGAGTTCAATTTCCCACGGACACGCAATCCCCTTGTTAAAATAATTGATGATTATTAGGGAATCACCTTCAATTATAAGGTTCTCTACATGACAGTCGATTGCTCTTAGAATACCTTCTCGTAAAGCAATTCCCTCTGCCATTAGTGGTGTTTGCTCACCAATTACTTTTCCACCTATCTCTGTGAGATTACCCCTTGAGTCGCGAATAATAAATCCAATGGAGGATTCCTTGTTGGCTCCAGCCGCGCCATCGAAGTTCAACTTGCACCAATTAGGGGGAGGTTTTTTCCATTTAACTACTCGTTCAATAGATCTCTTAACCTTTGGTTCTTGTCTAGATTTGTTATCCGACTTCTTCCAGTCTAAGTCATTGGTAGCTTGACAAGCCATTTCCCAATTAGATTTATGCGTGCGAATTTGTATGTTGAAACTATCAGATGTTGGCAGTTTTTCTTGTCTGAAAATAAATTTATTACGAGTATTCCAAACAGTCCACCAATTAAATGCCAGGTCTACCTTTTCCTTATTCGATAGGACTTGACCAAGATAGATCATTACCTGCTTGAAGTTTCTGGATGAAGAAGTAATTATGTGAATATTGGCCTTATGGCGCGGATGCAGATTTTGGGCATACTGGCTGAACTTACACTCAAAGAATAGGTGGAGGGCATCCTCGTAGTGTTGGTTGCACATTGAGCAATAAGATGGGATTGGTAAACCTCGTGAAGCAAGTTTTGACGCAGTTGGTAGTGCATTGTGGCTAAGTTTCCACAGAAAATTCTTTAGTTTCGATGGAATGTTGGTTTTCCAAACCCACGCATTGTCATTAATGGGGTCAGAAACAGTCTGGGCACACAAAGTGTACGCACTAGATGTGGTAAACCAGCCATTCTTTGCCGGCCACCAGTACATCCGGTCTTCAATAGGATGAACGGGGAGCGGGATATTAGAAATCTGTTCGACAATGGTTTGTGTCAAGACCCGCCTTAATTTATCAACATTCCATTTATTGTTCGTAATATAATCCATAACTCTTTCCTTCATATCTACCTCTTCTGGACAGCTACAGTGTGGAATTAAATTCAATCCATTTACCCAGTTATCCTTCCAGAACTTAATAGTCCTACCGTTGCCAACTGTTCGCTATGGTTAGGGGGTGTAAAATAGGAGAATAAAGCACAACTAGACTATCTCCCTGTCCCAAACAAATAATACAAGAATCCCCTCCCTTGTAGTAGTAGGGTAATTCAGGATCGAATCCACGAGGAGGTAGGTCAGCGCTTCCTTTGTTGTACTCACGATCAATGCTTTCGACCTCAGCAGACACTCGATATCGAGTATACTGGTCGATATCGACCTCAGTTCAGGTCGATTTCCTAGCGCAGTTCCTGCAGAAGACAAAACAGCAAGTCGACGTCGAGCAGAGACCTCGATATCGATGTTAGTACTCGATATCGACCCTTAAAGTCGATTTCGATGTCTGTCACAGAAACTGTTTTTGTAACCAATTTGTCGGAAAAGGATCCGAAGAAAATAGAATGGAGAGGGAAGATGAACAGAAACAAACTAAGACTTTTATGAAGAATTTAATTAATTAAAAGGCTTCCAAAGTCGGGGTTTTATGCCACAACGATAACAATGCAAGTTTCATGCTAAAAATATGAACTTTCATGTCTTTCCGTCAAATAACTTTCGTTATCAACACTTAGGTGATTAGAGGCTTTCGCATAATTCCTAAGAGTTACTATCCAATTCATGAGTAATTCAAGTTCGCAATATGAGTGGCTTTCACTTCAATAATGCAAATAATGAATCTCCCTAACTTTCGCAAAGGATCATGCATGTGGTAGAAGACGGAATCGCATGAAAGTCAAACCTTTGATGCACTTACCTCACATTGCTATCGTCGGGCTCACCCCGACCCTAGAAGTGGGTTGACTACTCGCTCCTCATCATGCACATCATCATCATTGTTATTGAAAGAAAGCTATTTTGAATTAAAACTCCGAAAGAAAGTACAACCGAACAAGCCACTCCGCTTTCGCCTTACAACTCCACTCGGCCACTCTCTCTCTCTCTCTCTCTCTCTCTCTCTATTGCAACTGAATTATCTCTCAAACTGAATTCGGAATCTTCTTCATTTGAATTTTGAATACCTAAACTCAGCCCTATTGGCTTGTATTTGTAGATGTCGACAAGGACTCGAAACCTTATCTTTATTCTCTATGATAAATAAATAAATAAAAAAACTAAAAAGTAAAAGCTAAAACTTCATGGTGAAATCAGCCTCCTCATGATAAATCTGATGTTGATGATAGGAAATCTCGACCTTTGGATAGATATTGCAAGCATTGGATATAATTCTATCAAAATCGGAGTCGAATTCCTCTGCTGGCATGGTCGATATCGACCCTTGGACCTCGATATCGACCCCTCCAAAATCTTATCTCGAGCTTCTCCTTCTCCTACTCGACTTCTATCAACTTGGTCGATCTGGCAGCATCGATATCGACCCCCAGACGTCGATATCGACCTCTTCTGTGTCGAGATGCTCTGTTTCCTTTCTGCTCGATTCCTATGCCTCGATGTACTCGATGTCGAGGTCTTCAGTCGATTTCGACCTCTTCAGAAGACTTCGAGTTCTTTTTCCGCTCTTCTGAATTATCCATTTTCATCCTGTTTTCTGCGAAATCACATGGAAACTCGTGCAAACCCATATATTTGACATTTAAGCATAAACTACACCATTCCCATGTTTTCCCATAAATGTGCATGCAAAAGACAACAAAATGAATTCATATGTGCATAGAAAATATGGCAATTTGCGCGCACATCAAACACCCCATACTTAAGCTTGCTTGTCCCCAAGCAATACTCTTAATGGTCATTCAGGGGAAGAAAGTAAACCCTCAACATCATAGATTCATTTTTCATATGTCCCTACATTCAATTGCCATCCTCGAGAAGGTACTTATGTCAACCAAGTCCATGCCTGTGCATAAAAGCAATTTCATACTTATAAAGGAGGTAATATGCAAAAAACAATTTTAGCGACATTGCATTAATAATCAAGAGGACTTTCTTCAAGCTTGTGAGAAGTGGATTGGTAAAAGGCTAAAGGTGGGCTAATATTTGGCCATGTGGTGTTAAATCCGGGGAAGTACACTTTCTTTCCAAAATGTTCCACATTCCTCCTTCATAATGTCTCACCTTTCATCATCGTTCAATGCTTTTTTCACTTTAATGCTTTTACCTCTCTAACCTTAGCACTGCCTTCTCGCGAGTCGCAAACATGGGTGTCATGAATGGCCCCGGATACTTAGTACTTTGGACTCCTCACCTTTATGTCCCATCTCGCCGAACTATTATCTCAGCGAGCAGGGTCGACCTACCTTTATCTCCTGAGGTGATCGGATTTTTTCTCTTTTCCATATTGTATCATTCCTGCCAACAACTTTATAAATGCACAACTCCATATAACTCCAAAGATGTCATCCATTCAAAAAAAACTTGTTCCCGGATAGGGTATAAGGTAAAAAATGGACAATATGTATATGTGGAGCAATAATGATCATAATAAGTCTCATATATGGCTTTGTGAATATGCATATGTAAGGCTAGGATATGGAATTTTGCTTGTATGGACTTTTTATAAAAAATCCTCCATCATCTTATTATGCATATGTCAAAAGCAACTTCAAATTTTCATCTCCTTCATGATTTTCTCAAAAAATTTGCACTTCATTGGGACTTCCCTAAACTAGGCAATCTCATGTTATATCTCTAATGAATCTAATTTTGCATCATAGAGCTCTTTTTTATACTTCCATGACTCTCCTTTTTTCCAAAATTTTTTTGATGGGGGTCAATTTTTTAATGCATTAAAATAAATATGCAACCCTAAACTAAGCATGAATATGCAAATAAGCCTTTCCCCCACCCCATACTTAAAATTTACAGTGTCCTCACTATATTAGAACTAGGGTTAAGAAGAAGACTTACTAAACCGTCACAAATTTCAGGAGTTGAAGAAGACAACAGGGAAGGTCGATATCGACCCTTTACATCGATATCGATGTCTCTCTTGATTTCTGCTCAGGCTTCAGGGTGACTCGGCCTCGATCACAAACCCTATCCATGTCGACCTCGAGGTCGATTTCGATGTCCGACATCGATTTCGATGCCTTTCTGTGTGCTTTTCTCTCTCCTGCAATTTGAAAACTAAACACACAATATGCAAAACAATAAAGTGTCTAAAACCAAAACAAAAGCTGTCTTAAAATCAAAACTAAGTCTTTGTTACAAGCTCTAGATTTTTAAGTCGCTAGGCCGACTTCTTCCTTTGCGCTTTTCAAGGTGGCATCTGCAGAGCCCATGTGGCTTGGGCCTCAAATATCACTCCTTTCTTGTCCCGCAGCTGCATTCCCCCGGGATTGATTTGATTCACCGTGAATGGACCTAAGCTCTTATCCTTGAATCTTGTAGGGAACCAATGGTCTTTAGATTTGGCAACATAGACCTTGTCTCCTATCTCATATTGGCTTGAACTATCATCGGATACCCTACATAAACGCACATGCCAAGGCACACCTCTTCCAAATAATGATAAGTCCTTTATTGTAATTGAACAACAGGAATCCGTACCTTGACTTACCTTCTTCTCAGTCTGTGGTTCAGGTCGATGTCGATGTGCAGAGGTCGATATCGACCCCTGTTGTACACCTGTACGATCAGTCGATTTGGGGAGTTTTGACTCGATATGATCAGGTCAATTTCGACCCTCAGAGGTCGATATCGAGGTCTCCTCGCCTCTCTTCTCAGCGCTGATGGTGGTCGATTTCGATAGGGTGTGGTCGATATCGACCCTTGACCCCGATTTCGATGCTTCCTCTTTTCCTCCGTCGACCCCATACTTATGACCTGTCACAGAATCTTGAACATTAGTGGTCGATATCGACTTACCTGGGTCGATTTCGATGTTTTGTTTAGCTCCTTCGTTCAAGATTGCTTCAACTTCCTCTACTTGGGCTTCTTTGATGGCTTTTATCTCCATTGGCCCTTGACTTTGCACCGTCTTGTTGAAGGAATACTCTATTACTTCATCACTAATTGTGAGTGAGAGCAATCCTTTCTTCACGCTAATGTTGGCATCGACGGTTGCTAGGAATGGCCTACCTAAAATAATTGGACAAGCAGGGTCCTCCGCTATGTCAACAACTAGGAAATCAGCAGGGACAAAGAATTTGCCTACTTGTACCGGCACATCTGTCACTATCCCAGTTGGAATAACTACGGTATTGTTAGCCATGTATAATCTTGCATCCACGGGCTCTAGAGGACCTATCTTTACCTTGTGCCAAATGGTTAGTGGCATCATGCTAACGCTAGCGCCCAAGTCAACTAAAGCATTAAATTTGAATTGACCTAAACCTATAGCGATAGAAAACTTACCTGGGTCCGCCCGCTTTTGTGGTAGCTCCAACCTGTTGCATTCCTCTGCGATCTCAGAGAGCGATCGTTTCTTACCCAAGATATCCTTAAGGAACCTCACATAAGATGGCATCTCGTGAAGTGCCTCTGTGAATGGTATAGAGACATTAAGCCCTTGGAGCATCTTCACGAACCGTTGGAACTTCTTTTCCGCTGGGTCCTTAGTCACCTTTCTAGTTGGGAATGGCAACACCTTCTTCCTTCCTGCGGCTGTAGTGAGGTCGATATCGGCAGCAGTAGGGTCGATATCGACTGGAAGAGTCAATTTCTGTGGTGACGCAGAATTAGGGTCGACATCGACAGGAGGGTCGACATCGATGTCACCTTGGTCGATATCGACCGGGGGGGTCGATATCGACGTCTGTTCTGGCTCCTTCTCCTCCACTTTTCGCTCGGGCGTTTGTAATTGACGCCCACTCCTTAGGTTTACTGCCGCGATATGACCTGTGGTTTTGCCCTTTTGGTTGGGCACAGTGGATCCAGGGAGTGATCCGGACGCTTTGGGCATTGCTTCCGCCAATTGACTCATTTGAGTCTCCATGTTGCGCTTCCAAACGTCGATCTCCCCAAGTCTAGAATTTATGCCCTGCAGCTGAGTATGGACGGAGTTATTGGCTTGTTTGAACTCAGCGTGGTTCCTTCGCATCTCATCAAGGATGATTTGCAGGTCATCTTTCTTAGTCTCCCGCTCAGGGTGCCCTGGTGCCCTATAGGTTGGGGGATCCCTTTGATAGAACCTTTGATCACCCCAATTTTGTTGATTGCCCCCTCCATAGGGGCCTCTCGTCCATTTGACCTCCTCATGTTGTTCCGCCATGGATACTTGCTCAGTATGTGGACAGGCACTGGTGTTATGCCTTATTGAACCACACTCCTGACAAGGTTGATTGTTGCTCAGGAACCTTACTTGCTTTTGAAGGCGGCGTGTTTGATCGTTATGGAATTGTTGCCGTACTTCAGGATATATCTCCCTTGGAGGCTCATATAGTGGCATAGATGGGGCAGGCCTTGCATCATAGGCCGCAGCAGCCCCATAGGTGTTGTCAAAGTTCACAAGCCTCTCAATGGTCTCCCATGCCTCCGTTGGTGTAAGCTCAATGTACCGATAGGAGGTATATGAATTGATCATCTCCTTATTCGGCGAATCAAGGGCGTTATAAAAAATCTCTTGGATGACATATGGAAGGTGCCCATGCGTCGGGCATGATCTCAGCAAGTCTTTGAAGCGCTCCCACGCCTGTGCTAGGGTTTCACCTGGCTTTTGTTTGAAAGCCGTGATCCTTTGTCGTAGCATTGCCGTTTTAGAAGGTGGGAAGAATTTGTTCAAGAATGCATCTTTCACTTCCGCCCATGTCCTCAGCGATCGTGGAGCCAAACTTTCAAGCCATTGTAATGCCTTTCCTGCCAAAGACCATCGAAAAGATTTTAGTCGCACATACTCTAAGTTTACTCCATCAGCAACTGTTTCACATAAATCCATAAAAGTAGAGATGTGTTGCAGGGGGCATTCATTATGTCTTCCTTCAAAAGTATTTCTTTTAATCTCAGATAGGATGTTAATTTTCAGTTCATAATTGGAGTGAGGAATTATAATGGCAGATTCAGGAACATGAAGGGGCGGATGCATGTATTGCATCGCCGTCTGTGGATACTGATTTAGCCGCTCTTGGGCTTGTCTGCGCGCATCCTCCTCCCTATCAGCACGGGCTCGCTCAGCAGCAGCAGCGGCCCTTTCAGCAGCGATTGTAGCATTGTAGTCCTCGATTTCCTTTCTCAACCGCTCTATGATCTCAGCCTGCGTCTCGTTGTCAGCCATGATGCGAATTGCTTTGTTGCGAAGATGGTAGAAACGTTCAGGCTCGTCAATTGGTTCCAGGATAGGTTCGCGATCAGAACGTCGCATAAACCTGCAAAATAAGCTTAGAAAAAGATCGTGATTAACTTAGGTGGCGATTGATTGCCTCCCCGGCAACGGCGCCAATTTTGTTCGTTATTAGATAGGAAGGTGAGGTGTATGTAAAATAGGAGAATAAAGCACAACTAGACTATCTCCCTGTCCCAAACAAATAATACAAGAATCCCCTCCCTTGTAGTAGTAGGGTAATTCAGGATCGAATCCACGAGGAGGTAGGTCAGCGCTTCCTTTGTTGTACTCACGATCAATGCTTTCGACCTCAGCAGACACTCGATATCGAGTATACTGGTCGATATTGACCTCAGTTCTGGTCGATTTCCTAGCGCAGTTCCTGCAGAAGACAAAACAGCAAGTCGACGTCGAGCAGAGACCTCGATATCGATGTTAGTACTCGATATCGACCCTTAAAGTCGATTTCGATGTCTGTCACAGAAACTGTTTTTGTAACCAATTTGTCGGAAAAGGATCCGAAGAAAATAGAATGGAGAGGGAAGATGAACAGAAATAAACTAAGACTTTTATGAAGAATTTAATTAATTAAAAGGCTTCCAAAGTCGGGGTTTTATGCCACAACGATAACAATGCAAGTTTCATGCTAAAAATATGAACTTTCATGTCTTTCCGTCAAATAACTTTCGTTATCAACACTTAGGTGATTAGAGGCTTTCGCATAATTCCTAAGAGTTACTATCCAATTCATGAGTAATTCAAGTTCGCAATATGAGTGGCTTTCGCTTCAATAATGCAAATAATGAATCTCCCTAACTTTCGCAAAGGATCATGCATGTGGTAGAAGACGGAATCGCATGAAAGTCAAACCTTTGATGCACTTACCTCACATTGCTATCGTCGGGCTCACCCCGACCCTAGAAGTGGGTTGACTACTCGCTCCTCATCATACACATCATCATCATTGTTATTGAAAGAAAGCTATTTTGAATTAAAACTCCGAAAGAAAGTACAACCGAACAAGCCACTCCGCTTTCGCCTTACAACTCCACTCGGCCACTCTCTCTCTCTCTCTCTCTCTATTGCAACTGAATTATCTCTCAAACTGAATTCGGAATCTTCTTCATTTGAATTTTGAATACCTAAACTCAGCCCTATTGGCTTGTATTTGTAGATGTCGACAAGGACTCGAAACCTTATCTTTATTCTCTATGATAAATAAATAAATAAAAAAACTAAAAAGTAAAAGCTAAAACTTCATGGTGAAATCAGCCTCCTCATGATAAATCTGATGTTGATGATAGGAAATCTCGACCTTTGGATAGATATTGCAAGCATTGGATATAATTCTATCAAAATCGGAGTCGAATTCCTCTGCTAGCATGGTCGATATCGACCCTTGGACCTCGATATCGACCCCTCCAAAATCTTATCTCGAGCTTCTCCTTCTCCTACTCGACTTCTATCAACTTGGTCGATCTAGCAGCATCGATATCGACCCCCAGACGTCAATATCGACCTCTTCTGTGTCGAGATGCTCTGTTTCCTTTCTGCTCGATTCCTATGCCTCGATGTACTCGATGTCGAGGTCTTCAGTCGATTTCGACCTCTTCAGAAGACTTTGAGTTCTTTTTCCGCTCTTCTGAATTATCCATTTTCATCCTGTTTTCTGCGAAATCACATGGAAACTCGTGCAAACCCATATATTTGACATTTAAGCATAAACTACACCATTCCCATGTTTTCCCATAAATGTGCATGCAAAAGACAACAAAATGAATTCATATGTGCATAGAAAATATGGCAATTTGCGCGCACATCACCAACTAACCAGGCCAAACCTTTTTTGAATTCAGGGATTAGCAAACACAATTTAGACCATTGCCATGATGAGTTATTGAAATTTTCGTAGTTGAGCAAATTCTCTGATTTTAGGTACTTATATTGAATAATCTTGACCCATGTGTTATCTGGTGCAGCCATAATTTTCCATAATAATTTTAACTGTAGGGCGTCATTCATGTGCTTAGACTTTCGTAACCCCATACCCCCATTTTGTTTTCTTTTGCAAATTTTGTCCCAACTAATCAGTGGTTTATAACTTAAATCCTTATTCCAAAAGAAAGACCTATTAATTTGGTCTAAATTGTTATGAATATAAGATGGTAACATGAAACTCTGCATTGTATATAGAGGTTTTGACGATAGACTCGAGGCAATAAGGGTGGCTCTACCCTCTGAGAGAGAGAATCTGCTCTCCATTTTGTTAGCTGGTTTGATGATTTAATGATTATTTCCTCAAAGGTAGATTTATTCACCCTACCATTAATGAGAGGACATCCCAGGTATTTGTCCATATTTATTTCTTTAGAGATATTCAAGCATCCCTCTATCAAAGATATTCTAGCCCTTGGTACACCAAAGTTGACTTGGAAGGCAGATTTGTGGTAATTTACTTTTTGCCCTGACATCACACAATAAAGATCAATAATATCTTTTATTTTTTGACATGCAGTTAAGCTTCCCTTTGAAAATACGATAATGTCATCTGCAAATGCCAGAACGGTACAAGTGGACCCCTTTGACCGAATGGGAAACCGATCAATCTCTCAGGTAAATGCACTTTCGCATGAAGTTTTCTAGCTAATACCTCTGCCCCAAGGATAAAAAGAAAAGGTGAGAGGGGGTCACCTTGCCTAATACCCCTTGTTGGCTTGAAAATTGATATTGGTTCATTGTTAACCAGGACTGAGAAAGAGACAGTAGTGATGCATTCCATTACTAGGTTGACGAATTTTTGGTGGAAACCGAATTTCAGCAAAACTAGTTTTGTGAAATTCTAGTCAACCCTGTCATAAGCCTTTTCCATATCTAGTTTAATAGCTAGCCATCCCTCTTTACCTTTTCTGCTTCTGAATGAGTGAAATATTTCATGTGCGATGAGTACATTGTCTTGAATTGATATGTCAGCAACGAATGCACCTTGTAGGGAATGAATGAGTTTTCCCATGACCAGCTTCAATCTGTCCATAAGAATTTTTGAAATAATCTTGTATACCGTAGAACAAAGACTGATAGGTCTATAGTCCATGCTTTGACTTGGGTTCTCGCATTTCGGCAGTAGAGTAATAAATGTGTGGTTTGCCTGTCTTAATAACTTTTCAAAGTGGAAGAAACCTTTGATGGCACGAATTACGTCGTTACCAACTATGTCCCAGTAGTTTTTATAGAATTCGGCTGTCATGCCATCAGGGCCAGGAGATTTATTATTTCCCATACATAAAATGACCTTTTTAATTTCACTATTAGAGGGGGGAGCAATGAGAACCATATTCTCCTCAGGGGTGATAGTATTGTCAATAACGTTAAGATAGTCACTGAAATTAGCGGAGGTAACCGTACTACCTGTAAACCGGCGTTCGAAATCTTTTTGCAGTTCTTTGCTGATATTGGCACTACCTTCTATGAACGTGCCCTCGGAAGAGTATAGTTTTTTGATTATTTTCCTATTTCTTCTCCCAATTGCCACCCGGTGAAAGTACGCCGTGTTCGAATCTGATAGTTTAAGATGTTTCGCCTTGGCTCTCTGACTCCAGAATACTTTTTGATATTGTAACAAGCTTTCCTTCTTTTTAATCAGCATTCTTTCCTTTTGAAGGATGGTTATCCTTTGGTGATCATCGTCTGTGCATTGTATCTCAATAAGGTTTTTTTCCGCATCAGCAAGTTGTCTAAATATATTACCGAAAGTGGTATTGTTCCATTCCTTTGCCTTTTTCTTTAGTACCTTTATCTTATTCATGACTTTAAACATGGCAGAATCCGAGCAAGAGGCCCGCCATGCTTGCGTTACGATATTCCTAAAATCCTTTCTTTGCATCCATACATTCTCAAACTTAAACGGAGGAGGCTTAAACTCACTCGCAGTCGGTATGTCTATGTAAATGGGACAGTGATCTAACAGAGAGAACGCACCATTAAAAGTGTGAAGTTCAGGAAAACATCCAAGAAATTGATGCTGAACAAGCACTCTGTCAAGTTTTTCCATAATATTATCCTCATCATCTAATTTCTTTCTCCATGTGAACCTGTTCCCAAATGTAGGAAGATCAAATAGGGAGCAAGTGTTTTTGAAGGATGTTAGTCTTCGATATCTGCGTCCATTATTCTCTATTCCCCCACACTTTTCCTCGCTCGAACCAATTTCATTTAAGTCTCCAATTACCATACATGGCATCGCGCTACTAAGGACGATATTTGTGAGAGTTTCCCAAAACGATATCTTCTCTTATTCATGCGGGGGTCCGTAAACAATTAAAATGACGCAGTTAAAATTTGTGTCTGTGTTAGAATATTGAAGCCCAATAATACGTGGTAAATGAATAATCACCGATATTTGTTCGCAGGAGAGACTGTTTTCATTCCACAAGATTCCAATTCCACCTGCCCTCCCATTGGCCGAAGACCAAACGGAGTTAGTAAAGCCAATGTTCTTCCATATTTTTTCGTCCGGGATTTTCTCAGTCTTAGTTTCTGCAAGAGCAACTAATTAGATATGTTGATTAATTCGCATGGCTTTAAGTTCTGTCCATACGTTCTTATTTCCGATACCTCTAGAGTTCCAAAAACACATTTTCATGATATACCTTGATTATATTCATGCCTACGAGGTTGTGTAGGGACATGAATCGCTGAAACTTTTCTCCGAGGCTTCTTTTTATTTTGGGTAAGTCTTACTTGTTTTAACACCAAACTAAACATAGTCGTACTTAGATTTTTAATCGTGGATGTCATCGATAGCAATTTTGTTTTAGTTATTAATCTATTTCTATACCAAATTAATCGTCCATTTTGACACTTAGCATATGTTGCAAGCAAGGTACTAATACAACAATAGACTGCATTCCCCATTGGATGTGGGACATCAAAGGAAGTCAAATGATTTATTTTAGGAGAGACATACAAGAAGATAGTGGTTAATTGTTCTGAAGTCATTCAGAAATGATTTGGGAGCCAAATTAATAAAAACATTAAGGCATTAGCTAAACACCAGTAAGCAATAATTTCCATTAGCCATACGAACTGATTGTTGTTTTGGTACCGAGGTTTAATAACACTCATATTAACTAGAGCAGAAGTTAAAGGGTTAAGAGATTGGAGACTAATAACTGTTATGCTTAACATCTTGATAATAAAATTAGTTAAACGATGATTAATCGAAATATTACAGTCAAAGGTTATCATCCTAGGTTTCTTACATTTACCTGCCATACCACTACTGAACGTTACAACATTCTTGACACAAATCATAATACAACATTCATACTGACAAACTGCTTCAGATAATGACTTACCAACAAGACTACGACGGACCCAAACCATTATTGACAAGCAGACAAACATAGACAATGGTTTTAGTAATATCAAGCAAATAGACACACCCAAACCATAAATGGTATGCCCTTGCAACACACCTCTGCGGTCTTCACTCATGCTTACCCTTCTTGCTGCCAGCCCCCATTAGATTGGAGCAGGCAGAGTCGCCTTCCTCAATTTCGATCTTGCGCTTTCCGGACTCAGTCTTGGAGGTGGAGCCCTTGAGTATCTGTTCATGCTCACTGGTTCTTGAAGGAGATGCTCTAGGAGTGACAAACTGATCCTTGAGAGAATCAGCAAGGCGCTCCAGTTTACTGAGATCAGGCAGAATGAATTCCACCGAATGTGGTACGTCCAACAACATAGCATCATAGTCGGTCTGTGTTAACCCAGGATCAGCTAGTCCATCCTTCACAAGAATTGCCTCCAAGAACTCCTCATCCTCCATATCACAAAGCTCATCATCGTCCCAAGCGTCAAGATCGAAACAGGGTGGTTGCTCAGCAGAAGAAATGAAGGTCACATCATTTGGGGGCTTGATATCAGGAGGCATAACAATGACAGACGCAAGAGGCACCAGTGGCACAGCCTCCACTCCAGCCACACCCACAACAATGTCAGAAGAGGTTGCCAAAGCAGCTGTAGACTTGGGGGATTTAGAAGAGGATGAAACAGATGACAGAGATACGTTTTTCCCAAAACACTTCATCAAGTCATCCTTTGAGTGCCCAAACATGGGTGGGGGAATAGAGGGAGGCCTCCTGGCAGCCACTTGCGCCCATGCTCCACCACCACTGCCAGCAGCCTCCTCCGCCGTAGGAGGGGCAGGAGGAGCCTCAATAGGGGGAACAGATTGCCCAGTGCATAGATTCCTCCTGGGGCAAAAATCAAAAATAGGATCCTCAGAACCGCAGCTCCCACAGCCAATGGGAAAATCCTCAAACTAGATTGGGAAGGACTCCAATATACCCGCTTCATTGATCACATAAACTCTCCGATCAGCCACCATTGTAATATCAATAGACACACAAACACGAGGATAGCGAAATCTAGCACCTTTGGAGTTAAATGCTGCCACTTTGATGACAGTTCCCAAATTATTTTCAGCAACAATATCCTTCAGGATATCCTCATTCACATACTTAGATGGCAACCCAGGAAAACGAATCCACAGATCAAGAACAGAGATAGGCTCAGTCCAGGGGTCAAAATCGAGCTTCCATGGCCTGAGAAGGATCAATTGTCCTACCACATGGTATGGACGATTTTCCCAAACCAGAGCGCGATCCCCAGGGACATCAAACCTCAACTCAAACCAGTTGTTAGCAACTGGAATCAGTTGAAATCTGCCAGAAAGAAATTTCCAAACATACCTTATACGTTTCCTAACCTCCTCGCCTCCATAGGATCTCCAATAATAGTAGCAAAGAGGGAGGTTTGATTGAGAGCAGAAATATTCTCCTGAACTCGAGATTGGAGAGACAACAGCTTCTCTCTATTGATAGACCTCCTTTTCAAGTCCTTCTCAGCCTTGGATTTCAACTTGGTAGCATGATCCTCATCGGCCCCCAACGAGGCCTCAGTGAGTTTTTTGCCCTCCGGCAGAATGATAATCTTTTGTGGTTTTGCCTTTTGGGGAGTAGGATCATCTACACCCATTGGTTTCTTTCCCTTGTCGACTCCGGAGGGAGCCATAAGAAAAACACAAGTAAAGAAAAGAGAATTAGAAGAGACACGATAGATTATAGGAGGAAAGGATTGAGAGAAGGAGGAGATGTGCACCCTCCAAAACACAAACCTGGGTTTAAATAGGCCGTGAAGAGAGAGAGAGAAATCGAGAAAACCCCATGAACAAGGAAGAAGCACATCACTTCTGCACACAGGGAGCAGATCAAACAGAGGAGGGAAGCCTCTGCAGAAGAACAAGATCCAATCAAAACCAGCCACACCTCGGCTGATCTGAAAACCGTACACCCCGGATTTGGCCACGGAGGAGGCCGAGAAGACTCAACCATAATCGATCCCATCAACAGGCTTGAAGATCTCCTAAAACCCCCAAATAGGCTTAGGGGAAGAAATAGGAGATTAACCCCGCAAGTAATCCTTTGGGAAGAAGGAACCCTAACCAGCAAATGAATCGACGCCACCCGATTTGGCCACAGGCTATGGCCCTCCTGATTAGGAGATAAGATAGGGTTATCATTTCTCGGATAAGGATAAATCGATTGCTTAGCAGATCGATTGTACGGGATGAACTCTACACACACAATCAAGGCAAGGGTTTGTATCCATGGTAGGGATTTCGTAGCCGAAGGAGGTAGAAGAGGAAAGGGGTGCTCAGGAAGAGAGTTTCTCTTCTTGTGTTCTCTCTCATCTTTATGTGTGCGATTGAAACTATATATATAAATATACACAGATAAGTTCTTAGTAAATAAATAAATTAAAATATAATAAAAAAATCCAATAACATATTTTTAGCCACGAGATAAATATAGGACGATTAAATTTATACTTAAAAATCAAATTCACTCAATTCAATTTGCATCCATAATAAATTGATCCACATCAATCTATATCGAATTGATTTAAAATGAAATGATTCAAACCAAAATTGACCCAATTCAGTTAATGTCATCTCTAGCTACATCGACAACCACAAAAAACCGGTCTAAATTTTTTAAAGTTAAAGTTTCATAATTTAAATTGTCGTATCTATCCATGTTGATAACCATCAATCGATTATATTGCATGCTCGTTCTTTAAATTTAAAAATTAATCACATGAAAATCAACAAAGACACGTAATACTCCCTCATACATATAGGTCATTTCAATTTATTGCCTGTATTTTAATGACCTAAAAAATCTAAAAAATATTAATTTTTTTTATTAATTTTTCAAATAGTGTTATAATTATTATTAGTAAGTATGATATTATTTTAAAAAATTAATAAAAATATGTAATATTTATAAAGTTTTTAGCTCTTTAAAAAATATGTAAATAAAGTCAAACAAGTTATATTTTGAAAAAGAGGGATTATAAAAACATTTCATTAATGATTTATGTTTCTAAAAAAATTCATAAAGAAAAATGCAATATTTATAAAATTCCAATGACTTCAAAATCAAATTGGTTACACAATCTTTCATTCTTGCAACCAAATAAAATTTTGAAAGTATGCATAAAACTTATTTCATATTTTAGCATAATAACTCGTGAATTGAATAACTAAATTTAAATTTGGAAATTGATATCATAGTGAACTTGTCAAAAATGAAAAATCAACAAATATTTTTTTTTGAGTGAATTGTACAAACTAACCCACTATCCGGACATGTTTGCGCCCATAACCCACTATCCAAAATATTTGCAAAGTTTAACCCTCCCCCTAAAAAAATTGCAATCCAGCCGGTGAAAAAGGGGAAATGCAACCGGGACAGAGGAGAGAGCAAGTGAATGTGGAGAGAGAGAGGAACCGGGGGAAGTTAATTAGGAGAGAGAGGGAGGAAGATAAAATTGGACAGTTTTATTAAAAAAACTGTAAAATCAACTGTCGATCTCACGGGCTTACAAAAGAGGAAGAGAGAGGGCAACAGTCACTCATGCAAACCTGAGAAAAAGAAAAAGAGAACGAATAAGAGGAAGAAGAGGAAGAAGATGACAGTGCAAGAGAGGAGAAGAAGCCGAGCCGACATTGAACAGGGCGATTTTGAAGTAAGTAAACCCTAACTCGGCCGATTAATTACCTATTGCTCGGTCGAATGGGTTGACAGTTCGCCATTTCCCCCTATCATGTAGGAAGTAACCGCCGTCAAGTTAAAAACAAAGGGTGGAAAGTTTGGGAACTGGGGTGTGCGCGACGGGGAGGGAAGGGAATTTCTGAGAAAGGGGAAATTGGGGAACGTTTATGTCGAATCCAAATTATTAGGAGTAGGGTAACGGTAGATACGTTCAGTTTAGGGGGAAATTGGCCGAAATGGGGCGAATTAAGGTTAGGGGAAATGCTAGAAAGGGTGAGTTTTCATATGTGTAGGTTGAAATTGGGCAGGGGAACTGAAT
This sequence comes from Persicaria maculosa, assembly GCA_963922045.1. Taxonomy (NCBI): domain Eukaryota; kingdom Viridiplantae; phylum Streptophyta; class Magnoliopsida; order Caryophyllales; family Polygonaceae; genus Persicaria; species Persicaria maculosa. Next base: position 18,605,413 of record OY998271.1, on the reverse strand, counting down.
ATTAATGTCAGTAGGTCGAAATTTCAGATGAAAAATTTTGACACTCGTGTGCAATTGGAGATGTACAAATTGAATGAGTCGACTTTCATGTATAAATATTAAGGTGTCATGTAGAAATGTATTGGGGTCATGTAAGGGAGACTGCAGGGATGAATATGGAACCATTGGATGCATTCCATATTAAGATGAATAGGTTTGACATTTGATATGCATAGGTTCTGAATAAATAATTGTCATGTACATTAGTGTTCTAAATATCGGATATATTGGCCGATATATAGGGGATATTTAGAACCCGATACGATATGGGTGTATCGGTTGAAAAAATCGGTCAACGGGTGATATCAGGTCAACGGCCGATATATCGGTCAATATCGGGTTGACCGATATATCAATAGTCCAAAAACGACGCCGTTTGATAATTTAAAAAAAAAATCGTTGGGTCAGTGTTTTCTCTTCGAACAGGTGTTTTCGAGTGGGTTAGGTCATCTTCATCTCCTCTTCATTCTTCATTTCGCTGGCACCCTCGCTTCTCTCATCTGCCGTTCTCTGCTATGCCTGCTTCTCCGACTGCCTTGCTTCCTTCGTCCGTCGGTGACCTTGCTTCCCTCGTCCACCAGCGACCTCGCTTCCCTCGCAGTACTGCATCTTCTCCATACCGTCCGAACTCCGAAGTTTCGATTTCGAATGGGTTTTGATTGAATGAATTTGCTCTAAAATTCTGAATTTGGGAGGTTTCGAATGGGTAATTTTGATTTGGTTGAATGAATGTGCTCTGAAATTCGGAATTCGAGAGGTTTCGATTTGGTTGAATGATAAGATTGACTGACTGTGCTTGTGTATTTTGAAGAACAGAGGAAGAGCGGAGCAAACTTGTGTTGTTAGGCCCTTTTAATTAGAGTATTGTTTGTTTGATTATTTTGATATTTTTTTGTCAAAACTATTTAGGTATTTTGAATTTGATTGTTAGAACTCTAACAAATTGGCATTGAGGTAAGGTAATTTTAGCATTTATAAATGAAGTTTTTTTTTTATTTTATCATGTTTATTTGGTAATTTTGTAATTTAAATATTAATTTTTCATATGTATTTTTACATTTTGAAGTATAAATATAATATTTATAGGTAAAAATTAGCAAAACCGATAAATCCGATATATCCCGATATATTCTCGATATATCGCCGATATATCATTTTTACTCATAACCGATACGACCCCGATAGGCGATATTTAGAACCTTGTGTACATATTGAATTCTAGAATGTTTGTGGGACTGATATGAAAGGAACTGTGGGTTTGGGGACACGAATTGATTTCGAGATTACTGATTTTTGGTCTCCCAACATGCAGGATATCTGCTAAATATCAAAAATGTCGCAGCAGAGTGGAAAGAAGATTGTCGACCCTAGAATTCAAACCTCCGGCGCGGTATGATGGGCTTTCATTCGAGTAATGTAAGTTGTGATTGTCGTGGTGCAGCGTGGCTAACTTGTTGAAGTCTGTGAAGGCTGTGTACGCTGTCGAGGAAGACAAACACTTCAAAGCGCGATGTAACCAATACTCCCGGTTGCAGCTCCTAGTAAACATTGACAACCGGTTGAGCGAGTCCCAGTGGAAGCACCTGATGGACAGCTCGTTGGGGGGCGTTGCAAGACTGGGCACAAGGGTCCAGTTCTCCAGGCAGCTTGTACACTACGTTCTCTAACAACAACTGAAGATGAAGAAGGAGCATGAAACGTGGTACAAGATCCATGATGCGGTCGTGAGGTTCTCAATAGCTGAGTTCACCCTTGTCACCGATCTCAACTGCGCTATGTCGAAGAGCCTGAGGACGACTCAGCGTGCGAGACAGCAGTGTTTGATTTCTTTGGAGTTGCCAAGTTGAGGATGTCCGAGTTCGAGGTGATGTTCCATGTGGAAATGGCATCTGAGAGATCGTCAGCCAGAAAGTTTAAATTTGTCCTACTGATGCTGGTCGAGGGAGTGTTGTTCGGGAAGGATTCCCGAAACTACATTCAGGGGTGGGTGGTCAACCTCGTCGCCGACATTGAAAGTTTCCTAGCCTATCCGTGGGGTCCGCTTTCCTATGAGCGAACGAACGAGTTCCTAAACCATACAATCGAGAGGAAGCTCCAACACAATGGCAGCAGCTCCACTGCACCACGTCCGACTTACTGCCTGATGGGATTCCCCCTCGCCTTCTAGGTTCGTACACAAACCTCACTGGACGCCTTATGAATTAATACTAGTCATCGAATTATTTTATACTAGACAACAATTGACTTTGTACTGGACAAACGATGTTTGCAACTCTGGGTGTACGAAGCCCTCCTTCCAGTGGGCGTCCAATGCGCAAATATCATTGGAGAGAAGTTGTACCCTAGGTGACTACGATACGAGTCTAAAGAAGGGAACCTCGAGTATGCCACCATCGAAACCCGACTGCGGGAGGCTAAGGAGGAGCTCAGGTACTTCGATGACCCTGATGCTGTGAGGCCGTTTCTCATCCCCGATGAAGTGGAGGAAGCTACCCATTTGTACCGCGATGCCAGATACACTCACGATAAGTGGGACAACTTCTTCGACGACATTGTCCGGGCGTTCGTAGCGGCAAATGCGAAACTCCCACGGAAGAAACAACGAAATGAAGCACCCGGGTCAACACAAGAATCAGGGGCGGGTACGCAGACAGAAGCTGCTGACGATGCCATGAAAAATAACCCCTTTTATTAATGGTGGTATGACGTCATAAATAGGCTACCCCGCGCAAAAGTCATATACACACTAAAGATTATACCATCGCGATCATAGTTTTCTCAATTCACATGAACAAAGGCTCAGGTCTAAATAAGAATATCTCCCCTCAGGTTTGAGATCGCGAATAGAAACTCCGAACCGACTAAAACTCCATCAAAAGAGCAAGCAGCTCGCTGGTGAAGCACCTCTCCTCTGACATCGCCACATGTAGCTACTCTGGACTGCTGGCATGAGGGCATGGGCTACACATGTCCCCTACATGAACCACGAGGTCACCAGCCAGCTGCTCGCTTGGATAATACTATAAATACCCCTTAGTACCCACCAGAACAGGGATCCGAAAGAAGAGAGAAGAAAAGGAGCTCTGCAACTTCCTTCGATATAAAACCCTTAGGATTGAGCTCTTTAGACCCTTAAATCGGAGAAGAAGCTTTTCTGAGAAAGACACATCATCGAATCAAACTTCCTCTAAAGACAACAACTGAACAGTAAATATACCTGGTCGCAAAACTTGGAAATTCGTAAGGCCACACACAACAATAACAGAATCATTTGATCGCGAAATCAAGTATTATCTTAGGATACTGTAGGTATTAATGGATTTTTGTCGTCACCTTGAGGTAATAGGTATAGGTGAAATTCCAGAACCACTTCATTGGCGCCATCTGTGGGAACCTTTCATGACGAGGGGTTCCCCGAAAATTTTTTCTTTTCGCTTTCATAAATTTTGTCCTTCTTTCTTCGCTTAAAAGTTTGCTTTTTCCCTCCGAAAATTTGTTTTTCTTAAATTAAAAGTTTACTTTTTCCCTACTGCAGGTAGCGAAAAAATGAATTTCACTCTCTTTGGAGAAGAATTTGGAGAACAACACCATGATGAGGGATGGAACAATGAGCTGAATCTAAATAATCCCCCTGACAAAGATAATTGTGTCCCAAAAGGCGAGAATCTACCTCCACAACCACTTTGGAACAACGCCGAAGTTCCTCCTTTCGGACAGCACGGAACCTGGGGGGGTTACCTTCCATACACTTACTTTGCGGGTGGTTGTCCTCCGAACTCCTTCTACAGACAGCCCGCGAACATGATCCCTCCCCAATATGACCCCTACGGATACTATCAACAATTGGCCCCTGTTCGCGCTCCGATCAACTTATTTCCGGGCCCCGTTAATAATACTCGAGATGCAAATCGCGATCGTGATGAAGACAACATTGGTGAAAAAGCCCGCGAGGATTCCACAGTGGATATCTCCTCAAGATCCAATTCATCAGGAGCCCCTAGTCCGACTCCTAAAGATGAACCCCCTTTTCCGTCCGCTTTTTGCAAAGCTATACGTGAAACACCGATACCCAAAAGATGGAGAGACGTGTCCATTGCAAAGTATACCGGGAACTCTAATCCAAACGATCACATGAACCAATTCACCACTGCCATGGGCATGAATGAGAACAACGACGCCATTTTTTTTTATCGATGTTTCCCCTCCACCTTGAACGGAGTCGCGCTGACTTGGTTCATCAATCCACCTCGATCATCCATAAGCGACTTCGCCTAGCTGTCAAGCATTTTCATTGCTCATTTTGGCAGCGCTTGCATGAGGAAGCGCACCATGCTGGATTTAAACTCCATTAAACAAGAAGCATCTGAATCATTGGGCAGTTTCTTCAGCAGATTCACTACCATGGTCGTGCAGATCCCAAAATTCAATCAAGAATCGGCAAGCACCATCCTGATGGGCAACCTGGCCGAAAGCGATTTCAAGACATATTTATTCAAAAAGGAACCTTGCAATTATGATAAGTTGCGCGACTTAGTCACCCTGCAGATTCACGCCTTGGAGGCTGCAGGATCAAGCTCAAAGTCCAATGAAAATAAGCCTTCCTATTTTCACAAGCCCAACAATAAATTCCATAACAAAGGAGGTCGAGATGCCCAACAACATTATAAACCTCGCTGGCCAATTCTTATTATCCCTCCTCAACATCAACACCAAGAAATACAATACAACCAGTTGACCAACCCAAACCTACCTACCTCTGCCCCAAGCAATGTGCAGATGGCACACCCATCTATGATACGACCTCCCGTTTATGGTATCCCTCCTCCTCCTCCCCCACGACAAATAGTGCCTCTGCAAATTTGCGCCCCGCCTGTGAATCAAAACCAAAACCGGCCCATCCTTCCTCCCCAACAATACCACCCACCAAATGGCCAAGGGGGAAGGGGAAGAGGAGGCTACCCGCGAGGACATGGAGGGAGAAACGGAAATAGAGGTGGCGGTTATAGACCCCCACCCAGAGATATTCCCCGCGTTCCAGAAGCAAGGTCATCATCAAATAAATCTGTACACTTTCATCGCAATGATCAAAATCCACCTCTTCCCGATGGGTGCATTTATACCATCGCGGGAGGACCATCTGCATCAGGGACAAGCAATCAAGAAAGGAAAAATTATGAGAGGGAAGCCAGGTAGCCTCCGTCAGAATCCAGTGTTAAGCAGGCTTCCACAAAACACGTTGTTTTGAATTTCTATTTTTCTGATGCCCGCGATCTCAGGATGCCCTACTCAGACCCCGTGGTTATTCATGTTCAAATGGGCACCAAGACGGTCAAACGCGTCCTAGTCGACACATGCTCTTCAGTGGATGTCCTATACTGGAACGCGTTCGAACAATTGGGGATTGCAGAAAGTGCTTTATGATGTTACTCTGGGAAACTTATCTCCTTTTCAGGAGATGAAGTCGAAGTAGCTGGGACGATTGAACTCGTGTTGACCTTGGGAACTCCTCCAGGAAGGAGGTCTCACATGATAGAGTTCACGGTGGTTCGTCTGCCATCCATCTACAACGCCATCATGGGCCGTGTGAGTCATTTCAAGTTCCAAATAGCTTGTTCCGTCTACCATTTTGGTATCAAATTTCCATGTGTGGATGGAAAGGTTGGAGAAGTTCGCGGGGAAAAATCAGAGAGTAGGGTTTGCTACCTCGCATCCCTTAAGAAAAGTCAAAACAGAGTACTTGCTATTGATGGACCGGACCTAGGATCTTTAAAGTCAAAAGTGATCGAAAACAATGATTTAGAGGCTACTTCTTACCCCACCGAAGCTGAGTTAGAAGTTCAGCCAGAGAAGATCACTGATAAGATCGTCGAAGAAAAGGTGGCATTTTTCCCTTTTGCCAATAGCATAAACGCCCTTTATCATGGGCATAGTCTGGAAACCACCGCTCTGAATCGCGTTAAGGATATTCTCAAAAATTCAAGGGACGTCTTTGCTTGGTCACCCCAAGACCTTAAAGGCCTTCCCCGAGAAATATCTGAACATTCCCTTAGGCTCACTCACGACACCAAACCAGTATGTCAGAGAAAAAGGAAAATGGTCGCGGAAAAAGTTGAAGCCGCCAAACAAGAAGTTTAAAAGCTTTTACAAGCAGGATTCGTTCGCGAAATAAATGATCCAACGTGGCTATCTAATGTGGTCTTAGTCAAAAAGAGCAGTGGAAAGTGGAGAATGTGCGTCGACTTCAAATATTTAAATAAGGCATGCCCCAAGGATAGTTATCCACTCCCTTCTATTGATGAATTAGTAAATACCACAGTGGATCACACCACTTTAAGCTTCCTTGACGCCTATTTAAGGTACAATCAGATCAAAATGCATCCACGCGATGAGAAGAGCACGACCTTTATCACCAATCAGGGCACCTTTTGCTACAAGGTGATGCCCTTTGGATTAAAAAATGCGGGCGCTACTTTTCAGCGAATGATTGAAAGAGTTTTCAAACCCCATATAGGGATGAACATTGCAATTTATGTCGATGAGATTATGGTCAAGAGTTTAACCATAGAGCAACACCCTTCCGACTTACAAGAAACCATCGATGCTCTTAGATCCAATCGCGTGTGCCTAAACCCGGAAAAGTGTGTATTTGGCGTTGATTCTGGGAAATTCTTGGGCTTCATGATCAGCCACCGGGGAATAGATGTAAACCCGTCAAAAGTACAAACCATACTCGACATGACTCCTCCTAAAACACTAAAAGACATCCAGAAACTCAATGGGTCAATCAACTATTTGAGTCATTTTTGCTCGCGATTGGCAGATCATTCATTACCTTTCTTTGACCAACTAAAGAAGAAAGGCCCAGTAGAGTGGAGTTTAGCACTGGACAAAGCCTTCAAAGATATGAAAGAATATCTCGCAACTCTTCCAACCCATCATTATCCCCGGTAACATGAAACATTACAACTCTACCTCGCAGTTGGCTCAACCACTATCAGTACTGTTCTGACAAGGGAATCCAAATTCCCTATTTATTTCGCGGGTAGAATACTACAACCAACCGAATCCAGATACACCCCTATTGAGAAGATGGCTTTGTCTGTAATCTTTGCCGCAAGACGGCTGAGGCCTTACTTTCAAGCTCACACAATTGAGATCCTCTCCGATCTTCCCCTCCATCAAATCCTTCATTCACCATCACTCTCTGGCAGAATGGTGAAATGGGCTGTGGAGCTATCTGAGTTTGATGTTCATTTCAAACCACGGAAATCCCGTTTAGCTTAAGCGTTAGGTGACTTTGTGGTGGAGGCTACATTCTCAGAGACACAAGATCGCGAAGGAAAGGATTGGGTAATCAACGTAGATGGATCTGTATAATCTAACAGATGTGGAGCAGGGTAACGATATCTAGCCCAATGGGAGAAGTCACTGACTTGACTTTCTAGCTCCTTTTTGAAGCAACCAACAATAAAGCAGAATACGAGGCACTGATAGTAGGAATCGAGAAAGCACTGATCAATGGTGCTCTCCAGGTACAAATATTTACTGATTTCGAGATAGTGGCCCAGCAGGTCAAGGGGGAGTATGAAGCAAAAATAGGAATGCTCCCGGAATACCTTACTCGAGTACAAACCCTCACTGCTGCATTTAATCGTTCTTCAATCTCTTCAATACCTCACGAACAAAACGGCCGTGCTGATATCCTAGCCAGGATAGGAGCTACATTGCCCCTGGAACTGAGTGATCGTGTAGTAATAGAGCGTAGGCACGCTCGGTGAATTCATAAAGGATTTTTCGCAGTATCACAATCCGATTGGAGAGAACCCATTTTAGAATACATTAACAATGGACCGATTGAAGGAGCTCATGGCCCTGAATATCGAAAGCTTGTAAGACAGGCTTCGCGTTTTCAAATCAAAGATGGTCGCCTGTATAAAAGAGGTTTTCACCTCCCGGATCTTCTTTGCGTGTCCGATCAGGAGGGTCGTGCCATCGTTAGAGAGTTACACGCAGGCATATGCGGAAATCACTAAGGATGGAGAGCTATTGCCGTAAAGATTACACGACTAGGATATTATTGGCCCAGCCTCAAGGCTGAAACCCAGATGCACATTATGTTATGTGATCCTTGTCAGCGACATTCCGCCCTCAAACATCAACCACCCCACCCCCTCAAATGCATATATCTGCCCCGTACCCTTTTACAATGTGGGGAATGGACATCCTCGGACCATTCCCGCAGGCCCCTAGACAACTACGATCCATCCTCATAATAGTCGATTACTTCACCAAGTGGGTGGAAGCCGAAGCCATGGCTTTGATAATAGCAGAAAAAGTACGAAAGTTCCTTTGGAAAAATATGATATGTCGTTTTGGAGTGCCATGAGCAATCATTACTGATCATGGACCCCAATTCGATTGCGAGACTATCCGAGATTTCTGTTGTGGACTCCACATAGAGCTTCGTTTCTCATCTGTGGCCTAACCCCCATTTCAACGGCCAAGCTGAAACTACTAATAGGCAAATCCTGAACGCGTTGGAGAAAAGATTAGGCCTCGCCAAAGGTGAATGGGCATAAACCTTACCCCTGGTACTATGGGCATACCGAACCTCAGCAAAAAGCCCCACGGGAGAAACACCCTTCGCCATGACCTTTGGCGTAGACGCGGTCATTCCAGTCGAGTTACTGATCCCTTCGGCCAGAGTTTTTTATTTCAATAAATATACCAATGATGAAGCATTGGAGCTAGAATTGCACCTCCGTGAAGAGAGACGAGAAACAACTTGTATCGAAGCTAGTGAATATCAACATCGACTCTCCGATGGCTACAACAAAAGTGTTTTCATACGCCCACTGCAAAAAGGGGATATGGTCCTTCGACAAGCCACAGAAGGAGGGAAACTCGAACCCAAGTGGGAAGGACCTTACATAATTCACCAGGAAGTAGGAAGAGGATCATTCAAGCTTCAGAACTCAGAAGGGGCTATCCTCCTTAAAGCATGGAACACTAAGAACCTCAAAGCTTACTACGGTTAAGATTTACTTTTTTATATGTAAAAGGAAACCCGATGACTTAGAATTTTCTCTGTATAGGAAGTCTCGAGGATCCTAAAATGGGCACACCACTTCATTATATATATATATATATATATATATATATATATATATATATATATATATATATGAAAGTTCTAGGCCCTGTTTTGAAAAACCATGTGTCTCTACGGAAAATAAATTTAGCAATCGCGTGCATTTTTGGCACGGATATGCAAACAAGCCTCTACGGAGAATAAATTTAGCAATCGCGTGCACTTTTGGCACGGATATGCAAACAAGCCTCTACGGAGAATGAATTTAGCAATCGCGTGCACTTTTGGCACGGATATGCAAACAAGCCTCTGCGAAGAATGAATTTAGCATTCGCGTGCACTTTTGGCACGGATATGCAAACAAGCCTCTACGGAGAATGAATTTAGCAATCGCGTGCACTAGTGGCACGGATATGCAAACAAGCCTCTACGGAGAATAAATTTCGCAATCGCGTGCACTTTTGGCACGGATATGCAAACAAGCCTCTACGGAGAATAAATTTAGCAATCGCGTGCACTTTTGGCATGGATATGCAAACAAGCCTCTACGGAGAATAAATTTAGCAATCGCGTGCACTTTTGGCACGGATATGCAAACAAGCCTCTACGGAGAATAAATTTAGCAATCGCGTGCACTTTTGGCATGGATATGCAAACAAGCCTCTATGGAGAATAAATTTAGCAATTGCGTGCACTTTTGGCACGGATATGCAAACAAGCCTCTACGGAGAATAAATTTCGCAATCGCGTGCACTTTTGGCACGGATATGCAAACAAGCCTCTACGGAGAATAAATTTCGCAATCGCGTGCACTTTTGGCACGGATATGCAAACAAGCCTCTACGGAGAATAAATTTAGCAATTGCGTGCACTTTTGGCACGGATATGCAAACAAGCCTCTATGGAGAATAAATTTAGCAATCGCATGCACTTTTGGCACAGATATGCAAAGAAGCCTCTACGGAGAATGAATTTAGCAATCGCGTGCACTTTTGGCATGGATATGCAAACAAGCCTGTACGGAGAATAAATTTCGCAATTGCGTGCACTTTTGGCACGGATATGCAAACAAGCCTCTACGAAGAATAAATTTAGCAATCGCGTGCACTTTTGGCACGGATATGCAAACAAGCCTCTACGGAGAATAAATTTAGCAATCACGTGCACTTTTGGCACGGATATGCAAACAAGCCTCTCCAACGAATAAATTTCGCAATCGCGTGTACTTTTGGCACGGATATGCAAACAAGCCTCTATGGAGAATAAATTTAGCAATCGCATGCACTTTTGGCACAGATATGCAAACAAGCCTCTACGGAGAATGAATTTAGCAATCGCGTGCACTTTTGGCACGGATATGCAAACAACCCTCTACGGAGAATAAATTTAGCAATCGTGTGCACTTTTGGCACGGATATGCAAACAAGCCTCTACGAAGAATAAATCTAACAATCACACGATGTTTTTCCAGTCAAATGATTCAATTGCACACGTATTCAGCACGAAAAACCATGAAACATAAACAAAGCATACAAATTAACCAGCGACAAATAAGATCACCCTGAGACCATTGTCACACACACTAGCAAAGACACGATGAGACTTCTTCAGAAACAAAAGCAAAGGTCCCTAAGAGGAAATCAGTTCTTCTTATCCTCATCATCCTCTTTTTCTTCTTCCTCTTCCTACTCTATTTCCTCTTCCAGCACTAAAACATTGAAGCAATGACCCTCCACGTAACTAAACAGGGCCCATGAAGCACCTACGCGAATGCCACTTTCCACCACAAAGGCGTTCCAACCCTCTGTTAGCCATGACTTATCACTACCATCTTTCGAAATCCTCACTTGCGTGCTGTTCCCATTAGGGGATATCAAACAAACGTGATCTGATACCAACTCCCCATAAATTTGCCCGAAGCAGTTGGGCAAAGGCTGTCATAAAAACATAAAAATTGGTTAAGCATGAAAGAGGAAGAAAAAACATAGACGCAATATAGCAAAAGAACATGCATTGAAACGACAATACCAAGAAGTGCAGTTTCTCAGTAGTATCTATAAATCTTATGAAATCTCGGGGATCTGAATGAGAACAAGACATTTTTTCTAAAAAGATAGAGGAAAAACGAAGACAGGTGAAAGACACGTCAAACCCCCATACACCTATAGCCATTTATATATGCTGAAAGATCAAATAACCCTAAACCAGGTCAAACTCCTACTTATTACTGACAAAGAAAAAACCGTTCAGTAACAGAGAGTTTTCCCGAGACACCCTGTATACCGTACACGTGGAGAGAATCTAATGACATCACTATTAAATCAAGCAGCAAAGAGAAGATTCAGTTACCTATGATCACGGGTAAAACTCACAACATTCGAGGCCGTTTGAAAAATCCGATTCCTGTTGAAAATATAGGCACGCGCAATTCGTCCTTACCCTATAAAAACCCACTCCCATTTTACATTTCATCATTCACAAAAAACGTAAACAATCAAACCATGGCAAACCCAAATCCTCAAAAAAACCCTTACACTTTTTCCCTCCATCTCGATTTCGAGGAACAGGTGCTCCGCATGATGCTACCATACGGTTTTCAACAGTATTTCGGATCCGGGGTCCCTGATGAAATTTTACTATCCTCTCGCACAGTGAAGAATTTCAGAGTTAGCCTTGTTAAAGGCCATTACCACTCTCTATGGGTTGCTGAAGGATCGAAAGATTTCGTAGAAACTCACGATCTTCGTTTAAGATCCACCATAGTCTTCGTTCACAAGGAGAATACTCACTTTGAAGTACGTATGTATGATACCGAAGGATATGATGTGGAAGATCGGCTAGATACGTCTGCACTCGATGGTTCCATGTGTAACAGTTTCTAAAAATTGTACCCTACATAATCTTGTTGTCAAAGAAACAAATTATCCAGATCTAAGGAATTGTTTTTTAGTTTTATTCACCTTTTGGTTAATCTCTTTAGCTCTTTGTACGCTGGAGATTACCATTATTATTTACGAGTCAACCTCCATCGAATGTCGAACGCTGGAGATTGCATTTATTTTTGGTTAATCTCTTCAGCTCTTTGTACGCTGGAGATTACCATCAATATTTACGAGTCAATCTCCATCGCGTGTGGAACGCTGGAGATTGCATTTATTTTTGGTTAATGTCTTTAGCTCTTTATACGCTGGAGATTACCATCAATATTTATGAGTCAATCTCCATCGCGTGTCGAACGCTGGAGAGTGCATTTATTTTTTGTTAAATCTCTTCAGCTATTTGTGCGCGGGAGATTGCCATCAATAGTTACGAGTCAATCTCCATCGCGTGTCGAACGTTGGAGATTGCATTTATTTTTGGTTAATCTCTTCAGCTCTTTGTGCGCAAGAGATTACCATCAATAGTTACGAGTCAATCTCCATCGCGTGTCAAACGTTGGAGATTGCATTTATTTTTGGTTAATCTCTTCAGCTCTTTGTACGTTGGAGATTACCATCAATAGTTACGAGTCAATCTCCATCGCGTGTCGAACGCTGGAGATTGCATTTATTTTTGGTTAATCTCTTCAGCTCTTTGTACGCTGGAGACTACTATCAATATTTACGATTCAATCTCCATCACATGTCGAACGCTGGAGATTGCATTTATTTTTGGTTAATCTCTTCAGCTCTTTGTACGTTGGAGAATACCATTAATATTTACGAGTCAATCTCCATCGCGTGTCGAACGCTGGATATTGCATTTATTTTTTGTTAAATCTCTTCATCTCTTTGTGCACTGGAGATTACCATCAATATTTACGAGTCAATCTCCATCGCGTGTCAAACACTGGAGATTGCATTTATTTTTAGTTAAATCTCTTCAGCTCTTTGTATGCTGGAGATTACCATCAATATTTACGAGTCCATCTCCATCGCGTGTCGAACGCTGGAGAGTGAATTTATTTTTGTTTAAATCTCGTCAGCTCTTTGTACGTGTTGTTGCAGGAGGGATGATATGTCAAGTAATTACAAATAATAAAGATGTAATAAATGTAAACCAACTCCTGGCCTAAGCAAATAATTACAAGACTTCCTCCCGTTGTAGTGGAAGGGTAGTCAGGATCGATCCACGAGGAGGCGTGTCAGCGGGATCCTAGTAGCTTTGGAAATCTCAAGTCTGCGTCGACCAGTAGCCTCGATTTCGACCTTGGGCCTCGATGTCGACCTTGGCTGTCGATGTTCTCTGCAACAGAAGACCTGCAGAGACAAAACAAGTGGTCGATATCGACTGGTGGGGGTCGATATCGATGTCAGTCAACGAAATCGACTGGCTCAGAAGACTGCCAGTCGATACAGAAGGGTCGATATCGATGTCTGGTGTCGATATCGATGCTCAGCAAACTCCGCAGCGATGTTCGTCGTCGACTCAGAAAACTGTCGACAAACTCAGTGGTCGATATCGACGTCTGGGGTCGATATCGATGTCTCCTTGTAGTGGGTTAGTTCTTTGTCGGCAAAGAAAGGCCGAAGAATTAAGGATGGAGAGAGAAGCAATGAATAGAAATCAAGCAGGGGTTTTTATGTGTATAAAATATGTAAAAGGCAACTCCTAGGATTAGGGTTTACCACAACGTTATCCAATGCATGCGATGAGATAAATAAGACGGACAATTGCGCTATTTCACCCGAGGGACAAGCTTTCGCCGTACACCAACTCTTAGGATTACTCTTTCAAATAAACCTAATTGTCTCTACCAATTTTATGTTTATAACTCAAGTTGTTAGCATGAATCCCTTTTCTTTCGATTAGGACTAAACATAGAATCGTAGGAGGAGAGATAGACACAACGATATCAACATCAAATACTTACCTCAAGCGCGCATGGCTAACGTCGGGCTCACCCCGACCCTAAGAGCTTTGGGGAACTACTCGCTTCTCATCATGGGATTCATCGTCAATTGAAAGGAAGAAACTTGCATTAAACTAAACTTCGAAGCTTTACAACTCAACGTCAACTTTCGCAAACGTCAAACCCTAAAACTTCTCTCTAACTCTAACTCTATTGTCTATGTCTTGTTAATTGATGGTATGAAAGATTCTCTAACAAATCAGCCCTAGGGCTTTATTTATAGGCTACTAATCCTCGCTATCCAAGGATTGTAACTCCTATCTAAACTATGAACTCTATCCGAACAATTAGGATAGGTCTTTTATTTTGATAAAAACTTTAATAACTTAAAGGTAAAAGATGAATAAACTTCAGCTGCCATCTATCTTGAAAGTATGAGATAATCCTGTGCCTCCTTGAAGATATAGTTCCAATCTGCATTCGAAATCGAGTCTATCTTCTGTCGAGATAAGGGGTCGATATCGACACCAGAGGTCGATATCGAGGTCTCTGTTCCTGCTCGACTTGTTCAGCTCTGGTCGATTTCTATGTTGAGGTCGATATGGGGGTCGATATCTACCTCTGCTCAGCTTCACTTGGCTTCTCCGTTTTGACTCCGTTTTTGCTCGAATTCCTGCATGGTTAGCTCAAAACTTGTGTAGACTCTATTTCTTGCATTTTAGCCCATTCTTACTCAAGTTTATATTCTTTTGAACCTTTTCTTTGGAGATCGAACGAAATACGAAGTCAAAAGATGCAATAAAAGAAGGTGCAAATGTGTACATCAAAACACCCCATACTTAGACTTACTTGTCCTCAAGCAACAACCAAGCGATAACCAACACCTACAACACATCCTTCAAGTCTTCGCCTTTGTCAAAAGCAACATCATAAGCGGTAGCAAAGCGAAGCAAGTGAATTTAACGTCATAGCACATATTTTGGCGATCCATAGGCATATGCAATTTTGATCCAACCTCACAGGGATAATGTGTTTGCACTCAACTCTCATGTGTTTAGGCTATGAAGATCAACTCTCAACTCAATTCCATATACAATCTCATCAACATTGCAATTTACAATAATCCACTTCGCAACCAATTATGAAAATGCAATAAGAATCATCAGGAGGACTTTCGCTCAATGGAAGACTTCATAGAAGACTCCATTCGGCGGGGTTGTAATGGGGCTTGGTATGAAATAAAGGGTATGGAATTATTTGGCTATGTGGTGCTTTTATAATTCGGGAATCAAGACTCCTAAATCTCAACACTTGCAATACCCAAACCATAACTCTTTAATATAATGCTCTAAAGATGCATTCCATCAACCCTTCTTCCAAGTTCTAAAATACCTCTCAAAAATATAATATTTGTATGAATAAAAGACTTAAGGATTTTGGCTCATGCACTTTATATATATATATTTTTTTCGGAATTTTTTTTTTTCGGAAACAATACTAAAGCTATGTGCATTTATTTGGTGAGCCAAAAAATCCTTTTACAAAATATGACAAAGTGTAAATATGTACCATCCTATAATTTCCTTGCTCAAAACTGGACATGATGCTCTTTTCTTTCCACAAGGCATTAGTTCCAACCAATCTAAGTCTCAATTCCCAAATGGGGGTCAGGCTCAATTCGGCTAGGGATAATTTTGTGGAGTTTGCAATTCAGGCTCAGGCTAATGTTCTGGCTTCAAGCAGGGATAATGCAGGGTAGGTAAAGAGAGGATAAAAATGGCTTAAAAGATGCCTTCATCATTTAATTCTCGTAAACATAAACATATATATGCATTGGTTTTGAATAACTATCACAACATTTAGAGATGCATAGGAAGAGTAAATTCACTCAAGAAAGCGGAGGGATTTTTGATGTTCTCCCTATAGGTCAAAATTCTCACAAGGACAATTTTTGTTGGATTTGCTTTTTAGCCTAGGATCATATGTGCTCAATTTCATCACAAGTTCACAATCTACATAAAAATATTAAAGACTTAGGCTAAACCATCCAAATATGCCATAGGGTTTACATGATCAAGTCAACTATTGAGTTTTCATCATAGGACATCTAAGTAGGGTTATAAACTAAAAATAAACATGCAATTTTTTGTATTTTTGACATTTTTCTTATTATTTTTTTTTTGATTTTTTGACATTTTATAAAAGTAAAACTAAGAATAAAAATTTAAACATGAATGCAATGCGAAGAAGAAACCACGTTATGACCATAAGACATGTCTTTCCCCCACCCCATACTTAAAATATACAGTGTCCTCACTGTATTAAAAAGAAGAACAAGGGTAGAGAGAGAGACTTACAGTGCAACCTGCGGATTCAGGTCGATTTCAGGTGAGGTCAATGCCAGAAGTCGATATCTAGGTCAGTGGTCGATGTCGACTACATCTGTCGAATTCGAGGAAGAAGATGAAGACGAGGGCTGCCTGATTGAGGTCGATATCGAGTATTATGGTCGATATCAACCTCTCTTTTTCGCTCCTGAGTCCTTGATGTCGACTCCAGGAGATGGCTTGACCCTGGGGGGGGGTCGATTTCGACTGGCCTGGTCGATTTCGACTGCCTCTGCAGAAGCTTCTTTTCCTCTTCGTCGTTCCTTTTGCTTGATAACCTGAAATCTTTGTTAGTAATATAGATAAAGCATGAATTATCTCAGTTTAAAAGTTTCAAACAGCCAAAAGTTAAATCCTAAAAACCATCCATGCGAAATTTAAATGTTTTATGTACATGCTCTAGATTTTTGAGTCGCTAGGCCGACTTCTCCGTCAATTCTTCATGACCCTTTTATGTAGGGACCCTTCGAGCGTGAGCCTTCTCCTGGATCTTCTAGGTCCTTTTGGTAGCATCTAAGTTCGGCGACCAAGGCTTCTTCATCATTAGGTTCTTCTTTGGGTGCTTTTCTTCTCTTTCTTGACCTAACTTTAGCAATATATGCAAACCATGGAGCTTTGACCCTCTCTTTAGTAGATTTATCAATAATTGGCTTAATTGATTCATCAATAGGGGACAGAGGAGGGTTAGGGGTCATACCTGGGCTTACCTGTTTGGGCCCGAAACAGAAATCTTCGGGCTGAGGGGTGGTCGATTTCGACCAAGGAGGGTCGATTTCGAGTGCTGTGGTCGATGTCGACATGTGGGGGTCGACATCGACCTTTGTGACCCCATACTTAAGCTCCTGGCAGTGATCTGGCATACTCGATTTCGACCAAGGGGGGTCGATTTCGATGCTTTTAGTCGATATCGACTGGTTCCAGTCGATGTCGACCCTGCTTGCTGTTTCCGTCCTCGCCAACAAGAATTTTCTAAGCTTTTCTTTGGCCGGCGAGAGGACTACTTGCTCCAGGTGCTTTGTTTCGCTCATGGTTGGGTTGAAAGAGAATTCTATCACTTCGTTCCCTATAGTAAAGGTTAGTAACCCTCGACGTACATTGATATTGGCATCTGTAGTAGCTAAGAAAGGCCTACCAAGTATAATAGGCACTACAGGATCTTCAGGCATCTCCAATACAATGAAATCAGTAGGCACAAAGAACTTACCTACCTTTACCGGAACGTCATCGACTATACCTGTGGGTCTGACAAATGAGTTGTCAGCCATATAGAGCTTCATATCCACAGGTTCAAGGGCACCAATGTTCACCTTCTGCCAAATAGAAAGAGGCATGAGACTTACACTTGCCCCTAGGTCACATAGGGCTTTATAGCGATGTTGGCCAAGTCCCACGGTGATTGCAAACTTCCCTGGATCACTCTTCTTCTCAGGGAAGTCCATCTTTGAGCACTCCTCTGCGATCTCTGCCATGGACCTCTTCTTGCTCAGGATGTCTTTGAGGAATCGCAAATAGGCGGGCATCTCGCTTAGGGCTTCTATAAGAGGGATAGTAACGTTGAGTCCTTGAAGTATCTTTATGAAGCGCCTAAACTTGCCTTTGGTGGGATCCTCCAATGCTTTGGAAGGGAATGGCAACGTCTTCTTTGGTGGAGGGGCCAAAACGGTGGTCGGAGGGGCCTGTTGGACATCGACATCGACTGGAATGTGGTCGATATCGACTGGAATGGTCGATTTCGACCTCTGTTGAGGCTCTGATGGCTCTGCCATGTCACCGACATCGACCAGGGTGTCGAAATGGTGGTCGATATCGACCTCTGGGTCGACATCGACTGGTCTGTCGACGTCGACTGGGTCCGCTGCTTTCTCCTCCGTTTCCGTCCGTGGCTTTTGTACTTTGGTGCCACTCCTTAATTGTATGGCTGCGACATGGCCCGTCCCGGATTGTCCCTTAGGATTTGTGGTGGGTTGCCCAGGGAGTGTTCCGGACGGCCTAGGGATTTGTGCCGCCAATTGACCCAGTTGGGTCTCTACGTTCTTCTTCCAAATATCCATCTCCCCAATCCTTGTGGTAAGGTGATTGAGTTGAGAGTGGATAGCATTGTTGGATTGATCGTTCTTGGCTTGGTTCCGCCTTATCTCGTCCAACACAAGTTGAAGATCATCCCTTTTTTGGTCTCTCTCCGGGTGCCCAGGAGCTCTATAAGGCAGAGGGTCCCTAGGGTTAACCGGGTTCCTTTGTGGTTGATGGAACCTTTGGTCTCCCCAATATTGGTTGTTGGGACCCCTCATGTAGCGCGCCTCTTGGTGAGTCTCCGCTAGGTGTACTTGTTCGGCATGTGGGCACTCGATGGTGGTGTGTCGCTGCGATCCGCATTCGATGCAATCTTGGTTCGCTGAAAGGAACCTCACTTGCTTTTGGAGCTTTCTAAGTTGATCTCTGTGGAATTGCTCCTTCACATCCGGATCGATTATGTTGGAGGGTTCGTACAATGGCATAGATGGGGCAGGCCTCGACAATGATGGTGCGTCGGAAGCCTCAGGAGTCCCATATGTATTGTCAAATTCTACCAACCTTTCAATGGTTTCCCAAGCCTCTTGAGGAGCGAGTTCAAGGTAGCCATAGGCGGTGTATGTGTTGATCCTCTCCTTGGTGGCAGCGTCAAGAGCATTGTATATGATCTCCTGAATGACGTACGGTGGTTGGCCATGCGTCGGGCATGATCGTAGGAGGTCCTTAAACCTCTCCCAAACAGTTGCCAGAGCCTCACCATGCTTTTGTTTGAAAGCTGTGATTTTCTGTCGGATCAACGCCGTCTTAGAAGGAGGAAAGAATTTGTTGAGAAACGCGTCCTTGACTTCATTCCAGGTGCGGAGCGATCTTGGGGCTAAGCTTTCCAACCACTGCAATGATTTCCCTGTAAGAGACCATCGAAAGGCTTTTAGTTGGACATATTCCAGACTTTGTCCATCAGCAATAGTATCACAAAGGTCTAAGAAGGTAGAAATATGTGCCATAGGGCACTCATTAGGTTTTCCTTCATATTGGTGCCTTCTAATCTCAGTTAAGAAGTTAGGTTTTATTTCAAAATTAGAGGCAGGGATAAGAATTGCCGATTCAGGCACTGTGAGAGCGGGGTGCATATATTGCTTGGCATTCCTAGGGAGGGCATTGATTTGGGCTTCTATTTGCCTTCGGCCTTCCTCCTCCCTATCCGCACGCTCCTTAAGTGCCGCCTCTCTAGTCGTTAGGTCCTCAACCTGCCTCCTTAGTTGTTCAATAAGTTCTGCTTGGTTCGCGTTTTCCGCCATGATTCTTTGAGCTTGGGCCCTTAGATGGAAATAACGCTTAGGGTCGTCTACTCCTTCAAATTCAGGTGGGCGATCAGCGCGTCGCATGCACCTGCAAAACCACACTAGGTAGAGACGTAAGATAGGCTACTAGGGCGCGATTGATTGCCTCCCCGGCAACGGCGCCAATTTGTTGTTGCAGGAGGGATGATATGTCAAGTAATTACAAATAATAAAGATGTAATAAATGTAAACCAACTCCTGGCCTAAGCAAATAATTACAAGACTTCCTCCCGTTGTAGTGGAAGGGTAGTCAGGATCGATCCACGAGGAGGCGTGTCAGCGGGATCCTAGTAGCTTTGGAAATCTCAAGTCTGCGTCGACCAGTAGCCTCGATTTCGACCTTGGGCCTCGATGTCGACCTTGGCTGTCGATGTTCTCTGCAACAGAAGACCTGCAGAGACAAAACAAGTGGTCGATATCGACTGGTGGGGGTCGATATCGATGTCAGTCCACGAAATCGACTGGCTCAGAAGACTGCCAGTCGATACAGAAGGGTCGATATCGATGTCTGGTGTCGATATCGATGCTCAGCAAACTCCGCATCGATGTTCGTCGTCGACTCAGAAAACTGTCGACAAACTCAGTGGTCGATATCGACGTCTGGGGTCGATATCGATGTCTCCCTGCAGTGGGTTAGTTCTTTGTCGGCAAAGAAAGGCCGAAGAATTAAGGATGGAGAGAGAAGCAATGAATAGAAATCAAGCAGGGGTTTTTATGTGTATAAAATATGTAAAAGGCAACTCCTAGGATTAGGGTTTACCACAACGTTAACCAATGCATGCGATGAGATAAATAAGACGGACAATTGCGCTATTTCACCCGAGGGACAAGCTTTCGCCGTACACCAACTCTTAGGATTACTCTTTCAAATAAACCTAATTGTCTCTACCAAATTTATGTTTATAACTCAAGTTGTTAGTGATGTACATATTTTCACCTTCTTTTATTGCATCTTTTAACTTCGTATTTCATTCGATCTCCGAAGAAAAGGTTCAAAAGAATATAAACTTGAGTAAGAACGGGCTAAAATGCAAGAAATAGAGTCTGCACAAGTTTTGAGCTAACCATGCAGGAATTCGAGCGAAAACAGAGTCAAAATGGAGAAGCCAAGTGAAGCTGAGCAGAGGTAGATATCGACCCCAGACCCAGATATCGACCTCTGAGGTAGATATCGACCTTCAACATAGATATCGACCTCAACGACTGAAGCTGAGAAGAGGTAGATATCGACCCTAGACCCAGATATCGACCCCCGGTGTCGATATCGACCCCCATATCGACCTCAACATAGAAATCGACCAGAGCTGAACAAGTCGAGCAGGAACAGAGACCTCGATATCGACCTCTGGTGTCGATATCGACCCCTTATCTCGACAGAAGATAGACTCGATTTCGAATGCGGATTGGAACTATATCTTCAAGGAGGCACGGGATTATCTCATACTTTCAAGATAGATGGCAGCTGAAGTTTTATTCATCTTTTACCTTTAAGTTATTTAAGTTTTATCAAAATAAAAGACCTATCCTAATTGTTGGGATAGAATTATTAGTTTAGATAGGAGTTACAATCCTTGGATAGCGAGGATTAGTAGCCTATAAATAAAGCCCTAGGGGCTGATTTGTGAGATCATCCAATAATACAATCCTAGAAAAAACAAGACATAGACAATAGAGTTAGAGTTAGAGAGAAGTTTTAGGGTTTGACGTTTGCGAAAGTTGACGTTGAGTTGTAAAACTTCGAAGTTTAGTTTAATGCAAGTTTCTTCCTTTCAAACAATGATGAGTTCCATGATGAGAAGTGAGTAGTTCCCCAAAGCTCTTAGGGTCGGGGTGAGCCCGACGTTAGCCATGCGCGCTTGAGGTAAGTATTTGATGTTGATATCGTTGTGTCTATCTCTCCTCCTACGATTCTATGTTTAGTCCTAATCGAAAGAAAAGGGATTCATGCTAACAACTTGAGTTATAAGCATAAAATTTATAGAGACAATTAGGTTTATTTGAAAGAGTAATCCTAAGAGTTGGTGTACGGCGAAAGCTTGTCCCTCGGGTGAAATAGCGCAATTGTCCGTCTTATTTATCTCATCGCATGTATTGGTTAACGTTGTGGTAAACCCTAATCCTAGGAGTTGTTTTTTACATAGTTTATACACATAAAAACCCACTGTTATTTCTATTCATTGCTTCTCTTTCCATCCTAAAATCTTCGGCCTTTCTTTGCCGACGAGAAACTAACTCACTGCAGGAAAGACATCGATATCGACAGCAGAGGTCGATATCGACCAAAACTGATAGATCGACGGTTTTCTGAGTCGATCTCGAGACTCCTGGGAAACTTCTGCAGGCATCGATATCGACACCAGGCATCGATATCGACCCTTCTGTATCGACTGGCAGTCTTCTGAGCCAGTCGATTTCGTGGACTGACATCGATATCGACCCCCACCAGTCGATATCGACCGCTTGTTTTTGTCTTTGCAGGTCTTCTGTTGCAGAGAACATCGACAGCCGAGGTCGACATCGAGCACTAAGGTCGAAATCGAGGCTACTGGTCGACGTAGACTTGAGATTTCCAAAGCTACTAGGATCCCGCTAACACGCCTCCTCGTGGATCGATCCTGACTACCCTTCCACTACAACGGGAGGAAGTCTTGTAATTATTTGCTTAGGCCAGGAGTTGGATTACATTTATTACATCTTTATTATTTGTAATTACTAGACATATCAAGCCTCCTGCAACAACAAATTGGCGCCGTTGCCGGGGAGGCAATCAATCGCGCCCTAGTAGTCTATCTCACGTCTCTACCTAGTTTGGTCTTGCAGGTGTATGCGACGCGCTGATCGCCCACCTGAATTTGAAGGAGTAGACGACCCTGAGCGTTATTTCCATCTAAGGGCCCAAGCTCAAAGAATCATGGCGGAAAACGCGAACCAAGCAGAACTCATTGAACAACTAAGGAGGCAGGTTGAGGACCTAACGACTAGAGAGGCGGCACTTAAGGAGCGTGCGGATAGGGAGGAGGAAGGCCGAAGGCAAATAGAAGCCCAAATCAATGCCCTCCCTAGGAATGCCAAGCAATATATGCACCCCGCTCTCACAGTGCCTGAATCGGCAATTCTTATCCCTGCCTCTAATTTTGAAATAAAACCTAACTTCTTAACTGAGATTAGAAGGCACCAATATGAAGGAAAACCTAATGAATGCCCTATGGCACATATTTCTACCTTCTTAGACCTTTGTGATACTATTGCTGATGGACGAAGTCTTGAGTATGTCCAACTAAAAGCCTTTCGCTGGTCTCTTACAGGTAAAGCATTGCAGTGGTTGGAAAGCTTAGCCCCAAGATCGCTCCGCACCTGGAATGAAGTCAAGGACGCGTTTCTCAACAAGTTCTTTCCTCCTTCTAAGACGGCGTTGATCCGATAGAAAATCACGGCTTTCAAACAAAAGCCTGGTGAAGCTCTGGCGACTGTTTGGGAAAGGTTCAAGGACCTTCTACGATCATGCCCGACGCATGGCCAACCACCGTACGTCATTCAGGAGATCATATACAATGCTCTTGACGCTGCAACTAAGGAGAGGATCAACACCTACACCGCCTATGGCTACCTTGAACTCGCCCCACAAGAGGCTTGGGAGACCATAGAGAGGTTGGTGGAATTTGACAACACATATGGGACTCCTGAGGCTTCCGACACATCCTCATCGTCGAGGCCTGCCCCATCTATGCCCTTATATGAACCCACCAATGTAATCGATCCGGATGTGAAGGAGCAATTCCACAAAGATCAACTTAGAAAGCTCCAAAAGCAAGTGAGGTTCCTTTCAGCGAACCAAGATTGCATCGAATGCGGATCGCAGCGGCACACCACCATCGAGTGCCCCCATGCCGAACAAGTACACCTAGCGGAGACTCACCAAGAGGCGCGCTACATGAGGGGTCCCAATAACCAATATTGGGGAGACCAAAGGTTCCATCAACCACAAAGGAACCCGGTTAACCCTAGGGACCCTCCGCCTTATAGAGCTCCTGGGCACCCGGAGAGAGACCAAAAGAAGGATGATCTTCAACTAGTACTGGATGAGATAAGGCGAAACCAAGCTAAGAACGATCAATCCAACAATGCTATCCACTCTCAACTAAATCACCTTACCACAAGGATTGGGGAGATGGACATATGGAAGAAGAACGTAGAGACCCAACTGGGTCAATTGGCGGCACAAATCCCAAGACCGTCCGGAACACTCCCTGGGCAACCCACCACGAATCCTAAGGGATAATCCGGGATGGGCCATGTCGCAGCCATACAATTAAGGAGTGGCACCAAAGTACAAAAGTCACGGACGGAAACAGAGGAGAAAGCAACAGACCCAGTCGACGTCGACAGACCAGTCGATGTCGACCCAGAGGTCGATATCGACCACCATGTCGACCCCCTGGTCGATGTCGGTGACACTGCAGAGCTATCAGAGCCTCAACAGAGGTCGAAATCGACCATCCCAGTCGATATCAACCACATTCCAAACGATGTCGATGTCCAACAAGCCCCTCCGCCCTCCGTTTTGGCCCCTACTCCAAAGAAGACGTTGCCATTCCCTTCCAAAGCATTGGAAGATCCCACCAAAGGTAAGTTTAGGCGCTTCATAAAGATACTTCAGGGACTCAACATCACTATCCCTCTTACAGAAGCACTAAGTGAGATGCCCGCCTATGTGCGATTCCTCAAAGACATCCTGAGCAAGAAGAGATCCATGGAAGAGATCGCAGAGGAGTGCTCAAAGATGGACTTCCCTGAGAAGAAGAGTGATCCAGGGAAGTTCGCAATCACCGTGGGACTTGGCCAACATCGCTATAAAGCCCTATGTGACCTAGGGGCAAATGTAAGTCTCATGCCTCTCTCTATTTGGCAGAAGGTGAACATTGGTGCCCTTGAACCTGTGGACATGAAGCTTTATATGGCTGACAACTCATTCGTCAGACCCACAGGTATAGTTGATGACGTTCCGGTAAAGGTAGGTAAGTTCTTTGTACCTACTGATTTCATTGTATTGGAGATGCCTGAAGATCCTGTAGTGCCTATTATACTTGGTAGGCCTTTCTTAGCTACTGCAGATGCCAATATCAATTTACGTCGAGGGTTACTAACCTTTACTATAGGGAACGAAGTGATAGAATTCTCTTTCAACCCAACCATGAGCGAAACAAAGCACCTAGAGCAAGTAGTCCTCTCGCCGGCCAAAGAAAAGCTTAGAAAATTTCTGTTGGCGAGGACGGAAACAGCAAGCAGGGTCGACATCGACTAGAACCAGTCGATATCGACTAAAAGCATCGAAATCGACCCACCTTGGTCGAAATCGAGTATGCCAGATCGCTACCAGGAGCTTAAGTATGGGGTCACAGAGGTCGATGTCGACCCCCACATGTCGATATCGACCACAGCACTCGAAATCGACCCACCTTGGTCGAAATCGACCACCCCTCAGCCCGAAGATTTCTGTTTCGGGCCTAAACAGGTAAGCCCAGGTATGACTCCTAACCCTCCTCTGTCCCTTATTGATGAATCAATTAAGCCAATTATTGATAAATCTACTAAAGAGATGGTCAACGCTCCATGGTTTGCCTATATTGCTAAAGTTAGGTCAAGAAAGAGAAGAAAAGCGCCCAAAGAAGAACCTAACATCAAAGAAGCCTTGGTCGCCGAACTTCGCTACTACCAAAAGGACCTAGATGATCCAGGAGAACGCTTAAGCTCAAAGGGTCCCTACATAAAAGGCTCATGAAGAATTGACGGAGAAGTCGGCCTAGCGACTAAAAAATCTAGAGCATGTACATAAAACATTTAAATTTCGCATAGATGGTTTTTAGGATTTAATTTTTGGCTGTTTGAAACTTTTAAAACT
Organism: Persicaria maculosa; assembly: GCA_963922045.1. Taxonomy (NCBI): domain Eukaryota; kingdom Viridiplantae; phylum Streptophyta; class Magnoliopsida; order Caryophyllales; family Polygonaceae; genus Persicaria; species Persicaria maculosa. Next base: position 18,579,816 of record OY998271.1, on the reverse strand, counting down.
GAGATAATTGGTGCTCCTAACAAAGATTTCAGGTTATCAAGCAAAAGGAACGACAAAGAAGAAAAGAAGCTTCTGCAGAGGCAGTCGAAATCGACCAGGCCAGTCGAAATCGACCCCCCAGGGTCAAGCCACCTCCTGGAGTCGACATCGAGGACTCAGGAGCAAAAAAGAGAGGTCGATATCGACCATTATACTCGATATCGACCCCAATCAGGCAGCCCTCGTCTTCATTTTCTTCCTCGACTTCGACAGATGCAGTCGACATCGACCACTGACCTAGATATCGACTTCTGGCATCGACCTCACCTGAAATCGACCTTAAATCCGCAGGTTGCACTGTAAGTCTCTCTCTACCCTTGTTCTTCTTTTTAATACAGTGAGGACACTGTATATTTTAAGTATGGGGTGGGGGAAAGACATGTCTTATGGTCATAACTTGGTTTCTTCTTCGCATTGCATTCATGTTTAAATTTTTGTTTTTAGTTTTACTTTTATAAAATGTCAATAATTCCATAAAATGTCAGAAAATCCAAAAAAAATAGAAAAATGTCAAAAATACAAAAAATGCATGTTTATTTTAAGTTTATTTTTTGTTTTTAGTTTTACTTTTATAAAATGTCAATAATTCCATAAAATGTCAGAAAATCCAAAAAAATAGAAAAATGTCAAAATACAAAAAATGCATGTTTATTTTAAGTTTATAATTTTTTTTTAAGTTTATTTTTCTTTAATCCCTACTTAGATGTCCTATGATGAAAACTCAATAGCTGACTTGATCATGTAAACCCTATGGCATATTTGGATGGTTTAGCCTAAGTCTTTAAATTTTTATGTAGATTGTGAACTTGTGATGAAATTGAGCACATATGATCCTAGGCTAAAAAGCAAATCCAACAAAAATTGTCCTTGTGAGAATTTTGACCTATAGGGAGAACATCAAAAATCCCTCCGCTTTCTTGAGTGAATTTACTCTTCCTATGCATCTCTAAATGTTGTGATAGTTATTCAAAACCAATGCATATATATGTTTATGTTTACGAGAATTAAATGATGGAGGCATCTTTTAAGCCAATTTTATCCTCTCTTTACCTACCCTGCATTATCCCTTCTTGAAGCCAGAACATTAGCCTGAGCCTGAATTGCAAACTCCACAAAATTATCCCTAGCCGAATTGAGCCTGACCCCCATTTGGGAATTGAGACTTAGAATGGTTAGACTAATGCCTTGTGGAAAGAAAATAGCATAATGTCTAGTTGTAAGCAAGGAAATTATAGGATGGTACATATTTACATTTTGTCATATTTTGTAAAAGGATGTTTTGGCTCACCATATAAATGCACATAGTTTTAGTATTATGTTCGAAAAAAAAAATGTATAAAGTGCATGAGCCAAAATCCTTAAGTTTTTTATTCATACGAATGTTATATTTTTGAGAGGTGTATTAGAACTTGGAAGAAGGGTTGATGTAATGCATCTTTAAGAGCATTATATTGAAGAGTTATGGTTTGGGTAATGCAAGTGTTGAGATTTAGGAGTCTTGATTCCCGAATTTGAAAAGCACCACATAGCCAAATAATTCCATACCCTTTATTTCATACCAAGCCCCATTACAACCCAGCCGAATGGAGTCTTCTATGAAGTCTTCCATTGAGCGAAAGTCCTCCTGATGATTCTTATTGCATTTTCATAATTGGTTGCGAAGTGGATTATTATAAATTGCAATGTTTATGAGATTGTATATGGAATTGAGTTGAGAGTTGATCTTCATAGCCTAAACACATGAGAGTTGAGTGCAAACACATTATCCCTGTGAGGTTGGATTAAAATTGCATATGCCTATGGATCGCCAAAATGTGTGCTATGACGTTAAATTCACTTGCTTTGCTTTGCTACTACTTATGATGTTGCTTTTGACAAAGGCGAAGACTTGAAGGATGTGTTGTAGGTGTTGGTTATTGCTTGGTTATTGCTTGAGGACAAGCAAGTCTAAGTATGGGGTGTTTTGATGTACATATTTTCACCTTCTTTTATTGCATCTTTTAACTTCGTATTTCATTCGATCTCCGAAGAAAAGGTTCAAAAGAATATAAACTTGAGTAAGAACGGGCTAAAATGCAAGAAATAGAGTCTGCACAAGTTTTGAGCTAACCATGCAGGAATTCGAGCGAAAACAGAGTCAAAATGGAGAAGCCAAGTGAAGCTAAGCAGAGGTAGATATCGACCCCAGACCCAGATATCGACCTCTGAGGTAGATATCGACCTTCAACATAGATATCGACCTCAACGACTGAAGCTGAGAAGAGGTAGATATCGACCCTAGACCCAGATATCGACCCCCGGTGTCGATATCGACCCCCATATCGACCTCAACATAGAAATCGACCAGAGCTGAACAAGTCGAGCAGGAACAGAGACCTCGATATCGACCTCTGGTGTCGATATCGACCCCTTATCTCGAAAGAAGATAGACTCGATTTCGAATGCGGATTGGAACTATATCTTCAAGGAGGCACGGGATTATCTCATACTTTCAAGATAGATGGCAGCTGAAGTTTTATTCATCTTTTACCTTTAAGTTATTTAAGTTTTATCAAAATAAAAGACCTATCCTAATTGTTGGGATAGAATTATTAGTTTAGATAGGAGTTACAATCCTTGGATAGCGAGGATTAGTAGCCTATAAATAAAGCCCTAGGGGCTGATTTGTGAGATCATCCAATAATACAATCCTAGAAAAAACAAGACATAGACAATAGAGTTAGAGTTAGAGAGAAGTTTTAGGGTTTGACGTTTGCGAAAGTTGACGTTGAGTTGTAAAACTTCGAAGTTTAGTTTAATGCAAGTTTCTTCCTTTTAAACAATGATGAGTTCCATGATGAGAAGCGAGTAGTTCCCCAAAGCTCTTAGGGTCGGGGTGAGCCCGACGTTAGCCATGCGCGCTTGAGGTAAGTATTTGATGTTGATATCGTTGTGTCTATCTCTCCTCCTACGATTCTATGTTTAGTCCTAATCGAAAGAAAAGGGATTCATGCTAACAACTTGAGTTATAAGCATAAAATTTATAGAGACAATTAGGTTTATTTGAAAGAGTAATCCTAAGAGTTGGTGTACGGCGAAAGCTTGTCCCTCGGGTGAAATAGCGCAATTGTCCGTCTTATTTATCTCATCGCATGTATTGGTTAACGTTGTGGTAAACCCTAATCCTAGGAGTTGTTTTTTACATAGTTTATACACATAAAAACCCACTGTTATTTCTATTCATTGCTTCTCTTTCCATCCTAAAATCTTCGGCCTTTCTTTGCCGACGAGAAACTAACTCACTGCAGGAAAGACATCGATATCGACAGCAGAGGTCGATATCGACAGCAGAGGTCGATATCGACCAAAACTGATAGATCGACGGTTTTCTGAGTCGATCTCGAGACTCCTGGGAAACTTCTGCAGGCATCGATATCGACACCAGGCATCGATATCGACCCTTCTGTATCGACTGGCAGTCTTCTGAGCCAGTCGATTTCGTGGACTGACATCGATATCGACCCCCACCAGTCGATATCGACCGCTTGTTTTTGTCTTTGCAGGTCTTCTGTTGCAGAGAACATCGACAGCCGAGGTCGACATCGAGCACTAAGGTCGAAATCGAGGCTACTGGTCGACGCAGACTTGAGATTTCCAAAGCTACTAGGATCCCGCTAACACGCCTCCTCGTGGATCGATCCTGACTACCCTTCCACTACAACGGGAGGAAGTCTTGTAATTATTTGCTTAGGCTAGGAGTTGGATTACATTTATTACATCTTTATTATTTGTAATTACTAGACATATCAAGCCTCCTGCAACAACAGTTAGCATGAATCCCTTTTCTTTCGATTAGGACTAAACATAGAATCGTAGGAGGAGAGATAGACACAACGATATCAACATCAAATACTTACCTTAAGCGCGCATGGCTAACGTCGGGCTCACCCCGACCCTAAGAGCTTTGGGGAACTACTCGCTTCTCATCATGGGATTCATCGTCAATTGAAAGGAAGAAACTTGCATTAAACTAAACTTCGAAGCCTTACAACTCAACGTCAACTTTCGCAAACGTCAAACCCTAAAACTTCTCTCTAACTCTAACTCTATTGTCTATGTCTTGTTAATTGATGGTATGAAAGATTCTCTAACAAATCAGCCCTAGGGCTTTATTTATAGGCTACTAATCCTCGCTATCCAAGGATTGTAACTCCTATCTAAACTATGAACTCTATCCGAACAATTAGGATAGGTCTTTTATTTTGATAAAAACTTTAATAACTTAAAGGTAAAAGATGAATAAACTTTAGCTGCCATCTATCTTGAAAGTATGAGATAATCATGTGCCTCCTTGAAGATATAGTTCCAATCCGCATTCGAAATCGAGTCTATCTTCTGTCGAGATAAGGGGTCGATATCGACACCAGAGGTCGATATCGAGGTCTCTGTTCCTGCTCGACTTGTTCAGCTCTGGTCGATTTCTATGTTGAGGTCGATATGGGGGTCGATATCTACCCCTGCTCAGCTTCACTTGGCTTCTCCGTTTTGACTCTGTTTTTGCTCGAATTCCTGCATGGTTAGCTCAAAACTTGTGTAGACTCTATTTCTTTCATTTTAGCCCATTCTTACTCAAGTTTATATTCTTTTGAACCTTTTCTTTGGAGATCGAACGAAATACGAAGTCAAAAGATGCAATAAAAGAAGGTGCAAATGTGTACATCAGTACGCTGGAGATTTCCATCAATAGTTACGAGTCAATCTCCATCGTGTGTCGAACGCTGGAGATTGCATTTATTTTTGGTTAATCTCTTCAGCTCTTTGTACGCTGGAGATTACCATCAATATTTACGAGTCAATCTCCATCGCGTGTCGAACGCTAGAGATTGCATTTATTTTTGGTTAATCTCTTCAACTCTTTGTACGTTGGAGATTACCATCAATATTTACGAGTCAATCTCTATCGCGTGTCGAACGTTGGAGAGTGCATTTATTTTTTGTTAAATCTCTTCAGCTCTTTGTGCGCTGGAGATTACCATCAATAGTTACGAGTCAATCTCTATCGCGTGTTGAACGCTGGAGATTGCATTTATTTTTGGTTAATCTCTTCAGCTCTTTGTACGATGGAGATTACCATCAATAGTTACGAGTCAATCTCCATCGCGTGTCGAACGCTGGAGATTGCATTTATATTTGGTTAATCTCTTCAGCTCTTTGTACACTGGAGATTACCTTCAATATTTATGAGTCAATCTCCATCTCGTGTCGAACGCTGGAGATTGCATTTATTTTTGGTTAATCTCTTCAGCTCTTTGTAGACTGGAGATTACCATCAATAGTTACGAGTCAATCCTCATCGCGTATCAAACATTGAAAATTGCATTTATGGTTCAAATTTTGATCTCAACATAAGAAAGTAAATAAAAACCATAGATCAAAATAACAACCGAAACATCACAAAAGAAAATATAAAGCCAAAATACGATGGGAACACCCTCACGATGGGAACGGCTCCAACGAACCCATAAAATAAACACACTTAAGAAGAGGAGTCATCTTTAGGTTCAAGCACTATGGTGTTAAAAGAACGCCCCCCTTCGTACTTAAAAATTACAAGAGAACATCCAGCACGAAGACCACCATCGTTTGCGAAATCAGCCCACCCATCAGTTAACCAAAACTGATCATTGTTGTCCTTGAACACCTTTACAGTAAACAATCGACCTATAGGAGATGTTAGCAGAACCTTTCCCCTCACAACGTCATTATACATAGGCCCAAAGAACTTCGGAAGTGCCTAAAAGTTCAAAAATTATGAAATCAGACAACTCGATTTTTTCTCTAACAAATAATAAACAAGGAGCCAAAATTATGACACAATACCATAAGACATGGTTGCTCCTCAGTATGGATAGACCCATGAAAATCACGCGGGAATAAGTTTGAAGAACCCATTCGTTATCCCATATAGATAGCAAATCTACTATCATACCTTTTTATATGCAAGTATACAAGATAAGATCACACATATTAAGACATGACAGAAGAGACGTAATAAAACAAGAGCAAATCTCTCAAAACTTCTGCACAACAGGCATGTGGAAAATTGCAGACAAAACCTGCAAACCTTATCCCTATCCACACATATATCGAAAACAATATGCAAAACCTGCAAATACTGTATATTATCCCTGTCCATACACGTGTCAAACGACAGAAAGATATAAGGTATAAGCTTTATAGCTTTATCGCGATCTTCAAACGACCGAAAGATATAAGCTTTATAACATTATTACTTACACCAAAATCATCAACATTGTTACAAACAACCAGAGCTAAGAAACTTTTCATTCACCTTATTCATTTATTTAACAAGTCACAACATAAAATGCCACCTCCATGTTCAGCAATGAACATTGAATGCCACATCACCATTCTGATCAGGTTCTGGCTCGATCGCGATAACATCAAACAAAGAGTTCCCATCATAATAAAAAATCAACCGCGTACCAACTCGGATCTCATTCATGGCCACAAATTTTGACCATCTTTCGGTAAACCAATAACGATCAGTGCTCAATTTTTCAACTGTCACCCAAAACGTATCATCATCTCGCGAAGACAATATCACTTGCCTCAAGACGTCATTGCCATAAGTTACATACCCATATGGAAGAGGCTAAAAAAAAGAGAAGAAGAACAGAATTCAATAATTCAAAATTCATAGATTCTTCAAAAAACAAAGAATTCACAAAACATACAAGCCGATGCAAATAACTCTCCACAACAACGTCCACTATAAAACTCCCGAGCATAGGAAAGTTGATCCTCGATCCAGTCAATGAGCTATTTGACATCATCAATAGAAAAACACTTATAAGTTTTCGAAACTAACAAAACGCTATTTATAAAAGGTTAAAATTTCAAGACAATCGTGGCAAGCGATGAACCATCGTCCTTATCTTTATCGTTACAAAAGGATTGTTCCAAGACACGATCTAACTTTAAGCTTATCCACAAGCAAGGATCAGATCAGAAGCTCAGCAACAAGGTTCAATCAACACGCGTCCTGCCACTAATTCAAAAACCTATACGCTATTTCCCTTATTCTAACAATGAATTTATATAAATACACCTGCCCGTTGCCTACAAAGTTTTAAGCAGAACATTCTCATACAATGCCAAGTTTCAATGCATTCTCTCAAAATCTTTCCCCTCCTAGATTTATCCCAAGTGTTATAACATACCCCAACCCTAGGTTCATCAGAATGATCCTTCTTCAGAGTCATATGGTCGGGCTCCCCCTTCCATATATATTTACAGAACTTGAAGAAGAAGTTCTAGGTCATGTATTCCTCCGCTCTCCCTCAAACCAACACTTCATGATCCTAGTAGAAAGAGATGAAGGAAATTGGTACTCCCTTTCTGAAGGATGGAGAGATTTTGTAAGAATCAATAACCTTATAATTGGAGCGTGTCTTACATTCGAATATGAAGGAGACGCTCATTTTCAAATTACCATATAGGAGCCTAGACCAGAGCAAAACGGAGATATCTCTTATGATCTCATGTGCTATGAAGAAATAGGAGATACCACGCAAATCTAAAAATTACTGAACAAGGTTTTGTAACAAATTTGATCCAGATAGATCAAATTTCATCCATAAATAAAAACTTAGCGAACCCTTTTATTTTATGTTATTTCACGCGTTATTTTATAAAGCACTCAACAACAGGATATTGGTAAGGGTATCGCGAAGTAAGCAAAAGCAATAAGCAAGAGTTTAAATTATATATTTATTAAAAAAAACCATAAACGGCGACAAAAAAGTTGACCTGAATATCGCGGGTAAAACTGTTCAAAAACCATTACGCCGAGCAAAAGAAACAAATCGATGTTCAAAAACAACCGACACAAATGTTTTCTAAGAACCAACAGCGGGATCGCGATTTTGATCGTCGAGATTACCAACCATGCCCGTTTCAAGCGACGGTGTGGGGGAAGAAGGGGCCAAACCTCGAGACGAATCCACGAGAACCATATTGCTAGCATCATAACTAGGCATGAACATTTTAACAGAACTGTCGAGATGGGCGAACCGGTTCACACTCTGAACGACCCCACCATCAACACCTTTCGTGAACGCCTCAGCTAAATAGCTGTAAAGAATGGATTGATTCCCCAACTGTCTCTAAAAATTTACCAAGTCATTTTGTGCCCTCATCGGTTAGAAGATACTCGTAAAGGGTAGCTTTGGTCAATTGAACATAATCGCTGGTCGTATACTTCTCCAACTCCCCCTTAACAACAGACAATTCGTCGCGCCCACGTTGAAACTCCTCCTCCAACCCACGCAGCTGACCCTCTAAGTTTGAAATCTGCGATGCACTTTCTGCATTATTTTCCCTCAAATTCATGGATTCTACGTTCGAAAGGTGTAGCTCCCCCTTCACCTTCTCAAGCTCCTTCTCAGTTTTCTCCAAAGCGTCTTGTAAACTCTTGATGGTCCCTTCTTGCATCTCTGCGTCTTTCAGCTTGGACAACTTAACTTGAAGAATTTTTACTTCTTTCTGCAACTGAGATACGCGATCACTATACTCCTTCAGGCGTCTCGTCACTTCTTCCCATTGAAGATTATACTAATCATTAAATAATAAAATATGTAAAAAGGGGGAAGTCCGAAGAAAGTGAAAGTTTCATAGCAAAGTAAAAGAGCAATTTAAACCTACCCAACCCACAACCTTCTACCCTTGGTCGGCTAAATCCTCATCCGCGAGGGCCCGAAGATAATCCCTTTCGGCTGGACAACTCCTCGCGGGAAGAGCAAGTTTTCGATAGTCGATCGCTGTGAAACCGGGTCGCCGATAACCTAATATAGTTATTCCAGACTGAGTGAGAGGCTCTTTTGATGAAGGCATGCCTGGACCTTTGTCCCATGTTTTCCTTTTCTTACCTGTTGTTCGGACAAGAGGCTCATCATCTCTGGTCGGACTTTGATCCAAATCAAGGACGGGCAGGGTGCTTGCAACGTCCTCCGAGGGACGATTCTCGACAGGAACTAGAGGCAAAGCAAGTTCCCGAGCTACTGATGAGACACCAACAGCCGATGATCTTGAGGTCTTCTTCCCCTTCAAAGCTCCCATGGAAAGTTTGGTAAGATCCAACATACCTGCCAAAGAAAAAAGGCATGATATAGACGAATGTGGATTGAGGTCAGAAATAATTATCTTCGTATAAAAAGGAACGAAAATTATAATATATCGCGGGTCAAAGGAAGCATTGAATACCCACCCCGAGTATGTGGGAGGCTGAGTCTTGCCATTTCTAAGCGGGCAGGAGTTATGAAATCGTTATAACTACGCTTGCCCACTTTCTTTCCACATCCAAACATTGCTTTCAATTGATCAGTTGTTGTGGTCCTGTTCTTGGGAGGGGCTTGATAATTGCTCGGGCTGATTTTAAAGTTTAAAACAGCCCCATAGAGATCGCGAACTAAGAACCATTTTTTCCTCCATCCGGGACTACTCGACAGTCTCGTTACTATTTCGCCACTAAGAGACGTGGACACCAACCCATCTTTCCCATGCCTAAGGAATAAGAATGTGAATAGATGGTCTAACGACATTTCCTGTTTTAAGGTTGCACATCGCATGGTATAAATGGCCAAAAACATCCATACGTTAAAGGAAACCTGAGTTGGGCACACTCGAATTTTCCCCAGAAATTTTGCATGGAGTCTAGGCAAAGGAAGACGAAACCCTTGGAGTAAACTCTCCAGATGAACCACCAAGTGATTAGGGTATATGTTCAAGCAACCTCCTCTCACAGAAGGCAAAACCAATTCTACCCCCACAGGCCAAGGAAAAGCACGAGCCGCGAGTTGCAAATGCATGGGCTCGAAAATAGATACCTCCCCCCTAGTCTCCGATGTAGTAGGGGCTATCCTCTCCTCAAGAACAGAAGGGACAGGAGGAGGATCAGAAGGGGTAAAGCCCTCATAGAAACTATTGTTCGCGAACTCTTCAACATTGTAAGGAGGCATGGAGAAATCTCCGGGTGCCATGCGAATCTCTTTATGTTTCTTTCCATCGCGAATCACTTTTCCTCGCTTACCTTGACCATCCTCAGATTCGGATATATGGTAATACGCGGGATCTTTTTTCGACAAGGGTTGCTTAAATGATCCATATAGGGAGGCCCTACTTTTTCCTTTTAACAATACCACCTTTTCTTTTTTTTTTCCCCGCGTTTTTCCAGCTGAAGTGGGGGGAGACAAATGGAAGACTTCGTGGCCTCTGAGTCATTTTTCGCGATCGAATGCGAAGTTCTTGAAGAGCTGAATTCCTCTCCTACAACCATCGCGCTCATATTCTGGTTGTCGTTTTCTGATGACATCGTCTATTTTTCCCCAAAAAGTAAAGACCCTTCTAAGAAACAAACTCCCTGAAAAGACGCGAAGAAGGAAAATCAACACGGGGAAAACAGTCTCTTCAAAATCGGGATTAGATAGAAATGGTGCCAAAAAGCCCCTCACAAGGGCCAGATTGGCGCCTCACGCACCTCCTTGAGAAGGCAATGAAAAGACTCTTTTACAAGGAATGACGGCTGAAAAACGCCTTTTTGCCTTCCTAAAAAAACCTTTTTCCCAAGACAGAAAACGAAACGTCCCCAAAAGAAAAAATATAGCAGAAAATCGCCAAAGATTTCATTTTTTTGTCCCATCGGAGAACCGCCACCTGATCAACCTCAATCCGCCCTGCCAAGGGTGGTCCGATCATACAATCCGGGAAGGGAACTAAGAGCCACCGGTCCAACCGCCACTAAACACCACTTTTTTCGTCCTTTCCCCCACCAAAGGAGGGGTTTTTTACATCCTCATTTCGAGAGGAAACCCTCCAAAAGGAATTTCCCCCTTTTAACCCAAAATCTAGAAGAAATCAGGGGGGAAAGATGAAGAAAATCGGAAATGGAAACAAAAACCATAGATAGAAAATGGCAAAAGAAAACTATAAAGAAGAGACGAATTCAAGGGCCACTTACTTCAAAATGGAGAGCTGATCGAAGAGGAAGCTCTAATCTGGAAGTAACTCTACCCGAAATCACTAAACCAGAAAGTCCAAGCGACGGTTTCTTGAAAGGCCACTTCCCTTTTTTCTCTTTTCCTCTCTCTCCTCCCGATTCGAGATAAGATGAAATGATGAGAAAGAGTGAAGACCTTATTTATAAGTCTCTGTGGGACCGTACCGATTCCCGTTCTAATGACCCATGAACATATTGGGCTTGACCGCCCAAGCCCATCTCCACGCAAACGTCATGTTCCCCCGTTAAGGAGAAGGGAGGCATCGCTTTTTATCGAGACTTGATCGCGTGTCACTTTTCCTCGCGATCTAGTCCCGAGGAGATATGACGATGCCATAAAAAATAACCCCTTTTATTAATGGTGGTATGACGTCATAAATAGGCTACCCCACGCAAAAGTCATATACACACTAAAGATTATACCATCGCGATCAGAGTTTTCTGAATTCACATGAACAAAGGCTTAGGTCTAAATAAGAATATCTCCCCTCAGGTTTGAGATCGCGAATAGAAACTCCGAACCGACTAAAACTCCCTCAAAAGAGCAAGTAGCTCGCTGGTAAAGCACCTCCCATCTGACATCGCCACGTGTAGCTACTCTGGACTGTTGGCATGAATAGGCTACCCCACGCAAAAGTCATATACACACTAAAGATTATACCATCGCGATCAGAGTTTTCTCAATTCACATGAACAAAGGCTCAGGTCTAAATAAGAATATCTCCCCTCAGGTTTGAGATCGCGAATAAAAACTCCGAACCGACTAAAACTCCCTCAAAAGAGCAAGCAGCTCGCTGGTGAAGCACCTCCCATCTGACATCGCCACGTGTAGCTACTCTGGACTGCTGGCATGAGGGCATGGGCTACACGTGTCCCCTACATGAATCACGAGGTCACCCGCCACCAGCAAGCTGCTCGCTTGGATAATACTATAAATACCCCCTAGTACCCACCAGAACAGGGATTCGAAAGAAGAGAGAAGAAAAAGAGCTCTACAACTTCCTTCGACATAAAACCCTTAGGATTGAGCTCTCTAGACCCTTAAATCGGAGAAGAAGATTTTCTGAGAAAGACACATCATCGAATCAAACTTCCTCTAAAGACGACGATTGAACAGTAAATATACCTGATCGCGAAACTTGGAAACTCGTAAGGCCACACACAACAATAACATAATCATTTGATCACGAAATCAAGTATTATCTTACGATACTGCAGGTATTAAAGGATTTTTGTCGTCACCTTGAGGTAATAAGTATAGGTGAAATTCCAAAACCGCTTCAGCTGCCATCTTAGAGATCGAGTCAAGGTTAGTGGCAAAGTTGGACGACATGGCGAGGAGTATAACTGCGGGGTTAGGATCGAAGATGATCACGCTTGAGGAGTCAATTGAAGACTTGAAGAGGACATTGAGGGGGAAGGGGACTAGGGAGTCGGATGAGCAAGGGGAGGTTTTGCCGAAGAAGGAGGTAAGGTTTTTCGTGTGTCGGGACATCATATAAATTGCATCATGTAATTATATATAACTGTCATGTCAAGATTATTAGATGTCATGTAAATGTCAGTACATGTCATGAAAATATAAGTATCTGTGAATTTAATTAGATGTCATGTGGATAGGTTCATGGAGCAGTGAAGGACAATGTAAAGACCGGAAAAATATTAAATTATTATTTTATTTACATATTTATTTATGTCGGATTTGATCCGTTAATTCGAAAAAATTTGAAAATTTCCGTTCTCGAGCCAACGACTTATTTAAATTCTTTGAAACAATTCTGGCATAAACTTGTTACTCAATTTGGGGACGAAATAATTCCGCTTTATTTTTCCAAGGCTTGAAAATATTTTCGGGTTTCGTTATTTAATTCGGATTTGATTAATTATTTTAAATCGCATCGGGTTAAGGTCGGAAAGCGGGTTTCGGAACTTATTCCTGGATATAATAGTTGACTTTCACAACAATTAATATCCCCCTTCCTAGCCAACCGAAGAGCCCCTACCCCAACAGCTCTAGCCCCCCCCCCTTTTTTCCAAACAACCCACTGCACTCCCTCCTTCAACTGAGACAAGACAACCCCTAAACCCATTCCCTCCCTTCTTTATATTTTCATTTCATCATTGATCAGTCCACCACCATCACCTCGACACTCCACCTTCAGCTCCTTCATTTCCTTCCAATCACCAACATCCTTCTCTCTCTATCTGTTTTGCTTCCAACCACCGCCACCTACACCTTTGTCGAGCCACCAATTGAACACCACAGTAGAGCACCACCACGATCACCACCCACATAACCCTCTCCTTTCCCTCTGTTTTTCACCTCCATTACGCCCTCCCTTCCTCTAAGCATCAGCCCCAAGCCACCTCCCCTGCTCCTCCGATTCGAGCACTCACCCAAGCTCACCACCACCTCCGATACGGCCCCCAACGACAACAGCAACACCACGGCCAAGCGACACCCTCATACGATTTCGTTCGGGGAAGAGTGAACGCGGACGAGCTCCGACGAGCCTCGGTGAGACCACTTCCCTTTCGTTTTCCTTTTCTTAGCCTTACTGTCCTCGTGTCAATGTAAACCTTAGTTCTGGGGGGGAAATGGGCGCCATTGTTGAACAGAGGTCTTAGGTGCGAGAGGTGTGTGGGTAAGAGAGAGAGAGGGAGAGAGCGGGAAAGCGAATCGGAGAGGGTGACGGGAGAGTGAGGGCAAGCGGGTTGAGCAAGAGGGTGAGCTGGAGAGGGGACAGCGAGAGCGGGTTTGCGAGGACGAGAGCGGTTGAGAGCGCCGGCGAGGTGGGTTATGAACAGAGGAGGACAGGAGCTGGGGGAAGAAGAAGAGGGAAACGGGTTCAGTTTTCTTTTCTTTTTTGGGTCCTGTCTGACCGTTTAATGGGAAACGGTTCACTAATGGGATCTGAGATCGGGTTATGGGCTGGGTCTGGGCTGGTTCGGATTCGGGCTGACATTTGGGTCTTCTGGATATGGGTATTGGGCCTTTTTGTTCAGATTTGGGTAAAATCATTTAGGGTTATTTTATTGGTTTAGTCGATTATTGATTTATCTAATTCATTTGTTTAAGTATTATTATTACTTATATTGAATTATTGAATTATTTTTTTATTTTTCTTTTATTTATTTATTCTGACTTAATTAATTAATTAATTAATTAATTAATTATTATTCAATTATTTATTCATTGGCTATTTTCTTATGTGCTAAAGTATTTAAGTGTTTATGTGATTATTTAGTTATTAATTATTTGATTAAGTATTAAATGGTATTTAAACAATTAGATCTAAAATATATTATTTTGGACTTATTTACCAAGTGTCTTAAATTATTTAAAACAATAGAAGAAAGGTATTGAAATATACTAACTTATGTCGGGATCGTTTTAACAATATAATTTTGAGAAATTGGTTTAAAGGTTTACTTGGTTGTTCAAATGATATTTTCATGATTATATGTTTATGTGATATTGATGATAATTAATGTGTTGAGACTTTTGAAGGATGTTACTTGGTTTTAACTTGCGGAATGGTTTGGTGAATAATATGTGTGGGAATTATGTGATATGAATATAGGATGAAGCCTGATTGATATGGAATGTTAAATTGATTATAAAGCATGATGTGAGGTATTATGATGAAATGATGGAACGATATATGAGTAAGGATATGTTGAGATGAGGGTATGATGAGATGGTGCGATGAATTATGGAAATAAGAATGGAATAGGAGGATATAAGACGTTTGTGTTAAGTTGAGATAAATGATGATGATGATGATGTTATGACTTATTATCGATGTATAGATTATGTGTAGCGGTAAATGGGTCCTACATGCTTTAGACTTATATTTTGTATCCATTAAAATTGTTAGGTGGTCCGTGACGTGATTGGCTTGCTTACTGCTGGTTTATTGCTTTTGCTGATCTACTACTCCAGGTAAGTCCTCCGGGGCTTACTCAAGTTAGAACCTCATGCCTGATGTGTCATATAGTATGTAGGCATTATAACATCATGTCATGTAGTAACATGCTTAGGTTCTGCACTAACATACGAGCATATGTATTCTGAATGCGATTGGTAGAAACGGCCGTAAGTTGTGAGTCTAGAGTCGTTGCTAGGGTCATAGGACTACCCAGCTCCATCGGGTTTGTCCTGATTGAGTCATCTAAGAGCATGATTTACTGAGTTATATATATATATATATATGACTGCGGCGGTGATCGAGTGTCCCACCCCGGCTAAGGTGTGGACTGAGGCATGAGATATACTGCGGCACCGACCGAGTCGTCTGGCCCCGACTGAGGCAGATATCCGACCCCGGCTGAGGTACGGATATGAGAGAGATACCCGCCCCGACCGAGGCATGGGTTTGAGAGATTGGGACATGCCACTTGGCATTCTGTGTGGGCTCATTTACTGCATTTCTGTCATTATATATGAATTGTCAACATCCTTGCGTGTTTAATATTTCAGTAATGCATTAGATCATTTTCATATAGGCTTAGAGTGTATTATATGTCCTCAGCGAGGTCTTCAGGGCCCGCATGAGTGGCTCGACCTTGACTTCGTGGTTAGTTTCAGGTACCCATACCCTTGCTTGATCATGTGCTGTTGTGGCGGGGGATATCTTATGGCGCAGTGAGAGGGAGAGTAAGACCGACTTGAACTCCACACTTTTGCTACTTATTTCCTCGTATTTGGTTTTGACCCGGCCATGCCGTGGCAATTTGTATTACGATATTTCCTTCTTTATGCTTTCGAACTTAAAACGTTTTGAGCGACTTAGGCAAGTAGGACAGGTTCGGGGGACCTAACGGCCCTACCGCGAATTTTAGGGTGCAAAATCCCTTCTTTGATCACTAAAACTTTGTCTTAAAACTCAACTCGTACTCGAATTGCAAGATCCAAACGAAGGTATACAATCCTTCGAAACGTAACCCGAATGATTATATTTGGGCCGTTACAAAGGTGGTATCAGAGCTTGGGTTGCGCGATTCAAGTACAAATGGGTTGAAATATGATTTTGAAAATCGCCCAATGTTTTTAAAGCATTTTTTGAAGAGTTTTAAATGGGCAAAATGAATTTAATATGGCTAAATTAATGAACAAAGCTTAATAAACTTGACTTAAAATAAAGGAAATCGAGGGGGTAAAAAGGCGATAGACCATCCCTATTTGATGTAGGCTTGGGAAAAGGTAGGCAAAACTTAGCTTTGTACTTTACAGAGGGCCTGGAAGACTCCAAGGAGTTTGCACCGTGGCGGTTGGAGTAGCGGGGATTGAATATAGAGGCCGAGAGGATAGATGCCCCTCCGGTCTGTTGCCCCTTGAAGGGCAGCTTCTAGATAGATTCTGTGATTTTATATAAATTGGGCCTGAGGGCGATCCCCCTCGAAGGGGATCTGATTATACACTGTTGAGTGCTTATGTGCTAGATGCCTTGTTTTGACGTTCCTCTTCATGTGTTCTTTCCCTCGGTCTAGGATTTTATTTGATATCTTCTTGGGAGTGTGTTGAAATTTTGCAGCTAGGATAGCGAGACGTCCTTTCTTATCGTTTGGTTGGGAAATGTCGATCATATGGGTGATCTTTCCACATCCTTCATTCATTGGTGTCATGATCCTTTCATTTTTCATTTTACCTTTTCCTACCTTCCATCCATATTGTCAAATGATATTTTATCGGCCTTCTTTTCCTAATATTAGAAAAAGAAATCTTTCATGGGAAATCGGGTTGGTAATCTCACTACATTCATGGTTCTTGTTCAAGTGGATTGATTCCTTGGGTGCCTGATATGAGAGTAGGAATGTGTGACACTTGAGGATATTTTCTAGAGTAAGGATGGGATAGTATTGAAGAGTGTAGAATTGGTATCGAAAGTCTAAGATACTAGGTTAGGAAAAAAAAAAAGCTGAGATGTCCACTTAGTCAATTAGAGGTGCTACCAAACCTTGCTTTGGGATACGTGTAGGGATTAGGAATCTAAATTTTTGTGATTGGAAATACAAAATGAGAGGATGACACATATAAGGTTTGTAGTGGAAGATGATTCTTTAGAGATTGATTAGCGATGGGAATGTATGCGGATATGGGGAGTAGAATAAGGGTATTGAAATAATTTGAAAAATTCCTCTTAGAGGTAATAAGAGAATGAACCGATAAGGACATAGGTAAGGGGGATGACCTCGATAAGAAGGCCTATTTTGGGCATGTGAGGGATAGAGATGATTTAGGGGCCACTTCGATCGTAAGGGTGAGGATGGATTTAGGAGGTCGGAAAATTTTGTGCAGAATATCGAGAACTATCCGAGTGAAAGATATTGAGGTGCTAATAGTTATAGGCAATGGAAATCTGTTCTTGTGACATCTTAATAGAATTGAATAAATAAGGCATGGAAATTTTGGAAAATTTAGAATAGGACGGCATGTAAGGATCGTAATCGTTTGGGATCATAGCAGAGTTTTGAGTGATAGTTGGCGTTTCGAGTGAATATGTATGAAATTTGGGTAATGCGATTTGGTTCATGAGTGCTCGTATGACTTACTTAGGCAGACCTCATGTGTGGATCAGTTGAGAAGAGATGCAGTAAGGGTTTTGCTAAAAGGTTCACGATTGGGGAGCTTTCAGATCTTTGGGTGAGTTTGGGATTTTAATGTTGAGAAAGAAAGGGGATGAGGTTTTGGAATAATTGATCTTGATCTGTGATAATTGGGTAAAGTATTAATTTAAGGTTTTAGGTGAGTCAATAGAAAAATCGGGATCGTGAGATTGGGACCGTACTGAGTAATTGGGGAACTTGTTTGACTTGCGCTATTAGGTTCTTCATGATTAACTTTGGGTGAGTTGTAGGCCCTTGATCTTTTGCGGGAATCGGTGAGGGACCTATAGGTTTGATTTTACGGAGAGTGAAACGCACTAGGACTTGGGATTCGGAATATGGCATGAGTCTTCTTGATGCTCATTTACATCTTGTTGAATACTTCTATGCTACGCGATAAGTCGTTGCCTTCATTCCAGCAATCATGGTGGACACCCGACATGGACCGACGGGGCATGGAGGCCCTGTACGTAGAGGTAGAGGACGACCCCGTCGTAGGACATCTACTATTTCGGCCGACGCTAACACTCCGACACCCAAGGGCGGCGAGACTCAGGTCCCCCTTCAGCAGACCACACCGGGGCAGATGGATCGAGCTGCGATCCTAGAGGTATTGCAGGAGTTTATTGGGGAGTCACAGTCTGCAGCACCCGGGGCCCAGATTCCTATCGAGCAGCCTATAGCACCTGAGCCCGCTCGAGCTATTCCTATGGTCGTTGCGCGACCCAAGAAGCGCATCGACTGGGTGAAGGTCATGGGGCAG
This sequence comes from Persicaria maculosa, assembly GCA_963922045.1. Taxonomy (NCBI): domain Eukaryota; kingdom Viridiplantae; phylum Streptophyta; class Magnoliopsida; order Caryophyllales; family Polygonaceae; genus Persicaria; species Persicaria maculosa. The sequence continues at coordinate 18,561,349 of OY998271.1, read as the reverse complement.
TGTCACCCACCGCAGTTCTCAGGAGACGCCGGAAAGGATGTCGAGAGGTGGTTCCGTCAGCTAGACGGGATCTTCAACCATATCGATGCGCCAGCTACAGAGCGACAGAGCTAGCAGGAGGACATCTGCAGAAGGACGCCTTTGATCGCTGGTCCATGTACAAGACGGAGCAAACCGAGTGGAGTTATGATGCCTTCCGGACTTTGATGCTGAAGGAGTATAGTCCCCCGGGGACTCAGATTGCTCGCGAGGTGGTATTTTATCGTGGGACCTATAACCCGTCTCTCTCTGTTGTTGATGTTGTCCGCCATTTCAAGAAGGAGCTGGTTTACTGTGCTTACCTGTGTCCCACTGACGAGAGTCGGATTCGATTGTTGTCGATGAGGTTGTCACCAGCAGTACTACTGCATGCTTCTAGTCTGGGCGCAGTCTCGTTCAATCATTTCCTGGAGGTGGTTCTTCTATACGATCAGCAGCGCATTCTCTCTGATGCTGCTTATGCTTCCTCCCTTTTTGAGAGGAAGAGGCCGAGGCCTGATGAGACTAGGGGAGAGATGAGACCCAGTTGAGGAGGATTTAGAGGAGATACATCGAGAGTACCATTTGCCCCACCAGCTCAGAGCGGAGAGATTAGAGCCCGAGCTACATGTTATGGATGCCATAAGGAGGGACACGTTCTGCAATCTTGTCCGAGGAAGCACACTCTGTGTTTTTCATGCGGGACTCAAGGGCATCGATCTCATCGCTGCCCCAAGACTGGAGAGACACCATCTGCACCAGTCCCCGGACTTTCGGAGGCTCCTAGGCCACCACTACTGGCTCATCCTCAGAGTCAGGGGAGAGGAGTTGTAGCTAGCCGAGGACGAGGAGGTAGAGGATTCCAGGGCGACGAGGGCCATGGTCACAGAGGATGGTCATCAGGAGGGCAAGATGTCGGCCTGCCCCCACCACCCCGCGTTTATCAGATGAGCGCAGAGGAGTATTCTGCCCCTCCTACTGCAGGTAGTGCGGTTCTACATGATTGACTCTATTTTTAACTGTATGCTTGGTTGTGAGTCTGTGAGTGATATTGATGTGCGGATTTCCATGCTTTTACGATCTATTGATATATGATTGGTTGATGTTGGAATTTGACATGTTTATAGATTTTATCATGATGATGGATTTTGGTGAAATGGCGTCCTGAATTGTTAACACTTGGAACTTGATGTTGAGATAGACTTGAGAAATTGAACCTAGGACGTGGAATATGGGATTAGCCCTTAGAGGTGGATGACTCCACCTCTTGATGTTCTAAAATTGCTTGACTAACGTCGGATTTGAAAGATTTTAAACGGTGCTAAAAAAGACTAACTTGGATTTTGAAAGACCAAACGCGATCGAGAATTTCAACGATTTGAGGCAAATTGTTTTATTTATTCATTTATTTATTATTATTTATTTTATTTATTGCGAAACCCTTTTGAAACTTACCTATTTCGGGTAAATCTATAATACTTCACGAAGTGGATACAAGCATTTTATGGGAGCGCTTGTAGGGTGCTTGCTAAGACCTAGTGATGATATTGTAGTACTTTTAGAGTTGTGGCACTTCCGAAAAGTCGAAGCGAGGATGTGATAGGGGCACTTATTGCATACTTGTCAAGATCAATTGGAGATGTCACGACCGTGACTAGGATGTTGTGAGAATCCCGGAAGACACATTCGAGATGATTGCAAGATCCTTGGACATGGTCCTTGGACTCGCGTTTTAAAACATTCTCCTCTTACTTTGAAGTAATATTAGTCTCGGGGACGAGACTTGTTTTTAGAGGTGGATAATGTAAAGACCGAAAAAATTTTAAATTATTATTTTATTTAAATATTTATTTATGTCGAATTTGATCCGTTAATTCGGAAAATTTTGAAAATTTTCGTTCTCGAGCCAACTACTTATTTAAATTCTTTGAAACAATTTTGGCATAAACTAGTTACTCAATTTGGGGACGAAATAATTCCGCTTTATTTTTCCAAGGCTTGAAAATATTTTCGGGTTTCGTTATTTAATTCGGATTCGATTAATTATTTTAAATCGTGTCGGGTTAAGGTCGAAAAGCGGGTTTCGGAACTTATTCCCGGATATAATAGTTGACTTTCACCACAATTAATATCCCCCTTCCTAGCCACCCTAAGAGCCCTTACCCCAACAGCTCTAGACCCCCCCTTTTTTCCAAACAACCCACTGCACTCCCTCCTTCTACTGAGACAAGACAGCCCCTAAACCCATTCCCTCCCTTCTTTATATTTTCATTTCATCATTGATCAGTCCACCACCATCACCTCGACACTCCACCTTCAGCTCCTTCATTTCCTTCCAATCACCACCATCATTCTCTCTCTATTTGTTTCGCTTCCAATCACCGCCACCTACACCTTTGTCGAGCCACCAATTGAACACCACAGTAGAGCACCACCACGATCACCACCCACATAACCCTCTCCTTTCCCTCTGTTTTTCACCTCCATTACGCCTTCCCTTCCTCTAAGCATCAGCCCCAAGCCACCTCCCCTGCTCCTCCGATTCGAGCACTCACCCAAGCTCACCACCACCTCTGATACTTCCCCCGACGACAACAGCAACACCACGGCCAAGCGACACCCTCATACGATTTCGTTCGGGGAAGAGTGAACGCGGACGAGCTCCGACGAGCCTCGGTGAGACCCCTTCCCTTTCGTTTTCCTTTTCTTACCCTTAGGGTCCTCGTGTCAATGTAAACCTTAGTTCTGGGGGGAAATGGGCGCCATTGTTGAACAGAGGTCTTAGGTGCGAGAGGTGTGTGGGTATGAGAGAGAGAGAGAGAGAGAGAGAGCGGGAAAGCAAATCGAAGAGGGTGACGGGAGAGTGAGGGCAAGCGGGTTGAGCAAGAGGGCGAGCTGGAGAGGGGACAGCGAGAGCGGGTTTGCGAGGACGAGAGCGGTAGAGAGCGCCGGCGAGGTGGGTTATGAACAGAGGAGGACAGGGGCTAGGGGAAGAAGAAGAGGGAAACGGGTTCGGTTTTCTTTTTCTTTTTTTTGGGTCCGGTCTGACCGTTTAATGGGAACCGGTTCACTAATGGGATCTGAGATCGGGTTATGGGCTGGGTCTGGGCTGGTTCGGATACGGGCTGACATTTGGGTCTTCTGGATATGGGTATTGGGCCTTTTTATTCAGATTTGGGTAAAATCATTTAGGGTTATTTTATTGGTTTAGTCGATTATTGATTTATCTAATTCATTTGTTTAAGTATTATTATTACTTATATTGAATTATTGAATTATTTTTTTATTTTTATTTTATTTATTTATTCTGACTTAATTAATTAATTAATTAATTATTATTCAATTATTTATTCATTGGATATTTTCTTATGTGCTAAAGTCTTTAAGTGCTTATGTGATTATTTAGTTATTAATTATTTGATTAAGTATTAAATGGTATTTAAACAAATAGATCTAAAATATATTATTTTGGACTTATTTACCAAGTGTCTTAAATTATTTACAACAATAGAAGAAAGGTATTGAAATATACTAACTTATGTCGGGATCGTTTTAACAATATAATTTTGAGAAATTGGTTAAAAGGTTTACTTAAAGGTTTACTTGGTTGTTCAAATGATATTTTCATGAGTATATGTTTATGTGATATTGATGATAATTAATGTGTTGAGACTTTTGAAGGATGTTACTTGGTTTTAACTTGCGGAATGATTTGGTGAATAATATGTATGGGAATTATGTGATATGAATATAGGATGAAGCCTGATTGATATGGAATGTTAAATTGATTATAAAGCATGATGTGAGGTATTATGATGAAATGATGGAACGATATATGAGTAAGGATATGTTGAGATGAGGGTATGATGAGATGGTGCGATGAATTATGGAAAAAAGAATGGAATAGGAGGATATAAGACGTTTGTGTTAAGTTGAGATAAATGATGATGATGATGATGATGATGATGATGATGATGATGATGATGATGATGATGTTATGACTTATTATCGATGTAAAGATTCTGTGTAGCGGTAAATGGGTCCTATATGCTTTAGACTTATATTTTGTATGCATTAAAATTGTTAGGTGGTCCGTGACGTGATTGGCTTGCTTACTGCTGGTTTATTGCTTTTGCTGATCTGCTACTCCAGGTAAGTCCTCCGGAGCTTACTCAAGTTAGAACCTCATGCCTGATGTGTCATATAGTATGTAGGCATTATAACATCATGTCATGTAGTAGCATGCTTAGGTTCTGCACTAACATACGAGCATATGTATTCTGAATGTGATTGGTAGAAACAGCCGTAAGTTGTGAGTCTAGAGTCGTTGCTAGGGTCATAAGACAACCCAGCTCCATCGGGTTTGTCCTGATTGAGTCATCTGAGAGCATGATTTACTGAGTTATATATATATATGACTGCGGCGGTGACCGAGTGTCCCACCCTGGCTGAGGTGTGGACTGAGGCATGAGATATACTGCGGCACCGACCGAGTCGTCTGGCCCCGATTGAGGCAGACATCCGACCCCGGCTGAGGTACGGATATGAGAGAGATACCCACCCCGACCGAGGCATGGGTTTGAGAGATTGGGACATGCCACTTGGCATTCTGTGTGGGCCCATTTACTGCATTTCTGTCATTATATACGAATTGTCAACATGGTTGCGTGTTTAATATTTCAGTAATGCATTAGATTATTTTCATCTGGGCTTAGAGCGTATTATATGTCCTCATCGAGGTCTTCAGGGCCCGCATGAGTGGCTCGACCTTGACTTCGTGGTTAGTTTCAGGTACCCGTACCCTTGCTTGATCATGTGCTGTTGTGGCGGGGGATATCTTATGGCGCAGTGAGAGGGAGAGTAAGACCGACTTGAACTCCACACTTTTGCTACTTATTTTCTCGTATTTGGTTTTGACCCGGCCATGCCGTGGCAATTTGTATTACGATATTTCCTTCTTTATGCTTTCGAACTTAAAACGTTTTGAGCGACTTAGGCAAGTAGGACAGGTTCGGGGGACCTAATGGCCCTACCGCGAATTTTAGGCTACGAAATCCCTTCTTTGATCACTAAAACTTTGTCTTAAAACTCAACTCGTACTCGAATTGCAAGATCCGAATGAAGGTATCCAATCCTTCGAAACGTAACCCTATAACCAATCGAGAACTTCCCGATTGGTTTTAGACTATTGTTGGTTGGTTTTAGACTGTTATTGGTTGGTTTTAGACTGTAATAGGTTCTTTTTAGACATTTCGCTTGGTTCGTTTTAGACTGTTGTTGGTTCGTTTTAGACATTTCGCTTTGGAATTGTTGTTGGTTTGTGGACTTGGTTGGTTAGTAATAATGTTGTTGATTCTACCTTGATGGTTTTGATGTATATATTTATATCTCCATTTATTGCATCATTTGACTTCTTATTTCATTCGTTTTCCAAAGAAAAGGTTCAAAAGAGTATAAACTTGTGTAAGAATGGGCTAAAGTGCAAGAAATATGGTCTGCACAAGTTTTGAGCTAACCCTGCAGGAATTTGAGCGAAATCGGAGTCAAAACGGAGAAGCCAAGTGAAGCTGAGCAGAGGTAGATATCGACCTTCAACATAGATATGGACCTCTGGTGTCGATATCGACCCTCATATCAACCTCAACATAGACATCGAAGTGGAGCTGGACAAGTCGAGCAGGAACAGAGACCTCGATATCGACCTCTGTGGTCGATATCGACCCCTTATCTCGACAGAAGATAGACTCGATTTCGAGATGCGGATTGGAAACTTTATCTTCAAGGAGGCACGGATTTATCTCATACTTTTAAGATAGATAGCAGCTGGAGGTTTATTTATCTTTTTACCTTTAAGTTTTATGAAGTTAATTTAAGTTATATCAAAATAAAAGACCTATCCTAATTGTTCGGATAGAGTTCATAGTTTAGATAGAAGTTACAATCCTCGGATAGCAAGGATTAGTAGCCTATAAATAAAGCCCTAGGGGGTTGGCATTCAAAGATCCAATTTTAGAGTTCAATTTTATTCAATAGAGTTAGAGAGAAGTTTTAGGGTTTGACGTTTGTGAAAGTTGACGTTGAGTTGTAAAGCTTCGGAGTTTATTTTAATGCAAGTTTCTTCTTTTCAATCAACAATGAGTTCCATGATGAGAAGCGAGTAAGTTCCCCAAAGCTCTTAGGGTCGGGGTGAGCCCGACGTTAGCCATGCGTGCTTGAGGTAAGTATTTGATGTCGATATCGTTGTGTCTATCTCTCCTCCTACGATTCTATGTTTAGTCCTAATCGAAAGAAAAGGGATTCATGCTAACAACTTGAGTTATAAACATAAAATTAGTAGAGACAATTAGGTTTATTTGCAAAAATAATCCTAAGAGTTGGTGTACGGCAAAAGCTTGTCCCTCGGGTGAAATAGCGCAATTGTCCGTCTTATTTATCTTATCGCATGCATTGGTTAACGTTGTGGTAAACCCTAATCCTAGGAGTTGCCTTTTACATATTTTATACACACAAAAACCTCTGTTTTATTTCTGTTCATTGCTTCCTTCCCATTCTTAAATCTTCGGCCTTTCTTTGCCGATGAAAAACTAACCCACTGCAGGAAGACATCGATATCGACCCCAGACGTCGATATCGACCACTGAGTTCGTCGACAGTTTTCTGAGTTGACGACGATCATCACTGCGGAGGTTTCTGGACATCGATATCGACACCAGACATCGATATCGACCCTATTGTGTCGACTGGCAGTCTTCTGAGCCAGTCAATTTCGTGACTGACATCGATATCGACCCTTTTCAGTCGATATCGACCACTTGTTTTTGTCTCTGCATGTCTTCTGTTGCAGAGAACATCGAAAGCCGAGGTTGACATCAAGGCCCAAGGTCAAAATCGAGGCTTCTGGTCGACGCAGACTTGAGATTTCCAAAGCTACTAGGATCCCGCTGACACGCCTCCTCGTGGATCGATCCTGACTACCCTTCCATTACAACGGGAGGAAGTCTTGTAATTATTTGCATAGGCTAGGAGTTGGTTTACGTTTATTACATCTTTATTATTTGTAATTACTCGACATATCATCCTCCTGCAACAACAAATTGGCACCGTTGCCGGGGAGGCAATCAATCGCGCCCTAGTAGTCTATCTCACGTCTCTATCTAGATTGGCTTTGCAGGTGTATGCGACGCATTGATCGCCCACCTGAATTTGAAGGAGTAGACGACCCTGAGCGTTATTTCCATCTAAGGGCCCAAGCTCAAAGAATCATGGCGGACAACGTGAACCAGGCTGAACTAATTGAGCAACTAAGGAAGCAGGTTGAGGACCTAACGACTAGAGAGGCGGCACTTAAGGAGCGTGCGGATAGGGAGGAGGAAGGCCGGAGGCAAATAGAAGCCCAAATCAATGCCCTCCCTCGGAATGCCAAGCAATACATGCACCCCGTGCTCACAGTGCCTGAATCGGCGATTCTTATCCCTGCCTCTAATTTTGAAATTAAACCTAACTTCCTAACTGAAATAAGAAGGCATCAGTATGAAGGAAAACCTAACGAATGCCCTATGGCACATATTTCAACCTTCTTAGACCTTTGTGATACTATTGCTGATGGACGAAGTCTTGAATATGTCCAACTAAAAGCCTTTCGATGGTCTCTTACAGGGAAAGCATTGCAGTGGTTGGAAAGCTTAGCCCCAAGATCGCTCCGCACCTGGAATGAAGTCAAGGACGCGTTCCTCAACAAGGTCTTTCCTCCTTCTAAGACGGTGTTGATCCGACAGAAAATCACCGCTTTCAAACAAAAGCCTGGTGAGGCTCTGGCGACTGTTTGGGAAAGGTTCAAGGACCTTCTACGATCATGCCTGACGCATGGCCAACCACCGTGTGTAATTCAGGAGATCATATACAATGCTCTTGACGATGCAACTAAGGAGAGGATCAACACCTACACCTCCTATGGCTACCTTGAACTCGCTCCATAAGAGGCTTGGGAGACCATAGAGAGGTTGGTAGAATTCGACAATACATATGGGACTCCTGAGGCTTCTGACACACCATCATCGTCGAGGCCTGCCCCATCTATGCCCTTATATGAACCCTCCAATGTAATCGATCCGGATGTGAAGGAGCAATTCCATAGAGATCAACTTAGAAAGCTCCAAAAGCAAGTAAGGTTCCTTTCAGTGAACCAAGATTGCATTGAATACGGATCGCAGCAGCACACCACCATCGAGTGCCCACATGCCGAACAAGTACAAATAGTGGAGACTCACCAAGAGGCGCGCTACATGAGGGGCCCTAGTCACCAATATTGGGGAGACCAAAGGTTCCATCAACCACAAAGGAACCAGGTTAACCCTAGGGACCCTCCGCCTTATAGAGCTCCTGGGCACCCGGAGAGAGACCAAAAGAAGGATGATCTTCAACTTGTGCTAGATGAGATAAGGAGTAATCAAGCTAAGAATGATCAATCCAACAATGCCATCCATTCTCAACTCAATCACCTTACCACAAGGATTGGAGAGATGTATATATGGAAAAGGAACGTAGAGACCCAACTGGGTCAATTGGCGGCACAAATCCCTAGACCATTCGGAACACTCCCTAGGCAACCCACTACGAATCCTAAGGGACAATCCGGGACAGGCCATGTTGCAGCCATACAATTAAGGAGTGGCAACAAAGTACAAAAGCCACAAACTGAATCGGAGAAAGCAGCAGATCCAGTCGACATCGACAGACCAGTCGATGTCGAGGATGAGGTCGATATGGACCCCCAGGTCGACACCCAGGTCGATGTCGAGGCCACTGCAGAGCCATCAAAGCCACAACAGAGGTCAAAATCGACCATCCTAGTCGATATCGACCACATCCCAGTCGATGTCGATGTCCAGCAGGCCCCTCCGACCTCCGTTTTGGCCCCTCCACCAAAGAAGACGTTGCCATTCCCATCCAAAGCATTGGAGGATCCCACCAAAGGTAAGTTTAGGTGCTTCGTAAAGATTCTTCAAGGTCTTAATGTTACTATCCCTCTTACAGAAGCCCTAAGTGAGATGCCCGCCTATGTGCGATTCCTGAAAGACATCCTGAGCAAGAAGAGATCCATGGCAGAGATCGCAGAGGAGTGCTCAAAGATGGACTTCCCTGAGAAGAGGAGTGATCCAAGGAAGTTTGCAATCACCGTGGGACTTGGCCAACATCGCTATAAAGCCCTATGTGACCTAGGGGCAAGTGTAAGTCTCATGCCTCTCTCTATTTGGCAAAAGGTGAACATTGGCGCCCTTGAACCTATGGACATGAAACTCTATATGGCTGACAACTCATTCGTCAAGCCCACAGGTATAGTTGATGACGTTCCTGTAAAGGTAGGTAAGTTCTTTGTGCCTACTGATTTCATTGTATTGGAAATGCCTGAAGATCCTGTAGTGCCTATTATCCTTGGTAGGCCTTTCTTAGCTACTGCTGATGCCAATATCAATGTACGTCGAGGTTTACTAACCTTTACTATAGGGAACGAAGTAATATAATTCTCTTTCAACCCGACCATGAGCGAAACAAAGCACCTGGAGCAAGCAGTCCTCTCGCCGGCTAAGGAAAAGCTTAGAAAATTTTTGTTGGCGAGGACGGAAACAGCAAGGTGGGTCGACATCGACTGGAACCAGTCGATATCGACTAAAAACATCGAAATCGACCCCCCTTGGTCGAAATCGAGTATGCCAGATTGTTGCTAGGAGCTTAAGTATGGGGTCACAGAGGTCGATATTGACCCCCACATATCGATATCGACCACAGCACTGGAAATCGACCCTCCTTGGTCGAAATCGACCACCCCTCAGCCCGAAGATTTTTGTTTCGGGCCCAAACAGGTAAGCCCAGGTATGACTCCTAACCCTCCTCTGTCCCTTATTGTTAAATCAATTAAACCCATTATTGATAATTCTACTAAAGAGAGGATCAGAGCTCCATGGTTTGCCTATATTGCTAAAGTTAGGTCAAGAAAGAGGAGGAAAGCACCCAAAGAAGAACCTAACATCAAAGAAGCCTTGGTCGCCGAACTTAGATGCTACCAAAAGGACCTAGATGATCCAGGAGAAGGCTCAAGCTCAAAGGGTCCCTACATAAAAGGCTCGTGAAGAATTGACGGATAAGTCGGCCTAGCGACTCAAAACTCTAGAGCATGTACATAAAACCTTAAAATTTTTCGCATAGATGGTTTTTAGGATTTGACTTTTGTTTTAAATTTTTGAAACTGTGATAATTCGTGGTTTTATCTATTATTCTAACAAAGATTTCAGGTTGTTGAGCAAAAAGAAGCCGAAGAAGAAAAGAAGCTTCTGCAGAGATAGTCGAAATCGACCAGGCCAGTCGAAATCGACCACCCCAGGGTCAAGCCACCTCCTGGAGTCGACATCGAGGACTCAGGAGCGAAAAAGAAGAGGTCGATATCGACCCTAATACTCGATATCGACCCCAATTAGGCAGCCCTTGTCTTCATCTTCTTCCTCGACTTCGACAGATGCAGTCGACATCGACCTCTGACATAGATATCGACTTCTGGCATCGACCTAACCTGACATCGACCTGAATCTTCTTCATCTTCTTCCTCGACTTCGACAGATGCATTCGACATCGACCTCTGACATAGATATCGACTTCTGGCATCGACCTAACCTGAAATCGACCTGAATCCGCAGGTTGCGTTGTGAGTTTCTCTCTACCCTTGTTCTTTTTTTTTAATACAGTGAGGAAACTGTATATTTTAAGTATGGGGTGGGGGAAAAACATGTCTTATGGTCATAACTTGGTTTTCTTCTTCGCATTGCATTCATGTTTAAAATTTTTCTTAGTTTTACTTTTATAATATGTCAAAAAAAAATCCAAAAAAATAGAAAAATGTCAAAAATACAAAAAAAAAAATTTTGCATGTTTATTTTTAAGTTTGTTTTTAAACCCTACTTAGATGTCCTATGATGAAAACTCAATAGCTGACTTGATCATGTAAATCCTATGGCATATTTGGATGGTTTAGCCTAAGTCCTTAAAATTTTTATGTAGATTGTGAACTTGTGATGAAATTGAGCACATATGATCCTAGGCTAAAAAGCATCCAACAAAAATTGTCCTAGTGAGAATTTTGGCCTATAGGGAGAACATCAATAATCCCTCCGCTTTCTTGAGTGTATTTACTCTTCCTATGCATCTCTAAATGTTGTGATAGTTATTCAAAGCCAATACATATATATGTTTATGTTTATGTTTATGAGAATTAAATGATGGATGCATCTTTTAAGCCATTTTTATCCTCTCTTTACCTACCCTGCATTATCCCTGCTTGAAGCCGGAAAATTAGCCTGAGCCTGAAATTGCAAACTCCACAAAATTATCCCTAGCCAAATTGAGCCTGACCCCCATTTGGGAATTGAGACTTAGATTGGCTGGACTAATGCCTTGTGGAAAGAAAAGAGCATAATGTCCAGTTTTGAGAAAGGAAATTATGGGTTGGTGCATATTTTCATTTTGTCATATTTTGTAAAAGGATTTTTTGGCTCACCATATAAATGCACATATTTTTAATATTTATTTATTATTTTTGTCGAAAAAAAATCCGAAAAAAAAAGAAGAAAAAAATAGAGATGTATATATATAGTGCATGAGCCAAAATCCTTAAGTCTTTTATTCATGCAAGTGTTATATTTTTTAGAGGTATATTAGAGTTCAAAAGAAGGATTGATAGAATGGTTTACATCTTTTAGTGCATCTTTAGAGCATATTATGGGAGATTAAGCTTGGAAAGAGCATTATAGGAGATTGAGCTTGGAAAGTGCAACATTGAAGAGTTATGGTTTGGATATTGCAAGTGTTGAGATTTAGGAGTCTTGATTCCCGAATTATAAAAGCACCACATAGCCAAATAATTCCATACCCTTAATTTCATACCAAGCCCCATTACAACCCCGCCGAATGGAGTCTTCTTTGAAGTCTTCTATTGAGCGAAAGTCCTCCTGATAGTTCTTATTGCATTTTCATAATTGGTTGCGAAGTTGATTGTTATAAATTGCAATGTTTATGAGATTGTGTATGGAATTGAGTTGAGAGTTGGTCTTCATAGCCTAAACACATGAGAGTTTAGTGCAAACACATTATCCCTGTGAGGTTGGATCAAAAATTGCATATGCCTATGGATTGCCTAAATATGTGCTATGACGTTAAATTCACTTGCTTTGCTTTGCTACCGCTTATGATGTTGCTTTTGACAAGGGAGAAGACTTGAAGGGTGTGTTGTAGGTATTGGTTATTGCTTGGTTATTGCTTGAGGACAAGCAAGTCTAAGTATGGGGTGTTTTGATGTATATATTTATATCTCCTTTTATTGCATCATTTGACTTCTTATTTCATTCGTTTTCCAAAGAAAAGGTTCAAAAGAGTATAAACTTGTGTAAGAATAGGCTAAAGTGCAAGAAATAGGGTCTGCACAAGTTTTGAGCTAACCCTGCAGGAATTCGAGCGAAATCGGAGTCAAAACGGAGAAGCCAAGTGAAGCTGAGCAGAGGTATATATCGACCTTCAACATAGATATCGACCTCTGGTGTCGATATCGACCCTCATATCGACCTCAACATAGACATCGAAGTGGAGCTGGACAAGTCGAGCAGGAACAGAGACCTCGATATCGACCTCTGTGGTCGATATCGACCCCTTATCTCGACAGAAGATAGATTCGATTTTGAGATGCGGATTGGAAACTTTATCTTCAAGGAGGCACGGATTTATCTCATACTTTTAAGATAGATAGCAGCTGGAGGTTTATTTATCTTTTTACCTTTAAGTTTTATCAAGTTAATTTAAGTTGTATCAAAATAAAAGACCTATCCTAATTGTTCGGATAGAGTTCATAGTTTAGATAGAAGTTACAATCCTCGGATAGCAAGGATTAGTAGCCTATAAATAAAGCCCTAGGGGGCTGGCATTCAAAGATCCAATTTTCGAGTTCAATTTTATTCAATAGAGTTAGAGAGAAGTTTTAGGGTTTGACGTTTGCGAAAGTTGACGTTGAGTTGTAAAGCTTCGGAGTTTATTTTAATGCAAGTTTCTTCTTTTCAATCAACAATGAGTTCCATGATGAGAAGCGAGTAAGTTCCCCAAAGCTCTTAGGGTCGGGGTGAGCCCGACGTTAGCCATGCGCGCTTGAGGTAAGTATTTGATGTCGATATCGTTGTTTTTATCTCTCCTCCTACGATTCTATGTTTAGTCCTAATCGAAAGAAAAGGGATTCATGCTAACAACTTGAGTTATAAACATAAAATTAGTAGAGACAATTAGGTTTATTTGCAAAAATAATCCTAAGAGTTGGTGTACGGCGAAAGCTTGTCCCTCGGGTGAAATAGCGCAATTGTCCGTCTTATTTATCTTATCGCATGCATTGGTTAACGTTGTGGTAAACCCTAATCCTAGGAGTTGCCTTTTACATATTTTATACACACAAAAACCTCTGTTTTATTTCTGTTCATTGCTTCCTTCCCATTCTTAAATCTTCGGCCTTTCTTTGCCGACGAAAAACTAACCCACTGCAGGAAGACATCGATATCGACCCCAGACGTCGATATCGACCACTGAGTTCGTCGACAGTTTTTTGAGTCGACGAAGATCATCACTGTGTAGGTTTCTGGACATCGATATCGACACCAGACATCGATATCGACCCTACTGTGTCGACTGGCAGTCTTCTGAGCCGGTCGATTTCGTGACTGACATCGATATCGACCCTTTCCACTCGATATCGACTACTTGTTTTTGTCTCTGCAGGTCTTCTGTTGCAGAGAACATCGACAGCCGAGGTCGACATCGAGTCCCAAGGTCGAAATCGAGGCTTCTGGTCTACGCAGACTTGAGATTTCCAAAGCTACTAGGATCCCGCTGACACGCCTCCTCGTGGATCGATCCTGAATACCCTTCCATTACAACGGGAGGAAGTCTTATAATTATTTGCATAGGCTAGGAGTTGGTTTACGTTTATTACATCTTTATTATTTGTAATTACTCGACATATCATCCTCCTGCAACAACAGATATACATATTTGTGATATACTTTTATATGATGGAAGACAAATAATATCAATCAGTTTATATATGCGAATTTATTTGTCTTGGATTTTATTTATTTGGCTCACATATTGTTTATATGTTTTGCTTAATTGAGTGGATGTTCTAGAAGATTTGTTTTTGAATATATACTTATTTATTTGCTTTATTTTATATAACTAATATTTGAAAAAAAAAAAAGGTGGCTGAGATTTGTGCAGGATTTTATGGAAGAATTGTGTGCAGATTTTGAAATCAAATTGAAGATATAGTGAAGATTCTGCGCAACCAAAAGATCTCTTTTTGTGGGATTATTTTCTGAATTTCATGTCTGTGAATCAAGCTAAATTAAGGGAATTCAAACGTTAAAAAATCAGCCCCTGCAGCCTATAAAAGAGACGGTGCAAGTGGAGAAGTAAAACACAACCCGGCATTCAATCTACAAGCATTGCGAGTCTCCACTGCAATCGATCTTCATCTTTTATTCTCTCTTTCTCCATTGTTGTTCTTGTTTATCTTTTGAGAGTTTGAGAGCTTCTAGAGCTTCATTGTACAAGTCTAAAGTGTTATACTAAGAGCAATGGTCTAAATATCGCGTATCGGGTTCTTATCGGTTGGGTGTAAAAGGGATATATCGGGGATATATCGGATTTATCGGATTCGCTAATTTTTAACCATAAATATTATATTTATACTTCAAATTTCAAAAATACACATAAAAATTAATATTTAAATTGTAAAATTTACATTCAATTCAACTAATTCACTTCAAATAGCCTACATAACATAAATATCAAATACCCTATTTAACAGAAATCGAAATTTTGTCAATCCCTCAAATTGAAAGTTTGAAACCCATTTGTTCAAATTGAAACTTTTTCAATCCCGAGTTTGACCATAGTTACACAGGCAGTACACATACTCCTCCCCACAATGTATTCAAACTAAAATTTTCTAGACTTACCGTACAAGTGCCGAGGGACTTACTGAGGGAGAGAGTGTTGTAGGTTGTAGCTATAATGCATAGGTGGCCGGAGAAGATCAGGGGCGGTCAGAGAAGAAGCAGGGGCAATCGAAGAAGAAGTAATCGCGTTGAGCGGCTGAGGCGGTCGGAGAAGAAACGCCTGAGGCAGTCGGAGAAAAAGCAAGGCCTGATGCAGCAATTAGGACTTAGGGACCACCGTGCCGGAGAAGAAACAGGGGAGGCCACCGACCGGAGATGAAGAAGCCTGACCAGGTGCGGCCGGAGAAGAGCACTAGCTGATTCGCCACTTGCAAGCCTTAGATTTGGATCGAATTCATCGAAATGGACAATCTGAGAAAGGTCTCAGCCATTATTTTATTTTTCCGTAAAAAAAATGACGTTTTTGGGCTATCGATATATCGGTCAACCCGATATTGACCGATATATCAGTCGTTGACCCGATAAATAGCGTTGACCGATATTTTCCAACCGATATGCCAATATCGTAGCGGGTTCTAAATATCCCCAATATATCGCCGATATATCCGCCGATATTTCTTTTATTTAGAACACTGACTAAGAGTACAAATCTACTCAAACGTATTCACTTGGCTATTATTTCACGAGTGTTTTGGGTTGACTAGATAGTAGTGGGTGAGGCTACAAGTTGAGAGAAGGGTTGTTCTTCTAAGTTGTATCTAGGACTCTAAGGGATCAGAGTTGACTAGATAGAAGCGGGTGAGGCTTCGAGTGTTTAGAAGAAGGAAAGATCTTCTCGGTTGTATTTAGGATCCATAAGAAGTGAAATAATAGTGCTTTTGAATCCTACGGGTTCGAGAACCCTAGGCGGGGATGTAAGCCATGTTCGTGCCGAACCTTGTTAACATATCGTGTGTCCTTTGCTTTACCTCCATATTTTATTTCCACATTACACTTTGATAAGTTTTATTTTCGTACAGCTGAACTGGTTTCTGGAATCATTTCAAGACCTTGACATCCGGTCCAAGACTTTGAAATCCATTTCAAGGCCTTGAAGTTTCTTCTGCAGAAAGTTTGCGAAAATTGGCTAGAGTTTTTCCATTCTATTTACATCACCTATTACGACTCTCAAATGTCATGTCAAGTGCATTATCTGTCATGTCAAGTTCATTGTCTGTCATGTAAAAAAGAGGTTACTGTCATGTACACTTCCGTTAAACAAGCCCATCACACAAAGTAGAACAAAGTAGACCAAACCAAAGGTACAAACTAGGTTGCAAAAGGTGGAGCGCCTGCGTTTCCAAAGGCATCATACTTCACACCAAAATGGGGTAACTACGTACTTAATTGCAAAAGGTGCGGCGCCGCTTCTGGAAGTTCCTATCCAACCGCTAGGTGCGGCGCCGCTTCTGCAATTTCCCAACTACACCCGCCCACTCTATTGGTTCACTTTTGACAGTCGTCGGAAACGCTCCGGACGTCCCTTTTCCGCGTTGGTATGCTTCCTCTACTTCCCTCACCGCTCGCTCCGCCTCGTGATCCCATGGGCTGACTACATCTTCGACGTCATTGCTCACACAAATTACTTGCTTCCCACGTCCAACTGCGATTGCGTTCTTCGCAAGCTCCAGGTCCAACTCCTCACTTAGCTCTAACTGGATACGTGGATAATCTAACTGGACAAGGGGATGTTCTAACTTGACAAGCTGATTTTCTAACTGAACACTTCCAAAACTTCCAAAACTTGACAAGCTGATGTTCTAACTTGACCAGTTCGTTGTCCACCGACACCTTGTGCTCCCAAAACTTCCACTTCTTCATCCCCTGCCAAGCAAGGGTCCGTCTGTGGGTGATCTTCTTGGGTCACAGGTGGCCCACCCCCAACTGAATGAGCCATTGTGGATCCTTCTGTAGTGGCCACTTCTCCACCAACCTTGCGTAACAGGGAGACATGGAGGTTGATAGTCCAGGATCGTTCTCCAGATATACCATTTACAAACTTGTAGGCATGCAGGTCTTCATCAACCCCAATGGAAAAAGGTTTACACCCTTCCTTCTTCGGCTTTACATATGTGTGCTCGACGTCATGCCTCATCCCATCGACATTAAACTTGGCCATTAGCTATTTCTTCAGGGAGACGTATTCAATACTTTCGTCTACCAGGACAACCTTCTGGCTCCTTGACCCCTCCACGACCCAAGTGCCCTCTTCACAAGCCCACCATCCTCCAAACAATACAGTCATACAGACGGACGATTTGTCCTCTCTTCCATTAGTTAGAGGGGGACACATTCAATTTTACAGGAAGATGAACATATTTTAGGGAGAAACATATCGCATAACCTAAATAGAAGGAATACTTACTCATTTTCTATCAGAAGTCGGTGTCTGTCCAATAAACCCCAATAGGTGTCAGGCGCTTGAATGTGTTTATACTCTCCCCTCCTCCATCCTCTCCCTCTTATTCCCTTTTGGCGCTATTTCCTGGGCGGGAAACGATCTCTCTCTCCCTCTCTCCCCCCCCCCCCCCGTCTTATCCACTGTTCTATCTCACAGGTTCTCTCTCCTCTGCAGGATGCCCTTTGCTTTTCTCTCTCTCTGTTTTTTTTTTTGGTGAAATTGTATTTATTAGTTTGAACTTCTTATCGTTTCAATTGCTGATTGCTATATTTTCCTACGGTTTTGCATTTGATGAGTGACAGGACGAAATCGTTGTGTATCCTATCAAAAGAAAACTCAAACCTACAAACTAGTATAGTGAGCAAGTAAGAGGTTGTTGTTTGCAGGAGGCTTGATATGTCAAGTAATTACAAATATAAAGATGTAAATAAATGTAAACCAACTCCTGGCCTAAGCAAATAATTACAAGACTTCCTCCCGTTGTAGTGGAAGGGTAGTCAGGATCGATCCACGAGGAGGCGTGTCAGCGGGATCCTAGTAGCTTTGGAAATCTCACGTCTGCGTCGACCAGAAGCCTCGATTTCGACCTTAGTGCTCGATGTCGACCTCGGCTGTCGATGTTCTCTGCAACAGAAGACCTGCAGAGACAAAAACAAGTGGTCGATATCGACTGGTGGGGGTCGATATCGATGTCAGTCCACGAAATCGACTGGCTCAGAAGACTGCCAGTCGATACAGAAGGGTCGATTTCGACACAAGGGGTCGATATCGATGTCCAGTAACTCCGCAGCGATGTTCGTCGTCGACTCAGAAAACTGTCGACGAACTCAGTGGTCGATATCGACGTCTGGGGTCGATATCGATGTCTCCCTGCAGTGTGTTAGTTGTTCGTCGGCAAAGAAAAGCCGAAGACTTTAGGATGGAGAGAGAAGCAATGAACAGAAATAACAGTGGGTTTTGGTGTGTATAAACTATGTAAAAAGCAACTCCTAGGATTAGGGTTTACCACAACGTTAACCAATGCATGCGATGAGATAAATAAGACGGACAATTGCGCTATTTCACCCGAGGGACGAGCTTTCGCTGTACACCAACTCTTAGGATTACTCTTTCAAATAAACCTAATTGTCTCTACCAATTTTATGTTTATAACTCAAGTTGTTAGCATGAATCCCTTTTCTTTCGATTAGGACTAAACATAGAATCGTAGGAGGAGAGATAGACACAACGATATCAACATCAGATACTTACCTCAAGCGCGCATGGCTAACGTCGGGCTCGCCCCGACCCTAAGAGCTTTGGGGAACTACTCGCTTCTCATCATGGGATTCATCATCAATTGAAAGGAAGAAACTTGCATTAAACTAAACTTCGAAGCTTTACAACTCAACGTCAACTTTTGCAAACGTCAAACCCTAAAACTTCTCTCTAACTCTAACTCTATTGTCTTTGTCTTGGGTTGTTCTATGATTGGCTTGGATTATTGGATGATTGGATGCCTAACAAATCAGCCCCTAAGGCTTTATTTATAGGCTACTAATCCTCGCTATCCAAGGATTGTAACTCCCATCTAAACTAATAACTCTATCCGAACAATTAGGATAGGTCTTTTATTTTGATAAAACTTAAAGGAACTTAAAGGTAAAAGGTAAATAAAACATCAGCTGTCCTCTATCTTGAAAGTATGAGATAATTTCGTGCCTCCTTGAAGATATAGTTCCAATCCGCATTCGAAATTGAGTCTATCTTCTGTCGAGATAAGGGGTCGATATCGACACCAGAGGTCGATATCGAGGTCTCTGTTTCTGTTTGATTTGTTCAGCTCTGGTCGATTTCTATGTTGAGGTCGATATGGGGGTCGATATCGACACTGGAGGTCGATATCTGGGTCTAAGGTCGATATCTACCTCTTCTCAGCTTCAGTTCGTTGAGGTCGATATCTAGGTTGAAGGTCGATATCTACCCCAGAGGTCGATATCTGGGTCTAGGGTCGATATCTACCTCTTCTCAGCTTCACTTGGCTTCTCCGTTTTGACTCCGTTTTAGCTCGAATTCCTGCATGGTTAGCTTAAAACATGTGCAAACTCTATTTCTTGCATTTTAGCCCATTCTTACACAAGTTTATATTCTTCTGAACCTTTTCTTTGGAAATCGAATGAAATATGAAGTCAAAAGATGCAATAAACAAAGGTACAAATGTGTACATCAAAACACCCCATACTTAGACTTGCTTGTCCTCAAGCAATAACCAAGCTATAACCAACACCTACAACACACCCTTCAAGTCTTCGCCTTTGTCAAAAGCAACATCATAAGCGGTAGCAAAGTAAAGCAAGTGAATTTAACGTCATAGCACATATTTTGGCGATCCATAGGCATATGCAATTTTAATCCAACCTCACAGGGATAATGTGTTTGCACTCAACTCTCATGTGTTTAGGCTATGAAGATCACTCAACTCAATTCCATATACAATCTCATAAACATTGTAATTTATAAAAATCCACTTCGCAACCAATTATGAAAATGCAATAAGAATCATCAGGAGGACTTTCGCTCAATGGAAGACTTCATAGAAGACTCCATTCGGCGGGGTTGTAATGGGGCTTGGTATGAAATAAAGGGTATGGAATTATTTGGCTATGTGGTGCTTTTCAAATTCGGGAATCAAGACTCCTAAATCTCAACACTTGCATTACCCAAACCATAACTCTTCAATATAATGCTCTTAAAGATGCATTCCATCAACCCTTCTTTCAAGTTCTAATACACCTCTCAAAAGTATAACATTCGTATGAATAAAAAACTTAAGGATTTTGGCTCATGCACTTTATATATATATATATATATATATATATATATATATATATATTTTTTTTCGGATTTTTTTTTTTTTCGAACATAATACTAAAACTATGTGCATTTATATGGTGAGCCAAAACATCCTTTTACAAAATATGACAAAATGTAAATATGTACCATCCTATAATTTCCTTGCTTACAACTAGACATTATGCTCTATTCTTTCCACAAGGCATTAGTCCAACCAATCTAAGTCTCAATTCCCAAATGGGGGTCAGGCTCAATTCGGCTAGGGATAATTTTGTGGAGTTTGCAATTCAGGCTCAGGCTAATGTTCTGGCTTCAAGCAGGGATAATGCAGGGTAGGTAAAGAGAGGATAAAATTGGCTTAAAAGATGCCTCCATCATTTAATTCTCGTAAACATAAACATATATATGCATTGGTTTTGAATAACTATCACAACATTTAGAGATGCATATGAAGAGTAAATTCACTCAAGAAAGCGAAGGGATTTTTGATGTTCTCCCTATAGGCCAAAATTCTCGCAAGGACAATTTTTGTTGGATTTGCTTTTTAGCCTAGGATCATATGTGCTCAATTTCATCACAAGTTCACAATCTACATAAAAATTTAAAGACTTAGGCAAAACCATCCAAATATGCCATAGGGTTTACATGATCAAGTCAGCTATTGAGTTTTCATCATAGGACATCTAAGTAGGGATTAAAGAAAAATAAACTTTAAATAAATATGCATTTTTTCGTTTTTTTGACATTTTTCTATTTTTTTTTTTTTGGATTTTTGACATTTTATAAAAGTAAAACTAAGAACAATAATTTAAACATGAATGCAATGCGAAGAAGAAACCAAGTTATGACCATAAGACATGTCTTTCCCCCACCCCATACTTAAAATATACAGTGTCCTCACTGTATTAAAAAGAAGAACAAGGGTAGAGAGAGACTTACAGCGGATTCAGGTTGATTTCAAGTGAGGTCGATGCCAGAAGTCGATATCTAGGTCAGAGGTCGATGTCGACTGCATCTGTCGAAGTCGAGGAAGAAAATGAAGACAAGGGCTGCCTGATTGGGGTCGATATCGAGTATAATGGTCGATATCGACCTCTCTTTTTCGCTCCTGAGTCCTCGATGTCGACTCCAGGAGGTGGCTTGACCCTGAGGGGTCGATTTCGACTGGCCTGGTCGATTTCGACTGCCTCTGCAGACGCTTCTTTTCTTCTTCGTCGTTCCTTTTGCTTGATAACCTGAAATCTTTGTTAGGAGCACGAATTATCTCAGTTTAAAAAGTTTCAAACAGCCAAAACTTAAGTCCTAAAAACCATCTATGCGAAATTTAAATGTTTTATATACATGCTCTAGATTTTTGAGTCGCTAGGCCGACTTCTCCGTCAATGCTTTATGACCCTTTTATGTAAGGACCCTTTGAGCTTGAGCCTTCTCCTGGATCATCTAGGTCCTCTTGATAGTAGCTAAGTTCGGCGACCAAGGCTTCTTTGATGTTAGGTTCTTCTTTGGGCGCTTTTCTTCTCTTTCTTGACCTAACTTTAGCAATGTAGGCAAACCATGGAGCTTTGACCCTCTCTTTAGTAGAATTATCAATAATGGGTTTAATTGATTCATCAATAATGGACGGAGGAGGGTTAAGATTCATACCTGGGCTTACCTGTTTGGGCCCAAAACAGAAATCTTCGGGCTGAGGGGTGGTCGATTTCGACCAAGGAGTGTCGATTTCGAGTGCTGTGGTCGATATCGACATGTGGGGGTCGACATCGACCTTCGTGACCCCATACTTAAGCTCCTGGCAGTGATCTGGCATACTCGATTTCGACCAAGGGGGGTCGATTTCGATGCTCTTAGTCGATATCGACTGGTTCCAGTCGATGTCGACCCTGCTTGCTGTTTCCGTCCTCGCCCACAAGAATTTTCTAAGTTTTTCTTTGGCCGGCGAGAGGACTACTTGCTCCAGGTGCTTTGTTTCGCTCATGGTTGGGTTGAAAGAGAATTCTATCACTTCGTTCCCTATAGTAAATGTTAGTAATCCTCGACGTACATTGATATTGGCATCTGCAGTAGCTAAGAAAGGCCTACCAAGTATAATAGGCACTAAAGGATCTTCAGGCATCTCCAATACAATGAAATCAGTAGGCACAAAGAACTTACCTACCTTTACCGGAACGTCATCAACTATACCTGTGGGTCTGACGAATGAGTTGTCAGCCATATAAAGTTTCATGTCCACAGGTTCAAGCGCACCAATGTTTACCTTTCGCCAAATAGAAAGAGGCATGAGACTTACACTTGCCCCTAGGTCACATAGGGCTTTATAGCGATGTTGGCCAAGTCCCACGGTAATTGCAAACTTCCCTGGATCACTCTTCTTCTCAGGGAAGTCCATCTTTGAGCACTCCTCTGCGATTTCTGCCATGGACCTCTTCTTGCTCAGGATGTCTTTGAGGAATCGCACATAGGCGGGCATCTCGCTTAGGGCTTCTGTAAGAGGGATAGTCACGTTGAGTCCTTGAAGTATCTTTATGAAGCGCCTAAACTTGCCTTTGGTGGGATCCTCCAATGCTTTGGAAGGGAATGGCAACGTCTTCTTTGGTGGAGGGGCCAAAACGGTGGTCGGAGGGGCCTGTTGGACATCGACATTGACTGGAATGTGGTCGATATCGACTGGAATGGTCGATTTCGACCTCTGTTGAGGCACTGATGGCTCTGCAGTGTCACCGACATCAACCAAGGTGTCGAAATGGTGGTCGATATCGACCACTGGGTCGACATCGACTGGTCTGTCGACGTCGACTGGGTCTGCTGCTTTCTCCTCCGTCTCCGTCCGTGGCTTTTGTACTTTGGTGCCACTCCTTAATTGTATGGCTGCGACATGGCCCGTCCCGGATTGTCCCTTAGGATTTGTGGTGGGTTGCCCAGGGAGGGTTCCGGACGGCCTAGGGATTTGTGCCGCCAATTGACCCAGTTGGGTCTCTACGTTCTTCTTCCAAATATCCATCTCCCCAATCCTTGTGGTAAGGTGATTGAGTTGAGAGTGGATTGCATTGTTGGATTGATCATTCTTAGCTTGGTTCCGCCTGATTTCGTCCAACACAAGTTGAAGATCATCCTTCTTTTGGTCTCTCTCCGGGTGCCCAGGAGCTCTATAAGGCGGAGGGTCCCTAGGGTTAACTGGGTTCCTTTGTGGTTGATGGAACCTTTGGTCTCCCCAATATTGGTTATTGGGACCCCTCATGTAGCGCGCCTCTTGGTGAGTCTCCGCTAGGTATACTTGTTCGGCATGGGGGCACTCGATGGTGGTGTGCCGCTGCGATCCGCACTCGATGCAATCTTGGTTCGCTGAAAGGAACCTCACTTGCTTTTGGAGCTTTCTAAGTTGATCTCTGTGGAATTGCTCCTTCACATCCGGATCGATTACATTGGAGGGTTCATATAAGGGCATAGATGGGGCAGGCCTCGACGATGATGATGTGTCGGAAGCCTCAGGAGTCCCATATGTATTGTCAAATTCCACCAGCCTTTCAATGGTTTCCCAAGCCTCTTGGGGAGCGAGTTCAAGGTAGCCATAGGCGGTGTATGTGTTGTTCCTCTCCTTCGTTGCAGCGTCAAGAGCATTGTAAATGATCTCCTGAATTACATATGGTGGTTGGCCATGCGTCGGGCATGATCGTAGAAGATCCTTGAACCTTTCCCAAACAGTCGCCAGAGCCTAACCAGGCTTTTGTTTGAAAGCCGTGATTTTCTGTCGGATCAACGCCGTCTTAGAAGGAGGGAAGAACTTGTTGAGAAACGCGTCCTTGACTTCATTCCAGGTGCGGAGCGATCTTGGGGCTAAGCTTTCCAACCACTGCAATGCTTTACCTGTAAGAGACCAGCGAAAGGCTTTTAGTTGGACATACTCAAGACTTCGTCCATCAGCAATAGTATCACAAAGGTCTAAGAAGGTAGAAATATGTGCCATAGGGCACTCATTAGGTTTTCCTTCATATTGATGCCTTCTAATCTCAGTTAAGAAGTTAGGTTTTATTTCAAAATTAGAGGCAGGGATAAGAATTGCCGATTCAGGCACTGTGAGAGCGGGGTGCATATATTGCTTGGCATTCCTAGGGAGGGCATTGATTTGGGCTTCTATTTGCCTCCGGCTTTCCTCCTCCCTATCTGCACGCTCCTTAAGTGCCGCCTCTCTAGTCGTTAAGTCCTCAACCTGCTTCCTTAGTTGTTCAATAAGTTCTGCTTGGTTCACGTTTTCCGCCATGATTCTTTGTGCTTGGGCCCTTAGATGGAAATAACGCTCAGGGTCGTCTACTCCTTCAAATTCAGGTAGGCGATCAACGCGTCGCATACACCTGCAAGACCAAACTAAGTAGAGACGTGAGATAGTCTACTAGGGCGCGATTGATTGCCTCCCCGGCAACGGCGCCAATTTGTTGTTTGCAGGAGGCTTGATATGTCAAGTAATTACAAATATAAAGATGTAAATAAATGTAAACCAACTCCTGGCCTAAGCAAATAATTACAAGACTTCCTCCCGTTGTAGTGGAAGGGTAGTCAGGATCGATCCACGAGGAGGCGTGTCAGCGGGATCCTAGTAGCTTTGGAAATCTCACGTCTGCGTCGACCAGAAGCCTCGATTTCGACCTTAGTGCTCGATGTCGACCTCGGCTGTCGATGTTCTCTGCAACAGAAGACCTGCAGAGACAAAAACAAGTGGTCGATATCGACTGGTGGGGGTCGATATCGATGTCAGTCCACGAAATCGACTGGCTCAGAAGACTGCCAGTCGATACAGAAGGGTCGATTTCGACACAAGGGGTCGATATCGATGTCCAGTAACTCCGCAGCGATGTTCGTCGTCGACTCAGAAAACTGTCGACGAACTCAGTGGTCGATATCGACGTCTGGGTACGTGGATAATCTAACTGGACAAGGGGATGTTCTAACTTGACAAGCTGATTTTCTAACTGAACACATCCAAAACTTCCAAAACTTGACAAGCTGATGTTCTAACTTGACCAGTTCGTTGTCCACCGACACCTTGTGCTCCCAAAACTTCCACTTCTTCATCCCCTGCCAAGCAAGGGTCCGTCTGTGGGTGATCTTCTTGGGTCACAGGTGGCCCACCCCCAACTGAATGAGCCATTGTGGATCCTTCTGTAGTGGCCACTTCTCCACCAACCTTGCGTAACAGGGAGACATGGAGGTTGATAGTCCAGGATCGTTCTCCAGATATACCATTTACAAACTTGTAGGCATGCAGGTCTTCATCAACCCTAATGGAAAAAGGTTTACACCCTTCCTTCTTCGGCTTTACATATGTGTGCTCGACGTCATGCCTCCTCCCATCGACATTAAACTTGGCCATTAGCTATTTCTTCAGGGAGACGTATTCAATACTTTCGTCTACCAGGACAACCTTCTGGCTCCTTGACCCCTCCACGACCCAAGTGCCCTCTTCACAAGCCCACCATCCTCCAAACAATACAGTCATACAGACGGACGATTTGTCCTCTGTTCCATTAGTTAGAGGGGGACACATTCAATTTTACAGGAAGATGAACATATTTTAGGGAGAAACATATCGCATAACCTAAATAGAAGGAATACTTACTCATTTTCTATCAGAAGTCGGTGTCTGTCCAATAAACCCCAATAGGTGTCAGGCGCTTGAATGTGTTTATACTCTCCCCTCCTCCATCCTCTCCCTCTTATTCCCTTTTGGCGCTATTTCCTGGGCGGGAAACGATCTCTCTCTCCCTCTCTCCCCCCCCCCCCGTCTTATCCACTGTTCTGTCTCACAGGTTCTCTCTCCTCTGCAGGATGCCCTTTGCTTTTCTCTCTCTGTTTTTTTTTGGTGAAATTGTATTTATTAGTTTGAACTTCTTATCGTTTCAATTGCTGATTGCTATATTTTCCTACGGTTTTGCATTTGATGAGTGACAGGACGAAATCGTTGTGTATCCTATCAAAAGAAAACTCAAACCTACAAACTAGTATAGTGAGCAAGTAAGAGGTTGTTGTTTGCAGGAGGCTTGATATGTCAAGTAATTACAAATATAAAGATGTAAATAAATGTAAACCAACTCCTGGCCTAAGCAAATAATTACAAGACTTCCTCCCGTTGTAGTGGAAGGGTAGTCAGGATCGATCCATGAGGAGGCGTGTCAGCGGGATCCTAGTAGCTTTGGAAATCTCACGTCTGCGTCGACCAGAAGCCTCGATTTCGACCTTAGTGCTCGATGTCGACCTCGGCTGTCGATGTTCTCTGCAACAGAAGACCTGCAGAGACAAAAACAAGTGGTCGATATCGACTGGTGGGGGTCGATATCGATGTCAGTCCACGAAATCGACTGGCTCAGAAGACTGCCAGTCGATACAGAAGGGTCGATTTCGACACAAGGGGTCGATATTGATGTCCAGTAACTCCGCAGCGATGTTCGTCGTCGACTCAGAAAACTGTCGACGAACTCAGTGGTCGATATCGACGTCTGGGGTCGATATCGATGTCTCCCTGCAGTGTGTTAGTTGTTCGTCGGCAAAGAAAAGCCGAAGACTTTAGGATGGAGAGAGAAGCAATGAACAGAAATAACAGTGGGTTTTGGTGTGTATAAACTATGTAAAAAGCAACTCCTAGGATTAGGGTTTACCACAACGTTAACCAATGCATGCGATGAGATAAATAAGACGAACAATTGCTCTATTTCACCCGAGGGATGAGCTTTCGCTGTACACCAACTCTTAGGATTACTCTTTCAAATAAACCTAATTGTCTCTACCAATTTTATGTTTATAACTCAAGTTGTTAGCATGAATCCCTTTTCTTTCGATTAGGACTAAACATAGAATCGTAGGAGGAGAGATAGACACAACGATATCAACATCAGATACTTACCTCAAGCGCGCATGGCTAACGTCGGGCTCGCCCCGACCCTAAGAGCTTTGGGGAACTACTCGCTTCTCATCATGGGATTCATCATCAATTGAAAGGAAGAAACTTGCATTAAACTAAACTTCGAAGCTTTACAACTCAACATCAACTTTTGCAAACGTCAAACCCTAAAACTTCTCTCTAACTCTAACTCTATTGTCTTTGTCTTGGGTTGTTCTATGATTGGCTTGGATTATTGGATGATTGGATGCCTAACAAATCAGCCCCTAAGGCTTTATTTATAGGCTACTAATCCTCGCTATCCAAGGATTGTAACTCCCATCTAAACTAATAACTCTATCCGAACAATTAGGATAGGTCTTTTATTTTGATAAAACTTAAAGGAACTTAAAGGTAAAAGGTAAATAAAACATCAGCTGTCCTCTATCTTGAAAGTATGAGATAATTTCGTGCCTCCTTGAAGATATAGTTCCAATCCGCATTCGAAATCGAGTCTATCTTCTGTCGAGATAAGGGGTCGATATCGACACCAGAGGTCGATATCGAGGTCTCTGTTTCTGCTCGATTTGTTCAGCTCTGGTCGATTTCTATGTTGAGGTCGATATGGGGGTCGATATCGACACTGGAGGTCGATATCTGGGTCTAAGGTCGATATCTACCTCTTCTCAGCTTCAGTTCGTTGAGGTCGATATCTAGGTTGAAGGTCGATATCTACCCCAGAGGTCGATATCTGGGTCTAGGGTCGATATCTACCTCTTCTCAGCTTCACTTGGCTTCTCCGTTTTAGCTCGAATTCCTGCATGGTTAGCTTAAAACATGTGCAAACTCTATTTCTTGCATTTTAGCCCATTCTTACACAAGTTTATATTCTTCTGAACCTTTTCTTTGGAAATCGAATGAAATATGAAGTCAAAAGATGCAATAAACAAAGGTACAAATGTGTACATCAGAGGTCGATCCCCAGAGAATCAAGTATTCCTATGTAGAGTGTATTTACCAATTTTATAGAAAAGATGGGTTTGAAGTGGTTGAGAATCAGAAATATTAACAAGTTAGGAGAATCAATAATTAAGAGATAGTTTCACCTACAATTCTCAACCCTATTTGGTGAATTCGATCCTTGTTCCTTACTCAAATTCTTTTCCTTTTCCAATCAAATGTTCTTATCTTGATTTGAATAGATTATTAGCCCTATGAGTTCTAATAATCCCTTACTCCTAGGCAATCTTAACACGGATTAAGGTTTAATCCTAGGAATAGCAATAAGTCTCAAGATGTATAAAGCTCATAAGCAATACCAATCCCCTAAAGAACTAATATTTAACCTATAGTCAACTTCCTACACATTCAAGCTTTCTAACGAAGTCCACTAGAACATGTTTGCTACGAAAGATTAAGAATCATAACGAACAATTCAAAACCCTAGCGATGATGAGATCCTAAAAAGGTGATCAATCGAGATAGAATCAAACACCATAAAACATTCAAGCACAAAGAAGATGAAACATATGATGCAAATAAGAACAAGAATAGAAAACTCACAATTCAACCGAACGGAGTCTGAAATCGTAGGCGAAACCAAATAGTTTAGCCCTTCATTGTCAAACGATTTTCAAAAGATTAGATGATATCCCTAAAACACCCTAAAACAAGCCTTTAAATAGGCCTAAGAACCGTCATAAAACCCTAGAAAGTGTTTTCCAAAGATAGACCCAACTTAGGAAAGATATAAAAATCGGCGCTGAACCGGCCCAGAAAAACCGCGGGAGCTGCCTCCCAAGCCGCAGGTGCGGCCTTTACAAAATATGATGTCAGTTGCCCAGGTTCTGGCCGCGGGTGCGGCCTCTTGAGCCGCGGGCGCGGCATTTCCAGTCTTTAGCAATTTTTCCATTATGAATTTGGTCTCGACATCAACACAAAAGTTGTATTTCTCAAAAAGAGCTTTCCAACGCATGCTTATAATAGTCAATCGGACCACCGAGGCCTCCAGAAAGTGTGATACAAGTTCAGCTTGTCGGGCGACAACTTTTGTTGACTTGTTCTTCACTTAGGCTCTCGAACTTCAATTCCGCTCTCATTCTCTTCTTGTAGCTTCCTCTTCTTGACTCTGCTTTAATCCATGAGCCTCCTCGGATCGACAGTTACCTGAAATAATCAATAAAAACGTGTAGATTCCGACTCCACTAACAAAGAGAGCAAATATGCAAATTGTGCTTAAACCATGCATGATATGGATCTTAACTAAGCTAAATGAAACCTATTATGACCATCTAAATGTATGCTATCAATGAGTATGAAGTGTGAGTGCGAAACCCAGTTTTATACCAAGGTCAAACATTGAATAAAACGCCCCGACCATATGTTCAGTAGACAACCATTGGATGCCCAGTAGGGAATCATTGACCAAGTAGTTGATTGTTATGGTTGTCATGTATCGTTTACCTACAAGCAGTAATGCCACTTCATTGATGTCATGTCAAAAGTGACACGTGCCATGTATATACCAACATACTGCCTTGTTAAGAGTAGACAACTAGAAAACAGTTCACACTAATGTCTTCTGCTACTGCTTTTTTTTGTCTTAACTGTCACATGCTAAACAGTGTTGATATTTCCCATACACCCCACTTATATATGCTAGCCATTCACTTCCATACTTCCCAAAATTTGGTGAAGTTAAATCCCCATTGTCATTTCACCACCTCTCCAACAACCCTTCAACGAAATGGCATCCTCATCACACCACCGTGCCTCCTCATCTGGCCTCCCTCCCTGACCTGTCCCCATCGTTATATCATCTGATAGCTCGGACGATGGGAATGAGAGTGCAGGTTTGTCAATCATTTCATTGGTTTAGATTTGTTCTATTTGTATGATTATACTACTTTATTTTTGTTTTTTATGAAGGACCAATGCCGCCGCCATACCGACGAAATAAAAAAGTAGAGATCGTCGGCGGTGAGGCTGGGATGCTCGGGTCATTCTACGAGGCGACCCTTGTACGCAAAGTGGATCCTAGCCACTGGGAGGTGGAATATGTGACCCTCCTACACAATAACAGAAGAGACATGCTGAAGGAAATCATCCCGGTTTTATGATTTCATCCCCGTCCGCCTCGTATTTCGTATGACGCCTACTTGGTCGACGACCGTGTCGACTGTCGCATCAACTATGGATATTGGTCCAGCAATGTCGTTCGTGTGTCCGGTTATGGGAATGACCAAACTTTCGCGGTCAACTCCCCGCTGAGAAGGGAGACAACTGATCATCGTGCCCGCAATATGCGCCCACACTTCGAGTGGAATGGATCCAGATTCACCACACAACCGCATTTTCGCTACCTGTTACCATAAATTTCGATTTCAATGTCATGTATTTTCCTACTATTTGCTACTGTCTTTTAAATGTTTGCTCCGATGTTGTATTTGTTTAATGCTAGTGAATCTGTCTCCCATATATCATGTCCAGTATATTTCAATATGTGACATGTCGTTTAGCATGGGGTGTCCAGTTAAAACTAATCGCTTACACGTCAACCTACAAATTACCTCCAACCCACCTTCTTCTTCTTCGATGGTTTTTCTCTGAAACTTAAAATTTAACTATAAGTATATTTCTGCCCCCTCAATTTCACTCTCACTATGACTCTTACACTTGGACCAGTCACATTAAAGCATAGTAGTGTCAACATGAGAGAACAAAATCATGGCATCCAACTATGGGTAAATATTAAAAATGAGCACAATTAAGATAAGATGTCATTATAGTGAATTTGCTTCTCCCAGAAATCTTGTCCAGTCGATTCCGCATGCCTTTTTGCTCTGTTTCTCCGAGCAATCTTGTCCAGTTAAATTCAATATGTGACAGGTGCCGTCGCTATTGATGTCTAGTTAAAACTTACTGCTTACACGTGATCCTTCAAATAAACCCCCGCCCCCTTCCTTCTTCAATTGGTTTTCTCTAAAACTTAAAATTTAATTGAAGGTATCTTTTTATATCCCCTCACTGACACTCTCACTGATCTCTCTCTCTGACTTGTCTTCGCTTTTCAGGAGTAGAGCTCTCTCTCCCTCCCTCTCTCTCTCTGTCTCACTTTTCCTGCTATCAAAACCGTGTCCAGCTGTCCCCCATTGGGTTACTTGCTACCGGCTACAGCTTACAAGCGGATATCCGCTTTTTAGCAAAAAAAATTTCGGATTGGATTACTCATGCAAAGACTCCGGATAATGGGGTTAGTTTAGCAAATCACCCTATTTTTTTTATCCGTAGAACATTTTCTTCCCATAAACAACAAATTTATTTCAATTCATAATTAGTGAAATTAAATTGATTTGAAATTTTAACAACATGATAATTTATTCTCTTAAATTTTTACATTTTTCATTTCTATATATATATATATATATATATCACAACCTTATGTGCAATAATGAACAAATATCTTATTTTCAAAAATATAAAAATAAAATAAAACATAGATCAAAATCGAGGAAAAAAATTCAACATCAAGATTAAGTACATAAGAATATTTTCTAATAAACAAGCTAGACTAAAAATTGATTTATAATTTTCTCAAACTTATGCTCATATTTCAATGTAAACTATGTACATTTTAAAGATGATATACTTGAATTGATTAACTTAGGACATAATTGATTAAAAACATTCATAATTAATGGTTATGAAATGTGGGTGATGGGTCAGATGGGTAGGGGGTTCTGGTTGGCGGGTCGGGTGACAGAAGTAAATCATCCACTCAACACCTACCCATTGGTTTTACTGTTGGTCTATACGCACCCAGGATGTGCATAGACCCGGTTGTATTTTGAAAATTTTTATGATGTATAGGCACCTATGATGCGTATAAATCATAACTATTCTAAAAAATTCAAATGGTCATACCTAATGCGTATTTGGATAGGTATTATAGGTTAGTTTGAAGTCCACGAAATTGCATATATTGCATGATTAGGTGTTAGTTTACGCATTTGCTCATATAATGGTCGAGTTCAAAATATAAGAAATTTCTATGTCTATTTACAGATTTTAGATCCAAGGTGGTGAAGGGAGGCAATCTAGAGGATGTAACAAAGGTTATGGAGGTGAGATCGAGCCATGGACAAGCTAGGAAGAGAAGACTAAGGCAGGAAAGTGCAAGAAGAATACACAAAAGAAAAACCGCGAGGACACCGCATCCGCGGGGATAAGGAACCCCAAGAGGGACCTACTGCACCCGCGGCCTACCTGCGGCCCGAGCATTTTAAACACGTGTGTGTTTTTATCCTAAATCTATCTTAAGTCTATCTAATTCTATCCTACTAAGGACGTCTCCTAGGGTTCTTTCCTCAACCTTTAGGCTATATAAACACTTGTTTAGGTTAGTTTTCTGCAATCCAATTTACATTGAAGATTGAAGACTTGTGATTTAGGTACGCCATGAGCAACTAAACTCTTTTAGTTTTGCCTACAATTTGAGACTTGGTTGGTTGATTTGTGAGTTTTGAATTCTAGTTATTTCTTATCGATTGCTTCAATTTCCTTGTGCTTAACTGATTATGTTGTTGATTCTATCTTGTTTCGCGACCTTGCTAGAATTGCATCAAGCTAGGGATTTGATTCATTCGAATACGAAGCATGATCTATAGTAGCAAATATGTTCTTTTGAAATTTGTTATGAAACATGAATGTGTAGGAAATTGACATACTAGTTGAACATGGATTTATTTATGTTACTTATATGCTTAGAAATCTTGGGACTTTGTTCTATTCCTTTGCTAAATCTTAACCTTGTTAGGGTTGCATTAGGAGTGTAAGGGATTCTTAGAACTCGTAGAGATAATAATATATTCAAACCAAGATAAGAGTAATCGATAGGAATTATATAACTAGAAGGAGATTCAATGATCAAGAAAACCAATCAACGTTGAGAATTTGTAGGTGAAACCGTCTTTCTCTTCATTGTTTACACATCAAAATTCCTTCTTTATTGCTTATTCTTACTTCTCAAATCTCACTTTTATTACTTTTTAACACTCAAAACACATTGTGAAAAGTAGATCTCCCTGTGGATCCGACCTCGAACTTGCCGGTTATACTAGCTAGAGAGTTTGAGATTTCTTTTGATAGGAACCAACGACTTTTGTCCTGTCAATACCCATGTATGGTGTGTATAAATCATAAATTCGAATTTTCGAGGTTGAGATTGGGAGTGAAAAAACAATGTTGAGGTTCGAGAGGTCAAGAAGATAGATGGAGTGGAGGAGGATATATCTGGAGGAGAATGCCGCCTATTGCCATGAAGGTCGACCGACACTGGTCGGATAAGAAACTTGAGGAGATGATGGAGAGAGCCAACTACAAGAAACCTTCCCCCATTCACATGACAACCATACCACTTGGGTGATAAGATGATAATTGTGTTTGTTAATACCAAGAAGATTGTTGATATGCTTTTCAAGTCCCTATATAAGAATGGGTATCATGTCCCTACTCTGCCCGGTGGGAAGTCGCAGGATCAAGGAGAAATCAGCCTTGAAGGTTTCAGAACAAAGAGATACAACATCATGGTTGCTACATATGTGGAATGACGTGGTATCGATATAGTTGATGTTGCGCATGTGATTAACCATGATATACACTCATCGCATTGGTAGCACTAGTCGAGCTTGTAAATCAGGAATAGCCACAACATTCTTGATTCTAAGTGATTCCGATGTGTTCTATGATCTAAAGCAAGTGCTTATTCAAAGTGATAGCCCAATTCCTCCCAAACTTACAAGGCATGAAGCCTTCAAAGTTTAAGCCTGGATCGATTCCCGACAAATCTTCAAAACGCAACGAAACTGTTTTTGCTCACTGAATTGAGCATAGACCAAATGGTATGTTAACAGCGAAGGTCATATACGCATCCTGGATGGGCAAGGTGCTGATGAACCTTTATAAGCACTATGGGTGCCTATATGAGTGCATTTCGGCAACCCATATAATAAAGGAGAATAGAAAAAAAAAACTGCTATACTTTCTATTTTATTTTATTTTTATTTTGGACATTCAAATACACCGTTTACCCTTGCATAGGCCAAGTATTTTCCGGCGCCAAGCGGGCACCTTAGGCTTTTTGGCAAGGCCATTTTAAGCTCAAAGGGCAAACAGTACATGAATCAAGCTATATAAGAAGTTGGCATATATACTTAAAAGATTCACAAATTTTCAACAGGGAAACCAACAACGGGTCTCAGCTTAGATGCCATTGAGCGAAGTTCTTCGAGCTCATCAGCACTGAGTCTCCACCCAAGCGCACCCACAAACTCCTTGGCTTGTTCTCCATTCTTGGCTCCTGGTATTGGTATTACATTCTCTTGGGAAATTAGCCAATTGAGAACTACCTGTAAAGATAAGGACAATCTCTTCAATTCAAGTTGTCACCCATGCCAGTTTAGCTAGTTAACAACCCATTTCTATGATTTACACTGTACACTAGTGTTTTCTACCAATGACATCTGGAGGGCTGGCAAGATTTGGCTCGACCCACTCGAACCTATATTTGACCGAAATCCGAAAAGCTAGTGTCATGCGCAACCCAAATTCGAACTCGAGCCGCCCCATTTTGACCCGATGTCTGACTAGACACAAAAATAGACAAACCCAACCCACCCATATAGCCATACTCAACCCACCCTTGACCCGACCCAAACAAGACCTGATTCATCCTTATAATTAGTTTAATTTTCTCATTTTTAAACACTCCAATAACGTGAATTACATATAATGAGGCATAACATAACTAAATAAATGAAGTTTAATAATCAATAATTAAGATAAATAAAAAATAATCGTAATCTAATCTTGTTAGTGAACCGTGTGTGTGGTGCACTGTGTTACAGTGAGGTAGCATATAGGTGATATATGCTTGTAATATAAATAAGGTGTAGTTGGTTTGTCATGTGTCAGATTTGGGGATTCTCTCATTCTCTCCAATTTGTTGAATTAAAATCGTTTCTCCCAGCTGATCTTCTTCTTCGCTATAAATAAGGTGTAGTTAGTCATCACACTTGGACATGGGTTCCTCGGTCAGAAGCTCGGTCTCTTGTAAGTTGCAAATGGTTATTCAGGCTCAAATTTCATGTTGAGGGCACGCTTGATAGGCATAAAGCACGTCTGGTTGCTAGAGGGTTCTCCCAACTTGAGGGCATTGATTATAGTGAGACTTTTGCTCCTCTGGCAAAGATGATCACTGTGAGGATTGTGCTTGCTGTTGCCACTATAAGGAACTGGTTCATCTCTCTAATGGATGTTACCAATGCTTTCTTAAATGGTGACTTAGAGGAGGATGTGCTCATGGAACTCCCCCCTGCGTACTCTCTTCTCAAGAACCCCTCTTGTCCTAGGGGGAGTGTATGGGTGAGGACAAAGTGTCACAGTTTCTGTGCAAATTAAACAAGTCACTGTATGGACTTAAGCAAGCTCCAAGACAATGGTTTTCAAGATTCTCTCAGGTGGTGAAAGAGGCTGGGTTTGAGCAATCTAAGGTTGACTATTCTCTATTCTACAGGGTCACACAAAGCCCATACACAGCTCTGCTAGTTTATGTGGATGACATGATTATAATAGGCAGTGTTCTAAAAATCGTGCCTAGGCACTAGGCGGGACGGGACCTAGGAATTTTTAAGCCTAGGCGCCCCTCTGGGTGGAAATCCGTCTCGGCACTGGCTAGTCCCGCCTAGGTGCCGCCTAGTCACGCCTAGTCCAACGATTATTCAATTTTAGCTTCTAAGTATGTGATTAGTTGACTTAGGGTTTTTTTCTCCCCCAAGTCGGGATGTATTTGCTTTTGAGTCGAACCTATAGTTTTGGATTTTAGAAGGTTTAGAGTTATTATTCAGATGCGTACTTTTGTATTTATTTACTTTAGTGTTGGTTAAGCACGACAAATTTGGGTTTATAAGTGATATTATGGATTATTATTACACTATGAATTATTGACAAGTGTCATTCGTTAAAATATAAGGAAATACTCGAGTTTGTTCTAAGTTCGTCTAGGCGCCGCCTAGGCACCCGCCTAGCGCCTTTTAGAACATTGATAACAGGTGAGAGTCCAACTCAGATTGAGAAGTTAAAGACTCATCTAAATCAGAAATTCAAGATGAAGGATCTTGGAGAGATGAGATACTTCTTAGGTATTAGAGTTTGAGAAAACTTAGCTGGGCTTGATGATCAACCAGAGGAAATACACTCTGGAGTTGCTCAAGGAAACGGGCATGGGGAATGCTAAACCTGTAGCTACTCCCCTAGATCCTAAGGTCATGTTGGCAATGGATGGGGATAGAATTATTGTGGTTGCAGTGGCTTATAGGAGACTCGTGGGAAAGCTAATATATCTCACCATCACGAGGCCAGATATTTGCTATGCAGTTCAGGTGCTAAGGCAATTCATGCATCATCCCAATGATGAACATTGGAAAGGTGCCAAGCATGTGTTGAGATACTTGAAAGCAGCTCCAGGGCAAGGCTTGCTCCTCTCAAATAGGTCCAAACTTCAGCTAAATGTCTTCTGTGATGCAGATTGGCAAAGTTGTCCTATGACTAGAAAGTCCTTGACCGATTTATGTGTTATGCTTGGGAGCTCTCTCATCTCATGGAGAACCAAGAAGCAAAGCTATGTTGCTATGTCATCAGCCAAGTCAAAATACAGGGTATGACCACTGGGTGTTGTGAGATCACTTGGCAACTGAAACTTTTTGAAGACTTGCAGGTTGATCAACTCAAACCTGTGAAGCTGTTCTGTTATAATAAATCAGCAATGCATATAGCAAGAAAACCTGTGTTTCATGAGAGAGCAAAACACATTGAAGGGGATTGTCATCTTGTGACGAACAAGGTGCTGGACAAGGAAATTGAGTTGGGATACATACCAACTAAACTACTAAAGAGCAACCTGAAGAAATTTTTACTAAGATTGTCTCACCTGATCAATACAGCAAGATACTCTTCAAGTTAGGAGTTTGTGGTGTGTTTTCCCGCTAAACTCCTCACTTGAGGGGGAGTGTTAGTGAACCGTGTGTGTGTGTGGTGCACTGTGTTACAGTGAGGTAGCATATAGGTGATATATGCTTGTAATATAAATAAGGTGTAGTTGGTTTGTTATGTGTCAGATTTGGGGATTCTCTCATTCTCTCCAATTTGTCGAATTAAAATCGTTTCTCTCAGCTGATATTCTTCGAGATGTGTTTCATCTCACCTTAACCTTATTTTTTTCAGCGGTTACATGAAGAACCACCTTAACCTCCACTCCCTCCCCTCTCTTTTTCTCCAAATAAAATTTGAAGAATTCCTCTACCAAATCTCACCTCGAGTGATAAGATTTCAGCTTACCCATATACAAATTAATTTCGTTGAGTATGCATGAAAGCACGCAAAACTGCAAGGGCAGAATTATAGAAAAGAAAGCAACCTGTGTTGGAGTCTTGTCGTATTGCTCTCCAACCTCCTTGATCCTATTCCCCAATGGTTGCAGCTGCACAGTAAAAGGATTGCAGTAAGAACAACTCTGATAGGTCTCACTCCTAAGGATTAATTTCATGGACATCTGGCCGGAAGAGTACCTCGGTAAGGAATTCAGGCGTATAAACACGGCCTCGGGGACCAGTAGGAGGGTTGTTTGGCGTGTACTTGCCTGTCAAAGCCCCTGAACCAAGAAATATTCACAAAACACGCACCTCATGTCACACCCATGATCATAATCATAAGCCATTCCACATGCAAGATGTTCTCGATCATATTTGAGAAAGATCTGATTGCTGAAAATGGAGGCCCTGTGCAGGTGCTCATCTTGCACCTGTCCAGGACCAGCCCCGATGGGGACTCCCGAGAGATTAAAATTAGCATGGAAGTGAAGGTACACACATATGAAAAAGGCCACCTATCCGTTTGGATGTCATGCCTTTTAAAGATCTTTGTGCTATCCGTGAGTATAACTACAAGTTAAAAAGTTTCATTTGTTTTTTGCGGAGTTGTTTATAAAACACTTACTGTACGTTGACTAGTTGTGAACTTGTGTTTGTCAAATCATAATCATAATAATTATTTTAACTGAGGCAAGTGAAGGTGAAAGAAATGGTGCAGTAATTGGGGAATGTATTATTTTTTCCTAGATAGTATCATAATAAGTGAAAATAACATTTTATAGAGCATAATTATGCTATCCAGACATACCATAATTAAGATCCTTCTGGTAGAGTTTTAGGCGTGGAAATTAAAATCCTATGAATTTTCACGCTCGTAATAAGCTTTAAGTTTTTGTTCAACAACTTGTCATCTGCAATAAGTTGTTAAACAAATGCAACGAAAACAAGAGAAGTGGACGTGTAGGCCTCACCTTGAGCAAGTGGTGAATAAGCAATCACTGTGATCCCAAGTTCATCACAAGCAGCTTTCACCCCCTTCTCCTCTGGAATTCTGTAGATCAGGCTGTAGTTCACTTGGTTTGAGGCCAGTGGAATGCCCCTTTTTTGCAGTTGTTTATGTGCATCACGAAGTCGCTTTTCTGTAAACAAAGAAACCCACGATTTTGTTTACAGCCAAAAGTTCAACCCCATCCCATAAAAAGAACAAAATGCAGAATTCATTTTCCATTGTGGCCCAAGTTCCGAAAACTAAAAAGGTAACACAGTTACAGGCATACCATTGTAATTGGAAACCCCGACTGCCTTTACGAGTCCTTGCTCAACAGCATCACCAAGACCATCAATATATCCTGGAAATTTTTATTTAGGAATTAGACTTGCCACAACCTGGAGCATCTGCAGATTCAAAATTCGATACTATGCATTATGTCAACTAGGATGTTGAGTTGAGCAAAGTTGTTGCTGCTAAGAAACACCTTCATTTCCCCATATTCCAGGCCTGCAAATCGATGCAACACATTAGTTACCCTTAGTATTTTTGGCTGTAATTAAACATTCCAAATTCCAATATTTTCCTATAGCACACACCAATGGAGCTGATAAAGATCTACAGAAGTCAGCCCAAGGCGAGAGAGGGAATCCTTAAGAGCATTCACAACACTTTCACGGCCGAATCTCCATGGCAGTGCAGCAAACTTTGTCGCAACAGAGACTTCTACCTCGGGATTCTTCTCCTTTCTTTCTTTGATGAACCTTCCCAACAAGTAAATTTGAGCAGTTAGATAAAAGAATACCAAAACAATAACCTCCATGTCTCAAAAGCTAATTGTTAGTGATACCTCCCCAGAAGAGTCTCTGAATTTATGGCCCCCAGCGAGAACTGCACCAAGACATGGCTACTTTCTTTAAAGTTTAAATATTAAGAACCCTTTTTTTTAAATCACAAGATATATAATATGGTAACATAACAAGCTCGATCCCATGATCTATCAAAAGTAGAAGAAGAAGAGAAAACCATTTCCCAAGGATCTCACCCTCGACCCATAGACTTCAGCAGTGTCAATGAAGTTAATGTCATTGTCAATGCTAGTCTCAAAAGCGGCCTTTGCTGCCTTTAGTTTTCTATCTGGGAAGTCGAGGAAAGGGAAAAATATAAGATGTATGGCTAGATCTGAATTTAAAAATAAAAATGCAGTAACTTACTGGCATGCCTCAGTAAGCATATGGATACAAAACCAACAAAGAACATGTCCGGCTACATATCCAGGTATAACCTGAACACGGGCTTTCACCAAATAGCATAGACTTTGGGGATTAGCTGGTTCTAAATTTCTCTTCTTTTTCCTTATGATCTACAATCTAATTCCACCGACTACACTAAATCCTCACTTGTTTTTATCATTACCTTTCTTCTCCCATTTTTCATACAAAATTTGTTATATTTTCCAACGATTCCTTACTCTAGGATGCTGTAATCATTTCCCTCCCGCCCTTTCTCTAGACTCGTAAAAAATGATGATCATGTACATTTTATATGTAAAATTTAATTCATTTCCTTTCCATTCCAGCTCAAAGAAACAAACGAGTCCTAAAACTGAAATAGAGAAATCAATTTGTGCAGTGGAATCATGCTTCATTCACAATTAAAAAAGAAAGAGGAGAAAGAAAGAATGAAAAACCAAATACCATCCCATTCAAAGTTGTTCCAGTAACTGGTATCGCCCCAAGACCAAGCCCCAATCCCAAGCTTGGTGACCTCCAAATCAGAGCCTCCAAGCTTCACTTTGTTCTCGACCAATTTCAAAGCAGTGTAATCCTCCGAAGCTACTGCGAGTGTTCTGTGTACCACTAATCTCTCCTGCCTTCTCCTTGTTCCCTCCAAACGCTGACGGAAACACCAACAGCTCCCCACGTTCAAACTCGACGCCATCTCTCCCTCCCGGTGACGTCAGCTCACCTAGACCTAGTTGGCTGAAATCAGGCCAGAATTAGGAGAAGCTAGATGATGATACCTGCGCTTATCGTTTCAGGCCGGAAATAAACCAACGGCAAATTAGTTGCCCCAGATCAATTTGTTTTGTGAGTTCTGGTTTGTGGCTTGTGTTGTTTTGTGGTGCGGTGTACGTCTACTGGCCATTGAGCTCTTCAGCAAAACCAAAACATCTCCGTTAAATATTACCCCCTGCGACACTAATTAAAATATCTTACAAGATTGATTAAAAAATTCTATTACTAAAGTGTATCTAATTACCGAGCGAAT
Organism: Persicaria maculosa; assembly: GCA_963922045.1. NCBI lineage: Eukaryota > Viridiplantae > Streptophyta > Magnoliopsida > Caryophyllales > Polygonaceae > Persicaria > Persicaria maculosa. The sequence continues at coordinate 18,520,533 of OY998271.1, read as the reverse complement.
TGACGAGCGAGTACATTGTTTTTTTTATAATATGTAAGAGTATTATGATCAAAATTAATTGAATGTTCTAAGAGTCGTAATACAAAGAAGCCACAATAGATACAGTAAAATTGTATGTTAGGAAAGTGAATAATTAATCAATATCACAACAAAATAATAAATTTCCATATCTTTATTAGTTGAAGGATGAAAATATATAGAGAGAGGCTTTATGAAAAAACAAGTAATGTGAGGACAAATATGGAGCTTTGAATTTAGAGCATCCAATCAACAAGATAATTCATATTTTTCTTTTATTTAAAAAGCATAAGGGTATATTTTCCGACCCAATTTTCCATCCCAATTAAACAAATATCCATCGAATAGACCAAATTTAGTAATTGTCCTATCGGTCTGCTTTATACCTCTCCGTCTTCTCTCTCGCTCTATTTATCCCTCGCGTTGTTTCTTTTCTTTCGAACGATCATCGTCTTCTCTTGACGAGCGAGTACATTGTTTTTTTATATGTAAGAGTAGTCTAATATGATCAAAATTAATTGAATGTCATAAGAGTCGTAATACAAAGAACCCACAATAGATACAATAAAAGTGTACGTTAGGAAGGTGAATAATTTATCAATATCAGAACAAAATAATAAATTTCGCTATCTTTATTAGTTCAATGATGAAAATATATATAGACAGGCTTTATGAAAAAACAAGTAATGTGAGGACAAATATGGAGCGTTGAATTTAGAGTATCCAATCAACAAGATAATTCATGTTTTTCTTTTATTTAAAAAGCATAAGGGTATATTTTCCGACCCAATTTTTCATCCCAATTAAGCAAATATCCATCGGACAGACCAAATTTAGTAATTCTCCTATCGGTCTGTTTTATACCTCTCCGTCTTCTCTCTCGCTCTATTTCTCCCTCGCGTTGTTTCTTTTCTTTCGAACGATCATCGTCTTCTCTTGACGAGTGAGTACATTGTTTTTTTATATGTAAGAGTAGTCTAATATGATCAAAATTAATTGAATGTCATAAGAGCCGTAATACAAAGAAGCCACAATAGATACAGTAAAAGTGTACGTTAGGAAGGTGAATAATGATCAATATCACAACAAAATAATAAATTTTGCTATCTTTATTAGTTCAAGGATGAAAATATATATAGAGAGGCTTTATGAAAAAACAAGTAATGTGAGGACAAATATGGAGCTTTGAATTTAGAGCATCCAATCAACAAGATAATTCATATTTTTCTTTTATTTAAAAAGCATAAGGGTATATTTTCCGACCCAATTTTCCATCCCAATTAAACAAATATCCATCGAATAGACCAAATTTAGTAATTGTCCTATCGGTCTGCTTTATACCTCTCCGTCTTCTCTCTCGCTCTATTTATCCCTCGCGTTGTTTCTTTTCTTTCGAACGATCATCGTCTTCTCTTGACGAGCGAGTACATTGTTTTTTTTTATATGTAAGAGTAGTCTAATATGATCAAAATTAATTGAATGTCATAAGAGCCGTAATACAAAGAACCCACAATAGATACAGTAAAAGTGTACGTTAGGAAGGTGAATAATTGATCAATATCACAACAAAATAATAAATTTCGCTATCTTTATTAGTTCAATGATGAAAATATATATAGACAGGCTTTATGAAAAAACAAGTAATGTGAGGACAAATATGGAGCGTTGAATTTAGAGTATCCAATCAACAAGATAATTCATGTTTTTTTTTTATTTAAAAAGCATAAGGGTATATTTTCCGACCCAATTTTTCATCCCAATTAAGCAAATATCCATCGGACAGACCAAATTTAGTAATTGTCCTATCGGTCTGCTTTATACCTCTCCGTCTTCTCTCTCGCTCTATTTCTCCCTCGCGTTGTTTCTTTTCTTTCGAACGATCATCGTCTTCTCTTGACGAGTGAGTACATTGTTTTTTTATATGTAAGAGTAGTCTAATATGATCAAAATTAATTGAATGTCATAAGAGCCGTAATACAAAGAAGCCACAATAGATACAGTAAAAGTGTACGTTAGGAAGGTGAATAATTGATCAATATCACAACAAAATAATAAATTACACTATCTTTATTAGTTCAAGGATGAAAATATATATAGAGAGGCTTTATGAAAAAACAAGTAATGTGAGGACAAATATGGAGCGTTGAATTTAGAGCATCCAATCAACAAGATAATTCATGTTTTTCTTTTATTTAAAAAGCATAAGGGTATATTTTCCGACCCAATTTTTCATCCCAATTAAGCAAATATCCATCGAACAGACCAAATTTAGTAACTGTCCTATCGGTCTGCTTTATACCTCTCCGTCCTCTCTCTCGCTCTATTTCTCCCACGCGTTGTTTCTTTACTTTCGAACGATCATCGTCTTCTCTTTCCCTCTCGAACATCATTTTCATTTTCCATTACTAAAGGAAAAATGACATATAAAGGTTACCCCAAAGTCAGGTGGAGCACTTTGCACATCTGACCTAGTTGAAGAGGTACTTGATAGACTTGTTGCAGTTTATTATTTTTTAGGGTTTTTTTTATTATGACTGAATCAAGGTTGTATTGTTTAACTTTTTTTTAACTTATGGTAAATGTTTTGTAATAATGTCTTTCAATTATGGCAGGCAGTAGTGTTTCTTCTTTGGAAGACTATAAAATCAATTCAATGTGAGTGTAGTTTATTTTTGTCCGTTGTATTCTATCTTTGTCTTTTGTCCGTTGTCTTTCGATAATGTCCGTTGTTTATGTGTTCATGTTTGTGTTTTGTAGGATTTTAGTTATTGGTTGAGCGATGAAGAAAGATTTCCTTCATGAGGCAATCTCTATTCTTACCCCGATGTTTGCGAAATTATCATAAATGGGTTGTTCGCTGTAGATGTTCAACCGCTTAAAAATAGTTGTTTTGGTTTAGTTTTACAGCAAAGTTCTAAACTTCGTTTTAATTTTCAACTAGTGCATCACATGGCAATGCATGAAATTGTAACAGAAAAAAAAAAGATGGAACTCTGGTTTAAAGTTGGGGGTCTTATTTCTCGTGAAGAAACTCTGGTTTAAAGTTGGTTGAGTTTCATCTCATAACTTATATTCCAGTTATAGAATATGATCCTTCACTTATGAAGCTTGTTACATTGAAAGAGTTTTTTAGCAAGGTCGGGGTCTCTTATTCTGATATTATTAAGATTTTTAAAGTCAAGTCTAAGAAGTCTCCAAAAAAGTTAGTGATGGCAAAACTTTTGATTATTGGAAAAAAAATTTTGTTTAAACGTTCTGAGGTTGTCAGCTTGGACCATTTAGCGATTGCTTGTGATTCTGAAAATTTTGAAAGGTATCATTGGGGTCGTGAATGTTATCAGTAGGTGTTTAGATGTTTGAGGAACGCGTCATCTGTTGACAAGTCTGGAAAAGCTAGGGAGTATATGTATTGTATGGATATCCTCTAGCATTCCAAGTGATTTTTTAATTCTCTTTTGGCTTTCACTAATTATATCTTATGTGTCAGTTTTTTTCGAAAATGAGCTTGTTGTTGTTGCGTGTGTTTAACAAATTTGGATTCTTGAAGCTTTCCCTTCTATCTATTGTTAATCGAAAAGCTTCAATGTACTTTTAATTATGGTGACAACGATCCAACCTCCCTGCATTGGGTTTATAATCGCAAAAGTAGTCACGAACAAGCTTTATCATTGTTTGAAGAAGTGTTAAGCTTTTTATTTTCGCCTTTAATTGATTTTCAACATTCTTGCTTATCAGTATTTGTTCGTTTAATTGATTATCAATATTCTTGTATTTGTGAAACAGGCCTCGATGTATCCTAAGTATGTTGAATTGTCAATGAAGCCTGGGATGGAATTTCAAGATAAAGTTCAAGAACAATTTATTGATTCTCTTGTTTGTGATTGTTTTGGTGAACCCCAAAAAGATCCTTCTTATTATGCAAGGCATGTTAGGAAGAACTTTTAATTTACTTGCTTCTACTACCCCATTGACGCATTTCAACTTGAAATGTAATCCTTCTGATTTTGGTGTTGCTAAGAAGGTCAAAAAGAGGCAAAAGTGCAAGCTAAACCCTGTTGTCATCAAGAAGAGGAGGAGTCTCTCTAAGAAAGCTCACAACGAGAGGTTGGTGGATGCTAACTTTGGGGAGGATGCTGAAAATATAAGAACTGACAAAGGGCATGAGGGAGCTAAGAACAAAATGGGCTAAGGGGGTGGCGGATGCTGACTTTGGAGAGGATGTTGAAAATATAAGAGCTGACAAAGGGCATAAGGGAGCTGAGAAGAATAGATGCTCAAATGAGCTAAGAATTTATTTTTGAAGTTTGAGAACATTTTTGAAATGCTTGAAAGAAGAATTTTAATGTTAGAGAACGATGATATTGAGCTTGAGAAAAAAGTTACTCCCTCCGTTTGAAAATAATTGTCATTTGACTTTTGTGCACATTGTTCAATGAGCTAAAAACTCTATAAAATATTTTTTTAATCAAATTTTTTTTTATAAATTGATACTTATTACTAATAAGTATCAATTTATAAAAAAAAATGTGATTAAAAAAATAATATTTTATAGAGTTTTTAGCTCATTAAACAACATGCAAGAAAGTCAAACGACAATTATTTTCAAACGGAGGGAGTAGTAGACTTTCTTATGGAGTCAAAGAACATGTGAGTGATGCAGTGGCGGATCCTCAATCGAAACCATGAGAGGGCTGGCAGCGAAACTTTACTACAAAAAATTTTATTTTTCAGGGTTTCATAATATTCACAATCGTCAATTCAGTCACAATTTCGCATCTTTGAAAATTTTGATTTAAACAAATAGGCTGAAAAAATTTGAATAAGACGAGCGAGCGAGTAGCTTACTGAGTCGGCAGTTCGGTATCCGGCAGCAACTTCGACTTCGATTCTCCCGACGAAAATCAGGGAAGTAATCCAATTTAGGAGCGAAGACAGAGTCACATATGAGATAGATGAGAGATGGAAGAAAAGATGATAAGATAGATGAGAGATGGATGAAGCTGGAAAATGAGCATATGGGGGATGATGGGGTGGAAGATGTAAATAGAGAAAGTCATATTTGTAGGCAAAAAGGCCCTACTTCTTGTCAATTTTATGTAATTATTAAAACACCCCTTGTGAATGGAAAATGCAAAAATTACATGCAATGTTCATTCCCGTGATTCATTGTCCCAATTTTCTTTTTTCAGAAAAAGGGTCCCACTTCTCGTTGTAAATTTTGGCTTGAATGAGTTTTTTATGTTTTTATGGGAGTTTGGTGTGAGGCAACTCTGCCATGGGTTTCTTAGCTCAAATTTCTCTCCTCTATTTTATATTAGTTTTTACTAGTAAAAAGCTCCTTAGAAACGGGCAATGCAAATGGTCTAACACCTCCGTCCCACATCGGATATCATAAGGATGATGGGAGTGATTTACAAGTGATTCAAGCCCTACCCATATCACAAGAGCTCTTCATTTTCAGGCTCCAAGTGAGGACAATGGACTTGAGAGGGCTAAGTGGCATGGGCTGACGCCTCTTAAGACCCCGGGTCTTATAAATGGTATAAGAGCCGACTTCGGTCTCGAAGGTGCGCCGATAGTATGCTCGGGTACGCTCCTCCCAAAGGGCAATCCCTTGGGCGGAGTTGGGCCTGATTCAAGCCCTACCAATATCATAAGAGCTCTTCCTTTTCAGGCTCTAAGTGAGAACAACGAACCTGAGAGGGTTAGGTTAGGTGACATGGGTTGGCGCCTCTTAAGACCCCGGGTCTTACATTTCAATCATTTTTGATTCATTATAAAATATTTTGATGTTGTTATTGATTCAATTTATTAAATTTGTGAATAAATATACAATCAACATTAGAATTTTAGTTTTTTCAATATTTTATATACAGAGTAGGGAAATAATCTAGAATTAATTTTAATCTTGAAATGAGTATTGTGGTAGTTGTTTATAAGAACCACTTATAGATTTTAATCTTGAAGTTATCAAATTAAAATAGAGGTTTAGGCTGTGTTTGGTGCTAGATTGAGATTTTGGGGATTATGGGGATTTCTGTAGATTTTAGGAGATGGAGATTATTTTGGTAGATTAATGGGATTTTGGGGATTGAGATTATTTATGACGGAAATCTCCGAAAGGTGTTTGGTAGGTAGAGGATTGTGGTGTATTTCAAAGATTGAAAATGACTATTGTGCCTCTAAAATTAAACACCCTCTTACCCTTCTCCTACCACCCTCCCTCATGACCTCTGTTGCTCCACTTTCCCAAACTCAGCCAACGACAACCATACCTGGCGACGACGAATACAGATCGGAGTCGACATCTTCCAAATCGGAGTCGACATCTTCTCAAACTCAACCAATTGACCACCCTAGCGTCTCCGAGCACTTGGGTCGCAAAGACAACACTAGTAGATCGGAGTCGACATCTTCCAAATCAACCTCCGCCGGTGAACGACGGTGAACACCACCTGCAGCCGTTGCCTCGCCCTCGATTCGCCATTGATAGGGTTCGAAGCTTCCAATTTGGGGAACCCTAGCCCGACACCGACCCCCATTCCATAGTTGGCGGCGGCCCTCAAACTCCGACACACTTACCGAGATCTGAACGGAAGAGGAAGAGAACACCAAGGACTCCGACGACGAAACCTAAACCCATCGTCGCCGACTCTGAAGATTTTTCGGCCGGCCGAGATCCGTTGGGTGGTGCGGTGACCTCTGAGGTTTCACAGTGTTTGGCGATGGTGCCCAGCGGCCGAGATCCGTTGAGCTTTGCTCTCAAGAATCTGAAAAGGTATGGAGACAGGGGCAATAATGTGAAAGTTGGAGAATCCCCATCTCCAAATCTCCATAATCTTGCGCTGGGGAGATTCTCAATTGATCTCCTAAAATCCCCACAATCCCCATCTCCAAATCTCCTAGAAGCCACCACCGAACACCATTTCATAAGGAGCAAACTGATTTGTATTTTGACAAAATCTCCAGAATCTACTCAAATGCACTGCCGAACACAGCCTTACTCACATGATTTTTATGGCAAAGACAATTTTTGATCTAGGTCGATTTCTGAACTTTAGTCAAGTTTTGATGAGTCTCATACCGTAGAGTGGACAATTGGTTACATTATATTGTTATTAAGTTTGTAACATATTTAGATAACCAAGGTGTATGTTTTTTTATTGTTTCACAACTATCCTCTCTTTAAATGGGTGAACCACGAGCTATAATGGGTTATGCATGCATGATGTTATAAGCTAAGTCAGAAATTCAAACATCCAAAAAGCAGTCGCATGCCATACATTGTCGTTAAATGTCGAGGGAATATAATGGAACAAACATGAAAAGATCGATTCATAAAATTCACATGCCTCAATTACACAAAAGGTGAAGTATTGAAATTATTGCTCTATATAAGGAAGGTCAAAGATGTATTGGTGATGATGGTTGTGGGAGCAACTTATCAAATGAGTACGATCAATCATACCTCATAAGTGTTAGAGGCAGAGACAATCCTTTATGTTTTCCTATTGGTATGAAATGATGTTTTTTTTAACTGAAAAGAATTCGACAAACCGAACAAGTCTGTGAGTCGAGGGGCCAAAAAGATAGGCAACAGACAGACCGTTATGAAAAGAACCGAAAAATATAAGAGAAGTCAATAAAGATAAATCCACCACAAACAAACTAGAGAACGGGGTCGAAACTAGCAAAGATGAACAAGTTGGAACCGGGACAAGGTGATACATCTCTTCTAACAGTTGGTAGAGGCAATGCAGGGGAACAAATGTGGAGACCTCAGATTTGGACTCAATCATCGGTGAGTCGTCAGATCTCGATCATGTCCACAACCTCTCGCACGGCGGCAAAAGAAAGACCATAAAGCTCAAAGAATACCCACGCTAGAAACGAAAAAGCAAACACTCTAGAAAGGTCGGGGCAAAAATCTTTGTGACAGGATGAGCACGTTATATCTCTTTATAAAAAAATAACATGTAATATTCTCTTCAAATAATCACATTTCTTATTTTAATAAATACTCCGTATATCATCATCATTATTAGTAATCATAATACTAGTTTAAGTTGATATTGAGCCCAACACAATGAGAGGCTTGTTGAGTTGGAAAGCCCATTAGAGTAGTATTAGGGTTACTATTATTATGCGTAGAAAGGATGAATCGCGTTAAAGGATTCACCAGTAAATGAAGGCGACAGGTGGACAACGACAAAGACCTCCAGGAAGACGGCCGACGTCGGAAAGCCGTGAGACCACCGCCCCCGAATCTTCAATTAGAGGGTTCAATTTCTTTTTCCAAGAGTAGTGGGAAGTCGCAACGATAGTGAGTCGAAAAGGTTTGGGATTTGAACCTAGAAACAAATGATGAAATCAATTAGAAACAAAAGTGTATATCAAGCGATCGAGGATGCAAATCCATGTAAGTCAAGAACTCGAAGAAATCAATCCAAGGAACCCAGGAACCCAGGTAACAAAGTCGTCATCGAGGCTACCAAATTGAATGTTTTAGGTTTCTTGAGTATGGATAAATTTGGGGCTTTTGTCTTCAATCGCAACCTTTTGCAAGATCAACTAAGAAACAAAGTAAAAGGATGGCTTGGATTCTTAGGAGGCATCAAATCTGTGAGATTTAATAATTAGAGGAATTGGCCTTTTCAAGAGAGGGGTGGTAGTGTTTTGGAGTGCGATGGAGATCAAATGATTCAGCTTAGACGTGGCCACGGGTCCGACCCGCCGGGTCGAGAACCTGGGGGGTAGGACCCGAACCCTAACCCGGGAATCCAACGGGTCTACGGGTTTGTAACGGCCCGAATATAAATACCCGGGTTATGTTTCGAAGGTTGGTTACCTTCTTTCGGATCTTGCAATTCGAGTACGGGCCGAGGTTTCAAACCTTAAAGGATCAGTATTTTAAAGTAGGGATTTCGAACCCCAAAACAATCTAAGGCCACTAGGAACCCTTAAGCTGTCCTATGACTATATCGCAGAAATTCATTTTCGAAACCGGTGAAAGCAGAAGTAAAGTACAACTTGCCACGGCAGGGCCGGGTCAAAACCAAATCCATAAAACATAGATTCAAGAAAGCCTTTAGCCAAGTTAGCGGGGTTAGACAGGTTCTTCGCATTCGCCCGGGGGGATTCCCACGCCATAGGAACATAGAATAAGCATACCTAAAAACAATTTGTGCGAGCGGGGTCAGACCGATTCCCCCCAACGCACTCTATCCCACAAGCAACCATACACATACGATATACCCATAATAAAGATGCTTTAATGCAGTACAGAACTTTAGATCACACTAGCATGCTCCTAGGTTATAATATGCAGAAAGAACGGTAAAGGCGCCCAAAGAATGTCAAGTGGCATATCCCTTTCCTACCTCTGCACCCCTTCCCGTTAGTGCAGAGACTGACTAGTTCGATGGTATAGCATATCATATCTCATCATAGCATATCATATGTCATCATCATATCATATATCATGCTCATGCCCGATGGTCCTGGGCTATCTCATCATCATACTCATATATCAAAAATACTGACTCAGGGCACCCGATGAAGCTGGGCTACCCTATGACCCTAGCAAAGACTCTAGTTACTTCACAGATAACGGCCATTCTGTTTACATACGCACAAAGAAATAGAATGCTCACGGTCAATGCACCCTAGCATGATACTACATGGCATGCTTTAAATGCATATGAAGCACCTAGTATATCATATGATCACAAGCAGGAGATTTCTCTTTCGAATCTGAGTAAGCCCATAAAGGAACTTACAATGAATAAGCCGAACAGCAGAGAAACAAGGCAGAAGCAGAATCCAAGCAATGAATCACCAATAGTAAGCAATGTCCAACATATCACAATCACCTAATAACATACAAATATGCATAAGTCTATCTAATTTACACAAGGCGCCCCTAACTATCATACATAACTTCACATATCTCATTTCAGATTATTCCGTCTTTTCTTATCATAGATCATTTCATACTCATATCATCTCACTATCTCATCCATAATCTCATCTTGCATCATCATATAATATTTCATATCTTACTTAAAGTTTACATAATCCTCAAGCAGAAACCAACAAAAGATTCCCCGAATTAAATAAAGTAAATCATTTTCCAAAGTTTTTCAAACTCTGAAATCGCAAGTTAAGTCAACGCATACCCAAAACAATTTCTCAATTCATATTATAGAAATCATTCCGAAATTTTTGTTTCAAGACCTAAAACCCTTTAAGAACATTTTTGGAAGACTTGAAAACCCTTTTAAATAATACAACCAATATTTATCTAAAATATCACCAATTACATCCATTTATAAAACATTAAATATTTAATTAACTTGCAATTTATACTACTAAAATAATTTCGGCATAACTTACTTTACTTTAAAATCATCACCTTAAAATCACCTTTATAAAACATTATATAATAACATTTCTCAAATAATATTACTTTTAAACACTTCTGTAATATATATAGAATATTTTCAGAAAATATACATTTATCACCCAATATCAAAATAATAACAATAATAATTCAAAATTAAATAGTAATAAATAATTAAATGCATAAACATACAACAAGATATATGATAGTTGTAAGGTAACAAAATAACTAAATAACACTAACAACCCATCAGACCCGGCCCACTGAAATAAGCCCAACCCATACCCGAATCCGAGACCAAAGTGAGGCCCAACCCGGAACAAACCCGACCCGAAGCAATTCTGGTTTAGAAGGAGGTGAACCAGACAAAAGGACTGAACCGGCCATAAAAAATAGAAGAAGAAAAGAGAGAACCGGCCACATGAACCCATCTTCTTCAACCTTTGTGCAACAAAAGAAAACGAAAGGGAGGAGGAAGGAACCCAAGTCTCCGACGGCTCCTTTCCGGCCCATACTTCACCCAGAGAGTCGACACAAGATTCCGACCAAGACCCACACTAAAAGAATGAAACGCGCACACAAGAGAGGGAGAAAGAGAGGAAAGACTCACAGCGCGATTCTCCGACGCGCGGGGGTGCTCCGAGGGCGGCTCCGGTTGCGAGGACTCGAGGAAAGGTGACCCGAGAGCCTAGGAAGGGGAGAGAGATGGGTGAGGGACAGTTTCGAGGAGATTCAAGCCGGAATCGAGTTTAAACATAAACGAACCTCAATCGGAGAAACAGGGCTGCATTGGCTCGTTTTTAGGCTCCGGCGGGCGGCGAGGCCCTCTTCTCCGGTGTCTTCAACTCCTCGGAGTGGGAGGTGGGTGCTGGAGGTGAAACGATGGTGGCTTGACTGCAGACGGAGATCCTCTTTTCTCCTTTCTTCTTCACGTGCAACCAAGGAAGGTGGCGCAGTCCTTCAATGGCGAACAGGGGAGGTGTTCTCCTAGGCTTCTCGATCGACGTCGGCGGCAACGGTGGTGATGACCCATGGTGATTCGATGACTGGAAGCGGGAATGGAAGGAACGAGGAGGTGAGGTGATGGTGGTTCTCTGGTGGATTTCTGGGTTTTGCAGACAACAACGGTAGAGAGGGGGCACAACTCCTTGTGGGTTTTTTGGTGTCTGGATGAAGGGGAATTGAGGGCAGGGGGATGGGTTTTATGGGGTAATTGACACTAAACAACAAGTCTGCAATTGTGAGGTATAAAATGGTGAGGGGAGGTGCCCTGAAGACGTAACAGCCAGGAGAGAGAGAGAGAGAGAGAGATAAAAGAGGTCCCCACAATAGAATTCAAAATAGCGGAAATAGACTCGAAACCCGCTTGCCCGACTTCAATCCCGCTCACTAAAATGAAATCCCGACACTAGACAATTTAAATCAAATTTTTAAATCATTATCGGAATCAAATTAATTTATCAAGACTTGGAGCTCGAATAGCGAAATTAATTTCCTTCAAAATTCAAATTTTAAAACGACACCAAAAAGGATTTTTAAAATCGAAACTTGGCGCTCGAGGACGAGTTTTCTCCAACTTTTATAAATAATATATATTTAATTAAAATCATAATATAATAATATATAAAATATATTCGGTCTTTACATTCATCCACCTCTAAAAACAAGTCTCGTCCCCGAGACAAAAATCATTCTAAAACTAGGGGATGAAGTTTGAAATTGACGAGTCCAAGGATCATGCCGTTGATCCCGTAAGCACCTCATAAGGGCCCCTATGAGATTCTCACAGTATCCTCGTTGTGATCATAATATTCCCAATTAGTCGTTGCAAGTATGTGATATGGGCCCCTATCACATCCTTACCCCGACTTCTCGGTCGTATCATAACTCAAAAGCATCATAACGAATTTATTGTTCTGAAAAGTTCAAAAGCGTTTGAAATGGAAAGCTTGACCTCGAAATCTTCGAAACTCTCGATAGCGTTTATTCTTTCAAAATCCAAGCTAGTCCTTTTCAAAACCGTTTCAAATCCTTCAAATCCATCATTAGTCAAACAATTTCACAACACAAGAGATGGAATCATCCACCTATAAGAGCTAATCTCATATTCTCTTCCTAGGTTCCAGAATCAAATCAATCTATCAGTTTCAATTCAAGCAAGGTTCTCAAGCCACAAGAAATGCATAACCACATAAACCAACCAATCTCCAACCAACACATTATAAGGCAAGTCTCAAAGCACATACTAACATAGTGCCACAAGGTCTCATCAAGCATCTCCACATCTCACTAGTAACATACCAACAATCACATCAAACGTCTCAACATCACACCAAAAGTCATAAAAGTATCTCCTCGTCATAGAGTCAACGAACCAAACTCGTTGTCAACACATCAATACAACAAGGTCATGCTATTAAGATTCAGCAAAAGGGGAAGGTCAAGCGGTATATCAATCATCGAGTGTCAGCATAATCACCAGAAATCATCTTAACTCATTATAATGCCATATAACAATCATTTAGCAACCATGCACCATCATCTCATATATACATATTATATTCATGCTCCAAGTCATATTCATCATCTATAATACCTATAATCATGCTTGCCAACAATAGAATGCGACATCATGTTTACTACCTCATAATATAACATCATGCTCTCACACAATAACACATCATTATCTCACATATTATATCACAACACATCCTAACATGCTTCTAAAACAACATCGCAAAGCATCAATATATCATGATAACACTTGTCACTGCCAACTAAATTTCAATATTGCATATCAACATGTAATATCATTATGTATCAGATTCATCATGGTTGCTATCTAACATCATGCAAGCATATATTAATAAATCACAATATCAAGAAGATCCTCACATCACCACCAACCAAATAGAATGCAATCCCCGCTCGCTCGAGTCCAATTCTAAATCGAAACCACCCTCATCTAGATTCACCCACATCAGTTCAAATAACATGTCCTAAAAGAAGTCCGAATTCTTTTCGATACTCCGATCTCGCCCCCTCATTCCACCAAGCACTCTCACTAGCATTCCACCTCTAAGAACCCAACTCCTATCTCTAACCTCACACCCGGGTACACTCTCACTCTATGTCCTCAATACTCACAAAGGTCATTCCTTACGCTCCCGTATTACCCCAGACATCACAAACATTCTGACCTGCTAGCCACACTTCTTCTAGATTTTCCTTGATCGCGCTTAGCCGACCTATTGCTAACCATACCCCCACTCGAGATTCACCTAAAAGCTCATCGGAACCACCAAGCATTACCTCTCATAAATCCCAACTCACCCGGTCTTACTTCAACCAACATCCCTCTCTTGCGACTTACCTCATAATACCATCGATCATTCTAATCGCTCAATTTCTCCCACCATTCTCCGACCACTCCACAAAAGAATCTCACCCACACGTTCAAAGAAGAAGTAGTCATGAAATCATCACACATAAGATCCACATCATATCAGCTAGCATTTATAATAATATCATCATAAGTTCATCATCAAGCATTGCAAATGTATCAAAAAGTCTCAATTTACCGTCATGCTCAAAATTATTGCAAAACACCATATATGAACATAGTCAATTCAAACTAGCAAGTTCCATCATAACCTTATCAGATAACAATCCAGGTTTCACAGCATTTGCAGTTCACATTTATAGGCAAGGAATTTAGATCATGCTTAGCAACTCAGAGTAGCATCACATCAAGTCATCATGGCACATTAGGACTGTAAGGCATCGAATCATATATATCATCATAGACAATGGATAATCAAGCAATAATCATCATCACGTCAGCACATGAAACATGTTAATTCCAACGTCAAGTCAGTGTAATATCATCATCAACAAATTTAGGAAAGATTAGCAATCCGAATGGAGGACACTCCCGCTTGCAAGTCATATCGTACTCAGTAACCGCAATCCTCGAAGCGTGCTTGTTCCGCCAACATCTTCGATCCTGAGGCCCGTGGGTTATAGGCCCACGCTCCCACCGCGCTGCTCTACTGCTATCCAACTTTCCGTTCCCTCCTCTATGTGGTCGCTCGTCCAATGTATCGCGTAGGAGTCTAAGTTAGCGGAGATAGGGGAGCGACAAGGGAGGACAACCCAATTTCCTTTCGGAGACAAATACGGATCAAAGCTAAGGATGACATGACTAGAGACAAGACTCCGACTCGAGAATAGTAACGGTGCCCTTATGGAAGTCTATTAGGTTACAATTGTGACAAACAAGCACGAATTCATCAAGGAGCATATCAATCACATTAATCCACACTAACATGTACCTATCTTAAGTAACAACGACATACATATTCATTCTAAAGATACAATCGAGTCCTACACTGATGCACGTGAGACAAGCTAGTAGTATATTATTCCATGGATGCAGATATGTCTCGCAACCTAGGCAAGTTATGCGGAGCCAATAATGGTCATGTGGGGTCCAAGGCCATGCAGGATTTTACGAGGATGACAAGTATCATGTATATGAACAATGTAAAAGCATGATATACACATCAACAAATGAGTTCAAATATATCATGGCAAGGTATATCATAACAATCAGACGAAGCGTCATACGAGAACACATAAGAGCAGCATAGTAACTATCACATCTGACAACAATGAACATATAATAGGTTAAGAATGGCATGTAATCATACAACAGGATACATTTAGAGAGCACAGATCCTTCATGATGCTAGCGATACATGATAAGACATGGGTATAGTCAAGAGTCATTTGAAGAAGTTCAACATAATGTTTGCGAAGCATGATAGCGTTGCATAGAGTAACAAAGAGAACATCAAGGGCAATAGATTTTAATCACGTTAGGAATGAACCATCATAGGGCACATAAAATGGTACAATAACTGTCACATTATAGAACAAGCACAACATGTAATCATTTAGCAAGTCATATTGGAAGTCATAAGCTCTACATGATACTAATAGCACACATCGGACATGAATACAATTAAAGTAAGTTAACTAGGTTCATTCTAATATTCATGTGTCATGCGTATGCGAAAATCATGATATAGTGTGGTGTGTGATCATACAAGGTGTCAAGTCATGCGTTCATGCAAGCACAAGAGAATATCATAGAGAAATGGGGAAATACCACCAAGCGATAACATGTAAGCATGCTAGGATTAACCATCACAGAAAGCAATCGATCTTTGAATTCAAGATTAATCTAATCATGATGAGTAAAACATGTTAAGAGAACAGAAAGAGAGAAGAACCACACTATCAGGGACCTAGCTCAAGAGAGAATCCGCAATAGTGTAGGCAAGGTAGAATTTGCACAAGTCACAACCAAGGGTCCTACAGGTTACTAATGGCTCAACATAACATATGATACATACATGCACTTGATTGATTAATACGACGATATGCAAGAGTTCAATCAATCACATCCCAACGATATAGTTGAATGAGAGGAAATGTAACGATGTATAATGCAAGTCTAGGTAACGGGCATTAGGACTAGAATACGGGGGCATGAGTTCAAATCAACACATACTGGAATAAAAGATTACATTTAACAAGATTTCACTACACCAACCTATTCTCTACTCGGCGCAAGTAACATACAACGACATTAATTGCAGAATAATCGACCATAGTCAACCTGAGGAATACAAATAGACGGGCATGCTATAGATTCTGGTCACAAAAGGAAAGATAAGCACCGAGTCGTCATCAGCTAGCATGCTAAGGAGATCATTTACAGGCATTCATTCAAGGGGAGTTGATCACACTATCATGGACCTAATTTGGGAGAAGCAACAATCATATAGATTAATATCACGGGGTTCATGCTTCAATTCAATCATTAGCACAATCAATACATTAGGTCAAGTAGACATGCTATGTCATCATATAATCATGATAGAAAGTAAGGCACAACAAGAGATCTGAGCAATATAACTAATCATATATGTAATGACGTGAGTAGCTGTTCTCTAATGGTCAGTCACAAGGTACATGCCGGAGATCACAAAATCATATTATGTCACGCAATTTCAGAGAGAGTCAACATTACAACCGGACAGAGATCCCTAAGGGCAACCATTGACTCCTCCCAACTGACTCATCACCCCTCTTTCTGTGGGATTCTAGTACGACTCTTCGTGACAAGAAGACACTAATGGATCGTCATAAGAATTGATAAGGACAACCCCCTAAACATCTCACTCTCTAACTCGGAATTACATCAAGAACCATCTTCCAATACTCACTCGGACAACCCTCATATCCAAACATGATTCCCGAAGACAATGTGTTTACCAACTCGATTTTCTCGTGGAGGACACTGATATCCTGGAAAAGGACTCGATAAGATAATTAAGAGTTAACATAGTGGAAGGGGTTGTTCCACACAAACTTGGCTTGACCAAATAGAAATAAGGGTACTCCCGCTATCCCGTTGCACAGATCATTCAATACACAATTCATAGTCAGGACCTACCAATCAAATCTTAAGTATAACAATCACTCAACATAGAATCAATCAATACCAATTATAATGATCTCTTCAAGGGAAATCGTTCTAAGGCCCAATTAATACATAAAGCACATCAAGCTATCTAATACCGCTCTTCGAGGAGCGACTGACCGGAGGGGCAAAAACCTCAGATCTCTACCTAACTCGCCACTCCAACCACCTCGGTGCAATTCCTTGGAGTCTTCCAACCCATCTGTAAAGAATAAGCTAATATTTCGCCTAGCCGTTCCCAACTACATCCAATAGGGATGGTCTAGCGCCTTTCCTACCCAATCGATCCCTTTGGTTTGATCCATCATATTTAATAAGCCGAGTTCATATTTAGTCCAATTGAGTTATGCATATTAAATTAATTTTGCCCCTTTAAGACATCGTCAAATCCTTTGAAATTCATGGGCAATTTTCTAAAACATACACCCAACCCTTGCATACCCGAAATGCACAACCTGGCTCTGATATCAACTTTGTAACGGCCTGGATATAAATACCCAGGTTACGTTTCGAAGGTTGGTTACCTTCGTTCGGATCTTGCAATTCGAGTACGGGTCGAGGTTTCAAACCTTAAAGGATCAGTATTTTAAAGTAGGGATTTCGAACCCTAAATCAATCTAAGGCCACTAGGAACCCTTAAGGTGTCCTATGACTATATCGCGGAAATTCATTTTCGAAACCGGTGAAAGCGGAAGTAAAGTACAACTTGCCACGGCAGGGCCGAGTCAAAACCAAATCCATAAAACATAGATTCAAGAAAGCCTTTAGCCAAGTTAGCGGGGTTAGACAGGTTCTTCGCATTCGCCTGGGGGGATTCCCACGCCATAGGAACATAGAATAAGCATACCTAAAAACAATTTGTGCGAGCGGGGTCAGACCGGGTCCCCCTAACGCACTCTGTCTCATAAGCAACCATACAAATACGCTACTATACCTATAATAAAGATGCTCTAATGCAGTACGGAACTTTAGATCACACTAGCATGCTCCTAGGTTATAATATGCAGAAAGAACTATAAAGGCGCCCAAAGAATGCCAAGTGGCATATCCCTCTCCTACCTCTGCACCCCTTCCCGTTAGTGCAGAGACTGGCCAGTTCGATACTATAGCATATCATATCTCATCATCATATCATATATCATGCTCATGCCCGATGGTGTTGGGCTATCTCATCATCATACTCACATATCGATAATACTGACTTAGGGCACCCGATGAAGCTAGGCTACCCTATGACCCTAGCAAAGACTCTAGTTACTTCACAGATAATGACCGTTTTGTTTACATACGCATAAAGAAATAGAATGCTCACGGTCAATGCACCCAAGCATAATACTACATGGCATGCTTTAAATGCATATGAAGCACCTAGTATATCATATGATCACAAGAAGGAGATTTCTCTTTCGAATCTGAGTAAGCCCATAAAGGAACTTACCTGAATAAGCCGAACAACAGAGAAACAAGGCAGAAGCAGAATCCAAGCAATGAATCACCAATAGTAAGCAATGTCCAACATATCACAATCACCTAATAACATACAAATATGCATAAGTCTATCTAATTCACCCAAGGTGCCCCTAACTATCACACATAACTTCACATATCTCATTTTAGATTATTCGGTCTTATCTTATCATAGATCATTTGATACTCATATCATCTCATTATCTCATCCATAATCTCACCTTGCATCATCATATAATATTTCATATCTTACTTAAAGTTCACATAATCCTCAAGCATAAACCAACAAAAGATTCTCCGAATTAAATAAAGTAAATCATTTTTCCAAAGTTTTACAAACTCTTAAATCGCAAGTTAAGTCAACTCGTACCCAAAACAATTTCTCAATTCATATTATAGAAATCATTCTGACATTTTTGTTTCAAGACCTAAAACCCTTTAAGAACATTTTCGGAAGACTTGAAAACCCTTTTAAATAATACAACCAATATTTATCTAAAATATCACCAATTACATCCATCTATAAAACATTAAATCTTTAATCAACTTGCAATTTATACTACTAAAATAATTTCAGCATAACTTACTTTACTTTAAAATCATCACCTTAAAATCACCTTTATAAAATATTATATAATAACATTTCTCAAATAATATTACTTTTAAACACTTCTGTAATATGTATAGAATATTTTCAGAAAATATACATTTATCACCCAATATTAAAATAATAACAATAATAATTCAAAATTAAATAGTAATAAATAATTAAATGCATAAACATAAAACAAGATATATGATAGTTGTAAGGTAACAAAATAACAAAATAACACTAACAACCCATCAGATTCGGCCCAGTGAAATAAGCCCAACCCATACCCGGATCCGAAACCAAAGTGAGGCCCAACCCAGAAGAAACCCAACCCGAAGCAATTCTGGTTTAGAAGGAGGTGAACCGGATGATGTACATATTTGCACCTTTGTTTATTGCATCTTTCGACTTCGTATTTCATTCGATCTCCAAAGAAAAGGTTCAAAAGAATATAAACTTGTGTAAGAATGGGCTAAAATGCAAGAAATAGGGTCTGCACAAGTTTTGAGCTAACCATGCAGGATTTCGAGCGAAAACGGAGTCAAAACATAGACATCAAGTGAAGCTGAGAAGAGGTAGATATCGACCTTAGACCCAGATATCGACCCCCCGGTGTCGATATCGACCCCTATATCGACCTCAACATAGAAATCGACCAGAGCTGAACAAGTCGAGCAGGAACAGAGACCTCGATATCGACCTCTGGTGTCGATATCGACCCCTTATCTCGACAGAAGATAGACTCGATTTCGAATGCGGATTGGAACTATATCTTCAAGGAGGCACGAAATTATCTCATACTTTCAAGATAGATGGCAGCTGAAGTTTTATTTATCTTTTACCATTAAGTTTTATCAAAATAAAAGACCTATCCTAATTGTTCGGATAGAGTTATTAGTTTAGATAGGAGTTACAATCCTTGGATAGCGAGGATTAGTAGCCTATAAATAAAGCCTTAGGGGCTGATTTGTGAGAGGATCCAATCATACAATCATAGAACAACCCAAGACAAAGACAATAGAGTTAGAGTTAGAGAGAAGTTTTAGGGTTTGACGTTTGCGAAAGTTGACGTTGAGTTGTAAAGCTTCGAAATTTAGTTTAATGCAAGTTTCTTCCTTTCAATTGACAATGAATCCCATGATGAGAAGCGAGTAGTTCCCCAAAGCTCTTAGGGTCGGGGTGAGCCCAACGTTAGCCATGCGCGCTTGAGGTAAGTATTTGATGTTGATATCGTTGTGTCTATCTCTCCTCCTACAATTCTATGTTTAGTCCTAATCGAAAGAAAAGGGATTCATGCTAACAACTTGAGTTATAAACATAAAATTGGTAGAGACAATTAGGTTTATTTGAAAGAGTAATCCTAAGAGTTGGTGTACGGCGAAAGCTTGTCCCTCGGGAGAAATAGCGCAATTGTCCGTCTTATTTATCTCATCGCATGCATTGGTTAACGTTGTGGTAAACCCTAATCCTAGGAGTTGCCTTTTTACATAGTTTATACACACAAAAACCCTCTGTTATTTCCATTCATTGCTTCTCTATCCATCCTTAATTCTTCGGCCCTTTCTTTGCCGACGAGAAACTAACACACTGCAGGGAGACATCGATATCGACCCCAGACGTCGATATCGACCACCGAGTTCGTCGACAGTTTTCTGAGTCGACGACGAACATCGCTGCGGAGTTACTGGACATTGATATCGACCCTTTGTGTCGAAATCGATCCTTCTGTATCGACTGGCAGTCTTCTGAGCCAGTCGATTTCGTGGACTGACATCGATATCGACCCCACCAGTCGATATCGACCACTTATTTTTGTCTCTGCAGGTCTTCTGTTGCAGAGAACATCGACAGCCGAGGTCGACATCGAGTACTGAGGTCGAAATCGAGGCTTCTGGTCGACGCAGACGTGAGATTTTCCAAGGCTACTAGGATCCCGCTGACACGCCTCCTCGTGGATCGATCCTGACTACCCTTCCACTACAACGAGAGGAAGTCTTGTAATTATTTGCTTAGGCCAGGAGTTGGTTTACATTTATTTACATCTTTATATTTGTAATTACTTGACATATCAAGCCTCCTGCAACAACAAATTGGCGCCGTTGCCGGGGAGGCAATCATTCGCGCCCTAGTAGTCTATCTCACGTCTCTACCTAGTTTGGTTTTGCAGGTGTATGCGACGCGCTGATCGCCCACCTGAATTTGAAGGAGTAGACGACCCTGAGCGTTATTTCCATCTAAGGGCCCAAGCGCAAAGAATCATGGCGGAAAACGCGAACCAAGCAGAACTTATTGAACAACTAAGGAAGCAGGTTGAGGACTTAACGACTAGAGAGGCGGCACTTAAGGAGCGTGCGGATAGGGAGGAGGAAGGCCGAAGGCAAATAGAAGCCCAAATCAATGCCCTCCCTAGGAATGCCAAGCAATATATGCACCCCGCTCTCACAGTGCCTGAATCGGCAATTCTTATCCCTGCCTCTAATTTTGAAATAAAACCTAACTTCCTTACTGAGATTAGAAGGCACCAATATGAAGGAAAACCTAACGAATGCCCTATGGCACATATTTCTACCTTCTTAGACCTTTGTGATACTATTGTTGATGGACGAAGTCTTGAATATGTCCAACTAAAAGCCTTTCGATGGTCTCTTACAGGTAAAGCATTGCAGTGGTTGGAAAGTTTAGCCCCAAGATCGCTCTGCACCTGGAATGAAGTCAAGGACGCGTTTCTCAACAAGTTCTTCCCTCCTTCTAAGACGGCATTGATCCGACAGAAGATCACAGCTTTCAAACAAAAGCCTGGTGAAGCTCTGGCGACTGTTTGGGAAAGGTTCAAAGACCTCCTACGATCATGCCCAACGCATGGCCAACCACCATATGTAATTCAGGAGATCATATACAATGCTCTTGACGTTGCAACAAAGGAGAGGATCAACACCTACACCGCCTATGGCTACCTTGAACTCGCCCCACAAGAGGCTTGGGAGACCATAGAGAGGTTGGTGGAGTTCGACAACACATATGGGACTCCTGAGGCTTCCGACACATCATCATCGTCGAGGCCTGCCCCATCTATGCCCTTATATGAACCCTCCAATGTAATCAATCCGGATGTAAAGGAGCAATTCCACAGAGATCAACTTAGAAAGCTCCAAAAGCAAGTGAGGTTCCTTTCAGCGAACCAAGATTGCATTGAATGTGGATCGCAGCGACACACCACCATCGAGTGCCCCCATGCTGAACAAGTACACCTAGCGGAGACTCACCAAGAGGCGCGCTACATGAGGGGTCCCAATCACCAATATTGGGGTGACCAAAGGTTCCATCAACCACAAAGGAACCCAGTTAACCCTAGGGACCCTCCGCCTTATAGAGCTCCTGGGCATCCGGAGAGAGACCAAAAGAAGGATGATCTTCAACTAGTACTGGACGAGATAAGGTGGAACCAAGCTAAGAATGATCAATCCAACAATGCAATCCACTATCAACTCAATCACCTTACCACAAGGATTGGGGAGATAGATATTTGGAAGAAGAACGTAGAGACCCAACTGGGCCAATTGGCGGCACAAATCCCTAGGCCGTCCGGAACACTCCCTGGGCAACCCACCACAAATCCTAAGGGACAATCCGGGACAGGCCATATCGCAGCCATATAATTAAGGAGTGGCACCAAAGTACAAAAGTCACGGACGGAAACGGAGGAGAAAGCAGCATACCCAGACGACGTCGACAGACCAGTCGATGTCGACCCAGAGGTCAAAATCGACCCCCATGTCGACCCCCTGATCGACGTCGATGACACTGCAGAGCCATCAGAGCCACAACAGAGGTCGAAATCGACCCTACTAGTCGATATCGACCCAACTCCAGTCGACATCGATGTTCAACAGGCCCCTCCGATCTCCGTTTTGGCCCCTACTCCAAAGAAGACGTTGCCATTCCCTTCCAAAGCATTGGAGGACCCCACCAAAGGTAAGTTTAGGCGCTTCATAAAGATACTTCAAGGACTCAACATCACTATCCCTCTAACAGAAGCCCTAAGCGAGATGCCCGCCTATGTGCGATTCCTCAAAGACATCCTGAGCAAGAAGAGATCAATGGCAGAGATCGCAGAGGAGTGCTCAAAGATGGACTTCCCTGAGAAGAAGAGTGATCCAGGGAAGTTTGCAATCACCGTGGGACTT
Organism: Persicaria maculosa; assembly: GCA_963922045.1. NCBI lineage: Eukaryota > Viridiplantae > Streptophyta > Magnoliopsida > Caryophyllales > Polygonaceae > Persicaria > Persicaria maculosa. Next base: position 18,497,317 of record OY998271.1, on the reverse strand, counting down.
GGCCAACATCGCTATAAAGCCCTATGTGACCTAGGGGCAAGTGTAAGTCTGATGTCTCTCTCTATTTGGCAGAAGGTGAACATTGGTGCCCTTGAACCTATGGACATGAAGCTCTATATGGCTGACAACTCATTCGTCAGGCCCACAGGTATAGTTGATGACGTTCCGGTAAAGGTAGGTAAGTTCTTTGTGCCTACTGATTTCATTGTATTGGAGATGCCTGAAGATACTGTAGTGCCTATTATACTTGGTAGGCCTTTCTTAGCTACTGCAGACGCCAATATCAATGTACGTCGAGGGTTACTAACCTTTACTATAGGGAACGAAGTGATAGAATTCTCTTTCAACCCAACCATGAGCGAAACAAAGCACCTGGAGCAAGTAGTCCTCTCGCCGGCCAAAGAAAAGCTTAGAAAATTTCTGTTGGCGAGGACGGAAACAGCAAGCAGGGTCGACATCGATTGGAACCAGTCGATATCGACTAAAAACATCGAAATCGACCCCCCTTGGTCGAAATCGAGTATGCCAGATCGATGCCAGGAGCATAAGTATGGGGTCACAGAGGTCGATATCGACCCCCACATGTCGATATCGACCCCAGCACTTGAAATCGACCCTCCTTGGTCGAAATCGACCACCACTCAGCCCGAAGATTTCTGTTTCGGGCCCAAACAGGTAAGCCTAGGTATGAATCTTAACCCTCCTCCGTCCATTATTGATGAATCAATTAAACCCATTATTGATAATTCTACTAAAGAGAGGGTCAAAGCTCCATGGTTTGCCTATATTGCTAAAGTTAGGTCAAGAAAGAGAAGAAAAGCGCCCAAAGAAGAACCTAACATCAAAGAAGCCTTGGTCGCTGAGCTTAGCTACTACCAAAAGGACCTAGATGATCCAGGAGAAGGCTCACGCTCGAAGGGTCCCTACATAAAAGGCTCGTGAAGAATTGACGGAGAAGTCGGCCTAGCGACTCAAAAATCTAGAGCATGTACATAAAACCTTTAAATTTTTCGCATAGATGGTTTTTAGGATTTAATTTTTGGCTGTTTGAAACTTTTAAAACTGAGATAATTCGTGCTTCTGCAGAGGCAGTCGAAATCGACCAGGCCAGTCGAAATCGACCCCCCCCCCCAGGGTCAAGCCACCTCCTGGAGTCGACATCGAGGACTCAAGAGCGAAAAAGAGAGGTCGATATCGACCCTAATACTCGATATCGACCTCAATCAGGCAGCCCTCGTCTTCATTTTTCTTCCTCGACTTCGACAGATGCAGTCGACATCGACCACTGACCTAGATATCGACTTCTGGCATCGACCAAACCTGAAATCGACCTGAATCCGCTGTAAGTCTCTCTCTACCCTTGTTCTTCTTTTTTTTATACAGTGAGGACACTGTATATTTTAAGTATGGGGTGGGGGAAAGACATGTCTTATGGTCATAACTTGGTTTCTTCTTCGCATTGCATTCATGTTTAAATTTTTAGTCTTACTTTTATAAAATGTCAGAAAATCCAAAAAAACAGAAAAATGTCAAAAATACAAAAAAAAAATGCATGTTTATTTTTAAGTTAAGTTTGTTTTTTCTTTAATCCCTACTTTGATGTCCTATGATGAAAACTCAATAGCTGACTTGATCATGTAAATCCTATGGCATATTTGGATGGTTTAGCCTAAGTCTTTAAAATTTTTATGTAGATTGTGAACTTGTGATGAAATTGAGCACATATGATCCTAGGCTAAAAAGCAAATCCAACAAAAATTGTCCTTGTGAGAATTTTGACCTATAGGGAGAACATCAAAAATCCCTCCGCTTTCTTGGGTGAATTTACTCTTCCTATGCATCTCTAAATGTTGTGATAGTTATTCAAAACCAATGCATATATATGTTTATGTTTACGAGAATTAAATGATGGAGGCATCTTTTAAGCCATTTTTATCCTCTCTTTACCTACCCTGCATTATCCCTGCTTGAAGCCAGAACATTAGCCTGAGCCTGAAATTGCAAACTCCACAAAATTATCCCTAGCCGAATTGAGCCTGACCCCCATTTGGGAATTGAGACTTAGAATGGTTGGACTAATGCCTTGTAGAAAGAAAAGAGCATAATGTCTAGTTTTGAGTAAGGAAATTATAGGATGGTACATATTTACATTTTGTCATATTTTGTAAAAGGATTTTTTTGGCTCAACATATAAATGCACATAGCTTTAGTATTATTTCCGAAAAAAAAAATTCGAAAAAAATAAATATATATATAGTGCATGAGCCAAAATCCTTGAGTCCTTTATTCATACAAGTGTTATATTTTTGAGAGCATATTATGGAAAGATGAGTTGGGAAAAGGCATTATAGAGATTGAGCTTACATTGAAGAGTTATGGTTTGGGTAATGCAAGTGTTGAGATTTAGGAGTCTTGATTCCCGAATTATAAAAGCACCACATAGCCAAATAATTCCATACCCTTTATTTCATACCAAGCCCCATTACAACCCCGCCGAATGGAGTCTTCTATGAAGTCTTCCATTGAGCGAAAGTCCTCCTGATGATTCTTATTGCATTTTCATAATTGGTTGCGAAGTGGATTATTATAAATTGCAATGTTTATGAGATTGTATATGGAATTGAGTTGAGAGTTGATCTTCATAGCCTAAACACATGAGAGTTGAGTGCAAACACATTATCCCTGTGAGGTTGGATCAAAGTTGCATATGCCTATGGATCGCCAAAATATGTGCTATGACGTTAAATTCACTTGCTTTGCTTTGCTACCGCTTATGATGTTGCTTTTGACAAAGGCAAAGACTTGAAGGATGTGTTGTAGGTGCTGGTTATTGCTTAGTTATTGCTTGAGGACAAGCAAGTCTAAGTATGGGGTGTTTTGATGTACATATTTGCACCTTTGTTTATTGCATCTTTTGACTTCGTATTTCATTCGATCTCCAAAGAAAAGGTTCAAAAGAATATAAACTTGTGTAAGAATGGGCTAAAATGCAAGAAATAGGGTCTGCACAAGTTTTGAGCTAACCATACAGGATTTCGAGCGAAAACGGAGTCAAAACATAGACATCAAATGAAGCTGAGAAGAGGTAGATATCGACCTTAGACCCAGATATCGACCCCCCGGTGTCGATATCGACCCCTATATCGACCTCAACATAGAAATCGACCAGAGCTGAACAAGTCGAGCAGGAACAGAGACCTCGATATCGACCTCTGGTGTCGATATCGACCCCTTATCTCGACAGAAGATAGACTCGATTTCGAATGCGGATTGGAACTATATCTTCAAGGAGGCACGAAATTATCTCATACTTTCAAGATAGATGGCAGCTGAAGTTTTATTTATCTTTTACCATTAAGTTTTATCAAAATAAAAGACCTATCCTAATTGTTCGGATAGAGTTATTAGTTTAGATAGGAGTTACAATCCTTGGATAGCGAGGATTAGTAGCCTATAAATAAAGCCTTAGGGGCTGATTTGTGAGAGGATCCAATCATACAATCATAGAACAACCCAAGACAAAGACAATAGAGTTAGAGTTAGAGAGAAGTTTTAGGGTTTGACGTTTGCGAAAGTTGACGTTGAGTTGTAAAGCTTCGAAATTTAGTTTAATGCAAGTTTCTTTCTTTCAATTGACAATGAATCCCATGATGAGAAGCGAGTAGTTCCCCAAAGCTCTTAGGGTCGGGGTGAGCCCAACGTTAGCCATGCGCGCTTGAGGTAAGTATTTGATGTTGATATCGTTGTGTCTATCTCTCCTCCTACAATTCTATGTTTAGTCCTAATCGAAAGAAAAGGGATTCATGCTAACAACTTGAGTTATAAACATAAAATTGGTAGAGACAATTAGGTTTATTTGAAAGAGTAATCCTAAGAGTTGGTGTACGGCGAAAGCTTGTCCCTCGGGAGAAATAGCGCAATTGTCCGTCTTATTTATCTCATCGCATGCATTGGTTAACGTTGTGGTAAACCCTAATCCTAGGAGTTGCCTTTTTACATAGTTTATACACACAAAAACCCTCTGTTATTTCCATTCATTGCTTCTCTATCCATCCTTAATTCTTCGGCCCTTTCTTTGCCGATGAGAAACTAACACACTGCAGGGAGACATCGATATCGACCCCAGACGTCGATATCGACCACTGAGTTCGTCGACAGTTTTCTGAGTCGACGACGAACATCGCTGCGGAGTTACTGGACATCGATATCGACCCTTTGTGTCAAAATCGATCCTTCTGTATCGACTGGCAGTCTTCTGAGCCAGTCGATTTCGTGGACTGACATCGATATCGACCCCACCAGTCGATATCGACCACTTGTTTTTGTCTCTGCAGGTCTTCTGTTGCAGAGAACATCGACAGCCGAGGTCGACATCGAGTACTGAGGTCGAAATCGAGGCTTCTGGTCGACGCAGACGTGAGATTTTCCAAGGCTACTAGGATCCCGCTGACACGCCTCCTCGTGGATCGATCCTGACTACCCTTCCACTACAACGGGAGGAAGTCTTGTAATTATTTTCTTAGGCCAGGAGTTGGTTTACATTTATTTACATCTTTATATTTGTAATTACTTGACATATCAAGCCTCCTGCAACAACAAATTTGTTGTTGCAGTACTCGATATGGCCAGAAGCCTCGATTTCGACCTCAGTACTCGATGTCGACCTCGGCTGTCGATGTTCTCTGCACCGGACAAAAGGACTGAACCGGCCATAAAAAAATAGAAAAAGAAAAGAGAGCACCGGCCACATGAACCCATCTTCTTCAACCTCTGTGCAACAAAAGAAAACGAAAGGAAGGAGGAAGGAACCCAGGTCTCTGATGGCTCCTTTCCGGCCTATACTTCACCCAGAGAGTCGACACAAGATTCCGACCAAGACCCACACCGAAAGAATGAAACGCGCACACATGAGAGGGAGAAAGAGAGGAAAGACTCACAACGCGATTCTCCGACGCCGGGGGTGCTCCGAGGGCGCCTCCAGTTGCGAGGACTCTTCTCCGGTGTCTTCAACTCCTGGGAGTGGGAGGTGGGTGTTGGAGGTGAAACGATGGTGGCTTGGCTGCGGACGGAGATCCTCTGTTCTCCTTTCTTCCTCACGTGCAACCAAGGAAGGTGGCGCAGTCCTTCAATGGCGAACAGGGGAGATGTTCTCCTGGGCTTCTCAATCGACGTCGACGACAACGGTGGTGATGACCCATGGTGATTCGACGACTGGTAAAGGGAATGGAAGGAACGAGGAGGTGAGGTGGTGGTGGTTCTCTGGTGGATTTCTGGGTTTTACAGACAACAACGGGAGAGAGGGGGGACAGCTCCTTGTGGGTTTTTCGGTGTCTGGATGAAGGGGAATTGAGGGCAGGGGGATGGGTTTTATGGGGTAATTGGCACTAAACAACAAGTCTGCAATTGTGAGGTATAAAATGGTGAGGGGAGGTGCCCTGAAGACGTAACAGCCAGGAGAGAGAGAGAGAGAGAGAGATAAAAGAGGTCCCCACAATAGAATTCAAAATAGCGGAAATAGACTCGAAACCCGCTTGCCCGACTTCAATCCCGCTCACTAAAATGAAATCTCGACACTAGACAATTTAAATCAAATTTTTAAATCATTATTGGAATCAAATTAATTTATCAAGACTTGGAGCTCGAATAGCGGAATTAATTTCCGTCAAAATTCAAATTTTAAAATGACGCCGAAAGGATTTTTAAAATCGAAACTTGGCGCTCGAGGACGAGTTTTCTCCAACTTTTATAAATAATATATATTTAATTAAAATCATAATATAATAATATATAAAATATATTCGGTCTTTACAGGGTTCGGGTCACCCGGCGGGTCGACGGGTCGACTGTTGACCCGTGGACATGTCTAATTCCGCTGGTGTGGATGTGGTGTTCCGATTATGGTGCGGTGGTGCGACAAAGATCAATTGTTTCCATATTATTGGATAGCTAGAGAGGAGGTAGAAGGAGGAGTCAAAGAGTGGGTTTACCCTACCCCTTTCTTTTACTGCGAATATTCCAGTTTGTTTTTATTGAAATGAAATCGATGATAGGCGTTTTTGTTAAAATGAAATCGACGGAGATTGGTTGAAATAAAATATTTACAGCAGAAGGTGGTGATTGTGGTGAGGAGATCATCCCATTGTTGGTGATGGTCTGCAAAGTGTGTTAATTTTATTAATGTTGATGGGCATTACCCAAATTAATTTTCACCAAAATTAGTTATTGGGGCTGAGATTGATAAATCTCGGTTGTTCCCCGGATGTTATTGTTATTGATGGTGATGTACCGATGAGGTTGAGATTGATAAATCTCAGTTGTTCCCCAGATGTTATTGTTGTTGATGGTGTGATGTACCGGTGGTGGTGGGTGCTGATTGTGGTGGACTGGTAAAGGTGGGTGCTGATTGTGGTGAACGGGTGGTGGTGTGATTGGTTGTTAAGGTGAAATGTATTTTGGGTTTTTGTTTTTTAGAGAGAGATGCTCTCACTTATGAAATGATGGTTTAATTAACATACATTTTTGTAGATTATAATTCACTACATGTAGAATACTAACCCTTTTAAGGAATGTGTTGTGTTTTATTTTCAAGAAGACGGTGCCCAAAACTAGAGATTTTTGAGCTTGTGCGACTGATCTTTTGTTAAGAGGGCAAACAATTCTGTTGCATGCATATTTTCTCGCTTGAATTAGATTTGTTCTATTTTCTATTCATTTATATTTTCATAGTTTTTCTTTATTTATTAATTTTATTTTGGTTTTGTTAGAAATTTTTAATTGTTAATTGATGGATGTGTTTTAATTACATTTAAAAATAATCTTCCGGTGTTCAATTTTAAAAAAAAATATTTAAAAATTATCACAAAATTAAGATTATCTATTTTGTTTGCAGATGAATATACTATATTTATTTTTTAAAGGTTAATATTTCTTTATATTTAATTAAGAAAATAATTATTATAATCTTTTACTCTGTAACATTTTTATCTTAAATCCGCGCATTAACAATTTGACCCTCAACAAAACGCTGCTCTTGCATCAACAACTCTATAGCCTTACGTGACACAAAATTCGCGTTTAGTATTAGGGGCCATTTGGAAAAGGTAAATGGATATCAAATATCAGATATGAGTATCGGATATGGGTATCAAGCTATGAGTATGAGATATGGGTATAAAGTTGATATCTGATATCTTATATATGTTGTTTGGAACCAGATAGCAGATATTAGATTGATATGAGATTTGGAAAAAGAATAAAATTCTAATATGACGAACCTAAACTCCTAGCAGTAAGAATAAAAAAATATGTTTCAAGTAACATTGAAATATCATAAAGTAATAGAAGATTTGAAATATCATATGAGTATATATGTTGCAAGTACCAAGTGTTTTGCTAACCTATCAATATGAAATGTTTTCATATGTGCAAAAACTAAAAGGCAAGTTGCCTTACATGTTTGATGGATGTTTAGGCATACCCTTTTTCGAAAAAATGCTACAAAAATGGCCTTGCAAGCACATTTCCAAACCATCCTTGTACCCTCTACATGCCTGCATCCCCATGGAGTCGAACAATAATGCTTTGTATGTATAACTTTTTCCAATGATCATTTGAGCAACTATAGAAGGCATCAAGCTCGCTAGGGGACCTCAAAATAACTCTAGTAGAATCAACCACATCCATTTCAAAAATTCCTGACAACATGAATATCTCGGAAAGCAACATCTTCTTTTGTGTTGATACTAATTCATCGCGATTGTCTGATCTCAACATGGTTTCAGCAATGGTACTCAAATGACCATTGTTTTCCTCCATGGAAGCCATAAATTTATCATTTGCACTATTGTTTCCAAGAGAACTTTTACTAACCTTTCGCTTTTTTGGCCTATGTCACTAGATATGTAATCAGTCCCCCCTGTTGATGTTTCTTCTTCACTATCTCTAATCAACCTGTTTAGGGTGGCCAATCTATGGATCATCTATCCTTTTTATGCGTTTGTACTTCCTTAATTTGAAGGACTTGTTCACCAACTCTCCTAGTAATAAGCATAATCAATTTCATGAGAAGTGTGATTGTTGCTTGCATGAGTTTTTTCTTTCCTTTTTTCTCCTTATCAAATCAAGCTCAAATGCGCCCATTTCTATATGAAAAGGAAACAAAATATAGCACAAGATAACTACAACAACTATCGATATCAAGCATTTCTATAACTATCTCAAGTAGCATTCTCATGAAATTCTGTGTTTCTATAACTATCCAAGCATTCTAGAATTTTGCATTTTACAAATAAGCACAAGTATCTAGCACTTGATGGACAACATAACCATGTACCATTTCAGAATTTCAAGGACAAAAAATCATTAGACACTTATGGAGATGAAGACTCTTTACACATGAAAACCCACATATTTGAACAAACATGAATTCCGCCCCATCCATGACAAAAATTGTTGGACAATAACCCTGCTGAAACTTGTGAGAAGCAATAAACTTGCTATAGAGCGTTAGTGGATGTAGGCCGAACTTGTTTCTGTGAAGAGGCTAGGGCTGCGGTGAAGCATGATATGGGAGTCACTAAATAAGAAACGTATTTGCCCCCGACAGAGGTGCAGATCGTATGCGAGGCAACGTCCCCCAAGGATTTCACCGGCTTCTCTCACAGGTGTACTCGAGGGAGAGAAGATGGAACTGGAACAGGCGCTCAGAACGGGAAAAAGGTAAGAGAAAACATGAGAGGGAGAGAGGCAATTGTGTTTGCTGTGTTTAAAACCCTAGCCTGTGATCTCCTTATATAGCTGCAGAAATAATCCTTAAGCCGCAAGCAAAAGGAGATTTCAATCTATCTTCAGAAGATCATGGCTTATCCAAAATCGAAAAAGATAAGTTTTCGAAAAAGATAATTTCAATGAAAAATAGATATTCGCGATAAACACAAATTAGTCTATCTGTAATATCTTCGACCTCAAGAAAACTGCAAAGCTCCATCTAATACTTTACCTCTCAATGTAGATAGTGGAAGAGTCTCCTTAAAACCCTCTTTAGGATACCCTTAAACTTTCCATGTGGGATGGGAAAATTCTAAGAGACACCTTTAAACCACCATCTCTAGGCATTATCTTCAACAATCCCCCACAAATTTCGAGAGAAGGGTTTAAAAACTGAGGTTTTGAAAACAAGTTCTGAGCGTGTCGAGGTTAGTGCTTAAATGCTGATGTCTTGCAACTTGAATCAGCATATAGTGAAACTGGCAATCCCTTCGATAGAGCGAATGGCCAGAGGCCTTGAATTCCTCCACTTAGGGATAAACCAGCAACACACACCTTTCACGGGGTCCTGTAACGTTCCGCTAAATCTTATCACATAAGACATCTATGTTTTGGCACAACTTGGGTGCTCATGAGTGTTCTAGTGAAGACCACCCTATGTCTCTCCTTGGAGGGTTGCCAACCCCTCAAACTCATGTAGGTGACTTCAATATATCTGTCTCAATACAGAATACCCCCACAATGGGTTATGAAGTCATTAACAGCTCTAAGGCTCAACCTCTCTTTTGTCGTTCGGTGATCTATTAAGTCTGTCTCAAAGGATCACCCAATGCCTGGGCTATAGAATCATTAAGAGCGTTAGCTCAACCTCACTATACACTTTCCATAGGAATGAGAGATGTGTATCTCATAGGAGTCTTTCACTATAAGAAAAACTGTTTTTTGTGACAAAATATTTCGTCGCCCAAAGTTATTTTTTCGTCGCCCAAAGTGGTTTGTGACAAAAAGCATTTCGTCCCCTATTTGTCGCCTCAGCCCCATCGCACAAAGTTTGGGCGACCAAAAAGAAATTCGTCGCTATATGTAGCTCTTTTGTGACGAAATTCAAATTTTGTTGCCCTATAATTTTTGTGACGAATTTTTTACTTTCGTCGCCCAAAGTAGCCCATTTTTTGTGATGAATGTTTCCTTTTGTCTCCCAAAGTAGCCCATTTTTTGTGATAAAATTTTCTGTTTGTCACCCATTCTACCCCTATTTTTGTGAGAAATATTTTATTTTGTCACAAAAGATAAAAGTGATAAAATATGATTTCTCTCCCTAAATTTGCATATTTAACCTATTTAACTCATTTAACATGTTTATAACCCACTATATATATAAACATACATATATTATAATATAATATTAGCCAATTAGTATAATCTCAATGTTTTTATATTAAAAAAAACTTGGTTTAAAATACATTCAATCCAAACTATTAAAAGGTTCTTAATAAGTACCAAAAGATTACACTTGAGAACTAAAGGTTCGATAAAATAAGTGTCCACTCTCAACTTGCTACATCACATCTCCTAGAAGTGTCTATCAAATCTCCATCACCGTGACTTGTTTCTTCCACATAACAATCTATCAACAAAAAGAACATAGCAATTCAACAATGGTATTTAAGTGCCGATACAAGCCAACTCAACAAAGACCATACCAATCTGTCAACAGAAAGAACATTTCCATGGCATTTGACAAAAGAAAGAACATGAGCCAAGGGAGCATCTATCATAGTCACGGACCCATTCAACAGAAAGAACATTTTTTTCTATTTTGACATCTGTACAGTCACAACCAACAAGAAAAAAAATAAAAAAAAATGAAGCTATTTCATTGGCACATTAAAGAGGATTTCAGATTGTTCACAACAGAAAGAACATTTCTTTCTATTTCTCAAGACTTCGTGATAACATTATTCACAATCATGAGCAAAATCAGAGATCACGTCCAAACCAAAGATCATTGTAAACAAGAAATTGAAGAAAAGATCATGAAAATTCTATGGATATTATCAACAAAAAAGTGAGCACAAAAGTCTTTAGAAAACTTAGAACAGCAAGTCCTTGTTCATTCAAGGAGAACCCAAAAACATATAAAAGACGAGAACCAATATATAAAATTTTCTAGTTACCTCATTTGTGAAGATTCATTATGTGTATATCTATTGAGTCTACTTACTGCATATGCTATATCATGTCGAGTATAGTTCATCAAAAACATTAGACTCCCAATAACCTTAGCGTATTCCTCTTGGGAAACACCTATACTCGAGTTCTTCACTAACTCTATGGTAGCATCATATGAGGTCCTAACTGGCGTCACATTATAGTTGTTGAACTTTTTCAATACCTATTCTACATAATGGGATTGAGACAAAGTAAAGCCCTTTTTAGTTCTAGTTACTTTAACACCTAGAATCACATCTGCTTCACCTAAGTCTTTCATTTCAAAGCGAGAGGAAAGAAACTTTTTGGTTTCATTTATCACATGCATGCTAGTGCCAAATAACAACATATCATCAATATATAGGCACACAATAACACAACCAGAGTTAAACATCTTGGTATAAACGCATGCATGAGATCCACTAACTACAAATCCAAAACTCAACACAGTGCTATGGAATTTCTCATACTGATGACGCCCAAAAGATAACGGGGTTAAAGAAGCAGCTGAGGGTTTTTGAAAGGTCAATGATGATAAGCTCCAAAAGACAAACATGACGACCTTCGGTCCGCGGACGGGGAACGCCCGCACAAATGAGACAAGTGGCGTACAAAGGGACAGGTGGCGTTCATGCCGCCCATCCAAGTGCTCTTTTTCCTCTAGACACCTGGTACCACAACACCGACAAGTGTCCAAAAGAGGGGAACATTTCCTCGGCTCGACAAACGAAGTAATGCAATATAAAAAGCCAAAATGAATCAAAAAAGAGGACTTTTTTTGGAAAAGAGAGAGAGGGAACGCTAGTTCTAGAAGGAGTAAGAAAAGGAAACAGTTACGCCGGGGTCATCATCTTGACTCATCCTAAACCCCCGTGTCCGTGGACGCCTCCATAGAGAAGAGCATCGTAATCAAAACCAAACAGGTAGTTAGGCATCCATCAAGGGGGCGGGACAACATGTGGAATTGTTTCCTCCTCGACTTCTACAGTACCAATAGGCGTATCCTCTTTGCCATTGGGTCATTTGATGAACCCGGATAAATAAAGATGCGAGTCTTCCTGAAAGACTCGGTGGCTCCGATCATGGGATCCCCATATCTCATGGGGATTCTATGAAAGGGTAAGACCGTCTGCACGTTCCTTTAGGGTATGCGGCTCAGGTAAGAGTCCTTTTCTCCCCGGTTCAGTCACCCCCGCCGGGCGGCTGATCGGGGTAAAGAGGGCTTCAGGTAAGCCCGTAATACCCACTTTCCATAAAAGGAAATCGCAATCATACCCCCCCCCCATGGAGATGTGGAGGGGCCACATACTTTTTCTCGTCCGGTTTCGTCATTGGCGCCGTCTGTGGGAACACTCTCACCCTGAGAGGTTCCCAAATTTAAATATCAATATACTATTCACGACATTATCATTAGCTAATGCCTTTTTATGCAAACAGGGTGGAAAAATGAGCGAAAGCATGGGAGGAGCTTCTCCCGGGATGATGAGTCAGGACCATGGAGGACCCCAGGGGTCCGAGTTGCCTGCAAACTCTCCGGGTCAGTTCAGCGCACCGGAGGTTCCGGTCGTCTCGCCATACATCCCACCGCAAATGGCTCAGGGCTACTTCATACCAGAGGAGCATTATGTTCCCCATCAAAACCTGGGACAGGGTCTTTTTTATGGGTATGACGGGTATCCCCCGTTCCAACATGGGAACCCTTTCCATTTCTTTCCCCAAAATGTGTACGGGGGCACCTATCAAGATCAGTTTCAGCCCAGATTCTCCGATGATTTGGGAACACACTATCGTGGTGAAGGCAGACGCGCATCCAAACATCACAGGGGAGAGCATTCGTCTGATATATCCACGTTCACCCGAACAGGTTCACCCTGTGAGAACGAGAGGAAGGTGGATTTCGTCCCTTCAGTGTTTACCCCCGAGGTTTGCCTAGCACCCGTACCCAAGCGATGGAGAGACACCAATTTGATGAAGTATGATGGCACCACTGACCCTGATGACCACATGTGCCACTTCACGACCGCCATGGGGATCAACGAGTACAATGATGCAATGTTATGCCGAACTTTCCCATCAACTATGACCGGCATCGCGTTGACTTGGTTCACTAACCTACCGCAGAACTCGATCGCTAGTTTCCTCCAGCTCTCCCAGGTCTTCAAGTCTCATTTTGGAAGCTCGCGATCTAGAAAAAAGACCATGTTAGACCTCAACTCGATCAGGCAGGGGCAAAATGAGACTCTGGGACAATTCTTCACCCGCTTCACCTCTGTGGTGGTTCAGATCCCCAACTTTAATCACGAATCCGCAGTTATAATCCTGATGGGGAACATCGCGGATGGAAGCTTCAAGACTCGGCTTTTCAGGAAAAAGCCCAAGGATTATGATACCTTAAGAAACTTGGTGTCTGCCCAGATTGAGGCAGAAGAAGCCGCGGCCTCTAGCTCGAGGGCCAATGAGAGCCCACGGGGTCTTCTGGGGAAGATAGCGGGAAAGTTCCGAAAAGACAAAGGAGCAGCGAAGCAAAGAAGAAATTACTCCGCGGGCGGAATGCCCGCGTCCCGACAAGACGAGGTCCATTTTAACCACGAAAGAGAGAGGCCGGACGCAAGATATCAAGGCTATGACCGAGAAGCGCGCAATCACAAGGAGCCGGTCTCTCCGGCCAGGAGAAATGAGCATCGCGACAACCCCCAACGTCACCAGCAAGCTCAGAATCACAATGATCGGAGGCACGCAGATGACAGAAGGAGTCACCACCAAGCCTCTCGATTTGAGAACCCACGGGGGAGGGATGAGCAACAGCGGTACCCCCCGATGAATAGGGGCCGAGGAAGGGGACGTTGGTGGAGGGGAGGTCGAAGAGGGCAGGGTCAGCCTGCGCAAGTGTCGGTCAATCAGGCTCCACACCGCGAAGACCACCCAGAGAGATCGCGGGTCAACCGAATCCCGGAACCAGAGGGTTTCTTCGACACGCTTGCAGAAGGACCGTCGATTTCAGGAATTAGTCGGCAAGAAAGGAAGAATTATGAAAGAGAGGCTAGACATCCCCCGTCAACCGCAAGTCAGAGAATCGCCTTGCAACCACACCCGAAAATAATCTTCACTTCGACCGACGCGGAGGAGGTCCGCATGCCCCACGCAGACCCACTGGTGATCCATGCGTAGATCGCCACAAAAACAGTGAAGAGGGTTTTCATCGACACGGGATCGTCAATAGACATACTCTCGTGGGAAGCTTTCTCCCAGTTAGGCGTGTCCGCGACAGCCTTGAGACCTTATCACGACACCTTGATTACCTTTTCAGGAGATGAAGTGCAGGTGGTGGGCACAATCGAGCTCACAGTAGTCCTAGGCACCTCCCCTCTCCGAAGGATGGAGAACATCACCTTCACGGTGGTCCGAATTCCGACTACCTACAACGCGCTCCTGGGGAGGGTTTCCCTTTACAAATTCCAGATGGTTGTGTCCATATACCATTTCAAAGCCAAGTTCCCAGTCTCCGGGGGAGAGACGGGGGAGGTGTGCGGCCAACAACCAGAAAGTCGGAGTTGTTATGTGACCTCTTTAAAGAAGAAGAAGGAGGTCATGTGTCTCGAAGATACCGCTCAGAGCCGGGTCGAGAATGCCGAGAGAGACCTTTTACCTCAGAATGAAGCAACAAGGATAACAAATGAGATTGTGTCAGAAGACGAGCTTGAGGTTCGGCCTTCCGAAAGGGAGGTCCCAATCGCGGATTCAAGAACCGTCCACCAACCGTTTTCCAGTACTGAGGAAAGAATTTACATGGGCCAAGCCCTCAAAGCGGGGGAAAAGGAACGGGTCCTAGAGATTATCCGGTAGTCGCGGGACGTGTTCGCTTGGTCCCCGAAAGATCTTTTAGGCGTCCCCACTTCCATCGCAATCCACACCCTCAGAATCCGTCATAACGCACGGCCGGTGGCCCAAAAGAAAAGAAAGATGGCCCCGGAGAAGTCTCGGGCAGCGAAAGAGGAAGTGGATAAGCTGCTCGAGGCCGGTTTCATTGAAGAAGCGGAGGACTCAGATTGGCTCTCGAATGTGGTCCTCATTAAGAAAGCAAACGGGAAATGGAGAATGTGTGTCGATTTCTCAGATCTAAACAAGGCTTGCCCTAAAGATAGTTACCCGCTGCCTTCAATAGACGAGTTAGTGGACATAACTGCTGGGAACGAAGCTCTGAGTTTCTTAGACGCGTACTCCGGGTATAACCAGATTAAACTAGACCCACTGGACCAAAGGGCCACCACATTCATCACTAATCAGGGAATTTTCCGTTACAAGGTCATGCCTTTTGGCCTAAGGAATGCCGGAGCCACGTTCCAAAGGACTGTGGACAAAATATTTCGCGATCAGCTGCCTCGGAATGTGTCCATTTACGTGGACGACATTGTGGTGAGGAGCCAGAAAGCAGAGAATTACGCCGCAGATCTGCAGGAGACTTTTGATTCGCTGAGACGGGGGGGCTGAGTTTGAATGCTGAAAAGTGCGTCTTCGGAGTTGATTCCGGGAAATTTCTAGGTTTCATGGTCAGCCAGAGAGGAATAGACGTGAACCCGGCAAAGATAGCAGCAATACAGGAGTTGCGTCCTCCATGGACTATCAAAGAAGTACAGTCGTTGAATGGTGCAGTCAACTACCTGGGACGTTTCTGCTCCTGCCTGGCGGATAGGTCCCTGCCCTTCTTCGCGCTGTTGAAGAAAAAGGGGCCGATACAGTGGACACCGGAACTCCAACAAGCATTCGATGATTTGAAAGTTTTTCTGCAGTATTTGCCAACTCTTCAACAGCCACAGAAGACTGAGAATTTACAGATTTACCTCGCGGTTAAAACAAGCACCATCAGCGCAGTTCTCACCAAAGAAGGGCGATACCCAGTCTATTATGTGAGCAGAGTGTTACAGGACGCTGAAACTAGATATGAGCCGGTCGAGAAGGTAATCCTCTGTTTGATATTCGCGGCCAGGAGGCTACGTCCATATTTCCAGGATCATCGGATCGAAGTCTTGACAGATTTACCATTGAGGCAGATTCTTCATTCCCCAGACTTCTCAGGACGAATGACGAAGTGGTCCATCGAGCTCTCAGAATTCGAGATAGAGTACGTTCCGCGTAAGGCGGCGTTAGCTCAGGTTTTGGCCGATTTCATCTACGAAACCAGTTTTGAAGATGAAGATAGCGACTCACAGAAGGTTTGGTTGATAAAAGTTGATGGAGCTGTCAACGCGGATGGATGCGGAGCAGGGATCGTGCTAACCACCCCTGGGGGGGATCAGTTCTGTTTCGCTCATCAGCTAAACTTCCCAACCACCAACAACGAGGCCGAGTATGAAGCTTTGATAGCAAAGCTAGAGTTAGCCCTGGCCCGTGGGGCTCGGGCCGTCACCGTGTATACCGACTCCGAGATTGTCGCCAGGCAGGTGGACGGAGAATACGAGGCCAAGACGGGATTGTTGCCAGACTACCTGCGAAAGGTGAATGCTTTAAGAAAGGCTTTCCTGCACTTTACCATCGAGTCCATCCCTAGAGAAGACAATGAACAAGCCGATTTGTTGGCCCGAGTGGGGGCCACCATGCCGTCAAACGTAGAGAGAAAATTTGATTTCGAAAGAAGGGACCGGCGAGGGCTGTTACAGGAAGTGTATTTCGTCCAAACTGAAGGACCCGATGACTGGAGAACGCCGATCACTGAGTATCTGGGGAAGGGGATTCTTCCACCAGAAAGAACGGAGGCCAAGAAGTTGACGGGTAGAGCGGCTCGATTTGTGATCCGCGAAGGAAGACTATACAAGAAAGGTTTCAACTTTCCCGATTTGTTGTGTGTATCCAACCGGGAAGGACGGGTCATTGCAGAAGAATTGCATGCCGGGGTCTGCGCTCATCACCAGGGCTGGAGGGCTCTGTCTTCCAAGGTTTTGAGGTTGGGATACTATTGGCCCACGATTAGGGCAGACATACAGAACTTTGTGCGCAGTTGTGAAGCTTGTCAGAAACACGGGAACCTGAAGAATGTGCCCGCCGAGCCGCTTCAAAACATCTTTGGGGCCTGCCCTTTCGCCTTGTGGGGAATGGACATTCTGGGGCCTTTTCCCACGGCCCCTGGACAACTCAAATATGTTCTAGTCCTGGTAGACTATTTCACCAAGTGGGTAGAAGCGGAGGCGATGGGTTTGATCACCGCGGAGAAGGTCAGAAAATTCTTGTGGAAAAACCTGGTGTGCCGGTTCGGAGTCCCTGAAGCCATCATCACCGACCATGGGACGCAGTTCGATTGTGAAAACATCCGAGATTTCTGCGAGGGCCTCGGAATAAAATTGAAATTCTCATCAATAGCTCACCCTCAAACGAATGGACAAGTAGAGACTACAAATCGCCAAATCTTGGAAGGTATTAAGAAGAAACTGGGGAAAACTTCCAAAGGCCGGTGGGCGGAACTTCTCCCCCTGGTGCTCTGGTCATATCGTACCTCACCAAAAACTCCAACCAGGGAGTCGCCCTTTTCCATGGTATTCGGGACGGACGCGGTCATCCCAGTCAAGCGTTTGATTCCTTCTGCCCGAGTCCTAGCCTACGAGTCCAAGGCCAATGACGAAGCCCTGGAAGTCGAGATGCACCTTCGGGAGGAAAGGCGGATGGTCGCCGAAATTAATGCCCGGGAGTACAAAAGGAAAACCCAAAGGCACAGGGACCAGCATCTCCAGGAGCGACGATTTGAGAAGGGAGACCTGGTCCTGCGTCTGACCCTGGCAGGAGGAAAGCTAGACGCCAAATGGGAAGGGCCCTATGTAGTCGTCGAACGCATCTATGTCGGAGCATACAAGTTACAAACCCCCGAAGGTGTTGTCCTTCGGAAAACGTGGAATGCAGAACACTTGAAGAAATATTACGTGTAAACTCTAAGTTCTTTCAAAGTTTATCTAAGTCACCCCCGCTACCAGTAAATAAATCAAAGCGGTTAGTGGGTGCTTTATGAATCTTTCTTCAATTTCTAGTCCCATGACGCTGGAGCTTGCTCCGCGTCGGACATCTGGCGGACGCATTGAGCTCCCAGATCAACCCTTAGTCCTATAACGCTGGAGCTTGCTCCGCGTCGGACATCTAGTGGACGCATTGAGCTCCCAGATCAACCCTTAGTCCTATAATGCTGGAGCTTGCTCCGCGTCGGACATCTGGTGGACGCATTGAGTTCCCAGATCAGTTTATAGTCCTATGACGCTGGAGCTTGCTCCGCGTCGGACATCTGGTGGACGCATTGAGTACCCAGATCAACCCTTAGTCCTGTAACGCTGGAGCTTGCTCCGCGTCGGACATCTCGTGGACGCATTGAGTTCCCAGATCAGTTTATAGTCCTGTGACGCTAGAGCTTGCTCCGCGTCGGACATCTGGTGGACGCATTGAGCTCCCAGATCAACCCTTAGTCCTGTAACGCTGGAGCTTGCTCCGCGTCGGACATCTGGTGGACGCATTGAGTTCCCAGATCAGTTTATAGTCCTGTGACGCTGGAGCTTGTTCCGCGTCAGACATCTGGTGGATGCATTGAGCTCCCAGATCAACCCTTAGTCCTGTAACGCTGGAGCTTGCTCCGCGTCGGACATCTGGTGGACGCATTGAGTTCCTAGATCAGTTTATAGTCATGTGACGCTGGAGCTTGCTCCGCGTCGGACATCTGGTGGACGCATTGAGCTCCCAGATCAACCCTTAGTCCTGTAACGCTGGAGCTTGCTCCGTATCGGACATCTGGTGGACGCATTGAGCTCCCAGATCAACCCTTAGTCCTGTAACGCTGGAGCTTGCTCCGCGTCGGACATCTGGTGGACGCATTGAGCTCCCAGATCAACCCTTAGTCCTGTAACGCTGGAGCTTGTTCCGCGTCAGACATCTGGTGGATGCATTGAGCACCTAGATCAGTTTATAGGCCCATGACGCTGGAGCTTGCTCCGCGTTGGATATCTGGTGGGCACCTTGAGCTCCCAGATCAGTTTCTAGTCCTATGACGCTAGAGCTTGCTCCGCGTCGGACATCTGGTGAATGCATTGAGCTCCCAGATCAACCCCTAGACCCATGACGTTGGAGCTTGCTCCGCGTTGGACATCTGGTGGACGCCTTGAACTCCCGGATCAGTTTCTAGTCCTATGACGCTGGAGCTTGCTCCGCGTCGGACATCTGGTAGGCGCCTTGAGCACTCAGACCAGTTTATAGTCCTATGACGCTGGAGCTTGTTCCGCGTCGGACATCTGGTTGACGCATTGAGCTCCCAGATCTACCCTTAGTCCTGTAACGCTGGAGCTTGCTCCGCGTCGGACATCTGGCGGACGCTATGGGTTCCCAGATTGACCCAAGTCCTATAACGGCAGAACTCGATCCGCGACGGATTTCGGAACAATGCATAAGGCACCCAAGATAACAAGAAACACACAGAAGGCCTAGAAAGGTTAAATCAAGCAAGAAAGACATGGCATTTCACAGAAACTCAGGATCCTGAAAGACTAAATCAAGGAGTGTCCCGGGGACGATCCGAAACCAAACGAGTTCGGTCGGCACACAGACGAGTTCCATTGGGCGGAGGACCTTCAGGATGAGGCTCTCGCCACTCAGCATCAACCTCGTCGCCATCCGCGGACAGGATATGAACCTCGAACCGAGCGTTCCCTTTGTGCAGAAAAGTGATGGCGGACCCTATGTCGACCCCATGAGTACAGGCAAAATGATTCCAACCATGCCCCAAGAAGGGTACCCGGTAATCACCCCGGTACACCGTCACGGGAAAATCCCGTAGGATCCGTGACGATAGCAGGACACGCCCAGGAAGATCCGGGCCGTACTCAATTTCAAAACGGGCAGGCAGCCGCTGCTCAAACACACCAGATAAAGGAGGAAAGATCAGTTAACAAAGGAAGTTAACAAAAATATTGAGATCATAACTACGACATACCAAGCGATACATCTGTTCCGGGAAGTCCAGCGAACGGAAAAAGGCCCAGGTCGTTGGGCTTGAGGATGACATCTTATGAAAGATCTTTCTCACAGAGACGAAAGGTTGAGAAGACCCCGACTTTTAAAGGGGATCCTCAAGAATCACGGGCAGCACAGGCGCCATCTCGGTAAACCAAAAGACCGAAAAAGAGACTAAGACGAAACCCGAGGACAGCCAGAGTATCACTGCCCCAGGCCAAGCATAGTGGACAGATGTATGTCGAATGGGACGCTACGTGCCGATACCAGCCTGCAACCACGAGAAGAAATGATGAGGGGGGGGGGGAAGAAAAAGAGACCCGTGAACATAGCTTTACTCTCTGGGGGCGATTAAATCGAGGTCGTGGCTTCAATCTTGGGATATAAAGACTAAGCCCTGGCAACTCGAGGAATCCGACGCCCCCCCAACAACGACGATGAATCCCGGGACACCACCCAGGACATTCTGTCGCGTCATCATGAAGGAGGAACAGCTTCATACACTCCGCCTCCCACTCGTGTACGTATTAATAGACGAAGACACACAAGCACAAGCCCGGCTTTGGTCCCGCTCCAATCAGGAACATGAGGTGAAGGTTGAAAGGGATAGCGACGGCCTTTTCTGGTTGACCCAGGGTTGGAACCACTTTGTTCAAGCGAACCGAGTTACGGTGGGATCCGCTTTGATCTTTGCTTACATGGGAGACTCCATCTTTGAAGTCGATGTAATCAACCCCGACAGCGAGGAAATATAGAGACAAAAGATTTCTAGATCCATATCCTCTGTAATCCGTACCCTTTCTCTGTTCTAATGTTCCGGGTTCAAGGGAGTCGGGTCTGAGAAAAATCTTGTTCCTATTACCATCAATGAATAATAAAGGACCTCTGTTTTTTAGAACGAATGGAAGTCTCGAAAACGCGATCACATACCTAGAGACAGCCGTAAACGCTTATAATTCACAACTGTCGAAATCACCGAGAGCGGCCCGACGCCACCCCCTAAATCACCAAAACGGAATAAACGGCTTCATACGAGGTTTCCGTGGTCAATCAAAAGACCCAAACTATAAAGACCTCTTTTTCATGTTCTATCAACAATCCAAGGAAGGATCCTCCCCCGCCTGTTCTGCTTGGAGCACTCTTCATTCAAGACCGCCTCAAGCTGCGTCGAAGGTCATTTTAGGTCGGAGGCCACACTAATCTGCGCCCCATGCAAAGGCTTTTTCTCCTTCAGGAACACGGGAAGCGGGTTCAGAGTCTCTCCCAAACACGTGGTTCCTCCTCGAACTAAAAGAAGGAGACGTGGGTTGCTAGGGACTCCCACGTGTTGCGAGGGTCACCTCCTTCAACCACCACTTGGCCACACATAGTCTCAACGGGCGAAGCACCATAATAGAGGGGAAGGAAAGTGGCGAAATCAGATCCTTTCACAGTCGAAAACACCCCCCTCATCGGAGAAAACTTCGACATGGGATCCGAAAATATTCGGGCATTCTACCGCTTCGTCACCAAGGAGGAACACTTGCATACGTTACAACTACCCCAAAGATATGAGCAGCTTGGGGAGGCAGTGCATCAGCTCGTCTACCTGTGGTCAACCAATTGTCAGGACTTCGAAGTCGACGTGGAGAGAGACGCGAACGGAACATTCTGGTTCACCGAGGGGTGGCCGGACTTCGCTTTCTCCAATCGAGTAATCCTGGGCTGTTCGCTTCTCTTCGTCTACGAGGGGGAGTCCCATTTCGAGGTGCATGTGTCCTACCCAGATCCGACTCACGACCACCAAAAGAAGTTAGGCCCGACACGTGTGGGATCGCTCAAGTCCAAAGCCCATCAGAAGCCCACAAGAGCTCCTAAGAGCGCCAAGGCGTCAAAACCTAAAAAGTGAGCCCGCAAGTACCGATGTACCCGAGAACGAATAAAAAGTTTTCCTTTTTTCCTTTTTCTCGGTTTAGAAAGGAAGTCAATAAAGCTGTTTTCCTTTACTGACCAATTTTCCTTCCCGAGAAACTTGGGAAGGGACGATTCGGAGAAGATACTCGAATTTTGCGAGCAATAAATACAAAATCGAACAAACGAGGGGACAGTAGCTCGTAATTTTTCTATAAAAACCAGGGACCAGATAATCCCTCAAGACACACTCTCCATCAGGAAATATATAAACCAAAACAGTTCTGGAGAAAACATGGCAGCAGGTGGAGGCCGCTCAAGGGATTTCATCCGATTGATCCAGAATGCTTCTTTTTTACAAAGAACGGTAACGCCCCTCTAAAAACTCCCCCACTAAAAGTTCTCGTTTTCTACTTACGATTAATCGTTTCTTCCAAACAAACAACAGCCCCTGCCGGAGTGCTTCGAAGAGGAATATAGGCTTTTCGGCGTTGAAAAAATCATCCTAACTAATGGACTGGGAAGGAAGGGCACGCGCGTCTTAGTAGAAAGGGACGAAGCAGGGGTGCTCTGGCTCACACAAGGGTGGAGAGCATTCACCCGGTCCAGGAATGTTCACGTGGGAGGGGCCGTCATATTCAAGTATCTGGGCGACGCGCGCTTCAAGGCCACCTACGTGCCTTCAGGGGAAAACATTTCAGAAGGTGAGAGTAGTGGCGGTTCCCCCTGAGGAAGGAGTGCTCCGTGCTAAATGTTTAGATTATCAAGCAAAAGGAAGCCTGTAATAAATAAGAGCGTTGAATGAAAAATGTTAAAACGACCGAGTGTCGGGGTTTCCAAAATCTTTTTTCTGACACCAAAAAGATGCTGAAAAAATTACTATTAACAAGAACCGCAAACTGGGTTCCCCAAACATAGGCCATCCGCAGGACCAGGGGCAAAACCTATTTCCAAAAAACAACCGCGGATTAAGTTTCCCATCACCAGTTTTCAACCAAAATAAACCCAACGTACGCAATTCAAAAAGAAACATAAACAAAGTACCAAGGTTTGTTTAAAGCATGAAACCGCCCGAGACAGCTGTAACGAACGTCTACAATCCGTCACCAGAAAAATCCACTTGGTCGTCATCCACCAGACCCCAGTCTTCCCGGTCCTCACTAGGAGAGAACGGCTGAAGAGGAACTCCCGGGTTCTCCGCAGATTTTTTCACACTCTGGTGTATCCCAGCCTTCATTCTAATATAAAAACAATCCCTGTACCGGTCTTGGATGAAGTCTTGCCCAGCTTCCTCGTTCAGCCACTCAGGGACCGCGCTTTTCATGAATTCCAGACCAGACGGAGACTTCAGCCAGTCGTCCACCAACTTGGTACGGTTGTGCGGAATGTCCAACCAAGACAGAACGATATCACCGTCTGTACGGGACTTATATCGTTCCAACTCGATCGCACGACGGTTGGCCTCCACGACCGCCTTACTCTTCGCCTCGTTAGCCGCCAACAGCTGGTCCTCAAACTCCTTTTTCTGGGTTTCGAATCCTTGCCTCTGGTTTTCAAATTCCCTCCTCTGGGTCTCAAAGTCAGTTTGCAGCGCAACCATTGCCTGTTGAGAAGATTCAAGTTGAGCACGCAGCATCTCCGCGTCCTCCATCAATTTATTGTTTTTCGCTTTCTCAGCGGATATAATCTCGTCTTTTTCTTTCACCCGCGAACGAAGAGATTCGACCTCCTTTTTCGGCGTCTCAACCTCCGAGAGTTTCCCTTCCAACTGCTCCAGCCTCCCTTCAAGCTCGTGGGCATGTTGGCCCAAGCAAAGATATCTGCCCCAGCCGCTGTGGGTAAAAACGTGACCCTAGCCGCAGAAAACACTATGAGAATACAGGATGCATTCAAAAGTCAAAAATATGAGAGAAATGGCATACGATGCACTTACCCAATTGCACCAACGCTCTTGTTCTAATGTGAATTGCTCGTCGGTCAGATGATCCAGATACCGCAACTCCGCTTTCCCTAGTTCGGGGGGAAAAGCCAACTGTTCAAGAGTATCGGAGTGGAAGCCGGGCATCCGGTACGCGGGTCGACCATTGGCGTCTACGTGAAAAACTGGAACATCCCAGCTCACGCCTTCCCACGCCGGGTATGACCACACCTTCCTTTTCTTCGGCAACGATTTAGAAGTCCCCGCATCACCAGGGGAGGTGACTCGACGCTCTGCAGGGGAAACCAGAGATAAGGGCTGGGTCTCAGCGACCGGGGGAAAATCAATCAGTATGATAGAAGGCTCGGGTTCCGTCGGAGCAGCCGGAGGAGGGGAAGTCATGGCGATAGTTTTTTCTTTCACTACCGCTTTCCCTTTAGTCTTTGGGGCTGAGGTCTTGGGGCGTTTCAAAGCCCTCGTCACATCAGACGGGATTTTTCTTTTAGAAGAAGAAGGGGGGGCCGAAGACACCTTAGCCGCGTCCACCATGGTTTTCAACTCTGCAGCACCTGGACAGAACCACACAAAATCAAAGATAATTAGAAAAACGAACCAAGAAACTACTAGGGATTAAACAGAAGACAGGGCACCCCCTGAATTTAGCTACAACCTATGCGCGGATGAGGAAGACTCAAGCCAGCCATTTCCAGCCGAAGGGGGGAAACCATATCTTTCCATGACGGCATCGTCCCCACGACAAACTTCTGCTCAATCTCCTTAAGATCGAAAACCGCCTTCTTTTTCATCCGCATGTACAAACGCGGCTCAGTATGAAAATTCAAAACCTTACGCGAAGGATCTCTAACCAGAAACCATTTATGCCGCCATTCCGGTTTGCTGGTGTTCCGATCCACAATAGGGACACTAAGTTTGGCCTGATAAAGGTTTTTGTGAATGCCTCCATGACCCAAGATAAGCATATTGCTCAAAAGCTCGAGAGAAGGTTGGACCCCGATCTCCAAACATCGCATCATAAAGGAAGTCAAGAAAAGCCAACTGTTCGGTACCAGCTGAGCTGGGCTCAAGCCACAGGCTTTCAGGTAACGTTTGAACAGATTAGGCAAAGGGAGACGAAATCCTTGTACCAAACTCTCGATATACACCACCAAACAACCCGGATAAGCATCCAGGCTTCCCCCCCCCCCCCTTCGGCCGGCAAACATAGCACGACCCCTTCTGGCCAGGGAAAGACGCGAGCGATTACTTTCAGATCTTCCACCGTGGTGAATGTTCCCCCTCCGCGGCTCTGGGCATTCGGAGGAGCTATGGGAATCACACGAAGAGGGGAAACTTCAGGAATTGGGCCCACGGCAGAAGGCTGAAAGTCTCCCCTAAAGGGGCAGGTCGCTAACACGTTTTCATTGTACAAAACCGGCCGGAAATCGCCCAGCACTGACGACGAACGGCGTTCCTTTGGCATAAAGACGGGGCCAGAAGGCAAACCAGTACGAGTATCCCACTCTTTGTAGGAGTGCTAAGACTCCGGCGACTCCAGTATCGAGTCTGACTCTGATGATGAAGCCCCAACGCCTGACCACGAAGAAGCTGAGTCGATCGGGGAAGAATCCTCTCCACGATCGCGGCTCGGGGAAGCGTAAAAAGAAGGATCCTCGAGATTTTTGGGCTGCCTGAAGGTAACGTCCTCGGGAACTTCAATTTCACCCATCCAGAGTCTTCCCCCTGAACGTCGGGAGGAGGGGGGCCTAATCAAAGCCTGAACACTCCCCGAACTGCTCGAAGGAGTTGACATGATGAAAGTAGCAGGGCCAATAAAGAAAGAAGTGAAGGGAAAAGATGCCTAAGGACCAGCCGCGGCCAATGCAAACCCAGATAAGTTCCCGCACATCGACCACGGCCCGAGAAAAGAAAAGGGAAAGAAGAGAAAACTAAGATCAAAAAACAAAAGCTAAAGTCGCGGAAAGAAAAGAAGAGAGAAGTCAAGATTTACCTTGAGGACGTTCCAGTTGGAGGGCTGTAAAAAACGGAGAACGGTAAAAATGAAAGAGGAATCAGAACCCCTATTTATAGGCACCACAATCCAAGACGTTTTGCCTTCCTTCTCACGACACATGTCGAAAGCATGGACCCCATCAATCAAAACTAATGGGCCGAACCATTACTGGCCCATCAAAACCCCTTTTTTGGGCCCCCGAAAAGCCCAGTTATTTCATCTCATTTATCTTTTCGCCTTGAAAGAAATTACCCCCTGCAGAGGAAGTTTTTTCGAACCGCGGTAGAGCCTAACCGGCTCCCCCACGGCCCGAGGAGCTGTGATGACGCCCAAAAGATAACGGGGTTAAAGAAGCAGCTGAGGGTTTTTGAAAGGTCAATGATGATAAGCTCCAAAAGACAAATATGACGACCTTCGGTCCGCGGACGGGGAACGCCCGCACAAATGAGACAAGTGGCGTACAAAGGGACAGGTGGCGTTTATGCCGCCCATCCAAGTGCTCTTTTTCCTCTAGACACCTGGCACCACAACACCGACAAGTGTCCAAAAGAGGGGAACATTTCCTCGGCTCGACAAACGAAGTAATGCAATATAAAAAGCCAAAATGAATCAAAAAAGAGGACTTTTTTGGAAAAGAGAGAGAGGGCTAGTTCTAGAAGGAGTAAGAAAAGGAAACAGTTACGCCGGGGTCATCATCTTGACTCATCCTAAACCCCCGTGTCCGCGGACGCCTCCATAGAGAAGAGCATCGTAATCAAAACCAAACAGGTAGTTAGGCATCCATCAAGGGGGCGGGACAACATGTGGAATTGTTTCCTCCTCGACTTCTACAGTACCAATAGGCGTATCCTCTTTGCCATTGGGTCATTTGATGAACCCGGATAAATAAAGATGCGAGTCTTCCCGAAAGACTCGGCGGCTCCGATCATGGGATCCCCATATCTCATGGGGATTCTATGGAAGGGTAAGACTGTCTGGACGTTCCTTTAGGGTATGCGGCTCAGGTAAGAGTCCTTTTCTCCTCGGTTCAGTCACCCCCGCCGGGCGGCTGATCGGGGTAAAGAGGGCTTCAGGTAAGCCCGTAATACCCACTTTCCATAAAAGGAAATCGCAATCATACCCCCCCATGGAGATGTGGAGGGGCCACATACTTTTTCTCGTCCGGTTTCGTCACATACCATTGTTTAGGCGCTTGCTTTAAGCCATAGAGAGATTTCTTTAACCTTCAAACCATATTCTCCTTACCTTGAACCACAAAACCTGGAGGTTGTTCCATGTATATTTCCTCATCTAGATCACCATTCAGAGAAGTTGTCTTTACATCCATTTGATGTACCAAAAGCTTATAATTAGATGCTAAAGCAAATAAAGTTCTAATGGTCGCAATCTTATTTATAGGAGAATAGGTGTCAAAATAATCTACTCCATGTTTTTATGTGAATCCTTTGATTACTAGTCTTGCCTTAAATCTTTCTATAGAACCATTTGTTCTAAATTTCCTCTTAAAGATCCATTTACATCCAATGGTCTTATAACCTCTAGGCAAATAAACTAGTTCCCAAGTGTGATTACTTGTGATAGATTCAATTTCACTGTTTACAACATCTTTCCAAAAACTAGCATCTACTGAACTCATAGTTTCTCTATATGTTTTAGTTTCATCCTCTATCATGTGAACATAAACTAGAGACTCACCGATTTCATCTAAATCACAGAGTTCAGTTAAGAAGGCAGTCACAAAATCCGGACCAAAGCTAGTTTCAGTTCTACATCTTTTACTTCTTCTAATTTCACTAGGTTCATCAACATTGACAGAAGCAGGTAAAGACAAAGATGCAGGTTCAATCACAGCATAAATACTATCATTATCTTTCTTCAAAAGAAATAAATGCTCAAAAAATTCAGCATCACTATATTCACACATGGATTTATCATGCAAGCACATAAACTTATGGATGGTATAATTGTTCTCTTTATAACCAACAAGAATAACATCATTCTCTTTATAACCAACAAGAATAACATCAACCATGTAAGATCCAACATCATTTTGTTTAAAAGCATATACGACCACTTTAGACACACATCCCCCACATTTATCATATACACTAGGTAGACTCTTAGTTATTTACAAACCAAGGTTTTGCCTAACTTCTCATGTGGTATCTCATGCTCTACCTCTGTTGAATCTAAATTATGTTGGTTTTAATCAAATTGGTTTTATACTTCATGACTCATGAACAAGTCATCCTACATCTTAGATCTTGATAAATACATGAACTTGTTATCTCTAAGGATCGTCTACTTAATGTGATATAACACCTTTACCACATTTGCTTTTAGAATTTCAAAAAGAGAGATCAATCTTTGTTAACTCAAAAAATCTAGTGGTCCTCTTAACTACGGGATAAAAAGATGTTAAGCAAGCTATGCACATATCACATTTATTTGATCAACATCTCAATTATATATTAGGAGCATTTTATGGAATTCTCTCAAAACCAACTTCTTATGTCCTAGTTTCATGCCATCGACCAAGATTCAAAGAGATACATGCATAAGATATATATATATATATATATATATATATATATATATATATATATATATATATATATATATATATATATATATATATCTTATGCATATATATATATATATATATATATATATCTTATGCATATATATATAACCAAACTAATTTCAAACTTAAAAGATCATGTCGATCATTTAACTCACAAAACATGCCGGCATGTGTACCCGACAAAATTGTCCTGGTTCACGAGCATCCGTATATACGATGCAATATTAAGATTACTCCCGCCTCTTCTGATCGCTATCACGCAAAAGGATCCACAAAACACATATTTTCCTCGGCGATACCCGTACCCACTCCCATGGTGGTCGACACCTTGCCACCAAGGTCCCTTGCAAGAATGCATAAATCCTAAGATAGTCAATGAGACATAATGACAGTCAAGATGCAAGAGACAATTAAAATAAAACTTGACGTTTAATTTTTAGGGAAGAAAAATTGCTCCTTTGCATCTCAGTATGTGCGCTTTAATCTTTGTACAGGTGAACCCTTCAAGCACGTAGGCGCTACCGGCGATCGCCACCATGGCTACCAACCTGAGCTCATCTAATGTATTTACCATCATTTGGTAAATATGCTCACCAATTTGCCAAAATAAAAATAAAATGACAACAACAAAAAGAATTAGTAGTCCCAAACAAATTTGGCCTAAACCAACGAGCCCATCACATCACAAAAGGTGCCATGCCCAAAAGTGGCCCGAAGGCCCGACCAAGCCCGAGAGCTTAGGTCAACAGCATGCAAGATTGGCCCGAAATCAAGCCCGACGATGCCCAACATAAGCCTGCCACCATGATAGTCAGCTCGGAGCTTTCCATCCATCCCCCACTGCCTCGGGGTCTCGCTGTCGACAGCCCTAGGCGGCAACTGCACCAACGCCACCAACATCCACGAAGGGTGGGCAACATTAGCAGCACCGCCTTGCTCTAAGCCGCTGCCTCCGATCATCTTCTTTAACTCCCACTAGCCGTGGCTTCAAGCTCGAAGCTCCATTCTCCTCCCACTAAGCAAAGCCTCCCCACCGTTGATAACCCAGGTGGTAGCGTCGCTGCCTCTAGGTGCCCCGTCGAGAAGCACGGTGACAGTGGCACCGCCAAGCCTTAGTTCTGGTGAGTTACCCCGTGGCCGAGAACAAGGAAGACAGGCCATCCCCGACTCAGCTTGATGCCGACGATTTCCACATGCGGTGGCGCCAAACGCTGCCAACACCCACGAAGGGTGTGTAAGGCCAAGCACCGCCAAACTCGGGAGTGTACGCCACCTTCAAGCCATGGATCTCCGACGAGAAGACCACCAACGAGGAGCACGAAGCCCTTCTTTCATCTCAACCCATAAACGCGACCAAAAAAATCAAATTTCTTGGGGTTTTGTAGATTGGAGAATATCAAATCCATCACCGTTCTTGACCAATTCGAGCAAGCAACCTTCGAATTTCAAATCTGGGTTTACTATTCACGAAGAACAAAAACCCTAAAATCAGATATACAATTCTGGCTTCTCTGATGAAATCGACCATGAAATCTGAAATTCAAGCACTGAATTTTGACTACAACAAGCACACACTAGATCGAAAACAAAACTCGAATCAGTAGATAATAATCCAATAAAGAAAGAGGAAGATGAGCATGAGGTTGAAGAAAAATCGTCATTTTTTTTCTTTTTTCTTTTTCCTTTTTCCCTTTTCCTTTTTTCCAATCCTTTGATGCATCAGCGCTCATAGTCCGAGCCATCCATAGGCTCCAACTTTGAGAGATCGAGCAGCGGTTTCTTGTATCTGATCTCCATGATGACTATAGTCCAACCTAAATACGTTTTTCACTGTTGGACAATAACCCTGCTAGAACTTGCGAGAAGCAATAAACTTGCTATAGAGCATTAGTGGATGTTGGCCGAACTTGTTTTTGTGAAAGGGCTAGGGCTACAGTGAAGCGTGGTATGAGAGCCACCGAATGAGAAACGTATTTTCCCCCGACAGAGAGGTGCAGATCATATGCGAGGCAACGTCCCCCAAGGATTTCACTGGCTTCTCTCACAGGTGCACTCGAGGGAGAGAAGATGGAACTGGAACAGGTGCTAAGAACGGGAAAAGGGTAGGAGAAAACAGGAGAGGGAGAGAGGCTATTGTGTTTGTTGTGTTTAAAACCCTAGGATGTAATCTCCTTATATAGCTGCAGAAATAATCCTTAAGCCGCAAGCAAAAGGAGATTTCAATCTATCTTCAAAAGATCATGGCTTATCCAAAATCGAAAAAGATAATTTCAATCCAAAACCGCAAAGCACTATCTCATCCTCTACCTCTCAATGTAGATAGTGGAAGAGTCTCCTTAAAACCCTCTTTAGGATACCCTTGAACTTTCAATGTGGGATGGAAAAATTCTAAGAGACACCTTAAAACCACCATCTCTGGGCATTATCTTCAACAAAAATCTCACTCAAAATGTTCACCCATCACAACTTAACGAAGGATTGAGACTATGGCTGCGTTTGGCACAACTAGTGGTTTAAAGTTGTCTGGGTAGCTGAAGCATTTGATGTAGTTGAAGCTATTGAATAAATTGTTTGAAGTAATGGTTAAAATGAGCGTTTTGTTTTTTTGAAAAGCTCTTTTAAGTGTTTGGTTGTAGTAGCTTTTTGATTAGCTGTTTGAGATGGAAATTATCAAAATGGATAAGAGATTTAAGGGTAAGAAACATGTGGTGACTTTTGCAAAATAAAATAATTTACCAAATTTATATATAGGCAAATGGGTTTTCTCCTCCTCCATTCTAACCAAACTTACTTGAAGCTTCAACCCAACCACTCCCCTTTGTCAAGCAGGTTTGCTACAAGCCATTAACAACACAAATTGATAATCAAAACTAATGAGCATGAAAAATATACCACGAATGAAACCTAGCAACAACTTGATCTCGAGGAGTGACTGATTTTAAAACTAGGCAAAACTCCATCAAACCCCCAACTCTTGCATCTAATTTCTCAAACCATACCCCTAATGAGAAGATAAAAAAACCCTAAATTTGTGCTTCTCATAGATTTGACTTTAAATATGCTGAGATTAAGCTTGTAGTGAACAAAGTATGCGGAAAGAGGCAATAATCAACTAATCAATTTTGAACTAAACACTCCAATGTACAAGAATTAAGCAATTGTATAATAAAAAAAGGCAAAAAACAAAACAGAGAAAATAGGAGGAAATAATTTAGATATACATTGAAAGGGAGGGTAGAAAGTCCTACTCTGAGTTGGGGCTCTGGCGTCCGGTGTCGGGTTGAGGCAGTGTGTATCGAGGCGACTCCGTGTTCCGGAAATTTCCTTAGAGGTTCGTCTTCATCGCCCACAGGGACTCCTGATGTACCGCTGGCCAGCGGTGTCATCGCTTGGTGGCGCTTGGCTCCGGTTTTAGTCTACGTTATCCTCAACTGTTTTGTATTAGGCTCGTTTGTTTCGACTGAGCAGTTTGGTTGCTACTTTTTGTATTGTACCGTTTTATTTTACGTTGTATGTTTGACGGGTCACCGTCTACCGACTTTGTCGGCCTCTCAAGGAGTCAGGTTTGTCTGGTCCTCGAATTATTACCTAATAAAAAAGGGAGGGTAGAAAAGTCAAGATTTGGGGACATATTTCTATCCGCTCTAAACCCTTGCATATAGGAGCGCCCAGAAATGGCCAACATAGCCGCTCCTAATCGCTCCATAGACGCTGCCGCTTCTCGAGAAGCTTGTCTTGCCAAACACTCAAAGTTGGAGCCAAACGCACCCTATATAAACCCTGGATCGACATGAGATGAACCAAAACAAAAACCCTAGATTGACACTATAAACCCTAGATCGAAAATTAACCAAAATGGAAACCTAGATCTAAATTGAGGAGAAGAGGGGAAAATAGACAAGGAAAACGATAGAAAGAGAGGAGAAGTACATACCTCGCCTATGGAGTAGCAACAACGATGAAGCAGGAACCAACGTTAGAGAAGAAATGAAGGAGAGCGAGAGGAGAACCTGTGTGATATGCCCTAATTTTTTTCATATATCAGGAAGCCAAAATAAAAGCTCAATCCATATATCATTATATCAAACGATATCCATACATTCTATATAAATATGGACCATTCTATACCCATATCTTATATTCATACCCCTAAACCAAACGACCCCTTATAGAATAGAATACTACTCCATCTGTAACAGAATAATTGCCCTTTTGGCCAATTTCACACTTTTTAAGAAAGGTAAAAATAGAAAGAATATTAGTTAAAATTTTAGCAAATAAATAATGTGGAAAAAAATGGACCAATGAAAAAAAAATAGTATGGGAAGTTGGAGTATTAATAATCTTGGAAATAAAATATAATTAATGAGATGAATTGATAAAATTAAATTTTTTTTATCATTAATGCTATTCAAAGGGACAAATTTTTTGTTACATGAAAAGGTGGACAAAAGGCCAATTATTTCGTTGGAGTATAATTTTTTTTTTGTTTTTTGACGAGTTGGGTGACGTGCATAATTTGGAATCTGGAAACCCGACGGAACAAAGGAATTGATGTCCCTTTGGGCTGCCCCCTCCTGCAACCATTGCGATGAAGATGCAACCCACCTATTCACGGAATGCCATACATCTTTGACACTAATCGAAAAAATGGATAAGCAGATTGAAAGAATAATACTCCCTCCGTTAATTAAAACTTGACGTTTTACTATTCACGCACGCTTTTTGAGGTGTTACAAACTATATAAAATATTAACTTTTTAACATATTTTTTTAAATAATTTCATACTTGTTACTATTAATTATGAATTTATAAAAACAAATTTAAAAAATGTTAATATTTCATATAGTTTTTATCATTCTAAAAAAGCGTGCATGAATAGTAAATGACAAGTTTTAATTAAGAGAGAGAGTACAAAACAATGACAAAACTAACAATACCTACAAGATGATAATTATCGAAATATTTTCCCAACTATCAGCTACTCAAAAATCAATATTAGCGTTTTCCTTATGGGGGATCTGGTCTATGAGGAATAAAATTCTTTTCGAAAATCTTGATGTCAGAAATATGAAACAATGGCTAAAGACCATAACACAATATAGGTTATCTTAGAAAAAAGCCCAAGAAGATGACCTAGAGAATGACGAGGATACATCTACACACCAGAAACCTCCAAACAGATTGAGACGCCAGAAAAAAGTTAAATGGGAAAGACCGCCCGAGGGATTCATGAAGCTAAATTTTGATGGAGCCAAGGTCGCGTCTGGGCAAGCTGCTGCTGGGTTTGTTATCCGCGATTATCGTGGTAGAGTGGTGTCCTGTGGTGCGCAAGGACTTGGGAGTGCTTCTTCGATCAAAACCGAGTGTCTCGGTCTTCATGCCGGGCTTCTGACTGCTGTGAGGATGGACTTCTCTCGCCTCATGGTGGAAGGAGACTGTCTGACTGTTGTCAATGCCCTTCGTGGAATCGGTACCTGCCCGTGAACTATTGAGATGGCGATCACCGATGCTCTCGACCTCTGCAAATTCTTCGAGGCTATCGATTTCTCCCACACTTTTCGGGAAGGCAACCAAGTCGCTAACAGATTGGCGCACGCATGTTTGATCTCCTCTTTCTCTGTAGAGCGGTGTCCTGCTGAGATTGAGGATCTCGTCCGTAAGGACGCTATTGGGCCGTGGTTCAACCGAGGTTGACCACCCAAATTTTCGCCTTGTATTAAAAAAAAAAAAAAAAGAGAATCTGGAAACCCGAGTGGTAGGTTTCAACAATTCTCTTGTTCCCAAATAAAGAAGTTGCTGGAACATACGATTCGAAGACTGAGGTCTCCCCGCTACACCGTTCAGCTTCCCAACCGTTCACCACTTATAACCCTACCCCGCCACAGTCGCCCGCCGGCATCCGCGGCGCCACCGATCAGCGGCTTCATTCGTCATTTCTCCCCGGGACAGTTCATCTGCGGACATCGCGGCTCCATCGTTCTCTAGCCAGCCAAAGTGAGTCTTCTCCGGCATCGTTCTTCTCCTTCTTGTGTATTTTGAATGAATCAATTGATGAGGAGTTTTGGTTGCAGTGGTTGGTTCAAGTGGCGCCAGACTCTTTTGCTGGATGGTTGGTCGCTCCACCTCAACCCTGGCGAGTCTCCTTCTTTTATTTTGATCGATTACCTTTTTCAAATAGTGATTTTACTTGCGAATATAGGTCCTTTTAAGATCTCATTAGCACTCTCATATAATTTGCGAATGTCCTCTTGAACGACATGACAAATGACAAGTAACCGTCACAAAAATTGGGTCACTTGGAAGTGTTTGTAAGTGGCTTATCTAGGTGTGCTTTTCATTTTATAATTTGATATTATGAAGAATAAAATGCACAAACCCCTGTTAATATACACCCAATTTGCACAAAACTGCCCATACAACAATCTCCAAGTATATCAGTGCAATGAAATACGGTTTGGGGTAGGGATAAGGTGTTTCCGAGAGAGCCAGGGCCGGTCGACACAAAATGGGTTTGAAATAGTTAGCAAAAGGGAACAATCAGTGCCAAAGTAGGGCGGTCACAACTGGGAGAAAATACACAAGAAGGAAAAGCCAAAAACAATCCAAAAAGGCACAAAAACATAAACTAAACATCAATAGGCCAAACACTCCACCGCCACTGGTCCATGGTCGTATCTTTTGTGAGAGCCAAAAGAGAAAGGTCATGGTAAATAACTTACATCCAACACTTCTTTGGTCTAGCTTGCTCCATTAGATATCCTCTAGGGCTAAATGCTCACTCGTACGCACATGCAAAGAAGGCTGCCACCTTTGCACTTGCCCGAACCAACAAAGCCTAAACTCCCATATCCTATCCCCACTTTTGGTCACTCCAACTTGCTTTGAATGACTTTGTTTCTAATCTTGTCCAATCTCGTGTGTCCACACATCGAGCACAACATCTCATCTTTGCCACCCATGCCATGGTAATAAGAAATTGGTGCTGAGTAGTGGCTGATTGCACCAAACTGCTAATAATACGTGAAATTGCATTCAAGGAACTGGACTTTGGTAACAAGATGATGCCCAAAATGTTGAGAAAGTTTTGCATTATAAGATGTAAGTACGCATGAGGGTTGATTTACAAGCAAATTACGGATAATGAGGAGTTAAATGCAATTTTGCTTATAAAGGATGTTTTGTGCCAAGTAATGATCATATTAGAGGGGGTTTCTCTAATTTCAATTTGCAACCAAATTATGATCTTTTCATTCTTTGAAATCCTTCTTGCAGGGACATGGCTTGTATAAAGGCGCTACTCATACATCAATTAGTTCTATAGTTTGTAAATCCTCGAAAACAGTTGCCAAAGATGGTACTTTTCCCTTTGATTTTGCCATAAATTCTGTTATTTTTCCCTGGATATCTAGCTATAGTAATAATAAATAAATGCTTATTTTCACTATGATTCATTGCCTAGTACAAGCCCGAAACTGCTTACTATTTGGAGCTATGCATGGACATGGACTCTTTGGTGTGATAAGATCAATTCATAGCACTGGTATCACTATTTTATTGAATTCATTGCCACAAAATAGTTTATTTGTTTTTATCTACGTGACATTTCATACATTCTCCCTTTATTTGCTTTGTGCTAGCTTCTCTCACCAAAGATTACTATGAGATACTTGGTGTCTCCAGGAATGCCACTCCTACCGAGCTTAAGAAAGCCTTTTATGCGGTGTGCTTTTCTCAAGGCCATAACATGTTAATGTTCTGTCTGCTGTTTATTTTTTTTTGGGCATGATGTCATATTTATCTCTTGAGTTATGATTGATCCCCAGCTTGCCAAGAAGCATCATCCAGATATGAACAAAGATGACCCTGATGCCGAAACAAAATTTCAGGAGATCAATAAGGCATATGAGGTGAAACCACTTTATTTGATCGATTCCCCTGTAGCTTATTTGAGTTTTGTGCTATACATACTCAAATCTGCGGGTTTCATCCTTTGTAGGTCTTAAAAGATGAGCAACAGCGGTCAGCTTATGATCAGGTTCGTGTACTTGCATTTTTTTCAGTATGGCTGAAAATGAACTTATTTCATTTCCATAAAGATGATTATTCTTCTGATAGTTATAATAGTATATAACACCTCATTAATGACAACCCAAGGGCTTGGCATGATTGCTCTTTTTTTTTTCCCCACTTTTCCCAACTCCTTTTGAAAATTTATCATATTAATCCACCCCTCTCTCTAATACCAGCTAGTTGAATTCTGTCCCTGTTTTATTCTCTTATTAGAGAATGGGTTAGCTAATTTAGTAGGATCATCTCTCTATTTATCCTTTGTGAACTATATGTATTTCTCATGGTAATCGTAATTTATTTGGCGTGTTTCAATCCAGATGGGCCATGATGCATATGAACAAAGCAAAGGTCAAGGTGGAGGTGCTTATCATGGCTCTGGATTTAATCCATTTGAAGATATTTTTCGAACAGGCTTTGAAGATGTGAGTTATCTGTTTAGTTCATCTATTTATGCATGTCAGTAGCTATTCGGAGTGAAGAAAAGAGTGATTTAATGCTGGTTCTTAGTTTTGATCATTTGGAATGGTTAATTTTCGGATTTAAAGTGGGCTTTAAAGAAAAGGAATATAGGGAAAATGTTATGTGATGTTTAATGTTTTGAGCTTTTTCAGCTGTTCTCTCCTGCATGGTATGTCACTATTTTCGTCAGATGGTGACCCACTCTGTCATGAATTCCATATTTACTCTAGAGTAAAGATGAGTTTGCCATGAACCTTTTCATAGCGTCTAGAATTTAGTTATTGCTGCTACTGACCTCTAAGAGGTGATGCTTAAGGAACTTAAGATAAGCTATTATAACTTTCCTGTTTTGTCTGTATCATCACTTATCTACCTACACTTTTCAGTATATGATGAAATGCACAAAATATTTATTTCTTCTCTAATGTACATCTCAAAGTCATTATTTATTTATTTATTTGTTATTTTTCTTACATATGATATTCATCTATTTGCCTATCTGCTGGGAGTAGATCTTCAATATGTTTCGACCCGGAGCAGGCCAATCATTACGTGGCCAGGATGCAAAGGTGAATGCTCTTTCTTCATATTGCCGATGCTGCTAACTTTTAAAGATTGAATAGGTTGTGTGACATATGAGCCTTCTAAACAGGTTTCAATAGAGCTGTCCTTTATGGAAGCTGTTGAGGGTTGTAGTAAGACTATATCATTTCAGACTACTTTGCCCTGTCAATCTTGTGGTAAGAGAATTATCTTTGTGTTTGCAATCTTAATTATTTTGCTCTCGCTAACTAGTTTTCAGGAGTTTTACTTCTGTCTCACATCTTTATCATGAATCGATCTAAGATTGCATTGCACGGGAAGATCTATGCTGAATTTTCCATGTCATCCTTGTTAAGTGAGCATCTGATTATGTCAATAACATCCTGATCACTGATCGCTTCTCATCTTTATATCTGTAGGTGGCACTGGCGTCCCCCCTGGCTCTAAACCTGAAACCTGCAAGCACTGTAGAGGCAAAGGCATGGTTAGTTATTCGGGAGAAGTACATTTTTTCATTTGGATTTCACCTTTATATATTGATAGTACCTGTTACAATACTTAAATTTGAACATTTTCAGACATTTATGCAAAGGGGCCCATTCAGTGTTCAGTCTACTTGTATGCAGTGCAGTGGAACAGGGAAGACATTTACGGTAAATAGACCTCCCTCCTCCTCCCCTACCCTTTCTCTACAGGGCGGAATCCAGCATGGTAGTTTCTACTTTCTATACATGAGAAAATGCAAGTGTTTGAACCTTGCATCCTTTCCTTGCCTTTATTTTCTTTATGTGATGTGGATTTGTACGTGCTTGGTAAGACTTCATTATGGTGCTATAGTTCCCTCAATCCCAGTTTCCAGCCTGGTATTTTCTATATGTGAGAAAATGCAAGTATTTTACCCTTGCATCTTTTACTTGGCTTTATTTTCTTTATGTGATTTAGATCGTGTATGTGCTTGGTAAGACTTCATTTTGTGCTATAGGGGACCTAATGGTATACCTACATCATTTTGTGCTATAGGGGACCTATAGCCCATTTTACCATCTTTTTCAAGCAAAGAGCTAGGGGACCTAATGGTATTCATACTTATTCAGTTATTCTGATGCGGCAACGTTTAAGGCATAATGAGTCAGTTGATAAGGTAATAATCTGCTGATAACATATGCCTAAGGCAAATGAATGTTTTGCCATATAGCCCCTACTCAGTCCGATGGGATCTATCTTGAGTTTTAAAGTTGCTTATTGTTTATTTTTCTGTAAATACAGTTATACAGGATATTTTTGAAAAAAAATTAATTATATACTGCTTAAGTAATACTATGACTGAATTACAGTAATCTATCATTTACCCTGGTTTCACAGGCTTCAACCTTTGGTCATTCAAAATGTAAATATGATGCTACTGGAGTTTGGTTTTGATATGTGTATATGCCTTTCCTTACTGCATTCTTCATGAAAGTTACTCATTTAAAGAGATAGTGCATGTGCAATATATTCTAAATTCAAGAAACTCTTAACTTTTATACTATCATAGTGCATTACCTACCTTAGGTTTACCGTTTTTGTGTTGTTGAAGTCTTTTATCATATTGGAAAACGTTATATATCACTTGTAATTATTGGTCCGTGGTGTTATCCTAAACCTGTTTGAATTCAATTTTCAAATCTTATATGATGTGTCTACAATAGGGACTAGGGAGGATGTAGCATGACAGATTTTAATTCGAGCTATACCTCTCCCAACTTTACATCTCAATTTACATTTTGGACATTTTATCACCCCACTCAAGTTTTCAATTTACTTAGTACTATGTTGTCCGTACTCTCTGTTTCACGTTTTTGTGGATAATATGACACAATGCTTGAGAACATCCAAACTCTGAGGCTAAACTTAAATGATCGAAGAATAGTACTCCCTTCGTTCCAAAATACATGTTATTTTAGCTATTTGCACAAATATTAATAAAACACTTCACTTTAAAAAAAACATCATCATTCCACTAACTTTTCCATAAATTTTATTATTTTTATTAATATCCACTACACATTTTAACCAATAATAATTTTTTAAAAAGTCAACAACATACAAATCATTACAATCTCCTACCTAGAAAACATAACAACCCATTTATTTTGGTACTACAACTATCATCTAAAAACTCATCTGTTTTGGAACGGAGGGAGTATATTATGCCATTCGTAGGATGCACTTGCCTAATGGGATCTTTGCTGCTTTACCAAATTATGCTATGACAAGAATTGTTTTTCCCCCTCATTATGAGACCTTTTTAATGTCTTAGCAGAATAGAAAAAGTACCAAAATTGTTTTTAGAATTCAAAGGCTTGTTTGGTACTTTATTTGTGCTACGTTTCTAGAATTCAAGGATTTGTTTTGTACTTTATATAATTTTGTTGAGAAATTCTTTTGCAACATTGATTCAAATTTTATTGTCACTTATGTGCAGAGTCTTTGCAGATCTTGCAATGGTCATAGGGTGGTGCTTGGTTCCAAGTCAGTAAAATTGGATATTAGTCCAGGTGCTTTCTTTTATCCAAAAAATAATAGACTTTGCTAATGAAACTAACTATGTTTCACGATGATAGAAACCACTAGGGCAAGGATCTTGCGCCTAGGAGGACCACTCAAGCAAGGATCTCACTAGAGGATTTGTGCAGGAAAACTATCCCACTTTTGACACTGGATATATTGATAATTCAAAGGTGCTTACAACTGACTCTAACTAGGACTCAAATAGGCTACTGACCTACAGAATCTAACTGACCTACAGAAACTAACGGCTAAACCACTAACATAGAGGTGTGTCTAGTGGCCTTAGTGGTATGCTAACATGATCCTAGGAAATAGGAAGTAATTGGACTCTTCTAACTACAATTAACTGCCCTAGAACAGTAGATATCGGAATGAAAGAAATTAACTAAACTAATAAACTAACTGCTGATTTGTTGGGAACTTATCAATGCACCCTCCTTGCGAAATCGCCTTGTCCTCAAGGCGGGGCACTCTTTTCAGCCACTGGACTAAGTGATAGCACCCTTATTGCCACCTGCCCTTACCCTTTTGAGCTTGTATTTCTGTCCCTTGTTGTCGAATATTAGGAACATCTCCTTCCAGTTAGCTTGTATAGTGTTTAGGGACGCCAACCAACCAATTCCAAGCACAAGTCTGCTCCCGCCAAAGAGAAAGGAAAGTAATCTTGAGTGATGGTGAGACCTGGCAGCTTGATGTCGATGTCGGGGCACACACCACTGCATTGAATTACTTCCCCATTGCCAATCCGAACACCGAATGACGGGACACATTCTAACTTGAAGGTGCAGTTCCTTTACCAACTTGTCTGAGATAAAATTTTGGTGGATCCGCTCTCCACTAAGACAAGAATAGGATGTCCCTGTAGGGTTGCCTCAAACTTCAAAGTTGTGGTGTGTGACTTGCCAAGTAGGGCATTGAAAGAGATCTCAACCATATCCCCTCCGGCTTCCATAGCTTCTTCCTTTCCAATGAGCCCACACTTATCACCGGAGATCGGTTGGACTTCCTCCAACTGCGAGAAGGTTGATTGTTTGCACTTATGCCCAGGGGTGAATCTCTCTCCGCAGCGGAAACATAACCCCTTCTCTCGTCGGGCTTGCCTTTCGTCTTCCGAGCATCTCGCCGGAGCTGGCAAAGGTTGGGTCAGGTGGCGATTGGAAACCGGAGAGTTGGAGAATTCCGACGGCTGGAATTTAGGGGTTGTACTTGCACGGGAGGAAGATGAGATGAAATTGGAGTTCAGGGAAGGTGAGGGATTGGGCCTGTTTTGTGGGTTATTTGGTGGTGGGCTTATATCTGGGCCCTCTTTAGCCTCAAATTCTAAAGCCAGACTCACTGCATTGAAAACCGATCTAGGTTATGAATCCTAACTTCCACCCTGAGCTCCTCTTTCAACCCAGCGAGGAAGACGCCAAGCAAACGGTGCTCTGGCCAATCCTGCACACGAGCGGCTCGTCGAGCAAATTCTTGACGATACTCCGCCACCGTACTAGTCTATTCTATGGCACAGTATTCATTGGGGTTTTGGAATTTTGGTGGTCCATAGTGTTTTTGGAACTCACCAAGGCTTCCCAATATAGAATTTCTCTATCTCCATTAATCCAAGCGTAGAGATCAAGAGCGTCGCCTTCAAGGTGCATTGAAGACACTTCAACACGGAGTTCGTCAGGAAGGAATCTGGAAGTACCGAAAATACTTTTCGGCCTTCAATACCCAGCCTCGGGGATCTCCGCCTTCAAACTTGGGGAAATCAATTTTCGCCCGAGGTCGTCGGTTGGTGTGGAAACCTCTGTCGCCTTCTTCTTCCTCTTGACCATCCCACCAACGAGGATGGCCTCGCTCATAAAGGTTTGCACGGGGGCATGAGGAATGCCTCGATTGGATCCCTCGGGAGTACGATGAGAGGATGGAATGTCTCTAGTTTGGGCTTTGAGGCCTGCTACTTCAGCAACTAGCATCTCAATTGTGGCTGCCATTTCTGGGCTTGTATTTTCAGGAGGTGATGGATTTGGCGGTGGAGGACTGGCTGGTGGATCGTTGGTGGATGAATGTGTCGTCACCATTCGGATCGAAAGGCTCTGATACCAAATTGATAGAAACCACTTGGGCAAGGATCTTGCGCCTAGGAGGACCACTCAAGCAAGGATCTCGCTAGAGGATTTGTGCAAGAAAACTATCCCACTTTTGACACCGGATATATTGATAATTCAAAGGTGCTTACAACTGACTCTAACTAGGACTTAAATATGCTACTGACCTATGGAAATTGATACGGGGTAGCCGTAGGATGGCTCGATCTTCAATGGCAAGACTCAACAAGACACGAAAACAAGAGTTAGAAGCAAAGCTGATGCAATCAAGAAGAAAGACTCGAAACTGAAATTTAGAATGAACAAAATAGATAATGAGAAGAACTAATTGGAATAAGGAGAAGATCCTTGACTCAAGAAGTCAAGAACCAAAGCCAATAACCAACTAACTGATCTTTACAACCTTACACAACCAAGCGGACTACTTGGAAGCACAAGGAGGCAGGCTTGTGGACACCTAGGATCACCAATGTTTTGCGAGATTGACAAACACAAGGCAAACCAAGTTGAAAATTGAACCGAAAAGACTAAGCCTTTTGATTGCACTCTCAAGTGTTTTTCACAC
This sequence comes from Persicaria maculosa, assembly GCA_963922045.1. NCBI lineage: Eukaryota > Viridiplantae > Streptophyta > Magnoliopsida > Caryophyllales > Polygonaceae > Persicaria > Persicaria maculosa. Next base: position 18,454,686 of record OY998271.1, on the reverse strand, counting down.
AAATCTGAATTGTATTGATAGCAGTTAATAACATCTGTTTAACAAACCCTAAAGCCTTTACTTATAATCCTAGAGGCTTAAAAGATAAACATAAAACAAATAATAAAAAGTGTTTTAAAATAAATAACTAAAACTCTTAAAATAACTTAAACTAAACTTGCTGTCCAAGGAGTCTAAAACCGGCCCAAGCAAAGAGAACCCTAGCATAGGCTCGGTTTGGCGTCGGTATGGGCTGGATGGACTCAAGAGCCCTCGGTGCTAGTCCATGTTGGTACATTGGGGTAGTGCTTTGAGGCGTGATAAAGATCACTTTCTTTTAAGTGATATTTGTCCCCACTAGTTGCTGTTGGGTTACAGACAAATTCACTCCTAAGGATACAACAAAGCCCTAAAACAATCAGACAGCAAATCTGAATTGTTTTCTTCAAGTTGTCTGTAAAGGAGACCGAGTTAGGGTATTTATAAGAGAGGGAAATAACTACTAAACTGCAGTTAATAGGCAGTTAATGTAGTTATGGGAGTTGGCGGGAAAGTAACCAACTGACGAATCTGATCCACATATCAGTAATCACACAGATCAGTAACTCCCCCTGTGCCATCTGTCCACACCACATAATTCCAAAAAACTGCCATTTGGGCCTGTTGTCCTTGTCATCCTTCTTGTACCTCTTGTTGTTGGAGTTTCCTTCCTGGCCCTTCTTTCTTTTGTTCTGGCCAGTATTTTTGTTAGAGTTTTCTCCAACAACATGGTTCACCTCAGAGTCGGATTGAGAATCCACTTGCTTTTTGTATTGATTTCTCGTCTCTTCCTCTATCCACAAATGTTTATGTAATTGCTCCAAGGACAACTCTTATGTGGTGTGTAGGAGTTTCTTTTTGTAATCATTCCAAGTAGTTGACAATTTAGCAACAATTGCACCTACTTGTATTGATTCAATGTCTCAACCTTCAACTCCTTGAATCGATTAACGATACTCTGCAAGTCATGAACTTGATCCATGACAAGCTTGTCAGTAGTCATTGAAAATTCAAAGTATTTCATGATCAAAAACTTATCTGTCCCTTGTTTCTCATTGTTGTATCTTGTCACCAGTGTGGTCCATATCTCCTTTGGTGATTTGATGGCAGTGAACAAATTGTACAGCCGGTCTGAGAGGCGATTGAAGATGTGTCCTCTGCACAGCACCTCATCTCCATCACGTTTCTTTCGCTTCTCCTTGATTTCCTCTTCTTCATCATCTTCTGGATCAGGGATAACCGGCAAGTCATCATCCAGAACATAGGAGATTTTTAGCGCAGTAAGTAGAAACATCATCTGGTCCTTCCATCGATTGAAGTTGGTTCCATCAGATCGATCCAGTTTGAAGAAGTCTTGATGCATTAGGGTTAATGCTGCTGCTTGTGATCTTGCCTCCATTACGAATATTACTTAAAAATTGTTGGTACATTGGGGTTTTTAGTGCTGTGAGGCGTGATAAAGATCACTTTCTTTTAAGTGATATTTGTCCCCACTAGTTGCTGTTACAGACAAATTCACTCCTAAGGATACAACAAAGCCCTAAAACAATTAGAGAGCAAATCTGAATTGTTTTCTTCAAGTTGTCTCTAAAGGAGACCGAGTTAGGGTATTTATAAGAGAGGGAAATAACTACTAAACTGCAGTTAATAGGCAGTTAATGTAGTTATGGCAGTTGGCGGGAAAGTAACTAACTGACAAATCTGATCCACATATTAGTAACCACACAGATCAGTAACCAACTGACAAATCTGTGCCATCTGTCCACACCACATAATTCCAAAAAACTGAAATACATAAATCCCTCTTCTAATCCTTGTGGAAAATTAAATAATTATTAGTCTAATATAAAGACTTTCCAACAGTCCACACAAAAGTTCTCAATGTAGGCTCCTCTTGTAGTTGTGCTGCACTTGATGCTAGGACATGGCTCATGAACAAGAATAGATCTCTTTGAAACTTTTTGGCACGAGCTCGAGTTATAGTCCATCATCAAGTAAGATAGGTGTGTCCGGAGGTGTCTTGGATGGTCCTTAAACCACTAACATAGAGGTGTGCCTAGTGGTCTGCCAACATGATCCTAGGAAATAGGAAGTAATTAGACTCTTCTTACTACAACTAACTGCCCTAGAACAATAGATACTCGAATTAAGAAATTAACTAAACTAATAAACTAATTGCTGATATGTTGGGAACGACGTATCACACGAGTTTTGATGGTATTTGCTATTGATGATCAACTCTGTTGAGGTTGTTTCATGAATCTTCCAAAAAGACATTAGAAGATGGGTAATTTTTAAAGGACATGTTTAGTGTTGCTGAAATAGACAATTTTATGAACATCCCAATAAGGGAAAGGGAGATGATGGCTTAGGATTTAGAAATATGCGCCGCCTTTATTTTTTCCGGTGAGAAGGATGTTTGAAGCCGTAAATATATTGCACGTAACTGAGTTACAAAAGTCCAACACCATACCCAAGGCTGTTGGTGAAAAAGTATGCAGCTAACTAGGCCGATTTCCCAAAATCTTATACAATACTAAAACATCTTTTTTGCTACATGTCGTATACAAATGCACGGGAAATAGACTACTGGTTACCTATACAAATGCACAAGGCCTCTAAAAACCACAATAGTTCTCACATCAGCTCTATGATCCCCTTGCATATTCAGCCCCCTATACCACCGTATTTCCCTAAGTGAACTGAACTTACAATTGAGGGAAATGCGAGGTTTACAAGCCTCTATAATAATCTTACCACATTCACTAGGTGTGTATTTCTCCTCTTAAAAAATAAGTCTATTTCTTGCCCACAATACAAAGTAAATAAGAGCACTAAATAGAATGAGTTTACTTTGAAACATAGATAATTTCTGGACACAATTGGGCTCTTGCGCAAACCATTGGAGCCACTCTACAATGTTTCCTTTCCGCTGCTGCACCCTTTCCACACATAATGTTCAACCTCTTGAACATAGGTGCAATTGAACCATAAGTGATCAACACTTTCTTCGCCCCTCCCGCAGAGCTCACACCCAAGGTCAGTATTAGTGCGCCATTTGGATATTTGCTGAGTGGTTTGGAGACGACCTCTAGCAGCCAGCCAGACGATAACAACCCACTTATTGTATTGGGCATTCTTCCAAATCATGCTTCCCCATGCTACCGGATTACCTCTCTCTCTAAGCACATCATAAACTTCGCCACAAGCTAAGCTGCATTTGCTCTTTGTAAGCGGAGAAAGATCAATCTGTCCAGCTGCATCAACCTCGGCTTGCAATTTTTCATGTGGTGAGAAGGATGTTGCTGGCACACGTCAAGGAATTTTGGGCTTGTTAGTAAAATTGAGAGGGGGAGAGAAGAAAAATCTGTGTAAGAAAACTACTTATTTAGAGCTGCAGAAGTGAAGTTCTGAGCCATCAATTACAATGGTAGAGCCCTGTATAAATACAGGAAAAGAGGAAACCCACAAGAAAAAAGTAATCCAGCAAACTAGCTAGGTAACTAAACTTAATGCCTGCATAACCCAACATTAGTAGCTGAATAATAAGGCCTAAAATTAGGCTTACATAACCTAACAAACAAAATACAAAAGAATTCAAAATAGCAAATCCAACAGGGCTGATGCCTGAACATGTTTTGGGGAGAGTTTGAAGGGAACTCGTAAATTTTGCTACAACCAAAACCTATTATGAATGCTTGTAACTTCATAATTTTCCAAAGGTGTTACGAAGTGTATAGATTATATAGGTGCCCATAGTTCACTTCTAATCCGTTCTCACATCAAATAAGCAATCACGTTCAGTTGGACCCGATAACTGCATTTTCCTTTATTTTAACTTTCTGTTTAGGAGAATGGAGCCTACTCTGAAAATATCTGAATCCAGAGTGCTAACCTAATAGTTCATTCAATTCTATATGCCATGAATGCCTGAAGCTATTTAGGGTTTCTAAATTAACACCACCTGGCTCAGGTTATCCCTTTTTCATGCAGCAGCATGACCTTTTCTAATGGAGCAATGTACAATGAAACAATTTTCTGAATATGAAATCTCTTCTCTTTTCATTTCTTGTGGTTTTTCAAGTTTGTTGTCATTTATTTCTTGGTATATGACAGGAGTGGACAATAGTGAATGCATTAAAGTGTCTAAAAGTGCTGGAGCAGATCCTGATGGATATAACCCTGGGGATCTTTATGTTAACATCAAGGTACTTTCTTGATTTTTTTTCCTTCCCTTTTTGGGTTGAGCTGTGGATAATATGTAAGCATTATATAACTAACAAGTTCATTTCAGGTGAAGGACGATCCAGTGTTTCGTAGAGAAGGCTCAAACATTCATGTTGATGCTATTCTTAGCATTACACAGGTTAAGTTTCCTGCTTCAAAAATTAACCTAGGGTTTCACTTTTATTTATATCTATTACTACCGTTAAACCGAAGCAAATCTATCCCACGTGGCATCATGAGACTTCTCCTATCATTTGGTGGACATGTCACGTCAATCATCTACTTCTTCGTCATTAAATGAACCAATAAAAAGTCTCCCAGTTGTAAATTAGTCCATGTCATCCTCCATATCACCCACTACCTTGCTCCTTAACCCCACTATCCCACTAGCCACCACGCTCTTGAACCGTCACTTTATTGTTGCAACTACCACACCTCGACTAACCACCCCACTTACCCACTAAAGTATAAAAGCATATATAGATGCTATGTTTTTAAATTCATTTTCTAATTATTTATTATTTATTGTTCATTTCTTTATTTTATTATTTTTATTTTTTCAAATCATTTTTATATCCCATAATTTATAACCTATAATATGTGGTTAAAATTACAACTAATAAATCTATATTATCGAATTTAAATTGATAAATTTTAACCAACCTGGGCCTAAAGCGTGTGCCTCATACTAGTATACATATATACTTGATGTATTCTAGTTACTTAATATGCATACATTTAGATGTTTATAGTGAGTTATTGCTTGATTAAATACAGAATTGACGCGACCAAAAATAAACACAAAATGCAGTTACCCTTTACGAGTTACGACCATGTGCATCTGTGCTCCCAATATAAGGATATCCATGTGTAGAGAACAATAAATTTTGAATTCTAAAAAAAAGGTAAATATTTATTTTTAGATGGGCTTGGTTTTTTTTTTTTTTTTTTTTTTTTTGCTTTTAAATTAAAGGCCAAACCTAATCAACCAGTTAGCACTGCCACATGGCTGGCATAAAGTCAAATATGCTTTTAGTAAGATCCACCTCTTTGAATCTTCATGGAGATCCAATTTATTGGCCGATTATAATTTTTTTTTAAATAAAGGAAAGTAATTTGATCCACCAAACCATGCCTAGTGTATCGAGAGGTCGAAAATCGATAGACGGACTAATTGTCATGCTTAAAACGGACAACACATTGTGCTTAGGATGAAAAGGAATAATTTATGAAGGTCCCATAGAATCTCATGGATGTTGATACCCTTTTTTTGGGTCTAAATGGATGTGGATAACCTAAATCCACAAGGCTAAAAAAATTATCATGATGATGATGATGATGTAAGACACCGCATTATGCTTAAATTACCAATATAACTTTTCTTTCTGTATGAGCGAGGCATTATGACTCAATTCTTCTGTTAATAGTCGTGTAATTTTTTGCTCAGGATTTATTGCCAGATTATTGGGATTGTGTATTTCATTACTTGACCCCACTGTTCTAAATACCGGATATATCGGAGATATTTGGAATCCGATACGATAAGAGCATATTGATTAAACTTATTGGTCAACACATTAAAAATGGTCAGCAATGATATTTAGCAATATATCACCGATATATCGGTAATATATCGGGTGATATTTAGTACATTTTGCAATGTCAACATTATTTGTTCAAGTTTATTTGAAAATTTTGAAGTATAATTTTTCACTACTTGAAGCAATTTTTTGCATGTGTATAAATGTAATAATTTTGACTAAAAATTAGCCTATTTGATAAATCCGATATATACAGATATATCATTTTCCCTCTTGACCGACACGACCCTGATAAACGATATTTAGACCCTTGACGCATTAGAAGTTGTATTTGCATGAAATGGTTTCATTTAGGGTTCTTTGTTATGCTTGATGGACTTTAGCTCCTGGGTCATTTTGGTTTATTGAAATTAATTGTATGATGTTATTGTAAGGGATGGTTGCAAGAGTATATATACTACCTCTACTTGCCACATCAATATCATGATGTGAGAATAAAGCGACAAATATAAGTAACACCTTCTGTTGCCACTAGATCAAAGTTGCTTTCTTTCAAATTTTGAAATGCTATATGGTATTTAAAAATGTCTTCTATATACTTTATTCTAATATATGCACGGAGATAAATTGACGAAGAAAACTTGATATTTGAACTAGAGCTTGGATTGTTTGTTTTTGAAGTTATGAAATTGTACATCTATTCTTCAGGTGCAATAATCCCAGTATTTTTACCCCACATATTGAGGCTTCCAGGAAATAGTAGGAGTCTAATCTCGTCATGGTTCTTTCAGTTTCAAGGCTTGATGTTTTAGGGAGATGATTTCTGCTCATATTGATGATCAGTCATTCAATGCATAAACCCAAATTATCAGATAAAACTAGATATCTGACCTCAAGTTACAGTTATTCTGTTATGGATTCGTGATTAAAGCTTGTCAATCTTTGAAGTTATTCTGTTTTGGCGTGTGTAGGACATTGCTAGTTGCTTTAGGGAGATGATTTCTGCTCAATATTGATGATCAGTCATTCAATGCATAAACCCAAATTATCAGATAAAATAGATATCTGACCTCAAGTTACGGTTTTTCTGTTCTGGATTCGTGATTAAAGCTTGTCAATCTTTGAAGTTATTCTGTTTTGGGGTGTGTAGGACATTGCTAGTTGTTTAACCTGTTACTTATGTTGCTATTTTTTTTTTTTTCATTGGTATAAACTAGAAAAGTTGTGGCTATATTGATGTTGGGCTTTAATTTCATATCAAGCACATCATTTAGGCATTTAGCTTGATTCCTTGTGCAGGCAATTCTTGGTGGGACTATCCAGGTTCCAACTCTAACAGGAGATGTTGTTATTAAGGTTTGCTCAACTCCTGTTCTTCGGTTCTTGCTATCTATCTTTTGAATGATCTATTATATAAACTATTTGTCTTCTGCATTGTAGGTTCACCCTGGCACTCAACCTGGGCAGAAGGTTGTCTTGAAGAAGAAAGGTTAGAACAGCAAAGATTCATCATTTTCTTTTGTTCGTGGTCTAATGTATTATGGTTTGTTTACATATATTATTGTAAAAGCTTTATCAGCAGAAGAATGTGAAAACTGGTAGGAATACTTGGCTGTGTCTTGTCTGATAAGTTAGTAAAACTCCCAACCAGAATTAATGTGAAATAGATCCATGCCTGGTATAGAATTGATTTTCTTGTCTTTTCCACTTGGTAATCGAAACTTTATTTCCCCAATTAGAAATTTTGAAAAAAATAGTTTCCGATGCCAAAGGCATGTTTAATTTTGTCACTTGGTAGGAATACTTGGCTGTGTCTGTCTGATAAGCCAGTAAAGTTCCCAACCACACTTTTTGATGTGAAATAAATCCATGCCGTTATAGAATTGGTTTCCTTATCTTTTCTTCTTGGTAATGGGAACTTTTATTTCCCAATCAGAAACTCATTGGTAGGTTAATGTTAGCACTGAAAACTTGTAGGTCGACAAAGATGGGAAATTCTAACCATTTGGTCATTCAGGAGATTGACCAAATAGTTACAATCCGGTCTCAAGTTAGATGTCTGGCTCGGTTTATAGAATTCGCTTCGATTATGATGTCTTGTGTGATAACATCAGGATGTGTCTGAAGAATTGCTGTTTTCCCTTTATGTTAATACTTGTGGTATGCTGGCAGGAATCAAACCTAGGGGCTCGTTTTCGTATGGTGATCAGTATGTGCACTTCAACGTTAGCATTCCGACGTAAGATTTACAGTATTATGCTCTTGGATTGATAAAGGAAGAACTAGAAGATCACATGTCTCTATTTGATTGTGAATTTAAAAGATTTGTTATTTCGGCAGGAATTTGACTCCGAGACAACGAGAGTTAATTGAAGAGTTTGCCAAGGAAGATCGAGGTGAAGATGAGAACCAGGCTGCTGCGGGTGCAACATATGGATGAGCCCGTTACCATACACATACTGATTACTACATCTTCTTCATCCCTTGGTTGAAAGAGAAGCTGTTCTTTGGGTATTAGACCTTTGTGTTTATTAGCCAAAAGAAAAAAGGAATAATCAGTTACTTGGTCAACAGTTTGGTTACGGTTGCGGCTAGCCAGATGACCTTTCTTGCGTCGTCTGATTGGTCATCGGTTGCCTCTCGTCAGCTCTCGCCTGGTCGGTGGCTTTAACAGTACATGGAACAAAAATAAAAGAAGAAAAAATTGAAAGGAACAAAGAAAAAAGAAAACCAAAATCATTGAATTGAAATAGCTTGCAATGTAAGATTTAATCTTGGAAAAGTGCTAGTTGGAAAAGAGTCTTGTCATGGAAGCCTGGCTTGATATCATAAATCAAATTTATTAATTTTGCCTATTAGCCTCTACATTTTTTTTGGTTTAGGAAATAATTCGGTTCACTGGAAGACTACAAGACTATTCTAGTGAACCGATGGTATCCTTCTGGATGAGGTTAAGAAGACTTGAGTGGTTCTGCAGGAAAGGACTGGAACAAGGGTGATTACGGTCTGCCACCACGTTTCCTTCACATCCACTGTGTGTAAATGAGATGTTGCTGAAATATTATGTAGTGTATAGAATATCTGCTACTAAGGTTTCTTTTGCCCATGGTGGTTTCCATTCCTGCTTAATTGATTTTATTAAGGTGAGACAATCGCCTTTCACCTCAGTGAAGATCCTCTATAACATTCCCTACTCCATAAATTTTTTTTGACATATATTTAATCTTAAAAAAAAATTTAAAAATCATATTTATAATCTTAACATCTATTTTTATATATTTATAAAATTTTATTTTAAAAAATCATGTTTTAAATTTTTTAATAATTATATTTTGTAAACTATTGCCTTTTTAATTTTTAAAAATTTTAAAACATCATTTTTCAAAATAAAATTTTATAAATATATAAATACAAATGTTAGAAATATAAATATAATTTTTATATTTTTTTTAAGATTAAATAAATATTAAAATAAATTAGTGTAGTAGGGAGTGGAGTAGGAATTAGGTTTGTAGGGGATCTTGTTTGCTTTCACCTCAATATTGTCAATTTGTAATTGCTTTGCCGTGTTGGCAAACGTTTCTGTTTTAAGGGGCGTTTGTATTTCGATCGATTTTCCATTGATGTCAATTGACTGACCCTATCCCGAATGATGTATCCTATAGCACTCGTCCTGCATCCTAATGTGGACCCATCAAAAATTGATTTAAACCTTTCCTTTGGCGGGTGTGGTCCATTTTTTCTTTTTACTATGTTGGGGGGTAGGCTGTCTAACTGTGTGGGATGGTTCTCATCTTTGTGGAAAATTTTTGTCATCCCAAGTTTGTTTTAGTTGTTGGGTAGGCTTTTGTTTTCAAAGAGTATCTTATTTCGAAACCACTAAATGGTCCACCAATTAATCACTAATGATTCCTCTTCTATTTTGGTTAGACTGATGCCTAGATTTTCCAACATAGTTTGAATGTTCTTTGCTTGTGGATTTGTGGTTGTTGGTTCATGTGCACAGTTTGGACTTTTTGGATGCATGCAACTTGGTTGGTTGTAATTGGACTTTCTATGAATAGATGGTATGCATCTTCATATTGGGTGTCACAAAAATTACATTGTGTAGGTATTAGGACTCCTTTTTGTGTTAGTCTACACTTAGTTGACAAACCATCCAATTAAAGGTGCCCTAACATGTTTTTGATTTTTGGTTGGACAACAATTTTCCATATCCAGGTATTTTTTTCCCGTGCTTGTTTGCTGATTTTGTGTTAAGAGAGACATTGCACTAGGAGTCATATGCCATTCATTTTTGTCAGGCCACCAGTAGAGGCGATTAGTGATCTGTTGTTGTGATATATGTACACTCATGATTTTCTCTCTATACAGGGTGCTACCACATTGTGTAAATTTTCTTTTTTTTTTCCATTTGCTATTGCAAATGAAGTATGGTACTTTACTATATTATGGTCGTTTGGTGGGGGTATTATACCCATCTCTACTAGTGACCTTGCCTTAATCCATTTGCCTGTCCAAAACTTTATCGATTTGCCATTGTCTATATTCCATACCAACATATTTTTAAAAATTGGTAGTAGTTGTGAGAGTTTCGTCCATTGCTAGGATGATGGGCCTTGTGTTTTTATATTCAACGATCCTGGTCTCCTTGAAGTATTTTGCCGCTATTAGTTTTACTCATACATTTGTTGGTTCTGCAAGTATTTTCCATAATAGCTTCATTTGAAGAACAATTTTTATGTTTGTAGTTTTCCTTAATGGCAACTCCTCCTAGCCTATTAGGTTTACATATTTTGTTCGATCCACTTAGTGGCCGATATTGTAGATCTTTATTGCAAAAGAATAACCTGTTAATCTGATGTAGTTCTCTGTGTATATTGTTGAGAAGCATGAAACATTGCATGCCATAATTTGGTTTGGCTAGTAGGTTCGATTTGATAAGGGTTGCACAACCTTCTTGTAATAGGGAATTTTCCCACCATCTTGTCAACTGGTCTTTTGATTTGGATACGATGTCCTCAAAGCTTGAACGATGGACTCTTTAGCTAATGATAGCGCATCCTAGGTATTTTTCCCGTCTTGTTGTGTTTCTTATGGGGAGGATCCTTTGTATTTCAGTTAGCTGTATAAATTCCATGATCCATCCTACAAATGTCGGGTGTAAGCCGAATTTCTGGAAAGTCTCTTGTAGGAAGTATCATTTGACTCTATCATACGTCTTTTCCATGTCTAGTTTGACAGCTAATCATCTGTCACCTTTTTCTAGATATAGAAGAGTGAAATATTTAATTTGCAATGAGGACGTTTTCTTGAATTGCTCTATATGAAGCAAAAACTCCCTGAAGTGGGTGTATCACTTTTCCTATTAGGGCTTTGAGTCTTTCTATTTATTATGTTTGATATAATTTTATAAATTGTATTACATAGGCTGATTGGACGGTAGTGATTTGTTGATGTTAGATTTTTGCACTTGGGCGGTAGGGTTATGAATGTGTGATTTATTTGCTTTAGTATTCTTCTAAAGAGGAAAAATGCTTTTCACTGCCTATTACAGATGGTCCAACTATGTCCCAATACTTCTTATAGAGCTCTACCGTTATTCCATCTAATCATGGGGATTTATTCAATCCCATTGAAAAAAACGACATTCTTTATTTCTCCATTCGTGACGGGTTTAACTAGATGTTGGTTATCATGCAGTGTTATTTCCAATGTTATTAGTTGCATCAAATCGTTGGTATTCTGGCTTGCATTAGTGTTGAATTGGATGAAAATCTTTTTTTTTTTCAAGTCTTCTCTTATTTCTTTTCTTATATTTTCCTCTCCTACAATGGGAAACATCGTGGTTTTTAATTATCCCCAAATAATACCTAATCCCACTTAATTAACTACTAGGTAATATAAAGTAAAGTAAGGGGTCGGTCCCATAAAGAACACGTACGACCCTTATACACGTATGCAATGCAATGTAATAGAAAGAAATATGAATCTAGCCTAGCAATGATAAGATAATGATACGATGAATAATATAGATTCACTTACATTTGCAACAATGGTAAATCTATGATCATTGGGCATTTTGCAATTATAATTACACAATTATCCTAGGGTTGGTTTGAACATAGAAATAGATAGGCCTATGTTTTCGATACACCATCTAAATCTCTAAACTCTTGCATATTGGACGAGTACCATTGAGTCCCTAAAGCCTAGAAAATAAACATTACTTCTTCCATATATTCGACTTGTCACTTGGTTCTCATCTCTAGTTGTCGCTTCCACTAAAAGAAATAACCTTTACCTGTCAATTCCCTTATATTATCATGAGTCCATACCCGTCGCTACATGACATGCTTGCTACTAATGGATTAAGGCCCACAATAGTGGAATGAAGCTATAATCCTATCATGATGCAAATCTATCCTAATGGCTAGTTAAGATAAACTAACAACACTTACGTAGTATCAATACTAAGAGATCAAGATAATCATAATGCATAACTTATATTTATGAATAAAAAAACATTATAAAACACATAAAATAGCCTTCACATATCCTAACCAATGTATTGAATTATAAGCAAAACTATAAAGTGAAGTTAGCCAAGCGTGGCTCACCTCAGAGCTAAACTGTATTGAGAACTGTATCTAATTATCAATCTGTATTGATCTCGAAGACGTGTCTCTCTCCAAAAACCCTACACAGAAAGGGGTATTTATAGGCCAATAAATGGCTAAATAAACCCTAGAACCGTCATGCTTAGAGCCCAAGCAATATCTTCAAAGGATAGGACATAATCTGTATCGGATAAGGATTTGACTTTGCGTCTTTATCCATCGCGGCGGGCGCCTAAGGATGGCCGGCGGGCACCAGACCCTTGCAAGTGCCTAGATTCCTTTTGCCGAAGTTGGGATCAACGACGCCTGAAGATCTTGGGCGGGCGCCGCTCCTGCGTACTTAGTATTTTCTCCTCTTTTCTTCCCTTGGCTTCTTTTTAGCTTCTTCTTGGTCTTTCTTCTTGCCATCCTAGCTAGCTTTAGGCTCCATCACCATCTCTTCGAGCTCGGATTTCTAAATCTGCATATTTCCAAACTTCTATCTAATTCAACCTAATGCCTAACAAAATATGCATTATGAGCATACCATTTCGTGTTGTTATTTCTTTTATTATTTTATGATTCCACCTGTCTATTGCAATTTTGTGGAAATACCCAATATTAGAATACTTTAGTTGGATATGCTTTGGTTTAACTCTTTGGTTCCAGTATTTTTTATGGAAGGATATGAGTTTGTTCTTTTTTCCTTATGATGTGATGTTGTTTGGCGATATTGCCATTAGTATTACATGTTTGAGACTGGGATTTAGTTGCACCAATTGTTCCTCATTCTCTTTTAATTGTTTGAAGATATTTTCCAAAGTTTCTTTATTTCATTTTTTGGTATGTAGTTTTAAGATTCGTAATTTAGTGACTAGTTAATACAATTGGATCCCCAAGGATTGGTTCTCCAAGCTTGTTTCACAATATTTATGTAGTCTTTTTTTAGTAGCTACATGTTTGTCTTCTTGAAAGGTTGAGTTTGAGCATATTGTTGTATTTTAAGTCAATGTTGATAGGGCAGTGCTTAGATGTGGTGAACGCATAGTTTTTTGTGTTTAAATCTGGGTATATGTGTAAAATTTTGGGGTCGATAAGTACACGATCAAAATTTTCATATATAGCACTATCGTTAGTAGGGATTTTCCTCCATGAGACAACCACCATGGCTGCATAATAGACTTCTAGAAGGAGGATTTGAGACAATCAAAAGGTAAAGAGCTTGCCTCAAGTTGGATTCATAGATGCTTTCGACTTGCCGCGGTGGTCAAATCATCATACCCATCAGAGGTGCAGCAACCCAACCTCCACTGATGCACCAAGGCCTTGTGCAATCACCCATTTATATGGTTTTTTTTTTGCCACAACATACCTTCAGAGATGAGGATATTGTGTCCTGATCACCTCTGCCCTTTTTCGTTTTTTTTTTGCAAACTCAAAGGTGGGAGTTGTCGCAGCTCAAAACGAGTTGTTCCATTTTCATCACAACAGCTGGGGAGCAAGGAGCAAGCTCTTAATTGAATCTCAAGGATTCTGTCAGCACTGCAAGGTTGCTCAAGTTAGATAGGATGGATTTAGAAGAGGTTGGAATCTTTTTGAACATCTCCTCGATCAATATCATCCTAGGATAACAACTCCATTGATTCCAGATCATGCATATTTTGTATAGACATTCTCGGTAGTTTAAACGTATTTTTAGGTTGCATTGCATATGTTTTCATAGTTAAGTCACATCTTTATCATTCTATATTCGAAGTTCGAAATCTATGTTTTCTATTTTTAATTATGCAGATTCACGAATCCGGACTCGAGAAATAGTGCGAGAGGGCGATGTTGGAGAGCTGAAATTACAAGACACATAAGATGGCTTAGAAATGAATAGAAGAAGCAAGGATAATGGTCACCAAAGAAAAGAGAAGAAAAATGGCCAACTTTGAGATCGGCAACGTGAACACAGGAGTGGCGCCCGCCGCTATAGATAAAGTATGATTTTCCAATCCTTATTTGATGAAGATTCGAGCCGGTCCTTTGCTTAATCTGTAAAGCAAAATTTCTAGGGTTTTGCAGCCCATTAAGCCCTATAAATAGCGTTGTATTCTAGGGTATTAGTATTCATCAATCGACAAATCTAATCCATCACATCACAACACAATTTTTTCATAGTTTGCATCTTTTCTTATTCTTTCGAGGTAAGCCATGCTCGACTAATCTCATCATAGTTTTTCTTGCATTTCAAGACATGTTTAAAGATATGTGAGAGTTGTTTTGCTATTTTGAGGTTAATGCCTTATGATTATTTCAATTTTCTTTGTTCCGATATAGCATTTATGTTGTTTTTTTGTCTTAATCGAACACTAAGATAGATTGCATCGCACCAAGGGTTATAACTTCATTTCTCTATTACGGGCCTTAATCCACTATAGTAGCCAATACATATTGAAAGAACATGTCATAAATCTTGATATTGTTGAAGAATTGACAGGTAAATGTTATCTCTTTTAGTGGAAGCGATGTGTGGGTTGACAACTAGGTGCGAAGTTGATGAGACGAGAGTGATGATGTTTATTTGCTAGGTGTTAGGGACTTCATGCTACTCGCCCCCATGCCGGAGTTTAGGGAGTTCGATGGTGTATCAGAGATGTCGGCTTATCTAATTCTGTGCTTAAACCGACCTTAGAATGATCTGCATAACCTATTTGTATTTTAATAACAACCCAATGATCATGGAATTACCAATTGTTGTGAATGTGAGTGAAGCTATATTTATCACTGTTGTTATCTACAAACCACCCATAGCTAATTTAGTTACTTATTGCTTTCATACATTTGCTTTATTACTATGTTTACTTGTTTTCAAGCACATTTAGAAAGTCACACGCACTCTCTATGGGATCACTAATACTAGTTGTTTGAGTTTGAGTTATTTATATTTGGGGATTGAACCACGACATTCACATCCACCAGTTCCACTAACCCATCAATCAGCAAGCCATCATCCTCCCCATCGTAGTCCACCATTTCATCTTCATTTTCTAGTTGGTTGAAAGGCACAGGTTCAAGGACTGTATCAACTGCAACAATCTCATCATTAAGGTTAGCATTCCCCACTAGTTGCATCTTAGCCACAATAACCTTGTCGAGTTTAGCATCCATAGGAGGGGTTGAGCCACCCATGGATGGAGAATCATAGGCCGACCAAGTCGACAATTTAGAAGATGAAGACTCAAACTTGTAGAGAACATTAATACTAATTTTTCTAAAGAGCTCAGATTTGGGATTATTGATTTTAGACTAGGGCAAGTCTTCATTGTTTGTGGCGAGCTTGATTCATTCATGGTTCTCATCATCAATGTTGACACTTGTCTTCACCATCGATGCCACCTCTTAGGTAGAGTGATTGTGATGAAATTAGCCCCTTGCTTTGCGCTTAAAGCAATCACCAAAGAAGTGATCTATAGCACCACATGATCCACATGCCTCCAAAAATTCTTTAAACCACACTGGATACCTAAAGAGTTCATTAAGATCATCAGGGCGAAAAATTTTTTACTTGGGATTTTTATGATGTCGACATTGATGTAGATACAAGGGTATCAAATTTTCTTGCCTTTGGTTGTAATGCATCAAGTTTAAGGACTGAGATGAAGCCATTCTCCTTGAAAATAGAGGTTAGAACTTCATGGATAATGTACTCCGCAAGCAGCTAGGGATCCAAATCCACATATCTTGGAGTTGATGGGTTCTATTGTCGGATCAAATCCCTAACGCTAGGGTTTTAGAAAAAGAAGTTGGATGGCAATGTGAAAAGGTCGCCCCTTACAAACCCTGTCACGGTACTCTGGCAGGGAAAAGCAAAGCTTAAACCACTTATGGGACATGGGCATTGCTTGGAACCCGCCTTATAAAAACTTCCAATCGAAGCGAATTTTCATCCCGATCTCTTTCAGCTTCAGGGCTTCACCGATGATCATGGCATATAGGGTTGTCTTTCTAAGATTCTGAATGTTTTCCTTCATCCCAGACAGGTGGGCTTTGTATTTATCGACATCAAAGCGGAATTTCGGTTTTTCTTTTGATGGCTTTGTTTTTAGGGATGATCTTTTATCCTCTAGGTCTGGTATTCCTATGGATGGGTGGTTTTTGTTTTCCTTTTTCACATTCTGGGTTGTGGATTCATGGTAGGACTCCTTGTCATCACATATCTTCTGTTTGCCTTTGTCCTTGATCCTATCCACCATGTTCCTTGTAAAACTAGCAAAAGAGAGGAGGTGAAGGAGATTAGTGTCAAGAAAGAGAAGATGAGTTAGAGGAATATGATGCCTAATCCCATTCCCCAAACAATTTAAATAGGCGAGAAAGAGTGGGATTGAACTCCAAATGGACAGTTGGAGCGAAAACAACTCTAAGATACATCACCTCTTTGGTGTGGTCTTGTCACGAGTGTCATCCTAGACGAGAAAGAAACCTTAGCCATCATCACCTCCTTGTATTGATTCCCCCTGGATTGAAGGTTTCTTTCTAGCTTAGGGCAGTAGTACAACCCTTCCCTGAACCCTTTGACCTTCTAAACTCATGAACTTGGTACTGATTGCACATATGATCCCTAATTCTGCACTTGAAATCAGAGAAACCTCGACTAATCTCTTGTTGATACGAGATATGAGATCTACTTTTTTGCTTCTATAGACACGAAATTGCATCCCAGAAGGTAAACTTAGGGATATTATCATAAGAATCCCCAATTATTAAGTCAGATCTAGGCATGATTGGAGAGGATTTGCAGAGGATGGGAGATTTAGGGTTCGTGGGATTTGAAAGTGGTTTTTTGAGTTTCTCTCTCATCTCTCTCTTGCTCTATTACTATCCTCTACACTGAAACCAAATGAAAAACAAAATGACCCTTTCACCTACTATGTTACTCTAAAAAGGAAAAAATTAGAAATTTTTTAGAATGTTTTTTGGCAAGATACTATTTGTCTATTGACAAGATGTATGACAACATATTGCACTCTAACCCTTTTTATTATTATTTTTTTAAAATAATTGCAGTTTAGCTCGAGAGAAGCATGGGCCTATCCTAGTTTTCTGAGAAGTCTAGACCAGTTTCATAATTAATTTGAATATGTAATGAATCATCATCTTCTTTGTAGGTTTCAGCGAAAGAAGCTACATAGAAACTTTTGGTGGCTTCCTCGATGATCTTGTGCACAGTGGAAGCAGGTAAGTAATGCGAAGACGAGTGGCTTGAAAAAGTGTCAGAGTCAAGTTGTGGTTGCAATGTTGGCAATTGTGGTGGCACTTCTAAGCCACCGGTCACATTTTGCGATTAGGAACGGAGGTCGTCACATAAAGGAGATGGTGAAGGCGTTGGTAGGGTGTGATATTTGTGCTTGGGTGATTTAAATGACATTACGGATGATAGTGGTCGTTAGTGAGTGGAACAACAAGTCACCTATAACTAATGGTTATTCTAAGGAGAAGGAAGGTGACGGGTGATAATGCATATTTTCGACAAGCATTATAGGTAATTTTATCCTAGTTAGGATGTACATATTACATGTTGTAGAGGTAATCTACATATTATGCTTTGTATTGGAAGAATTTAAAATATGCATGTTTTTTAGGTTATTTTACATAATTATAGATTCGAACATCAGAAAAGGACAGAAGAAGCTAAAATGGATCAAAGAAGGACCGGAAAAGACACATCCAACAAGGATCACCGAGTTTAGAATGAGGAGAAAGACAGGAAGAAGCGGTGCTCGCAGGAAGAGAGGCTCCTGTTGAGAGCGGTGCTCATTGATACGAGCGGCGCCCGCCAATGACAATAAGGATGAATATTCTCAGGATCAGCATTGATGACAAAAATATTATCTTTGGGCCATTACTTACCCATTAAGCCAAGGTGAAACTAGGGTTTTCTACAACCCTTGACCCGTCTAAATAGAACTCTCTTGTTAGGGTTTTGCATCATTCAATCATCCAACAATCTCTTAAATTCTTCCACTTTCATTAGGTTTTATGCATTATTCGAGATTTAAAAGTTTTAGGTACGCTATGAGCACTTAAATCCCTTTTCGGTTTTCTTGCAAGTTCTAGACATGGTTGGTTTGTTAGAATTCTAATCTAAGTTATTTCTATTTTATATTTTCATCTCCCTTATGCTTAATTGGTTTATGTTATGATTGTATTTAGATTCGCGACCTAGATATAAATCTATCAACCTAGGGTTTTGATACATCTGCTTAGCGGCTCGAATCCATATATAGTAGCAATGACATCATGTAGGAATGTTTCGGGAATCTGGACAGTGTAGGGAGATCGACGACTGAGATATATCACTTTTAGTGGAGGCAATGGCTAGGTTGATAACTAGGTGACAAGTTGCTAAGATGAGAGTGGTATTATTCAGGTGCTAGTTGATTGGGACTTAGTGCTCCTTGACTCCCATGCTAGAGTAAGGGGGGGTGATCTTTTATCATGCCTACATAAACCGATAACTAGAATAATATATAGAATTAAAGTAACTAGAGAGAATTCAAGGATCAATATACCAACAATTGCTGTGAATTTGTAAGGGAACCGACTCGTCCCCAATTGATTATAACTCACTTGCAGTTTGCTTTCTTACTACTTTCAATACTCTCTTTTACAATTGCTTCTACAAACATCGATTTGCTTACATACTTGTTGACAAGATAAATATATAAGAAGAGGTTAAGCTTCCCCTTGATCGATACCTAGACTTACTCGCTATACTAGCTTGTTGAGTGTGGGTTATCTTTGGACAAAATTAATGACCCTCGTAGAGGCTGTACCAAATTTTGGCGCCATTGCCGGGGATGCATTACTTTTTTAACACCCTCGTAGAGGCTGTTAACCCTTGTGTGGAACTTTTTAGAAGGTCCGTACCTTTTATACTAATCTGTTTCTTTTGTTTTTAAGGTTTCAAAAACCGAAGAAATGGCCAACGCTATAGAGACAGCATCCAAGACACTAAGGTAGCTAAAGGAGCCTGACATAACATTGCATACGCTTGTGATAAAGCTCCCTGACCTTCTCAAAGGGTCAACCCACAAGCTCAAAACGGACTGGAAAACCATTATGCCAGAATTCCATGGACTATAGGAGGAGAATCCCAACTTACACCTAGCAAAAGGCTTAAGTGCATGCAATTATTTTTGACTTGCAGGGCTGAACAATGATCACCTCATGCAAGATTTTCCCCTTCACTCTAAAAAATATAGCAAATGATTGGTTGTATTGTAAGCCATCAGGAAGTATCACCACATGGGTAGAGATGAAGAAAACATTCTTACAACAATCGGAGCTCCTCACATTCATAAGCACTGAACAGTCTCTGTCTTGCAGTTCTTGGACTTGGCCATGGGATGTTATTAATCACAGAGGCACTCAATGTACACGAAACAATGGACTCTTAAGTAATTTAGTTTGTTTAACACCACAACAAGCAATGTGCAAATACAATTCCAAACATACCATCGATCGGGGTAAAACTAATACACATTTCCGTACACGCAATAGAACCACCCAAGCAAAATACACAAACCATGTTGTTCCTATAACAAGAATTACCAATTTTCTCAAAGATAGTTACTATGAAATTTAGTTATTGGAATGTCAGGGGTCTTAATAGGCGGAATGTATGGACCCAGATTGAATCAACAATTAAAACAAACCACATCAAAATACTAATGCTGGCTGAAACTAAGCTACAAACCCCACCACCAGAGAATTGCTGGAAAAAACCAGGATTCGATAAAATGCATTTCTGCCCCTCTATAGGCCTATCTGGCGGCATCTGCCTTCTGTGGAAAGAAGCCCAGCTTCATAATGAAACATTCACAGTGGTGAGCTCTGACAATAGAATCATACAAACGATTTACACAAACAACTTGATTGGGGTCTCTATAAAAATCTTTTTTGTATATGCACCCCCACATGAAAAAGAGAAAGAGAGTTTCTGGTGCTCTCTATCGGAAACAATACAACAAACTGAGCACCCAGTAATGATTATTGGTGATCTAAATGAGATTCTTGAACCTGAAGACAAAATGGGGGGCTTAATCCCAACGACAAACCGATTTCGAAGACTAAATGAAATCATTACCACTCATAACCTGATAGATGCACCTACGACACGCAACAGATTCACATGGAGGAAACGTCCCCATGGAATAGATAATATCTACGAAAAACTTGACAGAGCACTTGTTAGCTTTCAGTTACTACAACAGTTTCCGAAACTACACACAAAAAATCATGCCTTCTTGAGATCCGATCACGCACAAATCACACTGGACTTGATGGAAAACCAGAGGCCTAAGCTGTTGCCTTTTAAGTTCGAATTGGCTTGGACCAGTCGACCTGATTATGAAAACTTAGTTAAACAAGCATGGAGATTTGATACCCCAGGATCCCAATTGTTTAAACTAACAAAAAAAAACTGCAAGAAGTAAAGAAAAAAAGCAAAACATGGAGTAAAGTCACTTTTGGAAATATTTTCCGTCAAATTGACCAAGTTGAGGTAGAACTACAACAACTACAATCACAATTATATAACGGCTATAACACTCATATAGAGAACAAAATAAAAAGGTTGTCGACTAAGCACGCTTCTCTACTAGCCTACCAGAAGAAATACTGGGGTCAGAGGGCTAAAAGAAAACATGTAAAATCAATTGATACAAACACAAGATATTTCCACAAAATTGCTACAGGACGACGGAATAAAAACATCATAAAATCACTTCAATCAACAACTGGTATCACCGTAACAGATGACAAAGATATAAGGGAGATCATCAAAAATGACTTTTCAAAGCGTTATTCCCAGCAACCTCGACAACAACATCCAAATAACCTACTAAATAACATAAAAAAAGAAATCAATAACGAGGATAATGATTGGCTTACACGTCCGGTCACAAATTCAGAAATAAAAAGGGCGGTGTTCAGCATGGCGGACGACAAATCACCAGGGTCTGATGGGTTCCCAGCAGGTTTCTTCAAAAGATATTGGCATATTATTGAACCAACAGTCATCAAGGCAGTAAAGGGGTTCTTTCTTAGTGGAAGAATTCTCAAACAAACAAACCACACTTTCATCGCACTCATACCTAAATGCGAAAACCCAACAACCACATCCCACTATAGACCAATCAGCCTATGTTCTACCACATATAAGATCATTTCCAAAATTATTGCTACTAGACTAAAAAAACTAATCCCGAAAATAATTAACCCACTACAAAGTGCCTTCACTTCGGGTAGGGCCATACAAGATAATATTCTAATTGCTAACGAGATCTTTCACTCCTTCACAAAAAAAGGAACCAAGGGATGGATGACAGTAAAATTAGACATGGAAAAAGCTTTTGACCTAGTGGATTGGAATTTCTTGATTACAATATTAGACAAGTTCGGCTTCTCACCCCGATTCTCGGGTTGGATCAAGGAGTGCATAACCACGGTTACATACTCGGTACTGGTTAACAATGAGCCCACTGAATTAATTACTCCTCAAAGAGGACTGCGACAAGGGGACCCGCTATCACCATATCTATTCCTTATCCTATCTGAAATCCTGGGTAGAGGATTACAAGCAGAATATGCGAATCCTTGGAGTCACCTGGGAATACAAATAACACGTAACGGAACAAGATTTCCTTACTTGGCTTTCGCTGACGATATTGTAATCTTCGCCTCCGCCACACAGACAGCTTGCCATCAGATTAATAAAATTTTTACAGAATACTCATCAATCTCAGGTCAAAGAGTAAACAGACATAAATCACAATTTCAAACATCAATAAACGTGGAAATAGACCGAAAGCAACTCATCGGAAATGAATTACAAATTACTTACACAACAAACCTAGGAAACTATCTTGGTTGTCCTGTGATTAGTGGTCGCACGACTAAAGCAGATTTCGATGAACTAATAAACTCTACTAGAGTTCAGCTACAACGATGGAAGGCCAATGGTCTTTCCCAAGCTGGTCGTTGCACCATGATTAAGACAACCTTATCTGCCAAACCACTGCACCTAATGCAGTGCTTCTTGCTACCAAAATCAGTACACACAGAACTGGACAGAATAAATAGAAACTTTCTCTGGAACAAGGGGCCCAAGCACAAGCCATTAATCAGCTGGTTTGAGATATGTAAATCAAAATCCAATGGTGGTTTAGGACTCCGAACATCTGAAGATATGAACAAAACCTTGCAACTTAAATTGCTATGGAAAATCTTAGCAGAACCGAATAATCCTTGGGTGGCTCTTATCAAGGAGAAATACCTAAAACAAAAAGAGCTCCTATACTATGATCGTAAGGGGTCGACTTCCTGGCAATGGACCCAGTTGACTAAATTAATCCCTTTATTCAAGCAAGGAATCCGTTGGTCAATTGGAAATGGACGGAACATCAACTTCTGGTTAGATCATTGGACGGGTGATGCACCTCTTATCACTTTGGTACCTCACCCCCATCAAATAGAAACAACCACAACAGTAAGCCAGTTTCTAACAAATGACAAGACTTGGGACTGGGAAAAATTGAATAGACTGACTGTTTATAAATTATCAAAAGAAACAATTGAAAATATCAAATTGACCCTTATACCGAAAAACATACATATGGACAGGCTATATTGGAAAATGAGCAGAAATGGCTGGTTCTCCACCAAATCAGCTATAGACATGATGGGCACTTTAAAACAACATCAAAAATCATGTATGAGATGGATTTGGGACCTGGACGTTCCACCTAAGATCAAGACCTTCCTTTGGAAGATCTCAAAAAACGGCTTACCCACTACTTCTAAGCTTGCATCAAGGCGACTAGGAATTCCGACCAACTGTCCGCAATGTGATTCCAGTTTTGAGGACATCCCTCACCTTCTTTGGGGATGCCCTATTTCAAGAAACACCATAATCGCAATTGATCCAGTTCTGTACAGGAAAACCACCGACGCCTTTACTGAAGGCTCTACCCTCAACGACATACTACAAGATATTAAGAATAACATTGGAGTGAATCGGTTCTCCACTCTAGCCTTTGCCTGGTGGGGAATTTGGTACTTCAGGAACAAGACACTATTTGATGATATACACCCGGATGTGAGATGCATTAAATCTTTCATCATTGATCAAATTTTCCTATGGAAATCCGCAACAAATATAAAAGAACATGACAACAACCAAACCACACAATCATCTACCACAACAACAACAAAAAGGAGGAAGAAAACAAAATGGCAACCCCCTTCGAATGGAAAACATAAACTTAATTTTGACGGGGCGCTCGCTCCGTCGGGTTCTGGCTCCTATGGCTTTATAATCAGGAACCATTTGGGAACCCCAGTCTTCTTCGGCTGTGGTCCTTGCCCGATTCAATCCGTTGCGGGTGCTGAAAGCTTCGGGGCTTGACAAGGTATCACATCCGCATTAGAACTACAAATAACCGAATTGGAAATTGAGGGTGACAACCTAACCGTCATCAACAGCTTAAAAGGTCTGGGTAAGCCTACCGGAGACTCCGAAATGATTGTCTCGGACAGTCTAGTCTCGCTAGGTTACTTCTCTTCTGTCGAGATTCGTCACGCCTATCACGAGGCAAACCAAGTTGCAGACCGCCTAATGCATCTGAACTTTGCCACGCACAGTCACATTTGCCCTGACGATTCTTTGCTTTGCTCCCTCATCCGTAAGGATGCACTTGGCACTTAGGGTCCCCCTAAAGCCAACTTATTTCCGGTTCAAAAAAAAAGATGAAGAAAACATTATTGAACAAGTATTTCCCTGCTAGTTAAAGGAGCAAGCTAAAAAAGGAACTTTCGAGCATCAAGAAACACCCTTCAGAAACACTTTATGAGTATTTTGAGTGATTCAGGAAGCTTCAAGCAAGTTGTCCTCAATATGGAATCTCAGAGGAGAACCTCATCCTTTATATGTATGAAGGTTTGCTACACAGAGATCACGATTGGGTCACAACCGCTAGTGGATGAGACATCTTCGATAAGACCCTAGAGGACGTGATGCATCTCTTTGATAAGCTCTCAAACTCCTCTTATCAATATGAGAGAAGACAGTCTCTTGATTGGACAAAGATGACACTAAAGAGAGCAAGGAGGATGCATTCGCTAAATTCACCAAGCTCATAAATACCCTCGTCGCACAACTCCAATCAGGTAAAAGTGCTAATGATATTTCTCCCCAAAGGGATTTGTTTTTACAAATATAGGAGTAGAAGTACAAAACGAGTTTAAGTAGAGCAATACATCACCAAACAGACCTACCTCTAGAACGTCCTCTAGAATCTACTAAGGAGGAGGGGATAATCAAAAAAGAGGAAATAGGACAATCAATAGGAGAATCGGATGCTGATGTCAGAACTACAAAAGTATAGACATTGCACGCAATTGAAGGCGTTAAGGAGAGCATAAGCATTGTCTCCCTACTAGGTGGAAAACTAGTGACTGAGAATCCTATAGTGGGAAAGAGAGTCAAGGCAAAGGACAAGGAAGAAATTCCCATTGAAGAGGAGGCAAATAACAAAGAAAAAGATTATACAGAACAAATCAGCACCCGCCGCTCAGTCACGTCGCCCACCGAAACTACAGAACTGAACGATGGCGCCCGTTGCTCAGTTTTGGTGTCTGTCGTTGCTCCAAAACCTGAGATTAAGGCTTGGAATGAGAAAGGATGTTCTTCGACACCTCCCTCCGATGAGCTTAGACATTGAGCACCTTTCCCTGAGGCACTGAAGTACCACTGAAAAGTGGAAAACGACAGTGCTTTTCTAAGTTTGAGGTAAATATTCCCTTCTTGCTTTAATTAAAACCATTCCTTGTTATGCTAAATTTTTTAAGGAACTATGCACAATCAAAAGGAAGCAGAGACTGAAGTGAGGGAAAAAGGTAAGCCTGAGTGAACAAGTTTTCACAGTACTTCAAAGGCAAATGCCTGAGAAGTGCGGCGACCCAGATATGTTTATAATACCCTGCATTATAGGAGAAACTACACTTGAGCATGCCCTGCTAGATCTAGGTGCATCCATAAATGTCATCTTGTATTCCTTGTATCTATCTTTCGGATTAGGTACCCTGAAGGAAACAAGAGTGGTGATACAACAAGCGAATCGCTCCCAAATCTATCCAAAAGGAGTCGTGGAGGACGTCCTGAAGATGGTGGATAAATTGATATTTTCTGTAGATTTCTACATCTTGAATATGGAGAACGACACCTGAGAAGCCTTAATCTTATTCGGAAAACCCTTTCTAAAGACTGCAAGGACAAAGATTGAATCCTATGATGGTTCACTATCAATGAAGTTTGATGGTAAGAAATTTGAGTTTTGCATTTTTGATGCTGTGAAATACCCACTAGAGCAACACTCCTTGAGTTTCATAGACGTAGTCGAAACATTCACTAAAGATATTTTTTAGCTTAAAAGTAAAGATGGCTTGTAGGCAGTCCTAGAAGCCCCTCTAGGTGAGCTTTCAAATAATTATGTTTTACCTAACAACCTGTGGGGTTTGACCAAGGCTTTGGAAGGCCTCGAAGATTATAGGTTCGCAAAGAGAGACCGGCCATTATCTCTCTCAAGCGAGAAACTTTTGCCTTTTGTTTTACATGCACCTGAAATTGAGATGAATCCATTGCTAGACCATCTCAAATATGCTTTCCTAGGAGATGGCGATACATTACATACATCAAAGGATTAATCTAACCCTATGTATGCATCGAATTTTGATTGAGGACAATGCAAAGCAAAGCCATCAAGGAAACCCCAACGACGATTGAATCTACCAATGATGGAGGTAGTCAAGAAGAAGGTGCTGAAAATTCTTCATGCTAGAGTAATCTACCCTATATCTGATAGCCAGTGAGTTAGTCTAACACAAGTAGTCGCTCGTTCTTTTATTTTCTGGATGGATATTCAGGTTACTTCTAGATCCCTATAGCACTAGAGGATCAGGAGAAAATGATCTTTACCTGTTGATAATGCATCTTTCATATAGGCATTCTACATAGTTTTATGGTAGTTTTAGGTTGCGTTAGATAGGTTTTTATAGCCAAGTCGCATCTTTATCATTTTCCAATTTGAAGTTGATGTACACATTTGCACCTTCTTTTATTGCATCTTTTGACTTCTTATTTCATTCGATTTCCAAAAAAAATGTTCAAAAGAATACAAACTTGTGTAAGAATGGGATAAAATGCAAGAAATAGAGTCTGCACAAGTTTTGAGCTAACCATGCAGGAATTCGAGCGAAAACGGAGTCAAAACGGAGAAGCCAAGTGAAGCTGAGAAGAGGTAGATATCGACCTTAGACCCAGATATCGACCCCAGTGTCGATATCGACCCCCATATCGACCTCAACATAGAAATCGACCAGAACTGAACAAGTCGAGCAGGAACAGAGACCTCGATATCGACCCCCTGGTGTCGATATCGACCCCTTATCTCGACAGAAGATAGACTCGATTTCGAATGCGGATTGAAACTATATCTTCAAGGAGGCACGGAATTATCTTACACTTTCAAGATAGAGGACAGCTAAAGTTTTATTTATCTTTTACCTTTGAGTTATTTAAGTTTTATCAAATTAAAAGACCTATCCTAATTGTTCGGATAGAGTTAATAGTTTAGATAGGAGTTATAATCCTTGGATAGCGAGGATTAGTAGCCTATAAATAAAGCCCTAGGGGCTGATTTGTTAGATCATCTTTAAATCCTAGAACAATCCAATCATCCAAGACAAAGACAATAGACAATAGAGTTAGAGCTAGAGAGAAGTTTTAGGGTTTGACGTTTACGAAACTTGACGTTGAATTGTAAAGCTTCGAAGTTTATTTTAAATGCAAGTTTCTTCCTTTCAAACAATAATGAATTCCATGATGAGAAGCGAGTAGTTCCCAAAAGCTCTTAGGGTCGGGGTGAGCCCGACGTTAGCCATGCGCGCTTGAGGTAAGTATTTGATGTTGATATCGTTGTGTCTATCTCTCCTCCTACGATTCTATGTTTAGTCCTAATCAAAAGAAAGGGTATTCATGCTAACAACTTGAGTTATAAACATAAAATTGGTAGAGACAATTAGGTTTATTTGCAAGAGTAATCCTAAGAGTTGGTGTACGGCGAAAGCTTGTCCCTCGGGTGAAATAGCGCAATTGTCCGTCTTATTTATCTCATCGCATGCATTGGTTAACGTTGTGGTAAACCCTAATCCTAGGAGTTGTTTTTACATATTCTATACACATAAAAACCACTGTTTTATTTCTGTTCATTGCTTCTCTCTCCATTCTTAAATCTTCGGCCTTTCTTTGCCGACAAAACAACTAACTCACTGCAGGGAGACATTGATATCGACAGCAGAGATCGATATCGACCAAAATTGATAGATCGACGGTTTTCTGAGTCGATCTCGAGACTCCTGGGAAACTTCTGCAAACATCGATATCGACCCCCTTGTGTCGAAATCGACCCCTCTGTATCGACTGGCAGTCTTCTGAGCCCGTCGATTTCATGGACTGACATCGATATCGACCCCTTCTAGTCGATATCGACCACTTGTTTTTGTCTCTGCAGGTCTTCTGTTGTAGAGAACATCGACAGCCGAGGTCAACATCGAGGCCCTAGGTCGAAATCGAGGCTTCTGGTCGACGCAGACGTGAAATTTCCAACGCTACTAGGATCCCGCTGACACGCCTCCTCGTGGATCGATCCTGACTACCCTTCCACTACAACGGGAGGAAGTCTTGTAATTATTTGCTTAGGCTAGGAGTCGGTTTACATTTACATCTTTATTATTTGTACTCGACTTACCTCCTTAACAAATTGGCGCCGTTGCCGGGGAGGCAATCAATCGCGCCCTAGTAGTCTATCTCACGTCTCTACCTAGTTTGGTTTTGCAGGTGTATGCGACGCGCTGATCGCCCACCTGAATTTGAAGGAGTAGACGACCCTAAGCGTTATTTCCATCTAAGGGCCCAAGCTCAAAGAATCATGGCGGACAGCGCTGATCGCCCACCTGAATTTGAGGACCTAACGACTAGAGAGGCGGCACTTAAAGAGCGTGCGGATAGGGAGGAGGAAGGTCGAAGGCAAATAGAAGCCCAAATCAATGCCCTCCCTAGGAATGTCAAGTAATATATGCACCCCGCTCTCACGGTGCCTAAATCGGCAATTCTTATCCCTGCCTCTAATTTTGAAATAAAACCTAACTTCTTAACTGAGATTAGAAGGCACCAATATGAAGGAAAACCTAACGAGTGCCCTATGGCACATATTTCTACCTTCTTAGACCTTTGTGATACTATTGCTGATGGACGAAGTCTTGAATATGTCCAACTAAAAGCCTTTCGATGGTCTCTTACAGGGAAAGCATTGCAGTGGTTGGAAAGCTTAGCCCCAAGATCGCTCCGCACCTGGAATGAAGTCAAGGACGCGTTCCTCAACAAGTTCTTCCCTCCTTCTAAGACGGCGTTGATCCGACAGAAAATCACGGCTTTCAAACAAAAGCCTGGTGAGGCTCTGGCGACTGTTTGGGAAAGGTTCAAGGACCTTCTACGATCATGCCCGACGCATGGCCAACCACCCTATGTAATTCAGGAGATCATATACAATGCTCTTGACACTGCAACAAAGGAGAGGATCAACACCTACACCGCCTATGGCTACCTTGAACTCGCTCCACAAGAGGCTTGGGAGACCATAGAGAGGTTGGTGGAATTCGATAACACATATGGGACTCCTGAGGCTTCTGACACATCATTATCGTCGAGGCCTGCCCCATCTATGCCCTTATATGAACCCTCCAATGTAATCGATCCGGACGTGAAGGAGCAATTTCATAGGGATCAACTTCGAAAGCTCCAAAAGCAAGTAAGGTTCCTTTCAGCGAACCAAGATTGCATTGAATGCGGATCGCAGCGGCACACCACCATCGAGTGCCCACACGCCGAACAAGTACACCTAGCGGAGACTCACCAAGAGGCGCGCTACATAAGGGGTCCCAATCACCAATATTGGGGAGACCAAAGGTTCCATCAACCACAAAGGAACCCGGTTAACCCTAGGGACCCCCCGCCTTATAGAGCTCCTGGGCACCCGGAAAGAGACCAAAAGAAGGATGATCTTCAACTAGTACTGGATGAAATCAGGCGGAATCAGGCAAAGAATGATCAATCCAACAATGCCATCCACTCTCAACTCAATCACCTTACCACAAGGATTGGGGAGATGGATATATGGAAGAAGAACGTAGAGACCCAACTGGGTCAATTGGCGGCACAAATCCCTAGGCCGTCCGGAACACTCCCTGGGCAACCCACTACAAATCCTAAGGGACAATCCGGGATGGGCCATGTCGCAGCCATACAATTAAGGAGTGGCACCAAAGTACAAAGGCCACGAACGGAATCGGAGAAAACAACAGATCCAGTCGACATCGATGGACCAGTCGATGTCGAGGATGAGGTCGATATCGACCCCCATGTCGACCCCCTGGTCGATGTCGATTGCACTGCGGAGCCATCAGAGCCACAACAGAGGTCGAAATCGACCATCCCAATCGATATCGACCACATTCCAGTCGATGTCGATGTCCAGCAGATCCCTCCGACCACCGTTTTGGACTCTCCACCAAAGAAAACGTTGCCATTCCCATCCAAGGCATTAGAGGATCCCACCAAAGGTAAGTTTAGGCGCTTCATAAAGATTCTTCAAGGACTTAACGTTACTATCCCTCTTACAGAAGCACTAAGCGAGATGCCCGCCTATGTGCGATTCCTGAAAGACATCCTGAGCAAGAAGAGATCCATGGCAGAGATCGTAGAGGAGTGCTCGAAGATGGACTTCCCTGAGAAGAAGAGTGATCCAGGGAAGTTTGCAATCACCGTGGGACTTGGCCAACATTGTTATAAAGCCCTATGTGACCTAGGGGCAAGTGTAAGTCTCATGCCTCTCTCTATTTGGCAAAAGGTGAACATTGGCGCACTTGAACCTGTGGACATGAAGCTTTATATGGCTGACAACTCATTCGTCAGACCCACAGGTATAGTTGATGACGTTCCGGTAAAGGTAGGTAAGTTCTTTGTGCCTGCTGATTTCATTATATTGGAGATGCCTGAAGATCATGTAGTGCCTATTATACTTGGTAGGCCTTTCTTAGCTACTGTTGATGCCAATATCAATGTACGTCGAGGATTACTAACCTTTACTATAGGGAACGAAGTAATAGAATTCTCTTTCAACCCTACCATGAGCGAAACAAAGCACCTGGAGCAAGTAGTCCTCTCGCAAGCTAAGGAGAAGCTTAGAAAATTTTTGTTGGCGAGGACGGAAACAGCAAGCAGATTCGACATCGACTGGAACCAGTCGATATCGACTAAAAACATCGAAATCGACCCCCCTTGGTCGAAATCGAGTATGCCAGATCGCTGCCAGGAGCTTAAGTATGGGGTCACAGAAGTCGATATCGACCCCCACATATCGACATCGACCACAGCTCTCGAAATCGACCCACCTTGGTCGAAATCGACCACCCCTCAGCCCGAAGATTTCTGTTTCGGGCCCAAACAAGTAAGCCCAGGTATGACTCCTAACCCTCCTCTATCTCTTATTGATGAATCAATTAAGCCGATTATTGATAATTCTACTAAAGAGAGGGTCAAAGCTCCATGGTTAGCCTATATTACTAAAGTTAGGTCAAGAAAGAGAAGAAAAGCGCCCAAAGAAGAACCTAACATCAAAGAAGCCTTGGTCGCCGAACTTAGCTACTACCAAAAGGACCTAGATGATCCAGGAGAAGGCTCACGCTCGAAGGGTCCCTACATAAAAGGGTCGTGAAGAATTGACGGAGAAGTCGGCCTAGCGACTCAAAACTCTAGAGCTTGTACATAAAACCTTTAAATTTTTCATAGATGGTTTTTTAGGATTTAACTTTTGGTTGTTTGAAACTTTTAAAACTGAGATAATTCGTGCTTTATCTATATTCCTAACCAAGATTTCAGGTTATCAAGCAAAAGGAATGACGAAGAAGAAAAGAAGCTTCTGCAGAGGCAGTCGAAATCGATCAGGCCAGTCGAAATCGACCCCCGGGTCAAGCCACCTCCTGGAGTCGACATCAAGGACCCAGGAGCAAAAAGCAGAGGTCGATATCGACCCTAATACTCGATATCGACCCCAATCAGGCAGCCCTTGTCTTCATCTTCTTCCTCGACTTCGACAAATGCAGTCGACATCGACCACTGACCTAGATATCGACTTCTAGCATCGACCTAACCTGAAATCGACCTAAATCCACAAGGTTGCACTGTAAGTCTCTCTCTACCCTTGTTCTTCTTTTTAATACAGTGAGGACACTGTATATTTTAAGTATGGGGTGGGGAAAAACACGTCTTATGGTCATAACTTGGTTTCTTCTTCGCATTGCATTCATGTTTAAATTTTTGTTCTTAGTCTTACTTTTATAAAATAAAAAATCAAAAAAAAATAAAAAATGTCAAAAATACAAAAAAAATGCATGTTTAATTTTAAGTTTATTTTTTAACCCTACTTAGATGTCCTATGATGAAAACTCAATAGCTGACTTGATCATGTAAATCCTATGGCATATTTGGATGGTTTAGCCTAAGTCTTTAAATTTTTTAGGTAGATTGTGAACTTGTGATGAAATTGAGCACATATGATCCTAGGCTAAAAAGCAAATCCAACAAAAATTGTCCTTGTGAGAATTTTGACCTATAGGGAGAACATCAAAAATCCCTCCGCTTTCTTGAGTGAATTTACTCTTCCTATGCATCTCTAAATGCTGTGATAGTTATTCAAAACCAATGCATATATATGATTAGGTTTACGAGAATTAAATTATGGAGGCATCTTTTAAGCCATTTTTATCCTCTCTTTACCTACCCTGCATTATCCCTGCTTGAAGCCAGAACATTAGCCTGAGCCTGAATTGCAAACTCCACAAAATTATCCCTAGCCGAATTGAGCCTGACCCCCATTTGGGAATTGAGACTTAGATTGGTTGGACTAATGCCTTGTGGAAAGAAAAAAAGCATAATGTCCAGTTTTGAGCAAGGAAATTATAGGATGGCGCATATTTACATTTTGTCATATTTTGTAAAAGGGTTTATGGCTCAACCTATAAATGCACATATTTACTTATTACTTTCGAAAAAAAAAAATCCGAAAAAAAAATAAAGATATCTATATATAGTGCATGAGCCAAAATCCTTAAGTCTTTTATTCATACAAATGTTATATTTTTGAGAGGGATATTAGAACTTAGAAGAAGGGTTGATGGAATGCATCTTTAGAGCTTACATTGAAGAGTTATGGTTTGGGTATTGCAAGTGTTGAGATTTAGGAGTCTTGATTCCCGAATTATAAAAGCACCACATAGCCAAATAATTCCATACCTTTTATTTCATACCAAGCCCCATTACAACCCCGCCGAATGGAGTCTTCTTTGAAGTCTTCCATTGAGCGAAAGTCCTCCTGATTTTTTCATAATTGGTTGCGAAGTGGATTATTATAAATTGCAATGTTTATGAGATTGTATATGGAATTGAGTTGAGAGTTGATCTTCATAGCCTAAACACATGAGATTTGAGTGCAAACACATTATCCCTGTGAGGTTGGATCAAAATTGCATATGCCTATGGATCGCCAAAATATGTGCTATGACGTTAAATTCACTTGCTTTGCTTTGCTACTACTTATGATGTTGCTTTTGAAAAGGGAGAAGACTTGAAGGATGTGTTGTAGGTGTTGGTTATTGCTTGGTTATTGCTTGAGGACAAGCAAGTCTAAGTATGGGGTGTTTTGATGTACACATTTGCACCTTCTTTTATTGCATCTTTTGACTTCTTATTTCATTCGATTTCCAAAAAAAAGGTTCAAAAGAATACAAACTTGTGTAAGAATGGGCTAAAATGCAAGAAATAGAGTCTGCACAAGTTTTGAGCTAACCATGCAGGAATTCGAGCGAAAACGGAGTCAAAACGGAGAAGCCAAGTGAAGCTGAGAAGAGGTAGATATCGACCTTAGACCCAGATATCGACCCTAGTGTCGATATTGACCCCCATATCGACCTCAACATAGAAATCGACCAGAGCTGAACAAGTCGAGCAGGAACAGAGACCTCGATATCGACCCCCTGGTGTCGATATCGACCCTTTATCTCGACAGAAGATAGACTCGATTTCGAATGCGGATTGAAACTATATCTTCAAGGAGGCACGGAATTATCTTACACTTTCAAGATAGAGGACAACTGAAGTTTTATTTATCTTTTACCTTTGAGTTATTTAAGTTTTATCAAAATAAAAGACATATCCTAATTGTTCGGATAGAGTTAATAGTTTAGATAGGAGTTACAATCCTTGGATAGCGAGGATTAGTAGCCTATAAATAAAGCCCTAGGGGCTGATTTGTTAGATCATCTTTAAATCCTAGAACAATCCAATCATCCAAGACAAAGACAATAGACAATAGAGTTAGAGCTAGAGAGAAGTTTTAGGGTTTGACGTTTACGAAACTTGACGTTGAATTGTAAAGCTTCGAAGTTTATTTTAAATGCAAGTTTCTTCCTTTCAAACAATAATGAATTCCATGATGAGAATCGAGTAGTTCCCCAAAGCTCTTAGGGTCGGGGTGAGCCCGACGTTAGCCATGCGCGCTTGAGGTAAGTATTTGATGTTGATATCGTTGTGTCTATCTCTCCTCCTACGATTCTATGTTTAGTCCTAATCGAAAGAAAGGGGATTCATGCTAACAACTTGAGTTATAAACATAAAATTGGTAGAGACAATTAGGTTTATTTGCAAGAGGAATCCTAAGAGTTGGTGTACAGCGAAAGCTTGTCCCTCGGGTGAAATAGCGCAATTGTCCGTCTTATTTATCTCATCGCATGCATTGGTTAACGTTGTGGTAAACCCTAATCCTAGGAGTTGTTTTTACATATTCTATACACATAAAAACCACTGTTTTATTTCTGTTCATTGCTTCTCTCTCCATTCTTAAATCTTCGGCCTTTCTTTGCCGACAAAACAACTAACTCACTGCAGGGAGACATCGATATCGACAGCAGAGATCGATATCGACCAAAATTGATAGATCGACGGTTTTCTGAGTCAATCTCGAGACTCCTGGGAAACTTCTGCAAACATCGATATTGACCCCCTTGTGTCGAAATCGACCCCTCTGTATCGACTGACAGTCTTCTGAGCCAGTCGATTTCGTGGACTGACATCGATATCGACCCCTTCTAGTCGATATCGACAACTTGTTTTTGTCTCTACAGGTCTTCTGTTGCAGAGAACATCGACAGCCGAGGTCGACATCGAGGCCCTAGGTCGAAATCGAGGCTTCTGGTTGACGCAGACGTGAAATTTCCAACGCTACTAGGATCCCGCTGACACGCCTCTTCGTGGATCGATCCTGACTACCCTTCCACTACAACGGGAGGAAGTCTTGTAATTATTTGCTTAGGCTAGGAGTCGGTTTATATTTACATCTTTATTATTTGTACTCGACTTACCTCCTTAACAGAAGTTTAGAAAATACGCTTTTTTATGTCAATTATATAGATTCACGAATCCAGACTCGAAAGATGGTACAAGAGGGCAATGCAAGAGCCCTAAAGCTACTAGAGACACTTAGGATGGCTTGAAGATGAAGACAAGAAGATCCAAGAAGGATATAAGAAGAATCCAAGTGAAGAGATGAAGAAAACATGAAGAACGCAGAGACGACACCCACGGGTGAGTGTTCGGCACCCGTCGATCCTGGTGTTCTCGTGCAGAATCCTGATGCCCGCTGAGCGCGGAGCCCGCTGGTACTATAGTGGCACTCGCCAATACAGATAACTACGATAACCTTCTTTATAGTTTTGCTTACATTTCAAGACATGGTTAAGGATATGTCAGTGCAGTTGATTATTTTAATTTTCTTTGTTATGATATTACATAAGTGTTGCTGATTTATTCTAATTGGTAACTAGGATAGATGGGCATCATGCTAGGATTATAGCTTCATTATGCTATTACGGGCCTTAATCTATAAGTAGCCAACACTTCAAGCAGAACACGGGTAGAAACTACTGAATGATATAGGAGAATTGAAAAATAAAGGTTATCTCTTTTAGTGGAAGCGATGCTTGGGTTGATAACCAGGTGCGAAGTCGATGAGACGGGGGAGATAATGTTTATTTGCTAAGTGTTAGCATTGTTACTCACAAATCAATGTTTATCAGCATCACCATTGTTACTCACAAATCAATCATTGCTAGTTTAGTTTATTTATTACTTTTCTTTATACTGCTTTGCTACTTTGTTACTTTGCTTGCAAACACATTTAAGAAGTCGTATGCACTCTCTGTGGGATCGACCCCTTATTTCTTCTATACTACCAGTTAGTTAGTTAATGGGTTTGGGTATTACTATTTAGGGATTTTAAACCAAGACATTTAATGTCTACCAAATTTCTAGCGCCATTGCTGGGGCGTGCCAATTTTTTTTAAGTGTGTTTGTTAGCATTTGTGTGAACCATCTTGTATGGTTCACACTTGTTCTACTAATCTGTCTACAATGCCTTGTGATCTAGAAATAGAAAAGACTCTCTCCAGTTTAAGCAAAAAGCATTCAAGGAAGATGGTAGTAATCCTCCCGCCAAGAAGAACATTGCGAGATCTCAAAAAGCCCGAACTTAGTTCCCAACCATTAGCCATCAAGCTCCCAGATCTCCCAACAGGTTCAAAGTTCGAATTCAAATCAAATTATGCATCTTATTTGCCTAGTTTCCATGAAAGAAGCGGAGAAGATCCTAACAAGTATCTGGCAGAGTTCACAGCAATATGTCATCACCTGTGATCTACAGGCATGAAGGATGACCAGGTGATGCTAAGGGTGTTTCTTTTCACCCTCAAGGACACTGCAAATGACCGACTCTACTAACTGTCAGCGGAGAGCATTAGGGCGTGGATGGAGATGAAGAAAGCATTTCTCAACAAGTATTTCCCTACCACCCATCGCAACAATGTCAAGAAGGAGATCGCAAGCATCAAACAATCTCTAGCTGAATCTCTCAATGAGTACGTTGAAAGATTCAAGAAACCTAAGGCTAGTTGCTCACAACATGGCATCATAGAGAATGATCTTATCCTTTATCTCTATGAGGGTTTCCTAGACCAAGAGTGGAATGTCATCAATGCTACAAGTGAAAAAGACGTCATAGAGAAGACACCTGAGGAAGTTATAAAGGTAATTGAGGGGCTTGTTAATGCTTCTCAAACAGTATGGACGGACCAAAGAAGTAAGAGGAGTGCACCAAGTCAATGTCACAAATACAGGGTCGTATCGTCAAGATGAAATGGGAAGGCTCGCATAAATGGTGAAGGGCCTATTAACTCAGGTTGCTCAACTTTAAGCTAAACCTTACGGGGTTTACGGAGATTCATCGCACCCCAACTATCTATACCCTCAAGTCCAGGAAGGAGTTATGGAAGTTAATGTTGTTGGAGACTATGGTCCCCGAAGTTTTGGTAACAATTCTTTCAATCCTCACTTCAATACTAACTTTTATCAAGGTTTTGGCAACAAGATGAATGCTCAAGGTTCATATATATCAAGGGAGAAGTCAATTCGAGGCTTGTCCTAGGGTTCCAATGCAAGCCAATCAGCCACAACAAGATGAGGTTTTTTACCTCATTCTAGACAAGTTCGCATCCATGGAGAAGGTGGTTGGGCAAATGGCTCAGAAGATAGGAGAGCTCGAGGCCCAGAACGCAGAAAATCTACAATCTCAAGTGGTAGTGAATACAAAAGAGAAAGCTACAGAAGAGAACCACTGAGGGGTCATCACGTCAAGCCAACGATGTTTATCCAAAGGCGCTTTTCAGGAGGCAACCCAAAGTTTGCTTATTTTCGTATCTTTGCATTTGTTTTAGCCCTTACTTCATGTTTATTTCTTGTTTTGTATTTAGGATTAGTTTTTCATGAATAAAACTCCAGTTTTTCTGGAAGAATTGTGTTTTGGGTGTTGTTTTGATCATCTACAAGGTATACGACTATACGCTATGAGAAAAAGAGGAAAAAGAAGAAGAAGGAAGGCGTATGCAGATGCAGCACCCATCATATGAGGAATAGCGCCTGCCACTAGAAGCCCAAGAGAAAATCACAAGAGTGGCACCCGCCACCTGAACCTCGGTGCTCGCCGCTGCAACCGAGAGATACATATTCATCACGATGCCTGCCGCTTTGCCCAGATTCCTTAAAAATCATATTTTTAAAGACAGAGATAGTAGAGCCTACACCTTAATCTGCATTTAGGTTGATTTTGGATCTGGTAAGTTAGATTGTGCATGAAATCTTATCTATGGTAAGTCTGATCTATCTTCCTTTTATGAAAGTATATCTTTCTATATAAATTCTATCTTTTTCCCATCAAAATTCTACCTTTCATCAACTATATATATATATATATATATATATATATATATATATATATATATATATATATATTCCCATTCTCACATTCTCTTTTGTGCATACAATTCTAACCCTAATTCTAATATTTCACAACCAAATCACAACCCTTTTCATGCTCAATTTTCTGTCTTTGAAAGTAAATTCATGACATGTTGTGGGCAATTAGCCTTGAGTTTCTCGAAGCATTCAATGTACTCATAGAGAGATTTAGTTTGAGATTGATCGATTCTTAAGATCTCCCTTTTGACTTTGCTGCCACGGGTAGCAGAGAAATATATGTTGAGAAATGCTTTCTTCATCTCCACCCCTGCCTTAATGCTTTCCGCTGGCAAGTATTAAAGCTAGTCATTTGCAGCATCCTTGAGGGTGAAAGGAAATACCCTGAGCATCATCTAGTCATCTGTCATGCCTGTAGGTCGCAGACGATGAAATATTGTTGTGAAATCTGACATATGTTTGTTAGGATCTTCTTCGCTTCTTCCATGGAAACTAGGCAAACATGATGCCCATTTCGATTTGAACTTAAATTGGAACCTTCTGGGAAATCTGAGAGCTTGATGGCTAATGGTTGTGAACTGAGATCGAGCTACTTGAGATCTCGTAGTGTCCTTCTTGGCAGAAGGATTGGTGCCATCTTGATTGAATGCTTTTTCTTTAAAGTGGAGAGAGTCTTTTCTATTTTTGTATCATAAGGCACTGTAGTCTGATTAGTAGAACGAGTGTGAATCATACAAGATGGCTCACACAAATGCTAAGAAACACACTTAAAAAAATCGGTGCTCCCCGGTAACGGCGCCAGAAATTTGGTGGACTTTTAAATGTCATGTTTTAAAATCCTCAAATAGTAATACCCAAGCCCAATAGCTAAATAACTGGTAGTATAGAACAAGTAAGGAGTCGATCTCATAGAGAGCGCATACAATTTCTTAAATGTGTTTGTAGGCAAAGTAACAAAGTAAAGATGTAATATGAAAGAAAAGCAATAAATAACTAAACTAGCAATGATTCATTAGTGAGTAACAATAGTGATGATGATATTGTTTCACTCACATTCGCAACAATGGTAATTTCATGATCATTGGGTTGTTATACACGTGGTTATGCAATTACTCTAGGGTTGGTTTAAGCACATAAATAGACAGGCCGACGTCTCTGATACACCATTTAAATCCCTAAACTCTCTAGCATGGTGGACAAGTAGTAATAAGTACCGAACACCTAACAAATAAACATAATCTCTCCCGTATTGTCGACTTTACACCTGGGGCATCACGTCCAAGCATCGTTTCCACTAAAAGAGATAACCTTTACATGTCAATTATCCTACAATATCACGACTTTATACCTATTGCTACATGATATGCTGGCTACTTATGGATTAAGGCCCGCAACATCGAAATAAACCTATAATCCTAGCATGATGTAAATCTACCCTAGTGGCCAATTAGAATAACTCAACAACACTTATGCAATATCATGACAAAGGGAATTGAAATAACCATAATGCATAACTCATGAAAACATAAAGCAACAACCCTCACATATATATATCCTTAATCATGTCTTGAAATATAAGCAAAACTATAAAAGAAGCTTAGCTGATGATGGCTTACCTCGGAAAACAAAAAATGAAAACTATGCTATTGAATTGTCTCTTCTTGAATGTGTGTCATTGTCTTCCTCAAAACCCTAGATCGAATGGGGTATTTATAATGGCTAAAAAGTGGTTGAAAACCCTAGAGTGTTGTGCTTAATCTCCAAGCAAAAGATCTTCAAAGATAGAAACAAATCTCCGTCGGATAAGGATTGAAATCAGCGTAGTTATCTGCATCGGCGGGCGTCGCTTCAGTACCGGCGGGTGTCGCTCCAGTACCGGCGGGCGCCGATCTCAGCGAGTGCTGAGAATCTACATGCGGGCTCTAGGATCAGCGGGCATCGAACTCTGGTCCGCGGGTGCCGCCTCTGCCTCCTTCGTGTTTTCTTCATCTCTTCACTTGGGATTCTTCTTAGCTCCTTCTTAGGTCATCTTCTCTTCATCTTCAAGCCATCCAGTATTGCCCTCTTGCACCATCTCTCGAGTCCGAATTCATAAATCTGCATAATTAACATTGAAAAGCGTACTTCGAATAAAAAAATGATAAAGATACGACTTAGCTATAAAAACCTATCTAATGCAACCTAAAACTACCTAGAATGCCTACACAAAATATGCATTATCACCCAACTTGATGATTGCATACTCACTTGCAAAGTTGGGATTGATTAAGCACATAATACTTACCATTATTGATCGAATTGATGTACTTAGAGTGATATTAACATTATGAAATCGGTGATTCTATTGAGATTGTGCAAATAACCATCATGATTATCTAGAAGGAGGTTTGTCATTAACACAACCACCAGACCATGAAAATACAAATTCAATTAGGATTCAAATTTTGTTTGGGACGAGAAGAGGTCACTTGTGTATTGCCATCTCGTTCACTTATAATGAGACAAAAATAAGTAAGGGTAAATTAGAAAATAAATGGGTAAAATGTCTAAAATGATATATTTTTTTAAACAAAACAAAACTTCGAAAGCAACATGTTTTTACGAACGGAGGAAGTATTTATTTATAGTAACTACTCCCTCCGTTCTAAAATATAATTTGTTTGAATATGTGACACGTTTTTTAAAGAGCTTAAAACTATATAAAATATTAATTTTTTTTATTAAATTTTTAAAACAATATTATACATAGTATTAATAATTATTATATTATTTAAAAAATTTAATAAAAGTTAATATTTATTATAGTTTTTAACTCCTTTAAAAATATGTCACAAAGTCAAATGACTTATATTTTAGAACAGAGAAAGTACGAAATGGTTAAAAAGATTTATAAAAAAATGGATATTGCATACAATTTAAAAAAAAAATCTGTATAATAGAAACGATACAATAAACGGACTACTAAACAAGATGCCACTCTGCACTACCCACAAGAGATAGATTTATGATGTACCGCTGGCCTGCTGTGCTACTGTTCGGTGGTGCATGACTTCATTCTTCGTCATCGTCCTCAACTTATTAGGAGTAGTTCTGCTTGATTGTGTAGAGTTTGTTTCTGCTCGTTTCGTTGTGTTTGTTTGTTGTTTGTATTATTATGTTTAAGCGATTTCCGTTTGCCGACTCGTCGACATCTCGAGCATCAAACATGCGTGATCTTGAATCTTTACTTAATAATAAAAAAAATAAGATGCGACGTCCAATTATCCAATTATCCGATGCGACATGGTACGGAAGCATCACAGGCCACAAGCTGGGTAAAATGGGCAAAAAGGGAAAAAGGTTGCGTTTATTTTTTATTATTTACATATACATACCCGAAAAGTGTACAGCTGCCAAATTGCAACTTCAACCTCCGATAAGAGAAACTCTCTCTCTCTCTCGAATTACAAATGAATTCCTTCCTTAACCGAGCTTCAAAATTCATCAATGGCTA
Organism: Persicaria maculosa; assembly: GCA_963922045.1. Classification (NCBI taxonomy): domain Eukaryota; kingdom Viridiplantae; phylum Streptophyta; class Magnoliopsida; order Caryophyllales; family Polygonaceae; genus Persicaria; species Persicaria maculosa. The sequence goes on along the minus strand of OY998271.1, from coordinate 18,413,289 downwards.
CTCTTCTTACTCTAACCTACTTGTTCTCTGCGCAGTCAGGTGCTCGCCCCCTTACAATTTCCTTTTCCGTTCGCTCATCCCATTTAATCTCTCCCTATTATTTTGGATTTTGTCGCATCTCTATGCTGTCTAGTGTTGATCAGATTTTATTTTACATTTCGGATCTGTCCTGCGTTGATCTGAAAACCTTGTGAAAACCATCTCATTGATATATATGAATATGATAAGAGCATCTTTTCAATTGTTGTACCGTACCGATCCATCTTGTCCCAACCCCCAATATTAATTATTATAGCATTGACTCAAAATTCATCTCCACCTTTTGACCCACTGGAATGCGTCCTGATGCTATCTAGTTTATAGATTAGAATGTTGAATCCTTCATGGAACATTTATTATACCTTGTCATCATTCTTGATGATTTTAATCAGCACTGTGATTGATGACGGAACTGTTAAACATTTCTGCTTTAATCAGTACCGGAGGGGTGGTGGCATACTCTGAGTCTCAGCCATCAGCTGGCTTGCAGGACCAAGAAACCAAGCTGATGGAATCCAAGAAGAGAAAGAAGAAGCTGGTGGTACTTGGGACTGGATGGGCTGGTACCAGTTTCATAAAAAATCTTGATCCTTCACTCTATGATATCAAGGTTGTTTCTCCCCGCAACTATTTCGCTTTTACTCCTTTGCTACCTAGTGTCACTTGCGGTACAGTTGATGCACGGAGCGTTGTCGAACCTATTCGGAATCTCTTGACCAAGGTATCTTCAACCTAAACTACTTTTTATATGCATTTTGCTTTACACTACTTTAATTGATTTAGATTTGTTTTATGTAACTGAATTTTATTACAACTCCATACATTGTTTCTGGATGCAGGATTTTGACTAGCTTGTTATCTAGTTTTGTAAAACAATTAGTCACTAGAAAAATTATCTTTTTACACGATGCAGCTCTGGAGACTGGATTTCTTACATTTTGCTGCAAATGCAGGATTTTGACTAGCTTGTTATCTAGTTTTGTAAAGGCTGTTTATCTCAGGTGTTTCTATTCTAGTTATGCTGATTTATGAGTTTAATTAGTCGATTTATGAGTTTAATGTTTTGCCATTGCAGAAGAATGGAGAAATTGGATATTGCGAAGCAGAATGCATCAAGATTGCTGCTGAAGACAAGAAGTTACTCTGCAAATCTGCCTTTGAGAATTGTCCAGATCCTAACCATGAATTTTATTTAAACTACGATTACTTAGTCATAGCAGTAGGAGCACAAGTAAACACATTTAACACGCCTGGTGTCTTGGAACATTGCCATTTTCTCAAGGTTAGTGGCTAGATCACTACTCCGTTGGAGCTCTATATTAACTATGGGGGCATGGCACTATGCTCCTTTAAGATTAAATTGAACTTTTGTGTATCTCATAAATCTATCATTAGGCTGATGATGATCCATATCTATTCTGTAGGAAGTAGAGGATGCTCAGAAGATCCGTAGGACTGTGATAGACTGTTTTGAACATGCTATGCTTCCTGGATTAAGTGAACAAGAAAGGAGGAAACATCTTCATTTTGTAATTGTAGGAGGTGGTCCTACTGGTGTTGAATTTGCTGCAGAGCTGCATGATTTCGTACATGAAGATTTAAACCGTCTCTATCCCACTCTGCATGACTTGGTTAAAATATCAGTGATTCAGTCAGGAGATCATATATTGAACACGTAAGGCTGGCTGAATAATCCTCCTCTATTTTATTCTATTTTCTTGCTTCAATCTATTGTCTCCTTTTCTCAACCAGATTAGTTGAGCTTTATGGCACTATCTTGCTCTTACTTCTTGTCTCCCTAGCTTCCTTCATTTACTTTTGTTCCTTAGAAAAGGGTGAACTGGATGTCTCACCTCACACACTGCCGTCTGTTCTGCTCCTCTGAGCCACATCTGAGTCGAAGAATTTTAGTCGTCTGATCTATTAACTTATCTTATTCTTTGAAACTATGCCTTAGGGTATTTCTGTAGTTCTGCTTCTTTTTTTTTCTGGTAGTTTCTTATGCTAAAGAGTCCTTCCGTGAACATGCCTTAGCAATCCTAAGGTTCTTTAACTATAATACCCATGTTCTGGGCATTTAGGATCTTAAATGACGTATAGCTTAATCATGAGAACAATTGATGTGCACCATTTTTTATATTGGCTTGAATGAATGTTTAGCTATCTTAAATCCATTAGCTGAAGGAAACATCCATCTTCTGAAATTGAGTTATTATGGTGCCTACACACGGAAGTTTACTTTCATTATCAAATCAACAGACTGCATAACTTTCAGGTTCGATGAGAGGATCAGTTCATTTGCTGAATCCAAATTTTCAAGAGATGGCATTGAGGTTCTTACTGGGTGTCGAGTTGTGAGTGTTTCTGATGGAATGATCAACATGATTATAAAAGCCAAAGGGGAGCATTGTACCGTTCCTTATGGGATGGTTGTTTGGTCCACAGGAGTTGGAACTCGACCTGTCATCAAGGACTTCATGGAGCAAATTGGACAGGTTTATAGTTGTATTTTTCACCTTTCTGACAAATCATATCCTTACTTGAACAAAGCAAACGACAATTGTTTTCATCAGTTAAATGGTTTGTCAGACTTGCTGATTTTGTGGGAACTTAGGTTGATTTACCATTAATTGATAGAAACCACTAGGAGCAAATATCTCACTCATAGTAAAATGCAAGTATCTTGCACCAGGAAACTGTTGGATAATCTCCAAAACTATTTTCGGTTCAATAATCAAAGTCCGAATACAATATTTCTACTTTCTCCTTTTTATCATGGAAAGCAAATAACTAAAGTCTGGAAGAGAACATGGAGAAAGTGAAGGAAATGGGAAAGTGCCTAAAAACTTGGAAGTAGGAATGGGAAGCTAACTATATTATGCAGACAAATAAGGTAATAAGTACAACGGATAAAATAAATTGGTTAGGTTTGTATCAATGCATACTCCAAGAAAAACCGCATTGACCTCAAGGCAGAAGGAATTGGAAGCCCATCTTGTATGTGATAGCACCCAAATAGTAATCTTGGTCCTATCCTTCAAAGTTGAAGTTGTGGTAGGTTGAACCATTAACAGCCCCGAGGACACGTGATGCAGTAAGGGATAGCCTTATGTGGGAGGATTACTTGGGGAGAAGGATGTGCACCTCAAGGCTAACAAGAAGGTTCCACCTTGGAAGTCCTTGGAGAAGAGAATTAGACTATATTTTATTTTGTTATTTTTATTAGTTTTTATTTTTAGTAATTCCTATGTTAGGTAGAGTATAATTATGAAATTATTTATTTTAGAATTTCCTATTTAGGTTGAATAAATAAATTAAGAAAGCCTATTTATGGCTTTCTTAATCAGCTTTGGTTAGGATATATTTATATTAGGTAGTTTCTATCTTATTGTTATAAATAGAATTCGGTTAGAGATTATCTAGTTAGAAACTATGATTTGTTAGGTCCTTGTTCTATAACCACTCGGTACTACCATCACTCAACACAAATCACCTTCGGCCAAACCAACAAAACTGAACCGTCAAGTCGACACACCCATACACTAGCACACATGGAGTCGATACAAGTACCTATCGAGTCGACGTCCAGTTCCGAGGCTATTCTTTGGCCTTGGTTGAATCAAAGAAGATGAACTGGAGCAAGATTGGGCCACCCTTCGAATTGATGAGGAGATTCAAGCCATACAGGTGCAGGATCAAATCGTCACGTAACAACACGCTTGTTCGGAAGGGTACCTTGAAGCTTCATTGTCATTCCCATATTGTTATGGGAAAAGATCTCAGCGATCTGTGCTGTCTGCCCAGCAGATTTCCTCTCTAGTTCCTTCTTCCCTAGACAAATTGGATGGATGCACTTGTAATAGCTTCATCTCCTCTTCTGTTACTACTGCAGCAGACATATTCCTTTCATCTGTCACTGCAGCAAACAGTTCCTCCTTTTTCCTAATTAATAATGGAAAGCAAATAATAACTCCTAATAATAAATGAAATTCAGGAAAACGGAAGTGAACTAGGAAAAAATATAGAAATGGGAAAGTGCCTAAAAACTTGGAAGTGGGAATGAGAAACTAACTAGATTATGCAGAAAAATAAGATAAGAGCATCTCCAACAGATTTCCATTTTGAGGATTGTGGAGTTTTTGGAGAATTTTATGGCATTTTTTTTATCCAGTAGATTCCCCATCTCATTCTCCAAAATGGAAAGCAGCATGAAAAATAGAGAGACTTCCCTAAATCTGCAACATTTTCCAAAAGTAAATCATTCTCCAAATCTTATAAATTGGGAAACTGTTGGAGTTGAAGCAAAAATAATTTGAAGAATATGTATTTTGTTTCTCTATTTTGGAAAAATTTTGGAGAAGCGGTTGGAGATGGTCTAATAACTAAAACTAAAAAAAAAGGTTAGGTTTGTATCATTAAATAACTACTAAAGATCTCTGCTGGTCACTACAACAGGGTAAAAGGCACGTTCTTGCAACTGATGAATGGCTGCGTGTAAAAGGCTCTAGAGATGTGTTTGCTTTAGGTGATTGTAGTACAATAGACCAACGGAAGATCATGGTATGTGATGCGCTCCTGATTACTTTGTTTTTCTTTAATATCATTGTAAGAGTACCGACTAGGGTAATCTTTCAGGAAGAAAATTAACTGGTATTTCATATTTCATATCGATTTGGTTTTGCCAGGATGATATTTCAACCATTTTCGAGGCAGCAGATGTGGATAATTCAGGAACATTAACTGTGAAAGAATTTGAAGAAGTGGTTGGGGACATCCTAGTAAGATATCCGCAAGTGGAGCTTTACTTGAAAAGCCATCATATGTTGGAAGGGACAGATCTGTTAAAGGATGCTGAGGGGAATAAGCGAGAGGAAGTCGACATTGAAGTCTTCAAGTCAGCCCTGTGTCACGTGGACTCTCAAATGAAGAGTCTCCCCGCAACTGCTCAGGTCCTTGCATGTTTCTGTCTGTTTTTAGTAGAATAATAGAATCATGTATAGTGGTATGATGCTCCTGAGTGAGCTGGTGAGATTTGGTATTGTAGGTTGCTGCCCAACAGGGGGCATATCTTGCTCACTGCTTTAATCGTATGGACAAATGTGATGCTGAGCCTGAAGGTCCTCGACGCTTCAGAGGTTCTGGGCACCACAAGTTCCGCCCCTTCAGGTACTGGCCATACTGCATTATATAGTATATATTCTTCTTAGCAAAGCAAGAAGCTAATGGATTGTTTGGAGATGAAAGCTCGCTCAGTTTTCATTGTCAGTTTAGGCAGATTTAGATTCTTTTGGATCGGATGATGATGATGATGAACAGGTACAAGCACTTTGGACAATTTGCACCTCTAGGAGGGGAACAAGCAGCTGCTGAACTTCCAGGGGATTGGGTATCCATGGGTCACAGCACCCAGTGGCTTTGGTACTCTGTTTATGCAAGGTTACCTTCCCAGCTTTCCTTCAATTTTTGGCTCTACATATTTATTTATGGTAACACTGTGTGTGTACGTCTCTCTCCATACAGCAAACAAGTAAGTTGGAGGACAAGGTTTCTGGTGGTTTCTGATTGGACAAAACGCTTCGTTTTCGGTAGGGATTCCAGTCGCATTTGAGATATCAAGTGATAATACTTGCGCATCTAATTCAGCCTTGCGTATGTTCCTGTCACCCTTTGGGCTTTTTATTATTATTATTATTATTGAAAGGATTTGAGATAACAAGTGGTCAGCGAATCGACAGACGGATTATCTGTTGATACAACACAAAAAGCGCAAATCAAGCATGTATGAAAGTGCTTGTTTTGTTCCATTTAGGATGTGTTTGGATTTTTCATGTATTAGTAATGTGTTAGGATGTGTTTCTCTTCCTACTCGGAGCAGAAGTTCTTGCTCGCAAACTCTTGCTAGAGGCTGAATCAAATCACAACAGCGTCGGCTTCAAATTTGGCCATACAGGCCCCTGTGTCCCGTTCCTGGCCTTTGCGGACGATATCATAATATTTTCTAAATGAAGCAATTCAGTATGTACAAAAGTTAAAGAAATAATTGAATATTACTGTAAATTTTTAGGGCAAAAGGTAAACTACCATAAGTCATCTTTTCAAACTACCCCAGGTATACCCAGGAATAGAGCACGAGACCTAGAAGGAATACTTAACATACCCCTAGAACGAAATCTGGAAAAATACCTGTGCTGCCCAATTATAAATGGAAGGGTTTCCAAGGAAACCTTCAGCGAAATAATATGTAAATCTAAAGGCTAGCTAAGCAAATGGCGCGCAAATGCCCTATCACAACAAGGGAGAGCAACTCTGATTGCTTCAAACCTAGCATCAAAACCCCTATACGCAATGCAGAGCTTCATGCTCCCAGCAGCGGTCCATGAGGAATTAGATCAAATCAACAGAACCTTCTTTTGGAACAAAGACGCACAACATAGTCCACTTATCAGTTGGAATAAAATATGTAAATCTAAGGCGAGTGGGGGGATTGGGAATACGAAAAGCCAGAGACATGAATGAGGCACTCCAACTAAAACTTCTATGGAAAATTCTAGCAGAACCTGAAAATATCTGGGTCAAAATTATACAACACAAATACCTAAAAGAAAGACACATATTGAACTACTCCAAGAATGTAATGCCTCGTGGCAATGGTCCAAACTCAGTTCGCTAATCCCAAAATTCAAATCAGGGATCATCTGGCCGGTGGGGGATGGGAAATCAATCAAGTTTTGGTAAGATAATTGGGTAACAACAACACCTCTTATCAACAGGATTGATTCTCAACATAATATAAATCCACAAGATTCTGTAAGTGACTACATTATAGGAGGACAATGGTGGAAGGAGAAGCTACTATCTGTTCTCCCAGTCCAAATAACAGAGGAGATTATGAAAATTCCTTTACCAATCACACCCTTTACAGATAGACTCTATTGGTGGCCCGACAAAAAGGGTTGGTTCACAACATCAAGTGCTTATAATTTAGTATCACCCACCTCACACAGATCTCTAGAGGAATTCTCGTGGATTTGGGAACTTGACGCTTCCCCCAAAGTGAAAAACTTTTTATGGAAAATAAAGCAAAAGGGACTGGCCACGGCTACCTGTTTATCCCAAAAGGGGGTGTTGGTTCCAACTACATGCACATTTTGCAACTAGTTTGAGGAAGATGATATACACTTATTCATAGAATGCCCTGTCAACAACTTCCAACAACAATTCCCCAGAGAAATATCCCACAAAATGCACGCTCTGCTACAAGATAATAGAGACATGGATCAAATCCTACAAATTGTAGGCTCCATTCTTCCGATGGAGAAGAGACAATATATAGCAATTAGATGGTGGACTGTATGGTTTGCTAGAAACCAAACTATCTTCAGAGACAAAAGTATTCCACCCGCGGAGGGTTTCAGGAAAATGATTAGGGATAACATAGAAAACTGGAAAAGGGCTAGCAGATGGAACGAAACTGAAATTGAGGAATCAACAACACAGAAAAGGGAACTAGGTCATACAAAAACTAATAAAAAAACGCACCGCTGGAGGAAGCCTCCGATTGGTAAATACAAGCTAAACTTCAACGGATCTTTCATATCGACATCTAAGTGCTCTATTGGCTTCATCATTAGAGATTGGTGTGGTGAACCGGTTAGCATTGGGGTAAAGCTATTGGTGGACAATCTCCTCTTATGGCAGAGGGCAAGCTTGGGATGGAAAAAGTCAGGGAACTAGAGATATCAGATTTAATAATAGAAGGAGATTCGAAAATTATAACGGACTTCCTTAATTCACATATCGGCTATCCATGGGAAATAGAAATGGTTATGTCAGATATCCAGGCCCTTCTCCAAAGAGTAAATACGGTCAGAATATCACATACACCCCGTATTGGTAACCGGGTAGCGGATAAGGTTGCACACCTTTGCTACTCTACCAGGGGGCCAGATTTATATCTCGATTCAGGCCTTCTTGGCCTCATCCGACAGGATGCTTTCGGATAGGGTTTTTCCCATCTGAATTATTACCCTAACAAAAAAAATGTCCGATCTAGGGGTGATATACGAGTTCACGAGTTCGAGTTCCTAGTGTTCAAGATTAGCTCGTTTACAAACAAGCCGAGCTCGAGCTCTATATGGAAACGAGCCTAAGAAGGTACTCAAGCTTGGCTCGTGAGCTGAGAAGGGTGCTCGAGCTCGTGAGCTCACTTATATTTGAGCCGAGCTTGAGCTCGTGAGCTCATTTATACTTGAGTCGAGCTCGCTTATACTCGAGCTGAGCTCGTGAGTTCGTTTGCTCGTTTACATAGTTTGTGTTAATCATTGTAATCATACAAATTAATCACTATTTGCAATTCAGTCCAACTTCCCCTTTTTTTTCCAGTCATTGTAAACTAGTTTTAGTCAATGTAAGTCAAATAACTTGAATCATTGTAATTGAATCATTGTAATTTCAGTTAGTACGGTCTAAATCAGTCATTTATATACAACCAATGTGAATGCTAATTGGTTGCATCTTCGATTTTGCCAACCTGCTGTACTCATTCATCAAGCACATTGATGGTTTTTATATTGTCGACTTCGACTTTTGCCTATACCTTGGTTAGCAATTGAGCACCGAAACTCCTATGAAAATTAGAAAAGAGAAATTCAATTAGGGTTTTAACAAGCTTGAAAATCACATTCCAACAACCGATTGGAGGTCAAAAGCTCACCTAGAAGGAACGTTGACAACAAAAACGACTCTGGACGGACTCCAGTGATTACGAAAAACAAGAGAGAGAGGGACGCAGATTGTTTGAGATTCCAGATCTAGATCTGTACGGTAGGGAGATAGAGATGGATATCTAGATATGTTTGACGATGACAGCGAGGGAGAGGGACGGTGGTCGTTGGAGTTCTCCAATGACAATGGCAAACAAGGGAGTTCTAGTGATCGAGTTTTTAGATCTACATTGATTAACCAATTTGAGAAGTAGAAGAATACCTAACGACTAACGAGGAGCGACCGGGGGAATGGGAGGATGTGAAGGAGCGACGGGAGGATGATGACGAGGGTGAGGGGGACCAGATCTGAGTGTCGAGCCGGTGGAGGCAATGGAGTTGCACAAGGGACGATGATGAGCACGACCGTATGTAGGACCAACAATCACGCCGCGGTGCTGTTGAGAGAGGAGAGCTGAGAGCACAACGAGAGAGAGAGTAGAGAGATGAGAGTGAAGAGAAGTAGAGAGTGACTCTCTCTCTCTAGAGAGAGCAATCAGAGAGGAGAGACGAGAGCGGAGCGAGACAATGAGAGATGAAAGGCGGTGATGGAACTCGTGATGAGCAATCTCGATCTCGGCCGAACTTGTGACGAGGTCGACCATAAGTTCGAACTCAGCTCGTTTTCAAATTCGAATGAGCTCGAGCCGAGCTTTTCCCGAGCCAAGCTCAAACTACTCGACTTAAATATTAACCCTAGTCTGATCTCTTACATCGTTATGCAACTAATGTTTCCTTTCCCACAAACTATCCCTAAAATTATCCCTACATATTATCCCAAAAATTAACTGCCCCACAAACATGCATGAACCTAGCTACCACAATTGAGATCGATCCATCTTTTGTTGTTTGTTCAGATTAAATGCTCGCAACTAATGTTTCTTGAATTTGGTAAATAAAGAGCGACATATATACGCGCGGTGCGAACCCACCAGAGAATTTCCAATGTGACAAATCAACAAGAGCAATCAAAACGCTATATATACCTTGACCAAAATTAATGATCGAATGCGTTTTTTTAAAATTTTTTTTTTTTTTTTTTTGTTGTACGTTGGCTTCGAGTGCATCGTTTGGAAAGGGCTTACGTACAAATGAATTACAAGTAAGCCAGGAAGATTTGGTTCCAAGTATCAGGCACACCCGGTAAGCACCAGTGGATACAGTCCGCATGGTGCCGTGGGTCTGCCTTCTCCTCGTCGGTGAGCAGCTTCCCGCCGGTCTCGGTGTAGACGGAGGCGTGGGCATCCACTCGGTACTCGGAGATCTGCGTCACGTTGACTATGGTCACCGGCACCGTCATCCTCCCTAAAACGTCGACCACCACCTCCATTATCCGCTTGTCGGACCCGGTTCCCCAGTGGCCCTTCTTCGCTACTGGCTTCGTCTCGTTGAAGCACTTCAGTCCATCCTTCCGATTCCAATCCTCGCTTCTGAATTTTCATAAATCATTAAAAATAAAATAATAAACACAATAATTAAATCTAAATTACAATTACAATGCAATAATTAAACTAAAAAAAAAGTAATCATGTTTACGATTTGTATTGACATTTTGTTTAAATTCATCAGGCAAACTCCAATTTATTCTTTGTTTCATTACTTTTTTAAAAAAAAATTCCAAATTTTTTATTTGTTTTAACAAACTAAATTGTAACTTTATTAATTTTTGGTGCCCTTAATCTATTAATAGTATATTTATTTTATTAATTTTTTTTTAAAAAAATTATGCAGTTAGATTTTTTCATTCGACTAATATATTTACTTAAGGAAATGATTTCAAAAGAGTTTTAAGAAAAACACTACCCTCATTTAAGTTTGCCACCAATATTGTGTTATGTGTATCTATTTTACTCCTTTATAAATGACTTTTTTAAGTTATGCACATTTTTTAGAACAGAAAGAACTAATTAAAATATTAAAATTTTACTGATTTGTTAAAAATAATATCATGCTCATTGTGATTACTTATAAATATGATATTATTTTTAAAAATTAATAAAAATTTAATATTTTATATAGTTTTTACAATTCTAAAAAACGTGCATGACTTGTAAAAGTCACTTATTTACAAATGAATGAAATATTATCTAATATTTTTTAATCAGGAGTAAATTTTTGTATTTCCTATTATAAAAGATTCTTTTACATAAGATTATTATTATTATTATTATTATTATTATTATTATTATTATTATTATTATTATTATTATTATTATTATTACTACTATTATTATTATTATAAAACTCGGTTATAGATTTTTTTTTCTTTTATTAGTATTATTAATTAGTACCGTTCATGTGCCTTGTATGGTTAATAAACAACTTTTGGTAACAAATAGCTATGAAACTGATTTACGTGGGTAAAATATATTTTAAATTAAACTGTTTGTAACCCTAGCAAATAAGATAATTGATACAAAATATATAGTTGATGAGAGAGAAGAGTAAGATGAAATTTTTTAATATAAGAAGAAAAACTTTGAAAATTTTAAGATGAATGATCGTAGACTATACTCGTTCAAAAGCTAATTAAACCTTATATTAACTTCAACCCATTTAAAATTATATTGTAGTATCTAGTAAAACTAAAAGCTATGGAAAACTAGTTTAGGTTAATAAATGAAGCCCAAATCGTCTTGACGATTTTAAATGATCTCTACCAAATTTGGTTTGGTCATGGAAACATTTTTAGTTTTCACTATTGCAAATAGTATTACTTTATATCCATTTTATTATTAAAACTCGTATATTATTGGCAAAGAATGGAATGGACAAAACCATTAGCCAATCATATAATTGAACAATCCTAAAAGGAGAATTGACATTCTAATTAATGGATCACTAAATTCAATTACTTAGAGAAGCTACCAAATGAACAAAAACCATTAGGATTACATAAACAATATATACTCTGTTATTTAGTATGTTGTATGTTGATGCTTAGTTTATCTGTCTTGGTCGGCCTATTGAGTAACCAGACAACTTTTAAATTCTTACCTAATAAAAAACACTCGGTGAATTATTATTAATTTTTTTTAAAAAAAAATCCAATAATCAATGGAAATTCAGAAAAGTGAATACAATAATTGATAAATTGGGTGGGAGGATATGTTGAGAAAGCAGACCTGGCGTGAGTAGGAGACATTGTGGTGAAGAACACCCTTGTCTTGTTAACATCCACATTTGAATCAACCCAGTTCGCCCATGTCTTCAGTCCTATCCTGTATGCTATCGGGGCTTCGAACTCTTCGTATCCTTTTTCCCCGTTGCCAAACGAACCCCATCTGTCATATATGATATATGAATTATGATCGATCACTCCAGTTCAGTGTACGTATCTCATCAAATCATATATTATATATGCATTAATTGATCGAGCAAAGACTAGCTAGCTCAAATCCTAGATATATAAACATACATGTGAATGTGATTTCAGCATATATATATATATATATATATATATATATATATATATATATATATATATATATATATATATATATATATATATATATATATATATATATATATATATATGATGGAATATATGATGTGTGTACTTACAATGTTTTAAGCGTCCAACCACTCATCCACCAAACATAGGTTCCGAAAACAAGAATGTCGACGTCACCCCAGTTGCGAGCATGCTTTGCCACTGAATCCACCTTCAGGATCCTCTGCTTTGTATCCGCTATTATGTTTACATCCGAATTCGACTCTATCAGAAACGGCGCCCAGTAGAACTCCACTGTCGTGTTGTACTCCTGCGCTCGATCCAACATTAATTAATCAACAAAACTCATTAATTTCACATCCAACACATGATATACTGTACGTACGGTGGTGTCAAGACTCAAGATTCGACGATCAGTATTATTCATTAATTAGTACGTTGTACGTACCTTGGCTGTGAAGACATGATGCATTTTCCCCATTTTCAGTGATTTCTGGGCTTCGGGTATCACAGATTCCACCATGCAGATGAAGGATTGCCATTGGCCTCGAATCAGTGAATCACCCACAAACATCAGTCTCTTCCCTCGAAGCTTCCTTAGTGCCAGTTTTGGGTCAAATCTGCATATCCATTTAAAATTAATTATTTGCTGATTTCATTTACAGCGCTAGCATCGATCTCATATCGATCTTAATTTCTCGATCACGTCCTTACCTTGGCAAAACGCACTCGTCTGGTTGCCACTGCCAGTAGCGGTAGCCAGAATCAGGGCGCCCGTTCTTGACACAGGACACTTGCCTGTCCAGGTAAGGGCAACTTCTGTCAGTGTAGAGAGGTTTGATGGACCTGTTGTATACCCATTTCCCATCAGTTATGTCACAAATGTCCGGATCAAACTCCAGCTTGTACTCTTCTTGCATGTTGTCGTTGCCTACTTCCTCCTCCACATTCGTATTTGTTTTGCCTGGCACGTACGTACATATATACAAGTGCAGGGCTAAGGATTTCTTATATATGAACCAAGTTGAGTTATTTTGGTGGTTAGATCAGAAGAAGAAGACGAACCTGCACTTGATTTTGAAGTTTCGGATACAGCCCTTTTCCTAGAAGAGCATGTCCCAAAGAGCAGAGTGCTAGAGACCGAGCTTAGACTTTGATTGTATAAGAGAATGCTAAACGCGAGGGCACATACGACAAAGGTAATAATTGAGAGAGAAATCTTCACTCGAGGCGCCTTCATTATCATGGTGATCCTAGAGTACCCAAAATAGATAGAAAAAGAGGTGATTTTAGCTTATATATGGGTTCAGTCCAGTGCAGTGCAGTGCAACTGATGGGAATTGAGGAAAAGGGTGGATTAGCATATTGGTTTTATGGCCTTCTTTTTCCCCTTACACCATACCTTTTTCTTTTCTCTTTTTTTTTGAGTAGGAGTGAAGCTAAAGTTATGCATTTATGGTGTTAGAAAGGGTGATTTTCTATTTGACCCTCTCTATATATGTATATATTAATTTAAGTACTCCACATTATTCATGAGGGAGGTTAGGCTTACAGAGTAAGGTTGAAGTATTATGTTGAGAATGGTCCACCTCCCCCCCCCCAGCCTCTCAACTTGAATTGGAAAATTATTACATATATGTCTAGAGGAAGCAAGTTCAACCATTTACCAGTATGCTGTTGCTTTCACTCCTCCACACATTTATTCTATCTCCTTTCTCAACCCCTGATTCTCGATCCCCACCTTCTTAATTTTTATTTTTCCGTGAGTATCAGGATCTACTTTAATTTGTAAGTTCAACTAGTTTCACGTACGAAAGAGCTGATCGATCAAGCAGCTTGTATAAGGGTTTTGTTTAGGCATCACAAATCAATTAAGTATCCGAATTGCAGCTGTACGTATATCGATCAGAACTAGCTAGTGACGTTCTGTTTTGGTCCGTATATTTGAGAATCTTTTATTAGATGATCGATGATGAGAAGGAATACTTGTATTCAGATTTGAGACCAAAAGCGAAGCATCTTTTTGATCAGTACCTCCTTTTCAAATACCTATTAATACACATGTGGAAATAGAGAAGTAAATAACAAGGTACCTAGGAGAGGGCCGGAAATAAAAGACTCCCCTGCAGTGATCATGACTACTACTGCATATATAATCATCAATTATGAATCAATTCAAAAGGTTTGTTAATGTTAAATCAACAAATAACAACCTTGATTTACTTCATGTGTTAAGGATGTGATGAACCTTCATTTTGTTGGGTTAGAAACCAATTTTCAACTGCAATTCGGAAGTGAATTCTATTAATATTTATAAATAAATATTTGGAGTGGCTCATGTTAGGTTTAATTGAATATTTAGTCCATATATGGTATGTTGTCCAATTTAATATAAAAGTCAAAACTGTGATAGATCGGTCTCAATTAAAGAATTAAATCTGCGGTAATTATGTACTTCTTCTCCTCTTCCCTATAATATATTAACTAGTCTTATTACCCGCGTCGTACGCGACTTTTTTTATAACTTTTATTTATATAAAATAATTTTATTGATTTAAATAAATTAATAAGGAAAATACAAAATTTTCATCTATTTTCGTTTGGCAAATAAATTTCTATATTTTCAATTGTGTTATTTTTTTAATATATACACAAATAACACAAGTATTTTTCTTAATATATTATATTTGATATCTTGTTAAAAAAATACAAATTTTTTTTGGTAAGCTATTTAGGTTAACAATTAAGTTCTCATTTAAAATGATTCATAGAAAATATGTTATGGACATTTAGTTATGCACTTATTGTATTTTTATCATTCCTTTATTTTATTGTGAATATCAGAATTCAAATTAGAGATATATAAATATGGATAATAGTAGGCCATACCAAGAAGAAAAGGGTTATTTGTTTAATTTGATTTGTTTTAAAATATATTATGATAAAATTTGCGGCACAGGACATTTTTTTGGCCTTTATTAGAGGAGTGTCCTCTGGAATTGTTTAATTAGCATTTTGTCCACCTTTAATCTTTTGGACAAATTTACCCCTGTTCCTATTATCTGAAACTATCGCTCCTTCCCCTCGTTGTTCCTCCATGGAAGCCGGACAGCAAATTCATCGCTCCCTCCCTCCCTTGCTCAGTTGCCCACGCCGCCGCCAACCATCTTTGGCCACCACCACCTACAGCGCACCACCTCCTACCCCGAGCCGCACCTGTCGAACCCAGCAGCAGCCTGACTGAACCGCGTTCGAGCCACCCACGCGCGCACAGCACCAGTTTCTCCCTCCCTTGCCCACGCCGCCGTCGACCATCTCCGGCCACCACCACCTACAGCGCACCGTCTCCCACCCCGAGCCGCACCTGCCGAGCCCAACAACACCCTGATTGAGCCACGTTCGAGCCACCTCGAGCCTACTTGTCCCAAATTGATTTTTCGCAAGTTTTGGTTCGTTACCGACCCAAATCCCATTTTTTTTCTTCCATTCTTCTAGTTCCTAGTATGATTTCTCCCCCTTTACCTATTTCTTTCAATTTATTTAATTGATGTGTTGATTTGAGTAAAGATTGAAAACCTAGGTTTGAGTTTACGATTGAAAATTGGGGCTTTTTGCTGAAAGTCGAATCGGGTGAAATTGATGATGTTGTTGTGTTTTTGGGTTGATTTGGAGCTACTTTCATGTTCATTGCATTGTCAAATTCTTGACGGATTGTGTGCTAATTGGAATTTTAGTGCATTTTCGAGTTTCAGCAACTCCGGTTTCAGCAAATCTTTATATGTTTATATAGTTGTCCACATCTTTTTAGTGCATTTTCGGGTTTGAGCGACTCCGGTTTCAGCAAAACTTTATGTTTTTATATTGTTGTCCGCATCTTTTTAGTGTATTTTTGGGTTTCAGCAACTCCGATTTCAGCAACTTCAATTTCAACAACTTCGGTTTCAGCAACTCCGGTTTCAATAGTTTCAGCAACACGGGTGGACATTTAACTAATATGGATAGGTTGGTGGACAAAATGCTAATAAAGGCTGAAAATATGGACATTCTAGTAAACACCCTAAACTTTATTTGACAACATGGACCCTTATCCGAGGCGTTTGTGGTTGTTCCGTAGGAGACTCTTTTGCACTTCTCCCGTTAGCAAGCACATTCAAGAGCTTAGCACAAAGGTGGCTC
Organism: Persicaria maculosa; assembly: GCA_963922045.1. Taxonomy (NCBI): domain Eukaryota; kingdom Viridiplantae; phylum Streptophyta; class Magnoliopsida; order Caryophyllales; family Polygonaceae; genus Persicaria; species Persicaria maculosa. The sequence continues at coordinate 18,396,858 of OY998271.1, read as the reverse complement.
TTGCCAGCTGGGTTACGTGTCCGGAGTTTACCATTAAAGGCGGGTTACCCTCGTTATTAAAAAAAATATCTTAGCAATTTCCTTTGATTGTTCGTTGATAGGATTTTGTGTTGTTGTCAGTAAGCTGAGTAGGGGGTATGCCCCTCCGAGAGTTTTCATTTGATATATATTAGTTGCAATCTGACTTTCGATTAAAAAAATTATGAACATCTAAAGAAGGAATAGTTGCAAACCACTTCACATGTCATTTACTAGTTGATTTGTACGGTGAAATTTTCCTAATAAAAAAATGACTATTTAAATCACAAATTTAAGATCTTTTTAATATATTAAATAAAAAATTATTTTTTACATGCAAAAAAAACTGCTAAAAAAGAAAAAAGAAAAAAAAGCAACTCCGGTTTCAGCAACTCCGGTGTCAAAGTGGTGACGCGAAAAAAAAAACTCCGGTTGCAGCATCCCTGGTTTCAGCAACTCCGATTTCAGCAACTTCGGTTTCAACAACGCGTGAAAAAAAAGAAGAAAAAAAAAGCAATTCCGGTTTCAGCAACTCCGATGTCGAAGCGCTGACGCGAAAAAATAAAAAACTAATTTCAGCAATTGCAACAACAATTTAAGCAACTCCGGTTTCAGCAACCCTGGTTTCAGCAACTCCGATTTCAGCAACTTAGGTTTCAGCAACGCGCGGAAAAAAAAACTAATTTCAACAATTTCAGCAACTTCGGTTTCAGCAACGCGCGGAAGAAAAACGCTGAAATAGGATTTGCTGAAACCAAATGTGCTGAAACAGGAGGGGGGGCACAGGGGGCGTGCGTGGGGGGGAGGGGCAAAGGAGGCAAGGGAAGGAAGGTGGACATTTTGCCAATTTGGGGGGAAGGGTGGACATTTTCCTAATAAAGGCCCTAATTATGGCCTATAGTACAATTCCCCCATATATTATTGACATTGGCTAGTTAGGAAATATGTAAATAGAAACTTTGAACCTACTGTAAAAACACAATGAAATATAGAAAATCGTACAATTTTTTAGTTAATGATCGAGCTACAGGTAATGTGCCAATAAAAGATGAAATCAGACCATAAAAATGTGATATATTAAATTACATTGTATTCAGGTACAGAGTATTTTGCTTTATTTACATATCGATATAATTTTTTTTTAATAATTTTTTTAATGAAGCCTAGTTATTATTAGAAAAATTTCTCGGGATGGGCTTCCCACGACGGAACGTTTGTAAAGATGCCATGCTGCGGTTCCGTCGGGTTGCTGCTTCTGTGATTGCACAGCAGAATCTACTTTCCACCTTTAACACAATGTCCAATGACATTGGACCTACTCTCTGAACTTCGTATTGCTTTGCCACCCATGCATAACCTTGACGCAGTGACTAAACCAAGCAGTGTGCTTTGCTCAGTTTATGATACGGTGACGAAGGAAATTATGGTCAATCTCGCGGTTGCTTGGTGGGCTATCTGGTTCTTCAGAAACCAAAAGTTATTCAATAACAGTAAATCTCCTTCTACTAGGGAAATAACAATCTTCTATCGAACTTTCCTTTCCAACTGGAAAGACCGTTTCGACAATACAAGTACGAATCCAAATTGGGATTCAAACAACCGAATCTCTGAAAGGGGAAAGGAAATATTCGTCCGAATATAAAGAGGGCAGATCAAAGGTGGACCAAACCTCCGCCAGGTTATTACAAGCTAAATTTCGATGGTTCATATCGACAATCGGGAGATAGCACCTTTGGGTTCGTCATCCGTGACCATTTGGTCATCTGGTTTCTTTAGGTTCGGGCACCTGCAATAATACCTCTGCGGTGTTTGCGGAAGCCTCGGGACTCCACAAGGGAGTTGCTAGGGCTAAACAAATGGGTATACAGAACCTTCTGATTGAAGGAGACTGTTTGGTCGTCATAAAAGCTCTCCTAGGTGACTGGACGTGCCCGTGGAACATCGAGCTGTTGATGACTGATACGCTTTTAAATATCCAATCTATCACTAATGTTGCTATTCGTCATATTTTCAGGGGTTCGAATGCAGTTGCTGACAGAATTGCACGTCTTGCTTACTGCTGCACTGCCGATGATAGGTGGGACTCTGATCTGGATCTCCGTGATCTCATCCGCTCGGACGCTCTAGGGCTGAAGGCTAATCGTCGCCGTCCGTCCTAATTCTTATCCTGCTTCCAAAAAAAAAGAGAAAAGCTTAGTTTTTTTTTATAGAAAAAAGCTTAGTTAAATGAAATTATGATTGATTGATATTCAAGTGTGAACGCCATTAAATTCCTAGATGGATAAAAATACTTTTCAAAAATAAAAACCACGCTATGTACATGTTTAGTAAACAAAGGCACGCTGCCGATTTATTGGAATTATTAATTATTAATGTGATATTTTTTTGGGTCGAAGATTGGAATTTTATTATATTGTGAAAGATTTTATTTTTCAATAGATAATTAATTAATAATAAAATCTTATCATTAGATATAATAAAATATTCAATTTTAATCACTAAAGATAAAATAATTCAAGATAAAATATTTATAAAATAACTCATGGTAAAATGATAGATTTTGTAACCACTTAAGATATGAAAATGACACATAGGATGACACGTAGGTTAAATAGATTAGATCATTGTTCAATGTGACTTAAATCTATTGGAAATTTATTAATTGATGTGTCAAAAAATCCGGGCCAGATTGCACCAAAGACCGACACGTGAGCGAATCGCGACAGAGCCCGCCACATAGGATTTTCACGCATTTGTTTTAGTATTATATATTGATATTGTCTTTTTAAAAAAATTAACTAATGGGGATTTATTAAAGATTTAATTTGGTATATATCCATTATTTAATTAACCTTTTTAAGTAAATATCCAATTTTATAACCCTTTTAAGTAAAAAGCATATAATGACAATTTTACCATTCCTTTCTATTTTTTATTATGACTATTGACAATTGAGTGATCAAGGTTAATGGTTAATGGATATATGTGATGAAAACTTTTTTTTGGTGATAATGTTTTTTTAACGAGGTCAGTGTCACCATCCTTATCAGTGGTGATATGTACTAGTGATGATGACATATATGTAGTAATAACTTTATTTTGTGATAAATTTTTTTTGGTGAATTTGTTTTTTTTTTCAATTTTAATGAGGAGAGTGTCCAAGCACTTCTGAGCCATTTGCGAGCATCTTGCTCTAGTTGCCCAGCATACTTGGTGCTCTTATTCCAACACCCTTGCTTATGCCTTTTCGAGCCCTAATTCGACATCAATAAGGGGAGTACCTGATAATGTATATCATAGATAGGCATTATAGACATTTTTAGGCTAGTTAGGTTGCATTTAGTTAATGAATTAGAGTTAAAGTGCATCTAATGATTATTTTAGAATGTTCGGATTTTACGCGAATTTGTGAGTATTGTTACAGATTAGATTCGAACACTATGGGATGCATAATAGTGGAAGACTTGAAGAAGAAGAACAAAGAATTGGAGATCAAGCTTCTGGCAGCGGGATGAAGCAGCGGGGCATATGCCGCGGCCGCAGCATACATGCAGCGGCCGCCGCAAGGAGCTGGAGCGGCGCCTGAAGAGAACACGCGTGCAGCGGCCGCGACACCTATGCTGCAGCCGCCGCATCGGTCATCTGCCGCATTTCAAGTTGTGAAACCCTAGTTTTTGTTATTTTCATTTTAAGACCGGTTTAGACTTTTAAAAGGCCGAGAGTATTTTAGTTTTGAGTACTACTTCATTTTTCATTCTACGTTCATCAGACAATTTAGAGATTTGAGCAATGTCTTCCATGAGGAACTAAACTCATCTGTTCTGCCTGCAATTTGAAGCTTTATTTGGATTGATTGTGAGTTTCTAATTCTCGTTCCTTGTTTCCTATATTTGAATGCTTCAACTTCTTTGCGCTTATTGAATTATTGTTTTGTTCTATCTTGTCTGGCCAACTAGTTAGATCAATTCAATTGCTAGGGTTTTGTAGATTCCTGATTGTGAACCTTAACCCAAGTAGCAAACTTATCCCTTTAGGGCTGATTGAACTAATTGGATAGGTAGGAAGTTGAATGTGTTGTTAAATCCCTCTTTAGGGACTGCAAATACCTTGGCTAATCTCTGAACTTAAAGCTATCAATTGGGTTAAATCCTTCTTTAGGGACTGTTCGATTGATAATGGTTGCTAGGACTGATTGGACTAGTAACTATATTAGGTCGGGACAAGGGCATTCATAGGAAATTTAATAGGACGAGAAGAAGTTACAAGGATCGCTTCAACCAAATAAAGTGGAAAATTGTAGGTAGAACCACTTCTCTTAATTGTTTGAATCACAACCATTTGCTCTTTCCTTCCATAATTCGCTTTACTTTTTCAACCCCCCAAACTGGTTACTTTAATTGGCACTTAAATCACATTTGAATAACAAATCTCCCTGTGGATCGACCTCTTACTTATTACTATACTAGTTATAGGTTTGAGTTTTCTTTGACGGATCAACGACAGGTTTCCCCTCCGTCAAATTTGGCGCCGTTGCCGGGGATTTTTGTGTATTTTTGTGTATTTTTGTGCTGATTTTTGGTGTGGACCATCTTATATGGTCCATACCCGTGCTACTAATTCTTCTTTGCTGCCATTTGATTCAGAGATCGAAAGAACCGCTTCTTCCTTAAGGCGAGAAACTCGTGATCGTTCTCACGGGTTACCTTTTGATCAAGGAAACACTGCAGAGATGGCTAACGAAGCGAACCGCACTCTTAGGGAGCTTTCTGCTCCTGACTTGGCACAGCAGCCCCTTGCAATTCAATTCCCTGCACTAGGGGAAGGAGTCAACTTTGAGCTAAAATCTGGGGTGATTCATCTTCTACCCAAGTTCTATGGGTTGAGTGGGGAGGACCCCCACAAGCATCTATCTGAGTTCCATACGGTGGTAGTTGGGATGAAACCGGAGAACGTTACTGAGGATCAAATCAAGCTGAGAGCCTTTCCCTTCTCTTTGAAGGATGAGGCTAATGAATGGTTCTTCTACCTACCTCCTGGGACTATCTCTACTTGGGCTGAGATGAAGAGAGTCTTTCTGGAGAAGTACTTCCCTGCAACAAAGCTTAATGCCTTGAAAAGGGCAATCAGCAGCATTGAACAGTACGCTACAGAGTCGATTCATGAGTACTTTGAGCGCTTCAAGAAACTCTGCGCTAGCTGTCCATGCCATGGCTTCCCGCAGAAGGATTTGGTCTTATTTCTATTCAATGGGCTGACTGATGATGAGCGCAAAACGGTGAACTCCTGTTGTGGGGGAAATATGTTGAATAAGACGCCTGCTGCAGCTTGGGAGGTGTTTAAGGAGCTCTCTGAGGGTTCTAGGCTGTTCAATAAGAACACTCGTGCTAGGGGTGTACTTTCTGTTGATGCTCCTGTGGCTGCGCTTCAGACTGATATGGCAGAGGTGAAGGAGATGTTCAAAAAGTTGGTAATCGATAGAACACCTCAACAGTTGAAGGCGTGTGGACTCTGCAATGAATTCACTCATCCCATGGATATGTGCCCACTTCTACAAGAGCCTAGCGTGGATGTGAATGCCATGGGGAATTTCGCTCCACAAAGGCCTAGACAAGGAAATTTTTGCAATCCTGGATACTTCAACAACAACTATAACAGAGGCTATCAGCAAGGCTATGGGAACTACCAGGCCTCTTTCAATCAGCAAGGGGGGCAACATGGAAGGCCCCAACAACAATTTGAACCTCGACAAGGAGGCCAACCGCAAGCGAATGAGGCTAATGAGGATCCTCTGCAGACTTTGTCACGATTAGTCTTGAAGGTTGAGAAACAACAATCGGATCGGATAACCAATCTTGAGAATCAAATGAGTCAACTTATTCAAGCCTTGAGTGCAAAGGAGGCAAACAATGCTGGAAAGCTTCCATCGCAGACGCTTGCAAATCCTAAGGAGAATGTCAGCGCTGTAATGCTTAGGAGTGGCAAGGAACTGATTGCCACACCTCAAAAGGATGTCGGGGAAATAATGGACGATGGAATTGAGATCGAAGAGGAGAATGCTGACTGCACAGTGCAGCGGCCGCCGCACATATGCAGCGGCCGCAGCAGGGTGCTGCGCCCGCCGCCCCTGTCTCAGACGTCACCTACGAAGATGGTACGCCCTCTAGTCCCTTTTCCTCTTCTCTCCCTTCTTGTTTTTCTTCTCCTCCTCCTCCTTCTACCTTACCTCTGGAGACTCCAAAGCCGCTTTCACTCTTTTTAGAAGCCTTGAAGGATACACGAAGGTATGAGAACGATAAGGAGATCTTCGAGACGTTCAGTAAGTGCGAGGTAAATATTCCTTTACTTAATTTGATTAAAAGCATTTCTAGATATGCTAAATTTTTTAAGGATCTTTGCACTATAAAGCGGTACCAGAAGTTGAAAGGTAAGCAAAAGGTAAAGGTAAGCGAGCATGTCACTGCCGTGTTTCAGAAGCGTTTGCCTGAGAAGTGTAGTGACCCTGGTATGTTTGCAATTCCATGTGTGATAGGTGATACTAAATTTGACAAAGCCATGTTAGATCTAGGAGCATCTATTAATGTCTTGCCTTCTCATGTTTATCATGCTTTGGGATTGGGACCTCTGAATGATACTCAGGTAGTAATTCAACTTGCTGATCGATCTACTATCTACCCGAAAGGGATTGTTGAGGATGTCTTGGTTATGGTCGACAACTTGATATTCCCTGCTGATTTCTTTGTGATTGATATGGGTCCTGGTAACAATGAAGGCCCTATTCTGTTGGGCAGACCTTTTCTGAAAACTGCTAGGACCAAGATAGATGTCTATTCAGGGTCTCTTACCATGGAATTTGATGGTCAATAAGTTGAGTATAATATCTATGATTCCATGAAATTTCCATCTCATGATCCTTCTTTATGCTTTATGGATGTCATTGATACTATGGCACATGATTGCTTTGATTTAGAGTGTGTTGATGAGTTGGAGGTCGCTTTACAGGCCCCTATAGATGAAATGTCTAGAGATTATGCTTTGTCATCTAATCTGCAGGAGGTTGTATTGGCTTTGGACCATCGATCACCCACCTATGTGCCACCAAGGGGAGAACGCATCGAGCTGACCATGCCAAGTGACAAGCTTCTCCCATCCATTGTCCAGGCGCCTGATATCGAATTGAAGCAACTCCCTAGTCACCTTAAATATGCTTTTCTTGGTGAGAATGATACTTTGCCTGTCATTATTTCTAACAGACTCACTTTTGAGCAGGAGGAGCGTTTGGTGACTATTCTAAAGGAGAATAAGGAGGCGTTAGGATGGACGATTGCAGACATTAAGGGCATCAGTCCCACCCTCTGCATGCACAGAATACTTCTGGAGGATGATGCAAAGCCATCTAGGTAACCTCAGCGGAGACTCAACCCGCCGATGATGGAAGTGGTGAAGAAGGAGGTGCTGAAGCTCCTTCAGGCAGGTATGATCTTTCCTATATCTGATAGCAAGTGGGTGAGTCCTACTCAGGTTGTTCCTAAGAAGGGGGGTATCACTGTCGTTGAGAACCAGGATGGTGAGTTGGTCCCTAGCAGGGTCCAAACTGGATGGAGGGTCTGTATTGATTATCGTAAGCTCAATGCGGTAACTCGCAAAGACCACTTTCCTTTACCCTTTATTGATCAAATGCTTGAGCGCCTTGCCGGTCGCTCCTTTTATTGCTTCTTAGATGGCTACTCAGGCTATTTTCAGGTACCCATAGCACCGGAGGATCAAGAGAAAACGACATTTACATGCCCCTTTGGCACCTTTGCATATCGCATAATGCCTTTTGGGCTATGTAACGCACCTGGGACCTTCCAACGGTGTATGGTAAGCATATTTTCTGAGTATGTTGAGCATTTCATAGAGGTATTCATGGATGACTTTACTGTGCATGGAGATGACTTTGATACTTGCTTGCATCATTTGTCACTTGTTCTTAGGCGGTGTGTATACACCAACTTAGTTCTTAATTCTGAAAAGTGTCATTTTATGGTTGAGCAAGGCATTGTTTTGGGTCATATTGTGTCTAGCAGGGGTCTTGAGGTGGACAAGGCTAAGATTGATGTCATTCAGTCTCTGCCTTACCCCGCCAATGTGCGCGAGATTCGTTCCTTTTTAGGCCATGCAGGGTTCTATCGCAGGTTTATTAAGGATTTTTCTAAGATTTCTGCACCTCTATGTGATTTACTCAAGAAGGAAGTAGTTTTTGACTTTGATGACAGGTGTAGGGCAGCCTTTGATGAGCTAAAAGGTCGTCTGACAAGCGCCCCTATAATTCAGGCACCCATATGGTCTCAACCTTTTGAGATTATGTGCGACGCTAGCGACTATGCAGTGGGTGCTGTTTTGGGACAAAAAGGAGGAAGGAGCTCTCATATCATCTACTATGCCTCCATGACTTTGAATGGAGCGCAAAGGAACTACTCGACCCCAGAGAAAGAGCTTCTGGCCGTGGTCTTTGCATTGGAGAAGTTCCGCTCCTACCTCCTAGGAGCTAAGGTAATTGTCTTCACTGATCACGCTGCTCTTCGTTATTTATTAACTAAAAAGAAGTGAAACCCAGATTGATTCGATGGATCTTGCTCTTGAGCGAGTTTGATATCGAAATCAAAGATAAGAAAGGTGCAGAGAACTTAGTAGCGGACCACCTCAGCAGACTTGTCCAAGGAGAGGATAAGCCGGACGGTCAAAGCCCCATTCACGGTGAGTTTCCTGATGACACACTATTTTTCTTGAACCATCTTTCGTCGATAGAGCTGCAGGAAAGCACGGAAAATGTAGCGGCCGCAGCACTTATGCAGCAGCCGCCACACGTCAATAAAGCAACGGCCGCCGCACCTATGCCGCGGCCGCCGCACGTGGCCAGTTCGGTACCTTTGCTTTGTTTTGACGAGGTAATCCCCGATGCCTCTGAATTGCTGATGGGTGTCCATACCCCTCGACCTTGGTTTGCCAATATGGTGAATTTCTTAGTCACCGGAGAATTTCCACCTAAGTTCACGAAAGCTCAGAAGGACAAAATTTGACACGACGCTCGCTTCTATGTTTGGGATGACCCCTACCTTTGGAAACATTGTGCTGATCAGGTAATTAGGAGGTGTCTACCAGACAATGAGGTACAATCTGTCCTTACTTTTTGTCATGCTCATGAATGTGGAGGCCATTTTGGTCCTCAAAAGACTGCTAGGAAAGTTTTAGAAGCAGGTTTCTTTTGGCCTCACTTATTTAGAGATGCTAATGCTTTCTGTAGATCTTGCTATAGATGTCAAAGGGTTGGGAACATATCTGCCAGAAATGAAATACCACAAAATAAGATCATATTCTGTGAAATTTTTGATGATTGGGGCATTGATTTTATGGGTCCTTTCCCTAGTTTTTTTGGAAATATCTATATTTTGCTTGCGGTGGACTATGTCACCAAGTGGGTGGAGGCAAAGGCCACCAAAACTGATGATTCCAAAGTTATTGCAGATTTCCTAAAGGACACCATTTTCGCAAGATTTGGGGTGCCGAAGGCTCTAATTAGTGACAGAGGGACACATTTCTCCAATAGGACTATCACTGCCCTGTTAAAGAAATACCATGTCACGCAGAGAGTGTCCACTGCTTATCATCCTCAGACCAATGGTCAAGCTGAGATATCAAATCGGGAAATTAAGACCATTCTGGAGAAAACAGTGGCACCTAACAGAAAGGATTGGAGTCTAAGGCTGAATGATGCTCTGTGGGCCTATCGGACGGCTTATAAGACTCCCATTGGTATGTCTCCTTATCGAATTGTGTTCGGTAAGGCTTGTCATCTTCCTGTTGAACTTCAGCATAAGGCATACTGGGCTGTAAAGAATTGCAATATGAGTATGAATGAAGTAGGTGAGTTCAGGAAGCTTCAATTGCAAGAGCTAGAGGAACTTCGCTTGGATGCCTATGATAATGCACTAATTTATAAGGAAAAGACAAGGGCTTGGCATGACAAACACATCCTGCGGAAGGAACTAAAGGTAGGAGACAAGGTTCTCCTATATCAATCACGCATGAAACTCTTCCCTGGAAAGCTTCGATCAAAGTGGGAAGGGCCCTACACGATCTCTAGGATATTCCCTCATGGAGCAATAGAACTCTTTGACCATAAGTCTAATGAGCTCTTTAAGGTCAATGGTCATAGAGTTAAGCCATACTTTGAGAACATCCCCCGGAATGACGAGGAGGAGTTGGTGCTTGCTGAACCAACCAATTAGGCCACTCAAGGGCCCTTACGTCGAGCCAACGACTTTAAAACAAAGGCGCTTCTCGGGAGGCAACCCGAGGTAAGTTTTCTTCCCTTTTCAATTAATCACCCTTAGGTAGTTTTCTTGTTGTTTTGCTTTTGTTTTAGAATTGGGACTAACAACTCATGAAAGAGCGAAATTGGGTTCGTGCAAATCGAGGAAGAAGAGGAGCTACAACACAAATGCAGCGGCCGCAGCTTAATGCAGCGGCAGCCGCATGAAACCGCAGCATATTCCTTAATGCAGCGGCCACAGCATGCAACCCGCCGCACCTTGCCCGCAGCCCTTGCCAAATGCAGCGGCCGCAGCACCTTGCCGCAGCCACCGCATATCAGACCCGTGAACCTTTTTTCTGAGTTCTAAAAAAAAAACAAAATCAAAAACAAGAAGCCCTTTTGCTCTCTTGCCCTACCTAGATCTAACCATCACTTTCTTTACCCTCATCCCCTTCTCCTCCTCAAAATCTCAAATCCTTTTCAAAATCCCAACCTTCATCTTCTTCATCACCTTCATCCTCAACCTACACCAATCTTCATCCCCTCCATCAACCTTCATCCTCCCAAACCAACCCATCACCTTCTTCCAACCAAACCCCAACCGATCCTCACCGTCCACATTCACCCCGCGCTGAATCGGATTTAGATCCGGGGTACTCGGGCCGCCATTGGTGATCAAGTGAAGGAGAAAACCCCGACTGTGCAGCGGCCGCCGCCAAACGTTGCGCCCGCCGCCGCCTGCTACGCCCGCCGCACCTTGCCGCGACCGCCGCACCCTTCGCCACCGCCAGGTTTGCATTCGCTTGTGTTGTAGGTTTGTCCGGTTGCTCCACTTTATTTATTGTTTGCTTGGTGCTCGGTTGTTTTGGTGATTTGTGCTATTGATACTTGTGGTTTGTTTGGAGGATTGAGTTGGTTTGATTGGTTTGTTTGGATTTGAGCCTTGTGTTGGTTTGTTTCTCTGAGTTGTTGATTTGTGCTTATTGCGGAATTGAAATCTATTGAATATGGTTCGTCAATTGAGAAACTTATCTAGAGGACAGCGGAAGATTTGGGAGAGTTTTGATTCGAAGAAATTCGTGCAAACGAAGTTCTTCGATATTCCTACACTACAGAGGTTGGGGATGTTACAGGTTACCCAGCAGATGCTTACTCGTGGGGGCCTAGGTGCTTTTCTGAATTATAGCGCCCCCACGTATCCTGAGTTGGCCAAGGAGTTTCTCGCTACACTTGAGGTATCTGATGATCGGGTCCAGTTCCATCTGTTGGACCAGGTTTATCATTGCACTTTTGCTCAGTTGAGGGTAGCCGTTGGGATTACTCAGGAGCCCACTGAGGATTGGGCTACTCACGTGCCAGAGCAGCAGGTCCACGATTTTTGGTACGCAGCGACGGGCTCCGCTTTTGATGGACATCGAGGAGAATATAACTATAAGTTCGTCCATCCCTGTTTGCAGTTAGTTCACAAGGTCCTGGCAATGGCTTTCAGTGGCCAGGGCGATGTGAACAAGGTGCCTGCTGGAGACTTACCCTGGTTGTGGAGTTTTTCTCCCCAGTCCGCTATCATTCCGGATTGGGTTGAGATCTTTCTGGACAGTTGCCTGCGGATTCAGAGGAAGACGTCGGGTAGCGTGGGGCTAGGAGGCATGATCAATCTGATCGCCCGCCGTTTCATTGATCACACTCAGAGCGGGGTCCCTATGTCTGGTGGGTTCACTTACACTGAGGACCAGCTGCGGAGGGCCTATTTGCTAGAGGGCTCGGAGGCGAGTGGTTTTGTATGGAAGGCTGGACCAGGAGGAGTCCACAGACTGAGGTTACCTAGGGCCCTTCCTTATGGCCCTACTGATGATTCTTTTTACATGTTGGCTGATTCGGATGATGATGAGGATGATGATGATAAGGAGGAGCAGGCGAATGCACATGATCACCCTATGCCTGACTCTCATGGGGGTGGTGCACAGTTTGCTGCAGGCCCTTCTGTTGGGCCTAGTTCTTCTTATGATGAGTCCACCTGGCGTGAGGACATGTTTGCACAGATGCACCAGCTTTCGATCCGTCAGGACTCCTTTCAGTATGAGCTCAGCGACTTGGGTCGCAATGTTCGTGATATGGCCTCTTCTATAGAGGACATGAGGAGGCAGCAGGAGTACTACTATAGCATGGCGTGGCCCCAGTTTCCACCCTACCAGCCACCGCCGCCTCAGTGAGCAGTTAGTTTTCTTTACCCTCACCTCGTGTTGATTTGATTTATTTTTGTTGTCTTTGATATTTCATTGAGGACAATGAAAGATTTAAGTGTGGGGGAAGGAAACTTATTAGTTTATATAGTGCATTCAGTAGATCATGTTTAAATTTCTGCACACATTTCTACAGACATTTTTTCTTGTTTATTTACATTTCTGTTTACTTATGCAAAAAAAAAAAATCATGCATTGCATCCATATGTGTTATTTAAATACCCATCTGGCTTAGTTTGTCCTCTAATTTAAATTTCAGCATGATCATATAAATCCCATGGAGTTCTGGATGTTTTGGCCTTGTCTATATTCTTTATTTTATATGAAACATGACCTTGCAAATATAATTGAGCATGTATGATTGAGCTAAAGTATGATTGAAATCCTATGAACATGACCCTTGTGAGAATGTTAGCCTTATATGGAATTGTTTATAATTCTTTTGCTTAATTGTGTGATTTACTCTCCTTGTGTTGCTACCTCTTGGCATTGACTTTAGTATCACATAGTTGTTGCTTGCGGAGTATGTTTATATCTTGAGTCTTTTTATTTTAGTTTGTGCATATTTAGGGCAATAAGGTGGCAATGGTTGATGCACTTAGTAACCGGGTCTATGCATGACACCCATGTGTATGATTCGTGCAAAACAGTGTTGAAAACTACCCACTAGGAAATGAAGCTTGATCATTGAGTAACCGGGTTCATTCATGACACCCATGTTTGCAACTCGCGTCAAAAGATGTTCAAGTGGACTTCATTTTAGGAAGTTGAGGTGTTGATAGACCGGGGCCATTCATGACACCCATGTTTGCGACTCACGTAAGGAAAGCACCAAAACAAATTAAAAAAAATGGAAAAGAAAAGAAAAAAAAAGTGTTACATTTTATTTAGTTTTCTTTATTTTGTCCCGCAAGTAATGACATTTCGGTAGATATTTGGTGATATGGAGGTCAATGTCTATGAGCTTAGTGCATTTTGGATTGAGTTGAGAGTTGTATTCTAAAGCCTAAACACATGAAAGCATGAGTGAAACACATATTCCTGGTGATGTTGGATGATTTCTACTTATAAGCTTTGATCACTTGTATACATGCTATGACGTTTGTTTGCTTGGTTTATGGTTACACTTGCTATAATGTTGCTTTTTGATGAGGTTGAGACTTGAAGGGATTTCCTGTGGGATGCATTGATTTATGTTCACTCTATCATTGTTTGAGGACAAGCAAAGACTAAGTGTGGGGGAATTTGATAATGCATATCATAGATAGGCGTTATAGACATTTTTAGGCTAGTTAGGTTGCATTTAGTTAATGAGTTAGAGTTAAAGTGCATCTAACGATTATTTTAGAATGTTCGGATTTTACGCGAATTTGTGAGTATTGTTACAGATTAGATTCGAACACTATGGGATGCATAATAGTGGAAGACTTGAAGAAGAAGAACAAAGAATTGGAGATCAAGCTTCTGGCAGTGGGATGAAGCAGCGGGGCATATGCCGCGGCCGCAGCATACATGCAGCGGCCGCCGCAAGGAGCTGGAGCAGCGCCTGAAGAGAACACGCGTGCAGCGGCCGCGACACCTATGCTGCGGCCGCCGCATCGGTCATCTGCCGCATTTCAAGTTGTGAAACCCTAGTTTTTGTTATTTTCATTTTAAGATCGGTTTAGACTTTTAAAAGGCCGAGAGTATTTTAGTTTTGAGTACTACTTCATTTTTCATTCTACGTTCATCAGACAATTTAGAGATTTGAGCAATGTCTTCCATGAGGAACTAAACTCATTTGTTCTGCCTGCAATTTGAAGCTTTATTTGGATTGATTGTGAGTTTCTAATTCTCGTTCCTTGTTTCCTATATTTGAATGCTTCAACTTCTTTGCGCTTATTGAATTATTGTTTTGTTCTATCTTGTCTGGCCAACTAGTTAGATCAATTCAATTGCTAGGGTTTTGTAGATTCCTGATTGTGAACCTTAACCCAAGTAGCAAACTTATCCCTTTAGGGCTGATTGAACTAATTAGATAGGTAGGAAGTTGAATGTGTTGTTAAATCCCCCTTTAGGGACTGCAAATACCTTGGCTACTCTCTGAACTTAAAGCTATCAATTGGGTTAAATCCTTCTTTAGGGACTGTTCGATTGATAAGGGTTGCTAGGACTGATTGGACTAGTAACTATATTAGGTCGGGACAAGGGCATTCATAGGAAATTTAATATGACGAGAAGAAGTTACAAGGATCGCTTCAACCAAATAAAGTGGAAAATTGTAGGTAGAACCACTTCTCTTGATTGTTTGAATCACAACCATTTGCTCTTTCCTTCCATAATTCGCTTTACTTTTTCAACCCCCCAAACTGGTTACTTTAATTGGCACTTAAATCACATTTGAATAACAAATCTCCCTGTGGATCGACCTCTTACTTATTACTATACTAGTTATAGGTTTGAGTTTTCTTTGACGGATCAACGACAGGTTTCCCCTCCGTCAGTACCATCACTTGGTGTTTGAAATATGTATAAGTGTGTGATATGTACTCTCGGATCTGATTGTATTGGTTTGGGCTTTGTGGCCAAGTTGGCTCGCTCAACCCATGCTCTTAGTATTTGTGGTCGTTGGAGCTCAACAACGTCGTATCACCTGATGCTTGGCTTTATAAGGGTTTGTAAACCCTAATCGCCAGTAAGAGAGAGAAAGTCTGTGAGCTGCTATCTTCTCCTTGCCTCTGAGCTCTGCTAGGTTTTCGGTTCCCTTGTGCTCTTGAGTGTAGGAAGAGCTCCCTTTATATCCAAACACAGAGAGACCTTGAGCTTGTGAGATTTGAAGCTCGATTGCCCTTCGGTTCTATTCTTTGTGACTTGTGTCCTAGTTGGGGCTATCATCTTTCATTTATCTATTTTGTTTTGAAGTACGTTTGTAAACTCATTTTGATCGATCAATACAAGTTTTGTCTTTTGGTTTTATGCGTTTGAACTCTCTCTTCATCCACATTTCAAATTGGTATCAGAGCCAGGTTAGGGTTTACAAGTATTTCTGATCTGTTGAAGCTTTTGGGGTGTCTCGATCTCCTTAGGCTCCGGATCTGAAAACCCTGTGCATCTGTTGATGTTTTCGAGGATCTTCATCCTCGACGACTACAGATCTACGAAGGTTTCGAGCTTTTCTTCATAAATCTTTTAGATCCATCGAAGTTCTCTGAAGCTTAGCTCTCCTCATGCTCAAATCTATCGATTTTGAGTGTTTTTTGGGAACTCCGGATCTAGGGTTTTGAGAATCTCAAAAGCTAAGTCTCGGGTTTGTATGCTTGGATCTGAGCCTTTGTGACTCAGATTCGAACAAAATCAAAGATATAGCAATTAGTAGTTGAAGATCTCTTTCTTCCGACGACTCCCCTACAATCTTCTATTTCCACTTGTGACATTGAGAGATCCAAGATCACATCACCTTGTCTGTTTGAGCTTTGATCATCCGTACAAAGTTGAGATTCAAATCCTTAGCTTGCATACTATAGGATTTGAGTGCTCATTGTTTATGTGATATCTTATAGAGATTCAAACCCTTAGCTTACAAGTTGTAGGGTTTTAGTGCTCTCTTTTTTAAACTGATATCTATTGATTTGTTTGCTGTTTTCTTAGGTGCTTTGCAATATGGCAAGTCAAAATGAAGGTCGTACTAATCAAAGGAAAATGCTGGAAAGCTATAATTAATGACTATCCAACAGAGATGCCTCTAGAAGCTTAAAAGGATCTAGATCTTATTGCTCATAGTGAGATCATGATTCGTATCTCTGATGAGCTAGCAAGACAGATAGTAGACTGTGATACCTCCATAGATTGATAGAGGAAATTACAGGATCTTTATCAGGTAAAAACTCTGTTTAGTAGATTCTCTTTATTGTGTCACATCTTTACTTTTAAAATGGATGTTTCTGTGTCTCTTGATGATAACTTTGATAAATTTCTATGTATGACACAAAAACTTGAAAGATGTGATGATAAAATTGATGACACTCACCAAGCTGTTATTCTGTTGAATGCTTTGCATTCTCAATTTGATACGTTTAAAGATGTTATTCAGTTTAGCAATGAGACCTTGACTAAGAAAATGATAGTTGAGGCTATTACATAGAAAATGAGATTGTTAATTAAGGTGTTTAAGATTAAAGGTGAAAAATCTAAAAAGTCCTATTCTAAACCTGATGTGCTGTTTACAAAACGTGGAAACAAGAACAGAAAAGAAACAAGAAAAAGGATAAAGATAAATCTTCTGAAACTGGGAAAAAGCACTGTACTTATGGCAAGAAAAACAACCATCTTATTGCTGACTGTTATAAGAAAAGAGACGATGATCAAAAGAAATTGCAAAATGGTACTTTTGCTGTGTTTGATTTTGGCTTGTTTTATTCTAATGAGCTGCTTATGGTTGCCTGTGATGATTCATCTCATACTTGGTTGCTTGATTATTGGATGTACTATGCATGTTACTCCTCATAAGCATTACTTTTATTATCTTGATGAATCTATTGGTGGTTTGGTTAGACTTGGTGATCATTCTGAACTTGCCATTAGAGGCATAGACAACATTCCTTTTAAAATGCATGATGGGGTTGTTAGGGTTCTTCAACATGTTAGGTGGGTAACTAATATGAAGAGAAATTTGCTGTCCAAATCTATGTTTGATGACCTTGACTATGATATTAACATTAAAAGGGGAATTAGAACTGTTTCTAGGAATGGTAAAATTCTCATCAAAAGTGTTAAGAAGCATGGCCTTTATCGTATCATTGGAAATCCTGTGTTGTATAACATGTCCTTATATGCTGATTCTTCTGTTGCATCCATGAGCATGAATGACACTTTGATTTGGCATGCTAGATTAGGACATATAGGGAACAAAGGTCTTCATTATTTGTTTAAACAAGGACTTTTTGAAGGAAAGCCCTCTGATTTGAAAAACTGTGAGAGTTGCATTTTTGGTAAACATGCAAAAGAATGTTTTAAGAAATCAGATTTGTTGCTAAGAGGCATTTAGATTATGTGCATGCAGACCTATGGGATCTGCCTAGGTTGATACTATTGGTGGAAGGAAGTACTTCCTTTCACTAATAGATCACCATTCCAGAAAGGCTAAAAGTGACACATTTGAAACTTTTAAGGTTTGGAAAACTAAACAAGAGGGTCAAACTGCTTTCAAATTGAGATGCCTTAGAACGGATAATGGACTTGAGTTCTGTAATAAATTGTTTGATGATTTCTGCAATGATTATGGCATTATAAGGCATCTTACTATTTCAGGCACCCCCAACAGAATGGACAGTTGAGAGAATGAACAGTGAACACGGCTTGAAAAAGTCAAGTGTATACTCATTAGCTCTGGCATAAAACCATCAATATGGGGGGGGGGGGGGCTGTTACCATTGCTGCCTATTTGATCAACAGATCACCCTCAACTGTAATTGGTTTCAAGACCCCCTATAAGATGTGGTCTGGAACTAAGCCAAACCTCTCACACTTAAGGCCTTTTAGATGCACTGCCTATGCTTACCAGAACATAGGTAAGTTGCAACCAAGGTCCCTAAAGTGTGTGTTGTTAGGCTACCCTGAGGATATTAAGGGTTATAAATTACTTGTGATCCAGTTTGGAGGTTACAAAGTAATGGTAAGTAGGGATGTCAAATCCATTGAGACTGGGTTCATTTTAAATTGTTAAATTCAAGTACTGTTGATTATGAACTAACCCCTGCAGCTTAGTTCTATATTCCCACCTCTCAAGGTGGGGCTTCTGACAATGATTTTTGACTCTGGAATCCCTCATGAGTCATCTCACTCTAGCTCCAAGAGTAGCTTTGTCACCAATAATCATGAGCACTATGGCTCAACCTCAAGTACTTAAGATGTACCTCACCAATCAGGTGGAGGGAGGGGTAAGCTCGTCTTCTACTTCCTCTTCTGATCACACTTCTACTTCTACCCATTCTTATGATGATGATGACTTTATTGATCCTCTTCCTGATATTAATGCCTCTTTGTCTGATGCTTCTTCTAAAACTAATCATGAGCATGATAATTTTGATTAAGTGCCTGACTTGACCAATTATCAGTTAACAAGGGATAGATCACCTAGGGTTAAAATTCCAAATAGGAAATACTTTACAAATGAAGTAGAACTTGCTTTTGTGATTGTTGAGGTTGTTGATGCTTATACTCATGAGTTGTATGAACATGCCATGAAATGTGCTAACTCTGATAAATGGTTGCTTGCTATGAAAGAGGAAATAAACTCCATGACTACCAATAAAACCTGGATTCTTGTTTCTGAACCAAACAAGGCCAGGTTAATTAGTTGTAAATGGGTATATAAACTCAAAAATAATGTGAAGCCAGGTGGCCAACCTAGCTACAAGGCAAGGTTGGTAGCCAAGGGCTTTACACATAAACTTGGGATTGATTACAATGACATTTATGCTCCTGTTGTTAAGTACAAAACTTTGAGATTATTGATTGTTGTTGCTGGTGTTTATGATTATGAAATTGAGCAAATGGATGTTAAAACTGCCTCTCTTCATGGTGATTTAGATGAACAAATCTATATGAGACAACCTAAAGGATTTGAGGACAAATCTAAACCTGATCATGTTTGCTTGCTTAAGAAATCTTTGTATGGTTTGAAACTGTCCCCTAGGCAGTGGAACAAAAAATTTTGATAATTGCATGATCAAACTTGGCTTTAAAATCAATGGCTATGATCCATGTTTGTACTTGCCTAGTGCTAAGTCTGTGTCTCCCTTGCATGTCTTGATATATATTGATGATATTCTCCTTATCTGCAAGTCCAAGGGAAAAATATCTGATGTTAAGGCTTCACTTCAGAAATCTTTTGACATGAAGGATTTGGGCCCAGCTCAGAAAATTCTCGACACAAAGATTTTTAGAGATAGAGCAAAACATTAAATATTTTTGTCACAAAAGGACTATCTGATGAAGGTCCTTGAGAGGTTTCATTTCTCAAATGTCAAGCCTGATCTTATACCCTTATGAGGGCACCTTGATCTCATAAGGTCTGAGGTGCCACTAAGGAAAGAGGAGGAAGACTACATGAGAAATGTGCTTTATGATGTTGTAGTGGGATCTATTATGTATGCAATGATTTGTAGTAGACCTGAGAGAAACACTGGGCTGCCATAAAGTTTCTCTTGAGATACATTGCAGGAACACTGAACATTAGTCTATTCTATGGTTTGCACATGTCTCCCTCTAAGCTATTTGGTTTTGTGGATTCTGACTATGCAGGTAACAAAGATAATAGGAAATCCACCACCACATTTATGTATACCCAGTGTGGCAATTGCATTTCTTGAAAGGCATTACTGCAACCAATTGTTGCTCTATCCTCCACTGAGGCAGAGTACATAGCTGCAACTGAAGCCGCCAAGGAAGCAAATGGGCTCCAGAATATAATTAAGGAGGTGGAAAGGAAACCTTATAAAGCTGTGTTGCATATGGATAGCCAGAGTGCACTCTACCTGTGCAAAGATCTTGTCTATCATGAGAGGACTAAGCACATTGACGTTAGATACCATTTCATTCGTGTTTTGGTAGCTCAAAACATTCTTCTTGTCAAAATGGTTGATGGAAAAATCAACCCTAGAGATTTTGGTACTAAGATTGTAAACACTGATAAGTTTATCTTTTGCAGGGAGTTCCTACACTTGATCAAGCCCAACTGATGCTGAGAAGGAGTATGTCTAGCCGATGATAGAAAAGGAGTAAATCCAGTTCACACTTCAACAAGGCAATTTTACGATATGTGTAAACATAGGATTAGAAGGCCAATTGTTAGGCTCATCTCCTATTAGCCTCTTGTGTAATTCTAAGTGTTTGAAATATGTATAAGTGTGTGATATGTACTCTCGGTTGTGATTGTATTGGATTAGGCTTAGCCCAATTTGATCTCGGTCCGGCCCAATTGGCTCGCTCAGCCCATGCTCTAAGTATTTGTGGCCGTTGAAGCTCGACGACGTCGTATCACCTAATGCTTGGCTTTATAAGGGTTTGTAGACCCTAATCGACAGTAAGAGAGAGAGAGTTTGTGAGTTGCTGTCTTCTTCCTTGCCTTTGAGCTCTGCTAGGGTTTCGGTTCCTTTGTGCTCTTGGGTGTAGGAAGAGCTCCCTTCATACCAAACACAGAGAGACCTTGAGCTTGTGAGATTTGAAGCTCGATTGTCCTTCGGTTCTATCCTTGGTGACTGACGTCCTAGTTGAGGCTACCGTCTTTGATCACTTCTCTATTTTGTTTTGAAGTTGACTTGTTTATAAACTCGTTTTAATCGACCAATACAAGTTTTGTCTTTTGGTTTTCTGTGTTTGAACTCTCTCTTCGTCCGCATTTCAGTTTGGCATGAGAAGAAGCCTGGCTGAAATAGAACACTGATGGAAAGAGGAGAAAGCTCGACATTTGGTTGCAATGAAATGCCAATGAAAGGAGGAGGAAGACCGACGACGGGAGGAATTGAAGAACACCTTCCCACTATGGTGACAGCATCACCTTATGAGCCTGTTATTATCCTTCCCCTATGAACCAGCTTGATTGATGAGCCTTGGAAGATTCTGATCCCGGGGAAGAGCTAAAGGACGATCTTTGTCCCTGTTGATTTCTTAGTTGTTGATATAGCGGAGGACACTGCTTGTCCGATTATTTTAGGTAGGCCATTCCTAGCAACCGTCGATGCCAATGTTAGCGTGAAGAAAGGATTGCTCTCATTCACAATTAGTGACGAAGTGATAGAGTATGCCTTCAACAAGACGGTGAAAAATCAAGGGCCAATTGAGATAAAAGCCATCAATGGTGTCTACATTGCATGTTGAGAAGCAAAGGTAAGAAGTATGACACCGGAGGAGCTTGAGAAGAGGGCCATAGAAGCCCAAGTGGAGGAAGTTGTGGCAATCTTGAACGAAGGAGCCCAACAGAACATCGAAATTGGCCCAGGTAAGTCGATATCGACTACTAATGTTCAAGATTGTGTGCCAGGTCATAAGTATGGGGTCGACGGAGGAGGAAAAGAAACATCGAAATCGGGGTCAAGGGTCGATATCGACCACACCCAGCCAAAATCGACCACCATCAGCGCTGAGAAGGGAGGAACGGGGACCTCGATATCGATCTCTGAGGGTCGAAATCGACCTGATTATATCGAGCAAAAACTCTCCAAATTGACTGATCCTCTAGGAGTACAACAGGGGTCGATATCGACCCCTGAACATCGACATCGACCTGAGCCACAGACTGAGAAGAAGGTAAGTCAAGGTACGGATTCCTCTTGTTCCATTACAATTAAGGATTTATCATTATTTGGAAGAGGTGTGCATTGGCATGTGCGCTTATGTAGGGTATCCGATGATGATTCAAGCCAATATGAGATAGGAGACAAGGTCTATGTTGCCAAATCCAAAGACCATTGGTTCCCTACAAGATTCAAGGATAAGAATTTAGGACCATTCACGGTGAATCAAAACAATCCCGGCGGAATGCAGTTGCGGGACAAGAAAGGAGTCATATTTGAGGCCCAAGCCACATGGGCTCTGCAGATGCCGCCTTGAGAAGCACAAAAGAGGAAGTCGGCCTAGCGACTTAAAAGTCTAGAGCTTGTAACAGAGACTTAGTTTTGATTTTAGACAGTTTTACTTTGGTTTGAGACATTTTATTGTTTTGAAAATTTTGGTTTTGATTTTTAACAAGTTGCAGGAAAGAGAAAAGCACACAGAAAAGACATCGAAATCGATGTCCAAGATCGACATCGACCTTAAGGTCGACATAGATGGGTTTGTGATCGAGGCCGGATCACCCTGAAGCCTGAGCCAGAAATCGATGTGAAACATCGATATCGATGTTAAGGGTCGATATCGACCACTCCTTCTGTCTTCTTCGACTCCTGAAATTTGTGACGGTTTAGTAAGTTTTCTTCTTAACCCTAGTTCTAATATAGTGAGGACACTGTAAATTTTAAGTATGGGGTGGGGGAAAAGCTTACTTGCATATTCATACTTAGTTTAGATTTGCATATTTATCTTAATTTAGTTTTATTTTCGAAAAAAAAAAAAATATGACCCCCATCAAAAATTTGAAAAAAGAAGAGTCATGGAAGTATAAAAAAGAGATATATGAAGCAAAATTAGATTCATTAGAGATATAACATGAAATTGCCTAGTTAAGGGAAGTCCCAATGAAGTGCAAAAAGGAAAAATAATAAAGTAGATGAAAATTTGAAGTTGCTTTTGACATGTGCATGATAAGATGATGGAGGACTTTTTATGAAATTTCCATACAAGAGCTTACATATACAAGTTCATATCCTAGCCTTACCTATGCATCATTGCAAAAGTCACAAAGCCATATATGAGCCTTATCATGATCATTATTGTTCCACATATATACATTGCCCATTTTATACCTTATACCCTATCCGGGGACAAGTTTGAGAATGGATGACATCTTTGGAGTTATATGGAGTTGTGCATTATTCATGAAGTTGTTGGCAGGAATGAAAAAAAGTTTATGAATTATGGAAAATTTAATGAGCGAAAAAAAAAATCCGATCACCTCAGGAGATAAAGGTAGGTCGACCCTGCTCGTTGAGATGTTAGTTCAGCGAGATGGGACACAAGGTGAGGAGTCCGAAGTACTAAGTATCCGGGGCCATTCATGACACCCATGTTTGCGACTCGCGAGAAGGCAGTGCTAAGTTTAGAGAGGTAAAAGCATTATATTGAATAAAAGCATTGAGCGATGAATGAAAGGTGAGACATTATGAATAAGGAATGTGGTATGTTTTGGAAAGAAAGTATGTTTCCCCGGATTTAACACCACATGGCCAAATATTAACCCACATTTAGCCTTTTACCAATCTACTTCTCATAAGCTTGCAAAAGTCCTCTTGATTATTAATGCTATGTCGCTAAAATTGTTTTTGCATATTACCTCCTTTTATGAGTATGAAATTGCTTTTATGCACAGGCATGGATTTGGTTGACATAAGTACCTTATCGAGGATGGCAATTGATTGTAAGGACATATGAAAAATGAATCTATGATGTTGAGGGTTTACTTTCTTCCCCTGAATGATCATTAGAGGTATTGGTTGGGGACAAGCAAGCTTAAGTATGGGGTGTTTGATGTGCGCGCAAATTGCCATATTTTCTATGCACATAAAGGTCCATTTTTTCGTCTTTTGCATGCATATTAATGGAAAACATGGGATTAGTGTAGTTTACGCTTAAATATCAAATATGTGGGTTTGCATGAGTTTCTATGTGATTTCGCAGAAAATAGGATAAAAATGGACAGATTTGGAAGAGCGAAAAAAGAACTCGAAGTCTTCTGAAGAGGTCGAAATCGACTGGGGACCTCGACATCGAGTGCATCAGAGACATAGGAATCGAGTAGGAAATGAAACAGAGCATGTCGACACAGAGAGGTCGATATCGACGTCTGGAGGTCAATATCGATGTTGCCAGATCGAGCTAAATGATAGAAGTCGAGTGCCAGTTCGAGTAGGAGAAGGAAAGCTCGAGATAGAGTTTCACAGGGGTCGATATCGATGTTTAAGGTCGATATCAACCATGCCAGCAGAGGAATCCGACTCAGATTTTGATAGAATTCTATCCAAAACTTGCACGTCTATCCTAAAGTCGAGATTTCTTATCTTCAACCCCAGATCTATCATGTGAAGGCTTATTTACCATAGGAGTTTTAGTTTTTACTTTTATTTAAGTTTTATCTTAGAGAATAAAGATAAAGTTTCGAGTCTTTATCGACATCTATAAATAGAGGCCAATAGGGCTGAGTTTAGGCATGCAATCACATTTAATTTGACATACAATTCAGTTCCAATTACAGTAGTAACGAGTTAGAGAGAGAGAGAGAGAGAAGGCCGAGTGGGGTTTGTGAAGCAAGAGCGGAGTAGCTTGTTCGGTTGTACTTTCTTTCGAAGTTTTAATTCAAAGTAGTTTTCCTTTAATGATGATGATGATGTGCATGATGAGGAGCGAGTAGTCAACCCACTTCTAGGGTCGGGGTGAGCCCGACGATTACGATGTAGGGTAAGTGCATCAAAGGTATGACTTTTATACGATTCCGTCTTCTATCCCATGCATGATCCTTTTCGAAAGTTAGGGAGATTCATTATTTGCATTATTGAAGCGAAAGCCACTCATATTGTGAACTTGAATTGCTCATGAATTGGATAGCAACTCTTAGGAACTATGCGAGAGCCTCTAATCACCTAAGTGTTGATAACGAAAGTTATTTGACGGAAAGGCATTAAATTTCATAACTTTAGCATAAAACTTGCATTGTTATTGTTGTGGCATGAAACCCCGACTTTGGAAGATTTTTAATTAATTGAAATCAACATAAAAGTTTTAGTTTTGTTTCTGATCATCCTCCTGTCCCATTCTACTTTCTTCGGACTCTTTTCCGAAAAATTGGTTACGAAAACAGTTTCTGTGACAAGCATTGAAATCGACTGTAAGGGTCAATATCGAGGTCTAACGTTGATATCGAGGTCTCTGCTCGACGTCGACTTTGCTGCTTTTGTCTTTTGCAGAAACTACGCTAGGAAATCGACCAGAAATGAGGTGTTATCGACCAGATTACTCGATATCGAGTGTCTTCTGAGGTCGAAAGCTTTGATCGTGAGTACAACAAGGGAAGCGCTGGCATACCTCCTCGTGGATTCGATCCTGAATTACCCTACTACTACAAGGGAGGGGATTCTTGTATTATTTGTTTGGGACAGGGAGTTAGCCTAGTTGTGCATTGTTTATTTAAATTATTTGAATCTCCTACATACCCCCCGTTAGCGAACACATTCTAAGAGTAAATAATACTTTATGCTAGTCATACGAAGTTAACCAAAATTATGAAATGTAGTGAATACTCCTTGTAAAACTATACAGTCAGTAGGTGATGACAAACAATGTTGCAAGATAAAGTACAACCAAGAAGTGATGAAACTTGAATAATAATAGACCCTTTTAGGGTTTCAAAATAAGCAAATATTAAGATTTAAGATGACATCTCATTTCGCTGCAATAAAGTATCTAACAAAGGGACAATCAAGCTGACCATGGATGTATCAGCAGGTTAAAATAAATCCAAGCATAGGTCCCAAGTCATGGAAAAGCAAGTACTCCCTAATAGAGGTACAAGGCTAGAGCTCAAGGGAAGACAGAAGCCAGAACTTATCCAATTGAAACATGGGGCACTTCAGAAGTTACAAGGTTTTGTGAAGTGGAAGACAAATCTTTTTGCTCAGGTACATGTCAATTATTTTATCCTTTTAGGGATAGAGAGGTTTTTTCTTATAAAAGAAGCAGATAAATGGTAATTGATCACTATCCTATAAGTGAAGAACTAATTATATTTAGTTTTGATAGACAACTGATGTACATTACTATCCTATGATTAATAATAGATTATAAATAGAGTTTTTTTATTAGCTAATGAATAACTAATAAGTGAAAGTGTTATAGTTTACTAACAAACTCATATCTCACTTCTTAATTTGAAGACATACCTGCTCGTACCACGGGGGAAGCCTCTCTTCCCCCCAATCCAAGGGTATTTCTCAGGACATTCGCTTGGCCAGCTGCCGGAAGAAGACATGATGTTTCTGCAGGGGCACCATTTCAATGCATCAGTATTCAGAAGTTGACTACAAGAACCACCCTACTGCTAGTTATTTCTTCAATGGGGTTTTCTGCAATCTGCTTTTATTACAGCTCAAGAACCAAGTGTAACTATTTTGTACATCTAATTCAGTAGAGTAACAACTATTTGGAGACAATCAATTCATCTTCAGGCTCTACTGACAAACCCCACACAACAAACTGATGGAGTATCACTTACCCAACTGTATTATATAGGCACCACTTTTAATTTGTTTCAAGTTCAAATCTTCTGTGCTCTAGCTCCAATGTACCCTAATAACTTGTAACCCATAAACAAATTGAAGGAATATGATTTTTTTACTCGAAAATCTTATGATAAAAATGGTTCCATGTGAGCTAGCAAGTTGGTGTTCCTAGGTGTCATATGCCCTCCTACATGACCATCCAACCAAAACCCCTACCAACAAAGATAACAATCATCAACAAAGAGGTAGGTGCAAATTTAAGAATAAGAGAAAAGGATTAGATAACAATCATTAAGAATAAGATAATAATCATCAAGACAAGGAATAGCATAGCCATTTCAAAATCTGATGCCATGATGAACTTCCTACTGCCAAAGGAATATTTCAGCACCTGGAAAACCCAAATGAAGCAATAAATTCGAGCATAAACAATTCCACATTGAAACTAGGAGATACAACATCTGCAACAAGGTTGTAATGAAGCTCGAGAACCCCTAAACGATGAACCCTAAACTGACAGGAGATCTCGACCAGGAAGTTCAGAACCACAAGTGACGATGAACCCTAACACGATGAACCCTAAAATGTCAGTCGTTTCACCAAAGTTTCCAAAGCGTCGCATTTCAGCAAAGTTTCACAAAATGTCAGTCGTTTACAGAGGATTTCTCAAGTTATGGAGAAATGAAGCTGGAGAACCCCTAAAACGATGAACCCTAAACTGACAGGAGATCTCGACCAGGAAGTTCAGAAGCACATGTGACGAGCTCCACATAGATCCAGATGCACAAAACAAAAGACAAGGAAATTGACAATGGAGGAGATCTCGACCGCCGTTCGAGACCCGCCTTGTCGTTCGAGAACCGCCTCCCCTGGAGGAGATCTCGTCCGCCGTGCCCCAAACCCCACCCCGCCGACGCCGACAACACACTGGAATAGATGAGAGGGGAGGATAGTAGCTTACCTTGGTGGCGGGAGTGGCGAAATCGCGATCTTCCGGCGTCGTTCCTCTCTCCCTTCAACCGAGCCGCTCAGATCTGAAATTGGGAAGCGTGGAGGGCAAGGGGCAAATGTGGATCTCATATACCACAATCCGACCACAATCTCTACAATCTTGGGGGGAGGAGATTGCAAAATAATCTGATGAAATCTCATGAATCTCCATCCCTAAATCCCCTCAGGATCCCTGCCGTACACCATCGCCATTCTTCAAAGCTTTTTTGTATTTTGGCAAAATCTCCACAATCTCCCAGAAGCTGATGCCGAACACGGCCTAATTCTATCAAATACGTACGTACACATGAAAACACAAATGAGAAGGTACCTACTGAAAAAAAAAAAGAGTAACCGGGAGTAATATGGCGAGTCTCTGTACTAACAGCTCTGATTAATCCATTTATATATAATATATGTCAATATCCATTGTTACACTATGTGAGTATAGTTGAAGTTGATGGAGTAGATAGAACAAATACATTATTTGTGTTAAATAGATATTAATAAGCTAGTATGGTACTCAGTATTTGTTAACATAAATATTAGGGTAATATATGAAACTTGTGAATAGAAAATTAAAATGTTTGAAAAACTTGAATGATCAGTTGTTTTCAAAAGATAATTACAGTAAAATATTATATTTATTTTATTTAAAATCTTATAATATTAAAATTAAAACCCAAAATTTTGAAAAGCTAGCGGATGATACTCTCAGCTAAACGAAACCTATATTGTTCAAATTTAGCATTTTATTGTAGCTAGTGGTTTAGTTGCGCCATCATGATCAATTAATCATCTCATATTTGATAGCAAAGAAACACATTCGCAATTTCTCATCCACTCGATCAATGCTGAATCGAAACAGATCGATCATTAATTACTCCGTAACATAAAATTGCAACATCAGCGAAGAAGATTCTCATGCCATCATTATATGAGGGAAAAAAAAGGCAGGCAGTTTGGTACCATCCGAATTAATTACTGTATTTGAAGAAAGATGCAAACCACCTATTTGGTTGACAATTATTATGACATCATATACTAAATTGTAGATGCAGCATTGTATTTTACGGAGTATAAGATACTACTTCCTCCGTTCGACAAAACATATTGTTTACTATTCATACATGCTTTTTTAGAATAATAAAAACTATATAAAATATTTATTTTTTTATAAATTTTTTTAACAAGTTTGTACTTTTGATAAATTCCGGTGGGCCATATAACGTGGGGGGTCCACACGTCCGAGCGCATCATGCGCACCCAAGTCGAGCACACAAGACCAGTGGGGTTCCATCCTAAAACCAATTGGCAATAGAAGGAGTGGCCCACTGACTTATATGCAAAGCTCGGGTTCTCGTGTTTTTCGATGTGGGACAAATGTTCCAAGACATCCCAACAACTTTTTTTTCGAAACAAGATAAGATTTAGGGAGGCTCCCGACAAGCCGGGGGCCTTCCTAGAGCGTCCTGACGGTCGAGATCAGTCAGCAGATAATCCAACGAGCAGCTATCCTCGGCAGGGTTACCGTAAGTCAGACGAGCAATCCTGTCTGCTATAGCATTTGATTCCCTGAAAATACGACGAATAGCAACATTAGTGAAATTTGAAAGATCAAAACGCGTATCAGATTGTAGCAGCTCAATGTTCCAGGGACAAGACCAATCACCCAGGAGAGCTTTAACAACCATCAGACAATCACACTCGATAAGTAGATTGTCAATCTTAAGTTGCTTAGCTTTCAGAACTCCCAACCTAAGCGCCAAAGCTTCAGCGTAAAGAGCGGAATTGTTATTGCAAGGCCCGTTTCACAAGGAAACAATACCACCGCTATCATTTCTAATCACAAAACCAAAGGAACCCGAGCCATCAGATCTGAAAGAACCGTCAAAGTTTAATTTATAAAAAGACGGTGGTGGTTTTTGCCACAAACAGGGCCTATGATTTTTGACTGAATGATGATCAGCCGGATTAAAAGTGCCAGAAGGAACCCCCAAAATGGCAAACCAGGTATCACGAGTGGTAGAAATGAAAACCGAAATATCGTTAACTCGAAGAGTAAAAGCAGGATCAAACAGCGCTTTGTTTCTAAAGAACCAAATACCCCACCAAACAGTTGTCAGCATGGCCATAGAAGAATTGCCCATTGAAGAGTGCAAGTTGATTGAGAAGTAGATTATAGTCCTTAAGGGCCAATGCGTTAACCGAAGAAGGTAGAGTGAGATGAAATTTGTTGAGCAGCATTGATGTGATGGTACAATCCAAAAGAATGTGGAAACCTGACTCAAGCATGTTGCCACAAAGAGGACAATTAGACGGAAAAACCATATGCGATCTTTGAAGTCTTTCAGTAGTGGGTAAACCATCGCGTGAAATTTTCCATATGAAATGGCGAACTTTATGCGGAACGTCAAGCTTCCAAATCCAATTACACTTGTAATGGGGATCGCCTTTAGAAGACGGCACAATAGATCTAGCAGACTTAGCAGAAAACCAACCATCTTTACTAGGACCCCAGTAAAGGCGATCACGAAATAAATTCGTCGTTAAGTTGGATTGGCAAATGTTGGTAATATGAATGGGGGATAAAAGACCACTTAGGTCGTTGTGTAATTTAGGGAGATTCCACGAATTATTTGTATTCATAAATCGTGCCACTTTCCAAGACAGAGCTAGATCGAAAAGAGGCACATTTGCTGTATCAGATAGAGGGAACTCATAAATCCAATTATCATTCCAGAAATCTACATCTGTGTCATCGCCGACGGACCATCTCAGACCTGGCTTGAAAAGATGTTTGATAGACAGAAGCTTAGACCACTGCTAGGATGTATTTCCTTTTCGATTGTACTTCATCAGAGGAGTGCCCTTAAGGTGTTTGTTTGAAATAAGATGTACCCACTGATTATCAGGTTCCACAATAATTTTCCATAGCAGCTTCATTTGAAGTGCTATATTCATAGTTTCAACTTTGTATAAGCCCAGACCACCAGCTAGAGTGTCAGCGCAAATCTTATCCCATCTAATCAAAGGAGTGGTTTTTGAACTTTTATTCCAAAAGAAATCACGGTAAACCTTATCTAGTTCATGTAAGATAGACGCATGCAGCAAAAAAGCCTGCATGAGAAAAATCGGTTTGGCACTCAGATTCCCTTTAACGAGAACTTTTATGCCCTCTGCAGACACAAAGGATGCTTTCCACTTTGATAGCTGTTGTTTGGATTTTAGAACCACTTCAAAGAAAGTATCACGATTAACCCGACCATTAATGATGGGGCAACCCAAATATTTTTCCAAATTATTTTTTTGTGGGATACCAACCGAGGTCGTAATGGTGTTGATAGTAGAATGAGAAGTATTAGGTGACACTTGGAAGCTTCATTTATGTAGATTAACTTTCTGCCCCGATACGAGACAAAATCTTTGTATAATAGAATTGACTTTAAAACAGGCAGCCTGCGAAGATTTAGCAAAGACGATGATATCGTCTACAAAAGCAAGAAAAGGGATTTTTAATTGTCCTCTCCCAAAGGAGAAACCCAACTCCTTATTAATGTTTGCCTCACATTGCAAAGTGCGTGCTAAAACTTTGGATGTTAGAATAAACAGAAACAGAGATAGAGGGCCACCCTGCCGGAGGCCCCGCGTTAGAGGAAAAGGAACGGATGACTCATCGTTAATCAATATAGAGTATGAGACTATGGTAACGCATTCGTGGATCCATTCTAATGAACCCAGAAGCAAACCCGAATTTAGTAAGAATACGGAAAAGAAAAGGCCACTCAATGCGATTGTAGGCCTTTTCCATATCCAGTTTAATTTCCACTGAACCATTTTTAGCTTTTAGGGCCCGGAAAGAGTGAAATATCTCATGAGCTATGAGGATATTCCCTGAATAGACCGGCCTTTAGTGAAAGCACCCTGAAGTGGATGAATGAGTTTGTCAAAAACCACCGAAAGTCTTGCAGAAATAATTTTGGATATATTACAAACCGTGGAACACAAACTGATAGGTCTGTAATGGTTCACCGTTGATGGATTGTCCCGTTTAGGAAGTAAGGTAATAAAAGTATGATTCAATTGTTTTAGAATCTTTCCAGAAGTGAAGAACGCGTTAACTGCTTTAATCACGGAGGGACCAACAATAGGCCAATAAGTCTGGTAAAAGCCCGGAGGACTTCCGTCAAGACCTGGTGCCTTATCAGCCGACATGGAGAAAACGGCAGTTTTGATTTTAGCGTTTGTGACGGGTGCAATGAGGTTAATATTATCATCAGTCATAATTTCAGACGAAATAACGTCCAGATCACCGGAAAGGGATAAGCATGGGTCTAGAGAAGACTTAAATCCAGCTTTGAAATCGAAAACAAATTCCTGTTGGACGAGCCTATTGTCGGTAATACAAATTC